>OX439345.1:9479330-14479330 GCA_949319445.1 Mythimna lalbum | reverse complement strand
CAACATCTTTAAATTGAGAATTTTGCCATGTGATACAATGTGTGGTTTATTGCACCGTTTTCAGGGATAACAAAAGTGTTTTTTTTACTAATATTATTGGGTATTTTCTTGTGTTTGTTTTATACTACACAACAAATAACACTAAATAGAAATCTTAATCTTAAAAACCATCAACATTTGTTATTAATTAAAGCAGTAATTTGCATTTCAAATAATGGAATGATGGAGAGTGTAAGCGAGGTGGGAACATCTCGCTATCTCTTTTGTAGTGACGTCACATTTCAGGTGTGCCTAAGTTTTCAGTCATTTGATAATTTTTCCTTCCACCAGATTTGAAAGGTGTCTAACATAGGTATTTAATATTATTATAAATTCTATTATCCAAAAAGTTTTCTATATAAAAATTTACATTAGTACAACTATTTTTTTATACTAAACTTTTTAAAGAAATATTTAAAAATATGAGTTAACTATCTAAATATTATTTATTTATGTATTTATGTTGTGCAGGGACCTACCGCTGGTAATCAGGTACTGAGTCGACCAGCTTCTAGCTCACAAATAGTCTATACGTTGAGTAGCAGAAGTTTCATGTCAGTATTTTTTTTTATTTTGCTTACGTAGAATCTTAGTTTCAGCAAAGCATGAATTACCACCTAAGCACCCAATGCAATTAAGACTTACAGGAAAAAACACAAATGAGTAAATTTAGTTCACTACGATTACCTAAATTAGCTTTTATTGGATTTAATATTTTCCTAAGGAAAAATTAAAGGAAAATATTTGGAATATTATTTTCCTAATTTTATTGTAATGTATATCTAAAGGCCACACTATGTTAACGTAAAACGGCGCAGTGTCAGTACGACGCGGCGACGCCCGGTACGGTGTCGCGTCGTTCCTCAACGTTGCGGAAACCTTTGGTTGAAGACTAACCGTAAATTGATGATGCAGCGCCTGTACTACACCTACACGGTGTCGCATCGTGACAACGTGCCGCGGTCAGGCGCCACTCCGTGTTACGTTAACGACGCGCCGCACTTTGATAGTGTTGTCAGACCCTTAGTTAAAATGTTTATTTTCATTATTTTATTGTAACGTGATAAGTTAAAATAATATAACGAAAATAAACATTTTTGCCGTACGAAAATATGAAATAACAATAAAAGCTAATTCAGTGGTAGTAAACTGAGTTACCAATCTTTATGACACGCGATTTAATTTTCATATTAAAGAATTCTGGAGAAAACTTTAATTCAATTTATCCAGTTGTGTATGTAGGTACTCTTGGTATGTGTAATAATGTATAAATATAACCTTTAGGCATAAGTAAGTATCGAACAGCCTCCGAACGTAGCAAAGTTAAACAAACAACTTAAAATGTACTGTCACGCTTAACTACACATTGCAAAGGTTTATATGACTGTCAAGTTGTGAAATGATTGGGTAAATTGAGCAACAAATCGCAATTTTAAAAGATTTAGGCATGAATGGTTTATTTAATTGACAACAATACAATGATGAATGATTCTTGTATTACTGTGTTCGAAGGTCAGATTAGGTACTAAAGGAATTATTTCGACAGCTGTCATTTTGGTTTCATAAGGGTCAAGGACAATGGAAGGTTTAAAAGCTTTTGGAAAGTTTAATGAGTGAGATGGGAACAGACCCATAAGTTAATTCTTACTCAAATTACGTTGGGAATAACTTTAAAACTGGTTGCGACCATGTGACATGATTCAATATCCCACATAATTTTGTTACCTATCAAAGTATCAACATTAGGAAATGACATGATGAGTTGGATTTCTTTCTGAATAATTGGTCAGATATAGATAAAGACAAAGAAAAGTGAGGCTTTTACCCAGCTATGGGACATAACAGACTCGTAATAATAATAAAAAAAGTATGAATGACGTTCGTTACGTTACGTACGTACGTTATTCGTACCTAATTATTTGAAGACTTCGCACGTTAGCGCTTTTTCCCAAAGCAATTAAATGAACAACAAAAACCATTCCTTACCTGTGAACCTTTTCCGTGATACTTCATTTGAAATGTTAGTAAGGTATAAATTACACTTCCTTTAAATTAGTGTAGTTTATTTTTTTTAAATTGAAATATAAATATGTTTGTATTGTCTAATGATAAAAAAGCTGTGAACGTTTTAAACAAAGCTGCCAGCATTGAACCCGTGCGAAGTCGGGGCGGGTCGCTAGTAAAGTATAAAATGACAGACAGTCACATCCTATTAATTAGAGGAGTTTTATCAATTACGTAAATAATATAAACCGGTATCCCATTGAAATATTTCTCCATGGTATGTGATCTATGAATAAATAGTAATGGGTATATCCGCTGACGACTGATTGGCTGATATGAGTGGTTAAACCATAGAGTTGAATGGAATGCGGATTTGAAGGTGGTAGAAGATTAGAAATAAAGAAATCGTTCACCCATATACGTAACACATATTCTTAGCACATTTTGTTATTGGGCACGACATTCTTTAATCATTTTATTTATCTCAAATCTTTCCTTCACGGCACGCACCTTTATTGTTTTATTTAAGTAGTTAGTTTGCCTATTATTATTTTGCACGGTTTAAGAAATTTTTAGTACTTAGTCCTATCACAATAAATTTTGTATGTAGTTAGTCTTGCTTGTTTTATTAATAAGTACTTCTTCACCTAAATCTTATTCTAGGATACATAATATAGGATTTTTATCCCAGGAGTATATTCTCTTGGTATAATTTTCGACTTTCTCTCGAGCAGCAGGGTAGCTAGTTATGAATATAGAAAAAAGAAACAGTGTTGTTGCATTACATTTCCCTAATCTGAATGACTTGCTAAATTTATTGATGACATCATCCAAAAATGTCGCTGTAGGCTGCCGAAATGGCTATTAACAGGCCCATGTTTTGATGGCAAAGTACTTCATATTAACATAAGGAAACCATAAAGAGATAAACTACAACGACAAACTGAAATCCCCATGGTTCTCGTACAGTATTTCTACGATCAATAATTGTATTTGTTTTTTATGTTTCAGTTGGTGATTGTCTACACTTGGGGTTTTCTTATAGCGCATCGAGTGAGTCTACGTTCTAAGAGAAACCAAGATGACGTATTAAATAGTATTAATAGTGGGGATTTCGTTTTAACCTAAGAGAGGCTTATATATTATAGATATTTAGATTTATCAGTGCTTGGTGATAACATATTGACGTTGTCGCTTGCGTGGCACCTACATAAAAAGTGTTCATATTGATACAGATACACTAAAGTGTAATTGGTTATGTATAGGTATAATAAGAACAAACAATTTCTTTAAATTGTATGTTTAAATGTATGTGTAGCTATAATGAAATCGTAGCTCGTATGCAAGTGACATAACTCCCCAGAGGCAAAACGTAAATATAAGCTGCCATGTTATTTTATTCGGAATCAGCGCTTCATATAAAAAAACTTGATTGTAATGAAAACAGTCCTTGCCGTTGCAAGGCAGTTTTTCTTAAATCAAAATTAATTTTATTTAGCAAAAATTTTAACAAGAAACCATGTAGTACATTTCTTTTTTGTCGTAATTGAAAAATATCAACTATTGATTTTAGTATTTTTTTTTAAAGTTATGTAAGCATTTTGTTCCGATTGTTTATTCATAAAGAAAACTAAAAATAATTGCGAGTTTAAATAAATGTGTGATGTAATGGCACCAACAATTAATTATATACAGTCATGGCCAACAACGTTTTCATATAACGACGAAAAGTTTAATGTGAAATTAAAGTTTTGTTGTTTTCTGGGGTTCAAAAGTACATACAATATTATTTTTTACGGTCTAATAGTTACAATGATTATCCAATTAAGACAGTCCACTATGCTATTGTTAATATCAATAGTTGCTAGCAATTATATATTCCGAATTAGTAAGCAGGAGCGCACACGCACGACCGGAGAATGGGGTTCAATATTAGTTATGTCATCACCGTCACGTAGTCTTGCATTCTATGTAAATGGCCTCTTACATAAACCTAAGATTTATTAATAAGCCAACGTCTTAAGAATTGCCATAGTAGATAGTTTAGTAGGCCGTAGGTTCGTTCCCAACATTACATTAAAATCATTGAAAAGTCAATTCACCATTTTGGCAATTACGTTTATATACTACAATTTGCAGGAAATGTTATAGACATTTTAATAACACCAATGAATTTAATTTTTTTGTACATAAAGGTTTTTGAATTTCAAAAAGGCTTAGTACATGATTGCTTTGTTAAAGTGATGCTACATTTTGTCAATCAATCATGCCAGCATTGAGTATACCCCAGTACACTGGCTGGATACAAGGTATTTGCGGACCGAGTGTTAATAAAACGGGTAGTCAATGATTTGATAAATGATCTTTATTTTGTAAATAGGTTTTTAAAAAAACACTTTTACACGTCAATATTGCGAATTGAGCCGGATCTGTAAATAAATATCGAAATGCAACCGATTTTTTTTTTATATACTAGAGTATTAAATATTGATAAAAAATAGTCTGAAGCTGCTTCTGAAGCCGAGTCTTTCTGTTACAACTTGTGTTTATGTCACAAGTGCCGAGTGCCTTGGCACTTAATACATTTGTCATTTTCAGGTTTTTTATGAATAATAAATGAGTGTAATGATGATTTTAGTTTTATTTTTTAATTCGTTTGGTTTATCCTGTTTTAATTAAAACTTAATAATAAATGTGCGCGTTGTTTTGTTGTAAAACAAAACTCAGAACAGGTAAGCTGTGACAACAGCTAAAATATTTTTATAGAAGGGCTATTTGATTATTTTTACTAAATGCGTCAACAGCACCGGCCTATTAGGTAACTTAAAGGATTTAAAAATACTCATAGGCTCATTTGTAAACATAATATTTGTCACCGTAAAACCAGTTTATACAAGTAATAGTTGTCCTCTTCAAAAATTCCCAACACTATAAAGTTCCTTCTACTTACTAGAGAACCGTTAGTTATCCTCATGATAAATTAGTAAAAAATGTTAAATTGATTACATTGTTAACATACGGGTTGTGGCAGTTGATTAATAAGAGAGTATGAATTTAAATGAGTATTTTGGAAAGGTTATTGATCTGGTCACTCTTAATTGAATGAAAAACTGTTAGGTCGTATTTAAAAATAATGCCGTAAGGGTTCATACGCACTATGCGGGTAGCCGCATTGCGGCTGGCCGTGCGGCTGACCGCAAGTTGCGGTTGCTAAAGCGGTCAGCCGGCTCGCGTGTAGCCGCATTCGCAACCGCAACGTCCGGTTGAAGAACCGTTGCGATTTGCGGTTATATCGAGCCATTTAAAAGTATATTCTATCGGAATACTCTGGTAATTTAGTATTCCAAATTGCTGGCCGACTCTGGATTTCGATGATAAATTTTTCGGTATTGAATTCCATTTTACCAGACGTACCACATGCACACACTCACTCAATGGCGGGCAGCCGCAGACTGAGCCGCACAGTGCGTATAGCAACCGTCTGGGTGGCCGTCACTCGGACCGCAGCCCTCCGAGCGACCGGAGCGGTCTGCGGTAGCCGCATCGCAGTGCGTAGAAATGAATATTACGTACATAATTGTGCTTGCGGTCACCCGGACGGCTAGCCGCATTGCGGGTAACCGCATAGTGCGTATGAACCCTTACAGCTAAGTATATTTTGTCATTCGTTAATAATTTTTATGTTTTGTATATAAAAAGTTATATTAAAAATATATGACAAAAAGGCAGCTTGAAAGAAACAAAAATAAAAAATGTAAGCCATTATCATCCATTACACACCACATTAAAGAAATGTTTAATAAAAAAAAACATATCTATATATTTTGACCTAATATGACCAGTAATCAGTTAAAAAAGGTTTTACTTTTTGGTTAAAATATCAAGAATATGTAGTGCGACTTTGAGTAAGAATGCTAGCTCCTTCGGTTTATGTCATAATCACCTTTTACAGTGCACGGTTTCGTAAGTACAGTGTGTAGCTTGCTAATAGCAGACTGGCTGGCGCTGTGTCCATTACCTGCTGCACGTTCTCTAGACGCGCGTGGCTGCTGTGAGGCGACAGTATTTACCCACTCCTATTTTTACAGAGTATGATAATACATTATTTCTGGAGATTAAAGTTTCATGAAGAATAACATTATTTTTTTTGGAAAAGGCTTAAATAAAATAAAACTAAAATATATTTTTATCTTGAGATGCAAGGCTGTATAGTAAAACTAATAAGTTCCATAAAGGAATGCATTTAATTTTTTTTATAAAACAAAATTAGATTGGTTCTAAAAACAGAAAAATTCAATTTTTCAAAAATTTCTTGAAAGCCGCTAATCGCACAAGAAGAATAGACGAAATAACGTCGTGATCTAGGATGATTTATCATGAAATTGAAATAATGTACTTATTATAAAATTAGTGCGTGTTGACAGTATTGACATATGGTTTCCGTTTTGAAGTATGTAAGTTTGGTCGCTCACAAAGGGCATTATCAGAGGTTTAAAATCACCCAAAGGGCAATGGAAAGGGCTATGCTTGGAGTTTCCTTGCGCGATCAATCAGCAATGAAGATATCCGCAGGAGAACCAAGTTTACCGACATGGCTCCAAGAATCGCCAAACTTAAGTAGAAATGGGGAGGGTACATTGCTCGCAGAACGTTGCGGGAATCAGATAGATGCGAGACGCACAGAACCCATTGTGGCGACATTTGGGGGAGGCCTATGTCCAACACTGGACTTCTTTTGGTTGAAGTGATGATGATGATGACTTATTATAAAAATAATTATATTATAAGAAAGAAAGAAAAACAATTTATTTGCTCAGAATGACGCAATCTTAAGATTTGATTATTTGGTAGGTAAGTATATTTATACAACAAATAGAAAATATTATGAATAATGTATTCCCTAGAGAACTAAAAAATGTATTTAATTAATAAAAGATCGTGTGACGTTACGATTGAAGATATACCTACAACACCTTTGTTTTAAACAAAATTTACCTCAAATGGGTAAAAAGTATAGAAGAGCTGAGAACACATTTACTTGAAGGCTAAATGTTTTGCTATAAGTAAAAGTCAACACTTGTAGTAACTCCCCAAGTCCCAAGTATAACAAAAAAAGCTCATTTATTTATTTAAACTACAGTAGTAGTTACAGTAGTGTTACATAGGCATTCTCTACCAGTCAACCTTAGGGTTAAAATAACAACACTGTGGTTGGTGTGCACAATAAATAAATAACAGATATTTCAAATGTATCCTGCGTCATTGATTTGCCCGAAAACTGACTTCGTAAGAAACAGACTTTTTTCGAAAATCTGATTGCAGTGACAGCTTCTGCTTCAGGTTCTATTGTATTTTCAAACCATCCAGGGATCCATTTAAATATACACGCGAAATTTCATTCAAATCGGTCAAGCATTTAGGAGAAGTTGGGTGACAAACACACGTACAGAAGAATTACACAGGGTTTTTTGTAAAGCATTAATAACCTTGCAGGACTGCATTACTAACGTCATAAACAACAACTTTTGTTCTATGACTTTAGAAAACCTAATTTATTTATCAAAAAGAAACCTTTAAGACTTTGTTGTTATAACTAACACATTTCAACTCTGTATTTTGCTATACCTACCTAATTCTGTATGACGCGACGCAAGTGCAGCAAGCACCCCGCTGCCTGATCTCCACTCCCCTCCGCTATCATGCTATCGCTTGATTCGCATAGACTTCATAATATTTAATAACGTTTAATTTACATACTTTTTATTTTGTTTAAAAATTGAAAATATGATGTTTTTTTATATGTCGTAGAACAATATGATGTTAGTAACATAGTCCTGAGAGGTTGCCAGTGGTTTACAAATAACCCAGCATATGTAAAGATAATAGATACGTATTTACATAATTAATAACTTACAGAGCAGTGATGGCCGAGTGGTAACGGCGCCGACAAATGAGTTGTATGTCGCGGGTTCAAACCCAGTCAGGCGCATCACTTTGTGTAATTTATTTCATCACCACTGCACTTAAAACGGTGAAAGAAAACAGGGTGAGGAAACCGGCAAGTCCTAGAACCAAAAATTTAAAGACATACTTAATGTGACATCCACCAACCGCACTGGGCCCGCGAGGTGGATTACGGCCCATTCCCTCTCAACGAGAGATGAGGCCTGAATCCCAGCAGTGGGAACATTATAAGGCCGACTATACTATGCTATAATAACATACAATTGTAATATATTAATTAAGTGGAAAATTCTATCTCATAATTTTATTACGACTAAATAACGATTAAGCCCAGAAAGATATAAGTTCACTTTCATGTGATATCGTTCCACCGAATGTCGTTGACATCAGAAGTAGTTCTCAAAATAAACCGGGCGGATGGTTTCTATTATGATTATATAATTTAGGCATCATGTGGTAAAACACATGACTTTAGATGAGGTCATTCATTGCAGAGAAATGGCCGCTAAAAGTTGAAATATATTATTTTTTGTGCTTTATGGTTAAAGCCGTTATAATTAATGTGTGTAGGTATTAACTTCTACCTGTGTTCTTCCAGTCCGCATAAAACTAGAAAATCTCAAGGAAATATATTCCCGGAATGTAAATATCCTTTTTACATCTCCTGCTTGCTAATGCCTTTTTATATGTCATACTACCATCATCTAAAGCATGTCATTCTATTATCCCTCACTGGCGTTCGGGATTAAAACTTATCAACCTTCGATTCGTTCAACATGTCGCTACTCTATCCACTAGTCACGTAATCTACTAATGTGTTATTTTAGGATTTGGTCCATGTCCCAAATTTTATCCAAGTCCGTTCAGCCGTTTGAGCGTAAATGCTATTTATTTTGCAAATAGATTTAAAAAAAAAATAGGTTTTTCTTCGTCAGTATAATCTAGATGAGGCCGGTCTAACTGACTATCCTGAGAAGAAACACCGAAACAAACTCATGGGTTAAAATCTCTTTTAAAGTCCATACAGTAAATATGTACCTAATGGTCAAATCACATGAGAACCATGCAGGTTAACATATTTAGTTTTGTGTGAAATGGTCTTTTGAAGATATAATAATACAGATTTGAGTGTGTCCAGTCAGTGCTAGCATTCGCAAAGTAAACAAATAGTGTAAAGTAGTAATAAACATATACAGCATGTGATGTATGTGTGCAGGCATGATGTGACCAAAGAAATGGTTGAAATATGTACCTACTTTCTTGTAGCACCTTACGGTCAAAGCCCTTTTAATATAGATTACTATTATCCATAAATCGACTCTTAAAATGAGAGATGTCTCTCTTTAACAGCAATTAAAAATGCTACTCATCTTACTTATGGGGGCTTTATACTTTTTATGTGACGATTTATGTGTAGACGAAGCCGGGTGCTGTCTTTAGTCCGGTACCGTTATAAATTATTACATCTCCACGAAATTTCTTGCTGCTCGAACTTGAACTTGGTCGCCTTTGAGCTAGAAGGTTATTATACACTGGCTGACCCGGCGAACTAAATACCACGTAACAGTCAATAAATGTAACTAGTATATCTTTCGATATAGTCAATCGATTGTGATGAACTAATGTAACTAGATAATTGGCTCAAAAACTATGATTTTCAAACCTGTCAAACCATAACTGACTTATTGTACAAAAATGTGATTCACTAATAACATTAGGAAATATTCTGGTCTAAATAGTTGCACAGGATTCAATTTAATTCATGAATCCCCAAGCGACCACCGGTGGCCGCGCATCTATTGTCTTACTATTGTGTCTCTAATTGACGGTATCTGAAGGGTTAAATTAATAGCACACTTGTGACTACATATGTTCACATTATGTAAACCGAGTATATTGTATTTTACTTTCAGAGTCAATTTCGAAGCTTGAGAACGTCTAAAGTTACAAGCTTATAGCTAGAATCCTTATAAAAATAGTTATAGAAAAATATTTACTGATTTAGTTTACTAATTATGGAAAAGCTTTTTTTTAAAAAAAAAACCTAATTCACTAAAAAAATACACTAAAACGATCAAAATAACCTTAATTTCGAGAGTCGGTGATAACGAACAAACAATACCGTGAAACACCGACTTCCAAAATTAAAGTTATTTTGATCATTTTAGTGTATTTTTTTTAGTGAGGTCGGTTTTTTTTTTTGTAAAAAGTTATTTATTTCATACTTTTTAGTTGCGATACACTTGTAGCCAGAGTAACTTTTTCTCATGACAATTCCAATTAACCCAAACCCTGTTAGGATACATTGTTTTATTATGAAGTTCTCGTGTCCACCTTCCACCTTCCGACTCCATCATCAGATTCGTTTAATAGTACAAGCCCAAACACGGCTAGGATTGATTAATTACGGAGATCCGGTGCCTCTCCTCCGGCTCCATCATCATCATCAGATCACTTTGATGATACCATTTTCAACATAACTATTCAGAACTATTCATTTATTTGTATTGTCGTAGACGCTTAACTATGTTAATTTCGTCGGCCATTTCTGGTCTTTTTCACCAGCTCCACTTTTTTTTTTTCGATGGGGATAATCATCTTATGACAAAACCCGCTTTTGGGCGGAGCGGGAGATAGTGTCAGACTCTTACTGACTAAAAACCCCATCTCGTTCCTTCTAGCCTTCATACCGGGGCACGAGCTCCCTTTCGGACAACCTTGTCCCCAGTAGGCTTCGACCCAGCTGGGCCCCTCCTGCTGCTGACAACTCTTGGGCTCGGTCCATTATCGGACGATCGGACAGCGACCTACCCATGGCTCGCCGTCCGCGAGCCCGCGTCTACGGTGGCCGGAAATCGGGATCGGAATCGGCTGCGGCGAGGGCGCCGTAGCCTGATGCGGTCGGCTTTCTCCTTTACTAGCATTACTGCTTCGCAGAAGAAGGCGACTGCCTGCCATTCCTCCTCGCTCCGGACCATGGTCTCGACCAGGGCTCGGCGCGAGAGATCTCCGCCGCCGATCGCCCCCACGAGGGCACGGCGATGCTCCGCCCAGGCAGGGCATATCTCGACGGTGTGCTCCACCGTGTCCTCCGGGCGTTCCGCACAGTGGCGACACCCGGGCGTCTCTTCCGTTTTTATCTGAAACAGGTACCTCCCGAACGTGCCATGTCCGGTGAGGACCTGCGTCATGCGGTAGGTAAGGACGCCGTGAGGTCTTGCCAGCCACGCCTCAAGGAGGGGACTTACCGACCAGCTCCACTTCATCAAATGTCACTTTTTGACTGTAAATGCGTAAGTCTTCGACGAAAATACCAAAATAACTATATAGTTGTCTATAATATTTGAAGAGTTCCCTCGATTTCTCAGAGATTCCATCATCAAAACTGGATTTTGAAAAAAAATAGGACCAATCTGGAAGCATAGCAAGTAAGGGAAAATATTTGCAAATCGGTCCATAAACGACGGAGTTCTGAGGTAACAAACATAAAAAAATACAACCGAATTGAGAACCTCCTCCTTTTTTGGAACTTGTGTGTACTTTGTGTTTTTGTATTTTATTTAAGTATGTTATTTATTTATTTAGGTTTTAGTATAAATAGTTTAAGTTTTTTTTGTGTACATATGTAAATTTTATCTGATGTAAATAAAAATTTCAAAAGACGAAATTATAACAATGTCAAATTAAGAAATTATGGGAAAACCAAAATGATCATTTGACAGAAAGAAAGAAAGAAAAATAATTTATTATTTTTATTTGCACTGATTTAACTTCCTATTATCATAATAGTAATAACTTATTCTAATAGGAGAACATGCCCTTTGAAACGTCCGACCAAAAAAAAAAAAACCATTTAAATTTGATTTAAAATAGTTTGGTCATCTATAACTATACTTATAATAAATCTGTAGAAGTGAAAATTCTGTTAATTTAAAATATCAAAAAAATAAATGTTACTAGACCGACACCGAACCCAAAAATGTAATTAAAAAAATTTTTGTCTGTCCAACTGTTTGTTCAGGCATCACGCAAAAACTACCGGTTCGATTACGATGAAACTTGGTATAATTATTCTTTAATACGAGGGATGCCTTTTAAATTGTGTCGTTTAAAGAAAAAACCACAACTAGAACTTTAAAGTATAATAATACTTTAAGGTTCTAGTTGTGGTGTTTTTAAAGTATTCACCTCAAAGTTTTATGTAGTTTTCCATTCGCTCGAACCAGTTATTAAAACACTTATTCTACTCCAAAGTCGGTATGTCCGAAATGGCCGACTTGAAAGCGTCGACAGCTTCTTCACTGGACTGGAACCTTTGTCCACGAAGAGTTTTCATAATTTTAGGAAATGTAAAGAAATCCTTAGGGCTTAGGTCAGGACTGTATGAAGGGTTGATCAAGAATTTTTACGTTTTCCTGCTTCAAACAATCAATTGTTTTATTAGCAGTATGTGAGCTTGCGTTATTATGGTGTAGGATGATGCGTCGCTTTGGGTTAGATTTCCGAACTTCGGCGATGACTTGTGGCAAACAGATTGTGGTATACCACTCTGCATTAACTGTTCTACGATCTTCAACCGCAATTGTTGCAACGTGGCCGGTTTTCGCCACGAACGTAGCCACCATCTTCTTCGAAGTGCTTCGAGAGCGAACCACTTTAGTCAGCTTTGGCTCATCTTGGAAGTCCCAGGGAATCAGGGTCATAGGCAAGCGGTAAGTCCCCTCTTTGAGGCGTGGCTGGAAAGACCTCACGGCGTCCTTAATAATAATAATTTTTATTTCGCAAATATGTGATGGTGATACAATGTTTTAGTGATGAGAACAAGCCATATTTTGCCAATAACAAGGCATGCAAAAGTACAAAAACATTAACCCCACACAATTATGTAGGTAAATGGTTTTTGTTTTTTATAATCAATTAAAACGAAACTATTTAATTACCAGTTAATAAAATAAATTTAGTTCAACAGTCAAATAATTAAATGTCATGGCTATTCTATACATTCAATAAATAATATAATTCTAATAATAATCAGTCAGTAACATAATCAATATCACATTGTTCATTGTTAATTAAATACAAAATAAAAGTTGTCAATTTATGTCTTTTTCCAATAAAAAAATTGCAACACTATAATACACTTTGTCAACTAAAAAGTTCCTCAGTTTTTTTTATATAATGACACGCTATAGTCTTTCCAACTACTGGGTATTTTATTATATATAACCGGTGCCATGCAGCAGACACTCTTGCGCATCAGTGTTGTTTTAGCACTATGGATACACAGCTTAATTTTGTCACGCGTATTCCGTGGGAATACATCAGACATTCGTGCGAAACGATCCGGGTTTAATTTAACAAATATTGCCATTTCCAAAATATACAGGCATGGTAGGGTTAATTACTTATATTGTTTGAAGTATGGCACGCAGCTATCGGTACTTTGCAATTTAAAAATAGACCGTATACATCGCTTTTGTGCCTTAAATGCAATTTCTTTTTCTGTTGAGTTGCCCCAAAAAATAATTCCGTACCGTATATGGCATTCGACTATACCATAATACGCAGTGAGGAGTGCGTCCAAATTTGCGCCGAGCCCTGGTCGAAGCCATGGTCCAGAGCGAGAAGGAATGGCAGGCAGTCGTCTCCATTTGCGAAGCAGTAATGCTAGCAAAGGAGGAGGCAGACCGCATCAGGCAACGGCGCCCTCGCTGCCGCCGTCGGGATTCCGATCCCGATTTCCGGCCACCGTAGACGCGGGCTCGCGGACGGCGAGCCATGGGTAGCTCGCTGTCCGATCGTCCGTAATGGACCGAGCCCAAGATGTCGACGGCGCGCACTGTTCCCACGCGCCTCAAGGAGTTGTCAGCAGCAGGAGGGGCCCAGCTGGGTCGAAGCCTACTGGGGCCAGTGTTATCCGAAAGGGAGCTCGTGCCACGGTATGAAGGCTAGTAGGAACGGGGTGGGTTTTTAGTCAGTAATGGCGCAATTTCATTAGTCGATAGGGCCCGCATGCCGGGTGCGAGAGATTTCTGGAACGCGTGCCACATGGCCCGCATTCGGGGAACCGTTTTCATAAGTCAATAGGGCCCGCATGCCAGGTGCGAGAGATTTCTGGAACGCGTGCCACAGAGCCCGCATTCGGGGAACCGTTTTCATTAGTCGATAGGGTTCGCGTGCGGGGTGTAGGAGAACCTCCATGTTCTTCGCCAGTTATTAACAAGAGTGGCAGTGAAACAGACGTTCTTGCCATGGATCAACAATTAATGTTATGTGGAGCAATTTTGGCTGCTGTGTCCTATTGAAGAAGAAACTATTAGCCTCACTGAGGAAAAATAAAAAAAGATTTGCAGTGTGATGTAGAAGATCATGATATTTTTTTCAGATCTAACGACTTATTTGAAGATTTATTAAATAAAATAGAAACAAGACTTCAGAAAAAAAAAACTACATTTCGAAAAAGTATTTGCCTCTCTCACGACCCGCAAGCTGTATATCGACCGATGAATTTCATTGGTCGATATCACGTTCGGTATAAAGCAAACGGGGAATCTCAGCAGACGGTGTAATGAACACGTATCGACTTGTAACTTTCATTGGTTGTTATCTCGCCTGCGGGGACTCCCCGTATGCTGTATACCGAACGAGTTAACGACTAATGAAATTGCGCCATTAGAGTCTGACACTATCTCTCGCTCCACCCAAGAGCGGGGGTTGTCATAAGATGATTTTTGCCCACGGAAAAAAAAGTGTCGTAGGCATAAATCCAAGATTCGTCACCACTGATAATGTCGTAGATATGATTTGACTCTCCTCCCTTGAACCTTTGGAAAGTTTTCTTACACCATCTGACGCGGGCCACTTTATGATCATCGGAAAGCAAATGTGGAATCCATCGGCAAACTAGCTTCTCACACCAAGCTCTTCATGCAAGATCTTTTGAATGGTTGTCTCTGAGATGCCTATTAACGCTTCTATCTCCCGATATGGCACATGACGATCTTTGAGTTTCAGTTATCTCACAGCAAGGAGGTTTTTTTCAGTAAAGGTGGATTTTGGACGTCTTTCACGAGATTTGTCACTAAGACTAGTATTTCCACGCTAGAATTTTAAATTGCAGCATTCGACAGTCCGTAAATAAGGAGTTTCATCATAAAATACAGATCTTAACTCCTCGAAATATTGTATCCGAGTTAGGCCTCTCCAAAAGTTGTTAAAAATTATAGCACAAACGTTTTCCTTAGAGAGATTCATTTTAGTGCTCATTTATTAATACTTTGAACACGGAGACATTGGCACCATGTCTGAGGTGTGTGCACACTGTCACGTGCGTATACGCACGCACTCCCTTTCACTTATAAGCGAAAGGGAGAGCTCTGGAACGTCTCGAATCGTCTCATACATCAGACGTTTTAGATCTTCGACTTTAGATCTACGACCCCATTGTCGCTGGGATAAGCAACAGAATCCGCGTACGAAGTCGCGGGCAACAGCTAGTACTTATAATAAATCTGTAAAAGTGAAAATTCTGTACATTGGAAATATAAAAAAAATAAATGGCAGGGGGTGTTACTAGACCGACACCGAACCGAAAAATATGATTAAAAATTTTTTGTCTGTCTGTTTGTTCAGGCATCACGCAAAAACTACCGGTTCGATAACGATGAAACTTGGTATAATTATTCTTTAATATCCTGGGCACCACACTAGGTACTTTTATCTCCAAAAGTATAATATACAATAAAAAACAAACTTAATTTTGCGGTTTGATCCCTAGACCCATTACTGTACCAACCGAAAATAATAAGTTACCTACGATAGGTAACACCACCCGCAGTAGAGTTCACTAAGGGGCGCTGCACACGGCTAAGATACTACACTTCTGGACACATCTATTGGCCCACCTTAGAGTTTAGGTTTCAATGGCACCTACCGAAATATGATTGCTAGATTGAACAAAAACTGTTGATGCAGTTTTAAACCTGATACATTTTACCATCTTTATCGATCGTATTGTTTTAAATTTGAATTCAGAATACCATACGACATGGTGCTACGCCTAACAAGTCGGATATGCGCCTTGTTAAAGGTAATTGATTTTAGAATAAAAAACATGTTTTCTATACTAATATTATAAAGAGGTAAAATTTGTAAGTTTGTAAGTTTGTAAGTTTGTATGTAGGGGGTAATCTCTGGAACTAATAATCCAATTCTAAATTTTTTTTTACTGGCAGAAAGCTACATTATTCCTGAGTGTTGTAGGCTATAAATTGTTTCTATAGCATGTATATTAACCGAGCTATCACAACTTTTGTCTAGCAAGTCGGAAAAAAATACCTCATAAAATAGAATTATTTGCGTGCGCTGCCTAAACAGTTGCTTAAAATTAAAAACAATGTATGGCTACCTGGTTCGTCTTAATTATTTCTACAAAAAAGTCCGCGGTACCATATCTCTATCTTTTATATTTCATCTTTTATACTTCTTTTATTGCATTAAAAATATTTTTTTTCGGCATACTTACGTTTGGTTGATTATTTGAGCAACAAAATATTAATTCTTATGACAATAAATTATTTCAGTATCACAAGAACATTATACAGATAAGATGTGCCATTTACAGCATAGCAATTGGTCATACAGTTTCGAAGATAATATAAAATTACTAAAACGCAAAATGCCCCTAGCGTAACTTTCATTGTGCAGACGTTTTACCTATAACCCACCCCGTTCCTTCTAGCCTTCAAACCAGGGCACGAGTTCCCTTTCGGATAACCCTGGACCCGGTAGGCTTCGACCCAGCTGGGCCTCTGCTGTTGCTGACAACTTCTTGAGGCGCGCGGGAACAGTGCGCGCCGTCGACGTCTTGGGCTCGGTCCATTACCGGACGATCGGACAGCAAGCTACCCATGGCTCGCCGTCCGCGAGCCCGCGTCTACGGTGGCCGGAAATCGGGATCGGAATCCCGGCGGCGGCGGCGGGGGCGCCGTTGCCTGATGCGGTCTGCCTCCGCCTTAGCTAGCATTACTGCTTCGCAGAAGGAGGCGACCGCCTGCCATTCCTCCTCGCTAAGGACCATGGCCTCAACCAGAGCCCGCCGCGAGAGGTGTCCGCCGCCGATCGCCCCCACGAGGGCACGGCGATGCTCTGCCCAGGCAGGGCACACCTCGACTGTGTGCTCCACCGTGTCCTCCGGGCGTTCCGCACATTGGCGACACTCGGGCGTCTCTTCCGCTTTAATTCGGTGCAGGAACCTCCCGAACTTGCCATGTTCGGTGAGGACCTGTGTCATGCGGAAGGTAAGGACGCCGTGAGGCCTTTCCAGCCACGCCTCAAAGAGGGGACTTACCGCCATAATTGTGGCGTGCCCAACGTTTCACCTATTTGCCCATAGATGGCGTTCTGCAATTACGTAATTTTTCTGAATCGCGGTGTTAAGACTTTCTGTGGATTGATGACCCTCTCGAATTATTATGCCCACGTTGTCGTTAGTTGGAGTTCTTCTGTCAGTTGCTTATTGGTTTCGGTTGTTTCGTTCGTATGGTTGTTGTTGTTGATAGATACCTCATAATCGAAAATATCGTAATTTCGTTGTACGTTTTTGTATGTTCGTAGTTTCGTACTTCGTTCTACGATCGATACGAGTTATTCGATATTACGATTGTTTTGTTTTGTAAAGGCGGACGGTGTTCGAGTCGCTCTCCTTTTGTTCATAATTGTTTTCAAGTCTGTGCGTAGTTTGTTGAGAGCATGTCTAAAAGGAAATCTCAACTGTCCCGGCAGACATCACAGACAAGAGCCGCTCGAGTACGCCGTACGAAAGAATCTGCCCCTGAAAATGAGCAGCGCCTCTCGAGAAATAGAGAATATATTTCGCAAGCACGCGCTAGAGAATCTAGCTCCGAGCGGTCACAGCGCCTCGCTAGCCAAAATGTGAGGATATCGCGGGCCCGTGCTCGAGGAACTAGCGCTGAACGTGCGCACCGTTTATCTGAGTTAAGGCAGCATGTCTCTGAGACAAGGGATAGGGAGACTAGCGCTAAACGCTCGCGGCGGCTTGGTAGGCAAAATGTCATAACATCGCAGGCCCGTGCTCGGGAATATAGCGCTGAACGTGCGCAGCGTCCATCTCATTTAAGGCAGCATGTCTCTGAGACAAGGGATAGGGAGACTAGCGCTGAGCGCTCGCAGCGGCTCGCTAGGCAAAATGCCGTAACATCACAGGCCCGTGCTCAGGAATCTAGCGCTGAACGTGCGCATCGTCTAATCGAGTGTAATCTTATTTTAAATCAAGAAATTTTCCGCGGACGAAGTCGCGGGCAGAAGCTAGTATCAAATAAAGGTTTAATTTAATAACGCATGTTGCCTCCATGGGCATCTACCACAGCTCTCATACGATTAGGCATAGAGTTTATCAACCGCTCTATGAAATTTTGAGGGATCATCTCCCATTCCTCTTCTATGGCAGTTTTCAACTCCTGCATCGTCTGGGCAACTGGCTGATGAGCCCTAACACGTCTTTTTAGCTCGTCCCACATGTGACATGTGGGGTTCATGTCTGGGCTTCTGGCTGGCCAGTCCATAACTGTGATGTTCACATTCCGAAGATATTCCATGACGATGCCGGCCGCATGGGCTCTTGTATTATCATGCATAAAAAGGAAATTTGGGCACAGATAGTCCGCGTATGGTATCACGTGAGGTTCTAAGCACTCACGAATGTACCTTTCAGCATTTAATGTTGGCAGCCGTGGTCCTGTAACAACCTCAAGTTGAGTTTTGCCGCTCGCTGATATACCGCCCCAGACAGTCCATGAGCCACCGCCATAAGCAACCCTCTCTTCAAAGCAGCATTGTGCGAAACGCTCTCCCTTACGTCGGTAGACCTTCTTCCTTCCATCATTGCCATGTAACACAATTTTAGACTCATCAGAAAAGAGTACACGGCTCCAATCTTGCTGTGTCCAATTTAAATGACTGCGTGCGAAATGAAGGCGCGCTGTTCGGTGGGCTCGCGTTAGTTTGGGCCCATTAGCTGGCTTGTGTGGTACCATATCGCGTTCTTTTAACCTTCTCCGAACAGTTCGAGCACTCACAGATACTCCGTGGAAGTCGCGAAGTTGGTTTTGTATCTCAATGGAGGTAAGGTGACGATTTCTCAAGCTGGTCGTCACGATGAATCGATCCTGCCTTTCAGTTGTGACCCGAGATCGTGGCCTTCCTTGGCGACGAACAAAGCCGCCAGTCTCTAGGTACCTCCGATAAACATTTCGGACCGCAGATCGACTTAAATTAAGTTGAGCACTGACGTTTCTTTGGCTGTGTCCAGCCTGAATAAGTGCCACAGCTTGGGCGGCGACTTCAGGTGAAGTATCCATAGATTATTGATAGAACTTCACCTTAATATTAAGAATAAGTAATGTTTGTTGCAAAACCAAAGATATCAATCACTTTTTCAAGAATTAAATCCAAGTAAACCAATAAAACCTAGTTTTCTTAGTATTCGATTGTTTGTTATCAACAAACAGGCTCCAAATTGTCTTTTGTTTCTTTAAATTCTGTGTTCGAAATTCAAAAAAAGACTATTGAATGAAATTGTGAATGTGCCAGGTTCAAAACTGCATTAAAACTTTTTGCTCCACCTAATATAAAATTTTAGCTAGGACCAAACGAAACTGAAAATACTAGGTGGGCCAATAGATGTGTCCAGAAGTATATAATATTTTATTTTAAAATACAATATCGCTCGCCTTACAATTCAATGGACTATCACACACGACGAAGATAGTAAATAATATTTAATATTTTCGTATCTTATGATGAATTTGTATGGCAAGCGATATTGTATCAATGCATATTATAAAACAAAGTCCCCCACCGCGTCAGTCTGTTTGTCTGTTCGCGATAAACTCAAAAATTACTGCACCGATTTTCAAGTGGTTTTCACCACTCAATAGCGTGATTCTCGAAGAAGGTTTTAGTACCCATATAATTTGTTTAGTTTTTGTAATATTTCTGTGTAAATTAACAACATTTGTTGAAGATGTCGGGAAAAAATAAGCCGAAAGGGGAACCGTTTTACCCCGAATTTAACGCGAGCGAAGCCGCAGGCAAAATCTAGTTTTTAATAAATACCACAAATCTCGGCGCGCAAGCGTGATGATGATTATTGTTGCGCGACTGCATTTGCGACGCTCGTGCGCCGAGATTTATGGTTCTTTTAAAATATTTCTTAAATATTGTTACATTTACATTAATTCAAATTTTAAATGGTCTATTTTAAAATAAATGCTCTTCTAATAAAATAAGCCATCATTTCAATGATAAAAGGAATTTATATCAGTGCAAATTATTATCATTTTATACCCATAATTTCTTAATTATTTGATTTTATTTTTAATTTTATTTTCTGAATTAGTAAACTACAACCGTAAATGTTTTCTATAACTATTTAGTTCAGGATTTTAGCTACTGGTTTGTATTTTTTGTTTATTAATTCTATTAGTACTTTAGAAGTTCTCAAGCTTCGAAATTGACTCTGAAAACAAAATTAAAAATAACTCTATTTAAATATAATAATAATATTCGACAACTATTACCCAACGCCGTCTAGTCCAAAGATAAGCAAAGTTTGTGTTATGGGTACTAGACAACTTATAAACGTAGTTATATATTTCTAAATGCATACATATTAATAATAGATAAATTACACCCAGACATAGAACAAGTGATCATGCTCAACCACATAAACATTTGTCCTGAGTGGGAATCGAACCCATGGCCTCCAGCTTAGCACTCAGGGCTACTAACCACTAGACCAACAGGCTAGTCAGTCTAGCCAGTATATGTGAACATAGAACAAAAGCGTACAAATTTAAATAAAATCCTTAGGTTTTGCACGGGTGCAAATAATAGGTATATATTTACAGTCAAAACTCAAAGAAAAGATGGATGGATTGTGTGAGAAGTGATATGAAAGACAAGGGAATTAGTGATAGCATGACGAGTGACAGGACAGAATGGAAGAAAAAAACGTGTTGCGCCGACCCCAAATAAAACGGGACAAGAGCAGGAAGATGATGATTTACAGCCAAAACTCATAACCAGTCAAAACCACTTTTGACTGCAAAAATTAGTCAAAAGTGCTTTTGATCGATGCCCTTAGTTAAAACCGCTTTGACTGATTTTGGTTTTAGAGTCAAAAGTGGTTTTAAATAAGGGCATCGGTCAAAAGCACTTTTAACTGCAAAAAACAGTCAAAAGTGGTTTTGCCTGATTTAAAATTTAGATTGGCGGTCAAAATTCATCAAAAGTTGAGGTGGTTGGTGAAAATTACAGGAAAATCATCAAAATAGTGCTATGAAACAACTTTAAAGTTTACGGTTTAATTTGTTCTATTTGACTATGTTCTATATTATAATGCAAAGTATAATATTACCTAGGTTAAAGGAATATTACTGAAACCCTTCCTGAATCCTAGGCCGTCATTGTACCCATAGATTTAAATTAGTGTAAAAGCATTGTTACTGTTTTATTGTACAACTGGCTGACCCGGCGAACTCTGTACCGCCTAACATTCAATGAATGTACACCTTTCGATATAGTCAACCGATTGCGATGAAATAAAGCCTAAGTAATATATCATGTTACACACAACTATAATGTATAAAATTTATCTAAATCGATTTCGTAAATTTTTCGTGATGCACGCACAACTAAAAACTTCTACGGATGTATATATAAAGCTTATTCTATATTAACCTTAACAGCCATTACACTCAACATATTCTATTAACCACATCATCATAAAATTTATCATATAGAGTTGAACTTCGCCTATTGCTAGTGTTATTCAAGGACAGTGTCTAACCTTTGTACCAAGTTTCATCGAAAACCACTGAATCCGAACGTGAAGAAATTTTGCTTTTATAATATTAGTGTGATTATTATAGGGGTATACGAATTCATGGCTGTCCAAATCCTTCTGTGGATTGACGTAATGGAATCCGTAGTGCATACATTCTATGTTTTTCTTCCATCTTGCATCCACACGAAAATTTTCTTTTTCCTACAAAATGCGAATATAGGAACTTCTCAATTTTTCAGTACCAGGATACTGTAAGCGTTGGATTGTGTTCTTTGCAGCAATTGTTATGGGCTCATATATTTGGAGGGGAAGCATACATATTGTATATTTTTTGTGTAGATTATCTTATGTTGCGTCTTGTGTTCAAGGAAGCACATTCGGTATGAAATGGTTTTAAAGGATTGTATGTTATGTAAAGTTCAGATATACACTAAGGATGATGAATAAAAATCTATCTTTCCTGGATAAGTCGTTTACTGCTCAGGCCGCTCGTTTATGTCATTCTTGTCAAATTTAAAAGGCTTGTGAAGGATCATACTCGCACATACTCAACATACATACGCACCATATACAACGCACATCGCACACATACAACGCACATACTCGCACATATACAACATACTCATAGCGTCATACTCGAGGGAAAAACGCCACAGGCATGGAGCGGAGATGTGGTGGTACTCTTCTTTAAGAAGGGCGACAAGACCCTGCTTAAGAATTATAGGCCCATCTCACTTCTGAGCCATGTCTACAAGCTGTTTTCCAGAGTCATCATGAACCGTCTCGCGCGCAGGTTCGATGATTTCCAGCCTCCCGAACAAGCTGGATTCCGAACAGGCTTCAGCACCATAGACCACATACATACGCTACGGCAGGTTATACAGAAGACCGAGAAGTATAATCTGCCTCTCTGTCTAGCGTTTGTGGACTATGAGAAAGCCTTTGATTCGATCGAGACATGGGCTGTGCTACAGTCTCTCCAACGGTGCCAGATAGACTATCGGTACATCGAGGTGCTGAAGTGTTTGTACAAAAACGCCACTATGTCAGTCCGACTTCAGGACCAGACCTCGAAACCTATCCTCCTGCAGCGGGGCGTGAGGCAGAGAGACGTCATTTCTCCGAAACTGTTCACGGCCGCAATGGAGGATGTCTTCAAGGTTCTGAACTGGAGTGGACTAGGCATCAATGTTAATGGCGAGTACATCACTCACCTTCGGTTCGCCGACGACTTAGTAGTCATGGCCGAGACTACGGAGGAGCTCATCACAATGCTCAATGACCTTAGTAGAGCTTCCGAAAGAGTGGGTCTTAAAATGAACATGGACAAAACTAAAGTCATGATAAATAACCATGTAGCACCCACTCCTATCAAGATCGGAGACTCTATACTCGAAGTTGTGGACGATTACGTCTATCTCGGACAGACAATCCAGTTGGGTAGAGCTAATTTCGAGAAAGAGGTCAATCGTCGAATCCGACTCGGCTGGGCGGCGTTCGGGAGACTGCGCGGTATCTTCTCGTCCAATAAACCACAGTGTCTCAAGACGAAAGTCTATGACCAGTGCGTGTTGCCAGTGATGACATATGGTGCCGAAACGTGGTCGCTCACAATGGGCCTCATCAGAAGGCTCAAAGTCACCCAGAGGGCAATGGAAAGTCTATGCTCGGAGTTTCCTTGCGGGATCGAATCAGAAATGAAGATATCCGCAGGAGAACCAAGGTTGCCGACATAGCCCGAAGAATTGCCAAACTTAAGTGGCAATGGGCAGGGCACATTGCTCGCAGAACAGATGGCCGTTGGAGCCGAAAGGTTCTGGAGTGGCGACCTCGTACTGGAAGACGCAGCGTCGGAAGGCCTCCTACAAGGTGGACCGATGACCTGGTGAGGGTTGCGGGAAACCGATGGATGCGAGACGCACAGGATCGATCATTGTGGCGACACTTAGGGGAGGCCTATGTCCAACAGTGGACGTCGGCTGAAATGATGTGAAGGATCATTACTTGACACTGTGATCTTGTCTTCATTTCTCCACTTACTCTCTTGCTTATATACATTTTGTATGTATGTATATGTGTGTCTATTTTAGTATTAAGTATTAAATAAGTTTTGTTTACTTTTATAATTATTTGCAACAAGTGCAACCCCATTTCGTCTCCAGGAAATCTCTGTCCATTCAAGGTTGCCTGGAAGAAATCGCCTGGTGCGATAAGGCCGCCAATTGTGTGTTTTTTTTATTATATGGTTCTTTTTGTAAGATTGTAAACTTGGTGTGCAATAAAGTATATATAAATTAAAAAAAAACTCTTACTTTAATTTTAAACATGACTTTGGACGATCGAGCTTGGGCTCAAGTTACCCTTCCGTAGTATTAGTTTACCGGCATTCATATCTTCGGTCCACGGCACTGATAAATTAATTAGGAACATTCTAACTTCCACACTGATTCCTCTAGAAGTGCCGTGTTTCATCGAGGCTATGGATGCGTGGAGACTCGCTTGCCCGAATACAAATCCACCTAACAACCCAACTTTCCAGAGACGGTGGGATGAGCCGCTCTAGAAAGTAGTTCAGGAAAATCTAATCCTAACATCTGCTACTACTGCGGAGCGTGCGCGCCTGCTGGCTGTGGGAAATTGGGAGTCAGGTCTTTGGCTTCACGCACTGCCGTCGGCGAATATTGGCACCTTGTTCGACGATACCACTTTCCGCTTAGCTGTTGCCCTACGTCTAGGTGCGCCTTGCTGTTCTCCTCATCGCTGCCACTGTGGCGAAGTTGTCAACAGCCTCGGTCACCACAGCCTGTCTTGCAGTCGAAGTGCGGGACGCATAGCGCGGCACGCGAACCTTAACGACATCATCCGACGAGCCCTTGTCACCGTCGGCGTTCCGGCTGTTTTGGAACCTTATGGCCTGGCACGCGACGATGGTAAGAGACCAGACGGTATGTCTTTATTTCCTTGGAAGATGGGTAGGCCTTTAGTGTGGGACGCTACCTGTGTCGATACTCTTGCGCCATCCCATCTTCCTAGCTCATCGTGCTGTGCTGGTGCTGCCGCGGCGGCTGCGGAGAACCTCAAGCGGCGGAAATATAACAGCCTCGTTGGCAGTTATATTTTTGAGCCGTTTGGGGTTGAAACTCTTGGGCCGTGAGGTCCGAGTGCTCATATGCTTTTTAAAGATTTATCCAAACGCTTAGTTGACTCTTCGCGTGACCCAAGGGCTGGCTTCTACCTCGGTCAGAGATTAAGTATTGCCATACAACGTGGCAATGCCGCCAGCCTTTTGGGCACACTTCCAGTCGACAGCGATGCGGAGGAGTTTTTTGACGTCATATTTAGTTAGGCCTTAATGTATATATTATTTTTAATTATTTAAGTTTATTTTATAATTTAACTAGCTTCTGCCCGCGACTTCGTCCGCGGAAAATTTCTTGTTTTAACCCTTCAGATACCGTCAATTAGAGACACAATAGTAAGACAATAGATGCGCGGCCACCGGTGGTCGCTTGGGGATTCATGAATTAAAATAAGATTACACTCGATTGGACGCTGCGCACGTTCAGCGCTAGATTCCTGAGCACGGGCCTGCGATGTTATGACATTTTGCCTACCAAGCCGCTGCGAGCGCTCAGCGCTAGTCTCCCTATCCCTTGTCTCAGAGACATGCTGCCTTAAATGAGATAGACGCTGCGCACGTTCAGCGCTAGATTCCCGAGCACGGGCCTGCGATGTTATGACATTTTGCCTACCAAGCCGCTGCGAGCGCTCAGCGCTAGTCTCCCTATCCCTTGTCTCAGAGACATGCTGCCTTAAATGAGATAGACGCTGCGCACGTTGAGCGCTAGATTCCCGAGCACGGGCCTGCGATGTTATGACATTTGGCCTACCCAGCCGCTGCGAGCGCTCAGCGCTAGTCTCCCTATCCCTTGTCTCAGAGACATGCTGCCTTAAATGAGATAGACGCTGCGCACGTTCAGCGCTAGATTCCCGAGCACGGGCCTGCGATGTTATGACATTTTGCCTACCAAGCCGCTGCGAGCGCTCAGCGCTTGTCTCCCTATCCCTTGTCTCAGAGACATGCTGCCTTAACTCAGATAGACGGTGCGCACGTTCAGCGCTAGTTTCTCGAGCACGGGCCCGCGACGTCCTCACATTTTGGCTAGCGAGGTGCTGTGAGCGCTCGGAGCTAGATTCTCTAGCGCATGCTTGCGAAATATATTTCCTATTTCTCGAGAGGCGCTGCTCATTTTCAGGGGCAGATTCTTCCGTAAGGCGTACTCGAGCGGCTCTTGTCTGTGATGTCTGCCGGGACAGTTGAGATTTCTTTTTAGACATGCTCTCAACAAACTACGCACAGACTTGAAAACAATTATGAACAAAGGGAGAGCGACTCGAACACCGTCCGCCTTTACAAAACAAAACAATCGTAATATCGAATAACTCGTATCGATTATTACGATAGAACGAAGTACGAAACTACGAACATACAAAACAAACGTTGTACGTTTGTTTTGTATGTTCGTAGTTACGATATTTTCGATTATGAGGTATCTATCAACAACAACCACCATACGAATGAAACAACCGAAACCAATAAGCAACTGACAGAAGAACTCCAACTAACGACAACGTGGGCATAATAATTCGAGAGGGTCATCAATCCACAGAAAGTCTTAACACCGCGATTCAGAAAAATTACGTAATTGCAGAACGCCATCCATGGGCAAGTAGGTAAAACGTTGGGCACGCCACAATTATGGCGGTAAGTCCCCTCTTTGAGGCGTGGCTGGAAAGGCCTCACGGCGTCCTTTCCTTCCGCATGACACAGGTCCTCACCAGACATGGCAAGTTCGGGAGGTTCCTGCACCGAATTAAAGCGGAAGAGACGCCCGGGTGTCGTCACTGTGCGGAACGCCCGGAGGACACGGTAGAGCACACAGTCGAAGTGTGCCCTGCCTGGGCAGAGCATCACCGTGCCCTCGTGGGGGCGATCTGCGGCGGAGACCTCTCGCGCCGGGCCCTGGTTGAGGCCATGGTCCGGAGCGAGGAGGAGTGGCAGGCGGTCGCCTCCTTCTGCGAAGCAGTAATGCTAGCAAAGGAGGAGGCAGACCGCATCAGGCAACGGCGCCCCCGCCGCCGCCGCCGGGATTCCGATCCCGATTTCCGGCCACCGTAGACGCGGGCTCGCGGACGGCGAGCCATGGGTAGCTCGCTGTCCGATCGTCCGGTAATGGACCGAGCCCAAGACGTCGACGGCGCGCACTATTCCCGCGCGCCTCAAGGAGTTGTCAGCTACAGCAGAGGCCCAGCTGGATCGAAGCCTACCGGGTCCAGGGTTATCCGAAAGGGAACTCGTGCCCTGGTTTGAAGGCTAGAAGGAACGGGGTGGGTTTTTAGTCAGTAAGAGTCTGACACTATCTCCCGCTCCACCCAAGGGCCCCCGCCCTTTTTTGTTGTCATAAGATCATTTTTGCACAACATATAAAAAAAAAATAGCTAAAACGTCTGCACGACTGCACAATGAAAGTTATGCTAGGGGCATTTTGCGTTTTAGTAATTTTACATTATCTCCGAAACTGTATGACCAATTGATATACTGTAAATGGCAAATCTTATCTGTATGATGTTCTTGTGATACTGAAATAATTTATTGTCATAAGAATTAATATTTTGTTGCTCAAATAATCAACCAAACGTAAGTATGCCGAAAAAATATATTTTTAATGCAATAAAAGAAGTATAAAAGATGAAATATAAAAGATAGAGATATGGTATCGCGGACTTTTTTGTAGAAATAATTAAGACGAACCAGGTAGTCATACATTGTTTTTAATTTTAAGCAACTGTTTAGGCAGCGCACGCCAATAATTCTGTTTTATGAGGTATTTTTTTCCGACTTGCTAGACAAAAGTTGTGATAGCTCGGTTAATATACATGCTATAGAAACAATTTATAGCCTATAGCACTCAGGAATAATGTAGCTTTCTGCCAGTAAAAAAAATTTTAGTATTGGATTATGAGTTCCAGAGATTACCCCCTACATACAAACTTACAAACTTACAAATTTTACCTCTTTATAATATTAGTATAGATTAGTTCCAAATATAAATAAATAAATAAATCTTTCAACATAAGATAATCTTCTCTTGACTGGATAAGGGTAAAACGTGTGAACCCATGATTCATTATCGTTAAATCGCAGGGGCCCAACAGGGCTGAAGTCTACTGGGGCTAAGGGTCGTCCGAAAGATAAAACCAGAATCCTGGGACGCAAGAGAAAGAAGGAACATAGAAGTAGGTTTTCTGACACGCCCTCCCGCTCCGTCGTAGAGCGGGAGAAGTCTTTGGATGATATCTACATGACATACATTAATTCTCTACGTAGGAAAATAAGCATAACAATTTTTGAAAGCGGATTAATTTACCTGTATTAACAAATTACTTCGAATTCGAATTGTATTCGTTACTAATATATCATCGCACGAGTCGCCGATGTGGAATAATCTTTATTCGATTGGTTCACTATCGAATGCCGGCTTAAAAGTGTATTATTCGGTAGCAATGGAAAAGAGTAATGTATTCAAATATATTTCATTGTGAAGGGCCTCGGCGCCTTTCCTCAAAATATTCTGGCGGTTTATGAGCTAAACAGCTGATAAAACAGGTGCTGTGTATGTTCGCAATTTACCGGGGCACCTCGAGATTTGCATACAGAAATTGGATGATTCAATTTGGCATACAAAACTATTATGTAAAGTGTGAAAAATGTTGAAGTGATCCTGTTGAGGTCATTCACTCGAGGCGCCGGTTGTTTGATCTCAAACAACTATATCGAAGGTACAAAAATCTATTTGAGTTTGCTTTGACGTTAATTTGTTTAAAGGAGTCTTCGCATTGTTGCTTGACGACATAAACTTTTAGAAAAGGTGTGCTTTGTCAGATGTAGGTATTATAGACCGTACCGATATGGGGTGAGGGGTGGTATGAAAACAAAACTGTAATAGTCGATTCAAGTGGAGTAAGTTTGACATTTTGCGTGTGTTTGTGACTTCTTTATGCTTGTACGGTTGCACGGACTTCGATGAAACTTGCTGCAAGGGTGGCATGTAAGCCACTTTTTATCTCGGGAGTATTTAAATTATGTCCTCTTGACGTAATTTTCTACTATGACGCGGGTGAAACCGCTAGCAGCAGCTAAGTCACTACAATAAAACAAACCAGTCTAAGTATCTATCATACACAATTCCTCACACAGTCCACTCGATGTAAGTCTGATGACACATACAATTAACACAATTTTCACTTCCCTTAATACCTTCTTAGAGTACAATTTCTGTATACTCGACCTATTGTACCAAGATTTTTCAACTTGTTACGGGTATCTTCCTTTTGAATCTTTTTTTTAGGGTTGTGTATTCATTAACCTTTTAACCGCCTACGAATACGGGTATATCTGACAAACACGTGTTTATGCCGCTGGGGTCGCACATCCACGACCAAATACTTCATCATGTGAGCTCTTCTGTCACTTATGGGGATTGAAAACCTAAACAAGATGGAGTACTCAGTCGCAAACACGCGACCCTGGCGAATCGAATGCGAAAACACTCGTCGCACCAATTCGACGTGGGTGGTTAAAGGGTATAAATAACTCCTCCAGCTCTAGGTGGAATAGGAGAGGGAGTGTCAGACTTTTACTGATTACACCTGCTCCTTCAGTTGCCTTTTGTGTTCAAGAGCCGCGGTAACTCTGGAATAATCCCTCAACCCTGGTAAACACCCCGTGTAACTCTAGTATTTGTTTAGGTACCTACTTAGTTTCTACGAAATTTAACAAAGTTGAGATCGCAAACTGTATCCAATAACTATTTAATTACGTCTAATGAATATTGAGTATCTGAAACTAATGAGCCTGTTGCGTGGTATAAGGTAGCACGCGCTGTAGGTGGGGCGACTACGTACCTTATTCAAGACAACAGATACTTAATATATTATCTGTTGGCGTGTGAGTCCGCTTCGCCGACCTATAAAAGTCATAGGCAGGACATCATGCCACAGTAGATCAGTGATCAGTGATTGTGCTGGACGGTGATATTTTAAAACAGGTAAAATTAACGAATCTATAAAAATAATTTTGTTATATCGTAAATAAATTGATTTAAATTTTTAAGTGACGTTATTTTTTTTAAGATTAACGAGTTTTTAATTAAAACATATTTTTTTGATTCGCCGTTCATATAACTGAAAAGTTTTCAATGTTAACAATTATTACTTTTTGATTTTCTTAAAAACAATAATAAACTAAACGAAACCTTTGAAATATATACATATGTATGTACCTAATTGATAAAAATAAATACACATATTTAAGTACAATTTAATTCATATGCATCAAGTTTGTGCATCTCGACTGTTTAAATTATTATTGAATGAATCTCATGGCATTTAAACAATATAAAATTTTATTTTCATACGCATAAATGGCAATGGCATAATGGCATACGCATTATTTTGAATTCTATAAAAGTCTAGATTTTGAAATGTCTTGTAAAAAAATTAATTCAACATAGTCGTCTTATATATGTCGCAGGTTTTCCCCAAATTTGGTTTTTGATCAAAAACCTAGGTTTTTGATGAAAAACCGGTAGATGACAAATTTTAAACTCTACTTCGTCATAAACCTGTAAAAGTTCAGATTTTTGATCAAAAACCTCAACTAGTTTAGGTTTATGAACAATCTGCTACTGCCTTTAACGAACCTGTATCGACCAATGAACTGAGTTTGCGTGAAGTAGGTACGCTGCAAGATTAATCGGTATGCATACAAAAAAAAAATGTTTTATGCAACTCTAGATGTCACAAGTCTACAAACTGTCATAATAAATAATTTATAATAAGAGATTTATAAAAAAGCAAGCACGTGGTAAACTTTTCTTTATTACATTTTTTTTTTAATTTTACTCTGTTTAGTCGTATTTAATAGTAACTAAAAATCAGGTAAAATTAAAACATTATCATAATTAGATTGAAGAACGAGAATATTGTTTGGATCATGGATGTAAAATTTTGATAAATAAAAAATTGTTTCCTTTCTACTAAGTTACAAATCATGATAGATTGTTTTATTTCATTTAAATTGATTTTGTCATAAAACAAAGCATTTTTGCCCAGAACTTCATCATAAACCTAAACTAGTTCAGGTTTTTTATCAAAAATCTGGACTGTAACAGGTTTATGATGAAATTGAGTTTAAAATTTGTCATCATCCGGTTTTTCATCAAAAACCTAGGTTTTTGAATAAAAACCTAATTTTGTGAAAAACCTGCGACATATATATTAACGTGAATATAAATAAAAATGAGGGATAATATGCAGTTTTACGGTATGGTAAATAATAAAATAAAATAATAAATGTTTGAAAGAATTATAGATCATTAAAACCTATACATATTGTCCTTATAATTTGCTACTTAACTTATAATAAAAGAGCACTTTGGATATCGCGCTCACAAAGTTACTAAAGCTATGGATTTGTAAAGCGCTGGTTTTACACAGGCAGATTGCATTTTTGCCTAGGCAGATTGATTGTTACAGACTACTGTATCAATCAATCTGCCCAGCCTTTCCCCAATATGAGTTTGGGTTGGCTTCCAGTCAAACTGGACGCAGCTAGGTTCCAGTATTTTACTTAGAGCGACAACCTAGCTGACCTTCTCAACCAAGTAACTACATAACATGATATCCCTTGTCAATACTGACTGGCCTGTTGGTCTAGTGGTCAGTGGCTCTGACTACTATGCCATGGGTTCGATTCCCACTCAGAACAAATGTTTGTGTGATGAGCTCAATCATTTGTCCTGTGTCTGGGTGTAATTTATCTATAATATGTATGTATTTAGAAATATATAAGTATGTTTATCAGTTGTCTAGTACTTATACCACAAGCTTTGCTTAGTTTGGGACCAGATAGCGTTGTGTTTTTTTTATATTCCGCAACGCTATCTAGTCCCAATACTGGTGTAAAAATTTCTGGCTTTAGAGTCGATACGGATAAATGATAAATGATAAATGATGATAAATGATAAATGATATTTATTTTTGCAAATAGGTTTAAAAAACACTTTTACACGTCAATTTTTTTTTTTTTTTTGTCTGTTTAAGCTAGATGAGGCCGGTGTTTCCTAGCTGACTACCCTGAGAAGAAACACCGAAACAAACTCAGGGGTCAAAGTCTCTTTTAAAGTCCAGTCGGAAGTTCTGACTATCTGTAACGACTGTCAAAGATCTACTGCTGATACCCGGAACCTGCGGCTTACCCCCGATTTATGATTTAAGCATTTGAAGTTGAGTATCACTCAAACTCACTCTACCCAACTTGTCAAAATTTGACATTTAAGACAATCGTAACTCAAAATACTCAATTCAGAAACCCGCCCTTAAAGTACTTTCTGAGGCATGGAGGGATCTTAATATGCTAAAGTCAAAATCAAATCAAAATCAAAATCAAAATCAAAAACGTTTATTTCAAATAGACCAATTACAGGCACTTTTGAATTGTCAAAATGTCGGTCAGTCAAACAAACAAGTGAAGCTAAATTGCACGTTCCAAAGAGTAGATCTCTATGGAGAAGAACGTGCAAGAAACTCCATGGACACTCTTTTAAATCATATGTGTTACATATAGTGTTTGGTTACATATTTCTTGTTGCTTCTATTATGTGAGCACAATGTAGATAATAATAAAAAAAATATATTAAAAGATAAAAACTGAATTAACCCACTGGCAGCTCATCTGACGGCACCCGTTCACGAGCATGACGCGTGCATCAGCCCCACTCAGCTCAACCATTTTGAAGGGAACCGAATGACCCAATAACACGCGCCACCAACAGCGAGACATTTGAGTGAGCATGTCAAACTCTCAACTGCCATGCTCGCAATGTCAAAAAATAAAATAATAAAAAGTTGTAAACTAATAAAAAAAAAGTCAGTCGGTCTCTATCACTAACAATCTATTATAAATCAAACGAGATGACTCTTAATTTATTAGCAATCTTTTAGGGTGAGATTGTAAATTAAATAATATCTTAATTTATGATTCGTTTTCTTACGTAAATAAAACTGTTGCCATGTATTTGCACAAACATATTTATGACTTCTTCTAAACATGACACATACCAACAGCAACACTAAACAAATTTGGTAGGTATAATAAAAACAGGAAAAATATTGTCAGACCATAAAACGCACAATTATTAATAATAAGTTAATAAGAAAAGCTAGACATATATCACAGAGTGCCTTTTAAACGAGTATATAGGACATATACATATGTTTTATGAAGAAATTTGATCATTCACAGACCAAATCAAGATGAAGGTGTGCACATTAGTCTTCATGGTGCTGGCGGCCTGTGTGATGAGCTTAGCGGCTGAGAACGGACCCCTGATGGAGGCTCTCCAGCTGCAGCCTGTGGAACAACCTGAGGCCCAGGAAGTCATGGTGGTAGACGCACAGGGCAACAGGCAGAAGAGAGGTCTTCTTCTTGGTGAGTAAAGATATTTGTCTGGCGACCATAGCCAGAAACAATCAGTTTTAAAATCAAGAACTTTGGGCGGCCCTTTGGATCGGGATCACGGTCTCAATTTCCATCTATAATTTCCGAGTTTTTTTTAGTAACTACAGTAATGCCTGTTTCAATGTAGTCCCAAAATACTACAAAAAAAAAATTTTTAGGAATTTGGGATCGAGGTCCCGGTCCAAAGAGCTCCACGACTCCTTTGGGCTATGATCAGCTAATTAATTCATGAATCCCCAAGCGACCACCGGTGGCCGCGCATCTATTGTCTTACTATTGTGTCTCTAATTGACGGTATCTGAAGGGTTAAGGACATGTAAAAATAATCTATTAAAATTACGTTACCGTTATAGTTTGATGTTAAATTAAATTACATCAAAATTCAAATTAGGAGGTACATGCTGAAGTTACAACAGATCTCATTAATTCGTTACTATGACACATTCATTTTACGTTGGCACCTTAATGTATATAAAATTGTTAATGAGGAATTGGTCAGTAAATTATTATCAATATCCGATTATGTCATGCCTCATGACAAAGCTTGTTCCTTACAAGCATTTGGTATGTTACATCTTGTCGTGCAGACAAGCCTGAACGCACTACGAACGATTGTGTCCTGCGATTCGTGTTCCTGTCTCACGAATGTCCCTCATGGCACTGAATACAAAACAATTTTTAATTTTTTTTAATGATTATTTTATAAAATTTAAAATTCATTATCATCTAATTATTTTTTTATAAATTTACTACTTAAATTTATTATAATCTACAATTATATCTTAGATTATCCTTCTGTTAATATTACCAGTAATTGAGATTTATCTTTCAAATCTTATTTTAAATAATTTATGTAACTGTATCAAACGTATTGGTAACTGTATGCGCTGCTGAATGGGACGCACATACCTTGGATGTTATCTTGAAATGATAGTCTCTGAAAGCTGAATAAGATCAGATTTATTGCGAAACTTACCATATATGAATGTAGTGTGAATAATCGTTAATGAGTACGATTGTCTGTGAATGCTAATTGCGTACTGTCGCTTTACAATATAATTTGTTTAACGCGACGAAATAGTGCTGAACTGCACAACGTGAAGGCGGCATGTACGACACATGACTCGTACACATTCCCAGCGAGAGAAAGATGTGAGTGGATGATGATGAGTTTACATTAAGTTTACCCTTATAAATTTCACACAAGTTACAATGTATAACTTATCTATGCTTAGATATAAATTGAATGTTAATCACTAAGGTCATGCGTAGGTGTTCTCTTGTAGCGCTTAATGCTGCTAAGCAAGTTTGAGAAGTTCCTTAGTTCGACCCCCTCTTCTTGTCGTGACTGATTTGCCTCTATTGTGCGTGACGTTGGCTCGATGACGGAATTCACTTGTGGTCTACGCGCCGACACTTGCCGTGGCTGCGTATCCGAGTTCGACTGTAAGTTGGCGCTCCTCCGCCTACAACAAAAAATCCACCGCCCAAGATGTACTGCCACTGCTAACACCGCGCCTGTCAGTAAAACGTAGATTGCCGTATATTGATGTACATCGTGGCTCGATATTCCTGTGTCGATGGCGTTTTCTGCTTTCATTTGCTCGAGGTGTTTCTATAATAGATACCTAATTTTGTCTCTTCGTTATTTAACACCGACTTCCGAAATTATTATTTTTTTGTACTTTTTGAAGTCGGTTTAATTTTTTTTTGTAAAAAAGTTTTTTATTTTTCACTTTTTAGTTATGGTAGCACCACTAAAAACTACCTACCCTTCAGCTAACCATATATTACCTTATAGCCAGAGTGCATCTCATAACGATTCTAATAATCTCAAATACGGTTATATTACATGAATTTACCTTCCGGCATTATCACCAGATCAGTTCGATACATCTCCTCCCCCTTTTCTTTCAGTCAGTCATCGACTACACGTATAAACAAAGTAATTTTACTTGTTACGACAATTCTGCTATGATTCTATGAGGAGTTCTGTTCCATATCTTCGAAGTTCATGATCATATCATAACAATATTTCTATGGGACCAACTTGGAAGCATAACTTTATAATAAAAAAAAAAATTTCAAAATCGGTCCACAATTGACTGAATTATCGGTGGACATACATACAAAAAAAAAACACATTCAGCCGAACATAGAACCTCCTCCTTTTCGAAGTCGGTTAAAAACAGTAAAGTCTTCGTCTTTAATTACGCAATCTGAATCTAGTGTTATGACCCCGGCTTTCGCGATTTGTATTGCGGTAATCTGATGCTCGCATAAAACACGAAGTGCGCATTGTGTGCAACAATAATACCTAAAGGTACTTGTATTTATGTGATTCAATTCCATCAAATTATTATGGCACGCTGCTATGTTTGTACTCTTGTCCTTGATACACGTGCTATCTTCTGACTTGAACTGGAAGATGGGTTTTTTTGAGTGACAGAGATTGGTTGACGATAGTAGATCGAACATTTTATGATAAACATCTGTTATTGAGTCGATCATTGTGTCTTGTATAGACTTTAGTTTGTTGAGCATATTTGTTGCTATGATGGCGGAGAGTGCCAGCTCATTCATAACCTCTTGTTCTTGCAGGTTTTTCTTCAATATGTTAGTGGCCGTCGTAAGATGTTCAAATGTTGATTGATGGCTTTATGCTGCCGATTCATTGACTCTTCAATTCGTTTGAGTAAATTATATTCTGCTTCTACCACTGAAGTCTGATTTTTCCACTTGGCCATGTACGACACATGACTCTTACATGTACTGTTCTTCAAGATTGTTTCAATCCTGATGATACTTTTGGGCTTATAATTTTTTTGCGCAATAAATAATTACTAATTATAATATAACTTTTTTTAAAATCCTGATTGTGACCTAAACTTGTATTAGATAAACATGAATCATGCTTTTCTTCCCACCCCTTTTTCGAACAGTAAGCTTAAAGAGAAAGAATGCGTGTTTAGTCAAAAACGTATCTCCACGCGAGGTTATTTCCCGGGTGTTACCACTGTGCGGAACGCCTGGAGGACACCGTGGAGCACACAGTAGAAGTGTGCACCGCTTGGGCAGAGCATCGCCGTGCCCTCGTGAGGGCGATCGGCGGCGGCGATCTCTCGCACTGGGCCTTGGTAAAGGCCATAGTCCGGAGCGAGGAGGAGTGGTAAGCGGTCGCCTCATTCTGCGAAACAGTAATGCTAGCAAAAGAGGAGGCCGACCGCATCAAGCAAAAGCGTCGCTCACAGCGCCCCAGCCGCCGCCGGGATTCCGATTTCGTTTTCCGGCCATCGTAGGCGCGGGCTTGCGGACGGCGAGCATTGGGTAGCTCGCTGTCCGACCGTCCGGTAACTGTCCGGACCGAGCCCAAGTCGTCGACGGCGCGCTCTGTTCCCGCGCGGCTCAAAGAGTTGTCAGCAACAGTAGGGGCCCGCCAGGTCGAAGCCTACTGGGGCCAGGGTTATCCGAAAGGGAGGTCGAGCCCCGGTATGAAGGCTAGAAGGAACGGGGTGGGTTTTTAGTCAGTAAGAGTCTGACACTATCTCCCGCTCCGCTCAAGAGCGGGGTTTGTCATTGGATGATTTTTCTAACCACAAAAAAAAACACGCGAGGTTATTTTAGTTTACAGTTCAAGGCTATGATTTCTACTTAATTGCTTTATATCCTGACGATACTAGTGATTATATAATCATATCGTTTTCGGTATTAATCATTGCCTCGTATAATGCAAGCAATTGCACTAATCAAGGTTACACGTCAAACACGCAATATTTGCGTGTGTTACTTGCCCTTATTTCGATGATCTGAAGTGCATCTTTACATAGTTTACCTACACGCCAGCTGTTTGTTTTGTTAGGTCTAGGTGAAGTATTGGGGACAGGTCTTATCCATGAATATTAATATATTATTATTTTGAAGTAACTTAACTTGAATTATCAAGATCATAGATATCTTCTCTTCTTTATATAATTCCATAATGAGTTGACAAAACATCACAATGAAACCTAGCTTGATATAGTAGCTTTTTTTTAAACTATATCTAATCCCGTCATAATGGAATTCGAAATTAGAATTAGCACCTATGTACGGTAAACCAGGCATTCCTGCCCCAGTCTGTAAAGTGCTACAATTGCAAAACTGAGATATGCATTTCAAATTATATAAACCATACAACGCAAGTTAAACTTGCATTGTATAGTTTACATCGCAATCATACTTAGAAACCGGATCAGCTCAAATAAGCATCAAATTTTAAATGCATATCATAGTTTTGCAAGTAGTAAACCTGGCATACCAGGTTTACAATAAATAACTTTTTTTTTTTAAATGGTTTCTTCGCATCCAGTCGGCTCTATTCGAAAGCCCAGTGGAAGTTTGAATTGAAAGTTGAAGGTCTATTTGATAAAAAACTTACAACTTACAAAGGAAACGGTCCGTTTATGTAGAAATACTGGCACCGACAAAAAACTCCATGGTTACTCTTTTAAAAAATGTGTTTATTACAATATTCATTGATTTATGTAAGTACAGTGTAGACCAGTCAGCACTGTACACAAAAGCACAAAATTAATCATAATAAAATAAAAAAAGTAAGTCGTAATAGAAAGTTATCTAAGTGTTTGTGGATTATACAGTGTTCTCACATTCACATTCCAAAAAGAGGCTACATAAAAAAGCAGGAAAAATTTAAATAATTACAACTGTTGACATAATAAATTACTAACAAATTTAATGCAGTTGAAGTCTAAATAATAAAAATAAAAAAAATATTGCAAAAGCAATGCGTTTTAGAAAAAATAAATCTATATAAATTAAAACAAAGGTGGAGCAGTCAATAGACACAATATTAATGATTTACCAGGGGGCCACATGTGCAGAGGCAGGCATTGCCAAACAAGCGTGTCTTCGACATAGTCTTTAACCTTGTAATATGCTTTTTTGGTTAGGACACGCTTAATATGAGTTTTGAACTTTCCCTCACTAAGTTCAGTCACCACCTTTGGCAGCTTGTTGTAAAAGCGTATGCTGTTTACTAGGAATGACTTGCTGGTCTTAGCTAATCTCCATTTGGGTAATACAATTTTGTGTTTACTACGCGTATTTTTGTTGTGAATATCGCTTCTAATTTTAAAGAGTCCTAAGTTTTTACGAACATACAAAATGCATTCTAAGACATAAAGAGAAGGCAGAGTCAGGATGTCGATTTCTTTGAATTTATTTCTGAGGGACTCGCGAGGACCCATCGTATAAATAGCTCGGATAGCTTTCTTTTGCAATATGAAAAAATCGAGTCTACATCAGCTGCAGATCAAGAGCATCAGCCCCACAGTAAGATGCCATAAGACATAATACTGTGGAAATAAGCATAGTAAACTAACCTAGCTGTGGCTACATCTGTCAATTGCCTTATTTTTCTAACTGCATATGCAGCTGAGCTTAATCTTCCCGAGAGAGTTCTAATATGAGCGCCCCACTGTAGTTTAGAATCGATAGTTATACCTAAGAACACTGTGTCCGCAATAACATCAAGTTTTTTTGCCAACAAGAATTATACCGACGCCAACTTGAGGAACATTCGGTAATGAAAACTTTATACATTTAGTTTTATTCGCATTTAATAGGAGATTATTAGCTGCGAACCATTTCGAAAGAACAGCCAGACTTTCGTTGACATGCAAGACATCCCCATCTTTTCTATCTACTGTAAAAATAAGAGAAGTGTCATCAGCAAATAGAATTATATCGGATAAATTAGCCATCATGTAAGGAAGGTCATTAATATAAACCAGAAAAAGGAAATGGCCAAGAATTGAACCCTGAGGCACGCCCATCTTTACTAAAGATCCCGAGGACGTCGCCCTATTAATGGATACTTTTTGCTGCCTGTAAGATAAATAGGAAAAAACAAGACCAGCAGCTCGCCCACGAATTCCGTAATGATGTAATTTACAGATCAGAGTATTATGGTCAACACAGTCAAATGCTTTAGAGAGGTCACAGAATATGCCAATAGCTTCCTGAGATTTCTCCCAGGATTCCAAAATGTGACTGATGAGTTTCGCTCCTGCATCCGTCGTTGACCTTCCTTTCGTGAAGCCAAACTGATGACTATGCAAAATCCTATTAGAATTAAAATGATACAACATCTGGTCGAGCATGATTTTTTCATAGATTTTACTCAATGCTGGAAGCACAGATATTGGTCTATAATTAGAGGGATCACTCTTACTACCTGATTTAAAAATTGGTACTACTTTACTATGTTTCATTAAATCAGGGAATGTACCTCTGTCTATACATTGATTGAATATGGCTGTTAAGACTGGAGCAATTGAATCAATAATATCTCCGAGAACCTTAACAGATATACCCCATAAGTCTTGAGTGTTTTTTATGTTAAGTCTTTTGAATGTTTTTATAATTGTATCAACAGAGATACGCTTAAATTCAAAGGTTGGTATATCCTTAGTGAAATATTGTTTTAAAAATGATTCAGCTAACAAAGATGAAGAAGGGAGAGATTTCGTAACTTCTATTGGGATATTAGTGAAAAAGTTTTCTAATGTCTCGGCCACTTTTGACGTATCTGAGATGATTTTGTTGTCAATTTTTAATGACAATTCATTCCGATTTCGTTGGTTTGTCTTTCCAGTTTCCTTGTTTATCACCTTCCAGACAGCTTTTATTTTATTACTAGCTTTTGCCCGCGCGGCTTCGCTCCCGCTCTTCCCTACTCCACCCTACTATACCCAACTCTACCCTACTCTACCCTACTCTACCCTACTCTACCCTACTCTAACCTACTCTAACCTACTCTACCCTACTCTACCCTACTCTACACTACTCTACCCTACTCTACCCTACCCTAACCTACCCTACTCTACCCTACTCTACCCTACTCTACCCTACTCTACCCTACTCTACCCTAATCTACCTTACTCTACCCTACTCTACCCTACACTATCCTAATTTTTTTTTTCCATAACAACCTTCTCCTCACAATAACAATCACAACAAAAAAAAAATCAGCCAAATCGGTCAAGCCGTTTTCATGCCAAGTCGTGACAACGAAAAACGAGGGTCATTTTTATATATATAGAAGATAGAAGATAAGATATAAGATATGTTATTGAGGATTATCCAAATAAACCACAAATTGTTTCTCTGAAAATCAAAGTTTTGTTTATTTAATACGTCCTTACTATATTACAACGTTTAACTATGACCATTACACCTATAACTTACCTGAAAATCAAAGAAACGACATTTAAAGTTTACTAATATCGCCTCCTCAATTATATCCCTTTACTAATTGAAAACTAATTTGTTATCTCTAATAAGTTTGTTTAGCATTTCTTCTATTACAATCAAAAAAGATGTCAAGTTTGACGCAGGTGGTCTATAGACACATGAGAAAGTTTGACCTCTGCACATGCTACCTCACACAAGCGATCAACAGAGCAAGCAGTGATATCTTTCCTTTCCTTATATCACAATACACACACATAATCACACAATATCAAGGTACCACCCCCTATTGATGATCTGTTGTATGCACTGGCAACTGAAAAATTATTTATATTGAACAACGTTCTATCGGGTTTTAACCATGTTTCACAAAAACATAAAATATCCATATGATATTTATCTATTAACATTTCCACATCTAGAATTTTGCCGGAGAAGCGATTTATATTCTGATGGTATAATAAAATGTTGCTATTACGCTTCCCTTTTGTCGTTTCTAATAGTTTAAAGAGTTTACATCAGCATTATTAGGTATACTAGATAATACTGATTCGTCACTTAACCTAGTCTCAGTTAAATTATCATTAACTGCGTTTATATTATAAGCTAACAAAGTAGCCAATAAGTGTCGACTTTTTTTGGGAAGAAACATATGTTCCCGTATCAAAACAAAATCACTAACAAAGTTGTTAGTGTCAAAATACAATAAACGGTCACTATGCGGCAAGACAAGATATGCATCAAATTTTTAAAGCTGTAAATATATTCATTTTCCTGGTCAGATAAACAGTTATGGTTATGGAATAAGGCAATGCCAAAATATTAATTTACCTAATTTCAATTTAAGTAGGGTGTCAATACCCTTAACTATGTCCTTTTTGGTAACATTTAAACTATTTCCAATTTTTTAACATTACCATTGCTTTATATACATATTATGTCGTAGCCATTTCATGAAGTGAAGTGAAACATCGTGAGATGGGACCTACACCATGGGACTTTGGGTTCAATTCCTAGAGTTGTTCGAGTACAAATTACTGTGTAGCTGTGCAGAGTTTGGAAGGTGGTGGTGTAAAACCCCCGTGCCCCGGAAAGCACGTTAAACCTGTGTGGACTGTGAGAGTAACAGAACAGAGAGTGCAGCTGTGTTTGTTATAACACAGTTTCTGTTTTTTATATTTGCTGTGTACCTGGTTAATCTCTATTGTGATTGGCCACTGTGATTGAAATTCGTTCGAGAGGATTACATGCATATTTTACAGAAAATACAAAACACAAAGAAAACAATAAATACCTAATTTCAAAAAAGAATATCGTGCAAATAAACTTCATATTCAAGTAGTAGCTTTTGCCCACGGCTACGCCCGCCTACATAAAATATAGCCTCTGTCAATCAGGAATAAATCAGCTTTCCATCGGTGAAAAAATTTTAGCAATCGGACCAGTTCTTCCAGAGATTACCTCTTACAAACAAAAAAAAACAAACTGTACCCACTATAGAGTTTATTTGTACTTAAATAACTCCAAGTCAATCCAAAGATTTCGAAGACGTCAATTTCATAGGTAAAGACCTATTTTTAGCATTTTACGTCAATAATTAATAAATGAATAGAACAAAAAATATTATGCGCCAAAATGGTTCCAATGGTTGTCATTCAGACAAACTCTCTTGACCTGTTTTACAAGTTTATTTTAATTCATATGTCTTTAGAATAATATTTGAATATCCAATTTGCATTAGCATATTATTTTAATATATACCTATAATGTCATTTCTTTATGTTTAAAATTGATAATACTAGAGCATAAAATAGAATTTAAATTATATTACCTATACTACTTTTAGCTGGCGGTTTTGCCCACGTAAAAGTAGAAAATATTATGCCTATGTCACTCAGTGATAGATTCTTTTGATGAAACAATTTTTAAAATCGGTTTTATAGTTTTTGAATTATTATTTACAAAAAAATCTTTCCCCTTTACAATATTAGTATAGTAGCTACATATAGACTTAACTTAATTAAAACTAACTTAAAAAATAAAACCCTAAAGAACTACTTACAAAAAAATGGCAATTTAAAGTAAGGCGTCGAAAAATTCCTCCGCATAATATAGATATACATATAGATTCATTTATTTTAAGCTAATTAATTAATCTTTCATGTCCTCACGAATCGCTTCTCTTTTCCCAGGTGCTGGCCTGCTGGGCGCTGGTGCTATAGGAGCTGGCGCTTTAGGTCTGGGAGCTGGTCTGGTCGGCGCGGGCCTGATCGGTGCTAAAGCCGGTTTCATCGGTGGCGCTCTCGCTGGAAAGGCGTTCTCGCACGGCAGGAGCTACGGTGGTTACGGAGGGTACTACGGCGGTGGTTACGGCGGTGGCTACGGAGGGTACTACGGCGGTGGCTACGGCGGTGGCTACGGAGGATACGGCCATGGTTACAGGTGTGTATCTACTTACAGATCGCGTCAAATTAAATTAAAATATAATTCTATCTTATATTAATTACCTTTGTTGATTAAGGCGACACCTCCATGAGGTAGTTTATCGCGGCGATATTATGGTACTGTCCCCACACTGCGATACTATCGCGATAATTTGAAGAGTGACTGGCGAGCTAAACGTCTACTATGCTTTCCAAATGAGAATAGCATCGACTTCGATGTTTTGACGTGACGACGTACTGTCAAATCGAAGAAATTTTGTCAAAATTGAAGAACTTGGAGAAGAGTAAAATTGAAGAACTGAGTTCTAATTAAATTTTTTCGTTCAAAGTTAGTATTTTTTTGTAAATTAATTAGAGTTTAAAAACTTATTTCCTCGATTTGACAGTAAATCGACGTCGATCGTTCGATGAGTGGCGTCACAACATGGCCGTCGATCCTATTCTCATTTGGAACGCATTGTACTTGCAGTGATTCATTCGCTCGTGGAGGTCACCTCTGTGACTTTACCCAAATAAATATTTATAATATACTAACATACTTACCTATACCTAATAAATATTTTATATTGTTTATTTCAGAGGCTATCACGGTTAACTTTTAGTCAAACGATATCTTCGAATAAATAATTCCCACAATAACAAATTGATTACATTTCACACAATAACCATTCACAATTTAAATAATACTCAAGTCATTCACAGTTACAAAACACTGTAATCATAACATTTTATGTTCGCTACTTATTGTTCTTATCATAAAACATGGATCAGTCCTGTATGATGGAGTTAATTAAGTTGCTGAGCAGCCTAACTGAACCCTAAAAAGGAAAAAGGTAGCTTTTTTGAAAAAATGATGAACGTTAAGGCTGCTCTCCCACGTCCGATAATCGGTGAACGATTTTTTGTAGGACAAAAATAAAACACACTTATAGCAATAGTGCAACGGACACGTCCTACAAAAAATCGGTCAGAAATACAGAACAATGTACAAATATACAAAATCGGCCCGATTATCTGTCCTACAAAAAGTCTGACGTGGGCGAGCAGCGTAAAGGTGCTACGGTATATACGTTAGAACTATACCTTGACTGACAAGTATAGGCACTTTGTATGTACTAGTAACCGCAAAAAGACACATGCACCTTGGAAACTTCGTGGAAAGATGTACGTAATCATCACTGTGTCATCACGTTCATCACAAATGATACACGCTTGAGTGAAGGCTAAGAGCCTTACTATGCTTTTCTGCACCACATTAAGTAAAATTAAAGCACTGGCAACCTTTCTATAAAGTTTACTTTCTCAGTATTGAACAATTAAGATATTTTTCATCAGTAACTATATGTGCATTTGGGAAGTCTGTCTAAAAAGTCAAACGACTTGGGTAATTATTAGGGCAAAATGAAATCTGATGGAGATCTTGATTATTGTACTAATACAAGAATGTCGCTTTTTATCAGGTGAGATAGCGGTCAAGCGCGAACCTATTAACAATAATAAAAGAACCTTATAAAAAGTATCGAATATAAGTATTTTTTAAATGATTAAATATTATACAAAATTCCCAAGTCGTTTAACTTTTTAGACAGACTATATCTCTCTGGTGGTTGTAGTGTACTTCCTTAGGATGAGTGCTATGGGCCCGAGTGTACCTTGCCTCTGTGCCTTGTTGTGGCGGCGGTTCCCATATATTTTATATAGAAACTAGACTGGTAGAGCTACACTAGATCCACGCCACGCGACATCGTTCTACGTGTGCGTCGCCGTCGGTCTAATCTAGTTCTAGCTTAAATATGATTTCGAATGACATCTTTTTAATATTTTTTTTTGTTGTTTCAGAACCAGAAGAGTGTACATTGTAGAAGACCCCTGGTGCTGACCAACCGACTGACTAGCCTACCACTGTGCAATAATATGGTTATTTAAATGAACGTGACTATGAATGAAGTGTATTTGAACTTTGTACGAAACAATAAAAAACACACAAATTACTTTTATGTTTCATTAACGACCCCGCCCAACTTCGCACGAGCGGAGCGATAGAATTTATAATAATTCTTCTATATTATAATAATTAAGCAAGTTTTATTATATTTACACCTACTGTTGGGGGCGGAAAGTAATCAAAAACTTTTGTACATTTAATTAAAGGGATTATTTCTAGAAGCACTACATTATTGTTTTAGTTATATAAAACTTAAGGCGTCTTTGGCTTGACATCTGTCCTCCCCCAAGCATTTGAAATTGTGTTTTTACAAGCTTTTAATTAATTTCACCTATATTCAAATAGTGTAATCAAATCTTGCAAATTAAAGACTCACTTTCCGGTTACCGATTGAGTTGAAATTTTGCTTGCATGTGTAAATCAGATGACAATTCAAAATTATTATGACAATGATCTGATCTGATGATGGAACCGAAAGGTGGCTATAGGAACTTGGTAGTTAAACGACGCAACCCCATCGAGTTTAGGCTCGTAAGATACGTCTTGATGAGTATTAGTTTTTATAGGTATACCGAGCTATAAAAGCTTGCTATGAAAAAATGATTTTCATTAAAAGCTTGTTCTGAAACAACTTTAGCCTGAAAATCTGTCAAAATTTAGCTTTAAAGTAGGGTTGAATAGGTTCTTAACACATAATAGTCAATTAAAAAACCCGTACACTGCATCTTAAAACAAATTGGTTTCTTTTTTAATCAAATTAAAAAATCTAGGTATAATATTTGCATAATCTTTAAAAAGTATAATTGTTTCGCCGCTATTTTTTTTGTTTCGTAAATCATTCTGTCTATTGGTGAAAATCCGTTCAGTAGTTTTTGAGTATATTATCGTTGGTGATCCTTAAATAAATAAATAAATTTATCACGACCAGACAGACAGACGTGGAGGAGACGTTTGTTTTGTTTTTCATATTTTTGGCAATTTTCATCTAAATGTGATGAGCGTGGAGTAAAAAACACACATACATAAAAGAGTTTGTCTTTATACCTAATGTTAGTGTGATGTAGCGTCTAAAAACCTAATACTTAACGGTATCTTATCTACCCTGTTTTTTTTTAATTTAAAGTCTTTAGGAGTCTAATGCACTGCGAGATTATTCAAAAGAGTGACCGTGGCTCTGGAATGGGTACTGAAGGAACACAGGCGGGTTTTAGTCAATAAAAGTGACACTCCCTCTCACTCCACGTAGAACGGGAGGAAACCTGACAAAAGAGGTCTAATGTAAAACTAGGTACCTACTTACTTTGTAAAGGCATTTAACATTCCGTAAAGTAAAATGTAGTAATGTGGTTAGCGTTCTCTAATATCCGTTAAAAAAACCCCGCTTGGCAAATGTTGAGTGTCGTTAAAATGTGCATTTGCAAAATGGATATTTGAAAGTGTCTGGGGCGAGTCATGCATACGGGTCGCCTTAAATTAGGATTCCTTTGCCGTGCCAGATATTTGCAGCCAGCAGTTCAATCAATACTTACATGAAATTCAACAAACATTTGCTTATAAGTTCAGGAGAAATTTTGATGCGGAGTAATCTGTAGGTAAGTATTAAAAATTAAAAAAAATTATAAAGCATTCTATACTGTGATGGCGTTTGAATGTAATTTTTTTATCAAACCCAATAATCCGAGCTAAACAGAAAATCTTGAGAGTACACAAGCAAAAATACTCGTGTTTCGTGCGGCATTCGAACTCGGCGCCCCAAAGAGCAGACCTCAGATATAGATAGATAGATAACGCAAGAGCAACTACTTCACGTGCCTAAATGCGTGCCTAGCTTACGTACCAAAATCGTAAGGGCGCGTTCCCACTATGTCGTAACGACTAATTTATCGTTCGACGACTGTCGTCTCTACCTGTTCCCATTATAACGATTGTTTGTCGTCAACATATTTTATCGTTTAGCGACTGTCGTATCTAGCTGTTCCCATTGGATCGCGGTGACATTTTATCGTTTCCCGGCAGTCGCTTTGTCGTTTACACATCATCAGCAAGCTACAAATCTAGTCGCCTCTGCGTTCGCTTGGTGATCACTAGTGCGTTTACTCTCCTGAGTTCAATGGACGAAGATGAAATTTTAATAATGTATTACTTTTTGATATACGTCCACCATGCGCAGGAGTCTGACAAGTTCTAACACGCACAAAGCAAACCGAGTACAGACGCGAGGGGCGCGCGGGTGCGAGAGGGAAGGGAAAACATGTGTTCGTCTACATAGAGTTGCCGTCCACGATTTTTTATCGTTTTACGACTGTCGTGCTTGCCGTTCCCACTGTCACGACAAAGTGTCGTCACTGCAAAAGAAGTCGTAGACGACAGTAAATTGTGTCGTTCTAAATGTGAACACCTCCATTTAAACATATAAGCCACGACACTTAAAACTACACGATTATCTGTCGTCACGACACGGTGGGAACGCGCCCTAAGTGGCCACTTTCGCGCTCAGTCTGCATCGGTGTATAGCGCTATTCAGACGTCAGTTATATGCGTAATTAATTTAAAAAATATTATTTTTAATCTAATACCCTTTGTAATACCTCGTAATACCAAATTTGAGAAAAACAAAACATTCGTATCGCATAACAGGTAGTCAAAAAATGGCACGCTTGGTTTTCATACAGATCGTGATACTTGCGTTATCTATGTCTACCTATATCTGTGGAGCAGACAATCACTCAGAGGATGCGCCAATAGTGTGTACATAACTTATCTGAACGGATCTGATAGCACTGTCGTTTATTGGGGAAGGTTCTAGCTCGCACATAAAGCATCCACGTACCACCACAACTCAGGCGCAGGAGCCAGTGGCCAAACCCTAGCTCGGCTAGTTCCCAATAAATATCTTCGCACTTGATGTGGCCGTGCATCACGGCGCTCGCAGCCGTTGGATGGAGCCGTCGATACAGCATTAACGGAGATGGATGGCATCGACCCACGCCATCGCCTCTTTAATCTCACCTACAAAAGAGATATACGAGTCGGCCCTGCTTCCGATAACCGTGCTTCACATTGTTCTCTGTTCGTTGTACATCACTTACCTATGAGTCTTTGTCGACATAATCCAATTTACAAATGCTCGTCAGTTTGGATTCAGAAAGATGGAATATCCGCTTGTTTAATTTACCTTATTTTAGATAGGTACTTAAGGATAATCTTATTTTACGAAAATATGTTTTATCTATTTTCGTTGATAAGGTAAAATGGTTTCATGATTCTTTTCTTTGTTGATTTGTTATTAATTAAATAAAGTCAAGTCCTGTATAAATATTGGTAAAACGATTTTACGGACCAGTACTGAGAAAATAACATTAAATACTTCTAAAGATTCTCATACTTCTATTTATAACATCGATGAAATGGTTAAGAACAATATCGACTCAATAAAGATGTTTGCGTATCATTGCGAACATCATAAAGCAAAACTATGTAATGGAGTGTAACCAAGAGGCAGGTCTGTATCTATGAGGAGGAGGTCTGCAGACGAAGGTAACAATGACAATGATTAATTACATCCCAATAATGACGGAACAATCTTATCTGACGCCATTGATGGAATAGATTATGAGAGCCGTTTGCGCTAAGCGCTGCGTCATTTGAAGCCACTATTGAAATAGACGCTTTGTTAAGCATTGTGATCCAGAAATATGACAACAATAGTTTCTACATCTCCAGCCATAGCAACGAAGGGTTATTTATTACACAGTATTATGATTTAGGGTGTAGGAACTTTGCCAATATTTTTGTGAGCGAAATATCGATGCCTAGTGAATTATAGCATTAACAAAGTTTCGGGTGGGTCTGGCGACACATTTGGATGTTATTTCAATCACATTCCGCGTTGTTTTCTGACGACCTCTAGAACATTTCGTTACGTCAACACGAGTAAATTCTGTTATCAAAGATAATGTAAATTTTCGGGGCTGATTTTATCTAATGAAGACGTTGTTCGTGGAAGTGGGGCGGCGCGGCGCGGCGGTAGTAAACCGCGATCATCGAAACTTTTCAAATAAAACCGATGAGACCCCTGTTTACGCACTTTGTTGCTTTATCCGCCCTTTTCTTTGTTCGAGTCCAACTTTGTCCTGTTTCCTTTAGTAATTTGTGGTTTCAACTATTTTATTGGGATTCAGAAAATCTAGTTAGGCTTTATGTTATTTTGGAGCCTCGTCTATCTTTTTGGTCGAATAACTTTTTTTTACTGTTTTTTTTTTTTTTGTATTTAGAGTGGTTACGATAAAACAGTTATACAAAAGAATTATCGAGGTTTCATTTGGTAGGTACACTTAAGGACTTTTGATAAAATGTTAATAAACTATAAACATAATTCAAATATATTTTCATAGTCAGTTAATATAGTCTCAACACATAAAAAAAATAGATGACTGCCCAAAAAATAGTGAAATTATAGGTATAGGTTTTTACTAGTTTGAAACTAGATTTACCTACATGTAGCAAGGTACAAGTTAGCCGTGTAGAATATAATTTTCAATGCACCGTGGGACTTGTTAATAACTATATGCCACAAGGAATTAAAGCATTTATCGCTCAGATAAACCCTTTGAAGCTTCATCTGGCAATATGAGCTCCGTTGAATATTCATAGTATGGGCAAGTCATTAAGCCACTCCTACTATTTTAATGAAAGCAAATTCACTACACGAGCAATTTGTGCGAAGTTTGTGTTTGTAGGAGCTGATTTAATATTAGTTTCGGTAGTAAACGTTTGTTTGATAGGCTCGGCGGTTTCAATGTTTTACATTTTGTTTATGAGTTCATTTTTATAGTTTGTGTGTGTTATATTATTATTATCAATAGGTATTGCAACTTTTGCAGTTTTCAAAATCAGAGTGAAAGAACTATCTTTTTATTTCGTAGTACTTGCGTATATCTATATAATTCTAGATTACCCGATAAACGTTGTTCTGCCATATAAACTATTTCAAAGAAAAATTGGGGGTGAGGGTAAGAGGGCAAAAAATAGCCTATGACCTATTCTCAGGCCCCAAAGAAATGTAGATAAAAAACTCAGATTTTTTATATTGGATTATTTATTAAGAAGGTATTATTATGATATTTATTTTACTGTGTATTAGGATCTAATATAATAAACAACGTAAAGCTATACGATCATAAAAAAAATATAATTACAAAGATAACTGTTATGTTTGTACATATTTTTCTTTTACTTACACACGATGTCTACATGTCTTTTTTCAAAGTCTCCTTATGCTGGAAGAGATTCCTATAGAAATAAGCACCTTTGTATCTATTTTTCAGTTTCTTACACCCAAAACTCCATAAACTTGATGAACTTACTAAAAATATAATAATGACAATATTCCACAACTATCACACGACGCCGTCTAGTCCCAAGCTAAGCAGAGCTTGTGTTATGAGTACTAGACAACTGATAAACATACTTATGTATTTCTTAATACATACATATTATACATACATATATATAATATATAAATATTCCTCAACATGGCAAAAATACAGACGCCTTATTTTTTGCACTTTTAAAATATGAAAGAAAAATAGCTGCTATGAGGAATATGATATATGATAATATATTTAGTAAGTACTACGATTATCAGACAATCGCAAAATTGCTGATAACTTTTTTACTTTTCACCAGTCGATTTGTAATGCGAATAATGTACCCTACCCGCTCACAGCCACTTATGTTTGGCAATTCTTCAGGCTCTGACGGGAACCTTAATTCTCTTGAGATTATGCAAATGTTTATTTCACAAAACATTTCAGCGAATATTCCCTAAAGGAAGATTACGTTTACAGCAGTTAAATCAAACCGTTCAGTTTTGTTACAGCGGCTAATGCCGTCGTAAAGTATAAAAGTGTCATATTACCATGAGATGTGCCCTCTCGCTGCGCGTGACACACTTTATGACTATTTGATACTTCACCGTCACATTACTCCCCGCACTACTCTTGATATATCAGTTTTGATAACTTTAAAGAATGACGGAACTATAGGTAGTAAAGATGTGTACTACGTGAGCTTGACCAATGGATGTGCGATTAACATTTGTGCGACAAAACTGTACTGCGACGCACCGTTCGATTGCATATTTATGCGACACACTGAAGTTCGAGATCACACTTTGGTGTGACCAACGATTGTGCGATTATAGTAGTGCGACAAAAAATTGGTCAGTGGGTCGTCTTAGGAGAAATCGCTTGTCCCTATTAACAATGTCGGATATGTTTTTTTGCCATTTTCTTTTTATTTCACGAATCACTCTCAATAAGTCCCTTTTTTTAATAGCAGCAAAAAGAAAAAAATAATTACGTGTAGTTTTTAAAATGGGCCACGTTAACATTGTCAGATGTGGCCCATTCGCCAGTTAACAATGACGTACATTCAGTCAAAAAAGTATCGGGAATGGATGATTTGTTTATGGTTCCAAATTCAATTTTTTGTTTTTTTGTAGTTGTTAGATTGGCACAACTGTTTTCCATTTTGGCGCGGAGTTTGAGTTGCATCTGTTATTTATATTAAATACAGTGCTGGTTTTAGTAATATCATATATAGTGTGTATTGCGAATTTCATAATGGACAAAAATATCGAACAAAGAGTTTGTCTTAAATTTTGCATCGCCAATGGAATTTCGTGTTCGGAGTCACTGAAAATGTTACAGAAGGCTTACGGTGAATCGACTTTATCAAAAACTCGTGCTTATGAGTGGTTCAAAGCGTTCAAAAGCGGTCGAGATGTGATGGAAGATTTGCCTCGCTCTGGTAGGCCGTCAACGTCTGCAACTGAAGTTAACATCGCAAAAGTGAAGGAAATAGTGACTGAAAATCCTCATTCAACTCTGAGAAAGATAGCCGCCGAACTTTCTGTATCTCACGAGTCGATCCGTACCATTTTAACTAATCATTTGGGTATGAAACATGTTGCTGCTCGGCTAGTCCCAAAAGATCTGAATTTTCTCCAAAAACTCAATCGCATGAAAGTCGCTGAGGACATGCTAGAACGAGTCATTTCGGACCCAACATTCATGAAACGCATTGTTACTGGTGACGAGACGTGGGTTTACGAGTTTGACATGCAAACTAGTCAACAAGCTTCGGAGTGGCGCCTTCAAACTGATCCGAAAACGAAAAACCCACGCCAAAGTCGATCAAAAGTCAAAGTCATGTTGACTGTTTTCTTTGACTATCGCGGTGCTGTGCACTCTGAATTCTTGGATTTTGCACCACGACAATGCGCCTTCGCACAAGGCTATCATTGTGAACGAATTTTTGACCAAACACTCAACAAATACCATCCAGCAACCACCATATTCACCAGATATGGCTCCTGCTGACTTTTTCTTTTTCCTAAACTCAAATTACCACTTCGTGGCACCCGTTTTCAATCGATAGAAGACATAAAGAAGAATTCGCGGCGAGAACTGAACTCAATTCAGGAAGCAGCGTTTAAAAAATGTTTTGATGAATGGATTATTCGTTGGCGCAAGTGTATCGTTTCTAAAGGAGCATACTTTGAAGGTGATAAAATAAATTTGGAAGAATAACAGACATTTTGTGTATTATTGATCTTTTCCCGGTACTTTCTTGACAGAGTAGTATGTCAAACTTTGACTCGCTCTCGTGTAAAGTTGCCAATTTTCACATCCGACATTGTTAATAGGGATAAGCGAAATCATTGTGTTTACTACAGTAATTGGACCGTAGATACCTTGGTGAAGTATTACAGTTGTTTGTCACTACCCTACCAGCTGAAAAATATGAGTCGCTGTACAGTTTTGTCGCACAAGCGTTAATTGTACGTCCATTTGTCGAGCTCACGTAGTACACTCGTAGTATAGAGAGGGTTGAAAATCGCACCGCACCTACTCGTTTTGCGGGAGGTGAATCAAACTGAGTTCCAAAGTTATGCTTCGAACTGAGTTCCATGTCAGTCGTGTTTACAACGTCTGAGGCAGTGACGATTCGTATTAATATGTTAAAATTTTGAAAACTTAATGTTTTTTATTGAATAACTAACGCAAAGGTCTTTTCAATAATGAAAAATCAATACAGAAATAGGGCGATGTTTGCTCTTTTTACCATGTCGTGGGATACTAGATATGTTTTAGTATTATAATATAATTATTAGGAAACTATAAATAACTTTTACTCCTTTGTACCTACCCGTAACTTCAAATTTAGTTTTTTCACAAAATCGTCTTATTTGCAACAAATATAATATCGAAAGCTGTTTTGTTTTTTTATGTCTGGGAAAGTAACCCCTTATTTAGAATGAAAGATATAAAAAAGGAAATCTAAATAAAAACCAAACAAAACCGAATTAAAATAAAAAAAAAAATTATATCGAAATTGTAATTCAATTACTGTTGATCATAATTGAAAGAATTTCATTAACAGACGTGAAACAGGGAAGTGATTAGCTAAAATCTTAAGACATTCCGTGGGTCACATTGATGGAATCACCTACATATAAATTAAGCAGAATGACCCACGTACCGTATCTCGGCCGGCGACGCGTAAGTAATTCTCGTAATTCACGCTCCCCCGTAAGTTCTAGTCAGCCGGGGGACGATCTATGTTAATCGAAAGCAATGGGCCGCAATCCCACAATCCTACGGAGACTACAGGATACAATGGACTAAGACATACTTGTACTACTGGCGATATACTACAAGTTACGACTGTATTTCTCCAAAGATTAGGCAGGATTCGTCAAAGTAATACCTTCCTAATCAACCTAATATTATACAGGTTTGTTTGTTGAACACTGACAACCTCTCAGGACTATGTTACTAACATCATAAACAACAACTACTGTTCTATGACTTATATATAAAAAATATATTATATTCTAGCTCATCAGATTTTCATACAAAAATATATAAATTGAACGTTTTAAATATTAAGAAGGCTATGCGAAGCAAGCGATAATACAATATAGGATGGGAGCGGGATCGGATATCGGGAGTGCTTGATGCGCTTTCGTCGCGTCATACAGACTTAGGTAGGTATAACAAAATACAGAGTTGAAATCTTGAAGGTTTAGTTTTTGGTAAATGTATTTTGTTTTGTAAAAAGTAGTAGAACAAATTAGTTGTTGCTTATGATGTTACTAATACAGTACCTAGTGCAAGGTTATTAGTGTTTTACAAATAACCTTGTATATACAACCGAAAGTTTGTTACTTCTACACGCTCGAACGGCTAAACAGATTCGATGTTTGGTAGGTACACGTATAAAACAGGTGTAGGTACAAGCCTGGAATAACTTATAGGATAATTTTATCGCAGGAATAAGTTCCCTTGGGATGATTTTCTAATTTCACGCGGGCTTTGCCGCTGGCTGAAGCTAGTTCTCTATAATACAGTAATACCTGGTTAATCGAGTCCTGGATATGTGAGAAATCTGACACTCGATAGCTACTGTTAGTAACAATGAGTTTCCAATACTTTCGTATTGAAATATCTACTTATCTTACGGAGAAGAATAGATATGCATCAATAGCTGAGACAGGTATATCTATTTTTTTTGTTTACCTTTTTAATAGGGACTTTTTTAGCTCTATGGCCACAGTGAGATATTAATTAATAATTTTGCATTTTGAATATTGCTCCGAACAGATTGCGATACACAATCTATTGAACGCATTGAGACGACACTTAGTGCATAGATAGACATGTTTTCACGCTCCAAAGAGCCAAAATATATAGATGGGTCACGAATGTAAACATTATTCCGAGGTAATAATATAACACTTACTCCCGCACAACTTTCATAGAACTTTAACCGTAATAATTAAGAGAACCAGCATGTCACCCATTACGTAATTACAAACACGTTTCAGACGTTATAGTTATTCACGAAAGTAAGGACTTTAAGGTTGTAAGAAGGAGGTTAGGCCTCCGGGGCGTGATAGCGGCGCCGTGAACGAGTAGAGCCAGCGAAAGTTTCTGGTTCCCGCTCCTTGGAAGCACGGCGAGCCCGCGCCCCTGTTGCAAACTTGAGCGCGGTCCGGTGAGCTACCGTACTCCGTAATTTCTAACAAAATTCCTCTTTAAACTTAAAGTAGTAAATGCAAATTTATCCAACGCTTATTAGCTTCTGAGGAGAATTATTATATCACTTTATAATGACTTTGATCATTGCTAATTCACTATGCTTAAATGTCTCACAAGAATTTAAGAGGCTCTCGAAGTTCGACCGACCGAGTGTACTACGAGAACTTGTTATGGATATGCAATTGAATCGACGTTGGGGGGAGGCCTATGTCCAGTAGTGGTCTTTCGGCTGTTAGGATGATGATGATTGAGCGACAATACTGTCCTGAGACTCACCTTATTTCGAATGCACGCTTGTGTGACACACTGAAGAATTATCAAAATTGCTTATAGAATATACTTACCTTGTATCACTAGGTAGGACGAATGCGGCATCGTATCGTAAAATCTGTGACCACGCACAACACATTTCATGAACATGCAAATCGATTCGCATCGCACATTCTCCTGTTACCTGAATCAAGGCTTTGCCAAACAAAATCGCATCACGGCAATCGCAGGTTTCAGCAATGCGGCGTCGTCGTATCGTATCGCGTCACAATTTGGTGAGGGATGCCCTACTGTTGTGCTGTCGGGTAGGAAATATGGCGACGGTTTTTCTTTACTTACAGATATTTATTTACTTGTAAAAAATGACACGTGAGTTTTAATATATTTAATTAAACATAGAAAGAACATGAAAAATAAAGACACTTAGATAACTAATTAAAACTATATTATACACAATAACTCTTACCTAAAATATGGTGTCAAAAAATTCCTCCGCATCGCTGCCGACTGGAAGTGTGCCTAAAAGACCGGCGGCATTGCCACGTATGGCAATGCTTAATCTCTGACCAAGGTAAAAGCCAGCCCTTGGGTCACGCGAAGTGTCAACAAGGCGTTTGGATAGTTGTTTAACAAGCGCATAAGCACTCGGATCCCACGGCCCAAGAGTTTCAACCCCAAATGGCTCAAAAATATAAAAAGAATAGAATAGCATTTATTCGGAGCAAGCAACACAATATACCACAACATATAATAATAAGATAAACCACAAAAAAGAGTACAGAAATACCACTGCATTGAACCGAAAGGGTGGCGACCCTTTCTCATAATTATTCGGTGAACTCAGCAATTGCTGGACGAATAACTGCCGATGAGGATGTTACATTTCCGTCACTTGAGGTTCTCCGCAGATGCAGCAGCAGCACCAGCACAGTACGATGACATGATTATAATATTATAGGTTATATCAAGAGACAGGAATAAATCGGTATGTTTGATGTTTTGATATTAATAGATCTGAAGAAATGTGGCTCAGGATAAATGATAGGTTAAGCTGCGGAATTGTTTGCAAGAGTTATCGTAGAACACAAAAGGTAACTGAGGGAACATAGGTGGGTTTTTAGTCTGTAAAAGTCTCACACTTCCCCTCGCTTCATTAGGACTAGGAGGAGTTATTTGATGATTTTGATATTCAAATCAAAATTTCACAACACGTTGGTGTAGCTGTAGAGTGATTGGCTGCTCAGCTGAGTGTCGCGGGTTCGATTCTTATATGGAACAAATGTTTGTATGGACTACAGATACTTGTTCCAAGTCTAGGTGTCTTGTGCATTTCATCATCATCATCATCATCTTCCTGCCCTTGTCCCGTCTTATTTGGGGTCGGCGCAACACGATTTTATCTTCCATTCTGTCCTGTCACTCGTCACGCTATCAGTAACTCCCTTTTCTTTCATATCTTTTGTATGTGAGTTTACATATTTGAGAAGACACCCATGATACAGGAGTATTTCCCAGTGTGGGGCAGCATTAAAAAATAATCATTTCAATAGAAAAGGTAATATTAGGTAGGTACAAGGTATGAAATAAGAAACTGGCGCATAGAAGAAAGTCGATTCTTTTGATATTGTAATCGTCGGCAAGCGTCAACGGAGCTATATTTTTAAGCTTGAAACGATTCTTTGTTCTCAATATTTCCATCTTTTTGATAAAGACGGCGAACTTGTTCGTTATGGTAACTGTTTGAGTGCAAAAGACGAAAACAGTAAATCCCGTATTTTCCAATAATGTAAGAAAGTACCTTTCTCTGTATACATTATCAGTTATCTAGGTTTCACTGTTAAAACCTAGATAACTAAGATCTCAAGAGACCTAGGACTTTTTGTATCTTATAGAAGTTTTTCATTTACACAGTTTACCCAAATCAGTTTCATTTGTAGAAGGTTCCGTAAAGAAATTCTAATGTTTGCAAGCAATAACAATAACAATAATATTCCACAACTATCACACAACGCCGTCTAGTCCCAAGCTAAGCAGAGCTTTTGTTATAGGTACTAGACAACTGATAAACATACTTATATATTTCTAAATAGATACATATTATAGATAAATTACACCCAGACACAGAACAAATGATCATGCTCATCACATAAACATTTGCCCTGGGTGGGAATCGAACCCACGACCTCCGGCGTAGCAGTCAGGGCCACTAACCACTAGACCAACAGGCCAGTAGCAGAGACGCCGATAGGGCTACCTCGTTATATTTGCTGCTAAATACTGCAAAAACATTATAATTACATTCGAAATATAATGGAACTCAACATTACATTCACATTCCATTGGCCTGTTGGTCTGACTGCTGCTGACCGGAGGTCGTGGTTTTGATTCCCACCGAGGACAAATGTTTGTGTGATGCGTCTCGTGACCACTTGTTCTGCGTCTGGGTGTAATTTATCTATATTATGTATTTAGAAATATATAGGTATGTTTATCAGTTGTCTAGTACTCATAACACAAGCCCTGCTTAGCTTGGGATTAGACGGCGTTGTCTGATAGTTGTGGAATATTATTTTTATAAAGTAACTCAAGACTGTAAAAAATACATAGTTGCTTTTTAAACTTGTCACTGGCTAAATGCACAAAGCGTGCGAAGAAAAAACAAAAAAAAAAGTCAAAATTAGTTCAAAACCTACTGATGAATTTCTGATGAAAGAGGTTCTACTGTACCAATATTTGTGAGTTCGATACCTACTAGACGAGTAGCTCTTAATTACATTTGCTTGCTAGTTGTTTTCTCTTCACTTGATTGGATTCAAATTCAAAACGTAGTTTTAAACAAACAGCGCAGCACATAAATCAACAAGTATTTTTAAACGACATTAATTCTAGTCGTGACCCATTTCGATTCCCTCCCGACTCGCGGCTCGCGGCGAGGAGCCTCTCGAACGCAAACGCAGCCGAGTCATCCATCAAATCAAAGTTGATCTTTGTTCGATTTATGAAAACCGATAGTTTGCTTTTCGTGCCGCCTTAATAATCTCTGTCATATTGGAAAACTTTATGAAGAATCGACGCTTTTTTGCCGCACCAGAGAAGCGGATAAAGCGATATTGTTGTTGTCTCAATGAAGGTGACTCAATTAGTAAGTTGATACTATTTGTAAATGTTTAAAACGTAGAATTGGCTGGGCCTTTAAATCAAATGTTAGACTCACTACTGTTCCTGTTTTTATATCCGGGTAGGACACGTTTTGACCATCGGAACAGCAAAAGGTAAGGCTGGAAATATTAACGGATAACGCTAAATTGTCTAAAAATTCATAACGAACTTAATCAAGAAACAGCCGAAAAATATAAGAAGCCCTTCGGCTTATCAACTAGCAGCGTTTCCAATTATGCTCACAAGGTTTCCTCCAATAACAAAATGTTTTACGAAAAACTCGTTTGAAATAGTGATAAATTTTAACATGGGATGGTTAAAAGCACTTTTACAGCGTCCCGATATTTCAATATCCACGGAATTTCTAATAACATGCGCTTGATGGGGAGCGAACCGTCAGCGCGTATCGTAATGGACATTTTGTTAGCCTGAAGCCACGTCATTAAACTCATGCGATCAGCGTTCATCGCATAGGCTACAGTTTGGCAGGTTGGCGGGTGAAGTTTGCGTCGATGAGCTGAGTCGGCGGTAAAAGTTGGCACATCAATATGCAGGGGCGCCTGGCCGGTGGCCAATGTAGGATACGCCAATTGAATATTTTGGCCATCCCAGGTCCCGCTACACATCCGCGATACACAACTTGCGACAAGTTTAATGGGCTGCTCATAATAACGCGTCCACTCGCCGGTTACGCGATGTTTCTTTTTCGTAAATTGTGGACTTTATTGGGCAAAATGGGTTCTTAAATTGTTGAAATCTTTAACTTAACACTTCGTTTTGTAGGTTTCTCTTTGTTCCTATTTGTTTTGTTTGTTCCTATTAGCTCACAATCTGTAATTGCGTAGTTGTGTTAGCTTTGATCTAATGATTGTGTCACATCAACATAGTCGAAGTCACTAGAACTATTTCTCAAACATTTAATATTGTATTATATAATACTTGTAGCATTTCGATTATGTCAAAGACAAATGATGGAATTTAGCCCACTATGTGGGACTTAATAGGAATTATAATGGTGTGTGGTATTTCAGGGATAGAACTAATACTGTTGAGTCCGTACATGTTTGATCGTACGTGTTTATAGTCATCGCTATGCGTGTGTTGAGTTCCTGTATGATTTGCGGAATTTGGTTAATTAGTGTTTGTTAGCCCGATGGGTATTCCATTACAATCTTATTACGTTTGACATGAAGGATAGATTGGTAAGTCAATAGTTAATATACAGACCGATTTCTATTGGGAACCTATTAATATACGAGTAACAAGCTAGTATCTGCAAATTCGTATGATTGAGAATAAAGCTCGTTGAGTAACATAACAACAAAATATGGTTGGTGGTGAAATATGGTACGATCTACAATTCAGCAGTGGACTGCCAGATTTTAGACTATTATTTTAATGAGTATTAAAATAAGACGAAGTAAGTTGATAATTATTTTAAACATTTGGTTTAAGGTTACAAAGTAAGACAAAACACGTGAAGTTAAGTACATTAAATCAAGCCTAAACCTTATCCAAAATATTTCAGTCGTCGTAATTCAATGCTCAGAAATGTAATTACTAACATTTGTATTGTTCCCCAAAACCTCGTGTACGTCATTCAAAGGATTACAAAACAACGAAAGGTTAGGGACACTATTTCGTTTGAAATTCCAAGAAATGTCTTGAAACATGAACATGGAGTCGAGATGATTACAGTTTGTAGTCCTCGTTTGTTTTGACTACGGACACGTAATTGACTTTAGTTGAGGAGAGCTGCAGTAAAACTCTTTGTTTTCCATCTGAAGTCCACGATGGCAGATAACTTTGAAGTGATTCAATGCGGGCCGCTGCATGTTTTGCCAGTCCGTGAAGATACGACGTATTCTCAAATAGCCGTGTACTGAATATAAATTAAACACACAGGCTGCTTTCACGAGCATATTCAGTCCGTGTGAAGGTTTTATTTGATACGATAAAGCCGTTGGGGTAATTTACCCCGAGAAGCGTTTAAAATAAATCTACATGTAAAAGAGACAAATAAAATTGTGTGACGCAAAAGAAAATCTTTATAAAAGTCAAGGCCGCAGTAAATTCCGGTGTTGGGCAAGGGTGGAGTAAGGGTTTCATCAATTGTAATAAGTCGTGTTTTATCTGGCAGCATTATGTTCGAATTAATGGGCTTTGATGATGAATACGATTATAAATCTATGCAAAAATACCCTTACAGATAGAAACAAAGCTTAACTTCATTAGACAAACGAACCTTTGCAGAGTTTAAACTGTAGTGAATAGACGCGGAAAATAACAGCGCCGAGTGTATAGGCCCTCGCCCGCCACCCTGCACTGCCCGCGCAGCCCGACGCTGCCGGAGCAAATTTCGATTGCAAATTCTAATTGTACTGGCGCATGTCGAAACCACATCGAGAACCTTACGGGTAAAACGACGCTTGTTTCAAAACACTCGCAAATGCAACTAGTTTGTATGCAAGTGAAGTTTTTCATAAAGTTTCGCCGGTTTAAACCGCGCCAGGCGTTACTGTGAGCAAAAAGTGTAATTAGAGGAAGAATGGAAATGAATTCGTTTCCTCTAATTTCTTTTATTTCATGGTGAATACTTATTTTCATGTTATTAAATTCTTGACACTTCGTTTTGCCTGTTTTGCATTTGAAGTATTCTTTCTAATTAATGATCAAGTAGTTGTTTTAAGTGCTTAAAATCTAGACATCGTAAGTGATTCTGATATAAAAATTCCTCACAAACTCATCGCATTACCATCGATTCTTCTAAAAATAGGCACTGTTCTGTCGATTATCGTCGTCTACGGTTAATCAATCAAGGATGACGTTCCGATCATTAAATTTAAGTACTCTTAGAGCAAAAATAAGCTTAGTGCTGAGGCATGAATATAATTAGAATTTTAGAACACCTTTTATATTTACCAAAGTTGTTTACTTAAGTCCGGGACAAAGGCGCGGCTGATAGGGGTAGACTCAGCGCTCGTCACTTGTCAACTACTTTATGTGTGAACACAGTTTCGGAATTGTTGTATGCACTCGCTACTTAAACTCACTCTGTAACTAAATGAAAGTTTCTTTATAAAATATATTGTTCTCATAATTTTATCATTTTGAAAGAGCACTCGTATTTGGTATTTATTGGAAAACAGCGTATAAAGCGAACTACCACGGAAACATTTTCTTATGACATAGTGATCACAAAACCTTTCACTTACCTTTGAAGTAACGTAAGCTTTTCTTTGTTGGTTTATTAGGAGTGATGTAAGTGGATGTAAAAGTAAAGCTGTTATGGTAATGGATCAAACAAGCATCAGACACTATTTGCCGCATGCCTTGTTGATGGTAGAACAGGAGGCGACACAGTGCAGTGCCGGTAATCGGATTAGAGGCGATGGGCAGCTGTGCGCGACCGGTGCTCGGCGCGCCGCTGTTTGAGCTGCCCCCGGCGCCCACGACCCACCGACACCTTGATGTATAGCTAATATCCTTTACCTGCACTGAATTTCATCAAAATGTTCCAAAGTTGCGCTAGAATAAATTACGTTGGTATTCACACGACCGGCGTGGTCGCGGTAAGTAAACTTGACGAATGTATACTATTCGTCAGGAACCGAGCACTGTGTTTATTTGTATCGGCTATAGTTTCATCAAACTAGCGCAGTTTCAGTGCAGTGTTGTGAACTAAACTAAAATACGCGTTTTTTTTTAAATAAAATTTGAGCGTGGTTAGAAAGTTCTGAGTTAATAATAATAAATAAAGTTAAGATCACTCGGTGCACGTGAATGTGTTACAAAAGTATTTTGTAGTTCAGTTGTGAGAGCATCATTCATGCGAATAGAATTTATATACGGTTGTTCAGTTTCGTCTATTGAACAAGCCCTTAAAGTTTGTGGAGGGCTATCCCTTACACCTTGTATAGATGTATTTGATTGTACTAAATGTATATTGTATATTGTATTGCATACTTTTCCAGCGACATTTATGTAACATAGGAACTAAAATTCAAAAACCTGCATCACATCTCCGCGCGATTAGAACATATACAATAGCCTAAAATCAGCTATACGACGAGATATTATATTATAACACCTATCTGGTTGGAGGATCCTCTCTTTTCAACGAAGGTTTAAGGGCCTTTAAAACCTGTACTGCATACCCTTATAGTATTACTACTGTTTGTTCAGAATAATGAAGACGAGTAAGTGAAAATCAGAGTGGGCGCACTGTGATTACGTGCTGCCGTGCACAGCGAGGCTCAGGGGAAACCTCTTTACAGTCCTCGCGGGAACCAGGGCGCAGGGATGTGCCCTAACAGGCGTTGAACAGGAGGGATACCGGAGTGGTCTTTTAAGAGTTAAGGGGTTTCTTTCCATGTACTGATTGCGGTCACCGAGGAGGTTATTTAGGTAGGAATCCCTCACTCCCTTGTCTTTTCTCACGACACTGGTCCTGTTTGGAGATCCCCCCCCCCAAAGACAAACAAAATAAAGATCCTCAGGTTATTATCAGGAAACACAGAGTCCGGCAGGGAAGTCCACTTGTTCACATGAATGTGTTATAGTCTACGCGACCTGAGAAAATGAGATCAATTAAAAAATATTGTATGTGTTATTAATGTCATAGTAGGACAAAATAATCTTGATGCTTGAGTATTTTTTTTAATGCAACCAATAGTTGTTTACGAACTCTATTCCATATTTAAGCAACACAACGTCTTTAAAATGTTTAAATACACAACCAAAACTTTCATAATCACAATTTTATCGATTTCATACACACCGACGTGGGTACGTAAAAACCGTATTGAGAGATTATGCAGTCTCGGTGAAATATTTCATAACGCTTCGGGCCTTCGAGGAAATTCAATTAGCCAGTGTCTGTTTGACCATCAGCGCAGCGTGTTGCTACGGCACGCTGTTGCTGCGAATTAATACGACAGTTTGTTACTGCGCCCTTTCGATAAGTACTACCATTTGTCGATCCAGTTTCACAGGATATTACTTGAAAATATTTTAGAGACCACTAGTGACCCCTCCCGGTTTTGCTAGGGAATAAATTATACACAGATGGTTGCCTTGTTTATTGTTACTTCTTTAGTGATGACCGCAACAAAATTCGTTTTGTGGTTTACAAGGAATTTAAGGGATAAACACACAGATGCGAAAAGAAGCTTTGTTTTATAATATGTCACAAGATACTGTACAGGCGTACTTTTGGGTACTTATCATGGGTTGGTGTTTATTGCATTGCATGGATTTTTGTGTGAAGAGTATATGAAAGAAAAGGAAGTTAGTGATAGCATGACGAGTGACAGAATAGAATGGAAGATAAAAACGTGTTGAGCCGACCCCAAATAACACGGGACAAGGGCAGGAAGATGATGAAGGTGTTCAATGCGCTATGATGAATGAGCAACCTTGTATCAATCTAGCTAAGAATAAATGATTATACAATAGAATTTATGATAAAGTATTTTCTGCTTGCGGCTTCACCGACGTGAAGGTACAAAATTAAGTGAACATATTCCCGGGATAAAAAGTATTCTATGTGCTATTCCAGAATTAAGTCTACCCGTGTACTTTACGCCTCAATGGCAAAACCGATTTTTATGAAACTTGGTACACGGATAGACTATGTCCTGGAATAGGACATAGGATACTTTTATCCCGAAAGTATGTTCCCTTAGGTTAATTTTCTGCTATCACGCGGGTGAAGCCGCTGGGAGCAGCTAGTTATCATATAAAGCCTTTCCGTCTAAGTGTCACAAATATACACACATACATACAAACTGTCGCTTTTATAATATTAGTGTAATTTCTAAATGCGGTGGCTACACTAGGGATGACTCCTGTATCGTAAGTGCGTTCACAAACCTGTAAACTCGTTTTACAAAACACTCCGAACAAATATCTGTACTTATTTTTTTTTTTTTAATGATAGAGTTTTCATTTGAAACCAAAGTATAATGCAAAGAGTTTCTCATGAACTTAAATATTAGCTATCTAGAAGAAGTCTGTAATGAATGATCGCTGGAAAAAGTTGGGATTTAAAGACGACGTTAAGCGGAACCCGCCGACCCGTGAGACAAGGGCGGCTTAAAGTATTGTCTGAAGAACGGGCATATTTCTCCCCTGACGTGTGGTTTTAAATGGTTCATTTCCTATAGCGTGTATTGTTGTATTGGGTAGAGAAAAAACATTTAGTATAAAAATGAAACACTGGGTCAAATTTTTTAATCATTCATCATCATTTCAGCCGAAAGACGTCCACCGTTTGAAAGTGGCCTCCCCCAAGTGTCGCCACAATGAACGGTTTTTGAACGATTTAATAGTAGGGATAGCTTAAAATTATTTTATTGTCTTTTATTTATTTGCACGTATTTTTTCTACTCCTCTTAAGGCAATAATAAGAAAATGAAACATAATTAGAACTAGCCATGAATGCATTTCAAAGATGATAATGTTGCGCTAAGTTTACATTCGTAAGATTTGTAAATTCGTTATATTATGCCATTAACGAAGCTCACAAACACAAGTCGAAATGATGTTGGCACGAAAGAGCTATGTTTAACGCTTGATTTACCAAACATAATACACCCAAATTGACTTAAAAAAAAATAACTGGCTACTACTCATACTATGGTTAAATATGTGTTATAATAATATTTCAAGTTGTTTCATTATTTTGTTCAAAAAAAGCATACAAAGATGCGCTAATAATTTGCCGCGGGTGAATTTTTAAAAGACTACAGCCTTAAGCACGGTGACTTTATGTCTTTTTTTTTCAACTCTCCTTTCGTAAGAATGCTGACAGAGATTTCTGTAGAAATAAAAATCATCTTTGTACCTGGCTTTTGGTTTCCTTCTTCTTGTTTCTATTTTATATGTGATTGTGTATGTACATGAATTGATAAATAAAAAAACTTGGCTAGTGCGACTTGGACTCGCGCCCTGAGGGTTCTGTATAAACTTACCAACGTTAATAGGTCAATTCCGGAATGGAGTCTAAAAAGATTTTTTCCGAATCGCAAAAAAATGTGAAGTAACAATTATACAGCTTTTAGATTTATACTTATGCTATAAGACCTTGCTTTATGCCAAATTTAAGAATTCTGGGTCAACGAGAAGAACTCTATGATTTTTTATTTCCTCGAGAGTGTCGAAATGTACGTTATTTGCCACATAAACCGAAGTATCTTTTTTACTCTCGTTAACTTGCAAGTTTCATTTTTTTACAGCTGAGTCCGCAAACCAAACAAATAAGTATATGGTTTTAATTTCAACTCGATACCTCTACGCGTTCCTGAGATAAAGGGTCTTGACAGACAGTCAGACGGACGGACAACAATGTGATCTTATATGGGTTCCGTTTTTTTCCTTTTAAGGTACGGAACCCTACATAAAAATAAATAATTCCTTAGGCAAAGTGACCAATATCGATTAACAGGTAAGATTTCAGTTTTTAATAAATACGGCATGCCCATTCAGAATACAGAATACCTTTGCTTGTTATAAAAAGTAATTTCAAAACGTACCAAGGACCGTAGCAAATAACAATCAGGATAACTTTATTATAAAAAAAGAACTTCGCAGTTTTATAACGAGCTCAGTTATATAAGATTTAATCAGAATTTTTAGGAAAGTTTGTTCGTATAACAAGATTTTTAATTAGTACAGTCAGAAAAAAAACTCAATTGGCGTTTATACCTGTTCTTCGTTGTCCGAAGTTCGTTACGTAATTTTCGTTGATGATGTTACATGGGCCGCCATGCTGCCACATGGTAAAGTCACCTGTGAAACTCACAAGTCCGCCACGGTGTGCTAAAATTTGGTTAGCGCGGCTAACCGGTTAGCTAAACGGTTTTATTTTGTTGAAACGATTTTATATTATTTTCAGTGGTTTATTTTGGGTTAGTAGTTCGTTAGGAATTAGCAAAAAGAGGCTCAGAGTCAGGGACAATGCAAGGAATGGTGGGCAGCCTTTGCCCAGCAGTGGGACAGCATAGGCTAGATATAATTATGTCGTGTATATAAACTACATATATAAATATGTAAAAAATATGTAAAAAAAATTTTTACTTTATAGTAAAAATTTTTTTTATAACATTGTAGCGACATCTATGACGCCACATAAGAACTACGAAAAAAATACGAAATCTTGCAACGTGCAAGTAAAGTTCTCTGCGCGATTAGAGTATATACCTACGGCAACCAACTATCAACCAAAAATCAACTATCGGGCAGTTGCCGACCAGACAAAACACCTCGTTTGATCGGAGGATCCTCCCTTTTTAACGGAGGTTTGTGGGTCTTTACTCTCTGCTCCGCATATTTCCAAACTGGTGACCCTCGACAAAAAACGTCAGCGTAGCTATCATTATCACTTCCTCAAGCTTTCGAGCAGCGAGTCACTCAGCCAGCACCCACGGCTATATAGGGTATCCTGACCAACAGTATGTCTGTATCACCCTCAGCCTCATCAGCGAACTCGGTTAAGCATACCGCACCTTTGGCCAGTCACATGAAAAGCTATGAAGAACCTCTCCTGGTCGACGGCAGCAGTCAAGTCCTACGTCGCTCCGACTCACAGGAGCCAGCAGCACTACTGCGACTCAGTGGAACCTGCAGCATTATCCCGACTAACTGGGACAGCACCACCTCGACTCTCTGGGACATCATCACCTCATCTCAATGGGGCATCATACCGACTCACTGTGGTAGCAACACCCCGACTCACTGGGGCATCACCGCAGACAGTTCCGACTCACCGAAAACTACGCGGCATCGGTTTCCGATGCACTGGAAACCACCTACCACTGGCCTGGCTCGCAACAAGAAGCATCAAGAACCTTTGAGCTCTGATCTCCGGAGAGGAGTGATGTAGCGACATCTATGGCGCCACATAAGAACTACGAAGAAATTACGAATTCTGCATCGCGCAAGTAAAGTTCTCTGTGCGATTAGAGTAACTATACTACAGCCCGAAATCATCTCTCGGGCAGTTGCCCACCACAGATAACACCTGTCTGGCTGAAGAATCCTCCCTATTCAACGGAGGTTTGCGGGACTTTACTCTCTGTTCCGCAAACCTCCAAAACATAAACTAGTGTTTGATTGCGATCCCACTAGATCGTAAGTAGGGAAGCAATTGTTGATGATGAAACGTACTAGTTTGTTAAGAGCCTATTTACTCTAGCCTTGATGACACCTAAATTATAAACTGACGTGAAGACTGCAGAAGGCAAAATTTTCCAGGGTTTAATATAACCTTCTCCTCCTTACTATAACAATACTACCTTCTGTCACCGGCCTTACCCTAGTGGATTTAATTCCTCTATTACAAATGAATCTAGTTCCTCTACGTGTTAATTCAGCCTATAAGCTAGTTACCCAAATCTGACCAGCCGAACTTAAAGCACTATCACATGTACACATACACCCTCATACCATTACTAATAGATAAACGTTCGCCCTTATAATATTAGTTTGATAACGTGGAGTATTCAGCATTTTTCAGAAAATAATTTATAAGCTTATATTGAATTCTATTATGTTTGTAAGTTTTCTAAAAAGTTAATAAATCAAGCTTCAGAGAATGATGTTTTGTGAATATAATAAAATTCTACATGTTTTTTCATGGAGGCTCCATTTCAAAGAAAAGCGAGCAATTTTAATGCTTACAATGTAAGTTTCTAACTACAATATAATGATGTCATGAATTTACTTAGCGTCTTTCTAGTGTGTATACGTTCTCAGTTTCAAGAGTCGTATATTCTTACTATGTATAATGTTTATGAGTGTCATCACGTACATAAATATAAGTTAATATTTCAGTCTTTCAAGTCATTTATTTTATTTTATTTTCATGTAATACAAAAGTACAAAGGTGAGCTTAATGCCTTAGGCATTGTCTATCAGTCAACTCCTTAAAAAAAATAGAAAGTTATTTAGAAATCAATTGACCTTACTAAATTTATACAGAGTTATTTGTAAAACACTGGCAACTTCTTAGGACCATGTTACTAATGTCATAAACAACAACTTTTGTTCTATGACTTTTAAAAATGTATCATATTTTAGTTCATCAGATTTTCAAACAAAAATAACAATATTTAAATTGATCGTTCTAAATATTACGAAGTCTATGCGAAGCAAGCGATAGTACAATAGCGGAGGGAAGCGGGGTCTGGCAGGGGGGGTCGTGATACGCCTGCGTCACGTCATACAGATGTCTGTAGGTATAGCAAAATACAGAGATGTAATGTCTTAGATAGAACAACGAAATCTTGAAGGTTTGTTTCTGGTAAATGAATTATGTTTTGTAAAAAGTTTTAGAACAAACATTGCTGTTTATGATGTTAGTAATACAGTCCTGCATGGTTGTTCGTGTTTTACAAATAACCCTGTATAGAGTTAAAATTCAAGTAGGAAATCATCTTGGGAGTCACGGGACGATTTCCAGCTACCGTAAGCGCAGACTTGCGGACGGAGAGTCACAAGACGATTTAATAAAATTTGGTAAGATCAAATGACTGCTGACTTTCCAGCCGCCCGGTAAGAACCAAACTTGGTCGATCGTTTAAAGGCTGTGTGGATGCGCCGTAAAAAAATAGTCTTTTATCCAACTATTCTGAAGGTTGGCTTTCAGCATTACAAAAGCGAGAGCCTCTCTGACCTCTACGGCCTAGTAACCATTTCACCAAGTATGCCAGACCGCATAGAAAAGGCCAAGATAAACAACAGAAATCCTCCAGTGCGATACTTAATAATTAACAAAAAGTATACTAAGATCAAAGGCGCCTAAAGCGTTAAGTGGAGCCTCAATTAGTGCCGGAGTACTAATTAAAACCGCATTTGGCACAGATACCGCGAGTTTAAAGTTTATACAATCGCACTGTAAGCCCAGAGAGGCGTTCAGTATGTCAGCTGTATATAGCATTATTTGTAAAACACTGGCAACCTCTCAGGACACAAACAAACTCTAGGCGAAGCAAGCGACATTACGATAGTGCAAGGGAGTGGGGTTCGGAAAGCGGGGATGCTTGATGCGCTTGCATGAAATCATACAGAAATAAGGAGGTATAGCAAAATACAGAGTTGAAATGTGTTAGATAGAACAACGAAATCTTGAAGGTTTGCTTTTGGTAATATGTTTTATAAAAAGTTAAAATAGAACAAATTTGTTGTTTATGATGTTAGTAAGTAATATAGTCCTGTAGGGTTGTTAGTGTTTTACAAATAACCCAGAATGCAGTGTACACTAGTACGACTACGACTTACTTGGGGTGGCTCATAGAAATTGTCTTTGCTCTCTCTAGAGCAGTGGTTCAAGTTAAGATCTGTGGTTCGCAAGATTTAAAATGTAGACCGCAGAATGATTCTAAATTCAAACTGTTTTCTCGACAAGTTACATTATTACAAATTGGGGCTTTACTGTATGACGTATTACAATGTCAGGCGCGAGAGCGAGAAAGAAGAATGGAGCTAATATATCCTACATAGCTCCATCCCTTTATCAATTCAATTTAGGTCGTCAAATGGATCGCGTTAAGAGCTCGTGGTAGAGCTTCTGATTTTTTTCTAACAAAGATTGTGTTGTATTTGATAATGTTTGATATTTTGGTCTTCAAAAAATAGATACATCATCATCATCGTCATCCTTCTCTTGTCCCGAGTTATTTGGTATTCGCGCAACCTGTTTTTTTTCTTCCATTTTGTCTTCTTACCCGTCATGCTATCACTAATTCGATTTTAACTTTTCTTTTATATCACTCTTCTCACAATAGAAAGAACAAATAAAGAATAGATACAAGTTTCTATTACATAACCACAGTTTAATTTTCTTGTAGACTTTTGATCTCTGCTAACGACAAAGAAACCAAAGTGGTCCCAGGTCAAAAAAAGGTTGGAAGCCACTGGTCTAAAGGCTGTAAATAAGGGGCTGTTGTTTATTTTTTACAATGGGTTGAGTTGTTGGTGTTTTGGTTTTATGAGAGCATCACTTATGCATTTTTTAAATTTAATTGAGTTCATCATCACCAGTGGGTGGAGGAAGTAGGTACTAAATACCATTTATCTTTCAACCCTTAATAAGATCATAATACAGTGTAAAGCCATAATTTACGATCGCAACAAATCAACGCACGCCTCACGTCCGCAAACGGTCATACATATTCTATTCGCCTTACATCGACTCTCGCTCTCACCAACGACGGATGCTCACTCAATCGAACACAGGCTCATCCAATGGAATGTAACAGAAGCCAAAAGCGCAGGCTGGAACTACAAGTCACCCGGGATTCGTGGTTCAAACGTGGTTATGGGATTTACATGGGAGCACGCAGAACAATGTTTTATTATCCGACAGTATTAGAGTTTGTATTTCCCACAGGCCTTCCGAAAATGTATTTGAAATTGCATGTTCCGTCAAATGTACCTGTCTCACGTCGGCAATGTTAGGCTCAGACATGCTGGCCTAAACTTTGAGAATCGCGTCTCAATGAGTCATACCGCTGTTGTTAGAACAATTAATTGAAATAGGTCTGCATAGTTCTCTCTTAGTAAACTTCGAAGTGTACTCACGTAAGTGTCTAAGACTGTTTTGGATTCTTCGAACGGTCCTTACTGAAATACAGTCGAATTTGTTATTTAAACGAAGCAGCCATTAAGGGTTCTAATTGACAGAGAAAGTGATAAGCGTAGAAAATTATTTTATCAAAGATTTAATTACAAGCCAGTTACGTAATGTAATTAGTATTTGAATAATTAGGTAGCTTAATTGAAATTCTAGCGAATTCTCAGTATAAAGTCTACATCATAGTTATAATTACAAACAACAGACAAGCGCTTTGTGAACACAACTACATGTGAGAACGTTGTAGTCTAAGTTATGTATTTACTAAGTTATTTATTAACATAAAGTACAATCGGCGCCCACGCTCTCTAGACCGATAATTCGGTTTAACTTGAAATATAATTTCAAAACGGTCCTGTAGCGAAGTCGTGGAGTATAATTGATCAACTGGTCGCAATGCTACGGCTCACTGAGGAGGCCGCGTGACCCCAAAAACCAAATAAAAAGCCTTTATTGTTTGGTTTCCATTTTAAATTTATCTGCGGCTTAACTGGCGAGGATTTTGCATTTGTTCTGCGAAATCGATGATATAAACACTTCGAAAATACGATTTATGTGGTGCAATTTTATGTAATACGTATACCGACTGTAGTTAATAAACTACTATGTATAAAAAAAGAAACTGACTGACTGACATATCAACACACAGCCGAAAACACTGGGACTAGGAGCGTGAAATTTAACAAAAGGTTTCCTTTTATGACGTAGGCGAGCAAATAAATAAAATAGAAAATCCTTTCTTAGTGGATTTTCCAAAATTTACTTCCAAGGGGGATCCAAAGTTTGTATGGAGAAACTTATTTTCACGCTGGCAGAAGCAGGGATATTATAATTCTAGGGGTAAATATATAACCGATTGCAACAATGTCTCTTTCCTTATAATGTGATAGTAATCAGGCAAGCCACTCGCACATTGTATATTGTGGTCGACGTGAGCTCGCGCCGTAATGGTATTGATTCCGTTTATTTGTGGACTGCAGCAGTCCGCCATCCGCCATGCTCTCACAGTCCCGCCCGACGCCTGTCGCCCCACACCAGCCAATCGGCTAAATAAAGATTATGTCTAGCCGCTCTAAAATGCTACTGTATTCCGCGAAAACTTTGCTAAATTATTTAATGCCTGAACTGGTTATTTCAGAGAATTCCGCTCTTTGTTGCGTTCAAATAAAGTCTGAGAGGCAGTTGCTAGTTTAGGAACAGTCGTAACAAACTCGCCCCTGTTCAGATCGTATTTTATTTTATTTTCGTACGCCATAAACATGAAGTAATAAAGACGAATTCATAACCTTAATATACGAAAGTAATTTGTACCTGAGCACATTGTTTTATTAGGCCGTAGCTATTTCGACGGCGGTAATTTGTCTGTAGCGATGATCCTTTCATTCAAAGAAGAGTGCGAATCATTCTTCGTAATAACACCTTCGCTCGGTTGGTGTTAAGATTTACGATTTTATTCAATCCAACGTCCCGGTAAATTACGGGGAGCCGAGATCCATTAAGTGCTTAAGTGCCTCCCGAGCACGAAATTGGGGATGATAATGGAAATGGGTTCCTTACTATGTTAATATGGGACTTTACACCGAGCGGACCAATTCACGCGTTGTTCTAGCAATATGCAGGCCGGCTGTTGCGGTGTTACCGTTTACGTAGCGAATAGCCCCGGAATATGCTGACTCATTACTTGATGGTTAATGTTACTTAGGACTGAGTAAAAAGATTATTCAGCCCTTTTTTGGGTTTGGAAATTATTAAACAACTTTTCCCGCTCTGGAGGTGAGAGGGAGTGACAGACTTTTACTGATTAAAACTCATATGTGTCCCTTCAGTTGCTTTTTTCGTCCCAGGGCCGCAGTGACTCTTTTGAACATTCCCGCAGCCTTGCCAGGCGTCAGATCTAGCGAGCTTCGTCATTTGATAGCATTAAAGCTTATAGAGTGCATGGAACGCAATGCATCATCGAGCCGGACCTGGTTCATAACTGACGGCGAACTACCTATTGCTCGCAGTCCGCAAGCCTACGCCTAAGATGGTCGAGAATGGGCCGCTCTGGCCCTGCTGCGACGTCTCCTGTGGGGGCTGGTGCGTGAGGACTTACTCGCATTACTGCTTTGTTTAAGGGGGTGACTATTTCCCATGCCCTCTTGGTCCATACCATGGGGATTATTCCTATTATACCTTCCGCATGACGCAGATCCTCACCGGACATGGCACGTTCGGCAGTTACCTGTTTCAGATTAAGTCGGAAGAGACGCCCTGGTGTCGCCACTGTGCGGAACGCCGCCCGGAGGACACGGTGGAGCACACAGTTGAGGTGTGCCCTGTCTGGGCAGAGCATCGCCGTGCCCTCCTGGGGGCGATCGGCGGTGGAGAACTTTCTCGCCGGGCCCTGGTCGAAGCCATGGTCCGGAGTGAGGAGGAATGGCAGGTGGTCGCCTCCTTCTACAAAGCAGTAATGCTAGTAAAGGAGGAGGCGGAGCGCATCAGGCTACGGCGCCCTCGCCGCCGCCGCCGGGATTTCGATCCCGATTTCCGGCCACCGTAGACGCGAGCTCGCGGACGGCGAGCCATGGGTAGCTCGCTGTCCGATCGTCCGGTAATGGACCGAGCCCAAGACGTCGACGGCGCGCACTATTGGCGGGCCCAACTGGGTCGAAGCCTACCGGGGCCAGGTTATCCGAAAGGGAGCTCGTGCCCCGGTATGACGGCTAGAAGAAACGGGATGGGGTTTTTAGTCAGTAAGAGTCTGACACTATCTCCCGCTTCACTCAAGAGCGGGTTTTGTCATAAGATGATTATCCCCATCGACAAAAAAAACCCTTATACTAAAAAAACTTATATTAAACACGAAGGTACGAAAATCTAAAATAATTATACACCTACATCCTTACGAACATAAATTGCTGTTAATTATACATTTACAGTGGGGACAGTAATTTATACAAGTTTTTAAATTAGGTACTTCGACTTGGATATTTTTTCACTACTTTGAAACTTCTTCCAAAGTGGAAAAAAGCAGGCAATCTATTGATAGCGCTCTGATACAAGTTTCGAAACAAAACCCGGAGCGGAGCGGCCGACAGTGTAATGAATTTATTTTAATCTCCCGTTCTCTGCAGCATAAGCTGGTTCCACTAAGTGATGAGGTCGGTTTCGCTATTCGTAATTTATTTAATTTTTGTGTGTCCAAGTTGGCGTCAGTTTACGACGCGCCAGTTCTCGGAGAAGGTGGCGCTCCCATTTATCACTCACAACTTTCATAACCGCTCTATACGTACCGCTCTACCGCACTGCTATATAGCACATTACAACCATGTTATTATAATTTATTAGTTTCTGCTCACCAACTCGATAGAAATGGAAATAGGCGCTCTCATTCGCAACTTTGGCACAATAAAGAAGTTCCAATTCCTTCACACTGGGGCTACAAATGGGATAAGTTTAAGAAAGCAATCGGCCTTATATGGTCGTTATGGACCACTACGAAGGCACGGGCGTGAAAACCATTGGAAAGTTTCTCTTATCGCTTCATTTGATGTAATTCTTCTACAATAAAGCTATTTTCGTTTTGGAAACTAGCACTCGATTAACTTTATAAATAATTTAGTGCTAAATAAATATTAAGGGTGAGCCGAGTCAGGGCGAGTTCGGCCCGAGGTCGTGGAAACAAAATTAATTACGAAATAGTCGAGAAAACTTTTGGGTTGGCGTCGCGTCGTCGGAATAATTGTTGCTAATTGAGTTCCATCCACCTGGGAAAAAGGGGACAGGAGGGGATGAATTACATTTGTGACTATGAATGCGCCCCGTCCCGCCCGTGTGGCGGTGCTGCACCTAACGACTCGACTTTTAATTACACACATATGCTTGCCGGCTGGCATACCCTGGAAGTTAAGTCAAATACTATGGATTTGTTTTTTTTATCCACTAGTGCCTGACTGCGATCCCCCTTGATGGTAAGCAGTGATGAAATAATTTGGGAAAACTGCTAGTAGGTCCAATTTCACCAATTTATGTTCTCTCTAGCTAGATCATTACAGAAACCTTTTTCTTAAAAACTAAGGAGTGTTCAAGGCTAAAGTCGGTACCCCTTTAATAATTTAAAAAGAAACTTAGGTTAAAAAAATTAAACCTGTTCCACTAATTATATTATGAAAGTCCTTCGAGCAGAAATTCACGTTCCCCAATTTAGCGCCTTGTTTGATCGTTGAGAAAAAGGTTTCTAGTTTATTCCGCCAGTTTCATCTTAGTTTTTTTGTGATCTCTAGCTAATATTTCAAAGGTCATGTATAAAGGTAAGTCGACTTATCTTTCATGATTTGCTTTGTAGGGGTCTGAACTTTAAGGTAATTGATATTAATATAACAACATTTATAAAACCAGATAAAAAAAAAACTGTAATGTTAATGTATTAATTTGGCGCGGTTTTCAGATACTGTTATACATCATAATGGAGCGGACCCTCTACGGCGTAGACAGACGACAGAATCTACGATATTTATTCGTAACACTTCGTAGCACCTCGTAGCGACTGGGTGCGGACGATTGCGATGAATTGTCGAGTTGTGGCCCATAGGAGTCGTATCAGTCGCCTTATCTCCGACTGGGGGTATCTCGTTAGAGACGGTCGCGTCAATAGTATTAGGATTACGGTGCTGTTCGCCGCGTGATTGGTAATAAGCCAATCATTCGCCACTGATTGGCTTTGAAGATTATATGGAGTTACGGCTTTTCATGTTTATGGAAACAAAGCTGTCTCGTTACGCTCTCCGTTTTTATATATGCTGTTGGTTTTAGAGATAAATACCTACATTATGTGGAGTTAGCCACAATACTATAGTTTAGAGTGGTGGTTTATTCCGTTCAATATGCGAGAAGATGAACTACTTCCTTAATTTCCGCGTAACTGTTACGACTGTCAATAACACAGCAGCAACACAATTTGTACTTTAATTTAATAATTAATTGTTGAAAAGTTACACAGGAAGTATCAAATTTTGAACAATTTGTTGAACTCGAAATTCTCGAAAACAAAGGTGAGAGGAAACTCATCGCGAACTTGTTAATTTACATTTGAACGTGGTACACAGACATTGTTGCTCAACATTCGGATACATAGTTTACAGCTCGTTACAAAGGTGTACACTTGTACAGTATGTTATATCATGAACGGACATATACGATAACAGTAAAAGTTTCTCTTTTTATTTGCTCCATGCTTGATACACTCTAGTTACACACAAACAAATTATTTACAAAATATTGATTACAATACATTTACGAAGCATCTTGTGTAAAAAAGTCACATGATTTACATTAAGTCTTATTACGGTTAAAAATATTTATTACTCAAAAGAATTTCACATTCACTTACAGAGAAAAAAAAAATATTATGTAGTAAAGAATGTTACATACCAGCAGGCGTAGATAAGAAAACAACAAAAAAAAAAAAAAAAAAAACAATTTTGTGCCTATCTTAAAAAGTTTTATTGATAACCAACTTATTAAGAATGGTTAAGTCTAAGAATTTATAATGGAAGGATGTTCTGATTCCAGTAAAATAGGAAATAATTTTAAAACTGTCGCCATTTTGAACGCTTACACTGTACACTCACATGACAATATGAGGTATGGATCAAGTTGTTGAGTGTTGCCAGTTTATAATAATAATGAATTGTCCCTCGTACAGGAAGTGACGTGACCATACATACATCAAAAAGATTCCGCGCGTCATTTTACTTATTTAGATAGAAGCCCGCTATACAGGGTGTGTTAATGTATGGCATTTATTTATTGCAAGGGAGATTTATTAACAAATAGAACTAGCAACTTAAAGTATCTAAGACCTGTGCCAATTAAACTATGATTATATTGAAAACGTACCTGAAGACGTAGCGTTGGAAGACCAAAAGGTGGACCTATGATCTGGTGAAGGTTGCGGGAATCCGATGTTTGCTAGACGCACATTACCGTTCATTATGGTGACACTTAGGAGAGGCGTATGTCCAACAGTGGACGTATTTCCGCAGAAATGATGATTATTTGAAATAATAAAAAAAGAACTGACCAAACATAAGTGCTTATACACGGTCACCATTCAAATGATCCGACATTTTTAATGTCCCGCGCGATTTTTGGTGATTTTACGTAAAAACGTGCAATTGTGTAATAATAATACTTTGGGACGCTAAAGGGTTAAAATATATCAGCCTGTATCAGTTGGTAGGTCGGTACTTCGACAGGGACGCGAGGTAGCTGGGCCCGGCGACGAGACCTAATTAGCATCAACTTAATGGAATATGTAATGCTTGTTAGGTAATTGAATTATACCCGCCTTGAAAGTAATTTTGAATGCAGCCTCCATTTTCCGCTACAAAATTATTGTAATCAGCCATTTTTCGATAATGTGCTGGAATTTATTTAAAGTAATTTGTGTTAATTTTGGGTGTTTCATTGGTTCATTGGTTATGAATGTGATCGAGGAATCAGTTTTTGTTACGGCATTTATTCTTCTCTTGTAAAACTCTGGATGATTTATTGAGAAAAAAAAAATATTTCAGATAAAGAGTGATAGTTTACTGATATATTATGCTCATTAAAAAGTTATTCAGCTCTGGGTGCAATGAAAGGACTTATCTATATTATTTATTTATTTATTTAAACTTCATGTACAGTAGTGGTACAAAGGCGGACTTAATGCAACAAGGCATTCTCTACCAGTCAACCTTTGGGTTAAAAAAGACAACACTGCTATTATGCTATCAGGCTTTTACTGACTATAAAAGTCATCGTGTTCCTTCAGCTGCCCTTTGCGTTTCGGACTGCGGGATCTCTTTCGAACAATCCTGGAACCCAGGCAGGCAAGGGCTTTTCTATGATTTAAATTGAATAGGAATGGATACGGATAGATTATGATTATAGCTTATTCTATCGCGGTGTCGTGGTCGTGGAGGTGTGTGGCTATGTAGGCGACTCAACGCGATCGCTGTGCCCTACGTTACCGACCATACGTATGTGGAAGCACATAATATATAGGTACAGAAGTCAATCTACACACAAAGCGCGCTCGAGCAACCCACACATAGGCACCGCACGGACACGAAATATCGGAGCGCCTCGGCCCGCTCGTCGAACAGTTCCGGCTCAAACGCTCATTAGTGTGCGTCCACCGAACGTAGGTATAAAAAGTGAAGTACATACATGAGATTATCTTTTGTACTTATCTATTTTGTGGTGGAAGCGAATTGGTCACGATTAGTTGATATGAAATTTTTGCGTCAACTCTTGCGGTGCAGTAGCTTGTTTTAAATAAATTGCAGCTGAAGCGGTGACTTCGCACGTATATAGGACAAAGTCATTGCATCGCTTTTAATCCGATTGGCACTGCAGTGCCACTGACCTCGGAAAGCCACGGGGAGGAGTCAGAAATAATCTTGACTCAGTACCGCATCGAATATTTGGACGTCAATATAATCTGACTACCTCCACCAGAAGGTATTCTCCTCTGAAGACGTTATTCACAGCACGCCGTTATTAGTTGCTGTCAAAACGCCAGCCGGTCGGTAGTAGCTATGAAGGTTGGTCTATTACTAAACTTATTTAAGTTTCTGCATCAATCTAGATGGATACAATGCGGAGAAACATCAGATGTATTTAGGGATTACTGTGAAAATTTCAATAGAAATAAACAGTTCCTTTGTATTCCTATTTTTAACTAGATTCAACCAATGGCTTTGGCTACGTCTAGTTGCTACTTCCTCCTACTATACGTTTTACTACTACTACTTCGTACTATACGTCGGAAAAAGTAACGAACATACACACTCATACATACATAATCTCTTGCCTTTATAATATTAGAGTGACGATGTATTTTATCTATTAGGAACTGTTTTCTTGGTGTATGGGGTGTAAGGGGGAGCACATAACATCAAAACTCCTCAAAAGTCAACCTCACCTGCACGTGGTACACCCTGCTGCTCACGGACGAGGCTCTGACGACCGACAAATGGCGGGATATCCATTTAGTGCACCTACTGGGGAGCTCAAGAACGTGGAAGTTCACACGAGATCTCCAGTACTACTGTTGGCATCAGTGCAGGATGTCAAGTCCGGGTGGCAGCGGATGAGTATTTCATATACAAACGGCGGCACCCATGAACTAAGTTAGCTATCTTACTGCGCGCTCACCAACCCGCATTAGACAAGCGTGGAGAGCTATATCGTCTAAACCCCTTTCCCAATGAATCACACAACAAGCCATCCCCAAGTGCCCGGTGGCTCCGGGGGGGTCCATGCTATTGGCAGTATGCCTGGAACCCTTGGAGCCGGGGTTAATAATCTCCGGGTGGGTGTCCCAAACTGCCACACGACCACTGCTAGCCAAAGGGATTTCGATAAATCAAACATACTGACATACAACGTCCGCACCTTAAAATCCGAAGATCGACTGATCGAACTTGAAAACGCCCTTGACTACATTAACTGGGATATAATGGGACTATCTGAAGTAAGACGTGACGGGGAAGATACTCTACAACGCACCAAAAATATATTTTACTACAGCGGGTGCCCAGGAGGTCAGTCTGGAGTGGGGTTCCTAGTCTCAAATAAGTGGAAACATAACATTCTAGAGTTCAAAGCCTATTCCGATAGGATAACTCTACTTAAATTCCAGATTACCGAAAAGAAAACACTCACCATCTTCCAAGTATATGCTCCTACATCTGCATACTCTGAAGAAAAAGTAGAGGAATTTTACGACATTCTTAAAAAAGCATATGTCGAGCAAAAAGGAACTTGGACCATCGTTCTAGGTGACTTTAATTCTAAAATTGGTTCGGGTACAAACCATGATAATCGAAATATCTTGGGAAAATACGGTCTTGGTGCTAGAAACTCACAGGGTGAACGATTACTTCAGTTCGCTTATGGGCAACATTTAGGTATTAGCAATAGCTTTTTCTTCATGAAAACACACCGTCGATGGACATGGCCCAATGGAATCACGAAAAATGAAATCGACTTCTGTTTGACTTCAAATAGACATATAATCATTAAGCTTCAAATTTTGAACCAAATACGATACAGCTCAGATCACCGACCTTTGCGTGTAGTTGTGAGACTCAATTCAAAAATTCACAGAACACAAATTGTTCGTAATACCATAAGACGGTTTGACAGATCATTTTTAATTTCTTGCAAAGATAAATTTAACATCGAATTAAAAAATTGTTTTTCCCGGCTGCAAAATATGGATACAGAAGACGTAGAGGAACAGTACACAAATATAAAGGAGACAATCAAGACAGCAAGCCACAAAATAAAACCACTAAAGCGGAAAAATTTCAAACTCGGTGACACAACTCTAAAACTAATCGAGGATAGACTAACTGCAACTTATGGCTCCCAGCAATTTAGGGAAATAGACAAGAAAGTTAAAAGAAGCATTCGGACGAATGTACGCCGCTACAATGATAGATTAGTGCAAGTAGCTCTGGAAACCAATAGATCTTTTAAAATTGCCAAAGAAGGTATACCGAAAGGACGATCATCCATTAATAAAATCAAAGACAATTCAGGAGTGATACATTACGGAAAAGATCAAATCTTAAATATTTGCACCAACTTCTACAAACAACTGTATTCTCAGGGTATAAATCCCGCTTCAAAGAATATCCTTCTCAGAATATCACAACTTTGCCCTCGCAAACCTCAAATGTGCCTCCAATCACAGGCTACAAAGTACATTGTGCACTGCGCAGTATGAAATATTCTAAAAGTCCTGGTGAAGACGGCATCTCTACAGAAGCCCTTAGAATAGGAGAATGAGAGCTACTTCCTAAAATCACCAACCTATTTAATTCCATACTCTATGCTGACGCAGTCCCCACAACATTTTGCCATTCCTTGATAATACTTTTGTACAAAAAGGGTGATAAAACCGACATAAATAACTATCGTCCTATTAGTCTTGTTTCGCATTTATATAAAGCGTTTGTGAAAGTTATCGAAAGCCGCATCTCACCACAATTAGACTCCCACCAACCTCCCGAACAAGCTGGATTCAGACGAGGTCTGTCTACCACTGATCACTTGCACACTTTAAACCAAATTATTGAAAAGTGCAATGAATTTAATATACCCTTGCATCTGGTTTTTGTTGACTATGGAAAGGCTTTCGATAGTATCAACCATGATGCACTTTTCAACGCTTTGACCAATCAGAACATAGAGCCCACCTACATTAATATACTAAAGACCATCTACACTCATAGTACAGCTTCAATTAAAATTAATAATGCAGGGCCATCCTTTCCAATTGGGAAGGGAGTCAAGCAAGGAGACCCATTATCCCCAAAGCTCTTTACTGCCACCTTGCAGGAAGTATTTAGATCCCTAGCACAGAACTAGTCAGACAAAGGGTTAGTCATCGGTGACCAGAGGCTATCAAACCTACGATTCGCCGATGACATCGTACTTTTCTCTTCTACGGCGGCGGACTTGGGTAACATGCTCGCAGATTTGGACAAGGCAAGCCTCGAGATTGGGCTTCGGATGAACATGACAAAGACCAAACTCATGACCAATAACATTAAAAGGAGACTGTACATCGAGGGTGAGGAGATTGCATATGTCCAGGATTATGTGTATCTTGGCCAAATAGTCTCTTTTCAGGCGCGACAAGATAAAGAAGTTGCTCGACGTACTGAGAGCGCCTGGAGGAGCTTTTGGTCCATGAAAGATCTTCTCAAAGGAGATCTCCCACTGTGCCTAAAACGGAAAATTATGGACATGTGCATTCTCCCTATACTTACGTACTGAGCGCAAACCTGGTCTTTGACGCTTCAGCAGAGGTCCAGGCTCGAGGTTTGTCAGCGAGCCATGGAGCGCAGTATCCTGGGTGTTCGAATTTCTGACCGCGTAAGGAACACAGAGCTGCGCGCCAAAACTAAGATCGAAGATGTTACTCGAAAAGCTGCCACTCTAAAGTGGGATTGGGCCGGACATGTTTGCCGCATGTGGGATGAGCTGTGGGCTAAAAGAGCCACTTATTGGGTCCCATTGAACGCAAGGCGACATCGCGGCAGACCAAGGCGAAGGTGGAGAGATGACCTTGATAAATACCGGAGGGACTGGCCCGCAATGGCCGAAGACAGACGTGTGTGGAAAAGGGAGAGGGAGGCCTTCGCCCAGCAGTGGGACATAAATGGGCTAACTAACTAACTAACTTTCTTGGTGTATGTGTGTGATTTAGCGCAGTATCCTTTTTATTTATTTTTATATGATTGGTTTGCGATTGAGTTCGATGACGGACACGCTTGTATAGAAGGAACTTTTTTATTCAAGATTTAAAGATTCCTGGTTAAAAGTCACAATAAAATTACTGTTTTTAATATTAGATGGGTAATGATAATAATAATGTGGCCTTTGCGAGTTGGCTTCAGCCCCTCTTATGCCTTCTAAAGGCCCAGGACCGACATATTTTTTTTTTTGATTGAAAGGTTATGCTTCCAAGTTGGTCCCATAGAAATATTGTTATGATCTGATCATGAACTTCGAAGATATGGAACAGAGCTCCTCATAGAATCATAGCAGAATTGTCGTAACAAGTAAAATTGCTTTGTTTATACGTGTAGTCGATGACTGACTCAAAAAAAAGGGGGAGGGGAAAGGGGGAGGGGGTAAATTCATGTAATATTTACCGTATTTGGGATTATAAGAATCGTTATGAGATGCACTCTGGCTATAAGGTAATTTATGTTTAGCTGAAGGGTAGGTACTTTTTAGTGGTGCTACCATAACTAAAAAGTGAAAAATAAAAAACTTTTTACAAAAAAAAATTAAACCGACTTCAAAGAGCACAAAATAACTTTAAATTCGGAAGTCGGTGTTAAATAACGAAGAGACAAGATTAGGTATCTATTATAGAAACACCGACTTCCGAAATTAAAGTTATTTTGTGCTTTTTGAAGTCGGTTTAATTTTTTTTGTAAAAAGTTTTTTATACATAGAGCGACTGCCTACCTAACCTCTACAGCCAAGTTACTAGGTAACACAATGCTCCTTGGATAGACTGATGGTCAGACTTTTTGGCCTCTGGTTACTTGTACCTACGGTCAAATACCTACGAATGACAACCGGGGCCAACATAGCTTTACTTGCTTTTCGAGGCCCGGGTATCAGTAATGTTCTAGATAAACTTAGAAAGTATATATGGATTGAAAAATCTACTTTGGTACTTGCCCGTTTTCGAACTTGCCACCTCATGCATGAGAGGCAACTTTAACCACTGGACCATCACAATACTTAACATAAATAGAAATAAACTTAAATAGAACATAAATAACTTGCAAAATTCACAATGAAGAAATGGACACAGCATTTCATAATGGACATTTCGGTCGGGGATTCCATTTAAAAATAATACGACTAAAACAAACGGTGTCACCTGTGATTTGCATTAAAAGCTCTTCATCGGACGAGTGTGTCAACCGGGCCGAGCGTGTAGATTGAGTGCATTTCCACGTCAAGCTTTTAACATTATGTTGTATTCACTGTTTGGTTTTAAATGTTTTTCTTTTGATAGTAGCTTCGCAAGCGTTTCAGCTTTTGAACGGGTATAATATGTTATTTTTTTGCACTATTGTATTCGATCACAGCGTCCTCTATGTTTGTTTAAGACTAGCATTTGCCCGCAGCTTCGCTCGCGTACATAAAATATAGCTTTCCGCCCGCGGCTTCGCCCGCGTGGACTACAGTTTATATCGCGCGGGCAGAGACCCGTGCTCAGCAGTGGAATTATAGGTAGCCTATGTGTTATTCCAGTGTCTCTTCTACCTATCTACCAAATTTGATCTAAATCCGTTCAGTAGTTTTTGCGTGAAAGCGTAACAGACAGACAGACAGAGTTACTTTCGCATTTATAATATTAGTAGGGATAGCCTACTAGCTTTTGCCTGCGGCTTCACCCGCGTACATAATCCCAGGATAAAAAGTATCCTATGTGTTATTCTGGGATATGGTCTACTCGTGTTCGTGTGTGTGTGTAGTTTCATCGAGATCCGTTCAGTAGTTTTTGCGTGAAAGAGTGACAAACATCCATACATCCATCCATACATACAAACTTTCGCATTTATAATATTTATAGGATGTTATTTAAGAATAAAACAGGTTTCTGTCAGTAAAAAAATATATATCGGACCAGTAGGTAATTTCAGAGATTACCTCCTATGAAAACATTATAATATTAGTGTAGATTTTGTTGTATTAAATCAGTTGTGGTTTTTGTGTTACTTTAATTCAATGAAACGGTAAAAGGAAAATACGTAGCATATAGTATAGTCTATAATACCATATAGCATAATTAGAATTTGTGCCACAGTAGAAATATTAAGAACAATAATTAAGGTATCATATTAAATAATTTACATGGGCTTTGGTGGTCAGTAACGATAGACTGTTGTCTATCGCTGGATCACAAGTGGGTCGTTCCACTAGGAATACACCCCTGTTATAAATACACTTTTCGTGAAATGCCGTCATTTTCCACAAATCACAGATCATAATTGCAAACTTAATTTATGGGCCACTTTAAAACTGAATAAGATTGTTTAAACGATTTTACAACACTTGATTTGTGTTTCTTAGTTCTTATTTCACAATATATGTAAATATTGACTTACAGTACTGTACTAATCGGAGTAATCGGCTCAAATAACTTATTACACTAAGGTAGTAATACAAAATGCAAGACACATCTTAATGATCATCAATAATTACGTAATAATTAACAGGATTATCACCAATACGTATTTTTATAAGTTTTGCGTTTTATATTTGTACACACAGTAATATTTGCCCTAGCAGGTATTTTACATTTGATTTAAACTTAATAAATGTTACTAGTGTATAAAATACAACAAACAATATTCGTGAGTTCGTCATTATATATAACACACGCATCCCTTAATATAAAAAAAGAAAACATATCTTAGTTGATTCCATTTCCACCAGTGCCATGAGCAGCAATGAATATGATTGGTGGATGTCAAACGCATCCATAGCAACGCAGCAAAGCACATCTCTGGTTGAAATGCATCCTAAGACTGATGCCAAGGCCAGTTTCACATTGTTCCAAAATTAGCTTATCAAACGTCCAACTGATAAGATTAGGCAAGCTGCAAAGCTGGTTAGTCTAGACAACAGTGAAGACTCATTCTGCCCGACAAATGTTTCGTAGAAGAATACTGTGATAGTAGGCGGTTTTCAAGGATACAGACGACGGAGTTTAACAATGTTATAAAAAAATTTCATTACTCATGCTCTGAAAGTAGGTCTGAAGTTGCTTGAGGAGTGGGCTAAAAGTGATACTTTTCATTCCTAGAGAGTTTTACCAAAGATTTTATATATCCTAGTACTAGATTGACTACGACAACCTCAAAAGCGTACCTGAAAAGGAAAGTCAGAAAGAGTCCTGTCATCTCGTTCTACTAGTGTGTCCATACACTAGCTACATACTACGGGAAAATTTTGCTCAAAAGTTAGTTAAAGATATTTTTGATACATCAAAATAGACATGCACTTACCAAAAGGGAACAGAGTTTTCTCTGTAATGACTAGGAAATAGCTGATGTCCGTATATATTATAATAGCAATATCCTCTTATGCGAGTATGAAATACCTACACTGATAAAAAAATGCCTAATGTGTGTGTACCTACGTAAAAAGATCACTTCTGAACAGCTACACCTATCAGAACTTATTGTTTTGTCTGAAAGAAAAAACTAGTTAGTTTATAATAAAACTAATATTATTCTTTTATTTTTACTTTATTAAAAATAGACTGATGCGTGACATAAAATTGTACATTTTTTATTACGTCAAATTGCACGTATTATATTAACTAAAAAATAAACAATAAATAATACATTAACGCGCCACAGGGAATTTCCGAAAGGGAAACCATGGTCCTGGAACACAAAAGGCAACTGAAGGACACGGGTAGATTTATTCAGTATAAACCTCAAATAACTTGTCCCGCTCTAGGATGGAGCGTAAGGCGCTCTACCTTAGAGCAGGATAAGTTATTGGAGATTTTACCACATCAAAAAAAGTCTCCTACTATGTTCGTTTGTCTATATCTGTTTGCAATCAACTCAAAAACTACTGAACGGATTTTTAAAAACGGATGAACTTACAAAAGGGTATATAGATGGAATAGAATTACGTTTTAGTGTTGATTTAACTTTACATCTTCAGACTTAATGTGGCAACCACAAATAAAACTGTTGCTGAAAAAAAAAAGTTTAAATGTCACAACTTCAAAGCCACTGTTTCCGATGGTTCTCGTTTCTTGGAAATCTACAACAAAACATAAAAATAATATATTACTAGTAGTTAACGGTTAAGCCACATACATGCAGCATTGCGTGCGGCATTTATTAAGGACCTACCTAAGGACTTAAGTTAAAGACAGTAGACTATGATTTAAAATGAATATAATTCTCGAATGTACTATATCGATGTGGAGAAGATTTTGGAGCGCACGCGCGTCGTTTTAAGAAGTGGTCACAGATAACTAATCTACTAAACGCACCTCTGGCCGCCGCTGCTCGCCGCTTTCCGTTGTGTCATGAGAGCAGCCGAAGATCGCCGAGCGGCCAAAGGCGCCCGATCAAGAGAAAAGATAAAATTAGTAAAATTGGTGGGCGCTTGATTTATAAAAAAAAAAAAACGAGCCTTCTCAGATATTTAGAAATTTGCTTATAATAATATAAAACTTGAACAGTAGACAATCGAATTTTATAAAATTTTGCACCTAGTCAAAAAAAATTCAAAACGATGTTTGTTGTCACCCTACATAAATATTTTGTAAACAAAACAGAAAACTTACCAAAAAAAATGAAATTCCACAACCAGGATACCCATCGCTATTGCGAAACTTTACACAGCATCGTTTTGAACATCTTGCACACTTTATACTTTACTAAACATTGAGATAAAAACTTGTAACAATTAAAAATACAACTTTAGTCATAGGACATAGGACATGCTTCATAGGAAGCATCAGCCATATTGTTTGTTGATGTCAAATTCTGTCAAATTGAAACCTCCTAAGTGTTGCCTTTTATAATTTGAAAATTACTACGAATAGCTACTAAATCTAAATAAAATCATCATTAAATACAAGAAGAATGCGTATAAAATTTCAAGAAGCAATATTTAAAATAAAATATTAATTACAATTCATTTTATGTTGCATGAACCTATCAAAATGCATGAACACGGACTATTTAACGATAACTGGAACAATCTAAAAACTACCATCTGTTTCCCATTTTTTTTTGGTAGTATGTGAGAAAGGGACAGAGAGGATTTATCTCAGTGTCTTACTCCAGGCCATTTTTCCCTTTTGCGTGTCAATAACACACATGAACTTAATGCTAATGAGAATAAAGAACACTTTAGACAGTGTAATATTTCTTCGTAGTCAATCTAGTCTACTCTAGTAGGATCAAAGATTTTATATATTCTACTAGAGTAGACTAGACTGACTACGAAGAAATATGACAGTCTTTAAAGTGTTCTTTATTCTCATTAGCATTAAGTTCATGTGTATTATTGACACGCAAAAGGGAAAAATGGCCTGGAGCAAGACACTAAGATAAATCCTCTCTGTCCCTTTCTCACATACTACCAGAAAAAAATAAGAAACTGATGGTAGTTTTTAGATTGTTCCAGTTATCGTTAAATAGTCCGTGTTCATGCATTTTGATAGGTTTATGCAACATACAATGAATTGCAACTAAATGTTTTATTTCAAATAATGCTTCTTGAAATTTTATACGCATTCTTCTTGTATTTAATGATGATTTCATTTAGATATAGTAGCTATTCGTAGTAATTTTAAAATTATGAAAGGCAACATTTAGGAGGTTTCAATTTGACAGAATTTGACATCAATAACCAATATGGCTGATGCTTCATAGGGCCAAAGTTGTATTTTTAATTGTTACAAGTTTTTATCTCAATATTTAGTAAAGTATAAAGTGTGCAAGATGTTCAAAACGTTGCTGTGTAAAGTTTCGCAATAGTGATGGGTATCCTGGTTGTGGAATTTAGTTTTTTTTGGTAAGTTTTCTGTTTTGTTTACAAAATATTTATGTAGGGTGACAACAAACATCGTTTTGAATTTCATGCGGGAATTAAAACATATTAACTGCCTGTAAAAATACAAAGAGAAGGGGCATCATAAACGATTCAGAAGACGGACTGGGTGCTAAATTTTATAAAATTTTGTTGTCTACTGTTCAAGTTTTATATTATTATAAGCAAATTTCTAAATATCTGAGGAGGCTCAATATTTTTTTTTTAATAAATCAAGCGCGTACCAATTTTACAAATTTTATCTTTTTTGTTGATCGGGCGCCTTTGGCCGCTCGGCAATCTTCGGCTGCTCTCGTGACACAACGAAAAGCGGCGAGCAGCGGCGGCCAGAGGTGCGGCATGCGGTACGTGTCTTCGGACCACTTCAGTATATAGTTATCTGTGACCAGTTCTTAAAACGACGAGCGTGCACTCCAAAATGTTCTCCACATCGATATAGTACATTCGAGAATTATATTCATTTTAAATCATAGTCTACTGTCTTTAAGTTTAGTCCTGAGGTAGGTCCCTAATAAATGCCGCACGCAATGCTGCACGTATGTGGGCTTAACCGTTAACTACTAGTAATATATTATTTTTTATGTTTTGTTGTAGATTTCCAAGAAACGAGAACCATCGGCAACAATGGCTTTGAAGTTGTGCCATTAAATTTTTTTTTTCAGCAACAGTTTTATTTGTAGTCTGAAGATGTAATAGTTCATAAAGTTAAATCAACACTAAAACCTGATTCTATTCCATCTAGTTGTTAAAAATCCGTTCAGTAGTTTTTGAGTTGATTGCAAACAGATATAGATAAACAAACATAGTGGGAGACTTTTTTTGATGTGGTAAAATTTCCAATAACTTATCCTGCTCTAAGGTAGAGCGCCTTACGCTCTATCTTAGAGCGGGATAAGTTATTTGAGGTTTATACTGAATAAACCTACCCGTGTCCTTCAGTTGCCCTTTGTGTTCCAGGACCGTGGTATCCCTTTCGGAAATTCCCTGCGGCGCTAACGGGCATCGGCAATAATTAGTAGTAGTAGTAGTTATTATAAATAAATTTATAAACCAGTCGAGGATTATTTATTTAATGTATTATTTATTTGTTAGTTAATAAGTGCAATTTAACGTAATAAAAAAATGTCACGCATCAGTCTATTTTTAATTTAGTTTTATTATAAACTAACTAGTTTTTTCTTCCAGACAAACCTTATTCTGATAGGTGCAGCCGTTCAGAAGTGATCGTCTTACGTAGGTACACACACATTAGGCATTTTTTTTATCAGTGTAGGTATTTCATACTCGCATAAGAGGATATTGCTATTATATATACTACTAGCTTTTGCCCGCACGGCTTCGCTCCCGCTCTTCTCTACTCTACCCTACTATACCCTATTCGACCCTACTCTACCCTTCTCTACTCTACACTAATCTACCCTACCCTACTCTACCCTACTATACCCTACTCTACCCTACCCTACTCTACCCTACTATACCCTACTCTACCCTACACTACTCTACACTACTCTACTCTACACTACTCTACCCTACCCTACTATACCCTACACTCTCTCCCCTACCCTACTCTACCCTACTATACTCTACTCTACCCTACCAAACTTCACATAAACCATCTACTAAATAGTCCGAACAAAGCCTAAAAATTTGGTTTGGATAGGTGAGCCCGTTCTTGAGTTATAAAATAACAACGAAAAGTGGCATTGATTTTTATATATATAGATACGGACATCAGCTATTTCCTAGTCATTACAGAGACAACTCACAGTTCCCTTTTGGTAGCTTATTATACATATTAATTGTTTTTGAACTTGCATGTCTATTTTAATGTATCAAAAATATCTTTAACTAACTTTTGAGCAAAATTGTCCCGTAGTATGTAGCTAGTGTATGGACACACTAGTAGAACGAGATGACAGGACTCTTTCTGACTTTCCTTATCAGGTACGCTTTTGAGGTTGTCGTAGTCAATCTAGTACTAGGATATATAAAATCTTTGAGTAGGATATATAAAATCTTTGAGTTTTACTTTCAACTGACAGCTGTCAAATTATTAAAAAAAACTAGGTCTATCTTCGCATTTCTATTGAACCATGTTCCAACTTTCTATACTGGCTGTATAGAAAGTTGGAACATGGTTAATTGCATTTGGATATAAAATTAAAATAACTTAAAGATAAGTATTAATTAAATAATATAATATGTTTAAGTGGCTTATTTTTGAATTGCTTTTTACTTTATTTTTAATTAATTACAAATAATTCTCAAATTTTTCAATAATGAAAAATAAAGGCTGAATAGCTAGCCAGCCACAGAAAAAAAACAAAATGGCGGGAAAGAGTTCGAGTTGTAGAGTTTTGTGTACATTTCCTTACAGCAGAGAATGATAAGTACATCAGATTAAAATAGTGATTTAACGCCTAATTTCTTAAGAGAGGAGGCTAAAGCAGTAATAGAAAACCCTTTGCCGCCTAATTCAGAAAAAAGATACCTACCTAAAATTATAGGTACCTACAACGATTCAGGTTTTACAAACTTTTTATTATTTTATTTTTATTTTCTTCGTATTCGTAATGAAAAGCACAGTGCTTACCTCGGGGTGAAAGTTGCTTATTTAGTCCCTCGAATTAGCGGCCTCGCTGCGCTCGGCCACCAACTCCTTCTCGGGACGAAATAAGTAATTTTCATTCCTAATATAACAATGTACTATTAGTTTTCAGTACGATCTTTAAAGTTATTAAAAGACATTTATTGTCCGTAGAGATAAGAAGTGGAATTTCCGACCGGAGTCTGTGTTTCCTGATAACTGTAACTTAGGAATCTTTAAAGGTAGCCTGCTAGCTATACCTGTCAGGTAAGCTTGTGTGGAAACCTGCACAGTTGTGCAACACACACGCTTCGGTTTACCTGTACAACTCACCTGTACAGGCAAACCTGTCAGTCAGGTATACCCGAGCGTGTATGGCTACCTTAAATCAAGAATGAATAAGTTATTTCTAGGCAATCATGCTCCATCGTTGATCACATCATCGCTTACCATCAGGTGATATAGTGGAAAAACGCAAGCATATCAATAAAACAAAAAAAAAATATAATTCCTTTTGGTAAATTCTTTATAACAAACAATCAATTCACAACGAGCATATAATTTATTCAAACTAGTAAAAGTTTAATCATTTAGAATTCTGTTACATTTTAACAATGCCAGACTGATTCATATCATTTTTTTTTGACAAATGACTTAACATGAACATAAAACAGTAAGTAATGGTTTTATAAAACATTTTTATTTGAATACCAGCTTTTTCTCGTGGCTTCACTCGTGTTTGGCTTTTTAATTTTGGCAAAAAACTCTGTTACTCGAGAATAGTATTTTTTCTGGATAGGTATCCCTATTTCTTTTTATGGTAAATCATCAAATGAGGAGTCATTCTACTGACTCTCATCCACTTGTGGAGCGAGAGAGGGTATCAGACTTTTACTGACTTAAACCCAGCTGTATTCATTTAGTTGTTTTTTGCGTTCCGGAGCCACAGTATCCTTTTCGAACCATCCCACAACTACAACATGACAACATACATGCGAAATTTCATATTGATCGGTCAAGTAGTAACCAACAAACAAAACTCACATTCGCATTTATAATAAATATCATAGTTAGGATTTCATTAGTTTAATAAGCCACATTTAATTAGGAACATTCTGATGGTATTCAATAAATAATTTTGTAGTATCATGGGAAGTAAATAGTTATAAGCTAATATTATTCCGGCAATAATCGTAATAATGTAGATTATACTCGTATTTTGCCATTCCAGAAAAGTTTTTAGATATTCTTCAAAAATAACTCGTTTATATTATTATATGTTTTGCTAGTTTTATGGATAACATAAACAAACATTCGCTTTTGTTTAGTGTACAAGAGAGTTACCATCTGACAAAATTATTGATGGAGTCACGCCGAAACGTCAATTTCAAGGCGTTCGTGGTGCGAGACCCGAATACTTTTCTGCCCCTCATGTTGAAGGAAGACTTTTGGCCGCAGGGCGTTGTGTTCCGTCGGTTCCACAGACAAGTGCCACAGAATAGCACGAACTGAATGTAATAGTACAATGTGAGTGTTACTAAGGTTCTAACTCTTATTTACTAATATTTACTTTATATATGGTAGTCTGTAAAGTATATACCTAATATTTATGGATTAAAATTCCCGATAATAAATCATTTATTATTTTATATCGCGTATGTACCGTAAAGTGGGGTTACTTTGGTCCCGAAGTATAACTTTGTCCCAAACTTTAACCAATAAAAACCCAATAAACACAGTTTCACATGTTCGTATTGGTTAATAACCTTATGCCAAAGTTTTACCCCAGGATCAAAGTCACCCCACTTTACTCGCTTAGTGCAGTTAATTCTACTTCTCCCTCAAAACAATAAACACGTTCATTAAAACAGTAAATGCTCTCAATTCTATTGTTGGTCTGCATATTAGCTGTACTAAGGTTCATTACATATGAACGAATATGCCGCGCTATTAGACCGACTGGAGAGGTGGGCTGCACTAAATTGGTCGAAGCTATGTCGACCGGATTCTGCATTGCGCTCACTATAACAATACAGTAGAGTTTATTCCACTTTACTTTTCAACTCAACTTTAATTCACTACAACAAAGAATTTACTTCAATTACTTAAACGATTTTTTTAAAGTGAGAAATCATCCAATGACTTCTTCTGTTCTAGTGGTACGGGAAGGTGCTTTAGACGTTTATTTGGTTCTGGATGTAATTTTTAAATCTACAGGCCCGAGGTATAATATCTACAAGCTCGGCTTAGTTTGGGTCTAGCTGGCGTTGGTTGTGGTGTGGTGTGGGTGTGTGTGTGATGTTGTAGAATATTATTAGATATTATTCTATTTATTTGTTTTTACTTACATATTTTTTACATTTTTTAATACCTTTTCTTGAAAAAAAAACATTAAAAAATATAAAAATAATATCCCACGGGCAATGGGAACAGGGTCCAAAAGGAGAGGGTCCAAGATTTAGGCCGTCAGGGCTCCTTTGAGAGGAATCTTCTAACAATACGCGCGTATTCTTAGGAGATTCCTCTCAAAGGAGCCCTGTGTGTCCAAGAGTTCTTCTTTCTGGATCAAGCCCTTGATCCAACTGCCCAACGCGAACCTCTTCAAAAGGATGGTCAAGGCTATGGCCTTCATTATTATTATTATATTGTGTTCTTAATGTTCTAGTTCTAAAATGCTGAAGAAAAAGTCTAAAACATCTAAAGATAAGTCTGTATTTTATTACGTGGCCCAGTTTCTCATTACGACGCTGATTTCATTTAAGTGACAGCAGAACATGAGCCACATCACAATTACGTCAGGCCGACTGAAGCCATGTTGTTTCTGGCCCAGACTATTTTAAATGTATGAGGAGTAGCCACTGTAACACAGATTACATAAGGCTGGAATAACCTGATTTCTGTTTCGGTTGTCTGACCGCGTTCGCGAGTCTTGGCATGTGTGGATGCAGGAATTATAGTGCTTTAGGATATGTGTACTCCATCGCCTGTGTAAGGAGAGGCTCTGATTTTGTCACATAGATTACGTGTTGAACGAGAATATTAGAGAACATTACAAAATACTATAATTTTGTTATTTATTTATTTTATGACTTAGTTGTAGAGTGATGGAAATAATATTCTTTTTATCTTATAGTACCCATACAGTATGTCCCCCACCGTATAAAAACAGACGTCTTTCGCAATAACTTGAAAACTATTGAACAGATTTTCATACGATTTTCAAGAATACATTTTGTAATTCATGAGATTAGTTATGTGTATAATACAGTATGCATATAGTAGCAGAGAAAAACCGAGAATTATAAAGATTTATAACACCCGTGTAAAGCTGGGCCGGGTTGAGCTGAAATTTTTCATGCATGTGTAAACTAGATGACAATGCAAAATTATTATGACATGGAGTTGATCTGATGATAGAACCGGAAGGTGGTTACTTTGTAGTTAAAAGACCAAATTCGATGGGGTTGTCCCCATCGAATTTGGGCTCGTATGATTCGTCTTGACGAGTATTCATTACATTTGGATATACAAAGCTATAATAGCTTGCTATGAAATGAAAAAAATATTTTAATTAAAAACTTGTTTCTTTGTTATTACTGTAGTTTATACCACATTAAATTAGCGTTGTTATAAAAGTACAGCCACAACAAGTGGGTCAACTTGCCTCACTGCAATTCGTTACGAAATAATCGAATATGATTGGAACGTGAGTGGGGCTACATTTGCGTCGTCCCAAATCGTCGCGACGGTCCCTGTTCATGTTTTTCTTTTGCTGCCAAATTGTATTGCAACAATTTTCTGCCAAAGTTCCGAAAGTCGACGGAAATTGGCGGATATGGTGGTGGGAGATGGGCTATTGACTTTTCTCGTTATCGCTACACGTGGCTTCAAGCCGCTCTAATAAACTGCGTGAGGGATCCCCATACTTGCTCCACATTCACCGTGATAAGGAAAATACTAAGGAGTTCATGAGTGTGTGTGCGAATACAATACCCACACCCATTCTTTACATGTGTATCGAAACATTTATGTAGGTCCCTCAAGGATCAAACAATTTACTAATCTACCTTATTTACCTCACTCATACGATTCATAAACGAGAAATTACTTTACTCAAAAGTGTTGCGAAGTGAACGTATTCGAAAACACGTTAAAGATACTTTTTCCAGTTGTTTTCTGTGGCCATGTTTGCCGCGAGCATTATTATTTGAACAACTATTTTATTCAGACGAACGAAAAGCTCCTGGCTTTTTGGTTTACAAAAATATCAGAACGCAGGTTTTATCTGTTCCATTCGTAAATTCTGAAAGTAACATATTTAATATTCGATGAAAAATTCTGGCAACGTAGCATGATTACGATAGTTCAATAAATATACAGGAGCTCTAAAAGGTGTGCTTTCAGAGGATTATAAAACGAAACACCATGAAAAGAGCCGGCTCATGCGCGCCTGTAACATAATGCCGACATTCCCTGCTCGTTCGTGATGCAAACACATAAAAGTTGTGTGTGGCAGCTGTGAGAGGTAATGGTCCCGAAATAATTTTCTTCGCTGAATACTGAATGCTATCGAAGTTTAAGCGGGCCGGCGTTAAATGTTCCGTTACCCGTTCAAACGTCCAAGAACTTATGTAAAACACTACAATTTTGTAGCCTTTTAAACCGTACCGTATTTTTACCTTCGCATGGCTAAGGGGTGAAGTGGCTAAGTGCTTTTAAATTTTTTGGGCCTTATGTGACGTCCGATATAACAGGTGACAGCGTCCGGACAGGGCAGCTTTCTATTACAAAATATAAACTCTGCGGCGACTCGACGAGACACATCACATTCATAATTTAGTTGCGCAACTGACGTCTCATATAGCTGGCGTTTTAGTGAAGAATGAAAGTTGTTAAAAACCCAGAATGGTTAAACAAGGCAAACATTTATTATTATGATTTAGTAAACAAGCTTGATGGAGCTCCAGCACATGTAGTCGGCTGTTTAGTTTTCTCTTTACATTACACAAACATTTATTCCACGTGAAACTTGAACGTTCCTAAACTTAGTATGTCTAAATAACGTTTTCTGACTACATTTTGAAGCTCAAAATTTTCAGCGAAGGCGGGTGCAAATTGTTTTCGCATATTTTATTTCTTACTCAAACAAAAAGGCTTTTAACACCGTAAATATAGAAACACCAAGGAAACTTTTAATGTTGTAAGATTTTATTTTTACTGGCGTATTCGTGGGTATAGCAGCGGGGGTGCAATTAAAGATTATACCCTAGTATTTGCATAATATTGGGGCGTGTACAATGTAGGTACGCCGCCGAGGAAAAATTAAAATGGTGCAAAACAATGGTCGGCCATTCCCCAGATTACTAAAGCTTTATAATGAATCGCTGAATTACGGAAACAAAGGCTCGGGGTAAAGATGTTTTTTCACCAAACTTTTACGAAATTTACGTAATAATTATGTTTATTGTATTCGGATTCAATCAAAGAATGTAATTTTTTTTTTCTTTGTATAGCAAATGGTTCCAAAGGAAAACAATTCTGAAGAGTGTTTTTATTTCAGTCTTACGTTGGATTAGGTGTTACCAAAAGCTACGACTAAGAAATCCAAATCTTGAAATAAAATTCCACAATTTATTTTTGCAACAAAGTCTTTGTTGGGGCTAGAGGCTAAACAAACAAACAAAAAAGATGGTAAGTAGATGTTGACAGAATTAGCATTCGGGTTTATTTAGACTTTTATTCGTTGTATTATAGGACGGCTTTTTATTTTTTATGTGACTTCAAAGTACCTGCCCTAAAACTACTTACTGTAGCTATCTCAGACAGGTAGGTGCCTCACATACCTCACTTTACAGTCACATCAGTCCACATCAAGCCGTGCCCAGGGGTAAAAAGGTCTCGCCCATAATTTGGCAAAAATACTTAGGAGTACTTGAAAATGTTGGACGGCTGTCTTGAGCACGCGTACTAAAAGTTTGTAAGAGCAGTCGTCCCGACGAGAAATCTCCTCGGGAACCGAGGGAAGTCGGGGAGATTTATGATGCAAGTTACCGTGACGCAGGTATTTTCACTAAAGAAAACTGACCAATACCTTTACACATTTTTTCTAAAAGGGTTTTATTTCCATCGTCGTCGTGTATGTTCAAACAATATTGACACCTTTCAGTTGATTCGAGCTTGTGTCGAAACTTATTTTGTGTACTTAGTAACTATTGTTGGGAAAACTTGTAAATTTTGTATGACTTGTTCAAGTTAGACTAATATTTAAGTAATAGTTAAGTTTAGTGTATCGCGCCGCAGTAAAGTGGAATGTAATATTATTCGAAGTGCGAACCGGTTTATAATCTTGTGGCTACACTTATATAGGTATAGCAATCTAGTGTGAGCCTTAGCTAACAATCTATTCTAAGCTTAATAGATGGGGCAGCTACCCTTAAGTTTCCCGTGTGAAGCACTTAAAAGATTAAGGGTATAAAGGGAAGAGAACCCTTACTCAGATAACATCATGCAAAAGTGCGTTTTCCCTTCAAGATTCTCACAGAACTAAAGAATGCGGGACAAGACTTTTCGGTAAAATCTGTCTAGATATAAGGGAAAATCCTGACTCACTCACTGATTCATCGACGTCCAAGTCAAACCCTTGGACCTAGAATGCTGAAATTTTGCACACAGGTTCTTTTTTTAATTTATACATAGAATAAAAAAAGATTTTCCAAAATACACCCCTCAAGAGGATGAAAGAGGGTCCAAAGTTTTTATGAAGATACCAAAATTTATCTACGCTAGCGAAGCAGCTGGCAAAGTTAGTATTCAATATTAGAATAATACAAATAAAGAGAAGATAAGGATATGGTATCTCTGATTCTGGCACGTACAGGGAAACACAGGTGGGTTTTAGTCAGTAAAATTCTGACACTCGCTCTCGTTTTATTCAGATCGGGAGAAGTCATTTGTGATACCCTACTGAATAAAAAGGATCAAACGCTGACAGCTATAAACACCACTCCAATACGGTGGGTACAGCTTCCTTATCTTTTTCATCCACTTTGCTCTCACCTTAGAGCCGGAAATATTTCGTGTCAACAAGCTTCACTGTTTGATTATTATCATTTTGTTTAAGATAGTTTGGAATATTTCAGCATTATATATTTCTATGGTTAGAGTATAGTAAGTAGTATACTAAAATATAATCATCGTATTAATGTCATAAATGTGACGTAACTCTTTCTGTCTGTTACACTTTCACGGTTAACCTGGTCAACTAATTTTGATGACATTTTGTGCATGCTTCCTAGAATAGAAATACTGTTTTTTATATTTCTATAGGAGGAAGCTTGCATCCCAGGGAATTACATAGGCTACTTTTTATCTGGCTTCGAATTTGACTTTGCGGCCGCAATAACCGACATGTAGGTACGCGAACGAAGATGCTGAAAAAACTAGTACGTATATATTATAAAGTGGTATGTACGGGGTAATCTCTAAAATGATTAAGCCAATTCTGAAAATTCTTTCACCAATATGTAGCTGCATTATGCCTAAGTGGCTGTAAATTATGTATTTTCATGCAGGCGAAACCGCTGGCAAAAGCTAGTTTTTTAATGTAAACATATTTTTTCAGTTTAAAGGGTTTTTTTTCAGTGGGAATATCATCTAATGACATCTCCTGCTCTTGGGTAGAGCGGAATATAGTGTCAGACTTTTACAGAGTAACAACCCACTCCTGTTCCTTCATTGCCTTTCGTACCGGGGCTGAGCTATCTTTCGGAACTAATAAAGTTTTATCCATGCGCGTGTATTAAAATAGAATACAATAAATTTTATTGTACACCAAATTAGTAACAATTTTACAGAAACTGAGATCTATAAGTAAAATGGTGGTCTTATCGCTGATAGCGATATCTATCCGCCAGACAATTTAGACGATGGACTATAAGAACTTAAACAACCTCGCACGAGCACGGTATGTTCTAGTTTTGAACTGATTTTCTTAAAGGAACGGCATTTTCATTTGTGAGAAATGTTAAACAACAAATTTAAATAGGAAATGGATTAAAGGTTCCCGGAACCATGGCAATCTACAATAGACTAAAAGCTAAGGACTTAATTACTTAAGTTATTTCAGTAATCCTATTGGGGTCTAATCTATTTTCCTCGTAGGAACTCGAAAGGAATGTCAGCCTACAGCCCAGCAATTTAGAGTTGAATTACGAAGTTAAACGTTTATATTTCGTTAAGGAATCTTTAAAGTTTCGCTCCTCCCTTCCTTGTTTTTAAACCAATTTTCTTTTACCGAGTCAAGAAAAGTAATTGAAAAATCTAGATGAAATTGCGCCGTTGCACGGTTCACGGCACTTTTAGACTTGGGCTCTTATTTTCCATCTGTCTTTCATCAAGTTTAATAATAATAATAATAAAGTAATATAAACTTTATTCGGTTCATTTTTGACAAGGACAATGGTTTCTCGATCTTGGATTATATATAGCCTGAAGTGCTAGGTTAGATAATCAGGTTCAACTTATACCCGAGCTTAGTACTTAGGCAAACATGCTCCTATTAAAATATCAGTTACGACAGTGTGTCCGCCATCTTACTACAACACAATTATTTTTTCGGAGGGATTTCATCAAATGACGCCTCCCGCTTTGGGTACAGTGAGAAGGAGTGTCAGATTTTCAATGACTAAAACGCATCTGTGTGCCTTCAGTAGCCCTTGTGCGTTATTTGAACAATGCCGCAGCTCACAAAATGAGTCAATGGGTCCGAAAGGGATCCCCGGGGTTCTGGAATGCAAGGCAAAAAAGGAATGGAACGGAAAGGTTTTCCGTTCCATTCCTTTTTTGCCTTGTGTTCGTGGTCAGTAAAAGTCAGACACACCCACTCCTCTCTTGGGCGGGAGATGTCATTAGATAATTTCCCAGCTCAAGAAAATGAGGGAACATGGGTTAGTTTTTGTCGAAATTATCCAAAGACTACATTGTCATTGAATGAAGTCATTGGATTTCCCATTAAAAAAAAGCCCACAAAATGAGTAACATCAGAATCCACAATATCCGACTTACTAGCATTCCCCGCTTTGATTGATGATATTTCATTAAAAATACATTTAAATGAAGAACAGTCCGTAAATTAACAGGAATAAAAACAAAACCGCAATTAGAGTCGTGTTCATTCGACCTCTTTGTTCGACTTTTAAAGCCGAAGTTAAAAGCTCAATAAATAGCAGAAATATTGTACAAAACAAAAAAAGACAAACCAACTGGAATTCTGGAGCCAAGAATAGCGAAACATTTTGTGTTCACACTTTAAACAATAAGAACAATTCGGAGCTATTTCTTAATGAATAAAGTGCTGCTTCCAATAGATTGTCAAGAAACTCGTTACTACAAAAGTAATTAAGTAGGACCTTCTCACTTGTTGATCTCATTTTCCTTCTCATTGAGTAGAAACAATCTATTTGGCCTGTAACTGGTGTTAGGAGTTGATCCTCAGGGCTTATACTATCAACAATATCTGAGGAAGTTCCGCAAAGATCGCACGAGAAAGGCTTAATTACTGTTCTCGATGAAGTTAAATTAAATGTTGAGACCTGTACAGTGTTATGAGTTTAATTAAAGACGGAATATCGGATAACTGGAGGCTTCCTGTAGCTATTTTTCCTGTTGGATGATAGGAAGTAGTTAATGTTAAATGGGTGAATAGGAAACCTACTGGACCATGGGTTCGCTTCTGAAAGGACAACCCGGAGTCTTGGAACGCACGGCAAATAAGTAGGTTTTAGTCAGTAAAAGTCTGACCTGCCATTTCGCTTCACCCTAGAGCGTGAGAATTCATTGGATAGCTTCACACCTTAAAAACAGGGGTGAATACCTTGTTTGAAGGGGGATTTTTATGATATACAATAAAATCAACTGTTGTCCCAGCGTTTAAATACTGCTATTTTTTCATGAATTGTTGTAAAAATCAGTGTTTTGATAGAAATCAACATTTATTTATCTAAACTTCATGTACAGTAGTGGTACAAAGGCGGACTTAATGCAACAAGGCATTCTCTACCAGTCAACCTTTGGGTTAAAAAAGACAACACTGTACCACAGTGTTGTCTTGGTTTGCAGGTTTGCACACTAAACAAATAACAGATACTTCAAACATAAAAATATAAAATAAGTTATTTATAATAATAAAATACATAAATATGGTAAAATAATAAACTAATACATACTATGAAAAATATCGAATCACTAAGATAACTCAATAATAATAATAATATATCTATACTGAAGTGGAAATCTTAATTAAAATGTTGTTCCTATTCATGTAATTTTGTTACTAAGTATCGTCGGCTTAGTAACAAAATTCAATACGATCGTTGCTTAAATATATGACCGAATACTTTAGATATTTCAGAAGACAAATTTCAAATAGGTCGCTCAGATGAATAACATGTTGTAAGTAGAGATTTAATTTGGAAAAGCAACAGTTTTAAAAATAACATCTGAGCAACACAAGTTATGTTTTTGATTGCATTAATCAGTCATCAACATACTACAGTTTTGCATTTAAGAAATTATTAAGTAGGTACACTTTTTTAAGTGACCTGGAATTTTTGCTACTCAGTGTATTTTCCTAACCACACCGATGTGCTAACAAATGACGTAGGTCATAGGTGTCGTCTGCCGAGAGGCCTCGAGTCAGATCCTGCCCCGCTGCCCTATTGTTACGACGAGCTCTACTACAACTTATCTGAAGGGGCACGCGTGAAGGTTGAGCCGGCTTATCCTTTCACTCTTAAGCCGTTAGATAATAGATACATAGTAAGGGAGGACCGAGCCAATTGAAAGTTGAAGTATTGCTTTATCAACTTAGTTATAAGTAGATTTGTTTTGATATATCCGGAGTTATGCCGTTGCCGTTGTGCTATGAGTCGTTGTTATGAGTTATTGACATGTTGTGTTGTTGTGTTATGTTGTTGTCTTGTTGTTGTATGTTGTTGTTAGAGTTGTGTTGTCGCTCTGAAACGCAACGGGTAACTGAAGGTACTCAGGTGGGTTTTAATCTGTAAAAACCTGACACTCCCACTCGCGGTGGGCACGCCACTATTATGGCGGTAAGTCTCCTCTTTGAGGAGTAGCTGGAAAGATCTCACGGCCTGCTCACCTTCCGCATGACTCAGGTTCTCACCGAATTTGGTAATTTCGGAAAGTACCTGCACCGGATTTGTGCGGAAGTGAATGACGTGAAGAAAGAAAGAAAAAGAGTTTATATGCGGAGGACACGGTGGAGCACACGGTAGAGGTGTGCCCCGCTTGGGCAGAGCTTTGCCGTGTCCTTGTGGGGGCGAGCGACGGCGGCGATCCGGCCATTGTATGTGCGGGCTTGCGGACGGCGAGCAATGGGTAGACTGCTGGCCGACTATCCGGTAACCGGTCCGGACCGAGCTCCAGTCGTCGACGGCGCGTACTGTTCCCGCGCGGCTAAAGAAGTTGTCAGCAACCGTACGGGCCCTGCAGGGTCGAAGCCTATTGGGGTCAAGGGTCTGCTTCTGTAAGGAAGGCTCGGTGCCGGTAACAAAGGTAACGAAGGAACAGGGTGAGTTTCTTTAGTCAGTAAAAGTCTGACACTATCTCTTGCTCTGCCCAAGGGACAAGATGATTAGATTTTTTGGTGGAGGTTATCTGGATGATTTTCAACTGATTTTCAATTAATCAAAAAAAAAAAAAATCCCTTTCCCTCCATCCAGAATGTGAGGTATTTGATGATTTCCCTTCAGGTTTTGTTTCAGTTATATGGCTGACGCATGTTTGAAATTATTTTGTCAAGGAAATTTTTCGAAAAATGATTGCTTGATTTGTACAGCTTTAACAAACACTAAGATACGAGATTTTTATATATTAGATAAAAATGCTTATTGGATCTTACAAACTATGTTAATAAGATAAATATTTTGTAGTCCCAATACGTGTGCAAAATGTGTTTTAATGGATAGAGTAATATACATATTTATATGTTACATTTATGTATAACAAACGCCCTCGAGCGGGTGAAATTATTAGATGATTTTCCACTTAGCCAGTGAATTTCAAATTTTCGTACGTTATTTGCAATTATATTCAGTATATGGTAACAAAAGTTATATTTTTAGTAGCGACATGCATGTTTTTTTTTACAAGCTTTTATTTAGTTTCCCCTGTCCCGATGTTTGTCTGTCATCAAATCTTGTAAATTAAAAAACTACTTCCCGGTTCGATACCGATGAAAAATTTGAGCTCAATGCTAAAATTTTAGCTCAATGCTAAAATTTTTCATGCATGTGTAAATCAGATGACAAGGCAAAATTATTACCGCTGAGCTGATCTGATCATGGAACCAGAAGGTGGCGAAGTTAGGGGTGTAGGTGGGTGTCAGCGTCGGATTTCAGCCCGTCGGCCTTAACAGGCGGCGGAAGACCTAGTTAAAATCGTTGACATCCGACAAACTCTCACCAGTGGCTCCAAGTAGCTGTTTTGCACACAGCGGCCACACCCCGGTAACCACGTTGACTCGTGGGCTAAGCCTGGTAGAGAGGGGCTCGAGTGTATCAACGCTCAAGCCTTGCAGTTACTCCTCGCATCGTGCATAGCGTTTGTCTTGGTCACAATGGCAATCCACTTTCGGTGGCGAGGCAGCTAGGCATAGTGAAATGCCTAAAGGATGGACGATAGGAGGCATAGTTATCGTTCCACCAGACACTGCATCTAGTCTTCCTCCAATCGTAGCGGTTTCCGTTCCATTTGATCAAGGAGGGCACGGACGAGACAGTGCATCTGTGTTCGCGCGCACACTTATGCACTAAAATATATCCTGCGCACATGACTGCTTCCGAATAATGGCTTACGATTATGAAAGTCCTATGGCGATAGACAGAGGTAGAGAGGTCTAACTGAATTGCAAGCTGGGCTTTGTTTGATGTCTGCACATAGGCGGCTCAAGGAGAGTGGTCGTTTTCGTGTTGCGTTTTGGGTGACAGCACGGATTGGGCAGCCCGTTGAGTGACGAAGCAGCCCTATTCAGGGAGGCACTGCTTTCGCCACTCAGCCGGGGAGGGGACTAGAAAATGTGTCCCAAAAATTGTTCACCCACTTTACCTGGGAGGTAGCAACCACGGCTGCCTGTCAACCCTTACTTCGTGGTCGACGTTACAAGAAATATATAAAATCATAAAGCATGACATTTCTGTGCCCAGAACGTAAGACAGCTATTGTGGCACGTGAGTTGGCTCGATACAATATTGATATAGTCGCACTCAGCGAGACCCATTTGGCTGACGAAGGAAAATTGACAGAACGTGGCGGTGGATACACTTTCTTTTGGAAGGGGACTGCTGCGTCTGAAGTCAGACGTTCAGGGGTTGAATTTGCAATAAAGACGTCAATAGCTAAAAGCTTAAGTGAATGTCCATCATGCACTTCGGATCGTATAATAGCACTGCGCCTTCATCTAGATAACGGTAATTATTTAAATGTAGTAAGTGTGTATGCAGATTTTATGAAAAGTTGGCACAGGTCCTTGTTAAGATCTCGCCTAGGGAGCAAATACTAATCTTGGGTGATTTTAATGCAAGAGTTGGGCGTAACTTCGAAGCGTAGCCTGGAGTATTGGGTAGACACGGAATTGGTAACATGAACAGTAACGGACAAACACTACTTAGTCTTTGTGCCCAGTTCAGATTAACTATTATCAACACAAGATTCAGACTTCCAACAAAACACAAAGCCACGTGGATGCATCCTCGTTCCAAACATTGGCATCTTATTGACTACGCAATTGTTCGCAAAAGAGATATATCCCAGGTTAGAATTACCCGTGTAATGCGAGGTGCAAATTGCTGGACAGACCATAAGCTGATTATTACGAAGCTTAAACTTCGCTTTCATCGTCCTCGTAGGTCGTCCTTAGAAAGACTAGAGAATCGTGATACGAGGAAGGAGTACGTCCTTGCTCTTAATACTGAACTGAATGCATCTGCTGCGACAGTCAGTGATCTCGATATCCGGTGGCAGGACTTTTCTTCTCGACTACTGGGCATCAGTTCTCAGAAACTAGGCACAACATCGCGCAAATATGATGATTGGTTTGATGAGAGTGATGAGGTTATAGCAGAAGCATTGATGAAGCATCGCAATCTTCTAAATCAGCAGAACCGCTATGGACAAAACGGTTCCGTATGTGACATAAAGCAGAGTAGTTCTGCGTTACGGAAGCTGACTGGGGATATGAAGGACAGGTGGCGACTTGAAAAAGCCAAATACATTCAGTGGCTGTCAGATACTAAACAACTTGGTGCTTTCTATGCGGAGGTGCGAAAATTGATTGGCTCAAGCTATCGTGCCAAGGTACCTATCAAATGTCGAGATGGTTCAGAATTACTGTCATCTGAGAACGCTGTGCTTGCGCGCTGGGCTCAGCATTTTAGCGAGCTTCTTAATTTAGATCGTTCAGCAGACATGGAATATATTATATCTATGCTCACATTACCCACAGCTACTGGGTTGGACGAGCCACCAACATTGTAGGAAGTCAGGGATGCACTCTTGCAATTACATAATAAAAAGGCGGTTGGTATTGATAACATCCCAGGGGAACTACTTAAATATGGGGGTGAGACTGCATGAGCTTATCTGGAATTTCTTCGTGACTATGTGGGAGAAGGAACGAGTATTGGATACTTTTAAAGTATCAAGAATAAGCGCCCTATATAAGAATAAAGGAGACCGATCTGATTGTAATTCTTATCGTGGAATTTCGCTTCTTTCAACCCCGGGAAAAGCATTTGCAAGAGTTCTTCTCAACCGCCTTATTCCTATATCAGAGGCAATCCTTCCGGAGACCCAATTTGGTTGTCGCCCTGAGCGGGGAACATGTGAAGCTATATTCTGCATTCGCCAGCTTCAAGAGAAAAGCAGGGAACAAGGTCGACCTCTGTACCTCTGTTTTCTGTGTTTTTGTGTTTCTGTTTTGTTTTCGATAGTGTTCCCAGGGAAGCTCTTTGGGTCCTGCTGGTAAAACTGGGATGCTCTCAAAAGTTTGTGAGGATGATGTGACTCCTGCATGACGGCATGTCCTGTTGCGTCTCGGTAGAAGGCAAGCAATCGGATTTTGCTGTTGAGGTTGAGGGCTCGCACAAAGGTTTCTTATGACACCATCACAAAGATCATGTGCGCCGATGACCTGTGCTTTGTGGCGGATACTTGCGATGGTTTGCAGGCGCTGATAACTGGACTCAATGATGTTTGTAGTAGGTTTGGACTTAAAATGAATGTCAAAAAAACCGAAATTATGGTCATGAGTGAAGAAGATCTGTCGGTAGTCCCAGACATTTCAGTCGGCGTTAGTAAGTTGAAGCAAGTGGAGAGCTTCAGGTATCTTGGTAGCATGATCACAAGCAAAGGAGATCTCGACGCTGAGGTTAATCAAAGGATTTGTGCGGCAGCGACTGCTTTTGGTAAGCTGCAGCCAAAAGTTTTCCGTTCTCACGATCTCAAATTGAACACAAAGATCGCTGTATGCATGGCAATAGTTCTTCCAAATCTTTTGTACCTACTCATCGGAGACGTGGTGCCTATATCGGAAGCATATACGTACCTTGGACAGATTCCATCTTAAATGCCTTCGAAACATTATGGGCATTAAATGGTCTGATCGTGTTAGAAACACAAACGTCCTGAGGAGAGCCAGGGTCCTGGGCATTGAAGCCTACTTGATGAGACGGCAGCTCAGGTGGTGTGGGCATGTCTCTAGGATGCCCGAACAGAGATTGGTGAAGCGTATCTTCTATCTGAACTCCAGCAAGGGAAACGAAATCGTGGCGGACAATTTCTACGCTTCAAGGATGTTCAGAATAGGCACATGAAGAGATGCGAAATTGACCCCGCCACTTGGGAGAAACGGGCACAAGATTGGCCTGAATAGAGACGTCGTGTGCAACAGCACGTGCAGGCCTTCGAAGATAAGAGGAGGTTGGAATTGGACCAGAAGCGTGATGAACTCAAAGCTAGACCACCAACAGCTATAATTTATAATGTCGTTAATGGTGTTCTGACATGTCCGCTTTGTGCTCGGAGTTTTTCGGCTAAGGTTGGATATGCAAGCCATATGAGGGCGCTTAAAAGAGCAGTAGATCTGAGCTCACAGCCTCTATGAGAGGCCAAAGAATGCGGTCGCTGTGACCGAAATCGGCTAGATGGCATCATAGGAACTTCGTAGTTAAACGACACAACCCCATCGAGTTTGGGCTCGTATGATTCGTCTTGACGAGGGTTAATTATATAAGTATTCCAAGCTTTAAAAGCTTGCTATGAAAAAAATATTTTCATTAAAAGCTTGTTTAAAAAAGACTTTGACCCCTGAGTTTGTTTCGGCATTTCTTCTCAGGGTAACTAGAAAACACCGGCCTCATCCTCAGTGTTTTTAAAAAACCTATTTGGAAAATTAATATAATTTATTTATCATTTCCTATAAACTGTTTTTTAAGAGCAGGTGCAATCAGGGCAGGGTTAGCAGGTGCATGCAGAGCGAGTGCTGGCTGACCCAGGCAGCCCCGGTGAAATCATTTTCGAGTTTTCGTAACATGATGTTATTAGAGCTCCGGTAAATATCATACAACTATTCTTACGACACCCAAGGGACAAGATTAGATAGCTAACCTACGAGAATTAAATAAGACTATTGCTTGTTTATGTTGTTACCATTGCAGGGGGAAATTGGGTTCTCCGTCAGAGACGCCCCTGGTTGCAGGGAGTCGCAGGATAATTTTCGGGCATAGGCGCGGGCTTCTGGACGGCGAGCAATGTGTAGCTTCTCGTCCGGAAAGGACCAAGCCAGATATGATTTGTGTGTGCTTCAAACAGATGTTACCAAGATTGATGAAACCAGTTGCAGCTGGTGTTTGCGTATTGTTCGAAAGAGTTACCGAGGCCTTAGCAAAAGGGAAACTGAAAGAACAATATATATACTGGGTTTTAGTCAGTAAAAGTCTGAAACTCCCTTCGGGTGCACCCATTGAAGTCATTTTATGATATGCCCACTTAAAAAAGAGAGAAACAGGATGAGGATGGTGGTTGGAACATGGGGATTGGCACAAGAATAGAGAGGCTTATTTATGGGCAGCGATGGGTGCACTCGGTCTGTGAACTATGAAAATGATGATGATTGCTCATGTTATTTCTTATCTTGCTATGGAAACACTAACCACTTTAAGTACGAATGAAACCTTTTACTTGTCTCCGAATGGGTATATTCCAGTCCATTGAACCATAGTGGAACTTTAACGTAGGTATTACGAACTAGTAGTAAGTACCCTTACCTGTCCTGACATAACGATTAAATAACTATTTTAGAAGCCCTTAAACGGATGAGTAGACGTTAAATTTGCTATCACGGTTCACTGGGTCAGTTTTATCCATACTAATATTATAAAAGCGAAGAGAGTTTGTTTGTTACGTCTTTACGCCTAAATAGCAAAAACAATTTTGATGTTAGTTTCTTCAAGATGAAGGTTTACGTACCTTCATCTTCACACATTAGCAAAAAGTTTGTAGAATCATCACAGTACCTAATGATTGATTGTGTTTGTTATTTCACAATACTATTGTTTACTAGCTTCTGCTATTGGTTTCACCCGCGTAACCTCCCGTTTCACCCCCTTAGGGATGGAGTTTCGTAAAATCCGTTCTTAACAGAGGTCTACACCCTATAAGGAACCTGCCTGCCAAATTTTAAGTTTGTAGGTGTTACAGTTTTTGAGATTTCGTGTTTAATGCAGTGAGTGGTTTTTCGCTTTTATATATATAGATATACCTATATATATTTCTATTGTTTTAAGTACCAATTAATTTTTTGATTGTCTTTCTATTAATCCTGATGGTCACAGGAAAGATCCACCTGCTATTGTATGTTACTGTACCAACCTGAGGTCGATAGGTAGAAAATGCCTAAGAAATTAAGTCTGCCTTTGTACTATGTTTTTTTACTAATGCATACAGTTTTAATAAACAACATGGGTACGCGTTGGTTCGGTATGCATTAGGTTATGCACAAGTCCACCAATAACTTTAAGCTACATAACGCTTGTTTAAAATCGAGTGCAGTGCCAAGATGATTGTTTATACGTTTGTAAATTAACGATAAATTTGCGTTGGTTGTTAATGGAGGGCAAATATTAGTGAGCGGATGAGGCTGGGGCGTTCGTGCTGGGGGCTGGAGTCATGCCAGCGAGCTACACGTCTTCTTGCGAGGATACTGCTGTTTATCTCCATTATGAGTCGCTCTTAGGATTAACTTAAGACGTTTGTTTCGGCTTCCAAAGCCCAAAACAAAAATTAGGCGACGCCGCGGGCAGCACTTAGTAGTTACACTTACTAGCTCAGTTACATCATTAGGATGGTTATTTACTATTTAATTTGAATAGGATGTAATCTCCTTGTTATAATTTTACTAATTGACGTGTTTGTGATGGCCCAGTGAGTAAGACACTCGCCTCTCATGCCTGAGGTTGCGGGTTCGAAACCGAGCATCTTTGTGGATTGTACAGTTTATATGTCCTTTTCTAAGTTTATTTAGGTCCTAGGTCATTATTGACACCCGTGCCTAGAAAAACACATAAAACCGTCGGTCCCGATTGTCATTTGTAGATCTTTGACAGTTGTTACAGCTAGTCAGACGACAGAAAGTATGACCATCAGTCGCCTCAAGGAGCTGTCAGCAGTAGCAGGGACCCAGCTGGGTCGATGCTTACTGGGGCCAAGATTAGTCCGAAAGGTAGCTCGAGTCCCGGTATGAAGGCACGAAGGAACAGGGTGGGTTTTTAGTCCGTAAGAGTCTGACACTATCTCCCGCTCCGCCCAAGAGCGGGGGTTGCCATTGGATGATTTTCTTTATTTTATGAAAAAAAAAAAACCATCAGTGTATCCGAAGAGTGTTGTGTTGGCAAGTAACTGGGTTGTGGCAGTCTGATAGGCTGTTCATGTAAAACACAGGTATTCAGGTGCATCTGGTAAGACTGGAAGCCGACTCCAAGCTAGTAGAGAAAGTACTGGATGGCGTTGTTAATTTTATTGACTGAGTGCAACTTAGTCAACTGATTTCTTATGACTACTTATTAGTGCTAAAAAGTTAGCATGAAACTCCTTTTTCAAAAAAATCGTATTCACACTAAAAGTAAAATCTTATTCCTCATCTAAGTATATAAATAACAACTGCGAAAAAAAAATTAGCTTTCTAGGTCTAAGGATTTAGGCTAGACATTGATGAGTCAATGATTCAAGCCAGATCTTTTTAACCGACTTGGAAAAGGAGGAGGTTCTATGTTCGGCTAAATGTATGTTTTTTTTTGTATGTATGTTCACCGATATTTCGATCAATTGTGGACCGATTTGGAATTTTTTTTTTTTGATTGAAAGGTTATGCTTCCAAGTTGGTCCCATAGAAATATTGTTATGATCTGATCGTGAACTTCGAAGATATGGAACAGAACTCCTCATAGAATCATAGCAGAATTGTCGTAACAAGTAAAATTGCTTTGTTTATACGTGTAGTCGATGACTGACTCAAAGAAAAGGGGGAGGGGAAAGGAGAGGGGGTAAATTCATGTACTTAATATTTACCGTATTTGGGATTATAAGAATCGTTATGAGATGCACTCTGGCTATAAGGTAATATATGGTTAGCTGAAGGGTAGGTAGTTTTTAGTGGTGCTACCATAACTAAAAAGTGAAAAATAAAACCTTTTTACAAAAAAAATTAAACCGACTTCAAAAAGTACAAAATAACTTTAATTTCGGAAGTCGGTGTTAAATAACGAAGAGACAAGATTAGGTATCTATTATAGAAACACCGACTTCCGAAATTATTGTTATTTTGTACTTTTTGAAGTCGGTTTAATTTTTTTTGTAAAAATTTTTTTATTTATATTGTTGTAAATATAATGTCGATTTATTTAATGTACCTGTGTATGTACCATAATGGTAAGATTGGTGATTGAAAATAATGTGACCATTAAACTTTTTGTATCTGTTGCTCTTAAGTTAATGGCTTGAGAAACTTTTGTAACCTCTGGCTGAGTTTCAATGTGCAGCTCCTGAGTCTGACAAATGGAAAGTTCGCAGTGTCTCCAAGGGCTCTAAATCGTCGACTATTCGGGAGAAAAATGAGCGAGCATCTCGGAGTGCAGGGCAAAACGCTTTACGAGTGATACGTAAACATTTTTTATTTCCCACGCAAGGCTAACTCCGAAAACAAAGTATGAATTATATTTATGACTGCATAAAATTACTGGTGTACCTTTAACGAACATCAAGCCGTATAAACGTGTAAAATCTGCCGGTGGAGTCGGCCGCTCATTACGTATTCCGTTTGGGCGAGCGAATATTTCGACAACAAACATTATGTTAATTCGGCCGCATAACGATCTATTTTACACCTGTTTACGTAAACACGCTGCCTAAGCTTCGGAGACGATTTTTCCCTGCTTACACTAGTTCGTTAGTCGCCAAAACGATCGTTTATTTACAAAGGACGCAAAATAAAATGGCGTCTGTATTGTGATGAGGGTCTAATGTTTCTAGTTAGTCCCGAGCTTTTTTGTTCCATGTCAAATGTTTTAGAAAGTCATTATTGAGTAATTATCCACGATACGGGCCATTATGACATTTTATTAGGTTCCAAATGGTTTAAATGGCGACATTCAGACCTAAAGTGAACACGTTTAATTCGTAACTTGTTGCGCGAGACATTAAATTGTTTTAATCTGGCTTACTAAACATTATCCTGGGTTTGGTTGCTGGTCACGTTCAGGAGTTTACAGTCGATTGGCTAGAACTTAAGGCGAAAGGATTCACTAAGCGTTATCTTCAAATCTTGAACGTTATTTCGATTTATTCGACCGTCATAAAACGTGGGAGTTCTGGACTAAAGTTTGTGGCGACTTCGGTTCAGACCAATAACTCACGAGTCTCCTGAGGCGCATTATAACGGAACGTTGGACAGAGTGTTGCACAATACATTGTCATCGTTTTTATTTCGAGAGCGGGGCTATCAACTGGTTCAGTTCTTTGAACGTTCAAACTATTAATGACGACCAGAGGAATATCAACATCTAAACTTGCAGGACAACTGTTTCGAGACTGAGGTCGGTAAACAAATTTAAACTCTAGGACGTCAGTTTAAGGTTTAGTTCGGGTGGCGCTGGCGAAGTGTTCGCGCCAATGCTCATGAATACTTCAGGACAAGCGGGGTGACGCGAAAGTGCATCACAGCATTCGACCTTCGGTAGTGTAAATTGTGGACACTTGGGGCCTGCATGCAGGAAGTCATGTAAAGGCGGCTGCAAAAGTGGTTGGATAGTACCGAAAAAAAATCGTGTGAAGCGAGAAATGACGCCATCTAGCGTAAAATCAGATTGAAATGTTGTTATCGACAACATTACATTATACTGCTACTAGGTGGCGTTGCTATGCTTCAAATGTTTTTTTATGGTTTCATTTTGATTTTTTAAACATTGAAATAATTTATACTTTTTTATAAAGAGAAGCAGATATTAAAATTGAATATCAATTTATAAATATCTGATTATCTATGCGCCAGTTTCAAAACTTGAGAAGGTAGGTTGAATATGGATTTATAAAAAAATATTAGTAGGTAGTTTAATAATACTTAGATCAAAGAATTGTGACAAAGCTTTATTGATTGTTCGCTAAGTTCATTTCGATTACCTCGTTCGAGCTCTTTTCGTTCTACATATTTTATTTTTAATCAGGTGAATTCAGCAAAATGAGTATGCATTGTAATATAGATTTAGTGACAAGAGCTCAAATAATTGCTTTGCATAATCAAGGTAAAAACTTGTCAGAAATAGCCAGAGAGACCGGTGTAAACGTAAGTAATCTTATTTCTACTCTTTTATATAACAAAATAACTCCTATATAGTAATCATTATTAGGTATAATATTATATACTTCTGTTTTATTGTTGCAGAGAAAAACAGTTGTTCTATGGGTACGACGATTTGAAGAAGAGGGTTCTTTGAAACACCGTCAAAGAACTGGTAGACCAAAGCTGATAAACATGTTGCAGCGTCAAACCATGGTAAGGGAGTACGAAGAAAATGGATTTTTGCCGACGAACCACTATGCTGGTTTATTTGAAACAAGTGTTGACACTGTCCGTCGTGCTCTTCATAGTGAAGGGCTGCATTATCGGAGGCATGCTGTGAAACCCTTGCTTACGGAAAACCATAAAAGATTAAGATTGCAGTTTGCTATGGATCACTTAAACTTTGATTGGAGTAATGTCATCTTTACTGATGAAAAAACTTTTAAGTCCAGTGAACACGGTCGATTATGTTTGTGGCGTCGAGATAATACGCGATACACAAGTGGTCACGTAGTGCCCAATAGACAATCTGGCCATATAACGGTGAACATGTGGGGATGGATGAGTGCAGCCGATCCGGGAGAACTTGTAAGAATACCAAGTCGAGCAAATAGTGCAAATTATATAGAAGTGTTGGAGGAGACAATGTTACCTACAGTTCGAACTGTGTATCCAAGCGAAGAATTACCACAGATAACATTTGTGCAGGATAATTGTCCAATACACCGTTCGCACAGTGTGCAGGCATGGTTTCATCAGCATAATGACATTTGCGCTATTCCTTGGCCTGCTAGATCACCGGATTTAAATCCAATTGAAAATTTATGGGGTGTTATTGTTCAACGGTGGAATAATGAAAACGAGCGTACTCCAGATGCGTTAGAGGCTCATTGTTTACAAATATGGGAGAGTATTCGTGGTTCAGATTTGTGTAAAAAAATGATTAATTCAATGCGTTCCCAATTGCAAGCTGTTATTGACCAAAATGGTGGTTACACGAGCTATTGATTGATAAATAATCATATTTAATTAATATTTCATATTAACTGAAGACTTCGTTAAGTGTGGTTTTACTTAATACTTGTATTTGAAATAATTTATAAAAGTTATGAACACTTCAAGTTTAAAACGTAACATAATTTTGTTTTTTTTTTATGTTACCTACTAAACATTTGATATGTTGTTGTGCAATTTTGTAGTTTTTTTTTAATTATTCTGCCTCTTGTTTACTTTTTTAAGGTTACATAAGCTTCAATCCTCTTTCCAATTTTGGAAATGAATATTTAAGCTATGACCTTAATAAGAAATTACAAGTAATATTATAATCTTATTCGTTGATTAATAATCTGACTGTTGAATAGTAAACTGTAAGAAATAAACCTCTATTTTTTTTATTGCCTTTTTGTTTGATGAGCCTGTTTACCTGCTCTTTTTTCCTTTTGCTGAGTAATTACCGATTTGAATATTAATAAAAATATTCCACAATGCCGTCTAGTCCCAAGCTAAGCAAAGCTTCTGTTATGAGTCCTAGACAACTTATAAACATACCTAGATATTTCTAAATACATACACATTATAGATAAATTACACTCAGGCACAGCATATGATCATGCTCAACATACAAACATTTGTCCTGGGTGGGAATCGAACCCACGACCTCCGTCATAGCAGTCAGGGCCACTAACCCTAGTGCTTCATCACCAACAGGCCAGTCATAATATATTACAATTAAATATCCACTAGTTAGCTTCGATACAATTCCTACCGATTTCTTTTGTTTGTTATTCATAACTTACAAAAAGCCTAAGCACAGAGGAACCAAAAATCTAACCCATCTGGCAACAGAAGGTAAAACAAAGCATCCCAAAAGTTAGACGAATTTGAATCTGCAATCAGCAGAAGATAAGTGGTATTCAATTCGGAGCTTTATATTTTAACCCTTCAGATACCGTCAATTAGAGACACAATAGTAAGACAATAGATGCGCGACCACCGGTGGTCGCTTGGGGATTCATGAATTAAACGAGTAAAACGAGGTAGATCATAGTCAATATTATAAAATAATGTTATGGCAATTTGTACTTTAACCCTTCAGATACCGTCAATTAGAGACACAATAGTAAGACAATAGATGCGCGGCCACCGGGTGTCGCTTGGGGATTCATGAATTAAGACGTAACATTAACGTTAAGTTTATAAATACGGTCTTGTCTCGTAATGCAGTTGTTAATTTCAACATCATTTCATATGTCAAAATGGTCTATTTGTCTTAACAGTAGACTTATAATGACGTGGTCGTAAGTTCAAATCCATCATGCTACTTTTAGTAGGTTTGTGTTTAGAATGTTTAAGTATGTTTTTTGAAATCAAATTATTTATATTAAATTAAAAAAATAATTAATTTAAAAATAAATAACAACATATATGAAAAACAACTAATAATATTTACAATTTTACATACAAAAATTTATTCGTCTTATAGACGTAATTTAAATAACTATATATAAAGGTAAAACACAGAAAAGAAGTGAGATATTAAACTGCTAATGATAGGGTAAAATTATTTGTAATACAGTTTGGAACATGACAAAAACAGTTTATTTATTTCAATAGTGCCAGTGGCGGATTAGCCACGTAGGAAGAGTAGCAAATGCTACGGGCTAAAAATTGTTTGCATGACATCACTGCAAATGAGTGACGACTGGTTTTTGCGTTATTAGAACGTTTTTATTTTTCTACCCTTAACCTAAGTAACATTTGAATACCAGTTTTATGATGAATATGCTTATTTGTCTTTACTACCCACTTATTACAAGTCAGGCGAAATTATTCCAAATATGTTTGAAAAATATTTAGTTAGTTGATTATTACATAAAATAACGCATTGATTTTTTTTTTAAATGGAAAGCATAAAAATATACAAGATTTGTGATTTAATCTCGTGCCTTACTGCGTCAAAGTCTTTACTTAGACCACTAAGCCATATTAACTTGCTTATCAAAATAAACTATCAGTAGTCACTTTATTAAAAAATACTAAATAATAGACTTTCAGTTTTACTGCAAAAGAAATAAAATTACTTAATAAGTCGTTTTTTATACCATTATTATGTCCTTTTCAAAATGTTTATAATGTGTTGGTTTGATTAAGATATTAAAAAATGTATTTTAATTTTGGACTATGACCATTTACTTACTTTATATATCTTAAGTTAATATTATTATTTATAGTGAAATAATATACATTTTATTTGCTTGAAATACTTTCTTTCATTTCTAAACAAACTGTCCATCTAAAAAGACATTTCCCGACTTAGTTTGTTAAAGAAAAGTAAACCTAACTAAAACACAAAAGATGATGTAAAACAAAAAGTAAAAAACTTATTTATGAGATTTGAACCAGCTACACTCGCGTATCAAGTCGCTGATGTTACCATTGGACCAAATGTATTCTGGAAAACCGCATTAAAATTAACCGTTACTTGTAATGTTAGACGCAATATTATGGCCCGTTTACAATCAGTTGATAAGAATCACGAAATTAGCTAAGCTTGTGTCACAGATGTTTTATATTTTTTTTATCAATCTACCCTCATACTCAGATGTTGACGACAATGATGACGCATGTGTCTATTGTCAAACTAAATGTCGAGTTTATGGTTTGTGAGGTTAGGTCGCCATTTAGCTGAGAAGATACCAGCGCCATCTAGTTACATTTTAGAAAACTTTAACTCTAACATGCAAGGGAAAATAGGCACTAAGGTACCCAGACAATTTTGCAGTCGGCTGTACGTCCCTATCAAGTGCAGGGCAGTTGTACACTTTTAATGTTCATGTACTCGTATTATAATAAGTTTATTTAAAACCAGCTGGTGCCCGCGACTTTTGCTACGTCAGACTCTTTGTAACAGCATAATGCTATTTGTACTGTCACAATTTCAAGAAGTTTTTTTTAGTGTAGAAATACTCTTTATTAATTTTTTAAATAAAAGTAACTTTTGACTATATCTACCTAGCAATATAAGTCTCGTGAGAGTTGCTCCTGCTGTTTTGGAGATTAGCTGGAACAAATAGACAGACATCAGCCAGTTAAAAAAATATTTTGTTGTTTTATGTATAGAATGTCATAAAAATACTTTTTCACACCACCTGCTCGAAAATGTTAAATTATATGTCAAGCAACCTTAACCTAAAGTGAGTCATTAGTGGCCGGGGCATAGAAATATATTATACTAGCTTTGCCCGCGCGGCTTCGCTCCCGCTCTTCCCTACTCCACCCTACTATACCCAACTCTACCCTAATCTACTCTACTCTACCCTACTCTACCCTACTCTACCCTACTCTACCCTACTCTACCCTACTCTACCCTACTCTACCCTACTCTACTCTACCCTACTCTACCCTACTCTACCCTACTGTACCCTACTCTACCCTACTCTACCCTACTCTACCCTACTCTACCCTACTCTACCCTACTCTACCCTGCTCTACCCTACTCTACCCTACTCTACCCTACTCTACCCTACTCTACCCTACTACTCTACCCTACTCTACCCTACCCTACCCTACTCTACCCTACTCTACCCTACACTACCCTAATTTTTTTTTCCATAAGAACCTTCTCCTCACAATAACAATCACAACAAAAAAAAAAATCAGCCAAATCGGTCAAGCCGTTTTCATGCCAAGTCGTGACAACGGAAAACGGGGGTCATTTTTATATATATAGATATATGGGCCAGGGGCACAGCCGGTCAATAATGTTGTACTGGATTTCATTATGACCCGCTGGTCAATAATGTGACTATTATTTTCTCACAGTAGGTGTAAAAAGTATAGTATCCTCCTCTGGGCTAAAGGTGTCTTTGCCTTGGGCTAGCTTGAATCCCTCGCTGCATTCAGGATTCTTGTATTAACTCCCTCGCTATGTGTATATGTATTAATATGACGGCCGTGACATAAGACACAACTTTAGCCCCTCGGTGCATAATCTACTATTATATTATGCTTTCAGTAAAAAAATAATAATATTAGGTACAATCAGATACTTCAATTTTATTTTTACACCACCTGCTCGATAATGTCGTTTTATACGTCATACAACCCTCACTTAATGCAGGTCATTATCCTCTAGGGAAATAATGCAGTATCGCCGATCCCTAGAGAATAATGAGATTTCAATTTGGAACATCAGAAATCGTCAACATTGTGAATTAAAATGTACGTGCATTGAACAAGTTGAATAGAAATTCATACTGGCCACTAACAAAAAAAAAAGAAAATAGAATAAAACCTGCTTACTGACTGCGAACCGGGAGCGTTTTGGAAAATTGAAACTATACAATCTTGGAGTAGTGAATTTTGTTACTTTGATGAACTTGTAAATATAATACTTATACTCGTACATACCTATATCTCTAATATATGATTTGATCGACCAAATTGCCTTTTAATTATCTCACAGATGGTGTAAAAAGTAAACTATGCAACGCGGGGATAAAGCTGTATTTGTCTTGGGCGGCTTGAATTCCTCACTTCACTTAGGTTTTTTTATTAACGGGAGTTAATACTCTGGAGTTAATTATATTAATCCCTTACTCACGTTCGGGATTAAAATCAACAACCTTCGTTTCGTTCGGAATTCAATATGCCGCCCGCGACTTAAAGACACTGCTTTATCCCCTAAACAACTATTATATTTAAACTACTATTATGTAGATGAAACGATTAAAAACGTAAAAAGATGGCAATCAGTAATTTACTTCCATGGAGAACAATGGTATAAGTTAATGAAGAGTAGTTTATTTTAATTTATTTAAATAGTTTTTTTTGAAATACGCATTGTCCCAAAATAACTCTTTATTTAAATCTCTATTTTTAATCGACCTGTACCTACATCGACAAAGTAAGTGTTGAAGGATGTACATTTGTAGTATTGTTAAGAGCGTCCCCTCGAGACGCGGCGAACAGTGCTGTATGTAAATGTAGTCTCGTGATTTGTGGCAGAGTGACAGGCTCTCATTGCGCGCCCCGCGGCTCCGCGCGACGACACTCCAACACACCCCATTGTTGACTCGCGACGTGTACCCACTATACCTACACTACACTCACGTACAGATATCCGCAGACAATAACCGTCTGCCCCACCAAATCCCCGACTTTTTTTACCTCCAACAAAGGATAGACAAGATTATTCGGAAAGAGCTCTAACTTTACGTCTTGGGCTTAAAGTAATCGTAAATTTATAGCGTCCATCCCAAATCGCTTTCTGAACTAATGCCTACATAGAATAAAAGTCCAGGCTTCCGTTTATATTCACATATCTCCTCTAATCCCTCAAAGTGTTTGTTCCTGAAATATATTCTGGGGCTCGAAAGATCAACAAAAACAATCGTGAATAATACAAATGCGTAACTAGCAATGTTAGCGTGTATTGAGCCGTCAGTTGTGCCGCTGTCTATTGTTAGACGCGAAGCCCAGATTTACATAACACGGGCCGGATCATCGGCTGTGATTGTTTCGATGCCAGCTACAGCCCATGTAATTTGTAGGGATTCCGATGAATAAATGGCTTACATTTATAAAATGTTTCATCTACTTTCCTGCCTACTACAAATTCGGATATTACGAACAATTTTTCAACTGAAATTATTGTAATAAACTTGTATGTAAATGTTTGTATGTGGACTCGATACAAGAAAGTTTCCAATAGAAAAAAAAAGGCCCGGATAGTACAAAGTAGAGTGCCCACGCTAGGCTCATCCTGATAATACATCACCACTTTGTTGGAAAAAAAATGCGTTAATATTTCGCGAGGAATTTCATTACTGCGAGCCTTGTTGGCTTTCAAATAAATAGGCGCTTTATTGCTTTGCTTCGTCCGCCGATGTTCGATATTGTGTATCGGGCCGAGATTAGACAACACGTATTCAATACTAACCCTACATTATTATGTTATTAACGTTAACGTAAGCTAAGGTATTCCTTTAAGGTTTTGTTAACGTTGTTATTTTTTATGTCTTGTAATTTGTTTTAGCTATATAGGTAGGACCTATTTGTTGCTTGTTAAAACAGGCTTCTTTTTTCAGGCCGTAAACATCAAATTTACTGACTATAAATCATCTATGTTCCTTTATTCGCCGTTTGCCATCTAGGACCACGGTAACGCTTTCAAATTTATTTATTTTTTTATTTATTTATAATAAGCATACCAACAGCACAATCACTTACAATACAAATAAAACTTACATCCAAATATTACATTTCAGTAACCATGCAAATAACAGGTATGCATGGCATTTAACAAAATGAAAAATAAGAGACATAGAAAATTAAAAAAGATTGTCCAGTACAGCTAGATACAGAACACTACAAAGACAAAAAAAATACATAAAAACGTACACTATTCACACTTTATATAGGCGGCGTCTGAATGAAGCAAAACTCATCGAGAAGACATCGATAGGGTGATCCACCAAGTTGGACCTTTCATTATAAAGCCTTGCCATACGTGTAAAAGGACTATTAGAAGTGATATTTAACGTAGATGTAGGCAATTGAAAAATGCGATGATGTCGCTTGCTGCGTTGGCTAGCCCTAAAGTTAAAAAAGTGAATCAACTCCGCATCAATGGAACCATTTATAATTTTATGTAGAAGAAGTAAGTCAGAATGGTTTCGCCTTTCCTTTAAGCTAACCATCTTGTAGTGCCTTAACCTATCATAGTAATCGGGTATAGCTTTTCGGATCCCCTTCTTCATACATAAGTACCTAACGAAACGGGCCTGAACAGATTCCACGTTATTAGTATAGGTAGAGTAATATGGAGACCAAATAGAGGAACAATACTCCAAGGAACTTCTTACCAGGTACTCAAAAATAAATTATCAAAAATAATTAATAAATTAAATGTACTCATAAATGGTTGAAACAGACTTAATTTAACTTATTACTATTTCACAAATAGATTATGTCATTGATCCATTATCTTATTGAATAGGTACATAATTACTGTGCAGGTATCAAAATAATTTACTTTTTAATATGAGATTAAAGTTATTTATCGAATTTACTTAAATAAAAAACTAGGCTTTCAGCTTGTAGTTCAAACATACATTCAGCCTTTTTCCCATGAGGGTAGGCAGTAACTACGCAGCACCACGTGCTACGTACCGTTACAGTCATAAACTGTTGCCATACATTTTATTAATTTTCAACATTGGGTAATTTAATTACCTACAGAACACAATAAGATTAAACTTTCAAGGATTTCTGTTAACATATTCATATGTATGTATGTGTTGTGTTGAAATTAGACAATAACACTGCAGTGGTTGCCTTGTTCTTATTATCTGGGTTCCACCAAAAATCACTTTTCGGTATTTTAAAATGACAAAGGCTTTAAAGCCCTTCACGGGAATTTCTGAAAGGAATACCATGGTCCTAGAAGGCAAACGAAAATTGAAAAACACAGGTAGGTCCCACCTTAAATAAATAATAGAGCTCTTGACGTCTTAAAATTGTCATAATCCCGGTATGAGAGAGAGAGAGAGAGATGGAGCTATACAGGCCATATAGAGCTATTCCTTTCTCACACGAAACCATAATAATTTTAAGACGTCGTGGTGGGCTCTAAAAGTGTTTGATTTCTTTTATAGCTCAAAAAGTTTTACGGCATTACTTACCCTTTCAAAGTAAAGAGATTTCCATTCAAATGTTAAACATTTGAGTTACGGTTACCAGCTGTAATACTAATAGGGGTTTGTTGTTCGCGGAACCCTAAGACACATTCGTGTGGCGTACAGTGAAAATTGTACACGAGGGAGTATAAGAAGAGGGGTGAAAATGAGAAATGCAAATAGGTTGCTGAGCTCAGCGCCTCGCAGAATAAGCCTATGAACGCCTGACAAATAGAATTATGTTACGATTGCGCCTCACACCGAGAATAAATTAATAAACTGGCGCTATGTATTTTTTATTGCCTCGACGAAAGAATTTTAAAAATGAAATACGTCACGTTCACAGGTCGGACACAATATTTCGTCAACATTCAATTTCCTGTCGATATGAAAAGGTAACGTCCCGCTATCGAACATGTCAGAATAACGAGCGGAAATCGAAATGAACTCGGTAGTACTTACTGCAGCCATACATAGACAGGTACCTCGGTGAAAAATGTTTGTGATTCCAGCGCATTAACCTTCTGTCGATAAGGGTTAGAAAATTAGGGCTTCAAGATTTAATAGTAAGAAGAAATTAAAGGCTGATTTTTTTTTAGTTAACCCTTCAGATACCGTCAATTAGAGACACAATAGTAAGACAATAGATGCGCGGCCACCGGGTGTCGCTTGGGGATTCATGAATTAAGGAATCATAAAATGTCTTCTCCCGCTCTTGGGCGAAGCGAGAGAGCGCGTCAGACTTTACTGACTAAAACTCTTCCTATCTTCCTGCTATACCTGCTTTCCAGGGCCCCGAGGTTCAGTTTCAAATAACCCATAGAAAAGGTGACCTACGTCGACGTTCTAATCGTATCTAATGCCCACCATACACGCTGGGGTATACCTGACAGGTTTACCTGTACAAGTAAACCGGAGCGTGTGTGATCCAGAACTGTGCAGGTTTCCACACAAGCTTACCTGACAGGTATACCTGTGCAGTCAAACCTGTCAGGTATACTCTAGCGTATATGGCTACCATAAATCGTTCGTTTTTAACGGTACCCCACAGCAGCAATTACTCCTGTATCGTGGGCGCATTTTCTTAGATTTAAGTCTTATTTATTAACAACAAGTTGTATTTACTCTATATATATATGTTAGTCTGTAAGGTATATATATATCTATGGGCCAAGATGCCTGATAATATTTTTTTTTTATAAACTTGTAAACATATAAACACTTTGATCCAAAATAAATATCTGTCACCCATAAAAATATTTTTTTTTGTGCGGGCATCGAACGCGCGACAAGCAGTGCAACAGGTTGTTCAGTCACTGTGCCAACGTGCTGTTAACACGGACAGAAAGGTGATTTCTTTTTTTGTGATTTTTAACAGTTAAAAGAAATGTAAAGTCGAACTGTCCCCGCACACGTCAACAAAACGCCGCCACAAAAAAGCTAGAAGACGCCGCAAAAAACAGCTGAACCATGCGACAGCTTGCGGCCGGCTTGAAGCTTGAAGCCGCTTCAAGCGTTTTTTTGGTGGCGGCACCACCACCGCACACGAGCCACAAAAAAGGCCGCCTTAAAATAAAGCTTGAAGCGGCATTTCTTTGAAGCCCGTGTGCGGGGACTGCGGGGATAGTTATTCGACAATCGTATGTTTGAACGGTACCTGTAAGAGTAAAATGGCTTTGTATGTGAAATGCAGATCGTATAAATATGTGCCAATGTACAGAGATCAGACCTGCGGCCTGCGGGTTGTTTACTGTAATTTCCCCATATGTTTGCTGTTGACATGTCTCAATCAGTAACATATTGTGCGAAAATTGCTGGAAAACTTGGTATTTTTTTTTATCTACTTATTTGTGATTTTCATTAGTCTCGATGAAACCTTAAAACAGCTTGATCGATTTGAATAATTCCTTTTTACCGACTTCCCAAAAAGGAGGAGGTACTACGTTCGGCTGTTTGTATGTTTTTTTTTTTGTATGTTTGTTCGTCGAATACTCCCCCAAATGTGGACGGATTTTCAAAATTCTTTTTTTGTTCGAAAGTAGATAGTTCTGAGGTGGTCCCATTATCACCAAATTAGGATCTGATGATGGGATCTTGGAGAAATCGAGGGCAACCTTCAAATTTTATAGGCTCACTTATTGATTTTCGCATATTTTATGAAGTATCTTGTGTATTTGCGTATGGTCGTCACCATCTCAGGTAGCTGGGCTGATGATGGAAGGTACAACTCCTTAACAGTAAGAAGTTACTCGAACAGGCAAGGACTGTTTTAGTAAATTGTTTTGATGTTTGATAGGGCATTTGCCACATTTGGTCTCATGATCATCAAGTCATGACCTGATGCTGCAGTCAGGATAGTCTGCAGAGTACCTAAGTCCTCGACAAAAAACAGCAGATATATCGAGTTTAGGCTCATTAAAAACGGCTCGATGTGTGGATAAACGTACTGCTAATAAAGAACACCGAAGTACATAGAGACCTGATGCTGAAGCAAGGAACATCAGGAAAAGTACAAACCTTGAAATTACAGCACCGTAGTCGTGTTTGGGCTCATTTTAAATAGGACTAAATTTTAAGTTCATTGCAATGTGTACATAAATCTGGCCTGATGCTACAGCCGGGATTATCAGCATCTAGTCTAATGACTGATTGAAAGATTTACCTTTCGGCTTCATCATCAGATCAGTTTGATATATCCTTTCCCTCTCCAGCATCTAGTCTAATGACTGTTTGAAAGAAGAGGGGGAGAAGATATATCGAACTGATCTGATGATGAAGCCGAAAGGTAAATTAATGTAATCTAACCGTGTTTGGGATTATTAGAACCGTTATGAGATGCGCTCTGACTATAAGGTATTTAAGTTTGACTGAGGGGTACTTTTTAGTGGTGGTACCATAACTAAAAAGTGTAAAATAAAAAAAAACTTTTTAAAAAAACAAATATAACCGACTTCAATGATAAAAAACACTGAAAAGTATCAAATAACTTTAATTTTGGAAGTCGGTGTTAAATAACGAAGAGACTAAACTATTATAGAAACACCGACTTCCAAAATTAAAGTTATTTGATACTTTTCAGTGTTTTTTATCATTGAAGTCGGTTATATTTTTTTTGTAAAAAGTTTTTTAAGGTTCTGTACCCAAAGGGTAAAAACAGGACCCTATTACTAGGACATCGCTGTCTGCCGAATTTTCCTAAGGACTGTACGACACCCTTCCTGCGCGAGTCCAACTCGCACTTGGCCAGTTTTTAATATGTCTATTTTAATACTGGGCTGGATTAAAAGAAAAACAGTTGGAGATTGAACATTTCGTCTGCGTGAAGGAAAACATAAAAACAAAATATATAGCCTAAATCAGATTTTTTAAATCGATCCCATCTTTATTGAGTTTTTAACCGACTTCGAAAAGGAGGAGGTTCTATGTTCGGCTGAATGTATGTATTTTTTTTTTTTTGTATGTATGTTCACCGATATCTCGGTCAATTGTGGACTGATTTTGAAAATTTTTTTTTTGATTGAAAGGTTATGCTTCCAAGTTGGTCCCATAGAAACATTGTTATGATCTGATCATGAACTTCGAAGATATGGAACAGAACTCTTCATAGAATCATAGCAGAATTGCCGTAACAAGTAAAATTGCTTTGTTTATACGTGTCGTCGATGACTGACTGATAGAAAAGGGGGAGGGGATGTATCAAACTGATCTGGTGATAAAGCCGGAAGGTAATTTCATGTAATATAACCGTATTTGGGATTATTAGAATCGTTATGAGATGCACTCTGGCTATAAGGTAATTTATGTTTAGCTGAAGGGTAGGTACTTTATAGTGGTGCTACCATAACTAAAAAGTGAAAAATAAAAAACTTTTTACAAATAAAAAAATTAAACCGACTTCAAAAAGTACAAAATAATTTTAATTTCGGTAGTCGGTGTTAAATAACGAAGAGACAAAATGAGGTATCTATTATAGAAACACCGACTTCCGAAATTAAAATTATTTTGTACTTTTTGAAGTCGGTTTAATTTTTTTTTGTAAAAAGTTTTTTATACTAGATAATAAAAATATAAATCTATCCTCTCCTTATAATATTAGTACCTATACAACTAGAACCTTCTGAAATAAATTCTTTAAATTATGTGGATCAAAATCCACTGCGTAGTTTAAAAGAACCACGTGGCCACGTAAACAGATATAAAGTGAATTTACTTTATAATGTATACCTCTACGGTCCGGACCAAGCGTTTCACCTCGTCGATAATACCACGTAGGTACATCGAGGGACTGGAACAATTTGCCTGCTGCGGTCTTCCCGTCCGATTATAATTTAGGTGTATTCAAGGCAAGAGTGAATAGGCTCTTAATAAACTAGTGCGCCTCAACGATTGTATCACTGATTATCATCAGGTGGGATTGCAGTCAAGCACTAGTTTATATCAATAAAAAAAAAGACATAATATCAAGAAATCTCCTGAATCGGAGGTTTTTATTTTTTGTCGACGGGGAAAATCGTCTTATGACAAAACCCGCTCTTGGGTGGAGCGGGAGATAGTGTCAGACTCTTACTGACTAAATACCTCGCGCCGTTCCTTCTAGCCTTCATACCGGGGCTCTAGTTTCCTTTCGGATAACCCCGACCCCTTTAGGCTTCGACCCAGCTGGGCCCCTTCTGTTGCTGACAACTCCTTGAGGCGTGCGGGAACAGTGCGCGCCGTCGACGTCTTGGCTCGGTCCGGACAGTTACCGGACGATCGAACAGCAAGCTACCCATAGCTCGCTGTCCACGAGCCCGCGTCTACGGTGGCCGGAAATTGGGATCGGAATCCCGGCGGCGGCGGCGAGGGCGTTGCCTAAAGCGGTCGGCCTCCTCCTTTGCTAGGATTACTGCTTCGCAGTACGCAAGGACACCTCGATTGTGTGCTCCACCGTGTCCACCGGGCGTTCCTGAATCGGGGGTGAATTCACAAACATGTAAATTCACATACACAAGACACCTAGACCCCGAACATCTTTAGGCCACACAATATAACAATTAATATTTGTTCCGTCCGGGAATCGAAGTCGCAACACGCAGCGCAGCAGTCAATCGCTTAGCCATTGCGCCAACCGAGTCTTTCAATAGGGTAAAAGCCGGATAGTTGCCACACTTTTTAAAAAGCTCCTTTAAAAAATGTGTACCAATACATTTTTTATTCAAAGTGTATTCTCAAACATAGTTCATTAATCTTCTAACATACCCTATCTATAAAAAAATTATAAATATTATAAATTTTAAATAAATCCAGTTTAAAATGACCTCTAAAAAAGAGGATAGTTGCCTACTATAGCGGATACTAGCCTAACGTTAAAAATGGTTAGGGGGGATACTTGCCCAATGTGAGGATAGATACCCGTCTGTTTTTTTTTCAAATAAAAATGAACTTATATTTATTTAAATAATCAGTTTTATTATTAAATACAATCTTTTATTAAGTATTAATTAAAGTTAAATTATAATTATAAAATTATAACAATAATAAACTCCAAAATATTAAATAAGTGACCAAAATAAAAATGTAATGTTATTATTTTTTTTTGAAGATAGAACAATAAACAAAATTAGAATTAACTTTGGCATTAGCCTCTATTAAGTAAGTATTCACTCCTTATAACTTACTGAGATCCTTTATTATGTACTAAGTACTAAGAGAAGTTAAATTATTACCTAATCAACACTTAAAAATACTAAGGTTTTAAATTGTAAGTTACTGAACATGTAATTTTTTAATTAAATATTAGTATTTATCTTAAATATTAATCCGCAAAAGACAATAGGGCAACTATCCGATTTGATACGGATACTTGCCCTTTTTATTTACGAAATTAATAAAACATATTTAACAATAAAACCTAATTAACATTGCAATTAAAACTCTAATGCACGTAAAGAAATATATTTTTGACTGAAATCGCAATCAGTTATAAAAATATTTGACAGAGATTACTTACCAATATAATTATGGCGCTCGTCAAAGTATCGCCGCAGAAGATGTTTCCTCATACGGACAAAACACGTGCGCCTGCTTCAACGGCTTATGCGGCACCGAGGCCTACGCGGGGGACGCTTTTAATTATGATCAAAAAGAAACACTGTCAATACGTCTAACATAGAGCATTTGAAACTGAGGCATGTATCCGTCCAAGGCAACTATCCGGCTTTTACCCTAATAGGTATAGAAAGTACTACTAAGTTATATAAACCAAACGGATCAATATTATTTCATGTCCGTTCAACCACTGTATACTAACATCCGCCCAGGAAACCGCCTTAACTATTTTTTACCCGCTTTACGATATTCAATAGCGATATACGGATGTCACAATTTGGGTCCAAAGACGGCGGGTCCATATACCTTGTTACGTAACGATGCCCATATAATATCCGTGCGTATATACGATTTTCCTATACTGATTTTATGGGCAGCAATCAAGGAAAAAATTGAAGTGTATAAATATATTTTTACAGATAGTTGTTCCCGGTCTGGGTGTCTTGTATGTGTGAGTTTTCATGTTTGTGAATGTATGAGTATCTACTATAGAAGAGTGATTCCTAGTGTGGGCCCACAATTAAAACAAAAATAGAAGCTCCATATAATAATTAAGCAGTTGTTTTGTTTATAGAGTACAAAGTTGTTATGATTTCAATTTTATTTCTATACTAAAGTAGAAAAATGGTTTAAAGGATCATACTGCCGAGACAAAAAGTATCCTATGTGCTATTTCAGGATATTTATCCTTGTGCCAAATTTCATCTAAATCGGTTTAGCTGTTACAGTAAAAGTAGTAACAAACACACACGAATAAACTTTAATCTGATTGATTGTGTTTACATATTGTTATTAGTAAAACACTTACAAACTTGCAGGCCTGTATTACTAACATCATAAACAACAACTTTTGTTCGTCCAGCGTCACAGTATAAGCTGAGCAACGGCCTATTCTTGCCTTGATGCGACGCACAAATTAGAATGTATTTATATTGTATCTGTTTTATTTTTGCTTTTCTTTTATTTTTGTTTATAATTTTGGTGTTTGTCTCTGTCAGGCACGTGTCGGCCGGTGTCGCATAGACTATAAAAAAATATTGTTTTAATAGACAACTCAGACAGCTGGGTTGTCTATGGTTCAAGCAAGTTAAGCCCGGTTCACACGTGATCTCATAGGGCAACAAATTTTTGTTTTAATTTGTTTTTATTTTTTGTTTTTTGAAAATTATTTGTGTGTCTATACGGGCAGAATAAACATGTTTTCTTTCTTTTCTATGACTTTTTACAAAACAATACATTTACCAAAAACAATCCTTCAATTTTTCCTTGCTCTAGTCGGCAGGGGTGCTTGACGCGACGCTAGCGTATCAAGCACCCCTGCCGGCCAAACCCTCCCCTCCGCTAATGTACTATCGCTTGCTTCGCATAGACTTTGTTATATTTAGAACATTAATTAAATTATTTTTATTTTTGTATGAAAATCTGATGAACTAAAATTTGATAAATTTTTAAATCATTAGTTATTAGTTATTAGTAGTCATTGAACAAAAGTTGTTGTTTATGATGATAGTAACATAGTCCTGAGAGGTTGCCAGTGTTTTACATATAACCCTATATAACATCTATATCAGTTTTGCAATAAAAAGTTCAAAGACATCGTAGTGTAGCTATGGAGCGCAGCGCGGTGTTCTTGTTAGCGATCAGGATGATATTTCAGCACAAAACAAAGAGATCAAACCCTCTCTTGTTCCTTGAGTTAACAAAGCTTCAATGACCCTTTGCTGTCGGCACCTTCTTTGTCATCCCGGGGCCCTTGTCGTTAATGTCGAAAAAGATTAATTACCAAACAAATTAATGGGAAAACGTCTACTGATGACAGAAATGACATATTGCAGTGTAAGCCCTATTGTTTTGGCCATTGTCCGCGGAGCGAGCGTATTTTTCGATATTTTGAATTATACTGAATAGAGAGAAAGAGCGTTGTTGGTTTAATTTTTATTTATTTCGGTAATCTGACAATAGGATGATAATTATGAGTGAATTTGATATGTTTTTAAACACTGGGTACATATCGGTAGTTCGGGTCGTACTCCAAGGGTAAGCAATGTTTGCCGAGGTCGGTTTGTGGATGAGTGATCTCATTAACATCACTCCGCTTCTGGGAAAGCACGTTAACTCGGTTGTAATTCATTTACTTTGGATTGAGTGACATTTTTTTAAATTCATTATATTTTTTTGAAACTTAACCATGAAGTTAATACAATAATTTCCTAAATCCTTCCTTGGTATATCAATATACTTGTAAAAAAGAGCACACTTAAATGCACATTATAAATCTCTAGTCCTTTGATAGTTGCTACGGTTAGTCAGAAGCCAGGAATTCTGACACCAGTCTTAGGGCTTTATCATACTAGCGAATTGAGAGCGTCCTCAAAGCGGTGCGGGTGCGCAACGAATACGTTACGGGCGTGCAACGATCACGCCGCGAATGCGCAGCGAATATGTTGCGGACGCGCAACGAGATCTGCATCTCGTTGCGCGTCCGCATGATTACGCTTATGTCTTTGCATAAGCATAATCAGTCTTATAATGTTCCCGCTGCTGGGGCTCAGGCCTTTTTTCTATGAGAGCGAATGGGCTGTATTCCACCACGTGGGCCCATTGCGGATTGGTGGATGTCGCATGTCTTTAATTTTTTTGTTTTCCTTCACCGTTTTAAAAGCAGTATCGATGAAACAAATCACACAAAGTAATGCACCTAACTGGGCTTGAGCCCGCGACCTACTACTCATAAATCGAGGCCGCTACCACTGGCTAACAATATACTGCAACCCAACACATTTGAGAAAAGGCTTGGCAGAGATGATTCTTTTACTTAATCACATAACAGTCTACATTATTTCTACATAGAACAATAGGTACACTGAACATGGGTGACGGGATTTATTGTGATCGCTGAAAGGTGCTCTGGAGTGGCGCTGATTGCACGTAGAGTTGCCCAGAAGCAAATAACGTATAACTATCAAACAACGGCCTGAACGTCATGTTCGTGATTTAAATGTAAGGCAGGGTGTGGTTTTAGTCAGTAGGAGTCTGACACTGTCCAGACTGGTTCATCTTTGAGGCAGCCTGGGCATCCATGAGGATTTCCCACTCCTGTTGACAAAATAGGTACAAGGAGTTATAAGAGGACAAAATAGGTACAAAATAGGTACCACAATTTTAGTGACATGACGACACGTCGCGTATGATCTAGTGCGGGTACACGTGAGCTAATTAATTAGGCGAATTAACTGCACATGCCTGGCAAAGCTTCTAACTGAACACGACCGCGCAGCCGACCTACTCCGCTAAAGTGTTCTATTAACTAAATGTTAGGTATTAAACTACTTTCCAGGGTTTTATTCAAAGGGCAATTGAAATAATATGGTGGGTTTTAATCAAGTCAAACACTACCTTCTAATCCACCCAGAGTGGGAGGAATCATTTGAGAATTTCTCACTGAAAAAATAGTTATTTTTTTAATATTTGTAATAAATTGTATCATTAGATATAAATATTAAAAAAATTTATTAAATATAATAGTTTTGTTTTTTTAATGGAAAAACTGTAAATATTATCACCAAATATTTTGTGCTCATCATCATCTTCCTGCCCTTGTCCCGTTTTATTTGGGGTCGGCGCAACACGTTTTTTTCTTCCATTCTGTCCTGTCACTCGTCACGCTATCACTAACTCCCTTTTCTTTCATATCACTTCTCACACAATCCATCCATCTTTTCTTTGGCCTCCCCGTAAACGTAAACTCAGACCTTTTTTAACAACATGCGTTTCGTCCCTCCTTTTCACATGACCATACCAAGACAAACGATTTCCTCACCAAATATTTTGTACTACCAAATCTAGATTGTAGACAGAAAGGTAAAAATATAAAAGTTTATTCGAATTAATAGGTACTGTTTTTTTGAACTTTTGAGAAATGATTGGTCACTCACAACCAACAACAACAGTTAACAATTGTTACATTGTTGTTTTTATACAAAAATTAGTGTAGTTTGTAGTAATATAGTCATTCGAGGGAATCTCCTCACAAACCGCTAAGCGGAGCTGTAACGTTGTGGTCTGAAGTTGTGTAGTGTACTCACTACTGTCTATCGACGTCATCCACTTTGCAAATCAGGAAATAGAATGGTTTAGATATATTGCGTGGTTTTTAACCGCATACTAACCCGCCCCGCCACGGAAGACTTCATAGTAACTACTCAAACTTGTAAGTAGAGGTAGTCACCTCTACTTACAAGATTATAATTACAATTGATTGATAGAGGTGTTCACCAGTCGGTGAGCACCTCTATCAATCAGTTAGCCTTGTCTTTTTTGAAGTCGACCACCACCATGTTGGAGGGATCGGCTTACAGTGTTAAGTAAAGTACACAGGATTATTTGACTGGCCTGTTAGTCTAGTGGATAGTGGCCCTGACTGCTATGCCCGAGGTCGTGGGTTTGATTCCCACCCACGACAAATGTTTATGTGATTAGCATGATCATTTGTTCTGTGTCTGGGTGTAATTTATCTATAATATGTATGTATTTAAAAATATATAAGTATACATGTTTATCAGTTGTCTAGTACCCATAACACAAGCTCTGCTGCTTAGCTTGGGACTAGACGACGTTGTGTGATAGTTGTGGAATATATATATGAAAAAAAAAACAGTAATTCAATCGTTGATGGTGAAGCGCACTAGTTTGTTAAGAGCCTGTTCAGTCCAGACTTGAAAACAACTAAATTATAAAGTGTGTAGTGTGTGTGTGATACTTATTATTTAAAAAAGTACATTCTTAGGGTGCGTTCACATCTGGCGAATGTGCCGCAAATGTGCAGCTCGCGAGCCGTTTGCGAGCTGCCCGCGAGCTGCGCGCGTACAGTCACGGCAATGGTTTGGTGCGCCTCTTTAGCGCGACTCATGCAAGGATCGTAAAAGGCGTGCGCGCGGCGCGCGATCTGCGCGAACTTAATTCGCGCACTTACAGTTCCGTTTACTGGCTCAGTACTTTCGAGCATGTCGGACGACACTAGTGCTTTAAATAATTCTCCTCCATCCACTTCACGACAACACATACTTAGCCTCTAGTAATCAGAAACGAACTGAGCGGGTAAACAATCATTTAATAACTAAAGCGCCGCCCGCGCGCTGTTCGCGTACGGCGCTTATGTCGCGCGCGAACTGCGCGCAGGCGGCGCAGGAGCGGCGCACGAACAAAAATGCACGCGCGCAGTTCGCGGGCAGCTCGCAAACGGCTCGCGAGCTGCACATTCGCCGCACATTCGCCAGATGTGGACGCACCCTTACGAGTACTTGTAAAATTTTAATAAAATTACACGTTTGTTTTGAGAAGAGCGCCGTAAATATACAGTATTGAAATATTGTGGCCCATGTTTATCTTCATAAACACCTGATCCCAAGAGCCACAGCCCTCATAATACCTATGTAGGTATATTTTGGAAATGGCCTAAGAGGTAGATCAAGTTGATCTTTGAGTTTGAGAGGTGATTTATGACGAGGGTAAACACGACGCGCCCTCATTAAAAAAGGATTTGATATTAGAAACTAATCTATAGCCGGAGATGTTTCGGTTTTAATATACCTACACGGTGTTCTCTAAAAGTGTATGTGGCATGTGTTAATGCTTTGTTTCTTTTTGTATGTTTTTAAATACAATAAATGATAGCATAGCATAAGCATAATCAGCCTTTTAATGTTCCCACTGCTGGGACTCAGGCCTCTTCTCTAAGAGAGGAATGGGCCGTAATCAATCACGAGGGACCAGTGCAGGTTGGTAAATATCACATGTCGTCGAATTTTTGGTTCGAGGACATGTCAGTTTCCTCAATAATTATACAATAAATAAATAAATATTAGTTCAGTCGCGATCGACGATACTTTCAGCTAATACAACCATGAATTGATACTTTAATGATGAGAATGTTGTAGCACGATATCCTGATCGATACCTCGGTTGGCGGCTCACAATCAACGTCGGAACCGAGTTGATTCCCGTGCTTCTAGGTGTAAACCAATTGTATGCGTGAATGGATCTTGCTTATGGTCATTGCTCGCTTGCCCGTCTTATGTCAGAGATAGACTAGTGAAGAAAGGTGAACAAACAAGATTTTCATATGTTCACTTAGTCAGAACCATGCATTACTACCGCGTTCGCGGTGTAAGTGATTATGCGCTAGGCGCCACCGACGCCGCCACCGCCGCGCGCCGCCTGGCTCAATTTAATGCCATGCGCTGGGCGACCCGCAAAGCGCCGAACTTAACTACCAATTAATATACCATGTTATAAAAATCTGTGACAACTAGTCCTACTGGGTATGAAAAGATCTTTTTTATAAGGTAGGAAATATCTAATGATCTCATCAGTCTGGGTCGTACGAGAGAGCATGTTAAAATTTTACTGACTAAAACCACTCCTGTGTCTTTTAGTTGCAGTTTGCGTTCCATTTTTGATTTATATTCTTTAATATTTAAAAAAATCTGAATTATATAATTCTTATTTCGTTTCGTACCTAAGGATTTAAAAAGTGGGCCATAATGCACACCCTCTAATCCTATAGCACATAGTAGTATATACTGTAATACCTCGTTAAATATTGTCAGAAAAATTGGCTACTTCTTCGCGGTTAAGTGGACGCTCTAGAAGTACTCAAGTGTAATCGCTACGATACTCGAGTCCGACTCTCGCAGTAAATTCGATACTTATATGACTGAACAATATTGGAGCAAGTACCTAGCTTATAAAATGTAGGATAGCAAGTAAGATGATGAGAATAATACTAGTGTAGCTTTTTTTTTGGTGGGCAAAAATCATCCAATGACAAACCCGCTCTTGGGTGGAGCAGGAGATAGTGTCAGACTCTTACTGACTAAAAACCCACCCCGTTCCTTCTAGCCTTCATACTGGGGCTCGAGCGCTTTTGGATAACCCTGACCCCAATAGGCTTCGACCCAGCTGGGCCTCTTCTGTTGCTGACAACTCCTTGAGGCGCGCAGGAACAGTGCGCACCGTCGACGTCTTAGGCTCGGTCCGGACAGCGAGATACTAGTGTAGCTGGGTATACGCTTCTCCTACACAGAAGACAGAAGTGCATGAATTACCAACTACTGACAGGAGAGGCCTCTTATTTAAATCCAGTTCGGTGTCCTTACGGTCCTTTCCTTCTGTGATTGAATAAAAAATTATGAATAATTAATTCCAATTACTGCATAATTACCAGATTTACCACACACTTTACGCGGTTCATGTCAATTTTACTACGCGATTATTAGTAAGAGTGAGAGAATAAACAGGTGAATTAAAAAAAACATTAGTTATTGGCCAGGATTTGAACTCATAAACCTCAACGGTGCAAGCAAGGTCTTCCTTATTCCTAGAGGCGAGTACATTGATGAAATGCAGATTCTGAAGGACCGTGCGAGGCAAACGTTCATAAGTCTTAGTGGGTGCAGACTGGGAGTACTAATGATCAGGCAAAAACTAACACTTTCTTTTCAGACAAAATTGCATAGAACACAGAATGCCGCGCCGGCATCGGCTACAAACATTAGAGCATAATTTTTAATTACATGGATTAAAGTGGCAGTAGTGTGAAAATGTTCAGCTGTCGATGAAGAATGCCCCGCAGTCATTAAACCATTGTTATAGCAGTCACATTAGTCCATCTTTTTAAAAAATCAATGGTATAATAATAACATCGAAACAATATGTTCTTTTTTTTTCATTGTGTGGGAGATCATAAAATAGCTCGGGCACGCTGAGCGTACTTTGTACTTTTATTCTTGTTTACTTTGTGTATATAACCATTGTGCTGTGTCTGTACCAAATAAAAGTATTTCTATTCTATTCTATTTTATAATTCCTCCCGCGAAGTGCAGCCCAGGAGTAATTTGATCTGAGCGTAAGTGTGCTCTCATAGGTTTAACTTATCACGGACCCCGAACATCTATATACAATCGATGACTCTTATGCTAAGTTTACATGTGGGCCTAGCTTACGCTAATCGCCATTGTGTTAACGGGGTTTCCCCGTTTATACAATGGCTACACAATAGCGATTGTCACCAACAAAATGAATACAGCTCTATATCTGCCTCTAGGACTCCGTCTCCGTCCGTACTTGGTGCCTGGTTCTGCATAAGTACTTATACATATAAGATATGTTATTGAGGATTTTCCAAATAAACCACAAATTGTTTCTCTGAAAATCAAAGATTTGTTTATTTAATACGTCTTTACTATAATTACAACGCTTAACTATGACCATTACACCTATAACTTACCTGAAAATCAAAGAAACGACATTTAAAGTTTACTAATATCGCCTCCTCAATTATATCCCTCTATTTTATCTCTTTACAATAGAATTTTTAACAATAAAATATGCAAAATAATCTAAACATCATCTGCCATTCAATCACACGTCACCCCGTTCCACAGAACATAAATTCCATTGACAACTTTAACGCGCGAAGCGCGGCAAATTTGAATTAATGAAATGTCATTTCATTACATCTCTCCCCCTAAGAGCTGAAATTGTAAATAATTAAAGCACAGGGCAGTGCGTGCAGGCCATTTTCTTTATGCTATTTTTTATTTTTGAGAAACTGTTCATTTTGACAATATATGTATGATGAATCACTGGCTTCTGTTCATCAGGTAAAATATAACATTTTCCTTCCTCTGTAGTTATTGAGGTTATGGCCAATATATTATATTTGCTATCATTTGAGGCTATCATCGCGAACTCAAATTGTAACCGGTCCATCTTTTTCTAGTTGACGAAAATGTCGTTTTATAAGATATGTTATTGAGGATTTTCCAAATAAACCACAAATTGTTTCTCTGAAAATCAAAGATTTGGTTATTTAATACGTCTTTACTATATTACAACGCTTAACTATGACCATTACACCTATAACTTACCTGAAAATCAAAGAAACGACATTTAAAGTTTACTAATATCGCCCTATACTATATCCCTCTATTTTATCTCTTTACAATAGAATTTTTAACAATAAAATATGCAAAATAATCTAAACATCATCTGCCATTCAATCACACGTCACCCCGTTCCACAGAACATAAATTCCATTGACAACTTCAACGCGCGAAGCGCGCCAAATTTGAATTAATGAAATGTCATTTCATTACATACATTTAAGTGTATATCTTTTAGTAGCGCGACTGGCCGCTCCACGACTCGCCAGTGAGATCTAGAATACCTATATAATAGTTTTTACAGGCTTGGCCTGTCGTTGATTATGACTATTGAGCGAGCCACTCAATTGATTCTTTAATATCAGGAAGGGGGAAAATCGTGTGACGTTGTTGACGAGTCACGTGAGCGGAATCGTTTGGAAGGGCGATGGTTACTTTTGAATTTAGTTGGACGTTAAGGGGCAGTCTGAAGCAATTAATCATGTAGTTCGAGCCCTCAAAAATGGGAACGCTGCTTATTATTAAAGTGAGTGAAGGGTAAGGCTAGAACTATACTGCTAACACGCACACGTGTAACGCGCCCGACTTGTACATAGAACGACGTCGCGTGGCGTGTATCAAGTGTAGCTCTATAAGTCTAGTTTCCATGTAAAATTTATGGAGACCGACGCACCCAGATCGGCGTGTGTAGCACACGTGTGAGCAGTGTAGTTCTATCTAAATTGTTATTTTAGTTCTACGCCATAAACTACCTACTGAGCTGAGAACCTTACCGTTGCCATTTTAAGGAGATCATTGACAATGCAGCTTCCAGCAGCGGCTGCCGAGATCTCTAGTGCGAGTTTGATTTCACCGCTCATCCAACATTAGTAGTTAAACAAACATACATTATACTGCATTAATAGCAAAGTCTAGCATTACCAATAATACGATTCTTAACTGATATTTGACTTCAGTAGTCAAATACGGAACAAATGGAAGGCATCACTTAGCCAACGTTAACGTAATCATTGAAAACTAACAGTACGTATGCGAGGAAGCATCGGCCACTTGCAGTTGAGATATGTTTGACTTGCTTCGTTTGTATTCCCTCCAGTGTTTGTGATTGAGACTCTCTACGTCAAATAATCTGTCTTGATTTTAAAGGAACATTGTGTTGGCTTCAGTACGCTCTATCTTCCAGAAAAATGGATCTTTGTTCAAAAATTTAATATTAAACTTTTCAATAGTTTTTTGTCGTTGACTCCTATGTATCATGTTTTGATTGAGCGCATTGGCAAAAGAATATTGTATCTTAAGGTACAGTAATGCAAGTTTACTGTTTTTTTTTCGTTTTGCCTTCCACTACGCATATTGAATTTGTATATTAACTTTTACAGATGAAAAACTTCTATAAAAGTTGTATACTGACTGGTATGTTGACTAGTGTAAGGAAGTTTTCTCTCAGGCATATTAAATGAATATGAATCATTTTTACCGACGTAAAACACAGAACATTAACGTTTGCGAAAGTTGTCGTTGTTCTTGCATGTACTTTCTAAGGCCATGCTTTACTAGTATGATAACAAGTAAACATATTGACTAGTATAGCAACTGAAATACTTATTAGTGTAATGACTAGAATATTTATTTGTACAATTGCTAGTTTAATGTCTAGAATATTATTATGTATATTAACAAGTAGTTATAACGGACTTGAATGTACATTTTTAAAATGACTATTATATTGACAAAAATAATTAATTCATGAATCCCCAAGCGACACCCGGTGGCCGCGCATCTATTGTCTTACTATTGTGTCTCTAATTGACGGTATCTGAAGGGTTAATAGAATGTTCATCTGTATAATGACTATTATATTGACAAATACTGACTGGCATATTAACTAGCTGGAATATTGATAAGTATATTGACTAGTATGTCGAGAAGTACATTGGCTTTTATAGTGACTAGCTTATTTTCAACTATAAAATTTGATCTCGTTTCAGGAGTGTTACTTGTTTTCATAACATAATAAGTGGTTTGGATGACGTTGAATATATCGCGAGCACACACCGGCAATATCAGTAAGTGAAATACGCGGTAAAAAGTGGTAAAGTTTCAAGAAGTTCCACAGAAGCTGGAGAATGTAGTGACGTCACGGGTCCGGTAAACATTGCATACAAATCAGCGCAGTGGGCGACTTGCAGCGTAACTTTGCGAAATTAACTTTGATCGCGTTTTAATACCCGCGCTTGCGTGGTAAAAGTATTAAATCTCAATTTACATCCAAGCCGTCTTTATCCAACTAGTTTATGAATTCGTTTTAAAGTTAACCCATTAACTATCGGTTGCTCTTACAGAATAGTTTTAAACCAGATATAACAATACAGTCTAATCATTAATTTATGTAGGTACTCGTATGTTAAATTAACTCAAAGTAACTGTAAAAAATACTCAATAAGTATAAAACCTTATTTAAGTAAATTGTATTTCATTAAGTAAATTATCTTTCAGAGACGACTAATCCGTTGTTCAATATCAGAAGGTTTCTCGAGTGTTTTAGGGACACCAATGTAAGGACTGTGCCGGATGCCGAAACTGGGCGCCGGAGCCGACGGCTTGCCCACCATGAACTGCGAACAATCAACAAAATGTTAACGATACTAATTACACTAAATAGAACCATGCAGATTAGTGTCTTTCTTTTAGGTGGAATATAATTTAATAACATCAACCCGCCCTTGGGCGGACCGTGAGGGCATCTCAGACTCTTAATGACTAAAATCCACTCCTGTTTCTTGTTTGCCTTCGTTTCGAGGCCCCGGGGTTCTCTTTCGCACAACCTATAGCCCCATTAAGGATCAACAAAGAAGTGCAGCAACTATAGACTAATTTCTCTCATATCCCACGCTAGTAAAATAATGCTACATATTATTAACACAAGGCTCCAAGCTTACCTGTCCCGAGAAATCGCAGCCGAGCAGGCTGGTTTTGTGAAGGGCCGAGGCACAAGAGAGCAGCTACTCATAATGCGACAAATTGTGGAGAAAGCTAGAGAGTTCAACATCGCCCACTATGTGTGTTTCGTTGACTTCAGGAAGGCTTTCGATACCGTCAAGTGGCGGAAACTCTGGCAGGTCCTGACAGAAATAGGTGTACCACAACCCCTTAGTCACCTCATTAGACGTCTCTACGAAGATGGCACAGCCGCTGTTCGAGTTGACGGTGTTGACTCTGAATCTTTCAAAACGCAGGCTGGTGTCAGATAGGGCTGTATATTGTCTCCTCTGTTATTTAATATATATACAGAGTACATCATGCGGATTGTTCTCGAGGACTGGGACAAGGGAATATCTGTGGGGGGTCGTAGAATATCAAATCTCAGGTATGCTGACGACACTACTCTCCTAGCGTTAAGTAGAGACGATATTGAGACGCTCCTTGGCCGCCTGGAGACTACAGCGTTGGATTTTGGACTCGCAATCAACCGCGACAAGACAAAAATGATGATTGTGGACCGTGCTGAAAACAACCAACCAGACGTCAAAGATATAGCGGGATGCGAGGTGGTCAAGAGCTACATATACTTGGGCTCGACGATCACCAACGATGGAGGTTGCGAAGATAAAATCCGGAGACGTTGCGCCATCACGAGATCCTCAGTGGAAAAACTCGCAAAAATTTGGAAAGACTGCAGAATAACCAGAAACACAAAGGTTCGATTGATGAAGTGTTTGGTCTTTCCAATTTTTCTATATGGAGCTGAGACGTGGACGTTGAGGATGCAAGACCGTCACAAGATTGACGCAATGGAAATGTGGTGCTGGAGACGCATGCTTAGAATCCCATGGACCGCGCACCGAACCAACGATCCTGAAAGAACTCAATATCAAAGAGATATTATCGTCGTCTGTGCAAATACGAACCCTTAAGTTCTTCGGGCATATCACCCGCAACGAGGACTCGATGGAACGCTCGATGAATCTCGTGGACGCTCTCCAACACGGTGGACGGACCTCATCAAAACTGTGACACACTACAGCGTAAATGAAGGCTCCCAAGCCGCCAAACACAGAGCTGCATGGCGTCGTATCGCGAGAGAGGCGGTGGTGCGGGACTCGACCGAGACATGACCACGACCACTCTGTCAAGAGTGTACGACTGAGAAGAAGATAGCCCCATGAGGCTGCAACCCAGCTGGGCCCCAGATTATGACTTGTATCATCGAAATAATTACGTACCTTCTTCTCGCAATATGTGTTCGGCGCAGGAGTGATCAGTCTTCTCTGCGGTCTGAGTTTGGGTCCGAAGTCGAAAACAGGCTTTGACCTCTGGACATATTTGTGATTAGGATTGTGTGCCCCCGGGCCTGGTGTATTAAAAGGTTTGAGGATCAGGTACGGATCTCTGAATGAGTAGGCTGGTGGTCTTCTGCAAATAAGGATAAAAATTGCTACACTTTCATAAAAAATCTCGAATTTAATAATAGGTTATGATATAGGTACTTTATACCAATGAAATTGCCGTTCTGCAGTACTAGCCATTTCAAATTAAAATAATTTTTGTTTGGCTAAGAATTCTAATTGCAAATTAATTTTATTTTAAAACATGGATTTTTTTTCCAAAAGTAGTCATTTGTTTATTGATTAGTGTTACATTTTCATCGCATTTCAATCTTTTTCGTCATCATGGATACGTTAAAAATTCGAGTAATTATGGAATATGAGTTCCGTCGTGGCAGCAACGCGGCACAAGCGGCACGCAACATCAACGACGTTTACGGAGCTAACACTACAAACCAACGCACAACCTGTTATTGGTTTGCTCGCTTCCGTTCTGGAAATTTCGACCTGAAAAATGAACCTCGCGGTCGTCCGAAGACTTTGGTCGACAATGACGAATTAAAGGCGATTGTGGAAGCTGATGATACACAATCTACGGCTGAATTAGCAGCAGCTTTCGACGTTAGCGTCAAAACAATATTGGTCCATTTGCGTCAAATTGGCAAGGTAAAAAAGCTTGACAAATGGGTGTCCCACGAACTCAATGATCGCCAGCGTGAAGTACGCGTCGAGACGTGCCTTGCACTGCTCAACAAACACACAAATGAAGGAATTTTGAACCGCATTGTTACCTGCGATGAAAAATGGATTCTGTTTGATAACCGCAAGCGCTCAGCAAGTTGGTTGGATCCTGGTTCAGCACCTAAACAATGCCCTAAACGAAAACTTACCCCTAGAAAAGTGATGGTCACTGTTTGGTGGTCTAGCGCCGGTGTGATTCATCACAGCTTCATACCAAACGGGGGGAGCATTACTGCAGATGTGTACTGTGAAGAACTGAACACAATGATGGAGAAGCTGGCACATCTCCAACCAGCATTGGTCAATCGCTCGTCTCCGCTGCTCCTGCACGGCAACGCGCGACCTCATACTCCTCTAAGTTGCAAGCTTGGAGCTTGGAGTTGGAAGCTCTCCGTCATCCGCCCTACTCACCAGAACTTGCGCCTACAGACTACAACTTTTTCCAGAATTTGGATAACTTCTTGGCGGGAAAAAAATTCAATACCCGAGAGGCAGTACAAAATGCCTTTGAAGAATTTGTTGCCTCCCGTCCAGCTGATTTCTTTAAGAAGGGCATCAATAAACTGCCACTGCGTTGGCAAAGATGCATTGATTGCATGGGTGATTACTTCGATTAATACAAATATAAAATACATGAAAAAAATTCGTTTAAATTTTCTCATACAAAACGGTAATTTCATAGGTAAAGACCTAATATAAAATAATTCAACATATTTTATACGGGCACTTCTAAAACGTCAGAAGCTAAGGCACGATTCCAATGGGTAGTATTCTGTGAAGAAGAACTGATAAGAAACTCCACGAATACTCTCATTAAAAAAATAGTTTTACTATATTTTTTATTATTACAATATTTTATTTTAGGTTTAAATGCATCATTACCATATTGAGTATTTACAGTTTTTTATTAGTATTACTAGACTATAAAAGTCGATGAATGAAAGCATCCATATTTGTTTCCGCATCTCATCGCCTCCGCACTAGCTTTTGACAATCAGACGGAATTAAGCACCTCTTCGGAACGTAATTTTCTATTTGTAATTTAATATTTTGCAAGATAGAACTGCGTTTATATGTAATACTACCAATAATACTACGGCATAGGCTATTGCATATTAATTTTAAACAAAAAGAAGACATCAAAATATTTTACATTTACAAAACGATCTGCGTTGCCGCAGCGTTTACGCTCTCTATAGTGAGAATTTAGTACGATGGATGTCTACGACTCCAAACACGATTTTCGATTTACCCTTTCTAGAAGACTTGATATAGATGTACCGTCTGGAAACTAAGTTCTAAATCAGATTGGACCATGAACTAAGTATCAAGCCGATTTGATCACGGCCGCATTGTTCCGTGTACTAAGTTGCTTAGCAACAACAACAGATCCATAATTAAGTTGCAATAGCAGCACTGTGAGAGCACTAATAGCATAATATAACCATAAGCAAACGTTTCTATAGTCAGATTAACCCGAAAATGAAGCTGAATTTTATAACAAATTCATTAAAAGTTAAAACTAGTGTTGCCGTGTAAACTCTCATAATTAGAGCTGTATGATGGTTCAGAAATCTTCGTTGAGGATCACGTGACTAAATAACAGTTGCCGTTTTTCAAGGTTAAGCAACTCTGCCTGAGGTCATCTTTGTTGTTAAATTTGTTGCATTGATATATGTTATTTAGTTCGCAAATTGCTTATTAAATTTGCTTATAACTTAAACCATTTCACTCGTAAATATTTTTTCATGAATTTAAAATAAGAGCTCAAACACAAAACTGCGATGCGATGTCGTATCGTAAAAATCTGCGAGCTCGCACGACGCATCGCAAGAACATGCGAATTAATTCGCATCGCATATAGTGTTGTCGCCTAAATAGATGCTTTGCAGCACGAAATCGCATTGCAGCAATTCACATCGCGGGTTTGTGCGATGTGGCGTCATATCACATCGCTTTGCAGTTTTGTTGTAGATCTTGATTGACGTAAGTTTTTACGGATGTCATCCACTTTGACTGGAAGCTGAAAACCCAGTATACTCAGGAAGAGGTTATGATTGATTTTGAAGGCGTTAAATCTACACATATAAATAGAATTTAAGTTTCTGTTTGTAATTTTTCTCAGTTTTTTTTTATTTTGGTAAATTTTACATTTGGAACTAATTAAATTATAAAATAAACTTAAATAATTAAAAATAATATATACACTAAAGGCCTAACTAAATATGACGTCAAAAAACTCTTCCGCATCGCTGTCGACTGGAATTGTGCCCAAAAGGCTGGCGGCATTGCCACGTTGTATGGCAATGCTTAATCTCTGGCCGAGGTAGAAGCCAGCCCTTGGGTCACGCGAAGAGTCAACTAAGCGTTTGGATAAATCTTTAAAAAGCATATGAGCTATCGGACCCCACGGCCCAAGAGTTTCAACCCCAAACGGCTCAAAAATATAACTGCCAACGAGGCTGTTATATTTCCGCCGCTTGTTTGTAATTGCATTTAGTAAAAGTCTAAACTATACTATCTTTATCGAATTTCTAGAAATTGCAACAAAATGGTCGTGTGCAATTTAACAAGGTTTACATAGATGTCGAAGGCCAAAAAGAACTATACCGGCTTACTAGAATAAGAGAGAGAAAGACGAGAGATAAGATAGAGACGACGAGAGGTAAGATGTATAAGAGATGAAACTGGAATGGTTATTTCAGACGATGAGAAAATCAAAAAGAGGTGGAAGGACTATTTTGAAAGACTGATGAATGAGGAAAATAATTGGAGTAATGTGTTAGAGAATAAACCAGTGAATGTAGGATTAGTGAGAATGGTTAGTATGGATGAAGTTAGTAATGTTAGTATAGCAGTAAATAGAATGAAAAATGGTAAAGCCATTGGTCCAGACGAAATACCAGTTGAAGTTTGGAAGTTATTGCGAGTGGATGGATGGACGTGGTTAGCTTTATTCTTCAATAAGTTGTTGCAGGAAGAAGCCATACCTGACGAGTGGTGTAACAGTTCCTTGGTGCCCATTTTTAAAAACAAAGGTGATGTGCTTGAGTGCAATAATTATAGAGGAATAAAGCTAATGTCACATACTATGAAAGCCTGGGAGAAAGTTATTGAAAGGCGACTGAGAGAAGAGAGTGAAATTTCACAGAACCAATTCGGTTTTATGCCAGGTCGGGGTACAACGGATGCTATTTTTGCTATACGCCAACTGTGCGAAAAATACAGAGGCGCATAAAAACTTGCACATGGTATTCATTGACCTCGAAAAGGCATACGACCGGGTACCTCGTGAGGTTCTGTGGTGGGCCCTTAAGGAGAAAGGTGTGCCTGGGAAGTATGTGCAGTTGATCCGAGTCTACAGTTGGGCACTACTGGCAGCTTCAATGTGGCTGTCGGCTTACACCAAGGGTCGGCTCTCAGCCTTTACCTCTTCCTGATGATAATGGACGCTCTGACGTCGGACATTCAGGAAGAGGCTCCCTGGTGTATGTTGTTTGCCGATGACATTGTGCTGGTTGCCGAGAGTGGCCTAGAGGTCCAGAACAGATTGGAGGTGTGGTGGCACAGACTGGAAAGTGTTGGCCTGAAATTGAGTAGAACCAAAACGGAGTACTTGTTCTGCAATTTCGGCGGTCTCTCCACTCCAGTGCCTTTAGCTCTCGCCGGAACGCCCATACCGATCTGTTCCGACTTTCGGTATCTCGGGTCGCTCGTCCAAGGGGATGGTGAGGTAAACCGGGACGTAACTCATCGGATCAACGCAGGATGGATGAAATGGCGACAGGTCACGGGAACAACTTGTGATCCACGGATGCCCCTCAAGTTGAAGGGCAAAATCTACAAATCCGTGATAAGGCCTGTTATACATCGTATGGATCAGAATGTTGGGCTGTGAAAAAGACGGATGAAAAAAGATTGCATGTAGCGGAGATGAGAATGTTGAGATGGATGTGTGGTGTGACCAGATTGGATAAAGTGAGAAATGAGTATAATCGGGGAAGTTTGAAAGTGGCGCCAGTGACTGAAAAGTTGAAAGGAAATCGTTTGTCTTGGTATGGTCATGTAAAGAGGAGAGATGAAATGCATATTGCTAAAAGAGTTATGAATTTACATAAGGATGGATGGAGAGGAAGAGGGAGGCCAAAGAAAAGATGGAAGGATGGTGTGAGAAGTGATATGAATGAAAAGGGAGTTAGTGATAGCGTGACGAGCAACAGGACAGAATGGAAGAAAAAAACGTGTTGCGTTGACCCCAAATAAAACGGGATAAGGGCAGGAAGATGATGATGATGATGACATAGATGTCGAAGGAATCAGCTACTTAAATAAATCTAAACTACAAACAAAAAAAAAACGACAATCTTTTAGTTATAATTATTTCCACTAACTTTTTGGGTATAGGCGGGCAATACATGTTAGGTGGCGGGGTCCACATGTCGTAAGGCTGATAAGGAGGCTTGGCAGCCAGCCGCAAGCTGTAGGCCGGTGCACGCTTGACCCTCACCTTCAGCAGCGGGTCGTGAGTGCCAGGGCCGGGCACTTTGAACCTAGCGTCCGGGAGCCAATTGCTTGGGGTCATCAATCCCCCCGGAATTTTGTGTTCGCCTGAAATATTTGATTATTTACCTATTGTGAGAAATAACTTTTGTTAAGCTAGTACTATACTGCGCACACGTGTGCCACACACGCCGATCTGGCCGCGTCGGTCTCTATACATTTTATTTGGAAACTAGATTTGTAGAGCTACTCTTGATCCACGCAACGCAACGTCGTTCTACGTACAAATCAGGCGTGTTACACGTGTGCGTCGGTCTAATGTAAGTTGTTTAGGTGTGATTGAGTTGCTTGTTTTACTTGATTTTATGGCCCTTCATAACGACGGGTTTTTTGAAAAAAAAAGCTTGTAAAAATCACAAAGCTGTTTCTATAATGGTCATTACCGAATGTACCGAATAAATATTATGAACAAGCTATTGCATTACTTATAATGTGTATGTGAGAACAGTGTAGACTCCACGAATTCTTAAGATTATACCACTCACTTTTTTATTATGATTATTTTTATTGTGCTTTAGAGTACCTACAATATTGACTGGTCTACACTGTTCTTACATAATATCTATTAATACTGAATAAAAAAGTGAAATAAAAATATTTCATATTTTGGTTCATCAATTTTTACTTAATCTGTGCTCTATGACGCGACCGAAATGTGATCGGATATTCGTCTCAAACGGAGATGTTCAATTGACACCAGTAGTTCTTGAGATTTGCGAGTTTCAAAGGTAGTAAAGATTTCTAAGGATAAACAATTATTTACATACGTACCTAACTTTGCATTTATTCCACTAACATCGACCATTGGTGCATTAGGTTTAACTGATGGGGAAAAATATGGGCGCAAGACTTGACCAAAAGTGTAGGCCGGTGCACGCTTTATCTTTGAAAACCCTTTGCCACCTGAAAAATAGTAATAAAAAAACACTTATAATCCCGTCACTCTATTTACACTGTAAATCTGAAAGCAAAAAAAAACAATAGAGATTTATACCCTACATTCTTATTCTTTATTGTACACATATAAACTTAATTTTATCATTTTAAGATAATTCATAAAAATTAGATACAAGCTTTTAATGAAAATCATCTTTTCATAGCAAGATTTTATAACTCGGTATACTTACCTATAAAATTAATACTCGTCAAGACGAATCATACGAGCTAAAATTCAATAGGGTTGTATCGTTTGACTACCAAGTTCCTACAGCCACCTTCCAGTTCCATCATCAGATCAGCTCATTGTCATGATACTTTTGCATTGTCATCTGATTTACACGCGCAAAATTTCGGCTCAATCGGTAACCGGGAAGTGGCTCAAATTTAATTTGCAAGATTTGATGACAGACAAACATTGGGACGGTTGAAACTAAATAAAAGCTTGTAAAAAACGCTTATAATCCCGTCAATCTATTATGATTATATATTATTTACACTGTAAATCTGAAAGTCAAAAACAATAGAGATCTATAGGTACCCTATTCGCGTAAAGACAATTCATTAAAAAAAAAATTGTAGAAACAAACATTTAAAGAAATCTTTTTTACTGTCTGTTCAACCGGTTTTAACTTCTATTTCGTAGGCAATACAATACCAACTATTTACTGCAGGCGCCATTTGTCATGCCACCTGTTTGCTGGAAACTGAACTAAATACAAGGTGGGTGGTCAATTGTGCCAGTGAGTGTATATAATTATTTAACTCTGGCCAGAGAGAACTTTTCTGCCACTGAGTCGTCAGAGGAAGAATGTACGAACCTTCTTCCTTACCCGCACTCGCCCTTCGCTCGCGCCCGTAAGTTTGTGAACAGCACCCATGTAATATACCTACACACACCGTTTGCACACAAACCCCTGTTTTCGTACAGTTAAACTCATAATTCTTTGTTCTTGTTTGTTAATTGATTGATTAAGTTATATTTGTTTGAAAAAGAAAAAACAAAAACTATGTACTGTGCCAGCAAATACACCCCAAATTATAACAAATAGGTAATAATGGTAACTCAACACTGAGTGTCTATGTTTTTTTATTGTTATTGACTGTTTTGACCTTAACGGTTCATTACCTAAGTTTTTACTGTTGGCAGTTCATACATCGGTGGTAAATTAACTGAAAACTTTTAGCGAACGATAACCCGTTTTTTTTACGCAGGTTTGGGATTTAAGTTACGGAACTGCACTTCCCGTCAAATGTGTCTTACATGCTATTCACATATTTATTTATTTAAGTAAGGATATTATATTTATAATGTACTTTTAAGTTTTTGTTTTTCAGTAGTCTTATGTATGTAGTGCTGTAAGAAAATCCACATTCTGGGTTAAGCTCGCTTTTGAGTATCGACTATCCTCGATTTTTTTTTGTATTTACATGTTTCATGTGCAATAAAGAATAAGAAGTACGTACCTAATGTATCTGATTATTAATTGATCTGCTTCTATTTGATTTTTTAAAAATAATTTATCTAACGTTGTTGTTGCATTTATGCCCGATATAAATGTACCCACGAGCTACACTAGTAGTTAATTTCACAGTCACCTTCAACTTTGGTTTGACCTGTAGTAATGTAGGATTTTCTTCGCACGTATTTCTGAACATACTTACTTAAAAGTTTCAAAGGTGTCACGAATGTAGATATTACATTTCTTAGAAATATTGTTTGCTAATTTTACTGTAAAAAAAAAACTTTTTACAAAAAAATTAAACCGACTTCAAAAAGTACAAAATAACTTTAATTTCGGAAGTCGGTGTTTCTATAATAGATAGGTACCTAATCTTGTCTCTTCGTTATTTAACACCGACTTCCGAAATTAAAGTTATTTTGTACTTTTTGTAGTCGGTTTAATTTTTTTTGTAAAAAGTTTTTTATTTTTCACTTTTTAGTTATGGTAGCACCACTAAAAAGTACCTACCCTTCAGCTAAACATAAATTACCTTATAGCCAGAGTGCATCTCATAACGATTCTTATAATCCCAAATACGGTTAATTACATGCAATTTTACTTGTTACGACAATTCTTCTATGATTCTATGAGGAGTTCTGTTCCATATCTTCGAAGTTCATGATCAGATCATAACAATATTTCTATGGGACCAACTGGGAAGCATAAACTTTCAATCAAAAAAAAAAAAATTTTCAAAATCGGTCCACAATTGACCGAAACATCGGTGAACATACATACAAAAAAAAAAACATACATTCAGCCGAACATAGAACCTCCTGCTTTTCGAAGTCGGTTAAAAATCATAATACTTACGTAGAAAAAGATTTTACTTAGCGATTCAATAAGTCATTACTATTCTTTTCTTAAAAAAAATGTTAGTGTTGTTAAAATGTTTGTGTCTCTGAGGTAACTTCTGATTTACTGAAGAAGTGTCATCACAGAACATCTCGGAATTTTACCAGTATGCAAACCTTACCGGTAAAATTCCGGGGTCAAATAATTAAATGTACTCTGTATATTGTGAAATCCTTGTTTTAACGGAGCACAGTTACAGTAATTGCAAAGTTTAATATAGTGAGCCCGACAGACGAACTGGCTGTAATTACGAGTATAAGGTGCTCTAATTTAACAACATGGGTATGAAACCTTAAAAATGGCTTACTTTTGTACTATCCTTCGCTATGACAAGGTTACACGCACCGTGGCCTAATAAACTGGCTGGCTTATACTCCCAAGTCGGAGTCAGCTACCATTGGAACCAAATGCAACAGACTACAAAAAAATTACATAGAGCAGCTGCCTAAATGAGCTTCACGACCTAGTACCTAACTAGATTAAACAATAGCTTTTGGCTGGATAAGACAAGATTGACCAGTGTCATATCTTTGGAGACAGGCACCGTCGTCGTGTAGGTACACTAACGCGATGTCCCACAACAGGCAAATAAACACGATCGCGAAGCGATGCGGTGTGAATGAAACAAATAATTGAAACTATTTTTTTAGGTGGGAAATCATAAAATGACTTTGCCGCTCTAAGGCGGAGCGTGAGAGCGTATCAGACTTTCTCCCTCCCTTTTCTTATGTTCCTTCTTGGCCTTGCTCTCCAGATCCCCAGGTTTTGCTTTAAGAAGCCAACCCATGGCCCCAGTAGGCCTCGAACCTGCTGGGCTTCTACGGTTTAATGATACTCTATTGCGGTAGAATACGTGACCAACGGCACGTATGTGTAGAGCGCAATGAGCAAAGCGTTGTTTTATACAAATGAGGGCTAAAGCAGTGACTTCGCGCGCACGTAGGACTGAGCTTCCGCGTCGCGTTAAATTCGTGTGCGCGTATGTGTGTCGCTTCGTAATCGCAATCACTTTGAATTGTGAAAGTATCGGATAGAGCTCGCTACTGCTCGTTCACCTTCCACCAACATCTACAACAGGGTAACGAGAAACAGAGAAAATAACGTCTTACCGCATAACTGTGGCACTTCGTATTCCATTGGGCCAGGCAAGGGCAATTCTTTGGCTATAGCGCCGGTTCGAACTGTCGGCTTAGCCGGAACTTGTTTAAAAATCCTTGTTCTGCATGCATATCCAAACGGCATGTTTGTAAACAAATATAAATAAACGATGATAACAACAGTATTATGATCAGAAATATTCATTAACAAAGTGAAGGTTGTCAACAAACAGTATAGTATTGTCAATATTGAAATTACTCGTGTCAAAAACATTTATTTGTGTTCAGCCAACGACATATCGACGAATATATAGAAAGGAGATCCCAAATCATAGCAACGGATGAACGGAATAAAGCTAGCGATAACTTTTGAGGATAAAAACGGCACGAACGCAGGAATCAGGAGGGCAAATAAAAACTCAGTGGAATTTCCACGGTCCAGGAAATTGAGCTGCACCGGATATCGTCGCACCGGAGCGACGTGCGACGGAGGAATGGCTTCCGGCCGAGGTGGGCCTCCTTCATTATTCCTCCATTCTCTCACATTTCAATTCTGCGAATAGCTTCGAGGATTAAAGATTTTTAGTCTCATATTTTCTGAAGGTAATGGAGTTATAATTAACTTTATCTTAGATAAAAGATTTCTTTAGAAGCTGTTTTCTGTGTTGTTTTAGCGTAAAACTAATGTTTACTAAACCTAAATGTTTGGCCTGACATTCGATCTCGCTGAAACTAGCAAGCAAAATCTACCTATCTATTTTTTAACGATAATATTATCTATACTTATAATAAATCTGTAGAGAGGTCAATTCTGTAATGAAATATATTTCCAAAATAACTATCAGGGGGTGATTAGTGATCGATACTGATGCCAAAAATGCAAACAGTAAAATTTTTGTCTGTCTGTCTGTCTGTCTGTATGTTCTTTATAGAAACAAAAACTACGCGATGGATTTTAACGAAACTTAGTACAATCATTTCTCATACTCCTGGGCAGGTTATAGTATACTTTTCATCACGCTACGATCAATGGGAGCAAAGCAGTGAAGGGAAATGTTGGGGAAACGAGAGAAATTACTCCATTTTTTAAGTTTCCGTCGCGTTTGAAGCCTTAATGGTTAAAGCTACACAGAAATCATGTATAACGGAAATGTTTTCCTTAAAATTATATAAAAAATATCCCAAGACATCATATGTCTATCTTTTATGGTTGACTCACAATAACACATGTAACTCCCGATAGCTTAGCAGTTCGGAGCTTTCTGTTTATTTTTGTCTATGGCACCATATCTAAGGTGTGTACACACTGTCACGCGCGTAGGTAAGTGGAAGGGAGAGATCTGGAATGTCTCGAATCGTCTCGCGCATCACGTTGTTTTCCAGGCTCTTAGAATTCGACATCAGACGTTTCAGATCTTTGATTTTGATGACTCCGTTGTCGCTGGCATAAGCAACAGGATCCGCGTACGAAGTCGCTGGCAGAAGCTAGTAGCAAATATTAGTCTCGCTTACTTTAGATCAAAACCAAATGATAGGTTTCGGTTTGTTTAGCTAGACCGCGTTTATATAAAAACCATTGTTGTGGAAAATTAGAGTGACCCGTTTGGTTGAAACCTTTGAAAGGTCCTCTGACTAGATGGCCATGTATAAAACGTTCATAAAATTTTTAGGACAGACAGACTTTTTTTTGTAAAAACACGCTAGGGTTTGTCCATGTTACTAAAAGAGTTATGAGTATACATACGTGTGGATGGGTGGAGAGGGAGAGGAAAGCCAAAGAAAAGATGGATGGATTGCGTGAAGAGCGATATGAAAGAAAAAGAAGTTGATAGCGTCATGCTATCAACTTCTTTTTCTTTCATATTTAGAGTGACAGGATAGAATCGAAGAAAAAACCATGTTGCGCCGACCCCAAATAAGATGGGACAAGGGCAGGAAGAAAAAGACTAGGTGTTGTCCCACACAAGGTATTCTATAACTCCAGTATCATGAGTGCGTTTATAGACCTGTAAACTCACATCTACAAGACACTCAGACCCAGAACATCTGCCAGCCATACAAATAGTTGGGATGGGAAAAAGTATTTATGCCGTGTGGGAATCGAGCCCACGACACGTCGCATATCAATTGGCTGATAGCTCAACTATTGCACTAACCGTACCACGAATAGGTAACTTTTAATATTGTGCTAGACATAAAAAGTAGGACTCACTTCAAAAACAAAAAAAAATAACTTGACGATGAATAATCAATGAAACGCTATACACTGGCGTTCCTTCCATTATTTATTCATGTAAGTAATGGAAAATTAAAAACGAAAACGTGCCAATATGGCGGGTCGTGTAGCATTCATTATTCAAGCCATATTGCTGGGACATGCGGATCGCGGGGCTTACAGATCCCGCCATGAAAGCGTTGAGCTCTGGGGGTTAACTGTACTCAGTGATATGGTGGGATATGTTACAAAAGCTGGTAACGAGATAAAACATTGGTTGAGCTTTGAGGTTTATGAACTACCTTATAAGGTAGTTGGAATAATATAGGTTTTAGGGTAAATGGATATATGTACAGGGTTATTTGTAAAACACTGGCAACCTCTCAGGACTATGTTAAGTACATCATAAACAACAACTTTTGTTCTATGACTTTTAAAAATGTGTCATACAAAAATAAAAATATTTAAAGTGAACGTTCTAAATGTTACGAAGTTTATGCAAAGCAAGCGATAGTACAATAGCGGAGGGAAGTGGGGATTGTAAGCGGCCGGCATAGATGGGTACTAAAAAATACAAAGTTGAAATGTGATAAACAGAACAACGAAATCTTGAAGGTTCGTTTTTGGTATGTATTATATTTTGTAAAAAGTCAAAGCAAAAGTGGTTGTTTATGATGATAGTAATACAGTCCTGCAAGGTTATTAGCGTTTTACAAATAACCCTGTGTATTAGTGATATAAGTAAGTGGTGATATTTTTTTAAAAACAAAATACCACACAGTTTCAAGCAAGCACATCATGAGACAGCGCTAACGAGTTGTTACGAACTTGAGAAGGACAAATAATCTTTCTCTTCTTTTTTTTTCTTTTCTTTTTGAAATAAGCAGTACCTTTGTACAAAGTTTTATTTTTGTATTATCTTCTTCTGTATGTTGTGTGTACATAAAATATAAAATATATAAATAAATAATCTTCCTAATAGTAACATATTATACATAGGAAACATACATAGGTATTGTGTTTAAAAAAATATCACCAAATTAATAATATCAATAATATTCCTTTACTATATACATATAAAAACCTCGTATCACAGTGTTTGTTATCGAACACCTTCGAAACGGCTTGACCGATTTTTATTAATTTTTTTTTGTGGCTATTTTGTACACTCCTACCCTCATCCAACATTTTTGATAATTTATATGGCAGAACAACGTCTACCGGGTCAACTAGTATTTTTTAATAATGTGTTTGACTTTTTCTAATCGTATAGCAGTATTTCTGAGAACAATTAAAAACTTGAGCGTGTCGAATATTTTATTAGGTTAATTATTATTTATTAGGAGGAACCAGAAGGTGGGTTCTCTTCTCCGGCGAGATCTCATGGTGAAATGGCGTCAATGGCTATCGCAACCCAGTGCCTCCTTCTGCGAAGCAGTAATGCTTGCAAAGGAGGAGGCCGACCGCATCAGGCAACGGTGCCCTCGCCGCCGTCGCCGAGATTCCGATCCCGATTTTCGGCCACCGTAGACGCGGGCTCGCGGACGGCGAGCCATGGGTAGCTCGCTGTCCGATCGTCCGGTAATCGACCGAGTCCAAGACGTCGACGGCGCGCACTGTTCCCGCGCGCCTCAAGGAGTTGTCAGTTTTGTTGGCCAGCTGGGTCGAAGCCTACTGGGGACAGGGTTGTCCGAAAGGGAGCTCGTGCCCCGGTATGAAGGCTAGAAGGAACGGCGCGGGGTTTTTAGCCAGTAAGAGTCTGACACTGTCTCCCGCTCCACCCAATAGCGGGTTTCGTCAAAGAGGATTTTCCCCGTCGACAAAAAAAAAGGTGGGTTCTCTTAACAAGCATTTATACATTCATACATTATTTACTCGAGCAGAGCTTCCAGAAGTTTCTGGAACAAAATAAAAAGCATTTTTCAACACACAAAAGTATCTAAGGAAAACCTCTTAATGTAATACACATGTATGAGCAAACATCAAATAGATTTTGTAACAAGAAATTGGACTCTTCACGTTACAGAACTCGCTGCGGGCGTAAAGCCTGGCACACACTTACATACTGTGGCTAAACTAAGGGATACCATCTTTGTTTACCCCGTTCAGTGAAAATTATCCCAAGATAATGATATCAGTAAATTCAAGTAAAAGATTTAAGTTACGGCCATTGGAATCTTTGTCTTATTCTTACAAAGGTCAGGAAACAGCTTAAACAAAATATATAGGTACAATTACATAACGACTTTAGCTCAGAATCTTGTAACAAGTTCTTGGAAAATTCCGCAGGTAGGCAATAGAGAGAGCACCCGTGTCTAAGAATAAAGTTGTGTTCCACGAGTGTGTGAGTGTGGAGCCGCTCTTGTTAGCGAATCTCGCGCTTCGTTGCCTCCCGCGCAATTTGCGGTTCACTAAACTTTATTACCCACATCTTTTGTTTTAGCTGGAGCGCACAACTAGTCAGCGTAACACAGAGATAGAATACAAAAATTACCTCTACACACACACTAATTGTGGAGTAGTGCGCAATTGAAATTCTTTGTTTAACGTTTCAAGACAATCACAAGAAAAACAATGAGGTACGGCGGAGTTAAAAATCAATAGAAAAGGTCGACTCAATGCCGCTCGGCTTAAGCTCTCTGGAAAAAGTTGCCAGTTGGAATTGACTTTCCCTGTTCAGGGCCCCAAGTTACAGTATGCTTCACTCGCTCGTAATACGGCTGACCCATTTCGCCATCATTGTTGTAATGGCGTGTAGTTTTTAATATTCAACGGCATGATTTATAATTACTGAGATAATTTTACGTGAAATTTATACTTACTTTTAGGTAAATATTAATTAACATAGGTAGGTGCTCAACCCAAAGGTTGACTGGTAGAGAATGCCTTGTTGCATTAAGTCCGCCTATGTACCACTACTGTACATGAAGTTTAAATAAATAAATAAATAAAAACATTATTTTGCTGACTTTATTATTTTTAAGCATGAAAAAGTAAACCAGTGGAAAGTTGCGTTGCTGAAGTATTTATTAAAATTCTATATTTGTTTGATTTATGTAGGTCAAACTGTTTACTTTTCAATAGAAAACTTTTTTTTGATTTGGGCAATGTGTGGCAAGTATTGTACGTAACACAATGATGCTACTTTCGGAATAAGTAAGCGATGTATGCAAACATTCGGCGTCGGTGTGTTTGGTTGCGTGGTGTGCGTGCGAACGGTACAAAGCGGAGCAATCCTTGGGACCTCCGCCGCAGGAAACAATCCGTTCTGCTGAATAATTAAATATATCCCGAATTACTTTTCTCTTTCTGTTAGTAAATCATATTTCAGAAAGTTGCTGTGATCTTGATATTTTCGTGAGAATGTCGGCCTCTTAGGGCAGGTTCCGTTGGAAGGTTTTGGGAAAGTTAATCACAGATTTATTTTATTTAGGTAAGAAGGTACATTTTCATGATAAGTTTTTATTGCTTAAATAAATTACTTATTTTATTTCAAATGATAAATATTTAGACATTTGTCTGCCCTTTTGGTAATGTAACCTTCAACTGTGACAACTAACTGCGATGCTGCTTCATTTGTTATGGTATAAGAAACTAGGATGATGACTTTAAAAAATCTTGTATTTAAAATATTTTTAATTAATGGAGATATTTATTTCTGTAGCCTTACGATAATAATTTTAAAATTAGAAATACCTACACTCAGTAGCAGCAAAACTTTTAACCGTTCAATATCACTAAAGCGAGATGAAATACATCAATGCTCAGATTATGTAAGGATTTCGATAGCAAAAAAAATATTATTTATACAATATTACTGTGCTAAAAAGCAGTAACTGAATTTTATTGCTCTTTCAGTCTATATTGTACAAGCCACCTTTACAAAAACCCGGGCTCGGGGTAAGTCCACGTTGTTCGGATAAAAGCTTTGTCGGGCATGTGCAGTTAATTCACCTAATTAACTAATTAGCCCGTACCTAGCCGCACTAGATCATAAGCTTTTCACTGTTACACTAGCTTCTAGTAACTAGGTACCTACAGTGGGGCTGGGCGCCTTATTTTTCCTCTTTATGTAGATAGATAGATAGATAGATAGATAGATAGATAGATAGATAAAGCATTTATTGGCTACAACACAAAACATGCACCAAAACACACATGTAGTGAACTGTGCCTTTGAGTGTGAATTTTATAGAGCATTTTGACAAGACTTAACTTAATGTCTTATACCCCCTAGATGAGGCCGCACCCACAGTAATCCTCTTTCCCGAGTGGTCTTGGGCGTCATGCTTCATCTCGCTTCACGTCATTCCGTAGCTCACTTCTCCCTTCTGCCACCACGGTGCGACGCCAGGTCCGACGAGGATGGCCACGTTTTCTTTTTCCTTAAGGTTTCTAGTCCAATTGGTAGTGCTATTCTGTAAAAAATTCACCGTGAACATTTAGGTGAGGTGAACTTAAAGAGATGATTGATTAGCACGATGGGGGACTGAAAGCTCACTTCTCCTTAGTTTTCACCATAGTTTTTTTGTTAAGACTTGTATACAATAGACTCACAGTTCTCCTTTTTTAGTGTCGAAGGTTGCTGAAAATTACATGAAATTAGAGACTTCTGTTTCAATTAAACTCGAAATAAGTTCTATAAAGAAGCGTTTTACAAACAGTGAATCCCGGTTAAGTTCGCCCTGGATATGCAAAAAACCTCTGATACCGGTAATTACACTGAGTTCGCGACTTTTCGAACGTTCGAGCATTGAAATTCTTCTGATACTGTGAAAGTGAAGATCAATAGCTGAGATATATTATTTTGACTTTTTTACCATTCCCTTTGCGACATTTTAGTTCAATAAGATGTTCTATTGCCTGGCAAATTCCTATTAATTTCAAATGATTTATCAGTTACCTACTTATCTTTGACAGATATTCCTTACGGCCCAACTCCCAACATTAACAGTCCTATGACGAAGACAGGCGTATTAATGAAGTCCGTATGGAAATCTAGCAGGTCAGCTGTCAACCAGGTGCGTGGCGCATAATGTACTAGATTGGCGTCGACTGACCTGATTGGCTAATTAGACAGTGCAAGTCGTGAGCGTTTGGAACATCAATAGCAAATGTAATATTAATGAGTCTAGCCACTACACCGTATCATGCTTAGACCATGCTTAGAGTGGAAAATGAATAGTCCTGTCGACGACCTGGGGTCTTTGAAGAACGGTTGCCGAATCAATAAAATATGCTTCGCATTAAAAACGTTTCGAAATGGAATAATATCATCTTTAGTTATGTCGTAGCGTAAGTCGACGGGTGCAAAGTAAAAAAAGTCATCTGCAATATTGCAATTTTTTGATAACTGCAGTAACTTAACAAAATTTAATATTCTAAGACATGAGAAACCTTTCAAGTGTCAAAAACGAAGAAATAATAGTTTTCTTTTTAATAATATTTTTGAAAAAAAAAAAAATATTTACTAAATAACTGCTTATTGTTATTAATTCAATAAAGATGATAGAAAATCACAAAATTGCAGATAACTTTTTTTACTTTGCACCCGTCGAAGTATGAAGCTCCAATGACATGCGCATAGTACGTGGAAGCTACAAGAACTAAATTTATTATGCTGCCGACCTCCGGTATGCTTTACATCCATTCTAGTGGATATACTGCATAGTAATTTGTGTGGTGTTTTTTTTTATTGTTCTTACTTGATACGTTCCTGTTACGGTCATTGATTTTTTTTTAAAGGTGGGTCGTCATTCAATGCCTTCTCCCGATCTAGAGCGAAGAGGGAGGGTGTGTTAGACTGTCACTGCCTAAAACCCACTCCTAAGTTCCTTCTTTGCCTTGCGTTCCAGGACGCCGGTTTATTTTTTCAGAAACGACAGACTAGTTTTTTTTTTATATTTACGCATTCTCTCTCCCTCTATCTTTCTCTCTTATTTGCATACCTGTCTATATTTATGTTTACTATTACTACTTTTCTGTTTTAACAACTAAGAATAGCGCATTGTTAAATATAACTCTCAGTATGTTGTGGATAAATCTGCATGGTTCTCATGTAATTTTGACCAATACATATTTACTGAGGAAACACCGGCCTCACTAGTTTAAACTGACGTAAAAGTCAGTCAGGAAACACCGGCCTCACTAGTTTAAACTGACGTTTACGTCCTCATCTAGTTTAAACTGACGTTTACGTCCTCATCTAGTTTAAACTGACGTTTACGTCCTCATCTAGTTTAAACTGACGTAAAAAGTCACCAAGGAAACACCGGCCTCACTAGTTTAAACTGACGTAAAAAGTCAGGAAACACCGGCCTCACTAGTTTAAACTGACGTAAAAAGTCAGTCAGGAAACACCGGCCTCACTAGTTTAAACTGACGTAAAAAGTCAGGAAACACCGGCCTCACTAGTTTAAACTGACGTAAAAAGTCAGTCAGGAAACACCGGCCTCACTAGTTTAAACTGACGTAAAAAGTCAGTCAGGAAACACCGGCCTCACTAGTTTAAACTGACGTAAAAAGTCAGCCAGGAAACACTGGCCTCACTAGTTTAAACTGACGTAAAAAGTCAGCCAGGAAACACCGGCCTCATCTAGTTTAAACTGATTTTTTTTTTGTTAAACGGTTTTTTTAAACTTATTATAAAATAAATATCATTTATCATTTAAGGTTTTATTTTTCCCGAATAAATAAAATAAAATAAATCCCTTGCTATAGAAGGTTTTGGTCTTGCCGGGTCCCTACGGTTTTGCTGATATTTCATTGAGGCGCGCGTGGATCACTATGCACCGTCGACGACTCGCCCTCACGAGCCTACGGTAGTGCTCTGCTCGAGCGGGGCACTCCTCCACCGTATGTTCCACTGAGTTCTCCGTGCGGTACACACAATGGTGATACCTTGGCGATTACTACTGCACGAATCCAGTGCAGGAACGTAAAGTCTTTCCATTCTATCCTCAAAGAGGGGACTTACCTAATTATGGCTTTAAATATGGCATGCCCATCACGGTCATGGTATGATGTAGTGTAAAACTGTGGGGGCTTGTTCTTGATTCGGTAAGGTGTATTTCAAGCCCCCACAGGGCTTGTTCTTGATTCGGTAAGGTGTATTTCATGGTGTCAATAAAACTTCATAGAGTATTTCAAAGAGAATATAAAGTCCAGTATCACTGACATTTTATCTGTCACAATTCACATTAGAAAGATTTCTTAGCAGTGTAAAAGTTAATATAATAATATCAGAATTCAATTCAGAAATATGTTTACGTACAAAGTTTTTTGTAGATATCGGGTGGCGCTGGTGTCCGCAATTTTTACGAGAAACAAAGGATCTGGGAAAGGAACAGGTAACAAAACGGCTGTTGACCCTGTTCAGCAACTGTTCCTTGACAAAATAAGAGAGTACAGAAGTAAGAAACCTGATGGCTCATTGTTGGATCCCAGCCCATCTATTTTAAAGGAACTAAAGTCAGAAATGGCTAAACTGGATAAGAATTATGGGGGTGGCAAAGGGGTGGACATGACCGCGTTTCCTGCATTCAAGTTTCAAGAACCAAAACTCGACCCCATCGATGAAGCCATTCCAGAAAAGAAAGATAAGAAAAAGAAAATTAAGGCTGTTAGAAAGAAAGTGGTGGCTAAAAAGGTGCCGCCGGCTTATATGGTGCCGAAAAAGAAGAAGTGATAACTTTCAATTCTTTTACCTTTGCTTGGTTTCCTTAGTCAGTGTCAAGTATAGAAAGTGTTTATCTTATTACAGCAACAGCAAACAGTCACTTTGTTTTCCATTAGAATGCGGATACAACACATTCTAGTTAATGGTTTTGCGTCTTTTGGCAGCAACTGTATCAAGTCAACCTTAATAAACTAGTGCGCCTCACGATCAACGATTGCATCACCACCGCTTACCATCTGGTGTGATCGCAATCAAGTACTAGTTTATATCAGATAAAAAAAAAAACCTTCTCGGCAAGCTTCGCTGACGTAGTCAATACTACAATAAAATCTTCAGCTCCACCGAAATCGCGCTTGTTTCAATGCTTCCGCTTTTTGTCCAGTTGTTTAGACACTTGAAATTTAATAAAACCACATCACAATGTCCACTAAGTCCTATGCGAGTAATCAAAACAGACACTCAAATTCTAAACTGCGATATTTATTGCATCTAATATTTCTGCAACCGTACTAACTCTTCAGCTAAATTTATTAATTTATCTTTTATCTAATATATACAGTCCCAATGCTGGACATAGGCCTATTCCAACTTCTTTCAGGTATTCTTTTTTCGAGCCACCTAGAACCAGTCCTTGCATTGGTCGTCTGGGTCATCTCACCACCTCTTCAAGTCAGCCTCGGGGGCGGCATCGTCCATCCTCAGGCACCCACTTCGTTTTTTTTTTTTATTTTCTCTTACTAATATTACAAAGGCATAAGTTTGTATGTACATTATGTGCGTGTATGTTTGTTATTCCTTCTCGCTTAAAAGTTAAACAGATTTAAATTTTTGGTACACAGGTAGACCATGTTCTCGAATAGCACAAAAGATATTGTACTTTTTACGCAGGCGAATAAGTACCGCAAGACACAGCTTTGGAAGGTCTCCCACAAGATGGGGCGTGAGGGTCGCGGGAATCCGATGGATGCGAGACGACAAGACCGGTAATTATGGCGATACTTGGGGGAGGCCTATGTCTAACATTAGACTTTTTCGGCTGAAATGATGATAATGATGATGCAGACGAAGCCTCTGGCAGAAATTATTTTATTACTACGAAACAATCAAATCTAAGGAAAGTAGAAGTTAGAGCCAAAATCTATTAAAAGTAATGGCACTTATTAGCTTTCAGCAGGTAGTAAATCGTACGTATTCGACTATGTATCGGTACAGGGACATTAGCGATTCGAGTGGAACAGCCCTAATGCCACACGAGGGTCGATACCCAATCGCCATTTACTGCAATCCCGGAGTGTAAAAAAAAGATAAACCCAATTACTTGGGGTTTTGTGAAGACTTTTCCATGTACGAGTAATTTGCCGTTTGGTCTAAATACCATAGTTATGGGTTACAATCTTCTTCTACGTACCTCAAACTTTTTAAATAAAAAAATTTTTGAGGCTAGAAATTATCGAACGACTTCATGTCTTTTGAGTCAGTCTTTTAAGGTCCAAAACCCTATGTGTTTCAGTTGCCTTATGCGCTCCAGGAATCTTTTAAAAATACCCGCGGACCTGTTTCGGTTAGGTTTGGCTAAGCAAAAATTTAAGAATCCAATTATTCATTTTGCAATCAATAATCAATAGTTTGTACGGTTTGTACACTTGTTGTAGTTGAGGTTAGACCTCAAAGAGAAAAGATAGATAGAAAAGATAAAAGAGATATACGTAGTTTCCGTAAGAATTCAACTGTTAACAATAAAAACTGTTGACAATTCCTTTCTCTAATGTTAGTCACCGCGTAGCGGTAATTGCAGTCAACGATTTATTGTAAATTACATTAATTTATAATAATAAAAAAAAAACATTTTACAAAAAAAAACTAACCGACTTCAAAAAGTACAAAATAATTTCAATTTCGGAAGTCGGTGTTTCTATAATAGATACCTAATTTTGTCTCTTCGTTGATTAACACCGACTTCCAAAATTAAAATTATTTTGTACTTTTTGAAGTCAGTTTTTTTTTTTGTAAAAGTTTTTTATTTTTCACTTTTTAGTTATGGTAGCACCACTTAAAAGTACCTACCCTTCAGCTAAACATAAATTACCTTATAGCCAGAGTGCATCTCATAACGATTCTAATAATCCCAAATACGGTTATATTACATGAATTTACCTTCCGGCTTTATCACCAGATCAGTTCGATACATCTCCTCCCCCTTTTTTTCAGTCAGTCATCGACTACACATACATATAAACAAAGCAATTTTACTTGTTACGACAATTCTGCTATGATTCTATGAGGAGTTCTGTTCCATATCTTCGAAGTTCATGATCAGATCATAACAATATTTTTATGGGACCAACTTGGAAGCATAACCTTTTATTCAAAGAAAAAAAATTTCAAAATCGGTCCACAATTGACCGAAATATCGGTGAACATACATACAAAAAAAAAAAACATTCATTCAGCCGAACATAGAACCTCCTCCTTTTCGAAGTCGGTTAATGACGCACGTCGGGTGCAAGACCCGGCGTCACCAAAATGTATAGTATACGGTACATTTATTACGCAGACTGTACACTTACAGGGTTTGATTTGATATTCTGAGTAAAAATCAAAAGCCCTCAGTTTTACAAAGTACGAGTACTTTATTTTCAGGAATGACTTTGGAGGCAAAAAATTTTTTATTATATTGAACTTATATTATTTTTTTCTCCATTTTTATATCAGTACTTATTCAATTTAATTTTTGACTATGACAAAAATACTTAGGTCCTACATGTATCGTTCAAATTCCATATAAAACTACAAAATAAACCTTACTCATATATTGGTGTTATGAACAATAACGTGCCCTAATTTACTAGAGAGCATCAAACTCGGAAGGGCAACCGAGCGAGGAATTCCTTACAAGAGCCCCAACACTCTTGTGATAAGATTATCCAGTGACACGAAGGTATCTTTATAACCTGCCTACGTAAGTACTGGCGTAACTTGGAAAAAGACGTAAAAGTTACAGCCGCGTAAAATATTTGGAGTTTTTAATCCAGTTGAGTAATTCACTGGTCAAATTAACCTCTCATTTATAAGTTTTAAGTAACTTATGGAATTGTTGGTTGTGATGTTTTAATCAGTTGAGAATCTGTGTCTACAATTAGGACGCAGTTGCTATTATTTAGCTGCCTGTGAATAGTAACGATTTCTTTTTCTGTTTTATCCGAGGTGCTTAAGAAATGTAAAATACGTTTAGGAAGGTTATACGACATAATAGACACATTCTTGTTTTTATTTTTAACCGACTCCCAAAAAAAAAAAAATAATAATAATAATAATTTATTGTTTCCAAAAAAGGAGGACATTTCTCAATTCGGTTGCGACCCGCCCTATTTTACACATGGGTGTTACAAATCTTTAAAATTCTCGATATTTCACTACTAGGTAGATATTGTATGCGTGTATCTATACTATAAACCTTTTACATGAATCAGTCTGTTTATCGGTGAAAACCGCATCATTCCGTTTAGCAGTTTTTAAGGTAACCGTGGACAGGCAAACAGATAGACGCGGTGGGGAACCCTTGTTTTATAATAAACTAGCTTCTGCCCGCGACTTCGTCCGCGGAAAATTTCTTGTTTTAAAATAAGATTACACTCGATTAGACGCTGCGCACGTTCAGCGCTAGATTCCTGAGCACGGGCCTGCGATGTTATAGCATTTTGCCTAGTGAGCCGCTGCGAGCGCTCAGCGCTAGTCTCCCTATCCCTTGTTTCAGAGACATGCTGCCTTAAATGAGATAGACGCTGCGCACGTTCAGCGCTAGATTCCTGAGCACGGGCCTGCGATGTTATGGCATTTTGCCTAGTGAGCCGCGGCGAACGCTCAGCGCTAGTCTCCCTATCCCTTGTTTCAGAGACATGCTGCCTTAAATGAGATAGACGCTGCGCACGTTCAGCGCTAGATTCCCGAGCACGGGCCTGCGATGTTATGACATTTTGCCTACCCAGCCGCTGCGAGCGCTCAGCGCTAGTCTCCCTATCCCTTGTTTCAGAGACATGCTGCTTTAACTCAGATAGACGCTGCGCACGTTCAGCGCTAGATTCCCGAGCACGGGCCTGCGATGTTATGACATTTTGCCTACCAAGCAACTGCGAGCGCTCAGCGCTAGTCTCCCTATCCCTTGTCTCAGAGACATGCTGCTTTAACTCAGATAGACGCTGCGCACGTTCAGCGCTAGATTCCCGAGCACGGGCCTGCGATGTTATGACATTTTGCCTACCAAGCCGCTGCGAGCGCTCAGCGCTAGTCTCCCTATCCCTTGTCTCAGAGACATGCTGCTTTAACTCAGATAGACGCTGCGCACGTTCAGCGCTAGATTCCCGAGCACGGGCCTGCGATGTTATGACATTTTGCCTACCCAGCCGCTGCGAGCGCTCAGCGCTAGTCTCCCTATCCCTTGTCTCAGAGACATGCTGCCTTAACTCAGATAGACGGTGCGCACGTTCAGCGCTAGTTTCTCTAGCACGGGCCCGCGACGTCCTCTCATTTTGGCTAGCTAGGCGCTGTGAGCGCTCGCGAAATATATTCTCTATTTCTCGAGAGGCACTGCTCATTTTCAGGAGCAGATTCTTCCGTACGGCGTACTCGAGCGGCTCTTGTCTGTGATGTCTGCCGGGACATTTGAGATTTCCTTTTAGGCATGCATGTGTGCTCTCAACAAACTGCGCACAGACTTGAAAACAATTATGAACAAAGGGAGAGCGACTCGAACACCGTCCGCCTTTACAAAACAAAACAATCGTAATATCGAATAACTCGTATCGATTATTACGATAGAACAAAGTACGAAACTACGAACATACAAAACAAACGTACAACGAAATTACGATATTTTCAATTATGAGGTATCTATCAACAACAACAACCATACGAACGAAACAACCGAAATCAATAAGCGACTGACAGAAGAACTCCAACTAACGACAACGTGGGCATAATAATTCGAGAGGATCATCAATTCACAGAAAGTCTTAACACCGCGATTCCGAAAAATTACGTAATTGCAGAACGCCATCTATGGGCAAATAGATAAAACGTCTGCACAATGAAAGTTATGCTAGAGGCATTTTGCATTTTAGTAATTTTATATTATCTCCGAAACTGTATGACCAATTGATATACTGTAAATGGCAAATCTTATCTGTATGATGTTCTTGTGATACTGAAATAATTTATTGTCATAAGAATTAATATTTTGTTGCTCAAATAATCAACCAAACGTAAGTATGCCGAAAAAAAATATTTTTAATGCAATAAAAGAAGTATAAAAGATAAAATATAAAAGATAGAGATATGGTATCGCGGACTTTTTTGTAGAAATAATTAAGACGAACCAGGTAGCCATACATTGTTTTTAATTTTAAGCAACTGTTTAGGCAGCGCACGCAAATAATTCTGTTTTATGAGGTATTTTTTTCCGACTTGCTAGACAAAAGTTGTGATAGCTCGGTTAATATACATGCTATAGAAACAATTTATAGCCTATAGCACTCAAGAATAATGTAGCTATCTGCCAGTTAAAAAATTTTTAGAATTGGATTATGAGTTCCAGAGATTACCCCCTACATACAAACTTACAAACTTACAAACTTACAAATTTTACCTCTTTATAATATTAGTATAGATGTAAGGATACCGCGGCGATCCCTGTTGGCGCGGTTGACAATTGGTACCTGACAAAACATCGAGATCTTTATTGTGACAATTTATATCTACACTAACATAATACTTAGGTAATCTCTGAAAGTACTGGTCTGATTGCTAAAAATTTCAACGATAGAAAGCTGCTTTATTTCTCAATGACATTTTATGTACGCGGGCGAAGCCGTGGGCAAAAGCTAGTAATAAATAAACTATTTAGTATAATTATTAAGAATCACATAAGTCAGGATTTATTCTCTAATTGATAGTGAGATGGTATTTCAAACCCGAAGAGTATTATTTTTCTGTTCAGAGAAAATCAGATATATGTATAGTTCTACTATACATATAAAATCAGATACATACTACTCATACTACGGTACAAGATATTCTGTTTTTTTACTGCCACATTAATTTATTGGCAAATAAAATATATTCACAGAATAACTCTACAATTGATGTGGAACGCACATTTCATCATAAAGTAGGTCCAGTTCCTAATAATTTGAACGGAATAATGTTCATTCATTGGGTAACATTTAAAGGAATCAATTACGGTAAGTGAACGGAAAAACACGGTGTTCGATAATAATTAGTATAGCCTTGTGATTTCTTCTACCTTGTGTAAATTGAATACCGTTGCGTACCCCGGTCTCGCTTCTGTGATCCGAATATATTAGTATCCAGGATGTTGCATTAACGTAGGTACTACCTAGATAGTTGTTTATTGTATACTAGCGACCCGCCCCGGCTTTTCGCTCGGGTGTTTCTCCACTATTTAATGGATGTTATTATACATATAAACCTTCCTCTTGAATCACTCTATCTATTTAAAAAACCGCATCAAAATCCGTTGCATAGTTTTAAAGATTTAAGCGTACATAGGGATATAAGGACAGAAAAAGCGACTTTGTTTTATACTATGTATCCAGGTAAGTACCTACAACAAATTTTGGTTCTTCCATTTTTTTTATAGGTGGTATATCATCTAATTGTGGGCAAATCATCTAATTGTGGGCAAATCATCTAATGACATCTCTTGCTCTTGGGTGGAGCGTGAGGGTGTATCTTGACCTGTGTATCTTGGCTTTTATTGACTAAAAACCCACTCCTGTTATTTGTGTGTTATTTCATCGATTCGTAGTCGCGTGCTTAAGACACAGCAATTAAAATTTAGCGAAACGTTTAAAAGGTTCATCATCGATGCGATGATGCGCCTGGCTGGGTTTGAACCCGCGACCTACAACTCGTCGAGGCTGTTATCACTCGGCCACCCTTGCTCTTTATATCTACTACTCATATAAGACGGATTGTTTCTTGCTCTGTTCACTACTGGCCCCCTAGCCAAGTGCGAAGAAGCGTTCGACGCAAGAGAAACGGTTGTTCGTTTCTCTTGCGTCGAACGCTTTGAGTTGGCCACGCACTTGGCCTATTCTTTTGTTCTGACCACGCGACTGAGCGTTGAGATGACGTCATTACCGTACATTTAAAGCTTTCTGCTAGCTTTAACTATTGCAGATTAGCAACTTGGCTAGGGGTACTGACCACTCGAATAACGGAACAATCGATCGATACACTTGGTAGTTTTCTCTTTGAAATTTTAGTTTCCTTTCAATATCTGCTCACGTTCCCAACACGAACACAGAGCAGTGAGTCGCCTCGTCGACCGTTGTTGGAGACGCGAGACGGTATTGTCAAAACTTTTCATGCTAACCAAGCATGGCAGTTATAGATAAAAGATATTTTATTTGTAAAATATGAGTGTTTAGGTAGGTAGGTGTAGTAGAAATTAGACTTAGACTAGTACCGCGAGATAAGGGCTTTATTTTAGAATTTGTAGCTTGCTATGGTGTCTAGTTTTGTAACCATACAGACACCAGAGTCGCCACACGTCGGAGCTGGTTGCAGACAAACGGACACGGTATTTAATTCATTAAACCTCAAGCACAAAATAGATAAGTACAGAAGACAATCTCATGTATGTACTTCACTATTTATACCTACGTGTGAGTTGCTCGAGTGCGCTTTGTAGGTAGATTGGCTTCTGTACCTATATATTTTGTGCCTCAAGTGCGATTCCGTACTCTATGCTCTTGAACAAGTACGTTAAGTTCTTCAGCCATTTAATCGACCACGTTGTCGATTAAGAAGCAAGTATGCTTCTCCAAACCTCCCTGAAGATTGAAGGTATTAACAGAAGACCGGCATCATCTAATTAATTACGTGCAGGGACTCGAAGTTATTTCACGTACTTTTGCAAGCTATTCTCAGAATCAAAAATAGTTTTGTGGTGAAGATTTTTTTTTTAAAAGCGTTGCCTACGAATTACTCCAGTATCGTTGGTTATTTTCTAAGGTTCTTTTAATCTAATCATGCAATGTCTTCTCCTGCACTGGAGCACAAAATATATAGGTACAGAAGACAATCTCATGTATGTACTTCACTTTTTATACCTACGCTCGGTGGACGCACATTAATGAGCGTTTGAGCCTAAACTGTTCGACGAGCGGGCCGAAGTGCTCCGAGATATCGTGTCCATGAGCGGTGTCTATGGGTGCGTTGCTCGAGCGCGAGCTTTGAATGTAGATTGACTTTTGTACCTATTTATTTATTTATTTATAATAAGCATACCAACAGCACAATCACTTATAATACAAATAAAACTTACATCAAAAAATTACATTTCAGTAACCATGCAAATAACAAGTATGCATGGCATTTAACAAAATGAGAAATTAGAGACATAGAAAATTAAAAAAGATTGTCCGGTACAGCTAGATACAGAACGCTACAAAGACAAAAAAATACATAAAAACGTACACTATTCACACTTTATATAGGCGGCGTCTGTATGAAGCAAAACTCATCGAGAAGACATCGATAGGGTGATCCACCAAGTTGGACCTTTCATTATAAAGCCTTGCCATACGTGTAAAAGGACTATTAAAAGTGATATTTAACGTAGATGTAGGCCATTGAAAAATGCGATGATGTCGCTTGCTGCGTTGGCAAGCCCTAAAGTTAAAAAAGTGAATCAACTCCACATCAATGGAACCATTTATAATTTTCTGTAGAAGAAGTAAGTCAGAATGGTTTCGCCTTTCCTTTAAGTTAACCGTCTTGTAGTGCCTTAACCTATCATAGTAATCGGGTATAGCTTTTCGGATCCCCTTCTTCATACATAAGTACCTAACGAAACGGGCCTGAACAGATTCCACGTTATTAGTATAGGTAGAGTAATAGGGAGACCAAATAGAGGAACAATACTCCAAGGAGCTTCTTACCAGGGCGTTATAGAGAAGAATAATGCTGCTATGATTACGGAAAAGCTTTGACATGCGAATTATAAAGCCAAGCATTCTCTTAGCTTTGGCAACTATAGCATCCACATGATCACGAAAGGATAAGGTAGCATCAAAGAGTACACCCAGATCACGGACGACCGATACTCTGCACAGAACAGATCCATCTATGTGATAATCAAACTTAATGAAATTCACTTTGTTCGTGAATGCTATAGTTTGGCATTTCTTAACATTTAATGTCATTTTGTTGTTGAAACACCATTGTTGAAGAACGTCAAGATCTCTTTGAAGCTTTATGCAATCACTCAGATCAGATATCCTGCAGTAAATTTTTAAATCATCAGCATAGGCTAAACAATTGCAATCTATTAAATCCAAAAGATCATTTAAAAATACTAAAAAGAGCAATGGACCCAACTTGGAGCCTTGTGGAACACTAGAACCAGGAGAAAAAGGCGCAGATTCATAACCCGCCAGCGCAACTATTTGAGAACGATTAATTAGGTAACTCTCACACCATCGTAACAAAGAGCCATGAATACCAGCGCTATTCAATTTCATAGTAAGAACCGAGTGATCAACACGATCAAAGGCTTTTGCAAAATCTGTATACACAGCATCAACCTGACCCCTAGCTTCAAAAGTGTTACCAATGAAAGCAGTGTAAATCAGTAAGTTAGACATAGTAGAACGGTTAGACACAAAACCATGCTGCTTCGGACTAATTATATGGCGGAGGTGAGAATAAACTACATTATATATAAGACCCTCAAATATCTTTGCGAATTGGGATATAATAGATATTGGTCTATAATTACTTACGTCATTCATACTACCAGATTTATGTACTGGGATAACATGTGATATTTTCCATAAATCTGGAAATTTACCCTCTTGAAGAGATATATTGTACATTATCTGAAGTGGCATAACAAGAGCATCCATGCAGAGACGAATAAAAATAGGGAGAAGTCCATCTGGACCAGCTCCCTTATTAAGATCTAACTTTTTGATACTATCTGTAACATCACTTTCAGTAATACCAATGGAATACATACTGTAATTAGATGAAGAGGAACCCAGAGACATGTTACTAGGCTGCTGGCTAACACTATACACAGACGCAAAGTAGTGTGCAAACAGATCAGCGACACCACTACCACCCTCAGCAACACGATCATCCCACAAGACCTGGTCAGGAATACCTCTGAAAGTTTTTTTTCACTCAAAAAACGGACGCCAAAAAGCTTTGACATTTGTTTTTAATTCACTCTCAATTCTTTCTATGTAATCTTTAAAACCAGCTCGCGCCCGTAGGGAAACAAAAGTATCATAGTCCCGAGGGTTTTTATACCGTCTGAAACGAGTCCTATACTTGTGCTTTTCTTTAAGAAGTTTAATCAACGAAGCCGAGAACCAAACTGGATAGCAATTATTTTTAGGTTTACCTTTTGGCGTGTATCTATCTATACTCTTCCATAATATGTTATAAAATGTCGAAACATAATTATCTCAACATAAATGACAATAATCCTCCCATTTTACTTTACGCAGGTCACGAACACAAGCCTCATAGTCTGTTTTATTAAATATATATTTAGACTTTAAAATATTATAATTTAAATTAGAAGATGATATTCTATCTATTTTGTTACAGGAGCGGGTGGGTGTGTCAGACTTTTACTGACTAAAAACCACTCCTGAGTCTCTTTCAGTCGCTTTTTGCGTTGTAGGCCTTAGCGAGTATCGGCCCTGCCGGGTTTTTACGGTAAGCTGAAATTTCTTTGAGGAGTGCACGCGCTATCGATGACTTGGGCTCGGTCCGTTCTATTACTGAACGGCCGGATGGCAAGCTATTCATTACTCGTCGTCCGCAAGCCGGCGTCGTGGTTTCGGTGGCTGGGCGTGAGGATGTTCTTTTTCTCACACAGGCCGCCATCTCCTTCACTAGCACTACTGCTTCGCAGAAGGAGGCGATCGCCTGTCATTTCTCCTCGCTCTAGACCATGGTCTGAACCAAGCCCTTGCGCGAGAAATCGTTACTGCCTATCGCCTCCACGAGAACACAGAAGTGCTCCGCCCAAGCAGGGTACAACTCCACCGTATGCTCCACCGGGTCCTCCAAATGATTCACACTATGGTGACATCTGGGCATTTCTACTGCCTGAATCTGAAGAGGAACCTCTCAAACTTACCATGTCCGGTGAAGACATGCGTCATGCGGCAGATGAGATCGCCAAGACGCCTCTCCACCAGCCGCCTCTCCACCAGCCACTTCTCAAACAGGGGATTTACCCCATGATTATGGCGTGCCCAACTCCTGTATTTATATGTGTAGGTATATGAGTTTACATGTTTGTGAACATACCCACAAGTTCACAAACATGTAAGCTCATATACCTACACAGACACTCAGATTTGAAACCACTATCTGTATGCCAGCCAAATTTAGTTAGGGTACGGAAATCGAATCTGTGATACGCAGTGCAGCAGACATCGCTCAACCACTACGACAGTCGTACCGTCAAACAAGTAAAAAATATAGTATATTTAAAGCAACGATATAATATAATATAATATAGCGTAAGGTTTGTTTTATTTTGTTTGTGTTTAATCTCTGAATATATCAAACGAATTGCAAAAAATCCTCAAAATGCAAATGCAATGCAAAAAACATAGGATAGCTAGAAAGAAAGAAAGTAACACAGTTTATTGACGCGAAAAAAAGACGCAATCCTAAACCTAGTTACCAAACATACCATCAACAACAACATCAACAACATCAATAAATTAATAGGGAAGATATGCGTCACATTCGCGCAAAACGGCCGAACGCTCAGCATAAAGCTGCGGCCTCACGCATAATGCGATGAGCTCACAGCGCTGGATTTTAGCGTGGCTTAACTTATGATAAATAGTATAGTCTAATTACAATCATGCTACGACCCACGGATGTGAAACAGTAGCCAAAGGCATCACGCGCACCTCAAGGAGATGTTAGCAAACCGATGGGCCCAGGGTCGAACCGTCGAAACCTTTTGTGGTCATGGGTGCACAGGAAAACCGGGCCCTGGAATGCAAGGTAACGAAGGAACTAGGAGCGTCCATGGGCGGAAGATGTCCTTGTTTTATAATAAAGAGTTATAATGGTTCGTAATCATAACGAAGATATAAATAATTTTAAAATAAGTATTTTACGATATTTTATGGAGAAAACCTTTAAATTTTCTATGACGGCTTTAACCTCCTTTAGACTTTTAGATTTAAATATAAATTATATTGAAAAAAAAATACAGACTAGTCAAAGTTTCTACGAAGTCGGTTCAGTGATTTATTTCACTGAGAAAGGCCGCACAGTGGTACAAACTTCAGTAGTACAAGTTCTATAGAAAAAGAACCAGAGGCCACAACTGTACCCACGTGAAAAGTTTTCAATTAACCTGTGAAAAGTCTTCGCAACTGACCTATGTTCGTTCCTACTAGGTACTAAGCTTAGTAGTTTATAAAAAAACGCAACTAGCAAACCAAAAACTCTTTTTCATTAATGTTTCCAACGACTTCTTGTGAACTATATACCAGGCTTTTCATATCTCCACAACCTTTGGTTTACCGGTAGAGAATGCCAATGCTAAGGCATTCGGGGTTCTTTACCATCAAAGAAGTGCGAGGTGTCGAGGTTGTACCCGAGGTAAAAGTACAGCATTGGAGTCACTACACTTTCTACAGCAAGCTTAGCATAACTTCTGCGAAAAAGGAAAAGTAGAGCGAGTTATTTTTACATCAACAAAAACAAGATGTGTCTGCAAGAGACGGCTGCACCTTGATTATCTTCCTCAGTTTCGCTAAGCATGCTCGTACCGCACAAACTCCTCGCATAGCTTTGATGGAAACAGTCATACATCTTTGACTTCAATTTACTAAATATTCATTTTTCTACTTCGCCCATATTGAATAGGGCCACCAAAGCTATTACACTAAGTCGTCTTTCAAACCTTCCGATACCTGATTTTTCCTTATTTGTTATATGTCAGTTTACTGCTTGTGATGTTAAAAAGAGTATTATATCCATTACATCCAACGCTATTGGTAGTGACTGTATCAGCCGAATAATGATGATGATAATTCCTATCCTTGATAACATCCTCCCCGTCATCCTTTACATCCTCAACTTTTCTGTTTCCAGTGGTGTCTTCCCAAAAGCTTGGAAAGATGCCCAAGTCATCCCTTTACCTAAGAAATCTCATCCTGCATCTTTCTCCGACTATCGTCCTATTTCTATTCTTCCTTTCCTATCTAAAGTCCTGGAAAAGCTTGTTCACCAGCAACTAAGCTCTTTCCTTTCCAAGCATAGTCTCCTAAATCCCTATCAATCCGGTTTTCGACCTGGACACAGCATTACCTCAGCAGTCGTGCATATTACGGATGATATCAGGTCTGGCATGGAAATGGGAATGTTAACTGTACTAGCTTTGCTTGACTTTAGCAATGCTTTTAATACGGTTGACTTCGACATTTTGCTTGGTATCCTGTACTCTTTTAACATATCTCCATCGGTAATTGACTGGTTTCATAGTTACTTGTTTGGTCGCCGGCAGCGTGTTTGAATTGAGGAATCTTTCTCTTCTTGGTGTGACACCTCTGCCGGTGTGCCGCAGGGTGACGTTTTATCCCCTCTACTTTTTGCACTTTTCATTAACGCTATCTCTCAACAACTATCTTCTTTCTACCACCTATATGCTGATGATCTCCAAATTTACACCCAATCCTCTCTTGGAAAACTAACCGACGCCATTGAGACAATTAATAACGACCTAGCTCGAATAGGTGACTGGAGCGCTGAGTTTGGGCTGAAGATCAATCCCACCAAGACCCAAGTGATTGTTGTCGGTAGTCCCCGTACGGTCTGTAAGATCGATTGGTCGACACTTCCCCAGGTTTCTTTTAACAATACTATTATTCCTATAAGTCATATTGTCAAGAATTTGGGGATTTATATCGACAGCAGTCTTTCATGGACTAAACAACTGCAGGAGGACAGTCGAAAGCTGTGTGCTTCGGCGGGCGCCTTGAGGCGGCTTCGTAACATGCTTCCCATCAACACTAAGATTGCGATAGCACAATCTTTTCTTCTCCCAATCTTAGACTATAAAAAAAATAAAATAAAATTAATTTATTTCAGGTACCATTATTAAGACCCATATAAAAAAATAACATTCAAATTTACATTAACATAAAATTAAAAATAAATAAACACAAAAGCAGAAAATTCCATAAATTAAAATCATTACAAAAACAATAGACATTACAAATATTCAAACATAAAAATTCCACAAATCAAATTAAATTATAAATATCTATAAATGTCTTAGTCTCTTATATGCAACACTGTATGTAACTTGTCTGTTACAGCAGTGCCGCACATAAGGACTATGCTGATGCCTGTTATCTTTATCTTACCCAAGACCAATTGGACAAGCTTGAGCGACTTCAAAATCTCTGTATCAGGTTCATATTTGGCTTGCGCAAGTATGACCACGTTTCCGAATTTCGTACTCAGCTCAAATGGCTTTCTATTCGACTTCGCCGGAATGCTCATTCATATTTCTACTCATCATACTTTTATTGCTTTATAATGTGCTCTTTAATCCTTCAACTCCTTTTTATCTTAAAGAACGCTTTCAGTTCCTCTGTGACACACATTCTAGGTCCTTGAGATCATCGGAAAATCTGAAATTAAGTATTCGTATGCATTCCACATCCTTTTTTGACAAATCATTTACTTTCCAAGCTGCTCGTTTGTGGAATGCGTTACCTATTGAAGTGAGAGTGTGAGACGTGCTCAAACTCTACCAACTTTTTAAAAAATGGTGAAGGAGCATTACCTTTCTGTTTGATTTTTTTTTCTCCTGGCTTAATTACATAATTATTTGATATTTATTAGTATTTATTTTTTTGTATTGTATATATGTATTCGTGTTGTTATTCCTTACTAATATTATTTCTAATGTTGTACACTGACAGCCCTAAATCTTTCTCCTTTCTTTCAGTCCATCCAAAGGTTGTCTGTAAGAGATCGCCCTGTGCGATAAGACCGCCCATTGTACACTTATTTTGAATAATGTTTGTCCTGTATTTTTCTTTTTTTATGTGGTGTACAATAAAGAATATAATAAATAAATAAATAATAATACATTTTCACAGGTCGCAACGTCCTCTCACGCCACTCTACGTCCTCGCACAGTTATAAAGAATATTACCGAAAGTCCATCTTTGGGCCCGTGTAGTATATAAAGTTTAAATAAATAAATATTTAGTATTGTTCAGTTAATTCAGGAGTACACAAAAAAACAGAAAGAATTTCATTTCGCAAAATATTCCTATACAATTTGGTCTTGCCGAAATAATTATAACTTCAAACAAAATAACAGTTAAATTGGTATAAAGGTAAATAGAATGTTGTAAAACACGAGTATTTAGGTGTACTAATCAAGAGTGTGTAGCCGCGTTTGGCGATCATCAGGCATACGGCTTTGAATATTCAACAGAGCAATTACTAGTTAAATCTCTAGTGTCTTGCTGAATCCGACCACTACTACTGGTTGCCTGTTATTTATACTCTTACAAAGTACCATATTAAAACAAGTATATTGCGTACCAATACTGCAGAAAGACTAGAGTAAAATATTAGTAAGAACAAAGAGTAACAAATTATTTCTAGTATATTCACAGTTATCTTATTAAGACTGTACTTGTTTATCACCACGGTCGTTACTTCTAAGGTATAAACGTACATTTTATTAACACGTGTCAGGACAAAATAAACACGCAATTTATTTTCAGCAGCACGTGTAACAGACTTAGAGTAATAAACAAGTCTGGTTACATAAATAAGGTCGAAGAGGCGTACATCATAATATATAAATAGACACAACACACTTGATTAGACATAGCCTTATCAATAAGCGGCAAAACAGGGTTACCATCGAACATGTAGTGAGCTCTCTAATCACCATAGTAACGGATATAATACCGTCTAATTCGCGTATCCCAGTGTAAACACGTAGTTGAGATATTAGTGAGAGCACCCAGCCAACTTCCGACGAGATAATCCTTCTGTTAATATTCACTGTCGGTAGCTACTCCGAGGATTCGATGTGTGTTAGAGAATCTGGCTGCTATTGTACGTGTTTCGCTACGACTACATTATTTAGTAGGGGGAATTGCTTCACGTCACTAGAGACTGGGGTTGTTTTTTGGTGGGAAATCATAAAATAACTTCATCTGCTCTTGGTGGAGCAAAAAAGGAGTGTCAGACTTTTACTGAGTTAATCCCACTTGTGTACATTTTTTCGTTCTTTTCAAAGTATTTCGTCTCCCGTGTCACTCTTCACCACTTTTATATTCAACTACCTTGCCCACGGCTTCGCCCACGTACATAAAATATAGCCTATGTCACTTAGGAATAAAGCGGCTTTTTATCGGTGAAAAACGTTTTCGCAATCGGACCAGTACTTTCAGTATACTACTCCTACTTATTATTATTATATTATTATTATTTTCATTTCTTTATTGATCACAGGACCCTGAGGTCCTGGGCCTTTAGGAGGCATACAAGGGGCCGAAACCAACTCGCAGAGACCCTTTAGGTCATTCTAATGAAACTTGATACCAACCGACGATTATCCCTGTACGCGCTATATTAGTGCACCCAAGGACAATCCTCGGTTTGAAAAACTATTGCGATATAATATGGAAAATTAAATAATAGGGCTATGGTTTTTGGAGTCTTAAGTGGACTGATAATATGGAACTATGTAAGACTATGGCCCTGCCTGAACAATGTCATTAATATCCATCGATAAAAGGCAGGGGGTGATTTGCACACTCAATAAATGGGCCCCCAAAAACGGTCGCTAGCACGAAGTGATGTAGCAACAAGAGAGCAACATATCCTGAGGCGCTTGAGTAGTGGAGAGGCATACCACGGCTATCAGGACAATCCCGGAAGTACGGTCAAGATCCCTACCAGCACCTTACTGGATTATGCATCCTTTTCCCGAGCATGTTTGCTCTTGCGAATCTCCACTCAAGCCAGCCAATAAAGGCAAGAGAGAGGTGGGAGCTCTGTTCCTCGTCAGTGTTAACTACGACCGGCCAATAAAGGCAAGCCGGAGATGAAGAACAAGAATTCTCCCGGGAGATCGGGTCCGTGGGGTTGCTAATACCCAACAGTTTGCCACAAAACTGCCCTGCGGATTGTATCTTTCTTAGTCTGGCCCCTCACCCTAGGCATGTTGCGGCTAAGTAAATTCTACCTATACAGACCTAGGGCATATTGGAGCACGCAAGCCCCACCACGACGTCAACGTAGAGATACGGCGATGGGGTTATTATTATTATTATTATAATTTTCTGCCTCTAATTAAAACTACAATAGGAATACGTCATACGTTAATACAAGTTGATCAACGTATGTAGTAGTCCAGTCTATTTAAATTTCACAATTAGGCTATAACAAGGTTTTTTTTTAAATAGATATAAACTAGTGCTTGCCTGCAATCCCACCTGATGGTAAGCAGTGATGCAATCGTTGATGGTGAGGCGCACTAATTTGAGCCTATTTACACTTGCCTTGAAGCCACCTAAATTATAATCGCATGGGAAGACCGCAGCCGGCAAATTGTCATCGCATTACTGATAAACGACGAGGCGAAACGCGTCGACACTAATATACAAAAACAATAAGCAGTAATCTTATGGGCCGCCATGACACTTTCGAACAATTCCATACATAAATTAAGGTACTATATAGTTTCAGCTAACGTTCTGAAAATATGGGCTATAAAGTGTAACGAGACTAGGAAACATATTAAAGGTAGGTATTTTTTAACTTCTATGATAAGTCGAAAGCAGTGTTTTCCACCAATGTACAGCTTATAAGGCGGTTATAAAACTGCCACGAACCACGAAGTGTATCGCGTAAAAACTCACCTACTCGTACTTGCGGGAGTGCAGATCTGCATCATCGTGCGGGTGTTTTACGGCGGTTTCCCGCGAAGCGGCGAGCCTCCTTGCTGGCCTGCCACCATGGGATCTGGAGGCAACAGTCCTTGCTGGCGTGCGCGATTTGCGTGTGGAGATGCAACGCCAGGGCGAAAGCCCGCTGCCGCGATAGGTCACGGTATAGCCGACTGGCTTCCGGCGGGATCTCATGGTGAAATAGTGTCAGCGACTGTCGCAACCCAGTGCTGGGCACGCCACAATAAAATTGTGGTGGTAAGTCCCCTCTTTGAGGAATGGCTGGAAAGAACTCAAGGCCTTCTCACCTTCCGTTTGATTTTACCTACATGTGGAAACTATACATATATCAATATGGAACTATTGTCATTATGTTGTTATTATTCTGTAAGATTTTCTAAAATGTGAAAAAATATAATATGTGAAGCAGGTTCTCACCGGACATGGTAAGTTCAGTTAAGTGAAAGTTACGGCCAGGTATCGCCACTGTGTGGACTGCCCGAAGGACACGGTGGAGCACATGTTAGAGGTGTGTCCCGCTTGGGCAGAGCATTGCCGTGTCCTTGTGGAGGCGATAGGCAGCGACAATCTCTCGCACTGGGCCTTGGTACAGGCCATGGTCCAGAACGAGGAGGAGTAGGCGTAGGCAGACACCTCCTTCTGCGAAGCAGTAATGTTAGCAAAGGCCTCGCATGATGCAACGGTGAACACGCCCCAACCAGCGAAGGGACGGAGTGGTTCATTTAGTTAGTAAAAGTCTAACACAATCTCCCAATCTGCCTTAGGGCAGGGGATGTCATCTCAATGATTTTTACGCACCGAAAAAAAAAAAACTCATTTCGACAATTGAAGCCTTTTCACAGGTAGGTTTGTATGGAACCTTCAGTGCGCGAATCAGACTCGCACTTGCCTGTTTTCTTTTAAGTTACTAATACCAATTTGAGATTACCATCAACATTTAAAAGCGTAAAAATATTTCATACTGACAAGCTTCATTTTTATTTCATAGGACTTAAGCCACAATTTTAAGTACAGTTTTTAATTAATAAATGTATTTCCAATGTTCGCTTTGCTAAGTGGTAGGAACACAATAAAAGAAACGTCTTAACTTCAGATGAATTAATTAAACCGACTCACAATTGGAGAGCTCAGTAAAGCTGAAATATTTCACTTCTCTTTGGTACGTATATTTTATTATTCCCTTAAATTTTATTTATGTTGGCTCTGTAAAACAGGGATTATTAGAGTTTTAATTGAACCTAATACTTTTATGAAAGTTAGAAAGTAACAGTTATTTTACGTAGGTAGTTGTTACCGGCGATGTGTTTACATTTTACAAAATGCCTAAAGTGTTCAGGCAATGCAAAAATATAATCTATTTATTTTATACTTTGCTTAGGCATTCAAAGCAATGCCAGTCGTAAGATATGTCGACTACTATTTGTATGAAATGATATCTGCAATTGCAGAAGCGATTTTGAAATTTTTAGCAAATGTAGAAAGTCTCGTTTGACTTTTTAAATAGAGGCAGCTTGCCTCTGACCCAAAAGTCAAAAGACTGCATTAAAAAAGAAACCGTGAACGCTCTTCTAGTCACGGTTTTTTAATGCACTAGTGACTGCTTGTCATTCCAAATAATAATAATAATCCGCAGGGCAGTTTTGTGGCGAACTGTTGGGCATTAGCGACCCCACGGAGCCGATCTCCCGGGAGAATTCTTGTTCTTCATCTCCGGTTTGCCTTTGTTGGCCGGCCGTAATGAATAATGGCGAAGAACAGAGCTCCCACCTCTCTCTTGCCTTTATTGGCTGGTTTGAGTGGAGATTCGCAAGAGCAAACAGGCTGTATAATATATATTCGGGAGAAGGATGTATAATCCAGTAAGGTGCTGGTAGGGATCTTGACCGTGCTTCCGGGATTGTCCTGATAGCCATGGTATACCTCTCCACTCCTCAAGCACATCACGATATGTTGCCCTCTTGTTGCTACGTCACTTCGTGCTAGCGACCGTTTTGGGCGCCCATTTATTGAGTGTGCAAGTCACCCCCTGCCTTTTTATCGATGGAAATTAAAAACATTGCCCAGGCAGGGGCCATGGTCTTAGCATAGTTCCTGGTAACCAGTCCATTTAAGACCCCAAAAACCATATCCTTATATTAGTTTTCCACATGTTGCAATCCGCGTACGAAGTCGCGGGCAGAAGCTAGTATTAAATAACTTACGTGAACTTAGGTAGTCCGTATAGGTCTAGAGCTGAACAGCAAGTAAGAAGATTTTAATAGAAACCAATTGTATTTATAGGAAAGGCGTGACGTTTGACGTTTAAGTGTCAAACCCATAGGTTGACACTTATACGCCAAATATTCTGCCACCTTCTATAAATATCAGGTTGTCACTGAAGTACTTATTGATTGAAATAACATTAAAGTAGACATATAAAATCCAAGATATATTACAAAGATCATTAATAATTAGGTACAACAATTTAGAAGGTTATCATCAATACGGCTTTTTATAAGTTTAGCATTTTATATTTGTATATACAACAATATTATCTTTGATGGGTACTTCAACATTAGATTCAAGCTTCATAAATATTACCAATGTATTAATTCATGAATCCCCAAGCGACACCCGGTGGCCGCGCATCTATTGTCTTACTATTGTGTCTCTAATTGACGGTATCTGAAGGGTTAAATACTATTAACAATATACATGAAACTAATGATTTAATTACAACATACATAATGATGAATCTAACAATTGCATGTTTCACGATTACGCATCCCGCATGTAGGTGTGTGATCTGCACGAACACGCGTGGATGCATTTTTAACCGACTTCCAAAAAAGGATGAGGTTTTCAATTCAGATATGTGTGTTTTTTTATGTTTGTTCGCGCATAACTTCGTCGCTTGCCAGCCGATTTGAAAAATTATTTTTTGTTGGAAAAGATATACTTCCCAAATGGTCCCATAGTCACCAAGTTGGGATCTGATGATGGAATCTTGGCGAAGTCGAGGGGAACTCCTCAAATTCAATTAAATTTTTTAGTGAAGTCGGTTATTTTTTTTTTATAAAAATGATTTTCAGTGTGTTGGACTGTGCGTGTTTTCTATACGAACGGATATATGTACAAGCAACGTTATGACACACATTCACACTGTGGGGTGCGTGGCAATGTAATAACCGCCTTAGTCAATTTCTATTAATATTTATTTATTGACTTTAAAAAAAAAAACATATTTTAGTTCATCAGATTTTCATACAAAAATAAAAATATTTAAATTGACTCGACGCACAGGATCGATCATTGTGGCGACACTTGGAGGAGGCCTATGTCTAACAGTAGACGTCTATCGGCTGAAATCATGATGATGAACGTTCTAAATCTTACGTAGTCTATGCGAAACAAGCGATAGTACAATAGCGGAGGGGAGCGGGATTTGGCAGCGGGGGTGCTTGATGCGCTTGCGTCACATCATACAGACGTAGGTAGATATAGCAAAACACAGAGTTGAAATGTATTGGATAGATCAACGAAATCTGGAAGATTTGTTTTTGATAAATGAATTATGTTTTGTAAAAAGTCATAGAACAAAAGTTGCTGTTTATGAAGTTAGTAATAATACAACCCTGTATATAAGTATTATACGTATCCGGCGTAAAGGTTTTAATTAAATCATTAAAATAGACAAGCAAACACAACACGCAACACGCAACACGTTTGCAATTTTTTTACGTTAATTATATGTTTGTAAACCGAAGTTAAGAGCCTTGCTCCCATTTAGTCCCATAAAAAGTAATTTTCAGAATCCTGCTCCTCGGTAACGGCTGGATTAATAGATATGAAAAAAAAAAAATAGATTTATGCATAACATTATCAACATATCATTTTTCGTACGGCTTTTATGATGGTATACTTTTACTACAAAAAAAAAATAACATGATATTTATTTATATATTGTATGTATTATGTATGTCATATATTTATAGTAGAAGTTATATATTATTTTTAATTATATTTAGATTAAGATTTCACATATTCTTTTTTTTTTGCTTCCTACACATTATTTTCTACATTTCTTTTTCATTTCTCCTTTCGCAGGTCTGCTGGAAGAAATTTCTTTGGAAATAAGCAGTACTTACCTTTGTACTAATGTCTCTTATGTATTGTCTTATTTGTTATTTTTATGTGTACATAAATAGTAAAATAAATATTTTTTTCAATACACTTGCTCATAAAGTGACTCTTATTGCACTGCACTTAGGTATATAATGGCATTTGTTACCAAACTGTGACATTTTGATTACCATTACACACTGGTGCTATAATGTGGTTAAAACCTTATTGTTCAACATCTTCACCGCCATAATTTTATTACATTTGTCGTATCAGGATGGGCGCAGGTCGTCTCCCACGAGAAAACGAAAAAACAAATGGGTGTGCATATGAAAACAGTTTTTCCGCCACAAAAGTTTATTAGTTTTACAGTTATTTTCTTCACAAGTGTATTGAAAAACGTCGTATGATACACGTGAGTAATTAATGATTACCGTTCTTGGCTCTCTTAAGACCCTCGCCATGGCTCGAGTCTCAATACCACCTCAAAGGGTATCACTGACATTACACACTTATATCATTATGTACTATTACGCTTGTTTTCCGTACTCCTTTCAAACGGCTGTGATCGTTTGAAATATGTTTACATAAAAATTAGCTGGTTAAGTTTTTTCAGAATGTACATAGCTTAAGTAAAAGAATCAACATCTCGCAAACAAAGAAAATGGTTTAAAACCAGAACACTACGGATTAGCTTGCGCTAAGCTTGCTGAAATCATATTTAAATGATTAACAGCAGCAAGTTCAAACTAATGGTGTCAATTCTCTAGGTTTAAAAGTCAAAATGGATGTTCCACAAGGCTCACACCGGGCCTTATTGGGTCTTTTCCTCTTTTTGAATGATCTACCAAATCTGGTTTGCTGACGATACATCATTATTTTTTAAGATAAATAGACTTTCCACAAATCTTGATGACGTAAACAACGCTCTACAGCAGGTTCAAAATTGGTTCACTGTTAATAATAATAGGAAAAAAACTAAGTGTTTAAGATTTGTGTTACCGAATGTTAAAAGTAATGATTTGGAAAGAGTTTTCAACAGATAGAAACTTGAATTCGTCGATAACTCAGTTTTCCTGGGTATCATGCTTGAGTCAAGGCTACAATGGGCTCCTCGTTTAACATTTTTGGTAGGACGGCTTTTTTTTTTTTTTTTTTTTTTTTTCTCTCGACGGGGAAAATCATCATTGACGAAACCCGCTCTTGGGTGGAGCGGGAGACAGTGTCAGAGTCTTACTGACTAAAAACCCCGCGCCGTTCCTTCTAGCCTTCATACCGGGGCTCTAGTTTCCTTTCGGATAACCCCGACCCCGGTAGGCTTCGACCCAGATGGGCCCCTCCTGTTGCTGACAACTCCTTGAGGCGCGCGGGAACAGTGCGCGCCGTCGACGCCTTGGCTCGGTCCGGACAGTTACCGGACGATCGGACAGCGAGCTACCCATGGCTCGCCGTCCGCGAGCCCGCGTCTACGGTGGCCGGAAATCGGGATCGGAATCCCGGCGGCGGCGGCGGGGGCGCCGTTGCCTGATGCGGTCTGCCTCCTCCTTTGCTAGCATTACTGCTTCGCAGAAGGAGGCGACCGCCTGCCACTCCTCCTCACTCCGGACCATGGCCTGAACCAAGGCCCGGCGCGAGAGGTCTCCGCCGCCGATCGCCCCCACGAGGACACGGCGTTGCTCCGCCCAAGCAGGGCACACCTCAACTGTGTGCTCCACCGTGTCCTCCGGGCGTTCCGCACAGTGGCGGCACCCGGGCGTCTCTTCCGCTCGAATCCGATGCAGGAACCTCCCGAACTTGCCATGTCCGGTGAGGACCTGCGTCATGCGGAAGGTAAGGACGCCGTGAGGTCTTTCCAGCCACGCCTCAAAGAGGGGACTTACCGCCATAATTGTGGCGTGCCCAGTAGGACGGCTTGGTGCAGTAGCTTACGCTGTCAGAAAAATTTGTCAATTTACTGATGTAGATACCGCGAGGCTGGTCTATTTCAGTTACTTTCACAGTATCATGTCTTACCGTATTTTGCTATGGGGAAGGGCTGCAGACAGAGTCTATTTTTTTTGCAGAAAAGAGCTATCAGCGCCATATACAATCTTCACAGGCGCGACTCTCTAAGGGAACTATTTAAGGATATAAACATCATGACGGTAGGTACCTTGTCAATACATTTATGAAAATATTATTACTTCGAAAAAATTATCATTTTACAAAAATTAGTGACAGGCCCGGTTCAGATTCGCATTATCCTTTTAAATGAATCCTTTAACGCACAGTATGTGCAAGCATAATATTATAAACTCGAAGATTATATCCTTGAGAATAATGCTTGGCTAAATGCCTGGTCCTGTTCCACAGCCACATCCATTTTTGTCTTCTAATTAGTTTTTTTTTTTGTTATGTTTTTATAACTATTGGAAGAGATGATATTGCCCTTTTTGTATTCTCGTTGTAGTAATGTTTTTATTTTTATTTTATTTGACTGTAGCATTAAATATAGTGGACAAGCATTTTTCTCAAAATTGTGAATGTGAAGAACTATGGAGCCTTTTTATTAGAATACAGTTTTCGTTTGCCATTGCAGTTGAGAATTTGTCAACTGCTCACTCAAATGTGTCGCTGATGGTGGCACGTGTTATCGAGTCATTCAGTTCCCTTCAAAATGGTTGAGCTGAGTGGGGCTGATGCACGCGTCATGCTCGTGAACGGGTGCCGTCAGTTGAGACTGGTCATTTTTTAGCTGCCAGTGACTTAATTCAATTTAGTTTTATTGTTTATTACTAATCTACATTGTGCTCAAATAATAGAAGCAACAAAAAATATGTAACCAAGATTATATCATTTATTAATTAATTAATTTATTTATTTATTAAAAACACACACTATCTTTACAGGCTTGCTGGCCCAATACAATAGGTGGAACAAAATAAATCATCTTATGGTTAACTCTTATCTAAAAAAACTTAAACAACTATAAAAAAATCCAAAAAAGAAAAAGAAAATATAACATAATACTTAACCTACATATAAGTAGGTCTTTTAAATCATAATATGATTTAAAAGAGTTTCCATGGAGTTTCTTGCACGTTCTTCTCCATAGAGATCTACGTTTTGGAACGTGCAAATTAGCTTCACTTTTTTTGGACTGACCGACATTTGACTATTCAAAACTGCCTGTAAATGGTATATTTGAAATAAATGCTTTTGATTTGATTTGAGTTACAAAAGTCAGCCGGCCTCTGGCTGAACGGCGGCCTCACGGCTGCAGGCGGCATTACGAGTATATGTGCATTTTTGAACATCTGACCGGCGTCAGTGCATTTTTGTATATTTGGCGTCAGATGTTCAAGAGACTATACGCCTTAATGATGTTGCATTATACCAATATTCATATGAGTTTAAATAATGTATGAAGCAATTTCATTTACAAAAAATATGCGCTCATTAATTGCGTGTATTTGATGGATAGTTTGACGTTATAATGTGTATGTTTCGATGTATGCATGTTAAATGAAATCAGTTACTTACAACCAGAAACTTTGCAAGTCAAGTATAGAAGTGTTATAATTATTCAGTGATAGTGATCTAGCTACAGTTAATATGAATAAAACGGAGATACTGGATCGTGTGAAGTTTACAATTAATGGGAGAAATTATAGCGGTGTGTTTTTTTTTTTTTATATTATCACGCTTGTAATTTTTTTATGCTGTACCGGTTAACAGTGGATTACTAATGATAAACATAAAATATATTATCATAATTTACATTGGCATAACGAAATTCAGCATAATGTAATTAACGCATAATGATACAAACACATAATATTCTTTGGAATGAAATTAATAAACCCTAATAAATAACTAATCTAAGCTAACCTTTTTTTTTGTTTTCGAGGTGGAAATTCTGATGGATGTCCTCCGCTTTGGGGTAGGTTAAGGGGTCTGACGGACTCTTACTGACTAAAACCACCCCGGTGTTTCCTCGTACACTTGTGACGGGGGCTGCGGGTGCAGCTTGACGTCGACTGCCTCGGACTAGTGGTGAACCGATCCCCGTGGGTCTCCTTCTGTATTGGCTTTCCTATAAGCCTAAGAGAGGTGCGCGTGGAACACTACGCGCCGCTATATCGGGTCCAGGTTGATGGGCTGACGGATGTCTCCTAACTTAACCTAACTGTGTTTTAATATACCTATACATGAAACAAAATCATTACCTTTCCTATTGGTTTCGTTATAGTCGGGTAAAAATATCATTGACCACAACTGTATTACATTACCTAGTACCAAAAGATCAATTTAAAATTATTGGCTCATCATCATCATCATCATTGGACATAGGCCTCCCCTAAGTGTCGCCACAATGATCGATCCTGCGCGTCGTGAAATTATTGGCTACATTCACCCAATTATGACTTTTTATATCTATGGTTCATGATTACTAGACGAATAAATATTATGCCTTTAAAATTTATGCAACTCCAAATTAAGCCAAAACATATTAGACTAAATGATGGTTACACTAACCTTTGCATTATGCTAAAATATTATTATGCAACAGTATTATTATGCTAATAAAAGTTTTCCGAAAAAGTTATGCCAAACTATATTGAGTATGCCTTAAAATTTTATGCCACCAGGGGTATGACCATTAACAGTGTAACTGTGATTTTTTCTATCTTTAATTTTTCTAAATTATTTCACCTGGAAATTAAAAATAAACATTTTATGTTGTCTATCAGTTTTTAAGGATAACTGTAAAACTTTATTTTTAATATTTTTCTAACTATCAGCGGGTTCTGAGTTCACGGCAGACTTGACGTTGAACGAGTACATACGACGCTATGCAGAGCTGCGCGGCACGAAGTACATGTGTCGCGAGGGCGGCTGTGGAGCCTGCGTGGTCCATGTGCGAGCACATGCGCCTGCCTCGCGGGAGCTCTCCTCGTTCTCTGTTAACTCTGTAAGTACAAGTGTCGCGAGGGCGGCTGCGGAGCCTGCATGGTCCATGTGCGAGCACATGCGCCTGCCTCGCGGGAGCTCTCATCGTTCTCTGTTAACTCTGTAAGTACAAGTGTCGCGAGGGCGGCTGTGGAGCCTGCGTGGTCCATGTGCGAGCACATGCGCCTGCCTCGCGGGAGCTCTCATCGTTCTCTGTTAACTCTGTAAGTACAAGTGTCGCGAGGGCGGCTGCGGAGCCTGCATGGTCCATGTGCGAGCACATGCGCCTGCCTCGCGGGAGCTCTCATCGTTCTCTGTTAACTCTGTAAGTACAAGTGTCGCGAGGGCGGCTGTGGAGCCTGCGTGGTCCATGTGCGAGCACATGCGCCTGCCTCGCGGGAGCTCTCATCGTTCTCTGTTAACTCTGTAAGTACAAGTGTCGCGAGGGCGGCTGCGGAGCCTGCATGGTCCATGTGCGAGCACATGCGCCTGCCTCGCGGGAGCTCTCATCGTTCTCTGTTAACTCTGTAAGTACAAGTGTCGCGAGGGCGGCTGTGGAGCCTGCGTGGTCCATGTGCGAGCACATGCGCCTGCCTCGCGGGAGCTCTCATCGTTCTCTGTTAACTCTGTAAGTACAAGTGTCGCGAGGGCGGCTGCGGAGCCTGCATGGTCCATGTGCGAGCACATGCGCCTGCCTCGCGGGAGCTCTCATCGTTCTCTGTTAACTCTGTAAGTACAAGTGTCGCGAGGGCGGCTGTGGAGCCTGCGTGGTCCATGTGCGAGCACATGCGCCTGCCTCGCGGGAGCTCTCATCGTTCTCTGTTAACTCTGTAAGTACAAGTGTCGCGAGGGCGGCTGCGGAGCCTGCGTGGTCCATGTGCGAGCACATGCGCCTGCCTCGCGGGAGCTCTCATCGTTCTCTGTTAACTCTGTAAGTACAAGTGTCGCGAGGGCGGCTGTGGAGCCTGCGTGGTCCATGTGCGAGCACATGCGCCTGCCTCGCGGGAGCTCTCCTCGTTCTCTGTTAACTCTGTAAGTACAAGTGTCGCGAGGGCGGCTGCGGAGCCTGCGTGATCCATGTACGAGCACACGCGCCTGGCTCGCGGGAGCTCTGCTCGTTTTCTGTTAATTCTGTAGGGATACCTCCAAAGTTATGAACTTTTATCATTATTTAAACAAAAAAATCTTGAAGTTGAATCACTAAGTCCCTGTATTGGAACTAAGAATTTATGACTTTTCCTTTCTCGTGCCAGTGCCTGGTTGCCGTCATGTCTTGCGATGGCTGGGACATCACGACTATTGAAGGCATCGGCAACAGGAAGATCGGCTACAACATCATTCAGAAACGACTCAATCATTTCTTCGGGTCACAATGTGGCTACTGCAGTCCCGGATTTGTGATGAGCATGTACAGGTAATTGAATTAGCTGTAAATCATTCGTTGGTTGATCCTTTGGTCAGACATTTAATGTACTTAATCGGACGCGGTTCTCAACCGCATCAAATTTAGTTTATGTGTTGACGTGCATTCGGTTTTAGCAACAGATTTTATAGATACACCAATATAATATTCAATTTTGCAATTAAACTTCGTGTGTAGTTAACCATAGTGCTTATGTCATGTAAAATGTTTTATGATTTGGCTAAAAACCAAATTACATTGTAATCTATTCGAAATGATGGGTAGAGTAATTTGCAATCGTTTTTGTGTTAGCTTGGTCCAGGGCAGTAACCACCATCTAACTGAAGCAGAAATAGAGAACTCTTTGGGCAGCAACCTATGTCGGTGTACTGGTTACCGTCCCATTTTAGAAGCATTCAAATCTCTGGCCGTTCACCCAAACGCGAATACATTAAACAAGATAAAGGATATAGAAGACATGTCTGAGCAAATATGTCCCAAATCCGGTAAAACGTGCGGCGGCACTTGTGGGATCAACGAGGACTGGTGTTTAGTAAATATGGATAATACGAGTGCTCCAGATTTGCCTAAGAAAATATTACTCGCTGATGGAAGAGTGTGGTTCTCTGTTAGTGATGTAAGATCGATATTTGCGGCTTTAGACGACGTCGGCTATGATTCTTACATGCTGGTTGCTGGTAATACCGCAAAAGGTAATAATTATTATTTATTTTACACATAATTTATACTTAAAGTTAAAAAGTATAGTTGATGTACATAGGCGAGCTTAACACAAAACTGGGCTTTCTGACAGCAAACCACACAGTGAAGAATGAAACGTATGCAACGTGAGGAACTTAAAATTTTTATTACTCAATAAAGGAAATATTCTTAAATAACACTTAGGTAGATGCGCTATTTCCTGTTATACACAATTTCAATAAATAAACGTCGTAATAACGCCTTTCTATTACATTGCAGGAGTCCGCCCGATACTAGATTACCCAAAGTTACTGATAGACATAAGCGACGTAAAGGAACTGGCCACACATTACATGGACATAAACTTGGTCCTTGGAGCCAACATGACGTTGACGGACACGATGCACTTGTTCAAAGAGTTATGTGAATCGAATGACGACTTCTGGTATTTAGGTATACTGTATGACCACATGGAACGAGTGGCTCATATACCAGTGAGAAACGTAAGTGGACAAATAGTAGATACAATTTTATATGACTAAGGGCACAGTGCCGGAGCACGTGCAAACATATAAAAAAAAAAAAAACAATTAATCAGAACATTTCATTCGTATGAACCATGGAAATAACCAATTTAAATAAAAAGAATACAGCATCCGCTGTTCAAAAATATCAAAATATTAGTACAACATAATGACGGTTTTTGCATCGGATACTTTTTCAGCGTAGGCTCAGCATTGTCATCAATAGATGTCAATAGTTTAATTGCCATTATTGACTGTTGTCAATAGATGTTATGGTCATAAATTTTATTTTAATTATTGTGTGTACCTTACGTCGATAACAGGTGCCATTTTAATAAATACAAGTAACTAACCAATATCGTATCATATGCATACAGGAAGCGGTCGCCCTAAATTCTAAGATGTCTCAGAGCGCTGATGAAATAAGTTGTGGTCAACAAGTTTACGAGTTGTGTAAATAATTACGTACATATAACGTTTATTTCAATTTATAATTACAAACCAATCCAAAAATATTGACACAGTTCAAAGTAACTCGTTTTAGTAACCGCCAGTTTTATTCAGTTCAACTAATAAATAAGGTACATATGAAACTGGGGTTTACCAGTAAATATTAAGACTTTTAAACGGCTACAACGGTTTTATTCTATTAGAGTCTTGTATATGTTGCCGTACAATAAAAGGTTAGACTTATTCCGCACTACAATTTGAGATCGGTCACAAAATTACTGGTCCCTCGTATTTTTTGATCAAAAGTAGGTGGCGTTGTAATAAAAATGTTAAATGTAAACATTAAGAGCCGTGCCTAACATTGATTTACAAAAATCATTTGTCTGTACAGAAATGTCTATTTCTTTTTACTTTTCCAGATTGGAACGCTAGCCGGTAATTTGGCTTTAAAAAATTCAGACCCAAGTTTTCAATCAGATATATTTCTCTTATTGGACTGCGTTGGGGCTACTGTTACTCTGGGTATGTTTGTATCTAATCGTAAATAAAGAATTCTTGAGACATTAAAAAGTATTTTTGTGACGTGCATTTGAATTTATATTTTAGTGGACCGTGAGAGCAGACAGACAGAAATGAAACTACCAGAATTTTTGGCGACGAATCTAAGAGGAAAAGTAATGACTCAAATAAAACTACAGCCCCTGTCACGACATTACGAATTAGTTACATATAAGGTTCGATTATTATTTTTATTAGTAACCAGTGGCTTACTTGTGTGAAAGTACAAAACTATTTCAAGGAACCATAAGTTATAGATACTCCTTTGATAGCTTTGTTGTATTCCAAGTCTTGGGCTATCCATATGCAAAACTTCATCAAAATCTCTTCAGACTTTTCAGGGTGAAGGAGTTCATCCATATAAACTTTCATCTTTATATTATTAAATTGAATAATAATAAACGCTCAAATTAACCGCTACATAATTATATTTGTTAAGAAAGGAATCGGATTTGACCACTTTTTTGCATTTAAGTTGTGGGTCGGGACACATGGCAACAACCTGACACACTAACATTGGTCGACTGACTTTCAGTAAAGAGACACATTTTATCCTCCTATTCTGTTTTATTATAAGACCATAGGTCGTATCAAAATCTAGTTGAAACTTGGTTTCACTCTGTAGCAAGAAACTCTTATAAAAATGACTTAAACATGTGTAATTCCAGTTTTATTGCAAATCACTAAAGCGAAAGGGTGAGTTACGAGACCAGTGAAACCAGCTAAATACAAACATTTTCTTGTAGATCATGCCGAGGGAACAAAATGCTCAGGCTTATATAAATTCAGGATTTCTTTTTAAATTCAATCCTAGTACACATCTAATAGAAGAAGCGTCCATTGTGTACGGTAATATTAATCCATCGTTTACTCACGCTTACGATACTGAAAGGTTTTTGATTGGACAAGACATATTTAACAACTATACGTTACAAGCGGCTCTGCACGTCTTGGAGAATGAAATTAATCCTAATGTTCGACCACCATATCCACCACCATTTGCTAGAAAAAAAGTAGCTTTGGGTCTTTTTTACAAGGTGAGTAGAGTAGACAGCTAAATACCTAATTGATTACTGTTTAAAGTGTATTTAAAAGTTTTTGACTTAAATGTAGTATTTTTGATAAATATTTTTAATTTTCTTTAATTCTTTGCCAATACATTGAAAAACATCATTTGATACGCCTTGCTTTTAGTTAGGACACCAATCCCGTCTCGAGTGCAGTCACAAACTACATAGTGTTCGCAGTTTGTCATTGAACTCAAGGTGGTACTTAAATGTACTATAATAAAAACCACCTTTGCAGTGTATTATCAAACTATGTCCAAAAGATATACTGAATCCCATATTTAAGTCTGGGGCTACAACACCGAGTGATGACAGACCCGAGGTCAGTCGTAGCTATCAAGAGTATGACACAGATCCAAAAGACTTCCCTATAACACAGCCGCTGTTGAAGAAAGAAGGAATGATTCAATGTGCAGGCGAAGCTGTCTATAGCGATGATACACCGGCGATTAAAGATGAAGTATTTGCCGCACTAGTACTCTCTACTGTAGCAAAGGCAGATATAGAAAGTATTGACAGTTCTGAAGTTTTGGTAAGCACTAACACAAATCGCTACTATAATATTGTAAATGATTAGGGAATTCATTGTTCAATTGAATAACATCTTAAATAAATCCTGAATTTCAGAAAGTTGACGGTGTTCTGGCGGTATTGACATCCAGAGATATACCAGGTGTAAACAGTATAGTTCGAGGAGATTTTATGCTCTTTTTTGAGAACGAGGAATTATTGGCTAGCAATAAAATACTTTATTATAATCAGCCAGTAGCTATTGTCGTTGCAGTGACTCAAGTATTAGCCGATAAAATGGCATGTTTAGTTAAAGTGAATTATAAGAATGTTCCGAAAAAACCTATTGTTTTCACAATTGAAGATGCAATACGTGCACCGAAAGAGGAAAATAGACTTTTTGCTTACCCAGGTATAGTTCCAACAGATAGAGGAGCTAATATTAGAAAAGTTATAAAAGGCACTTTTATCAGTCCGCGTCAGTATCACAATATGATGGAATTGCATACGACTATTACGAAGCCCGTTGATGAAGGCTTAGAAGTTATTTCATCAACTCAGTTTATGGATCTTACCCAAGCCGCTATTGCACAGCTTCTCAAAATGCCTGAGAGTTTGTAAGAAAAATTGTAATTATAATCAATAATGCATGAAACAAATAAGCCTCCCTATTGAAAACGAGTTGTTAATTTCAGAATAATAATTAAAACAAGAAGATGTGGCGGTGGTTTTGGCGCTAAAATCAGCAGGCATGGCTTTGTAGCATGTGCGACAGCGTTAGTTGCAAAAACACTTAATAAACCATGTAGAATGTCTATGCCAATGCATAGCATTACACGAGCAACTGGAAAAAGACCAAACACGAGACTTGATTATGAGGTATGAAAGTAATACTAATTGGTTTATATTTAAAATACTGTACTTTTAATGTTCGGGTAGTAGGTAAATTGAAAATTTTTTGGGTAAATAAAAAAAACAAAGATGCCTCAAGTAACTTTTAAATGTTTTATTTTGTTTTAAATAAGGTAGCGGTGGATGACAGAGGTGAAATACAATACATGGACGCAGTATTTTATGTAAATGATGGTATTTCCCGTAATGAAAATGAGAATGCGTACGCCACAGAATCTTTAAAAAATTGCTATGATTCTCGTAGATGGAAGTGTGATTCTTTTGGCGTCATTACAGATGCTCCTTCAAATGTATTTATGAGGGCTCCAGGTAAGTTAAAAGATCTGAACAAATTTTATTAAGGAAAGTAAGGGATTTATATAATGCTGTTTATATATTCAGGTGGTTTTGAAGGAATATCGGGAATTGAGCACATAATGGACCATATTGCTCAAGAATTAAATCGTGACCCAGCACAAGTTCGTATGGCAAACTATCGTCGAGAAGACAACGATTTGCCAACCTTATTACCGATGTTCCTCGATAGAATCAACTTTAGAGACCGCGAAGAAAAAATAAAAGAGTTCAATAGTCTTAATAGATGGAAGAAACGTGGGATAAAGCTTAACAATATGGCCTTTCCAACAGCATACCTTGGTAATTATGGAGCTCTGGTATCTGTGTACCATGGAGACGGAAGTGTGGTAATAAATATTGGTGGTATTGAGATTGGCCAAGGAATTTTTACTAAAATGGCGCAAGTAGCAGCTCACGAGTTCAATGTCCCCGTTGAAACTGTGTCAGTCATACCTTCTTTAAACTTTGCAACCCCGAATTCTTTTGCAACAGCCTCTAGTATAACCAGTGAATGTTGTGCTTACTCCGTGATCAGATGTTGCGACCAGATCAAAGCAAGACTAGCACCCTTCAGAGTAGCTATGCCTACTGCTTCATGGCGAGAAATCGTATTTGAAGCTGATAGGCAGGGAGTATTGTTACAAGCTAATTATTTAACGAGTCCAAATGATCCGAGACTGGTGAATTACTCGATATTTGGTATAGCTGTAACTGAGGTTGAAGTAGACATACTAACTGGCAGTAAATGGATTGTTCGAGCGGATATATTTGAGGATGCTGGTCGTACATTGAATCCAGCAATAGATGTAGGTCAGGTGAGATATCTTTTGAGTTTTGGTGATGTTGCTTTATTTAATTTCCGTTTTGAAATTGCAAGAAGTATAACTTCAAGTTAAAAGTAATATTTGATTTGAGGTGGAAGGGGCATTTACAATGGCCACGTCTTTATGGATGATGGAAAATACAGTATACAACAAGTATACTGGAGAATTGTATAGTGATAGAACGTGGACGTACAAAATAATAGGAGCAAAAGATATTCCGTTCGATTTTCGAGTTTATTTGAGGCGAAAAAGGCCGAATCCTGTTGGTATTTTGGGATCTAAAGGTACAAAAATATTGTTGAATATTATTAATGAATAATAGTAGATAGAATAGTTTATTATATTTCAATATCATCGCTTATATTTCAATATCATCGCCTATATTTCAATATCATCAATTATATATTTTTGCAGCTACTGGTGAACCTCCAGGCTGCCTCGGTTATGTTGTAGTGGAGTCATTAAGAGATGCTATAGAAGCCTCTAGGAAAGACAGTGGCTACGATACAAAATACCTCTGTTTGAGTAAGTTCCTATTTAAATTTCTTTACATATTTTTTTTAAATATCACGCCTTTATTCCACAAGACAATCGTAAGCTTATCAATAAAATAATAAAAAAAAACAAAAATCTTTTAGTATGATCAAGGGAGCGAAGATTTTATGACTATAATTCTTTTTCTGAAAACTTCACGGGAAAAATGATTAATGTCAAAATGCTACATTGTTGAAAAAACTGTTTAAATTATTATTATTTTTGTGTTGGTTTCTTGCGTTACATGAAATGATACAAATTTAATTATTCCAGCAGGTTTTACTCAATTCTGATTACTGTATATACTGTACAAATAAAAAAATATATTAATACATTTTCAGTTGTGGAGTCTTCATGTGCAGTAAGGTCTATCTCAGACAAAAGATGCAGTAATTTTTTTTTTTACATTTTTGCAGAGGTTCCAGTTAATCTTGAAAGTATTGTTGAAGCAGCTGATGTGAGAATAGAAGAGTTTATCCTTTATTGAGCAACTATTTTGAGTTGTCAGAGATCTCGTGCTGACGTCATCATAATGCTTATACAAGTCACAAAACGAATGTTATGAATATTATATCTGCAATAATAATATACGTATTTCTTATATTATCCAGATTAGCTATAAGACATTCTAACATAGCAAAATTAGATTTATCTTTATATTTTGTATCAGTCTGTCTGTCTATCCCTGCACGCGGACCTTAAAACAAAATGTCGCCACAAAAAAACGCTTGAAGCGGCTACAAAAAAAGGTAGTAGAGGCTACAAAAAACACCTGAAGCGCGCGACACCTCTTGTGTCCGGTGAAGCTTGAAGCCGCTTCAAGCGTTTTTTTGTGGCGGCTACGCCGCATACGAGCCACAAAAAAAGGCTGCCTCAAAATGATGCTTGATGTGGCGTTTTTTTGAATCCCGTGTGTGGGGACAGTATATTGTATTACAAAAAGTTGGTTTTTGTCGACCAAAGCAGGTAGTACGGACGTAAATAAAAATCAGGCCTGATGGCTGCCCCGGTGCCGTCCCCTGGGTACCGCTCATGTTCTCAGTGATTAAGAATGGAAAGCAAATTATCAGCTATTATTATAATTTGCAGAACTAGGATCGTCGTGATATCTGTGTATGTCATACAAAGATAATAAAGCAATAATGTCAGCTGATCCTACCTAAATGTTTATATATCATTATAGGTGAAATGATTTTCTCTGTCGGTCGTAAGTAAATCCATTGCTTGTACTAGGGTTTATTTGATTATGAGGACGGACTCGGCGCCGGGGCGGACATAACCGGGTTTATTGCTTACTAAAATAACTACAAAGGGTTCCGTAACACCTACGGAACCCATTGCCCTCTACGTCTTTACTTACGTACGCTCTATTTAGAAATGAGATGTCATTAGATTTTTTGCCCCTGAATTTGTTTCGGTGTTTCTACTCAGGGTAGTCAGCTAGGAAACACCGGCCTCATCTCATTAAAACTGACTGAAAACAAAATTGACGTGCAAAAGTGTTTTCTGAAAACCTATTTAGAAACTAAAGATCATTTATTATTTGTCATGACACCCTTAGTGGCACTATCAGGTGAAACAGAAATATATTATATTCTTATATAGTACATTTTGATACAAGTGGAGAAAGGTTGTCATTGTGACCGAAGCGGAATTCTGCGGTGTTATGGAACCGAGACCTGACAAATTTCCACGTTTTAAAAAAATCTTTCGAAGATATAAATAAAAGAGAGTAGATGGTTTTTTTTTTTTTTTTTTTGTCGACGGGGAAAATCGTCTTTGACGAAGCCCGCTCTTGGGTGGAGCGGGAGACAGTGTCAGACTCTTACTGACTAAAAGCCCCGCGCCGTTCCTTCTAGCCTTCATACCGGGGCACGAGCTCCCTATCGGACAACCCTGTCCCCAGTAGGCAGAGTAGATGCGTGACTCGAGGGCGTCGCTTATCGCCCGCTTGGCGATCCTATTTAACTGTAGTTGTATTTTGTTTTGCGACACACTCATTTGTAATTTCAAAACAAACCACTTGAGGAGACAATATCAAAAATATGATTCTCTAAAATATGGGAAATAAAATTTTAAGACCACTTTTAAAGTAGTCTGATGCAGTTGGTAACATCAAATCTAAGATAGAACTTGATAACTCATAATCAGACTGCTTGAAAATTGGTCTTGTCGGAAGTTTTTTATTGTTATTTGTAGCCAATCTTTATGATTCTTTCAAATTATAATTTTTCACTTGCAGTCCCCCGGCAGTTTTACCCGCATTTTTAGGGATCCGTACCTTACAAGAAAAAAAAAACGGAACCCTTATAGGATCACTTTGTAGTCCGTCCGTCTGTCTGTCTGTCAAGACCTTTTATCTCGAGAACGCGTGAAGCTATCGAATTGAAATTAAAACCATATAGGTACTTTTTTTTTTGCGACGGGGAAAATCATCGTGTGACAAAACCCGCTCTTGGGTGGAGCGGGAGACAGTGTCAGACTCTTACTGACTGAAAACCCCGCGCCGTTCCTTCTAGCCTTCTAGCCTTCATACCGGGGCACGAGCTCCCTTTCGGACAACCCTGTCCCCAGTAGGCTTCGACCCAGCTGGCCCCCTCCTGCTGCTGACAACTCCCTGAGGCGCGCGGGAACAGTGCGCGCCGTCGATGTCTTGAACTCGGTCCATTACCGGACGATCGGACAGCGAGCTACCCATGGCTCGCCGTCCGCGAGCCCGCGTCTACGGTGGCCGGAAATCGGGATCGGAATCCCGGTGGCGGCGGCGGGAGCGCTGTAGCCTGATGCGGTCGGCCTCCTCCTTTACTAGCATTACTGCTTCGAAGAAGGAGGCGACCGCCTGCCATTCCTCCTCGCTCCGGACCATGGCCTCGACCACGGCCCGGCGCGAGAGTTCTCCGCCGCCAATCGCCCCCACGAGGGCACGGCGATGCTCCGCCCAGGCAGGGCTTACCTCGACGGTGTGTTCCACCGTGTCCTCCGGGCGTTGCGCACAGTGGCGACACCAGGGCGTCTCTTCCGACTTAATCTGAAACAGGTGCCTCCCGAACGTGCCATGTCCGGTGAGGACCTGCGTCATGCGGTACGTAAGGACGCCGTGAGGTCTTTCCAGCCACGCCTCAAAGAGGGGACTTACCGCCATAATCGTGGCGTGCCCAGCACTGGGTTGCGATAGCCGTTGACGCCATTTCACCATGAGATCCCGTCGGAGCTCTGTCCGCCATGCCTTGACATGTTGCACCAGTGGACTTTCACCCCGGCGTTGTATCTCCACGCGCATGTCGTGCATGTGTGCAAGGACTGTTGCCTCCAGATCCCACGGTGGTAGGCCAGCCAGAAGGCTCGCCGCTTCGCGGGAGATCGTGCGGTAACCCCGCACCATCCGTATTGCCATGACCCTCTGACAGGCGTTCAGTATGGTCGCCGGGTGCTTTAGCAGGGTTTTCAGTGCAGTGCAATGCGCGGTCAACTACGGACGTGTTTGCGCTGCTCGATACGAATTTTATATTCGCGTATTGCACGGCAGTAGCCGTTGCCCGTTTTTCGTCGCTATGAGTCAACCATTCATAGTCAACGAGCTGTTGGCATTCATCAAACATGCCATCGACTACATGGACGAGGTCAGCATCCTGCAGATCTGCAAGTCCAGTTTCAACGAGGAGGAGATAAGCAGTGCCAAGCTGCTGCTGTTCCAAGTGCTGGGCAAAGTTGACCAGATGCAGTCCCGACGGAGGGATGGCGGCCAGAGAAGTGTGCAGGACATCATCACACTGATGAAGAGCACCGACCCAGACGACGTGCCCGCTTTCGTGGCGAAGGAGCTGCATAAACTGCCCCCCGTCACGTTCGACCACGTCGATGTTACCAGGTTGCTGAAGGACATTACATCCCTGAAAGCAAGCCTAGCCGAAGTACAATCGAAGTTGGAGGTGTCCAATACCACCGTAGGTGCATTACGTGCCGAAGTAGAGTTGTTGCGCAACGCTGTTTCGGAAAGTAGGGCGCCTAACAACTCCAGCGTGAACATTCGTCGCGGAGCACAAAATGCATCGATCAGCAATTTTGAGTCGGCGAGTTGCAGTGCGTCACCCGCTGCTGGGAATGCTTGCGTTGCATCTTGTTCCGCCACTGCCGTCGCTGTATCGTCACCGGTCGAAATGGTGACGCGTGTAGGTACGTAAACCCCTAAACGTGCCTATTCCGCAATCGTTGCCGCAAACAAACCTGCTGTGTTGCAAACTACGCGACACGCAGGTAAAATGAAAGGGGGCAAGCAGAGCAATGAGGATGGCTTCACGAAGGTAGAGAAGAAGAAGAGGAAGAAGCCTACTTGTCAGAACCAGTGCGGTACCACGCTGGCAGGACCCAACATGCTGCTGCGTCCAGCAATACCCACGACGCTGCTGTACGTTTCGAGGCTACATCACACCACGAAGGTTGAGGAGATCGTGGAGTATGTACGAATCAAGACGAACTGGACTTTGAGAGTTGAGCAGTTGGAGCCGCGTCATAATACGAATTTCAAGTCGTTTGTGGTGCGGGTGCCAACTAATCATTTGGAGACCTTCCTCAAAGAAGAGTTTTGGCCGAAGGGTGTCGTGTATCGACGATTTCGTGGAAGGATACCGACCTCGCAGCGGAACACGACGCCGTCACTTCGTGTGCAATAGTTTGATAATAATTAGTTATAGTATCTTTTTTATGTATTAGTTTATTATTTTGTAAGATTATTTGTGTATTTTATCTATGGGCCTTAGTTGCCTGACAATAAAGGATTATTATTATTATTTAGCAGCGACGGCGCCCACACCGGCGCCCCGTAGAGGGCCATGAACTAAACGATCCCCGCGTAGAGCCTCCGGCAAGAGGCGTCTGCACCCCCAAGGTTGGGCAAGAGCCGCTTGAGAGCAGCCCCAGCCCGGAAAAGTTTGGGAGCCAGACGTCGGAAATGTTCTCCGAAATTCCACCGGCTGTCGAGGACGAGTCCCAGATACTTCATCGTCGACCCGACGCCGATGCGAACTCCTCCTACCGTAAGTTGGGAGTCTGATGGTGGCGCGTTCCGAGGGCCGCCACACCGAGCATTTATGCAGCGCCACCTCGAGTCCCAACTCCTGGATCCTACCAACGGCTATCGCAACCCCGCGTGTCGCCTGGTATGAACTTCCCTGCGCTAGAATCAGCGTGTCGTCTGCGTAGCAAACCACGCTGACCCCGTCAGGGAAGTCGCCGCGCAGCACCAGCAGTAGTCGTATCTGATGTTCCACAAGGGTGGGCCTAGAACCGCCCCTGCGGAACACCGCACGACATCTCCCGAGTTTCCAGTCTCCCTGGTGACCGGGGTAGACAATGTACCTGTCTGACAGGTACGCCTCGACCACTAGACAGAGGTATTCGGGCACCCGGTGGTACCGGAGTGCCCTCCGGATCGTACTCCAGGGCAGGGAGTTGAACGCGTTGGCAATGTCCAAAGACACTGCCAAGACATGTCGTGAGGGCTCGCACGCGTATGATGGCGTCTATAGTAGAGCGCGCCCTGCGAAAGCCGATCTGTCCGTCCGACAAGTCCGGCCCCACCCGTGATAGCCGCACGACGAGGCGGTTTGCAATTACTCTTTCAAAGAGCTTGCCCACCTCGTCGAGCAGCACAATGGGCCGGTACGCGGGCGGAGAGTCCGCAGGGCGCCCTGGCTTCGCTATGAGACCAGTTTCCCCGTCTTCCAGCAAAGTGGAAACTCGCCCCTCTCCAGGCATGCGCTGAAGAGCCCTCTCAGTCGAGGCCCGCGAGCCTCCATGGCCAGGACCCAGGCTTTCCCTGGCAAGCCGTCGGGTCCTGGGGCGGTGTTTTTGGCACTCAGCCTTCGCACTGCCACTCTCAACTCTACCTCGGTCACTTCTGGAGCATTGTCGTCGTCGTCGCTGTTGCGGTCCGCGTCAGACACCGCTGGCGGAGGCGGAGCCATGGGCGGGGTGGAGTGTTCCCCCCGCGCACGCAGGAACAGAGTGCACCATATAGGTACTCAAATCTGCTGTACCTTTAAGGTGTGAATCAAACTTTTAAGTTTACGATACTAAAAATAATGAAGATACGGCTGTTTATGTCGCAAAAAAAAACGTATATTTTGATACTCTTAAAGATCGACATTCATAGGGTACTTTCCGTTGACCCAGAACCCTGAAATTTGGCACAAAGCAAGTTCTTATAGTACAGGTATAGGAATAAATCTGAAAATAGTAAATTTGTTGTTGTCTACGTCATAAAAAAAATGCAATTCGCAAAAATACACACACCATTCGGGAATTGTAGTTTGCAGGGAACCCTCAGTGCGCGAGTCCGACTCGCACTTGCCCAGTTTTTTATTACTGTTCCGCTTGCGTGGATTGTAACATGATGTTATAATGTAACATCATAAGTCATAGCCTTCTTTGATGTATCTATTTTAGAAGATTTTTTTGATTGAAACCAAGTAGTTCCTGAGATTCCCTCTTTCAAACCATAAACTTGTCTATTTTATAATATTATTAGCTTTTGCCCGCGGCTTCGCCCGCCTACATAAAATATTGCCTATGTCACTCAAGAATAAAGCCGCTTTCTATAGGTGAAAAAATTATTGCTATCGGTCTAGTACTTTCAGAGATTACCTCCTTTAAACAAAAAACATAAAAACAAAAAAACAAACTTTATCTCTTTATTATATTAATGTAGATATTAATTGTAGATTTTTATTTTATGTAATATTAAGTAGGTATTCACTCCTGTGTCGCACGTGTGTTAAAAATCCTTGGAAATATCGGCTTTTGTCTACTGTAAAATGCACGTATCACCTTCATGAATGACTCTGACTATTGGTAAAAACTGTATCAAAATCTGTCCAGAAGTTTTTGAGTTTATCGTATTTATACAGACAAACAGACGCAGTGGGGGTTTGATTATTAGTTTTTGTTCGTTAATCGTTGTTTGTAATAGTTTCTATTTGTTAATTTCATTGTATTGTAAAATGTGATAAGTATATCTCAATAATTTGTATTGTGTTTTGAACTTTGACGGTGATTATGTTGTTCATACATCCTTTTTTTTTAATATTTGTAACCTTTGCTATCAGTAGAAAACACTAATTGATCACTATTAGCTTGATGCATTCATTTGTAAAGTAATATAATTAATTTTTAATTTTTTCTTTAATTTTATATATTACCGTTTGTATATATACCTATTAGTTTATAATATTTAATAATTAAGATGTATATATGTATGTTAATAAAAAAAATAAAAAAAATTTATAAATTCTCTGCTGTCTACGAAAGTTGTGATTTTTTTTACGGTTATTCGGCTTCAACGTAGAATGGACTTTAAGACTTTCAAAGAAAAAGAGTATAAGTTTCAACAGTATCTACGCATGGCGTTTATTAAAGAATATCTCGCTACTTTGTCGGGGAAGGGTCAACGGCCGCCCCCGGCAGGTGTCACCCACACCGGGACATTATGACATGAATTGTGAAATTCCTTTCAAAATTAATACATATTTTTTCTGATATTTCATTTTTTTTTGTTGCGTTGCATTGGTTGCATTGTTGTTTTAGTAGGTACCATCGAAAATGTTGATTGTGAGTTCCTGACAAAGATATTTTTTATGAATAGGACTAAAATTCAAAACAAAATGCACTACCTAAAAAAATAAAAAATATTAACAAACAAATATAAATATGAATTCACTATTATGCTTTTGTTATTTTTATTTTCGAAATCATCTTATGACTATGCCCTTCCACTCCACCCTAAAGCGGGAGACCGCTTTAGGGTGGGGCGAAAGGACATGCCAGACTTTTACTGACTAAAACCTCAATTGTGTCCTTCGTTACTTCAGGTTGCCTTTTCAGAAATTCCCCGAGCAACTTCACTATAATCTAGATCTTAAGATACACCCAACACAACTTACACAAATGCTGACACAAACTCAAAGAGAAAGCTGTTAATATTTACCCTGTACTGTAACCCAAGTAACTTCGGCACAGTTTATGGAGATGGCTAAGTCATCTGTGGGTTATAGAGATAGCATTGAATTTGATTGAAGATGACGCCGAAGACAATGGCGTTAGGTATCATTTTGCATCAAAGCCCAAGGGGTGAAAGTTCGACCAGAGAGCCAGCCTAGCGGAAAATAGGCTGCGCACTATAGCGAAGAGCCAATGCCGGCGGCGACCGGCTAACTCTCGATGACGTGCTATATTTACGATAGGGTTGCGAGACTGGAATATATTTTGTGGCGAGTTTGTACTGAAAGATACCTACTTGATATTTCATAAATCTTGCGCAAATATGCTGATGAAAATCATTGTGAAACTGACATTTGAAGTTTATGAAGTAGTACGATTCCAATATTATCACTAGCACAGTATGGGGGACACATAAAAAAAAAAAGTTTTTTCTCAACTGTGCCTGAAGTCGGGTAGTGATAGACAATGATGATGATGAAGAGTAAATTTTCTGGTGTACTGATAAAGTTATTTTACTGGTGGAAAGTGTCACTTTTACTGAGTTACTCGGTACCTTTCTTGTGTCGAATAGTCCATGGAAACAATGCTTCCGAGATTTTCCTGATAGTCTTGGTGTGCCTCTCTATTCCTCAAGCACCTCAGATATGTTGCCCTCTTGTAAACCTTTTCAAATCATCAAAAAGGCAGAGGATGATTTGCAAATCATCCCCTGCCTTTTTTATCGAGATACACTTCTTAATAACATTGTTCGGGCTGAGACCATAGTCTATATAGAGTACTTATAGTTCTTAGTAATAGCGTTCCAAAACCACAGCTCTATGTTTGATATGAAATTGAGTTGGAGGACATGACTTCAAATATTCAAGTACAATAAGTTACTTTTATACATTGTTTAATTAAATCTGGCTCAGGTTAACCTTTCGTAACAAAACCAATAAACCGCTTTTATCCTGTAAGCCACGCAAGAAAATCAATTTCATTCACTTACACGGCGTCACTAACGCCTCGAAGAAAATTAGTACAAATGGAGACAATAAAGTGGAACAAATAAATACAATTTCCCAGTCGATGGTCATTTATTTTGTTCAGGACGTTCGTGCGAGCATATTTATCTAAAGTTCTAAATAGACTGGATTGTCAATTTGTTCTGACATCTGAATCACTTTTGTTATTAGACCAGCTTCTGCGGCATCATCTACGTGAATGTAGAAAATATATGATTTTCATTACTCATAGTCTGAAAGTAGGTCTGAAGTTGCCTGAGGAGTGGGCTAAAAGTGATACTTTCATCCCCATACTTTCAACTGACAGCTATCAAATTATTAAAAAAAAATAGGTCTATCTTCGCATTTCTATTGAACCATGTTCGAACTTTCTATACAGCCAGTCAATTGCACCTGGATATAAAATTGAAATAACTTAAAGATAAGTATTAATTAAATAATATTATACTTTTAAGTGGCTTATTTTTTCAACGGCTTCTTTAAAATACTTTATTTTTAATAAAATACAAATAATTCTCTAATTTTTCAATAATGAAAAATAATGGCTGAATAGCTTATTGGCAGGCCACAGAAAAAAAAAAACAAAATGGCGGGAAATTGGCAATCCGTCATTGGTTTTTTTCGAGTTGAAGTGTTTTGTTTACGTTTCCGTACAGCAGAGAATTTCTTAAGAGAAGAAACTTAATTCAGAAGAAAGATGAAAGACCTTACGACGACTCAGGTTTTACAAACTTTTTATTATTTTATTTTTACTTTCCTTGTATTCGTAATGAAAAGCACAGTGTTTACCTCGGGGTGAAAGTTACTTATTTAGTCTCTCGAATTAGCCAACTCCTTCCCGGGAATGTAGTATTGCTCTACAGAGACATGAAGTCACCAGTGCAGTGATAAAGAAGAACATTCTATTGGAGAAAGAATTTTTAAAATCGTTTCAGTAGTTTTTGAATTTATTAATTACACACAAAAGTAAAAATCTTTCCTCTTTGTAGTACCTATTAGTATAAAAGTATGGATTTAGCGCATTATTCTCATTTATTGCAAAATGTAATCTATCCACAATCGTACGAACCCTAAGGCGGCTAATTAAAAATTCACAGCAACAAAATTAACAAGAGCTGATGCTTTGAAAATCGGAGATTGATAAAAAATCTAGCTAGGTACGACGGCACTAAGAGAAATTCTGCAATTAGATATGACGTTCACTCAGTCTGTAAGTAACAAAACGTGTAGCCTGAGCTCATACACACAGAGGATCCAGCAAGAGGTAGGTGCTAAGACTAACATTAACAACGTAGAATATTTTGTCTACAGATGCAGCTCGCGTTTTCGTCAAATTTGTCAACGGGACTAGGTGCGAGGCGAAGTAATGAGCAGACGTCTGCGGCGGCGTTCCGCGACTTACAATAATTCATTCCAGTTGCCTGTCAACAATCTCGCCCTCAGCCGTATTGCGTCGAAACTACAAGAGCGTATCATGTCTGTTTGACGTAATTGGATGGAAATGGCTATTTCGTTCTTGAGGTATTTGTTTTGAATCACTAGGCCGTGTTCTATTTAACACGAAATTATTTAAATTTACTTTTTTTAAATGATAATAAATCAGTGCTTGACTTCGATCCCACCTTCGGAAACAGTGATAAAGTCGTTGATGGTGAACTAACCGCTCTAGTTTATTATTAAGATTGACATTCACTCTAACCTTGAAGACACTTAAATTAAAATAAGACGGGAAGACCACAATAGGAAAATTGTTCCAGTTACCTACATTTTTACTCTTTCCTTTTTTTGACGTTGTAAATCGTCAAATTTCTCCAATATTATGAACTTTCTGACTTGTTTTTATTAAAAGCCTCGTAGCACTGCCTCAATGCTTTTCAACGCCATTGCTAGAATGTACTGGCCTCTTCAGAAACCGTTAAAAAGTCAGATGACAGTGTAGTGTCTGGTCTGGGCAACTGCCCAGCAGATAGCTGATTTTACCCAGTTGGATATACAACAGTCAAAGTTCTCCGCACGATATCAGAACGTATGTTCTAATCGCTCTAAGGTGTACCTTTATGATAATATTATGCTAGTAATAAAAAACAAAGTAAAAGTATTTTTTTATTAAATTCCCAATTACAGTTGAAACCGGATGAAAGTTTTACTGAACTAAGTAGGTATAGCGAAATTGGTTAGGTACCTGATACTGTTCAATACCACTTCTCTTCTAAGTCTTATCCACTAAAACTCTTCAATTTTCACATCGGCTGCTTCAACAATACTTTCCATATTTACTGGAACTTCTGTAATAATAAAAATATATGTCACTTAAGCTTCAACTTTAAGAGAATCTTAGAGGGCTACCTCGACCAACACCTTGGGAGGCTCTCGTTACGTGATTGGAATCAAGAATAGATTCAGAAAGTGGAATTTCCTGGACACGCATTTTATTGTTAGAAGCTCTCTGGAGCCCTGGGACCTTACCATGGCTTGTTAAAATGTCATTCGTGCGAATGAAAAAGAGAGATGGAACTATACACTCTATATACTTTTAACAATCCAGATTAGATCGACAAATGAATCGCGGAGCTCATGGTAGAACATCCATTTTTTTATAGGTGTTTTTTCTAATAAATATTTAAAAATTTAAATAGTCTGTGTTAAGTTATTTACGATTTCTCCAGTTATGTCGATGTCCTTTTCGAGACTATTGCTAGAATTCAGACTCCATGGTAATAATTTGAGATAACAAAATCCATTTGCAAGAACTATTTTTGTAGGCAAACATTAAAAAACATCTCTCGCTCTGAGTGGAGCAGGAAGAGTGTTACGACTTTTGCTGACTAAATCCTACCGGTTTTTCTTCATTTGCTCTTTGCGTTCCAGGTTTGCTGTAACTATTTCAAACAATCTCGCAGATTTATTTAATTCATGAATCCCCAAGCGACCACCGGTGGCCGCGCATCTATTGTCTTACTATTGTGTCTCTAATTGACGGTATCTGAAGGGTTAAGCTGGGGAATCAAATCCAGAAACTCATGTCCATCTGTACTAGCGATTGCGACCAAGAGACCAACTAGGTAGTAATATTTACATTTGACACTCATTTCGCTTGTTTATTGTTAGAAATTAAGTCTGACGTGGGCTCGCGCTCTACCCTTGTGCGGAATAAGTCATTGGATGATGACCCATAAAAAAAATGGCGCCAACTTAAAATCTCGATTTTCGGAGGCTTTTGGAGGAGGATTAATTTTTTGGTTATTAGTTTTAATTGATCTTCTTCTTCTTATTTACTCTACTATTACTGCTACACATGACATTTGGTCGACAATTTGTGCTGCTTTCAAGTCTAAGAGTTGAAAGTAATTCCGAACTATGAAATAAAACTATAATTAGGTTCAAGTCTGCCTCGTCTCCTTCCTTAATTGAATAACTACTACGGGAAGCAAATCTTTTATAGCTTTAGGACCGTCATTTTATATCTGAAGACGTTTCAAGTTATACAAAGGTGCCGGCTGTACCTATTTAAGTAATGAATTTCTTCAATTTCAGTTGGAGCTCACCTATACGTGATAAACTAAAGGAAATGAAATCTATGTGAGGGTATAAGTTCTATGGTACCATAATTGTTATCAAATATATGAATGTTTAGGCATGGAAGAGTGTAATTGCTCGTACTATAGCGAAATTTTTTAAAGCAATAATTATTGGGATCTTTATTACAGAATGCTCCTCAACTTACTCAGACTCAGGCTTCTATAGCATCTCTCAATGATTCCACTACAGCATAACCATGGCAGCATGGAGGTTCACCAGTAGCTGCAAAAAAGTTACTTTGGATATCAGTATAAAATAGGTAATTACGCACTGAACCAAATACAACTAATTCTATTATCCTTTAACCCATTAACCTTTAGCTCCCAAAATACCGACTGGATTTGGTTTTTTTCGTCTCAAATAAACACGGAAATTGTAAGGAATGTCTTTGGCTCCAAATATTTTATATGTCCACTTACGATCACTATATAATTCTTCGGTACACTCGTAGACCGTATTTTCCATCGTCCACAAAGATGTAGCCATTATAAATGCCAAAATAGGTGGAACCTATACAAATACAATAAAATTTATTGATATTTAAACCAAAACAAATGAAAACAACAACATTAACAAAGTAGTAAATATTTAAACAAAGTAACACAAGTTACATTATCTTACCTGGCCCTCTTCTATAGCGGGATTCAATGTGCGCCCAGCATCTTCAAATATATCCGCTCGAACAATCCATTTACTACCAGTTAATATATCTACCTCAACCTCGACTACTGCTATCCCAAATATCGGGGAATTTATTGATTTGGGATCGTTTGGGCTTGTGAAATAATTAGCTTGTAACAATACTCCTTGCCTGTCAGCTTCAAATACTATTTCTTGCCATGAAGCAGTCGGTACAGCTGCTCTAAAGGGTGCTAGTCTTGCTTTCATCTAGTCACGACATCTAACAACGCAGTAGGCACAATTTTCACTAGCTAAACTGGAATTCATTGCAAAAGAATTTGGGGTTGCAAAGTTAACAGAAGGTATGACTGTCACAGTATCAACAGGGACGCTGAGCTTGTAAGCTGCCACTTGAGCCATTTTAGTGAAAATTCCTTGTCCGATTTCAATACCACCAATGTTTATGATTACACTTTCGTCACCGTGGTATGCTGACGGAAAGGCCATATTGTTAAGCTGCATCGCACGTTTCTTCCATCTATTAAGATTATTGAACTCTTTAATACGCTCTTGCTGCTCTCTAAAACTGATTTTCTCAAGAAACTCCGGCACTAATGTTGGCAAATCATTGTTTTCTCTACGATAGTTAGCCATACGAACTTGTACTGGATCTATGTTTAGTTCTATGGATATATGGTCCATAATGTGCTCTATTCCTGAAATGCCTTCTAAGCCACCTAAAAGAAACAAAGTGAAATTCAATTTGTTCTCAAAGAAACAACTTAGTACTAGCATAGTTTCAATAATTTGCTAACACTTATGGCAGTTTTTATAATACACAATTATTTTATACCAGGGGCTCTGCAGAAAGCATTCGATGGAGCATCAGTAATGACGCCGAAAGAATCACATTTCCATCTGCTGTAATCATAACAATTTTGTAATGACGATGTAGAATACGGATTTTCATTTTCATTACGAGAATGACCATCATTTACATAAAATACTGCATCCATGTATTAAATTTCACCTTTGAAGTCCACCCCAACCTTAATTAAAAATAATGGCAAATAAAGAAAAAAAATTTTTCTTTGGTTTGGTAAATGGCAGGTAAACTATTTTTTATCATGTTAAAGCGATATAACCAATAAAATAGTACATATTATAAATTGTACCTCGTAATCAAGTCTTGAGTTTGCTCTTTTCCCAATAGCCTGTGTAATGCTGTCCATTGACATAGACATTCTACATTGCTTGTTTAGTATCTTGGCTACCAACGCCGTTGTACATGCTACAAAATTATGCCTGCTAACTCTGGAACCAAAAGCACCTCCACATCTTCTTGTTTTCACTATAATTCTGAAATAATAAGTTTTTATTACGAATGTCAGTTTAAATAAAAAAATATTTATTGATTGTATTTATTAGTTTTATTACAAACTCTCAGGCATTTTGAGAAGCTGTGCAATAGCTGCTTGAGTAACATCTATGAACTGAGTTGATGATATAACTTCTAAACCTTCATCAACGGGTTTGGTAACCGTCGTATGCAGTTCCATAGTATTATGATACTGACGTGGACTGGTAAAGGTTCCTTAGATAACCTTTTTTATGTTTCTTCCTCTATCCGTTGGTACGATACCCGGATAAGTAAAAAGTCTGTTCTACTCTTTAGGTGCTTGAATTGCATCATCAATTGTGAAAATAATAGGTTTTTTCGATACATTCTTATAATTCACTTTAACTAAACATGCCATTTTATCAGCTAAAACTTGAGTTAATGCGACAATAATAGTCACTGGCTGATTGTAATAAAGTATTTTCCTACTCGCTAATAGCTCTTCATTTTCAAATATGAGCAAGAAATTTGCTCGAACTATGCTGTTTACGCCTGGTATGTCCTTGGAAGTCAACACTGCTATAACACCGTCAACTTTCTGAGACGCAATAAAATTAATTCATTGTTTTTATTTAGAGCATTGTAATAGCGGTTTGTGTTAGTGCTTACCAAAACTTCAGAACTGTCAATACTTTTTATATCTGCCTTTGCTACAGTAGAGAGTACTAGTGCGGCAAATACTTCATCTTTAATCGCCGGTGTATCATCGCTATAGATAGCTTCGCCTGCAAATTGAATCATTCCTTCTTTATTCAACAGCGGCTGTGTTATAGGGAATTCTTTTGGGTCTGTGTCGTACTCTTGATAGCTGCGACTGACAAGAAGTCTGTCGTCACTCGGTAAAGTTGCCCCAGACTTAAAGATCGGATGCAATACTTTTTCTGGACATACTTTGATAATACAATACAAAAAAATAAGATTTCTATTAAAGTAATATTAGATTCCAAAAGTGTGTCAAACTACTTTATTCAACACAATTACAAGGAAATTAAAGAGATCTTAAACTTTTTATACAAAAAAAAAAAAAATCAATAATGTCAAAACGTTTAAAAAAATTAACCAGAAACAAATATAATTTACTCGCCTTATAAAAAAGACCCAAAGCTACTTTTTTTCTAGCAAATGGTAGTGGATATGGTGGTCGAACATTAGCATTAATTTCATTCTCCAAGACGTGCAGAGCCGCTTGTAACGTATGTTTGTTAAATATGTCTTGTCCAATCCAAAACCTTTCAGTATCGTAAGCGTGAGTAAACGATGGATTAATATTACCGTACACAATGGACGCTTCTTCTATAAGATGTGTATGAGGCTTGAATTTCAAAAGAAATCCTGAATTTACTTCTGCCTGAGCGTTTTGTTCCCTCGCCGCAATCTAGAAGTGAATGTTCATGTATAGTAAAGTTTATATGTTTCAAAAGCGTTTTTGCTTTAGAGATAAGCTTTGAATTGGCAAAAAATCTGAGCGCCGAACATAATACCGTAGTTTTTATTTAAGTTTGTGTGTAGCAACCAAATGTTGTTATTATTGGTATAGTTTTTACTGTTATTTAGTAGTATTATTTTGCTTCCAGCACTATAATAATGTTTTTATTGCGAGAGAAGAAAAGTCTTTCGTTGCGTGTTGCAGGCATTGTCTATAGAGTGTTTATGTGAGCATGGAAAATATAACTGACTCACCTTATAAGTTACTAATTTGTAACATCGTGACAGGGGCTGCAGTTTTATTTGAGTTATAACTTTCCCTTTTAGATTTGTTGTCAAAAATTCATGTAGATTCATCTCTGTATATCTCCTCTTACGGTCAACTACAAATTAAATATAGGTAAGTAATTTTTTCATGTTTTGTGGTATCTAAGTTATTCTGATTTTATGAAATACTGTGCAGATATACCTAGAGTAACAACACCGACCAATAAAAGAAATATATCTGATTGAAAACATGGGTCTGAATTTTTCAAAGATTTTTATATTTTCCCGATCTAAAAATATATAGGAAATAGTACTTAATAATTTATGATTAAGTGCAATTTTATAACGTTACGTACTTTAGTAGTGATTAATAAAATAAGTATACAAGGTATAAGGGACAGCCCTTCGCAAACTTTAAAGGCTTGCTCAGTAGACGAAACTAAACAACCTTCCACAAGATTTTTTTTCAGGAAACGAAAACAAAAATCAGCTTCACCATACAAAATTTTATTATGAACTTAAGAGGATCCTTCTCCATTCGCTTATCGTAAACATCGAAAATGGTATAAAAGCTTGTTACTTCATTTAATGCAATCCAACGCGATGTTTGACGAAAAAGGAACGCAAAAAAAGAGAGATAACGCCTGGAAACTCTGTTAGTATTCGGCAATTCCGAGATTTACTCGAAAATTTCACAAAACTTGCTCCAGGAAATAGCGGTTTTTTTTAAACCCTTAAAAGTTTTTGGAAAAAGTTGTCATCATTTAGAATCTTAATAAAATTTGCAAGGTCTCTAGAGGATTACTTTTTGACTTTTTTAATTTTTAGGCAAATTATGAAGTGTCAAAGTTCATACAAAATAGGACATTTTCAGAGGTTTTTACTGGATTAGTTTTACACAAATTTAGAAATTGGTTTCTTTAGAAACTTCTTTAGAAACTAGATAATATCCACAAGATACTGTGTTTCCAAAATATCTAATGAAAAGTGTGTAATAACGTCATAATCAGTTATGAGCGGTTGTATGAAAAACAGTGTAAATGTGAGTCGTGATGCACCACCTTAATTGGACAGTTTGTATGGAGAGGCCGACTTTTTCAGTTTCGTTTACTGAGCAAGCCCTTAAAGTTTGTGGAGGGATGTCCCTTACACCTTGTATTATAGTAATATTATCGCGAATAGACAGATATACGCGGTGAGGGACTTTGTATTATAATAAGTAAAGATACGGGCGGCCATAAGTTTTGCCGCTTACGTTTCTCACTGGTATATGAGCCACTCGTTCCATGTGATCATGCAGTATACCTAAATACCAGAAGTCGTCATTCGATTCACATAACTCTTTGAACAAGTGCATCGTGTCCGTCAACGTCATGTTGGCTCCAAGGACCAAGTTTATGTCCATGTAATGTGTGGCCAGTTCCTTTACGTCGCTTATGTCTATCAGTAACTTTGGGTAATCTAGTATTGGACATACTCCTGAAATGTATGTAAGGCATTATTAGGACGTACGAAGGTATTAATTATTTGAAATTATGTTGTACAGAAAATGCTGCTCCTATGTAAGTGTTTTGCTTAGGAACATTACTAATAAATTTTGAAATAGTAGTTTATGTGACTAGGGGATAAAGCAGTGTCTTTAAGTCGCGGGCGGCATGTTGAATTTCGAACGAAACGAAGACCTGAGTGAAGTGAGGAATTCAAGCCGCCCAAGACAAAGACAGCTTTATCCCCGTGTTGCATAGTCTACTTTTTTCACCATCTGTGAGATAATTAAAAGGCAATTTGGTCGATCAATCATATATTAATAAGTAAGTATATTTTTACACCACCTGCTCGAAAATGTCAAATTATATGTCAAGCAACCTTAACCTAAAGTGAGTCATTAGTGGCTGGGGCATAGAAATATATTATATCTATGGGCCGGGGGCACAGCCGGTCAATAATGTTGTACTGGATTTCATTATGACCCGCTGGTCAATAATGTGACTATTATTTTCTCACAGTACATGTAAAAAGTAGAGTATTCTCCTCTGGGCTAAAGATGTCTTTGCCTTGGGCTAGCTTGAATCCCTCACTGCATTCAGGATTCTTGTATTAACTCCCTCGCTTTGCTCGTGAGTTAAATCCCGAATCCTTCATTGCGCTCGAGATTCAATATGACGCCCGTGACATAAGACACAACTTTAGCCCCTCGTTGCAATCTACTATTACAAGTTCATCAAACAAACAATGTATCTGTACAAATATTTGTTCTGTGCGGGAATAAAACCCGTGACTTGCAGCACAGCAGTCAATCGTGAGTCATTCGCTCAACAACTACGCTAACCGTGCCATCAAAATTAAGAAAACCTTGTAGATACAACACAATTGTTAGATATGTAATTCAGCTCATGAGTTATCATCGAGTGTTCGTAGTGTCTTAAACATTTATATGCATTGCTAAAATTCTACAACGTCTACTGAACACTCAGTGTGTGAGTCCGACTCGAACTTGCCAAGTTTTTTATTGTTAATAGGCTTGCGTTTGACCACTATCTCATCTGATGGAAAGCGACGATTTGGTTGGTTTAATCCTCTCATCCTTTCTACTATGTTCCACGATTATGTACACCCTCATCTAGGTATTTCCTGCAATATCGTCCCCTCAAAGCAGTTGTTAACGTTGGCACGAGTTTCGGCGGTCATCTTCACATCCAGCTATACTAAGATACTAAGCTAGAATACAGACGGTGTATTCTACACCAGCCTTAAAAGTCATGAATTCATTTGTATGCAATTTTATAGTTTAGATACTGCATGTTTATCGAAAATTACCAAAAAACAATATGGTAAACTTTTGATGTATTTTTTATCTTTTTTTTTTGTAATAAATAGTCACTAAAAAAGACAAAAAATAAATACTTTTTATACGTAATTGACACATTCGCTACATCTATAGTAATAAAACACATATCGTAACATTTCACGGGAGCGAAAGGGAATGGGAAGCATTCGCTTCTTTCTGCAAAGCAGTACCTAATGATAGCGAAGGAGATGGCAGTAATCTTGGAGGAATGGACATCTTCACAGTCTAACTGCCGCCACAGGAGTCACCCCGGACGTCGGCAGTCGCAGACAATTTTCGGCCACCAGAGCCGCGCCTACGGGCTTGCTGACGACGAGCAATGGGTATCTCGCTGTCCGGCCGTTCAGTAAGGACTGAACTCAAATGGTTGAGTTCGTGTGGTGTTCCTTGTATACCTCCAAGGGATATCAGCAAAGCCGTAAGGTCCCAATAGGGCAAGGCGTCTGCCCTATTGGGACCCTACGGTTTTTAGCTTTCGGCAAGGGCCACTGGTATTTTCGAAAGAGATGTGATGACGGTACCTATCCTGGAACGCAAAAGGCAACTGAAAGGCACAGGTGGGTTTCAGTCTATAAAAAACTGACTTGCCTTCTTGCCCCACCCTAGTGTGGGAGAAGACATTTGATGATATCTCCACTCAAAAAAAAAACCATAACATTTCTCAAAAAGTATAAATTATCATTAACAAACTTTGATTACTCCGATCCTAAACACTTGCAGTATTGAGTCCCCAAACCACAAAAGTATGGAAGCTCAATACTGCAACTGTAATCAATGAAAAAACAAGGAAGGGAATATTTTTTTGACCTACCCAGTATTGTAAAACTCATCTGCACCTGCTTAGGAACCACTTTTAGTTCAAGATTGCGTTTAGGAAAGTTTTAAAACAAAAGTCTCAGAACTTAGATAAAATACACAGCGGATTGCTTCGGCGACAGTCGGTGGGATCCATAAAGATGCTGAGCTAGCTAATATCTGAGAGTACTCCGGGCCAGGTGACAATTGTTCTCCCCGGGCTTCTTGGCATCACTATCTAGTTAATTACTTTTTATTTTATGAGACTATTATGAAGTAAAGATCCTTAGTCTTTACGTCTTCGTTACATTATTTTGTAGGTGTGCCTTACAAGAGATTCTAATTAGTTTAGATAACAAGATTTAATTAAATAGATATCGATTACGGAAATAATAAACTTAAAAGATTTTATACGTTTTTTAAATTGAGATTTATGTTCATGTAGTTCATTTTTGGAATGTGCATATTTAAACCTTGAATTGAATGCATCCATCTACTGTGATCTGTCTCTATTACTCAATAGTTTGCTGAAAGAAAACTCAACTTTGTGTCAAGCTCGCCTTTACATGAACTCTGTTATCACTGCATATTATAACTTTTGTGTACAATATACAATCTAGAATGCCAAGGTGCTAAGTTACTCGATACATTGATTTAGTAAATAATTTTCTTAGCTATTTTTTATTTCTTAGCCATTATATTAGTTACCACTCGCGCGCGGGTAAGAAAGAAGTGGGGAATTGCACGTTTTTAGGTAAATAAAAAAAACACTTTTCCTGGATTTTTATAGGAAAATTATAGATACAGAAACCAAAATTTTCGGCCTAAAAATTTCGTACAAACTTGTGTACAAAACGACAAGCTTTTTTCAAGGACATTTTAAAGTTTTAATAGCAAGGTAATAGTTGGTTTGAGCTAGAGTGAATAGGCTTTTAATAAACTAGTGCGCCTCATCAGAGATTGCATCACTGCTTACCATCAGGTGGGATCGCAGTCAAGCACTAGTTTATACGAATTTAAAAAAAAAAAGTTGTATAGACGTATGTTAATGACCACCAAAATCGACTAAACAGGATGAAAAAACACACGAACTCCCTTATAATTATGTAAAGCTTGAACTAGCTCTTTCGTTAGTTCCAAAGACACCCACAGAAATTGCGCTACCTAATTTTCGAGATCGTCTGAGACAGGTGACAATAGTGTGCTCCCCGCTCGCTCGTAACCACATCTTATCCCTACAGCAAGCACCCTGCACTGTTTGAATTGCTTCACCCCTCACTTCAGCGCACAATGATAAATGGTAGGTACCTAGCTACCCCACCTCTCATTTTACTCACTAATTTTTAAGCCAACCGCGGTATAAACAACGGTGCTGTGATAATAGCTGTTCTGTCTCTGGCCGGAAATTAAATGCTTTCAATAAAATTAACGAATATTTCATCATTGTTTTGACGCTTTTGTTTTTGGGTTTAGTTGTTAACCAACAAATAATAGTACATCAATTATACGGCCTGTATTTGACGTAAGTAAAATAAAGTAGGTAAAGTTTTTGCACCACAAAACTGATTATTGTCATTGTAGTGGGTAGCGTTTTCTAATTGTTTTTTTTTTGGTGTTAGGTACAATCTGCGGCCATGGGTTGGCTTCCGCAAGAAAAACACGGGGTTCTGACATGCAAGACAAAGAAGGAACAAAAGTGTGTTTTAGTCAGTAACAGTTTGAAACTCCCTCCCGTCTTAGAGCGGGAGAAGCAATTGGATGAATTCCCATCTTATAAAAATGGTGATGACACTATTTAATGTACTTACTTATAGAGAAAATGGTGATAATATTCTCTAATATATTTTTAGAGAAAATTTCTATATGTATCTTCATTTAACATTAGTTAAAAAGTGGTTTAATCCAAGTGATAATAATGGCGTACACAGAATTAACGAATACTGTATTCGTTAATTCTGTGTTACAAAACAAAAAAAAAAAAAAAATTATTGTAGTTTTTTACATATTTCTTTTTAGGGTAAGAAATAGTCAGATAATTCGTCCCCTTCTAAATGGAACGAGACCACATGTCAGACTTGCACGCAGAACAGATGGTCGATGGGGACGAAAGGTTCTGGAGTGGCGACCAAGTATCGGAAGATTCAGCGTTGGAAGGCCTCCAACAAGGTGGACCGATGACCTGATCAGGTTCGCGGGAATCCGATGGATGCGTGATGCACAGGACCGGTCGATGTGGCGACGCTTGGGGAGGCCTATGTACAACAGTGGACGTCTTTCGGCTGATATGATGATGGTGATGATGATGACTCCTTCAGTTGCCTTTTGCGTTTCAGGACCGCGGTAACTTTTGCAAACACTCTAGCAGCCACAGACTTGTTAAGTCTATGCTCGCAGCCCATCTTTTAACTATATGCTAAGTTAAAGAAGATTGTTATTAGTTGTTGACTTTAATCGAAAGTTCTTTATAACGTTGTGATGGAGATTGTTTCATTGATTGATTGATTAAGTGATTGATTGATTGATATAGGTCTACTCTTTAATGTACAGCATAAAAATGGTTTTGCAAACCCTTTCACAGCCACAGACTTATTAAGTCTATGCTCGCAGCCCATCTTTTAACTATAATTATATGCTAAGTTAAAAAAGATTGTTATTAGTGGTTGAGTTTAATCGAAAGTTCTTTATAACGTTGTGATGGAGATTGTTTCACTGATTGATTGATTAAGTGATTGATTGATTGATATAGGTCTACTCTTTATTGTACACCATAAATAAAATTACAGTGGGAGCTTAATACTAACAGGGTGTTACAACGGGCGGTTTTATTGCTAAAAGCGATAATTGGTGGCGATTGCCAGGAAAGAAATATTCTTGCATATGGAGATCAAATCTCTAGGGATTCAGTTATTGCGATGTATGTATGCATTAACAATAATTGGCAACAAGTGGACAACATGTTTTTATATTTTGTTAAACCATTTATATATTGTTGACTGGCCTGTTGGTCTTGTGGTTAGTGACCCTGACTGCTATGCTGGAGGTCGTGGGTTCGATTCCAACCCAGAACAAATGTTTATGTGATGACCATGATCATTGTGCACTAGCTTCTGACGTTTTATAAGTGCCCTTGTAGGCCTATATGAAATAAAATATTTTGACTTTGACTTTGACTTTGATTGGTTCTGTGTCTGGGTGTAATTTGTCTATAATGTATGTATTTAGAAATATATAAGTATGTTTATCAGTTGTCTAGTACCCATAACACAAGCTCATCTTAGCTTGGGACTAGACGGCGTTGTGTGATAGTTGTTGAATATCCTACTAATATTATAAATGCGAAAGTTTGTATGTATGGATGGATGTATGGAAAGAAGAAAAAAAGGAAGAAAAACATTTTATGCCGGAATAGCCAAAAAGTATTTAATTTTTTTTTATTGCGTTTATGGATCGATGTACGGAAAGAAGAAAGAAAGAAAGAAAGAAAAACATTTTATGCCGGAATGGCCAAAAAGTATTTACAATTTTTTTTTTTTATTGAAAGAAAGAAAGAAAACCGTTTATTTGAACTTCACACATATTAAAAATATAAATTAAGAAATAGGTACAATAAACACAGAAGAATTTGTGCAAGGTCAAAAAGGCACCTAACTCAGCATATGCTGCGATATCTATAAAAATAAATAACGCAGCGCTGGTATTCTGTTAGGGCCCGCGGTGATGCCACGGTCATACTTACGGAGACTAAATAAACTATATAGTAGGTATAGTAGGTATAGTATGTAAGTATCGGAACAAAATAAAAAATACGAAAAAACATTGGAAAAATAATAATAATTAATACATAACATTGGTAAAAAGCGAGAATTTATGTTAATAAGTGTCATGTGTTATAGATATATTATAGAGAGAATGTAATAAATAATGAACCATAGACAGACGCCTGAAAACGCGCTCCAAAAGCATTTGTCAAATTCATAGACAAACAGATGAACGCGAGCGTACGGCGACGACGGCAACAGTTCACGAATATTCGATTCGAGTGTTTAGTATCTATATTGCATTTATGGATGGATGTATGGATGGATGAATGTATGGATGGATGGATGTATGGATGGATGTATGGATGGATGTATGGATGGATGTATGGAAGGATGTATGGATGGATGTATGGATGGATGTATGGATGGATGTATGGATGGATGTATGGATGTTTGTTACTCTTTCACGCAAAAACTACTGAACGGATCTTGATGAAACTTGGTACACGAGTAGACCATATCCCAGAATAGCACTTAGGATACTTTTTATCCTGGGATTATGTACGCGGGTGAAGCCGCGGGCAAAAGTTAGTTTATTATATATTATTAAGCATTGTCGGGTAATCGTCCATTAGGTGCCTGTAAAATAGAAACGAGAAAATTGTCTGAAAACACTGCCTGGGTCATTCACCTCATGCTATTAACTAAGATCTCTGTGAATCGTATTAAAGGTACTCGTACATACTTTAGAGATCCTCTTTCAAAGGTACCTCTTTAGAGGGTTTAGAAGTAATGGAACAGTGTGAAAAATAAAAATGTTATTGTGAGATGAGATTTAAGAAAGCTGCCAGTGAAAAGGCGCAAGTTATTTTCAATTGACTTTACTGACTTATAATAAATATGTAGAAGTTTTTAGTTGTGCGTGCAACACGTAAAATGTACGAAATGGATGTAGATAACTTTTATACATTAAAATAGGGTAGTTTCCAAGGTCAACATAACTAAATTTTATTTAGTCTGTATTTTAGATTATAAAAAATATTGGACACGTATTTTTCCTTTTCAGCCCTTTTGCTCGGAAGTCGCGCATGCTTTTTTAAATGCACTTAAAAAAAAAATTGTAATTACTTTTTGGCCATTCCGGCAAATAAAATGTTGTTCTTTCTTTCTTTTTTTTCGATTAAACAAAAAGTTACGTGTGAAGTCACCCCGTGTGAAAAAATGCACGGCGTGACGTTACACGTAACTTTACAGGGCTGTATTATATTCATGTCTTTTATTTTTGAATAATCTAAAAGACGGACCAATTAAATTTTTTTAGGCAACTAGCATATTGTGTGTGTGTGTACCCATATATATTACTTAGGCTTTGTTTCATCAGGATCGTTTGACTGTATCTAAAGATATACTACATTCATTAAAGGCGATACGAAGTATACGGGTTAGCTAGTAAAATTATAAATCTTGCACTAATACGCGAATTAACATTTTTATTATCTCCGACCCTTAACCTGTACCCCCCATGAGTCACATCCACGACGCTTCTCCGTCAAGTCGCCGATCAGTCATTGATTGTACGTGAATGACTGAGCAACGCTGGTCGTGACGTGCCTGACGCGTAGGGCCGCTGTCCTATACGAATTCACTAAACTATATTTTAGACGTGACTGACTGGCAGCGAGTCCAATGACCTGTAGGTAGTTCGCAATGCTGATTACTACTTACAGGTCAGGACTCGTTCAGCTGACGTTTTCTTAAAGAAATTAATTTCGTACATGTGTAAATTAATACAAGTTCATAAAAAAAAAAAAAAAATTATCGTTACAAATCGATAGTGTTCAATGTACCGGATCGACCCTCCACGAGATTAAAACGATCAACATTTTAGCGGTTTATAAAAAAATACCACACCAATATATTATTATATAAATTATGAAAGAAAATACTCTTTACGTTACATAATTCGCATCTATAACAGTCCTCGACACTCACACTTTTCACCATTACAAATAAATGTTAAAAACGATCATTTTTCAAAAGTATTAAATAAATCTCCCACAATATTAGAGCTGTTGCGTGATAGTTTCAGATTTTCTGCAAAATTATGTTTTTGCTATGCAGAATAAAGGATAAAATATATGAATTTTCCTGAGGACAATTTCTCTTAGCTTCAGCAAGGTTTAATGCTGAAAAATCATAGTCATAGCGGTTGCGATATTAGTCAGTAGTTGCTAGTTAACTAATTATTCTTATGTTTTATGGAATTGTCACCGTTGATGAGTTTTTTATGGAGTATGTTCAGCAGTCACCTGTGTACTAATGTGGGATGCGTCTGGATCATAATGAAAATACAGAAAACGGTCGTTGCCTTCTGTATTGTAATTGTTTATTGAATTGGTAAATAATATAACCTATGCATTATCAGGCTTATAACGTTTCCACTGCTAGGACTCAAGTTTATTCTCTAGTAGAGGAATGGGTCGCAATCCCATACAAAAAAAAAAACAAACGTAAAAAAAAACAGAAAACAAGCAAAAGTATTTCTATTCTATTCTATTCTATACACCTGTAAGCCCAGTGTGGAGTGGTCGTTCGAATATTTTGGTTCTAGGTCATGGCCATTTGTTCAAGATGTGCAGCAGTAGTGATGAAATATATTACGCAAAGTAATGCGCCTGGCTGGGTTTGAATCTGCGACCTATACAACTCGTAAAGTCCGGGCTGTTACCACTGGGCCACCCCTACTGTCATCTCTGATAGAGGTTCTACCCAATGCAAAATTTGTTCAGCTGAGGATAATTACAACTAATTAAAAGAAAATAGTTTGTTACTTAAGAAAAATATTATTTTTTATTATATGAAAAAAATGTTTTCCCTCGCTCACAACATTGACACTTGTTTTATATCTGCCTGTTTATCCGCTAATTCCTACACTACACTTCATATACTATGTCATTGAGAAAGGAAATGCTCTTTAATTTTCCTCTTGAAAACATCTAAAGAAGGGCAGTCACGTACGGAGTGCGGAAGGGAGTTCCACAGACGCACTGCAGTGACAGTGAAGGAACCATCATAACGACTAGAAGTGTGAAACGGGGTACGAAGAAGAAGAGAATTTGCAGTGCGGCAGGGTTTACCCCTCGGGACGAAGTACTCAAAGCGTTCACGAAGGTATTGTGGAGAATTAGGGTTGTGCAGGATAGTGTAGAGAAGAGATAGGATATGGGTATCACGGCGACGCCGAATCGGCAACCACTTCAATCGGGCCCGAAAATCCGACACATGGTCGTATTTGCGGAGGCCAAAAATGAAGCGGATGCACAAGTTCTGCAGTCGCTCGAGTTTGTTAAGGAGAACCTCCGTTGCATCTAGAAAACAGACATCCGCATAGTCTATTAGCGGTAGAAGAAGAGATTGCGCAAGAGTGAACTTAGTATGAAATGGTAGGAATTTTTGGAGACGTTTAAGGGACTGAAAAGAGTAGAAGACCCTCCTACTAACATCCGCTATATGGACATCCCAAGAAAGGCTAGCGTCTATATGGACGCCTAGATTCTTAGCACTTTTCGAGTAAAGTATGGGTACTGAGTTATAGACTACTGGTGGGAGAGACTGGTGTTTCAATAAGCTAAGGATATATCTGCCACCAATAATGAGCGCTTGAGATTTATTTGGACTCAGATATTCTATAGTATGCACGTTAAAAGTTCAGATGATACGCACGTCTTGTAAAATAGAATATTCTAGGGTGTCACGCGGGTTATAACCGTAGGTAGGTTCATACCCACCATTGCATTTAGCATTTCGTCATTTTCATTTCAAGAAAAACGGGATGAAACTGACACAATTTATACATTCACCTCCCGCAACTCAAGCATTCTTGTATTATTTTCCACGGTGGCGTCCAAAAACTCTCCTTCGTCTGATTTGAATTTAAAATACACTCAGGGAACAATAAGACGCTCATCATTTTTCTCCCACGGCCTCGGAATTTGCATCTATCCATCATAAAGTGCTATCGAAGGCTTCCTGTTCACTTTATTCATGTCTCATATAAATATGCATAGGTAGGGTAGGTATGTAAAGTTGTCAAAAGTAATTTACACCATTAACTGTCCCCACACACGGGCTTTTTTTGTGGCTCTTGTGCGGTGGCGCCGCCACAAAAAAACGCTTGAAGCGGCCCGAAAAAAAACTAGAAGCGGCTGCAAAAAAACAGCTGAAGCGCGCGACATCTCTCGTGTACGGGGAAGCTTGAAGCCGCTTCAAGCGTTTTTTGTGGCGGCACCACCGCACAAGAGCCACAAAAAAAGGCCGCCTCAAAATGAATCTTGAAGCGGCTTTTTTTGAAGCCCGTGTGCGGGGACAGTAAGATAATTTTGTCAATCCGTAACATTTTGATCACGTCTATTGCAATCGCTTCGCGTATTATAATCTCGCCTTATTTAGTTGGTCATTAATTAATCGAATGCTTTATTTGTTTTTTACATTAACTTCATATGTTATAGTGTAATTTTTTTATTTTTTTTTTAACTAGCCATTACTGTCCCACTGCTGGGCAAAGTGTAATATAGTGTAATAAAATTGGTTTATTTTAAAACACTAAGATAGATTTTAATGAATTGTATATATTATTTTTACTTCTATAAGTGACAAGTTCACCATAACAATAGATATACAAATAATTTTTTGTATTAGTGGATAAGTCATTGGAGTATCTAATTATAAATACTTAAATAAATAAGTCCATTTACTGGAAATCAGTGAAACAAAATGAATTCCCAATTAAAAATTTCAATATGTACATTTTCATACAGATTGAACTTTGTAACATAAAAGGACTTACAAACCAAATATTCTTAAGCTGATAAATCGGCTATAAATCTCGCTTTAGGGTTGCCGAAGAAAACTATCTTGCTGTTAACGTTTTATATTTATGCCCCTAGCCTTTAGGCTAAAAACACACATAATTTCTCCATAACTCTGGAAAAATCATTTCGGTTTTATACTTTAAAAGCAAACGGAGGTCTGTTACGACGTATAAAAACCAGGTTCGTCTGACCCATTTTTATTGAAATCAATATTTTTACATAGACGAATAAAACCCAAGGACCGAGAGGTCGTATTGCTAAACAACCCCTGTGATATTGAAATGATTATGACCGAGATTAAAGTATGTACTGCTCTAAAATTGGCACCCTAAATCAGCAATTTCACATCAATTAACCACGGCAGGGCTACAAAATGATTATGCTAATACAGCAGGCAGGCAATTGCTTCCACGTTGCTTCTGCCGCTGTAATTAAAGTTCATCAAGCATTCGCGTCGCGTCTTCAACTCGCTTGTATATTGCTTTGGCTGCAAACCTACTACTTAAAATAGACCCTCATTATTTCCTTTGTGCGACCCCTTGGTGGCCATGTTGGTAGAGCTGTGCGGGGGGAGGGGTGTCCGTGGCTACAATGGCTCCTACCTGTTTGCGGTAACAGAGGCGCTGCGTTGGCCTAACTACCGTCATAAATTGTGCAAGTGGCGAAGCGGTTGGGAGTTTTTCGTAGCAAGTCTTTAGAGAGCACTCAAGGGAACGGTTCTAGCGAAGATTTCTTGCGTGAATTAAGCCAGCGCTACACGTTTGGGAATTTGCTTGCTGTACTACTAATGCTGATGCAGGTACTAGGCACGAGTACAAACTCAACAGTTAAGTGCCGCATTTATGCTCACTGTACGTTCTGGGTATATGCAGTTATAAAGGTAGATTGCTCATGTTCAATAGAATTTAATTGCATCGTCGGTGCTTTCACAAGATAATAAGAGTAGGGCAGGCTCCCCTAACAATTGAGTAGGAAGGTTACTAATAAGACCCAGGGACAAATCCTTAATAAAAAGTACGTGAACAATATGAGTAAATTGTTCTCGGCTCATTGGTGCAGTATTATGCATTTGATGTGGCGCCAGGCGTCGGATCTGGGCCGGAACAGTGTCTCAAGACAACGCGCTTCATAATGAGACGGCCCGGCTCCCGGCAGATTGCTGGCTCAGTACCCCGGGCTCAGTACCCTGGCTCGGGGGAAATTAAGACAGTTTATTTAGACATATCTACATATATCAAGGGACTGAAAATGCTTGTTTAACTTGAAAATATTGGATTATGCAAAGCGTTTGTTATTCAAATTTTTGGGGAAATGGGAATAAATGGAAAATAAAGAGCTCCCAAGCTTGCTGTACTTTATACAATAAATTATAAAAACATCTAGTAGGTAACAAAAGTATTTTTACATCAAAGTAAGGATACTTTTTTATTATTTATTCTTTGTAAACAATGCTAATACTGAATGGAAGCCTTTCTTTGTTTAAACAGTATACACTATTCCAGTTATACCTCTTTTACTTAACACGTTCAGTGCAAGACGAGGTCTAATGCACCTCGTACGCGTCTTCCTTGCGGTGCGGCTAGGAAAAACTTGGCGTTTTCTGCCGTAACTTCAATTTGATTTAGTTTAGGAAAGAGATGAATATACATCTAAGATGCATTTTTAAAATACAATGCAATTGTGTATCTACTTTATACGGGGTCACTTTGACCTCGTACCGTACTGAAGAAATAAAATTTTATGTTTTCTTTTAATTTAGCCAAAAAAAAGCTTTGTTTCTTAAACTTCACGGGGTCTAATAAGCCCCATACCACCACAATAATATTTTCAAACGGCGTCTAAAACGCCCCGTACTACAAAATTTTAATAATATAAAAATGGAGTGTCGCTGTCAACGTGTTAAGTGATTGCTGCTAATACTGAGCAACCGTGTGTTTGAATAACGATAAATAAGTTTGTTTAGTTGATTACCTTTCTTGAAATGTTTATTTTCTTTAGATAAAAAATCGACTAGTTTCTGCTAGCAGCTTCGCCCATGTGAAAGTAAGTTTCTCCATACAAACTTTGAATCTCTGTTTCATCCCCTTGGGGGAAAATCCTCTTTTATCATATATCTTGCTCTCTAATCGGTTGCTGCCGGTTGCTGCCGGTCGCTGCCGGTCGTTGCCGGTCACTGCCGGTCACTGCCGGTCGCTGCCAGTCGCTGCTGGACACTGCTATTCCGGTGTGACTCGGCCTTTAATGCTCGCCTACCTCACTCAGCAGTCTCGGCTGTGCCTTGTTATAGTAATTTTCTCCTTTTATAGAAAAATATTGAATGTAACTGTAAAAATATTAACTGTAAATATTGAATGTAAAAATATTGAATGTAAAAAATATTGAAATATTGAACATAAACTAGTCTTCAATGCTCGCAAGAGCGTGTTTTGTTCTAGACAACCAATACAAATCGAACATGCATACTCTTATCTATTCACAACTACGAAATACCGGTCGAAAACAAAAAGAAGCAAGCGGTGTGATCCACGTCGGCATAACATCCATCAGAGCGGTTACGTGGCAAATGCCTGACAATATCGATTACAAAGGGGGAAAATAATATTTATAACACTTTCCTACTCAAGTTTTTGCAGGATTCTCTTGTTTGTTTTTCAACTAACAAGGGTTTGTATTAGTAGCAAGCAAATTCGTCAAGAACTTCTTTGATCTACGAAATATGAGGGAAATGTGTGGGTAAATGCTATTATATAGGTACCTACTTGCTAACAAGGTTATAGCGATATCAGACTAGAAAACTCTGTTCTATATGTTCCTTAGTATTTATATGCACTAGTTTTTGGAGTTTTATAAGTATAGGCACTTAGGCTTATGTGAAATAAAAATATTTGAAGTTTTGAATTTTTAGAAAAACAAACACAAACACACTTCGTAAATGACACTTTGCAAAAGAAAAATATAACAGACATGAAAAACCATTATGTAATGTGCACATCACGGTTGCACTAAATGGGAGTCTAACTCAGCATGTGTCAAGGAAATATGGCCAAGGGGAGAGAGGAAATGTCACAGTTTTACCGACTTAAACCCACTAAAAACCATTAAGCACGTCGGACACAGACAACATGATGTATCTAGAGATGAACATTCTAGATGCAATTACGTACATATCTATGCTACGAGGCACCACAAAACCACCTAACTATTCTCATTTTATTTGTTAACTAGCTTTTAACCGCGGTTTAGCTCCAATTTTATTTTTAGGTTTTACACATTCAGGTTGAACAACAATCATAATTCGATGTATGTGTCTATCGCCATCTAGCGTCTTAAAATAATTAGGAATGTCAAAAGTATTGTTCTCGAGAACAGTACTTACTTTTTTCTAACTATTCACAATATCATGATGATCAGTTCAGCGGTTTAAGCGCGAAAATGTTACAAACTTACTTTCAAACTTATAATATAGGTAAGTCAGGATTAGGAGGTCAACACTCGCACATAGACAGCACTTACTCGTATGTACGAAAGCACTTATGTTTCTGAAGGCCTCCATCCATGGCACTCGCAAGTTTGATGCTTATAGCCTAATAAAACACCTATTGGTCTCGCGCGGGCAGTAATGCACCACCTACAGACGTATCGATCGGAACTACGAACTATTCCGCAGCACTTATGTGACCATTGGCGTCGCAAAGAATAATTTTCCTATTCACCGTAGCTCCAGCAACAGTTTTTACGACTCGGTGAGGAGAGAAAAGTTATATCTCTAAAGTATAAGCAGGCTACAGATCTCTTCCCTCCCTCATCGCACTAATTGCGAGATTCGCAGAAGATATTTTTTGCTGAAACTTTAAAAAAATCCATAAACTGTCGGACTAAGGAACTGCTAAAGCTGTCTGCCTGCTTGCTTGTCAACTGAAGAAAAAGGCTTGTAGTGCGGCAGCTCTTTAAAATATGAAAATAGTGGTTTGGCACGTGATTATAAAACTGGGAAAGTTTGTATCACAACACGCACAAAATACAAGGGTTTCGAGGTCACAGTATTGATTTTTCCGAATTTAATTAAACTTATTTTGCATAATTTTTAAAAAAAAAACTGCGACAAATAAAGTTTACACTTTGTATGAAATTGCCCGTGACTGACCGACGCGACGGTTAATATTTTTTTTCAATATCGAGTAGGTGATGCATAAATTAATTTAATAAAATCAAGCTTTTTTATTTATAACAGGAAAAAATGTTGGATGTCAGTAAGATGGATTTACTCGAAAGTATTCAGAAACATATATGGTTCTTATTTCTAGTAAAATATGAACGGGTCCAAAAAATTTAAAAAAATCTACTCGACAAAAAAAAAAAACAGATTATCATATACTCCTCATTGCCAGGAGCAACCTTTGGCTTCTATAGGTCAATCTCAGCGATTTCGGCACAACAGCGTTATGGTGAGATTTGGGAACACCTACATATCTCCAAAAAACCTCCATCATCTTCCTGCCCTTGTCCCGTTTTATTTGGGGTCGGCGCAACACGTTTTTATCTTCCATTCTGTCCTGTCACTCGTCATGCTATCACTAACTTCTTTTTCTTTCATATCACTTCTCACACAATCCATCCATCTTTTCTTTGGCCTCCCTCTCCCCTTCCATCCATCCACATGTAAACTCATAACTTTTTTAGCAACATGCGTTTCGTCCCTCCTTTTCACATGACCATACCAAGACAAACGATTTCCTTTCAGCTTTTCAGTCATTGGCGCCACTTTCAAACTTCCCCTAATATACTCATTTCTCACTTTATCCATTCTTGTCACACCACATATCCATCTTAACATTCTCATCTCTGCTACATGCAATCTTTTTTCATCCTTCTTTTTCACAGCCCAACATTCTGATCCATACAGTACAACAGGCCTTATCACGGACTTGTAGATTTTACCCTTCAACTTGAGGGGCATCCGTGGGTCGCAAGTGGTTCCCGTGACCTGTCGCCATTTTATCCATCCTGCGTTGATCCGATGTGTTACGTCCCGGTCTACCTCACCATCCCCTTGGACGAGCGACCCTAGGTACCTAAAGTCGGAACAGATCGGTATGGGCGTTCCGGCGAGAGCTAAAGGCACAGGATTGGAGAGACCGCCGAAATCGCAGAACAAGTTCTCGGTTTTGGTTCTGCTCAATTTCAGGCCAACACTCTCCAGTCTGTGCCACCACACCTCCAATCAGTTCTGGACCTCTAGGCCACTCTCGGCAACCAGAACAATGTCATCGGCAAACAACATACACCAGGGAGCCTCTTCCTGGATGTCCGACGTCAGAGCGTCCATTATCATCAGGAAGAGGTAAGGGCTGAGAGCCGACCCTTGATGTAAGCCGACAGCCACATTGAAGCTGTCAGTGGTGTCACCTGTAGACCGGACTCGGGTATTACACCGACTGTACATCATCTCCAAAAAACCTATCTTAATTAATAATTATTTAGTGAAAAATCAAAGATGTTGGTGAGTTGAGTACGGTAATATATGTTACTAGCTTTCATCGATGAAAAAATTTTAGCAATCAGAACTTTTAGATATTACCTCCTACAAATAAAAACACAAACTTTACCTCTTTATTATATTAGTGTAGATGGAGATAGTGAAGATTTATGAAGTGACTTTGAAACAAAACCTTTTCACAGATTGTTGTGCCAAATCCAGCAAAATTCAGCAAAGCAAGATGAAAAATACCATATTTTCGTATCATAAGTGCCTGAAAGTTCTTGAAAAAGCGCAATAAAGCACTTTTCTCTCATAGTTTAAACGTTTTATTGAACTGTTTGTTTTTCAACATTAATTTATAAAGCGAAACAAAATAGTCATGACAGTGTCGCGCGATTCGCACTCAATACGCCTGCAGACGACTTTGAACGATTTACGAAGTCCCCAGTGATTAATATGGATCTCATCGATCGCTTGGAATAATGCCCGTCGCTCTCCGCCGATAAACGCCTATTAACTCTACTATTTATCGCCATTTTTCTCCCTTAACTGGTAGATTTGCGCAGTTTATTTGAATATGAATTGGACAATTGGTATTGTGTGAACGTGTGGGTCGTATTTTGTAGTCGTTGAGTACTATTTGCTGTTGGGGTCGATTGATTAAGATACAGAACTTACCTACAGCGGTATTTTTTCAGCTCAGGGTGAAGTAAAGGAGGAAGTCGTCCGCATTAGGCAACGATGCTCTCGCTGCCGTTCTCGATTTCCGGCCACCGTAGACGCGGTCTTGCGGACGGCGAGCTATGGGTAGCTCGCTGTCCGACCGTCCGGTAACTGTCTGGACCGAGCCAGTGCGCTTCAAAGAGTTGTCAGCAACAGCAGGGGGCCCAGCTGGGTCGAAGTCTACTGGGGTCAGGGTTAATTTCGAAAGATAGCTTAAGCTCCAGTATGAAGGTTCGAAGGAACGGGGTGGGTTTTTAATCAGTAAGAGTCTGACACTATCTCCCGCTCTGCCTAAGAGCGGGGGTTGTCATTAGATGATTTTCCCACCATAAAAAAAAGCTCAGGATAAAGTGAAAAAGAGTGTCAGACTTTTACTGACTAAAACCTGCTCGTTACGGCGGTGGTTGTCATTTTAGCCGAAAGTCGTTCACTGTTGGACACAGACCTCTCCCAAGTGTCACTACAATTAAAGATCCTGTACCTCTTGCTCCTGCAACCTTTACCAGGTCATCGGCGGTGGTTGTACTTCGTATTCATATTATTATAAGTTTGGTACTCAATCACACCGTTACTGTTTAAAGGAACTTGGCACTTCGGTTGTCCTTGATTCAAATTGGTAATCTGAAAAATACTTTCTCTTATGATTATTTCCAACATACGTGGAGGTAGAGCACTACCAGACATTAGTCAAATATACTTTGTCAGTTCATAGGTATCAATCGTAACCATGGTCTATTAGGACCAAAAAGACCTAGACCACAAAGGGTCTAGAACCCTCACTACATAAGGGAAGGAATATAAATAATAAAGGTGGCCTTTAGCCAGTATAAGTCTGAAAGAAAAAAAGACACACCCACCCGATCCAACTTGAATAAGGAGCAGTCATAAGACTTTCAACCTCCCAATAAAAAATCATGGTATTGTCATCAATTCCTAATTTTAAAAAATTGACACCACCATTTGTTAGCCACTTTCTACCTCTAATCATGGATCTAAAGAGTTTTACAAACATTGGTGCACTGGAAAAGACTGATAGGTCTTTTGACAGTAGTAATAATACAACAGCGCCCTCTGGTGGCAAACAATCAGTCATTTCGTTAAAGTTAAGTTTATTTGGCATAATTTATGTAAGGAAAGGCTTTAAAAAGTTTCTACCCCACTACGCCCACTACGCCATGATTGTATTTTTCGTGTTTTATTATTATTACTATATTAAAATGATGGTGAGCGATATACTGGAATCCGTCCTGAGGTCGCGTGGTGGATTACGGCCCATTCTCTTAAAGAAGAGGCAGGAGTCCCAGCAGTGGGAACACTATACAGGTGATTATGTTATGCTTTGCTAAGCGATTTACCGTAGCTTTGTATATAGGATTTTTAACACATTCGTAGTATCTTCACGGCTCTAGCAATTTATCGATTAGAGATCAGACAAATAATATGTATCAATTTGTAGTTTCAGAATAGAATAATTTTTATGAACACCAAAACAGTAACAAAAACTTTTACAATTTTTTTTCCCGTTTTTGTGAGAATGAGAATTCCCATCTTCTTCAATTACCTCAATTCACCAATTGGTGCCATTGGTGCCACCACACTTGTTAAATTTCGATATCGTATTAAATTCAAACAACACGAAGAAAAGCAAAACTACCCAAATGCAGTGCAAGGCACCTTGTTACAAGTTAAATGAGCGTTGAAAGTAAACATAAACTTGTGTTTAACCCAACTTACGACGTCATTTCCGTTTTTCCATTAGCACAAAAATCTTTCTGAATTTTCGAGATTTTTTACAACGGCCACATTTTTTCTCATTTAACTACCCAATCAATTATTTAAGCAAGTTTGCCAACCAATCACCATTTCAGCGCAGCAGTCGTAATATAAATCAAGAAAATCACGACCTTTAATGAGCATCATCATCTTCCTGCCCTTGTCCCGTTTTATTTGGGGTCGGCGCAACACGTTTTTTTCTTCCATTCTGTTCTGTCACTCGTCACGCTATCACTAACTCCCTTTTCTTTCATATCACTTCTCACACAATCCATCCATCTTTTCTTTGGCCTCCCTCTCCCCCGCCGTCCATCCACATGTAAACTCATAACTTTTTTAGCAACATGCGTTTCGTCCCTCCTTTTCACATGACCATACCAAGACAAACGATTTCCTTTCAACTTTTCAATCACTGGCGCCACTTTCAAACTTCCCCGATTATACTCATTTCTCACTTTATCCAATCTGGTCACACCACACATCCATCTCAACATTCTCATCTCCGCTACATGCAATCTTTTTTCATCCGTCTTTTTCACAGCCCAACATTCTGATCTATACGATGTATAACAGGCCTTATCACGGATTTGTAGATTTTGCCCTTCAACTTGAGGGGCATCCGTGGATCACAAGTTGTTCCCGTGACCTGTCGCCATTTCATCCATCCTGCGTTGATCCGATGTGTTACGTCCCGGTCTACCTCACCATCCCCTTGGACGAGCGACCCTAGGTACCTAAAGTCGGAACAGATCGGTATGGGCGTTCCGGCGAGAGATAAAGGCACAGGATTGGAGAGACCGCCGAAATCGCAGAACAAGTACTCTATTTTGGTTCTGCTCAATTTCAGGCCAACACTCTCCAGTCTGTGCCCCCACACCTCCAATCTGTTCTGGACCTCTAGGCCACTCTCGGCAACCAGAACAATGTCATCGGCAAACAACATACACCAGGGAGCCTCTTCCTGGATGTCCGCCGTCAGAGCGTCCATTATCATCAGGAAGAGGTAAGGGCTGAGAGCCGACCCCTGATGTAAGCCGACAGCCACATTGAAGCAGTCCGTGGTGCCAACTGTAGACCGGACCCGGGTATTACATCGGCTGTACATCGCTCGGACCAACCGCACATACTTCATAGGCACACCTTTCTCCTTAAGGGCCCACCACAGAACCTCACGAGGTACCCGGTCGTATGCCTTTTCGAGGTCGATGAATACCATGTGCAAGTTTTTATGTGCACTTCTGTATTTCTCACATAGTTGGCGTATAGCAAAAATGGCATCCGTCGTACCCCGACCCGGCATAAAACCGAATTGGTTCTGCGAAATTTCACTCTCTTCTCTCAGTCGCCTTTCAATAACTTTCTCCCAGGCTTTCATAGTATGTGACATTAGCTTTATTCCTCTATAATTGTTGCACTCAAGCACATCACCTTTGTTTTTAAAGATGGGCACCAAGGAACTGCTGCACCAATCATCAGGTATGGCCTCTTCCTGCAACAACTTATTGAAGAACAAAGCTAACCACATCCAACCATCCACTCGCAATAACTTCCACACTTCAACTGGTATTCCATCTGGACCAATGGCTTGAATGACCTTTAATGAGCATTTTAATCAAACAAGTCTTACAATGAAAATTATAAAACAAACAAAAGAAAGCGGAAAATAGACGGTTAATGAAGTGGTAGAAATTAATTAATAAAGGCTGAAATGAAAATCTGAACAAACAAAGCCAGTTTGTTTATTTCAACAACAATAAATAAAGTTGTCGTGGTTAGAGCCGCGGCAGATTCGTGCAGTTATGATAATTCTATTATGACAATGTCAGCACGGACCTCGTAATATATTATGAGTAAACTTTTTATATTAGGACCTTACATGTATAATTGGTGTTTTATAAAACTGTCGCTTAAACGGGTCACTTTGAGCTGTTATAACGCAACTTTATATTATAAATTGAAATTATAAGTTCAAGTAAAATTTATATTTTTAAAGCATATTATACTATAATCGAAATTAGTTTATCCATTTACTTCTCTGGTTTTTATTTTATGTAATATAAAGTAAGGTACTATATTTATAGCTAAGAAATCTAAAAAGAATTGCGTTATTTCATAAAATTAGTTCTAATGTCGAAAACAATGCGTTCCAAAAGGTACGCAATAGGTATCGATGATATATACTAACCACGACCTTGGTCCGGAGCGAGGAGCAATGGCAGGCAGTCGGCTCCTTCTGCGAAGCAGTAATGTTAGCAAAGGAGGCGACTGTAGGCTAGCCACCGTAGGCGCAGGCTTGCGGATGGTGAGCTATTGGTAGCGCGCTGTCCAAACATCCAGTAACCGTCCGGACCGAGCCCAAGTCGTCACCGGCGCGTAGTGTTCTACGCGCGCCTTAACCCTTACAGGACCATAGGATGTCTGAAACTAAATATGCGAATATAACACAATATTTTAGCTATTTTGGGTGTAAAGTAAGAGAAAATCACTAGAAAAACATAGCAGGGTGTATAGGTTTCCTATAATTTCGTGGGAAATATTTTTCCCTATGGACCATAAAAGTTAATAAACGAAGGGTTAGGTTTTTTATATCGGTATTTTATTTATTGCTTTGTAATACAAAAAAACGAGGTAAAAATGTTCAGAAAAGTAAAATAAATAGTTAATTATGGTATTCTACGAAACAATTACGTTTACTTGTGAAGCACAAGTGGACGTTGCACATAACACATTTATTATGTGTCCTATTTTCTATACGCCGTTTTGCGCAATTCACGCACCGCTTCAGTTTTTCTGCTTTTTCCATGTTGTGTGCTGGCAAATTGTGTTTATTTCTAATGCAGAGCTTTTTAGAGGAGACTAAATTGGGTCTTGATCGCTTTCTACACGTAAAATTATTTATTACACCTCGTGCTACATGTTGGCGATATTCGAGGCTGCTCAAAAGCGGACCTTCTACTCTGTGTTTTTCGTGCAACGTTACGTAGACTAAATATGAGTTATTCATAGCAATATCTAAAATGCCAAAAAAAAAAAGGTGCAGGTAATATTTGATTTTGGCTTTGCGGTCAACCTCATAACATGCTTTGCGCTGGTCTATAAGGTCTACACCGCCCATATATTTATTGTAGCTCATCACTACATCCGGACATGTAACATTTATTTTTTGAGCAGCCTGCCTGCCTGCCTCCTCTTTATTGGGCTAGTTGGCACCGGAGATATATGAAAATGGTCAACATATGGACTGCTTTAGTATCCATCCATTTTACGAATGTTATGCCGTTTGTACTTCTTCGTCTAACTGTAATTCATCTTCTCTGTCACTATTATCTGCCATAAGAAACTGCAATATTTCGTCATTTTGAATATGAAATTCTCTGCACCCTCTTTTCGCCATTTTTGTAAAAAAAAAATGAAGGGAAATTATACAAAAATACAAGAAAACAATACATTATCATATAGCACTACATATAATAGTACTACAACGAAAACACTAGATATGGACCAGAGGGAAAAATATTTCCCCTTAGATGATTTGCAATTTTTAGGTAATTGTGCTAATATTTTGCAGTTTACTGTATTATTATATAAAATTATCCTTACCAAATAATATAAAACGCGTGATAAGATATAGTTATTTTATTTTCTCAAGTCCAAAACACTTTCAAGATATTATTAGTTCAGCCCGCAAATGTTTTGATTTTGGCGCAATAAAGTTTGACAATTCTTTGTTTTTCTAATCGTTCAGAAACACATTTGCCGCCTTGGAAATACGTTTTATTTTGACATTCATTAAAAAAAATACCGATTCAATGATAATTGAATAATTGTTAGCGATTTTTGTATAAGGGAAAAATATTTCCCTTGAGCGTGAAAGGGTTAAGGAGATATCAGCAAATCGTTGGGACCCAAGCAGGGTGGAAGTCTACTGAGGCTATGGGTTAAGTGAAAATGAACCCCCGGGGCCCTAGAACGCAAAGCAAAAAAGAACAAGAGCGTGAGAAGTCATTGTATAATTTCTGACCTTAAAAAATACCCTTACCTTATTAATTTTTAAGAGTGACTTTCAACTGTATAAGCTTTCGGTATTTCAGTTTAATACCGTTTAGTACTTAACCACAAAGTGACATTTCTTTCTTGTTTCGTAAAAAAAAACGATTTTCCAAAATACTAAGTTCGGTTAGTGAACAAGAGAATCGGCGCCATTGTCTAAGTTCGCACTGCATAGGCGGCAGTGTACAGGCCGCTGCAACGCTCACCGTCTGCAAATTGAATTCCTAAGTTATTCCCCAAGTTGTGAAGGCACGAATGAAGTGAGCTCGTTCCCAGTTGTTGTTTCCCGACTTGGGACCCGATGATTGGAGCCGAGGGCACGGACGAGTTCGGTTTAGAGCAACTTCTCGCTTTCTAACACTCTGCTCAGATCGCCGTCGACCGGCATAGCAAGTAGACATCGATTATTTTATTGCTGTAAAGGTTGCGCCATACGTGACACGTTTGAGACGCGACTGTCGAGAATATTCAGATTCATTTACAGAAATATTCCGTTTTGTATTCATGGAATTCAAAATCTAATAATCGGTTATCTCGCATGCCTTGTTGCTTTCGCAATTTTATGTTGGATGGTTAGAATACAAGACGGCAATTGTTGTAACCATGGTTTGATGTTTTTATGTGGGAAATCATCAAACAACTTCTCCCGTTCTGGATGTAGCGGGAGGGAGTATCAAAGTTTTATTAACTAAAACTCACAGAGTTCTTTCAGCTGCCCTTTTTGTGAGGTCTGCGCTAATTTCTTCGAACAATCTGCGGCCCTGGCATACGTCGACCCTAATTGGCCCCATCAATTTCACTGATATCTCTTTGAGACGTGCGTGGTACACAACACAACGTCGTCGAAACGAGCTTGATCCTTACCAGACGGCCGGAAGGCGAGCTACGTAAAACTCTTCACCCGCAAACCCGCGCCTACGGTGGCAGGCAGTCGTCCTGCGACTGCCGACGCTGAAGGCAGGGGCAGGGAATGAGGCTTGCCTCCACATCGCAGTTTCAGCCGCCTCTTTTGCTTGCATTAGTGCTTCACGGATAGAAATGACCACAACCCATTTCTTCTTACATGTACCTTGGCCTAAACCAAGGTCGGTCGTTAGAGGTCTCCGCTGCCGATCGCCATCACAAGGACACGTGGTGCTACCGAGTCGTCCGGGCGATCGAAACAACCGTGTCTGGTAAGGACCTTCGTCAAGGGGAAAAAGCCTCGTCTGTGTAGCCACTCCTCGAAGAGGTAGCGCTCTCTAATCGCCTCGATGTTGTGTGTCAATGATAATATACCTAGAGCTGTCCAGGATGATTTTCAGAAAAGCTGTTCTTGTTCAAAAGACATATGCCTGGTGGTAAGGTACGGCTGTCTATACGAATCTGAAACCGTATACCGTGAAATCAATTGAATATGTCTGAAAACTGTGTACCTAATATATATGATACCAGTCACTAGGTACATTATATTAGCGCGTTGTAATCAAGATCGGATGTAATGTGAGTTCATTAGCATGTGAACTGATGCCTTGTGATACTCTTGGCGTATCGTCGTTTGACAGGCACTCCGGCGCGACGGCGGCGGGCCGGGTGGGCGCGCCGCGGCCTGAACAAAGGGACGTAAGTGATTCCGTGTTCGAACCCTGACGCGATACCCTTGAGAGATAACTCGTTCATTTTCAGAGCAGATTGAACCGATTCCCCTGTTCAAGACATGAATTTAAAATGCTCGATTTACAATTCAGTTACGTTCATGGAGCAACCCCAAGTTTTTTGTTTAAATCTGTACCCCTGCAACAAACGTGATTACATTTTTAATTAGATTCCTTTTTTCCAACGTTTCGAGCGGCCAAGCACCCGTGGTTTGCGTGTACACTGGGCATTAACACGCTACCTCTCATACCGAGTTACTCTACGATAATTGCTATTATTAACTGTAATTACAACAGTCAACTTTATACCTTATTATAACAGCAGAAAAGTTGCAATTTGGCATAGATAACTTAGAATAATTTAGGTTTAAAAATATTTAATTCTCTATAAAGACACAAAGTCATTTACTTGATACATACTTTCTAATATTATTATACTCGTAAAACAAAGTAACCCATCTCTATCTGTCTGTGTGAAAGTGATAAACTAATAAACTACTAAACGGATATTCGTGTAGTTTTCAGCAATAGATAAGGTGACTCATGAGAAATTTTTAAATGTATAATTCATGCATGTAGTAGAGAAAAGTTGAGAATTTCAAAGATTTGTGACACTCGTGCGAAGCTGGGACGGGTCACCAGTAATGACGAAATTTGAGTTCATCACCGCGTACATAAATTAGGAATACACTACCTCACTATTCCAATAAATTCATCTTAATTTTACCTAATGTTTTTTTTTTATTATTATCTTCCTAACAACTATCACTTCAGGTAAATACCTAATGCGATAGTGCGGTCTTAAAATGAACTTAGATACAATTATATAAAACATGAAAACAAAAAGAAATCTACACAGTAATTACCTACATCATACATCACCATGATCAAAATTACTTCATATTCAATAAATTGTATAGAGTATTGTGTTGTTTATATCTAAACAACACAATACTCAAAATATAAAAAATATATACCTATAGCTTACTCTAATCAACCCAATAACATAAAATAAACAATAGCATTTTTGCGAACTATATTAATATTTACGTGTAGCTCGTTAATAATCCGAATTGCCCGGGTCAATGGCTTTTTGGCAAGAAGATTGGTCCTGGCAACTGGCACGGCTAGCAGTGGCGGGCGGCCTCCACACGTAGTGATCAGGTACACACAAATTGACGCGTTGCAGCACTCCTGGGTTTTTAATGATTTTTTAATTCTTTTTTGTACGCCATGATAATATACAAAATATGGGGGTATCAGAGTTCATGTACATAGGCGAGCTTAACTCAAAGTTGATTTTAATTTTTTCAGTAGTGTGTTAAAAATTATCGTGTGATACGCAAGGGTAATTGTTATTGCAGTTTATCGGCTCTAAAATGATCTCGCCGGTGGTTTGGGAGTGCGCTTCTGTTACAATGATTATAAAGTGGTGGTGATATATATATATATATATTTTAATTGGGAATTCATTCAAAGACTTATCCCACTCGGAGCAGAGCGTGAGGGCTCGTATCAGACTTTTTCTGACTAAAACCACACCTGTATCCTTCAGTTGCAATTTGCGTCCTGAGACTATAATATACCTTTGGTCCATGGCCCTTTACGGGCCGCCGGTGTGGGCGCCGTCGCTGCAAAAGCGACCGGTGACCATGCTGATCGCCTGCCAGAGGGTCATGGCAATACGGATGGTGCGGGACCGCACGATCTCCCGCGAAGCGGGGAGCCTTCTTGCTGGCCTACCACCGTGGGATCTGGAGGCAACTGTCCTTGCACACATGCACGATATGCGCGTGGAGATGCCTCGCCGGAGTAAAGTCTGCTGCCGCGACAGGTCACGGCATGGCGGATAGAGCTCCGGCGGGATCTCATGGGGAAATGGCGTCAGCGACTATCGCAACCCAGTGCTGGGCACGCCACAATTATGGCGGTAAGTCCCCTCTTTGAAGCGTGGCTGGAAAGACCTCACGGCGTCCTTACCTTCCGCATGACGCAGGTCCTCACTGGACATGACAAGTTCGGGAGGTTCCTGCACCGGATTCAACCGGTAGAGACGCCCGGGTGTCGCCATTGTGCCCGGAGGACACGGTGGAGCACACAGTCGAGGTCGGAGCATCGCCGTGCCTTCATGGGGGCGATCGGCGGCGGAGATCTCTCGCGCCGGGCCTTTGTTTAGGCCATGTTCTGGAGCAAGGAGGAGTGGCAGGTGGTCGCCTCTTTCTGCGAAGCGGTAATGCTAGCAATGGAGGAGGCTGATCGCATCAGGCAACGTTGCTTTCGCCGCCGTTGCCGGGATTTCGATCCCACCACCGTAGACGCGGACGGCGAGCCATGGGTAGGTCGCTGTCCGATCGTCCGGTAACTGTCCGGACCGAGCTTTAGTCGTCGACGGCGCGCACTGTTCCCGCACGCCTCAAGGAGTTGTCAGCAACAGGAGGGGCCCAGCTGGGTCGAAGCCTACTGAGGCCAGGGTTATCCGAAAGGAACTCGAGCCCCGGTATGAAGGCTAGAAGGAACGGGGTGGGTTTTTGTTCACTAAGAGTCTGACACTATCTCCTGCTCCATCCAGAGCAGGGGTTGTCATTAGATGATTATTCCCACCGAAAAAAAAGACTATTATATACCTTTTTAGAAAATACCCGTGGTAAAGTTGCCTACTTGCAACAAAATACAAGATGATACTGAAATAAGAATCTTTCCAAAAAATAATCATGTCAAGTTACACGAGCATATAATACCACAAAGTTATTGGTCCGTAAGAGATTAAATCCCGAGATTACAAAGTTCCGGTAGCAGCCATCACATTACTCTCAGATAATTTACGTCCTTAATAGTTTTCATATCCACCGATGCATTAAAAAGAGATCAATATAAAAAAAAAAAAAACAAAAAAAAATGTGTATTGTGAGGGATATGTTATTTATCATTCTTATATTATCATGAGAAAAGAGGTTCATTCATCATCTTCCTGACTTTTTTTAAGGGTGAGAAGCGTGGAGGGTAAAAAGGGATTCTCTAACTAACAAAGACTGACTACGCAGCTCCTACGTATACTTGTTAACAAAAGGCTAGAAAGTCTTTTTTATCTGTATACTAGTTGCTGCGAATGGCTTTGCTTGCGTGATAGTAGATAATTATCTCGTTTGTTGTCTCTTCGTTGCGTTCTCTAACGACTCGATATGCCCTTACAGTCCAGTCAATCTGCTGAACGCCCTGATTGCTCGGGAAAAAATTTGACATATTTATTTATTTATTTATATTTATTTATTTATTTATTTATTTATTTTATTCTTCATGCACAAAAGAGTACAAAGGCGGACTTAATGCCTTAAGAGGGTCCTTCTCCAGTGGCTTATCGTAAACATCGAAAACGGTTTAAAAGCTTGTTACTTCATTTAATGCAATCCAAAGCGATGTTTGACGAAAAGGCAACGCAAAAAAAGAGAGATAACGCCTGGAAACTCTGTTAGTATTCGGTAATTCCGAGATTTACTCGAAAATTTCACAAAACTTGCTCCAGGAAATAGCTGTTTTTTTTAAACCCTTAAAAGTTTTTGGAAAAAGTTGACATCATTTAGAATCTTAATTAAATTTGCAAGGTCTCTAGAGGATTACTTTTTTGACTTTTTTAATTTTTAGACAAATTATGAAGTGTCAAAGTTCATACAAAATAGGACATTTTCAGAGGTTTTTACTGGATTAGTTTTACACAAATTTAGAAATTGGTTTCTTTAGAAACCTAGATAATATCCACAAGATACTGTGTTTCCAAAATATCTAATGAAAAGTGTGTAATAACGTCATAATCAGTTAGGAGCGGTTGTATGAAAAACAATGAAAATGTGAATCATGATGCACCACCTTAAGACATTCTCTATTATACAAATAACAGTAAAAAAATGATAGGTAGAACAATGACCTGGTGAAGGTTGCGGGAATACAATGGATGCAGGACGCACAGGATCGTTCATTGTGGCGACAGTTGGGGGAGGTCTATGTCCAACAGTGGACGTCTATCGACTGAAATGATGATGATGATGAAAATAATGATAAATGTTTGTATAATTTTTTTTAGTTCGTAGATTGACGCTTTAGTTGCATACTGTAAGTATAACAATCAATAGATAAATAAATAAGAGATCGTACTCCCGGGTTAAAAAATATTCTATGCACCGGTCTTTCAAGTTTCATCGAAATTCGTTCAGTCATTCGAACGTAGAGAAGCAATAAACAAACGCACATACATTTACAAACTGTCGCTTTTGTAATATGAGGTGTGATCTCGTGGTATAAAACAAAGTTCCACCCAGCGTCAGTATGTTTATCCGCCAATTCTTTTTTACTACTAGAAACAGCAATAAATGAGAAAGGTAACGAGAATGAAATGGTACTGTATTTATAATATACTAGCTTCTGCCAGTGGCTTTGTCCGAGCAAAATTTGGTTATTGCGGACGTGAAGTCGAAGGCAGTCAGCCTATGTAAAAAAAAATAGTGTTACTATTTATCTTTGCATCACCCAAAGGTTGACTGGTAGAAAATGCCTAAGGCATTAAGTTCGCCTCTGCACATGCACATGTACCTTTATGTACATAAAGTGTTAAATAAATAAATAGGTCTTTCTTTAGATTTCAAGCTTGTTCCGTACTAATTTCATCATTCGGTTCAGTAATGTACGAACAGACAGACAGACAGTTGCTTACATATTTATAATATTAGTATGGACGTTATATATTTGTATGTATATATATTTATGTATTATTTGTAATTTTAATATTGTACGCTAAAACCTACCTTCTATTGTGATATCCCTTTATCACTCATTAGTTTACTGAAAGAAAACTCAACCTTGATTTAAGCTCGCCTATTTACAACGAACTCTGTTTTCCAACCTCTATTATAAGATACTAGCTTTATTCGCAGCTTCACTATGTCACTCAGGAATATAGCAGCTTTCTATAGGTGAAAAAATTCTCGCAATCGGACCAGTACTTTCAGAGATTACCTCCTATACTTGAACAAAAAAAAAAACTTTACCCTTTATAATATTAGCGTACGTTACAGTGTACAAAAAAGAATCAAGAAGTTTTATGTATACAATTTGCAACCGAGCAAAGCCGTGGCAGGTCACTAGTGCTTCATAAAATTTATTAGTTTCCCTCGATGGCTCTGAAGTATAACAATATTAACGTTGATCACAAACCGGAACATAGTTTGGGTTTCAAATGTTGTGGCGGCGAGGGCAACCATTGTGTAAAGTTTTACATTGAAAACTAAATAGTACGCTCCAACAAATATTATATTACTTAGCTTTGTGTAAATAACAAAAGCTTTTACATAACTGTGTATCCTCAACGCAGTGGAGGTTACACAGTATTTTTCAGTACTGATGACTTTTTGAGATAGGTACTTACTGCTACTAAAAACTCGGACTAGGGCGGAGTGACGAAAAATAAACATAAATTGGACAACACACTGTTTAAATGACCTTAATTCATGAATCCCCAAGCGACCACCGGTGGCCGCGCATCTATTGTCTTACTATTGTGTCTCTAATTGACGGTATCTGAAGGGTTAAATAAATCAAAAAAATTAAAGTGATGCTATCATTAACACTTCTACACATATAATAAATCTGCAGAAGTTTTTAGTTGTGCGCATATCACGTAAATAAAACTGACCGAAATCGATGTAGATAACTTTTATACCATAAAGTTGTGTGTAACGTGATATATTACTTAGGCTTTGTTTCATGGCAATCAGTTGACTATATAATAATTATACTACATTTATTGACTGTTAGGCGGTACGATGTTCACCGGGTTAGATAGTTTTAATAAAAATAAACGTACTTAAATAAAAAGCGAATGTTTACTCAAAGTCGTATTGTATACCGAGGAGCGGATATGGGAATCTGCAGTGGTGCCACGAACTGTTAACCCTCTAATCCTTTAGATACCGTCAATTAGAGACACAATAGTAAGACAATGACAGCGCGAACGCCGACGTTCGCTTGGGGTCTAATGAACCGCCTGCGCCGAATTGATCCGACGAGTGTGTTGGTGTCCTATTCACCAGGGTAGTGTATTTGCGACTAGATACTCCATCTCGTTTAGCTTATCAATTCCCATAAATGACAAAAAAACAGACGAGATGGGATATTTGGTCGTGGATGTGCGACCCTGGTTGAATAAACGCAAGAGTGTTTGTCGGATATATATGACGTAGGCAGTTAAAAGGTTAATGCGATCCATTTTACGACCTAAAGTGAACTGTTAAAGGGATGGAGCTATATAGGATACTAGCTGCTCCCAGTGGCTTCGCCCGCGTGATAGCAGAAAATTATCCCTAGGAAACATACTTCCGGGATAAAAAGTATCCTATCTAAAATATCCGTGTACCAAGTTTCGTTAAAATCGGTTTTGCCATTTAGGCGTGAAGACGTAACAAACAAACTCACTTTCGCTTTTATAATATTAGTAAGGATATACACATCTCCATCCCTCTTTATCGCTCGAACGACTGTCATTTTAACACGTCATGGTAAGGGGTCTACCTTTTAAAGCAGATTTTTTTCTTCATAATTTTATTTTGCATAAAAACGCATAGCATAATCTTCATTTCGCAGAAAGTTGTTTGGCATACATTCGAAACTCATAATTTTGTTTGTCCGAATCATCTTTAGGCATAATTTCATGTCCATAATAATTGAAATGCATCCATCATAAGGCAGAAAATTCACAGTCAGTATATTTATTAACACTATATTTTTTTCGCCACGAATTTACGACGATAACATTAATTGCTACATCTTTGTAATCAGGCGCTAATGTATTATTAACATTAGCGCCTGATCATTTTTAGTGGGAGGTAGTTGTCAAATCATTTTATTGTGTAGATCAAAAGTCAAGTTAAAGTATATTTAATATGGAAAAGTCTGAAGAAAGTCAATTAAAAGTGTTTAAAACAAACAAAGGTGGAATTAAGTTACAAATAGAAGGATTCATTTTCGAAAAAAAATAAAGTGCTAAGTGATAAATATTATTGGTTGTGTGAAATGAGACGGGACAAGAATGCGACAAGCATGTAGCAAGCACGCGACATGTAGCATGCAAGCACGCAATCAGGCATGCAGCATGCAGCAAGCATGCGACATGCAGCACGCAAGCAGCCATGCGACATGCAGTAAACATGCGACATGCAGCATGCAAGCAGGCATGCAGCATGCAGCAAGCATGCGACATGCAGTAGGTATGCAGCACGCAAGCAGGCATGCAGCATGTAGCAAGCATACGACATGCAGTAGGTATGCAGCACGTAAGCAGGCATGCAGCACGCAAGCAGGCATGCAACACGCAAGCAGGCATGCAGCACGCAAGCAGGCATGCAGCATGCAGCAAGCATGCGACATTTAGCAAGCGTCGTTCTGTCACGGCTCCGGCGCTGCGGAGTTTATCGTCGCAGATGGTTTCAACGCTCACCACCGCAGCTTCGGCTTGCCGCCCAGCCTCAGCCGCGGCGGCGGGCCTTCAAACCAGCTGGTCCTCAGCTCGCGGGCCGCCCTACCCCTCCACGCCTACGCGATTTTAAATTACACACTAGGGGTAGAGCAGACAAGACTAAGTAAAGTCGGTTTTGCGGCGATTCATTTCTGTCACTAAATTTTTAGCATAACATATTGGCTTTTTATGATACAATTTTGAATTGTATGTCAAGTAATGTATATGTTACCGGAAATGTGTGTGTGTACTAGGAAATGTATACAATTCCGAGTCTATGTAGGAAATGTGTTAAATAGTGTCATAATTATTTGTTAATATAAATATAATCAACACATTTCCTAAGAGCTCTATACGATTCTTATATGATAGAAGGAAATGTATAAAATTAAAAATTAAGTACCAAAGAATAAACAAAAAACGATTAAGTGAGAATCAGATTGAGTGAGGTGAGGTGAGGTGAGGTGGTTTTTTTTTTTTGGTGATTTTGGTGGCAGTGTGGTGGTGTTTGATTGAGTGAGGTGATTTTTTAAAATTCTGATTGAGTGAGTGTCGACAATGGAACGCGCTTACTTAGAAGAAACCTATTCACTCTCGACTTAAAGATTCCCGAGTTGTAGCTATCAGGAAACACAGACTCCAGCAAGGAATTCCACTCCCTAGTTGCACGCACAATGAATGTATTCCCAAAACGTTTTGTGCGTGTAGACAGGACGTTCACCATGTACCGGTGGCGCATCACCGTACGTCTGGTAGTCCAATAATGGAACAGGCTAGGCGGAATTAGGCTTTGCAATCCCGACGCATACTCCCCGAAATGCAAACGGTAGAAAACCGACAGGCTAGTAACTCGGCGTCGATGCTCAACACTTTGAAGACTCGACTCGACTGGACGGCGAGCCATGGGTAGCTCGCTTTCCGACCGTCCGGTAACTGTCCGAACCGAGCCCAAGACGTTGACGTCGCGCACTGTTCCCGTGCGCCTCAAGGAGTTGTCAGCAACAGGATGGGACCAGCAGGGTCGAAGCCTACTGGGGCCAGGGTTATCCGAAAAGAAGCTCGAGCCCCGGTATGAAGAGGCTAGAAGGAACGGGGTGGATTTTTAGTCAGTAAGAGTATGACACTATCTCCCGCTCCACCCAAGAGCGGGGGTTGTCATTGGATGATTTTTACCCACCGTAAAAAAAGCCTCGACTCGACGAGTGTATTATCGCCAATTATCCTTCTGGTTCGCCTTTCAATTGCCTCTAGTGCATCAAGCTGGTATCGGGCAGATCGGTCTCAAAGATGAGAGCAATACTCCATACACGATCGAACTTGCGCTTGATAAAGTTTGAGCAGCTGTTCTGGCGTGAAGTCTGACCTTTGCGAGGATTCCCAGCTTTTTTGCAGCCAGTTGAGCCTTTGCTTCAATGTATGGCCCAAAGTAAAGCAAAAGTTAAAGATAAAGTTTAAATGGTATGAACATACCGATCGACAATGACAACTGATATACATTTCCTATTACGGTTTAGGAAATGTATAGATTTCCTAGGAAAAGTGTTAATTAAATAATATTTCATACATATCCTATGGATTTTAGGTATTGTATACATTTCCTAGGAATTTTATACAATGACGGATTTCATACATTTCCGTTAACATATATAGCAAAAAAACTTTTTACAAAAAAAAAATCATTTCTATAATAGATACCTAGTTTTGCTTCTTCGTTAGTTAACACCGACTTCCGAAATTAAAATTATTTTGTATTTTTTGAAGTCGGTTTATTTTTTTTTTTGTAAAATGTTTTTAGCGGGTAGTTCCTGCATCGAATTCAAGCGGAAGAGACGCCCGGGTGTCGCCACACCGTCGAGGTGTGCCCTGCCTGGGCGGAACATCGCCGTGCCCTCGTGGGGGCGATCGGCGGCGGAGACCTCTCGCGCCGGGCCCTGGTCGAGGCCATGGTCCGGAGCGAGGAGGAATGGCAGGCGGTCGCCTCCTTCTGCGAAGCAGTAATGCTTGCAAAGGAGGAGGCCGACCGAGCCATGGGTAGCTTGCTGTCCGATCGTCCGGTAATGGACCGAGTCCAAGACGTCGACGGCGCGCACTGTTCCCGCACGCCTCAAGGAGTTGTCAGCAGCAGGAGGGACCCAGCTGGGTCGAAGCCTACTGGGGACAGAGTTGTCCGAAAGGGAGCTCGTGCCCCGGTATGAAGGATAGAAGGAACGGCGCGGGGTTTTTAGTCAGTAAGAGTCTGACACTATCTCCCGCTCTACCCAAGAGCGGGTCTTGTCATAAGACGATTTTCCCCGTCGACAAAAAAAAAACCCCATGGTAAGGCCTACTGTCTCAAAACGGTCTTTTAACGGTGCGATTGGTGCAGTGGCTGTGCGATTCCCACGGAACAAAGTAAATATTTCAATGGAGACAGACAGAGAAATTGTCCTGTATCCCAAAGATATAGGAGTAATTTTAGTGTAAGGCAACGTTTAAAAACATCTAGTCGAGTGCGAGTCCGACTGCAAACCAAAGGACTCCGTACAAACTTGCCTATTTTAGTAGCTTGATTCCCGAATTGACTCGCAAAAAGTATTTATTTTGTGTTTCAACGGTTTTCAAACTTTTTCCTGTACTTGTGTTATGAAACCTTGCCGACCTTTCAGAATTTCATATAAAGAGGAAGTAGGTACACTATAGGTTTTATTTCTTTGCGAGTGTAAAAATATACTCCTGAACGGAGCATAAACAAAGCCTTAGATTTGTTGACTTAGAAGTTTGATTCTTTTTTGTTGTTGTTGATATTAATTTCAACTTAAGGGCTCAAACACATAAACACTTTACATAATAGGAACGTGTTTATGTGTTTGAGTCCTATTACCTCTATGCGGGTCCTGAAAAAAGGGTTTTTGACAGACGGACAACAAAGTGAAAATGTTTCGTTTTTTTGCTGACAGAGGTACAGAACCCTAAAGAAAAATTAAGAAAAGGAGTTTCAGTTTGATTTTTTAGTTTATCAAAGTAAAGAGATAGTTAGATGTTTTTAGAAATGGAAGATGATGTAGTAGTAACATAAAGCATAAACAGCGTTTACCCGCCCGTTGCTCTTTCAACTAATGTAAGTTTTTAAGCATAATATTTTTGCTTTCAGCGTGCAAGTTGAAAACCTTCCTTTATGGAAGCAAAATAAAAACTTTCAGCTAGTAGCACACGTAGGAAGGAAACGTCCGTGAGTGCATAAAATGTGAGTTACGAGACAATAGATTTACGAGGTCCAGCAACAGTTCGTCATCAGTCATAGTGATGTGTTTATCACTGTAGCAGACGCTGGTAAGTTACGTAACACTGGGTCGTAGGTGAAGCCAGTTATCCTGGCAGGAGGGTATAAATCGAGCGTGCGTCCGCTAAACGTACACTGAGCAACAGTGACAGCACGATGTTCGCTTATCTTAATTGCCTTCACAGATACGATCGTAGAATTTATCTGCTGCGCCACCAGAATAAGTACGGCACTTTTTAGCGGTCTGCACGGTAAAAAGTTTAATGATAGTGCCGCAGCCATCTGCGACAGTCGCTCCTTATTTTTCACAATTAAAATAAATGCTACTTGCACTTGTTTTGTATCAAATAAAGCGCGCAGAAGATTTTTATTGCCAGTAAAAAAAGATTTCCAGCTTTAAGAAATAGTTTTTCATTTACCTTAAGACTGCTTCAGGAAAAAGACCTTTTTCCCCTTTGCGACCCTTTTGTGGTATAACAATCCTTGAACATGATACGTTATTGGTTTTTAAACGATAACGACGCGTCAAGCTACCCGCGCCATACTCCATAAAACAGTATATATGTAGCTACTTATAGATATTCTCAGAATTTGGATGGCATTAGGAAAACACTCTATTTAATGAAAGTACGAAAGTCAAAAGGTCTGAATGCCAAAGATAGGTATTTATTAAAATTCAGCTGGCTGGGGAAGTATTTTCAATCACGCCTGTTTATTGTTTCTCTATTGTCTCGCAAGCGGCTGATTTAATGGACTAACTGAATGAATAATGCATGGCACGATGAACTGCCAAAATCCAATCTGAATCCAACTTCAGAATCTTTGAATTCGATAAATATGAATGTGTTGGGCTGAATAAGGAATAACTGGATCAACCTGCTTCTAAATTAATCAAATATTTATTTCATATGGTGCGGTATGTAAATATTACAGCAACTTAATTATAACAATACGATCAACATCATTATCATTTCAGCTAAAAGATATCCACTGTTGGACATAGGCCTCACTTAAGCGTCGCCACAACGATGGGTCCTGTGCGCTTCGTATCCATCGGATTCACGCGACTTCCACCAGTTCATCGGTCCTATTTGTGGGAAGCCTACCAATGCTGTGTCTTACGGTACGCGGTCGCTACTCCAGAAACTTTTGGTGCCATTGACCAACTGTTTTGCGAGCAATGTGCCCGCCCACTGCTTCTAAAGTTTGGCGATTCTTCGCTTCTTTTGCTGTAAGTATATATATACATACTAATATTATTAAGGTGTAAGTTTATATGTATGGGTGTTTGTTTGTTACTTCTTGATGTGTATGTTTAGAACACGTGTACTATGTCCTAAAATAGGGTGTTTTTCGTACCGGGAGTATTTTTTTATTCATATGAATGAAATGAGATAAACTGGTTTCATATGAATGGAACCGCTGTCAGAAAGTATGTACCTATATAATTAAAGTAACTTATCAACTTATATTTTTCATCGCTTTTATTATATTGTTCATATGACATTGTTAACCTATTTATTCAAAGAACAACAAAACAGTTGTTTAAATATAAAGTCGCCTAAGTAAATAAATCAAATAACAGCTGAAACTTGACTCACGCGAGATATCAAAATCTTTGTTAGAACAACACCGCTACGGAAATTTAGTTTTCAAACGCTTTTAGAAATAATCTTAACAAAATCGCTTTATATTAAACTTTGTATTAGCTTAAGTTGTTCTATTATACACTAAATTATCTCTTCTTTGAACAATATCACAACTAAACTTTGCTATAGATAACTGCTAACTGACCAAATTCTGGGAACTGTGGTATGGAGCTCAGTATTTATTCAGTAATCGGCAAGTTTGCGGAACAGTAATTGCATAAATTCAGTTAGTTCTAGCTTTAACCAGCGGCTTCGCTCGCGTGATGAACAATATTGTCCCAAGGGAAAGTACGCCCGAGACAAAAGGTAAAAGTGCTCTTCCAAGACATGGTTTACCTTGCGTGCTTAATTTCATCCAAATCCATCCAGCCGTTTGAGCGTGAAGGAGTAACAAACATACACATGCAAAATTTCGGTTTGATAATTCAATATTAGTGTGATATCTATTGAGACCTCAAGTGCAAAAGTTCTCTCTCTCTTTTATATAAGGTTTGCTGTAAGAAAACTCTATTATGGATTAAGCTCGCCTGTGTACATAAACTATTTTTATTGTTGGATAAAAGTTGTGTGTCCAATAAAGACTATAAATATAAGACTATCCTACCGTTAGGTTGCTATGTTGAACTATGTAGCAATGAAAGCATCGATCACCATGCTTGATTGCTGCGTGAAGTAAGTTTGTGTTTGATGTTTAACTTCACTGTATGATAATTTATGTTCATCATGTTTCATGCAGTTTGAAGAGAATCGTTTGTCTTGGTGTAGTCATGTGAAAAGGAGGGACGAAACGTATGTTGCTAAAAAAGTTATGAATTTACATGTAGATGGGTGGAGGGGGCGAGGGAGGCCAAAGAAAAAATGGATGGATTGTGTGAGAAGTGATATGAAAGAAAAAGGAGTTAGTGATAGCGTGACGAGTGACAGGACAGAATGTAAGAAAAAAACGTGTTGCGCCGACCCCAAATAAAACGGGACAAGGGCAGGAAGATGATGTTGTTTCATGCAGTTTAAATTCGAATTTATTTGGCAAGTAACACTTACTTCTAGAGATCTACCAACGCAGCATGGCCAATCTATTGAAATGCAAACATTTTACGTACAATTCCGCATACACATATGCTATATAATGATACTTTTTGACCTCGCACAGGTCTTTTTATTATTTGTTTTTTACTTTGTAATTTTATGTCGGTCAATATTTTTATATGCGTGCTAAAAATAAACTCATTTTTTCTTCCTTTCTTTAAAAAAAAAAAATGATATTAAACAATAATTAAGTCACTTTTTTTTCATGATTGTTATCATGAAAAAATACTATCTTTAGCCACATATACAGACCTACAGAAAACATACATTAAACATAGAAAAGATGTAGTAGCACCACTGAACCACTCTTACACGTATGGACACGTAGATATAATGAGTATCTGCTTGATACCAAAAAAGGCAAAACTTCTTTAATTAGAGTAATTGGCTTTGACCGTTCATGTTAAAGTTAAATAAAAGAATTAAATACTGATGTGTGTGGAGAAATACGGAGCATACAGAAACTAAGTAGTATTTATTTCTGTGTGATTGATCGAAAGAGTTACAGTAGCCCTGGTACGCAAAGGGCAACTCAAGGAACATAGATGGGTTTTAGTCAGTAAAAGTCTGACACTCCCTATCGTCCTATTCAGAGCCCGAAAGAGTTATCGTGGCACTGGAGACTACAAGGGGTAATTGAAGGAGCACAGATGGGTTTAGTCAGTAAAAGTCTGATACTCTTTCTCACTCCATCCAAAACTGGAACCATCATGAACTTCTTGTAACTTGAACCATCATTCCATGAACTTTACGGAAATGTATGACGTTACTACATTTTCATTTAAAAACACTGGTATACCATCTACACTTCAGATGAATATATTTAATAGGTGAAAGGCAAATAGTCGTTAACTGGCCAGTTGGCACAGTCCAATGCAGGCTCCGTTAATTCCAGGGGCGGTCACGGAGCCGGTAAATGTGTCATGTTAATAGCTGCCGTTAAAATATCGCACGTTCTCATTTTATGATCTTCCAATTTTATAGCTAGTGCTGTTGACGGGAGTATGGGAGATGGTGAATTTTGGCGCAAAACTCCTGGAGTATGCCGGCAGTGCCTACCGTGCGATGTTAACCTTACATAGCGGAACAGCATGAGATATCGTCACAATGTATGGCTGCAAGTGTAGCATGTATGTCGTTGGAAAATATGACGGCTTTTGGTACAACACTGGTAAGAGAACAAACCTGTTACGTTCTAGTTTGTACGAGAATATTATAAGTTTGTTACTTAATTTTACTATGGTTTGTCTCTCATGGTTTTATTGTGGATTTTTTGTTTGTTATGGTGGTGTTGTTATTCGAGTGATATTAAAAATCTATATTACAAATGAAGAAACTGACTGACGGACATACCAGTGCACGGCCGAAATTACTGGGACTAAGAACATAAAACATAAGATAGATGGGGCCCTGGAGATAAACGCGGGCGAAGCCGCGGGTAAAAGCTAGTATACTATATTTTATCCAAAAACGTACACATTCTCTGAATAATGTACGTTTAAGCAAAATATTTAGACATTAATCCGCTAGTCAGGTGCACTCGATACATTTAGTCTGGTCGACGATAAGATATTTTACGGTCCACTAAATGCAGCGAACACGACCGAATGTCCTAAAATAGATATTTAACCATGAATATCGACGTTCAAAATCCGCACACCAGACATTGCCGATAATGGTTATGAATAAAAATTTATTGGCTTCGAAATAGCTTTCTATTCTGTAAAGCTTCATCTCAATTAAAACCCTATTATCTACTCAAAATGGTGGCGCCATGTGCGCGGAATTGCTGCTATAAGTATTATTAACAGAGAATTATCAGGCCGCCCGTCGATAACTTTCTTTGGCCAGAAGTGTAACTATTTAAAACAATTTTGCGAAGTTTTGCCGTGTAAAGTTTTTCAGTGTTGTGGATTGTACGGAAAACAAAGCGGTTTAGCTTCTTATAGTGTAAAGTAAGACTGTGGTGATGAGAGGTGGATGTAGCTTTAGACTGATTGCTACTAAGCTTTTTTTCCACATACATAGATAAATGATTCGCAGTAATCATACGCTAACTTATAATATTACAAAGACAGATTCAAAGAAAAAAGTTACTAATATAAAAAAAAAAAAACAAGTGTGAGTCAAGGCAAACTTACCTATTTATGTAACTAAGTAGTTCAATTTCAAAATTGAATCTCAAAGATTTATTGGAATCGTAAAAAAAAAACTTTTTTGACGTAAAAACAATACTTTTTTTCAGATTTCAGGTATAGAAACCTGTCTTAGAACACCTTGCTTTATGCCAAATATCAAGAACGTGGGTCAACAGGAATTACCTTATGAATTTTGATTCCATTGACCATTGGTCGAAATATACGTTTTTTGCGTTGTAACGCATACTTTTTCGTTAACTTAGAAGGGAAGATTTCTTCACAGCGTCAAGGGACTGAGGGCTTGAGTATATGGTTTTAATTTCAACTCGATACCACCACGCGTTCATGAGGTAACGGGCTTTATTAGACAGACAGACGGACACCAAAGTGATCTTGTAAGGGTTCCGTTTTCTTTTTGAAGTACGGAATCCTAAGAAAAATAGCATTGTGTTATATGTGTGTTTGTTTTTTTTTTTTTTTACACCATTACGCACAAACGTGTGAACAGATTTGGATGATATTTGGCAGACATATAAACCATGTCCTGGAATAGCTCGTAGAACTTTTTATATCGGAAGTATTTCATCACTTTCACGCGGGCGAATCTATTGGCAGAGTTGAGCCGCCGGCGCCGTGTCCTCGTGGGGGCGATTGGCGGCAACGGTATCTCGTGCCGTGCCTTAGTTCAGGCCATGGTCCGAAGTCAGTTGGAGTGACAGGCGGTCGCCTCCTTCTGCTATGCGATGAGGCACCGGTCCTCACGCCACGCCCCAGCCGCCGCCGGGATATCGATACCGATTTCCGGCCACCGTAGGTGCAGGCTTGCGGACGGCGAGTAATGGCGATCTTCCACTCTGCCTAAGGCCGCGGAGATATCATTTGACGATTTTGCCACCAACAAAATGAAAAAAAAAGGCAGAAGTTAGTTTATAATAAAGTGTATTTGTACCCCTTACAAAATAACTATACCTATTTATTTAATCATAGCTATATCAATTTAAGTCGTAGACGTAATTTATTACTTGAACTAATGAACAAAGACTATTACAGGACAATCATGCTCTCCACGTAAACCATATTTTTCCCCTTTTATTCAACGAACCTCTAATAGCACGTAATTAAGCTTAAGTTTTGGAATATTCAGTGCTTCGAAAGATCTTTACAAGTTTTAACCCTTCAGATACCGTCAATTAGAGACACAATAGTAAGACAATAGATGCGCGGCCACCGGGTGTCGCTTGGGGATTCATGAATTAAGTAGCTAGCTTCGTCTTGGATTTTAATTACAAGCAACGTTTACCTTTTATTTTTGAGGTGAGAAATCGTCCAGCTTCTCCCGCTCTAGGTTGGGCGAGACGGCGTGTCAGACTTTTATTGATTAAAACCGTCTGTTTATCTTCAGTTCTACGCACATTATCGGCCTTTATGGCGACGTTTGGGGGAGGCCTATGTCCAACAGTGGACGTCTTTCGGCAGAAATGATGATAATGATGATGACCCTTTGCCTTTCCCGTAGCTTTAGCAGGCATCCACTCTACTGAGCCCCTTCAGTTTGGCTGACATCTTTTTGAGATGCGCATAGAATATAACGTGCCGTGCACTCGGGCTTGGTCTTCACCGAATGATCGAGCGGCTAGCTACCTATTGATCTCCGACCGCAAACTAGCACCTCCCGACAAACGGGCTCTCCTGCGGCTGCAGCTAGGGCGTGAGGATGTTCTCTTTCTCACGATTTCAGCCACCTAAAATATTTGGTCGGATATATATATTCTCATTAAGCACTAATATGTTATCTTAGGAATATTTTATTTTTTCACGCGGGCAAAGCCGCTCTCAAAAGTTAGTTGCCTATAAAGGTGAAAGTTTGTGAGTGTGTGTATGTTTGTTACTTCTTCACGCTAAATAATTACTATAATAAAAATAAATCATTTTATTTTCAGGCATATAGAGACATACCTCATAGACTAACATATGTAGAGTAAATACTAGTTATCGTTAGTAAATAAGACTATGTTAGTAAAACTTTACATTGCACTAAGTTCCCTTCGTGCTATTCTGTGGCACTTGTCCGCGAAAGCGACGGAACACTACGCCCTGCGGCCAAAAGTCTTTCTTCAGCTCGAGGAGCAGGAAAGTGTTCGGGAGTCGCACCACAAACGTCTTGAAATTATTGACGTTTCGGTGCGATTCTAACAGCTGCATCCTCGGTGCGTACTTCGAATTTTGGCGCACGTCCTCCACGATGTCTTCTACCCTTGTGGTGTGATGCAGCCGGTGTGTTCGGCGGGGAGGCGTGCACACTCGCACCAGGCGTAACTGGTGCTTTGCCGCAGAGATTCCGGTTGGCTTGCCTTCGGCGCAAAAAACTATAAAACTTGGTACACAGGTAGACCTTGTTCTTGCAATAGCACGTAGGATATTGTTTGTCTTAAAAGATATTATTTTACTTTCGAAGAAGCCGGTAACAGAAGCTAGTTTAAAATATTTTTGAGACTTAACAACCTGGCCTTAATGTGTTTAGCAAAATGTAAACGAGATGTTTTGTTGTAATAAATTTATATTAATTCGTGGTAAAATTATAATATAGGTACGTTATTAAAATTTTAATAAGGAAACAGGATATCTGCTCTGCATTAAACAGACCTACAAAACCATGATTAAATAATTTTAAGGGTAAATAATATGAAAAAATAAAAAGTTTATTATTTGGGATCAGTGTGACGCAAATTATATTTTTTTTTATTTTACGGAAGGCTTACAGACTAATAAGTCAATGATATAAAGAGTAATATTACAAATAACTAATTACAAACCTCTACTTTTAAACAGTGAGCAGTGGTAGACCCAGCCCCGACTTATGAGTACGAGTTGGTTCGATTTTTATTCGACAGTATCTGCGGCAGTAGCTTTTCTGACATTTTACTAGATTAAGTTTAGTGAAACGACATGTCACTGTCGATAAATTGGTGTTTTGGCATATCACTAGATACTTTTAGTAAGAAGACGTAATAAACAAGACATTTACCGGGATTTCATGAAATCCTTGATATCCTCATTTCCCTGCGACATATACAACATGAAACTGGAATATATATAATATATGCACGCCCTTCAACATCCTAATTAGAAAATAAGTTACAATAGCACTGAAATTTTATTTAAATGCACTTCGGTAGTGTGTGTTAAAGAAAGTTATTCTAATTTCAGGCAAAATATATGAGCATCAATGCATTACTTCTCATCAGTACTCGCATAGCGTCCGCACACACAAATAGGTGTCGTTAGTGATGTAGCAATCAAGATTGATCAAATACGTATTTGATTTTATTTGAATTCGATTCATTAGCCGATTCTGAACATACTTGTTTCAATATATGAAAGTACCTACTTTTACTATTTTACATTTTGGTATTAGTAAAACATTGACAAACTCTCACGACTATGTTACTAATACCATAAACAGCAACTTTTGTTCTATGACTTTTAAAAATGTATTATATTTTATTTCATCAGATTTTTATACAAAAATAAAAATATTTAAATTGATTGTTCTAATTCTTTCTATTATATCTCTAATTACGGTACTCGAAAGGTTAAGTATTACGGCAGGTGTGCTTGATGCGCTTGCGTTGCGTCATACAGACGTAAATAGGTATAGTGAAACACAAAGTTGAAACGTGTTGGATTGAACAACGAAATCTTGAAGGTTTGTTTTTGGTAAATGAATTATGTTTTGTAAAAGGTCATAGAACATAAGTTGTTGTTTATTATGTTAGTAATATAGTCCGGCAAAGTTATCAGTGTTTTACAAATAACCCTGTATACCTAATAACCCTGTATATTAATTTAAAACCACTTCCATCTTCCATTTTGGCTATCGATGTAACGCTGAGAATAACATACCACACTATCAGTAGCCATTTACTAACTCAGTTTGTCATTTCAAACGTCCCAACTTTACCAATGTTACCCTCTAAAGTCCTTGTAGTCACAAAGCTTACAACACAAAATAGATAGGTACAGAAAACAATCTCATGTATGTACTTCACTTTTTATACCTACGCTCGGAACTCGAAACTATTCGACGAGCGGGCCGAGGTGCTCCAAGATATCGTGTCCATGAGCGGTGGCGCTTTATACTCGTATGTAGATTGACTTCTGTACCTATATATTTTGTGCTTACAACTTGGCGAAGGTTTCAATAATTTTAGACTAAAACACAAGGCTTCTTCGCGAGGCGCAGTCGCGGACCAGTCTTTGGAGGTCAGGGTCACAATTCTGCAGCCCGTGGTTGTGCCAAATAATGTGTGTTACTTGCCAAGTACAAAGTTGTAAAAACTGCACTCGGTCCAAGGGTAGATGTGTCATGTTTGAAAGCTTAGGAGCACTTTACGTAACAACTTATGTCTGTTTTTGTAGTGAAAAGAAGTATCCTTTTATTTGTCACAGAATTGTTTATATTTTGTGCTAGAAATGTAGCCCAGCCGCCGTAAGCGCGGGACAGCGAGCAAGTTGTTGATCGCCATCCGATAAAGAAAACCCGGGATGGCAGCTCACACGTCTCTTAGACCTACCAAAAAATTAGATTTTAGTCAGTATAAGTCTGACACTGCCTTTTGGTTCATCCTGGGGTCTACCTCACCAAATTACCACATCAAAACAAAAAAAAAAAACATACCAGAAAATTAAAAAAAAAAAATACGAAAAAGCATTGTCACATCGTCACTTTTGCCTTTAAAATGTGTGTTCATACCGAAGGTAAAGAGAGGCATCACAAATTGAGTTGAGAATAGACCTTACCCTAATAATAATCATAAACAGTTTATTGCGTCAAATAGAGCTATAACGTTCCCGTCGCCGTCGCCGCCCGTCCGTCCGTCACTCCCTTCCGTGCGCCATCATATCATATAACATTATTACTGTCTACTGTTGTCAGAATTCGAAGCAGGTACGACTTAGTAGCTGCTACTAGTAGGTATCCAACATGTTTCTTGGGGAAAACGTAAGTTACCTTCTGAGGAAGTGGGTTTTGTTTGATAGTCACATATTGGTCTGTCAAGAATAAACCATTTATTTGAAAGCAGAATAGGATATTTTTTGGTCTAGCAGTTTTGATTTAATTCATTGATTGAATAAATAAAATAAACCTCTTAACTGTATTTTAATTTTTAAAAATTTTTGAGATGGGTAATTTTCAAATAGTATTATTCAACTTTTTTTTTTTGTTATGTATAGGCTCACGTTTGACCACTATCTCAGCTGATGGTAAGCGATGATGTGGCCGACGATGGAACACGCTTGCCTAGAAGCAATCTATTCACTCTTAACTTAAGGACCCCTAGGTTGTAGCTATCAGGAAACACAGACTCCGGCAGGGAATTCCACTCCTTAGCTGTACCTACGCATAATGAATGTATTCCCAAAACGCTTTGTACGTATACGTAACGCCGTACGTCTTGTGGTCCGATGATGGAATGGACTTGGTGGAATTAAATTGTGTAGCCCTAGTGCACACTCCCCGAAATGCAAACGATAGAAAACGGACAGGCAAGCAACTCGGCGTCGATGCTCAAGACTTTGGAGTTTTGACTTCACAAGTGCATCATTGCCTATGATCCTCTTGGTATGCCTTTCAATCGACTCCAGTGCATCAACTTTTTCGTTGTGGCGACGCTTGGGGGAGAGCTATGTCCAACAGTGGACGACTTTCGGCTGAAACGATGAACTTTTTCCGGTCTAGGGTAGAGTAAGACTATGACTGACTAAACCTTTCCGTTCTAGGGCGTCGGTATTTCTTTCAAATATTTCCGTAACTTCACAGAAAGAAGCGACTTCTTCTGCCGATTTCTCCGCTTAAGCGTGGAAGATATTTGCCGTATGATTTAGAGCATAACCAATGGGTTATTACGACAGTTAGGCTCTGAATATACTAAATAATTATTCCATATATGAACTACGGATGTAGAAGTTTTAAAATCGATAAAAGCGTTAGTTACCCGACACATTCCTGTGGATTAAACGCCGGCAGTTTAATTTAAGCGTTCACAAGTTTTATTATCAGTTAGCCGGTGTTGCAATGAATAATAAGGAGTTCGCTAGAGAGAAGTTTGTTGGCATCGCACGCCCTCTATCTACTGGGAACTTGAACAGCAACTGTCAGCAATCCCTGATTGAGTTTATTATCTTATGGTTGTGTTCTATTATTGATTAGACAATTGGTATAGTTGTAAACTGTGTTGTAAGTTTTTAAACTATTTGCTATTAGTAGCTTTGTTTCTCTTTCATCCTGCAAAGGGTAAAAAAGGCAAATTAAATCTTAATATCGTATTCATTTGTGTTTTTTGTGAAAAAATATCGGTTTTTTTATTCTAGGTATATTTATCTATATTATGTATTTATTTATAAATGGGTGCCCCAATTCGAAGAATCCCTAAGTCCTAGTTAGGGATTTTTTGCACTACTAATACAGGTAGATTTGCCGTTATTTCTCTATCGATACGTCCAACAATTTTTTTGATACGCCACGAGATAGGTATTGTGATTGATGTAGAAAATGCCTGCAATAGCATGTTTCCATCTAAATCAAAACTAAAATGTATGGTAACTTTGGGTATTTCTTCCCTGGATAATGAACAACAAGGCGTCGTCATTTTCAGAAAAAGAGGAAAAAAAAAGTATTTCTTCGTAAGTTAATTGAAAAACGACAAAATATATAATTTTATTATTTTTATGAAAATCTGAATAGTTGTTCCACGATTTTTAAAATAACACATTAAAACAACAATTAACAACAACAGGACAGAATGAAAGAAAAAATCGTGTCGCACCGACCCCAAATAAAATAGGACAAGGGCAGGATGATAATGATGAAAATAACATCCATAATAGATGCCACCATGGGAAATAAGTGGGGCCGGACTTGTCGGACGGACAGTTCGGCTTTTGCAGGGCGCGCTCTACAATAGACGCCATCATGCGCGTGCGAGCCCTCACGACAGGGGAAGCGGTGTCCCAGGGTAGGTGTGTCGTGGCAGTGTCCTTGGACATTGCCAACGCCTTCAACTCCCTGCCCTGGAGTACGATCCGGAGGGCACTCCGGTACCACCGGGTGCCCGAATACCTCTGTCTAGTGGTCGAGGCTTACCTGTCAGACAGGTATATTGTCTACCCCGGTCACCAGGGAGACTGGCAACGTCGAGAGATGTCGTGCGGTGTTCCGCAGGGGTCAGTTCTGGGCCCACCCTTGTGGAACATCGGATACGATTACGTGTTGCGCGGCGACTTCCCTGACGGGGTCAGTGTGGTTTGCTACGCAGACGACACGCTGATTCTAGCGCAGGGAAGTTTGCACCAGGCGGCGGTCGCTCTAGCGACACGCGGGGTTGCGATAGCCGTTGGTAGGATCCAGGAGTTAGGACTCGAGGTGGCGCTGCATAAATCCGAGGCAATGTGCTTCCACGGCCCTCGGAACGCGCCACCATCGGACTCCCAACTTACGGTAGGAGGAGTTCGCATCGGCGTCGGGTCGACGATGAAGTATCTGGGACTCGTCCTCGACAGCCGGTGGAATTTCGTAGAACATTTCCGACGTCTGGCTCCCAAGCTTCACCGGGCTGGGGCTGCTCTCAAGCGGCTCCTGCCCAACCTTGGGGGTCCAGACGCCTCCTGCCGGAGGCTCTACGCGGGGATCGTTCGGTCCATGGCCCTCTACGGGGCGCCGGTGTGGGCGCCGTCGCTGGCAAAGCGACCGGCGTCCATACTGAACGCCTGCCAGAGGGTCATGGCAATACGGATGGTGCGGGGCTACCGCACGATCTCCCTCGAAGCGGCGAGCCTTCTGGCTGGCCTACCACCGTGGGATCTGGAGGCAACAGTCCTTGCACACATGCACGACATGCGCGTGGAGATGCAACGCCGGGGTGAAAGTCCACTGCCGCAATATGTCAAGGCATGGCGGACAGAGCTCCGGTGGGATCTCATGGTGAAATGGCGTCAGCGGCTATCACAACCCAGTGCTGGGCACGCCACGATTATGGCGGTAAGTCCCCTCTTTGAGGCGTGGCTGGAAAGACCTCACGGCGTTCTTACCTTCCGCATGACGCAGGTCCTCACCGGACATGGCAAGTTTGGGAGGTTCCTGCATCGGATTCAAGCGGAAGAGACGCCCGGGTGTCGCCACTGTGCGCAACGCCCGGAGGACACGGTGGAGCACACCGTCGAGGTGTGCCCTGCCTGGGCGGAGCATCGCCGTGCTCTCGTGGGGGTGATCGGCGGCGGAGACCTCTCGCGCCGGGCCCTGGTCGAGGCCATGGTCCGGTGCGAGGAGGAATGGCAGGCGGTCGCTTTCTTCTGCGAAGCAGTAATGCTTGCAAAGGAGGAGGCCGACCGCATCAGGCAACGGCGCCCTCGCCGCCGCCGGGATTCCAATCCCGATTTCCGGCCACCGTAGACGCGGGCTCGCGGACGGCGAGCCATGGGTAGCTCGCTGTCCGATCGTCCAACCGACCGACCCAAACCAAGCCCCCAACCGACCGAGTCCAAGACGTCGACGGCGCGCACTGTTCCCGCGCGCCTCAAGGAGTTGTCAGCAGCAGGAGGGGCCCAGGTGGGTCGAAGCCTACTGGGGACAGGGTTGTCCGAAAGGGAGCTCGTGCCCCGGTATGAAGGCTAGAAGGAACGGCGCGGGGTTTTTAGTCAGTAAGAGTCTGACACTGTCTCCCGCTCCACCCAAGAGCGGATTTCGTCAAAGATGATTTTCCCCGTCGACATAAAAAAAAAACCATGGGAAATAAGGTCACGCTAAAATGGAGTTGGGCGGATTTTTGGAGCATTTATTAAATTATTTTTGAAAAAAAAAATTGTGATTTGTAATCGTAGAACACTTTTTCAGGTATTAAGGATGCATAGAAATTCAAAAAATGTAGAGTACATCGAAAACTATGCTATTATTTTATATTTAAGTGCTATAATCGTACCTTTCAGTTCGCTTCAACACATTACGTAGGTACCCGCATCCTTTGATCCTTTGTAAGCAAAAATAGAATCAATCACCCTTGGAAACAACGTAATGGTCGTCCCAGTCGAATCCTTACATAAATATATTATAATTCTGTGTATACTGAGTGTAACCGCTATTTTTGTAACCCTCACAATGCTAATGTAATTCAGCCAGAGAGATGGTGAAGACATATTGTAGAAGTACCCCGCTGTAAATTGTAGACGTAAATAGGTATTAAGAAGGAGCACTATCTTTGTTTAGCAAATACGACCAAAAACACCCACGTGTAGGTTGTACCCAGACCTTTTTTGCGGTACAGTTTTCGTCAAAGGTAATTTTAAAAGCCACATTAACAATATTCTTTATATAATAATAACACTAACATTTAAATGATAAATCCTTAAAACACGTAAGAAAAGAATATGTAAAGAGTTTAATTATTATTATCTCCAACACAGTGAACGTTTTACGGATGAAATCCAAGTTATGGTTATAATTTATAATTCATAAAAACTGGGTATTTTACGGGATAAACAGTAGTCTTCATCTTACTCGAATCCAGCTCAGTAGGTACCTAAATTTAACACATACATATAGACAAAAGCATTGTTTTCTCATCATGATCCATAATATTCACTATTCATTATATCACACTAATACTTTAAAAGTGAGAGTTTGTGACTCTGTAGGTATGATAGTTACTTTAAGCTCGAACAGCTGTTCTTTGGATGAAATTTAGTACACGGGTGGACTATGTTCTGGAATAGTGCAAAGAGTACTTTTTATCCCGAGAGTATGTTGGGATAATTGTCCACTTTCACACGGCCGGACATACGTTTAGATAAGGGCTTCCTACCACAACCACATCACGACCACAACCAAACCACGTAGTCGGGCGTATATTTCGTATTGAAAATAATTAGGGCTATATTCAAACGTACCACATTTTGCAGTCATTATCGACCATGTGTTTGATACCGACCTCATTGCAACCGCAACGCAACCACCAGCGACACTGCGAACTAGTGGCCGACCACAACGCAACCACATCTACATTTTGTCGGTACCACAACGCAACTACAAAAAGCTCCTCCTCCTCCTTGCGTCGTTTATCCTCAATGCTGAGGGTCGTGACCTCGACGAATAATCTTTTTATGGACTATATTTCGCCATGTTGTCCTGTCTTCGGCGATGTGGATGGCGTCGCAGACTGTGGTCTCCAGTGTATCACGGATTTGGTCTGACCAACGTAATGGACTCCTGCCCCTGGGTCTTTTCCCATCAATTTTTCCTGTCAGAAGCAACTTTTCGAAGTTATCACCTCTCTTTCTGGCAATATGGCCAAAGAAATCAAAGATTCTTCTTTGGCATATTGTGGTGAGTCTCATGGGTGCTCTGAGTTCGGCTAATATGGAATCGTTGGTCCGGTGCTCTGACCAGTGGATTCCAAGCATTTTCCTCCAACACCACATCTCAAAAGCGTCAATGCGGCAACGGTCAGCTTTTTTAAGGGTCCAGGTCTCTGCACCGTACAGGAAAATGGAGAAAATGAGGGTGGTGACGAGCTTTTTTTTGGTCTTACACGAGATGTTCCGGTCGGTCCAGACGCGGTTCAGCTGTGACATGGCGCTCTTTGCCATCCCAATACGTCTTCTTATGTCCTGCTCACAAGAGCCATTATTCGTTATGGTAGAGCCCAGGTAAACAAACTCGTCTACTGTGTCCAGGTTGAGAGTGCCAGACAGTATGAGGGACTTACTTCGGTCCACAACCATGACTTTTGTTTTAGCCCTGTTTATATGGAGCCCCAGTTCCATGCTGATCCGCTCTAATCTTTCCAGTAACACAGACATCTCCTCCTCAGTAGCCGCAAAAAGTGTGGTGTTGTCGGCATAGCGCAGGTTAGTAATTTTAACCCCGCCAATCGTGATTCCACCCTCCCAGTCCTCGCAAACACGCCTCATGATGTACTCTCCATATATATTAAAAAGTATGGGTGATAATATGCATCCCTGTCTGACTCCCTTTTTAAATTTAAAGGGCTTTGAGAGTAAGTTGTTGATCTTGACCTTGCCTTGGTTGTTATGGTAAAGTGACTGAAGTAGAGCGGTGAGATGCTTCGGCACTCCCAGTTCCGATAAAATCTTCCACAGGCTTGGCCAGTCGACGCAATCAAAAGCCTTACTGTAAGTCAATGAAGCACATGACGAAAGAGGTGTTGAATTCGTAAGACTTCTCAATGATTTGTCTTATATTGAGGATTTGTTCTCGTGTGCCCCTTCCTTTGACAAAACCAGCCTGGACTTGTGGGATCTGCCAGTCAAGAAAGTGTCTAATGCGATCGTTAATGATGTGCAAGAGGATCTTACTGCCGTGAGAAATAAGAGCAAGTGTGCGGTAATTATCACAATTCCTTGTGGAGCCTTTCTTATGCAGTGGCAAAACGATGGACTCAGTCCAATCCCCTGGCCAAATGCCAGTCCGCCAGATACAGTTGCAAATGTGATGCAAGCTATCAATGCCCCTATCACCCAGAGACCTGAGCACTTCCGCTGTTATCTGGTCAGGTCCGGGGGCTTTTCTACTCTTTAACTTAGCAATTGCCGCTGTTATCTCCGAGCGTAGAATTGCAGGCTCTAAATCCATATTGCTCCAGTTTGGACACAGTGCATGTGGTGTAAGCTGCTGACTGTCGTACAGTTTTTCACAATAAACGCGCCACCTCTCAGCTATGGCCTCTAGATCTGTAATTTCCGTGCCATCTTCGTCATTAACTACCCACGACTTGGGTTTGAACTGTTTTGATATGAACCGAACTTTTCTGAACAAATCTGCTGTCTGAAATTTTAGGGAGTTTCTTTCGATTTCAGTACAGATACTGGATAGATAGTTATTTTTGTCCCTGCGACACTTTTTCCTAACTGCTTTCCATAGGTTCGAGTACTCTTTTCTGACGTTGCAGTGTTGCTGACCCCTCATTCTTACGGCTTTGCACTTTTGTATCAGCTCCCAGGTGTCGTCAGCTAGCCAAGCCTTGCTTTTATGTGTAGATTGACTTTTTCTACAGGCCTTGATCTCATCTAGAGTATTATTCATAAGTGTTTTCAGTTGACTCCATTGGGAGTCAGCGTCTTCACATAGGGATGGTAATTCGGTGGTGAGTTTTGTCTCTACGATGGTTTTGAATTTGATTTGCTCAGATGGTTGCAATATTCTCAGATTAGGCTTTGTAGGTTTCCTGGGGGCTTTAAGACGGAGCGCAAACTTTGCAATGAGCAAGTTGTGGTCGGATCCACACTCCGCACCGGGATAGGTTTTTACATTTCTTACAGATGATTTCCAGCGTGTGTTTATGAGTATATAGTCAATTTGATTCCTATATCTCGCCCCTGGAGATGTCCACGTGTAAAGCCGCCTTGGGTGATGCTGGAAATGTGTATTGGTGATAAACAGGCTATTCTCGATGCAAAATTCCATCAGCCTTTGCCCACGTTCATTTCTATCTCCTAATCCGAAATTCCCTACTATATTGCGGATGTGATGATCGCTGGTAGTGTTGCCGACTTTAGCATTCCAGTCTCCGATAATGATCGTTACTTCACGATTTGGAATTTTGTTAATCGTAGCCACTACTGTATTGTAAAAGCTGTCTATGTCCTCTTCGGACGCTGTAGACGTGGGTGCGTAGATTTGTACGATGTTAAGTACATTTGGTTTGGCATTAAACCTCATCGTTATGATTCTATCGGACACTGGATTATAGCCAAGGACATATTTGTTCATTTGCTTAGGTAGTAGTATAGCTACACCTCTTTGGCTTTTGTCATCATTTCCCGAAAAATAAAGTGTATTTCCGCTTGCTGTGTCAAAGTGGCCCCGTCCACGCATGTGAGTTTAGCTTAGACCGAGTACTGATATACGACATTTATCCATTTCCGTGTCCAACATGGTAAGTTTGCCAGCCATTAATAGTCCACGGACGTTCCAAGTCCCAATTCGGAGTTCTTTGCGAGTTGAAAGTTGAGCTTTCTTAGTATTAAAAGCTTCGCCAGAAGCATGACTTCCTTTAGGAGCCTGGCGAAACACCCCATCGGAAGCTTCGGTAGCACATTTCACACAACTCGGCCCGGGAACCGAGTGGCGCCGGTTGTTAATCGGATCGCCCAACACCGTTATTCTGGTATTCTGCATATTCATCGAGATTTTCTTGGGAAAAGATCTCATGGTGGGTTCCCGCTTCCTTCCATGGCAGTTTCTTTTAGAGGGGATTTAATTCCTCAAGGCTGCTGAAACCTGGAGTGATCGGGTTAGTTGACCGCCGCCCGATGCTCGGCGTTGACAGTTTTACGATGGTTAAGGTCGGAAATCCAATCAACCCTCCTCCTTTCTCATCCGGGCTTGGGACCGGCAATGGCAGAGTTCTTGGGACCGGCAATGGCAGAGTTACACAGACAAAAAGCTGCAGCGACGCTATTCAGACATAATCACTGCTTGACAGCACTTTTTTTGCCGTAGCGACGTGGTGTGGTTGTGGTACGTGTGAAGAAGCCCTTATAAAAAAACAAACTATGACCTTTACAAAGTTTCCTTAAATATTAATTGAAGACCAAAGATTTTATATATCCTACACCTACTTTTGTTGAAGACAGAAACTTAGTATCGGTGACAATCTGTCACTCAATATGATATGGCGGTTGACAAAATGGCGCCAGAATGTCGTTACGCGCGCTGATCTTAGACCTTTAATCCTTGAAAAACCCGTGTAACCTTAAACGTTAAGTTTTTCAAACAAGGACTTATAATAGGAAGAATTACTTTTTCTTGGTTCCGTACCACAAAAGGGAAAAACGTAACCCTTATAGGATCACTTTGTTGTCTGTGCGTCTATCTGTCTGTCAAGACCCTTTATCTCAAAAATGCGTGAAGGTATCGAAGTTGTAATTAAAACCAAATACTGAACTTGCGGTCCCCTCAAGCTGTGAAAAAATCAAACTCCTAAGTTAACGAATAAAAAAGATACGGCCGTTTATGTCGCAAAGGTTGACTGGTAGAGAATGCCTTGTTGCATTAAGTCCGCCTATGTATAACTACTGTACATGAAGTTTAAATAAATAAATAATTAAACGTATATTTTGATACTCTCAAAGATGGAAATTCATAGGGTACTTCCCGTTGACCCAGAATCCTGAAATTTGGCACAAAGCAAGGTCTTAAAGTACAGGTATAGGAATAAATTTGAAAACAGTAAATTTGTTGTTACATACGTCACAAAAAAAAAATACATTTCGGAAAAATCTTCGAGACTCCATTCGGGAATTGTAGTTTGCACGGAACCCTCCTCGCGCGAGTCCGACTCGCATTTGCCCAGTTTTCTTTTAAAGTTGGGATACAAAGGTATGATCTTTTTAACCGACTTCGAAAAGGAGGAGGTTCTATGTTCGGCTGAATGTATGGTTTTTTTTTTGTATGTACGTTCACCGATATTTTGGTCAATTGTGGACCGATTTTGATTTTTTTTTTTATTGAAAGGTTATGCTTCCAAGTTAGTCCCATAGAAATATTGTTATGGTCTGATCATGAACTTCGAAGATATGGAACAGAACTCCTCATAAAATCACAGCAGAATTGTCGTAACAAGTAAAATTGCTTTGTTTATGCATGTAGTCGATAGTTGACTAAAAGAAAAGAGGATGTATCGAACTGATCTGGTGATAAAGCCGGAAGGTAAATTCATGTAATATAACCGTATTTGGGATTATTAGAATCGTTATGAGTTGCACTCTGGTGAAAAATAAAAACTTTTTACAAAAAAAAAAATTGTGTGTTTGTGTCTATAATAGATACCTAATTTTGTCTCTTCGTAATTTAACACCGACTTCCGAAATTAAAATTATTTTGTACTTTTCAGTGTTTTTTACATTGAAGTCGGTTTAATTTTTTTTTTTTTGTAAAAAGTTTTTTACATATACCCTTGGTCTAGTACTCAGTATCTTATTTTTTAAATGTTATGTATGATGTGTTGTGTTTTTTGTTCTATACCCAAAAGGTAAAACGGCATCCTATTATTCTAAGACTCCGCCGTCCGTCCGTCTGTCACAAGGCTGTAACTCAAGAACCTTGATAGAGAGTTGAAATTGTCACAGATGATGTATTTTTGTTATTTGTTTTGTCTCTGCCCCGAATAGTAGATAACTAAATATGCTCGTAAAAAGAGGAAAAATATGGTAAAAAACACACATCGAAAAATGACAGCAACTATCAAATACATTGGTCTTATCATTGAATCATTCGGTCTATAAGTATAGCCAAAAGATAATCACTACATTCCGAAGTTAGCCGGGTCAGATACACAAGCTTTTAATGAAAATATTTTTTTCATAGCAAGCTTTTATAGCTCGATAACTATATAACTAATACTCGTCAAGATAAATCATAGGAGCCCAAACACGATGGTGTTGTGCCATTTCAATACCAAGTTCCTATAGCCACCTTCCGCTTCTATCATCAGCTCCTTGTCATAATAATTTTGCATTGTCATTTGATTAACACATGCATGCAACATTTCAGCTCAATCGGTAACCGGAAAGTGGGTCAAATTTAATTTCCAACTTTTGATTACAGATAATCATCAGGACAGGTGAAACTAAATAAAAGCTTGTAATAATTAATTCAAAACATAGTCAACGAGTGCTGTGTACACTTTAAGTAAAGAGTTTGTTGCGATTGTTATACATCGAAAAGATGAATGTTTTGTAAATGGTTCTGTAAACTATTAGTTACAGTGCCTTACTAAATAAATATAACATCTCTGCTTTTATAAAAATGTATATATTCATAAAAGCATCAATAATTAAATATTTTTTAGTTAAATTGTGACAACTAGTTCAAACCAATTCTTGTTATATTTTTCTGGATGAGTTTTTATAGTGAGCCTTCAAAACAGTGGATTGAAACATTAATCGAGAGTGTACTTCACCGGTGAACGTTCAAATAACGAATAAAAAAATGCTTAATCAAACGGGATAATCTAATAAAGTGTAAGTTTGAAATTAGATTATCCATTTATACATTTTATTTTTCATATGGGGGCATGGTGCAGTGCCCCCGCCAAAGACAAGCCAACGAAGCGCAAGGCCACTACCTATCTTTTCTCGAAGTGTTTCGTCGTTTTTTTGAACCCTCATAGAGTTGGTTTCCGATGTACTAGATAGTTCATTTTCTCAGGATATGATTTTAATAATAGACTAATTAAAGATACAAAATCTCAATTGAATAGCTTTAATAATTTTGATTTTATTGATATCTAAAATACACTGATTTCGTCACTAACACACTGATGATCATCAAAATGTTTGGCTACTTCCTGAAGTGCTAGAAAGCCGAAATTTGGTATGTAATCTAAGTTTAGTATACAACCAACAAAAAAAATCATAAATTTATAACTTTCACCCTCCATCCCCTAAAATGGAAGTGGTGGAAGTTTGTATGAGACTTCAAAATGTTAGGGTACTTCCTGAAGTGCTAGAAAGCCGAAATAAAAAAGAAGAAAATAAAGACTTTCAAAAAGAACTGAAATCCCACCAAAAACATTTACTGTAAAATGCTGCCAAGACGACCACATATAAGGTTTGTCCTGTGAAAAAGATATCAGATCTCATGTAGAGCTAAGCTTTTGAGTCTACACGGCCTAACTCTACCGACCCTAAACTTCACAAATTCTACATCAGTAAAAATGTATGGCTTGGATGTTTTGTTACATACTTCAGAAACTAAATATTCGCATCACCTCCACGACGGTAGCGAAACGGCGAAGCCATAAATTTTTACTGATATGTAGAATTTGCGAAGTTAGGGTCGGTAGAGTTAGGCCGTCTAGATTCAGAAACTTGGCTCTACATGAGATCTGATTTCTTTTTCACAGGACAAACCTTATATGTGGTCGTCTTGGCAGCATTTTACATTAAATGTTTTTGGTGGGATCGAATATTCTACTTATTTATTTATTTATTTATTTATTATATACTTTATTGTACACCGTTACACATACAAAAGAAAACTTAAAACTAAAACACATACATACAATGGGCGGCCTTATGATTTACAGTTGGTGTTTTTTTTTTTTTGTGGTGAAAAAATCTCCATGACCTATATAAACACTCAAACGTTTTAATGCCAGCGTTATTCTTGCAACCAATAATCTGGGAACTTTGCTAATATGAATATTTATTAAGTTTTTCCCGGTAAAGCTACGTAGCTAAATGGCTATTATCGTGATCGCTTTACCGAGGCAGCTGTAAATATGCATTCAATATCACCGTCACTACAATTTGAAATTGTAATGAAGCATTTGCTTCATAGTACTAATCTAAAGATTGTATCGGTCAAATGTACTTGACCAAAAATGAATTAAATTACCAAATGGAACCTTCCCTCACGGATGACTGATTAACTGATCCGGATCGTCGTGTTCGACCTATAATTTTAAAACGATTATAAAGATTCATGGAACGAAAGGGATCAAATACGTAACAAGAAGCCATATTGCCGAATCATATACATATACATTTATATTATATTTCGCATCAGCAAATTGGCACACGTAAAATCAACTACCGCGCTGGCGTATTTGCGGCTAATAACCGCAGCGGTACTGTAACCCCAGCCGGTAATATCCACGCGACATCGCAGAAAGACATACGTCAATTGTCACCGCAAAAACCGCCGAGGCACCGCTTGACCGACCTAATTAATGGCGCCTGCCCCCTGGGACAGATTAAGCCGCACATAAAACCTTTTCCGTGCCCATACGGTTCGCGAGAGCCCATCGATCCTTTTCTTGTTAGGCGCTGCCAATCAAATGCAATCAGGGCCCTGCGACAATCCGCTATTGAGCCAGCGGTGTTACATGCTCGTAAAGTTGGGTTGTAAAAGCATTAGCTCACGCAAAAAAGGGGATAACGGCTGCCGTGGTTTACTTCATGGACCTATCAATCAGCACGGATAAGTATGGTGTAAATCCTGTCAATCTGATAAGGGTTGTCGTGAAACGAGAACAATTATTGTGAGATTATTACAAAATATTGCATACTAGGTAGGTAGAAGTACTACATATAAATATTAATATGGATGCAGAATATAAAAAGTTACTAACCATCTACAAAAATGATGAGGTCGTGTAAAAACTGCACATTTTCAGCAGAGTTGGGAATTCATAATTAGAACGTGGCTCATTCTAGAATATGAGCTTACTTTTGACCTAATTTCAGCTCATGCATGCCGCCGTCCGGCTCGAACTCTGTTTAGTAGGTTTTGAAGAGAACAACTTGGAGCAAGATTGCACTGCATATAGCAGGACATCAAAGTTTCGTCTTTTGTATGAAGTATTCTCTATATTTCCATGACAACGCGGGATTCATTGAAATGCAGCGAGTCTGCGAAAAGTAACATTGCAGGAAAAGCTGCGGTCCATAACTATGCGCCGGCGTCTTCCCCCGCTCTCCAATAAATTCTAACAATGTCGTGGAGTGCGCCGAATATTTTACACTGAATTTAAAATTTGTGTATCGAGTGAAATGTTGTTTGCTGTAAGTTCTGCAAGAAACGTGTCGTTATATGTTCTGTGCGGATTCCATGTTTTATGTATTATTGTAGGAAATGAGTGAACTCTTCCATGATAGCGCAGATCAGTAAAATGCTTTTAGAGGTTTATTGTGATAAAATAATTGTATTAAAGGAATCGCGGTGTAGGTGATGTCACTAGGAAATCTTGGCCAGAAATCACACAAGACAGAGAGGTTTAAAAAGAGAAAGGCTAATAAAAACAGCGTCATATTATGTAGCTCTCTGTCCAGTAACAATCGTACTGAAATCAAACTACTAAGCATTTCACCTTGTCGTACCTTATACAGCGTATATCGAAGGACTGGTCCTTTGATTTACGCTGTGTAAGTTACGACAAGGTGAAACGCTCCAGAACAAAATGTTCTAGATCAATTGACGTACTGCAGTCTTCCCGTCTAATTATAATTTATGTGTGTTCAAGATTAGAGTGAACTAAATAAACTACTGTACCTCACCATCAGCGATTGCATCACTGTTAATCATCGGTTTATATCAATTTATAAGAAAAAAAACATCACCAAAACTACAAACTACATTATAATAAATTCCGCAAAACAAAAACATCAAAACGTTAAGAAAAACCGGACAAGGAAAACGATTACAGTCGTTATAAAAAAGGTATTTATACAACATTATTCTATGGAATGAAAAGCAAATAAGATAAAACCAGGACTCTGTATAATGGACTGAACTTCACCGTATTATTCGCTTTGGATACGGCCAGGGCGTCGGGTACTAAATAATGCGCGGTGTTTCTATTGATTGCGGCTATTTTCAGCATCGGTGCCGCCGCCGCATCGTTGGCGAGCCCTAAAATTATATCAACAACTTTGTTGAATCGGGGACACCTACATTTAACACTCCATTTCATGGAATTGAGAATCTGGTACAGAATAGGGTGGTAACAATTGAAAAAGCAGTTTGGCCACGGAAATGCATTGATGATAAAAATATTGTCACTGCGTTTTACAGTCACGAGCAATAAGACATTGTTACATTTTTTATCTATCTTAACTTCTGTAATTCAAGAAATATTTGTATGGCAATTGCTTCTAAATTACATATTTGATGGTTTAGGTATTTAGAACCAATTGTGCCCTACCTTCTTGCTCGTGACCGTATAGGACAAGTCGTAACACTTTTGAATTTATTTGAGAAGGTGATGGTGGTGGTGGATTTGATAGATTTATGCATATACAACAGGCACACCATTGTATAATACAAATAAAAAAAAAGAAATAGAACTAGAAAAATAAGTTACAATCTTTAAGCTTAGTGCTTAAAGATTAAAGATATTTACTTAAATGCACTTAGTGTTTTGAAGACATTAGTTACCCATTTGCACATTTAATTTGCCTACAATTACAGTAAGGTAGGCAGATAATATCAGTATTGACGCACTACATCAGTAGTACACCGATATTGGTATCTACGCACGCATTCACAAATATGCTAGTGACGTCTTAAAGATTTATAAAGAATTTATCAAAATATGTATTTTTTTATCCTCAAAAAAATTCTCGATTATTTTGAAATCAATTCAGTAACCGATTGTAATCATACTATTTGCAGTATATGTGTTTCATGTTAAACAAAATTATTTTTCTTATATGTGAAACCTGAATATAGTCAGAATCGTAACTGAATCGATTCCATGTTATATGTATATACCATGTTACATTTTTCCCAAAAATATTTAAAAAAGGTCATAAGTTGGACACCACCGACACTAAGTACAAAACAGGTCACGTTGGACACAGTCACGCCTAATGCCCACTATGACAGTGGGCATTAAGCGCCACCACACAGCTGGGTGCGGAAGTAAAACAACCCCTCAGCCGCCCGGGTGGCCCGGTGACCATGTATTTATGTCACCAACCAGGTACAATAACTGGCTTATAACTTTGTGATTTTAAAATTACTCCTGTGTATCGTGGGTGCGTACATGAACATATAAACTCACATATCTTTACGAAGCACAAATGTATGTTCCTTGTGGAAATCGATCCCGTAACACGCCGCCCAGCAACAAATTGCTACCCACTGCGCCAACCATGCAAAATCTGAAAAAGGCTAAAAAAATCTTAGGTCTTACTGGCAAATCTTGAGATTTACTATTGATTGAGCTTTTACAGTGACTTAATACAATGTATTTCATAAAAGACAAACATAAATCGGCTGAAGCCAGATGTTGAGTAACTGCTACGACGTAGCTACGGCTACGGCGTAGGCACTGCTACAACAAAGTACTCGTAGCACGCGATTTAAAATGCCACTACTTATAATAATGATTGAAATTACCTATTATAGTAACATATAGGTAATTAGAATTAGAAATGAAAGCTTGTATTCACTGTGTTAGTATAAATATGCTAAAATAGTTAAGTATCGTGACAGTAATCAGCTTTCTTATAATCTATTAAGTTTCTGAAATACACCACTATTTTTTTAATTAGTACAAAAATAGAGTTTTATTAGTACCCGTTATTGATCACATTTGTGTAGTACAAAGTTTAAAAAAAAACAAAATCGCAAAATTTCATGAAATTTTGTTATAATTGGTAAATTGATCAATCATTCATAACAATTACTACTAGTGTATTTCTATGTTGATCGCCATTCATCCATACATAAATAATAATCAATAGCCTGTACAATATTTCCATAAATTAAGTGACATTTTGGCATATAAACAAACGCTAACAACTTTGCTGTTTATGAATATTATTTATTGAGACTACTTAAGTAATAACAAAACCATTTTAATGAGACTTTTAAGTATTTGTTGTAATTAATATTTAGTTATTTATAGTTTTATTTAGATTAGTTTATACCAATATCTATATTAATATAATAAAGAGGTAAAGTTTTTTTTTTGTTTTTAGGAGGACTCTGGAAGTACTGGTCCGATTGCTAAAATTTTTTTCACCGTAAGCAAGCTGCTTTATTTCTGAGTGACATAGACTATATTTTATGAACGCGGACGAAGCCGCTGGCAAAATCTAGTTCATCGTGGTCATTAGGAAAGTCCTCAAGGGTGTTAGATGCGTCCCTGATTACCGAGGCACGTAGCTTTATGGAAAGATATTAAGGACACGGACGAATAGCATTTTTAAGACACTCGGTCAAAAAATAGGACGTAATCTTTATATCTTTTCCGCTGTTCTTTTTTACGATGCTATATTTTTGCCTACGTGAAGTATAGGTACAAAAATGTTTTTGAATCAGATTTAGTCGCGAATCGTATTGATATAAATGTGTGTACATATTATGAATGGATGTGTTTGACTGTGTGTACCAAGAGCCTTTATAGTTCTATATCAGTAAATATATATAGCAATAAAACATTTATTTACGTAAATTACGTACAGAAGGTTCATCATCATCATTTCAGCCGATATACGTCCACTGTTGGACTTAGGCCTCCCCTAAGCGTCGCCACAACAAACGTTTCTGTGACACAGAACTGTTGTACAGAAGGTTGACAGCATTTAATTCAATTGATCTCTAATTCTGCTTTTGATTTCGGCACGCATATATGTGAATAATATATTTTTAGTGTTTCTTATTTTAGACATAACTGATTCTTGTAGAGAATATTTTTTTATAGCAATATAGATACAAACTGAGTGTTTTGTGTACGTGAGTTTACATATTTGCAAACGCCCCCGCGATTCAGGAATAATACCTAGTGAAGAGCACAGTTAAAAAATAGTTGGATTTATTGATGGCACTAAATTAACTGACTTTTTCACTTGTGAAAAAATTGCAGCCCGGAACTTAGTATATGGTAGCCGTTGCACCGTTTATGAAAAAAAAAACACTTCGACGGATATTTTTTTTTTACAGTTGTTAAATCATTCAATGCCTTGATAGACATCCAACTAAGATCTTACAAGTGTTCTGATTTTTCTCCTATGAGAAAAAAGTGTCATTGACTAATATTTTAATTAATAAAATAAAGCTTCATATTTTAGCTTCAACAGTCGGTTCTAACTCATATTTTATGTACATAACATTTGGTGACCTATCGCGTGTGAAGGTCTGGAGTATATTTTCTCCATTGACTTTTACAACTTTTGTACGAACGCGAAAAGAAATCTGAATGTATCAACATACAGATTTTTACAAGACCGAGAGAGCGTTGTGGTACAAGATATTTAATATGTTACATGTGTTTCTTCTTCTTACAGTTTTTTTTTTTATTTTTCGGTGGGCAAAAATCATTTTATGACAACCCTGGCCCTTGGGTGGAGCAGGAGATAGTGTCAGACTCTTACTGACTAAAAAGCCACCCCGTCCCTTCTAGCCTTCAAACCAAGGCACGAGCTTCCTTTCGGATAACCCTGGCCCCAGTAGACTTCGACCCAGCTGGGCCTCTGCTGTTGCTGACAACTCCTTGAGGCGCGCGGGAACAGTGCGCGCCGTCGACGTCTTGGGCTCGGTCCGGACGGTTGCCGGACGATCGGACAGCGAGTTACCCATGGGTCACCGTCCACGAGCCCGCGTCTAAGATAGCTGGAAATCGGGATCGGAATCCCGGCGGCGGCTGCGAGGGCGCCGTTGCCTGATGCGGTCTGCCTCCTCCTCGCTCCGGACCATGGCCTCAACCAGCGCCCGGTGCGAGAGGTCTCCGCCGTTCTTCTTACAGTTGAGATTTATAAAAATGCCTGTTTAGAGTTTTCCAGGTTGGCCGACAGAAGAGAGGTTTTCTGATGGCTCGATAAAATCTTCTGGAGGATTAAACTTGTCCTGCTATAGGTCGCATCTCTCCGATGTCGTGTTATTTTGAGATGGGCTCACGCTTGCAACAAAACTTTTACGATTTTGAGTCTCATTTTAACTTTTTATTATATTTATTGTATCAAGCTAGTCACCAGGCAGATAGCCAAAGCACAGTGTAAAAATCTATGACCCATTTTTCATAATCATCTATAATATAATTGTATGTTTATGAAATTTCACTTATTATTAATTTGTAAGTAAGTGTATTGAAATCGTCTTTTGATACACGTGGGCAATTATCATTGTAGTTTTCAGGTTCTGTGATGATAAAGTTTGTTCACTTATATTGAAACGTATAAATATAAGATATATCACTTCAGTCTTCTGGGAATCAAGTCGCCATGAATTTTAGCACATTTCACCGATAAGGATAAAATAGTAAAATAATTATTTAAGGGATGGTTACACGTATATTCGGGCCGTCATGATCCGTATAAAAACGCGCCGGCAGCCACTTAATTCGGATCACGTGTGAGGTCGCAATGAGCTTGTAAACACATGTATGTGTACACATCAACTACGCGATGACAATACTGTTTACTTGCTCATCATTCACTAGATGTTTGATACTAGTTATGGAGTTGGTCCTTAATTTGGTAGACTGTTTTTTGATGAGGAGATAGATGAGACTTCTTTTTTTTGAAAAGTAGTGTAAGTAGACACATTCATTTTGGTTCAACGTGGACCGATAATATGGTGAGGGTCGCAAGAGTCTGATGGAAGCGAAACGCCTCGCGCCGTTTGTTGTGGCGACACTTGGGGGAGGCCTATGGCAACATTTGACTCCTTTCGGCTGTAATGATGAAATTGACGACGATTTATTTTAGTTACAAATGAGTAGCTACTTTTTTGGCACCTTTGAACGAAATAGAATAATTTGCAAATAGGTAATTTTCCTTCTTATTATGTACGTTTACTTTCTCAAGAAAATGCTTTAGAAATAGTAATAACAGAGTAAAGAAATAACAACTCATATTAAAATATACAATATCTACTTAAATAAAAAGCATTTTACATATTAAAGTGGATCCTTAAAAGCTGCTCTCTTTATAATGCGGCCGCTCCAATTTCTAGCATATTGTGTTACCGGGTCTCAGCAGGTCTCCGACGTGCACATCTTATTAGAGAAGTTTCTTTAGACTTATCAAATTATCCAGCATTTTGCCGCCTCAATAAAAAAGTTCGAATCACCTTTCGACTTGTCATTCATAATTGATTCAACCACCCGAGATATCAAAGACTGACCTAATAAAGATGGAGTTGTTACTTGATGTCCAACTGAAGGACCGATGACCGCTCTAAAAATACGATAAGGAAGCTATCACCCGACTAGTTATTGGCGCGGCAAACATAGGACCAACCGTTCATGAATAGTTAAAATGTGAACCTCTAAGGAAATGTCCACATGAAGCAGACACAAGCTTTTAATGAAAATCATTTTTTTCATAGCAAGCTTTTATACCTCGGTATACATTTTTAATAATTAATACTCGTCAAGACATATCATACGAGCCCAAACTCGACGGGGTTGGGTCGTTTAACTACCAAGTTCCTATAGCTTTCTCCGATTCCATCAACAGATCAGCTCCATGTAAAAATAATAAGTAATAAATAGTAGTAGTGGTAATAATTTTGCATTGTCATTTGATTTACACATGCATGTAAAGTTTCAGCTCAATTGGTAACCGGGAAGTGGGTAAAATTTAATTTGCAAGATTTGATTACAGACAAACATCTGGACAGGTGAAACTAAATAAAAGCTTGTAAAATAGATAACAAACCTCAACTACGAATATCGCGGAAAACTCAATATTCCAAATTCAGCAAAGCTAACTGCTACATAAAACATTGCGGATTCAGTCTCCGATAGAGTTGTTGTTTAAATAAAAATCAGTTTCACGGGATGTGCAAGCTCTTTAGATGTTCGTGTGAGCTCGGGCTTATTGTGATGGAGGCATGCGCGGTGCGCGGCGGCCGGCGAGCCAGCCCAGTGACAGTCGGCGCCTGGCCTGGCACGCGCGCGCCCCGGCCGCCCCAAGCGATCATACTTACGTAAGTCACGTGAAAATAAAAAATAATAAACTTGACACACAACTCCCCGTGTGCTCGCATGTGATTTTAAATAAAGAGCAAAGTTTTTTTTCTTATTTAAAACTACACGTTAAAGTGAAGAAAGTGAGTGAACATATTGTGTTTGTTTGACATTTTCTGTGCCAATACGGACAGTACAGATGTTTGTATGTAAGAACGTGATGTTTGGTGAGTATACACTTGCTCTTGAAGGAATTTTGTACGTAGCTTCGAGCTGTTGGCGCGTTTATTTTGTAGATACTGTTTGCATACATTCGTTAGGCGACGTCTACGGTAAGTTGCCGTACGTACAAGGAAGCTATGTTCTTTAATCAATAATGTTATATCTAACGTAAAAACAATTTAAAATTTACGCAGAAAAACTCTCTCTAAAAAGGCCAAGCCTTCTTAGTATATAAACTCTGCTAATATACTAAGAAGGCAGAATGTCTTGCTATGACGTATAAAAGAGGCGAGCAGATGGTGTAAAAAATTATATATACGTAAGTATTTCTTCGATTATTATTTTCTATTTAAAGATAAATCCTAATATTTATTCATCGACAGTATTTTTTCCAGTCTGATAAGCTGAAACAAAATATGGAAACTTTGATAAACGTATAAAAATTTATGATGCTGTTTGTTGTTCGAAAGCACATGACTTGAGACTGGTTGAAAGAATTTACCTTAGTCCGAATTAGATTTAGAAATAAAAATTGGGAATGATGCTTAAAGTACTGGTTTTATGGGATTTTTGTATGAACTCAGGGACCGATTCACTCACAAAAATGAATAACAAGACTTTAAAAATCATAATACAATTACTGTGGGTTATATTACATTTAGGTACAGATTAAACATTTTACCTGTGTTTCCACCACCGTGTTTTGACCAGTTTAATCTAATCATTTCTAGACAAAGCTACGACAACACAAATGAATTTTACTTTTCCAGCTAGGGTAATGATTTTTCTCCCAATAATTTAAGCAATATAGTATCAAATAGATCTACCATTCTCACTCATTTATAATTTGAAACTTGCCTATCTTCTCCCGTTAAATATTTAATCTTCTACTAAACACAACAGATTAATTCGCACAACGTTGTCCTTTGGCAATTTCTCAGCCATAAATTTCAATATCAAATAAGAAACAATTTGGACAATAACCAGGATCTTAAGCGCGCCTTTTCGCAAAGAGTCGAGTGCTTCTCAATCTATCGCGTTCAACATCCATCTTATATTATCTATGCTAAATATAAAATATTATATGGAAAGTGAGGCAAAGAACTCTATAACAAAGTGAAAAGTTCAAAATATACGTATGATTTTTTTTTCTGTTTTAATTTTTAAGTGACATGATGGCAATCACAGTAAAAAATATATAGTATACTAGCTTTTACCCGCGGCTTCGCCCTCGTTTATTAATATAATTTACTATTTTCCCCTTTTCTCACTTAAAAAAAAATAGCCTATGTCCGTCTCCAGGGTCCCAACTATCTCTATACCAAAATTCATCAAAATCGGTTTTGCCATTTAGGCGTAAAGACGTAACAAACAAACAAACTCACTTTCGCTTTTATAATATTAAGTAAGGATTAGCTGAATATAAGAGCCGTAAGCTGGATGAAGAGCGAGTTAATTCAGCTTAGTAATTTGGATATTTTTTCAACTATGGGAAATTGATTTGAAATGTTTTGGGGTTATAATGGGCATCTCAAGAAGGAAGCTTCGTCATGCTTGTTTGTGTGGGGGGGTTTTGTTGTGCACGTGATATTTTTAACTACTTGCCAATTATAATCAATATTAGGATAATATGCCTGTTTATCTAGCAACTTTAAAATTTACATTCAAAAACTTTTCTTCTTGAGAAGAAAAGCTACCGTAGGCGTGGGTATTTGGAAAGCAAGCAATGCTCACCATCCAATAAGGACCAATCCCGGGTGGATGGCGCATGATGTTCTACATCTCAAAGAGCTATCAGCAAAATAGACATGGCCCACTAGAGGCGATGTGTGTTTGGGATGCGGGGTGGTTCGAAAGAGTTCATGAAGCCCTAAAATTTACAGGAAAATTCAAGGAGCATACGTAGGTTATAGCCAGTAAAAGTCTGACACTCCCTCTCGCTTCATCCAGAGCGGAAGAAGTTACACTGATGATTGTACAATTTAATTTAAATAAAGTCTTTTTGAGGCCTTTTGAGTTCATCTGCTCTCATGCTAGGACTTTATATGACGCTATATAATGTACGGTCCTATGAGTCTCACATATATCGGTTTTCAGCGACTTATCTTTAAGACATCAGTCCACGTTGTAGGTGGCCTTCCAACGCTGCGTGTCCCTGTACACAGTCGCAAATTCACAACGGCTATCTGTTTTGTGAATAATGTGCTCTGCCCACTGCCACTTAAGTTGATACTTATGGCTATGTCGGTAACCTTGGTTCTCTTGCGGATATTTTCTTTCCTGATGCGATCATGCAAAAAAACTTCGAGCGTAGCCCTTTCTATTACCCTTTAGGTAATTTTAAGCGTTTTGATGAAGTCCATTGTGAGCGAGCACTTTTCGGAACCATGAGAACACTCACTGGTTTTTAACTTTCGTATTGCGACACTGTGTTATTATTATTATTTCCTTTATTTCTCAATAAACATATAAATTATATTTTTAAATATTTAACAAAAAAAATAAAAAACATTTAAAAATATAAATATAAAAAATAGTGTCCCACCGGTATCGGGAACAGGGTCCAAGCTACCGGCGGTCAGGGCTCCAGAGAAAGGAACCTCCTGACTATACGAGCCGTGTCCAGGAGTACCGCTTTCTGAATCAAGCCCAATTATTATTATTATACAACTTTATTGCACACCTTAACTTAGTAGAGGACAAACATTTACAAAAATAAGTGTATGTGTGTAGTGTGTGTGTGTTATGTTGTTCGAGAAACTGCCGCGTAGTACTAGTTAGCCGAACGCTGCCCAGCCGAGTTGGATTAGACGGTTGACTTCTTTTGTTGTTGGATATAGGATATTGTTAGTCAGACAGCAAAGTAGCAATGCCCGAGATGCGTATATTAAAAAAACATTCACACGAAAAGTAAAAAAAAATAGAAGATTTTAATACAACCTTTGACTGTCTTTAAGATCTATCTTTCAGCTATGATACAGAATTAATTAACACAGAAAAGATTACAGAATTAATTTAATATATGTTACTAACTTTTACAAAATCAACGCCAAATCTATATATATATATATATAAATATGAATAGCTGTTCGTTAGTCTAGCTAAAACTCGTGAACGGCTGGACCGTTGGGTTCATTTTAGTCTTGAAATATTTATGATAGTTCAGGGAAGGTGAAACGGTGAGAAAAATTTCAGCAAAAGATGACCACAGCTGGATGTAGGCTTCCCCCAAGAGTCGCCACAATGATCGGTCACTAATCTACCTTTTGGAAAGTTTTTTAATGCTGCGTTCCATTACGTGGTAACTACTCCAGAATCTTTTGGCCAGAAAGACCATTTGTTCTGCGAGCAATGACCTCTGTCCACTGTCACTTAAGTTTGACGATTCTTATCGCTAAATCCATAACCTCGGTTTTTGTGCGGTTATTTTTATTTCTGATGCGATCATGCAAGGAAACACCGAGCAAGCTCGGTTTATTGCCCTTTAGGTGGCTTTAAGCCTTCTGTAACCGAACCGAATCAGATTTGATGATTGAACTCTTTCTTAAAGTTAGAGCTAACTAACTGAACCATTTTTCTTTGTTTAACGTAACCTAATCGTCAACAATTTCCGGTCCGATCTTAACAGAAGCGAGTAGATACTATCAGGATGTTCACCGTGACCTTGCCTTTGTCCATGTTGATTTTGATACTTTACCTTTTTTTACCTATTTTTGATACGCATTTCTAATACGCTTATGATATACAATTATACATAGTATTTAAGTTTTTTTTATGTACATATGTAATAAATTTTTATTAAGATGTATATATGTATGTTAATAAAGAATTATACATATAATATTATTTATACAAATTAATTTTGGGAGAAATCAAAGTTTTTTTTATGACCTGTTATTGTTGCGGTCAAGTGTATATTATTGGCTACAAGGTAAAGGCGGCATTATTATTATTTTCTTAGTTTCCTGACTTTTACTTGATTACTATTTGAGTAGTCGACTCAGCGATAAGCGTGGATTCTTGGCTTTGAATCCTTGGTTTTTTCAATTATAAATTATCTAAAGCGGCTTAGATAAGGTATTTGTGAAAAAAAAACTTATCGTATAATTACGACGGACCCGTAGCGGGTACGGTTCACAATTGAGGTAATAATATGAGTCTTGTAATATAGTATCTACCCTATGTCTTTTCGGATTAAGTACAATATAAGCATTATTGTTAATAAGTACACGGAATAGGGTGTAAAGTACTGCACGTCTTCGTCAAAAAGGGAGGATTCCTCAACCAAACGAGTGTTATGTCTGGTTTGGACAGCTACCGATAGGTATTAAGTTGGTGCATCACGACTCACATTTTCACTGTTTTTCATACAACCGCTCATAACTGATTATGACGTTATTACACACTTTTCATTACATATTTTGGAAACACAGTATCTTGTGGATAATTGGATATTATCTAGGTTTCTAAAGAAACCAATTTCTAAATTTGTGTAAAACTAATCCAGTAAAAACCTCTGAAAATGTCCTATTTTGTATGAACTTTGACACTTCATAATTTGCCTAAAAATTAAAAAAGTTAAAAAAGTAATCCTCTAGAGACCTTGCAAATTTTAGATTCTAAATGATGACAACTTTTTCCAAAAACTTTTAAGGGTTTAAAATAAACAGCTATTTCCTGGAGCAAGTTTTGTGAAATTTTCGAGTAAATCTCGGAATTACCGAATACTAACAGTTTCCAGGCGTTATCTATCTTTTTTTGCGTTGCTTTTTCGTCAAGCATCGCGTTGGATTGCATTAAATGAAGTAACAAGCTTTTAAACCATTTTCGATGTTTACGATAAGCGAGTGGAGAAGGACCCTCTTAAGGATATTTCAGACTTCCGTTCCGTTAAAAATGGTTTTTGGCTGTTATAGTTGCTGATTGGATTTAAACTTTGCACTCAAGTAGACCATGTCCTGGATAGCGTTTAGGTTATTTTTACCCCGAGAGTATGTTCCTTTGGGATTTCTCACCTTCACGAAAATGTATACCCTCTGGTTAAAAGGTTTAAGCAAACATAGTTTCAGCATTCGTAGTTTTAAAAGTATTTTGACTTTACGTCCGGTGCACCAAAAGAAGCCAGCGCCACGACCAACGTGATCAGCTTAAACAAGGCACAATGGCACGTTGTAGTCATACTTCGAAAACTCTATTTTAAGAAATGGCTTACCTAGCTAATAGGTAAACATGTAGTTCGTATCCAAAAGCAGAAAAAACAGCAAGATATGATTGCTCCTGAAAAAATTACCAATATCTAAAGTATGACTTCTACAACATTTGTTAAACTTCTACAAATAATTGTTACACTTCTATTATATTTGTTAAACGCCTATAATATTTGTTATACTTACCTAGGTCCTAAAATTCAAAAAAACTTTTTTTTTTTAATTTCCATAATATTTATTAGTTCAAAAAAATTACAAATGATGGGTTCGAAAGCGAATGAAGGCATCTTATTTTTTCAGTTTTGAATACGAGTGTGTAATTTGACTGTTAGTTACAGTACACTGGGACTTTTCTGTGTCTCAAATCTGTCTTATAGGCCTTTATCCCGGATGTCATTTCTAGATCTGTGACACTCTTTACGGATACGCAGAAGCCGGAAAATTTTACAACAGTGGCATAGTGTTACCCAGCTGGGTTGTGAGACTCAGCTCATTAAGATAAAAATAATCTAGCCTCACTAAAGATTTACTGACCTACTCAAAATGTTTAAAATGAAGATACATATTAAGACTTATGACCATGTTATGCTACATAAATATTAGAAGAAGAAGTGAGCTCGCTGTTGGTATAATGCAAACGAGAATGCACGTAATATGTTTGGATATGAGAAAATGTTGGTAATATTTGTTGTTTATTTAAATAAGCTTGTTGTATGTGCGGTATTGACCATAATACATAATGTAAAAGGGCTCTCCTATAATATCGGCTATGGATCAGTTCTAGTTTCAAACTCAGAAAATTTTGCAATTTTGTCACCACTACTTTGATAACGTTGAAGAAAATTATCTACTAAAAATAATAATAATATTCCACAACTTCCACACAACGCCATCTTGTACTAAACTAAGCAGAGCTTGTGCTATGAGTACTAGACAACTGATAGATTTATTATTATTTTGAAAATAAATTACACCTAGAACAAATGATCGTGCTTATCACACAAACCATTTGTCTTGGGTGGGAATCAAACCCACCACCTTTAACATAGCAGTCAGTGCCACTAACGACTAGGCCAACATGCCAGTGATAAAACGGCACAATTTACTTGCTGTGGCATATCACAAGTTACAGCAACAATAAGCAAAGCTAAGTCTAGTCTTGTATGAACCATTTTTTAGTCAATTTAAAATGTGGCACAATTTTATGGGCTCATCATTATTTAACTTTTCGTTACGCCTGTTCAACCTGACACTTTGTAGAACAATTTTTCGAGTGGCGAAACGAAAATAACTCAAATTTCAAGAATTTGCCTCTGAGGCTCGATAAATATTACCTTTTATTTAAGGTAGACAAAATTTGTATTCAATTTACCGATCCTTACAAAAGGTTCATCAAATAGTTCGTTATCAATATTTAATTGACGCTTTAATATCTGTCTTCTTTTAATGTTTCCAATTTTTTGGCTGATTAGTTTGTGGGTTTTCCATTACTAATTTAATTAATTATGTCCTTTCAAGTTAATTTAAAGATATCACAGTTCAGGACGCAAGGTTCTAGAATGGCGACCACATCGTTGGAAGACCTTCCACAAAGTGGACCGATAACCTGGTGAGGATCGCAAGAATCTGATGAATGCGAGACGTGCGAGACCTGTCATTATGGCGGCACTTAGAAGGGGAATGTCCAACAGTGGACGTCTTTCGGCTAAAACGATGATAATGATGAAAATTCAAAGTGTTCATAAAACGATAATACATATATAGGTAAAGCCCGCATACAACTGAGACTTATGTCTCATTAACATAAATATATGTTAGGCATTAGGTTGTATTATTCTTTTAGTCTAGAAATACTAATTGTATTTTACTTAGGCTTTATGAAACATGTAGGTTATGTCAAAGAGTAGCGGCCATAGGGGTGGGGAGCAGGGTCACCGCTCGGGCCTCTCTCTTGTAGGGACCTCGCGTAATAACTCGATAAAAAAAAAACATTTGAAACTTTTTATTACTTGATGACATGAGATCGGTGTCCAGCTCTTGCTATTCTTCAAACAATAACAGTTAAGGCCGAACCTAGCCAAGTTACAACCGATTCGCTTGCATCAAACGCTTCGAGTTGGCCACCCAATTCTTTTGCTCTGACCACGTGACTGAGCGTTGAGATGACATCATTCCCATACATTTGAAGCTTTTTACTAGCGTTAACTAGTGCAGAATGGAAGAAAAAAACGTGTTGCGCCGACTCCAAATAAAACGGTATAAGGGCAGGAAGATGATGATGCAGTGCAGATTAGTAATTTGGCTAGGGGTACTGATGTCATAGAAGTGTAGCTCATTCTTGACTCGTATCGAAATGGTTTCAGTGCGGCGTGGGCTCCTTAAAACTTTATTATCTTTATCCTCTTTACATATTAGGTATAAAACCAAGTCACTTTCATCTGTCTGCTTATTTGCTTTTTCCACGTAAACCACACAACTGATAACGATGCAATTTTCACTAAAAGAACAATTTACATGTTGGAGGTAGGGAAGATGTATAATTTTTACCAATGCGAAGGGAAGATGGATTACTTATTTTGAGATGGGAAATCATGTAGTGAATTCTTCCGCTCTAGGGTGGACAGGGACGGCGTGTCCAACTTTTACCATACCTATGTTTCTTCAGTTACCTTTGCCGTTCCAGTACCACGAGTATCCCTTATAGAGACAGGTGAGTTTCATACCTACTAGTAACTCTTAAAATACTTATTCGAGAGACTGGTTACTGATTCAGATAAGTATTTCAAGAGTTATCAAAACCCCTTTAAGCTTTCACACGGGATTGATTTAATAACACTGCTTCCAATTCAATTAGACCCTACGATACAACACAATGTCATTAACTGGACAGCTCTATAACGATAAGCGTTGTCCGTATCAATAGGAGTCCACTGACCCAATAAAATAAAACCCGATACAATGGATCATCAGATAGACAAATTAGTTCATTTTGCACGAGAGGTACCTACCGCTAAACAGGTCAAACGATACGGGTCATGCACCATTTCTCGTTTCCAGCACTTTCATTTTTTGTATGCAAGTGCGAATGCCAAAAGTTTTCCGCACTGCGTCTCCTTCTCGGCTGAATATGTATGGGACCGACTTGCCAATTCAAATTCGGTTACTTTATTCACCATATTGCAGTCTTATTGGATTTTTTATCTGTGATAATCCCCTTTTTGTTATTAAAAACATCTGCGCTTCAATTTAATGTTTTAGTGCGCTTTCATTAAGAGGAAAATGACGTTCTGCGGTATGAATTAAATTAAGATTTTGTATGAGTTACATATTATTCATTGCAGCCCGGGATAAAATATGAAAGCACAGAAAGTTAATGGGTGATGTTATGTATATGTCTGATCTCTTAGGAAGCATCGACAGGCCTGTTGGTCTTGTGGTTAGTGGCCGCCATCGGAGCCACCACACATATACCGGAGCTCGACGGTTCGTTTTCCACTCAAGACCAATATTTGTGTGATGAGCAAGATCATTAATTTGTTCTGTGTCTAGGAGTAATTTGTCTATAATACCTATGTATTTATTATAAATATGTAAATGTGTTTTCAGTTGTCTAGTACTCATACCACAAGCAATGCTTTGTTCAGTTTAGTAGTAGACTAAATGGCGTTTTGTGAAAGTTGTGGAATATTATTATTATTTTTCAGGTGTGAAACTAATGATTAAAATTCTAATAAGCATACTGAAATTTTAATTTTTGTTTTATTTGTAAGTAATATAATATTACAGTAAGTATTATTGTAACTTTGTAAGTAATTTTATAATTTCGATGTGCAATGAAGCATTTATAAAAAAAACAAATATTACTAATAATAATAATATTCCACAACTACCACACAACGCCGTCTAGTCCCAAGCTAAGCAGAGCTTGTGTTATGAGTACTAGACAACTGGTAACCATACTTATATATTTCTACATATGTACATACATTAGATAATTTACACTGAGACACAGAACAACTAATCATGCTCATCACATAAACATTTGTCCTGGGTGGGAATCGACCTCCAGCATAGTAGTAGTCAGGGCCACTAACCACAAGACCAACAAGCCAGTCAAATTACTGTCATATTTACTTTATGTTTTACTTCATAATAATTACCACTGATGTTACAATTATTATGCTGAAAAAATAAGTAACAAAATAAAGAACACAGTGTCTCATCATGGTGGCATGTTTTTGTTTAAATATCGGCGCGTGGCCCTTACATTTTAATTATGACCAGAACTAAAGCTTTTCAGGGAGACCTTCTCAGTAATTAATTTATAAATAATTTACAAATAATTTATCGTGAGCCGAGTGAAACATAGGGCTTTTACAACAAAGCATTAAAGCATTAATAAGGAGACGTTGTTAACGATCAATGTATAATGGGCTTATCAAAATATTCTTTCAATTATTTTATGCGGGCTTATAAACATTTTCATGTAGAAAAAGAACAATAATAGTGCAATAAACGTGGTCTACTAATCTAGATGTGAACACAGATAAGCACACTTTCACATTTATAACATGAGTGTCTTTTCTAAACTCTAGCAAATTGATCATAATTGATTTTTTTTCTAATTATTCCTTCGATTGCCCTTTGCGTTACTGGCTTGAGCAGTTACTAAAAGTCTACTACACCCTCGTGCTCCACCTTAGAAAAGGAGAAGACATGAGAAGATTCCACCATTTAAAATAATCTTTTGAACAACCCCGGCCGTCCTCATAGTCATCGAATCGGCTATCTATTTTGCTGACTTTGAGGTGCTTGGAACACAACTTGCCATCGACGACGTTGCTTTAGTCTTTATCAGACGGGGAGCTACCCATTAATCGCCGTCCACAAGTACGGCAAGTAACCGGGAATCTACCTGTGCAACTTCCAACTGGTAAATCAACTTTTTTCAACCTCAACGCTGCAAATTTGTTATGATGGAGCAGCTTTTCTAAACACACATTTGGACCTCGTGATGGATTATCGATTCTAAAATAAAGATATCCGCAGAAGAACTAAGTTTATCGACGTAACCCAACAAAATTCCAAACTTAAGTAGCAGTGGGCAGGTCACATTATTCGCAGAACAGATGGCTAATGGACAGGGAAGGAACTAGAGTGGCAACCACGTACCGGAAGTTACAGTGTTCCAAAACTAATTGCAAGCCTCGCATAAGACGGAACGATAACGTGGTGAGAAGCCGCTAGATGCGTGATGCACAGAATCGGTCGTTGTGGCGATACTTGGGGGAGCCCTACGTCCAGCAGTGAACGTCTTTCTGCTGCAATGATGATGATTTAGACTTCGAACACAGACAGACAACTCTCCAACATCAGGACAAGCCATCAGAACAAAATAATTAAATTGTTCGTAACATAAATTATAGGTTCTATGCCTACAATAAGTTACCGCACATACCAACTCCATCATGTGACATTATTTAGTTACACCCAAAACTAATATCCAAGTTAATGACACAGCGTATACTGAATAGTTAGTTATTACGAAATACCTTTGCTACCAACATACCTGTTAAATATAGTATAATGTTACGTTGTTCTCGTTACTTTAAATACTTAGGTAGGTTGTGGAAACACATGAACTGTAAATTGAAATTGGTTTCCTCTGAACATTAAATCTGTTGTAAAGGTTAATTGAGATAAATTAAATTTCATTGATATGTGAGTAAAATTGTAGGCATCATGTTGTTGTAATGCTTCATCATTATCATTTCAGCCGAAAGACGTCCACTGTTGGACATAGGCTTCCCCCAAGCGTCGCCACAACGACCGATCCTGTGCGTCTCGGTAGTGTTTTTTTTTCTAAAGAAATCCTTTTCAGCATACCTAGGAAGGAGGTAGAGAGGGGAAGTATTTCGGTAACAATTTTTTTGTCGAAAAACCATAGGTAAAGTACAGGTAAGACGGGCTGTTGTCCGCAACTCCACGACTAAGGCGCGTATTTTGCGTACGGGTGGGACTGATGAGTCATCGATTCACCCCAGCTCGAAAAACCATTGTAAAATACTTTTACACTTTTAAATAATTAAAAGTGTAAAAGTATTTTGGTACAATACCGAACACTGAACAAAAATCGACAATTCAATGGATGCGAAACGCACAGGACCATACGTTACGGTGATGCTTAGGGGAGGCCTATGTCCGACAGTATATGTCTTTTGACTGATATGATGATGATGATGATGAACGGAAGTAAGTAAAAGAAATCAGAAACATTTATTTCAAATAAACCATTTACTGGCTAAATTGCACTTCCAAAGCATAGATATCAATGGAGTGCACTGGAGTGGAGTGTGGTGGACACTATGAGTTAGCATATTTTTTGTCACCTCTATTACACAAGTACAAATTACGCCATGTAGAAAACAAATTACAATTTCAAGTTATCAAAAACGGTTAGCTTAATAACAGTAAAGTGGTGAGCTGGCAAAGTATAACACCTGAATACTTTTAGTTTATAACGCGCTCTCAAGCAGCCATTAGTATGCCGCACTACGGCCACTAGATTCCGCTCCAACCTATAATATCCCAAGTTACCTCAACTAAGCTACTTTACTATCCAAATCGATAGTGACCCATTTAAAAGTAGTGTAATGTGGGGGAGAATAATGTGGTGATACCACATACATCCTGTCGTAGCTTATTCACGCTATCAGGATTACAAATTCAAATTCATGTTACAAGATTTTTCAAGCCACTTGGTTGTTTTAGGGTTTCGTATCTAAAGGGTAAAAATGGGACATTACTGCTAAGACTCCGCTGTTTGTCTGACATCAGTAGTAGTGTAGTGGGATTTTATCTGACTAAAAATAGGTAATATAATTGAAAGTCTCTATCGAGGGATAGAGAGTTCCAGTTTTAAAGTTTTCGATGAATGTTTGTTATTCAACCATGTCTCAATAACTGATTATCTCAGCGAAGGTATTATGGATTATCTCAGGCCGAGAATTCTGACTTGATACATTTGCTGCCAAATACCATCATGCACATCCTAATAGAAAACAAAGTGGCTGTTCTGTAGATATCTAAAAATAAATACTTTCTAAACTAGAGACTGGAAAAATTAATAATATTATTTACATAATATTATATTAACTAACGTACGTGACGTGATAATTAGAGACACAATAGAAAGACAATGGGTGCGCGAACGCCGGCGTTCGCTCGGGGTTTAATGAATTTTTTTTTTCGGTGTATACTGCACTACTACTAGCTGAAATAGCGGTCAAACGCGAGTCGCGAGCCTATCAATTATAAAAACCCCCTCGCTTGTGCGAGGCCGCTTTGGGTATGATTTCGCGGGATTTTGGGTTCCCTTACTGTTGCGGTGGCCTCTTTGCTAGCATTTTTGCGACCACATCCCATTTCTTCTCGCTCCGGATCCGCCGCCGATTGCCTCCAATTGGACACGGCGGTTCTCCGCCCAAGCAGAAATTGAGGACATGAACCTAGCCTGAGAAGCGTTATCACGAACTAATGTTTTGTTGCAGACTTTTTGCACAACAACAATACTAAATCTGCAAAGAAGAGTTTCAAAGAACCCCTATACATATGACATGGTGAAAGCAGCCTGTTCACGTAAAATTAGGCCATTCTGTCAGCAAAGTACAAAGGTACAATACCTACCTATTGCCGTGAAACGAGAGCTATTAACAGCAATATTATTACATCGTCTGGCATGACAAGCTCCAGCAAAGATCAAAGGTTCATCTTTCTTTATGAAGATTTGTTATAAAGAACAAAGCTGACTTACAAAACTTACTTAAATGATAGATAGGTTTATAGAATGTCTCAACTGAACAGAACAGGGTTTACTTAAAATAAATTTGCATATATATGTTTTTTAAACAAAGTCCCCACCTCCGCATCTGTCTGCCTATGTGCGTGTCTTCACCCGCGTACATAAAATATAGCCTATGCCATTCAGTAATAAACAGCTTTCTATAGGTGAAAAAAATTTAGCAATCTGACCAGTACTTTCGGAGATTACCTCCGTCAAACAAAAAAATACAAAAAAGTAAAAAAAAAGTTAAGTAAAGTAAAAAAGTAAAGTAAAGTATAAGTTTGTTATTAGAAAGTCACAAAAAATTGTTTGAGGAAAAAATTTGAGGAATGGAGCTGTACACCTTATACAAGGTGTAACATTAAATGCGCAAAACCTGAAATTAGTTTGTTCAGAATAACGAGCAGAATCAATTAAACCACTTTTTAATATAGGTTACATTAATCAAAAAAATCTTCATTAAAACCGTCGACCTGTCTATTTATGAATAGGTCAAGCCATCACGTACGCACATCCGCTGAAATAGGTAAACAAACACAAATAGTTGTAATCCGATCAAATTTTTTCATACACGATCCCGTGTCTATAAAAGGTCTTATTTCAATGCAGATATGAATTTTAAACAAACTAAATATGCTCATAAAACCTTTTTTTCTCACATAATAAGGTCAATCGAATTTGGGCTCGCCACGATTATGGCGGTAAGTCCCCTCTTTGAGGCGTGGCTGGAAAGACCTCACGGCGTCCTTACCTACCGCATGATGCAGGTCTTCACCGGACATGGCACGACCCTCGAGGTGTGCCCTGCCTGGGCGGAGTATCGCCGTGCCCTCGTGGCCGTGGGGGCGATCGGCGGCGGAGACCTCTCGCGCCGGGCCCTGGTCGAGGCCATGGTCCGGAGCGAGGAGGAATGGCAGGCGGTCGCCTCCTTCTGCGAAGCAGTATTGCTAGTAAAGGAGGCGGTTGACCGCATCAGGCTACGGCGCCCCCACCGCCGCCGCAGGGATTCCGATTCCGATTTCCGGTCACCGTAGACGCGGGCTCGCGGACGGCGAGCCATGAGTAACTCGCTGTCCGATCGGTAATGGACCGAGTCCAAGACGTCGACGGCGCGCACTGTTCCCGCGCGCCTCAAGGAGTTGTCAGCAGCAAGAGGGTCCCAGCTGGGTCGAAGCCTACTGGGGACAGGGTTGTCCGAAAGGGAACTTGTGCCCCGGTATGAAGGCTAGAAAGAACGGCGCGGGGTTTTTAGTCAGTAAGAGTCTGACACTATCTCCCGCTCCACCCAAGAGCGGGTTTTGTTTTGAGATGATTTTCCCCGTCAACAAAAAAACAAAGGTCAATCGAATAAAAAATCATTTGGCGTGTCTGAGGATTTGCGCATTCAACGTTACACGTTGTATATAGCTTTATCCTTTGGGTGTAGGTGTAGGTCCATCACTTGGACAGTTCAGTTTTGAGTCCCTTCTCCCTACGACAAACTCTTAACGTGATCTAAACCGAACTGTTAAAGGAATGGAGATATAGTCAGACTGAATGAATTCCGTATACTATGTTATCATTTATAAAATACTTATATTCGATACTTTTTATAAGGTTCTTCTATTAGTAAACAATGATCAAGATCTCTAATAAAACTTGATTATTGAACCAATGTTGACTACATCAGATTTCATTTTACCATAATAATTACCCAAGTCGTTTGACTTACACCACTAATTTGTAATTAGTACAAATACTTAAAGGGCTTATTAGAAAAGGTCTTGTTATTATTTAAGTAAAGTCTTAATAAATAATATTATAAACAGCAAACTTACTAGAGTTTGTTTATATCCCAAAATGTCACTTAATTTATGAAATTACCTATTGTGAATGAATAAATGGCGATTAAAATGGAAAAACACAGCTCGTAGTTGTTTCTAGTAACAATTGTTATGAATGATTAATTCAATTATGATTCTACCTATTATGAAAAATTTGAAATTTCGTTTTGTTTTTACCTTTGGCTACACAAATATGATCAAAACCGGGTGCAGATAGGGCCCCATTTTCATTTGTAAAGTTAAAAATACTCTAATATGATACATCACATTTGGCTATTTTTCAATTATGAGTATTATAGTATACTAGCTGCTGCCAGCGGCTTCGTCCGCGTGGTAATAGAATATTACCCCATGTGTTTTTCCAGGACATGGTCTACATGTGTACCAGTTTCATCAAAATCCATTCAATAGTTTTTGCGTGAAAAAGTAACAAACATCCAAACATAATCACGTTTATAATATTAGTGGGATAATTATTATAATTATATTTTTTAATTAATAATAGGGATGGAGCTATGCACCCTATATATCTGTATATGGTGCATAGTTCCATCCCTAGATTTTGCTCGCCCGATTTTCATTTTAACACTTCATGATAAGGCCTGGATCGTAAAATAGACCGCACTAAGAGCTTGTGGATGGGCCTCTGATGCAAACCGAACAGCAACATAGGTATATGAAAGAATCACAAGGTATAGTTACCTATTATATTAATAAATTAATCAGTATAATTTTTCAATTAGCTAATGCAAATACACTAGTCCATAGTAAATTCGCACCACAGCTTGTATCAAACGTGGCACACAAAATAAATTACATCAACAAACGGACTCGTATTTGCAAATGAAGGTAATTGCTTCATTTGCGCACGCAATCTCGTTAATACATTGTATTTTAATTAATATCTAAATAGGTGTACACTTTGTGGAGCGAGCCGGTTGGTATTATGGGCTCATTTGAAATCCAATCATATCTGGAATCAGATAACTGCTTAACCGCACCTGCGCGGTTGTTAATACACTAGGCCGCAAAAGTTCTGGGTCGTTAATAAAAAATGTGATAGTTTTTTTTATATATATATATGATGAATTTGTGAAACAATAGTGACAAATTGATAAATATAAAATAATACTTTTCAATTTAGTAAATACTTCTGACTGAACACCACAAAAAAACAAAACTCAGATTATGTTAAAAAATAAATCTTTATTAATTTGGTGTGTTAATATGCTTTGATTTTTCCTCCACGTGCTCGTATTACATTACAACAATACAACAACAACAATCGGCATGGTGTAAACTAAATCTATAACACGATTTTGGTCTACGTCAGACTATTCTTTCACTATAATGACTGGTAATTGACATTTTTAACGTCATGATAAGGCCTGGATCGTAAAATAGATTGCGTTAGGAGTAGGTGATTGAGCCTCTGATCCAAACCGAATGCAGCAACACATCGGCTGTCTTTGACATCAACGCACAAACAAATACCATGGATTCAGAACATGATTCTGGACTCCCCGGTGGTGGATTTTTTTAATCGGCTTATTTATTATCCATTTCCTTATTCCGAAGATGAATATACTTTTACTGTTGTAACAATACTAAGCTGAGTTCTCCCTTGTACTATGGCTTTGTGTACATACTTGAGGGGTAAACAACGTGACGCTGTGCTTTGACCAATACAAAAAAATATTTATGACCAGCTTACCCGGCGAACTTCGTATATACCATATGAGTTAATGTAGTATATCTTTCGATATAGTCAATCGATTGTGATAAAACAAAGTCTAAGTAAGTTACACACCATTTTAATGTACATATATGTAGTATAAAAATGATCAACACCGGTTTCGTACATTTTACGTTGGAAGCATGTGGGCAGGCAGGCATATTATAAGTCGGAGGATTATATTCAAGATAAAAATGCTTGGCTCAATGCTGGTCTAGCTTCACTACCACTAAGGTGTACTAATTAATTGATTAGTTTGGAAACTATTTTTTTTTTTTTTTTGGAATTTGAAAGACACAATAGCATTGTATAATGTAGAAGCACTTTTTTCAAATTTGTGAATATGTAGTACCATGTAGCATTTTTATTAGGTTACAACATTACGAGCATGGCAGTTGAGAGTTTGTCATGCTCACTCAACTGTCTCGCTGTTGGTGGCGCGTATTTTTGGGTCATTCAGTTCCCTTCAAAACGGTTGAGCTGAGTGGGGCTGATGCACGCGTCATGCTCGTGAACGGGTGCCGTCAGATGAGACTGGTCATCTCTTAGCTGCCAGTGGCTTAATTCAATTTCAATCTTTTAATTATTTTAATTTTATTATCTACATTGTGCTCACATTATAGAAGCAACAAGAAATATGTAACCAAGGAATAAATGTAACACATAATATAATTTAAAAGAGTGTCCATGGAGTTTCTTGCACGTTCTTCTCCATAGAGATCTATGCTTTGGAACGTGCAATTTAGCTTCACTTTTCTTGGACTGACCGACATTTGACTTTTCAAAAGTGCCTGCAAATGGTCTATTTGAAATAAATGCTTTGATTTTTACGTGATGCACGCACAACTTAAAACTTCTACAGTTTTATTATATTAGGTATATGTATAGATGACAATTCGGATTGCACAAAAGCAGAAAAATATTTATTTTTTAATATTAATGAATGTTTTTCAAAATTCTAAACAAAAACTTATCTGTGATTTATAATAATTATGCGTATCTATGTATGTACAATACACATATTAGCATATATGTAATGTCACTTCACAGGTGCAAATGCCGCGCACAATAATTTCTCAAATAAAATCTGTACACCCATTGAAACTGAAAACACGCAACCAATTTGAAGTTACACTCGTGGATTTAATTGAATTGGTTAGTTTTTTACCATAGAGCTGTTACGTTCTACTCTAACAATTATTTTTAATTACCACAGTTTGACAGTGGGAGGGTTTTAAATTAACTTTGATGTATTTAAATTTTCGTACATTTGTTGACCTAATTTGTACCTAATTGAGTGTGTTTTGATTTATGATACACGTTTAAAGGATAACAAAAGCTTTTACAATAAGCTTTTGTAGGCTTTTGTAGGTACAGTCATCAGTTTTTCGATGAAGTAATTTTTTTTATTCCATAAACATTATTTCTGTGGAATAAAGACGCAGTCAAGTATAAATCACGAATGAATTAATCGTACAAAATACACGTGTTTGTCTATTTGTGAAATTAACAAAACCGAGAACAGGAAAACCTAAGAGCTAACTTTGAAGAGAGCCTCGTGTAAAAGATTTTGAGATCAAAGTATCATATTGAGTTCAACAATTTAATTAGACAGCAGAATTATGATTTGAATTATGTTGACTTATTTTACGAGAAACATCATCAAATAACTTCTCTCGCTGCGCGCAGTGGATGGAGTAAGAGGGAGTGTTAGTCTTTTACTAACTAAAACCTACAGTGTTCCTTTAGTTGGTTTTTTTCGCGACAGCTAAGGTAACTCCTTAGTACAATCCGCAGCTCTTGACATCGGCCCAAACTGGCTCCGTCAATTTTGATCCATGCATGCATACATCATGCGCGTGGCACACAATGCGCCGTTGACTAGGTTTTGGTTCTTACCAGATGGCCAGACGGTGAGCTAGCCATGACTCGCCGAACGTAAGCCCGCTCTTACGTTGGCCGCGGAAATCTTCCTGCGATTCTCGAAGCCTGGGGTGTCTGTGAGGTCTCAACCTCATGGTTCCAGCCGCGTCCAGATCTGTTTAAGATCTAGATTTCAGAAAAAAATTAAAGTATTTTCTCACTTCTAAGTCACAACAGATTTGTTATGTGGTGTGCTAAGGTTGTGAACTTATGGAAGTTACCATTAAGGTAGTTTGCGAGGAGGAATGGCAGGCCGTCGCCTCCTTCTGCGAAGCAGTAATGCTTGCAAAGGAGGAGGCCGACCGCATCAGGCAACGGCACCTTCGCCGCCGTCGCCGGGATTCCGATCCCGATTTCCGGCCACCGTAGACGCGGGCTCGCGGACGGCGAGCCATGGGTAGCTCGCTGTCCGATCGTCCGGTAATGGACCGAGTCCAAGACGTCGACGGCGCGCACTGTTCCCGCGCGCCTCAAGGAGTTGTCAGCAGCAGGAGGGGCCCAGCTGGGTCGAAGCCTACTGGGGACAAGGTTGTCCGAAAGGGAGCTCGTGCCCCGGTATGAAGGCTAGAAGGAACGGCGCGGGGTTTTTAGTCAGTAAGAGTCTGACACTGTCTCCCGCTCCAGCCAAGAGCGGGTTTCGTCAAAGATGATTTTCCCCGTCGACAAAAAAAAAGGTAGTTTCACTTTAACTGTTGCTTTGCAAGGAGTAGGAGTTCTTAATGAAAGTCTCAAGTAGTTAGTGTTCTTGGTCAACTTGCACTTATGTGTCTTGCGAACTACGCGTAGTGCGCAGTAATAAGTTAATAAAACCTATAAGAACTTATAACTTGAAAATTGCTTGAGTTTCACATTTACACTAATGCTATAAAGAGATCAAGTTTTTTTTTTGATTGTAGGAGGTAGAGGTAATCTTTGAAAGTACTGGTCCGATTGCTAAAATTGTTTCACTGATGGAAGCTGCTTTATTCCTCAGTGACATAGACTATTTTTTAATTACGCGGGTGAAACCGCGAGTATTTCATATCATACTAATATTATAAAGGTGTAAGTTTCTGAGTGGGTTTGTGTGTACGTATATCTATTACTCCTTCATGCTCGAATGGCGGAACAAATTTAGAAACATATAGTATACTTTTTTCTCAAGAGTCTCTTGGGACAATTTCCTACTCTCACGCAAGTTATGCCGCTGGCATAACTTGCGTGAGAGTAGGTTAATTGCCAAAGAGCTTTTTGTTTTTTATGTTGAGATAAAGCAAAATATAAGCAACTGCTTTATATTTAAGGTTTTAGATGGCGTATAATTGCTTATTTACTACTGGCGGTTACATTAGTTCACCGAAGCGTGAACCCAAAAATTATTTCAATAGCCCTAAGCGTGACACTTTGTTGGACACGCTCGTGTTTTTGACGCCACGCCCTTTTTGTCTGTAGCGCCATCTATGGCTTCACGTAAGAACTAATCCTGCATCGCGTACATAATTAAAGTACTCCGCGTGATTTGAACATATAGAACAACTAGACCAGGGTCGATAATTTTTGTAACGAAATAAAATCATAGTAGTATGAAACCCACTGGAAACGAAAGAGAATATAACAAAAATGAAAGGAAAAGTAAATTACGGGCGATCTGAGGTCGGGAAAAGGATGGGTGTGCTTTTTAAAGGGTAAAAACAGTTTATCTCGATTTCCGACAAAACTACAAGTTCTATGTAAAAAAGTTAAATTGCAAAGTTGTAGATAATAAAAAGACTTTTAGATTTACACTTTTTTCACATAACCTCAAAATGTATGTGAAAAATTCAAACAACTAAGTTTTTGGTTTTTTATATTTCCATTCTTTTTCCACAAAATTAAACGAAAACTTACCTTTTTATGTCCCAGCCACACTGTACTTGTTTTGATTTAAAACGTTTGTTTTTTCACCTTCATTTTGACTTAATATCGAAAAAGAACCCTTATTTTCAATCGAAAATTCTCACGTCAAAATATCTCTTTTTTTAATAATTTCGCTAGGTTTTTTGTTCGTTAAAATCTCTAGTTTCTTATGGTGTAAAAAAAAGTATCATTATCATGCTAAATTTCTCAGAAAAAGCCAAAAATCTCGAATCTAAAAATCCTTTTTCATAATCATTACCTATGTACAAACTTTGCAATTTAACTTTTTTACATAGAACTTGTAGTTTTGTCGGAAATCGAGATAAACTGTTTATACCCTTAAAAACGCACACCCATCCTTTTCCCGACCTCAGATCGCCCGTTATTTATTTTTCCTTTCGTTTTTGTTGTATTCTCTTCCTTTTCCAATAGGTTTCATCCTACTATGATTTTATTTCACTTTTTACCATTAACAACGGCTTCAGCACTGGTCTAAACCCAAAATCATCAGCCGGGCATTTGCCCACCAGACATAACCCCTGTCTGGTCGGAGGATCCTCCCTTTTCAACGGAAGTATGTGGGACTTTAGTCTCTGTTCCACCTCCAAATGTCATATGATGCGCATGAGAATAATCATCTGCAAAGGTAAATCGAAGTAACGGATATTGTGCCAGGCGCCATTGTTTAACGTGGCCTGAATGAAAGAAGAAAGAAAGAAGAAGAAAAAGAAAGAAAAACTTTTTATTTGCCCGAAAAGGCGCAAACTTAAGATTTACATAAAACAATTTTATATTTTTACCTTAGAAAATATAAAAATAGGTGAATGGGACTATTAATTCTTGACTTTATGTTAAGAATTAATAGGTTACTTTTAGGCTCCATTGTTAACTGGTCAGACAGATTTCTTTCTTCTTTTCTTTTTTTCCATATTTCTAACTATAGCTTTGCGGGTTTGTTTCATATTATCTAGTTGGTTTACAGGAAAAATTGTACTAACATTATTATTATTATTATTTTAAGATAAGGGGCTATGCATCTCCCACAGTGTAGGAGATGTAGTCACTGCGACCTAAAAGATCTATTGTGACTCGCCACCTTGTTAGAGTAACTCTTTTAGCCGGGAGGCTTCCAGGAAGTCTAGAATACTCCTAGCTTTAAGAGTTTTAATCTCCTCTGGGCGAATAATGTGTCGACCCAGATGGATACTCCGTTTGTGGATAAGGGGCCCACATTTACACAACAGGTGCTAACATTAACCAAACAGCTGTAATTTTAATTTCATGAAATAAGAATGGACAACAAGCTATTAAGAAAGTCCATGTATTCGGTAATTATTATTTCAATAGGCTGGCAGACTAGCAACCAGCAGAATAATTATGTATATAGGACATAGGTCGATGACGCCGTCCCCTGATTGATTAATCCCTCAGTCGGCTCTCACAATAGCCTATACAAAGTAATAGAGCGTTCTATTTGTAGCCAGACCACTTCGCCACAAATATCTACGTACATACATAAGTACATTAATACATGTAAGTCATAACTAGGTAAATACAGTCCATTCAGCCGTTTGCTGAACGGACTTGGATGTAGCACACAGGATAATTTTTATCTTAGGATTATTTTCCCTTGGGATTTTATCTTATTTTCACGAGGACGAAGCCGCTGCGCTGGTAGCAGTCAGTCTTATTATAATCCTTCGTTATAAATACAAACTTACGACTTTATGATACTAACTAGTGTGATTTTACTACAAAACTCTTAAAATGTTATTAAAAAAAAATTAATCTCGACCAAAACCTAAAAAAAAACACCAGGCAAGTGTGAGACGCACTCGCGCCTTGAGGGTTCCGTAGGTTCGTCTTGCTCTATACAAAATTTCAGGTTTCTGAGTCAACGGAAAGTACCCTAGAATTTTGGTTCCCTTGAGGTCGAAATATAAGTTTTTTGCGACATAAACGGCCTTATCTTTTTTTATCGATAACTTGGATGTTTGATTTTTTCACAGCTTCAAGGAACAGCAGACTTAAATAAGTGATTTTAATTTCAACTCGATACCTCCAAGCGTTTCTGAGATAAAAGATCTTGACAGACACACGAACGGACGGACGGACAACAAAGTGATCCTATAAGGGTTTATTTTTTTCCTTTTGAAGTACAGAACCCTAAAAACATAACCCCTCAAAACAAATTCTGATGCGTGGGTAACCTTAGTCAAAACGGAGTTAGCATAACACACGTTGCCTTAACGACTATGGAATTTTATAACAATTTTATGTACGCAGCATTGCAACCCCAGTCCCAGCGGTAACAATTACGAGGGCGGACCTTTCATTAAACTTCATGAAGTTCGTGTAGATTTATGTATGTTGTCGGAGTTTCAAAGAGTTTGGCGCCTCGGTAGTCGCTCACATCGTTTGGGTGTCTCGTCGAAATGTTTTGTTAGCTAGTCGACTGCTTCAACTAGTTTTAATTTAGTAGATCTTTTGGATGAAATGAGAAAATTGAGGTCGATGTGACTTGATTTTAGTTTCGTGGTTTTAATCTCGTGATTGTTTCGATTTTGGTTATAGTGTTATTTAATGAAAATACTGGTTAATTTGCTGTATCGGAATTTTTCTGTTTTTAATGTTTGCTAAATAACCAAGTATCGCGTTAAGTTCGTGAAATTCAGAACTTATTTAACAAATACGTACCTCTTAATAATTATACTAACTTCATTTTTTTTTGTGCGTTTGTTATGGCTTGCGTTTGACCACCATCTCACCTGATGGTAAGCGACGTAAGTAGTATTTAAAAATATTGTTTTTAAACCGTGTCTTGATGTGTGAAATGTTTTTATTATAACAAGAAAATTTATAAACGGAATAAAAAGTACATTTTCTTCTATTCGTATGCCAAGTTTCATTTAAATCAGTGCAGTCAGAGCAGCAGTTATTATTATTAAAAAAATTATAATATCACCGGTTTACAAAATTAAAGGGTCACATAGAAAAACCGCTATTCCCTAAAGACGTGAACGGACGATACAACATGTTTATGTACAATGTCGCTCGTATTTGGTACACGTGTAAGAAAACAAAATTTAAAATTACGATTAAAATATTCTCTCGCCTTTGATTCAAACTGAGCTGTAATTTTAACCAGCTTCTTGGATTCAGTTGTATGTGAATGTACACGAATTATTGCCATGGTACAAAAAGGAAGTTGTCAACTTAAAACTGCAAGAACAGCATGAGTAACTTTGTCTATAATCTAAAGAGCACTCTAGGGATTTTAAGAGGCATGTACACGAAAAGACCAAGAACTGGTAGGCCTAAGTGAGAAAACCTATTCATCATGAGTATTGCTAAGAAATCAATATTTCACGGCTATTTAGGAAGGAGTCCTTTAAGAAATTCACTTAAATAATGTAACTTCAAACACTGGGTGTGATGCTGATGAAAAGCCTTATAGCCACAAAATGGTCCCAAACTGCTCAGTAAATTCTGAATTACAGTTTGATCGAGAACACACTTAATGAACATAATTATGAAAATTAGTCGGAGTTATTTTTTCCGATGAGTTTCAATTTTATTTATTTACGCACGATGAAAAACGATGAGTATTTGGACGACCAGGAAAATTGTAGCATCAAGTGTATTTTGATGAAAATGTGCCATTTGGTGGACCAATATTATCTAAATGTAGGAAGTACAAAATAATTAAGCGATAAAAAAAAAAACGAAGGTAAATTGCGGTGTGCATTTTAGTGATTTTTAGTATATGATTTCAAATGAATAGTGTAGATAACAGGTTACGTGTTATGTTTTCATATATATTTTAACATACCACAGTTTTAAGAATTATCTAATGTATTTATAAACTGTTACTTCTATTAGCTACCCGTAATTTTTGCGGCCCAGTGGTAGTATTATGAAAAACTATTTAAGAAAAGACAGTAAGGACTAAGAAAAAACTGATATTTCTCTCTTATAACAGTTTTCTTGTGCAACTTAGGAAACAGCTTTTAGAACAAAACCAAATTGCAATTAGCGGGAGCACAAACAATAAAAAAAACAATGAACATGTAACAAAAACCCTTTTCTGTGGAGAGCATAAATCTTCCTTGTTTGGACTCTTTTGGCACTCGAGGGTTAGCGAGCACATAAATAAAAACGTTGTTTTCGTTAATTCTATGCAGATAGAAGATTCTTTTTCTATGCCACGGAACTTCCTACTTTATTATAGACTGGTTTATTTTTGTGGTCTTTCACCCGCGGACTGTCCCGCAAAAGTCGCGCCTTTTATGGATCAAATAGTACTTTGACACTCGGTGCTAGCGTTGGTTTTATGTATACAGCTAGGCACAAGCCTCCTCCAAGTCCTATCACCCGCCACCATGCTTAAGCTATGACGGTACACCCAAATGTTAAACGCATTACTTTCTAACATTTTTTTTTTACATTTAAGTCTGTAATTTCAGAGTCCTTTTAAAAACATACATACACATAACCAAACATAAAACTTATCTTTTTTAAATTAGAGCGCTATGAATAAGATAATAGTTTTAGAAAAGTCGTCAAAATTAATTTTGACCATTCTTAGTACCTAGAAAGTATTCGTTAAAATCCACTAAGTTAGATGGGTTCAAAGTCAAGGGTGGAGATGTCTATGTAGACTAGCACTGACCGCAGTCATATGACGTCACATGTTCTGTTAACAGTAGCCAGGGGCCACACTCCGTCGACAGTTTACTCGGATTTTGATTTACAACTTGCATACAAATGATTCGATCAGCGTCAAATGTCTTTCGTAGCCATATCGCAGAAGCAACCATTCAATGTTGTGCTCACCCATTTCGTGATATATATCACTGTTACTTGGCAATGCAATGTTTCTACATTTTACTGTACATTCTACCTCAATTCAATTTTTTTTGTTTTCTTGAGAATTGTTTGGCAGTAACCATGATGGTGTTTTTTTTTTTTGGTGGGCAAAAATCATTCTTATGACATCCCCCGCCCTTGGGCGAAAACGGATAAGAGTCTAACACTATCTATAGTGTTAGACTCTTATTGACTAAAAATCCCACCCCGTTCCTTCTTGCCTATCATACAGGGGCCGAACTACCTTTTGGAGCTAACTAATGACATCTCCCGCTCTTGGGCGGAACGGGAGATAGTGTCAGACTTTACTGACTAAAAACCCATTTCTGTTCCTTCGATGCCTGTCGTACCGGGGTTGAGGTACTTTTCGGAGCCAACCCTGGCTTCGACCAAGCTGCCGTTGCTGACAACTCCTTGAAGCGCGCGAGAACAGTGCGCGCCGTCGACGACTTGGGTTCGGTCCGGATAATTACCAGACGGTCGGACAGTGAGCTGTCATTGTCGTTGCCAAGCCCGCGCTTACGGTGGCCGAAAATTGAGATCGGATTCCTGGTGGTCTGGGGCGCTATGAGCGCCGTTGCCTGATGCGGTTGGCCTCCTCCTTTGCTAGCATTACTGCTTCGCAGAAGGAGGTGACCGCCTGCCACTTCTCCTCGCTCCGAACCATGGCCTGTACCAAGGCCCGGCGCGAGACATCGCCGCCACCGATCGTCCCCACGAGGGCACGGCGATGCTCTACCCAAGCAGGGCACGCCTCCACTGTGTGCTCCGCCGTGTCTTCCGAGCGTTCCGTACAGTAGCGACACCCGGGCGTCACTTCCGCACGAATCCGGTGCAGGAACATCCCGCACTTACCATGTCCGGTGAGAATCTGCGCGGAAGGTTAGGAAGCCGTGAGATCTTTCCAGCGCCTCAAAGAGGGGACTTACCGCCAATTATTGTTGCGTGATCAGCAATGGGTTGCGATTGTCGCTGACGACATTTCATCATGAGATCCCGCCGGAACTCTGTCTTTGACTTTCGCCCCGGCGTTGCATCTCCACGCGACCACCACGATGGTTAGTATTAACTCTTAAGCAATAAGTCACATTGTCAACAACGGGCTACCAGCATCGCGGCAAATAATTTAATTACAATTATATCAACGTAGGAACAATGTTTGGCTATATCATCAAACGTTTCATGAAATGACAGCGTTTTACAAAGTGGCCGGCCACTTCAAGAAATAGCTAATTTACGGGCTGACGATGACATGTCAATAGGGTAGCCGTCAAGTAGCTGACGGGTCTAATAATCAGCTTGCTACTATGTACCGACCTTTATAAGTTTAAAGGTCACGACTACCTTTTCTAATATTAATATCGATGGTTATTGTCAATAGTTGGATGAGTGGTTGAAATATTGGTTGGGAAGATTCGTCGAATAGGTTGAGTTTTTAGGGTTCCGTACCCTTTGGGGTAAAACGAGAACCTATTACTAAGACTCCGCTATCCGTCCGTCTGTCATCAGGCTGTATCGCATGAACCGTGATAGTTAAATAGTCAAAATTTTCACAGACAGTGTATTATTGTCACTATATAAATATTTAATAAAAAATAAAATAAAATAAATATTTTCATTACTCATACTCTGCAAGTAGATCTGAACTTGCCTGAGGAGTGGGCTAAAAAGTATCACACTTTTCATCCCTAGGGAGTTTTACTTTCAACTAACAGCTGACAAATTATTGAAAAAAAAAACTAGGGTATCTTCTTGTATTCGTAATGAAAAGCACATTGCTTATCTCGGGTTTATAAATAAAAAATAAATACAAAAAAGCCTTTTATTTCCTTTAGAAAAAAATATGCTAGAATATTTTTTTTGATAGTTTAGTATTTTCGTGATATGATGGTGTTACTTATTTACATTTTATAAACAAAATTTTTAATTTTCTGAATGAACCCCTCTGCAGGTAAAGGCCTCCTCCAAATTGAGCCAGTTTTCTCTGGCTTTCGCTTTTTGCATCCAGTTTGGACCCGCTGTACGTTCAATTTCGTCCTCCCATCTATTACAAGGTCTCCCTTTCTTTCTTTTGCCCACTGGCCCCTTCCATTCCGTTACTCGTTTTGTCCACCTTTGATCTTGCAGACGTGCTATGTGTCCAGCCCATCTCCACTTCAATTCAATGCAAGCGCTTGTGCTAAGCCGTCTGTCGCTTTAGTTATGTTGCGTATTTTTGTATGCCTAATTTTATGTATTCTTTTTATGTTTAGCATACTCCGCTCCATTCCTCGTTGGCACGTTATGATTTTATTTATAACATTTTTATTAAACTTCCATGTCTGACAAACATCATATATCATATCTCGGGTTTAAAGTTACTTATTTAGTCCCTCGAATTAGCGACCTCACTACGGTCGGCCGCCAACTCCTTCTCGGGACGAAATGAGTAACTTTCACCCCTAGTGTAACAATGTACTATTAAGGGGGCTCTCATACAAGAAACATGTTTTTTTTTTTGCCGTTTGTATAGATAAATGGTACGGAAACCTTCGTGCGCGAGTCTGACTCACACTTGGCCGGTTTTTTAAATATTCTTGTGAAAACTGTGGAGCGGTTATGCGAATAATCATTTGTAGGTACTACAAAAGCAGTACGTAGTTAATCATATAGGATTTAGTCGTGGGCGTTGACATTTAACGTAGGTACCTACATTAGCATGTTTACTGTTTTCACATTATTAATGTTCACTTAGGTAAGTAAAATGGATTGTTCTAAACCAAAGGCTGTGTCGAGCTTAGTTCGAAATAGAGTGGATACTAATTTAACAAAAAAAAATGTTTCTAGTTTTTGCGGCATAATTGAAAAATAATAAACTCTTTTGGAAAGCCTTGGCAAAGGCCTCCCTTTGCCCAGCAGTGGGACACCAATGGCTTGTTAAAAAAAAAAAACTCAAAATCAAAGTATTTATTAAAATTAAACTATTTTCAGAGATTTTTAGAGCAGTGGTGGCCGAGTGGTAATGGCCCCGACGTTGTAGGTCGCAGGTTCGAACCCAGCCAGGCGCATTACTTTGTGTAATTTATTTCATCACCACTGCTCTCAAAACGGTGAAGGAAAACATCGTGAGGAAACCGGCATGTCCTATAACCAAAAATTCGAAGACATGTGACATTCACCAACACGCACTGGGCCCGCGTGGTGGATTACGGCCCATTCCCTCTCCTAGAGAGGAGGCCTGAGTCCCAGCAGTGGGAACATTAAAAAAGGCTGATGATGAAACTATTTTCATGCACATTTTTCATTTAATATTCATATCAAAAAGATGAAAATTGAAGAACCAAGCCCAAGACGTCGACGGCGCGCACTGTTCCCACGCGCCTCAAGGAGTTGTCAGCAAAAAGAGGGGCCCGAGGGTCGAAGCCTACTGGGGCCAGGGTTATCCGAAAGGAAGTAGAGCAGCGGTATGAAGGCTAGAAGCAACGGGGTGGGTTTTTAGTCAGTAAGAGTCTGACACTATCTTCCGCTTCACCCAAGAGCGGCTGTCATTGGATGATTTTTGCCCACCGAAAAATAAAATAAAAACTCTTTTTACAAAAAAAAAATAACCGACTTCACTTAAAAATTGAATTGAATTTGAAGAGTTCCCTCGATTTTGCCAAGATTCCATCATCAGATCCTAACTTGGTGACTATGGGACCATTTGGGAAGTATACCCTTTCAAACAAAAAAAGATTTTTTCAAATCGGTTGGCACGTGACGAAGTTATGCGCGAACAAACATAAAAAAAACATACAAACATCCGAATTGAGAACCTCCTCCTTTGTTAGAAGTCGGTTAAAAAGGATTAAATAGACTCCGCCAAAAAGTCCCACCTTATTGAGTCAGGGCACGGTAATAATATCATACAGTATTCCAACTTCATACAAACGGACGAAACGCGAACTATACCTACGCGCCTCGGTTGTAGCATGGGCTCGGCATGGAGACAGTCGCGACCGTCGCAACTGTGCCGCAGTGACGAACGGACACGACGGTTTTTTTTTAACAATAATCGCGCGATTATTGTTAATTTTTATAATTCAAAGTAAAGACGTGGTATTTTATTATTAATAATAGTGGTTTATTGTACTATGTGTATTAATTATACTAGAAAAAGCATTTTATTTAAATCTACCAATCAAAAAACAACACGCATTTTTATTGAACACTTCCTATTCAATCTACAAAGTATTTTGATTATATAATGTAAGTATATTTACAATCACAAAACTAAATGGAAACACAAAGTAGGCAAATGTAATTAGAATGCTGGAGGCAGGCAGCCTTATCGCATGTTTACATACCGCGCGGCTGTATGCATTTATTTCAAAGATACGGCCGAGTTACAATACTGTATGATACTATTACCGTGGTCAGGGCTCCAGAGAAAGGAACCTCCTTATTATTATTAATATTACTAACTTATAACGTTCAAAAACTGCATGCACGACGGCCTAGCCTGTTACAGTATTTTGGAAAATTTTGCTATACATCCAATCAGTGTTCAGAAATCACAGACAACATAACTGTTGTTTGTGTTAGTAGAGCTATCGTGTCGTTAAATGTTACATGGTGTTTGTGGAACAACAAACAAGCCACAACAGGCTGCGTATACAGGGAAACAGCGAACAATAATATATTTTGGGAATGGCATCAGGCGACGTTTTTTAACTGGAAAAAACGGCATTTCGGGATCTCGTCTAAACTCTTATTTATTTAATCTTCATGCAAAATAAGAAAATTGAGGTGGATTATCATCAAATTATTTCTCCCGCTCTAGTGTGGAGTGAGGAGGCGTAAGAGACTTTAACAGACTAAAACCCACCTGTATCCTTCAGTTGCCCCTTGAATTCCAAGACAGAATCTCTTTCAACAATTCTCGTGACCCAGAGGAGTATCAGACTATCGGCCCTACTAGGTTTTCTTGACATCTCTTTGAGGCGCGCGTTGAACAACTACGTGCAATTGAAGACTCGGACTCGGGCCTTACCAGACAACTGGACGGCGAGCTACATATTGCTCGTCGCCTACAAACCCGCGCCGACGGTAGCCGGGAGACGCCCTGTGACCGAGTACTTTCTCATTTTGCAAATCTGTGAATACAAGCCATACTCATAGAGGTGAACCCCGCTGCCGATTCCAAGCTGCCACGAAGTAGGCACTTGTTTAGTTCGCCTGACCTTAGAATTCTATCATTTGCAGGACTGCAAACTCAGCAGCTGTAAGTACTACTGCTACTACTACGCCAACAACGAATATTAACTTTGAATAAAAAATTGAATATTTCCGAAACAATATTTCTGAATTTTAGATTAACTTGTATCTACTAACTTATTCTGTTGAAATCTACTTCTTTACTGGGTTTTTTCCAACTTACGGCGGTGACGACATTTCATGGTACCTTTAATATTTAGTAAGCCATATTTATCTAGTACATTTTCTTAATTGAAATACTTGAAAATTGGTTTTCTGTTATGATTCATTAAAAATACTTAGTTCTGTATCGCAAGACATTTAAATTTATATAAAACAATGAAACGTTATTTAAATTAATAAAATTGTAATTAAGAGGGTCCGGATAAAAGTCACTCGATTAAATGTCGTATAACAATGACAAAAGGCTCTTAATGTAACCGAGGGCGCTCTCTGTCAGCCCTCCCCATTGATGCACAGATAGGGAGACCCTATCAAAATTTAAATGCGGTCCATTTTAGCTGTTTCGGTCTGCGGAATCGTAATGAAAATATCCTTTACATTTACCTATATTAGATTTTTTATTCGACCCTATCTATAAACCCGTATTAAGCCAAACCAATTATTTCTTGATGGCGATCCCGACTTTTATACAAATTCGACTCGTTGTAGCGAGACTAATATTTTCCTTTTCAATATTAAGGTTGTACTTAAAGCGTGCGTCCAGAGCTCGCAACATCAACCCGAGGAGTATGGCGCTTTCATAAAATCCGAGGTGTCATTTTCTTTTGAATAGTTCGTTATATTTGCTGTGTGAACGAAGCCGTGTGTAAAAGTCTCTGGTTATTCAGGTTATTACAGTCAGCCGCGATCCTTCCGCGGCATTGTGAGCGGCCGTGTTATAAAACGGACACTAAATCTCGCTTCTATTGACAAACGACGGTGCTCGTTGTATTGTAACGAGCTATCGTTTTCCAGGCCCATATCCCATTTTATATTTTCCTTCCTTGTGATGCCGTATGATCGTAAACTAGTATAGTTTCCTTCCTATTGAGCGTAAGGATTGAATATTTCCCTTTGATGTGTACATAGTATTTGCGTCAATAAATAAGGCCGTTACATCGACGTTCGTTTACTAGTCTGCGTTTATTGCGATGTTTTCGCGGCTATTGGGTGCTTTTCGTGAATTATCAGAGGCTGAGAGAAATGATCATCGTTTTTATAGGCGTTACACAGACATGATATTATGGTTTGTAGTTGTAGCTAAATAGAATAAGGAAAAAGCTGAACCACTCCGTTTTGCTTAGTCTACGTACATCAAACGGTATATATCTTAGTTAGTAGACGTGGCTGATCTGGTTTCTGAAACTTGATAATTTTCTGTTTATTCTAGGCTATTTCGACTGTTTGCATTTATATCTTTCTATCACCACTTTTTAATTCTTTATTGACATATGGCTCCGAAACGTGGTCGCTCACAATGGACCTCATCAGAAGGCTTAAAGTCACCCAAAGGGCAATGGAAAGGGCTGTGCTCGGGGTTACCTTGCGTGATCGAATCAAAAATGAAGACATCCGCAGGAGAACTAAAGTTGCCGACATAGCACAAAGAATTGCCAAACTTAAGTGGCAGTGGTTAGGGCACATTGCTCGCAGAACAGATGGCCGTTGGGGCCGAAAGGTTCTGGAGTGGCGACCACGTAACGGAAGACGCAACGTTGGAGGGCCTCCAACAAGGTGGTCTAATGACCTGGTGAAGGTTGCGGGAAACCGGTGGATGCGAGACGCACAGGAACGTTTGTTGTGGCGACGCTTGAGGGAGGTCTATGTCCAACAGTGGACGTGTATCGGCTGAAATGATGATGATACTACTTACTATATTATACAACATGTAACGTCAAATGCGCAAAATCTCAGAAACCCCAAACGATTTTTAACTGACTTCGAAAAGGAGGAGGTTCTATGTTCGGCTGAATGTATGTTTTTTTTTTAATTTTTTTTTTTGTATGTATATTCACCGATATTTCGGTCAATTGTGGACCGATTTTGAATTTTTTTTTTTTTTTGACTGAAATGTTATGCTTCCAAGTTGGTCCCATAGAAATATTGTTATGATCTGATCATGAACTTCGAAGATATGGAACAGAACTCCTCATAGAATCAGCAGAATTGTCGTAACAAGTAAAATTGCTTTGTCCATACGTGTAGTCGATGACTGACTGAAAGAAAAGGGGGGGGGTGGATGTATCGAACTGATTTGGTGATAAAGCCGGAACGTAAATTCATGTAATATAACCGTATTTGGGATTATTAGAATCGTTATGAGATGCACTCTGGCTATAAGGTAATTTATATTTAGCTGAAGGGTAGGTACTTTTTAGTGGTGGTTATAACTAAAAAGTGAAAAATAAAAAACTTTTTACAAAAAAAAAAATTAAACCGACTACAAAAAGTACAAAATAACTTTAATTTCGGAAGTCGGTGTTAAATAACGAAGAGACAAGATTAGGTACCTATCTATTATAGAAACACCGACTTCCGAAATTAAAGTTATTTTGTACTTTTTGAAGTCGGTTAAATTTTTTTTTTAGAAAACGTTTTTTATTAATTCGATTGACCTAATAAGTGAGAAAAAAAAAACATTTTAAAATTATTAAAGGTTTTATGAGCAGTTTTAGTTTGTTTAAAATTCATATCTGCATTGAAATAAGAACTTTTATTATCCCGTGTATGAGAAAATTTTATTGTACTACAACTATTTGTGTTTGTTTACCTATTTAGCGGGTATGTGCACGTGATGGCTTGACCTATTCATAAATAGACAGGTCGAAGTTTTCATTGAAGATTTTTTTGAAAATGTAGTTTATATTAAAAAGTGGTTTCCTTGATTCTGCTCATTATTCTGATAAAATACGAGTATTTTCAAGTTTTGCGCATTTAACGTTGCACCTTGTATATTTGATTTATAATATTGGTTGCATGCGGAGCCTGCATGCGTTTGCAATAGACTCCTTTTTGAAAACGGAGAATACGAAAAAGTTCTAAACCTACAATTTCAATGAATCAAATTAGAAATCGATAAAAATCCATCTTTAGTTGAAGTCATATGCTCTTTAAAATGACATCACATTGTCTGTATTGTACCTACATACATCCCATCCATTTAGCTATGTACGAGTATAATATTATTCATATACTTTATACAGAGACATAAATCCTCACTTTCAATACTTTTATATCCCGTACATAAGAAGGGATTTATTACGTTTCGATAAATAAGTATGGTATAAACCCTCTTTGTTGGAAGAGTCATAAATCACCCAAATGAACCCAAGCCTTCATTGACAAAAGTAGCATCATAAATAAATACATTCTTACACGGTTCCCGCCACTCTGCTGAACTCCTTCAAGTGATGTTCCCTTTGTGCAAATAATGGTAAATAGGCATTTACACAAACATATTTCGCATTTGTCAAAGGTGTCCTTTTATGGTGATTTGTGATATTTTTTTAGTATCGTGGCTTTCTTTCTTTTGTTAGGATATAAATAGTACAGAAACAAGTAAGTAGATATCAGAATTCTCTTATCCGTTTTGTTTTAGCTTCAAGAGAAATTGCGACATTGTAGAGAGTAGAGCTCGGTAGCAGTACTCTCAAATGTGGGCTATCTGAAGGCCATAAAGTAGAAATATCATACAATAGGTACGTACGAGAGGATTGCTATCAAATTCACTTCAAAGGACAGAGCAAAAAGAACAAGTCAATTGGAAATAATCTTCATTTTCAGGAAGCAATCGTGACTAGATGTGTCATGATTTTATCTATGAAGTCGACAGAAGTGTAGAAGTGGTAATGCGATTTCCAGTTCAGGGTTATGCAAATCAAACATTTTCGAAAATTTCATAATAAGGTCCCAGAGCGATCTGACATAATATTTATTTTTACATGGATGAAACCTTAGGTTCTCAGTAGCGTCTCATGTGCTTTGAATACCTATGTGCTTGTGGAGTTCGCACTTGGGGCCCCTGGGCAGGTGCCAGGTGAGAAAGGGAATTCAAAATATATATTTTTTATGGCTGCTTTTTATATATATTTTGTATATAAAAAGCAAAATCTAAAGCAATATCATAAGTATTAGATACTTTTCTTGGACCAAAGCTTCTGTCAGACGCTTTAAATTTCCACAAAATATAAGTAAAATTTACTTATTTTTACATGTTCGATTTTTAAATATGTTATTAACTATAACAAAGTTATATTTTATTGGTCAGACATATTGCAGTGACCAAACATCCAGTCAATGCATAAAATTGTCCTGTTTTGGGGCGACGAGCTACCCAACCTATGGATTGGGTTTACGAACGACAAGCTATGGCTTGTCCCGCGTATACCGTGGCCGAGAGAGACGGATATATTTATTTAAAATTGCGTTTGTTTTTCTATCAGTTTTAATGTTTTCACTGAATTATTATTATTTTTTTGGTTATTTATTGTTATTTTTTTTTAATCTTTATAAATGAGCTATGTTACAACATTCACCATGTTGTTCCATCACAGCCAAATATTTTATTTTGGTTTATTTTAAACTAGCTTTTGCCCGCGGCTTCACCCGCGTACATAATCCCAGCATAAAAAGTATCCTATGTGTTATTCTGGGATATGGTCCATTCGTGTAACAAGTTTCATCGAGATCCGTTCAGTAGATTTTGCGTGAAAGAGTAACAAACATCCATACATCCATCCATACATACAAACTTTCGCATTTATAATATTAGTAGGATGATTGTAATAAATGTATAGAACTCTTGCTTCTAAGACTGACTCTCTGATGTAGGCTTAGCTAAGATGTTGCAAATATCGATAGTGCTAAACATATTTCTCCTGAGGCGTTCGCCCCGCTCACACTCCACCAGCATATGTTGTACGTCCTCGATTATTCTGCATTTTACTTAATTAGGTGAAGCTGTGGTACCCATGAGGAACGTAAACTTTCTGAAACCTCATGGCAGTAACAATGTCTTTTCTATTGAGAGCATAATTGTCTATCGAAGGAATTTTTAATGGTTCGGGTTGGATGGTGTTTTACCAGATACCAGTGGCGAATCGTAAATTATTGAGAGAGGTAAGCCGGAGCAAAAAAAAAATGTTTACCTACTCCGAGCGCGGGCATGTATGGTCTTGAGTCCCTACCGAAAATCTGTGATTGACATCCTGGCTTCAGTCTTATATAGGCAGATGTATCTTCAGTCCACTTTTACTATACGTGTAAGATACTGAAACAGTGAGATATTGAAACAGTGTCTTGCAAGCATAATAGAAGTGCCTTTGATAAAAGCCGTTTGTGAAATGATGATATGATGTAAATTAAACAAAACTTAATAGACTAAGTACTAATAATACTACTTATACTCTAAAGCTATTCGTCTATTCTTTCTTACAAAGTGCGCTAAGACATTATCATAAAAGCCGGGAAGATTCTTCATTTTTAGTAAAGAACGTTTTTCTATAGAAAGAATGGCTAGATCAGATAATCGTTCTTGTTTTTGAGCATTACGCATGTTGATATTAATTTTAAAGGGATATATTAAAATATTTAAAAAAACCAGCTCTGAGTAGAACTTTTGCGTAAGTGTAGTTTTAAGAAAAAAATCTAAAAAAAATTGCACGAAAATTATTAGACTTCGCGCACGACCTTACTTATAAATCTAAACTCCCCTCCCGCACGCGCACAAAAATCGTAATATTTTAATTTCGCCATAATTTCAAAACTAAACGTCCAATTTTAATCATTCAAAGACCAAATATTATCTACATAAACTGTACTTAGTGTAAAAATAATTTATTTTGATAAGAGTTAATAGCATGAGTAAAATAAATGCGATTAAATGTTGTCCAAAAAAATGGTTGTTGTGCCTCACTCAACATAGATAGGTATACTATTTTGCGGACTTTTTTGTAGATATTTATAAGATCTACAATTAATTAGAAAATTTTATGGTTATATCTTTTATAGTTTAGGCAGCGTACGCAAAATAAGTAACTTTTCTGGTTGATTTTTTACACCTTGTGTCCGAAACACCCAAATATCTTACGGAACCCAATTTTTTCCAAAATAAAATTTAACCTATGTTACTCGTGGATAATGTAGCTTTTGAATGGTGAAAGAATTTTTGAAAACAGTCTAGTAGTTTTAAGCCTATTCAATACAACTCTATCAAATAACTCGGAAAAAGACGGCTTACCTCGCTCTTAATACGCGGGTGGGTTTATTGACCTTTATGTGACGTCATTACGTATATTTTGTATAGAAATTTACACGCTAAAAAGCCTATCGCGCCTGCGGCTTATCTTATAGCAACATGTTGTTAAAAGTAAATTTTGTTGATTTAATGTCCATAGTGTAGGCGTTTTGTTCTGCGATTTCGGCGGTCTCTCCAATCCTGTACCTTTAGCTCTCGCCGGAACACCCATACCGATCTGTTCCGACTTTAGGTACCTAGGATCGCTCGTCCAAGGGGATGGTGAGGTAGACCGGGACGTAACACATCGGATCAACACAGGATGGATGAAATGGCGACAGGTCACGGGAACCACTTGCGACCCACGGATGCCCCTCAAGTTGAAGGGTAAAATCTACAAGTCCGTGATAAGGCCTGTCGTACTGTATGGATCAGAATGTTGGACTGTAAAAAAGAAGGATGAAAAAAGATGCATGTAGCAGAGATGAGAATGTTAAGATGGATGTGTGGTGTGACAAGAATGGATAAAGTGAGAAATGAGTATATTAGGGGAAGTTTGAAAGTGGCGCCAGTGACTGAAAAGCTGAAAGGAAATCGTTTGTCTTGGTATGGTCATGTGAAAAGGAGGGACGAAACGCATGTTGCTAAAAAAGTTATGAGTTTACATGTGGATGGATGGAAGGGGAGAGGGAGGCCAAAGAAAAGATGGATGGATTGTGTGAAAAGTGATATGAAAGAAAAGGGAGTCAGTGATAACATGACGAGTGACAGGACAGAATGAAAGAAAAAAACGTGTTGCGCCGACCCCAAATAAAACAGGACAAGGGCAGGAAGATGATGAGGTGTAGGCGTTTTGTAATGTTTCTCTGTACAAAAATAATTACTGATTGTGCCATTTCTCAATTACGGTAGAGAGTGGTTGTGTTATAAACTTCTGAAGGGAAGCCGGTGGGAATCGAGTTGTATGGAACCTTCGTCACTGCCAGATACCTTTCTTTCTTTATTTATTGATAAACTGGTGAGAAAACAAATGTTTTTTCATGCATAATTCCCATTTTCTTGCTTGGTGAAGCCCAAATTTTTCAAAAACGAAATATAGTGAAACCGTAGAGAAAACTATAAAATTGGTTTAATGTAAACACAAATTCTATTGGATACTTTGAGTGTTGGGGAAGTGTATTCTGAACGCGTTGAGAGTTTACCGACGTTTCGTAAACTGCCGAGTAAAATGTTTACCAGTCAGACTTCGGCAATACAAACAAAACGCGTTGCGAGTGCACTTTCATAGATGCAATGTGCTAATATTTTACATTGAAGCAATTTTAAATGCTTACTTATTAAGTTCTTAGATATTTCACTTTCTAATCTTCACCCAAACGGCCCTAAACACTTTAACAAAATTAAACTCGATGCTGTTAATCTTCTGAACTGCGATTTTGCGTCCAACTACGAAACCAAAGATGAACATAAAGATTGAAAAAGCAAAGATGAATGAAAGAAATAAACTAAAAAGTAATCTACCAAAACGATAAATCAATTTCAGCCCATTGAATCAAACGTTCCATTTATAGATTCGTAGTTAATAAACAGTTCCTTGTGCGCGGTATATAAAGATTTTATTAGGCTTTTCCAATATTGATGCAGACTTGGCCATCACCAATTCTCTTCGGAAATGATGTGCGGAATCGGCAAGTAAAAGGCATTAAATCTGTCTGGAGCGTTCGATTTGCATTGGGAAAATTGCATTTTCGAATCGTCGACGACAAGGAGGCGGCGCCTGAATGTTTGCAAATATGTTGCAAAAGCTTTGCTTAGAGTTTTGCCCCTAGCGTTGCCACTGGCAATACGGCACAGCGCCGTGCCAAGCAAATGACGTGAACCGGAGATACTTGTGGACTTTGCGGCAAATCACGTTGTGTTAATGTGCTGCTTATTTTATTGATTTGTACACAAATATTGGCAGACTAAAACCAATGTTTGTGATTTCTCCAGAGTTTTAAAGTTTAAAACCGAATTATTTTAACAAAGGTAACTTAAGGCCACGACTTCGTTTCAGTTTAAAAAAATAGCCTAGTTATTTCTTCCCTTGGGTTTCAAGGTAATTCTGTACCAAATTCTAGTTTTTGTGTTATGTACAAATAAAATTATTATTATATTTTTATCAGTTCAGTTGTGAAATTGTAACAGACAAACCCACTTTTTTAATACTAGTATTAGCATGGATAACTGAATTCAGTTAAAAGAAAAATAAACGTCCGGTAGATACCTTTTTAGTGACCTTTTTGTCATAATCTAAAATCTCAGTGTAAAAAGGTTAATACAATAAAAATAAGTAAAAAACAAAAACTTTAATATAAAACAAAAAAGAACTCGTTTTAAATTTTGACAGCGAAAAATCACATTTACAACTTTTTGGGTAATAATCGAACAAATGTAAATTTTAGTATCAATATTTATTTAGAAAAACAAAATTAACAAGAAGAAAAGAGTATAACTAAAAAATAAACGAGATTTTTTTACTTGAAAACGACAAAAACATGGAGTGTTGCTACCCAGTGGATTGTGGGGAATATTCCGTAGCGCCAATGTTGGTGCCAACATATTGTTCTCGAAAATGTTGTGAACCAGAACAATGCTACCCGCGCTTGCCACGTTGTCACAAACCGAAGTACTACTGCAGTGAGAAACCGTGCCGCGTGCCCGCCTATGACTGTAGTGGACCCCCGCCGCAGAAACGCTGCTGTTCTCCCAACCGCCCCCGGCGCCCGGCCTGCCCGGAACCAGAACCTTGTTGCTACGAGCAACCCTGTTGCAAACCAGTCAAAACTAAATATATAATGCCATGCTACCGATACGAAGACGGACGCATTGTAAGTTCTGCTCTTGAATATTGTGATCTCGTTGAATTAATCAAGTACCGACAAAATAGACGTAGATTCAAAGTTAATTGCTTATTTACGTAAATATCATGTAGATTTTACATTTTTATACAGTATTTATTAGTTAGTTTTAGTTTTAAAGTAACAGCAATAATTTTTAACCGTGCTGATACCAACACAACATTACAATACGGCAGCATCACTCGAAGAGCTAAGCAGAGCTGTACGGCTGAGTAACTGACCAAACTGAGGCTGGTGATGGTGCGCAGCTAATTTCATTGGGAAAAAATCTACCTGTACTTATAAAGTAAAATTATACAAATCCTCCCATAAATCAAAGCTCGGGCCTAAAAGACTGTATATGAATTATATTCTGAATATAGCCTGCTTGAATAATTCAGTGGATCTGCCACATTATCGAGCCGAGCGTGCCTTTGTGAACATTTTCGTTGTCCCATTGTTTTGTTGTTAGTTTCAGGAACGGTATGTTCCAACACGTTATGGTAGACTCCCCAAGTCAGCGTACAGTCAAAACGGAATGCAGGATCAATTGCATGGCTACCGTGGAGCCATCCGGTACTTATGTTCGGGTCAAGCACCAACCGGCGAGTTTTATGTCAACACCTTAGTTGAGCCCATGGTTAGACTGTACCCGAGGGTGACGCAAGAAATGCTTCCTGTTAAAAGGAAGAAGGACAAAAGAAACTAGTCTTACTTATCGTATATGTACATACTAATTTAATAAATACGATCAACCATGTTAAACGAAAAATAAGAAACAAAACGCACCTGGCAGGTAAATCCGATGCCGACATCAGCGCTAAAACGAAACGGAATTCAAGATCACAAATACAATGAATGCGGCAGTGTGTCATACGTTCGCAAGGATTGGAACAATGTGTTATGGAGCTATCAACCTTTCTCAATCCGTGTCAAGCCGACGAAGAAATGTCCCGTACTTAAAAAGAAGCATTACCCTCTTCTGTGGTGCGTAAATTAATGAGTAGAGTTATTGCAAGGTAATATAACAGCAATGATAAGTCTCGTAATTTTACCATTACTGTTGTACCCGTAATCTAGATAAATACATAGATAGATCATGCTATAACGTAATAAACACTATAAGGCAAAGTTTTTAACCTAAAGATGTACCTATATTGTCTTTAACCATAATTTTGTTTATATTGCGAGAACACCGGGAAATTCGCAATGCCTGAGTAGATCGAAACTAAACTGCGACTGTCTGGTCCGTTGCAGGTGCAAAAGTTCCCCGTGAGCGCGTTCAAGCGCAATGGAATGCAAGACGTTGAGCACTCTACGCTAGGCACTGCGAATTTCCTCGTACGGCATCCTCGAGACGTGGCCATCGAATGTGAAGTCTCCCAGCACCGCCTTAAAATTGCTGACCCAGCCAAAGTGCCTCCTTACTGTAGCTCCAAATACGAGCTCGGCTGTTCGCGCCTCAAGAAGAAGCCTGTTGAAGTAAAACTAGAAGAACTATTGGACGACTCGTCTTAGCGTGAACTGAAGCGATCCCTTTATTCGTTTGAGAAATAGATGTATTATATAATTAAGAACGGACAAATGAATGTTACTACCACATGTAAGCGGGTTTTCTTGTATTAATGCTGGAGTCACGTTGTGTGGGATTTTGATACAAAACCTCTCTTGGTCAAAAGGTCTTATTTAAAAAAACAAAAATTATTCGCTACTAATCGTTTTAGATGGACGGTTTTAGAGGAGAGCCGTGGTTAAATGAAATTTTGCTTTGTTTCAGGCAAATCAACCAACGGTGCTGATGCGCCGTGCTTGTGAGGTGGCTTGCGGGACGCGGAAACGAAAACCTTTCGTGGTTTCCTCATATGCGGCAGACCCTCACAACGAAATACGGCGGTTCCATTCCGAAGATGAACGGGTATATTCATATTCAAACAACTAATCCTTAGGTACCATTTCAGTATTTGCAAATTAGGTAATAATATTATGTTTAGCGACCGTAAGATCATTTTGTGCTGAATTCATTATTCGGTAGAAATAATAAGTCTTGCGTTTTATAATAATTCTTCCCCAACAAATAACTTCCTTCGGTTGATTCCAATTGAACTCTGCGATGTTTTATGAAAAATTTATATTCAGTAGGAGGATGGAAAACCGCCACCTGAATTGATTCCCACGCAATATCCTTTTAGAAGGCGAAGCCAAAGCAAAAAGCCGAATAAACGGCGTCGGTGACGCCGAGGAGAAATTCAATTTCATTACAAACCCAGTCAATGCTAGAAAAATGAATCCGACGTGGACCACAACCGGAAAATGAGATTAGAATTCTTTTAATAAATATCTGATAAGAACGGAACACAGAACGAACAGATTAATTCCTTGCAAGCGAGATATTATTATTAATTGTTTGGGTTTAACATTTCTGCATTTTGGTACTTTTATGAAACCGTAATATTATTAATAATAAAAACAAAATTATTATTTATTAATAATTTTATACCATGTTCCACCAAATATTAAGGAGAAGGTATTTGACTGTAGTTAAAGATATAATCTTATCAAGCAGAGTTTTGAATTACCTTTAATTAACTCTCCTTATACCGGTTTTGGTCGAAGCATCATATCGATAGGTAACTTCTTGATTTCTTATTTAATTTACTATTTATGTACACATAAAAAAGACTGCGAATCGCATTTCCGACATTGCTTTCATCATAGTATCTATAAAGTGAATTTAAAATGTGTTTAAAAATCAGATTACCCGTAGAATTAGTATTTTAATTAAACTGCGCCACCATTTACGAGCAATTTACGTGAGATTAGATGTTATTTGGAGTTCGGCTATTGGTGTGTTTTGGACATCGATCGTACCGTCTCGCGGACCACAATGTTTATTCGGTGAATGCGACATGGGTTCAGATGGGGATTTATTTTCGACTGGGGCTCAAGATACGACTCTTCGTGATTGGACCCTGTAATCCGAAGGCTCGCAGAATTAGGCCAGCTCTGTACACGGAACAGCTGCCGACTTGCTGTCTAGTTAAACATTTTATTGTTTGACATACTTGACAGTTTTATCTCTTAACGTGATGGTTCACTATACCGGTGCGTTATGCGCGTGGAGATGCAACGCCGGGGTGAAAGTCCACTACCGCGACAGGTCGAGGTATGGCGGACAGAGCTCCAAAGTCAAAGTCAAAGTCAAAATATTTTATTTCACATAGGCCTACATGGGCACTTATAAAACGTCAGAAGCTAGTGCACTGTTCCAAATTAGTCGTTTTCTATGGAGAAGAACCGGCAAGAAACTCCATGGTTACTCTTTTAATAAAAAATGTGTTTATTATAATATTCATTGATTTATCTAAGAACAGTGTAGACCAGTCAGCACTGTACACAAAAGCACAAAATTAATCATAATAAAATAAAAAAAGTAAGTCGTAATAGAAAGTTATCTAAGTGTTTGTGGATTATACAGTGTTCTCACATTCACATTCCAAAAAGAGGCTACATAAAAAAGCAGGAAAAATTTAAATAATTACAACTGTTAACATAATAAATTACTAAAATGCAGTTGAAGTCTAAATAATAAAAATAAAAAAATATTGCAAAAGCAATGCGTTAAAGGAAAAATAAATATATATAAATTAAAACAAAGGTGGAGCAGTCAATAGACACAATATTAATAATTTACCAGGGGGCCACATGTGCAGAGGCAGGCATTGCCAAACAAGCGTGTCTTCGACATAGTCTTTAACCTTGTAATAATTATGCTTTTTTGGTTAGGACACGCTTAATATGAGTTTTGAACTTTCCCTCACTAAGTTCAGTTACCACCTTTGGCAGCTTGTTGTAAAAGCGTATGCTGTTTACTAGGAATGATTTGCTGGTCTTAGCTAATCTCTATTTGGGTAATACAATTTCGTGTTTACTACGCGTATTTTTGTTGTGAATATCGCTTCTAATTTTAAAGAGTCCTAAGTTTTTACGAACATACAAAATGCATTCTAAGACATAAAAAGAAGGCATCGTCAGGATGTCGATTTCTTTGAATTTATTTCTGAGGGACTCGCGAGGACCCATCCTTTAAATAGCTCGGATAGCTCTCTTTTGCAATATGAAAACCGAGTCTACATCAGCTGCAGATCCCCACAGTAAGATGCCATAAGACATAATACTGTGGAAATAAGCATAGTAAACTAACCTAGCTGTGGCTACATCTGTCAATTGCCTTATTTTTCTAACTGCATATGCAGCTGAGCTTAATCTTCCCAAGAGAGTTCTAATATGAGCGCCCCACTGTAGTTTAGAATCGATAGTTATACCTAAGAACACAGTGTCCGCAATAACATCAAGTTTTTTGCCATCAAGAATTAGACTGACGCCAACTTGAGAAACATTCGGTAATGAAAACTTTAACATTTAGTTTTATTCGCATTTAATAGGAGATTATTAGCTGCGAACCATTTCGAAAGAACAGCCAGATTTTCGTTGACATCTCATGGTGAAATGGCGTCAGCGACTATCGCAACCCATTGCTGGGTACGCCACAATTATGGCGGTAAGTCCCCTCTTTGAAGCGTGGCTGGAAAGACCTCACGGCGTCCTTACCTTCCGCATGACGCAGGTTCTCACCGGACATGGCAAGTTCGGGAGGTTCCTGCATCGGATTCAAGCGGAAGAGGCGCCCGAGTGCCGCCACTGTGCGGAACGCCCGGAGGACACAGCACACAGTCGAGGTGTGTCCTGCTTGGGCGGAGCACCGCCGTGCCCTCATGGGTGCGATCGGCGGCAGAGACCTCTCGCGCCGGGCCTTGGTTCGGGCCATGCTCCGGAGGAGGAGTGGCAGGCGGTCGCCTCCTACTGCGAAGCAGTAATACTAGCAAAAGAGGAGGCCGACCGCTTCAGGCAACGGCGCCTTCGCCGCCGCCACCGGGAACCCAATCCCGATTTCCAGCCACCGTAGACGCGGGCTCGTGGACAGCGAGCCATGGGTAGCTCGCTGTCCGATCGTCCGGTAAATGTACGGACCGAGCCAAGACGTCGACGGCGCCCACTGTTCCCGCGCGCCTCAAGGAGTTGTCAGCAACAGGAGTGGCCCAGCTGGGTCGAAGCTTACCGGGATCGGGGTTATCCGAAAGGAAACTAGAGCCCCGGTATGAATGCTAGAAGGAATGGCGCAGGGTTTTTAGTCAGTAAGAGTCTGACGCTATCTCCCGCTCCACCCAAGAGCGGGTTTTGTCATAAGATGATTTTCCCCATCGACAAAAAAAAAAACTAATTCCGTGACCATGAACGTGACCTCACAGCCGAATGTTCAACGAATTTTACACACCATTACCTGGGCCATTTGGTTTTCTTTCCAGTTTGAGAGAAAGTTAACAGATCTTTGAATTCAAACTTTTAGTACTTCTCGTCTAAGACTCTGTTCAGACGGTACGTTGTGACTGCGGCGCAGCACCATAGCGGCGCCGTAGCTGTACCTATCGTTACGGGGTCGCTGCGGCGTTTTACGTACAAGTAGGTATCTATGGCATGATACAGGGCGCGCTCCGGGGAACATCGCTCGACACCTTGTCTCACAGGTTGCAAGCACACCGGCACCTGCCGTGCGGCGCTAGGGGCGCTCAGCGGCTTATACATTAAACGCTCTTTTCTAGCATGGATATAAATCGTTGTTTTTTAAAATAACTCCGAAATAATGTTTCAAAAAAATACTAAAACACATTATTACTACTTTACTTCATGACTTCAAGAAAAGGAAATTCCAAGGGAATAGTCTCGTGTTTAAAATTTAAATTTGAAAAAAGAAAATCCTGGAAACAAAATTTAAAAAAATATTTTTATTGTATGCGATAATTTCACTTCTGATAAATGGAACGTAATCGGTAAGTATCTATTGAATTTTATACTCGGTTGAAAGGACATATTTGGGAGGAGGCGGGAGGGGTAAGGCAACATTTGACCCATCAGTGACGAGTCAACTAAAGCCACGGAGTAAGTATAAAAGAGGAGATGTTGTAATAGGATTTATATCCATCCGATAATAGTGATACTATTATTTGATGAATGACGAATGAAGATCATTCGAAATTCATCAAAAACCTTTTTATTGTAAATTTTTTTTATTCTATTTTTATTAGGTTTTACTCTTTTAAAGGCTTATTTTGATAGAAAGAATTATCAAGATTGATTACAAAGATAGTCTTTTTTTTTAAAAAAAAACACGTGTTTACGCCTGACACCATTCAATCATCATCATCATCATCAGCCTTTTTTAATGTTCCCACTGCTGGGACTCAGGCCTCCTCTCTAGGAGAGGGAATGGGCCGTAATCCACCACGCGGGCCCAGTGCGTGTTGGTGGATGTCACATGTCTTCGAATTTTTGGTTCTAGGACATGCCGGTTTCCTCACGATGTTTTCCTTCACCGTTTTGAGAGCAGTGGTGATGAAATAAATTACACAAAGTAATGCGCCTGGCTGGGTTCGAACCTGCGACCTACAACTCGTAAGTCGGGGCCATTACCACTCGGCCACCACTGCTCACCACCATTCAATAATAGTAGATTATGTGATTAGGGGATAAAGCAGTGTCTGTAAGTCGCGGGCGGCATGTTGAATTCCGAACGAAACGAAGGTTGCTGATTTTAATCCCAAACGTTAGTAAGGGATTTATATAATTAACTCCCGAGCATTGAGAGGGAGATTATAAAGAAACCAGAGTGAAGTGAGGAATTCAAGCCGCCTAAGACAAAGACAGCTTTATCCCCGAGTTGCATACTCTACTTTTTACTCCAAATGTGAGGTAATTAAAAAACAATTTAGTCGACCAAATCATATATTAGAGAAATATAAGTAGGTATTATAATTGGCTTCTAATTACAGCCCTTTATTTTTGCTCTTTGACGATAGAATACAGAGAGACCTGTTTGCAAAATTATATAGAAACTACAAAAATAATATTTTGGCGATTAAAGGACCTTTAGGAATGAATGTTGATCAAAATTCAGTACGTATGATTATTAAAATATATTAATACTGAGCTCTACGTACCTAAATATATTTAGTTCCCATGACACAAAGTATCGCCATCTAGTGTCGGGTAGAATTATATTGGGAAATGCTGACGTTAAGAGATTTTTCTAGAAGTATTTTAATAAATTATGCATAAAATAACTTAGAAATGAAATGTGATGCCATCCTATGGCGCGATGCCAAATAAGTGGGTTTACTAAGTTGTGCACAGGACGAACGCCAACAATACACTGATTTAAGCCACGCCCACCGTGATGACGTCAGGACTCAGCTGAGAGTCACAATGCACAGTTGTTTAGGCCGCCTCCTCTTTTATACTTACTCCGTGAGTAAAACTATCAAACAACATTGTTGAAAAAAAGCTATATCGTGGATTTAGTACTCTCAAAATAGTTCATTTTGATACAAGTGCAATAAGTTAGTTATAGCGACCGAGGTGGAATTCGCACGAGCCGTTGCGAGTGTTATAGAGTCGCGGGCTGCACTGCCCACTAAACGCCGTCATACGCCTCTCGCGCACTAAACGTTCTTGGTCTGAGTCCATTATGATACTGAGCCTATGGGTAAAAAAAAGTTGCAGTCACCGGCCAGCAGTGGCTGTCGCGCGCTTCAGTTTCCTATGTGGCCGTTTCTAGCTTCTCGTAGCGGCGTTTGTAGCTGTGGCATTGTGGTCCATGTGCGGTGACACTTAATCTTGGATCCTATTTCCACTGCATAAATACTTAAAAATTAGTTTGACTAATTATAATGTGATTTAATTTTTCATTTTGAGATTTAAATCTAGTTCTGCCACCAAAAATTGCAGAGAAAATATAATTATTACACCCGATTTCTTTTTTTTTTTTGTTAACAAAAATGGTACAAAATGAGACTACAAGAAGTTCAAAAATATAGCACGGAAAACCAACACATACTATAAACAATACTTAAAATCTTCACGTTATATTTTTATCAGGCGCAAGAGTACAATGCAAGCATGATTTCGAAAAGGATGCATCAATGCTCCTAAGGAGTCCAAGAATTGCCTTGTTATCATCGTTATCATATCGACCACCGGTGGCCGCGCATCTATTGTCTTACTATTGTGTCTCTAATTGACGGTATCTGAAGGGTTAAGAGGTATTTTGGCTTTAATACAAGATTTGTCGAGAATTGCCAAGAATTTTCAAAAACATACTTTCCAAAGAAAAGTATTGCAAAATGTCACCAAAGTGCAAGCGGTATGGACAGATGTCTTACTCAACTATCATTATACAGACATACAGATATACAAACGTCTTAGTAGCTGAAGGCAGCACACGATAATCATACAAAAAAATATCGTAGTATAGTATTTCGATACATTTCGATAAATCTAAACTCAGGGTTGTGATTCAGTATCATCTCCGGATGAAAATAGAAGAGAGCATAAGTTTGGTTTTGTTAATTTATAATTAATAAATAATTACTATAATTTATTTGACTGGCAGAAAATGCCTAAGGCATTAAGTCCGCCTCTGTACTTTGTGTGCATAAAGCATTAAATAAATAAATAATAATAAATAAATTATGTCATTTTTAACCTCCTTTTTTAATTTGTCTTTTTTGGCTCCATTGAATTCCACATGTAATTATACAGTTTCTGTGCATATGGTTCCAGATTTCAATAAATTCTGAAATTGGACGCAATCGATAGCACTTTGAAAGCCTGTTGTCTAAGAGTCGCACCTCACTGGGACGCAATGGCGGCGTAGTTAGGTCATGACGTTAAAAAAAATGTGTGGTTGACTGCGTGACTAACAGCGACCCGGTAAAGTGCACCCCATTAGAACTGCATTCGTTTTATAGGCAACGCAAACTGGCAGCACTGCTTTGGCGTCCCACTGGAGCACGGATCTTATTACTTAGTTTCTTGAAGAAAAAACTGTCCATCACTGTTCCTTAATGCAATAAAGTGCCTACTGATCACGACGTTTTCGACGTCACCCTGGTGTGGTTGCTCCTACTGAAGCAACAACGCACATGATCCATTGTTATTAACAGACTGTACTAGTAGACTAGGTACTGTATGACTCTCCGCATCGTCTCCGTAGCAACGTTACAATGCCGCACCACCCGTGTGACCGCCAATGCGGCGATATTTGTGTGCGTCAGTATGGCTGGTGGTCTGTAGCGTTGGTCTATGCGAGTTGATTAGAAATATATAGTAAATAATTGCTACATAGGATATATATGTAGAAATAACATTTTTTTTTTGACCAGTCATCCTGACGTTTGGTTGGCTGGTCACCCCTAGTTTAAAGCTAAGCATGCAGAGTTTCCCGAAACGTATTGCGTCAATAATTACTACATTTATCTAATTTATTTATATCTTCAAACATAATTATGTTAAACTAGCTGTTCCCCACGGCTTCGCCCGCACACATAAAATATAGCCTATTAAGCATTTGTTCGCGGCTTCGCTCTCCTGTTCTACCCTACTCTACCCTACTCTGACCTACTCTACCCTACTCCACCAAACTTTACCCTACTCTATTCTACCCTACTCTACCCTACCCTACTTTACCCTACCCTACTCTACTCTACTCTACCCTACCCTACTCTACTCTATCCTACCCTATTCTATCCTACTCTACCCTGCTCTACCTTATTCTACCCTACTTTACCCTGTTCTACTCTACCCTACCCTACTCTATCCTACTCTACCCTGCTCTACCTTATACCTTATTCTACACTTTACTACCCTATTTTTTTTAAATAAGTACCTTCTCTCAATAATAACACAAAAAAAAGAATAAGAGGAATCGGTTCAGTTGTTCTTGATATTTGCGCTTAACAACACATTTAGCGATTCATTTTTATATTATAGGTCTCCCGCATACATAAAGTATGTATAGCCTGTTTTACTCAGGAATAATGCCGTTTTGTATAAGTGGTAAAATTTTCGCAATCGGACCAGTACCCTAAGAGATTACCTTCGACAAACAAAAAAAAAACATAAAAATGCACGACAGAGTAACAATCTCAATACATTCATACATACCTATACAAACTTTGTCGTTTATAATATTAGTACGGATTTTTTTAAATGTGAATCATGCTGGCTGGTCTTTCTAGTCTTTAGATTTTGAAAAATTTAATTATTAATTCAGTGCCAGTCTGGTTGGCAGCTGTAATTTTTCGAGAACGTCAGTTAGTGACTTAGTGCTCGTGTCTCTTCTCTGCTCGATGCTTAGTTATTGTGAAAAAAAAAACATTTAATAAGAGCCAAATGTTGAGAATTTTGATGAAATTGTGACTTCTAAAATAAGAAAATGAAACATAATTAGAACTAGCCATGAATGCATTTCAAAGATAATAATGTTGCGCTAAGTTTCCATTCGTAAGATTTGTAAATTCGTTATATTATGCCATTAACGAAGCTCACAAACATAAGTCGAAATGATGTTGGCACGAAAGAGCTATGTTTGACGCTTGATTTACCAAACATAATACACCCAAATTGACTTAAAAAAAATAACTGGCTACTATTCATACTATGGTTAAATATGTGCTATAATAATATTTCAAGTTGTTTCATTATTTTGTTCAAAAAAAGCATACAAAGATGCGCTAATAATTTGCCGCGGGTGAATTTTTACTAGACTGCAGCCTTAAGGTGGTGCATCACGACTCACATTTTCAGTGTTTTTTATACAACCGCTCATAACTGATTATGACGTTATTACACACTTTTCATTAGATATTTTGGAAACACAGTATCTTGTGGATATTATCTAGGTTTCTAAAGAAACCAATTTCTAAATTTGTGTAAAACTAATCCAGTAAAAACCTCTGAAAATGTCCTATTTTGTATGAACTTTGACACTTCATAATTTGCCTAAAAATTAAAAAAGTCAAAAAAGTAATCCTCTAGAGACCTTACAAATTTTATTAAGATTCTAAATGAAGATAACTTTTTCCAAAAACTTTTAAGGATTTAAAAAAAAACAGCTATTTCCTGGAGCAAGTTTTGTGAAATTTTCTCGAGTAAATCTCGGAATTACCGAATACTAACAGAGTTTCCAGGCGTTATCTCTCTTTGTTTGCGTTGCCTTTTCGTCAAACATCGCGTTGGATGGCATTAAATGAAGTAACAAGCTTTTAAACCATTTTCGATGTTTACGATAAGCGAGTGGAGAAGGACCCTCTTAAGAACGACCTTCACCGGTCTGTTTATTGGATGAAACGTATTTTATGACAAAACTAATACATTAAATAAGAGAACAAATATTTTGAGCTGTTATTTAAACATTCGAGATGTATGATGATTTAATTTAATGGCGGTTGATTAATTATTGCGACAGTAAAACATAGACAGTAATAAAAAAACAATTTGTCAGTTTTTTTTATCATATAATGTCAATTCTAAAAATAACTGAGCAGTCCAATATATACCCTTGGGATAATTTAAATAATTGCTACATCCTTTATGGTGGGGAACAGCTAGTTTAACATAATAATTATGTTTAAAGTTACAAGTAAATTAGATAAACAAAGTAAATATGTAGAAATTATTGACGCAATACGTTTCGAGAAACTCTGCATGCTTAACTTTAAACTAGGGGGTGACCAGATAACCAAACGTCAGGATGGTTGGTCAGAAAAAATATTTTATTGCTAAATATACCATACCATATAAGCAATTATGTAGCAATTTTTTAATCAACTCGCATAGACCAACACTACAGACCACCAGCCATTCTGACGCACACCGATATTTTTGCAAAGCGGCACCGTAACGCTCCTTGTGAACTGGCTTTAAACCCAGTAATTAACAGAAAGCGTAGTTATTACCCGAATCATGGAAACTTTTTGGATAGGAATTCTGTCTTACGATGCTTGCTTTTTTTACCGACTTCCCAAAAAGGAGGAGGTACTACGTTCGGCTGTTTGTTTTTTTTTTTTTTTTTTTTTTTTTTTTTTTTGTATGTTTGTTCGTCGAATACTCCGCCAAATGTGGACGGATTTTCAAAATTCTTTTTTTGTTCGAAAGTAGATAGTTCTGAGGTGGTCCCATTATCACCAAATTAGGATCTGATGATGGGATCTTGGAGAAATCGAGGGCAACCTTCAAATTTTATAGGCTCACTTATTGATTTTCGCATATTTTATGAAGTATCTTGTGTGTTTGCGTATGGTCGTCACCATCTCAGGTAGCTGGGCTGATGATGGAAGGTACAACTCCTTAACAGTAAGAAGTTACTCGAACAGGCAAGGACTGTTTTAGTAAATTGTTTTGATGTTTGATAGGGCATTTGCCACATTTGGTCTCATGATCATCAAGTCATGACCTGATGCTGCAGTCAGGATAGTCTGCAGAGTACCTACCTAAGTCCTCGACAACAAACAGCAGATATATCGAGTTTAGGCTCATTGAAAACGGCTCGATGTGTGGATAAACGTACTGCTAATAAAGAACACCGAAGTACATAGAGACCTGATGCTGAAGCCAGGAGCATCAGAAAAAGTACAAACCTTGAAATTACAGCACCGTAGTCGTGTTTGGGCTCATTTTAAACAGGACTAAATTTTAAATTCATTGCAATGTTGACATAAATCTGGCCTGATGCTACAGCCGGGATTATCAGCATCTAGTCTAATGACTGATTGAAAGATTTACCTTTCGGCTTCATCATCAGATCAGTTCGATATATCCTTTCCCTCTCCAGCATCTAGTCTAATGACTGTTTGAAAGAAGAGGGGGAGAGGATATATCGAACTGATCTGATGATGAAGCCGAAAGGTAAATTAATGTAATCTAACCGTGTTTGGGATTATTAGAACCGTTATGAGATGCGCTCTGACTATAAGGTATTTAAGTTTGACTGAGGGGTACTTTTTAGTGGTGGTACCATAACTAAAAAGTGTAAAATAAAAAAAACTTTTTACAAAAAAAATATAACCGACTTCAATGATAACAAACACTGAAAAGTATCAAATAACTTTAATTTTGGAAGTCGGTGTTAAATAACGAAGAGACTAAACTATTATAGAAACACCGACTTCCAAAATTAAAGTTATTTGATACTTTTCAGTGTTTGTTATCATTGAAGTCGGTTATATTTTTTTTGTAAAAAGTTTTTTTTATTACCTGCAAAGAAAGTTAATTAATTTAAGGGATTCCAGTTTAGAAACTTTTCTGCTTATATTTTAAATTGAATTTTATTTGTTTATTTCGGATAAGTTCATTGTTTTCTTTTGCTGTTTTTTTTTTACTAAGTCGACGGGTGTAAAGTAAAAAAAGTTATCTGCAACTTTGCGATTTTCTGATAATTGCAGTAACTTGACAAATATTTAATTTTCTAAGACATGAGAAACCTTTCAAGTGTCAAAAACGAAAAAATTATAGTTTTCTTTTTAATAATATTTTTGAAAAAAAAAACTACAAAATAAAACCTACTAAATAACTGCTTATTGTTACTAATTCAATAACGATGATAGAAAATCACAAAATTGCAGATAACTTTTTTTACTTTGCACCCGTCGAAGTGTTTTTTTTTTTTTACATCAGGGAAACTGTTGCTTCCACTTCGAAAGAAAAAAACCACCAAAATGTGAGCCCTGTTGGGCTCCGGGAGCATGTCAGCCATGCGCCCCGTGTCACTCTAGCCCTGCTTGTTGTCCGACGCAGTGTCTCGAGTGTCAGTATGTAAATGGGGTGTACGCGCACCCCACAGACCCGATGAGTTGCTGTCAATTCTCCTGAAGAAGCAAACTGTTCTCTTAAAGATATATTTATGAAAGTCTGTAAATTATTTGTTCTTGTATCTTTATTTTTATGCCATTGTAAACAATTTGGCGGCTATATGAATGTTAATAAAATGTGTGTTAAATTGTAATGTTTTATTTTCAATAAAACTATTTCATAATATTTTCAGGTTATGGTTACGTTTTTTTTAAATCTTGATGGCTATTTTACTGCGATAAATACGTATACCTAACTAAGTATAAACATCATAATGGCGGGACCAAATCTTGTAACCGAATAATTTTAGCATGTATATTTTGTACGTTTTAGTACGATTTTGTACGCTTCGTGAAATTTTTGTACCTCACACGGTTTAAGCGGAATTCCACGATATTGTTGGCCCCGCCATTATAACGCGTTATAATGGCGGGACCAAGCTTGTACGCTAAAACTATAACGAATTTCATCATTCTGATAAAACTAGAATTATGTACGCGATTTAGTACTTCCGAAAATCAACAATAGGTAACAGAGATATTATTAGTTTTTTTACAAAATCATTTTTCTAATTTTTGACATTTAGGCGCCTCAACAATTTGACGACGAAAAATACGTCATGTAAAAATTTGCAGTTACATTTCGTGCAGGCGCTAGTAACGAGGTTCAGTCTGCAACATAATAAAGTGTCGACTAAGGAAGGCTTATAATATAATTTTTCCGTATTTTTCAAATTTTATTTTATTGTTTACGCATTATTATAACAAAATAAACGAAAATAAGATACACGTGAACATGAAGTTTGAAACATCAACAACGACACATTTTTGTCTGTTTTTTTTTTTGATGCTGCCATTTATGTAATTTCGATTTCCATTTATGGCCGCCAGCCTGTGATACCAACCCTCCTTGGGAATGCTTTTGCTGGTGGTTAACTTGCCAACATGAGGTGACCTAAGGTGCTATAGTGTGCACAGCCTCTAAATATCCCTTAGTCGCCTCTTAGGACGCCCACGAGAAGATATGGGATGGTGCTATTCTTTACGTTCGACACCATACAGTACAGTATAACTCTTGCTACTAAAGAAATTTAAATATCATAATAGATTGCTTTTCATCTTGCTTATCCAAGTAACTGAGTAGTTAAAAATATCTCTGTTCGATTACTTTACCATTGTTTCTTTATTGACTCAGAATACAATATTTTAATTTTAATTAAAAATTGTTAAGTATTATGTTGCAGACTGACCCTCAGTACTATTACCGAGGGTAGAAAAGTAGGATATACTTATAGATTATTTATAGTAGTAACTTTATAAAGTATGTTAAAATGTAAAACAATAATTTTCCAATATTTCACACTCAATATTTATTGATAACTAAGTGTTATACTATGATGTAAATAAAACACATAAATAATAATAAAGCGCCTGCACGAAATGTAACTGCAACTTTTTACATGACGTATTTTTGGTCGTCAAATTATTGAGGCGCCTAAATGTCAAAAATTAGAAAAATGATTTTGTAAAAAAACTAATAATATCTCTGTTACCTATTGTTGATTTTCGGAAGTACTAAATCGCGTACATAATACTAGTTTTATCAGAATGATGCAATTCGTTATAGTTTTAGCGTACAAGCTTGGTCCCGCCATTATAACGCGTTATAATGGCGGGGCCAACAATATCGTGGAATTCCGCTTAAACCGTGTGAGGTACAAAAATTTCACGAAGCGTACAAAATCGTACTAAAACGTACAAAATATACATGCTAAAATTATTCGGTTACAAGATTTGGTCCCGCCATTATGATGTTTATAACTAAGTACTGTCACAGGACTGTCTCACAAGGGGTAGCTCGTCGACCGACCGTCCAGTAAATGTATGAGTCAATGACGCGTTGTGTTACACGCGCAAGAATAATTATGTTCGTAAGGATTGAGGAGCCACATCTCGTATCTTAATGAAATTAAACACTAATTTAGTAGGTAGTAAGTTAAAAAATTTAGTAGGATCGATCCTGGATTTGTAGAATAATATATAAAAAGTTACATGAACATGAAGGTGGCTCCTCAATCTAAATGTTTGGAATGAGGAGCCACGTCAGAACTACGAACATCATGGTTGAATATCTATACTTATAATAAATCTGTAGAGAGGTCAATTCTGTACATGAAATATATTTCCAAAATAACTATCAGGAGGTGATTAGTGATCGATACTGATGCCAAAAATGCAAACAGTAAAATTTTTGTCTGTCTGTCTGTCTGTCTGTCTGTCTGTCTGTCTGTCTGTATGTTCTTTATAGAAACAAAAACTACTCTATGGATTTTAACGAAACTTTGTACAATCATTCTTCATACTCCTGGGCAGGTTATAGTATACTTTTCATCACGCTACAATCAATAGGAGCAGAGCAGTGAAGGGAAATGTTGGGGAAACGGGGGAAATTACTCCATTTTTTAAGCTTCCGTCGCGTTTGCAGCGTTAATGGTTAAAGCTACACAGAAATCATGTATAACGAAAATGTCCTCCTTAAAATTATATATTTTTTATTTTTTATTTATTGTTTATTTCAGGTATTAATTGACCCATAGTTACATTACTGAATTAAATAGAATAAAATTGTTATGACATAATAAATAAATTAGGTTATATAAATGATTAAAAAACATTGTTAAAATTATTGATAAATTATTGCATTATATTATTAAATTAATTAGTCAGGTATACTAAATTATTGAATTCAGTTAATTAATTAATTGTTGTAAATTGTAAATTGTTGAAATATTATTGTAAATTATAAATTGATTAGAGAAATATAAAATTGATTATTGTAAATTATTATAATTATTACTATCCGCACTATAATTGAATTGCATTAATAAATCAATAAAATTAAATTAAAATTAAAATTAAAATTTACATTTTCTAAGCAGGTACACAACATGGAACACCTCAGATACTACCCTGTTCTTACACCGGGTCAGTCGAGTCAGGAAAGATGCCTTGAGTCTTCTCAAGAGCCCGTGAAAATCAATAACTCTGCTCTCAACGAACATGCCAGTCGCACTACACCGCCACGGCAGCTTAAGCATAGCTCTAAAGGCGTTATTATATTGTACACGAAGAGTGTTATAAGCACTCTTCGTGTACCTGTACCAGAGTTGACTGGTGTAGAACGACTGACAGTAAGCCTTGAACAGAGTTATTTTCACTTGTTTAGAGCAGTGACAAAACCGTCTCGCCAACATGTTACTGCGACATGCTATACTACGCCTCTGGCGTTCCAGATCAGCATCATCTGCCAAATCATCCTTTATTATGTGACCCAGATATTTAAATTTATGAACAATGTTTAATGCAGTTCCACACAAATTGATCGGCAAAATCTGGGCAGGCCCTTTCCTGTATTTAAATACCATAACCTCCGATTTTTTCACATTATATGTGAGATAATGCTCAGTCGCATATTTCTCACAGATAGCCACAAGTCTTCTTAAGCCAGATAAAAATATCCCACGACAGCATATGTCTATCTTTTATGGTTGACTCACAATAACACGTGGACTCCCGAGAGCTTAGCAGTTCGGAGCTTTCTGTTTATTTTTGTCTATTCTTACGTTTATAACACTCTCACTCATCCCTAATTAAAAAAGTAAGTGGAAGGGAGAGATCTGGAACGTCTCGAATCGTCTCGCGCATTTCGCGCGTTGTTTTCCAGTCTCCTGGATCTTAGAATTCTACATCAGACGTTTCAGATCTTTGATTTTGACGACCCCGTTGTCGCTGGCATAAGCAACAGGATCCGCGTACGAAGTCGCTGGCAGAAGCTAGTTTATCATAATTTGGTATGATTTAGTAGCATTTTAAAGTAATTTGTAGACAACATTTCAGCACTGTAGTGTAAACATTAAAAAAGTTATTAGCTATTCGTTAATTTCCTATGAAATGGTTTGAAGGGTGACCATGAATATATTATTTACTAAGACAATCTTTGTTTCGTGGTTTCTTTGTCATGTCATGTCAATAACAAATTAGGGATGTCCAATCAATTGTAATCGATCTACTGAATTTTTAATCGATCGATTGATGTTTTTTTCTAATAGTGTTATTTAAAAAATCTAATAAGTATACTTTACAAATGAGGTTGTACTCGATTTTGAATATGTAGGTAGTTATAATAATGATGAAGAGACCGAAACCTATTATTATACCATAATCATTTTTTAAGGTAATATAATGATCATTTAAAAAAGTGTGCGTTCTTCCTACCTGTTCATACTTCCAAGTAATTTTTAAGAAACTGAAAAACAATATCATAATACAATTTTCGTTTTTGCAAACAATTAGAGTCCAATAAGTCCCGATAATCATCAAGACATACCGATACAATAACAAAGAGCAAGTGACACTTATGCAAGCACAGGTAGAAACGAAAAAAAGCTATAAAATACTACTCTGCAGGTAGAACTGAAAACTGTGGCTTTGACGATGACAAAGAACCATAGCTATGCCGAAAATAGGGATGGCAAATACAATTAATCGATATTTCCCAAGATTAACTATGGCAAAATGTTACAAACTGCCTTACATCAACTTTTGTCACAAGTATGGCAATGTCTTATTTTACAAATAACACTTCTATACTTTTTAATATTAATACCGAATGACATCTCTACATAGTTTACAATATTGTTTTTTTTACAAAACATTTCTAATATAGACATTCAGTAAAAATAAATATATTTTTAATTAATGAAGCCCAAACGGAGGGTTTATTTTATATTACTTGTCGAAAATAATCGTTTAGTTAGTTATACGTAGACCGCACGCTTTTTTAAACGATCATTATACTACCCTAAAAAATGATCATGTTGAAATAATAGGTTTTGGTCTCTTCATCATTATTATAACTACCTACATATTCAAAATCGAGTACAAACTCATTTGTAAAGTATACTTATCAGATTTTTTAAATAACATTATTAGAAAAAAACATCAATCGATCGATTAAAAATTCAATCGATCGATTAAAAATTGATTGGACATCCCTAATTTGTTATTGACACGACATGACAAAGAAACCACGAAACAAAGATTATCTTAGTAAATAATGTACAGTGCGTTTCACTTAAGACGTTCCTTTGGCGTAATGTTGGCTCCCCTGTCTGTCTACATAAAAAAGAAGCGAAAAAGGAAAGAGTTGCCTACTCTACCAAAATTGTTCCCCGAAATGCGAAACAAAATCGATTTTAACGGTAGTTGCAGCACTTTTTGGAGAATAATGATAATGGGACTTTATTTAAAAAAAGCAGGTCTAAAAGGACGTTGTTATAGAAAGATACGATATTGTGACATGGCGTTTTCGGTATTTGAAAGAATTGCAAGACAATTGGAATGGAGCCCAGCGCCCTATACTTTATTCAAAAATAGTAAAAAGAAAAACAACAGTGCGTTTTGCTTAAGAAGTTCCTTTGCCGTAATGTTGGCAATACAGAAAAACAGTGTTGCAATATTTTTAGCAATTAAAATACTTAATATAGGGGAGATTAACTGATACTTCGTTACTTTTAACAATTGCCTTTTTTTTTTACTATTTTGGAATAAAGTATAGGACACTGGGCCCAATCCGATTGTCCTGTAATTGTAATTATTTCAAATACCGAAAACGACACGCCACAATATCGTACCTTTCTATTAAGAACTTCCTTTTAGACCGGTTTTTTTTAAATCCCATTCCCCTCATAATTCTCGAAAAAGTGTTGCAACTACCGTTAAAATCGATTTCGTTTCGCATTTCGGGGAAAAATTTAGGTAGAGTAGGCAACTCTTTCCTATTTTCACTTCTTTTTTGTGTAGACACGCCGAAGGAATTTCTTAAGTGAAACGCACTGAATTCGTGGTCACCCTTCAAACCATTTCATAGGAAATTAATGAATAGCTAATAACTTTTTTTAATTTTAACGCAGTGCTCAAATTTTGTCTACTACTAGTCTGCTGACAACTTTTAGAGGCGCGCGGGAACAGTGCGCGCCGTCGACGACTTGGGTTCGGTCCGGACGAGCTAACCATTGCTCGCCGTCCGCAAGCCCGCGTCTACGGTGGCCGGAAATTGGGATCGGATTCCCGGCGGGCTGGGTGCTGTGAGCGCCATTGCCTGATGCTGTCGGCCTCCTCTTTTGCTAGCATTACTGCTTCGCAGAAAGAGGCGGCCAACGGCCGCTCCTCCTCGTTTCGGACCATGGCCTGTACCAATGCCCAGCGCGAGATATCGCCTCCACGAGAGCACAGCGATGCTCTGCGGTACACCTCCACTATGTGCTCCACCGTATCCTCCGAGCGTTCCGCACAATGGCGACACTCGGCCGTCACTTCTGCACGAATTCGGTGCAGGAACCTCTCGAACTTACCATGTCCGGTGATAACCTGCGTCATGCTGAAGGTGAGAACGCCGTGAGGCCTTTCCAGCCACGCCTCAAAGAGGGGACTTACCGCCGTAATTGTGGCGTGCCTAGCACTGGGTTGCCATGACCCTCTGGCATGCGTTCATGTGGGCCTTCGGTTGCTGACGCAACGACAGCGCTCACACTGGCGCCCCATAAAGAGCCATGGACCGACCAATTTCCGATTTTTCCTGCCGGAGGCTCTACGCAGAAATCAAGGGCCAAGGTTGGGCAGAAACCACTTGAGTGCAGCCCCAGTCCGGTTCAGTTTGGGAGAAGAGCATAGGGTTAAGGTACAAAGCCGAAGCAAAAATCAAAAATTGTACCCACGTAGCATATTTCTCTATTTCCACAAAGTATCTTCACAACGTTATGTACACTTTTGTATCGAGATAGAAAAAGACACGAACATTCGACCTTCGAATTTAGTCTCTGGGGCTATTATTATTAATATAGGATAGTTCCGGGCTTCGGGAGTCGCTAGGCGATCTCCGGCCAACGTAATGAGGGCTTACATTGTGTGTGTGTGTGTGTGTGTGTGTGTGTTTGTAGCTACAGGGGATTCCTGAAGAGGAAACCCGTAGTCCTAAAATGCAAAGCACAACTGAAGGACAAAGGTGTGGTTTGAGTCAGTAAATATCTTACACGCCCTCCCACTCCACCATAGACCGGGAGAAGTCAGGTAGGGTGATTTAACCAATCTCAAATAAAAACTTATAGGATAGGTTACACAATCAAGAATATCATCTCCCCAGAGTGTTCAAAGCTTTGGCCCAAATCATGGAATTATTAAGTACTTTATGATGCAAATATAAAACTGGGCATGGAATTAGGTAGATCTATACTGATTATAGAAACACCCAAAAATTTAGTCAAAATTTGGACTAATTAAGTATCATTAACACTTACAAGTTTTCTGACAAGAAAATTCACTATGCTTACTCAGTTCTCGTAGCAACCTCACCTTCCGTATGACGTAGGTCCTCACCGGACAGGGTAGGTTCAGGTGGTTCCTGCACTGGATTCTTGCGGAAGTAATTCCTGGGTGTCACCATTATGTGGACCGCCCGGGGGACACAATGGAGCACACAGTGTGCCAGTAGGGACGATCGGCGGCAACAACTTCTAAGGTCTGAAGCGAGGAGGAATGGCAGGCGGTCTCCTCCTTCTGTGAAGCAGTTATAATGCTAGAGAAGGAGGCGGTCGAAGCCTACTAGGTCATGGGTTCTACGAAAGTGTACCCCGGGGTCCTGGAGCTAAGGCAAAGAAAGAATAGCGTGAGGGCGTGTCAGACTTTTACTGACTAAGACTAGTCAGTAAAAGTCTGTCACGCCCTCACGCTTCGTCCAAAAGCGAGGGATCTCATCGGATATTTTTCCACTAAAAAAACAGTCGGTTCCCATCTCTATTCATTTGGGATAAAAAAAGGCGGAGAAAGGGCACTTTGATACAGAGGCACCCTAAACTTCTCAGACAGCATAAAGTACCAAACTAATTATAATTTATTACACTCATAAGAGGAAACCTATGAGTTACAACGGACAAAACAATCCACTTACGTACTAAATACATTGTTTAGTTTTATTACTTCCAATAACTTTTTAGGTGTGTTCGATATGTTTCCTGTAAGAAATATATCGAAATCTGTACTAACACGTAAAGATGAACGAGCAATTTAGCATTATTACTTTGGTTCTCGCCTCTCTAAGCGTAATAAGGAGTAATAGAAATATTTATTTTGTTACAGACTCCACGCCGGTCAAAATCCATCAAGCTATCAAAAAGAAATAGGAAGATATCGAAGATTTATAATAAAACCACAATAAATTGTAGTGCAATAAAGAAGAATTTAAAAAAAAGTTTGTGTAAAAATGCGAGTCGTGCGTTGTGTGAACAGAGTGCTTGTGCTTGTGTGTGGTTGTGAGGGTGTTTAAGGGGGCGCCAATGCGAAGACGGCGCGGGAAGAGGGCGGGGCGAGGTGTGCGGTGACTGCACCATGCGACCGCCGCTGCCGCTGCTGCTGCTCGCCGCGTGCGCCGCTTGCACCGCGCAGATTGCGTGGACGCCGATTTTCCTCGACGGCAGCAGTGAGTATTATTGTGTTTACGAATGGCACTTTATAAAAAAAAAAATCAGCTAGCCAATAAAAAAAAACCTAAAACAAACTTCTTAATTTATGGTGCAGCTCTATTTTTAGCTATGGTTTATTGAGATTTCGGCGAGATTTGACAAATTGATTCTTTATGGTGATGTAAAATTGGTGTTGTTTTTTTTTTTTAATGTCTGCACAACAGAACAATATGTGGAATCATTGAAACAGGCGCGATCTCGGTAAAATGGTGGTGAAAATTTTATTGCAATATTGACTACCTCAGCAAAGCTTGCCGAGATGGCTGAATCGAAACATTTGCTGCCAAATACTGCAAAAGTATAAGGGCGCGTTCCCACTATGTCGTAACGACTAATTTATCGTTCGACGACTGTCGTCTCTACCTGTTCCCATTATAACGATTGTTTGTCGTCAACATTTTTTATCGTTTAGCGACTGTCGTATCTAGCTGTTCCCATTGGATCGCGACGACATTTTATCGTTTTCCGGCAGTCGCTTTGTCGTTTACACATCATCAGCAAGCTACAAATCTAGTCGCCTCTGCGTTCGCTTGGTGATCATTAGTGCGTTTACTCTCCTGAGTTCGAAGATGAAATTTTAATAATGTATTACTTTTTAATATACGTCCACCATGCGCAGGAGTCTGACAAGTTCTAACACGCACAAAGCAAACCGAGTACAGACGCGAGGGGCGCGCGGGTGCGAGAGGGAAGGGAAAACATGTGTTCGTCTACATAGAGTTGCCGTCCACGATTTTTTATCGTTTTACGACTGTCGTGCTTGCCGTTCCCACTGTCACGACAAAGTGTCGTCACTGCAAAAGAAGTCGTAGACGACAGTAAATTGTGTCGTTCTAAATGTGAACACCTCCATTTAAACATATAAGCCACGACACTTAAAACTACACGATTATCTGTCGTCACGACACGATGGGAACGCGCCCTAAGAATGTGTTAGATCGGCTATTGACTATCGAAAGATGACACAATAAAAAGGAGGCCGAATTAAAAAAACTTTATAACTTTATAACCCAGACTCTACGCTGCTTAAACATAGTTGATACTTTTGATATAAATTATTTATGAAAGTAATATGCATGTTTAATTAACAATTCATGAATAAAGAATATTATATTAATAAGTTTATTTATGAAAAAACAAAGCGTTTCTTACCTTTAAATTTACATAGAAAAAATTATGCGTGAGATTGCATTGAAATTTTTTATTCCTTTGAAAGACATATCTATGCCATATCATCATAATCATAAAAAACGAAGGATTTAAAGATCCAAAAAGTGATATCAATCAGAAATCTGCAGAGAAAATGCGACTGGTGGGTACAATCATTTCATTTATAGATATTTAGAAATTCGTTCAAATGTCCACCATGGTTTTTCTGGACAGCGTGCATCCAAAATGTCAAATGTTCCATGGCTCTGGCGCGTAAATCAGGATGATGCGTAAATGTTCATATCATCCCATTCAAGCTTAAAGTTGGTAATCATAGAGTTATAACGCTCGTTTACGGACATGACGCATATGTCAGCACCACTCAACTCCACGATTTTGAACTGGCGCGTGTGTTGGATCATTTGGTTCCCAATGATCTAACTCCCGCGCCACTACCAGTGATTTCAAATTTGAAACTAACAATTTGTGTGCCCTAGTGGTAGTGGAGCTAGACCAGCAGTCAAGCATTTTTATCTTCAATATAATCCCCCAACTTATATGTCAACTGTACTGAACTTGTATTTTGCTTACTTGCATAATGTGGGTTTAACCTTTCAAATTCTGTAAATAGAGACACATAAGAAAGGCAATGAAAGAGAACGCTGTCGCTTGGTGTTTAATGAATCTACGCAAGATTTTCGTTTATATAATTTTTTTACTATAACATTCACAAACAGAACATCAACATTATCCAATTGGAAACTGTTGTACAATGAGGGCGCTTTTTTCCGAGATTGTTCCACTTTCCTTGATTATAGACCCTTCTTTTTTATTATTTTCAGCGTCCTCACACTTAAGTCTGAAAACAAAAATCACAATTATTTCGAAATAGTTTAATAATACATGTAAACACAAGATGAATGAAGTTGAAGAAACGTCAACGACACATTTTTGACAGTGTTTTTTTTAAATGTTGCCATCTTACGTTGGCCAGAGTCTAGTTAATGGAGTACAAAATAATTATATTTTACGACGACATGGCTTAAAGGGCTTAGTACCCAAGCCAAAAATACTAATAAAAAAATTGTGTTCTTTCTGCGTTTGGCGTTATTATTCAAATTCTTTTATTCATAAAAAAACTTATGTAAAGCACCAAGATTGATTACATTACTACGGCAGCATTTAACTTTAATATCAAGATAAAAAGCCTGAAAAGGCATATTTCTCAACAATAACATTATCAACAAACGGAGGTAAGTCGTTAACGACGATATTGTTATGTTAGAATAGGGTAATTACTTACAAAAAAAAACTATTTGATCCGTCATCGTCAGTTTCTTTTCCAAACAATTTTAGACACACATTTTCTTTTGTCACAGAAGCAAATAACTATTTAGCCATAAGTCTACCGTTAGAAAATCCCCAGACTTTAATTAAACTGAATCTTTGATGCGTTTTATTTTTGTCAATTTTTAAAGAATAAAATACACATGCCCAATATTTATTTATATTTATCAGAACTTTAGGTCAGTGGGTCGTGCTATTAAAAACATTGTACAAAAGTGGACATTATGCCATTCTCATCTTTTATCTGTTGACCCGAGGGTGGTGCAGAAACACAAACAGACAAACAGAAAAGAAATCGGAAAATCAATAATATTAGCGTAAAAGAAACGTCCCAAAAATATACGTTGTCATTTGATTCAATAAATCAATAATGTGAAGTTTTTAGGTAGGTACTAATGTCTTGCAAATGAATCCATATGTCTTTACTTAAGGGAAATGACTGGTAGTCTTCCTAATTTTCAGAAGAAGCACATTCCAAAGAGAGATCGCCTGGACGAAAACGAGTAGATAGTGCATTTTTTGATAATCTAATTGAGACGGAGCAAATACTAGTAAATTAGTACTATTGTATCTTTTTCACAAGGAGTTAGGACAATCCACGTTTTGTATTCACAGGTCAAGTAGATCTGTGGACGCAGTCGTCGTCGGGCTGCGCGTGTCCGGGCGGCGATGGCGACGACTGCGCGTGCTGCGTGCGCGACGGCGCGTGTCCCTGCGGCGACATCGCGCCGACGCGCTGCGCGCAGTGTGGCATGGAGCAGTATTGTGCTAATAGTAAGTACTTATAGCCTCTTTCCACAAGAGTCAAGTCTACTTTAGAGTCTGAGACTTACGAAATAAAGTGAGAAGTTGTATGTCAATTTCGTGAATCTGGCAAAAGGCTGTAAGGCGCAAAAATAAAACTGCATCGTAAAGGTACTAAGGTCATCATGTATTCCCAAGAGACCCCACAAACTGCAGACTTTAGCAGAGAATAGTCTGCTTGGTGCTTAATCAGTATGAAGGTAAACTTTTTTGTCGGCCGATTCTGAATCGTTTTGATGAGCGCACTTCCATACAGCTTCATACTCAACCAACCAAACTATCGGCTGATTGTAAGTGCGCGGTCTATAAATCAGTAATCTAAGCCACAGAATCAGTAATTATCTAAGCGTACTATAAATAACTATGAGCTACATTTAGATATGAAAGTGTTTGCCACTTGTATTGAAGGAGAGTGAGCATAATTTTGTTCTAGCAAACTTAGCCCCAGAAGTTATAAAATACCTCTATTTCTCCAAATTTTTCTACTGAACTCAATTTAATTATGAATTAACTCTACCTAGTTCACTTAATAAGTAGAACACGACCCAATATAGTCAAGTTAAAGTAATCGATGAGTAGTAATTTTTAGTTTGAAGTAGTTACGGTTTGTTTATTCTTGAATCATTATCAGCTATCAGTTTTCAGAACAAAAGTAGGAATTGTTATAGCCCCAACCCTCATTATCAAACCATTAGGTACAATGCAATAACGCACTCTTGCACATCTTAATAGTGTTGACACAAGCTCGAACTTAGTACGTCGTATTTGGTCCGTTCATACCAAGGTCGAAAATGACGCAGTGATCCGTCGTACCAAGTTCGAGCTTGTGAGATAACACTAATTATGCTGATTCACGCTCGACCTTGATTTGGACGGACCACGACATGGGTACGGTGGACCAAAATCATCGTATCATTTTGGAGCGTGTACTACTAGCACTAGTTTCTCTAGTTGATTTCTTAATACTTACATAAGTAATATATTTCAATACGTAAGTAGCTCCTTGCAGTAAGTTCTTCAGCACGACCGCAACAGATGTTAAAGTCCAACTAATTGGCTGTTGTATATGAGAGCCTTAATGGGTTCCACGTTGTATTCACCACACTTAGCTTTTATTTTCCTCCAGCTTTATTCCGCACAGAATTACTGTTCTCCGCAGACAAGATACATCTTTGTTACAAGAAATTCAATTATTATCTATGCGGCTGGCAGACCGCCAAGCTATCATTGATATGTTTCCTTTTCCGGTGGAAAATTAATATTTTTAATTTTATGGTACGATACACACGGCACAATAACAAATCTTGGACAATAAATAGGAAATAGGGAGAATTCGGTCACAACATAACATTAAAAGTTGTATCATAAGAATAGTATGCCATTATAATAACTACTGTTTTTGTGGAATAAATACATTACTCAATTTGAATATTTCTTAAAGGTGACGTACTTAGTTTGAATGTATTTTGTTACGATGAAAGGAAAAACTGACTGACTTACCGACGCACACCCGAAACTAATGGGCTAGGCCCATATGCAAAACCCAGAGTGTAAAATTTTGCACAAGGCTTCCTTTTATGAAAATAGAGTTTTCAAAAAAAAACTCTTAGTGCTCGCGCACATGAGTATAAAAAAAAAAATTAAAGGGCTAAAAAGGGAGAAGTTTGTATGCAAAATTTTACTCCTTGGATCATTATATCTGCTTGAAACTTTGCATAAATGTACCTACGAGTATAAGAACCGGTTTAGGGGTCCATGGTACCATGGAGCTGATGTAATGATTGAGTTCGATAGTGGCCATACGAATAATCGACCACCACAAGATAAACCCAGTGTTTAAATTCTTTGGAAAGGTCTTGATGAGTAAAAAGACAGCAGCAATTATGGTCCGGGCATATTGCTCGCAGAACAGATGGTCGATGGTGCCGAAAGGTTCTAGTGTGGCGACCATGTAACAAAAAACGCAGCGTTGGACGCCCTTACACAAAGTGGACCAATGACCTGGTGAGAGTCGCGGAAATCCAATGGATGCTTGACGCACTGGACTGGTCGTTATGACGACACTTGAGGGAGTCCTATGTCGAACGGTGGACGTCTTCCGGCTGAAATGATGATGATCATGAAAAATTTGTTATGAATGAATGTTTTTCAATGAAAACTTTCGATGATATTATGTATATGGTAGTATGATGTAGTATAAACAGGTTCAGTGTTCATGAAACGGTCAAGTAACGGTCAAATAATTTCTATTCTAATAATAATAAATCCATTTCAATTTGATGTAGAATTTGAATAGGTCCCGAATACAATAAGCTACAAATCACACTTTATCACAAAACGCTACATTTAGTTCAATAACCCATTAAATTCATAGCAACCCATGGAACGAAATACTGCAATTATAATCCATTTGTTTAGCAAAGTGCTCTATTGTTGAATCTATCATAATAACGGCCTGTGTTATTACGCAGTAGTTTTAGGATCCTACTATCTGATCTGTGGTTAGTTTCAACCTTTCATCACATGGTCGATAAACCCGGTTTTACGGCCTAGGTAATGGATCTGATGAAATCAACTGGCTTCTAATCGACGTAAAATTGTGTTATCAAACCCAAATCAATCATTTTCAATATAGTTAGGAGATGTCGTCTCGTTTATGAACCCGTCCCGATAGGGAGTCCTATTAAGAAAATGTGCCGAACTGTCCGCGAAGTCTAAAAGGGTAGGCTAAGGTTTCTAGATTATTTTCACAGTCTATCGTTTTATGTTTTAGCTATTAGGTTCTAGGGTTAATGCCAGACATTGTTTTTTGGTTTTTTGTATACGCTAAACCGACTAATGTAGTCCTGTCTGTGACTAAGGATTGATAGGTGGTCCAAATTATAGCAGTTAGGACCAGTTTGAAAAAAAAAGTGAAAGTTAGTTTTTTGTGTTTTTTGTTATTTTTTCCTAATTTAAACTTTATATACGGTAGTAATTCATAGCCGGAAATAATGCAACAAGGAATTCTTTACCACTATGATAGGTGAGCACAATAATTAAATCATTTTATCATTGTGAGTATATACTTGTGATAATAAAATACATAATGTTTGCCAAAACAATGAATAACAAACGTTTCCTCTTCATAAAACCATCCTGGAACTTCAACAACTAGTTTAAAAAAAGTTTACCCGAATTGGTCCAATCATTTTCAAGTTATACGCTTAGCAACACTTTGAGCCATTTAGTTTTATAGATTTTTCATAACATTATACTCGAACTAGAAAATCTCAGTGACAATTTTATAAGATAGCTGCGTAAGAAAGCCCTAGCTTTTTGTTGCCCATGTTAGTCTGGTGTAGGTTAGGTGAGAAATCATTCAGAGACTTAATTAACTAATTAAAAAACCACACCTATGTTCTTTCTTTGCCTTGCGTTCCAGGACCCTGGATTTTCCTTTCGGAATTCTACCCATGGCTCCAGTAGGTTTCGGCCCTACGGGGTCCCTATGGTTTGGTTGACATCTCATTGTGGTGCGCATGGAACACTTCGCGCCGTCAACGACTCTGGCTCAGTTCGGACGGTTAACAGACGGCCGGAAGGCGAACTACCCATTGTTCATCGTCCACTAGCCCACGCCTACGGTTACAGTGGCTAGAAATCCTGATTGGGGTCCCGACGGCTGTAGTTTGGTCTAGGTAGTGGCCATGGAAACTGCCTCAAAAATTACCATATATGATGTCTTGGCCTAAGACTTTGTTCTAAATACCTCTTTTCTTTCAGTGTGCAACATCACAATTGACTCCCGAATCCTCAAGAGCAAGTCTGGCAAGACGTTCGGGCAGATCAAGTCGCCTTCCATCGAGGGTCCTGGTGCGTGTTCCTACTTCTTGCAGCCCGACGCTGGCCAGCGGGTCGAAATACAGCTGTACCGGCTGGTTTCCGTTGGCAAGTTTAATGGTACCAGGTAAGTGTTTTTTTCCATAACTATCCATGCCAACGCCATCTAGTCCCAAGCTAAGCAGATTTTGTGTTATGAGTACTAGGCAACTGCTTATATTTCTAAATACCTACATTTTATAGATAAATTATACCCAGACACAGAACAAATGATCATGCCCATCACATCCTCCTTTTCTTAAGCATTTTAATTGATACAGTATTCTGTACAGTCATAAGAAATAAGATATTATACATTATCACATTTTGTATTTAAGAGATATGCGGAACAGAGTGTAAAGACACGAAAACCTCAATTAAAAAAGGAGAATCCTTCTACCAGACGGCTCTTTAGTCTGATCTGGAAAACTGCACGGTAGATGATTTATGCTATATAATATATATTTCGCATGGAATTGCGCGATGCAGGATTTCATAGTTTAGTTCTTCTGTGACCATAGAGGTCACCGTATCTTCTTCTTCACCTTTCTTTCTCTTCTCCTTTTGCTTGTTTGTTTTATATGCATTATTTATTCTATATTATCTCTTTGATGGTAAGGTAACTGTCGTAAACTTATTTTTTTTATAGTAGATGTTAAGAAAATGTAATGCTGTCTTTAATATATCATCATCATATCAGCCGAAAGACGTCCACTGCTGGATATAGGCCTCCCCCAAGCGTCGCCACAACGACCGGTCCTGTGCGTCACGCATCCATCGGATTCCCGATTTAATACATATAATTATATTATTACTCGTAACTGTACACCATGACTATAAATAAGTACGTACTTATCTTTCATTTTCTCACTCCCTGTAGCTCATGCCGATATCGGGATCCCCTAAATACTTTAATATTATATTATTTATACGTAAAAAAACTTGATGGAATATTTTTATTCAGATCACGATTTCAGTAAACACATTTTGATACCAAGTCAATTTCTACTTTCTGTCGCAACAAATATTAGTACTCGGTCGTGAATACAAATAGCATTATTATCCAAAATCCAATATTAATATTCTAACTCCATTTAAAATATTAGCCTATAATTCCACTTGCGGCTGACTGACATATTTAGCTTAATTGAAAAGCAATGAATTCCATCAGAAATTACCTATGCAGTTGGAAACTAGATTCCGATTAAATTATCCTGATTTACTGATTTATTTGATATGAGCACAAGGGTTTATATAATTTCGACATATATAGTTTTCAGTTATGCTTTATTGCAAATGACATTAATTTCGGCCATTCAATATTTAATTGACAAGGCTGTAATACCTATAAAACAATTAGGTACAGCTGTTTCATTTGCTTTGATCAATCACGTAAACCGTATGAATAGGTAGGTACTTTTGCGGCTATTTTTAAAAGCGTATTAGCTTTTGCATAATAAATCGTTTGCGTTCGTATGTAATTATGAGACGTAATTTATTTGATATAATTAATTTTACAAGAATTAAAACAACTATTGACTACATTAGTGGTTCTAATTTTCTCACGTCCTTTGTAAGTTAAAAAGATACAGTCTCTAGAAAATGTATGTGACAATCGTACAGATGAACCTGTCAAAATCCTTGTCACATGCAGAATCCTAAAAAGCAATCTATAAAATCAGATCCGTCGATCGGAATCATAGTTTCGCTGAACATTTATGAGAGTTATATGGACCGCGACGTGATTGGTGGAAAAGAATCGGGTGTGACGGGTCCGAGGTTTCCCCACACTGCTATGATCAATGTCCTGTCAAATTGAATATTTCCAGAAGATCGCCTTAGGATAGACACCGTCCATATTATTATTATGTCGATTGATACACGTTTTACGAGATAGGTAGAAGGTAGGTAGGTAAGTAATGCTATTGTAAAAAAAAAACTGACCTTATTTTAATTTATTTCCACTATTTTTAAAGTGTGTTGTTCCATCGCAGGCTTGCAATCACTTTTTAATTTAATTCGATCCATCCTGTCTATAGCAGATATAGGCATGTAACGGCATAATCCTATATCATGATATTATACTTTTTTTCTCACGATTATAACATAATACACAAGTCCAAAACCAAATATCAGCCCGGACCAGAGTTAAGATCCGTTTGGATGTAGCCTCCCTTTTCAATAGAGGTTTGTCGAACTTTACAATCCGAATTTATATCCTTAGGCAAACGCATCAAGCTCGTGCCTCCTCGCCGCTTTTTTTGTATGCGATGCTGACGATATTAATTACAGTCTTAGTATCAGATTGTTACTTCTTAACTATAAATTGGGGTTTCCAGCGTGATGTCATCATACAGTAGATAGTGTTGTCACCACGCTCTACCCTGTTGATGATTGGATGTCGATCAATCGTGAGCTCATGACAAAGATTGTAATCAGTCGCCCATAGACTAGCTTCAGAGCATAAACTGAAGCTCCATTATCAACTAACCTATATTGTCGTTATAACCGGAACTTCAGAAATGTACGCGGTATTTGATTAATGTGCTAGCTACCTGACTATGAATACGGGAATATTTGCTGAATCTCGATAATGCAGAAGCACAGACATAAGTATCTTGTATTTGTGTGCACATAAATTGATGTGGCGCACATTTTAATGTGAGTTAAGCGTATCCTTATAACATTGTTGGCAGCGGTGGCTTGCCGCAGTCGTTGTCGGATCCAAGACAAATATGTCTGGATTATTTTGTGCACTATAAATAGTATGTATCCGTTGGCAGTTACGGTTAAACATATTTTTGTTAATCTTAGTTTCAGCAAATATGAATTGCTTAAAATAATACTGTTCGCTATTATCATCCTTCACACGAACCATAAAGCTTCTTTGGTCTACCTCTACCCTTTTAAGCATCCACATTAATACACATATCAGAACATTTTGAACGCTATGTGGTCTCTCTCAGGTCAATTTTGCTATTAGATTATCGCCTGTCTAACTGAAATTTCCTTTGATGGCCTATATAACTTCGCATCTTTCAGCTGATATGATGATGATAAATTAAAACCTCCTGGCAGGACAACAAAACCCGTTGAGGTTACTCCTTGTGGGGTCAGATCCTTAGGTAAGGGTATTGGCGCTGGTAAGAGGATAGACAGGGACAGGCTGGATCTTTGATTAGGCAGGCTTTTGATTATTTAAGAAAAGAGGGACATTAGAACTAAAAGATAATTGTTTCGCAGCTGCGTGGGAGGCTGGCTACAGCTGGGGAGTGCGAGCGCGGTGCCGGCGGGCGGCGCGGCCGAGACCCGGCTGTGCGGCGCCAACGAGCGGTACACGCCTCCCGTCGTGCTCTTCGCAGACCACGGCGCTTCTACTTTAGAATTTAGGTAAATGCAACAATCTTCACAAATCCTGTAGCTGCCGTATTCTGGTTTTGAATCCGACGCCAATTACAGTATCTTCTATACAAACATGGCATTCAACACACCGTCCTAACAACCTTCGCATATAGGCTAAATGCTACAAATGCCTATTTGAGCAAATTTTAAAAAGACTACACTATAAATAAAAATTCAGCATTTCAACTATCCTAATTGGAAAATTAAATGGCCGTTAACGCTCCAAAATTGTTACTCTGTTCATTCTGTCAGGTAATCAAAGTTTGAACAGGCTTCTAAAAATCTATTTATTAACAATTTCCTTTTTAATTAGTATACTTAGGTCTTCGATAAGCCTAAAAGCAGAGCAAGCACTTATAATAATCGCGACCAACCGTTAAACATTCTACCTAATTTTGTGGGATCCATGAAATATACCTTCGTATGTATACTTCGTGGGTCGCTGTGTATGACGGTATCAGAATAAACTCATTATTTGCGGCAATCCGCCGCTAGATATCAGAATGCGGACGACATTATCCTTCCACTCCTATCTACATATTCATAGTTGATAATCAAACCATACGCGTGTAGGTTCATCGATCATTAAACGTAACTCGTTAAGCAATCCGGTCTACTCGCGTGGTGGTAATGAATCCAACCAAAATGAACAATAATTAATTACATTTTCATCCGCTAATGGGAACGGGAGGCACTCAAATGAGCATTATTTCCGGATAGTGAAGCGATGCGGCCGCGTGGAGCATTTCAAAATTTATCTCCATTTGCAGTTCGGTTCGGAAACGCGAATTCCGGTAGTGAGCGGCAGTCGGAATCGGAACAAAAGGTCGTCACAGCGGAACCGGTAATGCTCGATTCGGAATTGTGGCCGGTTGTCAGGGACTGCTGCAAATGCTCTTGTCAGCTGACGACGTTCAATTGCTTGATTTTATGAACTTACATACGGCAGGCATCGTCGCGCTCCGAGCCCCGACCACTGAATGTGTGGTTCAAATTTTATGTCCATTAATGCAATGTGCATTGAATTTGTTGTAAGAGTAACTCAGGCGCAAAACTTGCTAATAATAAAGTGCAACATGAAACAACAAAAAAATTTGCTAATAAATCGACTTCATTATTAATGTTGTAACCAGTGTAATTCTGACCTGTGATTTATTTTAATTTAATTGAAATTTTAACATATTATTATAAATATTGTACATCCTATTGGTATGTTACAGTGAGTTAAAAAATAATAAAATAATAGGAATGTGTGTATAATGACCGTACACCTGTAATAAGTAATAAATGAAATTTAATTTTCCTAAAATATTCAAGAATTGTTTCAGTATAACAAAAATACTTTTTTGATAATTCTGGTTAAATCTTGATTACGTCACTAGCATGTGTGTGAAACCTACCAACACCGATGCGCTACCAATGTAGTGCGTCGATGACCATATTGTTTGCCTACAATAAGGATAATTCATTTATTTAAACCTTAGTACATTTAAGTAAAATTTCTTTTTTTTTTATTATGTTTGTGAATTAATTATCTAATTGATGTGTTTACGGGTGTGCATTATTTCAGTTCCATGTCGTATATTCAACACAGTTTTGATACCTACTATCTATAAAAAAAATGTTTGCGTTAGCGAGAGACTCAAAATAGTTAATGCGATTACAGCATAAAAAATACGTAGATAAAATGAACAGTTTATTTATAGTCGGGATCAGAATCATGTTTCCTTTTATATTTTTTGTGAACCCTACTCAGATATCAACAATTCATAAGCGCCTTTTGTTACCAGGATAACAGAAAAGACTGTGAGGTCACAGTTCCTCGCGTTCTTCAGCTTCACGTCGCTAAGTAATACGCAAGGCGTTGGGTTTCACCCCAGAGGCGGCTCGCGGATACCCCACACAGGTAAATATATATTATATAACATCTCTGTATTTTAATAAGCAGACGTCCCTAAAGTAAAATTCAAGATGGGAACTGGTATTTTTTGTAAGCACGATAATTGTTATTACTGTTTAGATTTCAACCTAACTCCGAAACTTTATACCCAATATTTATATAAAACTCGACTCTCAAAGGATGCTTTATCTTTTTAAAAGGCGCTTTTCCCCGATTTATTTTACAGTTTGCTTTAAGAAAACAAGTTTTTACATGAAGCCATTATGAATGTGCCGAAAATTGCTCTACGAGAAAAATTACAGCGCCCATTCACGAAATAATTCACCTTTACAACGTTACCGTCACTTTTTGTTCCAAGATTTGGCCTCTTTTGTTTTACTGTTGAATTATTGCTAATTAGACAGGTTGGATAAAGGTCGGGAAATGATAGCATATTCTTTGTATAGCCTTATCCCCTATTCTCCTTAAGAGGATCATCGGTGGGAAGCTCACTAACAAGCAGATGACCATTTCTTCCGTCCATATTGTGCGGATATAATAGTGGCTTCCGGTTTTACGTCCTTAGCCCATTGTAGTACCTACAAGGTTTTCACTGCAGACATAACGTTTTCATTGTGCGGAAGATACTACTGCCAACTATGTGTAGCTTGCAAATGCTAGCTTTTGCAAAAAAATTTACCCAAAATAATGAAATAGCCGCCACTGTTCATCGTATAAGGTACAATATTTTCCTTCTGTGTTTATTATAATAAATATATACTACGTGTAATTATAATTAAATGTACATTCGTGCAGCATAGTTCTTTAGAAACATATCCATAAATTAACGGTATTTCTAGTTTTTTTTAGCTACCTATATATTAGCTTTTACTGTATTGAACTCGATTTCAATGATAAATAATTAACGATCCATTCAAAGAAGAAATTGTATCTCCATTTCTAGAGATTTTTTTTTTTGATAGGTTTGCGCTTGACCGCTATCTCTATTTTCCTTTGCAAGGATGTCGTATGAGACTATTTGAGTTATTATTACTTTCTTCACCAAATAAGGGTTGAAGGGTGTCCCAATGCTGGGTTTTGTGTCACAAACATAGCGTTGGCTATAGGATAGCTGCCTTGTCAAGATATTTTCGGAAGTAACGCAAGTGTATCGGGCGTGGGAGACCCTCGTCAGACTTTGCCTCATAATTATTGCCTTTATACAACCCATAACATTACGATATATAATACTTATTCATTATTAACTGGTTTACGTCTAATACATACACACCTTTTGTTTGTAACTTTCCTGATTTTGTTTATGGTTTACTGACTTAAGGAAAATGGTAGACCAGTGAAGTGTGTTGTAGACCAGTAGACTAGAGTCTAACATAATAGTGTTAGACTCTATCTTGGAATACCAAGACAGAAATTCAAATTAAATCGTAATACAAATAAAATAATTATATTAAAATAAATCCATTTAATTTTTATTTCTTAAAAATGTAGTAATGCATGGCCACAAAATTATATTTTAAAAAAAGTACTGTCAACAATTATTTATGTAGCCAGTACTTTATCTATATATATATAAAAGAAAGTCGTGTTAGTTACACTATTTTATAACTCAAGAATGGCTGTACCTTACCTGTGAAAATTGGTGGATAGGTAGCTTAGAGCCAGGTGACGAAATAGGATACTGTAGAGTGGGGTAGAGTAGGGTAGAGTAGGGTAGAGTAGGGTAGAGTAGGGTAGAGTAGGGTAGAGTAGGGTAGAGTAGGGTAGAGTAGGGTAGAGTAGGGTAGAGTAGGGTAGAGTAGGGTAGAGTAGGGTAGAGTAGGGTAGAGTAGGGTAGAGTAGGGTAGAGTAGGGTAGAGTAGGGTAGAGTAGGGTAGAGTAGGGTAGAGTAGGGTAGAGTAGGGTAGAGTAGGGTAGAGTAGGGTAGAGTAGAGTAGGGTAGGGTAGGGTAGGGTAGAGTAGAGTAGGGTAGAGTAGGGTAGAGTAAGATAGAGTTGAGTATAGTGGGGTGGAGTAGGGAAGAGTAGGGAAGAGGCAAAAGCTAGTTGTAGATAAAATGTTCTTAGAAATAGAATTCGATTTTTAAATATTGATGAAGTGAAAGGTTCGTTTCGTACTTACATTATCTGTGGCTGTAGTTTTATCACTACGGACTATATTTTTCTTCCTTCTTGAATTCGGGTAAAAAGTCATAATCGCATTCATTTAACGAAAAATTCAGCAGTTTAACGGCGTGATTGAGCTGAATCCCAGAAGTTTTTGAAACTCAATCATGCAAATTATTCGTACCGAATGATGCGTGTTAATAATAATGTCTGTAATTTTCCCATTTATATTAGCGGAATAACTCGTGTGCTCTGAAACAACTTTACACTGAAATGCTTAATGTGTTTGATATCACTTTAACTACAGTAACGTACTGTTCCGAAATTGCTTTTCAATTTAATTTAATAGTTAGTAGGTATATTTATACATTATCCTCATAGAGACCGTACATATTTTCGTATATTTAGAAATGTCTTTAGGTCAATTCCAAATATATACTTTCCAAACATATTCAAAACTTGCTGCTGCCAGCGGCTTCGCCCGTGTGATATAAGAAAATTATCTCAAGGGCACAAACTCCCGATATAAATAAAGTTAGTATCCTGTATGCTATTCCAGGACATGATCTACCCGTGTCCCAGTTTCATCGAAATCATTTTAGTGATTTTTGCGTACATACAAATATTGGCGTTTATAATATTAGTGGGATAAGATCAAAACTAATATTTTCAGCTCGACTGCATAAAATAAAACAATATTTTGTTTCTAGCTCTTTTGTTAATTGATACTTTTTACTTCCTATTTATCAGAAGCTTCTACAGTAAAAGAACAACAAAGTATATAATAAATTAAAGCTTATTATTATGGTGAACAATAAAGACTCTCAATTTATTTAAGTACCTTCTAATCACGATGTTTCTCCAATAGACTGCGATTGGTTATACCAAGACGTGTCATGCCGAGGCCCTGGGTCGTGCGTGCTGGCCAGCCCCGGGTACCCAGGCCTGTACCCGCCGCACCGCCGCTGCCGCTACCTCTTCGCCACTAACTCAGTCCACACCAGGGTCAAGATCATATTCAACTCTATTTTGCTACCTAGAAAGTGAGTATACAAATTTTAATTTATTTTACAGCATGGTTTTTTGAACTATTAGATAAAAGAAATTCATTTGGTAAATAAAAATGTTCTAAATCTAGTAGGTAGATTTCCGCAGATAGATTAAGGAATAAATCAAAGAACAAAATCGTTATACAAATAAATGTTCCAATAAAAGAGATAGCAATTAATAACAAAAAAGAAAACAATAATTTACCCTATGCAGAAAACATGCAAAAGAATACAGAATCCCATAGGAAGTTGGCTCGGACACAAATCTTTATGTAATGTAACTGAGTCTTGTTCACCTAAACCGACGAAATAGTGTTTGTTCCGTCGCTTAATAAAAGCCAACGCGTTGTCTCCTCGGTCAACATACTTAGTTTAAGTGGCGGTTATATAAGTGACCAAGCCGCAAGTAAACCTCGAGGTGAACTCGCCCAAAGTTCAGCTAACTCACCCTCGTACTCCTTGCCATCTGATCGCAATACCCATCATGCGACGTTTCCGTTTCACGCAACGAATGAACTCAAACTTTTCCAGAAGTACTTATTTTAATTTATGAGGTATAACAAACGTGGATGGTTCACAAAGAAGGCGCCATATTGAGGTTCCCCTAAAAAGGGTTGGGGACGGATGCCGCCTTGCCTAAATTGAAAGGAGCTGTTGATAAGTCAGGGATACCCATGTGGGAGGATCACATATTCTATCAAATTATATTAGGTATATTTCAGGATTCATAATGATATATATGTTAACATTTTTGGGACATTTGAGGGGAATTCATTCAATATTTCATTGATCCGAAACCCTTATTTTGCCATGCGAAATGTGCCCAATAAGTATTGGACTCGCTCTTTATTATAAAAGTTTCGTGTTTACATCAATATAATTCATTTTGTTGTATTCATCAGAACAAAGTTTATGAGCGGCCCATTGCCTGTAGGTATTATGTATGGCCCATACAATTAACGTAATCCTTCAACTTTCCAAAAGGGAAGCGACAATGTAGCATGACACTACAGTCAATTCAAAAGTTAAATGTTACCAACATAAATTAGCGCAATTAATGTATTTTAAGTGGACATTAAATTTAATGGGCATGTCAGTCACAAGTCTCATTTGCGTAATCTTATTCAGTGAGTGAGTGACGAACGGAAACGACTTTTTTCCTCTTAGTCTTGTTTACCAGCTGTTTAAGCGAAATCAAGTGATGTTTACTTAAGAAGAGGGTTTTGCGAAGAAATTATGATTTTCAGTAAAAAATTTCATGTCAGATGATGTTAGATAGTGTCAAGACTATAATGATAGCTTAATATGTTCCTACAAAGGCAATTGTTAGTGTAGATAATTGTTTGTGTAACAAGGGTCACGCTCAAATTAGCGACAACAAAGACTTGTCGTCTTAGTAAACACATTATGTGTTCATAAAAAATCTATGGTGACCTGTTTTGTTAGCTTTATTACTAAAGAAAATAATATGGCTCATAACATGAGGTATTTAGCGAATCAATATTGTCCAGTCAGTCTCGGGTTGTTTTTTTTTTTCCTAGCTATTACTGTCTTACTGCTGGGCTAAGCCTCTCCCAAGTCCTTCTAGACATTCTTTTGCGCCGTCTCAAACCAGCCGTCGTGGTACGTGTATGGGTTGATAATGTGATAAAAATTATGAATAAAATTGATACGGTATAATAATGTGATACGGAATATTTAAACTCTCAATTCTCTATGAAACTTATTAATTAGTCAAAATGAGAAAACCATACAAAAAAAATCTACCACGTAATGTATTTACTGTTTGGCCTCATCGTATTCATCCACAGCCCTACTTAGCCCATGCCGAGTCCCAAAGATAGGCCCCACGGTCCTGTACCAGTTTCATCCAGGTTTTACCCGCGATGGCAACAATGCCGTACCTATCTCGCCATTGGATGACCAACATTTCTTTTTCGGTCTATTAGGCAAATGACTTTTCTGTTAGTGGTTTCACAAAACGCTAAGAGCATTAAGTATGGGAATGACATTTCCTGCAAAACAAGTCATAAGTGACGTGACAGGCGATGTCATTACCATATACAGTGCGTTTCACTTAAGAAGTTACTTTGCCGTAATGTTGGCAATATGGAAAAACAGTGTTGCAATATTTTTAGCAATTAAATTACTTAATATTAGGGAGATTAACTGATATTTCGTTACTTTTAACAATTGCCTTTTTTATGTTTTTTTTTAACTATGTTTGAATAAAGTATAGGATGCTTGGCTCCATTCCGATTGTCCTGCAATTTTTTCAAATACCGAAAACGCCACGCCACAATATCGTACCTCTCCACAACAACTTCGTTTTAGACCTACTTTTTTTTAAATAAAATCCCATTCCTGTCATAATTATACAAAAAGTGTTGCAACTACCGTTAAAATCGATTTCATTTCGCATTTTGGGGAACGGTTTTGGTAGAGTAGGTAAACCCTTTCCTTTTTTCCCTTCTTTTTTACGTAAACAGACAGGGGAGCTAACATTACGCCGAAGGAACTTCTTAAGTGAAACGCACTGTACATTTTGTATTTAGCATTTGACGGGAACGTTAACAGAAAAGTTATTCTAAGTGTCCCACACACGGGCCACAAAAAAAAGCCGCCACAAAAAAAGCTAGAAAGTGCCACAAAAAGAGCTGAAACGCGCGACAGCTTGTGGCCATGCGTGCAGTATCATAATGGACTCTGACGAAGAAGGATTAAATGTGCGAATGACATGGGGCCGGCATGTGCCATTATCATTATTATAAAAAATGCCACCATAAAAAGCGCCATAAAATTATAAAGTTTCGCTAGTTGAGATACTGGTTTTCTCCAATATAGACTTAGGCTAAGTGTCTAAAGCCAGAAAAAAGGCCACATTAAAAAGAAGCTTGAAGTGGCTTTTTTTTGTGGCCTGTGTGCGGGGACACTTAGCCTCTGTCTATATTGGAGAAAACAGTATAACAACTAGTGAAACTCGATAATTTATTCACTTAACGATTCGAGGGTCAGCGCGATATTACAAAGAGAAAAGGTTAACCTATTATGTTAATGGCTGTTATGGTTTTACATTTTGTTTTAATTATTAACGATTTGGCAGTTTTGTTCAGTTTAGAATAGCTTTGGGCAGGTAACGTAATCGGCCAACAGAGGGTCGTAGTAAGGTTTATAGTGAATAAAGTTTCGTAATAGAATATGGTAATAATTGTCTAAGTACTAACTGTTTGTTACACCAAACTAGCAATCATCATTTTAACCAAAAGAATTTCTAATTTTTATAATTTCCGTAGGCCCACGCCTACGGTGGCTGGATTAGAAATTCTATTGTATTAGAAATTTCAAAGAGAGCAGTGGTGGCCGAGTGGTAACGGCCCCGACTTACGAGTTGTAGGTCGTAGGTTCGAACCCAGCCAGGCGCATTACTTTGTGTAATTTATTTTATCACCACTGCTCTCAAAACGGTGAAGGAAAACATTTGAAGACATGTGACATCCACCAACATGCACTGGGCCCGCGTGGTGGATTACGGCCCATTCCCTCTCCTAGAGAGGAGGCCTGAGTCCCAGCAGTGGGAACATTAAAAAGGCTGATGATGATGATGACAAATTTCAAGCCCATGCTTACGGACGACGAGCAATAGGTATGGGCCATTCGGTAATGTTCCACGTGCGCCTCAAAGAGATGTCAAATAAACTAGGGCCATGGTCGACATCTGAAAGTGTTACTCATGGTTCTAGGGTGCAAAGAGGAACTGAAAGAACCTGGTGTAGTATTTATCGGGAGAAGTGATTTAATAATTTCCCACCTTAAAGAAAACTGGATGCAGTTGAATACCAGTATTTTACATGAATCGAATGCTTATCTAACCTCCACAAACCAATAATTGGGATACACGATACCACTTGGCAGGCCTGGTGTCAGATTTTCTGGCTCCTGACTATCCGTAATGACTGTCAAAGATCTATATATACATATATATACAAATGACAACCGGCACCGATGGCTTTACGTTCGTTCCCCCGGGCATGGGTATCAGTAAACTGTCATAAATTAACTTAGAAAAGTAAATATGAATTGAAAGATTAACATCGGTATTTGCCCGGAAGACAGTAGTAGCCGCTATTCATTGAGATTTGTAGATTTCAAGTTATAAAAGAGACTAACGGTTTAACTTGCTATCCGAACCAAAGAGGAAGATGGTGGATTTGTGGTGATGGATCTGAAATATCTCCCAAATTTCATTTTTTTCTAACATACTTACTAATTATTATTCTAAAACTAAAAAAAAAACTAAATTGAAGTACTTTCAACGAATTGTTTACATGATTGAAAAGAGTGTCCATGGAGTTTCTTTCACATTCTTCTCCATAGAAATCTACGCTTTGGAATGTGCAATTAGCATCATTTTTTGACTGAGTAACTTCTTGACATTTCAAAAGTGCCTGTAAATCGTATATTTCTTCAAAACTGTTCGGATTTCGGTTAATAGGTACTTAAAGTAATACAAAAGATTGTATATAAATGAACGTTCAATAGGTCGACTTTTATTTTAATACAACTGACTTGGAAGCTGAAGACTAACAACTGTGACCTCGTTCGACTGTTGCTACTTTGTTGCTATTGTAACGCATTCTACTGTGCCACTCTGTATTGAAGCTTCGCATAATTAGGGCAGCGTTTCACCAAGATTACTTGCTACCTAATTTTGAAGTTAAAATAATGTAGATTTTATCTTTGTTTTTTCTTTTAGAATATTTATTGAATTGGTGTTAAAAAATATAACATTTTCTCTCCCTCTACCTAGAGTTAGAGAAGTGATTAGACGATTTGCCAACAGAAAAAAGGATCCACAATGTAATTTTTATATTAAAAAAACCACTAGTGCAAAATTGATGTCTTGATGGTTACTGCTAGATATGGCAACACACAAACACAAAAATTTTAAGTTAAAAATATGTGAAACAACATTTTTTAACTTCAAATTTTTGTGTTTTACAAACAAATGAAAAGTAAAATAATTATAATCAAGAAACGCCAAAATAGGTTCAACTCAGCTTGAATTCCAAACAACTAGTCCTCGATACTGACCTGAGGGTGTGATATGAAGACCTAAATCAGATTGCTCATAAACATTGTCACCTCGTAAAAATCTGGCCCTTGCAATAATACTCGCGCCTAGTTTGTGCGCACCGCAATTACTGGACCACGGATATTGCTATTGCGTTTCTTGATGCTGCAGGTGCCGCGTTCCTTGCTATTTATAAGGCCTGATTCTACTCATTTTGAACTTTTTCAAACCTCTAGAAATCCACAAATATAATAAAAGAGAACACCATGATTTTTTTTTTAAATTAAAATTGACTGTCTGACCTATACTTACTCCGTGGTCTGACCAGCGGCCGAGCAAAAGTCACGAATCAGGCCCTAACTTAAAATTTCAAAGGTATATGTCTACGAGATTACGTCACGAAAACATTTGAAAGTACAAAAAATAATAAAGATTGTTTTTTAAAAGAGCCTCGGAAAAATAAAAATCTTGTATAGTTATTGTTTTTTTTTTTATATAAAAATAAAACTGCTGTCACGGGGCCGCGAAATCAACATAGATCCGAGCTGAGCTCATGCAAAATACTCAGTGACTAAAACCGGCTCTTAAGTCCGTACCTACCTAAATGTGAAATTACAATTACCAGCAACTGAAAATACGTAGTTGTGATTTAGGTTAGGTTAGCGTGTAGGTATAATATCAATGACACAAAGTGAACTCGGTAGCAGGAATTTGACTCTTGTCGTGATTCAGTGAGACACTTAGCCGATCAATAGGAACGTTTGCTACCTACAGGTAGGTACATTACGTCAACTATAAGGTGATTATGTTCAAGCTTAGCTCAGTTTACCTTAAGTATAAAAAGATAAAATATGTATCCTTTAAAAAAGTTTGTATATTAAATATGTGCCTTCAGCGTTAACTGCGTGACAATTGTTTAAATTATCTTCAGGGAACAATACTACGTGGATAAAAAGTAGTCTATAGTTAATACAGCTCTGGTCTATCATGGTCGTGTGCTAAGCACATCCAAATCGCCTTAAAGACGATGTAAACTACTATCAAGGAAACTAACAACATTTAAAAAAATCGTAGATACATGCGCGTTTGCAATGCTAGGTGTCGTAGTTGTTTGATGTAATTGTTTATACCACCTATATACAATATGGAATGAAATAAAGTATTGAGTATTTTGACTGGCCTAAATTGAAACAAACATTCATATTTAAATTATTTGTTAGCAGTAGTGGGAAGTAAGATCAAACGTCTATTTTATAGCCTGATTCCACGATCTTCTTTTTATAATAATTCCCAATTTTGTATAATTCTTTTACCTTATTTCTTATACCATAACCGTTCTCAAACAAGACTGATGAAGCAGCTGTGTGTCGTACAAAGGCTGCACGTCCCAATGTTCTTTCGGAAGTATTTTTATCAGCCCGTATGAAATCCACTCGTTTTGAAAGCCGGCGAACAATCGTTTTCAGTAAATATAAAAGGATCGCCATCCGTATCTCCCTTCCAGGCGTGTGGGTTTGGCGGCGATTTTCACTAAATGTGTTTGTGTGACGTGGGTGTAGGTATGGGTTGGAACGGTTCTAGAATTATCGAACGTTAATTTTAAATAAGTAAGTATTTTAAATTTAAAGTGTATCAGTTGTGGCAATTTTTATTTTTAGGGTTCCTTACCAAAATGGTAAAAAGAATACAAGTTAAAAAGTACAGTACTGTATGCTGCAGTGCCTTATTTTCATTATAATTATAAATTTCAATAAAGTTAAAATACCTGTCAAAACAGACAGGCTATCTGGCTGAAGTTAAAGGTTCTGAAATACTCATCTTCAAATGCTTTATTCAAAACATTGGAGAAATGTACGTCTCATTTTGTTTTTCCATCACGTTAGAACGGTGCAATATAGTACATTTATGCTACACTATGTAAAATTAAAGAAAAAATTACGGAATTACCTACCTGGTTAAAAATAACAGGTTTATTATAAAAGATTTGTTGTAAAATATAATTCCTTTTGCTTGTATTTGAAAGTAACTAATTTATAATCTCCTTTAGTGGTTGTTAATTTATCAATTACTAAAACAAAAGCTCTATTTTACTTTGTAACAAAACCTTTAGTTTCTAAATTGGTAGTACTTAGTTAAAAGAAATTATACAGCTATTAGCTATAATATTTAGATTAATTTGACAGCGTTTGTTTCAAGTAGATGAAGGTTTAGTTAAATAAGAACATTAATGATAATATTAGTTCTTCAGAACTGGCCACTTAACGGCGATACATACATAATTATGTAAATCTTATAGCTTTATTCAAGGGACCGCTACTTGTATTAAAACGGCATTAAATTAGGAGTTTCAGACAAAACATAAACTTGATTAGCATGCGTAGCGTTCTCGGCTTAGGGGTAATTGCTGTATCCTGGCTCCGTGTAATGCGATCTCAACCGTCTTTAATCTCGCCCACTTGACTCTCTTCGTAATAACACTTCGCACACTTACAAAATAATATGTTTGTCATTATTTACTTTCACACACAATTATTTGCAAATCCTTTACCCTTATTAAAATACACCCTCCCCTATTCGCGTTGTTATTGAAATGTATTTGCGACTCCAATAAATCGTGATTCTGCCGGCAGATGGAAATTCTAAATATTTTTACATTGCCGATATTGCTCGCTGTAGGTATATTTAGAAATTCTTGATGGAAGTATTTTTTAAAGATTTCAATTTATATCAAACAACTGGTATTCGAGATATTGGGACTTATTGATGGAGTTCAATGTGATTTTAAGCGACGGTGTCAGATTATGTTAAAAGAACCGTAATGTGCTTATTTAAGAATATTATAAAAATTAACTCGTTTTAAAAAGAAAACATTCTTTACGTTGAAAAGGTTTTTTCTAAAACATACTTATATCAGTGCAACATTTTGCTTGGAATGATATGTGCACACATTGATACATTTTTGTTTCACTAGCACTACTTCTACAATAAATCCCACAGGAGTGGCGGAGAGAAATAAAAGTGCTATCTTTGTGCAATACGTTTTCCGACATACTAATAGGTAGTATGTTCACACAGAGCGAGGCACTTTACTTGCCAGATTTAACGCAAACACACTTGCAATAAAGTTTGCAAAGAAACGCTGCACTTTATGATCTCTTTCAAAACGAATTTGTTATGAATCACGTAAAGGAATGACAACTTGTGCTGCTATTTACACAAATGGAAATGTAAAGTTGATTTTAGAAAAGCATGTTGTGATTTCTCGTTTGTTTATTTATTGAAAGCCAGGATTAATCAAACACCGTGGCTCTAAGGCAGCAAAGGCTAACTTAATGAACACTGGTGGGTTTTAATAAGTAAGTCTGACATTCCTTCTCTCTCCAGTTTCCACCCAGAGAGGGAGAGAAGTTATATGATGATCCCAAAAAAAAAGATGAAAAAGCCGTTGTGCGTTTCTAAACTGCTTTTTTAAGGGAAACAAAATCACATCATGCATGCCTAAAAATATTATATGTAATATGAATTTTGCCTCCGGGAAAAATTCTTTTATTATTAGATATACAAATGTTACACACATTTTACGAAATTGATTTTATGGCGTATAAATGACAAGAAATATTTTATGTTCGAAAAGGAATCAATATTATCTAACATTTCTTGTTCAACATTTCTTCATCGTAATTTTATCGGTTAATGTAAAATGTTTGTGAGAATTATAATGTATATTATAATATATTAATATTTCGAATACCATCACGAGATGATCTCGGAGGGCATAGTAAGTTATGAAACAGAAAACAATCTGCCTAGCTTTCTATGAATATGTTGAGGATAGCTTTCAGTCAATCAAATTGCCACTGCCTACCTAACCACCATAGCCCAATAATTAGATAACACGATAGATAAATAGATAGATACCACGATAACCACCATAACCCAATAATTGGATAACATGATAGATACTTTTTTATTCTCCGGGATCCAACTATCTGTAACGCAATCGTTACAGATAGTTGGTTGTCAACGGCTTGATATGCTTTCTAAGACACGAAGAAATCTTGGTATTCAAGACGCTCACCCATCCACACACCGACCTCGATAAACGTTGCTTTTCCTTGGAGACCGACTCGTACTATTATTATTTTAGCCACGATCTCAAAGAGACGTAGAGGAAATAATATCTGTCTCGGAAATATAATTTCTAGTTCTGTTGCAAAGATCGAATAGAAAACCTTTTCCTTATAGTATTTTTCCTGCTCCTTAAGGATATCGCATTGCTTAAGTGAGCAGAGCATTCCTGATGACCTATGAAGGAAATGGTACTCATTACCTCGATAACGTGCCTATCTTCAGCCTTAATATGGGTAGCTAGAGTAGCTACTTACTCTGAATCCTGTTGGTTGAATAAACACAGTAATAGATAGAGAAATTTTGTGTATCAATGAACCGGTTGCTAAATTAAATATCTAGAGTTAAGTATGTGTCAAAACCTATTTTAACCCTAAAGTTTGACAAGTTCGGGCTCAATTATACAGCATTTCAAATAAGATTGGATATTTAAACAAACCTTTTTACTTTCTGTTCAACCTATTTGACTTTAATTCTGTAGGCATACGGATAGCATTAAAAGCAAAAAAAGTGGTTACAATACCAACTATTTACTGCAGTATCACAATAAAAGTAAAAATCGGTTGATCAGTCAGTAAAAAGTTTGTTTAAATGTCTAATCTTATTTCGAATTTCGAATTAAACGTCTAATCTTATTTCGAAATACTCAACACCAAATTCTAAATTCAAGAATCAAAACTTCAAAAGTAAAATTCTCTTTTACTCCTAAATCAATAAAGTTGTACAAAATGTTACGACACATCTAGAAATCACTAGTGCGGTGTGAAGATGTTATCATTTCAGTTCAGAACATTTGTAGAACCTCGCTCTTTCAGCGCAAGTTGCATTAGTTCTGTTTTTACTTACGAATGGAAAAATAAACTCTGTTCGCTCAAACAACTGTTTTTACATTTTTGTTGTCAAAAAATGTAATACATTCTTGAGAAATATTATCCGTTTTTTCTTATGTTCACCAAGCATTTGACAGCGCATTGTTTTCATGATACTCGTAGTCGAAAATTATGTCATGGGAACGTAAGCCAGGAAAATCAATATCCTATAATCAGGACGTTCAGCGTGCCGAATTTCATGAAAATTCGTTCAGCAATTGAAGCGTGAATGATTGAAAAAAATTCAAACGCACCGACTTTTACATTTGTAATATATTTTAGGTATGATTGAATTTTTTTCGTAAAAATATATATGTATAAAAATTGTTCGGAAATTACATAAACCTTTGTCAATATACAAGCAAAAATCTTAGCCTTCCCCGCTTTGAACAAATACAGCGTAAAGCTCAATTTTCATAGCAAAGATTGTTTCAGTTTACGCTAGCAACACAAATGTAGCTCCGGAGGCACATTAGTTTGCCTATGCGTCAATGAGACGTATTCACAGAACTCAGGGGGCTGTGTGTTTCTTAGTCGTACAGTCTTTGAGCATCATTTTTATGTTAGGTTAGCTCATATCGCACGTCTTTTTAGTGACGTTATTAAGATGCAATCAAAGATAGGCCTCATTATTAATGAGATACTTTATTTGGAATACTTTTTGATTATATGAAGTACATATTTAAGCAAGAATTAGTACTACATATTACGTAATAATATATTAGTTTGTTTATTAGCCATTGTTGCTTATAAAATACATATACAAATCTTAAGAAATATAACAAGAAAATAAAATTAAACATGTAAAAATCGTGTTATCGATTCTATTTTATTATTTACTGTAGAACCTATTTGAACTACTCAATCAATACAGTGACATTATCTGTTATAGTATTAATACATGCTGTTACTTAGTACGCTGGATTTGGTCCGTCCATACCAAGGTCGAGCATGATTTAACGTAATTAGTATAAACGCCCGCTTGAACTTGGTGCGACGGACCAAACTTGCGCCAAGTCACGCTCAACTTTGGCACCGACGAAATCCATCGTACCAAATTCGAGCGTATGTCAACACAATTAGTTATGTTTTTCAGTTTGCTAAAGCTCCTTTATCCTAATACGGTTTTTCAAAAATATTTTTGGTACCCTCATCAATTAAAAATGAAATGGATAATCCATTATATAAACAACTATTTTTTTTACCACCAAAGCCGGTATTACCGAAACGACATCCTGCTGAAAATCTGTGGAACGCAGAAATAAGTCGAAAATCCGTAAACACAATCTTCGAAAGGGAGCCCGTATAATCCATTCATAAGCTATAGAGTAAAACAATATCGTTTCCGCAGTCACTGTACCACGGATTATCTGACGTTACGGGCGGGTAGCTCGCCCTCTGCCTCGCTGCTCGGCACCCTATGCTCTGAGCGCACGGCTACGCTTGAGCATCCTGGCCCGAATCTCTTACTGGAATTCAAGTAAGTAAGCTTTAAATAAATCGTAGTTAATTTTTGATGAAACAGGTATTAAAAAACGTTGTTTCACACTATAGTAGACGCCAGATAAGTTTGGAATAAAGAACGTTGACCTTTTCTGAATATCTCAACGTAGATAACTGAAAAACAAACAATGATTTGGTTTTTCATTATTAAATTATTTTTTTTATTTGGAAATTCAAACCCACTTCTGTTCCTTCTTTGCCTTCGTTCCAGGGCCCTGGGGTTCCCTTTCGCACAACCCATGAGCCCAGTAGGCATCGACCTTGTTAGGTTAGGTTAGTTAGGTGCTGACATCTCTTTGAAGCAAGCGTGGATCACTATACCTAGATATCGATTCACGATTAATTTCCGTTTTTGAAATTAAGGATGTCAATAAGTGTAGGAGGGTCAATGACCGCTTATCCAAATTTATGTGGTGCCCACCTTAGCAATGCTTTTTGATACGATCACAAACATGTAAACTCACATACACAAGACAACCAATTATAAAATATATTATTTGCTTTAGATCATCAAATATAATAAAGATTCCAGTGTAATACTCAAAATACTTCAACCTGTTTTATTAGATATTTAGATATTATCAATAAATAAGGCCAAGCATATTATGTTACTTGACCAAGATTTATATTAATAGTTCAATTTAGCCAAAAGTCATGATTCTGTCATGAAGTCAAGCCAGCAAAAAGAAACTAAGCCCTTATTATTTATGTTCGTAAAAAAACTTGTCCATTCAGTTTCTAATTTTGACGATTTTTTTACCGTCCTTAGACTGGCCATATGCCATATATGAAATAAATAAAAAGTGATAACTTTTATTTATTTAGTTTAGAAAGTATTTAGCTTATACAGCCACTTTGAGTTAAGTTCTCTCAGAATGCAGATGTAGCCTTCTAAGCAAGCTTTGCTAAGGAAGTCTACATACAGTACTACAATAAAATCCTCAGCTCGATTTTAACAAGATCGTGGTTGTTTTAATAATTCTACATATTGCCCACTTGTGTAGACACCTAAAGTACAAAACTACACCAATTTTACAACACATCAATATCCACTAAGAATCTATTAGCGAATAAATTAAAACAACCACTGAACTTAATTCGGAAAATCCCACCAAAATCTGTGGTAACTTTGGATTGACTTGGAATTTATTAAACCATCAAATAAACTTTAAGGCAGGTGAAATAGCGGTCAAGCGCAAACCTATCAATAATAATAAAAAAAAAGTTACTCGTTTTTTCAAAATTTGTTATTTATTTATTGTCTTTGGATTTTGTTTATTTAATTTGTGCAGGCGCTAGGAAGAGTTGAGTATGTCAAATGTGAGGAGTGTATTTTTTCAGTTAACATTCATTGGAAACAGCTTAAAAAATAGATAACATTTCGGATCTTTCCGGATAAGTTTTTGTTCCCCTTTTTTTGTCCTCACTCCCACTTAACGCCCGGTCTAAATATAACTGTATTCATAGATAGCCATATTTGTTGGAAATATAATAACGTGGGTATTATTTCGGAAAATATCTTCTTCAGTGGAAATAATATCTCTCAAACAGTACGTAATACTAATCACGTGTACAGGCTTAGGACTGCTAATGAGTGAGTGTATTTTTGTTTCAACCACTTTCCTTTAAGAAATTTTACCTCATAAAAAAAACCTTTCTTCTACGGGTGGGTACGGGTTAAAATTTCCAGAACCAGCGCCACTAAATCAATAACAACCCGTCAGTTTCATAGAAGGGAAGTAGTAGCTGTGTGGCATTGATATTACGTGACGTTTAAAACTTAGGGGTATACCACACACCATCACACATTAGACACTCATACATACATACATATATTTTGGTTATAAATATGGCGATATAACAGAAAAACAAATGAATAAACAGTTTATAAAAAGATTGATTACGTTTATTTGAACTTACAATCAGTCAATACGATTATTTAATTATCACATTATAATAATAATATTCCACAACTATCACAGAACGCCGTCTAGTCCCAAGCTAAGCAGAGCTTTTGTTAAGGGTACTAGACAACTGATAAACATCTTATATATTTCTAAATACATACATATTATAGATAAATTACACCCAGACACAGAACAAATGATTATGCTCCTCACACAAACATTTGTCCTGGGTTGGAATCGAACCCGCGACCTCCGGCATAGCAATCAGGGTCAATAAGCACTAGACCAACAGGCCAGTCAAATTGAGCAGTTTCAAGAAACGGTAATATTATACATGTACCTATATTTTTTCAAATAAACACCACTCTGTTTTAGGCTCAAACATAATTTCATTGCCACGATAGTCAGACGGTGTTTATTTCTAACTCAACACGGAATCCAATTCCTCATTCGTTTCTCGTTAAACATTTTATGTTAGAGGCTCGACTCGACAGCCAAGATTAAATTAAACCTCACATAAGTCTCTACACACACGACACTGAGTTATTGAAAGGCATTGGGACACATAAATCTAAGAAACAGTTTGCTAAGCTTGTTTTACACTAAATTGATTACTCTGAGATCGATGTTCATGAAATAATACAAGTGTAAGGTTAAATGTGGAGGCACACAGAAGTTACACAAGTTTAACAAGTTCATTATTGAAGAATATTACTGTATTGTCTCTTTGACACTAAATTAGTTAGTCGAGTTAGTGGTTTTTATTTTAGTTCAATTACAGATATGATGACACTTATTGTATCAAACTGCTTGAGTTTTTTAGTTGTTTGTCGTGTTTCTTATTTTATTTACATTTTATTATTAAAATGTAAAAGACGAATCCAATGATAACTCATATTTGCCGTTTAGGCTAAGGACGTGCCAACAATTATACCTACATATGAACATTCATAACATTATACAGACATTCTCTCGAAAAAACATTAGAAACATCATCTGAGATTAATGAAACTTTTGCTTACCTATCCTAACCAGACAGTGTTATGCACGCCGTTAGCAAAACCGGACATTCTAATGTACAATAACATAGCTATAAAACTCCAAGCATTCCCTACATCCAAAGTATTTCTTTATTCTTTGTAAAAACATCGAAAGCACTCTTAACATGACGCTACCTGTGTTCAGTTCCGGGCCATTAGTACCGCCGTACGACTACAACGGATTTATTGCCAAGCTGGAGTTTATTGAGAGGTTGGACAGCAGCGGCTCGCCGCCCACCGTGCCCCCAGCCTCACCGCCGTTGGCTGCGCTCACTCATCACTTGCAGCATGGTAGGCATAACAGTTAAACACTGGATTTTGAATTGAAAAGTTGAATATTTGTAAATCTCTACTGTAAATTCTAAAAGAAAATAATAGAGTAGCTACGTTTACTTCCAGTAGAATTGGTATAATTATAGAATAACTCTTTATAACCACCATGAAAATTATTTTGCATTAACTCTGGAGTAAGAACATAAATTCCGAATGAAAGAAAGGGTTATTAATACTAAAACTCCAGCAACACAGAATTAAAAACTGCATTTGTTGTCCATTATAAAAGCAATAAGCTTTTTTCCATTCGTTGGTCCTTACAATTATGCTGGCTAGTTAAATTCTGTGCGTCAGTTTTATGTTTTATTTCTGCTCTCGTATACCCTGTTTTTCCATGAACTGCTTTGTTGTTTAATAAATTCTATTGCATTACATAAAAGATTTAAGCTAACAATAAAATGAGCCCACGTATGCCACGTATGCTACGCAATTACGCATTATGACATCTAGACTCTTGAATTTGTTTGAAAACAGACGACTAACGTTCGACGCTTGTGACGCCGTTGTGTATGCCAAGTATGTTTCTCAGTCATCTGTTTTCAAACAAATTCAAGAGTCTAGATGCTATACAACGTATGCTTGCAACGTACGCATTGTGGAGCGTAGCATACGTGGGCTCAGTTTGTCTTTAGCATGAAACTTATTTCGAAGCAAGACATGCGTCTTGTTTCGAAGTTTGTGTAATCAAAAGTAGAATTGAAGATAACTTTCGCGGAATTTGTCCCCAAATACGTTTTCATTTTTTAGCGGATCGGATACCTATAGATAGTAACGGGATGACGAATGAAGTATCCGGGGGTAGTGGCGTGCGGATGGGTTGCGGCGCCACTATCCACGCGTACGGACCGGGCGGAGCGCGCTCCGGCCACTTCGATTCCCGGGCCGGCCCGTGGCGCTCCCAATGCGTCATACACCTCCTCGGAGCGCCCACCGACGTCGTCCAAGTATCACTATTTAATTATAATTTAAGGTAAGTGCTCCACAAATTAAGGACTTCTCCCCGCCTTTATGACCCTATTACAGTTAGGGCGAGTTCTAATGCTCATGGTGTTGGCCCTCTATCAGTTTAATAGAGCGGAAGGAATTTGGATGAATTTGTATTACTATATCTATACATAAATCTTCTGTAAACATATTGCGACATTCCTTGCTCGAGATAATACGGAGACTCAAAATTGAATTTGGAATAAGCGCAATTGCACTATGTCCTTTAATTAAAACATTGCCGAATCACAAAAGAGCAAGAAAGCAAAGTACTGATACGCAAACTCATTGAACCTAAAACTAGCGTACATTTAGTTCTGCATTCGTGTTTTCGACTATTCATCGATCCAGACCTTGTTTTCGTAATTGATACTGCACTCCCTGCATCGATTTACATCGCTGTGTAAGTAATAATGTAAAGTGCCCCAAACAGCACAATATGTGCTTACATTGAATCATATTCGTAGGTTAGTATTTTCACCAAGTCAACTAGATATCAAGGTAATATCTAAGTCCCCAAATCTATTTGTAACTGTGTTTGAGGCGCCTCCTCCCCGGGGTGCAATTGATTGATGGACCCGCCCTAAGAAATCATAAATTTTTGATTCCGCAATTTAATTTTGGATGTTCAATAAATGTTTTTGTTGAGGATTTTCCTCGTCCGTATTTCTTACGTTAACGCATCCAATTAGGATTTCTTTGTCCCTTGTTTTTTTGACGAGCCCTTCTAATGTAGGTACCTACTTATTTTTTCGACAATACAGTTTTCTTGAAACTCAAGCAAGTACTGTTTTTTTCAACCAGGTTACAAAGCTGTCGATCTCATATTGAGATCTTAGAAGGTGTACACGAATTTGGTGGGAGAGGGGAAAGAGACAGGTCTGAACGAGGAGACAGGGCTCTTCTCAGAGTATGTGGGCCAGCCGTGAGGGAGGCAAGGGATCCCGCGGGTCGGTTCCTAATACGTCAAGCAGTGACGTCTAAAGGTGCTAATCTGACAATACTGGTCCGAAGAGCGACCCAACAAACTCCAGACGAAGAAGAATTCGTCGATGGAGCTTTTGCCTTCCATGATGGTGAGTAAACAACTTCACTAGATACGACTAGAAATATGAAAAGGAAAACATGAAAGGAAAATAATATTTTCGCTTCCACAACAAGACATAAACAATGATATTTGATGACTTATGGAAAGTGAAAAAGAAAAGGGACAGACAAAATAATATTCAGAGGCTAAATCCTACTGGTGCTTACTAAGGGTAATGTGAATGTTTATGTGAAGTGTCTTCTATATGTATGCGCGACATACTCAATGACTGGTGAGAGGAAAAATACATGACGTATGGAAAATATATTGCCACGTTATTTTCGCTTGCTTGAATAAAAATAATGTAATTGTAAGCGATCTGGATGTGTGATATCAAAACATAATTTAACTTGCTTCACGAGGTCGCAAATTACTGAGCTTGTTGTCCATGCTAACAAACTTTTTTTTGGTGCAGAACAACACGAAGGCACAGCATCTCCGGATGCCACGTGTGCTGCTACGCACTATGGGCTATCGTCTCCAGCCCACGGAGGAGTGTCGGCACCTTCCCACCATCACATCTTCTGGAACATCGAGGAGCGACTACTCTGCACGCACCGGTTTATACCCGCAGCTAACCAGAGTGTCACTATTGAGGTAAGAATGAAATAGTATAGTGAAATCTGATTAAGTGGTATGTCGATACGTGAGGAACCTTGCAGTTAACTTTCTTTACTTTCTTTACCTCAGTTACTGAGAATAATAAGCCTCAATTATTGAGACATTAACATCCATCGGATTCCCGCGGTCCTCACCTCACGTCAGGTACGTGCTCGCCACTCCAGAACCTTTCATCACCATTGAACATCTGTTCTGCGAAAATTGTGCCCTACCCATAGGACCAGTCATTATAGCAATACATGGGGGAGATCTATTTACACCAGTGGACGTCTTTCGGCTCAAATGATGATATCATCATTTGAGCCGAAAGACGTGTTTGTGTAACATATATTTTTTTTTTACTTTTTTATGTTTACTTAGGTCTTTTTAGCTCAATAGCCACAGTAAGCGGACAGTTTGCAACACTTTGTTTGCAAACATTCGACTTTCTCCACAGTCCTCTGTAAATGAAAAAACATCACCTTAAACCTGTTTATTGGAAACAGTGTAAATGAAAAGCATACATATGCAAGTGGAATATATCCTAAATCATTTTTTTTGTCGGTATAACATCCAATGATTTTTCGCGCTCTAGGTTGGAGCGGGAAGAGCGTGTCAGACTTTTACTGACTAAAACCCAGTCCTATGTTCCTTCTTTGCCTCTGAGATCTGAGTTATCCAGGTTTCACGGTAGATATTTAAAATGTACACCAAAATTGTAACACAACTCTTTTACAGTATTTTTAATCTTCCAAGTGGACTGGCATGCAAATGAGGGATCTATTTAGTTTACCAACACTTAGATATACTTCAAAATGCAAATGTTCGTTCGAGAACTTTTCAACCTTATTACGAAGGACGTAGAGGTGAAAAGTGATCAACGGAGAAAATTCGCCATAGGAATTTCGGTGCTCTTTGGAAGTTGACCCCACTACAAACCGTACTAAGTTCTCTTTTTTTTGTGCCGATGGAAAATAGATGTTACTCTCTATTTATTAATGGTTTAGACTTAGTGGCCAAGGCAATTGTGGTATCAGTGATATTCTGAATGGTAGTTTTGAAATGCAGTTGCATCGTGCATTGCGACCAGGTCATTAGGAGATGAAAGTAAAAGGATTGTACGGTAATTTAATTAAATCCTGGTAGACGGGTACAGTACACCATATCCTGAAGTAGGACACAATACTTTTCATACCAGGAATATGTTCCCTTGCGACTACTTTTTGATATGAACGCAGGTGAAACCGTAGACGGAAGCTAATTTTTTTATTATTAATAAACTAGTTTCTGCCAGCCGCCGCCTCGTCCGCGTGTATAATATACCAGAAGCAAAGAATAATATATTAGGTCTTTACCTATGAAATTGCCGTTTTGTATGAAAAAAATTAAACGAATTTTTTTCATGTATTTTTTATTTGTATTAATCGAAGTAATCACCCATGCAATCAATGCATCTTTGCCAACGCAGTGGCAGTTTATTGATGCCCTTCTTAAAGAAATCAGCTGGACGGGAGGCAACAAATTCTTCAAAGGCATTTTGTACTGCCTCTCGGGTTTTGAATTTTTTCCCGACAAGGAGTTATCCAAATTCTGGAAAAAGTAGTAGTCTGTAGGCGCAAGGTCTGGTGAGTAGGGCAGATGACGGAGAGCTCCAAACCCCAGTTCTTGCAACTTGGAGACCGTCTGTTGTGCAGTATGAGGTCACGCGTTGACGTGCAGGAGCAGCGGAGACGAGCGATTGACCAATGCTGGTTGGAGATGTGCCAGCTTCTCCATCATTGTGTTCAGTTCTTCACAGTACACATCTGCAGTAATGCCAGTAATGGTCACCCCGTTTGGTAAGAAGCTGTGATGAATCACACCGGCGCTAGACCACCAAACAGTGACCATCACTTTTCTAGGGGTAAGTTTTCGTTTAGGGCATTGTTTAGGTGCTGAACCAGGATCCAACCAACTTGCTGAGCGCTTTCGGTTATCAAACAGAATCCATTTTTCATCGCAGGTAACAATGCGGTTCAAAATTCCTTCATTTGTGCGTCTGTTGAGCAGTACAAGGCACGACTCGACGCGTACCTCGCGCTGGCGATCATTGAGTTCGTGGGGCACCCATTTGTCAAGCTTTTTACCTTGCCAATTTGACGCAAATGGACCAATAATGTTTTGACGCTAACGTCGAAAGCTGCTGCTAATTCAGCCGTAGATTGTGTATCATCAGCTTCCACAATCGCCTTTAATTCGTCTTGTCGACCAAAGTCTTCGGACGACCGTGAGGTTAATTTTTCAGGTCGAAATTTCCAGAACGGAAGCGAGCAAACCAATAACAGATGGGGCGTTGGTTTGTAGTGTTAGCTCCGTAAACGTCGTTGATGTTGCGTGCCGCTTGTGCCACGTTGCTGCCACGACGGTACTCATATTCCATAATTACTCGATTTTTTAATTGATGATGACGAAAAAGATTGAAATGCGATGAAAATGTAACACTAATCAATAAACAAATGACTACTTTTAGAAAAAAAAAATCCATGTTTTAAAATAAAATTAATTTGCAATTAGAATTCTTAGCCAAACGAAAAATATTTTGATTTGAAATGGCCAGTACTGCAGAACGGCAATTTCATAGGTAAAGACCTATTATTAATATTACAGAAGCAAAGTAGAAATTGAAGCTAAATAAAAAGTAGCCTATGTCCTTTATTTGGATTTAGGCTCACTCTACAAAATTTCATCGAAATTGGTTCAGTAGATTAACCTTGAAGACTTAACAGACAGAGTTACTTTCATATTTTTGATATTACAAGTAGTATGGCTTGTAGCTTTATTGTTTTAATATTTCCTTTACGCAATTTCCGCCTTTATTGATATTATACTTCTTCAGCAATATTGTTGAATACAGGAAATTGAACAATGCACAAATAAATTGTGCCGATATTATAAAATATTGGTTGAAGGTTTATTCTGCAGCATTCCACTATGATAAATGTTTTCTTTTTTACTGCAGCAAATTTTGTTGTGGCAGGCAGTTGATTCCGCAATTCGCTGTGGATGAAAAGTTATTTTGAGGTCCATTGAATTTACTGAATTTAAAAACTCTCGCAGTCTCTTGTCGCCTGTCACTCATCATTTGAAGTGGTAGAAGGATCGGTAGCTACAAAATTATTTTTGATATATCGTTTGCCAACTTATTCACAGAAAAATGGACCTTTTTTGTAGTTAATTTCGTGTTTTTTTCTTTATTATGGATAGGCTCGCGTTTAACTTCAATCTCTCCTGATGGTAAGCGATGGTGTAGAAGTAACCAATTCGATAAATGCCTAAAAAGTATAAAAAGTTACTGCCCTATAAAGTATAAAAAGTTACTGCCCTGATAGTCACGGTCAGCATTGTAGTCTTCTTTTAATTCTTCCTGCCCTTATCCCATATTACTTGGGGTCGGCGCAACACGTTTTTTTCTGCCATCCTGTCCTGTCACCCGTCAAACTACCACTAACTCCCTTTTCTTTCATATCACTCCTCACACAATCTATCCATCTCTTCTTCGGCCTTCCTCTCCCTCTCCATCCATCTACATGTATACTCAGAACTTTTTTAGTAATATCCGCTTCATCCCTCCTCTTCACATGACCATACCAAGACAACCGATTACCTTTCAACTTTTCAGTCACTGGCGCTACTTTCAAACTTCCTCTAATATACTCATTTCTCACTTTATCCATTCTCGTCACACCTCACATCCATCTTAACATTCTCATCTCCACTACATGCGATCTTTTTCTATCCATCTTTTTCACAGCCCAACATTCTGATCCATATAGTATGACAGGCCTTATCACGGATTTGTAGAAACTTTCAACTTCAACTTGAGGGGCATTCGTAGGTCACTAGTTGTTCCCGTGACCTCTCGCCATTTTATCCATCCTCTCATCATTTTAGTCAGCAAGATAAATATGATTCTTACTATCAGCTAAGATTCAGATGATTGTTTAATTTATCTTCAATTATTGTAATAGGTTCTTTCGGCACGTGATCACTGTGTTAAGGCCTTCGCAGACCAAGATGGCATGGCAAAGGAGTTTTGCCCCTAGTCAGTGCACAGTAGTTACTAAGTTACCGTGGCTTTCCAGTGCATTGCCGCGTCACTTCGAAGTATGCTTTGGCAGCTTGCACTACGCGATACACATTTCAGTCATAAGTAGCGTTTGATAAATTGATAGTTTGTGAGAGTCATGCTGTTGCCTACTGCAACACGTCACGCGTTTTCTAACACGGGAGCACGTGATGCATCTTTCAATGCCGTGCGATGATGTCCCTCATTGAAAGCAGAGTTTATGTGGTATTTCCATTTCGATATGTTTGAAACTCCATTGGTAAAAAATTTAATCCTTTTGCCATGCTTTTCTGGTCTGCGTAGGCCTTTACGTCTTCACTAGAATCAAACTTTTGGTTTACGCACATTGCACGCAGAGCACTAGTTGGTCGATGATAGTGGCGACGGCGTACCAGAAGACGCAGCGCTGGAAGACCTTCCGCAAGGTGGACCGATGACCTGGTCATGGTCGTGGATATCCGGTGGATGCGAGACGCACAGGACCGGTCGTTGTGGCAACAGTGACGTTTTTCGGCTGAAATGATGATGATGGTGATTCTTGGTTTGTCTAGATCCAGCGTCTGGAGCGCATGTGGAGCGCGGAGCCCACGGGCACGGCGGGCGCGGGGGTCGCTGGCGGTTGTCGCACGGCGTGCGGCGACGCAGGCTGCGAGTGCCGCTCTTACACGCCGCTCTACTTCCATGATCATGTCGCCCTGGTAGCCGGAGATGGAACGCACCTCTCCTGTCTCTGTGGAGACTTTCAGGTAACATTTTGGGGTGAACTTCCTTATGCCACTTCCACGAGTCAGTTCATCAATGTCACTCATCGAATCGCCGCGATATAAGTTATATCTTGTTATAGAATGAATAAGCAGGACGATAATATACCCGCAACAAGACACTCGCTCGTGGAAGTCGTACCTTATCGCATCTTAGGTACACTACAGATATTTGGTAAATGAGATCAAGCCAAAAATGTAATACACTTTTTTGTGATTGTTCAATTTAGTTTGTTTAAAAATGTAAGCATAAAAATGTTAGTTCGTAAATATTAAAAATGTGTTAATAATGTTAGCTTAAAAAATATTAGTTAGTAAATATTTTTCATAACTCTTACTCTGAAAGTAGGTCTGAAGTTGCCTGAGGAGCGGGCTGAAAAGTATCACACTTTTCATCCCTAGGGAGTTTTACTTTCAACCAAAAGCTGTCAAATTATTAAAAAAAAAAACTAGGTCTATCTTCTTGTATTCGTAATGAAAAGCACAGTGTTTACCTCGGGGTTAAAGTTACTTATTTAGTCCCTCGAATTAGCGACCTCGTAGCTCGGCCGCCAACTCCTTCTCGGGACGAAATAAGTAACTTTTACCCCTAGTGTAACAATGTACTATTTCATTTGTTTTATTTCATCTTGACTCTTATACATATGACGGAAAGAACTTTCAACCGGATGTCCCATGACATTTTTTATTTCACAGTGGTTAAATACTTTAAGAAGTGCACTTGTTTAAAGGAACATTGCACTTATAATATACTTAATATAGTACAATCGCTAATTCGAGGGACTAAATAAGTAACTTTAACCCCTAGGTAAGCATTGTGCTTTTCATCACGAATACAAGAAGATAGACCTAGTTTTTTTTTTTTAATTATTTGACAGCTGTTAGTTGAAAGTAAAACTCCCTAGGGATGAAAAGTGTGGTTCTTTTCAGCTCGCTCCTCAGGCAAATTCAGACCTACTTTCAGAGTATGAGTAATGAAAAATATATTTATTTTATTTTTGATAAAGGTAATTCGAGAACGCTAATAAATCCGAACTCTGTGCCCACCACTCATCTTTCCATTCCCGAGAAGAACCATTGATATAAGCAGTCACGGCTCACCCATAAGTATTCCAATTTTCCAGTTGAAGAACACTAAAAATACCTGAAATACTCAACTCAATACCTGTCCCTCTTGGAATACAAGATGAGGTGATTTAAAACAAGAACCTATAACTTTATGACGTAGCGCCCCTTATTTGCAATTCAAAAAATAACAGTGCTCGACGTGACAGTCATTGGAATTGACGTTCATTACAGCTATCTGAGCGAATGAAATATTCGGAAACCATCGACAAGAAAATTGACGTTAATTGCTTGAAATATTAAGGGAAACATTGAGGGCAATCGACAGGAGAAATCACGGAACCGATACGTAATACACTGTTATAGCGTCGTCGGAGTACTGAACGGAACATTTGTTTTGTGAATTATACTTTTAGTATTTGAATTTGAAATTGAATAAACACTGGTTCTTTAGGAAGCAGGAACTGAAATGCATGATCTAATTATAGCGAGCTCTGAATATACGACAGCAAATAAATTAATCGTGTTACTGGGGCCTTGTGCTAACACGAGCAAGGACGCTCCCGCGCGCGGCGCCGCGCCCGGCTGCGGTGCCCACCGCATAATTAAGTAAGAGGGTTACTATTAAGTATGTAACAGCAATAAAGCGAAGAACGACCACCCGAGCGGATAGGGACCCCTACATAAGAGCAAATATGCACGCTTCATAATTTAGTTGCCATGTTTAGTACTCTTTCAAGGTCAGATTAGTTTACTTACTTTTGAGATTGATTCAGAGCTTTTAATAGTTAGTCTTTTAGTTATTTACGCTCACAAAATGAGTTCCTCCTTACCCAAACTGATCTGATAGCGCCATTATCATGTTTCAATAAACAAAATCAATGTAACGTAAACAAAATTGAAGCGATCAAATGCCGACTGTATCTCGTTCACGTAAAATATTTATTCAAAACAAATTGTTTTGGCAATACACGAATGAAAATTATTTAGATGGTATCGCACATTGTTATTCAACAGAGTAAGGTGGTTTGCTTCCTGTATATTTATGTTCAATTTATATTGATGTGTTTACATTTGACGGAAACGTGTAACAAAACGAAGAGATATGATCCGCCGCTTTGTTATCTTATATCGAGAAACGCGCGCTTAATTTAATTATTAACAGAGCTTTGCCCCCGTCGTGGCTTGACTCCATCCGCGCCAAACTGTTATGAGTCACATTGTTCTAAAATGGACTCTGGGCCGTATCTAAAACGGGTGTCAGAGTAGCGGAGCATGTCCCGGCACTACTAAAACATGGGCTAACTGGCGGCGTGTCATCCGTCTGCCCCTGTTATTAGTGGGCAGCGCCGCGCGGGCTCGCGCTCGGCTCGGGGCGACCGGTCACAGACTCGCTCCTGGAAATTCAATTACTTAGCAGCGGCCTACGTATGGCGGTTGCGGAGCGTTAGCGTACACCGCTGCACGCTGAACTTGTCAATACGCTGTACACGTTCGCATAGTTATGATGACGGTGCGTATCCGATCGCAACCCTGTTTTTATGTTCCATCAGGAATCTTAAGTAAACGTTTATTTTTTACTGTCTACAAGAGAACATCGTAACTTTACTAAATAAAAAAATTGTAGAGATAAGGTTTATCTCTGTTTTTGTAATTTGTATTTTTTTCCCCTCGTTTCAGCTGTAGCGGTAACTGTAAAATTCAATGTAAGCATGTAAATATTGTTTGTCACAGGCGGCGTGGTTGCCGGTCGTGGTGCGGAGCTGGACGAGTGTTCGGTTGGAGTACTCCGTGGCGCATTACACGTATGCGAGCCGCGGTTTTGAATACGCGGCCGCATACAGTTTTAACGATGACGCCATGTGCGGTCAGCGCACATTCACCACTCACTCCGGTAAGCGTAGCGTCATCACGTCACAAGCGAAAATGATCCCGAGATAATTCAACGGAGATATCTCAATGAAAGGGGCAAATAATCGGCAATTTATCTCCAATGAACTCCATAGACCCCAATCACATAAAGCGAAAAACAAACAGTTCTATTTGACATTCGAGGCGCGTCTCAGACGTTTGGAAAAACGCGTCGGATATTGTTCTCGGTAGCGCGGCGGGGCGCGTCCGAGAAAATTACGTGCCACGACCCAGTTTCACGCCGCCTAGGGTAACACTGAATCGAAAAAAACCTTGAACAAGATCGTAAAGTTCCAATTACAACGTCGCTATTGCGGCGACTCGTCGCGGTGCCTTAACGTCGCATTATTGCTCACGTAGGTAGATGCCTCGCTGTCGCCTTGTAAATTTATTATTTTCTTCTCAAGAACTTCATTTTGTTTTTCTCACTGTAGGTGAAATATCGTCGCGGAACGTGTCGGTTACGGGCAGTCTGAACGAGTTTTTCTATCAACAATGCACTTGGGTATTAGACTCCAACGTCGAGCGGCAGTTGTTCATTGACATCACGTCTGAACAGGTAAGCCACGATGAGAAGCTGTTGAGGTGTATTTTTATTTTTACTCATCTTCTCGACTTCAATTTATTCTTTTGGATTTTCTAGTGGTGGAAACTCAATTCATTTTATAAAGGTATTTTATTTACAGAGCAGAAAAGATAAAACATTTTTGTAAAATATGGTTAAAGCTACTTACCTTCTACACTTTTAGAAACTGAATCTTTATTAGCTGAAGTATCTTCAACTTCAGAACAACACGTATTACTGATGCCACCGTGGTACAATAAGCGTAAAACAATGCCAAACATGCGGCTTCAGAAACTCCGAGCCCTTTGTAAATTCAGGCGACTGTTTGCTGTTGTGGCTTCAGCTATGCGTGGTATGCCATAAAAATGTTGCGGTAGGACAAGTCATGCGGCTCGTGGAACATCACGCTGCACGAGTGGTCGGGCGGCGGCGCGGGGGAGGGGGGCGCGGGGGGCGCGGGGCTGGCGGCCGCGGCTGGCGAGCTGCTCTACACGTTCTGTGCGCGCCACAAGAACCACACCTACACGCTGCCCTGGCGGCTCAACACCGTCGTCATTAGGTATGTATTCATTCCACACGTATGACATTACAAGCCCAATATTGATGAGGGCAATTGTCCGGCTAATTAAAGCAGCGAACCCACCGTGTGAATCTTTATTACGCATACTATATCATGTATGAATCAAGTGGTTTCACTGCTCTACTAATACTTTTACGACTCTAACAAATCGATGCAGATTACCGAAGATTCCTCGATTCATGTTCGACAAGCGTGAACACCCCGCGTTGCTAGTTCTCTTGAAAGTCAAAAGAAGTCTTCCGCTGAGCTTTTGGCGCGATCTAAACAATTTCCAAAAGAAAGAAAAACGCCACGATAAATTATTTATGAATAGCCCTCGGCTTTAATACACCAACCGACGCGCCAAATACGTAAGAGCGCATGCTTTTATTTAGCTACTTTCTCGGTACAAAGATCTTTTTTCTTTGTGCATATTAGAGGAAGCCGTAAGAGGGTACGTGGCTTGTTTCCGAAATGACATTTCCACTCGTAAATCCTGAATAACGATGTGTGAAAACACACCTTTGTCGATGAATCGAGAGGTCGACACAAAACGTTATTTTTGGTGGACGTAGGTGGGATTGTAAATAAAGTTTTTTAGCGTCCTCTGCAACGAAGCACGGCCATGTTGGCCGGTTTGGTTTTCGACCACACTTTATTCCAGTACAACGCGCACACCTCGGGCTTTAGATAATGGCCAATAGGAAAAACGCGCTACTGCAATCTAAAACTTTGGCGTACAACCTAGATATATGTTACGCTGGTGCTATAAAATTTGTGTTGTTCTCCTACACAAAATGAATAGATATAAAATATTGTAGGCCAATTATTAAGTTGCTGTTTTACAAAGTTTTGAGCACGAAGCAAGTACAAAGAGGAGATGTTGTAATAAGATTTCCCTAAGTAAAAAAGCGTGACATTTTGCGGGGTGAGGGGTGTTAGACTCCGCCCATTTTTTTGTTTGCCATCTGCCGGTCAATAGCAAAACTACTTGCTCGTTCTGTTGATTTTATTTTGTAGTTACGTAACTATCTCACACTAGATGTCATTAAGTGCAGGATGCAACAGGGTCGCACTCAGAATTACCAGGGTTATTTGTTTTTTAAATTAATTGTGTAAGTGTAAACCATCCGATACGTATATTTTTCATTGAAATAGTTATACTATTATTTGATGAATGACGAATGAAGATCATTCGAAATTCATCAAAAACCTTTTTATTGTAACATTTTTTTAAATTCTATTTTTATTAGGTTTTACTTTTTTAAAGGCTTATTTTTATAGAAAGAATGATTAAGATTGATCAAAAAGCTAGTTTAAAAAAATACTTTAAATTCCGAAACCATTCAATAATAGTAAATTATGTGACTAGGGGATAAAGCAGTGTCTTAAAGTCGCGGGCGGCATGTTGAATTCCGAACGAAACGAAAGTTGCTGATTTTAATCCCGAACGTTAGTGAGGGATGTATATAATTAACTCCCGAGCATTGAGAGGGAGATTATAAAGAAACCAGAGTGAAGTGAGGAATTCAAGCCGCCCAAGACAAAGACAGCGTTATCCCCGTGTTGCATACTCTACTTTTTACACCAAATGTGAGGTAATTAAAAAACAATTTGGTCGACCAAATCATATATTAAAGAAATATAAGTATTATACTCGTATTTAAAAGTTCATAAGCCGTGGGACATTCGGTAAAATAATTGGCTTCTAAATACTGCCCTGTATTTTTGCTATTTGACGATAGATGGCGACCTGTTTACAAAATTATATAAAAACTACAAAAATAATATTTTGGCGATTAAAGGACCTTTAGGAATGAATGTTGATCAAATTTCAGTACGTATAATTATTAAAATATATTAATACTGAGCTTTACGTGCCTAAATATATTTAGTTCCCATGACACAAAGTGTCGCCATCTAATGTCGAGTAGAATTATATTTGGAAATGCTGACTTTAAGAGATTGTTCTAGAAGTATTTTAATAAATTATGCCTAAAATTACTTACAAATGAAATGTGATGGCATCCATAGCATCAGAACGTCTATCCAAGTAGTTTTTACAAGATAAAATATAATATTTAATTTTTATGTTTTTCTATCGCGAATATAATGCCAAATAAGTAGGTTTACGAAGTTGTGCACAGGACGAACGCCAACAATACACTGATTTAAGCCACGCCCACCGTGATGACGTCAGGACTCAGTTGAGAGTCACAGTGCACAGTTGTTTAGGCCACCTCCTCTTCTATACTTACTCCGTGGTTTTGAGTGACCATACGGTGAATTAGATGACATAAGATGACGTTATCGATATACCTACAAAATGTAAGTGAAATAATGCACACTTTTTTATTATTCCCCCCAATTAGTAAATTAAATTATAATTTTATTTTAAAGTCTTACTTCTTAAAAAATCATACTGCCTAAGCGCATAATTTATAGTTAGACAATGTTTATTTTAAGAAATTCATTGTCCTTATTATAGTCAAATAAAACCACATTGGTAGCACATCGCTGTTGGTATGTACACACAAACACACAAATATGCTAGTAACGGATTCAAGATTGTATTATTTTAACCTACAATAATTTCTGTGTATTTTAGATTAAAAAATAACTTAATTTAAATATTACTGAAATCAATTCAGTAGCCGATACTGAACCACCACTTTCAGGATATGCATTTTTTGTAAAACTAGACCTATTTCCACCCGCGCCGTATATAAACAGGAAAACACCTAGAAATATCTGCATATTTTGAACAACTGTTTTTAAGGTTTATAATACACTTATAGGGCACGACAGGTGCGATTTATTAAAACTCGTACTTGAAGATCCTTTACTAACTATTTCAAATATACTAATATAGCTACTTTCTCTAGGTTAGTAGCGCTGTCCCGGCAGCAGCCGCTGTACAGCATCCGCTGGCGCTCACAGGTGGTGCGCGCCAACACGCGCCTGGGCCCGCCCACGCCCGCGCCGGCCGCCTCCGCAGCTGCCAACACCCACGGCCTCACCTCCGCCCTCTTGTACTGTGTGCTGTGCTTATCACTGCTCACACTCTGAAATCCCGATAGACACCAGAGTGAAGAGCTTGTGCGGGTCCGAACATATGAAAGTGCAATTTACGTCAATATCGAAGTGACTATAATACCCATAGCTACGTGTCGGACCGGATGACCTAGCGAGAGATCATCACTTTTTCGTCCAGCCTTCACTGACCTCTACAATGACTTACTATTAGTTACTTTATAATGCAGCCACTTAATCGCACCTGCATCTACCCTAATCTAGGACTTACAATTGACTTCAGTGTGTATTTGGAACTTTTGATGTCAGTGCTAGTGCTAACGTTTAAAGTCCTTAGAAGTGCGGTTTAAAGCGTCAGTTTCGATAAAATTATCTACGTGCAAAGTGTTAACGCCGTAACCCGGGTCTTGAAAGATTAAAAATCTTGTGGAAGTGCTGAGAACAAATATCATCTAAGTTGACTTTATAGTGAAAACTAAGTAGTTTAAACATGCGGAGTGCTTGATTAGTGTCGAATATTGGAGTGATTCGAAAATCGAAGTGTACGATGGGTACATATTTTATGTTATCTGTATATTTTGTCTGCGAATAGACAGTAACGGGTGGCTACAAGTCCTATAAGAATATTTTGATGGAATATCTGTACTTGAAAATTGGCAGTTGCAATAAAATTTGAAGACGTGTGTATTAAATATGTGAAATTAAGGTGAGAAAACTATAGTTTTTCATTGTTTTAATAGAAATTTATTTAGTAGGTGCTACTTTTGAGTAAAAATTAAAAAAAAAAGCAGAAATTGTATAGTTGACCCTTTTGAAGGTTCCGCAGTTATTCTAAATTAAATTGCGTAGTTATCACCTTCATTCTTCTTTATGCCAAAGGCAAGAAAGAGACAGAGAGTGTAGGTAGAACTACATTGGGCCCATGTGGACCACGTACGCCGATCTTGACGCGTCGGTCTCCATATATTTTTTAAGGCAACTAGACTTGTAGAGCTACATTCGATCCACTCCACGCCACGCGACCCGACGCTGCATACAGTCGTACAACTCAGGCGTCGCCCACGTGTGCGTCGCGTGTCGGTCTAATTTAGTGCCCAAGTCTCATTTCTGAACTAGAACTGAAATAAGTTATAGGCCATATATATAAAAGCAGATTTGAAACCATACTAGCCTTTTATTTTTATTTTTTCGAGGATTTAAGCTGAGTTCCTAAACAAGTATAGTTTCATTTGGCTGATTTATTTTCGGGAATAAATCTAACTGCAGGGAAGCTCGGCTACATGAAAACAAGCACATGAATCAAACGCTGCGTCGAAAATATTCTAACCTAACCGTAGTGCTGAGACTCGTTATTTATTATTTTAGCACTTTTAGGCCCGAATGAATATATCGCTTTTGAAAAGTAAGTGCTCAACTTTATCTAGCTAAAATCAGTTGCAGACTACTCTCTTTTTATTGTACTTATAGATTAAAGTTTGTGTAAACGTTTTGTTAGTACTATTTTGGTATACAATAAAGTTTATTCTAATCTATTCTATCAATAAAATCTAGTCTTGCTGGCCAGAACAAAATTCCTCGACATGACCAGAACTATGAACTTACCTCGTTGGAGAACAATCAACAAGAAAAATTGATGTTATTTTAGAACCGTTTTTTCGTTGTTTTTTTTTTAATTTTTGTTATGTATTTTTAGTTTGTATGATTATGCAAGGCACGAATGAACATTTTTCTTTCTTTCTGTGTTATCTTTTTTACTAAATGTCAGTTTTGAATTAAATAATATCCAATCATTGAGTATGAATACAAATGGATAAAAAATAAACATAATTATGTTGTTCTGTAGAAAAGTGATCAATATTATTTTTCAACACACTCTGGCTCGAAAAGTGGGTTCTACGCGTATTACTTTGAACTCTTGCACTAACGGGTAGTGTGTTAGCGATATGTGTGATTTTTTAACCTCACTGATGAGTAAATTTTTTACAATTTATTTAAAAAAAATTGCCATTTTTTAGAGGTATTTGTCACAAAATATGAACTTATTAATTATGAAATAATTTTATTCGTTAACAGCGTGTTGAAAACTTAATTTAAAACGTGTGAGTGTTTGTAATTGTACTCAAGATGGGATTGTTGCCCGAGTTGAAAGTGAGGTCAGTGTAAAAGCGAATTTATACTCGATAATTTTTCCTTCGTTGCCATTCAACAAAAAATTCGGAATTCCTGATTAGTTTATTACAATGAACCTAAAAATGTTAGAAGCAATATTGATACACTCTTAATTTTTTTACCACATTGATAGATTCGTAAAGCCGAAACGATGGAGCGGCGATGAGTTATGAACACCGCTTCAAATTGATACAGAAAGATTTTCAGGCATAAAACGTACGTAACAAGAGCGTATCGAGAGCGAAGCTGTAACGGTACTGAGAACCTAGATATAACGAGTTATAAATATATACGAACAACTGCGAACGAACATGTAAATATATTAAAGAAGCCCCTAGCATAGCTTAGAATAACACCTCGAAAGACTTTTTGGATAAGTAGGAAAAACAATGTCGCTTCAATAAATTGTCCTCATATTTTTTACAATAACTGTCATTCATTGGTTTTATTTAATTTATTGTAAGCAATTAGCATTAATGTCAGTATAAATGTAGCATTAATGTGAATATAAATGGCCATTTGTTAAGTAACTGTCTTACTGTCAATTATAAATAATTATGTAGAAAATGTACTCTGAAATTGTTTTATTTAAATTCTTCGCTATTTATTGCTGATCTGCTACTTAATAGGCTTCTATTGTAAATTAATCTTGTTTAAGTCAAAATGTAAAATAATATAATCTATATTCTAACTTCGTCATATTTTGGCAATTTGTTGTCCAAACGAGAATTTCAGTGATGAATAAAATGAAAATCACCTATAATAAAATAACTCTGCAAAACAATTGAATCGTTATAAAACAATTCGTATAAAATTATAAATGCACGAAAAAAATATTTAAATTTCTATCACACGCATTTCAGGCAACACGAAAATAAAATTTAATCGTTCGGTCATGGATTTTGAGCACTTCACAGAAATTGAATTTGAAAAAATAAACGTGTATACGTACTCGTACACAAATCTCACGGATGCATTTTAGGGGTTTGTTGAAATAGAATATAATACAACTGAAGTTGAATAGAAAACTGTTTTTGCACGATGTGTTATTTATTTTAGATGGTAATAGCGTTGTGATGCGGTAGATATGGAATACGGAGAACTATTTCACTCACTGAATATTGAGGTAGACGACGAACCCTGACGTTTGTGTGAATATTTTTTACTACGAACTTTGAGCTGCATTTTGTTTTGAGTTATTTTGGTGATTGGGAATCGTCATAGATCTCAAAATAATTTTTTCACTGGAATTGAAGGAACTCACCAAGCTTACTATTCATTACACTCTCTTATCTCTTATTCATTGAATTTTTACGTGGTTTGTTTTGTACGTGGAAATTCGTCACATGATTCTGGGTAGAGCGAGGTGGCGTGTCAGACTTTTGCTGACTACTTACTGACGAAAACCAACCCGTGTTCCTTCAGTTTCGGGACAGGTAATTACTGTAATAATACTATATTCCATATCGAAGGCTGAAACTCCTATCTTCGCAATTCATTCTATGGTACCAGCTTCACCAAATATTTAAATAAGTTCACGTTGATTCATAGCGAATTTGTGTAATATTCAAATAATTATATCAATGATGTACCTAGATAATAATTTAGCTTAGATGTAAATAGTTTGGACAAAGTCGGCATTATCCCTAATGACTTCGTAAAACTTCGGTGATAACCCAGACTTTGTCCTCCTTAGATTAACTGAAAAAAAGCTAACTTTAATAGGTAGGTAGATGATTCTACATATTAAATAATAAATAATGTTTGTTACACTGAAATAGATAAAATGAAATCGATTTTGTGTGTTATTTATATACCCTTGACAAAACTTCATGCTATGGAAATAAAACGACTAATTAAAACCTATATATAGTGTGTCTAAAAAATCAAACGAATTGGGAATTTCGTGTAATATTTAATCATTTAAAAAATACTTATATTCGATACTTTTTATAAGGTTCTTCTATCAGTAAACCTATGATTAAGATCTCTTTATCAACCTTGATTATTGAACCAGTGTTGCATACATACACAGATTTCATTTTTCCCTAATCATTACCCAAGTCGTTTGACTTTTATATTTTTTTTAAGTCAGAAATAATTTTATACAATCTATTTATTGTCTAGTATCCAATCATCACCCATAAACCAATTTCGAGCAACTGTTACAATATCCAAATCACATTTTCTATCTACACAAAATGAAATTTCCTAACTAATAAATGGGAGACCAATTTTCCTAGTAATCACCACGATTGATGTTTTAATTAGAAATCGAAGCAGTACGATGCTTTATATTTAGTTATCGTTGTAGGTACGTAACAGTCTACGGGGACCTGTGCCAAGAACTGATTACACGCCGTCTTTTACGTTTGATCCGAGCCACTAGACTTAACAGAATTATAGGAGCAAACATTGAAGGCTTTATCAGTTGGATCGCGCTTCACTTTAAACTTTCCATTTGAAATGTTCGCTCTGCCTTTCTTTAAACTTCCGATCTTGCCTTTGAGGTTTCTAAGACGGAAACTTCTTTTTAAGATAGGTTCCGAACCAATGCTTTTATTTTACTCTTTGCTCGCTATTACGGTGCTGGTGTTTGGTGTGTGCGAGGATTTTATAGTGCACGATTTTAGGTGAGTACAATTTTTTGTTAGTTACTGGCTGGAAATATTTTTATCTCTCTTCAATAAAGTGTGTTTATATATTTTTGTGTTTCAGCTCATCAGTTTTGTTTGTTTACATCTTAAATGAATATCTATTTATACAAAAAGCTGAATGTATTGTTTGTTTGAATGCGCTAATTTCAGGAACTGCTACGACTAGTTCATATTGAATACCTCTTTTATATACCTACTAGATGCTCTCAGCGGCATCGCCCGCATGATAGCAGAAAATTATCCTAAGGGAACATACTTCCGGGATAAAAAGTTTCCTATGTCCTATTCCAGGACATGGTCTATCCGTGTACCAAGTTTCATCAAAATCGGTTTTGCCATTTAGGCGTGAAGACGTAACAAAATAACTCACTTACGCTTTTATAATATTAGTTCGGATTTATCACGCGCTGCGTCAGACAAGAGCGGAGAAGTAACCGAAGTAAGTGAAACCGCGTCTGGTCTATAGTATAATATTACAAAAAGATTTTTATTTTATTTTTGTTTTGTATATTAATAAACACAAAAACTACTGGACCGGTTTAAAAAATTCTTTCGTCTTCAGATTTCAAGTTACTCAATCTCTGAGTGACAGGCTATATATTAACTACCTTATTTCACGCGAGTGAAGTCGCTGACATATTATATGCTAGTGTTAAATATACATCGATATAAATACTAATCTACATGATTGTAGAGCACAAGCCCTATCTAGACGAATTATTTGCTTAGGACCAACACAGGACCAACAAGAGTACTAGTTTCACTGTGCGGACAACGTCCACAGACTTACTTCACCAAACTATTAGCAAACGCAGTTTATTTTAATAATAGAAGCCGTAAAAGGTCTGCTGCATGAAGATTATTCGCGAGTTTCGAAGAATTGTTCAAAACTAAAGTCACTTTAATATATGAAGTAAGTTATGAAGTTGAAGAAAAGATGGATTCGCAGTCGGTTGCTAACTTACCAGCTTTAGATTGACTAGTACTGCGCCAATCGTAAAGTTGTGTACCCTGAAAAAGGCCGTTGGCAAAGTCTTCCGTCAGATGAAGTTCCTCGCATCCAGCCGTCTTTGTGCTTCACTCAAAGGAAACGCAATTTAAACTACATGCGGGCACACCAGATATTCATCCCTTAACCCCAGCTCTTTCGGAGCACAATTTGCAAGTTTTATTTAAGGCTGCTGAGCGTGGGATATCATAGACGTCTCTACTCCAGACTTTCTACAATAACAATTAAACAAATTGGAATTAAGTTGAAGTTGCAGTGAGCTGTGTGCTGTTCGTTAAAACTATATAATTGGGGCTGGGAGAGCATAAACACGAGGAGCACTAATGGCGCACGCTGTAAAGGATTAGCGGACGTGTTGTATTTTCCACGTCACTGGTTATCCTCTAAAACCTGAGTCATTTTGATAACCTTAACTGTGGTTATTTCTATCCAAGTTGTAATGCAAAATAAACCCCACTAAATATAACTAATAAGAAATACTTATAAATCAAGTCGGAATAACATAATAGAATGAAATAATCAATCAAAAGAATAGTTTCATTTTCTGTAATATATTAAAGGCAAAATCCTGACTCAGTCCTTCACTCATCAACGCCTACTTTTAACCCTTAGACTTTAGAACGCTGAAATTTTGCTGAGCATCCTTTTACGATATTTACAAAGAATGAGAAAGGATTTTTCAAAATTCACCTCCAAACGGGGTCTAACATTTATACGGAGAAACCTATTTTTATGTGTACGAAACCATTGGTAAAAGCTAGTTTTGAAAATATAAATTTATATTTACAAAGTCACATGTACCAATTACATTACACAAGTACTTCATCTTTCGATTCACTGAAAAGATTATGTAAGACATTTTGTAAAGAGAAAATATGTCATCAAAACCAATTTATTGAAGTGGAAAGTTGCTTATTTTCCATTCAATACTAGCTTTTGGAAGTAGCTTCTAAATAGCCTATATATACTACTCTGTCAAGAAAGTACCGGGAAAAGATCAATAATACACAAAATGTCTGTTATTCATCCAAATTTATTTTATCACCTTCAAAGTATGCTCCTTTAGAAACGATACACTTGCGCCAACGAATAATCCATTCATCAAAACATTTTTTAAACGCTGCTTCCTGAATTGAGTTCAGTTCTCGCCGCGAATTCTCCTTTATGTCTTCTATCGATTGAAAACGGGTGCCACGAAGTGGTAATTTGAGTTTAGGAAAAAGAAAAAAGTCAGCAGGAGCCATATCTGGTGAATATGGTGGTTGCAGGATGGTATTTGTTGAGTGTTTGGTCAAAAATTCGTTCACAATGATAGCCTTGTGCGAAGGCGCATTGTCGTGGTGCAAAATCCAAGAATTTTCTTCCCAGAAATCTGGCCTTTTTCGTCGAATTTGCTCTCTTAAACGCCGCATAACGCTCAAATAATATTCTTTATTTACCGTTAGACCTTCCGATAAGAATTCAGAGTGCACAACACCGCGATAGTCAAAGAAAACAGTCAACATGACTTTGACTTTTGATCGACTTTGGCGTGGTTTTTTCGGTTTCGGATCAGTTGGAAGGCGCCACCAAAGATTTTATATATTCTACTAGAGTAGACTATATAAAATCTTTGGGCGCCACTCCGAAGCTTGTTGACTAGTTTGCATGTCAAACTCGTAAACCCACGTCTCGTCACCAGTAACAATGCGTTTCATGAATGTTGGGTCCGAACTGACTCGTTCTAGCATGTTTATTTATTATTTATTTATTTATTTAATGCTTTCTGCACACAAAGTACAGAGGCGGATTTAATGCCTTAGGCATTTTCTGCCAGTCAACCTTTGGGTGATGCAGAGAAAAGTAGTGGTAGGTGCAATAAATGAGAAAGAGAAAACGAATACAAGAATTAACATAAGTACTAATAAACCATATAATATATATAATACAATTATACAATATACAATCAAATTAATAAACTACATACCTAACTAATATTGTCAAACAATTGGTCCAGATCGACAATTGGAGAACATTAACGTTGTGATGATACTACTGCCAACTTCTTATGAATTAGCTCTCGAACTTTAGTTTTGAATGCTAATCGGCTTGTTGCCTTCCTGATCTCTTGGGGGAGCGCATTCCACAGAGAAATAGATTGAACAGAGAAAGAATTGGATGTCCTCATGTCCTCAGCGACTTTCATACGATTGAGTTTTTGGAGAAAATTCAGATCTTTTGGGACTAGCCGAGCAGCAACATGTTTCATACCCAAATGATTAGTTAAAATGGTACGGATCGACTCGTGAGATACAGAATGTTCGGCGGCTATCTCTCTCAGAGTTGAATGGGGATTTTCAGTCACTATTTCCTTCACTTTTGCGATGTTAACTTCAGTTGCAGACGTTGACGGCCTACCAGAGCGAGACAAATCTTCCATCACATCTCGACCGCTTTTGAACGCTTTGAACCACTCATAAGCACGAGTTTTTGATAAAGTCGATTCACCGTAAGCCTTCTGTAACATTTTCAGTGACTCCGAACACGAAATTCCATTAGCGATGCAAAATTTAAGACAAACTCTTTGTTCGATATTTTTGTCCATTATGAAATTCGCAATACACACTATATATGATATTACTAAAACCAGCATTGTATTTAATATAAATAACAGATGCAACTCAAACTCCGCGCCAAAATGGAAAACAGTTGTGCCAATCTAACAACTACAAAACAACAAAAATTTGAATTTGGAACCATAAACAAATCATCCATTCCCGATACTTTTTTGACTGAATGTATATATAATATGTTACTTAGCAACAAAGCAGCTTTCAATCAGTAAAAAAAAAAATTAGCAATCAGGCCAGCACTTTCAGAGATTACCTTCTACAAACAAAAAAAAAACAAACTTTACCTCTTCATAATATCAGTGTAGAAAACGTGCCCCGAAACGGAAAGTTAAATATAAGCCCGGTTAAATAAAACCATCAATCTAAAGTAACTCGATTACTAAAACGACAAGAATCCATAAAACTTTTAACAAACATTTGCGCTAATTAGTTTATTTTGGTTATCAAATTACATTATGTCATCTAAACAACGGTTAGGGCTGCAGTAAAAGTTGCTGGCGGCTCCTTTGTAAACAATAACAATGACTGCCATTGTCTCCGCCGCCTCGGCATGTCCACCGGCGTTCATTGCTGCCATAATTAAGTTTTTAACAAAGATAAATTAACAACGAGATACGTTTTTGCTGAGAAATTCGCGAGAATTTTAACGCTATGCCATGGTGTTATTGTTGGATTTGGATTTCAGTTTATTTTAATATTGTTAATTGATCAAATACGCTGTTTTCCTGCTAGTAATTGTTAATTTTCTGATGTTTTAATATCTGATAATTTTACTAGCCAATCTAAGCGTAAACGGTTCATATTTTTTTAACCAGCTTCAAATAAAATAAGGAGGTTCTGTATTTAGCTTATTTTGAATGTTTTATAACTCAGAACAGATGTAGTTCAACAATCTATCTATCTGGATTATAAGTATCTGCACTAAGTCTATGATGGTCCTGTTAGCTAATAGTCTACCTATTGTGTGTGGGGCGTAACGGTCATTCCAACCAATGCAGCTCCCTCCAAAAGCAAATTAGGCCTTTTGGCTTATTTAGGACGTCTATGAATGAGGTAATTTGGTGATAGATGGACACATAGAGTGTAGACCACTATCTCACCTGATGGTAAGCGATTATGTGACCGAAGATGGAGTGAAGTAAGCTTGACTAGAACAAACCTATTCATTCTTGACTTAAAGGCCCTTAGGTTGTGGCTATCGGGAATACAAACTCCGGCAGGGAATTCCACTCGTTAGCTGTTCGCACAATTGACGTAATTCCAAAATTTGTACGTATGGGTGGGAGATCCACTATGTACCAGTGGCGTAACGCCATACGTCTAGTGGTCTGATGATAGAACGGATTTGCCTATATTCCGAGAATGTGTTGGGATAATTTTCTACGTTCAAACAGGCGAAGCCGCTGTCAGAATTTAATAACAAATAAATATTTTACATTAAGTAATACTTATAGTAAGTCCAATGAATACATGAATATGTAGGTATTATGAATATTTTTTTAGGTATTTAATAAATATCAATCTAATCAATTTATTTTCTCATCAAAAACTGCTCTAAAATCGATTACATAAGCTCCGGTATCAAAAATATGTCACAGAATACTTAGTTTATAATAATAAGTACTCGTTGAGGCATCTTCAAAGGCTTATCTCGGTAATAGGAGCCAGGCTCCGGTAGATTAGCCTGACATACAAGGAATACTCATTTTGAGGATTCAAAGCCCTCAGACGACCTGCGATAACTCACTATAAGCAAGATTTTAATGCTATATTTAAACGGTTTCTTTTTGCTAGCAATTTTTTTGTTTGTTTTGGTACAAGATCAAAATGAATTAACTGTTGTTTTAATCATCAGTTGACATCTGTTACTTCTACGAAGTTCTCATCTTTTTTTGAGGATGTGAAAATATGAAATGACTTCTCCTGCTCTGAGTGGAGCGAGAAGCATTGTCAAGCTTTACTGACTAATACCCACCCTGTGTTCCTCAAGTTGCCGTTTGCATTCTGAAATTGAAAAGAGTCACCGGTTACTCTTTGTACCATCTCAAGAAAATCAAAATTCTCAAGGTACTTCCCGGTGGTCCAGAATCCTGAAAATGGCAATAAGCATGGTCTTGGCACAGGTATAGAAGTAAAACGAAAAACAGTAAATTTGTTGTTACGTCACAAAAAAAAAAACTTATGTTCTTCAGAAAAATCATCGAGATTTGGGAATTGAACAGTAACCATTTACATAGGTAAGTTTGTATGGAACCCTCAATGCTCAAGTCCAACTCGAACTTGCCCAGTTTTTTTTTTTTTTGAGGTGGGTAAAAATTTAATAACTTTTCCCAAATTGAAACGCCCTTCCACTAGACCCAGTGAGGGCCTAGAGGGAGAGTTTTTAAATTTTATGGGATTTGAACGGTAAGGCGTTCCAGTGTCACAGTAACTCTTTCAAAAAATGCCTCAGTCAGCCTGTAAAGTTTCACCAGGTAATTTAAATTATTAGATGTCGTAATTAGGAAAATATTTCGAATAAAAATCTAAATAAATATATAAAATAGTAATAAAAAGTTAAATAATAAACATGAAACAAAAATGCAATTTTCACGACAACGACAAAGTAAACGTAACGTACTGAAACGATAACATTAGCACAAGTAAGTACACGTATAATTTATGCCTACTTAAATATTCCTTAACGTAAGAGACAAAAGTTAAATTAGGCTAATTGCTGTACTTTTCATGGCTTGATATTTCTTAATTGACCTTCCGTGACAACGCAAAAGTTCCACATTTGTTAATTGGAGTTAGAATTAGAGTCCGTCTTCATTTGAACTCTTACTAATAAAGCAAAGAACCTCGCAAGTGTGTCGCTAAGTTAATTTTCCTGATTAATTACTTCTTTGTATATCTGTCAGTAACGAATGAGATTTTACGTGATCCATTTTGTTTATTAACACTCTTCCAAAGTTTTTAAGTTGATAAAGAGGGATCACGCGTCGGAATAATTGGATTTTTTAATGAAAATCTTTTGATTTTCTGCGCATGAAGTTAAGTAAATAGATTTGGTGCGGAACTGTCAAAGTAAATAAATGTAAATGGTTCAAAGCCACCTCAGTAACTGCGACACACAGCTCTGTTTAATTAGTTTTTAATGATGCACTTGCACAGCACACTCATTACTTAATGGGGATTCGACCTTAGCTGTAATTATTCATTAACCCTTCAGATACCGTCAATTAGAGACACAATAGTAAGACAATAGATGCGCGGCCACCGGTGGTCGCTTGGGGATTCATGAATTAAGCGTTTTGTCATCAAGAATCTACGAAATCATTTTGAACTGTGCTCTATGAGGGTGATAATAGTTAGCCTCGTATTGTTACAGAAATTGATTTTATTTACCCGCAAAATATTCCTATCAATAATCTCATGAAGACATGACTATCATCATCAGCCTTTTTAATGTTCCCACTGCTGGGACTCAGGCCACCTCTGTAGGAGAAGGAATGGGCAGTAATCCACCACGCGGGCCTAGCACGGGTTGGTTAATGTCACATGTCTTCGAATTTTTGGTTCTAGGACATCCGTACGATATATTCCTTCACCGTTTTGAGAGCAGTGGTAATGAATAAAATACACAAAGTAATTCGCCTGGCGGGGTTTCACTCGTTTATATAAAAATAAAGTACAACATTCTAAAAGCTAGTGACATTTCACATTCCAAAACACAGATAGTGGATATAGCTCAAAAAACTGTGAGAATAAAATGAAATTCGGCGAACCACGTCGGCTGCACTCTGGATTCTCTGTTTACTAAAATCACAAAAGAGTTCCCTAAAACTGGGGGGAATGCTGTAAGTAATGGAATAACAAAACCCGTTTTAGTCCCCAGGAGTCATCAAGTGGTATGGGAACCGACAGAGCTGACTTTGTCATTTTCCCTGAAAATTGGTAACACTAGAGCCGACCCACGTATGTACTAACAAGCACCCACCTTCGGGATTGTTTGTGTTGCGGTCACAAAAGCAATAATAGTAGTAATATATTAATGCCCGCGTTGAAACAGATTTAAAGGACATTGCTCTGCGTCCATACATTGTTGGCCCTGGAGCCAAGAGCATCGGATAATTATGTATTGTATTCTCTATGATTTGTAGACTCCTAGAAGATCTTGTTTTTATAGCGGACTAGCTGCAGAAAAGATATATTTCAAAAAAGTATCAGATTTTGAGGTTCTTACCATAACTGACGGACGACGTGATGTTCACGGCAAAACTAGGGATGTAATACGACACCATTAATAAATTTTTTCGATTAAGATTTACTATGATTTTAAATTATTACAAACTGTCTGTTACATCAACTTTGTCACAACATTACAAGTATGTATGACAATGGTTTATTTTACATATAACAACACTCTTCTATACTTGTAATAATTATATATAATAACATCTATACCTAGTTTGCAATATTGTTTTTTAAATAAAACATTAGGTAATTGTGATGTGTTTAGTAAACATAAGTATTTTTTCGTTTAATGAACCGCAAAAGAAGTGTTATTTTTGTATTAATTGTCGTAAATAATGAATTAGACGCTTGAATGATTGTATAGATATTTAAATTGGAGTATGACTACATTCATAAAGTATTCTTATTAGGTTTTTAAAAATAATAATACTTTAGAAAAAAAAACACAATCGATCGATTAATAATTCAATCGATCGATTATAATTGATTGGACATCCCTATTTCACTTTCGACACGACATGACATTAGGCCAAGATGGCGATCTAATGTTATTAGTCGCGTTAAATTCTATTAAAAGTACATTTTGGAATACAGCTAGTCCGTGATACAGAAGTATTTGCAACTTATATAATAAAATAAGTGATTAATTATCGAATATTCTGATACTCTTTATTGCACAGGGCCATTTTGGACATTGTCTTTTGTATTTTAAACCTAGATACCAAATTAAGATGAAGAAAGGAAGAAAATCAATTTATTTGGTACAACACAAGATACACACATAATATTTAGGTAAACATGAAACAAATACAAAAGAAGCAAAAAAATTACGACGCTTATTACTATAGGTCACAAAAACAAACTAAAACCAAACTACAATCGCGCTCTCAATGGAGTAGAACTTGAAAATATCTCAGTGTTAGTTGGTCATAAGCCACCTTGCCATAAAAATTACATACTACTGTTAAAATAACATCTGCTAATAAATAACCCACGAGTGGAATACGGCCAGGTCGACCATGCCTGTCTTCTAAACATCACTATCTAAGATATTTTCTTGTTTCAGACCTAGAAAACGCACGAATTGAGAACCTTTCTCTTTTAGAGGAAGTTGCTTAAAAAATATCATATAGTGACAACTCCCAAGCTGCCAAACATAGCGATTAGCATCACATCGCGATAGTGGTGGTGGACTCGGCTAAGACATGACCACGACCACTCTGTTAAGAGTACATGACTAAGAAGAAGTGGTTAGAAATTGATTTAAAAAACAATAATTTGGGAAATTATCAAACAACTTTAATAATATATTTTGTAGATATTTGTAATACTATTTTCAAACATAAAATTACACTTTCTAAAAGAAATCGACCAAAAGCAGTCTTGAAAAGTTGCACGTATGAAAACCAAATTAATATACAAATTATTTGCTTATTTTTTAAAAGCTTTTCACTTCAGGAATTTTGTTTTCGTATCCGGCATTATGATTTTAAGATAAATAGTTAATTAACGATTGCTAGGACGTTTCGTTCTCTTCATTTGTACTAGTTGCGTAAGTGTGAGCCTTTACATAAAAACATCATAAAAATGATATTAATCTCATAAATAGCTAAATAATTATTAATATCATAATCATAACGTAGGTACTGTACGTACGTATACGTATTTCAAAGTTCCGTTGTGAAAATATTTATTTTTGTGTTTCGTCTCACGCAGATGCAACTGTCAAGGCAGATGACAGACGTCCCGGTAGGGATGGCGATTATTTCTAAACAAGATCGATTATTAAATCGATTCAGCAATAAATTAAGTTCTGATAGATCGATTTACTAGAGCGGGATTATTTCCAACCTTAAAAAAATCTCTATGGATATAATGTGCAAGAAACTCCATCCTTTTAAATCATGATAATTATATATAAAAAAATATCTCGGTTACACTTCTTGTAGCTACAATATGGCAAAAGGCAAATTATGCATCTGATCACAAACTGAACTAGAAAGCTGTTCCCGCGATTATTCTACATCGACAGCTTTACTATAGATAATCACTTATTCGTTTTCGTGCTGCCAGCATAATTAGTCAAATGTAATGAATAATCGAATACAAAATAAGTTGTAATCCGAAGGCAAAACAAAAGAACTCGTTTTCAAGTTTCTAAAATCGACTAACAAAATCTATAATTTATTGTTTATGATCGATAAAAAAAAAAAACAATTTACTTGACCTATAAAATCGAATCAAATCAAATCAAAAACGTTTATTTCAAATAGACCAATTACAGGCACTTTTGAATTGTCAAAATGTCGGTCAGTTAAACAAACAAGTGAAGCTAAATTGCACGTTCCAAAGAGTAGATCTCTATGGAGAAGAACGTGCAAGAAACTCCATGGACACTCTTTTAAATCATATGTGTTACATATAGTGTTTGTTTACATATTTCTTGCTGCTTGTATTAGGTATGTGAGCACAATGTAGATAATAATAAAAAAATATATTAAAAGATAAAAACTTAATTAGGCCACTGGCAGCTAAGAGATGACCAGTCTCATCTGACGGCACCCGTTCACGAGCATGACGCGTGCATCAGCCCCACTTAGCTCAACCATTTTGAAAGGAACTGAATGACCCGATAACACGCGCCACCAACAGCGAGACGCACAGAGTACTTTGTAACATACTGCGAGACATTTGAGTGAGCATGACAAACTCTCAACTGCCATGCTCGCAATGTCAAAATAAAAAAATAAAAAAAGTTGTAACCTAATAAAAATGCTCCATGGTACTTCACATTCCCAAATTTGGAAAAAAAAGTGCTTCTACATACTACAATGCTATTATTTTTAGATATAATAGGTAAAGAATCCTAAGTCCTATTGAAATAAACTAATCAAATAAAAATAAAACACTGAAAACAACAATACGAAAAGGGCAGCAGCATCTCTTCGAATATATATATAAAGACTAATTTGTAGCTACAAATGTATGTGGCTGTGGAGCAGGACCGGCATTTAGCCAAGCATTTTTATCAAGGAGATAACCTTCCAATTTATAATATGCTTGTCTACATAGTGTGCGTTTAAGGCAATGTTTTAAATTTTGACTCGTTTAATTGGAGAATTTCTAATGGAATTTTATTATAAAATTTTACACAGTACCCCATAAAAGAACTAGCTACTTTAGCTAACCTGAATCGAGGTTGATCTAACTTGTCCTTATTTCTAGAATTAAAATTGTGCCTATCACTTATTTTAGTAAAAAGATGAATATTTTTCCGGACATACATTATATTTTCATAAATGTATTGACAAAGTACCGTCATGATGTTTATATCTTTAAATAATTCCCTAAGAGAATCGCGCCTGCGAAGATTGTATGTGGCTCTGATAGCTCTTTTCTGCAGAATAAAAATAGACTATATCTGCAGCCCGTCCCCATAGCAAAATACCGTAAGACATGATACTATGAAAGTAAGTAAAATAGACCAGCCTCGCGGTATGTACATCAATAAATTGACGGAATTTTCTGACAGCATAATATGCTGCTGAACTAAGCCGTCCTGCCAGAGATGTTAAATGAGGGCCCCATTGTAGCCTCGAGTCGAGCGTGATTCCCAGGAAAACCGTGTTTTTGACGATTTCTAGTTTCTACTTGTTCAATATTATTTCCAAGTCATTACTTTTAACATTCGGTAACGCAAATCTTACGCACTTCGTTTTTTTCCCATTTAGTACTAAATTATTAACAGTAAACCAGTTTTGGACCTGCTGTAGAGCGTTGTTCACGTCATCAATACGAGTGGAACGTCTATTGATCTTAAATATTAAGGACGTATCGTCAGCAAACAATACTATATGTGGTTGTTTTTTCAATAAATGCGGTAGATCATTTATGTACACCAGAAAGAGGAAAGGACCCAATATAGAGCCCTGTGGTACCCCCATTTTTATTTTTAAGCCCCGTGAATTTACACCATTTATCTGAACTTGCTGTTGCCTCTCATTTAAATAAGATTTCACTAGGCTTAGTGCAAGGCAAGTTTACCTAATCCGTAATGTTCTAGCTTTAAAAGTAAGGTTTTTTGATTAACACAATCAAAAGCCTTTGAGAGGTCACAGAAGATTCCAATAGCATCTTGGGCTTCCTCCCACGCTGCAAATATGTGTTTTAATATGGAGACACCAGCATCAGTCGTACAACGTCCTTTGGTGAAACCATACTGCTGTTCGTGTAAGATTTTATTACTGTTAAAATTAATAAGCATTTGATTGAGCATAACATTTTCAAAGACCTTACTGAAAACCAGCAACACGGATACAGGTCTATAATTATTGGTGTCATTATGGTCGTCAGATTTAAAAAGAGGTATAACTTTATTGAATTTCATTACATCTGGAAAGACTCCTTGGTCCACACACAAATTAAAAATTAAAGCCAAGTATGGTGCTACGGTCTCGATTATAGATGTACAAACTTTAACAGACATTCTCCAAATGTCCTCGGTTAATTTTATTTTTATTTGCCGGAAAGCCTTTATGACTGTCATAGGGTTTATATGTTTGAATTGAAATTCAACCGGACAGCCTGGCACGTTTTCTTTCAATAAAGCAATTAAGGCCTCTGGCGAGGAATTTAAAGCTTCCGTTGTCTTAAGAGATATGTTGGTGAAAAAATTCACAAACTCTTGGGCTACTTCTATGTTAGAATTTATGGGACCATGTGAAGTCTCCAATAAAAAATCCGTGTTTCGTACCTTATTTCTACCCGTTTCACTATTAATAACTTTCCAAACGGTCTTTATTTTATTGTCTGCCGATTTGATTTTTGTGGTAATGAAAAGGGCCTTCGCTACTTTGCAAATTTTTCTAAAGAGTTTAGAATATTTATTTACATACTTGTTAAAGCTTTCAGAGTTAAAAAATGGCTTAAGGCCATATAGTTCATATAGTTTTTCCCTACTTATCCTTATACCTTTAGTCGCCCAGTCACTAAATACAAACTTAGGGAAAACATTTTTTGACTTCTTTTCAAAACTTTTATTAAATTCATTAAGTATTACTGAAAAGAAATTATTATAAAATTTATTGGCATCATCAATACTATGGCCCAGAACATTTAACTTATTTTTTATGTTACTATTAAATTTTGTTAATTTGCTAAGTGTAATTGGCCTAAATTGAATTTGAGCTTTTTCCAAAGTTGCTTTAGACTTAAAAGACACCGTTTGTCCACTATGATCAGACGGAAGATAATTCACTATGGTTTTATCTAAATAATCACAATCACAGAAAACATTATCAATACAAGTTGCAGAGGTTTTAGTTGCTCTAGTTGGTTCTTTAAAAACATTAGACAGATTAACCCTTCAGATACCGTCAATTAGAGACACAATAGTAAGACAATAGATGCGCGGCCACCGGGTGTCGCTTGGGGATTCATGAATTAAATGATTTAAAAAGGCTTAAAAATCTGCAGCTATTTGAATTATTTTCTAAAATATTGATATTAAAATCTCCACAAATAATTATGGATTTGTTACTGTCTGCAAGTTTTGTTAGAATATCTTCCATTGTTGCTTCAAATAAACTTAAGTTTTGAGGGTCCGGGGGTCTGTACACGCACACTACAACATGCTCAACTAGCTCAACACAGGACAGTTCAATGCAATGTTTATTTGACAAGCTAACTATATCATTACGTTGTTTAAATTTTAAGCATTTTTTTAATAAGATCAGGGAACCACCCTGCAGCATAGATTTACGGTTAAAACAACTGCCTACACTATAATTTTCATAACTAAGTAGCATTTGGTAATCTTTCAACCAATGTTCAGTAAAACATATGACATCAAACATTGTTTTTTCTAAAAACATTTCAATTTCTAATAATTTGGTAGAGATATCCTGAATATTTTGATGAAATAACTTCAAGACATGCTGCTGAGCCCCTTTTTGGCTTTTAACTTTTTGAAAGCAAGAAGATACCTCGTTATTACTTGGTATAACTATGGTGTTACTGGTACCCTCTGTTGTCCTATAAATTAGTTTAAACTACTATCCGGAGTTACAAAAGAATTTTCCATAGTGATACATGGGACCTCCTTCGTACAGTTTACAAAAGAATTAATAGCAATTAAGCTATGGTCAATTTGGCTGTCCACAGGTTTATTAGTATTAATACTACAGTGCGTTTCACTTAAGGTGGTGCATCATGATTCACATTTTCACTGTTTTTCATACAACCGCTCATAACTGATTATGACGTTATTACACATTTTTCATTAGATATTTTGGAAACACAGTATCTTGTGGATATTATCTAGGTTTCTAAAGAAACCAATTTCTAAATTTGTGTAAAACTAATTTAGTAAAAACCTCTGAAAATGTCCTATTTTGTATGAACTTTGACACTTCATAATTTGCCTAAAAATGTAAAAAAGTCAAAAAGTAATCCTCTAGAGACCTTGCAAATTTTATTAAGATTCTAAATGACGACAACTTTTTCCAAAAACTTTTAAGGGTTTAAAAAAAACAGCTATTTCCTGGAGTAAGTTTTGTGAAATTTTCGAGTAAATCTCGAAATTACCGAATACTAACAGAATTTCCAGGCGTTATCTCTCTTTTATTGCATTGCCTTATCGTCAAACATCGCGTTGGATTGCATTAAATGAAGTAACAAGCTTTTAAACCATTTTCGATGTTTACGATAAGCGAGTTTAGAAGGACCCTCTTAAGACATTCCTTCGGCGTAATGTTGGCTCCCCTGTCTATCTACACAAAAAAGAAGGGAAATAGGGAAAGAGTTGTCTACTTTACCAAAATTGTTCCCCGAAATGCGAAACGAAATCGATTTTAACGGTAGTTGCAACACTTTTTGGAGAATTATGAGAGGAATGGGATTTTATTTAAAAAAGCAAATCTAAAAGGATGTTGTTAATAGAGAGGTACGATATTGTGGCGTGTCGTTTTCGGTATTTGAAAGAATTTCAGGACAATCGGAATGGAGTCCAGCATCCTATACTTTATTCAAAAATAGTTAAAAAAAAAAAAAACAAAAAAAGGCAATTGTTATAAGTAACGAAGTATCAGTTAATCTCCCTAATATTAAGTAATTTAATTGCTAAAAACATTGCAACACTGTTTTTCCGTATTGCCAACATTACGGGAAAGGAACTTCTTAAGTGAAACGCACTGTAAACATTGTGGATTTAACTAAAAATTACTTTGACATACTACTTATGTCTGTGTTAATAAAAGAAACTAAGAGCTTAGCTATTGTGTGTCTTATTCTAGTTGGCAGATACGTTGTACCTCTAGTCGACCTTAAATGACCAACAAAAATGTTGGTGTCAAAAAACATAAACTTGTCACTATAGTGACTTGTTAAGAAATTCATATGTTGATTAAGCATATGAATATATTTATTTTTCCTACTAGATAATTGTTCATAATATGGAAATGCACACAATATTATTTTCTTGCACTTTAATTTTAACATCTCAGTTACAAAGTCCGTGATGTCTTCCTTTCTTACTTTCAAACTATTACCTATAAGCACTGTTACATCAGTATTACGATTATACGTTTTTTTTTTGTAACTAATTCCATAATTTGCATATAGGTTGACCTGGGTAAACAATAATTTTGAGTAGAGTGACTCAGTTCGTTATGTATTCATTTTCCTAGACCTCTTCCCATACTATCTGAAAACATAACTGAAGAATAACAATCCTGACTAGTACAGGATGGAAAATTACCAGACTCAGACTGGACAATGTGACTTAAATCCTGCCCAAAGTTAGTTAATGCTTGTCCAATAACACAGTCCTGAAAAGAACTCTCAGCCTGGGACGAGTCCACCGTTGCCTCAGGCTGGCCAGCATCAAGATCTGAGACCGTCTGACATGTGCACCGACTCTTAACACAAGATTCTAGATTGCCATCCCTAAGCCGGCACCTGCGGAAGCCGCCATTACTGTTTTTGTGTCAATTGAGAATAGTCACCGCGATTAATCTCTCCACTTAAATAGTAATACTTATGGAAATTCGTTGTTGTGTTTGTTCTAAACAACTTTGCGTGTGTCATGCAACTTACGACAGGTCGTTTTCATATTCAATTGTGTTTTATTATGCCAGGACGTTTTTGTGTTCTGTTTCCGAGTTAAGACATAATTTTTAAGTTATCTCAGAATTTGTTTAATTACTTTAAATCTCGGATATTTGTGTGAAAAGGAACACTTTTATTTAATAGTATATAAAACGTGGTCTATAATAAATTAAGATTTATTGTGTTTCAACTTAAGACGGATTTCCATACATCGTTGAACATGATCCTTTCTGTTCGTTTCATGTGTTTATGTTGTGCTACGATTGCCTACAGGCCTACGCGAAAGCGTAGCATGTCGGAGGGCTTCGCTACGAACAATCGTAGCAACTTGGAAAAGTCATTAATTCTACTTCATCTGGTTTATGGCTTCTGTTTAAACAAAAAGGAGTTTTTATTATAATTGTTATTATTATTCTACAAAAAAAAAAAAAACAAAAAACACGTAATTAATAACAAAAAAGTCAATTTGTCTATAATGTTACTAGCAAAGCAAAGCCCTAAATCCCACTCAACTGATTACCCCAAGATTAATAAAGAACGATTATAGCTACTATCATTCCCATGCATTAATAATTTCGTTCAGTTGTTATCATGTTTGCTTCACGTCTTATTGTACGTTCCTAAACACACAGTTAATTTCCGATAGACCCATTCGAACTGCACACATCAATTTCATCGAGTAAACAAAAATGTACGTGCCTTGTTACATACAGTGTTTATTTTTCCAGTATTGTATGCGTGTATCAGTTGCCTTTGTTTTTTTGAGGTCGGTCAAACCCAATGGATATTGGTATTTTTTAAACCCTGTCACGTTTTTTTTGTTATCTGTCATCGCATGACAGAATGATGAATACTTGTGTGACGTTTGCTGTGTAGGTATTTCTGTTGTTCAGCGTTTATAGAATCTACGACAGTACTAATACAATCAACCCAATTTTTATTTTTATTTAATAGAAATAGAAGCTTAAAAAATAAATGAATCGCACTGTGGCGACAGCCGCCTGGGTTGTAACCTGTGGCGGTTGCAGGAGATTGAGAAAGTCCATTCCCCCACGGCTGCGTCCATCTCCTTCTAGTGAATCACTGTTTCTGCTGAGGTGACCGCAGCGCATTCCCTGTCACCTGACCTAGAGCCCACCTTTTGCCAATTGTCTACACGAGGACACGGCAGTGCTCCGCCCAAACGGGTACACCTCAACCGTGATGAAGGTCACGAAGTGGCGGAAGTATTAGAGACAGAAATACTCAAATTGTAATTAATCACACCACTTTTTGAATCGCGAACAACTCTCGGTGTGTTTTTTTTTTCTGAAAATATCTTTGAATGATATCAGTATCATTTCAGCCATTGGACAACTAAAGGCGCTTTTTCTTTTCCTTGCTCGTAATAGCACAGCACATGTTTACTTCACATTGTCGTATATTTAAAATGTTGAAATAAAATATAGTTCAGGGTGAAACACGGCCAATTTGCTTTGGTGTCGAAGCAATTTCGGCGTGCAATGGCCCGAGAGAAACTACCCTTGGGCGACGCACCTGCCCATAATCATTACATATTAATGTACTTACGTAACATATATGTACATCAAGGGTGGCTAACCGGTCGATTGCGATCACGCTATCGATCTCGACTAATCGATTAATCTAGTCGATCTTGGCAAGTATAATAGTGTATTTAGTTTTAGACCAAAAAAATTATGACACTAGGCAGCAGATACCTAGCTATTATCGGCTGTAGTATATTTTTGTCTTAAAAAAAAATAACAAATTCCAGACAAGTTGCTCAAATTTTTGAGCTCGTTTCGCTTATTCTTTGATTATCCGATTTTTCAGTACTTATGATTTGACAATTTATTTTCTATTATTAATATGGTTTATCATATTGAACCTCTTCAAAGCGTTGTGCTGAAATTTTTGAACTCGCTTGCTCTTTTATTCTTATTACATTTTGTATCATGATAGATTACACAGACTCTAGTTAAGAAAAAAAAAAAAGATTATGTGTGAGGAATCAAGTTGGCATAGACAGCCTACAGTCGCATCTACAGAAAAAAAATATAACCAGTGCGTAATTTTAAAGATAAACGAATCTAAATAAAATAAAGTAGTGTATTATAATGTGTTCTATTCAGATTCGTTTTTTTTTTCCTATGAACAAATATAGTAATAGTAAGTGAGCGTGTGGATTGTTCTTTTTTTAAAGTTAATTATATCTATACGAAATCAAGGAAGGTTTGAGAAAACAATTGACATAACTTCATGGTGAAGATAAAACAATTGTGAAATCGATGGGAAAAAAGTAGTGATCCATTAACTGGAACACTCAATCTGCTAACTTGAGAAAATACTACACTCTACAGGACATATACTAAATATACCGTCTTAAGTATAGTTGTATATTATAAAAATAACATTTCACATATTTCCGAGAATATTGTTGGTATTTGTTGAATTTCAATACTGTTACAAAATAAAATGAAGGGTATAACTGACGTCGACGATACGAAGATGATATAATAATATCTCAAGCATCTGTATTCTGTATATTAAATTTTAAAGAGCACTCTAACCCATGTATAACTTGAATTGAGTTCTGAAGTTGAAACGGTTCTAAATAACAATGAGCCCTTATTCAAGTTTTAATCAAGATTCTAGCCTCTTTCTCAAGTACCTATGTATATAATATGTATTTTAATTAAATACTTTAATGAGATAAGATATTTATAATTTGTTTCTTTGTTTTTCTACCTGTTGTGACAATAATCTTCTCAACCTAATTTCGATTACGGCGGCTAATTCCAACTGAGATTAGCTAGGTACACAGAAAATATTATAGTGCTCAAAAGCGTGCGCAAATAAAGGTGCGTGCCCTCTTTGTTCCTTTTCTTTCATAGTCCAAGGAGACGTTAATCCGACACGACCAGGGAGAGATCAAGCGCAGGAAGAGCGTACCACCACCAGACTTCAAACTCCGGGCAGCTACTGAGTAATTCGTAATCGAAAAATCCAATTGTACTTTTTGTTTAACCTGGGTAACAAACCTTGGACCCCGTGTTCAGTCGTCGGAATTGCGATGACGAGACCAACGAGGTATTTTAAAAAAACACGTGTTGATGTTTTTATTAAAATTATCATAAACTCATTTCTGTTAGCGGCTTTCCCCGCGAGAAAGTATAAAATAGACTGTAACTTAGTCAATCAGTGACAAAGTTGCATTTTACTCGTGAAATCATTTTGAAAATCGGTTATTTTTGACTTTATAATCTATCTATACTAATATTATAAATGGGAAAGTGTGTGTGTGTCTGTTTGTCCGTCTTTCACGGCAAAACGAGTGACAAATTGACGTGATTTTTTAAGTGGAGATAGTTGAAGAGATGGAGAGTGACATAGGCTACTTTTTGTCTCTTTCAAACCCCCCACTTCCCAAGGAACCATGTTACCACGAATTTAACGCGAGCGAAGCCGCAGTCAAAAGCTAGTTTCTTATAAAAAAAAATATAAAAATACGAATCTTTTCTCTTTGTAATATTAGTATATACAGATGAATATTAAAAATGAAAGACTTGAGTAGATTGAATAGTCTATTTAAGTTTTCTCTATTTAGACTAAGTTAAAAATACTTCTGAGGGCAATTGATGTTGATGTTAACAAAGCGCACTGTTCCCGCGCGCCTCAAGGAGTTGTCAGCAGCAGGAGGGGCCCAGCTGGGTCGAAGCCTACTGGGGACAGGGTTATGCGAAAGGGAGCTCGTGCCCCCCGGTATGAAGGCTAGTAAGAACGGGGTGGGTTTTTAGTAAGAGTCTGACACTATCTCTCGCTGCACCCAAGAGCGAGGGTTGTCATAAGATGATTTTTGCCGTGTTTTTGCCCACCGAAAAAAAAAGGGCGATTTTGATGTTCATAACCACAGTTAGTTAAACAATAGAATGTCAACATGTATGTTTATTGTATCTAGTAAATTAAGTAATTAAGCTCAATAGCTTCTACATTAGTCATTAAGTACAATACACATCAGATAGCACTTATCCGCTTAAATCAATTTGACGGGACGCGATTGAATCAGTAGGTATGCGGAACGGTAACTGGCTACAGTTAATTATGGAAACCCAACATGGCTGGTGTTAAGTCTGACCTAATTGAAATCTGTGAAATGAAAGGGAGGATCTTCGTGCTTGATCTTCGCACCACAAATTGGTTACGACATCTGTTTATTTAAATGTAATCAACAACAGAAAAGGTGGTTACTGTGTGTGTCTTTTAAGGTTAATTTGGTGTAAAATTATTGGAGCGTTCTGTGAACATTTATTTGCAGTTAATAAGCTCTAGCTTGTTGAGATATTTTTTTGAGTTGAAATATTTTTTCATAGCAAACTTTTATAGCGTGGTTTATACCTATTTAATTCATACTCATCAAGACCATTCCATACCATACCATACCGGGCCCATACCCGGGTCGGGGTTATCCGAAAGGAAACTAGAGCCCCGGTATGAAGGCTAGAAGGAACGGCGCGGGGTTTTTAGTCAGTAAGAGTCTGACACTGTCTCCCGCTCCACCCAAGAGCTGGTTTCGTCAAAGATGATTTTCCCCGTCGACAAAAAAAAAAAAAAAAAAAGACCATTCCAAAAATCTCAGACACTTTAGGCCTGCTATAGTGCTACCACGAGCTCTTAACCATTTTACGATATAATCTGAATTGTTAAAGAGATAGAGCTATACAGGGTGTATGACTCCATCCCTCCTTCTCGTTCACACGATTGACATTTTAATGGTAGGCCTTCGATAACTTTATTTTGAGGGTATTGAATGAGACTGAGTCGTCACGGATATGTAACGCTCGATCGGATCGTGTCAGCCGACTTTACCCGAACGATCATGTTTTTTTTAACAATTTTTTCCATTGGATTGTTCCCACCGCATTCAGCTCCGAAATGAATGAATCATGGTGTTGAAATTTCCTCCGACCTAAATCTTGAGCGGGTCATTGAGTCCAAAACCAAAATAGCTGCTAGGAAACTAGGCGTTCTTGCAAAGGTCCGGCGGAACTTCACACCGGAACAGCTTTTAATGTTATATAAAGCACTGGTCCTATACACTGGTCACACATGGGCTGGTGCAGCAAAATGCCACCTAGCAGCTTTGGACTCGGTAGAAAGGCGTGTGAAGAGGCTGATTGGTGATCCAGATTTGGTAAGTCCAATCTTCAAAGCCTTGAGCACAGGCGTAGGGTAGACAGCCTTTTGGTATTTTACGGGTTGCATTTTAGAGCTTGTGCGCAGGAATTGCATGACTTGATTCCGCCATCTCATTTTTACTATCGGACAACCCGACGTACGGCGAGTATTCACCCTTATATTGTTGAAACCTCTACGGTCCGGACTAAGCATTTCGCCTCGTTATTGTACCGCGTACATCGAAAGACTGGAAAAATTTGCTTGCTGCAAGGCTAGAGTGAATAGGCTCTTAATAAACTAGTGCGCCTCAGCATCAACGATTGCATCACTGCTTACCATAAAGTAGGATTGCAGTCAAGCACTAGTTTATATTATATAAAAAAAAACATCGCAGAAACGCTTTGATTTTTTGTGTCATTTGTCACTTTTGAACCAATGTCCGACAAATTCTGATATTTAGCGACATATTTCGTGGGTAAGCCAGTTTCAGGCGCATCTTAGAACCCAGCTTTATACGATAAATGTAATAAATAGCGACGGGCACGCGCACTTTTCCACACTAGTGCGGAAAACAGAAAATTGCTTGCCAAAATGCGGTAGACATAAGAGAGGAGTTTCGAGTTAGTATATTGAAAAAACTTAATTCAATTACCTAGCACAGATCATTGCAATTAATGAATAACCAATGTGTAATGGCATTCCCAGGAAACCGATAATTATTAATACTTGTTAAAATAAAACAAAAATAAAGTATGATGAGTAGATTAATTGGAAATCAAATTTTAACCCGCATCGAATGATCAACATGAACGCTTGAACAGAGCTTCAATTAATATTATCTCATTTGTTTTTCGTAGTTTTGTTATTTTTCAGTAGATAATTTCATAAATTATAGTTGTATTTTATATGTTACTGGTTACTAAGGAACTTTGATTTTACGATAATTTACAGTTTTTTTAGGTAGGCAGTAAAATATATACCTATGATCATAATCAGCCTTATTATGTTTCCACTGCTTAAACTCAGATCTCCTCTCTAGGAAAGGAAATGAGTTGGTGGATGTCACATATCTACGAATTTTTGGTTCTAGGACACGCCATTTTCCTCCCGCTTTTTGAGAGCAGTGGTGATGAAATTTTTTGACAGAGAGGTAGAATTTATCATAGTGATAATGATTTATAAGCCAGCCTTAGATTTTCAATAGAATCTGGTCTCAGTCATGAGTTTAAGAATACTAAACTTGTTCAGGGCAAGCTAGAAAGTAAATAACATTTTTATTAAATAATCTTTGATTATATAAATAATATTACACGAATACTGACAATTGCTTGCGCTGGCCGAACAGGTCCATAAAAATTGTGTGGAGGAGAGAACCTCCTCGAAAGACCATCTTACACACTTATTTGCATGGTAATTAGATAATATGATTTGACTATTACATGTTTGCTGTATGGACTTTAAGAAAGACTGACATCTGAGTTTGTTTCGGTTTCTTCTCAGGGTAGTCACCTAGGAAACAACAGTCTTGTCTAGTTTAAATTGAAGAAAAAAAAACTTATAACAGTGATTTTAAAGCCAATTTGCAAAATAAATATCATTAGCAAAAATAAAAAAAAACTTTTTACAAAAAAAATATAACCGACTTCAATGATAAAAAACACTGAAAAGTATCAAATAACTTTAATTTGGAAGTCGGTGTTTCTACAATAGTTTAGTCTCTTCGTTATTTAACACCGACTTCCAAATTAAAGTTATTTGATACTTTTCAGTGTTTTTTATCATTGAAGTCGGTTATATTTTTTTTGTAAAAAGTTTTTTTTATTTCACACTTTTTAGTTATGGTACCACCACTAAAAAGTACCCCTCAGTCAAACTTAAATACCTTATAGTCAGAGCGCATCTCATAACGGTTCTAATAATCCCAAACACGGTTAGATTACATTAATTTACCTTTCGGCTTCATCATCAGATCAGTTCGATATATCCTCTCCCCCTCTTCTTTCAAACAGTCATTAGACTAGATGCTGGAGAGGGAAAGGATATATCGAACTGATCTGATGATGAAGCTAAAAGGTAAATCTTTCAATCAGTCATTAGACTAGATGCTGATAATCCCGGCTGTAGCATCAGGCCAGATTTATGTCAACATTGCAATGAACTTAAAATTTAGTCCTGTTTAAAATGAGCCCAAACACGACTACGGTGCTGTAATTTCAAGGTTTGTACTTTTCCTGATGCTCCTGGCTTCAGCATCAGGTCTATGTACTTTGGTGTTCTTTATTAGCAGTACGTTTATCCACACATCGAGCCGTTTTCAATGAGCCTAAACTCGATATATCTGCTGTTTGTTGTCGAGGACTTAGGTACTCTGCAGACTATCCTGACTGCAGCATCAGGTCATGACTCATGATCATCAGATCATGAGACCAAATGTGGCAAATGCCCTATCAAACATCAAAACAATTTACTAAAACAGTCCTTGCCTGTTCGAGTAACTTCTTACTGTTAAGGAGTTGTACCTTCCATCATCAGCCCAGCTACCTGAGATGGTGACGACCATACGCAAATACACAAGATACTTCATAAAATATGCGAAAATCAATAAGTGAGCCTATAAAATTTGAAGGTTGCCCTCGATTTCTCCAAGATCCCATCATCAGATCCTAATTTGGTGATAATGGGACCACCTCAGAACTATCTACTTTCGAACAAAAAAAGAATTTTGAAAATCCGTCCACATTTGGGGGAGTATTCGACGAACAAACATACAAAAAAAAAAAAAAAAAAAAAAAAAAAAAAACATACAAACAGCCGAACGTAATACCTCCTCCTTTTTGGGAAGTCGGTAAAAACAGAAAACTAAATTAATTTTGATAGAGGTAGAGTGAATATAAGATAACGTAAACAATGGAATATTTTTGACATCTTTCTTTAAGTAAAGCAATATCTAAGTAATAAATAGCGATTTAATTTAATAATCCGAAAGAAGCTTCAGTACGCATACACATTTTACTCGCTCGTTCCACATAAAAACACATTTAATAACAAAATTAAACCAACAAACGATAAGAGGCAGACTCACTTAAAAACTTACTTATAACCTTTATAAATCGACGCAATATTTATCATATTTACAACATAAAAATATACTTAAAACATTTTCTGACTCCCAGAGCAGAAACAAGCCCAAATTTCTGTGTAAACGTAAGTTCGTGAAAGTGATGGGTGACTCACTGGGGAATAAAGAATTTACTTGTATCCAACCCAAGAGCAATTCCAATCTCGTGTTCCTAGGAGCACAATTAATTCCCTCAACTTAGATACAGCTATTTATCATTTGCCTTTTTTAAGCGACTTCGAAAAGGAGGAGGTTCTAAGTCCGGCTGAATGTATGTTTTTTTTTCTTGTTTTTTTTTTTTGTATGTATGTTCACCGATATTTCGGTCAATTGTGGACCGATTATGAAATTTTTTTTTTTGATTGAACGGTTATGCTTTCAAGTTGGTCCCATAGAAATATTGTTATGATCTGATCATGAACTTCGAAGATATGGAACAGAACTCCTCATAGAATCATAGCAGAATTGTCGTAACAAGTAAAATTGCTTTGTTTATACGTGTAGTCGATGACTGACTGAAAGAAAAGGGGGAGGGGATGTATCAAACTGATCTGGTGATAATGCTGGAAGGTAAATTCATGTAATGTAACCGTATTTGGGATTATTAGAATCGTTATGAGATGCACTCTGGCTATAAGATAATTTATGTTTAGCTGAAGGGTAGGTACTTTTTAGTGGTGCTACCATAACTAAAAAGTGAAAAATAAAAAGCTTTTTACCAAAAAAAATTAAACCGACTTCAAAAAGTACAAAATAATTTTAATTTCGAAAGTCGGTGTTTCTATAATAGATACCCAATTTTGTCTCTTCGTTATTTAACACCGACTTCCGAAATTAAAATTATTTTGTACTTTTTGAAGTCGGTTTAATTTTTTTTGGTAAAAAGCTTTTTATTGTTCAAAGTTTTTGAAGCTTGAGGTGAAAGTGAAATAAGTTTTTTGACTCATTTTTATATTGCTTTGTCTGAGCTTGATGGCACGTTGAAGCTTTAGATATTAGGTTTTTATCTATGAATTTATCAAAACGAGTTACTTTGGATTGTGATATTTTTATATTTAAGGTTATTGATTAGTTTTTTCTGTTTTGTATTTTCTATAATAACGCTGTAGTTATAACAATTTTCAGTTCTACCAGGAGACAATGCGTCTCAAACAGAATGCAAAATTATATCGAAAAAATAATAACGTACCTTTTATATAAAGTTTATTTGTCTTATTGTTCCTAGTCGATCCCAATATATCACAATAGTAACCAACCTATGAATAAAATACCAATTTTAATAGATACACTTTAAACGTTATTGACGTTTCACTGGATTGTAAAATATTTTATAGAATATAATTTTCGTGCTAACGTCATCATCATCATCTTCTTGCCCTTGTCCGTGTTATTTAGGGTCGGCGCAACACGTTTTTTTCATTTTTTTTTTCACTAACTTCCTTTTCTTTAATATCAATTTTTGTGCTAACGTATCCACGTAATATACAATTTCGGTGCCCGAATACCTCTGTCGAGTGGTCGAGGCTTGCCTGTCGGACAGGTCCATTATCTACCCCGGTCACCAGGGAGACTGGAAACGTCGAGAGATGTCGTGCGGTGTTCCGCAGGGGTCGGTTCTAGGCCCACCTTTGTGGAACATCGGCTACGACTACGTGCTGCGCGGCGACCTCCCTGACGGGGTCAGCGTGGTCTGCTACGCAGACGACACGCTGGTTCTAGCGCAGGGAGAGTCGCACCAGGCGGCGGTCGCTCTAGCGACACGCGGGGTTGCGACAGTCGTTGGTAGGATCCAGGAGTTGGGACTCGAGGTGGCGCTGCACAAATCCGAGGCCATGTTTTTCCACGGCCCTCGGAATGCGCCACCATCGACTCCCAACTTACGGTAGGAGGAGTTCGCATCGGCGTCGGGTCGACGATGAAGTACCTGGGACTCGTTCTCGACAGCCGATGGAATTTCGGAGAACACTTCCGACGCTTGGCTCCCAAACTCAACCGGGCCGGGGCTGCTCTCAAGCGGCTCCTGCCCAACCTTGGGGGTCCAGACGCCTCCTGCCGGAGGCTCTACGCGGGGATCGTTCGGTCCATGGCCCTCTACGGGGCGCCGGTGTGGGCGCCGTCGCTGGCAAAGCGACCGGCGTCCATACTGAACGCCTGCCAGAGGGTCATGGCAATACGGATGGTGCGGGGTTACCGCACGATCTCCCGCGAAGCGGCGAGCCTTCTGGCTGGCCTACCACCGTGGGATCTGGAGGCAACAGTCCTTGCACACATGCACGATAAGCGCGTGGAGATGCAACGCCGGAGTGAAAGTCCACTACCGCGACAGGTCGAGGTATAGCGGACAGAGCTCCGGCGGGATCTCACGGTGAAATGGCGTCAGCGACTATCGCAACCCAGTGCTGGGCACGCCACGATTATGGCGGTAAGTCCCCTCTTTGAGGCGTGGCTGGAAAGACCTCACGGCGTCCTTACCTCCCGCATGACGCAGGTCCTCACCGGACATGGCAAGTTCGGGAGGTTCCTGCATCGGATTCGAGCGGAAGAGACGCCCGGGTGCCGCCACTGTGCGGAACGCCCGGAGGACACGGTGGAGCACACAGTTGAGGTGTGCCCTGCTTGGGCGGAGCAACGCCGTGTTCTCGTGGGGGCGATCGGCGGCGGAGACCTCTCGCGCCGGGCCTTGGTTCAGGCCATGGTCCGGAGCGAGGAGGAGTGGCAGGCGGTCGCCTCCTTCTGCGAAGCAGTAATGCTAGCAAAGGAGGAGGCAGACCGCATCAGGCAACGGCGCCCCCGCCGCCGCCGCCGGGATTCCGATCCCGATTTCCAGCCACCGTAGACGCGGGCTCGCGGACGGCGAGCCATGGGTAGCTCGCTGTCCGATCGTCCGGTAACTGTCCGGACCGAGCCAAGGCGTCGACGGCGCGCACTGTTCCCGCGCGCCTCAAGGAGTTGAGTAGTTCAGCAACAGGAGGGGCCCATCTGGGTCGAAGCCTACCGGGGTCGGGGTTATCCGAAAGGAAACTAGAGCCCCGTTATGAAGGCTAGAAGGAACGGCGCGGGGTTTTTAGTCAGTAAGACTCTGACACTGTCTCCCGCTCCACCCAAGAGCGGGTTTCGTCAATGATGATTTTGCCGTCGAGAGAAAAAAAAAAAAACGTAATTTACAATTTGGCAAATCAATTCGTAATACATAATTTCCAAACTATTCATATGCAAATCAGTATCTTAGTATCAACCTGTTTGTATGTCCCATATAAATTACATCATCAAAATCAGTTCCCGAACTTAATACTTTATACAATTCACATTATGCCGATTTCAATGTAAATCAAATTAAAAATAATTGCTTTTACATTCCAGAGTAAGAATAATAATACGTCTCGAGATATAATGTCACATAATTACGCTACAGAATTTCCAGAATACTTTAACCATTTTCTGACAATGAATTTACTTAACAAGAATATTTGAGAAGGACAAAGGTCAGCTATTTGGGGGCTGTTGATGTCGTTTGTTTGATGGAACTCATGAGGAAATAATTATATGGAAAAATACCGAGTTATATCAGCATGAACAATCTGAAACTCTGAGAGAATAGCACATGATTTTCTCATACAACCTTTAACACCCCCATCGTTATATTAGGGGTAATTTTAAAAAATAATTTAGAAGCCTTTTTGTTTGGGTTACTATTTATGCTAAGTTTCAAATGACGGAAAAAAAAAAAAAAATTTGCATATAAACAAATTCCCCATTTTCACGCCCTTAAAAGTTTGGGCACGCCACGATTATGGCGGTAAGTCCCCTCTTTGAGGCGTGGCTGGAAAGACCTCACGGCGTCCTTACCTTCCGCATGACGCAGGTCCTCACCGGACATGGCAAGTTCGGGAGGTTCCTGCATCGGATTCAAGCGGAAGAGACGCCCGGGTGTCGCCACTGTGCGCAACGCCCGGACGACACGGTGGAGCACACCGTCGAGGTGTGCCCTGCCTGGGCGGAGCATCGCCGTGCCCTCGTGGGGGCGATTGGAGGCGGAGACCTCTCGCGCCGGGCCCTGGTCGAGGCCATGGTCCGGAGCGAGGAGGAATTGCAGGCGGTCGCCTCCTTCTGCGAAGCAGTAATGCTTGCAAAGGAGGAGGCCGACCGCATCAGGCAACGGCGCCCTCGCCGCCGTCGCCGGGATTCCGATCCCGATTTCCGGCCACCGTAGACGCGGGCTCGCGGACGGCGAGCCATGGGTAGCTCGCTGTCCGATCGTCCGGTAATGGACCGAGTCCAAGACGTCGACGGCGCGCACTGTTCCCGCGCGCCTCAAGGAGTTGTCAGCAGCAGGAGGGGCCCAGCTGGGTCGAAGCCTACTGGGGACAGGGTTGTCCGAAAGGGAGCTCGTGCCCCGGTATGAAGGCTAGAAGGAACGGCGCGGGGTTTTTAGTCAGTAAGAGTCTGACACTGTCTCCCGCTCCACCCAAGAGCGGGTTTCGTCAAAGATGATTTTCCCGTCGACAAAAAAAAAACGCCCTTAAAAGTTGTTTTTTTTTTAATCCTTTCTTAGTGCTCGCCCTACATTATAAGAAACCCTTGAACAAATTTTCACGTTCTTAGACCCAGTAGTTTCAGCTGTGTGGTAATTTCATTTCATTCATTCAGTCATTTAGTCAGTTTCTCCTTATACAGGGCTATTTATAAAACACTGACAACATTTGTTCTATAACTTTAAAAAAAGGAACACACCTTGATTGTTGTTTATGATGTTAGTAATACAGTCCTACAAGGTTGTTAGTGTTTTAAAAATAACCCTGTATATAAATTATATATAGATAAGTAACCTATTTCAAACACCACGTTCCCGTCCCCTATAACTTCTCAAGCCTCCAAGAGAAAATGCTACACAAGAAATATATCCTTACAATCCATCTAATGCCATACCTGATAGATCGAAAGGTGTATGGCAGCGATGTTTTACGAAGTGGAAAGGTATTAAACAATTCCTGCCAAAAAGGCTTTTTATTGATGACCCACAATGAGAGAAGAATAGTTTACTATTTGTAACGTCAGACGTGTGTGTGGCACAAGTGGTTGTTGATGTGCTCGGGTACGTGTTGGAACTCACACTTTTTGTCTAGGTACCTCCTTTATATCGAAATAGTTAGCTATAGGATCTACACTACATACAAATGTGCTTGTATGATAAAACTAGCTTTTACCAGCCGTTATGCCTGCGTAAATGAAGGTTTTTCCATAAAAATTTTGAGCTCCTGTTGTTCATTCTCTTAAAAGATGAATTTTGTAAAATCCTTTCTTAGTCTTTGCACCCGTAGTAAAAGGAACTTCTGTGCAATATTTCAGTATTTCAGAGTTTGGGCAAACTTACCCAAACCTAGCATTGGAATGAAAGTAAGTCACTTTCGTGGCGTGGTGTGTTTGTGACGATAGACAAAAACTTTTATTTTTAATTTATTCCCTTTTTAGTTATTACCAAAAAGAAAAAAAAGAAAAATTACAATTAGAAAGAAAAAAAGAGAGAAAATTTATAAAAAAAAAAGATAAGAGAAAAAGAGTTATAAAAAACGAAAAAGACTTCCAAGAAAGTGTTATGATTATACATGGATGGAGAGGAAGAAGGAATCCAAAGAAAAGAAAGGTGTGGAGTGAAATAAAAAAGGGTGTCAGTGATTGCATGACAGTAGACAAGGCAGAATGGAAGAAAGAAATTGATTGCGGCGACCCCAAAAAACACGGGATAAAGGCAGGATGACGGACCCCAAAAAACACGGGATAAAAGCAGGATGACGATGATGGTGTAATAGGAAATACAAACAGATTTCACAAACACTAGCTTCAATTTCCAATATTTGCGATTAATAAATACGATATTCAAAAGCAACATAAAACAAACAACGGTTGTGAGTATCGCAATATAAAATCAGTGCCAAATGATTTAACATCAACAATCAACGCAATCGGCGTTGGTGCTCGAACGCAATAAAATTCTTTCTACGAATTATTTTTAAAACTAAATACGAATTTTCGAAACCAATTAAACGGCACGTCGATTTCGAATCGAATCTCTATTTAGAGCTCAAAAAATAATAGTTCGATTGGTGGGACGCATGGATGAGCTCCGGGCTGGCAGGCCTGCCCGTCACTTGGGGCCGAGTGCTATGAGAGATTAAAGGCTTACACGCCTGTAGCCAAACAAATTGTCCATCTAATGGCAGAGTAGTGCGGGCCTAGCTTCGGTTTCACCCCGCACCGCCCGCGCCCCAGCCCTAATCCCGAACGGTTAAGTTCCATGCCATTTTTGTTTGCTCACTTCGATCAGATTGACGCTGGCTCTATTTTAAATTCGCAGCGCTTTTAGAGCCTTTTGTCATTTATACTTTAGCCTTATATAAATTAGAAAGATTAGTTTGAGTGATACAGTTTTATGTGGCTACTTGTATTGAAAGTCTGATTATACCATTCGTTATGGCTGAGAACAGTAAAATAAAAATTATGAGTAGCCTAAATACCTTAGAAATACCTAAGGTATTTAGGAGATTCCGCATTGGTGAATGAGTGGCCTCATTTATCACACTGATATTAAAAAATCAATATTTGTATGTTTATATGTTAGTTATTTCTTCAAATTCGGACGATTGAAAGGATTTGGATTTTTACACGAATGTTCTTGAATAGCACATAAGTGGTTTCTATCACGGAGTATTCCTTTTGGACAATTTTCTACTGTAACTAAAGTCGATATAGCATAGTATAGCATATAGTCGGCCTTATAATGTTTCCACTGTTGGGACTCAGGCTTCGTCTCTAGGAGAAGAAATGGGCTGTAATCCACCACGGAGGCCCAGTGTGAGTTGGTGAATGTCACATGTCTTCGAATTGGTTCTAGGACATGTCGGTTTTCTCACGATGTTTTCCTTCACCGTTTTGAGAGCAGTGGTGATGAAATAAATGACACAAAGTAAGTCGGTGCCGTTACCACTCGGCCACCACTGCTCTCAAATATTAATGTAATTATGCGTGTGCAGATTTATTAGCCCTTCAAGTTCAAGCAGCTGAACTTATATTAATAAAATACACACGGGTACCTAAACCGTGACCTGGAATAGTACGACAGGATACCAGATAAAACTGCTGATCGCACAGCATAAAACAACTCAAGGAAATGACTATCTTCTAAGTTTTCGGTACTAACACAAGCTATCATACTAACGCATTTATATGTTAATATCATAGTGTCATAATACTAAAAGTAACGTACTGTATTTATTTCCAATAGGTGAGCAGAGCTTGGAAGGCGGTAAAGTGCCCCTAATGTGAGAGGAGAAAACTTATCACGCTTGATCAGACCCAATTGCAATGCCCTATCTCTGATTTGTGTAACGAGATCGTTTCTATGTTATGGTTTTATTTATAAAAAAAAACGTACTTATACTAAATGTCAGAGAGTTGCGGGAATTCGGTGGATGCGAGACGCACAGGATCGGTCGTTGCGGCGACGCTTGGGGGAGGCCTATGTCCAACAGTGGACGTTTATCGGATGAAATGATGATGATGACTTACACTAACTCTTCAAGTTTGCGATGCATAGATAACCTTTTTCATTTTTCATTGAATAATAAATTTCTAAGCCAATCATAATTTATCATAAATTTTTGTTAAGAGATTCATCGTCTTTTGTCATGTAACTAGCTGTCTATCGCGGTTCCGCCCACGTCTTTAGTTACTGCTCCACTCTGAATTTATTATTTTATTCCAATACCTATATAGTTTACTTAATCTCCGTGAATGTGACCGTGGCATCACCGCGGGCTCTAACAGAATACCAGCGCTGCGTTATTTATCGCTATAGATATCGCAGCATATGCTGAGTTAGGCGCCTTTTTGACCTTACACAGATTTTAAAATTATCTTTTTTTTCCTAATTCAACTATTTTTAAATTTAAATGTATGTGTGAGGTACAAATAAATGTTTTCCTTTCTTCATTCTTTCTTTCTTTCACTCCTATAAGTCGAAGCATCATATTATATAGCCTATAGTCTTCCTCGAGATGGATATCCTATACAACACTAAAAGATATATTCCTATAGATTAACCAATTTTCTTTAACATTACGAAGTATAACACTTTTGTATTGAAGTATAAATGTAATCCAATTACCAGTGAAAAGGACCAGATACATGATTGCATCGATACGTAAAGGACAAACGCGATTCGAGACAGTTGGCAATATCTCCAGCTGAGTTCCCCTACCACACGTCGCGCGTCCACTCAGATAACATCGAGGGCCTCGCCATGAATTAAATGTTTGCTGAAATGCCAAGGGAACTGAAAGGTTCAAGTACGAACTGAACGAATAAATAAATTAACAGTCAAGCAATTTCATTGTTTCTGTAACTCGATATTACTTTCTTCGACATGATTTTTTAAAGACCCAGTTTATACTTTTGTTATAGCTTTGCAAGCGGCTTTTCTTGCGTGAAAATAGGTTTTTTCATGCAAACTTTGAATATCCTTTTATAATTTTTAAAGGTGAATTTTGTAAAATCCAATCTTATTGTTTGTATATTACCGGCAATTAGTATAATTCAATATTCTATACAATACTTAAGCAATGTAAATATAGAATACCTGAGGCATCCAGGTCATGTACGAAATATTATGAATATTATCGTCCATTACATACTTTACCTTGGTAATGTTTACAATTCCTAGCCATTGTATAAAATACCTACTGGTCCACCGGCAATGTGTAAAATAAACGTATTTTGGTCCGTCCGAGTCGGATTACCCTAAAATTACGTCACCTCGTCTTTTACATACATTACCGGTAGGTAATGTATGTAAAAGTTAGTAATGTATGTAAAGGTAGCATTGAGTATTGTATAGAATACTGGATTATACCTACATATTGCCGGTAACAAATAAGAACATCATAATAGGAACCGCTGTGCAAAATTTCAGAGTTCTATATCTAAAGATTCGGCCTGGGTGTTGATTTTGATAAGTCAGTAAGTTTGTCAAATATAAAAAAAAAATAATTGACGAGAATTTTCATTTTCATGTTATAAAATAAAAAGATAGTCGTAGTAAATTTAAAGCTTAAAGTGAATAATAAAACAAATCCGCCTTAGATTAGGATGAGATAAGAGCATAGTTGGGGCGAGCCAAGCTCATCAGCTCGCTAAACGACAAAGGACTCTGATCCTTCTTCCCTTTTGTCTGACACCCAGAATGAGCAAAAAATTCTTCACTCAGTTTCCCCTCGTATTACTGTGACGGGATATAGAACGAAGCTTTAAATCTCTAGAGAATACGGGCAATTACAACATTCTGATTTTATCTGGTTTCTACAATGTACATGTATTCACGGCTTAATCTTTAGACGAACAAATTCTTTATTTGATAAACCAGCTTTATGACAGTGAAAGAGAAAATGTTTATGATTTCAAACTGCGTGGCCGACAAACGTTTCACTGTATTCTTTATTTATAGTGGTTCTGTGAGATAGTCGTGGGTCGATGTAGCTTCATCCTGTTTCTTAACGGTTGATTGCCGATCAAATCCATCATACATTATCCCTTGACCCGTAAACTCGTATCCCGGAAAGGTGACAAAGTTCGACCCTATTTAATGTACCCATTCGGTTTTTGGGCGTGCGTGGGTAACAAATTCTCATCCTCGATCGACGCCGCCCTATACAATTAGATTAATTAACACTTTGGCGAAATGAGCGGTGTTTCCTTTGGCTAATGTTTACACTTGTGAGTTCAGAAGTTATCAAGAGCAGATCAGACAGCAAATTTATTAAATATGTCTCCACGTAGCATCAATAAATCTAGCGGCCTTAGCAGCTCCGGCTAAAGTGGTCGGGCGACATCTCGCCATTTACCGTGACTTATGGACACAAGGCGCAACGTTTTTGTCAAACCATATGCCGCAGACTTCATCCCGATTTACGCTACATTCATTTAGTTTAACAATATGATAGGCGATTTTGTTTTTTGAGCACCTATATTTTCTTAACTTTGAGGTTTTTTTCCAAACTGAAAACTTCAAAGCAGAATAAGTTACCATTTTTGAAATTGTTGAACTAAAATAACATTGTTCTTTGATGTTATTATTGAAATATGATGGAATTTATTATTTTGACAGCCTTTTTTATAGTTTTGTAATCAATCACACTTTAAATATTACAAAGGCAAGGCAAGTTCGAGATTATGTAATGTTTGTTACTTCTTTATTATTGAACAGATTTGGCTCACGGGTAGACAGTTTTTTGGAATAGTACATAGGATACTGTATCACAAGAGTATTTTCCATTGGAATAATTTTCTTTTTCCACACGAAGACGCTGGCAGGAGCTAGAAAAAAATAAAAATTGTTGATAATTCAATTTAGATCCGGGTGAATTTTTCTGCCTTTCAAACTAAAAAAACCGATGTAAATTGACATTGAACTAGGTGGGTACTTATCTTAAGTGCCGGTCGCCCTTTTTCTACTAATATTTAAATTCTAACTGATTTTATTCGAACTTATCATAGCTAACATTTATCTAAAACTAAAAAATCATTATTAGACTTTCTCGTTGCCAGATTGAACGGTTATTTGTGAAGCAGTTTTCTAACTCGATTCGTTCATTATTAGAACCACATTTATCAATTCAATCTACTTTTGGACACTACTTGAAATTCCATTACGTTTCTATTTCAATGTTGAACAGGATAAAGGTTTTCAACGTTATTTTGGTCAGAATAATTGAGTCTACTAAATTGAGATGTCGAAACAATAGTTATCATAATGTTGAAACATTATAAGGTTATATAGTGTTTAAAATTGTGTTGCTTTCATCACGCATGCGGGTTTGTCTCGCATGTAGAAAATTCCAAAATGCAAAAAACGATTGCAAGAAACGAATTACAAAATGCTTGAACTAAATGAATATTTGTGGTAATCCGGAATCCTGCATGCTAGCGAAGGAGGCAGCGGCCCTCACTCCCCAGCCACCGGGATCCCGATCCCGATTTCAAGCCACAGCAGGCGAAGGCTTGCAGATGGCGAGCAATGGGTAGCCCGCCCTCCGACCATCCGATAACCGTCCGGACCGAGCTCGAGTCGACCGCGCGTAGTATTCCACGCGCAACTTAAAGAACTGTCAGCAAACCGTAGGGGCCTTGCAGGATCGAAGCCTATTGGGGCCATGGGTTGTGCGAAAGTGTATCCCTGAAGCCCTGGAACGAAGTACAAGTCTGACATGCATGTCCTGCACCGCTCAAGAGCGGGAGAAGTCATTGGATGATTTCTCACTTAAAAAAGTCATTAAGAAATTCCTTGACGTTTGAGCGGTTGATTTTAAAGTTCTCAGAAATAATATGAAATAATGAAGAGATCCACAGAAGAAATAAGATTACTTACATAAGCTCGGTAGTTGGCTGTGAACATTGCTCGCAGTACAAATGGTCGAAGGAGAATCGCGTACTAGAAGACGCAACGCTTTAAGGCCTCCCACAAGGTGTATAGATGACCTGATGAGGGTCGTAGGTATCCGATAAATGTGAGACACACAGGACTGATCGTTTTTATTGGGGGAGGCTTCCCAAGGGTAGTCAAAACGATCAGTCCTGTGTCCAGCAGCGGACGTCTGTTGGTAGATATGTCGAATGCCAGGCGCATTACTTTGTGTAATTTATTTTATCACCACTGCTCTCTAAACGGTGAAGGAAAACATTGTGACTAAACCGCCCGGTCCTAGAACCAAAAATTCGAACTCATGTAACATTTACCAACCCGCACTGGGCCCTCGTGGTGGATTACGGCTCATTCCCTCTAGAGAAGAGGCCTGAGTCCGAGCAATGGGAACATTAAAAGGCTGATTATGCTATTATGCAAAATATACTTAAATATTCTGATAACATTGTTTGTTGTAAGGAACGTAACAGACAAAAAAATAATAACAAAGAAGTAGCAGATATCTAGTCCCTAACAACCCAGCTCCTTAATATATGACGAGTCCTTCACGCTCCGTTAGCACCGTACCTACGACTGTGCGAGTTGTCGCAAGACGTGGTTACCACAGACAGATTGCTCAACTTATATTGTTGGTTCCGCTCACACATCATACGGTACGTTACTAGAGGATATTACGGTGCTAAATAACCGGCTCTTACAGGATCTTAATTGATGTTACTGTTTCATCACAACGCTTTTCTTTTGTTCCTTGTAAAGTAAGTTGTCCGACAAAAATAAAGTTCCGATAATATTTTCGGTCTCCTCATGTAACTCGGCTATGATTATCATGATTAACGTCTGGTTTTGTGTGCCCTTTTTATGGTGGCCGAAAATCATACAAAGACAACCCCCTCTCTTTTGAGGAGCGGGAGATAGTGGCTGACTAAAAACCTAACTCGTTCCTTTTAGCCTTTATACCGAGGATCGAGCTCCCTTTCGGATAGCTCTGGCCCCAGTAGGCTTTGACCCAGCTCGGCTCCTGCTGTTGCACGCGCGTTATGAGTGCGCGCCGTCGACGTCTTGGGCTCGGTCGGACAGCGAGCTACCTATACTTTGTATCATGGAACAATGGAAAACAAAAAAAAAACTAAACTCAGCTCCACAACTATTTGTAGGCCGTAGATTTTTTGTAACAGGCGGGTATCAGACCTGGGCACGCAACGCTATATTCTATCGTTTAACCATTGTGCCAAAAGGTTTTTTTTTTATGTGGGTGTGGAGCGAGAGGTCGTGTCAGACTATTTCTGACTAAAATTCATCTGCAGCTTTCAGTTAACTCTTTCATACATACGTGCAGCCCTAGCGGGCATCGGCTCTGCTCCTATGGTTTCAATGTATCGTCGACTCGAGCTTGGTCCTCCCAGACGATCGGAAGGCGTTTTTTATAAGCCTGCGCTTAAGGTGGCCGGGAATCGCCCTACGACTCTCAACGTCCAGAACGTCTCCTGCACAAGCCATATCTTTCACTCGTGTTACTGCTCTCCAAAATGAGTAACCGCTTCCTATTTCGACGCCAACGCCGACGAATGACAAGGCAGTCTAACCGAATGGGGCAAACAACCATCGTATGCTCCACACAACGGTCACACTTTGGCGTTTGTTCCGCCTAAATCTGAAACACCTTCCGAACTGGCCATATCAAGTGAGGACTTGCGTCAGCTGAAAGGGGAGGGTGCCTTGGAGTCTCTCTAGCCACTCCTCAAAGGAGTGACTTCTCACCGCGATTTGGCGTGGCCAACTGTGCCCCCTAAATTTCTGAGCTTATCTACTATATAAAAATAAGTCGGGTTTTCCTTCCTGACGCTATAACTCCAGAACGCACGAACCGATTTCCACGGTTTTGCATTCGTTGAAAGGTCTCGGGCTCCGTGAGGTTTATAGCAAAGAAAATTTAGAGTAGGCTACCCTACTCTAAATTTTCTATATAAAAGAAAGTCGTGTTAGTTATACTATTTTATAACTCAAGAATGGCTGTACCTTACCTGTGAAAATTGGTGGATAGGTAGCTTAGAGCCAGGTGACGAAATAGGATACTGTAGAGTGGGGTAGAGTAGGGTAGAGTAGGGTAGAGTAGGGTAGAGTAGGGTAGAGTAGGGTAGAGTAGGGTAGAGTAGGGTAGAGTAGGGTAGAGTAGAGTAGGGTAGGGTAGGGTAGGGTAGGGTAGGGTAGGGTAGGGTAGGGTAGGGTAGGGTAGGGTAGGGTAGGGTAGGGTAGAGTAGGGTAGAGTAGGGTAGAGTAGGGTAGAGTAGGGTAGAGTAGGGTAGAGTAGAGTAGGGTAGGGTAGGGTAGGGTAGGGTAGGGTAGGGTAGGGTAGGGTAGGGTAGGGTAGGGTAGGGTAGGGTAGGGTAGGGTAGGGTAGGGTAGGGTAGGGTATAGTAGGGTAGAGTAGTGTAGAGAGGGTAGAGTAGGGTAGGGTAGAGTAGTGTAGAGTAGGGTAGAGTAAGGTAGAGTAGGGTAGAGTAGTGTAGAGCAAAGAACCCTAGATTATTATAATTTGCGTGAACCGCTCCGGAAAACATCAATATAAAATACAGAAAACCCAATTAAGTTAATTTAGAGAGCCGTGGTGGCCGAGTGGTAGCGGCCCCGACTAACGAGTAGTAGGTCGCGGGTTGAAACCCAGTCAGGCGCATTACCTTGTGTAATTTATTTCATCACCACTGCTCTCAAAAACGGTGAAGTAAAACGTCCACCAACAATTCGAGGACATGTGACATTCATCAACCTGCACTGGGCCCGCATGATGGATTACGGCCTTCTCCTAGAGAGGAGGCCTGAGTCCCAGCATCTAATTAAGTTAATAAGCAAAAAGTATGAACAATGAGGAAACAAACAATAACAATGGTAAAATTACTTTGCTCACAATTTTTCAACGAAGCAACAGTTTCAATACTAAGCCCGCCTCCGCCAAAGAGGCAATTATGACACAATTTCCACCAACATTAAAATTTCAATTAAGTACTTACTTGGTGAAAATGAATATTCATATCAATAGGCACTTTGGGTTGTTATCGATACCCGACCTCTGGTTACATAGAACCCTGAAGTTAGTTATTATATTTTTTAACTTTTACCTTTCGAACACCGTAATTAGAGACACAATAGAAAGACAGTGAGAGAGCGAACGCCAGCGTTTGATTGGGGTTTAATGAACTAAAATAACAATTATCGCAAAAGAGAATAATCTGAATAGAAGAGAATAGAAGAGAATAGAAGAGAATAGAAGAGAATAGAAGAGAATAGAAGAGAATAGAAGAGAATAGAAGAGAATAGAAGAGAATAGAAGAGAATAGAAGAGAATAGAAGAGAATAGAAGAGAATAGAAGAGAATAGAAGAGAATAGAAGAGAATAGAAGAGAATAGAAGAGAATAGAATAGAATAGAAACTATATTGTACACCAAATATAGTAACAATTTCATAAAAACTAAAATATATGGGTAATGGCAATGGCCATATTATGTTCCCACTGCTGCGAATCAGGCCTTCTCTGGGAGAGAAAATGAACCGTAATTCTCCACGCCAGCCCAGTGCGGATTACTGGATGTCACATATCTTCAAATGTTTGGCTCTAGGACATGCCAGTTTCCTCACAATGTTTTCTTTTGCCGTTTTGAGGGAGGTTTTGAGAGGGTGACGAAATGAATTACACAAAGTATTGTGCCTGGCTGGGTTTACCACGCGACCTTAGAACTCGAAAGTCGGGGCCGGTATCACAGGGCCACCATTTCTCTCAAACACCCTTTATTTAACATGTGCTACATAGGTACACTGTTTACCTATAAAAAACACTACTAGCTACAATTATATCAACGCAAAAAATCCTTTATTGTTTAAATCCATTTAAAATATAGCACCAAAAAACAAAAAAACGAATCCTTAGTTTTTTTTTTTTTTTGAAGACCTTGTGGACACTTCGAGTGACCCAAAGACTGGCTTTTAGGTTGACAAAGATAAGCATTGCCATACAGCGTGGCAATACCGCCAGTTTTTGGGGCACAAAACCGACCTTGATGCGGAGGAGTTTCTCGACGCCATACACCAAAGTTAATAGAAAAAGTAGTCCCAACTTTGTAAACAAGAAAATTAAACAGGATTAAGGCGCTTTATATTTACGAGGTAAGACGGTGCTCCTTATTAAGGAGGGAATACAATTACACAGTTCCAGCAATTTAAGAAGACCTAGCACCGTTTAATTGCACTGACATAAATTGTCTTTTGAACAGATAATTTCTTGGTAGCGTTTTATGGGTCACTCGTAAAATTCGCAAGCTTTTGGCCGCGGGATATACCCATTACGTGCTAAGTTAGGTGATATTGTAATCCATTCTGGTAATTACGAGTCTGATTTAGAACTCACAAATAAAGTAGCTAACGATACCGTTTTCTTATTTATGCGGCAGCTATTTTATAAGGTATTACAATGAATTTATGATGGTATACTGTGCGACTGGATCCGAGGCTGCAAATGCAAAGAAACGAAGGTATAAAAGCATTTGGATTGCTTTTATACGTTTGTTTATTTATATTATTTAAGTGTTTGTATTAAAATAACAAATAAGTAAAATAATTTTTCAAATCCAACTCAATTTAAAGTAAGACTACACCAACTTTTGAACTCCGGACTGCTACAGCAAAAATCCATTAGCATATTCATAGGAAAAATTCAATAGCCCTTTTGCCCGAGTCAAACTCAGGCCCCATGTTAAGCAGTCAAGCTTGCGACCACGAGACCAGCGAGGCAGTAACATGCCCAAATATGTGCAAATATGTGTCATATTTTACTCATACCTATGTTTAGGGCTGTTACTTAGCTTAGGCTCCCATCCGAACAATTATGTCATATTATCCGATTATCAGACCAGTCAACAGCCATTTTTGCAATGAGACATTATATTCGACTTCTGCCAGCGGCTTCGTTCGCAGGAAAGTAGTTTTCTCCATTCAAATTTTTGGACCTCCTTTCATCCCTTTAGGGGATGAATTTTGAAAATCCTCTCATAGTACTAGTGTACGACATAAAGGAAAGCCTTGGGCAAAATTTCACTCTCCTAGTCCCAGAAGTTTCGGCTGTGCATATATATGAGGCAGATATGTCAGGCAGTCAATTTCTTTTTTTATATTATAGACCAATTTCTGCCAGCGGCTTCGCTCGCATGAAAGAAGGTAGAAATTTTGGAACCCCGTTGCTTCCCATATAAGGGGTGAATTTGGGAAAATCTTCTTTTAGTGATTGCTTACGCCATAAAAAAAAACCTTGTACAAAATTTCACATTCAGATTTGGCTGTGCGTTAATATGTAACTCAGTCAGTTTCTTCTTTTATATTATCTTAACATGGCTTGTTTAATATTTACAATTCATACAGATTCCGTATTAAATTTGCAAGGAAACAACTCTGCCTTGCTTTAGATAACGTTCTAATCTGATTATACGATACGGATGTACTCATAAATAGGTGTGTGAATTAATTTACATGAAGAATGTTAATTGGAAACGCGTTGAAGAGGTTTCTTAGTCGGCAATCACTTGTGTGGATGTGAGGCGTACGTTGTGTTGTGTTTGAGACTAGGGAAATGAGATTGTTCGGTTCACTCTCTTGGATAAACTATTACATTGTTCGGAGGATAGTTCGTTCTATTTAAGGAGGATCGTGCGTGCAGTCTATGGATCAATTATACGCAGAAGACAATCAACGCGTTGCGCGTTCAATATAACTGATGCTGATGCTGATGCGGCTGCCACGTTACTGTAGTGCATCTGACATGTTGCCGATGCATTTATTGATGGCTTTCATGCCATCCTACGTAAGAGGGCCGCATCGCTGCTAACTAGTCTCCGTGGCAGTAGCAACAGCATTCTTAAAGTTGTGGCCGATCAATTAGACTGTTCAATATTATGGCATTGTATACAGATGGCATGGCAAGAAATAAATGTGCGTAGTTAATTTTAACTTACTATCATAATTTTTTTAGTAACTACTAAAAAAATATGAATATGCTGTATCTGAGACTAATAAATTATTATTATATTATTAAACCATATAACTAAGAAGGAGACTAAGTCAGTTTACTACTCTGTCCACCCACTGAGTGACTTCAGGAGAGACGGTGGCACAGTGATCACGTGCTAACTACTATCTCACCTGATGGAAAGCGACGATGCGGTCGACAGTGGAGCGCGCTTACCTAGAAGTGACCTATTCACTCTTGACTTAAAGATTCCCGGGTCGAAACACAGATTTCGGCAAAGAATTCCACTCCTTAATTGTACGCACAATGAATTTGTTCAATTATAACAGAACTGCGTACATATACATAAATATATTATGTATAAAACAAAAACAAGTAGGTACACTTGACATCAATGTTCCTCGACCTCCGCATCGCTGTCATCTGAGCACGCCGGAAACGTGTTCAGCAGACTGACAGGTACATTGCTACGTATGTACAGTCTTATGCATGATACCATACAACAATAAGTAGATAGACACATAGATACAGCAATTATTTGATGCAATACAGAAAGAAAGAATGTAGTAAAAATAAAGTAGTAGATACTTTCTAAAAATGTACGGAACTAAGTACTTACACATTGTTATGAAAACACGCTTTATAAAAATATTTACGTTGCGCCTCTTTATTGAAAAAATTGACGCGTCAAATATTTGAAAACAGTAATCAAAACGCCAAAGACCTTTAATAAATGTCGGGAGCGGCTCCCAAGTGATATATGACTATTTTCGGTGGTCGCCACCCTGCCACGTAAAACGCTGCGTCAAGAACCGTTCATAAAATCGACCTTTGTCGTCGAACCGCGATAGCCATCGTAAGCATAGCTTATAATGATCCATAAAAGATAAATATTTCAGCATCGTTCTTTGTTGTATTATAAGCGAGCCAAAAAAAGAATGCCGGCCGCCCCAACTCTTTAGCCTGAATTGAACAATGACCCGAAATAATAAAAATCCCTTTATCTCAAAAAGAACGCTTCCCCACCGAGATAAATCAAGTAAATCATTTTTAAAGTAAATGTTATCAACGGAATAACTAATTGTCTCATTGTAGATGGAGTACAATATCTCGCAGTTCTTTTGTTTCAGTTGAAGCATTAAGTATGAAATAATGGCGAAGTTCCGTATACGGTAGACAGTTAGTTGTCTCAACAATGTTATTAAATCATACACAGGGACGCCGCGACTGTAAAGTATGTAGTGCAAAGCATCGTATTCTCCCGACTCGCGTACATAAATATCTACTTTGACGTCACATTCTTATAAGACGCAACTAAAATCAGTTGTGTTACAAAAATATTTACATACATATTTTTGTAACACGTCCGTTAGTTTTGGTAGGGAAATTCGTTGATAAAATTTTCAGCTGTGTGGTAGGTATTCCGATTAATGATGGATTTAGTGGGATCCAACCATTAGTACTTTGGATGCTCTGATCCAACGCGCTAATGGTTAAGAGGTAAAATGCGGTATAGTGTTTTGTGCATCCCTAAAAAGTTTCATCAAAATATTTAAAACTCAAATAGTATACTTCATTGTTTGTATCGAATTTATTATTGGAAAAGCCTTTACTAATATATTAAAAAATACTTCCGTCAAAGTACGTTCCAGTTTTTGTCTCCGTCTCAAAATACAGTCACTAACCTCTAAACAAAAACCTGAAACATTCCTGGAAAACAGAGAAAAATACCGAATAATAAAAACTTTCATTTAAAATCACCCGCTTGAAATTGCAAAAGAATATAGAGGGAAAGACTTGCGTCAATAACAAATTCTAGGCGTGTGCAGTGCCTCGAGCGCGATAAATACGACCATCTGTCACCTCGCAGATAAACGGATCCACAGCATTGACACTCTATTAAGCCTGCTTACTCCGAGGTATGAGGACTCGGAATAATGCAAGAAAGAGTTCTGTTTCACCAGAAATAAAATTAATTTATATAAAAAGCAATTTGTTGTTGCTACTATGTGAAATTCCGGTTGTATTAGGCGACTTTAGGAACTTGGTGCGGTAAATTTTAAAGACTTTAAAACAGTTTGTTGAAAGGAATCACTTAAGTAGGTGTTTTATTTTTGTTGTGCCATATCACATATAATATAAAAGGAGAAACTGACTACCTGACATATCAACGCACAGCCTAAACTACTGGTACTAGAAGCGTGAAATTTTGCATAAGCCTTCCTTTTATGACATAGATGAACTATAAGAATTGTTTTTTTTTAATTCAGTCCCTTTCTAACTTCATTTAAAAGAGATCTAAAGTTTGTACGAAGAAATTTACTTTCACGCAGGCAAAGCCGCTGGCAGAATCTAGTTAGTCATAGACTAGACTATAAATAACTTAGATTAGTTTATGCACTAAATACTAGCCGAGCATGCGAAGGAGCTGAACCGAAGTAGCCAGCGGTGAACCCTCAAAAATGTTAGTCGCTTTCACCATAGAGTAAATGCTTTAACTTTGGGCATTTAATAAATAAAAGAATGGTCTATATTAGTGTATCGATTTATATTTTCTAGATATTTTTTGTAATCTGTTTCGTGTTCAATTAAATAGCTGTGTGTTTAATTAGCATGCTAGGACAAAAAGGTACCTTATTTTTTTTCTTTCAAAGTGAAATGGAAACCTGTAATTAGTTTGACATTATTCCTTACTAAAAAGAAGAACGGGGGACCCTAAAATCATATAATTTAACATAATAAGAGGTATTGTAGGTACTCGCTTAGTCAGCACTCAGAGACTACGAACATTTATCATTACGTTCCTTTTTGGGAGAGCTCGAAAATGTCAGGCATTATCTTTACCTTTCTTTTTAAACTGGACATCATTTTCCACTGAAAGCTAAGATTATTATGTTAAATATACAGTAGAGAAATATGGAAAACTAGCTTCTGCCAGTGGTTTCACTCGCATGGCAGTAGAAAACTGTCCAATTAGTAGTAAAAAATTAGCATAGCATAGTCAGCCTTATAATGTTTCCACTGTTGGGACTCAGGCCTTCCACTCTAGGAGAGGGAACGGGCCACCAGGGACAAGAGAAATTACTTCTGGGATAAATATATCCTATGTTCTAGGTATTCTAGGACATAGTCTACCCGTGTGCTCTGTTGTAAACTTGGGACACAAGTGTAATACTAAAGTATACTTTAATTTGTATACTATTTGTATACAAAATAATAAAGTATACTTTAATTTGTATTTAGAAACTTCTAAGCTCGGTAGTGCGTTCTTGTGGTAAGTATAATATTCGACATACACACAGAAGAAGTCAACCGCAAAAGCTAGATATACTAACATTTTATAGGTAAATATTATCACCAAATGTCTTTACACTTTACTAATTTACCATAAAAAGTACAGGCACAAAAAGTCTACCTAATCCTGCTACTAAGTAACATCCACAATAACATTATTTGTCGACAAAATACAGATATTGGACGCAAAGTGACGGCGCGACATCATACTTTATGCTCATGAAACTTTACATGTGGAACAAAATAGCGATATATTTCCTTTGATAGGATTTTTGCTGGGACAGTCGATAGGCAATTTGACGGGAAATTGACGCTTTGACTTACACGTTTAAGAGGCTGCTTGTACTCGCCTATCGTCAACATCGAGCATGCTTTAAAAGCTTATTACTTCATCTAACGCAATTTAACGCGATGTTTGACGAAAAGGCAACGCGAAAAAAGAAAAATAACGCCTAAATATTCTATTAGAATTCGGTAATTTCGTGATTCAATCGAATATTTAAAAAAAACTGGAAACTTTCCAGGTAATACATGTTTTTTTTAAACCCTTAAAAGGTTTTGAAAAAAATGGTCGTCATTTACAATCTTGATAAAATTTACAAGGCTTCTATCGCTACACTTTTTTGCCTTTTTTAGTTTGGAGTAAATTTTGAAGTGTCAAAGTTTCTGCAAAATAGTATATTTTTAGAGGTCTTTACTGGATTAGTTTAACACAAATTTATAAATTGGTTTTAATAGAAGCCTAGATAATATCCATAAGATTTGTTTCCAAAATATCTAATGAAAAATGTGTAATAACGTCATAATCGTGTAAGAGCCATTGTATGAAAAACAGTGAAAATGTATGTCGAGTCTAGCACCGGAGCAGTACCATAAAACAGTGACTTTCTGAAGGCTACTCCTCGGTAATGGCTGAGTTAATTGATTTAAAAAAAATGCGATGGATTCATGAAATCATATGAGTATGTTGATTATGTTCTAAATCAAGATATGATTTTTTCGTCGAATTAATACTTTTATCTAAAAGAAATATTTGACAACATGATATTTTTTCGCCTGTTTTCCTTACTCCTATTAAACGGCTTTGATCTTAAGAAATATGTTTACCTACATAAAAAATAGCTGATTAAGTGTTCTTCAGAATGTAGATACATATCATAAGTATAAAGTAATAAAGAAATAATAACTTCACACGGGTGATACGAATCTTTGAAATTTTCAGCTTTTCACTATTGTATACATCTGAACCTTCATTCTATCTTCCTCATGAATCGTTCTAACTATGAATTACTCAAAACCGCATGAAAATCCGTTCAGTGGTTTTTGAGTTCATCGCGAACAATCATATAGACAGAAAGATGCAGCAGGGAACTTTGTTGTATTACATTTAAGGATATAAGGAAGGAAACAAGGAAGGATATCTTGTATTGATAATACAGCTACAATAAAAGTCATCTAATTCCGACCTCACGTTTTCAAATACGCCCTGCGTGCCACCCTCGTACGGTCGCCCTAACTTGTATCGGCCACAGAGTGGACTCTAGGACGCACTCGACACGTCAACCCGTCGCCGCCTGTTCGCACTCACTCAAGTACTGTTGCCCGCTTGCCAACTATTGTTAGCCTACGTTCACACAGCATTGTACTACACGTTTTGTTTACTGTCAAATACTGGGATCAAACTGCAATATTCCGCTGTTGTTACTGTAAAAATCGTGCAGTTTAATACAACGAAATGCATTTTATTAATAGACACTACAGTCTGCGTACCTAGTCTTATTCTTCATTTTTACTAGCTTTTGCCTCTGACTTCGCCTGCATACATAAAATATAGCCTATATCACTCAGGAATAAAGCAGCTTTCTATTGTATATATTTGTACACCAACTTAAAAAAAAAAATAGTTTAAAACAGGACAACTGATATAATTACACGAGCGAACTTAAGCCAGTTGTCGAACGACTAGTTATTGGCTATTTATAGTTGATCGATAACTGTTAACACTACTAGCGAGGCCTCATTCCAGCAATAGTATTTATTTAAGAGCGACAAGGGCGCCAGCGATATTTGGTCAGTGAATTTTATAAGAAGCTTTTTTTGTATCTCAAAATTAGGAATCCTTCTCCTTGAATGCGCTGCAAAAAAACGATAGTACTATTTGTCTAGCCCGCCTAGCCAAGTTACAACCGTTTCGTTTGCGTCGAACGCTTCGAGTTGACCTTGCCGCCAATTATTTTGTTCTGACCACGTGACTGAACGTTGAGATGACGTCATTCCCGTACATTTGAAGCTTTCTACTAGCGTTAACTATTGCAGATAAGCAACTTGGCGAGGGGTACTGTATCCGTCAATTCTCTCACTCACAGCGCAACAGTGGTGGCCCTATACACCTGTACCAGACTTAACAGAAATCTCACCGCTGCGCTGGTGAGTAAGCGACGAAATATCGGCAATTTCTCGCTCAAAAAACGTACAGTAAGATATAGGTAAATCCCAAAAACAAAATACAGCTAAACATTTGAAACTATACACTCCCTGCTTGCCAACTCATTTCTAGTTTGTAGCTCTACTTGTTTCTCGATTATTGTTGGCGGTGAGACAAGTGTCTTAAACTCTACCTACATATATTTATTCTTAATTAATGTAAAGTCTTAATTTCTGAATTAAGAATATAAAGTCAAATATTTAAACTGTACTGTACCAAAGTTAGGTTTGACACGTTTTTTACTCAAAATACCCAATTCGCAACCGACTCATAATATAGGTATTATGACAAGTAAAATCATAACAATTGTATGTTAAACATATACCAAGCGTTGTTATCTGTCTCACAAAAAGCCAGGGTAAGTACTTGTTTGGACAGACATTTATGAGACAAAGAATAGACTCTCCGCTAACATATTCCTACACGTCGCGAGTAAAAACATTTGGCGCAGCTTTTTTGCTCATTTCACTGTTTCAAGTTTTACAAGCGCGTCACCATATTATCAACCGACCTTTTTTTGTAAATAATATAATACATCAGTACTTGACTGCGATTCCATATGATGGTAAACAGTGATGCAATCGTTGGTAGTATGCTGCATTAGAGTTTATTATGAGCCTATTTACTCAAGCCTTGAAGACACCTAAATTATAATGATGGGAAGATCGCGGCAGGCAAATTGTTCTAGCCCTACGATGTACGAGGTATAAACGACGAGGTCAAACGCTCCGTCCGGATCGTAGAAGTGTTAACAATGTAAGGGTACACTTGCCCGAATTAAGTCATACAATTCCCGCACTCTCTCCAAAATGCATCCTGTAAAACTACCGAAAGGCCTACTACTCGACGCCTGTGCGGTTCTGAAGATTGGACTTAACCAAATCTGGATCATCAATTAGCCACTTAGCACGCCTTTCTACAGAGTCCAAAGCTGCTAGATGGCATTTTGATGTACCAGCCCTTATGTGGCTGCAGTACTCTACACATAGTTAGACTCTGAGCTTTGTGCTTTTTACATAAGAAATTGTCCCGATGTGAAGTACCGCCAAACCTCTGCAGTTTCCTAGTTACTCCATGATTCAAAGAACCGCCCAAAGTTATGATCTGAGGAAATTTTGATACCCTAAAGCTGCCGTCGGTGCACACCAGGGTTTCATTCTGAAAAGCAGGAGCCAAGGTGAACGAGATCCTTTCGGCGATGAACAAACACGTTTGGTATGCTTACCTACGTAATCTACGTATGCTGACTAATATATTGATACCTAGATAAAATAGATGATACAGTAAACATATTGTGAGAGATTGATGCCTAAACCAGCTGGTGCAAGCTCGAGGCTTGTAGACATTGTTAAGACACCTAATTGATGACGAATAAAACTGTTATTAATCGTTTATATGACTTACTTAAAATTAAAACATAACGAGAAGAATCACTATAATTAAACCGTCATTTACAATGGGTTTAGAACAATCTTCATACACGATTATAATTCGTATGCTCACCGTTTCAGAAAATATCATTCATCGACACCAGAGCGTATGGCACGCTCAGAGCGTACCGGTGCCTGCTATGTATGGCACGAATCGGTGGTTATCGGTCTAATACGTTCGATACGTTCCTAGCAAGATCATGGTATGATCATGGTATGGTACGGTGTAATGAGCAGGCTCCTTAATACTTACAAAGTATAGTAGGTACAAGAGAACATCTCATATTTGTGTCATTTTAACTGAACACAAAAATATGCTGCTTCCCATTCACTTCATATTATTTACGGCTCTCGAAGGAAAACTGGAATTCATCTATTCAGAATCTGGAAAAATGGCTTCTTTATATTATACGGATAACATTATTTTTACATACATTATCTTTTTAAAATTCTAGTGTCGTGTAGATGTTGCAAAAAAGTAGGCGATCCCTGGTCAATTCTGTTTTTTTTTTTTGAGGGTATCAAGTAGAGAAGTAAGAGTAGAATACTCTTACTCTACTCTCTTGCTGACATCTCTTTGAAGAGTGGGTGGATCACTAAGCGCTGTTGGGGACTGAGCTCGGTCCGGTTAATTCATGAATCCCCAAGCGACCACCGGTGGCCGCGCATCTATTGTCTTACTATTGTGTCTCTAATTGACGGTATCTGAAGGGTTAATTACCGGATGGCCGGACAGCGAGCTACCCATTGCTTGACGTCCACAAGCCCGCGTCTACCGTGGCTGGTAGTCGGGGTCGGAATCTCGGCAGCTGGGGCATGAGGACCTTCGTTCCCTCATGCGTACGGCTTCCTCTTTCGCTAGCATTACTGTTTCGCTGAAGAAGGTGACCGTCTACATGCTTTCACGCTCCGCGCCATAGCCCGAACCAGGCCACAGCGCGAAAGGGCGCTACTGCCGTCTATTTTGACCATTGTTGCTCATCTGACGCTTCGTAGTCACCACCACGTTATGTATTGACATTTGCAACGCTACCAACCCACCATAGGCTCTTTGCGTACCATTTTTTAAAAGGGCTCTTTTATTTTTATTTGAAAAGTACGCAAATACCATTACCGAGTAACTAATTAGCCAGCTCACATTTTGCAATACTCGTTTGTTCCCAGAAAAAAATAGTAGCTTATTACTACGTTGAAAGTTTACGTTGAAATAGTTTAATATTGTTCATTACGTGAATTTGAGGTCACCTACTGCAGTATTCAACACCACTAAACAATACAAGCAAATACAACTTTCGGTGCAGTAGTATGTTCCAGTTATGATTTCGTTGATTATATTTTGAATCAGGGTGCACTGAGAGAGATTTTAATGATGAGATCATACGTTACACATTTTCATACATTTTTAGTACTGAGTATATCCTTTGATAAATGGCATAAATGCTAGAGAAGGGCAACTGTGTGAAGAAATTCAGAGAGCGAGTAATGGACGGAATGATAGAGATGGGAGATATGAACTTCCTAATGAAGTATAAATGAAACCTGGAATGAGATGGCTGAGTGTATTAGACATGCAGCGAAAGATATTTGGGGAAAGCCAGATTAAATTTTGAAAAATCTATAAATCCATTAAAAATTTAAAAAAAAACCCCGACGCAAAAATTTAAAAAAGTAAAAAAATAAATTAGTAAATTACTCTTTCAACCTTTTAACGTCATTAAAGGAATCAATAAATATTTAAAAGATGAGTGTCACTAAGTCGGGGGACCGCATTATGAAAATTATTATTCTACTTAAACGAATAGAAAATAATAATATAATATAATATTCCACAACTATCACACAACGCCGTCTAGTCCCAAGCTAAGCAGAGCTTGTGTTATGGGTACTAGACAACTGATAAACATTCTTATATATTTCTAAATACATACATATTATAGATAAATTACACCCAGACACAGAACAAATGATTATGCTCATCACACAAACATTTGTCCTGGGTGGGAATCGAACCCACGACCTCCGGCATAGCAATCACTAACCACTAGACCAACAGGCCAAATGACAATATGAAATTATTATTTTACTTAAACGAATAGAAAATGACAATTGCGGTCCCCCGACTTAGTGACACTTATCTTTTAAATATTTATTGATTCCTTTAATGACGTTAAAAGGTTGAAAGAGTAATTTACTAACTTATTTTTTTACTTTTTTTTTTAGATTTTTTGCGTCGGGGGTTTTTTAAAATTTTTAATTTTAGTTTTATTTTACATTTTTTAAATTAATCGAGGAATCCATTATTGTGAAAACGAATCTCCTCGTAAATCAAAACTCGACGGGTTTACTAGTAGGCATGCCAGGGTTACATCAGCTACCTCCCAGTTCTAGCATCAGGTCCTCGTAGTCATAAAAAATGTTTAGAACTGTTTAAGACAAATCTAATAAGCCCAAACTCGACGGGTTTACTAGTAGGAATTCCAGGGTTCCATCAGCTACCTCCCAGTTCTAACATCAGGTCCTCGTCATCATGAAAATTATTTAGAACTGTTTATGACAAATCTAATAAGCCCAAACTCGACGGGTTTACTAGTAGGAATTCCAGGGTTCCATCAGCTACCTCCCAGTTCTAATCATGTCCTCGTCATCATGTAAAATGTTTAGAACTGGTTAAGACGAATCTAATGAGCTCAAACTCGATGAGTTTACTAGTAGGCATCCCAGGGTTCCATCAGCTACCTCCCAGTTCTAGCATCAGGACCTCGTCATCATGTAAAATATCTAGAACTTGTTAAGACGAATTTAATGAGCCCAAATTTGACGGGTTTACTAGTAGGCATTCCAGGGTTCCATCAGCTACCTCCCAGTTCTAGCATCAGGTCTTCGTCATCGTGTAAAATATTTAGAACTTGTTAAGACGAATCTAATGAGCCCAAATTCGACGGGTTTACTAGTAGGAATTCAAGGGTTCCATCAGCTATGTACCTCCCAGTTCTAGCATCAGGTCCTCAATATCATGAAAAATGTATACGAGTATTTCAAACATTAGGTCACATATAAGTATTTATTAGTAAAGTATACATGCGTGAAGCGTTTAAGATCCCAGCCACAGCCAACAAATGTGCTGTGGACCTTGAACGCCTGATCAGATCTTCATAAATTGTGTCTAAGAACCATGTCGGTAACGTCAGCTTTCAAATAAAAAAAACCGCACCCAAATCGGTCCATTCACTTAGGCGCTATGATGCCACAGACAGACACACAGACATACAGATACACAGAAACACAGAAGAAAAAAAAAAAACCCTAAACTTAACACCCCTTTTTTTTGTCGGGGGTTAAAAACATTACACGTTTATTTAATTGCAAATTATAATTTTTTTGTGCCTATTGAAATAATCAGTAATTATAACCACAGAAATCAAATTAACAACTACTTCATGTAGTTTGATTACTGTAGTTAAGTTACAAGTAATCAAAGTATTTTTAATTAACTACTTTTTATCGTAATTTGTAATCTGGGGGTCTACTCGCTTTCTCCGAAAAACGAAGTTTTGATTGAAATTTCGCGTGTTTCCTACCACGGTTCCTTTCGTTCCCGAAATTTCGTACGAACGAAAATTGTTTGACGTACCGAATCTCTAAACCTACTCTAATTCGTTATGTTTCGAAAAAAATTATGATTATGACAGCGGATTGTCTCGCAATTTAACGTCAAGTTGACGAAACCAAAAGCCTTACCTTTTGATTTTCGTTTGTGTGGATTTTGTAAGAAAAGTGCTTAAAATGGTCTCAAGAATGCTTATAATTGAAGCAGCTCTACGTTAAGAATGTTTAGAGCGTACAAAGAACCCGCCAACACCTGCGCAACCAGCTCAACATCACGCAAAATCCTGACTTACAGTTTGAGGGGAAATGAGACTCAATCACAAATTATTTGAGGTGTTTTGCCAAGAAATTGTGCCTTTATTACCTCCAAAAAGCCTCCATAGGCTTCTCCTCAGCAAAGCACGAGGAAGTGGAGTACTACTTTTGGTGTTTTCAGCTCAACATTGCGCAAATTCCTGACTAACAATTTTTGTGAAATGAGAGACTCAATCGGCAATCATCTTGTAGCGACATCTATGACGCCACATAAGAACTACGAAGAAAACACGAAATCCTGCATCGCGCAATCAGAGTTCTCCGCGCAATTTGAACATATACGACAGCCCGACATCAACTATCGGGCAGTCGCCCACCAGACTATAACATCCTGTCTGGTCGGAGGATCCTCCCTTTTCAACGGAGGTATGTGGGGCTTTACTCTCTGTTCCGCATACCTCCAAACTGGTGACCCTCGACAAAGAACGTCAGCGCAGCCTTCGTGCAGCTAATACTTCGTGACGTCATCATCATTTCCTCAAGCTTTCGAGCAACGAGCCATACAGCCAGCACCCACGGCTAAGGGTATCCTGACCACTAGTATGCCTACCCGGTCATACCTGGTCACCACCTCAGCCGCATCAGCGACCTTGGCACACCGCACCTTCGGCCAGTCATATGAAGAGCCATGAAGAACCTCTCCTGGTCGACGCTAGCAATCAAGCCCTACGTCGCACAAGCACCGCTCCGACTCACTGGAGCCAGCAGCACTACTCCGACTCACTGGAGCCAGCAGCACTACTCCGACTCACTGGAACCTGCAGCATCGTCCCGACTCACTGGGACAGCACCACCCCGACTCACTGGGGCATCATCCCGACTCACTGGGACATCATCACCCCGACTCACTGGGGCATTATCCCGACTCACTGGGGCATCACCGCGGACAGTTCCGGCTCACCGAGAACTATGCGGCATCGGTTCCGACTCACTGGAACCAACCTACCGCTGGCCTGGCACACATCAAGAAGCATCAAGAACCATCGATCTCCGATCTCCGGAGGGGAGTGATGTAGCGACATCTATGACGCCACATAAGAACTACGAAGAAAACACGAAATCCTGCATCGCGCAATCAGAGTTCTCCGCGCAATTTGAACATATACGACAGCCCGACATCAACTATCGGGCAGTCGCCCACCAGACTATAATACCCTGTCTGGTCGGAGGATCCTCCCTTTTCAAAAGAGGTTTGCGGGACTTTACTCACTGTTCCGCACCCCCCCCCCCCCCCAATCTGAGGAGTTGTACCAGGAAATAGTGTTTTTATTACCTCCAAAAAGCCTCCATAGGCTTCTCCTCAATAAAACGCTAGGAAGAGGAGTGCTACCGTGGTGTTTCCATGTCTTAGGTTGTTGTTATTCAAAGAGATTTTGAGACTTTAATAAAAGACTAAAATATACATTTATAATTTTTATTTACTTGAACCCTGTAGGATTCAGAGATTTTCATGTCACTGGTGGTCGACTTTTTGGCTGGGTCCTAGGTCCACAGCTACCTCAGGTTGTGAAAAGTTTGGAGGCTAGCTTGATTGACTGAAGGTAGGATGGTATTGGTTCATTGATCTAAAAATAAAACAGATTAAATACCTAAAAGAATCATAAAATATTGAAAATAAATAAGAATCTTAACCCGTGAGAAGGCGCGCCTCTGTTTGTTACATGGAGAGGCGCGCGTGAGCAAATTACTCACACTACTTTAAATGCTCATATTTCTACTTTTAAAGTACTTATTGACTTATAATGAATTTATATGAATAAAACAGGGTTTAATAAGTGAGAAAATAAGTATTTTTATTAAAACTATTAAACATAAATATAACTTTCAAAACAAATAACAAAACAACTTATTATTATTTTATAATTTTGAAAGTCTTCATATAAATCTCAATAAAAAATCTTACATATCAAAAACTTAAAAAAAATACTCTTTTTTGAGATCTGGATAAGTGTGCCTCTTGAAACACATTAAATACATATATGTGATATGTTCTGTGCAGAGTAATTGCTTGCACACTGTGTGCAAGCTTTTTTGACCGTCTATTCCTACATCTAGGACATATAGAACAGAATCCGCGAAATGAAATAAGACTAAGAGCCGACACAAATCGCTTCCTTAGAAACTTGTGATCTGACGATATGTTCTTCATGCAAATTCGGCGTGAAATATGTGGTTTTACCAGCTCAAGCGCCACTTCTTTTAGGTTTTTTTTTTTTATCGATGGGTAAATCATCTTATGACCAAACCCGCTCTTGGGTGGAGCGGGAGATAGTGTCAGACTCTTACTGACTAAAAACCACACCCCGTTCCTTCTAGCCTTTATACCAGGGCTCGAGTTTCCATTCAGATAACCCTGGCCCCAGTAGGCATCGACCCAGCTGGGCTCCTTCTTCTGTATCTATGGCATGAGATGCTATTATTATGAGGTCTGCAAAGGATGGAAATATCGCTTTCTATGGTGTCAACATAATGTTTTCCTACATTCTCAAGATCCGCATCCAATGGTTCATCACCAGAATCCTCTTCCAGTCACGAACAAAGTGCTTGACGTCGGTCGCCCATTTTACATGTGTTTTGTAGCTAAAAACAAAAAATATTACTATTAAAATATTACTATAGAGTATTTACGTAATAATAAACCAATTTAATATAAATAAATAAAATAATATAGTCTAGAAAATACAATTATACTTTTTTAATTGGAAAAATAAATACTTACACGGATGGGCGCGTGATGAGCAAATTCGGTCTCTACAAACGCTTAACTGCGCGGCCGCAACAGAACTGACCGGCACGAGAGTTGCGTCACGGGGAGAGGATAAATAGTTAGGAAGGTACCTAGGTGCTTGAGACGTTAGGGCGTCGGTATCATGAAAAAATTTGGCTTTAAATTTTTGTGTGAGCAAATTGCTCATAGCGCGCCTTCTCACGGGTTAAAATACTATTTGGTAATAAAATAAATAAATAATTATTGTTGAAAACAAAAATTGGACACAACTAAGATTGTGAATAAAAGAGTTCTACGAATAAAAACAAACGGGTACCTACTATATTGCATATTTATGATAATATTACTTACAAAGATCAAAGATCCACAAAAAAACTTGCGGAGGCCGAAAGTGTATCTCTTTAGACTGCGACATCCACAGTTCTACTTGAAACTTTCTTACAGAATGCGTACCTACCGCGATCACAAAGTACATACATATGTAAAAAAGCACTTGGTAACTTGAGAAACAGGTAATATCCAAATAAAAAATAATTTTGAACATTTCAAATAAAAATTCTAAGTTGACCAGTGCTGCCAACTCCTACAAATATTTTCTGCTAAATCGGCATTCAAAAAATACCAAAATAAGCCAAAACTTTCCGGAAAATGCTAACTAAACCCTCGTCTGTATCCTCTTCCTTTGATGCCGGAGTGGAGCGGAAGACCTAACGGCTGAAGCCACTCTTTCAAATCAGACATCAATTCCCACTCTACACGATAAAATTGGTTATATGTCAATGCCATTGTGAATTTAATAACTCTTATGTAACGCATGTAACCACATACGAATCAAAGAAAACCAAATTACCTTTGATGACAACGTCGAGTGATGCAATAAACCATAGTTCAATCCATCCGGGATTCCGCTGACCACTAGGGTCGCATTCAGAAACATCACCGTGTTTATCAGGATTTAATTTTGCATTTAGAAATTATTTTCAAACTGTCCGAGTAAAATGCAAAAACATATGCAAAACTCAATTTATGCATGCCAAATTACTTAAAAAAATGCCAAATTGGCCATAATAATACTAAATTGGCAGCACTGAAGTTGACAATGTTGACAAGTTACATATTGTTTTGTCTTCGCCCTATTTGGGTAGGCCAAAGATTTTATATATCCTACTAGATTAGACTAGATTGACTACGAAGAAATATTAAACTGTCTACAGTGTTCTTTATTCTCATTAGCATTAAGTTCATGTGTGTTATTGACACGGAAAAGGGAAAAATGGCCTGGAGCAGGACACTAAGATAAATCCTCTGTGTCCCTTTCTCACATACTACCAGAAAAAAATAAGAAACAGATGGTAGTTTTTAGATTGTTCCAGTTATCGTTAAATAGTCCGTGTTCATGCATTTTGATAGGTTTATGCAACATAAAATGCATTGCAACTAAATATTTTATTTGAAATATTGCTTCTTGAAATTTTATACGCATTCTTCTTGTATTTAATGATGATTTCATTTAGATATAGTAGCTATTCGTAGTAATTTTCAAATTATGAAAGGCAACATTTAGGAGGTTTCAATTTGACAGAATTTGACATCAACAAACAATATGGCTGATGCTTCATAGGGCTAAAGTTGTATTTTTAATTGTTACAAGTTTTTATCTCAATGTTTAGTAAAGTATAAAGTGTGCAAGATGTTCAAAACGTTGCTGTGTAAAGTTTCGCAATAGTGATGAGTATCCTGGTTGTGGAATTTCATTTTATTTGGTAAGATTTCTGTTTTGTTTACAAAATATTTATGTAGGGTGACAACAAACATCGTTTTGAATTTCATGCGGGAATTAAAACATTAACTGCCTGTAAAAATACATAGAGAAGGGGCATCATAAACGACTCAGAAGACGGACTGGGTGCTAAATTTTATAAAATTTGATTGTCTACTGTTCAAGTTTTATATTATTATAAGCAAATTTCTAAATATCTGAGGCTCAATTTTTTTTTTTAGTAAATCAAGCGCGTCCCAATTTTACTAATTTAATTTTTTCTGTTGATCGGGCGCCTTTGGCCGCTCGGCGATCTTCGGCTGCTCTCGTGACACAACGGAAAGCGGCGAGCAACGGCGGCTAGTGGTGCGGTATGCGGGACGTGTCTTCGGCCCAATTCAGTATATAGTTATCTGTGACCAGTTCTTAAAACGACGCGCGTGCGCTCCGAAATCTTCTCCACATCGATTTATTTATGGTTTTACTTTAACAAAAACGGCTATCCGCCAATTACATTAATTAATTCATGAATCCCCAAGCGACCACCGGTGGCCGCGCATCTATTGTCTTACTATTGTGTTTCTAATTGACGGTATCTGAAGGGTTAAAGACTAAGTATATACAAAAATAATAATAATAACAATTCACACACTCATCTCACAAAACTCCAGACATACTGACATGATCATCTTCCATTCGTCCGCGAACACGTCACAGTCAGGGTACGTGTCCAAAAGAGTGTTGAGCGCAGAAAGAGTTCGAGGGACAGGAGACTGAGCTCGCGCAACAGTGTGACTCGCAGGCACAGCAAACAAGCTATGTCTCCTGATGCGGCTGTACTTAACTGGGGCACAAAGTTGAGACAGCTCAGCATGCAGCTCTGGAGTAACAGTTTTCCCATGAAGGATTTTGCACATAGTTAATATTTGGTCATATTTTCTTCTGACCTCAAGTGAGTTATACCCTACACAACCTAAAAGAAACTTAGTAGGGTACATAAAGGGATAGTGATATAGTTCGATATAGTACATTCGAGAATTATATTCATTTTAAATATAATAGTATACTGTCTTTAAGTTTAGTCCTTAGGTAAGTCCCTAATAAATGCTGCACGCAATGCTGCACGTATGTGGCTTAACCGTTAACTACTAGTAATATATTATTTTTTATGTTTTGTTTTTTTATGTTTTTTTTATGTTTTTTCCAAGAAACGAGAACCATCGGAAACAGTGGCTTTGAAGTTGTGCCATTTAAATTTTTTTTTCAAGCAACAGTTTTGTTTGTAGTCGCCTCATTAAGTCTGAAGATGTAAAGTTAAATCAACACTAAAACCTAATTCTATTCCATCTGTATACCCTTTTGTAAGTTCATCCGTTGTTAAAAATCCGTTCAGTAGTTTTTGAGTTGATGGCAAACAGATATAGACAAATGAACATAGTGGGGGACTTTTTTTGATGTGGTAAAATCTCCAATAATTTATCCTGCTCTAAGGTAGAGTGCCTTATGCTCCATCTTAGAGCGGGACAAGTTATTTGAGGTTTATACTGAATAAATCTACCCGTGTCCTTCAGTTGCCCTTTGTGTTCCAGAACCATGGTTTCCCTTTCGGAAATTCCCTGTGGCGCTAACGGGCATCAGCAATAATTAGTAGTAGTAGTTAGTATAAATAAATTTATAAACCAGTCGAGGATAATTTATTTAATGTATTATTTATTGTTTATTTGTTAGTTAATAAGTGCAATTTAACGTAATAAAAAATGTACAATTTGATGTTACGCATCAGTCTATTTTTAATAAAGTAAAAATAAAAGAATGACATTAGTTTTATTATAAACTAACTAGTTTTTTCTTTCAGACAAACCTTATTCTGATAGGTGTAGCCGTTCAGAAGTGGTACGTAGGTACACACACATTAGGCATTTTTTTTATCAGTATAGGTATTTCATACTCGCATAAGAGGATATTGCTATTATAATATATACGGACATCAGCTATTTCCTAGTAATTACTGAGAAAACTCACAGTTCCCTTTTGGTAAGCATATTATACATATTAACTGTTTTTGAACTTGTATGTCTATTTTAATGTATCAAAAATATCTTTAACTAACTTTTGAGCAAAATTGTCCCGCAGTATGTAGCTAGTGTATGGACACACTAGTAGAACGAGATGACAGGACTCTTTCTGACTTTCCTTTTCGGGTACGCTTTTGAGGTTGTCGTAGTCAATCTAGTACTAGGATATATAAAATCTTTGGGGTAGGCTTATGTCTTAAATCATATCGTCTCGTCATCAATAATAAATACGTTTTTTTTGAGTTTTATTTTTATTTAATGCATAAATATTACAAGAAATATTTAATCAAATTAAATACAAATCAATACAGTCTAGGTGCGCCTTGCTGTTCTCCTCATCGCTGCCACTGTGGCGAAGTTGTCAACAGCCTCGGTCACCACGGTCTGTCATGCAGTCGAAGTGCAGGACGCATAGCGCGGCACGCGAACCTTAACGACATCATCCGACGAGCCCTTGTCACCGTCGGCGTTCCGGCTGTTTTGGAACCTCGTGGCCTGGCACGCGACGATGGTAAGAGACCAGACGGTATGTCTTTATTTCCTTGGAAGATGGGTAGGCCTTTAGTGTGGGACGCTACCTGTGTCGATACTCTTGCGCCATCCCATCTTCCTAGCTCATCGTGCTGTGCTGGTGCTGCCGCGGCGGCTGCGGAGAACCTCAAGCGGCGGAAATATAACAGCCTCGTTGGCAGTTATATTTTTGAGCCGTTTGGGGTTGAAACTCTTGGGCCGTGGGGTCCGAGTGCTCATATGCTTTTTAAAGATTTATCCAAACGCTTAGTTGACTCTTCGCGTGACCCAAGGGCTGGCTTCTACCTCGGTCAGAGATTAAGCATTGCCATACAACGTGGCAATGCCGCCAGCCTTTTGGGCACACTTCCAGTCGACAGCGATGCGGAGGAGTTTTTTGACGTCATATTTAGTTAGGCCTTTAGTGTATATATTATTTTTAATTATTTAAGTTTATTTTATAATTTAATTAGTTCCAAATGTAAAATTTACCTTTAATACAAATTAAATGTAAAGAAAAGTAGTTGTGGTCTAAAAAGGTAGACTGTGGCAGTCCAACTTTCTTACGAAATGTGTTATGAAAAAAAGCACTGGCAACTTAATATATTTTAAAAATTCCAAACTAAAAATCAAATTCAAGTTGACATTGCTTAGGCGCACCTTGTGTTGCTCCACATCGGTGCCACTGTGGAGAAGCTGTCGACAGTCTCGGACACCATGGCCTGTCTTGTTGCAGGAGCGCAGGCCGCATACCACGACACGCTAGCATCAACGATATTATTCGTCGAGCTCTTGTCACCGCCGGCGTACCTGCCGTATTAGAACCAAATGGCTTGACGTGACGATGGGAAGAGACCAGATGGTATGACGTTGGTACCGTGGAAGGTGGGTAGGCCTCTGGTGTGGGACGCAACCTGTGTCGATACCCTTGCGCCATCCCATATTCCAAGTATGGCGGGCTGTGCTGGTGCTGCTGCTTCTGCTGCTGAGACCGCGCGCAAATACTGTAACCTTATTGGTAATTACAGTTTTGAGCCGTTTGGGGTCGAAACGCTTGGTTCATGGGGTCCGAGTGCGCGTCTCCTTTTCAAGGATATTTCACGCCGACTGATCGACACTTTACGTGACCAGAGGGCTGGCTCGTTCTTTGCCCAAAGAATTAGCATTGCCATTCAACGTGGCAATGCTGCCAGTCTTCTGGGCACATTTCCGGATGACAGCGATGTGGAGGAGTACTTTGACGCCTGAGCGTGCTTTGTCTTTTTGTATCATATTTATGTACATAGTTAGGTTTTAGTTTAAATAGTTTATTTAGTATTTAAGTTTTTTTTTATGTAATTAAAAATGTAAACGATTTCGAAATAATTAAAATGTAATAAATTTATCGTGTCCAAAAAAAAAAAAAAAGAAATTAATTTTGTAAGTACATGTGTAAGTTGACATTTTATAATTGACACATTACGTGTGATTATACTGGTATTTTTAGTTGTCATACGTTAGTACCGATGATTGACGTGAAGTAGAGCTCTTTAAACAAGTCGGTTAACAAGGACCGTAAAAAAGGGTGTTTTATAGTGTCTTATTGTATTTTATCGAAAATTAAATTTTTACGACATATTTATATTTTATCTGTCGCAGCCGGTCATTAGTACGGACATGAAACGAATCGCAAGCGCGCCAGTGGCAACCCCCACTAGTTCTACCCACACCACAGCGCGCTTCTACAGAGTCGTGATGTTTTGAGTCGACGGCGAGGTGGACACTTACTGTCTGATCGCAGCGGAGTTAAGACGTCACGGAACTGTACTCGATTCGTCAAGTTAATTTAATTTGTGATTTGTGATTTTTAATAAAAGCAGTGTGTCGTACCTAGAAGTGTGTTATCATTGCACGAAGCCCATATTCTGCCCACATGATGTCTGAATCTAACGGAATAAATCCTGACGATCCTACATCAGAAGTGGGATCAAATCGTGCTAATGAGATCAGACGCGGAGACAGTGATAATAATAATCAATGGCGGTTACTTTTTCAAATGCAAAATGAACAAATGTGCGCGCTGATAAAAACTCTTAAAACTCAACCAAATAACAAGTTAGTGTTACCGGAATTTAACCCTGACAAGCCTGAGGCCGACGCGCGATCATGGTGCGCCACCGCTGACTTGTGTTTCGACGGGAATGCAGTGGAAGGAAGTCAACTTATTTTAACAATAAGCAAGGCGATGAAGGGCTCCGCATCTACATGGCTATCGCAGGTAACCTATCCAGGTATGACATGGGACCAGTTCAAAGAGCTCTTTAAAGCCAGATTCGTGTGCATCGAAACTTCTGCGGCTACCCTCATTAACCTGTGCCATGACAAACCGAAGGATAATGAGACCTATGCCGCCTATGCTAGTCGTCTTATGACCTTTTTGTTGAATCGGTGGAAAGACCTGAGTGTTGAACAGATTGCAGCATCAACTGTTATTGCTCACTTGGCGCAAATCGATACACGCTTACAACGTCTCGCATTTACCACGGAGATTACAACGCGACACAAATTGCAACAAGAGCTTCAAGCTTTCTCCTACCTGAAGAGGAAAGCTCCTACGGATGTGCACCCTCATGCTGGGAACGAGAAACGTCTGAAGTTTGCGTCACTACCGCCAATTAAGTGTCATGCATGTGGCAAGCCAGGACACAAACAAGCTGATTGTCGCACAAAGAAGACCGACGTCAAGAAGCCGTCGCCTGTGCCGCCTGCAGCAACGGGAGCCGGACAGCGACAACAAACCAGCAGCAGCTCATTGGTGTGTTTTAAGTGCGGCACGCCGGGCCACATAGCCAGTCGCTGCACAGCAGGCGGGTCCAGTGCAGCTGCACCAGCGGAGAAACGAGTCGACCTTTGCATCGTCGAGCCTCCATCAGGAACGTTGAAGCATTTTGGTGAGTGTTTCAAATTTGACTTTGATTCTGGTGCTGAATGTTCCTTAATGAAGGAGAGTATCGCTAGTAAATTTAGAGGTAGACGATTTAATGATGTAGTATCTTTAGTTGGTATAGGCAATAAAAATGTTAATAGTACTTTGCAATTGTTGTGTCAGGTAGAAATCAATGATTTCGCGACGGAGATTCTGTTTCACGTTTTGCCAGATACGTACTTGCGTAGTAACATTCTGTTAGGTCGGGAGATTTTGGATAACGGTTTTTGTGTGAGCCTGACTGCAACTGAATTAATTATAACTAATGACAAAACTATAAACATGTGTAACGCTATTCAGACTACGACAATAAGGAATAATTTTGATGAAATTGACACTGATTTACCATTTGATAAAAAGGGTGACCTTGTAAAGATCTTAAAATTATACTCTGACTTTTTTATTAACGGGTTTCCAACCACGCGTGTTAACACTGGTTCATTGGAAATAAGATTGCTTGATTCTAATCGTACAGTACAAAGACGTCCTTATAGACTATCTCCGGATGAACGACGACTCATGCGCGATAGAGTTAACGAATTATTACAAGCTAAAATAATAAGACCCAGTAGTTCACCGTTTGCCAGTCCTGCCCTTTTGGTAAGGAAATATGACGGATCAGTTCGTATGTGCATAGATTATAGAGAGCTTAATAATAACACCGTGCCAGATCGTTACCCCTTGCCGTTAATTTCTGACCAAATTTCACGACTCCATGGTGCTAATTATTTTACAAAGTTAGATTGTGCAAGTGGTTTCCATTTAATTCCTGTCCAAGACCAGTCTATTGAACGAACTGCGTTCATTACACCTGATGGACAGTTTGAATTTCTAACCATGCCGTTCGGTTTACGTAACGCCATATCTGTTTTCCAACGAGCAATCATTAATGCACTTGGTGACCTGGCATACCAGTACGTAGTTGTTTACGTTGATGACATCTCTATCATCTCAGACTCTATAGAACAAGGCCTGGAGAGGCTTCACACTGTGTTAGAGGTGCTAACGAAAGCGGGGTTCTCGCTGAACCTAAAGAAATGCTCCTTTCTTAAAACGCGTATAGAGTTCCTGGGTTACGAAGTTGAGGCAGGTAAGATTAAACCAAACGGGCGAAAGATAGAGGCTTTGACACGTTTACCTACACCACAGACACTTACGCAGGTAAGACAATTCGTAGGTTTGGCTTCTTACTTTCGTCAGTTTGTACCTAACTTTTCCCGCCTTATGGGTCCCATCTATAAATTGACATCCGGAAAGATACCGTTCGAGTGGACAGCCAGCCGTGAAGAAGTAAGACAGAAAGTAATAGAAATACTAACTAGTGATCCAGTGCTCATGATTTTCGATCCACAGTATCCAGTCGAGCTTCATACCGATGCCAGTTCAGAAGGGTATGGCGCGATTTTGTTCCAAGTTGTAGAAGGTAAGCGACATCCTATTGCCTATTTTAGCAAGCGCACAACACCAGCAGAGTCTCGATATCACTCGTACGAGCTGGAGACGCTAGCGGTCGTCAACGCGGTGAAACATTTTAGGCAATATTTGCATGGCCGAAAGTTTACAGTAGTAACGGACTGTAATTCTCTAAAATCATCGCGAAACAAAATCGACCTGACGCCGAGAGTACACAGGTGGTGGGCATTCTTACAGTCGTTCGATTTCGACGTAAAATACCGAGTAGGTAAGCAAATGGCGCACGCTGATTTCTTCTCTCGAAATTTATTGCCTCTACCGCCAAAACAACAAGCTTGTAGAGTTGAACAGAAGCAGGTAAACCTTACCGAAATGTCTGACAACTGGCTACTAGCAGAGCAGCAACGAGATGAAGAGATCAAGAAAATTATTTCTGATCTAGAGCATGGTCGGCTCAGCGACGACGTGGTTAAGACATATGAAGTAAGATCAGCCATACTTTATCGTAAAGTCCAACGTAATGGTCGAACGAAATGTTTACCCATCGTTCCTCGTGCTATGCGTTGGTCTGTCATTAATAATATCCACGAATCCATTATTCATCTAGGATGGGAGAAGACGCTGGAGAAGCTGTATAACCATTATTGGTTCGAAGGTATGAGTCGCTACGTCAAAAGGTTTGTAGACAATTGTGTCACCTGCAAGATAGCAAAGTCACATTCAGGTAAAGTACAGGCGGAACTTCACCCTATACCCAAGATAGCGATTCCATGGCATACCGTGCACATTGACGCTACAGGAAAGCTGAGTGGCAAGAGTGACAACAAGGAGTACGTGTTCGTGCTGATCGACGCTTTCACTAAGTATGTATTGCTGTTTCATAGTAAAAACATTGATACCAAGAGCAGCATCAAGGCAGTGACAGACAGCACTGCACTCTTTGGTTCTCCTGTGCGAATAATCGCTGATCAGGGACGGTGCTTTTCAAGCAAGGAGTTTCGTGACTTCTGCCAAGGTAAAAATATTAACCTTCACCTTATCGCTACTGGTTCATCTCGTGCAAATGGTCAAGTGGAGAGGATAATGAGTGTGCTCAAGTCAATGTTGACTGCAATAGAAACCGACAAAGATCGGTCATGGCAAGACTCTCTAGGAGACGTACAGCTAGCTCTTAATTGTACGGTTAATCGCGTCACAAAAGCTAGTCCATTAGAATTATTGATAGGTAAGGTAGCACGACCTTTAAGTTTAATGGCAGATAACAATGACGAAATTATAGACCTAGATAATATTAGGAAATTAGCATCCGAAGGCATTGAGAAGTCTGCGCGTTACGATAAAAAACGTTTTGATAGTACAAAGGCAAGCGTGAATCGGTTCTCTGTCGGTGAATTTGTGCTTATTGAGAATGAGGAGCGTAATCAAACTAAGCTAGACGTAAAATATAGAGGTCCATTTCAAATTGTGGAAGTATTAGATGGCGATCGATACGTTTTGAAATCTCTGGTGAATAAGCGTACTTACAAATACGCTCATGACCGTGTTCGGAAGATGCCCGAGGGCCAAGTACAAATTGAGATTGTAAATGAAATAGATGATGAACTGACATCAGCTTAGTTTATGTGAACAGGTTCTCGATTCAGTGGGTCGGAGACTGTACCAGAGTATCGTAGCCGTAGCCCGATGGAAATCGGTATCTGCTCAATGAGTAGTCCGTGGGTACGCGGTACGCGGTAGCTCTGGGTAGTATAGTCGGGTTTTGCCTAGAAGCAAAAACCATAGAGTCAAGGAATGACTCGGTATTCCCGTGGGGAATAGAGTATGAGTATTGTTGACCATGAATGAGATACCTGAGGTTTTGTTTTTGTTTACTTAATGTAATGTGAAATGTTATGTGTGCTTGGTTCCGGTATACTCAAAACTAGATAGTTATAGTTCGTTCACTAGCCTACTTTATTCCTATTTTGAAGATTATTTGATCATTGCCTGTGAAATAAAACAGGTTTTAAGAAGTCTAGTCCTAATTTTAACTATCTCAAGTCTTCGTATGAGTCAGGATTAGACGAGCAGATAATTTGCCGGGGTTTTGTATCTTTCAGATTAAAAACACACGAGGACGTGTGCATCGCAGAATGGCCGTGTCGCAGCCGGTCATTAGTACGGACATGAAACGAATCGCAAGCGCGCCAGTGGCAACCCCCACTAGTTCTACCCACACCACAGCGCGCTTCTACAGAGTCGTGATGTTTTGAGTCGACGGCGAGGTGGACACTTACTGTCTGATCGCAGCGGAGTTAAGACGTCACGGAACTGTACTCGATTCGTCAAGTTAATTTAATTTGTGATTTGTGATTTTTAATAAAAGCAGTGTGTCGTACCTAGAAGTGTGTTATCATTGCACGAAGCCCATATTCTGCCCACATGATGTCTGAATCTAACGGAATAAATCCTGACGATCCTACATATCTATAAATATTACAAGAAAAAATTAATAAACCACCTAATACATGCTAAATTTTAAAATAATCCAAGATTCATAATTAGTATAAAAACCGTAATTTATGTTAAATGACATATAAAAAGACCCAAACAATATAGTTCAGTCTATTCGGTCACGAAGATTGTCTGTGGATCCGAACTTCCAGTGTGTGTCCGAAAATGAAATAGAGCAGGTGCATTACTAACAATCAGTAACGTGCCGAAAGGCTGACGGCATTGCCACGATGTATGGTAAGATAATAAGGAAAATTAAATTAAAGCTTAACAATTTAATATGTCTACTAATTATCAAATAGGTACTTTAAACTTAAGAAGTAATAAGCACTTGGTAATTAATTTAACTCTTATTTTGAAAGATTCATAATTATTTCATGCTTCAATCTTCCCAGGTGGTTTAATTTCATTATGTATGCCTTCGACGAATTTCCCTTGAATAATCACATTAGCAAATACATATTATTTAGGTATACGTGAAACACTGTCTTCAGTATCAAAGCCTAAAAGCTCGAGGCCTTTCAATAATAAATTATCTTACATGTTGTACCTTATTTAATTATTTCGGTTACTCGTTCGAAACACAAACATATATGTTAGTGTAAGTCTTTATCTTTAGAAGAGATGTTATTAGTTTTTAGGGTTCTGTACCTAAGGAACACGGAGTATCAATAGCACGAAGAATCGCCAAACTTAAGTGGCAATGGACAAGACACATTGCTCGCAGAACAGATGGTCGTTGGGGCCGAAAAGTTCTGGAGTGCCGACCGCGTACTGTTAGACGCAGCATTGGAATGCCTCCTACATGGTGAACCGTTGACCTGATGAAGGTTGCGGGAATCCGATGGATGGATTGTGTAGACATTTGGGGAGGCCTATGTCCAACATTGGACGGATATCGGCTGAAAAGAAGTATCCGAAGAGTAATCACAGAACACTCCGAAGTCCGTCCATCCGTCCGTCTGTCTGTCTTACTTTGTTTTATAAGCTGTAATAATAAATAATAACAATTACAAAATTTTACCTTTATTACAAAACATAGTACGTTAAATTAAATAATCTTAACGTATGTACGTCTGTAATTATTTGCGGGCTTCAGTTATGTAGTATATGGTGGTCCCCAAACTAGGCGACGCTTGTATCTTAAGGACCGATAGTAATAGACTAACAGTTGATGAGTTGAAATATAGAGCGTCTGTTTTGATTGCCGCTATAACAAATATCATCAGTGCAATTACCTACATTGAAATAGGTGCCGTTTTGACTACGCACACATATTTTATCTATTCACCCATATCATCAGAAAAAAAAAACAAACGGTGCTCTAAAAAGATCATTATACGTGTTTTATGGAAACACGTAATAAAACAAATAAAGGCTATAGACAGTAGGTCAGTAGTCCACAATCTACTGTAGCCAGGGTTCGGGGTTCTACCCGCGACCCCTCGGCTCAATGTTCTAGCTCATTTCATTGTCACCCTAACAGGATAGACGGAACTTAATTTATATGCCGCCAGCTTAATTATACGTCTCTGTCGCATTCAAACGCAGATAAATCATGCGTTTTATTTAACTTTATTACGCAGTAAAATGTTTATGAAATCGTTGGTTTATGTGCAATACCCATTGCAGTGGTCAATATACATAAAATGGGGTCGTTGATCTTCACTCGTATGTACGAGACCAACAAAAAAGTAATCAAGAGAAAATGCGTCCGTAGTAAAAAAAAAGGCCAAGTGCAAGTCGGAATCGCGCACTGAAGGTTCCATACAAACTTACCTATGAAAACAATTTAATTTCCGAATTGAGTTACGAAGATTTTTCCGGAGCGCAAAAAAAGATTTTTTTATGACGTAACTACAAATTTACAATTGTTTCCTATAGGTACATACCTATTTGTGCTATGAGATCTTGCTTTATGCAAAATTTCAGGGAACCTAGGTCAACGGGAAGTACCCTATGATTTCTAACTCGGTTGAGTCTGCCTAGGGCCGTATCTTTTTTTCTCTTTAACTCAGAAGATTGACTTTTTCAAGTCAATACCTGCACGCGTTCTCGAGATAGGGTAAATATAGGTCTTAATACACAGACAGACAACAAAGTGATCCCATAAGGGATCTGTTTTTTCCTTTTGAGATACGGAACCCTAAAAAGATATAGTATGTACTTTTTTGGCGAAGGCAATCATCTGGGTGAAGTGGGAGTTGAGTTCCTTAAGTTTCCTTTTGCATTTTAAGGCAAACTCATGATATTTATACGTACTGATTTTGAAGAGCTGAAAATTTTAATATCAATAAAAATGTTAAAAAGCTTAAAAAAAGAAGTAAGAAAAAATATTTATTTACCACATATCGATCGTGTATGATACCAATAAATATTGGCTGTTGGTTTTCAATAATCTATTTTCTAAATTAATAGACTGGCTGAAACGGCAATCTTCGAACTGCTTAATAGTGTTTTTAGCTGAGCTGTCAAAAGATAACGCCATCTACAGGCATTAACAGCAAATAATTAATTTCAAAATGACCTTTATTTCGTGATATTTTCCAGCTTTTCTCACCGTTTAAACTTTCCCTGCCTGGACTATAATGAATTTTATTTATTATATAACAAAATGAACCCAACCAGTCCAGCCGTTCTCGAGTTTTAGCGAGACTAACGAACAGCTATTCATTTTTATAAATATAGATAGGTAGAATCTGTCTAAAAAGTCAAACGACTTGGGTAATTATTAGGATTTAATTAAATCTGATGTATTCAACACTGCTTCAATGTTGATTAAGAGATATTGATCATTGATTACTAACAGAAGAACCTTATAAAAAGTGTCGAATTTAAGTATTTTTAAATGTAATACATAATTCCCAAATCGGTTGACTTTTTAGACAGACTTTTATGTCAGTAAAGGCAAAATTAAAACCCAATAAAATTCATAAAGAGAAAAAGAAACGCGGGCCGAGGGCTTAACAACTGGGCACATTGTGCGTCCTCGTAAAGTAATTAAGGATGACCTCAAACACTACCCACTCTTATATTCTATGGGTACTGAATGTTACCGTGTTTCCACTTAGGTGTGATGAGGGGCTCGGGTCGAATTTAATTCAAGGAAAAAGGCAAGTCATGATGACCGGCTGACGCCTGACGTCCTAATGAATACCGGATGATGAAAATTTTATCGAACCCGAATTGTTTACGTTAGATAACGGACGAGAGGTTTAGGTCCCTGATAAATTTTATGTACGTTCACGTTGGCATGAATACCGTTGAGAGCAACAATAATAAAGCAATCGATACCAATATTAATGCTGGAATAAAATCGCAATCACAAAATATAACACAAATAGCAACAGCTCGTTTACATTTCTTGTTTGTCTCATAGATTTGTTTATTCAATATTTAGGGATAAAACAACAAATCCATCATTGTTCGCAATAACCGAACACTGTGCAAACACTTGTAAAACAGAACAAACAATATAAATGACACCTGTCACTAGGTTCACTTACATTTTACTTTTTTTTTACACGCACGTGGCGTTATGCAAATATTAGATATTTCACGGCACAATATTCCGTGGCAATTTGCAGGGAAATTGGGCAGGAAAGCAATTGATATTCCTATCTCGTTTGGGAATTTTCGCTGGGAATACTGTAGAATCCACTTCTAATTCACCATTTACTTGTAGCGCACATATCTGGTGTCTATAGATCGGCCGGGCTAAACAAACGCGTTAGTAAGCGGCGTGGCGGCCCATGGTGCGTACTAAATCGTACCAGTGTCTGCCAATAGTGGCCCTCGTTTACGTTTGTTTGTAAAACTTTGAATTGTCGATTTATTGGAATGACGTTCTCTTTGTAAACTGTTTTGGGTTTATTTGCACATTTCTTTTTATGGTAGTTATACAGTCAGGCCAAATAAAGACTGACTTTGAGACTTGCATGTACACTAACATTTAACCGACCAAGTTAAAATTGTGGAAATATGATTTTGACATTTCAACTGCTACGAAGTTACAAGAAATCCTTCTGAATAGTTAAGCATCAATGAATATGAAAGTGACCCACTTCTACGCCCATTCACCCGCTAGCTATCACTACCTAATGTTATTGGCTTTGCCTACAAATTGTTATTGTACACAACGGTCTTTACATTGCCTTGTTCCGTCCAATTAATTTTAACAATATGCGTGTTACGCACAGAAAGAAGCTTAGGCGGAGGAAAAATACTGGGATATAGTATCGCTGTAATCGGAATACGGATTTGGGACTCACGGACTCTCGAAAATATTAAATGTTTGGGTCCGTCGTAATTATTTGCGCGTATTTTTGCAAAGAATAATATACAAAACATTTTATTTTGTGAATCTGACAAAAAAGACATAACTCTCCATTATCACTTCAAATACCTGAATAGGTTCCTCTCGACGTTTTTGATTTTCATGACTATGGATTGTCTTCATATTTTTGAAAATACACATAATCGAAAAATATACCAGACGATATATAAAATATATATTTTATTCACACACAAATTAACATTATATTTTAATTTAGAATTCGACATGAATATACAATTTCCGACTAGTTCAACAAACAATTTGACATCATAGGGTTTTTATAACATCACTTAAAAATCAACTTAAATAAAACACACAATCCTAAAGTCCATACTCAAGTTGGTGGCAATGGATTGAAATTATATCAAATTATTTATTTATTCAAGTATTATTATAGGCAACATTTATCAACGTTAGATTTAATTTCATTTTGAATATGTATTTACACCATAAAACATTTATAACGTCGTAACAATGTTGTGTCATTAGGTTCGTTGCCATCGTTACCGGTTGTATGAAACATTTTGTAAACAAAATATTGTGACATCTGTCCAGACGGAGATGATAAATTATTTGGAGAATAACTTTAATAAAAAAAGTAAACATTATTTGTTCCTTAATCTAAATTCTGAATATCACGTATATAACATAATAACCAAGCCACGTTTATTCAACAATTCTCATACTACACATAAGTCAGGCATACGACCTTATTAAGTCTAGCTCAGTCCGTAATAGCCTTAATAAGATCATGAAGGAATTTATACAAGCGGGACAATTTCAAGACTACCCATATTACCCGTTTCCATTACTAGAACTACCCGCTACCCGGTCTGCGCTCTCCTTAATATTGACTAAAGATATTTGTTGACAAATGAAATGCCAATCGCAGAAACGACGATTCCTTATTGAGGAGCGGCGACATTCAATATCCTTTGATTAATGTTGTTTTGTATATTATTATTGAGAAGCAATTTAGGTTATTGTTTTGTGAAGAATTACTACAAATGTACACTATTAACATAGTTTCATTTCTTTGTAAAAATAAAACTTATCTAATTAATAGATACTAATGGTAGTATATGTTTAATGTCTTTGGATACTAACTATATGAAAATAATCGATGGTATCAAAAAACCCAACCGCAAAAACCGAGTAAAAATATCAAATCAAGTCACTCAGTCTGATGCAGTTGGTAATACTTTTTTAGATAAGTTTATTTGACGCCATCAACTACATCAGAAAGTTTTCGAACTTTTTAGTCGTTTTTTATGGTCGGACTTTTTGACACTGTCAACTTTTCCCCCCTTCATTATGGATGATATTTTTAAAATCACCACCTCGAGCCCCTTATTTTGACACACATGACTGTGTCATGAAAAAACATAAATGGACACCAAATATACGCCATTTTATTTTTTATTGTTTTGATGTATTAAGTTTTTTACAAGTAAGACGAATCTAACGACACCTCTCTAGTTAAAATTCAACTAACCGTTTAGGCTCTATAGGGCGTACCAAAGAAATGTATAGATACATTCGAAAAACATAACCCTTCTTCTAAAGCAGTCGAGTAAAACATTCCTTCGAACCACTGTTGCCTGGTTACGTTCCTAAAAAACTGGCAGCATTAGCTCGTTGTATTGCAATGTGTAGGAGTGGGCTTGCGCACGACGAGCAATGGGTGGCTTGCCGTCCAAACGTCCCGTAACCGTCCGGACCAATACTGAATCGTGGACGGCGTGAAGTGTTCTACACGCGCCTCAAAGAGAAGTCAACGGAACCTCGTGGTTGGCCAGCAGGGCCGAAACCTACAGGAGCCATGGGTCGACTTCTGAGAGGGTTACCTCCTTCCAGAGATGCAAAGAGAATCTGAGGGTACATATGTAGGTCCGGTTTTAGTCAGTAAAAGTCGTCCTCCCACTCCGCCCTAGAGATCATTAGATGATTTCCCACCTCCAAAAACGACACAAAATAAAATTAAAGAAACGACATGAAAATGATGTTATTATTAATTAAATTCTAATGTCATGAAGTCAGAAACATTTGTTTATCCCGCACTATCACTTTTCCTATTTTATTATACTACTCGTAGCCAAACATATCTTTTTAAGTCCGTTACTGAAAAAGGCTTGATTATCTTCCCCTGTCCCATTTTATTTGGGGCCTGCGTAATACGTTTATTTTTTTCATCTAATCTGTCTTATCAACCGTCACGCTATTACTGACTCCCTTTCCATCCATATGTTCTTTAGCAACTCTCTCCTGTTGAAAAAAGCTGGTACTTAATAAAACCCACGTGATTGTAATTTCCAAATTATAATGGGGTACATCTAATAAGATCATGTCATCTTATTTGTGATTTTCACAAAGGAAAATCTTTCGTACCCAGGATTACGATAAGATTTTCTTATTACCTAGTATTACAAACATTATGATTTAATGTTCCCTACCTCTTGAAATATTATGTAGAATAGAAAGCTTTTATATTAGCGTTTCCTCTGAGGAAGTTGCAAAGCTTCTTTTCAATATCCCAGGTCCGTATAATACGAGTAATATAATTTGAAGCTGACACAAGACTTGCTACCAATTTAATGCCAGCAAGAAAAGATTCTTTGCTGACATTTTGCATACAATCATGAGATTTATTTGATTCGTTTATCATAAATCGATTTGTATATATTTCAAGGCACTTACCGGGTAATTGAGAATGTCTTAGAATTCATCATTGTATTCATTGAAAATTCGTATTTATGTTTCAAATTGACTCTCCCAGAAAATAAATCTATCGAATATCACATTTATTTTATATTTTGTGTCTGTCTTTGAAATTGTTTTGCTTGAAACGTTGGCTAATAACGCAATACCAACAATATTTATGGAGACGATTTAAAACAATTATTGGAAAAATTGAAAAGTGGTTTAACGGATTGCCGTCTGGCGTATTATTTGTTGTAACAGATCGACTCGGCCCCAGGGAGCGGTCGTCGGGAGCGCGCAAGGCGACGGATTTCACGCCACGTGCCGTCCCTGCTGCCTCCCTGCTTCCAGCGCCCGGCGCCGTCGGTCGACACAAAACTCGATTGGATATCGATTCGATAAATAGTTTGGCTAATCTCGCCTGTTAATAAATGGAGCACGAACTGTCACACCATTTAATTATCGTCTAAAGACTCATGCCAGTGTTGGTCTACGTAATTATTCCGACGGAATATAGTCATTTTAAAACAATTTCCTTTTCGGTGACACAAGTACGCCAGATTAAAAATCGCCGTAATGGAAATGTTTCACAGTGAAAATGAGTATTTTCGCTTACACTGAAACTGAACAAAAATGCTGAGTCCGCTCTCTGGCGAGCTTAATCAAACACTGAGCTTCGTCTATACAAAAACGTTTACCAAACGTAATATTGAAAGAACGAGTTTTAATTTAAAGAGTAAATGAAGAGGAAGAACATAGGTTCAATCAACTATTGTGAGTTTAAGGCCATAAAATCTGCTGGAAATAGAAGCGAAGCAATACAATGATACACTCTTAATGTACTTCGATAAAGTTTATACACAATAGAGTGTACCTATTGAAGCAAAGCACACAAACACGGAAGCCTTTCATGCCTCCGTTCAGTATTTCGTGAGCATTGTTCGAAACGAGGTTACTACAGTTAGTGCCTTGATTTAATAAAATACAATATCACAGTACAAAAGGCTAAACCTCTGACAAGTTACTATTTTTCTAATCAATTCTATGACTGTAGTAGAGCATGCAATTGTATCTTATTTGTAAAATGCACTCGCCAAAATATAAATCCATGCAAAATAATGCAAACATGCATAGCATTATTATATTAAAATAATCTTAAATCAGAACTTAGGATACTAAAGTTGATTTTATATTAAAAGTTTTCACATTATTGTTGAATTAAATGTGACATCACATTGGTGATGTCCGGTAAGTCCCCTCTTTGAGGCGTGGCTAGAAAGACCTCACGGCGTCCTCACCTTCCGCATGACGCAGGTCCTCACCGGACATGGCAAGTTCGAGAGGCATTGGATTCAAGCGGAAGAGACGCCCGGGTGTCGCCACTGTGCGCAACGCCCGGAGGACACGGTGGAGCACACCGTCGAGGTGTGCCCTGCCTGGACGGAGCATCGCCGTGCCCTCGTGGGGGCAATCGGCGGCGGAGACCTCTCGCGCCGGGCCCTGGTCGAGGCCATGGTCCGGAGCGAGGAGGAATGGCAGGCGGTCGCCTCCTTCTGCGAAGCAGTAATGCTTGCAAAGGAGGAGGCCGACCGCATCAGGCAACGGCGCCCCCGCCGCCGTCGCCGGGATTCCGATCTCGATTTCCGGCCACCGTAGACGCGGGCTCGCTGACGGCAAGCCATGGGTAGCTCGCTGTCCGATCGTCCGGTAATGGACCGAGTCCAAGACGTCGACGGCGCGCACTGTTCCCGCGCGCCTCAAGGAGTTGTCAGCAGCAGGAGGGGCCCAGCAGGGTCGAAGCCTACTGGGGACAGGGTTGTCCGAAAGGGAGCTCGTGCCCCGGTATGAAGGCTAGAAGGAACGGCGCGGGGTTTTTAGTCAGTAAGAGTCTGACACTGTCTCCCGCTCCACCCAAGAGCGGGTTTCGTCAAAGATGATTTTCCCCGTCGACAAAAAAAAAACATTGGTGATGTTGTTATAAATGTAAGTAATCATTTATTGCTCCAAAACTAAAACTTTCAGGATGCTCAAAAGGCTTAGCCCACAAGTCTTGACATTGTGACAAAATATCATAAAACATATTGATGTGGGTGCACTAGTAGGCGCATACATGGGGGCTGAGTCACCCGCGTCCGTAGGAGGATACCCATTGCTAGGCCCTACACGTGGTCCCCGGGTGGTGCTAATCAGGTGACACTAACTGGTGGTAGGTTTCGACCGACGGCTTGTGACCACCCACTGGACAAAGCCGTACCGCCAAACGGCCTAGCCGTGTTTCGGTACCATGCCCAGTTTAGCCGATTCAGAGGAGATGGGTCGAAGTAGCGGTTCCAATGCTTGCAGGCCGGCCAGACTCGTGCTGGTATTGACGTATCGGGAGACTAGTCGTGGAGGGTAGCGGGATCCGAGGCACGGTGCACCGCTGGCCGACCGCAGTTAGTTGGGGGCCCAAGTAATGTGCCAGCCACACATGAAAGGCTGCCCCGCCAACTGGCGAAAAATCCCGGAATGCACCATCGTGCTGGTTGGCGACCAGATGAGAGGGCCCGATGGTCATTCCCGGGGGGGCTCGGGCGTCCCCGTAGTCTCCAGACTAGTACCCCAACGATGCTGTCCTGCCAGTGCATGACTGAAGGTTAGCAGTATGGGACTCCATTTTACTTCCTTCTCCTCTCCTACCTCACTCTCAAATGAAAAAAGTAATAAAAAAGAGACATGTTACACAGCGCGTGCACTCCCTCTCACTTAAAGTGCACCTCTGCAATATTAGAGGTCTGCACTCCAATCTCGCAGCAGTCCATCATCACCTGGAGACTGAAAAACCATCTCTCTTTTTTCTTTCGGAGACGCAGATACAAAGTCCGTCAGATGTATCGTACCTATCTTACCCAGGGTTTACCCTGGAGCACAATTTTAAACCGCGCGCTGGAGTGTGTTTGTACGCTCGGGACGACATCTGTTATCGGCGTCTCCGCAAACTTGAAGATTCCAGGTTCTCAACGCTTTGGGCCCTGGTGGACACAGGCATGGATAAAATTATCTATGCTTGTGTCTACCGTTCGCACAGTGGAGATCTGGAGGCGACCGGGCTCACACAGTACCTTAGTGAGGCGGCGGATGCGGCTCAGCAGAGGTACCCTTCTGCACAATTGGTGTTACTGGGGGATTTTAATGCCCACCATCAGAAGTGGCTGTACCCATACCAGTGCACCGACCATGCTGGTCGAGAGACGCGAAAGCTTGCGCTAGCGTTAAATCTTACCCAGCTGGTCCAGGGAGCTACAAGGGTGCCGGATGTTGATTCGCACACGGCCAATTGCTTGGACCTTCTGCTGACAACAGATCCAGACCGCTATTCAGTGTCGATATCATCACCGTTAGGTAGTTCCGACCACTGTCTGGTGAAATCTGTATCAGTCTACTCTCCGCCCGATCCCTGCCCTAGAGGCACCAGGCGGGTTTGGCGATACAGGTCAGCAGATTGGGATAGCATGCGATCTTTCTTCACATGTTATCCTTGGCAGCCTACTTGCTTTTCTTTGGATGATCCATCGTCTGCGCAGATGCTGTGACGGATGTGTTGCGGCGGGGGATGGAGTACTACATTCCGTTCTCCGACGTAACCATGTCTGACCGAGCTCGCCCTTGGTTTGGTGCTGAGTGTGGACGCGCTAGCGCGCTCAAACACGCGGCATATCAGGCATGGGTCCAGGCTCGTATGCACAAAACGCATGACGTGAGCCAGAAGAAGAGAGCCTTCAACAAAGCTGCCAAGTCTTGCAAGAAGGTGATGCGGAGGTCTCGGTTCGACCACATTAGCCGCATCGGGAACAAACTAGCCTCATACCCTGCGGGTAGTAAGGCGTTTTGGTCCCTGGCTAAGTCGGTGAAATCGAACTTCTGCCGCCCCTCACTACCGCCACTGCTGAAACCCGACGGGTCGCTGGCACATACCGCTGAGGAGAAAGCAAATTTGTTTGCCATACTCTTCGCGGAATCTTCACGTCTAGATCCTGGTAACGCGTGGCCCCCTGCTTATCCTGATGGTTGCGATACGAGTATGTCGGATATTCGCATCCATCAAAAGGACGTCCGTAGGGTGCTGCGTAACCTTGACGTGAACAAGGCTAGTGGTCCGGACGGGATACCGGCAATTGTTCTGAAAACGTGTGCGCCTGAACTGTCTCCAATCCTGACACGCCTATTTAGGCTTTCATTTGAGGCTGGAAAGGTACCGACTGCATGGAAGCAAGCTAACGTACAGCCCGTGCCCAAGAAGGGGAGTCGGGCTGACCCAGCTAACTATCGACCAATCTCAGTAACGTCCATTCTCTGTAAGACTATGGAACGTGTAATTAACACTAAGCTCCTGGCATACCTAGAAGCTAATGATATCTTAAGTGACCGTCAATACGGCTTTCGCCGAAACCGGTCAACTGGAGATCTTCTAGCGTATGCCATCCACATTTGGAGTGAGGCCATCGAGAAGCATGGGGAAGCGCTTGCCGTCTCCCTTGATATCTCGAAGGCTTTCGATAGGGTTTGGCACGAAAGCCTTATTAGTAAGCTTCCATCCTTCGGTTTGCCCGCTGGCTTGTGTTCATGGATCGCAGACTTCCTGAGTGACCGGTCCATCCGAGTGGTCATTGATGGCTGCTCGTCCAGTCAAATGGCCATTAATGCTGGAGTCCCTCAGGGGTCAGTACTCTCGGCAACATTATTCTTGCTGCACATGAACGATTTGCTTAAGCCCGGTACCTTTGGGTATGCAGACGACAGCACTGTTGCTGAGAGTTACACATCCAGTGCACGAGCTAGTGGGTCACAGATCCAGTCTCTCCGAGAGGCTATGGTTGAGCGCTTGAACTTGTCCTTGGAGGCAGTCTCCGATTGGGGTGATGCCAATTTGGTCAGGTTCAATGCCGCAAAAACCCAGGCGCGTCTATTTTCCGCTAAAAGGAGCCAATTCAGCCCCGCTCCAACTTTCCGGGGTGTAACCGTGCCGATAACCGACCACCTTGACCTTCTTGGTGTTACGCTGACATCAACACTCAACTGTGGGCCATACATCGAAGCAAAGGCTCAACTGGCTGCAAAAAAGCTGGGAATCCTCGCAAAGGTCAGACAGTACTTCACGCCGGAACAGCTGCTCAAACTTTATCAAGCGCAAGTTCGATCGTGTATGGAGTATTGCTCTCACCTTTGGAATGGATCTGCCCGATACCAGCTTGATGCACTTGAGGCAATTGAGAGGCGAGCCAGAAGGCGATGATGCACTCGTCGATTCGAAGCTTCAAAGTCTTGAGCATCGACGCCGAGTTGCTAGCCTGTCGGTTTTCTACCGGTTGCATTTCGGGGAGTGTGCGTCGGAATTGCATAACCTGATTCCGCCTAGCCCGTTCCATCATCGGACTACCAGACGTACGGCGATGCGCCACCGGTCCATGGTTGACATCCCGCCTACACGCACAAAACCTTTTGGAAACGCATTCATTGTGCGTGCAGCTAAGGAATGGAATTCCTTGCCGGAGTCTGTGTTTCCTGATAACTACAACCTGGGAATCTTTCAATCGAGAGTGAATAGGTTTCTTCTAGGTAAGCGCGTTCCATCGTCGACCGCATCGTCGCTTTCCATCAGGTGAGATAGCGGTCAAGCGCAAACCTATCAATAATAAAAAAAAAAATACATACATGATAGCAATACATTTGAACACAACAGGTGCGGAATTTCAATTTGTAGACAGATTGCATCAGAAAGAAAAAATATATTGCGCAAAAAAGATTATAACATCAGCGATGAAACACCAAATTTGAGAGTGGCTATTTCACAGTCTTTCAAACTAAGAAACAATCCTGTTTCTTGAAGAACAGCTAAAGATAAGATTGGACTAGTATAATATTGATGAGAATAGACCAATTTCTTTGGAAAACCATATTAATGTTATGGTGTGAGACATAGAAGGTCACAAAAGACATCTCGCATTAAACCGTAGGTCGTTACCAACCGATGTCTTCGTCGTATTCTTGGTAAAATCACCCGAGAAAATCTCCGACATAGATCTGTGAGGACGCTGTGATGAAACCCCGATCGACCAACAGATTAAACGCCGCAAATGGAACTGAATCGGCTACACGTTCCGAAGAGATCCTGAACATATAACTAGGCAAACTCTAGGCTGGAATCCTCAACGAAAGCGAAAACATGGCCGCAAACCTGGCGATGAACAATCTTTCCAGAGGCAAAGACGAGAAGAACATGCGGAAAACTTGGAGCGAAATGAAACGCAAAGCTCAAGACCGAAGGGGATAGCTGCGCATTGTGGAGGCCCTCTGCCACATATAGGGGATACAGGAACTTAAATAAGTCAAGACCAACTTCTTTACAAATTTAAAAGTATTTGTGGATAGGATTCATTTGAAATAAATGCTTTGAATTTCAGAGCCTAAGCACTTATCATATTGCCAAGAACACACAACTAATTTACAACCCACTTACACTTTTGAGCAAGCGACAATGTTAATCTACTAAAGTTTATTTTGATCGTAACTTAATAGTGATGTACTTCCGTGGACCCATTAGGAAAAACAGGATGTCCTTACTCGCTACCCGTAAGTTTGCGTCATCAAAATAAAATGTATCCTCATCAAAACGTTCGCTGGTTTTATGGCCGTAAGCTGGCTCTCAAACGGGGAGCGCTGCCGGTCCCAATGAAAACTGTTCGTCTTACAAAACAAACTAAATACCAGGGATGTTTGTGCTCCACGTCAAACGATGTTATATGTTGTTATCCGTTGTTTGCTGCTTCCACAACAACACATTGAGATTCTCTTCACGATAAATATTCGGTACGACTAAATACATTGTGGTGTGTTTTCTTTTTCTTTTTGTGTAATTGTATACAAATATTTGATCAAATACGTATAATATGTCGTATCATATTCAACAAATAAACGTTTACGACGAGATGGGTAAATATTATGTTTATTGTTTCTTTAAGGTATAAAAAAGTTGTAACACGAAAGAAAGAAACATCGGAAAGAGCAAAGACAGAAGAAAATGTTTAAAAAAAAAGGTTCACAGAGACTTAAAAAATAAAAATGTATTTAAACATTAATTAGAAAGAGAAAGAAAGGAAAACGTTTATATAGGACTCATACAAAACAAACCATTAACATAAACAATAAAGTCAGATAATGTAAATATTTACGTAAAAAAAAAACAAAACAGAAAAATTAAACAATACATAAATAAATAATAATAAACTAACTAAATAAAGTATAATAAAAAGAAAACATTACAAAAAAAAAAACTTTTTACAAAAAAAATATAACCGACTTCAATGATAAAAAACACTGAAAAGTATCAAATAACTTTAATTTTGGAAGTCGGTGTTTCTTTAATAGTTTAGTCTCTTCGTTATTTAACACCGACTTCCAAAATTAAAGTTATTTGATACTTTTCAGTGTTTTTTATCATTGAAGTCGGTTATATTTTTTTTGTAAAAAGTTTTTTTTATTTTACACTTTTTAGTTACGGTACCACCACTAAAAAGTACCCCTCAGTCAAACTTAAATACCTTATAGTCAGAGCGCATCTCATAACGGTTCTAATAATCCCAAACACGGTTAGATTACATTAATTTACCTTTCGGCTTCATCATCAGATCAGTTCGATATATCCTCTCCCCCTCTTCTTTCAAACAGTCATTAAACTAGATGCTGGAGAGGGAAAGGATATATCGAACTGATCTGATGATGAAGCCGAAAGGTAAATCTTTCAATCAGTCATTAGACTAGATGCTGATAATCCCGGCTGTAGCATCAGGCCAGATTTATGTCAACATTGCAATGAACTTAAAATTTAGTCCTGTTTAAAATGAGCCCAAACACGACTACGGTGCTGTAATTTCAAGGTTTGTACTTTTCCTGATGCTCCTGGCTTCAGCATCAGGTCTCTATGTACTTCGGTGTTCTTTATTAGCAGTACGTTTATCCATACATCGAGCCGTTTTCAATGAGCCTAAACTCGATATATCTGCTGTTTGTTGTCGAGGACTTAGGTACTCTGCAGACTATCCTGACTGCAGCATCAGGTCATGACTTGATGATCATGAGACCAAATGTGGCAAATGCCCTATCAAACATCAAAACAATTTACTAAAACAGTCCTTGCCTGTTCGAGTAACTTCTTACTGTTAAGGAGTTGTACCTTCCATCATCAGCCCAGCTACCTGAGATGGTGACGACCATACGCAAATACACAAGATACTTCATAAAATATGCGAAAATCAATAAGTGAGCCTATAAAATTTGAAGGTTGCCCTCGATTTCTCCAAGATCCCATCATCAGATCCTAATTTGGTGATAATGGGACCACCTCAGAGCTATCTACTTTCGAACAAAAAAAGAATTTTGAAAATCCGTCCACATTTGGGGAAGTATTCGACGAACAAACATACAAAATAAAAAAAAAAAAAAAAAAAAAAAACATACAAACAGCCGAACGTAGTACCTCCTCCTTTTTGGGAAGTCGGTAAAAATAGTTTATGACATTATAAATTGCAATTCTATGAATTCTAAACAAACTTATCACTTACAACCCCACAATAAAGCCGTAGCACTATTCAAATCATAGGCTTCATCAATTAGTTACTAGGTACGTTCAGGAATCGATGACCCGAGCAAACGAATCTAATATGTAGTATCCCCGGGATACCATGTGTTAGATTCATCCGTAGTACCTTAGGAATATCTAACAGTTTGCGGTCAGCTGTGGGCACTGTGGCTTGAAGGCACTAATTATAGCTGGCAACACTAAAACTAGACACAGCAAAATACACATAGTTACAGAGTTGTGTCGGTCGACGTTCAGCAATTCCACATGCGTGTTCAAAATCACTATGTTTTATTTTTTTACCGACTACCCAAAAAGGAGGAGGTACTACTTACGTTTGGCTGTTTGTATGTTTTTTTTTTTTTGTATGTTTGTTCATCGAATACTCCGCCAAATGTGAACGGATTTTCAAAATTCTTTTTTTGTTCGAAAGTAGATAGTTCTGAGGTGGTCCCATTGTTACCAAATTAGGATCTAATGATGGGATCTTGGAGAAATCGAGGACAACCCTCAAATTTTATAGGCTCACATATTGTTATTTGCATATTTTATGAAGTATTTTGTGTATTTGCGTATGGTCGTCACCATCTCAGGTAGCTTGGCTGATAATGGAAGGTACAACTACTCCTCCAACAGTAAGAAGTTACTCGAAAAGGCAAGGACTGTTTTAGTCAATTGTTTTGATGTTTGATAGGGCATTTGCCACATTTGGTCTCATGATCATCAAGTCATGACCTGATGCTGCAGTCAGGATAGTCTGCAGAGTACCTAAGTCCTCGACAACCAACACATCGCGCAAGAAGCAAATCTTGCAAAGGTCATGCAAAAGGTCTACTAAATATAATAAATTAACTTGTTCTGTCGGTTTATAATCTCTTAGTGGCTGAACGGGATCGGATGGAACTTGGTACACGGGTAGGCTGACTATTTTTCCAGAGACTACCTGGATAATTTTCAATTTTTATGTGATCGAAGCTGCTGGACCTGCTTTGCTGGTAGTCAAGTAATAATGTTTACTTTGCTTACCCACACGTTTTAAGACCCTTCTAGTTCCCAAAGACGTATAATTTTACGTATAATTTTACATTCCAGGGACGTACTGATTCTTTCGAGGAATCTCACGGTCCTAGCAAAAGTGTAAATATAGCTTCAGTGTTAATTTCTTTACTTGCAGTTAGTCAAACTGTGATTTTGGCTTGCTCACATTCTACGGTCCTCTCGAACAGCATCCTGTCACTTTAAATGCAAATTTACTCTAGCAGGGATAGTTAATTCCAACATGGTTCCTTGACCCAATCTTTGCCACAATGTTTTCTATCACACACCAAGACGTACCTAGACAGAACCCGGATTGGGTTGTGGCTGTTCTACCAGCATGTCCTACATCCACTAACCCGCACTGGGCCCGCGTCGTGGATTACGGCCAATTCCCTCTCCTAGAGAGGAGGCCTGAGTCCCAACAGTGGGTACATTATAAGGCCGACTATGCTATGCTATGCTGGCCTTTTGGAGAACATCAAATTAAAGGAAAACTTTAATACTGTTCAACTCGACTTAAGTAGTCAGCTGTTACCTATGATGACAGTAAGAAGCAGGGAAGTTATGGATATGAAATTCCGGATCTGAATACGAATATAGGAATAAAATAATATCCGTTTCGGTTACGGTTATGATATGGAATTATTTCGAGCTAGCTGACCCGTACGAATTTCGTACCGCCTAACAGTCAATGAATTTTATATATTTTTTCTATACAGTCCACTGACTGCGATGAAAATTTAGCAACACACACACTTAATAACTTACTATAATAGTTATCTACGTTGATTTTGTTTATTTTACGTGATGCGTGCACAAATAAAAACTTCTACAGATTTTATATGTGTATGATTTTTTATACTATGTAAAAATTAATCTATACATAGTATATCTACATAATAAGAAAGAAAGAAATATAATTATTTTATTTGACTTACACACGCGCAGATACACACAATTATAGTAACAACATGTAGACGCTAGTAGATAAACTATGTATAGATTATCTGCTTACCATCAGGAGTGATCGCAGTTACGGATTTTTTAATAAAAAAAGTAAAATAAAAATAGCAAGATTTTACTTTTATTTCTTGTCTCGTTTATCGATTATAATTTATAACTAGTGATATCCGTTTTTGGTTACATTTATGGATATTTTTACTTCGGATATCCGATAGTTTCGGTTTCTGTTGCTGAGCTCCGTAACATCTCGGCCCTGGTAACAAGTCAATACTCACCCAGCCTTCCATTCATTTGAATCATTTCAGAAGCTATAAGGAGAGAAATTTGCAAGTCATGGAATGAATTCCTCAACAAAATAAACTGGCGGGTGTTTATTAATTAAACTCCCACCGTCCTTCTGTGTTGTTATCTTGCCGATTGTTTATTTGATTACACAGAATTGTTGGGCACAATAAATACGAATATTGTTATTGGATAACATTAATAAAGTTGTGGAAAATTATATTTAAGTAATTAAATATTTTTGGAATTTGGTCTTTACTTCATATTTATCTAATTGAAATACTGATTTTCTTTTTGTACTTGTAGAGTTCTTTTGTACGTGTTTGTCACTTAAGTCCTCCTAAACGGCTTGACAAATTTAGATGAAATTTTGTGTGTAAATTCGAGTGAGTCCCTGATTGATTTTAATACAATTTAACTCGGTAGGAGGCGCTGCAATTAGGTTTTAATTTTTTTACTGATGTTAAGCCAGTTCTCGGGCAGGAAAGAAAGAAAGAAAGAAAAATAATTTATTTGGTACAGCACAAGGCCCAAACACAAATACAAAAACCAATACCAAAAAATAAAGATAAAAAATAAAGTTGTTGTGTGCCTCATGGCTGCACCAAAATAGGTCCAGTTCAGCATGATTGCTAGGCAACTAGTGCCTGACGCTGGTCTTCAACTGAACCTGTGGCTGTGACGCAACGGACGTAAAACCGGTTTTGGAGTGCAATATAGGTGATATAATATCAGTATGTGTAATATTATTTAAGTACCATTACTTAAATAATATATATACATATATGGTTTACACATATACCATAAAAATAGGGTTATAGCGAAATTGCATTAGATACACAGTGTTTGTTTATGTGAGATTAAATAATACAGGACGTCTACCGGGACCGCTAGTTATGTATTTATATTTATTGACTAGATGAGGCTAGTGTTTCCTAGCTGAGACCTTAAGAAGAAACACCGAAACAAACACGAGAGTTAAAGTTTCTTTTAAAGTCCATACAATAAACTTGTAATGGTCAAATCACACCAGAACCATGCAGATTAGTCTCATGCAGATTAGTCGCATATGGTCTTTTCAAGATAGGAAATATTATAAACCGTTTATTCTCATTAAAACAATGATAGATTACAAAGTATATAATTTTGTTGGGTTTTATTGTATTCGCAATTAACAATTTAAAATTATTATTTTTAGGTGGAAAACCATCCAATGACAAATCGCGCTTCTGAACGGAGTGAAAGGGAGTGTCAAACTGATACTGCCTAAAACCTACTCCTAGTTACTTCGTTGCTTTTCATTCCAGATCCGGGTTTTCCTTTCAGAAGCGAACCCACGGCTTCAGTGGGCTTCGGCCCTGCTAGATCTCTACGGGGAATATAACACGAAGTTTACAATTCTAGTAACATACAGGGTGTCTCACACACATCGAAGCACAAATGAATACCATGGATACAGTACATGATTCTGGACCGAGTGGTGAAATTTGTCGTCGGTTTTTTTCTATTTTTTTTATTTTTTTTTTTACGGTTTTTACCTTGAACTGTATAAAATCATTATTTTAACATTTTTAGTGAAAAGAATAAATGAATTACCTTCAAAATTAAAAACGACATCAGAATTGATTAGAATAACGATTTTACTACCCCAATGACTTTTTAAATAATTAATATTTAAATCAATTTTTATTTTGTGTTTTTTTACTAAAAATATCATCGGGGTTGGTTAGAATAACGATTTTACACTGTTCAAATTAAAAAAAGAACAGTTTTTTTTTTCAAAAATTACGAAATAGCCGACGAAAAATTCGACCACTGATGTCAGAGACACTCTGTATATAGGTACAAGTACCTACATACATGGTGCATGCTGTTACTTTTTAAAACTTATAAACGTTATAACTGGCCACAAACAAAAAACAACGTTAAGGCACTCGTATATAAATATGACGTAGTATTCCGCAAAAATGTATGCGTTGTCACGTAAAACATAAATATGTTGGTGGAATTTATGAGCGCCCATAAACTTAAATACTGAATGTTATTATTTTTAAATGATTACAGAAATTCTTTACATTTTTATAATAACATTTATGTTGAACATGCCTCTCCCAACATTCGCTACTGACTTAGAAAAGAAATCTAGAGAAAACTACAATATGGATCAAAATTTCCATTGATCTGAGTTTTTAGGGTTCAGTCGGTAAAAGTTAAATTCTACAAATAAAATAAAATTCATTTTCCGCACCCCCTTTTTATTTTAAGTTCTATCACTCGATGTTAAGGTTAGTAGATATCGGTGTTAGCGATAAGATAGATTTTACCTTTCGTATGCCGTAATTAGAGACAAAATTAAAAAGCCATTGTGACCCGCGTTGATCTCCGCGTAGCGCTCCGGCATACAACGGGTTAAGTTAGTTTTGTTAGTTTTTTGGTGTACAAAAAAGTTTATTCTATTCCATTCTTGTAGGGTCACTTTGTTATTCGTCTGTCCGTCTATCAAGGAATTCGTCTGTCCTTTTTTCAGGAACGTTAGGAGATACCAAGCCAAAATGAATATCAAACAGTCAAAGTCTGCTACCTATTGGAGCAGTAAAAAAACTTCTAAGTCAAGGCAATTTAAAAATAAGGCTGCTTATGCTCCGTATGTAGCGCATATTGTGAAACTCGTAAGGGAATTAAAACGAATAGTAGAATATCCGCTAACCAATTATAAATTTAGGTAATAAACAATGTCATGTAGCAATAGTTAAAAGAAAAATCCAAAAGCCAAAATAATTACTTCACAAAATAACTACATTTTGCGTTTGCATCAGTTTTTACGAAACCCTCGGCACACGAGTCCGACTCGCACTTGACTAAATTTTTTTCGTATGGGCTAAAATATCACTGGGTCTTATTAAAATCTAATTTTAAGCAGCTAGATTAGGATTTTAACGACAAAAAAAGACAATTATTCGCTTGTAATTACTTGAATACACATAATTTGAGGAGTAATATTAACTTTCTGATAACATCTCAAGAGCCCGTACAAATAAAGGTACAATTTCACGCAGGTTTGGTACATACCTGCGCGCTCTCCCCGAGGTATTCCAGGAAAAAATAAATGAGCTGCAGGTATTTTCTCGGATTTCGGTACTGATTCCAAAGCTGTTCTTATACAAATGATCTTAATTAAGTAGTCGCTAGGTATTTTAATCAAGTAACATAGCACAGTGAAAAAAAAATCTGTAGATTTAATACGAATTAATTTTACATGAAAAAGACATACACTGGTAGCCATAGGCTTTCCCAAGCGTCCGCTACAACGACTGATCCTGTGTGTCTCGTATCCATTGGATACCCACGGTTCTCATCAGTCCACCTTGTGAGACAGGCCCATAATGTGAACTGATGACCTCATCGATCCACCTTGTGAAAGACCTTCCAACACTGCGGCTTTCAACATTCTTCATTAAATGATAAAGGTGTCATTAATGCGAAAACTTGACGAGGTAAATTAAGCCTATTGAATTTGAAACTTTTGCATGAGTACCCAATTTCATTAAAATTGTATACACCGGTGAAATCGAAACATTTTAATAAGCGCCTCCAACTTGAAATCACTTATTAAAAGGTACGCAATAACCTATAAATGGGCATGAAAAATATTTTTGCATTCATTCGCAAAAGTAGTAGATGAAAATTTCCCAACGATAATTGACGGTCCCGTCGAGAAATATCGTCTATAAATATAGTGGACAAAGTTTGACGACTGGGGAAATTTCCAAGCTCATTTTCAAGACATTTACTTGAGAATACCGAGGAGGTTCGAAGGCAGACACGGCAATTTGTTAGTTTACGCTGCGTAGAAGCGCCGGGCCGCGCGCAGCCAAGCGGCGAACAAGTCATCTTTTATTAAATACGTACAAACATTTGCATTTAGCTACCGAGTACAGTGTATTGTAAAATTTTAAAATATTTTCCGTGTAATGCATTCAAATGATAAACGTAGTCTCGTATTTTGAATAAGAATGAACAACGTTTTAAATGTATAACCGGAATGGTGAGGCATTTAATTCGAGGTAAAGGAAGACCAGGAATTGTAATAACCTGAATGCTGTACCTTGCCTTGCCTTGTTGTGCTGTTGCTGCTATCGGAGTTGGAGTTGTGGACAAAGTTCGTAGTTTACATAACTCTATTAGAGCTGTATATATTTTTTACGGTGAAGGAAAACATCGTGAGGAAACCGGCATGTCCTAGAACCAAAAATTCGAAGACATGTGACATTCACCAACCCGCACTGGGCCCGCGTGGTGGATTACGGCCCCAAGGCCTGAGTCCCAGCAGTGGGAACATTAAAAAGGCTGATGATGATGATGTTGATATTTTTTATACTATTAAACTTTTCCCCATACTAGGAATTATTCCTGTATCGTAAGAGCGTTGACAACATGTAAACTCACATATAAAAGACATCCAGACCCGATAGAACTTTCTGTAAATCATACAAATATTTGTATCATGCGGGAATCGAACACATGACACACAGCATATCGACCAATCGCTCAACCACTGCGCCAATCGTGCCGCCAAAGTTAAAAGTTTACTGTAACGCGAAATGAAACAACCATAGGCTTCGAAACGTCAGTCAGTTGCCTGTAGTCGTTTTATGTCCTGTTCAAAGCCATCTCCATTTATATGGGCCCATATCAATGACCATAAACATGAACATGAATAAGAATGTAGGTTTTATGGCCCCCCATATAAATCCGGAGGAGGTGGTCATTACAGCCGCGCGTTGAGCAGTCGCTTGGAGGGGAAACACGTCGCTGATAATGATGGTATGTAAGGAGTTGATTGTTCAGTGCCTTAATGGGAATGAGCCATCTCTTTTGCGTTTGCTGGGTCTTGATTTCTTAAAGAGCGTTGCGATAATTGAACCGTAAACTTATTTTATTATGTCAGAACTGATCACCAATGTGTCAAAGCACAGCGATCACACGGGTTTATCTTTGATCACAGCTGATTCTGGCTATAGATTATTACTTTAGATTATTATGAATACTTACATAGACCGTATCAAAAAAGCTAGACAAAAATTTGTCTTAATATTGCCAATTTGAAAAAATTAGAGCAGTGATGGCCGAGTGGTAATGGCCTCGACTTACGAGTTGTAGGTCTCGGGTTCGAACCCAGTCGCGCATTACTTTGTGTAATTTATTATATTACCACTGCACTCAAAACGGTGAAGGAACACTTAGTGAGGAAACCGGCATGCCCTAGAATCAAAAAATCGAAGGTAAGGCCCATTACCCTCTCCTAGAGAGGAGGCCTGAGTTCCAGCAGTGGGAACATTAATAGGCTAATATGCTTATGTTATATGTTGCAATTTAACTTTTTTTTTAGACTCTACCTCGGTCACCTCTGGAGCATTGTAGCCGTCATCGTCATCGTGGTCCACTTGGACACGAAACCATGGACGGAGCGTCATTCATATATTTTTTCAATCCCACCAACGACCACGATCTCCCAAAAAAATTCCAACGCCCGTAATATCATCCTATTTCTCGCTAACATTGTTTATAAAAATTATTACTCCCTTAGTAAAAGCAATATTTTTAAATTAAAACTGTTGCTTTTGTGGGGGCTTAGTTGAGTTTTAAGCTGCCTAACTTTAAAAAGCGAGAGTGAGCAGGATAATGCGACTACCGGTCGTAAAGCAAGCTGCGGTGTGTCCTCTTTATTTTATTACTAAGTATTTTCGTGTGTCCTTTTATAGTGGTTCAGCGTCACGCCCACGGGAATTGGCATAGGATAATGTTAATTACCAGCAAAGGGCCAATAGGTAGCTGAGGAGTTGTTACAAGAATATTTCCATCTAGCTTTTGCTTGCTGCTTCGCCCGCGTACATAAAATATAGCCTATGTCACTCAGGAAAAAAGCAGCTTTCTATCGGTAAAAAAAATAGCAATCGGACTAGCCTCTCTAGCCAAGTTACATGCGCTCGCTTGCATCGAAAGCTTTGAGTTGACCTTGCTGCCAATTCTTTTGTTCTGACCACGTGACTGAGCGTTGAGATGACGGCATTCCCGTACATTTGAAGATTTCTAATAGCTTTAACTATTGCAGATTAGCAACTTGGCTAGGGGTACAGTACTTTCAGAGATTCCCTCCTCCAAACAAAAAAAAATTACAACATACTTTACCTCTTTGTAATATTAGTGTAGATGGTCTTGATTATACGAATACCCTTAAATGAATCTGTAAAGAATATTGAAGTACCTAATCCTCAAAATACTAACCAAGTTATACCTAGGTATAGGTAACTGAACGATTCGTTGCCACCTACGGCCACATCGCGTGAAATAGTAGGTACTTCCCACTCTTTTAAATTATAATACTCCTTAACACATAGGAGTAGTATCCAGGCTAAAAATTATTTTGACACTGAATTCTATCTAAATCCGTTCAGTTGTTTGAGCGTAAAAGAAAAACAAAGACACACACAAACATACTTTCACTTTAATAATATTAGTATGATTCTACTCAAGAAACCAATCACAAACTTCAAAACACTATTGTTTTTATTGACCCATAAGAATACCATCACCATGATTTACAAACTAGAACACTTATCCAGAAATGGCAATATCTAGTAGGAAAAATCTTCGTTCCAAATCTGTTTGGTCGTATACATGAATCTGTTATTGCACTGAGCCCATATCGATTCCTTTATACAATTTACCTTGAACAGGGATTTGGCAACAACAATCTTGGCATAAAACTGTAGAGATAATAATATCATGCTAGTAACACAGGGTACTAAAGGTTTCAGGTTCATTTCAGGTTTACAGTTGTCTGCACTAGTTCTTCCACATAAGTACAGTGAATAAAAAAGATTAGTGACTTAGTCAAAAACACACATTCCAAGCTTAAATAAAAACTGTCACTCATGCCAGTGATAGAGATTATGCTATCAAAACATTGTCCTATACATAATAATCATCATTATTTCAGCCCAGAAAAACGTCCACTGTTGGACGTAGGCCTCCCCCTAGTGTCGGCACATTGACCGGTCCTGTGCTTCTCGCATCGATGGGATTCTCCTATAGGTACTTAACGTGCTTTTTAAACGATCGAAGTGTCAAGGAGTTGTCAGTAACAGCTGGATCGAAGCCTACTGGGGCTAGGATTAGTTTCGAGATGAAGGCACGAAAGAACGGGGTGGGTTTTTAGTCATTAAAAGTCTGACACTATCTCCCGCGCCGCCCAAGAACGGGGGTTGTCATTGGATGATTTTCCACCATAAAAAAATAAATAATAAAATCGGTAAGATTATCTCCAAAAAAGCAGAAATTAGGGAGTGCAAAAAATTCTATCCAATTTTTGTAAGCTTCGTGTCTTGTGTTTATAAAAAGATAAAAAATGACTGGTTACTAACCAATTTTGCTGACTGTATGCAAGAATGACACAAGTTTTTATATGTGGGAGATAAAAATGTAGTCTCAACACCTCTCGCTAGGTGTTAAGAAAACAAGTTAGTGTCCACATAAGAACGGTGTTGGTGTGCGCGACTGTACGGCTGACTGCAGCTTCTATGTTTTTACGATTGTACCTAGAAAAGCTTCAACAAAGTAAACCAGTGTATAGTGTAAATATAAATGTAAAAAGCTAGCTTTATTGATCCCGACTTTCTTTCGGAATTGTAGAACTAACCTATAAATAATCTTCCTTATTAGGGTTATGTACCTCAGACTGAAAAACGGTCTGTTAAGATTATTTTTCTCAGGAATGCATCAAGCTGAAATTAATATTAAATAGGTACTCAAGTCTGCTACCTTTTAGAGCAAAATCAACTTCTAAGTCAACTTAATCTAACGATAAGGCCATTTATGCTCCGCTTATGGTGCATATTTGATGCTCCCAAGGGAATCAAAACTTATAAACAACTTTCCGTTGACCTAGAATCATGAAATTTGGCAAGAAACAATGACATGTAACACCATTGACTTATATTACACATAAATCGATGTGTAGCACAAGTAAAAGAAAACCGTTTTATAGTTACATCATACAATAATTACCTACCATTGTACCTACCACATATTTTTCAGCGATTTGGATTTTTTTACGAGATTCGATTCGGGAATGGAAATTTATTTACATAGCAACACGTTTGTATGGAACCCTCTGTGCAGGAATCCGGCTCGCACTTGACCAGGTTTTTTTCTGTTGTTACTAACATACTGGTACACGGAGCGTATTTTCTAATACAGATTCCTTATATCCTAGGATTCACAATGATATAAAAAGACTGGGTCAATTTTACAAGCTTTTATTTAGCTTCACCTGGCCCGATGTTTGTCTGTAATCAAATCTTGCAAATTAAATTTAATCCACTTCCCGGTTACCTATTGAACTGAAATTTTGCAATATGTGTAAATCAGATGACAATGCAAAATTATTTTAGTATGAAGCTGATCTGATAATGGAATCAGAAGGTGCTCAGATAACCTTATCATGTTTGAGCTTTTTGGATTGGTCTTGATGACTTTTAATAATATAGGTATATGCCACGCTATAAAAACTTGCCATGAAAAAATGATTTTGATAGAAAACGTGTTCTAAACAGAAAGACAAACACTGTATCGTCGATTTACCACAATTGATACAAGCTGAAGCTGGTTTAAGTTAATGATCGCATTAACAAGCCATGATTACACGTCTGAAAGCAGAGCAAATTGTAAATTCCCACAAACCTCAACATGAATCAAAATGTTCCGGTGAAGATGAAAGAGACATCATGTAAGCACGTAAGGAGATTTAATCAGGTCATGTATTCATTGCAAGGTAATTATATAGTTTAGGTTTAGACGGTTTTTTTTTAAACGTTGGCCCACACTAGATAACTCCAGTGTCGTAGTTGCGTTCACAAACTTTACTATAACATCTATACATATATATAAAAGCGACCACCACTCACAGATTAATCAGAAAATCTCAGAAAATAAAAGACCTGCACACTTAAAATTTGGCAGGTAGGTTCCTTATACGATACTTATAGACATTCGCTAAGAACGGATTTTACGAAACTCCACCCCTAAGGGGGTAAAACGGGGTTTGGAAATTTGTATTGAGAAATCTACTATCAAAGCCGGCCTGGCAAAGCCGCTGACAGAAGCTAGTCTACACTATTATAATTAAGAGGTGAAGTTTGTTTTTATGTTTTTTTGTTTGTAGGAGGTAATCTCTGAAAATACTGGTCCGATTGCAAAAATTTTTTTACAGACATAAAGCTGCTGCTTTATTATAATATAGTGGGCGAAGCCGCAGGCAAAAACGAGTAATAAATAAATAGAAGTGAAAGCGACCCATGACGGCATATCCTTTATTCTCCAAACTGTTGTAAATGGTACACTTCTCCTTGTCAACGTGTCCTAACATAATATTATCTAGAGTTTCCCTTGAGTTATGTTATACAGGCTCTCGTGATGTAATTCGCTTTCAAACAACCGAAGTTTTATTATTCACTTCCTTCCTTAGGCGCTGCGGCCTCTTTTGACTAAAATCACATAGAAACTGGAACTACGACGCTATGATATAATGCCTACAAGGCTGTCATTCCGTAGAATCATTGGCGAGTATTATACTCCCTCATTGCGAGAATGCTCGATCTAGACGTGTTGCTCGATCAACTGGGTGAGTTAAAAAAAACTCACCCTGTTTGCCTGCAACACGTCTAAACAAATTAATAAAGAATTTTGTACCTATGAAATCAAAAAGCGAAAATATGCAGAAAGTCTGTTCTATGCTACTAAGTTACGCCAAATTAACCAAATATAAAGCTTCGTTTACCGTTTAAAATATACTTAATTGAATTCGAACAAAGTTAATTTAAACAAACAATTTTCAGAGACGTAACCTACATTTAGTGAGGACGGAAATCGCTACCATAGCAAAATAAATTGATTAGACGTGAGGCCAAAAAAAATCTTGCAGCGTTCTCTTCTTTTTAACTTTTCGTGTCCAAAAGCTTTGTCCTGGAGAGATTCATTTTAATTACGATTTCCACGAGAAATAACGACTCAGGGAAGTACGGCCTTCACCTAGCTACCAATCTTCATTAACTTCATTATTTCCGTGTAAAATTGTACGTTATGTGCCTTTTTTACTAACTATAAGTATATATACGACCAAGTTTTTAAACTGTCGACTAAGGAAATTTCAATTGAATTTTACTTAAAATTTATATATCGTTTTGCTCGTTGATTTTAGTTTAAAACGGATTTAACTTTCGGCAAGGTTAGGTTAGTTTTTGTGAAAAACACTAACATAAAAAAATCGAAAGTTAGTGTGTTTATGTTTGTTATTTCATGACGCTCGAACGATAGAACTGATTTTGATGAAACTTGGTACACGCTAATCCTGAAATATCCCATAGGACAAGTTTTATCCTGGGAGTATGTTCCTTTAACTACCTAATTGTCTACTTTCACGCGGGCGAAGCCACTAGTAACAGCTAGTCACACTAACATTATAAAGGCGGAAGTTTATAAGTATGTTTGTTACTTCTTCACGCTCAAGTGGCTAAGTGGGTTTAGATAAAATTTGATAAACGAGTAGGCAATGTCTTGTAATAGTACATAGGATCTAGGGAGTACAATCCGCCACAGGCAAGTCCGGCTAAGCAGACGACAACCTCAAAGGTTGACCTGCGAGAGACCAATCATAAAGAAAACTTCTACTACGCTCCGGGAGTATGTTACCTTGAGACAGTTCTCAAGTTAAAGCTAATGAAATAAAAAAAAAACAAAACCAGCTCGATTAGAACTGAATCTTTGATTTCACAAATATCTGCACCTAATTTTAGCAGCTAATGAATAACTACAAACGAAGTGTATATTACATAGTGGTGTTATATTATATAGTAGTTTTGCCAGACATCTCGCTAAGTAAGTGGTTAAAACATGAGAACACACGTAAATAGACTGTCCAATTGATTTATTCAGACCGAGAGCGGTCGCGGCTACCGTACGTTACTAAGTTGAAGTTCCAACGACATAAATCTCCGGCCACTCCACACAAAGTGAACGAATTGGACCGAATGAATAATTCCGAATACATTTATGCAAGCGCAAGTATTTCCATAGCATAATCTTGTAAGATCACTGAACAAATACTTTTAGAAGATTTGTACAGGACAAAGATACTGAAAACCGTAATAAATTTTCCCAAAATATGTTCTATAAATATTTACACGATTAAGTGAGACGTGTCACCGAGACAAGACCTTTTCTTCGACCGCAAATAAATGGTAAGTCTCGATGAAGATTTTGATTACAATTATCTACTTTTCAATATTGAAAAGTACACAAACACTTTGGTTGAAGTTTGCTTCTCCTAAATAGAAAAGTTTTGATTTGTTGAAAGACAAAACGAAACTAAAAGACGTTAAGAACAACAATCTACAGAAAGTAAAACTTTTCGTAGAAAATTTTCTATTTTATTTGAAAATAACGCTGTATTTATAGTTCTTTTATTTTTTGTGAATGCGGTATTTATTTTATGACTGCTTAGCCTTTCATTAAAAAAGCAAAGCGCAAAAGCAACTAGAATATAAATGAAATCAACTAACAGACAGTAATGGCACAGTTGACGCAGTGGTTTAGCGAAGCTTCTGCGTTTTGTGTTGCGAGTTCGATTCCCACATGGAATGCATTTGCGTGGCCTGCAGATACTCAATTGTAACCTGAACAATTGAGTCTTGTTTATTTATGTGAGTTTTTGAATGCAACCACAATACAGACGTAATATCTAGTGTGTGAAAACAATTTTTTTTTTTGTTAATTGATATAAACTAGTTCTTGACTGCGATCCCACCTGATGGTAAGCAGTGATGCAATCGTTGATGGTGAGGCACACCAGTATATTGTTTATTTTATTTTTTATTATTAGAAGTATAGAATTCAACTACATTAAACAATAAAGATACCTAATATACATAATATGTACATGAGAACATTAATTTCATTGACGTAAAAACGACAAAAAATCGAGTTTCCAAATCCAATTTTTTACATTTGTATGTAAACCTAATTATTGAAAGAATTTCTATAAATTCATACGCTCCATCTCCGGCAGACGCGAAGTTTAATAACATATTTCCTGTTCATGATGCTGGAAAGCGTCTGCTACCTACGTAAAAAAGTATTACATAAATATAGCCTCACACCATTTATTTTTGCAATAATTCACGATTTCTTTAAAAGTTTAAATAGTAACTTTAACATTATTGTTGAAAAATAAGATCAAATGAATGAGGTAGGTATTACGATATCAGATTAATTAGGTAAAGTTTAGAAAACTACACACTAAGAATATAATAGGTACAATATATAAAGCCTAAAATTGAGCAGAACCAAACCTAATAATTGTTCTGTGATTTTGGCAGTCTATCTATTCTTGTGTGTGGAACACCCATATCGATCTAAAGTATTGCTATTCTATTCCATTATATTCCATTCTATTCCATTATATACCATTCTATTCCATTATATACCATTCTATTCCATTCTGTTCCATTCTGTTCCATTCTGTTCCATTCTGTTCCATTCTGTTCCATTCTGTTCCATTCTGTTCCATTCTGTTCCATTCTGTTCCATTCTGTTCCATTCTGTTCCATTCTGCTCCATTCTGTTCCATTCTGCTCCATTCTGTTCCATTCTGCTCCATTCTGTTCCATTCTGTTCCATTCTGTTCCATTCTGTTCCATTCTGTTCCATTCTGTTCCATTCTGTTCCATTCTGTTCCATTCTGTTCCATTCTGTTCCATTCTGTTCCATTCTGTTCCATTCTGTTCCATTCTGTTCCATTCTGTTCCATTCTGTTCCATTCTGTTCCATTCTGTTCCATTCTGTTCCATTCTGTTCCATTCTGTTCCATTCTGTTCCATTCTGTTCCATTCTGTTCCATTCTGTTCCATTCTGTTCCATTCTGTTCCATTCTGTTCCATTCTGTTCCATTCTGTTCCATTCTGTTCCATTCTGTTCCATTCTGTTCCATTCTGTTCCATTCTGTTCCATTCTGTTCCATTCTGTTCCATTCTGTTCCATTCTGTTCCATTCTGTTCCATTCTGTTCCATTCTGTTCCATTCTGTTCCATTATATTCCATTATATTCCATTATATTCCATTCTATTCCATTCTATTCCATTCTATTCCATTCTATTCCATTCTATTCCATTCTATTCCATTCTATTTCATTCTATTCCATTCTATTCCATTCTATTCCATTCTATTCCATTCTATTCCATTCTATACCATTCTATACCATTCTATTCCATCTGTTCCGAGTTTTGGTGTCTCAGATTACTTGTCCAAGAAGATGATAAGGTAGACCGAGACGTAATGCACCGGATCAACTCAGGATAGATGGTAAAATCTACAAGTCCGTGATAAGACATCTAATACTGCATGGATCAGAATGTTTGGTTGTGAAAAAGATAGATGAAAAAGCTTTTTTTGCTTTCTTTTTGTTTTTGCTTTATTAATTTTATTTAGTTATTTAAGTTTATCACCAACAAACAGTGGCCAAGATAATTAAATTTTAACCAATAAAACACCACATTGCGTAATTAAAACGTAATTTCCTATTATGCAAATGTCATAAAACATTATTTACGTCGGTCATGAGTTAATAAGAGTATGATCAAATTACCCTAATTGTGGATTAAGGGCTTTCGAGGGTTGCTCTATGACGTTCTTCGTGATGTTAACTGTCTCCACTTGGCGCTTATCACGACCCTCACAAATTCAATTATGGACCTTCGTCGGCGCTGTTGACCTGCCCTGAGCAAATACCAGCCAACCAGAATCTGCCACTAATCTTGGAAAGTTTTACCTTCGCTGGCTCGGGAACAGTATGAAGTTGATCGTGGCTATTTTGATGTTCTTACTTATTATATCGTTGAGTATGTTTAATTTTTTTATTGCCCTGTCACTTCGATGTCTCTTAAAAACTTATTAATGAAGAGTATGCCAATATTATTTTTTAACTTAACTAGTTTCTTGGCTGCGATTCCATCTGATGGTTAGCAGTAGTGCAATATTTGGTGATGAAGTGCACAAGTTTATTAAGAACCTATTATATTCACTTCAGCCTTAATGACATCAAAATTATAATTGGCCCAAATGTGAAATTTTATAAACGTTCTCCCATTTGTAAGTTGTAAATGATCAAATAGCTTCTCCTGCTCTAGGTGGTGAACACTCCCTGTGTTAGAATTTTATTGACTAAAATCATCGAGTTCCTTCAATTGTATTTCGAGTTTCACGGCAAGTCTTTAAAAAAATCCCGCACGGTTAACGAATTCCCTTCTTATTTTCATGGTAGACTAAGATAAAATTTTCTCCGACCAGTATTTGGCAATCTGTACAACTCTGTCATTGGTCTCGTATTAAACCTGAAAAGTGTGGATAGTTGAACAGGACGGACAGCACAGCAGGTGACGCATATCTTGTGAACGGCTCCAATACGGCTTCACACTGGCACTGTTTTTGAGATGGATCGAGGAAGCCCCAATTGACTAGAATAGACTAGATCATCAATGCACCAGTAGGCTTCGACCATGCTGGGCCCCTGTGGTTTACTGACATATCCTTGAGGCGCGCGCGTAGAACTATAAGCGAACGAGCCCAAGTCATCGACGGAGACTTGGACTCGTTCCGGACAGTTACCGGACGGTTGGACGGTGAGCTACCCATTGCTTGCCGTCCGCAAGAATTTACCCCTTACGTTTATAATATTTTACGCATTGACCAATCTGTTGTTTTTTGTGTACATAATAGGTACTTTTGTCTAGCGACTACAAAGTTGACTTGTTGGCAACAGTAAATCGAATCTTATTATTTGCAAAATTTAACTTTTCACGAAACAAAAGCTTTCGCTTTCTTGTAGGAATATTTACAGCCAATGGACAATTTAATTAAAGCATATTCTACCCATAGACTGGGTTAGTGAATAACTAAATATCAGCTAACGTAAACAAAGGTCTTTAAACTGCTTTTCGGAGACCTTGGAATTTCAATTTCAGGCTTTAAGGTACCTACACAATACATACACATCCTCACACATCAGTGAGGCTACCATCATGTCGCGGCTCAGACACGTCAACTAATGTTATTTCTTGGAAGTCGTAAGACATTGGTGTAGTTGAATCCTGCAAACAATATTTAAATAACGTGAATATTATTAGTGTGAACAAACTTTAAGGGCTTGCTCAGTAAGCTAAAAAAGGAAACTAAAAAAAAATTAGCTTCTCCATACAAACAGTCCATTCAAGTTTATAATTTTGTATGGTGAGGCTGATATTATTTCGTTTCCTGAAAAAAAACATTGTGGAAGGTTGTTCAGTTTCGTCAACCGAGCAAGCCCTTAAAGTTTGCGGAGGGCTATCCCTTAAACCTTGTATGTGAACGATCTCAAAATAGACATTAAAATTACGTAAACATAGCTAAAACATTTAGCTATACAAATTAAATTAAATATAAATATACCCTTTAAAGTTTTGTTTCTATTCGCCCCGCTTGACGTTACTCATTAACTACCTACGTACGTAAAGTTCAAGGAATACTAAATATTCATTAATAAACTACGGTTCAATTCGGTGAAATATGAACTTCTCTTGTATTTTCAAGCTGGGCTAAAAGTTAAATGACGTAAGACGGTGCGCACTACGCCGCCACTTCTCTGAAATTTTGGTTAACTTCACTCCCTTATCGTTCTTTAGAAAAGTTCTGGGTCTTATTCTCCTGTGGATTTAGTTTTCACTGAAAACTCTAATAGATTGTGGAAAAAAAAACTTTCAGGTATACTAAAGCATTGTGAACTGGAAGCGAATCAATGTTTCAAAAGGGTATGCGATTTTTATAATTTGTTACATACACTATCGTTATTTTCTGTATTAGCAACACTAAAATGTATTATTATTACACTAATAACTTAAATGAAATAAGGTAAAAGTGTGGCAACACTGACGTTGACAGATGCATTTAAAATAACGCACCACACTTTTCTTGGCATTCCGCTTTACTCAGCCATGAAAGCAACATCTCAGCAAGTTAGCAGAACTTACCTGTTTATTTTTCAATTGATTGATGATATTCGTGTGTAGCACTAGTATACTATCCAAACAAAAGTATACCCGATGTGGTTTTGTGAAGTTTTATTTCCATTATTTCCATCCCGCTAGGCCATAAATAAGTTTCTTATGAAATCATCCTCTAAAGTTCACAGGTATTTGAAGAATTAAATCATAGATCATAGCTTAGCTTTGGGAATTTCACAATCATGGCGGTAAGTCTCTTTGAGTGGCTGGTCGAGAAGCGTCATGGCATATTCACCCTTCGAATAACGCAGGTCCTCACCGGACATGGTGAGTTCGGGAGGTTCCTGTACCGGATTCAAGCGGAAGAAACGTCTGAGTGTCACCATTATGCGGACCGCCCGGAGGACATGGTGAAGCATACGGTGAGGTACGCTATGTACGCTTATACTATACTTAGTGGAGCACCGCCGTGCCCACGTGGAAGTAATAGAAAAAGTTTAGCTTATCCCTGTAGTTACAAGATTATCACTAATTAATCCTTACTTATATCCTTACTAGTCCTTACTAATATTATAAAAGCGAAAGTGAGTTTGTTTATTTGTTTGTTACGTCTTCACGCCTAAATGGCAAAACTGATGTTGATGAATTTTGGTACAGAGATAGTTGGGACCCTGGAGACGGAGAAAGGCTATTTTTTTTAAAGCGAGAACAGGGGAGAAAGATTAAAGTATATTAATAAATGCGGGCGAAGCCGTGGGTAAAAGCTAGTACCTAATATTATAAAAGCGAAAGTGAGTTTGTTTGTTTGTTACGTCTTCACGCCTAAGTGGCAAAACCAATTTTCCTGGACCCTGGAGATGGACATTGGCTAATTTTTTTTAAGTGAGAATAGGGGTAGAAATAGGGAAGAAAAGGGGAGAGGAATTAAAGTATATTAATAAACGCGGGCGAAGCCGCGGGTAAAAGCTAGTAAGCTATATTTACAACTATATTTGTATTTGTTTGGATTATATCTTGCAAATGAATTTTAATTGAGCTGAATTTTTGCAGGCATGCTCAATTTGTACAATACATGTTGAGCGTAGTTTTAGCAAGTGATGTTATTCTAAAGCGGACTCCTGAAGATAGTGGACTGGTTAATCTTTATACGCTTCCATGATATGGGTTACAAAGCGTTTGTTAAAACCAACACCAAAAAAAACTACGTCACAATAAATCTAATATGGTGGACATATTATAAAATGCCAGTTATTTGAAAATGATCTTTTAACAATATCTTATTTAAGTGAAATTCAGAAGCTATATTTTCAAACATACCTTATTTGTTTCGCAAACTATTTGTCTCTAATAACAATCGCTTCGAAAAGTGTGCTTGCAAAAAGGACAACTACACAAACAAACTCTCACACACAAAGCAAGTAATCAGATTTAAATCTAAATAAAGCTTTTAAAAAGGACAGAAAACAGATTAGACACACACACACTAGGGTCGGTTGTGCCAGATATCCATTTGGATGCTGAAACCCAATTAATGAGCGCGCTTAGTAGTTCACAGTTTGTGGGTGGCGCCACTGGAGACCACTGCGAGCCACTGGAAGCCACACAGAACTGTAATGTGTGGGTTTCGACGATCGTACTGGCTTATAAGTTCTACTAACATTTCAGAAGCTAACCACATTCTAAGTAGCTGTATAAATATATCAGTAAGGCTTGAATTTGCACTTATATGTGGGTAAAGTTTAGACTACCGTAATGTTAAGATAAATATGCTTATCTATGTACATAGGTCTTTATAAAAACTTCTGACCATAAATTAATTTAAGTACTGTAATTTACAGATTTTGAATTCAATTTTTACAGAAAAAGGGTATGCGTCCACTATTTCTACAAAATTTGGCCAACTGTGGACAAACATTAAGGCGACTTCAAATCATAGTTTATGAAATAATAAACCCGTTACAGCTATTACCGGTTTCGCTAAAAATTTGAGAAAATGAGTTAAATTGTTATATTATTTTATGGTTATATTCAAAATAGCGATGTACGTAGCACATCAAATTAAAGTAAACCTTTGTAAAAGAAAACATTTTTTTAGTCAATTTTTCAATATTTTTTTTCAACTTTTAAACTTAGAACAGAGTTTAAAAACATTATGTACAACATTGAATTTTATTTTAGTTTTGTTTTGCGCAGAGAAGTTTCTTATGACATAATTATACTTTATGAATTTACGATGCTTTAAACGTGACAATACAAACTATTTTCGAGTATTCAATGTAGCAACTGTTTTCGAGCCAGGTGCCATGTTAATGCGGTCGGGTTATATGTGAATTCTAATAGCTTATTTATTCAGAATCTTGTGATATTAATGTAACAATAAAATTAATAGAATATTTCTCAATTATAAGTTGATAGCTGGATCCTCACAGGGTAACTACTATACTAGGTATTACTTTGAGCTTTGTCAGTAACTGTGTTTACGTTGTGATTACATATATAATGAAAATATTGACACAGAATAGAGTAGCAAGAGACAAAATAACGGAATGCTTAAAAGTAAAAAGCTACTTAGAAGATATGAGCTGGGTTTTGACTGGCCTGTTGGTCAAATCAAATCAAAACATTTATTTGCTAGAATATGGTGCATATATAAGGTGTTACAATCAATTTGTTTCAGCATATCCTGCCATTACATGGCGTGCAAATATATTCAGTCAGTGTCGTCAATTAATCTAACTTGCATATTACAGGTTCTATTGACTTGTCTTCTAAATATTCTTTTACAGTATAATATTTTTTAATTAATAACAGATTAAACAGTATTTTTTTAAACATTGTCAATGGTAGTTCTTGTAAACTATTTGGTAAATGATTAAAAATAATAATCGACATGCATGGTCTAGTGGTTAGTGGCCCTGACTGCTATGCCGGAGGTCGTGGGTTCGATTCCCACCAAGAACAAATGTTTGTGTGATGATCATGATCATTTGTTCTGTGTCTGGGTGTAATTTATCTATAATATGTATGTATTTAGAAATATATATTTAAGTATGTCTATCAGTTGTCCAGTACCCATAACAAAAGCTCTGCTTAGCCTTGGGATTAGACGACGTTGTATGATAGTTGTGGATTATTATTATTATATATATTATAGGTCGGTATGTGGTCATCATCAAAATGTATTTTATTGCCTCTACAACGAATATAAAGGAAGAACCATGCTATTCGCACGTCAGTAATGGTCGGCAATTTGATACGTTCGACCTAAACGGCGATTAGGGCAAATGACGTATCATTAGAATCGTATTGTTTTTTGTTCCCTGCGATTTGTGGGGTAAATATGTGAAGTCGCCCCCGATCGTATGTTGCAGGCGTTAGCAACAATTTTTCATGATGAACGTGCGAGGAATATATATTTTCAAATGAAAATAATGTGTCTACATTATTTCGAAACTTAACTTACAAACTACAACTACTATAACAGGAGTACAACTAAAATCTAGGCGCACTGAATCTTTCGAGAGTAAAGACGCTTTTAGGTTTTATTTTATTTTTTTAGCAAGTGAATATGGGCTATTATATCATTATATTTATGCTTATGCTGAATATGAGCTCTTATTATTTCAATTATTGTAAAATTATGTTTTTGGGGTTTCGTACCTAAGTAACGGAACCGTCACCGTCGGTCAGTCTATCAAGACCCTTTTTCTCAGGAATGCACTGAGGTATGTTTAAGTCAACGTAATCCAAAAATAAGGCCGTTTATGTTCCGTTTCGGCGCATATTTTGACATTCGCTAGGAAATGAAAACCTTAAGGGCAATCAATACTTCCCGTTGACCTAGACTACCAAAATTTTGCATTATTATTGTCACAAAAAAACTATTTTACTATTCGGAATAATTTTCGATATTCGTTTCGGAAATTGTGCTATTTACATAGGTATATATGGAGCTCTTGGTGCGTGAGTCCAACACAAACTTAAAAACAAAAACTTTCTTGACCGGTCGTTTATTGTCATTGCCACCTTGAATTAGTGTCAATAAAACCTAGCTCATTAATTTATTGATGAAATGGTGTAATTAAAACCTAGTTTAGTCGTTCTATCACATGTCCATTTTCCCAAATAATTTTCGATTAGCTTCCAATCGAGTCGAATGTAGCTTAATTCGATTACATCGACTGCTATTAATTACTCATCCCTCTACCTAACTATCAAATTCCAATGTTAAAAGTAACTTTATCAAAAGTTAGAGGTTAAACCGCGGCTCCATCCATCCATCTAATGTAACCACAGCTCATGTAACAATCAGAGTGATGTATGTTTGTAACTGAAGCCATCAACGTCGCTAGTTCGCTAGTATCACGACAGGTGGCGACACCGCACTCGTGCATCACGCATGTTTAGAATATATCATTTAACTGGAGTTGTTGAGCGCTTGAGATGTCTCACTTTGTAACTTCAAGAAAACTGTGGTATGTCTTTGTAGCTAGCCAAAGAGTAGGGAAATTACAGTACAGTGATGTCGCTGTAGACTGTATTGTAGGGATGTAATACTGTTAGTTGATCTTCGAACTGTAAACTTAAATGTAGGTACGTCATTTTGTAAGCGATCTTGAAGTTAATATCATTTTACTCAAATACAAGTCAAAAAGAAGCAAGAGGCTCTAAAAATTTACACCTTAGAATGTTTCATAAATTACCAGGCCACAACCTCGGCGACAAGAGACACCACTTCCTCACTTTTCACCAGATGCAAGTCCTCAACGGACACAATTGTCTCGGGAGGTTCCTGTTCGGGCGCCGTCGGGTAATTTCGTCACTCGTTAGACTGCTGCGTGGGCGACGGCGTGCGGGTAAAAACTGTTTCTGATTCAGCCGACAGAAACGCATTGTGCAGAAGACACGGTGGGCCATACGGTGAAGCTGGTCTGACTCACATGGGCAGAATACCGCTGTGTCTTTGTGGATGAACCAGCCCTGGTCCAGGCCATGGTATGACACATCAGGCCATGGTACGGGCATGGGAAGTAGCCACCTCCTTCTGCGAAGCATTAATGCGAGCAGAGGTGCCAAAAAGCATGAGGGAAAGGAAGGCAATTCTCACGCCCCGGCCACTCCGCTCCGCTTTAGAGCAATTGCGAAGGTACGAGTAAATAATCTAATTCTTGACTTTATTGGATGATTTAGTTTCGCAAAAAAAAAAATAGATTTAATAAGAATGGGTTATACAAACAAAAACCCAGGCATGAAACATAACACTTTATGACTACTTTAATCTAAGTAATTAACCCTTCAGATACCGTCAATTAGAGACACAATAGTAAGACAATAGATGCGCGGCCACCGGGTGTCGCTTGGGGATTCATGAACTAAAATTTAATTCTAGAAAATCCATTAACTGATAATAATGGTATGCCGCGGGAACCAAAATTAAGATTTAATAGAATCAAATTAAATTATTTGCTCTACGTTACGCCGCGGATAATAAAATCAATATATGTTGCTATAACAGCTGTGCCTGGATTCGATTGTCTGGATATTGTAGACTTGTGCGAGGCCAAAATGGCTCAAACGTAAACATACGACCAATTCACTAAATAAGACAAAGCGGCAACGTCGCGTCTTGCCATCGTGTCGTTGCCGCTTCGTCAAAATAGTTTGCTTTTAGCTTTGTATGTAAGCTGTAAGCAGCCTTACACAAGGCGTATAATGACGAATACACGTCTATGAAGCTATTACAAAATATCGATATTACAAAATCACACTAATATTATAAAAGCGAAAGTTTGTGTGTGTGTGTGTGTCTATGTTTGTTACTTCATCGCGCTCGAATAGCCCAACGGATTAGAATAAAATTTAGCAAACGGGTAGACCGTGTCCTGCAATAGCACACAGGATACTTTTTATACCGGCAGTATATAATATTATCTATTTAACAAAGATAAAAACCTATTCAATATAGTATAATGTAAAAAAACATTTGTCTCGTTTAAAGTACAAAATGACACTCGCTTTCAAGCTCGCTCGCGTTCCAACGTGACGACAGTATGTAAGTTCTCACTTATTTGTATTTTCTGTAGAGACGTGACGTTACGGACAGATGCGCGACATCGTCTTCTGAAATGTCCGGTCACGTTGCAAGTCCACCCAGCCACTAAGTTCAGGAATATGTCTATAACTCGTATTCTTAGGAGTAACATAACGGAAATGGGACGTTAGACATTTATTGAATGCCAATGGAAGTGATGAAATTCTTCCTATTTTGTGATGTTGAACAAAGAAAATAAATAAACAATAGTCTGATAATGTAAATGATTGAAGGTAAGAAATTTGTTAAACTGTGACTGATATTTAATTATAGTGGAATAAATAATAATAGATTTAGTTTTATCTCATGTTTTATTTCTGCACCACCCTAAGGTCGACTGGTAGAAAATGCCTAAGGCATTAAGTCCGCCTTTGTACTGTTTTAGTGCATAAAGTTTTAATAAATAATAAATAAATAAATTTAGAAATAATAATTTATTAACTGACTTCTAAAAAAGAAGGAGGTTCTCAATTCGGATTTTTTTATTTGGTTTTATGTTTGTTCGCGCATAACTTCGTCGATTGCCAACCAATTTGAAAAATTCTTTTTTGTCAGAAAGGTCCCACAGTCACCAAGTTGGGATCTGATGATGGAATCTGGGCGAATACGAGGGAACTCCTCAAATTCAATTAAATTTTTTAGTGAAGTCGCTTATATTTTTTTTATAAAAAATTTTTACCTAAGAAATTTGCAAGCCATGGGAAATGGCAGACATGTCGTGACGTGAGCCAGTCGTATTTAAGATCTTATTCATCATTGGTCTTTAGGAAAGCGAATGGGCCGTAATCCACCACGCGGGCCCAGTTTGGGTTGGTAAATGTCACATGTCTTAAAATATTTCGGTTCTAAGACGTGCCGATTTTGTTTGTAGGAGGTAATCTCTGAAAGTAGATACTGGTCCAATTAAGCTGCTAAATTTTTTCACCGATATAAAGCTACTTTATTCCTTAATGGCAAAGGCTACATTGTATGTATGCGGGCATAAGCTAGTAATGAAGAAAAATGCTTTGTTAAGGCAAGGTAATAATAAATTAATTACAATAACTTACACAATTGTATACAGCAACATAAAATGTCTATAATAGATCATTATAATATTATATTAGGTAATAAAACGCACACTTTGCGTGTAATGAGCGCACGTAGCTTCCGTTTTCATTAAAATTTCAGCCGCAATCAAGGTTTCACTTAATCTCAACTGATTAATTAAAATATAATCAAAATTCCTACGCGATACTCATTATTATATGAGCCATATTAATAGCGTTAATTAAATTATATTATCGCAGGTCACGAACGATAATTTTCTCTATTTCTGTGTTTTCACTGAAAAACAATCATATACGTTCACGTACCATGCAAAACTTTAATCATTTCACTTTCAAACTCAATTGGAAAGCTTATAAATAAATAAAACAAAATTAAAAGCATTTTCTTTCCAGCTTCACATCTAACATAAATAAAAAAAATAAACTATTTTAAGATCATCTTAAAATCGCCTCTTTGTTTATACCGCGTACGTCGAGGGACTGGGACAATTTGCCTGCTGCGGTCTTCCCGTCCGATTATAATTTGGGTATCTTGGCTAGAGTGAAGAGACTCTTAAAAAATTAAAATCCAAATTATGTGAGAATTTACTGTCAATAAAATTATTATTTTCACCAAAATTTCGTACAAATTTATATATAAATATTTATATTCATACATTTTACGTACTCTATGCGAGGTGCAGTTTTTTTTAAACGACTACAAAACTCAACTAGTGAGTAGTTTCAATTCAGTCCGTCATGAGAACTCCTATAGAGAGGATATGTAGCTTGCCGCTTTGCCTGACTTCTAGACCTTTGCCGTGCGTACACGCATAGTGTCAATTTATAGTGTGACCACCTAATCTTAATACTTGTTTAACAAGTAAATATATTACAAGTCTGAGGTTTGATGATGAGGATCAATCTGAAAGGTTAAAGACTTGCCTTTACATGTACGTATAAGTGCCCAAATTATAGCCCATGATAATACTAAAAGGCGGCCAAACTGACTGGAAGGACATTTATAATTTTCATAAAATTAATTTTTGTCAGCATAGAAATTCGTCTTTCATTTTGTGTAACCAAACAATAATACAAAAATTCAGTTGTTCAGTGAGTTGAGTATGCAAAATATGAGATTACTGATTACTGTTCTTGCTTTACACTTTAAATTCACTGTTGATCAAAGTTGGTCAGTCTGACTTTAAAGATAGAGAACAGACTCATTGCACGCACACAGTTACGCCAGTTTATATGCGAGTAAAATTCGCTCCAAATTACCTAAACTTGACGACCTGTGCTAGGATTAAACGTTCTTAAATAACTGACATTGTTTTATCCGCTTTCTCAGCATTCATTTTAATATCCGTCCAAGTTATTGACCCTGGCAAAATGGCAGCAGACGGCCAGGCTTACAATAATTTAAAAAAAATAGGCATAATTAGACATCGGATAATATTATTTTATGCACGTTTACACATGCAAAGACATACAACGTTATGTTTACATCATTATTGCATATATATATTTTTTATTAATAGTGCTTAATAGTAATTTTAGCAGTTTAATGTGTCAAGTGTTTTTTTATTCTGCGGGAATGATTGAAAGCCAGTGCAGTTTTTTTTATAAAATTTGGTAAAAAAAAATATCCTGGCCAATTGACTAATGACACTGTGATTTTCAGCAAGGTTCCATACATATGCTTATTAAAAAATACCAGATTTATCAACTTGTAGATACTCCTTCCCATATAGTTAGGTATACGACAGAACATTACAGGAAGTCGCAAACAACTGCAAACTCAAATTTTGCCATTCAAATCGAATACTACAAAGAAAATAGAATTTGACAAAGATTCATGCGAGTTATTTGTTTATTATTTCGAATGATTCAAATAATAAATTGTATTTTCATTGTGCACATTTTACGCTTTTTAGCGCATATTCATATTTCGACATTTTGACTGTATTAATTCTTTTTTATGCGTAGGCATAACCTGAATCAAAAGATAAGGAAATGTAAAATAAAACATGAGCACACACTAATGGCTAGAATGCGTGCACGAAATCATTTGACACACTTATCACTAAAAGAAAATTATATTTGCTGCTATGTTTAATTCTGAACGCGGTTCTAAACTAATTTTAATGTAATTTTATGTTGTTTCAATTAAGACGAATATTAAAGTCATTAATTTCAATTATACCATTTCCACAAACTTTTAAAATCGCCGAGATGTCTGTCAGTTAGAGTCGCGAAGTGTCTATATCAATTGAATTAAATGGAATCCCAAAATTACGACTCACGATTTAAAAATCGCTTTCAAGAAAGTTTTTAATACCGTCGCAAACTGAAATGGTGATAATTTGAGAGGACAATTTATCTACATCAAAAAGTCAATTATTGCTATGAAATTGACCCGTGAAAGAGTTTAGAGACTCTGCCACGAGCTCTTAATGTGATCCTTTTTCGATCTAAACCGAGCAGTTAAAGAGATGGAGGATGAAGGATAGAGTGCATAACTCCATTTCTCTTTCTCCTGACACTTTCCACGTCATGGTAAGGCCCCTGTACCCCTAGCACGAACTACTTGCTAAAAAGTATTAACGTGAGCATTTTATATGGAAACCTGAACAGCGCCTCTGGTGTGCGTAATTTGAACTATTTTTGTGAGCATGAGTTCCTAAAGTGGCAATTCATTGTTAGTATTTATAATTGAAAATTTTTTTTTTTTTTTGAAACCGCACTTCGGGTTCGTGGCAGATCACGAAGGAGATGTTGGGACGACTAAGATGTCTTCTTTAGAAATTAGCTACAAGTGACCGATAATTTGGTAAAAAGTTAGAAAGTTATAGGCCTTTGCCTAGTCGTAGTACAAGCTGGATTATTTAAAGTATATATTCTTTCTTTTCATGCCACACACCAGGCTATTCTCACTTTAATGGTGACGACATATCAACGTTAAACAAACTTAGTAGACAAAGTTGCTACACCAACTTAAATGTATGCGATCGTTCGATTAGTGTATCGTTGGGACGCAAGTGTAACATTCACTTAAGTTCATAAACTGTGCACTTTAGTTGTAGTACACTTGCCACCTCATAAAATACTTATTTCAATGCTTTGGGTGACGTGTCCAAAGCATTGTATGAAATTAATTTGGTTTCGATGAAAATAAACGCAGGTACGTGCAATGGCTTCAGAACTTTTGATTAACAAGAGAAAGTTAATAAGTCACTGGCTTAAAGATCATCCTTTTATTACCCCTTTTACGATATTCAGCTGAAGATCGCTACATCAGCGCAGATAAAAGCGATTGTTAAAGATCTCCGAGAATTTACTGTGCTTGGCGCTCTAAGTGGAAAAATGAATATACTGGAAAATACTGCATTTCGCCAAAGCTAATTACGAATTCATAGCAATTTTAAAAAAGCCTGATTGACTTTTTTAAATCATTCCCATAATCCGGGTGAAGCGTGAGGCCCATCCCATTGAATAATTCCATTTCGTAATGAAATTGCTGAAAGTCTGCCATTTTTACTATTTTACTTTTGCAATATTCATATTTAATTTATTGATAGGTATTTTTTATTGGTTCACAGAGTACTTAATTTTTAGCAGGCAGCAGCGGCGTCGCGTGATCGCGTCCGTGGCGGCGACGTGCTTCATTACCTTACGCGTGAATAAGCGTGAACTTCGTTCCTTTGTTACAAGTCATTTATAAAATTATGACGTAAATTTTCGAGACGAGTGTTTATATTTTTTTTTGATCATGAATTCATATGAGGGCTAGAGATTTAGGATGGAGTGATATCGCGGTTGTTTATATGGGACTGTTGAACTAACTTCATATTGAAACAAATTCAAATTCAGGCTGGCCAGTGAATGTTAAATAACACAAATATTTACAGAACAAACACGTCCTGAGAAGTAAAAAATAAAAACAAAGAAAATGTTATGGAAAAAAATATTTTGTCACGATTGAAGTCAATCCATGCTAACATGTAATGATCATGTAAATACCTCACAATTTCCCCAGCCAGGTAAAACCGATTCTTTTATAAAAACAACATTTCATACTCCGATGTCTTTGCCTTTACTCGTGAAGGTTGTAAAACGATATCCGTTTTTTATAACAAGACTTAAAGGTAAGCCTGAGGAAAATATTCTATGCGGAGTACGCAGGTAATAACTCTGTAGCTGGCGCGGCGGAAATTAGAAGCGTCGGCAATATCCCGGGCTGTTCACCTATAAAATAAAATTGTTAACTTTGCCTGCTTGCTTAATACCACTGATGGTCTAGACAAAATTCCATTCCATAGCAACAGTGATTTCCTTAAGGTGAATGCTATACGAAATTCAAAATTTTTTTGAAAGAGGGAAAATTTGATTTTGTTTTGCTTGTTTATTTTGTACGAGTATGTTTTGATTTAACTCAAAAACTACTTGGCGACTTTCAAAAATTTTCACCAATATAAATCGATTATCACTGAGTATCATAGGCCTATATTTTCTATTTTTACGCGTACGAGTTGTAGGTCGCAGGTTCAACCCCAACCTGGCGCATTACTATGTGTAATTTATTTCATCACCACAGCTCTCGAAACAGTGAAGAAAAACATCAGTTAGGAAACCGGCAAGTCCTAGAACCAAAAATTCGAAAACGTGACATCCACCAACTCGCACTGGCCCCACGTAGTGGATTACGGCGCATTCCCTCTCCTAGAGAGACCTGAGTCCCAGTAGTGGGAACATATAAGATTGATTATGAAGCCTCTGGCAACAGGCAGTGTTCATTATAATACGATTAGTGACCGATTTAGAAGGTAGTTCTTTTGATACTAGTGTACGGTGCAACCATACACTAATAATGCACTAATGCTTATTCGTGCATTTTTACCTCTCTTCACTAATTTATATTAATCGAGCATTCAGTACACGATTAGCGGTCATCGCGTGTGCTCCCTCGCTCCTTTGTATTGCTAAACCTTTGGTCCGTTTAATATATTTAACTTAACTATTTAAGCAGCAGTATCATTTCAACATCTACCTAACTTCTACATGGTCCTTCGAGCTATCGGGCGGGACCTCGCGATTTTAGTATCCGTTTTTCTTTAGGGAGTAACGTATATTAAGTAATTCGTGAGTGAACTCGGTCAGATCTCAGCAGAGTGGATTGCAGTGATACGTGTGAACTGTGGACTTACTTTAGCAACCGCAGAACTGTTGCAAAACCTTAGCAGCACTGGGTGGCGTTGCAAGTGGTTACCAAGTGCAACGTTTTCGAGCGTCCCAAACAGCGGGACATCAGCGCCTCAAGGACGAGGCAACCAGCAAGAGCAGAGCAATCAGCTATCGGTATCTACAGCAGCAGGGCGTTAGTACCCAGCTACAGCAAACCAGCAGCAGTCGACACCAAGTTTCGTTCAAGTAAGATCTTTCCTTTTTTCATCGTAAAAAAAAAAAAAACTAGCAGCATAATGGAGGATCTTTACTACCAGCAACTCGAACTTGGCGAGTCAATAAAAAAGATACCGGTAAATATAAAAAAGGATAGCGCCGATAGGAAATCGGACGACTATTTTAAAAGGCGATTAGAGTTGTTAGAGAGGTATTGGTCTGATTTTCAGAACAATCATTTAGCTATCTGTGAGTATGGGGTCAAAGATCATCCATATTTTACTAATTCTGAGCATGAAAAAATTAGCAAGCATTATACAGCAGCCAAATCTCTAATCAACGAACAACGCCAGCAGTTAGCAAGCAAGCTAACGCCAATGAAGTACGTTAGGGGTACTCAACCAATACAGGAGCAGCAAGAGGAGACCGAACTAGCAAAAGCAGGACCTTCAGGTTACGAGCAGCCAGCAAAAGCCAGCATGTCACGAACAATGGAGTCAAAGGGCTCTACCAGCAAGTTAGATGACATGCTGCGTAAGCAGACAGCCAACTTCAAAGCGTTTAAGAGAACAGCAGGGTATATCGACCTAGACTCCATGTCGGAAAAATGGGAGATGGAGGATGCATTGAGAAACCTTCAAGCGCGCTGGTCGCAGATTGACTCCCTACATTGGGAGATAGATAGCGAGATAGGTGGAGAAGAAGAAGGCTACGAGGAAGTATATACTGAACATGAGCGATCATATTTACATTTGAAGAAAATGATCAATAAAAAGCTATGGAGTGTATCGCATAGAGAGTACTCCACACCAAAAATGGATATACCTGTATTTTCAGGAAACTACCAGCATTGGACGTCTTTTAAAGACCTCTTCAGCGAAGCTATTCATAACAACCCTACCTTGTCGCAAGCGCAAAAAATGCAATTTCTAAAAGGAAAGGTCAGGGGCGAAGCTGAAAAACTCATTCAGCATCTGCCGATAAGCTCTGATAATTATCTCACCTGTTGGGAAATCTTAAACCATCGGTACAATAATAAAAAGCTAATATTTACGTGTATTATCAATACTTTACTAGGTTTACCGAGTACGCAGCAACAATCTCTAGGTCATATCAAAAAACTCCATGACGTAGCACTAGAAAGCTTGCATGCTATACGGAACTTAGGAATCGATATCAGAACCTGGGATCCTCTTCTTGTGCATTTATTAGCGCAGAAGCTGGATAGCGAAACGTATGGAGATTACATAGACTCTCTTAAAAATTCTAGGGACCTTCCGGTACTGCAGGAATTCTTAGACTACTTAGAAAGTAAGTTTACGAGCCTGGAAACTTCTCGCAGGAAGTTCGATCAAGCAACAGCAAAATCATCTAATCATTCAAATAGCGATGTTCCTGATAACCAAAAGGCAAGACGGCATAACCCTAGTTTTGCCAATAAATTCAATAAGCCACAACCTTATTCTAAAGCCTTACACGTGTCTACCACAAAATGTCAATTTTGCGGACAACAACATGCCGTATTTAATTGCGTAAAGTTTTTACAATTGCCTAATGAAGCAAAATTGAAATCCATAGCAAAATTGAAATTATGTCGAAATTGTTTGTTTGACCATAATGGCCAACAATGCATTTCCGTTCGGCGATGTCGCAAGTGTGACGGAAATCACCATTCCATTTTACATGACGCTTGCTCAAATAATATATCACACTCGAGCAACGTAGCAACAACATCTGACCCAATTTCAAAAGACGATGTCGCAATGACTGCGCATGTGTCTCAGAAAGATCCAGGAACAAATGAAGTTTTGTTAGCTACAGCCTTGATAAAGGTGGCATCGATGGATGGATCATGTCACATTTTACGGGCCCTCATTGATCCTGGATCACAAGTAACCATAATAAAAGAATACACAGCCAAGAAATTAGGGTTACGTAGATCTAAGTTCAACGGGTTGCTATGCGGAGTAGGTGAAGTCGAACAGAGCTGTAATGGCGTGGTCACACTAAATTGTCAATCAATGTATAATGACTTTTCGTTTAGCACCAGCGTCCTTGTTATGAACAATATACTCAAGGATGTCCCGATTAAATCTTTTGACATATCGAAGTGGTCCTACTTAGAAAATCTTAATCTAGCTGACCCATCTTTCAACATTAGCCGTCCAGTAGACATATTACTAAGCGCTCAAGTCAATGGGTGGATATTAATGGGAGGATTAATAAAAGGAGAAACTGTAACGCAGCCTGTTTTACAAGAAACACAGCTTGGATGGATCGTATACGGAGGCGGCGGCCCAATAGCATCACTTCAGTGCAACGTGGTCATGAATAATATTCATGACATTCAGCGGTTTTGGGACATTGAAGACATAAGCGAATTAGAAGATCAGGAATGTGTCGATTTCTATTCAGCAACTACAAAACGCCGCGAAGACGGGCGCTATGTAGTAAAATTGCCACTAAAAGCAGACATCAATGAAAAATTAGGTTCATCTAAAGAGATGGCAATAGCACAGCTCCAAAATCTGGAACGTAAATTTAGCAAACAACCTGTTCTAGCAGAACAATATAAAGCATTTATTAGTGAGTACATAGACTTAGGACATATGGTACGTAGCAACAGCAATAAAAACAAACAAGCGCTCTCGTGTTACTTGCCGCACCATTCAGTGCAACGAGCTGAATCAGCTACTACCAAGCTACGGGTAGTGTTTAACGCGTCAGCAAGGACGTCAAGCGGGCTTAGTGTGAATGACCTGATGTATAAAGGCCCTAATTTACAACAGGATTTACAAGAACTGATATTGAAATGGTGGCAATATCGTTATGCTTACACATCAGATATCGAGAAAATGTACAGGCAGATAATGGTGGATGAAGCAGATCAGCAATATCAGCAAATCATCTGGAGGTATGCGCCAGATCAACCACTACAAACGTACAACCTTACCACCGTGACTTACGGTACAAAATCAGCTCCATTTCTAGCGATGATGACGTTAAAACGTCTAGCCTCGGATGAACGAAGTGTGTTCCCGGAAGCAGCAAAGGTTCTAGAAGAATCATTTTATATGGACGATCTGGTCCATGGTTCTCACTCTATCGAAAGAGGAAAACAACTCATCGAAGATCTTAACAGATTATTAAAATCAGGAGGTTTTACACTGAGAAAATGGTCAGCGAATTATCCAGAACTTCTAGAAAACATAGAGCAGACAAGCAGCAATGGCGAAGTTATTTTCAACTTTAAATCAGAGAGTACGTCAAAAACATTAGGCCTTCGTTGGAACTCTTGTGATGACATGTTTACTTTCAAATACAGCAAAGCTAATTCAAACGCCAAAATAACTAAACGACTACTTTTGTCGGAGATATCAAAAGTATTCGACCCGTTGGGATGGTTGTCCCCACTCACGACGAAATTAAAGCTGATATTTCAAAAGTTGTGGTTAAATAAAATGCATTGGGATGAAGAAGTTCCTGTAAACATCAAAGATGAATGGATAGCGATAAAAAATGACATGGAATTTTTGAACCAATGTAAAATACCGCGCTGGATCGGGTATCAACCTAATCACGTCATAGAGTTGCACGGTTACTGTGACGCATCGACTAAAGCCTATGCGGCAGTAATTTACGCGCGGCTACGGAAAAATGCAGATTCAGCTGTAAAGTTAGTAGTAGCTAAGACTAGATTAGTACCTATTTCTAAAAGCGTATCTTTACCAAGATTAGAATTAAGCGGAGCGTATTTACTAGCTAAGTTAATGAATAAAGTAATTAGTTGTTATAGCGAAATGGACATTAGGATATATGGGTGGACGGATTCCATGGTGGTCCTGGGATGGCTGCAAGGCGATCACAGCCGATGGAAACCTTTTGTTGCGAATAGAACTAAAGTTATCACAGCAGCAATGAAACCAAGCTGCTGGCGATATGTCAAATCGGAGGACAACCCAGCTGATGCAGCCAGTAGAGGCATTTCAGCCTCACAATTGAAAGATCAAACCTTGTGGTGGCATGGACCACAGTCATTAAAAACGTTTGATGAAAAACTTGAAGCAAAGCAGAGCATTTACTCTACAGATCAAGAAATAAAAATTTCAGGTTCAAAGGTTCCATTTATCTCTAATAACTCGCTGTATTTCGAAACAGTGGGCAATATGCAAGTTATTAGAGATAAATGGAACCTTATTGTTTACTATGACATGAGCCCTTATTGGGAAGGGAATACAGCTGCCATAAAATTTTTGGATTATCTAGAAAGACTCTGCTTATCCCTAAACAATACCAGTCAATGTGATATGATAACGCTTCAACTAAACCACGACTACAAAGAAATACAGCACTATAATCAACTTATGATTAATCAGCACTTCGACGCGCGCACGAGACAGCGTCGCGGCCTCATAAACGGTATCGGTTACGTGGCCAATAGCCTGTTCGGCGTATTAGACGAGCGATTCGCAGAACAGTACAAGAAAGATATACAGCTTGTAAAACAAAACGAGCGTCATCTTGATAAATTATTAAAAAATCAGACTTCCATCATCGAAGCTGAATATAACGTATTGAAAAGAACTGAGCAAACTATACAATTACAACATAAAACCATAAACAAACACCTGAACCAATTAGATAATGCAGCCTTTGTTATTAAGCAAGAAGTTGAAGGTTTAGCCAAAACGCAAGATTTTGCCCTGTCGGCACTCACGACCATCAACTTGCTTCAAAACCTAAAAAGGATTCAGGATACTCTCTTAGATATAGTCACGGATATCTACCATGGAAAATTCAACACTCACCTGTTAACACCGGATCAGTTGCAACGTGAGCTGCAGTTTATTTCCGGACAGTTAACAAAGGATACTACATTGCCCGTGGACAACCTACAATCTGATCTAAAACATGTTTATAGCATGTTAAAAGTAAAAGCGAGAATGATGCAAGAATACTTCATCTTCGAGATTACATTCCCATTGACCAGCAGAGACAGCTATAAAATCTACAAAATCATACCAGTCCCACATCAAGTTCAAAATTATATGATAAGCGTAATACCAGCTGCAGACTTCGTAGCTATTAGTTTAAAAAAAGACGCTTTTTTCACAATGTCATTTATAGAGCTGCAGTTATGTCTACACAATGATATTTCTTATTTATGCCAAGCTAAAAAACCTATTAATCATTTAAGCATTGATGAAAAATTCTGCAAACTAGATAATAATTTAAAACAATGCATTGTAACTAAATCTCCATGTCAAGACAGGTGGCTCGAATTAAATGAGCCAGCAAGGTTCATGTACTTTTGTTGCAATACCTACGCTGTGAGGATTATATGTCAAGATCAAGTTGCCGTTAAACAGGTGACAGGAGTCGGTATCATTGACCTAGGATCTAAATGTATGATAAAAAGTAACGAGTTTACTTTGTATTCTCATGCCCTATCAGCAAATACAATTAAATCTAACTCTGACATTGTGACACCTCAAATAGCAGAATTAAATCATATCGTAAACATATCATTAACTCATTACACTGCATACGAAGATCCAATAAATAGCACTTTAGTCGATCTGGGAGAACGAATAAAAGAACTGAAATCAGCCAATACCAACTCACCAGATTACACTCTGTCTACGCATGACATTCATCAGTACGCTGTTTGTTATTGTCTACTGGGTGCAGCCGTTTTGGTGGCAGCCTACTTCATATGGAGGAAGTGTCGAGCAGTTTCTTCAGTGGAACTATCTCAAAGTGTGGCAAATAGTGTAGTGTTTTCGCGAAAGCAGAGTACGGCTGACCGTCAGCCAAGTGAAATAAATATAACTAGTGCGAACACTGATTGTAAGCGGGATACAGCTACGTCTCCTATACCTAAAAGGTGTCGCTTTAGATTAGAAGACGTGTAACATTTTTTGTATCTTTTTGGCCCGGGAGCATGTACGGTGCAACCATACACTAATAATGCACTAATGCTTATTCGTGCATTTTTACCTCTCTTCACTAATTTATATTAATCGAGCATTCAGTACACGATTAGCGGTCATCGCGTGTGCTCCCTCGCTCCTTTGTATTGCTAAACCTTTGGTCCGTTTAATATATTTAACTTAACGATTTAAGCAGCAGTATCATTTCAACATCTACCTAACTTCTACAACTAGTACATTAAGACATAAGTGAGTAATGTTGATGATTACCGCTGATCCGATATTTGGTAAAACGCGTTGGTTATATATATATTTTTTTTCCCTCGACGGGGAAAATCATCATTGACAAAACCTGCTCTTGGGTGGAGCGGGAGATAGTGTCAGATTCTTACTAACTAAAAACTTCGTGTGCAATAGTTTATAGTTTAATAATAATTAGTTAGTTTAGTCTATTTTTGAGTGAAATTTAAAAATTGGATAAAAGAGCGTAATTTCGCCAACACTGCTTACGACATTGTTAAGGTTCTCTACATTTTTTGACTAAAATAAAGGGTTGCGATTTCATTAAGATTGAAAAACACTGCGTTAATGAAATCAAACTGTTTACAGTTTATATGTTATTATGTCTATAGACATAGTCCATAACGCTGTGTTACAAAACTCAAAACATAAGTTTAAAATTTATAAAAAAAACTTGAATGTACAAAAAATAAAAAAAGTGTTATTAGGTATCTATGTATCTGTAAATAACTAAAGGTACTAACTACGTCATCACAAAAATGTATAGGTGCGAAACATTTCCTCGCATCTAACTACAACATAGATATTGGACACTTTCCACCGCACTGAACGATAAATCCCGTGAAAGTGAATTACATTGTTTGTCTACAAAAGTTATTTTGAAACTGTCGCCCACAGCGCAATGTTGATACATGGTTCACTGGACTGAGAATAGATCAGAATTACAGAAGATCAATACAGTTATCATTTTGAACTACGTTTTCATTGAAAATAGAAGGTGTTTCTGTTTTTCAGACATCTTGATGAAAAGTGACAACTATTAATAAAGTTATATAGTTTTAGTACTTCATTGGTACGAAAAGTGTCAAAGACAATATAGCTGTGTAGTTTTAAAATTTCACTGGTATGAAAAGTGACAACGACATTAATATAGTTATGTAGTTTTAGCACTTCACCACTGGTATGAAAAGTGATAACGACATTTATTTATTTATTTATTTATTTATTTAGAAAACCAACAGCGATACATATGATATAATACAAATAAAGATATTACAGTTTAGTAAGGCTAATAATAGGTTTCCCTGCTTAACTTAATTAGTATTTACCATGCGAACGGACTTTAAACAATATTTAAAAATAAAGTTTTAATATGGAATTGAAGGTTAAATATACTATCTACTTGTTATGAAAAGGCGAAAATAATATTAATTAAATTAAAATATGAAATAATAACATAGTAAATGCTTTATGGTAAATGGAACAAAGTTGCTTGCTATTTATTTTTATCAATTATAATCTTTTTAACTTGGGCTTTAAAACTAGGTTTTGTGCAGTTAAACACATCAACCTGAGAGAAGTCTTTGTTGTAGGCTCGCGCAATGCGAGTAAGTACACAATTACTAGCATAGTTAGTGGCATGTCTAGGTACATGCAACATTGGCGTATGGCGAGTGCGTCGTAGAGGAGCATTAAATTTGATCTGTGATAACAAATCCGGACAATCCAGCCTACCATTCAGTATGTCGTAAAGTACACACATGTCCAACACTTCACGTCGTTCATCGAGTGTTAACAATCCATACGTCCGACAGCTATTTTCATAAGACATTGGAGGTTTACGGAGGCGGTAGTTAAGGTGATTAATGAATTTTTTTTGAACCCGTTCTATTTGATTTTTATATATATTAATATTGAGGGGACCATATTGGGCATGCGTATTCAAGACATTAATATAGTTATGTAGTTTTAGCACTTCACCATTGATATGAAAAGTGACAACGACATTAATATAGTTATGTAGTTTTAGTACTTCACTACTGATATGAAAAGTGACAACGACATTAATATAGTTATGTAGTTTTAGTACTTCACCACTGATATGAAAAGTGACAACGACATTAAATAAATATATAGTTTTAGTTTTACACCACTGGCATGTAAAATGATATTTAAAAACTTATTTGCAAAATAAATATCATTTATTTACTGTGTGCCAAATCAGATAGGAATTACAGATTTATATTCCCTCTGGTCTCAGCTACGAATAATAACATTCCGATAATTCCCCAAGGTGTCGTTAACGTGGACGAAGGGTTTGTCAGAGGATGGACCGAGTTATATTATTACATCATCGTCAGATTATCACTAGAATCATTTGTCTGTCTGATTTGTCTTTGTTGAGAATAAATCAATAATTAAATATTACTTACTGGCCTGTTGGTCTAGTGGTTAGTGACCCTGACTGCTATGCCGGAGGTCGTGGGTTCGATTCCCACCCAGGACAAATGTCTGTGTGATGAGCATGGTCATTTGTTCTGTGTCTGGGTGTAATTTATCTATAATATGTATGTATTTAGAAATATATAAGTATGTTTATCAGTTGTCTAGTACCCATAACACAAGCTCTGCTTAGCTTGGGACTCGGTGACGTTGTGTGATAGTTGTGGAATATTATTATTATTATTATTATCTTTATATATTTATTTATCTCAGGACCCTAAGGTCCTGGACCTTTGGGAGGCGTACGAGGGGCCGAAACCAACTCGAAGAGGCCTTTTTTGTACGTTTAATGAAACGTGGTATCAACCGGTGATTATCCCTGTACGCGCTATGCTAGTGCATCCAAGGACAACCCCCGGTTTGAAAAACTATTGCGACATAATATGGAAAACAAAATAATAGGGCTATGGTTTTTGGAGTCATAAGTGGACTGGTAATATTATTATTATTATTACTTATCAAACTCGGCACTCGAATTTTTTTTTTTAAATTGATGTAAACCAGTTTTTTTTTACCTAAAGGTTGAGTGGTGAAGTATGCCTTATAACATTAAATATGTAACACTATGCCTATGTAACACTATTGTACATGAAGTTTAAATAAATAAATAATATGAATAAGAAGCTTTTTCCCTTCTGTATGAATGCAATATAATAACTACAGAACGGATTTTCATACCGCAGAGACATTTTTAAGAAAGATTGAAGTGTAATGTGAGTTTAATACATGCACATTATAGTAGAGAATAGAAGAGTTTTTTTTTTTTCAGAAACTCTTATGTGAAACTGGGGCGAGACGCTATGGTTTCTACATGATATTATATTATTTCAGTAACTCAGTCTGCTTAGCTTTTTCTTAACTATGTTTGGGTCAGGTTCCAGTCGATCCAGATGTACTTAGCTGGATTCTTGTGTGAATGTCGCGGGGTGTTTTTTTACGTAGACTGACTATCTATCTAATCTCCACAACCCAGTGATTGTGTTCAACAATAGACCTTAAAACTGGTATAACAACATCTATGACTCGACATCTACGATTCGTCATAGGAACTAAAGCTTAAAATTATGCTTTACGATTAAATCATACAATAGTCAGAAATCAACTATCAAGCAGTTGCCAGGACTAAACACAGGACATAGAATCCTTCTTTTTACTGGCATCAAATTTCTGGCTTCTGACTATTCGTAACGACTGTCAAAGATCAATAAATGACAGCCAGAAATGACGTGGTCGAAGTCTACTGCGGCCAGGGTCTAGATCCGAAAGGGAGCGAGCCCCGGTATGAAAGGCAAGAAGGAACAGGGTGGGTTTTTTAGTCAGTAAGAGTCTGACACTATCTCCCGCTCCGCCCAAGGCTGGGGAATGTCATTTGGATGATTTATAGCCTCCGAAAAAAAATAGCTAGAACTGTCATGTTAAAAAGCTTTATGGGGTTTACCAACCCTTCACAGACAGACCTCAGAATGTGTTACTTAATCTCGGAGATCGACCCATGCCATTGTTATTATTCTAAACACGAGATCCTCCATATTATACTTGTACCAATAAGTTGAAAGTTTGTATTAAGTTATATACACCCAATTCGACAAACGTTTTGGGTTTGTAAACACAATTGTACCAAGTACGGATAGGATGATAATCTTTTCGATACAAGTGATGATAAAAAAACGACCATGGCTATTCTCTAATAATCTCCCCATAATATCTATGCGGCGGTAAGTGCCTATCCTTGAGGAGTGGTTTAAGAAGCGCCACGGCGCGTCGGAAGCGTCGTACATACAATATTTGTGATGATATCTATGTCGCTACAAATGACATTAAAAAAATTCACACATCATACATAAGATCAACATACATCAGAATTCTCGATGCGATTAGAAAATACAATAGTCCGTAATCAACTATAGTACCCGATAGTTAAAGCAAAGAGTAAGATGTGTTCAGACTCAACACCCATCGGGTCGGAGGATCTTTTCAACGGAGATTTTCGAAACTTTATGCCCGATTCCGCATACCTCTAAATTTTAGTGTGATTGACAAGACTCATCGACAAAATTGACGGAATGCCATTAACATTTCCATTCCCTTTTATCTCTAAGAGATGACGTTTATTAGATTTTGGATAAAATTTTCAAAAATACTTGCTTAATGTCAGTCACCTACTAAGATTGTTTACTCGTAAGAGACTCTTTTACAAAAAATTTTTAGCTACTACTTAAACTGTTCGTATGTCTTTCAAAGAATCAATGAATTTAAGTTTTATTTTTAATCTGTGTCCAAGTTTACCCGTGAACATAATAAGACCATCACATCACCTTCACCGCGTTCGACCTCGACACCGTCAACCTTCCTGAGGCGTCTAGGTTTTTTGCATCGGCGCTAATGGGCCCCGTCTATTTTGCTGACATCTCTTTGAAGTGCTTGTGGAAGACAATGTGCCATCGGCTTGAGCTTGATCCGGAAGGCCAGCTACCCAGTACTCACCGTCCGCAAGCCCGTGTCTGCTGTGTCCGGGAATCGACCTGCGTTTAGCCGGCCAATGAGCTGTTATTAAGAAAAGTTTGAAAATATGACACAATCAAAAGATATGTAGTGGAAATTTGTGACATTTCAAGCATATATTATGTTTGTGTAGTTGAAATAATTTCCGCAGGTAACGTAAACATGTTGCTATTTGACATCCTACAACCGCTGAACATTTTACAATATCGCAGTTATTCAGTAATGAATAAGCGTTGACGTACTCCTGTAGTAGGTATTTGTCTTAAACATGAGTAACCTTCAAACCTTTCAACCAGTTGGTTAATTATGAATTATTTTAAAGTGTCAGTGCTAATATTCTGTGTGTCTGGTAAGTAACTTTGAAGTATTACTTTATTTCTATTGTCCTTAATAAAATAAATACTTAATTAGACAGAATTGTTTAAAGTTATTGTATGTCGGGTTACTGTTTGCAACTGCGTGTATTTTGCGTAAGATTATACATAGGTATATAATATTATATAATTTAATTAAGTAAATAAAACAAAAAACAAAAAATAGTCAACTAAAAACAATGTAAATACTGCATTAAAAACTAATATGCCCAAAATATAGATTTTATAAATAATACCCAGCTTACAAGTCGTGCAAAGTAGAAAAATACATTTGATAAATCTACACTAATCTAAACTAATACTATAAATAAAGAGATATTCTAAATCTACACTAATCTAAACTAATACTAAATAATTTTTTTTTTTTTGTTTGTACTGGTCCAATTGCTGAATTTTTTTCACCGACAGAAAACTGCTTTATTCCTGTGTGATATATTTTATTTACGCAGGTGAAGCCGCAGCCAAAACCTAGTTTATTATGATTATGTAAATAGTATGACATAGGAATTGTTAAATAAATAAAAGCAAACTGTTTAACGTATTGAAAGTCAGATCTTATTAAATAAAAAAATTGCTCTAAAATTTACCTCAAATAGAAAATTATGAAGATAGAGAGATTGCCACATTGTAGCGTCGTGCAGTGCAAAATGTTTCATGGTATTGTGTATTACAGTGGTAGCGGTCTCCAGTTACAAGACCTACTCAGCACTCAACAGCATTATCTTCACTAACCTTCCTGAACCGGCAGGTATGCAACAACAGATATACAAGAACAAATATAACAGACAACTTCACACACTCACACACACGCACCTTTTTTTAGGCCGGAAAATTGTCACATATTTTCATATTTTCTCTAGGTGGAGCGAGAGGGTTCAAGGAGTTATCATCAACCGTAGAGGCCCAGCAGCCGCTAGCAGCATCAGCTACTGGTGCTATGGATGACGCGAAAGAGATTAGATAGTAACAATGGCAAAGAAGGAACAGGAGTGGGTTTTTATTCAGTAAAAGTCTTATACTATCTCCCGTTCCGCCCACGAGCGGGAGAGGTCATTGGATGATTTTCCGACTAAAAACAAAGGTGGAGCAAGAGGCAGAGTCTGAAAAACCTATGAAAACCATTCCCTGGTAACAGCAACCCGTGGAGTACTGACCTACTGTCTATAATTATTATTTGTATTGTTTAGATATGTATTTTCACGGTGTAAGTCTGGGTCTTACGGGTCTGGATGGAGTGAAAGAGAGATAATCAGACTTTTATCGACTAAAACCTACCGATGTTCCTTCATTTTCCCTTTGTTTTCCAGTTGCACAATAACTCTTTTAAACATCCCGCTGCCTACTCACACTGTACTAACGTTGACGTACACACTTGTGCACTCTACTGTTAGTTGTTGGCCGAAAGCTCAGCAACACTGTTTATGGTAGGCAGGGCAAACTGCTCGCAGAACAGATAGGACCGAAAGGCTCTGCCTCCCTAGCCAAGTTACGACCGTTTCGATTCACGCCTACCATTCCTTTGCTCTGACCACATGACTGAGCGTTGTGATGACGTCAAAAAAAAAGGAATTGGAGACGTGGCCATCTCGAGACATTCGATGCAAGAGAATCGAAACGAAAGCCTGTAACTTGGCTAGGCCTGATGGAGTAGCGGCCGTGTACCGGAAGATGCAGCGTAGGTATAGGCCTCCAATTAGGTGGACCAATGACCTGGTAAATCTGATCGGTACGAGACGCACAGGACCGGTTGCTGTGGCGACACTTGGGGGAAGCCTATGGCCAGCAATAAACGGCTTTCGGCAGAAATGTTGAATAACTATAGAAATTAGAATAAACTAATTCATTTTTAGAATAAAGGACATGTTTATTACAATGAGCTTGCACACACTATACCAAATAACACCGTTCTTGAACGCTACCATATTGTCTGCCTTGCGACATTTATAGCGCTATATAGAAACTAAAACTTCAAAATTCTAGCCTGTAACTCGATGTTGGAGTTCTCCGCAGAACATAAACATATAACAGCCTGAAATCAACTATCGGGTAAAAGCCCGGATCAGAACCCAACACCTGTCAAATCTGAATGGCTTTCTGTAAGATTCAATGCTTCATGTAATGTTGGCGATATAACGTCAGCGACACAGTACCAAGTGCATACCTATTGGATAAATACCCAAATTCCAATTCACTTCCTTCACTTGATTCAGTCTCTCTTAATCAAATTGACAGTTCTTGTTATTTATTGCCATTAACGTTATCGACCCGAGAGTAGAGATGGAACGATGGTGGATGGAGTGAAGTGAGCGGACTGCGGAAAGTTACCTTCAAAAGAACTAAATTTATTAATTACTAGCTTTTACCCGCAGCTTCGCCCGCGTTTATTAATATAGTTTAATCTTTCTCTCCCTTTTCCCACTAAAAAAAAAAATTTGCTTATGTCCGTCTCCAGGGTCTCAACTATCTCTGTACAAAAATTCATCAAAATCGGTTTTGCCATTTAGGCGTGAAGACGTAACAAATAAACGAACAAACTCACTTTCGTGTTGTTAGTTAGAGACACTGTTACTTCCACAAAAACAGTATGTGTAACTTCCAGTCTCACTAAACTAGAAGTAACACACACTGTTGTAGCATATTTGTAACCACTGCTAGCTCCCACATTTAAGAAGGTCACAACTCCCACAGACATCTATTAGTGGTATGGACACAGATCCTAAAGGTCCTGAAAGTTCCCGCTTAATTCGCAGCGCATAAGGAAAAGGGCTGTCCATTTCACTAAAATCGTACGCATAGACACGTCACTGAATTTAAAACATGCTCAACAAGTATCTTAATTTTTCAGATGATGTTCATAGTGAATACTACTTCGGTAAATGTCTAACTTTTATGAAAACGCTGATTATACACGACCATTTGGAATATAAAGACATTAAAGGACAAATTATAGTACGGGTTAGTTTTATTTATTATATTTTTCTTTCATAACACTTGATGCCGTCTAGTTCACCATATGTAGATTTTTTTTCCACAACTTTCACATAACACCATCTAGTCCCCAAACTAAGTAAAGCTTGAGCGATGAGTACTAGACAACTAATATTGCATATTATTTTAAATACCGAGACACAGAACAAATGATCGTGCTCATCACACAAACATCAATTTCTTCTAATGGTAACTGAACCCACGACCATAGCAGTCAGGGCCACTAACCAGAGCAAAGTCATATTGATCACTGTGGAGTACAGACGCACAAATAATTGCTGCTTTGTACCCACTGACTATGCTGACGGTGTCTACTCAGCTCGACACTAGAACGCCCACTGAAGACAGAGGCGCGTGTGTGTTGGTCAGCGATGACGGCTACGCGGCACCGACGCGCGACGCGCACGGCCGCTGACCCGTCAGTGCTGACCAAAACGCTTCCTAGAAGTTCCTTTGTATGCGGGCATCAGCGCTGACTGTCAGCGCGGCTCCAAAACCAGCACTTAGGTGCTTTGGATTTGACGCTGTTTTCAGCAACATTTAGAACATTTATTCCAAAAAGTTTTCACAATTAGTATTTATTTATTACAGGGGTACCTCGACATAACCAAAGCCCAAATACCAAACTGCGTGTACATAAAGGCTTCATCTGACCATGGCGATATGGTTAGATACAACGCTTACAAATTCACCGTATGCATTTTAACTATCATTCACAATTCCAAAGGACTAACCCATGAGTATTTTTACTATGAATGGTTTATTCCAGTAGAAATGCAAGAAGGTATTGATTGGGACTTATATTTCTATTTAACTGATGAATAACTGTAGAATATATAGCACCAAAAGGATCTAGAGTGACGTCGCGCACTGGAAGATGCAGGGTTGGACCAATGTCCTGGTGAAAGTCGCGGGAAACCGAGTCATGCGCAACGCACAGGACTGTTCGTTGTGGTGACACTTGGGGGAAGCCTATTCAACCTAGTGAATCTCTTTCGGCTGAAATAATGATGATGTTATAAAAATCTCGTGTTTCACAGTGTTTGTTATCGAACTCCTCCGAAGCGGCTTGAATATTTTTATTAAAAATAATATTTATACACAGGTCTGAAGCTAGGTCATAAGCTATTTTTGACCCTCCCACCTTCACCCCTCATTTTTTTCTTTGTTTTATATGGCACAAATGTATTCGCCAAGTCAGCTAGTCTAGTATAGCATGTTAATTAGATACACGTAGGCTTGACTTATTAGCCGAGACAATAATATCAAAAGCAATAATGTTCTGAGCAAATAATAATTAACTTGCAATTAACCTGCTGCCGCAAGAACGTTAACAAACAGTTCATTCATTTTAAGAACGTCCAATAGGTACCTATATTTTATATCCAAGAGTTTAAGAAGATGTATTTATTTCCATGTATTATTTGCGAATAAAATTTAAAAAAATCAAAACAGTTTTTTATTTAACTCTTCAGAAACCGTCAATTAGAGACACAATAATAAGCCAATGACAACGCGAATACCGGCGTTTGCTTGGGGTTTAATTAATCATACAGAAGTCAATATACATACAAAGTGCGCTCGAGCAGCGCACACATAGACACCGCTCACGGACACAATATCTCGGTAGCGTCTCGGCCCATTCGTCGAACAGTTCCGATTCAAACGGCTCGGTGGACGTACACTAATGAGTAGTGTACGTCCACCGAGCGTAGGTATAAAAAGTAAAGTACATACATGAGATTATCTTCTGTACGTACCTATCTATTTTATGTTTTTTGTGCATCACTGCTTACCATCAGGTGGGATCGCAGTCAAGTACTAGTTTATATCAATAAAAAAAAAACGGCAGATCTCTATGAAGTACGCACGTTGCGTACGATTTCCAAGGACACTCCTTAAAGAAAAAAAAATAATAATAAATTGGTATAAATAAGAAAACCATAGTTACATTACATTTGGCTTTTCTTCATTGCTACAACGCGTCTTTTTATGAGCACGGCGTGAAGTGTCCGATGTGCTTATTTGAAAGAGCGGGCAATTTATTCACTTATAACACGATTTCCGTCTCACTTGGTTGACTATGACCTGGGTTAGAATTTTTTTTTATTGTTGATAGGTTCGCACTTGACCGCAATCTCATCTGATGGAAAGCGAGTATGTGGTCAACGATGGAACGCGCTTACTTAGAAGAAATCTATTCACTCTCAACTTAAAGATTCCCGGGTTGTTGGCATCAGGAAACACAGACTCCGGCAAGGAATTCCACTCCTTAGCTGCACGCACAGTGAACGTGTTCCCAAAATGTTTTGTGCGTGTATGTGGGATATCCACCATGTACCGCTGGCACATCGCCGTTCGTCTAGTAGTCCGACGATGGAACGGGCTAGGCGGAATTAGGTTATGAAATTCCGACGCACACTCCCTGAAATGCAACCGGCAGAAAACCGACAGGCTAGCAACTCGGCGTCAATGCTCAAGACTTTGAAGCCTCGACTCGACGAGTGTATCGTTGCCAATTATCCTTCTGGCTCCCATCTCAATTGCCTCAAGTGCATATTAACATCGCACCTTCAAAATGTTTTTCTTTCTTTCTTTCTCTACCACGGGTGTATCATACGCGGGCAGAAGATATTACTAGTCAGTAGAGAAATCAGCCAACTCTGCAACAGCCGATTTAGTTCACATGAGCAAAGCCTACACAGTATAAGGTTTGTGAATATCAATCAAACGTCAAATTCTTCTATTTTGAATCAAGCAATTGGTGAGCCGGGCATCGGTACAAGCTATGGTCCGGAGCCTCCTTATGCGTAGCAGTAATGCTAGCAAAGGAGGAGGCCGACCGCATCAGGTAAAGGTGGCGCTCACAGTGCCCCAGCTGCCCGCCGGGATCCCTATCCCGATTTTCGGCCACCGTAGGCGTGGGCTTGCGGACGGCGAGCAGTGGATAGCTCGCTGTCTGGCTGTCTGACCGTCTGGTAGCTGTCCGAACCGAACCCAAGTCTTCGACGGCGCGCACTATTCCCGCGCGTCTCAAGGTGCTGTCAGCAGCAGCAGGGACCCAGCTGGGGCCAGGTTTAGTCCGAAAGGTGGCTCAAGCCCCGGTACGAAAGGGAACGAAGGAACAGGAGTGGATTTTTGGTCAGTAAAAGTCTGACACTATCTCCCGCTCCGCCCAAGAGCGGGGATGTCATTGGAAGATTTTACTACCGCTAAAAAAAAACAACTGGTGAGCGACTGCCATCTATCCACGAACTGACCTTGGCAAGTGTACCTAAACTTCGATTGATCCATGCAGCTGTATTTACTTCGAGCCCATTTTACTTTACGGTTAAAATAAAACAATAAAAACTTAACCGGCTAGCGGTCCAATTTAACTTTTGGTCTGATTACTGAAGTTATTTGTGGCCCATAAACAAGTTGCGAAGTTAATTAGTACCAACATCTGCCGAGTTAATGTCATCTGCAATATGATTTACCTACTTATTCGATGGGGTTTTATTTAGATACCAAAGTGGTTTTAAACTAGTAGCTAAAAATAATTCACAGGTATGACTAGCAGGGCACGCCTCAATTGTTGCAGTGAGACCCTCTAGTCTTTGAGTAGAGGTTACTGGTTGTTTCGGGAGGTTCTTGTGTCGCATTTGACGGTAAGAAACTCGGGTTTCACCATTGTGCGGGTTGCCCGGAGGACAACGTGGAGCATACTTTGGAAATCTTAGGCAGAGTAACACCGTGTTCTTGTGGAGGCAATTAATGGCGGTGACCTCTCACGTGCGGTCTTGGCTCAGGCCATCAGTAGTTATGCGAGCAAAGGAGATGATTGAAAGCGCCAGGTGGAGACTAGCCTCACGCACTGGTCTGGTGTGGACTTGTGGGCAGCGAGGAATAGGCAGGTCATCGTCCTGTAAGGACTAAATCGAAGTCGGCAGCGTGTTGTATTCCTGCTCATCTCAGACATGTCAGCAAGGTTGATGGGGCGTGAAGACCGATACCTCCCAGAGCTGTTGAAAAAGTTTACGTGCAACTTAAAGAACAGGTTAGTAAACGTGTAGAAAGCCCTCTGAGTCATCAAATATGATTTCCCACACAAAAAAAGTCCCATGTACATGCTAATCCAGGACATGATTCACCCATGTGGAAAATTACATCCAATTACGTACCTACTGCCATTAAAGCGTGAAGGAGTAATAAAGATACTCAGATATGTACATGCCTACCAACTCATAATATTAGTATGATTAATTCATTCATCAATACGGATAGATTTTCAGACTTCACATACATTTATTGTATAGACATACAATAAATACATAATGTATGTGAAGTCTGAAAATCTAAGGAAACTGCATCACAACTGAAATACAGATAAGATAGCACTAAATGACATGTTCCTTTTGCAATGCCTATTTTTTTTCGGTGGGGAAATTATCCAATAACTTTTACTGACTAAAAACCCAGTCCTGTTCCTTCGTTGCCTTTCATACCAGGGCCGAGTTTTCCTTTCAGAAGCAGACTCTTGGCTAGTAGACTTTAACCCTGCTGGGCCCCTACAGTTTGCTGACATCTCCTTGAGTTCGCAATGCCTATAGGATCCGAACCCTAAAATTGGATAACGTTCATGTTACTAGATTGGAACAGTCTTGGCTCCTTGTAAAATATACAGTAGGTATACAATACATAGTCAAATTATCAGAGCAGAATGAAAACAAACAATTCATCACGGTTTTCTGCCAATAGCAAAAACCTTTCAAAACAGAGATAACAAAATATTCCTACACCCACACAAAGAGGCCACCAAGGCACAGTAAATAGGTTTCCTAGAAGAGAGATCATTCCGTCCAAACAACTGATACAATATTAATTACAGTACGAAAGTCCGTATGACGGCGCCATTGATTGGGGTTAACATGTCAACTTCACCTAATGAGGCCAAGGGCGCGCGTGGTTGAATTCACCAGCCAACATCAAAGGGCAAGCTCTCGACTACTGCACGAGGACCCTCAGAAGCTAACGAACGACTTGGATAAAACCCCACCACTTGTACTAGTTAGCAAATAACGAAAACTCATTGGACTCGTAATTATGTTGACATTTTAAAGTGTGACTGCTTTGCATATTTATCATGTTGTCTGAATGCGACGGAGAATTTGCTCTGTTTACTATTTGAATCGTAAACTGGTATTTCATTGAGTGGAATAATTTCTTCTTCGTTGTCTTTACGTGAAGAGCAGTCAAAGGACCTCGTAATACAAGACTGCAATCAAATGGCATGGCACGGTTGGAGCAGTTGTTGGGTTGCTGCGCTGCGTGTCGGGAGCAGAATTTCGTCGCGCACGAAAGACACCATTATTTAGACACTATAATTATTATAAACTTTTTTATGTTCAGTTTTTGTAGATTATTTTTTTCGAAAAAATCACGTTTGTTGTATGGGAACCCCATTTCGAACACACTGAAAATGTCAACTGCCTTGCTATCACGGTTCATGAGATACGTCCTGATGACAGACAGATGCAATCACGAAGTATATCCTCGACAGAGACATGAAAAACTAAAAATAACCATTTCAAATACAAATATTGCAATTTAAATTTCCCACGCAACTCATTTCAACATGGCGGAAAATGGGCCTGATATCAAAACGCGCAGTTTCCCTTGCCCCTTAAGAACTCAATTAATACTTTAACACACAGACACTAACAACCTTATTTCACACATTTGCTACATGGGTAGTTATTGGAACGCGTATGTCGGACCCTCGATGTATCTAACTTGCGTTTGTGCGCTCACTATAACAATTGAGGGTCCCTTTTTTTCAGTAGGATATCACCGAATGATTATCCGCGAGAGGGAGTGTCAGACTCCTACTGACCGCTGCGCGCCGTGCCCTCGTGGGGTGCTCGGTGGCAGCGATCTCTCGCGTCGGGCCTTGGTACTGGCCATGATACGGAGCGAGGAGGAGTGGCAGTCGGTCACCTCTTTCTGCGAAGCAGTAATGCTAGAAGCATTCAGCATCAACCCATCCGGGCCGAGCCCAAATCGGCAGGACCCAGAAGGGTCCAAGCCTACTAGGGCCATGGGTGATGCGAAAGAGATCCCCGGGGCCCTGGAACAATGGCAAAAAAGGAACAGGAGTGAGTATTTGGTCAGTAAAAGTCTGACACTATCTCCCGCTCTACCCAAGAGTGGAGCATGACATTAGATGATTTTCGCACCAAAATAAAAAAAAGAAAGGACTCCTACTAACAAAACCCGCCTGTACTCCTATAGAGGCTCTTTGCGTTTTAAGGCTACTTTAACTCCTTTGAATGATCCCGCAACCCTAGCAGGTATCGGCTATCGAGCCCTGTAAGTTATGCTGACATTGTTTTAAGCGCATTTTAAGCAAATATCAGTATATGAGTATAGGTAAGTGACAAGGCTGGAACACAACACGCCATCGACTTGTGCCTAGTCCTTATCAGACGGTCATTTACCCTTGGTTTGCCGTCCTCACGCCGCGCCTATGGTGGCCGGGAATCGCACTACGATTTCCGACACTCGGATTGTCTCCTGGATCTTTATTCAATGTTCCTGATAAAGGAGCCTAGATCAGTTAGGCACCTATTTATACCGTTACATAAAAGAAAAGCGAAGAATTTGCAAGGTTTCCTCATATCTTCGAATATTTTATTGTCCAAGAATTATAATCTAAGGTTCTTTAAGTCAAGAGTGCATAGGCGATTTCTAATTAGTCGAGCTTCATCGTCGGCCACATCAATGCTTACCATCAGGTGAGATAGTGGTCAAACGTGAGCCTATTACCAAATAATAAAAAAAATTGTCCCGACAAAAATTTAAAAAGTTATAAGAAAAACAAAAAACATTTCACCAATTTCAAGATACACAAATTCAGCCAGCAACAACAATGTACGAAAATTCATTTGCGACAATAATTTGGAGTGCATCACGGCAAATAGCAAACTTGTTTATTAGCTAAGTTAGATGACCTCGGCTCTTCGTCCGCACGTACCCTGGGATGACATAAAATTGTAAATGTACCTCGTAAAATATACGTTAATAACATTGTCTTCAAGTTCTGAGCGACAGAATCGAGGGGTTGTTGTACTGCTGACGAGACAATGTGACAGTATCAAGATCTGTTTTTCCTGGCCTCTAGGTTTTAAGAGATGCGAGTAGAAGTCTCGCGTTTTTTTTTTTTAAGTTGGGAGACCGTTCAATTGTGTGTTATGTTGTATTGTGTTATTATGTGATCAGATTAAACAGAACTAAATAAGGATTAGAAAATAAAAGATGGAGCGTTACGCTGAGATTGTAGTTTTATTGTTTTGTAATGGCGTACAGAACAGGAAGGACGGCAAAAATAAGAACTTCAGGATGCGTTCACTAACATGGCTGCGTTCACACTTCCAACAACCGTTTCTGTCCTTTAGTTGCCCTTCGCGATCTAGGACCACGAGTTTCCTTTTCAGAAAAAGACTGCGACCCTAGCGAGCATCATCCCTGTTGGGCCCCTACGGTTTGCTGAAATCTGCTTGAGAAGCTCGTGGATCACTACGCGCTGTCGAAGACCTGAGCTGGTCGGCTGGCCGGACTGCGAGCAATGAGTAGCGTCCACAAGCCCGCGCCGACCGTAGCGGAGATGGCGAGAGATGGCGGTGGCTGAGGCCGTCTCCTTCGCTGAGACTTCCATAGTTCCATCCCAATTTTTAACTATCCTTAGCCAAAAAATACTGTAAGCAGTAGATATTAAACACGTGTTTTATGTTGTACAAAAGGTAATTGTAGCAAAGCAATGAAGCAATGTTCTTGAAAATGTAGATACTGTTTCCTGGGTAACATAATTGAGGATACCACACAAATATCAGACAAAAGTTACTAACAGAGACACAAAAATTCAGATAAAGTTGTGAAGAACTTACAAAATTCTCAATTAAGTTATATTCTAACCAACTCATCTTATGATTCAAATATCAGAGGTCAGAGGTGATTAAGTTCGTATTCTATCTTATTTAATAAAGACGCATTAATGAGTGAAAACTCGGAGTGTTGATCTTAGTATTATTTATATTATCGACCCAGACCCTTAGTCCCTTAGTGATCTTAGTATTATTTATATTATCGACCCAGTATGATAGAACTTATTTAAAGTCTACAGAAGAATAACTACTTAAGAATAATAACTAATTATTTCCGTAGAATTTCTTCGCTCCAATTATCACGCTCCAAAATTCTATTCTCACTCAAATAAATTATTAAGCGATCCAACGTTTCAGCATTAATTCGAATAATATATAAGCTTCCTCAAAAATAACATAATTGGCGGTAAATAATAAATTTCTAGATACCATTTAATAGTTTTATTAAAAACTAGCTTTTGCCCGTGACTTCGCCCGCATACATAAAATATAGCATATGTCATACAGTAATACAGCAGCTTTCTATTGGTGAAATCATTTTAACAATCGGACTAGAACTTCCATAGTTTACCTCCTACAAACAAAAAAAAACAAACTTTACTTCTTTATAATATTATTATAGTATAGAGCAGTCTTTCCCAAAGTGGGCGATAACGCCCCCTTGTGGGCGCTGCAGGTCTCAAGGGGGGCGGGAAGAGACCCAGAAAGACCCGTTAATATACATAATATACATATCTAGGTCACAATAATTAATTAATTTAATTTGAAGTTATAGTGGTTTTTAAATAGGTGAAAAAATGGGGGCGCTAAAAAATATTTATTCTCAAAGTGGGCAGTAGACAAAATAAGTTTGGGAACCACTGGTATAGAGTATACTTAGATCAGTAAAAAAGATGTTGATTTAGTAAAAAAGATGTTCAAATAAAGATTGTTTTTTAATATTTATTTCATTTGCACGATTGGCTGCAGCACTGTTTATAGCAGATTCGATTCCCGTCCAGAACAAAAATTTGAATGGCCTACAGATAGGTAGTTGTTCCAGGTCTAAGTGACATATATAGGTGTGTGTTTTTATGGTTTTGAATGCACCCACTATACAGGATTAATTCGACTCGAAAGATTGAAGTGCTGCTAGCTGAAATACAGGCCATAAACCTGGTTCGGCAGCAGATGCTAACTGTTAGACACAATCGATTGTATTATCTAATTGTTATTTCTAAGTATATTGGTAAACATGTTTTAAGTTTTTTGTCTAAATTACCGCAACCTAGCCCCTAAGTTTAAAAAGGAGAGAAACGTTTCTGAAGCTACCGCGATCACAAAAAGGGGTATACGTGTGTACATAATTAGGTATATTGAATAAATAAACTACGGCTGACATAAGAGACATTTTTTTGCATTTGACAAAAAACGGATCACAAATGTTTTGAAAAGGAAACCCATGGTTCTAGAACGCAAATGGGGAAAATCATCATTGACGAAACCCGCTCTTGGGTGGAGTGGGAGACAGTGTCAGAGTCTTACTGACTAAAAACTCCGCGCCGTTCCTTCTAGCCTTCATACCGGGGCTCTAGTTTCCTTTCGGATAACCCCGACCCCGGTAGGCTTCGACCCAGATGGGCCCCTCCTGTTGCTGACAACTCCTTGAGGCGCGCGGGAACAGTGCGCGCCGTCGACCGACGCCTTGGCTCGGTCCGGACAGTTACTGGAAGATCGGACAGCGAGCTACCCATGGCTCGCCGTCCGCGAGCCCGCGTCTACGGTGGCCGGAAATCGGGATCGGAATCCCGGCGGCGGCGGCGGGGGCGCCGTTGCCTGATGCGGTCTGCCTCCTCCTTTGCTAGCATTACTGCTACGCAGAAGGAGGCGACCGCCTGCCACTCCTCCTCGCTCCGGACTATGGCCTGAACCAAGGCCTGGCGCGAGAGGTCTCCGCCGCCGATCGCCCCCACGAGGACACGGCGTTGCTCCGCCCAAGCAGGGCACATCGTGCTCCACCGTGTCCTCCGGGCGTTCCGCACAGCAAATGGCATCTGAAGGCAACATATGTGGTTTTAGTCAGTAAAAGTCTGATACGCCCTCTCGCTCTACCCTAAAGTGAAAGAAGTCATAGGCTTCCCCATCTCGAAAAACCACGAAACTGGGGTTCAATAACTCTCTAAAGAACCACTCTTGACTTTGAAGTACCACCAAAGTCAGAAGAACATTGTCTCAGACGAGTTGCGACCTCTCAGACTCGAAACTAATAACGTAACATAGCTGCGTAATCATAACAACTTACATAACAGGTGGCTTTGGCAACAGATATAACTATCAAACAGCTATACAGACTTTATTGCTCATTTCGACGAACGTCTTGACTTATAGGCGCGGACGCCATAACGCATTGTGCGCACAGATAACGTAATAAAACGAATATTATCTGTGATGGCCACTTTTTCAAGACCATTAAGAGTTAGTGCTCTATATTGCGCTTTATAGTGGTGACATTGCAACCGGTAGGTTAGGTTAAGATAAACCAAGATTGGAAGGCCTTCTACAAGGTGGACTGATGACTTGGTGAAGGTTGCGGAAAAGGACCTGAATGTGAAATGAAACCGATGGATGGGAGACGCACAGGAACGCTCGTTGGGACGACGCTAGGAGGAGGCCTATGTCCAACAGTGCACGCATATCGGCTGAAATGATGATGATGATGAAACCAAGATTAAAGATTATAAAGATACATTCAGTCAAAAAAGTATCGGGAATGGATGATTTGTTTATGGTTCCAAATTCAAATTTTTGTTTTTTTTGTAGTTGTTAGATTGGCACAACTGTTTTCCATTTTGGCGCGGAGTTTGAGTTGTATCTGTTATTTATATTAAATACAATGCTGGTTTTAGTAATATCATATATAGTGTGTATTGCGAATTTAATAATGGACAAAAATATCGAACAAAGAGTTTGTCTTAAATTTTGCATCGCCAATGGATTTCCTGTTCGGAGTCACTGAAAATGTTACAGAAGGCTTACGGTGAATCGATTTTATCAAAAACTCGTGCTGATGAGTGGTTCAAAGTGTTCAAAAGCGGTCGAGATGTGATGGAAGATTTGCCTCGCTCTGGTAGGCCGTCAACGTCTGCAACTGAAGTTAACATCGCAAAAGTGAAGGAAATAGTGACTGAAAATCCCCATTCAACTCTGAGAGAGATAGCCGCCGAACTTTCTGTATCTCACGAGTCGTGGGTTTACGAGTTTGACATGCAAACTAGTCAACAAGCTTCGGAGTGGCGCCTTCCAACTAATCCGAAACCGAAAAAACCACGCCAAAGTCGATCAAAAGTCAAAGTCATGTTGACTGTTTTCTTTGACTATCGCGGTGTTGTGCACTCTGAATTCTTACCGGAAGGTCTAAGGGTAAATAAAGAATATTATTTGAGCGTTATGCGGCGTTTAAGAGAGCAAATTCGACGATAAAGGCCAGATTTGTGGAAAGAAAATTCTTGGATTTTGCACCACGACAATGCGCCTTCGCACAAGGCTATCATTGTGAACGAATTTTTGACCAAACACTCAACAAATACCATCCGGCAACCACCATATTCACCAGATATGGCTCCTGCTGACTTTTTTCTTTTTCCTAAACTCAAATTACCACTTCGTGGCACCCGTTTTCAATCGATAGAAAACATAAAGGAGAATTCGCGGCGAGAACTGAACTCAATTCAGGAAGCAGCGTTTAAAAAATGTTTTGATGAATGGATTATTCGTTGGCGCAAGTGTATCGTTTCTAAAGGAGCATACTTTAAAGGTAATGAAATAAATTTGGATGAATAACAGACATTTTGTGTATTATTGATCTTTTCCCGGTACTTTCTTGACAGAGTAGTATATATTTCAACAATATCGAAAATGTTTACTACTATCACACAACGTCATCTAGTCCCAAAGCTAAGCAGAGTTTGTGTTATGAGTACTAGACAATTGATAATTGAAATACATACATATTAAAGATAAATTACACCCAAATGATCGTGCTCATCACACAAACATTATCCTGGGTGGGAATTGAACCCAAGACCTCCGGCATCGCAGTCCGGACCACTAACCACTAGAGCAACAGTCCAGTCATAGATTAAACTAATACAAATAGAAACACTATTTAAAGTAATGGGAGAATGAGATGAGATTGAGTCGCGTCTGGTATGCTATCCAAATGTGTACTGATTGTATTTGCTTAGGTAATACATAAAATAATAGAGGCATAGAGCGATGTCAAAATTACGCTGACAAGTCCTTTATTGTTCGGTCATCGACCCAAACACTAATGATTAGAAACTAAAGGATACGCTTACTAGTCGTGGCTTTTGAACAAGATTTTGCTTTAATCTTAAGAACAAAAGACAGTTTCATGTCTCTCTTCTAGAAGATAAAAAGTTCTGCAGAATGTATTCTTCACAGTTACCGTAGCTCTAGAACGCAAAGGGCAACTGGAGGAACACGGGTGCGTTTTGCTCAGTAAAAGTTTGACACACCCTCTCGCTCCGTCTAGCGTGGAAGAAGTAATTTGATGATTTCCAATCCAAAGAATAATAAGGTTACCGGCTAAGTGCAAGTCAGACTCGCGCGTGAACGGTTACGTTTTTTCATTACGATTCTAAGATACAAATAACAATAACTTAAGTTCACAGCTATAAAATATTATACCATTTTAATATTGAGAAAAACACCATCAAATCTATCTTCACCAAAACTGAGCGAGTCACAAGTAAACTAAATTTTAAATAGATGATAGAGATTCAGCATAAAACCCGTCTCTTCACTCTGAAAACAAATTTTCATTCAATTTAAGTGTCCGGAAAAATAAGGCTGTTGCTTCTCATTAAAAAAGCTGCCTTGCATTAAAATGTTCTCAAAGATTTCCATAAACATTATTTAAATAGAAACATTCTGCCTCCCCAGCTCTTGCGGTTTCTCGCAAATTGTACAAAGCTCCTGCGAAATAGGTCGCCATAGTCCTCGCAAGCAATGAGCTCGTACGTCTCGCAACTTGTCGCTGCTAGTGTTGTTCCTAGACATTGTAGTGTCTCAGCACTACTGCATGGAACCATTACCAATTGAATCACACATCAACGCTGAAGTGGTGTTTTAATACGGTTTGCTAGCATTTTAGTTGATTGTGTTTGTTGCAAGTTTGTTTTATCTTGGCAGTCATTAAAAATACCAGATACACTGTAGTGATATTAAACATGTAGCATAATAAACGCACATTCTGAAAATAGTAAGCATAGTTTTGGTTACTGAATCGATAGTGCCAGTTATTTTTAAAATTGGTAATTTCTTAATATCAAGAAAAAAATTGAGATAAAAAATCACCTGCTTTGATATTGTCGAAGCCCTTGAAGGATCTGTTTCCGAATGGGAGGCTCGGCCCCGGTATTCCGGTATGAAAGGCAACGAAGGAACGGGGTGGGTTTTTTAGTCAGTAAGAGTCTGATATCATCTCCCGCTCCGCCCACGGGCGAGGGATGTCATTTGGATGATTTTTACCGATCGTATAAATATTTTAATAAATTCTTGAATCTTGATTGCATCACTAGAGTTTTCGTGTGTTATTGAAGTCTTGATAACAAAATATCCTCTACAGTATCTATTTCATGTTTTTAAACTACCTACTTACAAATATGATACTATATATATTTTGAAATTCCATTTTTATTTCATATTTTTTTTAGATTGTAAATCATCATGAGTTAGTTTAAAAGTTTTGTTACTATTTTGGTGTGCAATAAATTTTATTCTACTCTATTTCTATCAAATATTTTTTTCTGCTCTGAGTAAAGTGAGAAAAAACGCCAGACAGACATTTTTTACTGACTAAAACCCACATGTGTTCCTTCAGCTACTCTTTGCGTTCCAAAACCGCGGTAACTTTTTCTTACGTACAACTTTACAGCCCTATGTAACCCTATAACCATACTTTACATCGTCCTAAACTACTTCTACAAATACGAAACTAATATATTTGGAAAGTTCCCTAAATCCATAACACTATAACCATACAATTCAATTACATAACACTTACAAGATAGTCGGTTTTTACGGAAGACGGATATTACGCGTCTTTGTAGTTATACTTATCTTCATGGCGATAACAAATTCGTAGAGGCAAGTTTCCTCAAGCGACCCCTTCCTGAGGGTTGAACACTGAACTTTATGGCAGCTCCTCGCGGAATGCTTACAATTTATCAGCCTTTATGACGAATATATTCTATTCGATTATGCCTCTTGAATTGTTCCATTGAATACCCAAGTTGGTGTTCGCTGCGTGGGTTTTGTTGAGCTCAAAATTATTGATGGCCTCTTTTGCTGAATATAGTTCACAGGGCCCTTTGAAGATCGCACTAGTTACGTCATTTTATACGACTCTTAAGTAATTATTTAGGTGCTTATAGATACAATGTCGCAAAGATGGGTTCGTATTGGATGTTTTTGCGAGATTCACGCGGGCTGTTTCTGTGTGCGTAGCTATTTTCTTTGAGACCGAGCGCAGGCGGAAGAAACGTCAGGTTGTCACCATTGCGGACCGTCTTAAGGATAGGGCGGAAGATACGCTTGGGTGGAGCGTCACCGTGTCTACGTGGAGGCGATCGGTGGCAGCCACCTCTCGCGTCGGGACCTAGTTCAGATCATGTTCCGAAGCAAGAAGGAATAGGATACAGTCGCCTTCTGCGAAGCGTTAATGCAGTGGCAGCTTCAGAAGACACCCAGAACCAGAAACTTCAGAAGCAATTTTCGGTCATAGCAGGCGTGGGCTTGCGAACGACGAGCTCTGACGACCCGCCTGACTGTTGCGAGTCTTCGACGGCGTGAAGTGTTCTACGCATCAAAAAGATGTCAGCTAACTGAGAGGCCAGCAGAGCCCTTGAAAGGAATAAGTGTGATTATAGTCAGTAAAAGTCTGAATGCCCTTTCACCCTACAGCGGGAGTAGACATTGGATAATTTCTCGCCTAAAAAAAAGCCTTGGTGAGACAAAATGCCACTTTCATTAATTTAAACATTTAAAGGTTTCTCTTTATCTACACTTGAAAGAAAGCTCTTCCAAAATTATTTACAAAGTTCGATGAACGAAAACCTAGAAACAGCTAATAACATCGCGTACAAAACACAATAAATGCCTGAAAGGCAGTAGAGGCTTACCGAAACAAAACCAAAGATAAAAAGGCGATCTCATTCTCTCGATTTACATAGTATGCCTTTGCCGCCATTAACTTAGGTACATCGAAAAGGTAGGAGGCGAACAAAGGAGCGTGGTTCCTTTGACTAAATTGAATTACGTAGGAGTCGGTGCTTGTATGGCGACATGCGGCTACCAGACGGGAGCCCCGATCCGCCAGATAGCGCCTGCCATCAGGGAACCGTCAAAGCATGTAACAGCGTCAGCGAATGCGGTTCATAATTCACTTAAGAGAACCTCAACTCCTGAGTGGCTTCGATTCAATTACCCCTCGTTTAAACTCCAGTTAGATGAACAAGTTTTTATAGGCATACCCTTGTTTATTGTCCCCGGGCAAAATAATTATTCTCCTGTTCAGATTAATGGAGTTAATTCAATTAAATTGTACTGATACTATAGAAATGGAATTAATTTTGGGAAACCGCTGATGGAACTCGAACACGTATTGGCTTCCGTGCCTGTATGTTAAGGACAAACATCAGATGTCGGATTTATGTTGTCATTGGAGTGTCAGATTATGGTCTTGTCATACCCTTGATATTTTTTCTGGTAATTTTACTCTTTTCGGAGCAACGTAAACAAAATATATGATAATTTTATTACTATCACAGTAATATTATAAAGGAAATATTTTATGAGTGTGTATGTTTGCTCGTGCTGAAACTGCTGAAGAGATTTGGATGAAATTTAACAGATAGGTAGACTATGTCCTAGAATAATATAAAACACTTTTTGTCCTGAAAGTATACAACATTATTTTTAGTTTAAACAAACCTGAATAAATTTTTGATCAGAATCAGTAACTGAATGGATTCCGATAGTTTTTACACCATGTTATATTTTTTCCCAAAAATATTGAAAAAGGTCACAAATTCACCACCGACACTAAATACAACACAGGTCACGGCAGGTCATAGTTGGTATTAGGCGCCAGCCAACTGCTGGGTGCAAGTGCGAAACAGCCCTTCAGTCGCCTGGATGACCCGGTATGTATTTTTGGTGACATGATAAGCTTAAACTTTGTGATTTTTCATGATACACTTATGAAATTTTGTACATAGATTTTTTTTTATAAAAATAATAGACACGTGATTCGGGTTTCGCATATATCTAGTAAAACTAATGCTGTATATGTGAGTTTACTTTTCAGATATGCGAGTTTTATTTTACGTGCAACTTCTTCGAATTTTATATAGAAGCTTCATTTCAGAATGATCTATTATCTAAAGCATGTTTCGCAGACAAAGTTTCAACTTACGGACTCGAAAGCTCGTAAGAGAAATCTACTCAATAACAGATTGTTCTCGAAGCAAGGGATAAAAACTTAAACGAATTCGTACAAGACAACAGCTGCCCCAGACAGCTTTTATTGACATTGTAACACAACCAAATTGTCTGCTACGAGTGCAACAACTTTTGTACACACTCATGTAGACACAACTACATCAATTTTTCTATCCCTAAGGAATTCAGATTCAAATTCATTAAACTAATGTAAACACAAGTTCTCATTTAATGCATTCAGGGCGCTATGTTTTGCCTCTAGGGCGTACAAAGTAGTAGATAATACATGCAACATAATTAGAACAAGAAATTAATATAGATTAATGAACCACAATTAAGAAATTAATTATTTAGATCATTCAAAAAAGAAAAATACAATAATGGAAGTAAAAAATGTCTGCAGTTATTATAATGTAATGAAATATTGTCAGCACTGATTTTAAGAATATTAAATAATTTGAATGATGTCATATATTAAAATTAAATGTTGAAATGTAAAATTAAATATCAATTTAACATAATTATGCAAATCTAACCTATAATCTTTGCTACTATTTTAATTTGGTTTAAATGTATTTTACTAGGTCTACCACCTAATCATTGAGACGTGCATATTTTTACTGAACTAATGGTTATATGTTAGGTAGTGATCGTTAGCCAACGTAAGCTATCAGAGTAAAATTATTGAACATATGTTGATGTTAATTATGATAAAAAAAAAAACGGTTAAGTGCGAGTCGGACTCACGCCCCAATGGTTCCATACCATTCATTATCTATGCAACATTTTTTTATAAAAAATATTTTATTCCGTTTTTAGTATGTATTGTTATAGCGGCAACAGAAATCCATCATCTGTGAAAATGTCAACTGTCTAGCTATCACGGTTTATGAGATAGAGCCTGGTTACAGACAGACGGAGAGTGGAGTCTGAGTAATAGGGTCCCATTTTTACCCTATGGGTACAGAACCCAAGAAACTGTGAACGCAAATCATACCTTGATACTTTACAGAGAACACCGTGTATTTAAACATACATAATTATTTTATCGATTTATATAATATTCTGATAACTAACATATATTTAATACTTTCCTACAATATTTCTTTACTAATCATAAATCACATCAAGATGTGAATCTATTTCCGAAACGACATCTGCTCCTATTCTATTTGCCAGCTAAGGCCTAAGACGAGTCTAGACAAGCTGGATCATAAAAATAAAAATGTCAAACGGGAAATTGTCGATGGAAATATCTCTGCCCGCCAATAATACCCTATGAAATATTAGATACTTAATAAAAATTATTTCATTAGTAAAACAAATTTTGTTGCCATCGTTCCGTTTTTATTGTGCCCATAATCGCTGTGGTTAAAATTCTGTGCACGCGTGAACACGGTTATTGCAGACTTTTTTGTTCAATATAAAATACTGACATGTACCTTTTTGGCAATTCCAAGTTAATGTCGAATGACCTACTAGAAATTGGGACTATTTGTATGAATCGCTGTGTTTTCCTCTATGACCTCAACTTAGGTCGTTTAACTATGAAACGGATACGGTTTGGAAACTTGTAATGCGTTGTTTTTAAGCAATATGGGTTTTCGAGAATATACAGCTGTATTAGATAGAATAATGCTTTTTAGTTTTTGCTTATTTTGAAATTTATTTTGTTAACATTTTATTGATAGTTTTTATATTTTTCTTATTTTTTTATGTAGCTTCTTTTTTCTTATGTGAATGTGAGAACACTGTAGACTCCATGAATTCTTTGATTAAGTACTTCTTATGACAGCTCACTTTTTTCCATGATGTTTTTTTTTGTGCTTTTGGGTATAATATTGACTTTTTTTTTTAAAGAGTAACCTTGAAGTTTCATGCCGGTTCTTCTCTATAGGAAACGACCAATTTGGAACCGTGCACTAGTTTCTGGCGTTTTATAAGTGCCCATGTAGGTCCATGTGAAATAAAAATATTGGAATTATGAATTTTTTGTTTTTTTGAATGCTATATTTTCTTAATAACGAAAGTTATAAAACCACTCTTAGTGGTTTTTAATACCATACCGAGTTTTTTAGGTGGAAAATCATCAACCCCCCCCCCCCTCTCATTTTTTTAATAATGTATATGGCAGAACAACTTTTGCTGAGCCAACTAGTGCCTATGCTTAATATATATTCATGCAGTCAATCATATTTCAAATTAAAAAAAAAAAACAATATTTTCGATTGTGTCCCTGTACACTAGATAATAAAATATAAAATAAATATCGTCTCACAAGTTCTCACCGTACGTCTTTACTTCCTGACAGCTGTCATACGACCAGCGCCCATGTCAATAAACCTCGCGCAATATATGACCAAAGACGACAAACAATATACCATTACTAACAAATGCCAGCAATTTTGTTCGATAGAAAGTTTTCATAAAAACTTTATTCCTTAAACTATATTTTGAAGTAGTTTTGAAAAAAAAACGACAGTCTTTATTATTTGCTTTTGCCCGTGGCTTCAACCACGTACATTAAACATAGCCTATGTCACTCAGGAATAAAGCGGCTTTTTATTGGTGAAAAATTATAGCGAGATTACCTCCCACACATAAAAATATAAGAAAACCAACTTTACCTCTTTATAATATTAGTGTAGATGTAGATTTGTGCCAAGTTATATTTATATTTACCCAAGCAGTAAGAATCCTCCACCCTCCACATAATATTTAAATCCTCAAAATGTTCTATTGGGGGTAGTTTGGAAAAACAAATAATGGCAACGTTTATTTAACTTAAGTTACTGTGTGCCTGTGATGTGACTCTCAAGTAAATTGGCAAACGGTATGAGATTCTGCATACAAATGAAAATCCCCTTTTCAAACCCTTAAAAGTTGAATTTTCAAAAATGCCTTTTTATTAGTGCTCGCCTACGTCATAAAAAGAAGCCTTGTGCAAACTTTCACGTACTTCGTCTCAGTTAGTTTCAGCTATGCGTTGATATGTCACTCAGTATCAATGAAGAAAGAAAGAAATAAAATGGATTTATTTTGCACAACACAAGGCACACACACAATAGTGAGGAAAACTGAAAAAAAGACGGCTGCCTCAACATAGGTCCAGTTTAGGATGAATGCCGAAAAAACTAGAAAATAAGTTGACATTTTAATTATTTACTTTGCCCTAAGTAACTTGTCATTATTTAAAATGGCCCAATTTATTACGCAAGACACACACACATATCAAGACGGACAATATTTAGGTAAACAAAAACAAATAAACTACAATTGTATCAAAATAGATCCAGTTTAGCATGAATGCCCAGACAACTAGAAAAAAAAGTTGAAATTTTAATTATGTACTTTGCCCTAAATAGCTTGTCATTATTCAAAATAGCCCAATTTATTACTAGGTCCTCAACATATATACAACATTGCCCTCTCAGTGATTCAGTAGAGTTACATTTAAATAATTTATTAACAGAGTATCCAGCAGAACACATAATAGGAAATAGCGGCACGGAAGATTGATGAATAATACATTTCCGTGGAGGTACATTATTCACGATATACCTATCAACGAGATCAGCTGAGGAGACCACGTGAAGGCCAATTAAAACTTTTACCGACAACTCCCGATGGTTTTTATTGTGAAAAGAAAATTAAGATAGTTTTGTACCTAAGGGAAATATGCACTGACATATTCTCACAAATGAGAAAACAAAATCTGTGTCTGTCGGTCGCGATTTGATTGCGATAAACTAAAAAACTATTGACTGGATGTTCATACGTTTTTCACTAATAGCGATTCATAAGCGATGTAAAGATTTGTAACACCCGTGCAGAAATGAGGCGGATCACTAGTAGACTGGACATAAGTAAGTGTAATTAATTACGTTGGGAAAATGGCTAGTCTAAAAAAGATAAATACCAACCAAAAATAAGAAAATTTTTTAGGTGCAAAATCATCTAATTACTTCTTCCACTCTAGGAGGAGCTGGAGGGTGACCACCTGCCATTTCTCTCCGCTCCGGACCATGGGCTGACTTAGCCCGATGCGAGAGGTCGCCGTTGCCGGTCACTCCCACGTGGACACAATCGTGCTCCGTCTAAGCCGAGCACACCTCCACCTAATTCTCCACCGTATCTTCTAGGCGGTTCACACAATGGTGCAATGACACCTGGGTATCTCTTCCACCTGAATCCGAAGCAAAAACCTCCCGAAATTATCATTTCCAGTGAGGACCTGCATCTTACGACTCTCTCAAAAAGGGGACTCATCATCATGACAGTGGCGTGCCCAAAATAAGATTGAGTTGAGATGAAGAATAGAATAGAATAAACTTAAATAAAATAATAATAATAAAAATTAATCAAAACAATAAAATAATAGAATAATCTGAAAACGAAGCGTCAGTCATCAAACGCCTTTGAAACGTACATATATTATATATATTTATTTAGCACTTGATACGCACTTGAAACCCAAAGCCGGAACGATCAAAGAAAATTATACGTAGAGCTACTTACATAAATAAGCACAAAAGATACTCGAGTACTGTAGTGTATCTGTGATACCCAGCAGCAATAGAAATTCAATCGTATTTTAGAAATAGGTGATACTATTTTCTAAAATATTATACGAAAATTTACGTACCTTTGATACTAAAATAAACTTTTGTAGGGATTTTATTCTTCAAAACATTCAATGCGTGAGCAAATTATGTAATAGACTTAAAAACAGATCTCATATTTTGTTATATTCCAAATAGGCTCTCCTATATTAATATTTATCGTTTATTTCTGATATTAACTCTTTAAATGCTTTAAGTTCCACAATGCGACATAAGTGTATTAATTACAAGTGATTAGCATTCAATAGGCCCATAGTAACAATATTGAATTAGATAGAATTGTTATATTAGATTATGTATATAAATTATTAATACATTGTTAAAATTATTGAATTAAACCTGATTTTTTATATATGCGAAACCTGAAAAACCGGTCTGGTATTTTTATGTAAGAAATCTATATACAAAATTTAAAAACCGTATCATGAACAATCACAAAGTTATAAGCTGTTATGTTACCTGGTTGACCATACAAATACATGGTCACCGGGCCATCCGGGTGATTAAGAGATAGTTTTGCTCTCGCATCCAGCTGTGCGTTGCTGCCGTGACCTGAGTTGTACTTCGGGCAGGTGGTGTCCAACTTGAGACGTTTTAAAATATTTTTGGGAAAGATATAACATGTTGTAAAAATCATTGGGATCGATTCGGTTACTGATTCTGAACAAACTATATTATTCAAGTTGCGCATAATTATACTAAAAATAATGTTGTTTATTATAATGACGATGATGACATATAATTGACGGCACTATTGGCGCAGCTGCTGAGCTGCGTGTCGCGAGTTCGATTGCCGCTCGAAACAACTATTTGTATGACCCACAGATTGTTATTCCGTGTCTGTCTTGTGTGAGTTTACATGTTTGTGAAAGCACCCACGATACAATGTGGTAAAGTTTTTAAAATAAAATAATAATAATAATATGCAAAAGATTTTTCAAAATTTACCCTTTTTTGTAAGGGGATAAAAGTTTGTATGGAGAAAGTTATTTTGAGTTTTTTTTCACGCGGACGAATCCACTGGTAAAAGGTAAAAATCATAATTGAACTGTTTTTTTTTAATTAAAAAATGCAGAATAAAGCTAACATAAAAAGTGACAAGCTATAGCTAAGATTGGCAAGCTCAATGCACTCCCAGTTCCGATGTGGGAATAACTCCCTATTAGATAGGTTCTCGTTTCCATAAAATATTCATAAAGGAAAACAATGACGCGACACACTCCGACGCGCGATACCGGTTCAATTTAAATTTAGTTTTTCTCAAATTCTATCGAAGCGCGAACGAAGCGAGGGCGAAGCGGTGACGCCATTATAACGCAAATTGACACTAAGCGAAGATGAAGATAGATACCATGGCTGGCAAACGCGACCTTTAACTAAGCTTGAGATTTTCTTCTTTCATAGCTTTCACATTCTGAAACACTTTATTTTTATACTCTAACTAGCTTCTGCCACGGCTTCGCCTGCGTGAAAGTAGGTTTCTCTATATTTAAAATTTTGGACCCCCTTTTCAACCCTTTAGGAGTCAATTTTGCAACCCATTTTGCAAACACGGGCTACAAATGCGGCCGCAAAGACAGTTTGTGGCCATGCGTGCAGTATCATAATGGACTCTGACGAAGAAGGATTAAATGCGCGAATGACATGGCATTTTGGCCGCCACAAAAAAAAGCTCGAAGTGACTTCAAGCATATTTTTGAGCCACAAAAAAAGGCCGCCGCAACAAGAAGCTTGAAGCGGCTTTTTTTTTTGGCCCGTGTGCGTGGACATTTAGTGCTTCTTGCTCAATCTTGTGCAAAATTTCACGCTCCTAGTCCGTCAATTTCTCCTTTTAGGTATACATTTATAATAAATAAATTTCGTAAAAACGCACAAGACGACCAGCTTTTTAATCACATTCTGCACACGAAATGCGTTCCATTCATTTAAGCGCTAGACCAAGCCAACGTTCCAATTTTCACATCGACAAAACATCAAAGAAAACTCGCACGTACTCTGCGTTGAATTCATGCGGATAAAAGTCAACAGTTCGTAGTTTCAATATCGGTACAGCAAGCGCACAGATTGCGTTCTACGCGGCAGAATGCTATAGTTTACCTGCCTCGATAAATCCACGAGAGGCACTGTGCTACAGTCACTTCTTGCTAATAAAAGGGTGACATCAGCTTTTTGATTGTGAACGCCTCGTTTGTTCCACGGATATTCCAACATTCCCGACCTAAAAGCGCCACCGAAGTCAATTCGCGACGCAATATATTGCCGTTGACAACGCATGACATGAAACTCATTGCGTGGTATGAAACGTGGATTAATTTACATGTTGTTTTCACGGAATCAGGTACATTATTGCACATGTCAGTTTGGGTCCGAAAAGCTCACAGCAGACGTATTCTGGGAAACTTGGGCCGTACTTATTTGTTCATTCCTGTTTGATTTGTACGCTTTATCGTTGATATGGCTCAAAAGGCTATACTGGCAGGACATGTTTGACAAGCTGTGTGTAAACAAAGGATTGGTGCCCTAACACAGCGCCACAGGACCGCGGCAGACTAATATAGAGATTTGTTCCGTAGGACCTAGATCTAAAAAGAAGAAGTAAAAAATGATGACCTTAGAATATATAGATAGGCCCAGCGGTGGAACAATAGAGGCTATTAATAATAAAAAAAATCTCACCATGGTTCTTCACTGCTCAAAAACAAAAACAATATAGTAGTTTGAAGACCTCAAAAAGCTGCATCACCACTGACTGCTCACCACTCGAACCTAAGTAAAATACAGAAATACCAAAATAATGCATCGCTGATTCATTAAAAACCTATTTATTTATTCAAAATAAATATCAATGGATATGTCAATAAATCATGCAATTTATTTTTAACATCATTAAATAAAATTGAACAGCGAAACACGTATTTGCGGAAAATGAAATTCGAATTATTCGTAAAGCTCATTGTGTGTTGGGACCGATTTTCATACGATTCCCAGTTTGTCTGCCATTGTCCGTAGTGCAATACCAACGATGCGGGCTACACAAGTATTTTATTACCGGCAACAAATCTTCATTTAGCAGCATTGCCCGAGGCCTTTCACAGTTACGGCACACACGAAAACGAAATGGAACCATTCACGTTTGATTTACGACAACCGATAATTATCGTCATCCGATTAGTCGGCCGACCGATTTGCTTTTTTTATAGAGACCAATCATAAATAGGAAATAAATGAACGTTTTGTTATCTTATCTCTGCTTTCACAATTCTGTGAGACTGCAATCGGATTGGTCCAATTCCAAGACTGGGATTTTGACAATGTAAACTTATTACAACTGCTGTAGCGAGCTCTTTTTGATATTATGCCCGTTCATCGGAAATATTCTTGCTACGTCATATTTGAAATTTCAGCATTTCAAGACTGTGGGCAAGCGATAATCATGGTGGTAGGTCCCCCCTTGAGGAGTGACAGGAGAGGATCATGGCTCTCACCTTCTGCATGACGCAGGTTCTCAACGGATGTGGTAATTTCGGGAGGTACCTGCATCGGATTTAGGTGGAAGAAACGCCCGGGTGTCACCATTGTGTGACCCGCCCAGAGGATACGTTGGAGCATACAGTGGAGATGGGTCCCGCTTGAGTGACCTGGCGGCTATTTGCTAATCAGGTTTTAGGGGCCCCCCATTCCTGGAGACCCCCGTGCACTGTCCAGCTCTTAAGTAGCTACGCCAATGATCACTTCGTTGTCTAACCGTCCTTTCATATATTTGGGAATATAATGCCTATTTCTATGTATATGTATATTATTGATATTATATTCGTTATTTCAATATTATTAATAGAATAGAAGATAGCGCCATGGCAACGACAACGGTATTTGTTCTCGTCGGGAGACTTACTTTATACAAATTCAAAAAACAATAGAATGAAGGTAATACCTACTTATAAAAGAAAAAGATTTTTTATCTTTCATCATCTTGATACGCCACAATACAGTAATGTATTTTGATGCGGTAGTTATAAAAAATAAGCAGTACCTACTTAATTATGTCCAGAAATAGGAAATATTAATAAATAAATAATCTGCATAAAAACATTATTTAATTATTTATCGTTTATTTCAGATATATATTTTTTTTCTTTCATACATAGAAAAATCATCATTTAAGCCGAAAGACGTTCACTGTTGGACATAGGCCTCCCCCAAGTTTTGACATAACGACCGATTCTATGCGTCGCGCATCTATCGGGTTCCAGTGACTCTAACCAGCCCACCTTGTGGTAGGCCTTCCCACACTACGTCTTCCGGCACGAGGTCATCACTCCAGGACCTTTCGTTCCCATCGACCATCTGTAGTCCGAGCAATGTGCCCTGCCTACTGCCACTTAAGTTTGGTGATAGCAAAACTATTGAATTTAATTTAATTGTTACAGTGTATAAATTAAATATATTTGTAATAGTGAGCAAGTATTCTGGCAAGTTAGCTAAAAGACTGATATATGTATATACGCATAAGTTACTCATGTAAGAGGGTCCTTTTCCACTCGCCTATCGTAAACATCGAAAATGGTTTAAAAGCTTGTTACTTCATTTAATGCAATCCAACGCGATGTTTGACGAAAAGGCAACGCAAAAAAAGAGAGATAACGCCTGGAAACGCTGTTAGTATTCGATAATTCCGAGATTTACTCGAAAATTCCACAAAACTTGCTCCAGGAAATAGCTGTTTTTTTTAAACCCTTATAATTTTTTGGAAAAAGTTGTCGTCATTTAGAATCTTAATAAAATTTGCAAGGTCTCTAGAGGATTACTTTTTTGACTTTTTTAATTTTTAGGCAAATTATGAAGTGTCAAAGTTCATTTAAAATAAGACATTTTCAGAGGTTTTTACTGGATTAGTTTTACACAAATTTAGAAATTGGTTTCTTTAGAAACCTAGATAATATCCACAAGATACTGTGTTTCCAAAATATCGAATGAAAAATGTGTAATAACGTCATAATCAGTTATGAGCAGTTATATGAAAAACAGTGAAAATGTGAGTTATGATGCACCATCTTAACACATTGCTTCCAGATTGGCCAATGAAACATAAGTAATAGCATGGTCACGGAGTTGTAACTTAACCCAACACAAAAAAAAATGAAGATTAGTCCATAAACGAAAAATCGCCAAGAGCGAGTTGGACTCGTGCATCGAGGGTTCTGTATTAGCTTACCAATGTGTATAGTTCTCTACTCGAATCAATTCACGTATTTTTCTTCCATTATGTCCCGTTACCCGTCAAGCTTTCACCTACTCCCTTTTCTTACACTCTTCACACAATCCGTCCATTTTTTCTTTGGCCTCCCTCTGCCTCTCCAGCCAGCCTCTTGTATTCTCATAACTCTTTTAATAACATGATATCGCTGACCAAGATACGAAAAAAAAAACATTCAGACAACTGGAGAACCTCCTCCTTTTTTAGAAGAAGCCGATTAAAATATAGTGCAGTCGTAATCCACTATCGTTTCTGCGAATTGAGATGAAACCAGGAGAGCCTTTTAATGCAGATCTAGTAAAGAATCCACTCTGTGCAAGTATTTTATTATATCCCATAGTGTATAGTGGTATCTACATGAATAAAACATTTTCAAATAAATATTGAAAATCAGTGAAAATAAAATAAAATTGCACTTAAAGTATAACTCTTGAGTTAGTGTTCAATAGTAGTTCGATCCATTTACGACCGCTTACAGATTTTTCATTTTATGATATTGACAATGGTTTCTGGGTTTCAAGTATATATCAATAAACATTAATTCACGGATGATGTAGATTTCTATTCTATTTAGAATAGAGTAAACTTTATTGAACACCAAAATAATAACAATTTCACAGAAACTTAAATCTATTTTTACTACGGCGGTCTTTATCGCTGACAGCGATATCTATCAGTTAACTTTAGGATGGACTATAACAACTTAAACTAAATAAGAAATACTAGAGAACGAAAATCTCTTCTCCATTCAGAAGGTCGAACTCGGTCGAAAAATACACAAAAGAGTATGTAGTTGACTTAGGTACGTTTATATAAATCTGATCCAAACCAATCTGATTTAAATTCAAGATGTTTCGAATTCTAGTCTAGCGTCCCAGTTTCCAGGTACTATTTTTTCTGATAGCTACATCGGTCAAAGCGGAGAAGCCAGGGATTGCCTCGAACGGCGGCGAAACGGACCGGGAGCGTCTCTGAATAAATAAACAGCTGAGCAACTTCGTGAAAAAATCTTTTAAACTTGATTGACATTCTCGCAGAGTGTTACCAAGGACAGACGTCATTAGGGCAACTTTTTATCGTTTTGGGCACAGATTTTGGATTTCAGAGTAAAATGCCGAGAGCGCATATTTTAAAATTGCTTTATCACGCTTTTTTATTGTTCAGGAAGGCCAACACATAATGAAAATTTTCTGGAAACTCATCTTTGATTTTGATTTTCTGCAGATACTGATCTTATTTTTAGGGTTTCGTACCTCAATCGGTAAAAAATGGTATGTCTGTCATAATATTTTTTCTCGGCAACGCGTAGAGATATTAAGTTTACATTAATACTGGGGCCAGGATTATCCGAAAGGGCGCTCGAGCCTCGATATGTAGGCTAGAAGGAACGGGGTTAGTTTTTAGTAAGTAAGAGTCTGACACTATCACCCGCTCCACCCTGAGCGGGAGAAGTAATTAAATGGTTTCCACCCTTAAAAAAAAGTTTAGGTACACTTTCAGACTTTTATTGACAAAAACCACACCTGTGTCCTTCAGTTGCCCTTTGCGTTCTAGGACTAAGGGTTTCCTTTTTAGAAATTCCCCGCGGTCCAAGCAACCCTAACAATGATTTTAGCTAACCCTAACATTCTCATACATCATTTGTGTCCTCACAACTAATTCAGTCCGACTGTTTACAGTCACACTGAATTACTTACGGTGCGGAACACTTAGTTTTTTTTTTTTTTTTTTCTCTCGACGGGGAAAATCATCATTGACGAAACCCGCTCTTGGGTGGAGCGGGAGACAGTGTCAGAGTCTTACTGACTAAAAACCCCGCGCCGTTCCTTCTAGCCTTCATACCGGGGCTCTAGTTTCCTTTCGGATAACCCCGACCCCGGTAGGCTTCGACCCAGATGGGCCCCTCCTGTTACTGACAACTCCTTGAGGCGCGCGGGAACAGTGCGCGCCATCGACGCCTTGGCTCGGTCCGGACAGTTACCGGACGATCAGACAGCGAGCTACCCATGGCTCGCCGTCCGCGAGCCCGCGTCTACGGTGGCCGGAAATCGGGATCGGAATCCCGGCGGCAGCGGCGGGGGCGCCGTTGCCTGATGCGGTCTGCCTCCTCCTTTGCTAGCATTACTGCTTCGCAGAAGGAGGCGACCGCCTGCCATTCCTCCTCGCTCCGGACCATGGCCTGAACCAAGGCCCGGCGCGAGAGGTCTCCGCCGCCGATCACCCCCACGAGGGCACGGCGTTGCTCCGCCCAAGCAGGGCACACCTCAACTGTGTGCTCCACCGTGTCCTCCGGGCGTTCCGCACAGTGGCGGCACCCGGGCGTCTCTTCCGCTCGAATCCGATGCAGGAACCTCCCGAACTTGCCATGTCCGGTGAGGACCTGCGTCATGCGGAAGGTAAGGACGCCGTGAGGTCTTTCCAGCCACGCCTCAAAGAGGGGACTTACCGCCATAATTGTGGCGTGCCCAGCACTGGGTTGCGACAGTCGCTGACGCCATTTCACCGTGAGATCCCGCCGGAGCTCTGTCCGCCATACCTCGACCTGTCGCGGTAGTGGACTTTCGCCCCGGCGTTGCATCTCCACGCGCTTATCGTGCATGTGTGCAAGGACTGTTGCCTCCAGATCCCACGGTGGTAGGCCAGCCAGAAGGCTCGCCGCTTCGCGGGAGATCGTGCGGTAACCCCGCACCATCCGTATTGCCATGACCCCCTGGCAGGCGTTCAGTATGGACGCCGGTCGCTTTGCCAGCGACGGCGCCCACACCGGCGCCCCGTAAAGGGCCATGGACCGAACGATCCCCGCGTAGAGCCTCCGGCAGGAGGCGTCTGGACCCCCAAGGTTGGGGCGGAACACTTAGTTGGCCGTCATACACTTACTTAACTAGTGGTGGGACACAGCTTGACTGGACACTACAAACTTAAACAAGTTTCTGTTTCATCCCCATATGCTGTAAACTTGACGTACGACGAACTTTAACTTAACTAAAAGACTGACATTGATACTAGGATATTTGAATAAAGAACAAATAATAACTAAATAGGGTAGTTTCCAGGGTCAAAATAACTACATTTTATTTAGTCCGTATTTTAGATTATAAAAAAATATTCGAAACGTATTTTTTCTTTTTTCGATTAAACAAAAAATAACAAAGATATAAGTCCACTAAAGTTACGTGTGACGTCACCTCGTGCGAAAAAATGCAACACGGCGTGACGTTACACAGAACTTTAATGGGCTATATCTTTGTCATTTTTGGTTAAATTTACAAATAAAAAAATACGTGTCCCTTATTTTTTAATAATCTAAAAGACGGACTAATAACATTTTTTTACGGCATCTAGCCTATTATCCTGCATTTTCAATATACCACTGGTTTCGAAAACACATTAATTATGCCTACAGGTAAGAAGTATAATTACCAGCCCGGGTCTGTGTTTCCTGATAGCTGCAATCTAGGGGTATTGGGTTACTTGTAGGTGAGCGTGCTCCATCGTCGACCACATCGTCGTTTATAGTATCAGGTGTGATAGTGGTCAAACTCGAACCTATCCATAATAATAAAAAATACGGAAGAAGAGGAATACAGCTTTCACGTTACCTGCCCTATGGAGCCAATTTTACATCTAATAAATGCAACCAAATTTTTTAGTCCGTTTTAGTTCTTGATGAAATTACCAAAATTACTTTATTCTTTAACCTATAATATTTGAGAAGTTCCCTCGAGTTTTCATGGATACCATAATCAAAACTAGATTTTGAAAAAATTGGGACTAGTCTGTAACTATATACTTACTTTTAGATAAAAAAAAAAAACAAATCGATCCATCAAAGACGGACAATAGAAGTTTCAAAAAAAAATACAACCTAATTGAGAACCTCCTCCTTTTTTTAAAGTTGGGTGAAAAGTAAGGTCCTTACTCACTCTCTGACCCATCAACGCTCAACTCGAAACCTTGGAACGCTGAAATAGACAGAAGATCCTTTTAGGATGTTATGTATGTTTGATGGAAGAATAAGAAAGGATTTTCTAAAATTCACCCCTAAAGGGTTGAAATGGGGATCCAAAGTTTGAAGGAAAAGATCGACTTTCAGAAGCTAGTACATGTATATTTTCGTTTCATCTCCACATTCGCCTAAAAAATCTGAAAATAAAATTACCTTGGTAAAATCCTACACCTTTTACCTGCCCCAAACGGCCAAACGCGACGCTCAACAAAACAGGGACTCTTATGCAATTTGCGGAATCAGTGCTTATCTTCTATCTGAGACGTAACAAGGGAGTTTAAGTAAATTTAACAGCAATTTGCAGTATGTTAACTGTAGCGCCGCCGCTTATTGCCGCTCCACTCTCGTTACACTTCCAGACCGGATGATATTGCTAATTGGGTTCCCTAGTTGCCGGAAATCGTATAAAGTTTCACTAATACGACAGAAGCTGATGCCAGGATGTTAGTAACAAATTAAATGTCAGCGTGAATGGTGCTGTTTCGTGCCTCCACTCGGATACTTTCGGGCGTCGTCGTCACCTTTGTAATGGTATTGAAGCTTGTCGCTTGGTTTACGCTGTGTCGGCGTTTCGTGCCCAATATGCATCTTTACCTCTTTGAACTTTGCATGTGTGTATTTAGGCGTAATATGGTTTTGAATACTTTGCGCCTTTATCAACAGTGTTAACAGATTTTTGGTTTGCATTTTAACATAACCAATATAGCCATGGTTGTCTTTGACGTAATTTCCTCTATGTAATGTATGGAGCGTCATGTTGTTGACAGCCTGATATCGATTCTCTTCATATTTTTATACGTCTGTTGGATTTCTGATTCCTATATTAGCAATTTCCGTAAGACAATGTCAGAAAAATAAATATCTTTTGACGGCTCTTATTTATTCTCTGCTTATTTTTATCCAACTACGGTAAAACCATAAGGATTATGATTATAACTAGTATGAACATAAGTATGTATATTCATCTGTTTTCTCCTGTTCTAAACTACTTGTAGGTACTTATCATAATTTGACAAATGAGACATCGTCCGATGGTTTAGGATATCTGCCGTCAATCGTGCCGTCAATGTGGCTCCCTCTAAAGGACCGGTCATAAATAATAATAAAAAGTTTTTATTTTGTAAAAGAGCCATGTTGAATTTTTGAGTATAAAATGAAAGGGGTCAGAAAGCGCATTCTTATAAAGTATCTTCCTAAAATTATTTAAATAAAATAATAAGATTAAGGGTGTTTTTAATACCATGCAGAATTCATCACGCAAGCGAATCCCGCTTGCTCTGCTCCACAAGCAAAAAATTTCAAAATGCAAAATAACGCGTCCCGCGTGCGTATTCCACGCATTACAATAAATACTTGTATGAAATAGACATTTGCTAGGGTTACACGTGAGGAGCAATCCAGTATCCGTGATCAAATCCACATGATATTGTAATTAGTAAATCCTGAGTAATTCCGACGGCGACGCTAAAAAAATCGCTGTCTGAAAACTGTGATACAAGAAAATATTCTTAGACATATTTACAAGATAGCCATGATTGTATACGTGCAAGATGATAATCTTGCACGTCATTCATCGACATTGACAATCATAAACACAACTATACGATTATTTGGTAGAAGGGTTTTAGTTTTAAAACTTACTTTTTTACTAACTTTCATAAAGGCAGTATTTTCACAAATAATATAATTTTATTTTATTTTCCTTAAATTGTTTTTAAGTACCCTTTATAAATAAAATGAACCGCCTAGTCTAAAAGCGAATGAAGTTGAATTTAAATTAAAAGAAAGGATTATTTTAGCAATCAATTATGTTAATGGATTTGGTAAGTGCTAGAGGCCAGAAAAACGGAAAAAGAATAAATTATTTTGGGTAAAAATAATGACATTGAATGCGTTGGGCAAAAAGATTATTAGTAGAAAAATTGTCTTTGTTCTTTAACACAATGAAGTGAAAATGGAAACCGGTACAACCGAGTCTCAAAGCTAATCATTTACCTAGATATAAAATGATCTAGTTCTACATTTTATTCAGGTACTGAAAAGGCTTTTCAATTATATGTATCCACTCATCATCATCAGCCTTTCAATGTTCCCACTGTTGGGACTTAGACCTCCTCTCTAGGAGAGGAAATGGGCCGTAATCCACCACGCGGGCCCAGTGCGGGTTGGTGGAAGTCACATGTCATCGAATTTTTGGTTCTAGGACATGCCGGTTTCCTCACGATGTTTTGCTTCAACTTTTTGAGAGCAGTGGTGATGAAATAAATAACACAAAGTAATGCGCCTGGCTGGGTGCGAACGAAATGTATCCTCTCATTTTGCAATGAAAACCATGTAATGGCCCATTTCGGTTATTTTGAATGTTCATTTACTTTACATAGTCGCAACTTTATAAAGGTATTTTCAATAGAAGATATGGATTTAGTACACTATCATTCCTCTGAATAAAATTAAATGTTTAGTGAATAACACACAGTCATTGCTTCCCGCCTCATCTACTGATAAATGATAAATGATCTTTATTTTGTAAATAGGTTTTAAAAAAACACTTTTACACGTCAATTTTGTTTTCAGTCAGTTTTAACGAGATGAGGCCGGTGTTTCCTAGCTGACTACCCTGAGAAGAAACACCGAAACAAACTCAGGGGTCAAAGTCTCTTTTAAAGTCCATACAGTAAACATGTAATGGTCAAATCATATGAGAACCATGCAGACCAGTGTCTCAGATGGCCTTTTGAGGAAAGAACCACACAGATTTGAGTGGACCTGTCCAGTCAGTGCAAGCATTTGTCAGTATTCGTGTAGCTCAAACTTAGGACTACCAAGGAGCTCAACGACTTGACGAACAATACCAAAGATAGGACATTTGGGTAGGCCGCGTCAAATACTCAAAACTGCCAGACATCATATAAAAATACAGAAAAGAAAAAAGTAATCCACATAGTTCCCACATTCACAATAATAAAATACTAGTATTTACAAAATGTAACACTCGACATATATAAAATAAAATAAAAAATATTATTATCAATATTTATCAAATCATTAAAATATTATCAAATTAAAATAAAATAAAGAACCTTCTAAGTTCTAAGTCTAATTGTAAAATAAAGTTTTAAACAAGAATCATCAAATGTCAAAATGTAAATAAAAATAATCATTATAATATATATAGTAGTAATCAGAAAATACTTATATAACAACTAATATAGACAGTACTGGAGCAGATCAATCCCAAGCTGTTTTGTCTTCAAGATACTCTTTTACAGTATAAAAAGCCTTCTGACAAAGTTTCCGCTTTACAAATGATTTAAACTTATTCAGGCTAAGTTCTTGAATGTGACTGGGAAGTTTATTATAAAAGTGTATACATTGGCATCGAAATGAGCCTCCTATTTTTTTTGAGCCTGGTTGCAGGAACTACAAATTTGTGTTTGTTCCTAGTATTTACACTATGGATATCACTATATTTTTTAAACATGTTTTTGTTTTTATGAACATAAAAAATATTGTCATAGATATACTGAGAAGGTACAGTCAAAATATTAATATTTTTAAATTTATCTCTGAGCGAGTATCTGGGACTCAATTTATAAATTGCACGAATAGCCCTTTTATGCAAAACAAAAATTGACTGGATATCGGCGGCATTTCCCCACAATAAAATGCCGTATGACATAACACTATGAAAATAGCTGAAATAAACTAAACGGGCTGTTTCTAAGTCAGTTAAATTTCGAATTTTTCTAACAGCATATGCTGCAGAGCTAAGTTTTTTAGATAATTTATCAATATGTGGGCCCCACTGAAGCTTAGAATCTAGAGTTATGCCCAAAAACACTGTAGTGTCTTCAGGTCTCAACTCTTTACCCTTTATTTGTACACTAGTTTCCACTTGTCTAACATGTGGCATCGTAAATTTAATACATTTAGTTTTTTTTTCATTAAGGAGAAGGTTATTGACATTAAACCAGTGTACTATTTTAGAAAGAGCTATATTTATATCGTCAGTATCTGATTGCTGACGTTTGAGCTTAAACAAAAGGGAAGTATCGTCTGCAAACAACACTATATCATGGTTATCCTTTATCAGGTAAGGTAAATCATTTATATAAATTAGAAATAAAAATGGTCCAAGAATTGAGCCCTGGGGGACACCCATTGTTACTATAGACCCGGGTGATCTTTTCCCATTCACGTCAACTCTCTGAATCCTATCACTTAGATAAGAAGTAAGAAGATCCAAAGAGGAGTTCCGAATTCCGTAATAGCGGAGCTTCCTGACTAAAGTTTCATGGAGAACACAATCGGACGCCTTGGACAAATCACAAAAAATGCCCAGAGCATCGCATTTGTCTTCCCATGCATTATAGACATGTCCCAAAAGTTCAACGCCGGCGTCGGCTGTTGAACGACCCCTTGTAAAACCGAATTGCTTAGTATGTAACAATTTATGTCTATTAAAAAATCTTTGTAATTGTTCTAAAATAAGTTTCTCAAATATTTTACTAAAAGTGGGTAGCACTGAAATGGGTCTATAATTAGTAGGGTCAGTTGTACTACCCGTTTTAAACAATGGTATTATTTTACTATACTTCATTAAGTCAGGAAACTCACCACAATCAATACAACTGTTAAAAATAAGTGCTAGACTAGGAGCTACTATGTTGATAATCGATTTTACAACATCCACAGAATTTCCCCATAAATCTGTAGTCTTTTTTACATTTAAAGTGTTAAAGGTTTTAATTATATCTAAATAAGACACATGTTCGAAATTAAAATTGAAGTCGCAAACTTTAACATTTTCTTTAAGCAGAGACTCTGCAGCAGAGGGTGATGAGTTAAGAGATTTTGTAGTTAATATGGGGATCTCCGAAAAGAAGTTTTCAAAAGCCGCGGCAACCTGAGTGTCCGATTTAATCACATTGTCATCAATTACAAGGCTTAAGTCACTACAAGGTCTTGTGGACCTTCCAGTCTCATTATTTATAATATTCCAAGTCGTTTTAATGATATTATTACTATTTTTAATTTTAGAATTCAAATAACGCGACTTTGCAACAGAGCATACTTTTTTAAATAATTTGGAATAATTTCTAACATATAAACTAAATTCATCAGTGTTAACATAAATCTTTTCATCATACAACTCATAAAGCCGAGTTCTACTTTTATGAATACCAATGGTAGCCCATTCACTAAAAGATACGTTACTATTGACGGAAATGGTCTTAGGTATAAAGGTGGAATCAAAATGCTCACAGTAGCCATTAAAAAAACTTTCATATTGATGATTGATATCATCTAAAGTTGACAACGTTGGTAAATTATCAATGAGTTTAGTTTTAAAAGTTTCTAAACGACTCACAGTTTTAGGGTTAACAGTGATATTCTTTTTAGCTACTTTGGTCTTTGGGTTTTCAAAAGTAATTAATTGCCCGCAATGATCAGAATCAAGTAATTTTATTATCTGTTTGTGTCTAGGGATAACATCTGTATAAATATTATCAATGCAAGTGGCGCTAGTAGGGGTTATTCTCGTGGGCTCCAAAAACAAATTAATGAGATTGTAGGACTGAAATAAACTTATAATTTTACTACATGTAGCTGAGTTTTCTAATAAATTAATATTAAAATCACCACAGGCGATTATGTATTTGTTTGATTTAGAAATCTTATGAAACACTTCATCCATGACCTTTTCAAAGCAGTCATACAATCCAGAAGGGGGTTTGTACACACTTAATATAACAAACTGCTCCAACTCAATACAGGCTATTTCAATTGACCGCTCGACAGATAGACTCACAATATCTTTCCGTTCTTTATATTTTAGGTGGTTATTTACTAAGATCAATGAGCCACCACGAATGGCATCAATTCTGCTAAACGAACTACCAACCTGGTGATTGCTAAAATTGAACATGTACTGGTGGCTTTTAAGCCAATGTTCTGTTATACAAAGAATATCAATATTATTACAATTAAGGAAAAGTTCTACTTCTAAATCTTTATTTATTAATCCTTGAATATTTTGATGCACCAGGTTGATACTATTTATTGATTTCAAAACTTGACTGGAATGATTCTTGTTTATTACATTTGTGCTAGAGATTGCCTCTGTTGTCTTATTTACTAATTTAAATTAATATTAAGGTCAATATTTGATGCCAAGTTATTGGCAGAATCAATAGTCAAGCCATCGCATTGCTCAATAGAAGCAATTTGTTTAGCCAAGTTCTTGGCTGTAATAAAAAAATAATATGATAGCGACACAGCTATCTGTCTCCTATAAAACTTAGAAAGATAGTAATTATCTGTACAATATCTATCTTTTGTCAAATAAAAGTTAGTACCAACATAATTGTTGGTGTCAATTAAATGAAACAATGTATTATTTAATGTCACATTGTACAATGTTGTATTAATCTTATGTCTAATCAGATTTTCTTCCTGTGACAAACTATTACTATAAGGGAATGTGAACATCAAAATTTTTCTTACATTAATGTTACTCAATGTGCTATAATACTGTAGTAATTCTCCTTTGTTCACACTACCCCTATTCCCAACAAAAATTAAAAGTATGGTGTCTTGATGAAATTTACATTTAATTATTTTTTTCATTATATGAAATAACGAACAACCAGGCATGCAGTTATTTATTATGGAGTGTCCTGGATATTCGTTTGTCAAAAAGTGGCCTAAACCTTTTCCAATCTCATCACAAAAAATTACTATGTCTTTATTTATAATTTGTTGTGATAAACAATTAGCAATTTCAACTGGCAAACCGACACTAGACTGGGGTAAGGTGGTATCACATATTGTCAATGAATGGTCCGGTGCAGATGTAATAGTTTGACAATGCTCACAGGTGTTTTTTTGAGAGCTGACCAGTTCATTCATTGCCAATACATATTCCCTCATTTGGTTTTCTGAGGCTGTATATTTAATTGTCATAGAACTTAGTTTATCCTGTAAGCGGTTTAGTTCACATTGCAAGTCTTCAGTGTCAGTTTGGTGTTTCCTAGTACTTTTTTCTAGATTTAAAGAATACATATCTAATTGTTTTAGAAGGTGTAACCTTTCCCTATTTAATTTTACATTTTTTATAAATAACTTTTGTTTCTTGACCATTTTCTTGGTTTTAACTATGTATTTATTGATTTTGATATACTTTTTTAGTTTATTTTTACCACTAACTACCCTCACAGTTTTACTTGATTTAGACTCATCATCACTAGTCAAATCTATAGTAAAAAAGGGGGCAATTTGTGAAACCATTGATGGAGCAATAGGCACCAACTCGCTGAACAGACTTTGATTCAACGAGGCAGTGATGTTAAGATTAGTGGACTCTAATTCTGATATTTGAGTTTTTGCCTCTTGCAGCTGTTGTTGCAATAAATATTTGTGACTCAGAGCATGTTCATACTCTGCACTACATTGGCTGAACCCATCCACAACAAGTTGGAGCCTATCCCGGTCTTCTATGGCCTCAGTGAATTGAATATATAACTGAGCCATTTCATTTTTTAACTTTCTATTATTCTCATGAGCTTCAAAGAGGACCTTTTCACTGTCATCTATCTCCTTATTCAGCTGGTCACAGTACTCTTTTGGCGCCTTTAATTCGCTCAAAGCCAGACTGAGTTTGGACTCCTCTTGACGAGCATAGGCGCTACGAGTGGTAGGCATGATTAGAAGGAATTGAATAGAAAGTAGAAAAAACTAGAAAAGTTGTGTTAGAAGTTTAAAAAATAGTAAGATAGAAGAAAATAAACTTTAGAAAACTAAGTTCTGTCACCAACTAAGTAAGGTTATGTTTACGTTTAGATTGAACGAAAAATGTCGAATGAAAAAAAAAAAAATATTGTAAGTATAATTATAGATTATAGATCGCAAACCATCTAATAGCAAGTTAAATGTAGTTTTTTACCTGATATCAAGATGACAATGCAAAAATCACTCTTACCGGTAACCTCTAACTGTCACAAAGCTAGATCGTAATTTCGTAATTATTTACACTTTATTGCACGATTTTTACACGAAATACACTTAAATACACTAATTACTTGATGAGTAATTGGAAATAGGCTTTAAAAAACATAGAAATTTAATAATTAAAATTACAGGGACTAATTTAAATCAGCCAACAAAAACTAATATTATAAAAAAGTAAAGTATGTTTTCTTTTTTTATGTTTGTAGGAGGTCTGAAAGTACTGGTCCGATTGCTGAAATTTTTTCGCTGATAGAATGCTGCTTTATTCCTTTTTAGGTATAGCAGCGGACAAAAACTAGACCGAAATAAGAACCCCCCAAAACAACCGTGTCAGGTGAGGATCTGCGTCAAGCAGAAAGTGAAGTCGCCGTGGCGCCTCAGCTCTGTAACCATTCCTCAAAGAGGAGACTTATCGCCGCGATTGTGGCAAAGACGTTATTCTACATAAAAGAGGAAAATGTAAAGAAAAACAGCGAGTAACTTAAAAGAATAACCTCAAAGTGGTTTACAAATTTGTATGTTTAGGATGAAATAATTAAATTTGTTTCCGCTAAGCTCTATTTTGTTAAGGTTTTGATTCGCATTAACAAAGCGTCGACGGCGCGACGGCCGCAAATTGCAGACTCATTGTTTGATTCAAACAAACATCGCGGTCCGCTCCTTCACACAAAGGAACTCCATTTACAGAGAACAAATCATTTTTATTGTTTTTATTTAATTTTTTAATTACTTACGATATAATTATTCCAATTTTTCACTTTTGATCCCAGTTTTATAATAGGATCTGTAACTGAGGAATGTAGGTACGTAAAGATCAAAGATTTCTGGTCCCTTTGTGAGTGCTTGGGCTTAGTGTCTAATTATTTTTGAGCTTAATTGGTTTTCCGCAATTAATAATGTAACATTAATTTAGTAGTAGGCACAAGTTTCAGCCTCTGGTGGTCACAAGCGCTACACATATCTGGTAAACTATGGATAGGTACACTGGTGTCATAAATCAGACGCCCGCTGCTGACATAGACTTCGCCCTAGCGTTACCAAAACGACTGGCCCTGGTACGTCTCGTATCTATCGGATTCTCGCGTCACTTACCAAGTCATCGGAATTTAGAATGCCTTCCATTAAGCGCTACTTCAGAACTTTTTGGCCTCATCGACCATCGGTTCTGCGAGCAATATTTATACTCACTACCACTTAAGTTTAGCGATTATTTGGGCCATGTCGGTGCCCTTGCTTCTGCTGTGGATATGTTAATTTCTGACTCACGCAAGGAAACTCCGAATATAGCCCTGTCCATTGCCCCTAAAGTGATTTTAAGCCTTTCGACGAAGCGTAATGTAACTACATACCTAACATTACACTTGTTTTTTCTCAACCGAATTATGTTTGCAGAACTCTAAACTGTTTTAATTACACCCTTAGCTCTTAACAGTTCTGTTAAACTTCTATTACTTAGGTGTTAACTACTGCAAGCGGGTCCTAAACTAGCGTGATAATAGGAAATATATATGTAATGAAATGACATTTCATTAATTCAAATTTGCCGCGCTTCGCGCGTTGAAGTTGTCAATGGAATTTATGTTCTGTGGAACGGGGTGACGTGTGATTGAATGGCAGATGATGTTTAGATTATTTTGCATATTTTATTGTTAAAAATTCTATTGTAAAGAGATAAAAATAAAGGGATATAATTGAGGAGGCGATATTAGTAAACTTTAAATGTCGTTTCTTTGATTTTCAGGTAAGTTATAGGTGTAATGGTCATAGTTAAACGTTATAATATAGTAAGGACGTATTAAATAAACAAATCTTTGATTTTCAGAGAAACAATTTGTGGTTTATTTGGAAAATCCTCAATAACATATCTTATAAAACGACATTTAAAGTTTACTAATATCGCCTCCTCAATTATATCCCTTTATTTTTATCTCTTTACAATAGAATTTTTAACAATAAAATATGCAAAATAATCTAAACATCATCTGCCATTCAATCACACGTCACCCCGTTCCACAGAACATAAATTCCATTGACAACTTCAACGCGCGAAGCGCGGCAAATTTGAATTAATGAAATGTCATTTCATTACATATATAATTATGCACGTGTCATTTATTGGTAAAGTACCATTCTACAGATGAAATAATGTTCAAAATCGGTTCAGTTCGAACTTTACTCCCTACATAGAAACTTAAAATTTTTACCTTTATATATGGATATAGAAAAAAAAATATCTTTAAAATCGAACACTGCAGCGCACAGAAATAACTAAGTCTCTTGCCAAACGAATTTTAAATTCCTTTGCTTTTCTTTTGAAAAAATAGATTAGTTTGTTTTACCTGAATCCAGCAGCTTTCTAAAATAGAAAAAAAAAACTTAATTTGAACGTTATTTACCTATCAACTCAAGTAAATTACATCCCTAGCAAACAGTAGTTTTGATAGTGTTTGATACCCACCAGGGTTTTTTTTATAAAAAAACTTTTGATACCCACAAACGTTTGATACCCACCAGGGTTTTTTTTATAAAAAAACCCTGGTGGGTATCATGTGATATATGATAAAGAAATACATGGTAAGAACCCATTGCGACATAATTATGGAAAACAAAAATGTACGACGATAGTCTGCACATTTAGAAACCGGGGATAATAATAAAACTTGTCGTGTTGAGTATAGAAAGATCTCTGATTTATTTTACTTAGTAACTTTTATACTAAATGGTAGCGCGTGTGCAAACGCTGCAGTTGCATAACCTACTTAATTACAGAATGTACAGGTTCACCGTACAAAGATATAGGGAGTTTATGTAAAGATGTACGGGAGATTTTGGAAGTTTGAACTGGACTGGTTACGGAGAACTATGTTATGACTATAGCCCTACTTGAAAGATGTTATCTACACTAATGTTATACAAATGTAAAGTTTTTTTTATTTGTTTTTATATTCTTTTTGTTTGTTGGAGGTAATCTCTGATAGTATTGGTCCGATAGCAATAATTTTTTATTATATAGGCTATATCTTATGTATGCGGACAAAGCTGCGGGCAAAATCTAGTTATATATTTTTTTTTACTTTTGTAAGACATTGCAATCAAGGCATTCTCTGTCAGTGTACGTTTCATAGGTTGTGGAGAATTACGGGATGCTCTTTTTTATCGTAACATTCCTTCTTTGAACCCCGCTGAATCTCAAAAGACATTTTGTCAAATTGATCCATTGGTTTCACAATGTTCTGGGAAACTTGATTTGTTTGAAAATTTTCAAGCTAAGGTTCACAAAAGCCCAATCCATCGAAGATTTTTGTGCATAAATCCGTTTAGAGCAAAACAGAGCCCTTTGTGGCAACTCTTAAAAATGGCGGCTTTGATTTTTATCAACATAGTTGCAGCTACCTCTACATATACTTTAGACAACCTTGGACACACGTATCTTCGAGCATCTGCAGCACTCGATGGAAAGGCGCTTGATTGTGCCCACTTGACAACTAAATTCGTTCACGTGGGGAAAAATGTCAAAGGCGAGAGAGAACCAGAATCGAGCGCTAGCCGTGCCGCTTTCAGAGATCGGTCTACCTTTGTATACTTATATGTAGTGAGATAAAATATAGTGACACATCAACGGGTCCACACACATACTACCAAAAGTATTTGACCGTTTCCAAGCATTGCTATTTACCCCAGTATTCCCATTTGTACGTTACTGGTTTTCGATGGATGTATGTAGGTCACGTCGGAGGATATTTCTCGATTTGTTTGCCATCTACATAATTAGTGGCGCCATTCACATGAATATTGCTGCGATTTGGTAAATAGATTTAAAGAATCGTACTTTTGGGAACCTAGGGCTTAATTTTATAGTATGTTGTGTCAAAGAAATATTACCTTACTTCTAATTTATTATTATCGTGCTGTGGACCATCAATGAGCTAGGTAACTGCATGCTTTTCAGCATTGGTAGATAACAAATCGCAGACGATTCATCTAGTATTCGTACAATCTGCATGGTTGCCAGTAGATTGGAACTGCGTCTCTCGATATTACAAATTGGCCATGCAGACTCCCAAAGTGAATTAACGGAACACGGCTCCGTCCCCTACTCAAGTACTGCAACCCGTCGCCTCTTGCTTTGTTGGCTGCACCATTGTACGTGTCCTATGTACTTAGGTACAATCAGTATTGCCATCGAGCTGTTTGTCTTCCGAGCCAATCCGACATGTGAAAATTTCAGATACGATCTGGATTCAGTTCCAGTTTCGACATCAAAGAATTGCCAGATTTGATATACGATATAAAATGTAACAATAGGAGTGTCGATAGTGCCCGTTACAATCAAGTTTCTTGCCGATCTGAGAATAGAAGTAAAACACAATAGTTATCAGATGTCTATTATTCGGAAACTTGGGGGCGTCTATTAAATGAAATAGATTTTGGGTTATAGTCGTCGGTGTACGTCGAAAGAAAAATAATTTCCAAGGCCCAAATCGTGACAAATTCCGGACACAATATAAATCGTTCCACGCTGACCGATTATGTTTTATAGATAGTACCTACTATATAATTTCAGGGTATTGGTTTCTTGTTACCACCCCTAGTTACCATAGTCGCCGTTAGACGATACATATACCAGTGAAAAAGAAAAGGAAAAAGTTAAAGAAATTGTTAGGGAACTTCAGGCTCTAATTCTCCAAATAATTTGGTTAAAGGGCTGACTTATTTTAAATAGTAGATACTATATAAAAATAAGTCGGATTTTCCTTCCTGACGCTATAACTCCAGAACGCACGAACCAATTTCCACAGTTTTGCATTCGTTGGAAAGGTCTCGAACTCCGTGAGGTTTATAGCAAAAAAAATTAGAGTAGGGTAGAGTAGGGTAGTTAGAGTAGGGTAGAGTAGGGTAGAGTAGGGTAGAGTTGGGCAGAGTAGGGTAGAGTAGTGTAGAGTAGGGTAGAATAGGGTAGAGTAGGGTAGGGTAGGCTAGAGTAGTGTAGAGTAGGGTAGGGTAGAGTTGAGTATAGTAGAGTGCAGTAGGGAACAGCAGGAGCGAAGCCGCGCGGGCAAAAGCTAAAATATAATGTATCTAAAATATTTGTTATATTTACATAACTTCTATGTAAAGAACAAAAGCGAAATATAAAAAATTTACAGATTTTGTACCTGCAAAAAACAATAAATAAATATTGGAAAAATCAATTCACGTCCAAGCTAAATGAACGAGCAAAATCGAAATCAAAACAATTGAGGATCTCCACACGCTCATCTGCCCAATTCCACAAAAGTATTCTGTCCGTGTGAATGTCACCACGCATATTTGTGATAGTCGGTAATGCTCTGAACAACGTTAATTAAGCCGGGCAGGCATCAACTGGCCGGTAATTGGGTTGAGCAACAGGCTCCTGCGGGTATCACCACGTACTGACGCGTGAGCAATACTCCTGAGGCGTGTACCTATGTACCAGGAAACGTACAAACTTAACTTATGTAGCATGTGTTACGTATTCCTACAACGGTCTCTGGTTTGTTTGTGTTTTCAAGTAGTTGTTTCACGAATCAATTTGCTGCAAGTTTTCCTGAAGTAGAAACTGTCGAACAAGATGGCTTGCGAAACCAGACAAACTTATGCTCGTCCGCTGTCCAATGGTTCTAAAAGACGATTTCTGTCAGTGAAAACATTTACTTTTTTTTTTCATTTATTTATCACATAAATAAAATAATACAGAATTGTCTAACTTAAATAGCAACTAAAAACCACTAAGGTTTAAACTTGTGCTATCATGAATCTAACTCAAAATCGAAACAGAATGATATTTTTTATATGTATTCGTTAATGTCGATAGCAATTTAACTCTTCTACTAAGTACAATCTTTCTTATGGTGGTGCATCATGACTCACATTTTCACTGTTTTTCATACAACATCTCATAACTGATTATGACGTTATTACACATTTTTCATTAGATATTTTGGAATCACAGTATCTTGTCTTGTTCTTATCTAGGTTTCCAAAGAAACCAATTTCTAAATTTGTGTAAAACTAATCCAGTAAAAACCTCTGAAAATCTCCTATTTTGTATGAACTTTGACACTTCATAATTTGCCTAAAAATTAAAAAAGTCAAAAAAGTAAGGACCTCTAGAGACCTTGCTAATTTTATTAAGATTCTAAATGACGATAACTTTTCCAAAACCTTTGAAGGGTTTAAAAAAAACAGCTATTTCCTAGAGCAAGTTTTGTGAAATATTTGAGTAAATCTTGTAATTACCGAATACTAACAGAGTTTACATGCGTTATCTCTCTTTTTTTGCGTTGCCTTTTCGTCAAACCTCGCGTTGGATTGCATTAAATGAAGTAACAAGCTTTTAAACCATTTTCGATGTTTATGATAGGCGAGTGGAAAAGGACCCTCTTAAGTAATACTTAAGTAATATTGATTAAGTTTACATTTAATATTTTTAGGTGTAATGTTTTTTTTTAGATAACTGCCTTACAAAGCATCGAGTGTTATGCAATAAAACAAGCTCTGGAAATCAAGTTGCACACCTATATATATGAGCAGTGAGCAGGTAATCCGATTTTACAATTCGGTTGGATTTATCGATGAGTTCGCGCATATATATCGATGAGGTAGGTAATTAATAAATATTTGTACTCTTGCATTTTGAAACACTAGCTTTTGCTAGTGGCTTTGCCTGCTTGATAATCTATATATATAAAAATCAATGCCACTTTTCGTTGTTATTTTATAACTCAAGAACGGGCTCACCTATCCAAACCAAATTTTTAGGCTTTGTTCGGACTATTTAGTAGATGGTTTATGTGAAGTTTGGTAGGGTAGAGTTGGGTATAGAAGGGTAGAGTAGCGTAGAGTAGCGTAGAGTAGCGTAGAGTAGCGTAGAGTAGCGTAGAGTAGCGTAGAGTAGCGTAGAGTAGCGTAGAGTAGCGTAGAGTAGCGTAGAGTAGCGTAGAGTAGCGTAGAGTAGCGTAGAGTAGCGTAGAGTAGCGTAGAGTAGCGTAGAGTAGCGTAGAGTAGCGTAGAGTAGCGTAGAGTAGCGTAGAGTAGCGTAGAGTAGCGTAGAGTAGCGTAGAGTAGCGTAGAGTAGCGTAGAGTAGCGTAGAGTAGCGTAGAGTAGCGTAGAGTAGCGTAGAGTAGCGTAGAGTAGCGTAGAGTAGCGTAGAGTAGCGTAGAGTAGCGTAGAGTAGGGTAGAGTAGGGAAGAGCGGGAGCGAAGCCGTGCGGGCAAAAGCTAGTAGATATATAATTATCCAAGATAAACATACTGCCGGTTTAAAAGTCTTATGTGCTATTCCAAGACATAATCTACCCGTGTGTCAAAATTTCGATCAAATCCGTACAGCCGGTCGATTGCCATGAGGTGAAAAACATTCTCCACCTTGCGTCGTACTTCTCAATATTTCCCTTAATATTGAGAAGTACGACGCAAGGTGGACTGTGTCTCCCTGCTTCCCTGATTCAACGAACAAACAAATATACTTACACACTCACAATCTTTTGAATTTATAATATTAGTGTGTCGTTTGTTATGGATCTTTTCCAGGCAAGAAAATCCATGATTACTCTTAAAAAAAAAGGAATAATGAGTTTCACAATATTTAGAGGTACGAGAAGACAGTACTGACCAGTCTACATTACCCTCTAGTAGAATATATAAAATCTTTGACATTACCAAATAAGTAACATTAAAATTATCATCTAAGAGTCTGTGGATTCTACGGTGTTCTCACATGTACATTATAAAAGAAAAGCCATACAAAAACTAAACCTTTAAAAATGGCATGATTATATAACAACAACAATAAATCACTAATGAAGTTAGAGATATAAAATGATGTAAAACATCTTTGCTAAAAAATATCATAATTAAAAAAAAATAAAGAAAGATAGATCAATATTGATAGATGTTTACATGATAATGTAGTAATGAAGGGTGAGCCACATATGGGCTATACTATGCAGGAGCAATCATTGCAAAACTTACGTGTCGTCAACGTAGTCTTTAATCTTGTAATACGATTTCTTGATAAGGACACGCTTCACACTTAACACACGGCACCGCGCACCGCCGCGGAGGGCGGTGAGGCGGATCTCATGTTACATTGGTCACTTAGAAATCCGTTGATACATAACATACGTACACCACCCGACCGCGCGGTCGAGCGGTGCTCTCGCCGCCACCGCCCCTCCGCGCTGATTTTCGCGCGGTGAGGCGGTGCCTCACACACGGAGCGCCGCATATCAGCGCACTTCAGCGTCCATTTACGCCAGTGTCTGTGATAAAAACTGGTCAATACTGCATTAAATCAAACAGCCAAATATAAAAACTAAAAAAAATTGGTTTAAACTTTTCATATTATCATCAATCTATTTTAAGACTACTAGCGAATATCGCTGCGTCAACTGTTCTTAGAATATTTCACAGTTTTTTTTAATACTTATAAAAAAATTCAAAGTAAATATAATATTGCACAACGCCATCTAATCCCAATCTAACCAGAGCTTGTGCGTGACAACATGAGTGCTAGACAACTGATAAACATACCTATATATTTCTAAATACATGCATACTAAAAATAATTTGGCATCGAATTTTGTTATCTTTAGCTGTCGATACCCATCACATCTGCATAATCTGCTAGTTAATCAATTTAACCCTGTACAACTAAAATTCTAAACAAAGCAAGAAAGTACCAATTGAAAATCTAAATTGGATAACACGAGAAGTAACATAATTTGTAGACTACGATACTGTACTCATCACACCTGCATAATTTCGCTAATTAATCAATTTGATTCTGTAAAAGTATCTAAACAAAGCAAGAAAGTACCAATTGCAAATCTAATTTGGATAACACAAAAAGTGTCTTTATTTGTTGACTACGATACCCATCACATCTGCATAATCTGCTAGTTAATCAATTTAACCCTATACAAGTATCTAAACAAAGCAAGAAAGTACCAATTGAAAACCTAATTTGGATAACACGAGAAGTGTCATTATTTGTTGACTTATGTAAAATACATTGTGAGTGAAATACTCAATAAGCCGCATTTAATACGATGTAAGGCTTTATCAAACGGGCGCAGGCATAGATGTGTCCGTACTCTCGGTTTGGGGGTAAGGACAACAGCGTCGCACGTTCATACACTCCTTAATAGAATTTAAGGGGGTGATGTTGAAATGAGTATTCTTTGGTTTTTGCAAAGATACAATTTGTGTTTGCTTATCGATATTATTTTTTATATGGAAAACCATATAAACAAATCGATACTGAAAAATCATACTAATATTATAAACGAGAAAGTTTGTATTAGATATATATTGTACAACAAAAATAAAATTTACAATAGGAACTTTAAGAATTGATAGGGTGACAATGGGCGTTCATATCACTAAAAGCGTTTTTTTATAGACAAAAAGATTTTTACGTTATGGATGTTTGTTACTCTTTCACACAAGAACAACTGAATGGATTTTAATGAAATTTGGTACACGAGTAGATCATGGCCTGGAGTAGACCATAGGACTTTTTATTATCACGCGGGCAAAGCCGGCGGCAATAGCTAGTTTTATATGTATATAAACACTTATACTGCAATAACATATCGTTACATGTGTGCATGTGGTATAACAATTCCATTAAAACTATAATACCCGATAGAAATAAAGAAAGCATACATAAAGTTCACCAAATTATAATGACAAGAATCTAGAATCCGACAGTCGATTTCTAAATATTTTTAACAGTTAAAAAAACGATAAGTAGTCCATCAAAGGAAATATTTTTGGTAGACCCCATTAATTATAACGTAATTTATTTCGTCAAGCTTCACAAGCATCGGCCCTTTGAAACCCATTTACAAAATAATTGGATTCCCTCATTTAGAGCAATTTTCTGATTTGATTAAAATTGACTTAGACATTGGCAAGATCATTAACAAACTTATTCTGGCGTCTCCGTGCGTTTGGATAACACTTCTGTAAAGACTTTCATTACAGTCGAATTTAATTAACGATTCCTGCGATTATTAAATATTTATAAAGTTCTCCTCGTAAGATTTAGAATCAATATTGACATTGTTAATAGATTCTAGAACGAGTTAAATTAGTATTTGGAGTTAGTTGTTTTAGTGTTAGGCTTCGTTCACACCAAACATCTTGTCTGCCACCTACCGCCCTGTATTCAAATTTGAGTTTAGAGTTAACTCTAATGACGTCATAGGGTAAAAACTCTACCCTGGCATTTTTGAAAGCGAAAGATGAGTTCAACTGTCAAAGTCAAGCATATGGCTGCTACTCCGACCTAACCCTCGAGTTACAACAACAAAAAACGACCCTGGGTTGCAACTCTACTCTGGTATTTTTGAACGCAGGGCAATAAGTATGCTCACTATAAGCCCCAGTGTGAACGTGGGTTCAGTCTGCAAGACGGGTTCTCACCAAACCGACAGTACGCTATGGCGTAGAATGTGTTACTTGTATGAACAAAAGTGTAGTTTTGCTACGCGTCGTACAATATTCGGCCACTGAGAGTCAGCGACAAAGCATAATGTCATAGCGTATAAATAAATATGGAAAAGCGATAAACTGCGCAAAGCCCGCTTACAGTCAGCGGCTGATGATACGTTTGGTCTGAACGAAGCCTTGTTGAAATTACAGTAGTGAAGTGAATACTATCTTTAAAGTTTTTAGGCGACTGGAATATAATGCTAAGTGGTGGTACAGTCGATAACGCGTTGTGACGTGTGCCTCAAAGAGATGTCAGCAAAACTGAAGGGTACTAGTAGGTCAAGCTAAAACAAGCCAAAGCACGGGATTTTTCCAAAATTTACTGCGGCCCTGAAACGCAAAGGGCAAGCAGTAAAGCTCCGACACGCCTCACGCAACCCAGAGCGGGAGAAGTAATTTAACCCTATAACCGCCTTCGTCCGATATATCCGACAAACACTCACCTATGAAGATTGAAAAGCTAAGACGATAATTCACTGCCACGCATCCCGCTGCATATTGCGTGTCAACGCACCTACGTGCGTACTTGCGGGAGTGCAGATCTGCATCACCGAGCGGGTTTGGTATGCACTCACGCGCGTGGGTAGGTTTTGTAAATTAATAATAATATATAATATAATAATAATTGCCATTTATTCTCTCTTCACAAAGTTGACTTACAGTTAATTTTCACAGGACAATGGCTCAGCTATATTCCACCGTGTGAGAGACTGGCGCCTGTTATAGGTTTTCGGAAAAAAACCTGTGTTACAGGTCACCAAGCCCCTTCCACTGCTAGAATTAATTATTACAGTACAAGGGTCTAGATATAATAGTAATGAAAAACTACAAAGCTTAATGCACAAATAGAATCAGTAATAACAATAATAAAAAATAAAAAACTAAAAAACCCTACTTTAGCAAAAATTATGTGTGTGTGAAATTTGTTTTGTTTGTGTGTTTTGTGTTGTGTAGTCAACTAGTCATGTTGTAAGTTGAAGAGTGAGAGTAGCGGAGAGTCAGTTTAAGAAGGAGGAGAGGATCTGTTAATGGGTTGGTAAAAAATTAGGGTTACTTCAGAACAGTCAAAAGATTTTCGGTTTTATGATAGTCTAGAGTTTTTAGGTAAATTTTAATTTCTTTAATGCAGTTTGACCGAATTTTCGGGTATAGGTTTAAGGATTTATTAATTTTATTGTAAAGATAATGGCCAAGGAAGCAATAAAATCTTTTAGAGAGTGTGGACTTGAATTGAGCTGTGGGACAAACTCTACCCTTTCGCCGGTAATTTTTGAGTAGATTAGCGTCAAACTGCATTCGAGAATGTTTTTTAAGCAGTATGTGCAATATGAATGTTTGTCTGACGGTTAGAATGTTCCATTCTTTGTACAAGTCGGTGGTTGGAAAACGAAAGGGGAGACCAGCTCCAACTTTAAGTATGGCGCGCTGAGCCCTTTCCACTTCGATGAGATGTGTTTTTGCGGCACCTCCCCACGATGTGATGCAGTAATCAATAAGCGATTGGCATAATGCGTAATAAACCATCTTAATAGTCTTTTGGTCGGCCGAGTGTTTCAAAGTTTTGAAAATATATATTATCTTTCGTAACCTGGTCACAAGGGTTTCTATGTGGGGTTGAAAAGAGAGATATTGGTCAATAGTGACTCCAAGGTATTTAATATTCTCGGTCCTGTCAAGGGACGAACAAGAGCACTGGGTATAGTCAGTGCCACAGGTGTGAGCAGTAATCTTTAGATTCGATGGTGGGAGCAAGTTAGATCTTTGAGCAAATGCTATATACTTAGTTTTAGAGACATTAAGAGTAAGCACATTGTCTTGAAGCCATTTGCTAACACAATTTAGACCCCGTTGTGCAGTATCGAAAACTTCCTCCCAGTCATCACCACCAAAGAAAAGTGCAGTATCGTCAGCAACATTACCTTTGCTATTTCATCTTCCCTTGATGGAGAGAAAGATGACAGAGGTCATTTATATAAACCAGGAAAAGGGTCGGGCCAATTATACTACCCTGTGGTACACCAAAACTGATAGAGTTTCGTCACTGAGAAAGTCATTTATCTTTACTCTTTGTTTTCTGCCAGTTAGATAGTTCTCTAACAGTTTCAGGGGGACTCCTCTGATACCGAGCTGTTCAAGCTTTTTTAGAAGGTGCGGAATAGAGACTGTGTCAAACGCCTTTGCGAGGTCCAGAAACACAGTAATGCATCTCTTCCCCTCATCTAAGGCTACCACAATAGAGTTTACCAACTCATGAACTGCATCATTGGTACTTTTTCCAGTTCTAAAGCCAAATTGTGAAGGTGAAAGAAGTTTGTTTACTTCCAAGAACTTAACTAGGCGTTGATTTATGAGGCGTTCCAATATCTTCGACAGGGCTGGTAATATAGAGATGGGACGGTAATTACTGACAAATTCACGCAGACACGCACTTATTTCATACAAAATCATGCACGGTACTACGAGACTCAGTGTGCGTGTTTCTCTGCATGAAGGCGCGTTATCTGCATGAACGCGCGTGGATGCATTTTCGGTGTGTTGAACTGTGCGTGTTTTCTATACAAATGGAGATACTTACAAGAACCGTTACGACACGCATTCATGCGCTACGCTGCTTGGTGCGAGGCAGTATGATAACCGCCTAACAGTTAAATGAGATAGAGTACCCAGTCGCAAACACACGACGCGAAAACATTTTTTTCCTACATCAAAAACAGATGAGATGGATGGTACAGTATGTAAGAGACTAAATTTGTGTCTAGTTTTGCTAGGTCACGACCCTGCCATCAAAGGCTAGGTTACTACCAAGCCGTTACTGGAGGTTACGACTATGTCTCTATCATAGTACACACGTGGACACATCAGCCACCAGTCATCACAGTACTGCTGATACATAAGTAAATATCTTACCCACCCTTAAAAGAATTTTATTTGGATTACGTGTACACGAATACACACAAATGTAGATGTCCTCTCATTTAAGAGCTTCCAAACTAATGAACCGATTTAAATAAATGAGGCGTCAATCCATTTACCTGAATAACGCCTTTTACGCTTGTTTTTAAGAGATCCTTGAGGAAGTGCTCGAGATTTTTACTTATGTTAAAGGTATTTGAAGCGTTACGCACAAAAAGTCTTATTTGTGTCATTAAGAGCTTTTTGCTGGTTTATTTTTGTAAAGCTGCAAAAGATGACTTTAAAATAGACGAGTAAAATACTTTATGCTTACTGTAATCAAAGCCAAGTTAAACTTGTTCTGCCTGCGACTTCGTCTGGTTGAAATCATCATCATCATCATGATGACTTCATCCGGTCGAAAGTAGATAAGCAATTTATTCCAAGTGAACTATACTCCCGGAGGAAAAAAAGTATCCTATATCAGGACATGGTATATCTGTGCTAGGGAATGCAAATCTCGCGAGATTGGGACTCCACCGAGATCTCGCGAGTTTATGAATAACAATATTATATAACGAGATTGGCAGTTTTGAGTTTTTTTTTGCAAATAATCACAATATTTGAATAAATTAGGAAAAAAAACATAAAAATTGAGTATTATATGATAACCGTAGACGCGGGCTTGCGGACGGCGTGCAATGGATAGTTGGCTGTCCGACTGTCCGGTAACTGTCCGGACCGAGCCCAAGTCGTCGATGGCGCGCACTGGGTCGAAGCCTACTGGGGCCAGGGTTAGTTTCGACAGGTAGCTCAGCCCCGGTATGAAAGGCACGAAGGAACTGGGTGGATTTTATAAGCAGTAATAGTCTGACACTATCTTCCACTCCGCCCAAGGGCGGGAGATGTCATTTGGATGATTTTTACCCACAGTATTATAAGATGTTTATCTTATAATACTTTTTTTTGGGTCACGAATTGTTTCAATGGATTGATTCAATTTTTTGCATCAAACATTGTTAGACGTTTAACGTCCGTCCACGCTTCGCATAAGACGTTTTTATGCTCGAGTACAATCTCGTTAAATTCGCGAGATCTCGCCCTTTTTTCGTCCGAGATCAATCTCGCTAAAAAAGGCCGAGATCTCGCGAGAATGAAAATGCATTCCCTAATCTGTGCCAAATTTGATTTAAATCCGTTCAGCCATTTGAGCGTGATGGAGTAAGAAACATACACAATCATATAGACATTTATACAAACTTTCATCTTATGAAATTAGTGTGACATAAATAATAATAATAGGTCTTTACCTATGAAATTGCCGTTCTGCAGTACTGGCCATTTCAAATTAAAATAATTTTTGGTTGGCTAAGAATTCTAATTGAACCAACTAAATTAATTTTATTTTAAAACATGGATTTTTTTTCCAAAAGTAGTCATTTGTTTATTGATTAGTTACATTTTCATCGCATTTCAATATTTTTCGTCATCATGGATACGTTAAAAATTCGAGTAATCTATATCTATACTTATAATAAATCTGTAGAGAGGTCAATTCTGTACATGAAATATATTTCCAAAATAACTATCAGGGGGTGATTAGTGATCGATACTGATGCCAAAAATGCAAATAGTAAAATTTTTGTCTGTCTGTCTGTCTGTCTGTCTGTCTGTCTGTCTGTCTGTATGTTCTTTATAGAAACAAAAACTACTCGATGGATTTTAACGAAACTTAGTACAATCATTCTTCATACTCCTGGGCAGGTTATAGTATACTTATCATCACGCTAAGATCAATAGGAGCAGAGCAGTGAAGGGAAATGTTGGGGAAACGGGAGAAATTTCTCCATTTTTTAGGCTTCCGTCGCGTTTGCAGCCTTAATGGTTAAAGCTACACAGAAATTATGCATAACGAAAATGTTCTCTTTAAAATTATATAAAAAATATCCTACGACAGCATGTGTCTATCTTTTATGGTTGACTCACAATAACACGTGTAACTCCCGATAGCTTAGCAGTTCGGAGCTTTCTGGTTATTTTTGTCTACTTTTACGTTTCTCTCACTCATCCCTAATTAAAAAAAGTTAACATTATTATCTATTCAATAAAAAAAGAATCATAGAAATCGGTATAGAAACACCAAAGTTATACATGAAATACGCTAATAAGCCATCGCGCGTGAATACTGAATCATGCTATAAGGATTATTTTTGTGTAACGGTCGCCGCGCTCGACGCGAATAGACGTTCAGAGTGTTCGACCTTATTGACATACAATAATTGATTTTAACAAACCGTGCTTATCAGCGCGACTTTTAGCCTACTCTTACGTTTAATAATTTATTTTTAGATTTCCTTGGTTGTTATTTTATAAAATAGGTAATAGTTATTTTGGTAGTGTTTAAATATTTCTTAGTATTAGCTTAATTATAAATTAAACTTTTTTTTTATGTATTTAGCTGTAGTTTTAAATAGGTAAGTAGGTACCTACCTAGGTATCAAATAGGCTATTTCATTCTATTAGACGTAGCTTAGGTACCTACTTATACTTATAATAAATCTGTAGAAGTGAAAATTCTGTACATTGAAAATATAAAACATAAACGGCAAGGGGTGTTACTAGACCGACACCGAACCCAAAAATGTGATTGAATTTTTTTTTGTCTGTCTGTTTGTTCAGGCATCACGCAAAAACTACTGGTCCGATTACGATGAAACTTGGCATAATTAATCTTTAATATCCTGGGCACCACACTGGGTACTTTTTATCCTAAGTGGAAGGGAGAGATCTGGAACGTCTCGAATCATCTCGCGCATCACGTTGTTTTCCAGTCCCCGGGCTCTTAGAATTCGACATCAGACGTTTCAGATCTTTGATTTTGACGACCCCGTTGTCGCTGGCATAAGCAACAGGATCCGCGTACGAAGTCGCTGGCAGAAGCTAGTTATGGAATATGAGTACCGTCGTGGCAGCAACGCGGCACAAGCGGCACGCAACATCAACGACGTTTACGGAGCTAACACTACAAACCAACGCACCACCTGTTATTGGTTTGCTCGATTCCGCTCTGGAAATTTCGACCTGAAAAATGAACCTCGCGGTCGTCAGAAGACTTTGGTCGACAATGACGAATTAAAGGCGATTGTGGAAGCTGATGATACACAATCTACGGCTGAATTAGCAGCAGCTTTCGACGTTAGCGTCAAAACAATATTGGTCCATTTGCTTCAAATTGGCAAGGTAAAAAAGCTTGACAAATGGGTGCCCCACGAACTCAATGATCGCCAGCGCGAGACGTGCCTTGCACTGCTCAACAGACACACAAATGAACGAATTTTGAACCGCATTGTTACCTGCAATGAAAAATGGATTCTGTTTGATAACCACAAGCGCTCAGCAAGTTGGTTGGATCCTGGTTCAGCACCTAAACAATGCCCTAAACGAAAACTTACCCCTAGAAAAGTGATGGTCACTGTTTGGTGGTCTAGCGCCAGTGTGATTCATCACAGCTTCTTACCAAACGGGGTGAGCATTACTGCAGATGTGTACTGTAAAGAACTGAACACAATGATGGAGAAGCTGGCACATCTCCAACCAGCATTAGTCAATCGCTCGTCTCCGCTGCTCCTGCACGACAACGGGCGACCTCATACTGCACAGCAGACGGTCTCCAAGTTGCAAGAACTGGAGTTGGAAGCTCTCCGTCATCCGCCCTACTCACCAGACCTTGCGCCTACAGACTACTACTTTTTCCAGAATTTGGATAACTTTTTGGCGGGAAAAAAATTCAATACCCGAGAGGCAGTACAAAATGCCTTTGAAGAATTTGTTGCCTCCCGTCCAGCTGATTTCTTTAAGAAGGGCATCAATAAACTGCCACTGCGTTGGCAAAGATGCATTGATTGCATGGGTGATTACTTCGATGAATACAAATGAAAAAAAATCGTTTAAATTTTTTTCATGTTTCGGTCAGTTTAGACTTAAGAGCAGTTGGTAAAACAACAACTCTCATCTTTTTTTGGATGAAAAAACCATTAATTAAGTGGGAACAACTTTAGACCGACACGCACACGTGGGCGACGCCGAAGTTGCATGAAACGGCGCGTCGCGTCGCGTCACGCGTGGCTTGGATCTGATATAGGTCTACAAGTCTTGTAGCCATTTAAATTGTATGGAGAAAGACGCGCCCAGATTACCGTACGTGGCTCACGTGGATCCAACCGTACTTTTCCTACTCTAGATGGAGTGGGAGGAAGCTTCATACTTTTACCGACTACTTCTCACTTATGTTCGTTCGATTGCGAGCCAGGTAACTCTTTCAAACAGCTGTAAATGTATTAACTATTTAAGTCGTATTTAAGCTGGTAACTGCCTCATTAAGCCATACCTCACGCCACTTTATAATTGCATACCTAATTATGTTTCTCCGCTACTGTTTACAATACTGATTGCAGGAATGTCGTGATACACGACCGACTTCTTAATCATATTATAACCGGGGGACCTGGAACCAATTGTATTGTGGAAGCCATTGTACTTTCAGTATAGAAATATAATCGCGCCGTAATTGAATCCAATCCTTATGAATGCTAGCGAGCGCGTTGTGTGACTAAAAAAAAATTTGACGAATGATTGCCAGAATAGAATATAAAGGTTTTTTATTAAGACCGGCAACAGCTGCCGGCTTGGGAGTTTTTGCTTTCCTTTAAGTGAAAATTCAGGTCACCCTTAGAACCGTCGAGAAAATTCATTATTAATTATTGAGATCTCCACTTTTAGGAGTTTACATTTTTTATAATTTCTGGCGATACTAAATTTTATTATTCAGTGGGATTTGTAAATAATGAATCTCAATTAAACGAGGTCTGTAAATTCGCTGTCTTCGAAAAAATTTAAGTGCTTACTACGTCGAGTCCTACTCTTTATCACACTAATAATATTTCAAACGTTTATGTGTGTGCATGTATGTTTGTTACCCCTTCACGCTGAAACGGCTGAACGGATTTGGATGAAATTTATAGCACTGGTGGAACAGAAACACTCAAATACTTCGAAATATTTTTTTCCAAATTTCGATGTTCCGAGTTTCAAAACTCCGAATTTCATAATACCTAGGCGCACGAGTAGACCATAGGATATATTTTATCCCTGGAGTATGATCTCTTGAGATGACATTATACTTTCACACAAGCGAAGTCGCTGGCAGAACTTCATGTGATATAAAATTCTAACTCTCGTAAAAGCCACAAATGGTTTCCACTTCCTAGAATATTTATAGGAGCCTTAATCAATTATGTAGTTCTGGTTTGATAACTCAATCATTCCGATCCCTTTAGATCTTCTTTTACTCTTTCTTGTACACCAAAACAAGCTGTAACACTTTGAAAATAAAGTTCATAGACGAGCTTAACTCGAATTTGAGTTTATTCGCAGTAAACCTTTGATCACAATGGAGGATCGGCTTTATAACTGCCACTAGTGACCCGCCACAACTTTGCACGCGTATTAGAAATATTTGAAATTCTCGGATTTTTCTCTTCAAACCAAAAAAACAAACAAACAAACTTTACCTCTTTATAAGATTAGTGTAGATTTTTTATACTTTTTTTTGTTTGTTTGAGTGCTTGAAATATTAAGAATGAAATAACGGTCACATTTGTATTGAAGTACAGATTATTTTTTATTAATTGATATAAACTAGTGCCCATCCCACCTGATGGTAATGTATTAGTTTATTAAGTGCCTATTCAATCTAGCCGTATAAAGGCTAAAAAAGGCTTGTATTTATTATTATTATTACACTAATTTTCGTGTAATAAAATAATAAAGCTTTATTTATTCCACACAAATTACATTAAATATCATAAAAAAAATTAAAATCAATTCAACAAAATATAAAAATAAATAATTAGTGTACCAAGTCGTATATTTATATTTTTATGACACATAGAGATTGGATAGATTCTTCACCGTCACAACTTTAATTAAGTCTCGAATGTACAAACGAGTTGCCGAAACTAGTTAGCGTGTTTAGTAACTATAATTAAACTTATACCAATTTATGATGAGGTACTGCAATGTTATTTCATCAGCTATCGATTGGTGCTCGGTTGTTCTATACTACGATTCGATTACTTTACGAATTGATAGTAGTATTTTGTCATTATAAATCGTTGTTGGTGTTTTTATATATAAGCTATTTACATGAAATCCAGACATATTTAGAAACAAAATTCTCCCACTGAGACTACGTACTGACAACTCCTTGAAGCGCGCGGGAACAGTGCGCGCCGTCGACGTCTTGGGCTCGGTCTGCACAGTTACTGGACTATCGGACAGCGAGCCACCCAATGCTCGCCGTCCGCAAGCCTTTGCTCACGGTGGGCGGAAATCGAGATCGGAATCCCAGCGGCGGCTGGGGCGCTGTGAGCGCCGCCGTGTGCAACGCCTGTTACGGCACATTCCTGAAGAGACTGTATAACGTTAATAATAATCCCTGTATGTTAAAGTTCCATACTTCATAAGTTATTATTAACATCTAAAGATACATAAATTCACCTTAATATAAAAATTAAAAGACTCATATTTTCTTAAATTTTTACTGGTTTGCTTTCACACAGCTTCGAGATATACGACGAAATAAGTTAATAGTATCTATTTTTAGTCGCACCGCCAAACAAATAAAAGCGAAGTACCTAATCACCAGACTTTTTATAACGAAATAAAGATAAATCTACCCAAGAGCGTGGGTTGTCATAAGATGATTTTTGCCCATTGAAAAAAAAAAGCTACGCATCGGCATACACAACTAACTGCTTTGCATATTTTAATTAGCTCACATAGCTTATTTCGCATAGCTTGCGGTCTGCACACAAGTTTAGAAAACTGCGTCGGCTATGCGAGCTAAGCTAAACTAACTTAGCTTAGCTCTTGATCCGCAACCGGCTTAACCCTTATACAGGGTTACTTGTAAAACACTAACAACCTTGTAGGACTGTCCGTGTGTGACTGAACCGGCATTACGAATGGGGACCAATAAGAAAAATGTGACCCACCAGCTTCTACACCTAAAGAAAATAATAAAACAAAAACTGCGATTAATTAATAGTATGTTAAAAGAAAAACGATGAAGACAGCATTACAATCATTAATTGAGTATTAAAATCATTAATTTTGCAATTTGTATGGAAGAATGACCGACTACGGCACCCTTAAGGTACCTACTTCAAAGATTTTATATATAATAGGATTTTATGCGTATTACCTTTGATGTAGTACTAATACCTTCTTTCCAGCGTTTTATTTTTGTTTTCTATACGATCACAATGATTTATTTTTCCGCTTTATGGCTTACTGTCTTTTATGTAGGAAGATGCTTGGCAATCTACATTTAAATATTGATTAACATACCGCAGAGATAATAAGATGTTAAAACAATACAGTCTTCTGATTACCATTTTGATGATGTTGTATTTTCTGGAAGTGGTTCTTAGACTATTATGGGAGTTCTGTTATTTCTGAAACCGAAAAGTTTATACAAATCTAAAATCCGAACATCGAGAGTCAATAGGTAGGTACTCGTATACTTACCGATTCGCTGTGATGGGTAAGAAAATAAAGACACTAATATTGTAAAGGCTAAAGTTTGTAAGTCCTTATGATTATATTTCACGCAAACGGCTAAACAGATTTAGATGACATTTTTCACTCGCGTAGACCATAACCTAAGCACATAGCAATAGGATCGGGTGAAGTCGCTGGATAAAGCCATTGAGGTAATAAAGTTAGTTTTAATAGCTATATAGCAAGCTTTGCCCACGATAAACTTAAAAATTATGGTAAAACACGAAATCAGTTTCGACCGGGAGCTTTATCTATATACGCCGCAGGTTTTTCACAAAATTAGGTTTTTGATCAAAAACCTAGGTTTTTGATGAAAAACCGGTAAGTAGATGACAAATTTTAAACTCTATTTCGTCATAAACCTGTAAAAGTTCGGATTTTTGATCAAAAACCTGAACTAGTTTAGGTTTATGGTCAATCTGCTACTGCCTTTAACTAACCTGTATCGACGTATGAACTGAGTTTGCGTGAAATTGCTTCAAAGATGTCTTTATTTGGAGGTCAAGGTTTTAAGAAATGCTCGTGTGCAAGACTAATCGGTGTGCATGCAAAAAAAAATGTTTTATGCAACTCTAGATGTCACTAGTCTACAAATTGTCATAATAAATAATTTATAAGAGATTTATAAAAAAGCAAGCACGTGGTAAACTTTTCTTTATTACATTTTTTTTTAATTTGACTCTGTTTAGTCTTATTTAATAGTAACTAAAAATTAGGTGAAATTGAAACATTATCATAATTAGATTGAAGAACGAGAATATTGATTGGGTCATGGATGTAAAATTTTGATAAATAAAAAAATGTTTCCTGTCTACTAAGTTACAAATGATGATAGATTGTTTTATTTATTTCATTTAAATTCATTTTGTCATAAAACAAAGCAATTTTGCCCAGAACTTTATCATAAACCTAAACTAGTTCAGGTTTTTGATCAAAAATCTGGACTGTAACAGGTTTATGATGAAATTGAGTTTAAAATTTGTCATCTTCCGGTTTTTCATCAAAAACCTAGGTTTTTGATCAAAAACCTAATTTTGTAAAAAACCTGCGACATATATATAAAAGCGATTTACCACTCACTGATATCACAAAATCTCAGAAACTAACTTTTACAAACTTAAAAGAACGGTAGGTTTCTTTTGGGTGTAGACATCCGCTAAAATCTGATTTTTCGAAATTCACCCCCAAAGGGAATGAAACGGGGTTCCAAAGTTTGTATGGAGAAACCGACATTGACGTGGACGACGCCGCTGGCGGAAGCTAGTTACCTATTATTGTAAGATAGCATAGGCAATAGGATTATCTAACTTCCAGGTCCATTAAAACTGAACTTTCTCTACAATTTTCTTATTTCAAAGTCTCTCCTTACTTGCATGTCGCAACAAATCGCCAACATTTCTCCTTCAACCGAACAAACTTAACTCACATAAAACACAAACATTCCTCTTTTCTCTCCAACAATACAAGCAATAAATGTTATCAAAGTAACGTCTTCTCATTTCATTTGTGTAACAAAGTGGAGGATAGCATGCAGCCGTATCTTAGCACAATGCACGGTACAGCACTACAGGTGCGCTAGTGTTGTCTCGCGACATTAGACTAGAATTGTTGCTCACTACAGACAATACACTGCCATGATATCCTTGCCAGTCTACCGCACACATACCAAGACTTCAGAGACTGCATTGAAATGAATAAAGTATACGAGCGAGTCTAGAGTTTAATCTTGTCTTGTTGGAACATCACTATGGTGCTAATAGTGTTTCGTGGTACCATTGTGTAGCGAATGAACAGCATAATTACAGCAAGCGTCCTTGCCCCGGTGTGGGTGACGAGGCTTGCTAGGATCGATGCCTGGCAAGGCTGCGGAATATTTCGAAAGACTGTTACCCTAAATCTTCCATGACTTCACCCGCTCTGGACGCCCAGTCGTCAACAGCGCGTAGTGATTTGTGACCCACGCGCTCCTCAAAGAGATGTCAGCAAACCGTAGGAGCTCGGCAGGGCCGATGCCCACTAGCTAGGACCGGGGAATTTTATTAAATGAAACCCGTATTCCTAGAACGCAAGGGCAACTGCAGGACACAGGTGTGGTTTTAATCTGTAAAAATCTGACACGCCCTCTCGCTCCACTCAGAGTGGGAAAAGTCATTGGATGATTTCCACCCTTAAAAAAAAAAGAAAAACTCGCTCTAGGCGGAACGGGAGGGCTTGTCAAACTTTTACTTATTAAACCCACTCCTATGTTCTTTCTTTGCCTTGATTTCCCTGGACCCCGGGTCTCTCTTTTGAAAGCATATACACGGCCTTAGTAGGCGTCAGCCCTGCTGGGGGCCCCTACGGTATGCTCACATCTCCTTGAGGCACGCGTGGAACACTACGCGCCATCGACAACTTAGTCTCGGTCCGAACGGTTACCGGACGGCGAGCTAACCATTGCTCGCCATCCGCATTTTACGTCAGTAAAAGTCTGAAACACCCGCTCAATCCACCCAGAATGGAAGGAATTATTGTACGTAGGTACGGTAGCTAACTATTTTATTTTATATCTACCTGTGGTAATGGTTTTAATTCCATTAAATTAGCTGCAACATGATGCGGTTGATTTTGAAATTATTATTTGATTTCAGGTTGACTTTAACAGCTGCTGCGGTGTGCGGCCCAGGGGAATGATATATTATTCAATATTTTAAACATAGACGTAATAATTTATATCCTGGTAAAATTACTGTTTTCAGTTCTCTTTATTATAATGATTTGATATTTATCACAGTATTTATTCGTTTATAATTTCAGCATATTATGTATTTTATTATTATAAGCATCTAACTTTAATGTTATTTCATTTTATTTGAAATATTACTAGTATTTACTTATTGTGCACGCCTACCAAAGTTTACTCTTTTTTAACCCAAAGGTTGACTGATAGAGAATGCCACGTTGCATTTACCTATGTACCACTCCAGTACGTGAATTTAAATAAATGACTATATCTACTAATAGCCAACTATGTAAGCGTATTCAAAACACTAGACATTACTCCGCTTAACTGGACTGGTATAACAAGATAAGCAGCGTACTAAATTCTCGCATGTTTTTTACGGCGATTTGTTACGTGTCTTCTTAGAGATAAAAAAATTATAAATATTTAAAAAAGGCCCTGGCAGCATGTCAAGGCATGTCTAAGTGGCCCCCTCGCCCAACGCTGCCGCGCCGTTAGCCCGACAGTTCCGAGTGTATGGGGCGTAAACTCACTGATCGCACGAGCAGAGTGCCTTCAACGATCCTTTTACGCGATGTAATACGCGAGCGAGGATAAATGCCGTTTTGAAATATATCGCACTTTTATTTCACTTCAACGTTCATGAAGCATTGTAGACCCCGCCCGGCCAACGGAACACTTATTACGTCAACTCCTTCACTTTGCAAACACTCCACTGAACTTTAAAGACACTTCCTAACCAATTAAAGTGGCCGGAGCAAGAAGGGCGGTTCAACTTCTGCATATCAAATCAAGCGAGCCGCAGGTACAGAGAGTTGGGGACTCGTGGTGGGCTAGTTTGTCCCCCGGTGTTTGCCGCTAAGCCACATTTCTGCTCTATCGAAAACTTAATTATGAGTGTTCCACTCGAGCTCTCGCCACACTAGCCAAACTATAACGTGGTTCGTCCTTGTTACAACGTTTTCTTAATAACATTAAGACGCTATCAAGTGAAGTGTCCGTCTGGCCCTTTCAAAACTAAACATGCGTCTTTTAGGAATGCCACAAGTTTGGCCATCTATTTATTTTAGGCCTAAATAAACAGCTTCGATCAACTAACCAGCTATGTACCCAGAAATGGCTACCGCAAAATATAAGAGTCTTAAGAAAGTTAAAACATTAAACGTTACATAAGACTATAGGTTTTGGATAGTGGCCAATTTCAAAAAGTTAATACTTCTCGTGAGTATCTAACTCTTAAGTCTTCCTGCAAAACGCGTTTATTCTTGAGAAGTTCCTTGTAACACTGCAGCACCAGCTGATCCAGAATTTATTAAGTGAACTGCAGCAAAAATGGTCCGCATTAATACTCATACGTGTGCACAATTAACATTGTAGCCAGTAATATTAAGTGCCATTTAATTATGGACCATTCATTAACCTTTTACGACCCGTTAGTCATAGTGGCTTTATGGCCTATTTGAGGCAACTGAATTCCACGTTCTAGATCTGAATACGAAATTGAATTGGACTCGGCCAGTCATACAGAATGGGCTTATTGAGCACGATTTACTGGTCTACAATGAATAGGTGCCAGTAACCATGGCTAAATCCATTACACTTGAAGCTCAAACGTTGGGTACCGCTAGAAATGACGTGCAAATTGTGTCACATGCAATAGAAATACCAGATATATCGGTGGTTTTAGCTCTGGCTGTTTAATGTGGTTTAGTAGCTGTACAATTTCAATTAAACAGTTTTCAATTTAACTAATTAAATGTTGAAACAACTGAAAAACGTATTAGCTCAACTCGAAACAGAATTTATCCAAGAACCCGAAACAAGGCAACTTCAATTTACCTTCATTTTATTTGTTCGGCCGCAGTTAGTAACTAGGGCTCAGGTAAAACTAAACTCCAACTCATCCAATTAAACGCTAACTACGAAAACCGTAGTTCTAAATTATTTTTATCAAAGTGTGCCAGTTAGAGGAACTAGTGAACAAACTGGTGTTGGTATCGTCACGACAGAGGTATCATGGTATCAATAAGACTATTATATAGCAAAGTAACAAGTTGTGGAGTTGCCAAACAACGAGAACTTTGCAGCAGGCGCCTGACTCTCATTCTACGTTTGCCGTATTCGTTGTTATACAGTATAAGTGTGTAGGTAGGCGGGTTGCCTCGTATCGTGCCCCGCCACAACGAATTAAAACTTTTCTATTTAGAAGAAACATGCTTCTAACGGAGCACTGCCATTTGGGAGTAGGAACACAAGTAATAATGCCGTCTCCCCTAGAAAACATACGTGTTTTTGTTCGTTGAATTATTGCTCCGTCGAAGTTGGAACATAATGTATTTTCAGCTTGATGTAAGCTGTCTTAGTAAACGTTTCGTTTTTGTGGAAGGTCGTACATAAATGTCTGAAGTTAAATTAGGGCCAACAGACGGAAGCTTTGTAGTAAAATTTAATGGAGTACTAAATGCTTAAATGTAGGTATCGTACACCCTCATTTCAATTTGTTATTTCAAACTCTAGCCTCCCCCTGCCACTAGGAGATCCTCAATAACTATTTTACAGTCTTCAAAAAAGTAAAGATCTTTCATATTTCATAAGCGACCCGAGCCCGTGTTTCGCAAGGAAGTTAGAATCTTTAAGATTCTCGGCTCTTCTCTACTATAATATGCATGTACATGTATGATGTAATGTCTCATGAATCACTCGGTCTATAGATAGAAACCGTATGAAAATCCGTTTACTAGTTTTTGAGTTTATCACGTATAGACAAATAGTGGGGAACTTTATTTTACAATATGAAGTATGTTTAGGTTTACACATTACTTACGCGATTACTGTGATTTGGTCTTCTAATTGATTATAACTATTATAACAATTAGTTGTTCTTGATATCCCATAACTCAAGGTTTATATTCTGTAAAGAAAAATAGTACCTAATAAAAGACCTAGAATTTGCGGTCCAAAATTCATAGCTTCGCAGATATCATCATCATCAGCCTTTTTAATGTGCCACTGTTGGGAGTCAGGCTTCCCCTCTAGAGGAGGGTTGGTCGTAGATATCATCAATCGTAATTTATATAGGTCAAAAATTTACACCAGTAAAGTACAGATTTGTCATCACACATTTAACACATATAGTGGACTGATTGAATTATTTTTTATGGTAAATAAAAATTAAAAAATATAAATAAAAAATAGTACATAGCCAATTGATTCTTTGCTATGATCTCGTTCATACCCTAGAGTTATTAGATTAAGAAAAACGTAAAATATTCAAAAGAACCAAAAATCGTTTTGGATTTCCGTCAACTATTTTACGTCTTATTTTATATTTTTTTCTTAAGTCCTAAAAGCTTTCTAAATACTTAATAGTGTCTCTATTGATATCGAGCCAAAATATTTTCCCGGTGACGTAAGCTCCTCTAGATATTATAAGTCATACATTTTTAGTGGCTGGAAAAACTTTCAGGGGCGAATACATTCGTTACAAACAACTTTTGTTCTACGACTATGAAAACAGCATAAAAATACTTTTCCGTTCAAAATATAATATGTAAGTAGGAATATTTACAGTACAAAATATTATCAAATATAGGTTTTTTTTACAAAATCACATTCAATGGGCTATGAATAAAAACTAAACTCAAAGATTTAGTACCATAACTCAAATTAGTGTTTAATTAATGTTTCATTTATGTTTCTTCTTAACATGAAGAAATCGTACTTTAAGTTTATGTTGTTTTTTTTTTAATTGTGACTATTTTTTATATATGCATGTAAGATTCACATCTAGTAGGTGTCATTCAGATATATTGTTTTACGATTTACTTTTTTGATTGTATGATTGTACATCAGTTTTGTGAAACCCACCTATGTTCTTTCAGTTGCTTCCTTTTCAGAGATTGCCCATGGTGGTTATCAGCCCTGCTGGACCTCTAAGGTTTTCCTGACAGCTTTTTGAGGCACGGGTGGAACGCTTTTTTTATTTTTGATAATTTCGCGCTTGACCGCCTGACGGAAAATGATAATGCGGTCGACAGTGGAGCGCACTTACCTAGAAGTAAGCTATTCACTTTTGACTTAAAGATACGCTACGTGCCGTCAACGACTGGGACTGGGTCATTAGAGTACGGCGGGACGGCGGGCCGGTGAGCTACAAATTGCTCAACGTCCGCTAGCCACATAACATTCAAGTGCCAAATTTTTTTTTTGGTATGTATGTAAAAATAATCCAAATAACATCCCCCGCCCTTGGGCGTAGCGGAACATAGTGTCAGACTCTTACTGACAAAAAATCCCACTCCCTTCCTTCTTGCCTTTCATACCAGGGCCGAGCTACCTTTCGGAGCTAACCCTGGCCCCAGTAGGCGTTCGACCTTGCTAGACCCTGCTGTTGCTGTTCAAGTGCCACATGACATTCAGACCGAATACTGAACCTTTTTTTTTAAATTAAATTGAAAGCATTTATTCCAAAAAGGCCATTTTCAGGCACTTTTGAATAGTCAAATGTCAGTCAGTCCAAGAAAAGTGAAGCTAAATTGCACGTTCCAAAGCGTAGATATCTATGGAGAAGAACGTTAAATCGGTTCACTTATATTTTTTGGAACACACAAACTCTGTATTTAATCCCAAACCAGTTCGGAAGCACATTATTCCTTTACTTTAACCACGTTAAATAAAGATTGTATTTGCACAGAGCCCTTATTTGCGGAGGATTTACTTATTCACTAGTACGCAGTTTGTGCGGTGGACAAATAAAGTTCTATACTTGCCCTCCATGATCCCATTTATTTTTTATAAAGAATAAATTGGACCGCTTTATTGAACTTTGCCTCCGTGGTTGCGGATAGGAAGGTAGATCCTAGTTTCGTAGTTTCGGTAGCACAATAAAGTAGTGCTATCAAATAAAAATATCAAAACCAATGTTTAGTCTCCTGACAACTCAACAAAGTATAAAACCGGCCACACAATACGAAGGGTAACGCAAAAACATGGCACGTTTGTTGTTGGTACGAGAGCCCCATTTAATAATAATAATATTTAATATTATTTAATTTAATATTTATTTTATTCTGTCTTCAGTATTGGTTCATATAGCGGAAATAGAAATACATCATCTGTGAAAATTGCAACTGATAGCTATCACGAATCATGAGATAATTCGTGATAGCTATCAGCCTGTGACAGATAGACGGACAGCGGAGTCTTAACACTAGAGTCCCATTTTTAGGGTACGGAATTCTAATTTTAAGGCAAGGAGCATCCGCTCCACGTGATTTTCACTAAAGTGTAACAGGCTACCATGCAGGTAAGTGAGACAAATTGCACTTTTAATTAACTCCTGTGACAAGTAGCCGCTAGTCACAGGAAAGTGAAATTCTCAGAGCCTAAGCTTTTACATGCAAATTAACACCACCGCTGTATTGATCCGACGAGCTAATTCCATGCCTTATTAATTCATGAATCCCCAAGCGACCACCGGTGGCCGCGCATCTATTGTCTTACTATTGTGTCTCTAATTGACGGTATCTGAAGGGTTAAAGCGTGACATACATTCAGTCAAAAAAGTATCGGGAATGGATGATTTGTTTATGGTTCCAAATTCAAATTTTTGTTTTTTTGTAGTTGTTAGATTGGCACAACTGTTTTCCATTTTGGCGCGGAGTTTGAGTTGCATCTGTTATTTATATTAAATACAGTGCTGGTTTTAGTAATATCATATATAGTGTGTATTGCGAATTTCATAATGGACAAAAATATCGAACAAAGAGTTTGTCTTAAATTTTGCATTGCCAATGGAATTTCGTGTTCGGAGTCACTGAAAATGTTACAGAAGGTTTACGGTGAATCGACTTTATCAAAAACTCGTGCTTATGAGTGGTTCAAAGCGTTCAAAAGCGGTCGAGATGTGATGGAAGATTTGCCTCGCGCTGGTAGGCCGTCAACGTCTGCAACTGAAGTTAACATCGCAAAAGTGAAGGAAATAGTGACTGAAAATCCCCATTCAACTCTGAGAGAGATAGCCGCCGAACTTTCTGTATCTCACGAGTCGATCCGTACCATTTTAACTAATCATTTGGGTATGAAACATGTTGCTGCTCGGCTAGTCCCAAAAGATCTGAATTTTCTCCAAAAACTCAATCGCATGAAAGTCGCTGAGGACATGCTAGAACGAGTCAGTTCGGACCCAACATTCATGAAACGCATTGTTACTGGTGACGAGACGTGGGTTTACGAGTTTGACATGCAAACTAGCCAACAAGCTTCGGAGTGGCGCCTTCCAACTGATCCGAAACCGAAAAAAACACGCCAAAGTCGATCAAAAGTCAAAGTCATGTTGACTGTTTTCTTTGACTATCGCGGTGTTGTGCACTCTGAATTCTTACCGGAAGGTCTAACGGTAAATAAAGAATATTATTTGAGCGTTATGCGGCGTTTAAGAGAGCAAATTCGACGAAAAAGGCCAGATTTGTGGAAAGAAAATTCTTGGATTTTGCACCACGACAATGCGCCTTCGCACAAGGCTATCATTGTGAACGAATTTTTGACCAAACACTCAACAAATACCATCCAGCAACCACCATATTCACCAGATATGGCTCCTGCTGATTTTTTTCTTTTTCCTAAACTCAAATTACCACTTCGTGGCACCCGTTTTCAATCGATAGAATACATAAAGGAGAATTCGCGGCGAGAACTGAACTCAATTCAGGAAGCAGCGTTTAAAAAATGTTTTGATGAATGGATTAGTCGTTGGCGCAAGTGTATCGTTTCTAAAGGAGCATACTTTGAAGGTGATAAAATAAATTTGGATGAATAACAGACATTTTTTGTATTATTGATCTTTTCCCGGTACTTTCTTGACAGAGTAGTATTTGCTCTAGAAATATGAGTTGAGTCTGGGTTATCGGAAAATGAGTTTAGCAAATTTTTGCTTCGATACCAAGTTCTTTGAGACATATCTTCGTATGAATAGTTGATTAGTTTACTATTAGTATATTAAAACTTCGCTGAGATAGCCAAAACTATAATAAAATTCAGCAAGTGAATAATATAAGAAAAATAACAATTTTAATTTGTGACTCACACAGCGGCACTAGACTAACAATAAAATAAATTATACTAATCATTAACATAAACTAAAATCCCTGAGCGTGGCCAAAAAGGCTTCTATTTCATAATAATATACAAAGTAGATATTTAAAAAAAAACTTTTTACAAAAAAAATATAAATTTTTATTTTATTTTCTTTTTATTTTATTTTCTTGTATTTGTGTTTGGCCTTGCTGTATCAAATAAATTATTTTTCTTTCTTTCTTTCTTTCTTATATAACCGACTTCAATGATAAAAAACACTGAAAAGTATCAAATAACTTTAATTTTGGAAGTCGGTGTTTCTATAATAGTTTAGTCTCTTCGTTATTTAACACCGACTTCCAAAATTAAAGTTATTTGATACTTTTCAGTGTTTTTTATCATTGAAGTCGGTTATATTTTTTTTGTAAAAAGTTTTTTTTATTTTACACTTTTTAGTTATGGTACCACCACTAAAAAGTACCCCTCAGTCAAACTTAAATACCTTATAGTCAGAGCGCATCTCATAACGGTTCTAATAATCCCAAACACGGTTAGATTACATTAATTTACCTTTCGGCTTCATCATCAGATCAGTTCGATATATCCTCTCCCCCTCTTCTTTCAAACAGTCATTAGACTAGATGCTGGAGAGGGAAAGGATATATCGAACTGATCTGATGATGAAGCCGAAAGGTAAATCTTTCAGTCAGTGATTAGACTAGATGCTGATAATCCCGGCTGTAGCATCAGGCCAGATATATGTCAACATTGCAATGAATTTAAAATTTAGTCTTGTTTAAAATGAGCCCAAACACGACTACGGTGCTGTAATTTCAAGGTTTGTACTTTTTCTGATGCTCCTGGCTTCAGCATCAGGTCTCTATGTTCTTCGGTGTTCTTTATTAGCAGTACGTTTATCCACACATCGAGCCGTTTTCAATGAGCCTAAACTCGATATATCTGCTGTTTGTTGTCGAGGACTTAGGTACTCTGCAGACTATCCTGACTGCAGCATCAGGTCATGACTTGATGATCATGAGACCAAATGTGGCAAATGCCCTATCAAACATCAAAACAATTTACTAAAACAGTCCTTGCCTGTTCGAGTAACTTCTTACTGTTAAGGAGTTGTACCTTCCATCATCAGCCCAGCTACCTGAGATGGTGACGACCATACGCAAACACACAAGATACTTCATAAAATATGCGAAAATCAATAAGTGAGCCTATAAAATTTGAAGGTTGCCCTCGATTTCTCCAAGATCCCATCATCAGATCCTAATTTGGTGATAATGGGACCACCTCAGAACTATCTACTTTCGAACAAAAAAAGAATTTTGAAAATCCGTCCACATTTGGCGGAGTATTCGACGAACAAACATACAAAAAAAAAAAAAAAAAAAAAAAAACATACAAACAGCCGAACGTAGTACCTCCTCCTTTTTGGGAAGTCGGTAAAAATATGCAATGCTGCTCTTCTGATAGCGCATATAATGCTACAAACACACTCAGAACAGAGATAAAGACAAAATATAATAGGTAAAAAATAAAGTGATATTATACTTAAAACGTGTGAAGGAAAGAAAATGAAATATTAATGGCTAAACAATCAAGGAAATAAGCGTCAAGGAAAATGAAGAAAGGTTCTCACTGCGAGTAATAACAAATATAATTATTATAATTACAATTAGGTATCCACTTGCTTGTAGTTCTGCACGCCTAGGCAAGCTACGACCGTTTAGTTTCGAATCTCTTTCTACAGTCGGTAACGCCTCCGATTCCTTTGTTCTGATCACGTGACGTCATCTCAACATTAAGTTGAGATGATATCATTCCCATACATTTGAAGTTTTCTATTAGCGTTAACTATCGGAAATTGTCAACTTAGCTAAGTTGGTAATTTCCAGCCCTCAGGAAAGCCTTTCGCCAATTCGAAAAACTAAACAAGAACCCACTTAAATACCTCTTGAACTAACATCAGACAGATCTTTAGAAACCGTCACAATGTACTAAACGTTGCAGGCTTCCGAAATAACGTGTGAAAAGTCCCTTGTGCACCGTCTCCCCAATTTCCTCACACTTGAAAGTATTTAAGGGGCTTACAGAGTTTTGGCATCACGTAGGATCATGACCACCTAATGACGTTAACCGCGACTGTGCCTGGAGCACTTTAGGAAGTATGCCGAAGACACATAAACGGTTGGCGATCTCTGGCCGCAATATCCAACGTTAACCGAACTAAGTTGAAACTTTGTGCATTAAACTGTTGTGTATTTCATTTCATGTCTTTGTGTTTCAGAGACTATGCTGGTTTGAGAATCAGTAGGTAAGTTATAGGATCATAATTATGTTTTTCGACATTTCACCGTATGCTCTAAATAATACGGTATCATCATAGCATGATAAGCCTTTTAATGTCCTCACTGCTGGGACTCAAGCCTCCTCTCTTTAAGAGAGGGAATGGGCCGTAATTCGAATGAGTTGGTGAATGTCACATTTTCGAATTTTTGGTTTTAGGACATGCCGGTTTCCTCACAAAGTTTTCCTACGCTGTTTTAAGAGCAGTGATGATGAAATAAATTACACGAAGTAATGCGCCTGGCTGGGTTTGAACTCGTGACCTACAACTCGTAAGTCGGCGCCGTTACCACTCGGCCATCACTGCTCTCTGTTTGTATACGGTTCCAGCTATACATAATTATCATCACTTCAGCCAAAAGAAATCCACTACTGGACATAGGCTCCTTCAAGTGCCACCATAACGATCAGACCTGTGCATCTCGCATCTGTCAGATTTTAGCAATCCCTATCAGGTCATTGGTCTACATTGTGGAAGGCCTACAAATGCCGCGTCTTCGAGTACCTCCATCGACCGGTATTTAAGCTATTGTTAAATACATAATAAATAGTCTTCAATCAATTTGTTCCGCACTCGACTAGTGTAGACTGATGATGACACTTCTTCTTTTCATGTCCATAAATTCAAATAAAATTGTATCTGACCAGTATTTGGCAACCCATTAGTTCTATCCTCGAGTCCTGTGAAGTACTCGGTACTAAATACGGACATTATGTTTGAGATGGATCGAGGAAGCCCAATTTGGCCAGATTATTTGTTCAGTTGTAGGTTGTGTGTGCACAAATGAAACTAGTACTCACGGTGGCGGAAAAAATGAGTTTATTTCCACTTACACGAATTACACACACACAAGAGTTCACAGATAGAAGGGGTAAGAGTCAGACAGATAGGATAGTACACAAGCAGAGAAAAAGCAATAGCGGAAAGCACAATCAGACATAAAAAACGCGGCGAAAGCTAGGCGGTATATTATAAAAAAGGTAGCTAGCACGCACGACAGAAGCTGTGGGCTCACTGGTCAACCGGGCCTGCGCGAGCGGCGCGAGCGAGCGCGACCGACCATCGTCCGTCTCGCTCACGCACGCAGTGCGCGGCCGGCTGGGTCTCAACGCCAGAGTCAGGACAAAAGCTTACGTCACGAGCTTCGTCACTCGCCGATAAGAAATTAACTAATATGACAAAGTTTGTCCGTGTAAGTTTGTTTGTACATACTAGTTAGATGATTTATATTAATGTAAATAATTTTAGTGTTAGTATTGATTTTATATAATATTATTGTTTGTTCTTTTATTTGATATTATATAATATTAAGTTAGGTTAGTTTTATATAATCATTAAGTTAACTAACATCACTTATATGATAATTATGTGGTAGGTCACCACACAGTGACCAACATAGGTCTAGAGCCGGTTGCAGTTTTTAATCCTTTCACCACATTTGCTCAAACATAAGTTTGAGCAAATGTGGTGAAATGCCACTACAGCATACATAAAAACTCAGTTATAATTTCACCCATTTTTTGTCTATAATGCCTTCATATTCACAATATACTCAAAGAACAATCAAAGCTTTTAAATAATAAAGGTACACTTACCAAAGGTACCTTATATAAAGTCCTTTGTAGAATGCTTTTATGCCGCCCTCACTCTTGTGAAGAACCTCGACTTCGCGTGAGCTTGGCAAGTTCGCGACAATACACATTCCTCGATACGTTCACGCTTCCTAACTATACGACTAGGGAATACAATCTCGTCCTCGTGAGGCGGCCTTTTTTAGCGAGATTGATCTCGGACGAAAAAAGGGCGAGATCTCGCGAGTTTAACGAGTTTAACGAGTTTGTACTCGAGCATAAAAACGTCTTATTCGAAGCGCCAACTGACACGGACGTTAAAAAATCATAGAAAGATACGTCAAAGTTTGATGCAAAAAAATCTATTGAAAAAATTCGTGAAAATAAATGTTTATCTTTTTTTTATTAGCAGGATAAGGAAATCGATCGCCGTATCGAAAACGGCGAGGGAAAGCTACTGGTCCATGAAGACGCTAATGAAGATCTACCGAACTCCCTGAAGCGAAAACTCATCGATATGTGTATTCTACCCGTCCTAACCTACGGTGCCCAGACATGGTCGCTCACCGAGTCACAAAAGTTTCGCCTTGGGGTTTGCCAACGAGCCATGGAACGCAGCATTCTGGGTGTCAAAAGAGCCGACAGAATGAGGAACACCACGCTACGTCAAAAGACAGGTATTATAAACGTAGGAAAAAAGGCTGCCAAGCTAAAATGGGATTGGGCGGGTCACATCAGTCGCATGCACTCTGACCGTTGGGCAAGAGTTTCCACAAAGTGGGTACCCGAAGATGGACGATGCCGCCGAGGTCGACAAAGGAAGAGATGGCGAGACGACCTGGATTCCTACCGCGGGGACTGGTTCGAGGTGGCTCGGGAAAAGAATACCTGGAAGAAGTTGGGGGAGGCCTTTGCCCAGCAGTGGGACAGTATAGGCTAATGTTTATCTTATAATATATTTTTCACACCACCTGCTCGAAAATGTCAAATTATATATCAAGCAACCTTAACCAAAAGTGAGTCATTAGTGGCCGGGGCATAGAAATATATTATATCTATGGGCCGGGGGCACAGCCGATCTATAACGTTGTACTGGATTTCATTATGACCCGTTGGTCAATAATGTGACTATTATTTTCTCACAGTAGGTGTAAAAAGTAGAGTATCCTCCTCTGGGCTAAAGGTGTCTTTGCCTTGGGCTAGCTTGAATCCCTCGCTGCATTCAGGATTCTTGTATTAACTCCCTCGCTTTGCTCGTGAGTTAAATCCCGAATCCTTCATTGCGCTCGAGATTCAACATGACGCCCGTGACATAAGACACAACTTTAGCCCCTTGGTGCATAATCTACTATTTTTAGTGGGTAAAAATCATACAAATAATATCTCCCGCCCTTGGGCGGAGCGGGAGATAGCGTCAGACTATTACTGCTTAAAAACCCACCCCGTTCCTTCGTGCCTTCCATACCGTGGCTGAGCTACCTTTCGGAACTAACCCTGGCCCCCGTAGGCTTCAACCCAGTGCGCGCCATGGACGATTTGGGCTCGGTCCGGACAGTGACCGGACGGCCGGAAAGCCAACTACCCATTGCTCGCCGTCCGCAAGCCCGCGCTTACGGTTATCTTATAATACTTATAACTTTTATAGTTTTTTTTTCCTAATTTATTAAAACTATTGTGATTATTTGCAAAAAAAAATCACACAAAACTGCCAATCTCGCGAGATCTCGAAATTGGCGAGATCTCGCGATATGGTTATTCATAAACTCGCGAGATCTCGCTTGAGCCCCAATTTCGCGAGATTTGCATTTTCTATATACGACTCATGAAGCACTACTCGAGAACTCAATGATATTGTGAGAACGCTAGTACGTACTTGGCAAATACGACTGATAGCTTACTTGAACTTTAGGGGCCTTCAATGTCACTCCAGAACTCCCCTGTTCATAATTAATTTCTAAGTTCGACTCTATTTCGACTGTACCCTTTTCGGATGAAGTGATTACTTTAAAGGGAAAGCATTAACATTTTAACGGGGATTTAGATTTTAATAGAAAAGATTTTAGTATCTACTTACAGTTTTTCAGAGATTTAGATTTTAATAGAAAAGATTTTAGTATCTACTTACAGTTTTTCAGAGCATCAGATAATACGTCTACTGATCGGATTAAAAGAAATCTTTGCCCATTATCTCCAGTGCTAAAGCGTTTTCTTACTTCCTTTTTTTCTACGTAAAGTATTCGCTTACATGGAATCAAAGGGATAATTAATTGAAGGTTATTTTATTGCTTTATTACTTTGAACGTTCATTTTTTGCCTTGACCCCTTTATTCATCGGTCTTTGAAATTGTTTCCATTTTTACCGACTTCCCAAAAAGGAGGAGGTACTATGTTCGGCTGTTTGTATGTTTTTTTTTTATCGACTTCCCAAAAAGGAGGAGGTACTATGTTCGGCTGTTTGTATGTTTTATTTTTTATCGACTTCCCAAAAAGGAGGAGGTACTATGTTCGGCTGTTTGTATGTTTTTTTTTTATCGACTTCCCAAAAAGAAGGAGGTACTATGTTCGGCTGTTTGTATGTTTTTTTTTATCGACTTCCCAAAAAGGAGGAGGTACTATGTTCGGCTGTTTGTATGTTTTTTTTTTGTTCGTCGAATACTCCGCCAAATGTGGATAGATTTTCAAAATTCTTTTTTTGTTTGATAGTAGATAGTTTTGAGGTAGTCCCAGTGTCACCAAATTAGGATCTGATGATGGGATCTTGGAGAAATCGAGGGCAACCCTCAAATTTTATAGGCTTACTTATTGTTTTTCGCATATTTTATGAACTATCTTATGTATTTGCGTATGGTCGTCACCATCTCAGGTAGCTGGGCTGAAGATGGAAGATACAACTCCTTAACAGTAAGAAGTTACTCGAACAGGCAAGGACTGTTTTAGTAAATTGTTTTGATGTTTGATAGAGCATTTGCCACATTCGGTCTCATGATCATCAAGTCATGACCTGATGCTGCAGTCAGGATAGTCTGCAGAGTACCTGACTCCTCGACAACTAACAGCAGATATATCGAGTTTAGGCTCGTTGAAAAGGGCTCGATGTGTGGATAAACGTACTGCTAATAAAGAACACCGAAGTACATAGAGACCTGATGTTGAAGCCAGGAGCATCATAAAAAGTACAAACCTTGAAATTACTGCACCGTAGTCGTGTTTGGACTCATTTTAAACAGGACTAAATTTTAAGATCAATGCAATGTTGACATAAGTCTGGCCTGATGCTGCAGCCGGGATTATCAGCATCTAGTCTAATGACTGATTGAAAGAAGAGGGGACGAGGATATATCGTACTGATCTGATGATGAAGCCGAAAGGTAAATTAATGTAATTAACCATTTTTAGGATTATTAGAACCGTTATGAGATGCGCTCTGACTATAAGGTATTTAAGTTTGACTGAGGGGTACTTTTTAGTGGTGGTACCATAACTAAAAAGTGTAAAATAAAAAACTTTTTACAAAAAAAATATAACCGACTTCAATGTTAAAAAAACACTGAAAAGTACCAAAAAACTTTAATTTTGGAAGTCGATGTTAAATAACGAAGAGACTAAACTATTATAGAAACACCGACTTCCAAAATTAAAGTTATTTGGTACTTTTCTGTGTTTTTTTACCATTGAAGTCGGTTATATTTTTTTGTAAATAGTTTTTATCTACACACCTTTCTATTGCTAATCAAGCTATTTATAATTGAATGGCGTGAACTTTCTTGAGATCACTAGAGCTAGCTAGTATTGATTGGCATCGGGAGTCGCAAAGCATCGGCGCCGGCTTACGGACGGCAAGTAATAGGCAGCTCACTATCCAATAAGGGTCAAGCTCAAAGAGATATCAGCAAAATGGGACCACAAAGGCCTATGCCTGCTAGGATGGCGGAATTTTTCGAAAGAACAAGTGTGGTCAATGGCAACTGAAGGAGGTCAGGTGAGTGTTAGTGAGTAAAATAACTCCCTCTCGCTTCTTGGAAGGAGTTCCTTATTTGGTAATTTACCATCACAAAAAAATATAATTTTTTGTCACGTGAGATATTTTTTTGGAAGATTTATGGCAACATTAACTCATTTTGGGTTTTATAATTATTTTTCTCTTATCCTTCGTCCATAATTTTATTACCAAGATCAGCATGGAAAGGAATTAAATCATTTATTACACGACTATCAATAATTAGATGGCAAGGCTTGCGACAAGTTGCCAAGCCTCAAGATTAAAGTCTCCGCATGATCCTAGAACTAATTGGGCGTTTAATGAGAAGGTTGGGGAGCGGGCGGCCGGATTAGCTTCAAATGAATCAAAGTTGCCCTCGGCTCGGCCCGCATCGATCGCCTTCCCGATCAACTATACGTGTTTACTGTTGTTTAGTGCCCATTCAGTTAATTAACTAAGCTGATTGTTCATTAGAAGTAGAGGGCACATTTCTACCTTTGGAATTCAATGAAAAATAGTGAGATAGAGTCTGTTTCGGAATTGAGCGGCTTTTTTTATTAGGTCTAACGTTAATAAATGAGAAAACGGTCTTCTTTTACATTAGGGTAAGTCGTGGTTAATTGTATTTACAGTATGAATAATTTACTTTACACATAAAATTGTTAAAAATTGGATGTAATTTTTTTGGCAAATAAACATTATTATTATTATTAATTTAACACCAATTATTGATACTGAAGTGAACTATTTTTTGTCCCGGTCTTTTTTTTTTTACGGTCGGCAAAAATCATCTCCCGGTCTGGGCGGAGCAAGAGGGATTGTTAGACTTTTACTAATTAAAACCCTTTACGTTCCAGGGCTATGGTACCTCTTTCAAACAAATTCGCAGTCCTGGCAAGCATCGGCCCTAGTGGGCCTCGTTCGTTTGATGAAGACCGGAGTTTTTATTAAAATCAGTGCTGTCCAAAGAATAATAATAATAAAAGGTTTACCTTTTATCTCTTCCAAAATATAAAACAAAATTAATAAAAGTAAACTAAATTCTATTTCAGGACAAAGTAAATTAAAATTAATCTTGATCCTAATCCTAATACAATATAAATTGTTACTTTGCAATAAATCCTCCAGAAATAAAGTCCTCTTCCTAGGAACCTTTAGCTTTCTCTATCTTAGGCTGTTTGCATAAAAATAACAACAGAATTTGGAATATTAATTTGGTAAAACTGTGAGTTTTATATAATTTTTGGGTTTTTGAAATACATATTATTAAGTTAATATAAAAGCATTAACAATCCCACAAAACAATGCTAATTTCAGAAGAGATTAACACCTTTGATACACACTGGACTCCCGCATAATTTCTGTTAGAAAACATAACGGAGCGGCAAAACTTTATAATGTATGTTTTAAAAGTGAGGGTATTCAGGAAGCGGTACAAGCCAAAGCGAAACCGAAAGCCCGAGGAAATCCCAAAGTGGTAAATATACAATGAGTTGTGGTTTTTGCTATGGATACAACCTAACATGAGGTACATGAACTATCTTTAAATTTCTATTAAATATTTAATTATCTTAGGTACTACCTAATCAGATATGATGACCAGTGACGGATTAACCCTTAATCAAATTAAGCCCCGAGACGGAGGTACCAGAAGGTGCACAAAAATAAACCGTCCTTAGGGCAAAATTTCGATATTATACATAGAGTCCGATATGTTAAAAACCTTAGACGTTAATACTTGCGTGAATTCAATGCCCAAAAAAGCCGCAAGGCGCATTTCAATAAATAAACAATTTGTGCTTTGGTTTTTACTAGTATTGTTGTCGCACCTACTCCACTTCTAAAGTACGTTACAATTCATCTTATTTTACAAAAAACTAATGTTTTAGGCGGTAAAGGTTTAAGAGGGTCCTTTTCCACTCGCCTTTCGTAAACATCGAAAATGGTTTAAAAGCTTGTTACTTCATTTAATGCAATCCAACACGATGTTTGACATAAAGGCAACGCAAAAAAAGAGAGATAACGCCTGAAAACTCTGTTAGTATTCGGTAATTCCGAGATTTACTCGAAAATTTCACAAAACTTGCTCCAGGAAGTAGCTGTTTTTTTTAAACACTTAAAAGTTTCCGCCGCCGGGATTCCGATCCCGATTTCCGGCCACCGTACACGCAGGCTCGCGGACGGCGAGCCATGGGTAGCTCGCTGTCCGATCGTCCGGTAATGGACCGAGTCCAAGACGTCGACGGCGCGCACTGTTCCTGCGCGCCTCAAGGAGTTGTCAGCAGCAGGAGGGGCCCAGCTGGGTCGAAGCCTACTAGGGACAGGGTTGTCCGAAAGGGAGCCATTCGCCGTTCCTTCTAGCCTTCATACCGATGAAGGCTAGAAGGAACGGCGCGGGGTTTTTAGTCAGTAAGAGTCTGACACTATCTCCCGCTCCACCCAAGAGCGGGCTTTGTCATAAGATGATTTTCCCCGTCGACATAAAAAAAAACCCTTAAAAGTTTTTGGGAAAAGTTTTCGTCATTTAGAATCTTAATAAAATTTGCAAGGTTTCTAGAGGTTTACTTTTTCGACTTTTTTAATTTTTAGACAAATTATGAAGTGTCAAAGTTCATACAAAATAGGAGATTTTCAGAGGTTTTTACTGGATTAGTTTTACACAAATTTAGAAATTGGTTTCTTGAAATCTAGATAATATCCACAAGATACTGTGTTTCCAAAATATCTAATGAAAAATGTGTAATAACGTAATAATCAGTTATGAGCGGTTGTATGAAAAATAGTGAAAATGTGAGTCATGATGCACCACATTAAAGACTGATTCTAGTTGACATACGGATACGGCCCCACAGGCGAGGATTGCTTAGGGCATCAAGTAGTCTTAATCTGTCACTGATGATGACCCATTTTTAATTAGGTACCCCTGACAGCTATCCACTTATTTTTTTATTATTGTTTTTGGCTTACTATCAGGTGGGATCACAAGTTCGCTCCGCGAACGTGATCAGATCGTCTCACCACAGTACCATAGATACGTGGACTAAATGCGACAAGTCATTCTCTACCAGATCAGCCTTTGGTTAAAAGGTATTTTATTCGGGAAATATCAATAGTAATCTGCCATCAAAACATAGTCCTACGAAATTCCTTTTATTTTCAGATTCATAAAACTTGCTTGTACACATTTCCATTTTATTCAGTACAACATCAACTACAAACACCGACTCGCGTCAAAAAGGAACAAATATTTCACAAGGAACATTTCCTCGGAGTTCATAATCGCTATACTTTTGTAATGTCCACGTACCTGCCTTCTATATTTTTTACGAGCGGGCTCAGTCGCCTCCAATATTACTTTTTTACAACCAAACCATCATAACACGGGCCAATGTTTTCTCAGATACATATTAGAAAAATCATTTTCCTGCAGGTCTCACTGAAACAGTAATCAACATGAAGTATTTTTATTGTGTACTTTATAACCGTAGTGAAACGGATTGCTTTGGTTCGCACTGTTTCATGCTATTTTACGAGTGTCTCGCGGTATGTTATAAAATTATGGACGTTTTATTGATATAGAGACTAATAAAGACTAATTTTATGGTGTCGTGCAAACAGGTTTTGTTAGGGGCTTTTCTTTGGCACGTAAATGGAGATTAAGTCATAACCAGATGGAAAGTACAACAAAATATTAGTCAACTGGTTTCATGAATAATATATGTATGTGTAATAATATATACATAAGTAGCTCTGGGGGAAAAGAAAAGATGGATGGATTGTGTGAGAAGTGATATGAATAAAAAGGGAGTTAGTGATAGCGTGACGAGCGACAGGACAGAATGGAAGAAAAAAACGTGTTGCGCCGACCCCAAATAAAACGGGATAAGGGCAGGAAGATGATGATGAAGTAGCTCTGGGGGGCTGTGCACACCCCATTTTTTAAACGCGCCGTTGACGAGGTTGACCAGGCCCTAAACCTCATCATTATCATCAGCCGACAGATGTCCACTGATGGACATAGGCCTCCCCCAAGTGTCGCCACAATGTCGACCCTGTGCGTCCCGCATCCATCATCGGCCCAAAAGCTCACGAACGTGAAAATACTGTGGCCTAAACGCAAACAAAGGATTTAATTTTTAGTTCGTCAAAAAATAAAAGCTAACAATTGTATAAAAATACGCGTAACCACAGGGAATGTTTTCATTTACTCACACAAAGAGCCCAAAAAATCTACATATACCTAATACATTTCGCACACAAAACTTATTATTTAACGAACGTTCATATCAGAGAACAAAACCGCACGTAATTATCCGTACAGAAAGGGTAATATAAAGTTAGTGGCTTTTAACATGTTGAAGCGTTCACAAACTGCGGTATTTCCCGTGTGAAACTTCGATGTAAACTCACTCTTGTTCTTATTATACTCGTCGTATGCAAAATGGCGATGATTTAAATAATTTTCATACAGGAACAAAGATTGTAGGAACTTTATGAGCGAGTCATGTTTAGTTTGTAAGGTTTTAGTGTGCTTTTCCACCAAAGACTCTGGGTGGTTTTCCAGGGGTGCTTTCCCACGCATCCATAGCACGCATCCATAGCACGCATCCATAACACGCATCCATAGCACGCATCCATAGCACGCATCCATAGCACGCATCCATAGCACGCATCCATAGCACGCATCCATAGCACGCATCCATAGCACGCATCCATAGCACGCATCCATAGCACGCATCCATAGCACGCATTCATAGCACACATCCATAGCACGCATCCATAGCACGCATCCATAGCACGCATCCACAGTACACATCCAAAACATAGCTTAGTTGAACCCTTTTCCACCCGTGCTAAGCTATGTGGACCAATGAATATGATTGGTGGATGTCAAACCCAACCATAACAACGTAGCATAGCTCACCTCTGGTGGTAAAGCACCCTTACTGATGACTATGTTTTAGGATAGTCTAAAAAATATGTCGTGCTAGCACGACATATTTTTGGTTTGTTTACGTGGAGCGTTTTATGAAATACTGAAATATGTACGTGCCTGCAATACAACAAAGTTTCATGGGACGCCATTGTTAAACTGGAACGTCCAAACTGTATAGCACATTTTGTTGTCACATAACTTCTGGAAAGTTTGTCAATTCACATTCTAAGTGAATAACTTAACGTAATTTAAAATCACTTCAATTGGAAAGCTAATTGATGGAGTCAGACGAAAGATGGGTACTGACGTTCGATTTTTGAGAAAGTTTTTGTGAATCGATATTCTAAACTCGAAAGTAACTCAGTCTGTCTGTTTGTTGAGTCGTCACGTCTTAAAACGGTTGACTTAAAAAACACAGCTAGACTGTATTTGAATTTTGGGCACGCCACGATTATGGCAGTAAGTCCCCTCTTTGAGGAGTGGCTGGAAAGACCTCACGGCGTCCTTACCTTCCGCATGACGCAGGTCCTCACCGGGCATGGCACGTTCGGGAGGTACTTGTATCGGATTAAAGCGGAAGAGACGCCCGGGTGTCGCCACTGTGCGGAACGTCCGGAGGACACGGTGGAGCAGACTGTCGAGGTACGTCCTGCCTGGGCGGAGCATCGCAGTGCCCTCGTGGGGGCGATCGGTGGTGGAGACCTCTCGCGCCATGCTTTTGTCAAGGCCATGGTCTGGAGTGAGGAGGAATGGCGGGCGGTTGCCTCCTTCTGCGAAGCAGTAATGGTAGCAAAGGAGGAGGCCTACCGCATCAGGCAACGGCCCTCGCCGCCGCCGCCGGAAATCCGATCCCGATTTCCGGCCACCGTAGACGCGGGCTCGCGGACGGCGAGCCATGGGTAGCTGTCCGTCCGTCCGGTAACTGTCCGGACCGAGCCCAAGACGTCGACGGCGCGCACTTTTCCAGCGCGCCTCAAGAAGTTGCCAGCAATAGGAGGGGCCCAGCTGGGTCGAAGCCTACTAGGGCCAGGATTATCCAAAAGGAAACTCGAGCCCCGGTATGAAGAGGCTAAAAGAAACGAAGTGGGTTTTTAGTCAGTAAGAGTCTGACACTACTATCTCCTGCTCCACCCAAGAGCGGGGGTTGTCATAAGATGATTTTTGCCCAGCGTAAAAAAAAAAATTGTTGAATTTGGATAGGAATCATAGTATAATTTTTATCCAGGGAGGGAGTACGTTCTCGTTAAAGTTAATTTAATAAGCAGATCGTATTCACAATGTATGTATACATTATTATATGTAAGTAGCTTGGTGAAAATAATTACAAAAGAATTTCTATAAAAAGCAATATTAATTTTCTGACTGCGACACACACGTTTTTATGTCGAGTAGATTAATAAATTTTATGAAATATTGAGCTTATAAATAAAAATACAAGGTCAAAATTAGATTTTTAATAGAAATATATAGGATGCGTTGCCCACGCTCAAAAAATACAAACAAAAAAATTTACAAAAACGTAGAATTTCATTAGATTTTTCAACTTTCTTGGACTCGGCTTCTAGTCTAATCAGATGCCGATGTCTAGTGTATCAATATTTAACATGAAACGACTGCCTATCAGATCCCCACAACCCAAGTAATAGAGTAATATAGTATAGAGTAGAGTATACTTTTGGCAAGTCACAAATGACAGTCAGGATCAGCAGCTTAACGTGCTTTTCGGCGCACGGAGGTATATGTTCCCACATTCAGCATAATAAGTATCCTATCTATTACTTCAGGACACGGTCTACCTGGGTACCAAAGTTTAATCAAAATCCGTTCAACCTTTTAAGCACGAAAAAGTAACAAAAATACAAACTTTAGTCGTTATAATATTATACATCTAAATAATATTACCTAATTAAAAAATTAACACGTTCGGACTACCAAATAATAAAAAGTGTCTCTGAATAATGTTTTTGGAACCCAAAGATTTTTTTTTAAATTAACTACTTATAAACATCATAACTAATAAAAGTGTCCTTAAAATAGATAGAAATCTTAGCATTTTTTTATACCTTTATATTACAATACGAAAATGAGACCCGTGCATCGGGAAGTCTTGAGAAAGCAAATATCGTTCCTCAAGATTCCCTGATAAATCACTCCGTTTTAGAGACCCAAACAACAGAACATTCCGGGAGTACGTTACAATATGCTATCAAATAGAACCATATCACTTTATTATTGATGGTGGATTCCGAATTCCTCGAATTGTACCACTTAACCTTAATACCCATTCATAAGTATAATATCTAACTACTACCAAGACTGGCTGTATTAATGAGCGTTGATTAATATCTGCAACATAGTATGATGACTTAGTGAAGATCATTAATTGATTAATCATCAAGACACAGGAAAGAGATAGCGGTTAGTGGATATAGCAAATAAGATAACATGAAACTACATCTGTCTTCTCCAAGGAGATTGGCAGAAATAATGATGTCATATTAATTCTTTATTGTACACCATGATAATATTTATTTTATTTTATTTATTTTCCCTTTATTGGCCAACCAACAATTGTTTACTCCATAATTTTTTTAAATATTAATCTAAGGTTCATGTACATAGGCGAACTTACCTCAAAGGCGAGTTTTCTTCCAGCAAACCATTGAGTGATAGAGAGAGATCACAGTAGAGGGTAACCTGCTTTTATTTACTTAAAAACTAATAAACAAACTTTTAAAGGTTTTGCATCTATAGAACAAATGTTGGAATATCATAGCTAAAAGAGATGATTTGTTTAACACCAAGGTTCAGTCTGCAAAATCAGTCAGAACCCATAAAAAATCACTGCTCAGCAACTGAACCCTTATATGAGTAGGATCACTTTATTGTCAAGATCCTTTTTTCAGGAACGTATCGAGGTATCAAGCTGAAACTAATACTCAGGTCTGCTGCCTCTTGGAGTAGTGAAAAAACCAACGCAATCTAAGATAAGGCCGTTTATGCTCCGGCCGGCAAGGGCTTTTAGGCACATTTACACTCGCAAGGAAATCAAAACCTATTAGAGGACTTCACGTTGACCTAGAAACCTGAAATTCGGCAAGAAGCAAGGTCTCATAACACCCACAGACACACATATACAACTACAAGTACAATACAAATGTAATGAAATATGTTATATTTTATTTTATTGTTATTGTGGTGTCTTGTTGTAGTTCTGAGCTTAGAACACCTTAAATATACTTTTTATCTCGGCTTTTACTTCGTATTTATATCAATACTCAGTTCTAAGAACCAAAATTTATTTTCTTTCCGCTTAACTAAAATATACAAAGGAAAAACATGGTCGCCGAGCAGGTAATAAAATAATCAGCGCGTATAAATGCGGATGAAACATCAGAATTCTCGTCCGCGCCATAACTTCACGTCTGAGAAAACATCTTGCCATATTATGCTTTTTGTGGGACGCTCTCAAAACGAGAGCAATTTATTTAATGGACTAGATAGTTGTTTCCCGCAATTTTCACGACATGTGAGTGGTTCACACTGCCCAACACTATTCATTTAAATATTTTCTACCTCGTGTTTAACAGTTTTCAATGGAGCTTCTATTTCAAAGCTCTCGACCGGATTTATAGTAAAGCTGTAAATTCTGTACAAATGTAAAGGGGAAAGAGGAAATAAATGTTGTTTTACGGACAATGAAATGTGGATGAAATATTTTGGACAAAGCCTATATTTTGATCAAAGAAAACCGATTTTATTTAGGGATGTTATGGAATTCTGTAAACGTAACCGGGTCAACCGATGTAAAAATCCTAAAAATCTGTCCACTGTAAAAGTTCAAATTATTTCGAAGAAAAAATTAATAATTATATTATATATTGTAAGGAGAATCCTCTCTTACGTCAGTAGCTACCCCCTACCTCGCCTATAAAAGCAGAGTGCTGGCATAGACGGCCCTTTTTTGCTGCCCCGCGCTCGGACTGGACGGACGTGCGAATCATCAGCTTGTCGCAAAGTTACGTAAGCCATTTGAGTTTAGTGTAGTAAAAGGTGATAAAGTGAAATTTTGTTTATTAGATTTTAAGTGTTAAGTGAATTGTATTGATTGTGATTTAAATAAATTATTGTTAATTAGAAAAATGGTTCTTTTGTTGTAGTTTGTTTTTTTTTAATAATTTTCCACTTCTGAAGCTTATAATATTATATCGACTGATCGTATGTAGTTACTACAATATACAAAATAGGTATCAAAATCATTTATCACGGATAATTATCATTAGGTATATAATTATAAATATATTCCACAACTTTCACACAACATTCATTCCAGCACTAACTTCTGAGTTTTATAAGTGCCCAGTGAACTAGTATGTGATATTACAGTGTAATTATACCTAATTATCCTGATTTTTTCTTCGACTATTTCTAAAAAAGTTATACTATTTAGAACCAAAACTATCTGAAAATTATGAATAAAGCAAGAACTACACTAGACCGATGCACACGTGGACGCCTGATTTGTACATGGCGGCGCGTTGCGTAGCGTGGCATCGCATGGATCTATTGTACTACTCTGTCAAGAAAGTACCGGGAAAAGATCAATAATACACAAAATGTCTGTTATTCATCCAAATTTATTTTATCACCTTCAAAGTATGCTCCTTTAGAAACGATACACTTGCGCCAACAAATAATCCATTCATCAAAACATTTTTTAAACGCTGCTTCCTGAATTGAGTTCAGTTCTCGCCGCGAATTCTCCTTTATGTCTTCTATCGATTGAAAACGGGTGCCACGAAGTGGTAATTTGAGTTTAGGAAAAAGAAAAAAGTCAGCAGAAGCCATATCTGGTGAATATGGTGGTTGCTGGATGGTATTTGTTGAGTGTTCGGTCAAAAATTCGTTCACAATGATAGCCTTGTGCGAAGGCGCATTGTCGTGGTGCAAAATCCAAGAATTTTCTTTCCACAAATCTGGCCTTTTTCGTCGAATTTGCTCTCTTAAACGCCGCATAACGCTCAAATAATAATCTTTATTTACCGTTAGACCTTCCGGTAAGAATTCAGAATGCACAACACCGCGATAGTCAAAGAAAACAGTCAACATGACTTTGACTTTTGATCGACTTTGGCGTGGTTTTTTCGGTTTCGGATCAGTTGGAAGGCGCCACTCCGAAGCTTGTTGACTAGTTTGCATGTCAAACTCGTAAACCCACGTCTCGTCACCAGTAACAATGCGTTTCATGAATGTTGGGTCTGAACTGACTCGTTCTAGCATGTCCTCAGCGACTTTCATGCGATTGAGTTTTTGGAGAAAATTCAGATCTTTTGGGACTAGCCGAGCAGCAACATGTTTCATACCCAAATGATTAGTTAAAATGGTACGGATCGACTCGTGAGATACAGAAAGTTCGGCGGCTATCTCTCTCAGAGTGGAATGGGGATTTTCAGTCACTATTTCCTACACTTTTGCGATGTTAACTACAGTTGCAGACGTTGACGGCCTACCAGAGCGAGGCAAATCTTCCATCACATCTCGACCGCTTTTGAACGCTTTGAACCACTCATAAGCACGAGTTTTTATAAAGTCGATTCACCGTAAACCTTCTGTAACATTTTCAGTGACTCCGAACACGAAATTCCATTGGCGATGCAAAATTTAAGACAAACTCTTTGTTCGATATTTTTGTCCATTATGAAATTCGCAATACACACTATATGTATAATTATGATACTAGCTTTGCCCGCGCGGCTTCGCTCCCGCTCTTTCCTACTCCACCCTACTATACCCAACTCTACCCTACTCTTACTCTACCCTACTCTACCCTACTCTACCCTACTCTACCCTACTCTACCCTACTCTACCCTACTCTACCCTACTCTACCCTACTCTACCCTACTCTACCCTACTCTACCCTACTCTACCCTACTCTACCCTACTCTACCCTACTCTACCCTACTCTACCCTACTCTACCCTACTCTACCCTACTCTACCCTACTCTACCCTACTCTACCCTACTCTACCCTACTCTACCCTACTCTACCCTACTCTACCCTACTCTACCCTACTCTACCCTACTCTACCCTACTCTACCCTACTCTACCCTACTCTACCCTACTCTACCCTACTCTACCCTACTCTACCCTACTCTACCCTACTCTACCCTACTCTACCCTACTCTACCCTACTCTACCCTACTCTACCCTACTCTACCCTACACTACCCTAATTTTTTTTTTTCCATAAGAACCTTCTCCTCACAATAACAATCACAACAAAAAAAAAATCAGCCAAATCGGTCAAGCCGTTTTCATGCCAAGTCGTGACAACGGAAAATGGGGGTCATTTTTATATATATAGATTACTAAAACCAGCACTGTATTTAATATAAATAACAGATGCAACTCAAACTCCGCGCCAAAATGGAAAACAGTTGTGCCAATCTAACAACTACAAAAAAACAAAAATTTGAATTTGGAACCATAAACAAATCATCCATTCCCGTTACTTTTTTGACTGAATAGCTCTGCAAGTCTAGTTTCCATACAAAATGTATGGAGACCGACGCGCCCAGATCGACGTATGTAACCCACGTGTGCGCAATGTAGTTCTACCTGGATCCGAAATAATTTCATATCTGGGTGCCAATTCTCGATATTCGCCATTTATCTCGAGTTCGAGATTGCAAGTCTATCTCTATGTCTATCAAAAATATCTCTATCTCTACCAAAAAATGTCGAATTGAGCAGAATTCCGTATTCTCAGTCAAAATAGAAATAAATTTCACGAAAATGTCGAGTCGAGTGAAGATAATGTTACCATTAGGAAGAACCATAGACTAAGTTCGTGTAATCGGACGTTCCGTTTTATGTAGTTATGAATGAATGAATGATTTGGTTTTAATTCATGAATCCCCAAGCGACCACCGGTGGCCGCGCATCTATTGTCTTACTATTGTGTCTCTAATTGACGGTATCTGAAGGGTTAAAACGCTGACTAGATCTAATTCTTTATGTATAAAACGGAACGTTTCGTGCAAAAATAATTAGTTTGACAGTTGATTGTCAGAATTCGCGGTTCAAAACTTTTGATTTTGTGAACTGTGCTGTTTATTGTTGTGCGTTTTATACCATAAGAATAAGTACTGTGTTTTATACTTTAAAAAACATGGAGGGGAAAAAATACTTGACTTCTGTTTCGCTCAAGTCGTAAACATCGACGGCGTGATAAGTGGAATGTTGTCGCCGTGTATGTGCCAGTTGCTCACTACTTTCCAACAACACCGAGATAAATATGTTAATAAACTCGTCTATTTTTAGTGGTTTCGAGTCCAATCGTGGATATACAAATTAAAAGTCCGTTATTGTACGCGAAAGTCGTTGTTCCAAGAAAATACACGATCCACAAATCACAAAGCAAATCGAAATTCCAATATGAGGACCCAAACCGTATTTTAAAACAAAGAAAACATTGTGTCACGCACTACAAATCTAACAAAACTCAACGAATTCACTCAGAAATGACATATCTCTACAATCGACATGACATCTCTACTGCTCAGAAGCACTCGACATGAACTCTAACGTTATCCTTCGACAAATGTCGAATTCGACATCCCCAGAATAGCGACTTTTAAAATTTGTCGAAAAAATTACGTCATTAGAAATTTTTGTCGAGTTCGACACCATCTCTAAAATCGAGAATCGGCCCCGTGCCAATTCTCGATATTCGCCATTTATCTCGAGTTCGAGATTGCAAGTCTATCTCTATGTCTATCAAAAATATCTCTATCTCTACCAAAAAATGTCGAATTGAGCAGAATTCCGTATTCTCAGTCAAAATAGAAATAAATTTCACGAAAATGTCGAGTCGAGTGAAGATAATGTTACCATTAGGAAGAACCATAGACTAAGTTCGTGTAATCGGACGTTCCGTTTTATGTAGTTATGAATGAATGAATGATTTGGTTTTAATTCATGAATCCCCAAGCGACCACCGGTGGCCGCGCATCTATTGTCTTACTATTGTGTCTCTAATTGACGGTATCTGAAGGGTTAAAACGCTGACTAGATCTAATTCTTTATGTATAAAACGGAACGTTTCGTGCAAAAATAATTAGTTTGACAGTTGATTGTCAGAATTCGCGGTTCAAAACTTTTGATTTTGTGAACTGTGCTGTTTATTGTTGTGCGTTTTATACCATAAGAATAAGTACTGTGTTTTATACTTTAAAAAACATGGAGGGGAAAAAATACTTGACTTCTGTTTCGCTCAAGTCGTAAACATCGACGGCGTGATAAGTGGAATGTTGTCGCCGTGTATGTGCCAGTTGCTCACTACTTTCCAACAACACCGAGATAAATATGTTAATAAACTCGTCTATTTTTAGTGGTTTCGAGTCCAATCGTGGATATACAAATTAAAAGTCCGTTATTGTACGCGAAAGTCGTTGTTCCAAGAAAATACACGATCCACAAATCACAAAGCAAATCGAAATTCCAATATGAGGACCCAAACCGTATTTTAAAACAAAGAAAACATTGTGTCACGCACTACAAATCTAACAAAACTCAACGAATTCACTCAGAAATGACATATCTCTACAATCGACATGACATCTCTACTGCTCAGAAGCACTCGACATGAACTCTAACGTTATCCTTCGACAAATGTCGAATTCGACATCCCCAGAATAGCGACTTTTAAAATTTGTCGAAAAAATTACGTCATTAGAAATTTTTGTCGAGTTCGACACCATCTCTAAAATCGAGAATCGGCCCCCAACCGTATCCGAAACCAGTATGATATTATTTCTACTTCACCATGTTCTATACCTACGAAATAAGTTCGTACTCTTGAAGCTGTCTGAAGGACATTTTTTCTGTGTAATTTCACGTTTAGTATTCGTCATTATCCATTAATATATTTAGGTTCTCCAGACATTTCTTTGTTAGGTATAAAGAAATGTGCGGTCTCTGCGGGACTTAATATTATAAATTGTGTATTTACCTACAAACGATCTATTTAGTCGATCTTAGAGGTGTGTAACTAATTTTTGCCAGCGGTTTCGCCCGCGTGAAAGTAGGTCTCTTCATACAAACTTTGGACCCCCTTTCATTCTCTTTGGGAGGGAATTTTATAAAACCTTTCTTATTCTTTGTATACTTTATAAAAGGAACCATTGTGCAAAATTTTAGCGTACTATATCTAAATGTTTGGGCTGGACGTTGATGAATCAGTGAGAAACCTTTCATGTAGTCAGTCAACCTGGAAGCCTCCAGTTCGAGAGTTCTGTGTTGTTTCACTTTGAGCAAGAATGGATTTTGATTCGATTTTACTATCATTTCTAACATTTATTCTGATTGGTCATGTTCAATTTTAGTAAGTACTCTATTGCAGAATCTTACTATCAAACCGGCACTGACGAAATTACTGAATGCTTCACTAACATTTCCTAAGACGCTATCAGGAATAATTAATCAAATAGCAGCCATTGTGATAAAGGCTTGGCACTCGGCAGCGCTCGCATTCGCGCCAAAAGGATCGTGTGCCGATGCACTCCAGACAAGCATCTCCTACACACGAACATACAAACTGCATTTACTACGATCGACTGAATACTACAACATGTGTTTTCTACTCTATCGGTAGAACGTGCCGATACTTTTATTTTAGAATAGTGTCCAACTAGAGCAGTGTGGGTCGATTGGTAACGGCCCTGACTTACAAGTTGTAGGTTGCGGGTTCAAACCCAACCAAGCGCATTACTATGTGTAATTTGTTTCATCACCACTGCTCTAAAAAGGTGAAGGAAAACATCGTGAGGAAACCGGCATGTCCTAGAACCAAAAAATTCGAAGACATGTGACATCCACCAACCCGCGCTGGACCCGCGTGGTGGATTACAGCCCATTCCCCCTCTTCGAGAGGAGGCCTGAGTCCCAGCATTGGTAACATTATAAGGCCGACTATGCTATGCTGGTGTCAAACTCGACAACTAAGATGTTTTTAGGGTTCCGTACCTCAAATAGAAAAAATGGAACCAAGACCGTTTATCTCAGGAACGGGTGTTGAGTCTGACACGCCCTCTCGCGCGTGTCAGACTGTTACTGACCACATCTCACCTGTGTTCTTCAGTTGCTCTTTACGTTCAAGGACCATGGAAGGTTACTTTTACAAAAGTTGGCAGCAAAGGTTGGGAACGTTTGAATGAGCCCGAAGCGACGACGAAGCCATAAAAGAGAGTTCTGATTCTAAGAACCTGTATATTTTTAGAATGGAGTCGTTGCTAGGTTTGCGAAACCGCTTCTATTAATTAAATCATTCCATTTATTAAATTACTATTTTTTACATAGTATCTAAATGTTTTAGAACAATATTCGGATATTTTTTTATTTGAAACAAAGAAAATATACTTATGTTTATTTGGCACAAACACAACAAGAAGTTTCAAGGTACAAACATACTTTTCAGAGTGCGATTACTTGTAGTCGAGTTTTTATTTCATCCACTATATCGGCTAAGTTCTTAGTGAATCACCTCTTACATCACGAAATGGAATCAAATAACCGATCCCTGGTCCAGAGCACACTTGAAATGATTTTAAAATGTACATTGAAGCATGTTGCCTTCAGAACATTAAATCAGACCGGAGTCTCCGGAGAGAACAATGCAAGATACTGACGTTTCCTAAGAGACTAGAACAAAATATACTTCCTTACTAGCCAAAGCTCATAAAATAAAATCGCCTGAAAGAAAAATGCGAAAGGTAAACCATGTGAAGTTTTTCTTCCTGAGAAAGTTTCACGTAACAATAACTATTGAGCGAAAAGAAAACGTTCATGAGACCAATCACTAGCCTATCCATTATGCCAATATTAGATAATAAATTATAGCACCTTTTAATATTGACGCGGGCCGTGTAAGGTGTGGGAGTAACCTACTGACCCACTTGATTTAGAACGATATCTACCCAACTCAAGTAAAAATTTTTTCTCTTATTTATATATCGATGCTTCCGACAACAAAGGTCGTAAACACCAAAATAGCACTTTTGGTGATCAACGAAAAACTAAAAATAATTTCGTTTTTGGCTTATAACTTTTTAACTTTAAAAGTTGTAAAATTGTGTTCTATACAAGAAATACGTAAAATACGATGGTGTTTCATAATATATTATTGCTATTTATGTCAAAGCCTTATTTTAAAAGTTAGCTTGGACATACACCCCAGAAAATTCAAGAAGTTGGTATTTACGACCACTAACAAATCAATGGAGAACGATTTGTCTAACGGAAGTAAGAAGTATGCACCAGTTTTTAAATACAATAGTTCTGGGTTTGGTTTTAAAAACCATATACTGAAATAAAAATAAGTGTAAACACCACGATCTGATGCGATGGTATGTAACAAACATGGAAATATCTGAAGCAAATCAATGAATTTAAGACTGTAAGTTGAGTTTTCATTACTTGTAATAAAAACCAATAAAATAAAACACAAATTGACATAATTAAAAAAGGTTTTTTATTCATTGACCGTCATCGTTTAATCAAAATAATGGTTAAGCAAGGCACTAATACAAATTCAAAGTAAAAAAATGTCTAAACCAATCACTTAAATTTCCATTAGAGGATTTTGTACATCAATCATCATTCATCATCATTGTTTGTGTCGCGGCTCGAAATTTTTGTACCTACAGGACCTGGCAGGTCCTCATTGGAAGGTCTCATTTACCACAAACAATAAATAATTAGTCCAGTCAATAATAATCCAAATCACAGTTAGCACTAGAGTTCCGGTATACTATCGCTTCGGTCGTTAGATAAAATCACTTCGCACACTTAGGTAGATCGCTCTTGTTCGCAGTCGAAATCAGAACTGACTCACTTCCTTTATTTTTTTTGAGTGGCCTCTCGCAGGTCAACCTAGGAGGTTGTCGTCTGCTCAACCGGTCTTGCCTGTGGCGGCCCTGAATAAAATCAAAGCCTCCAGCCAGGGCTTACTTAAAAATTACTTTAAAATTAAGCGACAACGCTAAGGGCACCCCCTGTGGGGTACGAGCCTCGGCTTAGGGCGTCGCTGGGGGAGGGCAGCAAAGGGACGGGCTGGATCGAGCAAAATAATATTTATTATTATTAGGGGATTTTTAAAGCTACAGCTCAGCGGCGCGGGCTGGCTCGAGCAAAAGTCGGGGAGGACATTTACGAGATTGTCGCGGCGGACCTCGGCGGCGAGGCCTGAAGGATGTCGGTTTGTATGGTCTCTTTACTGTACTGGTTTCCCTACGGCTCTCTTGGAGCAGGGTGATGGGGTCGTCTGGGGTAACAAGGGTATGCCTGGGTCGGCGAATCTTGGAGATGCGGGAGGGTTCGTAACGGGCTGCCCGTACGATGAGGGGGTTGCGATGCTTCACAGCAGTGTCAAAGAAGCGCTTGCACAGGCGCTTCATGAACTGCTGTATGGTGGGGACTCTGAGATCCAAGTGGATATTCTCATTACGGATATAGTATTGGGCTCCTAGGATCCTACGGAGGATACGGTTTTGGAGGGTCTGCATCCGGTGGATGTGACGGGCCTTGGCATGTGCGAAGATAGCACCGGCGTACGTCAAGATCGGGCGGATGACTGCGGTGTAGAGACGCAATTTGCACTTGCGTGACCATTTGCTGCGGGCAGTCATCAGACAGTGGAGCCTACCGTGAGCGAAAGCAGCTCGCGAGCGAGCCTGCTTTATGTGCTCGGCGAAGGTCAGGTGCTGATCTAGGATCACTCCGAGGTACTTGGCTCGCTTTTCCCAGCGGATCGGCTTGCCGTACATGGTGATCGGAGGGGGGGGGAAACGGTTTTACGCGGTCTCGAATAGAGAACCGCCTAATAGAGAACCGCCTGACTTACTTCCGTTCGGGGGCTCGTATTTATACGCGGAGCAAAGAAAATTCTAGATACCGACGTCTCGGGATAGATCCAGAACAATAGAGTCGCATCGCGGGGCCATAAATCAATTTTATTACTTTGTCCTTCGCGAGTCACTCACGCGAATTTCGACTCTATTGTTAATGGCGGAAAGTACCATTTCCCTTATCCACCTACAGATACCTACAGATTACATACCAATTTTTTTTATTCAATTTTCAAACCAATTCTCCAAGACCAAGTGACATTACGACAATTGTTTCTCAGCAGAGCTTACGTTTTAAAAATGATTGTGGGGTGTAATTACAATTAATTATGTATTCATGTTTTTACGACCGACAGCTGTTTGTACGTTGTATTATACGACCTGCACGGTTATTCGGTTCTAAGCAATATGAGTTATACATACCCTCTTTTCTAAAAAATCTTGATTATACTAGTAAAAATTTTGGGTGTAAAAGTATTTTTTTAGGCGAATATTTTTTTCACATTTTTAGATCGACGCAGCGCCAAAAATTAAGTAGGGCTGCATTCTTAACTCATTTTCGCCAAAATGGCGTTTACGACATTTGTTGCCGGAAGCATCGATATAGGTTTTTTAGGTGGGAAAATCATTTAATAACATCCCCCGCTCTTTGGCGGAACGGGAGATAGTGTCAGACTTTTACTGACTAAAAACTTACTACTATTCCTTCTTTGCCATTGTTCCAGGGCCCCGGGATCTCTTTCGCATCACCGATGGTCCCAGTAGACTTCGACCATGCTGGGTTGCTGACAACTCCTTGAGACGCGCTTGAAACACTACGCGCCGTCAACGGACTGTCGGACGGCGAGCTGACCATTGCTCGCCGTCCGCAAGCCCGCGTCTGCGCTGGACTGACCCACTTGATATAAAACGATAGTATCAGAATGATATCTACTGACTCAAGTACATAATTTTTCTCTCATTAATAAATGGGTCGCTGTAAAAAAACCCAATTATGGGTTAAGCTCACCTGTGTACATAAGCGGGCTCGTGGACAGCGAGCCATGGGTAGCTCGCTGTCCGATTGTCCGGTAACTGTCTTGATCCGGTAACTGTGTTGATTGTAACAGTAAGAGCCTGACACTATCTCCCGCTCCACCCAAGAGCGGGTTTTGTCATAAGATGATTTTCCCCATCGACAAAAAAAAAGCCTTTTTGATTATTCCTAGAGATAGGAACATGTTCTTTCAACATCTCCGAAAACATTTACTAGCTTAATCTTAACGACACCAACAACTATGATCTTCGATTTGACCAAACATTTGGTCATACAAAACTGTCACCACTGTCGTCACCAACGTAAGTTGGCCAAACAGCAGCTTTACGCCAGACGGCGCAAGTTCTTCCAATTGTAGGTATAGGTGGGCCACGGTGGGTGCATAACAACGACGCACGCTACATGCACGTCCCACTGCGGTGGTTTATGCTACATTATTTCTCGTGCTCTGGTTAATATTCCGACGATGTCTAGCGAACGACCTCACGGCGAATACAAATATTTTAGGCAACCATTTCCAGACTAACTATGAAAAGCTTGGCAAACGACTCAAATTCGTATATCTATAATTTGGAGGTAGTAGAAGCAAAGGCAATGCCTATTATGGTAATAGAACAATGGCCTGTATTTGGTTGTGTGTTTCATAAACGTCTAGCTCTTTCCGCTCGTGTTCGCTTTCTTGATGAGCGAACACGACACGGCTCGAATTCTGTAAGCTCTGTTAGGCCACGGACATGGAGTCAGCGGGCAGCGGTGGCAGCGGCAGAGAGGGCACGGTGGTGCGGCGAGCGTTGCCGCGTGTCACGAAATCAGCGTGCAGTCCGGGCGCTAGAGCAGCGGAGGCGTAGTGTTGTGTCAGGAGATATTTGTGTCCTTGTTCGCAAATAAAATGTCTGAACAGTGGTGTCATCTTTGTGATACTAATTTCTTTGTAACATTGGATTTAATGTGGAGAAAAGATGTTAATCCCAAGAACCTAAAACCTCTTAGTTAAAGGACGAGGAAACAAAAGGCGAGTTTCATCGGAATTATAAAGAACAGAGACAATACCTCAATCAGTTCTATTACTACAGCAGAATGAGTATAGCTTTGCTATTTCAAATCAATGTAGCACTACGCCAATGCTGACATGATTGACGCGCACCGCTCGAACGCTGCTCTCCGCGCCGCCGCTGCCTTCGTGACCAGCCAAGTTACAACCGTTTCGCTCGAAGCGTTCGACGCAAGCTTTCGTCGCATTCTTTTCTTCTAACCACGTGACTGAGCGTTGAGATGACGTCATTCCCGTACATTTGATGCGTTCAACTAGCGTTAACTATTGCAGATTAGCAACTTAGCTAGGGGTACAGTTCCATAAAAACCGCTCCGCTGCCCGCCGACTTCGTGTCCGTGGCCTAGGAAGGGTGCTAAGGTGTTTTTCACTAAAGCTTCTTTATAAAATTAGACCTGTCTCACGAATAATATATTTTTGGAACACAATATTCCTGTTACAAACAACAAGGGATATTGGTTTAACAGAAAACTGTATGAGCCATGTTACCCCGCCACATGTCTGCAAACGAAAGTAAAATAAGAAATAGAACCTACGTGTAATTAATTAAAACGAACTTTATGCTTTATTATTTCTTTAATATATTAGTAGTACCAGTACCAGGTTTCATTCAAAAAGCTAGTTTAGGACATACGCGCAAAGTTGACTTTCGTGGAACAAAAAATCATATTACCTAATAGCTTTGACAACAAAACTGCTCTCAGACAGAAATAGCAAATAGACACATTCACTTAAACTATTAATAAATACTAACATAAATACTTCAATATTACCTACATGAGTGTTATTCTCTAGTGGTTCCGACTTCTGTAGCCTCGTCGACTTCGACACACTCGGGGCAAAATGAAAAATATTTCTAACAACAATAAGGAACAAAGTTGCAGATTTCTCTTTCCCTTTTATGATATTACTAGGGTAACATGATTTATCATGAAGTCAATACTTTTTGGAACATTTCCCAAGTCGTAACAAATCAGGTTACAATAAAAAGTTAGCTGTATAAGGGATTCAATTGTCTACATATCGGTAGGTATTTATACTGTAGCATGCTACCGGATAATTTGACAGCATGATTGGCTATTGCGCTGTGTGTTCCGGGTTCATACAGAACAAATATTTGTATGACCTACAGCCTTGCGTTCAAATTGAGATTAGAGTTAACTCTAATGACGTCACTAGAGTAGATACTTTACACTACACTCTCATTTTTGAACGCGAATGTAGCATTCAACTGTCAATGTCAAGCAAGACTCATTTATGGCCGCTTACACCAACCTACCCTGCTCGGAATTAGAGTCAGTTGGGTTAACTCTAGGGTTCGGTCGACCCTGATTAGAACTCGAAGCATTTTTGAACGGTTGGAGTAGCGACTCTGCTCTACTCTGGTTATTTTTAAACGCAGGGCAGGTAGTTGTCCGGGTGTGCAGGTCTGCTTGTCTTGTTTATATTAGTTTACATGTTTGTGAGCGCATCCACCATACAGGAATAATTCTTAATAAGTGGCAATGAAAAATCACGTAAAATTTTAAATTCTTTATTTTCAATAAGATTTGACTACTCGGTTAATTTGGATATGATTTATTTTATACGACATGATATATTCATATATCATTAGATAGATATTACACTCACAAGATTACAATCTTACGGTGTTTATGATATTATTCGGTGACAAAGATTAACGAATATTTTCTTAATTCGTCATTTGGAAGTACAAAATAACGGTTTCGGATAATCTACATTTAATGCTGGGTACTTATTTATTTTATTTTATACAATTTCAGGTTACATACTAAGTTAACAATCAAATCTATTAGTTTTATTTATTATAGGAATAGGAATCATACGTAGGTACTTTATAATATTGATTTTATCATTTATGTACACACGTAACGAGGAAAAGATAATATATCATAATAGTAGTACAAAGGTACATTAATATTAAAAATAATATGCTTAAAGAAATCTACGCACTAAACCGTACGATCAACCATGGCCGTGCTGGAAACGATCGCAAGCTTGACATTGTGACATGTCACGGTAAGTCCCTTGGTTCCTATCGGATGGTGAGCTTTCCGTTACAATCTTATACAACGTGTTACATTAAATGCGCAAAACCTTAGACACCCCAAATGATTTTTAATTCAATTGACCTAATTCTGTGACAAAAACAATCTTTTTTAAAAATATTAAGGTTTTATGTGCAGTTTTAGTTTGTTTAAAATTCGTATATATGCATCGAAATGAGAACTTTTATCATCCCGCATATGAGAAAATTTGATTGGACTACAACCATTTGGGTTTGTTTACCTATTTGGAGGGTATGCGGAACAGAGAGTAAAGCCTCACATACCTCCGTTGAAAAGGGAGGATCCTCCGACCAGACAGGGTGTTATAGTCTGGTGGGCGACTGCCCGATAGTTGATGTCGGGCTGTCGTATATGTTCAAATCGCGCGGAGAACTCTGAATGCGCGATGCAGGATTTCGTGTTTTCTTCGTAGTTCTCATGTGGCGTCATAGATGTCGCTACATCACTCCCCTCCGGAGATCGGAGATCGATGGTTCTTGATGCCTCTTGATGTGTGCCAGGCCAGCGGTAGGTTGGTTCCAGTGAGTCGGAACCGATGCCGCATAGTTCTCGGTGAGTCGGAACTGTCTGCGGTGATGCCCCAGTGAGTCGGGGTGTTGCTATCCCAGTGAGTCGGGACGATGCTGCAGGCTCCAGTGAGTCGGAGTAGTGCTGCTAGCTCCAGTGAGTCGGAGCAGTGCTTGTGCGACGTTGGGCTTGATTGCTGGCGTCGACCAGGAGAGGTTCTTCATGGCTCTTCATATTACTGGCCGAAGGTGCGGTGTGCTAAGCCAAGGTCGCTGATGCGGCTGAGGTGATGACCAGGTATGCCCAGGTAGGCATATTGGTGGTCAGGATACCCTTAGCCGTGGGTGCTGGCTGTATGGCTCGTTGCTCGAAAGCGTGAGGAAGTGATGATGACGTCACGAAGTAGTAGCTGCACGAAGGCTGCGCTGACGTTCTTTGTCGAGGGTCACCAGTTTGGAGGGTATGCGGAACAGAGAGTAAAGCCCCACACCTATTTGTGCAGGCTTGTTTACCTATTTATTCATGAATCCCCAAGCGACCACCGGTGGCCGCGCATCTATTGTCTTACTATTGTGTCTCTAATTGACGGTATCTGAAGGGTTAATAAATAGACAGCAAAATTTTGAATAAAGGATTTTTTCAAAAATGTAACCTATATTAAAAAGTGGTTTAATTGATTCTGCTCGTTATTCTGATCAAATTAATTTCAGGTTTTGCGCATTTAACGTTACACATCTTGAAAGTAGTATGTTTAGAACCTGCTAAATTTGTACTAAGTACTAAATCCATTTCAGCTATTTTTAAACACTTTTGTTTTCAAGATCTGAATAGGTATAATAACTAGATTCTCATATATTCATTTTTCTTGATAAGTCAGCAAGATTTTGTACTAGCGTGTTTGTGTGTGTGCGCAGATACCAAATAATTACATGCACTTAGGTAGTGTTTTTGGTAGCGCTTCAGACCTAGAGGTAGTGGTTGACATTCCGCGTGCTCTCCTCCTCCTATGCTAACTCCTCCACCTAAACTATTAAGTATGGGTATGATACGCTGTTGATATTTTCTAGTGGCCATAGCAGCCCGTGTCATATCTCTAACTGTACTTGATGACCCAGGACGGCCATAGTATGATACGATGTAGGGGGTAGATTTTAATTTACAATAGTATAGGTACCACCACGAATCTTGAGCGCTCGTCGTCAGAGTGGGGATCGCTTTGCGCATTCCATACATTGGCGAGCCAATCATCGTCGTTGTATACATGCAGCAAGCGCAGGGACGCGAGTGACGTCTATAACACGATGGCGTGGAGAGCCAATCACTGACACTCCCCGCCCCCGCGTCTCATTTCATACCACTAAATAGGCCCGATATTTGACTTCTGCGCAAATGAAGGTCAGCGCTCAAGATTTGTGCCGGTACCTATAACAGTGACCATTGACTTAATAAAATTTTCACTTTATTTTGTTACAAATAAAACTTAACGACCGATCCTGAATTAATTCTCATTTATAAATAAAGAACAAATTTTCGCCCACATTTTGGAGATTTGCCAACCAAATCAACTTCCCATAAAAATTGAAACTCTCGATATTTAACGGCATTTAATAATATCACGCACCAATTCGTTACTTGGCTTATTTATTTTTATTTTATCTATGTAAGTTACTTTTAGTACTACCTATACCAAAATCGCAAATAGAAATAAATTTTAAATTCTTTCAATATGAATCAAGTAAGGGACCTTTTATTTCAGGTGGAAGAGGGAACTGTCAAACAACAATAAGAATGAAATTTTACGTACGGGTACCTACTTAGTTTTTTACTTTAGGATAGTTATCAAGATTCACGCAGGTGAAGCCACTAGCAGAAGCTAGTTCGATATAAAATAATTGATGAAACTTTTTGTTACTATGATCTAAACGAGCTTTACAATTGTTAGTAATCGGAAAGCTGTCAATGTCAGCCGATAGTAATTAAGCGAGAACTACATTAGACCGACGCAGACGTAAGCCACGCCTGATTTGTACGCAGCGTCGCTTCGCGTGGCGTGGATCTAATGTAGCTCTACAAGTCTAGTTGCCACATAAAATGTATGGAGACAAACGCGCCCAGTACCCTTCGCCATGTTGCTAATCTGCAATAGTTAACGCTAGTAGAACGCTTCAAATGTACGGGAATGACGCTCAGTCACTTACTCAGAACAAAAGAATTGGCGGCAAGGTCAACTCGAAGCGTTCGACGCAAGCGAAACGGTTGTAACTTGACTAGGGGGGCAGATCGGCGTACGGGCGCACATGTGCCCAATGTACTTAGTTCTACCTGTACTCTTACCTTATAATTAACAAAGTGTAGCTATGCTTATATCTACTTTGTAAGCATAAAATTAATAAGCGTCCATGACAGGTGATGGCGCATGACGCAAGTTTTCAGCAACAGAGCTGTGTTAATAATTAACATCGGCCCGGACGGCAGCGGCCACGAATAAAAACGGACCACTCCGTAATAATTTCTTTGAAAATTTAATTTATAGGCGAAGTTGGCAAAGCGGGGTATTTAATATTTTATCGCAATTCATGTTGGGTCACCGTCCCCCAATGCGTAAGGCTTCTCAGCGTTTGTCCTTAGGTAGTAAATACCATCCTTCCTGAAACAAAACAATGAACGTTGATCTCCAAGATTTAAGCTAATGTTGTTACAGCTTAACAAACGAGTGTTCTTTGTTTAATTAAACATAGAAGCGACGAAAAGTTAACCGTGTTCATGAATACTTAAAATAACCTTCTTTTGTTGTTCGAGCCACTGGAGTGAATGTTCTCGGGAAGGAATGAACACCGGGGAATCATAACTAAATCTTAATTAATTGGAATATAAATATCAAACACCAACTTTCGGTAGTTAAATTTTATATATTCAGAAGCATTAGTGACTGGGGACCCTTCATTAAAAGTATTTATTTTAACAAATATTCTTAGAAGCAAATAAATTCAGAATTTCTTTGTACAAATAAATTAAGTGTATATTTGCTTGGAGCTATCCAAATTACGTGACAATAAAGGCTTCCAACATCAATCGTTCCAATTGAAATTATTCCCGGAACATTGTCGGTTTTGGTACCGTGACTTATTCCATAGAATCCGTGCAATATTTCGGCTAAAAGGTACGCCAGAGGCACGTGTCACCAGCACGACCATTTTAAACTATATTTTGTCAGTATTGAAAAATACTAAAATAAATGCAGAAATACACTAACATTAGTCCTTACTAAAATAAATAGAATACAACTTGGGAAATGATTCTAATAAATATCTATGTAGTGCGTATTTCAAATTCTACTAATTTGGCAGGTATTGAATGTAATAAAAACGGTCACACTGCGTATTACTATAGATAGAGTAACTTCCATCAGTCCGAAATTTTTCGAAGACGAAACGGTAAATCCCGATTTTTTTTGCAAGCTCTACTTAAAAACAGCAAGTTACTTATTTACAATATTGTCGATGTAACGTACCCGTAGTGTATGTCAAAACCGCCCATGATGAGAGTCTCGCCAGTGCCTCTACAGGAGCCGGTGTAGTAGAGCTCGTCGTAGCTGGTGCACCGCACTGCAGTGAACGGGACGGCTGAGATGATGGACTCCGCGAAGAACATGTGCGCCCGGTTGTGAGCACACAGACCTGGTGGAAGTCAAAGGAAAACCATGGAAACCTGATTAATATGGTGTATGGACTAATGTCCGAAAAAACCAGACTTAACACCCTAAGATACAAGCCCACTTAGCCAGGTTACAAATTAAAAAAGTAAAGTTTATATTCTATTCTCTTATGTCGAATGTCTCGAGTTGGCCACGCCTCCGATTTAGCAAAAGTTTTTTCAAACAAATAAACATACGTATGTACATATATACGAAAAGTATACAAGAAAATAAATACTTATAATAAACACGAGGTACGTTAGAAATTGGTATAACCACATATTGTATCACCCAATGAAATAGATCCTAAAAATATATATTTTACGTCTAAATGGTGTAACTTAAAAGGTTAAGAGTCCAAAGAACTTCTAATCACCAGTATCAAGTGCTCGCTCTGACAATACAAAAGAAAACATTTTCAAATATAAATTTAATACTATTCTAATTAAAATTTCATTTTCAAAAATAAATCCACGATTTATTAAGCAGTTATTTTGTATTTAAGGCGCATTTCATTAAATTTGATGTTTTCATTTCAATTTTGAATCCAATCCCTCGGATTTAAAATTGAAATGAAAATATAAAAACTGTGTAAAATGACGTAAGTATATAATAAGTATCATAGATACATTATTTAATAATTAGAGCAATAAATAATTATTGTTCAATTGTCAATTTATATTTTCAATTGATAATTTATTGAGAGCAGTGGTGGCCGAGTGTTAATGGCTCCAAATTCTCAGCCTGAGTCCCATCAGTGGGAACATTAGAAAGGCTGATGATGATGACGACAATTTATCAAGCCAACGATTAATTCGGATTCAACGAAGCATTTTACTGGAGTTTAACGGTTACTTACTATTTTATTGATTGATTTAATTACGGGTTAAAAAGCCCTAAGTGTTCAAATTGTATTTCGGACTGGATTAGACCAGTAGATTAATCCCGATTAAATTTATCATTCTGAATAAAATCTTGAAACCTGTAGAGTGCGCCTGTAATTCAATATGGCTGACGTATGCTACAAGGAGAATCTTAAGGTTTATTTCACACCCATCGAATATTACCTGCTCAAAGTTATGTACAAAGATGGATTATTTTCCTTTTATTCTTATTTATTTTTTAGCATGGCAACTAAATCTAGATATTACGATTCACATAATAATAAGTTAATTCTACATAGAATCTACACTATTATTATAAAGACGTAAAGTTTGTTTTATTTTTAATTTTATGTTTTTTTTTTTTTGTTAGGAATTAGGAGGTAATCTCTGAAAGTAATGGTCCGATTGCTAATTTTTTTTCACCTAGAAAGCTGTTTTTATTTCTGCGTGACATAGGCTATATGTACGCGAGCAAAGCTGCATACGAAAGCTAGTAATTAATAAAGAAAAAATAAATTGGAAGACTCAAAAAACAAACTCGCCTTTCTGCTTAAAAACGTGATAAATCCCATAATAATATTATTGGACTTATCACTGTAAGTAAAGAGACGAAATATTGATCGGTACCTTTCAAACTAATTTCGAATTTTGCGTAGGTAATTGCCAAATATTAATGCTGTTGACTGTACTGAAAGACGACACCAAAACTAATGAAACTCGGTCAGACACCTGGAATTCCTAACAGAGATATGCACCATACTGTCCAATCGAATTCAAACCTCACGGCCAATGATTAGTCGAATACCTACCTCTGTAATCAAATCCGCATCCAGGCTGTCTTGTCCCGCCGTTGGGGTAAAAGTCAATATGACCTAGAGGAGACGCGAACCCGAGGTACCCTCCGCATGTATGGATGACCTCCACGTGACGTGCGTCGTGTTTGTCCAGCCTTGCATCCTTATTCCCAAGCGTAAACAAAGGTAAGGCTGGGTCTAAACCTAAAAAGAAGAAAAAGCTTTCAGTTGCTGCTAGACAGACAGTCAGATTTCAGAAAATTATGATGTAGACTGAAAATCGATGTATTGTGATGGTGCAATGGTTAAGGTGTGTGGTACACTCGTCTCTCATGCATGAGGTTGCGGATTCGAAACCCGGTAAGTACCAATTTGAATTGTTCAATGCATAATATGCCCTGTAAAATTGCCCTGTGCAATAAGACCGCCTATTGTACACTTATTTTTGTAAATGTTTGTCCTCTACTAAGTTAAGGTGTGCAATAAAGTTGTATAATAATAACAATATCTAATAATATGTACTTTTCTAACTTTATCTTCACATGAACATTACTGACACCCTATGCCTTGGAATACATGGGTAGCTCGCTGTCCGATCGTCCGGTAACTGTCCGGACTGAACCTAAGACGTCGACGGCGCGCACTGTTCCCGCGCGCCTCATGGAGTTGTCAGCAGGAGGGGCCCAGCAGGGTCGAAGCCTACTGGGGCCAGGGTTATCCGAAAGGAACTCGAGCCCCGGTATGAAGGCTAGAAGGAACGGGGTGGGGTTTTTAGTCAGTAATAGTCTAACGCTATCTCCCGCTCCACCCAAGAGCGGGATTTATCAAAAAATGATTTTTGACCACCGAAAAAAAAATGCCTAGGAACAGGGTTGTCATTCATAAATAATAATAATAATTCGTTTATTTGTACATTAACATTTTAAATAATTTAGTACTCGGTTACAAACAAATGTTGTACATGGAGACACAAAGAAAATGCGAACTGCTGCCTCCTAAACTAGGCCAAGAGCCTGTGTTTTAGGAGACAATGTTCCTCCATAAATAGTCAAATTAAGAACCGACAACATCGCAAGTAGTATAACAGAAACCATTGTACAATACTTTATATTTAAGTGCATAAAGAATCATGAAGAATTTATTTATAAATTACAATAAGCATTAAGCATTTAAATTATATTATTACATTAGTAAAAGTAATTAAATTCATATTAAATTATTAAATTGTATTATTAGATTAGTAAAAGTAATTAAATTATTTCATTACATTAATTGAAGTAATTAAATAACTAAATTCTATTGTCGTAAATTCGGTATAACTTAATAAAAACATTTTTGATATATCAATAATATACCAGATTCCAGAAACATTTTTAAGAGATGATTGTAATGAGATTTTCAGTTTCATCGTATGTTAACTTCTGCAACCATTTGGTAAGTTTGATCTTGACATCATGTTTAGCTAAGTGATAAATGGAGATGAGATTATTTATTTTATTATAGAGCCGAGAGCTAGTTGCCACATACTGTCGGCTAGCAAACTTAGATCGGCATGGTACAGTGCCGCAAACGGGAAGGCCTTTCCGTCTTTTCAGCCTGTCGGGGTCTAGGTGCAACATGGAGTGTTTCCGAAGCACTGCACGGAGCACAAGGAGCTGTCTCCCGGTCAAGACTTCGGCGTCTGAGTATAGTTGGTTAGTTGGGAAATCCCTACGCTTAAAGTACATGACTTTTAAGATGGCTCTCTGCGCTCTTTCTACTTTAAGTATTGAGGATTTATATGTTCCAATAGTTATGTTATGTTAGGTATACAATACAAGATAATTGACTGGCAAAGGCTATGGTAGACTAACTTGGCTGTATCAGGATCTGCGGAGTGCCTAAATTCTTTAAATATGTAAATTAATTTTCTGATCCGTGTGCAAAGAGCTTCAATATGCGACTGCCAGCTCAGTTTGCTGTCAATATGGACTCCTAGATATTTGATGGCTTGGACCAAGGACAGAGAAGGACAGCTACAGATCGAAAAGTCTCCCGAGCAGATGTGGGCTTTAATCTGTTCTGATTCCTGAGGAGGAGGTAGTGTGTTAGGTAGAGAAAATCTAATAACTTTAGTTTTTGCTACATTTAGGGTTAGCAGATTCTCTGAGAGCCATTCCATTACGAAGCGAAGTGATTGTTCTGCTCTTTTCCTCGCACTGTCCCAGTCAGTGGCATAAACTACTAGCGCCGTGTCATCCGCGTACGTAAACATCTCACAGTTAGGAATGAGTGCTTTACACAGGTCATTAATGTAGAGCAGAAAGAGAGGTGGCCCAAGGATGCTACCCTGCGGAACACCGAAATGGATAAATTGGTCATCGCTTATTGTTCCGCCGATTTTAACACATTGAGTACGATTCAAGAGATAATCCATAAGTATATCCAGCGCCAAACCGCGAATCCCAGCTTTTTCCATTTTCGTGATTAAGGTGGGTACAGAAACAGTATCAAATGCCTTGGATAAATCAAGAAAGATACCGTAGCATTTCATACCTTTGTCCAAGTGGGACACTAGATTTTTAGTAAGATCAGCCACGGCATCCTCCGTTGAGACTCCAGGTCTAAATCCATACTGATTGTCTGCAATAATTTTGTGTTTAGTGAGATAGGCTATAAGGTTGTTATTAATTATCCTTTCAAAGATTTTCGAGAGAGAGCTAAGTACAGAAATAGGTCGGTAATTCATTACATCTGTTCTAGCCCCTCTCTTGAAGATAGGGTGAACTACCGCTTTTTTAAGGCTGTTGGGAAAAATTCCAGAATCAATGGCGCGATTGAAGGCATGTGTGATGGGAGATGCCAAAACGGACTTGGACTGTATCAACACTTTTGCTGGGGTGTTGTCATAGCCAGTGGCGCAGTCAGAACGCAGGGAACCGATCAATATTTCTACTTGCGTTTCATCAACGAGAGATTCGCAAGGTGGTGCTTGATGGGGAATTCTTGCATCAGTGTTAGCGCTTGAAAGAGGAACGACTTGAGAGGCCAGTTTATGACCTATATCCGTAAAAAAACAATTGACATCGTTTACAGAAGATTTAGGATCAGCAGAGTTTCGAATAAGTTCTACGGCGGATTGCGGTTGAAAAGTAGTGTTAGTTTTAGCCTTTATTGCCTTCCAAGTAGCTTTGGAATTGTTTTTAGCCTTCTGTAATTCACTTTTATCGTGTGCTCTTTTTAGTTTTTTTAATAAAGAGTTAAGATAATTACGATATCTTCTATAAGTTATTTGGAGAATTACATTATCGGGATCTTTTTTCAACCTAATATGCATCTTATCACGTTTACGTATACACCTAACCAAGTTCTGAGTCATCCAAGGCTTAATAACGCGGATCTTATTACTGCTACGCATAATCAGGACATGAGAAGCGATAGTCTCTTGGAGTATTTTAATAAGCAATTCTACCGCCAGGTTTGGGTCCATTTCATCCAGAACCGGACCAAAGTCAGTACTGTCTAAGTCTTTTTTTATTGCTGCGTAGTCATAGCGCTCAATGGTAGAGCAGCGGTTTTTGCTATTCAAGCTCGCGTGCCCTAGGGCCAAAATGACTGGTAGGTGGTCAGTGATATATGTTTCGAGTACTATAACACTCGCTGGATGTCTTATTTTCAATAGGACATGGTCTAGGCAGTTCCCAGATCTGGTAGGGTGAAGGTGCGCTGGAAGCAACCCAAGGGTGGCAGTTAGTGTAAGATACTGGTCAGAATTTCTGTCATGGTTTCCATGTTTGATGTCAACATTCAGATCTCCTATAAGAATGATATTATCACAGTGATTCAAGGTACCCACCAGACTGGTCAGGCTGTCATAAAATAAGTCCAGGTTAGAATATGCGGGGGAACGGTATAAACAGATCATAGCAGTATCGTCCATAATACCAACAAGGCAGTTTGCTTCAAGAAACTTTGGCTCATACACTGTACATTGAAGGGAATTTCTAGTGTATACTACAACACCGTCGTTTTGCGAGTTATTATTAACATTGGCATGACAATTATAGCCCTGCATGATAGGGATAGGTCCTGACAGCCTAAGCCAACACTCGGTAAGCACGATGACGTCAAAATTAATTTTAGTGATGGACAACATAGAGATGAATTGTTCGATGTTCTTTTTAATACTTCTAATGTTGATATGAATTATTTTTAAGTCGCTACGACTAGCTATAAGCTCAGAGCATTGGTCAGGCTGGCATACATATGACGATGCTATGGCTATATCGTCAAGTTCATCGGATATAACGTTTATGTTAGCCATTGAAAGACATGGATTTAGAAACAATTACACAAGAAAAACCCCAATAGTACAAAAATCTCCATTTCTCAACAAAACATAATTTGCTGAGTCTACCTGTAAGTTTAGTAACTAGTTCAATGGTTGAAATGTAACTCACTGAATAAAAAACTTGGTTGCAGTAGCTAATCTCATTACTAATATAACCTACATTTGAATAGTAGAATACTGTTTGAGAATTGATAGTTGAATAGTTATTTTTATTACATTTTAAAAACCAAAACAAAGACAAGAAGGGGGTTTTAAACCAACAAAAATTAAAATAAATTGTTGCATGCATAGCAATAGTAAAATCGTCACAGACAAAAGATGAAAAGGTTGACGTGGAGCATAGTCATGGCTTTTTAAACAAGGAAAGACTGATTAGGCATTTTTCGGACCTTATTTGCGGGTAGTTGACAGGTAGTCTGACGCCAGTAAGTCTGATTATCAGTCTATCCAAGGAGTATCATGTTGCACAGTAACTGGATTGTGGAGGTCTGATAGGCAGTCACTGAGACTGGAAGCTGACCTCAAGCTATTTGGAAAAAGACTAGGAAGATGATGACAGAAATGTAGACTATTTTTTGATACTCAGTAACCCCTGACAGAGTTACCCTGGAACATAAAAGGCAACTGAAGAACACAGGTAGGTTAGTCAATAAATATCTGGGCATGCCCTTTCGCTCCATCCTATGGTGAGAGAAGTCAAGAAAAAAGTGAGGTTCCTCCCAAGTTTTGTACCCACTTATTTAATGCTTACCAACTAGACCGACTCACAGTTTTTTCTTGTGTTTGTAATTGTCAGCACCTGTCAATCACTTCAAGTTTTGAATAAAAGATTTTTTCGAAATTACATTATATACTCCATGAAAAGCAGGAGAGAATCGCATGTATTTAATATTTATCATTAGCTTGTATACCATTACTTTGATTATGTTTTGCACCTTAAAAAACTAAATAATTTCAGTACAAAATCAATAAGTATTGACTTGAATACGAAAGCTTTCATGTGAGATTTCATTTAATTAATTTACCGAATTCTGTTTTCTGGGAAAAGAGATCACTGGAATCGATCAGTCAATTAGTTGAGACTTCTTTTTACTTTTTAATGTTCATAAGTATTCCTTGGTACCTCATCTATACCATAATTATGATTGAGGGTAATGAAGGTTGAAGTTTGTGGTAAATGTAAATAATTTAGAACTAGTTAGTGGCTTCGCCCGCGTGATTTTAGGAAAATATTCTAAAGGAAGACAGTCTCGGCATCAAAAAGTATCCTAGTTCTATTCCAAAACACAGTCTACACGTGTACCAAGTTATATCGAAATCCGTTCAGCTGTTTGAGTGTAAAGAAATAACAAACACAAATCCAAACTTTTGCCTTTATAATATTAGTATGATATACATCATCTGCTTAACCTTACCCTAACAAAGCTTTTTGGCCATGGGTTGACTACTGAAAAGAAAACCCGTGATTCTGGAAAGCAAATGACAAATGAGGAAACGTAGGTGTGGTTTTTGTCAGTAAAAGTCTGACATAGAGATGTGCCGTGGCCGGCAATATTGCCGAAAAGTGGGAATATTGGTGGTAATATTGTTCAAAGTATGATTATTGATGGAATCTTGCCAGCAAAATTCCCACTTCGGGCAATATTGCCGGCAACGGCATATCTCTAGTCTGACGCGCCCTCCCGCTAAAGCGGGAAGAGATGATTACCTGACTCAAAGCATTTTTTGACTATGCTGAAGCTGGCTTTCAGTCGAACTGGATGCAGCTGAACACTAATATTTAAAATAGAGCCAATGCTTTTTTGACCAAGACAACCCATTTTCTAGGAAATACAATACCCTTTCTGACATGGTACCATGTACCTACTATCGTACTTTATTATTAAGAACTTAATTAAACACACCAACCCGCACTGGGCCCTCGTGGTGGATTACGGCCCATTCCCTCTCTTAGAGAGGAGGCCTAAATCCCAGCAGTGGGAACATTGAAAAGGCTGATAATGATGAATCCAATCACACTAATATTATAAAGGCGAAAGTTGTGAAAGTGTGTGTTTGTTACTCTTTCACAAGTACTGAAGACATTTGGATAAAATTTGGTACACGGTTTGACCACATCCTGGAATAATATATAGAATACTTTTTATTCCGGGAGCATGATCATTTAAGGTCGAAGCCGCTGGTAGCAACTATTACAACTCATTAGAAAAAAAAAATTATAAAAATGTTGGGTCGACCTCCCCCGCCCATAACTCAAAACTTCCCTTATATTAATTTTAGTAACGTATTACCCGAACAATAAAGATAATAACATGGCATACGCAAAATTAGTAAACAAAACAAAGGAGTCTTCACAACAACCGCCAGAGTATAACTAACAATAGAAGCTAATTTGCTGCGGTTTTGTTATAAAAGCAAACAGAATCGGTTACGTAAACACCTCGGCATTCAGCGCAGAATGGGGAGTTAAAATTGCCAAATTATTTGCCATAAGCACGTAATTAAGACGCGATTTATTATGTCCTGCTGCCTGTTGTCTCGCTGAAGGGTTGGGCGAAGGGTACACTGTTTCGGGTTTCACGGGAGGGATAGCGAAATACTTGATCCTGGAATTCGTAATAATCGTTCATCTTTCTGTTCACTCAGGAAGGTTAAGTGGATTAAGATATCCGCCTCGTCTTTTCATTAGAGACCACCCGAAGTTTCGGTCAAAAAACTGGTTTCGGCTGGAGTTTGGCCAAAATATTTGGTTCAGCCGAAACTAGCGTTTATGGTTGTCTAAAAACTGACTGACTCCAACTGACTGTCGAATTTTTATGTTATATTTTTCAATTTATTCGATAATTTAGCATAGTTATAACTAGTATATAATTCTGTACCTCAGAGGTAAACAACATTATGTGCCAAAAAATAATTTTTACAGGAGAAGCAAAAACGCGCCGACAGAAACTTAGAATACATTTTTGGCATAGTTGCTTTAAGGATATTAGAACAAGCTCAACTGTATTTTTTATAATTATTAGATGGAATTATTATTTATTACACTTAATTATAATAAAGTTTAGAACAAAATTAAGTGCTCATAAAGCTGAGGAGTAAACAATCTTATCATCATTTGAAGTCCTATACCGATAAGTTTATGTGGATTTAATCACTACATAGTATAAAACAAAGAAGCTTTTTCTGTCCCTATATCCCTATGTGCGCTTAAATCTTTAAAACTCCGCAACGGATTTTGATGCGGTTTTTTTTAATAGATAGAGTGATTCAAGAGGAAGGTTTATATGTATAATAACATCCATTAAATAGTGGAGAAACACCCGAGCGCAGCCGGGGCGGGTCGCTAGTGTCATATACGATTGGATATTTCTCTTCCTATATGTCGTAGGACTTGATGCCCTATACCATTACGTAGAACTGGTTCTTGCAATTTTAAAAGTGCAAAAAAACATATTTTCAAAAAAGTGGAGTTACTATTCTTTACCTCTGAGGTACAGAATTAAAAACATAACTACATAGAAATGTAGTTACAATTAATTGCATTGAAATAATATTTTTATTTTTTGTCAGTTTTACTGTTAATTTGGTAACAGAAAAACTGAAACCGGTTTTCGGTTACTTACGGTCGAAACGGTTTACGTAATTGAGTTACGGTTTCGGTTTCGGCTGTAAATCGTGTTTTAGTCAATCACTATTTTTCATAGCTTAAGATCGGCTTTCAAGCTAATGGAATCAGAATATCTACGTAGCTTCTAATGGCAATTAAAAGGAGACGAAATGAATTATCTGAGAAGAGATTGTGACAAGAATAATGGCAGCCGCACAAGTAGAACTCTAAGGTTAAGCAATGCTTGCCAGGCTCAGTCTGTGGATTGGCCACCATCTCAACTGTCTTTTTAGGGATAGTCAATTAAAAGCTAAAAAAAGTCATACCAATCTTGCCAAGGCATATTACAATATCTAACTACAGGGTTATGGATGTCCAATGGGCTGTCGATCCATGTAAAATACTAATATCTGATATCTAGCAACAAGGTTTTCCAATTTTATTTTATTCAAATTCAAAATCATTTATTTCAAATAGACCATTTGCATGCACTTTTGAATAGTCAAATGTCAGTCAGTCCAAGAAAAGCTAAATTGCATCAGCAATCTCTATGGAGACGAACGTGCAAGAAACTCCATGGACACTCATTTAAATCAGATTATGAGTTACATATAACCTTGGTTACATTGATTGATTTTATCTAATGTCATCTGAACTGTTATAATATCACTAGCATTTTAATTTAATTCTACTTAATTTTGACAGTAAGCGGCACACGGGCCTCAAAAAAACGCCACTTCAAGCTTCTTTTTGAGGCAGCCTTTTTTTGTACCTCGTGTGCGGCGGCTGTTTTTTTTGGCGGCGTTTTTTTGAGGCTCGTGTGCGGGGACAGTAACTGTCCCCACCGCCGCCACAAAAAAACGCTGGAAGTGGCCACAAAAAAAACTAGAAGCGACCGCAAAAACAACTGAAGCGCGCGATACCTCTTGTAAAGCTTGAAGCTTGAAGCCGCTTCAAGCGTTTTTTTTTTGGCAGCACCGCCGCACACAAGCCACAAAAAAAGGCCGCCTCAAAATGAAGCTTGAAGCGGCGTTTTTTTGAAGCCCGTGTGCTGGGACAGTTAAGTCCCTTCAGGCAAAAAAGGCGTAGCTGTGAGCTAAGCTCATAACCCATTATGAAGGGGAAGATAAAGTACCCCCTGCATGGAAAGAAGCCTCAAGGTAAAAGGTATTGTGCTCAAAACTGCAGAATATGAAGTGTAGCTCCCTAAACCTGACATTGATTGACGTTACAAACGTGCAGCGTTTACTTAACTGACATCCACATCAGTTGTTGTCTTAACACAAAATTAATATTAAGCCCTTCGCAACTGCTTTTAATTTTAATATGAAAGCTGATGGTGCACAAAATTGTAAAGAAAATGGCTAAATCATTTCTTTTTCGATAAATTAAAAAGATAAACCATCCTGCCTGACCTTAGTGGTTGGTGGCCCTGACTGCTATCCGCAAGGCCGTGGTTACGGTTCCCACCCAGGACAAATGTTTGTGTGATTAACACGATCAATTGTTCTGTGTCTGGGTGTAATTTACCTATATGTATTTAGAAATATATGTTTATCATTTGTCTAGTACTTATAATACAAGCTCTGCTTAGCTTGGGACTGGACAGCGTTGTGTGATAGTTGTGGAATATTATTATTAGTATCCCGTAACATATCAAGACACAAAATGAGACAAAACCCTCTCCCGAATAAGTGTGTGTGTAGGTTAGGTAGGTATAGATACAACGGGCTGTTTTCCGCAACTCCATGACCAAAGCGCGTATTTTGCGTACAGGTGTGCGAAGGTTATACCTATACCTCCATTGTTTTTGTCAATTATCCAATATCTTCTCCTGCTCTAGAGTGGAACGAGAGGGGATGTCAGATTTTTACTGACTAAAACCTACATAAAATCCTTCAGTTACCCTTTACGTTCGAGGGACACGATTACTCTTTCAAACGTTCCCGCAGCTTTAGCAGTCAGCAGCCTTGCTGGGCTCCATCATCTTTGCTGACATCTCCTTGAAGGGCGGGTGGAACACTACGCACTGTCGACTCGGGCCTGGTCCTTACCGGAATTACACAGCGAAACCGCCTATTACACGGCGAACTACCCACTGCTCGTCATCCACAAACCAGCGCCTACGATGGACGGAAATTGCCCAGCGACTCCCGACGCCTAGCATGTCTTCTTCGGCGGTGGCTGAGCTGTGAGGATGTCTGTTACATCATGGTTGCGGCCATCTTCTTCGCTCGCCTTACTGATTTGCAGATGGAGGCGACCACTTCCCATTCCCTCAAACTTCGAACAAAAACCGGTTCGAGCAAAAGGTTAATATACACTGTTTTTCTTGGAACTTATTATGGATAGATACCAGTAAAAATTAACTACCGAATAAGCGCTCACCAGTAATAGTATCAATTGGTCCTTTTTTCACATAAGCACCAGCTATACCGACGACATGGGCCCCCAGACTGTGGCCAATTAAATGCACGTCATCCATAGACACTCCCTCTCCAATGAGGAAGTTGAGGAACTGTGTGAGGAGGCGGCCAACTGAGGCGACGTTGTAGCTGGCCAGGACATAGTTGACGTTGGCTGCGACACCCCAGTCTACCACGATTATATTCAAATCGCTGACGTTAAGGTAAGCTGAAATATAAAACAAGTAGATTATTTTCTAAAGATTTTGACTGAGTTATCTTGATCTCTTTTTCGACAAGCGTTGTTACCAATATTTTATAAAAAAAAATTACAAATTATTGACGAATTTGTTTTGGAATCTTCTAATATACTACTTTGTCAAGAAAATACCGGGAAAAGATCAATAATACACAAAATGTCTGTTATTCATCCAAATTTATTTTATCACCTTCAAAGTATGCTCCTTTAGAAACGATACACTTGCGCCAACGAATAATCCATTCATCAAAACATTTTTTAAACGCTGCTTCCTGAATTGAGTTCAGTTCTCGCCGCGAATTCTCCTTTTTGTCTTCTATCGATTGAAAACGGGTGCCACGAAGTGGTAATTTGAATTTAGGAAAAAGAAAAAAGTCAGCAGAAGCCATATCTGGTGAATATGGTGGTTGCTGGATGGTATTTGTTGAGTGTTTGGTCAAAAATTCGTTCACAATGATAGCCTTGTTGCGAAGGCGCATTGTCGTGGTGCAAAATCCAAGAATTTTCTTTCCACAAATCTGGCCTTTTTCGTCAAATTTGCTCTCTTAAACGCCGCATAACGCTCAAATAATATTCTTTATTTACCGTTAGACCTTCCGGTAAGAATTCAGAGTGCACAACACCGCGATAGTCAAAGAAAACAGTCAACATGACTTTGACTTTTGATCGACTTTGGCGTGGTTTTTTCGGTTTCGGATCAGTTGGAAGGCGCCACTCCGAAGCTTGTTGACTAGTTTGCATGTGAAACTCGTAAACCCACGTCTCGTCACCAGTAACAATGCGTTTCATGAATGTTGGGTCCGAACTGACTCGTTCTAGCATGTCCTCAGCGACTTTCATGCGATTGAGTTTTTGGAGAAAATTCAGATCTTTTGGGACTAGCCGAGCAGCAACATGTTTCATACCCAAATGATTAGTTAAAATGATACGGATCGACTCGTGAGATACAGAAAGTTCGGCGGCTATCTCTCTCAGAGTTGAATGGGGATTTTCAGTCACTATTTCCTTCACTTTTGCGATGTTAACTTCAGTTGCAGACGTTGACGGCCTACCAGAGCGAGGCAAATCTTCCATCACATCTCGACCGCTTTTGAACGCTTTGAACCACTCATAAGCACGAGTTTTTGATAAAGTCGATTCACCGTAAGCCTTCTGTAACATTTTCAGTGACTCCGAACACGAAATTCCATTGGCGATGCAAAATTTAAGACAAACTCTTTGTTCGATATTTTTGTCCATTATGAAATTCGCAATACACACTATATATGATATTACTAAAGCCAGCACTGTATTTAATATAAATAACAGATGCAACTCAAACTCCGCGCTAAAATGGAAAACATGTGCCAATCTAACAACTACAAAAAAACAAAAATTTGAATTTGGAACCATAAACAAATCATCCATTCCCGATACTTTTTTGACTGAATGTATAAAAATCTCGTTTCTCAGTGTTTGTTATCGACCTCCTCCGAAACTGCTTGCGAATTTTTTTATTGGTTATATTTGGTAGGCCTGAGAATAGATCGTAGGCTGTTTTAACCCTCCTTTACCCAGCCCATAATTTTTGTCTTTATTAATTTCTATGGTTATATATTTGAAACAAATACTAGAATCTTGAATTTTAGCCAGATAGAAAGAAATATATACGTCACAAGTAATTCAAAAGTACTCTTTGTTTGCAAATGCCAGGACATTATGAAATACATTGAGGACTTTTATTCAGTAGAGAACAAAGAAATAAGAAGGATTCTACAATATATTCCCTTGATTCTTTCTATCAGAATAGCACACATTTTTCACTGGCAATGTGGATGTTCGTGAATCGAGATACATTGACCTCGCTTGAAATTCAGTCTGGCATCGACGTGATGGATTTCAAGATCTCATTATGCAGATACAGGCGGAGTAATCGCCTACAACCATTGCAGTTCCCATTCCCTGATATCGTGAGTTACTATATATATAAACGTAGGCACATATGGAAAAAAAATCAGCTTAGTGCGAGTCGGACTCGTGCACGAAGGGTTCCGTCTATACCTTTTACACAATTTATTTTACTCTGTTTTTAGTATTTGTTCCCATAGTGGCAACAGAATTACTTACATCATCTGTGAAACAATTATATAGCTATCACGAGATACAGCCTGATGACAGAGAGCCGAAAAGTGGTGTCTCAGTAATAAGGTTTCGTTTTTACACCTTTAGGTGTACTGTAGTGTAGTCAAGAGTGATTAGGTTACTTCTAGGCAAGCGTGTTCCATCGTCGACCACATCATCGCTTACCATCAGGTGAGATGGTGGTCAAACGCTAGCCTATCAATAATAAAAAGAAAGATAGGTACGAAACCCTGAAAAACCGATCTCAATACTTTTAATGTGAAAAGGTTTTCGGGTTTCGTTCCTTCAAACAAATAATATAAATCGAGAATGTATATGCATATAATTTCGAGTTAACAATATTTCAAAAGGCTTCCTACCTTCTTTGATGGATTCAGGCATGGGGCCGTGTCCATTATTGAGCCAGCCATGAGTTAGCACCTTAACTTTTTTGCTAAAATCAAAGTTTGATTCTCGTAGGGATGCGGAGTCGTTTGTTTTTAATACTTGAAAGTCGTATGGGTTCCTCCTGAAAATACAAACGATTTTTTTTTTAAAGTTTACCAGTGTGTCAACGTTTAAAACTACAGATTTGTAAGGAATCAACTCTAAAATACGAATAATTCCAAATATTTATTGTGAGTTTGTCAAGGCCGATTATTTGCTAATCGGCCTTGACAAACTGCTACTTATCGCTACGCTGCTAATTATCTGCCTACGTAATTAAATAACAATATTTATTTATTATAAATTTCGCGTTCACCTACATAAACCTGTATCCTTACATAATTTATTACAAAATCTCACCGCGTGGCTCTGACCGTCTATTCGCTAGAAATTCAAGATTACTAAACGGTTTTTTTAGGTTGTTTTCACCAAAATGTACAGAGTGATTCATAAAGAAAGTTTAGGTAAACGATAAATGAATATTATAGTGGAGAGAAGCCAAATATATTCCCCCTAAATAATTTCTATCATTTATTTAATAATCTTATTTCCAAATGTGTGTAAATCTTATTCGGTAAAACCATAGGATATGTTAGAAAAATTGGATCTCCAAAACCTGCGTGTCAACTGAGTCGTCCAAATAATTTTAGCTGTACATAGAGAATTTCGCTCACCATGCTGTGAATAGATACACGACATACATACACAATAGCTCATTTCAATATAATTATAGTCTTATGACTCTTACCACTCATTACGTACGACATGAAAACAATGGCATGTACAAAAAAGGTGGCGTTAAAATTTTTGTCATACACTACGATAGTAAAATATGTGTTGAAAAGAACGCTCTGCGAATTTTAATTAGACTTAACAATTTCCCTTTATGGTGAGAACAATTTTATAAAGCAGAAAACAGCACATGTTACAAAACATTTTACTTCAAACTGTTCGTTTTTGGCAGTTTTACTACCTTTTGTAGTAGGGTTTATGACTTCACATTTCATAGGAAAAGAATTACAAGTGTTCCAACATTTGCTAAGGACATTGAAGCAACCGCCCATTCGGTAAAGACCGAGTCCAGCCCATATCGACAGCGCGTTGTGTCCCACGTACGCCTCAAGCCTCAAAGAAATATCAGCAAAACGGCAGGGGCTCAGTAGGGCTAAGGAATGCAAAGGTCAAGTGAAGGACACAAGTGGCTTTTAGCCAGTAAATTTCTGATACGCTCACCCTCTCGCTTCAGACTTAGATCGAGAGCAGTAATTTTTTGATGATTTTCCACCTCGTCTTTTTCGTAGACGCAACTAAATACAAAGCCCTTTTTAGGCAAAGCAGGAAATGCTATTAGGCGTTTACGGATTAAAACCCCAATTGCTTTTTGCACTCTAGGGCCACGGTAACTCTTTCGAGTAATCTAGAAGCGAACTCTCTAGGGTACATATCATAATGATCCATATTCCTATTTTAAAACCTACCCGTCTAGGTACATTGCTGAACTGTTTTTTGACACCATTATTTTAAAGTTTCAGCCAAACTTTTCCTGCAGCCTCAGGTCGATCGATACCGTTGAAAACGACATCCAAGCTATACGCCGGAGTAGTTGAAACAATCAGTTTTCGCAAAGTTTGCACTTACAACTTGAGAGAAGCAACTCTAAAGTTAAACATAGTTCCTTTAATTTCTTTAAACTAATTTTCAATCAAGCAATCCGCAATTTTCAGATTTCTATGTTTTTTTTTTGTATGTGCATCATCTGTGATGCACATACAAAAATAATACATAGAAAATGAAGACTATTTTCTTCAATACAAGCAGACAAGGGACCTTAAACTCGTTAAAAACTAAAAGGCTCGTTTTGACATTTGAGAAAGACCCTAGAATGTAACTTGAAATGAAACTAAAAGAAATAATATAATAATAATTAGGGGTCCGACGTAGTTGAAGCTATTTTAATAATAACTAGACTAGGTATACCGGACAAGGTGCTAGGTAGTCAAAATACAAATGTCAAAAAGGGCCTTCTATTAAGAAACACGTCATAGGTGCTCAGTTTTCGTCTAAAATAAGGTTGTTACTGTGAACTGTGGAGCAAATATGTCAGTCCGATTAGAAGCGAAACAAACCACGTCTTGAGAACACTGACGGCAGATGATCGATCTATTGTTTTAAGACGAAAGAAGACTAGGAAAGCCCATTAGATTAAGATCGATTAGAGCGTCTTTTATAATACATATAGGTACGGAGTCGAGTTTAATAGATATGTATACTGGCAGCCCGCCCCAGCTTTGCACAGATTTTACAAATATTTTAAAGTCGTCTTAGGGAACTGCCCTTATCTCGGGTTATTTGGAGTTAGAGCAACACATTTTTTTCTTCAATTCTGTTCTGTCAACCGTCACGTCATCACTGATTCCCTTTTATACAATAACACAATGTATCTATCCGTTCTTTGGCCTCCCTCATCCGTTCACATGTAAATTTACAATTACAACCGTTTTAGTAACATGTGTTTGATCCGTCCTCTTTACAACCTCTCTTTATAACCATACCAAGAATGTCACAAATAATTCCAAAATAAAATTGGACTGCCGTTTTTTTTCTCATTTATTTGACTAATCCGTAAACAACAGTGTAAATTATGTTCATATACCTATTTATCTTAGGAATCCTTTTGCATCACCTAAACATATTTTTGTATAAATAAATAACTTTATACGGTAACAAATTTTTTCTCCAGCCATTTCCGTTACAGCCTGTACAGTAATCCAAGACACTTTTTACTATTAGATAATTTAATAGATAGAACTCCCTTTTTGTACACCATACCAAACTCGTTTTTTTCTAGTTTAGCATACACTTTTGGGCAAAAGACCTCCTCTGTCTTCTTTCAAATCTTGCAAGTTTGATACGTAAATGTGGTCAGGTGAGCAAAAACATCGCGATGAAGGTCGACCGCGGCAAAGAACGTGCTGTGTGGTCTTAAGAGTTGACCAGACGGTTGCAAACCAACGTCCCAACCAAGATGACCTTGCTAGTTTTAACCTGTTTAGACAGCAGTTGTAATCCATTACCTTCAACGCCCATGATTAGGAGGCGCGTTTCTCCAACCACAGAACGTGTTGGCGCGTGGTTTACATTCATAAAGCCACGACACAAACCTAACCCATAAACTAAGGTAACCTTGGTTGTAACGCTAGTTTGCTACCGTAGCCAACCTTTTATTTGTTTGGACAGACTAACAATAAAATACCAAAATTTCTCTTACCTCGTAAAAAGTCTAAATTCAACATCAGACTCATAGACCCACCCGAAGCCCCAGAAGCGGGTCTCGTTGACGGTGGGAGCTGGCGGGTACATTTGCACACTGGCCAGCCACACCGGGTCGTAAGGCGTCGGCGCGTCCCATGTCACCGCCGACACTACTGCTGGGACAAAAGTAACATTTAGAAAATCTGTTGAAGTATTTTTTTTCCTGCGTCAAATTTAGAAAGCAATTTTTAGTTTTTATAGTCACTGAGTAACTTTTATTTTCATTAGAATACGGATGTAACACATCCTAATGTTTTCGTAGAGTATTTATTCAGCAAATGTTAGTCTTCTTTGCAAACTTCGCAGAGATAGTCAACACTACAAAAAAAAAAAAACACTACAAATATATATCGCGCCTGTTTCAATGATTCCATACATTGTTCAGTTGTGCAGTAATATTCATCATCATTATCATTCATCATCAGCCTTTTTAATGTTTCCACTGCTGGGACTCAGGCCTCCTCTCTAGGAAAGGGAATGAGCCGAAATCCACCACGCGGATCCAGTGCGGATTGGTGAATGTCACATGTCTAAGACATGTTACAAGAAATTTTTGCAGTAACATTAAACTACACCAATTTTGCATCACAATATCCATTATGAATCAATTTGCAATTAATATCAAAACAATCACTGAACTTCACTCGGAAAATTTCCCGCCAAAAACTCTTTCGGTCTTTTTTTCTTTTTTGTTTTTTTTTTCGAGCTTTTTTATACTTAATTTTTATACTTTCTATAAAAAGTATTTAGTTTTTACAGACACTTGAGTTACGTTGATGCGGTTGTAATGTAACACATTCCAATGTTTTTGTTGTATTCATTGACAGCAATTATACATAAATCGATCAGATTTGTAATACTTGATTTTTCTTCTCCTTATAGGAAACGACACAAGAACTGAGTACTTTTTAGTATTCATTAAAGAAAAAGTAAAATTTTAGGGTTCCGTTCCCAAAGGGGAAAAGGGATGGACCTATTACTAAGACTCCGCAGTTCGTCTGTCTGACTTTATGTCTACCCGTCTATCACCAGGCAGTATCCCATGAACGGTGATAGTTAGACAGTTGAAATTCTCGCAAATGATGTATTTTTGTTGCCGCTATAACAACAAATACTAAAAAACAGAATATAATAATTATTTAAGAGAGCTCTCATACAACAAACGTGATTTTATTGCCGTTTTTTTATACGGACAGTACGGAACCCTTCGAGGTGAATTCGACTCGCACTTGGCCAGTTCACTTTTTCAATATACAGATAATTTGTAACTAAAAATAAAAATATAGGCGAAAGGTAGCCAGCGTTTCGGTGTTTTACAGGATGCATTTTGAAGAGTGTGCGCAGGAATTACAGGACTTAATTCCACCATCTCACTACTACCATCGGACAAGCCGACGAACGACGAGTATTCACCCTTTTGTTGTTGAAACCTCTACGGTCCGGATGAAGCGTTTCGCCTCGTTGTTTATACCACGTATATCGAGGGACAGGAGCAAATTACCTGCTGCTGTCTTCCCGTCCGATTATAATTTAGGGGTCTTTAAGGCAAGAATGAATAGGCTCTTAATAAACTAGTGCGCCTTACCATCAACGATTACAACACTGCTTACCATCAGGTGGGATCGCAGTCAAGCACTAGTTTATATCAATATAAAAAAATATATAAAATTCATCTAACTTTTAAAAGTCGGCTTTTAGGTCGGCATTGAAAAGCACGAACTAGCAAATATCGAAACTGGAAAAGTAACTGTTTTTCTTTAGAATACCTATCTATGCAGGTCAAATTGCAGACAGTCGACAAAACAATGGTGCTTGGAAAGCTCAGCCATTACGACAAACAATAAAAGAGACCACTTTGGTGACACCGATCAGATAAACGCTAGGAGACAATACCTATATATATATACAACCTTTGTAAGTACCATAAACAAACGTATATACGTCAGTCACCTCTTAAGGAAATACCATTGTAATTGTGATGTTTTATACTTGCTAATGCCTGCGGCTTCTTCCCCGTAAAAGGTAATATTTTCCACCTTTAAGAGGCGATTCCCATAGAAAATTCAATCATGATTCTATAAAATGTCATAGGATCATGATTGATAATTTTGTGTGGGTTTAACAGAAAAAAATAACTAGCGAAATCTCCCTAGTTTTTTTTTCGTTATCTATCGTAGGACGACCACTCCTTTGTTCTTCCCCCAAAGTAAGGCGACCGAGATTGAACTCGCTACACCAGCAGTAGATGGTTGCTTTGAAGGTCCTTCATCCATAAAAGCAATTTGATGTCGATCAATGACTCATCAGATTTTAGGCCACATTTAAAATCGTAGAAAATCATTGCACGAAAATGTTCTCGATGCAGATCCATTTTTTTTTAAATTAGCCACCATAATTTGATTTGGCTCTCGAAAAAATGTGGAGAAAAATTCAAAATTCGAACAATGGTTTCTAATTACTTTTAAATAACCAAAGTTTTCTAAATAATTAGTAACGGCTAGTCCCATCAACATAAAAACGCTTTTTTCGCAAAACTTTCTGAGTGGCCTGGTATAGTTTCCCACCACGTCCCCTTCGTAGCCTTCTGTGGAAGCGGATTTCACCAACACTCTATGATTTGATATCAAATAAATAGATAAATTATAAAGATAGCGCATGAACGGTATGACTGTCTCAGTTTGTGTAGGTACATAAATGTACAGGGTCATTTTCGGAACCACTGTATCTATTAAAAAAATCTCACACCACCTTAGAAAAATAAAAAATAAAAGTCGAGGCAGACCGCGGGTAGGTAGGTTAACGAACTAGTTATCTACTTTTCATATTTCAGACGAAAGCATTTTTTTTTATCGCAGCTATAACAAATTTTCGTTCCATCGAGCTAGATTTCTCCAAGCGATAATAATTCCAAACACTCAATGATCTGAAACTTATTCATAACTTCATTGCTGATGGAAATCGGTTATATTGTGCGTTGGGGAAACAAATTTAAATAAACACGACAGCACTCTCTTTAAAATTTAAGAGGATTTGAAGTGCTATCTAAATTCTAAGCCATAGATCTGAAATGAAAACACCAAACGGACTGTTTGACTAGGTATAGGTAGGTATCTATTTTTTTAAGTTTTTGTTGCATATTTTTGACTAACCGATTTTAGCTGACAATAAAAAGAAACTGTAGCTTCTTAAGTACCTACTTTGGCAAATACTTTCAAATCTCGAAAATCTGCACTGGTTGGTAAACCTTCTAATGACTAATTGACTGCGATCCCACCAGATCGATACCACCTACATTATAAGCAGTGATGCTATAGCTGATGGAGAAACGCAGTTTATTAAAGAGCTTATTCAACTGGCACATTATTACACACATCGTCAAACAAAATGAAATACCTAAATATTCAAAGTAGTAATGCAAACGTTGGTGGTAAAGTGCATTAATACATAGTTTATTAAAGCTAGAACTAGATTTAACTAGATTATACCGACGCACTCGTGTAACACGCCTGATTTGTACGTAGAACGACATCGCATGGCGTCGCGTTGCGTGCATCAAGTGTAGCTCGATAAGTTTAGTTTCCATATAAAATAAACGCCCAGTGGTGCTATTCTCTAAGAAAACAGTCTTGAGCGCAGCACTGGCGGCAGCGATGAATCGAGAGCGAAGTACATAGAATTAACAACCCAATGCATAGGAATATTGGATTATTAATCCAATGTAAGCACATATTTGGATTTCGTCGCTGCAGCCAGCGCTTCGCTCAAGGCTGTTTTCTTTAGAGAATAGAACACCAGATCGGCATGTGTGTCACACACATGTCATGTGCACAGTGTAGTTCTATCTCGAGAGCTTATTCAACTGGTACATTAAAAAACATATTATCGAATAAAATTAATTAGGTATATTCAACTACTACTTCATAGAATATTTTTAGCTCTCAATCAATCTACTAAAACATTTTGCGTAACTTGTAATCAGTAATTCAAAGGGTGTTGAGTTGCTTCGTTAATTTAATAGAAGTCAGCCAGGCTTCCATAATGGTCTCGAGGATATAGATAGTTATCTTCACTTTAACATTCAACGAATGCTTCAACATTTACTTCACCTACAAACATTGTGAAAGTTCGATGGCTCCAAACAATTAATATTCATTGTTTGATTTAGAGACGGAACGTTCTGTTGCTTTTGCCAATCTACGGAACCCTAGAGACCCTCCGACGACACTCTAAAGAGGTCGCAACTGGAAGGACTATAGCTGCAATATTTATTTAGCTTTAAGAATTATGTATATAGCTCAATCACCTAACGCTATAATTTTATAGCGTTAGGTGATTTAGCTATACTCGTATAGGAGTTAACCTCGAAATGAAAGATATATTATCTACACTATTATTATAAAGAGGAAAAAAAAATCTTTTTGTTTGTATATGTTTGTAATAAATAAACCCAAAAACTACTGTGCCAATTTCAAAAATTCTTCCACCATTGGAAAGCTGCATTAACCCTGAGTAACATAGACTATATTTATTGCCCGTGCAAAGCCACTAGTAGCTTTTGTTGGGTAAATATCTTGATTTTGAGATTCTAAACTGTTACTTATCTCGAAAATTGTAATACATTTTTTTTTATCTGATATAAACTAGTGCTTGTCTGCTTGACTGCGATCCCACCTGGAGGTAAGCAGTGATGCAATCGTTTGGTTTACTAAAAGCCTATTCACTCTAGCCTTGAAGAAACCCAAATTATAATCGGACGGGAAGTCCGCAGCAGGCAAATTGATCCAGTCCTTCAGTGTAGGCGGTATAAACGACGAGGTGTAACGCTTAGTCCAGACCGTAGAGTTTTCAACAACGTAAGGGTAGATACTCGCCGTACGTCGGGTTGTCCGATGGTACAAATGACATGGTGGAATCAAAGCACACACTCTCCAAAATGCAACTTGTAAAACACCGAAAGACTAACTATCCTACGCCTATGCTCAAGGCTTTGAAGATTGACCTTTTAACCAAATCTGGATCGCCAATTAGCCTCTTCGCACGCCTTTCCACTGAGTCCAAAGCTGATAGGTGGCATTTTGTAGCTGGAGTATTTCACACACGATCAGACCTGTGCTTTGTACACCATTAAAAGCTGTCCGCCGGACCTTTGCAAGAACGCCGAGTATCCTAGCAGCCTTGGGTTTGGACTCAATGAACCGCCCAAAATTGTGTTCTGAGGAAACTTCGACTCGAAGAACTGAAGGCGGTCAGTGCACTCCAGGGATATATTCTGTAAAGCAGGAGCCAAAGTGAACGGGCGGTAAAAAGACTAGCCTGTGTTTTAGCGGCGTTGAATTTTACCAGATTCACCCCACTTGGAGACTGCCTGAAGTGAGACCACAGTGCGACATTCGTACGCTTTACCATAGCCTCTCTTTTGAACCGGATTAGCTCCAAGGTCAAAAGCCGTAAAAATCAATTTTCTGTACTTACAAATTTAGCTTTCAATGCTTTAAATGATATTTGGTAATTTATTACGCAAAAAGAGCATAACTTTGTTTACAGTAGGTAGGTTACTTTTGACATACTACTCTGTCAAGAAAGTACCGGGAAAAGATCAATAATACACAAAATGTCTGTTATTCATCCAAATTTATTTTATCACCTTCAAAGTATGCTCCTTTAGAAGCGATACACTTGCGCCAACGAATAATCCATTCATCAAAACATTTTTTAAACGCTGCTTCCTGAATTGAGTTCAGTTCTCGCCGCGAATTCTCCTTTATGTCTTCTATCGATTGAAAACGGGTGCCACGAAGTGGTAATTTGAGTTTAGGAAAAAGAAAAAGTCAGCAGGAGCCATATCTGGTGAATATGGTGGTTGCTGGATGGTATTTGTTGAGTGTTTGGTCAAAAATTCGTTCACAATGATAGCCTTGTGCGAAGGCGCATTGTCGTGGTGCAAAATCCAAGAATTTTCTTTCCACAAATCTGGACTTTTTCGTCGAATTTGCTCTCTTAAACGCCGCATAACGCTCAAATAATATTCTTTATTTACCGTTAGACCTTCCGGTAAGAATTCAGAGTGCACAACACCGCGATAGTCAAAGAAAACAGTCAACATGACTTTGACTTTTGATCGACTTTGGCGTGGTTTTTTCGGTTTCGGATCAGTTGGAAGGCGCCACTCCGAAGCTTGTTGACTAGTTTGCATGTCAAACTCGTAAACCCACGTCTCGTCACCAGTAACAATGCGTTTCATGAATGTTGGGTCCGAATTGACTCGTTCTAGCATGTCCTCAGCGACTTTCATGCGATTGAGTTTTTGGAGAAAATTCAGATCTTTTGGGACTAGCCGAGCAGCAACATGTTTCATACCCAAATGATTAGTTAAAATGGTACGGATCGACTCGTGAGATACAGAAAGTTCGGCGGCTATCTCTCTCAGAGTTGAATGGGGATTTTCAGTCACTATTTCCTTCACTTTTGCGATGTTAACTTCAGTTGCAGACGTTGACTGCCTACCAGAGCGAGGCAAATCTTCCATTATATCTCGACCGCTTTTGAACGCTTTGAACCACTCATAAGCACGAGTTTTTGATAAAGTCGATTCACCGTAAGCTTTCTGTAACATTTTCAGTGACTCCGAACACGAAATTCCATTGGCGATGCAAAATTTAAGACAAACTCTTTGTTCGATATTTTTGTCCATTATGAAATTCGCAATACACACTATATATGATATTACTAAAACCAGCACTGTATTTAATATAAATAACAGATGCAACTCAAACTCCAAAATGGAATCGATCGCGCCAAAATGGAAAACAGTTGTGCCAATCTAACAACTACAAAAAAAACAAAAATTTGAATTTGGAACCATAAACAAATCATCCATTCCCGATACTTTTTTGACTGAATGTACAAGTGGAGAAACTTTGTCAATGTGATGCCGACTCGGAATTTTTACTAGCCTTAGGCAACGGTGTTATGGTGCAGAGAGCTGAAATAACATTTTTTACGTAAGTATATCAAACGAATAAACAGTAGTTGCCCTTAGATTCATGGGAGCTGTTGGAACCCAGCCTGATAAGATACCTGTATTTAATAATGGTAGGAACGAGCTGATGTACGTTTCCGTACTAGCGCGAAAAACAGTTGAATGCCTAAAAGCGGTAGGGATAGAATCGAGTTTTCGAGAAAGTGTATTAAAAAACAAAATTAATTGAAAATTTAATTGGTCTAACCATTTTCTAAGAGTGTGAAGCGCTCAAGCGTACCTACCTAAGTACCTACCTACATGTCAAAATACTACGACAATTAAGAATCCCACTTTATAATAGGCATGTTTTCACAAAGTCTAACTATCGGCACATCTTTATCTTTAAGTTTTTTAATCGTTAACGGGATTAAAATTACAATATACCTAAGTACATTTAAAATATTTCCCCAAAGTATTAATATACCACAAATTTTTTATTAGTACAAAATGCATAATAGTAGTTTGTGACTAGGGGATAAAGCAGTGTCTTTAAGTCGCGGGCGGTATATTGAATTCCGAATGAAACGAAGGTTGTTGATTTTAATCCCGAACGTGAGTGAGGGATTAATATAATTAACTCCCGAGCACTGCGAGAGAGTTAATAAAAAAAACCTGAGTGCAGTTAGGAATTCAAGCCGTCCAAGACAAAGACAGCTTTATCCCCGTGTTGCATAGTCTAATTTTTACACCATCTGTGAGATAATTAAAAGACAATTTGGTCGATCAAATCATATCCTACTTGCGATTGCCCTTGTCTAATCAGAAGATCTGAAGCAAAATACTTAGGTGTTATACTCGACTCATCACTGAATTTCAATGCACACATTTCTTTGCTCCAATCTAGACTTCGAAAATTGATTTATGTTTTCAAAAACTTACGCCATGTAGCCGACATTTCAATCCTAAAAAAGGTTTATAAGGCACTTTGTGAATCGCTATTAACTTATTGCATTTCAAGTTGGGGTGGAGCCTCCAAATCCGTACTACTTCCTCTTGAAATAGCACAACGGGCAATTTTAAAGGTAAGCTCTTTCCGACCCATTGATTACCCTACACATCTATTGTATCAATCTTGGAACTTACCCACAGTTCGTCAACTTTACATATTAACTGCGATTCTCAAACAACACTCTCTTACCCCCTTAGACAGCAATAATCTTCTTAAAAGACGTCGTAATGCTGTGGCTCCTAGATCTCGGCAATTTAAACATTCTTTTACTCATAGGTTTTTTTGTTTCAGCGGTCCTTTCCTCTACAACAAACTTAATACAACTCTAAATATTTACGCACTAAATAAACAGGAATGCAAAACTAAATTATTAGACTTCTACTCACATGTGATTACCAAACTACTGAAGACCTTCTTAAAACATTGATATAAAACTACACCACAAACACACAAAACACATGCACACAACTCACAATATCGATTGCAAATTAAGATTTTTTGTTAAGTGATAAATTAATTAAATGTAACACGCAAATGCTGTTATATTGTCTAACTTCTTTTCTGGGACGAGAACTGCGTCCTGAAATACAGGCTCGGCCTAGCTCAGGCGCAGTTGCACATTTATATTTATTATGCATTTGTTACTAAGTTGAATTCATTGCTCAAGTATTGTACAATTTTTATGGATAAATAAATTATTATTTATTTTGTACACATATTGATTACATTTTTAAATATTTCAAAAATAAAAATAAAACATTTAAAAATATAAAAAACAGTATCCCACCGGTATCGGGAACAGGGTCCAAGCTACCGGCGGTCAGGGCTCCAGAGAAAGGAACCTCCTGACTATACGAGCCGTGTCCAGGAGTACCGCTTTCTGGATCAAGCCCTTGATCCAGCCGCCTAACGAGAGCCTCCTAAGGTGTTGGTCGAGGCTCTTGGCAATTAAGCCATTACCCGACACGACTATCGGTACAATGATCGCAGTGTCCACATCCCACATGTCGACAACCTCGCGAGCCAAGTCAATATACTTAATTTGTTTATCTTTCTCGGCTCTCACGAGGTTCTCGTCATGCGGAATGGAAACATCAACAATCACTGCACGCCTCTCACTTCGGTCCACCACCACTATATCAGGCTTATTAGCTAAAATAGTCCTGTCAGTGATGATGGACCAGTCCCAGTACAAAGTGATATGGCCATTATCAAGAACTGGGTCGGGCTCATACCTGTAGTATGGCACTTCTGATTCTACAAGAGAGTACTTCAGAGCAAGTTGCTGATGTATAATCCTGGCTACTAGGTTGTGCCTATGCAAGTATTCTCCGTTAGCGAGACGAGAACAACCAGAGATAATGTGACGTATTGATTCTCCCGGACGGTGACATGCCCGACAGATGTCAACCGTGCCGTCCTTCACAATAAATCTCCGGTAGTTATTCGTCATGATAACTTCGTCCATAATTGCACAGACAAAGCCTTCGGTTTCCCCAAAGAGGTCACCGAAACGCAGCCAGGCTACGGACGCCAATTGGTCTACATCGGGCCCATGAAGGGCCCGGAAAAAGCGTCCGTGAAGCTCTTTGCTCTGCCATACTTCCCTGCGATCGTTAGTGTCAAGCACTATAGGCTTGCGCCAGTTCTCGTTAGCCAGGGCGAGCGGGCTGAGTCCCTTGTCCACTGCCACTACATCTCGATGCATACCCACGTCGGCAGCTAGGAAATATTCCCTGAGGCTGCATACCTCGCGGTTGTGTAGGGTCTTAGCATTTAAAAAGCCTCGACCCCCACACTTCCGCGGGATATACAGTCTCATCACCGACGATCGTGGGTGATGCATTCGGTATGCAGTCAGCAATGTACGGACCCGCCTATCCAGGGCGTCAAGTTCCGTTTGAGTCCATTTAAGTATGCCGAAAGAGTACATCAGTACCGGCATGACCCAACCGTTGAAGGCGCGCACCTTGTTTCCGCCTGAAAGAAGGCTATTGAATACCTTCTTCAGGCGCCCAAAGAAACGCTCCTTCAACGATTGCTTCATGTCAGTGATACTGATGCCTAGAGCTTCCGACATACCCAAATACTTATAGGTTTCGGTTGACGAGAGGGACCTCAGGTTTATGGAATCCGTGAGTTGAGTGCCCACGGACTCCACAACCTCCCCTCGCTTTACATGCATGACTGCACATTTGTCCTCACCAAACTCCATCCTGATGGCACTACTGAAGGTTTCAGTTACCTTCAGTAGCTCCATCAGTTGCAGATTGTTGGGGGCAAACAATTTCAAGTCATCCATGTAAAGGAGGTGAGATATAACCTGACCACCTCTCTTCAACCTATCTGCCGTCCACTAACTAAAAGGCAGCTAAGTGCAAAAAGTATTTTTCGAGAAAACACAAAAATTGGGAATTGATATCTCTTGAAAAGTATGATACCTAGGAACAAGGTTACAAGTTATATATGTAGGCATAGTCTTTGTGCACAATATGTGATATATTTTATTCATTTATATTTATTATATTTTATTTAAATTCATTTTCTAACTTTAAGCTAAGCAATTTAAACACAGACATTGTGAATTAATGTTCTGTATCTCAAAAACTATCAATCATAGAAAAAATGAGTCTTAGACCAAAAGATAGAGCATCGAAAGTTGTATAAGACTACATTAAAAAGTGAAAAACGACCAACTGTGGCTTAACGGCCTTTTAGTTAGTGGACGGCAGCTATAGCCTAGACCTGAATTCTCCAGCAGTGTGCTTAGAGGATTCAAGGCTAGGCAAAACCAAAGTGGACTCAAACTATCACCCTGGAATATACCTCGCTCAATCCTAACAGGTTCGCTATTCCCCTGGATATTTCGACATCCTGGATAGCGGAGGACCGTACTCCATTGCCTCATACACGACATCAGGAAGGTGCGTAGAATTGTATCAATTTTATACAGTTCAAGCACCCTCATGAGCCATGTATGAGGAACAGAGTCATAGGCCTTCTTATAATCTATCCAACATGTCGACAGATCCTTTCGGGAACGTCGAACCTGTTGGCTACTTGGCTAATGGCCATATCAATGAGGAGCAGCTCCTTAGTACCGCGAGACCCGTTCCTACATCCATTCTGAGAAGGTGACATGATCGAATTTTTGTCAATATGACTATTAATTTTGCTTCTCAGTATGGATGTAAGAACTTTATAGACCGTCGGCAAACACGTGATCGGTCTATAATTTTTAGGCTCCGCAGTACTACCTGATTTATGGAGCAGGTGGGTTACTCCTGTTGTTAGGAACTGAGGCAGCGACCCTGACTCTAAGGCAGACTGGAATTGGGATGCCAAGCGAGCGTGCGACTTTTGGAACCACTTAAGCCAAAAATTGTGCAGCCCATCCGGCCCTGGAGATTTCCAGTTAGGCAACGGACGGACTGCACGAGCTACATCTTGGGGGCTGATGTCGATTGCCCCCATTTGTGGTATCCGATCGCACGCACGTTCAACCTCCCGAGTCCAGTCACCCTCGGTGTGACTGACTGGCACCGACCAGATGTTGCGCCAGAATGAAATCATGGCATCATCATCTGGGAAGCGCGCGTCAGTCACACCTTGGTCCGGTCGCTCCCAAGCCCTATAAACCCACCTTTCATTACTCCGGAATGTGCGATTCTGGTTGTATCGCTCAACCCGCCTCTTATACCTGCGGATACGGTTTGCCCATGCATACACCTTCTGCTTCAGGAAGTCGATGCGCTCTGTGACTCGGGACATATAGTCTCGGGGGCTGATGTCAGTCAGATATTCTTTTTTTTTACATCTTTCTCAATTAGACTACTGAACCAAATTTGAAGCAATTTGGTATGGAATAAGCATAAATCTAAAAGGATATTATGCTCAATTTATCTAACTTCGACTTAGAATTTTCCATAATAACCGACATTTACACGGACGAAGCCGCAGACAGTAGCTAGTATCTCATAAATAGAAAATCGGTTTAAAGAATAGGATGTGAGACATTTAAAAAGAATTGATTTTTGCGGTCTCTGAGCTTGAATCTCTTGCACATGACATTTATTTATTTATTGGGTTTTTTGAAGTAACATTTTAAAAATCAAAATAAAGGTTTACCACAGTTTTATGCTTATTTTTCATTACGAGGTTCAAACCCTAAAGTAACTGAACTAGTAGCTACTATGGAACAAAATACCGACGAAATTTAGTAAGTTGCCAGTTTTTTACCATGTTAAAAATCACTTTAGCCAGTTTTTGGTGCTGTTAAAAATCACCGGCCACTCTATGGAACATGTAGGTAATGCCCATTCGAGATTTTTTGCTAAATAGGTGCAAAGTTCATTCCCCTTGGACCTACCTATTCCTCGTCTCGACGGTAAACCTAAACCGGTTCGTAGATACATTGTTCTAAGGAGAATCAAAGCCAAGGTAATGTCAATGTTTTCGGTGAAAACAAATCAGTAAAATATATTCATAGGAAAATAAGGCATTAGATATTAAAGAGGGATGTCGAAAATTCCCTAATGACACTTCCTGATTAAGATGTATTGACTCACGAACCTGTAAACAGAGCAAACAGCAACGAAATCATTCCAACTCCGCTTCCTGGTTACAAACACCAGACTCACTGAGAGCACAACCAACTTTCCACACATCGAACAAAACTTTGCTGAACTTTAAACTGACTAGAACGCTCATTTTGAAGCTAAATCTAATTGAAGGACCGACACCGAAGGCTCCCACATTTTCACTGCCCGCTCGAAACAGAGATTGAATTTAAATTTACGTAGCGGTATCGGCCTCCATTACGATTCATAGTACGATCCGCTGGCCTGTCCATCGATCATATTAATCAAACTGGACCTTATTAACATTGCATACGGTATCCTCGAGGATTCTTCGTAAAATGGTGACTGGAGAAACTGTGAAACTTGAGTCATCTATGAATAATTTTAAAAGGGAAAATGAAACAGTGAAACGTTGATACGTATGAACACACAGTCCTAATTTAGACAATACTAGCGACCCGCCCTAGCTTCACACGAGTGCTACAAATCTTTGAAATTCTGGGCTTTCCTCTAGTATAATATAATATGCCCCAAATATCGCCATAATGACCGGTCTTGTGCGTCTCGCATCCATCATATTCTCACGACCTTCACCAGGTCCAACCTATGGGAAGGCTTTGAAAGCGAATAAAAAATAAACAATATAATTTATTATCATCTAAACTTTCCTCATGAATCACTCTATCCAAAACCATTCAGTGTAGTTTTTAAGTTTATCGCGAACAGGCAGACGTGGTGGGATATGTAAGGATCCTAAGGATAAGTTCGGAGAAAGATGTAAAAAAAAAGAAAGATGTCCACTGCTGGACATAGACTAAGTGTCACCATATTAACTGCTCTAAATGTGCCTCTCACATCCAGCGGATGCTTGCACCAGCGAAGGCAGCAAGTATTTGCATCACCGATCGATTACCGAGTGGTGGAACGCACGAAGGCTACCTACAAAGTAGATCGAGTACTGTACGTGGTTGCCACTCCAGAACCATTACCCCTCCAGCATTGTATGCCTGCCCACTGTGACTTAAGTTTGGCAAATCTAAAAGCAACGTCGGTTGCCTTGATTCTTCCTAATTCGATTTCGCAGGGAAACTACGAATTTATATTTAACTAGCTTTTGTCCGCGCGGCTTCGCTCCCGCTCTTCCCTTCTCCACCCTACTAAACCCAACTCTACCCTACCCTATTCTACCCTACTCTACACTACTGTACCCTACACTACCCTATTTTTTTTTCATAAGAACCTTTTCCTTACAATAACAATCACAACAAAAAAGAATGAGCGAAATCAGTCAAGACATTGTTGAGTTATGCGCTTACCAACACGTTTTGCGATTCATTTTTATATTATAGACTAGCTTTTGCCCGCGCGACTTCGCTCCCGCTCTACCCTACTACTCTACCCTACTATACCCTACTCTACCCTACTCTACCCTACTCTACCCTACTCTACCCTACTCTACCCTACTCTACCCTACTCTACCCTACTCTACCCTACTCTACCCTACTCTACCCTACTCTACCCTACTCTACCCTACTCTACCCTACTCTACCCTACTCTACCCTACTCTACCCTACTCTACCCTACTCTACCCTACTCTACCCTACTCTACCCTACTCTACCCTACTCTACCCTACTCTACCCTACTCTACCCTACTCTACCCTACTCTACCCTACTCTACCCTACTCTACCCTACTCTACCCTACTCTACCCTACTCTACCCTACTCTACCCTACTCTACCCTACTCTACCCTACTCTACCCTACTCTACCCTACTCTACCCTACTCTACCCTACTCTACCCTACTCTACCCTACTCTACCCTACTCTACCCTACTCTACCCTACTCTACCCTACTCTACCCTACTCTACCCTACTCTACCCTACTCTACCCTACTCTACCCTACTCTACCCTACTCTACCCTACTCTACCCTACTCTACCCTACTCTACCCTACTCTACCCTACTCTACCCTACTCTACCCTACTCTACCCTACTCTACCCTACTCTACCCTACTCTACCCTACTCTACCCTACTCTACCCTACTCTACCCTACTCTACCCTACTCTACCCTACTCTACCCTACTCTACCCTACTCTACCCTACTCTACCCTACTCTACCCTACTCTACCCTACTCTACCCTACTCTACCCTACTCTACCCTACTCTACCCTACTCTACCCTACTCTACCCTACTCTACCCTACTCTACCCTACTCTACCCGCTAAGGTGGTCCCAGCAAACAGGATGCCTTACAAGATACTCCAGGCTAATCTCCAAAGAAAGAACTTGGCGACCCATGAGCTTATGCTTGAGGCCGAGCGGCGCAAAGCCGCCGCAGCGCTGATCCAGGAGCCCTACGTGGGCAGTGCGAAGAGGATGACCGGGACCAGAGGAGTCCGAATCTTCCAGAGCACCAGGCAAGGAGAAGGGACTGTCAAAGCGGCAATAGCCGTCTTTGACCCGAAACTGACCGTAAAACAGTACCCAGAACTCACCACAGACAATATCGTCGTGGTGGGGATCCAAACCGGTGCCTGGAGACTAACTCTGGTCTCGTTCTACTTCGAACCGGACCAGCCCTTAGGGCCATACCTTGACAGCCTCAAAAAGGTGGAAAGCGAAACCGGCCCGCATAGGCTCATCATGGGAGGAGACGCCAACGCCTGGAGTATCTGGTGGGGCAGCAGTGAGACCAACAGCAGAGGCGACGAGGTGCTGGGAGCTCTCGATCAGCTTGGACTGCAGGTACTAAATAGAGGGGAAACTCCAACCTTCGACGTAGTTCGTGGTAACAGACGTTACACGAGCTGCGTCGACGTCACAGCCTGCACGGCAGACATGCTGACGGTGACCAACGGCTGGCGAGTCGTTGACGACTTGACAGGGTCAGACCACAACGGCATTGAGTTTAGTATACACCTCGAGAAGTCTTCGGGTATCACGGTTAACCGGACTACCAGGATCTACAATACCAAAAAAGCAAATTGGGCGCAGTTTCGTAAGAAACTTCGCCAAATTATGCAAGGGAACGAACTTACCGTAAGTCTGTTCGATCAAATCGACAGCAGTGACAAAATAGACCTGGTAGTCGAGGGACTTACAACGGCAGTGCAAGACGCCTGTACATGCGTGATACCCAAGAAGAAGACTGTAGAGAGAATAACCGTGCCGTGGTGGTCCGAACAACTCGCCAGTCTGAAGAGGAAAGTGGTCACCAAGAAGCGAAGGATTCGTTGTGCAGCGCCAGTCCGAAGACCAAAGGTTGTTGAGGAGTACCTAAAACAGAAAGAAGAGTACGAGCGTGCAATAGTCCAAGCAAAGATCGAGAGCTGGAAGGGGTTCTGCGAAAAGCAAGACAGGGAAGGCCTATGGGAGGGCATATTTAGGGTAATCCGCAGGACCAAAAAGAGAGAGGAGGATTTGCCGATGGTGAGGGACGGCAGGACTCTGGACCCGGAGGCCTCGGCGAGGTATCTGGCACAGACGTTCTACCCGGAAGACCGTTCGGAGGGGGATAACGAGGAGCACAAAAGGATGCGGCAACGAGCGGAAGAGGTGAACGGGGGGAACGAAGTTGAACCTTTGGACCCTCCCTTCACACTCGACGAACTGGAGCGAGCTGTCTCCTCGTTCAACCCTAAAAAAGCCCCCGGTTCCGACGGTTTGACGGCGGACATATGGGGCCACACGATCCGTCAAGACCCAGACTTATTTCTGCGCTTGGTGAACAAGTGCCTGGCGCATGGATACTTTCCGCGGTCCTGGAAAGAGGCGACTGTCGCCGTGCTCCGCAAGCCGGCCAAAGACGACTACACCACCCCAAAATCGTACAGGCCGATTGGGCTATTGCCTGTCCTCGGCAAGGTTTTTGAAAAGTTGGTCGTGACCCGACTCAAGTTTCACCTACTCCCCAGGATGAGTACTCGCCAGTTCGTCTTTATGCCCCAACGAAGCACCGAAGACTCCCTCTACACGCTGATGGGACACATTCGTGGCAAACTTAATGAAAAAAGACTTGTCACGGTTGTGTCCCTGGATATTGAGGGAGCCTTCGACAGCGCGTGGTGGCCGGCTATACGAGTTCGACTGGCTGAGGAAAAGTGTCCTGTAAACTTGAGACGGGTCATGGACAGCTACTTGTCCGAGAGGGTGGTGAAAGTCAGGTACGCGGGAGTGGAGTACGAATCCAGGACCGGGAAAGGATGCGTCCAGGGGTCGATCGGTGGTCCCTTGGTTTGGAACGTTCTGCTGGATCCTCTCCTAAAGGGTCTAGAGGCTATAGGGGTCTATTGCCAGGCGTTTGCTGATGACATTGTCCTTGTGTTCGATGGGGAGACAGCTCTTGCAGTCCAGAGAGATGCCAATGTCGCCCTCGAGTATGTGCGCGCATGGGGTGTCACGAACAAGCTTCGGTTTGCGCCGCATAAAACGAAAGCAATGCTGGTCACGCGCAAACTGAAGCATGACACCCCATGTCTCAGGATGGGCGGGGTTGAAATTGGCATGTCGGACGAAATCAAGTTGCTTGGCCTCACCATCGACCACAAGTTGACTTTCAACAGTCACGTCGCAAACGTCTGTTCCCGAGCCGTCGGCATCTACAAGCAGCTGTCACGGGCTGCTAGGGTCAGTTGGGGTCTCCATCCAGAGGTTATCCGCTGCATCTACACGGCTGCAGTGGAGCCCATCGTCCTCTACGCGGCGAGCGCGTGGTCGCCGGCCGCCAACAAAGTCGGGTTGCAAAAGAAGCTGAACGCCGTCCAGAGGAGCTTCGCGCTAAAGTTGTGCCGAGCCTACCGCACGGTCTCCCTACACTCAGCACTGGTGCTGGCTGGGATGCTCCCTCTTGATCTCCGGATCAAGGAGGCAGCCTCACTTTATGAGGCCAAGAGAGGGGTACCTCATCCAGCGCTGGGAGATCGGGAGATCGAGCGTGTGGCATCGGTACTAGAGATGCCGCATCCGGCCGAGCAGAGGGCCATTACACTGCGACGCCTGGTAGACGAGGAACAATATAATGAGCACCGCCATTTTGCGGTGCGTATTTTCACAGACGGCAGCAAGATTGAGGGCAAAGTTGGTGCCGCACTGTCAGTGTGGACCAATCAAGCGGAGGTGAAGGGCCTCAAACTTGCTTTGCCGTCTTACTCTACCGTCTACCAGGCAGAGCTTCTTGCCCTCTGCAAAGCAACGAAGGAGGTCCTCCGACGGACCGAGACGGCGTTCGCTATCTACAGCGACTCCATGGCAGCTCTTCAAACAGTTGTGAACCCCGAAGCCCTCCACGCCCTCGCAGTAGAAGCAAGGGACGCCATCCGCTGCAGCAGTACCCAGAACAAAAGCGTCTCCTTGTTCTGGGTTAAAGCTCATGCGGGGCTGGAGGGTAACGAGAGAGCCGACTTGCTCGCGAAGGAGGCTGCCCTGAAGTTGAAGCGGCAACCCGACTATGACAAGTGCCCGGTTTCATTCGTCAAGCGTATGATCCGAATGGAGACGCTAGACGAATGGAACCGGAGGTATTGTGCAGGAGAAACGGCGGCCACAACGAAGTTATTCTTCCCTTGCGCGATTGCTGCGTACAGGACGGTGCGAAAGATGGAGATCACCAAGGAGCTGACCCAAGCTCTAATAGGACACGGCGGGTTCTCCGAATACCTAACTCGCTTCAAGTGTAAGGAGAACCCGGCGTGTACGTGCGACCCGGACAAACAGGAGACAATCCTCCACCTCCTGACGGATTGTCCTATATATGCTTCCCCTAGGTATGAACTCGAAGCAAGAACAGGGGTAAATATAATTAAAGAAAACCTCCCCAAACTGATAACACGGAAAGAATTAAGAAAAGAATTTATACAATTTGTAACGAAAATAGTGACTTCAGTAAGCAAAAGAAACCAAACCTGATAATCATAGTCGGGTTTGTTTTTTCTCGTTTACTACAGCCACGGAATAAAGAAAACTAGAGGAAGTGCCTCTTAAATATGGCGCGTGTGTCAACAGTAGGCGAAATTCGCCTATTACATATACATATATACTAGTGCAGGTGAATATGGCATCTATTTCAAAGGCACTAGCGTTCTGAATAGAATAAATTGGTTACAGCGCCATCTAGCGTTGAGTAGCCGAACTCGTTGTAAATTGGTTAAAACTTCTTTATTGTTCGTGTCATGTCAAATAATAACAACTTTCTTACGTTGTAATAGGACCTAATTTATGAAAGCAATAAGAATATGATTTGTAAAAGTTAAGTTTGTAATTCGTAGCTTCGTAGCCAATCATATTACTGTTTTTTATGTGTGTAATGTACAATTTGATACGCAAATGTGTGAGTTTGGCGACACTGGTTCCCGTGCTTAGCGACGTTAGGGGCACTTCTACCTATATTTTCTGTTCTGTGACTACAGCATATCATGAAATTTTAATGTATCTTAAACAGAATTATTTATTGTGAATTATTTATTGTGTGTATTATGAAGTGTAGGGTGACCTATTTTATTATGAATTTATTATCATGACCTACATTATAATGACTTATTTATTAAGACCTATTTTATTATGATTTATTGATTGGTTTATTGTAAAAAATTATAATTAAACTGCAACGTATTACAACTGCAGCCCTGAAAAACTTCCCTGCGTAACCTGACGGCAGGGGGGCCCTTTCGCATGGCAGGAGTGGTTTTTAGCCGGTAGGAGTCCGGCACTACCCAGACTGCCTTCCCGCAAGGCAGTCTGGGTGTCCATGATGGATTTCCCACTCCTGCCACAAAAAAAAACAAAAAAAAAAAAAAAAAAAATACCCTACTCTACCCTACTCTACCCTACTCTACCCTACTCTACCCTACTCTACCCTACTCTACCCTACTCTACCCTACTCTACCCTACTCTACCCTACTCTACCCTACTCTACCCTACTCTACCCTACTCTACCCTACTCTACCCTACTCTACCCTACTCTACCCTACTCTACCCTACTCTACCCTACTCTACCCTACTCTACCCTACTCTACCCTACTCTACCCTACTCTACCCTACTCTACCCTACTCTACCCTACTCTACCCTACTCTACCCTACTCTACCCTACTCTACCCTACTCTACCCTACTCTACCCTACTCTACCCTACTCTACTCTACACTACCCTAATTTTATTTTTTTTCCATAAGAACCTTGTCCTCACAATAACAATCACAACAAAAAAAGAATTAGCGAAATCGGTCCAGGCGTTGTTGAGTTATGCGCTTACCAACACATTTTGCGATTCATTTTTATATTATAGATATATAATAATTTCTTCATGAAATAGCCATTCAACAGGGTAAGACGATCTGAGGTTGTATTGATGATTTTAATTAATTTAACCCCAAGCGAACGTTCGCTCTCCCTTTGTATTTCTATTGTGTCTCTGTGTGTCTCTAATTACGGTATTTGAAAGTTTACTGATCATTATTTCGTCATAAATAAAAACATTACCTACGCCAATCACATTTTTAATAATATACAATTAACACTAATCTGCAAAAGGCGAAAAACTTAATAAAATTTGAATTTCGCGGGCAACTTTAGAGCCTTAAAGTTAGTATTACCAGACTCCCCGTTACAAATGTTGCTGCGAGTGAAAATATTTGATCAAATAATAGGGTTAGCTTTTAATAAGCTTGACTTATTTAGAAATTAACTAAATCCATAACCAAATAAAATAAGGGTTTGTAGTAATAATAAATTTTAGGTTACTCAATATGCCTTGACCCTTGGCAGTTCATAGATAATAATTATTTATAGACGTAGATAGTGAGTGACATTTTAGTTCTTAACCTTGCCGTTTGGTTAAAATATACTGGGCAATTTAATTTTTGGCTACGAGGTGGGTTGGAACATATAAAATTAGAAACCTGTTTCACCTGTTTCAGTTCCAAGAAGAACACAGGTCCAAAAACCTGTCCAAAATAAGAGCCTGTTCCACTGGAACTAAAGACTCATTGATGACAACAGATTCAAAAATAGTACTACTACCAGAGGCAGGGAACTATAGATTATGCAGGGAACAGATGCTATTTCTGTCTATTACAATGAACCAGAGAAGCAAAGAGCTTGTTCCAAAGAATAGATGCTGTCTCTTACTATAATATTAAGTCAGAACAGAAAGAAATTTATGTTTCATTTGAAACAGTTCCACATAGCTGTTCCAGGTCGTTTCGTTTGTATCTTTCGAAGTTACAGCTACTACGGTTGTTTGTGGAACAGTCAAAACAGGTAGAGACTGTCTAATGAAAGTGTACCCGGAGTTTTTTTTTTAAATTAAAGTGACAACATTATTTTGCCGCCAAAATTACGTCTAAGTCTATGATTGCAATTGTCAGTTTTTTTAAAACAGATATTTATTTATCAAAAATAATTGCTTTATCATGGGTAAAACAATATAAAGTTATGCGCGAAAGCTGTTACTCACTATCATCAGTGTGTTTAAACAATAACAAGAAGAGAAAGAAGTTGTTTTCTAAAAAAAACAGCAATGTTTATAAACGATCTTGGATTTTTAAGTTAGTGTGACATTATAATCTTGATCATTGTTGACTGACCACTAGATATTTTTACGGTATGAATGATGATACTTCTTCATAAGTTTATAGATAATCTTAAAAATATGCAAGGACACAACGGAAAAATTTGGAGAAAAAATCTTTAAACTGAGTTCTGAAAATAATATCTTCACCTGATGTCCTGAAGAGTGCTACAATACGTTTATGAGCAGTCGAGATGTAGGTAATGAAAATTTGCCTCGGTCTGGTAGGCCATCAGAGTCTTCATCTGTAGCGTAAAAATGAAGAATATGTTAACTAAAATCCTCGTTCAAGTTTGAGAGAGATCCGTATCATTTGAAACATTCACTTGAGTATAAAACATGTTCGCACGAATCGATTCCAACCTAACAATCTTGAAGCACATTATTAGTGTTGACGAGACGCGCTGAAGTTGAAATCATGTTGACTATTTTATTTGACTGTTGCGGTGTTGTGCTCTTGGTATTCTTGCCGGAAGGCCAAATTGTAAATAAAGAATATTATATACGGCATTTGAGAGAACAGATAAAATAAATTTGGAATAATAACTAACATTTTGTGTATTATTAACCTTTACCATACATCTACCAATAAATAAATCTACACAAACTTTTTTGATTAGAACTTAAGTTCTTATACAACTATTGTACAATAGTCATAAATAAAAAAATACTCAAGTATCAAAACTTTTTTCTCCTACTATTTCAATAATACCATATTCAAATTTTTGGGTTTTAACCTCCTTTTCTCAGGTCACGCTTTCCGTAGAGGACCTGTTATTTCGATTCTAAGCACAGATTATAGAGCAAAGATTACAGATACCTGTTACTTATAACAGGTATTTCTAAGGAAATACCTGTTTTTTTTAACTGTTTCGATAAATATGCCACACTCCTAGAGCATGACCTTGCTTTGGGCCATGGTCGATATCGATACTCAAAAAGCGTCTGGTATAGACATAGATAAAAAATAAACCCGTTATTTGACATCCGTCCTTGCTTCCGACTTCCGTATTTATTGACGTTTGACGTGATAGTCGGTCGTCGGAAAGATATTGGTCATTGGTGTCATTTGTGTACGTACGATAATAAAATCAATTTTATTTTGAATAGCGTATCGAAGCGTACCGCGCGTGTCGTTAAGGAAAAATATATCAAACCAACTAGACATCACGGTTCAATGCAGTTGTGATAAAGCTAGAGTTTCATAGAAGGTTACCTTTTAAATAAATTTTTACGCACAATGGCACTAGCACTTGAAAGCACAAAAATCTTAGAGTTTTTGGAACTTGTCGGTCGTCTGAAGGTAAATATGAGTTTCATTATTTCAGCAGTTACTATTTTTTCTAAGACCCGATTAATCGATTTCTTCTAAATACGAAGAATTAACCCACTACCTGCTTTTCTTTCATCGTGAAAAATCTTTTTGATGTGAGATTTAATTTTAAGTTTACGATAATCTTGTTATCTAATGAGTTTTAACAAATAATTGGAAGCTAAAAAAATTAAGCTGTTAACACCAAACCCTTTGTTTCCCTATAACATTTAATTATATTTATGTAATTCACACTTTTCTAAGATTTTATTATTTTCTATTGATTTGCAGCATGTGAAGAGGACTGGCTGGGTAATATGTGATATTGATGATTGTGAATCTATTGCTGGCCACATGTACCGCATGGGACTGATGACCTTCTTGCTCACTGATGAGAACAACCCTACCAACCTGGATAGGTTTAGGTGCCTCCAAATAGGTGTGTAAATTATTATCCCTTGATATTTTGAAAGCATTATGTTCTATCATTCCAGTTGTGTACCTACAATGCTTCTTGTTTTGTTTTAATTTTCTAATTGGTGTCTGACAGTCTGTTATGTTGTGTTAGCTTGCATGCTTTGTCATGTAAACTAATTAGATATTTGAGAATTATTACAAATAATTATATTTTACTAACTGCTGCTTGTAGCTTTGTCCCCATGAAATTAGTACTTTCCCCATTAATATTCTTCTAATTTTCTTAACTTCTTTTTCTGTGTGAAAGGTTTGATTAGAAAATTAAAAAAAGAACAAAATTGTTAAAGTTTTGAATTTTGTTAACCTTTTGAATACCGTAATTAGAGAAGACAATGAGAGAGTGAATGCCGGCAATTGTTTGGGGCTTAATTCATTAATAATGTATTTTATTTTCTAAGCTCAAATTCATACTTTTCAGCTCTTGTTCATGACTTAGCTGAATGTATAGTTGGAGACCTCACACCTCACTGTGGAGTCTCTCCGGAAGAGAAGCACCGGCGTGAAGATGAGGCCATGCAGAAAATTGCAGAACTCACCGGGATTGCTGGTGACAGAATGTATGAATTGTACAAAGTGAGTATGATATACTTGATTAATAAAAACTTGCAACTTTGTAAACTGCCTGATATTGCTGAAGATATTGTTTATAGCAAAAGTGTATTTGTTTGTAGTTTTTTTTGTTGGTATCCAGGGTAACAGAAGTGATCAGAAGGGTACAATACATATTTACGAAAATGGTATATGATATTTAAATTATTTAGTAATCAATCATGTCGAAACCAATGTAATATTGCAGTAGTAACAACAGGAAATTTCAAGATAAGATAATCAATACTCTGTATCAGTAATCTCAATGCAGTGCAATGAGTGCCAGTGATGTTAAGTGCAATTGATTGCAATAATTCATGGAAACCCTCCCAAGTTTCAACCTCTGTTGGCCGAAAATCTATTTATACTGGGTTCTTTTTTATATCCGAACTTTTAAATAGTCACACAAGGAAAAAAAAAAAACATTATTCTTAGACATGATTAACAAAAGTATATTAAACTGATTACTCAGCTGGGTTTTAACATCTTTCAATAATAATATGATAAACCCTCAAAAGCTGACCCATTGATAGCCTAAAATCAAAGACAAGTCATTTAACAAGTAATCTTTCACTTTCCAGGAATATGAAAACCAAACTTCACCTGAAGCTAAATTCGCCAAAGACTTGGACCGCTACGATATGATACTGCAGGCATTTGAGTATGAGAAACGTGAAAACACGCCACAAAAGCTGCAGGAATTCTTCACAGCTACTGAAGGGAAGTTCGACCATCCATTCATTAAAGATTTGGTCACAGAGCTTTATAAACAAAGAGAGGAGTTTGAAAAGAAATGCCTAACAAATGGTCACACATAATATTAGAAATTTTTCCCTTCAATGCTACTCATTTGTTATAATGTTAATAATATCTAGCATTGTTATCTAGCTGAGCTAGTTAGTATTATATTTGATTGCACAGTGTGAAAGGAATTATATAGAATAATGTATGTAACAGCAAGGCACTACATTAGGTTTTTATTTATGAAGTTGCCAGAATGCAAATTTAAAAGTCTGCCGAGACTTTTCCCAGCTATTTTGGAATTGGCTTCTTTCTGTATACAACATCATGTTTTGTATATGCAAAACCTGAATATAGGTTGTTCAGAATCAGTAACTGAATGGATTCAAATAGTTTTTACACCATGTTATATTTTTTCCCAAAAATGTTTAAAAAGGTCACAAATTGGATTCTACCGACACTAAATATAACACAGGTCACGGAAGGCCATAACTGGTATTAGGCGCCAGCAAATAGCTGGGTGCTAGTGCAAGACAACCTCTTAGTCACCTGGATGGCCCGGTGACGTAAGTATTTTTGCGGACATAATAAACTTATAACTTGTATAATAGATTCCTTCGTTTCGGGTTTCGCATTATATACTAAAACTAATGGTGTATAGAAATTAATACTCGTGAATTACAAAGAGCGACTGCTTATCGGACGAAACTGTGACTCATTGAATGAGGATAAAAATATGCATAATATGAATCTGCAGTATGGTTTGTGACGATTCACCCAAACCGCTCCTAACGGCTGCAGTGCACATTTAGGGGGCCATAAATTACGTCACACGATAAGGGGGAGAGAAGGGGTCGACGAAGTGTGACATTGTGTGGGAAGGGGATGGGGTGGTTCTAATTTTCGTGACGTCACATTTCAAAATCTATTATAATCTAAGTGTTAAAACACGAACTTTAAACTACATATTACTTTACGTTTTTTGTCTTGTTAATTGTTTCATTTGACGTTAATTTTATTAAAAAATAAATTAAATGGAAATAAAACTGATTTCAGAACCGCTGTTTTCATTCAATAATTTCTAAATGAAAATTTGCAAAATATGTGACGTCACTACGGAGGGGAGGAGTCTCATTAATGTGACCAGTTGAGGGGGAGAGCAGCAAAAAAATCATGAAATTCGTATGACGTAATTTATGGATAACCCGTAGTTAGTTAAATTATCATGCTGATGAATAGGTATTAAATACTTTGTGTTTTTTAATTTAAAAGGAATCCAATTAAACCTGTTTTGAGATATTCATTAGTCAGTAAGGTTCTAACATTGCGTACCTACCAATTATACCTAAGTCATTTTTGGCCGAGAGAAGACTAAGAAAATAATTTGAATTTTGAAGAGGTTTGCCACTTCTTCCAAAAATAGATTTATTTATTTATTCATTTATGTACACATAAAAAAACTTATAAAAAAATGAAATGGACATAAATACAGATAAAAGAGTACAAAGATGATGGATGTTCTAATATCAAAAATAGTTCATCACATAATTCTTTATTATTATTTTTACCGCCTGTAAAATTACTGACTCACGCACTGTTAGAACTCTGCTAACGATAAGCTAATTTATTCGTTGTACTTAACATGCTCTACTATACTATTGACCTTAAAGGAAAACAATTTTATATTATTTATTATGAAGGTCGTGATGACAAAAAGTGTGGTCATATTTAACAATTGATTTCACCCAACGAGAGAACAAGGAAAATATATTCAACCAGCATTTTTCGACTTCGTTCGCGTTAAAAACTTAACTCCGAACCATAATTAATCATGACAGTTTTTATTATTCATTTTGATTAGAATTTGTACAAAGTTTTTTTTTGAGTTTAGTATTGTATAATTGTATTATATTTATTCTTTAGTTTATTGGTATATCTATTCAATGGTCCATTAGTATAATTATTCTTATAATTGCCTTTTTCGCACTCTTTTATTGCACCTACCACTACCTTTCTCTGCATCACCCAAAGGTCAACTGGAAGAAAATGCCTAAGGCATTAAGTTCGCCTTTGTACATTTGTGCATAAAGTATTAAATAAATAAATAAAGTTTCAAGTTTATTCAAAATTAAAATATTTTTATTTCATATCATGGCACTTATAAAATTTCAGAAGCTAACCAAAAACCCAAGAAATCAAAAATCCCTTTCATGGGTAAATGCAGTTTTTAACATATGAACACACCTTTTTGTTAGACCCTGTGCAAGGCGCCATATAGGTGCAAACATAGAAACAGGTTACCTATCGCTGTAGGCGAGTCAGTGCGGGTCGGTACCGGTCAGTGCAGGTATAATTCTCATGTATTCTTATGCGCTCATTTATAAAAAAAACAGGTCTATACTTGTCGGTACCGACTGCCTGGACCGAGTCATACGGGTTTAAGCATTGGCCAATGTAGTATTTTACACATACAGATTTACCTCTTTCTATATGTGGTTTGACCAGTACCTATCTGTCCCGACTAGAGATGTGCCGTTGCCGGCAATATTGCCGTGAAGTGAGGATATTGCCGGGAATATTGCCCGATGTAAGAATATTGGTGGCAATATTGCCAGCAATATTCCCAGATTGCCGGCAACGGTACATCTCTAGTCTCAATAGACCTATACCGACATATCGGGTCCGAAAAACCTGTATCTTTATGTCTGTACCCATAAACGAACAGCTTGAAGCAGTTAGGATGGACTTCAAGCTGCGACTCCATAAAGAACTAGTCTTCTACGTACACAAAATATTGCAATATCGGATGAACCCACAATTTTCTATTTCTACGCCGCAAATTGCCGTCTGAGCAAAAGTAGCAGTACTTCTTCCCCAAAATCCATGTTTCAATGAAATAGAATTTGTGACTTGTTGAACAGTTCATATCAACTGCTGTAGTAGCTGGCATGAACTGCGCCAGAAAATATGACTGGCATCTTCAAGCTGTTGACTCGACTGCAAGAGCGATACAAGTATGTTGGTCACTGCTTAACTTGCTCTAGCTGTTCGTGTATGGCCGGCCTAAAGGGGGTTTAGATTTTTCCAGTGTGTAAAGTTTTTGTTACTTATCTTCTTTTGTTTTACTCATAAATATTCAAATAAACACAGTGTTACCAAATAAGTGTAGAATAAAATGCTAAAAATATTGATACTTAATAATTTATGTGATTTATTATTCCATTGCATAATTTTAAGTAAGAACTAACATAATAATTTTATTTTATCAACGAATTCATAGAAGTAAGTGGTAATATAACAAGAAATATTAAAAAATGTTTTTATTTTATTTATGATGATATTTTATTACTTAGTTGAAAAAATATACGTATTGATTACGTAAGCTTTTGTAAGCCATTTCTAATGAGCTACCTAGCAGTAATGAGTTAGAAGACTATCAAATATCATTCCCACTAGTCACTAAAATGACATCAAATTATTTTTAATGTTACCAAATGTATACACATATTACCTACTTACAAATAGTAAATTTAGTATTTATTCTTACAAATAATTAAAACAAAGTTTAATATAAAAGTTCGAATGTCGCCAATTACGGGGCGAGTTTCTTCTCAGATGGAGATAGTGGACATGCGAAGCGGAGAATTTTCGAAGATTCGTCCAAATACGGTTTCATGATTTCAACTTGTAATCCCGTTGTCTCCACTGTCCCTATAATAATTTATTGTAATAGGTACATGTATCAATCTCTTCTCTATTGAAATTATGTTTGTTATCATGATTGTACTATTCTAGCAAGTCGCGCGTCCACTCTACTTATTATCCGGTTACAAGGACTGGTGGACACGTAATTACCTAGTAGGAAGGAATGCACCCTATATCGTTCTCTGCTTTTCTCTGGTTCTTCTGGCTCTTCAGTAAGACTTTTTTTGTGTTCAGTGCTATGTCACTCAAGTGTTTGTTTTTTTTTTTTCTAATAATCTTTATAATATTAAAATTACACATTTTTTACGACTTGCGTTTTTTTTTTCGTATTTTACTAAACATTATGATCTACGATCTAGTAGGTAGGTACCAAATAAACTGAGGCGTTGGTGACAGATTTCAACATATTGTTTTTTTGTAGCTACATTATTTATACAAAAGCAAGGTTCTTAAAATCAAGCTATGACTATAAGTGCTTTGGGATTTATCTCCCAAAAAGCACTTGACGATGTTGATGCATCCAGGTAATGACTAATGAGAGGCAGCATCTCATTGTGGTGGACTTGAGCAAGACGATTTATGTAGGTACCTACCTACCTAAATAAAAAAATTACTGCACCATAGAAAAGCATATTGTAAATGTAGGTATTAGTAATCTATAAATACTATAAATCAATTTGAGGTAGTTATCTGTTTGTAATATCAAAATATTTTTTCTAAACGCATATGAAGGCACATCTCTAATCGATAACTACAACAAAAATGCAATTTTTTAAATTGTAGGCGGTTACATTTAAATCTTTGATACGGCTGGTCTTATTTTGACGGAACTTTCATTGACAAATAGTTGATGTTATAAGGAGTAACATAAACTACTTCTTCACCATTCATTAGATGATTTCCCACTTTAAAAAAAGGCTACATTTCATTAAGTACCTATATCTAATGTTATAACAAATAACTTCAGTTACCTACCTACTATTTACCTGGGGAGATGAGTAAACAGATTTTGACGGGACTTTCACCCACAGATAGCTTAATGTGTTGTTTGAGAAATAATAATTTGCCCCAAATTTTACAATAGGTTTGTAATGTTCAAAAATAACACTGGAACAAAGTAGTGGGTGACAGCTTACTCATTTCTTTAACCTTTTCGACGCCCATATAAATAATACGCGATGTGTCCTCGCGCTACGCAACAAGTGTAAGAAAATATTTTCTGGCGTTTTTGTTTCTATTGAATATAAAACAAACAAGAACTTATTATGTGTGAAAAGGTTAAAAATATGACTTATAAAAGGTCTTGTAAAAGTCGTAAATTTATTTTATACCATTATTACTTCTAATCAAGTAGAGAGCACGAATATCTCGAACTTGTATACAAGTGATTGGCGTTCAAAAGGTTAAAGAAAATTAGACACTATCTGCACAACACAATCTTAATGTGTTGAACTATGGACAGTTAATGGTAGTCAAATAATGAAGTATTTAAGGGTTACTTGATAAAACATAACACAGTTCATACTTTTAAGATTTTATTGTACAAAAAATGGGTAGTTGAGTATACATACAAACCTATTCAGTCGAAATTAACATTAAGATTTGCATAAATGCTAAGACCTATTGTGACAAATCTGTTTCCAATATTTGTCATTGGAACTGCGATTTTTGAGTCACAGTTACAATTTACAACTCTTCAGATCATGCTTGCTCAAAGCCTAAGCACCAAACCTCAACTTTTAACATAATAAAATATTTATTATTTGGGTTTATAATTAAATTAGGCTCTGTTTAACGCAAAATTTTAATGTTATTCTAGTTATTAGGATTGCTTATATCACATAAACAATTTCAGCTCCCCACTATCAAGCTCAAACTTTATGTGATAGTACATAATGTGGAGCAGTCATTGAAACTTCCATTATTAATTCTTTTATTATTAATTAATTAGCAGTTTGTTTTTGGTTATTCATATTTGCTGCTTGTTGTTCTTCTTTTTTTCGTTGCTTTTCTCTCATTAATTCAGCATCCCTGTAAAAAAAAATTTATAATTAATTAATCTATAGTTTAGCTAATTCTTATCAACTTTAGGATTGTTTTATAAAAACAATAGTTGTAAAGTGGGTTGTGTCCGACACAGAGACTGAGATTGAACTAAAGGAATCATCATCATCATGTCAGCCGAAAGACGTCCACGTTGTCCACTGTTGGACATAGGCCTCCCCAAGCGTCGCCACAACAACGGTCCTGTGTGTCATGCATCCATCGGATTCCCGCGACCCTGACCAGGTCATCAGAACACAAAGAGGATAAAGGTGTTGGAAAAAAAAATCAGTAAATGCAAGCATTATGTTAGACTTTGTTCAATTTTCCCACAACAACAACATCCCTATTTCAGCCAGTCAGCCAAACTGGCAATGCTGACACAAACTAACCATAAAAGCTTACCAAAATTCTTTTATAATAATGATTCAATAGTGGTGAGGACTTAGTTTCAGAGGTTATGAAAACAACCTACCTATGTTTCCTCTCTTGTAAAGACATACCAGTCTTTTCATTGGCATTCTTTTTCTTTTGCTGTTCTTGTTGTTTCTTTTGGTTTTTGGCGCGAGCCAAATCCCTCTGGTTTCCACCTGTAACAAATTTAACAATAACTATGACCTATCTGCCTAGCCAAATAACCATAAAAAAATGGCATGCTAAGTCAATTCACAACAATAGGATGTTTTCATTATTTTAATAACACGCGAAAAGTAATTTAAACATGTGATAATGATGGTTCACTAGAGCGGATAGAATCAATTTTCATGATACAAAGCAAAGCGTCACCCAAATACGACTCGTGTCATGGTTATAGCGTTGAACGTGCTGTAATCTAGAATGTTCGATGGAATTTGTCCTTCCAGGATCAATCAGAATTATTAAGATTGAAGGTAGAACCTTGATGCATCACTAGTATTTTGTAATTGTAAACATGATTATTTATATGTGTGTCACTATACTTACGGGTCATCGCGAATATTAATCACTCAACGCCAGCAAGGTTGGACTTGTCGAAAGGCGCAATTGTCTTATTGTAAGTAGTTTTAGCGGTATGCAAGACCGGACGATACGCTAGCCCGGCCGAAACCTAGGACAACGCACCGCCCTCCTTACCAATACGAAAGAATCTTTGAAAACAACTAAAAGATAACGCTGGCTGCTAATAAAACGCCTCAGCCAGTCAGCCAGCTGGCCACAACCACAAACAAAACGTCAATGACGCTGTTTACTTTTAATGTAATTTACTTTGGTACAACGACTTTTTGGTTAAGTAGTTTTGAGAAAAATTATATAACTTCATTTTTTTGTTAGAAGATATTGGTGAAGGAAAGAAGTCAAGCAAAACTAGAATAGTTATATCTTAAAAAATAAGGGGAATTGCATCACAAAATTATTTATATATCAGTTGATTTTTATTATGTTAAAGTGTCTTAATTTCATTCTTTCTAAGGACACTACTCAACCAAAGTTTGTATATACCTATTAATTTATAATATTTAATAGTTAAGATGTATATAATTATAAAATTAAAAATTAACTAAATATGAAAAAAAAAAACCAAACTTTTAAAATGATCGGAGTCTTTAAAATGTCCTATAGCCGAAACTGAATTAAGCGCTTAAAAAAAACATATTTTTCAACAAATGCTCACTTTGCAATAATAAAAAAAAACACACAATTTTTTTTTAACTGACTGGCTCTTTTTTTACTGAGATTTAAATCAAGAAAGAGTGATGAAAAGTGTTTTCAAAGTGACTCACTTTAAAAATCGCAATCTACTCAAAAATTACTTTTCCTTTGAAAAAATATGGATACATTAATTCTATAATGTGATATTAAATTTAAATGGTTGGAGTTTTTTTTTCATCAATTAACCTGTTACGAACGAAGTAATAGGTACATGATTTGTACGAGATATTTTTTTATTACTTAATAGTGTAACAAATAAACATAGAATCAGCAAATCCTAAAGAAACAGTTCTAAATCAATTAAATTTATTATTATAAAAAAAAATAGTGTAATACTTCAAGGCTAGAGTGAATAGGCTTTTAAGGTGGTGCATCACGACTCACATTTTCACTGTTTTTCATACAACCGCTCATAACTGATTATGACGTTATAACACACTTTTCATTAGATATTTTGGAAACACAGTATCTTGTGGATATTATCTAGGTTTCTAAGGAAACCAATTTCCAAATTTGTGTAGAACTAATCCAGTAAAAACCTCTGAAAATGTCCTATTTTGTATGAACTGACACTTCATAATTTGCCTAAAAATTAAAAAAGTCAAAAAAGTAATCCTCTAGAGACCTTGCAAATTTTATTAAGATTCTAAATGATGACAACTTTTTCCAAAAACTTTTAAGGGTTGGAGCAAGTTTTCTGAAATTTTCGAGTAAATCTCGGAATTACCGAATACTAACAGAGTTTCCAGGCGTTATCTCTCTTTTTTTGCGTTGCCTTTTCGTCAAACATCGCGTTGGATTGCATTAAATGAAGTAACAAGCTTTTAAACCATTTTCGATGTTTACGATAAGCGAGTGGAGAAGGACCCTCTTAACCCTTCAGACACCGTCAATTAGAGACACAATAGTAAGACAATAGATGCGCGGCCACCGGTGGTCGCTTGGGGATCATGAATTAAGGTGAATGCTCCAACCAGCCCGCGAAATTCAAATTTTCTTACGTTTTTTGCAATTTGCAGGCCAGTGACATGTTGTAACTTTACCAAAATATGATTCGCGGCAATAACAAGTATAATTTTAAATATAAAAATGACCAAAACATTCACTCCACATAGAAAAGGTGTAAATTGTTAAAATCTCCGAAATCTAACTTACATGCAACTTTTCTATGTGAAAGCTGATGGAGCGAATGTTTTGATCATTCTTGTATTTAAAATTATACTTGTTATTGCCGCGTATCATATTTTGATAAAGTTACATGTCACTGGCCTGCAAATTGCAAAAAACGTAAGAGAATTTGAATTTCGCGGGCTGTTTGGAGCATTCACCTAGTGCGCCTAACCATCAGAGATTGCATCACTGCTTACTATCAGGCAGGATCGTAGTCAAGCACTAGTTTATAACAGTTCAAATAAAAAAATAACATATTTTTATTCACAAGTTTGCGTTTAGAGCTCGGGCCACATTTATTGCTGCTAAATTAGTGTACTACTCTGTCAAGAAAGTACCGGGAAAAGATCAATAATACACAAAATGTCTGTTATTCATTCAAATTTATTTTATCACCGTCAAAGTATGCTCCTTTAGAAACGATACACTTGCGCCAACGAATAATCCATTCATCAAAACATTTTTTAAACGCTGCTTCCTGAATTGAGTTCAGTTCTCGCCGCGAATTCTCCTTTATGTCTTCTATCGATTGAAAACGGGTGCCACGAAGTGGTAATTTGAGTTTAGGAAAAAGAAAAAAGTCAGCAGGAGCCATATCTGGTGAATATGGTGGTTGCTGGATGGTATTTGTTGAGTGTTTGGTCAAAAATTCGTTCACAATGATAGCCTTGTGCGAAGGCGCATTGTCGTGGTGCAAAATCCAAGAATTTTTTTTCCACAAATCTGGACTTTTTCGTCGAATTTGCTCTCTTAAACGCCGCATAACGCTCAAATAATATTCTTTATTTACCGTTAGACCTTCCGGTAAGAATTCAGAGTGCACAACACCGCGATAGTCAAAGAAAACAGTCAACATGACTTTGACTTTTGATCGACTTTGGCTTGGTTTTTTCGGTTTCGGATCAGTTGGAAGGCGCCACTCCGAAGCTTGTTGACTAGTTTGCATGTCAAACTCGTAAACCCACGTCTCGTCACCAGTAACAATGCGTTTCATAAATGTTGGGTCCGAACTGACTCGTTCTAGCATGTCCTCAGCGACTTTCATGCGATTGAGTTTTTGGAGAAAATTCAGATCTTTTGGGACTAGCCGAGCAGCAACATGTTTCATACCCAAATGATTAGTTAAAATGGTACGGATCGACTCGTGAGATACAGAAAGTTCGGCGGCTATCTCTCTCAGAGTTGAATGGGGATTTTCAGTCACTATTTCCTTCACTTTTGCGATGTTAACTTCAGTTGCAGACGTTGACTGCCTACCAGAGCGAGGCAAATCTTCCATCACATCTCGACCGTTTTTGAACGCTTTGAACTACTCATAAGCACGAGTTTTTGATAAAGTCGATTCACCGTAAGCCTTCTGTAACATTTTCAGTGACTCCGAACTCGAAATTCCATTGGCGATGCAAAATTTAAGACAAACTCTTTGTTCGATATTTTTGTCCATTATGAAATTCGCAATACACACTATATATGATATTATTAAAACCAGCACTGTATTTAATATAAATAACAGATGCAACTCAAACTCCGCGCCAAAATGGAATACAGTTGTGCCAATCTAACAACTACAAAAAAACAAAAATTTGAATTTGGAACCATAAACAAATCATCCATTCCCGATACTTTTTTGACTGAATGTATGTAGTAAAATAAAATACAATTAGAACTCGTGTTCTAACTGTATATTTTTTAAATTAATAATTAATTTAATTAATTTTTAGTTCTTCAATTTATTGTTGTATTGTCGTCAATACAACAATAAATTGAAAACACTGGCGATACTCAATATGATAAACGACTTTAATTTTGGAAGTCGGTGTTAAATAACGAAGAGACTAAACTATTATAGAAACACCGACTTCCAAAATTAAGGTTATTTGGTACTTTTCAGTGTTTTCTTAACATTGAAGTCGGTTATATGTTTTTTGTAAAAAGTTTTTTGCGTTATCCGAATTATCAAATTACCTTGTGACATACATAATACATAAATATCATTATTTAGAACATTCAGAATACTTCGTTTAAGATAAAATCCCGCTCAGTATAATCTATGTAAATCATTAGCCAAATTTTGAAAAAAATGCAAGACGTAACGTTGGTACACTCAAACAGATATAAGGTCGCTCAAATATTATAAAGCATCTCATTATATATTTTTTACACCACCTGCTCGATAATGTCGTTTTATACGTCATACAAACCTCACATAAAGCAGGTCATTATTCTCTAGGGAAATAATGCAGTATGGCCGATCCTTAGGGAATAATGAGATTTCAATTTGGAACATCAAAAATCGTCCACATTGTGAATTAAAATGTACATGCATCGAACAAGTTGACTCAAAATTCAAACTGGCCACTAACAACAAAAATAAAATAGAATAAAACCTGCTTACTGACTGCGAACTAGGAGCGTTTTAGAAAATTGAAAGTATAGAATCTTACAGTAGTGAATTTTGTTTGTTTGATGAACTTGTAAATATAATGCTTATACATATATCTCTAATATATGATTTGATCGACCAAATTGTCTTTTAATTATTTCACAGATGGTGTAAAAAGTAGACTATGCAGACACTGCTTTATCCCGTAGTCACATAATAGTAGTTTATGTGACTAGGGGATAAGCAGTGTCTTTAGGTCGCGGGCGGCATGTTGAATTCCGAACGAAACGAAGGTTATTGATTTTAATCCCGAACGAAAGTGAGGGATCAATATAATTAACTCCCGAGCACTGCGAGTGAAGTGAGGAATTCAAGCCGCCCAAGACAAAGACAGCTTTATCCCCGTGTTGTATAAAAAAATCTTTTTAAAAACGATGAGTTATACAAATAGCTTTAAAATTTCAAAAATATTTTCATTATAATTATGTGGAATCCTGGTGGATCCGAGGTGCGCTGGGCTGATGCTGCGCAAGCGAGCATACGTGACCAACCGCTTTCGATGACAACACTGTGCATATAATCTACACTAATAATATTAACCCTTCAGATACCGTCAATTAGAGACACAATAGTAAGACAATAGATGCGCGGCCACCGGTGGTCGCTTGGGGATTCACGAATTAAGAGGAAAAGCTTTTTTTTGTGTTTTTTTGTAGGAGGTTATCTCTGGAAGTACTCGTCCAATTCCTAATTTTTTTCATCGATAGAAAGCTGCTCTAGTCCGGAATGACATAGGCTATATTGTATGCGCGGGCGAAGCCACGGGCAAAAGCTAGTGTTAGATTGAAGTATGAACTAATTGTGCTTTATTGTAGTATCGGTGTAATTGCTGCAAAGCGTTCCGAGGTGAGCTTAAACAAATAAATATTAAGCTATAACTTACGGTAGAATTTCAGTTATCAAAATCTGTTCAGTAATTTTTGGTGAAAGTGTAGAAACATAAATATAGATTAATACGATTAGGTAAATCTGTACTATATTGGACAGCGAAATAATGGGTTTTTTGTGTGGGAGGGGGAGGGGGTGACCTTCGCTGTCTAGTATAGTATTGTACGGTTTAGCCGAAGATTATTTTGGCAACCCGCAAACCTATCAAACTTTATAATAACGAATGGGTAAACAAGTACTCGGTTATCAACACAGGTTTAACTAGCTTGAAAAAAAAGGAAAATATGTTTTTTGTCGTGATTTTTTCGAGTGAAGTAAAGGCTGTTTTAATTACTTATTCTCAAATGGGGTATCGTGACCTAAAATGGATTTATTTTTATATCTGAAGTGTTTGCGCAACTGGACATTATGTGGAACTATTGAAAAAGGCGTAATCTCGCTAAAATGGAGCGCCATTTTATTGTAGTTTGGCTAGGTATTTCTGCGTAGTTTGCCGATAAGGCTGACTCGATAAATTTGCTGCCAAATACTACAAAAACATTAGAATCTGTTGCACCCCACATTCTAATGATAAGAAATGGCCTAAAGAATGTAGTATCCAAGCCAAAACAAAAAATAGCTTGAAAAAAAACAACAGAAAAAAGCACTATCGTTACTCTGTGAAAACAACTGTCAAAGTGTCAAAATGTCGGTCAATGCACAAGTTCACCTGAGTAGCAGCGAAAATAATAAAAAGAGTGATAAAACTCTGAAACAGTTGTTTCCTAAACGAGAGGAGTGCTCACATGTGTCTTGTTATTGGCATGTATTTTTTTAGCACCCTTCAATTCGATAAAACAATAAAAATATTCAATTAATGTGCCTTTGTTATGTTCTTATCTGCAGCGAGGAAAACGTTTGGAAACTATGTCAAGATGTATCAATAAGAATTCCTGAAGAATTGGATAGATGTTTCGTCGTTTTCATATCGAATCCATGCCGTACGGTGCCTCTGTGGAAACAAAGGGCTGGGCGCGAGGAGGACCGTCTCGTCATATGGGTGTGTACCGAAATTATGTCACGCTATTATGTACTTATTCAGCTTTATTGTTGAGAGAATGTGAGTTCTTTCTAATTTATTGTCGTATAATTATATCTATCCTTTCTTTCATTATTCATTTCAGAATAACACAGAGATGTAATACTTACAGGGTTACTAAATGATAGTTGTTTACCTACTCTATACACTAGAATTTATTAAAGAAAAGCCCTAACAGAATTTCATCATACCAAAAACTATTTTATTTATGTGTAATTATTACATATTATGCATTATAATGTAATTAATTTTATTTCAGGATTATCATGTGATATTTCTGTATTCATGGGACAGCAAAACTTGCCTTGTTTACGATCTGGATTCTGAGTTGCCGTTCCCGACATTCTTCCACAAATATGTTACTGAAACATTTCGTACAGATCAAGTGCTCAAGTCAGATTTTCACAGGTAAGTTCCTAGAATTATGATTTGTTAGTTTTTATGAACATTTTTACTACAGACAAGCTATTCAATCAATTCCCATAAAAAATATGCTAGTGGCGCGTCTAACTGATTTCAAAACATAAAAGACTATTTATATATTTTATAACAACCAATAAACTAACTTTTAGATTCTTCCGTGTGGTGCCTGCAAAGCAGTTCTTGCAGAGCTTTGCGTCAGATCGACGCCACATGAAGAGACCAGATGGCTCATGGATTAAACCACCCCCACCATACCCAGCAATATGCACATCTAGTAAGCATTACAATTTATATTATTATGTTTAAAATTGATGTAGGTAGTCAAAATACAGAAAAGGTCTTATTTTTTATTGCACTGATTCATAGTTTTAACAAATGTTTTATAAATAGTTTTTACCTGTGGCTTCATCTACATGCAAGTAGGTTTCTTTATACAAATTTGGGACCCTAGTTTTGTCCCCTTAGGGGGGGAAACCCGTTCTTATTGCTTGTCCTATTCAGGCAGAATAAACATGCTTTCTTTCTATTTTCTTCTTTCTTTGTCCCGCCCAGATCATAGAAATTGATTACTTAATGATATGACCAAGTATAACTGGCCAGATTGTTTTAAACGTTAAAGTTTAATGATATTTCAATCCTCATTTGACCTTTAGACCTTTTATCTTAGAAATCCTACATCAAAAATATGGCCAAACAAGGATTGACATAATCAAATTTTAATGTTTAAACAATCTTCTTAGTTTTAGTTGACCACATCATGAAGTGATCAATTCTAAGATCTGGCCAGAACATGTACATCTTAAGAGGGTCCTTCTCCACTCGCTTATCGTAAACATCCAAAATGGTTTAAAAGCTTGTTACTACATTTAATGCATCCCAACGCGACGTTTGACGAAAAGGCAACGCAAAAAAAACATAGACAACGCCTGGAAACTCTGTTAGTATTCGGTAATTCCGAGATTTACTCGAAAATTTCACAAAACTTGCTCCAGGAAATAGCTGTCTTTTTTTAAACCCTTAAAAGTTTTTGGAAAAAGTTGTCATCATTTAGTTGTAATCTTAATAAAATTTGCAAGGTCTCTAGAGGAATACTTTTTTGACTTTTTTAATTTTTAGGCAAATTATGAAGTGTCAAAGTTCATACAAAATAGGAGATTTTCAGAGGTTTTTACTGGATTAGTTTTACACAAATTTAGAAATTGGTTTCTTTAGAAACCTAGATAATATCCACAAGATACTGTGTTTCCAAAATATCGAATGAAAAGTGTGTAAAAACGTCATAATCAGTTATGAGCGGTTGTATGAAAAACAGTGAAAATGTGAGTAGTGATGCACCACCTTAAAAGGATATTCTGCGCAAAATCTCAGCGTCCTAGATCTATGGATTTGGGCTGGGTATTGATGAGTCTGTGAGTGAGGGAATTTGGCTTTTATCTATACAGATTACTTATTAGCATCCATGTTTATTCCCTTACAAATATTTTTTGGCTCCAATTCCTGGCTGACAGCCAATAGCTTAATCCACTCACTTAACTAATGTGTAACATTAAGTTTGTAAATGTTACATTTTGTACAAATAGCAATTCATACAAAAGTACTTTTGTGTTGTTATTTTTCTTTGTTCTTGCTGAACAATGTTGTTGGAAGTTAGGATATAGGTCAATGGGTCATTATTGTGTCATAGACTAGAAGATTCTGTACCTACTAGATTCAATACTGAATATTAAATATTCATATACAGAATGATGGTAGCTTTCATTTACAATATTTTTTCTTTTGTAATTGTATTGAAAAAAAATTGTTCTTTCACTGTTGATAATAGTAACATTCAGAGTATTGTTGTTGCTGTATTTTAGTCCTTTATTATTTCCTTTATTCTTTTTTTTTTACATATTTCATTACATTTTTAAATATTTCTTTACAAATAATATTAAAAAAAAAAAAACATTAAGTATCTTCTATATATATAAAAATGAAACCCGTTTTCCGTTGTCACGACATAGCATGAAAATGGCTTGACCGATTTGGCTGATTTTTTTTTGTTGTGATTGTTATATAATAATAATAATAATAATAATATTTATTTGCTAAAAACACGGTATACAAGATGGTAAAAGAGAGTAAATAGGAACAAACATGTTTCGCTTAGAATTAGCATGCAAATATTTGGTATGTACATAGTAACATACAGAGATAATTGTTAACATACAATTATCGACAATTTTGTTGGCACATTCAACATTAAAGTTCTAAAAGACATAGACTTTGAAAACAAAAAACTTTATAAACAAATCAACTTTTTTTTTTAATCTAAATTGAAAACACATATTAAAATAGTTTAATAATAATATAATAAAATACAATTTTTAACACTTAATAACTAGACTACAAAGCATTCCTGAAGTGGAAGGACTGACATGTTTTTTTATTTAGAAATTCAGTTATTGAATAAAAGCTTTGAGATATCAACCATTTTTTTAAAACTACACGAAATTTATTGTAAGGCAATTCAGTTATCCAGCTAGGTAGTGAGTTATATATAAGAGGTGCCATATATACGCAGCTGCGTCTGACCATTTCTATCCTAGGTACAGGGATCTTTAATAAGTACTGTGTAGCTTTTCGCTTGTTAAAATTATTGTTAGTTTCAAAAAGAGATAAATTAGTTTTAACGAATTTTGCAGTTTCGTAAATATAGATACACGGAGCTGTAAGAAGCTTTTGTGATTTAAACACGGGTCTACATGATTCATTCCAGTCCATGTTAAAGATAGCGCGAATACATTTTTTTTGTGCTATAAGTATTCTGGATATCTCAGAGGAATTACCCCAAACAATAATACCATACCGAATAATAGAACATATATAGGCGTGATACACTATAATCGCCGTTGGTTTAGATGTCTCTTCTTTAATTTTTTTCAGGGCAAAAACAAATCTATTAATTTTTATGCAAATTTCGTCAATATGATCTTTCCAGGTGAGATGTTCATCTAGTGTTATTCCAAGGAATTTTGTTTTACGGACTTGTTCAATTAATTGGTTTTTATGAGTTATTTTAAGCTGAATGCATTTACTTTTTTGCGTTTTGAAATTTAATATTTTAGTTTTCTCTACATTTAGTTTTAAATCATTATTTTCTAACCAAGTGGTAATTTTGTCTAAGGTGTTGTTAATATCGGATTCGTATGTTTCAATATTTTTACAATCAAGAATTACCGTCGTATCATCAGCAAAAAGAACACAATCTTTTTCGATTGCTTGAGGAAAATCGTTAACATATACGAGGAATAACGGCGGCCCTAAAATGCTTCCTTGCGGTGTTATTGTGAGGATAAGGTTCTTATGGAAAAAAAATAAAATAAGGGTAGTGTAGGGTAGAGTAGAGTAGGGTAGGGTAGGGTAGATTAGGGTAGAGTAGTGTAGGGTAGAGTTGGGTATAGTAGGGTGGAGTAGGGAAGAGCGGGAGCGAAGCCGCGCGGGCAAAAGCTAGTTTAAAAATATAAAAAAATTGTTTTCCGCTGGTGTCGGGAGCAGGGTCCAAGCTATCGGTGGTTAGGGCTCCAGAGACAGGAACCTCCTCTCAATACGAGCCGTATCGAGGAGTACTGCCTTCTTTATACACACATGTCGACAACCTCGTGTGCTAAGTCGAATTAGTACTTTTATTATTATTATATCTAGCTTACACTGCTGGGCAAAATAAATGGAGGAGGGCATTTGCCTTCCTCCATTTTTTTGTTTTTTTTTTTAATGACTAATCTTTACTGGAACAAAAACACATTTAAAAAAATAGTATTACACGTAAATAGCCACATTAGTTGCTAATAATTAACATCCACATCCAAGAGAGAGACATTACTTCCCTTGTACCTGGTTCTGGGCCACAGCTTACCTACTCCTAAGCAAGACATTCACCTTTTAACTGCTTGCGTCGGATTGGTCCGACGAGTGTTTTCGTATCATATTCGCCAGAGTCGTGTACTTGTGACTGAGTATTCTATTTCGCTTAGCTTTTCAATCCTCATTAGGTGACAAAAGACACAACTGACAAGATGGAGTATTTGGTCGTGGATGTGCGTCCCTGGCGGAATAAACGCGAGCGGTTAAGACTAAAATTGTCTCACCATCTCATAAATTGTGGTTATCCTATTTTTAAGTACACAAAAAATCAGTATTTCCAGTGCTGAAGATGGAATACTTACATTTTGAGCTCTTTGCTCAAAATGCACTCCGCCACAGCGCCACCTAAACCGTACGCTTCACCGTGTCGTCCGGGCTGTCCGCAAATGGAAGCGTTTCATCCGCCAGAATCTAGTACAAGAACCTCCCGAACTTACCATATCCGATGAGGACGTCTTTCCAACCACTCTCAAGGAGGGAACTTACCGTGATGATTATGGCGTGCCGAAATTAATGCATACGGCTACTTTTTAGTTCAAAGAATGTATTCAAAACTATTTCAAATCGAGAATAATACCAAATCTTTATAAATGAACGAGAACGACATTTTCTGAATGTAATGAGTTTCATACAAATCGTAATTCGGCTAGGTTTCACATATTTCAATTTATATTATAATATTATTATTTTATTTGTTTCCAGCTTCCACTCATAACTTAGATGAATACATCAACATGGATTTCGGAGTTGGTCCAGGTCAGGTATTGAATCTAACGGATTTCGTACAGCGGTTCTACAAGATTAATAAGTAGTACAAAAGGTCTGTACTTACTGATAGATAGTCAAATGATTATGAATTAGTTCCATGGTCCTAATGGTTTGTTTTCTGTTGATTATGTTTTAATAATCCTTGTTTTTTGTACTGTAAGTTCAATTATTTTAATGCAGTGAAAATTTTGGAAACTGGTGCCATATTGCTGATGCAATGATTTATTAATTATTGAAACAAACATGTTACCATATGAAAATAACCAATTCACTCTTTACTTACCTATTATTCAATTAATTATTGTTTTTTTTTCTAATTTCAATATATTTGAGTGACCTTAAAAAATTTAGCACAATAAATCCAATTCTTCCCACAAACACAAAGAAATGATTATGCACAAATTGTTACCTTAAATGGAGTTAACCATTATGTATTAAGCTTCAATAAATATATTTTTATGTAGGTTTAACTGAATAAATATTGAAATTATTCATTATTAGTAGTTATTACATTTAAAAAATATAATTGCAGTTACAAAAATCAGAAACCTACATAAGAATAAGAAAATGATATACTTTACTCTAAAAATAATTTTGAATAAATTAATATATTACCTACATATTAAATATGGCAAATTATATAATAATTCAGGGCACTTCTATTCCCCATAAAGATTAGCTGATTTTGATATAATAGATAGTAAAATATTAAGCATAAGAAATGTAATCAAGACGCTAGTGCTTGAAGTTTCAATTTTATATGAGTAATGAGTGAGTAGTGTTTTGGATGTTCTGCGTTTTCTTTCCATTTATTAATGTTGTTGTGGAAGAGTACAATATTATTATCGTTGTGTAGATCATATTTATTCTCATTTTGACTGAGGTAATCCTTGTTTACGGATTGTGTATTACCTTGAGTGGTAAATTAACATTTAAGTAATTTTATAGTAGTGTATATGGTCGCAGGTAGCTTTTGTATGTTGTTAAACTATTTAATAATTTTGTAAAAACTTTTATACACTCTTTTTATTCTTCCCTAGCACCCTTAGAAAATTGATAAAAATACCAAAAATATATTTAAGAATATTCGCTTACGGTAAGGGTCAATCCAATGAATGAAATGTATGATTCATTTGTATGGAAATAGTTAATTTACGTCCTTCTACTTCCAACCTATGTATGTATTAATTGAATTATGCAAACTTAAGAAATCTTATCTATTGTTCTAAATGTTCAAAGAATTATTTTACCTAATATTTACACTATAAAATTGTACCTAAATATTTTACATTTAAAAATATTAACTACTTAAATACTATATTATACTTATTGAATAAGACTAGTGTTATGGTACTACAATAGCACAGGTGAAGAGTTTACATCTTTGTGATTGTAAATAATTTTACTGTCTTCAAAAAACTTGCATTTATTAACTTTTGACTACCTACATACTTTCTGCAGGGTTCGTGGTCTGTGTTCGTAACTTTTACAGTTTACTAGTCCAATGTTAATTATTTTTTAAGGTTTTACGAGATTCTTCCAAGTCCCATAAGTTGTGTTTGAAGTTGCTTCCACCTAGTATCTATATGATGAAAAAAAAAAAAAACTTTTTACTATAGTGAATTTAAGACCTAGTCATTATTATTAATCATTCTTCTTCCTAACAGTTAATCACTTGTCACATTAGTATTTAGTCGAGGCGTAGCTGGATATTCTATGGGACCAAACTCTTTCGACTGGATGCGGTGGAACCCGGAGCGTAGAGCGAATATTTAATCCCTGGGAGTGTGTTTACGTCCCATTGGTTACGCCTTTATCCTATATTACATATTATCCACATGTTACCGACTCAATCGATACCTTCCTTCTACGCCTTTAAAGTTTTATCTATTGACTGACATATGAGTGATAAATTATTGTGCTTGTGCTTTTAATGTACCAAGTTACATGTTTTAATTTAAGATTTATGAAGCAAAATAAAAGAAACATTACACGCTATATAGTATTTTTATTTCGTTAAAGAAAACAATTAAGAACTACAAAACAATAAAACTATACCTACTATGAATAAAATACAACAGGAACTGGTAAATTAAAATTATAATAATTTAACTTTTGTTCTATATAAATTGTACCTATACATTCTCAGAGAGGTTTATCACAGTTGATTACATAGCCACGGACTAAATTGTATCTAATACTTCCTGCTTTCATGAACTATCACATTACTACAACATAATATGAATGGTATTAACCTTTTGAACGCCATCACTTGTATACAAGTTCGAGATATTCATGCCCTCAGCGCTACTACTTGATTAGAAGTAATAATAGTATAAAATAAATTTACGACTTTTACAAGACCTTTTGTTTTTTTTTATATGGAAAATTGCCCTGTTATAAGCCATATTTTTAAATTTTTCACACATAATAAGTTCTTGTTTGTTTTATATTCAATAGAAACAAAAACGTCAGAAAATATTTTTTTACATTTGTTGCGTGGCGCTGGAAGACACATCGCGTATTATGTAGATGGGCGTTGAAAAAGTTAATGTTTAGTTAGTATTTCTGCTCCATCCTCAGTGATCAGAACCGTGTGTTCAGCCTGTGCGCACCTGGAGCCATCCTCCGTCAGTAGTGTCCAGCCATCATCTTGTAGCACAGTGAACACACTACCGTGAGTTATGGCTGGCTCGATTGTAAACGTCATGCCAGGCTTCATTTTCCCAGGGTATTTGTTTTCTAAAAAATAATAGATGTGCATGAGGTAAATGACAGACGATTCTCCACCCTATTTATCTCTGCCTCAGTGAAAATTCATCGTGTATGATATTTTATGGAATTTAACCAAAGGTCGAACACCACAACAGCAGCTGAAAGCTGCGATTTATCGGCTGAAGACTACTAATTATTTATTTATTAAAACTTCTTGCAACACAAAGGTACAAAGGCAGACTTAATGCCTTGGCCTTCTCTACCAGTCAACCAAGGGTGGTGAAGAGACTAATCTGAATAGTTTATGAAATATACCTACATATAAAGGGTTATTTGTAAAACATTAGCAACCTCTTAGGACTATGTTAAGAACCTCATAAACAACAACTTTTGTTCTATAATTTTTATTTTTTCATATTTTCGTTTACTTATCAGATTTTCATACAAAAATAAAAATATTTAAATTGAACGTTCTGAATGTTACGAAGTCTATGCTGGCGTATCAATTTTCTAGTGTGATGAGTACACGAAAATGGTGCGAATGCTTGCTAGGTAGGTGTGATAACAATGTTTCGGAAGCCTGCTTCTTATTTTTACGAGAACAGTGCATGGGAGCCGTAAGTAGATACGGCAAAATACAGAGTTGAAATATGTTAGATAGAACAACGAAATCTTGAAGGTTTGTTTTTGGTAAATGTATTGTTTTCTAAAAAGTCATAGAACAAAAGTGGTTGTTATGATGTTAGTAACATAGTCTTGAGAGGTTGCTAGTGTTTTACAAATAACCCTGTATACCTATCGTGATACATGTATCACGGTGTTTGTTGTCGCATTCCTCTGAAACGGCTCGACCGTTTTTAATGTTTTTTTTTAAGTATTTGATATTCTTGACAATAGCTCGTAAAGTACCTTTTTCAGCCTTTGCTCCCCATTTTTTTCTCTCGCGAATTTTGTTTCGATTTATACTTACGTTCGACTTTGATCATTTATTGGAAAAAACAACGTTTCCCAGAGCAGTATCACACGGGTGCAATACAAAAACCTTCGTTGTTTATATTATCGCTATTTCTATTAGTGAAAATCGTATCAAAATCCTATTTCAATTGTGTAGTTCAGAAGATCAGAGATGAGAACTGAATAAAATGACAGCGTTAGATGACGGCTTTGTTTTACCTAGTTGTGGAATTCTTATTAAAAAGCAAATAACTAATTTTCACCTGATTATTTGAGAAATAGTTTACACGCATCTGAGCGCACATCGGCACTCGTGCGATTGCCGGCGCTTTTTCAAATCTTAACTTTGCGTATGTTTGCGTACCTGTTTTTGTGATCTTGCGTAAGAACTATCAAGACTCCCTCCCATCCCCTCTTTAAAAAATAAAACAGCCGTGCCCCCTAAATCGGCTTACGAAATAAATAAATGACCCCTTACCCGAGCAGATAGCTCTTTCTAGTTCAATTTATATGTGTTTTTAATTATTAGGTTGAGTAATTACTTTTTAATTAAAAATGTAATTAGGGTTGATTAGCATAACGATTGTATACAGTTTAAAATGAATAGTAAAGAACTTAAAAGGTATATGTGTGTGCGTCAATGTCAGACACGATGTAGGTTAAAATTAATAATTGTGAAAAAATATTTACTTGTATGATGAATTTCAGGGGGTCCATGGAAGTACTGCCCGATGCCATGCCCCAACACAGAAGGAATGACAGTCAGCCCATGTTTTCTTGCATGTCTGTATATTCTATAGCCAATGTCTGAAAAAGGAACACCTGGTCCACATCCCTTGATGGCCTGGAATTGAAAATGTTTTGTTCTTCATAATTATTGCTTTTATATTATGCCAAGGTAGCATACTCCCGGATTAAAAAGATCTTATCGAGCCATTACCGCCGACTTATCGTAAGCGACATCCTTTTGAAAATGTAAACTTATGAACAAAATCATTCGATATTTGTTTACTTATTCCATAAATTACAGTGGTAACAGGCAGTCGAGTTGCGATGTTGAAGGGCTCACACAGCGCGACTTTCCATGAGCTATTTTGTATCTTAAATTTTAGACCATAAGATCTTAAAATTTATTTTTAAAAGGATGTCACTTACGATAAGTCGGCGGTAATGGCTCGTTATGTGCTATTCTGTAATATAATAATAATATAATATATTCCACAACTATCACACAACGCCGTCTAGTCCCAAGCTAAGCAGAGCTTGTGTTATGGGTACCAGACAACTGATAAACATACTTATATATTTCTAAATACATACATAAATAGATAAATTACACCCAGACACAGAACAAAATGATCATGCTCATCACACAAACATTTGTCCTGGGTGGGAATCGAACCCACGACCTCCGGCATAGCAGTCAGGGTCACTAACCACTAGACCAACAGGCCAGTCAAATCTATGACATGGTCTGCCCGTGTACCAAGTTTTATCAAAATTGTTCAAACGTTTGAGCGTGACGAAGTAACAAACATACACACACACTCTCACAAACATTCGCCTTTATAATATTCATAATAATAGTAGTGTGATGGGAATGTGCATCTATCTTATCTTATCTGGTAGACGCAATACATGTCTACGTCGAGTGCTAAGTTTGCCGTCCAACCTTCATGATGGACATCCCACCCACGCGCACAAAACTTTTTGAGAATACTTTCATTGTAGCATAATCAGCCTTTTAATGTTCCCACTGCTGGGACTCAGGCCTCTTCTATAGGAGAGTGAATAGGCCATAATCCACCACACGGGCCTAATGCGGGTTGGTGGATGTCACATGTCTTCGAATGTTTAGTATATGCCGATTTCCTTACAATGTTTTCCTTCACCGTTTTGAGAGCAGTGGTGATGAAATAAATTACACAAAATAATGTGCCTGGCTAGGTTTGAACCCGCGATCTACAACTTTTAATTCGGGGCCGATACCACTCGGCCACCACTGCTCTCTCTTTCATTGTGCATTCCACTAATAGCTACAACCTGGACGTCTCTTGAGTCAAGAGTGAAAAAGTTACTGTACGGTCAAAATGTTAGCCACCCTGAAGTTAGCGTTCCGAACTATTGCCTTAATAAAAAAAATACGCAAAACGCATTCGCCATACGATTCTTAAAAAGAATGATTGCGCAGCCAATGCGAAGTTCGAAACGGTGGATATTTCGACCGTACTGTGTACTTCGGGGTAAGCATGCTCCATCGTCAACCACATCGAGATAGTGGGCCGACACAACCTCATCATCATCATTTCAGCTGAAAGAAGTCCACTGTAAGACATAGGCCTCCCCCAAGCGTCCCGACAACGACCGATACTGTGCGTCTCGCACAGGTTTTCGGTCCACCTTGTGGGATGCCTTCCAACGCTGCGTTTTCCGGTGTGTGACCGCTACTCTACAACTTTTCGGCCCCATTGACCATCCAAACTACGAGCGATGTAGAACGGCAACACAACCTATCAAAAATTAAAAAAACTTACAATATCCAAACACTCTTCAGTTACACGAACAAGTTGTAAGCCTCTATCATCCACGGCGTCGCCCACAAGAAATGTTTTCGAACAATCTCCATGGTAGCCTTTGTAGAATACCTGAAAAAGGTAGTTCATTTAATAAAACAAAAGTAAATTCTGCATAAAACATGGAGATAAGGATTAAATTGTAGATTAAATAAAAATCTGATCCAATCAGCCTGCTAAGCTTTTTTCAACTGTTTTTTTTTCAGGTGAAGTCATCTAAAGACTTCTTCCGCTCTAAGGCGGAGCGTGGGGGCGTGTCAGTCTTTTACTGACTAAAACCATATCTATGTTCTTTCAGTTGTTCTTTGCGTTCTAGGAGCACGGATTTACTTTGAAGATGACCTATGGCCCCAGTAGGCTTAAGCAGTCGAACATTCCGTGCCGTCGAGTCCTCGGGTTCGGTCCGGACGGTTACAGGACGGCCGGCTATCCTTTGCTCGTCGTTTGCAAGCTCACACCTACAAGGGTCTTTCCTGGCGTCTCTTAGAAGTGCTGAACGCAATGAGTTAACTCTGGTTTGTTTGAATCCGAAACAGCAACCTCTCGATCAACCATGTGCCGTGACGACCTGCTTCAGGCGGAAAGTAAGAATCGGGTGACTCTGAAGCCACTTTTCAAAGAAGAGACTTACCGCCGCGACTGTGGCAGGCCCAAACACACAACCTCTTGCCGAAACTAGTGTCATACTTTTCGGTCTCTGACTACAATAACCATAGATATCCGTGACAATAACCAATGGCTTCCTTTACATTGTTTCTGGGGCAGAACAGTACAGTCTCTGTTGTAAAGGGCAAGCTTTGTTTAACTTCGAAGATCAAGTCTTGTGGCTGTTATTGCTTAGCCTTGCTCCTCCAAATACAAATCTGTTTACTAAGTCTATTGAGTAGAATAGTCTGAATATTAATATTTACAAACTGACCGTTATATCAACATTTACAATATCTCCATCTTCTAGTGGCCTCAAGTCAGGTATACCGTGGACAACAACATTGTTGACTGAAGTACAAACACTCTTTGGAAACCCATTATAATGCAATGGTGATGGATAGGCCCCTGCTTCTACAGCCAAATTGTGGGCCACTTCATCAATAGCATCTGTTGTGATTCCTGGCTGGTGAAGATTAAGTTTATGTTAGAAATATTGTATGGTAATGGCATGGGAGAAATGTTAGAAAAAGAGTGGAAAAAATAATAAAACAGGCCAAGTGTGTGAGTGATTTCATACTGTCATATTCACTTGGACATTAAGGTTGTGTGAGGAATTTATTCTTTGTTTTCGTCATCGCTCATAAGTAACCTCGTAGTCGAATGGTTAACGCTGTTGCGCCGTTGTAACATAAACGAGGAGTCTTGAGTTCAATTCCGAGTCGCATATGTTCTTTTTTATTTTCAATTTTGATATTTTAACTGCTTCTATTTCGAAAAGATATTCAGTGTGCAGTGTGTGTGGGTACGGTGGGACACTTGCGACATTTCTCTGGTATTTAACGGACGTATGTTCATAAATCATAAGGTCATTGTGAGCCATCATCTACCGACATAGTGGACAAATATTAATAATCTGAATAGTCATAGTGATTGTGCATTGTGTATCATCCAGATAGGGGTAAGTTTTAGTTTTAAGGAATGGTAGCTTTTATATTATTGAACATCTCTGTTATATAGTTACCAATGTATTGTTGTCCTTGTTATAGCTTCAAGCAACGCCCTTTTAAGTTGGACATTCATTGCGCGAGAAGTTTGATAAAAACAACTCCCTGAGTATACGAGCTAGCGGGCTGAGGTGTTGGCAGAGTTCACCGGAAAACATAACTCTCCTGGCGTCCAAATTAGATTAGGTTTAGGTTAAGACAAGATAGGGTTTAAGTTTAGGTACCATTTAGTTTAAGTCCCGCGAGTTTAAAATATATGGGCATAGATCATTTAATTCACCTCGTTTCATTTAATGCATGTTGAACCCGTAACAATACTATAAAGCATAAAAATGTTTCTTTTAAATACACAGTATACACACTCAGAGAAAAATGTTTTGTTTTCAACTATAAAATTATGATTTCTGACATACACTGACAAACAGACTTACAGATGGTTATTTACTTCTTTCTGCAGGTTTTCAACTCGATTTAATTATTTTTCTTAACCTTTCGAATACCATCAATTAAAGACACAATAGAGAGAGAATAACAGTGCAAATTGTGCGGTGTTTGCTTGGGGTTTAATGAATTAATAAACCAGTGAGATTCATCATCAACAATTTCATCACTGCTTTCCATCAGGTGGGATTGCAGTCAAGCACTGGATATCATGGAATTTAATTACAGATTAATTTGGTTTTGTTTCAAAGTATTTTGATGAACATGGGACATCCAAACAACATAGGTTCATCAGCAGTAGCTTGAAAATACCTACCTTATTTTTTTGTAATAACAGGATACACACTTAAAATTGTTTTCTGAAAATCAGCTGTTTTCTTTTAACCCTTCAGATACCGTCAATTAGAGACACAATAGTAAGACAATAGATGCGCGGCCACCGGTGGTCGCTTGGGGATTCATGAATTAAATATTGGTAAAAGTTATTTTCTTGTGTAGTTTCCATTTCAAAATGTTCAACAGTACCTGTATAAATGGCCCTAGTTTCTGTAATATATTTGCAGCTAGTTTGCAGCTTATCTCCATGCCTTTAATCTGGTCAACATTTTTGATTTCAGGTATATTTGGCGCCAATGGTGTGTCTGTTAATGATAGGTATTTAGGCCTCTCAATGTGTTCCGGTACTGTTCGACTAGGTGTTGTCTCTGCTGGGTACACTTTACTGTACACACCAAAGCGTTTTCTAAAACATTTTAAATGGTTATGTAACTTCTCCTTTAGGGAGTTAGAAAACTTACCTTCCGCGCTTCTGGAAACAAAACCTTTTTATTACTTAATACAACTACAGATACACAGACATAGATAAATAGCCAAACAAGCACAGGAAAATAATGTGAGTGCACATGCATATGACATTAACCACAAAAACAACATAGATTGGGTTAGTATCCTCTCAATCGTCAAAGTACTGAGACCAACTTACAATATCCGCTTCTGTATCCTCGGGTTGTAGGCTCTAGGTACTCTCATCTTTGACGGATTTTTTGCTACCTATTTATTTATGTTCACGATCTCAGTGAAGAGGTTAGGCGTTAAACTGAAGTGCAACTTAAATAAAAAGAAATCAATCATTAAATACAAATTGGTGCAAGAGGATAATGGTTTAGCATGATGAGATGAATGATTAAATGGGAAAAATCAATAGGAAATCAACAAAAATACTAATGAAAAATCTGATCTTACACATTCGCTCTCCAAAATCGGCCAAATGACTGCATTCTGTTATTAATAAACTTGTCACAATATCAATATACTCAATATTATCATCACTTTTATTCATAAAACTTGGCTTTCTTTTTTCTTTATTGATATTTGGAATAAAAAATGATAATTTTGGTTAGGTTATTCTCAGTCAAGTCCAGAGACAATTATTTATTCATTAATTTTTTTTTAATGACATGTGACTGCATGGCATGGTAATGAAAAATAAAGAAAAACGCGCCTTAAAAGACTTAGTACCCAAACCAAAAGCATAAAAAAGCGTTCGTTTGTTTCAGTTTGATTATGGTTTGATCTGGTGTTTGACGGGGTTGTTTGTTTTGCGAAAGCCGAAACAATTAATAAAAAATAAGTGTTTTAAACAGTTTAAGCTGCCATTATATATCATGTCACAGAGTGAGTACCTAAAACTAATTTTATCGTTGATATCAATAAAACATATTTATAAGCGTATATTCTACGTTAATGATACTGTTATTGATACTGTTATTGATTTTATTGCAGTCTCAGAAAAACCTCCTACTAGCCAGGATGTCGTGGATCCAACAGGTCCTGCTGCAAGAAAAGGGGTCCTCATATCTTTCAGAACGGGCAAAACTATGGAAATACCAGAGAAAGATATAGTATGTAAACATAACCTTAAAACACTGGTTTATTAGAAATGTCTTTGATTTACAGCAATTATCTCTTGCCACTTCTTTAGCTACAAGCAATTAAATCACAGGTACAGTGGTTTTGCAATTTTGCATATTTCAGGTCAATTATTTTTTCACGGATAGATTTTTTGAAATGTACAATTGTAAATAACCATTTTATAACCCACTAGCTTCTGCCCGCGACTTCGTCCGCGGAAAATTTCTTGTTTTAAAATAAGATTACACTCGATTAGACGCTGCGCACGTTCAGCGCTAGATTTCTGAGCACGGGCCTGCGATTTTATGACATTTTGCCTACCAAGCCGCTGCGAGCGCTCAGAGCTAGTCTCCCTATCCCTTGTCTCAGAGACATGCTGCCTTAAATGAGATAGACGCTGCGCACGTTGAGCGCTAGATTCCCGAGCACGGGCCTGCGATGTTATGACATTTGGCCTACCCAGCCGCTGCGAGCGCTCAGCGCTAGTCTCCCTATCCCTTGTCTCAGAGACATGCTGCCTTAAATGAGATAGACGTTGCGCACGTTGAGCGCTAGATTCCCGAGCACGGGCCTGCGATGTTATGACATTTGGCCTGCCCAGCTGCTGCGAGCGCTCAGCGCTAGTCTCCCTATCCCTTGTCTAAGAGACATGCTGCCTTAAATGAGATAGACGCTGCGCACGTTCAGCGCTAGATTCCCGAGCACGGGCCTGTGATGTTATGACATTTTGCCTACCAAGCCGCTGCGAGCGCTCAGCGCTAGTCTCCCTATCCCTTGTCTCAGAGACATGCTGCCTTAACTCAGATAGACGGTGCGCACGTTCAGCGCTAGTTTCTCGAGCACGGGCCCGCGACGTCCTCACATTTTGGCTAGCGAGGCGCTGTGAGCGCTCGGAGCTAGATTCTCTAGCGCATGCTTGCGAAATATATTCTCTATTTCTCGAGAGGCGCTGCTCATTTTCAGGGGCAGATTCTTCCGTACGGCGTACTCGAGCGGCTCTTGTCTGTGATGTCTGCCGGGACAGTTGAGATTTCCTTTTAGACATGCTCTCAACAAACTACGCACAGACTTGAAAACAATTATGAACAAAGGGAGAGCGACTCGAACACCGTCCGCCTTTACAAAACAAAACAATCGTAATATCGAATAACTTGTATCGATTATTACGATAGAACGAAGTACGAAACTACGAACATACAAAACAAACGTACCTACAACGAAATTACGATATTTTCGATTATGAGGTATCTATCAACAACAACAACCATACGAATGAAACAACCGAAACCAATAAGCAACTGACAGAAGAACTCCAACTAACGACAACGTGGGCCTAATAATTCGAGAGGGTCATCAATCCACAGAAAGTCTTAACACCGCGATTCAGAAAAATTACGTAATTGCAGAACGCCATCTATGGGCAAATAGGTAAAACGTTGGGCACGCCACAATTATGGCGGTAAGTCCCCTCTTTGAGGCGTGGCTGGAAAGGCCTCACGGCGTCCTTACCTTCCGCATGACACAGGTCCTCACCGGACATGGCAAGTTCGGGAGGTTCCTGCACCGAATTAAAGCGGAAGAGACGCCCGGGTATCGTCACTGTGCGGAACGCCCGGAGGACACGGTGGAGCACACAGTCGAGGTGTGCCCTGCCTGGGCAGAGCATCACCGTGCCCTCGTGGGGGCGATCTGCGGCGGAGACCTCTCGCGCCGGGCCCTGGTTGAGGCCATGGTCCGGAGCGAGGAGGAATGGCAGGCGGTCGCCTCCTTCTGCGAAGCAGTAATGCTAGTAAAGGAGGAGGCAGACCGCATCAGGCAACGGCGCCCCCGCCGCCGCCGCCGGGATTCCAATCCCGATTTCCGGCCACCGTAGACGCGGGCTCGCGGACGGCGTGCGAGCCATGGGTAGCTCGCTGTCCGATCGTCCGGTAATGGACCGAGCCCAAGACGTCGACGGCGCGCACTGTTCCCGCGCGCCTCAAGGAGTTGTCAGCTACAGCAGAGGCCCAGCTGGGTCGAAGCCTACCGGGTCCAGGGTTATCCAAAAGGGAACTCGTGCCCTGGTTTGAAGGCTAGAAGGAACGGGGTGGGTTTTTAGTCAGTAAGAGTCTGACACTATCTCCCGCTCCACCCAAGGGCGGGGGTTGTCATAAGATGATTTTTGCCCAAAATATAAAAAAAAAAATAGCTAAAACGTCTGAACGTCTGCACGTCTGCACAATGAAAGTTATGCTAGGGGCTACATTTTGCGTTTCAGTAATCAAGTAGTTTATGTTATCTCCGAAACTGTATGACCAATTGATATACTGTAAATGGCAAATCTTATCTGTATGATGTTCTTGTGGTACTGAAATAATTTATTGTCATAAGAATTAATATTTTGTTGCTCAAATAATCAACCAAACGTAAGTATGCCGAAAAAATATATTTTTAATGCAATAAAAGAAGTATAAAAGATAAAATATAAAAGATAGAGATATGATATCGCGGACTTTTTTGTAGAAATAATTAAAACGAACCAGGTAGTCATACATTGTTTTTAATTTTAAGCAACTGTTTAGGCAGCGCACGCCAATAATTCTGTTTTATGAGGTATTTTTTTCAGACTTGCTAGACAAAAGTTGTGATAGCTCGGTTAATATACATGTTATAGAAACAATTTATAGCCTATAGCACTCAGGAATAATGTAGCTTTCTGCCAGTAAAAAAAATTTTAGAATTGGATTATGAGTTCCAGAGATTACCCCCTACATACAAACTTACAAACTTACAAACTTACAAATTTTACCTCTTTATAATATTAGTATAGATTTCCACAATGTAGAAATATTAACATTAAAATAACAATTTAATTCTTAATAATAATTTATAAAAAACAAGCTGAATACCATGCCATATTAAAAGAAGTGTTAGGCAGAGGTGCACCTATGGTACTTAGAGCTACAGTTTGCTAGTTAGTGCCCTGTAGTGATCATTACTAATCATGTTGTCATCAACCGGGCTGTAGTCAGGACTCTCTGGACTATTACTAAAAAATTTCAGAACATGTGGAAAACTCAACAACATAATTTTACCAATTCTTTTTTTGGGTTACAGTTATTAGTCAAGTTGTAGAAGTAGGTGTGCACATAAACTTAAGATTGTCTGTCTAAACTTAGGTGTAATTGCTACTCATGGGCTAAAAATATAGAAAATAAATGAAAAAGGAAGAACTAGAATAATGTTCTATTTTATCATATTTTTTTTTTAAACAATCATCAAAACAACATCAAATCATTTAAATAAAGTCATAAGTAACTAGCTTTTGGCAGCGGCTTCGCTATCACTCTACCCAACTCTACCTTACTCTACCCTGTTCTTCCCTACTCTACCCTATTCTGCCATACTCTACCCTACTCTACCCTACACTACCTTACTCTACCTTACTCTACCCTACACTACCCTAATTTTTTTTTTCCATAAGAACTTTTTCACAATAATAAACACAACAAAAAAAGAATTAGCGAAACTGGTTTAGCTGTTCTCGAGATTTGTGCTTAGCAACACATGTAGCAAGTCATTTTTATATTATAGATGTGATTAACTAAGTGAAATTTCAACTAGAACAATTAGTCTAATTACAGATACTTATGTAAGTATCCAAAATAACTAAATACTTTAAGGCTTCTTCAGTATTCATTAATTAGGTAAGTACTGAATTATAAAACTTGCAACATTAACAAGATTAAAAAAAAAAAGATAAATAAGATTTAGTCATTCAAATAAATTAACCATTCTAGCTAATAGTAAGGCAATGAGAGAGTGAACCGGTATTCCATGCCAGCTAATTTTAAGTTCAAGTTCACACCTATCTTTAAGTGTCCTTTAAGTGTCCACCTATCTTTAAGTGCACACAGGTCACAAAAAAGCCACCACAAAAATAGCTGAAGTGCGCGACAGCTTGAGGCCAAGCGTGCAGTATCATAATGGACTCGAAGAAGGATTAATGCACGAATGGTATGGTATTTTGGCTGCCACAAAAAAAGGCCTCCTGAAAAAGAAGCTTGAAGTGGCTTTTTTGTGGGCTGTGTGAGGGGACACTTGGTATAACATATTATAGTATAGTTAAATTTTTTATATTTTTTTATATTGTAGTAATATTCTGTTGTAAATTAAACAACCTCAACCCAACTTGTATTCTAAAATTACAGCTTGGAAGATGCAGATTTGTAGGTGAATTTGAAAAAATAAACAGAATTGGTGAAGGCACTTATGGTATAGTATGTGAGTATAGTTTTTTTTTTTTTAATTAAAAAACGGAATTGATGCGCGATATCTTGTCCGTGAGCGATGTTTATGTGTGAGTTGCTTGAGCGCGCTTTGTATGTAGATTGTTTTCTGTACCTACTTATTTTGTGGCTCTATGGCTAGGTGTCCATGAATGCAAAACATTGAGCAAGCCCGAGAACTTTCCAAGAAAAGGTGCAATTTTTTTTTAATGTGGGATATTATCAAATGACTTCACCCACACTTGGTGGAATGAGAGGGAGTATCAGACTTTTACTTATCTGTTTCTGTACTTGGCTATTGCGAGGGCCACAGTAATTCTTTTGAACTGTCGTAAAGTTCATTGGATTCCGAAACCCTCACCAGGTCATCGGTCTACCTTGTGGAAGGCCTTCCAACGCTGTGTTTTCCGGTACGTGGCCGCCACTCCAGAGCCTTATCTATCGTGTGTTCCTCTGTGACCGGACCACAGTTTAGTACTCAGGTGCTATAGTTCGAAATAATACCTACCTAAAGTCTACTTTCATCGGAATATATATATATTTTTAGTACCTCAAGAGATATCTTTTTAATTAACAATTTATGTGGTCCGGCCGCCCGGCAGTGCTCTCTGGCCGCGCCACCTCAAATTAAATAGAGTATAATGAACTATTAATCAATCAATATCCCGAAAAAAACTACCTAAAGAGTACCTTGCATTCGACAAATATGGTTCAATAAACCCCTTTAGTTAAGGAGTTATTGGTCGTAGGGTGTGGTCCGGCTGGAAGGTATATTCTGCAGCAAGTCAATTTTGCAATATTTAATATTAACTATCCATAAATCAATTTATATAATAGTACCTTTTCTCTACTCTTCGTTGATACTTTTTTCTCTCAAGAAACTATTCATTTTGATTAACCCTTCAGATACCGTCAATTAGAGACACAATAGTAAGACAATAGATGCGCGGCCACCGGTGGTCGCTTGGGGATTCATGAATTAATTAATCTTTAAAGTATGTGGCGCGGCTAGGGAGGATTACTTTCAGCAAATATAACGAAATATGCTTTATTTCTTTATGCCAACGAAAACCGCATAATAAGTCCTTATAATAAGACCTGGACTTCATCTATAAACTTTTATTTTTATTACCCACAATGATTTTGAAAACTTTTTTTTTTTGTTTACCTATCTACCTAAGAATAGGTAGTTAATTTGACGAAGTAAGTAGCTAGTAACTTTTGGTTTAAAATAAACAATAAGTATAAACAATAAAAAATTGTTAATGCAATAGGTTTTATAAATTGCGGAACTTAGTATAAATGTGATACTTATTATGCGGTTTTCGTTGGCATAAAGAAATAAAGCATATTTCGTTATATTTGCTGAAAATAATCCTCCCTAGCCGCGCCACATACTTTAAAGATTAATTATTCAAAATGAATAGTTTCTTGAGAGAAAAAAGTATCAACGAAGAGTAGAGAAAAGGTACTATTATATAAATTGATTTATGGATAGTTAATATTAAATATTGCAAAATTGACTTGCTGCAGAGTATACCTTCCAGCCGGACCACACCCTACGACCAATAACTCCTTAACTAAAGGGGTTTATTGAACCATATTTGTCGAATGCAAGGTACTTTTAAGGTAGTTTTTTTCGGGATATTGATTTATTAATTCATGAATCCCCAAGCGACCACCGGTGGCCGCGCATCTATTGTCTTACTATTGTGTCTCTAATTGACGGTATCTGAAGGGTTAATAGTTCATTATACTCTTTTTAATTTGAGGTGGCGCGGCCAGAGATTTTTAATTTGAGGTGGCGCGGCCAGAGAGCACTGCCGGGCGGCCGGACCACATAAATTGTTAATTAAAAAGATATCTCTTGAGGTACTAAAAATATATATATATTCCGATGAAAGTAGACTTTAGGTAGGTATTATTTCGAACTATAGCATCTGAGTACTAAACTGTGGTCCGGCCACAGAGGAACACACTTATCTATCGACCATATGTTCTGCGTGTAATTTTCCCTGCTTACTTCCACTTAAGTTGCGACTGGTGCGGTGCGAGACGCAAAGGACCGGTCATTATGGCGACACTTGGGGGAGGCCTGTGTCCAAAAGTGGATGTCTTTCGGCTGAAATGATGATGATGATGGTCGTAAAGTAAATTACAATCAATATTGTTGTTTGCAGACAGAGCAAAGGATAAGTTGAATGGCAGCATTGTGGCTTTGAAAAAGGTGAGGATGGATGTTGAAAAAGATGGCCTGCCCCTGAGTGGTCTTCGAGAGATTCAGGTGCTCATGGCATGTCGGCATGAGAACATTGTACAACTCAAAGAGGTCCTGGTTGGACGGTCTCTTGAAAGGTTAGTTTGATACTGCGTTATTTTCGTCATATTTATTTATTGAATACTTTTCTTTTTTTATTTTGTACAGCGGCAGACTTAATGCCTTAGGCATTTTTTACAAGTCAATCTTTGTATGTATGATCCAGCTAAGATTAGAAACATTCAGAGCATTCGAACATGGCATAAACATTTTTAAAGATTTTTTGGCTGTGTACTGACAAAGTAAGGTTAAATAAACGTGCGAAAACGTTGCTAAACAAACAGTGTCGGACTTGTTGTTAGTTGGAGTATAACTTATAAGTATTTAAAAAAAATTGTTTAAATGTCTTCATATTATGGTCTCTTACACTTAATTTTCGTCCACAGCATCTTCCTATCGATGGAGTACTGCGAACAGGACTTGGCTTCACTGCTTGACAACATGACATCACCCTTTACAGAGTCACAAGTGAAATGTCTGATGCTGCAAGTACTGAAAGGTCTTAAGTATTTGCACTCCAACTTTATAGTGCACAGAGATTTGAAGGTCTCTAACTTGCTTCTGACGGATAAAGGATGTGTGAAAATAGGTAAGACAATGTCCACACTAATGTTATAGGTAAATATGAAAGTGACTTTGTCTGTCTGTTTGATATGTTTTCACGTCTTAATGGATTCAGATGAAACTTGGCGCACGGTTAGATCATGTCCTGGAGTTGGTCACGGGGCTTTTTATCTCGGAAGTGTATTCCCTTGAGATAATTGGGCGGAGTTAGTCTATTATAATGATGCTCAGAATGTTCATGAGATGGTCACACACAAGCGACATGCAAGTATGTCTAACAATGTACTTATGTATGTCATATGGACAAAAAGTATGTAAGGAGGTGTCATCCTGTAGGTTCTCCGATTTTTTTTGGAGGTGGGAAATCATCAAATAACTGGTGTGACTCTGACTCTCTGTGTAAATTGTTTAGTGACTAATACTCACCTGTGTTCCTTGAGTTACCCTTTGTATTCCATGATCAATACCTCTTTCAAACAATCCCGAATGTAGGTTCTCTCTATTCCTGTTGAAAAAGGCATGAGTTTCTGTATGTATGTATGGATTAATGAATGAAACTAATTTGAAGAAGTTTCTTTGTTTGAGAAGTTGATAAGTTTGCAGAGCCACTGTTTTTGAATGCAGTTAAAAACTGATGTTGATTCATCATCATGTTACATTGTTAATTACAGCTGATTTCGGTCTCGCCCGCTGGTTGGGTGCTCCCGCCCGCAGCGCCACTCCTCGTGTGGTCACTCTGTGGTACCGGGCCCCCGAGCTTCTCTTGCAGTCACCTCGCCAGACGCCTGCACTGGACATGTGGGCAGCTGGATGCATACTCGGAGAACTCCTGGCAAACAAACCTTTACTGCCGGGAAGGACCGAGATTGAACAGTTGGAACTTATTGTGGATCTGCTTGGTGAGTTACTTAGAAAATAAATTGATCAAACTACAGAGGACTCTCATTAACCCGGTACTATTAATAAACCACAGCGTGCTGGTTTATTGGAATGTTCGGATTATTGGATTATGTAGAAACATTCTGTTTTGAGATTAGACTGCTCGACGACGGCACAGCGCGTACGCTGTGTGTGGCGTAGGTCGAAGGGTGCTGGATTATTAGACGTGTCGGTCTACTAAAGTGCCGGATTAGTGAGATTCTAATGTATACTACATTAGAGAAACTAAAAAAACAAAATTCGATTGTTTTTGGACCCATCCCGTGACATTGGCATCTTTGTTAAAATATGCGAAAATGGGAGAGGGGGGGGGGTCTTTGCCTAGCTGTGGGACATGGCTTGATAGAAAGATAAAAACTTAAAATGCCATTCTTAACAGCTTTAAGTAGATCCTTGCCAAAAAGATATAACACTGGCGTTATAACGAAACATGGTCGTACAAATAGAAGTATAAAATGAAAACTGCTATTTCCAGGTACACCGTCAGACGCGATCTGGCCCGAATTCAGTGCTTTGCCAGCCCTTCAGAACTTTACATTGAAGCAGCAGCCTTATAACAATCTGAAGCAGCGGTTCCCCTGGCTGTCGGCCGCGGGGCTGCGTCTGCTCAACTTCCTGTTCATGTACGATCCTAACAAGCGCGCAACTGCCGAGGAATGTCTGCAGAGCTCCTACTTCAAGGAACAACCACTTCGTAAGTACTACTATTTTTTTAGGAATGTTACTGGTCTTGGTAGCCAAGGGGTTGCATTATTATGTTATCCAAACACTAGGATGTGGAGGTCAGTTCAGCAGTCACTCCATGTAAAATACTGGTACTGGTAGCTGCATCTGGTTAGATTGGAAGCTGATCCAATAAGGTAGTTGACTCAAATTCTTTTATGATCTGTATCAAAAAGTAATTAATAGATATTTTTCAATATTTAGTAAGTTAGAAATCTGTCAAACGAAATAGCGAGATCTTCCTATTCTTTTTCATACCTTCTGAAAATAATGGATAATATGCTAATTAGTCCATTTCTAATTTTGATATTTATATCAGAAAAAAAAAATTTGCGTTATTTTTCCCACTGCTCACACTGTTCTCAAACCTCTCTAGGAGAGGGAATGGGCCGTAATCCACCACGGGTTGATGATGTGACATCAACCCGTGGTGGATGTCTTCGAATTTTTGGTTCTAAAACATACCGGTTTCCTCACGATGTTTTCCTTCATTATTATTGATAGTAGTGGTGATGAAATAAATTACACATTAATGCGCCTGGCTGGGTTCAACCCGCGATCGTTGCCGCCCATCTCCCCCACGAGGACACGGCGGTGCTCTGCTCAAGCTGAGCACAACTCTACCGTGTCCTTCGGGCGGTCCACGCAGTGGTGGCACCCGGGTTTTACTTCCGTATGAATCCGGTACAGGAACTTCCCGAACTGACCATGTTCGGTGAGAACCTGCGTCATGCGGTAGGTGAGGAGGCCGTGAGATCTTTCCAGCCACTCCTCAAAAAGCACTAGGTTGCGATAGTCGCTGTTGCCATTCCACCCTGAGATCCCGCCGGAACTCTGCCCACAACAGAGTTTCGCCTCGGCGTTACATCTCCACGTGCAAGTCGTGTATGCGTGTAAGGATTGTTGTAAGGAGGCTCACCGCTTCTCGGGAAACCGTGAGGTATTCCCGCACTATCCGTATGGCCATGACCTTCTGGCATGTGTTCAGCTGGGCCGCCGGTCGTTTTCGCAGCGACGGCGCCCACACCGTTGTCCCATAAAATATGCCTGCGTAGAGTTTTCAGAAGGAGGCGTCTGAACCCCTAGGTTGGACTGGAGCCGCTTGAGGACAGCCCCAGTCCGTTTCAGTTTGGGAGCCATACGTCGGAAGTGCTCCTCAAAATTCCACCAGCAGTCGAGAACGAGTCCTAGGTACTTCATTGTCGACTCGACGCCGATGTGAACTCCTACCGTTTATTAGATGTAATAGCTAAGTTTGTATAAGCAGTAGCGTAACTAGGCCACGAAAGGCACTAAAACAAAAAAATAACTGGCGCCACTTTTTTATCGTGGGAAATTATGAAATAACTTACTACTTTAATGAAAACTTTTCTGTTTTGGGTTAAGCGGAAGGAAGTGTCTAACTTTTACTGACTCAAACGATTATACCATGATTGAAGTAGTGCTGCAACCTATTTTATTTACATTTCGGAGGTGGGAGAATTTAACGCTAGTTCGAAAAGGTTTCTTAATCAGATTCGGGGCCCCCCGAGATTAGGGGCCTCGGGACAATACACCGCCTAGCACTTAGGTAGCTACGCCAGTGTGCATTAGTCCAAGAAATAAGAATACCCAGGATCGCCATGAACTACTAGTTTTTTTTTTATTTAGCATTTCTTGACCTTGATTTTCCTGAGGAGTCTTTTAAAATGTTTTAATTTACATTTTATTTTCATCAAAACCTGAGCGTCCTTCTCGTTGTACTAAAAGTAGGTAAGAAGCTAGGTACAAATAAAAGAAAAATCTGAGTATAGTTATTTCACATAAAGACAGTTTTTGCGATCACAAACTTACATTTTCAGTTGGAGCATGATGCCGAAAATTACATGGAAGAAGATTTGCAAAGTTAAGTTTGTTTATTCCGGAATTAGCAAGTTTTAAGCGCAGCATTTTGAAGTACTATTGTTTAGTCTTAATTTCATTCTGCACTCGATCAGAGGTTCTTTTTCAACTGAAATTTTGAGTTTGTACATCAATTAGACTTGCTTTTTAGCAATATTTGGTACAATAAAGTTCTTTGCTAGGTACGTAAGTTCTGATAGTTGTTCTGATAATAAACTTTAATAGGTAAGATAATAATTAAAAGCTTTAATTTCTTGAACACAAAACGCTGCGTTACGCGGTATTGACTCCTCCATCTGATTACATTTAAACAGTTGCTTATATGGAGTTGTATATTATGTAGTTTTTTTTTATTTGATCATTTACGGTATTTTCCATCTAAATATATGTTTATTTGAAAAAGCTACCATGTGTGTGCAGAGTAGAGTTTTTTAATAATGGCAGTGTTAAGATTATCAACAGAAAAGTTTGCTTCGCTACTGTAACAGGGGGTCTACTCGCTTTCTCCGAAAAACGAAGTTTCGATTGAAATTTCGCGTGTTTCCTACCACGCTTCCTTTCGTTCCCGAAATTTCGCACGAACGAAAATTGTTTGATGTACCGAATCTCTAAACCTACTCTAATGTTTCGAAAAAAAAAAAAATAATTATGTCAGAGGATAGATAGATAGATAAATTCATTATTGTACACCAAAAATTACATAAGAAACTTAAAATTAATAGGGTGTCACAATGGGCGGTCTTATCGCTAAAAGCGATTTTTTACAGACAACCTTTGGATGGATTTGACCGAGGAGGAGAAAAAGATACGCAGGTAGTTCGTGGTGTACTATTTACATATACACAATACATAAACTAATAAATTACATATATTACTAATAATATAATATAATATATATAAATATATATGTATATATAATTATAAAAGCAGGGAAATACTGTACTTAAAATGACAAACATTCAGGAGGAAAGATAGTGTTTAGCAACCTCATTTTTAAAAGTTGTGAGTGTTTGAGCTTGCCTTACCGACACGGGCAAAGCATTCCACAGCCGCACAGCCTGATTTGCAAACGACTTGTCATAAAAGTTGGTGGAGTGACTTGGCATTTCTAACCTCAAGTTTTCCGATTGAGGAGGATTGTTTGCAATTTTAACATCAAATGAATATCGTTCATTTACGAAAGTTTCGTTTCGGAGAAAGCGAGTAGACCCCCAGTTCCTAGCCACTTGTGCGTAGCTGCAGTCCCAGAGATAGAGCAAAGAGTATCTGATCGAAGCTTGTGGCAAAGCCACTGACCAAAATGACCCACTTTTTTTCTTGGCGTGAAAATGTTGTTTTCAGAGGGCAGTACTCATGAATTGTGAATTTTTACTATGTTCTACGAACGTTGTGTACACAAGGGTGAATAAAAATAAAAACTTTGATGGGTGTCAAAATTATTTAAAAATTGTTTACGGCATTTGAGTACTCTTTATTATTGAAATAGTATGTTATAAATATCACAGCTTTAGTGACAACTAAAAATATGGTAGCAAAGTAAAATCCTAATCAAAGTTTGGGTTCTATTTACCCCTGCGTTTCTATTCACCCCGTTTGACTGTTACTGACAACAGCGTGGCATATATTGTATAAAATTATTTGTTTGTTTTGCAGCTTGCGACCCGAAGTTAATGCCCAGCTTCCCCCAGCACAGAAATATGAAAGGGCAACAAAAGAGCACTTCCAATCAGTTGAACATCCCTCTGTCAAACTTGAACACGGGCGCCAACGACCAGACCAACAACTTGCCGGCTATTTCGGACCTTCTCGGATCTCTAGTCAAGAAACGAAGGCTTGACTGACGTCTAAATAAAGATAAAGTCATTATACTATAATTGTTATAAGTTAATTAAGACTTACGAATAAATTCCCAAATATGAAAAACATTTTTTTTTATTTTAAATTAATTAAACACAATATTTTCCTAATATTTTAGTCAAAAACTTTTACTAGGTATGCTATTTTTTTTTTATCAGTTCACTGTCAATCTGTGGATGCGTCATCGTCGCCCGAGAGTCCCATTGCTTGTTTGAATTTCTCGTGGTGCTTTTGGGTCGTGATCGACTCGTTGATCTTAGCTTTTACTCTCTCTTTCTGGAATAAATGCACGGACATAAAAATACTCTTGAATTTGTGGTCGTCTATACGACGTCACTATACTCACATTCCATACAATGCATGCAAAATCTTTGCATGAGGAGTTACCACATTACCTGGAGGACTTGTACTCACAATTTCTTTTTCTGTTTTTTCTATTCCTTTTAAAGTTCTCATACATTGGGAACAAAGGATTACGTCTTCCATGTGGTTCACGGTCTTTTTACGATGGTGGTGTTTTAATCTGAGCACAAAATATTACATGAAAACGATGCTATTGTTTTAGAGCTTAAAGACCTACTCAAACTGAAATTTCTAAAATTTTTATTTTTACCTAATGCAACTGCAAAAAAATATCGCGGCTGTGATCATATATCCCTTTCATCTAACCCTTTGCGTTCTAGGTAGGTATCACGGCTACTTTTTCAAACGTTCCAGAAAACTATCAGGTACCGCTGTGTATTATAGGAAGAAAGAAATTTGACACTTAGTGCCATAATTGGTGGATCGAAAACCGACTTACAATTTCCCGCAGTAGTCACACTGAAGTTTCTCGCCGCGGTGAGTTGTGATGTGCAAACCCAACTCGTGGTAAGTCGGGTAGCGTTCCGAACATCGCGGACATATGATTTTGCCTTCTGAACGACCGCCGTTGCTTTGATGTTCGTATAATTCCTGGGAAGTTTGGAAGTTTTGGTGGCAACTTGAGCACCTGTAGAACAAGTTTTCGGTTGTTTATTGAACACACTATAAACGTTTGTGGCCTTTTGAAATGATCTCTGCAAAAGCATTGCTTTGATTTAAACTTATTGATGTCTATAATTTCTATGTCGTGATATGTATCTATATATATAAAAGAAAGTCGTGCTAGTTGCACTATTTATAACTCAAGAATGGCTGTACCGATATGGCTGAAAATTGGTGGGTAGGTAGCTTAGAGCCAGGTGACGGACATAGTGTAGAGTAGGGTAGAGTAGGATAGAGTAGGGTAGAGTAGAGTAGAGTAGGCTAGAGTTGGCTAGAGTAAGCTAGAGTAGAGTAGGGTAGAGTGGGGTAGAGTTGAGTATAGTAGGGTGGAGTAGGGAAGAGCGGGAGTGAAGCCGCGCGGGCAAAAGCTAGTAGGTAAATAAGTGCGAAATTTAGGATGATTAGTAACTAACATGAAAATGTTGGGTTGCAGGTGAAACGCCATGTGTTCGATAATTTTCTTGGGATAGAAGTAGTGAAACTTTTTGTCACAACAAGACACATAGCCAGGCACGCCGTGCCTCTCTTTGTAATGTTTCATAAGCGATCTGAAGTGGAATCCATTTTCATGGCAAATACAACATTCCATTTTGTAAAATAGTGTTATTTGCTGATCTAAAGCAGCGCCTTGCTTAGCTGGTTTGCCGTCCAGCAATACCGTGGAGTCGAGGCAGTCGGTGGTAAACGTCAAGTCCGGGTCGGCTTCCTTAGATTGGTCTTTGTGTGAATCTTTCTTCCCCGTTGGGCCGTTTACTTTATTGGCGGCAGTGCTCAAAAGGTTTTTGTCTAGTTTCTCACTGTGAGCGAATTCTTCCAACGTCATCGATTCCAAATATTTCATTTCTGCAAGAGCCTTCTTTTTTGGAGCTTTAAATTTCGCTGGTTTTGTGTCTCCTTGCTGAAGTTCTGCTGGTGGAGCTGGTAACTTTGGGTGTTGTACATGAAGCGATTTTTTATGGTCCTCCGACATGTTTTGGTTAGACAGTGCTGCTATAATCGGATGCAGCATTTTATCAACTGCCGCGACTTCCCGCTTCTCCTCTTGCATCTTCATTTTATGGAATTCCAAAAACTTTTGTGTTTTCTCAACTTTGACATGATATAGATGCAGTGCCGATACTTGCTGTAAACAGTCGTGGCAAATAGCTTTGGGCAAGGTGTCATCTGTGCGGACCTGGAAAAATGGAATCGAAAGAAAACGTGTAATATCCACTTTTTACTTAAGTTCTATAGATAAACAGACTAGTTAGGTGGTAGGCAACAAGAACCACCGTTGGTATTTAGTGAAAACATTGTAGATAGATAGGTATAGGTAGAATCAAGACCAAGTGTGCACTTATTGCACAAAACGGGAGGTAGAGTTTTGAATATGTATACCAGTAGGAAGCAAGGTGTTTTGAGCAAGTTATTGAAACCTTTACCAGAATATCAAAGAGTCTCCTGATCTTCCGCTTCATTTCGGCACTCAACGGCTTCAGTTTGACCACATCAGTGCACAGACACAAACGACACGACAGCTCACGGACAATAGTTTTTTCTAAATGTACAAAGTCATTCATATCTAAAATTTTCTTATAAAAACTGTTCAACACATAATACAAATGTACAAAATAAATATATTGTGTATATGATTGTGTTGGTTTATTTGTTCATGACAAAAATACTATTTTAGAAACAAACTGATAATTTAGGACATATTGACAGATCCATGACTGATTGTTTTTACTTTTGCACTAACGATAGCGGCCAGCGCGAAATAAATTGTTTCTTTTTCTTATCTCGGCTTTTATAATTTACTAGCTTTGCCCGCGCGGCTTCGCTCCCGCTCTTCCCTACTCCACCCTACTATACCCAACTCTACCCTACTCTACCCTACTCTACCCTACTCCTCCCTACTCCTCCCTACTCTACCCTACTCTACCTTACTCTACCCTACTCTACCCTACTCTACCCTACTCTACCCTACTCTACCCTACTCTACCCTACTCTACCCTACTCTACCCTACTCTACCCTACTCTACCCTACTCTACCCTACTCTACCCTACTCTACCCTACTCTACCCTACACTACCCAAATTTTTTTTCCATAAGAACCTTCTCCTCACAATAACAAACACAACAAAAAAAAAACAGCCAAATCGGTCAAGCCGTTTTCATGATATGTCGTGACAACGAAAAACGGGTTTCATTTTTATAAATATAGACTAGCTTTTGCCCGCGCGGCTTCGCTCCCGCTCTTCCCTACTCCACCCTACTCTACCCTACTACTCTACCCTACTCTACCCTACTACTCTACCCTACTCTACCCTACTCTACCCTACCCTACCCTACCCTACTCTACCCTACTCTACCCTACCCTACCCTACTCTACCCTACACTACCCTAATTTTATTTTTTTTCCATAAGAACCTTATCCTCACAATAAAAATCACAACAAAAAAAAATCAGCCAAATCGGTCAAGCCGTTTTCATGCCATGTCGTGACAACGGAAAACGGGGCTCATTTTTATAATATAGAAGATAAGATGAGCAATCGTTTAATTTTTCATAAACTATAGCTTCTCACAGCGACCTCGCCTGCATGAAAGTAGCTTTCTTTACACAAACTTTGAATCCATGAAATATTGTGATTTATAGCCAGAAGAATTTTCAGTTTAACGTTAATTTTGTTACGTCTACAATTACCTGTTCTACTCAGGTCTTATTTCTGTCTGCAGGGTTTAAAGTAAAGGTTCCTATTTTCAGGTAGGTTTTAAAAAAATATTACGGAGGTAGGTACTTCTAGCCTAATCTGACCGTGTCGGGATGCCCTGAAATTTGACACATCACACACATCACTTTTACACACGCATCACAGGCTGCGCATTCGGTACTGTGTATAGAATACCTAGCCTACACGTTTTGGGAATACCTACCGAATTATATAGATTGCTGGTGAATATAGTTATCATAAAGAGGTTTACCTCTGCAAAATTTTTGCGTTCTGGGTCCCAAGGCTTTCGGTTGAGCGTTGATGCGTCAGGATTTTGCCTTTTATATACATATACAGACTAGCTGCTCGGTCAAACTCCAGAGTCGTAAGTGAAGATGGAGTCGTCACACGCATAGGAGGGATCACATAAGTACCTAAACAAGCGTTGGACTGGAATCCCCAAGGGAAAAGAAAGCGTGGTCGTCCTCGGCAAACTTGGCGACGTACCGTGTTGGCAGAAGCGACGGCCATCGGATTGACATGGAGCGAGATGAAGCGTAAAGTTCAAAACCTATCGCGATGGGTGACTAGGTACTGTCGACGCTCTCTGCCCTCTGCCCCAGCTAGGGGATATAGGATCTTAAGTAACAGACTAGCTGACCCACGTCATTTTGATATATAAATTCACCATCATCATCATCATATCAGCCGGAAGACGTCCACTGTTGGACATAGGCCTCCCCCAAGAGTCGCCACAACGACCGGTCCTGTGCGGTAAATATTAATTAACAAAGAAAAAAATCAGGGTTGGGGTTAGGAGGGTACAAAAATAGCATACGAAGACCCCAAAATCAAACCAAAATATCAAAAAAACCAAAATAAAAACCAAAATCCAAAATTACCAAAATTTACCAACATTTTTTATACCTAATAAATATTAGGTATAAAAAATGTTGGTTGCTTTGGATTGACTTTAGGTACCTATTCAATTGGAATGGAAAATGGGTTTGTTATGTTCTACCCACGTCTAATTATTTTTATCACTAAAGGCAAAACGTGTGTAGAGTGCGTAAATAAATTACATCACGTAAAAGTATATAAAGAAAGCTCCACTTTAAACTGTCTGTACTCTGTTCAAAATAACATTAGAAATTTATGAAAACGTTTTATTACTGTCCGACAACGGACATTGTCCGTTCAAGCGATTTTGACTTTTATTGCTACAATGGCATGACAAATGCCGGCTGCAGTGAATCAAAATCAAAATCAAAATCAAAATCAAAATCGTTTATTTCAAATAGACCAATTACAGGCACTTTTGAATTGTCAAAATGTCGGTCAGTCAAACAAACAAGTGAAGCTAAGTTGCACGTTCCAAAGAGTAGATCTCTATGGAGAAGAACGTGCAAGAAACTCCATGGACACTCTTTTAAATCATATGTGTTACATATAGTGTTTGGTTACATATTTCTTGTTGCTTCTATTATGTGAGCACAATGTAGATAATAATAAAAAAATATTAAAAGATAAAAACTGAATTAAGCTACTGGCAGCTAAGAGATGACCAGTCTCATCTGACGGCACCCGTTCACGAGCATGACGCGTGCATCAGCCCCACTCAGCTCAACCATTTTGAAGGGAACCGAATGACCCAATAACACGCGCCACCAACAGCGAGACATTTGAGTGAGCATGTCAAACTCTCAACTGCCATGCTCGCAATGTCAAAAAATAAAATAATAAAAAGTTGTAACTTAATAAAAATGCTCCATGGTACTTCACATTCACAAATTTGGAAAAAAAAAGTGCTTCTACATTATACAATGCTATTATTTTTAGATATAACATGTAAAGAATCCTAAGTCCTATTGAAATAAACTAATCAAATAAAAATAAAATACTGAAAACAACATTACGAAAAGGGCAGCAGCATCTCTTCGAATATATATATAAAGACTAATTTGTAGCTACAAAAGTATGTGGCTGTGGAGCAGAATAGTTCGTAATGCCTACAAAATAGAAGTTAAAATCGGTTGAACAGACAGTAAAAAAAGGTTTATTTAAATTTCTACTCTTAACGCGAATAGGGTATAGCGCTGCTAAAATTAAATTTGGGTCTTAAAACGAGGGCGTCATTTAGCAGGCAGCCACACGGAAGATTATCTACGTGCAAACGACTGGTTTAGCTGCACAATGTGTTTTATCCCGATTTCAAAATTGGGTATAATAGTGATTGAAATTTTAATTTCTTTTATAAGGCATTACGATGACGTGTTAAAATGTCAAGCGTTGCGAGTGAGAAATACAAATGGAGCTATGCACCCTATATTATCATTTCAGCCGACAGACGTCCACTGTTGGACATAAGCCAGTGTCGCCACAATGATCGATCCTGTGCGTCCCGCATCCATCGGATTCCCGCAACCTTCACTAGGTCATCGGTCCACCTTGTAGGAGGCCTTCCGACGCTGCGTCTTCCAGTACGCGGTCGCCACTCCAGAACCTTTTGGCCCCAACGGCCATCCATTATGCGAGCAATGTGCCCCGCCTACTGCCACTTAAGTTTGGCGATTCTTCGTGCTATATGCACCCTATATAGCAGATTTTTACTGACTAAAACATAAAACCTTTATTCTTTTAGTTGTCCTTTGCGTTCATCAAGGGCGACGGTAAATTGCAGCTCTGAGGACCTACTACGAGCTCTTAACGCGATCCATTTGAAGACCTATACTGAATTGTTAAAGGAATTGTGCTATGTAGGGTGCTGGTGATGGAGCTACATAGCAAATGAAAAAAAAGAGGGATCTTTTTTTTATTTATTTAATAGGTCTTTACCTATGAAATTGCCGTTCTGCAGTACTGGCCATTTCAAATCAAAATAATTTTTGTTTGGCTAAGAATTCTAATTGCAAATTAATTTTATTTTAAAACATGGTTTTTTTTCCAAAAGTTGTCATTTGTTTATTGATTAGTGTTACATTTTCATCGCATTTCAATCTTTTTCGTCATCATGGATACGTTAAAAAATCGAGTAATTATGGAATATGAGTACCGTCGTGGCAGCGCCGCGACACAAGTGGCACGCAACATCAACGACGTTTACGGAGCTAACACTACAAACCAACGCACCACCTGTTATTGGTTTGCTCGCTTCCGTTCTGGAAATTTCGACCTGAAAAATGAACCTCGCGGTCGTCCGAAGACTGGTCGACAATGACGAATTAAAGGCGATTGTGGAAGCTGATGATACACAATCTATGGCTGAATTAGCAACAGCTTTCGACGTTAGCGTCAAAACAATATTGGTCCATTTGCGTCAAATTGGCAAGGTAAAAAAGCTTGACAAATGGGTGCCCCACGAACTCAATGATCGCCAGCGCGAAGTACGCGTCGAGACGTGCCTGGCACTGCTCAACAGACACACATATGAAGGAATTTTGAACCGCATTGTTACCTGCGATGAAAAATGGATTCTGTTTGATAACCGCAAGCGCTCAGCAAGTTGGTTCGATCCTGGTTCAGCACCTAAACAATGCCCTAAACGAAAACTTACCCCTAGAAAAGTGATGGCCACTGTTTGGTGGTCTAGCGCCGGTGTGATTCATCACAGCTTTTTACCAAACGGGTCGAGCATTACTGCAGATGTGTACTGTGAAGAACTGAACACAATGATGGAGAAGCTGGCACATCTCCAACCAGCATTGGTCAATCGCTCGTCTCCGCTGCTCTTGCACGACAACGCGCGACCTCATACTGCACAGCAGACGGTCTCCAAATTGCAAGAACTGGGGTTGGAAGCTCTCCGTTATCCGCCTTACTCACCAGACCTTGCGCCTACAGACTACTACTTTTTCCAGAATTTGGATAACTTCTTGGCGGGAAAAAAATTCAATACCCGAGAGGCAGTACAAAATGCCTTTGAAGAATTTGTTGCCTCCCGTCCAGCTGATTTCTTTAAGAAGGGCATCAATAAACTGCCACTCCGTTGGCAAAAATGCATTGATTGCATGGGTGAAATACATGAAAAAAATTCGTTAAAAATTTTTTCATACAAAACGGCAATTTCATAGGTAAAGACACGGGGTAAAGACCTAATATAAAAAAATAATTCTTTTTTTAATACTTGTTTATCTTATTTCAATCGTAAAACACACTGTGGTGTGGCTATATACAATGCGTAACGTTAAATGCGCAAAACCTCAGACACCCCAAATTTTTAATTTAAACAAACTAAAACTGCATATACACACCTGTGTTTCACTCGCGTGACTGAAATTTTCACATGACATGGTAAAGCCTCAGGACATATTGAATGCCGACTAACAGATAAGTGTATCCGTATATAATGACTTCTATGCAGGACGCCGGCTACGGGTATACGAGTAGATAATATAGTTACGTAGGGCTTTTGTGCGAGACACGAGGAAGTGTAGCGGGTGGGTAAGTATCATGGATGCCGAATCCACGTAATTATGCGTATACAGTATAGCTATAGGTACAGCACCCTTATTTAGGGTTCAATACCACAAAAGAAAAATCGGTAAGTACTCTTACAGATAACTTTGTGGTTCGCTTGTCTGTCTAGACCCTTTATCTCGAGAACACGTGGTGGTATCGAGTTGAAATTAAAACCATATACCCAGGTTTGTGGCCTCTTGTAGCTGTGAAAAAATCTTACTTCTTTTGGCGATTCGGTAAAATCTTCGTAACTCAATTCGGGAATTGAACTGTTTTCATAGGAAAGTTTGTACGGAACCCTCAGTGCGCGAGCCTGACTTGTATTTTGTTTTTACGCTGATGCATGCCCTATGGATATATCCTAGACAAATGTATGGTGGCTACCGAATTTGGCCGTGTAGCCAATTTCGCTATTCAATGGGCTAAATCTGAGCATTAAAGTTCGTTTCTTAACTACCAATTCTAAAAACCGGGTAAGGTATGGCATTTAACTGAACGGCCACCACCGTAGTTAGGTTTGCCCATAAAATCGTAGTCCCCCAAATATTAAGCAAAATCTTTTTACTGTTGTATTTATTTAGGACGTCGACACAATACAAGGAAGGTTAATATTGTAAAAAATATGTACTTAGGTATACCCTATAAAATTCTCAAGGAATAAAAGGAAATGGGTTTATCTACGGCTCAATAGGTATTGTTGTGAGGAAAGGACTCCACACGATAATAACGTTTAAGAACTAATAGAATCCGTGCCGGTCAGACTTTTTGTGTGGTTGCGTGACAGAATTACAATATTTCATTCCATACCAACCACTACTTGAGGTAAATATTCGCTCAACGTCCTCTAATAATAAATCTATATCTTTCTGTATCTATAAGTAACTTTGATACAGGATCTTTTGTGAGCTATCTCTGTACTGTGTCCTGGTTATGAATCGCGTGCCAGCTGCTTCTTATTCCGCTTAAGTTGTAACAATCAATTGAACGTAGGATTCGTACGAGATGGCGGTATTCACTTCGACGAGTCTTCATATTAATGTACATAGCTTGTTGAATAAGAAATTATTTCGGTTTGAATTGGCTCGTCGACAAAAAAATCAGCTGGTGACTAAAATTCTACCATTTTTTCTTCTTCATTTGGCGTATTTGTATATGAATAGTTATCAAAACGGAGCTAATTGAGCCAAATATTATGTCTTCGTACCCGGATTGCTCAAATGAATGATTTCGTGTTCTATTCACCAGGGAAGTGAGTTTGCGACTGGGTACTCCATCTCGTTTAGCTCTTCAAGCCCCATAGGTTACAGAAGAGCTGATAAGATGGAGTCGTGGATGTGCGACCCTGGCGGAATAAACGTGAGAGTGTTTGTCCGATTTAAATGACGTAGCCGGTACAAATTCGGTGCCAAGAACATACCTAGGTACCTAGAATAATTTGTGTGTGCCTACAACCAACCTCTCTAGTAGGTAGTTGTTGACTAGCGAGTCCAGTTTTAGTATTTTCAATTAGATATTGTACGATTATATGGATCGTACAGGGTGATTCATCAAGATTCAACTTTGACTCAAAAAATAAGTAAACTAACCTAACCTCTGTTTACAATGAATCAATCTTAGTTCGGAACCAAATTCGATTCCAAATGACCATTATGTACAGCCACATCTAATACATTACAAAAGGCGGATACATTGAAAGCCTGGCTTTGATTCTAGATATCTATCTAAGTAGATAAGTCATTAGATCTATCAACCTTAGAGATTAGGTAGATCAATTCAAGTAAGTAATCACAGAAAGATTTAGAGGCGAACTACTACCAAGTAGCTTCGCACAAAGTTATAGAGATAAGTCCAGCGGAATGAAAGGGTGGCTACAAGATCGTGAGTGAGTCTGCAAGTTCAGCCTACATATATAGTATAACTAGCCAAAATACCCGCAACGGAGTTTCAGAGAAAGTTAGAGGAAATTACCAATATTAATAGGTATATAAATACAGAATAAGCACCTACTTCAGGCCGGTGAGGTGAACCTGTTTCGTTTATAGCCAATGTTTTCTTATGACCGCAGTTTGTTTAGTGCATATTAATTTGTGTGCTTACCTAATTAATTTTCTAATCAAGCCACGTGTAATTGGGGTTTCAGGGAGGCAACCGTACCTACCAACATAATGTAGGTAAGTTAATTTTATTATGAAATTAAGTTTTGTTGCATAATGAGGAGTAGAGTCTAACCTGAAAGTTTTACCTACTTTAGAAGTTGATTTTAATTAAATTTACTTGGCAACACTAACAAGTTTAATAATTTAATCAAGTTAAGTTATAAAAGCCACTTAAATCTTCTAATATTTTAATTAGGCAATAGGTACCTACGACTAATAAACTCTAAAACGTTTTAGTGAAGTTCGAAATGAAAACAAATATCATAGTTAAAGCGTTGAGTGAGGGTCTTATTAACTTTGTAGCTAGTTTAACCTGACAGAAGTTTTCTATTTTTAACCGACTTCGAAAATGAGGAGGTTCTATGTTCGGCTGGATGTATGTTTTTTTTTTTTTTTTTTTTTGTATGTATGTTCACTGATATTTCGGTGAATTGTGGACCGATTTCGAAAATTTTTTTTTGATTGAAGGGTTATGCTTCCAAGTTGGTCCCATAGAAATATTGTTATGAAAGTAAAATTAAAATTAAACCCAAAAAGTAAAATTGCTTTGTTTATAAGTGTAGTCGATGACTGACTCAAAGAAAAGGGGGAGGGGAAAGGGGGAGGGGGTAAATTCATGTAATATTTACCGTATTTGGGATTATAAGAATCGTTATGAGATGCACTCTGGCTATAAGGTAATTTATGTTTAGCTGAAGGGTAGGTACTTTTTAGTGGTGCTACCATAACTAAAAAGTGAAAAATAAAAAACTTTTTGCAAAAAAAAATTAAACCGACTTCAAAAAGCACAAAATAACTTTAATTTCGGAAGTCGGTGTTAAATAACGAAGAGACAAGATTAGGTATCTATTATAGAAACACCGACTTCCGAAATTAAAGTTATTTTGTGCTTTTTGAAGTCGGTTTAAGTTTTTTTTTGTAAAAAGTTTTTTATATTTAAAAATAGATGTAAACTCATACATGCATATAAAATATAGACAAGAAGGAATCATGGAAATAGGTAGGTTTAAAGGTGATGCTTATTTTTAAAGAAATCTCTACTGGCATACCTATGAATGCGTTTAAAAGCGTTACCGCGGCCCTAGCATGCAAAGGGCAACGGAAGGACATATGTCGGTTTTAGTCAGTAAAAGTCTGACACGCTCTCTTGCTCCATTCTAGAGAGAAAAGTCATTCGATGATTTTACATCTGAAAAAAATGTAGGTATACCTGCGAATGGAGAGTTGTATAGCATAGTCAGCTTTCTAATGTTTCCATTACTGGGACACAGGTCTCCTCTTTAAGAGAGGCAATGGGCTCACGTGGACCCAGAGCGGTTTGATGGATTTCACAAGTATTCGATTTTTTTATTCTACAACCGTTTTGCTTGCGTCGAACGCTTCGAGTTAACCTTGCCGCCAATTCTTTTGTTCTGACCACATGACTGAGCTTTGAGAGGGCGTCATTCCCGTACATTTGAACTTTCTATTAGCGTTAACTATTGCATATAAGCAACTTGGCTAGGGGGCTTTGAGAATGCAGTGGGCTCACGAGTATTTTTCTTAATTGTATTCTTTGGAATAACTTTCTGTTTTTCATTATTGTATTGAACTTTGAGAATCACGATTTTGGGCTTGATAAAATATGTTATCCAATTGCAGATTTTTTTGTTTATTCTGATCATTGTGAAAATAAGCCCTTACCTATCGAGAACTTGTAATCTATGGCAACTTTTTAACCCTACACGCAACCAGAGGTTTACAAACTTTGAAGAGGTTAGAAACGTTTGCAAGACGGTTAATCCCTAAAGAATAGCCACGTGACCTGAATGTTTATGGTACCTCTAACACAACCAAAGATTTTATTTATCCTACTAGAGTAGACTAGATTGACTACGAAGAAATATTACACTCTCTAAAGTGTTCTTTATTCTCATTAGCATTAAGTTCATATGTGTTATTGACACGCAAAAGGGAAAAATGGCCTAAAGCAAGTGTTAGCATACCCACATAATAATCGACTATTTTAACTAATCTTATTTTTGGTTACAACACTATTCCATTTTTAGTGTCGAAATTATTTTCTTATCGGTGGCAACCCGGTCACCTTTTTGAATAAAACGGGTCGACGCAGTTGGTTCGTCCTATTTTCCGTGCAGAGCTACAGACGACAAAAAGGACTCGAGTCATATTTTTACGTTGTGAATTATAGCAATAAAAAGAGATTTGAACCAGCATTCGCGTGTATATTTCTTACAAGTCAGAAGTGTGATAAGTGCATCCACGTGCCTGATGTGGCGGTTTCCTGGACAAAGGACATATTGAGGTCAGAGATATTTACATTATTTATGTTCCTGTGATTTGGTGACCTACTTGTTGCTTTTGCAACCTTTTATAACAGTGCCTATTTGCAAACAGAAAAGATTAAAATCGTATTTTTACTAGCTTAAAAGATAGCTTGTTAAGAAAACGGGCTAATTTAAGAAACTATTTTCTTCCAAACAAAGACAATCTCGTTCGTGATGGTGATAGTGAATTAACCTCTACTGGTGTTTTGATTGCTATTTACGCGTATTTTACTGCTGTCTTTCCGATTGTTATTTTGATTATTTGTTTATCGTGTACCTACGTATATTTTCCTGTGCATATTTTCTATGGGTTAGAAGTATTATAACTTCTACTAGTATTTTGATTGTACATTTATGTGTATTCTACTATCGATTGTCTTTACGATCGTTATTTTGATTATTTGATTGTTGTGTACGTGTATTTTCCTGGGCATATTTTCTAGTGATTAGAATATTGTGTAGATTACTTGTTGCTGTATCTAAAGCGTTATAACCCTTATTTTGAACCACTCAAAATCGTTTAGCGTACTACAATGGGAAATTCTAAGCGAAGGCGGCTCGACTCAATTAGTGATAGTTCGTCTATGAGTTCTTACGATCACGATGATCACGACCGTAGGTCGAAGCGACGTACCAAAAAGCGACGGGATAAAAAACGTAGTAATAGCCATAAACATAGTAAGAGAAGTAGGAGACATGAGAGTTCTAAGCGTCCGAGAAAATCTTGATTCAAGATTTTCTCGAAACAGTCCGGATCGCGAATCTACAAAAACTCCACCGTTAACTTCCTCAGCACAATTACGTGCAGTGACTAATCGGAAAAATCCTGATCCTAATTTAAACAATTTTCCATTGGCTACGAATAATTGTGTCGGTAATTCTGCGCCTTCCAACTTTTGGGCTCAAAATAACTTTCCTGTTGCCTTTAGCGTTGTACCCGAATTTGATCCAAGTGATAATAGCCAAACGATAGAAAATTGGATAAATAAGGTCGGTGAATGTGCGCAGATTTACTCGTGGAATGATCGACAAATATGCCACTATGCTCTTCCCAAATTAAGTGGCTTAGCCAAGAAATGGTACCAGGGTTTACCTTCGGTACTATTCAATTGGGACGAGTGGGTACAAAAATTAAAACAGGCTTTTCCATCAAACGAAAATTATGGAGATCTGTTGTCTGCAATGTTAAAGACCAGGTGTAAGTTTGGTCAGTCTTTAGAACATTATTATTATAATAAAATGGCACTGATTAATAAATGCGAAATAACTGGCACAAAAGCAGTAGGCTGTCTTATACATGGTATTGACGATAAATTTGTACGAATGGCAGCAGGGGCTTGCATGTTTAATGAACCGGAACAAATCTTGAATTATTTACGTACAGTAACTCAATATGAAAATCCTAATTTACGTAACCGGAATGCGCCAGCAAGGGATTCTAATAGGACGTCGAACGAACATACTAAAACCAATACACCAAATACTATTCGATGTTTTAATTGCAATGAAGTAGGGCACATAAGTTTAAAATGTGACAAGCCAATTAAACGTTGTAGCTTTTGTTCAAAATTAGGACATGACAGTAAAGACTGTCGTAAAAGAAACACTAGTAACAGTGACGAATTAACTAAAGCAAAAGACCAGAATAAAACTATCTTGTGCATTTCTAGTAGTGAATCCGCAAATTCAAAATATTATAAAAATGTTAAAATAGATAACAACGTTTTGCAAGGATACGTTGACCTTGGTAGTAAATGTACTCTTATGCGAGAATCGAATGCGAAGCTATTGGTCTGTGATTGGGATTTAGATAATTTACCTATTTTACAGGGGTTCGGAAATGCTGCTGTAAAGCCAATAGGAAAGTTTACGGCTATATTAGAAATTGACTCGGTTAAAGCTGAAACGGAAGTTTTAGTCGTGAACGATCATTATTTACAGACGTCAATGTTAGTAGGGCAGTCATTCACGGAGAAACCGAACGTTATTCTTTTAAAAACCACGGATGAACTCGTGTTTATGCATACACCAAATTTTGAGGATAATGCTTCCGATACTATTAAAGTATACGCAGATAGTGATACAATTATTAAATCCAAAACAGTGATGCCAATAGATACTAATACTAATGATACGTATAGTGGTGGCCTTTTAGTACACTACAGCCTTCGAATTTTACCTCTAAATGAATATGCCGTTTTGTCGGGTATCTTTGAGTTTAAAGCGGGTAAAGGATATTTAATGCTAGCAAATTTATCACAAAATGATTTAAAGATTGACAAGGGATCTTTATTAGTTCGTGGACAGCAGTATCGAGAAGTTAATAGGGAACATATAGGTATAACGACAGAAACAAAGGTTTATGAAGATTTGCCATTATCAGACATTAAAATTAGTACGGAAGTGACAGAACTACAAAAACAACAGTTAATTGACTTATTAAAAAAATATAGGGATTGTTTTGCAATTAATTTAGCAGAGTTAGGTAAAACAGAGTTGGCACAAATGGAAATAACACTATCAGACAATAGGCCTGTAGTGCACAATCCATATAGGATATCGCATAGTGAACGTGGACATCTAAATAAAATTGTCGAAGAATTATTAGAGAATGGTATTATTCGGGAAAGCACTTCAAATTATTCAAGTCCGGTTATCCTAGTGAGTAAGAAAAACGGGGATAAACGATTGTGTATTGATTATAGATCTTTAAATAGAAAAACGTTAAAAGATAAATATCCCTTGCCCCGTATTGAAGATCAATTGGATAGATTAGGAGGTAACAAGTTCTTCATAAGTCTTGATCTTACTTCAGGCTACTATCAGGTCCCCGTAAGCTAGTAAGCGATTCACGGCGTTTGTTACGCCGGATGGTTTGTATGAGTTTGAAAGAATGCCTTTTGGATTAGCCAATGCGCCTAGTGTTTTTCAAAGGACCATTAATTGCATGCTTAAGGGTAAGCAAAATCTGGCTTTGGCTTATATGGATGATTTGTTAGTAACGTCACGTTCAATAGAAGAGGGTTTAGATAAGCTGGAAAAGATTTTTCAATTATTAAGGTCCGCTCATCTCACATTAAATCTTAAAAAATGTGATTTCTTCCAAACTCGTATAAATTATTTGGGCTACGAGATTAGCTCAGATGGCATACGTCCTGGGGCAGCAAAAATTCAAGCTGTAGTAGATTTTCCGTTACCCAAAAATGTTCACGAGGTTCGACAGTTTGTCGGCCTTACTAGCTATTTCCGACGGTTTATTCAAAATTACTCAATATTAGCAAAGCCTTTGACTATTCTTACTAAGAAAAATGTTCCCTGGTGTTTCGACGAACCTCAAACTAAAGCATTTAATGCATTAAAAAGGAATTTGACTACGCGACCTGTTTTGGCATTATATGACCCTGAAGCCGAGTTAGAAATTCACACGGACGCTAGTAAAATTGGAATAGGAGCAATCTTGCTGCAACGTGCAAATTCTGATAAAATTTTTCATCCTATAGCATATTACAGTCGTCAAACAACACTAGACGAGAGCAAACTACATTCGTACGAGTTAGAAACTTTGGCGGTAGTGAGTGCCTTGAATAAGTTTAGAGTTTATGTTTTGGGTAAATCGTTTAAAGTAGTCACTGATTGTGCTGCCATACGCAGCACTATGACTAAAAAGGATTTAATACCAAGAGTAGCGCGTTGGTACATATTAATGCAGGAGTATGATTTTACAGTAGAACATCGCGTTGGTAGTAAGATGAGTCATGTTGATGCACTGTCACGCAACCCAGTTATCTCTAATTCTGACGACTCAATGGTGGTTGACGTTTTAGCAATTGATGATGATGCATGGTTGTGCACAGTGCAGGAACAGGATTCAGAAATACAAAGGATAATTAATATCCTAAATGATCCAGAGACAAAAGATATCATCGAGATTCATAAGAACTTTACAATTAAGAATCGCCGTTTATACAGGGTAACAAAAGATAAAGATAACGTTGTCAATTTAAAGTGGGTAGTTCCAAAATCGGTGAGATGGCAAATAGTTCGAATGAATCATGATGATGTCGGACATTTCGGTTTCGATAAGACTTACAGCAGGATTAATCAGATTTACTGGTTTAAAAAAATGAGACGTTTTATTAAAAAATACTGTAACTCGTGTTTGAATTGTGCTCATAATAAGTTGCCAGCTGGAGCTAAAGAAGGAGAGCTTCATCCAATTCCAAAAATTAACAAGCCATTTGATACACTCCATACCGATCACTGTGGTCCGTTTCCTGTCAGTAAAAAGAAAAACTGCCATATTTTAGTGATCATTGATGCTTTTACAAAATACATATATATAAAGCCAGTTAAAAATGTTAAAAGTAATACTAGTATTCAAGTTTTTACGGAATATTTCTCACTATTTGGGGTTCCACGTCGTTTAATATCAGACCGCGGCACTAGCTTTACGAGCAGAGAGTTTACGAACTTTATTAATGAAAAGGGCATTAAACATATTTTAAACGCTGTTGCATCACCAAGGGCCAATGGCCAGGTTGAAAGGTACAATCGGACTATTGTTGATGCAATAACTACTGCTAATCACAACAAAGAAGAAAATGAGTGGGATTTGTGTTTGCCTCAAATACAGTGGACCTTGAATAATACGGTGAATAAATCTACTGGTCGTAGTCCTTCTGAAATGTTGTTTGGCGTTCAAACCACTGGCATTTCGGATGGTTTTATGAACTCTCTTGTTTCGGAATCTCATACCCCTTTAAATCGTGATGAAATTAGATCAGAAGCAGACTTACGAATGCAAATAAGCCAAGAAGTTCAGAAAGCTCGTTTTGATAAGTCGCATAAAAAACCAACCGACTATAAAGTAGGCGATTTAGTTCGTGTTGAAAAAGATATACGTACAAGCCCCGGGCACAGTCGTAAATTAATATCAAAATGTGTAGGACCGTATAGAATTTCTAAAATTATGGGCAACGATCGCTATGAAATAGAAGACACGCCTATAACTAGGAAAAAGGGTGGTAAACCATATAGGTCAGTTTATGCCGTTGACAAATTGCACCCCTGGCTAGTTTTTAATCATGATGCGATGTCGAGTGATTCAGAATAGGAAAATCAGTTGTTAGTAGAATAGAGATAATGCTAAAACAGGTAATGCAGAATTATTACGTTTATTATTGTTGTCATAATGACTGTAATTATTTCATAAACATGAATTTTGACAGAATTAATATTTAAAAACTTAGCTATGAATTATGATTAAGAATAGAGACTAGAGAATTTGGAATCGTTAATTAGTATATTTAAAACGTTGATGAGTTCATTTAACGAGTTATATCTAATATAATGAGAGAGAATAGTATTCATAATTGAATTTAAAAGAGTTCAGAAGAACAATGGTTTCTTGTTAATGAATGTTTGATAGAGGATGTATTCATATAACCTGTAACAGATAAAAAAAATGAATGTGAATAGTACACAGAGATAGTGAAGGTATAAATATAGATAGAGATGATATTAATAAAAATAGTGATGATAATAACAAAGATAGCGATGATAATGATTAAAGTAGTGATGATGATAATAATAAAGATGTTAATGATAAAAATAAAGATGATATAGCGATGATAGTGATAAAAATTATGATATTAGTGATTATTATTGAGTCGATGCAAGTGAGAGTGCTTGTAATCGATATATAGTATTAAGAGTGAGTCGATGCAGGTGAGAGTGCTTGTATTCGATGGTTAGTATTAAGAGTGAGTCGATGCAGGTGAGAGTGCTTGTATTCGATGGTTAGTATTAAGAGTGAGTCGATGCAAGTGAGAGTGCTTGTAATCGATATATAGTATTAAGAGTGAGTCGATGCAGGTGAGAGTGCTTGTATTCGATGGTTAGTATTAAGAGTGAGTCGATGCAGGTGAGAGTGCTTGTATTCGATGGTTAGTATTAAGAGTGAGTCGATGCAAGTGAGAGTGCTTGTAATCGATATATAGTATTAAGAGTGAGTCGATGCAGGTGAGAGTGCTTGTATTCGATGGTTAATACTAAGAGTGAGTCAATACAAGTGAGAGTGCTTGTATTCGATGTCTAGTTGTAAGAGTGAGTTGACGCAAGTGAGTACTTGTAGTCGATGTTCTGAATTTAAGAGAGAATGAGAAACTAACTTATAATAGTTATATTAGAAACTTATTTTTGTAAATTTTCTAAGTTTTTTTTTTTTTTTTTACTATTATTTGTTAAACGCGAGGCCGCGTTTGTCGTCAGGATTAGCCGAATGTTAGCATACCCACATAATAATCGACTATTTTAACTAATCTTATTTTTGGTTACAACACTATTCCATTTTTAGTGTCGAAATTATTTTCTTATCGGTGGCAACCCGGTCACCTTTTTGAATAAAACGGGTCGACGCAGTTGGTTCGTCCTATTTTCCGTGCAGAGCTACAGACGACAAAAAGGACTCGAGTCATATTTTTACGTTGTGAATTATAGCAATAAAAAGAGATTTGAACCAGCATTCGCGTGTATATTTCTTACACAAGACACTGAGATAAATCCTCTGTGTCCCTTTCTCACATACTACCAGAAAAAAATAAGAAACAGATGATAGTTTTTAGATTGTTCCAGTTATCGTTAAATAGTCCGTGTTCATGCATTTTGATAGGTTCATGCAACATAAAATGAATTGCAACTAAATATTTTATTTCAAATAATGCTTCTTGAAATTTTATACGCTTTCTTCTTGTATTTAATGATGATCTCATTTAGATATAGTAGCTATTCGTAGTAATTTTTAAATTATGAAAGGCAACATTTAGGAGGTTTCAATTTGACAGAATTTGACATCAATAAACAATATGGCTGATGCTTCATAGGGCAAAAGTTGTATTTTTAATTGTTACAAGTTTTTATCTCAATGTTTAGTAAAGTATAAAGTGTGCAAGATGTTCAAAACGTTGCTGTGTAAAGTTTCGCAATAGTGATGGACAACCGAATTTCATTTTTTTTTGGTAAGTTTTCTGTTTTGTTTACAAAATATTTATGTAGGGTGACAACAAACATCGTTTTGAATTTCATGCGAGAATTAAAACATATTAACTGCCTGTAAAAATACATAGAGAAGGGGCATCATAAACGACTCAGAAGACGGACTGGGTGCTAAACTTTATAAAATTTGATTGTCTACTCTTCAAGTTTTACATTATTATAAGCAAATTTCAAAATATCTGAGTAGGCTCAATATTTTTTTAATAAATCAAGCGCGTACCAATTTTACTAATTTTATATTTTCTGTTGATCGGGCGCCTTTGGCCGCTCGGCGATCTTCGGCTGCTCTCATGACACAACGGAAAGCGGCAAGCAGCGGTGGCCAGAGGTGCGGCATGCGGGACGTGTCTTCGGACCAATTCAGTATATAGTTATCTGTGACCATTTCTTAAAACGACGCGCGTGCGCTCCAAAAGGCAAAGCTTAACAGCATTTCTGTTAGAGAGAAACTCCTTAGATGAATTGTAATTTTAATATTATGTATTTCCAATGTTTCTATTTTATAAATATCTGCATTATTTTTGTTGTACGCATGTGTTAATGTTAATTTAATATTTTATCTCTTTTGTTGCATGTTAATTTGAATTTTTATATTAGACAATTTTAATAATTATTATGATAGGTATATCAAATACAATGTATATTGTTCGTGATAAATAAATAAAAAAGCTTCTCAACACCGATATAGTATATTCGAGAATTATATTCATTTTAAATAATAGTCTAATGTCTTTAAGTTTAGTCTTTAGGTACAATTTGATGTCACGCATCAGTCTATTTTTAATAAAATAAAAATAAAAGAATAACATCAGTTTTATTATAAACTAACTAGTTTATCTTTCAGACAAACCTTATACGAACACAAAAAGAATTAACTAAATAGGTGCAGCCGTTCAGAAGTGATCTTCTTACTTACTCACACATTTGGCATTTTTTTTAATGTATCAAAAATATATTTTAACTAATAGTATCTATTATGTAACTAGTGTATGGACACACTGGTAGAGCGAGATGACAGGGACTCTTAATAACTTTCCTTTTCGGGTACGCTTTTGAGGTTGTCGTAATCAATAGATTCAATCTGTAGATCAATAGTGAAACGCACTGTAGATCTACAGTGCGTTTCACTTAAGCGTAATGCGACTTTGGCGTAATGTTGGCTCCCCTGTCTGTCTACATAAAAAAGACGGGAAAAAGGAAAGAGTTGCCTACTCTACCAAAATTGTTCCCCCAAATGCGAAACGAAATCGATTTTAACGGTAGTTGCAGCACTTTTTGGAGAATTATGAGGGGAATGGGACTTTATTTAAAAAAAGCAGGTCTAAAAGGACGTTATTATAGAAAGATACGATATTGTGGCATGACGTTTTCGGTATTTGAAAGAATTGCAAGACAATCGGAATTGAGCCCAGCGCCCTATACTTTATTCAAAAATAGTAAAAAAAAAACAAAAAAAAAACGCAATTGTTAAAAGTGACGAAAATGCAAGTTAATCTCCCTAATATTAAGTAATTTAATTGCTAAAAATATTGCAACACTGCTTTTCCGTATTGCCAACATTACGGCAAAGGAACGTCTTAAGTGAAACGCACTGTAGTACTAGGTTATATAAAATCTTTGAACACAACAAATCTACAAAGAAGTACCGTTTGACGTTTCACACTTTTTAAGCGACTTCGAAAAGCAGGAGGTTCTATGTTCGGCTGAATGTATGTTTTTTTTTTTTTTTATATGTGTGTTCACCGATATTTCGGTCAATTGTGGACCAATTTTGAAAATTATTATTTTTTTGGTTGAAAGGTTATGCTTCCAAGTTGGTCCCATAGAAATATTGTTATGATCTGATCATGAACTTCGAAGATATGGAACAGAACTCCTCATAGAATCATAGCAGAATTATCATAACAAGTAAAATTGCTTTGTTTATAAGTGTAGTTGATGACTGACTGAAAGAAAAGGGGGAGGGGAAAGGGGGAGGGGGTAAATTCATGTAATATAACCGTATTTGGGATTATAAGAATCGTTATGAGATGCACTCTGGCTATAAGGTAATTTATGTTTAGCTGAAGGGTAGGTACTTTTTAGTGGTGGTACCATAACTAAAAAGTGAAAAATAAAAAACTTTTTACAAAAAAATTAAACCGACTTCAAAAAGTACAAAATAACTTTAATTTCGGAAGTCGGTGTTAAATAACGAAGAGACAAGATTAGGTATCTATTATAGAAACACCGACTTCCGAAATTAAAGTTATTTTGTACTTTTTGAAGTCGGTTTAATTTTTTTTGTAAAAAGTTTTTTATTAGAAAAATAACTGCATAGGTAGCTAATTATCTAGGTAGATTTTATGCTATTACTTTTCAGTTTCTTAAAAATTACTCAGAGATATGAAAATCATAGGTTACGTACATTTAATATTGGTAGTTATGGTTAGATTATAACCTTAAAATCTGATACTTTTTTTGAAATATATCTTTTCTGCAGCTAGTCCGCTATAAAAACAAGATCGTCTAGGAGTCTACAAATGATAGAGAATACAATACATAATTATCCGATACTCTTGGCTCCAGGGCCAAAAATGTATGGACGCAGAGCAATGTCCTTTCTTTGTTTAACCGACTTCGAAAAGGAGGAGGTTCTATGTTCAGCTGAATGTATGTTTTTTTTTTATGCGTGTAGTCGATGGCTGACTGAAAGAAAAAAAGGGGGGGGGGATGTATCAAACTGATCTGGTGATAAACCCGGAAGGTAAATTCATGTAATATAACCGTATTTGGGATTATTAGAATCGTTATGAGTTGCACTCTGGCTATAAGGTAATTTATGTTTAGCTGAAGGGTAAGTACTTTTTAGTGGTGCTACCATAACTAAAAACAGTTAAATAACGAAGAGACAAAATTTGGTATCTGTTATAGAAACACCGACTTCCGACATTAAAATTATTTTGTACTTTTCAGTGTTTTTTACGTTGAAGTTAGTTTAATATTTTTTGTAATTTTTTTTTTATCTATAATCTTTTCCGTAAAACCATTGAATTATGAAGCAATTTTTATTTTATCACAACATATTTAATTTTACAAACTTTTATTTAGTTTCACCTGTCCCGATGTTTGTCTGTAATCAAATCTTGCAAATTGCAAGTGGGTCAATAAATTTGACCCACTTTCCGGTTACCGACTGAGTTGCAATTTTGCACGTGCACGTGTAAATCAGATGACGAAAAAATTATTTTCATTAAAAGTTTGTTTAATCAACAAATTAAAATGTCAGCGCTTAGCAAATTGATTGGCATGGATTGGTGTCATTAGGAAGGATCTACATGTCTGATTTGATGTATAAAGTAACCGTTTGAAATATCGCGATTCGCAAATGAAGTAAAGCCAAGCCATGTTTATGCAGTAATTTATATTACACGCCAAAACATGTTTAAAAGCTTAAAATTAGAAACGTTTACCCTCGCCATCTTTAGGCATTTTACTAAAAATATTTCTTCAGGTTCTTGCTAAGATATCGAGAGTGATTGATGACAAGAAGCGAAAGTAATTTAATACAGTGTTATCGTGGAAAAAGCAGGTATCACCCGCGCTTAATTTATTATAACTAAGTATATTGTATAGAAGGCAAGATCAGCCAGATTTCTTTAACAGAGTTTGGAGATGTTTTTTGATTGTTATTTTGATCCGGGTTTCAGATTTTGGCCTCTGGGACGATGGTGGAGGAATAGATAAAGGAATGCAAACTGGTACTTACAGGAGCCATACCATGACTTACTAAATGTCAGACGTGCGAGCGAGAATGAGAATGGTGTTATACACATACACTCTATCTATATAGCTCTATCTTATAAAAAGTTTAGTTAAGGTCGTCAAATTGATCGCGTTGAGAGGTCGTGGTATGGTATTGTATTATATATTTTTTAATTAATGTCTATTATTATTTCTTATTCATCCAGTTTCTAACAAGGTGATCATATACTGATTTATCAACATAATGTACAAATATCGATAAAAAGTGTTTTAAAAATTACTTACATCATTAAGTTTGTCTGTCTGTTATTCCTTGATCACACGTACCGAGTAAAAGGCCGAGATAGTAAAATGCTGCTCGGCCGAGACAGTGATGTAAGCGAATTATAGAGTTAAGCGCTCGATCCAGCACTCGGCGCTCTGTTTACACGTACCGAGGTCTCGGCCGAGACCACTGTCTCCCCCGTTTTCTCGGTACGTGTGATCAAGGTATTAGGATTGGAGTGTTTATTGTTACGTCTTTACGGAATATTATGTCAAAGTCAAAGTCAAATATGTTTATTTGTAACACATAGGTATAATGTATGTAGGTACAGTACATGGTGTTAATTATAAAATATCGACTCCACTATGCCTTTAACTAATGTAGGTAATTGATCTTTGGCCGTGTTATGTTAAAGTAAATAAGTAAATTGATAATTATTTAAGTATAGAAAAGGCTCTTCTGAAATAATGCACTTAACGCTTCGCGACATTATTTACAAAAAGTCTATAAATTCGCAATAGGTTCAATACTTCTCTTCTATTTAAAGTTCGTTCTCCAAAGACCTTTGCGATTTCTAATAGAATTGTCTGATATCCGTACCATAGAGTTCTCGCTTCTTTAGCTGCGGTTGAACAAGGCTTTGGCCTAATTTTCTATTAACAATTTCGTAGCGATAACTTTAAATAAAATAGAAGTACAACTTTGGAATTTATGGTACACACCAACCACTTAAAAGAGAAAATAAATATTGTAAATATCTTTAAAATTATATAATTTTTTCTATGTGTGTTTGTCACCTAACTCTTCCTGAACAGTTTGACCGATTTCGATGAAATTTTGTGTATATATTTGAGTGCGTTGTAATATGCGGAGTATAAAAAGAACGTCTTTATTGGTAATAACAAGTATTTATAATTACAAAATGTCTTAGGTACTCAGCGATCCTTTGTGTGAATCGAGCTATGTTGCTGTTAGTTATAAAATGTTACGGTAAAAGTGTTAATTCATACATCACAGCATCTCTGCATGGTTTCAAAATACAATTGGACCCGTTAGTTTACGCTGTAATCGGGTTTTTAATTTTTTCTAACGCAAAAACAGCTTTTGGGCAGGACAACGTCTGTCGGAGCTGCTAGTATAAGTACTTTTATAAAATTATACTACAAATCACATGTAAATATTAGATTAGGTTCTCTCATTTAATATCAGGTATCTAATATAATGTATAAAAAAAAAACAGAATCTATGCGATGCACGTGATACGAGTATGATTTACATAACTCGTTGGCAACAGCTGAAAAATATAAAATAACAGGTCAAAAGCACCTAGATCATAAAATAAATGTATTTTTTATTCCGCTTGAATGGTTTCCATTTATATTCTATACATAAATATTTTCTTTTCTAAATTGTCCATTATATTTATTATAATAAAGTAGAAAAGGTTTGAGGCCAACCTTTTTAGGTCCTTGAAGTGGAAAAGATTTTAACAAGGTTCCGCTTAGGCCACATACTTCAGCTTGTTACCACAGCTACAGTTGTACCAACCTATGAGTTGTACACAAAGAGTCATGGCAAAGTCCCGTAGAAACTTTTGTATATTTTATTAGCGTCAAATGATGAAAAATATATAGATTAAATTATCTAGGATGAAACGAGAAAGTGTGTCGGACTTTTACTGACTAAAGCCTACCTGTTTCCTTCGGGATCCCTTCTTTTTGCATAATATTCTTTGTCCTAATATACTTTGGCATAACGATTTTGGCATAATTTGTTTTGCCATAATAATACTTTGCCATATTTGTTTTTTGGCATACAGTTTATGTTGGCATAATCATCTTTAAGGCTAATTTGTTTTGGCATACATTTAATTCGCATAACGTTACTAGGCCTAATGACTATTAGCATAATAATATTTAGGCATACAATTAATATAACATAACATACCACCACATAGGTATAGTTTCTGTAACAATTCAATAATATTGTTGGTTAAAAATTCAAATTCAAAAATACAAAAGTTAGCGACAGAACCGAATCGCTGCAAAACCGACTCCCTGTAGTCTGGTCTGCCCTACCCCTAGAGAGTAATTTAAAATCGCGTAGGCGTGTAGGGGCGAGGCGGCCCGCGGGCTGAGGAGCAGGCGGCTGCAAGTGAGCTTCAGCTCAGAATCAGCGGCGGTGGTGAGCGAAAACCGTCTGCGACGATTAGCACGCGTGGGGCTACCGGAGGACCGCAGCGCCGGAGCCGTGACAGAAACCATGCCTGCTGCATGTTGCATGCTCGCTTGAAAGCTGCATGCTTGCTTGCATGCTGCATACCTGCTGCATGTTGCATGCTCGCTTGAATGCTGCATGCTTGCTTGCATGCTGCATGTTGTATGCTTGCTTGTATGCCTAGTGTATGCTTGTTTGCATGCTTCTTACTGTGAAAAAAGCCTACAAAATTACTGCATGTTGCATGCTCGCTTGAAAGCTGCATACTTGCTTGCAAGCTGCATACCTGCTGCATGTTGCATGTGGCATGCTTGCTTGTATGCTGCATGCTTGCTTGTATGCTGCATGCTTGCTTGCATGCTGCATGCTTACTTGCATGCTGCATGCTTATTTGCTTGCAAGCCTTGTGTATGCTTGTTTGCATGCTCCCTACTGTAAAAAAAAGCCTACAAAATTGATCATAACAAATATGTTATGTATGACCTGTTTCAGGAGATATGGTTTTTTCCAATCGTCGAAATAAATTGGTATATCTTAAAGTTATGCTTTAGAATGTTATGCTTGGTAAATTTATGCTTTAGAATATTATGTTTAATAAATTTATGGTTTAGAAAGTTATGCTTAATCATTATTATGGTTAGAGAAAATATGCTTAAAAAAATTATGCGTAAGCTGTTATGCGTAAATAAATTATGCGAAAATATAATTAGGACAAACAAAAGTATGCCAAGTTATATTAGGTCTAAAAAATGTATGCAAATGGATAGGGAACCGTGTCCTTCAGTTGCTCATTGCGATGTAGATCCACGGTCACTCTTTCAAATGTTCTCACAGAGTCACAGCCCTAGCAAGCATCGACTGCCTTCTGTTTTTAGATTATACAAGAAAACTGGCATGTCCTAGAACCAAAAAATCCAAGACATGTGACATCTACCAACCCACACTGGGCTCGCGTGGTGGATTACGGCCCATTCCCTCTCCTAGAGAGGAAGCCTAAGTCCCAACAGTGGGAACATTATAAGGCCGACTATGCTATGCTATTCTATGGACGTCTCGAATGTAATAAAGAATGAGTGACCTTATGGTCAACCAGTACCTAAGGGGTATTTTCTAGAGGCTAATAAAACTTACCTAAGAATTCCAGCTGGTATTAATACTAGTCACAACTGGTACATGATTTCATGAGATTATAGCCTCGTTGACATTAGGTATTATATTGTACGTAGGCCCAGGTGGTACAAATTATTAACTAAAGGTGAACGACCTAGTAATATTGCTGAATTAATACTGGTCGCAGCTAAAATACTAGTAGGTATTTCCATTGGCAAGGTAAAAAAGCTTGACAAATGGGTGCCCCACGAACTCAATGATCGCCAGCGCGAAGTACGCGTCGAGACGTGCCTTGCACTGCTCAACAGACACACAAATAAAGGAATTTTGAACCGCATTGTTACCTGCGATGAAAAATGGATTCTGTTTGATAACCGCAAGCGCTCAGCAAGTTGGTTGGATCCTGGTTCAGCACCTAAACAATGCCCTAAACGAAAACTTACCCCTAGAAGTCTCCTCTGCTCCTGCACGACAACGCGCGACCTCATACTGCACAGCAGACGGCCTCTAAGTTTCAAGAACTGGGGTTGGAAGCTATCCCTCATCCGCCCTACTCACCAGACCTTGCGCCTACAGACTACTACTTTTTCCAGAATTTGGATGACTTCTTGGGGGGGAGATAATTCAATACCCGAGAGGCAGTACAAAATGCCTTTGAAGAATTTGTTGCCTCCCGTCCAGCTGGTTTCTTTAAGAAGGGCATCAATAAACTGCCACTGCGTTGGCAAAGATGCATTGATTGCATGGGTGATTACTTCGATTAATACAAATAAAAAATACATGAAAAAAAATCGTTTAATTTTTTGGGAGTTAGTGATAGCGTGACGAGTGACAGGACAGAATGGAAGAAAAAAACGTGTTGCGCCGACCCCAAATAAAACGGGACAAGGGCAGAAAGATGAATATTCCATAACTATCATACAACATCTTCTATTCTAGTCCCATGCTAAGCAGAGTTTGTGAAAAAATATATTTGTGTAGGTAGCCCATTTGTCAAGAAAGGCTATACTGCATTAGTTTTAGTATATGCGAAACTCGAAACAAACGTCTAGTTCATAACTGTATCATGAAAAATCACAAAGTTATAAGCTTGTTATGTCTGCAAAAATACATAGTCACCGGTCCATCCAGGTAACCGAGGGGTTATTTTGCGCTTGTACCCAGCTGTTTGCTGGTCCTAATACACGTTATGACCTGCCGTAACCTGTGTTGTACTTTGCGTCGGTGGTATCCAACTTATGTCGTTTTTAAATATTTTTGGGAAAAAATATAAAAACTATTGGGATCCATTCAGTTATTCTGAACGAATAGGGTAGTTTCCAGGGTCCAAATAACTACATTTTATTTAGTCCGTATTTAAGATTATAAAAAAATATTGGACCCGTATTTTTTCTTTTTTCGATTAAACAAAAAATAGCAAAGATATAGCCCGTTAAAGTTACGTGTGACGTCACCCCGTGCGAAAAAATGCCGCAAGGCGGGCGTGACGTTACACGTAACTTTAATGGGCTATATCTTTGTCATTTTTGGTTTAATTTACAAATAAAATTATATTTTTTACGGCAACTAGCCTATTATATTTAGGTTTCGCATATACCTACTAAAAATAATGTTTTATAAATATCACGCTACGACCAATGGCGACAGTAACTTCTTAAATAGGTACAAGTAGATTATAGCACTAATCTATTTCCTTTCAAGACTTAGAAATATTTGCAAAATCTTAGTCCTAAAAGCATCTGCGACGTAATTTTCTGCGTTTTTGGTTCACCAGTTAGAATTTATGATGAACGTGACAAAGGAATGTTAATACCGTGTTCGTTCTTAAGATATTACTTTTCTTCGGATTTCGTAGAAAAAAACGTAGCATTTCTCTGAATATTTTATGAATCCAGCGATACATACAACAAGTAGTACCATAAATAGATATTGGGTTCCTTGTGTGAAAAATATCCTTCCAAGATTATAAAATAACTTAAAGAAAGACTACCTTTTTACGTCATACCATGCATAAACCATAGACGCAGGCTTGCGGACGGCGAGCAAGCGGTAGCTCGCTGTCTGACCGCTCGGTAAAAATCAGGATCGAGCCCAAGTCGTAGAGTTGTCAGCAACCGTAGGGGCCCAGCAGGGTCGAAGGCCCCGGTATGAAAGGCAGCGAAGGAACGGGCTGAGTTTTTAGTCAGTAAAAGTCTGACACTATCTCCCGCTCCACCCAAGGGCGGGGATGTCATCTGGATGATTTTTACTAACTGAAAAAAAAAACGCTATGCATGAACAAATTAAAAACACATTTCAAGCAATGCTTCGCTCGTTTGTGCAAACTTACGTGTATTGGAAAATTCTTTTTTAAACTGAGACAAATTGCGAGTAGAAAGCTGTCGGTAATCCCCAACTTAACGATGAAGATAACAGGTGACCCGACCTAAGTGAATGTATTTTTAATTCGGTCGGATCTTACTTGAGGCCCCGTCACCATTGCTCTAATTGAAGATTACGTTTTCTCAAATATTGTTACGGCCGTTACTTAATTTAATGGGTTTCTTGATGACGGCACAAACATTTATAACTTAGGGTAGAGTTGGAATTTTTTGACTTTTAATGGTGGTTTTTTCAACAGTAGATTATAAGTTGCTGTGTGTGGCTGAAAGACTCCAGTAGAACATAAGCCGCTACGCCGTTGCTAAAGAATACTATAAGAATAGGTTGCAAGCTGCTACGTCAGTCGTAGCTAGCAGAGATCACTGGGCTTATAAACTGCTACGTCGTAGCTAAAGGACCTCTAAACCTCTAACCAAGTTGATAATCTGCAATCGTTAACGCTAGTAGAAAACTTCAACTGTACGGGAATGACGTCATCTTAACGCTCAGTCACGTGGTCAGAACAAAACAATCTCAGCCAACTCGAAGCGTTCGACGCAAGAGAAACGGTTGTAATTTGGCTAGGGGGGCAGTCTATCATAAGTTGTTACGTGTGGCTAGAAGACGTCGGTAGATCATAACCTGCTACGTCGTAGCTAGCGGAGACCATCAGATTTATAAACTGCTACGTCTGTCTAGAGAACATCACAGTAGATCATAAGCTGCTACGTCGTAGCTAGAGGACCTCACGTGCTACATCATACGGTGCTACGTCGTAGCTAACGCTGACCACTAGTTTTATAAACTGCTACGAGGCTGGAGGCCATAAGTAGATCCATAAGCTGCTACTGTGTAATTTAAACAGCCTCAGTCTGGTCACTAAAATTATGTCTCTAAGCTGGATATAATTACTGCTATTTTACATCTAAATCAAATGTTAATTAAGAATTTTCTACGTATTAATCATCTCTGAAATAATTTACATAATGACAGTAGCACGCTTTTAACAATAAGACACGAGAAGGAACATTGTAAATTGAATGATGTAGGTAGTAAATTTTTCCCAGAACATTTTGTATTTTCATTCAAAGAGATTAATTAAAGTGTTTCCGCCTGATGGAGCGGAAAATGCATTTACAAAGCGTATTAAATTATGATAAACTTTTCATCTAAATAAATTGTGCAAAGACTATTAATGTAAATATCTTCTGGAAATTGTTTCACCTGTGTAAAAGTTCGTCATCTTAATGTTGTCATTTTGTTCAAATCTTTTTAGTTTTATTATTTTAATTCGCGGTCTTATGGCGAGTTGTTAGATTTTATGAGAAAAGGACGTTTCTTAAGTGACAGTTTTAAAATTCAAATAATGTTTTATGATTGTGATTTGTGACTGTAACTAGGTTCTGCGGCATTGTTTGAAAGAGTTATCATGGCCCTAGAATGTCGGAATTCAACCAACGACTTCGCCTGCTGAAGTGAGACGCAGTGTCAGATTTTTTCTGACCAAAACATACCTCTGTCTTTCAGTTGCTATTTGCGTTTTAGGACTACGATAACTCTTTTAAAATTTCCTACACCAAGAACACAGATGGCTTATAGTCAGTAAAATCTAATCTACCCAGAGGCGGAGGTTCTTTTAATAATTCCTACTTAATTAACACCCCAAGCGAACGCCGGCGTTCGCGCACCTATTCTCTTTCTATTATGTCTCTAATTAACACGATTGAAGAGTTAAAAAAAACTTTTAGTAACTTATTTCTGTTTTTTATCTAATACTAGCTTTGCCCGCGCGGCTTCGCTCCCGCTCTTCCCTACTCCACCCTACTATACCCAACTCTACCCTACTCTACCCTACTCTACCCTACTCTACCCTACTCTACCCTACTCTACCCTACTCTACCCTACTCTACCCTACTCTACCCTACTCTACCCTACTCTACCCTACTCTACCCTACTCTACCCTACTCTACCCTACTCTATCCTACTCTACCCTACTCTACACTACTCTACCCTACTCTACCCTACTCTACGCTACTCTACCCTACTCTACCCTACTACTCTACCCTACTCTACCCTACTACTCTACCCTACTCTACCCTACCCTACCCTACTCTACCCTACTCTACCCTACTCTACCCTACTCTACCCTACTCTACCCTACACTACCCTATTTTTTTTTCCATAAGAACCTTCTCCTCACTATAACAATCACAACAAAAAAAAAATCAGCCAAATCGGTCAAGCCGTTTTCATGCCAAGTCGTGACAACGGAAAACGGGGGTCATTTTTATATATATAGATAAACTAGTGTTTGTAAGCTGCCACCTGCACCTGGCTGTGGTTATTACTGCTGTTGCTTGCAAAAACGGTTCAGTAACAAAGTTACTACTTTTTTTCTTTAATTTGTTATAAATTAGTGTTTGACTACGATCCCGCCTGATGGTAGGCAGTGATGCAATCTCTGATGGTTAGGCGCACTAGTTTATTAAAAGCCTATTCACTCTAGCCTTGAAGACACCCAAATTATAATCGGACGGGAAGACCGCAGCAGGCAAATTATTCCAGTCTTTCGACGACTTTATGGAAGTAACGGATTGAAAGTTCTAATATTCTCACATTTTTCAAGTTCTTATATTTAACGCCAGATTAACAGTAAATTTTGAAAGTACAAAAACCAAAAATCTTTAAAATGTTAAGCAGATTCTTGATTCAAATTCCTTTGTCAGTTCTTGACCATGAGTTTTTTCGCCAACGAGGACCACTATCGCTCTATAGGCCATCTACTAAATCGGAGGCTATTATTTAGCAAAGAGTATCGACCTTCGTGGTCAGGGCTTTGTTAATTGATCGGTTTTCCGGTAGAATGGCCAGCGCGGGACACGGAACACGGCGTCGCCACTCGTTGGATTAGCGGCTCTTTTCATCACAATGAACAAGCAAAACGTACAGATTTTGTTGCGAAATTCTCTCTTGTATATATTTTAAATGCGAAAGTAAATTTGTCTGTTGGATACATTTTCACACTTAACCGCTGAACTAATTTTGATAAATTTTGGTATAATAATAATGTTTATAAATCATAAAATCATTTATTTGTTTGCAAATATGTGCGATTGATACATAAATATTTTTATTATAATATTTATGCATTCCTCCATAAATCCATCCTTCGCATGCACGCATGTTTATTTTCCTTTCCAAAAAAATTATTTCCAGTAATTTATGTTAATTGCTGCAATTTTTTGGCAAATAACTTAGCGCATCACCATATGTATGTCACACTAGTGCTGTAAGTAAGAATAACAAAAAAAATATAGCATCTGTAACCAAACAAGGAATAGATAGTTGTTACCTATATTTAATTATATTATATTTATATTTAGAAGTCGATTTGGCCTTAGTTCTCGAAAGTTCTAATCTATACTTTTAGACATAGGTTAATTTTTAGGGTTCCGTATCTCAAAAGGAAAAAACGGAACCCTTATAGGATCACCTTGTTGTCCGTCCGTTTGTCTGTCTGTCAAGACCCTTTATCTCAAGAACGCGTAGAGGTATCGAGTTTAAATTAAAACCATATACTTAAGTCTGCGGTTCCTTCAAGCCGTGAAAAAGTTAAACTACTAAGTTAACGAATAAAAAAGATACGGCCGTTTATGTCGCAAAAAAACGTATGTTTTGATACTCTCAAAGATCGAAATTAATAGATTACTTTCCGTTGACCCAGAATCCTGAAATTTGGCACAAAGCAAGGCCTTATAGCATAAAAACTCCTAAAAACATGTCTAAGTAGCCCCGGTTTACGGTTACGTCCATAAGGACAATTTCCATCTGTAACGAGGGCGCAGCCGCTGATAAATACTGAGTTAAATGAGAATAAAATTGTTTAATATAAATGGTATCTTATTCATCTTATTTTCTGTTTCTATTATTTATTTTGTAACGGTGCCAAAGTATTCAATAAACACTTGAACAAAGTTACGACCGTTGTGATAAATTGCTGGCAAATACGAAGACTTCTTTTAATCTAGATGATTTGTATCGTTTTCAAAGTTATTATTCATGCTGGCTTTGATTCCGAACTGGACGGATGGGAGCTCGTTAGCAAGTTCGGACGGACAGATTTTTTATTTGTTTTAGAGTGACCTTTCGGGAGTTTGTAACTAGGGGTCTCTCCTAAATAATCCTGCATACATATTTTTTGCGCATATAGCTAAGGAGTGGAATTCCCTGGCAGAATCTGTTTCCAGCTAGCTATAAGTCATGAGTGAATAGGTGACTTTTAGGCAAGCAAGCTCCATTGTCGACCAAATCGTTTTTATCAGGTAAGACAGTGGTCAAGCGCGATAATAATATAAAAAAAAACCGTTTTATAAAAAAAAAATAACCGACTTCACTAAAAAAGTGAATTGAATTTGAGGAGTTCCCTCGATTTCGCCAAGATTCCATCATCAGATCCCAACTTTGTGACTATGGGACCATTTGGGAAGTATACCCTTTCCAACAAAAAAATAATTTTTCAAATCGGTCAACAAGCGACGAAGTTATTCGCGAACAAACATAAAAAAAAACATACAAACATCCGAATTGAGAACCTCCTCCTTTTTTAGAAGTCGGTTAAAAAAATAATAAGGTCGTAACGTGATGCTTACTTATTGACCATGTTTAATTTGTTCTTAGAAACTCACTCGTTATCATGTTAACGGTTCAGTGAGAAGTCGGTCACTTCGCGGTTAAGTGAATTAATTTGCTCATTGTTACCTAGAAAGAAAGAAAATCTATACTTTTAATATTATTTTATAAAGCTGAAGTTTATAAAATAACATACACGAAACACATAAACACGAAATTGTATTACCCAAATGGAGATTAGCTAAGACCAGCAAGTCATTCCTAGTAAATAGCATACGCTTTTACAACAAGCTGCCAAAGGCGGTAACTGAACTTAGTGAGGGAAAATTCAAAACTCATATTAAGCGTGTCCTAACCAAAAAAGCATTTTACAAGGTGAAAGACTATGTCGAAGACACGCTTGTTTGGCAACTACCTCTGCACATGTGGCCCCCTGGTAAATCATCAATATTGTGTCTATTAACTGCTCCACCTTTGTTTTAATATACATATATTTGTTTTTCCTTTAACGAATTACTTTTGCAATATTTTTTATTTTTATTATTTAAACTTCAACTGCATAAAATTTGTAAGTAATTAATTTTGTTAACAGTTGTAATTATTTAAATTTTTCCTGCTTTTTTATATAGCCTCTTTTTGGAATGTGAATGTGAGAACACTGTATAATCCACAAACACTTAGATAACTTTCTATTATGACTTACTTTTTTTTTATTATGATTAATTTTGTGCTTTTGTGTACAGTGTTGACTGGTCTACACTGTTCTTACATAAATCAATGAATATTGTAATAAAAACATTTTTTAAAAGAGTAACCATGGAGTTTCTTGCCGGTTCTTCTCCATAGGAAACGACCAATTTGGAGCCGTGCACTAGCTTCTGACGTTTTATAAGTGCCCATGTAGGCCTATATGAAATAAAATATTTTGACTTGGACTTTGATTAAAAGTATAGATTTTCTTCCTTTCTTCCAGGTAAGAACGGGGTTGAGATAAAAATATTGAAAAATGAGTTATTGACACAAACATATTCTATAACATGTAATTTAGGACAAAAAAGAGACTTTGTAGTCAATTCATTGCATTTTATTTGGTGAGTGTCAAAGAACAAAACAAACCCAGTCATATGCAGCAAAATACCAAACACGCAAAAAGAGTTATAAACGTAGTTGTCTCATGGCTCATCCCATTTTACCTTGGCACCACAAAATTATTCTTATAAGATTTTGCCTTTGAAAGTGTCTATGTATGTATCCAGCGTAATCACTCTATTTAAAAAAATAATAATAAACACAAAATAAAATACAAAACAAATAAACCTCGATGAGTTGCTTTTCATTAGTGTTAGTGTTTACGGTTATATTTTTAAAGTAGTTAAATAAACAAATGCAGGCAATCGCTATCTTTTTATATATAAAAAAGTAAACACTCGGAGATTGTAACGACACCCTTGGGACGTTATGAGCGGGCTTTTAAAAGAGAATATCTGTCATAACGTTTTTATAAAATGTGGTTACATTTATCAAGAAACATTATATTATACTCCTCGTGTACATAATTATTTGATGTGACATTTATAAATATTGATACTCGTACAGTCACGACCAATAAGTTAGTATACATTGTCAAATTTTCTATCTATCTTAACATAGAAATTTCATTTGAAATAAGCAGCACCTGGGGCCCAGCTGGGTCGAAGCCTACTGGGGTCAGGGTTAGTTCAAAAGATTGCTCAGCACCGGTACGAAAGGCAACGAAGGAACAGGAGTGGGTTTTTAGTCAGTAAAAGTCTGACACTATCTCCTTGGTAGTTAGGTAATTGAGAAACATTTGTCGTACACTTACTTATTGAATAAGACAAGATAATATATCAATTACATTTTGAAAATATGTCAATTACTATCTTATTGCTCTTGACTGTACATCCTTCGAACAATGTAGGTGTGGCAGATATTTTTATAACCCACATTTACATATTCTGGTTTTATTGTACAAACGCAGGTATATCTTTAGGTATATTTACGACTTACAATCCAGATGCTTGACTTTTCCAATGTTATTGGTAAACTCAGAATTTCGCAACACGTTGGGTTCGTAAATCCATTATATTTTAGTACGGGAACGGCTGTTGGCAAGGATTTCTTTTTTCCACCTTAGGTATATTTAATGGTCTGGTAGACGGATTTATTTTACTTCATTGGTGTTACGCACCTATTTATTCGCTACGTGAATTATGTTCGAGGTCTAAATGATATAAAGTGACAGGGATCTTTGTATCAGGGAGTTTCAACTACACGTAAGGTTTGTTTCCTGATAGTAAGGACCTGCATGTTTCATGATGTTCGAATAGTTCTATCAACTTCTTGAATAAATTTAAAAATGGAGCAGTATTTATACATTTTTTTTATTGAGCAACCAACAATCGTATACACTGAAATATATACAAAAAATAAAATATTTACAATATAGGTTAGTGTTACAATTTTATATAGGTTAGCACCGCGAGCCCTATAAAAGTAAAAGTATGAAATTATCTGCCATATAAGGTATCGGAAACTAAATCATAGATGCTGAAAAAATTAAAATTAAACAATCTGTAGGTACTTCTGGATTCTTTTAATGGCGTCCAATATGATTCCATAAGAGAAGTGCAAAGAGGTTTCAGCAGAAACAAAATTAAACAAGTAAACAAAGTTATGCTAAATATATAATTTTCTTTCTGACTATTTCACAGGAAAATCTAACTAGCAAATGCTAGTTCTAGCCACGGGTGCCAACGTTTTTACGGGCATGCTACTGGTGAACCTAGGTTTAGAAACACCTTAATATGCGAAACTTAATGGAGGTGTTAACAAGCAGTCGGAAATATTTTTACTTATTTTTTTTAACCTAACTATTTGGTTTTTATTCTTTCACCTAATAAACTGGTGTACCTACCCAAATGTGTGTAAAATATTCGCCCCGGCTGCTGCAGTAGACGCTGCAGGTGTGGGTTTGTGGACGACGTACAATGGGTAGCTCGTTTTATGACAAGTGTTAGGCTTGGGTCGACGGGATGACGTTGTGCGTCATGTGCGCTTCAAAGATATGCTTAATTGATGGCAGGACTTGCTCGCTAGGGCTGATGTCTGTCAGGGCAGCAGGATGGTTCGAAAAAGTTACCACGGCCATGAAACGCAGACAACTGGAAGAACACGGGAGGGAGAAGTTATTTGATGATTTCCATCCTCAAGAAAAAATACTGTTGTATTATTTGACCTATATATCCTCCGCTTTTTTTTAGAGCAATACAAAATCTAGGATATAAATTGATGTGCCCGATGAGGGGGAACGTGTATTGCGATTTACTTTTACTAAAATTGCGTTACGCACCATAACTAAGGATACGATAAATTGATGATTGATTGCGCAAATTAATCATCAATTGACGGCGTCGCAAGGCAAAATAACATTATTATTTGTGCGAGATACAAAACAAACGTTATCACGGGTAGGTACCTAATGGCCGGCGAAAGGCGATATGTGTCATTAATTACCAGAAGTTGACCTTCAAGATAACGAGAATGTATGGCGTTTACCAGGAAAACTGACTCCTCAAGTGATCAAGTTAATAAAATATGAAGTTAAGTTGAACAGAAATGTATATATATATAATTCGTACAAAAGATGTCAAACTAAGAATACCTGAATAACAACAGTAATGTCGACCTACCTACTTGTGGTTTTTTATTTTTATTTATTTATAAATGGGTAAATAATAGAATAAAATAAACTAGATACTAGTGACCAAAATAGTTACGAAACTTTTACACAAATTTAAATCGGTTGGTACAATGGCGGTCTTATGGCTACGAACTAACTTAAAATAAAATGGGAGTAGTCTGTAGTGTACCTCATCATCATCATCATGATCATCATTTTTTCACTGTTATGTAGCAAATAGGCTTCCCCCAGTAGTGTACCTACTTCTAGCAAATTAATTAAGTCCATGGTCACTACAAATCATAGTTCGAATTCAGAACGATAAAACACGAATAATATCTGTGATAATATAGTTGACATTGTCAAATCCAGACGTAATTATTTGCGCCACTGAAAGTTTATTCTAGACTACGTTTACATCGAAATAAAGTTTAAATGAACCTCTATTCAGTAAATATCAAAAAAATTGCTCAAAAAAGGCTTCAAATAAACTTAACGAAATTGAATTTTACGTCCAATTTTATATTACTTCGCAAAATAAATAGAAAAAGGGTGCGGTTACCCTCAATGGAATTGCTAGGTGACATGCCTGGGTAAGTTATTCTATTAAGTACATGTACCTAAAAGGTTCTTTTGTCCGTTAACTATATTATCCATTATTCACCTTTACTGGTCAACTCAGTGTCTTGACTATATATTTTTTTTCGTCGAGGGATGCTCCAAGGTAGATTAAAATTTTCTTAAGTTTGACATTTTGCATTGGACAGAGTTTTGTTGGTGATTACCGCAGAGGTGGTATTTAGACCCGAGCCGAAGGTAAGGGTCCTAAGAGAGCTGAGGATGGTAGTCATCAATACTCACGTGTATCATACGACGTTTTTCAACATACTTGTGAAGAAAAATAGTTTAATTAACAAATATACCATATCACTAAAACCTAGTTATGATTTGTTTTTTTGACACGTATCGCGGTAAAAAATTTAATCTTTTTTCTTATGCGCGCGTATCTTAAAATTGCTGCTTATTTATGGCTGCAATTTTAAATACGCGCTAGACTACTTAAATATAAGAATGAAGTTGCTTGTTTACAAAGAAAAGACAAATTTTATTCCACAGAACGATTTATTTATTAAACATGTCTAAATTAAAACGGTTTATTTAAATGCGAAATTACACGTTATATTTATGCAAATTCGATTTCGCTGTTTTATGGTATGGGAATAGCACCTATAGTGTGAATTCGGAATAACTTTTTAAAAGCTATTAATACTAGAAAATGTGTATATATACACATTTTCTAGTATTAATAGCTTAATTTCACATTTATTTTGATATAAGTTCTCCAGTCAAAGGATGTGTTGAAATATTCTGGGCCTACAATTTCACATTTGGTACTATGTATTTTGGTAAACCTACTCGTACAACTGTATTTATCTTAGTTAAAGGGACGACAGCTATATTAATAATGGTTAGCAATAATACCAAGAATCTTTGAAGTTTAGGAATCTCCCTAATAGTTGTTTTACTTAATGAGAATTTCTAACATGTACCTACCTATGAAAAGTGAGTGAGTATAGGTTACGAACGTCTAACAACATGAATAAACCTCTTTTTAGGACTCCGTACCTCAACAGATACGGCGGTTTACGTCGAAAAAAACGTATATTTTGGCACTCTTAAAAGAATCAAAATTCAAATTTTCCGTTGATCTATAATCCTGAAATTTGTCATGAAGCAAGGTCTCATAGCACAAATATAGGAAAAAATCTGAAACTGCGATTCAAAAAAATCTTCGTAACTTACGTATGAAAACAGTTCGATTCCCAAATTGAGTGAGCCTCAGTGCGCCAGAACCCTCAGTGCACCAGTCCGACTCGCACTTGCCTGGTTTTTTAAATTCTTATACGTCCAAAGTTAGTAGCTAAAAACGTATAAAAATTTATATTTTTCATACTTATTTATTGCCCGTTTTTATTATAGGTGTTTGTTGGGTAATCAATAAAATGTGACCAGTAAGCTTCATTTTTATTTTGATTGATATAAACTAGTGCTTGACTACGATCCCACCTCATGGTAAGCAGTAATACAATCGTTGATGGTGAGGCGCACTAGTATACTAAGAGTCTATTTACTCTAGCCTTGATGACATCTAAATTATAATCGAAGACCACAGTACTAGGCATGTCTTTTAAGTTCTGTCGTTTATATATTTCCCGCTAATTTTGAATTTAGAATTACTCAATTTTCAAATTTGTTTGAATTTAGAATGGTAAAACAATTGAAATAATTAGGATTGATGCAACTATTTAGTCACTGCGTTGTTTTGTACCTATCAAGTCGCGCACAAAAATGAATCTGTCTTAGGTAAACGTTCGTGCAATAATTTTTTACAACTTTTGGAGAGGCCTAACCCGGATTCAATGTTTTGAGAAGTAAAGATCTGTATTGTATAATGAAGTACCTTGTCTACGGACTGTCGAACGCTGGTATTTAGAATTCCAGCGTGGAAATACTAGTCTTATTGACAAATCTCGAGAAGGACGTCCAAAATCCACCTTTGGTGAAGAAAACATCGTTGCTGTGAGACAACTGATACTCCAAGATCGTCATGTGAGATATCTGGAGATAGAGGGTTAATATGCATTTCAGGGACGACCATTCAAAAGATCTTGCATGAAGAGCTTGGTGTGAGCAAGCTAGTTTGCCGATGGATTCCGCATTGGTTTCCGATGATTATAAGGCGACCCGCGTCAGATGGTGTAAGAAATCTTTCCAAAGGTTGCGAGGAGAGTCAAATCACGTCTACGACATTATCAATGGTGACGAATCTTGGATTTATGCCTACGACCTTGATTCCAAAGAGCAATCAACAACCAGGGTCTTCCGAGGTGAGCAAAAGCTGACTAAAGTTTTTCGCTCTCGAAGCACTTCGAAGAAGATGGTAATAATATTAATAATAATAATAATATTCCACAACTATCACACAACGCCGACTAGTCCCAAGCTAAGCAGAGCTTGTGTTATGGGTACTAGACAACTGATAAACATACTTATATATTTCTAAATACATACATAATATAGATAAATTACACCCAGACACGGAACAAATGATTATGCTCATCACACAAACATTTGTCCTAAGTGGGAATCGAACCCACGACCTCCGGCATAGCAGTCAGGGCAATGCAGAGTGGTATATTACCATTTATTTACCACAAGTCATCGCTGAAGTTCGGAAATCTAACCCAAAGCGACGCATCATCCTACACCATGACAACGCAAGCTCACATACCGCTGGTAAAACAATTGATTATTTGAAGCAGGAAAACGTGGAAATTCTTGACTATCCCCCATGCAGTCTTGACCTAAGCCCTAACGATTTCTTAACATTTCCTAAAATTAAGAAAACTCTTCGTGGGCAAAGGTTCCAGTCCAGTGAAGAAGCAGTCAACGCTTTCAAGTCGGCCATTTTGGACATACCGACTTTGGAGTAGAATAAGTATTTTAATAACAGGTTCGATCGAATGGAAAATTGTATTAAACTTCGAGATGAATACTTTGAAAAACAATAAATAATACTTTAAGGTTCTAGTTGTGGTTTTTCTTCAAACGACAAAATTTAAAAGGCATCACTCGTATGAAATGAAACTCAAGTGGAGTAACATGATTCAAAGATGAAAATAGCATCATAGCAAAAAAAAACGCCGAATGGTCAGCATGGTCTGAAGAGTTGTGCAGTGGTGAATGTGTACTAAAAGGCAAACTGTGGGCAGTTCAGGGTGGATCGATGACCTGGTGAAGGGCGCAGGAATCCGCTGGATGCAGGATCGTACGATTGATCATTGAGGTGATGTTGGTTATGCTCAGCAGATATACGAGCCAAGAGGATCATTGGTAATGATGCACTCGTCGACTTGAGGCTCCAAAGTCTTGAGGACCAACGCCGAGAGCTAGTCTGTCGAGTGTCGGTTTTCTACCGGTGTGTCATTTTGGGATCGTATGACTTAATTCAGCAGAGCTCGTTCCATTATCGGACCACCTAAAGTACAGCGAAGCTTTAACAGTGTTCAAGGTTTTGGGAATAAAATTCATTGTGCGTAGGTACAACTACCAGAGTCTGTGTTTCCTGATAGCTACCATCTAAGGGACTTTAAGCAAAGAGTGAATAGAATACTTCTAGGCAATCGTGCTCCATCGTTGGCCACATCATCGTTTACCATCAGAATAGATAGTGGTTAAGCATGATCCATTTCAAGGAAAATCGTACATTAAATAAACACCTTTTGTTTGATCGGGTTTTCCGAATTTACTACATGTTATCCTATTAGAATTTTAGTTTTTTAGTGTTTTAACCTGTTTCCTAGCTCTGAACGTGATAATTACCCGTATCAACTGAGCGATTAAGAGCGGCATAGAAGTGCGGTAGCCGGCAAATCGGTAAGTGGACGTGTTTGCTGCTTGGGCGACGCGAGCCCCGTTAATTGGTTTCTAGCCTTCTGGGGTTCTAGACCCCGTTATTACACGCTCACTACACTGAACTTAGCGGTTGCATTTTCTTTGGGATTTTTCGAAAATTAGTGTTAGTGGAAAAAAAATAGGGTAGGTATATTCTTTTTGATTAAAAAAGATTCTTAAAAACAAGCCTTTAGAGTTCGCCATATTGGATTTAAAATAACGTAACTTATCTAATCATATATTTCATCCGAAATTAAAATATCTGCAAAATTTCACCTCAATCGGTTAGGAATTACTATATCAAAATTCATTTGTAAAATTTTCAAACATAAACACAAACATTGAAAGTAAATAAAACCTTGTAGAAATAGGCTTTTTTTTGAGAGGAAAAAAAAACCGTAACAAAAATATAAAGCACTGTATACATGGAAAATTCAAAATAGACGATATTCAATATTCGCATATCGAATATTGCCTTTTAATCAAATTCCAAAAAACCAATAGCATGAGTTTGATTTTCAGTTCTGTGAAAAATAAATTAAATTGTTTACGGAAAAACATGGCGATATTTGACAGTAAACCAATCCCCTAAAACATTTATGTGACTGAATCTCTGAAATACAAAAATAACATGTCATGAGGTTATATAATATTCATTGTTGTTGCATTAGAGTGGTTCTTCCGAGATGATCTGTAATAAAATAAAATTGATATAAAAGACGTATATTTAATATCAATGTTTTCGTTGGAATCATATTCAATCAAAAAGATTTAGATAACAAATTATTTGCTTAGGTTTGTTGCGTAATTCCTATTCTTTGGTTGCCATAGTTTTTTTATTTTTTTATTCCGAAGCGCAACATTATAAAACTGGTTGAGTCGTACTCGCATGTAAAGGGTTCCATACCTCCTAATTGTGATCTTAGGTAATAATTTCAAGTGTCTATTTTTTTTTTGTTTTTTACGTCGGTAAAGCGAGAGCGAGAGGGAGTGTCAGATGTACTGAGTAAAATCCATTTGTGTTTCTTCAGCCATTTGACACTCAGTAAGGTTCAGTTGAAAACCAGCGTCGGGTAACTGCTACGTAGTTTTCTGGGATTGAACTAGACCTATTTGGTGAAGCCATGATACCCAATCATGTTAGTATTCTTTTTGTAATCTTAAGTTTCTACACTGTATAAATGTGTAGCAAATAAAATAATTTTTCTTTCTTTCTATTTGCGGTCTAGGGCGACGGCGACTGGCCTGTTGTTATAGTGGTTAGTGGCCCTGATTGCTATGCCTGAGGTCGTGGGTTCGATTCCCATCCAGGGTAAATGTTTGTGTGATGAGCATAATCATTTTTGTTCTGTGTCTGGATCTAATTTATCTATAAATGTATGTATTTAGAAATATAATAAGTATGTTTATTAGTTGTCTAGTACGTACTCACAACACCAGCTCCGCTTAGCTTGAGACTAGACGGCGTTGTGTGATAGTTGTGGAATATATTGTTATTATATTATTATTAACTCTTTAGAACAATCACATAGCATTGAAAAACATTTCTAAACTCTAAACTCTAGCTCAAAAGATCCAGATCTGTGTAACATGCAGACGGTCAACATGGTTCAATAAAAAAACCGGATTTCGGTTTTCCCCTATTAGTACGGAACCCTAAAAACAAGACAACAATATTGTTTTTAAAGTTCATCTACTTATATTCCGAGTAAAACTATTGTTAGCAGAAAGTGCATTGAAGACGGTGAAGCTCGAGATGTCTGATCATTAGACGAGTACAGTACGAAGTAATCTCTACAAACTTGGATTTATTGCTGCAAATACAAGAAGAACAGCAAATTGAAAAACTAAATAACTCGATAGAGGCACGAGGAAACTGAGACTTTTTTATTTGTATGAAAGAATCTTTCAAGTACTTGTGCAGAGGACAAACCATAATTACATTTGGTTTATTTATTTTTCTATTGCAATAGTTCTTACTAAAAACCATTCTCATTATTACTAAACAATACCCCTTTTTTATCAGAAATGCTATGCCGCTATACCGCGTTTTTCCGTTATGCCTGAGGTCGTGTGTTCGATACCCACCCAAGACAAATATTTATATGATGGAGCCAAATGCTGCAGTGGCTATGTTCAACGTGTATAAAACGACGTTTTTCAATACACTTACGAAGGGATAAATAAACGAGGGATGATCGGCGACTCTTACAATAAATTGAAGCAAGGGTGAATTTACTGTTTTTCGTACTCGTGTGGAAAACAGTAGATTGCGTGCCTAAGAGCAGTAGGAGTAGGAGCAATTTTTCAAGTAGGTGAATTTAATTTTTCTTTAATCAACCTCAACATTGTCCATTTCTTTTGGTGTTGCTTGATGTAAAACTGAGTAAAATAGGTCTTTAGCAAAGAGCAGACATTATGCTCGTCGCTATGTAACTAAGAAATATGTTACGAGGAAATGGTCAGTATTATACATTACATTGTATATTCCCTGGCTCCGGAAATACAGGCACCTAACCTAGCTTAGGATTAATGGATTCACGTATTTGTTAAGGAGTGTTGTGCCTATTACAATTTGACATGTAACGTTTCGATCAATTCTAAAAAGTCCAACGACTTGGTAATTATTATGGTAAAATGAAATCTGATGTAGTCAACACTGGTTGAATAATCAAGGTTGATTAAGACATCTTGATCATTGTTTACGAATAAAATCTTATATAGAGTATCAAATATACGTATTTTTTTATTATTTGATATTATTAATTCATGAATCCCCAAGCGACCACCGGTGGCCGCGCATCTATTGTCTTACTATTGTGTTTCTAATTGACGGTATCTGAAGGGTTAAGAGACTTTTTAACAATATAAATGCAAAAGATTTTCGTTTAGAATATACCTATTTCAGTCTCTTTAATGATATTCTTATTACAAAAATAGGTTACATTTGCAAAGATATAATCTACACTAATAGTATAATAAAGACGTAACGTTTATTTTTAAAGTACTCGTCCAATTACGAAATTTTTTTCATCGATAAAAAGCGATTTTTATGTACGCGGGCCAAGTTGCGCGCAAAAGCTAGTGTATGAAGTAATTACATAAATCTGGAATCATAAGAGAAATCGGTTTCTAAATATTCTATTCCGCTTATCATCATCACTAGCCATATAACGATCAAGATCTGTTGTAGAACTATCATAATCTAAAATTCTCAAGAAACATGTGAATGACAACTAAAATTCGGGTTACCAACAACAGATTTTTTATTTCGTTCAAAAATTCTCAAGTCGTTTGACTTTGTAGACAGACTATATTATGTTTTTTAATGTGGATGAGTTTTTTTTCTACTCATTCGTACTTATTATTATTTTCAGTTTGTATACACCCCTATTTTTTAATTAGTACACAAAAAAATGAGGCTTAATCCGTACCTGTTACTGGTCATATTTGTGTAGTCAAAAGTAAAAAAAAACGAAATTTCAAAATTGGCCACAAAATTTTTCATAATTGGTAAATTCGTAATTGGATCATTTATTCATAATAACAATTACTACTAGGGAATACTACGCGCAGTGATTGTCTATTGTTTTTTATTCATAATCAATAGCCTGTACAATATTTTCATAAATTGATTGACATTTTAGGACATAAACAAACTCTAATAAGTTTAATGTTTATGAATATTATTCATTAAAACTTTACCTAAATAATAACGAGGCCTATTCTAATAAGCCCTTTAAGTATTTGTACTAATTAAAAATTAGTGTTGTATATGTCGCAGGTTTTCACAAAATTAGGTTTTTGATGAAAAACCGGCAGATGATAAATTTTAAACTCAATTTCATCATAAACCTGTTGCAGTCCAGATTTTTGATCAAAAACCTGAACTAGTTTAGGTTTCAAAAAAAAATTCAAAATTCAAAATCATTTATTTCAAATAGACCAAATGTAGGCACTTTTGAATAGTCAAATGTCGGTCAGTCCAAGAAAAGTGAAGCTAAACTGCACGTTCCAAAGCGTAGATCTCTATGGAGAAGAACGTGCAAGAAACTCCATGGACACTCTTTTAAATCATATTATGTGTTACATATAATGTTTGTTAACATTATTTCATGTTGCTTCTATTATGTGAGCTTATGATGAAGTTCTGGGTAAAATTGCTTTGCTTTATGACAAAATCAATTTAAATGTGATAAAATGAAAGAAATAAAACAATCTATCATCATTTGTAGTAGTAACTTAGTAGAAAGGAAACAATTTTTTATTTATCAAAATTTTACATCCATGATCCAATCAATATTCTCGTTCTTCTATCTAATTATGATAGTGTTTCAATTTTACCTGATTTTATTTACTATTAAATACAACTAAACAGAGTCAAATTTAAAGAAAAATTGTAATAAAGAAAAGTACCACGTGCTTGCTTTTTTATAAATCTCTTATTATAAATTATTTATTATGACAGTTTTTAGACTTGTGACATCTCGAGTTGCATAAACCATTTTTTTTTGCATGCACTCCGATTAGTCTTGCAGCGTACTTTAGATTTTTCACACGAGCATTTCTTAAAACCTTGACCTCCAAATAAAGACATCTTTGAAGCAATTTCACGCAAACTCAGTTCATTGGTCGATACAGGTTCGTTAAAGGCAGTAGCAGATTGATCATAGACCTAAACTAGTTCAGGTTTTTGATAAAAAATCTGAACTTTTACAGGTTTACGACGAAATAGAGTTTAAAATTTGTCATCTACCGGTTTTTGATCAAAAACCTGCGACATATATACCACTAATCTTTAATTAGTACAAATACTTAAAGGGCTCATTAGAAAAGATCTTATTATTAACTAGCTTCTGCCCGCGACTTCGTCCGCGGAAAATTTCTTGTTTTAAAATAAGATTACACTCGATTAGACGATGCGCACGTTCAGCGCTAGATTCCTGAGCACGGGCCTGTGATGTTATGGCATTTTGCCTAGCGAGCCGCTGCGAGCGCTCAGCGCTAGTCTCCCTATCCCTTGTCTCAGAGACATGCTGCCTTAAATGAGATAGACGCTGCGCACGTTCAGCGCTAGATTCCCGAGCACGGGCCTGCGATGTTATGACATTTTGCCTACCAAGCCGCCGCGAGCCTTTAGCGCTAGTCTCCCTATCCCTTGTCTCAGAGACATGCTGCCTTAACTCAGATAGACGGTGCGCACGTTCAGCGCTAGTTCCTCGAGCACGGGCCCGCGATGTCCTCACATTTTGGCTAGCGAGGCGCTGTGAGCGCTCGGAGTTAGATTCTCTAGCGCGTGCTTGCGAAATATATTCTCTATTTCTCGAGAGGCGCTGCTCATTTTCAGGGGCAGATTCTTCCGTACGGCGTACTCGAGCGGCTCTTGTCTGTGATGTCTGCCGGGACAGTTGAGATTTCCTTTTAGACATGCTCTCAACAAACTACGCACAGACTTGAAAACAATTATGAACAAAAGGAGAGCGACTCGAACACCGTCCGCCTTTACAAAACAAAACAATCGTAATATCGAATAACTCGTATCGATTATTACGATAGAACGAAGTACGAAACTACGAACATACAAAAACGTACAACGAAATTACGATATTTTCGATTATGAGGTATCTATCAACAACAACAACCATACGAACGAAACAACCGAAACCAATAAGCAACTGACAGAAGAACTCCAACTAACGACAACGTGGGCATAATAATTCGAGAGGGTCATCAATCCACAGAAAGTCTTAACACCGCGATTCAGAAAACATGGCAAGTTCGGGAGGTTCCTGCACCGAATTAAAGCGGAAGAGACGCCCGAGTGTCGCCACTGTGCGGAACGCCCGGAGGACACGGTGGAGCACACAATCGAGGTGTGCCCTGCCTGGGCAGAGCATCGCCGTGCCCTCGTGGGGGCGATCGGCGGCGGACATCTCTCGCGGCGGGCTCTGGTTGAGGCCATGGTCCTTAGCGAGGAGGAATGGCAGGCGGTCGCCTCCTTCTGCGAAGCAGTAATGCTAGCAAAGGCGGAGGCAAACCGCATCAGGCAACGGCGCCCCCGCCGCCGCCGCCGGGATTCCGATCCCGATTTCCGGCCACCGTAGACACGGGCTCGCGGACGGCGAGCCATGGGTAGCTTGCTGTCCGATCGTCCGGTAATGGACCGAGCCCAAGACGTCAACGGCGCGCACTGTTCCCGCGCGCCTCAAGAAGTTGTCAGCAACAGCAGAGGCCCAGCTGGGTCGAAGCCTACCGGGTCCAGGGTTATCCGAAAGGGAACTCGTGCCCTGGTTTGAAGGCTAGAAGGAACGGGGTGGGTTTTTAGTCAGTAAGAGTCTGACACTATCTCTCGCTCCACCCAAGGGCGGGGGTTGTCATAAGATGATTTTTGCCTACCATAAAAAAAAAAAATAGGTAAAACGTCTGCACAATGAAAGTTACGCTAGGGGCATTTTGCGTTTTAGTAATTTTATATTATCTTCGAAACTGTATGACCAATTGCTATGCTGTAAATGGCAAATCTTATCTGTATAATGTTCTTGTGATACTGAAATAATTTATTGTCATAAGAATTAATATTTTGTTGCTCAAATAATCAACCAAACGTAAGTATGCCGAAAAAAAATATTTTTAATGCAATAAAAGAAGTATAAAAGATGAAATATAAAAGATAGAGATATGGTACCGCGGACTTTTTTGTAGAAATAATTAAGACAAACCAGGTAGCCATACATTGTTTTTAATTTTAAGCAACTGTTTAGGCAGCGCACGCAAATAATTCTATTTTATGAGGTATTTTTTTCCGACTTGCTAGACAAAAGTTGTGATAGCTCGGTTGATATACATGCTATAGAAACAATTTATAGCCTATAGCACTCAGGAATAATGTAGCTTTCTGCCAGTAAAAAAAATTTTAGAATTGGATTATTAGTTCCAGAGATTACCCCCTACATACAAACTTACAAACTTACAAACTTACAAACTTACAAATTTTACCTCTTTATAATATTAGTATAGAAGTAAAGTCTCAAAAAATAATATTCATAAACAGCCAAGTTATGAACGTTTGTTTGTATCCCAAACTGACACTCAATTTATGAAAATATTGTATAGGCGATTAAATTAATGAATGACGATTTAAATGAAAAAACACTGGGCGACGTATTTTCTAGTAGCAATTGTTATGAATGATTGATTTAATTATGAATTTACCAATTATGAAAATATTTCGTGGATAATTTTGAGTACACAATATGATCAGTAACGGGTACGAATAAAGCTCCATTTTTTATTAAAAATAGGGGTGTGAACCTATTAAGCTGTAATATTTATTAGTTAAGATGTTTATAAGTACTTCCTATTCATTTCGTTTTTTTATTTAATTTTATCGTACACGATAACGTTTAGATTCAACTTTGACGTATCGATAATTATAATAGTTCAGCAATCAGCTATTGTTTCATTTTACGCATCACAGTAAAGATTGAAAATAGAGTATTTTCACTTACTTAATTTTCATACAAAAGTATATTATAAAGTATATTTACCAAAAATAAAGTTACAGAATACTGTATTATAAAGTATGGTTGGAAAATCTATTATGTCAAAGAATTTATTTGTTTATTGTGCTCTGAGTGCATAGCATGTTTGGTTTTATAGAAAATAAATTACTCATCAGCTTTATAACTTTCTCATTGCTGAGAGACTGCCCTTCACTCTCGAAGAAGAAACGGGTCATAATCCACAAAACGGACTCAGTTCGGATTGGTGGATATCACATGGCCGGATATGCCGCCTTTTCCTCACTGTGTTTTCCTTCACCGATTTCAGAGCAATGGCAATGAAATAAATTACACAAAGTATACAGTAGCTAATTCCAGTACTTAATTAAAATAGGCCGAGTAAACTAACAGTCCACAATAATTAAGCGAATTTACTTTCGTTTTCTTTTCCGAGGCACAATCAATGTTATTTGAGCCCTCAAAATTTTCCAACACAATACGCTTTTATCTAAAATCCACCAGCAAAATTTAAACAATGCCGATTATTAAACCGATTTTAAGAATGTTTGTTTTATAAAACCGTTTATTTATCGATAAAAGCTATCGGTGGTGAACTCGGCTCCCCACCGTAGCCGTAGCGCTGGCCGCGTAGCTCCGTAGCACCGTAGCTCCGTAGCCAGTTTCAGTGCTACAAACGCCGCGCCCGCTGCCACTAGGCCATGCGTTCGTAAGCGCCATACTCGTACATACGCAACTTTATCCCGCGTCGTTAATCACATATTTTTATGAACGTTGTAAATACTTTATTACTTAAATCAAGTAATAAAACATTTTTTATGTACAACAAAAAATAGACTATAACTTTTTTATTGTCAGCAATCGAATAAGTTTAGTTTGTTTAAAGTTTTAATTATTTTAAAATTAATCAAAGAAAATATAAGTTTTAATTTTAAGTAAATGTGTCAAGTTGAGTTGTGTATTATAAAGTTTGAGCTCTGTAAGCAACACGATGCCTCCATTGTTTGTTCGCTACTTGAAATGCGTTGTTGCAACGTTTTTAATTAAAGGTAAGTGTGATATAATATTTAAATAATACTTTATTAAATTTAGACGAGTTTTTAGTTGTTGAGATTTAGTTTAGTTTGATGACGTGTCTTGTAAACTTCTTATACTTTGTGCATTTTTTTCTGTTTATGGACTAGGGACTTATAATATTGTGAATGATTATTTTTGGTGTCAATAATTTTTTTTTTAGGATGGAATCATTTTCCATTAAAAAAAAAAAGATATATTCAACAAAACACAGATCAAGTCATTAATACCGTACATAAATAACATCACACCTTTGATCCAGCCTATACAGCCTATGGATAAGCCTACCGTACATAAATACATATTAAGCGTGAATGTAGAAAAATTACCCTCTTCTGTGGGTTATTTGGTAGTAAAGCCAGTGTGGAGGTATAAACCACACTGACTTTATTCCTTTTAGGATTTTTTTACGATATTTGTGGAATAAGCCGACGAGACAAAGTGGTTTTATTCTCCTTAAAGCCTAAACGTAAAACTATGTTAATTGGTAGTTCTTCAATGTATAAAAAAAATATAAAACGTTTTGGGAACACATTTATTGTGCGTACAGCCAAGGAGTGGAATTTCCTGTCAAAGTCTGTGTTTTCTGATAGCTACAACTTGGGGGTTTTTAAGACAAGAGTGAAAGCCAAATTATCGTTTACCATTAGGTGAGATGGTGGTCAAATTCGAGCCTATCAATAAAAAAAAAAAAAAAAATACGTTGTTCTGCCATATTAAAGAAAAAAAAAATAGGGTGGTTTGAGAGAGTTAAAAATAGTTTAAGTCCTAATTCCAAACCTACTAAACATACCCACAAAATTTTAAAACAATCGGCCAAGCCGTTTCTGAGGAGTTTGTTATAAACATTGTGACACGAGAATTTCGGCTTCGCCCGCGTCTAAGTACAAATTTGTGCCTAGGAAATATATTCTCGGAATCAAAAGTATTTTATGTGCTATTCCAGGGCATGATCTACCCGTGTGCCGAATTTCATTCAAATCCGTTCAGACGTTCGAGCGTGAAGAAATGACAAACATACATGCACTCGCAAACTTACACCTTTATAACAGGGGCCTAACAGGGTTGAAGCCTATGAAATGATGGCAAAGAAGGAATAGGAGTGGGTTTTTAGTCAGTAAAATTCTGACACGCTTTGCGCTCCGCCCAAGGGTGGGAGATGTTATTAGATCAATTTCCCACAAAAAAAAACACCTTTACAATATTAGTGTGATATTCTGAGAAATCTTGACGCGTGGAGCTAACAACTAAACTTTGAGTGTAGTTCAGGAGCATATTGAGATATTGACTTAGAAGACAAAAGATCTCGAGAACTGACAATCGCCTTCATAAAGGGAAACTATTTCTGTAGTGCCCTTTGTTCGATGATAAGAACTTAGGTAGACAAAGAAAGATATTCAACCTTTTTATTTGTTTTTTGAGAGTAAAATATAATTAAATAGCTTCTCCCGCTCTGGGTGGAGCAAGAGGGAGTGATTTTTACTGACTAACACACTCCTTTGTCTTGTCGACACTGCGTAGTGTGACCACGCGTTTCTCAAAGAAATGTTAGTAAACCGTTGGGGCCCAGTATGACTTATGCCCGCTTGGGCTGCAGGCATTTTCTGAAAAAGAAACCCGTGGTCTTAGAACGCATAGGGTAACTGAAAGACACTGGTGTAGTTTAAGTCAGTAAAAGCCTCACACGTCCTCGCGCTCCACACAGTGTAGAAGAAGTCTTTGGATTGAGAAGAAAAGGAAGAAAAACAGTTTATTTATGTGAAATAAGTCGCAATCTTAAAGCTAGCTAACAAACATAACATAACAACTGTTATGATTTCTCACTTTAAAAAAGCACACACACCCTTGTTTATTGAGTTACCCTCTGAGTTCCTTTAGCATCATGGCGGTACATTCATTTCGTACATTGATTTTTCGTACTATCGATTTTGTTTCACCCCCACCATCAGCAATGGGCGTTTACAGTGATTTTAAAATATTAAACTTTTTATTTATGTATGCGATTATCTCTTTTACCAGCTGGTAAACTATATTGTATATTATTAAAAATATGAGTTTTAATTGTATGACAGATGAGAAAGCAAAAGAATTTTTGATAAGCCGTTTTTATCTTAAATGCGGATATTTTTTAATAAGGGGGCAACAGGAGCTACTTCCGAGTTTTATAATAAGCAAAAGTATATTATCCACTGCAGTAAAAAGAATCAGACTCAATATATATGTTATTCTTTGGAATAAATGATAAGTAATAAATAGACATACTTTGTCATAAACATAATATACTAAATTAGTAAAAAAAAAAATCACGAACGAAAAAATTTATGAATCTATTTCATTTGTATGCAGCCTGAGAGTGACCGCGCTTAAAGTATTATAGTCCTCTTAAGTGAGGATTTTTAGAGTTCTGTACCCAAAGGGGATAAAAAGAGGACCTTATTGCTATTACTCCGTTGTCCATTTGTCTGTCACCAGGCTGTATCACATAAACCGCTATTGTTTTGCCGTTTTTTTGCTACAGACGGTAAGGAACCCATCATGCGCGAGTCCGACTTACACTTGCCCAGTTTTTGTAGATTAGCGACGTCAAAGCACCGTAAAATATAGATTTTCCGTACCTACTAAACAGACTCACGACAATAAACTCACCATCTATGGGATCTAACTGGAGAAATAGGGATGTACTATTGGGTACCGTACTGTAAGGGTACCAATAGTAGCTGTAGGGTATTTATGGCAGAGTACACCTCTACCGTATCTACCTAGATACGGTAGAGGTGTACTCTGCCATAAATACCCTACGGTGACAGCTTGATGTTATGTTTTGTGTACAAAATACAGATATGAAAAGAGAGCTGCGACTTCTGAAGTGGTTTCGCATTAAACATTAATATAATTTTATTTGAAGTTTTTGCTGCTTTAACCCGTTCTTGCTAATGAACCTTATCCAAGTGCACATAGACAATAGGCCAGGAACAGTCCAGGATGAAAACGATGGTTCAAATTGACTAATGACTCATTAAGCTTAAGAACACACTGGCAAATTCAAATTGTAAAAAAATTGTTCCGAGCATAATGCCCAGAGTCTGGAATGAGAGTTGTTTAATAATTAATTTGTCAAATTGTTAAGCGTAGATACGTTATCTGCTGTGATTGGTTGAATGAAGTGTCAACAGTATCGACTATACCCAAGTCGAACACTTAAAATCGAAAAGAACAAATACAGGAAAAATAGCACAAAGGTGCTGCTTTTGCTTTGAAATTTCTTCCAGCAGACCTGCGACAGGAGAGTTGGCATAAGAAATGTAGACACTGAGTATAAATAATTTAGAAAAGTTAAAATTATCAAATTTAATAATATCAAATTTGAATTGTATCACACTTTTCAAGTATTTGAGATCATTGACTATACCAAAAAAAGTAAAGCTAAATTACGCATTCCAAAGCGAAGATATCTATGGAGAAGAACGTGCAATTTTATTTAAAAGAACGTCCACGGGTTTCTACCCGTGGACGCTCTTTTAAATAAAATTGAGTTACGTATAATCTTTGTTACATATTTCTTGGTGCTTCTATTATGTGAGCAATTGTGCTTGTAGATAATAAAAAGTAAAATAAAATAAAACTCCGGTAGGGAATTCAACTCCTTAGCTGTACGCATAATGAATGTGTTCCCAAAACGCTTTGAATGTTTGGGTGGGATGTCCACCATGTACCAGTGTGGCAACGCTGTTCGTCTTGTGGTCTGATGATGGAACAGACTTGGCGGAATTAAATTGCAAAATTCCAATGTACACTCCACGAAATATAAACGATTGATGTGTCCTAATTCTTATTGGAATCGTATTGTATATCGGACAGTTTCAACAATATACGTATTGGTTGGTCCGCCCACGCTGTTACGTAGGCGGAACAATACGTTTGGGTTCTATTTTTGCAATCTCGACACTGGTTCTAGTAAGTACTTAGGTAGGTGCATAAGAGCGGCTTTTGACTCTGTTTCGTTCGCAGATAAAAGCTAGACCACAACCTGTATGATATTTTTTTTGGATACCTATAAGTTTTTGAAATTTACATATTTTTATTTGATCATAGGCGGTTATGTAGAAATGTTTTAATAATGAATCAACGAATTAATAATGTTTTAATAATCAATCTAGCCGTCATCAGGGTATAAATATTATTTACTATACAAACATGCTATTTATAACAAATAATAAAAAGTGTAATATTATTATCTCAAAATTAAAAATAATTAAATTGTCAACAAAATAAAAAAAAACAACATTATGTATTTTATCCGACTAAAGCAAAACCAATAGAAAGGGTTATGATTTTAGCAGGCTGCGTATACATCACACATTTTTAATAAGTACAAATACTTAAAGAGCTTATTAGTAAACTCTCAGCAAATAATATTCATAAACAGCAAAGTTGTTTGCATTTGTTTATATCCCAAAATGTCGCTCAATTTATGGAAATATGGTATAGGCTTGTTTATGTAATGCATAAATGAATAAATGGCGATCAAAACACTGCGCGTAGTATTTTCTAGTAGCAATTTTTATAAATAACTAGGTCCTCCCAGAGGCTTCGCCCGCGTGATAGCAGAAAATTATTCCAAGGGAACATACTTCCGGGATAAAAAGTATCCTATGTCCTATTCCAGGACATGGTCTATCCGTGTACCAAGTTTTTATCAAAATCGGTTTGGCCATTTAGGCGTGAAGACGTAACAAACAAACAAAAGTACGTACATGAGATTGTCGTCTGTACCTATCTATTTTGTGCTTGTACAATGAAGAAAAAAATGAAACATAATTCTAATGTGGATCGACTACGTAATGCGACTGTTGAATAAACGCAGGCGAGTGACAGTAAAAGCTTCCAGTTAGATACAAACCGCGCACAACATTGTGACGTTGCTAATCAAATACAAATTCACCAACTTGATTTGAATACATAAAAATGTTGCACAATGTTGGATACAGCATGCAAATATGATCAATTGAAATTTGGATCGATTCAGCTTTAAGTGTTCTGTGGGATATGGGCTTCAGAATGATATAAATATGAAGTATGTGATCGATATGTAATCTTTTCGAAGTCGAAACATTGTCATTGTTTCCGTTAAAAATATTGTTCCACCCAATACTGCGTCCTCACCAACTGTGTTCTGTTGTAGTTATCGTGGTGGGGCTTGTGTGTCTCAATGATCTTGAGGGCTTTGCCAGTAGAGGTACTCATGCCGGAAGTCCTTTTTTATGGTGGGGAAAATTATTCAATGACAATCCCCGCTCGTGGTCGGAGCGGGAGATAGTGTCAGACTCTTACTGACTAAAAACCCACCCCGTTCCTTCTAACTTTCATATCGGGGCATCTGTTGCTGATAACTACTTGAGTCGCATGGGAACAGTGCGCACCGTCGACGACTTGGGCTCGGTTCAGACAGTTACCGGACGGTCGGCTCCATTGCACGCCGTCCGCAAGCCTGCGTCAACGGTGGACGGAAATCGGGATCAGAATCCCGGCGGCGGCGGCGACAGCGCCGTTGCCTGATGCGGTCGGCCTCCTCCTTATGCCAGAAGGCCTCAAGTGAGAGACGACACCAAGAAAAACACACAGGATGGAGTTCAAAACCTGGACTGCCGCGGAGGGTTCGCCTCACGTAGCTGTCCAACAGACACCGACGAGTCGTGGTCTCGTGGACTGCGCATAGTGTTTGGTCTGCTATGGCCATGGGATTGGTTTTGCAAAGGATATATTCATGATCCTGGAACGCAAAAGGGAACTGAAAGAATATAACCTATATTCTTTGTGTAAGTTTCTTATGTATTTTTTTATTTTTGGTGTACAATAAAGAATCAATCTATCTATCTAAAGGTCTGACACGCCGCTCTACCCTAGCACGAGAGAAGTTATTTCTCACCTCAAAAAAAAAAGGATTTGTCAGCAACAGGAGGGGCCCAGCTGGGTCGAAGCCTACTGGGGCCAGGGTTATCCGAAAGGAACTCAAGCCCTGGTATGAAGAGGCTAGAAAGAACGGGATGGGTTTTTAGTCAGTAAGAGTCTGACACTATCTCCCACTCCACCCAAGAGCGGGGGTTGTCATTGGATGATTTTAGTCACTTTAGTTTTAGTTAATATATAAATACATCAAGTAACTCCTCTCGTTCAAGCGGAGCAAGAACCGTTGGCGTTTTCTAACTAACACCCACCTGAATCGTTTCACTTGCCTTTTGCGTCCCAGGTCGGGTAATTATTTTGAAAAATCCCGCCCTGTACTTTGTGCCAATTATATTCATCCTACACATGTTCGAAAGGGCAGTAAAGAAGTGAAAAAAATACCGTGACGTAGGCGTTTCAATACCTTTTGACTTATTAAAATGTTATAAAAGTTTTGACAAGAAAGTGTCTCAAAACGCCTACGAAAATTCTGCTGTACTAAATATAGGCCTCTCTTGAGACGGTCGTAACAAATTGTTCAAGGAAGTACTGCAATAACGACTCCATTTAGCGGGCTAATCAAGAATGGCAATGTTATCAGAACTCAGATGATGGTCTAACATTATCATTATTCAAGCTATGAAAATGAAACCATTTCTTTGGTAACTTTGAGAATATTTTTAGGCATTCTTTGTGAGGTCTGTATGTGCTTACATTATTTTTATTAAATCGTATTTTGTTGCACTAATTGATCACTTAAAAAAAATTCGCTTGAATCCTACGGCGCCAAACCTAACCTTTGAAATTTTCGTTTCGAGGGCAAGGAAAAATGAACTAAGCGGTGGTCAGACGGAAGTGTCTTTGATAGTACATTTTTTTTGCATAAATTGTTAATGTTCCACAAACGAGTGAAGACTTAGACTCCTGTAACACAGTAATTACCACCTAGCTTAGGAGTCATGACTTATGTGGTAAGTGAATATGAATGTCTTTATGTCAATAAAAACATTATTACTATTTTGTTAAATAACAAGTCTTAATATTACATCTGCCAAACGGCATAGTAGGTTCTCGTGAATTTCATACAAAATCATATAAAACAAAAATTCATTATGATACAGTTACTATGAATATTTATACTAACCCCCGTGCCCCTAGTGCTTGAAATATGCAGTACTTGTTGTTTTAGGGATCCGTCTGTCTGTTTAAATGTCATTCATATATTCGTTATATTTTTAGAACGTGTAAAATTCGCGGCGTCAAACTTCGGCACGTTGCCGTGTCGTGTCAAGCGGATGCACGGCAAAGTTCCGTGTCGTATCACGACAACCATGTTTTAAAGGTGCTGCATCGTCAAAAAATTCGCGAAGTCTTCAATCAAAAGGTTTAGCGATGTTACCTTGATAGCTAGATAAACATACTTTCTATTGTACCACATAAATAAAATCCTCTTTTCACCCACCATCTCCACTCCTCACTCACTACCTTTTTTATTTTTTGTCGACGGGGAAAATCATCTTATGACAAAACCCGCTCTTGGGTGGAGCGGGAGATAGTGTCAGACTCTTACTGACTAAAAACCCCGCGCCGTTCCTTCTAGCCTTCATACCGGGCTCTAGTTTCCTTTCGGATAACCCCGAACCCGGTAGGCTTCGACCCAGCTGGGCCCCTCCTGTTGCTGACAACTCCTTGAGGCGCGCGGAAACAGTGCGCGCCGTCGACGTCTTGGCTCGGTCCGGACAGTTACCGGACGATCGGACAGCGAGCTACCCATGGCTCGCTGTCCATGAGTCCGCGTCTACGGTGGCTGGAAATCGGGATTGGAATCCCGGCGGCGGCGGCGGCGAGAGCGCCGTTGCCTAAAGCGGTCGGCCTCCTCCTTTGCTAGCATTACTGCTTCGCAAAAGGAGGCGACCGCCTGCCACTCCTCCTTGCTCCGGACCATGGCCTGAACCAATGCCCGCCGCGAGAGGTCTCCCCCGCCGATCGCCCCCACGAGGGCACGGCAGTGCTCCGCCCATGCAGGGCACACCTCAACTGTGTGCTCCACCGTGTCCTCCGGGCGTTCCGCACAGTGGCGGCACCCGGGCGTCTCTTCCGCTTGAATCCGATGCAGGAACCAAGGACAAGGACGAGAAGAAGGCAAGGACGCCGTGAGGTCTTTTCAGCCACGCCTCAAAGAGGGGACTTACCGACTCACTACCTACCACCAACACCTGCACCACCAACAACCACAAAAATACTACTATATAATTCCTTTTTTTTCTGTGAACAAACCCCACCCTACTCACCGTCTCTTCCACTCTCACTTTTTCTTCCTCTTCATCTCCTATTCCTCCCTTTTTTTTCTACATATACCTTTCTTATCCTTCTCTATCTTTGACGAGAGGTTAAGCCACGTGGCATTATTAAAAAACAACAACTTCTAAAACTCTAGTCAACAAAACATTAGAATTTCATATTATATACTAAGCTCTTGTGCAAACAGAAGTGTATGTAAAAGTATCTTTAGGAAGCCTACTGTGGTGTCGGAGCAAAGTTTGGAACCTCATTTACATGGAATCGGCCCTATCACGACGTGTAACATTTAACTCCATGCATATTAAAAGAGCTTTTGAAATTGAATTTCATACTATTAGCACACTCTATCTAAAGATTAGGGTGCGTGCCTATTGGTTTAGGATGGGCTGCTGCATTATTATTATGGAACTTGCGGCCCGCCTCGGCTTTGCCCGGGTACATACATATATATAGATTACTAGCTGCTCCCAGCGGCCTCGCCCGCGTGATAGCAGAAAACTATCCCAAGGGAACATACTTCCGGGATAAAAAGTATCCTATATCCTATTCCAGGACATAGTCTATCCGTGTACCAAGTTTTTTTTATTTTATTCTTTGCGCTTGACCGCTATCTCACTTGATGGAAAGCGACGATGCGGTCGACGATAGAACGCGCTTACTTAGAAGAAACGTATTCACTCTCGACTTAAAGATTCCCGGGTTGTAGCTATCAGGAAACATAGATCAAGATCAAGTTTCATCAAAATCGGTTTTGTCATTTAGGCGTGAAGACGTAACAAACTCACTTTCGCTTTTATAATATTAGTATATATTTAGATTATAACTATCTGTAATAATATACGTTTCAGATGGTGCAAGATTTTTTTCAATAGGTGCTGTAGTTCCGGAGATAACCTTCCATAATTCATGAAACCACTGCCTTTGTTACATATTATTGTGTTATGTTATGAGCTGAGGGGGCCGAAAGGTAACGGCTCCTTATGACTCGCGGTCGCGGGTTCAAAGGCGCATTAGTTTCTGTAATTTATTTCGTCAGCACTGCTCTCAAAACGATGAAGGGAAACATCGTGAGGAAATCCGCATGACCTAGGACAAAAAATTCGAAGACATGTGACTTCCACTAATTCGAACTAGGCCTTGGTGGTGTGGTTCAAAAGAGTCACCACAGCCTTAGAATGCACAGTTAGGTTTCAGTCAGTAAAAGTCTGACGCTTCCTTTCGCTCTACCCTGAGCAAGAGTAGTTATTTCATGATTGAAAAGAAAAAAAGTGTTATATTTGCAAGTCTTGATAAACAAATTTAAAATATTCGTTTAGTCCAGTATTAAAATCCCGAGTTCGTTGAAAAACTTGTTATTGACAACTTGATTGTTACAGCTTCAAGTTATTGAAAGCTTGGCTCCAATTTATTAAAGTGTAAAATAATACTCTGCTGCATAATGCAATAAAGATTTCTGTTTGCTGTATTGACAGCTATTATTTTCTAGCCTGCATAACTTCTCAATACAGAAAACGCGTAGTCGAATGCTCGAAAGAAAATCGTATTCTTTTTCCATTTCCGCGAATATTATCGAGCACAAAACATTGAAGAGAAAAACCTACAGGCATTTGTATAATCTCTTTTCGTGGCCCACAATTTTTTGACAATATTTTTTCGCGTATGTATTATTTTATTGTCATTGAGGACGATACAATGATTGATGTTGGTAACAATGTTTTTTTTTTTGTTGTTGGAGGCCATTTATGTAGCATCTTTCTTTGGCTTCACAAAATATTTAGCAGTTTTGTATTTTGGTTTGTATAATACTTAACTGTACCCTCGTCATGTCTTCAAATCCTCACAGAGCTGGTCATAATCCAACCCATTTTACTGTTCCCAGTCATGTTTCTGTCTTTTTACATACTGCAATATGTTAACTACAGTCTTATGTTACCTACACGTCAAGTTTCATCCCTTGTAAAATGTATGGGCTTTATATAACATCTATATACTAGATTACGACGCGATGCCGGCGGTGAAAATCTCCTGTTTTTTTTATTTGTATACCGGTTTGAATGTGAAAGATATATTCTCAGTTATTTGTAAGTATTCCGAGCAGTGAAGTAGACATATAGATCCCTCTTTTTCATGGCTGGTATTAAGTCTTTTATCGAAGTGTAAATAGTGTTTGGAAGAGTTACTTCTCTAAAGGAATAGATTTATAACCTAGCAGATATTAATATTCCTTAGTAAAGACCTCAATTAGACAGTGATATCGGAACTTCGCTTTGACAGTTAACCCTTCAGATACCGTCAATTAGAGACACAATAGTAAGACAATAGATGCGCGGCCACCGGGTGTCGCTTGGGGATTCATGAATTAAATTGATTCTAGGCATTAAATGGGATTCTAAAGTTACCCGTCCATTTTCAGAAGGTTAGTGATGTAATGATATATAAGCCTGACTGTGTCTTATTTAGCCCTAAGCATATTATATTAACAGAGTTTTGGACGCTTTATGGATCATAAAACTTGACAAATACCTGTCTGTAACTTGTACCTACATTCTGTGCAAAAAAAAACAATTTTATTAATGAGGTATTTTGGACATCACCGATAATAATTGTAGCATTAAATTACGTGGCTTTTGTTAAACAGTGCTTCGCTGATGTGGTAATAATTAATTAATTATGAAAGTGCTGGTTATGTCGATCATTTTGCTTTTTACGCGATATTAAAGGCTTTGGTAACACAATGTTTCATACTACTGCTACTTTATCACATCACACACTAATATTATGAAGATGAAAGTTTGTATGTAAGTGTGTGTGTACGTTTGTTACTCTTTCATGCTTAAACGACTTAATGATAGGACATGTCGTGGTATAGCACATAGCATACTTTTTAGCCCGCGTCTACGGTGGCCGGAAATCGGGATCGGAATCCCGGCGGTGGCGGCGAGGGCGCCTTTGCCTGATGCGGTCGGCCTCCACCTTTGCTAGCATCACTGCTTTGCAGAAGGAGGCGACCGCCTGCCACTTCTCCTCGCTCCGGATCATGGCCTCAACCAAGGCCCGGCGCGAGAGATCTCCGGCGCCGATCGGCCCCACGAGGGCACGGCAGTGCTCCGCCCATGCAGGGCACACCTCAACTGTGTGCTCCACCGTGTCCTCCGGGCGTTCCGCACAGTGGCGGCACCCGGGCGTCTCTTCCGCTTGAATCCGATGCAGGAACCAAGGACAAGGACGAGAAGAAGGCAAGGACGCCGTGAGGTCTTTTCAGCCACGCCTCAAAGAGGGGACTTACCGACTCACTACCTACCACCAACACCTGCACCACCAACAACCACAAAAATACTACTATATAATTCCTTTTTTTTCTGTGAACAAACCCCACCCTACTCACCGTCTCTTCCACTCTCACTTTTTCTTCCTCTTCATCTCCTATTCCTCCCTTTTTTTTCTACATATACCTTTCTTATCCTTCTCTATCTTTGACGAGAGGTTAAGCCACGTGGCATTATTAAAAAACAACAACTTCTAAAACTCTAGTCAACAAAACATTAGAATTTCATATTATATACTAAGCTCTTGTGCAAACAGAAGTGTATGTAAAAGTATCTTTAGGAAGCCTACTGTGGTGTCGGAGCAAAGTTTGGAACCTCATTTACATGGAATCGGCCCTATCACGACGTGTAACATTTAACTCCATGCATATTAAAAGAGCTTTTGAAATTGAATTTCATACTATTAGCACACTCTATCTAAAGATTAGGGTGCGTGCCTATTGGTTTAGGATGGGCTGCTGCATTATTATTATGGAACTTGCGGCCCGCCTCGGCTTTGCCCGGGTACATACATATATATAGATTACTAGCTGCTCCCAGCGGCCTCGCCCGCGTGATAGCAGAAAACTATCCCAAGGGAACATACTTCCGGGATAAAAAGTATCCTATATCCTATTCCAGGACATAGTCTATCCGTGTACCAAGTTTTTTTTATTTTATTCTTTGCGCTTGACCGCTATCTCACTTGATGGAAAGCGACGATGCGGTCGACGATAGAACGCGCTTACTTAGAAGAAACGTATTCACTCTCGACTTAAAGATTCCCGGGTTGTAGCTATCAGGAAACATAGATCAAGATCAAGTTTCATCAAAATCGGTTTTGTCATTTAGGCGTGAAGACGTAACAAACTCACTTTCGCTTTTATAATATTAGTATATATTTAGATTATAACTATCTGTAATAATATACGTTTCAGATGGTGCAAGATTTTTTTCAATAGGTGCTGTAGTTCCGGAGATAACCTTCCATAATTCATGAAACCACTGCCTTTGTTACATATTATTGTGTTATGTTATGAGCTGAGGGGGCCGAAAGGTAACGGCTCCTTATGACTCGCGGTCGCGGGTTCAAAGGCGCATTAGTTTCTGTAATTTATTTCGTCAGCACTGCTCTCAAAACGATGAAGGGAAACATCGTGAGGAAATCCGCATGACCTAGGACAAAAAATTCGAAGACATGTGACTTCCACTAATTCGAACTAGGCCTTGGTGGTGTGGTTCAAAAGAGTCACCACAGCCTTAGAATGCACAGTTAGGTTTCAGTCAGTAAAAGTCTGACGCTTCCTTTCGCTCTACCCTGAGCAAGAGTAGTTATTTCATGATTGAAAAGAAAAAAAGTGTTATATTTGCAAGTCTTGATAAACAAATTTAAAATATTCGTTTAGTCCAGTATTAAAATCCCGAGTTCGTTGAAAAACTTGTTATTGACAACTTGATTGTTACAGCTTCAAGTTATTGAAAGCTTGGCTCCAATTTATTAAAGTGTAAAATAATACTCTGCTGCATAATGCAATAAAGATTTCTGTTTGCTGTATTGACAGCTATTATTTTCTAGCCTGCATAACTTCTCAATACAGAAAACGCGTAGTCGAATGCTCGAAAGAAAATCGTATTCTTTTTCCATTTCCGCGAATATTATCGAGCACAAAACATTGAAGAGAAAAACCTACAGGCATTTGTATAATCTCTTTTCGTGGCCCACAATTTTTTGACAATATTTTTTCGCGTATGTATTATTTTATTGTCATTGAGGACGATACAATGATTGATGTTGGTAACAATGTTTTTTTTTTTGTTGTTGGAGGCCATTTATGTAGCATCTTTCTTTGGCTTCACAAAATATTTAGCAGTTTTGTATTTTGGTTTGTATAATACTTAACTGTACCCTCGTCATGTCTTCAAATCCTCACAGAGCTGGTCATAATCCAACCCATTTTACTGTTCCCAGTCATGTTTCTGTCTTTTTACATACTGCAATATGTTAACTACAGTCTTATGTTACCTACACGTCAAGTTTCATCCCTTGTAAAATGTATGGGCTTTATATAACATCTATATACTAGATTACGACGCGATGCCGGCGGTGAAAATCTCCTGTTTTTTTTATTTGTATACCGGTTTGAATGTGAAAGATATATTCTCAGTTATTTGTAAGTATTCCGAGCAGTGAAGTAGACATATAGATCCCTCTTTTTCATGGCTGGTATTAAGTCTTTTATCGAAGTGTAAATAGTGTTTGGAAGAGTTACTTCTCTAAAGGAATAGATTTATAACCTAGCAGATATTAATATTCCTTAGTAAAGACCTCAATTAGACAGTGATATCGGAACTTCGCTTTGACAGTTAACCCTTCAGATACCGTCAATTAGAGACACAATAGTAAGACAATAGATGCGCGGCCACCGGGTGTCGCTTGGGGATTCATGAATTAAATTGATTCTAGGCATTAAATGGGATTCTAAAGTTACCCGTCCATTTTCAGAAGGTTAGTGATGTAATGATATATAAGCCTGACTGTGTCTTATTTAGCCCTAAGCATATTATATTAACAGAGTTTTGGACGCTTTATGGATCATAAAACTTGACAAATACCTGTCTGTAACTTGTACCTACATTCTGTGCAAAAAAAAACAATTTTATTAATGAGGTATTTTGGACATCACCGATAATAATTGTAGCATTAAATTACGTGGCTTTTGTTAAACAGTGCTTCGCTGATGTGGTAATAATTAATTAATTATGAAAGTGCTGGTTATGTCGATCATTTTGCTTTTTACGCGATATTAAAGGCTTTGGTAACACAATGTTTCATACTACTGCTACTTTATCACATCACACACTAATATTATGAAGATGAAAGTTTGTATGTAAGTGTGTGTGTACGTTTGTTACTCTTTCATGCTTAAACGACTTAATGATAGGACATGTCGTGGTATAGCACATAGCATACTTTTTAGCCCGCGTCTACGGTGGCCGGAAATCGGGATCGGAATCCCGGCGGTGGCGGCGAGGGCGCCTTTGCCTGATGCGGTCGGCCTCCACCTTTGCTAGCATCACTGCTTTGCAGAAGGAGGCGACCGCCTGCCACTTCTCCTCGCTCCGGATCATGGCCTCAACCAAGGCCCGGCGCGAGAGATCTCCGGCGCCGATCGGCCCCACGAGGGCACGGCGATGCTCCACCCAAGCAGGGCACACCTCGACTGTGTGCTCCACCGTGTCCTCCGGGCGTTCCGGACAGTGGCGACACCCGGGCGTTTTTTCCGCTTGAATCCGGTGCAGGAACCTCCCGAACTTACCATGTCCGCTGAGGACCTGCATCATGCGGAAGGTAAGAAAGCCGCGAGGTCTTTCCAGCCACGTCTCAAAAATTTACTCCGGGAGTACGTTCCCTTAGGATAATTTTCTACTTTGCACGCGATCGAAGCTGTCGGTAAAGGCTAGTTGACTATAAAACGTCATTGGTTCATTATATCGGTAGGCTATTACGCTACCACATAAATTCACGACGTAATACAGGGATAGATAATTGAGGTCGACAGATTATTATAACCGAGTTAAGTTTAATTAATGAATGGAGGTCGTAGCCTTATTTCTAAATAAGGTATTGTTGAATTAATTAGCTTAATTTTCTTTCCTTTCAAAATTATTGGAGCAATTCAATTAAAATTGACAACTAAGACCTAGTTTTATCTTTCTAATTATATTATTTCAGAAACAACGCTGCAAAATGACAGACTTCTCGATATCCTTTCACTGTGGTTTTCGTTTTAATTAAAAGAAGAATGAGTTACTGTCAGGGCACATTAAAATGAGTGCTACTAGAAAGTAGACATTTTGTTTTAGTGAGTAGGTACTATAAAATCGATCATTTCGTTTCACAAAACTTTTATTCATTTGTCCATAATATCCCTCAAAATTTTGTAATTACCGTTGAATGAACCGGTATACAAACCAAAATAAAAACAAAAATAAAAACTTTTTATTTCACACAAGCCTACGAGGGCACTAATAAAACGTCAGAAGCTAGTGCACGTTTCTAATTGGTCGTTTCCAACGGAGAAATACAGGCAAGAACTCCAAGGTTTACTCTTTTAAAAAATCCATGCGATCCATAAATCTTTTTCATATTAAGTCTCAATAATATTATTAATTTATTTTGGTTCACTGGATAAAAATATATATCTTTAACTATACAAATGCATTTAAAAAAAATCGGAAACAGAAACTTTTTTTTTGAGTGTGTGAAAATGCCTTATGAAAACCTCTTATAAATTACATATTATTTATAATTACATAATATTTTTAAATCCTTTTTTAAGAATATTATGTAATTACGTCATACATGCACATCGCACATCTGTAATAGGTTTGTTTACACGAGACCATCTTCGAAAAGTTTAATATAAACAAATAAATTTAATGTAAATACAAATTGTTGGTGTGGCCTAAAAATTAAAAAAAAGCTATACAAAAATAAAAATAGAATGAGATGTTAACACAATCAACACTGAATAGGATTTTAAAACTTCCCAGTTTCTCCCTTAAGATATGCTCGTCGCTAATTGAATTCTGAAATAAACTTGCATCAATTCGCAAAGGGAAACAGTTCTGTTCAAGTATCGTTGTGATGCCTCAATGAACGGCTAATTACCGCCTCTTTTAAATGAAATGTTCATTTCCTGCAATTTGTTTGATGTTACTGATAAAAGATCGCATAACTTTGTGTAATTTACTTCATCACTGCTCACAAAACGGTGAAGGAAGACATCGTGAGGTTCTAGGACATGCCGGTTTGCATCGAATCAAAAATTCGAAGACATGATGACATTCACCAACCCGCGCTGGGTCTGCGTGGTGGATTACGGACTATTTCCTCTCCTAGAGAGGAGGCCTGAGTCCCAGCAGTGGGAACATTAAAAAAGGCTGATGATGATGATGATGATAAAAGATGTAGCGTTAGGAATATTCATACCGCTTGATTTGTTATTTTTATCGGGTGCTGCTTCTGTGCTGCCCTTTCTACAAGCTTTTATGTAACTAATTTGGATTTGATGTTTGTTTAGGACACATCTTGCAAATAGATTTTGAAACAGTTGCCCCTAACTAACCGATTGCGGGTATAGGTGACTTGGATCACCATCCAAGTCACCTGTATATGTCGAACGAAATCGTTTCGTATAATACAACGTATAATACAACAAGTCGGCGCGCCAGATTGAAAAACATCACTGTAATGTAATGCGACTAACTCACGTTCAGTCGGATTTCAATTTATCTGAAATATGGTACGTAGTATTGAATGCATATTTCGCGTTTGTCAAAACGGATTAGGAACGTGCAGGCCACATACAAAACGGTGCATCTTCGATAAGCCACTTTGGTGGCTTTAGTTCCAATAATAATCGCCGCAAGTAGCGCTGCATAACATTAAAAATGGCGTCACAATTATTGGAACAGATGCAATGTCAGTAAAATGAAGCTGAGAATTTTACTGCAGTTTAGAGTAACTCAGTGAAGCTTGCCAGGAAGGATGTCCCAATATATTTGATGTCAAATTCTATATATTAGAACGTGATACAAACATGCTCTAAAGGAAAATAAAGTAAAAAATAAATACTTTCTAAATTCGACACTGGCTAAAAGAAAAAAAAACTGAGTGGAGCAAAAAAAAATGGCGGTGAATATGAATGTAGATGAGTTGCGTGGAGATGAGATGGCTTGAAAAGAGGTAATTATCGAGATGACTTCCAATATGGAAGGAGAAAATATTAAATATGCTACACCGTCTTCACATAAATTGATTTTGACGGCACGTTCGGCGCGTTGGTTGAGGGATTGGCCATTTTCAGATTAGGCGATAATGATAACTAGGAAGTACTCGTACTTTAATTTATTTGAGAACGTCAAGACGACTTCTTCCAACAGCTGGTATGGCTTCCATAGGCGCGGGCTTGCGGACGGCGAGCAATGAGCTCGCTGTCCGACCGTCCGGTAACTGTCCGGACCGAGCCCAAGTCGTCGACGGCGCGCACTGTTTCCGCGCGCCTCACTGAGTTGTCAGCAACCGTAGGGGCCCAAGCAGGGTCGGAGCCTACTGGGGCCAAGGATCTGCTTCTGAAAAGACATCAGACCGAACATACGTCTGGTCGGAGGATACTTTCTTTTAAACGGATGTATGTAGGACTTTTCACTTTGTTTCGCATACCTTGAAAACGTGTTGGCGTACGAACTCACAATACAGGAGTAATTTCTAATGGCAGTTTTTTTTGAAAAATAAATTTATTGCGATAATAGAAGGTGGATGATGGAGCGCCATTTTGTAGGTTAGTCATAAGTTCACGTCTGTCTGAGTCTGACCGAGGTAGAGGTGAGAGTGGAGGTGCGAAGGCTGAGTGCCAAGAACACCGCCCCAGGACCCGACGGGTTGCCAGGGAAAGCCTGGGTCCTGGCCATGGAGGCTCTCGGGCCTCGACTAAGAGGTCTCTCCAGCGCATGTATGGAGAGGGGCCAGTTCCCACTTCTGCTGGAAGATGGGGAAACTGGTCCTCATCGCGAAGCCAGGGCGCCCTGCGGACTCTCCGTCCGCGTACCGGCCCATTGTGCTGCTCGACGAGGTGGGCAAGCTCTTTGAAAGAGTCATTGCAATCCGCCTCGTCGCGCGGCTAACACGGGTGGGGCCGGACTTGTCGGACGGACTGTTCGGCTTTCGCAGGGCGCGCTTTACGGTGGACGCCATCATGCGCGTGCGAGCCCTAACGACAGGGGTTGCGGTGTCCCGGGGCAGGAGCGTCGTGGCAGTGTCCTTGGACATTGCCAACGCGTTCAACTGCCTTGGAGTACGATCCGGAGGGCACTCCGGTACCACCGGGTGCCCGAATACCTCTGTCGAGTGGTCGAGGCTTACCTGTCGGACAGGTCCATTATCTACCCCGGTCACCAGGGAGACTGGAAACGTCGAGAGATGTCGTGCGGTGTTCCGCAGGGGTCGGTTCTAGGCCCACCCTTGTGGAACATCGGCTACGACTACGGGGTCAGCGTGGTCTGCTACGCAGACGACACGCTGGTTCTAGCGCAGGGAGAGTCGCACCAGGCGGCGGTCGCTCTAGCGACACGCGGGGTTGCGATAGGAGTTGGGACTCGAGGTGGCGCTGCACAAATCCGAGGCTATGTTCTTCCACGGCCCTCGGAATGCGCCACCATCAGACGACGATGAAGTACCTGGGACTCGTTCTCGACAGCCGATGGAATTTCGGAGAATATTTCCGACGTTTGGCTCCCAAACTCAACCGGGCCGGGGCTGCTCTCAAGCGGCTCCTGCCCAACCTTGGGGGTCCAGACGCCTCCTGCCAGAGGCTCTACGCGGGCATCGTTCGGTCCATGGCCCTCTACGGGGCACCGGTGTGGGCGCCGTCGCTGCAGAGGCGACCGGCGGCCATACTGAACGCCTGCCAGAGGGTCATGGCAATACGGATGGTGCGGGGTTACCGCCCGATCTCCCGCGAAGCGGCGAGCCTTCTGGCTAGCCTACCGCCATGGGATCTGGAGGCAACAGTCCTTGCACACATGCACTATAAGCGCGTGGAGATGCAACGCCGGGGTGAAAGTCCACTACCGCAACAGGTCGAGGTATGGCGGACAGAGCTCCGGCGGGATCTCACGGTGGAATGGCGTCAGCGACTATCGCAACCCAGTGCTGGGCACGCCACAATTATGGCGGTAAGTCCCCTCTTTGAGGCGTGGCTGGAAAGACCTCACGGCGTCCTTACCTTCCGCATGACACAGGTCCTCACCGGACATGGCAAGTTCGGGAGGTACCTACATCGGATTCAGGCGGAAAGGACGCCCGGGTGCCGCCACTGTGCGGAACGCCCGGAGGACACGGTGGAGCACACGGTCGAGGTGTGCCCTGCTTGGGCGGAGCACCGCCGTGCCCTCGCGGGGGTGATCGGCGGCGGAGACCTCTCGCACCGGGCCTTGGTTCAGGCCATGGTCCGGAGCGAGGAGGAGTGGCAGGCGGTCGCCTCCTTCTGCGAAGCAGTAATGCTAGCAAAGGAGGAGGCCGACCGCTTCAGGCGCCATTCAGCCCCGATTTCCAGCCACTGTAGACGCGGGCCCGTGGACAGCGAGCCATGGGTAGCTCGCTGTCCGATCGTCTGGTATCTGTCCGGACTGAGCCAAGGCGTCGACGGCGCGCACTGTTCCCGCGCGCAGCTGGGTCGAAGCCTATCGGGGTCGGGGTTATCCGAAAGGAAACTAGGGCCCCGGTATGAAGGCTAGAAGGAACGGCGCGGGGTTTTTAGTCAGTAAGAGTCTGACACTATCTCCCGCTCCACCCAAGAGCGGGTTTTGTCTATGATGATTTTCCCCGTCGAGAGAAAAAAAAAACGTCTGCCTGAGTCTGAAAGTAAGATCTGAAACAATCACAAGGATCAATACCGTGATAATTTGATCCATGTTTAAGTTGATCTTTCGTCATTTCGGGTCGACTATTGGCTTTTTCATTAAGCTGATAGGGTTGGATTGAGTCACGTCCCCAGGAGTTCCCAAACTGTGTGTCGCAACAACCCCGCGGGCATCGATCGTGGTCCTGTCGGAGAGGCCTCGTAAGTCGGTACGCTTAGGTCGTAGCCATTTTCAATTGACGAGGAAGAACAGCTATTTAAATGATCTTGTGATACATATTGCTGCAGATAATATAATTTAATTTTAGATTAAATGTATTCCAACAATATCATACTGCACTATGATTTTTAATTAGATGGGCTAATGTGACCACTATAACAATGGTTCAATGACAGTGGTGCATTGTTTATCAACAGCTGGGCATTCTCGATAGTTGTCACTCTGGTCAATCTAATTAAAAATCATAGTTTAGTACCTTACCATGACGTGTCAAGTTTGCGAGCGAGGGACAGGGTTGGAGCTATATACCCTAAATAGCTCCATTCCTATATCGGTACAGTTTAGGTCGTCAAATGAATCGCGTTAAGAACTCGTGATAAAGGTCTTTTAATAATATACATCTACTTGCTCGTAGGTAAATATATTTTTCTACAAGGGTTTCTCAAAAAGATGTAAAGGGAGACACACTGTAAAATAGATTGGGAACCATTGACTTAGATGTTGATAAAGTTCTGATAGCGCTTCAGTCATAATACGAGTAGGTAATAAACATGAGCACATGGATGTACCCACTTCCCTTGAAGCTAATAGTTTGTAATACCAGTTAGTTTGTGGAGTAACTCTTCGTGTGGGTTAAGTTGTGTTGCACCTAATAGAATAGTTGACTACCTAACTTCTAGCAATTTAGCTGATGAACGTCCGGTAATAGTAACGTTTACTAAACGTGTGATTGGTGTTTACTTCTAGTGTGTGTAAAGACGCTTAACGAAACTGAGGGTCAAATTATTTCCTTTTCTTTACGAATCATAAAAAAAAAAAAATTAAGGTACCTCTTTATGTGGAGCACACCGTTGAGGTGTGCCCTGCCTGGGCGGAGCATCGCCGTGCCCTCGTGGTGGCGATCGACGGCGGAGACCTCTCGCGCCGGGCCCTGGTCGAGGTCATGGTCCGGAGCGAGGAGGAATGGCAGGCGGCACCGTAGATGCGGGCTCGCGGACGGCGAGCCATGGGTAGCTCGCTGTCCGATCGTCCGGTAAAGGACCGAGTCCAAGACGTCGACGGCGCGCACTGGTCCCGCGCGCCTCAAGGAGTTGTCAGCAGCAGGAGGGGCCCAGCTGGGTCGAAGCCTACTGGGGACAGGGTTGTCCGAAAGGGAGCTCGTGCCCCGGTATGAAGGCTAGAAGGAACGGCGCGGGGTTTTTAGTCAGTAAGAGTCTGACACTATCTCCCGCTCCACCCAAGAGCGGGTTTTGTCATAAGATGATTTTCCCCGTCGACAAAAAAAAAGGTACCTCTTTATTCAGTCTGTGGGTCGATTGTACTAAGAGATCGTTGGATGTCCTGCGCGTCCAATATAATAACGCTTTCAGGATGTTGTTGAGACTACTTCGTTACTGTAGCGCGTCGGAAGTGTTCGCGCAAGCCCGTACCGACGGGTTCCACACGATTATACGCAAACAGACTGCGTCGCTGCTAAGAAGAGCGAGGGACAGTCAAAACAGCATCCTGAGAACCGTAGCTGAGAGCTTCACCTCTCCGATTATTCGCAAGTTTGTGTGACGATTGATTGTTACTAACACTAGGCAACAAGATTTTATTTTTATGTTACTAACACTCTAAGGATTTTTAAGTCTGCAATAATAAAAATTTATTATTATTATATTAGTGTAGAATTGTGGATAATATAATAATTTCATCCTATGGTCATCATTAGCATTTTGGCCGAAAACGTTCATAGCTGGACTTAGGCCAACTCTAAGTGTTGCCACAACGACTGATCTTGCGCGTCTTGAATCTCAAAAGCAAATCGAATTCTCGTGACCCTTTCCAGGTCTTGTGGAAGTCCTTACAACACTTGTGTCCTGCAAAACATTTAGATCCCATCATTCAAGTATACACTTCTTCTTAGTCGGGCACTCTTGTCAGAGGTGTCGTGGCTGTTGATGAACAGGACTGCGGCGTGCCTCCGTCGTTTGCTTACAAGGCTGCGGCAAAAGCTCATTTTCCATCAATTATTTTTGATTAAAAACTTAGTTTGATGCGTAGACCACGGTTTTGTGAAGAATCTTTTTACATCCAACATATTGTCTTTATTGCCTCATATTGCTCTAATACAAGTGTGTACCTAATTACAGGCAAACCACACAATTAAGTGTTATTGCCGAGAACTACAGCGCAATTAAGTACCAAGTAATTAGTTCCAAGTTAGTTTGTTTGAAGCTACTTAGTTCATGAAATTTTGGTATGGAATTGAGCAGCCATACATGGTAGCTGAACTTGCAGCCAATGAAAAGATGGTTGGATTTTATCAAAAGTTGTATGAAAGAAAAAGGAAATAGTGACAGGAAAGAATAGTAGACAAAAGAAAGTGCAGCGATGACTTCAAGTACTCGTTGCATGGATTGGGCAGGAAGATGATGATGAAATTGTAACTGTAGTAGACGCACTAGCACAGGGGGTGAACAGTCAACGCATTGGCATGTTATGCCGCTTTTTTTTTATGGCAATTGAGCCAGTAGCGACTTTTTTGCCAGTGTCACATTGAGACGGCGACTCGATGAGGATCGCTGTCGAGCTTTTACCTTCGTGGTTGGTGGAAGATGGAAGGACAAACACAAGTGTAAGTAAAGACACACAATCGAATTTATAAACTTATCTACTATATAATATACCTTTTTTTTTTTTTTTTTTTTTGTTTTCGGGGGGAAACCTTCAAAAAGCTTCTGGTCTTTTGGGGGAAAAGACCAGGGTGTGTGGGATTCTTACCTCACTAAAACCACCCCGGTGATCACCATCAGTACATGGAAGAGAGCTCCGTGACCTCTTAAAAGACCACCCCGGAACCCTCTCTGTACAACGCCTGTTAGGGCACATCCCTGTGGAGTCTGCGAGGAGTCTCCTCTGAGCCTCGTTGTGCACGGCAGCACGTGATCACTGTGCCACCGTCTTTCCTGAAGTCACTTGGTGGGCGGACAGAGTCCCCACTCTGAAAGCCCGTGACCTCGGAGTCCCGCCTACCTGAAAAGTTGTAAGCGGGGTTTCAGCGTTTTAGGCGTCACGGCGGTTGCCCCTCTGACGCCTCCTTCTACGAGTGGGATCGGCCCTCTCACGATCTTGCTCAGCAGCCTCCTTCTGAACCATCACAGTCTCACAGAAAGACGCCATTTCTCTCCAATTTTCTGTCTCCTTCAGCATAGCCCTCACTACTGCTTGCAGAGACAGATCCCGTCCGATCTTAGCAACCAAGACCTGTCGCTCAGAGGCCCACGCGGGGCATTCTTCAAGCGTGTGCTGAGCTGAATCTAGGTCACTTTCGCAATGGTAGCAATTTGCTGTGGCCTCTCGCCCAATTCTATTCAGGTACTCACCGAAGCAACCGTGCCCGGTCAGTACCTGAGTTAGCCTATAGGAGATGCGCTCTCCTCTTTTTAGCCAAGCTTCGAAGTGCGGCAGAACGGCTTCGACAACGCGCTTACGCGAGAATTGCGGCTGCTGTAGCCGCTCGCGCCACTTCTCGAGCGCGTGTCGCCGTTCTTGCCGCCTCAACCTTACTAGTACAACTCCTGGCACGCTACCACCATTTTGGCGTATGTCGCGAATCCGGTTATAGACCCTCGCGTCCATATCTGCCAGAATGTCTAATGGTGGAAAGCGTGCCAAGAGAGTTGCCGCCTCGAACGATACCGTTCGGTATCCGCGTACTATGCGAATGGCCATTCTCCGCTGCAGACTATTGATTTTAGCCCTGCAGCGACGGACACCTGATAGTTTATTTGACCACACAGGTGCCCCATAAAGGACCATCGACCGCACGACACCCGCGTAGAGGCGACGAACTTCTTCCCGGGGTCCTCCTAGATTGGGCAGCAATCCGTGCAGAGCACCCACTGCCCTTCCAACGCGAGGGACCAGGCGTTCAAAATGCTCTTCGAAGCCCCACCGGCTATCCAAAGTTAGGCCAAGGTACTTAATGTACTGACTCACCTGGACTTGCGCATCTCCTACGGTTACTGATGAGCTGGGTGGTTCTCTACTCCTCGGTAATTTATGAAACCATAGCGCCTCAGTTTTATGAGGTGCTATTTCTAGACCCAGCTCACGAATTGAAGCCACGACTCTTGCCACCCCGAGTTCGCAAAGCCTGATAGTCTCATCAAAGGTGGCCCCGCTGGCCATCACCAGAGTATCGTCTGCATAACAGACAATATTAACCCCAGCGGGGAGTTCAACGCGTAGGACCACGTCGTATGCAAGATTCCACAAGGGGGGACCCAAAACCGACCCCTGCGGAACCCCACACGTTATCTCTCTCCTATGAACGCAACCATCTCGGCCCACATAGCGAATGTGCCTGTCGCGTAGGTAATCCCCGATAATGCACTGCAGGTAAGGGGGCACTCTATGATATTCTAGTGCCACCCTTATCGCATCCCAGGGCAGCGAGTTGAAAGCATTTACAATATCCAAACTCACAGCCAATGTTACTCCACCCTGGGATACTGCCTGCTCCGACAACAAGCGGACGCGAAGGATCGCATCCACTGTAGAACGCTGGTGCCGGAAACCATACTGACAATCGGCAAGGTCGGGACCAACCCGCGACAGGTGCCCAACGAGTCTTTCGGCAATTATTCTTTCGAATAGCTTAGAAACCTCGTTGAGCAGGCAGATGGGACGGTATGCAGAGGGAGACTCTGGGTCTCTGCCTGCTTTCTTCAATAAAAGTAGTCCAGCCTCCTTCCAGTCAGAAGGGAACACGCCCGCACGGAAACAACTGTTGAACAACCGCCTTAAGCGATCTCCCAGAGAAGTCAGAGCCAGAACCCACGCACGGCCGGGGATACCGTCTGGACCTGGCGCTGTATTATGAGCTCCCATTCGTCTTATGGCCCTTTCAAGCTCGCCTTCAGTCACCTCCATCTCATTAGACCAGTCCGAAGGTGTCCAAACTGACGAAGGGCTGTCCCTAGCTGCTGGAAAGAGCGTGCTTACAACTCTTTCCAGTAGAGCCGGGTTCATAGTTTCCGTAATGGGGGGAACCCAAGGACGCAGTTTCGCCATAACCAATTTATAAGGTTTTCCCCATGGATTCCTGTCCAGCCCCGCGAGAAGTTCTCTCCAAGACTTTGACCTGGCATCCGCGATGGCGTGCTGAAGGTTCATAGTAGCTTCCCGGTACGCTTTATAGGTCCTGGCTATCTCCTCATCTGTAGCTCTTGGCTCTCGCCTGCGTCGAGTGCGTTGATACTGGCGTCGGGACCTGAGGCAGAAGACTCGTAATCGCGCAATATCTTCCGACCACCAGTAAACCGCACCAAGACGTTGAGAACACCTAACCCGGGGCATGGATGCGTCACAAATTGACGTCATCTTGTCCCGGAACCAAGCTACCTCTTCTTCTGGATCAGGCAAGATCCCCTGTGAGCAATCATCCTCTGGCCACGCCGCAACGTTGGCAGCTGCAATAAGCATATCTCGATTGAGACGTTTAAGGGCCCAACGTCGCGCCGGTGGACCGGATTGCACTGGACTTCTAGGATTACTTGGGGGGCGCAGTGTCACATCAAATACAATGTGGCGATGGTCGGAAAGTGTGACAATCTCCTCTGCTACCCTCCAATCCGACACCATGCGAGCAACAGAAGGAGTTGCCCAGGAGAGATCCACAATTGACTCCCCCTGCCACCGAACGCATGTGGACACGGATCCCCGATTTAAAAGTCGGAGGTCAAGCAACGCCGCCCAGTCTTGTACCGCGTGTCCTCTCGACGTGTCCCGAGTGTTTCCCCACGCTCTAGAATGGGCATTAAAATCACCCAAGACGAGCACGGGTCGGGGCAAACAGTTATGCTGAATGCAGTTTGCAACCCCGTCCAGATATTCCCCAAATTCGGTAAGGGGAATGTTAGGAGACACGTAGCAGCCAACTACAGCCAGAGGACCCCACTCCACTGCAACAAATCCATCCCCCCTATCAAGTAGGGAGCAGTGAGGGTCTCCACTTCCACCAGCCCAATAAACGGCGACGGAGTCTACAGTGTCCCGGAACCAGCGAGGATGATCCCTAAGACCGTATGGCTCCGCTACTACGGCTAAGGCAACCGACCACTCCGCGACAGTCTGCAGAAAAAGGTTCTGTGCATTGCGGCAGTGGTTCAGGTTACATTGGAGAACTTTTAAGGCTGGGAAGGCGAAGTGTCCATTTCCTCCGAGGGGCCTGCACCCAGTGGTGTTGGCATCGATCCTTGAGCTGCGACAGTAGCAAGTGAGCCACGCGACTTGCGCGGAGTACATTTTTTACCGCCTAGCCGGTGATCCGCTGGAAGACCCTGATCCGCACACAATGGACACCGCATTGTCAGTGAAGTGCACTCTCTCGCTTTGTGGGCTCCACCACAGGCATAGCACTGAGTACTCCGATCAACTGCACTAGTGCACTGGCACCGAACATGACCGGGTTCAAGACAACGAAAGCACATCATACGACGCGCCCCCAAAACTTGAACCCTCACTAACGTCCAGCCTAAGCGCATATGTTTATCGGATGCCAGCTTCTTAATTGCCGCCAGTGGGCCACGAACCCAGACGTGCCCCAGAGAAGCACGTGAACGTCGAATTTCGCCAACTTTAACGTCTTCGGGTGAACAGCCTCCTACCTCGGCGATAGCAGCTGCCACATCCTCAGGCGTGACGGCATCATCAAGATCTAAGATCCTTGCCTCAGCTCTCTTGGTTGGACGTGAAATTTTGACATCAAACTCAGCAAGGACCTCTCGCATGCGGCTAGCGAGATTATCTGCTTTGGTAGAAGAATCGGTGCCTGAAATGGTAAGCACCATCCCGCCATCAGCAGCCCTCCTTTGGCCGACAGTGTCAATGCCAACATCAACTAAACGGATTCGCTGCCTCATCACAGACATAACCTCACCGAGTTTAGTGGAAGATCCCTCCCTCACCGATACAGTTATAGCTGCCGTGGCAGGAACCCTAGGCAGTCTCACTTGCTGCTTTTTCCCCTTCGCAGTGATGGATTTGGGGATGGATTGGGGAGTCTTATCCCTCTTCGCTTTCCTCCCTACTACAGTAGACCAGGCCTCTGTTCTAGCCATTGCCGCATCCCGCAAAGCCTGGGAGGCTTGTGTAGTTGCCGCAGACTCTATAGGTGGTTCCACTGCTGGAACTACAACTTTGTTTTTGCCTTGACCCTTTCCTTTCCTCTTTTTCCGAGCAGTTTCTGAGATCAGAATCGGATTGGATATTGGCTGCTCCTTCGGAGCTGATGAAGATGCCCTTCTTGCATCTGCGGCGAGTGGCGGCCGCAACGGCTTTTCAGGAGGCAACCTCTTCTCTATAGCAGCTAATTTAGCGTCCACCATAAACCCGATTTCTAGGGCTATAGATCGCCGAAGTTGGGCCTCTACCTCGTCAGATTGGCAATGCCTAGCCACTGGAGCGGCCTGACTTGGTCCCACCAATGGTGCTGCCACAATAGGGCTCTCTGTTGACATACCCTGTCGACTTAAGAGGCTGACCTGCGCCGTCAACTTCTCAACCTGTGCTGATAGACTGGTAAGCCGAGCCTTTAATTCTGTGTTTTCAGCCTCCAATCTCTCAACATTTACCTCAACTGCTGATCGCGAGGTCAACTCAGCTACTGCAGCTTGTACTGTGACTGCCGCCAGTTTCAGGCTGTAAACGTGAGCTACGTTTACAGCCTGAAACTGGTTGAAACTGAAACCTTTAAGGTTGCGCGATTCATTTGCTACCTCCTCTATAGTCTTAAGACTATCCTTAATGCAGGTGTTAAGTTCTGCTGTTGGTTGTGCCTGCATCGTCTTGGCCAGAATATCCGAGTTCGGTAGGTCTTGCCTTGCCGTTGCCCGGGTCTTTGCCTGCTTTGCTGGTGGACTTGCTGCTTCTGAGTCTCCACCCTGCTGCCCATCGTTAGTGAGGGGCCTATTAAGATTTAGCGGCTTAATAGACTTCTTCTTGTTTGTGATCGACTCTCTGCTTTCGTTTATAATATATAATATATTTCGTATATAATATACCTACATACCAATTAAAATTTCAATTCGTTTTCATTTAAAAGAAGTAGCCAAAATTAATTAATTTAATTTGGGAGAAGGAGAAATGGGCACCAGCAGCTAATGTCAACACGTGCACCTCTGCCAACCGACAGCATGCAACTGTCATCTGCCACTGCCCATGCACTCAAAACAAGTATACAAACATTACAGTAGCTAAAGCTTGTGGTGAAAATAAAACTCTGAAGATTGAAACACTGTCACGAAACTAATAAAAAGTTGTTAGTCCATGACCTAGAAATCCGAGTCAAGCCAGTGCCTATAGACCGCAGTGTTGTAGAAAGATAGAGATGCTATCGTGTGAACTTCGATAGATCGTAGTGGAATCTGCAGACAAAAATACTGTTGTAGTTTTTATGATGAATTAGGTTTTGTCAAAATTTAAAAAAAGGTTTTTTTTTTAATATAGCACGGGTACCTAGGCTTTATTTTTTAAATAATTTAATTAGTTCTCCCGCTCTAAGTGGAGCGAGAGAGAGTGTCAGACATTTATTGATTAAGTCAATAAATGTCTGACACTCTCTGTGTTCTTCCAATTGCCCTGTGCGTTTCATGACCACAGGACACACACACACACAGGACATGATCTACCTTTCAATCTTCAAATAAAATTAATTTGCAAGTATGGATACATAGGGGATACTTCCATTCTACTTATATTTTTGGAATGTTGCCTTTTGTTCGTCATCTTTAGATACATAAGCCAAAAGTTATTAATATCTAGTCTATTAGTGTCTCATCGAGATATTATTTCACGAGATTTATGATATAGAGAGAGATACATATATAGATTTATGACTCGCCTAAACATACAAACTTTCACATTAAGATATTAGTATCTATTTTTTTTTTAAAAGCTTTATGCACACAAAAGTAGAGGATAATGCAGAGAAAAATAATCCAGTATGGTAATCAATTCATTCATTTAGCTTTTTGGGTCCAGAATAATCAATTTCGGTATTTTTTACTTACTATAGTACATTTACATGTTTCCCCTTACTCTTTGATCCATTGTACTTTTTAAAATACGCTATTTTGTACAGTACTACGCATACTTTATTTACATTCACAAAGCAACCGCACTAGAAACAGACAATTCTATACAACCTGTGAACAAACGTCGCGAATGGTAGCCAAGTGGACTGTGTCATGTGTTCTAAAGCTCCGGCCGACTACGGCTAGAACACAGATCACGTTATCAAATTCAATTCAATTCAATATATTTATTTCAGACATAGTCCATATACATTACACAACATTACAATTACAATGATTAGAAATTATTAGTAGGTACAAATGAAACAAACAAAAAATAAAAATACAAAAATATACAAATACAATTAAATTAAAATATAAAATCAATTAAATTTACAATTCAAATAAAATAACACACAATCACAAAATTAAATGAACACAATAATAACAATTATTTTCCACACACAAAATGTCATATTATACGAGGAGAGCCGCTAACATGAAGCTGCATCCACCTCTGTATCAGGGACAGATCCCACCGCTCGGACAACACCCTCAGGAGACTGTTCGAGCTGTTCCGTATGCGACTTAATAGTGAAGCGCTCCGTTTTCTTATGATCGCGAAAAAATCATCCGTTCGCGCCTCAGCAAACATAGTTGAAGCACTACAAAACCGCGGAAGCCCTAACAGTATCCTGAAAGCGTTATTATACTGCACGCGCAGTGCGCTGTACGCCCGCTGCGTAAAGTTGGTCCACAGGCTGCACGTGTAAAACGACTGACAATATGCCTTAAATAATGTCACCTTAACAGGTCTAGTACATCGCGCAAACCTGCGAGCCAACATATTACACCGGACAGACAGCGCCCTGCGCTCCCGCTCAATGTCCAGATCGTCGCATAAGTCGTCAGAGACCCAGTGGCCCAAGTACTTAAATTGCGACACTCTTTTCAAAGGAGTGCCGCAAAGAGTGATAGGCGGTACAGAAGAGTAACATTTGGTACCGGCTTTGAAAATCATGAATTCACTCTTTTTAGCATTGTACCTAAGCCCATGGGCCTCCGCATATGACTCACAAATGCGCAAAAGTTTACGTAAGGCATTGATCGATGGACTCAACAAAACCATATCATCCGCGTAACTTATGTTGTTCATACAAACTCCATCTATGGAACAACCGATATTAGTGCTGTTGAGTTCACCGATCAGCTGGTTCATGTACAGGTTGAAAAGGCGAGGCGAGGATAAACCCCCTTGCCTCACTCCACATTCCAACCTGTACACGTTTGACCGTGCCTCCATCCACCTAACAGTATTCAGTTGTTTACTATACCAGAATCGGAGCAATGATACAACCTCATGCGGCACATCTGTTTCACATTGTAGCTTCTGCCATAGCTTGTCATAACACACCAGATCAAAAGCTTTTGAAAGATCTAAGAAGCATGCATACACTGGTGTGTTTCTGTCCGTGTAGTACTGCACAGTCTGCTTTAGACAGAAGATAGCACTCTCAGTTGACAACCCGGGTCTGAACCCAAACTGAGCGTCATGTAAATGTAGGTGCTCTCGCAACTGCTGGTTAAGCAAACTGTCCAACACTTTAGCTATGACAGTCGCAAGCGAGATCGGTCTGTAATTAGACAGATCCGACGAGTCCCCTGTCTTGTCTTTGATAATTGGCACTACGACTGTGCACATCAGATCATCGGGTAAATAACTGTGACTGAGACACAAGTTAAATAATAGTGCAAGGACTCTTGGCAGATGCACGCCCGCGTACTTCAGATGTTCGATGCTAAGGCTATCGTGACCTGGGGACTTGCCTCTCACCATCTTCTTTATAATTTGGGCCACATCTTTGGCAGAGAATCTGACGTTAACATCCTCAGATCGGTCCTCAGCAGCAAGCATCTGCGACGCGGACCCGAGCGGTGACTCCACACTAAAATGCCGCTGAAAAGCACAGGCTATATCCTGCGGCTCATGCGCACCACCGACACTCGCCGGAGAGCCCAACCTTGGATTAAGTTTGTGGGTACTTTTCCAAAAATCACCAAATTTCTTACTTGAATGATGCTCTGCAATGATATCCATTTTTATCTGGTATTCATTATTTTGGCAATACTTTAATTTATCTTTAAATAGTTTCCTAGACTCACGCATATTATTATAATAATGCCCGCATCTGGGACGTCCATAAGACACCCACGTCCCAAAACAAAGCCTGGCCCTCCGGTGAGCGTCACTAACGTGCCTATTCCATCCTGTCACATATTTAAAATTGCCGCGCTTAGGCGCAATGCAGCTCATCTTAGCGGCATCAGTCAAAATATTTACAATATCCATATACATCTTATTTATCGTCAATTTATGATTCTGATCACAACACGTCCCATCTGCACAATTACTAAACTCAGATGGGAAGTCAATCTGTTTTAGTTTTAAATTACAGTAACTAGTATACTCTTGTATCTGATTACTATCCCTAAATCCCCACTTGATATAATTGGAAGCGTTTAAGCTTGTTGTGACTTTAGGTTTAACGTTATTTACATCACACTCAATCAATAGCGGGTAGTGATCAGACCAGTATGTGTCATACAGTACGCGGACATCCACGACCGCGCACCGCGCCGCACTCGTCACTACGCAGTGATCGAGCCAACGCTGGCACCCGTGCGCGTCACTCACAAATGTATACGTATCGCGAGGCAGCCACTCAGTATCTAAACACGTCCACGATTGTTCCATACAAAAAGTTAATAACTCCTTAGAGAACAACTCACCTGGGTGCGCGTTAAAGTCTCCCAGAATGAACACAGATTCCACATCACAAGTTTCGGGTCATGGCAATACGGATGGTGCGGGGTTACCGCACGATCTCCCGCGAAGCGGCGAGCCTTCTGGCTGGCCTACCACCGTGGGATCTGGAGGCAACAGTCCTTGCACACATGCACGACATGCGCGTGGAGATGCAACGCCGGGGTGAAAGTCCACTGCCGCAACATGTCAAGGCATGGCGGACAGAGCTCCGGCGGGATCTCATGGTGAAATGGCGTCAACGGCTATCGCAACCCAGTGCTGGGCACGCCACGATTATGGCGGTAAGTCCCCTCTTTGAGGCGTGGCTGGAAAGACCTCACGGCGTCCTTACCTTCCGCATGACGCAGGTCCTCACCGGACATGGCAAGTTCGGGAGGTTCCTGCATCGGATTCAAGCGGAAGAGACGCCCGGGTGTCGCCACTGTGCGCAACGCCCGGAGGACACGGTGGAGCACACCGTCGAGGTGTGCCCTGCCTGGGCGGAGCATCGCCGTGCCCTCGTGGGGGCGATCGGCGGCGGAGACCTCTCGCGTCGGGCCCTGGTCGAAGCCATGATCCGGAGCGAGGAGGAATGGCAGGCGGTCGCCTCCTTCTGCGAAGCAGTAATGCTAGCAAAGGAGGAGGCCGACCGCATCAGGCAACGGCGCCCTCGCCGCCGTCGCCGGGATTCCGATCCCGATTTCCGGCCACCGTAGACGCGGGCTCGCGGACGGCGAGCCATGGGTAGCTCGCTGTCCGATCGTCCGGTAATGGACCGAGTCCAAGACGTCGACGGCACGCACTGTTCCCGCGCGCCTCAAGGAGTTGTCAGCAACAGGAGGGGCCCAGCTGGGTCGAAGCCTACTGGGGACAGGGTTGTCCGAAAGGGAGCTCGCGCCCCGGTATGAAGGCTAGAAGGAACGGCGCGGGGTTTTTAGTCAGTAAGAGTCTGACACTGTCTCCCGCTCCACCCAAGAGCGGGTTTCGTCAAAGATGATTTTCCCCGTCGACAAAAAAAAAAAAAAAAAAAAAAAAAACATCACAAGTTTCAATTATCGCGTTTAACTCACTCAGGCACTCTGTAAATTCAGACAAGTTATCGACCGAGTCAGTAGGCATGTACACGGATATCACCAGCATAGACCGATCATGAAGCACTACCTTTATCGCAGCGAGACGCACACTAGCACACGCGACCACTGATACCGCTGGAAACACCGACTTCCTCCACAGCAAAGCAACGCCCCCAAACGGTCTTCCTCTAAGTACTCCAGTAGTTGTATCAACAGCAGACTTCCCAGTAAAGGAAAATGCATCATCAACGCTACCCAGGAACTGAAGGTCGTGAGACAATAGCCAGGTTTCTTGTAGTGCCACAATGTCCGCCGTTTGACAGAGACGCTTGACACAATTCACCGACCTAGTGACACTCTTGCAGTTGAACGTAACAAGTTTAATTGTACTATCCATTAACTGATGACAGTATTCCATTTATCTCCCGGTAGGTAGGTCTCTCCGCACTGTGATTATAATCAATAAAGCGGCGATATAATACTCCGTCGGGCCAAAAGTCATCTGTCATGAAGATGTCGAGCTTGTGTTTAGGCACATAAACAATGAAACCACTATAATTCCTATTCGATTTCATATTTATTTTTACTAATTTTATTTCCAAGTCCGTTTTCTTGAGTAAATAAGATTTTATATCATTTTCAGAAGTCTCTTTAGATACATTATAAACATAAATCGGAACTTGAGTACTCGCAGCCTTGAAATTGTTTTCTGACTCAACAATAGCTTTTCCTGTATTTCCCACTAAGCGGTTTCTCAATCTATGTTTCTTTTTCTGTACCAACCTCCATTCCTCACTAGACATAGGCTTTTTGGACTGTAATTTAGACACTCCATTCTGAACAATAACAGAAAAACTCTTTCTATTTTCGACGCATAATTGTTGACTGGTTTGCTGATCAGAACTTTGTGTACAGTTTATCGCAGAGGCCGGCAACGTAGTGTGACTCACCGTCGCACTAGACAGAGCGCGATCAGCTGATAACTCCCCACACGCAGGCGACGTTCCGTTCACTCGTACGCGCTGTGTTTTTTCTGCGCTACCCACATCTGACAAGATGTTAAACGGTTTTTTCAAAAACTTTGTCGTATGCTGTTTTTCTGTGGATTCAACTGCACTACACAGGGGTGATAAACCCATTGGGCCACTTTCACACTCAAAGCTCGACAATGCACCGGCACCCCGTCTCGTGTTAATGTTTCGAGAAACATTGTTTACAATAGACGCATTCTTTAGGGCTTCTATTTCTATTGCTAGGTCCTTAACTTGAGTCACGGTAGCGTACTCCTCAGAGATACGATCCATCTCGCTTCGTAACTGCAATAGATCTTTTAGAAGCCTTGTCACATTGACATGGTCAAACAAAACAGGGGGTAGTTTTTGTAAATCCCTTGCGACAAAAATTGGAATTTCTTCGGGATCTGTTTCCTTTAAAAGGCAGACAATATCGTCTATGTCACGCAATGTTTTCCCCTGCCTTTTTCTTATCTTCTTGCGCTTTGAGGTTGAAATAGATTCAAACAACAAGTTTTTAGCGTTCAAAATTTCACTTTCCGAAAATGCACTGACACAAATGCGGGCAATACTTTGCTCGTCCATCACGTCCAGTTTATTGCAGATAAATGCCAATGTCTCATTTATGACGACATTGCAACTAACACACTTTACAATATTAGTAGCCATTGTTTACACAACGACTTCTAAAAAAAAACCCGAGCAGACGAGCAACACACAGCGCGACTAATCGATGGCGCGTGCGACGCAAGACTGATCAAATAGAGGTGTCATCTACACTATAAAATATAAAGAGATAAAGTTTGTTTTTCTGTTTGTAGGAGGTAATTTCTGGAAGTACTGGTCCGATTGCTTAAATTTTTTCACCGATAGAAAGCTGCTTTATTCCTGAATGACATAGGCTATATTTTATGTACGCGGGTGAAGCCGCGGGCAAAAGCTAGAATCTAATAATACTAGCTTCTATCCCATCTATTCTCACTTCAAAAGTATTTTATTATTCCAAGGGAACGTTTCACGGGATACAATTCATTGAATCTTAATCCACGTTACTTCTGTGCCAAGTTCCTTCCAAATCCATTCAGCTCATAAAATGATTGATTAACAAACAGCTACATTTATGTTATACTTCTAGGTACTGCCCGTGGTTTTGGTCATTGTGAAAGTCGATTATTATATTCTGTAGGGAACATATTTCTTTTATTAAATGAAATATTCCTCGATGTGAGCTACCCGTGTGCCTTATTTTTATCTGTATCCGTTCAGCCGTTAGAGCATAAAATAGTAATAGTATATCAACACATTCAAACATAAACATAAAAACTTTCGTCTTTATAATATTAATATATAGGATGTATGCCCGCGCAATGGTCACAAAAAAGAAGTTTTTGGCTGCCATAGCCAAAGCTACAACTGTCACCGGTCTATGAGTTAACACTGACATTTGTGTACCACCTTCACGAGAGGTTATCGCGTCGATATTATTCTACCCCTTCATTCTGTAATAACCCTATGACTATGTCACCACATGGCGATGCCAAAGATTTTATATATTCTACTAGGGGCGATGCTACAGCGGCGATTCGACGAGTGACAGTGACGAGCTAAACGTCAAGCTACAGCGATTCAGTTGCTCGTGGAGATGGCGCCTCAGTTTATATTGATTTTCCTTGAAAATGCCTTTTCTAGCAGTGCTCGCGAGTATTGTTGCTCTGTGGCTAGACTACATTTTAGTCCCACGATATATTGTTGTCCAGTTTAGTGGCAGCAATGCATCAGAAAAACGAAACAAAATGTATACTTTGCAAAACTGTATGGTTATTTTGTTTTATGAGAAATTAAAAAAGACAATGTGAGTGGCTTGTAGTAAATTTTTTTTTTTTTAACTTTTAAAGTTATATTTAAGTAGTGAAGTGTGTGGTTAACAAATGATTCTCGTGATGAATTCAGCCGGTTGTACTTGTAATTATTTCTAGAACTTATAGGTATCGTTAAAACTCTTGAGTATATGAAATGTTATTTATGAATATTATTATCTCATGAATGGTTTAATAATAATATAGGTATTTCTCTACAATAAGCCAGTTTTTGTTTTTTATTATCGCCAAGGGGACACGTTATTGAATGTCTGAATACATAATAGCACCAAAGGGTTTTAAAATAAATTAATGATATTTATAGCTTAATTTATAAAGGTAAAAAAACTTTTTACAAAAAAAATATAACCGACTTCAATGAAAAACACTGAAAAGTATCAAATAACTTTAATTTTGGAAGTCGGTGTTTCTATAATAGTTTAGTCTCTTCGTTATTTAACACCGACTTCCAAAATTAAAGTTATTTGATACTTTTCAGTGTTTTTCATTGAAGTCGGTTATATTTTTTTTGTAAAAAGTTTTTTTTATTTTACACTTTTTAGTTATGGTACCACCACTAAAAAGTACCCCTCAGTCAAACTTAAATACCTAATAGTCAGAGCGCATCTCATAACGGTTCTAATAATCCCAAACACGTTAGATTACATTAATTTACCTTTCGGCTTCATCATCAGATCAGTTCGATATATCCTCTCGCCCTCTTCTTTCAAACAGTCATTAGACTAGATGCTGGAGAGGGAAAGGATATATCGAACTGATCTGATGATGAAGCCGAAAGGTAAATCTTTCAATCAGTCGTTAGACTAGATGCTGATAATCCCGGCTGTAGCATCAGGCCAGATTTATGTCAACATTGCAATGAACTTAAAATTTAGTCCTGTTTAAAATGAGCCCAAACACGACTACGGTGCTGTAATTTCAAGGTTTGTACTTTTCCTGATGCTCCTGGCTTCAGCATCAGGTCTCTATGTACTTCGGTGTTCTTTATTAGCAGTACGTTTATCCACACATCGAGCCGTTTTCAATGAGCCTAAACTCGATATATCTGCTGTTTGTTGTCGAGGACTTAGGTACTCTGCAGACTATCCTGACTGCAGCATCAGGTCATGACTTGATGATCATGAGACCAAATGTGGCAAATGCCCTATCAAACATCAAAACAATTTACTAAAACAGTCCTTGCCTGTTCGAGTAACTTCTTACTGTTAAGGAGTTGTACCTTCCATCATCAGCCCAGCTACCTGAGATGGTGACGACCATACGCAAATACACAAGATACTTCATAAAATATGCGAAAATCAATAAGTGAGCCTATAAAATTTGAAGGTTGCCCTCGATTTCTCCAAGATCCCATCATCAGATCCTAATTTGGTGATAATGGGACCACCTCAGAACTATCTACTTTCGAACAAAAAAAGAATTTTGAAAATCCGTCCATATTTGGGGGAGTATTCGACGAACAAACATACAAAAAAAAAAAAAAAACATACAAACAGCCGAACGTAGTACCTCCTCCTTTTTGGGAAGTCGGTAAAAAGTATATGTGCTTGTTACTTCTTTACGGTCGAACTCTAGCTTTAGCGATCGCTGGAAAGCTCGAAAGATCACTCGGCTGGACGGATTTAGATGAAACTTAGTACACGGGTAAACTACATCCTGGAATAGCAAATAGGATACTTTTTTAACCGACTTCGAAAAGGAGGTGGTTCTATGTTCGGCTGAATGTATGTTTTTTTTTTTTGTATGTATGTTCACCGATATTTCGGTCAATTGTGGTCCGATTTTGAAAAATTTTTCTTTGATTGAAAGGTTATGCTTCCAAGTTGGTCCCATAGAAATATTGTTATGATCTGATCATGAACTTCGAAGATATGGAACAGAACTCCTCATAGAATCATAGCAGAATTGTCGTAACAAGTAAAATTGCTTTGTTTATTTTTAGGGAGGGGAAAGGGGGAGGGGTAAATTCATGTAATATAACCGTATTTGGGATTATAAGAATCGTTATGAGATGCACTCTGGCTATAAGGTAATTTATGTTTAGCTGAAGGGTAGGTACTTTTTAGTGGTGCTACCATAACTAAAAAGTGAAAAATAAAAAACTTTTTACAAAAAAAAAATAAACCGACTTCAAAAAGTACAAAATAACTTTAATTTCGAAGATGGTACAAAGATTAAATACAGAGCATACATGTTTTTGCTTAACATTTTAAGCGCGCAAAGTTTTGTGCATACATTTAGGTCATTAATGTTTTTTGTCAAAGAACTCTTTAATACTATAAAAACTATTAGTAGACAGCCAATCATACAATTTACTTTTAAATAATCTGGTATTAAGAAATTTTAAGTCACTCGGGATCCTATTAAATATTTCTACACACATATACAAACAGCTTTTATTATATTTAACTAGCCTTGGCAAGACATCCAGTACGAGCCTGTGAGGGTCACGCCGGATTCGAGGATGTACATCATCCGCTTTTGTAAATAATTCCTTATTCTTCCACACAAACATACATATCTCATATATATAAAGAGACGGTAGCGGTAACAAACCAAGTTTTTTAAATATCGGTCGACAAGAGTCGTCGGATTGAAGCCCGTAGATTGCTCGAATGCATTTTTTTTGTGCAACGAATGCTCTATTTTGATCAGTGCTATTGCCCCACATTATTAATCCATATTGAGTCTTTAATGGGTTTCTTAAATTTCATGCTCAGCTTTTTTAATGTTGCCACTGCTGGGATTCAGGCCTCCTCCTGAAGAGGTAAATTTTCGTTTTAAATTTATTACTGTACATATATATATATATATATAAACACATATATATACACCTATATCTTTTAAACATATTTTTAAATTAATCAAACAGCTTTTCATAACATCTTTGATTATGCCAGGCGGGTCAGTTATGTTATTATTTATGTTAGTTAGATTATATCGGTTGGTTAAATACTGTGCGAGTCACAAGTGAACGTTATTTTTTTTTCTGGAGATAAATAATTTTATTTTTTGTGGTGTACAACAGAGTGTATGATCTATGTAATCAAGTTCAGTGGTAGTGATACCGACTTATTTATACATAATTTATGATACCCAGGTAATATTGATATTTGCATGGTACTTACTAACTCATTCATGGTGATTGACCTTTCATGACCTATGAAATAGCAAAGAGGTGACTCAGAGCCGGGAACGAAGAATGAGGGAGGCCTTTGTCCAGCACTATCACTAATACTGTCCCATGACAGTATAGGCTAGATATAATAATATTGACTGGCATGTTGGTCTATTGGTTAGTGACCCTGAATGCTATGCCGGAGGTTCGATTCCCACCCAGGACAAATACTTGTGTGATGAGCAGGATCATTTGCTTTGTGTCTGGGTGTAATTTATATAAATACATACGTATTTAGATATATATAAGTATGTTTATCAGTTGTCTAGTACTCATAACACAAGCTCTGCTTAGTTTAGGGTTAGAAGGGGCATTGTGTAATAGTTGGGGAATAAAAAAATATTTACCAGCAAACGTAGACTCCCAACAGCTCCATCCTGAGGTACATTATTTAACGATCTGTAAAAAAATATAATAGAACAAATGTTTAATTGTAACTTTGTTGTTTCATAAATACGATTTCAAAAAAATCTCGACAGAAATAAACGGCAAACAAACCTCGAATATAACTCTGACCTTTTAAATAGTTTTCTAGTAATTCTAGCTAACGTAAATACGCCAGTACTCAGTACAATTAATTACAATATAATTAATATCTTCATGCAAGACTTGGTGGGATAAAAGTTTAAACCACCCTTTTTTATCTTTGTGGTTTAAACCAACTCTTAAATTGATATTGAGTACATGATGTTTTACGAAAAATTGCATGGGTTCATTTCTTTTTAGGCTTCCGAACCTATATCGTTCTAAACGGAACCCTATAGGATCATCTTGTGGTCCGTCTGTCCATCTGTCAAGTACATTCGCAAGGAAATGAAAATTCCAATGGAATTCTTAAAGGCAAGAAGCAAGTTCTTCAATTAAGGGAAAGACTGAAAACTTTTTATAGTTACGTCACAAAATAAATTACTTTATTGCGATCTCGAAAAATCTTCGAGACTTGATTCGGGATACATACATATACCCCTCAATGTGCGAGTCCGACTCGCCCTTGACCAGTTTCGTTTTTCGCAGCCTCAACATTAGGTGGGTAGTCTGCTTTCGTGCTCTATGACATAAAGAAGACTATCCTACTAAACAAGGTTGTGTCTAATTTTAGAATAACAGTTTTTGCTTAATATTTTAGTCTGACATCTACCACACTGTTATCTAAGTATAAATATATATACTTATTATACTTCGAAATCTTCTCTATCAAAATGTGATTGATTTTGATAAACGATAAAAAACCAAGGGAATATGAAATGAGGCTTCAATCGAAATTTTTGGTCCAATTTCAAGATTTATGAGCCCGCATTTACTAAGTTTGCTCCCCGCACCGTTTATTCTAGTTTGATTGCCGATATAAAAAAAGTTTTGATGTGTTCCTTTCCATTAATTTTATGAAGTAAAAATGTTTTTCTACCTGAAGATTCAATTTAAATAATTTTTAAGATGGAGGGATGCGTTAGTGTTGTCGTTGGCTACGCTTTGTTGTTTTTATGAACATGTTGATTCTTCTTGTATGGACTTATTTTCTGGTGGTTAAGAAGTCTGCGGAATAAAGTGAACAATTCCGCAAAACTCCGCTACCAGGAAAGATCCTCCGACGAGACGGAAGTAAAGTTTGATCCGGGTAACTGCCCGATAGTCGATTTGGGGGCTGTTCTAATCGCGCGGAGAACTTTAATACCACGATGCACCCATGGTGGAATGGAGACAGCGGCTGTCGCAATCCAATGCTGGGCACGTCTTAATAATGGTGGTAAGCCCCCTCTTTGAGGCGTGGCTGGAAAGACCTCACGGCATCCTCACCTTCCGCATGACGCGGGTTCTCACCGGACATGGTCAGTTCGGGAAGTTCCTGCACCGGATTCGTGCGAAAGAATTGCCCGGGTGTCACCACTGTGTGGGCTGCCCGGAGGACGCGGTGGAGCATTGATCGGCGGCAACGATCTCTCGCGCCGGGACTTGGTACAGACACAGAAGCGAGGAGGACTGGTAGGCGGTTGCCTCTTTCTGCGAAGCAGTAATACTAGAAAAAGAGACGGCCGCACGCGCACACGCGAGGGAGCGGCACTATCCCCAACCGCCCGGATCCCGATCCCGATTTTCGGCTACTGTAACCGTTCGAACCGAGCCCAAGTCGTTGCCGGAGCGTAGTGTTCCACGCGCGCCTCAAAGAGGTGTCAGCAAACTGTAGGGGGTCAGAAGGTGGCCATGGGTTGTCCGAAAGGGAACCCCAGGGTCATGGCCTCTTGGGACGATAGGCAAAGCAGAATCATAGGAGTGCGTTTTAGTTAGTAAAAGTCTGACACGCCCTTTCGCTCCACCCTAGGGCGGGAGGAACCATCTAAATCAATTTAATAATCTAGGGTCTTTGTCTATTGTCTAGGCGCTATAATGGTGGAACATTGGACACACATGAAGTTTTGCCATAGTCGCATAAAGAAGTTCACGTACAAGACTGACATTTCATAGCGTAGGCGGCAGTGCAGCTGCAATTCATTAGAAGGCAATGTCATCCCACTTACATGTCAGCTTATGCTTTCATTACGCAAGCGGCTGTAACATTTAAGGGTGCTCTAGTTGGTTATTCTTCCATACAATAGTTGTATGGTGATTACGTCACTGTTTGACAGTAATTTTAAAATAAAAAAAAAACATAATAATTTGTTTTGTCATCATCTAGCTCTGTATGGGAGCAAAACAGTAAAACAATATAGATTTAGAAGTTATTGGCGTTTTTTTTTTCTTTTTTTCTCTCGACGGGGAAAATCATCATTGACGAAACCCACTCTTGGGTGGAGCGGGAGACAGTGTCAGAGTCTTACTGACTAAAAACCCCGCGCCGTTCCTTCTAGCCTTCATACCGGGGCTCTAGTTTCCTTTCGGATAACCCCGACCCCGGTAGGCTTCGACCCAGGTGGGCCCCTCCTGTTGCTGACAACTCCTTGAGGCGCGCGGGAACAGTGCGCGCCGTCGACGCCTTGGCTCGGTCCGGACAGTTACCGGACGATCGGACAGCGAGCTACCCATGGCTCGCCGTCCGCAAGTTATTGGCGTCGAAACTTCCATATTATGACACTGAGCGTAAATAAAAAACTTTTGCAATATTTTCATATTGCATAAATTTTTATGGACGCTTATTTTGCCTTACATCTTAGCGAAATAGCATACAGTTTTGTTAAAAAAATTAATTTTTTTTCGTAAAGATAAGCTATACAGAATATTATGTAGTAGCATTGTTTTTACCGTGTCTCTTCTTTATAATTCGTCGAATAAGCGAGTGTTCTTAGCTACTAATTGGTCATCACATCGTTTGTAACTTTCGCCCATTATGTTGGATGAGATACCATGCATTTTAACTTCACCCATCCACGAGTTCGAACCACCGGCCAGTGCACCCTTAAGACTTATAATATGAACCGCTCACCCCTCATCATATACCGAAGACGGTCCTACTATGTATAACAACTACTGCACCATATTGCATTACAGAATACAATCTGTGTCGTATGACGTAAATTGATTATCTTGGGTACATGCTTGTATTATTAAAATGGAAACTATAACAATTTGTATGTATTACAATTGTTCGACTCACGGTGGCCAGATTCGGATGTGTGTAGACACGTGCTCATTGTTTCTACATGCGTAACCTGTTTTCTATGACATCGAACGCTTCGAGTCTTTTTTTTTGGAGCATTATCAAAGAGCTTCTCCCACTTTGGGTGGAGCTCGGCAAGCGTAATATGACTTCAAATTATCCCTAACTGGTGTACCAGTACTCCTAGCCGAGTTGCTGATCTGAAATAGTTAATAGCGTTAACTATTGTAGAAAGCTTTAAATGTACGGGAATGACGTCATCTGAACGCTCAGTCACTTGGTCAGAACAAAAGAATTGGCTACAAGGTCAACTCGAAGCGTTTGACGCAAGCGAAACGGTTGTATCTTGGCTAGGGGGGCTGTTGTTTGTGTGCATCAGCGCAGAGCATTTAGTCTGACGGATTGTTTGAAAGTGTTATCGCCGCCCTGGAACACAAAGGGTAACTGAAGGAAGACAGGTGAGTTTTAGAATATAATGCAAAGTGAATTGTTACTAACATAGTTTCTGTCATATTTACTGAAAATGTAATAGTTATGTATGATATATAAATCAAGGTATAGGTACATATTGCGTACGTTACCTGAAATAAAATTATTAGTATTATTAGTCAGTAAAAATCAGACACTCCTTCTTGCTCCGGTTAGAGCGGGAAGAGTAATTTGATAATTTTCGGCGTAAAAAATTAGGGTGACAATCCCATACATTTTTTACTTTTTGTCAATCATTATCGCTGATAAAATATAGCTTACACTGGGCTCTCATGAGTAAATGTGAACCATGCAGATCGTTGTTAGGCTTTGTAATTAAATGGAATATTAAAGCCGTATCTCAGTTTGTTCAGACATAATAAACATTAATTTAAACGGTTGAACATCGTGCGCGTATTGTCGTACAAGCATAAAATATCTAATAAATCACTTGGTAACACTTCAGAAGTGGGAATGGGGCCTTAATAGCCACGACATTAGATGTGGATAACCTTAATCAAACTGAAACTATTCCGGGTCGGATTACAATTACCGCTGTGGGTTTGCCAGCCTGGTGAGAGAGATGATACGAGTGATAGATTGACCATTTTGGGACTTGAAGCGCGGGTCAAGTGAAGAAAACTTTGGTTGAGTTCCGACACAAAGGCCCAGAAGTTTCTGCTAATCGAAATTCAGACAGGATAATTACTGAATTATCCTCCCGTCTGAATTACGATCGTGGTGGTAAATCTGGTCTGGTAAGATTGGCCTGTCGGTCTAGTGGTTAGTGGCCCTGACTGCTATGCCGGAGGTCGATTCCCACCCAGGACAATTGTTTGTGTGATGAGCACGATCATTTGTTCTGTGACTAGGTTGTAATTTATCTACACTAATATTATAAAGAGGGACAATTTAATTTTTTTTGTGTATGTTTGTAATGAATAAACTTAAAAAGTACTATGCCGATTTCAAAAATTCACCAACACCATTGTAAAGCTACATTCACCCTAAATTACATAGGCTATATATGTATTGCCCGTGCGAAGCCGGGACGAGCCGCTAAGTCTATAGGTAATATGTTTATCAGGTGTCAGTACTCATAAAGTCATAACACAATCTCTGCATAGCTTGAGATATGGCGTTGTGTGATAGTTTTGGAATATTATTATAAAAAACAAATTTAAAAAAATCTCAACATAGATTAGCCAATTACGTAGGAGATATTACACTGCACAAGTGTGTGCGCAAATACAGGTGCTCTGTTCCTTTATCCTTATAGTCCGATGGGACGGCTATCCGACACGACCGGATTAAGATAACAGTACCAACAGCTTTACGTGGTTCTGGTGTCATACCACTAACTTCTGAAATTTGGGTTGCTGCAGAGGAATTCTTATTAGAAATACTCAATAGTACTTATACCTCGAACCGGGAGTCGAACCCAGGAGCTTACGAAGCCAATGAAGCAGCTAACACTTGACAACGTTAAATATTTAACAACTGAAGTATATTCTTTTTTTCATATAAATTAGCTTAACTGTTAAACAGGTAAACTTTTCGTTTAGGAATTAGGTAGCATTTGGTCAATTAACCCTTCAGATACCGTCAATTAGAGACACAATAGTAAGACAATAGATGCGCGGCCACCGGTGGTCGCTTGGGGATTCATGAATTAAAACCAATATGAAAATACCTAACAGTGGACGTCTTTTCGCTGTAATGATGATGATGATCAAGGAGTCTCGCATATTTACAATGAAATACATTGTTAATATGCGTTGCTTTGCCAGAGATGTTTTTCCCACCCCTGAAAGATTATTTCAATTATATCTGTAATGTTTCGTGAATGCAAAATTTTACGGCCTACGCAGCATATCATTGCGGTACCTACATTTTTTTTTTTTGTCGACAGGGAAAATCATCTTATGACAAAACCCGCTCTTGGGTGGAGCGGGAGATAGTGCCAGACTCTTACTGACTAAAAACCCCGCGCCGTTCCATCTAGCCTTCATACCGAGGCTCAAGCTTCCTTTCGGATAACCACGGCCCCGGTAGGCTTCGACCCAGCTGGGCCCCTCCTGCTGCTGACAACTCCTTGAGGCGCGCGGGAACAGTGCGCGCCGTCGACGTCTTGGCTCGATCCGGACAGTTACCGGACGATCGGACAGCGAGCTACCCATGGCTCGCTGTCCACGAGCCCGCGTCTACGGTGGCTGGAAATCGGGATTGGAATCCCGGCGGCGGCGGCGAGGGCGCCATTGCCTAAAGCGGTCGGTCTCCTCCTTTGCTAGCATTATAGCTTAGCTTCGCAGAAGGAAGCGACCGCCTGCCACTCCTCCTCGCTCCGGACCATCGGCGTGTGTGTGTGTGCGGATCGCCCCCACGAGGGTACGGCGGTGCTCCGCCCAAGCAGGACATACCTCGACTGTAATAACGACTGTAATAAAACTGGTAATGATTATGAAAAAGAATTTTTGAATTCGAGTTTTTTGGTTTTTATGAGAAATTAGACCATAATAATGATACTTTTTTTACACCATCAAAAACTAGAGATTTTAACGAACAAAAAAAACCAAGCGAACATTAAAAAAAAGAGATATTTTGACGTGATAACTTTCGATTGAAAATTAGGGTTCGATATTAAGTCAAAATGAAGTTGAAAAAATTAATCTATACTTATAATAAATCTGTAGAGAGGTCAATTCTGTACATGAAATATATTTACAAAATAACTATTAGGGGGTGATTAGTGATCGATACTGATGCTAAAAATGCAAACAGTAAAATTTTTGTCTGTCTGTCTGTCTGTCTGTCTGTCTGTCTGTCTGTCTGTCTGTATGTTCTTTATAGAAACAAAAACTACTCGATGGATTTTAACGAAACTTGGTACAATCATTCTTCATACTCCTGGGCAGGTTATAGTATACTTTTCATCACGCTACGATCAAAAGGAGCAGAGCAGTGAAGGGAAATGTTGGGGAAACGGGAGAAATTACTCCATTTTTTAAGCTTCCGTCGCGTTTGCAGCCTTAATGGTTAAAGCTACACAGAAAACATGTAAAACGGAAATGTTCTCCTCAAAATTATATAAAAAATGTCTCACGACAGCATACGCCTATCTTTTATGGTTAACTCACAATAACACGTGTAACTCCCGATAGCTTAGCAGTTCTGAGCTTTCTGTTTTTTGTCTACTCTTACGTTTATAACACTGAATGTCGCTGGCATAAGCAACAGGATCCGCGTACGAAGTCGCTGGCAGAAGCTAGTATTTTATATAAAAAAAAATACAATGTGTTTGGGACATATAAAGGTAAGTTTTCATTAAATTTCGTGGAAAAAGAATAATTTTTGTTAAAGATAAAAATAAAAACTTAGTTATTTGAATTTTTCACATACATTTTGAGGTTATGTGAAAAAAGTGTAAATACAAAAGTTGTAGGACTTTTTATTATCTACAACTTTGCGATTTATCTTTTTTACGTAGGACTTGTAGTTTTGTCGGAAATCGAGATAAACTGTTTTTTACCCTTAAAAACGGCCACCCATCCATTTCCCGACCTCAGATCGCCCGAAATTATTTTTCCTTTCATTTTTGTTATATTATCTTTCTTTTCCAGTAGGTTTCATCCTACTATGATTTTATTTAGTTTCAAAAATTATCGAACGACCTGGTCTATTAAGCTTATGGCAGCTAATTTGAATGTTCGCTTTTGATTTATCGGTGGATATGGGAGTTTCTGCTTATGTTACAGAAGAATTTTTTGGTTACTTATCCGCAACTAAAAAGCATTTTTTTCCACAATCGACCTTTTGCATGTATTACAACGACATGCTTTAATAGTGATCTATATCTACAACGTGTAACGTTAAATGGGCAAAAATTGAAATTAGTTTGATCAGAATGACGAGCAGATTCAATTAAACAACTTTTTAATATTGGTCACCTTTTTCAAGAAAATCTTAATTAAAAAAGTCGACCTATCTATTTATGAGTAGGTCAAGCCATCACGTGCACAAATCCGCCCAAATAGGCAAACAAACACAAATAGTTGTAGTCCAATAAAATTTTTTCATACACGGGATAATAAAAGTTCTTATTTCAATGCAGATATGAATTTTAAACAAACTAAAAATGCACGTAAAACCGTAATTTATTTTTTTTATGTTTTTTTTTCTCACATAATTAGATCAATTGAATTCAAAATCATTTGGGGTGTCTGAGGTTTTGCGCATTTAACTTTATACGTTGTTTATACTTAATATATAAAAGAAGAAACTGACTTACTGACTAACACATCAACACACTGCCGAAATGACTGGGACTAGGGACATGAAACTTGGCACAGGATTTCCTGGGTTTGCTTTCACAAGGGTTTCATGATGTAAGCGAGCACTAAGAAAGGATTTTTGGAAATTCAACCTTTAAGGTAGTGAAAAGAGGCAATTTCGTTTATACATGAAATCACATTCCGTGTACCTACTTGAAAGTTGGCACAAATAGTAATATCATGATATACCGATGTTTATCTGCATGGCGAGCGAAACGAGTATGGGATTATCTTGTTATAGCCTTCTTTTGCTGTACTACGTAAATTCACGATGGAGGTCGGTTATAATGGAGGTTTACCATCTGCTAATGCTATGTTTATGCTCCTCTACCGGCCGGAAAAACAAAGTTCCCACCTATAAAAGGTGTCGATACCGCTAAACTTTTGCGATAACAACCTATTTGCCGCTACTTCTTCATTATAGTCTTATCACAAACTTGGTCTGTAGTTGCGCGAAGATTAATAGTTGACAACACACCTTATTTTCGTCTTAAGCATAAATCAATGATTCGTTTAGGACAAAAGTTGCTACAAATTATTTTTGCAACTTTTTTCTCGCATAAGTACCTACAAACAAAACGGGACCTAAGAATGTTATCATGTGGAATTATGGAGTGATATATGTATTTCAACATCGGAAATAAGGTTAGCACACATATGTGAGAACTAACAAGTGGGTTTCAAGTCGGACCAAGCATCCTCACGGTGGATTAAAATCCCTGTAAATATTGCCAGTGACACCCTTGTTGGCACACGGTCACACAATGGATTGTCAATTGAATCGGAACCGTGTGCCGAGAGAATTTTATAAAATCTGGATCGACCTGTGCACCCGCCACGTGTCGTGATTGTTGAAATCCTTCTAAACATTTGTTTTGTAAACGGAATGTTGGAATGTTTTAATATTTTAATGGAGCATAAAAGTTAATCCCTCGACATTTCAGCGCATCACAGCCTTCATTTGGTTTAGTTATTCTCCCGGACTCCGGGGCCGGGGCAATTAGCATCTGCGCTTGAAGTCACAAGTGAAAATAAAGCGCTGCGTGCGCTTTATGAGGCGAGACAAACCCCGCCCGTGGGAGATAGGATACATTTTTATTTCGTTGTAAACACGTGTCATGTAACTTTGCTTCATAAAATGTACTGTTAATGTCATGTTTTAGAGTTTACTGGAGTTAAATGGTATTAGGGCTGTTTGTTTGACTATAATAGTATTGGTTTCGGTTACAAAGCTTTCTTTTGTGTGATGAAATGCTGCTATGTTTTGTGATTGAGATGAATAAACATGGAAGCGATTTGTTTAAAATGAATAGCTAGATTTTGACGCAAATTCATTTCACCTACGTCCAACATGGGCATACATAAAAAGGTAAAAGCTAGTGCACGTTATACACGGTAGATCGTTTCCTGTGGAGAATAACGAAAAGAATCAAGAAACTCCATGGCTTCTGTATTGCAAAAAAGATATTGATTTTTATTACTATTGTACTATGGTTAAGTATGTGCTATAATAATATTTCAAGTTGTTTCATTATTTTGTTCAAAAAAAGCATACAAAGATGCGCTAATAATTTGCCGCGGGTGAATTGTTAACAAGACTTCACGACATTACACAGACAGACATTAAACTTCACGCGAATGCAGTCACAGCTAGTATTGAAATAAATCCTAAAGATAAGCCATAATAAGCATGATCAAGACTGAAAGGTCAGATACTGTTCATAATTACATAATGTCAAGATCTTGTCGCTAGATAATGAGTTAACCGACTTGACGGGAAGGAAGCCGGTGGTCAAACATTTAATAGTTTGTTGTTCAAAGTCAGAGAAGTGTAAACTTTGTCTTTGAAAATCAAGTCTCTAAGAGCTTTATTAAGATTTGTCTCGATTGTGTAGCAGGAAATATGAATTTAACCTGAAAAGCTCATAAAAAAATCACTAAATATATTTATGAACTGTTCAAAAACATTAAATAAAACATTTATTTCGGACAAATAGTCCATAGCTAAGACAGGGTTTTTAGTCATAATAATTATATTTATAACTCATTTTCACAAAAGTGAGGGAATGTTCATCCTTGTGCCCCAACCACCGCGATAGAAGACGCCCTGGGCGTCAGAAATCACAAGGCGATCTCCAGCCACCATAGGGGCGGGCTTACAAACGACGAGAAATGGGGAGCTCGTCGTTCACTCGCCCCATAAAGACTGAACTCTAATCGTCGACGGTGTGTACTGACCCACGCGCGTCTCAAAGATATGTCAGTCAGTAAATCGTAGGAGCCCCGCAGGGCTGATATAATGGCCGGCCATGGGAAAAAGTATGAAAGGGATACTCATGGTCCTAGAACACAACAGAGGTGTGATTGTGTTGTTGTATGTTGTTATGTTGTAGTTATGGTTGTCGTAGTTCTTACTAAAGTTTTTGTTACTAATATGCATAATATTAGTAACAAAAAAAAATGAGTAAGAACAACTTATGTCATAATCACTATTATGCATATAAGTAAATTCGTATTCATTCATAAATTATTTCAAAAGTTTCTCTTTTGAAAGCCCTTTCCTAACATTTTGAGCTTTCTTTTATATTCTCATTTCTTTGAGAGCGACATGCAAATGCTTGTTTCTCGTTAAAAAGATAATTTATGCCGCATTTTTATGTTGTAAATGAATGGCGTAGAAACACAATTTTCGTCCCATTGTTGGAATATAAAATAAATAGGAAAGAAAACTTATCATGATTGGAAATAAATGGTTGAGAGAATCTTTATCGTGCGTGGGACAATAGGCAGCTGATATACCAATACATAATTATAAATAAAAAAAATATCTAAATTACTTACTTATTTTTTTTCCGTTTGAAGTATCTGATATTTGTTTATTGTGCAAACTACCACAGTGTTGTCTTTTTTAACCCAAAGGTTGACTGGTAGAGAATGCCATGTTGCATTAAGTCCGCCACTACTGTACATGAAGATTAAATAAATAAATAATTTAAAATAAAATGTTGCCTTATACCAGGAACTACTCTTGTATCGTGAGTGCGTTTACAAACATGTAAACTTACATACACAAGACACCTAGAATCATAACAACTGTCTGTAGGCCATACAAATATTTGTTCCATGCGGGAACCGAACACAGGACACACCGTGCAGCACCCAATTGCTATCAATGCGTCAACCGTGCCGCCCGTGTATCTTCATAGGTACAATCACGAGCAATAAGATGTCACATTTACTAATCTATATTAGTTTCTGCATTTCAAGGAATTAGTGTACGAAAGTTTGTTCAAAATTACCTGGTTAGCTTAAAAATTCGAAGACATTGTGACATCCACCAATACGCACTGGCCCCGCGTGGTGGATTACGGCCCATTCTCTCTACTAGAGAGGAGGTCTGAGTCCCAGCAGTGGGAATATTATAAGGCTGATTATGGCTTATGATCTGGTTAGGTAATTTAAAACAAATTGTCGAACATATTTTTCTTGAATGACAGAAGTTAAACTAGACAGACATTGTGACAACATAGGTATATATATTATTGCTCATAACTGTACATTCATATTAATAATAATATTCCACAAGTACACAACGCTGTCTAGCCCCAAGCTAAGCAGAGCTTGTGTTATGGGTACTGGTAACTGATAAACATACTTATATATTTCTAAATACATACATATTATAGATATTAAACCCAAACACAGAACGAATGATCATATTCATCAAATAAACATTTGTCCTGGGTGGGAAGCGAACCCATGAATTCCGGCATAGCACCACTAACCACTAGACCAACAGGCCAGTCAATTATAGGCTTATATTTCAAAGATTGTTTTCCTATGGTACTCGGAGTCGTTAGGGAAGAAAAATAGGTTGTCATGGGAGAGGTCGGGTTACCTCGGACAGCTGAAGTAACGCTGAGGTACGGAAAAACCTTCGGAAAATGAAATTATCAAAACCGACAGGGCTTTTACCTCTACACTTATGTTCGTAAATAGACAAAATGTAGGAAAAAGCTGTTGTGTTTTTGGGATTTAACGGTTTATCTCATGGTAAAAGTTGTTTACCTTCCAAAAAAAAAACGTACCTACCTATTTAGGTAACTTTTTTTTTGAGATGTGGAAATTATCGAATAGCGTGTCTCACTTGATTGAGCAAGAGGGCGTGTCAGACTTTTACTAACCAAAACTCACCTGTGTTCCTTTAGTTGTCCTTTGAGTTCCAGATAACTCTTTCGAACAATTTGCAGCCCTAGTAGATATTGGCCTCCTCCACACACATTCTGTTGTGTTGAGGCACGCTTGGAACACAACGCGTCGTTTTACTGGATGGCCGGACAGCGAGCTACCAATTGCTCGCCATCTACAAGCCCGCGCCTACTGGCTAGGAATTGTCCGATGCCAGCCTCCTGTCGCAGCGGCAGGAGGCGTAAGGACGTCTTCTCCCTCAATGGTTTCGGATTGCCCTAAAAAATTAAAATTTGCCCCTATCAAGGATACTATGTATCAAACCTTTTTACAAGGTTTATTTAGTTTTACCTGTTCCGATGTTTGTCTATAATCAAATCTTGCAAATTTTTGATCGACTTGCCGGTTACCGATTGAGCTGAAATTTTGCATGCATGTGTAAATCAGATGACAATGCAAAATTATTATGACAGTGAGCTAGCTGATCTGATTATGGAACTGGAAGGTGGCTATAAGAGCTTGGTAGTTAAACGACATAACTCCGTCGAGTTTGGGCTCGTATGATTCGTCTTGACGAGTATTTATTATATAAGTTTTACACCGTGCAATAAAAGCTTGCTATGAAAAAAAAAATCATTAATAATTTGTTATACAACGTGTAATGTTAAATGTGCAAAACCTCAGACACCCCAAATGATTTTTAATTTAAAAGACCTAATTCAGTGAAACAGAAACATTAAAAATCTTTTTAAAGGTTTTATGTGCAGCTTTACTTTGTTTAAAATTAATATCTGCGTTGAAATAAGAACTTTTATTATCCCGTGTATGAGAAAATTTTATTGGACTACAACCACTTGTGTTTTTTTACCTATTTCGGCGGGTCCAAGACGTCGACGGCGCGCACTGTTCCCGCGCGCCTCAAGGAGTTGTCAGCAGCAAGAGGGGCCCAGCTGGGTCGAAGCCTACTGGGGACAGGGTTGTCCGAAAGGGAGTACGTGCCCCGGTATGAAGGCTAGAAGGAACGGCGCGGGGTTTTTAGTCAGTAAGAGTTTGACACTGTCTCCCGCTCCACCCAAGAGCGGGTTTCGTCAAAGATGATTTTCCCCGTCAACAAAAAAAAAAAACCTATTTCGGCGGGTTTGCGGACGTGGTGGCTTGACCTATTCATAAATAGATAGGGCGACATTTTTAATGAAGATTTTTTTGAAAAATGTGTCCTTATTAAAAAGTGGTTTAATAGATACTGCTCCTTATTCTGATCAAACTATTTTCAGGTTTTGCGCATTTAACGTTACACGTTGTAGAAATGTGAATGATAAAAAGGTATAACGGTATGGTCAGATGTCATTAGAAATTATTGTATCTGCCATGAAACATAGGTATGTCACATTTTTATATAAATGTTAATGAAGAAGAGGCATCTAGGGACGTACGCTCAGAAACCACGTAAAATTAATGTATGTGCCAAGAAATATATTTGTATGACGTATATTTTGGAAATACAGTTATCGAGTATATTTCTCTCGCATCATTGCTTTGTGGGCCTGTGCTCTGGGGACGTGTCAATTAACGTTCAATTCAGCAATGTATGATGGTATAAAAATATAAAAAGAATCAATATGGACCCTGTCCGGCACAGCAAAGCTAGGAGAGGGGACAAAGGCTAACTTGTCATCATGTTCAAAGAGCGCTTCTTGATTTAAGCGTGTCTTTATGTCTTTCTAGCATTTTGATAACTTCCCTTTCTTACTGTTTTTGAAAGGGCCCCATTTTTTAAATAAAAGATTTCGCATTTATTTTTCATTTTTCATATTTGAATAAGCCGGTCGTTGTCGTTCGATCGAGGTCGTCTTTCGACTGATATGATGATGATTTGAATAAGGAGCCAAAATCGACCAAAATATTTATTACAAGTAGGTACTATGTACAGTAATGTTGTCGTGTTTATATTTTGATCCTTGCGAGTTACTTTTACATGATACTCCAACTCTTACAAAAAAAAAGAAATGGCAATTTACAAGGCAATAACTTTGTTTATTTTGTCTTATCTATCAGATTTACTTATGTCTCAGTTGAAACAGACTTAACTGGAATAATTGATTAGAAGCACATTTGACCAGTTAAAACTACTTTAAAATTACTAAAATTTACTCAACATTAGAACTTCCCTTTGACCCTTTTCAAAGTTCTATAAAATGATATGATTATTTTTTACACGACATTACCTTAAGTCACAACCAATTGCAATTCTACGGATAATAAAACACTAACTAGAGTAGAAAGAATATTGAAATGGGTCAAATTTGGGACGCCTGTGCTTCTAGTATTAAAAACCAAAACGGTTGGTAGGTTTTTGGTTCTGCCGTTTTATTGTAATGATTCTGGGTTCTTATAGATGACTTAAACGTTTCGTGTATCCTAAAATAAATAAATGCATTTAAATTTGATAAGAGTTTCAACTGAAGGCTGTCAAAACTTGTGTTTAATTAACAGTATTGACTATAACGTTTATAAATAGTTGAAGAAAATGTTTGATTGATTTATCGGCTTCGGATAACATTAATATACGTTCAGATATTTCCTTATAATATTAGTTTATCGGGTCAAATTAAGTTAACAAACAAAACTCTATAAATGTGATCAGTTTCTATTGAAGACAAAACAAAGAAAATAAATTTTATATTTTAAGTGACTACGGTTGGGTCAACGGGGGTACTTGAAATGTTAAGTTTAGTATTAGAATTCCGTACTATTTCCGAATGGAGCTATAAAGAATCACTCGTGTGTGGTGTCTGTTTGTCTGTCACAGGCCATTTGTTCTGAATCTACAGAAACAGTTCAATTGGATGATAAACATTTGCATTTTTGTGACCCAACCACGACTACCTAGTTTGAATATGAGGTAACTTTTTCAGATATATATGTAATTAGAAATTAAATTTAATAAAAAAAACAAATTTGACTATATATGATGTATTAAACGAATGGGCTTACTGTGAGGGCCTCAAATAGTTTATTTTCGTAATTTTAAAATACTTAAACTATTTTAAAGCCGTTAAAGAGGAGAGTGCTTATAAAACAAATATTACAGTTTTCAAAATTTCTAAATAAACTGCACTTAATTACACAAAAACAATAATGAAGAACCTAAATAGAAGTGCCAACAGTTTTGCCGCGAGATATTAGCAAACCTAGCCTTAATTTAGAGAAAATTAAAAAAAATAAAAACTTAGTCAAGTCTGCAAATAGGTCGATCGATACAGTGCGGTGTATTTTTGGAAATGTTGAAAACTGTAAGCGCCGTTTCGGGGACTCTCCCCACTCCTAAGTTTCAAATTGTCAAAATAAAACAATACAGAAAAAAGTTTTTTTACTTATACAAGAAACCCTATAATAGGATTATGGTTTCAAAAGAATATGTTAAAAATGTATGATTCATTGCAGATATTTGCGAGTGAGTTCGCCTGGCACATTACTGGTTTTCTGTTTCGTAATCGTTAGACATTGAGACCCATTATAACTGCGAAACAATACTTTGATATGTTTGTATGTATAGTAAAGTCAAGGTTTTCAAAATATTCGGAAGACTGGATCTCTGCTAGTATTCTATCATGATTCTCTTCTCTATTTTCTCTGATATTTCGCCGGCGGCTAAACCCATATTTAGGACAAGTGAGGTTTCAATTTCAAGTATCGTTTTAGCACTGGTTATAAGCCAGCTTTTATCCGCAAGGGATTTCATAATGTCATTTCTGCTGCCTATGTGAATTTCCAATTCTATGTAGAAATGGTCGATTCATTTCTTTAACTGTAAAATCGTTATTAGGTACTCTAGATCCCTGAAATCGTTTTCAATATAAATGATAAGATGTTTGAACTTTGGTTTCTACAATTCTCATTCTATATAACGTTTTGTCTGTAGTATACGGTATCACTCTTGGATTCCTTTTTTCCTTATTAGGTTTTTTTTTTTTTATATAATTGAGTCACTCGTTTACCACTATCTCACTGATTGTAAGCGATGATGTAATCGACGATGTAGAACTTAGCCTAGAGATAACCTAATTCCAGAATTAGAGACTAGAGGTATCTAGACAATTGTTCTCCATCGCGTTGGCAGTATAACTTTACTTTTGATAACACTTACTTATTTTTATTTATTAAAAGTAATCTTTATAAAAAACGTTTTACAAAAAAAAAAACTTAAACCGACTTCAGTGTAAAAAACACTGAAAAGTACAAAAAAAAAAAAAAATTTCGGAAGTCGGTGTTTCTATTATAAATACCTAATTTTGTCTCTTCCTTAATTAACACCGACTTCCGAAATTAAAATTATTTTGTACTTTTCAGTGTTTTTTTACACTGAAGTCGGTTTAAGTTTTTTTTGTAAAAAGTTTTTAATTTTTCACTTTTTAGTTATGGTAGCACCACTAAAAAGAACCTACCCTTCAGCTAAATATAAATTACCTTAGAGCCAGAGTGCATCTCATAACGATTCTAATACCTAATCCCAAATACATGAATTTACCTTCCGGTTTATCACCAGATCAGTTCGATATATCCCCTCCCCTATTTCAGTCAGTTATCGACTACAGCTATAAACAAAGCAATTTTACTTGTTACGACAATTCTACTATGATTTTATGAGGAGTTCTCTTCCATATCTTCGAAGTTCATGATCACATCATAACAATATTAATAATAATTAGTTATAGTATCTTTCTATGTATTAGTTTATTATTTTGTAAGATTATTTGTGTATTTTATCTATGGGCCTTAGTTGCCTGATAATAAAGAATTATTATTATTATTATTATAACCTTTCAATAAAAAAAATAATTTCAAAATCGGTCCACAATTAACCGAGATATCGGTGAACATACATACAAAAAAAAAAACATACATTCAGCCGAACATAGAATGCCTCCTTCTTTTCGAAGTCGGTTAAAAACAATATATCGTTATTCCAATTTTAATACTATACTTTTTCTTTTCCACCTTTTATTCTAAAATAGCTGGTGAATATTCTATAGCATGCTACTACGGATGATCACTGTCTCCTAAGCCACAGAGATATATATACTTAGTTTAGGTGTTAGAGCGTTTAAAAATGTCCTATATAAATAATAATAATATTTTACAACTATCGCAAAACGCTGTCTAGTATCGAACTAAGCAGAGCTTGTATTGTGACTACTAGATAACATATCTGCACATTGATTGAATATAGGCTTTAAGTAATTATTCAATCAATACTTTTAGAATTAGAAATTTTGTAACAAAAAGTTTGAGATGAAGTAAATAAATACTTATTATATTAGAATTTTCGGAGTACCTTAGCCTTCCACCTTAGCGTACCAGTACCCAGAGAGTCTAGAACTCCTCCTTTCTACTGATTTATGACTATTTGAGACTAAAGAATGTCATTTGTTCGCAGGTGCAGTGTGTTGCGACGAAGAGTACCGGTTGATTCGTCACCTGATGACAAGATACGATGCCTCTGTGAGGCCCGTAGAGAACTCGTCACAGCCTCTTCTGGTCACCTTCGGGGTGTCTCTGCATCACATCATCGATGTGGTTCGTATATTTTTTTACTATTTAGTTACGCTGCTTGTCCATTTTCTAATCATCCCCAAAATGTAATGTACAGTGTAATTTAAGCAGGTAATTTATGACAATATCCTAGGATAGAGAGGGTAGCAACATGTCATTAAATATTTAAACATAAAAAAAAATTATATAGCCATGACATGCCTCCAAAGAATCTGAACTTGGTGATATCATAACATTTATAACACAAATCTAGATTTTATTATCACCCTTTACCTGTAACTCAAAATTCATTCAGTCACTGTCACCGTAATGTTCACAATTTTTATTTTATTTTATATCCTCTAAAAGTGAATACCTACTGAATAAAATAAAAGTATAAACAAAAATGAGGATGTAGGTATGTATTGGAGTCCATAAATGTATTGAACGAAATTCGACGCGTTATTCAATACCCATTCTTTTGTGTTAAAGAATGAATGAATTTTTTTTTATTATTATGTATACTGGCACGTATGTAGGCACATTTATTTTTAAAATATGCGACATCACTCTGTTACAGACGTTGTCCTGTCTGTAAGTAAGATTTTCGTCTGAATAATAAATTAAGAACCCGATTACAGCGCTACTTACCGGGTTCATTTTATTTTCAAACCATCTAGGGACTCACACAAATATGCAAACATAAGTTAGGTGACAAACACACGTACAGAATAATTAATATATACATTAAGATTAAGCTGAAGAGTACGTTTACTACACACTGTTATACCTTGATCACCAGTACCGAGTAAACGGGCGAGACAGTGCTCTCGGCCGAGTACTCGGTACGTGTGAACACAGCGCCGAGTGGCCGGCCGAGCACTTATCTCTACAACTCGCTAACATCACTGTCTCGGCCGAGCAACGTGTGATCAAGGCATTAGAAAAGCAGCGAATCTAATCTTGACTAATATGAAAGTATTTCTACTATACATTCTTCAAAAAGTTATCCTGTATGCTCAGCTCACCGCAGCGATTAAACTCCGCCCGTCTCTGAGAAAATTAAAATTGTCTTAGGAACTTTTCAAGTAATTAAAACAAGAAAAAATATAGGGCTATGAATTGTGACGTTGATTTTTTACATGGGAGAAGTTCGTAATTGTCTTTTAGAAAATATTTTTGGGGAGTGTTCAGTTAGCGCGAACGTGAGCGCTTTAACAGAAATTAGGGTTAGGAGTACTTTATAAAAATATGTTTCATGGTAATGTCTTAACGACACTTCTATTGACTTGCCGGAAATATCTATTGAAGAAAATTTTGTGGTGCGGTAAATAAGGTCATATATAAAAATTACTTGGTCATGTCGGTGCCGATGAAAAGCAGGCACGGGTTGCTTGTATTGTACGAACTAGGTAGTATGGCATCAGTACCGTAAAGAAGATTTTTTTGTTCTATTTATGAGTAGTTCAAAATTCTACAATTCTCAAAAGACAAACGCATTTCTATACCAAAAGCTTACTGACAAAATAATGCAATCAAAAAGATAACTTGTAAAAAAACCAAAGCTCGCAACTCAATTCTTTTACCTTGACTGGCCTGTTGGTCTAGTGGTTAGTGGCTGGCTGCTATGCCGGAGATTGTGGGTTCGATTCCCACCCAGGAAAAATGATTGTGTGAGCACGATCGTTTGTTCTGTGTGTGGGTGTAATTTATGTATAGTATGTATTTAGAAATATATAATGTTAATCAGTTATCTAGTACTCATAACACTAGCTCTGCTTAGCTTGAGACTAGACGACATTGTGTGCCATTTGTGGAATATTATTATTTATATAAACATTTCCTCACATATCCTAGAAATAAAAATTCAAAGACATGTGACACCCACCAACCTGCACTAGGCCCTCGTGGTGGATTACGGTCCATACCTTCTCCTAGAGATGAGGCCTGAGTCCCAGCAGTGGGAACACTATAAGGCCGACTATGCTATGCTATATAAACATTTATTAACGAAAGTACTATTCATATTGAACACGTCCGTGACAAAAGTCAATTGACTAAGCCTGAAAACAAAAGCTAAGTACAAAATGTATTGCGTGCCAGGTAAGGTCACGCTTCTTGTCACGTGACTTCTCCGCAGGTAATGTTATTACCATACATTTAGTATTCAGTTTTCGGCAGAAATGCTACCAAAAAAGTCATTTGTCTAAGCCTGCAGCAGACCTAGCCAAGTGACTTTATCAAGTCTTAGGGTGATTTACGGTGGAGCACACCGTCGAGGTGTGCCCTGCCTGGGCGGAGCATTGCCGTGCCCTCGTGGGGGCGATCGGCGGCGGAGACCTCTCGCGCCGGGCTCTGGTCGAGGCCATGGTCCGGAGCGAGGAAGAATGGCAGGCGGTCGCCTCCTTCTGCGAAGCAGTAATGCTTGCAAAGGAGGAGGCGGACCGCATCAGGCTACGGCGCCCTCGCCGCCGTCGCCGGGATTTCCGGCCACCGTAGATGCGGGCTCGCGGACGGCGAGCCATGGGTAGCTCGCTGTCCGATCGTCCGGTAATGGACCGAGTCCAAGGAGTTGTCAGCAGCAGGAGGGGCCCAGCTGGGTCGAAGCCTACTGGGGACAGGTTTGTCCGAAAGGGAGCTCGTGCCTCGGTATGAAGGCTAGAAGGAACGGCGCGGGGTTTTTAGTCAGTAAGAGTCTGACACTATCTCCCGCTCCAACCAAGAGCGGGTTTTATCATAAGATGATTTTCCCCGTCGACAAAAAAAAGGGTGGTTTAATATCGTGCGGATTTCATCACGCGTCCGGGATTGTCCCGCACGCGTAATCCCCGCTAATGTCCATTTCATACAAGTATTTATTGTTATACGTGGAATAAGCATGCGAGACGCGTTTTTTTGCATTTTGTTTTCTGCAGGCAGGCGGAGCAATCCTGCATGCATGATGAAATCTGCACGATATTAAAAATTGGTGTTGTTTTAACTATGGGGTTTATTAAACCTTAAATATCGACTCTTGCGTCTATTTTATTTTTTAGCTACGAGTTCCATGCATACCCAGTAGACAAACAATATTCCCTTTTAACCGAGGAAAACCAAGTTTATGTTCAAAGGAGAATTCAGTAAACCTTTGCACAGCCCGATATTGTGGCTGTTTGTATATTTCATATCTCAAAGCTCTCTTGTGTACATTTATAATATCTCAGAAAATATACTTAAGAAGTGCGAACGCTTTTGAACGGCTTTATTTTAGAAATTATCTTGGATTGCCGGAATTTGTGTTATCAAATATGGGCCAGTTTTTTTTTTACTTATCTGTTAAAAAGCGTTGCAAATATATTTTTTTTGTAAAAATTTCAAAATGAAAGTAAAACAGTATCAGATAACCAGTGAGTTGGGACGAGATTTCAATCGAGGTAAAATTCTGTTCTGGCTTTACATTTTTTTCTGTATCAATCACATGATTGGTAAAGTCGCTAGTCAAATAATGAAAAAAAAAAAACTCTTGGCACGTCATTTAATTATTTTTTTTAAAGAGATTAGATAAAAACACAGATTAACCGGCTAAGAAGCAAGGACTAAAACATAACGCGCTGTCAATCTTAGCTTGGTCCTTATGGGACTGCGAGCTACCCATCGCTCGCCGTCTCCCAGCGCCCGGGTCGTCACCTACCTGTGTTCCTTTCTTTTGCTTTCCAATGTAAGGTAGCTCTTTCAAACATTCCTACGTTCGGCCCCTTCAATTTTGCTGACATCTCTATGAGGTGCGCGAGGAACACCACGCTCTGTTGACACATGTTTGGTACCTAAATACCAATTACTACTAAAATACCAATTAATACTAATTATATTATATATATCCCATACAGCCATATGAAGTAGCGGTTACGACTTAAGTCGACACCTTTTGTGTCGTAACGAAATTTATTTGTAATATTGTTCCGTAGCATAACGTCGCCGTGTCGACTTCTGTTTCGACACCGTTTCGAAGTGGGGAATAATCGTAACAGAATAGCAGTAACTTTCAGTCGCATTGTGACTTCGTCGTGTCGACACGTCGCAACTTTCATGCGCTCACTTATTGCCAAAGATTTTATAATATATCCTACTAGAGTAGGATATATAAAATCTTTGCTTATTGCACATTCAATTTTCAATTCTATACTTGTCAAATTTTATTGTAATTCGTTCTTTTTTGTGGATGTCAAAGAGATAAATATTCGCCGCCATCATAAAAAATGGATGTATCTATTTATTTACGTATTTCTGTGATAACTGCATCATACTCGATCGAAAATCTTCTGCGAAATTAAATGCATCGTGTGATTTGATGTCAGTATAATAAATTAACCGATGCGCCTTTCTGATTTGATAAAATACTTAAAATATTTTCTGTTATTGTTGTTGTTTTCAATTTAAAAAATACCAAGCATCGTATTTCCGAGCAACGCAGAAGATTTTATTAATACGGCTTACATAAATTTAACCAAAATATATTCTAGAATACTATAATAATAATATAATTGTGTAAAAAAATGTAGATAATTTTGTATCTACTTGAGAGATGAAAGCCAACACAATGTTTCGTAGCTGTGTTTACATTTGTGTCGGCATTGTGTGTAGTGTGACTGTTTTAACAAAATGGAGATTATTATTTTATGTTTGCAGTGGTTCTCAACATAAAGTTAATTTTATCAAAAATTTAACTAGTGAGGAAGTAACTGCGGTGCCGGAAGGATGGGTCGTGGGAACATATAGCTTGGCCTCGTTTACTTAAAAAAAGTGAGATTGAATCACTAAGAAGTGATGAAAAAATCATAGCCGACAAATCTTGGAAAAATAAATAGCAGAATAAAATTAGATGATATTTCTTCATTTTTATATTCTAAATTTCAAGACACAGAAGAAATAGTTTTCTGTAAAAGCTCGAAGATAGACGAAAACGCTTTGGTTGCTTATGACTCATAGTTATAAAATAAAAGATCAATAATTTTATTGAATAAAATAGCACACTTTGAGAACCCCAGTTGTTTTCTGTTTGGTTAAATCCTGTAATTTAGTGTCGTCCATGTTTTGACACTTTAATTTTAATATTTACACAAGAATTCAAAGTAAACACAATGTGTCGTAAATTAATTACGAAAAAATTGTCGTAACTTGTCGACACAGATACAACACTTATTTACTGTAACATTTTTCAGTACAAAGTGTTGATATCGTTCCTACACGCTGTAACCAAAATCCGCTCAGTTATTAAGTTTAGTAATAGTTACGACACTGTTACGTTGTCTTGCTAATCTGCGACTATTTGAGAATTTTGCGACCGAAAATGGTTGTATGGGTATATAATAATAAGGTATGTAAATGTTAAGGAACTTTGTCTTAAAGCCATATTTTTTTCAATGAACAACATTATCCTTATCTACACTAATATAATAAAGAGGTAAAGTTTGTTGTTTTGTTTTTATGATTTTTATTTTTTTTGTTTGTAGGAGGTAATGTCTGGAAGTACTGGTCTGATTGCTAAAATTTTTCCACCGTTAGAAAGCTGCTTTATTCCTGAGTGACATAGGCTATATTTTATGTAGGTACGCGAGTGAAGCCGCTGGCAAAAGCTAGTCAGGAAAATAAATGAAAGAAGTATGTAGATGCTTACCTAATTAGTTAGATCCGAAGATTGAATAAATATTTCGTCCCCATTGTCTGTAATCAATCAATCTTAGTCCAACACATTGGATGTCACTCTTTTGCTTTCAATTGCCAAGACTCTGTTTTTGTTCTCGTTCGGTTTTTCTTGACCTACTCTATTCTTACTTAATTTTATTTGATCTTGGAAGTGTATTAGTAAATTTTTTTTGCTGGATTAGGTAAATATAAGGAGAATTGTTTTTATGTTTTACTTCATTAATAATTGTGATTGGTGTTTGTTCGTTTTCTTGTTTATACATCACTTCTAGATCGTAGTTTTTTCATTTGATTTTTTCTTGACTTTGATTAAAGTCTGAGAGTTTTCTTGGTATCTATTTGGGATGGTTCATGTTGTACATTCAGTCAAAAAAGTATCGGGAATGGATGATTTGTTTATGGTTCCAAATTAAATTTTTTGTTTTTTTGTAGTTGTTAGATTGGCATAACTGTTTTCCATTTTGGCGCGGAGTTTGAGTTGCATCTGTTATTTATATTAAATACAGTGCTGGTTTTAGTAATATCATATATAGTGTGTATTGCGAATTTCATAATGGACAAAAATATCGAACAAAGAGTTTGTCTTAAATTTTGCATCGCCAATGGAATTTCGTGAAAAAACTCGTGCTTATGAGTGGTTCAAAGCGTTCAAAAGCGGTCGAGATGTGATGGAAGATTTGCCTCGCTCTGGTAGGCCGTCAACGTCTGCAACTGAAGTTAACATCGCAAAATTGAAGGAAATAGTGACTGAAAATCCCCATTCAACTCTGAGAGAGATAGCCGCCAAACTTTCTGTATCTCACGAGTCGATCCGTACCATTTTAACTAATCATTTGGGTATGAAACATGTTGCTGCTCGGCTAGTCCCAAAAGATCTGAATTTTCTCCAAAAACTCAATCGCATGAAAGTCGCTGAGGACATGTTAGAACGAGTCAGTTCGGACCCAACATTCATGAAACGCATTGTTACTGGTGACGAGACGTGGGTTTACGAGTTTGACATGCAAACTAGTCAACAAGCTTCGGAGTGGCGCCTTCCAACTGATCCGAAACCGAAAAAACCACGCCAAAGTCGATCAAAAGTCAAAGTTGACTGTTTTCTTTGACTATCGCGGTGTTGTGCACTCTGAATTCTTACCGGAAGGTCTAACGGTAAATAAAGAATATTATTTGAGCGTTACGCGGCGTTTAAGAGAGCAAATTCGACGAAAAAGGCCAGATTTGTGGAAAGAAAATTCTTGGATTTTACACCACGACAATGCGCCTTCGCACAAGGCTATCATTGTGAACGAATTTTTGACCAAACACTCAACAAATACCATCCAGCAACCACCATATTCACCAGATATGGCTCCTGCTGACTTTTTTCTTTTTCCTAAACTAAAATTACCAGTTCGTGGCACCCGTTTTCAATCGATAGAAGACATAAAGGAGAATTCGCGGCGAGAACTGAATTCAATTCAGGAAGCAGCGTATAAAAAATGTTTTGATGAATGGATTATTCGTTGGCGCAAGTGTATCGTTTCTAAAGGAGCATACTTTGAAGGTGATAAAATAAATTTGGATGAATAACAGACATTTTGTGTATTATTGATCTTTTCCCGGTACTTTCTTGACAGAGTAGTATATAGCTATTAAAGCTACTTTTGTAATAAGTGTTCAGCCGCTGGATCTTGAAATGAATCTATTTATTAGGTACTAGCTGTTCCCAGCGGCTTCGCCCGCGTGATAGCAGAAAATTATCCCAAGGAAACATACTTCCGGGATAAAAAGTATCCTATATCCTATTCCAGGACATGGTCTATCCGTGTGCCAAGTTTCATCAAAATCGGTTTTTCCATTTAGGCGTGAAGACGTAACAAACAAACTCATTTTCGCTTTTATAATATTAGTAAGGATACCTTATAATATTAAGAACAAATAAAAATACAAACATATTCCAGTATTCCATAAAAAAAATGAAGGTCAAAATTAAATGCATATTAACTTTAACGTCGGAAAACGTTGTTTTGTTTCTTCTAAAATTAAAGTTATTTTGCAAGTTTTAGTGTTTTTTTTAGATTTTGCACTTTTAGTTTTAGTTAAAACTACAAAATAGTGTGTAAGTTCCATAATTATATAAAGTTTTATCATTTGTCATTATAATTTTAGTATATCATTGTATAGCCAGAGTATAGGTACGTCATTTCTCTGAAATTATTCATAGCCCCAAAGAAGAATGTCTTCAAGGTTTCACCTTCTGGCTTCATCATCACATCTGATCGAGGGTACTATTTTAATTAGTACCATTTTAGTGTCGCTTAGTTATCATAATTGATATATTATATCTGTGTGTTTATTACCGGTCTGTTTTCATCAACAAAACTAGGTTTATCTAATATTAATCCCATTTGTATAATAATTTTCTTTTGAAAGTCTACCCTTTCACAGAGTAATGAGGTAAAAACACAAATTAAAAATACAGCCGAATGGGGAACCCTTTCTTTTTTTAAAGTCAGTTAAAAAAAGAGACATTTTATTTATTCGTGACAATTCAATAAAGTGTTCCATTTTACTTCTTTTTCATTTGATTGTGTCAAAACTTGATAGCGAAATAGACAAAGTTTTTCTTTCATTGGGCATGATGTTTTTGACTCGTTCTCGCTGTCATCTTGTCTTTGTTCTCGTCTTTAACCCGACTCATTACAAACTGTAATAACAAATGAAATTCGTCTTTTATGTTGAAACAATAAGGGTTACTTCCGAGAAATCTTTACTACGCTTGTTGCAATGTTTCGGTTTACGTAAATGATGTTACAATTAAAATTCAGTTAGATTTAATAAGCCGTCTGGTTCCAATTCCAAGCTAAACAGAGCTTGTGTTATGAGTACTAGACAACTGATATACATTCATATATATTTCTAAACACATAGTATAACGGATAAATTACACAGACACAAAACAAATGCGCGTGCTCAACACACAAGCATTTGTTCTGGGTGGGAACCGAACCGACGACTTCCGGCATAGCAGTCAGGACCACTGACCACTAGACCAACAGGCCAGTCTAATTGTGTATGTACCTTTTAACGTCTCAAATGAAACCTTGATTAAAATGAGGTTAATTTGAGACAATTCGAGAGAGAATAGGTTACTTTTAGGCAAGAGAGTGCTCCATCGTCGACCACAGTACTGCTTACCATAATCATAGTAATTGGTGAAGTGCTAGCTTATCAAAAAAGAAATATTAGTTCTTCAAGATTTCATTGAATTTAACATTTAGTTTAAACAAAACTCATACGATAAAACTAAGATATTAATTATATTATATTAGAACTTGCATTGTTTTAAACAACCACGGGAATTTCAATGTTCTCAATAACATTCCGCTGCTTATATATAGGTAAATGTATTCCATACAAGATCCACGTACATGATTATAAACTCGCTTCACCACCGGCTTCGCCCCTGAGAAAATTGACAATTATCCAGCAAGGATTGAAAGTATACTAAGTCCTTATCTTGGTCATGGTTTACTTATGTTCTAAATTTTATAGAAAGTTCTTTCGCCGTTATTAACCAATATACTTTAACTTAAAGTAATACATTAATTGTTGCTGCAGCCAGCGGCTTTACCCACGTGATGTAAAAATATATCCCAAGGGAACATACTGCCGGGATAAAAAGTATGCTATTTTGAGACATGGTCTGCCCGTGTACCAACTTTCATCGAAATCCGTTCAGCCGTTCGAGCGTGAAGAAGTAACAAGCACATACACTTTCAGCTTTTTTTAAAGACGGCTGGGGTTTTTATTTTTAAGTGAGAAAATCATCCAATGACATCCCCCGCTCAAGGGTGGAGGGAGAGATAGTGTCAAACTTTCACTGACTAAATACCTGTTCCTTCGTTGCTTTTTGTACCGGGACCGAGTCTTCCTTTCAGAAGCAGACCCTTGGCCCCATTAGGTTTCGACTTTGGTTAGCCCCTCCGGTTTGATGACAACTCCGACACGAAAGACCGACGAGATGGCAATCCGGCACTACCGGGGAGACATTAGGAACAGGACCAACATGTGGCGTTACGTGCATTTCGAAGCTCGTGGGTTTGCCTACCAATGAACTACTAGCCAAGTTACGACCTTTTCGTTTCAATTATCTTTCGTCGATCGCCTCGAGTCGGCAACGCCTCCAAGTTCCTAGTTATGACCACGTGACTGAGCTTCTAAGTTTCAAGCCCTCAGATCTCCGAACTGCGGGCTATTGCAGAGAAATTCGCAATGGAAAAACTAGAAATCCCATCACATCAAGCTCAACAGCAACAAGAGCAACATTAAGAAAATTTACAGGTATCACAATAGAAAAGTATAAAACCTCTTGTTCTTTCATTCGTAAGTAAAAACAGAGAATTATGAACAAATAATCTCAAACATAGCGAAAGTAACTACATTTGAGGGGAATTCGTGAATTTCCGCACGTTTTATTAAATTTCATAGGCAGGTGGATTCGGAGCGAAGTCACTCGACGACCGTGCTTGCCTTAATACCCCCTTCCGTAGACATACGACATAATATTACGCTTGTGTCCCTCAGAGGGATGAGCAGAAGAGGGAACACGTACGCTTTAAACACCCATTTTCTTAATTAAACATTTAAAGTTAATATCAGGATGGCGACTAGCCGATTTTCTTTTAAGGCACGAGAGCATATTCGCAAAATGTTGGTAGAATCATCATCGCACTGATTTCTTTTTTCACTACAGCTTTATTTATATGTATGTATCTAAGTATGTATTTACTATTGTATTTGTTTCTCATTTATTAAGTTGCACCTGCCATGTTATGTTTCTGCACCACCCTAAGGTCGACTGGCAGATAATGCCTAAGGCATTAAGTCCGCCTTTGTACAACTCTATGCATAAAGCTTTAAATAAATAAAGTTAGATATTTCTCCAACTCTGTTTTGGCCTAAAAACCTGTCGAAATTTGACATTAAAGTATCTAAGGATTTACATATTCTTAACTGAAAAAACATAGTTCTCAAACTCGGCCCAGAGTCAGTTACGTTGTCCGTGAAATTTTGGTGAACGTGTTTTGAGGAATTTCTTACTGGTAGCTACGTCCTCCATGCCTTCGAGTTGCTTCTGTCCAAAGGTTGTATGGATCAATAATTGGTAATTTTATATAGCTCGTTTCGCCATCTTCTGAAGTCTCTACATCTATGTCTTACTAATGTAAAATTCTAATAGGTATCCCATTTCCTTACTAGAAGATAGAACCCAGAACATTGCTCTAAAAACTGTAGTCCGTTGTAAAAATATATCAAAGATTTTTTTTATTAGAAAACGCGTCACATTAGTAAATATTATGGAGCAAAAATAATAGGGGCAATTTTTAAGTTTTTTTTTTGTAGTAAGAAGTAATAGTAAGAAAGAAAGCCATAGGTAATGATTTTTTTGAAGTTGCTACACACTAGTATCTGCTCCTGAATCGTGGGTGTATTTATAAACATGTAAACTCACCTACACAAAGCACCCAAACCCTGAACAACTATATTATGTACGTCGTACAAATATTTGTAGCGTGAACCTGTGAAACGCAGCGCGATAGCCAATCACTTAACTACTTCGCCAACGGTGTCGTCTTTTAATTGCATGTTTAATATTCTTGAAGGTCTGTAATGTTTGTAGATATATGCTAACAATAACAACGCAAAATTGACTATAAATTGTTTATGCTTAATAGAAACACAATTAAGCGACTCTGACAACTTTACTTTGTAATGTTAATTGAGAATTCTGGTATCTCTTGTAGACTCAACTATACCAAAGTTGTGGTTTTTGGTAGCATCGCTCGATCTATTCAGATAAATATATAAATTAGTAATTGTTTTCACAATATATTTAATGCAGTTACAACTAAATATCCGTTTTGGAGATTTCACTAAAATATACATTTTAATTTTTCTATCCAATACACTTCAATATGTGTAAATAAAAAAAAAACTTAATTACTAAATAAGCTATTTATATTAAAACCTAACTATGTATATAAATATAATACAGAAAGACAAAGTACGCTCAGGTTTCAAAGTGTATTCACTGGTTACTCTGAAATAACAAATGCGGTCGCTCAGATTTAGAAAAAAAATCTATTTGCTGAGGCTTCCCTCGTGTGAAAATCGTGAACTATCCTTTGTTTATTTTTTTTTTTGACAAAAATCGAGCGCACATGTCCTGATCTAGGTGTGCTAAATAATCAAATTCTTTCGGCTGTTGAGGGTTGAGTGATTAAAAACTTCTAAACAACTCTACGTACACACTTTCTCATTAATAGTATTGTAGGATTATCTAGAAAAGTATCCCAACTACTAAACAACTCGATTGCCTCGAGTCTCCATAATATTTAAATGTTGCTCTCAAAAAAAAACTCGCTTTATGTTAATATTTAAGTAAAGGTAGAGAAATAGTAATAGATAATACCTATGGACTATGGAATAAAATTTACCTCTAAGGCAAAATCTCTTAAAGTCCATACAGCAAACATGTAATAGAAAATTATATGAGAACCATGAAGATTAGTGTCTGACATGGTTTTTTGAGGAAGGAACAACACAGATTTGAGTGGACCTGTCCAGTCTGTGCAAGCATCTATCAGTATTCGTGTAACTCAACGTTGACCTGTAAACCAAGGTATTAATAAACTTACTCATATCTAATACTCGAAATAGATACATAATATACACATTCACATATATAATTATCATTATTTATTATCGTTAAGTGTTCCAGCTTTAATTTATTCGCGCAGTTGGTCTGGTTTATTTGTTCAATACGTGAGATTAATTTTCACAAGATTCCAATTTAATGGATTTTAGTACTTATTATTATGAGTAAGAATATTGATTTCAGCAGCGTTTTCATTTCATTTTCATGAATAGGTAAAATACACTTCGCTTTTCATAAAGAGAATGAACAAATCATTTGACTTTGGCTGCTAACTCTATTCATTAACGAGTATTTGTGTTTAAGATGTCCCTAGCATAGAAAAAAGGACTATGTGTTTAATTTCAACACTGATTAGCTTCTTGTGCTTAATTCTCTATGTGAAACTTAAATTTAGAATCCTTTGTTCAGTATTTAAATTAAGCATTAGGTTGCGTTTCTACTGACATGGAACTGGGTGGAGTGAAACGGAGAACAGCAGTGTAAAGTGACAACTTTGATATGGTTTGAAAGTTTTACAAACCAGGATCTTACTCAAGCCTTAGTATACAAATGTAAATTCTACACTAAATTATTATTAATAATAATTCTCATTTTATGTGGGGACTCCGTTCTGAGTAAATGCTTCATCCTATATCTGTACATGTCTTCATATAAAATAAGGGTGTCACATTCATCCTCCATTTATTTGTCTCGAAATACGAAGCTGATTTCAGTACTTCAGCTTCTGTCTACTTGTTGACGCATGCACACATCGTATATCACGTAGTGTGTACATGAGTTAACATGAAATAAGTTTTGAGGTGAAACAATAACACTATGAAAACTTGGATTAGTAAGCACTGATTTGTGAGGAATATAAATGTGAAAACTCGCTATTCGAAATAACATAGATGAGACCAAAGGATGCGACCTTTCTTCTATTGACATTCGATCAGCACAAAAAAATGTGTCGCAGGCTTGTTTTGTCCAATTTGTCACGCATAAATATACATAGATACTACCGTATATTATAACCTCCTTTCTGAAGTTGTTCAAAAACAAAAAGTAAAATAATGTTATCCAATTTAAAGCTCTTGAATTGTAGATTTTTTTTAAATTAAAATTTTAACATAAAATAGAATGTAGATATTTAACAAGCAAACATATGTACCTATTATATTATTTTTTGAGAGAACAAGACCAATTAATTATATTTTGTGGCATTTAATGTCGCACCAAAATAACTAGATAGATATTATCTATGTACTTGTAAAATACTTATAGTCTTTTGTAATTATTCTATAACTAGCTTTCCGCCCGCGGCTTCGCCCGCGTGGACTACAGTTTATATCGCGCGGGCAGAGACCCGTGCTCAGCAGTGGAATTATAGGTAGCCTATGTGTTATTCCAGTGTCTCTTCTACCTACCTACCAAATTTGATCTAAATCCGTTCAGTAGTTTTTGCGTGAAAGCGTAACAGACAGACAGACAGACAGACAGAGTTACTTTCGCATTTATAATATTAGTAGGGATATCAGGCGATTGATATAGTTTCTTATCATATTGGTTTTATCTTATGTTTTTTTAGAACAACTCTATGTACTAACCTATACAAAAAATATCTATTTCCCTTCGTCAGGTCATAACTTAAGAACGGCTTTAATGATTTTTATTTTTTTAAGTTTTATAAAACTGTAACAGGTTTATTTAAGGCTAAAGTGGATATGCTCTTAATACACTAGTGCGCTTCACCATCAATGATTGGATCACTGCTTACAGCACAAGTTTATATTACTAAAAAACTGCTCAGAAGATATCACAAAATTTAACTACTACGGAGATTAGATTATCTCCGCGCGTCTACTTTAACGCGGGCGATGGCACTGTCAGCAGCTAGTTATAAATAAAGCACACCCTATAGTCCCACATTTAACAACAAATAATTTTCATCCCCTCATCATGGAAGAGAACGGTTATTGTAAGACAGTTTTTCCCTTACGCAAAGTAACCGCAAGTTGTTGTTGATGTGGTTAAAGCCCCTTCTCGTAAGCCCCAGGGACTTGGGGCTTGGATTATGTATCACATACCCCCGACAGGGTTGTATATTTGTTTGATTTTGCAAACCATCGATTAGGACTTTGTTAATTTGTGTATGTTTGAAAGATAAATGTTGTTTTAAGGTGGTGCATCATGACTCACATTTTCACTGTTTTTCATACAACGGATCATAACTGATTATGACGTTATTACACATTTTTTATTAGATATTTTGGAAAGACAGTATTTTGTGGATATTATCTAGGTTTCTAAAGAAACCAATTTCTAAATTTGTGTAAAACTAATCCAGTAAAAACCTTTGAAAATGTCCTATTTTGTATGAACTTTGACACTTCATAATTTGCCTAAAAATTAAAAAGTCAAAAAAGTACTCCTCTATAGACCTTGCAAATTTTATTAAGATTCTAAATGACGACAACTTTTTCCAAAAACTTTTAAGGGTTTAAAAAAACAGCTATTTCCTGGAGCAAGTTTTGTGAAATTTTCGAGTAAATCTCGGAATTACCAAATACTAACAGAGTTTCCAGGCGTTATCTCTCTTTTTTTGCGTTGCCTTTTCGTCAAACATCGTGTTGGATTGCATTAAATGAAGTAACAAGCTTTTAACGTTTGGTTAAACCATTTTCGATGTTTACGATAAGCGAGTGGAGAAGGACCCTCTTAAGACTAAAATTAAGTGTGGGTTTAGCAATAAACCCAAAAACGTGCACTGCTGAACACAGGCCTCCCCTAAACGTCACCACAACGACCGATCCCGTGCGTCTCGCATACACCGCATTCCCGCGACTCCCACTGGGGCGTTCGTCCACCCTGTGGGAGGCCTTCCACCACTGCGTTTTCCGGTGCGCGACAGCTACTCTAAAGCCTTTTGGACCCATCGACCATACGTTCTATGAGCAATGTGCCCTGCCTACTGCCACTTTAATTTTTGACTGGCCTGTTGGTCTAGTGGTTAGTGGCCCTGACTTCTATGCTGGAGGCCGTGGGTTCGATTCCCACCCAGGACAAATGTTTATGTGATGAGCATGATCATTTGTTCTGTGTCTGGGTGTTTACCTATATTATGTATGTATTTAGAAATATTAAATATGTTTATCAGTTGTCTAGTACCCATAACACAAGCTCTGCTTAGCTTGGGACTAGACGGCGTTGTGTGATAGTTGTAGAATATTATTATTATTATTATTTCCTTTATTTCTCAATAAACATATAAATTATATTTTTAAATATTTAACAAAAAAATAAAAAACATTTAAAAATATAAAAAATAGTGTCCCACCGGTATCGGGAACAGGGATCAAGCTACCGGCGGTCAGGGCTCCAGAGAAAGGAACCTCCTGACTATACGAGCCGTGTCCAGGAGTACCGCTTTCTGAATCAAGCCCTTGATCCAGCCGCCTAACGAGAGCCTCCTAAGGTGTTGGTCGAGGCTCTTGGCTATTAAGCCATTGGCAAACGACTATCGGTATAATAATCGCTGAATCCACTTCCCACATGTCGACAACCTCGCGAGCCAAGTCAATATACTTGATTTGTTTATCTTTCTCGGCTTTCACGAGGTTCTCGTCATGCGGAACGGATATGTCAACAATCATTGCACGCCTCTCGCATCGGTCCACCACCACTATATCAGGCTTATTGGCTACAATAGTCCTGTCAGTGATGATAGACCGATCCCAGTACAACGTGATATCGCCATTATCGAGAAATGGGTCGGGCACATACTTGTAGTATGGCACTTCCGATTCCACAAGAGAGTACTTCAGAGCAAGTTGCTGATGTATAATCTTGGCTACAAGGTTATGTCTATGCAAGTATTCCCCGTTAGCTAGACGAGAACAACCAGAGATAATGTGGCGGATTGATTCACCCGGTCGGTGACATGCCCGACAGATGTCAACCGTGCCGTCCTTCACAATAAATCTCCGGTAGTTATTCGTCATGATAACTTCGTCCATAATTGCACAGACAAAATCTTCGGTTTCCCCAAAGAGGTCACCGACGCGCAGCCAGGCTACGGACGCTAGTTGGTCTACATCGGGCCCATGAAGGGCCCGGAAAAAGCGTCCGTGAAGTTCCTTACTCTGCCATACTTCCTTGCGTACGTTAGTGTCAAGCACTACAGGTTTGCGCCAGTTCTCGTTAGCCAAGGAGAGCGGGGTGAGTCCCTTGTCCACTGCCACTACATCACGATGCATACCCACGTCGGCGGCTAGGAAGTATTCCCTGAGACTGCATACCTCGCGATTGTGTAGGGTCTTAGCATTTAAAAAGCCTCGACCCCCACACTTCCGCGGGATATACAGTCTCATTACCGACGACCGAGGGTGATGCATTCGGTATGCAGTCAACAGTGTACGAATCCAGGGCGTCAAGTTCCGTTTGAGTCCATTTGAGTACACCGAAAGCGTACATCAATACCGGCATGACCCAACCATTGAAGGCACGCACCTTGTTTCCACCTGACAGAAGGCTCTTAAGTACCTTCTTCAGGCGGCCAAGGAAGCGCTCCCTCAACGATTGCTTCATGTCAGTGGCATTGATGCCTAACGCTTCCGACATACCCAAATACTTATAGGTTTCGGTTGGAGAGAGGGACCTCAAGTTTATGGAATCCGAGAGTTGGGTACCCACGGATTCCACAATCTAGCCTCGCTTTATATGCATGATCGCACATTTGTCCACACCAAACTCCATCCTGATGGCACTACTGAAGGTTTCAGTAACCTTCAGTAGCTCCATCAGTTGCAGATTGTTGGGGGCAAAAAGCTTCAAATCATCCATATAAAGGAGGTGAGATATAACTTGACCACCTCTCTTCAACCGATAGCCTAGGCCTGAATTCTCCAGCAATAATAATAATATATAATAATATTCAATGTGCTCAGAGGATTCAAGGCTAGGCAGAACCAAAGCGGACTCAAACTATCACCCTGGAATATACCTCGCTCAATCCTTACCGGTTCGCCGTTACTCTGGATATTTTGACATCCTGGATAGCGAAGGACCGTCCTCCATTGCCTTTTTTTTTTTTTTTTTTTTTTTTTTTTCTTTCGACGGGGAAAATCATCATTGACGAAACCCGCTCTTGGGTGGAGCGGGAGACAGTGTCAGAGTCTTACTGACTAAAAACCCCGCGCCGTTCCTTCTTGCCTTCATACCGGGGCTCTAGTTTCCTTTCGAATAACCCCGACCCCGGTAGGCTTCGACCCAGATGGGCCCCTCCTGTTGCTGACAACTCCTTGAGGCGCGCGGGAACAGTGCGCGCCGTCGACGCCTTGGCTCGGTCCGGACAGTTACCGGACTATCGGACAGCGAGCTACCCATGGCTCGCTGTCCGCGAGCCCGCGTCTACGGTGGCTGGAAATCGGGATCGGAATCCCGGCGGCGGCGGCGGGGGCGCCGTTGCCTGATGCGGTCTGCCTCCTCCTTTGCTAGCATTACTGCTTCGCAGAAGGAGGCGACCGCCTGCCACTCCTCCTCGCTCCGGACCATGGCCTGAACCAAGGCCCGGCGCGAGAGGTCTCCGCCGCCGATCGCCCCCACGAGGGCACGGCGTTGCTCCGCCCAAGCAGGGCACACCTCAACTGTGTGCTCCACCGTGTCCTCCGGGCGTTCCGCACAGTGACGGCACCCGGGCGTCTCTTCCGCTCGAATCCGATGCAGGAACCTCCCGAACTTGCCATGTCCGGTGAGGACCTGCGTCATGCGGAAGGTAAGGACGCCGTGAGGTCTTTCCAGCCACGCCTCAAAGAGGGGACTTATCGCCATAATTGTGGCGTGCCCAGCACTGGGTTGCGATAGTCGCTGACGCCATTTCACCGTGAGATCCCGCCGGAGCTCGGTCCGCCATACCTCGACCTGTCGTGGTAGTGGACTTTCACCCCGGCGTTGCATCTCCACGCGCTTATCGTGCATGTGTGCAAGGACTGTTGCCTCCAGATCCCACGGTGGTAGGCCAGCCAGAAGGCTCGCCGCTTCGCGGGAGATCGTGCGGTAACCCCGCACCATCCGTATTGCCATGACCCTCTGGCAGGCGTTCAGTATGGACGCCGGTCGCTTTGCCAGCGACGGCGCCCACACCGGCGCCCCGTAGAGGGCCATGGACCGAACGATCCCCGCGTAGAGCCTCCGGCAGGAGGCGTCTGGACCCCCAAGGTTGGGCAGGAGCCGCTTGAGAGCAGCCCCGGCCCGGTTGAGTTTGGGAGCCAAACGTCGGAAGTGTTCTCCGAAATTCCATCGGCTGTCGAGAACGAGTCCCAGGTACTTCATCGTCGACCCGACGCCGATGCGAACTCCTCCTACCGTAAGTTGGGAGTCTGATGGTGGCGCATTCCGGGGGCCGTGGAAAAACATGGCCTCGGATTTGTGCAGCGCCACCTCGAGTCCCAACTCCTGGATCCTACCAACGACTATCGCAACCCCGCGTGTCGCTAGAGCGACCGCCGCCTGGTGCGACTCTCCCTGCGCTAGAACCAGCGTGTCGTCTGCGTAGCAGACCACGCTGACCCCGTCAGGGAGGTCGCCGCGCAGCACGTAGTCGTAGCCGATGTTCCACAAGGGTGGGCCTAGAACCGACCCCTGCGGAACACCGCACGACATCTCTCGACGTTTCCAGTCTCCCTGGTGACCGGGGTAGATAATGGACCTGTCCGACAGGTAAGCCTCGACCACTCGACAGAGGTATTCGGGCACCCGGTGGTACCGGAGTGCCCTCCGGATCGTACTCCAGGGCAGGGAGTTGAACGCGTTGGCAATGTCCAAGGACACTGCCACGACACTCCTGCCCCGGGACACCGCAACCCCTGTCGTGAGGGCTCGCACGCGCATGATGGCGTCCACCGTAGAGCGCGCCCTGCGAAAGCCGAACTGTCCGTCCGACAAGTCCGGCCCCACCCGTGTTAGCCGCGCGACGAGGCGGTTTGCAATGACTCTTTCAAAGAGCTTGCCCACCTCGTCGAGCAGCACAATGGGCCGGTACGCGGACGGAGAGTCCGCAGGGCGCCCTGGCTTTGCGATGAGGACCAGTTTCCCCGTCTTCCAGCGAAGTGGAAACTGGCCCCTCTCCATACATGCGCTGAAGAGCCCTCTTAGTCGAGGCCCGAGAGCCTCCATGGCCAGGACCCAGGCTTTCCCTGGCAAGCCGTCGGGTCCTGGGGCGGTGTTCTTGGCACTCAGCCTTCGCACCGCCACTCTCACCTCTACCTCGGTCACCTCTGGAGCGTTGTCGTCGTCGTCGCTGTTGTGGTCCGCGTCAGACACTGCTGGCGGGGGCGGAGCCATGGGCGGGGGGGAGTGTTCCCCTCGCGCAGGGAACAGATTGGTTACCACACCCTCCACGAGTTGGGGCCGGAGACTCTGAGTCAGCGGCGGAGCCCAGGGGCGTAGCTTGTCCCGTACCAATTTGTACGGGCGCCCCCACGGATCCGCGTTCAGAGACCCCAGCCACACGTTGCGGGCCTCGAGTTTGGCCCGCCTTATCTCCGTTCGGAGGGTGCGCTTTGCCTCTCTGTACCCCTCATACAGCTCCGCCTCTCTGACCTCCGCATCCGGCTGGCGGTTGCGGCGCCTGCAGTGTCTGTCGTACCGGCGGCGCGCGTGGTTGCACGCGTTGCGCAGTGCGCCGATCTCCGGCGACCACCAGTACACGCGGCGCTTAGCACGACCTGGAGGGACTCGGGGCATTGCCGCGTCGCAGATTTGCGACATGGCCTCCTGGAACCACTCCGCCTCGACGTCGATGTCGACAGGCCTGTCCGGTGCTTGCACCCAGGCCTGTACCGTCGCGGCTTCCAGGAGGAGCTCCCGGTCCATCTGCTTAAGCGCCCACCGCGGACCACAAGGGCTCTGTCGGACCGGCGCGGCCGAGGTTTCGGCGGAGACGTCCAACCGGATGTACCGGTGGTCGGAGTACGTCTCCACCTCCTCCATAACGCGCCAGTCGACGACACGTGGTGACAGAGCGGGGCTGGCGAACGAAATGTCCACCACCGACTCACCCCGCATCCGCACCAACGTGGGGACAGAGCCCCGGTTCAGGACGACCAGGCCCAGCTCCAAGGCCCAGTCCTCCACCATCCGACCCCGTCGGTTCGTGCGCCGAGAACCCCAAGCCGTATTCCAGGCGTTGAAGTCCCCGCAAACGACCACGGGGAGGGAACCGAACCCAGCGACGACGGAATTTAGCTCCATCAGGGAGACCTGCAGTTCGTCGAGAGATCGGCTCGGGGACAGGTAGACGCCTACCACGGCGATGTCCCCGAACCGTGCTGCCACGCAACCCCGCCCCCTCGCGACGGACTCGGGGGGCGGGGTACCGGCGGCGGCCGACGAAATTAACGTCACCGAGCCGTCCAAGTCCTGAACCCAGTCTCCTCGGGGTTGGACAAAGTACGGCTCGGCGACGACGGCGATATTGATCGACCACTGCGCCATGCTCTGGAGCAACAGATCCTGAGCGGCGGCGCAGTGGTTGATGTTCGCCTGGAGGAGACGTAATGGTGTCCTTATTGACATTCCATTACCGTCTCCTCCTGAGCCTTTTGCGAGGCTCTTGCCGCGGCGGGAGCGGCGGCGATGGCGGCGGCAGCTAGTGTAGTGGCTGCGGCGGTGAGGACGTCAGGGTGGATGCCCCTCCTGACCTTGCCCTTGGCCTTGGTGGGAGGGTCGCAGGACCTACCCCCAGCCCGGTGTTCGGCCGGCTTGCCTGCCGCCGCACATGCGTAACAGTGCGGCAGTGCACGGCATTCGGCGGCCTTGTGTCCGGGCTGTCCGCAGTGGTGGCAGCGGTCACTGCGATCAACCTCCGCGGCGCAATGAGCCCCCACGTGGTGCCCCACGTGACAGCGGTAGCACCGCAGAGGTCTGGGCTCCAGCATCTTCACCTGGGCTGAAACCCAGCCCACCAAAAGCCTTCGGCCCTCGGCCGTGATGGCCTTAGCCGCCGGCACGGGACAGCTCACCGTAACGGCTCGCATGCCCGTGCTGTCAGCACGGATGGTGCCCGCCCGGACCTGGTCGGTCGTGCACCCTCCCGCCCTGACGATGGCGGCCACCACTTCCTCCACCCTGACGGAGTCGTCCAGACCCATGATGCGCATATCTATGCACTTGCTGGGTCTGGACACTCGGGCCACCTCGACGTCTAGGGACGCCCTGATCCTTTCAGCTAGGGCGTCAGCGGTTTGTCCACTGTCCGCACCTGGGACCTCCAGGATTCGGGCTCCGGTTGCAGTGCGCCTCATACGGAAGCCCCCGGAAGCTCCGTACTCGTCGAGGTGGCCCACCACCGCCTGTTTCGCCTTCTCCATCACCATGTCGTAATTCACGCCCTTCTTTTCCGCAGCTGGTTGTAGTGTGATCACTACAGCTGCGGAAGTTGGGGCGCGAAGTCTGGCGGCCATGGCGCGGTTTTTCCGCTCCCGTCGCCGCTTTCGCTTCTTGGCCGCCCTAGCCGCCTTGCTCGCCTTTTCTTTGGCGCCGACGACGGTCCACTCGGCACCAGCCGAGGAGTCTTCGGGCGGAGGAGGCGGCAGGCGTGACCTAGTCACCGCCGCGGCAGGAGGGCCCGCCGGTTTGGGAGCTGCCGCCCTCTTGCCCTTCGGGGGAGCGGCAGGCTTCCCCTGCCGCTGCTGCTGCCTGGTCACCGGGGCTGGCCTCACCGCTTCCGGCGCCGTGGCCTTGCGCCCGACTTGCCCCGACGGGCCTGCCCTGGGCGCAGCAGCAGTGGCTGCGGCGGCAGCGGCATATGACACCGCTCCCTTCTGGTTGGAGGCCGCGAGTGGGGGACGCAGCACGATGCCCTCCAGGACGGAAAGCTGGCGCGTGATCTGCTCCTGAAACCGTTGCTGCTGCTGCTGCTGCTGCTCCCTGGCAGCAGCCAGCTCTTGCCGCAGCAAGGTTATCACCTCGCTTTCCTCCTGGGGCATCGGCAGGGATCGGCCCTGCTCCTGCGTGCTACGCCCTTCCGGTGACTGCTCGGGACGGGGGTCCTGGAGACCAGCCAAGGCCTCGAGCCGGCCAATCCTCCCATTGAGGGTCTGCTCGTAGGGCTCGAATACGAACCCCAAAGCCCCCCCAATCGTGATATTGGCCAGCTCGATGGAGCGCTTCTTGGCCACCCTCTCCCGTTTGTTGGCCACACTCATGATGGCGGCTGCCACGACCTCCTTAAATTTAGCCATGGCCTCCTCCATTCCCTCCGGCAGCTCGGTAGGGATCTCCGGCGGTATGAGGCTGGCCTGGCGTCCCTCGCTGGCGCTCTCAGCGGGGAGCCCTCTCCCTTTACCCATCTTTCGAGCGGTACCCCGCCCCGAGGTCGAGACCTTCCGGGCAGGTACCGCTTCGTCATCGGAGACGGAGCGCAGAAACTCCGCCTTCCTTTTGATGGAGGTGGATTCTTCCACCTCCATAACATCGGAGATGTGTGAAGACGCGGCATCAGAGTCCGACGCCGCGTCTTCACTCACCTCCCTGAGGCCGAAGCTACGCCCAGCCTCCACCGGCGTCGCGGACGTGCTGGGAACTGGTCCCAGGGACTCCGCGCTGCCGGCTAGTGAGCCACCCTGGCTCGATGCGTCCGCAAAGGACGGTAAAAACAGGTCCTTAATGGACCTGGCGCGCTCTTTGCCCCCCCCAGAATACGAGGGGCAGCCCGAGCTCTGCTCGGGGAGGGATTCTCCGCCTGCGGGGCAGGCGGTACCCTCCTGGGGTAATATCTTTTTTAGATGCGCGGCCATGGTGTGCTGAACACAGCTTTGCCTTTTTTATGGGGTGGGGTCCCCAGTGACACGTTCGCCATCGTGGTCGTGTCTGATGAGCAGACACGTACCCGAGGCGAACCCACTCCTCGAAATCGCTGTCCAGAAGGCGCCAACAGCTGTTGGTGCCAGCGCTCCTGGACAGCGCACCCGCCGGGCGGTCCGACTGGACTCCGCCGTGTGTTCCTCTTGGTCTGGTCTCTCGCTTGAGGCCTTCCGGCATGAGTAGCTCTACCGGCATAGCCCTCAAGGTCATTGAGACACGCAAGCCCCACCACGACGACAACGTGGGAACACGGTTGGTGGGGGTCCTCCATTGCCTCATACATGACATCAGGAAGGTGCGAAGAGTTGCATCAACTTTATACAACTCCAGCACCCTCATGAGCCATGTATGAGGAACTGAGTCATAGGCCTTCTTATAGTCTATCCAACATGTCGACAGATCCTTTCGGGAATGCCGAACCTGTTGGTTAATGGCCATATCGATGAGGAGTATCCGAGAGCTCCTTAGTACCGCGGGACCCATTCCTACATCCATTTTGAGAGGCAGACATGATAGTGTTATTATCAACATGTTGGTTAATTTTTTCTCTCAAAATGGATGTAAGAACCTTGTAAACTGTCGGCAAACATGTAATCGGCCGATAGTTTTTGGGTTCCGCGGTGCTACCAGATTTGTGGAGCAGGTGGGTAACTCCTGTTGTAAAAAACTTGGGTAGCGAACCAGACTCTAAGGCGGTCTGATACTGAGATGCCAAACGAGCGTGGGACCTTACAAGCCACTTTATCCAAAAGTTGTGCAGTCCGTCCGGCCCTGGAGATTTCCAATTAGGCAACGGACGGACTGCACGGGCCACATCTTGGGGGCTGATTGTGATTGCCCCCATTTCTGGTATCGATACGCACGCTCGTTCGACCTCTCGAGTCCAACCACCTTCAGTATGACTGACAGGCACCGACCAGATGTTGCGCCAGAACGAACACATGGCGTCATCATCCGGAAGGCGCGTGTCAGTCACACCTTGGTCCGGTTGCTCCCAAGCCCTGTATACCCACCTTTCATTACTCCGGAATGTGCTATTCTGGATGTACCGCTCAACCCGCCGCTTATACCTTCGTATACGGTTTGCCCATGCATACACCTTCTGCTTCAGGAAGTCGATGCGCTCTGTGACACGGGACATATAGTCTCGGGGGCTGATGTCAGTCCCCGAAAACGCCCGTCTCACAAAGCGCATCACTCGAGGGCGAGTGTTGCCCTCCCTGAAGCAGATTAGTTCGCCGATGAGTGCTCTGGCCCCACCAATACGACGCTCGATCCTGCACTGCCAGGCTGGCACACCTGAAACAAAGAGAGCATCCGAACACGGTACGCGGTCAGGTTGTTTCCTCCTTCTGTAGCCCCATAGTATGCGCGCATGACGTTTTCATTGGTCGATTGCGTCCATCGCATGCGCGGCACACTTCCGCCGGTAGCTGGGACCCTGTCAGAGACCAGTGGGCCTCGAGGTCCTAAACACGCCGCCGGCCGGCGTCCTCCCCGACGACGCACAGGTGGTGGTGTCGTCGGCGGCGAGTAGTACTCGTCGCTCGAGCTCGACGCAGCTGCCACGGCCGGTATCACAGCACTCTCGGTGAGGCTGGGTTCCGGCGGCGGCGAGGCGGAGCTGAGCGACGAGGCCGGAGGTGGTGGGCGTGCACTTCGAGCAGCAGCTCTTGTCAGCATTGTTGTTAAAGCATTGTTGTCGTATTATTGCATCGTTTTATATGTGTGACATAAAATGTCATCTGTCTGATTTTAAATTTTCTTTTCTTAACATGTTTCGGCCTTTATTTATTGAAGAGAAGTTTATATTTGATTTATTAATTATTTAAAGGACTTCTGGGATAAAAACTTGCAAGATTGCGGCGCCAAAACTATTAATTTATTTAAAAAAAAATTTCATGAACGACACAACACTTTTGACATCCAGAGTTGCTATTATTATTATTACTTTAGTTTGATGATTCTTCGGGCTACGTCAGCGACCTTGGTTCTTCTGTGGACATCATCATTCCTGATGCATCACGCAAGGAAACTCCGAGCTGGAAAGGGCTATCCTTTCCAGCAATAAAGGGTCTGTAGCTAATAACTGTATACCTACATTTAATATTACTCGTACGCTCTGTATAAATATAATGTTCCCCAACTCTGTATGACATTCCAAGCCCAACTAAGGTGAGGGCAAAAAACAAAAAAAGGGTACGTTTCGTTTCGTTATTTTAATTTCCAACGAGGAATTTTCTTTATTCGCATTTCAAGCATAACAGCGCTTAAATCCGGTTTAAAAAAATAAAACAAGAGGGAAAAATTGTGCCGTTACAGCTTGTAAAAAATTGCAAACTTATGTTGGAAAAGCTTATTCGAATTAATTTTCAGTGAGTACGAATAGTGAATGCGACATGCGGAGCTATCTAGGAATGAGTAGTTAGCAATTGAAAGTGTAATGAATACGCTTTTCATATTAGCATGTTTTACTAAATGAAACGTTTTTGATTGGATATACAGGATCCATTTTGGAGAGTGTACGCAGGAATTGCATGACTTGATTCCGCCATCTCAATTTTACCATCGGAAAACCCGACGTACGGTGAATATTGACCTTTACGTAGTAAAAACTAACAACCTTTACGTAGTAAAAACGTAGAAACATGTACGGTCTGGACTAAGCGTTTCGCCTCGTCGTTTATACCGCGTACGTCGAAGAACTGGAACAATTTGCCTGCTGGGTGCCAATTTGGGTGTCTTCAAGGCTAGAGAAGAGAGGCTCCTAATAAATTAGTGTGCATCACCATCATAGATTGCATCACTGCTTACCATCAGGTGGGATCGCAGTCAAGCACTAGCTTATATCAGTTAAAATATATATATATATATATATATATATATGCAGGGACGTATAGTACGTACGTATACGAATTTGATTTCTCTACATTACCGAATATTGTACCGACGGTTCAAACTCTCACCTTAGTTACGAATACGTTTCTAAATTGATGGCACAACGTCCTTCGCTTCAGGCAATTTCACTTACATTTGGGAAGTACACTTTATATGAAGTAAATTCCGCTTTACTCCCTCCTGTTTCTATGTCAGATAACTGGCATATAGGCCGAATAACTGGAGCAACGTTTCTTTTAAACTTCTAGTTGAATCGATCGTGAACGCAATGAAAGAAAAAATATAGTTGAGACATGTACAGGACAAACAAAAATAAAACAATAACGACATTAACAAGCTTTTAATGAAAATCATTTTTTCATAGCAAGCTTTTATAGCTCGGTGGTATACCGAGCTATAAAAGCTTGCTTATATAATTAATATTCGTCAAGACGAATCACACCAATTCAATCTCAATGGGGTTGTCATTTAACTACCAAGTTCCTATAGCCACCTTCCAGCTCCATCATTAGATCAGCTCCATGTTATAATAATTTTGTATGGTCATCTGATTTACACATGTACGCAAAATTGCAGCTCAATCGGTAACCGGGAAATGGATCAAATTTAATTTACACGATTTGACGACAGACAAACATCGGAACAGGTGAAACGAAACTAAATAAAAGCTTGTAAAAAGAAAACAAAAGACCTGTGACACTTATCCTAGACCAAGATGGGACTTTATCCTATGCAATTTCGGAATTAAATAACATCTATGTCAACTAAGCACACAGTACCCATAATTTCTTTACACCAACTACTCTGCTGCACACTTAGAGCTATCCGCATAATAAACTCTAGTTTGGTAACTTAAAGATTGAATAGTTAACGTCTTATTTTGACGTAATTTCTGAAACGAAACTTGAGAATTTCGACAGTTAAGCGAGCTTCAAAGTTAGCATTCACATAAAATTTTAATGCCCTACTGATAGTATTTGGAAAGTGTCAAGAAATGAGGTGCAAACTGTACTGTTATAGTTAGCAGTTTGTACTGTAATAGAGTTTAGAGTTGATTTATATTTTTAGGTAAGTAAATGTTAGTCATAAGATGTTTTATTTTTTCCAATTATTTTCAAACCATTATTGTATTAGGTTCAGCCTGTGAAGATAGTGTGTTATGTTTAATAAATAAATAAAACTTTCAGTTCATCGTGTAGTGCTCTCTATAGCACTATAGCATATTCTCTACTCAAGGTGCGTGTGGAAACGGTAAATCTTGGTAATGGTCCGTGAAAGTCACGATTAATGACGCAATTGTTTATTTCCTTACGAATAAATTTCACATTACCGTTTAATAAGGAAAAATATATAACAAACGCATACCTATCCTGAAAGTATAATAAATTCAAAATCGGCTACTGAATAGATTTCATTTATTCACAAAACAGGTTATTTTTTTTTGTAACTTGCTTTTTTGATAAAAAAAAACTATTTTGATAAATCTTGACTGCGTCTCTAGCATGTTTGTGTGGGAATTCGTAGATACCAATACCAATGCGTTACTAATGTAATGCGTCGTTGCCCATATTATTTACCTACAATTAGGGCAACCAATACCGTCAATTAGAGATACAATAGAAATCAATGACAGATCGAACGCAAAATTTCAGAGCTCATTGATTGTAATAAAACTTTCTAAATCTGTATGATATTTGCTTTTTCTGAGTGTTGCCGAGAGCACTGACCCCTGAGGAACCCCGGAATTAATATCCATTTGATCGGACAAGCAACCATCAATAACCACTCGGATGGATCGATCCCTCAAGAAGTCCGCAATCCAATCACACAGACCAGTGGATAGACCGAAGGAAAGAAGCTTATAATAATAATAATCTATTTATTTCAGAATAAACTTCCATAATAAATTTGTTAGTATCATAATAACTTACAAAACTATGTTAGTAAACAAAAACAAATACAAAAAAAATACAAAAAACATAGATAACATCTATGTTTTTTGTAACACAAAAACTTAACAACTATGTTAGTAGACACTATTTACAGGAGCATGTAGTTGGCTTAAATAATTTGTTATTGGACAATCCAGTTTATTGGCAATGACAGTCAGGTGGCCGTTGGTACTGGCACGCACCCTGCGCAACAAGGATGATGCTCGCTTGCGCCTGACCGCAGCGAAGCCGTCCGTCTGGGCATCCGCTAACATTCCTGAGGCACTTCAGAAGCGTGGCAGCCCCAACAGCATCCTGAATGCATTGTTGTACTGGACGCGTAGAGCATTGACGGCTTTTAGCGTGAAATTAGTCCAAAGGCTACACGTGTAAAATACTTGACAGTATGCTCTAAAAAGGGTGATTTTAACTGAACTTGTGCAGCGTGAGAACCTCCGTATCAACATATTACATCTCACCGCCAACGCTCTTCGCTCCCGGTCCACGTCAAGATTGTCCTTCAAATCCTCTGTCACAATATGCCCAAGGTATTTAAATTGACGAACACGGTTCAAGACACCCCCGCATAAAGAGACAGTTGGGTAGCTCTCAGCCAACTTGTGAGTCGCTTTAAAGATGAGTAACTCACTCTTACCCGTGTTATATCTCAAACCGTGTCCCTCAGCATAACACTCACAAACTCTTATTAACCTTTTAAGGCCAGCCATTGGTTGCATTGCATTTTGAGCTTAGCAATAAGGCTTTTGTGCCAGACTCTATCAAAAGCCTTCGAGATATCAAGGGAGACGGCAAGCGCTTCCCCATGCTTCTCGATGGCCTCGCTCAAGATGTGAATGGCATACGCTAGAAGATCCCCAGTAGACCGGTTGTGGCGAAAACCGTATTGCCGGTCACTGAGGATGTCGTTAGCTTCAAGGTATGCCAAAAGCTTCCTGTTAAGCACCCGTTCCATACTCTTACAGAGGACGGACGTGACAGATATGGGTCGGTAGTTTGCCGGGTCAGCTCGACTGCCCTTCTTGGGCACAGGCTGCACGTTAGCTTCCTTCCAAGCAATCGGCACTTTTCCAGTCTCATACGTGGGATGCCTTTTAAGTTTTGTCGTTTGAAGAAAAAACACAAGTAGAACCTTAAAGTATTATTTATTGTTTTTCAAAGTATTCATCTCGAAGTTTAATACTATTTTCCATTCGATCGAACCTGTTATTAAAATACTTATTCTACTCCAAAGTCGGTATGTCCAAAATGGCCGACTTGGAAGCGTTGACTACTTCTTCACTGGATTGGAACCTTTGTCCATGAAGAGTTTTCTTAATTTTAGGAAATGTAAAGAAATCGTTAGGGCTTAGGTCAAGACTGCATGGGGGATAGCCAAGAATTTCTACGTTTTCCTGCTTCAAATAATCAATTGTTTCACCAGCGGTATGTGAGCTTGCGTTGTCATGGTTTAGGATGATGCGTCGCTTTGGGTTAGATTTCCGGACTTCAGCGATGACTTGTGGTAAACAAATTGTAGTATACCACTCTGCATTAACCGTTCTACGATCTTCAAGCGCAATTCTTGCAACGTGACCGGTTTTCGCCACGAACGTAGCCAACATCTTCTTCGAAGTGCTTCGAGAGCGAAAAACTTTAGTCGGCTTTTGCTCATCTCGGAAAACCCTGCTTGTGGATTGCTCTTTGGAATCAGGGTCGTAGGCATAAATCCAAGATTTGTCACCACTGATAATGTCGTAGACGTGATTTGACTCTCCTCGCTTGAACCTTTGGAAAGATTTCTTACACCATCTGACGCGGGTCGCCTTATAAATTATCGGAAACCAAATGCGGAATCCATCGGCAAACTAGCTTTCTCACACCAAGCTCTTCGTGCAAGATCTTTTGAATGGTTGTCCCTGAAACGCCTATTAATGCCTCTATCTCCCGATATGTCACATGCCGATCTTCGACTATCAGTTGTCTCACGGCAACGATGTTTTCTTCAGTAAAGGCGGATTTTGAACGTCCTTCACGAAATTTGTCACTAAGACTAGTATTTCCACGCTGGAATTCTAAATACCAGCGTTCGACAGTCCGTAGACAAGGAACTTCATCATACAATACAGAACTTAACTCCTCAAAACATTGAATCCGAGTTAGGCCTCTCCAAAAGTTGTAAAAAATTATCGCACGAACGTTTTCCTTAGAGAGATTCATTTTTGTGCGCGACTTGATAGATTCAAAACAACGCTGTAACCAAATAGTTGCATCAATTCTAATTATTTCAACTGTTTTGCCATTCTAAATTCAAACAAATTTGAAAATTGAGCAATCCTAAATTCAAAATTAGCGGGAAATATTTAAACGACAGAACTTAAAAGGCATGCCTAGTATGAGAGGCGAAATAGGCGTATAAAGATCGGAGACAATTCAGGCGCACAAGTTTTGAGCACGACCGCTGGTATCCCATCAGGACCGCTGGCTTTGTTCACGTCTATGTTACGTAGCACCCTGCGGACGTCCTTCTGATGGATACGAATATCTGCCATAGTCGCCTCGCATTGCTCAGGAAAGGCAGGTGGTTGCGCGTTACCAGAATCAAGACGTGAAGATTCCGCAAAAAGAGAGGCAAATAAATTAGCTTTCTCCTTAGCGATGTGGGCCAGTGACCCATCGGGTTTCAACAGCGGTGGTAGTGAGGGACGGCAGAAGTTCGATTCAACCGACTTAGCCAGGGACCAAAACGCTTTACTACCTGCGGGGTATGAAGCAAGTTTGTTCCCAATTCGGCTTATGTGGTCAAACCGAGACCTCCGCATCACCTTATTGCAGGACTTGGCAGCCCTGTTGAAGGCCTTCTTCTTTTGAGCCACGTCGTGTGCTTTGCGTACACGAGCGTCAGCCCAAGCTCGATATGCCGCGTGCTTAAGCGCGTCTGGGCGATCATACTCGGCGCCAAACCATGGACGAGCTTGGCTAGACATTGCTACGTCAGAGAATGGAATGAAGTACTCCATCCCCTGCCGCAACACATCCGTCACGGCATCTGCGCACGACGAAGCATCTTCCGAAGAAAAGCGAGTGGGCTGCCAAGGATAGCATGCGAAGAAAGACCGCAAGCCATCCCAATCTGCTGACCTGTATCTCCAAATCTGCCGAGTGCCTCTAGGGCTGGGATCGGGCGGGGAGTAGACAGACACAGACTTCACCAGACAGTGGTCGGAGCTACCTAAAGGCGAACATATCGACACAGAGTAGCGGTCTGGATCTGTTGTCAGCAGAAGGTCCAAGCAATTGGCTGTGTGTGACTCCACATCCGGCACCCTCGTTGCCCCCTGGACCAGCTGGGTCAGATTTAATGCTAGCGCTAGCTTTCGCATCTCACGACCAGCATAGCCTGTGGACTGGAACGGGAAAAGCACGGAGTTAGTATGGGAAAAGCTGCTCTTGTTGGTGGGCATTAAAATCCCCCACTACCCTTGTACCACCAGTTGAGCCGCATCCGCCGCCTCACTCAGATGCTGTGTGAGCCCAGACGCCTCCTGGTCTCCACTGTGCGAACGGTAGACACGAGCGTAGATTATTTTGTCTAGGCCTGTGTCCACCAAAGTCCAAAGCGTCGAGAACCGGGAGGCTTCAAAGTTACGGAGACGCCGATAGCAGATGTCGTCCCGGGCGTACATACATACACCCGCACGTGAATTGAAATTGTGCTCCAAGGTAAACCCTGGGTAGGAAAGGTACGACACGTCCGACGGACCTCCAATCTGCGTCTCCGAAAGGAAGAAGAGAGCTGGTTTTTCAGTCTCCAGATGATGGTGGACTGCGACGAGATTGGAGTGCAAACCTCGTATATTAGTGAGGTGCACTTTATCCGAGAGGGAGTGCAACCGCTGTTTAACCTGTCTCTTATTATGTCCTTTCATTAATTTAGTGAATGTAGGAGAGGAGTAGGAAGTGAAATGAGGTTCCACGCAGCTAACCTGCAGGCACGCACTGAATGAACGACATCATTGGGGGACTAGTCTGGAGACTGCGGGGACGCCCGAGCCCCCTCAGGAATGTCCATCGGGCCCTCTCGTTTGGTCGCCAACCAGCACGATGGCGCATTCCGGGATTTTTCGTCAGTTGGCGGGGCAGCCTTTCATGTGTGGCTGGCACATTACTTGGGCCCCCAACTAACTGCGGTTGGCCAGCGGTGCACCGTGCCTCGGATCCCGCTACCCTCCGTGACTAGCCCCCCGATTCGGCCATGCCATTACGAGCTAGGTTGGTCTGCTTGCGTTGGAACAGCTATTTCGACTCTACTCCTCTGGACTGGCTACACTAAGCATCATATCGGAACACGGCCTGGCCGTTTGGCGGTATGTCTTTGCTCAGTGGGTGGTCACAAGCCAACGGTCGAAACCTACCACCAGTTAGTGTCACCTGATTTGCACCACCCGGGGACCACGTGTAGAAACTTGCTTCGGGTATTCTCCTACGGACGAGGGTGACTCGGTCCCCAAAAATCAGTAAACAATGATCAAGATTTTTTAATGAACCTTGATTATTCAACCAGTGTTTACTACATCAGATTTACCATCATCATCACCACCACCACCATCACCATATCATCATCATTGTACTTTAATAATTACCCAAGTTGTTGAACTTTTTAGACATACTCTACCACTTTAAAGATTTTGCTTTAGGTAAAGGCATATTAATCTTGATCTTGCCTTCCGTAGGTTGTGTAATGTTTATGAACCTAATTCTAAGTTTGAAGGGGCTCCTAAATTATTATCCACTAGTTTTTGCCGGCAGCTTCGCCCGTGTACATAAAATATAACTTATTTCACTCAGGAATAAAGCAGCTTTCTATTTTGGTCCTACAAACAAACAAGCTTTTAATGAAAATCATTTTTTCATAGCAAGCTTTTATAGCTCGGTATACCTATATTATTAATATGTATTTATCAAGACGAATCATACGAGCCCAACTCAATGGGGTTGTGGCGTTTGACTACCAAGTTCCCATAGCCACCTTCCGGTTCCATCATCACATCAACTCCTTGTCATAATAATTTTGCACTGTCATTTGCATCCATGCAAAACAGCTCAATCCGTAACCGGGAAGTGGGTCAAATTTAATTTGCAAGATTTGATGACAGACAAAAATCGGGACCAGTGAAACTAAATAAAACCTTGTAAAAATCAAATTTTATATATTCAAAACATGATTTGATAGAACTTTTTAGTTCCTTACATTGATATATAACAATTTTATAACAGGTAAGTACATTGTTTTCGTACCTAAAGGATAACCCAAGGAAACCATTACTTAGCCACTGCCGCCTGTCTGTCCAACTGTCTGTCTACCTGTCAACGGGCATACGGACTCAAAGATTTTATATAGGACTAGCTTTGCCCGCGCGGCTTCGCTCCCGCTCTTCCCTACTCCACCCTACTATACCCAAGTCTACCCTAATCTACCGTACTCTACCCTACTCTACCCTACTCTACACTACTCTACCCTACTCTACACTACTCTACCCTACTGTACCCTACTCTACCCTACTCTACCCTACTACTCTACCCTACTCTACCCTACCCTACCCTACCCTACCCTACTCTACCCTACTCTACCCTACTCTACCCTACACTACCCTAATTTTTTTTTCCATAAGAACCTTCTCCTCACAATAACAATCACAACAAAAAAAAAATCAGCCAAATCGGTCAAGCCGTTTTCATGCCAAGTCGTGACAACGGAAAACGGGGGTCATTTTTATATATATAGATATATAAAATCTTTGTACGGACTTTAATATGTTGACAGTTTAAATTTTGAACGTTTACCGATTTTATATTTAAAAAAAATTGATCGTACGGAACCCCTCGTATTCAAATTAATTAAACTCCTACTTAACTAGTGTTTCTAGTTGTTTTTAGTCTTGTCACGTATTCATGGGACTTATTAAATTAATATAATTTTTTCATCTTACACATAACTAACTGTTACTGTAGGTAGGTATACTTCTACATTTTATTGAAGTAGAAAAACTTTAAATAACCTCTCTCTCACTCTATCATCTTTCATTTTTCTTTTTTGATACCGTGGACAGACGACGGTTTCTTGTTGTTGTATTACGGAGCCCTAAAATCATCATAAATTGCCCTAAGGCAATTAACGTAACGTAACTAATTACGTAGAAAAAAACAAATATGGCTTCCTATACTGTATACTTACCTACATTTGAAATTCGCAGAAAAGTAATTCGTTGAAAAAACGTGGCCATATTTGCCTACTTTGGTACAAGATTGAATAAACAAAAACCAGGATAAAGGAGTTTTAATAGGTTAAGTTTTTTTGGTATAATATACCTACGTACTTCAAGTTTGGTACCAAAATAATAGGTCTTAAAATAATAGGACCTATGAAATTGCCGTTCTGCAGTACTGGCCATTTCAAATCAAAATAAATTTTGTTTAGCTAAGAATTCTAATTGCAAATTATTATTTTTTTAAAACATGGATTTTTTTTCCAAAAGTAGTCATTTGTTTATTGATTAGTGTTACATTTTCATCGCATTTCAATCTTTTTCGTCATCATGGATACGTTAAAAATTCGAGTAATTATGGAATATGAGTACCGTCGTGGCAGCAACGCGGCACAAACGGCACGCAACATCAACGACGTTTACGGAGCTAACACTACAAACCAACGCACCGCCTGTTATTGGTTTGCTCGCTTCCGTTCTGGGAATCTCGACCTGAAAAATGAACCTCGCGGTCGTCCGAAGACTTTGGTCGACAATGACGAATTAAAGGCGATTGTGGAAGCTGATTATATACAATCTACGGCTGAATTAGCAGCAGCTTTTGACGTTAGCATCAAAACAATATTGGTCCATTTGCGTCAAATTGGCAAGGTAAAAAAGCTTGACGAATGGGTGCCCCACGAACTCAATGATCGCCAGCGCGAAGTACGCGTCGAGACGTGCCTTGCACTGCTCAACAGACACACAAATGAAGGAATTTTGAACCGCATTGTTACCTGCGATGAAAAATGGATTTTGTTTGATAACCGCAAGCACTCAGCAAATTGGTTGGATCCAGGTTCAGCACCTAAACAATGCCCTAAACCAAAACTTACCCCTAGAAAAGTGATGGTCACTGTTTGGTGGTCTAGCGCCGGTGTGATTCATCGCAGCTTTTTACCAAACGGGTCGAGCACTACTGCAGATGTGTACTGTGAAGAACTGAACACAATTATGGAGAAGCTGGCACATCTCCAACCAGCATTGGTCAATCGCTCTTCTCCGCTGCTCCTGCACGACAACGCGCGACCTCATACTGCACAGCAGACGGTCTCCAAGTTGCAAGAAATGGGGTTGGAAGCTCTCCGTCATCCTACTCGCCAGACCTTGCGCCTACAGACTACTACTTTTTCCAGAATTTGGATAACTTCTTGGCGGGAAAAAAATTCAATACCCGAGAGGCAGTACAAAATGCCTTTGAAGAATTTGTTGCCTCCCGTCCAGCTGGTTTCTTTAAGAAGGGCATCAATAAACTGCTACTGCGTTGGCAAAGATGCATTGATTGCATGGGTGATTACTTCAATTAATACAAATAAAAAATACATGAAAAAAATTCGTTTAAATTTTTTCATACAAAACGGCAATTTCATAGGTAAAGACCTAATATGATTATATGGATATATGTTGTGAGTGTCACTGTGTGCGTGTTTGTTACTTCTGCATGGTCGAACGGCTGAATAGATTTTGATGAACTTTAGTATACGCTTAGATCTTTTTTGACCCAGAAGTATGTTTCCCTGGGATAATTTTCTGCTATCACGTAGGGGAAGTCCGCTGGCAGGTGCTCTACAGGGTTATTTGTAAAACACTAGCAACCTCTCAGGACTATGTTACTAACATCATAAACAACAACTTTTGTTCTATGACTTTTAAATATTATTATTATTTTGTGTTTGTTTGCGAATTGACTTTAATTGATTTAAATGTCATATTATTTTTTATATTGATTTTACTGAAATAATGATTTGTTATAATTAGCATGTATAATTTAAATATTTGTACGCCAACGACGGCTAAACATAGCGTTCCTTTATAACAATAATGAACATCTGTACCTAACCCACTTAGGTATGTTTAACATATAAAAATATTTGTATTTTGTATTTGTATTTAAAAATTTATCATATGATGAACTAAATCATCTGATTTTCATACAAAAATAAAAATAATTTAGTTAATGTTCTAAATATTACAAAGTCTATGCAAAGCAAGCGATAGTACAATAGCGGAAGGGAAGGGGTTGGTTGGCGGGGGTGCTTGATGCGCTAGCGTCGCGTCAAGCACCCCCGCCGAATAGAACAAAGAAATATGGAAGGATTGTTTTTGGTAAATGTATTATGTTTTGTAAAAAGTCATAGAACAAAACGCACCTTTGGTAGAACAAGGGCATAATTGTAATTGTGTATTGATAGTTTATGTCATACAAAGCAGAACAACCTTAGAACATTATTAACATAGCTAGACCACATTAAGTACGAAAAACATCTTAAAAGGACTCTTCTGTAAAATTGCAAAAACTGCAATTGTGCCCTTGTTCTACCAAAGGTGCGAAAGTTGTTGTAATACAGGACTGCAAGGTTGTTTGTGTTTTACTAATAAGCCCTGCATAGTTAAATTTTCGATAATTTGATTCACTCAGTGTCATATTTTTTCAAATAAACCAATTACTGGCACTTCTGAAATGTCAGGAAGTCAGTCAGTCAGAAAAATATGCTCTCTAACAATATTCCACTTGTCTGAATCTGGTGCCAAGTTAAAGCTCTTCCATGCTTTTAGAGCATATCAACTAATGTAATCGTAGAATTACTGATGCACATCCAAAAACATAATGTACTGTCTAACTCATAACCTTCCTAGAATTCGGGAAAAATTATGGCTACGACTTTTCTTCTACGACTTGAATGAAAGACTGCTTGGTTTTTTTCTAATTAAATCTGCCTAGCTTGACAGCTATGTTGAGTTGAGATCAGTATTTTACATGCGACTGGCTGACTATTTGATCTCCACGGCCCATTGGCAAGAACGGTGTCAGATTTACTTGGCTTTGACTATCCGTAACCATAACGGCTATCAAAGATCTATAAATGACAGCCATGACCGCAAAGAGTAATCTCGGTATGTTAAGATGGTTACCCATCTACAGATCGACCGCATTAAACGTTGCTTAGGCTTGCGGAGGGTAGCACGCCATCCCGTTGTCCGGTAACCGTCCGGTAGTCGTCGACGGCGCTTAGTGTTCCACGCAAGCATCAAGCAGATGTCAGCAAATGGCATGGGGCCCAGTATGATCGAAGCCTACTGGGGTCATGGGTTAAGTTTAAATGAACCCCCGTGGCTCTGGAGCGCAACGCAAAGAAGAAATAAATGAGTGGGTTTTAGTCAGTAAAAGTTTGACACGCCCTCGCGCTCCACCCAAAGGCGGAAGATGTCATTAGATGATTTCCCACCTGAAAAAAAGTTAACGTTGCTTAACTTTGGAGATAGGCCGGTTTTATTTTGGCTTACTATTTTGGCTACGAGATTCTGTTTTTTGTAATTGTTGGTACAAAATCAGTGTATACCATCGTTAGCAAGTTTTATAACAAAAATAAAGGTTTCTTCATACCTGCTCGTGTTGTTAGTTTGTTCTAAAATTCGTCGAGTTGGGGATTCGCGTTTTTTTAGTCAAAATAATGAGTGCTTGGCATGCCAAGGGTTACCAACCGTACTCTAAAAGTTTAAAATATAGTTTTTTTAGTCTATATTACGGAGCTTTACATTATCTTTAACAAATGCAATAAAGTACACTATGCTGCAATACTCTTATTTATTTCGACTCTAGACTTTGAGTTTAACTGAATAAAATCGTGGAATCTCAGTATTTTACTGAAGATGTTTTATTTTTTCGATCATAATTTACAAAATGGCGATAGAAGAAATACATGACCTAATTCTTAATTGTTATTTAACGTACAATTACTTTAAAATCAATAAAATTTGTCTTCCCAAAAAGCAAAGTACTAAAGGCTTGTCTTTTTATATTGTATACTTCCATTATATTTACCATTCTGCCGTCGTAAAGCTAAAGTGCCGTTATCTGACATTTGGCGGGCTTTCGTTTTTAGACGCTTTAAATTCTATATCGATCTCTCTAAGCAGTATTTTTCAAATATTAATTGGAACTCAGATAAAATAATAAAATTGTCGTAAAGTTCCCCTGATTTATACATAATTCTACGCTGCTTTTTGTGCGTAACTCAAAATATGATTTTATCATATAACGGCATTATAGCTTGAGCACGGCAGCATTGCATACCTAACAGCTCGTTGGTTACTGAAACTAACTTGTTAACAGTGTCGAACAATATTTAAACATTTCATATTATTCGAATTCCTATTTCAAAACATAAAAGGATTATAGTGGAATAGTATGTAACTTTTAATTTTTTATCATATTGTTAGACATCATAGTCTTATTTTTATTTTGTTTAAAAAAATTATGACTAGAAGATTACTGAGTACCTACCTACTTAAAATAGTAGGTTTAATTTAGGTTATTACAGGTATCTCATCGATAGCTTCAGGCTCTTATGAGAGAGTTACCATAGTCCTGGATTGGAAAGGGTAACTGAAATACAGGTGAATTTTAGTCAGTAAAAGTCTCCACACGCGCGCTCCTAGAGCGGGATTAAGTAGGATAAGTCATTTATTTTGATGATTTCCCACCTCAAAGAAAAAAGGGGTGTATAATAAATTGTACGCTCGATACACTACTATATCTCTAACCGTGCTCTTACCATACTTGAAACATGAAACACGGAAAAGATTTACGTATGAATAATGTATTCGTTTCACGATGAGTGTTCATAGATTCGCTTGCATGGCTTCGAAAATTGATATTTAGCGTGAAAGGATTTTTAAAGTGGTTTTTTTTTTGTTTTGTTCAAGTAGTATTGAGCTGAAATGGACCTGTTACCTACTTTCGTTTGTTGGAGTAGACTAAAAATCCACTTGTGTTCCTTTGCAATGGCTGAAAACTGAGCGTAAAGATCTGGTCTTAGGAGCGTTCGGCGCGGCGAGCGGGGCGGCATCAGTAAGCGCGCGCGTTTTTGCTATGAGCGGCGTCTCGTGGCATGCTTCAATCATTTTTGTACTTTTGATCTTACCGCTCGCCACCCCGCGCTTAGCTACCGCTCACGTACGGCGAGGTTGTGAAAGGGCCGTAATGCCAAATGTGTGTGTTGTCACTGAGTGACATTAATAATAAAATAATAATAAACCACAACTATCACACAGCGCCGTCTAGTCCCAAGCTAAGCAGAGCTAGTGTTATGGGTACTAGACAACTGATAAACATACTTATATATTTCTAAATACATACATATTATAGGTAAACTAGCTTTTGCCCGCGCAGCTTCGCTACCGCTCTTACTTCGCTCTACTATACCCTACTCTACCCTACAATACTCTACACTACTCTACTCTACCCTACTCTACCCTACCAAACTTCACATAAACTTTCTACTAAATAGTCCGCACAAAGCCAAAAAATTTGGTTTGGATAGGTGAGCCCGTTTATTAGCTTCACTTGTAACTATTTAAGAAAATCTTGGAATCTTAATTTGACCCACTTCCTGGTCTTTGATCAGGATGAAATTTTTCACACACTGAGTTCTGATGATTAGTTAAATACATGACTAGCTAAAAAACGTCATTACAAATCCAATATGGCGGCCTCCCCAAGATGGCGAACTGGCTGTTTGAAATGCACTTCCATGATATGGGTATCAAATGAAAGGGTTTGCTGTCAGGAATACGAAAAAAAATTGTCACGTGACTCAAATCCAATATGGCGGGCGTCCAAGATGGCGGACAGGCTATTTGAAATGTATCTCCATGATATGGGTATCAAATGGAAGGGTTTGCTGTCAGGAATACGAAAAAAATAGTCAAGTGACTTGAATACACAAGAAAGAAAATAGAGAGCTAGTGGAAAATTATAGGCCTATCTCACTAATTCCTATAATTTCAAAAATATTTGAAAAATATATTCACAAAGAGCTATTCAAATACCTTGAAAAATACGATATTCTGTGCGAGCAGCAAACAGGATTTAGACCAAGAAAAACAATAAATATGGATTAATATCGATTTATGATTTTATATATAACATTATAAATAATGTTGATAAACGAAACCCAGTTTGCGCCATTTTTTGTGATATGACGCAGGCATTTGATTATGTCCACCATCCTACACTTTTGAAAAAACTAGAAGCTTATGGTATAAGGGGTAATGTGTTGGATCTATTTCATCTTATTTAGACAATAGACGACAAATAACTGAAATTAATAGGATTAATTTGAGAAACAAACATGACAAGATATTTAGATCAGAAGAGCGAAAAGTTAGTTGTGGGGTACCGCAAGGCAGTGTGTTGGGTCCATTGCTTTTTATTAATGACTTACCAGAATGGATTGAACAACCATTGAACCTATTTGCAGATGACAGTACCGAGACAATACCTTAGAAAAGTGTAGATACATACCAAAGTGACATTAATAATTCTTTAAAATTGATTATAAAATGGTTAGAGCTAAATAATTTAAGAATAAATTTAAGTAAAACAAAAATAATCCAATTTAATCAACGCATGTCAGATATTGATAATATGAATGTTGAATATAATAATAATAAAATTAACGATGTAGATAGTACTAAATTTTTAGGGTTGGAAATAGATAAAAAACTTAACTGGAAACCACACATTGAGTTACTTTGCAAGAAACTAAGTACATCTGCATACGCTCTACATACATTAGCGGGTGTTGTAAATTTGTACGCACTCCTCACTGCGTATTATGGTATAGTCGAATGCCATATACGGTCCGGAATTATTTTTTGGGGCAACTCAACAGAAAAAGAAACTGCATTTAAGGCACAAAAGCGATGTATACGGTCTATTTTTAAATTGCAAAGTACCGATAGCTGCGTGCCATACTTCAAACAATATAAGTTGTTAACCCTACCATGCCTGTATATTTTAGAAATGGCAATATTTGTTAAATTAAACCCGGATCGCTTCGCGCGAATGTCTGATGTATTCCCACGGAATAGGCGTGACAAAAGTAAGCTGTGTATCCATAGTGCTAAAACAACACTCATGCGCAAGAGTGTCTGCTGCATGGCACCGGTTATATATAATAAAATACCCAGTAGTTGGAAAGACTATAGCGTGTCATTATTTAAAAAAGAACTGAGGAGCTTTTTAGTTGACAAAGTGTATTATAGTGTTGCGGATTTTTTATTGGAAAAAGACATAAATTGTCAACTTTTATTTTGTATTTAATTAACAATGAACAATGTGATATTGATTATGTTATTGACTGATTATTATTAGAATTATATTATTTATTGAATGTATAGAATAGCCATGACATTTAATTATTTGACTATTGAGCTAAATTTATTTTATTTATTGTATTGATTGGTAATTAAATAGTTTCGTTTTAATTGACTATAAAAGGAAAAAACATTTACCTGCATAATTGTGTGGGGTTAAATTTAATTTTTTTAAATGTAATTTTGCATGCCTTGCTATTGGTAAAATATGGCTTGTTCTCATCACTAAAACATTGTATCACCATCACTTGTACCCATATTTGCGAAATAAAAATTATTATTATTATTGTTATTATCCAACATTGCGAACGTCACCCCCATGCACCGAAATGCACCCCCATGATATGGATATCAAATGAAAGAGTTTGCTGTCAGGAATATGAAAAAATAGTCACGTGACTTAAATCCAACATGGCGGACAGGCTATTTGAAATGCACCCCCATGATTTAGGTATAAAATGAAAGGGTTTGCTGAAAATAATGCGAAATGACATATTTCTTGCCAAATTTCATGGGTATCAATCAATAAGGTTCGACGAGAGGAATACGAAGATTGGACTTTGAGTCTATGAGATCCCACCTAAGCCCAGGTAGGATACGCACCGAGGGCTGAATGGTATGAGGGTGGTAAAAAATGTCATGTCGCTAGCGTCACCTTAGGGCACCGGGCGCAACCCTATTGTAATTACCCTTGCCCTCCTACATGGACCTCTGGGGGCTCGACCGTCTATTTGTCCACTACTCGTGGGAATAACATGATGAAAAATAAACCAAAAAAACTTAAACCATTAGAAACAGCAACGCAAAGAAAACGACGATTGGATAAAGAAAATAAGAAGACTAAAACGTATAAAATAAAAATAATAGTTTAAAAAACTAAAAAACACGCTTTAATGATGACAGAAACCAAAAAGTGGAAAATAATTTCTAATTTAGAAATAAATCAATAAACAATAAATGGTATAATTGCGAAAAAATCGTAGGGGGCTCCATATATCAGTTCTTGAAAAGCGCCCCTCGCTTTTTTCACAAAAATACCATTGATTGTTTGTTAATTCATTTTTAAATTAATATTATTGTGAAAAAAGCGTGGGGGGCTCCATATATCAGTTTTAAGAAGCGCCCCACGCTTTTTTACAAAAATACCATTGATTGTTTGTTAATTAATTTTTAAACTAATATTTTTGTGAAAAAAGCGAGGGGCGCTTTTCAAGAACTGGTATATGGAGCCCCCTACGATTTTTTCGCAATTATACCATTTATTGTTTATTGATTTATTTCTAAATTAGAAATTATTTTCCACTTTTTAGTTTCTTTCATCATTAAAGCGTGTTTTTTAGTTTTTTAAACTATTATTTTTTATATATATAGATTACACCCAGACACAGAGCAAGATCATGCTCATCACATAAGCATTTGTCCTGGGTGGGAATCGAACGACGACTTCCGGCATAGCAGTCAGGGCCACTAACCACTTGACCAACAGGCCAGTCAAAAAAATTGGCATACATTGTCTACATTTACGCGGGCGGAGCCGCTGGCAGAAGCTAGTATTTAATGAAATTAGATTTCCAATATCATAACGACAGTCAGTGAAACAGCAGATCTGGAGACAGTTATTGTTTTTTAATTAACCCGTTGGGTGCGAACCGGCCGTTCAATTGTTTCGTTGTTTATTTTACATTTAAAGGTGAGCACAAAAGACCAGTCGGTAGGATGACAGGCAAACAAAGCCGTGATGATATCTGTAAGAGTGGCTGTTGAATAATGTTAAGAGGTGATTTATGTAACTTTATTTATTTTGTTTATGAAACTCAAAAGGTTATTAATTTAGTTAGTTGAGTTGTAGGTCGCGGGTTCGAACCCAGCTAGGCGCACTACTTTGTGTAATTTATTTCATCACCACTGCTCTCAAAACGGTGAAGGAATACAACGTGAGGAAACCGTCATGTCTTAAAACCAAATTATTGTTGACTGGAATAATTACTTATTTTTTGTGGTGAATAAAGTTCATATTCATATTCATTTATTTGTATACCATAATGTGATCAAAGATATTACAATAGGTAGGTCTATTGGTAAAACGGCATTTGGTTACCCAAGTACGTAACATTATATTAATTCAATAAAAAAACATAAACTGAAACATAACAGCAAGTTTCAATTTACACCCAGTAATTAGGGTGCGCTTACCTATTGAAATACCTAAAGGTAGAATTAGTTTACAAATGGTCTTTTTTTAATGTGTAAAGTACTTGCTTTTATATTTAAATAAATCTTACATTTGATTACTAAACAATATCTGTTTGACTTATACTTACATCTTAATTTCTAGGGCATAATATATTCACTTTGAGATACAGTTTATTCTTTAAATATATATTACCTAAATAGAGTACCTATAAAGGATTTTCAGTATCTACTGAGCGAAAAATCACGCAATTACGCTTTCAGAATTCAGTGAGAAATAAAAACCATATGCAGAAACAAAATTTTCATCATTAAGTATATCATGAACTCATTATGAATGCTTAATCCGCGAATACAAAAACAAATACAATAGGTCCGTGGCTGCAACAATGCACGCATTCATCCAACCATACATTTTATTGTTCTTCTTTCGCCACATATTCACAGACTCATTCAATTAATTTATTCATTAAAGCATTTAGAGCTCTCTCAATGCTTTCAGAATGTGGCCTGAGGCCTCCTAAAATTTAGTTATAAAACCTTTTGTGCGTAGAGGTAACAACGTATTGATTATACACTCAGAAATGTGAATAGATATCTATTTGCATGAGCGAATAGGTTATTAGATGTAAATATTTTCCATTAATTACTTCAGTTATTTACTCTGTAGCGCCTCATTTTGCTTACAGATTTGAACTCGGAATATGCGGTCGCCGCACGCGCTTCAAAATGTTTCTTTGATTTTAGGGTTCCTTACTTCAGTCAGCAAAAACAGTTGCCTGTCTATCCATCTGTCAAGACCCTTTTGCTCAAGAACTAGCTGAAGAACTAAGCTGAAATTAATATCAAATACTCAGGACTGTTGCCCCTAACGGGAAGTAACCTAATGGTTACTGACTAAAACCCACTCCTAGTTCCTTCATTGCCTTGCATTCCAGGGCTGGGTTTTCCTTTCAGAAGCGAATCCATGGGCCCAGTAGACTTCGAACCTGCTGGGCCTCTACGGTTTCCTGACATTTCTTTGAGGCGCGTGTGGAACAGTACACGCCGTCGCACGGTGGGCTGAAAATCGGCTTTCATAGACTTAGGGATTTCAATTTGCAAGTGCTTGTTTTTATGTCGGATATCGCTTCTATTAGTCATTACTATGTACAAAAATGACACCCGAGTTAATTCTGCCCAAAAACGAAGGAAATATATTTTTTTTACGAAAAATTTGTATGAAGCTTGTATGAAAAATCGAATTATCTCCTAAACGGCAAGTTTAACCGTAATATCCTTGGAGGTGGTCATAGTGCTAATTATTTATGATTTTTTGGTTGGCGATCGGACGAAAAATTTAATGCCGATTTTTTTTTTAAATTGTCAAAATATTTTTATTTGTTTTTACGTATGAAACGATTCCTTTTGGTGTTTATGTTGAAGAACACGGACTTTTAACTACACATAACATAAAATAGCATCACTCCTATATTTTCGAAGGAGTTGGCAGAGGTTTATAGTACACCCACACGTAGACAACTATGTTTGAGCTAGATAATTATCAACACAAAATGAGTTTTAAAACTTTTCATACAACCAAATGACCAATTGTTTACTCTTCTAATGAGTCCAAAAAGAAGTAATTAAGTAACTATACTGATTAGGTCTTCTAATGAGTCTTAATAGGTGATTTAATTATTTTCAATATCTCACGACAATACATACAACATTTCCTGATAAGTAAGCTAATTTGTTAATTAGCAGTGCTATGAGTTCTAAGAATAGTTAGTGACAATTATAGATTTTCATTAGCTAATGAGGAGATAACTAATGAGGGTAGTTAAATAATTATTGGCGTTTTGCAATAAAAGGGCTAAAGTTTTGTTTTATAATTTAATTTGTTCACAACTGTGTAACTGCTAACACTAAATCAGCGACTATAAAATCTTAGAATGGAAAGTTTAATCACCAATTTAGACTTGTTTGTTCTTCTACGAAGTGAGAGTACTTCATTTGATCATGAAGTATTGTTCAGTGCAGTTGTATCCCGCATAGGCGATTGCCTGTCTGACGAAGATCGTGTTGTTCTCAAAGAATTTTGTCGGAGATTTACGCGAGCCGCTTTACAAAGGTGGCAGAAATCTAACCGATTCCTTGATAATTTCAGGTGAAAGTACGAGAATTGGTTGGGAGCAAATATTGATTGGCCGAGTTTTGTGCAAACTTTAGTTAATCAAGAACCAAGTGTTGATAAGGCACCAAGAGCGCCCTCAGTCTCTCCAGAACCGTCGACATCAACGTCCATTGAAACAATGACGAAAAGATCCCGTAAACCATTCGAAGATCTGGGAAGTAAACAAAAAAAGAGAAGATCTGATGAACACACAGGCGAAGATTCCAGTGAATTGGCATATGCAGCTGCAGCACGTTTAAAAGAAGAAGGGCATGGAGATATCGCCTCTGTCATCGAATACATGATGAAAAATCCTGAAGTAGCCCCTAAATTGAATGAAACGCTTAAGAAACCAGCGAAAACAATCATATTTACGCCAGAAAAGGCACTTGGATTGCTTCTTTCGCTAAAACTCTCAAAGTGGCAATATATTACGTTGCGTGAGGCTGCCATTCAGGAAGGTGCTAAGGATATTTATCCATCTTACTATAAAGTGCAACAAACTAAGCTTGATTGCTACCCTCCGAAGCAATCAGTGACAGTTACTGATTCATCGGCTAGGATTACACTTCAAGCTTTACTTGATATGACGGTTACAAGAATCCTTCAAAGCCTTTCTAACGAAGAGCATAACAAGCAGTTGAAGCTGATATCCAAGTGGGGATTTGATGGTGCTTCTAACCAAAGCCGATACAAGCAGAAAATTGAGGGTGAGGAAGATGACTCGAGCATTTTCATGACCTCCCTGGTGCCACTAAAACTCATAGATGGAGACAACATTTTATGGACGAACCCAAAACCATGCTCAGTTTTGTATTGTCGTCCAGTTCAGTTTACTTTTGTAAAGGAGAGTGAAGCAGTTGTCCTTGAGCTGAAAAAACAAATTGATGAAGAAATTCAGGCCCTTATCCCCACAGAGTGCAATAATAATAATAAGGTGACTCATCAACTAATGATGACGATGATCGACGCTAAAGTCTGCACTTACCTTTCTGAAGCTAGATCAATTGCATCGTGCTACCTGTGCTTAGCAAAGTCTACAGAAATGAACCGCTTAGATGCTGTAACATCAAAAATTGTGTGTTCGGACCTGTATGAGTTTGGCTTGTCATCCCTACACGCCCGTATAAATTGTATGGAATGTCTGTTACACATTGCATACAGGCTCGACTTCAAACGGTGGGCAGCGAAAAAAGATGAGCACAAAGAAATGCTACAGACAAGGAAGAAAATAATTCAAAATAAATTCAAAGATGAGCTCAATCTATTGATTGATATAGTAAAACAAGGCTCGGGAACCACCAATGACGGGAATACTGCAAGAAAATTCTTTGAGTTTCCTAATAAAACCGCAGCTATAACCGGTTTGGATGAAGACCTCATCAAAAGATTTGCTGTAATTTTACAAGCAATTACATCTGGAGAGCAGGTCGATATAATAAAATTTAGAGATTATGCTCGCAAAACAGCAGAAAAGTACGTATTATTATACGACTGGTACTACATGTCGTCAACCGTTCATAAGTTATTAATCCATGGGGCTGACATAATCGAGAAAAATAATATTGTGCCGATTGGGACTCTCTCGGAAGAAGCCTCAGAGTCTCGAAACAAAGATTTTAGGAGGTTTCGAGAACATCATTCGCGGAAAAGAAGCAGGCAGGATTCTAATCAAGACATTTTAAATATGCTTGTTGTTTCTTCGGATCCTTTGCTAAGTGCACAAAGGCCTAAGTTAGATGCCAAGAAAAAGCAGAGCTTTTTTGCTGAAACTCTCGACTTAATTCAATTTCAGGAAACTGAGTTCGAGTTTTTGGATATATCCAATCTGGATGCTGACTCAGAATTGGAGTATGACAACGAGAGTGATAAGGAAAATTTGTAAAAAAAATATATATGTACATATTTGTAAATTTGTATTTGAGTGTGTTTGGGTTTTTTTGTAATATTTAATACTTTTTTTATTTTTTTATTTTACTTTATTTTACAAATGCGTAGTATTAATTCCTTAAATTATTTAATTTTGTATATAATATAACTTTATATGTTACTTTAATAATAATTTGATAATCTTTTTTTATTTAAATTAATATAAATTTGTCAAAAACAGCAATTTTTTTATTTAATTTTTCTTGATTCGTGTGTTCTTAATATTTGGGTATCGAACTTTTTAACTTGGACACTAAAAGGGATCGTTTTACATGTAAAAATAAATAAAAACATTTTGACGATTTTTAAAAAAAAAACGGCATTAAATTTTTCGTCCGATCGCCAACCAAAAAATCATAAATAATTAGCACTATGACCACCTTCAAGGATATTACGGTTAAACATGCCGTTTAGGAGATAATTCGATTTTTCATACTAGCTTCATACAAATTTTTCGTAAAAAAATTATATTTCCTTCGTTTTTGGGCAGAATTAACTCGGGTGTCATTTTTGTACATAGTAATGACTAATAGAAGCGATATCCGACATAAAAACAAGCACTTGCAAATTGAAATCCCTAAGTCTATGAAAGCCGATTTTCAGCCCACTGTGCGTCGACGACTTAGGCTCGGTCCAGACGGTTAACGGACGGTCGGACGGCGAGCTATCGATTGCTCGCCGTCGGCGTCCCATGGATTCGCTTCTGAAAGGAAATCCCAGCCCTCGAATGCATGGCAACGAAGGAACTGGGAGTGGGTTTTAGTTAGTAAAAGTCTGACAAACGGCGGGAGATGTCATCGGATGATTTCTTATTAAAAAAACAGCGAATCGCTCAACCACTGCCAACCATGCCATCATATCCTTAATTTGCACTTTCGTTTTAATATTACCATATAATATTCCGCAGAGGAGTCTACAAGCTGTCAAGTTAAGTATAACGTGAATGATCTGCAAGTGTAAGGTTTTTCTCCATAGGAAGTTGTAATTTCCGTCAGATGTCACGTAAAATGTCATTTTGTGATTCCTGCGTATATTATGTACAACAAAGTATCTGTAAACAGGGTTTTAAGTACAACATTAGGTAGTAAAATCTGATGATTTTGTTGTAAAATGCGATGCGAGGTTTTTGAAGAGGTAATATAATACAGAAGGCATATAAAACTAAGAAAACGTATATTTTTGTATGTGCTTACCATGTTTATTAATTTATTAAAGCTTTATGCACCTAACACTGTAAGTACAAAGGTGAACTTAATGCCATAGGCATTTTCTACCAATCGACATTGCAGAAATATAACTTGGCAGGTACAAATTAATAAAGAGACAAACAGAATAGAGACAAATACAATAGTAATATATACTTAGATACTTAGAGACATACATATAAATAAGCAATATTGTTGTGAAAAAAAAAATCCAACTAATCAGTGCTGTGATGATTCTACCGACTATTTTTCTATGTTGAAATTAAAATAGAAGTAAAAAATAAAACTCTTTAATGAAGTGTCATTCAGTGTGAAAAAACTCACGTACACGATCATGGGAACATCCCATCCGTCAGAAACACCATTTATCATCATTATCGTGCTATCCGGACATCCGGGAAAAAGTTCATTGTGAAACACAAAGGGGTCTTCCGAGATTCCCCTGAGAGATGACTTCGCAACTGCAAGTAACTGTTCCCTGTGACCCTTTTCGAAATATATGTATCTTTAAGGGTCCGTAAAGGAAAGAGGTCCTATAATGTTATCACAGAATCATTCTGGTTTGAAGAATTGAAGTCTTATAGGCACTATGCCATTATTTTTTAGATCTTCTTTTCGATTCGATAGTAAACTCGGCAAACTGTTTGGGCCCAGTAGGTGGCAACACTAATAGCAGCATCGGTGGCACTCATCAAATCTCCCAAAGTGCAGGTGTATGGGCACTTGGAGCATTCTAATGTATGGCTCATGTTTCGAACAGGGGCACCGCACTCACATTGAGTTTCTAACGGGTGACGGGTCTATAATACCTCATTTTGCCAAGTTGTTTTTGCAGCGGTCCACCTGGGTGTGCAATTGAATTAGTGGTTTCTATGTAGAGCAAAATTGCGCCCAGGCGGGAGATGTTCTTAGGGTGATGGGGATGGTGGTAGGTGATGCTCTTCCCAAACCAATGGCCTGTGTGCTTCACAGGAGAAATTCTTTCGGCTCTATTTTTTAGATGGGAAGTCATCAAATATATTCTATCACTCTGGTTATTCAGTCGCATCCGGTTAGACTAGAAGCCGACCACAACCAAGTTGAGAAAAAGCTAGTGAGGTGTAGATGTTTTTTAAGATGAGAAATCATCCAATTACTTATCTCGCTCTGGACGATTCTTAGAGCGGGAGAAGTAATTGGATGATTCTTTCGAGGGAAGTCAATTTTTTACGTGAGCGTGAAGACGTTCATTCCCTCACGCATGCGACCTCCTCCTTCGCTAGTATAACTGCTTTGCAGAAAGATGCGACTAAAAACCACCGAACTCCTTTAGTTATCTTTTGTGTTTCTGAATCGATGATCCATGGACATATCAAATTATTTTTTTATTGAACTAGACCGACATCAAATCGTTCTATCATATTTTATGCGGTAAAAACGTCGGAAATACAATGATTGATTTCTGGAATTATGTTTCTATAATATTTTTCCGTTGACAGTGTAGTCGTATTTCATCGTGTTACGTCAACTTGGGGTGACCAGTCCAAAGCTAAGCTGCGGACGGCTCCCATGATTTATTTGACGCGCTGAATTATTGTATAAAATATGGCTGCAATCTGTCGATAAGTCTCACTGGCTTAGCTGTCTCTTTTTAATGCAGAACATATTTTCTGAATTTAACAATATTGAAAAGGCGGAGTATTTATGAAATTCGCGATGAATTTTTCCTGATGTTTATTAACAGTTCACTGAATCAAGAATTTAGGGTTGAGCCGGTTAGCGATTCTGAAATCTATGTGTATATTCCGTGACGATTGTTTATGCTAATGTTATTACCAAAATGCTTAGCATTAAACTTTATAAATTGAACCAGAGATTGTTTTTGCTTTTTCTACAACTACTACTGATATCTCATGTTCCATTTTCGAAAAGACGAAGAGCTACCCATTGTTTGTCGTCTGCAAGCCAGGCCGTCCTGTAAGAACCGGGGCCGAGACGACGGCGCGACGTACCTATAAGTGTACCATGCGCGGCTCAAAGAGATGTCAGCAAAACTGAATAGGCCCTGTAAGGTCGATGCCTGTTAGAGCTGCGGGAATATTTAGAAGAGTGTCGTAAAAAGCAACTAAAAGACACAGGTGGATTTTAGACAGTAAACAGTCTGACAAGCCCTCTTGTTTCGACCTGTAAATCATAGATAGGGTGAAATCATAGGTTAATTTCCTACATCAAAAAAATATGCACGTCTACTAACTGCTGCGTAAGTGCGTAGGTGGTATTATATTTATAAAACATAGTATACTAACTTTACTCTATAATCGTTTGCTCTAATTTTAAAGATCTAAATGCGGAAATCGCATACCTACACAATTTTGATTGCAGTCGCAGTATGTTAAATAACGACCTGCGAAATACATTGTAGTGTCTCAAGTATAGCCGAGGGTCACACTCTTGAGGAACATGTTAGTTCCTTTTAAAGTTTAACGTCGCTTGAAGCAGTAAAAGCCGAGAAGTACCTACACTCTTTTATATAAAAGATGTAGATTTTTATTCATACAAAAACGCTACCTACAACTTTACTCGTTTTTATGGCAGTGGTTGCTCGTTATGCCGTAAATCTCATATTATATAGTAGCAAAGGTGTGAATAATGAGGAGAAAATTCAACACGTACTATACTGCGTGTGATTGAAACGTCGTTATTTTTTGCACTATTCGAATAGGAATCTTTATACGGCATATCCGTATGTATTTCATGGCTGGATAGAGCTTTGAGCATCGATTTTAACATGCTTCTTTGCTTCATTCGTCTTTTTACTTTGTCACAATCTCCCTGAAGTATAGCCTACTTTCCCATGTTAACTATTAAGTGTCTTTCAGTACACAGATTATTATTTAAGGGTGTTTTCTTGATTTACATCTATTTAATCATTCATCATTATTATTATTATGATGGGGGTTAATGATGCGAATGAATTAACGGCGCGTATTTATTTGAATTTTCTTTGATATTGAACGAAATGAGTTTTTGTTAAATTGCTGCTCTGTATTTCCGTGCAATTAGTTGAGTAAGTCATAAGTCATTCATTAACCCCCGACAAAAAAGAGGGGTGTTATAAGTTTAGGGTGTCTGTGTGTCTGTGTGTCTGTCTGTGGCATCATAGCGCTTAAACGAATGGACCGATTTGGATGCAGTTTTTTTTATTTGAAAGCTGACGTTACCGAGATGGTTCTTAGATACAATTCATGAAGATCTGATCAGGCGTTCAAGGTCAGCAGCACATTTGTTGGCTGTGGCTGGGATCTTAAACGCTTTACGGATGTTTGAAATACTCGTATACATTTTTCATGATGACGAAGACCTGATACTAGAACTGGAAGATAGCTGATGGAACCCTGGAATTCTTACTAGTAAACCCGTCGAGTTTGGCTCATTAGATTTGTCTTAACCAGTTCCAAACATTTTTCATGATGACGAGGACCTGATGCTAGATCTGGGAGGTAGCTGATGGAACCTTGGGATGCCTACTAGTAAACCCGTCGTTTTCGGGCTCACCAGATTTGTCTTAACAAGTTTCAAACATTTTTCATGATTATGAAAACTTGATGCTAGAACTGGGAGGTACCTAGCTGATGGAACCCTGAAATGCCTATTAGTAAACTCGTCGCGTTCACGCTCATTAGATGCGTCTTAACCAGTTCTAAACATTTTTCATGATGACGAGGACATGATGCTCGAACTGGGAGGTAGCTGATGGAACCCTGGAATCAATATTATAAAATAGGAATTAAATTTAATTAAATGAAATCAATTAATTAATTATTATTTAGAGGGAATTAATTTTCTAATTGACTTGTCAATCAAGTTTTGAATATGAATGCCAAAGTTGTTTAAAGATAAACCTTAATAAAAAGTACATCTAGCCAGTTTGCAAGTTAGTAGTATTAGTGTGGCCTTCATGATTGTTACAATATAGAAAAGCTAATATCACAATAATGGATTCCTCGATTAATTTAAAAAATGTAAAATAAAACTAAAATTAAAAATTCAAAAAAACCCCCGACGCAAAAAAAAAAAACTATAAAAAGTAAAAAAATAAGTTAGTTAATTACTCTTTCAACCTTTTAACGTCATTAAAGGAATCAATAAATATTTAAAAGATGAGTGTCACTAAGTCGGGGGACCGCAATTGTCATTTTCTATTCGTTTAAGGGCCGATTTTTCAATCATCAGTTAACTTCTATCTGAGGAATAAATATGGCGGCTTGACATATTTTCTATACAAAAGCTGTCAAAACGTCAAACATTATCTTCAGATAAAATTTATCTGGCGATTGAAAAATCGGCCCTAAGTAAAATAAAAATTTTCATATTGCGGTCCCCCAACTTAGTGACACTCATCTTTTATGATTCCTTTAATGACGTTAAAAGGTTGAAAGAGTAATTTACTAACTTATTTTTTTACTTTTTATAGATTTTTTTGCGTCGGGGTTTTTTTTTGTTTAATTCATTTGTGTAAGTGTTTCTTATTAATTAAATATACAATTTTATGTTCTAACTTGGTTGTAGTACCTGGTAGATATAAAACTGAATAAAATGAGTACCTACGTGGGAAATATTAAGGAAAACGGTATTCTTTTCATTTTAGAACTCCGCAGTCTTATAATCATGCAAATAAAATTTCCTGACTCAATGATTACATTTTTCTTGATTCCGATCTGCTTGATAATGCCCTTTTATATATCAGACAACCATTCTGTCCCTAGGGATTTAATGTAGTAGGTATGTGCGCTCTCTAGGTAATAATGATATTTGAATTTGGAACGTCAAAAACCATTATATTTCAGAAAAAATAAACCCTGTGTTACGTTAAAATGTACGTGCATCAAACAAGTTTATTCAAAAATCAAACTGGCCACTATCCAATATATTTTATAAAAAAATAAAAAGTGTTTACTGAGGAGTCTTTAAACAAAAAAGTAATGAAAAATCGGGAGCGTTATAGAAAATTTAAACTATAGTTCAATATGAGAAATAGAGAGAGAGCATTTTGTTTGTTTAAAAGAAACATGTCAAGTGATGATTAAAATTAACTTGTAAATATTACGTATATTTCTCTAATATATATTATAATTTGTTATATACATGTAATGAAATGACATTTCATTACGCGCGTTGAAGTTGTCAATGGAATTTATATTCTGTGGAACGGGGTGACGTGTGATTGAATGACAGATGATGTTTAGATTATTTTGCATATTTTATTGTTAAAAATTCTATTGTAAAAAGATAAAATAAAGGTATATAATTGAGGAGGCGATACTAGTAAACTTTAAATGTAGTTTCTTTGATTTTCAGGTAAGTTATAGGTGTAATGGTCATAGTTAAACGTTGTAATATAGTAAAGACGTATTAAATAAACAAATCTTTGATTTTCAGAGAAACAATTTGTGGTTTATTTGGAAAATCCTCAATAACATATCTTATAAAACGACATTTTCGTCAACAAGAAAAAGATGGACCGGTTACAATTTGAGTTCACAATGATAGCCTCAAATGATGGCAAATCTAATATATTGGCCATAAACTCAATAACTACAAGGAAGGAAAATGTTATATTTTACCGGATGAACAGAAGCCAGTGATTCATCATACGTATATTGTCAAAATGAACAGTTTCTCAAAAATAAAAAATAGCATAAAAAAAAGGCATCAATGCAGAAAAATATGGATAAAAATGGATGAAGATCTTAAGAAAACATATATAGATGAGGAAGGTAATATGCAATTTTTAGATCAATATTTAGAAGAAATGAACACAAAACAACCAATAGACAAAAACGACAGTTTGCAAAATATCTTGGAAAAATTAATAGAAACAACTACAAAGAAAGAAAAACAACATAACCTAAAACATATTTCAGAGAAATTTATTATTGAAAAATTCACAAGCAAGAACGCAATGCAGTGGATTGAGAATTTTGAAAAAGAGTGTGAGCGCTTTAATATATCAGAAGATGAAACAAAAATAGATATATTGAGGTTATTTTTAGAAAAATCTTGTTTGGATTGGTATAGCTCGGTGGCCATAAAACTTACAATAAAGGCTGAATGGAAAGAATGGAAACACAAATTAAACAAAATTAAAATATTCGATTTAGAAGAAGAGATGGAAGTATATATAGTGGATAATGAAGATTTCGAAGATTTTATAATCGGATTAGATATGATAAAGAAATTCAAACTAACCCAAAAAGAGGACTTGCAGATAGAACAAAAGAAAACAACAAATAAAATAGATGAAATGTCTAAAGATAACAGACATGAAGAAAAGAATAAAAAAACATTTGCAATAAATTTTAATGAACACATAGAAACAGAAGAATTTGTAAGTATCACAGACCATTTAGATAATAAAAAAAAATTTAGATAGAGAAAATTATAAAGCAATATAAAACAATTTTTGCTAAAGACAAGTATGATATAGGATCAGTTAGAGATTATGAAGCCCACATAGATTTACAAGTAAATAGATACTGCAGTAAAAGACCATACAGATGTACAATAGAGGATAAATTAGAAATTGAAGAGCAAATATCCAAGCTACTAAAGAATAATTTAATAGAAGAATACTACAGTCCTTTCGCTGCTCTAGTGACATTGGCATTTAAAAAAGGTGAAAATAGAAAGTCCCGCTTATGTGTAGATTTCAGGGAACTAAACAAAATTGTTGTTCCACAAGCTCAACCTTTCCCATTAATAGATGATTTGATTATCAAAACTAGAAACTGTAAGTATTTTACTACATTGGATATAAACTCAGCATTTTGAGCAATACCCCTACGGGTGGAAGATAGAAATAAAACAGGATTCGTCACACAAGATGGCCATTACCAGTGGACCTGCCTTCCTTTTGGCTTGAAAACATCACCAGCAATTTTCCAGAGAATTTTAAGCAATATTCTAAGAAAGCACAAGCTCACAGGATACTCCGTTAACTATATTGATGATATTTTGATATATTCGACCACCTTTGAAGAACATATAAGACACATAAGAAATGTATTAGAGGCAATAATACAAGAAGGCTTTAGATTGAAGCTTCAAAAATGTACCTTTGCTTCAGACTCAGTAAAGTACCTCGGCCATGTAATTCAGAACAATTCAGTAAGACCACTTAAAGACAATTTGCGCTCGATAAAACATTTTTCAACTCCTAAAACACAAAAAAACATTAGACAATTTTTGGGAAAAATCAACTTTTACCATGAATACATACCAAGAAGCGCAATTATTTTAGACCCATTACATAATTTATTAAGATATATATATATTCAATTTGACAGAATTTGACATTAATATAAACAATATGGCTGACGTTTCATAGGGCTAAAGTTGTATTTTTGATTATTGCAAGTTTTTATCTCAATATTTAGTAAAGTATAAAGTGTGCAAGATGTTCAAAACGTTGCTGTGTATAGTGATGGGTATCCTGGTTGTGGAATTTAATTTTTTTGGTAAGTTTTCTGTTTTGTTTACAAAATATTTATGTAGGGTGACAACAAACATCGTTTTGAATTTCATGCGGGAATTAAAACCATTAACTGCCTGTAAAAATATATAGAGAAGGGGCATCATAAACGACTCAGAAGACGGACTGGGTGCTAAATTTTATAAAATTTGATTGCCTACTGTTCAAGTTTTATATTATTATAAGCAAATTTCTAAAAATCTGAGGAGGCTCAATTTTTTTTTTAATAAGTCAAGCGCGTACCAATTTTACAAATTTTATCTTTTCTGTTGATCGGGCGCCTTCGGCCGCTCGGCGATCTTCGGCTGCTCTCGTGACACAACGGAAAGCGGCGAGCAGCGGCGGCCAGAGGTGCGGCATGCGGGACGTGTCTTTGGACCAATTCAGTATATAGTTATCTGTGACCACTTCTTAAAACGACCCGCGTATGCTCCAAAATCTTCAACATCGATGTAGTACATTCGAGAATTATATTCATTTTAAATCATAGTCTACTGTCTTTAAGTTTAGTCCTTAGGTAGGTAGGTAATGCTGCACGTATGTGTTAAGCCACATCGCGTTAACTACTAGTAATATATTATTTTTCATGTTTTGTTGTAGATTTACAAGAAACGAGAACCATCGGCAACAGTGGCTTGGAAGTTGTGCCATTTAAAAATATTTTTTTTTCAGCAACAGTTTTGTAGTCGCCACATTAAGTCTGAAGATGTAAATCAATACTAAAACCTAATTCTATTACATCTATATACCCTTTTCTAAGTTCATCCGTTGTTAAAAATCCGTTCAGTAATTTTTGAGTTGATTGCAAACAGATAAAGACAAACGAACATAGTGGGGGACTTTTTTTGATGTGGTAAAATCTCCAATAACTTATCCTGCTCTAAGGTAGAGCGGGACAAGTTATTTGAGGTTTATACTGAATAAATCTACCCGTGTTCTTCAGTTGCCCTTTGTGTTTCAGGACCATGGTTTCCCTTTCGGAAATTTCCTGTGGCGCTAACGGGCATCGGCAATAATTAGTATTAGTTAGTGTAAATAAATTTATAAACCAGTCGAGGATCATTTATTTAATGTATTATTTATTGTTTATTTTTTAATTAATAAGTGCAATTTAACGTAATAAAATGTACAATTTGATGTCACGCATCAGTCTATTTTTAATAAAGTAAAAATAAAAGAATAACATTAGTTTTATTATAAACTAACTAGTTTTTTCTTTCAGACAAACCTTATTCTGATAGATGCAGCCGTTCAGAAGTGATCTTCTTACGTAGGTACTTACACACACATTAGGCATTTTTTTATCAGTATAGGTATTTCATACTCGCTTATGAGGATATTGCTATTATAATATATACGGACATCAGCTATTTCCTAGTCATTACAGAGAAAACCCACAGTTCCCTTTTGGTAAGCATATTATAGATATTAATTGTTTTTTTAACTTGAATGTCTATTTTAATGTATCAAAAATATCTTTAACTAACTTTTGAGCAAAATTGTCCCGTAGTATGTATGTAGTGTATGGACACACTAGTAGAACGAGATGACAGAACTCTTTCTGACTTTCCTTTTCAGGTACGCTTTTGAGGCTGTCGTAGTCAATCTAGTACTAGGATATATAAAATCTTTGATTGAAACCTCCTAAATGTTGCCTCCATAATTTGAAAATTACTACGAATAGCTACTATATCTAAATGAAATCATCATTAAATACAAGAAGAATATACGTATAAAATTTCAAGAAGCCTTATTTGAAATAAAATATTTAGTTGCAATTCATTTTATGTTGCATCAACCTATCAAAATGCATGAACATGGACTGTTTAACGATTACTTGAACAATCTAAAAACTACCATCAGTTTCATATTTTTTTCTGGCAGAAGGTGAGAAAGGGACACAGAAGATTTATCTCAGTGTCTTGCTGCAGGCCATTTTTCCCTTTTGCGTGTCAATAACACACATGAACTTAATGCTGATGAGAATAAAGAACACTTTAGAGAGTGTAATATTTCTTCGTAGTCAATCTAGTCTACTCTAGTAGGATATATAAAATCTTTGGTCCGTTCACGAACATGACACGTATATCGCACTAGCTTCTGACGTTTATAAGTGCTCATGTAGGCCTATATGAAATAAAAATATTTTGAATTTTTATCAGCACCACTCAGTTCAACTATTTTGAAGGGAAAGCATGACAAACTCTCAACTGCCATGGTCATTTATATTTCAAACAACTCAAATAGTTATATTAGTTTCGTTGTCAAGATTTATTAGACCGTAAGTTTATTTAAAAAAATAAGAAGTATTATCGCTAAACAACACCGTATTAAGTCTCCGTATGCTTTCAACTAATGATATTTTTTTTAGTGGGGCGAGAGGAAGTGTAAGAATTTTACTGACTAAAAACCTACCTAAAGGTAATATTCGACCTTACGTGCGGAAGATAAAAAATTACTTCTTTTAAAATAACATAGCCTAGCAAAGTATAATCAGCTTTGAAACCATGTACAAGAACAAAAAATTCGAAGAAATTTGATATCCGACTCGCATGGGGCCGGCGTTTTGGATTACGACCCATTCCCTTTCGTAGAGGGGAGGCCTGAGTCTTAACACAGTATAGCTATGAGATATTTGTCAATGATTTCACAACCCTTTCAGAAAATACGCATAAAACGCCTCATACCTATCCAGCAAGCTATCCGCCATGACAAATATGACGACATTACACCAATAATTTTATCGGGCGTTTTGACGTTGGTGCATGTAATATAATAATAATAATATTCCACAACTATCACACAACGCCGTCTAGCCCCAAGCTAAGCTGAGCTTGTGTTATGGGTACTAGACAACTGATAAACATACTTATATATTTATAAATACATATATATTGTAGATAAATTGCACCCAGACACAGAACAAATAATCATGCTCATCACATAAACATTTGTCCTGGGTGGGAATCGAACCCACGACCTCCGGGCATAGCAGTCAGGGCCACTAACCACTAGACCAACAGGCTTGTCAAATAATGTCGAGAGAGCAAGCAGGATCATTTGTTTTTACCGACTGGTAGCGCAATATTTACCTTGTATAATAAAACCATTTTATTTTCATTTATGGACTCCCAACAGAGGTTATATCGCACGCAAGTTAATATGAAAGAGATACATAAGTGTGTGTGTGTGTGTGAGTGAGTTATCGAGAACGATGAATGATATATTTCAATTAACCAAAGATTTTATATATCCTAGTACTAGATTGACTACGACAACCTCAAAAGCGTACCTGAAAAGGAAAGTCAGAAAGAGTCCTGTCATCTCGTTCTACTAGTGTGTCCATACACTAGCTACATACTACGGGACAATTTTGCTCAAAAGTTAGTTGAAGATATTTTTGATACATCAAAATAGACATGCACTTACCAAAAGGGAACAGAGTTTTCTCTGTAATGACTAGGAAATAGCTGATGTCCGTATATATTATAATAGCAATATCCTCTTATGCGAGTATGAAATACCTACACTGGTAAAAAAATGCCTAATGTGTGTGTATCTACGTAAGAAGATCACTTCTGAAAAAACTAGTTAGTTTATAATAAAACGAATATTATTCTTTTATTTTTACTTTATTAAAAATAGACTGATGCGTGTCATCAAATTGTACATTTTTTATTATGTCAAATTGCACGTATTAACTAACAAATAAACAATAAATAATACATTAAATAAATGATCCTCGACTGGTTTATAAATTTATTTATACTAACTACTACTACTAATTATTGCCGATGCCCATTAGCGCCACAGGGAATTTCCGAAAGGGAAACCATGATCCTGGAACACAAAAGGCAACTGAAGGACACGGGTAGATTTATTCAGTATAAACCTCAAATAACTTGTTCCGCTCTAGGATGGAGCGTAAGGTGAGCAGAGAGACCTTAGAGCAGGATAAGTTATTTTGATTTTACCACATCAAAAAAAGTCTCCTAATATGTTCGTTTGTAAATATCTGTTTGCAATCAACTCAAAAACTACTGAACGGATTTTTAACAACGGATGAACTAACAAAAGGGTATATAGATGGAATAGAATTAGGTTTTAGTGTTGATTTAACTTTACATCTTCAGACTTAATGTGGCAACCACAACTAAGACTGTTGCTGAAAAAAAAAAATTTAAATGTCACAACTTCAAAGCCACTGTTGCTGATGGTTCTCGTTTCTTGGAAATCTACAACAAAACATAAAAAATTACATATTACTAGTAGTTAACGGTTAAGCCACATACATGCAGCATTGCGTGCGGCATTTATTAGGACCTACCTAAGGACTAAACTTAAAGACTATGATTTAAAATGAATATAATTCTCGAATGTACTATATCGATGTGGAGAAGATTTTGGAGCGCACGCGCGTCGTTTTAAGAAGTGGTCACAGATAACTATACACTGAATTGGTCCGAAGACACGTCCCGCATGGCGCACCTCTGGCCGCCGCTACTCGCCGCTTTCCGTTGTGTCAGGAGAGCAGCCGAAGATCGCCGAGCGGCCAAAGGCGCCCGATCAACAGAAAATATAAAATTAGTAAAATTGGAACGCGCTTGATTTATAAAAAAAAAAATGGGCCTCCTCAGATATTTAGAAATTTGCTTATAGTAATAATGTAAAACTTGAACAGTAGACAATCGAATTTTATAAAATTTTGCACCCAGTCCGTCTTCTGAGTCGTTTATGATGCCCCTTCTCCGCATGAAATTCAAAACGATGTTTGTTGTCACCCTACATAAATATTTTGTAAACAAAACAGAAAACTTACCAAAAAAAAATTAAATTCCACAACCAGGATACCCATCACTATTGCGAAACTTTACACAGCATCGTTTTGAACATCTTGCACACTTTATACTTTAGTAAATATTGAGATAAAAACTTGTAACAATTAAAAATACAACTTTGGCCCTATGAAGCATCAGCCATATTGTTTATTGATGTCAAATTCTGTCAAATTGAAACCTCCTAAATGTTGCCTTTCATAATTTGAAAATTACTACGAATAGCTACTAAATCTAAATGAAATCATCATTAAATACAAGAAGAATGCGTATAAAATTTCAGGAAGCAATATTTGAAATAAAATATTTAGTTGCAATTCATTTTATGTTGCATAAACCTATCAAAATGCATGAACACGGACTATTTAACGATAACTGGAACAATCTAAAAACTACCATCTGTTTCTTATTTTTTTCTGGTAGTATGTGAGAAAGGGACAGAGAGGATTTATCCCAGTGTCTTGCTCCAGGCCATTTTTCCCTTTTGCGTGTCAATAACATACATGAACTTAATGCTAATGAGAATAAAGAACACTTTAAAGAGTGTCATATTTCTTCGTAGTCAATCTAGTCTACTCTAGTAGGATATATAAAATCTTTGCAATTAACACTTTTCCCGCAACAAAGGTATGTATGTGTGAGTGAGTTATCGATAACGATGAATGATATATTTCAATTAGCAATTTTCCCGCAACAAAGGTATGTTGTGTGTGAGTGAGTTATCGAAAACGATGAATGATATATTTTAATTAGCACTTTTCCCGCAACTTCGTTGGCGTAAACACTTGGAAAAATCACAGTCAATTGACTCATATATCCCATCAATATAATCATATGCCAAATCGTTTTATCCTATTGGGGGCAGATTTTTTTATTGAGATAAATGCCTGAAATTCTGAATATGAACGAATTTTCCCCTTTTCATCTCCTTAGAAGTTACCTTTATAAAAATCACTTCTTCTTTCTGCTTGTCCGCGACATAAAAGGAAGCCCTGAATCAATTCATGTTCTACGGTTTCTCCAGACAAACTTTGGACCCTCGTTTCATCCCTTTAGGAGGTGAATTTCGAAAAACCCTCTCTTAGTGCTCGCCTACGTTACAAAAGGAAGCCGTGTGCAAAATTTCACGCTCATAGTCCCAGTAGTTTTGGTCGTGCGATAATCTGTCAAGTAGTCAGTTTTTTCTTTTATTATATACAGATAAAGATAAAATAAATAATCTAGTTATTTACCGTTGACTTTGAAGAAGATAAAAGGGTTTTAAAATAATATAATTAAAACCAAATAAATGAATAAAAATAATGATCGTAATGATAGAATTACCTACTTAAATAATATTTTTAAATAGCAATTTTAAAACAATAATAGGATAGCAATAAAAAAGACGACAGACCAAAATATTAATTTATTATCATGTCGTGAATATTCAGAGTTTGAGGCGGCTTTCTCTCGCCTACGAGCTACGGCTTTTTACTAAAATAGAACAAGATGATGGGAAATTTTGAAATTCTGAACACGTTTAAGTGAAAATGGCGTAAACTAAATTCAGAGCTGATTATTTGAAGCTCAACAGTTTGGTGTTAGTTAAAATCTTCGCACTCTTTAACAATATACCTACCATACGATTATGATACGATGATGAAGGTACGATACGATCCGAAGGAAAATATTATTATAATAACTGTATATTGGAATAAGAAAGAAGAGGAAGTATTTTATCGTCAATTAAAACTAATCTTGTCCTATATTAATAAAAAATATGTAAAATATAGGGCACTTTGCCCTTGTCACTGAAGCGTAAGTTGATGGACATGTGTATTCTCCCCATTCTGACCTATGGTGCACAGACTTGGTCTTTGACTAACATCCAAACTCAAGATTTGCCAGCGTGCAATGGAGCGCAGCATTTTATGTGTTAAATTAACAGATCACGTTCGAAACACAACACTGCGCTCCAAAACGCAAATCGTTGATGTGGCTCAAAAGGCTGCCCAACTTTAATGGGACTGGGCAGGACATGTCTGCCGCATGTCCAACGAGCTGTGGGCGCGTAAAACGCTGGATTGGTGCCCGGACACAGCAACGCGGGGCCGAGGCAGACCACGAAGGAGATGACGACCTGGATGGCTTCCTTGAGAATTGGAATGAGAAGGCGAGGAACCGTGATCGTTGGAAGGAGTGGAGGGAGGCCTTTGCCCAGCAGTGGGACAACATGGGCTAATTATAATAATATAATATAATAATGTAAAATATAAGGTTATAATAGGAGGTGATTTCAACATTAACATTTTGGAAAATAACTCTAAAACAAACTTGTTTCTGAATCTCATGTTAGAATATAAATTTAAGCAACATATAAAAGACCCCACCCGCCACTCACAAACTACCTCTACATGTTTAGATTTAATATTTACAAACTTTTATAATGGACATAATCAGGCAAGTGTTGAAGAATTAGGTTTTTCAGACCATAATGCAACTATTTTCCAAATGAAACTACATAAAAGTGATAGGAAAACCACATGGTATACCAAACAAAGATTATATAATACCAACAACACAAAAGAATTTAATTCCGAATTAGGTAAACAAAATTGGCATGACATAGTAAAACCAGACCAAAATATTGACGAAAACTATAGTGCATTCAATGATAAATTAAGGGATATTTTAAATAAATGCATCCCCATGCAACAAATTAAATTGAATAAGAAACAAAAAAAGTATTGATTAACCAAAGGAATTAAATTATCCTGTAAAAACAAAAGATTAATAAAGACTCTGACACTAAAAACAAACAATCCCATTCTGTCACAATACTATAGAAAATACGAGAAAATACTTAAAAAAACCGTAACCACTGCAAAAAAATTACAGTACATAAATAAAATGTAAAAATCAACAAACAAAAGAAAAACCATATGGAGTGTAATTAATGAAAGAACAAATAAAATTGTAAAACATGATAGAAGTAATATAACTATACAAATGAACATTAACCTAGAAATAGAAAGTGACCCGAAACAGATAGCTAATATTTTTAATGGCTTTTTTGCATCCATTGGGGAAAAAACTACTGGAGCAAAAGGTGCCCCTGTGGTCGACATTACAGAAAACACAATGTTCCTCAGCCCAGTGGATCCGTACGAAGTCAATAGAATAATAAAGAATCTAAAAAACAAAAAAAAGTTGCGGAGTAGACGACCTCCCTCCATTTTTGTTTAAGCAATGTGCAACGAACTTACCTTACCGTTCTATACACTTATAAATCAGTCATTTGAAGAAGGAACATTCCCAAGTCAACTTAAAATATCTTTGATTAAACCCATTCATAAGAAAAATTGTAAAACAGACCCTAATAACTACCGCCCTATCGCTTTATTACCAACAGCATCTAAAGTTTTTGAGAAGGCCATGTGTGACCGTCTCTATTCCTTCTGTGAAAAATATAAAATATTAAATGATTGTCAAAACGGTTTCCGGAAAAACCGATCAACTACTTTGGCCGTCTATAAATATGTTCAAGAAGCCTTAAATATTATAAACGAGAAAAAATATGCTGTGGGTATACTTCTTGATATGACAAAAGCCTACGATAAAGTCCAGTATAAAATATTATTAAAGAAACTGCATGGAATTGGAACAGGAGGTAAAGCTTATGAATTGTTTTCAGCATACCTAAAAGGCAGGGAACAACTGGTCGAGATTGAACATTACAACAGTTACACAAAAGAAATAGAAAAAATAAGATCCAAGACTAGAGCAGTCAATGCGTCAATCCCCCAAGGAAGAGTAATAGGATGCCCTTTATTTCTTATCTATATAAACGACCTACCCAAGGCAATAAGCGGGCCATGTGTTTTATTTGCTGATGACATCTCGCTACTGACCTCTTGTCAAAAAAAATAAATATAAAAGACAAAATTGACTCCCTTCTTTCCACAGCAATTAACTGGATGGAAAATCATAATCTCGAAATAAACTATTCCAAAACTAAAGTAATGACATTCCAACCACATCAAAGAGCACCATTAACATTAGATTATACATATAAAAGGACTGTGATATTATGAAGTGTGTTAGAGTAGCTAGTATGAATAACAACAAGTCTCGCCCGCGTTCTGTAATAGTTAAGCTACGTAGTCCTAGATGTCGCGACGAATTTTATTCTGCAATCACTAGATACAATAAATCTCACTCTGAGGATAAATTAAACACAAGTCTTTTGGGCTATGGTGGTAATAAGGAGCCTATTTATGTCTCAGAGCACCTTTCTCCTACATATAAATCTTTACATGCTGCTGCTCGTCTTAAGGCCAAAGCAAAATCCTATAAGTTTGTCTGGGTTCGCTATGGTAAAATTTTTGTATGTAAAAAGGAAAATTCTGGCACTATTCTAATTAAGGATGAACAAAGTCTAGATAAAATTGTGTAATAAATTAATTTAATTATGTATTACTTTAGGTCCTACTTGTCACGTTTACTGTTTATTTAGTTTAATGGATAATATTTCCATTTTCTATCAGAATGTTAGAGGTATGAAAACGAAGTCACACGAAATTCTAATGTCAATTTTGAATTCTGACTACGACATCATATGTCTGACAGAAACATGGTTAGATGACTCGTTCTTATCCTCTGAATACTTTGATCAAAGATATACTGTTGTACGCCGTGACCGTAGTGAACAGTTCAAAGATTTATATTCTAAAAGTTATGGTGGTGGGTTATTGGTAGCTATTAGTAATAAATATAATTTTGTAAATAAAACTGAGTGGCAAACCTCTGTTGAGGATATGTGGTTATGTATTACTGCTGGGGGCGTTTGTTTAAATATTTGTGTTGTGTATTTGCCGTCTTATATACCTTGTCATACCTTTATCCAATTCTTGGCCAGGGCCGAAGAAATTTGTTTGCGTTATACGGATTTCAATACTTTGATTATTGGTGATTTTAATCTCCCTGGTGTGAACTGGCATAAACCTAATGATCATTTTCTGGGTATTAGTGACCCTAAATATTTAGCGTTAAGAGACTTCCTAAATATCACCGGATTTGTTCAATTAAATAATATTTACAATGTGAATGACAGGGTCTTAGACCTCGTTTTAGTGGATGAGAACTCCAATCTTTCTTTTTCATGTGCGCCTCCCATCAGTAAACCGGATGTGCATCATCCGCCGTTAGAATTAGTTCTTACTAAAACTGCATCTTCTAATTTAAATTATAATATTTTAAAGTCTAAATATATATTTAATAAAACAGACTATGAGGCTTGTGTTAGTGACCTGCGTAAGGTAAAATGGGAGGATTATTGTCATTTATGTTGTGATGATTATGTTTCGACATTTTATAACATATTATGGAAGAGTATAGATAGATACACGCCAAAAGGTAAACCTAAAAATAATTGCTATCCAGTTTGGTTCTCGGCTTCTTTGATTAAACTTCTTAAAGAAAAGCACAAATATAGGACTCGTTTCAGACGGTATAAAAACCCTCGGGACTATGATACTTTTGTTTCCCTACGGACGCGAGCTGGAAGAGCTATGGCTGACTGTTTTAAAGATTACATAGAAAGAATTGAGAGTGAATTAAAAACAAATGTCAAAGCTTTTTGGCGTTATACTAAGTCAAAAAAAACTTTCAGAGGTATTCCTGACCAGGTCTTGTGGAATGATCGTGTTGCTGAGGGTGGTAGTGGTGTGGCTGATCTATTTGCAGACTACTTTGCGTCTGTGTATAGTGTTAGCCAGCAGCCTAGTAACTTGTCTCTGGGTTCCTTTTCATCTAATTACAGTATGTATTCCATTGGTATTACTGAAAGTGATGTTACAGATAGTATCAAAAAGTTAGATCTTCATAAGGGAGCTGGTCCAGATGGACTTCCCCCTATTTTTATTCGTCTCTGCATGGATGCTCTTGTTATACCACTTCAGATAATATACAATAAATCTCTTCAAGAGGGGAAATTTCCAGATTTATGGAAAATATCACATGTTATTCCAGTACATAAATCTGGTAGTATGAATGACGTAAGTAATTATAGACCAATATCTATTATATCCCAATTCGCAAAGATATTTGAGGGTCTTATATATAATGTGGTTTATTCTCACCTCCGTCATATAATTAGTCCGAAGCAACATGGTTTTGTGTCTAACCGTTCTACTATGTCTAACTTACTGATTTACACTGCTTTCATTGGTAACATTTTTGAAGCTAGGGGTCAGGTTGATGCTGTGTATACAGATTTTGCAAAAGCCTTTGATCGTGTTGATCACTCGGTTCTTTCTATGAAATTGAATAGCGCTGGGATTCATGGCTCTTTGTTACGATGGTTTGAGAGTTACCTAATTAATCGTTCTCAAATAGTTGCGCTGGCGGGTTATGAATCTGCGCCTTTTTCTCCTGGTTCTGGTGTTCCACAAGGCTCCAAGTTGGGTCCATTGCTCTTTTTAGTATTTTTAAATGATCTTTTGGATTTAATAGATTGCAATTGTTTAGCCTATGCTGATGATTTAAAAATTTACTGCAGGATATCTGATCTAAGTGATTGCATAAAGCTTCAAAGAGATCTTGACGTTCTTCAACAATGGTGTTTCAACAACAAAATGACACTTAATGTTAAGAAATGCCAAACTATAACATTCACGAACAAAATGAATTTCATTAAGTTTGATTATCACATAGATGGATCTGTTCTGTGCAGAGTATCGGTCGTCCGTGATCTGGGTGTACTCTTTGATGCTGCCTTATCCTTTCGTGATCATGTGGATGCTATAGTTGCTAAAGCTAAGAGAATGCTTGGCTTTATAATTCGCATGTCAAAGCCTTTCCGTAATCATAGCAGCATTATTCTTCTCTATAATGCCCTGGTAAGAAGTTCCTTGGAGTATTGTTCCTCTATTTGGTCTCCATATCACTCTACCTATACTAATAACGTGAAATCTGTTCAGGCCCGTTTCGTTAGGTACTTATGTATGAAGAAGGGGATCCGAAAAGCTATACCCGATTACTATGATAGGTTAAGGCACTACAAGATGGTTAGCTTAAAGGAAAGGCGAAACCATTCTGACTTACTTCTTCTACATAAAATTATAAATGGTTCCATTGATGCGGAGTTGATTCACTTTTTTAACTTTAGGGCTAGCCAACGCAGCAAGCGACATCATCGCATTTTTCAATTGCCTACATCTACGTTAAATATCACTTCTAATAGTCCTTTTACACGTATGGCAAGGCTTTATAATGAAAGGTCCAACTTGGTGGATCATCCTATCGATGTCTTCTCGATGAGTTTTGCTTTATTCAGACGCCGCCTATATAAAGTGTGAATAGTGTACGTTTTTTATGTATTTTTTTGTCTTTGTAGTGTTCTGTATCTAGCTGTACTGGACAATCTTTTTTAATTTTCTATGTCTCTTATTTTTCATTTTGTTAAATGCCATGCATACCTGTTATTTGCATGGTTACTGAAATGTAATATTTGGATGTAAGTTTTATTTGTATTATAAGTGATTGTGCTGTTGGTATGCTTATTATAAATAAATAAATAACAACACAAAATTAGAACAGGTAAATGTTTTTAATCTCCTAGGCTTATCCATAGATACACATTTGAACTGGAAGTCCCACATACAAAAAAATTGAGCAAAACTTTCAACATTTGCCTTACGTGAAATAAAAAAAACCACTAATCAGAAAACCGCACTAGCCACCTACTATGCATATGCTCATGCATGGCTTAGTTACGGAATTATTTTATGGGGTAACAGCACAGATGCACCCACGATTTTTACTCAACAAAAAAAGCTCATCAGAATTATAGTAAATATAGGGCAAACAGACAGTAAGTTGTAAACCACATTTTCAAGAACATAAAATACTGACTTCATTGTATATTCTTGAGATTTGCTATTTTGTCCGTAAACACCCAGAATTTTATGAAACTCGGGAGGAAATGCAAACTAGATTTACTTTTCGCCATAAAGATAGGTTGAATCTACCTACATCCAGCCTGGGAATGCATTCATCTGGATGCTGGATCTGCATCTTTTGTCATGTCAATAAAAATTTACAATAAATTACCAAAACATATAAGAGAGCAAAAAAAGACAAACGCATTTATTAGGAAATTAAAACAATTTCTCATATCAAAATGCTACTATTCACTAAATTAATTTTTTGATGACAAACAAATTAGCACCTAAATAGAATAGTAAGTTTTTGAATTCATGAATTATTTTGGAAGATTTTATAATACATACAAATATCGATTTTATACAATTTTGACTTTGGTTTTGCATAGAATGTTACCTTATTACTTGTTGTTATTTACTGTTATTGTTTGACATTTGTATTTTTATTTATTTTGGTCTTTTTTATTTTGATTATTTTGTTTTGATTATTTGACATTCTAGTATTATAACTTTCACATTTTTTTGTTTATTTTGTATAAGTACCTATCTCATTTGTTTGACATTTTAATATTGTTATTTTCTATGTGAATTGCATGTAAAATGAGAAACTCTAGATTATTTAATGTGTTGCTTAACAAATAATATGTTGCTGTGCCCAAACAGGGTCTACAATGATTCATAGCTCTAAGCACGGGGCTCTAAGCCTGTTTTGTATCATCTTACCAACATTGTAGATGCAAATAAATGAATATGAATATGAAATACTTTTTTTTTTTTTTTTTGTCGACGGGGAAAATCATCTTTGACGAAACCCGCTCTTGGGTGGAGCGGGAGACAGTGTCAGACTCTTACTGACTAAAAACCCCGCGCCGTTCCTTCTAGCCTTCATACCGGGGCACGAGCTCCCTTTCGGACAACCCTGTCCCCAGTAGGCTTCGACCCAGCTGGGCCCCTCCTGGTGCTGACAACTCCTTGAGGCGCGCGGGAACAGTGCGCGCCGTCGACGTCTTGGACTCGGTCCATTACCGGACGATCGGACAGCGAGCTACCCATAGCTCGCCGTCCGCGAGCCCGCGTCTACGGTGGCCGGAAATCGGGATCGGAATCCCGGCGACGGCGGCGAGGGCGCCGTTGCCTGATGCGGTCGGCCTCCTCCTTTGCAAGCATTACTGCTTCGCAGAAGGAGGCGACCGCCTGCCATTCCTCCTCGCTCCGGACCATGGCCTCGACCAGGGCCCGGCGCGAGAGGTGTCCGCCGCCGATCGCCCCCACGAGGGCACGGCGATGCTCCGCCCAGGCAGGGCACACCTCGACGGTGTGCTCCACCGTGTCCTCCGGGCGTTGCGCACAGTGGCGACACCCGGGCGTCTCTTCCGCTTGAATCCGATGCGGGAACCTCCCGAACTTGCCATGTCCGGTGAGGACCTGCGTCATGCGGAACGTAAGGACGCCGTGAGGTCTTTCCAGCCACGCCTCAAAGAGGGGGCTTACCGCCATAATCGTGGCGTGCCCAGCACTGGGTTGCGATAGCCGTTGACGCCATTTCACCATGAGATCCCGCCGGAGCTCTGTCCGCCATGCCTTGACATGTTGCGGCAGTGGACTTTCACCCCGGCGTTGCATCTCCACGCGCATATCGTGCATGTGTGCAAGGACTGTTGCCTCCAGATCCCACGGTGGTAGGCCAGCCAGAAGGCTCGCCGCTTCGCAGGAGATCGTGCGGTAACCCCGCACCATTCGTATTGCCATGACCCTCTGGCAGGCGTTCAGTATGGACGCCGGTCGCTTTGCCAGCGACGGCGCCCACACCGGCGCCCCGTAGAGGGCCATGGACCGAACGATCCCCGCGTAGAGCCTCCGGCAGGAGGCGTCTGGACCCCCAAGGTTGGGCAGGAGCCGCTTGAGAGCAGCCCCAGCCCGGAGAAGCTTGGGAGCCAGACGTCGGAAATGTTCTACGAAATTCCACCGGCTGTCGAGGACGAGTCCCAGATACTTCATCGTCGACCCGACGCCGATGCGAACTCCTCCTACCGTAAGCTGGGAGTCCGATGGTGGCGCGTTCCGAGGGCCGTGGAAGCACATTGCCTCGGATTTATGCAGCGCCACCTCGAGTCCCAACTCCTGGATCCTACCAACGGCTATCGCAACCCCGCGTGTCGCTAGAGCGACCGCCGCCTGGTGCGACTCTCCCTGCGCTAGGATCAACGTGTCGTCTGCGTAGCAAACCACGCTGACCCCGTCCGGGAAGTCGCCGCGCAGCACGTAATCGTATCCGATGTTCCACAAGGGTGGGCCCAGAACCGACCCCTGCGGAACACCGCACGACATCTCTCGACGTTTCCAGTCTCCCTGGTGACCGGGGTAGACAATGTACCTGTCTGACAGGTACGCCTCGACCACTAGACAGAGGTATTCGGGCACCCGGTGGTACCGGAGTGCCCTCCGGATCGTACTCCAGGGCAGGGAGTTGAAGGCGTTGGCAATGTCCAAGGACACTGCCACGACACACCTACCCTGGGACACCGCTTCCCCTGTCGTGAGGGCTCGCACGCGCATGATGGCGTCTATTGTAGAGCGCGCCCTGCGAAAGCCGAACTGTCCGTCCGACAAGTCCGGCCCCACCCGTGTTAGCCGCACGAAGAGGCGGTTTGCAATAACTCTTTCAAAGAGCTTGCCCACCTCGTCGAGCAGCACAATGGGCCGGTATGCGGACGGAGAGTCCGCAGGGCGCCCTGGCTTCGCTACGAGGACCAGTTTCCCCGTCTTCCAGCGAAGTGGGAACTGGCCCCTCTCCAGGCATGTGCTAAAGAGCCCTCTCAGTCGAGGCCCGAGAGCCTCCATGGCCAGGACCCAGGCTTTCCCTGGCAAGCCGTCGGGTCCTGGGGCGGTGTTTTTGGCACTCAGCCTTCGCACCGCCACTCTCAGCTCTACCTCGGTCACTTCTGGAGCATTTTCGTCGTCGTCGCTGTTGCGATCCGCGTCAGACACCGCTGGCGGAGGCGGAGCCATGGGCGGGGGGGAGTGTTCCCCCCGCGCAGGGAACAGAGAGCTAACCACACCCTCCACGAGTTGGGGCCGGAGACTCTGAGTCAACGGCGGAGCCCAGGGGCGAAGCTTGTCCCGTACCAACTTGTACGGGCGCCCCCACGGGTCCGCGTTCAGAGACCCCAGCCACACGTTGCGGGCCTCGAGTTTGGCCCGCTTGATCTCCGTTCGGAGGGTGCGTTTTGCCTCTCTGTATTCCTCATATAGCTCCGCCTCTCTGGCCTCCGCATCCGGCGGGCGGATGCGGCGCCTGCAGTGCCTGGCGTACCGGCGTCGCGCATGATTGCACGCATTGCGCAGTGCGCCGATCTCCGGCGACCACCAGTACACCTGGCGCTTAGCTCGTCCTGGACGGACACGGGGCATTGCCGCATCGCAAATTTGCGACATGGCCTCCTGGAACCACTCCGCCTCGACGTCGATGTCGACAGGCCTGTCCGGTGCTTGTACCCAGGCCTGTACCGTCGCGGTTTCCAGGAGGAGCTCCCGGTCCATCTGCTTAAGCGCCCACCGCGGACCGCAAGGGCTCTGTCGGACCGGCGCGGCCGAGGTTTCGGCGGAGACGTCAAACCGGATGTACCGGTGGTCAGAGTACGTCTCCACCTCCTCCATCACGCGCCAGTCGACGACACGCGGCGACAGAGCGGGGCTGGCGAACGAAATATCCACCACCGACTCACCCCGCATCCGCACCAACGTGGGGACAGAACCCCGGTTCAGTACGACCAGGCCCAGCTCCAAGGCCCAGTCCTCCACCATCCGACCCCTCTGGTTCGTGAACCGGGAACCCCAAGCCGTGTTCCAGGCGTTGAAGTCCCCGCAAACGACCACGGGGAGGGAACCGAACCCAGCGACGACGGGATTTAGCTCCATCAGGGAGACGTGCAGTTCGTCGAGAGATCGGCTCGGGGACAGGTAGACGCCTACCACGGCGATGTCCCCGAACCGTGCTGCCACGCAACCCCGCCCCCTCGTGACGGACTCGGGGGGTGGGGTACCGGCGGCGGCCGACTTAATTAAGGTCACCGAGCCGTCCAGGTCCTGAACCCAGTCACCACTGGGCAGGACAAAATACGGCTCGGTGACTACGGCGACATTGATCAACCACTGCGCCATGCTCTGGAGCAACAGATCCTGAACGGGGGCGCAGTGGTTGATATTCGCCTGGAGGACGTAATGGGGCCGTTATTGACACTCCATTACAGTCTCCTCCCCAGCCCCCCTAGGGGACACTGCCGCGGCGGCGGGTGCGGCGGCGATTGCGGCGGCGGCCAACGAGGCGGCTGCGGCGGCGAGGACCTCGGCGGGGATGGGCCTGCGGGCCTTGCCCTTGGCTTTGGCGGGGGGGTCGCAGGACCTGCCCCCAGCCCGGTGGCCAGCCGGCTTGCCGGCCGCCGCACATGCGTAGCAGTGCGGCGTAGCACGGCAATCTGCGGCCTTGTGACCGGGCTGGCCACACTGGTGGCAGCGGTCGCTGCGATCTTCCGCGGCGCAGTGGGCTCCCACGTGGTGCCCCACGTGGCAGCGGAAGCACCGCAGAGGTCTGGGCTCCAGCAGCTTGACCTGCGCGGAGACCCAGCCCACCAAAAGCCGTCGGCCCTCCCCGGTGATGGTTTGGGCCGCCTGCACAGGACAGCTTACCGTAACGGCTCGCATGCCCGTGCTGTCAGCGCGGATGGCGCCCGCCCGAACCTGTTCGGCCGTGCACCCGCCCGCCCTGACAATGGCGGCCACCACCTCTCCCACCTTGACGGAGTCGTCCAGGCCCATGATGCGCATGTCAATGCACTTTGTGGGCCTGGACACACGGGCCTCCTCCTCGCTCAGAGACGCCCTTATCTTTGCAGCCAGGGCATCCGCTGCAGGGCCGCTGGCCGCACCGGGGACCTCGAGGATTCGAGCCCCGGTGATTGTGCGCCTCATGCGGAAGCCCACAGCAGCTCCGAGCTTCCCAAGGTGGGGCAGCACCGCCTGCTTCGCCTTCTCCATGACGTCGTCGTACGTCACGCCCCTCTTTTCCGCTTCAGGCTGTAGCGAGATGACTACAGCCTCGGAGTTGGGGGCGCGAAGACGCGCCGCCATGGCCCGCTTCTTGCGCTCCTGCCGCCTCGCGCGCTTTTTGGCCACCCTGGCCACCTTGCCCGCCTGCCTTTTGGCGCCGACCACCGTCCACTTGGCACCACGCTCCTCGGGTGGAGGAGGTGGCAAGCGCGGCCTAGTCGCCACAGCGGCAGGAGGACCTGCCGCTTTAGCGGCAGGCACCGCCGCACCCTTTTTTCGCCGCTGCTGCTGCTTGCTCGTCGGGGCCGGCCTCGCAGGCTCCGGTCTTGGCCTCGCGGGCTCCGGCGCCGCAGCCCCGCGCCCCGCTTGCCCCGACGGGCCCGCCTTGGGCGCAGAACTCGTGGCCGCAGCAGCGGCATAGGAAGCCGCCTTTTTCGGCCCAGAGGCCGCAAGTGGAGGGCGCAGGACAATGCCCTCCAGGACAGACAGCTGCTGCTTTTGCAGCCCCTGCTGCAAAGCTGCGAGTTCCCGCTGCATCAATGTCAGCAGCTGACTCTCCGGCTCGGGCTGGGGCTGGGGCTGGGGCCGGCTTTGCCCCTGCTCCTGTTCGTGCCCCTCATCCATCGGTTCCTGGCGGCCTCTGTTTGGCGCCCTCGCGAGCTCCGCCTGGACCTCAGCCCGGAGCTCAGCCCGGAGCTCCGCCCGAAGCTCGCTCCGGAGACTCTCCACCCTCTTCTCGAGGGAGGAGTCTAGGGCCCCCTGGAGGGATGCGGCATGGCGACGAATTGTCCTCTCCCGCGTGGCCTTGTCCCGCTGGCGGGCCATGTCACGCAGCAGGGTGACGGCCAGCTCCTTGAAGGGCATGGCCGCCTCCCCGCCTGACTCCGCCTCGGTGCGCCTCTCGCTGCCGGACGGCTCCGAGAGGTCTCTCCCGGAATATGAAATACTCGACCGTCTTCTGAATAACTGCATTCGATTCGTTTTCAACCTACGTAAGTACGATCATGTATCCGAGCATCGTTCGTTTTTAAAATGGTTACCCATTCGTCAGCGCAGAGCGCTAAGGGCCTTAACTACCCTGTTCTCTTTTTTAGATAATCCTTCTTCCCCTTCTTATCTGATTTCAGAACTTCAATTTCTTTGCTCTGGGCACAATAAAAATCTTCGGTCTACCAATAATCGACTTCTACGATGTCCCTCACACCGTTCCGGGCTTATCCACTCCTCCTTTTTCGTTCAAGCGATATTCCTTTGGAATGCGCTGCCTCCGAATATCAGGATGGCGACTAGCCGATATTCTTTTAAAGTGAAGGCACGAGAGCATATTCGCAGGATGTTGGCAGAATCATCATCGCACTGATTTCTTTTTTTCACTATAGCTCTGTTTATTTATATGTATGTATCTAAGTATGTATTTACATTTTTTTTCTCATTTGTTTTCTTATTTATTAAGTTGCACCTGCCATGTTATGTTTCTGCACCACCCTAAGGTCGACTGGCAGATAATGCCTAAGGCATTAAGTCCGCCTTTGTACAACTTTGTGCATAAAGATTTAAATAAATAAATAAATAAATAAATATGAAGAAAACTCCGCGCATAGCTCTTTCTTTTGCCCTTTGGGTGACTTTAAGCCTTCTGATGCTCGTGGAACAGATGGTCGTTGGGACCGAAAGGTTCTGGAGTGGCGACCGCATACTGAGATATCCACGTAGGAAGGCCTCTCACATGGATGGCTGATGATCTAGCGAGGGTCACGGAAATCCGATGGATGAGAGACGTACAGGACTGTTCGTTATGCCGACACTTGGGGGAAGCCTATCTCAAACAGTGGACGTCTTTAGGCTAAAATGAGGATGACGATGTTATAACGACCAAATATGAACCTTTTTACAAGTTTTTATTTAGTTTCACCTGTTCCGATGTTTATCTGTAATCAAATCTTGCAAATTGAAGACCCTCTTCCCGGTTACCGATTAAACTGAAATTTTGCATGTGTAAATAAGATGAAAATGCAAAATTATTATGGAGCTGATTATAGAACCGGAAGGTGGTTATAGGAACTTGGTAGTTAAAGGACCCCATCGAGTTTGGGCTCGTATGATACGTCTTGACAAGTATTAATTATATAGGTATACCGAGCTATAAAATCTTGCTATGAAAAAAAAATCATTAAAGACTTGTTATCTGTTGGAAAATCACAGTATCTGACTTCGTTACCTAAGAAAACATATTTGACAAAGGAGGTTTAAAAGAAATACGATACAAGATTTTTCAGAGCATATAGCCATTATATTAATATCGACCTACATTTCCAATCACTCATCAATTTGGCTTCCAATACAATATAATATACCGAGTTAATATCTTGTCGTTTTCGTCATCCGATATATTGTCGTGACACAATGATATATTCTTCATCGTCACGAGCGAGGCCATGCGTCAGCATTATTTAGTAACGCTTTTGACCTTTCTTGCATATAAACGTTTTGTAAATGGCATATACTGGACTGGATCAATTCAGTTTAACATGTAATTTTTTATAAGCTATTATAGAAGACACCAGATAACCGTGGAATAATGTACCTGACCTACTGTGACCTTTTCCTAATATCTCTGCGTAGGTACCTGAAAAACCAACAATGAATTGCTTTTTATTACAAGATCATGTAAAGGATCACGATAGTGACGACTCAATACAGCTTTATGTCTTTATTTCCGTTTTTGAAATTAGGAATTTCAACAAATGAAAGAGGGTTAATGGTTATTCTACTGTTATCTGGCCCCTACCTTAGCTTCTACCAGCAGCATCGTCCGCGTGAATGCTGGTTATTACGGACGTGAAGTCGAAGTCGAAGACGGATAAAAGTAGCCTGTATCCATTCTTGAGGTTCAGTCTTCCTCCGTACCAAATTTCATCAAAATCGGTTCAGTAGTTCAACTGTGACAGCGTAACAGACAGACAAACAGAATAACTTTCACATTTATCATATTAAGTACTAGCGTTTACCCGCGGCTCCGCCCGCGTTTATTAATATACTTTAATCTTTCTCCCCTTTTTCTCACATAAAAAAAAATTAGCCTATGTCCGTCTCCAGGGTCCCAACTATTCTGAAATTCATCGAAATTGTTCTAAAATCAACTGTTCTAAAATTCATCGAAATTGGTTTTGCCATTTAGGCGTGAAGACGTAACAAAGTCACTTTTTTATATTGTGGCCCAGTTTATTTAGGCCTGAAAACCACAGGCTTAAGAAAACATTACGCAAATAAATAATTTCTTAAAAACATGGCCCACCTTGTACCGAAAAATAGCCAACGTCGGAAAAGGTAATTTATTTACAACATTAGTCATTTATTTCCAGAAAGCATTTAAGGAAAATACGGAGCACCTACCTTAATGCTTCACGCTATTTCCCCTAATCTCTCGCAGCATTTCAGCCACAGCAATTCAGGTTGAACTTGGATTGCTTTTAAAAGTTCTTGGAAAACAATAAAGTTCTTTCGAATTCACGGCAATTGTTTTTGTATTGTATTAAAACCGTGTTCTTTATATTATTGGGAATCAAAACGGCAATTTCATGGGTATATTAAATTACTGAGTTTGAAATTACTTACGCACGTTTCTTGTTTTCCTTGCTAAGGTATCTTTCTTTATATTTTATTTGATGTAATGCTTATGTTTTATGGAAACCGTTATTAGGGAAGGTTCATATCTGACGTAAAATACGCCGAGCGTATCATCAGTCGCGTCTATTCGGTCGAATGTGTCAGTTCATATCAAACGGAAAATGCGTCATTCTACATGTCAGTTTCTGCGTTTAGCATCTATAGAGCGGTTGTGTTGTGTGATACGGCCTGTACACAAACGATATCTGCTGATGTTACGCCTAGACTGAATGCATCAATCAAAATACAAGAAGCGCGTGGCGCGCGCGACGTTGCCCCTCTTACGTCGACCGACAATGCGCTCGACGCACTAACGTATCATCGGTTGGGTGTGAACGGTCAAGTGTTTTTCTATACATTTGTCTCTTCTGGCGTTACGCGACCGATAATACGCGACGCATGTTCCGTCAGATATGAACCTTCCCTTAGCATCGTAAGCAGGATAAGATGTTTCAATATTGTGAAGGAAGAAATTATGGCGGTTTGTTTTTCGACAACTTTGGATTATTATTAAAATAATATGAATACAAACTTAAAGAATGAATCGAATATGGCTTGTTAATGGTTTATTTATTTTACTATTTATGTACAAAAAAATATGATAATACTCTACTATGTATTGTGGATGCAAGAATGAATATAATATAATTTTCCACAACTATCACACAACGCCACCTAGTCCCAAGCTTAGCAGAGCTTGTGTTATGAGTACTAGACAACTGATAAACATACTTATGTATTTCTAAATACATACATATTATAGATAAATTACACCCAGATTATGACACTATTACACTACAGATTATGCTCATCACACAAACATTTGTTCTGGGTGGGTGGTATTGTAGAGCTACTGTTTCATTAAATAAGAGAACAATACTTATATACACAAAAATAATAAATTAATTAGGAACTAAATAATAAGATAATCTATATTTTATAGGTCTATATATAAATTAATAGCCCGTTGGTCATATCATAACTTGACAACGACTTTACCGAATTCATTTATTCTTTTACAAATAATAATGTTTTTAAGAAGAATAAGGTTCTTACAGAAAGAAAAAACAATGAAATTGAGTAGAAATTTGAAAAAATCAGAAAAGAAGCTTTTAATATTTTCTTGCATTTATAACTGTATTTTTGGCTGGCTTAGTATCTACTGGTACTTATTTATATATACAGGGTTATTTGTAAAACACTAACAAACTTGCAGGACTGTATTAATAACATTACTGTGTTACTATTTTGGTGAACAATAAAGTTTTTTCTATTTTATTCTAACAACTTTTGTTCTATGACTTTTTACAAACCTTAATACATTTAAACAAAAAACAAAACTTCAACATTTCGTTATTCTATATAACATATTTCAACTCTGTATTTTGCTGTATCTACCTACGCCTCCTGTACACTGTTCTCGTAGTAATAGTAAGCAGGCTTCCGAAACATTGTCATCACACCTACCTAGCAAGCATTCGCACCATTTTCGTGTACTCATCACACCAGAAAAATGATCCGCCAGCATAGACTTCGTAACGTTAAGAACGTTTAATTTAAATACTTTTATTTTTGTATGAAAATCTGATGAACTAAAACGTGATATTCTTTTAAAAGTCAGAGAACAAAAGTTGTTGTTTATGATGTTAGTACCATAGTCCTGACAGGTCGCTAGTGTTTTACATATAACCCTGAATAGTTATACATGAGATGTACTACCATAGTCTAAATGGTTTTGTTTTGTTATTAACGGCAAAATGATAAATAATTGTTATTTGATAAAAGTGCGCCAAAATAGTATACAATTTAGGTACTGTTTTCTAGGTATCCCCTTTGAATACGATGCTGAAACTGTAGACCTACAAGATAAGCTTGTACCAACCACTGTACCGCTGTATTTGACTGACTGAAATTTATTTGTTACAGGAGGAGAAAGACCAGCTGCTCACAACGAACTGCTGGATCACGCAAATCTGGACTGACCACCACTTGAGGTGGAACACCAGTGACTTCGATGGCATTAGCGTCATCAGAATACCTTATGAAAGGGTCTGGAGACCAGACATCATTCTCTATAACAAGTGAGAGTAATAATATAACTTATCTTAATTTTTAAATTAAAATTGTTTAACCAAATGGGTTAGTAAAGTTTTAATTAGGATATTAATTCTGTTTCAAACAAAGTTAGACTGGAATGAAAAATGTTCCCTGGTTCTAAAATTTAATTGTGTTACTAATTATTTTTGGTATTGATTGAGTGGAGTTTCAAGTTAACCCTAAATCTATTATAACTGGCCTTTATGAAATTTGGTTACCTATCCCGTTTCTTTTTGAGGTGTGAAATCATTCAGGGGATGCATCTCCACACACATTTTCACTGTTTTTCATACAACCGCTCTTATCAGATTATGACGTCATTACACAGTTTGCATTAGATATTTTGGAAACACAGTATCTTGTGGACATTATCTAGGCTTCTATTGAAATCAATTTCTAAATTTGTTTAACACTAATCCAGTAAAGACCTCTGAAAATCTGCATTTTTGCATGAATTTTGACACTTCATAATTTACTCAAAAAATAAAAAGTAAAAAAAGTATAAGTATAGAAGCCTTGCAAATTTTGATCATTTTTTTCAAAAACTTTAGAGAAAGGGTTTAAAAAAGGCAGGTATGTATTTCCTGAAATAAATTTTGTAAAATATTCGAGTAAATCACGGAAGTACCGAATACTAACTGAGTTTTCAGGCGTTATCTCTCTTTTTTCGCGTTGCCTTTTCGTCAATCATCCAATGACAATCCCCGCTCTTGGGCAGAGCGGGAGATAGTGTCAGACTCTTACTGACTAAAAACCTACCCCGTTCTTTCTAGCCTTCATACCAGGGCTCGAGTTCTCTTTCGTATTACCCTGGCCCCAAGGAGATTACTCGGGCCCCAGTAGGATAATTATGTGTCATAACAGAATTAAATACTAGCTTTAGCAAGATTAATGGTTTGTGTGAAGAGTGATATGAAAGAAAAGAAAGTTAGTGATAGCATGACGAGTGACAGGGCAGAATGAAGAAAAAATGTGTTGCGCCGACCGCAAATAAGATGGGACAAGGGCAGGAAGATCATGATGACATAATTAATTAATAATCAAATAGGGAATTAAACGTGATATTACTGTTAAAATGTTTTTTTTTTTCGGCATTGTTGGATTTATTGTGACATAGGTAGTTTTTTTTGTATTCTTCTCAACAAACCCTTTTAATTGATACCTATATTATGGGGATGCATAAATAAATAGCTAGCCCACCATCTTCATGAGTCCGCCATATTGAATTTAGAATGACGTCACTTAACTGAGTATACACTGTCATCTAAACTATGACGTGCTAATTTAAGGGGATATTGTTATTTGTTTTATTTTAAGGTATGCGCCATGTTTGACACAAATAAACTCTGTTTCTTTCTTGTAATTAAACAAGTCTGCGTTACAGCTCACTCTGTTAGGAGAGGTAACTGTATTAAAATAAACATACATAAAAAAAACATTACAAGTTAAATAAAAGCTTGTAATAAGAAAAATGCGTTTTGCAATCCGTTATTACAACTGAAGAAATTTCTACTAACGTTGGTAGAAAACTACAAAAGGAGGGAAAAGAAAAATGTCGTCACAAATGACGCGAAAAAAAAAAAATTAAGTGTTCTGTGTGCGTTCAGCGAATTGCTGATCATTACGTATCAGGGCTTAACAGAGCTACGAGTTTGCGATTAATTGAATATATTTATAAAGTTAATAGCACCTCCCACGCCTTGGAAACAAGAATAATATTTTATTGTGTATTTATCTGGGTTCACTTCCCTAACTGGGTCATTATGGCATTGTATAGACAGAATGATTCATAATTTGACTTTTTCCTTAGGCTATAAAAAGCTTAATTGCAACAAATTCATCTTCAACCACTTGGTATCAAAAACGGCTTTTTTTAGGGTTCCATACTTCAAAAGGAAAAAAAAAACAGTACCCTTATAGGATCACTTTGTTGTTCATCTGTATGTCTGTTGGACAAAGGTTTTATCTCGGGAACGCGTGGAAGTATTGTCTTAAAATTAAAACTAATACTCCAATCTGCGGTTTCTTGAAGCTGAGAAAAAAAACAAAATTGAAAGTTAACGAAAAAAAAAGCGAGGTACGTCCGTTTCGCAAAAAACGTAGGTATATTTCGACGGTCTCAAGGGAACCAAAATATATAGATAGATTACTTTCCGTTGTCCCGGAATCCTGAAATTTAGCATAAAACAAGGTCTTATAGCACAGGTATAGGAATAAATCTGAAACAGTAAATTTATTGTGACGTCAGAAAAGAAATTTTTTTGCGATTCGGAAAAATCTTCGAGTCCACTCGAGAATTGAACTATTAACATATATAACTTTGTACGAAATTCTAAGTGCGCGAGTTTGATTCGCAGTAGGCCAGTTTTTTTTTTCTGAAAAAGCACTTTAATTTAGTAAATGAAGTCTTTAAAAACAATCCATCCGAAAGAAGGAAGAGAATCTCTAGAGACCAGGGTTCAAGGACGGAGCCGACTTAAAGTCTCTTCGCATACAATTATAATGTATAGTTCACCCTCCATCTTGCTCTGCTTGCCCTGTCACCTGTACACTTGAGAATCATATAAGTCTGTGTCAGCGGGCGGCGTTCTCATATATACCAAACATATTTGTACTTATTTAACAACTTTTGTTAGTAAAAAAATACGTAAGACGCCTTTGAATGAAAGTGACCTTTTTTGGGTAGCGTAATAAACAATAACCTCCCCTCTGCCTGACTCTTACTGACTAAAAATCAAACGTGTTTTTCGGTTGCTCTTTGTGTTCCAGGGTCGCGGTGACAGTGCTTATTTATGATATCAGCTCTCTGATATGCCATCGGTTTCAGAAGACATTTATCGGGTGGCGAGCTACCTATTGCTCGCCATTCGCAAGCCTGTGCCTACCGTGGTGGAAATTTGCCCTGGGACTTTCGACGACTAGTGAGATTCTTCCTATCGCTTTCCTTTACTTCCTTCGCTCGCATTACTGCATCCTATGCCCTGTCGCACCGTACTATGGGCTACTCCGTACTATGGGTAATGGGCTGAACACAAGGGGTCGCCACGACCGGTGGCTTCGCCCAAGCAGGGCCGTATGCTTCATCATGTCTTCCAGTGACTTTACACTCGAAATTCCTGTAAATTTTGATGAATGTACAGGAATTTCTAGGAATTTTGATGAGTCTAGACTTTAAAGTCTTCTTTACTCATTTTCTGCAATAGAAGCGAGTGGGTAAGATGACTACGAGCTGTGGCCTGCGAAAAATTTATTTAATATTTAGGTAATAAAGCTCCATTCATAAACGGTGTATTAAGTAGGTTTCTATATATGACAGTTGAGTTACCATGTTGATGATGATGATGGATGTAGCTTAGTAGTGAATGAAAAGGGTTTAACAGTTAACTGTCGCCTTTGGGATGATAAATGGTGATTATGATTTTGCATTCAATACAAGTACAGGATTATGTTGAGGAAACGGACTACCTAAGTCTTCCTCATCCTAAATAACAATTCATACGGCTATCATGAACTATCCCTTTGAAAATATTGTTTCGATCAGTCCTATTTTTTTTGTTCTATAATACTTTTTCCTAACCAATTTTATGGTAAGCTTCCTTCCCTGTCATTTTATAAGAATAAGTTTAGACTTTGAATTTAAAGGGTCTATAGGATCCGCAAATATGTTTGCAATCCTTTATAAACAAAGTGAAGTATTATGTTCCTAGGCCAAATATTTTTACGTACATAAGTGATTTGTTATTTTTGAAATGGTTTTTTGACGATAAGTATAAACAATTTAAGTACTCTCATGAGAAAGTTAGGTTAAAATATCTTTATACTGCATGTTTTTTATTACAGTTAAGCTCGCGCTTGACCTATATCTCACATGTGGTCGAAAATAGAGTTGCTTGCCTAGAAGTAACCTTTTCACTCTCTAATTAATAAAACATGATGTTTGATAAAAAGCCTTTTTGTATAAAAAAAAATAACCGACTTCACTAAATTTTGTTATTGAATTTGAGGAGTTCCCTCGATTTTGCCAAGATTCTATCATAAGATCCCAACTTGGTGACTATGGGAACATTTGGGAAGTATACCCTTTCCAACAAAAAAATAATAATTTGAAATCGGTTGCCAAGCGACGAAGTTATGCGCGAACAAACATAAAAAAAAAACTAACATTGAGAACCTCCTCCTATTTTAAAGGTCGGTTAAAAAGGTTTTTTTTTTTTAGCTACGAATATCAGAAAATCTAGAACGGTAGGCTTCTAACGCATAGCATAAACAGCTTTGTAAAGTTCTTACTGCTGGCCTCCTTTCTATGTAATCCACCACACAAGTCTAGTGCGGGTTGGTGAATGTCACATGTCTTCGAATTTTCGGTTCTAGGACATGCCGGTTTCCTCACGATGCTTTCCTTTACCGTTTTTGAGAGCAGTGGTGATGAAATAAATTATAAAAAGTAATGCGCCTGGCCTGTTTTGAACTCGCGACTACAACTCATAAGTTGGGGCCGTTACCACTCCACCACCACTGGATTATAAAACTCGTATTTTACTTATTTTATCAAATAATAAAAGAAGTACATACACATTGAATTTAATCCAATCTGACACAAAATTAACAGCAATTTCTCCCTAGAGGTGTTGAACTAAAACATTTGCTAAACTTTGTATTAGTATTCGTAAGCGAGTAAATTGAATGGTCGCTCAAATGGTGCGTATAAATTAGTTGTTGTCTCGACTGCCAGCTATTAGGTCGTGACGGGAGTAAATAGGTAATGTAAATCTGGCATTAGCCACAAAGAATACTAAATGAACGTTCTACTTTTTTTACTGATATCTATCGTTAAAATACTTTTGAGAAATAATAAAAAAATTAAACCGACTTCAAAAAGTACAAAATAATTTTATTTTTGGAAGTCGGTGTTTCTATTATAGATAACTAATTTTGTCTCTTCGTTATTTAACACCGACTTCCAAATTAAAATTATTTTGTACTTTTTGAAGTCGGTTTAATTTTTTTTTGTTTTTTTTTTGGAAAAAGTTTTTCATTTTTCACTTTTTAGTTATGGTAGCACCACTAAAAAATACCGACCCTTTAGCTAAATATAAATTACCTTATAGCTAGAGTGCATCTCATAACGATTCTAATAATCCCAAATACGGTTATATTACGTGAATTTACCTTCCGGCTTTATCACCAGATCAGTTCGATACATCCCCTCCCCCTTTTTTTTCAGTCAGTCATCGACTACACGTATAAACAAAGCAATTTTACTAGTTACGACAATTCTGCTATGATTCTATGAGGAGTTCTGTTCCATATCTTCGAAGTTCATGATCAGATCATAACAATATTTCTATGGGACCAACTTGGAAGCATAACATTTCAATCAAAAAAATATTTTTCAAAATCGGTCCACAATTGACCGAAATATCGGTGATCATACATACAAAAAAAAATAAAAAAAAATAAACATACATTCAGCCGAACATAGAACCTCCTCCTTTTCGAAGTCGGTTAAAAATCGTATTAACCCTTCAGATACCGTCAATTAGAGACACAATAGTAAGACAATAGATGCGCGGCCACCGGTGGTCGCTTGGGGATTCATGAATTAAAGATTGAAAAATTTTAATTTTCTTTTGTGTATGTTGTTATTGCCGCACAGGACCGGTCGTTGTGGCGACGTTTGGAGAAGACCTATAGTCCAGTTGTGTAATTTTAGCTTTGAAAAAGAGGTCAATAGTCGAATCCGACTCGACTGGGCAGCTTTTTGGAAGCTAAGCGGATCTTCTCGTCCAACATACCACAGTGTATCAAGACGTTGACATGGTCACTTACAATGAGCCTCATCAGACCGAATGGCTATGCTCGGAGTTTCCTTGCGTGATCGCATCAGGAATGAAGATATCCTCTGGAGAACCAAGCCCAAAGAATCGCCAAACTGCACATTACTCGCTGAACAGATGTTCGATGGGACCGATGTCTTTCAACTCTTCTTCTCGACCACGTTTTAGTCATATGTCATCACGGATAACCTACATTGTTTTTGAAACACACGACGAGAAAACGTACCTTCCCGAACACTGCCCAGCCGAGTCAGATTCGATGATTGACCTCTTTCTCGATGTTAGACCTGAATTAGGTAATAATATTATATTTTTGCGAGCAGTGGTGGCCGAGTGGTAACGGCCCCGACCTACGAGTTGTAAGTTCGAAGACATGTGACATCCACCATCCCGCAATGGGTCCGCGTGGTGGATTATGGCCTATTCCTTTTCCTAGAGAGGAGGCCTGAGTCCCAACAGTGGGGGCATTATAAAGCCGACTATGCTATGCTATGCACTATTTTTTTTAAATTTTGTGACAAACTGAACGAAATACATCTCCGTCACACCACTGATTGATCTTTTTCGGTCAAAAAGAACTTCCTTAAAACATTTTGCAGTTGTCTTCTTACTTCATGTTTGAGGAACAAGGTTTAGTGTAATTGAACTGTCGGCTTAATTTATTACACGTGGACGGGTGCACCGGTACACCTAACCGTACCTTTCTGCTCAGACCGTTGCCAGCCACATTGAGATTGATTTCGCCTTGTTCCAAACTATTAGGTAGGGTAGTTGATGTGGAATTACGTGCGTCTTGCTAGAGAATTGATTTACGGGTAGGTGTAGTTAGATGTATTATAATACTACTCGTATATATTATTGACTGGCCTGTTGGTCTAGTGGTTAGTGGTCCTGACTGCTATGCCGGAGGTCGTGGGTTCGATTCCCACCCAGGACAACTGTTTATGTGATGAGCATGATCATTTGTTCTGTGTCTGGGTGTAATTTATCTATAATATGTATATATTTAGAAATATATAAGTATGTCTATCAGTTGTCTAGTACCCATAACACAAGCTCTGCTTAGCTTGGGACTAGACAGCGTTGTGTGATAGTTGTGGAATATTATTATTATTATTATATTGTACTAGCTTTTGTTAAATTCGGGGTAACACGGTTCCCCTTTCGGCTTACTTTTCCCGACATCTTCAACAATTCGTTAATGTACACAGAAATAAATATAAAAAATTAAAAAATTATATACACAAACCTTGCTTGAGAACCACGCTATCGAGTGGTGGAAACCGCTTGAAAATCGGTGCAGTAGTTTTTGAACAGACAAATAGACAGACGCGGCGGGGGACAAATATGTATTGATACAATATCTACATCATGACTCACATTTTCACTGTTTTTCATACAACCGCTCATAACTGATTATGACGTTATTACACACTTTTCATTAGATATTTTGGAAACACAGTATCTTGTGGATATTATCTAGGTTTCTAAAGAAACCAATTTCTAAATTTGTGTAAAACTAATCCAGTAAAAACCTCTGAAAATATCCTATTTTGTATGAAAATTTGACACTTCATAATTTGCCTAAAAATTAAAAAAGTCAAAAAGTAATCCTCTAGAGACCTTGCAAATTTTATTAAGATTCTAAATGATGACAACTTTTCCAAAAACTTTTAAGAATTTAAAAAAAAAACAGCTATTTCTTGGACCAAGTTTTGTGAAATTTTCGAGTAAATCTCGGAATTACCGAATACTAACAGAGTTTCCAGGCGTTATCTCTCTTTTTTGCGTTGCCTTTTCGTCAAACATCGCGTCGGATTGCATTAAATGAAGTAACAAGCTTTTAAACCATTTTCGATGTTTACGATAAGCGAGTGGAGAGGGACCCTCGTAAGATACGAAAATATGAAATATTATTTATTATCTTCGTCGTGTGTGATAGTGGGTGACGTAACCTACGACAAACTTATTATTTTCGGTTGGTAAAGTAATAAGGTCTAGGGATCGAACCGCAAAATTAAGTTTGTTTTTTTATTTATTGTATATATATACTTTTCCGAGATAAAAAGTACCCAGTGTAGTGCCCAGGATATTAAACAATAATTATACCAAGTTTCATCGTAATCGAACCAGTAGTTTTTGCGTGATGCCTGAACAAACAAACAGACAGACAACAATTTTTTAAATCATATTTTTGGGTTCGGTGTCGGTTTAGTAAGACATAATTTTTTTTTATATTTTCAATGCACAGAATTTTTACTTCTACAGATTTATTATAAGTATAGATTATAGGTATAGTAGTTGATAAGTATCAACTACACGTATTTGTTCTTGAGATACGCGCATAAAAAAAAAGCTACTGTTTATCCATACTACCCGCCTCGCATGATAAGGACATACATACCTAGGTATGTGATTACACACTTAATTAGAAATACTAGTAGAGGCTCCTTGTAATAAGGACGTATTGCTACCATATCAATTTCTGCTGCTAACCAACGTGACTTACATACATGGCACATGCTCTTCAACTTAGTGTATGCAGACACTAAGGAAGGTTTCTGAATTAAGTTTAGTTTTAGGGTTCCGTATCTTAAAGGAAAAATAGAACCCTTATAGGATCACTTTGTTGTCCGTCTATCTGTCAAGACCCTTTATCTCGGGAATTTATAGAGTTGAATTTAAAACCATGTAGGTACTCAAATCTGTGGTCTCCTCAGACTGTGAAAAAAAAATCAAACTTCTAAGTATAGTAAATAAAACATAGTGGACCTCAAAAATATCACACCTGATCAAGATTAACTCAAAAACTATTGAACGAATTTTGATGCACTTACTTTAATAGACAGAGTGATTCATGAGGAAGCTTACAGCTAAAGACAAATTGAGCCCACATACTGTCACGTATTCTACGCATAATAACATCTTGACTCTTTTTTTTGCGATGGGGAAAATGATCGTATGACAAAACCCGCTCTTGGGTGGAGCGTTTCAGACTCTTACTGATTAAAAACCCCACCCCGTTCCTTCTAGCCTTCATACCGGGGCACGAGCTCCTTTTCGGACAACCCTGTCCCCAGTAGGCTTCGACCCAGCTGGGCCCCTCCTGCTGCTGACAACTCCTTGATGCGCGCCGTCGACGTCTTGGACTTGGTCCATTACCAGACGATCGGACAGCGAGCTCCGCGAGCCCGCGTCTACGGTGGCCGGAAATCGAGATCGAAATCCTGGCGGCGGCGGCAGCGAGGGCGCCGTAGCCTGATGCGTTCGACCTCCTCCTTTACTAGCATTACTGCTTCGCAAAAGGCGGCGACCGCCTGCCATTCCTACTCGCTCCGGACCATGGCCTCGACCAGGGCCCGACGCGAGAGGTCTCCGCCGCCGATCGCCCCCACCAGGTCACGGCGATGCTCCGCCCAGACAGGGCACATCTCAACGGTCTGCTCCACCGTGTCCTCCGGGCGTTGCGCACAGTGGTGACACCCGGGCGTCTCTTCCGACTTTATTTGAAACAGGTACCTCCCGAACGTGACATCTTGACTCTTGAATTTGCTTGAAAATAGACGACTTAGAAACATATTATACTTGGCATACGCTACCTTGTCACACGCGTCCCACGTAAGTAGCATACATGGCATACGTGATGTCGATTTATCTTAAGCTTTAAGTGTACAATACATGCTTATTATTATAATAAACAAAAGTTGATAATTTTTAGAATTCCGTACCTCAAAAGAAAAAAAAACAGAACACTACTAGGATCACTTTGTTGTCCATCTGTCTGTCAAGACCCTTTATCTCGGGAACGTGTGAAGGTATCGAGTTGAAATTAAAACCAAATACTCAAGTCTACGGTCTCTTGAAGCTGTGTAAAAACCAAACTTCTGAGTTAAAAAAGATACGGGCGTTTATGTCGCAAAAATTGTATATTTCGGCACTCTCAATCAAAATTCATAGGTACCTAGAATCCTGAAACTTAGCATGAAGCACAAAATGCGTCACAAAAAAAAACTTTTTTTGCGATTCGGAAAAATCTTCGTAACTCAATTCGGGAATTGAAAAATTTCATAGGTAAATTACGTTACCCTCAATGCGCGAGTCCGACTCACACTTGCTCAGTTTTTAAGATTTCTAACACCCATGCGAACTGGGGCGGGTCGCTAGTTCCGAAATTAATTAAATTATTATAAATAGACCCAACATCTCAACGCACACATAGAAAGACGATTAATTTCCCTTATAAACAAAATGTACAATTAAAAGCTTTTCAATTAAACAAATCTTAATTTGGTTTAAGAATAGATCTGCCAGAATCGCAAAAAAAGTCTGGCCTGATGCTACAGCCGGGATTATCAGCATGAAAAATGAAAGAAGAGGGGAGAGGATATATCGAACGAAGCCGAAAGGTAAATTAATGTAATTTAACCGTGTTTGGTATTATTAAAACCGTTATGTGATGCGCTCTGACTATAAGGTATTTAAGTTTGACTGAGGGGTACTTTTTATTGGTGGTACTATAACTAAAAAGTGTAAAATAAAAAAAGCTTTTTACAAAAAAAAATATAAACGACTTCAATGTTAAAAAAACAGTGAAAAGTACCAAATAACTTTAATTTTGGAAGTCGGTGTTAAATAACGAAGAGACTAAACTATTATAGAAACACCGACTTCCAAAATTAAAGTTATTTGGTACTTTTCACTGTTTTTTAAACATGTTTTTGTTTTTATGAACATACAAAATATTGTCATAGATATACTGAGAAGGTACAGTAAAAATTTTAATATTTTTAAATTTATCTCTGAGCGAGTATCTGGGACTCAATTTATAAATTGCACGAATAGCCCTTTTCTGCAAAACAAAAATTGACTGGATATCGGCGACATTTCCCCACAATAAAATGCCGTATGACATAACACTATGAAAATAGCTGAAATAAACTAAACGGGCTGTTTAAGTCAGTTAAATTTCGAATTTTTCTAACAGCATAATGCTGCAGAGCTAAATTTTTTAGATAATTTATCAATATGTGGGCCCCACTGAAGCTTAGAATCTAGAGTTATGCCCAAAAACACTGTAGTGTCTTCAGGTCTCAACTCTTTACCCTTTATTTGTACACTAGTTTCCACTTGTCTAACATGTGGCATCGTAAATTTAATACATTTAGTTTTTTTTTTCATTAAGGAGAAGGTTATTGACATTAAACCAGTGTACTATTTTAGAAAGAGCGATATTTATATCGTCAGTATCTGATTGCTGACGTTTGAGCTTAAACAAAAATAGCTTAACCACTGTGTCAAAGGTGTCGTCGATTACCTATAAATTCAATATTTTTTTGCCATTTATAAATTTTCGCAGTCTGTGTGACTTGAACCTTACATGTATTTGTGTAATATTTATGAACAGCAATCATAAATAAATGAATAGTTACTGTTACCCTAATGTGAAAATGAAGTTACTAGTATTTTAGCCATCATCATCAGTCATGTTAATTTCGTACATAATCAACGCAATATCTGTAATTATTTTCGGTTTTGATATTCTAACAGATTGCATATTTATTGAATAAATGAATTTATTCGTTCACTCTGTTAACGAGTTTTGTAATTATTTTCCACTAACTACTGAAACCGCAGTAAGAGAAATCATGAAATTTTAGGTTCTAATATTCATTGGATTTAAGTATCATTATCTAACATAAGCCTAATCTAATAAGAGATGAAACTGTCACTGGTACTGATTATTTCACTGATATCCGAAAGAAAATATTCGAAGGAATACCAAGGGCTGACATAATCCGAAGAATCGCCAAACTTAAGCGGCAGTAGGCAGTTGTTTGCAGAACCAACGGTTGATGGAGCCGAAAGGCTTTGGAATGACCAGAAAACGCAACGTTAAAAGGCCTCCCACAAGATAGACAGATAATCTGATTGGGGTCGAGGGAAGATGATGAAAGCGAGATGCACAGGACTGGTCGTTGAGGCTACATGTAAGAGAGATCCATGTCCAGTGGTAAACATTTTTCGAAGTTCCTTTCGGACAACTCTGTCCCCAGTAGGCTTCGACCCAGCTTGGCCCCTCCTGCTGCTGACAACTCCTTGAGGCGTGCGGGAACAGATCTATGCAATTCAGTAAACGATCAGCTCAATTGTATAACAAAATAAATAAAGAAATTTTCGTATTTGACAAATCTTATCATGTATGTAAAGAAATGTTGATTGACTGGATAAAACCAATGTCATATGAAAGTATTGAAGCTATCCTACAAAACGTAACCTAATACAAGCACGCGACTCACTCATGCACACACAGACTCAACCGCTATATACACACATACACATACACGTACACCTACACATCCATAACACTTAGGTACACTTTACAACACACTCACTCTCATGCACACACACACACACACACACACGTAATTATTTTTTGTTACACTGCACCCATGTACTGTTTTATTTTTTATTTTTTATTGTGTTTTATCTAAATAACTACTGTTGTGAAGGAGCGGAGTCTTTAAACACAGGCATTACTTGCTTAAATAAAGACTCCAAACCCAAAATTGTTTGTGTAATACTTTTGGACACAATAAACGTTATTATTATTATTATTATTATAACAGTGCGCGCCGTCGACGTCTTGGACTCGGTCCATTACCGGACGATCGGACAGCTACCCATGGCTCGCCGTCCGCGAGCCCGCGTTTACGTTGGCCTGAAGTCGGGATAGAAATCCCGGCGGCGCCGGCGAGGGCGCCGTAGCCTGATCCGTTCGGCCTCCTCCTTTACTAGCATTACTGCTTCGCAGAAGGAGGCGACCGCCTGCCATTCCTCCTCGCTCCAAACCATGGCCTCGACCAGGGCCCGGCGAGAGAGTTCTCCGCCGCCGATCGCCCCCACGAGGGTACGGCAAAGCTCCGCCCAGGCAGGGCACACCTCGACTGTGTGCTCCACCGTGTCCTCCGGGCGTTGCGCACAGTGGCGACACCCGGGCGTCTCTTCCGACTTTAAACATTTTTAGGATAAAGTTATGTTAATGTTATAAAGCTGAAAAACTGCTGTTATAAGAAAACAGTTCCTGCGAAGTATGACCAGGTGGTAGAGGAGTTATTAAAAAAAGTATTAGATTTATAAATAGCATGAACTCAAATTAATCACTGTCACTTTCAAAACAAATAGTAAAAATTTTGATTGAGTTATCTTTACCAAAAAAAAAAACAAATCAAAGTTTCTTGTTGTTTTCATCAAAATACAATGTTGAATTTTTAGCTTAAAAGTTATATTTTGACGTAAATTAAGCGTCCTGAACTAAGTCACAACAAAAAATGTTACAGATAGATAGCGTAGGTAGTAAAACAATCGATCAATCTGTCTGACTTTTACCAATTATGTTCGGGTCAGCTTCCAGTCTAACCGGTTACCGTTCATGGAGCAGCTGCCTATCTGACATCCGCAATCCTGAGTAATATTCATCATCATCAATAGCCTTTTTTTATTTAATGTTCCCACTGCTGGGACTCAGGCTTCCTGTCTAGGAGAGGAAACGGGCTGTAATCCACCACGTGGGCCCAGTGCTGGTTGGTGATTGTCACATGTCTTCGAATTTTTGGTTCTAGGACATGCCGGTTTCCTCACGATGTTTTCCTTCACCGTTTTGAGAGCAGTGGGGATAAAATAAATTACACAAAGACAGGCTGATACAATGAGTAACATTACTATGAAGAATGCCAGTCTTACCAAGGGGTACCCCCCTGAAAACCAAAGAACCAGCCAGTGCCAGCATTTTTCAATATTTGCGTAGCTCAACTCAAGACTAGTAAGGAGCTCAGTAACTACTGCAAGAACATAGGCTAAATGTTATCAGTTAATATGAATGTTTGGCAACTTTATATATTGGGATTTTGGTAGATTCACGCATCGTTTGGTTAAGACCCCTACGACCGTCTACTTATACCTATCCCGTATGCCCAAACTGACCTAATTTGGAGCTTGTACGGCTGGAGGGAAACTTGTTATAACAATTGAGCCTCTTTTCCGAGTTACGATATAATTTGATCATCATAACGTTTCCCGGAATTGGTTCGTGCTTCTGAATAATTCTGATTTCTGTTGCTATTTTTTTTTTAAATTGATGTGACCTAGTGCTTGATTGTGATTCCACCTTATGGTAAACAGTGATGCAATGGTTGGTGGCGAGGTAAAACAGTTTATTAAGGGCCTATTCACTCCAGCTATTAATTTATTCCTTTGTTAAATAAAGTTTTTACTTTAAATTACTTGTGGGTCATTCGATTTTTAAATCTAAAATTGCTCCATACTAATTATTTTTTACATAGTGCTGCTCTGTCACGATATTCAAAATTGTAAAGAATTTCATGGCACAACTAGCACATGAATGTACGCAAATGGCTCAAGGGAGTAACAAAAATACATACCTACTGACAAGCTTTCGTCTTTATATATTTTTTTAATACAGCTAGATAATTCATAAAGTAAAATTAATGTTGCGTACGTGGGTAACTAAATGCCGATTTACCAATAAAGAACTTTATTTACCACAAACAATAAATAATTAGTCCAGTCAACAATAATCCAAATCACAGTTAGCACTAGAGTTCCGTTATACTATCGCCTCGGTCGTTAGATAAAATCACTTCGCACACTTAGGTAGATCGCTCACGTTCGCAGTCGAAATCAAAACTGACTCACTTCCGTTCGGGGGCTCGTATTTATACGCGGAGCAAAGAAAATTCTAGATACCGACGTCTCAGGATAGTTCCAGAACAATAGAGTCGCATCGCGGGGCCATAAATCAATTTTACTACTTTGTCCTTCGCGAGTCACTCACGCGAATTTCGACTCTATTGTGAATGGCGGAAAGTACCATTTCCCTTATCCACCTACAGATACCTACAGATTACATACCTACTAAACAGTAGGTACAACGGGTACTTATGATGGAATGTTCCAGATCTTGCCAGGCTAGGTAGGTACTTTGGTTCTAGAGCTTTCGAACAGTAATGCGTTTTAATTATTCGTTGCTACTCTTTAATTTGTCGGAGATATGACGTGTTGAAATTTAACGGCGTAACATTAATATACTAATGTCTTCAAACCTTGTCAAAAACGAATTCGAAATTGCTTTTTTTAGTTAAAGTTTATTTCAAGATGGGTGATGAAGGCAACTTAAGATTCACATTACTTCTACGACTCCTGGATTACCTACCGTTCTGTGTCACAATTCGCCTCCACTAACGAATTCACGTACTTCAGTCACTGGTATCGAAAAGCGTTTCATTTGTACAAATCGATTTATTCGCTTACGATTTAAATTAAATTTACATAATAGTGAAACTATTTCACGTTTGGTGTTCACCGCATCATTTATTTTATGTCTGAATTTACATATTTCATGTTGTCAGGGGCATATATAAATTAGCGCTTATGACGCTTAATGGGGTGAGCAGGGCCATAAATAGAGCGAAATACTACTTGAAGTCACGCCTACAGTACATTAGTACATTTTCATGTGTGTACTTTGGCACGCAGCCTCTGATAGAGCCGACTTTACGGGTAGGAATTTGTATCATTCTGTGGTTCTACGTGCATTAATTTAATTTAGACCCATATCACGCGTCGTTTTTTTTTTTCACGCTTAGAAATTGTTAAATAAAAAAGTATAGGTTGTCAAAATACTAGTAGGTACATTGATGTTGCTTTAGATAAAGGGCAGGTGAGAGTCTATTTTAAGAGTTTAAGATGTATAAGTATATGCCTTAAGTAATTTTTTTAATATCTATTTTTTCTAGAAATTTCCTCACTATTAATAACTACTATTATACCTTGTTCAAAACAGCTCACTATGTTAATGTGAAAAAGGGTATAACTAAATATAAAAAATATGCCTGTATTCATAGTATAAATATCATAAAATAAAGATTTTGCACTTAAGTTCCATGGAAATGTGCTGTTTTCTGTAGAAAACACTTCTTATTTTTGGTTAATGCCATACCCGTTGACCCAGATATTATACAGTGCCCTGCGTGTCCAATTCAATATTGCCTTCAGGATGCTGTTGGGACTGATTTGGCGCTTTAGCATGTCTGGAATGTTAGCGAAGGCTGGCATAGATGGTTTCCTCACCATCATACCTAAGAAAGCGGGCGCCATACTACGGCACCTGCATGGTGGTGACAACAGCATTTTAGAGATGATTGTTGCCAGACCGGGCTATCCCTTGCAGAGACACTGGGTGGCGACAGTCAAATAAGAAATATAAATAGTAAAAACTAACACCACTAACTTAATTTCAATCAATACTAATAAAACCATGGACAAATGTAACATATTAAATAAGGGTCGCCGTACACGGAGAATCCAGGCCCATCTTACTTTTTCTCCCTTGTTCGTTCATAAAACCTTTTCTGACAGTACTGTGAGGTATGTTGAAAAAAATTCAGTGTTCGTTAGTGTGTCTTTATGATGAAATAGATTACATTAAGTAGGTAAAAGTAAAACCTGCCTGGGGTTAACTCGTAAGTCGGAGCTATGACTACTGATACTGAGCTATGATTAAAATGGAACAGATAAATAAAATAAATAAATATGACACTATGCTCTTATCCTTACTAATATTATAAAATCGAAAGTGAGTTTGATTGTTTGTTTGTTTGTTTGTTTGTTACGTCTTCAAAAATGGCTAAACCGATTTTGATGAAACTTGGTACACGGATAGACCATGTCCTGGAATAGGACATAGGACACTTTTTATCCCGGAAGTATGTTTCCTTGGGATAATTCTGTGGTGTTAAGGTAAAAAGGGATGAGTCCGAAATTTTGAAAAAAGAGTTAATAACACAGTTGGGTAAAATATATTACTAAGTATTAAAGTAAAAAGGAGATTAGTCAATATAATGTATTTTTATTTCGTGAATCTCACATAACAAATATGAGTATAGTCATAAATAGAAAAACCTAAAAAGTAAAAAGGAGTTGTGTCTAGTTATCTTCTTATTACATTACATTATAGGAGAGGTTTGCCAGTCTGTAAGAGGATATTGCATTCAAGAACTACTTTTATCCATAAATTTTTCCCATTTCTAGGCCTAGTTCTATATGACAAAATTAATAAAATTCTTTCAATCTATTCATTGAATAAAATTACAATTAAAAAAACAGTGTCTGAATGACTTTTGAAATTAACATACGATCAGACTGAGGATTTGCTGACCATAGTAAAATAGTGATGTTTGTTGGTAACAACTACTACCTAAGTATGCCTAAGAACACAATGCATTAATTAAATTAATTTAATTTAAAACCTACACACCCTCTGACACACTCACCATTTTCACCTTAAACATCCAGAGGACAGTCATACCTATTTCTTTATACAAATATCTTTTTTAATTTTAATGTAGGTACTGCTTTTTTCTTTATAGTTCATTTAACTTAATTCAATACATACATTGATACCATTTGTTCATAAGTAAAAGACCAAGTTCCTGGCCCTGAAGCACTGCTTGCCGAAATACAGGCTTCCCTAGCCTAGTTCGGTAGCACATGTTAACTTAGGCACAAATTTTATGTAATCTAATATACCTTAATTATGAGCTGTCAATTTGTGTAATATGTATTCTTGGTTTAATAAATTATTATTATTTATTATTATTATTACTTATGTGATTCTTTACTTATAAAATTAGGCATAATGCGATAAGTCGACTTATGCCTAAATTCATATTCGTCGTTCTGCGTTAGTTGCATTTCGCGCGCGAAGTTGACGTGTTTTTACCTGTGCAGCGGTGTAAAAAAACAAAAAAAAAAAATGATTTACGTGTGTTTTTGAGTTTTGTAACTTATAAAAATGAATAGGATTAACAAGATAATGATGACTCCAAAAAATTGTTAAATTTTATGATAGGTTAATCGTAGGTTAGGTTAGGTTTATTAATATAGATAGGTTATAGTTTTATTTTTAAATTTTTAGTGCTTTTAGGGTTTTTTGAAAAAAAAAATATTTGTTAGTTTTTAGTGACATATTTTTTATTTTATAAAATATGGGTAGGCCTAATAAAGATGCTTCTCGTATGAGAAAACGGCGTCAAATTGAAACTGTAAATGAGAGAGGAAAACGCTTAAAAGAAATTACAGAAAAAACCTTCCACGCATTTCAAATGCGAACCCTGGCCAGCGCGAAAACAGACTATCAACCATGTCAATATGTTACGTAGGTTGAATAAGGGAAGTCAAGAAGGTTATAATCATCGTTTTAGTTTGAATCGTACTCGATTGGCCACTAAAACCTAAGAAAATTACACCATCGTCTTTCTTTAATATACGCTCGACTAGCCAATGAAACTGAAGAGGAACGGTCAGAACGATTAAGTGGCCTACGTATTCGTTCTAGTCAGAGGCTGCTTAATAAACGTTGCTATGTACCAACAGTCGACGTCCTCCTTTTTTTTTCGGTGGGAAAAATCATCCAATGACAACACCCGCTCTTGGGTGGAGCGGGAGATAGTGTCAGACTCTTACTGACTAAAAACCCACCCCGTTCCTTCTAGCCTCTTCATACCGGGGCTCGAGTTTCCTTTCGGATAATCCTGGCCCCAGTAGGCTTTGACCCAGCTGGGCCCCTCCTGTTGCTGACAACTTCTTGAGGCGCGCGGGAACAGTGCGCGCCGTCGACGTCTTGGGCTGGGCCCGGACAGTTACCGGATGGTCGGGCAGCGAGAACCTCTCAAACGTGCCATGTCCGGTGAGGACCTGCGACATGCGGAAGGTCAGGACGCCGTTAGGTCTTTCCAGCCACGTCTCAAAGATGGCGTGCCCAGCACTGGGTTGCGATAGTCGCTGACGCCATTTCACCATGAGATCCCGCCTGAGCTCTGTCCACCATGCCTTGACCTGTCGCGGCAGTGGACTTTCACCCCGGCGTTGGATCTGTACGCGCATCTCGCCGGTCGCTTTTGCAGCGACGGCCCCCACACCGGCGCCCCGTATTCCAAGGGCCGTAAAAAACACATAGCTTCGGATTTGTGCAGCGCCACCTCGAGTCCCAACTTCTGGATCCTGCCAACGACTTTTGCAACCCCACGTGTCGCTAGAGCGACCGCTGCCTGGTGCGACCTACCCTGCGCTAGAACCAGCGTGTCGTCTGCATAGCAAGCCACGCTGACCCCGTCAGGGAAGTCGCCGCGCAGTACGTAGTCGTATCCGATGTTCCACAAGGGTATAGCCCTAAAATTTCCACTACCTTCTCGAGGTCATCTGCCTTCCACTTATTGACAAGTTCCGTTGCCTATCTCTGAACCCAGCATCAGAACTGCACGAAATACTTATCAAACAAAAAAATACATCAAAATCAATCCATAAATGACTGAGTTATGCCCGAACAAAAATTAACTGAGAACCTCCTCCTTTTTTATTTAGAAGTCGGTTGAAAAACGAGATCTTCTTAGTATTCTTCATTTAATTGATAGTAGTTGCCATGACTTTTATAATAAATTGGAAACTTGTTCAAACACACGAGATACAGATCCCGATATCGAGGAGTTCAACGAAACTTGAATGCAAAATAACTCACATAATACTGTAACCTTAACAATATTATGTGAGATATTTTGCATTTATAATATTTTAATTCCATTTTTTTTTTCATCATAAGCATTTATGATTTTCTACCTACCTCAATAGGATTCAAGTGTGAATTTTTATGAATATATAATGAAAAACTCTCAATTTTATATACGTAAATAATTAGAAAATAAAGGGACGAGTCATTTGAAGATATTTTTAAATTTTGTTTTGCGTTCGGTAAAAAGAGATATGTCAGTTATTTTAATAGTTAATAAATAAAAATATTTTTCCGGTACATATAAAAGACGACTAAATTAATAAATGAAAATTAAAACTGAGTTGTATTAATTATTTCTATATATTTTTGATTAAACTGCATTTATTCTACAAAACAAACAAGCGTTTTTTTCATTCGCCCTTGGTGAAAAGTCCTGTTTTTAGACTCATCCCCCTTTACCTTGACAACACAGAATTTACTGCTATCACGCGGGCGAAGCCGCTGGGAGCAGCTAGTATAAGATAAAAAACAATACAGAATTGAGTACACGACGTACATGTGCATCATTTTATTTGCACAAAAAGGATTACATTTACAACACGACAAAGGCAGTTCATTAGAAAGTTACAAATTACCTAACTAACTTTGAAACAAAAAAATGAAGTTTGCTGCCTCAAGTCTCGCAGAATCGCAGGCCATGTGCCTGCGATTCTGCGAGACTTGAGCATTATATGTAAAAACCGTTGTGTTTGTTTCTGTAACATTTAGGTAGGTAACTATTAAAATAGATATAGGTACAGTACAGGGTTATTTGTAAAACACTAACAACCTTGCAGTACTGTATCACTAACATCATAAACTTTTGTTCTATGACTTTTTACAAAACCTGATTCATTTACCAAAAACAAACTATCAAGATTTTGTTGTTCTATCTAACACATTTCAACTCTGTATTTAGCTATAACAATCTACGTCTGTATGACGCGACACCCGATCCCCGCATTGTTCTATCGCTTACTTCGCATAGACTTCGTAATATTTAGAACGTTCAATTTAAATATTTTTATTTTTGTATGAAAATATGATACATTTTTAAAAGTCAGAGTTTATGATGTTAGTAACATAGTCCTGATAAATACTATCAAAAAGTATTTGAATCAAAAGCTGCAACTTATGAAGCAGTTTGATGCGGGTGTTGGCTAACGCCAGAATCTGTGATTGAACTAAAATAAATGCTATCAAATCCATCAGACTGCTTGAGTAGTGACTTGTTTGGAACGTATAATTTTCTAGTTGGGATTTTTCCATACTACTATTGGTTTATTTCCCGTTTTTCTGAAGTTTTTTCAAGTTCTTTATTTTGATACCCCATAATTATTATCGGTCGTGAAAAAATAAAAATGTTCGATCCGTCTACACAATTTCCAGATGAGGTAGTCAAATGGTCTGAAAAACATCATCTTAGTTTTAAAATACCTATTTAGAGCTATGTGATTTTTGTTCTGCTGCTATTTTTACGGCCTATTTTGACAAGGACTAATGCAGTATTTAGGCAAGTCGGTAGACACATCATTGTTTCATATCCATCTAGCCTAACCTAACATACATTCAGTCAAAAAAGTATCGGGAATGGATGATTTGTTTATGGTTCCCAATTCAAATTTTTGTTTTTTTGTAGTTGTTAGATTGGCACAACTGTTTTCCATTTTGGCGCGGAGTTTGAGTTGCATCTGTTATTTATATTAAATACAGTGCTGGTTTTAGTAATATCATATATAGTGTATATTGCGAATTTCATAATGGACAAAAATATCGAACAAAGAGTTTGTCTTAAATTTTGCATCGCCAATGGAATTTCGTGTTCGGAGTCACTGAAAATGTTACAGAAGGCTTACGGTGAATTGACTTTATCAAAAACTCGTGCTTATAAGTGGTTCAAAGCGTTCAAAAGCGGTCAAGATGTGATGGAAGATTTGCCTCGCTCTGGTAGGCCGTCAACGTCTGCAACTGAAGTTAACATCGCAAAAGTGAAGGAAATAGTGACTGAAAATCCCCATTCAACTCTGAGAGAGATAGCCGCCGAACTTTCTGTATCTCACGAGTCGATCCGTACCATTTTAACTAATCATTTGGGTATGAAACATGTTGCTGCTCGGCTAGTCCCAAAAGATTTGAATTTTCTCCAAAAACTCAATCGCATGAAAGTCGCTGAGGACATGCTAGAACGAGTCAGTTCGGACCCAACATTCATGAAACGCATTGTTACTGGTGACGAGACGTGGGTTTACGAGTTTGACATGTAAACTAGTCAACAAGCTTCGGAGTGGCGCCTTCCAACTGATCCGAAACCGAAAAAACTACGCCAAAGTCGATCAAAAGTCAAAGTCATGTTGACTGTTTTCTTTGACTATCGCGGTGTTGTGCACTCTGAATTCTTACCGGAAGGTCTAACGGTAAATAAAGAATATTATTTGAGCGTTATGCGGCGATTAAGAGAGCAAATTCGACGAAAAAGGCCAGATTTGTGGAAAGAAAATTCTTAGATTTTGCACCACGACAATGCGCCTTCGCACAAGGCTATCATTGTGAACGAATTTTTGACCAAACACTCAACAAATACCATCCAGCAACCACCATATTCACCAGATATGGCTCCTGCTGACTTTTTTCTTTTTCCTAAACTCAAATTACCACTTCGTGGCACCCGTTTTCAATCGATAGAAGACATAAAGGAGAATTCGCGGCGAGAACTGAACTCAATTCAGGAAGCAGCGTTTAAAAAATGTTTTGATGAATGTTGGCGCAAGTGTATCGTTTCTAAAGGAGCATACTTTGAAGGTGATAAAATAAATTTGGATGAATAACAGACATTTTGTGTATTATTGATCTTTTCCCGGTACTTTCTTGACAGAGTAGTACATAAATATATAGTACATATGAAAACATAACCCTGTCTTCGTCGTAGCGCCGTCGGTTGCTTACACGCAACCAATAATAGATAAAATACAATGTAATTATCGTCAAGGAAAAATTTACAATATGCTGCCTTGGGGATTGAGACCTCTGTCAAATCAAATAAAATGAAATGCCATTTATCATTTATCTACGTTAGAAAAAGGGTCGTGACAACCCTGATCGAGTCACATTAACCTTATTGCACACCTATTGCTCAAATCTTTGGTTTTAACCCTCGGGTGACAGGTAATGCTTTTGGGATTTATAAAGGGTTATAACCACAGAGTACCTCGTTGCCTCATCGGGCTACGCGACTACTGTTAGAGACGGCGCGGCGTCGCGTCGTCAAAACTATTCAAACAAATCAAGCGACACTGTTAACACATAGAAATTGATAGCAAGTGACCAACCATTGTCTGGCCTGTTGGTCTAGTGGTTAATGGCCTTAACTACTATGCCAAAGGTCGTGGGTTCAATTCCCACCCAGGACAAATGTTTGTGTGATGAGCATAATCATTTGTTCTGTGTCTGGGTGTAATTTATCTATAATATGTATTTAAGTATGTTTATCAGTGGTCTAGTACTCATAACAGAAGCTCAGCTTAGCTTGAGACTAGACGGTGTTGTGTGATAGTTGTGAAATATATTATTATATTATATTGTCTTACTATAGTTACTAGCTTCTGCCAGCAGCTTCACTCGCGTGAAAGTATTCTTCTTACTACCTTTGGACTCCCGTTTCATCCCTCTAAGGGGTGATTTAAAAAAAATCCTTTCTTATTACTCGCCTACGTCATAAAAAGAAACCTCATGCAGTATTTCACGCTCTTACTTACTTTCTTAGGCAGTTAGTTTCTCCTTTTATAAACACTAATCTAATAAAGAAGTAAAGTTTGTTTTTTTGTTTATAGGAGGTAATCTCTGAAAATACTGGTCCGATTGCTAAAATTCATTCACGATAGAAATCTGCTTTATTCCTGAATGTAATCAAAGCTGCGGACAAAAGCTAGTATAAAGATAATAGGCAAACCTGTTCAGCAAACATTGAGGTGGTACGAATTTTATTAGTTACTAGCTTTTGCCCGCGCGGCTTCGCTCCCGCTCTTCCCTACTCCACCCTACTCTACCCTACTCTACCCTACTCTACCCTACTCTACCCTACTCTACCCTACTCTACCCTACTCTACCCTACTCTACCCTACTCTACCCTACTCTACCCTACTCTACCCTACTCTACCCTACTCTACCCTACTCTACCCTACTCTACCCTACTCTACCCTACTCTACCCTACTCTACCCTACTCTACCCTACTCTACCCTACTCTACCCTACTCTACCCTACTCTACCCTACTCTACCCTACTCTACCCTACTCTACCCTACTCTACCCTACTCTACCCTACTCTACCCTACTCTACCCTACTCTACCCTACTCTACCCTACTCTACCCTACTCTACCCTACTCTACCCTACTCTACCCTACTCTACCCTACTCTACCCTACTCTACCCTACTCTACCCTACTCTACCCTACTCTACCCTACTCTACCCTACTCTACCCTACTCTACCCTACTCTACCCTACTCTACCCTACTCTACCCTACTCTACCCTACTCTACCCTACTCTACCCTACTCTACCCTACTCTACCCTACTCTACCCTACTCTACCCTACTCTACCCTACTCTACCCTACTCTACCCTACTCTACCCTACTCTACCCTACTCTACCCTACTCTACCCTACTCTACCCTACTCTACCCTACTCTACCCTACTCTACCCTACTCTACCCTACTCTACCCTACTCTACCCTACTCTACCCTACTCTACCCTACTCTACCCTACTCTACCCTACTCTACCCTACTCTACCCTACTCTACCCTACTCTACCCTACTCTACCCTACTCTACCCTACTCTACCCTACTCTACCCTACTCTACCCTACTCTACCCTACTCTACCCTACTCTACCCTACTCTACCCTACTCTACCCTACTCTACCCTACTCTACCCTACTCTACCCTACTCTACCCTACTCTACCCTACTCTACTCTACCCTACACTAACCTAATTTTATTTTTTTTCCATAAGAACCTTATCCTCACAATAACATTCACAACAAAAAAAAAAATCAGCCAAATCGGTCAAGCCGTTTTCATGCCATGTCGTGACAACGGAAAACGGGGCTCATTTTCAGCATTCCCCTAGTAGGCGTTTGAGCGTGAAGAAATAACGAACATACCTACATCCACACACACACACACACACATTCACAAAGTTTCGCTTTTATAATATTAGTGTGTATGTGTATCTCGATTCTTATCTCTGGACTTAATGTTATTTCATCATATTAATATTATAAAGGCGAAAGTTTGTATGTATGAATGTATGTGTATATTTGTTAGTTTCTCCTTCACGTACAAATAGTTGAGCGGAAAGGTGACAAAAGGTAGACCATGTCTTGTAATAGCAGATATGATGCTATTTATTCCGAGAGTAGGTATTTCCCTTAAGATTTTACTTTCACGCGTGTAAAACTGCTGTTTGTCAGCAGACTAGATTACAGACATAATTAACTTGACTTAAAAGTTGCTTAATTTATACGTAATTAGATTGACTAAAATCTCTTTGACTTTAGAAGAACAGTCTGTGAGCTCGTTCTTGCAATGTGTCCTAATAAAATTTAGCTAAGATCACTAATCCTGGAAGATTTCGTCTTAATTATTTCACTTGGCCTTTGTTTACCGTAATGATTACGGTAAAGTCTCTTTAATCGATCATTTTGGAGGTCCAAATGAGAGGCTCAAGTTCATCAGTGTACATTTAAAAGATAAAACCGAACAAGAAATTACGCCCACCCTTTTTGGGCAACGAGTAAAAGAGGCCAAGAAAATATTGGCTTTTATATTTTTTACATTAATGTACATAAATTAAAACTAAATAATGAAGAAGGATAGATTATGTGAGGAATTATATTATTAAACTTTATACAAGACAATACAGCCGGCTTCAAAACAAAAATCTTAACACAGTGCAAATTTATTTCGAATTTCGGTATTACTTACTGGGTTTGTTTCTTTGTTACTTAGTACCTACCGGTACTGACGCCGATATTTATGTATGCCTGTAATATTTAAGAACTTATATACTTTCAGTTAAAAAAATATTTTTCCATTTCAATTAAAAAATTATGGAGTTCTTAGATAACAAATGTCAAAAAATACAAATGCATTTTGAACCTCCTCCTTTTTTGAAGTCGGTCAGTGAGAATCATTCAGAACATTTTCAGAATTGAATAAAGCTAGAACTACATCAGACCGACACGTGCCTAATTCGTACGTAGAACAACGTCGCGTGGTGTGTATCAAGTGTAGCTCTACAAATCTAGTTTCCATATAAAATGTATGGAGACCAGGGACTCAAACTGTAACCGTAATAATGTGTCTTAACACTGTTTTTTAAAACAGTTTTAACAGAAAAACAGTTTTAAATGTAACAGATACAATAATATTACCGAATCAAGCTGTAACCTTTTGTGTTAATATGTGTAACTGAAATAATAATTTTTAGTATAGCTTTAGGTATAAGTAACTAACGGATATGTTTAAAGTTTTTAATCACGGATATTTTCAATACTTCGGCTCACGTGTTTTGCAAGAATACAACAGACTGCGATTGGATTTCGGATATTTAATGCTTATTATAACCATAAATAAGTATATCGTAAAATTGGCAACGCTGCGTTTAAGTACCTGTTACACTAATTAACACATTGAAAACACATTTATAAGTGTTACACATTTGATTCTGTTACCAATTCAATATGTAACACTTATAATTCTGTAACCTTTATGAAGGTTTTAAGTCCCTGATGGAGACCGACTAGCTCAGAACAGCGTGTGTACATACGCGGTGTACGTGTTGTACCAACCAGTGCTGACAACACGTTTGCAACACTGTGCGGAACGCCCGGAGGACACGGTGGAGCACACAGTCGAGGTGTGCCCTGTCTGGGAGGAGCATCGCATGTGGGGGCGATTGGCGGCGGAGAACTCTCTCGTCGGGCCCTGGTCGAGGCCATGGTTTGGAGCGAGGAGGAATGGCAGGCGGTCGCCTCCTTCTGCGAAGCAGTAATGCTAGTAAAGGAGGAGGCCGAACGGATCAGGCTACGGCTCCCTCGCCGGCGCCGCCGGGATTTCTATCCCGACTTCAGGCCAACGTAAACGCGGGCTCGCGGACGGCGAGCCATGGGTAGCTCGCTGTCCGATCGTCCGGTAATGGACCGATTCCAAGACGTCGACGGCGCGCACTGTTCCCGCGCGCCTCAAGGAGTTGTCAGCAGCAGGAGGGGCCCAGCTGGGTCGAAGCCTACTGGGGACAGGGTTGTCCGAAAGGGAGCTCGTGCCTCGGTATGAAGGCTAGAAGGAACGGCGTGGGGTTTTTAGTCAGTAAGAGTCTGACACTATCTCCCGCTCCACCCAAGAGCGGGTTTTGTCATAAGATGATTTTCCCCGTCGACAAAAAAAAAAACACGTTTGCAAGACTTGAAGTCCTATGTAACATAAAACAGGGACAGGAAGAGAGATTCACTAGGGTTGGTTGAATTGAGAAGGTTGTATATAGTTAGATACAACTAGACTACCAAGAGTATAGGTTCTAAATGCAAAAATCTTAAAACGTCTTTTGACCATCTGGCCGAAGTTAAATGCACACACACTCGTACTGCCACCTGCGCTCGCAAAGAGCCCCGCTGACCTTTAGAACCATTTTCTTTGTGAAATATTGATTGCTATGTAATTCTGAAGAACACTTAACCAGTATTTTTTTGTGTAAATATATTTCTGAAAATCAAAGCTCTAAAAAAGAAAGGAGTAGGGAAAACAAGCGAAAAAATATCATATTGTAAAATTATTTTTTTTGGCATAAGTACGAGTATTAGATAATAAGATTGATAATGTTTTAAGTGAATCTATAAACATATTTTTATTTTTTGTAATCTGTCGACCTATCCGTTACCCTGAGAAACTCACTGTTTTATGGCACTGCTCGGGCGCAAGGTCCTTAAGAACATTTAATTTTAACGGGCCACCCTGGAGCATAGCTCTCAATGTTTATGCCTTATTTCCAGAGCAATACAACACATTCATTATAGGCTAGGAAATGTTAGAATTATGCATATTTGCTCACACACGCGGGCTGGTTCGGTCCGCTTGGCATGAAATTCACCTCATGCGTCGTGTGCGGACTGTGTGGTCGTATTGTATCATTTCAGAGCAGTGTGGGAAGATTCAATACTGGCGACGCATACGGGCTTAGCTCATACGAGATACCTGTCACTCGAAAACCGCTTGGTATGTGTACCACTTGGGTACCTATAAGAATTAATGTACCTACAGGTGGTGATAAAAATTCAATTTCGCTTAAATAGTATTGGCATAGCTTTTATGTAAAATTCTATAATAAATTTTTCCACTTGAGATCCTCCATTTAAATGAGTCAAAATTTTAAACATGCATGTGTTACCCACAGCATCACTAACGTTTGTATTAATATACGCTTATAATTCCTTAAATTCTCTGCAAAAGAGATAACTAGATGTTTCCACCTCTCACCCACTAATTGCTGCGCGTTAATGAATAACCAATTTTGGTGCTAATTTTAGATAAAGATTTATTTTTAGTGTCATTTGTTTTATGTTCAATATTTCACTTTTTTCTGTACCTACGAGTTTGTCACCTAACTCATCCTAAATGGCTTGACCGATTCGAAAGCAATTTTGTATGTATATATTTGAGTGGGTCCCTGGATGGTTTAAAAATACAGATGGACCCAGTAGGTGGCGCCGCGATTGGGTTATTATTATTTTTTTGTCAAAATGCACGTTTTTGGGCAGGACAATGTCTGCCGAGACCGCTAGTTCTACTGTAAAAAAAAATACACAAAAATCATAAAAATATTAAAACATAAGTTTATACTTATGTTTTAATATATATGTATCATGAATTTAATAAATTAAATCTATGTCTCTATATTCTTTTCCAGCGCGGACCCCAACTACAGGTCAGCGGTGATCAACACGAATGTGATCGTGAAGCACACGGGCGAAGTGACGTGGCTCAGTCACGGGATCTACGTGTCGGTCTGCGACATCAACGTGGAGCAGTTCCCGTTCGACGTCCAGCTGTGCACCATGAAGTGGGCGTCCTGGACTTATGACGGCTTTCAGGTAATTCATTATTTTGTTCAGGGTGACCTTCATATGGAAAAGCTATACTTCATTGTACAGCGTACAATGTACACCTAAATTACTGTTTCCCAGTAACTGGGTTGTGGATGTCAGATTGGCAGGTAAACATAATCATCATCATCAGCTTTTTTAATGTTCTCACTTCTGGGACTCAGGTCTTCTCTCTAAGAGAGGGAATGGGCCGTAATCCACCACGCGGGCCCAGTGCGGGTTAGTAGGTAAATTTGAAAATACTATATTTTCAGCAATGATTGAAAAAAAAAATAGGTTTCTTACAAAACAAGGTGGCGCCCTAGTCCATGGGTCCAACCACTATAGAGCCACGGGTCGACTTCTGAAAAGGTTACCAGTGGTAACCGTTCAGAAGTCGACGCATAACATGTAAACTCACGTACACGAGACACTCAAACCCGAAACATTTTTATTATTTGTAGGGCATACTAACATTTGTTCCTTGCGGGAATAAATATCTAATATTAAAGCACCCACGATACAGGAGAAATTCCTATTGTGTGAGATTATATAGAAGATTTTTTATTTAAAACTTAAAAAAATGTCTAGACTTTTCATATTTTGTTTGTAGTTGTAATCATATTCACGAGTGTTTTATGCCCTGTAAGTCAGAATAAATGCCAAAAAAGTAATTACTGAGATAGGTACTTATACCTATATGTATAAGGACCTATCTCAGTAATAAATAATATCTAAATACACTTACATTAAGAAATACCAACTTCACTTAAAGGCCTAGCTGGGTCGAAGCCTACTGGGGCCAGGGTTATCCGAAAGGAACTCGAGCCTCGGTATGAAGGCTAGAAGGAAAGGGGTGGGTTTTACACACTATCTACCGCTTCACCCAAGAGCGGGGGTTGTCATTGGATGATCTTTGCCCACCGTAAAAAAAAACCTCTCTTAGAAGTTCTAAAATGGGGAATGAAATCAAAACAAGGGAAAGTTCACAAAAGTAAAACGAATATTGGTTTCTACGAAAGCTTAATTAATAGAAAACAAAAAATAGAATCAAGACATTCAATAGAGGCAGCTAATTGCACCATTACATGTTGACCATGCTTACATATCGGGTGTTTCTAGCCTCCTGGTGAGGACCATGCCTGAGAAGAAGGCGTGTTATGTTCATCGCGCGCTTCAAAGAATATTAATGTCAGCAAAACTGAAGGGGCCCAGTAGGTCTAATGCCTGCTAGTGCTGGAGAAATGTTCGAGAACTTTTTTTTTGAACTAACTTTTACCCGCGGCTTCGCCGGCTTATATAAAATAAGTCTTTATGTCACTCAGAATAAAGCAGCTTTCTAACCAGTTAAAAAATATTAGCAGTCTGTACCAAGTACTTCCAGAGATTACCCCTACAAACAAAAAATATAAAAACAAACTTTACCTAAGTGTAGATTACCGTGACCCTGGATTACAAAAGGCAAATGAAGTTATACATTTGGGTTTTAGTCAGTACAAGTCTGACATGCCCTCGCTCCATGCAGAGTGGAAAAATTTATTTCATAATACACCTAATAAAAAATAAGTAGCTACGATTACTTTCTGTTTTACCTAAGTATTTGCAAAATTGAAAGCTTCCAAGTACTAAAGTAAAACGAGGATCTTCTCAAATCCTCTTATGATAAGACAAATATTACAAGATATTGAACATACTAATTTAATTGTTTGTTTGCCAACATTTATCTTTGGTAATTATGAATATAATGTAGGAATAGAGACCTTCAATAATTTACTATATCTTGACATTTTATCTCATGGACACGCACTTCTCTTAGATAGCAATTTAAATTTAAAAAATGACAATAGTATGTTTCTTAAATCAGGTGCAATTAACAACTTTGGACTTCGGACAATATTTAAAGACATATTGAATTTGATAATTGACATGCAAAGCTATACTAAACAATCAAGCGGAGGTGATGCTAGAAGCAACGAAAACGACACAGAGTTTAGTCAGTTTTTTCTTGACTAACCACCTATATGCAATGCATCAGAATATTGCAGGGTTACTTTCAAAAGCAGACTCTCTATCTGTCTGTTTGCGTGAATTATCAGATAAGGGTATTGAAGTCGATATCTTATGTATAACAGAACATTTTATGATGCAAGGTTATGAAAATCAATTATGTATAGATAATTATTGCTTGGCATCATGTTTTAGTAGAAAAGACAGTAAGAGAGGCGGATCATGTATACTCGTAAAGAACGGACACCGGTGGAGAGAATGGCCCAATATTTCGAAATTATCTTGTGTCGGTGTATTTGAATGCTGTGCCATCGAACTTATTAACCACAAAACCATTTTCGTATGTATTTATAGAGTTCCTAATGGAAATAATTTATCTCTATTTCTCGAAAAGTTGTCAACTCTGCTACAAATACTAACTAAAAAATCACATAAAATTGTTATAGCAGGAGATTTTAACATTGACATATTAAAAAGAAACAATAATGCAATTGAATTTGAAAATCTGCTATTAAACTTTAACTTAAAACTAGCACTTAATGAACCTACTAGAATGAAGAGCAAAACGTGCATAGACAATTTTGCGCATAATTTCAATAAGTCTTGCAAAACCTTAGTATTAGAATTTGCATTATCTGACCACACAGCGCAGCTTCTAAAATTCTCAGTCGAGAAAGTGTGCGCGATAGATAAGTGGCGTATAAATAGACGAGATTATAGTGAAGAAAACGTAATTAAATTTAAAAACCATTTAAGTTGTTTGACATTTATAGAAGTATATAATGCTAAAGATCCTAATACTGCTTATGGGGCTTTCTTAGATTTGTTTACATTACTTTATGATCTATGTTTTCCTCAAATCGGTATAACGGTGAACATTAAAAAAAAAGTAAATTGGATATCTCGTGGCATTAAGATTTGCAGCAAAAAAAAACGTCAACTACTTTGGCAGTATAGGACTAAGCCTGATCACACAAATAAAATGCGCTTTAAAAATTATACCAGGAGGTATAAAAAAATCATAAAGTTGACTCAACGCGCTCAAAATAATTATAAAATTTCTACTTCGAAAAACAAATCAAAAGCTACCTGGCAAATAATTAAACAAAATAAATTAAATTTACCTAAGCCCTCCATAGATAAAATCAAAATTAATAATAAAACTATCACGGAACTACAACACATAGCGGATCACTTTAACAACTATTTTATAGAAAAGATCCAGCCCATCGATAGTTCTGGAACTAGAGTAACGCAATATATTTCAAATAAAAGAGATTCTATGTTTATGAAACCTAGTACACCGGATGACGTTTTGAACATTATATCAAATCTCAAAAACACAAATAGTGTAGGCTACGATGGAATTGCTACAAATATATTGAAATCTGTAGGTAACATCGTATGCTCACCTTTAAGTTACATAATTAATTTGAGTATCAGTACAGGTGTATATCCAACAGCATTAAAAACATCTGTCGTTAAACCAGTGTTTAAGAAAGATAACAAAGAGTTGATGTCGAATTATAGACCGATATCGCTCATTCCTATAATTTCCAAAATTTTTGAAAAGTACATCTATAAACAACTTAACTCATATTTAGAACACAATAAAATCCTTTGCAATGAACAAAAAGGTTTCAGAGAAAAAAAAACTATTAATATGGCAATTTACGATTTTTTACACATAGTGAAGACGAATATGGATCAAAATAAACCGGTTTGTAGTATTTTCTGTGATATGACTCAGGCGTTTGATTATGTTCAACACAATATTTTACTTAAAAAACTAGAAGCATACGGTATAAGAGGGAATGTACTGGGACTTTTCGAGTCATATCTTCAGAATAGAAAGCAAATAACGGAAGTCAATAGAGTAAACATTACTACTGGACGAGAAGAGTCACATCGGTCGCAAGCACGTGAAGTTATGTATGGTGTTCCACAGGGAAGCGTGTTGGGACCTCCCCTGTTTACATTATATATTAACGACCTGCCTAAGTCCACAGTGCAGCCGATGAACCTTTTCGCCGATGATAGTGTTGTGACGATTGAGTGCAAAAATAAAGAGACATATAAATATGACATTAAAAATTCATTAATTGCAATAATAGAATGGCTTAATAATAATAACTTAAAGATAAATTTGAATAAAACTAAAATCATGCATTTTAGTCAACGCACTCCGACATTAACTAATAATCTTGACATAATTTATAATAATAATAATAATATTGACGAAGTTGAAACAACAAAATTTTTAGGATTAATTATTGACAAGAAATTGAACTGGAAAGCACATATTGAGAGCATAAGCAAGAAAATAAGTACCTCAGCTTTTGCTCTGTACTCACTGGCTTCAGTGGTTAGTATTCATGCTTTGCTCACTGCATACTACGGCCTAGTGGAGTCAATATTGAGATACGGCATTATCTTTTGGGGTAATTCGACTGACAGGGAGTTAATTTTTAAAACTCAAAAGAGATGCATAAGGGCGATGTTTAAACTTGAAACGACTCAGAGTTGCAAGCCTTATTTTCAAAAATACCTTATTTTGACATTACCTTCTTTATTTATATTGGAAAATGCGATATTCGTAAGAAACAATCCAAATTTATTTTCTCGCATGGCAGATCGATTTCCTCGTAACAGACGTGACAATACTCAAATTTGTCAATATCAGCACAAAACTGCTCTTATGCGAAAAAGTGTCTTTTGCATGGCTCCAAAAGTCTATAATAAATTGCCAAAAAGCTGGAAGCAGCTAGGTGATATAGCCTTTAAAAAGAAAGTTAAAAGTTTCCTAGCGGATAAAGCTTACTACAATTTAAATGAGTTTTTTAATGACAAATTATGAACTTTTGACATACTTATTCATTTTTATTTTATTTTTTTGCTAAATTCTTTTTTATTTAAGACATTTTATTATTAGTATTGTTTTTTCTTTTTAATAATAATAATAATCTTATTATTGGTTTGATTATAATTGACATTTATAATTATTAATTTGACATTGTAATTGACATTGTAATTGACATTTATAATTATTAATTTGACATTATAATTGACATTTATAATTATTAATTTGACATTCTAGACGTATATTTTTATTTTTGATTTGTATCAGTATTTTATTTATGGTTAAAAATTTTTGATTTAATGACACGCTAGAATGATTTGATTATTTGTAGAAATATTTGCATGCCATTGTTCATGACGATTTATATTGTATTTTAACAACTCTTGCATGCTGACAATTTACTTTGTGATGTATGTACTGTACTCATGTTTGAGCAAATAAATGATTATCTTATCTTATCTTATCTTATGATTCGGGAGTCTGATATCTAGCACCCTATTGCTTACGTTGTATTACCATATTTAAATCAGGGTTCGTGGTCCTACAGCAGTCTAGGTAATACTGGTCTAAGCTATTGCATTTTTAAATTGGCTGGATGTGCCATAAATAGGCAGGATTAAGCTAAGTTGAAATGGATAATTGTTCCAGTGATTGTTATGTGCTTGCTAGGTAATGACAGAGCGGTGCCATACTGAGGTACACAGTGTAGAAAAAAAACCAAGTGGTTAAAGCAAGAATAATAGTTATTAAGTTTTTTTTTTTAAATTACCTGTTCATTGAAAAACATTTTTTTCATCTATACATAAATAAGAAAAAAAACTGAATGACATATATCAACGCACAGCCGAAACTATTGGGAATAGGAGCGTGAAATATGGCATTTTTTCTTTTTTTTTTGATTGATGTAAACTAGTACTTGACTGCAATCCCACCTGATGGTAAGCAGTGATGCAATCGTTGATGGTGAGGCGGTTCCTTTTATTATGCACGCAAGCATTACAAGAGGATTTTCCAAAATTTATCTCTTAAAGGGATGAAACAAGGGTCCAAAGCTTGTGTAGAGAAACTTCCTTCTACGTGGTCGAAGCCGCTAGCAGAATATAGGAGAAGCTGACTGACTGACATATCAACGCTCAACCGAAATTAGTAGCGTCAAATTTTACACTAGGTTTCCTTTTATGACATAGGCGAACACTAAAAGGGGATGCTTCATTATTCACCCCCTAAAAGGATGAAAAGGTGGTCCAAAGTTAGTATGAAAATACCTACTTCACGCGGACGAAACCACTGGCAGAAGCCAGTTCGTTTACATAACTAATAAACAACCCAGTTTTAAAACATATAAGGTTTGAAATAATGTCAAATATAATAAAAGTTTGCCATCATTCAACTTTACAAATAACCTAAACACACACTGTACTTTAACTGCTGTTTAAAAAGAAATAAAACCTTTACTCAAATGATAATATTACCTTATAAGGTCGGAATAATATTAAATAGTCAGGTTAGTTAGTAGCAAGCAGTTTGGTTAGTAAAAACTGGGCAAGTGCGAGTCAGATTTGCGCACTGAGGGTTCCGTGCAAACTACAATTCCCTTGTAGTGGAGGATGGAGTCTCGAAGGTTTTGCCGACATGCAAATATTTTTTTGTGACTTAGGTAACAACCAATTTACTGTTTTCAGTTTCTTTTCTATACCTGTGCTATAAGACCTTGCTTTGTGCCAAATTTCAGGATTCTGGGTCAACGGAAAGTAACATATAAATTTCGATCTTTGAGAGTATCAAAATATACGTTTTTTTTTTTGCGACATAAATGGTCGTACCTTTTTTATTCATTAACTTAGAATATTGATTCTTTCAGAGCTTGAAGGGATCGCAAACTTAAGTATATGGTTTCAATTTCAACTCGATACTTTCACACGTTCTCGAGATAAACGTTCTTGACAGACTGATAGATTGACAGACAGACAGACGGATGGACAAAAAAGTGATCCTATAAGGGTTCCGTTTTTCCTTTTGAGGTACGGAACCCTAAAAATATCAAAATAATTTTGATTAATGTGTCTTCGTATTAGTTAATGTTGCGAATCAAAGGGCATTTTATATTAGTCCATTAAGCATCAGCCTTATAATGTTCCCGCTGCCGGGACTCAGGCCTCCTCTCTACGAAAGGTAATGGGCCGTAATCCACCATGCAGGCCCAATGAGGGTTAGTATATGCTTGGGCACATGTCTTCGAACTTTTGGTTCTTTGCCATGGTGGTTTTTTTCACGATGTCATTAGACATTAGACCAGTAATGAGGTTTTTTTTAGTATATGTTTTTATATGTGTTGTGTTTTACATAGAGATTGATAAATTGTTAGCAGTACACCGCAGACCCCCTGTATTTTTTTTAAGTTCTTATCCATCCTAAAGTAGTCTGGTAGATATCGCTGTCAGCGATAAGACCGCCATTGTAACCATAGATTTATGTATAAGTTGTATTACTTCTTTGGAATACCATAAAGTTTATTCTATTCTTCCTGGGTTTGAACTTGTAAGTAGAGGCCAAAGCAAAGTGCCTTTCTGGGTTTGAACCCACACAATACAACTCTTATGTAGAGGACGTTGCCACTGCGCCACCACTGCTATATCTCATTCATCATCATCATATCAGCCGAAAGACATCCACTGTTGATATCTCATTAGTTTGTTTGAAATAGTTTTATAGACTTTGAAGAAATCTAATTACGTAAATTAACTAGAGTTTGCCCCGACTCACAAATACATAATCCAATCACGATTTTTTTCTTCTTAATAGTTATTATGTTTATATTGCCAGAAATTCTCCCGAGATCAACTTAAATGGAAAATAATAGACAATGTAAATGTTTTTTTTACTACTCAATCATTTGTTTCATAACGTTAATAACCGAGTTTTTGTATATACATAGATGTTGAAATCTAATAAAACCGGTCTTTGTTCATCAATTTTGCTTAGTCTTAAAATAACTTTTTTGAATAGAAACAGACAACAACATCTCAGCAATAAGGCATTCTCTTGAGTAATAAGTTTTTCACTTCGCTGTTTCACAGAAATATTTCACAGTATTATTCCATCGGAAATATGGGTGACATGTATGAAAATGATACAATTACGGTTGTATCATGTGAAGCGTGAAGAGGCTAGAGGGTGGCAAAATGGGACTAACCCAATAATCCAGATTATTCAGTGCCGGAGCAATCCACATTTAGATTAACCACGTTACGTTTATTGACCAAGCTGTTACTAAAAGATTAACTCGTGGATGACAAATTAATTTAACTGCAGTGTAAATATTTATTTATAAAACAGGTTCTTCGTTTAAATAAAACACGCGAATTCATTGTAATTACTCAATTTAAATCTACACCTATATATATTAGAGATATTTTGTTTTTTTTTTGTTTGTAGTTAGGTACGCGGGCGAAGCTGCGGGAAAAAGCTAGTTTCTAATAATAATCTAAAGTTTGATGACATATTTTAAGGAACTTTGACACGGACAGGTTAGGTTAGAAGGCTAATGCGAGAGCTTAGCTTTCGTGATATTTTTTTATAATCACTCAGAAATAAAGTGGAGATAATCTGCTACTTTAAGTGAAACACACTTTAATGGTAATTTGGAGATGACCTAGTTAATTCATAAACTTAAATTAACGTAGGTATTCTGCAATCTAACATATGTATGGCCTAGAATATAATACATATATCACCCACACCTATCTGAGGTGATTTAGTCTTTTTTTACCCTCCTACCGCCACCCTCAATTTTCTTTGTGAATTTACATGGCAGAACAAAGTTTGCCAAATTAGCTAGTAATTCATAAAAAATAATTAGCCTTTGATTAATTTTACTGTAGAATTCTACAGTTGGTACAAAAATGAGAGAGCGTTCATCTAGGCAAAACGTAACAACTCAACCAAATGTTTTAATAGTAAAATTTTAACATTTTTCCACTCCGGAAGCATGTCTCGCATGAACAATGAGCCAAACAAAACAAAGGATGTAATGAGTTTTTTCGACGTGAAAATATGACTTCAGCTTAACAATAAATAATATAGGTTTTTGTTATTGAACAAAAGAAATCTCATTACTTGAGAGACTATTTGTACATTTTGTATAGTAGAAAAATCACTTCTGTAGTTTGTACCGGTAGCGTTACGGTAAATGCAAACAAACGGGCGGTTTTTCTACCAGACTTGCATTAAAGCAAGTGCTATCCGGGTGTTAAGATTTTCCCGGTTTCGGAATTTACTAAAAGATTTTTGTCAAGTTTTTTTGTTTCCATCGAGAACATAATGGAACTGGAACATTCTTTTTTACCGACAATCGATCAGTACAACAAAGTGTGATGTAAGCTTTCCATCTACTCTAAAGTAAAAAAACCCGGGCCAAGTGCGAGTCGGTCTCGTGCACGAAGGGTTCCGTACAACATTAGCCCTTCAGATACCGTCAATTAGAGACACAATAGTAAGACAATAGATGCGCGGCCACCGGTGGTCGCTTGGGGATTCATGAATTAGACAACATATTATAACCTTTCTTTTAGTTTCACCAGCCACGGTGTTTGTTTGTTGATTTTGTATGGCTCCCAAAAAGAGCCAATTAAATATTTATTGTATTCTGTTTTTAGTACCTATTTGTTGTTATAGCGGCTACAAAAATACCTACATAATCTAGAGATAAAGTCTGGTGATAGATGAACGGTTTGTGAACTGTTAGTTATTTAGCCTAATAGGGTTCAATTTTTGTTCTTTTAGTACGGAATCCTAAAAAAGTAAAATATTATTACCCTAATCCCTTTAATAATAGTATATTATGTCATCATCAGCACTTTATTCGAAAGACGTCCAGTGTTGGATATAGGTGTCGTATCGACGAGACGCTAAAACGACGGATCCTGTGCGTCTCACGTCCGTCGGATTCCCGCGGTGTATTTATATACTTATAATTTTTTAATAAACTGAAAATACAAAAAAAAATCGAGTATTTTAAAAAGTACAAGCATAAATATGATACTAACATTTAATTTCGAGAAAAAAGGGAATTTTTCAAAAATGAGGATCGTTCCACCAGTAGATTTGAAACTGCTGAAATGATTCTCTAGATTACATTTTATTTCATTTTTTCGTAATTCTTTCGAAACCCGTGAGTGATAAATGATGGTCTTATTGATGCTATTATGCTATTCAAAAAGATATATATCAAGAAATAAATATTACGTTTTTTTGGCATATGAAACGTAAACATAAGATCAGATATAAACTGTAGGCGCGGGCTTGTGGAGGGTGAGCAATGGGTAGCTCGCCGTCCGACCGTCCAGTAATCGTCCAGACCAACTCCAAGTCCGTGACGGCGCGTAGTGTTCCATGCGTGCCTCAAGGAGTTGTCAGTAAACCGTAGAGGGCTCAGCAGGGTCGAAACCTACTAGGTCATGGGTCATACGAAAGGGATCCCGAAGGCCTGGAATAATGGCAAAGAAGGAACAGGAGTGAATTTTTAGTCAGTGAAAGTCTGATACCAAGTGCTACTCCGCCCATGATTTTCCCACCTAAAAAAAACATAAAATATAAATTGAAGGTAGCAACACAGTCATTTATAGTAATTAACAAAATAAAAAGTTAAGCAATATTTAAACTACTTTATCAGTTTTATTTTGTACAAAAATTAAACATAATTAAAGTCTATGAAGACAAAACACAAACATTTGTTCACTCAACAAAGATTAACAAAATAGAAAGTTACCATAAAAAAGCTAATTTATGATAACAAAAGAAATTAATTTCCGTAAGAAAGAGACAAGTTAATTTGCAAGCTTCCAGCGGTGAGGATGGCGCAGTAAAATTGACAATATTTTTGTTTTTATTTAATGAAATTCTTGAAGGTGAGATGTCATTGTGAGTTACGAGAAATAAAAGCTTCATACTGTGGACAGCATTACTCAAAACAAAATGAACTTAATTCAGAGGTACGATCTTTTAAGTGAAGAATTATCAAATGACTCCTACCTTTTTGGGTGGAAGGGGAGGGAGTATCAATCTTTTACCGACTAAAGGCCACCTGTGTACTTTCAGTTGTCCTTTGCGTTAAAGGGCCGTGGTACGTCAAACTGGCCCGCAACTCTGGCAGGGGTCGGCTTAGTGGGTAGTCTATTTTTCTGACAATTCTTTCAGGTAGAACTCAACACGCCTTGAAATTATTAATCATGTATCGTTTAGCGGAATTAAAGAACTAGATTCCGAGAAAATGTTTTTCGTTCATGAAATTCCTAAATTTAATTTAAAAGTATCGTGTTTTGCTCACTGTATCGCGGGAAACCGTGCGGTATCCCCGTACTTATCGCCATTATTGTGGCGTGCCTAAAGTTACATTAGGACTGAAAAAATTATTCTGATTCGATTTGACAGCTATGACGTCACAACGTGGCGCTGAGTCGATCTTATTCTATTCTTATTTAAATTGCGTAGTACAGGTAACAAGATCAGATAAAGTAGCTCCTACTTAAACAGAGCTCGTTAACCTCAAGTCTCAAGATATTTTGGGTAGCCTAGAATTATTATGATTAAGATCTTTTTTTTTTTTTTTTGTCGACGGGGAAAATCATCTTTGACGAAACCCGCTCTTGGGTGGAGCGGGAGACAGTGTCAGACTCTTACTGACTAAAAACCCCGCGCCGTTCCTTCTAGCCTTCATACCGGGGCACGAGCTCCCTTTCGGACAACCCTGTCCCCAGTAGGCTTCGACCCAGCTGGGCCCCTCCTGCTGCTGACAACTCCTTGAGGCGCGCGGGAACAGTGCGCGCCGTCGACGTCTTGGACTCAGTCCATTACCGGACGATCGGACAGCGAGCTACCCATGGCTCGCCGTCCGCGAGCCCGCGTCTACGGTGGCCGGAAATCGGGATCGGAATCCCGGCGACGGCGGCGAGGGCGCCGTTGCCTGATGCGGTCGGCCTCCTCCTTTGCAAGCATTACTGCTTCGCAGAAGGAGGCGACCGCCTGCCATTCCTCCTCGCTCCGGACCATGGCCTCGACCAGGGCCCGGCGCGAGAGGTCTCCGCCGCCGATCGCCCCCACGAGGGCACGGCGATGCTCCGCCCAGGATTATGATTAAGATCTTCTATTCGACCTGCCGTCGTTTCATTGTGGCGGTACTTAGACACCTATAGCACAAAATATGTAGGTACAGAACTCAATCTACATACAAAGCGCTCTCGAGCAACGCACACATAGACACCGCTCACGGACACGATATCACGGAGCGTCTCGGCCCGCTCGTAGAACAATTTTGGCTCAAACGCTCATTAGTGTGCGTTCACCGACCGTAGGTATAAAAAGTGAAGTACATACATGAGATTGTCTTCTGTACCTATCTATTTTGTATCTATAGTCAGCGTTAATGGACGCTAAGCGGTAATTAAGAACAGAATTACATTTTCTTTGCTAATATTTATTTAGCTAATAAATAAGACCATGACCTTTGTGTTGAAAGAACGTTTACGTATTTCGATGGGTTCGACCCGAGCATAAGCGGTCGATATTTGACCGAACAACGGAACAATACCTTAGCCGTTTTATAAAAGCTTTGGTTTTTTATGACTTTGCACACGATCAAAACTGCCATTGTGTCTACAAAATGACTGTTGTTATATAAAAAAGAAAAAAAAAGAAAGAAACATATTGTAGGTATTTGGAACGCATAGATATTTTTCTTTCTTTCTTTTTTTCTATTTTAAAAAGAATAAAATCCGTACCTGTATTACTACCTATACCTTATATACCTTGATTTTTATGTAAAATCGAACTCGAAGTGTAAAAGAAATACACTTTGTGTTCATATAGAAATCCTTATCCTTACTAATATTATAAAAGCGAAATTGATTTTGTTTGTTAAGTCTTCACGCCTCAATGGAAAAACCAATTTTAATGAAACTTGGTACACGGATATACCATGTCCTGGAATAGGACATAAGATACTTTTTTTTCCCGGAAGTATGTTCCCTTGGGATAATTTTCTGCTATCACGCGAGCGAAGCCGCTGGGAGCAGCTAGTTCGAAATATATCGTGTGGGATATTGTCATGCTTAAGCACTTTTGGGTCTTTTCAAACAAAGTTCTCCTTCAGCAAAACTCCTGGACGCGTTTTGATGTGGTTTTTACGAAGAAAGATTGAGTCATGAGGATGGTACATAATAATGTTATTATTGGTTTATCTAGCCAATAATGTCCTACAGCTGGGCAAAGACCTCCCTCCATTCCTTCCAATGTTCGCGGCTTTGAGTTACTCTTTGCCAATTCCTAAGGAGTTATATATTATTAAATCTAAATTATGACAAAAAAAAATTATTGTTGATAGGAGCTTTACTACCTCATCTGATGGAAAGTGACATTATAGTCGACGATGCAGCACGCTTGCCTAGAAGTAACTTAATTATTCACTCTTGGCTTAAAGATTCCCAGAAAACCTAAAATTTCAAAGATTTCTAACCCGCGTAAAACTAGGGCGAGTCTAGTACCTAATAAATATTTTTGAAATTACCATAAAGATATTTTCATGTGAATTATTTTAATGTTAGCACAAGATAAGCGCTCGAATTAAATCTTTATTTAAATTGTAAAGATACAGTTGAACACACAAACTCTCTGTGACTTCTTCAAACGCCAAAGGTAATACAGAGCCTAATAACATTTATAATTATTCATCATTACATGGGCCTCGGCAAGTATTTCAAAAAGAATATGCCAGTGTGTAGTTTGTTATTTACCTCTCCGACTCAAATAGTTAATTTAATGAGGCTGGTTGTACGATTGTGGATTTTGTGCGGAACAGCTTAAAAATAACAATAGTGGTAGTTAGGTGAAATAATAGAAGAAACTTAATAATAGAAAATTCCTTATTATAATAGTGCGTAAATGGATTGTACTTATAGATATCTAGAATCTTCGGTAACTGAAAGCCGAGCACCGTATTGTACACTAAATTACTAACCTTTTGTTTTGTACTATAATTTTATGGTGCCATTCATATTTTGTTTTCCGACTGTAAAAAGGTAAATATTGTTTACTATTATAGTTTTATGCCGCTTTGTAGAAATAGTTTGTTATCAGACTACAAAAGACTGAACACCTGAACGCTGTATAACATCCATTGTTTATTGTCTTTTATATTATAGTTTTAGGATAGGCTTGCATCTTTGTTAATGTTTTTAAGTAACCAACACCTGAACGCGGTAATTGTTTAACATCTATTGTTTATTGTCTTTTATAGTTTTATGATAGGTTTGCCTCTTTGTAACGAACACCTGAACGCTGTAATTGTTTAACATCTATTGTTTATTGTCTTTTATAGTTTTATGATTAGCTTGCATCTTTGTTAATGTTTTACGTGAACATTCTAGAATATTTGTTTAGAGTCAGCCGACTATAAAAGGGTCGACTTTATTCCCAGATAAGTAGTCTTAGTTCGGTACTCATACGAGTCACACTAAGTTCTCAAGCTCCGAATAGTAAGCACGCCTTTGACCAGTGTATAGTACAGTGTTATTAGAATAATAGTTTTCAGTACGGTTGCAGAAAATATACATCGGTGAAGAAACGTTCAATCTTTCACTATCCCTTATCCACCAATCCCAGCAACAGAAGTGTGCCAACCGGTACATTTAATGGTCCTTCGAGCCGGATAAGTGGATTCGCCGCCAGTGGAAGGTTGGAAGTAGTGAAGATAGAAGACATCGACGCAAGTATGATAGTCACGCGCTCACAAGGAAAAGCTCGCATGCTGGCTGAGGAACAGAAGCCGTCGTCGTCAGCAGTAATCGCTGCCACCTCGGAAACCTATACCACGGAGACGGGCACTACCACCACAGAGACTACAGCCGTCACGAGGGCTACTACAGCCATGGGTACCACGGAATATACTGGAACCCTCCCGACCTACGCGCCCTCTGCCGCAGCCTTGTCCACTATCGCTACCGCCGCCCCCTCTGTGACGCCCTCCGCTACAGCAACAGTACTTGTCGGTGTAGATGCAAAACTACCGATGAAGCCATCAGTAACCGTCGCTGAATATAGTACAGACACTCGCCAGCATACAGAAACCCCTACAGTAAAGCGAGTCAAGAATACCACTGCTAGTCTGCCACAGCCGAGCAGGCATCAGGACTTCCCCTCTCTTCATAAGAAAGAGAGTCGGGCGGGATCCAAACACAGCAAATCAAAGGCGTTGAAAATAGCAAAAGCTAAAGAAGATTTGCTCCGCCTACAAGTCGAACTAGCTGCCGCACGCCTGGCCACGTTAGAAACGGAGGACTCCGACCAAGAGGAAGAAGAAGGAGAAGAAGACGATCTCTCAGAAGTCAACGCCCGAGTGGACAACTGGTTGGATAACCAGGTGACTCACCCCGTCTTACCTATCGCCAACGAGCCTCACCACCCTCCGTCAAAGCCGACGTTCGTCCACGAAGAACTACCGAAACAAAAAGAAGTTCATCAAACACCGGCGGGAGGTCAAGGGGACCTAGCCCTCCTAGCTGAAGCTATCACCAAGGCTGTCAGCGCCGTCCAGCGACCCAAATTCATCGAATTGCCATTCTTCAGCGGGTCGCATCAGGAGTGGCTACCCTTCCGCGCCGCCTACTACGAGTCTGAAACAAATTTCAGCACCGTCGAGAACATCAACAGACTACGAAGAAACTTAAAAGGGAAGGCCAGAGAAGCGGTAGAAGGGTTGCTCATCACCAACGCGCACCCTTCTGAAGTGATGAAGACTTTGGAGTCAAGATTCGGAAGACCAGAGTCTATCGCCATGATAGAAATAGAAACGCTTCGAGGTTTGCCACGCCTCTCCGAGTCACCGAGAGACATCTGCATATTCGCCACGAAGATCTCCAACGTTGTAGCAACATTGAATACATTGGGTTGTTTCAACTACATGTACAACCCCGAACTTGCGAAGATATTAATGGACAAGTTGACGCCGACGCTTCGACACCGCTACTATGACTTTTCGTCGACGCAACCAAAAGAAGATCCCTGCCTCATCAAACTAGAAAGATTCTTCAAGAGAGAAGCTGAACTGTGCGGACCCTACGCTCTACCTGAACAGGTGGTAACACCATCGACAGCCGCACCACAGAAGAAAATTCAGCGGGTCACTAACGTCACAGAGAAGAACAACACGCCGAAGTGCTTCGTGTGCGACGAGACAAGCCACACCAACGCGGCGGAGTGCGACACTTTTAAGAAGATGGAAGCCAATTCAAGATGGGATGCTGCGAAGTCCAAGCGCCTCTGCTTCAGATGCCTACGTTATAGGAGCAAGACTCACAATTGTCGAGCAAAGCCATGTGGTGTTAACGGGTGCAAATACACGCACCACAAGCTGCTTCATTATGAAAAGAAGACAGAAAAGGCCGAGAAGACGGAAAATGACGAGGCAGTAGAAGTCATCAATTCGACGTGGACAATAAAGAAGCAATCCTATCTGAAGATCCTGCCGGTCCAGGTAAAGGGGCCAAAGGGAGCTGTCGACACTTTCGCGCTGATGGATGACGGATCAACGGTCACGCTTGTCGACGACGACGTCGCTGCGACCATAGGAGCTACAGGACCCGTAGATCCACTGAAGATAGAAACTATCAACGAGCTGAAGACGGCAGAATCGCATCAAGAAGGGTAACCATCGGGCTGAAAGGGGTCAACAACCGAGAAGAGCAAATTCAAGCAAGAACAGTGAAGAACTTACAAGTCTCCTCTCAACGGGTTCCACGAGAATTAGTGGAAGGATGTCCACACCTATCGGACATCAAGGGACATCTCACATACTCCAATGCGAAGCCGCGCATACTCATCGGGCAAGACAACTGGCATCTTCTGCTGACTAAGGAAACCAGGAAAGGAGACAGGGACCATCCAGTCGCATCTCTTACGCCGCTCGGATGGGTACTCCATGGAAGCCAAACGAAAACCTTCGGTCAGAAGATTCACTTTGTGTCACACATGAAGGAAGCTGAAGATGACCTCGAGGATCTGGTGAAAAGATACTTCGAGATGGACGCCCTCTGCATTAACCCGAAGAGACCGAAGACCGATCCAGAAGAGAAGGCGCTTCGAATATTGGAACAGAAAACTGAGAAAATCGAAGAAACAAGATACCAGACCGGCCTCCTCTGGAAAAAGGAAGACATCAAGTTCCCAGACAATTACGAAAACGCAATGAAGAGGCTCTTCAATATTGAGAAGAAGATCGATCGCGACCCGGCCCTCAAGAAAAAGTACGTCGAACAGATGAACGCCTTTATAGAAAATGGCTACGCTGAGCCCGCGCCGCCACAGAAAACTCCAGAGAAGACTTGGTACCTGCCTCACTTTGCGGTCATCAACCCCATGAAGCCGGACAAGCTACGAGTCGTGCATGACGCCGCCGCCAAGACCGGAGGAGTAGCTCTCAACGACATGTTCCTCAAAGGTCCAGACTTGCTTCAATCGCTGCCGGATGTCGTCATGCGCTTCCGACAGCATCTCATCGGGGTCACAGCGGACATCAAGGAGATGTTCATGCAGGTCAAGGTACGCACCGAAGACCGAGACGCGCTGCGGTACTTGTGGCGCGGTGATCGCCGCGACAACCGACCTCCGGAAGAGTACAGGATGACTTCGTTAATCTTCGGGGCATCGAGTTCACCATCAACAGCAATCTACGTCAAGAACTTGAATGCCAAGCAGCATGAGAAGACTCATCCAGAAGCCGCAGCTGCCATCATAGACAAGCACTACGTCGATGATTATCTCGATAGCTTCAGAAGCTTGGAAGACGCAGTGAAGATAACAACAAGTGTGCGCGAAGTGCACAAGAAGGCCAGCTTCGAATTAAAGCAATGGAAATCAAACTCAGCGTCACTCTTAGAAGCACTGGGAGAAAAACCCCTCATAGAAGATCTGGAGCTGTACAAGACGGAAGAACAAACAGAACGAGTACTGGGTGTCATTTGGAAGATAAACTCAGACGAGTTGACGTTCAACCTCAACTTAAGAAGAATACCTTCGACACTAATCGAAGGAAATCAGCCAACGAAGAGAGAAGCCTTGCGTATCGTCATGTCACTCTTTGACCCGTTAGGATTCGCCTCGCCTGTCACCATCAGGGCGAAACAGTTACTGCAAGAAGTTTGGCGCCGAGGAACAGCGTGGGACGACCGCATCGATGAAGACTTGGCGGAGCAGTGGGAGTCGTGGATGGGACACTTGAAAAGTCTCCACGACGTGGCAATCCCGCGGCGGTATCTACACTACAGCGATGCCACCTCCCTTGAACTCCATGTCTTCAGCGACGCCAGAGAGTCAGCCTACTCTGCGGTTCTGTTTTGGAGGGCAGTGGCACCGGACGATGAAGTTGGCATATCACTCATCATGGCCAAGGCAAAGGTGGCACCGTTAAAGTTGACAAACATACCAAGACTGGAGCTACAAGCAGCAGTCATGGGGACCAGACTCGCTGACACGGTCATAGAAGAGCACGAAAGGAAGCCTGACAGAAAAGTGTTCTGGACCGATAGCAAGACAGTACTCACCTGGATAAGGACAGGGTCACGGTCTTACAAACCCTACGTGGCTCACCGTCTCGCAGCAATAGAAGAGAGCTCCAAGGTCAACGACTGGCGCTGGGTTCCGACGAAGCAGAATGTTGCTGACGATGCAACAAGAGATGTACCAACCGCCTTCGACAAGAATCATCGATGGTACAAAGGGCCGGACTTTCTCTACTTGACAGAAGACTCCTGGCCAATGGAACCTGTGAATACAACAGTGGAAGAACCTTCCGAAGAAGAGAAGACGCATCACGTGATCGACAGAAGAAGACTGAAGCTAGCAGAGGGATAAAAAAACGGATCCCACATGGAGGAAGATCAGGCCGACAGCAGCGAAACAGCAGGCATCCGCACCGAGGAAGGGATCGACACTCAACCTGCTCCCAGTTACAGCCGAGCTCCTCAAGAAAGCAGAAGAGTTACTGATGCGGTCTTCACAAGAAGAAGCCTTCACAGAAGAGATAGAGAACCTGAAAAACGGGAAGCCAATCACCAAGGAGAGCCGCCTTCACCAGCTCAGCGTCGAGTCCATCAACGGCTCACTCCGACTTCGGAGCCGTATCCGAGCGGCTAAGGACATACAAGAAAACGTCAAGAGCCCGCTAGTAGTCGACGGGGATCATTCAACGGTGAAGTTATGGATACGGGCAGTGCACCAGCAGCTCCATCACGCTGGGGTCGAGGCAACGATCAACGAGTGTCGCCAACAGTACTGGGTATTAGGGTTGCGCCCCATCACTCGCGCAATCCTTCGACAATGCCTCTTCTGCCGCATGAAGACTCAAATGCCGCCGCACCCGAGAACCGGAGACCTGCCAGCGTGTCGCTTAGCACATCACAAGCGACCCTTCACCTTCACCGGGGTCGACTACTTTGGGCCTCTCTCCGTGACCGTCGGACGCACCAGACAAAAAAGATACGTAGCCATCTTCACGTGTCTCACGACGCGAGCCATCCATCTTGAAGTCGCCGGCTCGCTCAGCGCCGATTCAGCGGTAATGGCGGTCAGACGAATGATCGCGCGACGTGGCTGCCCGGCTGAAATTTGGTCGGACAACGGCACCAACCTGAAGGCTGCCGACAAGGAACTTCGACAAACAATCGACGCGGTGACAGCGGAAGAAGCAGCGAAGAGGACCATCTCCTGGCGTTACATCCCGCCTGGAGCTCCGTTCATGGGCGGCGCTTGGGAACGCATGGTGCGTTCCGTGAAGACCGCGCTTGCAGCAACACTGCACGAGCGCCACCCCACCGAAGAAGTCCTCACCACTCTACTAGCCGAGGTAGAGTACACCGTCAACAGTCGTCCACTGACCCATGTCTCCGTCAGCGCAGAGGATCCAGAGGCCCTGACTCCCAATCACTTCCTGCTGGGAAGTTCTGGGCGCGTGCCACAGCTGGGTACATTCTCCGAGCAAGACACCATCTCCCGGTCTAGCTGGCGAGCTGCGCAGAGGCTCGCCGACATCTACTGGCTCCGCTGGGTGAAGGAATACCTTCCCGAGCTCCAACACCGGCGGGAGCCCCACGGACGAGGTCAAGAGGTCAAGGTGAATGACCTCGTGCTGATCGTCGACCCGAACCTGCCCCGCAACGTGTGGATACGAGGACGAGTCATCGCGGTGTATCCTGGGCCCGACAGCGTCGTGCGGACGGTGGACGTGCAGACCAAGGGAGGCGTCCTACGTCGGCCAGTAAGGAAACTGGTGATCCTACCTCTGTCTACAGAAGTCGTGCCCGCACCGGAAAATGATGCAACGAGTTGCACGGCGGGAGAAATGTGCGGAACAGCTTAAAAATAACAATAGTGGTAGTTAGGTGAAATAATAGAAGAAACTTAATAATAGAAAATTCCTTATTATAATAGTGCGTAAATGGATTGTACTTATAGATATCTAGAATCTTCGGTAACTGAAAGCCGAGCACCGTATTGTACACTAAATTACTAACCTTTTGTTTTGTACTATAATTTTATGGTGCCATTCATATTTTGTTTTCCGACTGTAAAAAGGTAAATATTGTTTACTATTATAGTTTTATGCCGCTTTGTAGAAATAGTTTGTTATCAGACTACAAAAGACTGAACACCTGAACGCTGTATAACATCCATTGTTTATTGTCTTTTATATTATAGTTTTAGGATAGGCTTGCATCTTTGTTAATGTTTTTAAGTAACCAACACCTGAACGCGGTAATTGTTTAACATCTATTGTTTATTGTCTTTTATAGTTTTATGATAGGTTTGCCTCTTTGTAACGAACACCTGAACGCTGTAATTGTTTAACATCTATTGTTTATTGTCTTTTATAGTTTTATGATTAGCTTGCATCTTTGTTAATGTTTTACGTGAACATTCTAGAATATTTGTTTAGAGTCAGCCGACTATAAAAGGGTCGACTTTATTCCCAGATAAGTAGTCTTAGTTCGGTACTCATACGAGTCACACTAAGTTCTCAAGCTCCGAATAGTAAGCACGCCTTTGACCAGTGTATAGTACAGTGTTATTAGAATAATAGTTTTCAGTACGGTTGCAGAAAATATACATCGGTGAAGAAACTTTCAATCTTTCACTATCCCTTATCCACCAATCCCAGCAACAGAAGTGTGCCAACCGGTACAGATTTTTTAGTCGCTTTTTAGTACGTACATTCTGACATGAGTTACAATCTTAAATAATTAAGTACGTATGACGTGGTTGGTGTGAGCTGCGTGCCTCCTCCTCCTCGTCGGCTCCTGCTCGGAACAAACATTTGTATGGGCTAAAAATAGTTGTTCTGGGTTTGGGCGTTTTGTGTATGTCAATTTTCACGTTTGTGAACGTACACACGACACAGGAGTAAAGCTAGAATTACATTAGACCAACGCACACGTGTAACACATCTGATTTGTACGTAGAACGATGTTGCGTGGCGTGGATCAAGTGTGGCTCTACAAGTCTAGTTTCCATATAAAATGTATGGACAGCGACGCACCCAGATCGGCGTGTGTGGGCACACGTGTGCAACTTAATTCCTATTGTGGAGTAAGTTTAGGTTTAGACAGCGTCAACCTATGTACTGTATGTCTTTATATATAAATAATTCTTCTTTGCGTGTGTTTTTCACTTAACTCCTGCTAAACGGTTGGACTGATTTAGATGAAACTTTTATGTTTATATTTGAGTGGGTACCCGGATGGTTTGAAAATAAAACTGAAAATCAATAGTTCTTAATTTCAGTTTTTAATTTTTTCTCTTTCTTTTCTGACGAAAAACCAGCTTTGGACATGAGAATATCCGTCGGGACCGCTAGTATTACATACTAATAATCATAATCATACATATAATAATTTTTACACCATGTTATTTTTTTTTCCAAAAATATTTAAAAAGGTCATAAGTTGGACACCACCGATACTAAGTACAAAACAGGACACGGCAGGTTTTAGTGGACATTAGACACTAGTGCACAGCTGGATGCAGGAGTAAAACAAACCTTCAGTCGCCCAAGTGGCCTGGTGATCAATCAATAAATCAATCAATCAAAACGTTTATTTGCATAATACAGGTAAGTATAAAAAGTTGTTACATGTAGGTATAATAGGTGCGCTGTACTATGACCTTATAAGGTGTGCAAATTTATTAATTAATTTAAAATATAATTCTGACAAAACTAGACAGCAATTATTGAGTCAAGATTAAATTCACATTAAAAGTGGTATGTCATTTATAAAAAAAAAAAAAACAAAAAAATAAATAAATAAGAAATGTCAAGATGAGATTATATTCTTATGTCACATTAAACAATCAAAGAAAAAACAAGCAGAGAAAAAAAAAAGTCAAATATTAATTTAAACATTACAATAAAAATTGGTCCAATTAAATTATTAAATCATGTCACATTTTTGTTGTTGCCATAAGTTTATAATACATTACTATCATTATTAATAAATATACATTGTGTGAGCTGTTACTGCATATCAAATTTTTTATCCTGCAAATAGCCCTTGACGTTATAGTAACATTTATTTACTAAGACTTTGTGCAGTTTCGATTTGAACTGTGGAAAAGGTAATTGTTTAATATGGTCAGGCAGTTTGTTGTAGATCAATGATGTCATACAGATAATACTTTTATTGACAAGTGCTGTTTTTCCATATGGTATTTTAACTTCTAGTCTATTTTTGTCACGCAATTGTCTATAATAGCTTTTAAAAGCAGTCTTAAAATAATTTGGATTTAATTTGACAAATAAACTTATTTCATAGATATATAGCGAGGGCAATGTTAAAATTTTTAAGCTTTTAAAGTATGGCTCACAGCTCGTAGTATGCAAATTGCTCTTATGCATTTCTTCTGGGCTCTAAATATGGATTCTTTATCAACGGAGTTGCCCCAAGATATAATACCATATCTTAAGACAGGTGCAACAATTTTGTGATATGCAGATAATACGGCTTCTTTATTTACAATTTTAGATAACTTGTAGAGAGCAAATGAAGATTTATTATTTTTTTTACATGCATGTTCTATATGTGTTTTCCATGTTAATTTGTCATCAATGTCGATTTCTAAAAACTTTGTGTTCGTCACAGGATGTTCTGTTTTGTCATGGAAACTGGCATTTATATTGATGGGTTGTGTTCTTTGATGAAAGTGAATAATTTTTGTTTTGTCCATATTTATCTTGAGATTATTTTCTGTTAACCATTGTATTATTGTATTTAATGTTTGATTAATTACGTGCTCATAGTCATTTTCGTTTTCGCATTTTATTAGTACTGTGATATCATCTGCAAAAAGTACCATCGGTTGAGTTATATGTTTAGGCAGATCATTGATGTATATCAAAAATAGTAAGGGTCCTAGAACACTACCTTGTGGGACTCCAAATTTTATAGTTTTTGTGATTGACCTACGTTTGATCTCTCTACGTGTTTTTTGACATATGTGGGTAATTTCTGTTATTTGTTGTCTATTATGCAAGTATGAAGAGAAGAGGTCTAGCGCTTTACCTCTTATGCCATACATGCTTAACTTTTGTAGCAGCTTATTATGATCAACACGGTCGAAGGCTTTACTCATGTCCATAAAAATAGCACATGTATTTATGCGGACAACCAGGTAACATCACCATCATCATCATCGGTGTTTTTGTGTGTACATAAATAGTAAAATAAATAAATAATCACAAGCTTACAGCTTTGTGATTTTTCATCGTACAGTTATGAAATTTTGTACACAGATTCTTTACATAAAAATACTAGACAAGTCGTTCGGGTTTTGGGTATGTTAGAAAGAAAGAAAGAATGGATAGAAAATGGGTATGTTGTATAATTTAAACATTTAAATATATCTACGTAAAATAAAGAAACCTACTATGTAGATACTTATTTACATGAAATCCCAGCAGAAATTACACAAAGAATCTCGAGCCCTACTTCAGTCAGTAAGTATGCATTTTAATTTACGGTTACGAAGGAAACGACGCGCGAAAAACAGATTGGAAATCAAGATAGCAATCCGGTAATTTACGCCGACGTCACCAAGCTTACGATTCTTTTATATGGATACAACAAAACGTCTTATATCGAGGGTGTTTATCGTGAAAGAATGTCTTTGTATTTAATGTGAGCCCGCGATTCAAGCGAGAGTTCTTTGGACTACAAGGTGACAATGGCTCTCGTCCACCGTGTGTTACTTTACTTTTTATCCACACTATTAGTAAAGTTTGTTTTTTTTTTGTTTGTAGGAGGTAATCACTGGAAGTACTGATCCGATTACATTTTTTTTTTTACCATGATTAAATAAAATGTAAAATAAAAACAAAATCTAAGGTATTCTAATTTTATACGTGGTAATTTCAACAAAAGTAATTAAAACTAACATCGGTTCATTAAGTGATTTCCTGGAATCACATGTTAGCGATTCTTATGATAATGTTACATACACTGATTATTTTCTGTATTAGCAACATTCAATGTGTTTTTGCACTGACAACTGGAACGAACTGCGACTTGACAGCGCGGCGCTTTTTGACAGTTTGAGAGATTATAAAAAGACACGCCGCGCTGCCCCGAGTTTCTTTCAAGTCCAGTTTTCGGAGTAAGCAACATCTTACAGTAAGTGCTAGTATATAAGTTATTGATTCCAACTGTTGTTGATTGATGTTATTTGTGATATTTGTGTGTGCTGTCAAGGCAAAGTTACAAAGGGTGTGTTACCCGTTTTGGTCGTTTTATTTAAATAACCTGATAACAATCCCCGTAGGTACACTAAATAACTTTCTTAGTCAACCTTTTTTCTAAAGGTAACACATAGATTACACACATTCAATTTGAATTTTGCAATTCAATGAACTCATTAGTGCTTGAAGCTTTTCTGAGTGTGTTCGCTACCCACAACGTTATCTTTCGTAGCGACGCGGCAACTCACGGGCTGCTCAATACCCCGCGGTGAAGACAGCGGCGACATCTTGGCGATACAAAAAGGAACTGCGCGCGTAACTCGGTCGCGAATGAATCACTCGGTCTGTTCAATCCATGTTCAATCGTTCGTTTGTGATTTAAGAATTAAATTTTTAATTCTGTACTTTACCGAAAAAGTCCTTGGAGTAAACACATATTAAGAAATGTCACCTGCATTTCATTTCATCAGCATCAACTCCAAGTAGATGCCCAAACAGTACCTATGTATCTAAATATTCTGTTCTACAGTTCATAATTCATTTTAATGTTCCGCAGTACGGATGTAACGGAACAAGTAATTATATCAGAACCGAAATCGGAGGTGGAGTTTTTGGTTTGTCGGAATCAGAACCGGAATCGGAACTGGAATCGGAATAGGAGGCGGAGGCAGAAACGTCACATTACGTCGCTAAAAAAGCCACATTAATTCATTTAAAAGCAAATCATTTCTCGAATTTCAAGCAGATCGCTAATGATTCATATTATGATTCTACTAAAGCGGCCTTTTTGGACCCGCTGTTCTGTGGTCCGCACTGAGCCTGTTGTCGATACCGCGTAGTGTTTTACGGACGCTTCAAAGAAAATTCAGCAAAACGGTAGGAGTCCAATAGATTTGTAGCCTACTGGGGCCATGGGTTTCATTTTTGGAGGGTAAAAATCACCCAAATGACATACCTCACCCCTGGGCGGAGCGGGAAATAGTGTCAGACTCTTACTGATTAAAAAACCCACCCTGTTCGTTCTTGCCTTTTATACCGGGGCTGAGCTACCTTTCGGAGCTAACCTTGGCCCCAGTAAGCTTCGACCCAGCTGAGCCTCTGCTGTTGCTGTTAACTCCGAGCCTCTGCTGTTGCTGTTAACTCCGAGCCTCTGCTGTTGCTGTTAACTCCTTGAGGTGTGCAGGAACAGTGCGCGCCGTCGACGACTTGGACTCGGTCCGGACAGTTACCGGACGGTTGGACAGCGAGCTATCCATTGCTCGCCATCCGCAAGCCCGCGACTACGGCCATGGGTTGACTTCCGAAAGGAAAACCCGGGCTTCTGGATCATAAGGTAAAGAAGGAACAAAGGTGTGTTTTTAGGCAGCAAAAGTCTGACACGCCCTCCAACTACGTCCTGTAGTGGTAGAATAATTTCCCATCTTAAAAAAAAAACAGTGATACAGTAGTCGATAGAGGACGGGCGGATCCTAGGTTCCCCACTCGACAAGTATAAACTTATTGCATAGTTATTATAAACTTATTGTAAACTTATGCAAGTACATCCAATATAACTTCCGATTAAAATTTACCGGGAGCCGAAATCGGAATTAGAGGTGCTAAATAAATCGAAAGTAACACTTGTGGCCACACATCTTTTCTGAGGTGGGAAATCATCACAACTCCAGGGCCGCGATAATTCTTTCGTACAATCACCCCTGCTTTAACATCTCTCGAGAATGTACTTCGTAATATATATCTATAATCACATAGGTATTTAATTTTAATGACAATAGGTATTTACGGTCGCTTAAAATTTTATTTGACATACCACCCTTTTATGAAAGCGCAAATGAATTAACTGCACACCAGTTTGGAGATGTAAAGAAGTACCTACGTTTTAGTGTTATTGAATAAAGGCTGCCACAAACGGTGACTATAATCTACATCTACACTAATATAATAAAGAGGTACAGTTTTTTATTTTTTTGTTTAGGTTAGGTTAGGTTAGGTTAGATAATCTCTGAAAGTACTGGTCCGATTGCTAAAACTTTTTCCCCGACAGAAAACTGTTTAATTCCTGATTGACATTGGCTATATTTTTTGTATGCGAGCGAAGACACGGCTAAAAGCTAGACTTTACTAAAATTATCTATATAGACATCATCATGCTTAAATGGAGGGTCTAATCATAAACTAAACCAGTTATATAGTAATTAATGTTTTGTTTGGTTTTTATTTTTGTAAAGATTCGTATGTTCTTGTTTGTAATAAATAAACTCAAAAACTACCTACTGGACAGATTTAAAAAAAGTATTTCATAGATTTTATAGATATAGAGTGATTCAGTAGATTATATTATTATCAGTAGATTATCACAGTATCACTGATTTGACTGACATAATTTATCACACACGGTTAAGATACGATAATATATGAAATATTCTCGTATCTCCCATAACCCTGATAAAAGATAGCACATAATTTACTTAACTATTATGTTAAGACTAGCTTCCGCCAGCGATTTAACCCACTTGATAGGAAAAAAATGATCCTAGGGGAACATAATTCATTTTGTACACACATACTTATTTCGTGAGCCAAACATTCAAATCCGTTCCAACGTGAAGGAGAGATAAACTTGTACACAAACATACAAATTTCATCTTCCAAGTCGTACACTGTTGACAGAGTGGTTGTGGTCATGTGTCGGTCGAGTCCTGCACCATCGCCTGTCTCGCGATATGACGCCATGCAGCTTTGTGTTTGGTGGCTTGGGAGTTTTCGTTAACGCTGTAGTGTGTAACAGATTTAATGAGGACCGTCCACCGTGTTGGAAAACGTGCTCATGAACTTTTGCCCTCAACTTTACCCTGTACCGCCAATCGTTCCATCGAGTCCTCGTTATGGGTGATACGTCCGAAGAACTTGGGTAGATATTCGTACAAACAAATTGCCTAAACCATATTAGTGTGGTGTAAAAGTAATTAAACCAATTTTCGTTCACTTACTATCTTAAGTGCCTTTAACTAAAAATATACATTATTATTATTTTTATATATTTATTTATCTCAGGACCCTAAGGTCCTGGACCTTTGGAAGGCGTACGAGGAGCAGAAACCAACTCGCAGAGGCCCTTTTAGATGCTTTTAATGATGGATTGTGGTACCAACCGGCGATTATCCCTGTATGCGCTATGCTAGTGCATCCAAGGACAACCCCCGGTTTGAAAAACTATTGCGATACAATATGGAAAACAAAATAATAAGGCTATGATTTTTGGAGTCTTAGGTGGACTGATATCATGGAACTATGTTAAGACTATGGCCCCTGCCTGAACAATGTTATTAAGATCCATCGATAAAAGGCAGGGGGTGACTTGCACACTCAATAAATGGGCCCCCAGAAACGGCCGCTAGCACGAAGTGACGTAGCAACAAGAGGGCAACATATCCTGAGGCGCTTGAGGAGTGGAGAGGCATACCACGGCTATCAGGACAATCCCGGAAGTACGGTCAAGATCCCTACCAGCACCTTACTGGATTATACATCCTTCTCCCGAGCACGAGCTCTTGCGAATCTCCACTCAAGCCAGCCAATAAAGGCAAGAGAGAGGTGGGAGCTCTGTTCCTCGTCAGTGTTCACTACGGCCGGCCAATGAAGGCAAGCCGGAGATGAAGAAGAATTCTCCCGGGAGATTGGGTCCGTGGGGTCGCTAATACCGAACAGTTCGCCACAAAACTGCCCTGCGGATTGTATCTCTCTTAGTCTGGCCCCCTCACCCTAGGCATGTTACGGCAAAGAAAATTCTACCGATACAGACCTAGGGTATTTTGGAGCACACAAGCCCCACCACGACGTCAACGTGGAGATACGACGATGGGGACATTATTATTATTATTATTATTTATATATTTATTTATCTCAGAACTCTGAGGTCCTGGACCTTTGGAAGGCGTACGAGGAGCCGAAACCAACTCGCAGAGGCCCTTTTAGACGCTTTTAATGGAACGTAGTATCAAACGGTGATTATCCCTTTATGTGCTATGCTAATACATCCAAGGACAACCCCCGGTTAAAGGGAAACTATTGCAACATGTGGAATACTAATATATGGCTATGGTTTTTGGGGTCTTAGGTCTTTATTATTATTATTTTATATATATTTATTTATCTCAGGACCCTGAGGTTCTGGACCTTTGGAAGGCGTATGAGAAGCCGAAACCAACTCGCATAGGCCCTTTTGGACGATTATTATTATTATTTTAGTTACGTGTATTGTTCCATTTCAGTGAAATATACCATTCACAAATTCATCATTTATCGTATGGCTTTAGACTATGTCTTGGCTTGTCTTATTTTAACTTATCTTACATATTAAGTACAAAACCAGTACTTGTACTTATATGTTACAAGTCTATTAATCATACTACTTACGTACTTTTAATTACATAAAAAAAAATCTAAAAATAAACAACAAAATTCCGCATCATGCCTCACGATAAGGCTGCCTATGCACAAAGGGTACATATTGTACATAGGGTTTAATTCAATTAAAATCAATCTTCTGCACGTTGGTTCATTGATTCTCGCCTAAGCCGATTAAATATTGAAGAAAACAAAAGAACTTCTAGCCAAAATAATACTGTTATATCTGCTTTGTGTAAAGAGGCTCAAAAGACAGTTATGAAAATTTCTGATTCGTCAATCGAATCGAAATAAGCCGACGGATTTATTACCTCCTTTAATTTTAGAAGCCTTCACTTTGGTACCTTTCAAAACTCGAGGCCTATTTGATAAAATACATATTTGCACAACAAACCCCAAGAATTTGAATTAACGATTTAAGATAAAAACCGCGGTCAATTTCATTCCGAAATATTTTCCTGAAAAAACTTTTCAGGCTCCTGACTATAAAACCTATCGCTTTAAAATTTCAAGTCTCTTGGGTCGGTGTTATTTGACTTTTAAATTAGGATGCTATCTTCTTTCACATCGGCTTTCGTCTTATATCTACGATCTAACATTCCCGAAGACGGGATTGGTACATATTTAAGGTTTTGCTACTTTCAGAGTTGTGAAGTTTACTTTGAATAATTTGGCCTAAATTACCTATAACTTAACTTCAACATTCTTACCTAAGAAGCTTTTAAAAGGTATCCCACTTGATTGTGTGGGTAAAGTTCAAAACAGAGTACCATTCATGTTTCGGTAGTCAAAATTAGATAACATACCTTTAATTGCAGCCCTGCTCTTGGAAATGGAAAGAGAGCACGCTGATCTTAACGAATTTTCAATTCAACTATATCAGGCTATATCTCAGTGTCTACAAAAATTATTTCAGGACTTTCGTCTATTTATCTTCCACAGATTGTTTACTTGATTTTATTTCTGTATTATCTCTTCATCTATTTGAAATGCTTCAACGCTGGTAATTAACAAATATTTTAAAGTCTTTTCTTTTTTCCCTAGCTGGATCTAAAGAAACAATTTGACGAAGGTGATACAACGAATTACCAGACGAATGGCGAATTCGACCTGGTGAGCTTTGAAGCCATCCGGCACGACCAATATTACTCCTGCTGTGTGGAGCCCTACCCTGACATCACATACATCATCAAGCTAAGAAGAAGACCCATGTTCTACGTTTTTAATCTTATCCTACCATGCCTCCTTATCAACGGAATTGGTAAGTACTGTAATACAATCTTTATTTTTATTCGCATTGACAATATGTCCTCAGCCTTTCAACATTTAAATCGAAGTATGTTTCTTAATCTGGGCACGCTACGATTATGGCGGTAAGTCCCCTCTTTGAGGCGTGGCTGGAAAGACCTCACGGCGTCTTTAGCTTCCGCATGACGCAGGTCCTCACCGGACATGGCAAGTTCGGGAGGTTCCTGCATCGGATTCAAGCGGAAAAGACGCCCGGGTGTCACCACTGTGCGCAACGCCCGGAGGACACGGTGGAGCACACCGTCGAGGTGTGCCCTGCGTGGGCGGAGCATCGCCGTGCCCTCGTGGGGGCGATCGGCGGCGGAGATCTCTTGCGCCGGGCCCTGGTCGAGGCCATGGTCCGGAGCGAAGAGGAATGGCAGGCGGTCGCCTCCTTCTGCGAAGCAGTAATGCTTGCAAAGGAGGAGGCCGACCGCATCAGGCAACGGCGCCCTCGCCGCCGTCGCCGGGATTCCGATCCCGATTTCCGGCCACCGTAGACGCGGGCTCGCGGACGGCAAGCCATGGGTAGCTCGCTGTCCGATCGTCCGGTAATGGACCGAGTCCAAGATGTCGACGGCGCGCACTGTTCCCGCGCGCCTCAAGGAGTTGTCAGCAACAGGAGGGGCCCAGCTGGGTCGAAGCCTACTGGGGACAGGGTTGTCCGAAAGGGAGCTCGTGCCCCGGTATGAAGGCTAGAAAGAACGGCGCGGGGTTTTTAGTCAGTAAGAGTCTGACACTATCTCCCACTCCACCCAAGAGCGGGTTTTGTCAAAGATGATTTTCCCCGTCGACAAAAAAAAAAGTATGTTTCTTAATAATAAATTATTACTATTTGATCATTCTGCTTTATTGCAGCCACCAACTTTAAATATAAATAGCGTTTTTACTATTGCTTACGCGCTAAACCATGTACAAAGGCAGACTTAACTCCATTTAGCAGGCAGATTGGTCTTGATTGCATGTGTAAATTCATATCGTTGGTTCACAAGCACATTTTATTTGTGTGTATGAACTATTTTCTATGACACCGAGCTTACGCAGTTCCGCAACCAGAAAAAAAGAATAGGTACATAAGCCTATACACACTCATCCAAAACAATCCCGCTTTTGTGAAATTGAATATCTATACGGCTAATTATTCAGTTGAAATCCATATTGTATCATGAATAATAAACATAATATGGGTACCTGAGGTAAACAATAGGACATTGTCGGTACTAATTACAAAACATTAGTAGTGTTAATATTTTAGTAACCAAATACAAAGCAACATTATTCCTAGCGGAATGGTGTTCTCCGAATCTTTACCGTTATTTACTTCCAAACCATGTTATATAAAACAACAAAGCTAATGATACAGAAGAGAAGAATGTTGTTCAAAGTTCGTCTTTGTGTGATGTCGCTGTGGACGACAGTTTTATTCTATTCCCCATTATAACGTTGTCAAGTATTTGTTTATTTGATTACATTCTCAAAGTTTAACGAGTCCCAACATTCTTGTGAAACTTAAACTAAATTCAGAGCTGTCTTAAACCTTTTGAGGGTGAACCGAGCCCTGATTCTGCTCCGTAACATCGTCTACAACAAGAGGCTTTATGTGGATTGGCTTCATTACATATTTTATTACGACAAACCTCTGATTGCCAAGTTCATGGAAGTTTCGTCTTTACAAATGAGCTCTTATTATCATACTATAAGTATGATGATGGACTTAATGTGCCAAGCGAGATACAAGAATATGCGAGGTAATCGTACCGACGTTCAGGTAGAATAATACAATAAATAAACACAAAAGCTCATCCTTATAATAATCACATTTAATGACGAGATATTTCACGCTTTTGTTAATCATAATTGCATGAATTACTCAACATTTTTGTATGTGGACTTAATAATGTTGCATGAATAAGTCGACGGATGTATTTAACCCATGTAACGCCACCGCTGCGCCGTATTCTACTAGGTACGGCAACGCTGTGAGGTAGTAATTTTTTTAAAAGCTTTATTTGTTATTTACCGTTGTTATTATCTTGGGATAGTATTTTTTTTATAATACTAATCAATGTGTTGATGATTTCCAACTTGATGACAATATGATCATTTTAACTTAGCAGTCTCAAAAGATGGGCTCATCAGTGTAAAATCTATACTCAAATGAGTACAGCACTCTTAGAGAGGCGGATTTATTGTCGTCGCTCACGTTTATTAGTTTAGATCATGATAGAAAAATAAGTATTGTCTAAATAAAACATTTACGTTTAGTTGTTAAGCTTTCTCACAAAATGTTTTATATTTTTCCCTAGCTCTTCTAGTGTTCTACGTGCCGTCGGAGTCAGGTGAGAAGGTGACCTTGGGCATAAGTGCACTTTTGTCTATGACGGTCTTCTTGATGACAATAAGGGACACGTTGCCTCCTACAGAAAAGACGCCTCTTATTAGTAAGTTCATAATATCACACTTTCAATCATTACTTTTTGATATTTGAAAAAGCCTACGTTCTAAATACAGTGAAACCTGGATACTTAGTATCTCAAAGGACCAACAATTTTTAACCATTTATTTATGGAGACCAGTTTCATAAACAGCATGGCTTATAGTGACTCTTTCCCATTTACAGAGGGCTTTGCTATAATATTAAAATGTTGTCACAACTTGTCAGGATCTAAATTTAAAATGGGATTAAATATAATGACCACCAAAAAATGCTTTGATACTCTTAGTTCTTTAACCAAAAAAAAACTTAATACCAGAAAAATGAAGTCTAAAATTACATTAGTTTAACCTATTTTAGTCACAACTGCACCTCAAATTGTATTCAAACACCAAATATAGTAAACGACCACCAAATATAGTAAATGATCACCAAATATAGTAAATAATCACCAAATCTTAGCGAGCAAATTAATGCATTTTTTTCTGCTAAATAAACCACTGTCATTGCCATAAAATGTAGGCTTATTACCAAATAAAGTATTATGATGCAATATTAAGTTATGTCTCCGGCTTGCAATCCCCTCATTTGCAAGCATCTTGTTGGATTGGCGATTCGGCTTAAAACGTTCAGCCACCTACAGAAGCCAGAGCTATTCCGATTGACATGAAGCGCAAAAGAGGACGACCAGCCAAAGCTAAGAAAGCATTAATTATGCAGTAAATTATTGCTATTTTATGCTAAATTAATACAGAAGACTGATTCTTCTTAAGATTTTTTAAATGTTTATTATTAGTTTAGTTTTAAGATCTTTAAACTGTTAATTAGATTACTATTGTATTAAAAAAAAAAAGGATTTTATTTTTTATCTTAGGCATAGTATTTGGTTAAATAAACGAAATGCTCATTTTTTAGGATTCCGTACCTCAAAAGGAAAAAACGGAACCCTTGTAAGAACACTTTGTTGTCCGTCCGTCTGTCTGTCAAGACTCTTTATCTCAAAAACGCGTGGAGGTATCACGTTGAAATTAAAACCATATACTCAATTCTGCGGTCCCTTCAAGCTGAGAAAAAATTAATTTAATTTAATTTAATTTAATTTAATTTAATTTAATTTAATTTAATTTAATTTAATTTAATTTAATTTAATTTAATTTAATTTAATTTAATTTAATTTAATTTAATTTAATTTAATTTAATTTAATTTAATTTAATTTAATTTAATTTAATTTAATTTAATTTAATTTAATTTAATTTAATTTAATTTAATTTAATTTAATTTAATTTAATTTAATTTAATTTAATTTAATTTAATTTAATTTAATTTAATTTAATTTAATTTAAATATAACGGCCAAAGCCAATTACACTATTTAAACACACATAGAACATACAAAAGACAAAACAACAAAATATAAAACAATAATGGAACATTAAAATTAACACAGACAAGTTACATGTCGCGCAGGACTTTAGGTGTAAATACATTTATTTAATAAAAATGTGGACACAGTCATGCATTCATCTCACAGAATTTCATACATTCTGACAGTATCGTCTTCCATTCTTCCGCAAACATATCAAAATCTGTGTTCTTGTCAAGGAGAGCATTAAGCGCAGAAAGTGTCCGCGGTATGGGCGATTTGGAGTGTGCAACTGTACGACACGTCGGAACTGCCAGGAGCCGATGTTTCCTGCCACGGTTGTAGTTGTTAGGCACATACAAGTTACAGATAAGGTTTTGCAGGTCAGAAGCATCTATAATTCCCCTTAGTATTTTGAATGCCAAAAATATCTCACTTATATAAATAAAACTAATAAGTTAACGAATAAAAAAGATACGACCGTTTATGTCACAAAAAAAAACGTATATTTCGATACTCTTAAATATCAAAATTCATAGGGTACTTCCCGTTGACCCAGAATCCTGAAATTTGGCACAAAGCAAGGTTTTATAGCACAGGTATAGTAATAAATCTGAAAGGAGTTAATTTAATAAAACAAAACAAAAATTGCAATTCGGGAATTATAGTTTGCAGGGAACCCTCAGTGCGCGAGTCCGTCTCGCACTTACCCAGTTTTTTTTTTGGTCGTGGAGTCCGCCTATGTACTTTATGTTGCATGAAGATTAAATAAATAAATTCGCTTAATTCATGAATCCCCAAGCGACCACCGGTGGCCGCGCATCTATTGTCTTACTATTGTGTCTCTAATTGACGGTATCTGAAGGGTTAAATAGGATAGCAAGATGTAAAAACTTTGGTTACAATTTTACATTAAAATGCTGTTTTAATTTTGGTGATCATTTACTATTTTTGGTGATCATTTATTATTTTTGGGTTGCAAATTATTTATTTGGAGTCATTTTGCTTAAATAGGAAAGCGAAAGGTTAAGACTTTGGTTATAATTTTACTTTAAAATGCTGTTTTAATTTTGGTGATCATTTACTATTTTTAGGTTGCAAATGATTTATTTGGAGCCATTTTGCTTAAATAGGAAAGCGAGATGTTAAAACTTTGGTTATAATTTTACTTTAAAATGCTGTTTTAATTTTGGTGATAATTTACTATTTTTGTCTGTTATATGTTACTATATCTGGTGGTCAGTTAAACATAAGCCATTTAAAATTATTCACATACTCATATGTAAGCTTTTGCTAAACACGCCCGAGTATAATTGACTAACGTAGAAAATAAAACAAAAAAAAATTGTTAATTGTATTAATGTGCTATATTTCTGTATAATTTTTATTTGTTTTTGTACACTGACAACCTTAAACTTTATTTCAATTCATTCAGTCCAGGGTTGTATATATGAGATTGGCCTTTGCGATAAGACCGCCCATTGTACACTTGTTTTTATAAATGTTGGTCCTGTGTTCATTTAAGCAGTTATAATAATACATAAATAAAACTAAATCCAGGTTATTTAAAAATACGCCTTGTGTTGTTTAGATAAGATAGGTATTTAAATATGAAATTGTCGGGACCTCATTGTAATTATCAGTAGCAGAGCTTTCTCACATATCCAAGGCATACTTAACCAGGTTTCACCGTACTTGTAATTGTCTGTTTTGGGCCCGAACATAAATGGGTTACGCCCAAACAATTACGCTTGTAAAGCTGTAACCATTTATGTAACAACGAAGCTAATTTAGAAGTTAATTAACAAATATTATCTACTTTCTGTTTGGTTTATTTACTTTGTACTTTATTTTCTTAATAATCAGAGCGTAGGATTTTTGCCGGAATTTTGTTATTGTTTTTAATATTCGCAAATTGATTTCTAGAGGTGTATTTTTGTATCTTAAGTGTACTGTGACTGGACAATATGTCGAATCATTAAAACTGGCGCGATCTCGGTAAAATAGAGCTGTGATTTTTTGTAGTATTGACTACCTCAGCGATGTTTGCCGAGAATGCTGACCCGATACATTTGCTGCCAAATAAAAACATGAGATTGTGTTACGTTTGTAAAATAAACAATGTAAAATAAAGTATTGGGTGTGTAACCATAAATAAGTTCTGAATTTGCCACTGGGTTAATGTACAAGTAATGCAAAACAAAACGCTAATAGAAAAAAAAACAGAATTCAGTATCCCTGATGAGTACGTACCTAATAAGGATTGTATAGCATAAGCATCAATCAGTGCAATGCGCGGTCAACTACGGACGTGTTTGCGCAGCTCGATACGAATTTTATATTCGCGTATTGCACGACAGTAGCCGTTGCCCGTTTTTCGTCGCTATGAGTCAACCACTCATAGCGAACGAACTGTTGGCATTCATCAAACATGCCATCGACTACATGGACGAGGTCAGCATCCTGCAGATCTGCAAGTCCAGTTTCAACGAGGAGGAGATAAGCAGTGCCAAGCTGCTGCTGTTCCAAGTGCTGGGCAAAGTTGACCAGTCCCGACGGAGGGATGGCGGCCAGAGAAGTGTGCAGGACATCATCACACTGATGAAGAGCACCGACCCGGACGACGTGCCCGCTTTCGTGGCGAAGGAGCTGCATAAACTGCCCCCCGTCACGTTCGACCACGTCGATGTTACCAGGTTGCTGAAGGACATTACATCCCTGAAAGCAATCCTAGCCGAAGTACAATCGAAGTTGGAGGTGTCCAATACCACCGTAGGTGCATTACGTGCCGAAGTAGAGTTGTTGCGCAACGCTGTTTCGGAAAGTAGGGCGCCTAACAACTCCAGCGTGAACATTCGTCGCGGAGCACAAAATGCATCGATCAGCAATTTTGAGTCGGCGAGTTGCAGTGCGTCACCCGCTGCTGGGAATGCTTGCGTTGCATCTTGTTCCGCCGCTGCCGTCGCTGTATCGTCACCGGTCGAAATGGTGACGCGTGTAGGTACGTCAACCCCTAAACGTGCCTATTCCGCAATCGTTGCCGCAAACAAACCTGCTGTGTCGCAAACTACGCGACACGCAGGTAAAACGAAAGGGGGCAAGCAGAGCGATGAGGATGGCTTCACGAAGGTAGAGAAGAAGAAGAGGAAGAAGCCTACTTGTCAGAACCAGTGCGGTACCGCGCTGGCAGGACCCAACATGCTGCTGCGTCTAGCAATACTCACGACGCTGCTGTACGTTTCGAGGCTACATCACACCACGAAGGTTGAGGAGATCGTGGAGTATGTACGAATCAAGACGAACTGGACCTTGAGAGTTGAGCAGTTGGAGCCGCGTCATGATACGAATTTCAAGTCGTTTGTGGTGCGGGTGCCAACTAATCATTTGGAGACCTTCCTCAAAGAAGAGTTTTGGCCGAAGGGTGTCGTGTATCGACGATTTCGTGGAAGGATACCGACCTCGCAGCGGAACACGACGCCGTCACTTCGTGTGCAATAGTTTGATAATAATTAGTTATAGTATCTTTTTTATGTATTAGTTTATTATTTTGTAAGATTATTTGTGTATTTTATCTATGGGCCTTAGTTGCCTGACAATAAAGGATTATTATTATTATTATTATTATAAGCAAAACACAATATTCTACTGAAAGGTTTTATGTTATTTCGCATCGGGGAAACCTTTACAGAGGCATTATATTACGAATATAATGTACCTAACTAAAAGTTGTTTTTGTGATACAAACTTAGGATTGACAACGTTGAACTACTTATTATTTATTTATTTAATCTTCATGCAACAAAAAGTAGAAAGGCAAACATAATGCCTTAGGCATTCTCTTCCAGTCAACTTAGGGTAGTGCAGAGACAATATGGCACGTCAGCGGGTGGATTAAAAAAAGAAAATATTATTTAGAAAACCAGTATTACAAATTTATTATTTTATTCCAAAATGGTACATTAAATTATAAACTAAGCCCCTCAAAACCACAGACACGCATCTTTGTATTTATATTAAACTTAATTTTATTTATTTCACTCCTTATGTCTGCAGACAGATTGTTTAATAAATAGGTATGGTATTCATTTTTTTAGGGTTCTGTCACCATAATTAGACTCTGGGTGCATTGAATCTGCCAGCAGCAATAGATCGTGTGTTATAAATGTTGATTACTGTATTATTTCTGTCCTTACGATCCATCTTAAGGTTGCCTGGTATAATATATCGCTGTCAGCGATAAGACCGCCATTGTTCCTATAGATTTAAGTTTATTCTATTCTATTCTATAACGTGGGTTGGGTTGGCTCTTGTTGGTTTACAGCTAAATGACATATGTTTGTAAGCGTTTAGTAGAATTTCACATATTTTAAGTAGTTTCCTTGGTTCCCATAATCCGTATAGGATATTTTTTTTTTGTATTTTTTTTTCAAACTAATGTACTATACTGTTTATCATGGTTATTAATCGTTGTTTAACTTAATTGACCCTTTAAACTGACAGTTAATTTATTTTCAGGTTTGTATTATGGAGTAAGCACATGCCTCGTGTCATTTTCAGCGTCTCTTTCAGTCGTCACGCTGAACATATCTTACAGGCGAGTTTTAATCTATATATTTATTTATATTATTAGGTCGGAATTAGGTAGAGTTATTTAAGTAATTATACTAATTTTATATAGCGAAAGAATAAAATGGATATGCCTCAAATCCCGAGATTAATTTTAAAGAGCAGATTTTTTTTTTGACGCAATTAGAAATATAGCAGGAAATTTTTCTTCTTGCATTAACCCTTCAGATACCGTCAATTAGAGACAAAATAGTAAGACAATAGATGCGCGGCCACCGGTGGTCGCTTGGGGATTCATGAATTAATAACGAGGAGGAGGAAGGTTTGGAGAGTTTTTAATTTTGTTAACCTCACCTCAGTTGACAAAAGAGATCTTTTTCAATGAAAAATATAAACAAAAAATGTTTGTTAATTATTAGCTTTGTTTTATTTGTCTTATCTATATCTGAGGCTTTTATTATTATTCACGGAATTTTGCATTAAAAATCGTGGGAAGATCCATATTAATATCAACATTTCGATGCAAGTACATGACTAAATCTACCTAATTCCGATCTCTAATTATAATTATTATAAAGCTGAAGATTTTAATTGCCTGTTCGTTTGTTTGTATTGTATAAAGCGCTTAATCTAGTACGAAGTGAAAAATTATTCTAATGTTCGATAGTTAATTTATTGAGGATGGCTATAGGCTATATACATATAATATCACGATACGACCAATAGGGGTGGAGCAGTAACCAAGGGTAGAGGATTGCTAGTTTAACATAATAATCAATTACTTTAGCACTCAACTAATTAGTAATTAACCTAATTACGTGTATATTTTATTGATTATTCAATATCAAACGGCTATGCAATTCAAATAACGATATAAAATAAATTGCTCAATTTGAACGCACACAATATCAATTTTATGATGAAAAATATTCGCGTTTGGATGGGAGGTTGAACAAATTGAATTAATTAAAGCCCGTTTTTCACCCACCAAATTAGATATGCAAATAAAGGCGATGTTGAAAGCTGAAAATGTGTTCTGTATTGAGTGAAAATAGATTTTTGATTATTTCAGAACAAATGTTTATTTCTGGCAATAAAAAAAAATACAAGTGTAATTGTACCCGAATTAGGCTTGCTTTGTATGTGTTTTTTTCATTGCTTGATATGTAAGTAATTGGTTTTTACGGTGGCAGAGAGTTGATATATTTGGATGAATTTTATACTTTTTCTTGCCCTTACCTCGACTGAAAGTCTGAAAAATTTATATGATACTTGAATGAAAATGGACGTTTGATATCCAGAAAGAAGAAAGAAAAATATTTTATTGGGCACACATAGATACAACACTGTAGAAAAAACATTTAAAAACTTAAGCCAGCACAACGAATACTGCAGTATCCGGTCATTAAAATGGCACATTAAAGCAGTTTAAGTTCCAAGGCCGAATATTCTAATAAATACTTGTTTGTTTTACCTCACTACTCGCCAGTTGACTTGTTAGGCGGTGGGCGCTGAACAAGCAATGTATCAAGCACATTTTTAGCCTTAGGGATGGGCCACACGATGCGTTGCGGCGCCACACCGCAAATATTTCGGCGTATCGGCAATGGACCGAACGAGCGGGGCGCCCGCCGTCGTGTACGGCCCGCCGATTTGTCGAAATATTTGCGCAGCCGTCACTGTCACACCGTCCTGCGATATCTCCACAAGCGAGTGTGTCGCGGCGGTTATTATGGTCCTGCAATTTTATGCTATAAGAAATTAAGTACTCTAAGAACAACACTCCACACGGTGGCGGCGATACAATCGCAGCGATTTAATGAGTGACACTGACAAACAAAACTTCAATACGAGGCGATTCATTCGCTGCAGGTTGCGCCGTAATATGTAGAAAGATACTGAGTCTTTTTATGCGTTAATACTACACGCTTGAACTTAGTACGACGGATTTGGTCCGTCGAGCGTAACTCTGCGTAAGTTTGGTCCGTCATAATTTCGATTGTGTGTTAGTTAGGTACTAATTAAATTGTGTCACGCTCGACATTGGTACGGACGGACCAAATCCATTGTACCAAGTTCGAGAATTATTAATACAAGTTTTTATAGTTACTCGATCGCATTAATGTAAGCATTTGATTATGTCAAATTTTAAGAGATAATTCCAGATGATGCTTGTCCAGTTTCAATGCAAATCGATCAATAAAAACACTTTCGCCTGACCACTGCTAAGTTCATTTTTTCTTGCACTCAAAACGAAAACTGTAAAGAGTTTCGTTTTGCGCTGCGCCGCAGGATTCACGCGAATTTTGTTTTAAGTGATCAGGCAGAAAGGTCCGCGATGGTACATGATGATGTGTTGTGTGAACGTGTGGTGTTGCTCGTAGAGGAGTGAGAGGGCAGCCGGTGCCGGCGGTGCTGCGCGAGCTGGTGCTGCAGCGCCTGGCGCGCCTGCTCTTCATCAACCTTGACACGGACGCTCCAAAGGTGAGCTATCGTCCATCTTAATGATCTTAAGCGAAAACAGAAGACAAATATAATATAATCACTAAATTGTCCGACCTGTTGATCTAGTGGCCCTGACTGCTATGCCGGAGGTCGTGGGTTCGATTCCCACCTAGGACAAATGTTTGTGCAATGAGCACGATCATTTTGTTCTGTGACTGGGTGTAATTTATCTATAATATGTTTGTATTTAGAAATAATGTTTATCAGTTGTCTAGTACTAATATCACAAGCTCTGTTTAGTTTGGGACTAGATTGTGTTGTGGAATATTATTAATATTAAGTTAATCAAAATTAATTACTCGACTATAATATGCATGAAAACGTATTTGTTAAGTAACTAGTTTATCAGTAAGTATACAAAATTAAAATACTAATGTGAAAACAATGTCAAAATCTAACAAGACACCGTTTTCTATGGGCGCCGTATGGGTGTGAGAGGTCTTTGAAGTCAAAGACAATGTCGGACTTCTCTTTCATAATAGCACCTCTGAAGCTTTATAACATCATTGTTGCCAGAGCAAAAAATTACTTTTTGTAATTTATCACCACTGCTCTCAAAATAGTGAAGAAAAACACCTGAGTCCCAACATTACAGTGGGAACATTATAAGGCCGACTATGCAGAGCAAAAAAGTATGTAATAAAAAAAATACATGCATATTCCCTATAAATTGTTGATACTGTTTACCGGACTTCGAAAGAGAAGCCGGTAGTAATCACACACATCTGTACAAATTAAGTATTGTCTAGTGTTGTGTCGTGACGCGAGATACATTAACATAATGAATTTGTTCGAGCCTACGAGTTCTGATTGGATAACATTACGTCAGAAATCGTCACGACACAACATATCACAAATAATGTGTATTTGGATCAACATGATTTTCTATTTAGGCGAAAGCGCCAATGTTTCCCAATATGTTGAAATTTTCTCAATTATCTTGTAATTTACAGCTCAGTGTTCTTTAATCCTTTAAACAGCCTTGTATTTATTTGTCTGACTAATTCAACGTAAGGATTAGTTAGACAAATATTGTCGGGACTATTTCACCACGGTCGTAAGTTTACTACCAAATATTCAATCTTTAACACTTCAATTGTCATAGGTGACAGAAGTGCTGACGAGATGGCGTATTTGGTAGTAAATATACGAACTCTGGCACGAGACACGAAAATACTTGACAGATTAATCTGACTGAAATATATGTGTTTACTCATTGTAATCGGTCAGACCGTGTAGGAGGAGTTAGGTGACAAACACAGTTTCGGCCAATACAAAGCTGAAATTCGGTTTCGTTTTCGTTCGTGGAAACTACTTTTGAACGGATTTTAGGATGAAAAGCACTTCAACGTCTGATGATACCTATAAGTAGGTCAATACTTACGGCGCAAGCTTGGCAATCAGCCCTGAAAATAAACGTGCTGACTGGCCATTTTTTTAACATCACTTTTTCGTATACGTACTTATAGGTTTTATAAGACCGTCATGCAAGAAGGGGTTCAACCCGTCGTACAGCGAGAATCCGCCCAAACATTGTTGAAACCTTATACGGTTCGTCGGACTAAACGTTTCGATTCGTCGTTTATACCGCGTACATCGAAGGACTGGAACAATATTTGCCTGCTGCCGTCTTTCCGTCCAAATATAATTTAGGTGGTTCAAGGCTAGAATCAGTAGGCTCTTAATAAACTAGTGCACCTCATCATTAACGTTTGCATCACTGCTTACCATCGCATTCAAGCACTGGTTTAAATCTACACTAATATAATAAAGAGGTAAAGTTTTTTTTTTTGTTTTTGGTGGGTAATCTCTGAAAGTACTAAGGTCCAATTGAGAAACCTTTTTCACCGATAGAAAGCTGCTTTATTCCTGAATAACACTGGCTTTTTATGTGCGCAGGCGAAACTGCGGGCAAAAGCTAGTCGTTTAAAAAAATAAATGTGATATCGATTTTCCAAGCTCTATTAACAACACAGACCCAGAGAGGCGTCTGTTGTCTTCAATTTGTATCAAAACAGATTGATTCTGTCGATGCTGTTTCTCAGTTACTCGTACTTTTTGTTCAAGATCACCGGTGTTTCGTAAGTTCGGTTTTGGTTTTAGGGAAGCACGATGGTGGTGGAAATAAATGACTCCTTCCATGGTAATTCTAAAATGTTAACCTTTTGGATCAACTTTTTTCTTTACCCCAAAAGTTCCAATTCTAAAGCAATAGATACCTAAATATGAATGGACTACCTACAGTAACGGTAAAAATGGGTTCGTGACGTAAGATCTATTCTTCTATGTATTGTCAATAACTAAACGTATCAGTTGCTTTATAATAAAAAATGTGACACTTGACATTAAGTAAATACTTATCTGATATTTAATTCATAAAAAAACTTTTGAGCTTTTATTTTACACTTTTTAGTGGTGCTCAACGAAACCAAAATAAGTTGCAAGTTCTGTAATAAAATAAAAAACTTTTTACAAAAAAAAATTAAACCGACTTCAAAAAGTACAAAATAATTTTAATTTCGGAAGTCGGTGTTTCTATAATAGATACCTAATCTTGTCTCTTCGTTATTTAACACCGACTTCCGAAATTAAAATTATTTTGTACTTTTTGAAGTCAGTTTAACTTTTTTTTTTGTAAAAAGTGTTTTTATTTTTCACTTTTTAGTTATGGTAGCACCACTAAAAAGTACCTACCCTTCAGCTAAACATAAATTACCCTATAGCCAGAGTGCATCTCATAACGATTCTAATAATCCCAAATACGGTTATATTACATGAATTTACCTTACGGCTTTATCACCAGATCAGTTCGATACATCCCCCTTTTCTTTCAGTCAATCATCGACTACACGAATAAACAAAGCAATTTTACTTGTTACGACAATTCTACTATGATTCTATGAGGAGTTCTGTTCCATATCTTCGAAGTTCATGATCAGATCATAACAATATTTCTATGCGACCAACTTGGAAGCATAACCTTTCAAACAAAAAAAAAATTTTTCAAAATCGGTCCAAAATCGACCGAAATATCGGTGAACATACATACAAAAAAAAAAAAACATACATTCAGCCTAACATAGGACCTCCTCCTTTTCGAAGTCGGTTAAAAAACATCTCCCCGTCTTCTTTTACTAAGTCATCGACTGCACCTACCTATACAACATTAGTTTTAATATATGCAAAACCCGAAACACGTCTAGTACATGTAAAGAATCTATGTACAAAACTTCATGACTGTATCATGAAAAATCACAAAGTTATAAACTTATTATGTCAGCAAAAATACATAGTCACCCGCGGGCCATCCAGGCGACTGAGGGGTGGTTTGACACCCAGCTGTTTGATAGCGTCTAATACCCGCATGATCTTTTGTGACCTGTGTTGTACTTAGTGTCGGTGGTATCCAACTTGTGACCTTGGGAAAAAAATAACATGGTGTTAAAACTATTCCATCAGAAAAAACTATCTGTTTCGATTCAGCTCTGCTGCGTGTTTGGAGACTGAAGGTTGCGTGAAATTATAGGCGAAGAGTTGCGTTTACTTTGAATATATTGCGAATATTAATTACATGAAAAAATGGTTGAAATGGTCTTAAATGGTCTAGTGCATGCGATGCAATGCAAAAATATGATTTTTGGAAAAAAGACGTTGATCGCGTAGCTTGGTGGTGATTGGTCGATGTCGTGCGTGGGCGACCAATCGCTGTGAGGTAGATGGCAGCTCCAATCGTTAAGGCGAAGTATGTTCCTTAAGGCGAAGTCTGAACATGCCCCCGGCCTTGGAAGTAGGTACCGACGTCCAACACCTTCTCATCATCTCCATCATTGAACAGGGGACAGATTCGAGGAAATGCGCGTCTGATGACTCCTGACTTGGTTTGGATGTCAGCCACTCGAAAAACTCCATCCTTTCCGGGTACTGTTGAGATGATCCGTCCCAAGCTCCATTTCAGTGGCGGCGTGTTGTCCTCTTTGATGACAACTAGCGTGTTTGGCTGCAAATCACGCCCATATTGTCTCCATTTGGTCCTGGTTTGCATTTCGGATATGTACTCCTTGGACCGTCGTATCCAGAAATGTTGTCTGAGCTGTTCGAGCCTCTGGTAGCGTGTCAACCGGTGAGCAGGGACGTCAGTCAGCTGTGGCGTTGCAGGCGCTGTTAGGAGACGACCAACCAGGAAGTGAGATGGACACAAACGAAGGAAATCATTAGGATCTGCGGATAAAGGACTAATGGGGCGGGAGTTGAGGACAGCTTCAATTTGCGATAATACAGTGCTATATTCCTCGAATGTTAGGTGTGCTTTACCAACGACTCGTAACAAGTGGTGCTTGCACGACTTTACTCCTGCCTCCCACATACCACCAAAATGAGGCGCATAAGGTGGGATAAAAGAAAATTTAATGTCCTGACTAGTCGCGTATTCAATTAAATCGTCAGAGCATGTTGATAGAAATTTAGAAAATTCGTTTGCGAGACCAACAAAGTTCCTACCGTTATCCGAAATTATTTCATCAGGTTTACCACGTCGGGAAATAAATCTCTTTAACGCAAGTAGATAAGCATCGGAAGAAAGGTCACTGACAAGCTCCAAATGTATTGCGCGTGTCACCAAACAAACAAATAAATAAGCAGATATAACTTTTTATTAATTTGGAGCCCCTACCCTTACGATTCAGTACGAACACTGGCCCAGCGTAGTCTACACCAGTACGTAAGAACGGAAAGCTTGGAGTGATTCTCTCTATCGGTAAGTTGCCCATAATAGGAGATAAAGATGTACCTCTCAACCGTGTACACGTAACGCACTCATGGACAGTGCGCTTGGCCAAGTTCCTACCCCTCACCGGCCAATGAGACTCGCGTATGTTGTACAGCAACGCCTGCGGCGCGGCGTGCTGCAGTCGCTTGTGCTCGTGACGAAACAATAGCATTGAAAACCAGTGATTGGAACAAATTAGTAAAGGATGTTTCTTATCATAATTAAAATCGGATGACAATTTTATTCGTCCACCGACTCGTAAAATGCCATCACTATCTGCGAATATATTTAATTTACTTAAATTGTGCTTATTTTTAAGAAATTTGTTACTATTTAATTGTTTACATTCTTCAGGACATGATTCGCGTTGGGACAACTTCACTAAAGTCATGCGCGCGTTTCTCAACTCATCAACAGTGAGAGGGCCGCGACGAATGTTATTCCTATTGCGAACATTGAAAATAAAACGTAATACATACGCACAGGCGCGTTGCATACGGTTAAATTGAGAGAATCTCTTAAATGGAAACAATGAAGTATCCATAGTATTAACAAATGCGTGAGTTTTGGCTGACTTCACTTCCGGTAAATCAGATGGTGCTGCGTACCTACCTGAGGTAGCTTAACTACTATCGAAGTCAGGCTGTCGTAAAAAATCTGGGCCCTCCCACCATAGCGTGGAAGACTGAAGGTCTTCCAACCTGACTCCGCGAGACACCAAGTCGGCTGGGTTGTCTTTCCCGCTGACGTGACACCACGGAAGTTCTTTCGTGATTTCGTGAATCTCAGCCGCTCGATTTTGCACGAAAGTTTTTAATAAATTGGGAGCCATGCGTAGCCAACCCAACACAATGGTGGAGTCACACCAGAAAACTGTGTGTTTAAATTGACAGCGTAGTGATTCGCGTACTTTATTATACAACCTAGCACCTAGCAAAGCCCCGCATAGTTCTAGCCTAGGGATACTCACAGGATTTAAAGGTGCGACCTTGCTCTTCGCACAACACAACCTGACAGACACGGAGGAATCATGATTTATAGTACGAACATAAATACATGCCCCATACGCGGATTCCGAGGCGTCTGTAAATATGTGTAGCTCGATAGAAGCAGGGTCGCTGCCTATGACGTGTCGCGGTACACTTATGTTGCTGAGATTAAGCAGTGAACTAACAAAAGTTTCCCAAGTACGTTTGACGTCACTGGGAACCTCATCGTCCCAGCCAATCTTCACTAGCCATAATTTTTGTAATAAAATTTTAGCTATTATTATCATAGGGCTCAATAATCCTAACGGGTCAAAAATCTGTGAAATTGTTGACATAATATAACGCTTCGTAATTAATTGATTGGAGTTACTCTTAAATTGTGTGTTAAAATAAAAAATATCGTTCATATTAGGTATGCCAACCCAACCCTAACGTTTTAGAATGGACATTATCGCCTAATGATAATTCCTTAAATAATTCAGATTCATTGTTTTCAATGTTGAAATTAAACATCCATTTGCGAAGGGGAAAACAACCTGACTTTAAAACGTCTGCAACATTTTTGCAAACATCTAAAAGTTGTTGTTTATTATCACAACCCGTGATCATATCGTCAACGTAGAAGTCTTCATTAATGATCGTTGTGACGTCACGATCCGCGCAATCAGCTGCCAGCTGTTTAAGACACCTACAACTTAGAAACGGCGCGGACGCGGTACCGTAAGTGACCGTGTTCAGCCGGTAAACGTCCAGTGGCTGCGACGGATCATCACGCCACAATATCAGTTGAAGATCATGCTGATCTTCGTGAACGAGACATTGCCGATACATCTTCTCAATGTCTGAACCAAGCCGTATATTTATGTTGTCTAAATCGTAATAAAATAGACAACAAATCGCCTTGTATCGGTGGGCCTACCATTTGTATTTCATTGAGCGAGATTTCATTGCTAGCTGCGGCACTGGCATCAAACACCACACGCAGCTTGGTGGTGGTGCTGTGCTCACGAAATACTCCATGATGCAGTAAAAAATAGTTAGGCGTCCCGACGCGATCAACACGACTCATGTGACCTAATCGGATGTACTCGTGAATGAAATCGGCATAAAGTTTTTTATAATCAGGGTTGCGTAATAAACGCCTTTCGAGGGCAAAAAACTTACGTTGTGCCTGTGAATAAGATTTGCCTAAGGTGTCGGGTGATGATTTAAAAGGAATGCGAACTTTGAACCTTCCATCACTATTGCGCGTAGTAGTATCGACGAAATGTTGTTCACAAGAACGCTCCTCATCTGTGCGCGTATCCCGATACGCAGGCATGTCCTCCAACTCCCAGAATTTGCGGAGCTGGGAATCGATAGACTGAGAAAAACTACACTGAATATACCTATCATAACGCGTAAGAGAACAAATTGGGCCGGAAACAACGCATACCAATTTTGTATCTAATAAGAAAGGCCCATTAGGTAGTCTTATTTTATTAGAATTAATTAGTTCCCAAAATATATCTGCACCGATTAGGATATCTATATTTTGAGACTCATTAAAATGCGGGTCTGCCAAAACAATATGTTCGGGTATTTTGAGTTGTCCGCTTTGTTGTGATTGTGACAAAGCAGGCAACGCCGACGTAATGTTAGGCAAAACAAAACATTGTAAGCGTGTAGTGTATGGATTGACGCGTGATTTTAACTCGATGTCAAATATTTGCGTGGATTTTGTGATCGAGTTCCCTACACCACAAATTTCTTGAGTGGACTGTATTACTGGCGCTTGAATTAAATTGCATAAAGTTTGAGTAATGAAACAGCGTTCACTACCACTGTCGAGGAGCGCACGTGCTAAGTGATAATTATTACGATTATCTGCAATCTCAACTAACGCAGTCGATAGTAGAACCGGTTTCATAACAGGTGATTGAGTGGATGTGTTTACGTGCGCTTTGTTAGTATGGATCGAGGTACATTCCACAGTGGAGGGCGAAGGTGCGGCGGCCGAGGTGAGGGGCGTAAGATGCGCTCCTGCGGTCACCGCAGTCGGCGCCTCATTAGCGTGCGACACATGAAGTGCTACAGATTGATTCGTATGATTATCGGAATGCAGTAACGAATTGTGTTTTTTGTTGCATAATCTACACGGCCCGAACCTACAACTATCCAACGTGTGATCGGAACGTAAACAATTGATCCAAAGTTTCTTTTCGTGGACAAAATTAAGTTTGGAATTTAAATTTAAATCAAGAAATCTTTGGCACGCGTAAAGTGGATGATTGGTGTTACACAATGGACAAATCCTTTTATTTTTTGTGAACTTTTGTGGCTGTTGACCCTGTAGCTCATTGGTGGAAACATTGCAGTGAATTTTAGTTTGATTTATTTTAGTGTTTTGTTTTTTGTAATCAATATTTCGTTTACTATGTGTCACTTGCAATGTTTCCAGCACGTCAGATCGGTCTTTAAGAAAATTCAACATATCATCCAGTTTAGGCTTTCGCTTAGGTTTAGAATCGCCATTTCTAGATAATCCTTGTGCGCGTTTGTATTGTTCCCATTGTTGTTCGGTGACTGGATTAAATTTAAACAGAATTAAATAGATAATTAATGTATCCCATGCGTCAGTTGGTTTGTCAAGCATTTTTAATGCACGTAAATTCTTCAACACGGTATCTATTAACTCCCGAATTAGATCTGGCGATTCCTTGCTTAAGTTCTGCATAGTGAACAAAGACATGACGTGATTATGCACTAACAATTCGCTATTATTGTACCGATTGAGAAGTAAATCCCATGCAACCGGGTAGTTGGCACTAGAAAATTCTACGGCATTAATTACCAGCTCCGCACTTCCCTTCAATGAGGATTTTAGGTAGTGAAACTTTTCTATATTGCTTAGATCGTTAGAATTGTGCACTAATGATAGAAAAGTATCCCTAAACTCTAACCAATGCTCGTATGAACCGTCAAAGGTGGGCATAGAAATAGTGGGTAGCTTAACGGCCGGTCTGTGGTGATGACTACATTTATTAGGACTGTCAGTAACCTCGCTCGGATTCAAAAGACATTCAGCTTGAGATAATAAAGTGTAGTATCTATTTTCCATCAATTCTCTTTGCGTTAATTGCTCATCTACATCGGAGACTGATTCCTCGATTTGCCTTTGGATGTCACTAAATTCATCAAATAATTTAGCGGCTCCCTGAATCCGTAATTTAAGATCTACGCGTGTTTGAATTGACAAAGTTCCATCAGCAATACTAGACAAGTAATTTGAGAATTTTGACAATCTACCCTTTACTATGCCGCGTTTTTTAACAAGATCCCTAATAAGTGGACAATCGTCGTTTGGATTATATTTAAAAGGAGATTTATCGCGAGGCTTATTAGGTACTGAGATATCTGACATACTAGGCTGACTCATTTTGGTGGAAAGCAGAAAGAAAGGAGTACTCACGTTTGAATGTGACGGTTACGATGAGATTGTTCGTTGGCAGCGCACAATTTCACACCAGAATTTCACTGAAATTGAGTAAATAGCACGGTATCACACAAATAAAATGGAGATGAATAGGGCTGGGCAGGATGGCTGGCCGTACCTGATATGCGCGTCTTCAGGATATACAGCACTCCAAAGTCCAACGTTCGGCTCGAAGGTCCAATGTTTCGATTCAGCTCTGCTGCGTGTTTGGAGACTGAAGGTTGCGTGAAATGATAGGCGAAGAGTTGCGTTTACTTTGAATATATTGCGAATATTAATTACATGAAAAAATGGTTGAAATGGTCTTTAATGGTCTAGTGCGTGCGATGCAATGCAAAAATATGATTTTTGGAAAAAAGACGTTGATCGCGTAGCTTGGTGGTGATTGGTCGATGTCGTGCGTGGGCGACCAATCGCTGTGAGGTAGATGGCAGCTGCAATCGTTAAGGCGAAGTATGTTCCTTAAGGCGAAGTCTGAACACTATCCATTCAGTTACTGATTATGAACAAACTATGATCATCATCATCATCATCATTTCAGCCGAAAGACGTTCACTGTTGGACATTGGCGTCCCCCAAGCGTTGCCACAACGACCAATCCTGTGCGTCTCTTCTCCAACTATATTCAGGTTTTGCATAAACTGAAAATAATGTTATTTAGATAAAGCAATTTTACTTGTTGAGTCGTAACAAGTCTTTCTTCTATGATCCTAGAGTTTCGTTCCATATTTTCGAAGTTCAAATTGTAAAAAAACGTTACGCTATTTCGAACTTTAAAATATTTTTTTTGCAAAAAATCAAAACCGACTTCAAAAAACCCTAAAAGCACTAAAAATTTAAAAATAAAACTATAACCTATCTATATTAATAAACCTAACCTAACCTACGATTAACCTATCATAAAATTTAACAATTTTTTGGAGTCGGTGCCAAGCTAAGTAATGAAATGACTGATAATTCCTGAGTATTTTTCCGTTTTAGGTTTTAGTACAACAAAGCTCGATAGATAGCGTTGTTCATTGACCATCGCGCTAGGGTTTCGTTACCGACGTTTCTACAAGTAAGGTTCCTACACATTTGCTCATTATATTCACGTGATTAAAGATCTTGAAGCAAATCGTCGAACTGCTTGCTTTTCTTGCGTTTGTTTGCTCTAATTTTATTGTATTTTTTTGTTTTTAGGTTATATCTTAAAATATTTTTGTTGTTTTCCGATTAGAATTAATTCTAACTATTAATTTTAATCGGAAAACAGCTGTAAGATTTATGTTTGGTTTTGTCTGGTCTTAGTCTGTAGGTTTTATATAGGTACCTATTGCTTGTCACCGACTCCAAAAAATTGTTAAATTTTATGATAGGTTAATCGTAGATTAGCTTAGGTTTATTAATATAGATAGGTTAAAGATTTATTTTTAAATTTTTAGTGCTTTTAGGGTTTTTTGAAGTCGTTTTTGTTTGTTTGCAAAAAAAAAAAAATTATTTGTTAGTTTTTAGTGACATATTTTTTATTTTATAAAATATGGGTAGTCCTAATAAAGATGCTTCTAGAATGAGAAAACTGCGTTAAACTGAAACTGTAAATGAGAGAGGAAAACGCTTAAAAGAAATTAGAGAAAAAAAAACTTTTTACAAAAAAAATATAACCGACTTCAATGATAAAAAACACTGAAAAGTATCAAATAACTTTAATTTTGGAAGTCGGTGTTTCTATAATAGTTTAGTCTCTTCGTTATTTAACACCGACTTCCAAAATTAAAGTTATTTGATACTTTTCAGTGTTTTTTATCATTGAAGTCGGTTATATTTTTTTGTAAAAAGTTTATTTTATTTTACACTTTTTAGTTATGGTACCACCACTAAAAAGTACCCCTCAGTCAAACTTAAATACCTTATAGTCAGAGCGCATCTCATAACGGTACTAATAATCCCAAACACGGTTAGATTACATTAATTTACCTTTCGGCTTCATCATCAGATCAGTTCGATATATCCTCTCCCCCTCTTCTTTCAAACAGTCATTAGACTAGATGCTGGAGAGGGAAAGGATATATCGAACTGATCTGATGATGAAGCCGAAAGGTAAATCTTTCAATCAGTCACTAGACTAGATGCTGATAATCCCGGCTGTAGCATCAGGCCAGATTTATGTCAACATTGCAATGAACTTAAAATTTAGTCCTGTTTAAAATGAGCCCAAACACGACTACGGTGCTGTAATTTCAAGGTTTGTACTTTTTCTGATGCTCCTGGCTTCAGCATCAGGTCTCTATGTACTTTGGTGTTCTTTATTAGCAGTACGTTTATCCACACATCGAGCCGTTTTCAATGAGCCTAAACTCGATATATCTGCTGTTTGTTGTCGAGGACTTAGGTACTCTGCAGACTATCCTGACTGCAGCATCAGGTCATGACTTGATGATCATGAGACCAAATGTGGCAAATGCCCTATCAAACATCAAAACAATTTACTAAAACAGTCCTTGCCTGTTCGAGTAACTTCTTACTGTTAAGGAGTTGTACCTTCCATCATCAGCCCAGCTACCTAAGATGGTAACGACCATACGCAAATATACAAGATACTTCATAAAATATGCGAAAATCAATAAGTGAGCCTATAAAATTTGAAGGTTGCCCTCGATTTCTCCAAGATCCCATCATCAGATCCTAATTTGGTGATGATGGGACCACCTCAGAACTATCTACTTTCGAACAAAAAAAGAATTTTGAAAATCCGTCCACATTTGGGGGAGTATTCGACGAACAAACATACAAAAAAAAAAAAAAACATACAAACAGCCGAACGTAGTACCTCCTCCTTTTTGGGAAGTCGTTAAAAAAACGTTCCACGCGTTTCAAATGCGAACCCTGGCCAGCGCGAAAACAGACTATCAATCATGTCAATATGTTACGTAGGTTGAATAAGGAAAGTCAAGAAGGTTATAATCATCGTCTTAGTTTGAATCGTACTCGATTGGCCACTAAAACCTAAGTAAAGACGATGGTAGAAATCTTACTACCATCGTCTTTCTATAATACACGCTCGACTAGCCAATGAAACTGAAGAGGAACGGTCAGAACGATTAAGTGGCCTACGTATTCGTTCTAGTCAGAGGCTGCTTAATAAACGTTGCAATGTACTAACAGTCGACGTCCTCCTTTTTTTTTCGGTGGGACAAATCATCCAACAACAACTCCCGCTCTTGAGTGGAGCGAGAGATAGTGTCAGACTCTTACTGACTAAAAACCCACCCCGTTCCTTCTAGCCTCTTCATACCAGGGCTCGAGTTTCCTTTCGGATAACCCTGGCCCCAGTAGGCTTCGACCTGCTGCTGACAACTATTTCAGGCGCGCGGGAACAGTGCGCGCCGTCGACGTCTTGGGCTCGGTCCGGACAGTTACCGGATGGTCGGACAGCGAGCTACCCATGGCTCGCAGTAAGCGAGCCCGCGTCTAAGGTGGTCGGAAATCCGCATCAGAATCCCAACGGCGGCGGCGAGGGCGCCATTGCCTGATGCGGTCGGCCTCCTCCTTTGCTAGCATTACTGCTTTGCAGAAGGAGACGACCGCCTGCCACTCCTCCTCGCTCCGGACCATGGCCTCAACCAAGGCCCGGCGCGAGAGGTCTCCGCCGCCGATGATCCCCATAAAGGCACGGCGATGCTCTGCCCAAGCAAGGCACACCTCCGGGCGTACCGCACAGTGGCGACACCCGGGCGTCTCTTCAATCCATGCAGGAACCTCCCAAACGTGCCATGTCCGGTGAGGACCTGCGATATGCGGAAGGTAAGGACGCCGTTAGGTCTTTCCAGCCACGTCTCAAAGATGGCGTGCCCAGCACTGGGTTGCGATAGTCGCTGACGCCATTTCACCATGAGATCCCGCCTGAGCTCTGTCCGCCATGCCTTGACCTGTCGTGGCAGTGGACTTTCACCCCGGCATTGCATCTACGCGCATCTCACCGGTCGCTTTTGCAGCGACGGCCCCCACACCGGCGCCCCGTATTCCGAGGGCCGTAAAAAACACATAGCTTCGGATTTTTGCAGCGCCACCTCGAGTCCCAACTCCTGGATCCTGCCAACGACTTTTGCAACCCCACGTGTCGCTAGAGCGACCGCTGCCTGATGCGACCTTCCCTGCGCTAGAACCAGCGTGTCGTCTGCGTAGCAAGCCACGCTGACCCCGTCAGGGAAGTCACCGCGCAGTACGTAGTCGTATCCGATGTTCCACAAGGGTATAGCCTTAAAATTTCCACTACCTTCACGAGGTCATCTACCTTCCACTTATTGACCAGTTCCGTTGCCTATCTCTGAACCCAGCATCAGAACTGCACGAAATACTTATCAAACAAAAAAAATACATCAAAATCAATCCATAAATGACTGAGTTATGCCCGAACAAAAATTAATCGGATATTCAGAGAATGATATTTTTCTGAGCAGTGGTGGCCGAGTGGTAATGGCCCCGACTTACGAGTTGTAGGTCGCGGGTTCGAACCCAGCCAGGCGCATTACTTTGTGTAATTTATTTCATCACCACTGCTCTCAAAACGGTGAAGGAAAACATCGTGAGGAAACCGGCATGTCTTAGAACCAAAAATTCGACGACATGTGACATTCACCAACCCGCATTGGGCCTGCGTGGTGGATTATGGCCCATTCCCTCTCCTAGAAAGGAGGCCTGAGTCCCAGCAGTGGGAACATTAAAAGGCTGATGATGATATTTTTGAATGAAAAACGTTTTCTAGTTTTTTTTTTTAATTATCAGTAGTAGGTAAACCTAGAAAGTACATACCGTTACAATTACAACAAGCCCAAACTCGGCTAGAATACATTGTCTTATAATGGAGTTCCGGTGCCTCTCTCTGGCTTCATCATCAGATCTGATGATAGAATGGTTCTTATTGTACGCAAATGCTTTACTTCTAGGTAAAAATACCAAAATTGCTGTACGTTTTCCTAAAAAATTTGAAGAGTTCCCTCGATTTCGTCAAGATTCCATCACCAGGTCCCAATTTGGTGACTATGGGACCATTTCGGAAGTATACTCTTTCCAACAAAACAAGAATGTTTGAAATCGGTTGGTAAGCGACGAAGTTATGCGCGAAAAAACTTAAAAAAAAACATCCGAATTGAGAACCTCCTCCTTTTTTAGAAGTCGGTTAAAAATATGTTTTCTATCTGTGTACTCAGTGTCGTGTCGAAGACTTCGAGACTTGATAAAGGAAATAAGTCGTAAACTGACGAAAGTATACACGTTTAAACTGTACCTATACCTACCTATGGTTGTGGTAATTTTAACTGTAGGCAGCCTCCATCTGCCATACAGTGATTGCCTACTAATTTGATCGACGCTTCTCGTTTACAAACCGCACACACGTTAGCCTGTTTAATTTGAGCCTATATTTAGGTACTTTGACGTAATAGTGTTTTTTTAGCAATTTTATGGAATAGCTCGTTTGGTTGGAATACAATTAAACAAGACTTTTTGGATAATAACAATATTTGATCCGCATTAGTGTTGAAATATGTGGTTTTTATTAGTTTTATATCTATAAATATATAAGGAGAAACTGACTGACAGACATCAACGCACAGCCGAAACTACTGAGACTAGGAGCGTGAAATTTTGCACAATGCTTCATTTTCATTCCCGTACCGGCACTCGTGCGAGCTGGTCGTTTTTATTGTCGCGGAGTTACTTTTTATCCCCACTGCGCTAAATACTGCGCACGCGCTGCAGATGTGCGCCGGACCGCCCGGCTTCGTGTGCCTTACGCGATCGAGCCGCATGAGATGACTGATAGTCTGCGGGTACGAAACTTGCGACGGCCGGAGCGACGGCGGGGCGGCGCGACAGCGATGTAATCAAATGTATTAAAACATTACGCGCTGTGTACGAAACGGGCGATGGCGGAGCGGCGCGATCGAGCGATGCACGGGCGGCGGCAGAGCGGTGGCGGCGCGGAGCGATGAAAACAGACTCGTTTGATTTCGCCGCTCGCGCGGGTACTTGCATAGTGTTGCATTTTTATCACAGTAATAATATAGAAATTATGGAAGTTGACAATGAAGAGTTAATATCTTTAATTTTATCAAAACCGGCTATATGGGACAGTAAAAACGTACACCATAAAAACAAAAGAGTTATAATAAAGTGTTGGGAAGAAATAAAACGCCATTTCGGGAATGTTGAAGGTACGTGTAATTTTCATGTTACAAATTGTTATTTACAAAATACTCTTTAAATTTTTCCCTTACATTTATTGCTAGATTTCCCGCGAGGTTGTTTCTGCGATGTCGGCGAGTTTCATTCACATTTGTGGTTATGTTATTTGAGGTTATGTTTGAGTAATAATAATCGTTGGAGCCATCTTGATTTTTCATTCGATTTGCCATTTTGTTTCGTACACACGCAAGACACCGCTGTCTCATCGCCCCGCGTCGCACCGCACCGCCCCGCCCCGCCGTCGCTCCGGCCATCGCAAGTTTCGTACCCGCAGACATAAAGTTAGCGCTTCCTCGCGCTGTCAGACTCCTTTATGTATGAATGACGTGCAGAGCCTATTGAACGATTCTTCAGACATGGAGGTTGACAATAAAAATGAAGAGGTACGTATACAGTCAAGACCAGAAAAGAGGGTAAGAGAGGATAGTGCTGAAGAAGAAGAGGGTTGGACAAAAGTTAAAGGGAGTACAAAGAAGGTGTGTCTCGGCAGTAAACAGTCGGTAATAGATGATAAGTTCGAAGTCTATGCTTCCTCTAAGGAACGATTGCCGAAACAATTCGCAATGGCTCGTATTTTGAAAGAAAATAATATTACTAGAATTCGCCATATTAAATATGCATTGAATTGAAGTCCTTTCAAAATATGCATTGAATTTGACTGCGAATCGGCTGCTCAGAACTTATTGACATGCGAGAATCTAATAGAAAAGGGATGGAGGTTTCAGAGGGCTATGCAATTGTCTATCTGTTACGGTCTTATCAAGGATGTAGACCTAGACTTTACGGATGACGAGATCCTCAGAAACCTCTCATGTCCAGCTCCTGCAAAGCTTTTATCTTTCAAGAGGCTAGACCGTCGTGACAGAGATAAAGGAGGTTGGTGCCCCAGCGAAACCCTTAGACTTTGTTTTGACGGTGATCATTTACCTGCGTCGGTCCGCGTATGTGACATAAACATCAAAGTCTTACCATATGTACACCAAGTGTCACAATGTTCCCAATGTTGGAGGTTAGGCCACAATCGGAAAATGTGCCCTCGAAGACCGTGATTTGTCCGAAGTGTGGTGGCCGGCATGAAAATTGCGAGACTTCATCGTTTTCATGTGTCAACTGTAAAGGGAATCACATATCTCTGAGCAAGTCTTGTCCGGTTTATAAGAAGGAAAGGAGGTTGAGGGAGATTATGGCTGAGTTTGGATGTACATACAGGAAAGCCCTAGAATGTTACGTACTACCCGAAAACCAAGTTTCCACCGAAGTGGGCGTTGCTTTTCAAGCCTCAGTAGCCTCAGAAAACCGGTTCTCAGAGATACCTCATTTTTTAGACGAGCCTACACATACTAGGAAACCGGATCGAGAAGCCTCTCATCGTTCCAGTTATGCTGAAATAATTCGGACTACGGCCACAGTTCATAACGAACAGACTCCTATCACGCTTAGAAAGGATGGTGAAATTCCAAAACCAAAATTAATACAGTCTCCGAAAGCAAAAAAAAAAACCACCCAAAGATGACTGGATGTTTTGGAACTCAGATACGCCTGAATATAACCCAGTACCCAGTGATGGAGAGGGTACCGTGGATGAACGTCCATCTAGAATAAAAGAAGTTATCTACCTCAAGAAGACTAACTTAATTTTTAAGATAAGATGTGTCTTCCAATTGTGCCTAGAATGGTTAACCTTAACGTCAGTGAGTTTAGTTTCCGAGTGGCCGTGGATAAAAACATTGTTTAACTTTTTTATTAGGTGTGATGGCTAATAAACCAATTAAATTAAATATTTTGCAGTGGAATGCCCAAAGTATCAGACCCAAGTTAGCATCGTTTCAACAACTTTCATGCCAAGAAAAAGTACATATTGCTGCCTTAAGTGAGACTTGGCTAGAATCAGAAAGTAATTTTAAAGTTAGTGATTATGTTGTTTATCGTGCGGACCGGATGACTCATACGGCGGTGTAGCTATCATAGTACACAAATCTATTAAAGCGCAGCTTCGGCGCGTTCAGTTGAATATAATGGCATTGAGGTAGTGTGCGTGCGATTATTTAACTGCGATCCGTTTGAAAATATTGTTTCTGTCTATTTTCCATCTAGAATCGTAATCACTCAACAAGATCGAGATAGTTTGTTATCTTTATGGCCTTCCAAAACTTTAATTCTTGGTGATTTTAATGCCCATGACGTCAGTTGGTCTTATAAAACTGATCTCAGAAGCAGGCTTATCCGCGACTTCCTTTTAGACAGGAACTTTATTTCTTTGAACTATGGGACGCACACGCGAGTTCGCTTAGTTGACAATACTTAGTTTACAACAGTCATCTCCGGATATATCTTTGGTTTCCACAGATATTGCGTTAAATTTTAGTTGGACCGTTTTAAATGAAAACCTGGGCAGCGATCACTTAATTATTAACAGTCTACATTATGTACTTCATACATCCCTCCCGTAATTAAAAGAAATTTTGAAAACGCAGATTGGACTTCATTTAAAAAACATCTTGCACAATTTTTTTTTAATTTGCGTTTACCGAATGACCTCCAAAAAGCTTACGATTTATTTTTAGATATTTTGAATGAAGCAGCAAACAAATTCGTCCCGATGATAAAATTTAAACAAAACCCTTCTTCAAATTTCATCCCAAAGCCGTATTAGACTGCAGAGCTGTCACATGCTGTGGCTCAACGTAGGCTCGCACTATCTAAATTTAGGCGAAATCCCTCGCCCCAAAACTTAAATAATCTTAAAATTCGGATAAATGAATCACAACGTTTAATTCGTAAGGCTAAAGGAGTGTAAGTCCCCTCTTTGAGGCGTGGCTGGAAAGACCTCACGGCGTCCTTACCTTCCGCATGACGCAGGTCCTCACCGGACATGGCAAGTTCGGGAGGTTCCTGCATCGGATTCGAGCGGAAGAGACGCCCGGGTGTCGCCACTGTGCGGAACGCCCGGAGGACACGGTGGAGCACACAGTTGAGGTGTGCCCTGCTTGGGCGGAGCAACGCCGTGTCCTCGTGGGGGTGATCGGCGGCGGAGACCTCTCGCGCCGGGCCTTGGTTCAGGCCATGGTCCGGAGCGAGGAGGAGTGGCAGGCGGTCGCCTCCTTCTGCGAAGCAGTAATGCTAGCAAAGGAGGAGGCAGACCGCATCAGGCAACGGCGCCCCCACCGCCGCCGCCGGGATTCCGATCCCGATTTCCGGCCACCGTAGACGCGGGCTCGCGGATGGCGAGCCATGGGTAGCTCGCTGTCCGATCGTCCGGTAACTGTCCGGACCGAGCCAAGGCGTCGACGGCGCGTACTGTTCCCGCGCGCCTCAAGGAGTTGTCAGCAACAGGAGGGGCCCATCGGGGTCGAAGCCTACCGGGGTCGGGGTTATCCGAAAGGAAACTAGAGCCCCGGTATGAAGGCTAGAAGGAACGGCGCGGGGTTTTTAGTCAGTAAGACTCTGACACTGTCTCCCGCTCCACCCAAGAGCGGGTTTCGTCAATGATGATTTTCCCCGTCGACAGAAAAAAAAGGCTAAAGGAGTGAATTGGCAAACTTTTTGTTCCTCTGTAGACCATGAATTAACGTCTAGTGACATGTGGCGTAAAATGAGATGGTTGAAAGGTTATCGCTCGCCTAAACATTATGTCGACATTCAAAGTGCCACAAATCTGTTAAATTAATTATCACCGGATTATGTCTCCCCTTCGACCCCTATGGTTCACCACATTAACCCTATACTAGAATGTGAGTTCTCCATACAGGAGCTGGATAAATGTATCAAGTCTAAGGATACATCTCCTGGATGCGATGATATATCTTATTCTATGATTAAGAATTTACCCAATGAAGGTAAATCTGTATTACTAACATTATTTAATATTTTTTTAAGTACAGTTTTGTACCTTCTCATTGGCGCGACATATTATGTATCGTCCCTATTCCAAAACCTGGTCGTGACCCTAGTAATGTCTCTTCACTCCGACCTATATCCTTATTATCATGCATATACAAAATTTTCCATTATATTTTACTTCGAAGACTAGAATGGTTTCTGGAGAGAGGCAACACATTCTCTGTGAACACCGTTGCCTTCCGTAGAAGTAGGTCGTGTCTGGATGGTCTGAGTTGCTTAATCTCCACAATACAAACTAGTTTTTCCGAGGGTTCTTCGACTATTGGTTGTTTTGTGGATATAAATAATGCATACAATAACGTAAATAATACTGTTTTGATCAATGTTTTAGATAACCTCAAAGTAAGTTCACTCATATGTAATGTAATTTGTGGAATTTTCTTCATAGAAGAGTACTCAAAATAAAATCTGGCAATAATTTTATTAGTAGACACTCTGGATGTGGATTGGCACAGGGTGACCCGATATCTCCACTCTTATTTAACATAATAACGTCAGAGATTTGTAAACGTCTGCAGAACGACATTTGCATATGCCAGTACGCGGATGACTTCGCTATATATATGTACAGTATTCTTCTGTTAGTGAAGGGAAAACCAAAATCCAGTTTAGTCTTGATTTAATCAACAACATGTTAACGCTTGTCAGTTTGGATATTTCTCCCGCTAAAAGTAAAATCTCTTTTTTTTAGTAGAGGTTACCGTAGACCAGTTATAGAAGTGCGTTTAAACGATACGATGTTAGAATTAGTTGACCATGTCAAGTATTTAGGTATGTGGCTGGACAGAGGTCTTCGATGGAAGAAACATATTGATGAAGTTCGGGAACGAGTACAATCAATGTTTTTAAGAATTAATCAATGTTTTTAAGGTTTTGGTGGGACCTGGGTGGGGTATTCACCCCAACCATCTAAGACGGCTATATATGTCACTTATTCGTAGTCGTATAGACTTTGGTAGCTTTTTAATAGACAATAGCGCCGACACACATTTAAAACATTTGTTTGCGTTTAGTAGGTGGATTTATCAAAAGCACCCACATTCCACGGATTCCATCACATGTATCGGCATGTGATGGAATCCGAACTATTAGTTCCCCCTCTTTTTATTCGCCGCTGATACTTAGCTGATAAATTTTACTTAAAATCCAAATGCTTTGATTTTCCTATAATAAGCATACTAGATAAACTACACGGTTGTAGCAGCATGGTACCTCCAAGAGCTGACGACGGACCGCAAGCCACCGTGCTAATCCACCCAACCAGTTACGTTTTCGACCATTCTTTTATAGAAATATGAGGGTACACGTTTTTCGACAATTTCTGATTAAGAAACAGTGAAGCAACACGTTTACGACAAATCAAGAAATAGGATAAGCTTGTAAGCGCAAGCTGGGCCAAGCAGAAGCTCCAACACCATCCGTGATCTTCAGTTTGTGCTTCGCGGCAGCGCAGATGGAACACGTGGACTCGCGTAGCGGAGATCTTCACACGACGACGTCACCGGGCGAAAAGGAACGCGCTGTTTTTTTTTTTTTTTTGAGTGGCCTCTCGCAGGTCAACCTCTGAGGTTGTCGTCTGCTCAACCGAACTTGCCTGTGGCGGCCCTGAATAAATTCAAAGCCTCCAGCCAGGGCTTACTTAAAAACTACTTATAATTTAAGTGACAACGCTAAGGGCACCCCCTGTGGGGTACGAGCCTCGGCTTAGGGCGTCACTGGGGGAGGGCAGCAAAGAGACGGGCTGGATCGAGCAAAAACAATAATATTTATTATTATTAAGGGAATTTAAAGCTACAGCTCAGCGGCGCGGGCTGGCTCGAGCAAAAGTCGGGGAGGACGATTACGTGAGTTTCGCGGCGGACCTCGGCGGCGAGGCCTGAAGGATGTCGGTTTGTAGTGTTTACGAACTGTACTGGTTTCCCTACGGCTCTCTTGGAGCAGGGTGATGGGGTCGTCTGGGGTCACGAGAGTGTGCCTTGGTCGGCGAATCTTTGAGATGCGGGAGGGTTCGTAACGGGCTGCCCGTACGATGAGGGGGTTTCGATGTTTCAGAGCAGAGTCAAAGAAGCGCTTGCACAGGCGCTTCATGAACTGCTGTATGGTGGGGACTCTGAGATCCAAGTGGATGTTCTCATTTCGGACGTAATAATGGGCTCCTAGGATCCTACGGAGGATACGATTTTGGAGGGTCTGCATCCGGTGGATGTGACGGGCCTTGGCATGTGCGAAGATCGCACCGGCGTACGTCAAGATCGGGCGGATGACTGCGGTGTAGAGGCGCAATTTGCACTTGCGTGACAATTTGCTGCGGGCAGTCATCATACAGTGAAGCCTACCGTGAGCGAAAGCAGCTCGCGAGCGAGCCTGGAACGCGCTGCGCGCGCGGCTCACATTTATAGAAACGAGAGTGGATAGTGCCGTGTGCAAAAGCGCGCCCCGCGCCCCGCGCACGCCTCACCCTACGCGCGTCGCTATTGGCGGATTAGCATACTGATTAATGTATATAAGTAATGTGGTTTTTGGAAAAATAAAGAGTTATCATCAGATCGTCAACTGTTCTTATTATTCGCAAGTCCTGGTCTAGTTAGCTACCAACGCTAAAGTGGTGACCCCGAGAATCCTGAACACTGCATCATGAAGAACGACATCGAAGACTTCAGCGATTGTCAGGCCAGTGCATTAATGAAGAACGACGTAGCATCAGTCTCACTTCCTGCAAGACTACCACCATTTTGGCGCCAAAACCCTCGACTATGGTTCGCGCAATTTGAAGCCGCAGTCGCTGCCAGCAAGATAAGTGAGGAGCAGAAATTCAACCTGGTCGTCCCACTACTCGGCAACTGCGACCTAGAACAGATCGGAGACATCATCCTGCACCCACCAAGCACCGGCAAGTACAGCGCGCTTAAAGACAGACTCATCTCAACTTATCAAGAGTCAGACCACCGGCAGCTACAGAAATTACTCAGTGGCCTCGAGCTCGGTGATAACAAGCCAAGTCAGCTGCTGCGTAAAATGCGAGACCTCGGTGGAAAGCTACTGTCAGATGAGGCGCTAAAGGTTATGTGGCTTAACCAACTGCCCACACAGGTGCGCGCCGTACTCTCCGTTAACACCGAGTCGCCCTTCGAAGTGCTAGCAGCGATGGCAGACAAGATGATGGAACATTTTGAACCCGCTACAGTCGCCGCAGTTTCCACGGCAAACCCTCCATCAACAAATCCAGCTGTCAATGAGGTGCAGATAAACGCGGTGACAGCACTGCAGATCAGCATTCTTACGAAGCAATTAGAGAAATTGTCACTTGAAGTCGCCGAACTCCGCACTCACCAATACTCGTCTCATCGCCGTTCGCGTCAAAACTCCGCACATCGTGGCCGCTCACGCTCGCATTCAAGACAACGTTCTGATAGCGCCCGCAAGCCCGGCGATTCCGACTGGGTATGTCGATACCACTACCGATTCGGCAACGGAGCACGAAAATGCGAATCGCCGTGTACCTTCGTAAAGCGGGAAAACTAAAACGTTCATCGACAGTGGCGGGTGTCGATGTGAACCAACCAAGCCGCCGCCTATGTGTGGTCGACACCAAAAGCAAAGAAAAATTTCTTGTCGACACGGGAGCCGACATATCAGTACTAGCCGCACGAAACCAAAAATATACAAAACCAACAGTGGACGCAGGTTACAAACTTTACGCGGCAAATGGCACAGAGATTCGTACCTACGGAGAGCGCACACTCGAGCTCAACCTAGGCTTACGAAGAAGCTTTAAGTGGACTTTCGTCGTCGCAAACGTAAAGACTTCAATACTGGGTGCCGACTTTCTAGTACATCATAAACTGTTAGTCGACTTGCACCAAAGAAAACTTGTAGACCGCGTAACGGAACTCAGCGTGAACGCCATCAAAATAAACAGCAAAGAAGAATCGATACACATTATCAACCGCGACCACACTCATCACGATCTGCTGAAGAAATATCCAGATGTACTGCGGCCGATGACACTCAAAACTCCAACCAAGCATGACGTCACACACCACATAGAGACAACTGGGCCACCGATCTACTCACGACCACGCCCACTACCACCCGACAAATATAAAGCAGCAAAACTCGAGTTCGAGCGCATGATCGAGAACGGAATATGCAAGCCGTCAAACAGTCCGTGGGCAAGTCCACTTCATATCGTAAAGAAAAAGGACGGATCACTGCGAGTATGTGGCGACTACAGAAGACTCAACGCCGTCACAGTCCCAGACCGATATCCCATTCCAAGAATCCAAGATTTTACATACCAACTTCACGGCAAGAAAATTTACTCAAAACTTGATCTGAAAATGGCGTACTTTTGGATCCCTATTTCGAAACAAGATGCTCAAAAAACAGCGATAATAACACCGTTCGGACTCTTCGAATTTACCTGCATGACGTTTGGCTTAAGAAACGCGGGTCAAACTTTTCAAAGATTCATGCACGAGGTTCTACGAGGACTAGACGACAACGTATTCTGCTTCGTCGACGATTTGCTTGTCCATTCAAGAAATAAAGAAGAACACCGCCGCCACTTAGAACAAGTACTCGAACGCCTAAATACCTATGGCGTCAGTCTTAACATCAGCAAGTGCGAGTTTGAAAGAGAAAACATCGAGTTCCTCGGATACGAAGTAACATCAGAAGGAATCAAACCTACTCAACAACGAATACAAGCCATCGTCAACTACCCGAAACCACAGACAGTTCAAGAACTAAGACGATTTCTTGGAATGATCAACTTCTACCGTAGCTGTTTACCCCATCAAGCCGAGCACCAACATGAATTAAACAAATACCTACACAATAGCAAAAAGAACGACAAAACTCCGATACAATGGTCTCAAGTAGCAGAAGAAGCCTTTGAGAAATGCCGTCAAAGCATACTCGAGGCAACAACATTGACTCATCCGACACCTAACGCGCCGTTATATTTATTTACTGACGCATCAAATACCAGCATCGGCGCCGTCCTTCAGCAAAAGGTTGACAATATCTGGAAACCCCTAGCATTCTTCTCGAAAACTATGAGTGAAACGCAGCGACGTTACAGCGTGTACGATCGCGAATTATTAGCAATGTACACCGCTGTGCAACACCTAAGACGGCTGATAGAGGGTAGTGACCTAACAATATTCACCGATCAAATCAGGTAGTAAGAGTGATCCCTCTAATTATAGACCAATATCTGTGCTTCCAGCACTGAGTAAAATCTATGAAAAAATCATGCTTGACCAGATGTTGTCTCACTTTAATTCTAATAGGATTTTGCACAGTCATCAGTTTGGTTTCACGAAAGGAAGGTCAACGACGGATGCAGGAGTGAAACTCATCAGTCACATTTTGGAATCCTGGGAGAAATCCCAGGATGCCATTGGCATATTCTGTGACCTCTCTAAAGCATTTGACTGTGTTGACCATAATACTCTAATCTGTAAATTGCATCACTACGGAATTCGTGGACGAGCTGCTGATCTTGTTTTTTCCTATTTATCTTACAGGCAGCAAAAAGTATCCATTAATGGGGCGACGTCCTCGGGATCTCTAGTAAAGATGGGCGTGCCTCAGGGTTCAATTCTTGGCCCTTTCCTTTTTCTAGTTTACATTAATGACCTTCCTTATATGATGGCTAATTTATCCGATATAATTCTATTTGCTGATGACACCTCTCTTATTTTTAAAGTAGATAGAAAAGATGGGGATGTCTTGCATGTTAACGAAAGTCTGGCAGTTCTTTCGAAATGGTTCGAAGCTAATAATCTCCTATTAAATGCCAATAAAACTAAATGTATAAAGTTTTCATTACCTAGTGTCCCCCAAGTTGGCGTCAGTCTAATTCTTGATGACAAAAAACTTGATGTTATTGCGGACACTGTGTTCTTGGGTATGACTATCGATTCTAAACTGCAGTGGGGCGCTCATATTAGAACTCTCTCGGGAAGATTAAGCTCAGCTGCATATGCAGTTAGAAAAATAAGGCAATTGACAGATGTAGCTACGGCTAGGTTGGTTTACTATGCTTATTTTCACAGTATTATGTCTTATGGCATTTTATTGTGGGGATCTGCAGCTGATGTGGACTCAATTTTCATATTGCAAAAGAGAGCTATCCGGGCTATTTATAGGATGGGTCCTCGCGAGTCCCTCAGAAATAAATTCAAAGAAATCGATATTCTGACTCTGCCTTCTCTTTATATCTTGGAATGCATTTTGTATGTTCGTAAAAACTTAGGACTCTTTAAAATTAGAAGCGATTTCCACAACAAAAATACACGTAGTAAACACGAAATTGTATTACCCAAATGGAGATTAGCTAAGACCAGCAAGTCATTCCTAGTTAATAGCATACGTTTTTACAACAAGCTACCAAAGGCGGTAACTGAACTTAGTGAGGGAAAATTCAAAACGCATATTAAGCGTGTCTTAACCAAAAAAGCATATTACAAGGTTAAAGACTATGTCGAAGACACGCTTGTTTGGCAATGACTACCTCTGCACATGTGGCTCCCTGGTAACTCACCAATATTGTGTCTGTTAACTGCTCCACCTCTGTTTTAATATATATACATTTTTTATTTGTATTTTTTTTTCTATAGGACATTGCTTTTGCAATAAGTATTTTTTTTTTTAATTTTTGAGACTTCAACTACCTTAAACTCGTTGATAATTTATTTTGTTATCAATTTATTGATAGTTGCAATTATCTATATTTCTATTGCTTTTTTTTTTATATAGCCTCTTTTTCGTTTTGTAATGTGAATGTGAGAACACTGTATACCTTACAAACCTTTAGATTACTTCCTATTTAAATTACTTTTTTATTTGAATTACTTTTTTTATTTTTTGCTTTTGTGTACAGTATTGATATGCACTGTTCTTACATACTATCATATTGTAACACCTACCACTTTTTTTAAAAGAGTAACCATGGAGTTTCTTGCCGGTTCTTCTCCATAGGAAACGACCAATTTGGAACCGTGCACTAGCTTCTGACGTTTTATAAGTGCCCATGTAGGCCTATGTGAAATAAAATATTTTGACTTTGACTTTGACTTTGACTTTGATCACAAACCGCTGACGTACACGTTGACAAGAACATCAAGTAGCAGCGATACACCACGAAGAGAAAGACAGTTACATTACATAAGTCAGTTTTGCTCGAAGATCAAATACGTTCACGGTGATAAGAACGAAGCAGCCGACGCCTTATCACGTATCGAAGAAATCAACTTGTCGCACTCTACAATTGACTACAACCTACTTGCACAAGATCAAGAAAATGACGAAGAACTGAAGATCTGCATGTCCAACCCAAATCTGCAATTTACACGTATCACATTGCCCGGAGGCCAGCGACCCATCATATGTGAAACATCAACAGGCAATACTCGCCCATACCTGCCAGCGACTTATCGTATAGCAGCATTCAAAGCACAGCACGAACTAAGTCACCCAGGTGTGCGAACAACAAGGAAAATAATGACAGCAAAGTTTTTCTGGCCAAGCATGAACAAAGACGTCGGTTTGTGGGCTAAATCGTGCATCGGCTGCCAGCGTGGAAAAGTTCAACGTCACGTTATCAGTCCACTCGGCGAGTTTCAAAAATCATCACGCTTCGCCCACATCCACCTGGACATTGTTGGCCCATTGGCGCCATCTAACGACTACAGATATCTGGTAACGATGATCGACCGCTGCACTAAATGGCCGGAGGCGATACCTATTCGTGACGTCACCGCCGACACTGTGGCCAAGGCATTATACGAAGGATGGATATCGCGATTTGGCTGTCCAATACGTGTAACGACAGATCAAGGAAGGCAATTGGAATCGTCGCTTTTCAACGCCTTAATGAAAAAATTCGGCATCACAAGGATACGAACTACTGCATACCACCCGCAAGCAAATGGTCAAGTCGAGCGCTGGCATCGAATGTTGAAGGTGGCGCTCATGGCAAGAGGCGCCGGGACACATTGGAGCGACGAATTAGCGACCGTGCTGCTTGGATTACGTACAGCACTACGCGGAGACACACAAGTCAGCCCGGCCCTGATAACCTACGGATCGACACTAAGAATACCGTCAGACTTCTTAGCGCCCACACAGCCGAAAAATGAAGACGCAGAATTCGTCCGCCAGCTGACCGAAGTAATGTCGTCACTTGCGCCTAACAGCAAGTCTCGTGTCAACAACAGGAGCACGTTTGTACACCAAGACCTAGCAACATGTACTCATGTTTTCGTGCGAAACGACACCGTGCGAAGTCCGCTGACCCCTCCATACGACGGCCCGTTCAAGGTTATTCAACGCGACAACAAACACTTCACCATACAGATGCCACTCCGAACTACAGTTGTCTCAATAGACCGACTTAAGCCGGCGCACCTACTCAACGAAGAAGTTATTGCTTCCCCGACAACATACGCGCAACAACGAGCACCGACCACTGAGAACACACGTACCGCGAGCATCGATCCTAAGTCGTCAACCGCTAACGCGCCGCGCACCACATACGTCACTCGTTCTGGCCGCGCAGTCAAACACATCGTACGCTTCGCTTAGGGGGGAGTGATGTAGCAGCATGGTACCTCCAAGAGCTGACGACGGACCGCAAGCCACCGTGCTAATCCACCCAACTAGTTACGTTTTCGACCATTCTTTTATAGAAATATGAGGGTACACGTTTTTCGACAATTTCTGATTAAGAAACAGTGAAGCAACACGTTTACGACAAATCAAGAAATAGGATAAGCTTGTAAGCGCAAGCTGGGCCAAGCAGAAGCTCCAACACCATCCGTGATCTTCAGTTTGTGCTTCGCGGCAGCGCAGATGGAACACGTGGACTCGCGTAGCGGAGATCTTCACACGACGACGTCACCGGGCGAAAAGGAACGCGCTGCGCGCGCGGTTCACATTTATAGAAACGAGAGTGGATAGTGCCGTGTGCAAAAGCGCGCCCCGCGCCCCGCGCACGCCTCACCCTACGCGCGTCGCTATTGGCGGATTAACATACTGATTAATGTATATAAGTAATGTGGTTTTTGGAAAAATAAAGAGTTATCATCAGATCGTCAACTGTTGTTATTATTCGCAAGTCCTGGTCTAGTTAGCTACCAACGCTAAACGGTCTTTGTTGTAATAACGCTTATTGGAGAAACAAGATAAAGCCTCTGTTAGTTTTGTCTCACGGTGTTCTTAAACAGGAACAAATGTACTGTAGCAAGCAAATAGACTTGTTCTCCATGACTACTTGGGTCAGCAATATGGACTTATCAGGTACTGTAAAGCCCAATTTAGATTCGGTAGATGAACCAAAACATTGTTAGAATGTCCATAATTTAAGATCATTATGTTGTAAGTCTCTAAATGCATTATGTTCCGATTTTTACTGTGTGTACACGGACGGTTCTAGGCGTGAAAATTTCAGTGGCGCGGCCTTTTTCGATTCACAACTAGGTACCCATTTCAAATTCCAAATTTTATCAAAAGTGTCAATAATGCACTTAGAGCTAAGCGCTATCGCTGAAGCTTTGGCCTACATCGAGTCATTAGACGGTGTCCGTTTCGTCATTCTTACTGATTCTAAAAGTGCTCTTCTCCACCTGATGAGATGTACGAGTACTTCACCTGTTAGGGGGCTTCCACTGGCTTATTCTATATTAAGAACCATTACGGATTTGATTGCCAAGCATAGAACTGTTGTATTGCAATGGGTCCCCCCTCCCATGTTGGACGAGAAGGTAACGAGGTGGTTGATCGTTTGGCAAATGAAGCTGGGTCAGATGGGGAAATTTATCCGTGTTATCCTTGGTACACTGAGCTTTTACCTTTGGTTAGAGACAGATGTATCGAATCGTGGTCAGAGTATTTTGATAAAAGATCTCTAACGAAAGGCATTTGGTACAAGACGATTCAGCCATCTCTTCCACGGATGCTTTGGTTCAGCGACGGGAAATTAAATAGACAGGAGGTTGTGACGGCTTTGAGACTCCGGTCCGGCCACATACCACTCAACAGCTTTGGATTTATGATGCGCAAAGTCGATTCTCCCAATTGTGTTGTCTGTGGCACTATAGAAGATGTGCATCATATCCTGTCGGAGTGTGTTCGTGTTGGGGTCCAAAGACGTCAAGCTTTTGCCAACAGTTTTAATGTGGGCTTCTATAATAGTATTCTGGACTCACCTTTAGCAGATGAGGCGAGAATACTTTATCGTATTATTATTAGTGGTATAAGGTTGCGGGTAGACTAATAAATATGTACTCGTATTTAAAATATTTGTATTAAATCATCAGGGTGACATGTTCTGTATAGAAAAAACCCCGCAAATAAAATGAGATTAAAAAAAAATGCTTCATTTTGTAACGTAGGAGAGCACTAAGAGAGGGTTCTTCGAAATTCATCTCCTAAAGGGATGAAACAAGGGTCCAAAATTCGTATCGATCGGCGGCGGCGATCTCTCGGGCCGGGCCTTGTTTCAGGCCGTGGTCCGGAGCGAGGAGAAGTGGCAGGCGGTTGTCTCCTTCTGCGAAGCAGTAATGCTAGAAAAGGAGGAGGCTGACCGCATCAGGCAACAGCGCTCACGCCCTAGCCGCCGCCGATCCCGATTTCCGGCCACCGTAGGCGTGGGCTTGCGGACGGCGAGCAAAGGGTAGCTCGCTGTCCGAACGTCCGGTAACTATCCGGACCAAGTCCCAGTCGTCGACGGCACGCACTGTTCTTATGCGCATCAAGGAGTTGTCAGCAACAGCAGTGGCCCAGCTGGGTCGAAGCCTACTGGGGCCAGGGTTAGCTCCGAAAGGTAGCTCAGCCCCGGTATGAAAGGCAAGAAAGAACGGGGTGGGTTTTTTAGTCAGTAAGAGTCTGACGCTATCTCCCGCTCGGTCCAAGGGTGGGGGATGTCACTTGGATGATTTAACCCACCAAAAAAAAAAATATGCAAGTATGGATTGCTTATTTATAAGTGATGAAGCTTATTTTTTTTCCCAAGGTCACAAGTTGGATACCACCGACACTAAGTACAACACAGGTCACAAAAGATCATGCGGGTATTAGACGCTATCAAACAGCTGGGTGTAAAACCACCCCTCAGTCGCCTGGATGGCCCGCGGGTGACTATGTATTTTTGCTGACATAATAAGTTTATAACTTTGTGATTTTTCATGATACAGTCATGAAGTTTTGTACATAGATTCTTTACATGTACTAGACGTGTTTCGGGTTTTGCATATATTAAAACTAATGTTGTATAGGTAGGTGCAGTCGATGACTTAGTAAAAGAAGACGGGGAGATGTTTTTTAACCGACTTCGAAAAGGAGGAGGTCCTATGTTAGGCTGAATGTATGTTTTTTTTTTTGTATGTATGTTCACCGATATTTCGGTCGATTTTGGACCGATTTTGAAAAAAATTTTTTTGATTGAAAGGTTATGCTTCCAAGTTGGTCCCATAGAAATATAGTTATGATCTGATCATGAACTTCAAAGATATGGAACAGAACTCCTCATAGAATCATAGCAGAATTGTCGTAACAAGTAAAATTGCTTTGTTTATACGTGTAGTCGATGACTGACTGAAAGAAAAGGGGGAGGGGAAATTTACCCCCTGTAAATTCATGTAATATAACCGTATTTGGGATTATAAGAATCGTTATGAGATGCACTCTGGCTATAAGGTAATTTATGTTTAGCTGAAGGGTAGGTACTTTTTAGTGGTGCATAACTAAAAAGTGAAAAATAAAAAAAAATTACAAAAAATTATAACCGACTTCAATGATAAAAAACACTGAAAAGTATCAAATAACTTTAATTTTGGGAGTCGGTGTTTCTTTAATAGTTTAGTCTCTTCGTTATTTAACACCGACTTCCAAAATTAAAGTTATTTGATACTTTTCAGTGTTTTTTATCATTGACGTCGGTTATATTTTTTTGTAAAAAGTTTATTTTATTTTACACTTTTTAGTTATGGTACCACCACTAAAAAGTTCCCCCTCAGTCAAACTTAAATACCTTATAGTCAGAGCGCATCTCATAACGGTTCTAATAATCCCAAACACGGTTAGATTACATTAATTTACCTTTCGGCTTCATCATCAGATCAGTTCGATATATCCTCTCCCCCTCTTCTTTCAAACAGTCATTAGACTAGATGCTGGAGAGAGAAAGGATATATCGAACTGATCTGATGATGAAGCCGAAAGGTAAATCTTTCAATCAGTCACTAGACTAGATGCTGATAATCCCGGCTGTAGCATCAGGCCAGATTTATGTCAACATTGCAATGAACTTAAAATTTAGTCCTGTTTAAAATGAGCCCAAACACGACTACGGTGCTGTAATTTCAAGGTTTGTACTTTTTCTGATGCTCCTGGCTTCAGCATCAGGTCTCTATGTACTTCGGTGTTCTTTATTAGCAGTACGTTTATCCACACATCGAGCCGTTTTCAATGAGCCTAAACTCGATATATCTGCTGTTTGTTGTCGAGGACTTAGGTACTCTGCAGACTATCCTGACTGCAGCATCAGGTCATGACTTGATGATCATGAGACCAAATGTGGCAAATGCCCTATCAAACATCAAAACAATTTACTAAAACAGTCCTTGCCTGTTCGAGTAACTTCTTACTGTTAAGGAGTTGTACCTTCCATCATCAGCTCAGCTACCCGAGATGGTGACGACCATACGCAAATACACAAGATACTTCATAAAATATGCGAAAATCAATAAGTGAGCCTATAAAATTTGAAGGTTGCCCTCGATTTCTCCAAGATCCCATCATCAGATCCTAATTTGGTGATGATGGGACCACCTCAGAACTATCTACTTTCGAACAAAAAAAGAATTTTGAAAATCCGTCCACATTTGGGGGAGTATTCGACGAACAAACATACAAAAAAAAAAAAACATACAAACAGCCGAACGTAGTACCTCCTCCTTTTTGGGAAGTCGGTAAAAATTAAACCGACTTCAAAAAGTACAAAATAACTTTAATTTCGGAAGTCGGTGTTAAATACCGAAGAGACAAGATTAGGTATCTATTGAAACACCGACTTCCGAAATTAAAGTTATTTTGTACTTTTTGAAGTCGGTTTAATTTTTTTGTAAAAAGTTTTTTATACTGTCTATGAATAACAAAAGTCTTTTATACTCAAAGGAGCAGTCTGAAGCTTTTCACGCCCAATAATGACGGCACTAAAACTCAATGCAAACTGCCTAAAATCGTTTTATTTGAGTGACAAGTACCTACTGATAGCTAGTCCCGAGGTAATTGTGCTGTGTAAAATTGATGTTACACAGTCACAACTAGTTTTGTCTGGTTTCAAGTTCAAACATTTACTAGGCTATTTTTAATACGTTTTAAAAACACTACAAAAATATTTTTAATGGTGGCCTAGTTGTTGTACAAAAATACCTTTTTATAAAAAAAAAAAACCGATTTCTTTAAAAAATTTAATTGAATTTGAGGAGATCCCTCGATTTCGCAAGAATAGATTTCATCATCAGATCCGAACTTGGTGACTATGGGACCATTTGGGAAGTATACCCTTTCCAATGAAAAAATAATTTTTCATATGGGTTGGCAAGCGACGAAGTTATGCGCGAACAAACATAAAAAAAAATGCAAACATCAGAATTGAGAACCTAATTTTTTTAGAAATTGGTTAAAAAATATTTGTAATTTAATAGTAGTTTTTTTAGCAGCTCAAATATACTTCTGACCGATTCTTACCATTGTAAAGTAGTTTTGACCTAAAACAGTCGACTGTGATATTGAAAACCAAACCAAACTCTTCTTGTCCTTATCCCATATTACTTGGGGTCGGCGCAACACGTTTTTTTTTCATTCTGTCCTGTCACCAAACAAGACTAGAGCAAAGATTTTATATATATCCTAGTACTAGATTGACTACGACAACCTCAAAAGCGTACCTGACAAGAAAAGTTACATAGAGTCCTGTCATCTCGTTCTACTAGTGTGTCCATACACTAGCTACATACGGGACAATTTTGCTCAAAAGTTAGTTAAAGATATTTTTGATATATCAAAATAGACATGCAAGTTCAAAAACAGTTAATATGTATAATATGCTTACCAAAAAGGAACTGTGAGTTTTCTCTGTAATGACTAGGAAATAGCTGATGTCCGTATGTATAATAGCAATATCCTCTTATGCGAGTATGAAATACCTACACTGATAAAAAAATGCCTAATGTGTGTGTACCTACGTAAGAAGATCACTTCTGAACGGCTGCACCTATCAGAATAAGGTTTGTCTGAAAGAAAAAACTAGTTAGTTTATAATAAAACTAATGTTATTCTCTTATTTTTACTTTATTAAAAATAGACTGATGCGTGACATTAAATTGTATATTTTTTTATTACGTTAAATTGCACTTATTAACTAACAAATAATACATTAAATAAATGATCCTCGACTGGTTTATAAATTTATTTATAATAACTACTACTATTACTACTACTAATTATTGCCGATGCCCGTTAGCGCCACAGGGAATTTCCGAAAGGGTAACCATGGTCCTGGAACACAAAAGGCAACTGAAGGACACGGGTAGATTTATTCAGTTTTCAGTATAAACCTCAAATAACTTGTCCCGCTCTAAGATGGAGCGTAAGGCGCTCTACCTTAGAGCAGGATAAGTTATTGGAGATTTTACCACATCAAAAAGTCTCCCACTATGTTTGTTTATCTATATCTGTTTGCAATCAACTCAAAACAAAGGATGAATTTACAAAAGGGTATATAGATGGAATAGAATTAGGTTTTAGTGTTGATTTAACTTTATGAACTATTACATCTTCAGACTTAATGTGGCGACTACAAATAAAACTGTTGCTGAAAAAAAAAAAATGGCACAACTTCAAAGCCATTGTTGCCGATAGTTCTCGTTTCTTGGAAATCTACAACAAAACATAAAAAATAATATATTACTAGTTGTACGGTGCAACCGCACATTGCGTAAATGCTCTCTCATCATAATTTAATTGTAATTAATTAACACACATTTTACATCAACTTCAGTTCACATTCGGACCGCGTCATAGCAACCCCTCATTTATCATTAGTTAAGGTCGTGGACTCAATACACGTATCAAGTGAATTACATAGTTTTACTTGTAGCATTTAGCATCCCTATCAATCAACAAAAGACGTACGGTAACAAACCAAACATCTTTTTGGTCCTTCGAGCCTTTTGAAAACAGTGACTATCAAATCAAAAAATATCAGTAACTATTAAAACTTCTATCAGTGTAGTGACAAGTGCTGTGTTCTATAACTCTAAACCGTGTGTGTGTGTGCTACTAGCAAGAAAGGACCACCTCCCGGGGAGTTGAGGACACGAGAGTTAAGCAGCAAACACAAGTAAGACCGTTTCAGCTATCACTGCGTGGAAAAACTTCGCCATGGAAGCTATTCACGCGAACCAAGCCGAGATCTACGAGGCTATGAGCAAGCTAGCCTCCAACATCAAGAAAGACAGTTCGGGCCGTAAGGTAGGTGATTACTTTAAAAGGCGGTTAGAAACATTGGAAGCGTATTGGGCTGACTTCCAATATAATCATGATCGACTTTGTACTGAGGAAAGCAGGTCTCACCCATATTTTATACAGAATGAATATGAGCGGGCAGCAGAGCTGTACAAAGCGGTTAAATTATTAATCAATCAACAGCAAGTACTGATGAAAACAGGGTAGTCAGTATTTCCGGAGTTGGAGACAAAGCCTCAACAGCAAGCAGGTCAACCATCATCATCAGGTACGTCTCTGACAAGCAAGCGAGATGAAGAACAAGCTGAATATTCATCTCCAGAAGTATTATCAAGAGGAACATCCAGCAAGACGGATGACATGCTCAAAAAACAATCAAGCAACTTCAGAGCATTACAGCGTACCATACAAAGTATTAATTTACACGAAATGTCCGAGAAGTGGGAGATGGAAGATGCTCTAAAGACTTTACACTCGAGATGGTCGGTAATTGATACATTGCATTGGGAATTAGATGGAGAACTGGAAAGCATGGATGAAGATTACGAGCAAGCTTACTCCAAGCAGGAAAAAATCTACAACAACATAAAAAGGGCAATAAATAGTAAGTTGTGGTCTGTGGCTCACAAAGCACAGTCAACTCCTAAATTAGACATTCCAATTTTTAGCGGATCCTATCAACAATGGACATCTTTCAAGGACTTATTTACTGAATCAATTCACGGTAACTATTCTTTGTCTAACGCTCAAAAACTGCAGTACCTCAAAAGCAAGTTGAGGGGAGAACCTGAGAAATTAATTCAACATTTACATATATCATCAGATAATTACAACATTAGTTGGGAGATTCTAAATCACCGCTACAATAATCTCAACTTAATCTGTAGCTCTCACTTAGCCACATTAACAAACATTCCGGCGGCGCAGCAAGCAACTATCAAGCACATCAAAACTCTGCATGACATCACCATCGAGAGTTTGAATGCTATAAAGAACTTAGGGGTAGAAGTTAGTTCTTGGGACCCATTACTCATACATCTATTATCAGCAAAATTAGATTCAGAAACCTATGAGGATTACGTGGCGTCTGTAAAAGACCCCAGGGCAATACCGAGGCTACAAGAGTTCCTTTCGCTCTTAGAAGGCAAGTTTACAGCAATGGAGTCGGCAAGCAGGAAACAAGATAGTCAATCATACAAATCAAACAAGCAATTTTCTGGAAAAACATCAAGGTCAAATTACAATTACGAAAAAACATCCGCTGCGAATGAAGAAAACATTTCGCAATCGAAAAACAATAAAAATAACAATTCGACGAAAATTATTTATAAGTGCCCGATTTGCAAGACAAATGACCATGGCATTTTTTATTGTCAGCAATTCCTCGAAATGACGCCACAAAACAGGCGAAAAACTTTGTCAAAACTCGATATATGCCAAAATTGTCTTTATTGGCATAATGGTAAGGCTTGCATTTCAAGTAAACGGTGTCGCGAATGCAACGGAAGTCATAACACACTCCTACATGCAGCATTTACGCAATCAAATCGGACATCCGTTGCCAGCACAGCAAAAGCAGGTGACAACACGGCACGCGCCTCGAAATCCGAAACGCCACAGCTGTCACGCGGAAACTCGCATGCGTCACTACAGCAAGACAAGCCGGACGTACTTTTACCGACGGCCCTGATCAAGGTTCAAGATGGGAATGGATCATTTCAGATATTACGAGCTCTACTAGACCAAGGCTCACAAATGTCCCTCATCAGCGAAAACGCAGCACAAATTTTGGGCATAGCACGCAGGAACAGCTCAGGCATTATCTGGGGAATCGGAGAAAAGGAATCAAACTGCAAAGGAGTAATAAATATTAAGTGCGCATCAGTTCACAACAACTTTGAGTTTGAAGTAGAGGCTTATATCATGAATAAATTAATAAAAAAGCTGCCGAACCGTACCTTCAAAAAACCTACATGGGCATTTTTAGATAATATCACTTTAGCAGACCGAGACTTTAATGTAAGTCGATCAGTTGACTTACTTCTAGGCAGCAGTGTGTACTCAAAATTATTATTAGAAGGGGTTTGCAGAGAAACTGAGGAATCTGCATCGGCACAAAACACGAAACTCGGCTGGATATTAAGCGGAGACATCATACAAACCTTTCAGTGTAACGTCATCTTGCACAACCTGGACGATATCCAGCAATTCTGGGAAATGGAAGACATCTCAGACAAGACCACACTTTCATCAGGAGATCAGCAAACAATTGATTATTATCAGAAAACCACAACACGTCAAGAGGATGGTCGATATCAAGTAAGATTACCTCTGAAACAAAATTTTGCTGAGATGCTGGGAGCTTCGAAACCAAAAGCTGTAGCGCAGTTCAAATCGTTAGAGAGGAAGCACACGCAGCATCCCAACATCCAAGAAGAATATCAAAAATTCATGACTGAATATCAAGAATTAGGTCACATGAAAATCTCAAAAAACAATATCAAGCCCGATTGTTTTTTGACTCATCATAGCGTCCTGCGTCCCGATTCAACCACTACAAAATTGAGGGTGGTGTTCAATGCATCAGCTAAGACATCAACAGGCTATAGCCTAAATGACGTCATGGAAGCAGGACCAAACTTACAGCAAGACCTACTGTCTCTGATTCTTAAATGGAGACAATACAAATTTGCATACACAGCAGACATAGAAAAATTTTTCCGACAAATTAAGATCCATGAAGATGATCAAGCATTGCAGAAGATTGTTTGGCGGAACTCAACAGCAGAGCCTATACAGGAATATCAATTAACCACAGTAACCTACGGCACCAAGGCCGCACCATATTTATCATTAATGACGTTAAAACAACTTGCACGTGACGAAAAACCCAACTACACGAACAGTTTAGCAACAGATGTACTAGAAAACTCATTCTACGTCGACGACTTGTTACATGGATCGCACACATCACAATCAGCACAGCAGCTCATAAGGGATTTAATCAATCTCTTGAAATCAGGAGGTTTCAACCTCAGGAAATGGAAAACAAATGTTCCTGAGTTATTACAAAACATACCGTCCGAGAACAACACTCAAGATAGTTTCAATTTTAAGCAATCAGAACAAACAAAGACCTTGGGACTAATTTGGGACCCCAAGGAAGACACTTTTCGATTTGAAATGAAAATCGAACAAACAAGTACACCAATGACTAAAAGAACGTTGTTATCGGATATCTCAAAGTTATTTGACCCTTTGGGATGGCTTTCACCACTATCAACAAAGCTTAAAATAATTTTTCAAAACTTATGGTTACGTAACCTCAACTGGGACGATCCCTTGCCCGAAGACATACTAAGAGAATGGATGGATATTAAAAGCAACATTAATCGCGTAAACAAACTACAAGTACCACGATGGATAAACACAAGAGAACATGACAATATTGAATTATTCGGTTTTTGCGATTCATCTCAGAAGGCATTTGCGTGTGTAATATATGTTCGGATCAAGGGGTGTGAGCGATCAAAACCAACACTACTAGTTGGGAAGACTAGACTTGTACCGGCGAACAAATCAGTATCATTGCCGAGATTAGAGCTGTCAGGAGCTCTCTTACTAGCAAAACTAATGACTAAGGTACAGCAGTGTCTATCAAACTACCAACTCAGCGTTTTCGGATGGACAGACTCCATGATTGTGTTAGGCTGGCTGAATGGTGAACCAACAAGATGGAAAACCTTTGTAGCCAATCGTGTACGTCAGATTACCACCATCATTCCTGCCAATCGCTGGCATTACGTTAAATCAGCAGAAAATCCAGCGGATTGTGCCAGTCGAGGCTTGAACATAAATCAGCTTGAGGAGCATACTCTGTGGTGGAAGGGTCCTTCGTGGCTCCCTAGTATCATCGCAGAGAAAGAACCAATATCAAAATTCACAACAGATGAAGAAATCAAAAAGAATAAAACCAATATGTTACAAGTGAATGTAATTCACCAAAGTGCCGACAGCTGCAGTGTATTACGTCACCTGATATCAAAGTACAGTTCATTCACACAACTTATAAACGTTTACGCTATGCTTTTACGATTGTATAGACGTTTGCGATTTAAGGAAATACCACAAACCAAACATTTAACTCTTCAAGAAATAAAGGTTGCCAAATTAAAGTTGATTAAATATGTTCAAGAAACCGACTTTCCAGAGGAAATACATAAATTGCAACAGAGCAAACCCATATCAAGCAAGAGCAAAATATTGAATTTAAATCCATTTCTTGATCAAGACGGCATCCTTCGAGTTGGCGGGAGACTCAAACATGCCAATATAAATCATCAGATGAGACAACCAATAATCCTATCAAAAAGCAGTCGTGTAACGGAAGTTCTGATCGACGAGGCTCACGTTCTAGCATATCATGGTGGACCTCAGCTAACTTCTGCATTTATACGACAACGGTATTGGATTGTAGGCGGAATCAGAGCAGTTAAATTCCGAGTTCGACGTTGCGTTAAGTGTCGTCGCTACAATCCGAGCAATCAGCATCAAATCATGGGAGATTTACCACCAGAAAGGACGAATCCGTCACGTCCTTTCCAAAATGTAGGTGTAGACTATACGGGACATGTCTATATCAAGGCCAACAAGGGTCGTGGAATAAGAACCACTAAGGGTTATGTCGCCGTATTTATTTGCATGGCAACTAAAGCCGTGCACTTAGAGTTGGTGTCGGATTTGACATCATCATCATTTCTCGCTGCTCTTCGCAGAATGATAGCTCGAAGAGGAGTCCCACAGAATATATTTAGCGATCAAGGTACCAACTTTATTGGAGCCAACAAGGTCCTACGGGACGAATATCAGGCAATAAGAAGCACATTCAATCAAGAATTTCAGGCAGAAATAACAAAAATGGGAATCGAATGGCACTTTAACGCACCTTCTTGGCCATCAGCAGGAGGACTATGGGAGGCTGCCGTAAAAAGCCTAAAATATCATCTGAAAAGAGTTGTAGGGGAGCAAAAATTAACGTTTGAAGAGTATAGTACAATACTATATCAGTTGGAGGCATGTCTGAACTCAAGACCGCTATGTCCTTTAACTGAAAATTCAGCAGATTTGAACTTCCTTACGCCCGCACATTTCTTGTCAAGTGGTCCAAATTTAACACTGTACGAAACAGAGAAAGATCTACGCACAAGATGGAATCTAACTCAAAGGATATATCAAGATATTTGGAAACGCTGGCGAAGTGAATACATAACACAATTAAATATAAGGTCAAAATGGAGACGCCCTCAAGAAAACATCAAAGTCGGTGACTTGGTATTAATTCAAGACTCCAACCTACCACCAGGCAAATGGGCAATGGGAAGGGTGATGCAAGTGCACCCAGGCAGTGATGGATACGTCAGAGTCGTCACACTACAAACAAGAAACGGCACAATGAAACGGCCTATCGTCAAGCTAACTCCCTTGCTAAGTTGCGAAGATCAAGAAGACCATAACCAGATGTCAGCTTCAATCCAACAGGATACGAAACCAACACCACAAGTAAACTTAAACCAACAAAGAAGAAGAGGGCTTACTTACACTTTCTCTACAATATTGTCTTTACTATTCCTGATATTAACATTAACATGCAACGCACAGGCTGCATACAACATAACACAATTACAAGGAAAACAAGCAATTTATTTTGACAAAATATCAGAAATGAATCTAATACAAGATCAATGGAAAATAGTCGTATATTACGACATGCAACCATATTGGCACGGGTGTAAAATATTTAACATTTATATGAAACACCTTGAAAGTTTATGTACACAAACAAAAAGCAAATCCCATTGTGACGTTATCATGTTACAAATACGTCACGGATTCATGGAACTGGAGTACTACGACCGTATGTTACTCAGTCAGCATTTTGAACCGCATCCACGTATGCGCCGAGGCCTCATCAACGGGATCGGATACATTGCAAACAGTCTCTTTGGTGTACTAGATGAAAATTTCGCCGAACAATACCAAAGAGACATTACATTAGTCAGAGAAAATCAAAAACATCTCGCCAATCTTTGGCGCAATCAAACATCTATCATTGAAGCTGAGAACAACTTGCTCAAACGAGTTGAACAGACAATGGAAAAACAGCATAAAATATTTAATCAACACTTAATTAACATAGAACAAGCTATCAGCACATTGAAGAATGAGGTTGAAAAAGTAGCAATCACGGAAGACTTCATTTTATCAACTTTAATTGCAAACAACATTCTAAGCAGTTTAAAGAACATTCAAGATTCTTTGCTGGACACAATCACTAACGTCCAACATTTTAACGTACATATCATAACGCCAGCTCAACTACAAGAGGAGCTAAATATTATTTCAAATCAGATGCCCAAAGACCTATCATTGCCCATCAACAGCATTGTATCAGACTTGTACAAAATCTATCATATAATGCAAGTAAGAGCACGCATGACACGTGAATACTTCATATTTGAAATAAAAATCCCATTAGTAAATAGAGAGAGCTACGATATTTATCATATGATACCTATTCAACACCAAGAAAATAGTCGTATGATTAGTATATCACTAATATCAGAGTTCATAGCTATAAACATCAAAAGGGATACATACTTACCCATATCCGCTAATGAACTTCAAAAATGCATACAGTTAAATACAAATACAAACCTATGCCAACTACAAAAACCTGTCTATCAACGAGACTCAGACAACAACTTCTGCATCAAAAATCCAGAAGAAGATATCTGTACAACCATAAGCGCAACATGCAAAACAACATGGACAGAATTGAATGCAATAAACACATTTATAATTACGTGCTGCGGACAATGCACTCTGAGAATAATATGTGGGGATCAAATTACAACTGAACAGGTGTCCGGAGTCAACGTTATCGCGCTCGGAAACAACTGTGTCATCAAGGGCGAGACCTTCATAATTACGGCACACAAACAACAAACGATTGACATGAAAATTAAGCCCGATATTATTGCCGTAGAGATCGCTCCTGTCAATAATATTATCAATTTATCAGTACCACACTACGAGTACAAAGAAGAAAGCTATCAATCTTCGCTACAAAGTATCTCCGAGCAAATAGAACAGATGAAAGCAGCCTCGGAACAGGCGACCATCGCTGACAGGGTGTCGTTTCATGATATACACCAGTACGTGGCCATCTACGTTGTTGGGGCGGCAGGGCTAGCCTTCTCTACGTTCGCATGCGTACGCTGGCGAAGGCGCCGCACCGTGCACCTGGAGCCTGAATACGGACAACCCTCCGTGCATTACCGAGCCAGTAACTGTGACCTTAGTGCAAGTGTAGCAAATCAAAGTGTACAGTGCGCGCGCGAAGTGTTTAATAGTGATCAGTGCGCGATAGTAGAAACCAATTCTAATGCTGTCGTAACTGATAGAGCAACTTCACCTGTAACTAAAAAATGTAGTTTTAAAAACATCAACTAACAATATAGCAACATAAGTAAAAATTGTTCCATCACCTTATATCATCAGATCATACTAACACCACCATATCTAAGCATCATCAGCGTCAGTCATCTCGCGCCTGGGAGTATGTACGGTGCAACCGCACATTGCGTAAATGCTCTCTCATCATAATTTAATTGTAATTAATTAACACACATTTTACATCAACTTCAGTTCACATTCGGACCGCGTCATAGCAACCCCTCATTTATCATTAGTTAAGGTCGTGGACTCAATACACGTATCAAGTGAATTACATAGTTTTACTTGTAGCATTTAGCATCCCTATCAATCAACAAAAGACGTACGGTAACAAACCAAACACTAGTAGTTAACGGTTAAGCCACATACGTGCAGCATTGCGTGCGGCATTTATTAGGGACCTACCTAAGGACTAAACTTAAAGACAGTAGACTATGATTTAAAATGAATATAACTCTCGAATGTACTAAATCGATGTAGAGAAGATTTTGAAGCACACGCGCGTCGTTTTAACCCTTCAGATACCGTCAATTAGAGACACAATAGTAAGACAATAGATGCGCGGCCACCGGTGGTCGCTTGGGGATTCATGAATTAAGAACTGGTCACCGCTTTACGTTGTGTCACGAGAGCAGCCGAAGATCGCCGAGCGGCCGAAGGCGCCCGATCAACAGAAAATATAAAATTAGTAAAATTGGTACGCGCTTGATTTATTTAAAAAAAAAATATTGAGCCTCCTCAGATATTTATAAATTTGCTTATAAAACTTGAACAGTAGACAACAATATTTTATAAAATTTAGCACCCAATCCGTCTTCTGAATCGTTTATAATGTATTTTTACCCTTCTCTATGTATTTTTACAGGCAGTTAATATGTTTTAATTCCCGCATGAAATTCAAAACGATGTTTGTTGTCACCCTACATAAATATTTTGTAAACAAAACAGAAAACTTACCAAAAAAATTGAAATTCCACAACCAGGATACTCATCACTATTGCGAAACTTTACACAGCAACGTTTTGAACATCTTGCACACTTTATACTTTACTGAATATTGAGATAAAAACTTGTAACAAATAAAAATACAACTTTAGCCCTATGAAGCATCAGCCATATTGTTTATTGATGTCAAATTCTGTCAAATTGAAACGTCCTAAATGTTGCCTTTCATAATTTAAAAATTACTACGAATAGCTACTATATCTAAATGAAATCATCATTAAATACAAGAAGAATGCGTATAAAATTTCAAGAAGCATTATTTGAAATAAAATATTTAGTTGCAATTCATTTTATGTTGCATAAACCTATCAAAATGCATGAACACGGACTATTTAACGATAACTGGAACAATCTAAAAACTACCATCTGTTTCTTATTTTTTTCTGGTAGTATGTGAGAAAGGGACACAGAGGATTTATCTCAGTGTCTTGCTCCAGGCCATTTTTCCCTTTTGCGTGTCAATAACACGCATGAACTTAATGCTAATGAGAATAAAGAACACTTTAGAGAGTGTAATATTTCTTCGTAGTCAATCTAGTCTACTCTAGTAGGATATATAAAATCTTTGGACTAGAGTCTTTTAAAATTTAGTATAGACTTCAGTGATACTGGCACCAAAGGTTTTATGTGCTTTGACAGCAATGTCTTAGGGCCTATGCACACCACGTTTTTTAAACGCGCCATCGACGCGCGTTTGTAGCGATACAGACGAGATACGCACGCAAGTCCACAGAACAGAAAATATAGGTAGAAGTGCCCCTAACGTGGCTAAGCACGGGAACCAGTATCGCCAAACTCACACATTTGCGTATCAAATTGTACACTACACACATAAAAAACAGTAATATGATTGGCTACGAAGCTACGAATTACAAACTTAACTATTACAAATCATATTCTTATTGCTTTCATAAATTAGGTCTTATTACAACGTAAGAAAGTTGTTATTATTTGACATGACACAAACAATAAAGAAGTTTTAACCAATTTACAACGAGTTCGGCTACTCAACGCTAGATGGCGTTGTAACCAATTTATTCTATTCAGAACGCTAGTGCCTTTGAAATAGATGCCATATTCACCTGCACATGTAATAGGCGAATCTCGCCTGCTTTTGACAAACGCGCGATATCTAAGAGGCACTTCCTCTACTTTTCTTTATTCCGTGCGCAAGTCAGACGCAGCTTGTAGACCTTTGCACACCTGTATAAATACAGACGCGCGTGTGTAACGATACAGACGCGATGCAAACGCACGTGTGTATCGATACAAACGACAACAAACTGCTCTGCAGGATAAATACGCGCCGGCGACGCGCGTTTGTATTGATACAGACGCGCCGGTGCCGCGCGTTTGTATCGATACAAACGCGCGGCACCAGCGCGTGTGCATCGATACAAACGTAAAAAACTATTCTGCAGGATAAAAATGCGCCGGCAACGCGCGTTCCCAAAACGCGCGTCGACGGCGCGTTTAAAAAACGTGGTGTGCATAGGCCTTTAGATAAACTTAAAAAAGGTCATTTAGAAATCTTATGCTCTGGGTAACATGATGATAGAATTATATTAGATTATTCATGATCATCATTTCAAGTTGAAGTTCTTTGAAATCCACTGTTGGACAACAGCAAGAGCCCAGCTGGGCCGAAGCCTACTGGGGCTAGGGTTAGCTCCGAAAAGTATCTCAGCCCCGGTATGAAAGGCAAGAAGGAACAGGATGGGTTTTTTTTGTCAGTAAGAGTCTGATACTATCTTCCGCTCTGCCCAAGGGTGGGGGATGTCATTTGGATTATTTTTACTCTCCAAAAAAAAAAAAAACTGTTGTCTCGCCCCAACATCGCTACAACGACCGGTCCTGTGGGTTTCGCATTCATTGGATTCCGCGACCCCTACTAGTTCTTCGGTCTACCTTGTAGGAAGTCTTCCAACGCTGCTTCTTCTGATATGCGGTCGTCACTCTAGAACCTTTCAGCCCCATCGATCGTTTGTCCTGCGAGCAATGTATCCTATCCGCTGGCACTTAAGTTTGGCGATTAGTCGGACAATGCTGGTAACGTTAGTTCTCTACATTTAGAATTATTGATTTAGAGCTTAATTTGTTGTTATTTTAACCCTGATGCCAAAGTGGCACTGTCTCATTGGATATCCAAAACCCAAAGTTCATTGAATATTATGATTATGATGAATTAATCTATATCTATCTATCTATACTTATAATAAATCTGTAGAGAGGTCAATTCTGTACATGAAATATATTTCCAAAATAACTATCAGAGGGTGATTAGTGATCGATACTGATGCCAAAAATGCAAACAGTAAAATTTTTGTCTGTCTGTCTGTCTGTCTGTATGTTCTTTATAGAAATAAAAACTACACGATGGATTTTAACGAAACTTGGTACAATCATTCTTCATACTCCTGGGCAGGTTATAGTATACTTTTCATCCGCTATCGTAGCGTGATGAAAAGTATACAAAAGGAGCAAAGCAGTGAAGGGAAATGTTAGGGAAACGGGAGAAATTCCTCCATTTTTTAAGTTTCCGTCGCTGCAAACGCGACGGAAACTTAAAAAATGGAGGAATTACATAAAAATGCAAACAGTAAAATTTTTGTCTGTCTGTCTGTCTGTCTGTATGTTCTTTATAGAAATAAAAACTACACGATGGATTTTAACGAAACTTGGTACAATCATTCTTCATACTCCTGGGCAGGTTATAGTATACTTTTCATCCGCTATCGTAGCGTGATGAAAAGTATACAAAAGGAGCAAAGCAGTGAAGGGAAATGTTGGGGAAACGGGAGAAATTCCTCCATTTTTTAAGTTTCCGTCGCTGCAAACGCGACGGAAACTTAAAAAATGGAGGAATTACATAAAAATGCAAACAGTAAAATTTTTGTCTGTCTGTCTGTCTGTCTGTATGTTCTTTATAGAAACAAAAACTACTCGATGGATTTTAACGAAACTTGGTACAATCATTCTTCATACTCCTGGGCAGGTTATAGTATACTTTTCATCACGCTACGATCAATAGGAGCAGAGCAGTGAAAGGAAATGTTGGGGAAACGGGAGAAATTCCTCCATTTTTTAAGTTTCCGTCGCGTTTGCAGCCTTAATGGTTAAAGCTACACAGAAATTATGTATAATGGAAATATTCTCCTTAAAATTATATAAAAAATATCCCACGACAGCATATGCCTATCTTTTATGGTTGACTCACAATAACACGTGTAACTCCCGATAGCTTAGCAGTTCGGAGCTTTCTGTTTATTTTTGTCTACTCTTACGTTTATAACACTCTCACTCATCCCTAATTAAAATAAGTTACCATTATTATCTATTCAATAAAAAAAGAATCATAGAAATCGGTATAGAAACGCCAAAGTTATACATGAAATACGCTAATAAGCCATCGCGCGTGAATACTGAATCATGCTATAAGGATTATTTTTGTGTAACGGTCGCCGAGCTCGACGCGGCTCGCGGCGGCAATATTTGGCTGTTGATGCGAATAGATGTTCAGAGTGTTCGACCTTATTGACAAACAATAATTGATTTTAACAAACTGTGCTTATCAGCGCGACTTTTAGTCTACTCTTACGTTTAATAATTTATTTTTAGATTTCTTTGGTTGTTATTTTATAAAATAGGTATTAGTTATTTTGGTAGTGTTTAAATATTTCTTAGTACATATTAGCTTAATTTTAAATTAAACTTTTTTTTAAATTATTTATCTGTAGTTTTAAACAGGTAAGTACCTAGGTATCAAATAGGTTATTTCATTCTATTAGACGTAGTTTAGGTACCTACTTATACTTATAATAAATCTGTAGAAGTGAAAATGCTGTACATTGAAAATATTAAAAAATAAACGGCAGGAGGTGTTACTAGACCGACATCGAACCCAAAAATGTGTTTAATTTTTTTTTTTGTCTGTCTGTCTGTTTGTTCAGGCATCATAATCATATATGCAATAAAAACAAACTTAATTTTGCGGTTCGATCCCTAGAGCAGATTACTGTACCAACCGCAAATAATAAGTCAGTGTAAAGTCGTAGGTTACGTCACCGTGGAGTTCACTAAGGGGCGCTGCACATGGCTAAGATACTATAATATTTGGGCAAATAATATGTAGTTTCCGTTTTCTAAACGTTTCGTAAATGGCGTTGGCGTCGAGTTAGATCACGCTATGGGAACACTTTTTGGAAATAAAGAAAGGAGCGCGTTTTCCTATAACCCATTTATTAATTACATCGAACACGGAGACATTGGCACTATGTCTAAGGTGTGTGCACAGTGTCACGCGCATAAGTGGAAGGGAGAGATCTGGAACGTCTCGAATCGTCTCGCTTATCACGTTGTTTTCCAGTCCCCGGGCTCTTAGAATTCGATGGGGTCGTCAAAATCAAAGATCTGAAACGTCGACCCCGTTGTCGCTGGCATAAGCAACAGGATCCGCGTACAAAGTCGCTGGCAGAAGCTAGTTAATAATATAATTGAGTGCGGGGATTATGGGGGTAGTGATTATACCTCTGCATAGTCTATTACCCGCTTAATCCTCCCTGTGAACTTTTTCAGAACCAATATTTATTCACAATAATTTATTATAATCTTTGAATCGGTAATTGGATTTCATGAAATGAATAAGGTAACTTCAAAGAGAAACAGAAAGGTAAAATCATGTTTTCTAGCGTAGGTACATACTACATCATACATTAATAAACAACTTTCCCTATGAAAATAAATCAGAATACATGAATAATGATTTCCAAAATTATTTTTTCGCTGAAAGCTACTTTTATGCAAAAGATTTTATCCGTTTCGAATATATTTTGGTACAGTTTTGACACGTGGCAAAGCAAAACTACCTCTTTTAAAAAAAAAATAAAAAATAGGGAAGTCATGACTTCTCCGCTCTAGGGTAGATCTGGTGTCAGACTTTTACTGACTAAAACTCGTCTGTGTCTTTCAGTTGCCTTTTGCGTTCCAGCGCCACGGTAACTATAAGCGACTTACTTAAAGGAGACTTACTACTTGCTACAGTTGCTATCTCCATACCACCTCCGGTTCCTGCTGGAACTCTGTCTGCCATGCCGCGATTTTTCCAGCAGTGGATTTTCACTCCGGCGTTGTACAGTCATTCGCAAGTTCTATTTATGTACAGTGACTGTTGCCTCCAAATCCCACAATGGCAGGCCAGCAAGGTGACGTGCCGCTTTGTGAGGCCGTGCCGTATTCTCACACCATCTAAATGGCCATCATCTTCTTAAAAAGCGCTTATCTTATACCACACCGGTGTCTTCACCGACGCGTCATAAATAAATGGATCATGCCACGGATCCTACAATCCCTGCACAGAACTTCCAGCAGGAGCTGCACTCTAGATCGGTACGTTCCAGTTTGAAAGCCTGACTTCAGAAATCGTCGGAGTTCTACCGACTATCGAGGCTAAGTACCTCGTAAGTAAGTAGATTCTTAATCCTCGGCCCGACGCCGATGTGAACCCCACTCCTACCATTATTTGGAAACCCAGTGAGTCGCGTTGTCCATGAAAGCACATGGCTTTGACCAGGGTTAGGACTTGTGCAGGGTCATCTCGAATCCCAATCACCGGATCCTCTCAACGACTGTCACAACCTAGCGTGACGCTAGAGTGGCCGCCGCCTGATGCAAACCCTTCCTGCGGCAGGACCAGCATGTCGTCTGCGTAACAGACTAAGTTATCGCCACTAGCTTTGCCAAAAAAAGACCAGCGAAATCAACAATATTTGGCCGGGTCAACTTTTTTTCTTGTGTGTATGTATACCCTATTCGCTTTAAGATTAGACATTTAAGGAAACCTTTTTTACTGTCTGTTCAACCGATTTTAACTTCTATTTCGTAAGTATAAGAATGGCATTAGAAGCAAAAAAGTGGTTACAACTATTTACTGCAGCTGCGATTTGTCATACCACCAAAGCATGCCACGCGAAAAGTAATAAAGGTTTCCATATGAACAGAGTTTATGTGACTAATTATCATAAAACACGACATCTAAAAGGTAGATTTTATAAAACACTAGCTTTTGCCCGCGCGGCTTCGCTCCCGCTTGTCTCCACTCCCACAACTCTACCCTACCCTACTCTACCCTACTCTACCCTACTCTACCCTACTCTACCCTACTCTACCCTACTCTACCCTACTCTACCCTACTCTACCCTACTCTACCCTACTCTACCCTACTCTACCCTACTCTACCCTACTCTACCCTACTCTACCCTACTCTACCCTACTCTACCCTACTCTACCCTACTCTACCCTACTCTACCCTACTCTACCCTACTCTACCCTACTCTACCCTACTCTACCCTACTCTACCCTACTCTACCCTACTCTACCCTACTCTACCCTACTCTACCCTACTCTACCCTACTCTACCCTACTCTACCCTACTCTACCCTACTCTACCCTACTCTACCCTACTCTACCCTACTCTACCCTACTCTACCCTACTCTACCCTACTCTACCCTACTCTACCCTACTCTACCCTACTCTACCCTACTCTACCCTACTCTACCCTACTCTACCCTACTCTACCCTACTCTACCCTACTCTACCCTACTCTACCCTACTCTACCCTACTCTACCCTACTCTTGTTGAAATGTGTCAAAATAAATTAATGTACTACTAACGCCATCTATAGTGTATACTTGTATCATTCTTTTGTTTTATGAATAAAACAGTCTTGTTGCAACAGCTATCGTGTTTTCATCAGGTTATGGGCCCAGAAACGATTTTTTTTAAGTAATCCAAGTATAAAAAGTATATTTATCCAGTATGTCTACCGCGGGATATATAGTAAACGTGCCGAAATTAAAAGGACGCGAAAACTACGACGATTGGTCATTCGCAGTGAAAAATTTTCTTGTGTTGGAAGGCATCGACATAGACGCCATATTACCAACGATCACCGAAGCCGAACAAAAAAAAGCAAAAGCGAAGTTAATTATGACTATAGATCCATCGTTGTACGTACACATCAAAAATGAAACTACAATTACGTCGGTATGGAATAAGTTGAAGCAATTATTTGATGACACGGGATTCTCAAGAAGAATAAGTTTATTACGGACACTAATAAACATTCGCCTGGATAATTGTGAAACTATGACAAGTTATGTGTCTCAAATAGTGGAAACGGCTCAACGATTGAAAGGTACAGGATTCGAAATCAGTGATGAATGGATTGGGTCTTTGCTGTTAGCGGGTCTACCAGATAAATTTTCGCCAATGGTCATGGCTTTGGAACATTCCGGCATAACGGTGAGCTCTGACGTCATCAAAACGAAGCTTCTCGACATGGCTTCTGATGTTGGCAGCAGTGGAGGTGAATCTGCATTTTGGTCGGGCAAACCAAAAGTTGGCAACACTGCACATGGAAAATTAAAACAAACGTCAAAGTCATCGACGAACAAAACGTCAAAAGTAACCGCTTCAGGTAAACAAATCAAATGTTATAACTGCAAGAAAATCGGACATTACAAAAACCAGTGTACCGAGAAAATAAAAGAAGCGAGTGCCTTTAGTGTTGCTTTCCTGAATGGAGAATTCAGCACAGATGATTGGTACATAGACAGTGGCGCAAGTGTTCATATGACCGCGAAACGCGAAAGTTTAACAGAAATCCGACAAGTAAAGAAATAAAAGAAATAGTTGTTGCAAATAAATCAACCATGCCAGTTATGTGTACAGGTGATACACGGATCACGACGTGAGTGAACAAATCTCAGTTTGACATACCTGTTCGAAACATTTTTTACATTCCTAACCTCACTACAAATCTGTTATCAGTAAGCCAGTTGATAGCTAACGGAAACAAAGTATCGTTTTGTAAAAACGCTTGTTACATCCGTAATCAACAGAATTTACTAATAGGAGTTGCAAAATTACAAAATGGAGTGTATAAATTGGAAACAAAGTCAGAGAAGGTGCTTGCAGCAGCAGCGGCGGTTCACATCACAGATGCAAGGCGATGGCATAGAAGACTGGCGCATATCAACAGTAATGATCTTGAGAAAATGAAAAATGGAGCTGTAGAGGGAGTTACATTCACAGAGAAGGCAGACATAACCAAGTCTAATTGTGAAGTTTGTTGTGAAGCGAAACAGGCTCGTCTACCATTCTCATCTTCAAACAAAAGGAGTGAAGCATTATTAGAAATTGTTCATGCAGACTTATGTGGACCCATGGAGACAAAATCTTTAGGACATGCAAAGTATTTTCTGCTCTTCGTGGATGATGCCAGCCGAATGGCATTTGTGTATTTTTTGAAAGAGAAAAATCAAGTCCATATATTTTTCAAAGAGTTTCAGAATATGGTTGAAAAACAAACTGGAAACAAAATCAAAAGTCTGCGAACAGAAAACGGAGGCGAATTTTGCTCACAACAGATGGAAAACTACTTGAAATCCAAAGGTATTGTCCATCAAAAGACAAATCCCTACACCCCTGAGCAAAACGGTGTTTGTGAGAGGTTCAATAGGACAGTGGTTGAACGCGCAAGATGTTTGCTCTTTGAGGCTGAATTAAATAAAAGCTTTTGGGCCGAGGCAGTCAATACAGCGGTTTACCTAAAAAATAGATCGCCGGCTTCAGGTCTAGGAGAGATGACAACATTTGAGATATGGACAGGGAGAAAGCTTGATCTCAGTCATGTGAGAGTATTCGGCAGTCCTGTAATGGTACATGTGCCCAAGATTAAGAGACAAAAGTGGGATAAAAAAGCTATAAAATCCATTTTAGTTGGCTATCCTGATAATACAAAAGGATATAGATTATACAATCTGGAAACTAAAAGAATTACTACTAGCCGAGATGTGACTATAATGGAAAAGGATAAAAAAGTTTATGATATGGCTAAGATTGTAGTACAGAAAGAAAATAAAGCGCAGGATCAATCATTAGAACAAGAAGAAACAGTTGAAATAAATGATTCTGTCTTGAATGACAACGATCCAACTTTCAGATGTGACCCGTCTAGTTCAAGTTCGACATCAGACGACTCCTACGACACAGTATGTGGAGAAGAAAGTGATTTGAGCACAGATGAAGCACCCATAACAAGCAAGCGTGTCAGAAAACCAGTTGAGAGGTATGGCATATCTAACCTCTGTGTTGCAGACGACTTGGGAGCTTGTGATGAAGAGATCACTTATCAGGAGGCAACAACAGGTCCTGAAAGTGAAATGTGGAAACAGGCAATGAAAGAAGAGTTACAAGCTTTTGAAGAAAACCAAGCCTGGGAAATAGTGCCAAACAAGGAAGCAGATAGGGTGGTTAAGTGCAAGTGGGTGTTTAAAAGAAAATTTGAAAGCAATAACAAAGTGAGATATAGGGCTCGTTTAGTGGCCGTGGCCAAGGGCTTCACCCAAGTAGAAGGAGTGGACTTTAAAGAAACATATTCTCCCGTGCTAAGACACTCTACCCTAAGGTTGTTATTTGCTTTAAGTGTAAAATTAAAATTTAAAATAACCCATCTTGATGTAAGCACAGCTTTCTTAAATGGCTATCTAGAAGAAAATGTATACATGCAAGCTCCACCTTATTTAGAATGTCAAAGCAACTATGTACTTAAACTAAAACGTGCTATTTATGGGCTGAAGCAATCTGCCAGGCAATGGAATAAAAGAGTTGATGAGTGTTTACTGAGCCAGGGTTACACTAAGTCTAAAGTAGAACCTTGTTTATATAACAAGAAAGTAAATAAGGAACTGATTATTATTGCTGTATTTGTTGATGATTTTTTTATTTTTTCAAATAGTGAGGTATTGACTAATAAATTAAAATCCTGTTTGATGTCAAATTTTAAAACCAAAGATTTAGGGCCAATTAAGAGATGCTTAGGTATGAGAGTGAAAGTATATGATAAAAGATGTATTTCTTTAGATCAGGAACATTTTGTAGAACATATTTTAAATAAATTTAAAATGTCTGACTGTAATTTTGTTGATACTCCAATGGAATTTAATCTAAAGCTAGAGAAATCAGAAAATGTAGACAAGAAATATCCTTATCAGCAGCTTTTAGGGAGTCTTATGTACTTGTCTATTCTTACACGCCCAGACATCAGTTATAGTGTCAATTATTTAAGTCAATTTAATAATAGCTATTCAGCTATTCATTGGAAAGCTAAGAAAAGAATTGTAAAGTATTTACATAAAACAAAGTCTTATGGTTTAATGTTTACAGATGATGGTAAACATTTAGAAGGTTTTGTAGATGCAGATTGGGCGTCAAATACAATTGATAGGAAATCAATATAGTATAATGTAACAATACTATTCTTTTGTATAATGATAATCAAGGCGCTCAAAAATTAACTGAAAACCCTTTATTTCATAAGAGGTCAAAGCATATAGATGTACGGCATCACTTTGTCAGGGAAGTTGTCGCTAATAAGTTAGTAAAAGTTGTACATCTGTCATCTACAGAAATGCCTGCCGACTTGTTAACTAAAAGTCTAAGTACTATTAAACACAATTATTATGTTAAAAGGCTAGGCATTGAAAGTATTGTTTGAAATAATAATATACTTAAATAATTAAATATAATACTTAAATATTGTAGTAGTAGAAGTTGCATTATTTTGGTTTTGTTTTTTTTAAATGGGGGCACAGGTCGACACAGTTTATTTTGGTTTGTATTTATGTTTTTTTTTTTTTATAGTAATTTGATTATTTTGACAAGTGAAGGTGTTAAAATGTGTCAAAATAAATTAATGTACTACTAACGCCATCTATAGTGTATACTTGTATCATTCTTTTGTTTTATGAATAATATAATATGAATAATGTTTTCATCAACTCTACCCTACTCTACCCTACTCTACACTACTCTACCCTACTCTACTCTACTCTACCCTACTCTACCTTACTCTACCTTACTCTACCCTACTCTACCCTACTCTACCCTACTCTACCCTACTCTACCCTACTCTACTCTACCCTACCCTACTCTACCCTACACGACCCTAATTTTTTTTTTTTTCATAAGAACCTTCTCCTCACAATAACAACCACAACAAAAAAAAAAAAACAGCCAAATCGGTCAAGCCGTTTTCATGCCATGTCGTGACAACGGAAAACGGGGCTCATTTTTATAATATAGAAGATGTAATATGTTAGATGATACCGGAGTAAATAACACACAAATTTTTGATTTATCTAAAACAGAAATTGTTTAATATTATTAAAACAAATTAACAGAGATCAAATATTTACCTACCCATTGTAAATATGATCTACTAACCTAAAACAGAAAAATCGACAATTAAATGTTTTTACTCCCAATATATTCTAGATCGACACTGTATTACTGTTTAGTTAAACTAGCTGCAGTTTACTTCTGTTCCAAATATTAATCTTAGGTAAATAATGAAAAATAATCACTTTACAAGCAGACTAAGTTCTCTATCTGACGTACTGTCATGTCATGGCGCTGTCATTGATATTTATTAGGCAGTGTTCATATACTCGGATATTGGGCTACGTACACAACATGCAGTATATAAAGCTTACATCTCCCCCCCTCAAAAGTGCAAATTAGCTGGAGTTAATTTGAGTAATCAAACTGGGGAATGAGCTTTGTCACATGGTACAATCCCAAGGACTTTTTATTCTTTCCAGTATTGATTCTGCATAGTGAATCCGATATCATTTCTTCGATTTCAAAAGAACCAATTCTAATTTCATCCATTTTTGATCTGTTTAACTTGTTACAGTCCATTATATAAACCATATCACCTTTTCGAAACTTGTAATCTATTCTATTTTTGTCAAAAATGGCCTTGTTCAAATCATGTGATTTTTTTGATCTGAGAAATGCTGTATGTCGGTCTTTTTCCAGTTCTCCGGGTTCCATTTGTTTTTTTTTTTAGGTCCATTGGTAGTACATCAGTTGGTTCTCCACTTAACAGATATAGAGGCGAATAACCAGTCACTGTATGATTTGTTGAGTTGTAGGCTTTTACACAATCCATTGCCACGATTGTCCAAGCTGTTCTTTTTTCTTTGCTATTCAAGGCACATCTAATTCTATTTACCAGCGTCTGGTTCAACCTCTCATTATGACCATTTGAAAAAGGAGCATCCACTGCTGTAAAAATTAAATTAACAGAGTGGTCCTTTAAATATTTTTTAAACTCTTTTGAATTCAGTGCTGGATATTGATCAGAGAGCAATATCTCAACTTCATTGTCCTTGATCACTTGATCTACCAGTTTTATAAAGTCCTTAGCCAGTTGTGTCTTCGAGCACGAAATGTAAGCATAACGTGTGAAGTGATCCATTAACAAGTGTAGATACTTTTTTGTTGACCTGTTGCCACCAAATCCTCCTACTGTGTCTATGGACATGATCTGGAAAGGTTTTTCTGCCGGTCCTAGTCGTGACATGAGTCCATAATTTATATTTAATCGTGTTTTATTTTTTATACAAACTTCACATTGACGGCAAATCAACTTTATATTATCCAGTAGGTTTGGTGCTGTGTAGAAAGGTCTTATTTTTGACTCAATCTGATTTATTCCTACATGACAGAAATGCTCATGCACCTTTTTTATTAATATATTACTGTAGTCTTCGGTCAAAACAATTCTTTTTTTCTTGTTGTTCCATTTGTAATATATACCATTTTCTCTAATAAAATTTTGTTTGTTCTTTATGTTTGGATTTTTGTTCTGGTCCTCCAATATTTCTTCAATTTTTACAATATTTACTGTTTTCAAGTTATCTTCTTCGTTTTCGTGGCTTTCATACACAGGATTTCTGCTTAAGCAGTCTGCTTCTGTATTGTTTCTACCTGGGTTGTATTTTATTACAAAGTTGTATTGTGATAGGTAATGAGTCATGTCTCCTAGTTCATCATCTGTTCTGCTTTTTATGTTTAAATTTTCTAGCGGCTTGTGATCTGTGTAAATAGTGAATGAGTTTCCTATTAGCCAGTGTTGCCAAAATTTTAAACTTTCTTTTATGGCTAAGCATTCTAAAAATATGGCTTTCTTCTTTTTTTGTGATTCATTCAACTTTTTTGAAAAGTATGCCACTGGTTTGATTTCTCCACACTTCTGTGTTTGTTTTAGTATTGCACCAATTCCTTTTATACTTGCATCAGTGTATATAAAAGTTGGCGCCTCTCGGTCAAAAATAGCCAGAATTGGGGCAGAGCATAAATATTTTTTTATTGTTTGGAAAGCTTTTTCACAATCTGCTGACCAATCGAAATTAACGTTTTTCCTAAGTAAATTGTGTATTGGGTCAAGAGTTATTGTAGCATTAGGAATATATTTATTATAAAAATTTACTTTACCGAGAAATTGTCTTATTTGTTTCTTGTTTTGTGGTGCTGCAAATTCTGCTATTGATCTGAGGTTATCTTTCAAAGGTGTGATTGTATTACCTTTTACTATATGTCCCAAGAATTTTACGGACTGTGCTGCAAATTTACATTTTGTTAATTTCAGACGGAATCCTTCTTCAGCAATTGCATTCAGCAGTTTCGATAAATGATCCATATGTTCATTAAAAGTTTTCGAAAACACCATAATATCATCAATATAGTTCATCACAAAATCTGACAGATTATGTTTTCTTATTATATTAGTCAGGATTCTTTGGAAAATTGCCGGAGATGTTTTCAATCCAAAAGGAAGGCAAGTCCATTGATAATGACCTTCTTGTGTAACAAAGCCTGTCTTTTCTTTGTCAAATAATTTTTAAATAATTTGTGAGCACTCGGACCCCACGATCCAAGAGTTTCAACCCCAAACGGCTCGAAAACATAATTACCAACAAGGTTATTATATTTCCGCCGCTTGAGGTTCTCTGCAGCCGCTTTTTTTTATACAAGAAACATTACTTACGTATTGACTATTTTATACAAAAGAAACTAGTAAAATCAAACTAGAATAATTTTTTTTCACCAACAAAAAAGAACCCGATTTTCAACAAACATTGACAAAAGTCAACAAAGTTAGAAGTAATGCCATTTAAAAAAAATATCGCGATCTCACAGTGTTCTCACATATCAAATATAATAATAATGACACCACTAACAATAACAAATATAAAAATCTTTTATAAATATATTGGTTTGCTTAAAAAATGTGTTTCAATCAGAAATGACACATCTCTGCGTACTGTCCCTAATAATTTGGCCACCTTTAGTAACTATATCACGACTTGTGTATTACATTTTACCACGACAGATATACGACACAGAACATCTGCTTCTGAACAACCGAGACAATAAGATCGCAACCAGTAGGCTGACGGATTTATTGATCAATGTTTTTCTTTTGCAAAACGATGAACGTGTAATCGTAAAAGGACTTTTGCGATCCTGGCATTAAATACGCGAATTTAATACTGCAATTAGTAATGATAAAATATTTAAATTAAATTAAATCATTTAAATTTTTAATCATTAAAATAGCTTCCGAAATAAAAATAAATAAATAAATTTATTAATGAGACGTCTTTTTGTTAACAATATTTGTTAGTGACTCTTATTTTTTATTAGTTCATAGGTGTAAAAATCATCATACATATAATAAATCTGTTAGTTTTGTTGTGCACGCATCACATGAAATATAAGAAACCTATGTAGATAACTTTTATATATTAACATTGTGTGTAACTAGTTATGTTACTTACAATCGGTTGACGATATCGCAGGATATACTATATTCATTGACTGTTAGGCGGTACGAAGTTCACCAGGTTAGCTAACACTGGAATGAAACTTGCCATATTCTAGTAATGAAAATAAAAATCAGCTCACATAAGTGTCTATGTTTCTTGAAAATGCAAAAAAAACAACAATAAAATACATTAAAAAAGTCAGTCAATAAATAAAAATTAAAAATGTCCATCAGCAAATTGCTGGCCATCAATCAATCATACCCACTCCTGTATGAATCCAATTATTATTGCTCTACTCGGCTGAAAAAAATATTCGTATTATTTCTATCCCAAGGGAATAGCGTAATGTAATTTTTCGCCTGTATGTACAATTATTATATTTCACTCATCATGAATTCCCGCTAGGTTTGTGTTAGATGGCTTAGCAGTATCTTTATTTATAGTAACGTTAGATACCTATTTATGTGTGTTATTTCGGAAGGTAGGTGAAGAAAAGATGGATGGATGGTGTGAGAAGTGATATGAATGAAAAGGGAGTCAGTGATAGCGTGACCACCGACAGGACAGAATGGAAGAAAAAAAAACGTGTTGCGCCGACCCCAAATAAAACGGGATAAGGGCAGGAAGATGATGATTTCGGAAGGTAGGTATTTGTACCCTATGGTATCATGTTGACAGTTCTTCCATGTCTTATTTTAGTCAATTTTTCAATATAACTTTAATAGAATAGAATAGAAATATTTTTATTCGGTTCAGTTTTTCCGTTCTTCGTTATAAGGTTATGGAAAGAAATGCTCTTCGATTCAATATTTCATCCTAACATATTATGATGTATAGAAGAAAATTCGTCAGTGCTTCTGTCTGTATTCGCGACAAACTCAAAAACAGCTAAATGGTTTTTCTAAGCGATTTAGTAATATATGGAACGATTTTTGAGAATGGTTAGGCATGTAATGTATGCATATTATAATAGAGAAAAACCCAAAATATCAAAGATTTATTACAACCGTACGTAACTACGGAGCTACCCACAGAACAGAAAATATAGGTAGAAGTGCCCCTAACGTGGCTAAGCACGGGAACCAGTGTCGCCAAACTCACACATTTGCGTATCAAATTGTACATTACACACATAAAAAACAGTAATATGATTGGCTACGAAGCTACGAATTACAAACTTAACTTTTACAAATCATATTCTTATTGCTTTCATAAATTAGGTCCTATTACAACGTAAGAAAGTTGTTATTATTTGACATGACACGAACAATAAAGAAGTTTTAACCAATTTACAACGAGTTCGGCTACTCAACGCTAGATGGCGCTGTAACCAATTTATTCTATTCAGAACGCTAGTGCCTTTGAAATAGATGCCATATTCACCTGCACTAGTATATAATATGTAATAGGCGAATTTCGCCTACTGTTGACACACGCGCCATATTTAAGAGGCACTTCCTCTAGTTTTCTTTATTCCGTGGAGCTACCCGCCCAGTGCTGCAGTTCGAGTACTGCTGCAGTTTGAGTACCTACAGAAAAAAAAACTGGCTGTTCCATATATTTTTGATCACATACCATAGCACTGTTGGCGCAGTGTTTAAGCAATTGGATACAACAATGCGTGTCGCGGGTTTGATTCTCGCATAGAACAAATATTTATATGGCCTATATCGATGCCCCCCCAGAATAAACGTGTAAGAGAAAATCGACAACTTTTCAGCAAAAAATAAAAACGTTCAAACTTCTATAACGCTTATTTCATTGTAAATATATATAAATAATGTATACTTAAATTAAAGGTAAAAAAAATCTATAGACTTGTATATTTACTTTTTTTAAAACATCAATAGACATGGTCGGATCCTGCCCAAATCAATTCACACGGACATTCATTATGATTTTATAAAAAAATCTTATAAAATAAATATAAATAATTCACATCAATCACATTTCTCTAGAACATGCGAGAAATAATCCCAAAAAAATATGTGCGCTAATTGTTTTTATGTCGTTTTGTATCATTGCAATCATGGCGTAAACTTAGACACGTTTGGTTATAGAGCTACGTATGGTATTCCGAAATACCGCTCACCGAAAGGACGGTTTTCCGATATCACTCTACTCCGACGGTTAGTTGAACGAAAAAATAATTGGCCGATGAAACGTTTCGCCGAAAATATTATTTATCGACGGTTGGTAGTCCGAATGAATCCTTCGCCGATGTAACGGTTCACCGAAAACACTCTTCAGCGACGATTGGTTAAACGAACGAATCTTTCGCCGATAGCACTCGTTGTAGGGGAATTCTTTTGCCAAATGGATAGTTTTTCTTTTAGCTTGACAACACCCTTAGGTCTTGTAGAAGTCATGTTAAAAATACAGGTAATAATAAAAAATTACATGGAAGTGTGGCAATAGAAAAAAAAACAAAGTTTTTAATACGGAAGCTCCCGGTATTTATTTATTCATCTATGCTGATAAAATTAAACATGGGCCTCAAGTATTGTTTAGCTGCATTGCACATAATTATAAAATATAATAGCTAGCGTAAACTGAATACTATCGGCGAAAGATTCGTTCGTTTAACCAATCGTCGTTGAAGAGTGTTTTCGGTGAACCGTTACATTGGCGAAGGATTCATTCGGACTACCAACCGTCGATAAATAATATTTTCGGCGAAACGTTTCATCGGCCAATTATTTTTTTGTTCAACTAACCGTCGGAGTAGAGTGTTATCGGAAAACCGTCCTTTCGGTGAGCGGTATTTCGGAATACCATACGTAGCTCAAATATCCAAAAATATCTGTATGACGACGAGCTTTTCTTCGAAATCGCAGCTTGTTTATGTCGACGGTTGAAAGTGACTATTACCAATATACATCAATGTGATTAAGTTCTACTTGGTCTTTTGATTTTTTACTCATAGGTAGTGTTTCATACATTTTCATAGAATTATACCTACCCGAAGTCTGAAAGGCGTTCTCATACTAACTTACTGTCACTGTCACTTTAACGTGTTTTTGTAAATCAAATGTTGTGTTGATGTCAATCATTGCGTAGGCGTTTCTTTTGAAATCTTATTTATAGTGTCTCTCGCCTGTTCTCTGATCATAGAACTTGAACTACTCTAAAGCCGTACCTTTAAGCTTTAATACGATGTACCGTTTGTCTGTGTACATGAATATTTTTAGCTTGGGCACAGCTCCCTACTAATTCCGGCCATGTCATTTCAGGAAATTCATGAAAAACTATTTTATATTTTTACTCTTGTGAAATTTGCATGACTATGTCTCAGTAATATATCATTACACGTTTATTCGTGTAATAATACACAACGAATAAAAGGTAACGTAATTTTATACTATTATTCACCGTAAATGAAGTTTGTTTTTGAACTCAACTATAACTATTTACACGCTTGTTTGTAACAATGTACTGTACATTGTTCTCCTGTTAATGATTGGAAAGATCGTATGCATTTATACTGATGTTAATAAGATCAGTTTTAATTTATGTAATACATCTTTGTTGTTGCATGGTATAATAACATAAATTATTTCATAAAAGGATGAAATAAAATACTTATAATAATAATTATTATTATATGGAATAAAATAGATATTTATCCACGTGAACTAGTCTAGTAGATACTAGTCTTCATGATTAAAAAAAATTTAACAAATTGCAATATTAGAAAAACTAGTCTTCCTCCTCACTGTCATTGGAGACCGCGATGGAGTTATACATTGGCAGTAGTTTTTTATAAAAACTTTGATAATGGTTTGATATTGCTCCTGAATCACAAAAACTCATCAAAAGTAAATAATGGAAGTGGTATAGGTAACATTCCAGTGTACGCTTGTTTTTAAGCTTTCAGCATCTTCTGTAGGTTCTCCGCGCCGCCTTCTTGAGTTAGTCCTTATCATGAGTATCATCATCATCATAATATCAGCCGAAAGACGTCCAATGCTGGACATAGGCCTCCCCCAAGCGTCGCCTCAACGATCGGTCCCTGCGACTATGACCACGTCATTGAGCCACCTTGTAGGAGCTGCGTTTTCCGGTACGCGGTCGCTACTCCAGAACCTTTTGTCCTCATCGACCATATGTTTTGCGTGCAATTTGCCCTACCCATTGCCACTTAAGTTTAGTGATTCTTCGAGCTATGTCGGTAATCTTGGTTCTCCAGCGGGTACCTTCATTTCTGATGTGATTTCGCATGGAAACTCCGAGCATAGCACTTTTTATTGCTCTTTGAGTTTTCTTATGAGGCCCATTGTAAGCAACCACGTTTCGGAGCCACAAGTCATGGCTGGCAATGGCAACACGCACTGGTCATAGACTTGAGACACTGTGGACGAGAAGACACCACGCAGTTTCCCGCTGCTCAACCAAGTCGGATTCGACGATTAACCTAAAGAGGTCAATCGCACAGCACCACACACGTCCCCCATGTACCGGTGGCGCATCGCCGTACCTCTGGTGGTCCGATGATAGAACGGGTTAGGCAGAATTAGGCTATGCAATTCCGACGCACACTCCCCGAGATGCAATTGATAGAAAACCAACAGGCTAGTAACTCGGCATCGATACTCAAGACGATTTGAAGCTTTGACTCGACAAGTGCATCATTGCCAATTATCCTTCTGGCTCGCCTCTCAATTGCCTCAAGTGCATCAAGCTGGTATTGGGCAGATCCGTCCCAAAGAAGAGAAAAATACTCCATACACGATCGAACTTGCGCTTGATAAAGTTTGAGCAGCTTGTTCCGGCGTGAAGAACTTACTATCTGACCTTCGCGAGGATTCTTAGTTTTTGCAGGCAATTGAGGTTTTGCTTCGATGTATGGCCCAAAGCTGAAAGTTGACGTCAGCGTAACACCAAGAAGGTCAAGATGGCCAGTTATCGGCACGGTTACACCACGGAAAGTTGGAGCGGGGCTGAATTGGCTCCTTTTAGCGGAAAATATAGACACGCCTAGGTTTTTGCAGCATTAAACATGACCAAATTGATTTCATCCCATTCGGAGACTTCCTCCAAATACAAGTCCTAGCGCTCAACCATAACCTCTCGGAGAGGCTGGATCTGTAACCCACTAGCAAGCGTGCTGGATATGTAACTCTCAGCAACAGTGCTGTCGTCTGCATACCCAAAGGTACCGGACTTAAGCAGATCGTTTATGCGCAGCAAAAATAATGTTGCCAAGAACACTGACCCTAGAGGGATCCCGGCATAATAATAGCCATTTGACCGGACGAGCAGCCATCGATAACTGGTCACTCAGGAAGTATGCGATCCAAGCACACAATCTAGCAGTAAACTGAAAGAAGAAGCTTACCAATAAGGCTTTTGTGCAATACCCTATCGAAAGCCTTCGATATATCGAGGAAGACGCCAAGCGCTTCTCGATAGGCTCTCCAGATGTGGATGGCATACGCTAGCTTATCTCCAGTTGACAAATGACATGGCCGGAATTAGTAGGGAGCTGTGCCCAAGCTAAAAATATTCATGTACACAGACAAACGGTACTTCGTATTAAAGCTTAAAAGTACGGCTTTAGAGTAGTTCAAGTTCTATGATCAGAGAACAGGCGAGAGACACTATAAATAAGATTTCAAAAGAAACGCCTACGCAATGATTGACATCAACACAACATTTGATTTACAAAAACACGTTAAAGTGACAGTGACAGTAAGTTAGTATGAGGACGCCTTTCAGACTTCGGGTAGGTATAATTCTATGAAAATGTATGAAACACTACCAGTGATACATATTCATAGAGGCAATTATTGGATTATGAGTAAAAAATCAAAATACCAAGTAAAACGTAATCACATTGATGTATATTTGTAATAGTCACTTTCAACCGTCGACATAAACAAGCTGCGATTTCGAAGAAGAGCTCAACGTCATACAGATATTTTTGGATATTTAGGTGAATTTGAAAAAAATATACAATTGAAAAACACTAAAACATAACACTTGAATTTTTATTTAATCATATAAATAAGTAAGTACATACATTTGCTTAAATATATGTATTTCTTAATATTTTAACACATTATCACTACAATAATCACTCAGACAAGACACATACAATGTTTTCATCCACTCTTAAATCTCGAAAAGAAGAACTAGCCAGCTTTGAAGATATGTTATCAAGTATGAGGCTGGTGCCGTTATATTTGCTTGATTAGCAACTGGTTGAATCGAAAGTAGTTCAAGCAATTCCGATTCATTTTTCCTGTAGTTCTTCAACCTGTTTATGTATATCAGCCAATGTATTTTGTAATTACGGTGTTAAAGTTCTTACAATATGCCTTCATATTCGATTATAGGCCACACTTCAATTCAGGCACCTTGACTTCATAAGCGTCTGAATTCAAATCGTAAACAAACCAATTCAATATCCATGCACAGCTCAATATTAATATTAGAAGCGTAAAGGAAAGTCCGTTAAAGGATAGCGTGCTAAGTTAAGTTTAAAAATCCAATACTGTTACGAAAACACAAAACAATAATATGTTGTAAAATCGACGCAAGACTGACACATACAGTTTTGACAGTTTAGTTTAAAGAACAGAAATGTCAAAAGACGTTTGGTTACACTCTTGAAAAATATTGTCGATTCATAATGGAACTCCATCAAGACACGCTGCAACTCGAAAAGTGGTGTCTACGATAATCGTAAAACCGTTAACTTTTTTGAGGTACCTTAGCAATACAATTCTGGCATTTACGGATGTTTTATATTTTAGTTTTACCTTCAGGCTTACTACAGATAGGTACCTACAGAGATGGTCTGATGCGTATAACCAAACGTGTCTAAGTTAACGCCATGATTGCAATGATACAAAACGACATAAAAACAATTAACGCACATATTTTTTTGGGATTATTTCTCGCATGTTCTAGAGAAATGTGATTGATGTGAATTATTTATATTTATTTTATAAGATTTTTTTATAAAATCATAATGAATGTCCGTGTGAATTGATTTGGGCAGGATCCGGCCATGTCTTTTCAGTGAAAGCCATAATGAAGGTTACTTAAATTGCTTAGGAGCTTAGTGATGAGTACACGTTTCATAGTCTCACAGAGAATGGACGTTATTGAAATAGGTCGGTAGTTAGCTGGGTCAGTCCAACTCACCTTCTTGGGTACGGACTGTATGTTACCTTGCTTCCATGCAATCGGTCGCACTTTTCCAGGCTCAAATGCAAGCCTAGGCGTGTCAGAATCGGAGACAGTTCAGGCGCACACGTTTTTAGAACAATTGCCGGTATCTCGTCTGGACCGCTAGCCTTGTTTACGCCAAGGTTACGCAGCTCTCTACGGACGTCCTTCTGATGAATGTGAGTACTCGACATACTCGTCTCGCAACCATCAGAGTAAGCAGGAGGCCGTGCGATACCAGGATCTAGACGCAAAGATTCCACGAAGAGTGTGGCAAACAAATTTGCTTTCTCCTCAGCGGTATGAGCCAGCAACCCGTCGGGTTTCAGCAGTGGCGGTAGTATGGGACGGCAGAAGTTCGATTCATTAGACTTAGCCAGGGACCAAAATGCCTTACTACCCGCAGGGTATGAAGCTAGTTTGTTCCCTATGTGACTAATGTGGTCGAGCCGAGACCTCCACATCACCTACTTGCAAGACTTGGCCTTCGTTGACGGCTCTCTTCTTCTGGCTTAGGTCATTCGTCTTGTGCATACGAGCATCGGTCCATGCCTGATATGCTGAGTGTTTAAGCACGTTAGCATAATCACACTCCGCATCAAACCAATAGCACGGTAATAGTATCATACAGTATTGTAACTCGGCCGTTTCTTTGAAATAAATGCCTACAACCGCGCGGTACGTAAACATGCGACAGGGCTGCCCGCCTCCAGCAATCTAATTACATTTGCCTAGTTTGTTTCCATTTATTTTTGTGCAAATATACTTACTTTTTTATATAAACAAAATACTTTGTGGATTGAATAGGAAGTGTTCAATAAAAATGCGTGTAGTTTTTTGATTGGTAGATTTAAATAAAATGCCTTTTCTAGTATTATTCATACAAATAGTACAATAAACCACTATTATTAATAATAAAATACCACGTCTTTACTTTACAAACTAACAATAATCACGCGATTATTGTTAAAAAAAAACCGTCGTGTCCGTTCATCACTGCGGCACAGTTGCGACGGTCGCGACTGTCTCCATGCCGAGCCCATGCTACAACCGAGGCGCGTAGGTATAGCTCGAGTTTCCTCCGTTTGTATGAAGTTGGAATACTGTATGATATTATTACCGTGCCAATAGCGAGCCTGGCCATTAACAGCTACGTCGGAGAATGGAATGTCTCCATCCCCCGCCGCGATGGATCTAAATTATTAATTATCTCGTAAACTGTTGTTTATTTACCGTTACTAGATATAAACTTGGACAGTTTATGTAACGAATAATAATGTTTGAATCTATAATACAATTATTAGAAAAAAAATATAGCAAGAGACAATGCAATACTGTATTTTAATAACCTATTTATTATTAAAACTGCCATTTTGTGTAATAAAACATTAGTAATAAAATTTGCATATATTTCTACACGAATAAACGTGTAAGAAAACATTGCCCAAGCTCAAAAATAACCGCAATTCTTCTCAAACTTCTGTAGGTTTTAACATGTTTATTCTTGTGTACTGGGCGACTCAAAAACCATGTTATAACAGCATACACTATTATTCCTTAATTATTTCCCTAGAATAAAAAAAAAGATACATTGATATAATAGGCGTGTTTTGAGTCCAATATTCATAAAAAAAATTAAGTAGGTGCAAGATAGGCTGAAGAATCGAAAAATGAAAAAAAAAAATTTTTTTCATGTAAGATCTCTTGCACGTTTATTCGGGGGGGCCATCGATGTCTCTATACTTAGAGATATTTCGGGTTGGGATGACTTGGGTATGTGAGTTTACATGTTTATGAACTCACGCTCGTTTTTTTTTTAGAACTTTAGAATTTTAGATTTTATTTTGTTAAATACTTTGGTGGGAAATGTTATTTATTATTTATTTATTTATTTAAACTTCATGTACAGTAGTGGTACATAGGCGGACTTAATGCAACAAGGCATTCTCTACCAGCCAACCTTTAATTAAATGTTTTTATTAAAATGCATAATTACGGAACACAATTCTTCAGCCTCGCTCGAGTCAATGACCATTAATATTTTAGCCTAAATATATTTCTAACTTATTACCTCAAAGTCCTAAGTTCTATCACTAAACGTAAATATATCATTTACAAATTACCTTTCTGTATCGAAATATGGAAATAAGTTTCAAACTCCGGATTTATAAAAACTCTGATAGCCCCGGGACTTTGATTTTCTAATTTGAAGACGCGAAGTCGTGACCATTAAAAGTTTTTCATGAGCTCAGTGTCAAGATGATTTTCTTGTTGAAGTTACATTAAGCTAAGTTTGAAAATACACGTACTTAGGTAAATAATAAATGTAGCTTTATATATTTATAATTTGTGTTTGTTATTTAATTCATGAATCCCCAAGCGACCACCGGTGGCCGCGCATCTATTGTCTTACTATTGTGTCTCTAATTGACGGTATCTGAAGGGTTAATAAATAATAGTAGTTTATGTGACTAGGGTATAAAGCAGTGTCTTTAAGTCGCGGGTGGCATGTTGAGTTCCGAACGAAACGAAGGTTGCTAAGTTTAATCCCGAAAGTCAGTGAGGGAATTATATAATAAACTCCCGAGCAACGCGAGGGAGTTAATAAAGAAACCTGAGTGAACTGAGGAATTCAAGCCGCCCAAGACAGCTTTATCCCCGTGTTGCATACTCTACTTTTTACACCATCTGTGAGATAATTAAGAGACAATTTGGTCGACCAAATCATATATTAGAGATATATAAGTATTATATTTACAAGTTCATCAAACAAACAAACTTTACTACTCCAAGATTCTATAGTTTCAATTTTCTATAACGCTCCCGTCAGTATAAGCAGGTTTTATTCTATTTTCATTTTTTTGTTAGTGGCTAGTTTGAATTTCGAGTCAACTTGTTCATTGCATGTAAAATCTTTGGTTGCACGTACATTTTAATTCACAATGTTGACGATTTTTGATGTTCCAAATTCAAATCTCATTATTCTGTAGGGATCGGCCATACTACGTTATCTTCCTAGGGAATAATGACTTGCTTTAAGTGAGATTTGTATGACGTATTTATAAAACGACATTATCGAGCAGGTGTTGTAAAAAAATACCTAAAATAAGTAGACACTTGTAATAGATGACATATGGTTCCGAAACTTGGTCGATCACAATGAGCCTCATACGAAGGCTTAAAGTCTTCCAAATGGCAATAGAAAGGGCTATGCTCGGAGTTTCCTTGCGTGATCGAATCTGAAATGAAGATACCCGCAGGAGAACCAAGGTTGCCAACATAGCACGAAGAATCGCCAAACTTAAGTGCCAATGGGTAGGGCACATTGCTCGCAGAACAGATGGCCGTTGGGGCCGAAAGGTTCTATAGTGGCGATCGCGTACCGAAAGACGCAGCGTTGGAAGGCCTCTTACAAGGTGTACCGATGACCTGCGGGGTTACCATGACTTTCAAAGTAAAATTGTTTTAATCTTGTTTCAGTGTGGGTAAGAGATGGCGATAGACAACCTGTATAGCTCTGTCTCTTACCCACACTAAAACAAGATTAAAACAATCTTACTTTAAACGTCATGGTCTAGGTCCTGGTAAAGGTTGCGGGACTCCGATGATTGTGGCGACTCTTGGGGGAGGCCTATGTCCAACAGTGGATGTCTATCGGCTGAAATAATTGAAGGACTTGTAAAAATACCAATTTAAATTAATTATGGCAATTTGCAAAGCGTAAAGGTACATTCTATTGTAACATTCGTATACGAGTGTGCGAAGGAGGCTTATGTTTGTTTAGTGTAGGTATGTATATCAATTTTTTGGTACCTACATCATGGAGCCATGGCTTGTTGCATTTGAGCTTGAGAGATATCGTTAAATACGTTTTAGTGGTAAGACTGTTTTTTTAAATAAAATGTTGGCCAGCGCCAAATTGTATTGTTAATTTTTCAGTCATGTAGGCCATGTAGGGTATCAAAATAAAGGACTCGAGGAAACGCTTCCAAAAGTATTATTCCATGATTGAACTGAAATTAGTTCCACTTTTTTTCACTACAACTACTAGTGAAAATACCATTAGAATTTATTTAGCAAGTAAGGCTTAAACTATTGGTACTAAACACACAGGCTTGGAAAAAAATATTTATTTATGTATTTCTGAACCTACACAGAAACACTTAAAAAATTAAATTAATCAATACAGAAAGAAGAGTACAAAGGTACTGCTTATTTATGTCAATTGGTACTCAAAGAAAACTTTTAGTGTAGCTCACCTTTGTATATAAACTCTGTAAGCTTTCTATTATGATCCTGCAGTGTTTTTCATCTATTATTTTGTTCTTATTTTGACTTCATAATGAAAACTAGGACACGACAGTCATTATGACGTAGTTTTCATTATCTATCTATCTTCTTCTTCTATATATATAAAAATGAAACCCGTTTTCCGTTGTCACGACATAGCATTAAAACGGCTTGACCGATTTGGCTGATTTTTTTTTTGTTGTGATTGTTATTGTGAGGATAAGGTTCTTATGGAAAAAAATCAAATTAGGGTAGTGTAGGGTAGAGTAGGGTAGGGTAGGGTAGGGTATTTTTTTTTTTTTTTTTTTTTTCGGCAGGAGTGGGAAATCCTCATGACGGCCAGGCTGCCTCACATACGAGCCAGCCTGGCCAGTGTCAAACTCCTACTGACTAAAACCGCACTCCTGCCTTACATTTAAACCACAGACATGGCGTCCGAGCTCTTTTTTGATTTAACATTGTTTGCTTCTGGGCAACTCCACGTGCAAGTGGCGTCACTCCAGAGCACCTTCCAGTAACTGCAACAAATCCCGTCAGAATTTCAGAGCTGAGAGGCCACCAATCCGAAGCGAAACTCAAGCAGCAACGAGCCATACACGCACAAAAAATTGGGGAAACTCCCAACTTTCAACACACATACAACCCTCCGCCCCCCATCAAATGGCCCCCCAGCTCCACACTTAACTATAATTAATTCTATATAATATATATTAATAACCTTAAATATCAATAACTTAACTACAATATGCTGTAAATAGTTTCTTTTTCAGTAGTTTTTTTTTATTATTATTATTTTTTTATTATTATTATTTTTTTTATTATTATTATTTTTTTTATTATTATTTTTTTTTTTTTTTTTTTTTATATATATATTTTTTTTAATGTATTTTTTTTTTTTACTAAGTTAGGTAACGCAATGTTAAATTTATAACTATGGGTTTCCACCCCAAGACCGGTCACTGTTTCCTGCTAAGAACCAACCGCCCCGAGCAATACCCGCGTCATACAAAGCTACTTCAGCTCATCACTGCCTAAGTAGTATAGTATAGTAGTATAGTATAGTATAGTAGGGTAGGGTAGGGTAGAGTAGGGTAGAGTAAGGTAGAGTAGGGTAGAGTAGGGTAGAGTAGGGTAGAGTAGGGTAGAGTAGGGTAGAGTAGGGTAGAGTAGGGTAGAGTAGGGTAGAGTAGGGTAGAGTAGGGTAGAGTAGGGTAGAGTAGGGTAGAGTAGGGTAGAGTAGGGTAGAGTAGGGTAGAGTAGGGTAGAGTAGGGTAGTGTAGGGTAGGGTAGGGTAGGGTAGGGTAGAGTAGGGTAGAGAAGGGTAGAGTAGGGTAGAGTAGGGTAGTGTAGGGTAGGGTAGGGTAGGGTAGGGTAGAGTAGGGTAGAGTAGGGTAGAGTAGGGTAGAGTAGGGTAGAGTAGGGTAGAGTAGGGTAGAGTAGGGTAGAGTAGGGTAGAGCAGGGTAGAGTAAGGTAGAGTAGGGTAGAGTTGGGTAGAGTAGGGTAGAGTAGGGTAGAGTAAGGTAGAGTAGGGTTTTTTTTTATACATTTTCTCCCCGGACATAATCGGGGCCATTACTATTGCTCTTATTTTTGCTACTCTTTCATTCAAGTTCTCGCTCGTATGCCTCTCGTACTTTTATTCTTCATACTTTGTCTTTCTTATATCCATCATATCTTTCTTTCTTTAGGTCGGGATAGACCATCTATTCTCTAGCTTATTTAATCTTTATTTTTAATACAACACAGGGTAAATAATTTCCTTAACGTTGTTTTAAGTTTAATGCACATTATGTCACAAATATATACAAAAGAATATATTTTCAAAAATAAAGCAGAATTAATAAAGCAGCCCTCACTGGGCGTGTATCTATAACTATACAGCTACTCTCCATACACGTAGTTATCTTGGCTCCTTATTTCTCGCAATGCATCTTTTTGCAATTACTTTGCAGTATTTAAAAAATGTTCCTCTTAATTTTTTATCCTTCATTATCTGGCTGAAGTTGTCCGCCTTGACCACGGTTTCTATTTCTGCTTCTACCTGTAGCCTATCGATGCTATTTATAGGGCACTCTACCAATAAAATGCTCAACATTTTCCACTTTGTCATCATCGCAAATGCACTTCGGACTCTCCTTGCATTTAAAGCGGTGTAAGTACTGAGAGAATCCTCCGTGTCCCGTCAAAACCTGCACTAAAATTGGGTCCATTTCTACTTTCCTGACAATGTGGTACGCCTCCACCGCATCCAGGAAGAAGAGTTTTGTAACTCCCGCAGTGTGACCATCTCTGTAGCGACGATTCCATGTGTCAAGCGTCTCCAGACGGATCTGTCGTCTGACGAATGACATCGGGCACTGGTCATAATCGGCCCGCTTCTTAATCTTGAGAGCCGCGTCTTTTGCGAGAGTGTCGGCCTCTCATTTCCCTCCAATCCCACGTGAGCTTTCACCCAGAATAGTTTAATATTCTGGACGCGCAATTGAGCTGTTTTTATCATCTTTCGAATTTGCACTGCTATGGGATGGAGGGAGGATCCATCAGCGACTGTCTCGAGTGCCGACCTCGAATCACAGAAGATTCGCGTATGTTCCGCGGCCCTTTTGAGCGCCAATTCAGTTGCCTTGTACAAGGCCCACATCTCCGCCTGGTAGACGGTGCAGAAGGACTCCAGTTTGGCTTTGTGTGTGCAGACCTCCCGCTCTTCTCTCCACAGTGACAGGGCTGCTCCCACTTTTCCCTCAATCTTTGAGCCATCTGTGTAGATATCTTCCACGTTCTGCAGTCGTTCCACACCGTCCTCCAGTTTCTCGACCATCAGGCTTATCTGTTCGGCTGGGTGCGGTATGTTCATAAAAGCTACTGGTCTCTCCACCTCTCGATCCCCTATCACCCTCTGAGAGTACCCCTTCTTTATGTCATAGAGAAGTGCTGCTTCCTGGATCCTAAGATCCAAAGGAAGCAACCCAGAGAGTGCTAAGGCCGAATGCAGAGAGACGGTTCGGTACGCCTTGGTGATCTTTCGGGCAAAACCACGCTGCACTGCATCGAGCTGCTTCCTCACGCCTATTTTACTCGTAGCTGGTGCCCATGCGCTGGAGGCGTACATTAAGATGGGCTCTACTACTGCCACGTACATGGTTCTGATTATCTCAGGGTTTAATCCCCAGGGTTTAATCCCCGGGTAGAGTAGGGTAGAGTAGGGTAGAGTAGGGTAGAGTAGGGTAGAGTAGGGTAGAGTAGGGTAGAGTAGGGTAGAGTAGGGTAGAGTAGGGTAGAGTAGGGTAGAGTAGGGTAGAGTAGGGTAGAGTAGGGTAGAGTAGGGTAGAGTAGGGTTTTTTTTTTTTTTTTTTTTTTTTTTTTCTCGGCAGTAGTGGGAAATCCTCATGGACGGCCAGGCTGCCTCACATACGAGCCAGTCTGGGCAGTGTCAGACTCCTACTGACTAAAACCGCACTCCTGCCTTACATTTAAACCACAGACATGGCGTCCGTGCTCTTTTTTGATTTTACATTGTTTGCTTCTGGGCAACTCCACGTGCAAGTGGCGTCACTCCAGAGCACCTTCCAGTAACTATAACAAATCCCGTCAGAATTTCAGAGCTGAGAGGCCACCAATCCGAAGCGAAACTCAAGCAGCAACGAGCCATACATGCATAAAAAATTGGGGAAACTCCCAACCTTCAACACACATACAACCCTCCGCCCCCCATCAAATGGCCCCCCAGCTCCAGACTTAACTATAATTAATTCTATATAATACATATTAATAACCTTAAATATCAATAGCTTAAACTACAATATGCTGTAAATAGTGTTTTTTTTTCAGTTTTTTTTTTTTTTTTTATTATATATAATTTTTTTTTTTTTTTTTTTTTTTTTTATTATTATTATATATAATTTTTTTTTATTTTTTATTATTATATATAATTTTTTTTTTTTTATAATATATATATGTATTTTTTAGGTAACGCTATGTTAAATTTATAACTATGGGTTTCCACCCCAAGACCGGTCACTGTTTCCTGCTAAGAACCGACCGCCCCGAGCAATACCCGCGTCATCCAAAGCTACTTCAGATCATCACTGCCTAAGTAGGCGGATCAGTGCCTCGACGACTGCTCTGTCCCGATGCCGCATGGCGTTCTTCATGTTGTTATTGATAATGTCACTGGTCGACGCCTCCTGTGCCCTCCTCACAAACCTTCCAATAGCGTCGTCAGCGTTGTCAGCGTAGTACACGCAGTGGGCAGTATGTCTGGAGACTGCCACCACTGCGTGGGGGACGCTGTTGTGAATCCGGATGTTGGTAGAGTAGGGTAGAGTAGGGTAGAGTAGGGTAGAGTAGGGTAGAGTAGGGTAGAGTAGGGTAGAGTAGGGTAGAGTAGGGTAGAGTAGGGTAGAGTAGGGTAGAGTAGGGTACACATGACATGGCATGAAAACGGCTTGATTGATTTGGCTGATTTTTTTTTGTTGTGATTGTTATTGTGAGGATAAGGTTCTTATGGAAAAAAAAGAAAATTAGGGTAGTGTAGGGTAGAGTAGGGTAGGGTAGGGTAGGGTAGAGTAGGGTAGAGTAGGGTAGAGTAGTAGGGTAGAGTAGGGTAGAGTAGGGTAGAGTAGGGTAGAGTAGAGTAGGGTAAAGTAGGGTAGGGTAGGGTAGAGTATGGTAGAGTAGGGTAGAGTAGGGTAGAGTAGGGTATAGTAGTGTGGAGTAGAGACGAGCGGGAGCGAAGCCGCGCGGGCAAAAGCTAGTAAGTAGATAAATATAAACCCTCTATGGTCCGGACTAAGCGTTTCACCTAGTCGTTTATCTCTCTCTCTTAATAAACTAGTTTGCTTCACAATCAACGATTGCATCACTGCTTACCTTCAGGTGGGGTCGCAGTCAAGCACTAGTTTACATCAATTAAAAAAAATCCATGTCATCATTGAGAAGTCCAATAAATCTGCGTGAATCGTGTTTAGAAACCATTTAAAAGCAAACAGACTATTTCCATAGCTTGCTATGCCAATTTTTCTTCTCGTTTTTTTCTGATTCCGTTTCCGTTATGACAGTTGGCATTTGACTTTATTGCTGAAAAACTGGTCATATTTGAATGGGAATCGAACACTTTCAAAAGGCGAGATATTGTTTTTTGCCATATATCAGTCTTTTTATAACGTTCTTGAGTGCATTTTTGGATAACATTTCGTAGTTGTTATTCTTTTTGTAACATGCGAATTGAATTCGAAATCCTTAACTGTTTTGCCGACTTAAACTAGAAAGTAAATTTTGGATTCTCACCCCGCGTCTCTCAGCATCTTCTCGCGCTCTGGGTGACTAAAACCTACCTGTAATCGTTCCGTTGTCCTTTGACCAGGGGCCGCGGTAATTCTTTCGAACAATCTCATATATTTCTACCTTAATTACCTTAATTTACCTTATTGATATGGTTTACCTACTAAAACGATTTTATTATTGCCGTAATTTATCCTACAGAAATTATGCATTTTCCAGAATAAAATATAGTCCACTCAGTTATACATAGGTACTTATACTAAGTAGCTGATACGTCAAACGTTGTTTTAACATATAAATTATCAAATAAAAAAATGGGGATGGGCTAGACACACAACACCTACACATAATACCTAGCAGAGGTATTATGTAGTTTCAGCTGCAATAATAATAATATGCTTCACAATATGTAACTATACCATAATTTATAATTAGAGGGAGCAAAGTGACAGCCATAATAAAGGATTATTGACAGCGAGGCACGTTCATCGACTGAGCATTGTCCTCTGCTGTCAGTTTAGTCCAGCTAATAGGTAATAGGTAAAACGGGCTGTTTTCCGCAACTCCACGACTAAAGCGCGTATTTTGCGTATGGGTGGGACAATTGGGTCACTCGATCCACCCCAGCTCCTCAAGAAAGGCCAGCAGCGCCTTGGTGTTGCTAACCACTTCACGAAGGTTACCTGGGTTACCGAAGTGCTTTGCCCTGTATTCAGCGACCACAGGGCAGCTTAGGAGCAGATGAGCTGCTGTCTCTTCCTCCTCCATGCAGGCTCTGCAGAGAGGACTATCCGTAACTCCTATGACAGAAAGGTGCTTGTTAAAGGTCCCGTGGCCGGTTGTAGCGGCCCTGACTTTGCGCAACTGTAGTTTTGTCAGTCGTAGGACCTGTTTCGTAAATCGGCCATCGATCGAGGGAAGCGCCTCCTTGGCCTGCCTGCACTCACCGTTTTCTCTCCATAGTTTGTGGTGTCTATCACTGGTACGGCTCCTTACCAGATTGCGTAGATAACCGAAGGGAAGTGGCACAATGGCTTCAGGGCCCACTGCTGCCATACTCGAACCCCTTCTGGCGAGTTCATCCGCTGCATCATTGCCTCGGGAATCGCTGTGTCCTTTGATCCATTGAATGGTTACTTGGTTGTGTTTACCCACCTCGTTTAGCCGTTGGTGACACTCGTATATTAGCCCAGAAGTGGCTGTGTGACTATTCAGTGCTTGCAGGACAGCCATGCTGTCTGAGAGAATGCGTATAGAGTGATCCTTAACTATCCTGGTCAGAACGGCTAGAGCTGCCAGGGAAATGCCCACGCATTCAGCCTGGAACACCGTGTTATGAACCCCCAATGGAGTGGCTATATGAATGTTGAAATCCTCTGAGAAGACTCCCGCACCCGTGCCATTACCTGTTTTGGATCCATCCGTGAAGATCCGCAGCTCAGCGGGGCACAGCCCCTCGCAGCGGTCATCCTCATACAGTTGGATCTTGTATTTCTTATCAAAGATAAATTGCTTAGGAATCCGGTCGTTTGCTGCTTTGGTAATGGGAAACTCAGTATTGAATTCCTCTAGCAGAGCGGTGTGTTGAGTTGATCTCTTACCCCATAGATTCAGTGTTTTGAGACGTACTGCCGCCATCGTCGCTTCCTGTTGAATGAACAGGTGAAGTGGAGGGAGTCCCAGCATGGCCTCGAGCGCTGCAGTTGGAGTAGTCCTCATGCATCCCGTAGTTGCCATGCAGGCAAGCCTCTGCGTTTGTTGTAGCTTGTTTACTGCAGTGGCTAGCTTGGTGCGTGGCCACCACACCACGGCACCATAAGTAATCATAGGCCGAATTACGGCACTGTATAGCCAGAGTATGATCTTGGGGGATAGGCCCCACCTCTTACCTATCATTCTCCTGCATTGCCAGAAGGTGATACACGCCTTGCTTAGTTTGCTGTCCAGATGGGCACCCCAATTCAGCTTACTGTCTAGGGTGACTCCCAGGTACCTGACTTCGTTTGCCAACTGGAGTTCCGTATCGAATAGTTTAGGCAGGTTGAAGCGGCCTAGTACTCTTTTCTGCGTGAACATGACTAGCTCAGTTCTAGTCCAGCTAATTAGAAGTCAGAATATACACATCAGCTGTGAATATACTGTATATATGTATGTCGCAGGAAAATCAGGATATCAGGGATTTCACGAAATCCTGGTAGATGTCAAATATTCTTTTTTATTACGTCTTCTTACTAAAAGTATCTAGTAATATGCCGTTTCACTAAACTCAGTCTAGTAAACTGTCAGAATAAAAATCAAGCCATGCATTTCTCTCGCTCACTCAATCATTGAGACTTGTCCACATAATATTTTTTTTTTATTAATGGCCAGTTCGATTTTTGAATAAAGTTATTTTTCATCCTAACAAACCTATTTACCTCCATGGTACCAAATTTGACAAACAACTTTTTTTTTAATAATTTGCTAAAAACTCAGACTCAGAACCTCCTTGGTGTTGGGCACGCCACGATTATGGCGGTAAGTCCCCTCTTTGAGGCGTGGCTGGAAAGACCTTACGGCGTCCTTACCTTCCGCATGACGCAGGTCCTCACCGGACATGGCAAGTTCGGGAGTTTCCTGCATCGGATTCAGGCGGAAAAGACGCCCGGGTATCGCCACTGTGCGCAACGCCCGGAGGACACGGTGGAGCACACCGTCGAGGTGTGCCCTGCCTAGGCGGAGCATCGCCGTGCCCTCGTGGGGGCGATCGGCGGCGGAGACCTCTCGCGCCGGGCCCTGGTCGAGGCCATGGTCCGGAGCGAGGAGGAATGGCAGGCGGTCGCCCCCACGAGGGCACTAGGGCCTAGTACTCTTTTCTGCGTGAACATGACTAGCTCAGTTCTAGTCCAGCTAATTAGAAGTCAGAATATACACATCAGCTGTGAATATACTGTATATATGTATGTCGCAGGAAAATCAGGATATCAGGGATTTCACGAAATCCTGGTAGATGTCAAATATTCTTTTTTATTACGTCTTCTTACTAAAAGTATCTAGTAATATGCCGTTTCACTAAACTCAGTCTAGTAAACTGTCAGAATAAAAATCAAGCCATGCATTTCTCTCGCTCACTCAATCATTGAGACTTGTCCACATAATATTTTTTTTTTATTAATGGCCAGTTCGATTTTTGAATAAAGTTATTTTTCATCCTAACAAACCTATTTACCTCCATGGTACCAAATTTGCCAAACAACTTTTTTTTTAATAATTTGCTAAAAACTCAGACTCAGAACCTCCTTGGTGTTGGGCACGCCACGATTATGGCGGTAAGTCCCCTCTTTGAGGCGTGGCTGGAAAGACCTTACGGCGTCCTTACCTTCCGCATGACGCAGGTCCTCACCGGACATGGCAAGTTCGGGAGGTTCCTGCATCGGATTCAGGCGGAAAAGACGCCCGGGTATCGCCACTGTGCGCAACGCCCGGAGGACACGGTGGAGCACACCGTCGAGGTGTGCCCTGCCTAGGCGGAGCATCGCCGTGCCCTCGTGGGGGCGATCGGCGGCGGAGACCTCTCGCGCCGGGCCCTGGTCGAGGCCATGGTCCGGAGCGAGGAGGAATGGCAGGCGGTCGCCTCCTTCTGCGAAGCAGTAATGCTTGCAAAGGAGGAGGCCGACCGCATCAGGCAACGGCGCCCTCGCCGCCGTCGCCGGGATTCCGATCCCGATTTCCGGCCACCGTAGACGCAGGCTCGCGGACGGCGAGCTATGGGTAGCTCGCTGTCCGATGGTCCGGTAATGGACCGAGTCTAAGACGTCGACGGCGCGCACTGTTCCCGCGCGCCTCAAGGAGTTGTCAGCAGCAGGAGGGGCCCAGCTGGGTCGAAGCCTACTGGGGACAGGGTTGTCCGAAAGAGCTCGTGCCCCGGTATGAAGGCTAGAAGGAACGGCGCGGGGTTTTTAGTCAGTAAGAGTCTGACACTGTCTCCCGCTCCACCCAAGAGCGGGTTTCGTGAAAGATGATTTTCCCCGTCGAGAAAAAAAAAAAACCTCCTTGGTGTACTTTTATTTGCATTTAGTCACTTCCTCGCTGAGGTGGGATGAAAAGTTACGTGTTTCACTCGAATGCAAAGATTTTTCACCTCGTGCTCTTTTGATTCTCTCGCTAACGCTCAGGATTCTAATATTTATGATTCAATTTTAGAATCTTTCGGTTGCTCGATTATCAAAATTGAGCACGCGGTTAATAAGTAACTCTGCACCGTGCTCTGCACTCTTTTATAACAAATGATGCACGTACAATTTTCAACGTCTTTGATTTAGACCAGGGTCGATAATTTTTGAAACGAAATAAAATCATAGTAGTATGAAACCCACTGGTAACGAAAGAGAATATAACAAAAATGAAAGAAAAAATAAATTACGGGCGATCTGAGGTCCGGAAAAGGATGGGTGTGCGTTTTTAGGGGTAAAAACAGTTTATCTCGATTTCCGACAAAACTACAAGTTCTATGTAAAAAAGTTAAATTGCAAAGTTGTAGATAATAAAAAGATCTACAACTTTTGTATTTACACTTTTTTCACATAACCTCAAAATGTATGTGAAAAATTCAAATAACTAAGTTTTTGGTTTTTTATTTTTATCTTATACAAAATTTTTTTTTTTTTTAACTTACTTTTTTATATCCCAGACACACTGTAATTATTTTGATTTAAAATGTTGGTTTTTTCACCTTCATTTTGACTTAATATCGAAAAAGAACCCTAATTTTCCATCGACAATTCTCACGTCAAAATATCTCTTTTTTTAATAATTTTGCTAGGTTTTTTGTTCGTTAAAATCTCTAGTTTCTGAGGGTGTAAAAAAAAGTATCATTATTAGGGTAAATTTCTCAGAAAAAGCCAAAAATCTCGAATCCAAAAATTCTTTTTCATAATCATTACCTATATCTATAATCATGACGGAGGATACGGTCTCTGGGGGTGGTGATGTCCAAAGAAACCGTTAAAACGATTTAACGGTTTCTTTGGACATCACCAACGCCTTCAATACACCGCCCTGGAGTTGCATTAGGAAGGCACTGGGTATCACTGGGTGCCGACCTAACTCAGTCGTGTGATTGAAGCCTGCCTGATAGACAGGTTCATCGTCTATCTTGGTCACCAGGGACAGTGAAAACTGCTAGAGATGTCGTGCTAAGGATCAGTACTAACTGCTTTTGTGGAACATCGGGTACGACTAAGTGCTGCGCGGTGACCTCCCCGACGGGGTTGGCGTGGTCTGTTACGCAGATGACACGCTGGTCTTGGCGCAGGGGGAGTCGCACCAAGTAGCCGAACTAGCGACACGCGGGGTTGTGTCAGCAGTAGAGAGCAGCAGCAGAGGAGGAGGAGCAGTTGAACTCGAGGTACCACTGCACAAGTCCATGGCGATGTGTTTTCATGGCTCTCAAAAGTACCACCACCGGGTTCCTAAAAACGGTATGAGGGGTTCACATCGGCGTTGGGTCGACGATGAACCACTTGAACTGGGACTCGACTCGTCCTTGACAGCCGGTGGAATTTCAAGAAGCACTTCCGACGTCTGGCTTACAAACTGAAACGGACCGGGGCTATCCTCAAGCAGTTCCTGCATAACCTAGGGAATCCAGACTTTTCGGTCGGTAGCCCTTTCCCGGAGCACCGGCACCGGTGTGGGCGCCGTCGTTGCGAAAGTGACCGGCGGTTAAGCTGAACGCTTGGCCATAGATTGGCTTCCGAAAGGGAAACCCGGGGTACTGGAAAACGAGGCAAAGAAAGAACATAGGAGTGGGTTTTAGTCACTAAAAGTGTGACATAACCACCCGCTGCCACCCATCGCAAGAGAAGTCATTGGATGAAAAAACAAGCATTTAATGAAAATATTTTTTTTCATAGCAAGCTTTTTATAGGTCGATATACCTATACAATTAATACTCGACAAGACGAATCATACGAGCCCAAACTCGATGGGGTCGTGTCATTAAACTACCAAGTTCCTATTCCACCTTCCGGTTTCATCATCAGATCAGCTCTTTGTCATAATAATTTTGCATTGTCATATGATTTACACATGCATGCAAAATTTGAGCTCAATCGGCAACCAGGAAGGGGGTCAAATTTAATTTACAAGGTGTGATGACAGACAAACATTGGGACAGGTAAAACTAATTAAGGCCGGACGCACACGTTCGGTTGTCCGATCAGGAATCCAGATTCGGAAATTCGTGAGAGACGCAAGGAGAAAATTTCGAAACGGATGTAAGTTTTTTTTCCGGTCGGAAAAAGTAAGAACGTGTTATCTGAACATTTTGTATGAAAGAAGAGCATTTAGGTTTCCGAATCTGAATTCCTGATCGGGAACCCTAATCCGGAAACCGAGTGTGTGCGTCCGGCTTAAAAGCTTGTAAAAATATACACAGTTTTAACACAAAGTACTAGAGTGTTTGTCTTAGGAAAGTACCAAGCATTGCACTAATTTACCTGGGGGTGCCACGGGTCCGAATTCAGTTCCCATGGCTCCCCCAGGGGTATCATCCAGGGGAGCCACGGGTCCGGAACGCTAAAAAGTACCTACCCTTCAGCTAAACATAAATTACCTTATAGCCAGAGTGCATCTCATAACGATTCTAATAATCCCAAATACGGTTATATTACATGAATTTACCTTCCGGCATTATCACCAGATCAGTTCAATACATCCCCTCCCCCTTTTCTTTCAGTCAGTCATCGGCTAAACGTATAAACAAAGCAAATTTACTTGTTACGACAATTCTGCTATGATTCTATGAGAGTTCGGTTCCATATCTTCGAAGTTCATGATCAGATCATAACAATATTTCTATGGGACCATCTCGAAAGCATAAACTATCAATCAAAAAAAAAATTCAAAATCGGTCCACAATTGACCGAAATATCGGTGAACAGCATACAAAAAAAAAAAAACATACTTTCAGCCGAACATAGAACCTCCACCTTTTTGAAGTTGGTTAAAAATATGGTATTACCATCGTTATCATTTATTGTTGGAAACATCTTCTCCACATACTTAATATAGAATATACTTATATACTTAAGATCCCTGCCTTTTCTCATGGAAAAGACCGTACACAACTGGACAGTTTTTTTTTTATTGTTCTCTTACTAATCTTAGTTCACCCAGGGTGACGGCAGTACAGTGACATCGCCCGGGGTCCAGGGGGTGCAGGTGAACCCCCGTACGGGGTCCCGGCTCAAAGCGGAGGTGCGATGCGACGGGGCCCCACTCGCTCCTGCTTCACCGCGCTTCGCACGGCACAACCACAACCATCTAGGTGAGAACGAAAACTTTTATTAGCGTTATTTTTTTAGGTTTTTAATATTGCTATATCTTTATTTTTATTTTTTTATACACCTACCATGTTTTCTCTTGACCAAGGCATTAAGGCCGCCTGAAGTTTTAATAAACAACTATTGTTATGGAAAAATTAATACGTTGGACTAAAGATCTAAAGGTTTTTTCACACAAATATGGTCTTTACACCATATTTGTGTGGAATATATTATATATTCCACACAAATATTAAATACATTATATTTGGAGTATATTTAATATACTCCTGTATGTTTTTAAAATATTTCCATAATTTGGACTTGAATATTCTGAGAAAAGATGTTTTATGTGGTTTTATGACAAAAAAAAACATTATTTCAATGATTGATCAGTGTAGTATTTATTATACATTCAGTCAAAAAAGTATCTGGAATGGATGATTTGTTTATGGTTCCCAATTCAAATTTTTGTTTTTTTGTAGTTGTTAGATTGGCACAACTGTTTTCCATTTTGGCGCGGAGTTTGAGTTGCATCTGTTATTTATATTAAATACAGTGCTGGTTTTAGTAATATCATATATAGTGTGTATTGCGAATTTCATAATGGACAAAAATCTCGAACAAAGAGTTTGTCTTAAATTTTGCATCGCCAATGGAATTTCGTGTTCGGAGTCACTGAAAATGTTACAGAAGGCTTACGGTGAATCGACTTTATCAAAAACTCGTGCTTGTGAGTGGTTCAAAGCGTTCAAAAGTGGTCGAGATGTGATGGAAGATTTGCCTCGTTCTGGTAGGCCGTCAACGTCTGCAACTGAAGTTAACATCGCAAAAGTGAAGGAAATAGTGACTGAAAATCCCCATTCAACTCTGAGAGAGATAGCCGCCGGACTTTCTGTATCTCACGAGTCGATCCGTACCATTTTAACTAATCATTTGGGTATGAAACATGTTGCTGCTCGGCTAGTCCCAAAAGATCTGAATTTTCTCCAAAAACTCAATCGCATGAAAGTCGCTGAGGACATGCTAGAACGAGTCGGTTCGGACCCAACATTCAGGAAACGCATTGTTACTGGTGACGAGACGTGGGTTTACGAGTTTGACATGCAAACTAGTCAACAAGCTTCGGAGTGGCGCCTTCCAACTGATCCGAAACCGAAAAAACCACGCCAAAGTCGATCAAAAGTCAAAGTCATGTTGACTGTTTTCTTTGACTATCGCGGTGTTGTGCACTCTGAATTCTTACCGGAAAGTCTAACGGTAAATAAAGAATATTATTTGAGCGTTATGCGGCGTTTAAGAGAGCAAATTCGACGAAAAAGGCCAGATTTGTGGAAAGAAAATTCTTGGATTTTGCACCACGACAATGCGCCTTCGCACAAGGCTATCATTGTGAACGAATTTATGACCAAACACTCAACAAATACCATCCAGCAACCACCATATTCACCAGATATGGCTCCTGCTGACTTTTTTCTTTTTCCTAAACTCAAATTACCACTTTGTGGCACCCGTTTTCAATCGATAGAAGATATAAAGGAGAATATGCGGCGAGAACTGAATTCAATTCAGGAAGCAGCGTTTAAAAAATGTTTTGATGAATGTATTATTCGTTGGCGCAAGTGTATCGTTTCTAAAGGAGCATACTTTGAAGGTGATAAAATAAATTTGGATGAATAACAGACATTTTGTGTATTATTGATCTTTTCCCGGTACTTTCTTGACAGAGTAGTATAATTGTTATTTGCAACAAATAACCTGTGATCATTACTCTAAGACTTCCAAGCACTCTTTTGATACACGTCCCTAATCATATTTTTATGACCACTATATGAAAATCTGTGATACATTGTATTGTCGTTGAAGTGCCAACTAGCCCCGGTTTTATTGAAAAAATATGATAAACCATTCTCAAGACCGCCCAAGTCATAACCACTATCATCTTGAGAAGATTCATATTATGTGTTTCTTAAATGCCTACTTGTAGGTAATAATTATTAGTTTCTTTCTCTTTTACGGAGTCATTTACAGTAATGGGTTGAAATCTACAGCTCGTAGAAAGAAAAGTTCTTAACCCATAAACTGCTACGTCAGACACACGTTTGGGCTGTGGAAGTGTTTGAGAGAGTTACTGCCGTGCCCTTGAACGCAAAGAGCAACTGAAAGAACAAGAGTGGTTTTTTAGTCAGTAAAAGTCTGACACGTCCACTGTCACACCACCCGAGGTGGAGAAGCTATTTGATTATTTATCACAAAAAAGTTCACGTGACTGTCGCTATAACGCATATAACGCGCTACGCTCAACCTACGTGACGCTGCAACGTTAGTCAGTGTCCCACAACATTTTACAACGTCTTCACGTAACACGGGACATATTGTTGGACCATTTGACATCGTTGCGCGTCATGTTGTGGGACATTCTGTCCCCTGATGTATCCGAGGCTTTTATCTATTTGATCCTGCAACGTTGCCCAGTGTTCCACAACTTGCCCTCCTACATTTTACAACGTCTTCACGTAACACGGGACATATTGTTGGACAATTTGACATCGTTGCGCGTCATGTTGTGGGACATTCTGTCCCCTGATGTATCCGAGGCTTTTATCTATTTGATCCTGCAACGTTGCCCAGTGTTCCACAACTTGCCCTCCTACATTTTACAACGCCTTCACGTAACACGGTACATATTGTTGGACAATTTGACATCGTTTATTTCGAATATTTTGTTCTCTAATGTATCCGAGGTTTTTATCTAAGCAACATTTTACAACGCATTCACGTGCCGCGGAACATGTTAGATATAATAATAATAATAATAATAATAATATTGAGTGTGCAAGTCACCCCCTGCCTTTTATCGATGAATATTAATGACATTGTTCAGGCAGGGGCCATAGTCTTAACATAGCTCCATATTACCAGTCCACTTAAGACTCCAAAAATCATAGCCCTATTATTTAGTTTTTCATATTATGTCGCAATAGTTTTTCAAACCGGGGGTTGTCCTTGGGTGCACTAGTATAGCGCGCACAGGGATAATCGTCGGTTGGTATCACGTTCCATTATAGTAACCAAAAGGGCCTCTGCGAGTTGGCTTCGGCCCCTTGTACGCCTCTCAAAGGCCCAGGACCTCAGGGTCCTGAGATTAATAAACAGATGAAAATAATAATAATAATAATAATAATAATAATAATAACAAACCTATAGTGCTTGACACTAACGCGCAAACCTATAGTGCTTGACACTAACGATCGCAGGGAAGTATGGCAGAGCAAAGAACTTCACGGACGCTTTTTCCGGGCCCTTCATGGGCCCGATGTAGACCAATTGGCGTCCGTAGCCTGGCTGCGTTTCGGTGACCTCTTTGGGGAAACCGAAGGCTGTCTGTGCAATTATGGACGAAGTTATCATGACGAATAACTACCGGAGATTTATTGTGAAGGACGGCACGGTTGACATCTGTCGGGCATGTCACCGTCCGGGAGAATCAATTCGTCACATTATCTCTGGTTGTTCTCGTCTTGCTAACGGAGAATACTTGCATAGGCACAACCTAGTAGCCAGGATTATACATCAGCAACTTGCTCTGAAGTACTCTCTTGTAGAATCAGAAGTGCCATACTACAGGTATGAGCCCGACCCAGTTCTTGATAATGGCCGTATCACTTTGTACTGGGACCGGTCCATCATCACTGACAGGACTATTTTAGCTAATAAGCCTGATATAGTGGTGGTGGACCGAAGTGAGAGGCGTGCAGTGATTGTTGATGTTTCCATTCCACATGACGAGAACCTCGTGAGAGCCGAGAAAGATAAACAAATTAAGTATATTGACTTGGCTCGCGAGGTTGTCGACATGTGGGATGTGGACACTGCGATCATTGTACCGATAGTCGTGTCGGGTAATGGCTTAATTGCCGACCAACACCTTAGGAGGCTCTCGTTAGGCGGCTGGATCAAGGGCTTGATCCAGAAAGCGGTACTCCTGGACACGGCTCGTATAGTCAGGAGGTTCCTTTCTCTGGAGCCCTGACCGCCGGTAGCTTGGACCCTGTTCCCGATACCGGTGGGACACTATTTTTTATATTTTTAAATATTTTTTATTTTTTATTTAAATATTTAAAAATATAATTTATATGTTTATAAAATGAATAAAGATAATAATATCATTTATTTTCTCTCACAATGTTAATCTAGCACTTAACAATTTTGTAGTATTAAAAGCATTGTGAGAGCTGGTGCCTGTTGTAGGTTTCGGAGAAACCTGTGCTACAGGTCACCAGGCCCCACTTATCAGCCTAACACAAATTTAAAAACAAAAACGATAATAATTAAAGTTAACAACAGAAAAGGAAAGAAGACAAAAAATAAAATAAAAAGTGCAGTCAATATATGAATGGAATATGTATGAGGATGGTGGTGAAAGTGGTGTGTGGGTAATGTGCGTGTGGACAAAGGTGTATGTAGTGTGTAGAAAATGTGCAAGAGGATGGTTTTGAATGTGGTGTGTGGGAAATGTGAGTGTGGACAAAAGTGTATGTAGTGTGTAGGAAATGTGCAAGAGGATGGTTTTGAATGTGAATGGTAGAATATTAATTATTTATAAAATATTAATTTGACATCATTGCACGCTATGTTGGACCAATAGGTACGTATACCCAAGCCCAACCCTAAAGTATCTGGGTCTAAAAGCTTTAAAATGCTAAGTCTGGCAGTTTTGTAAAGGAACGTCTTGTATGAAAAGGTTTGGCAAATAAAATAAAGTCTATAAGTAAGACGAATAAGAAAACCTTATTAATCTTCTTCTGAACACCTGCTTCCTGTAACATTAGTTGTCGTAAGTAGCAGAGGAATATTCATTTCCGTTTGTAAAGCACCGCACACACATGTGTCGCGTAGACCCGGGACCTGTTGATATTGCTTCCTCACTGCTTTAATATTCACACAAATACGAATAAATTCCCCTAGAATTTATTCGTATTTGGCCTTGAACACTAAGCTTGCTTAGTTTCGAATTTTAACATAAGTGACGGTTTTTCTTTTGAGTTTTTTTTTTCAGTTTTCTTCTCAGGTTACTCAGCTATGAAACACCGGCCTCATCTAGTTTAAAACGACGAAAAAATAAGTTACGTGAAAAAGTATTTTCTAAATCTACTTAGTTGCAAAATAAACATAATTTTCGATTTTTAAATGTTTGAGCTCTCGTAGTATCACAATTATTACACGATTGAAACCATTGCAATTAAGAAAAACCAGCAAAAATCTTGCAGTACACCCCCAACAGGAAACGGTGGTGCTTCATCGTGTTCATTAGGTGGTCAGGCGGTTCAGGACACCCGGCCGTTTCGTCCACCTGAATCAAATGCAGGAACCTCCCAAGAGCTGCCAAGCTTAGCGTGTCCGGTGTAGACCTGAGTTATGCGGAAGGTGAGGACGCCGTGACGCCCGAAAAGGCGTCACGGCGTCCTCACCTCCCTCCTCAAAGAGGGGACTTATAAACCATACTTGATATAGGTATCCCACTTGAAAAAAAAAACATATGCTGCGAAACAAATGTATGCAAATTCTACCATGATAATTTAGTTGAAGAGAGATTTTTTTTTAAATCTTTTGGGGTTTTTTCTATACAGAATATGTCACCCCGATGATGAGATAATGTTGAGGTGGCCAACTTATTCCTTGCATAAGTTCACTTCAGCGGTGAATTTTTCATGGAATGGAGAGCCTGAGTGGCCCTTGTGAACAGGTTCCTAAGAAATAATTTAGATAAAATGGAGATGTCGAAATGATGCCGAGAACGAGACAGTGGAAATTCACTCTTGCTCTCAGCATAGAAGCTATATCTTTTATGCCATGAGCCAATTAAGATTTTTCTGTGTATGTTTCTGTCGCAGCTGGATACAATTTCAATATTTCTGGAATATCGACACGCGTCCCTCCTAATAACATTTCATCGTTCTTGGGGGAATTACGAATCCGTCTATCTTAGATGGGATACCTTTTTTGCCAGACATAAGCGTATTTAGGACAAATATTTATCATGCGATTTATTGTTCCCTTAGGAATATGAAGTCGATAAACAAGGTAGATAGTTACTTTTTCGTACCTATACGTTTTTGAAGACTTCGATCTAGGCAGGTACATTTCCCATAGGAAAAATGTTGTGACATTTATGAATATTGTAGAAATTGGGTGTAATTAATTGCTTTATATTTTTTTTCCATTGAAGTCTGGTGAAGGTTGCGGGAACTATTTATCCCGAATTATACACAAAAAGAGAAGATATACAAAACAGATTTACTCTAAGACATAAAAACAGGCTAAATATTCCAACTTCACGACTTAAAATGCATTCGTCAAGTACATATGTAATGTCAATAAAGATATATAATAAACTACCAGAACATTTGAAGAATATAAATAAATATAATGAGTTTATTAATAAATTAAAGCTATTCCTAATAACATAAATGAATATATAAATGATAAACTGGAAGTGCAATAAATTCTAAGTATTCTATATTTACCAATTTTAATAACTGACATTGTTTATTATTTTGTAAAATTTGCATTTATTTTGATTATTATTTTTAATTTGATTATAACTTTGACATTATTTATTATTTTGTAAAATTTGAATTTATTTTGATTATTATTTTAAATTTGATTATAACCTTGACATTATTTATTATTTTGATTATTTTATTTGACTAATGTTTGATTTTGATTGCTTTATTTGATAATTTTAGTTTGATTTTGATATTTTAATTAATTTCTGATGTGTTATTTGATTATTTAATTTTGATTTAAATGTTTAATTTTACCAATTTTAATTTTATTATTAATTAGACATTGATTATTATTTGGTTACATAATTATAAATTTTATTTTTTAACTATGTTGCTCTGCCCTTACAGGGTCCATAAATGTACCTTAGCTTTAGGCCTATTTGTTGTAACATCTTTGATCACATTATGGTATGCAAATAAATAAATATGAATATGAATTCGATGGATGCGCGACGTACAGGATCGAGATCATTGTGGCGACACTGATCATGAAGTTTCAAAATAAAATAAACTTCAATTCAAAGTCAAAGTCAAAGTCAAAGTCAAAATATTTTATTTCATATAGGCCTACAAGGGCACTTATAAAACGTCAGAAGCTAGTGCACGGTTCGAAATTGGTCGTTTCCTATGGAGAAGAACCGGCAAGAAACTCCATAAAATTAGTCTCAAAACCTTTATTTAGGCAAAATTTCTAGGTACTCATCGAGGTCATAAATGTCAATGAATCAAGGTTAAGTCGAGAAGAGGAAATGATTTAATTTATGAATATGGGGTGTAATGCATCAAAAGTTTAAATAAAATATTTCACATTAAAACCTAAATCGATAGGAATTTCACATTATTTAGTTGGCGGAAGATCATAAATCAGTACTGTACCCCTAGAACCTAAAATAAAGATAATTTGCCTATAACAGTACGTGACTTACAATTATTAGAATTTTATCGTGACTTCGTGAGATAGACTATAAATAGGTATCAGGGTAGGCGTTCATAATTGAAACGTGACTCGATTTTGGGCGTGAAAAAGCCAATATTATTTAAGTATTTACGGCAAAGTCTCCAGATTTATTCTAACGCTGTTTAATACTACAGTAGTATCGTACCCCTCGTTTTAAAGGGTAAATGTAGCATTCAAGGCAAAACTCGACTAATCCCTGTCTAGCAATCCTTTGTAATCCTTTCATCACGGACTTTGAAAACATTTCTCGCCTGAGCAATGTTAGCTATAGGTAGGTAGGTATAGCTAGTCGACTGCTGAAGAAAATAATCGGGTAAAAATTAAACATTGATTTCTACCAATGTAAGAGACGTTGGTATAAAAGTACAGATTACTTTTTTACTCTATGGCATCTGACTAAGAAAGAAAAATGTTTTCAGGACATTTATTATTATTATTATTTATTGACTGGCCTGTTGGTCTAGTGGTTAGTGACCCTGACTGCTATGCCAGAGGTCGTGGGTTCGATTCCCACCCAGGACAAATGTTTATGTGATGAGCATAATCATTTGTTTTGTGTTTGGGTGTAATTTATTCTATAATATGTATCTATTTATAAATATATAAGTATGTTTATCAGTTGTCTAGTACTCATAACCAAGCTCTCCTTAGCTTGGGATAGACGGTGTTTAATATTAATATTAAAGTATCATTTATTGCCAAAAATCGTTGGTGTAGGTAGTGGTCGCTACTGCTAAGCAAAACATAGGTACAGATTCTATGCCTGGGTCGGGGTGCGTTATTGGCTTTTTGCACCTAAAATATTTTAGAAACTGCTCGTAATTTGTAATTGTCTGTCTGACAGCTTGATAGGCTCACTGCCTATTTGTGGGATGTTACGCATACGTTTGCCTAACCTGTGGCTCTTCGGCTTTTAGAAATACCGGCTTGATTACAAAATTAATCAAAGTTACTTGTACATATACTTAACCTAATCATTTGATTCATTAAAGTCGTCCTGATATTTTCAGGAATACATCTAAGATCTCTAGCAATTAGTTAGATACCAAGCTAACAGGATAATTGAAAGGCCGTATCTGTGTAGGTGGAGCACCAGCAAATACGACAGCCGTACCTGGAAGTGGCACATCAGTAGCTACCAACGCGGTGAGCGAGCCAGGGTGCGCGAGCGCGTGCCCGCGGTGCGCGTGCTGCGGCTGCACGCTGCGCGAGGCGGCGGCGCGGCACGAGCAGCGGGTGGCCGCCAACGAACGACTGGAGCGCGCTAACATTGAATGGAAACAGGTACTCCTCATTTAAGTTATTTTTCAATTTACTTAAGTACTCGAAAACCAACCAAATATACTGTTTTTGAACTAGTGCGGAAAAGTGTGTGAATGAATTTTATCGTATCAGGTAGGCCCGCCGCTAACCTCACGTGTTGCGCGTCATGCTCCGCTTATTTACGTCTTTGAATTGTATTGAAAAACGTCGTATGATACATGGGGAATTTTGTTTTTGTCACTGCAACTCTCGACTCCATAACACCCTCGTCCTCGGTGGCAATGAAAAACTTTCTCCACATGTAACAAAATGTACTTTGCTTTTTTTAACACGCTTTTATTAGCTTCACTTGTAACTATGTAAGAAAATCTTGGAATCTTAATTTGACCCACTTTCTGGTCTTTGATCAGGATGAAATTTTGCACACGCTCTGAGTTCCGATGACAATACATGACTAGCTAAGAAACGTCATTACAAATCCAATATGGCGGCCTCCCCAAGATGGCGAACTGGCTGTTTGAAATGCACTTCCATGATATGGGTATCAAATGAAAGGGTTTGCTGTCAGGAATACGAAAAAAAATAGGGTAAAACCGGGATAGATGCCCCACTTTTCGAAACTGTTTCATTATTTGAATACCAAACATATTTGCTTAGATTGACCCTGTAATATAGTTAGTTTAATCATTCATAAAGCTTTAGAAACTGTATTTATTTACCTAACCATTACTGGTTTTGCAAAAATGTAATTATTGCGAAACACATTTTTTGGGGATAGGTGCCTACCTATATGGATAGATGCCCCACTATGAAATCACTTAGGAGGATAGATGCCTGTGATGCGGGATAGATGCCTTTTTAAATAATCAACAAGAATACATAATCACAATGTAATATTTATTTATTATCTTCATGTGTAGGTAATATAAAATGCTTAACCATAATTATATTTATGCATGTCTTTAACAAAAAATACAAAAAAAAACTGTTTAAGCGATAACATATTAAAACTATCATATAGAATCATCTCAAACGAAACATTCCCGTTTTAACGTAGAAATAATTATTTAACATTTAAAAAAAAATCAACATTCGAATCTCTAACAAAATAAAAATTAATAATTTCGTTTAACCTTAGTAATTATTTAAACATTAAAAAAAATCAACATATTTGTAAGGAACTATCCTTCATTAAGTGGAACCGGACATTTTAAGTTTTCCACATCTTGAGCAATAGTTCTTAAAAAGTGTGCATGTTTCGTGCAGCCACTTCTGACACATAATACACTGGATCCAATCAGATTTAGACTTCGTGTTATTATAGGTATCGAAGCATTCTACGCAAACATTTTCATCTATAGCATTAGTCTCTTCTAATTTTTTTTTTTTAGTTTTTTTCACGGGTAGTCCTATGGTTTTTTTACCTTTTTCAGCATTAGGTGAGAGGTGATCTTCATTTTCACTGTTTGAGCTATAAATAGCTAGTCTTTTACGTAATCCACGATCCTTGTTTACTTTTAAATAATAATCATTTTCTTTATGACTGCAATCAGTCACGTCACCATCTGTTTCTTCACTTGAGTCATAGTTTTTCTTTGGTTTTCCTTTCTTATTTTTATTTTTTTGTATTTGTTCTTTGGCTTTTTTATTTTCTTTTTTTATTGTTCGTCTTTTTTTGGTAGCTTCAGTCTTGTTTATCTTAGATTCTATTTGTTTATTTTTCTTGTCAGCAATATCCCTTTTTTCTTTTATTTTTTCTCTAGAATTGAGAATATCTGCCGATTGTTTAGCTCTCCTTGCTAAAGTCAGAGGAATTTGTGGTATTGGTGATGCTTCGACTAAAAATTTAGAAGGTGTTTCTTTTTCTTCGTTATCTAGAATCCGTATTAGTGAATCATCACCTATATCAACAATATCAATAATCGTATCTTCTAAAATCTGAGGGTCGATCAAAAGGCTAGGTGAGTTTCGGTTGAATGAAGTTGATGGCATATTGGGTGGTGTTATGTTCAGGTCTGCGACATACAAATATTCGTTTTCAAATGTAGTTGGACAATCAATTGAAGAAATCGGAGGTATAGTTGTTTGTGTTCTGTGTTCAACTTCAACATGCTCACAAGGTTCTGCATTTTCGTTTATAGAAGATGTTTGAAGAAGCGCTGTTGTAGTTTGATGTAGCACACAGGGTTGATCAGGATCATTGTCACTGCGATGTGCAATATCAGATATAGTGAAAACAGAATCGGGCAAAGCATTAGGATTTAGTGGATAAATCCCACTTCTTCGAAAGCCAGCAAGAGCATTTGCAGGTGTAGTAGCGCGTATCCATGCGTTGCGTATAAGGGTTCCAGCATTATAACGGCTTATCTTTTTATTTGTATTTGCGCGCATAAACTGATTAGTTTCATGATTAAAGTATGTTTTAAATGGCCCAAACACCGCTACGTCTAATGGTTGTAAAGCTGAGGTAGTGTGGCTGGGTAAACATAACAAAATAATATCGTTATCAGAAGCAACTTGCAACATGTCTGGTGCGGATGAATGAGATGAGTGCCCGTCTAAAATAAGCAGAACCTTACCTTGCGGTTTCAAAGCTATGAAGTGTTCCGTAAGCCACTTATAGAAAAGATCGGTATTTATGTATGCCGACTTTTTGTTCATGTACACTTTTGAGCCCAGTGGTAGACCGTTCTCGAATTCTGGTTTCTTATTTACACCTTTAATTATTACTACTGGTGGGAGAAAATTACCAATGGCATTGCAACAGGCTACGATAGTCATTGTTTCACCTTTCTCCGCAGATGTAACTGAATTTACTACTTTTGCACCTTTCTTTGCAACAACTTTGCCAGGCTTATTGTTAAGCTGAACTCCTGATTCGTCCATATTATAAATCCTTTCAGGCTTATCCAAGAGATCATTATCGGCCAGGACTTTTGTCAGAAGTTCATGAAAATTATTCACTTCTTCTCTGCTAAGACCTTTAGCCCTAGCGACAGATAAACCTTCTGCTTGCCTAATAGACAACTCTGGATTTCGCTCAATAAAACTTTTGAACCATTCATTCCCAGCTATCTGGTTTTCATTATCAAAATTGTGTTTAATCTGTAGCTTTTCGGCAAATTGGTATGCTAACGTACGTATAGATCGTCTATCTGGGGGAAATCCCGCGTCGCTTAGCTTCAAAATGTGCGCTACCAACCTTTTTTCGTGTTCAAAACCCAGGACAGGATGTTTTCCCAAGGTCAACTTAGTTTGGTTTTTAATAGCGTAACGCCTTCGCAATGTTCTGGATGGAATCCCAAATTGCCTGGATATTTCATTGATCCCCAATTCTTTTTTATCCAATTCATGAAAAGCTGACTGTAGCTGCTCTGTTGTCCAAGAAACTACTCGAGCTCGTACGCCCTCCTTTCTTTTGTATTTCCTTGGCATGGCTCACCTACAATAAGCAAAGTAAGTATAAATAAAACACTGTATCTACACTCATTTCATTACATTCGAATTATGAAATTAAAGTTGGATACATTTTTTTTGGTGTTTTCTAATATTCTACTATTAGGAAATACCAAAATATTCACGACTATGACTTTTAAATACTTTGATAAGGCTCTTGCAGTATAGAGGGATAGATGCCCCTAAAGTCAACTATCCCTTGTAAACTCGGGCCAACTATACTTTTCACTAGGGATAGATGCCTCTCAATATTTTATAAATAAAATAAATGCAAAAATCAGTGATTGACTCTTAAATGTGTTCTCAAAGAACCAATGTATTAAAACCATTCAAATAAAATGTAATCATTTAATTGTTTATAAAGATATGGAATAGTGAATACTTACGTTTGAAATTTTGAAGCGTTCGTCGCGTCCGCTGCGAATGTAATTCGACACACAAGCGAGAAACGTCCGTCTAGCACAACAACTCGCGCGTCACTGAGGTGGGGGGTGCATGTGGCGCATATGTAAACAACGAATTTGCTGTTTCGTTCTCTGGTAGTTGAGTTTTTAGAAACGAGGCATCTATCCCAGCGCGGCATCTATCCCGGTTTTACCCTAGTCACGTGACTCAAATCCATATGGCGGGCGTCCAAGATGGCGGACAGGCTATTTGAAATGCACCTCCATGATATGGGTATCAAATGGAAGGGTTTGCTGTCAGGAATATGAAAATAAGAAGACTAAAAAGTATAAAATAAAAATAATAGTTTAAAAAACTGAAAAACACGCTTTTATTACGCACTAAAAATATAGTTAAAAAAAATAAAAAACACGCTTTAATGATGAAAGAAACTAACAATAAATGGTATTATTGCGAAAAAATCGTATGGGGCTATTGATTTATTTCGCGTGTCTATTGATTTATTTCTAAATTAGAAGCTATTTTCCACTTTTTAGTTTCTTTCATCATTAAAACGTGTTTTTTAGTTTTTTCTTAAGTATATTTTTAGTGCGTAATAAAAGCGTGTTTTTTTAGTTTTTTTAACTATTATTTTTATTTATATAGGTATGTTGTCACTAAGATGATTTTTCAGAATAGCTTATCACATCTACTTTGAATACTACATATTGTATTCTAGATTTTATAAAGTACCTAACAGATGTATTTTTAGGCGTAACAACGAAACGGCGCTAGAAAGGTTATGAATTTTGATGTACAAAAGGTGCCGATTCTCCACCTAAATTGAATTATTTACTTTTGATCAACACTATCAAACAACGGTATTGACCTAGCCTCGAGTAGTAACCGCTCAAAGCCAGGTTTTACTCATTTTGAACTTTTTTAAACCTCTGCAAATCCACAAATATAAAAGAGATAGCCATGAAAAAATATTTTATTAAAATTGACTATATGACCAACGAAGATACTATATAAATTAGTTGGCTTGACAAAAAATAATCGCGAATCTGACCCTAACTTACGATTTCAAACGTGTATGACATTACGTAACAGAAATATTTGAAAGTTACAAAACATAGTAAAGCTTTTTTGTTAAAAGGACCTCGAAAAAAAAATCTTGAATTCTTATTGTTTTTTTTTTTTTATAAAAATAAAAACGCTGTTATGGGGCCGCGAAATCAACATAGTTCCGGATGGAGTTCATACAAAACACTCAGTGACTACAACCGGCTCTTAATACAGATTTATTCTAATGTGTTTATATAGGACACTACAATGTCAAATAAATCAAGTTTAATGTTCTACCACATGGAAAAGACCTCAAAACCGTAGTTACATTTTTTTTTTGCAACGTAAACCCAATTTTATGGAAAAAGAATCAATTCATATTATAAACAGGAGTAATCTCTGAAACTATAATTCAGAAACATCTTACACATTTTATCATAACATAGAGAATAAAAAAATAGAAGAAAGATATATATTTTTCATACACAATAAAGTAAAAATTATATAGAAAATTTAAATACATCGCTATGATGGAGCGACATGGTCAATATTGTGACCAAGCTCCTTAATAAAGATTAAAAAAAAACATTTTGTATAAAACGCCAAATAGTTCTATATTCTATAATAATTTAATAATAGTTCAGCATAATGCCAGACCCCTATGTACGCAGCAGATGCCTGACGCTGGTTTTCAACTAAATCTTAATGTGTCTACGCATGTAAATCAGTTTTGTTTGGTATAGGGTAACTAAATATAATGTAGGTATATATATAATTATATCCACATAAATAAAATAATGCCTACATATCATCATCATCATATCAGCCGAAAGACGTCCACTGCTGGACATAGGCCTCCCCCAAGCGTCGCCCTACATACATCACTCCGGAATAAAGCAGTTCTCTATCGGTGACAAAATTTTAGCAATCAGAATCGGAGATTACCTTTAAAAAAAAAAACCTGAAAACAAAAAACAAACTTTACCTCTTTATAATATTTTATTAGATATAGGATAAAGATGATGATGATGACGGCATCTAAGCGATTTCAACCATAGCGATTACATTCCTTGGCTTCGCATGTTGGCTGTGAGTTCAGATATGCTGCTCTGTTATGTGCCAGATACATATCGCATCTCCGCTCAAATAGTGTCACAATTCAAAAATCAAATGAATTGCGAAAAAGGCCTTTAAATTCCAATAATTCAAGGATGTCATATCCTTGAATTATTGGAATTTAAAGGCAACAAATAAATAAAGAAAAATGGTTGGTGCTGTGGGCAAATAATTAAAATACAAATATGATATTATCTGCACTTAAAGCTTCATGAATTCTGAAATTAATAGCATAATTATCAGCAAGTAAAGGCAAAATTATTTTTGAGTTGTGACACTATTTGAGCAGAGGTGCGATATGTAGGTATAAATTATTGTGAAGTTAATGATAAATAACAGATAAGTGTTTAGTGGCAGATGTATATTTTGATACAAAAAAAAACATTAAGGCTAAGAATAAAAAGACTTCATCAAAACTATACGTAAATCTAATCACATATTTCTTGAGGTAAAAATAAAAGATATCTAAATACCAATAAATAAAGCAACAGACAACCCTGAAGAAGAGCCATTTCAATGCCTATTATATCCAATAGTGCTTGTAAGAGCGTAATTCCGATATACATTAACGAAATTACTTCATGATAATATTGTAAGAATAGTACCTACAATACCTAATTTATCGCTAGATTGGGATAGTTAGTATTCTTAGTATTTTCATAACAAATATGGTAAGAAATAAAAATAAGTTTTACGATGCCTAGCATCTTACAGCTCTACCACAAAATAGATAGGTACAGAAGACAATCTCATTATGTACTTCACTTTTTATACCAACGCTCGGTGGATGCACACTAATGAGCGTTTGAGTTGGAACTGTTCGATGAGTGGGAGTGCCCGTGAGCGGTATCTATGTGTGCGTTGCTCGAGCGCGCTTTGTATGTAGATTGACTTCTGTACCTATATATTTTGTGACTGTACTGTCTAAAATGAACTATCTACCCGGTCAGTTTGTGTGTGTGTTAGTGTGTGTTCTGGCAGAAAGAGAGAGTCGTAAAATATTGTAGTCGCGTGTTAGTTCAGGTCGATATCGTAACCTTTTATTGGCTTAAACCAGTGGCACCCAAACTTTTCTTGACCAGGGACCATTTTGATTTTTTTAGTGTTAGCAAGGACTTGAATGTTACAAGAAAACTTAAATAATAATTATGTTAACAGTAAAAATATAACCTGTATATAAATTCAAAACTTGGAGTAAATATCTTCCATATTTCATTACTATAATAAATGTGAAAGTACCTAACTCTGTCTGTCTGACTGTCTGTTTGGCTTTCATGGTTAAACTACTGAACCAATTTTGATACAATTTGATACGGAATAAGCTTGAACTCAAAGGATGGACATAGGTACTTTTTATCTGACTTCGACTTCGCGTCCGAAATAGCCAACATTCACGCAGAAGAAGCCACAACACAATATTTCTGATAGAAACTTAATAATATAAAGAAAAGAAAGAAAGAAAAGATACACCTTAAAATTAAACAAATGGTACAGTAGTAATATCTTTTTGTCGTTCTCTTTGCTTCCAAGTTTGAATTTTTAGACCTTTCACGGAACATATTTTAGGTCTTGCGAACCTATTTTTGGGAACCATTGGCTTAATCTAAGTAAACTTTCCAAGTTTATATATTTCAGCTTTATAACGTTACTCATATTTTCAGCAAATAAATAAATATTTTATTAATAGTTTCTGACGTTATGACGTGAAACTTAATTTAGTTACCGGGAATTTTATAACTACACTTCTGGAGACATCTATTGGCCTACCTTGTATTTTCAGTTTCGTTTGGTCCTAGCTAAAATTTTATATTAGGTCGAGCAAAAAGTTTTTATGCAGTTTTGAACCTGGCACATTCACAATTTCATTCAATAGTCTTTTTTTGAATTTCGAACATAGAATTTAAAGAAACAAAAGACAATTTGGAGCCTGTTTGTTGATATCAAACAATCGAATACTTACTAAGAAAACTTGGTTTTATTGGTTTACTTGGATTTAATTTTTGAAAAAGTGATTGATATCTTTGGTTTTGCAACAAACATTACTTATTCTTAACATTAAGGTGAGGTTCTATCAATAATCTATGGATACTTCACCTGAAGTCGCCGCCCAAGCTGTGGCACTTATTCAGGCCGGACACAGCCAAAGAAACGTGAGTGCTCAACTTAATTTAAGTCGATCTGCGGTCCGAAATGTTTATCGGAGGTACCTAGAGACTGGCGGCTTTGTTCGTCGCCAAGGAAGGCCACGATCTTGGGTCACAACTGAAAGGCAGGATCGATTCATCGTGACGACCAGCTTGAGAAATCGTCACCTTACCTCCATTGAGATACAAAACCAACTTCGCGACTTCCACGGAGTATCTGTGAGCGCTCGAACTGTTCGGAGAAGGTTAAAAGAACGCGATATGGTACCACACAAGCCAGCTAATGGGCCCAAACTAACGCGAGCCCACCGAACAGCGCGCCTTTATTTCGCACGCAGTCATTTAAATTGGACACAGCAAGATTGGAGCCGTGTACTCTTTTCTGATGAGTCTAAAATTGTGTTACATGGCAATGATGGAAGGAAGAAGGTCTACCGACGTAAAGGAGAGCGTTTCGCACAATGCTGCTTTGAAGAGAGGGTTGCTTATGGCGGTGGCACATGGACTGTCTGGGGCGGAATATCCGCGAGCGGCAAAACTCAACTTGAGGTTGTTACAGGACCACGGCTGCCAACATTAAATGATGAAAGGTACATTCGTGAGTGCTTAGAACCTCACCTGATACCATACGCGGATTATGTGGGCCCAAATTTCCTTTTTATGCATGATAATGCAAGAGCCCATGCGGCCAGCATCCTCAGGGAATATCTTCGGGATGTGAACATCACAGTTATGGACTGGCCAGCCAGAAGCCCAGACATGAACACCATTGAGCACATGTGGGACGAGCTAAAAAGACGTGTTAGGGCTCGTCAGCCAGTTGCCCAGACGATGCAGGAGTTGAAAACTGCCATAGAAGAGGAATGGGAGATGATCCCTCAAAATTTCATAGAGCGGTTGATAAACTCTATACCTAATCGTATGAGAGCTGTGGTAGATGCCCATGGAGGCAACACGCGTTATTAAATTAAACCTTTATTTGATAAAACATGTCTTTTATTCAAAAATCAATTGCCTTTAACAAGGCCCATATCCGACTTACTTACTGACTTATTGTTACTTGTTACATTTATTTACAAAGAAGAAGAAGCCATTACAGCCTCTTACCAAGAGAGCTGTCCTCTAAGAACTGTGAGGGATAGAAAAGTGACATGGTGGAACAAAAGGCTCGATGTTTTAAGGGAGGAATCACGTAGGTTGTTTAATAAGGCTAAAACGACTGACGACTGGGATCGGTATCGGAAAGCTTTAACTACCTATAATAAAGAAATCCGAAAGGCGAAAAGACTTTCATGGAGGAAGTTCTGCGAGGAGATTACTAAAGTCCCTCAAGGAGCCAGAATCCATAAAGTCTTATCCAAATCGCCTACGAATCAACTGGGACTCTTAAAGAAACCAAACGGTGCCTTCACTGCATCAGCGGAAGAAACCCTGAAACTTTTGGCGTCAACACACTTCCCTGGCTCGGTGATGGCACAAGACATCATCGTACCATATTCACCTCATATCAGCCTCTCCAGGCCTACAAATGAAGACTGGAGAAGAGCGGCGAGGTATTTTAGACCAAACAAGGTAGAATGGGCTATAGACTCATTCAAGCTGATTAAGTCTGCAGGTGATGACGATATCTTCCCAGCTCTCCTGCAGCAAGGGAAGACTATACTCATCCCTATCTTAATCAAAATCTTCAGAGCAAGCTTTGCCTGGGGATATATACCTGAGAAATGGACTACAGTTAAAGTCTGTTTTATCCCAAAGGCTGGTAAGAAAGACTACTCTCAACCAAAGTCCTTCAGACCAATAAGCCTTACCTCCTTCCTACTCAAGGGTATGGAAAAGGTTATTGACGAATGCATCAGTGATGGACCATTAAGGGCTAACCCTCTGCATCCGTAGCAACATGCTTACCAAAAAGGAAAATCCACAGAAACTGCTCTGTTAGAACTAACAGACAGGATCGAAAGGGCTTTGGAAGATAAACAGATAGCCCTATGTGCTTTCCTTGATATTGAAGGAGCTTTCGACAACGTCACCATAGACGCCCTTTCCAAGGGAATGAAGGCGAAAGGGATTGACGAGACAACTACTCGTTGGATCGCATTCATGCTCCTCAACAGAACTATCAGTGTTACCTTACACGGAACTACAAAAAGCTTCAAAACAACTAAAGGGTGCCCACAAGGAGGCGTTTTATCGCCACTTCTATGGCTACTCGTTGTTGACCAATTGCTGGTTGAAGCCTTTAAAAGAGACTTAGATGTACACAGCTATGCCTACGATGTGGTGGTTTGTGTTATCGGCCCCTGTCACAGCACGGTATCATCTATACTGAAAAGATCTCTGAACGTTGTAAATACATGGTGCACAGAGAACAAGTAACAAAGTTAATGGTTTGCAGAGACTTGCATGCATCATATCAACAGGGGCCATGTCTACAACCCCAGGAGCTGCTCTAAATGCCCTGCTTAACCTTCCGCCACTTCATCTATTAATTGCGAAGGAGGCGAAAGCGGGCATGTATAGAATAAACAACACTGGCAAAGTAAACTGGCGCTCTCAAGCACTGAGATCGCTATACGAATCAGTGCTTGAACACGATCAACTAGCTATGACAACAGACGTCATGCTTCCACAGTGTAACTTCACAAGAAATTACACAGTGGAACTGCCGAGCAGAGAGGATTGGTCAAGCAACCTCATTACTTGCAAGGCTGGAAGCCTGATCTGGTTTACAGTCGGATCCAAAATGGGTGAGAATGTAGGATGTGGAATATTTGGCATTAGCCCGAAATTCAGCAAAAGCTTGAATCTGGGTAAATATGCCACCATATTCCAAGCGGAGGTATACGCCATTATAGAATGTGCGGAAGCCAACCGTCAACGAAACTACATAAATCAATTAATTCTGATTTACTCAGATAGCCAGGCAGCTCTTAACGCCTTGAACTCGAATACAATAAATTCGAATCTGGTAAAAGACTGCGTTAACAAACTAAATGACCTGGGGCAAAGGAATAAAGTTATTCTGAGATGGGTACCGGGTCATTCTGGAATTACTGGCAATGAAAAAGCCGACGAACTTGCAAGGACTGGGGCTCAAGGTCATCAGATAGGACAAGAACCTTTCTGTGGTATCTCAAAGAACCAGGCCATGCAGACCCTTAAGGGCAACCTATTTGGCGATTCAAAAAAGCACTGGTTGTTACAACCAGGACTGCTACACGCCAAATCTCTTACAGAAGGCTACTCACAAAAACGAACTGCCGAGCTTCTTGAGCTTAGCAGGACGAACATCTGTGCGATAGCCCGCGCCTTAACCGGCCACTGTAAATTAAACAGGCACCAATTTCACATGAAACTGAGTGACACTGATGTTTGCCGGTACTGTAATCAGGAGAGGGAGACGCTGCACCTATTGCGTGAATGCGGGCCCCTTATCCACAAACGGAGTATCCATCTGGGTCGACACATTATTCTCCCGGAGGAGATTAAAACTCTTAAAGCTAGGAGTATTCTAGACTTCCTGGAAGCCTCCCGGCTAAAAGAGTTACTCTAACAAGGTGGCGAGTCACAATAGATCTTTTAGGTCGCAGTGACTACATCTCCTACACTATGGGAGATGCATAGCCCCTTATCTTCAAAATAATAATAATAAGTAACGAAACAGCCAAGCCATACATTTTTACTGATATGTAGAATTTGTCAAGCTATAAGTTATAAGTTTATGAATTTTTTTATTGGTTGTATACTAAACTTAGATTACATACCAAATTTCAGCTTTCTAGCACTTCAGAAAGTAGCCAAACATTTTGATGATCATCAGTGTGTTAGTGACGAAATCGGTGTATTTTAGATATCAATAAAACCTAAATTATCAGAGCTATTCAATTGAGACTTTGTTTGTTTAATTAGTTTATTAAAGACATCATATCCTAAGAATATGAACTATCAGGTACATCGGAAACTGACTCTATTAGGGTTAAAAAAAATGACGAAACACTTCGAGAAAAGGTAGGTAGTGCCCTTGCGCTTCGTTTGCCCCCAGATACGAGTCCGCCTTTGTAAATTTGTCTGCACAAAGAATAAAATATGATATGTAATCCTCCTCCTTGCATCGTGTTCCTCAATGCTGAGGGTCGTGACCTCCCTGCTTCATCACTTTATCCCTTATGATGTCTTTCCATCTGTTTCTGTCTCTGGCGATGTGAAGTGCACTGTGCATCGTAGAGTCAAGAGCGGTGCGGATCTGGTCGGACCAACGTATAGGGCTGCGCCCGCGGGGCCTTTTTCCATCCACTTTGCCGGTCACCATGAGCCTTTCGAGGTTGCCACCGTCTTTCCTTGCAATGTGACCGAAGTATTGTAGAACTTTGCGAAGGCACTCGGACGACAGTCGTGAGGAGATTTTCAGTTCTTGCAAAATGGATACGTTGGTCCGAAATGCTGTCCAAGGGATACGGAGCATCCTTCTCCAGCACCACATCTCAAAGGCGTCGATGCGTTTGCGGTCTGCAGCCTTTAGCGACCAAGTCTCAGCGCCATATGAAAAGATCGAGAACACTAGTGTCCGTACCAATTTGGTTTTGGTCTTTACGGAAATGTTACGATCCCTCCAGACTTTATTAAGCTGAGACATAGCGCCCTTAGCTATTCCAATTCTCCTGCGAACTTCCCTCTCGCACGACCCATCACTGCTAATATTGGAGCCCAGGTAAATGAAGTTATCCACTGTTTCTAGGTCTAAAGCGCCAGCGAGCTCCAATTTTCCAGATCTATCTACCACCATGACTTTGGTTTTGGACCTGTTTACGGAAAGCCCCATCTCTTCGCTGATACGCTCCATTCGGGCTAGGAGTGCAACCATTTCTGTCTCATTTGCTGCAAGCAGAGTAGTGTCATCAGCGTAACGCAGATTGGTGATTTTTACGCCACCAACGGTGATGCCTCCCTCCCAATTCTCGCAGGTAAGTCTCATGATGTATTCTCCGTAGATGTTGAATAGGATTGGCGACAAAATACATCCCTGGCGCACTCCTCGGTGAAATTTAAACGGTTTTGATGTCGTTTTATCGACTCTTACGACTCCCTGGCTTGAGCTGTACAGCGTGCGAAGTAGAGCAATGAGATGATCCGGCACTCCCAGTTCGTGTAGGACCCTCCACAAGCAACCCCAGTTAACACAGTCAAAAGCTTTGCTGTAGTCGACGAAACACATTATCACTGGCGTATCAAACTCGTAAGCCTTCTCAATAAGCTGTCTGACATTAAGAATCTGCTCTCGAGTGCCCTTGCCCTTAACGAAACCCGCTTGCTCCTGCGGGATTTGCCAATCCAGATAGTAGCGGATGCGATTATTTAAAATATGAAGCAAAATTTTGCTGGCATGTGAGATGAGGGACAAAGTTCGATAATTACCGCAGCTCTTTGTTGACCCCTTCTTGTGCAGCGGAAGAGTTACGGACTCCGACCAGTCAAGCGGCCAATCACCGGTCTGCCAGATGTGTGAGCAAACCTTGTGGAGTGTCTCTATACCCAAGTCACCCATAGCCATAAGCACCTCAGCTGTTATTTGGTCGCTTCCTGGCGCCTTCTTCTTTTTGAGGTACTGCATAGCAGCATATATTTCGGAACGAAGAATGGTGGGTTCCAGTTCTATATCCTCCCAGTCCGGGACGGCTTCGGGTACTGAAAGGGGATCCCCGTACAGTTGCTCACAGTATACACGCCATCTCTCAGCAATGCGTTCTAGCTCGTGGAGTACAGTGCCATCGGCATCTTCTATGACCCACGATTTAGCCTTGAACTGTGTAGAAAGAACTCTGACTTTCTTAAAAAGGTCTGCAGTTTGTAACTTGCTGATATGATATGTAATATAAACCATAAATTTTACGATCCAATTAAACCTAAAAAAAAAAATATAGTATTAAATCTGTGTAAAATATTTTTAGTACGTATAGCTAGTAAAAAATAGTAATTTTTCTGCCACTCCGTTTCCAATCAGCAGTTAGTAACTGAAAAAAAAAGATTAATGATTCTTCATAATTACTCCGATAGGGATAATTTTGGCGACAATTTAAAAACTGGCATTAGGGGACGAAGTTGTTCGACGTGACTATATTTTATCGAATCGTGCAAGCCATTGTGACGAGTTGATTACAGAAATGTAGCTCTCAGAAACAATGGCAACTGAAAGGTTTTAAACAAAATTAAAAAAAAAGTGCGCCTACTGTTTTCTAGTCACAGAGTATTTTGTAAGGGGTTTGCCCGGGTCTATGTCGATTTCGCGGCCCCGTAACATGATTTTATTTTTTATGAAAAAAAAACACAACTGTACAAGATTTTGGGTTTTGCAAGAACTTTAAAAAAAATGAGTTTTTATTTTATGTAACTTTCAAATATTATAATAATAATATAATAAGTAATCTCGCACGTTCGAAATCGTAAGTTAGGGTCTGATTCGTGTTTTTTTTTTATTAAGCCATAATTAATATCATGTTTTGATTATTGCCTAGTGGTTGGTCATATTGTCAATTTTAATTTTAAAAAAATATAGTGAATTCTTTTATATTAGTGGATTTCCAAAGATTAAAAATATAACAAAATTAGTAGATCCTGACCTTAATGTATTGGTCCAGTGCATGTGTGTTTGAGTGTGGGGTGTTAAAATCATCAAAACCTCGTATCATAGTTACCTATTGTGGATGAAATAAAAGAAAGTAATGATTTGTATACTAATGTGACGCAGCTAATAAGCTAATAATGTGTATAAAAAGTTTACCTATTAAAAAATTATGATCTGTAATATGAAAAAAAAATTCAATAGTTCAACTAGTATCTCAGGGACTACTAGTTTAGTTACATAATATGATTAGTTAAGCATTAGTACTCAAATCATATTTTCTATTTAAATTTTATTTACGAGGCTAAAAGCTCCAGGCAAAAACATCCTTTATCAAAAAAATTCTATTGAAGGATTTGAAAGTAATTTTGCACTATATTTTTGATAAAAAAGCTGTTAGTCCTCAAAAAATACAGTCTTTATAGTCTAGATAGATTTGAATTCCATATTTTTCGAATTATCATAAATAATATCGTCAATTATACTTGCAAAACACTTTTCCATCAATTTAACGCTGAAAATGTCACGATCAGGAAAACTGTTTAAAAGTTTTGAATTTACGTGGGTATATTTTATCATAAAAATAATGTCAATATAGCCTATTGAAATAGGCGTATTTATAACAATATTGATGAACACGTTTCTTATAAAACCTATATTAGGTATATTATTTTCTAAAACTTTCCATGGAAAATGTTTATAATAGTACTAGTTTCTGCGAGCGGCTTCGCCCGCATAAAAGTAAGTTTCTCCACAGAACTCGTCGCACACCCGTGGTTAAAATTTGAAAATTCTCTCTTACCGAAACGTCCAGTAGTTTCGGCTACGAGTTGATAATTATGTCAGTTAGTTAGTTTTTTCTTTTATATAAATAGACTAGCTGACCCGGCGAACTTCTTACCGCCTAATAGTCAATGAATATCATGACACCTTAGCTAAACTGCCTAAGGAAAACGCCATCTACAGGCCCTACCAAAACCAGCAAACGGCCCCGCGTTGCTGTGTCCGGGCACCAATCCAGCGTTTTACGCGCCCACAGCTTGTTGGACATGCGGCAGACATGTCCTGCCCAGTCCCATTTAAGTTGGGCAGCCTTTTGAGCCACATCAACGATTTGCGTTTTGGAGCGCAGTGTTGTGTTTCGAACATGATCTGTTAATTTAACACATAAAATGCTGCGCTCCATTGCACGCTGGCAAACCTTGAGTTTGGACTTTTGGATGTTAGTCAAAGACCAAGTCTGTGCACCATAGGTCAGAATGGGGAGAATACACATGTCCATCAGCTTACGCTTCAGTGATAAGGGCAAAGTGCCCTTAAATAGTTCCTTCATGGACCAGTAGCTCTTCCAGGCATTTTCTGTTCGGCGTGTTATTTCTTTGTCTTGCCTTGCCTGGAAAGAGACTACTTGGCCCAAGTAGAGATATTCTTGGACGTATTGTATATTCTCCCCGCCTACGAGTATGTTCCTTTTAGAGCTGTTGGTCATAACTTTGGTCTTCGACATGTTCATCTTCAATCCAACCTCAAGGCTCGCATCGCTCAGATCTTGCAGCATTTGTTCTAGACCTGTGGCTGTGGGAGAGAAAAGGACAATATCATCAGCGAAACGTAAGTTAGTTAACCTCGCCTCACCGATGACAATGCCTTTCTCTTCCCATTTGACTGCCAATGTCTGAAAGACTTCTTCCAGGGTACTGGTGAACAACTTTGGGGACAGCGGGTCGCCCTGTTTGACTCCCTTAAAAATTTCAAACATAGGGCCTACTCTCTCTAACTTGATGGCAGCTGTGATTGCATCGAAAATTAAAAATTAATAATAATAAATCATTTTATTTTCAGGAATCTTGGCCCATTACAGATTAACATATATAAAGTAAATACTTCTCGTTAGTAAATATGAGGATATACTATGTTAGTAATTTACATAACTTATATTACTTACTGCTACGGAACTTCGAACGGACTCGCACTTGGCCGCTTTTTATTTAAATAGATAAAGGAAACTAGTAAATTAACTAAGACTTCAATTTATAATAATTGATATCAAATTCTTCCCCAGTTTAATTTAGAAGTTAAAAGTAACGTGGCGATTTTATTTTTGAAATGATCTCTGGACCAAGCAATAGTCGTTAACCTAGTTCAAAATGGCGCAGGATTTGTCCATTTGCTCCTTGTCCTTATGGCAAAACGCGTAAGCAGAATTGTCTATCTTGTAATGAATCTTTATGATAACGATATTCAAAATGATTTCTTAAAAGTAAGGGTGTGAGAAAATTTTTAATGTGGTTGAATAAAATATCTCAATTAAGGAAAAAAAAATTATAGATTTTGTTTGCAATATTTTTGACTAGCTGCTATAACGGAAAAGTGTACTAGACCGTTTAAACAAAATCTTTAACCAGTAAAATGCTACTTTATCACTGAGTGACATAGGCATTATTTTCTACTTAACCCTTTTTTTTTTTCTGTCGACGGGGAAAATCATCATTGACGAAACCCGCTCTTGGGTGGAGCGGGAGACAGTGTCAGAATCTTACTGACTAAAAACCCCGCGCCGTTCCTTCTAGCCTTCATACCGGGGCTCTAGTTTCCTTTCGGATAACCCCGACCCCGGTAGGCTTCGACAACTCCTTGAGGCGCGCGGGAACAGTGCGCGCCGTCGACGCCTTGGCTCGGTCCGGACAGTTACCGGACGATCGGACAGCGAGCTACCCATGGCTCGCCGTCCGCGTGCCCGCGTCTACGGTGGCTGGAAATCGGGATCGGAATCCCGGCGGCGGCGGCGGGGGCGCCGTTGCCTGATGCGGTCTGCCTCCTCCTTTGCTAGCATTACTGCTTCGCAGTACGAGGCGACCGCCTGCCACTCTTCCTCGCTCCGGACCATGGCCTGAACCAAGGCCCGGCGCGAGAGGTCTCCGCCGCCGATCGCCCCCACGAGGGCACGGCGTTGCTCCGCCCAAGCAGGGCACACCTCTACTGTGTGCTCCACCGTGTCCTCCGGGCGTTCCGCACAGTGGCGGCACCCGGGCGTCTCTTCCGCTCGAATCCGATGCAGGAACCTCCCGAACTTGCCATGTCCGGTGAGGACCTGCGTCATGCGGAAGGTAAGGACGCCTTGAGGTCTTTCCAGCCACGCCTCAAAGAGGGGACTTACCGCCATAATTGTGGCGTGCCCTCTACTTAACCCTTCAGATACCGTCAATTAGAAACACAATAGTAAGACAATAGATGCGCGGCCACCGGTGGTCGCTTGGGGATTCATGAATTAATATAGGTACATACATGAGATTTATTATTATGAAAAAAACACGAAGCAAGGGCTATTACGAGACTTCAATTTATTAATAGCAATGTTGTATCAAATCCACTGAACATAGTAATATATATTTTTATTATTTATTTTCTTATATTGAAATACCATAAAGCTTTTACTCATATTTTAATAATAGTCGACGCGCCTCCGTACGAGGCGTTCTCATAGGGGATAACTCCACGCTATTTGCAACGCTCTTATAAATATGTTTGCAGCAAACGTACTGGAGCATAATATTGCTAGTTTCGTTGTGTAAGGAAAAAAGTACCTACTGCGCCTATATTTTTTTATATATTTAAAAATAATATAAACTTTTGCATCGATTGTACTTTTGCAACGTAAAGTTTTGTGTTGTTTTTATTTTATAATCTTTAGATTTGAATAGCTTACATTGTATAATGGAGAATTGAAATTGTATAATTGTATAATAAAACTGGAGCGGAGTCGCCTAACACAAGTATCTTTTTGCTCAATCCCTCAAGCGCTGATGGTTCACTACTGTTAGCGATTCTTATGATAATGTTACATACACTGATTATTTTCTGTATTAGCAACATTAAATGTACTTTTGCACTGTCAACTGGACCAAACTGTGACTTGACAGCGCGGCACTTTTTGATAGTTTGAGAGATTATAAAAAGGCACGCCGCGCTGCCTCGAGTCTCTTTCAAGTCCAGTTTTCGGAGTAAGCAACATCTTACAGTAAATGCTAGTATATAAGTTATTGATTCCGACTGTTGTTGATTGATATTATTTGTGTGTGTGTGTGTGTGTGTGTGTGTGTGTGTGTGTGTGTGTGTGTTACAAAGGGTATGTTACCCGTTTTGGTCGTTTTATTTAAATAACCTGATAACAATCCCCGTAGGTATACTAAATAACTTTCTTAGTCAACCTTTTCTCTAAAAGGTAACACATAGATTACACTACATATTTGTCGAAGCGCCAGAAGGGGCCTCGTAGCGGTCTTGGCTTTCGCTATCCATCGTGGGCGTTGTAACGGTCGGAATTTAAAAATAAAAGCACAGTTGTATTGTCCAATATCTAATTATTTGATTCTCTCACAATTTTATGCAAAATCACAAACGATTAACAGGATGAAACTAGATTGCGAGCCAATAGGTTAGCACGTGTGCACTTCGTTCGGCAGCCGTCAATAGAATGACCGCCGCCATTACTCGTAGTGACACTTACTACACTATTCGGAGTTACCGGCTCATAATTTTATATTATCGATAAACTAATCGACTAAAACTGAAACACCATTAAAAAATCAAGTTATGATTAACAATAAATCTTAAAGTAATAATTGCCTATTTTATAATTAACACTAATCCATAATCGGCGCGTCGTCACGGCCGTCCTGCATTATCACACGTCCTCGTGTGTGTGGGTCTCATCTGTAGGCCAAAGACATAGTACATTACAATAAACTCCGTTCGGTCACCCTGACCCCTAAAATGACTTGAACCCTTTGATCATGTTATACAACAACATACAGTGATTGGGCAATTTTATAAAAGTTTGTCAGTTGCTCAAAAATAGTAAAAAAAAAATATTAATCATTATATTGGGTTCTATTTCATTTAAATCTGTTTTAGAATATCTAAATTATGTGGAAATAACAAAGAACGGCCGAAACCTGAGTTAAATACCGAGAAAATTATAGTTAAATATCTAGTTACTTAAAATCTTCTTCCACTGCGTTACACATTACTTATTTTTATCTACAGGACAATTAAAAGACGAAAAATATGAAAAATTGTTTTTTATTATAATAATTTAAAACTTAAAAAAAAATCTTCTAAAAATGTATGTTAGAATTAAATAACGTAACAAAATCAAAACGTTGTATCCTCTTAGTTACAATAAGATAAATTGAACACAATAACTTTCCGTATATTTGGCAAATAAGAGATCAAATTGAAAACTTATAATACTTATATAATAACAGCATAATGTACTTTTAATCTAAACAAAATATTTAGATCTTCCTCATTTAACAATAAAAATAATAACCAAAATTAATTACCACAACAGGTGGACCGTCACTCAGTGGATAGGTATGGAAAATGTAAGGCTTAGTTTACATCAACTACTTTGAGCGATAAAAAAGAAATTTAATAGGTACAAAAATAAGGAAATTAAAATAACAATATTTTAACGACACAGTTGAACGTTTCTGGGTATGCTCGTAGCAGTTCTTTTATTTCGCTGTCGCATGGTACTTTATCTAGTATTATTTTTGAAATTTTAATTTAACAACCTATGATTTGGTGAAAAATATAAAAGCCGTAAGACCAAAAATGGATAGAAATTAATTTCAAACACATGAACTGATTTTAATACTCTTTTTAAATTAACTTTCCTTGCGACAACGTAACAAACTAACTGCCGGGAGCATGCTCAAGAACGTTCAGCTTAGGTTCAGCTATTGTAAATCATAAGGCCAAGATTTACCCGAGCGTAATTGTGTAACATTATTTTTTCTTTAGCTGAGGAGTTATTTTGTTGTAGAAGATTGTATGGAGCAACTGCTTTCACGCGGCGAAGCTGCTAGCAAAAAGTAGTTAAACTTAAATTCGTGCAATTGCATCACTTTAAGGCAACCACTTCCAAACCTAAAAAAAGCAATCAAACAAACCAAATTAACTAAATCTCTCAAATTAAATTAAAAGAATAAGATTTGAAATAAAATAATTTTATAAGTCAAGTAAAGCTTTTACAAAAAGATTCAGAGTAAAATTACGTTTTACGAAATACATAAACGAAATAATATACGAAATTTAAAATAAATACGATCCAAATTTAGAACCTCCTGCTTTTTAAGTCGGTTAAAATAACCATGTACACGAGGCTTTATGTTCCACTGAGTTACGAAAACCCATCCACTGAGAAAATGTTTCTCAGCTGACGTAACGGATTTAGGGGTTAGGTCAATTCTCTATAAAATTTTCGTTAAATAACAGGTCTAATCCAATCAAATGCTGGTTTAACTAACAAATGATAGATTTTTCTTCTCATAAATAAACTTTGATATAGTAAAACAAGCGTACTAACAACGTTATCACCGTAAATCAGTGGAATTTTCAAACAGCACTCTCATGGGCTTACCACTTCTTGTGATTTTAAAAGTCAAACCGAACGAAAAAACAAAATGGTGACGTTGCTAAATTAAATCGTAGAGTTGCCATAATGTAAAAAAAGGTTTTAAGTTAGTAGATTTTATTTCTTCCTTAATATATTTGCGTAACTCAGTAGGAAATTCCACCAGGGCCAATTTTTTAACAATTTATTCAAATAATATTTTATTATATTATAAAAATATATATTAAATATGAATTCTTAAAATAAAAAGTAGACTTTGCGTTCTTTATAATGACGCCAGTATTTTATAAATATTGCGATCCAAACTTAAATAACGCGCCAAAACATATGCCATAAACAGGGTGGGACAACGGAAAAAACTACATTTTCAAATTTTAATTATTTATTTTTGGTTTAAATTATTGGTACAAGTTTAAAAAACATGGTTTTAATACATTGCCCAACATTCTAATTTCCTATTAAAATAAAGTTTAATGAGCTAAACTGTTTCAATCAAACGTGAGAAAAAAAATACCAGATGGGACAACGCCAAATTGCCATATACAAACTTTAATAAAAATGCCCGATTACAAATTTTAAGTCCAAATACAACAAATTGTTTCGTAAAAGACATACATAACATAGGGTCCTACTAAATGTGTCACAAACGTCAGTCAATGGCACACAGGTCATTTGCTGCTACACAGGCTAGTCAAAGCCACACAGGCTAGTCATTGCCACACAGGCTAGTCATTGCCACACAGGCTAGTCATTGCCACACAGGCTAGTCATTGCCACACAGGCTAGTCATTGCCACACAGGCTAGTCATTGCCACACAGGCTAGTCATTGCCACACAGGCCAGCCTTTGCCACACAGGCTTGTCTTTGTCACATAGATCAAAATGTACAATTGAAAGGAAACGTAATTACTTACCATGGCCGTCATCGGCACATTCTGACTCAATTTGATTGGTTGGGATTTCTAATCCGCCACTTAACTCTAATGGAACATAACATTCGGGCATAGCACGTACACGATCGTGCGCGTATTTATAAGTCCTATTAGAGTTAAGGGCCCGCAGTAAATATCTGTCACCATCCAACAGCTCAACTACTTTAAAAGGGCCTTTAAATTTTGGGTCAAGCTTGGTTTGATTACGCTCGTGATTTTCAAGGAGCACATAATCACTTACTTGAATTTTTTTTAACATTGATTTACTTTTATCAGACCTAACTTTCTCCGAAGAAGCATTAGCTTGTATTGCTCGTGTCGCTTGCTCCCTAATATGATTCAAATTAACTTCTATGTTATCTGTTTCTAATGACATTAAGTTTAGCGGTCTAGCAACCTTTCCTATAAGCAATTCTAAAGGACTTGCCTTTGTAACCCTACACATAGTACAGTTGAGAGCTAGCTGAATGTCAGGCAGTGCATCTTGCCATAACTTATTATTATCTACCTCAACAGCAGTTAGCAAATTTTTTAATGTGGACATGACCCGCTCTACTTGCCCATTTGCGCGGCTTGATCCGGTAGCTACAAGGTGTAGATTAATGTTGTGTGTATTGCAAAAATCTCTAAACTCTTTTCCAGCAAAGCATCGACCCTGATCAGCTATAACGCGTGTGGGGGCACCAAACAAAGATACATTGTATTTTAATGCCTTAATGGCACTATTTGCGTCTATGTTGCGTGTATGATGTAATATTACGTACTTAGTAAAAGCGTCTATTGATACGAAAACATACTCTTTTGCGTCTTTTTTACCGCTAAGTTTACCTGTTGCATCCATGTGAATGGTATGCCATGGGATTGGAGTCTTAGGGATTGGGTGTAGTTCAGCTTGAACTTTCCCTGAGTTAGCCTTTGACATTCGGCAAGTTATGCAATTTTCTACAAATTTTCGTACGTATTTGTTCATATTTGGGAACCAATAGTGGCAGTAGGCCTTTTCTAGTGTTTTGTCCCACCCTAAGTGCATGATACTTTCGTGCACATGGGTAATTATAGCCCACTGAAATTCCCTAGGCACTATTGGCAACCAATAGCTCTTATTATTTCTGCCAATTTTCCGATAAAGAAGACCGCGCCTAATTTCGTAAGTTTTAGCGATATCACTATTAAGCTCATTTGCCTGAAGTTTAGTCATAATAGAATTAATTTCATTATTTTTTTCTTGCTCAGCCTTTAACCAATGGTCTGATATCGTGGTCAAATGGATACGTTTTGATTCGGTTCTAATGACTGAACCCACTGTGGTTGGCAATGGGTTACGGGAAAAGAAGTCTACGTGGCTCATATGTTTCCCCAGTCTATATTCAATATCAAAATCAAAAGCTTGCAGGAAACACCACCACCTATGAACCCGAGGTGTAAGGTCTACTTTTGACTTAGAGGCCTTGACAGCATTGCAATCAGTTACGACAGTAAACCTTCTACCCTGCAAATAGTGACGAAAATGCTTGACAGCGTTCACCACTGCAAGCGTCTCCAGCTCATATGAGTGGTATTTTGATTCAGCGCTTGAGGTTCGGCAACTGTAATATTCAACTACATGCAGTTTGCCATCGACTCGCTGCATTAGTATTGCACCATAACCCTCAGCGCTGGCATCTGTATGTAGCTCTGATGGAAGGTCAGGATCAAAGATCATCAATACAGGTTTATCAATCATGATGTCTATTAAATCCTTTCGAACCTTCTCGAGTTGGAGAGTCCAATTAATTTTTCCTTTTCCCGACGTAAGGCCATAAAGCGGAGCTGCCTTTTGAGAAAATCCTGGTACGAATTGCCTAAAGTAGGAAGCCAAACCAATGAATTGACGAAGCTGAGTAACGTTTTGAGGTGGTGGGAGCTCAGTAAGGGCTCGAATTTTACGAGGATTTGGTCTTATTTCACCGGCTGACACCTCAAAACTCAGAAATTCTACCCTTGTCTTAAGGAAACTACATTTCTTTATATTTAACGAAAGACCCGAATCAGTTAAGGCTTTAAGAACTAGTTGTAATCGTTCGATGCCTTCGCCTACTGTTCGTGATGGAATGATTACGTCATCAATGTATACTACAGCGAATGACTCAGTTAATGCCCCAAGAGCCTTATTAATGGCACGTTGGTACACTGACGGTGCATTACGAAGACCAAATGGCATTGACAAATACTCAAACTGGCCATCCGGTGTAACAAACGCGGTACGTTCTATGGAATTTTCTTCGACTGGTATTTGATGGTAGCCGCTAGCCATATCTAACGAAGTAAAATGGTTAGCCCCCACTAAACGCTGTATTTGGTCCGAAATAAGTGGCAAAGAATATCTATCAGGCACCGTATTGCTGTTTAATTCCCTATAATCTACGCAGAGCCTATCGCTCCCATCTTTCTTCTTAACTAGGATGATTGGGCTCGCAAAGGGGGAAGAACTTTCACGTATAATGCCAGCGGACAAAAGTTCTTTGATTTGACGGCGTACTTCTTGTCTTTCGTCTGGACTTAACCTATAGGGTCTACGTTGAACCGTGAGATTAGGGTCAACTAGTTAAATGACCAGCTGACCTGCACTTACCCTACCAGTGGGCGTACCCTCAACGAAATTGCTAGAATGATTTTTAAGTAAAGTTATTAATTGCTCTTTCTCATGATAAGGCACGTCGCACTCTATACTTTCGAAGTTGTTTACCTTTGTACCTATGTCACAAATAGAAACTACCCTATTTTTTTTAAGAACAAGATTATTTTCAAAAATCTCTATTAAATACCCTAATGTAAGCAGATCCCGTCTAATCATTACATCGTTGGAAATACACGAATCGGGCACTCACTGTCGCGAAATCACTGCCGGAAATAGGTTTTTCTTGTAAACATATGTCCACCGTTTCACACCAAGCGCGAGCGTCGTGCTCTGGAGTATCAGGATTAAATTCAGGAAACGTTATTATCATGCTGGATGCACGTGGTTCTCGTATAGTATGAATTAATTCCATCATACTTTGTTGCTGCATTTCAAAAAGACTTTACCAACGATCACACTCATTATCTTGTGAAATATTAACGTACTGACCTGTATTCTGTTCCTGATTCGTCACAGGTAATCCCACTTCTGATGTCGAAGCGCCAGAAGGGGCCTCGTAGCGGTCTTGGCTTTCGCTATCCATCGTGGGCGTTGTAACGGTCGGAATTTAAAAATAAAAGCACAGTTGTATTGTCCAATATCTAATTATTTGATTCTCTCACAATTTTATGCAAAATCACAAACGATTAACAGGATGAAACTAGATTGCGAGCCAATAGGTTAGCACGTGTGCACTTCGTTCGGCAGCCGTCAATAGAATGACCGCCGCCATTACTCGTAGTGACACTTACTACTCTATTCGGGGTTACCCGCTCATAATTTTATATTATCGATAAACTAATCGACTAAAACTGAAACACCATTAAAAAATCAAGTTATGATTAACAATAAATCTTAAAGTAATAATTGCCTATTTTATAATTAACACTAATCCATAATCGGCGCGCCGTCATTTTAATATAATATGTCTGTACAACTTGAGTGGACCTTTGAAAAACACTTTTGGAGGATGCAAATCCTGGTCCCACCTTCCAATAGCTATGTGTTACATCGTTGGATAGGTATTTTTAAGCTGAATAAAAGTTACTATAGCACCAAGTTCCAAATCTTAGCCCATTCAGAGTTATTCTTCACTAAACATGGTAGTTTTATCAGTAGCCAAGTAATGCTATTTTTACGTAATAATTGCATTTGTGCTTTATACGCGTAGTGTAGGCGGTAACGCAAACCTTTTTATCGGTCTGTCTCACTCGCACTCGTTAAGGACGCGTTTACGATTTGACGCGCATCAATTTTAGGTATAGAGTCTTACTACTACACGTGCACGGCTCACACACACAGCGAAATCTGCGAAGCAGCGAAATTATGAGTAACTTGACACGACTTGATACTTGAGCTTACTTTTATTTAATTTTTGCCATGTTTTTTTTTAAGTTTACTTTAATTATTTTTCAAAAAGTTCGTAACGTGAAATGGTAACAAAAGTAGATACCATTTACTTAATTTCATTGGACAGTGATTGACTGGTAAGCAAGTACTTGCTAAAGTACCTATGTATTTACAATTTGCGCGACAAGCTTTTTGAAAACAAATAATTAAAAACATAAGCTTATTTTATCTGCTGTATTTAGTATTTTAACCGACTTCAAAAAAGGAGGATATTCTCAATTCGGATGTTTATATTTATATATTTTTTTATGTAGGTATGTTAGGGCATAACTCCGTCATAATATAGACGGATTTGCAAAATTCTTTTTTGTTCGAAAGAGGTTTATTCCGAAATAGTCCCTTGTAAAGATCAGACGGGCAATTCTCGTAATTTTAAGAACGTTCACAGTCTAACCTGTCTCAATCTGTCAAAAATACCTCTAATTTCCCTACATTTTGAAAATTGTTTGACATTTGTTTGTTGCCGAGATGAGACTGCGAATAGATTTTGAATGTTTTTAATTACGAGAATTGGCCTTCTGATGAGGTCGGAGAGTTGTGGGATTGGAGAGTTTCAGAGACAGACAACGGAACTCTTCAATAAATGCCAGCAAATCAACCGCAATTGCTGCTTTCGCATATTATGTATGCATTGTTTGCGTAATCACACAGTATAAGATCATGCCTGTACCCTCTAAAGAGGTAAGCAGATGTGTTCAGTATACCACGGCACACCGTCATTTATCTCAAAGTTGTTATTGGGGTACCTTTAATCTTGCAAGTAAATTCGGGTAACCTTTTTTGTTTATGAATTGATTTAATTAACCGACTTAATTTAGATTAAGTATTTTTTTTTATGTAGGTATGTTTAGATGGATTTGCAAAATTCTGTCATTTTTTAATGGATAAGCTATGCATGCCCCAGGGGTAGTACAATATAAATTTTATGAACTTTGCTTGGCCTACCCAAGCAAAGTTCATAGAGTTCATAAAATTTTGAAATTGATGATGTTTAATTTCCTGTCACTGATATTCACATAGCAAGTAAAAAGTTTTAGGTACCTATATAATTTTGTTTTAGTATCAAATGGTTCTCGAAAACTAGAAAGAAAATACGTTTATTTGGCACATACATATAATACTGATAAGTACTTACAATTACTTTCAAGGTTAGGATTAGGTTCCAAACATTATTAATTGCTTCATAAAAAAAAAAGTCGTTTGCATGACAACAAGAACAACCGAATAGATATTGTTTATCTGTCAAATTGGAATGGATTGCCATTCTAAGTGTGTTACGTAATTAGGATGCCGTACGAAGCCGGGTCAGGAGCTAGTAGATGATAAAAGAAATTAATAAAACTTACGAAAGACATAAAAAAAATATCAATTTTTATTTTTCATTATATTATTATGACAATGACAATTATATTATTATGATGAATGTTCCCGTAGTTCCATATTTCTTTTGAATCTCGTCTTAGGCCTTGGCATCTAAAACAAAAATTGTGTTATAAAAGGTATAAACTATACACACTCTTATTAGCTAGCTCTACTCGTCTATTAGTTTCAATAGCAGCCTCCAGGTCCTGGACCTGCAGGTCTCTCCATCAAGTCCGGAGGTAAGGTCTCAACATAACTAACAAAACGAGCCCAAACTCGACACACCTAGCTCTACTCGTCTATTAGTTCCAGTAGCAGTCTTCGAAGAACACCTGCAGGTGTCGCCATCAAGTCCGGAGGTAAGGTCTCAACATAACTAACAAAACGAGCCCAAACTCGGCACACCTAGCTCTACTGGTATAATAGTTCCAGTAGCAGTCTTCGAAGTACACCTGCAGGTTTCTCCATCAAGTCCGGAGGTAAGGTCTCAACATAACTAACAAAACGAGCCTAAACTCGGCACACCTAGCTCTACTGGTATAATAGTACCAGTAGCAGTCTTCGAAGTACACCTGCAGGTCTCTCCATCAAGTCTGGAGGTAAGGTCTCAACATAACTAACAAAACGAGACCAAACTCGACACACCTAGGTCTACTCGTCTATTAGTTCCAGTAGCAGTCTTCGAAGTACACCTGCAGGTATCTCCATCAAGTCCGGAGGTAAGGTCTCAACATAACTAACAAAACGAGCCCAAACTCGGCACACCTAGCTCTACTGATATAATAGTTCCAGTAGCAGTCTTCGAAGTACACCTGCAGGTTTCTGCATCAAGTCCGGAGGTAAGGTCTCAACATAACTAACAAAACGAGCCCAAACTCGGCACACCTAGCTCTACTGGTATAATAGTACCAGTAGCAGTCTTCGAAGTACACCTGCAAGTCTCTCCATCAAGTCCGGAGGTAAGGTCTCAACATAACTAACAAAACGAGCCCAAACTCGACACACCTAGCTCTACTCGTCTATTAGTTCCAGTAGCAGTCTTCGAAGAACACCTGCAGGTATCGCCATCAAGTCCGGAGGTAAGTTCTCAACATAACTAACAAAACGAGTCCAAACTCGGCACACCTAGCTCTACTGGTATAATAGTTCCAGTAGCAGTCTTCGAAGTACACCTGCAGGTCTCTCCATCAAGTCCGGAGGTAAGGTCTCAACATAACTAACAAAACGAGCCCAAACTCGGCACACCTAGCTCTACTGGTATAATAGTTCCAGTAGCAGTATTCGAAGTATACCTGCAGGTTTCTCCATCAAGTCCGGAGGTAAGGTCTCGACATAACTAACAAAACGAGCCCAAACTCGGCACACCTAGCTCTACTGGTATATTAGTTCCAGTAGCAGTCTTCGAAGTACATTTCAGGTCACTCCATCAAGTCCGAAATTAAATTTGAAATTTATAAGTACATAGAAACTGTGAATAAAATCTTACCTTGGTTGTCCGTAGTCCGTGCAGAATGCGTGAAGGATCAAGTTTGTTAGGTCAAATATTTTGTATTCGTACAGCGATCTTTTCCAATACGAGGAGCTGCTTGCAACCGTCACAGTGTCCACTCACGACGGCGGCCGAGCGCAGACTAATATTTCATTACAATTTTTTGTGCAATAAATCAAGACAGTGACCAGTAAAATAACCCTTATTTCAATCCTATAAGAATCACATGTTACCGCTAAATATGTGAAAAAATAAGACTCAATTTTATTTTTTTTCTGTGGCGTATTGTAACATTTTGATAGTTTTTTTTGCTACCTTTTCGAGTTGAACATGTCTGCTTACATAAAATATTTTTAAATACATAAATTTATGTTATTAAATAAAAGAAAAATGTACCTAAAGTCAGTACGATGTCGTCGAATTTGTGTGAAGAGGTAACGGAAATTATTTTTTACAATATTATAAACCAAAATTTTCGAATAAAAAAATGCTACCATTTGAAGATTAAGGAGTAATCTATCTGTGGTAATTATTAGTTACATTTGGTTTTGTATCATTTTGCCGCAAAATGCACCGAAAACTGCTTGTTTTTGTCAGATTCGTAAACGCGTCCTTAAGTATGCTTAGAACTATGATACTGGTTAGCGGCACGGATAGACGATTGTTGATTGATTGTGGATTGTATTTGACAACACGCGGAATATGTGCCATCGGTGTTGGCAAAGGGTTGAAAGTGCAGTCAGACTGCCTCCTCCATTGCCTCCTCCTCAAGAAACAAACGACGAGCCACAAGCACAAACAACAGTAATTCAAGTTCCCAAATATTCACGAGCACCAAACACTGCTAGGCATTGTATTTTCCTCAACTGTCATAATGTCACTCGTCATAGAATACCAGAAGTCCCCCCGATAGCGCCAGAGTTTGTCAGGAACACCTAGAGAGTAACATTTGGGACGAATTACCTCAACATTGTAAAGTCACCATGAGTTGAATGCAGCACAATTCAGTGATATTATTGACATTATGAGAAAAGCTGTACAAAAAGGTTCGAGGTTAGATTTTAACACGATAGGTGCTGTTACTAGCACTAGAAATGCACTTTTGGACTGGCCGTAGTTTTGAGCAATTCCAAGAGATGTTGGAACAAACTCCATCATTGAGCTAAAGATGTAAAAATCCTAGAACCGCTTTAGGTATCTTTCTAACAAAGCTGCGAACCTATGACCCAAATGATAGGCTTGCGACTTCTCGCCGCCGCCATCGGGATTCCAATCCCGATTTCCGGCCACCGTAGACGCGGGCTTGCGGACGGCGAGCCATGGGTAGCTCGCTATACAACCGTCCGGTAACTGTCCGGACCGAGCCCAAGACGTCGACGGCGCGCACTGTTCCCGCGCGCCTCAAGGGGTTGTCAGCAATAGGAGAGGCCCAGCTGGGTCAAAGCCTACTGGGGCCAGGGTTATCCGAAAGGAAACTCGAGCCCCGTTATGAAGACGTTAGAAGGAACGGCGTGAATTTTTAGTCAGTAAGAATCTGATACTATCTCCCGCTCCACCCAAGAGCCGGGGTTGTCATTGAATGATTTTTGCCAACCGTAAAAAAAAGAGGCTCGCTACTTTATCCAATATGTCAAGACAAAACCTTGTCTTGACATATTGGAGTGTCTCACCAATGAGCACGGCTCAACCATATAAATAAAGATGATATTTTACGTCGAAACCTGATGATACCAAAAGCTTTGTTTGGAAACGATGAAAATACGAAAGTCATCTTAATATGCGACGGGACATTATATGTTTATATAAATAAAAGTTCGAACTTCCTGTTTCAATGACAGTCTTACCTATAGCTTACACAAGTATCAAAATCTTTTAAAGCCGTTTGTTATAGTCACAACGGATGGCTATATAATTGACGACAACACAGGGATGCTGCTACAAAAACAGACGCAAACATAATGAGCGATATTATGAATAATGGTGAACATCCAATTCACTGTTTCCTTGAAACTAGTGACGTTATTAATTTTGGATCGCGGATTTAGAGACAGCTTGGATGATGTAGAAGCCTGTGGTTATGAATACCATGTCCCGCCATCATAGGATAGACACGTACCCTAACTTACTACTGACCAACTACACTTTCATATGCCCATCGAAGATAGTCAATATGCAGAAGCTATCGTGACCGAAATAAGGCTGAAGTTACATACCCATAATATTTAATATAAATATGTGTAACGGAAACGTTTAAACAGCAGAAGAGCTGATTTTACAAGAGTAGAAGCAAGTGATATTGATTTTCCGAGATTCAGTGAAGAACAAATCAGTTTGTTAACTTTGGGAACCTACCAACTGAAGTTAGCGAAATCTTACTGCAGGGAACATCTACAAAATGAAATGTATACAATAGAAATATACCGAGAAGCTGTACTGGAGGATCTGCCTGATTTTGGCATTGATGAGGATGCTTGGCTCTTACGTGGTCGTATACAGTCGCGACACGTGAGAGCTAGAAAGAACTACTGTTACTTATTAGTTCGCAACAATGATATTGTCCAAAGATATTGTACCTGCATGGCAGGACGATGTACTGTAGGGACCTGTGCGCAATTTCAATCGTTTGGTACCTAGGGCACGCCAGGCATGAGGGATTTGTAGACCCAGCCTTATTTTTAAATAACGCTATCGTGTTTTATTTGTAAAAAAAAGCATTTCGTCAATGTTGACATCAGTTTAACTTTTTGCCATAAGGTATGCGACTCCATGGCGCAATTGATAACAGTAGGTTAGTATCTACACTACGTGTATAAAGGACAAATGCAATTATTAGTAAAAATAGCATTACTTGGCTACTGATAAAATTACCATGTTTAGTTAGTAAGCCCATTTATGTCCCACTGCTGGGCGAAGGCCTCCCTCTCCCTTTTCCACACACGTCTGTCTTCGGCCATTGCGGGCCAGTCCCTCCGGTACTTATCAAGTTCATCTCTCCACCTTCGCCTTGGTCTGCCGCGATGTTTAATAAAGAATAACTCTCAACGGACTAAGATTTGGAACTTGGTGCCATGGTAACTTTTATTCAGCTCAAAATTACCTATCCAAAGATGTAACACACATAGCTATTGGAAGGTGGGACCAGATTCCATAGAAACTCCGGCATCATAGTACTGTACACACGAGTGTACGAAATTTATTCGGTCGAAAATGTTGGACTCTATCTTCGTTTTTGCTAAAAAAAAATCCACAATTTTTTTTTTGGTGATTTTACGGAAACCGAAATCGTGTTTCAAAAAGTAATATGTAATTAAAATATGTACTTTTTCTTGGTTTATTTACACAAAAATGTTTGAAATATCTTGATATTCACACAACGATTGTATATTCAATTTTGCATTTAGCACTTATTATTTATTAGCGCTATACTTGTTTTCCCCAAATACCTAATATACCTACTGGCAAAACAAGTGCTAAACTCATATTTCAATAACGATTTAGATGTGTATCACAGAGTTTCTTGATTGGCCAATTTATTATGTGTGAACATGAAACAGTCAAATCTGGCAGAAGCAGAACAACTCATCAACTTACGAGCGTTCGTAGGAAAATCAATAATATGTGATGGAATGCAAAGTCAGCTTATATAAGAACTGATGTTCTAAGCGGAAATTTGAGCACCTGTTTTATTATTCGACAATTCTCAGGTGGCGGTGGTTGCAGACCGGGCCCTCCTGGCGGTCTTCGTGCTCGTCACTGCGATTTCTACGGCGGCCATCTTGCTACCCCAGCTGAACAACCTACACGTCGGCAACACACCTCTCAAACCCCCCATTTAGAGGCACAACACCAAACTAGGGTTATATCAAACAAAGTCTTCTGCCAACGAATGTGTTAAATGAAAACATGTGCCAATCTCAAATTGTGCCGTACTTTTATAGACGATGAAATTATTTCTGTATAAAATCTTCTTACATAGGCCCTTATCACATCGGAGTTTCAAAAGCAAGAGGTAGATATATGGATAGGACTTTATTTTTGGATTTAGACTCCAGTGTGATAAGGCCTTAATGGAAATGGATAGTAGATAAAATATTGATATAAGTATGTAAGCCTCAGAATGTTGAAGTTTGAAGTATGGAGGCCGTACACGGAATAGAGTTTAACCGCTACAGATAACGGAAAGTTTAAACGATCAATGAGCCGACTTTTCGAATTGAACAACGGTTTTAAGATAAGCAAAACTATTTCTGATAGGTTTAACTTTTACAGATGCTCAGGCTCTCGCTCAGTTTTTTAGATGAATGTCGACCAGCATTGTCAATGGAATTACGCATATGGTAGGTACTCAAGTTACTTAGGTTTAAGTACGTCTAATTTTTATAACGTAATAAATACATGAGGTATTTGTAAGTAAATGAGTATTATAGCGGAAAATAAATATTATCGTGCTAATTTGATATGAATACAGTGTCTCTAAAAAAACTGTAAGGAAACTGTCCTCAATTGCGTTTACTACACACACTAATTTCTCTAAGTAAATATTTCAAAGTTAGTAATTGAATCAAAATGTAAAAGAACTTGTTTGACACAAAAATATATTTTATTAAAGTTCAAAAGGTTTTCGTTTTTTATTGTATTATTTTAGCGAATTTGTGGAGTATCCATACCAAATCTGCTTGTTTTGCTAACTTTTAACGTAATATTTTGTTCTGTATTAAAAAGATGGACGGTAAAAGATGAAGGTTACTCCGATATACATAAATATGCATACCTAGTCTTGTGATTTGTTTGTGCCAAGCATTTGATAATGTCAATTAAGATGTTAAATATTAAACCATAATGGCATAATGTAGATGATGTTCGTTAACACGTAGATGATACATTGTATGTTATCATGTGAATCAATGTTTTTACAACATTATTATAGACTAATCTTGTTCGTGCAGTATTTCTATGATTTTAGTATCAATATTCTGATGGAGTCTGCTAGAGCTGTGAGATTTTTAGTGACCGCAACCTTCCGGAATGCAAAGAGCATGAGCAAATTTTAGTCAGTAAAAGTCTGATACGCTCTCTTGCTTCAACCAGATCTCGAGATTACTTCCTATTCCTAAAAAAGTTGTACGCTTTTACTCTTTACAAGCATAAAAAGGTTTTTTTTTTTCGATTTATTTTATAAAAAGTTATAAAATTTCAATAGAGTTCGGGAATATGCATGAAATAAAAAATTATTAGCTAACAAGTGTATCAATAAATATACAAAAAATAAAATACTAATTATGAAAATAATAACAAAATTGGTAGAAAAAAAAACCGAGATATAACAAATTTGTCATATTTCGTTTGCTTTATTTATATATCTGTCTCTCTCGCCAAGACGCGCCGTTTTCTATGACGGCTGTACGGGTGTCCAAAGATTTTATATATCCTGGTACTCTAGTAGAATATATATAAAATCTTTGCGGGTGTCATAAGTTTTGACATCAAAGACCATGTCGGATTTCTCTTTCACATTACCAGCTTTGAGGCTTTGCAACTTTGCTGTTGATGAGATCATTTTAATGGTTTTTATATATATTTGTAATTTATGAAATAAAAAATAATCATGCATATTCCTTGGTTTCCATAATCGTCTCTGATATAACCAATTTCTGATGTTCTATTGTCTTAACTTACTTAGGTACAAAATACATGTTAGCAAAGATATAAGGTTAAAATAAAATAAGCTCAAGGTTGTTGGAAATGAGTTAAAATTTTGTAAATATTGTAGCTAAATTATAACGATTAATGTTTAGTTGTTACAGTATATGCATATTGATTATATTGTACAAAATTAAGAATAAAGTTTGCGAAACTGATTTCTATGTTTTTTTTTCTTGCACTATAATATCCAATAATTGTAATAACACATTTTGGAAACACAGTCATTTTGTACGAACAGTAAGGGTGGAATTCCCTGCCGGAGTTTTTCCAGATAGCTATAAGAGATATATAACCTGTCTTTAAGTCAATCAAATCAATCAATTAAAACTTTTCTTGGCTAGAATATGGTTCATAAGGTGTTACAGGAAATTTGTTTCAGCATATCCTGTCATAACATGGCGTGCAAATATATTCACAGTCAGTGTCGTCAATAAATCTAACTTGCACATTACAGGTTCTATAGAATTCTTCTAAATAGTCTTTAACAGTATAATATTTTTTTAAATACTAACAGATTGAAAAGCCTTTTTTTAAACGTTGTCATTGGTAAATAGGCTACTTTTAGGCAAATGTGCTCTATCATCGACCACGTCATCGCTTTCCATCGGGTGAGATAGAAGTCAAACGCGAGCTTATCAAATAATAAATAATAAAAAAATCGTTTTCACTGGTAATTTTTTCATAACAATGCAAAGAAATGGGACCCTTAGTTCTCAGTTAAGCTTGACAGTGACTTTTGCAATCACTCATAGGATTCCTAAGCACTTACAATAAGCTGACGTCTCTATTTTTTATTTTCAGAGATAGAAATACTCGTATATTTTCACGCTGGGTCATAATTCACAACGGCGTTCGCAGAAATGTCACTGAAATCTATTTAAAAATATTAAATGAGAGCTTGAAAAAAAATGGCAACATTTCCGGGCAGAGTACCGAAGTAATAAAAGATTCAGAAGCTTCAGAATTTTGATAAAGATCCATCTTGTAAATAGTACCCTAGTAATAAAGTGTCATCAATCATCATCATCACCGTCATCATTTCAGCCAAAATACGTCCACTGTTAGACATAGGCCTATGTCATCCATATCCTATGTTATATGCAACATGGTAATGAGCGCTTTGACAAAATTCCTCAGGTATAGGTAAATTAGACGACGGGCGGCAGCAGTCGCGCTCCATGCGTCTAGTGAAGCACATATACTAATATTATAAATGTGAAAGTAACTCTTATCTGTCTGTCTGTTACACTTTTACAGAGAAACCGATGGAAATGTCCAAGAAAATGAGAAGTTAAAACGTAAATCGTTACCGATTACGATTATCGTAATCGATTACCTTAATCCTTGAATTTCTTCTTCCTCCGATAACCCATATAATTAATTTTTCCATTGATTCCGGACAATTCCCATCCCTGTGGCGTATGGCTTACGTGCGTCCACTTCCTAAAATCTCTAATCCCTCTCTGCCTAACCACTTTCGTCCAATTTCTATTCTTCCTTTCCTGTCCAAAGTACTTGAGGCCAGCGTCCACAAGCAGTTATCAGGGTTTGTTTACCGTAACAACCTTGTTAGCTCATTTTAATCTGGATTCAGGCCTGGTCATAGTACCTCCTCTGCTCTCCTTAAAGTGACTGATGACATTAGAGCGGCTATGGAGGAAACCAAGGTTACCTCCATAGGTATAGGTTTTTATAGATATTGGTTTTAATAGATTTCTTAAAATGCTTTTAATGCTGTCAGTCACGATATTCTCCTTTCTATCCTTTCCCATCTTATGGTTTCGTCCGAGGTACTGGAATGGTTCTCTTCTTATCTTCGGGGACGTCAGCAGTCTGTTCGCGTTGACGAGAATTCGTCGAGTTGGCGTGATCTGGATTTTGGTGTTCCACAAGGTGGTATTCTTTTCCCGTGCTATTCTCCATCTTCATAAATTGTATAACTCTCTGTCTTCGGTGTTTGTATCATCTTTACGCCGATGATCTACAATTACATGCAGCTGCGCGGGTAGAGAGTTTGTCAGATGCTATAGAGGATGTAAACCGAGATCTGGATGCTATCAAGGATCGGTCTGATAGATTTGGGGTGTCTGTAAACCAACCAAAGTGTCAGGCCATTATTATTGGTAGCTCGCGCATGATGGGTAGAGTGGTGGTTAATTCTCTTCCTTCAATTGTTTTTAACGGTGCCATCATCCCCATCAGTCCTAGCGTAAAAGATCTCGGTTTGCATCTTGACTCAACGCTTGGTTGGCAAAGTCAAGTTTCTAGTATCTGCCAAAGAGTCAACGGGACTTTGCGGTATCTGTATCGTCTGAGGAACTTTTTGCCTGCGAAGACACAGACAATGCTTGTGCAGACTTTAATTTTCCCTATAATCGACTATGGTGACGTGTGCTACTTTGACCTGAACGCGGTGTTGCTAGATAAACTAGACAGGCTCCTCAACAACTGCATCCGGTTTATAATTAACCTTAGGAAATATGACCATATCTCGTCTCACAGAACGGAGCTTAAACGGATGCCTATTCGTCAGAGAAGAAGTATGCGTGCACTGACTACACTTTTCACTCTGCTCAACTCCTGCATCCTATCTCATAACTCACTTTCAATATCTCTGTTCTGCACACGCAAGAAATCTGCGTTCGTCTAACAATCTCCTACTGCTCTGTCCTTCTCATACTTCTGATTTCGTTCATTCTTCCTTCTATATACAGTCTATCCTTCTGTAGAATGCGCTTCCTCTCGATATCAGGACGGCCGAAAGTCGGTATGCATTTAAGCGGAAGTTGCGGATTCATTTTCTACACCAATAGCAGAATCGTTTCAAAACTTCTTTCCTTACTTTATATAAATATATATTCGTAGTATATATATTATATTAAATATATATGTATGTGTATTTTAATTATATGTATTCTTTTTACTCTGGTTTCCAAAACAAAATTCTCTTTTGTGCGCCTACCATATTATCTCTTCACCTCCCTAGGTTGACTGGTAGAGAACGCCTTTGTAGGCTAGCTGCTTGATTGAATGGTTGAATATTATTCAGATGGCTAATTTAATGTTGAAATATGCTAGTTGGTTACGTCAAGTCCCCAAACATTTCAGTAAGCAAAAGAAAACAGTAACGACCAGCCTGTAATATCATTTAGTGTAGCTTATAAGTAACCAGTTCATTAGTGCACATAAATTAAAAAGGTTTAGTACCACAGTTGAGCAGATAGAACAAATTTAAATAAAGTCAAATATTCCTATCGGACCAATTAAAAAGTTGTACCGTTGAGAAAGAAAACAGTTGATCCGTTTCAAAGTTGATCAGATGGGAAAAAAATCCTTCATCGAGTTCCATTCTGATCAACCAGTTGATCGGTTCAGTTGATCGGATTGGAAGTACTGCTCTATAAAAGCATATACATACTTACTATTTTTTACCACTAATGGAAATATAGAGTAAATGGACTGAATGGATAAACTGGTGCGCCTCACTATCAACGATTGCATCACTGCTAACCATCAGGTGGGATCACAGTCAAGCACTAGACTATTATATATTACTAGCTTTTGCCCTCACGGCTTCGCTCCCGCTCTTCGCTACTCTACCCTACTCTACCCTACACTACTCTACACTGCTCTACTCTACACTACTCTATCCTACTCTACCCTACACTACACTACACTACTCTACACTACTCTACACTACTCTCCACTATTCTACTCTACTCTATCCTACTCTACCCTACCAAATTTCACATAAACCATCTACGGTCTATCCTACTCTACCTTACTCTACACTACTCTACTCTACACTACACTACTCTACACTACTCTACACTACTCTACCCTACTCTACCCTACTCTACCCTACTCTACCCTACTCTACCCTACTCTACCCTACTCTACCCTACTCTACCCTACTCTACCCTACTATACCCTACTATACCCTACTATACCCTACCAAACTTCACATAAACCATCTACTAAATAGTCCGAACAAAGCCTAAAAATTTGGTTTGGATAGGTGAGCCCGATCTTGAGTTATAAAATAACAACGAAAAGTGGCATTGATTTTTATATATATAGATTATAAAAAGGTGGCCTCCTCTAAGGTTTTAAGTTGAATTAAAAATTCCTTGTAACACTACAGAGGCAAGTGAAATCATTTCCCTAATTGAAAATTTTAGTAAAACAAAGATACGAGAAACATGAGAATTCGCTTTCAGTTTCATTCATAAGTACGGTAAATATTCAAGACAGACACAGGAGACCTGGCGCTAAATGTTCCATGGTGGGTAGCGGCCGTGATGCCTGTTAACTCCAGACACAAAATAGATAGGTACAGAAGACAATCTACATACAAAGTGCGCTCGAGCAACGCACACACAGAATAGTTTGGTAGGTAGGTAGGTAAACGGTAACGGATTAGGAACTGTTCGGCGAGCCGGCGCCTGCTACCGAACCCGGCCGAGCGCATCTCGCGACAGGACAGGACGGCAACTCTAGCGCGACCGTTGAGCGTAGGTATAAAAAGTGAAGTACATGAATGAGATTGACTTCTGTACTTATCTATTTTGTGCTCCAGGTGTATAATGGAAAGCGATGTGAGGCGGATAATTGGATCTCACGCATATCCTGCTTAGTGAAGACAGTCAGTGGACCGTCTTGAGATTCAAATGTTCACGACCAAACTGCCCGTGTGGAAAATCATTCAAATTTCACCTGCTTGAATGGGGACAGTAAATTATGGAATTTGAAATGAGGAAACAATTTACGCTTTGCTTTTTTATTTTAGTTGTGGAATGTTTTCAAAAGAATTACCGTAGCCTCGGAATAATCGGAATGACAACTGTAGGAGTACAAGTGGTTTTAGTCAATAAAAGTCTGTCATTCTCTCTTACTCCACCCAGAATAAGGTATTATTGTGTAAAAATCTCACTTGGGTAAGTATTGTGTTCACTCGTCTACGTGAGCGTCTTTGTTCTTCTTGGTACCGTTTCACTAATTTATACATATAATTAATGTGGTATTGGTTATTTTTTACGCCTCCTTTTGTAGTTTTCTGCATAAATCTTTCTGAGATAGACACCATTAAAAATAAACTGTCTTGGTCAACGCTAGCAGTCTTAATGCAACTTTGCACCACATAGAGTGAATAGGTTTTTAATAAACTAGTGCGCCTCACCATCAACGATCGCATCACTGCTTACCATCAGGTGGGATCGCAGTCAAGTAGTTTATATCAGATAAAAAAAAAACATCTAACGCCCTAACACAACCCAGTACCCGTGGTTCTGGAACGCAAAAGACAAATGAAGGAACATAGGTATAGTTTAAGTCAGTAAGAGTCTGACACACCCTCGCGCTCTACCATATAGCGGAAAAGCTGCCAGATGACTTCACGCCTGGCCTCAACAAAAAAGGTGGATCACATCTTACTTACTGGACCATAACAAAAAAAAAAAGTAACAAAAAAGTATCGGGAATGGATGATTTGTTTATGGTTCCAAATTCAAATTTTTGTTTTTTTGTAGTTGTTAGATTGGCACAACTGTTTTCCATTTTGGCGCGGAGTTTGAGTTGCATCTGTTATTTATATTAAATACAGTGCTGGTTTTAGTAATATCATATATAGTGTGTATTGCGAATTTCATAATGGACAAAAAATATCGAACAAAGAGTTTGTCTTAAATTTTGCATCGCCAATGGAATTTCGTGTTACAGAAGGCTTACGGTGAATCGACTTTATCAAAAACTCGTGCTTATGAGTGGTTCAAAGCGTTCAAAAGCGGTCGAGATGTGATGGAAGATTTGCCTCGCTCTGGTAGGCCGTCAACGTCTGCAACTGAAGTTAACATCGCAAAAGTGAAGGAAATAGTGACTGAAAATCCCCATTCAACTCTGAGAGATAGCCGCCGAACTTTCTGTATCTCACGAGTCGATCCGTACCATTTTAACTAATCATTTGGGTATGAAACATGTTGCTGCTCGGCTAGTCCCAAAAGATCTGAATTTTCTCCAAAAACTCAATCGCATGAAAGTCGCTGAGGACATGCTAGAACGAGTCAGTTCGGACTCAACATTCATGAAACGCATTGTTACTGGTGACGAGACGTAGGTTTACGAGTTTGACATGCAAACTAGTCAACAAGCTTCGGAGTGGCGCCTTCCAACTGATCCGAAACCGAAAAAACCACACCAAAGTCGATCAAAAGTCAAAGTCATGTTGACTGTTTTCTTTGACTATCGCGGTGTTGTGCACTCTGAATTCTTACCGGAAGGTCTAACGGTAAATAAAGAATATTATTTGAGCGTTATGCGGCGTTTAAGAGAGCAAATTCGACGAAAAAGGCCAGATTTGTGGAAAGAAAATTTTTGGATTTTGCACCACGACAATGCGCCTTCGCACAAGGCTATCATTGTGAACGAATTTTTGACCAAACACTCAACAAATACCATCCAGCAACCACCATATTCACCAGATATGGCTCCTGCTGACTTTTTTCTTTTTCCTAAACACAAATTACCACTTCGTGGCACCCGTTTTCAATCGATAGAAGACATAAAGGAGAATTCGCGGCGAGAACTGAACTCAATTCAGGAAGCAGCGTTTAAAAAATGTTTTGATGAATGGATTATTCGTTGGCGCAAGTGTATCGTTTCTAAAGGAGCATACTTTGAAGGTGATAAAATAAATTTGGATGAATAACAGACATTTTGTGTATTATTGATCTTTTCCCGGTACTTTCTTGACAGAGTAGTACCTACGATAAGTACATCAACTTGGGCCAATTTATCTCATTTGCAATTAATTGCATTGAATATTCTGAAAAAACTATGATTTTAATTTGATCAGACAACCTCCTTTTAAAACTTACTTAAATATTTGAATGACTTATAAGTATTAAAATTAAAAACAAAACCACTATGTCATTGTGTGACAGATGATAATTTTCGCTGAAATTTGATTGTTTTTCGGAGCTGCAAGCTGCATTTTAAGTTTAGGATCTAAGGTAAGTATTTAAAATGTCCGTTTATTTTACGCAACGTAGGTGTGGTATATCCTTCAATATTGTCGGCTCTTAGTCGCGCGCGCCCTCTCACTCACACCGCTCACAGCCGACTGAGCTGTCAACGGTCGCACGCACGCCACAGATGACATAATGCTTCCCTCTCTTTCACTCACATACACTACATCCCTTCCTTCTTTTAATTTTTCAAAACCAATAAAAGATCAATCAATTAAACAATTAATAATTTTATTATACTCATGACTAACGATTAAAATCAACATCAATCACCTCATTCTATCTTTAATTCTGGTCTTCTGAGTAATTATTTTAATCGTCTCCAACATCTTCTTCTGAACTCTTTTCTACTGCAATTTCTGAAAGCTGTCTTTCGATTTCTTTATTCATCGATTTTCATTCACCCTCTACTTTCTTTAGATGCAGTATGTTTCGTCTTAACTGTTGTCCCGTTTCATCATTCTGTACTTCCACGTCTCCACCGGTTTTAGATTTTACAGTATGTGTAGTTGTATCAAAATTTAGACTCAATTTATTAGATTTATTGGTATTCTCTACATACACTTTATCTCCTACCTGTATATCTACTTCGCGTGCTCTTCGTCTTCTATCAGTATATTCTCTCCCTTTTTCTTTTTGTTCTTTGTCTTTATCCCTTACATCCAAATCCTCAAAATTTTGTTCCGCATAATCTATCATAGGGATCTTGTCCTTAAACTTCCTTTTGAAAAATAGCTCTGCCGAGGATTTTCCCATCACACGATGTGGGGTGCTATTGTACATAGTCAAATACTCAATCAGTGCTTCTTTCCAGCTTCTTCTCTCTACTTGGCATATTTTGAGCCGTTTAAGGATATCCCGGTTCTGTCGCTCCACTTCACCGTTCTGTTGTGGCCAGTAAGGTATTGAATTAAATAGTTTTATATCATTTACACGACAATAGGTCTTGAACTCTGCGCTAATGAATTGTTTTCCGTTATCGGAAGTTATGGAAACCGGGTGTCCTAGACGGCTAAAAATCTCTTTTAGTAAGCGGATCATTTCCTTACTGCTGATGTCTCGACAAGTTTTGATTTCCTTGTACCTTGAGTAGTAATCAATTACCACTAATAGGTGATCGCCACTTGGTAATGGACTTAAAAGATCTATGGCGATATCAACCCAGGATTGGGCAGGTAATTCTCTCCTTTTGAGTGGGTGCGGTGGGTTTGGTGCCGATACTAGTGTACACCCTTTACAGGACCGTACTAAGTTTTCCACGTCCTTATCATACTTAGGCCACCACACTTTCGCTCTAAGTCTCAATTTCATTGCGACTATTCCAGGATGGCCCTCGTGGGCAGCGTCCAAAACAAATCGTCGTAATTGTTTCGGTATAACTATTCTAGTGCCTCTTAGCAATATGTCCCCAAAAAAACAAAACTCGTTCTCAAATAGTTGGTATGCCTTCACTGAATCATCCCAATTTCTGTTAAATATGCCCCTGTTTTACTTTTTGTATGTCGATGTCGATCTTTGAATGTTCTTCAATATCTTTTAACGATACGGCTATTGGTCTAGCATGGTCAATTATATCCTGAACGTAATCTTTTTGCTGAGTCTCATTATGCTTAAATGTACACAATCTGGACAGGGGGTCGGCTATGTTATTTTTTCCTGGACGGTATATGACATTGTATTTATAAGATTGAAGTCTCAGTATCCAACGTTCTATCCGTGCACAGGGTTTGGACTTTGGACCAAATATGACCTCAAGAGGCTTATGGTCAGTGATTAGGTCAAATTCCTTGCCATACAGAAACATGTGAAAGTGCTCCACAGCCCACACCAGTGCTAAAGCCTCCTTTTCGGTTTGGCAATACCGACGTTCGCAATCACTGAGAGTTTTGTTTCCAAACGCAATAATACGTGCACCACTTTCATTTGTCTGTACCAGATTTGCTCCAAGTCCGACCGGACTAGCATCTGCAAATACCATGGTTTTATCGTCTACATTGTAGTATCCCAAATTTGGTATGTCACTCAAAGCAGCTTTTAAAGCACAAAAGGCTGTTTGCTGACTTTTCCCCCAAGAATCCCTAATATCAGCGTTTCTGGCTGATCCTAGGCGAAGCAATTGCTTCAATGGCTCTGTGAGGGTAGCCATATTTGGAATCCATTTTCCAATATAGTAAACAAGCCCTAAAAAGCTTTGTAGTTCCGAAATATTGATCGGGGTTCTAAAATCTTTTATAGCCGATAAATATTTGTCTAGTGGTCGAATTCCTTCATCAGACAATTCGTGTCCTAGAAATTAGACTTTCGTTGTTGCGTAGATACATTTATCTTCCCTTAACATTATGTCATTTGCCTTCAGTGTTTCTATTACTTTTTATAATCGTATGCCATGTTCTTGCTTGTCTTTTCCATATACCAAAATGTCATCGATGAAATTAACAACCCCTTCACATTCAATTAACACTCTTTCGAGTGCTTTTTGAAACATTTCCGGCGCACAGGTTATTCCAAACATTAATATTTTAAAGCGGTATAATCCTTTGCCAGAAATTAATGTAGTAATGTGTCGTGACTTGGGCAGAAGCTCCAGTTGATGAAAAGCATCCTTTATATCTAATTTGCTAAACATTTTAGCATTTTGGATCTTTGGTAGCAGCTGTTCCATCGTTGGTAAAGGGTGATTTTCCCGCTTGATTGCCAAATTTGCGCGTCTCATGTCGATACAGAGACGGACATCACCATCTGCTTTTAAGATCGGTACTACCGGAGATATCCATTCTGACGGTCCTTCTACCTTTTCTATTATATCCTTTTGAAGTAGTTCGTCTATTTTAGCATTGATTTTTTCTTCTAAGGGAATTGGTATACGTCGGTAGGGATGTGCGATTGGTTTTACATCATTATTAATTGGTATTTGAATATTTTTGAATTTTGGAAAGGGCGTCATCTCAACCTGATTTATGTCCAATCCTAATTTTAGTACGCCTAATGCAATTACAGTTATTTTGCCTAGTAGATTACGTGTCCCTTTCTCCATTACATAGAAGGTGGCGTTTTGTGTTCTTGTTCCAACACGGATATCCGCAATAAAGGACGTCAATAATTTGAGAGGGACTTTACATCAATATGCTACGAATGTTTTCCCTGAATTTTTTATTTCTTTTCCTGTCTTTAAACGTTTTCTTTTATTTCTTTCCACGTTTTATCTGTTATTAAGTTGTGTTGACATCCTGAATCAATGAGCATCTCTACTTGAGTTCCACTTACATGACAAGTGAGCGTATCATTATGCAGAACATTAAAAACGTAATCGATTTTATCTTCTATCGCATTCGCCTGTTTTATATCTTCGACTTTGTGATTAAATTTCTTTCTTTTCGCATCTTCGCTTCTACCTGATTTGCTCGCTTCTTCATAGCTTCGTTTTTGGCTTTTTCCTCTGCACTGAGCCTGGAAATGCCCCACCTTCTTGCATTTGTTACAAATTTTACCTTTAGCTGGACACTTCGCATCATGCGCTAGATGATTCCAGCTTCCACATCGGAAACACGCCCTTTTATTGTTCTTTATAAATTTCTTTTCCCTCTCTCGTGTCTCAATTTTGCTTACAGTGTTCTCCTTTCTCTTCTGGCTAAAATCACCTAGTTATCGTTCCACTACTTCTAAAGTATTCGCCTCGGTTATCACTTCATTTAAAGTAATTTTTTCTCCTGCACGAAATACTTTCTTCCTCAGTTCTTATGGTGAACACTTTTCAATTATCTGATCAATTAAACTGTCATCCACATCTGCAAATTGACATTTTAATGCTTGTTACCTTAGACGAATCAAATAATTCTCAAATTTCTCGTTTTCTTCTTGTCTCATTTGTCTGAATAGATGTCTTTCATATCGTTTGTTTTGCTTTGGCGCGAAGATTTCATCCAACTTTTTTATTGCTACTTCAAATACGTCTTTGTCTTGACCATCTTCAACCGACTTGACGTAGCCACCGGGTATATTGAACAGTATTTCTTGAAGTTCTTGTCCTCCCCAATGTAACAGACTTGCGCGTTTTTTAAAACTAGTGTTAACCTCCGCAGCTTCCAGGTAAATATATAAACTCCTCTTCCAGCGTTCCCATCTAGCTCCAACAGAACCTGCTTCGCCATCGCACTCAATGTTTCTAATGAAAGACTTGACATTATTTAATCTGTGAACAAGGAAACAAATAAAGAATGTCTCGTTTTGGTTACCAAATGGGCATCATCCTTTGAGCAACCTGACACATTCATTATTCATTCCTCACAACCTCTCTTGCAACCCCAAGTGAACTGTTATTCATCTTCAGTAAACGGGCGTCACCCGTATAGATTTTCAATAACGGGCGTTACCCGTACCAACTTTAGATTACGGGTATCACCCGTAAAACAACACGTCACAGGCATCACCCGCGCAAATATCACGTTAAGGGCATCACCCGTATAGCTTCTACATCTACACTCTGATAAACCTCAATTACATCGCATCTTGTACTAACAGGTATTACCTGTGTTTAATTGCATTACGAAGTCCTTCCAGGCATCACCTGTTTGCGGACTACCAGGCATCATCTGGTAACATCACAAAATGTAGCTACAAAAATCACCCGTTCATTTTTGTAGTTGAAAGACACCACGTTCAAAACATGTATATCTGATAAAATACTAAATAATCAGGCATCCGGTAGGGTAAATAAAGTAAAATTACCATACATTTCAACAGTACAAACATATTTTAAACCTGGAATCGAACCCGGCCTCTTAGTGCAAAACGAGGATTTTATTATTTTATTCATATTATGTCAATCACTCATCACATCACTATCATAATTTACCAATATTAAAAGCAAAAGTTTACGAGTACGTGTGTGTGTATGTTTGTTCCTTCTTGTTGTCGAACCGGCTTTACAGATCTGCATGAAATTCGGAACTAAATCATTCAACTTTTTAACTCCATAATTATACTTCTCGCGAGCAAAACCACGGGCAATAACTAACGCCCCGGAGATGTGCAACACATCATATAAAACTATACGGTAAAACTTACAACTACCAGGTAAGTACAAACCTATAAAAATCGTACCAGTAGTTGCCAATATCAGTTTATACGCGCCGAGGAACAAAGATCATGTAGGACTTTATCAGTAAATACGTATAACAGTAACAACGTTGATCGGCGCAGCTCCGATTCACTTAGTCAGTAAACAAATACATAATAATAACCCCATCGTCGTATCTCTACGTTGACGTCGTGGTGGGGCTTGTGTGCTCCAACATGCCCTGGGTCTGTATCGGTAGAATTTTCTTTACCGTAACATACCTAGAGTGAGGGGCCAGACTAAGAGAGATACATCCGCAGGGCAGTTTTGTGGCGAACTGTTGGGTATTAGCGACCCCACGGACCCGATCTCCCGGGAGAATTCCTGTTCTTTATCTCCGGCTTGCCTTTATTGGCCGGCCGTAGTGAACACTGACGAGGAACAGAGCTCCCACCTCTCTCTTGCCTTTATTGGCTGGCTTGAGTGGAGAGTCGCAAGAGCAAACATGCTCGGGAGATGGATGCATAATCCAGTAAGGTGCTGGTAGGGATCTTGACCATACTTCCGGGATTGTCCTGATAGCCGTGGTATGCCTCTCCACTCCTCAAGCGCCTCAGGATATGTTGCCCCCTTGTTGCTACGTCACTTCGTGCTAGCGGCCGTTTTAGGGGGCCCATTTATTGAGTGTGCGAGTCACCCCCTGCCTTGTATCGATGGATATTAATAACATTGTTCAGGCAGGGGCCATAGTCTTAAGATAGTTCCATGTTACCAGTCCACTTATGACTCCAAAAACCATAGCCCTATTATTTTGTTTTCCATATTATGTCGCAATAGTTTTTCAAACCGGGGGTTGTCCTTGGATGCACTAGCATAGCGCGTACAGGGATAATCGCCGGTTGATACCACGTTCCATTAAACGCACAAAAAAGGCCTCTTCGAGCTGGTTTCGACCCCTCGTACGCCTCCCAAAGGTCCAGGACCTCAGGGTCCTGAGATAAATATACGTACAAAAATAATAATAATAATAATAATTTTTATTTATATAAAAACAGATTGTAGTACATCTTACATTTTTCACAAAGTGGGTAGTATTATATAATATTTCTGACAATCAATTGGGTGTCGTACTGTTCTCCTTGCTAGGCTATAAAATAGCCTGTATTAAGAAGTAACAGTGCCTATCCCCTTGAGTTGTATTACTACAATTTTATTTTAACAACTTAAATTTAAGAAATTTGTTTAAGAATATTAGTACGTGAGCGCAGTTGTGTGATTATGTGTGGGTGTGCGTGAGTTGGGTGTGTCGTGTAAGGGTTTGTGAATGTGTGTGAGTGTGTGAGTGAGTGTATGTGCGTAAGCAAGCTGCTGTAGGAGCGTGCGTGGTTATGTAAACGTGTGTTCAAGTCAGTGGATTTGATTAGTTTGTGTATGTTTTGGGGTGTGGTACAAGTTACAAACTTATCATACCTAAATTAAATTAAATATTTTTGTGTTTCGTCATAGGTTTTATTTTGGAGGAATGTGCGGAGAGTCTTTTTACAATTATAATAGGACAGTCTATAAATTGGACATTTTTTGTTAATTACATTGTAAAGGGATGGACCTAAATAATAAAAAAAAACTTTTTACAAAAAAAATATAACCGACTTCAATGATAAAAAACACTGAAAAGTATCAAATAACTTTAATTTTGGAAGTCGGTGTTTCTATAATAGTTTAGTCTCTTCGTTATTTAACACCGACTTCCAAAATTAAAGTTATTTGATACTTTTCAGTGTTTTTTATCATTGAAGTCGGTTATATTTTTTTTGTAAAAAGTTTTTTTTATTTTACACTTTTTAGTTATGGTACCACCACTAAAAAGTACCCCTCAGTCAAACTTAAATACCTTATAGTCAGAGCGCATCTCATAACGGTTCTAATAATCCCAAACACGGTTAGATTACATTAATTTACCTTTCGGCTTCATCATCAGATCAGTTCGATATATGCTCTCCCCCTCTTCTTTCAAACAGTCATTAGACTAGATGCTGGAGAGGGAAAGGATATATCGAACTGATCTGATGATGAAGCCGAAAGGTAAATCTTTCAATCAGTCATTAGACTAGATGCTGATAGTCCCGGCTGTAGCATCAGGCCAGATTTATGTCAACATTGCAATGAACTTAAAATTTAGTCCTGTTTAAAATGAGCCCAAACACGACTACGGTTCTGTAATTTCAAGGTTTGTACTTTTCCTGATGCTCCTGGCTTCAGCATCAGGTCTCTATGTACTTCGGTGTTCTTTATTAGCAATACGTTTATCCACACATCGAGCCGTTTTCAATGAGCCTAAACTCGATATATCTGCTGTTTGTTGTCGAGGACTTAGGTACTCTGCAGACTATCCTGACTGCAGCATCAGGTCATGACTTGATGATCATGAGACCAAATGTGGCAAATGCCCTATCAAACATCAAAACAATTTACTAAAACAGTCCTTGCCTGTTCGAGTAACTTCTTACTGTTAAGGAGTTGTACCTTCCATCATCAGCCCAGCTACCTGAGATGGTGACGACCATACGCAAATATACAAGATACTTCATAAAATATGCGAAAATCAATAAGTGAGCCTATAAAATTTGAAGGTTGCCCTCGATTTCTCCAAGATCCCATCATCAGATCCTAATTTGGTGATAATGGGACCACCTCAGAACTATCTACTTTCGAACAAAAAAAGAATTTTGAACATCCGTCCACATTTGGGGGAGTATTCGACGAACAAATATACAAAAAAAAAAAAAAAAAAACATACAAACAGCCGAACGTAGTACCTCCTCCTTTTTGGGAAGTCGGTAATAAAAAGAATCTCTTGGTGAAAGTCAAGCGGGTTTTTGGGGTGGTGCATATTAAATCTTTTCGGCGTTTGGTAATTTCAATATAGGGGGTCATACAGTGTTGCAATAGAACTGTTTGTAAAATATAGTGTTGCCGCGCGTTGAGAACATTGCAATTTGTGTATAATTGATTAGTTGGATAGATTAGTGGACGGAAGGTAGCCACTTTCAATATGGCCCGGTGCGCTACTTCCAGTGGTTTTAAGATAGTTTTTGCAGCACCACCCCAACAGGGAATACAATATGTAATAATAGATAGGCATAAGGCAAAATAGACATTACGTATAATAGTAGGATTAGCAATACTTCTAAGGGTTTTAAAAATATATATAAGTTTACGAACTCTGCCAGTAAGGACATTAATATGAGATTTAAATTTAAGATTCTTATCTATGATTACACCTAGGTATTTAATTTCGTCCGTAGAAGATATGGGTGTACATTGGCATGATACTCGAGTTTGCAAATTACAGGTGTGAGCTCTTAATAATATAGTTTGGTTTGGTTGAGTAGTAGAACTGACCGAATAGGTAATAAACTTTGTTTTGGTGGTATTAAGTGTAAGCGTGTGAAGGTTAAGCCAGTTCAGTGCTACATTAAAGCCATTATGTGCCTTGTCTTCGAGTTCAGACCATGTATTAGCAAAGAAAGTTATAGCAGTGTCATCTGCATATGATGTCATCTTAGCATTTGGGATATCTAAATTGCATAAGTCGTTTATAAAGACTAGAAACAAGGTGGGCCCTAATATGCTTCCTTGTGGAACGCCCCAGTAAATGGGGAGTTCATTGCTACTATGCTGATGAATTTTGACTATTTTTGAGCGATTTGTGAGGTAACTTTGAAAGAGATCAAGTTGCAATCCCCTGACACCCATCTTTTCAAGTTTGAGTAAGAGAGAACGAACGGGGACGGTGTCGAACGCCTTTGCAAGGTCTAAGAATATTGTCATTACTTTTTTATAAGTGTTTAGATTTTTTACAATATGGTTGGTTAATTCCTGAACTGCGTCAAAAGTTGACTTGTTTTTACGGAATCCAAATTGTTGTGGTGATATTAGTTTGTGATGTTCTAGATAGTTTACAAGTCTTCTTATTAATAAGACGTTCTAGTACCTTAGATAAGGCAGTTAGAACTGCTATAGGTCGGTAATTATTCGGCAAGTTCCCGTCGCCTCCCTTGAAAACTGGGTGAATGATTGCCTTTTTAAAAGAAGAGGGAAAGACTGCAGTCTCGAAACAGAGGTTAAAAATATGGCATAATATGGGTGCCAGGCAGGCTGAATATCTCTTTAGGATGTAGGGTGATATGCCGTCCCAGCTGGTTGCAGCATCAGAGCGCAATGAATGAATAACTGTTGTAATTTCGTCTAGATCAACAGGTTCAAGGACGAATGACGAACTTAACGAGATGTTAAAAGTGGGTTGAGTGACTGTCAAAGGCTGCGTAGTACTGTGTGGTACTACGCAGCCTTTGACAGTCAATATTATTATGTGTGTATTATTGCAAAATTATTATGAGTGAATATTATTTGCAAGCTTCTCGCCAATGTTAACAAAGAATGAGTTTACAGAGTTACAAGATTCAATAGGTGTAGGTGACAAGGTAAGTAATTGTTCAGATGTATTTTTAGTTTTAGTAGTGTTAGTTACTCGTTTAATAGTATCCCATAGTGTTTTAGGGTTTTTACTAGCTTTTTCTAGTTCTTCTCTATCATAAATTCTTTTAGCCTTTTTTAAAATACGTATACAATAGTTTCTGTATCGAATGTAATTAATTTTTAGTACTTCATTTCCTGGGAATTTTTTAAGTTTCTTATGTAGCGCGTCCCTGTTTCTTATGCACCGTAACAGACCAGGTGTGATCCAAGGTTTTAAGATTCTCTTTTTTGATGAAACTTTTTTAACTATGGTATTTTCAGATATAGACCTTCACTAAATTCAGTAGTTTATCCGTAGCCATATTTGGGTCTTTTGTGTTAAAAATAGGGGAGAAATCCAGTTGTGACATTGATTTGTCAAGGCCATTATAGTAAATTTTTGTTACAAAGTGGTTTTGCGACCAATCGTATAGATTTATTATGGATACAAAGTAAGGAAGCGGAGTGGTCAGTTATTGTGGAACTTAAAACAAAGGTATGGGTGGGGAAGTTGATTTGAGAAACATGATCCAAACAATTCCCATCCCTGGTCGGAAGGGTGTGAGCAGGGAGATAACTGTGAAAGGCGAGGCAATTTAGGTATTCATGGGAGCGCATGTCAGATGTAGGTAGGTAGTAGGTTTTATATCAACGTTTAAATCGTTATGTTATATAAAAATGTATGTTATATATGTATATATAAAAATGTTCGAATTAAGATAACTACTTGCAATTCATACTAATCGTTTAGCTTACTGTATTTTTAACCGACTTCGAAAAGGAGGAGGTTCTATGTTCGGCTGAATGTATGTTTTTTTTTTGTATGTATGTCCACAATTCACCGATATTTCGGTCAATTGTGGACCGACTTTGAAAAATTTTTTTTTTATTGAAATGTTATGCTTCCAAGTTGGTCCCATAGAAATATTGTTATGATCTGATCATGAACTTCGAAGATATGAAACAGAACTCCTCATAGAATCATAGCAGAATTGTCGTAACGAGTAAAATTGCTTTGTTTATACGTGTAGTCGATGACTGACTGAAAGAAAAGGGGGAGGGGGTAAATTCATGTAATATTTACCGTATTTGGGATTATAAGAATCGTTATGAGATGCACTCTGGCTATAAGTTAATTTATGTTTAGCTGAAGGGTAGGTACTTTTTAGTGGTGCTATCATAACTAAAAAGTGAAAAATAAAAAACGTTTTACAAAAAAAAATTAAACCGACTTCAAAAAGTACAAAATAACTTTAATTTCGGAAGTCGGTGTTAAATAACGAAGAGACAAGATTAGGTATCTATTATAGAAACACCGACTTCCGAAATTAAAGTTATTTTGTACTTTTTGAAGTCGGTTTAATTTTTTTTTGTAAAAAGATTTTTATACTTTTAAAACATAGCACACACACTCGTTTTTTTTTTTTAAACTATTGCATAGCTTCTATCGCGGGCCTTGAGCGTGGAGACCGAATCCAGAAATTCTGTAACGAAAAAAAAAAGTAACACTCCCACAAAATGGTTGTCATGGCAGCCCGTCAACTTCAATCACAATCCAATTGCATAAGTTGATAAAAGAAATGCCATGCAATAATATAATAGCCCCACCGCGGCAGTCTCCGAGTGCCACACGTCTCTTTTTTTTTTGTTTATTATAATTACTCACCAAAATGGTCCTCGTCGCCAAAATGTGGTATATCCTTCAATATTGTCGGCTCTTAGTCGCGCGCGCCCTCTCACTCACACCGCTCACAGCCGACTGAGCTGTCAACGGTCGCACGCGCGCCAGAGATGACATAATGCTTCCCTCTCTTTCACTCACATACACTACAGTAGGAAAAGGAAAAATCACATCACATCATTAGTAGACTTATAACACACTCATTTCTGTAGAGGTTGTTTAAATGCTTATGGATTTTAATGTTCTGCCGACTTGTTACTAGAGGCAGAATTCTGCAGATATATATGTTATCGGCAATTTGTATAATCCAGTATTCTATAAAATACCTAAGTAATGTATACAGAACCTTAGACGTGCAGGTAATGTATGAAATATTCTTAGAATAAACTCCATCCACTACCCTCACACTCTGCCTAGGTGTGTGTAAAAGAAGAGAGCAAGGAAGGAGGTGATGTAATTTTAGGATTCCCCGACATTTATTTTTTACCAGTCCCAAAATAGAAGCCTGAAGATTTGAGTATTTGTAAGCACATTACTATGTCACTTAAAGCCAGAAGAGTTTTTTTTATTTTACATAAATTTTATTACGTATAAGTACTCAGGTTCTATTTCTTTTGAGGTACCCTAAACTTACCTCAATTTACCTCAATTTCTTCCCTACACTGACGTCTTTTTACAAGCGGTGATTTTTCGTAATAGAACATGTTTTATTTGCCCGACATTTTATAGGTCAGTCGACATTGATAAATATAGACCAAAATCTTTTGTATACTTAAGTCGCTAATGTGCACAATTCTTGTTGATATTTTACAATCGGACACCGGATATTACTTCAAGAAGGGGTGGACTTGAACAGTTCTACCTCCAACCAATGTCTAACTGAGTAGAAAAGGACACCGGATATGATCAAGGAAAGTTTGTATTATCGTATAATACTATTAGCATCAACTTGATTCGAAATACTTCAACAATCAAAGTAAATTACAAAAATAATTACTTGCTATCAAATTATCTGTTGTACAATTTCATCTGTTTCAATCGTAGCTACTGCTGTACGCCAGTTCGCGCCCAAATAACGTCGGAAAGCGCGGCTGCAATTCAATTTTCTGTCCCTACTAAAGAACTAACCGGATCCGACATGCATCATATTTTACATAAACATCAACACAGCATTTAACGTTGACTTCGGGTTAGCTCACACCGAGACTCTGCGCTCGTCAAGGAATCAAATATGCTAGACAGAGTTTAAAATGTAAAATTAGCCTATTTAAACTAATTCTTTATATTTATCCAATTCTATAATCTAGTAAATTAGAATCTATAAGCTTATCGCTGCTTCATCTCAAGTCTTCATAACGTTGCTTCTCAGTGAGAAATGACCTTTAGTAACAATACAGTGGTCGAGTTACACAGATCGGATACATCACACCATTCAAGACTTACGCGATTCACGACTTTTGTTGGCACTCGTGTAACCCAGACGATGTTTAACCGCCACCATTTTTGTTTGCAATAATGCCAGTGCCGAAATAAGCTTTTCAAAACACTTACTCAAACTGACTTCTGTCGTATAGTTTTTTTTTAACACTCGTGTAGAAAAGTGCGGCGGTCATCTCCATCCATATCATTTATTATATTTATAACATAATACAGACTAAATGATACTGCTCGACGGACAACTATCACACTTGTGTCAACCTCTTCAAAAATAGTTCACAACGCATGATTAAACAGTTCCCGTGTAGCGACTACTTTAACTCAAAATGTTGTGTCTGTGAAATTGTATTTATTGTTTTTCCGTAAGTGTGTTGGAATTTTGTTGTTGTACGTCTACCAAGGTTGCAATGCCAAAGTTCGCCAATTTGCATTAAATGTTTGTAGAAATTCTAATGAGTGGTGTCCACGATGCACCAGAAACTCATAGAGTGCTACAGTGACGTCGCTACTGGTGACGAGGCGCCATACCGCGGTGATGAAATGCCACCACACGATAATGACCTTGATGAGGCACCGCGCCAGCGTGCCGGCATTGACGAGGAGCCACGCCGGCTAAACCTTCCTGACGAAGAGCCGCGGCGGCGCCACCGCGGCTTTGGTCCCCTCCAGAGGGCCTCAGAGTACCAGCTCGGGTTCACTGCACGCCTTGGTAAGTGCGCCACCTGCTTCCTAAGTTGTCAGTCTATTCTGTACACATTATACCGTAAAAACGAAAAAGAAAGAGTATAAAGTTAATCGATATTCCACCTTTATTTGATGCGTTGATGGCAGTTATTCATGGTAACTTGACCGAAATGTTTACAGTGAACACGAATTTTCTCAGAAAGCAGAAATATTCTTCAGTAAATTTTACAAAATTATTATCTGGCACTGAGCATGCATCTTAAAGTATCTTGTCACTGACGTAGATGATGAGACGCGCACGTTGGCGCAGGCGGCGCTGGAGCGGGGACGTGAGCTAACATCCACGAGCGCGCTGGAGGTGGTGGCAGAGGCACTACGTCTGCGCATCCAGCTGGATACACTGCCGCCGCTTCATGTACTAACGCTTACAGGCTGTTGGCCTGAGCTAACATTCGCCGGAGCCGAGGCCGCGCAGGTCGCACAGACAGCGCTGGACTACGTGCGGCGAGCGCTGGAAGACGCGCACCCTCGAACCCGTCGTACGGAGTAACTCTCACGCCAACAATGATTATGTCCTTAGAAAACAACTGAAAGGTCCAATGATTTATGAAATTAAAACAATAAATTACTTCTGCGTTACATTTTTGTTTGTAATTTCGTATAGGTATTTGAAAATGAACCCCATAAATGTTTGGGTTAGACCACAGATTTTGAGTAAGAACGCCTCTAACCACGGATAGAGGCCCGAAGAGCCGTAGGGGCCCACGGTCAGATTAACAAAATTCATAAAATCCCAAAAATAAACTGTTTTACAATTAAAAAAAATACAACAGACTTCAAAAACAAACTATATCACAACCTACCGTACCAACCTATTGTTTGACGTTTCACACTTTTCTATAAAAATAGCTTGGTATAGATGTAACTCACACTATTTCTTTCTATTATCTTTTCCGTAAAACCTTTGAATTATGAAGCTATTTTTTAATCTATATCTATATCTATATCTATATCTATATCTATATCTATATCTATATCTATATCTATATCTATATCTATATCTATATCTATATCTATATCTATATCTATATCTATATCTATATCTATATCTATATCTATATCTATATCTATATATCTATATACATATTATAAAAATGACCCCCGTTTTCCGTTGTCACGACTTGGCATGAAAACGGCTTGACCGATTTGGCTGTTTTTTTTTTTGTTGTGATTGTTATTGTGAGGAGAAGGTTCTTATGGAAAAAAAAATTAGGGTAGTGTAGGGTAGAGTAGGGTAGAGTAGGGTAGAGTAGGGTAGAGTAGGGTAGAGTAGGGTAGAGTAGGGTAGAGTAGGGTAGAGTAGGGTAGAGTAGGGTAGAGTAGGGTAGAGTAGGGTAGAGTAGGGTAGAGTAGGGTAGAGTAGGGTAGAGTAGGGTAGAGTAGGGTAGAGTAGGGTAGAGTAGGGTAGAGTAGGGTAGAGTAGGGTAGAGTAGGGTAGAGTAGGGTAGAGTAGGGTAGGGTAGGGTGGAGTAGGGTAGAGTAGGGTAGAGTAGGGTAGAGTAGGGTAGGGTAGGGTGGAGTAGGGTTTTTTTTTTTTTTTTTTTTTTTTTTAGTTTGTGGCAGGAGTGGGAAATCCATCATGGACACCCAGACTGCCTTGCAGAAAGGCATTCTGGGTAGTGCCGGACTCCTACCGGCTAAAAACCACTCCTGCCATGCGAAAGGCTCCCCTGCCGTCAGGTTGCGCAGGGTAGTTTTAAAGGCTGTAGGTTCTATTTAGTTTCCGCTTTTGTAGTTTTTTTTTTTTATATTATACAATTATACAAATATGAATTATATTTTAATAAATAGTAAAAATCCTTCTTAATAAATTTCTTATTGTTAAAATTCTGTCATAAAAGTTTCGTTAATAAATCATTTAGATAAGTCAAGATAAAATAAAATAAAAATATAATAGTAATATAATAATAATTTCCATAAAATGCTAAAATTTGGTAAAATTCAAGGTAAAATGATTCCGTATATAGTTTAAAACGATGTTATAATTTAGTTAGATAATAATTTCAGTCAGTTAAAAATAGGATTTTGTAAAATTTGTGTTTATAACAGGGTCAATTGGTCAATTAATTTTTGTTTCTTTTGTTTACTGATATAACTATTCTAGTAATAAACTGTATAAAAATATCCCTATACTTCTTATTTGCTATGATTACGCTAAGGTTTTCTTTGACTGTTTTAGTTTCTAGCTTGGCTTCGAGGTCATATCTTAGGTTGGCATATACCGGGCAGTCCGTCAGGAGGTGGAGGACTGTCTCCTGCTTGTCGGGGTCGCAGGCGCACGCCGGACTCTCCTTGCACTTGAAGCGAGTCAGGTACTCGGAGAACCCGCCGTGTCCCGTTAGGGCTTGGGTCAGCTCCTTTGTCATCTCCATCCGTCGTACCGTCCTGTACGCAGCGATCGCACAGGGGAAGAATATCTTCGTCGTGACCGCCGTTTCTCCTGTGCAATACCTCCTTTTCCATTCGTCCAGCGTCTCCATTCGGATCATACGCTTGACGAATGAAACCGGGCACTTGTCGTAGTCGGGTTGCCGCTTCGACTTCAGGGCAGCCTCCTTCGCGAGCAAGTCGGCTCTCTCGTTGCCCTCCAGCCCCGCATGAGCTTTCACCCAGAACAGGGAGACGCTCTTATTCTGGGCGTTACTGCGGCGGATGGCGTCCCTTGCTTCCACTGCGAGGGCGTGGAGGGCTTCGGGGTTCACGACTGTTTGGAGAGCTGCCATGGAGTCGCTGTAGATAGCGAACGCCGTCCCCGTCCTTCGGAGGACTTCTTTCGTCGCTTTGCAGAGGGCGAGAAGCTCGGCCTGGTAGACGGTGCTGTAAGACGGCAAAGCAAGCTTGAGGGCCTTTACCTCCACATTATCGGTCCACACCGACAGTGCGGCACCGACTTTGCCCTCAATCTTGCTGCCGTCTGTGAAGATACGCACCGCGTAATTGCGGTGCTCATTAAATTGTTCCTCGTCTACCAGGCGTCGCAGTGCAATAGCCCTCTGCTCAGCCGGATGTGGCATCTTTAGTGCCGATACCACTCGCTCGATCTCCCGGTCTCCCAGCGCTGGATGAGGTACCCCTCTCTTGGCCTCGTAAAGGGCGGCTGCCTCTCGGATTCGGAGGTCAAGAGGGAGTATCCCAGCCAGCACCAGTGCTGAGTGTAGGGAGACCGTGCGGTAGGCTCGGCACAACTTCTGCGCGAAGCTCCTCTGGACGGCGTTCAGCTTCTTTTGCAACCCGACTTTGTTGGCGGCCGGCGACCACGCGCTCGCCGCGTACAGGACGATAGGCTCCACTGCAGCCGTATAGATGCAGCGGATAACCTCTGGATGGAGACCCCAACTGACCCTAGCGGCCCGCGACAGCCGTTTGTAAATGCCGACGGCTCGGGCACAGACGTTTGCGACGTGGGTGTTAAAAGTCAATTTGTGATCGATGGTAAGACCAAGCAGTTTGATTTCCTCGGACATGCCGATGTCTACCCCGCCCATTCTGAGACATGGGGTGTCATGCTTCCGTTTGCGCGTGACCAGCATTGCTTTTGTCTTATGCGGCGCAAACCGAAGCTTGTTCGTGACACCCCATGTTCGCACGTACTCGAGGGCGACATTGGCATCTCTTTGGACTTCAAGAGCCGTCTCCCCATCGAACACAAGGACGATATCGTCAGCAAACGCCTGGCAGTAGACCCCCATTTCCTCCAGAGCCTTTATGAGAGGATCCAGCACAAGGTTCCAAAATATGGGACCACCGATAGACCCCTGGACGCATCCTTTCTCGGTCCTGGATTCGTGCTCCACACCCGCATACCTGACCTTCACCACCCTCTCGGACAAGTAACTGTCTATGACCCGCCTCAAGTTCACAGGACACTTTTCCTCAGCCAGACGGACTCGTATGGCTGGCCACCAAGCGCTATCGAAGGCCCCCTCAATATCCAGGGACACAATCGTGACAAGCCTCTTTGCGTTGAGTCTGCCACGAATGTGCCCCATTAGCGTATAGAGGGAGTCTTCGGTGTTTCGCTGGGGCATGAAGCCGTACTGGCGAGTACTCATCCTGGGTAGTAGGTAAAACTTGAGTCGGGCCACGAGCATCTTCTCGAAGACCTTGCCGAGAACAGGCAAAAGTCCAATTGGCCTGTAAGATTTTGGGGTGGTGTAGTCATCTTTTGCGGGCTTGCGGAGCACGACGACAGTTGCCTCTTTCCAGGACCGTGGAAAGTATCCATGCGCCAGGCACTTGTTTACCAAGCGCAGAACTAGGTCTGGGTCTTGACGGATCGTGTGGCCCCATATGTCCGCCGTCAGACCGTCGGAACCGGGGGCTTTTTTGGGGTTGAACGAGGAGACTGCTCGCTCCAGCTCGTCGAGTGTGAAGGGAGGGTCCGAAGGTTCATCTTCGTTCCCTCTGTTCACCTCGTCTGCTCTTTGCCGCACCCTTTTGTGCTCCTCGTTATCCCCCTCCGAACGGTCTTCCGGGTAGAACACCTGTGCTAGATACCTCGCCGAGGCCTCTGGGTCTAGGGTCCTGCCGTCCCTTACCATCGGCAGATCCTCCTCCCTCTTCTCCGTCCTACGGATCACCCGGTATATACCTTCCCACAGGCCCTCGCGATCCTGCTTTTCGCAGAACCCCTTCCAGCTCTCGATCTTAGCTTGGACTATTGCATTCTCGTACTCTTCTTTCTGTTTCAGGTACTCCTCCACAACCTTTGGTCTCCGGACTGGCGCTGCACAGCGGATCCTCCGCTTCATGGTGACCACTTTCCTCTTTAAACTGGCGAGCTCATCAGACCACCACGGCACGGTCAGCGTCTCCCTACCCTTCTTTTTGGGTATCACGGATGTACAGGCGTCCTGCACTGCCGTTGTAAGTCCCTCGACTACCAGGTCTATATCGTCCACGCTGTCGATTTCGTCGAACAGACTTACGGTTATATTGTTCCCTAGCATAATTTGACGCAGTTTTTTACGAAACCGCGACCAATTCGCTTTTCGGGTGTTGTAGATCCTGGTAGTCCGGTTGACCGTGATACCTAAAGACTTTTTAAGGTGTACGCTAAACTCAATGCCGTTGTGGTCCGATCCCGTCAGGTCATCAACGACTCGCCAGCCGTCGGTCACAGTCAGCATATCCGCCGTGCAGGCTGTGACGTCGACGCAGCTCGTGTAGCGTCTGCCACCACGAACTACGTCGAAGGTTGGAGTTTCCCCTCTATTAAGTACCTGCAGTCCAAGCTGATCGAGAGCTCCCAGCATCTCTTCGCCTCTGCTGTTGGTCTCACTGCTGCCCCACCAGATGCTCCAGGCGTTGGCATCTCCTCCCATGATGAGCTTATGCGGGCCGGTCTCGCTTTCCACCTTCCTTAGGCTGTCCAGGTATGGCCCTAAGGGCTGGTCTGGCTCGAAGTAGAACGAGACCAGAGTCAGTCTCCAGACACCGGTTTGGATCCCCACCACGACGATGTTGTTCGTGGTGAGTTCTGGGTACTGTCTGACGGTGATGTTTGGATCAAACACCGCTATGGCCGCTTTGACAGTCCCTTCTCCTTGGCCGGTGCGCTGGTAAATTCGGACTCCTCTGGTCCCGCTCATCCTCCTCGCGCTGCCCACATAGGGTTCCTGGATCAGCGCTAAGGTGACTTTGCGCTTTTCGGCCTCAAGCATAAGCTCTTGGGTTGCCAATTTCTTCCTCTGAAGATTCACCTGGAGCATCTTGTGCGGCATTGTGTCCACCGGGACCACCTTAGCAGTAGGCGACGGATGCGCGTGCCAGCCGGTCCCACCTGACTCGAACAGGGCACTCAAGGTCGAACGCGTTGTGGTCAATTCTCCCCATCTTCGCCTTGACGCAGTTGTGGCACTTTGGTGTTTCTGCCTTCAGCCACTGGTCACATTCTGATCGAAGGTGTGGGCCTCCGCAATGACTGCATAAGTCGGCAGGTTCTTTACAGAGCCGCCGACTATGCCCGTAGCCCAGACACCTGGTGCACTGGACCAGTGGCGACTGGTCCTCGACGAAGACGGTCTGGAGATCTATACGCGCTTTTCCCTTTTCAAGCATCCTGTTCCAGACAGCAGGGGACGTGTTGACAACCACATTGTTGGTTTGGGGGTTCCGCGCACTCTTCTTAAATTTGATTGTCATTCGACTTTCCTCGTTATCGAGGCCGCGAAAGACATCCCGGTTTTGATTCCGCAGCGCCTCCAGCAATTCCTCGTCAGAGTGTATGCGGAGGACGCCACGGAATATCAACAATGGGTCCTTGTTTTTCACGTCCTCGACGACGAGGTGGTCTCCTGACCTTCGGATCCTCTCTTTCACCCTGTTTCTGTCCTCTGCCGACCTACAGCCCATGACAATCTTGCGATCCTTTGCCTTTCGTACCGTCTCTACTTCTACTCCTCCCTCTTTGGCCTTTACTGCCTCTCTGATTCTCCGTAAGACCTCATCTCCAGTAACCCCCTCGTCTTTAGACGTCACCACTACGGAGTGCAGTGCGGTCCTTCCTGGGGTCTGCCTTTTCGGTGGACCCGCAGTTACACTCGCGTAAGTGACCGCCTTTTCTATTATTTCTCCCTGCCTCTCCATCGCTTGCCGCAGCTTCTCCATCTTCTCGCTGCTCTCCTTCACCAGCGCGCTATGCTCCGCTAGTGAAGCCAGCAGCAAGTTAACCTCCGAGAGGCTCTTGGGTGCTTCTGGCGGAGAAGTGGCCTTAGCAACCTCCTCCCTTGCCAGCTCAGCCCCCCTTACTTGTGTAGCAGCCGCCGCCCCCTCTTTCACGAGCTGGTACAGCCGTTCCACCGATTGGGTGATCCCGGCTTTCAAGTCTGCCCTCAGATTGCGCGAATCGCCAAGATGCGACTTCGCGCGCAGAAGGCAGTTGCGAGCCTCGGTCACCCGATCGGTGGGTTTGCTCGGCTGCAGCTGGCTTGTCCCCGGTGACGCTCCCTGTGCCTCAGTAGAGGTTCGGCGCGCCACAACCTTGCTGTCCGGCTGGGAAGAGGCGCGCTTTGCAGCCTTCTGGGAAGCCGTCACGGTCGGGGCAGCTTTCTTTGATGGGTTCGCGGCGGCTGACGGGAGAGGCTGAGAATCGGCCATTGTCCCGTTTTCCCACTCGCCAATGCTTCGCCTCACACTAGAGGCCTGAGTTGAAGTACTGGGAGGGGAAACGTCCCCCTCGAAGGTGACGGAGAGAGCCACGTTCGACGGAGAGACATGAGGTCCTGTGGAGGCTTTCTTGGCCGGGGTCCTGGAGAGGAACATGGTAGTGGAGGTGAAATATGAAAATTAAATAAATAAGCTACTATTCTGATCCCTGTAAAGGAGGGTTCAAAATGTCAATAAAAATAAATTAGTCAGAGTAATTCCTCAAAAGAGGTGTCAATAACAATTAATAAATAATTAGGGTGGAGTAGGGTAGAGTAGGGTAGACTAGGGTAGAGTAGGGTAGAGTAGGGTAGAGTAGGGTAGAGTAGGGTAGAGTAGGGTAGAGTAGGGTAGAGTAGGGTAGAGTAGGGTAGAGTAGGGTAGAGTAGGGTAGAGTAGGGTAGAGTAGGGTAGAGTAGGGTAGAGTAGGGTAGAGTAGGGTAGAGTAGGGTAGAGTAGGGTAGAGTAGGGTAGAGTAGGGTAGAGTAGGGTAGAGTAGGGTAGAGTAGGGTAGAGTAGGGTAGAGTAGGGTAGAGTAGGGTAGAGTAGGGTAGAGTAGGGTAGAGTAGGGTAGAGTAGGGTAGAGTAGGGTAGAGTAGGGTAGAGTAGGGTAGAGTAGGGTAGAGTAGGGTAGAGTAGGGTAGAGTAGGGTAGAGTAGGGTAGAGTAGGGTAGAGTAGGGTAAAGTAGGGTAGGGTAGAATAGGGTAGAGTTGGGTGGAGTAGGGAAGAGCGGGAGCGAAGCCGCGTGGGCAAAAGCTAGTTTTTAATAAAAATGTAGGTACTACGTGTAAAACTATCAAACGACTACAGCTTTAAAAATTGCAAAGTAATTTTAATTTCGGAAGTCAGTGTTTCTAATTTGTGTGTGATGTCGTGATGGCCCAGTGGTTAAATCACCCGCCTCATGCATGGGGTTCGAAACCGGGTAAGTACCAATGTGATTTTTTTAATTTAATACATTATTGACACCCCGTGTCTCGGGAAGCACATAAAGCCGTTGGTTCTGGTAGTCGTTCGTAGATTTTTGACAGTTTTTATAGTAGTCAGATGCCAGAAAGTTAGACCACCAGTCTATCCAAGGAGTTAAGACCCTGAATATCTGGAAAACATCTTTAATTGAAGTGATTTTTTTGCCGTTTTTTTTACTACGGACGGTACGGAACCCTTCGAGCGCATGTCCGACTCGCACTTCGCCGAGTTTTTTTTGTTTAACAATATATGTAGGTGGATCCCCAATTAAGAATTTGAATTACTACTTTCGCGAGACGCTGCTGTTGAGTGTTCAACCCCGAAAATGGTTCTTAATTTGCTTATTATTAAATTTATAAACCTACATGCCTTCTATGGGAATCCAATAGTAAATACAACAAATAAAGAGTTAATCTAAAATAGAACACAGCACGAAACAATCGAGACGAATCTTTAGAAGCCCGATACACGAGTTTCTAGAGAAGCAATATTCCAAACTGGGCTGTTGACGGAACAGTAAGTGTAAACAAAGCCTTATCACTACGTCTATATTAGCGTATCAAGCCATTGTCTTAGCAAGGCCAAGGCCATATAAATCTATCGACCCAATTAGGGCCACTCGAAACTGACAAGGGTGTCTTGCTTGAGCCCGCATTCAATCCGTATGAAAGGAAACGGCCGGAAATTTGGATATTACTGTTCTTAATGAGTGTAATCTACACTAATATTATAAAGAGGAAAACTTTGTTTGTTTGGTTGTAATGAATAGGCTTAAAAACTACTGGACCGTTTTAAAAAAATCTTTCACCATTCGAAAGCTACATTATTCACGAGTGACATAGGCTAAATTTTATTTTGGAAAAAAATAGGATTCCGTAAGATATTTGGGTTTTTCAGAAAAAAAAAACCAGAAAACTTTACGTAATATAAGTAACGTTTAACGTTACTTATTTTGCGTACGCTGCCTAAACGATACAAGATAGAAGCATAAAATGTTAAAATTAATTGTAGATCTTATAAATATCTACAAAAAAGTCCGCAAAACACTATACCTATCTATGTCGAGTGAGGCACAACACCTATTTCTTTATCTAAAAATCTTGAAATTTTTTTTGGACTACATTTAAACGCATTTATTTTACTCATGCTATTCATCCTTATAAAAATAAATTATTTCATCACTAAGTACAGTTTATGTAGATAATATTTGGTCTTTGAATAATTAAAATTGGAAGTTTAGTTTTGAAGTTATGGCGAAATTAAAATATTACTGTTTGACAGTGGTCGTGCGCGAAGTCTAATAATTTTCGTTTCGTCGTTTTAGATTTCGTTTCGTCGAACTACACCTACGCAAAAGTTCTTCTCAGAGCTAAACAACAGTTCTTCTCAGAGCTAATCAACAGTTCTTTTCGGGGCTAACCAACAAACAGTTCTTTTCAGGGGCTAAACAACAGTTCTTTTCAGAGCTGGAATATTACACGCTATCAACATTTTCTTAAACATTTGAAAATGCCTAAGAGAGCCAGGTTTCAATTTTCTAAACATAGTTCTCAAGCACGGGCAGCAAGAATACGTCGTATGGGAGAATCTTCACCTGAACGTTCACAACGCTTTGCTGAACAAAATCAGAGAAACTCTTAGGTACGCGAACGAGAGTCGAGTGTCGAACGTTTGCAACGCCTTGCACAACAAAATCTGAAAACCTCTGAGTTACGTGCACGAGAGTCGAGGCTGGAGCGTTCCCAACGTCTTCATGAACAAAATGTAAGGATCTCTGACTTACGCGAACGAGAGTCCAGTTCCAAACGCCTCCTGCTGGAGGCTCTACGCGGGGATCGTTCGGTCCATGGCCCTTTACAGGGCGCCGGTATGGGCGCCGTCGCTGCAAAAGCGACCAGCGACCATACTGAACGCCTGCCAGAGGGTCATGGCAATACGGATGGTGCGGGGTTACCGCACGAGCTCCCGCGAAGTGGCGAGCCTTCTGGCTGGCCTACCACCGTGGGATCTAGAGGCAACAGTCCTTGCACACATGCACGACATGCGCGTGGAGATGCAACGCCGGGGTGAAAGTCCACTGCCGCAACATGTCAAGGCATGGCGGTCAGAGCTCCGGCAAGATCTCATGTTGAAATGGCGTCAGCGACCATTGCAACCCAGTGCTGGGCATGCCACGATTATGCCGGTAAGTCCCCTCTTTGAGGCGTGGCCGGAAAGACCTCACGGCGTCCTTACCTTCCGCATGACGCAGGTCCTCACCGGACATGGCACGTTTGGGAGGAACCTGTTTCAGATTAAGTTGGAAGAGACGCCCGGGTGTCACCACTGTGCGGAATGCCCGGAGGAAAATAAAAAATGCTATCCTTACACCGCTCACTCATATGTTTAATTTGAGCTTGGAGTTTGGACAATTTCCAGAGTGCTGGAATGTTGCATCTGTTAGACCCATACACAAAAGTGGCCCTGCAGAATTACCGAAAAATTATCGTCCAATCGCCCTTTTGTCTATCTTATCCAAAATATTGGAAAAAAATGGTTAATAATCGGCTAGTAAACTTTTTTGAGAAACACAAGCTTATGTCAGACAGGCAGTTTGGTTTCCGGCGAGGGAAGTCAACTGAAGACGCAGCTACATTACTTACCAACTTAGTGTCTACCTACATTCAAAATAGAGAGCAGGCTATGGCAGTTTTCTTAGATCTGGCCAAGGCATTCGATACAATTTCGATTGAACTTCTGTTGAAAAAGCTAGAATGCTCGGGAATTCTAGGAACCTCACTTGACTGGTTCAGGAGCTATTTATCTAATAGAAAACAACTGGTTAAACTAGGTGACTTCTCTAGTAACCTGCTTCCTATCGACTTCGGAATTCCGTAAGGTAGTACTCTCGTCCGACACTGTTTAGTTTTTATATGAATGACATGTTAAATATAGAATTAAAGGATGCAGAAACACTATCATATGCCGACGATACCGCTATAGTATTTCATGCTAAAACTTGGGATCAAGTGTACCGCCTTGCAGAGAACGGTCTACTGATTATTTCCAAAGATCTTGACTCAAATCTTTTAACTCTTAACATTAAAAAAACTACATTCGTCACTTTCTTCAAAACTATAGCGTCAAGACCCCCAGAACAACTAGTACTGAAATACCATACCTGCAGCAGAGACCAGACCGTACTTGCAAACTGCGCCTGCACAATCATAGACCACTTTCTGTCTATCAAATACCTTGGCATCACAATAGACGAAAACCTTTCATTCAAACCACACATACACCGGCTCTCTAGTCTGAAGAGTCGAGAGTAATAAATGAAAGACTTTAACTTGTAGTGAGCGTATATTGCGAACTGATCGGTTACAATGAATGTATGCTTATTTATACGGGCCTTACTTAACAATTTTCTTATGTGGGTAAACCCAAATATATTACAATCCTCCACCTTAAATAATGCATATCCTAAATTATATTAAACTAAAATATAAACCTCATACATTTGTTTACAAAGTTCTACGAACATAAATGAAACAGGAACTTAGTCACAATATTGTTGCAGTCTTTTTAAGCGACACGCCCGTACAGGACGGGGGCGGACTACCTCTGGAACAGCATCCTCGGATTGGGAAACTATCACCCGCTCCTCAAGACTGGGTACATTACTGACAGGTACTGATCCAGAAGCAGACGTGACTTCGTCTCCTCAGGATTGTTGGGACGTTCCGCATCAAGAAGACTCCGTTCTGATGTGCTAGTCGGACAAATCAATGAGCTTCGCGATCGCTGTCTTAACTGGTCAATGTGTCTATGGTTTTCTTTGCCTGAACAGTCCATAACTTTATAATCTGTGGTACCCATTTTATCTACTACCTGCCCCGGACTCCATTTTTCATTTCCCCTATATTGTCTCATCCATACTTCCTCTCCTATCTTTAAAGAACGTTTGACGTCTGTTCCTACTTTCCGTTGTCGTTCCTGAGCCTTCCTCACTATATTTTCTATATTTGGTTTTAATGCATCTAATTTGGTTCGTAAATTCCTACCTAGCATCAATGTGGCTGGACTTGCCCCTGTTGAGCTGTGCTCCGTATTACGGTAATGCAAAAGGAAGGTATTTAAAAATAAATTAATGTTTCCTTTTTGTTTATAAGCTTTTTTTATAATTCTTTTTACCGTACGCACTGCATTTTCTGCAGCCCCATTCGATGCTGGGTGGTACGGAGCAGAAAAAACGTGATCTACACCCTGACTAGCCAAAAAGTCTGCCATTTCCTTGCTCGTGAACGGTGGTCCGTTATCTGAGACTATTTGTCTCGGTAAACCCCATCTAGAAAAAACATCGGTAAGCTTTTCAATTGTTGAACTAGCCGCCGTACTAGGCACAGGAAATACTTCTAACCATTTAGTTCTAGCGTCAACCATAATTAAAAACATTTTTCCGAAAATAGGTCCTAGAAAATCAAGATGCACCCTCTCCCACGGTCTAGAAGGCCAGGGCCACGGCGTAACTGCGTGCCGCTGCGGCGCGTCCGCCTCCCCCGCGCACACCGCGCACTCCCTGCATGTAGCCTCAATCGCCTCGTCTATGCCCGGCCACCAAACATAACTCCTAGCTGACGCCTTCGTCTTAACTATGCCCATATGTGGTTCATGTAATTCCTGTAGCACCCTGGCTCGACCACTTGCAGGAATCACTACCCTGTGCCCCCACATCACGCATCCTAGCTCCTCGTACAGTTCCTTACGACGGTTAAAATACGGCTGCAATTCTCGAATATCATTATCTGTTGGCCACATATCACGAATATAATTTAAAACCCTACCTAACATCGGATCTACCATAGTTTGTTGTTTAATTGTATTATAATCTAATAACAATGCATTCTGTGCAAAATGTAAAAACGTTTGCTCGGGGACCCGCTGTGACTCATCGCTACTGCAGGGAACCGGCAGTCTCGACAGCCCGTCCGCACCGTTTTGTTTAGTGTTTACATATTCAATATCGTACGTATAAGCAGATAAAATAATTGCCCAGCGTTGTAATCTACTCGCGGCCATCGCAGGGACACCGTGTTTTGGTCCAAATATACTTACTAACGGTTTGTGGTCGGTTCGCAAAACAAAACGCCGGCCATAAACATACTGATGTAATTTCTGTAAACAAAATACGATAGCTAACGCCTCCCGATCTATTTGTGAATAATGTTTCTCGGCGTCATTCAACGCGCGTGACACATACACTACCGGGCGGTCGCGGCCGTCGGCACCCGGCTGTGTGAGCACACCGCCTATGCCCCGCGCGCTCGTGTCGCATGTCAACACTAACGTCTTATTTGGATCATAATGAGCTAATACCTCTGCGCCTACTAATATTTTTTTAACTTTTGCAAACGCCCTTTCGCACTCCGCACTCCATCTCCAATTGACCTCTTTTTTTAAAAGTTCATACAGTGGTGACAAAATAGTACTCAAATTCTTAACAAATTTTGCATAAAAATTAACTAAACCTAAAAAGGAACGCAACTCTGTAATATCTCTTGGCCTGGGAATTTTTATTATTGCTTTTATTTTATCTGAATCTACTTTAACCCCATCTTTTGATATGACATAACCCAAGTATTTGACTTCATTAACCATAAATAAACATTTACTCCACTTAAGCTTCATACCGTGACTCTGTAACCGCTGGAATACTTTTTCTAACGTTTCCAAGTGATTATCCTGTGTGCCCGCCGTTCCGATGATGATATCATCTAAAAATACTTCTACCCCCGGAATATCACTAAGTAAATTCGACATAATACGCTGGAAAATGCCCGGACTAGAAGACAAACCAAACACAAGTCTATTGTACTTAAAAAGACCTCGATGTGTGTTTATTACAGTTAACTCTTTAGTATTATCCAATTCGATCTGGTTATAAGCAAGGGACAAATCAATTTTTGAGAAATGTGTAGCACCGTTTAGGCACACTAACAAATCATCTATCTTGGGTAACGGATATCTATCGACCAGTAAAACAGGATTTAAAGTTATTTTGTAATCTGCACAGATACGGAGTCCTCCGTCCGCTTTACGTACCGGTACCAAAGGCGTCGCCCAGTCCGAGCACTCGACGGGCTCGATGATGCCCGCGCGTAACATGGCGTCCAGCTCCGCGTCGACCTGACCCCTCAGAGCGTAAGGCAGCGGCCGCGCGCGGCAAAACACCGGCCTCGCGCCCTCTCGCAACCGAAGCGTTGCTTTGCCGCCCGTGTACCGCCCCAGTCCCGCGCTGAACAATTCTTTATACCTGTTTAACAATCCATCGACAGTGTCAGACATTTTGTGCACACTATGGTTAATCTCTTGTTGAAATGGTGGTATTTTAATACCCAATTCTATTAACCATTGCCTGCCCAGTAAGGAAGTTGTACCCCCGTCTATCACAAACAATTCAAGATATTTTGTTTTATCTTTGTATTGAACTTTTGGTTTTATAACCCCCAGTGGTCTTATATTGCTACCATCATAAAATTTTAACACCATATTGAATGGTTTAATTACCCTATTGTTAAAAAAATTATCATATGTCTTCTTACTGATGCATGAAATTGCCGAGCCTGTGTCTAGCTCCATTTTTAATGTTTTATCATCAATCAGTAATGATAAACTCACCGGGTTGAAACCGCTCAAACATAGTTGATGAAGTTCCTCCTCGAGCTCTTCCGAACTGGAGTCTCTCGCTTCTGCCCTCGGATGGTCGCTCGTGGTGGCATAATCGTGGTTCACTCCACGCCTCTTCCCCCTGCCACTGTTCGCCTCCGTCCGCGGACAAACACGCCTCAAATGTCCGCTTTGTTTGCATTTGCTACAAACAAAATGCTTATAGCGACACTCCTCCTTGCTGTGTCCGCGCCAGCCGCACGCCGTGCAGCCCCCGGCGCCCTTCTCGGTGTCCCGCGCCACATGCCCGTGGTTCGTTCGTTGGTCTGCCGTATGGTCCGCAACCCGACCGCGCCCACGCTTTGCCCGCAACGTGTTCACGATTGCCGATGACTCCGCCGTCGCTTTCTGTTCCACGACTGCCGCATCCCGCACGGCCGCCTCTAGCCCAAACGCCAATCTGACTGCTCCAGAGTACGTCAAATTGTCTTCCGCAAATAACCTTTGTCTGATGACGTCACTCTTCACTCCGCATACGAACTGGTCACGCAAATTCTCCTCCAAACTTGCACCAAACTCACAAGTTTTCGAGAGTTTCTTTAACACGGTCAGATATTGTGTTACATGTTCGTCGTCTCCCTGTCTTCTTTGTCTGAAGCGATACCGTTCCGCCATGACCGCAGGTTTCGGTTGTAGGTGATTTTTCAGAATTGTAACGGCCTCTTCGTACGTTATATCCACCGGTTTCCTTGGATTGCACAGCGTGCTCAGCAATTCGTACGTCTCATCACCCATGCCCGTTATCAGCGTAGGCAGCCACATGTCCTTCTCGACCTTATTGACCTTGAAAAACATCTGCAACCGCTCCTCGTACAAAGTCCAATTGCCTGACTTTACATCAAATTCGCGAATCATTCCGACTTTGCCGACCGACATTTTCCTCGAATAATTGCAGATGAACTTCGATGATTATTATAACGCCCAAATAGTGATCCTCGTCGCCACTGAAGAGTCGAGAGTAATAAATGAAAGACTTTAACTTGTAGTGAGCGTATATTGCGAACTGATCGGTTACAATGAATGTATGCTTATTTATACGGGCCTTACTTAACAATTTTCTTATGTGGGTAAACCCAAATATATTACATAGTCGAGCTAGGAAACTAATATATATCATGAAAAAATTACGAGACTGCACTCCCATTCCAATCTTACGCACAATTTATCTCGGTTTGTGTCAGTCAATTCTTCAATATGGTATCTCTGTCTGGGGTGGAGCCGGGAAAAATACGTTTATAGAAGTAGAAAGAACTCAAAAAGCTGTTATTAAAGTAACTTTAAGGAAGCCTTTCCGCTTCCCTACAAATCTAATTTATAGTGAGCTTGCGGTGTTAAGAGTACGGCAACTATATATTTTAAATGCTACACTAAACGTACACAAAACCTTAAAATACAGATCCGATTACAATAAAATAATATCTAAACGCATCCTCCATATTCCTCTTCCCGAAGCAGACAGCCTGTTGGTCAGGCGATGCCCCCTACTACCCTCATGTTAAAATTTACAATATAAAAAACTTTTTACAAAAAAAATTAAACCGACTTCAAAAAGTACAAAATTATTTTAATTTCGGAAGTCGTTATTTCTATAATAGATACCTAATTTTGTCTCTTCGTTATTTAACACCGACTTCCGAAATTAAAATAATTTTGTACTTTTTGAAGTCGGTTTAATTTTTTTTTGTAAAAAGTTTTTTATTTTTCACTTTTTAGTTATGGTAGCACCACTTAAAAGTACCTACCCTTCAGCTAAACATAAATTACCTTATAGCCAGAGTGCATCTCATAAAGATTCTAATAATCCCAAATACGGTTATATTACATGAATTTACCTTCCGGCTTTATCACCAGATCAGTTCGATGCATCCCCTCCCCCTTTTCTTTCAGTTAGTCATCGACTACACGTATACAACGTGTAACAAAAAGGGGGTATACATAATTATCAAGTGCACGGCCTCGTGATAAGATAACAAACGATACGGAAAGGGTTTTCTAACCTTATGTTTACATGGTAGGAAGTTGTGAATTATTCCATACATATGATACCAGAAACCGAACATTTCAAACTGAAACCAATACATCACTAGTGAAACACAGGATAGCGAAAAACAATTTTCTCGATTGTAGGTATTTATTGTTTTAAATTATAATCGAACAGAGTTTCGGCTTAGGCTAGGTTCTAGATCAGAATCCTCCTCCAGTGCGCTGCGCGACCTATTTATAAGTTTACACTCCACTCTAAATCGAGGAGGGGATCGCCGCTCGGTAACCCCGATCGCGTTAGGTTGGCAAGCGCACGTGACGTGCTAGGTGGCTGCAGTGGCGTACTTGGTTGTCATGGCTATGGCTTTGGCTTTGGCTGAGGCTGTGGCTGTGACTTTGGCTGCACCAAGACGACACGGCATGGCATGGCATGGCTTTGGCATGGCTGGCATTCGGGTGACCGTTACAGTCGGCCATCCTGAAACAATTGCTCCCGCAATGGGAAAAGGGAACACAATTAGCTTTCCAGTAAATCAATTAGGTCCTCTGTCTCTAACTGCTCGTCAGAGCTGCTGGCACTGTCAGATACAGGAGCCACACTTTGATAGGGTCGCAAGGAGTCAGCAGATACTAAACCTATGAAGCTCTTATATCCTCTCAAACCTTTTATACTCCTGATCCTGTATCTGTCCTTACCAACAACTTTTGTGACAATATACGGCCCTGAATAGAGATCATCTAGTTTAGTACTGACTTTAGCCGCGCTACTTGTAGGAGCCTGTTTCCAAAGTACTAAATCACCTTTCTTATATATGTGACACGGCTTACGACGCTTATCAAAATGGTGTTTCATTTTAGCGCTAGCTTTTTCAATGCGCTGCTGAGCCTTGGTGCGTTTCACGTGAGTCGAATCGATTACCCGCCCCGGAATAGAAACATCACATGCCGGGCCTACTACTCCGTGAAAACATCAAGTCGTAAGGTTTATATCCGGTGGTGTCGTTTAAAGTGTTGTTTATACCCCAGATTACGGTCAGGTAAATTATTAGACCAATTGTTCGCGGCTTCACTAGGGTCGGTAGCTCGTAACGCGTTCAAAATGGTTCTGTTGGTACGTTCAACTTGGCCGTTAGCTCGAGGACAAGCTATAGCAGTTAAAGTATGCTTGAAGTGTTTGTCTGTAGCAAACTTCTTAAAATATCTACTAGTAAAGGCTTTTCCGTGATCCGACACTACTCTATCCGGGTATCCAAACAAAGCGAAAATTCGTTTTAATACCCTGACCGTCTCGATTGAGTTTACTGTCCGAGTTGGTTCCGCAATTACAAACTTTGTAAATGAATCGGTTATCACTAGCATGTACCCGTAGCCTTTCTTCGTCTTACAGAACGGTCCTAAGTGATCTACATGTACAGTTCTAAACGGTTCAGTTGGTTTGGGAATAGGATGCAACATACCCTCCTTTTTCCCGTGCTCCCCTTTTCCGTAAGCGCAATGTAAACACGCCGCAACATATTTCTGAATAAACCGCGTCATTCTCGGAAACCAGTAGTCATTTTTAATAAGCTCGATGCAGCGCTTGAACCCTACATGGCCTATTTCATCATGGTGCATTTGAACAATTTTACACCTAGCTGGTCCCGAAACTACAAGACGATTACCGCACAGAGTTTTCCGGTATAACCTATCATCTATACCATTAAAAAATCGTGCCTCGGTACACAGAGGGCACCTCTCCAGGATGTTTAAAGGTTGACTCGCACTGTTTATTTCCACTACACTGTTGTCACTAGGCATTGGATTAAATGTTTAACACTTAAGCACTAACTTATTTACAATGAAAACAATTAAATACAAGGAAAATCAATAAAAATAAACACTGACTAAAAAAAATTGTTGAAATGACAAAAGAAAATGACAAAATATGTCAACTAAAGCGGCGCAGTCGCGTTGGCGGCCTGGGGCGCCGCTACACCGAAGATGGCATTTCGGTGGGCGGCGCCCGGCCAACCTTTGCCTGGTGATCTGGCGTCGCGCCTTCGGGGTTATATACATATAGGTATCTTCTTATATTGTATCAACAGAAGGATATCTTCTATCCTTCACTACGAGAGTAACTCTCACTCCTGTCGTATAGCCGCAACGAGATTCATTTAGCTTTTTTGAAAAATATGCCACCGGTTTGTCTTTACCGTCTAGTTGTGTTTGTTTTAATATTGCCCCAATACCTTCTAAAGATGCATCTGTAAAGATTTTTATTGGTAAGTCTTTGTCGAATATTTCCAACACGGGTTGGGAACATAAATATTTTTTTATTTGATTAAATGATTCTTCACACTTCTCTGACCACACAAACTTTTCATTTTTTCTTAATAAATTATGTAATGGGTCTAAAATAATTGCGCTTCTTGGTATGTATTCATGGTAAAAGTTGATTTTTCCCAAAAATTGTCTAATATTTTTTTGTGTCTTAGGAGTTGGAAAATGTCTTATCGAGATCAAATTGTCTTTAAGTGGTCTTACTGAATTGTTCTGAATTACATGGCCGAGGTACTTTACTGAGTCTGAAGCAAAGGTACATTTTTGAAGCTTCAATCTAAAGCCTTCTTGTATTATTGCCTCTAATACATTTCTTATGTGTCTTATATGTGTCTTATGTGTCTTATATGTTCTTCAAAGGTGGTCGAGTATATCAAAAGAGCTTGTGCTTTCTTAGAATATTGCTTAAAATTCTCTGGAAAATTGCTGGTGATGTTTTCAAGCCAAAAGGAAGGCAGGTCCACTGGTATTGGCCATCTTGTGTGACGAATCCGTTTTATTTCTATCTTCCACCCGTAGGGGTATTGCCCAAAATGCTGAGTTTATATCCAATGTAGTAAAATACTTACAGTTTCTAGTTTTGATAATCAAATCATCTATTAATTCATGAATCCCCAAGCGACCACCGGTGGCCGCGCATCTATTGTCTTACTATTGTGTCTCTAATTGACGGTATCTGAAGGGTTAATGGGAAAGGTTTAGCTTGTGGAACAACAATTTTGTTTAGTTCCCTGAAATCTACACATAAGTGGGATTTTCTATTTTCACCTTTTTTAAATGCCAATGTCACTGGAGCAGCGAAAGGACTGTAGGATTCTTCTATTAAATTATTCTTTAGTAGCTTGGATATTTGCTCTTCAATTTCTAATTTATCCTCTATTGTACATCTGTATGGTCTTTTACTACAGTATCTATTTACTTGTAAATCTATGTGGGCTTCATAATCTCTAACTGATCCTATATCATACTTGTCTTTAGCAAAAATTGTTTTATATTGCTTTATAATTTTCTCTATCTAAATTTTTTTTTGATTATCTAAATAGTCTGTGATACTTACAAATTCTTCTGTTTCTATGTGTTCATTAAAATTTATTGCAAATGTTTTTTTATTCTTTTCTTCATATCTGTTATCTTTAGACATTTCATCTATTTTATTTGTTGTTTTCTTTTGATATATTAAAGCGCTCACACTCTTTTTCAAAATTCTCAATCCACTGCATTGCGTTAGGGTTCTTGCTTGTGAATTTTTCAATAATAAATTTCTCTGAAATATGTTTTAGGTTATGTTGTTTTTCTTTCTTTGTAGTTGTTTCTATTAATTTTTCCAAGATATTTTGCAAATTGTCGTTTTTGTCTATTGGTTGTTTTGTGTTCATTTCTTCTAAATATTGATCTAAAAATTGCATATTACCTTCCTCATCTATATATGTTTTCTTAAGATCTTCATCCATTTTTATCCATATTTTTCTGCATTGATGCCTTTTCTTTATGCTATTTTTTATTTTTGAGAAACTGTTCAATTTGACAATATATGTATGATGAATCACTGGCTTTTGTTCATCAGGTAAAATATAACATTTTCCTTCCTCTGTAGTTATTGAGGTTATGGCCAATATATTAGATTTGCCATCATTTGAGGCTATCATCGTGAACTCAAATTGTAACCGGTCCATCTTTTTCTAGTTGACGAAAATGTCGTTTTATAAGATATGTTATTGAGGATTTTCCAAATAAACCACAAATTGTTTCTCTGAAAATCAAAGATTTGTTAAACCACAAATTGTTTCTCTGAAAATCAAAGATTTGTTTATTTAATACGTCTTTACTATATTACAACGTTTAACTATGACCATTACACCTATAACTTACCTGAAAATCGAAGAAACGACATTTAAAGTTTACTAATATCGCCTCCTCAATTATATCCCTTTATTTTATCTCTTTACAATAGAATTTTTAACAATAAAATATGCAAAATAATCTAAACATCATCTGCCGTTCAATCACACGTCACCCCGTTCCACAGAACATAAATTAACTAACTACTAATAACTACAGTAATTTGCCTCGAACTACAATTTACAAATATTTTAAAATACTGGTTTCCTAGGGGTGCAAAAGGGTGCAATAATTATAACTGGGTGTTTATGATGTTTTAAAAAGCTTATTATGAGTTTGCACCAACGGACAAAATTTCCCTTGAGCTGCAAATTAAAAATAATGATTATTTTATTAGTGTTTCATACACCTCACACTTTTTTCGCGAAAAGTAATTATACACCAAATGTGTATCTACAGATATCTAAACTCACCACGACTACTTACTAATGAAATTTCAAAATTTTGGGACTTTAATGTTAATATCTAATACTAGCTTCTGCCCGCGACTTCGTCCGCGGAAAATTTCTTGTTTTAAAATAAGATTACACTCGATTAGACGCTGCGCACGTTCAGCGCTAGATTTCTGAGCACGGGCCTGCGATTTTATGACATTTTGCCTACCAAGCCGCTACGAGCGCTCAGAGCTAGTCTCCCTATCCCTTGTCTCAGAGACATGCTGCCTTAAATGAGATAGACGCTGCGCACGTTGAGCGCTAGATTCCCGAGCACGGGCCTGCGATGTTATGACATTTGGCCTACCCAGCCGCTGCGAGCGCTCAGCGCTAGTCTCCCTATCCCTTGTCTCAGAGACATGCTGCCTTAAATGAGATAGACGTTGCGCACGTTGAGCGCTAGATTCCCGAGCACGGGCCTGCGATGTTATGACATTTGGCCTGCCCAGCTGCTGCGAGCGCTCAGCGCTAGTCTCCCTATCCCTTGTCTAAGAGACATGCTGCCTTAAATGAGATAGACGCTGCGCACGTTCAGCGCTAGATTCCCGAGCACGGGCCTGTGATGTTATGACATTTTGCCTACCAAGCCGCTGCGAGCGCTCAGCGCTAGTCTCCCTATCCCTTGTCTCAGAGACATGCTGCCTTAACTCAGATAGACGGTGCGCACGTTCAGCGCTAGTTTCTCGAGCACGGGCCCGCGACGTCCTCACATTTTGGCTAGCGAGGCGCTGTGAGCGCTCGGAGCTAGATTCTCTAGCGCATGCTTGCGAAATATATTCTCTATTTCTCGAGAGGCGCTGCTCATTTTTAGGGGCAGATTCTTCCGTACGGCGTACTCGAGCGGCTCTTGTCTGTGATGTCTGCCGGGACAGTTGAGTTGACAGTTATCGATTATTACGATAGAACGAAGTACGAAACTACGAACATACAAAACAAACGTACCTACAACGAAATTACGATATTTTACAACCATACGAATGAAACAACCGAAACCAATAAGCAACTGACAGAAGAACTCCAACTAACGACAACGTGGGCCTAATAATTCGAGAGGGTCATCAATCCACAGAAAGTCTTAACACCGCGATTCAGAAAAATTACGTAATTGCAGAACGCCATCTATGGGCAAATAGGTAAAACGTTGGGCACGCCACAATTATGGCGGTAAGTCCCCTCTTTGAGGCGTGGCTGGAAAGGCCTCACGGCGTCCTTACCTTCCGCATGACACAGGTCCTCACCGGACATGGCAAGTTCGGGAGGTTCCTGCACCGAATTAAAGCGGAAGAGACGCCCGGGTATCGTCACTGTGCGGAACGCCCGGAGGACACGGTGGAGCACACAGTCGAGGTGTGCCCTGCCTGGGCAGAGCATCACCGTGCCCTCGTGGGGGCGATCTGCGGCGGAGACCTCTCGCGCCGGGCCCTGGTTGAGGCCATAGTCCGGAGCGAGGAGGAATGGCAGGCGGTCGCCTCCTTCTGCGAAGCAGTAATGCTAGCAAAGGAGGAGGCAGACCGCATCAGGCAACGGCGCCCCCGCCGCCGCCGCCGGGATTCCAATCCCGATTTCCGGCCACCGTAGACGCGGGCTCGCGGACGGCGTGCGAGCCATGGGTAGCTCGCTGTCCGATCGTCCGGTAATGGACCGAGCCCAAGACGTCGACGGCGCGCACTGTTCCCGCGCGCCTCAAGGAGTTGTCAGCTACAGCAGAGGCCCAGCTGGGTCGAAGCCTACCGGGTCCAGGGTTATCCAAAAGGGAACTCGTGCCCTGGTTTGAAGGCTAGAAGGAACGGGCTGGGTTTTTAGTCAGTAAGAGTCTGACACTATCTCCCGCTCCACCCAAGGGCGGGGGTTGTCATAAGATGATTTTTGCCCAACATATAAAAAAAAAAATAGCTAAAACGTCTGAACGTCTGCACGTCTGCACAATGAAAGTTATGCTAGGGGCTACATTTTGCGTTTCAGTAATCAAGTAGTTTATGTTATCTCCGAAACTGTATGACCAATTGATATACTGTAAATGGCAAATCTTATCTGTATGATGTTCTTGTGGTACTGAAATAATTTATTGTCATAAGAATTAATATTTTGTTGCTCAAATAATCAACCAAACGTAAGTATGCCGAAAAAATATATTTTTAATGCAATAAAAGAAGTATAAAAGATAAAATATAAAAGATAGAGATATGGTATTGCGAACTTTTTTGTAGAAATAATTAAAACGAACCAGGTAGTCATACATTGTTTTTAATTTTAAGCAACTGTTTAGGCAGCGCACGCCAATAATTCTGTTTTATGAGGTATTTTTTTCAGACTTGCTAGACAAAAGTTGTGATAGCTCGGTTAATATACATGTTATAGAAACAATTTATAGCCTATAGCACTCAGGAATAATGTAGCTTTCTGCCAGTAAAAAAAATTTTAGAATTGGATTATGAGTTCCAGAGATTACCCCCTACATACAAACTTACAAACTTACAAACTTACAAACTTACAAATTTTACCTCTTTATAATATTAGTATAGATTAAACGATGTTCCGTACACAACAGGAATGGTGCAAACTCAGAGATAACTTAAATTCATGTCATCTAATGACTTCACAAAAAATTACAAGTAGGTACACGAATTCACACCTAATGAAGAATAATAAAATAATGTCATTGTTCAAATCGGGTAGTACATCTGACCCCACGAATTACAGACCCATTTCTGTATTACCCATTTTTAGTAAAATATTTGAAAAACTTATTTGAGAGCAACTTCAAAGATTTTTTAACAGACATAAATTGTTGCATACCAAACAGTTTGGTTTTACAAGGGGTCGTTCAACAACCGATGGTGTTGAACTTTTAGGACATATTTATGATGCATGGGAAGACAAATGCGATACCCTGGGCATTTTTTGCGATTTGTCTAAGGCCTTCGATTGCGTTTTCCATGAAACATTAATCAGGAAACTTCACCATCACGGAATCCGGAACTCCTCCCTGGATCTTCTTACATCATATCTTAGTGAAAGGATTCAGAGAGTTGATGTAAACGGAAAAGGATCTCCTGGATCTGTAGTTAAAATGGGTGTCCCCCAGGGCTCAATTCTTCGCCTGTTTTTGTTTTTTATATACATAAACGACTTACCTTACCTCATAAAGGATAACCATAATATAGTGTTGTTTGCAGACGACACTTCACTTTTGTTTAACCTTAAACGTCAGCAAGCAGTTACTGACGATATAAATATAGCTCTCTCAAAAATAGTACACTGGTTTAAGGTAAATAACCTACTTCTTAACGAAAAGAAAACTAAATGTATTAAGTTTACCATGCCTCATGTTAGGCAAGTAGAAACTAGTGTGCTAATAAAAGGTAAAGAGTTGAGTCCTGAAGATACTACAGTGTTCTTGGGCATAACTCTAGATGCTAAACTTCAGTGGGGCCTACATATAGACAAATTATCAAAAAAACTTAGCTCTGCAGCATACGCTGTTAGACAAATTCGAAATTTAACTGATGTAGAGACTGCCCGTTTAGTTTACTTTAGCTATTTCCATAGTGTCATGTCGTACGGTATTCTACTGTGGGGTAATGCCGCTGATATCCAGACAATTTTCGTTTTGCAGAAAAGGGCTGTTCGTTCAATTTATAAACTAAGTCCCAGGTACTCCCTTAGAGATAAATTTAAAGATATCAATATACGAGTAATCACTGTGCCTTCACAGTATATTTACGAGAACATTTTGTATGCACATAAAAATTGTGTTTTTTTTATTTATTTTTTTATACATTTTGACATTAATGTTTAGTTTTTACAATTTGACATTGTAATATTATTTTATTTTACAATTTGACATTGTAAATTATTTTATTTTACAATTTGACATGTTTTATTAAATTATTTTTATTATTATTAATTTTTGACATAAATATTTAGTTTGTAAGTATTACATTTTGTAAAAATTAACTTTATTTTTATTATTGTGAATGTGAGGACTATGTTGATTCCTTTCTTATTTCTCGTAACCGTTTGTCTGGCAATTTGAGTATTTTCTGCGGCCTACCCAAATGTCCTTTCATTGGTATTGTTCGTCAAGTCGTTGAGCTCCTTAGTAGTCTTGAGTTCAGCTTTGCGAATACTGACAAATGCTTACACTGACTGGACGGGTTCACTCAAATCTGGTGGCAAAGAAAGAACCATATCACTCAAGTCTGATATGGTTCTTTCTTCAAAAGACCATCTCAGATTAATCGGCATGGTTCTCATGTGATTTGACCATTACATATTTACTGTATGGACTTTAAAAGAGACTTTGACCCCTGAGTTTGTTTCGGTGTTTCTTCTCAGGGTAGTCAGCTAGGAAACACCGGCCTCATCTAGCTTAAACAGACGAAAAAGAAAAAAAAATTGACGTGTAAAAGTGTTTTTAAACCTATTTGCAAAAATAAATATCATTTACCAGTCCAATCTTTTTGCTAATTCGACTAGACTATACGTTAAATGCGCAAAACTTGAAAATAGTTTGATCAGAATAAGGAGCAGAATCAATTAAACCACTTTTTAATGTAGGTTGCATTTTTCAAAAAAACTCTTTATTAAAAATTTCGTACTGTCTATTTATGAATAGGTCAAGCCATCACGAAACAGGTAAACAAACACAAATAGTGGTAGTCCAATCAAGTTTTCTCATACATGGGATAATAAAAGTTCTTATTTCATTGCAGATATTAATATTAAACAAAGTAAAACTGCACATAAAACCTTTACATTTTTTTAATGTTTTTTTTTTCACAGAATTAGGTCTTTTAAATTAAAAATCATTTGTGGTGTCTGAGTTTTTTCGCATTTAACGTTACACGTTGTAAATGGCTTTTACCCAACGTAATAGTTATTGATGCGACTTCACGGCGACCCTTATCCGATTTTAGAGTTATCTAACCTGCTGCGCCCAAACCCGCATTGTATTTAGGTTTAAAAAACCATTTCATATGGCTTACAGTTAGATAAAAGACGTTATTGTACCATTTATATGACATTATTTTGCTACTTGGGTATAGTCTGTCAAAAAGTCAGACGACTTGGATAATTATTAGGGTAAAATGAAATCTGATAATAATCAACACTGGTTCAATAATCAAGGTTGATTAAGAGATCTTGATCATTGTTTGCTAATAGAAAAACCTTATAAAAAATTAACAAATATAAGTATTTTTTAAATAATTTAATATTATTCGGGGACTTTTTAACAATAAAAAAATATTCCAGAACATGAAGTATAGTCTAAAAACTCAAACGACTTTGGGATATTTGAAGGAAATAAAAAATCTGTTGTTAGCAATTTCAGTTATCATTCACTTGTTTCTTGAGATGATGACAGTTCTACAAATAGGTTTTCATCGTAGCTGTTGTTGTTGGTAGTGATGATGAATTAATATTTGCAAAAATATATATAATTATAACAATGCAAAATATTTTCGTTTAGAATATACATGTCGAAGCGCCAGAAGGGGCCTCGTAGCGGTCTTGACTTTCGCTATCCATCGTGGGCGTTGTAACGGTCGGAATTTAAAAATAAAAGCACAGTTGTATTGTTTAATATCTAATTATTTGATTCTCTCACAATTTTATGCAAAATCACAAACGATTAACAGGATGAAACTAGATTGCGAGCCAATAGGTTAGCACGTGTGCACTTCGTTCGGCAGCCGTCAATAGAATGACCGCCGCCATTACTCGTAGTGACACTTACTACTCTATTCGGGGTTACCCGCTCATAATTTTATATTATCGATAAACTAATCGACTAAAACTGAAACACCATTAAAAAATCAAGTTATGATTAACAATAAATCTTAAAGTAATAATTGCCTATTTTATAATTAACACTAATCCATAATCGGCGCGCCGCCATACATATTTCAATATCTTTAATGATATTCGTATTACAAAAGTAGGTTTTATTTGCACAGATATAATAGTGTATAAGTATAAAGTAAACATAATCTGGAATCGTAAGAAAAATCTGATTCTAAATATTCTACTCCGGTTAATGATTCACCATCACTAACCACTTTTTTTTTTGTTTGATTTAAGGGCTTTGTCACTTTAGCGAATACATCGCCCAGTACAGAAAACACAAAAACTTGCAATCTACCTTAAAACTACCTCAAACAATATTGTTTAGCTTTAGCGGACATTGGAGAAGAGAGGATTGTATTACAAATGCCAATATCATACGTTTTACAGAGTCCAAAAACATTGATTCTGTTCACAAGATGTGGAAAACATCATCAACCACACCAAAGATTATATATTTATGGATATATTTAGTGAAAATTTGAAAAATCTGAAAAACAAGGATATTTTTGAATCCTTAAGTTTCTACCTAGGTTGCCTCGGGTGCTTAATCTTTACAAACTCGATGTATTCCCAGCAGAATGTTATAATGTGCTCCATTATAACATTTTGCTAGGAATACTTCAAGTCAACAAGAACCTTTATTCTAATAAAAAAATGCTTTAGTCTAAACCTAATCTAAAGTTGGCGCGATTAAGCCATATACTTTAGGTGCATATACCATAAATCTCGAACATCTCGTACTCTACGGATGGGGGGCAAGTCAGAAAGTAGGAGCTAAAGGGATTTAGTGTTCTTCTAGGGATATAAAATGCTTTCCATAGACATTTTTTCACTCTCCACCACAACTTGGTCATAAAGCCTGCATCATCGTCGACTAGACTTGGTTTTCCTTTGTTGAAGTTAAAATTATATCCCCCCGCCGTCGTTGCCGTTGTAGATTTGATTTGAAGCAAAATTATTTCCTGAAAAAGAAACAGTATGGATATTAAATTATTAAGACAAGACAAGTGTCTGCATAAGTTACAATAATAAACTTGCGTGCAAAAAAGTTGGCCCACCTCTAACGTTTTGGTTTAAGGCTCAGCAGTCATTAGGATAGTTGGATCGGGGATAAACTTCGAAGATGATTATTTAAAAAATATTGAATATTACTAAAAACGTGCAAAAAGCACCGTCTTATTTTGACAGCTTAACGCGTAAATTAAAATTCACCTAGATAATTTTATACTTAAAAAAACTACAGAGAATTAAGAATCAAATGCATACTTCAGTTTTTCATTACGTTACTTCTCTTTTGAGTAAAACATTTGAAAACTTTCTTAATTTTAACGCCCGAAGTCGCCATACAAATTACTATGACCGCGAGCCGCAGGGTCGTGTTCGAATCGTCAGGCTGACCCAGGCTCAGTTGACTACCAGCAACGACCAGTCTTCAAAGGGATAGCACGTCGCTCTACAGTAAAAAACGCATTTGTGTGCGCATGTGAGTACACGAATCTCTTGCACAGTAATCGGGATTTAGTAAAATTGTAGACTTTTGTTTTTGTTGATTTTTGTTACTTCCAAAAAAGGTCTTCTCAAATCGTATGTTCTTTTATTTATGTTCTTTTTCTTTTTTCATTTTTTTATACAAGCTTGCTTTGTTTGTTGGTTTACCTAGCAGGGTTTAAGCTTGAATTTATTGTCATTGGCTTCACATTTTATAGTTTTCGTGGGTGCTAAAGCTGATAGTGAGGTTGAAATAAAAATCGAGTTTTTTTTTTCGGTGGGCAAAAATCTTCTTATGAGAACGCCCGCTCTTGGGTGGAGCGGGAGATAGTTTCAGACTCTTACTGACTAAAAACCCACCCCGTTCCTCTAACCTCTTCTTACCGGGGCACGAGCTTCCTTTCGGATAACCCTGGCCTCAGTAGGCTTCGACCTAGCTGGGACCCTCCTGCTGCTGACAACTCCTTGAGGCGCGTGGGAACAGTGCGCACCGTCGACATCTTGGGCTCGGTCCAGACAGTTACCGGACGATCGGACAGAGAGCTACCCATGGCTCGCCGTCCGCGAGCCCGCATCTACAGTGGTCGGAAATCGGGATTGGAATCCCGGCGGCGGCGGCGAGGGCGCCTTTGCCTGATGCGGTTGGTCTCCTCCTTTGCTAGCATTACTGCTTCGCAGAAGGAGGCAACCGCCTGTTAGTCCTTCTCGCTCCAGACCATGGCTTCGACCAAGGCCCGGCGCGAGCCCGGCCGTCGCCCCCACGAGGGCACGGCGATGCTCCGCCCAGGCAGGGCACACCTCGACTGTGTGCTCCACCGTGTCCTCCGGGCGTTCTGAAGCAGGCTTTCCAATCAGGCATCAGTCATCACACCTACCTAGGAAGCATTCGCACTATTTTCGTGTACTCATCACGCTAGAAAATTGATACGCCAACATGGACTTCGTAACATTCAGAACGCTCAAATTAAATATTTTTATGAAAATCTGATGAACTAAAATATGATTTTTTTTTTAAGTCATAAAACTAAAGTTGTTGTTTATCATGTTCATAACATAGTCCTAAGACGTTGCTTTACAAATAACCCTGTATATATATAGCATAGATTTTTTCCGAGATAACCAATTACATGACTTATCAAGATATAACATTCGATAAGATAATGTATGCTATGTATGTATTTCGAAATATGTCAGTACATTTATCAGTTGTCTAATTTTCATAACACAAGCTCGAGCCTAGACGCCGTTGTGTGATAGTTGTGGAATATTATTATAATATCTGGTTAATTAGAGGAACCATAAACACGTTAGGTCACGCGTTTACTATAGTTACATATTAATTAAACTATAGTGAAACTGGCAGATATGCCATTGAACATTGTCACTGCACATGTTTAACAGGTGCGCGTACAATTGGAAGTGTCTCGATTATTTGGTATATGGGAAAAGGTCGTCACACTGAATTTAATCTGCCGGCAGAAATGCTATCTACTATAATGAAATCAAAACTGGATAACAGTTCTGTTGGCATATTATAGGTAGGTATGTATAACAATACATACATACAATTATTTATATATAATATGTATATATTTAGAAATATATAAGTATGTCTATCAGTTGTCTAGTACCCATAACACAAGCTCTGCTTAGCTTGGGACTAGACAGCGTTGTGTGATAGTTGTGGAATATTATTATTATATTATTATTATACATATAATATGTGAACAATAACAAATAATGTGATTAATACTAACTTAACCCAAAAACCCATAATGTTATTATTTTATAGAAAGCCAATAAAATATGAAGCCGAGGGCTCCTTAATATACTCGCCTACGGCTTGTGCGAAACGGAAAGTGATCCTATAAGGGTTGTGATTTTTTATTTATTTACGGAAACTAAAAACACAAAATTGAGTTGCCTATCTTCTTGTAGATTGGAACTTTTCCGACTACGTACGTCCAAGTTGTTATAAAGTATAATCACTCACCCGGTGAATCGCGCGCGCAACGCACGTGTATGTTGTGTTTCGTATTGCTGCCGAGTGCACAAACTTCTTTTATTTAGTCATTAGTGATGGCAGAAATTAATAGTGATGTAGAAGATGACAGTGATTCGGACTTTTTGAATAACTGTTTACGAGAAAATGAGCAAGCGCAAGGATGTGATTTGAATAGAGATAATACTTTCGAAGAGGGTAGCAGAAATGTGGCGAAAAGAAAAGAGAGAGAAGATGATAATAGTGCTGAAGATGATTTTATTACTGTCGGGAAAAGTAAGCCCAAACGGATTAATAGGAGCGATTCCACTGATGCGGAAAGAAATAAGGGGGTAGAACAAAATAAAAAACGGGATGACCACTCAGAAGAGGTAAATATGTACGAAATATGTGTTACGTCTACGGAAAGCTTACCTAAACAGATGGCTTTGGCAAAACTGTTAAGATCAGAGAATATAAAGGGTATCATCAGAATTAAATATAAAAGTTATAACAAAGTATTAATTCAGTTTAAAGAGGATAAAGATGCCATTATGTTACTAGAGTGTCCTAAATTGAAGGAGATGGGTTTCAGAAGTCAGAAGGTAAATGAACTGTCGTTATCTTATGGAGTGGTAAAAGGAGTTGACATTGATTTGAGTGAAAAGGAGTTACAGAATATAATAAAAAGTCAGACTGAAATTATTTCTATTAATCGACTTAAGCGTTTGAGTACAGAGGGGAAATGGATCGATAGTGAGTCGGTGAGAATATGTTTTAAAGGCAACATTCTACCCCCATACATATATGCGTACGACTGCCGTTTCAAAGTTGAAGCTTACATGTTTCCGGTAACTCAATGCTCAGGATGTTGGCAATTTGGCCACATAATTAAGTATTGTCCAACAAAAAAAAAAATATGCCCAAAATGCGGCGGTAATCATGAAAATTGTGATATACAAGAAATGAAGTGTCTAAATTGTAAAGGTGCACACTTTGTGTTAGACAAAACGTGTCCCTTATATTTCAAAGAAAAACAAATTAGAATAATCATGAGTAAGGAACAGGTACCATACCGGATAGCACTACGAATGTTTATTGAGAGGCACGAAAAGTTGGCACGCTTACCCCAAACTTTACCCAATTTCGTTATAAATAAAGATGCAGCAAGAGGCTCACAAACGTACAGTAGCGTGGTCGCTAGAGCGATAGTACATCAAGAACCAACGTCAATGGAGATAATCCCAATGGAAGACACTAACGTGGCATCAGCACGACCTACGCGCACGTCTCAATACCAACCTAGTATGACGCGGACTACGCAGCAGAGAACGGACACTTGGCTTCCTCCAGAACAGGTAGCGGAAGAAACAAAGGGTCAAACACCAGAGTGTGAAAGAGACAACGGCAACACACAAGATGAGCAATTACAGTATAAGTTTGAATTCTTAAAATTTATGATAAAAATGAAAGGTATTTTTTTGTCAAAAGATAATTTAGAAGTTAAAGTGGGATCAGTCATGAAAATCATTTGGGAAGAGTGTAAGAAGTTTATTATAAGTTTGTTTTCTAGTGGTGAGTGTATGGAAAACGTTTTAAATTTTAATAATGGGTAACAATAGTCATGATAATATACGCTTAAACATCTTTCAATGGAACTCACAAAGCTTACGACCCAAGTTAACTTCATTTGTAGAACTTTTAAATCAGGAAAAGATTCATATAGGTATACTTAGTGAGACATGGTTAGACAATGAAACTCACATTAATATTAGTGGTTATAATGTGTACAGAACAGACAGAAGCGATTCCTATGGGGGCGTATCAATATTAGTCCACAGGTCCATTCAATCTTACCTAAATCCAATTTCTTTGATTAATCCGGGAATAGAAACAGTTAGTGTAAAATTAGAAAATTGTAAAGATCTAGAATATATCGTAAGCGTTTATTGCCCTTCCTCTGTGCATACACAGCCCTCAGACTGGGAAGAACTTTTTGCATCTTTTTCAAAATCCACGATAATAGCAGGGGATTTTAATGGGCACCATACCAATTGGTCGGTCAAAACCGATACGAGAGGTATACAAATAATGGATTCGGCACTAGAAAATTCATTCATCTCTCTTAACAATGGGAATGCAACTAGAGTTAAATTAGTTAATGGTCAATTGCAACAAACTTCGCCCGATGTTACATTTGTGTCGCCCGATATCGCGATTAAATTTGACTGGAAAGTATTTAACGAAAATATCGGTAGTGATCATTTAATTATTAAAATGTCTATTAATATTACAAATAGTTACTCTGTCACTAAAAAAAGAAATTTAAAACAAGCTGACTGGGTAGAATATAGAAAATCATTATCAAATAATTTATCAAACAACTCAAGCTTTTACAATAACAGTCATAATGTGCAGGAAATGTATAACTATTTTGTAGCCCAAATTAATGCTGCGGGTGACAAACATATCCCATTTACAAAATATTGTTCTAAACCGACAAACAATTTTAAGCCAAAAGATTACTGGAATTCAGAGTTATCCGAAACAGTTGCACAAAGGAGATTAGCCTTATCCCAGTTTCGCCGTAACCCGACACCAGAAAATTTATGCAAATTAGAGGAAAAAACAAAAGAATCTCAAAAAATAATAAATAAAGCAAGGTCTTTAAGTTGGCAAAAGTTTTGTAATTCAATTGATCATTCAGTTTCGTCTCCTGACATGTGGCGGCGCATGAGGTGGGTAAAAGGTTATAGGCAAACAAAAAGTCATCCACCGCCAGATAAACAATGGACATTACTAAGTTCGCTTACTCCCGATTACGTCGCAAATTCTATGCCCAAGTTTAACTCACATAATGAAACCTTAGAAATCAACTTTAGTATTCAGGAATTAGAAAGCTGTCTGAAGAAAACAGATTCGGCACCGGGTGAGGATGGGATTTCATACTCCATGATTTATAATTTACCTTACGAATGTAAAAAAGACTTGCTCAATATTTTTAATAAAATTTTCAATTCAGGTATTGTTCCCGACCAATGGCGAAATATTTCAATCATTCCGATTCCTAAAAGTAATAATAACTCAGAAATTAAACTTCGACCAATCTCGTTAATGTCCTGTCTCTGCAAAATCTTTCACTCAATGTTGTTAAAACGTTTGGAATGGCACACTGAAAAATATGGTATTCTTTCAAATCGGACTGTAGGTTTCAGAAAATCTCACTCATGTATGGACGCAATTACTCGTTTAGTTACTTATATTCAAATAGGATTTTCTAAGAACATTCCAACTTTAGCTTGTTTTATAGACATTGAAAATGCTTATAATAACGTATCTATTGATGTTGCAATAAAGATATTGGATCAGTTAAAAGTAGGATCAAAATTTTGTATTTATTTATGGTCATTTTTAAGTGAAAGACGGCTAAATATTAAGATAAATAATGATAATGATTCAATAATTACTAGATGTACCAATAAAGGCTTAGCTCAGGGAGACCCGCTGTCCCCTTTAATATTTAATTTAATAACACACGGTTTAAACCGATTACCTTTAGATGTAGAATTGTCGCAATATGCAGACGATTATGTTCTGTATATTAAAGACAAAGACATAAATAAATGTGAAATGTATATGCAAAGAGCACTTAATTCCATAGTTCCGGTGTTAGGAGAACTAGGCTTGACTCTATCTCCTAACAAATCATATTTTTGTGTTTATAGCAGGGGTCGAAGAAGAATATTACCCACTTTGAAAGTAGACGGATGTAATTTGGCGTTTTCTGAAAATATTAAATATTTAGGAATGTGGTTAGACAGAAGTCTGCGCTGGCGCAAACACATTAATGAGGTAGTTGAGAAAAGCTCAAAACTCTTAAATATATTAAAAGTTCTTGCTGGTAGCACTTTTGGAATACATACAAAACATATGCGCAGACTGTACATTGCGTTAATAAGAAGCCGAATAGATTATTGTTGTTTTGTGTATGACTGCAGCGCGAAAACACACACTGCGAAATTAGATAAAGTGCAAAACCAAGCTTTAAGGATCATAGGTGGCTTTATTAAGAGTACACCCATTCACGTAATGGAAAGTGAGTTAAATATAGCACCGTTATTATTAAGAAGGCAATACTTAGCGTATAAATATAGTTTAAAAACAATTTCTTGGTCAAGTAATCTAACTACTGAACTGATCTCGGATTTGAGTGCCCTTTGTAATATTAGATACTGGCAAAACAAGAAAAAACCATTATTAGTAAAAACACACAGTGAGGCGAGTCAACTGGAGGTTAAAGCTGTTCACACCCTTAATATGTTTGATTTAGATATATGGGTAACGGGAATAGATATTAAAAATATAATAAATGTAAATTTAAGAAGTGTTACCCATTCTAAAACTTGTTATGAGCCTAGTTTACTAGTAAGTAATGTTATCGCAGAATTAAATATGAGCTATAATAGTTGGCATTGTATATTTACCGATGGGTCTAAAAATGATCAAGGTCGAGGAGCGGGATTCTATGATAAAACCTTTCAGCACAAAGAAGGCTTCCAAATAAATTGTGATATATCAATAATGTCGCTGGAACTTATTGCAATATATCAGGCATTATCTTACGCGGTTAATCAGAATTTAAACAAAATTGTTATCTTTTCCGATAGTAAGAGTGCCCTACAACATGTGGCTCGATGCGCCTCTGGCCGCAGAGGTACATCGATAGCCTATGACATACTTAAATTGATTATTATCTGTAATAAAAGTGGTAAAGTTTTAAAATTGCAATGGGTTCCAGCACATATAGGCCTAAAAGGGAACGAGGAAGCTGACCGTATAGCAAAGTCAGCGGCAGTACATGGCAAGTCTATTAGTTACATACCGGATCACTGGGAATTCATTCCAAAATTTAAAATGATATGCTTTAGTGACTGGAAAAAACATTTCGATAGTAAATCGGTAGATAAGGGCATATGGTATAAAACCATACAGGGTGAGCTTCCTCGTGTACCCTGGTTTGATGATACCAAATTAAGTAGAAACTATATAAAATTAGCTTTTAGACTTAGATCCGGACACTATCCATCAGCAAAGTTTGCATACTTAATGAAGAAGACTGATTCACCTAATTGTACAACTTGTAATCAAATTGAAGATGTGCAACATTTGCTGATGGAATGTGTCCGAAACAAAGATGAACGCGACTCACTGCTGAGCGAACTGAAAGTAAATAGATTCGATGTAGGTCTGATTCAAAGCATTTTATCAAAACCGAATTCGGAAGCGGCCAGGAAACTATGTCGTATAATAATGGTCTCTCAGCAGTGATTCGTCTTATTCAACATTTATTATGTATGTTAGGTTATGTATAAGTAAGTTAATGTATAAGTTAAGTTAAACATATATGTATATATGTGAAGTAATTTGTATAAGGTACGATGGGGCTGACATATCCTTTCTGGACAAAAGCCCCTAAATAAAAATCTAGAATAAAAAAAAAAAAAAAAATAAAGTATAATATTTATTATTATGGTATTAGTTATAAAAAATCAAACATCACATTACCATAATCAACACCATCAGTATTATTATCTGCATCTTATCGCACTTCGCACTTTACAGTATTTCTATTGCACGATATTCGGTTCAGCTAGTTCTGATGGCCAGTACTGCAATGCAGTTGTATTTATACGGCCATAAGGTGGTGCGAAAGCATGTGTTACACGATGTGTATATCATAATATTTATAGCAAGATTTTCAATAAAGAGCATAGACAATCTCTTGACAAAAGAACATAACATGCAAATATTATGAAGAAAATTTAATTTACCACTTGGTCTAGGATCTGGATACTTTAAACTCTGTTGCGCATACTACAAACGGAGTCTGAGTGCAGTTTAAAGAGGTATGCGGAACAGAGCGCTTATCTTGTCGTGTTCGAATATATTTTTTTTTGTTTAAATTGTATCCTGACGTGCCACTGACCTCTACACAGTCACACAACAGTTTGCACAGTCACACAATGGAACTTACAACGAAATGTGTGACAGAGGAAAAAATACGTTGCACAACCACTTTTATACTTAAGGTGGTGTATCACGACTCACATTTTCACTGTTTTTCATACAACCGCTCATAACTGATTATGACGTTATAACACACTTTTCATTAGACATTTTGGAAACACATTATCTTGTGGATATTATCTAGGTTTCTAAAGAAACCAATTTCTAAATTTGTGTAAAACTAATCCAGTAAAAACCTCTGAAAATGTCCTATTTTGTATGAACTTTGACACTTCATAATTTGCCTAAAAATGAAAAAAGTCAAAAAAGTAATCCGCTAGAGACCTTGCAAATTTTATTAAGGACGCGTTTACGAATCTGACAAAAACAAGCAGTTTTCGGTGCATTTTGCGGCAAAATGATACAAAACCAAATGTAACTAATAATTACCACAGATAGATTACTCCTTAATCTTCAAATGGTAGCAATTTTTTATTCGAAAATTTTGGTTTATAATATTGTAAAAAATAATTTCCGTTACCTCTTCACACAAATTCGACGACATCGTACTGACTTTAGGTACATTTTTCTTTTATTTAATAACATAAATTTATGTATTTAAAAATATTTTATGTAAGCAGACATGTTCAACTCGAAAAGGTAGCAAAAAAAACTATCAAAATGTTACAATACGCCACAGAAAAAAAATAATTGAGTCTTATTTTTTCACATATTTAGCGGTAACATGTGATTCTTATAGGATTGAAATAAGGGTTATTTTACTGGTCACTGTCTTGATTTATTGCACAAAAAATTGTAATGAAATATTAGTCTGCGCTCGGCCGCCGTCGTGAGTGGACACTGTGACGGTTGCAAGCAGCTCCTCGTATTGGAAAAGATCGCTGTACGAATACAAAATATTTGACCTAACAAACTTGATCCTTCACGCATTCTGCACGGACTACGGACAACCAAGGTAAGATTTTATTCACAGTTTCTATGTACTTATAAATTTCATATTTAATTTCGGACTTGATGGAGTGACCTGAAATGTACTACGAAGACTGCTACTGGAACTAATATACCAGTAGAGCTAGGTGTGCCGAGTTTGGGCTCGTTTTGTTAGTTATGTCGAGACCTTACCTCCGGACTTGATGGAGATACCTGCAGGTATACTTCGAATACTGCTACTGGAACTATTATACCAGTAGAGCTAGGTGTGCCGAGTTTGGGCTCGTTTTGTTAGTTATGTTGAGACCTTACCTCCGGACTTGATGGAGACACCTGCAGGTGTACTTCGAAGACTGCTACTGGAACTATTATACCAGTAGAGCTAGGTGTGCCGAGTTTGGACTCGTTTTGTTAGTTATGTTGAGACCTTACCTCCGGACTTGATGGAGACACCTGCAGGTGTACTTCGAAGACTGCTACTGGAACTATTATACCAGTAGAGCTAGGTGTGTCGAGTTTGGGCTCGTTTTGTTAGTTATGTTGAGACCTTACTTCCGGACTTGATGGAGAAACCTGCAGGTGTACTTCGAAGACTGCTACTGGAACTATTATACCAGTAGAGCTAGGTGTGCCGAGTTTGGGCTCGTTTTGTTAGTTATGTTGAGACCTTACCTCCGGACTTGATGGAGATACCTGCAGGTGTACTTCAAAGACTGCTACTGGAACTAATAGACGAGTAGACCTAGGTGTGTCGAGTTTGGTCTCGTTTTGTTAGTTATATTGAGACCTTACCTCCAGACTTGATGGAGAGACCTGCAGGTGTACTTCGAAGACTGCTACTGGAACTAGTATACCAGTAGAGCTAAGTGTGCCGAGTTTGGGCTCGTTTTGTTAGTTATGTTGAGACCTTACCTCCGGACTTGATGGAGAGACCTGCAGGTCCAGGACCTGGAGGCTGCTATTGAAACTAATAGACGAGTAGAGCTAGCTGATAAGAGTGTGTATAGTTTATACCGTTTTATAACACAATTTTTGTTTTAGATGCCAAGGCCTAAGACGAGATTCAAAAGAAATATGGAACTATGGGAACATTCATCATAATAATATAATTGTCATTGTCATAATAATATAATGAAAAATAAAAATTGATATTTTTTTTTATGTCTTTCGTAAGTTTTATTCATTTCTTTTATCATTTACTAGCTCCTGACCCGGCTTCGTACGGCATCCTAATCACGTAACACACTTAGAATGGCAATCCATTCCAATTTGACAGATAAACAATATCTATTGGGTTGTTCTTGTTGTCATGCAAACGACTTTTTTTTATGAAGCAATTAATAATGTTTGGAACCTAATCCTAACCTTGAAAGTAATTGTAAGTACTTATCAGTATTATATGTATGTGCCAAATAAACGTATTTTCTTTCTAGTTTTCGAGAACCATTTGATACTAAAACAAAATTATATAGGTACCTAAAACTTTTTACTTGCTATGTGAATATCAGTGACAGGAAATTAAACATCATCAATTTCAAAATTTTATGAACTCTATGAACTTTGCTTGGGTAGGCCAAGCAAAGTTCATAAAATTTATATTGTACTACCCCTGGGGCATGCATAGCTTATCCATTAAAAAATGACAGAATTTTGCAAATCCATCTAAACATACCTACATAAAAAAAAATACTTAATCTAAATTAAGTCGGTTAATTAAATCAATTCATAAACAAAAAAGGTTACCCGAATTTACTTGCAAGATTAAAGGTACCCCAATAACAACTTTGAGATAAATGACGGTGTGCCGTGGTATACTGAACACATCTGCGTACCCCTTTAGAGGGTACAGGCATGATCTTATACTGTGTGATTACGCAAACAATGCATACATAATATGCGAAAGCAGCAATTGCGGTTGATTTGCTGGCATTTATTGAAGAGTTCCGTTGTCTGTCTCTGAAACTCTCCAATCCCACAACTCTCCGACCTCATCAGAAGGCCAATTCTCGTAATTAAAAACATTCAAAATCTATTCGCAGTCTCATCTCGGCAACAAACAAATGTCAAACAATTTTCAAAATGTAGGGAAATTAGAGGTATTTTTGACAGATTGAGACAGATTAGACTGTGAACGTTCTTAAAATTACGAGAATTGCCCGTCTGATCTTTACAAGGGACTATTTCGGAATAAACCTCTTTCGAACAAAAAAGAATTTTGCAAATCCGTCTATATTATGACGGAGTTATGCCCTAACATACCTACATAAAAAAATATATAAATATAAACATCCGAATTGAGAATATCCTCCTTTTTTGAAGTCGGTTAAAATACTAAATACAGCAGATAAAATAAGCTTATGTTTTTAATTATTTGTTTTCAAAAAGCTTGTCGCGCAAATTGTAAATACATAGGTACTTTAGCAAGTACTTGCTTACCAGTCAATCACTGTCCAATGAAATTAAGTAAATGGTATCTATTTTTGTTACCATTTCACGTTACGAATTTTTTGAAAAATAATTAAAGTAAACTTAAAAAAAAAAACATGGCAAAAATTAAATAAAAGTAAGCTCAAGTATCAAGTCGTGTCAAGTTACTCATAATTTCGCTGCTTCGCGCATTTCGCTGTGCGTGTGAGCCGTGCACGTGTAGTAGTAAGACTCTATACCTAAAATTGATGCGCGTCAAATCGTAAACGCGTCCTTAAGATTCTAAATGATGACAACTTTTTCCAAAAACTTTTAAGGGTTTAAAAAAAACAGCTATTTCCTGGAGCAAGTTTTGTGAAATTTTCGAATAAATCTCGGAATTACCGAATACTAACAGACTTTCCAGGCGTTATCTCTCTTTTTTTGATGCATTAAAGATTGCATTAAATGAAGTAACAAGCTTTTAACGTTTGGTTAAACCATTTTCGATGTTTACGATAAGCGAGTGGAGAAGGACCCTCTTAAGGTCGTCTCGACACACATTTTCACTGTTTTTCATACAACCGCTCATAACCGATTAAAACGTTATTACATATTTTTCATTAGATATTTTGGAAACACAGTATCTTGTGGATATTATCTAAGCATTCATTGAAATCAATTTGTAAATTTGTGAAAACTAATCCAGTAAAGACGTTTGAAAATCTCCTTTTTTGTATGAACTTTGACACTTAATAATTTGTATAAAAATTAAAAAAGTAAAACTATGTAAAATTTGCAAGGTTTCTACCTTGCAAATTTTATTAAGATTCTAAATGACGTCAACTTTTTTCAAAAACTTTTAAAAGTTTAAAAAATAACAGCTATTTCCTGGAGCAAGTTTTGTGAAATATTCGAGTAAATCTCGGAATTACCGAATACTAAGAGAGTTTTCAAGCGTTATCTTTATTTTTTTGCGTTGCCTTTTCGTCAAACATCGCGTTGGATTTAGTGTTGTAAAAACGCTCGAGTCGGCGCTAAAACGCTCGAGTCCGGACTCGAGCAGTTTAAAAACGCTCGAGTCGGGACTCGAGTCGGTTTGAAAATGCTCGAGCGCTGGCTTGAGCGTTTAGAAAAAAAACTCGATTTTTGCAGGGTCGAGATGAATTTTCTTACGTACCTAATTCTTTTTATGTCGGTTGCTATACATAGGGTATGTACTTAGTTAACAAGAAATTAATTATTTGGAGTTTAATTTACCCCGAGATTATAAACAAATCAACAAATCTTTCGCGCTTATTTCTAAAAAAACTATACGTTTGCGCACAATCAGGGGGCCAACCATAAGACCTTAAAGCAGTATTGTTTTAATCTTACTTAGGCTTTTCGTACCATGACGCCTTCAAAACAACCTTATTACAATCTTAAAACAAGCTTGTTTTCTTAGCGGTTTTGTGACGTCAATCTTAAAAAGTTCATTCTTTTCGTACTCTGACGGCATTTTTGACCGCTAGCAGTATTGTTTTTACGTCAAATTAGCAGGAGTAAAAAAGTTGCTCGGACGCAGCGTATTTATTATTGTTTTCCAAATAAATACTATTTAAAGTGTTTTTCGTGACTTAAAAAGTATTTAAAACTTATTTTGATGCCTAAGGCCTCATTTACGGAGACGCGGGGCGTCGCACATTGCGTTGAGCGGCGCGGCCCGCACTGAATACAAATATATGGCGTTGAAGCGATTTTAGACGCGTTTGTTTAAATTAGTGTTCGGTCTAAGCAACCGAACACTTGCTAACGCAGCAATTTACTACAATTGTACTTTAACATCAGTGCATTACGAGACACAAAACGGACCGGGTGCATTCATCTAACATAACCTTTTAACATAACATTTTAACGTAACATTTAACATAACATTTGTAGAACTTTAATAAACTATCCAAAACCAATCAGTACTTTTATATCATATACGACCTCGCACCCCGCACATATTGGTCCTTCGAGCCGGATCGCGCGAGTTCCGAAAAGTAATCGCGAGTGTTGCGTGTATATCAGTGTGGTGTGTGTGGACTAAAGTGGTATTCTGGACTGGTAGGTGACTGGATTACGCTCCTGATCCAAGGAGAACATCAACGGTGGTATAGTAGCAGACCACAAGTAAGATCTTTCCATTATTTTCTACACTTTGGGAGATTTTACATCCATAAACAACGTGCAAAATGGCTGAGCTTTACGACGTTCAATTGACGCTCGCCATTAACATCGAAAAGATCGGGGTTAATTTAAAAAAGACCGGTGTCCAACGACGAACCTTCGAATACTTGAAAAAGTGTTTGAATTCTTTAGAAGAATACTGGAAGGAGTATCAATTTAACAACGATCGTCTAACAACAGAAGTAAGTAAGACGCATGTCTACTTTACAAAACAGGAGTACGAGAAAACAAGCAAGTCGTATCAAGCTGTCAAAACGCTGATCAACCAGATGCATCAACAACTGCTGGAAGCTCCATCTAGGAGTGATGAACAAGCATTGCTAGAAGAAGGTACGTTTTCTGGTAAAGAACTCGAAACTGAACAGGAGTGTAAAGAGGAACAGCAGCCAGGAGAAGAAGGTCAACCTTCGGAGTTAGGTCAAAAAGCTCGTCGTGCTTGGATGGTAAATCAGGGTACAAACAGTAGACTGGATGAAATGCTTCGCAAGCAGGCAGCTAATTTTAAGGCTTTCCGACGAACGGTATCTAACATCAACTTAGAACTTATTGCTGACAAATGGGAATTTGAAGACGTCCTCAAAACACTGCAATCTAGGTGGATAGCAATCGATACTCTGCATTGGGAAATTGATTCAGAATTATGTGAAGAAAATGGAGAGTATGAAACAACTTTCTTGAGTCACGAAAATCAATACAACTGTCTGAAGAAGGCAATTAATACTAAAATGTGGTCCGTGGCTCACAGAGAAAAAACAACACCGACACTAGATATACCTGTATTTAGTGGTAACTATAACCAGTGGACATGCTTCAAGGATTTGTTCCAAGAATCAATACATAACAACCCGTCGCTTTCAAGCGCCCAAAAAATGCAGTTTTTAAAAGGAAAAGTTAAAGGAGAAGCTGAACGGCTCATCCAACATTTAGCAATCAGTACCGATAACTATTCCGTATGCTGGGATATTCTGCATCACCGCTACAACAACAAGAGAGCTATATTTTCTTCTCTCATGAACATTCTTCTAGGACTGCCCAACATGCAACAGCAGTCCTTGCAACAAATCAAAAAACTGCATGACACAACAGTAGAATGTCTGAATGCTGTCCGCAATTTAGATGTTGACACTACAACTTGGGATCCTATGGTGGTACACATCTTATCCCAAAAACTAGACTCTGACACATATACCAATTACATTGAGTCTTTAAAAGACTCGCGGGAGCTACCAGTGCTGCAAGAATTTCTGGACTTTTTGGAGACCAAATTCATCAGTTTGGAGTCAGCTCGTCGCAAACAAGATAACCCTCAACAGAAAGGGTGTAACAACCAACATTCCTCAACAGGTTTCAAGAAACATAACAACTGTGGGAATAATGGAACCTTGAAAAAGACCCTACACGTGTCGAAGTTCAAATGTCCACATTGCAGTGGCGAACATGGCCTCTACAATTGCAAAACTTTCTTGGAACTGCCCACTGAACAAAAGCTTGCAATTACGCAAAAACTGCAGGTGTGCATCAATTGTTTATTTAGCCATAATGGCAACAAGTGTACTTCTACAAAACGATGCCGCAAATGTACAGCTAATCATAGTACGATATTACATGACGCCATTGTCAAGCCGACGGGGTCTCAAGTGTCTAAACACACCGAACCAACGGTCAAGGTCTCTAACGCGTCACAAGACGGTAATGCTGAGATTTTGCTTACAACTGCTCTCGTGAAGGTTATGGCAGCCGACGGAACTTATCAAAACATGCGAGCCCTTATCGACCAGGGGTCACAGATTTCTTTGATAACCGAAAAAGCCGCTCAGTTGTTGAAGATAAAACGCCAAAAATGCAATGGGGTTGTACTAGGAGTAGGCGCAAAGGAGAACAATTGCAAAGGGTTGCTTCACATAAAGTGCAAGTCCATACATAGTGATTACTCGTTTACAACAGAAGCCATGATCATGAACAATCTACTTAAAAACCTCCCCAACCAAACATTTTCGAAGCCATCATGGTCATTTACAGAAAATATTAACCTGGCTGATCCGGAGTACTACATTAGTCGACCAGTTGACTTGTTACTCGGAGCCGAAGTTTACGCGAACATTATTAGAGAGGGAGTTATCAAGGGGACTAACACAACACAGCCTATCGCTCAGCAAACCCACTTGGGGTGGATACTGTGTGGAGGTTCAACAAAAACATTTCAATGTAATGCAGTTCTGCACAACTTAGAAGATATACATAAATTCTGGGAAACAGAAGAGATATCAGAACAATCCAATCTATCGGTCGAAGATCAAGAATGCATTACGTTTTATTTAAATACCACAACTCGGAAACAAAACGGACACTACGAGGTCAGGCTACCTTTAAAGGACAACATAGAAAACAAATTGGGTTCCTCAAAACAAATGGCTTTAGCTCAATTTCGAAATTTGGAGCGCAAGTTTCAGAAACAGGAACTACTGGCCGTACAATACAAAACGTTCATGGACGAATATTTACAATTAAAACATATGAAATTAGCTTTGCAAAGTAACTTGACACTGGAATGCTATTTACCGCACCACAGTGTACTACGAGAGGAATCTACTACAACAAAATACAGGGTTGTTTTTAACGCATCTGCGAGGACATCTTCAGGATTTAGCCTCAACGATTTCATGCACAAAGGACCCAACCTTCAACAAGATCTGCAAATATTATTGCTAAAATGGAGACAATACCAATACGCTTATACAGCGGACATCGAGAAGATGTATAGGTAAGTACATGAATCGGATCAACCTCTACAAAAAATAATTTGGCGTAACGATGCTCAATGTCCTACACAATCTTATCAACTCACAACCGTAACATACGGAACTAAAGCGGCTCCATTTTTAGCTCTAATGACGCTGAAGAAATTAGCAGCTGACGAACAGAAAAAATATCCTGACGCAGCTCAGGTGTTAGACAAAGAATTTTACATGGATGATCTTGTTCATGGGTGTCATTTTATTGAACAGGGGAAGAAGCTTATATCTGATTTGATGACTTTACTACATTCAGGGGGTTTTAACTTGCGTAAATGGGCCTCCAACGAACCAACATTAATTAAAGACTTGCCGAGTCATCAAAATCCAGAGGAATCAACATCATCAAAAACTCTAGGTCTGTGTTGGAATACAAATACCGATAACTTTTTCTTTCGCTGCGATTTTTCTAAACAGAATTCAAGGCCAACAAAACGCAACTTACTTTCGGAAATATCGAAATTGTTCGATCCGTTAGGCTGGTTAACGCCATTGTCCACTCAACTAAAATTACTGTTCCAAAAACTATGGAAAAACAATTTACAGTGGGATGAACAAGTGTCCGATGACATCTTCAACGATTGGGCCAAAATAAGAGCGGACCTAGACAACATACACAGCTGTGAGGTGCCAAGGTGGTTGAAGAACAACAGTGATGACGTCATCTAAATTCATGGGTTTTGTGACGCATCCATGAAGGCTTATGCATGCGTAGTTTATGCGCGCATAAAACATCAATCGGACGTAACACTCATTGCCGCAAAAGCTAAACTCGTGCCGCATAAGAAAGCCCTTACGTTGCCAAAACTGGAACTTAGTGGCGCATACTTACTCTCTAAACTAGTAAATAAAATTCAACAATCTTTAACGAATAGACTAGAAATATTTGGATGGACGGATTCGAAGGTAACACTCGGTTGGATACAGGGTGAGCCTAATCGTTGGAAGGCGTTCGTCGCAAATAGGGTCGTCAAACTCACAGAAACAATGCCTCCTAACTGCTGGCGCTATGTGAAATCAACAGACAATCCAGCGGATTGTGCCAGCCGTGGAATGTTAGCGTCGCAGCTGATACCACATACATTGTGGTGGCAAGGCCCACAATGGCTAAAAACATGGACTCCGGAAGATGAAACTGAAAAACAAATATACATCATCAACGAGGAGATCAAAAACATCAAAAAACAAGTCAACATCGTGCAAAATTGTCCAAATATTATTGACCATTTCCTAGAAAAATACAACAGTACAAAGAAAATAGCACATATATTAGCATGGGTATATCGAGCGATCACACCTGCACGTAACCGCAAACTTTTGCCGAGCTATATCACATTACAAGAGTTACACAAAACTAAAACAATCATTATAAAACATGTGCAAAATAAGGAATTTGCAACGGAAATAGAGAAATTACGTAAACACGGTAGCGTTGGCTCAAAAACTCAGATATTGAACTTAGATCCCTTTATTGATCAAAACGGATTGCTACGTGTTGGTGGACGTTTGAAGAACGCTAGTATAAGTGAGGAAATGCGGCACCCTATAATCATACCACATAAGTGTCGGTTGGCGGAGATTCTCATTGACGAAGCACATCAACTATCATTTCATGGCGGACCACGTGTGACCCTCGCCAAACTACGACAATACTATTGGATAACGAGTGGGAACAATGCTACCAAGAAACAAATACGAAAATGCGTGATTTGCCGAAAACAAGAATCGGGAAGACAGTATCAACTAATGGGCAATCTTCCTGAGGAGCGATGTAACCCCGCTCCACCGTTTTATCACACAGGCGTCGATTACACGGGGTTTGTAGAAATCAAAACAAACAAAGGACGTGGAGTTAAAACAACCAAAGGATACGTGGCGGTTTTCGTGTGTATGGTCACTAAAGCCGTGCACTTGGAACTAGTCTCGGACTTAACAAGCTCTGCCTTCTTGGCTGCGTTGAAAAGGATGGCAGCTAGGCGAGGAGCTCCACGACATCTATACAGCGACCAAGGAACTAATTTCGTTGGCGCCAGCAACATTTTAGAAAGCGAATACCAACAATTACAACAAATTTTCAACGACAGTTTCTTGGCAGAAGTGACAGAGATGAAGATCGAATGGCACTTCAACGCACCATCATGGCCGAGTGCCGGAGGCTTGTGGGAGAGAGCGGTAAGAAGCCTTAAGTTCCACCTTAGGCGCGTAATTGGTGAACAGAAGCTCACATTTGAGGAATACTCGACTATTCTTGCTCAACTCGAGGCTTGCTTGAACACGAGACCACTTTGCGCTATAACAGAAAACATACAAGACCTTGACTTTTTAACACCGGCACACTTTTTAACAGGACGCACAGGATTAACAGTTATTGAAACAGAAAGAGATGCCAGGACACGTTGGCATTTAATCCAGAAGCTATCAGAAGACATTTGGAGAAGGTGGAAATCAGAATATCTAAGCCTACTAACTGCTAGAAGTAAATGGCTGAAGCCACAACAAAACTTGAAAATAGGCGATTTGGTCGTCATTCAAGAAAACAACATACCTTCTGAAAAATGGGCTATGGGAAGAGTTATGGAGGTCCACCCAGGCAAAGACGGTCTTGTACGGGTTGTATCCTTAAGAACGAAAAATGGAATCGTAAAGAGACCCATCATAAAACTTTCCCGATTACCTATTAATTCGCCGGAAACAAATGAACAAGAATACAAAACAAGAAAACGCACACCGTCGGTCAGACAAGGCCATGTCAACTTCATTTCTTTGGCCCTAGCATTAACATTATTTATGTCAATCGCAATCAACACTGCGCACGGCATGATGTACAACATTTCAAAATTAAGGAATAATCAGTCCTTATATTTCGATCCTGTGGCCAAAATGAATCTCATCCGTGATAAATGGACCTTAGTCGTCTATTACGATATGTCACCCTACTGGGAGGGCACAACTGCGCTAGAAAAACTATTAACACATTTAAATAGCACGTGTACTAATATAAACAGCGGCGTTTGTAACATGATAGTGCCGCAACTACAGCACGAGTTCCTCGAACTGAGATACTACAACACGCTCTTGATGACACAACAATTCATCGCATCCTCCAGACAGCGTCGTGGCCTTATCAATGGGTTAGGTTACGTAGCGAATTATCTTTTCGGCGTATTGGATGAGCGTTTCGCTGAACAATACACTAAGGACATTGAACTCATAAAGCGAAATCAAAATCATTTGGCAAAATTATGGAAAAACCAAACGTCTGTTGTAGAGTCGGAATACAACATCCTAAAACGAACTGAAAAGATTATCCATAAGCAACACAAAACTATAAATCATCATTTAGATACATTGGACAAATTAACAAATGGAGTACAACAAGTAATGAATAACATGAGTATAGTACAAGGACAAATCGTAACTGCATTGGCTGCAAATACTTTGCTCCAAACATTAAGGGGTAATCAAGACACTTTATTGGACACGTTGACGGACATTCGCCATGGTCAGTTTAACATACATCTATTAACACCTAAACAACTACAACAAGAACTCAATGTCATTGCTGGACAACTTACGGATGATCTAATGCTACCTATCGATCAAACTGATGTGAGAAAACTGTATCATCTATTGCAAATAAAAGCACGGACCACAGAAAAATATTTTATATTCCAAATTACATTCCCATTGATCAGTAGAGATCGTTACAAATTATACAGAGTGATACCAATTCCCAAACAATTCGGTAAGAATATGACAAGCATTGTGCCGAAATCAGAATACATTGCAGTGAATCTGCAAAAGGATAAGTACATACCGACAAATAACAATGAGCTTTCAACATGTCTCACTCAGGAAGAGACTTATATGTGCTTACTAAAGAAGCCTGTGTACCATCTAGGCAGTGACAACAACAATTACTGCAATCTCAATCAAGAGACTAACCAATGTAAAGTTGAACAAAATTTATGTTCAAACACGTGGATACCATTGAACGATCCTTCTGTGTATTTATACCACTGCTGTAACAACTATTCTATTAAAATAATTTGTGGAGAGAATATCACAGTCGAACAACTCAACCAAGCAGGAGTAATATACCTCGGCCTGGGTTGTGTTATCAAAGGGCAAGATTTTACCTTGCATGTAAACACAAAATTTGAGAATAACATGACGGTTCAGTCAAATATTTACGTACCCAAGATTGACCAACTTAACAACATTATTAATGTGAGCTTACCGATCGAAACAGTTCACGATAATCAAACTGAGGAAGACGAATTAGATGACGACTTGCTCAAAATCTACAAACAAATCAAACAGCTAAGAAACACTGACGTAGAACTAGACGACATGTTGTCACCACATGACATCCATCAATACGTGGTAAGCTACACCCTCGTGCTGGCGGCGGCTGTGGGCACGGCCGTGCTCCTGTGGCGGTGGCGACGACGCCGCATGCGACGCGTACTGATCTCCCCAAACATCGAGCTACAAAATGTCAACGACGCGAGTACTAGTGTTTGTGCGCGACAATGTAACAAGGCTGACCGTCAGCTCAGTGCTCAAAGTGTAGTGCGTGGTTAAAAAACAAAAACTAGAGACATTAAGATTATCTATTAGCTTTTCTAAACGCTATAGTTTTGTATTATCTTAAGAATCTCCACTAACATTAGGTTACTATCATCTTAACTAACATGATTGTATTATCACCATCTCATCTTAACTGCATCTTTGCCGCCCCGGAATATGTTCGGTCTAAGCAACCGAACACTTGCTAACGCAGCAATTTACTACAATTGTACTTTAACATCAGTGCATTACGAGACACAAAACGGACCGGGTGCATTCATCTAACATAACCTTTTAACATAACATTTTAACGTTACATTTAACATAACATTTGTAGAACTTTAATAAACTATCCAAAACCAATCAGTGCTTTTATATCATATACGACCTCGCACCCCGCACAATTAGGGAGTTTTTTGCGGCCGAGCCCGCGGATGGCACCGACGCGTCACGCTCGGCGTTTATCGCGGCGGCGCACGCAGCGGCAATTCTCGATGACAACAGTCGACACGTGCGCTCCCATCTCTCGCCAACATAAAACTAGTCGATTTGATCGAGGCGAGCGTGCGCCGCCGCGATGCCCGCCGCGTGCTTCGCTACACGCTAGAAGATTCGCCGCGGGCGCCGCGGCGGGCACCGCCACGCTTCCAGTCTCGCTTCTCTATGAACATGGTCGTATATTGCTATAAGTTTGTGTTTACGCGTGCGATGATGCGTGCCGCTTCACGCGCCGCCCCACCGTAAACAGAAAAAACGTCCGACGCGCCGCGAGACGCCACGCCACACGTGACGCGAGACGCCCCGCGTCTCCGTAAATGAGGCCTAAAGGTGTCCATTAGTGCACGATCAACAAGTTTAGTTCACTGGAATACACTGTTTAACTTTACCTTGATTCTATGATGTCCATTTACAATAAGTTTTTTAGCTTATTCGCTTCGAACACCAACCACTTGAAGGCAGATTACTCTAAATATAAGCACTTGAAAACTATTTTAATAATTTAAAATCGGTTCGTACTCAAGAATAGGGATGAAACGTATTTACGCTACCAGGTTTTCATACCAGGTATTTGCTTCCAAGTACGTACACCAGGTGCCGACCCGAAATACTTGCAAGACTTTAAAGTACGGCTTTTAAATACGGCTACTCGGATTCGGTCCGATCGGGGCTAGACGCGCGCCCGCCCGAGTCCCTGATTCGTGAGTCATGACGTAACTTCGAACGTTGCGCGTCGGCTCGCTTCGGCCGCGTTCGGGTCTCGATTACTCTCGAACGATTATGCTCCTTATTTGTAAGGTTTTACGACACAATGTGGCATGAAAGTATTTTACTTTAATGGTTTGTCTTTGCAAGTATTTATTTGTATACGGGGTTGTGCCCCAAATTAAATTAAACGCTATGGCCTCTAGCGTGCCATGTAAACGATTGTTTTCTGTTGCCGGGAACATATTAACAGAGAGAAGATCCCGACTGGGAAGTCGCAAAGTAAAGCAACTCTTGTTTCTACAACAAAATAAAAATAATTAAAAAAATATATATATTGTTAAAAAAAGAAAAAAAAAGAAAATCGTGTACATAAAGAATGATTTATATTTTAATAAAAAAAATGTGTATAAAGTAAATGAATTGAAATCTTTTAACTACGCCTGCTAAGCCACACTACATTTTTAAACAAAATCATGACAAAATATCGTAAAAACTAAAACAATCGTAAAAATAATTCTCTTAGCAGCCAGTCCTAAGCCTGTGATCAAAGTAGGAAGGAAAGATTTCATTTTCATGTACAAAAGTATAAGAATGTCGTATGGTACGAACTAGAAATATACTGAAATACGGACTTGGGCTTAAAATACTTTCAAGTATTTTAATACCTGGATTTCGTCCCTGGTATTTTTACATACTCGTATTTGCAAGCCCTGGTATTGATACTTGCAAGTATATCTCATCCCTACTCAAGAAATCAACACTGACAAGCACTGACAAGAATCTTGTTATGTAAACAAACGTTCCGATTCACACTAGCGTGCAACTAAATTAAATGTTAACGTAGTCCCCCGTAGCTATTTTAAATTGTTTTCCTACTTTATTAATGTAAATTCTTGAAAATTATTACTTCCTTTTTATAAAAGTTACTTAGATCCTTTTAAAAATATATTTTAACAAGACATTTTTTGAGTTAAATGTATTCTATTGGTTTACAATGAACTTGCGATTCGGACAAACATCTGAAAGAGACAACGTTATACAGATCTATATAGCGCTTATCTTTTCTGTTTAGCAGGGAATAGACAAAATCTTTAAAATCGTTCGTTCTTTCCTAGCCCCTAGCAGGAATACAATCATACTGAGTGATTAAGTTCATGGTACGAAATGAAGTAATATTACTTTATTATGGAAACAAAACGTTCCTGCAATAAGATTGTTTTGTAAATCTTTATGGTCGGCCCCCAGGTCTTTGCGTAATTACTTCTTAGACAAAACTTTTTGCCATTTCTACAAAAACATTACCAGTAGTAGCACAGTTTAGCCAGTTTAGTCTTAATTTATCATTTTAAAATAAATGAAAAACATGCGAAGTACTAGGAGTCCATAAAAAACGAGAATTGTTATTGATAATTTTAAAAAACGGTTCACAGATCCCTAAAAAAATTCCTTTGAGACGCTCAAATGTTATTGAACACGATAAAATATTTTGTCCCAGTCGCACGCGCCGCCTGCGTGTATAATGTGAGAGAGATGGCAATGTTTTCGTCGTCCGTTCGGCTACTCTCTTTGGCGGTACTTGCGGCATCTTTGAACGCGCCCCGGTAGTGAAATTAGGTAAATAAATAAATATAATTTTGCATTAGTGGTAGGCATGGGCTAACTATATTCATTAAAAGATTGGATATGTAGTTGTTAGCGATTCTTATGATAATGTTACATACACTGATAATTTTCTGTATTAGCAACATTAAATGTATTTTTGCACTGACAACTGGAACGAACTGCGACTTGACAGCGCGGCGCTTTTTGACATTTTGAGAGATTATAAAAAGACACGCTGCGCTGCCCCAAGTCTCTTTCAAGTCCAATTTTCGGAGTAAGCAACATCTTACAGTAAGTGCTAGTATATAAGATATTGATTCCAACTGTTGTTGATTGATGTTATTTGTGATATTTGTGTGTGCCGCCTTTGGTGTGTTACCCGTTTTGGTCGTTTTATTTAAACTAGCTTCTGCCAGCGACTTCGTACGCGGATCCTGTTGCTTATGCCAGCGACATTCAGTGTTATAAACGTAAGAGTAGACAAAAATAAACAGAAAGCTCAGAACTGCTAAGCTATCGGGAGTTACACGTGTTATTGTGAGTTAACCATAAAAGATAGACGTATGCTGTTGTGAGACATTTTTTATATAATTTTAAGGAGAACATTTCCGTTATACATGTTTTCTGTGTAGCTTTAACCATTAAGGCTGCAAACGCGACGGAAGCTTAAAAAATGGAGTAATTTCTCCCGTTTCCCCAACATTTCCCTTCACTGCTCTGCTCCTATTAATCGTAGCGTGATGAAAAGTATACTATAACCTGCCCAGGAGTATGAAGAATGATTATACCTAGTTTCGTTAAAATCCATCGAGTAGTTTTTGTTTCTATAAAGAACATACAGACAGACAGACAGACAGACAGACAGACAGACAGACAGACAGACAGACAGACAAAAATTTTACTGTTTGCATTTTTAGCATCAGTATCAATCACTTATCACCCCCTGATAGTTATTTTGGAAATATATTTCATGTACAGAATTGACCTCTCTACAGATTTATTATAAGTATAGATAACCTGATAACCTGATAACAATCCCCGTAGGTACACTAAATAACTTTTTTAGTCAACCTTTTCTCTAAAGGTAATACATAGATTACAATTCAGAAGTGGGATAAACGGGTAGTTTATTTTTAAATGCATTCGCTTATCCCGCCCACAAGTGATTTTTTTCCCACCTAATTTTGCATCTTCTACTTTTGTTTTGCCTTGAAAGTACCTACGTAACCTAATGTGAGCACCGTTAAAATTTATTTTTGATAAAATGGGTCCTATTTTATCTAAGCGGGCATAGTGATGTGTAGTTTCAAAAGGTGTCCTCGGGTTTCTTCTAACACTCTGGGGTACTACCGCACCACACGTGCCTCGCCAGGGCTACACCCTGGAGGCACTACACACCACACGTACCTTGCCAGGGCTACACCCTGGAGGTATTGCCACACCACACGTACCTTGCCAGGGCTACACCCTGGTGGTACTACCACACCACACGTATACCTTGCCAGGGCTACACTCTGGAGGTATTATCACACCACACATACACATGCCGCGCCAGGGTGGCACCCTGGATGCTATTGCCACACCACACGTGCCTTGCCAGGGCTACTCCCTGGAGGCATTACCACATTACACGTACCTCGCCGAAGCTACACCCTAGGGTTGTTAGAGGACAACTCGGGCTGTGTTCAGGTGGATTATGGACAGATTTTGGATCGTTGTTAAATAACCGTAGCGAACATATCTATCAAATTATGAGTCGTTGTTACCATAACCAGAGTTTGCTTATTAATTAAATGAGCGGACCAGTGATAAGTACCCACTTTTATTTGGAAATAATCTAAATGCATCAAAAGGTTATGTTATCTAGTTATGTTATTGACACTTACTGAAGCTAAAATTAGGTAAATTAATATTATTAAGATTGCGGTTTGACAGATAGTCCGACATATATTGCCTGCTGGCTTTTGCTCGCGGCTTCGCCCGCGTACATAAAATGTGGCCAGTGTCACTCGAGAATGAAGCGGGTTTCTGTGAAAAAAAAAATGGCAATCGGACCAGTGTTTTCAGAGATTACTTCTTAAAACCTTAATATATCATCGTCATCATCATCATATCAGCCGGGGGGACGCCCCCCGGCTGATATGATGACTGCTGGACGTGGGTCTCCTCCAGGCGTCGCCGCTGCGACCGGTCCTGTGCTCACGCATCGTTGGAAGATACGCAGCGTTGGAAGGCCTCCAACAAGGTGGACCGACGACCTGGTCAGGGTCGCGGGAATCCGATGGATGCGTGACTCACTTAATAAATACTTAGGTATAATTTTAGAGTGAGCGTGCGACGATCATCCCTCGTTCAATAACCGTGAGTTCATAGTGCTGCGCTCGCTCGGCTTGTTTTCGATCTACCGTACCTACCACTGCCTTGCGTTATTTGATATTCTGTGTATATTTCACTATAACTTATAAATATTGTTACGTACGTAGGTAATTAAATGCCAATTTACCAATAAAGAACTTTATTTACCACAAACAATAAGTAATCAGTCCAGTCAACAATAATCCAAATCACAATTAGCACTAGAGTTCCGTTACACTATCGCCTCGGTTGTTAGATAAAATCACTTCGCACACTTAGGTAGATCGCTCTCGTTCGCAGTCGAAATCAAAACCGACTCGCTTTCGGCCGGGGGGCTCGTATTTATATGCGGAGCAAGGAAAATTCTAGATACCGACGTCTCAGGATAAATCCAGAACAATAGAGTCGCGTCGCGGGGCCATAAATCAATTTTATTACTTTGTCCTTCGCGAGTCACTCACGCGAATTTCGACTCTATTGTTAATATCGGAAAGTACCATTTCCCTTTTCCACCTACTTTTACCTACTAAATAATGGTAGAAGTAGGTACCTACTTGCGAAGGATTGTTCCAGATCTTGCCAGGCTAGGTAGGTACTTGTGTTCTAGAGCTTTCGAACAGCAATGCGTTTTAATTATTTGTTGCTATTCATTATTTTGTCGGAGATATGACGTGTTGAAGTTTAACGGCGTAACAATATACTAGCTGCTCCCTGCGGCTTCGCCCGCGTAATAGCAGAAAATTATCCCAAGGGAACATACTTCCGAGATAAAAGGGTATTCTATATTCTATTCCAGAACATGGTCTATCCGTGTACCAAGTTTCATCAAAATCGGTTTTGCCATTTAGGCGTGAAGCCGTAACAAACGCGTAATAAGTAAGGATTATATATTATTCCATTACTACTAGTAAACCATGCGTTGTGCCAAAATGTTCAGATTTACATTTCAACCACAGAGTACCTACTTACTACGGCGGCAGAGATAATTATTTTACAATAAATAATGAGTAACCGTAAGTTTCATGTATTTTGGGTGGATTATCTGACTGTCCCTTTTTCGAATCCTTTGTACATTATTAAGGAAGCGGTGTAACAGAACGAAACACTGCGCCAGTAAATCAGTGCTAGCATCGATATGTTATATACTCGTATGTACCACGCACTAGATTATGCGTGCCGAACACTCGCTTCAGACGACACAGGTGTAATGTAGACTGTACACATTAAACATTACACTATGTTGAACGTGTAACTGCCACGAAATTCATAACGCGAAAAAAAAATGTACGCTCTAAAAGCTATATTAGCGCGGCATATTTTAATAGTTCTATAAAGGGCTTGTTGTCTATCACTAGAAAATAAGTCGATAAGTGCTAGGTACTTGAGTTGGCAAATTGCGACGTGAGCGGAGCGTGGTAATATGACGAGCCACGCGGTCACGTGACTGTTACCGCGATTTATGCGAACCTTGAATACTTATAAAATCACAACTTCTTGGTATTTTCAAATAAAACAATGGTGTACACCAACCCTGGGTACAGCACGGGTTGCGGTAAGTCATAGCAGCCATTGCGCCTACCAGGGCACAGCTGGGTATGGGATCGAAGCGGCCCCTTAGTCGCCCGGATGGCCCGGTCACTAGTGATGTTCAATTCCGCTATAAACTCTAAACACGCTATGGACTATTGAATATATTTTTATAGCGCGCTATTTTATATGCTATCACTATAACACGTTATAATTAAACACGGCAATCAAATGAACGCGGTGGCGTTGTCATTTTATTCGGCAACGCGCTAAACGGATACAATAAACGCTATATTGCTATCCCGTTTTGGCCCTGTTGTTAACGTTTTGTTGAGCAAAACGTTATATTATAGCGCGAAGGCAGAGCCAATATAACAAACGCTATACGCTATGAACAAATAGCGTGTTATATTTTGGCGCTATACGTTATATTAGCCATCACTACCGGTGACGATGTAGTTCTAGCCAACAACCAGGAAACTAACAAGCTTATGACTGGTTTTGCATGATAGCTATGGAGGCTTGGTACCTACCTACATAGATTCTTTACATTTCGCATATGCTGAAACTGGTGTTGTAATATGGCTTTGCTGTTTAACGAGATTTTACATACTTACTAACATTGTCCATTTATCTGAAACCAGGTTAAATGGCGAATCAGTATTATATATGTAGTACCTAAGCCTATTATATATTTTATCTCATCTCACAATTATAAATAGCTTTGCTGGCAAAATTCATAGATAAATATTTATCTTATTTTTCTGCGAAACTCCTTGTAATTATAATGAGCATTGGAAAAAGTAGGTAGTAAAGTTAGCTGCAAGCACTTGGTGGGTGAGTGGGTACTGAGTAAACTTATTTGAGCTAGCTGACCTGGCAAACTTCGTCCCGCCTGGCAGTCAATGTGTGGTATATATTTCGATATAGTCAACTAGTTCTGGTGGGGCAGAGCCTAAGTAATATATCAATATCAGGTTGTACACAATTTTAATATATGAAATTATCTGCATTGACTTATAATGGTACAATAAAACATTAAGATGATGACCTATACGATTTACCATGGGTAGCTGAAGAATATAAAATTGCATATTATTTGTTTAAACATGAGTAGTTGCCAAATACATAGTTTAACATATTGAAACATAATAAAAAACATAAGGGAAATCAATGAATTATAAAATAAATTTAATTAAGAGGAAATGAAGCAAGTAATCACTATCCAAATAAACTAATACTTAGATTATACTAAAGAATGTGTAAAAAAAAAAGTTTCAGTATTTTAATATTGTAGGCGTCAGGTATATAATATGTAAGCATCATCGCTTGTTGGCTCTAATTGAAACAGATGATAAATAGTACTGATAGTTGAATAATCAAGGTAGAATAAAATCATTATATTCAACAAAATATGGTCGGCAACTGTCTAAACTGTTGAGTGTAAATATAAATATACAATTTTGCTGTTGTTTAAATGTTGTTTGTATTATTTTTGAAGTGATATGGGTACCAAGAATTAGCTGAATCCCATTATTTTAGTTCTTGTCCAACTAGGAAAACTAGCTTAAAATTTGTATTTGTTCTTGGTTTAAAAATACACACTGAGTATGTTCTGTGTAGTTTCACACTGGTGAAAAGTTGTGACTGCAAGTCTGAAAAACTTTCGAGTCTAAACTTGGCCTTACGTATTGCAACACGTCATGGATATTGTGATAAACTTGCAATACTGCAGCCGTTGTTGATGTTCGATAACGGTAGACTGATTAATCGATACTGTATACTTTATCTATGGAAACATAAATAATATTGAAAATTGTAATTTTATATCTACCTACAATTTAACAGGAAAGTGCTCTGAGCATTAATATGCGGACTTTGGTCACGGTAATAATATCATACAGTATAGTCGCTAGATGGCGCTACTAGGAGAACCACTTACGTTTAGACAGCTCTGTAATTAATTGATCATAAATAAATCTACGTGAATATTATCATATTTTTACCATCATAGTAAAGCTATAAGAACAATAAATAAGTGGAAGTGTTATCTATCACATCAGTGTGAATAATTCAAATCAACTATCAAAATTATCTCTCAGTTATATGACATATTTAAAGTGAAATAAACTGTTAACTGTGCTCAAATCACCGATGACAAACTAAAAAGTGTACGGCCACAACAAGATACAATCAAACGAGTCGAAAAACATCATACGGCAAGTACAAAAATTTTGTGCAAAAATTTGTGGAATGTCTGTGAGGATGACTCATCAAGCATAACGTTTCTATAATTTAAAAATCACTGCTGTATCAAGGGAACGCACAATTCACTTGCTATCATAAAGTACAAGTGGCCTAGTGGGTACAGACGGCACACTACAAGTGAATTGCCTCGAGTTCGAACCCAGCCGACTGTAATAATTTTTGTGTTTTAAAGATTTCTAAATCTTGTTCTTCTATAACATAGCGAATAGAAATATTTGCGCCGGGTGTATGACCATATTAAAAACTAAAGAATACCTGCAATGTTCAACTTGCAACTTACGGTATGATCTGCTTTGTTCGAATGTTACCGTTAAGGGATTTAAAATAATGAAGGTCGCGGACAAAGCAGTCTGGAAATGTCAAAATTGTATAAGCAAGCTACCGAAAACTAACATAGACACACCGGTAAGATCAACGCGAACCGATGACAGCCCTACACAATATACATTCAGTCGACGACGGCTCTAAACAAAGTCCGATAACACCCGTTGATACCATCACTGTCACAAACCGTTTCTCACAAGATTTAAGTTTATTAGGCGATACCAAGTACTCGGAAGACAGAGAAACACCCTGTGGCACCAATATTCAAGAGGAATTAACTTTAAAGAATCTAAGCGAATTGATAATAATCCGTTTACAAGAAAACAATAAATCTATTATAAAGGAACTACAAAACACCATCCAAATAGAAATAAACAAAGCAATTACTAAAGTTAGGGAAGAAATTCAAAGTAAAACAGACTCCCTTTCTAAGGAAAATAAGCAAAGACAAGATGAAATTGAAACAATAACCAAAAAAAATAGAGAATTTATCCGCAGAAAAAGAAAAATTAAAGAAAGAAATTAATTATTTAACAATGCTGAAACCGGAAAAACACTTCAAATTTACAGAGAACAACTCGAAAAAAATAGTACTCTACGGTTTCCCTGAATATTATAATGAACCAGATTATGATCAGCAAGGCAGGCTAATTGATCTCTGCTATGAATACCTAAATGTTGACCTTACAGGGTATATTGAGGAAACATACAGACTAGGTAAAAATTATAATAAAAACCGGCCTCTAGTAGTTGAACTTCTTAGTAAACGAATGACTAAATATATGATAGAAAATAAGCAGTGCCTCCAAGGAACAAGAGTATTTCTGTCAGAGTTTCTCGACGATAATGCAAGATCAGAAAGAAAAGAAATGCGTGAAGAAATGCTGAAAGCAAGGAAAAAAGGGTTGTATTCAATAATAAGAAACAATCAGTTATTCATAGAAGGCAAAAGAATAGACATAAATAAGGAGCAAACCAATACCTACCCAAAAAATAAAATTGAGCAAAACCAAACTCAATACTACATAAATGAGGATAGAGACAATCATACATTTCGAAACTCTAGACCAACCATTTAAAATCTTGTTTCAAAATATTCAAAGCATTTACAACAAGCAACATCTTCTAGAAGCTTTCATCAATGATAAGCCCACCTACAAGGCAATATGCATGTGTGAAACCTGGTTAACTGAAGACAAATTAGAAACTTTGCACTTTACTGGATACAAAACTGCTGCATCGTATTGCCGTCGCTATCGAACTGGCGGCGGTGTCTGTATTATATTAGATAATGACTTAGAATGCATAGTGTTGTGATATTGGAGACTTTTCAGTTGAATATTGTATAGAAGTATGTGCATGTAAGATACCAAAACAAAACTTAATAATAGTCACTATGTACTGGAATAGAAAAGAGGAAGATATTTTTATCTGTCAACTAAAACAAATAATGCATTGTATAAATAACAAATATAAAACATTTAACGTCATAATAGTAGGAGATTTTAACATAAACATTTTAGAAAATAGCGCAAAGTCAAACCAATTGATAAATATTATGCTAGAGTATAAATTTGTACAACATATCAAAGAACCCACGCGAATCTCACATTCCACGTCAACCTGTTTAGACTTGATATTCACAAATTTTGATGATAATACTATGTATACAACTGTTGAGGAATTGGGATTTTCGGACCATAGCGGAACAGTTATTCAAATGAAACCGAAACCACAAACTAAACAATCAGTTACGTTCGTCAATAAAAGACTTTTTAATAAAATTAACATACAAAAATTCAAATCCAAACTAAAAATACAAAACTGGGATACTATTATACAGCCGAATAAAAATGTAAACGAAAACTATCAGTCATTCCATAATACACTGACAGAAATCTTAGATGAATGTATACCTATATGTAGACTTAAAATACAAAATAAAAATAAAAATTATTGGTTAACTACAGGAAAAAAAGAGTCCTGCAAAAATAAAAGATTGTTAAAAATTCTGTCTCAAAAATTAAATAATTCTGTTCTTACGACATAGTATAAAAATATGAAAAAATCCTAAAAAAAATCTGTACAAACTGCAAAAAAAATACACTATATTAAGAAAATGAATAAATCAACAAATAAAATTAAAACTATGTGGAATATTGTAAAGGAACGAACTAACAAAAAATGCAAAAAAGATAAACAAAATATAATTTTACAAACAACGCACCCGGTAACTGAACCTAAACAAGTGGCAAATATATTCAATGACTTTTTCGCATCCATAGGGGAAAATACCGACAAAACACCGGGATATAAACCCAGAGACACCTCAGTAATGAACCCTACTGAAAATACCATGTTTCTTACCCCAGTTGACGGATACGAAATTAACAAGATTTTAAAAAACCTGAAAAATAAAAACGGCCACGGCATAAAAAAAGCTCTAATAAAACCTATCCATAAAAAGAATGCTAAAACAGATCCCAGTAACTATAGGCCCATTGCTCTTCTTCCCACAGCATCAAAAGTCTTTGAACGAGCAATGTGCGATCGTGTGCACTCTTTTTGTGAGAAATATAAGATATTTGACGACTGCCAAAACGGATTTCGCAAAAACCGATCTACTACGCTAGCAGTGTACAAGTATATCCAAGAAGCATTAAATATAATTAATAAAAAGCAATACGCAGTAGGAATATTGCTAGATATGACTAAGGCCTACGAAAAAGTGCAATTTAAAATATTACTGAATAAGCTGTACGGTAGAATACGCGGGAAAGCTCATGATTGGTTCGTATCATATTTGAAGGATAGAGAGCAACAGGTTGAGATTGAATATTATAATCGAGCAACTAGAGAAACACAGCTCATAAGATCTGATGTTAGACCAATACATGCTTCAATCCCCCAAGGAAGTGTTATAGGATGTCTCCTTTTCCTTATATACATTAATAACCTTCCCAAGACCATTGACGGGCCATGTGTACTGTTTGCAGATGACATTTCTATCCTCACCTCATGCCAAAATAATAATAATCTAGATGAAAAACTTACCACTATCCTTAACAAAACAATAAACTGGATAAGTGATCATAATCTCGAAATTTACTTTACAAAAACAAAATTAATAACCTTTCATCCTCGGCAAAAAACGCAAATAAATATAAATTTTACATTTAACCAACATAAATTAGAAACAGTTAACAATTTCACTCTCTTAGTTTTAACAATAGACACACACTTAAACTGGAAAACACATATACAGAAAGTTAAAACAAAAATTTCAAAGTTTTCATATGCCCTTACCGAAATTAAAAAGACCACAAATTTGCAAACCGCACTAGTAACATACTATGCTTACGCCCACGCTTGGTTCAACTATGGCATTATTTTATGGGGAAATAGCACAGACGCTCCCTCCCTATTTACCTTACAAAAAAAACTGATACGAATTATCTATACTAATATTATAAAGAGGTTTGTAAGTTTGTAAGTTTGTAAGTTTGTAAGTTTGTAAGTTTGTAAGTTTGTAAGTTTGTAAGTTTGTAAGTTTGTAAGTTTGTAAGTTTGTAAGTTTGTAAGTTTGTAAGTTTGTAAGTTTGTAAGTTTGTAAGTTTGTAAGTTTGTAAGTTTGTAAGTTTGTAAGTTTGTAAGTTTGTAAGTTTGTAAGTTTGTAAGTTTGTAAGTTTGTAAGTTTGTAAGTTTGTAAGTTTGTAAGTTTGTAAGTTTGTAAGTTTGTAAGTTTGTAAGTTTGTAAGTTTGTAAGTTTGTAAGTTTGTAAGTTTGTAAGTTTGTAAGTTTGTAAGTTTGTAAGTTTGTAAGTTTGTAAGTTTGTAAGTTTGTAAGTTTGTAAGTTTGTAAGTTTGTAAGTTTGTAAGTTTGTAAGTTTGTAAGTTTGTAAGTTTGTAAGCTTGTAAGTTTGTAAGTTTGTAAGTTTGTAAGTTTGTAAGTTTGTAAGTTTGTAAGTTTGTAAGTTTGTAAGTTTGTAAGTTTGTAAGTTTGTAAGTTTGTAAGTTTGTAAGTTTGTAAGTTTGTAAGCTTGTAAGCTTGTAAGTTTGTAAGTTTGTAAGTTTGTAAGTTTGTATGTAGGGGGTAATCTCTGGAACTCATAATCCAATTCTAAAAATTTTTTAACTGGCAGAAAGCTACATTATTCCTGAGTGCTATAGGCTATAAATTGTTTCTATAGCATGTATATTAACCGAGCTATCACAACTTTTGTCTAGCAAGTCGGAAAAAAATACCTCATAAAACAGAATTATTTGCGTGCGCTGCCTAAACAGTTGCTTAAAATTAAAAACAATGTATGGCTACCTGGTTCGTCTTAATTATTTCTACAAAAAAGTCCGCGATACCATATCTCTATCTTTTATATTTTATCTTTTATACTTCTTTTATTGCATTAAAAATTTTTTTTTTCGGCATACTTACGTTTGGTTGATTATTTGAGCAACAAAATATTAATTCTTATGACAATACATTATTTCAGTATCACAAGAACATCATACAGATAAGATTTACCATTTACAGTATATCAATTGGTCATACAGTTTCGGAGATAATATAAAATTACTAAAACGCAAAATGCCCCTAGCATAACTTTCATTGTGCAGACGTTTTACCTATTTGCCCATAGATGGCGTTCTGCAATTACGTAATTTTTCTGGAATCGCGGTGTTAAGACTTTCTGTGGATTGATGATCCTCTCGAATTATTATGCCCACGTTGTCGTTAGTTGGAGTTCTTCTGTCAGTCGCTTATTGATTTCGGTTGTTTCGTTCGTATGGTTGTTGTTGTTGATAGATACCTCATAATTGAAAATATCGTAATTTCGTTGTACGTTTGTTTTGTATGTTCGTAGTTTCGTACTTTGTTCTATCGTAATAATCGATACGAGTTATTCGATATTACGATTGTTTTGTTTTGTAAAGGCGGACGGTGTTCGAGTCGCTCTCCCTTTGTTCATAATTGTTTTCAAGTCTGTGCGCAGTTTGTTGAGAGCACACATGCATGCCTAAAAGGAAATCTCAAATGTCCCGGCAGACATCACAGACAAGAGCCGCTCCAGTACGCCGTACGGAAGAATCTGCCCCTGAAAATGAGCAGTGCCTCTCGAGAAATAGAGAATATATTTCGCGAGCGCTCACAGCGCCTAGCTAGCCAAAATGTGAGGACGTCGCGGGCCCGTGCTAGAGAAACTAGCGCTGAACGTGCGCACCGTCTATCTGAGTTAAGGCAGCATGTCTCTGAGACAAGGGATAAGGAGACTAGGGCTGAGCGCTCGCAGCGGCTTGGTAGGCAAAATGTCATAACATCGCAGGCCCGTGCTCGCGAATCTAGCGCTGAACGTGCGCAGCGTCTATTTCATTTAAGGCAGCATGTCTCTGAGACAAGGGATAGGGAGACTAGCGCTGAGCGCTCGCAGCGGCTTGGTAGGCAAAATGTCATAACATCGCAGGCCCGTGCTCGCGAATCTAGCGCTGAACGTGCGCAGCGTCTATCTCATTTAAGGCAGCATGTCTTTGAGACAAGGGATAGGGAGACTAGCGCTGAGCGCTCGCAGCGGCTGGGTAGGCAAAATGTCATAACATCGCAAGCCCGTGCTCGGGAATCTAGCGCTGAACGTGCGCAACGTCTATCTGAGTTAAGGCAGCATGTCTCTGAGACAAGGGATAGGGAGACTAGCGCTGAGCGCTTGCAGCGGCTTGGTAGGCAAAATGTCATAACATCGCAGGCCCGTGCTCGGGAATCTAGCGCTGAACGTGCGCAGCGTCTATCTCATTTAAGGTGGTGCATCACGACTCACATTTTCACTGTTTTTCATACAACCGCTCATAACTGATTATGACGTTATTACACACTTTTCATTAGATATTTTGGAAACACAGTATCTTGTGGATATTATCTAGGTTTCTAAAGAAACCAATTTCTAAATTTGTGTAAAACTAATCCAGTAAAAACCTCTGAAAATCTCCTATTTTGTATGAACTTTGACACTTCATAATTTGCCTAAAAATTAAAAAAGTCAAAAAAGTAATCCTCTAGAGACCTTGTAAATTTTATTAAGATTCTAAATGACGACAACTTTTTCCAAAAACTTTTAAGGGTTTAAAAAAAACAGCTATTTCCTGGAGCAAGTTTTGTGAAATTTTCGAGTGAATCTCGGAATTACCGTATACTAACAGAGTTTCCAGGCGTTCTCTTTCTTTTTTTGAATGAATGAATGAATGAATGATATATTTATTTGCATGAATATAACATGTTCTTAACATTTAGTAGGTCTCACTATATTCGGCATATTTCAGCCGTACAAATATTTAGATTTTACATCTTTAGCATGCAGTAGGTACACATTTAGTCATTAACATTATCTTAAAATAATTTCATCATGTCAATTTAAATAACAAAATTTTACCAATAAATTAAAAGTAAATCTATACTAATATTATAAAGAGGTAAAATTTGTAAGTTTGTAAGTTTGTAAGTTTGTAAGTTTGTAAGTTTGTAAGTTTGTAAGTTTGTAAGTTTGTAAGTTTGTAAGTTTGTAAGTTTGTAAGTTTGTAAGTTTGTAAGTTTGTAAGTTTGTAAGTTTGTAAGTTTGTAAGTTTGTAAGTTTGTAAGTTTGTAAGTTTGTAAGTTTGTAAGTTTGTAAGTTTGTAAGTTTGTAAGTTTGTAAGTTTGTAAGTTTGTAAGTTTGTAAGTTTGTAAGTTTGTAAGTTTGTAAGTTTGTAAGTTTGTAAGTTTGTAAGTTTGTAAGTTTGTAAGTTTGTAAGTTTGTAAGTTTGTAAGTTTGTAAGTTTGTAAGTTTGTAAGTTTGTAAGTTTGTAAGTTTGTAAGTTTGTAAGTTTGTAAGTTTGTAAGTTTGTAAGTTTGTAAGTTTGTAAGTTTGTAAGTTTGTAAGTTTGTAAGTTTGTAAGTTTGTAAGTTTGTAAGTTTGTAAGTTTGTAAGTTTGTAAGTTTGTAAGTTTGTAAGTTTGTAAGTTTGTAAGTTTGTAAGTTTGTAAGTTTGTAAGTTTGTAAGTTTGTATGTAGGGGGTAATCTCTGGAACTCTAATCCAATTCTAAATTTTTTTTTACTGGCAGAAAGCTACATTATTCCTGAGTGCTATAGGCTATAAATTGTTTCTATAGCATGTATATTAACCGAGCTATCACAACTTTTGTCTAGCAAGTCGGAAAAAAATACCTCATAAAACAGAATTATTGCCGTGCGCTGCCTAAACAGTTGCTTAAAATTAAAAACAATGTATGACTACCTGGTTCGTCTTAATTATTTCTACAAAAAAGTCCGCGATACCATATCTCTATCTTTTATATTTTATCTTTTATACTTCTTTTATTGCATTAAAAATATTTTTTTTCGGCATACTTACGTTTGGTTGATTATTTGAGCAACAAAATATTAATTCTTATGACAATAAATTATTTCAGTACCACAAAAACATCATACAGATAAGATTTACCATTTACAGTATATCAATTGGTCATACAGTTTCGGAGATAATATAAAATTACTAAAACGCAAAATGCCCCTAGCACAACTTTCATTGTGCAGACGTGCAGACGTTTTAGCTATTTTTTTTTTATATTTTGGGCAAAAATCATCTTGTGAAAACCCCCGCCCTTGGGTGGAGCAGGAGATAGTGTCAGACTCTTACTGACTAAAACCCACCCCGTTCCTTCTAGCCTTCAAACCAGGGCACGAGTTCCCTTTCGGATAACCCTGGACCCGGTAGGCTTCGACCCAGCTGGGCCTCTGCTGTAGCTGACAACTCCTTGAGGCGCGCGGGAACAGTGCGCGCCGTCGACGTCTTGGGCTCGGTCCATTACCGGACGATCTGACAGCGAGCTACCCATGGCTCGCTGTCCGCGAGCCCGCGTCTACGGTGGCCGGAAATCGGGATCGGAATCCCGGCGGCGGCGGCGGGGGCGCCGTTGCCTGATGCGGTCTGCCTCCTCCTTTGCTAGCATTACTGCTTCGCAGAAGGAGGCGACCGCCTGCCATTCCTCCTCGCTCCGGACCATGGCCTCAACCAGGGCCCGGCGCGAGAGGTCTCCGCCGCAGATCGCCCCCACGAGGGCACGGTGATGCTCTGCCCAGGCAGGGCACACCTCGACTGTGTGCTCCACCGTGTCCTCCGGGCGTTCCGCACAGTGACGACAGCCAGGCGTCTCTTCCGCTTTAATTCGGTGTAGGAACCTCCCGAACTTGCCATGTCCGGTGAGGACCTGTGTCATGCGGAAGGTAAGGACGCCGTGAGGCCTTTCCAGCCACGCCTCAAAGAGGGGACTTACCGCCATAATTGTGGCGTGCCCAACGTTTTACCTATTTGCCCATAGATGGCGTTCTGCAATTACGTAATTTTTCTGAATCGCGGTGTTAAGACTTTCTGTGGATTGATGACCCTCTCGAATTATTAGGCCCACGTTGTCGTTAGTTGGAGTTCTTCTGTCAGTTGCTTATTGGTTTCGGTTGTTTCGTCCGTATGGTTGTTGTTGTTGATAGATACCTCATAATCGAAAATATCGTAATTTCGTTGTACGTTTGTTTTGTATGTTCGTAGTTTCGTACTTCGTTCTATCGTAATAATCGATACAAGTTTTGTTTTGTTTTGTAAAGGCGGACGGTGTTCGAGTCGCTCTCCCTTTGTTCATAATTGTTTTCAAGTCTGTGCGTAGTTTGTTGAGAGCATGTCTAAAAGGAAATCTCAACTGTCCCGGCAGACATCACAGACAAGAGCCGCTCGAGTACGCCGTACGGAAGAATCTGCCCCTGAAAATGAGCAGCGCCTCTCGAGAAATAGAGAATATATTTCGCAAGCATGCGCTAGAGAATCTAGCTCCGAGCGCTCACAGCGCCTCGCTAGCCAAAATGTGAGGACGTCGCGGGCCCGTGCTCGAGAAACTAGCGCTGAACGTGCGCACCGTCTATCTGAGTTAAGGCAGCATGTCTCTGAGACAAGGGATAGGGAGACTAGCGCTGAGCGCTCGCTGCGGCTTGGTAGGCAAAATGTCATAACATCGCAGGCCCATGCTCGGGAATCTAGCACTGAACGTGCGCAGCGTCTATCTCATTTAAGGCAGCATGTCTCTGAGACAAGGGATAGGGAGACTAGCGCTGAGCGCTCGCAGCGACTTGGTAGGCAAAATGTCATAACATCGCAGGCCTGTGCTCAGGAATCTAGCGCTGAACGTGCGCAGCGTCTAATCGAGTGTAATGTTATTTTGAAACAAGAAATTTTCCGCGGACGAAGTCGCGGGCAGGAGCTAGTACTTAATATATTAATAACACAAATCATTCATAATAAAAATAAATTCATGTCATCAAAATTAATAATAATAATAAAAAATAATGAAAATTGCGTTGCCTTTTCGTCAAACATCGCGTCTTATTGCATTAAATGAAGTAACAAGCTTTTAAACCATTTTCGATGTTTACGATAAGCGAGTGGAGAAGGACCCTCTTAAGGCAGCATGTCTCTGAGACCAGGGATAGGGAGGCTAGCGCTGAGCGCTCGCAGCGGCTTGGTAGGCAAAATGTCATAACATCGCAGGCCCGTGCTCGGGAATCTAGCGCTGAACGTGCGCAGCGTCTATCTGAGTTAAAACAGCATGTCTCTGAGACAAGGGATAGGGAGACTAGCGCTGAGCGCTCGCAGCGGCTGGGTAGGCAAAATGTCATAACATCGCAGGCCCGTGCTCGGGAATCTAGCGCTGAACGTGCGCAGCGTCTATCTGAGTTAAAGCAGCATGTCTCTGAGACAAGGGATAGGGAGACTAGCGCTGAGCGCTCGCAGCGGCTTGGTAGGCAAAATGTCATAACATCGCAGGCCCGTGCTCGGGAATCTAGCGCTGAACGTGCGCAGCGTCTATCTGAGTTAAAGCAGCATGTCTCTGAGACAAGGGATAGGGAGACTAGCGCTGAGCGCTCGCAGCGGCTTGGTAGGCAAAATGTCATAACATCGCAGGCCCGTGCTCGGGAATCTAGCGCTGAACGTGCGCAGCGTCTATCTGAGTTAAAGCAGCATGTCTCCGAGACAAGGGATAGGGAGACTAGCGCTGAGCGCTCGCCGCGGCTCGCTAGGCAAAATGCCATAACATCGCAGGCCCGTGCTCAGGAATCTAGCGCTGAACGTGCGCAGCGTCTATCTCATTTAAGGCAGCATGTCTCTGAAACAAGGGATAGGGAGACTAGCGCTGAGCGCTCGCAGCGGCTCACTAGGCAAAATGCTATAACATTGCAGGCCCGTGCTCAGGAATCTAGCGCTGAACGTGCGCAGCGTCTAATCGAGTGTAATCTTATTTTAAAACAAGAAATTTTCCGCGGACGAAGTCGCGGGCAGAAGCTAGTATGTAATATAGTACCAACAGAGAGTTGCAAGGGGCCGACCATAAAGATTTACAAAACAATCTTATTGCAGGAACGTTTTGTTTCCATAATAAAGTAATATTACTTCATTTCGTACCATGAACTTAATCACTCAGTATGATTGTATTCTTGCTAGGGGCTACGAAAGAACGAACGATTTTAAAGATTTTGTCTATTCCCTGCTAAACAGAAAAGATAAGCGCTATATAGATCTGTATAACGTTGTCTCTTTCAGATGTTTGTCCGTATCGCAAATTCTTTGTAAACCAATAGAATACATTTAACTCAAAAAATGTCTCGTTAAAATATATTTTTAAAAGGATCTAAGTAACTTTTATAAAAAGGAAGTAATAATTTTCAAAAATTTACATTAATAAAGTAGGAAAACAATTTAAAATAGCTACGGGGGACTACGTTAACATTTAATTTAGTTGCACGCTAGTGTGAATCGGAACGTGTTGTCAGTGTTGATTTCTTGAGTAGGGATGAGATATACTTGCAAGTATCAATACCAGGGCTTGCAAGTACGAGTATGTAAAAATACCAGGGACGAAATCCAGGTATTAAAATACTTGAAAGTATTTTAAGCCCAAGTGCGTATTTCAGTATATTTCTAGTTCGTACCATACGACATTCTTATACTTTTGTACAAGAAAATGAAATCTTTCCTTCCTACTTTAATCACAGGCTTAGGACTGGCTGCTAAGAGAATTATTTTTACGATTGTTTTAGTTTTTACGATATTTTGTCATGATTTTGTTTAAAAATGTAGTGTGGCTTAGCCGGCGTAGTTAAAAGATTTATATATTTTTTTAATTATTTTTATTTTGTTGTAGAAACAAGAGTTGCTTTACTTTGCGACTTCCCAGTCGGGATCTTCTCTCTGTTAATATGTTCCCGGCAACAGAAAACAATCGTTCACATGGCACGCTAGAGGCCATAGCGTTTAATTTAATTTGGGGCACAACCCCGTATACAAATAAATACTTGCAAAGACAAACCATTAAAGTAAAATACTTTCATGCCACATTGTGTCGTAAAACCTTACAAATAAGGAGCATAATCGTTCGAGAGTAATCGAGACCCAAACGCGGCCGAAGCGAGCCGACGCGCAACGTTCGAAGTTACGTCATGACTCACGAATCAGGGACTCGGGCGGGCGCGCGTCTAGCCCCGATCGGACCGAATCCGAGTAGCCGTATAAAATACTTTAAAGTCTTGGAAGTATTTCGGGTCGGCACCTGGTGTACGTACTTGGAAGTAAATACCTGGTAGCGTAAATACGTTTCATCCCTATTCTTGAGTACGAACCGATTTTAAATTATTAAAATAGTTTTCAAGTGCTTATATTTAGAGTAATCTGCCTTCAAGTGGTTGGTGTTCGAAGCGAATAAGCTAAAAAACTTATTGTAAATGGACATCATAGAATCAAGATAAAGTTAAACAGTGTATTCCAGTGAACTAAACTTGTTGTTCGTGCACTAATGGGACACCTTTAGGCCTCATTTACGGAGACGCGGGGCGTCTCGCGTCGCGTGTGGCGTGGCGTCTCGCGGCGCGTCGGACGTTTTTTCTGTTTACGGTGGGGCGGCGCGTGAAGCGGCACGCATCATCGCACGCGTAAACACAAACTTATAGCAATATACGACCATGTTCATAGAGAAGCGAGACGGGAAGCGTGGCGGTGCCCGCCGCGGCGCCTGCGGCGAATCCTCTAGCGTGTAGCGAAGCACGCGGCGGGCATCGCGGCGGCGCACGCTCGCCTCGATCAAATCGACTAGTTTTATGTTGGCGAGAGATGGGAGCGCACGTGTCGACTGTTGTCGCTTCATCGAGAATTGCCGCTGCGTGCGCCGCCGCGATAAACGCCGAGCGTGACGCGTCGGTGCCATCCGCGGGCTCGGCCGCAAAAAACTCCCTATTCAAACAAACGCGTCTAAAATCGCTTCAACGCCATATATTTATATTCAGTGCGGGCCGCGCCGCTCAACGCAACGCGCGACGCCCCGCGTCTCCGTAAATGAGGCCTTAGGCATCAAAATAAGTTTTAAATACTTTTTAAGTCACGAAAAACACTTTAAATAGTATTTATTTGGAAAACAATAATAAATCCGCTGCGTCCGAGCAACTTTTTTACTCCAGCTAATTTGACGTAAAAACAATACCGCTAGCGGTCAAAAATGCCGTCAGAGTACGAAAAGAATGAACTTTTTAAGATTGACGTCACAAAACCGTTAAGAAAACAAGCTTGTTTTAAGATTGTAATAAGGTTGTTTTGAAGGCGTCATGGTACGAAAAGCCTAAGTAAGATTAAAACAATACTGCTTTAAGGTCTTATGGTTGGCCCCCTGGCCTTATTTTCAGAAACATAAAATTCTCACCTTAGCCGGTATATACATTTTAGAATTATGTAAACTAGTCCGCAAATATCCCGATTTCTATAAAACACGAGAAGATATGCAAACAAAAGTCTCATTACGCCATAAAAACCGGCTCAATTTACCTCCTTCGCGCCTTAAATTGCACTCTTCTGGTCCATATTCAATGTCAATAAGGATTTACAATAAATTACCGGAAAACATCAAACAACAAAATAAAACTAATATATTTATTAAAAAATTATAACAATTCCTGATTGAAAAAACCTACCTACTACACAATTGACGAATACCTAACGGATAAATTCACTAGAAAATAGATTAAAAACATTTTTTATTTTATATTTAACATTTTATTATGTAATTATTAATGACATCAATTTTTTTTTGACATATTATTTTGTAATTATTAATGACATCATTTTTTTTTGACATATTATTTTTTTATATAATCTCAGGACCCTGAGGTCCTGGGCCTTTGAGAGGCGTACAAGGGGCCGAAGCCAACTCGCAGAGGCCCTTTTGGTTACTATAATGGAACGTGATACCAACCGACGATTATCCCTGTGCGCGCTATACTAGTGCACCCAAGGACAACCCCCGGTTTGAAAAACTATTGCGACATAATATGAAAAACAAAATAATAGGGCTATGATTTTTGGAGTCTTAAGTGGACTGGTAATATGGAGCTATGTTAAGACTATGGCCCCTGCCTGAACAATGTCATTAATATCCATCGATAAAAGGCAGGGGGTGACTTGCACACTCAATAAACGGCCGCTAGCACGAAGTGACGTAGCAACAAGAGGGCAACATATCCTGAGGCGCTTGAGGAGTGGAGAGGCATACCACGGCTATCGGGACAATCCCGGAAGTGCGGTCAAGATCCCTACCAGCACCTTACTGGATTATGCATCCATCTCCCGAGCATGTTTGCTCTTGCGACTCTTATTTTTTTAATTATTAATGACATCAATTTTTTTGGCAGACATATTATTTTGTAATTATTAATGACAGCAATTTTTTTTTATATATTATTTTGCACTAATTAATGACATCAGATTGTATTTTTTTTTTGTTTTGTTACATATTTTTATATACTTATTAATGACATCGAATTGTATTTTTTTATTTTTATTTTTAGCAAATTATTTGTTTTAATATTTAATGTGAACAATCTGACATCTTTTTTTTTTTTTTTTTTCTGTCGACGGGGAAAATCATCATTGACGAAACCCGCTCTTGGGTGGAGCGGGAGACAGTGTCAGAGTCTTACTGACTAAAAACCCCGCGCCGTTCCTTCTAGCCTTCATACCGGGGCTCTAGTTTCCTTTCGGATAACCCCGACCCCGGTAGGCTTCGACCCAGATGGGCCCCTCCTGTTGCTGACAACTCCTTGAGGCGCGCGGGAACAGTGCGCGCCGTCGACGCCTTGGCTCGGTCCGGACAGTTACCGGACGATCGGACAGCGAGCTACCCATGGCTCGCCGTCCGCGAGCCCGCGTCTACGGTGGCTGGAAATCGGGATCGGAATCCCGGCGGCGGCGGCGGGGGCGCCGTTGCCTGCTGCGGTCTGCCTCCTCCTTTGCTAGCATTACTGCTTCGCAGAAGGAGGCGACCGCCTGCCACTCCTCCTCGCTCCGGACCATGGCCTGAACCAAGGCCCGGCGCGAGAGGTCTCCGCCGCCGATCGCCCCCACGAGGGCACGGCGTTGCTCCGCCCAAGCAGGGCACACCTCTACTGTGTGCTCCACCGTGTCCTCCGGGCGTTCCGCACAGTGGCGGCACCCGGGCGTCTCTTCCGCTCGAATCCGATGCAGGAACCTTCCGAACTTGCCATGTCCGGTGAGGACCTGCGTCATGCGGAAGGTAAGGACGCCGTGAGGTCTTTCCAGCCACGCCTCAAAGAGGAACAATCTGACATCTAAAACTATAGAATCTGCTCATAATAATAATAAGTAATTAGTTGGAATGAATTAAACAACATAATAGATATTCAGATAAGAAAATTAAATACTTATGTATATTAGCGCTTGGTAGGAGAGAGGGAGCTCTCTCCTACCATTATAATGTTGCTGTGCCCGACAGGGTCCATAATTGTTTCAATTTTTTTATTATTTGTGACCTCTTATGTACATTATGGATTGCAATAAAGATGATTTGATTTGATTTATTCCAACTTCATACAAACTGATGAAACGCGAGTTATACCTACGCGCCTCGGTTGTAGCATGGTCTCGGCATGTAGACAGTCGCGGCCGTCGCAACTGTGCCGCAGTGACGATCGGATACGACGGTTTTTTTTTACAATTATCGCGCGATTATTGTTAGTTTGTATAATTCAAAGTAAAGACGTGGTATTTTATTATTAATAATAGTGGTTTATTGTACTATGTGTATGAATAATACAAAAAAAAAATGCATTTTATTAAAATCTACCAATCAAAAAACAACACGCATTTTTATTGGACACTTCCTATTCAATCCATAAAGTATAATCACAAAAAAAAACGGAAACAGACTAGACAAACGTAATTAGAATGCTGAAGGCGGGCAGCCCTATCGCATGTTTACGTACCGCGCGGCTGTAATGATACTATTACCGTGCTTTGGCGGTTTGTTAAGTTTCCAGTTTTGCAATTCTTTCAAATACCGAAAACGCCATGCCACAATATCGTATCTTTCTATAACAACGTCCTTTTAGGCTTGCTTTTTTTAAATAAAATCCCATTCCCCTCATAATTCTCCAGAAAGTGCTGCAACTACCGTTAAAATTGGTTTCGTTGCGAATTTCGGGGAACAATTGTGGTAGAGTAGGCAACTCTTTCTTTTTCCTTCTTTTTTACGTAGACAGACAGGGGAGCCAACATTACGCCAAAAGAACGTCTTAAGCAAAGATTTTATATATCCTAGTACCAAAGATTTTATATATCCTAGTAATAGATTGACTACGACAACCTCAAAAGCGTACCTGAAAAGGAAAGTCAGAAAGAGTCCTGTCATCTCGTTCTACTAGTGTGTCCATACACTAGCTACATACTACGGAACAATTTTGCTCTAAAGTTAGTTAAAGATATTTTTGATACATCAAAATAGACATGCAAGTTCAAAAACAATTAATATGTATAATATGCTTACCAAAAGGGAACAGAGTTTTCTCTGTAATGACTAGGAAATGGCTGATGCCCGTATATATTATAATAGCAATATCCTCTTAAGCGAGTATGAAATACCTACACTGATAAAAAAAAATGCCTAATGTGTGTACCTACGTAAGAAGATCACTTCTGAACGGCTACACTTATCAGAATAAGGTTTGTCTGAAAGAAAAAACTAGTTAGTTTATAATAAAACTAATGTTATTCTTTTATTTTTACTTTATTAAAAAATTAAAAATTTAAAAAAACCCCCGACGCAAAAAGAACTATAAAAAGTAACCGCAATTGTCATTTTTAATTCGTTTAAGTAAAATAATAATTTTCATATTGCGGTCCCCCGACTTAGTAACACTCATCTTTTAAATATTTATAGATTCCTTTAATGACGTTAAAAGGTTGAAAGAGTAATTTACTAACTTATTTTTTTACTTTTTATAGTTCTTTTTGCGTCGGGGGTTTTTTTTAAATTTTTAATTTTAGTTTTATTTTAATTTTTTTAAATTAATCGAGGAATCCATTATTGTGATATTATCTTTTCTATATTGTAACAATCATGAAGGCCACACTAATACTACTAACTTGCAAACTGGCTAGATGTACTTTTTATTAAGGGTTATCTTTAAACAACTTTGGCATTCATATTCAAAACTTGATTGCCAAAACAATTAGAAAATTAATTCCCTCTAAATAATAATAATGAATTAATTTCATTAAATTAAATTTCATTCCTATTTTATAATATTGATTCCAGAGTTCCATTAGCTATCTCCCAGTTATAGCATCAGGTCATCATGAAAAATGTTTAGAACTGGTTAAGACGAATCTAATGAGCATAAACTCGACGAGTTTACTAGTAGGCATTTCAGGGTTTCATCAGCTAGGTACCTCCCAGTTCTAGCATCAAGTTTTCATAATCATGAAAAATGTTTGAAACTTGTTAAGACAAATCTGGTGAGCTCAAACACGACGGGTTTACTAGTAGGCATCCCAAGGTTCCATCAGCTACCTCCCAGTTCTAGTATCAGGTCCTCGTCATCATGAAAAATGTTTGGAACTGGTTAAGACAAATCTAATGAGCCCAAACTCGACGGGTTTACTAGTAAGAATTCCAGGGTTCCATCAGCTATCTCCCAGTTATAGCATCAGGTCCTCGTCATCATAAAAAATATTTAAAACTGGTTAAACCGAATCTAAAGAGCCCAAACTCGACGAGTTTACTAGTAGGCATTCCAGGGTTCCATCAGCTACCTCCTAGTTCTAGCATCAAGTTTTCATAATCATGAAAAATGTTGGAAACTTGTTAAGACAAATCTAATGAGCCCGAACAAGACGGGTTTACTAGTAGGCATCCCAAGGTTCCATCAGCTACCTCCCAGTTCTAGCATCAGATCCTCGTCATTATGAAAAATTTTTGGAACTGGTTAAGACAAATCTAATGAGCCAAACTCGACGGGTTTACTAGTAAGAATTCCAGGGTTCCATCAGCTATCTCCTAGTTCTAGCATCAGGTCCTCGTCATCATGAAAAATATTTAAAACTGGTCAAGACGAATCTAATGAGCCCAAACTCGATGGGTTTACTAGTTGGCATCCCAAGGTTCCATCAGCTACCTCCCAGTTCTAGCATCAGGTCCTCGTCATCATGAAAAATGTTTGGAACTGGTTAAGACAAATCTAATGAGCCTAAACTCGACGGGTTTACTAGAAAGAATTCCAGGGTTCCATCAGCTATCTCCCAGTTCTAGCATCAGGTCCTCGTCATCATGAAAAGTATTTAAAACTGGTTAAGATGAATCTAATGAGCCCAAACACGACGGGTTTAATAGAAGGCATCCCAAGGCTCCATCAGCTACCTCCCAGTTCTAGCATCAGGTCCTCGTCATCATGAAAAATGTTTGGAACTGGTTAAGACAAATCTAATGAGCCCAAACTCGACGGCTTTACTAGTAAGAATTCCAGGGTTCCATCAGCTATCTCCCAGTTCTAGCATCAGGTCCTCGTTATCATGAAAAATGTATACGAGTATTTCAAACATTAGGTCACACATAAGTATTTATTAGTAAAGTATAAATCCGTAAAGCGTTTAAGATCCCAGCCACAGCCAACAAATGTGCTGCTGACCTTGAACGCCTGATCAGATCTTCATGAATTGTATCTAAGAACCATCTCGGTAACATCAGCTTTCTTATAAAAAAAACCGCATCCAAATCGGTCCATTCGTTTAAGCGCTATGATGCCACAGACAGACACACAGACACACAGACACACAGACACCCTAAACTTATAACACCCCTCTTTTTTGTCGGGGGTTAAAAATAGACTGATGCGTGACTTAAAATTGTACATTTTTTATTACGTCAAATTGCACGTATTAACTAACAAATAAATAATACATTAAATAAATGATCCTCAACTGGTTTATAAATTTATTTATACTAACTACTACTACTAACTATTGCCAATGCCCATTAGCGCTACAGGGAATTTCCGAAAGGGAAACCATGGTCCTGGAACACAAAGGGCAACTGAAGGACACGGGTAGATTTATTCAGTATAAACCTCAAATAACTTGTCCCGCTCTAGGATGGAGCGTAAGGCGCTCTACCTTAGAGCAGGATAAGTTATTGGAGATTTTTACCACATCAAAAAAGTCTCCTACTATGTTCGTTTGTCTATATCTATTTGCAATCAACTCAAAAACTACTGAACGGATTTTTAACAACGGATGAACTTACAAAAGGGTATATAGATGGAATAGAATTAGGTTTTAGTGTTGATTTAACTTTACATCTTCAGACTTAATGTGGCAACCACAAATAAAACTGTTGATGAAAAAAAATAATTTTTAATGGCACAAATTCAAAGTCACTGTTGCTGATGGTTCTCGTTTCTTGGGAATCTACAACAAAACATAAAAAATAATATATTACTAGTAGTTAACGGTTAAGCCACATACACGCAGCATTGCGTGCGGCATTTATTAGGGACCTACCTAAGGACTAAACTTAAAGACGTATACAATATCGATGTGGAGAAGATTTTGGAGCGCACGCGCGTCGTTTTAAGAAGTGGTCACAGATAACTACACACTGAATTGGTCCGAAGACACGTCCCGCTTGGCACACCTCTGGCCGCCGCTGCTCGCCGCTTTCCGTTGTGTCATGAGAGCAGCCGAAGATCGCCGAGCGGCCAAAGGCGCCCGATCAACAGAAAAGATAAAATTAGTAAAATTGGTACGCGTTTGATTTATTAAAAAAAAATTGAGCCTCCTCAGATATTTAGAAATTTGTTTATAATAATGTAAAACTTGAACAGTAGACAATCGAATTTTATAAAATTTTGCACCCAGTCCGTCTTCTGAGTCGTTTATGATGCCCCTTCTCCGCATGAAATTCAAAACGATGTTTGTTGTCACCCTACATAAATATTTTGTAAACAAAACAGAAAACTTACCAAAAAAAAATGAAATTCCACAACCAGGATACCCACCACTATTGCGAAACTTTACACAGCATCGTTTTGAACATCTTGCACATTTTATACTTTACTAAACATTGAGATAAAAACTTGTAACAATTAAAAATACAACTTTAGCCCAATGAAGCATCAGCCATATTGTTTATTGATGTCAAATTCTGTCAAATTGAAACCTCCTAAATGTTGCCTTCCATAATTTGAAAATTACTACGAATAGCTACTAAATCTAAATGTTCATCATCATTAAATACAAGAAGAATGCGAATAAAATTTCAAGAAGCAATATTTGAAATAAAATATTTAGTTGCAATTCATTTTATGTTGCATAAACCTATCAAAATTCATGAACATGGACTATTTAACGATAACTGGAACAATCTAAAAACTACCATCTGTTTCTTATTTTTTTCTGGTAGTATTTGAGAAAGGGACAGAGAGGATTTATCTCACTGTCTTGCTCCAGGCCATTTTTCCCTTTTGCGTGTCAATAACACACATGAACTTAATGCTAATGAGAATAAAGAACACTTTAAAGAGTGTAATATTTCTTCGTAGTCAATCTAGTCTACTCTAGTAGAATATATAAAATCTTGTCTACTCTAGTAGAATATATAAAATCTTTGCCTAGTACTAGATTGACTACGACAGCCTCAAAAGCGTACCTGAAAAGAAAAGTCAGAAAGAGTCCTGTCATCTACATACTATGGGACAATTTTGCACAAAAGTTAAAGATATTTTTGATACATTAAAATAGACATTCAAGTTAAAAAAAAAAAAAAACAATTAATATGTATAATATGCTTACAAAAAGGGAACTGTGAGTTTTCTCTGTAATGACTAGGAAATAGCTGATGTCCGTATATATTATAATAGCAATATCCTCATAAGCGAGTATGAAATACCTATACTGATAAAAAAAATGCCTAATGTGTGTGTACCTACGTAAGAAGATCACTTCTGAACGGCTGCACCTATCAGAATAAGGTTTGTCTGAAAGAAAAAACTAGTTAGTTTATAATAAAACTAATGTTATTCTTTTATTTTTACTTTGTTAAAAATAGACTGATGCGTGACATCAAATTGTACATTTTTTATTACGTTAAATTGCACTTATTAACTAAAAAATAAACAATAAATATTACATTAACCCTTCAGATACCGTCAATTAGAGACACAATAGTAAGACAATAGATGCGCGGCCACCGGTGGTCGCTTTAAATAAATGATCCTCGACTGGTTTATAAATTTATTTATACTAACTAATACTAATTATAGCCGATGCCCGTTAGCGCCACAGGAAATTTCCGAAAGGGAAACCATGGTCCTGAAATACAAAGGGCAACTGAAGAACACGGGTAGATTTATTCAGTATAAACCTCAAATAACTTGTCCCGCTCTACCTTAGAGCAGGATAAGTTATTGGAGATTTTACCACATCAAAAAAAGTCCCCCACTATGTTCGTTTGTCTATATCTGTTTGCAATCAACTCAAAAACTACTGAACGGATTTTTAACAACGGATGAACTAACAAAAGGGTATATAGATGGAATAGAATTAGGTTTTAGTGTTGATTTAACTTTACATCTTCAGACTTAATGTGGCAACCACAACTAAGACTGTTGCTGAAAAAATAAAATTTAAATGTCACAACTTCAAAGCCACTGTTGCCGATGGTTCTCGTTTCTTGGAAATCTACAACAAAACATAAAAAATAATATATTACTAGTAGTTAACGCGATGTGGCTAACACATACGTGCAGCATTACCTACCTACCTAAGGACTAAACTTAAAGACAGTAGACTATGATTTAAAATGAATATAATTCTCGAATGTACTATATCGATGTTGAAGATTTTGGAGCGCACGCGGGTCGTTTTAAGAAGTTGTCACAGATAACTATATACTGAATTGGTCCGAAGACACGTCCCGCATGCCGCACCTCTGGCCGCCGCTGCTCGCCGCTTTCCGTTGTGTCACGAGAGCAGCCGAGTTCGCCGAGCGGCCGAAGGCGCCCGATCAACAGAAAAGATAAAATTAGTAAAATTGGTACGCGCTTGACTTATTAAAAAAAAAAAATGAGCCTCCTCAGACTTTTAGAAATTTGCTTATAATAATATAAAAATTGAACAGTAGACAATCAAATTTTATAAAATTTAGCACCCAGTCCGTCTTCTGAGTCGTTTATGATGCCCCTTCTCTATGTATTTTTACAGGCAGTTAATAGTTTTAATTCCCGCATGAAATTCAAAACGATGTTTGTTGTCACCCTACATAAATATTTTGTAAACAAAACAGAAAACTTACCAAAAAAATGAAATTCCACAACCAAGATACCCATCACTATTGCGAAACTTTACACAGCAACGTTTTGAACATCTTGCACACTTTATACTTTACTAAACATTGGGATAAAAACTTGTAACAATTAAAAATACAACTTTAGCCCTATAAAGCATCAGCCATATTGTTTATTGATGTCATATTCTGTCAAATTGAAACCTCCTAAATGTTGCCTGTCATAATTTGAAAATTACTACGAATAGAATAGCTACTGTTTCTAAATGAAATCTTCTATACTCTAATATTATAAAGAGGTAAAATTTGTAAGTTTGTAAGTTTGTATGTAGGGGGTAATCTCTGGAACTAATAATCCAATTCTAAAATGTTTTTAACTGGCAGAAAGCTACATTATTCCTGAGTGCTATAGGCTATAAATTGTTTCTATAGCATGTATATTAACCGAGCTATCACAAGTTTTATCTAGCAAGTCGGAAAAAAATACCTCATAAAACAGAATTATTTGCGTGCGCTGCCTAAACAGTTGCTTAAAATTAAAAACAATGTATGGCTACCTGGTTCGTCTTAATTATTTCTACAAAAAAGTCCGCGATACCATATCTCTATCTTTTATATTTTATCTTTTATACTTCTTTTATTGCATTAAAAATATTTTTTTTCGGCAAACTTACGTTTCGTTGATTATTTGAGCAACAAAATATTAATTCTATGACAATAAATTATTTCAGTATCATAAGAACATTATACAGATAAGATTTGCCATTTACAGCATATCAATTGGTCATACAGTTTCGGAGGTAATATAAAATTACTAAAACGCAAAATGCCCCTAGCATAACTTTCATTGTGCAGACGTTTTACCTATTTTTTTTATATTTTTTTTTTATGGTGGGCAAAATCATCTTATGACACCCCCCGTCCTTGGGTGGAGCGGGACATAGTGTCAGACTCTTACTGACTAAAAACCCACCCCGTTCCTTCTAGCCTTCAAACCAGGGCACGAGTTCCCTTTCGGATAACCCTGGACCCGGTAGGCTTCGACCCAGCTGGGCCTCTGCTGTTGCTGACAACTTCTTGAGGCGCGCGGGAACAGTGCGCGCCGTCGACGTCTTGGGCTCGGTCCATTACCGGACGATCGGACAGCAAGCTACCCATGGCTCGCCGTCCACGAGTCCGCGTCTACGGTGGCCGGAAATCGGGATCGGAATCCCGGCGGCGGCGGCGGGGGCGGTCTGCCTCCTCCTTTGCTAGCATTACTGCTTCGCAGAAGGAGGCAACCGCCTGCCATTCCTCCTCGCTAAGGACCATGGCCTCAACCAGAGCCCGGCGCGAGAGGTCTCCGCCGCCGATCGCCCCCACGAGGGCACGGCGATGCTCTGCCCAGGCAGGGCACACCTCGACTGTGTGCTCCACCGTGTCCTCCGGGCGTTCCACACAGTGGCGACACTCGGGCGTCTCTTCCGCTTTAATTCGGTGCAGGAACCTCCCGAACTTGCCATGTCCGGTAAGGACCTGTGTCATGTGGAAGGTAAGGACGCCATAATTGTGGCGTGCCCAACGTTTTACCTATTTGCCCATAGATGGCGTTCTGCAATTACGTAATTTTTCTGAATCGCGGTGTTAAGACTTTCTGTGGATTGATGACCCTCTCGAATTATTATGCCCAAGTTGTCGTTAGTTGGAGTTCTTCTGTCAGTTGCTTATTGGTTTCGGTTTTTTCGTTCGTATGGTTGTTGTTGTTGATAGAGTCCGTCTACTGAAAGCGTGACCTGAGAAAAGGAGGTTGAAACCCAAAAATTTGAATATGGTATTATTGAAATAGTAGGAGAAAAAAGTTTTGGTACTTGAGTATTTTTTTATAAATGACGATTGTGCAATAGTTGTATAAGAACTTAAATGTGTGTAGATTTATTTATTGGTAGATGTATGGTAAAGGTTAATAATACAATTAATACACAAAATGTTAGTTATTAATCCAAATTTATTTTATCTGTTCTCTCAAATGCCGTATATAATATTCTTTATTTACAATTTGGCATTTTGGCCTTCCGACAAGAATACCAAGAGCACAACACTGCGATAGTCAAATAAAATAGTCATCATCATTCATACCGTAAAAATATCTAGTGGTCAATCAACAATGATCAAGATTATAGTGTCACACTAACTTAAAAATCCAAGATCGTGTATAAACATTGTTGTTTTTCTTAGAAAACAACTTATTTCTCTTCTTGTTTTTGTTTAAACTCACTGATGATAGTGTGTAGCAGCTTTCGCACATAACTTTATATTGTTTTACCCATGATAAAGCAGTTATTGTTGATAAATAAATATCTGTTTCAAAAAACTGACAATTTCAAATTTAAAAAAAAAAACTCCAGGTTACGCTTTCATTAGACAGACTCTAGATACCTCATAATCGAAAATATCGTAATTTCGTTGTACGTTTGTTTTGTATGTTCGTAGTTTCGTACTTCGTTCTATCGTAATAATCGATACGAGTTATTCGATATTACGATTGTTTTGTTTTGTAAAGGCGGACGGTGTTCGAGTCGCTCTCCCTTTGTTCATAATTGTTTTCAAGTCTGTGCGTAGTTTGTTGAGAGCATGTCTAAAAGGAAATCTCAACTGTCCCGGCAGACATCACAAACAAGAGCCGCTCGAGTACATAGAGAATATATTTCACAAGCACGCGCTAGAGAATCTAGCTCCGAGCGCTCACAGCGCCTCGCTAGCCAAAATGTGAGGACGTCGCGGGCCCGTGCTCGAGAAACTAGCGCTGAACGTGCGCACCGTCTATCTGAGTTAAGGCAGCATGTCTCTGAGACAAGGGATAGGGAGACTAGCGCTAAGCTCTCGCAGCGGCTTGGTAGGCAAAATGTCATAACATCGCAGGCTCCTGCTCGGGAATCTAGCGCTGAACGTGCGCAGCGTCTACCTTATTTAAGGCAGCATGTCTCTGAAACAAGAGATAGGGAGACTAGCGCTGAGCGCTCGCAGCGGCTCGCTAGGCAAAATGCCATAACATCGCCGGCCCGTGCTCAGGAATCTAGCGCTGAACGTGCGCAGCGTCTAATCGAGTGTAATCTTATTTTAAAACAAGAAATTTTCCGCGGACGAAGTCGCGGGCAGAAGCTAGTATCATAAGTGTGTATTGTGAATTTCATAATGGACAAAAATATCGAACAAAGAGTTTGTCTTAAATTTTGCATCGCCAATGGAATTTCGTGTTCGGAGTCACTGAAAATGTTACAGAAGGCTTACGGTGAATCGACTTTTTCAAAAACTCGTGCTTATGAGTGGTTCAAAGCGTTCAAAAGCGGTCGAGATGTGATGGAAGATTTGCCTCGCTCTGGTAGGCCGTCAACGTCTGCAACTGAAGTTAACATCGCAAAAGTGAAGGAAATAGTGACTGAAAATCCCCATTGAACTCTGAGAGAGATAGCCGCCGAACTTTCTGTATCTCACGAGTCGATCCGTACCATTTTAACTAATCATTTGGGTATGAAACATGTTGCTGCTCGGCTAGTCCCAAAAGATCTGAATTTTCTCCAAAAACTCAATCGCATGAAAGTCGCTGAGGACATGCTAGAACGAGTCAATTCGGACCCAACATTCATGAAACGCATTGTTACTGGTGACGACACGTGGGTTTACGAGTTTGACATGCAAACTAGTCAACAAGCTTCGGAGTGGCGCCTTCCAACTGATCCGAAACCGAAAAAACCACGCCAAAGTCGATCAAAAGTCAAAGTCATGTTGACTGTTTTCTTTGACTATCGCGGTGTTGTGCACTCTGAATTCTTACCGGAAGGTCTAACGGTAAATAAAGAATATTATTTGAGCGTTATGCGGCGTTTAAGAGAGCAAATTCGACGAAAAAGGCCAGATTTGTGGAAAGAAAATTCTTGGATTTTACACCACGACAATGCGCCTTCGCACAAGGCTATCATTGTGAACGAATTTTTGACCAAACGCTCAACAAATACCATCCAGCAACCACCATATTCACCAGATATGGGTCCTGCTGACTTTTTTCTTTTTCCTAAACTCAAATTACCACTTCGTGGCACCCGTTTTCAATCGATAGAAGACATAAAGGAGAATTCGCGGCGAGAACTGAACTCAATTCAGGAAGCAGCGTTTAAAAAATGTTTTGATGAATGTATTATTCGTTGGCGCAAGTGTATCGTTTCTAAAGGAGCATACTTTGAACGTGATAAAATAAATTTGTATGAATAACGGACATTTTGTGTATTATTGATCTTTTCCCGGTACTTTCTTGACATGTAGTATGTATGTTCACCGATATTTCGGTCAATTGTGGACCGATTTTGAAAAAAATTTTTTTGATTATAAGGTTATGCTTCCAAGTTGGTCCCATAGAAATATTGTTATGAATTGATCATGAACTTCGAAGATATGGAACAGAACTCCTCATAGAATCATAGCAGAATTATCATAACAAGTAAAATTGCTTTGTTTATACGTGTAGTCGATGACTGACTGAAAGAAAAGGGGGAGGGGAAAGGGGGAGGGGGTAAATTCATGTAATATAACCGTATTTGGGATTATAAGAATCGTTATGAGATGCACTCTGGCTATAAGGTAATTTATGTTTAGCTGAAGGGTAGGTACTTTTTAGTGGTGCTACCATAACTAAAAAGTGAAAAATATTTTTTTTTATTTAGACTTCAACTGCATTCAATTTGTTAGTAATTTATTTTGTTAACAGTTGTAATTATTTAAATTTTTCTGTTGTAATTATTTATATAGCCTCTTTTTGGAATGTGAATGTGAGAACACTGTATAATCCACAAACACTTAGATAACTTTCTATTACAACTTACTATATTTTTATTTTATTATGATTAATTTTGTGCTTTTGTGTACAGTGTTGACTGGTCTACACTGTTCTTACATAAATCAATCAATATTGTAATAAACACATTTTTTAAAAGAGTAACCATGGAGTTTCTTGCCGGTTCTTCTCCATAGGAAACGACCAATTTCGAACCGTGCACTAGCTTCTGACGTTTTATAAGTGCCCTTGTAGGCCTATATGAAATAAAATATTTTGACTTTGACTTTGACTTTGACTTTTACTTTGAAAAAACTTTTTACAAAAAAAATTAAACCGACTTCAAAAAGTACAAAATAATTTTAATTTCGGAAGTCTGTGTTAAATAAAAAAGACACAATTAGGTATCTATTATAGAAACACCGACTTCCGAAATTAAAATTATTTTGTACTTTTTGAAGTCGGTTAAATTTTTTTCGTAAATAGTTTTTTATACTAGAAAACAACGAAAATCGTACATACCGATGATACGAATCACCTCCATTTTTAAGATTCTTTCTCCTACTATCATTCTTACACTCCAAAACGGAACAATACGGCATAGCTAAAGAAATACGAATTTGTCGTGAGACTAGCAACTCGATGCAATCAATGTTAGAACGAGACTGGAGTCGCTTTAGCGTAACAACGCTTAATTGTAGCACGCGTGCCACGCCTACTTAGCACTTCCAATATTTTTCCGTGTTCCGTGGCTCCCTCCAAGTTTCGCCGCAATGCCCAGTCCTGTGCGTGTCGTATCTATCGGATTCCCACAACCTTCACCGGTTATTATCGGTTTTACTCGTGGGAGGACTTCTAACCAACGCTTCCAGTACGCAGTTGCACTTCAGAAACATTCGGGCCCATCAAGTATCAACCATCTGTTCTACGAGTAATATGTTCTTAAATAAATAAATATAATACCTACATAATTATGTACTGTTACGTACGTACGTAATTAAATGCCAATTTACCAATAGAGAACTTTATTCACCACAAACAATAAATAATTTGTCCAGTCAACAATAATCCAAATCACAGTTAGCACTAGAGTTCCGTTACACTATCGCCTCGGTCGTTAGATAAAATCACTTCGCACACTTAGGTAGATCGCTCTCGTTCGCAGTCGAAATCAAAACTGACTCACTTCCGTTCGGGGGCTCGTATTTATACGCGGAGCAAAGAAAATTCTAGATACTGACGTCTCAGGATAGATCCAGAACAATAGTCGCGTCGCGGGGCCATAAATCAATTTTATTACTTTGTCCTTCGCGAGTCACTTTCACGCGAATTTCGACTCCAACAATAGTTAACGCCGGAAAGTACCATTTCCCTTATCCACCTACAGATACCTACAGATTACATACCTACTAAATAGTAGGTAAAACGAGTACTTATGAGGGATTTTTTCAGATCTTGCCAGGCTAGGTAGGTACTTTGGTTCTAGAGCTTTCGAACAGCAATGCGTTTTAATTATTCGTTGCCACTCTTTATTTTGTCGGAGATATGACGTGTTGAAGTTTAACGGCGTAACAGTACGATTCATAGTTTTTTAGAAGAAATTGATTTTATTCAACGACACATTGTTTCATCGCAGCAATTATTAACATTGTTTGAAAAACCAATTAATTAAAGTATGTTTTCCTCTACAGCAACTTGTTTTACCGTTTTTTTTGGGTATATGTGTAATATTGCACGACAATATGGAAACAGTTCAAATTTCGTCTTAAGTATGTCGTTCGTTTTAAGTCTCTTTTTGACTGACTCCTCGTTCAGCATCATTTGTAACGCTTTCTCGTGGCTGAGTTTTAAAAGATCATTTGCCTTTATTTTTAAATCACATCTGTCTGCCCCGTCAACCTGAAACAATAGAGTATATTTATTTAAGTATTATAGTTACATCACAAAAGGTAGAATAGAATCTTCTTATATCTATCTTATCTTAAGATAGAATCTTCCTATGACCGCAGTCTGACCGTGTGAGTACATAAAGCACACTTACAATGAAAGTGACTTCACTCAAAGTTCCTATAGGTACTGATTTTGCTATAAACTGTCCGTGGTGAGTAAACCTGAATTATTAGTAAAAAGAAACATGGAAGAGATAGTTTCAATATTCATATCAACAGCATACATTTTGAAGACGCATTTCTACAAATTAAATTTTTTTAGTTAGGTCAATTTCATTCTAAAGGGCCTATTACACTACTAGACTAGTGCTGAAGCCGTTGAAAATGGTAAAAAGTGAAATAAAATCATAGTAGGATGAAACCTATTGGAAAAGAAAGAGAATATAACAAAAATGAAAGGAAAAATAATTTACGGGCGATCTGAGGTCGGGAAATGGATGGGTGTGCGTTTTTAACGGTAAAACACAGTTTATCTCGATTTCCGACAAAACTACAAGTCCTATGTAAAAAATTTAAATGGCTAAGCTGTAGATAATAAAAAGATCTACAACTTTTGTATTTACTTTTTTCACATAACTTCAAAATGTATGTGAAAAATTCAAATAACTATACTATTTTTTTTATTTTTATCTTTTACGAAAATTATTCTTTTTCCACGTTTAACGAAAACTTACGTTTTTATGTCCCAAACACACTGTATTTTTTCAAAAATTATCCTTTTTCCACGAAATTAAATGAAAACTTACCTTTTTATGGCTCAAACATACTGTATTTTTTTTTTATTTAAAAAGGTTTACTTTTTCACCTGCATTTTGACTTAATATCGAAAGAGAACCCTAATTTTTAATCGAAAAATTTCACGTCAAAATATCTACTTTTTTTAAAAATTCACTAGGTTTTTTGTTTGTTAAAATCTCTAGTTTCTGATGCTGTAAAAAAAGTATCATTATTATGGTAAAATTTCTCAGAAAAAGCCAAAAAACTTGAATCCAAAAATTCTTTTTGATAAACATTACCAACATACAATTTTGAGTTATATAATAGAATTTACACTTTAATTACTCGAAAAAAATTAGATTGCATGTTACGTTCATAAAAAAAAATCTGAACCGAAATATACTACTATAATCAACAATCAAATCAGTTAATAAAGTTAATATTTAATGAGACACCGGCAATATTTTGAGAAAGGTGTAGAATCTTCTTTAAATTACATACGCAGATGCCTATTTATTGCTATTTTAAGATAAGTAATGTATACCTACCGGAGTGACCTACGGAAAATTTGACCTCATCAAAAGGTATTTCATAGAGAAGTGGGGAATATTAACTTTATTAACTGATTTGATTGTTGATTATAGTAGTATATTTAGGTTCAGATTTTTTTATGAACGCAACATGCAATCTAATGTTTTTCGAGTAATTAAAGTGTAAATTTTATTAAATAACTCAAAATTGGATATAGGCATTGTAGTGACCTACATATTGTTAACATTATTTTAAATTAATTAATAATATAAAATCAAAATAAAATAATTTATTTACATATGTACAGACACTAACAACTTGTATTTTATAGAATCAGGAATAAAATAAACAACCAATGTCCTAACATCAACAAACAAACCGACCGAGACAATTTCGTCTTTTTTTTTGTCGACGGGGAAAATCGTCTTTGACAAAACCCGCTATTGGGTGGAGCGGGAGATAGTGTCAGACTCTTACTGACTAAAAACCCCGCGCCGTTCCTTCTAGCCTTCCTACCGGGGCACGAGCTCCCTTTTGGACAACCCTGTCCCCAGTAGGCTTCGACCCAGCTGGGCCCCTCCTGCTGTCAATTTCGTCTTAATAGCTAATTTGTTATTAGTTCACCGGCCGTAATTATATGATACATTTATCGCCCAGCGCCCGGCGGGTCAGTTGCGCTACCTGAACCGCGCGCGCAAGCGAGACAACGCTATCATAGTGTTGCGCTCGCGCCCGCGCATCGGTCAGCCGATATACATGACCGGGGAGTACGTTTTGACGAGTCTACCGCCTAAGGGCTTGTACACAAAACTGCGAATCGGCGTGATGCATTTTCGCAGCACAGAAAACTGCGACACGAATTGCTGCGATGCGTTTTCGTGCGGCAAGCCATCTCCCTTCCACGATGCGGGTGACCATACCTACAACGACCTGAATGACATGGGTCGTAAAAAGAAGTGCTCGCTTCTGTCATTGCTAAGAAAATACAGGAAAAACAATCATATTGAACTTGAAGAGGACTTGCAAATCAATTCGCAAGTTCTTGCGATGCGTCGCGCGTGTTTGTAGTTTTGCTGATGCGACGACGCATCGCAGTTTTGTGTACAAGCCATATCGTATGTCTGTTCCGCGATATCTCGCCGCGCATAATTCTATGTTGTATGTCCGCTTACTTTCGTCTATCTATCTTTCTACCACTCCTTCTATCTCTTCTTAGTGGAACTCTTGTGTGTCGTAAACTGTACCCTGTGACCGTGACAAATAAACTTTCTTCTTCTTCTTGTGTACTTCGGACTTTCACTCATCTCTTCACACTATCTTTCTCTTCAATTACTCACACACACATTCTACAGTATTATAAAAAATAAATTTAAATTCAAGTTTTTTGGCTTTTTCAGAGAAATTTTACCATAATAATGAAATTTTACACCATCAGAAACTAGAGATTTTAACAAACAAACAAAATGACGACTTTAAAAAAAAAGAGATATTTTGACGTGAGAATTTTCGATTGAAAATTAGGGTGTTTTTTCGATATTAAATCAAAATGAAGGTGAAAAAAAAAACATTTTAAATAAAAAAAATACAGTGTGTTTGGGACATAAAAACGTAAGTTTTCGTTAAACGTGGAAAAAAAATAATTTTCGTAAAAGATAAAAATAAAAAAAATAGTATAGTTATTTGAATTTTTCACATTCATTTTGAGGTTATGTGAAAAAAGTGTACATACAAAAGTTGTAGATCTTTTTATTAATCTACAACTTTGCAGTTTAACTTTTTTACATAGAACTTGTAGTTTTGTCGAAAATCGAGATAAACTGTGTTTTACCCTTAAAAACGCACACCCATCCATTTCCCGACCTCAGATCGCCCGTAAATTATTTTTCCCTTAATTTTTGTTATATTCTCTTTCTTTTCCAGTGAGTTTCATCCTACTATGATTTTATTTTGTTTCAAAAATTATCGACCCTGGTCTATACGCGTTATTCAGCACACGATATTCATACTAGTCTTATTTTTCATTCCGAGTAAGACAGTCTGGCCTTTATTACACTACGCGACGCGACGAGCCATAGACTAAAACTGTCTGAATATCGAGTGGTGTAATAGACCCAATAGAAAACAGCTTTGAGCGCAGCGCTGGCTTCAGCAACGAAATCCAAATCAGTAGGTACATTGGATTTGTATGTGATTAGGCGTAAATAATCCATCGAGCTTTATAACTGTCACACAGTTGAGAAATAGACGGCACTTTACACAGTACCTAGAGCTGAAAACTTAGTCGACCTACAATTATTATATTCGACATATCCCATATTACATTCCTAATATGATAAGTATAATGCAAAGCTTATCACATGCACTGAGCAAACAAAAATATGCCGAACGTGACGACCGTTTTTCTTAAACTGTGATAGACTCTGACTGTACCAAAGATTTTATATATCCTACTAGAGTAGACTAGATTGACTACGAAGAATTATTAAACTGTCTAAAGTGTTCTTTATTCTCATTAGCATTAAGTTCATGTGTGTTATTGACACGCAAAAGGGAAAAATGGCCTGGAGCAGGACACTAAGATAAATCCTCTGTGTCCCTTTCTCACATACTACCAGAAAAAAATAAAAAACAGATGGTAGTTTTTAGATTGTTCCAGTTATCGTTAAATAGTCCGTGTTCATGCATTTTGATAGGTTTATGCAACATAAAATGAATTGCAACTAAATATTTTATTTCAAATATTGCTTCTTGAAATTTTATACGCATTCTTCTTGTATTTAATGATGATTTCATTTAGATAAATAGTAGCTAATCGTAGTAATTTTCAAATTATGAAAGGCAACATTTAGGAGGTTTCAATTTGACAGAATTTGACATCAATAAACAATATGGCTGATGCTTCATAGGGCTAAAGTTGTATTTTTAATTGTTACAAGTTTTTATCTCAATATTTAGTAAAGTATAAAGTGTGCAAGATGTTCAAAACGATGCTGTGTAACGTTTCGCAATAGTGATGAGTATCCTGTTTGTGGAATTTCATTTTATTTGGTAAGTTTTCTGTTTTGTTTACAAAATATTTATGTAGGGTGACAACAAACATCGTTTTGAATTTCATGCGGGAATTAAAACATATTAACTGCCTTAAAAATACATAGAGAAGGGGCATCATAAACGACTCAGAAGACGGACTGGGTGCTAAATTATATAAAATTTGATTGTGTACTGTTCAAGTTTTATGTTATTATAAGCAAATTTCTAAATATCTGAGGCTCAATTTTTTTTTTTATAAATCTAGCGCGTCCCAATTTTACTAATTTTATTTTTTCTGTTGATCGGGCGCCTTTGGCCGCTCGGCGATCTTCGGCTGCTCTCATGACACAACGGAAAGCGGCGAGCAGCGGCGACTAGAGGTGCGGCATGCGGGACGTGTCTTCGGCCCAATTCAGTATATAGTTATCTGTGACCAGTTCTTAAAACGACGCGCGTCAAAATCTTCTCTACATCGATATAGTACATTCGAGAATTATATTCATTTTAAATATAATAGTCTAAGTTTAGTCCGTAGGTAAGTCCCTAATAAATGCCGCACGCAATGCTGCACGTATGTGGCTTAACCGTTAACTACTAGTAATATATTATTTTTTATGTTTTGTTGTAGATTTCCAAGAAACGAGAACCATCGGAAACAGTGGCTTTGAAGTTGTGCCATTTAATTTTTTTTTTTCAGCAACAGTTTTATTTGTAGTCGCCTCATTAAGTCTGAAGATGTAAAGTTAAATCAACACTAAAACCTAATTCTATTCTATCTGTATACCCTTTTGTAAGTTCATCCGTTGTTAAAAATCCGTTCAGTAGTTTTTGAGTTGATTGCAAACAGATACTTATAGACAAACGAACATAGTGGGGAACTTTTTTTGATGTGGTAAAATCTCCAATAATTTATCCTGCTCTAAGGTAGAGCGCCTTACGCTCCATCTTAGAGCGGGACAAGTTATTTGAGGTTTATACTGAATAAATCTACCCGTGTCCTTCAGTTGCCCTTTGTGTTCCAGGACCATGGTTTCCCTTTCGGAAATTCCCTGTGGCGCTAACGGGCATCAGCAATAATTAGTAGTAGTAGTTAGTATAAGTATCATTTATTTAATGTATTATTTATTGTTTATTTGTTAGTAAATAAGTGCAATTTAACGTAATAAAAAATGTACAATTTCGCATCAGTCTATTTTTAATAAAGTAAAAATAAAAGAATAACATTAGTTTTATTATAAACTAACTAGTTTTTTCTTTCAGACAAACCTTATTCTGATAGGTGCAGCCGTTCTGAAGTGATCTTCTTACGTAGGTACACACACATTAGGCATTTTTTTTATCAGTGTAGGTATTTCATACTCGCATAAGAGGATATTGCTATTATAATATATACGGACATCAGCTATTTCCTAGTAATTACAGAGAAAACTCACAGTTCCCTTTTGGTAAGCATATTATACATATTAACTGTTTTTGAACTTGCATGTCTATTTGAATGTATCAAAAATATCTTTAACTAACTTTTGAGTAAAATTGTCCCGCAGTATGTAGCTAGTGTATGGACACACTAGTAGAACGAGATGACAGGACTCTTTCTGACTTTCCTTTTCGGGTACGCTTTTGAGGTTGTCGTAGTCAATCTAGTACTAGGATATATAAAATCTTTGGACTGTACATTGATGTCATTTGGAAGTTTCGTTAATTAGGCTTAATCAAATAAATACTTACTTTGCACAAAAACGATAATTCGTAATTTTCGTCTACTTTTGGCCATGCCTGTTCGAGGACAGTTTTCTCCCAGTCGACAAGACTAGATGGGTCACAAACTCTATGTGGCGCAGACTGGATGCCGGCCCAAAGCTCGGAGCAAAAGTGCGGAGTCACTGGCGCCAGCATTATTATTAAAACTGTTAAGGCTTTTTCAAATTCCTTACTTTTGGCTATTACTTCAGGTGGTATATTGTTCTAGAGGTAAAAGAGAAATGTTTAATTTCAGTATTGAATAAGTAATTGTACTATATTTTGTATAATATTTTTTTAATTGGCTTAACTGTAGGAAATGTAAATAAAACTTTGATACAAAAAAAAACTTTGGCTTTTACTGTAAATCTTAACTTATTACCCTTAGCACACTTGTTAAACTCTGCAGTCTTGAAATGCCAACACTAAGTTTTTGAGTGTGTTTGAAATGGTATGTTGTAGTAGCGATCAAATAGTTTCTGGAGTCCCATAATTTGTATTCATACTTATTAAATTCTTCAGGAGTCAAGGTATTTTTAGCTGGAATATTATTACGATGCTGCAAAAATTCTCTCATGGTCATCCAAAGCCGGTGTTGCCAATTTAACACGCCAGGTAATGCTGTAAAATAGATACAATTCATGAAAGAAAATTCATGACAAAAAGGAAACGGGGTATGCTTCAACTCGGGACTATGTAACTAAATACCTAACTTCATGAATCCTTACTTCCTTACTATATAATATTATAAAAAGTGAGTTTGTTTGTTACGTCTTCACGCCTAAATGGCAAAACCGATTTTGATGAATTTTGGTACAGAGATAGTTGGCTAATTTAAAAAAAAAAAGTGAGAAAAGGGGGGCGAAAGAGGGAAGTCAAGTACAAATATTATTATTAAATTAAAGTATATTAATAAACGCGGGCGAAGCCGCGGGTAAAAGCTAGTTAAGAAATAAAAATCCAACTCTATCCTGGAACGAACAGAGACAAGTGCCGATTTACCCGGCAGATTGTGCTACTAAAGCCGGCTCTAAACAGTGCGCTTGTACGGTTGCACAAACCGATTGTCTAGGTCAATTGGCACAGAATTATTCAAACCGAATATGGCTAAATAACATTGGCGGAGCTCGAGGATATTAAAACGACAGAATAGACACCTACAGAACTTGAATTTTTAATAATGTTAAGTAGCAAGTAAATGTGCTTGCCGCCCGTTATGTTACACCCATCAATTTCTTTGTGTCAAGAATTGTATAAAACTTACTAGCATCGGACCAGCGGCGCGCCGTCGCCGGAGGGACGTCAGCGAGCATCAGCAGCCGCGTAGTGTCACATCCATATGTTGCTAGTAACCTTTCAGGATTTTCACCGTTGTATTTAGACTTGCTCATTTTTTCCCATTGAGATAACACAGTCTCTCCTGTGGCCTTGTCTTTAAACTCTTTCCCGATTTTTTCTACTTGTTCTGATGGTATATATTTTCCAGAGCTTTTTAATTTATATGATTGTCCCATTACCATTCCTTGCACGACCAGTTTCTTAAATGGTTCTTTAGTTGGAGTCCATCCAAGTGAATGTAAGAAATAGCTCATAAATCTGGCATAATATAAATGCAATACGGCATGTTCCTTGCCCCCAACATATATGTCAACTGGCATGTGGTCAAGAACTTTTTCTTTTGAAAAAGGCTTTTCTTGATTGGTTGGATCCAAAAACCGATAGTAATACCATGAAGAATCAACAAATGTGTCCATAGTATCAGTTTCTCTTTTAGCACTGGATTGACATTTAGGACATTTACATTGAACCCAGTCATCTAATTTTTCTAAAGTTTGTATACCTGACTTTAAAGAATGAATTTGTGGCAGCTCCACAGGAAGTTCTTCATAAGGAACCGGAACTGCACCACAATTGATGCAATGGATTATCGGTATAGGCGTTCCCCAATACCTCTGTCTGGATATAAGCCAGTCCTTAAGCTTAGAGCTAACAAAATGACCTCCCACATTTTTCTTAAGGGCTATATCAATTGCCTTACGATTATCGCTTTTAATGTCGATTTCATATTGATCATTGTTAATAGGTATATTTAATGACAACGCAATTTTTAGATCATCCTTATCAGTCTGAGAACACCCAATAAATACATCTCTCCCCAAAGGATAACTAATGTTATCTGTAATATACACGGGAACTTCATGATTAGATATTGGATTATAACATGTCAACTGCACACTATTATGACCTTTCAACTCTTGAACTAATGGATGATTAGTATTCATGGTTAAGAAATTACCATGAATAAATTTATAGGGTTCGGATGTCCATACATCAAAAGTTTTCATTTCAGTATTTACTTTCATTTTAAAAGTTACAACAACCCCATCACATTCCCCAATCCAATGTTTTTGCAAATTAATAATATCTTTCCAATTTTCCAAATTTCCATTGTCAAGTCCATCATATAAGTCTTTGGCAAACTTCGTAGTTTTTATAAACCACTGTGTAAGATATTTTTTTTCAACTTTAACACCAGATCTCCATGAATACCCAAGATCATCAACTTGTTCATCGGCCAGAACAGTCTTATCAACTGGATCCCAGTTTACTTGAGCCTGGAAAGTAGAACAGTGCACTCATTAACATCAAAAAAATGATAAATACTCATATTGTAAGATGTTAGTTCAGAGGCAGAATAATAAGTCATCTTAGGATATTTGGCAGCAGTTTTGTTGATTATGCAGTTTAAAAATGAAGACTAAAAACATCATTGTTCAAATTTTATCGAAAGGAATCATTTTCTTTCGATAAAATTTGGACTCGTCAGAAAATACTTAGTTTCCATATCATGCAATTTTAAGGACCCAGTATTTTCCACTCGCGTAAGTAGTATATCAAATAATAATGATACATAAAATGAGTAGGTACACTGTTTTACGCCGCTCTATCCTCATATCGACCTACAAACCTGCTATCTTTTCACTCAAAAGTATTTGAAAAGTTACTGATGCACCTGCACATAGCACACAATCTTGTCACAAAAGAAAAGTGTTTCCTGATCACAAATTAGGTCTCAGACAGGAGCAATCAAATGCATTGAATAAGGAAGAACCAGTAGGTACAAAGTCTTTGATTAAATTAGAAAACTCCTGAAGAATAAAATATAGATAGGTACTGTTCTTCGACTTTCCTCGCCACCCAATCTTTCCAAAAGTTTGGCAAAAGAGCATTCTCAATGAGCTAAAGATAAGCCTTGTTCATCAAAGTCAAAGTCAAAATATTTTATTTCATATAGGCCTACAAGGGCACTTATAAAACGTCAGAAGCTAGTGCACGGTTCGAAATTGGTTGTTTCCTATGGAGAAGAACCGGCAAGAAACTCCATGGTTACTCTTTTAAAAAATGTGTTTATTACAATACTAGCTTCTGCCTGCGACTTCGTCCGCGGAAAATTTCTTGTTTTAAAATAAGATTACACTCGATTAGACGCTGCGCACGTTCAGCGCTAAATTCCTGAGCATGGGCCGGCGATGTTATGGCATTTTGCCTAGCGAGCCGCTGCGAGCGCTCAGCGCTAGTCTCCCTATCTCTTGTTTCAGAGACATGCTGCCTTAAATAAGGTAGACGCTGCGCACGTTCAGCGCTAGATTCCCGAGCAGGAGCCTGCGATGTTATGACATTTTGCCTACCAAGCCGCTGCGAGAGCTTAGCGCTAGTCTCCCTATCCCTTGTCTCAGAGACATGCTGCCTTAACTCAGATAGACGGTGCGCACGTTCAGCGCTAGTTTCTCGAGCACGGGCCCGCGACGTCCTCACATTTTGGCTAGCGAGGCGCTGTGAGCGCTCGGAGCTAGATTCTCTAGCGCGTGCTTGTGAAATATATTCTCTATTTCTCGAGAGGCGCTGCTCATTTTCAGGGGCAGATTCTTCCAGTACGGCGTACTCGAGCGGCTCTTGTTTGTGATGTCTGCCGGGACAGTTGAGATTTCAGACATGCTCTCAACAAACTACGCACAGACTTGAAAACAATTATGAACAAAGGGAGAGCGACTCGAACACCGTCCGCCTTTACAAAACAAAACAATCGTAATATCGAAAAACTCGTATCGATTATTACGATAGAACGAAGTACGAAACTACGAACATACAAAACAAACGTACAACGAAATTACGATATTTTCGATTATGAGGTATCTATCAACAACAACAACCATACGAACGAAACAACCGAAACCAATAAGCAACTGACAGAAGAACTCCAACTAAGGACAACTTGGGCATAATAATTCGAGAGGGTCATCAATCCACAGAAAGTCTTAACACCGCGATTCAGAAAAATTACGTAATTGCAGAACGCCATCTATGGGCAAATAGGTAAAACGTTGGGCACGCCACAATTATGGCGTCCTTACCTTCCACGTGACACAGGTCCTCACCGGACACAGCAAGTTCGGGAGGTTCCTGCACCGAATTAAAGCGGAAGAGACGCCCGAGTGTCGCCACTGTGCGGAACGCCCGGAGGACACGGTGGAGCACACAGTCGAGGTGTGCCCTGCCTGGGCAGAGCATCGCCGTGCCCTCGTGGGGGCGATCGGCGGCGGAGACCTCTCGCGCCGGGCTCTGGTTGAGGCCATGGTCCTTAGCGAGGAGGAATGGCAGGCGGTTGCCTCCTTCTGCGAAGCAGTAATGCTAGCAAAGGAGGAGGCAGACCGCCTCCGCCGCCGCCGCCGGGATTCCGATCCCGATTTCCGGCCACCGTAGACGCGGACTCGTGGACGGCGAGCCATGGGTAGCTTGCTGTCCGATCGTCCGGTAATGGACCGAGCCCAAGACGTCGACGGCGCGCACTGTTCCCGCGCGCCTCAAGAAGTTGTCAGCAACAGCAGAGGCCCAGCTGGGTCGAAGCCTACCGGGTCCAGGGTTATCCGAAAGGGAACTCGTGCCCTGGTTTGAAGGCTAGAAGGAACGGGGTGGGTTTTTAGTCAGTAAGAGTCTGACACTATGTCCCGCTCCACCCAAGGGCGGGGGGTGTCATAAGATGATTTTTGCCCACCATAAAAAAAAAATATAAAAAAAATAGGTAAAACGTCTGCACAATTAAAGTTATGCTAGGGGCATTTTGCGTTTTAGTAATTTTATATTACCTCCGAAACTGTATGACCAATTGATATGCTGTAAATGGCAAATCTTATCTGTATAATGTTCTTGTGATACTGAAATAATTTATTGTCATAGAATTAATATTTTGTTGCTCAAATAATCAACGAAACGTAAGTATGCCGAAAAAAAATATTTTTAATGCAATAAAAGAAGTATAAAAGATAAAATATAAAAGATAGAGATATGGTATCGCGGACTTTTTTGTAGAAATAATTAAGACGAACCAGGTAGCCATACATTGTTTTTAATTTTAAGCAACTGTTTAGGCAGCGCACGCAAATAATTCTGTTTTATGAGGTATTTTTTTCCGACTTGCTAGATAAAACTTGTGATAGCTCGGTTAATATACATGCTATAGAAACAATTTATAGCCTATAGCACTCAGGAATAATGTAGCTTTCTGCCAGTTAAAAACATTTTAGAATTGAATTATTAGTTCCAGAGATTACCCCCTACATACAAACTTACAAATTTTACCTCTTTATAATATTAGTATAGATTTATTGATTTATGTAAGAACAGTGTAGACCAGTCAACACTGTATACAAAAGCACAAAATTAATCATAATAAAATAAAAATAAAGTAAGTTGTAATAGAAAGTTATCTAAGTGTTTGTGGATTATACAGTGTTCTCACATTCACATTCCAAAAAGAGGCTATATAAAAAAGCAGGAAAAATTTAAATAATTACAACTGTTAACAAAATAAATTACTAACAAATTGAATGCAGTTGAAGTCTAAATAATAAAAATAAAAAATATTGCAAAAGCAATTCGTTAAAGGAAAAATAAATATATGTATATTAAAACAAAGGTGGAGCAGTTAATAGACACAATATTGATGATTTACCAGGGGGCCACATGTGCAGAGGTAGTCATTGCCAAACAAGCGTGTCTTCGACATAGTCTTTGACCTTGTAAAATGCTTTTTTGGTTAGGACACGCTTAATATGAGTTTTGAATTTTCCCTCACTAAGTTCAGTTACCGCCTTTGGCAGCTTGTTGTAAAAGCGTATGCTGTTTACTAGGAATGACTTGCTGGTCTTGGCTAATCTCCATTTGGGTAATACAATTTTGTGTTTACTACGCGTATTTTTGTTGTGAATATCGCTTCTAATTTTAAAGAGTCCTAAGTTTTTACGAACATACAAAATGCATTCTAAGACATAAAGAGAAGGCAGACTGAGAATGTCGATTTCTTTGAATTTATTTCTGAGGGACTCGCGAGGACCCATCCTATAAATAGCCCGGACAGCTCTCTTTTGCACTATGAAAATTGAGTCTACATCAACTGCAGATACCCACAGTAAAATGCCATAAGACATAATACTGTGGAAATAAGCATAGTAAACTAACCTAGCTGTGGCTACATCTGTCAATTGCCTTATTTTTCTAACTGCATATGCAGCTGAGCTTAATCTTCGAGAGAGTTTTAATATGAGCGCCCCACTGTAGTTTAGAATCGATAGTTAAACCTAAAAACACAGTGTCCGCAATAACATCAAGTTTTTTGCCATCAAGAATTAGACTGACGCCAACTTGAGGGACATTCGGTAATGAAAACTTTATACATTTAGTTTTATTCGCATTTAATAGGAGATTATTAGCTGCGAACCATTTCGAAAGAACAGCCAGACTTTCGTTAACACGCAAGACATCCCCATCTTTTCTATCTACTTTAAAAATAAGAGAGGTGTCATCAGCAAATAGAATTATATCGGATAAATTAGCCATCATATAAGGAAGGTCATTAATATAAACCAGAAAAAGGAAAGGGCCAAGAATTGAACCCTGAGGCACGCCCATCTTTACTAAAGATACCGAGGACGTCGCCCCATTAATGGATACTTTTTGCTGCCTGTAAGATAAATGGGAAAAAACAAGATCAGCAGCTCGTCCACGAATTCCGTAATGATGTAATTTACAGATCAGAGTATTATGGTCAACACAGTCAAATGCTTTAGAGAGGTCACAGAATATGCCAATAGCATCCTGAGATTTCTCCCAGGATTCCAAAATGTGACTGATTAGTTTCACTCCTGCTCAAAAATATTGGAATTGTTTCGACAAAATAATGACTTCAAAAGTAACGGATAATGTAAGTGTAAGCACATCTGCACAGCATTGCCTTCACACCGCGACGGAACTACGTAAAGGAGGCATGTCAACCTGTAAAGGAGATGGGTTGATAAGTGGCATTTTTCGGCCATCATATCGGTTGTTATTGTTGTTGTTGTTATTTGTATAGTCAGAGATATATGTTATATTTTTATTCAATAACATTTACGTGAAAAACGATATACTTAGTCGAAGTAAAGTTTTCTTTTCTGTAAATTTTTCTGCCGTTTCTTTGTCAATATTCAAATAAATAGTTCTGAATAGTTACATTGAAAATAGAATCGAACTGATCTGATGATGATGAGGAGGCTGGAAAGTAGGTACTGAAATACGCAGTTTCGGTACCTACCTTACGGTATTTGTCAAAATAATTAATTTATACTAAGCAGCATTTTATCTTAAATGATAGGTTCAAAAATCAAATTATTAAGTAATTATGGGTAAATAAAATTATAATTTGAACATAGAACAAGAGCATATCCTTAATTTAAATAAAATCCTGTTTAACCACAGAACAGAAAATATAGGTAGAAGTGCCCCTAACGTGGCTAAGCACGGGAACCAGTTTCGCCAAACTCACACATTTGCGTATCAAATTGTACATTACACACATAAAAACAGTAATATGATTGGCTACGAAGCTACGAATTACAAACTTAACTTTTACAAATCATATTCTTATTGCTTTCATAAATTAGGTCCTATTACAACGTAAGAAAGTTGTTATTATTTGACATGACACGAACAATAAAGAAGTTTTAACCAATTTACAACGAGTTCGGCTACTCAACGCTAGATGGCGCTGTAACCAATTTATTCTATTCAGAACGCTAGTGCCTTTGAAATAGATGCCATATTCACCTGCACTAGTATATAATATGTAATAGGCGAATTTCGCCTACTGTTGACACACGCGCCATATTTAAGAGGCACTTCCTCTAGTTTTCTTTATTCCGTGTGTTTAACTATCTAGACAAGAATATTTCCTAATATTATTCAATACATGTTTCTACAATAAATCATTAATGGATATAAATAGGTTTGGAAAATCATAGTTTTTGAGCCAAATAGTGTGAAAAGGGTGATGAACACTCTTCATGACAATATACCAAGCGTTTACAGAAATACAGTCCACTCATTTCCACCCAAGCCAAACAGTCTAGATATTATAAAGCATGCCTCAAGATGCGATAATGCAGGTCATAATTTTCCAGTAGAGCCTGGCTCAGGGCACTGCAGAAACCAACGCACAAGCGGGTATGTCCAAGCCAGAAACTTAGCATGTATTGAGTGAAGTGCACATGCAGCACTTAGGTCAAAGTGATCTACTGAACAAATTATTGCATAACACGATGATTTACCTTACTTTAATAAGTTTTTATTGCATATGACTTACCTTACTTTGATAAGCCAATTTTTTTTCAAATAACTTTAAAAATATATACTGGGTCCACTTGTAATAGTTAGGATCACATGTTGAGATTTCTCTATTCCAGTCAAAGTTGAATCCCAGTTGTTGCAGCTGAATTTTCATTGAATTTATGTTAGATTTTGTCCAATGTTGAGGTGGGATATTACGTTCTATAGCTGCGTTCTCTGCTGGTAAACCAAATGCATCCCATCCTATTGGGTGTATGGGATTCCTTCCATTCAGCTGTTCAAATCTTGCTATAGTATCTGATATAGAGTAAACACGTACATGTCCCATATGTAAGTTCCCTGATGGGTATGGAAACATAGGCAGCACATAATAAGGTTTTCTGTCATAACTATTCACTGCTCTCTTAACAACATTATTTGACCAATGTTTTTCTATCTTTAGTTTGATTTCAGTACTTATGTCTTCTTCCTGTGTACAATTGTGAAACATTAACATTACATAAGGACTGAAGGCACAAAGTATCATAATTGGAAAAACAATAGTACACACTTGCTTTTGCCCACGGCTTCACCCACATACATATAATATAGCCTATGTCACACAGGAATAAAGCAGCTTTCTATTGGTGATAGGTATAGGTATAGGTAAAACGGGCTGTTATCTGCAACTCCACGACTAAGGTGCGTATTTTGCGTATGGGTGGGACAAATGGGTTACTCAATCCACCCCAACTCCTCAAGAAAGGCCAGCAGCGCCTTGGTGTTGCTGACTTCAATTGGTGATATACTATACTCTTTATAATATTAGTGTAGAAAAAATAGAATTTAAAAAAAACTTAAATGTTGACTGTGACTGTGATAAAAAATACAATACATAGCCTACTAATCCAGAACCTCCACTTTTTATTTCTGTATTTCATTAAACAATTTTAACACTAGAGTGTGCTCACTCTTAAGCAAATTCATGGCCTTAACCCTTCAGATACCGTCAATTAGAGACACAATAGTAAGACAATAGATGCGCGGCCACCGGTGGTCGCTTGGGGATTCATGAATTAAGAGTGGCTAGGGAGCACAGAGGAGCTAAGCGAGTTGTAACTGATACAAGCTGGAACCGAGTTAGTAGTTGAGAAATATGCCAGACGATTGCCTAGTTTATGTGATAGTAATACATGCTGCTAGGCTACTTAAGAGGGTCCTTCTCCACTCGCTTATCGTAAACATCCGAAACGGTTTAAAAGCTTGTTACTTCATTTAATGCAATCCAACGCAATGTTTGACGAAAAGACAACGCAAAAAAAGAGAGATAACGCCTAGAAACTCTGTTAGTATTCGGCAATTCCGAGATTTACTCGAAAATTTTACAAAACTTGCTCCAGGAAATAGCTGTTTTTTTTCAACCCTTAAAATTTTTGGAAAAAGTTGTCATCATTGAGAATCTTAACCCTTCAGATACCGTCAATTAGAGACACAATAGTAAGACAATAGATGCGCGGCCACCGGTGGTCGCTTGGGGATTCATGAATTAATAAAATTTGCAAGGTCTCTAGAGGATTACTTTTTTGACTTTTTTAATTTTTAGGCAAATTATGAAGTGTCAAAGTTCATACAAAATAGGACATTTTCAGAGGTTTTTACTGGATTAGTTTTACACAAATTTAGAAATTGGTTTCTTTAGAAACCTAGATAATATCCACAAGATACTGTGTTTCCAAAATATCTAATGAAAAGTGTGTAGTAACGTCATAATCAGTTATGAGCGGTTGTATGAAAAACAGTGAAAATGTGAGTTGTGATGCACCACTTCAATTGTAGCCCACATTTACACTCTAGTGTTAACTCATACTAGCTAGCCAGTGTTATGTAGAACATGGACATGAAAATGAATATACACATGAACTATTTGCTGAAGTAAAAATCTGATGTCAAGATGTTAGATTTGGCAATTACATTTTTTATTTCAAAACCCAAAAAAAGTGAAGACTAGGTGGAAAGCTCTATACCAAGCATGGAAAACATCTTTAATTATTTTTGTAACATATAGATTAGACAGAAAGTGAAGAGGTGTAATGTTAAAGAAAATAAATAAACTCTTACCCATAACCTTAAACTACTTTTTTTTCTCAAAACATAACACAGAACGTTACGAAACGAATTTGTTTTCTGATAGTTGTAAGTTTGAAGTATTTTCAATTGAAGCACTGACATTATTCTGTAGCTGTGTATTTATTATAGAATATTAATTTCTCGTCTAAATTTCAAGAAAAACAGCAGTCAATGTTATTAATGAAAATTTGTTGGTTTTTTCTATAATATGTGGTTCACATTATTTTTACACTGTTTTCTATTTCCATTGTAAAGTACAGACGATAGTAAAAAAATATCTATGTTCTGCAAAACAAGACTATTTTTAATTGAAACAGACGACTTTAATATTTCTCGCAGTATCTATTAGAATATAACATCGGTCCAGTGTTGCCAACAACGCAATACAATGTGCATGTTGTCGCCATTTTTCACAGCATGAGTAAGCCTAAAGTACTCTAATAGATTTAAAAAATGCTTTAAATAAATTAAAATGCAGCTCTTTGTTGTCATTTGACATATTGGGGATTCATCTAGTATTAAGCTAGAGAAACTTTGATAACCAACTTCTTTGAAACTTCTCTTTAACTCTAAAGCCTTAAAATGTTCTTTATTTAAGGATTATTTTTTGTGATTAGAGAATTTTAAATAGTTCGTCTCTGAAATAGCCTGAAAGTCGCCTAGTAGTTGGCCACACTACATCGGTCTATCTTAGACAGCGACTGAAGGACTCTGTATCCATGGTCATGAAATAAATTAAAAAAAAAAACTATCTTAGACAGCGGACAGTCGTGACCGTGACAGGTGATTGACAGCCACCTGACAAATCGCAAACCCAAAAAAAAACCCACGTGCAACGTCACAAATATTAAGTACTCGATATGAGTCTGTCTAAAAAATACTTGTATAGCCCTTATATTTTGCGACTATTTTTGGTCAGATTCTCGATTTATTCACTTTTGAGAACGCAATTATCAATATATCGAATGATCGAATCGACCATCCATAGATTGAGCTAGACCTGCTCAAAGAATCAAGTTGCAACTCGATATTGACTCTACTCAGTCTGCCGTCCCTCCGTCGCGTCGTCGAGTCGTCGCGTCTTCCATCCGAATCAGTAAATGCTAAACTCGGTGCATCGTTCCGCACCTTGTTAGTTTGCTATGTTTACTGTTCGCCGGATCGGGTCCGGCGGATTGCGTGGCGTGGAGTCAATGGTAAAATAAAATTGAGCCTGTTCAAAAATCAGACAATTATTATTATTAATGTCATTCTAAACTTACTAAAATCAACAAAACAAAAACTGCAACAAAACAATAAACAACGAACGAAATAACAATAAGAAAAAAGTAAACAAAACAAATAAGCGAGCTGGCTTTTTATTTTTAAACTCTCCTCTCTCATCAGTTTTGTCAACTTCTGTCTGTCTGACTAGTTGTTTAATAAGAAATCAACAACGAGAACTATCTCTTTCAGTCGCGGCACGATCATTCGGTAGTCGGCGTCGGGCTGATTCGGGCTCGCTTGGAGTCGTTCGGGCCTCGCGACTTGCGGTCGCGGGCCGCTAACCCACCGCGCGTGCTATCCGGATCAACTCGGTATGCAGATATTTTGACTCGAGTTGACTCGTCTACGGTCTGACCCGAGTTAGCTAACTCGAGTTGCCCATCGCTAGCTCTACTGCAATCTGTCAATCAATATGTTCTATCTTTTGATTCTGTCGTAATCAGTCGTAATATCTGCAGTGATATAAAGTAGGCGCTTAATTTATAATTTATTAAAGAAATTAAGGAATCGCCAATAAAGTTACGGCAATGGCTCGCCCCGGTAAAGAAGATGCTTCAGAAGATGCAAAAAAAATTGTAGATGATGCCAAAAACTTTATTGAAAAAGCCATATCAGACATTGGAAAAACATCGGCAACAAAGCAGTTAATTTTAGGAACTACGTCAGGATGGTAAGTGCATTCGTTTTATAATCTATTTTGATTCCATTTGTCATTTATGAATCATGATTATCCTTCTCGATTTTTTCTTAATATGATTGTATTTACGCTGCAGTTAAAATGTTTTTAGGATAACTGGTTTTCTTTCTATGAAAATTGGAAAAGTTGCTGCAGTTGGATTGGGTGGCAGTGTCATACTATTACATATTGCTAGCCAGAAAGGATATATTGATATAAATTGGGACAAAATCAACAAGAAAGTTGATAAAATCAGCGATAAAATTGAAAAGGAAGCAACTGGAAAATCACCAGATTGGATTGAGAAAGTAAGTTTTCTTTATCTTCACTATTACTCTTTTTATGCTAGGTGCTTAAACTGAGCTTAGTTGAAACTTTATTAGTCTTATTGCAAACTTTATTTGTTGTTGTGTATTACTTATGTATTAATTCATGAATCCCCAAGCGACCACCGGTGGCCGCGCATCTATTGTCTTACTATTGTGTCTCTAATTGACGGTATCTGAAGGGTTAATCTACATACATATTATTAATCCATGAAACCACCATGGACATTCTTTTTGAGGTGCATAAACTTTCAAAGATTCTTATATTTAAACACAATGAACGGTTGGAGTGTAGCCTTAGGGGCGCTATGGCGCGGGACTTAGAAAATGTTTCGAAAAATTTTTTTTTTTTCGATTTGGTACCATACGCTTATAGGCACCATGAGCCGTGCAGAACAAAAAAATTTTTGGGTTAAAAAAATTTTTGGGACTTAGAAAATTTCTCCTTACTTTTCACCTTGAGTACGGTTAGGGGCAAACACTTAGAAATTTTTTAAGTCCCAAAAATTTTTTAACCTAATTTTTTTTTTTTTTGTTTTCTGCACGGCTCAATTTTTTTGGAATTTGATGCCATACGCTTATAGGCACCAATTTTTTTTTTTTTGTTTTCTGCACGGCTCAATTTTTTTGGAAGTTGATGCCATACGCTTATAGGCACCATGAGCCGTGCAGAAAACAAAAAAAAAAAATTAGGTTAAAAAATTTTTGGGACTTAAATTTCTAAGTGTTTGCCCCTAACCGTACTCAAGGTGAAAAGTAAAGTCCCAAAAATTTTTTTAACCCAAAAATTTTTTTGTTCTGCACGGCTCATGGTGCCTATAAGCGTATGGTACCAAATCGAAAAAAAAAGAAAAAAAAAGTCCCAAAAATTTTTTTAACCAAAAAAATTTTTTTTTCGTTTTCTTTGCTTCTCATAGCGCCCCTAAGGATATACTCCAACTCCTAAAAATCCGCCCCTAAGGCTACCCACTGACCCAATGAACATGCTGTGAGGCACTTTAGGACTTCTTGGAATCTCTGTCTAGAATTTCCAAGAAGTTGGTAAATAAAATAGACTTAGTATATTCTATTGTATACTCTATGAGTCACCCTTTTTTTATTGACTAATGAATTTTCATAATATGAGTCGCACACCATGTGAAGCAATAATATGTTGCTTAGGTAAAGTAAATAATTTATTTAACTTCTTGTGCTGTTTCTATATTTTTTTTTATAAGCACATTCAGACCCATAAAATATTTTAACAACCTTTTGTAAAATTTCTGTTAGTGACAATTTGCTGTTTTCCTTTCTAATTCACTCAGCCCACTATTTTCCCGTTAGAAACTGGCTTATTTTCATTTTAATTCATGAATCCCCAAGCGACCACCGGTGGCCGCGCATCTATTGTCTTACTATTGTGTCTCTAATTGACGGTATCTGAAGGGTTAAAGAGTTATGTTGTTTCATAAATGAAACAACATAACATGCATATCTTTGGACTTGGTTTGTGGACTTAGTCCATTCCTTGACTTGTTTTTTTTATGAAGTTATATTTCAAAGTTTCCAAGCACACTAATACAAAGGAAATTATTATTCAGGCATTGAACATTTTGTACCCTAAACTGTATGTACTGTTGGCTAGAAACAAATAATTACTAATTCTGTATGGGAAATGGCCTCATGAACAGTTTTTCATTCCCACTTTCAATGCCAGGATCATAAAATAATTCATTTGTGTGCTGACCATTCGTCTCTCAAGTCGTTTTGTGTACGTAGCTGTTGTTGACTTGTGTTCATACACAGTATATGACTAGCAAGTTTCAACTGTTTAAGTATGCATAGTAGGTATAGTTTGTTTTTTGATAACTTTTGATTATTGGGTTTATGACCTGGCTCCCAGGTCCTCAATACTGAATCTGTTACTGCAATGAAAATGTTCAGGGCATCAGTTTCCAATTCCATAAGAAAACAGAATTTTTGATTTCTGTCCTGTACTTTTATTATTGGGCAGGTATAACCTGAATAACTTATGGAATAGTTACTTATTTATAAGAAGTTATCTTATAAACAGTTGTAATAAATATATCTATTACAAGAAATTATCTTTCCCAAGGAGGGTTAGTGTCAGGCAGGTGGCCGACTGTAAAATATTTGCCAAATCCATAGCAACATGTTTGGAATTAATAGAATGCACGATAGGGTTAGGGCGTACCCTACAGCTGACCGGAAGGGACACCACCTGGCTCCTGTGGGAAATGGACCAGGGTTGTTGCACCATCCCGGGCGGGGACAACGTAAGAAGCTAGCCCGGAAAATAAGATTGAGGTATGCAAGTTGGAATTTTGGGACCATGACTGGAAGGGCGAGAGAGTTAGCAGATGTACTGAAAAAAAAACGGATAAATATAGTATGTCTGCAGGAGACTAAATGGTAAGGAACAAAAGCGAGGGAAATTGGTGAGGGATATAAGTTTTTATTGTGGAAGTGATGGAAAAGAAATGGAGTAGGAATAGTGCTTGATAGTAGACTGAAAGAAAGTGTGATGGAAGTACAGAGGATTAATGATAGACTAAAGTTGTGAAAGTTATGTTAGAGAGTGTGATGTTGAATGTAGTAAGTGTGTATGCACCATAAGTAGGATGTGATGAAATGGTGAAGGAGAAGTTTTGGGAAGATTTTGATACTATGTTAATGACCATCCTTGTAAATGAGGAATTGATAGTGGGTGGTGATTTTAATGGACATGTGGCAAGAATGTAAGGTATTTATGAAAGGGTACATGGAGAATGGGGTTTTGACAGTCTGAATAATGAAGGAGAGACATTGCCTTTGACCTTGCAGTAATTGTTTTAAAAAAAGTGAGGAACACCTAATCATTTACAAAAGCGGTCAACACAAGACGCAAATAGATTACTTTTTAGTTAGGCGCAACAATATAAAGCATGTCAAAGACTGCCAAGTCTCACAACATAGAGCCCTGGTAATGGAATCAGTTGTGAAAATAAAATGCAACAAAAGCAAAAAATAAAGGCCTCCCCTAAAATAATATGGCAAATGCTAGAGAAGAATTATTTTGCGAAGAAGTTTAGAGAGTGAGTGGTGGACAAAATGATAGAGATGGGAGACATGAATGATTGAAGTATAAATGACAGCTGGAATGAGTTGACGGAGTGTATCAGGCATGCAGCGAAAGACATTTGGGTAAGTTTTTTGGTTGAGATAAAAATAATATTTTGGTTTATAAAAGAAAAATAAAGTTTTGGTTTTTGGAACTATTTTTGGAAAATCTGACGCCGGTTTTTAATTTGTGCATGTTTTTACTTTTACCTTGAATTAAACTTGAAATTGTCACTACCTCCCAAGACAAAGTCATTTTTAGGACTATGATTTTATTCAGCATATTTCAAATGTAGTTTATTTGTTACAGGTATTGTTGTTTGTCAAAAATAATACCTATTATTCTGCAGGGTTTACTGGAGGATTCTTTTTTGGTATTGCTTCATCATGATTTCATTTTAAATAGAATGTGAGTTTGTTGTACATCTATTCTTTTTTTGTGATTAAGTCTTAAACATTGTGACCATATTTTTTGTTTTATATTTGTAGTTTGTACCAATATATTTGAATTGACCATAGATTAAAGGTTATGGAGTTTTTAGTTTAGGGAGCTGCTTTTTAAATATCTCAAATTATTTATTATTATGATTATGTAAGTAATAAATGTAGGTGCAAAATAAACTTATTTTTATTAAACAACTTCAAAGAGAAGGGGATCCTGTTGTCTATTTATATAGGTTTGTAATGTACATTCATACAAATTCTGATACAGTCAAATTTTTAGAAGCCTCAAGATAGATAATAATGGTAATAGGTAATTCGAAGCATTTGTTAAAAAATAGTACTTTTGAAAATTTTAATATTATATTTCTTAAGGCTAAGGCTTATAGGTCCGAAAGGGGGGAGGGAGGGTCATAGGGGTCATGACCCCCTCTCCCAAAATCGTACCTGTCAAATTAAAAAATCTTCTAAAAATTTACAATATGTAGCATCAGATGCTCTAAGCGATACTATGGAAGTATTGCTACGTAAAAGGAAAAATGCTGATAGTCGCAACTTATTTCTTGAGGCACAAGAGCTAGCTGAAAAAACCTGAGTATAATTATTATGGGGCCTCGTACTGCACCTGCAGACTCTTCACGATAATCATGACGAGGAATGTTACCGGAGGACTGAATATATTCCACTAATAGATAACATTACGACTGGCACCTATCGGCCCGACTTTCTGCGGATACGAAAAACCTCTTCGGACCTTTTAGACCATTTTTAGGAGTATGTAAAAATCTGAATATAAATTCCGGAGGTTCCTACATCGGATTCAGGCGGAACGAACGCCCGGGTGTTACTACTGAGTAGACAGCCTGGGTGTCACTACTGAGTGGATAGCCTGGAGGAGACGGTGGAGTTGTACTTTGCTTGGGCGGTGCACCGCCGTGTCCCATGCCAAAGGCCATCCAGATGGTGCGGCGTAGCCACGGAATAAAGAAAAGTAGAGGAAGTGCCTCTTAGAAATCGCGCGTTTGTCAACAGCAGGCGAGATTCGCCTATTACATGTGCAGGTGAATATGGCATCTATTTCAAAGGCACTAGCGTTCTGAATAGAATAAATTGGTTACAGCGCCATCTAGCGTTGAGTAGCCGAACTCGTTGTAAATTGGTTAAAACTTCTTTATTGTTTGTGTCATGTCAAATAATAACAACTTTCTTACGTTGTAATAAGACCTAATTTATGAAAGCAATAAGAATATGATTTGTAAAAGTTAAGTTTGTAATTCGTAGCTTCGTAGCCAATCATATTACTGTTTTTTATGTGTGTAATGTACAATTTGATACGCAAATGTGTGAGTTTGGCGATACTGGTTCCCGTGCTTAGCCACGTTAGGGGCACTTCTGCCTATATTTTCTGTTCTGTGGGCGTAGCGGCGTACCTACCTCTTTGCTACTCTCCCACCAAGGGGTCTGGAGGCAACAGTCCTTGCACGCATGTACAATTGGTGCGAGGAGAGAGTTATTAAGGCGATGCATCTCGACACAAATTTTCACTGGGTTTCATACAACCGCTCATAACCGACTATGACGTTATTACATATTTATTAGATCTTTTGAAAACACAGTATCTTGTGGATATTATCTTGAAATCAATTTCTAAATTTGTGTAAAACTAATTCAGTAAAGACCTCTGTGAAAATTTCATATTTTGTATGAATTTTGACACTTCTTAATTTGCCTAAAAATTAAAAAAATAGAACCCTTGAAAATTTTATTAAAATTCTAAATAACGACCACTTTTTTCAAAAACTTAAAAAAAAAAACAGCTATTTCCTTGAGCACATCGCATCACGGAATTACCGAATACTAACAGAGTTTTCAGGCGTTATCTCTTTTTTTGCGTTGCCTTTTCGTCAAACATCGCGTTGGATTGCGTTAGATGAAGTAACAAGCTTTTAAACCAGTTTCAATGTTGAAGATAGGCGAATGGAAAAGGATCCTCTTATGTCACAAACTACGTAACTTACTACTATTAGGTAAGTCTGTATGAATGACTAAAAGAAAATCGTATCTTTCCCTAGACGATACGTGTGCTAAGTGTTCGAGCTGGCTTAGCTCGTTCTTGTTATATATTACTTAGTCTTGATTCTAAAAAAAGTTGCTTCAGAATCAAACTTTGTTTTGGATGATTTTGCCTGCCCATCGTGACATACGAGGCCGAATTGTCAACACTGACAGCAAATTATCCGAAAAAGGACGAATCTCCAACACGGCTTCCTAAATCCACCAGCTGTAGCGGACAGGGCATCGTTAGCGAAACGTAGAACGTCCCTTCAGCGAGATGGATCAACGACCTTAAGGTGGTGCATCATGACTCACATTTTCACTGTTTTTCATACAACCGCTCATAACTGATTATGACGTTATTACACATTTTTCATTAGATATTTTGGAAACACAGTATCTTGTGGATATTATCTAGGTTTCTAAAGAAGCCTATTTCTAAATTTGTGTAAAACTAATCCAGTAAAAACCTCTGAAAATGTCCTATTTTGTATGAACTTTGACACTTCATAATTTGCCTAAAAATTTAAAAAGTCAAAAAAGTAATCCTCTAGAGACCTTGCAAATTTTATTAAGATTCTAAATGACGACAGCTTTTTCCAAAAACTTTTAAGGGTTTAAAAAAAACAGCTATTTCCTGGAGCAAGTTTTGTGAAATTTTCGAGTAAATCTCGGAATTACCGAATACTAACAGAGTTTTCAGGCGTTATCTCTCTTATTTTGCATTGCCTTTTCGTCAAACATCGCGTTGGAATGCATTAAATGAAGTAACAAGCTTTTAAACCATTTTCGATGTTTACGATAAGCGAGTGGAGAAGGACCCTCTTAAAAAGGAAACTCAGACAGAAGACCAAAAACGACGCTGAAAAAGAATGAAACAAGATTTTCAGTATGGTGAAAAACAAGAACAGAACAAAAAGAAAAGCCGTAGTCACACGTTATAGGTACCAATCGAAACACTTTAATAACGTGTGACTACGGCTTTTCTTTTTGTTCTGTTCTTGTTTTTCACCATCCTGAAAATCTTGTTTCATACTTTTTCAGCGTCGTTTTTGGTCGTAGCCGGGTTTTAGATTTTTACTTTTATATACAAGGTGTAACGTTAAATGCGCATAACCTGAAATTAGTTTAATCAGAATTACGAGCAGAATCAACTCCCTCATCACTTTTTAATATAGGTAACATTTTTCAAAAAAATCTTCATTAAAAATCTTCGACCTGTCTATTTATGAATAGGTCAAGCCTAGGTTACCTATTTCAGCAGGTTTTGGCGATTATTCCCGATGTCCACCACTTGTCTGGCCACCACTGGGGGACAGCGAGACAACTTTAAAACATTATTCTCGCTGTCCACCACTGGGGGACAGCGTCACAACTTTGTAAATTATTTCCATTCGCCACTGCTGGTGGACAGCGACACGGATTTTTTAACATTCCCTATGGCCGCCGTTGGGGGACAATGGCACAACTCTTTTGATCCGATTCCCACTGGCCATCAATTTAAATTGTTTAATCTAGAGACCATTTGGTTTTATGCTGACATTACTTTTATCCAATTCTAATGCTTACGTAATAATAATGACATAATATTTCTTTCCTTGTATAATGTAGTTAATTTAATTAATTATTATACCAGATCAGTTCGATAAATCCCCTCCGATTTATCGAACTGATCTGGTGATAAAGCCGGAAGGTAAATTCATGTAATATAACCGTATTTGGGATTATTAGAATCGTTATGATATGCACTCTGGCTATAAGGTAATTTATGTTTAGCTGAAGGGTAGGTACTTTTTAGTGGTGCTACCATAACTAAAAAGTGAAAAATAAAAAACTTTTTACAAAAAAAAATTAAACCGATTTCAAAAAGTACAAAATAATTTTAATTTCAGAAGTCGGTGTTAAATAACGAAGAGACAAAATTAGGTATCTATTATAGAAACACCGACTTCCGAAATTCAAATTATTTTGTACTTTTTGAAGTTGGTTTAATTTTTTTTTGTAAAAAGTTTTTTTTTTGCTTTATAACTCCTAAAATAAACCTAGGAATGTTTTTATATTTTTACAAATTTTAATCTGCTATTTACCTAAATTTCAGGTCTCTGCAACGCTTAGTTTTAAAGATCTCCGTGGCCGCGCAGTTCTCAGAATTTCAATGGCGCGGCCACATTCAAACCCTTATAACTTTTTAAACATAACTTTAACTATAAATAATTTATTTTTATAATTTTATTTTTAACAAATTTATGGTGTTAGAAATCAACTTTAACAAATTTCTACAAAAAGTTAGCATAGTTTTTTTTTAGTTATTGTCATGACCGCGCGGTTGAAACGCTTACAAAGTTTGACGCCCAGCGATAAAATTGAAGTGTCTGTTTGTAATAAGTATCAAAATAACATTTAATTACTGAATATTTCAAAATTAATTGTATTCAAAAATTTTACTAGTTTTTTTACCTCTAGTATTTGTAACCCTTTAAAAATTCACAAGTGCCTAAAATAATAAAAAAAAGTATAACTAGTGATAATAAAATTCAAAATTAGTTCCATTATTTCCAGATTCTTTTAAAGAATTAGTAATTTAATTCATGAATCCCCAAGCGACCACCGGTGGCCGCGCATCTATTGTCTTACTATTGTGTCTCTAATTGACGGTATCTGAAGGGTTAAAAAACATCACTATCCTCTGCGTAGAGGATCGTAGTGGAACATCGAGTGCTGTGTAGTCCTCTAGGGGACTAGTTTTTAGGGGATCGTAATGGAATGAGCGCTTATTAGTACTTAGAGAATCCCCTGCATAGGGGCTTTTTTTCGGTGGGTAAAAAAGACGGGAGATGTCATTTGGATGATTTTTACCACCTAAAGAGGTGGAGCGGGAGAGTGTCAGATTCTTACTTACTAAAAAACTCACCCCGTTCCTTCATACCGGGGCTAGCTACCTTTCGGAGCTAACCCTGGCCCCAGTAGGCTTCGACCCAGCTGTTGATGACAACTCCTTAAGGCGCGCGGGATAAGTGCGCGCCGTCGACGACTTGGGCTCGGCCCGGGCAGTTACCGGACGGTCAGTCAGCGAGATGCCTATTGTTCGCCGTCCGCAAGCCCGCTCCTACGGTGGCCGAAAATCGGGATCGGAATCCCGGCGGCCGCTGGCGCGCTGAGTGCGCCGTTGCCTGATGCGGTCGGCCTCCTCCTTTGCCAGCATTACTGTTTCGCAGAAGGAGGCGACTGCCTGCCGCTCCTCCTCGCTCCAGACCATGGCCTGTATTAAGGCCCGGCGCGAGGGATCGCTACCGCCGATCGCTTCCACGAGGGCACGGCGATGCTTTGCCCAAGCGGAGCACACCTCCACTGTGTGCTCCATCGTGTCCTCCGGGCGTTCCACACAGTGGCGACACCCGGGCGTCACATCCGCATGAACCCGGTACAAGGAGTCTACTCGCTTTCTCCGAAACGAAACTTTCGTAAACGAACGATATTCACATGACGTTAAAATTGCAAAGAATCCTCTGTCATAATTATATTTTTTTTTTTCGAAACACAACTAATTAGAGTAGGTTTCGAGATTCGGTACGTCAAAAAACTTACGTTCGTGCGAAATTGCGGGAACGAAAGGAACCGTGATAGGAAACAATTTCAATCGAAACTTCGTTTTTCGGAGAAAGCTAGTAGACCCCCAGGAATCTCCCGAACTTACCATGTCCGGTGAGAACCTGCGCGTCATGCGGAAGGTGAGGACGCCGTGAGGTCTTTCCAGCCACGCCTCAAAGAGGAGACTTACCGCCATAATTGGCCTGCATAGGGGCTCGTAGTGGAACATCGAGTGATGGTGTAGTCCCCCATGGGACTAGTTTAGAGGATCGTATTGGAATGAGCGCTTATTAGTACTTCGAGAATCCTTTCCTTTAATTCTTTATGATACACTATAACAGCTTATAATACAAGTGGATAGCAGAGTTCATGAAAAAAATAGGAATGAAAATATGTTTTTTTTTTTTTAATATGTATCTACAATAAAGGCAAACGGATATATTAGACTCAACTAATATTAGAATACAGTCAAATTAAATCAAATGACATTAACTTAAATATGCTTGGCTTTCATAAGTCATGATAATTTTTTTAAACTTTGTAATTTTTTAGGGTTCCGTAGTCAACTAGAAACCCTTATAGTTTCGCCAAGTCTGTCTGTCTGTCTGTCTATCCGTCCGTCAGCGAATAATGTCAACGACCGTTAGCACTACAAAGCTGAAATTTAGTACTAATATGTATTGGGACTCCTTCTTTTTGCATAATATTCATTTTCCTAATATACTTTGGCATAACGATTTTGGTATTAATAATTTTGCTATAATAATACATTGCCATATTTTTTTTGGCATATAGTTCATGTTGGCATAATCATCTTTAAGGCTAATTTGTTTTGGCATAAATTTAATTCGCATAACGTTATTAGGCCTAATGACTATTAGCATAATAATATTTAGGCATACAATTAATATAACATAATATAACACCACATAGCTATAGTTTCTGTAACAATTCAATAATATTGTTGGTTAAAAAATCAATATGTTGTGCTACAAAGGTTAGTGACAAAACCGAATCGCTGCAATACCGACTCCACGTAGTCTTGTCTGCCCTACCCCTAGAGTGTAATTTAAAATCGAATTGGCGCGTAAGGCGGCTGCGAGCGAGCCGCCGCCGCTGAAGCCGAAGCTGCGGTGGTGAGTGAAAGCCGTCTGCGAGTCGCCCCACGCGTGCTAATCGCAGACTCCGACGATTAGCACGCGTGAGGCCAGCGGAGGCCCGCAGCGTCGGAGCCGTGACAGAAACCATGCCAGCTGCATGTTGCATGCTGCGTGCTTGTTTGCATGCCTGGTGTATGCTTCTTACAGCGAAAAAAGCCTGCAAAATTGTTCAAAACAAATATGATATGTATGACCTGCTTCGGGAGATATGTTTTTATCCAATCGTCGAAATAAATTGGTATATCCTAACGTTATGCTTAAATATTATTATGATTAGAGAAATTATGCTTAAAAAAATATGCGTAAGCGTTTATGCGGAAATAATATTATGCAAAAATATAATTAGGACAAACAAAAGTATACCAAGTTATATTAGGTCTTAAAATTTTATGCAAATGGATAGGGAACGTATCAATCACGCCGACAAAGCGGTAAATTAAAAAGTGGAAAAAATGTTTTATTAAGGTACCCGTCCTACACATAGTGATTTTTTTTTAATTTCAGCCCTGACGTGTGATTGTGTGATATATTGTTGGATAGGTATTTAAAAATGAATAGGGGTTTACTAAAATAATTTTTTGATAATGTTAATATTTTCGGAAATCGTCATTCCAAAAGAAAAAAAAAATGCGTCCTTCTAACTTTTGAACCATAAGTTTAGAAAATATGGAAAAAAATCTCAAAAGTAGAACTTGATAAATACTTTCTAGGAAAATTAATTAAACTTTATGGGTTAATTAAAAAAAAAAAAAAAAAACAAACATGAAGAACAATATAATTTCTGACCTAAGTAAGTTTGTAATTTAACCGTATATGCAAGCATTTTTTTTTTAACTTAATTATATATTTTAATATCCTGAACATATCTTCTTTCAAATAAAAAAAGAATGATTAAAATCGATTCACGCAATCCATAATTACCACCGAAAACCCAACATACATAATCCGTTTAGTTTATATAAATTAGTAAGAGTAACCCAATATCCCGAGACATGGCGCTGTACTTTGGGCTACTTCGCGCTGTTAATTTAAGTGGGGACACTTATTGTGACGGACGGGAAACTACGGAATCCTACACTGAGTGTGGCCCGACACGCTTGGCCGGTTTTCTTACTTCTGGTATCGATACGTTACTTACATGAGTAAATGCTCAAGTAACACTCAATGCTAAATGGTTGTTGTTATTGTTTGTTGGCAGTTCTAACTTCAAGCAATTTCTTAACTATTGAATACAAATCGTTACTTATGTACTTAGTTACTATTACTTGTTTATAAATACGGGTGTTAGAATTCACTATAGATTGATAGTTTACAAGTCAGTAACATTAGGGGGCACGGCCGTAACATTCTTTTTTCGATACCTTAGAACTTCGTTGTGTATAAAACTAGAAACTTGAATTTATTTTTAATTTATAAAATCAGTGACCAATCAGGCATTGTATAAACACGGTATATTTAAAATTTCATTCAATTTGAACCAGTAGTTTAAGAATAATTTTATCACTCACTAATTGACCGATCATCAAAAGTTTAGACTTCTGATGCCCTTGGCAATCGTATACGTGTATATCACAAGTAATACGTATTATATAAAATTAGATTGTTTAGTCCAATTGCAAAGTCAATCTAGGTCATCAAGGTAGTAAGGACTCAATAAATTAACCGACTTGGTATTACAACGATCTCACAACTTTTACGGTAGAAGGACTGAGTTGAGACCCTCGTTTTTTTTACAAGTTATGTTTTTGATGGCATAGGGATCTGCGATATGAACATCAGTGATTACATACGAAATTGTTTTGTTAAAGGTCGAGAGATTTGTGGACAATAAACTGGATAAAGCTGAAGACTTACTGAAGAAAAAAGAAGTTAAAGCTAAACGCTGGGTTAGCAAGATTAAAGGAGATGAACACTATCGCGCTACAGAATCTCACGTCTTTCTGGCATCGTTTGTTGCCGGAATGGCTATTGGACTTCTTTGTGGAAAATAAATCAGTATATTATATTGATTTGTAATATTTTCATAATTTATATATTATAGGCCTACCTCTTACCTTTTTCCGAAATGTTAAAAAACCCCTAAATGTAAATCAAAATATTGGTAGTTTAATTTCTTTCTCATTTTGTATGTTTTATGATTGTAAAGTTTAACCTTTTCACCGCCACGGACATCAATAGAAGTTCTAGATTTTCGTGCCACCAGCGCCACGACTTCATTAGAAGCTCTTCATTTTAACTATGTTATAAAAGTAAATTGATTGTATTTAACAGGTTTTATTTTATTTTATTATTTCAAAGCACTGTCTAATACCCTGTTTTTATTTTTCCACACTAAAGAAGCCCTTATTTCTCTTAAAATTGGCAAAAACAAATACTCCGAACATTTTTATTGTCCCCAGAACGCCAAGGACTTCATATGATAGTCGGACAGTGATGTGACGCGTTGTTAAGTTATCACTGTTTGGTTTCACCCGTTTAAATATTTAGAAATATTATTATCAAAAACAATTTGAGGTCAGTTAAATATGAACTTTGATAACTACTTTATAACAAAGGGAAAATAGACGAATTTCGACCGTCGGATGGGTGCCGAACAGGAATTAAATAGCTGTTAGCAATCCTTATCGATAATTATATTCCCATCTCTACAAAATAATTAGTTGCCAACTATAAGTCTATGTTGTCAGTGCCCCGGGCGCCACGGACGATTATAGAAGACGTTCTGTGACGTCATAAACGCATGGCTGTCAATGTCACTTTGGAAAAGTGCAGTCTGTAGCACTATTTGTTGCACTTTTTAGTGCTCTATTCATTATTAATAACTAAAGAAATAGGTAAATAAGTTATTGACATGAACGAAGAACTGGATACGGATGAGCTAATCCCATACATTCGATTGGACGGGGGCCCCATTGGATTTTTCCACGGTCTGTCAGCCTGGCCTGATGCGATCTGGCCTGTGAGAAAGCGGGTCTTGGGACTGCAGCATTAGAATGCCCAGCCTGACGGGTAGGTAAACGCTACCGTTACATGAGTAAACAAAAGACTAGAGACAAAGCTTAAAGAGTGCTGTGATAAGTACACTGATAAAAGTGTGTGCGTACGCGCAGCGGAATGTTGTTGAATTTAAAGATTTTAATTATGCAGATATTTAGTTTATAACGTCGTATAATTGTGTATGGTAAAAAAAAATTTGTGCACGCAACCATTGTGGAGAAATTCACCAAAAACTGATTCCGCTGGGCGAACGTTGTCCTGGCGGAACTTTTTTTAATCCATAGACTTTAGAAGAAAAGAGATGTGTCCAAAAATTAGTGTGTATTTGTGTGTAATTGTGTATGTATGAATAAAACTAGTGCATGCATAAACTTCGGAGAAATTCAAGTTTCCGCTACGCGAACGTTTGGCCTTTAGCTAGTTTTCATATAAAGCGCTTACATAGAGAGCTGTAGATTTTTACATACGTTGTTTTGAATTTGTTTATATTTGTTTAAAAAACAGATTTAGAAAAAATCGTAGGGCTTAAAAGATAAAAATATAAACGTAAAATACGCTTATTAGGTCTTAGTTCTTAAAGTATGCACTTTGGGGTCTAGATTTTCACGTTTTTACAAACCTTGTAAGTGTCTGCAACATGTTACCAAGTATCAATGATGTTCCGTTAGTAATTAAAGAGTTATAGGACAAATTTACCATGAATAGATCACTGTTTACAAAGCAGTCAAATATCACGACGTTCTAAATGAATTGCATGCTAAAATGTATGCCAATAATTAGTGTATTCATTCAACTATTCACATGCAAAATTTCATTTCATTAAATTCAGTAATTAAAGAAAAACAATTATAATACTGACGAAGCATCGAAAACCTACATAACCCGACCAAGTTCGGATGGCTACAAAAAAGCGGCCGTGCCATATATCTAAGAAACGTTCTTAACCTTCCAATATAGTATTTATTAATATGGTACAGTTGCGTACACAAGCGTTAGGAAAAAATAAAACAGTTGCATTTCTTGAATGAAAAATATTTTTTTAATAATAACGCCACTATCTACGATAAAAACAAATCTTCAATTAACAAGTACTTCTCTATTTAAATATCCGCGTACAAAAATATTTTTAATTACATATAATACTTAACGTTAATAGACGCTTGCAATGACAGCAATAGACTTAAATGTGTTTTAACTAAAATAGATTATGAACTAGCTTTTTTTAAAATTTATAAAATCTCTTTCTAAATCTATTATAAAATCTTACCTTATATCTGTTATCAGCTTCTCACTATCATTCACTCACTATTCCTACTACATAATTATGTTATGCTTCACTGTTACACTATAACATTAATAACACACTTTGTCAATATTATTATTACAGAGAATTGGCGATGCATAGCAAAACAACAGCGCATACGCACGCTGTCCTTGACTGCACATTTATTTGTTTGTGACTGGGGATGAAATAAAATCAGATTCAAGTTCAACAGCAAACGAATACGCGCGAAAACATATTGCCCTCTCTTTTCTTCAAGGATGACAGTACCGTTTCAAGCGGGAAGCCGCCTATCGCTCGTTGCGCGCAGCGCGTTGTCTATTTTTTCACACAAGAATATTTTTGATCAATTCATAACTACAATACTTAGACTATTTAACTAAAGGATTAAGCGTACCGAACTTCGAACAAAATAATTCTGCATATTTTGGTGGGGTGCGGGGGAACACGCTCACATACATAAGAAAAAAAAATCGATTCAAGAAGTAGTTTTTTTTAAGTTATTAGATTGTTTGATCCACTAAAGTTGCAAAGGGGAACGCTCTTGCATGCCTAGTCTATTGGTTAAATAGTGAGCTACAATATGATAAATATTTACCTAAACAGTAGTACATACTTACATGTGGTAAATATTTAATTTCCCTAAGGGGTCTATAGTTAGAATCCTAATCCGTGAAATCTTCAATAGAAATTAGCTGTATGAATTTTATTTGTCTTAAATAATATATTTAGATTATATCTCAAGTCTCAAGCGCATACTTAAATAAAGTACCTACGTAAATAGTACCTATTTTCTGTCATAGTCAAATACATTTAAAAAAGTAGGTGTACAAAAATAAATGACCTATAAATTATATCGAAACAACAATTGTGTTATCACCTATACCAATTCAATACCGGTATTATACTGTAAATTTTGGGATGTTACCTAAATATATTGCACGGCCGCTTTTTTGTAGCCATCCGAACTTGGTCGGGTTATGTAGGTTTTCGATGCTTCGTCAGTATTATAATTGTTTTTCTTCAATTACTGAATTTAATGACATGAAATTTTGCATAAGAATAGTTGAATGAATACACTAATTATTGACATACATATTACTATGCAATTCCTTCAGAAAGTCGTGATATTTGACTGCTTTGTAAACAGTGATCTATTCACGGTAAATTTGTCCTATAACTCTTTAGTTACTAAAGGAACATCATTGATACTTGGTAACATGTTGCAGACACTTACAAGGCTTGTATAAACGTGAAAATCTAGACCCCAAAGTGCATACTTTAAGAACTAAGACCTAATAATCGTATTTTACGTTTATATTTTTATCTCTTAAGCCCTAAGATTTTTTCTAAATCTGTTTTTTAAACAAATATAAACAAATTCAAAACAACGTATGTAAAAATCTACAGCTCTCTATGTAAGCGCTTTATATGAAAACTAGCTAATGGCCAAACGTTCGCGTAGCGGAAACTTGAATTTCTCCGAAGTTTATGCATGCACTAGTTTTATTCATACATACACAATTACACACAAATACACACGAATTTTTGGACACATCTCTTTTCTTCTAAAGTCTATGAATTAAAAAAAGTTCCGCCAGGACAACGTTCGCCCAGCGGAATCAATTTTTGGTGAATTTCTCCACAATGGTTGCGTGCACAAATTTTTTTTTACCATACACAATTATACGACGTCATAAACTAAATATCTGCATAATTAAAATCTTTAAATTCAACAACATTCCGCTGCGCGTACGCACACGATAAAAGTGTGTTAAAACTTAAATTTATTTATTTATTTTATAATTTATGTACACACAGAATACCAGAGGAGATAACATATAATAAAACTATGTACAAAGGTACTGCTTATTTCACAAAGAAATTTCTTCCAGCAGACCTGCGAAAAGGAAAGATTAAAAGAGATGTAGACAGTAGTGTGCAGTAATACGTAAAGAAGAGTTAGTGAAAAACCTAATCAAACTAATGAATACTTATATAACTAAATATCCATACTTAATACTAAAAATAAATACATAACATATATATATACACTTCTGGACACATCTATTGGCCCACCTTAGAGTTTAGGTTTCGATGGCCCCTACCGAAATATGATTGCTAGATTGAACAAAAACTGTTGATGCAGTTTTAAACCTGATACATTTTACCATCTTTTTCTATCGTATTGTTTAAAATTTGAATTCAGAATACCATACGACATGGAGCTACGCCTAACAAGTCGGATATATGCGCCTTGTTAAAGGCAATTGATTTTTGAATAAAAATCATGTTTTATCAAATAAAGGTTTCGTGTTGCCTCCATGGGCATCTACCACAGCTCTCATACGATTAGGCATAGAGTTTATCAACCGCTCTATGAAATTTGGAGGGATCATCTCCCATTCCTCTTCTATGGGCGTTTTCAACTCCAGCATCATCTGGGCAACTGGCTACGAGCCCACGACGAGCCCTAACACGTCTTTTTAGCTCGTCCCACATGTACTCAATGGGGTTCATGTCTGGGCTTCTGGCTGGCCAGTCCATAACTGTGATGTTCACATCCCGAAGATATTCCCTGACGATGCCGGCCGCATGGGCTTTTGCATTATCATGCATAAAAAGGAAATTTGGGCCCACATAGTCCGCGTATGGTATCACGTGAGGCTCTAAGCACTCACGAATGTACCTTTCAGCATTTGCCATGTAACACAATTTTAGACTCATCAGAAAAGAGTACACGGCTCCAATCTTGCTGTGTCCAATTTAAATGACTGTGTGCGAAATGAAGGCGCGCTGTTCAGTGCGCTCGCGTTAGTTTGGGCCCATTAGCTGGCTTGTGTGGTACCACATCGCGTTCTTTTAACCTTCTCCGAACAGTTCGAGCGCTCACAGATACTCCGTGGAAGTCGCGAAGTTGGTTTTGTATCTCAATGGAGGTAAGGTGACGATTTCTCAAGCTGGTCGTCACGATGAATCGATCCTGCCTTTCAGTTGTGACCCGAGATCGTGGCCTTCCTTGGCGACGAACAAAGCCGCCAGTCTCTAGGTACTTCCGATAAGCATTTCGGACCGCAGATCGACTTAAATTAAGTTCTCACTCACGTTTCTTTGGCTGTGCCCGGCCTGAATAAGTGCCACAGCTTGGGCGGCGACTTCAGGTGAAGTATCCATAGATTATTGATAGAACCTCACCTTAATGTTAAGAATAAGTAATGTTTGTTGCAAAACCAAAAATATCAATCACTTTTTCAAGAATTAAATCCATGTAAACCAATAAAACCAAGTTTTCTTAGTATTCGATTGTTTGATATCAACAAACAGGCTCCAAATTGTCTTTTGTGTCTTTAAATTCTGTGTTCGAAATTCAAAAAAAGACTATTGAATGAAATTGTGAATGTGCCAGGTTCAAAACTGCATAAAAACTTTTTGCCGGACCTAATATAAAATTTTAGCTAGGACCAAACGAAACTGAAAATACAAGGTGGGCCAATAGATGTGTCCAGAAGTGTTTATAGGATAATCACACAAGAGAGGAAAGATAGTGCTCTTTTACTTTAGTTTTTAAAGAGTGAAATAGTTTTTAAATCACGAATGCTAGGGGGAAGAGAGTTAAATCTATACTTTCCATTTCGAAATCACGGCGAAATACACAATAAATACGTACCTACAATGAAAAGTTCTGCCGCTTAGATACCTAACGGTTTAATAAAACGCAGGAGTATACAAACATAGAAAAAAGATCATAGACCACATCCCTAATCAGAATTGAATTTAACGTGCTCTGAGCACCAGGGACTTTAAATGCAGTCAAAGAATGACGTCATGAAACAATTAGAGATGTAGCTCATTTCTTATGGGTCTAATTGAGTTATGTATTTGTTTCTTTGATACTTATAATTTATATTGTTTTTTCTTAATTCATGAATCCCCAAGCGACCACCGGTGGCCGCGCATCTATTGTTTTACTATTGTGTCTCTAATTGACGGTATCTGAAGGGTTAATATTGATACTGAAATAAAACAAACATGGAAATATTTAAACAGATTTTATTTATATCCGTAAAATCTATATATTTATACATATAAAAGGAGAAACTGACTGACTGACATATCAACGCACAGCCAAAACTACTGGGCCTAAAACCGTGAAATTTTGCACAAGGCTTCCTTTTATGACGTAGGCGAGCACTAAGAAAGGATTTTCTAAAATTCAGCCAGGTGGTTTTTTTTTTGTCGACGTGTAAAATCATCATTGAGAAAACCCGCTCTTGGGTGGAGCGGGAGATAGTGTCAGACTCTTACTGACTAAAAACCCTGCGCCGTTCCTTCTAGCCTTCATACCGGGGCTCCAGTTTCCTTTCGGATAACCCCGACCCCGGTAGGCTTCGACCCAAATGGGCCCCTCCTGTTGGTGACAACTCCTTGAGGCGCGCGGGAACAGTGCGCGCCGTCGACGTCTTGGCTCGGTCCAGACAGTTACCGGACGATCGGACAGCGAGCTACCCATGGCTCGCTGTCCACGAGCCCGCGTCTACGGTGGCTGGAAATCGGGACTGGAACCCCGGCGGCGGCGGCGAGGGCGCTGTCGTCTGAAGCGGTCGGCCTCCTCCTTTGCTAGCATTACTGCTTCGCAGAAGGAGGCGACCGCCCGCCACTCTTCCTCGCTCCGGACCATGGCCTGAACCAAGGCCTGGCGCGAGAGGTCTCCGCCGCCGATCGCTCCCACGAGGGCATGGCGGTGCTCCGCCCAAGCAGGGCACACCTCAACTGTGTGCTCCACCGTGTCCTCCGGGCGTTCCGCACAGTGGCGGCACCCGGGCGTCACTTCTGCTTGAATCCGATGCAGGTACCTCCCGAACTTGCCATGTCCGGTAAGAACCTGCGTCGTGCGGAAGGTAAGGACGCCGTGAGGTCTTTCCAGCCACGCCTCAAAGAGGGGACTTACCGCTATAATTGTGGCGTGCCCAAGCCTCTAAGGGCAACAGAACTATCAGTCTTACCTTACACGGAACTACAAAAAGCTTCAAAACAACTAAAGGGTTCCCACAAGGAGGCGTTCTATCGCCACTTCTATGGCTACTTGTTGTTGACCAATTGCTGGTTGAAGCCTTTAAAAGAGACTTAGATGTAAGTACACAGCTATGTTGACGATGTGGTGGCTTGTGTTATCGGCCCCTGTCACAGCACGGTATCATCTATACTGCAAAGATCTCTGAACGTTATTAACACATGGTGCACAGAGAACAATTTATCGGTTAACCCGAGTAAAACAACAATAGTCCCCTTTACTAGGTAGCGAAAGTTGGACAAACTTGTAACGCCCACTGTAAAGGGGACTCGCATACCATTCTCCAATGAGGTTAAGTACCTGGGCGTAACTATCGATCAGAGACTGACCTGGAACACTCACATAAATAATGTGTGCGTAAGGACGCCGTGAGGTCTTTCCAGCCACGCCTCAAAGAGGGGACTTACCGCCATAATTGTGGCGTGCCCAAGCCTCTAAGGGCGTGAAAGGTGGGATATGAAATTTATTTTTTTGTTGACCAATCAACTCAAAACTTTGTACAATTATTAACCTACTTAAATTAGTTTTAAAGTTTGACATATTGATTTTTTCAGTACTACCCCCCGTGTAAGATTTAGGGGGTGTTAAAGTTTCTATGGGAGAATCTTATTCCGTGGATCAATAAACTTGAGATTTGACACGAATACATACTTAAATAAATAATAAAGATTCCCATTATTCGTTTTCGAAACTACCCTCTAATTATTTATTTATTTATTTATTTATTTAAATCTTTATGCACAAAGTTGTACAAAGGCAATTAAGGTTTAGGTTGTGTTCAAGATTTTTTGAATTCTTACTGCGTGGCCTAATTTACTCGCAAGTTTCTCAACTAACTGAGAAAATAGCGATTATTTGTTTGTTTAACTGAAAATGTAGGCACATCATTTAAATACTTTCTCAAAAATAGTTCAACATTAATTTATGTATTGGTGAAATGAATTCCTCAATGTTTGTATGAAATATCTTATTTTTTTTTAGTGTGCAAATAGATTTTCGATATAACGTAACCATGTGATAACCTAATCCTACAATAGCGTATCAATTATATTATTTACTAGCTTCTGCCAGCGACTTCGTACGCGGATCCTGTTGCTTATGCCAGCGACAACGGGGTCGTCAAAATCAAAGATCTGAAACGTCTGATGTCGAATTCTAAGAGCCCGGGGACTGGAAAACAACGTGATGCGCGAGACGATTCGAGACGTTCCAGATCTCTCCCTTCCAATTACGCGCGTGACAGTGTGCACACACCTTAGACATAGTGCCAATGTCTCCGTGTTCGATGTAATTAATAAACGGGTTATAGGAAAACGAGCTCCTTTCTTTATTCCCAAAAAGTGTTCCCATAGCATGATCTAAGTCGACGCCAACGCCATTTACGAAACGTTTAGATAACGGAAACTACATATTATTTACCCAAATATTATAGTATCTTAGCCATGTGCAGCGCCCCTTAGTGAACTCCACAGCGGGTGACGTAACCTACGACCAACTTATTATTTGCGGTTGGTACAGTAATCGGGTCTAGGGATCGAATCACAAAATTAAGTTTGTTTTTATTGTATATACTTTTCTGGGATACAAAGTACCAGTGGCGAAGCGTGAAATATTGAGAGAGGTAAGCCGGAGCAAAAAAAAATGCTTGCCTACTCCAAGCGCGGGCACGCAGTCTTGAGTCCTTACCGAAAATCTGTGATTGGCATCCTGGCTTCAGTCTTGTATAGGCAGATGTATCTTCAGTCCACTTTTACTATACGTGTAAGCACTGAGATATTGAAACAGTGTCTTGCAAGTAGGGTTGCCAGGTCCTGGAACTGAAAAGCCGGACAATCTATCCTATTTAGCCGGATGTTTGGTCAAAAAGGCCGACATTTTTTTTTAGGCTAATAAAATTCATGAAATCTTTTTAAATTCTAATGAAAAAACCATAAGATTAAGTGATATTATTGCTACACTATTACATATCCACTCTGCTTGTGCTAGCGATACAAGGTAAGGCAAAACTCTAATGACAATTCTAAACAAAATGGTCTTTAAAAAGCCTAACAAAAGCTAAAAATGCTCAAATTTGGCCCGACACGCCACTTAAAAGCCTGACTATGTCCGGCTTTATCCGGACGCCTGGCAACGCTACTTACAAGCATAATAGAAGTGGCTTTGATAAAAGCCGTTTGTGGTGAAATGATGATATGACGTAAATTAAACAAAACTTAATCGTCTAAGTACTAATAATACTACTTATACTCTAAAGCTATTCGTCTATTCTTTCTTACAAAGTGCGCTAAGACATTTTCATAAAAGCCGGGAAGATTCTTAATTTTTAGTAAAGAACGTTTTTCTATAGAAAGAATGGCTAGATCAGATAATCGTTCTTGTTTTTGAGCATTGCGCATGTTGATATTTATTGTAAAGGGATATATTAAAATGTTTAAAAAAACCAGCTCTGAGAAGAACTTTTGCGTAGGTGTAGTTTTAAGAACGAAATCTAAAAAAAAATCGCACGAAAATAATTAGACTTCGCGCACGACCTTTCTCATAGATCTAAACTCCCCTCCCGCACGCGCACTCCCGGGCCCCGCCTTGGTGACGCTTGGGCCGTGCAGCATAAATCGTAATATATTAATTTCGCCATAACTTCAAAACCAAACGTCCAATTTTAATCATTCAAAGACCAAATATTATCTACATAAACTGTACTTAGAAAGATGAAATAATTTATTTTGATAAGGGTTAACAGCATGAGTAAAATAAATGCGTTTAAATGTAGTCCAAAAAAAACATCAAGATTATTAGATAAAAAAAAATGGTTGTTGTGCCTCACTCGACATAGATAGGTATACTGTTACGCGGACTTTTTTGTAGATATTTGTAAGATCTACAATTAATTAGGACATTTTACGGTTCTATCTTTAATAGTTCAGGCAGCGTACGCAAAATAAGTAACGTTTCTGGTTGATTTTTTACACCTTGTGTCCGAAAAACCCAAATATCTTACGGAACCCTATTTTTTTCGAAAATACAATTTAGCCTATGTTACTCGTGGATAATGTAGCTTTCGAGTGGTGAAAGAATTTAAAAAAAACAGTCTAGTAGTTTTTAAGCCTATTCAATAAAACTCTATCAAATAACTCGAAAAAAAACCGGCTTGCCGGAGCGCTATAATCGCGGGCAGGTTAATTGACCTTTATGTGACGTCATGACGTATTCTTGTATAGAAATTTAAACGCTAAAAAGCCGATTGCACCTGCGGCTTATCTTATAGTGCTACATGTTGTGCGTGTGTTGATTTAATGTCCATAGTGTACTTAGTGTAGGCGTTTTGTAATGTTAGCTTTGTACTTTTATAATTTCTGATTGTGCTATTTCTCAATTACGGTAGAGAGTGGTTGTGTTCTAAACTTCTGAAGGGAAGCCGGTGGGAATCGAGTTGTATGGAACCTTCGTCACTGCAAAGTACCCAGTGTGGTGACCAGGATATTAAAGAATAATTATACCAAGTTTCATCGTAATCCGACCAGCAGTTTTTGCGTGATGCCTGAACAAACAGACAGACAGACAAAAAAAATTTTAATCACATTTTTGGGTTCGGTGTCGGTCTAGTAACACCCCCTGCCGTTTATTTTTTTATATTTTCAATGTACAGAATTTTCACTTCTACAGATTTATTATAAGTATAAGTAGATACCTAAAGTACGTCTAATAGAATGGGAAGGGGATTCCTCCTTTTTGGGAAGTCGGTAAAAAACTACAGCTAAATACATTTAAAAAAAAGTTTAATTTATAATTAAGCTAATACTAAGAAATGTTTAAACACTACCAAAATAAGAAATACCTATTTTATAAAATAACAACCAAAGAACTCTAAAAAGAAATTATAAAACGTAAGAGTAGACTAAAAGTCGTACTGATAAGCACGGTGTGTTAAAATCAATTATTGTCTGTCAATAAGGTCGAACACTCTGAACGTCTATTCGCATCAACAGCCAAATATTGCCGCCGCGAGCCGCGTCGAGCGCGGCGACCGTTACACAAAAATAATCCTTATAGCATGACTCAATATTCACGCGCGATGGCTTATTAGCGTATTCCATGTATAACTTTGGTATTTCTATACCGATTTCTATGTTTTTTTATTTTTATTGAATAGATAATAATATTAACTTTTTTTAATTAGGGATGAGTGAGAGTGTTATAAACGAAAGAGTAGACAAAAATAAACAGAAAGCTCCGAACTGCTAAGCTATCGGGAGTTACACGTGTTATTGTGAGTCAACCATAAAAGATAGACATATGCTGTCGTGGGATATTTTTTATATAATTTTAAGGAGAACATTTCCGTCATACATGATTTCTGTGTAGCTTTAACCATTAAGGCTGCAAACGCGACGGTAAGCTTAAAAAATGGAGTAATTTCTCCCGTTTCCCCAACATTTCCCTTTACTGCTCTGCTCCTATTGATTGTAGCGTGATGAAAAGTATACTATAACCTGCCCAGGAGTATGAAGAATGATTGTACCAAGTTTCCAAAAATCCACCGAGTAGTTTTTGTTTCTATAAAGAACATACAGACAGACAGACAGACAAAAATTTTACTGTTTGCATTTTTGGCAACAGCATCGATCACTAATCACCCCCTGATAGTTATTTTGGAAATATATTTCATGTACAGAATTGACCTCTCTACAGATTTATTATAAGTATAGATATACGCACAACGACATCTATTGGCACAAATTGGTACAAACGATAACATAAAATTTATTGCAAAACAAGTTAGTGCGCTTCTTCAATAGAAAAATATATTATGTTAATTATATTAAAATGTTTTCAAAAGGCTTTGATTGCTTAGATCGGTAGAACTAAAACACGCCAAGGGTAGGCAAGATGTTGACACTCATCAGTTGGGTCAGATAGTGATTACCGTCCTCTTTCACCGGTAGGCAGAGATACGTGCACGAGCGCTCTCAATACGCCATGACTAATGTATATATTATTGGGCATTCTGGACCACTTTCGTGAACAGGCGACTCGGTTATGTTAGTAATGCAAAGTGCTAGTGGTACGGTTTGTAAAGATGTCACGTGTTTAGTGTTATTTTATTTATTTATTTATTTATTTATTTTATAATTTATGTACACACAAAATACCAGAGGAGATAACATATAATAAAACTATGTACAAAGGTACTGCTTATTTCACAAAGAAATTTCTTCCAGCAGACCTGCGAAAAGGAAAGATTAAAAGAAATGTAGACAGTAGTGTGCAGAAAAGAAAGAAGAGTTAGTGAAAAACCTAATCAAACTAATAAATACTTATATAACTAAATATCCATACTTAATACTAAAAATAAATACATAATATATATATATATATATATATATATATATGATAATCACACAAGAGAGGAAAGATAGTGCTCTTTTACTTTAGTCTTAAAGAGTGAAATAGTTTTTAAATCACGAATGCTAGGCGGAAAAACAATCATTGAAATCAAGACCATATTTAATTATCGTAAAAAACAGGTTTATCGGGGAACAAACCATTTGCAGAACGGATAAAGTCCTGCAGTTTTTTCCACTGAGGAGTTTCAATGTCGGCCTGGAGCTTGATACGTACCAGTGCTTTCTTCCATAGCTCCAAAGAGTCGGTTTTGCGCGCGTCGCCAGCTCGGTACACCTTGCAGTCTATGTAATATTCGCCCTCGGTGTGAGCTGTGCGTCGCTCGCATCCGTTAGCCACTCGGTACACGAACAGCGACGACAGGCTTGCTTGACCCGATGATCCCTCTCCGACTTCCGCGCCTGTCTCTCGGGCCTGGCTGATACCGCTATCACTCGTAGCTTTTTTTACTGCAAAAACAAAACAACTTTTGTTTAATTTATTTATTTATAAATAGTATGACCGAAGCCAATTACACTATTTAATTTTTAAACAACGTACCTACTCATGTAACCTTGTTAATTTACTAATTACAAGCCTAATTATGTTGGATACTGAACTGGATGATCAAGAATTGATATTTGATAAGGTTTTTCAATAATCTCGATGAGTAAAACACTTAAAGAATTATACGTTGGGAAATACTTTTTGCTGCTCTATTTTTGTAAGTACTAACAGTAACGACAACAATCATTAAACTTCGGCCGTTCAGAGAATGCGTTCCTGACACCTATCAGTTAGTCACGACTAGTGATGGGCACAACATAACACTGAGTTCGTTACCGTTCCTCCAAAATGAACCGCCGCATTATTTTAAGATTATTTTCGTTTTAAATTGGCGGAATCATTTAAAATTTATATTTTAGTTATTTAAGTGGAAACCAAAAAAAGGTAATATTCATATAATACAATTGTTTTATTTATTCTTTGTTACAAAGTTACAATCTGTATTTCTATGCAATAAAGTAAGTACATTGAATTGAATGTGCGTACAGAATATTAATCAGACTCCGATTCGCTTGAGGAGGTGGTGTCTTCATCATCATCTTCGCCTACATGTATAATTATATTATTATCAATAACAGAATCAATCCTGACATCTCGGTCAAAATGTTCCAAAATCAGGTTTTTAGTCTTCTCAACAACCTTTGCCCAGTCATCTCTTGTGACTTCCCCGCAGGCTTCTTTTAATAGGGTCATCATCTTTTTCGTGCTGAATGGCGGGGAAGTATTGTGGCGGGCGGCGTAACCTTTTATTTGAGCCCAGATTAGCTCGCTCGCGTTATATTGGCAATGATACGGTGGAATTCTTAGAACGCGATGACCGTACTCCAGAGCCAGTTCATCGATTTCGTATCGCACATTTGCCGCTTTATTTTCTTTAACTAATTTAATTAGCTCTGCTTTTAGCATCTGCATATTTGCGTCAATGCCTTTTGCTTGTAACCAAGCCACCATTTCTTCTTTTTTATTAGCTTTGGTAGGTGGTTTCTGTATTTGAACCGAGTGCTAGGAGGCATTATCCATGAATATTACAGAAGGCTCTGGTAGGCTGGGCAAAAGCACGTTCTGGAACCACTCTTTAAATGTAGTGGCATTCATTTCCTCGTGGTAGTCATTTGTGGTTTTTGATTGAAATGCCAGTAACGCGTTCTCCACAAAGCCGTATTTTGCAGAACCTGCGTGGCATATTATCAGACGGGCCCCCTTACCTATTGGTACTTTTGACGTCGACGCTTGTGTATCATCCGTCCAAGAACGGGAAACCGTGTGATTGGCGATTAGCCATGTCTCGTCAATGAACACGACAGTATCCCAGTTATCATTTTTTTTTGCTTCTCTCAAAAAACTTATCCGTTTTAAAATTATGTCGTATCGTTCTAATAAAATTTTTCTTTTGTCTCTTTTTTTATACGAAAAACCAATATCTTTTAAGATTTTGGTTAAAGCAGTTTTATCTCCGCTAAACAGTCCAGCTTCTCTTAACGATGCCAAAAGCTTCCTGTTGAGATATTCATTTCTGGAATAGTAACCATATATATGATTTCTGATTGCATCGGCGTCAAAGGTGTCAATATCTGTCACGGGTTTAGTTCTACGTTTCTTCTTCGGAGTACGTAAAATACTATCTTCCATGCCAGTCGAGCCGAACTTTTCTTTATTAATATTTGTTATCGTTCGTTTGCTAACTCCAAGCGCCTAAGAGACGCGTTCTTGTACTTGTTCGACAGCTCCCGCTCAAAGTAATCTTGCAGCTTGATGATTAACTCACGGGCTTCACTTTTCAATGTTTGTCCACGTTTAGGCATTATTATGCACCAAAAGTAAAAAGAACGCAATACAAAACACAATCGAAGTCCAATTTAGCGCCGATGTCAGTTTGAAAAGCAGAAACAGTCCATTAAACGAAAGCCGGGTAATCAAATAAAAACAGATCGAAAACACTTGAAGAACGTGGTCTATGCGCACGAAACGACAACAGACGACTGTTTTAGCGTCACAAAATGGCGGCCCATAACGCCATTTGGGGTTGCCTTTTTTTAATCTAAGTATAAAAATGCTAGTAACACCATTCGGGGTTACCATTTTCAACCTAAATATAAAAATGCTACTTTCTTTCGCGCGTTCGGTTTGGTCATAGTTTTATTTTTATATTTCATAAAAGTTATCTTATAGTCCATTATTTTCAAATTCTTAAAAAGAAAAACAAAATGTATTATTTTATGTATAAGAACAGATTACGATACTTGCCTGTTATTTTTTAGCACAGCACTACAAATATAAAGCGCTGACATAACCTTGTAATAGCGCAGTATAGATTTAGAAAAATATTGTTTACCAAGTTATTTGACACTCAGTTTGGCACAAAATTATAACATTCATTGATTGTTGATATAATAATGTTGTTTTAATGCTCATCAATTGTTAAAACGGTAAACAACCAGCAAAAATATTTTTATCGTAACTACAACGCCATTACAAAGTTACGTCGTCAGTTCAATCGCGACGTGTCAGGAACGCATTCTCTGAACGGCCTTTTACACTCAAGACAAACTCGAGACAAACATAATGAAACATGTAAAACAATATTGTACTTTACTTGATGAGACCGGCTTTTAACTATGAAATATATATTACATCCTGAGATGTAAAATATTATCGCTCGCCATAGATTTGTACGTGACCGTTCACACTGTGCTATAATATATATTCACATCCCAAGCGTCACAATGTATGGCGAGATGTTAATATTACATCACCTGATGTAATATAAGTATATCCCATAGTCAAAAGCGGGCCATATAAAAAAAAAATGTAATTTACCTGAGACGGTTCGATTTTGATTTGCGTTTCCCATTTTCTCTAGGTTTACGAACAGTTTTCGTTTTTCGCTCAATGTTTGATGGTGATTGATAGCATGAACCCTCAGAATCGGACCTGAAACAAAAAAAAAAACTTTTTACAAAAAAAATATAACCGACTTCAATGAAAAACACTGAAAAGTATCAAATAACTTTAATTTTGGAAGTCGGTGTTTCTATAATAGTTTAGTCTCTTCGTTATTTAACACCGACTTCCAAAATTAAAGTTATTTGATACTTTTCAGTGTTTTTCATTGAAGTCGGTTATATTTTTTTTGTAAAAAGTTTTTTTTATTTTACACTTTTTAGTTATGGTACCACCACTAAAAAGTACCCCTCAGTCAAACTTAAATACCTAATAGTCAGAGCGCATCTCATAACGGTTCTAATAATCCCAAACACGTTAGATTACATTAATTTACCTTTCGGCTTCATCATCAGATCAGTTCGATATATCCTCTCGCCCTCTTCTTTCAAACAGTCATTAGACTAGATGCTGGAGAGGGAAAGGATATATCGAACTGATCTGATGATGAAGCCGAAAGGTAAATCTTTCAATCAGTCGTTAGACTAGATGCTGATAATCCCGGCTGTAGCATCAGGCCAGATTTATGTCAACATTGCAATGAACTTAAAATTTAGTCCTGTTTAAAATGAGCCCAAACACGACTACGGTGCTGTAATTTCAAGGTTTGTACTTTTCCTGATGCTCCTGGCTTCAGCATCAGGTCTCTATGTACTTCGGTGTTCTTTATTAGCAGTACGTTTATCCACACATCGAGCCGTTTTCAATGAGCCTAAACTCGATATATCTGCTGTTTGTTGTCGAGGACTTAGGTACTCTGCAGACTATCCTGACTGCAGCATCAGGTCATGACTTGATGATCATGAGACCAAATGTGGCAAATGCCCTATCAAACATCAAAACAATTTACTAAAACAGTCCTTGCCTGTTCGAGTAACTTCTTACTGTTAAGGAGTTGTACCTTCCATCATCAGCCCAGCTACCTGAGATGGTGACGACCATACGCAAATACACAAGATACTTCATAAAATATGCGAAAATCAATAAGTGAGCCTATAAAATTTGAAGGTTGCCCTCGATTTCTCCAAGATCCCATCATCAGATCCTAATTTGGTGATAATGGGACCACCTCACTATTATATACACAACTATCTACTTTCGAACAAAAAAAGAATTTTGAAAATCCGTCCATATTTGGGGGAGTATTCGACGAACAAACATACAAAAAAAAAAAAAAAACATACAAACAGCCGAACGTAGTACCTCCTCCTTTTTGGGAAGTCGGTAAAAAGTGATACAACCGTTTAAATAAAATAAATTAAAAAGTGGGCGGTGGTTCTGAAGTTTAGAGTCAGAAGTGTTTCGAATATTTTATACTTACATTTTTCCTTGACTAGAAAAGGACTTGCTCAACTTCAAGACGACAGCAGCGCCAGCAGACACGATGATCTTCAACTGGTGTTGGTGATGACGGTTGACGACACTGACTTTACTGACTGAGTACAACAATTTACCGATCGCGGATCACGAGTGCACGACCGAAGTCCGGAGTCGCAACTTACTATTACTTAGTTCACTTGGAACAATTGTAATGATCATAAAATAGCTGACTACCAAACATTAATTAGGTTGCATCATTTTACAAATATTGCATTACAGTGGAAACGCTGTAGATATGTAGCAATGGTCTTTTTACGAACGCTTGACGTTGTGTAATTTTTCCGAAATTATGAAGACGTTAGTATTTGGGTTAATAAATGTCACTACTAAATATGTAATATTACAAGTGTAATATTGAAATTGTGAACATTACATAACAGGTAATTATTATTTTAATCATTCATTTATAATAATCTATTTTGATACTTTATGGTTACTTTATTTATAATTTAAATAACAATATTTTTATTCTTTTTCAGCTTGTTACATACGGATCCCTAATGGATATCACCGACCCAGCAGTTCATTCAATTAACGTCAAACACACGAAAACTGCATCGTCGACACCTGGGCCAGCCACGAGCCGCCGACGCAGCAAAACTGCACATGAGCAATAAGTTATTTTTATAAGTATTTTCGGTCATTCCATATTCTTGCATCGAGTAGGTTTCACCAAATTTAATTGTAATTTCTTAGTTTAAAAATAAATTAGTTTAAAGCACTTTGGTTTTTTTTCGAGCCTCCGCCTGCAGTCTACGTAATTGGCGCAGTCGGTAGGATACTCACAGGCTAATTCGCGTTTCGCATTAACCATATTAATTTGCAATCGCGGGTCGCCTGGGCGGCTATCAAGTCACGTCACGAGTATCCAGAATCTACGTTGGAGCTGCGGAGCCGGGTGGCGAATCCAGACATCGATTCACGAAGAAGAACCAGAGATGAAACATATGTAAGTGCACTAGAATCTTTCTCGTGTTGCTTCCTTCTATTCCTAAGTTATTTTTATGTCCAAGATTTTTCATCGCGACAGATCTTACCCCCGGGAACCTGCATCACGACAGGCGCGCCGGCATACAGTAGATTTTAATAGAGATATAGATAGTGAATTAGATTTTGATTTGAATAGCTTATTTGAACCCAATATGTCTTTTAATCCCGATACTATTTTCAAGGCCTTACGCCTCGTGCCCGATTTTGATGGAAACCCTAACGTTTTAACTAGATTTATTAACATATGCGATCGAATAGTTATTCAGTACGCTAGCGCTGAACCAGGTAGCGAATTAAATAATGTGTGTCTTTTAAACGGTATTTTAAATAAGATTACTGGGCCTGCTGCATCCACTATAAATTCAAATGGCATCCCCGAAACCTGGGCAGGTATTAGATCAGCCCTCATTAACAACTTTTCTGACCAGCGCGACGAAACGGCTTTGTACAACGACCTCTCATTGGCTACACAAGGTACGAAAACCCCTCAGGAATTCTATGACCAGTGTCAAACCTTGTTTAGTACGATAATGACGTATGTGACACTACACGAAACCATTCCGACGACTATTGAGGCTAAACGAACACTCTATAGGAAAGTTACCATGCAAGCCTTTGTACGAGGACTTAAGGAACCTTTAGGCTCGCGTGTACGTTGTATGCGTCCAGAAACTATCGAGAAAGCCCTGGAGTTTGTGCAAGAAGAATTGAATATAATGTATTTGCAGCAGCGTAATGACGTATCAAAAACTCAAGGTGCCCCTAAGCTAGATAAACCTCCCAACATGTCCATAATTTACAAACCCCCTATCATGCATGCTATGCCTTTCAACGGCGCTTCACGACCCTCACTACCTAACTGGCCTGCTCCAGTAGGTCTGCGTGGCCTTCAGCCTCAGCCCCAGCCTTTTAAATTCAATACGCCCAATCGAATGCCGACTCAAACGCAACAAATGTTCCGCGCACCACTACCAAACTACCATCCGCAAAGTAACGTTTTCAGGTTACCATCTAGGAACAATCAACCACAAAATATGGGTGCAAAACCCATGAGCGGAGTGCAACATTACATTCCGAAACCTTTACCCATGGCACCAGGACATGACTGGCGTAGAAACGGGAACCCACCACCGTCTAATTATTTTAAAACGCGTGAAGTGAACGTGAACGAGATCGCTTTACCCGACAATTGTCATTACCCGGTCGAATATTATCCTGAACCAGAGTTCGGTTACTACATGGACTATGGCGACTATTACATGTTTTACGACCGTGACGGCAACCCTACTATGACTGACAGTAATGTAATTTATGACAATCAGACGACGAGCGACATGGAACCACAACCAGGTCCCAGCGACGCTAACCAGATTCAGAATTTTCCGAAGGACAAGACATTAAAAGAGCAAGGATAGACCTAAACTTACAGATCCAAAGACAACTACCATACATCGAAATTTCTTGCCCTCCTCTAAAATTTTTGATAGACACTGGCGCTAATCAGTCTTTCATCAGCCCCGAGGCTGTACAAAAGTTTTTCCCGGATTACCCCCTCAACTATGACCCTTTTGAGGTCACAAATGTGCACGGTGTTAGTAAAAATGATTATTCCGTAACGTTACCATGTTTTAACGAGTTCAATGAAACCGACCCAATTAAATTATTCATTTATCGCTTTCACAACTATTTTGACGGACTTATAGGATTAGATTTATTATCCAAATGGGAAGCTAAAATAGACTTAAAAGATTACAAGTTAATAACGCGTACCGCTGTAAATCAAATAAAAGTATACAACTCACGTAATGTCAATCTGTATGAGGACATTATACCAGCAAATAACTCCAAATTAGTTCGAATACCAATTAACGCCCCGGATGGCGATGTTCTTGTGAACGAACAGGTTTTATGTAACTGCATTATTCACGAGTGTCTGACCACTGTAGTTAACAATCGTGGTTTTGTAGAGCTAGAGAACCCAACATCCAATGACGTCATTTTCTCTTTAGACCAACCAGCCCAAGCAGAACTCTATAATGTTAATTGTACACCAACTAAGAAATCAAACCACCACCACCACCACCACCTTAATGAAGAGGAAAAGGCTAACCTTTTGACGCTCTGTTCTCGTTATACTGACGTATTTTACATTGACGGAGAACCATTGACTTTCACTAATAAAATTAAGCACCGCATAAAGACCACTGATGAAGTTCCCGCATACACTAAAAGTTACCGATACCCTTTTATCCATCGTGAAGAAGTTAGGAATCAGATATCAAAAATGCTAGACCAAGGCATAATTAGGCCTTCAGATTCAGCCTGGAGTTCACCCATATGGGTTGTCCCCAAAAAGATAGACGCTTCAGGAAAACAGAAGTGGCGTATCGTGGTAGACTTTCAGAAGTTGAATGAGAAAACTATCGACGACAAGTATCCCATCCCAAACATCAGTGACGTCCTTGACAAGTTAGGGAAATGCCAATATTTCACGACCTTAGATTTGGCAAGTGGATTCTACCAAGTCGAGATGGACCCCCAAGATATTCCTAAAACCGCTTTCAATGTAGAACATGGTCATTTCGAGTTCCTTCGAATGCCTATGGGACTAAAAAACTCACCGTCCACATTTCAGAGAGTCATGGACAATGTTCTAAGAGGCCTCTAGAATAATATTTGCCTCGTTTATTTAGATGACATTATCGTCTATAGTACCTCCCTCCAGGAGCACATGGACAACCTGGAAAAGGTTTTCCAAAGACTCAGGGAGTCGAACTTTAAAATTCAGATGGACAAATCTGAGTTTTTGAAGCTCGAGACCGCATACCTAGGTCATATCATTAGCAGAGACGGCATCAAGCCGAACCCTGACAAAATATCTGCTATACAAAAATATCCAATACCAAAGACCCCCAAGGAAATTAAACAATTTTTAGGCCTTCTCGGTTACTACCGAAAATTCATTCCCGACTTTGCTCGGATAACCAAACCACTAACCCAATGTCTGAAGAAAGGTAGTAAGATAACTCTGAGTCCAGAATACCCCAATGCCTTCGAAAATTGCAAGACCCTATTAACCAATGACCCCATACTGCAGTACCCAGACTTTAAACGAGAATTCAACCTTACAACAGACGCTTCAAATGTCGCTATTGGAGCAGTGCTATCTCAGGGACCCATAGGATCTGATAAACCCGTCTGTTATGCCTCGCGCACACTTAACGAAAGTGAGTTAAACTATAGTACCATCGAAAAAGAGTTACTTGCTATAGTCTGGGCCACGAAATATTTCCGGCCTTACTTATTTGGTAGAAAATTTAAAGTACTGACTGACCACAAACCCTTACAGTGGATGATGAGTTTGAAGGAACCAAACTCACGACTGACTAGATGGCGACTCAGACTAAGCGAATATGACTTTACAGTAATATATAAAAAAGGAAAGTTTAACACCAACGCTGATGCTCTTTCACGTGTGGAAATTCATAATGAGGAAGTGGACGAGATTAACTCATTAATTGAAAGCATTAAAGACCTTAGCTCAATGATCAATAACCCATCAGTAACTCCACATCAGCAAACGAACTCCTCGACTGACACTGTACATACCAGTAACGAACATCCCATACTAGAAGTTCCCATCACAGATGAGCCACTCAATAAATTTCATCGACAGATTTACTTTACTGTAGTAGATGACATAAAACGCAGACCCACAGTGCCTTTCGAAAATCATACACGAATGGCAATCCAGCTTTCAAAGTCCAACCTAGAAAACGATGTTATCAATGCTATTAAAGAATATGTGAACCCGAAAGTTAAAACAGCTATCTTGATAAATCCCCCACTAGCAATGTATTCAGTAATTCCCATTATACAAGATAAATTCAAAAGCTCCTCTCTCAACCTAGTACTAGCTAAAACAGAACTGGAAAATGTCAAAGAATATCTGCGACAACAAGACATCATTCGACACTATCACGACGGTAAAACAAACCACCGTGGTATAAATGAATGTCACTTGGCCCTTTCACGAAAATACTACTGGCCAAAGATGAAGGAACTTATCACTAAATACATCAATGAGTGTACCATTTGCGGTCAAGCCAAATACGACCGAAATCCCATTAGACCACAATTTAACATAGTTCCCCCAGCTAGCAAACCACTCGAAATCATTCATATGGATCTCCTTACAGTTCAGAATGAAAAATACGTGACTTTCATTGACGTTTTCACTAAGTACGGACAAGCCTACCATTTACGAGACGGAACAGCCATTAGCATTCTGCAAGCCCTACTGCGCTACTGCACTCATCATGGACTACCTATGACTATAATTACTGATAACGGCACCGAATTCACTAACCAGTTGTTCTCTGAGTTTACACGACTTCATAAGATAATCCATCATAGAGTTTTACCCCATAGCCCGAATGACAACGGTAATATAGAGCGCTTCCATTCGACATTATTGGAGCATATTAGAATCCTCAAATTGCAACACAAAGACGAACCAATTGTTAACCTTATGCCATATGCTATCATAGCATACAACAGCTCTATCCACAGTTTTACCAAATGTAGACCTTTCGACCTATTGACTGGACATTTTGACCCCAGAGACCCGATAGACATCGACTTTAGGGAGCACATCTTACAGCAATATGCACAGAATCATAAGCAGCAGATGAAACAGGTCTATGACATTATTAACGAATCATCTCTCGCCGATCGGACAGCCTTAACCGAAAACAGGAATAAAACTAGGGAACCGGAAGTAGAATATGCCCCTCAGCAACAGGTGTTCATTAAAAACCCCTTTGCCAGCCGTCAGAAAACTGCACCACGATATACGCAAGATACTGTACTCGCCGATTTACCGATACATATATATACCTCTAAAAAACGAGGCCCCGTAGCCAAAGCAAGGCTAAAACGTGTACCTAAAAGCAGCCAATTGTTACAGGTTTCTGCTGCTACTGACAATCCATGTGACGCTCCCTCAAGAGATAAGACTTGAGACCTTAGCTGATGGACCAGGATTACTACCATATAAACTAGGACATACTAGACTAACCACACATTACCATTCCTTCATACAGTACATACAACTAGCTGACATAGAGGACAAAATAGACTCAGTACAAACGCAACTTCAATCGTTTAAGACGAGACTTAACAATGAGACTTACATGCTTTACGAATACCAAGTCGACTATCTTACTAACAAGCTTGATAGAGTTTTAAAGCAGGTCAAGTCCTTGGAACCTTCTAGAGTCAAACGAGGTCTCGTAGATAGCCTTGGGTCAGTAATAAAAAGTGTTACTGGCAACTTAGATTATTTAGATGCCCTGAAATATGACGAAGCAATTAAAACTTTACAAAACAATGAAAATAAAGTAGTTTCAGAATTTAATAACCACATCAGTCTTAGTAAGGAGTGGATGTCCCAGCATGGTACCATCTTAGATCAGCTAACCAAGAATCAGAGAATAATTAATGCAACATTAGAGCTACTTTTAGAGAAAAATGCTTACAGAGATTATAGCTTAATCAAATTTGCAAAGTTTGCCCAAATCCTAGGAATAATTACTAATAACGTAGAAGATTTAATGTTAGAAATTGTTAGAATAGAAAACATAATGGCTTTTATACACGCGTCTAGCACTCATCATTCGATGATAGACATAGAAGTACTTAGAAATATGATAGATAAGTTAAAATCAATAGGTATACCATCAAGATCAGGTTTTAAATCTAGAGTTAAGAGAATACTACAACCTTATTAAACCAGGTTCCTACTTTATTGAGAAAAGAATAGTTATAGTTTACAGTTTCCCTATAGTTTCCTTAGACTCTTATGACTTATACAGATTATCTATCGTACCCAATAAGAAACAGCTTGCCCTTATACCTCCTTCTCCCTATATAGCAACTAACGAGAAATCATTCGTGTACATAGAGGCTGAATGCCCGAAGTATAGTAACATTCATCTCTGTGAAAAGAAGACGAGTCATCAAATCCGGACAAAACCAGATTGTATCCAGAAGCTCATCACCAACCAGGACCTAGAAGACACCTGCCACTTCGTCAAGATTTCACTCTCCAAAGAAGCAATGGAGAAACTAGATGACCAGCATTACGTACTGTCTTTGCCTCAACCAACTAAAGTACAATTAGCATGTGGAAGAAAGGACTTCAACACTCTACAAGGCAGCTACCTCGTCACCATTCCTGTGGACTGCTACCTGCAAACATCAGAATTCACCATCATCAATGACAACAACGAGATAGAAGGCCAGCCGCTCAAGTTATCAAAGATCCCATACAACGAGATAAATCAGACTAACGTACCTACTCACATCATTGGCTTCAATTCAGTCAACTTAGAAGAGCTCCACAGCATCCAGAGAAAAGCAATGATGGAAAGCCCTCTGAAGATTGACAAGACTCATTCGGTTGTCCTATACCATACAACCATACCGTTCTACATCTTCGCGATATGCGTGCTCGTACTTATCATCTTAGCGATAAGCCGCAGATACAAATGCTGGAATCTCAGAGCGGACAGCAAAGAAGAAGAACCACGAACTGTCAAGATACATACGTACGAAGAGGTGACCAGGGACTCCAAGAAACAGGATGAACCTCCAGCAACATTTTCCCTCAATATGATCAAATGGTTGCTGATCTTCGGGGGGAGGTGTTACATACGGATCCCTAATGGATATCACCGACCCAGCAGTTCATTCAATTAACGTCAAACACACGAAAACTGCATCGTCGACACCTGGGCCAGCCACGAGCCGCCGACGCAGCAAAACTGCACATGAGCAATAAGTTATTTTTATAAGTATTTTCGGTCATTCCATATTCTTGCATCGAGTAGGTTTCACCAAATTTAATTGTAATTTCTTAGTTTAAAAATAAATTAGTTTAAAGCACTTTGGTTTTTTTTCGAGCCTCCGCCTGCAGTCTACGTAATTAGCTACACATGCATTACAATTTACAATTGTACAAAGACGATGAGATTGAAGATTTATTATAGGAAAATATTTAGAAGTACATCATTTTTATCTGATGATTTCTACAAGTGCGTAAGATCAAATAATTATCAGGTAAACATATTAATTATCTACCCTTAACTGTACATTTTTGTTGAATTATTAATCTAAGTACATATCTAATAAATCTTTGCATTTTATTTCCAGAAGAAGGCTGTAATATATGATCAAAACAGACAAAACAACAAATGAGGAACGGGAGCTACAAATGATCAAGATTTTTATTTAGAGTGGTTTTAACGCATTTTCGAAGCTGTAAATCTCTATGAAAGGTATATATATAAATATATATATATATTATATTTAAGGACAACATATTGTACCTAATACACGATTTAATATTGATACTTTTCTCTAAACGCTGAAATAACTATTATTTTATCCTTGTCTATCAATACTAATTCGTGTATTCAATAACAATGCCTTACTGTACAGCAGTCTTTCCCAAAGTGGGCGATAACGCCCCCTTGTGGGCGCTGCAGGTCTCAAGGGGGGCGGGAAGAGACCCAGAAAGAAAATGGAGGCGTTGTGTAGAGAGGGGGGGGGGGGGGGTGATTTGTAATTTTATTTAGCTAGGAGGCCTCTTAAACAACGACTGCAAGAGCTCTCGACTCTCAACAACAACTTGTGAACATCAACTAATATGAATTAAAAGATTGCTCAAACTCGGTTCTATATTTTTCTCCGCGTAGTTCATATATCTGTCCTATTTTATTGAATATAGAAAAAATGAAAATCATGTTAATCGGTCGCTCCGTTTCGTAATGAAAGTAGACACAAACAAACATATAAAAAGGCAACAGACACACTTTCGCATTTTAATAGTTATTAGTACTCGTAGATATCTATCATGTTTTAACAAGTTTTTGTTAAATAACCCGAATTGTGCATTCCTGTATCAGTCGGCTGGTTCATTGAATACTTGTTCGGACTTGTTGAGTACGATTGAGCGTCGAATGAGATAAACGAGTTTATGCATGTTTGTTTTATTCCTGTCGGTGCGTGCTGCTTAAGCATTCCTATATAAACAATGTAATATTTATTTTATTTTCATTTGTGGTTTCGCGCGCAATAGATGAGCAGTACTTACGCCTCCTCTACACTACTCGCGAAGTTGAACGTATTTCTCAAAGCAAAACAATGTCGAAGTAAAAAAGAAGAGACGGCAATACTGTGCGGAATATATTAAATTCGGATTTATTGAAAATCCCACAAACCCATCGTCGTCTTTGTGTCTTCTATGTCTAAAAACATTTTCGAATGAAGCAATGAAGCCTACAAGGCTGCAAGATCATTTGAATAAAATGCATCCAGATAAGAAAGACAAGAATGTAGCATATTTTCAAGACTTAGAGAAGAAGCATAATACTCAGCCAAGTGTAGCAAAACTATTTTCGGCGGCTGCTAAGCAAGATGACGACGGACTTCGAGCTTCGTACAATATCTCTTTGTTAATTGCTCAAAAAGGCAAACCACATAACATCGGAGAAGAGATAATATTGCCAGCAATAAATGAAGTAATAACTACTGTGCTTCATAAACCGGCCGCAGATATTATCCGAAAAATTCCTTTGAGTAATAATTCTGTGCAAAGACGAATTGATGAAATGGCTGAAAACATTGAAGAATCATTGTGCGATCACCTGAGGACAAGTCAATTCTCAATTCAGCTCGATGAGTCCACTTTACCAACTAATGAAGCATTGTTGTTGTCTTACGTGAGGTTTATTAAAGATGAGAAAATATGTGAAGAACTATTATTTGCTAGAAATTTAGAGACCGATACAAAAGGTGAAACCATATTCAATACATTGGAAAAGTTTTGCGATGAGAAAGAGATTCCTTTGAAAAATATTATTTCAGTTGCTACGGATGGCGCTCCGGCTATGACAGGGTGCCATAAAGGCTTCATAGCGTACTTAAAAAATAAAATTCCAGATGTCCTTGGTGTACATTGCGTTATTCATAGACAACATTTAGTTGCTAGAAACTTAAGTGAAAAACTATTTCAATCACTGCAATATGTCATCAAAGCAGTCAATAAAATCCGCAACAGCTCTTTGAATGATAGATTATTTCATCAGCTTTGTGTTACTAATGACGAGGATTTCAACCGTTTGTTGTTTCATACTGAAGTTCGTTGGCTATCAAGAGGCAATTGTCTGACTAGATTTTACAACCTGTTTGACTCTGTTATAGAGTTCTTGGAAACTAAAGATACAGAATTGCACGACAAGCTCATAACATCAAAGAATGATATAGCTTACATGACAGACCTGTATAAATTGTTCAACGACATGAATCTCAAACTGCAAGGCGATAAACTAAATTTAATTAAAACAAAAAACGTCGTTGCTGCTTTCGCAGCCAAACTGCTTCTACACAAAAAGAATCTGGGCAGACGTGAGTTTCACAATTTTCCAAATTTATCAGTATCATGCAGTAACGACGAATTGTTTGCCTACTGCCAACATTTGGAAAACGTCCACATTGACTTCACCGAACGATACCAGGACATTTTGAACTTGGAAATACCAGACTGGGTGTTGGATCCGTTTTCAAATGTCAACACAGCAATGTCACCTCAACTGGAAGAAGAACTTATAGAATTGACAACAAACGAGGAATTAAAAATCAAGTTCAAAAATGGTTACCAAGAATTTTGGCTACAAAAACCGATCCCGCATTTATACCCTGGATTGTGGTCAATCGACGATTCTTGATAGCATTCCCATCGTCATATTTGTGTGAACGTGGATTTAGTGCTGTGACAACACTGCTTACTAAAAAGAGAAATCGTTTGCTTGTTACCGAACGTGGCGACTTGCGACTGTTCTTGAGTAAATTGGAACCTGATATCAACAAACTTATTAACCCTTCAGATACCGTCAATTAGAGACACAATAGTAAGACAATAGATGCGCGGCCACCGGTGGTCGCTTTCATGAAATAAACAGCATCAGATTCATCCTTCACATTAGTTTTTATATAAGGATTGATTATTTTAGTTATATTTTTAATAAAAGATACTCTGTTTTAATACTATAAAGTTGCGTTTCAATAATCATTCTTATTGGCAGGTGGAGCCCGTAAGAGTTAACTTGAGACCTAAGCGCCGTTGTATGTTACCTACTGCGCTCAGGTTTCAAGTTGCGGGTTATAGTAAAAGTTTCGTTTAGAATTCTCCGTTAATATACATAATATACATATCTAGGTCACAATAATTAATTAAGTTAATTTGAAGTTATAGTGGTTTTTAAATAGGTGAAAAAATGGGGGCGCTAAAAATATATTTATTCTCAAAGTGGGCAGTAGACAAAATAAGTTTGGGAACCACTGCTTTAGGCCATTTTTACCTTTTGCGTGTCAATAACACACATGAACTTAATGCTAATGAGAATAAAGAACACATTAGAGACTGTAATATTTCTTCGTAGTCAATCTAGTCTACTCTAGAAGGATATATAAAATCTTTGAGTAGGTGCACTAACGAAACTTCGTTTGAATATTGTTCGTTTACGAAAGTTTCGTTTCGGAGAAAGCGAGTTCGCCAGGCTTAACCTAGTTATTGCACTTTTCGTTAAGAGGGCAGATGTGTACATGTCCTAAAAGAGTTTTGATTTTAACATATATACCCATCGTGTTTGATTGATGCCTGGAAGATTGTATGGCTACGTGAAATTTTACGAACAACAATAATATTATAAAACTGTTTGAAATAAAAACTGCAACTGACAAATTTTTATTGAATATGTTGATCACAATAATAAATGTACTGCCACTGCTATTCACTATTCCAGACGACGAATACCATAGACAGCACACGCGCTAGTATAGGTATCGGCATGGATCTTAAGCGCTCGGCATCAGAGTGGGGATCGCTTTGCGCATTCAAAACATTGGCGAGCCAATCTTCGTCGTTGATAGATACATGCAGCAAGCACAGGGAACGAATCACAAGTGACGTCTATGACGCTATGGCGCGGCGAGCTAATCACTGACGCTTTTCGCCCCTGCGTCTCCCTTTATACCACTAAAGAGACCCGATATTTGACTTCTGCGCAACTTGAAGCCAGCGCTCAAGATCCATATCCAAGTATCTATTCTAAGTCTACTGTTATGCCGTTGAGCACCGCCTGAAAAAGAAATAAATGAGGTTGAATGTTATCGCATTTCGGTCATGAAGTATATAATAAGCGGGCCCTTCCTCACTCGTCTACCGTCAACGTGAACATGGTTTAAAAGCTGGTTGCTTCATCCAACGTAATATAATGTAATGTTTGATAAAGCGGCAACGCAACAAAAGAGAGACAACACCTATACTGACCGCGTTGGAGATGTGGTGCTAGAGACGGATGCTAGGAGTTTCGTGGACAGAGTTTGGTACGAATGATTCCTTATTAAAAGAACTCGGCATCAGACAGCGCCTTTAGGACTTTCATCCCGGGAGTCTCGACGAGACCCGAGACTCATAACTCCAGTCCCGGGAATAACGAGACTTTCGAGACATGCGCAGATTTTTAAAATCTACTGTACTGAAATCTCATTAGATATATCATGATTTTTACGTGCTCATTTTTATAAAGCAAAAAATAACTCGTCATTTTTATTTTACTCGATATTAACAGGAAAACAAGATGAAAATGCTGTTTTTAATAAAGTTCTTTACTATATCTAACATTGATTGCCTAAATCCCTAGGCAAAGTTTTTTTTTCTGCTTGTAGAAGGTAAGCTCTCTGAAAGTATTCGTCCGATTGCTAAGATTTTTTCACCGGTAGAAAGCTGCTTTATTCCTGAGTGATATAGCCTATATTTTATGTACGCGGGCGAAGTTGCGGACATAAGTTAGAACCTAATATTTGAATATAAATATCTACTTTCAGTCTCGAAAGTCTCGTTTCTCCCGGGATTCCCGAGACTTAGTCTTGCCCCTCTCTCTAGGCATGTTACGGCAAAGCAAACTTGCAAGAGCACGCAAGCCCCACTACGACGTCAACGTAGAGATACGGAAGCTAGTAATTAATAAACATTCTTTAATGAAGTTTTTTATTTACGCAAGATTTTGAAATAGGAACAGTTTATACTTACATATATATACAAGTTTAGGCGTCGGTAGTTTATTCCATAGAGAATCACCACCATTATTATTTAAACTGTAAAAATTATAGCTGGAATAGCGTTCATTTCATAATCCAAATTAACCATTCAATCCTCTTCCGTCCAACATGGCTTCAGCACAGTATCTTGGGAAATTAACTACCGATTCCAAAGTTTCTTCTATATTCTGCAATCAAAAAGTCAACCCAAGTAGTTCCTACAAGCAACTATTGGACCTGTTCGTCGGTGCAGTATTTTTGTCGGCTAAAATACTGGATTGTTTTATACTTATTGATATTGATATAGTTGTCTCAGTGTCCGTCACAACCAACTGCGTTGTTTCTGATCGATAGCATAAATACCTACCGAATTATGTTGTTTTTATGAGACGATATATTTAGTACGGGTTCCCTAGTACATTTTTTAGGCTAATTTTCTGTGAGTAGCTTAATTTTGATGAGACGCCCAACAATTTCCTACACAAAACTCTCGATTGTGGTAGCTAACAGAGATACCAAGGATACAATATGTATGAGATAATGACTCTAAAAAATTTATTACTAACAGGTTCTTTTTTTGTTAAATCTCAAGATAATTATCTAAATGATTCGAAAACGTATTTTTCCTACAAAAAAATGGTTTGATAAAAGAGTCCCCCTCTTCCAACATGTATCGAAAACGAGGTCAATAAAATTCATTACTGCTACAAGCTGTTTTTTTTTTTGTTACTTAGTTTATATTCATATAATTCAACAGTTATATTGTCCTACAAATTGTGCGGTACATTATCCCGGTCCTACGCTCAGAAGTTGTTAAAACCTCGAGACCATTTTTCTCATATTTCAAATATTACATAATAGGTTAGTGTGTTCTCTGCCCAAAGGAAACAATGTCCTACAAAAAAACAGGTATGTGCATACCTGTTTTTTACTACTAGTCCGAAAATAATTGTAATTTTTTCATAAAAAATTGTCTATGTCCGTCTTCAGAGTCCCAACTATCTCTGTACCAAAATTCATCAATCTCCATTTAGGCGTAAAGACGTACGTAACAAACAAACAAACTCACTTTCGCTTTTATAATATTAAAGTAAGGATGGGCAACAACGGGTTCCTTTACATTAAGAGGCTTCTTTTCCATTCGCCTATCGTCAACATTAAGCATGGTTTAAAAGCTTGTTACTTCATCTAACGTAATTTATACGCTATGTTAGAAAACAAGGCAACGTGAAAAAAGAGAGATAACGCCAGAATACTCTGTAGCATTTGGTAATTCCGTGATTTACTTGATTTTTTTTACAAAGTTGTTCCAAAAAATACGAGTTTTTTTAATTATGAAGTGTCAAAGTTAATGCAAAATAGCAGATTTTCAAAGGTTTATTCTGGATTATTTTTGCATGAATTTATGTTTTGATTTCTGTAGATGCTTAGATATCCACTAGATATTGTGTTTCAAAAATTTGTAATGAAAATATAATTGCGGATCGGTTGTATAAAAAACAGTGAAAATATATGTCGAGTTGCATCCCCTTAAGGAGGTATTTACTTCTTTTGACAAATGATTCGGATTTTCGGGTACCATTTTGATGCACTAGGAATCATAAAAATGAGGATGTCATGGTATCAAATAAAAGACAATATATTCATCTCCATAATGGCATAAAAACAATATTATGGTCTCATATAAAATTTTCTTATAAATACGACTTTACCAACGCACTAATCGAAGAAAATACAAAAAAATCTATTCGTAATTCATACACGTAAGCAAAATCCAGTGCACATTTTTAGCTTGAAAATCATAAAATAATACAGCATATATAGTCTTCTAGGCCTGTAGCTAATTATTTTGAACCTACATAAATAACTTTACGATTTATGACCAAAATAAAACCACTCTAAAAAATTCTTCATACATTTTTCATTGGACGCACAACTTCCAAGCCTCAGTCCGCGCTGGGTCGCCTTGTCATAAGCATGTTCACGCCGCTCTCTCTCAAAAAATAAATAGGTACGTCGCTGATCAGCGCCGAATCATATACTTCCGACTGCATACGTTGATACTTTTTCGAAATAAAATTAAGTGCCTAGTTACGAGTACCATACCTATTATTACCCGACTACGGCAAAGCCAAAGGAGGGTTATGATTTTGACAAGCTATGTATGTATGTATGTATATATATGAGTATGTTCATCTGTTCCTGAATCACCTAATCTACTCATCGGAACTCGACATATGAGATATAGTTAGAACCGCCATAATTGTCAGCTGAACATAAGCTTAGTGACGTGTCACAAAACTCGATACCGCGCCTTCAAGCGGACAAAAAGTGTATTAAAATTAAAATGTAGATAAATACGTAGTGTTTGGTATCATTTGAAAGAGCTTCAAATCGGGCTATATTTCTGAAATGTACAAGACATTTCAGAAATATAGCCCGAATTTAAAGTGGCGCCTTTTAGCGGACAAAAAGTAATGTGTAAAAAAAAATAGGCGATTTTTCAACGTATTTGATTTATTCGTTCTAGCACAGCAAACGCAACGTAACGCAATTTTCTTTCTTTCACAGTGGGATCCTACAGGGGGATAAAATTTCTGTTATTTTTTACCTAGGACGCACCGTTTTCGAGATATTTGAATTTCTTCTTTTCTTAATTAGAAGGCCTGAAACGCTGAGCACGGACACGCTGTGACGTAGGGCATGCCTACCTTGATTCGTTCTGTTTGGTTGTATCTTTTTATTTTTAACCGACTTCGAAAAGGAAGAGGTTCTATGTTTGGCTGAATGTATGTTTTTTTTTGTGTGTATGTTCACCGATATTTCGATCAATTGTGGATCGATTTTGAAAATTTTTTTTTTGTTTGAAAGGTTATGCTTCCAAGTTAGTCCCATAGAAATATTGTCTGATCATGAACTTCGAAGATATGGAACAGAACTCCTCATAGATTTTTTTTTTTATGGTGGGCAAAAATCATCTTATGACAACCCTCGCCCTTGGGTGGAGCGGGAGATAGTGTCAGACTCTTACTGACTAAAAACCCACCCCGTTCCTTCTAGCCTTCAAACCAGGGCACGAGTTCCCTTTCGGATAACCCTGGCTCCGGTAACTCCTCATAGAATCATAGCAGAATTGTCGTAACAAGTAAAATTGCTTTGTTTATAAGTGTAGTCGATGACTGACTGAAAGAAAAGGGGGAGGGGATGTATCGAACTGATCTGGTGATAAAGTCGGAAGGTAAATTCATGTAATACAACCGTATTTGGGATTATTAGAATCGTTATGAGATGCACTCTGGCTATACTTAAGGTAATTTATGTTTAGCTGAAGGGTAGGTACTTTTTAGTGGTGCTACCATAACTAAAAAGTGAAAAATAAAAAACTTTTTACAAAAAAAAATTAACCGACTTCAAAAAGTACAAAATAAGTAATATTAATCTCCAAAAAGGATATGGTTACAACTTTTGCTAGACTTCCCATGGCATTGTCTATCTCAGGAAATCTGTGGGTGATCAGCAGATTCGTGTAAGCTCTGAGTTTGATCTCAAAAAACTGAAAAACGCCGCATGACTAATCTCTCATTACATTTTTCATATCAAATTTATTTTTTTACTGTTAACGTTGCATGTTAATCCTATGTCTTTGAAGTTATTGTGTTTTTTTGTCACGACTTTTAATGTCACTATGACATGGATTGTATATCAAAACCACTTTTTCAATTACCTGTATTGTATATGTACACACCAACAAACACATTACACACTAAACAAAAAAACCGTCCACAACAATAATTCCTACGTACTACCGAAGTCATTTCCACTAACACATATTTTCGTACTTTTTCATTTAAAAATCGAAATTTTCTTCTTTGACCTGCAAACACAAATAAAAAATTCGATAATTTGATTGACCTATCCTCAAATATTGACAGATTAGCTGTATGCAAAGCTCTTACATGTGAGATAGAAAATTGTCATAAATTGCTCTACCCAGAAAATAACAGGCTCACGGTTCTGACCCAGAATATTCGTAGCATTAATTGCAATATTCTGGGTTTAGAAACTATGTTGCAAAGATAAGAGTCGAATGTGACATACTAGTGCTCACAGAATGCTGGTTAAAAAAAACTGATTCTGTACCCTTACTTTTAGGCTATCGATCCTATGCAACAAAACTTAACTGCAAACAAAACGATGGTGTCGTAGTTTACTGTAGAGATCAGTTAAACTTTATTGTTGAAGAACCTGACTTCCAGGAAGGTAACTGCTTGATACTGACAAATGAGACCACTGCAATAGTATTAGTACTACTCTGTCAAGAAAGTACCGGGAAAAGATCAATAATACACAAAATGTCTGTTATTCATCCAAATTTATTTTATCACCTTCAAAGTATGCTCCTTTAGAAACGATACACTTGCGCCAACGAATAATCCATTCATCAAAACATTTTTTAAACGCTGCTTCCTGAATTTAGTTCAGTTCTCGCCGCGAATTCTCCTTTATGTCTTCTATCGATTGAAAACGGGTGCCACGAAGTGGTAATTTGAGTTTAGGAAAAAGAAAAAAGTTAGCAGGAGCCATATCTGGTGAATATGGTGGTTGCTGGATGGTATTTGTTGAGCGTTTGGTCAAAAATTCGTTCACAATGATAGTCTTGAGCGAAAGCGCATTGTCGTGGTGCAAAATCCAAGAATTTTCTTTCCACAAATCTGGCCTTTTTCGTCGAATTTGCTCTCTTAAACGCCGCATAACGCTCAAATAATATTCTTTATTTACCGTTAGACCTTCCGGTAAGAATTCAGAGTGCATAACACCGCGATAGTCAAAGAAAACAGTCAACATGACTTTGACTTTTGATCGACTTTGGCGTGGTTTTTTCGGTTTCGGATCAGTTGGAAGGCGCCACTCCGAAGCTTGTTGACTAGTTTGCATGTCAAACTCGTAAACCCACGTCTCGTCACCAGTAACAACGCGTTTCATGAATGTTGGGTTCGAACTGACTCGTTCTGGCATATCCTCAGCGACTGTCATGCGATTGAGTTTTTGGAGAAAATTCAGATCTTTTGGGACTAGCCGAGCAGCAACATGTTTCATACCCAAATGATTAGTTAAAATGGTACGGATCGACTCGTGAGATACAGAAAGTTCGGCGGCTATCTCTCTCAGAGTTGAATGGGGATTTTCAGTCACTATTTCCTTCACTTTTGCGATGTTAACTTCAGTTGCAGATGTTGACGGCCTACCAGAGCGAGGCAAATCTTCCATCACATCTCGACCGCTTTTGAACGCTTTGAACCACTCATAAGCACGAGTTTTTGATAAAGTCGATTCACCGTAACATTTTTCGCCTTCTGTAACATTTTCAGTGACTCCGAACACGAAATTCCATTGGCGATGCAAAATTTAAGACAAACTCTTTGTTCGATATTTTTGTCCATTATGAAATTCGCAATACACATTATATATGATATTACTAAAACCAGCACTGTATTTAATATAAATAACAGATGCAACTCAAACTCCGCGCCAAAATGGAAAACAGTTGTGCCAATCTAAAAACTACAAAAAAACAAAAATTTGAATTTGGAACCATAAACAAATCATCCATTCCCGATACTTTTTTGACTGAATGTATACCGCTCGCCATCCTATAGAAATTTAGATAACTTTTTAGCATCCCTTGATAGTACCTTGTCGAAGTTAGCATACTGTAATAACATAATAATGTGATTGCAGACATTAACATTGCAATTAATTGCGGCAAAATTGAGCTTACTGGAGAAAGATACCTCACGTTGGCTGCTTCTCATGGACTTTTACCGGCTCACACTGAAGTTACACGTCCAACAAGCGGTACGTGTATTGATCACGTTTTACTCAAAACTCAAAATTCGTGCACAACCCTTATACCTCAGACTATGCTGACTGATCATCATCCTGTCCTCTTTTGTAAGAATCTTAAGCATGTACGTAACTACCTAAAAACTACTCTTACAAAAGTTGATTTTGAGGGCTACGGAGAGATATTTTGAGTATTGACTTAAAGCCTCATCCAGATCCTTTGTCAGCAATATATGCTGACAAAGGATCCCGCCATAGCTGTAGACTATCTAATTGAAAATATACAGTCGTCAATGCAAAAAAACACACAACAAATTACACAGTCAAGGCGTAAAAAAATAATTAAACCGTGGGTCACACCGGGATTGCTACGTTGCATGAGGAACCGAGATCGGTTACATTCAAATCATAAAAAAGACCCCTATAATGAAATTAAAAGAGCTACGTTTGTGCGTTACAGAAATTTTTGTAACCAAATTATTAAAAAAGTGAAAAGATCCTATGACAAAAATCAAGTTGAGATGGCTGGCAATGATCCAAAAAAGTTATGGAATGCCATCAAAAGTATAACTAATACTAAAAAGAACAACAGCTGTCCTTCAGAACTGTTAAAAATTTGTTCAACTCCTCAGCTAACAGTTAATGAAATGAACAACTATTTCATAAATGTGGGTAAGTCGTTAGCTGAAAATATAACGCAGTCACATATTAACCTAAATACTCTCTCATCGACTAGTTCTGTTAATAATTCGACAACATACTCTTTTTTTCTCGAAGACACGAGTGAGGAGGAGGTTGCAAGACATATAGAAGGACTAAAAACTGAATGTTCGGTGGGCTTGGATGGTATCTCTAATAAAATATTAAAGTAATTTAAAGAGTTTCTTGTCCCTCCCCTAACAGTTATTTTCAATCTGTGTCTTGAAACTGGAACCTTCCCTGTGACTTTGAAAAAGTCTGTCGTGTGTCCAATCGATAAGGGAGGAGATAGATATCGTTTTAGTAACGACAGGCCAATCTCCATTCTACTCGCATTGTCCAAGATACTAGAGAAAATAATCAATAACAGACTGGTTAATTACTTTGAAAAATATAAACTCTTTTCTGAAAATCAATTTGGTTTCCGTTCAGGGAAATCAACAGATGAAGCAGTGCATAAATTAACTAGCTATATCACCACAAAGCTAGACAAGGGTAAAAAGTGTAAATCGGTTTTTTTGGATCTCGCTGAGGCCTTCGATACTATTTCGATCCCTATATTATTGCACAAATTAGAAAAACTAGGTATAAGAGGAAGACAGCTTAAGCTTTTTGAGAGTTACTTAACGGGACGCTATCAGTGTGTTAGAGTGAGTGGCCACTGCAGTGAAGAGCTTCCTATATCCTACGGAGTGCCGCAGGGCAGCATCCTCGGACCCACCCTATTTCTTGTATATATCAATGATCTTACTAACCTATGTATACAAAAAGGCGAAATAATCTCATATGCGGATGATACTGCTCTTCTCTTCTCTGCCAATAAATGGAATGAGGTTTTTGATGCTGCCCAGATCGGTTTCGATATGGTTCAAGAGTGGTTACATAAAAATATTCTTACGTTGAACCTTGACAAGACGAAATACCTAACCTTCTCTATACGTCAGAAAATTGAAATTAATAACAACTATCGCATCATCCCACATAGGTGTGCCCTAAAAACAAACTGTGGATGTAAACCACTGAAATGTGCGGATAAAATGAAATACCTGGGCGTTACAGTGGATAGTAATTTCAGTTTTAAAGAACATATAAGGTTATTGAGTTCTAGGGTGCGGAAACTTATCTATGTCTTTAGGAATCTTAGGCACGTCTTAAAAGCGACACTTTAAAAAAAAAATTATATTGCTTTATGTCAGTCCATTATTTCGTACTGCATTTTATCCTGGTGTGGAGCTCCTAAGACCACGCTTCATGGCTTAGAGGTTGCTCAGAGGGCGATCCTGAAAGTGAGTAATTTCAAGCCCATATTGTTCCCAACACGAACGCTCTATCAGCTCAGCCAAGTTTCGACTGTGAGGAAACTGTTTATAGAAAAAGTTGTTTTAAAGAAGCACAGCGAGCTCGTTTATGATCCACTCTTGACCAACAAACGCCGAAAGTATGAGGTATGTACGCGATCATGTGAGCCCAAAACATCTTTCATTAAAAGATTTTACATATTTGTGGCTCCGTTTTTGTACAATCAAGTTAATAGGGAACTTATTATATAGACGCTCAACAAATCGGATTGTAGGATGAAGGTCCACAGTTACCTACTCAACCTTTCTTATGAGGAAACAGAAAACCTACTCCTCATACAGAAATGAGAATATTGGAAACGAGTAAAAGGGAAATGGTCAGTGTCCTATTTTAATGACATTATATTTATTTTATAGGTAGTTTTAAACTCTTCGGTAATACATATCCACACTACTCAACACCCCTACACCTTTCACTACTCTACACTTACACAAAAATACACAAACATAAACACTTTTTAAAATTAATATTTTTTAGAATAGTTGTAATAGGTTACTGATCTAATGATCAATGTAATTCAAGTAGAGTCTATTTTGCATGCCGATTGGGCTAAATGCTTTTTGTTGATCCGAGGGTGTGGCGCTGTATACCAAGATACAGGACTCGTCCTAGTTCGGTTACAGATGTTCCTCTGTTTTATAGTCTTAAGTATATAGCCTGTAATTTTAAGTTTATGTAATTTGTAGTAATAGTTTTAGAGAAATAAATATTATTATTATTTCCTTTATTTATTGTACAAACATATAAATTATATTTTTAAATATTTAAATAAAAACTAGAAAAACATTTAAAAATATAAAAAAATAGTGTCCCACCGGTTTCGGGAACAGGGTCCAAGCTACCGGCGGTCAGGTCATTATTATTAATTTTAATTTCGGAAGTCGGTGTTAAATAACGAAGAGACAAAATTAGATATCTATTATAGAAACACCGACTTCAAAAATTAAAATTATTTTGTACTTTTTGAAGTCGGTTAATTTTTTTTTTGTAAAAAGGTTTTTTATTGTGTAAAATATCAATAATCAATAATTTGTAAAATAATGTTGGTACCTATATTTCTAATTGACTATTGTATGCCCCAAGAGCGGGTAGCGGCGCGGGGGAGCGGGCAGGAGCGGGCTGATCTATTTGATTTATTTAAGACCTGTATTTTGTACAAACCTATGATCCACAATAAAGATATTGAATTGAATTGCCTTCCTTTCGGAGACGCAGATCAAGTGTCCGTCCGACGTGTCGTACCTTTCCTACCCAGGGTTTCTCTTGGAGCACAATTTTAAACCGCGTGTATGTATGTATGCCCGGGATGACATTTGGTATCGGCGTCTCCGTAACCCTGAGGACTCCAGTTTCTCGACGCTTTGGACTTTGGTGGACACAGGCCTGGATAAAATAGTCTATGCTTGTGTCTACCGGTCGCACAGCGGAGATCGGGAAGCATCCGGGCTCGCACAGCATCTGAGTGAGGCGGCGGATGCGGCTCTACAGCGGTACCCTTCTGCCCAATTGGTGTTACAGGGGGACTTTAATGCCCACCACCAAGAGTGGCTTTTCCCGTTCCAGTCCACAGACCACGCTGGTCGAGAGATGCGAAAGCTAGCGCTAACATTAAATCTCACCCAGCTGGTTGTGACCGGATGTGGATTCGCACACAGCCAATTGCTTGGACCTGCTGCTGACAACAGATCCAGGCCGCTACTCTGTGTCGATATGTTCGCCTTTAGGCAGTGCCGACCACTGTCTGGTTAAGTCTGTGTCTGTCTACTCCCCGCCCGATCCCAGCCATAGAGGCACCCGGCGGGTATGGCGATACAGGTCAGCAGATTGGGATGGCTTGCGGTCTTTCTTCGCATGCTATCCTTGGCAGCCCACTTGCTTTTCTTCGGAAGATGCCTCGTCGTGCGCAGATGCCGTAACGGATGTGTTGCGACAGGGGATGGAGTATTTCATCCCATTCTCTGACGTAACAATGTCTGGCCAAGCTCGTCCATGGTTCGGCGCCGAGTGTGATCGTGCAGACGCGCTTAAGCACGTGGCATACCGAGCTTGGGCCGATGCTCGAATGCGCAAAGCAAGCGATGTGGCTCAAAAGAAGAAAGCCTTTAACAGGGCTGCCAAGTCCTGCAAGAAGGTGTTGCGGAGGTCTTGGTTCGACCACGTAAGCCGAATTGGGAGCAAACTTGCTTCATACCCTGCAGGTAGTAAAGTAAAGTTTATAATTTTTATGTTTTTTTTTCCTAATTTATTCAAATATTGTGATTATTTGCAAAAAAAAATAACACAAAACTGCCAATCTCGCGAGATCTCGCTCGAGCCCCAATCTCGGGAGATTTGCATTCCCTAATTGTAATATCTTAGAAAGACACTTATTATTGTCAGTGTGGAATTGAACGTCGTCGCGGACATTAGGGTTTCTCTGTAATTCTTTTTATTAATTAAAAGTTCTTCTAGCTCTATAAAAGTTTTTTTTTTCAAAAGCTTATTTTGACCCACCCCGTAACAGAACACACTAACCTATTATGGAATATTATGAAAAATGGTCTCGTGGTTTTAACAACTTCTGAGCGTAGGACCGGGATAACGTACCGCACAATTTGTAGGACAATATAACTGTTGAATTATATGAATATAAACTAAGTAACAAAAAAAAAAATCAGCTTGTTAGTAATAAATTTTTTTGACCTCGTTTTCGATACATGTTAGAACTACTTTTCTTTATTCCGTGTGTGGGGACTCTTTTATCAAACCATTTTTTTTGTAGGACATACGTTTTTGAATCATTTAGATAATTATCTTGAGATTTAACAAAAAAATAACCTGTTAGTAATAAATTTTTTAGAGTCATTATCTCACACATATTGTATCCTTGGTATCTCAGTTAGCTACCACAATCGAGAGTTTTGTATAGGAAATTGTTGGGCGTCTCATCAAAATTAAGCTACTTACGGAAAATTTGCTTGATAATAATCAAGTGGAAAAAATGTACTAGGGAACCCGTACTAATTCACATGTTAGCACAGCATTTAAAATACATAAAAAATTTCGTCGATACAAAGTACAGTAGACTAACCAAAAGCAAGCCACTCATGAAGTCTTAAGTATGTATTTATCATTTAGCAAAATATGCGCATGCTGGGCCGTAACAGGGGACCGGGACGTGGGGGGTATTACCTCAAAAGTCTCTCACTGGTTATTAGGGTGGGTCAAAAAAATGTTTTTCCTCAGAACTGTTGTAAAAGGAAATTGGGCACTTATAGTTTCACTTTTTGACGCGTATGACTATCGGAGTTAATGACATAATTTAATATTTTTTTACCTTATTTCATTGAAATCATTTGTGGGGTTTCTATTTTCATTTTAATTAGTATTTAATACAATAAATACGTCATTTGTTGCATAATAGTGAAGTAACTCTTTTTTTCAATTATAATCAATCGATTAACCGTTAATATTAATTGTGGAACTTCAAAATAATCTACATTTGCAACTAAAACATATTAAGATTGTCATTATCTTTATTTTTTAATTATGTTACTATTTCTTTCATTAGAAAGCAATTTCTAGGCTAAAATAAAACAAGATATAATCTATAGTGTTATGACTCCGCGTCCATAATCTATCTATTGTTTGGTCACAACACTATTCGATGAAATGTCAAACAAAATGGTGTTATCAAGGTGTATTCTCTAGGACAAGAATTTACTGAAGACTTGGCTTTTGCTTGGCATATTTTCGTATTGGTGGGCATGCGAGCCGTTACGGTAAGCTGTCCTGTGCAGGCGGCCCAAACCATCACCGGGGAGGGCCGACGGCTTTTGGTGGGCTGGGTCTCCGCGCAGGTCAAGCTGCTGGAGCCCAGACCTCTGCGGTGCTTCCGCTGCCACGTGGGGCACCACGTGGGAGCCCGCTGCGCCGCGGAGGATCGCAGCGACCGCTGCCACCAGTGTGGCCAGCCCGGTCACAAGGCCGCAGATTGCCGTGCTACGCCGCACTGCTACGCATGTGCGGCGGCCGGCAAGCCGGCCGACCACCGGGCTGGGGGCAAGTCCTGCGACCCCCCCGCCAAGGCCAAGGGCAAGGCCCGCAGGTCCATCCCCGCCGATGTCCTCGCCACCGCAGCCGCCTCCTTGGCCGCCGCCGCCATCGCCGCCGCGACAGTGCCCCCTAGGGGGGCTCGGGAGGAGACCGTAATGGAGTGTCAATAACGGCCCCATTACGTCTCCTCCAGGCGAATATCAACCACTGCGCCCCCGCTCAGGATCTGTTGCTCCAGAGCATGGTGCAGTGGTTGATCAATGTCGCCGTAGTCACCGAGCCGTATTTTGTCCTGCCCAGTGGTGACTGGGTTCAGGACCTGGACGGCTCGGTGACCTTAATTAGGTCGGCCGCCGCCGGTACTCCGCCCCCCGAGTCTGTCACGAGGGGGCGGGGTTGCGTGGCAGCACGGTTTGGGGACATTGCCGTGGTAGGCGTCTACCTGTCCCCGAGCCGATCTCTCGACGAACTGCACGTCTCCCTGATGGAGCTAAATTCCGTCGTCGCTGGGTTCAGTTCCCTCCCCGTGGTCGTTTGCGGGGACTTCAACGCCTGGAACACGGCTTGGGGTTCCCGGTTCACGAACCAGAGGGGTCGGATGGTGGAGGACTGGGCCTTGGAGCTGGGCCTGGTCGTACTGAACCGGGGTTCTGTCCCCACGTTGGTGCGGATGCGGGGTGAGTCGGTAGTGGATATTTCGTTCGCCAGCCCCGCTCTGTCGCCGCGTGTCGTCGACTGGCGCGTGATGGAGGAGGTGGAGACGTACTCCGACCACCGGTACATCCGGTTTGACGTCTCCGCCGAAACCTCGGCCGCGCCGGTCCGACAGAGCCCTTGCGGTCCGCGGTGGGCGCTTAAGCAGATGGACCGGGGGCTCCTCCTGGAAGCCACGACGGTACAGGCCTGGGTGCAAGCTCCGGACAGGCCTGTCGACATCGACGTCGAGGCAGAGTGGTTCCAGGAGGCCATGTCGCAAATTTGCGATGCGGCAATGCCCCGTGTCCGTCCAGGACGAGCTAAGCGCCAGGTGTACTGGTGGTCGCCGGAGATCGGCGCACTGCGCAATGCGTGCAATCATGCGCGACGCCGGTACGCCAGGCACTGCAGGCGCCGCATCCGCCCGCCGGATGCGGAGGCCAGAGAGGCGGAGCTATATGAGGAATACAGAGAGGCAAAACGCACCCTCCGAACGGAGATCAAGCGGGCCAAACTCGAGGCCCGCAACGTGTGGCTGGGGTCTCTGAACGCGGACCCGTGGGGGCGCCCATACAAGTTGGTACGGGACAAGCTTCGCCCCTGGGCTCCGCCGTTGACTCAGAGTCTCCGGCCCCAACTCGTGGAGGGTGTGGTTACCTCTCTGTTCCCTGCGCGGGGGGAACACTCCCCCCCGCCCATGGCTCCGCCTCCGCCAGCGGTGTCTGACGCGGATCGCAACAGCGACGACGACGAAAATGCTCCAGAAGTGACCGAGGTAGAGCTGAGAGTGGCGGTGCGAAGGCTTAGTGCCAAAAACACCGCCCCAGGACCCGACGGCTTGCCAGGGAAAGCCTGGGTCCTGGCCATGGAGGCTCTCGGGCCTCGACTGAGAGGGCTCTTTAGCGCATGCCTGGAGAGGGGCCAGTTCCCACTTCGCTGGAAGACGGGGAAACTGGTCCTCGTAGCGAAGCCAGGGCGCCCTGCGGACTCTCCGTCCGCATACCGGCCCATTGTGCTGCTCGACGATTTGGGCAAGCTCTTTGAAAGAGTTATTGCAAACCGCCTCGTCGTGCGGCTAACACGGGTGGGGCCGGACTTGTCGGACGGACAGTTCGGCTTTCGCAGGGCGCGCTCTACAATAGACGCCATCATGCGCGTGCGAGCCCTCACGACAGGGGAAGCGGTGTCCCAGGGTAGGTGTGTCGTGGCAGTGTCCTTGGACATTGCCAACGCCTTCAACTCCCTGCCTTGGAGTACGATCCGGAGGGCACTCCGGTACCACCGGGTGCCCGAATACCTCTGTCTAGTGGTCGACGTAATTGCAGTCCAAGATGCAGAAGGCGCCACTGGTGACTGTAACGGGGAGGAATGGGCTGATGGTATGGCAATGGAGAGTAAGGGTATGGACGCTGATAGTAAAGCGACGCCGCCGCTACCAGTAGGGCAGGGCGAAACTTTTGTGTGCGAGGCAAACCAGTCTCCCAGTGCCATCGAGCACAACGTTGACTTATCGTCAGCGCCCTCACCCACACCTCGCTCGAAGCGTACTAGAAATATTGTAGATTATAAGAAATACTTTTAAGATTTTACTAAGGTACTTAGCTTACTTATTATTGTTACCAGGTTTGAAAGCTAAGTGGGAAGGAGTGTCATATATGTGTATATGCGCGTTTTATTCGGTACAAATACCTCATGATGGCATTGGCATTTGCAGTTTATTGGCATTGTTTAACTCTTAAGTGGATGGCACTTATTGTAACGGACGAGAAACTACGGAACCCTACACAGAGCGTGGCCCGACACGCTCTTGGCCGGTTTTTATAACTTAAACAAACGATTTATTTAATTAAAAAAAAAATAGTAAATAAATCAAACATTCAGATATGTTTTTTTATCTTTGGCCGCCATATTTGATTTTAAGATGCGCGCGGTTTTTAGCGTGATTCTTTCGAGTGGAGTTTAGTGGCTGTAATAATTAAATTAAATTAAATACAAATATGTAGTAACAAATCCTAATGATTTTGTAATCATTAGGATTTGTTACAACTGTATTAATTGTCACTACGAAAGACATTATTTTAAAAGCATTTCACGCAAGAAAACATAAACATAAGACTAGACATTTTGATCAAAATACCTTAGCCTTCTCATAATCATAATCATAATCATAATCGTTTATTTGCTAATATGGGTAATTACATAAAGATATTAAAAATAGCACAGTCCAACCATATTACACCTTGAGGCATGCAAATTACAAGCTTTATTTTAATTTTCATTTTCTAATTGATAATTATGTCACTTGAAAAATTGAATTTTAAAATGTCATTTGATTAATAATAATGTCATGATACAATTGTGAATAAATGTCAAAGTAGGAATAATAGATATAATGATGTAAAATTAAATTAAATTCGTGCATTATTTAGTAAATTCATAATGAAAAAATAGTAATGTCAATAGTTTTATCAAAATGTGAATGTCATGTATAATAATAATAATAATAATAATAAAGCCTTTTATTCGGACATAAGATAAACAATTATTTCCTTATATTAAAACCTATTTTTTCCATATATTTCTTAACTTATTCACGTATTTGGTTCTTCTTTAATTTTTGTAAATCCGTTTGCCAGTTGGCAAAGGCCTCCTCCAACCTATTCCATTCTGATCTCTCTCTGGCCACTCTATTCCATGTTATGCCTGCTACTTGTCTGATATCATCGTCCCATCTTTTTAGCGGTTTCCCTCTTTTCCTCTTGCCTTCTCTTGGATACCATTGTGTAACTATCTTGCTCCACTTGTCCTTTCCCCTAATCATGTGACCGGACCACTTCCATTTTAATCTCTTTACTTTCAGGGTTATATCCTGTACCTTGGTCCTTTTCCTAATGTTGGTGTTTTTTATTTTATCCCTTCTCTTTACTCCTAACATGCTTCTCTCCATTGCTCGTTGGCAGGTAGCAATTTTATGGGTCGTGTTTTTAGTTATGGCCCATGTTTGGCTTCCATACATTAAAATTGGCAAAATGCAGACATTAAATAGCTTGCTTTTTGTTGCTATGTGCAGGTTTTTGTCTTTCATTATTTCCCTTAGGACCCAATACCTCTTCCAGCTATTTGCTACTCTTCTTTCAATTTCTTTGTTTATATTATCCTTAGGTGAAATCAGCTGTCCCAGGTATACGTATTCTTCCACATAACTAATTTCTGTCGCTCCTACATTTATGCTGCATCTACATGAATTGGTCATTACTTTTGTTTTGTCTGGGTTTAGTTTTAGTCCTACTTTCTCACTTTCATATGCCAGATCGTTAAGCATTATATTTAACTCTTCTGGAGTTCTTGCAAACAACACAATATCATCGGCAAATCTTAAGTGTGTAAGTGTGCGACCGTCGATATTTAGACCTAGATTTCTCCATTCGAAGTTTCGAAAGATCATTTCCAAAACAGCTGAAAAGAGTTTTGGGGAAAGTGGATCTCCTTGTCTTACTCCTTTTTGTATTTTAAATGAGTCTCCTTTCTTTTCTAGCTGTATGCACGCCGAGCTGTTTTTGTATATATTTCTAATCAGTCTTATATATTTTTGCTCAATTCCTTGTAGTTTTAATGCCTCCCAGATGTTTGTATGTATTAGTGAGTCGAATGCTTTGCTATAATCGACAAAAGCTAGATAGTATGTAAGTTTGTATTCCGTATATTTTTCGATTATTTGTCGGACAGTATGGATGTGATCAAGTACTGAATAGTCTTTTCTAAAACCTGCCTGCTCTATTGGCTGTTGTTCGTCGAGTTTTCTTTCCATTCGTTTGAGTAAGATCTTTGCAAATATTTTATACAGATTCGACATCAAACTTATGGGACGGTAGTTTCCGATGTCGTAATGATCTCCCTTTTTGTACAGAAGAATTATATCAGATTGGCTCCATTGCTGTGGAATTGTTTCTGTGTTTATAATATCGTTGAAAATTTCTTTTAGAATAGGTGCTATTTTCCGTTTCGCTTGTTTCAATATATCATTGCTTATTCCATCGGGTCCTGGAGCTCTGTCATCTCTTTGGGTTTCTATGGCTAATTCTATTTCTTCCTGCATGATACTGGGTACGGGTGAGATTTCCGAGAGATCTGTTTCCGTTTCCACTATGGAACTTTCGTATAGCTCCCTATAATATGATGTAGCAATTTTTAATATTCCTTGCCTTCGATTCTCTTTTCTATTTTTATCTTTCATCTGCACGATCCAGTCCTTTTTGTTAGTTAGCTCTTTATATGCCTTTTTTATTCCTCCTGTCTGTAAAATATGTCTTTCAATTGTTTCCATTCTTTTCTGATTTCTGTCTTTTCTAATGTTTTTCATAATTTCTTTGCTCAATATTGCTATTTCCTTCCGATTGTCGTTGGTATTTTTTCTCATGATTAGATCGGCTCTTTTATTAAGGAGGTTATTGGTTTGGGTAGTCATCCACGGTTTCGACAGATCTTTGTCTTAAATGGAATGTCATGTATTAAATGGAAATGTCAAGATATATTTGCAAATAAATGTCAAAGTATATTATAAATGTCAGAGAATTAATATTAATAAAATAATTAAATTAGTGCAATAGTTACTTCAATATGTCCTTACATCCTCCATTAAATAATCATGAACACTATAGTAACATTTACATAGCAAGAAGCTTTTTAATTTCTTTTTGAATGCATCGATTGATGAAGTTTCTAGTATGGACTTTGGCAAGTGATTGTATATACGCGGCGCCATACCGAAAATGCTTTTAGAATATAAGGCCGTCTTGCTAGATCTGCAACAAATTTTTTCACTATGCCGTGTACTTCTGTACTTATCAAAAAGATTTTTGTTACTTCTTGCAAAACTAGCAATTTCATAAATGTAAACACACGGCAATGTTAATATATTATGCTTGACAAAATATGGCCTGCAGCTATCAGTTTGTTTGATATTAAACATACCCCTAATACACCTCTTTTGTGCCTTGAAAGCCATATCCCTGTTCGTGGAATTACCCCAAAATATAATACCATACTTTATCATGGATCCCACGTAGCCATGGTATGCTGCAAGTACAGCAGACGTGTCTACCGTTTTTGCCAGCATATGTAGGGCGTATGATTGCTTATTTAATTTTTGATTTAAAGTGTCTACATGTGTCTTCCAATTCAAATTATAGTCAATTGTCATTCCTAAGAATTTTGAAGTCGCTGTCTCATTTATTTTGTTCCCTGTATATTCTACATTAATGTCAGTAAATTGGGCTTTACGATTGCGAAATATCATTATTTTAGTTTTGTCAAAGTTCATTTTTAAATTGTTATTATTCAGCCATTTTATAATATTACTAAGAGTGCTATTTATGTCTTGTTCTAGGGATATTTTGTCCTTGTTTGTAAAAACGACAGTACTGTCATCTGCAAAAAGTATACTAGGATGTTTGGTTATTTTTGGAAAGTCATTTATATAAATGATGAATAACAGAGGGCCCAAAACACTTCCTTGTGGGACGCCTTGTTTGATTTCTCTGTATTCCGATGTGTAGTTAACCTCTTTCCTTGTTTTGGTGCATACGCGAGAAACTAATGTGGACTGCTTTCTGTTGGTAAGGTAAGAAGCTATCAGCTCTAACGAAGTACCTCGAATTCCATAACTGTATAATTTGCTCAACAGAATTTTGTGATCTACATAATCAAAAGCTTTACTGAGATCCATATATAACGCGCACATTGGAATTTTATTATCTAAGCTAGCCATAACTGTGGTTAGAAAATCATAGACTGCCATATCAATAGTTTTATTTTTCCTGAAACCAATCTGCTCTTTAGCAAATAAATTGAACTTTTCAAAATATTCATTTAATCTGACATAAATAACTTTTTCGAATACTTTAGATAACACCGGAACTAGTGCTATGGGCCTATAACAGTTCATATTGTGACAATCATCTTTCTTAAAAAGAGGTTTAATGATTGTCAGTTTAAGTTTATCAGGAAAGTAGCCATTTAGAATTGATAGGTTAATTATATGACTTAAAATATAGGATAATTTAATTGCCACTTGTTTTAAAATTTTAGTCGAGATACTATCATATCCAGTACTGTTGGTATTTTTTAAGTTTAAAATAAGTTTGTGTATTTCTTGGGGTGTAGTCGGATACATAAATAATGTTTTTGAGTGATTGGGTAAGGTCTCTGTCTTATTAGTACACTTGTTACTACTTGTATTCCCTTTTTCCTGGTTTGTGAAAAAATTATTAAAATAGTCTGCAATGGTCTGCGGATCATCCGTACAATGTTCTCCGTCTATATTAATTTGATGGATTTGGCTTTTTGGCACATTACACATTGTTTTGCCAATAACGTTCCAAGTAGCCCGACATTTGTTCTGAGCTGTATGTATAAAATAATTATTTTGAGACTTTTTTGTCAGTTTTATAACACGTTGCAATCTACTGGCAAAATTTTTAAAATTGGTTTTATTTATGCTATTTCGATTCTTACGATACTTCCATAGTAATTGCTGTTTACGTATACAGCATTTTTTTATTCCTTTAGTCATCCATCGTGGTCGTGTTTGTGAATATATTTTAATTCGAATATACGGAAAACATAGATTATAAAATAAAGTAAATAAATCATAAAAAATGTCAAAAGCTTCATGCGGGTCATTATTTTCAAATACATCACTAAACGAAATCGAATTTATGCAATCATTAAATTTCTTAACATTATCCTTACCATAGTCTCGTCTTTTTACGTACCAATGTTTTAGTGAGCAGCTTTGTTTTACAGGACAAGTTAGTAATTGCGCCGTGCGATCCGATAAGGCAAACTCCATAGTTTTACATTTACAACCACGAATGTTATACATGAAATTGTCTATGCATGCTCCACTAATAGTTCTTGTTGGTTCAAATAATCCTAACTGTAGGTTGTGGCAAGCTAGTGTTTCCATGAACATTGTAGTCATTTTATTTTTGTTTAATACATTTATGTTAAAGTCGCCACAAACTATTATTTTCTTTTTACTGTAGCAGTACTGCCCAAGTAGTCGGTTTAAACTGTCGAAAAATATGTTTAATTCATCGGTTTTTGACCTTGGTGGTCGGTATATACAAAGTATTATGATATTATGGCTTAGAAGCTCAACACCCGAGCACTCCAGAACGCCTTCAACGCAGTATTGTTTTAGTCCAGTTATTGGTTTAAATGTATGATTATTTCGTACTAAGATACATGAACCACCTCGACGATTATGCCTTGAGAAGAAAGATCCTTGAATAAAATTAGGAATATTAATTAAATCTGTATCAGTATTTAACATATTATGCTCTGTGAGACATACAACATCCACAGGATTTTTTGCGTCTTGGAGTGACGCTAGAGATACCGATAATAAATCCATTTTCCTAGCTAATCCATTTATATTTTGATGGAGAATTTTTACATTTTTATACACGAAAAAAGTCTGAGTCCCTTGAGGAATTTTTAATTTCAGGATTTGTTTCAGTTTCAGGAATTATATGATTTGAAATGTCAGAGTCCATAATTTGATAGTTCAAATTCTCAAAAATTGTTCTCATTCCATAATTATTCAATCTACCACTATTCTTTGAAAACATAGTCCAGTCATATAGTAAATTTAAATTAGAGTCAAAAATTACAGCATAGTCATAGATTTGTATGTCATGATATAATAAGCTATTGAACATTTCAATTCTCCAGTTAAACATGCTAGAATATTCACTGCACCTATATGTAGGTAAACATATGATAATATTTGTGTGAGACAACATTAACCCTTCAGATACCGTCAATTAGAGACACAATAGTAAGACAATAGATGCGCGGCCACCGGGTGTCGCTTGGGGATTCATGAATTAAAAGGTTTTCCCTAATGTTAGAAACTAGGTCTGAGTAATTTTTAGTAGAATTAAAATCTTCACTGCCTATAAGAATTACACAATAGTCTTGCATAGTATAATTAGTTAGTTTTGAGCCCAGATTACTAACAAGCGTACTTAATCCACAGTTAGGAGTGATATAATGACATATCTGGTGGCTCGGAAAAGCGTTTTGTGCTATGGATAATACTTTGTTAGTTTTATTGCTACTTATTATACACAACTTGTTTATCTTGGTTTGCTGCTGAGACGGGTTGTTATCATTTTTCTGATGGTTTCCGATGGTTTCTTGGTCGTATTTTAATGTCGTTTTTACTCTACGAGTATTAGACGTAGATTTCCGTTTGTAGCCTTCTTGTGCGGTATTTTGTGTTAGGTCCAATTGAGTTGTAGAAAGTCGTTTTTTGAGGGGAGTAGACAATCTCACATTATTTATAGGAGTTCCAATTTCGCTGGTTAATTTCCTTGTTGCGTTCCTCACTAGTTGATATTTATTATCTAATGCACTAATGGTCTGTTTCAATTCGCTATTTTCTATTGACAAATTGCTTATCTCGTCATGGGCTGCCAAAAGTTGTGACTTAAGTTCTTCGATTTCCCGCTGCAAGTTTTGTACTTTATCATGGTCCTCGTCATCCGATATATTTGGCATGCTGTTGGTGGTGCCATCTAGTGTCGTGTTGATACTACTAATGTTATTAGCATTGATTTCTGTCGTCTCTGACAATGATTTCGTACGGGTTCGGGTTCGCAGAGTGATATTCTCGGAGAAATTCATTTTGTAGTAATAAATTGATCAAAGCAAATCTTTAAAAAGACAATGTTATAAGTGGGGTTTGAACCCAGTGCCCAAAGGCGCACGAGTCAAAAGCGTAAGCCTTAGCCACTAGGCCAAGTGATCATTAGATTTGAGTGACGAAAAAGGACACCATTAGCTATTAGATGCTTGTTTAATTAGCCGTAGATGTGTCTATTAGGTTCAAAGTCCAATTTCTTTGTTTTGATTTGTGGTATATCGGACGGTTTAAATTTAAAAGGTCTTTGTGTTTGCAGTCACAGTTTTTATCACTTTTTGTTTATATTTGTTACAAAATATGCCGTCTATTACTGATTTAGGTATTTTGTTTACAAAGTATGCACTTTATAATACGTTTTTAACTGTTTCGTAAAAGTTTAACACAATTCATGCACAGAAATTGTTTTATTTTTAAATCACAGCTGATTGTTTATAGGATCACCTGATAACAATGTCCTTGTTTCATCAATGTGTCCTTTCACAAATACACTTAGTTTTATCACTCAACTATAACTTAAACTATTTTTAAATAAATTTTAAATACGGACTCGATGTTGACGTGACAACTAGCGCCACCTATTAAGATCTCCTAGGGATAAATAGTAAAAAATTTTGCCCGTGCTTTTATTTAGCTTATACGTGCTATATACTTACTTTACATTCTCTTTGGTTTTTTATTTATATGGTTTTTTATATATTCATTACTAGTTTTATTGTTGTATTCTTCACAAGTGTATTGAAAAACGTCGTATAATACACGTGAGTAGTTATAGTGATTACTGTTCTCGGCTCTCTTCAGTTTTCCCTCGCTCGGGTTTAATATCCCGTCGACGGGAATCACTAACATTACACACTTGTATTAATTTGGCCACAAATCTTGTTTTTTTCTCAAAGGAGAATCAGCAACTTACTATGGCACTTAAGGGTTGCGCAACTTTTGACACAGTATAGTAGTGATAAATAGACACAATAAGGGTTAGTGTCATACTTTAAAACAAGGTTACATTCAAAATTAAATATTGTAGGGCTTTTTTAAAAAAAAAAATAGTTGAGTTCCTGTTGAGGTTCTGAAGGTTAGGTTGTTTGTTACTATGGAATTTTATTTACTTACTCAGTTACTTCTCTGATTTGGCGTCTAGCAACAAAATATAAATTTATGTCGAGTTGAGTTTTAGGATTCCTCCACTTCTATCTCCTACATCGAGCAATTCGACTCTTTTTGTGAGCATGGTGCGAAGTGTATTATTAGAAAGTTTTTACGTCCACGGTAATTTGTTCTCGACGTAAAATATGTCGCGTTGTGTGAACTGGGTCAGACTGTTCTCTTTTATTAGCACACCTAGACGCCACCTAGACGCCAAATCAGAGAAGTAACTGAGTAAGTAAGTAAGATTCCATAGTAACAAACAACCTAACCTTCAGAACCTCAACAGGAACTCAACTATTTTTTTTTTAAAAAAGCCCTACAATATTTAATTTTGAATGTAACCTTGTTTTAAAGTATGACACTAACCCTTATTGTGTCTATTTATCACTACTATACTGTGTCAAAAGTTGCGCAACCCTTAAGTGCCATAGTAAGTTGCTGATTCTCCTTTGAGAAAAAAACAAGATTTGTGGCCAAATTAATACAAGTGTGTAATGTTAGTGATTCCCGTCGACGGGATATTAAACCCGAGCGAGGGAAAACTGAAGAGAGCCGAGAACAGTAATCACTATAACTACTCACGTGTATTATACGACGTTTTTCAATACACTTGTGAAGAATACAACAATAAAACTAGTAATGAATATATAAAAAACCATATAAATAAAAAACCAAAGAGAATGTAAAGTAAGTATATAGCACGTATAAGCTAAATAAAAGCACGGGCAAAATTTTTTACTATTTATCCCTAGGAGAAGGCTAAGGTATTTTGATCAAAATGTCTAGTCTTATGTTTATGTTTTCTTGCGTGAAATGCTTTTAAAATAATGTCTTTCGTAGTGACAATTAATACAGTTGTAACAAATCCTAATGATTACAAAATCATTAGGATTTGTTACTACATATTTGTATTTAATTTAATTTAATTATTACAGCCACTAAACTCCACTCGAAAGAATCACGCTAAAAACCGCGCGCATCTTAAAATCAAATATGGCGGCCAAAGATAAAAAAACATATCTGAATGTTTGATTTATTTACTATTTTTTTTTTTAATTAAATAAATCGTTTGTTTAAGTTATAAAAACCGGCCAAGAGCGTGTCGGGCCACGCTCTGTGTAGGGTTCCGTAGTTTCTCGTCCGTTACAATAAAAGCCATCCACTTAAGAGTTAAACAATGCCAATAAACTGCAAATGCCAATGCCATCATGAGGTATTTGTACCGAATAAAACGCGCATACACACATATATGACACTCCTTCCCACTTAGCTTTCAAACCTGGTAACAATAATAAGTAAGCTAAGTACCTTAGTAAAATCTTAAAAGTATTTCTTATAATCTACAATATTTCTAGTACGCTTCGAGCGAGGTGTGGGTGAGGGCGCTGACGATAAGTCAACGTTGTGCTCGATGGCACTGGGAGACTGGTTTGCCTCGCACACAAAAGTTTCGCCCTGCCCTACTGGCAGCGGCGGCGTCGCTTTACTATCAGCGTCCATACCCTTACTCTCCATTGCCATACCATCAGCCCATTCCTCCCCGTTACAGTCACCAGTGGCGCCTTCTGCATCTTGGACTGCAATTACGTCGACCACTAGACAGAGGTATTCGGGCACCCGGTGGTACCGGAGTGCCCTCCGGATCGTACTCCAGGGCAGGGAGTTGAAGGCGTTGGCAATGTCCAAGGACACTGCCACGACACACCTACCCTGGGACACCGCTTCCCCTGTCGTGAGGGCTCGCACGCGCATGATGGCGTCTATTGTAGAGCGCGCCCTGCGAAAGCCGAACTGTCCGTCCGACAAGTCCGGCCCCACCCGTGTTAGCCGCACGACGAGGCGGTTTGCAATAACTCTTTCAAAGAGCTTGCCCATCTCGTCGAGCAGCACAATGGGCCGGTATGCGGACGGAGAGTCCGCAGGGCGCCCTGGCTTCGCTACGAGGACCAGTTTCCCCGTCTTCCAGCGAAGTGGAAACTGGCCCCTCTCCAGGCATGCGCTAAAGAGCCCTCTCAGTCGAGGCCCGAGAGCCTCCATGGCCAGGACCCAGGCTTTCCCTGGCAAGCCGTCGGGTCCTGGGGCGGTGTTTTTGGCACTAAGCCTTCGCACCACCACTCTCAGCTCTACCTCGGTCACTTCTGGAGCATTTTCGTCGTCGTCGCTGTTGCGATCCGCGTCAGACACCGCTGGCGGAGGCGGAGCCATGGGCGGGGGGGAGTGTTCCCCCCGCGCAGGGAACAGAGAGGTAACCACACCCTCCACGAGTTGGGGCCGGAGACTCTGAGTCAACGGCGGAGCCCAGGGGCGAAGCTTGTCCCGTACCAACTTGTACGGGCGCCCCCACGGGTCCGCGTTCAGAGACCCCAGCCACACGTTGCGGGCCTCGAGTTTGGCCCGCTTGATCTCCGTTCGGAGGGTGCATTTTGCCTCTCTGTATTCCTCATATAGCTCCGCCTCTCTGGCCTCCGCATCCGGCGGGCGGATGCGGCGCCTGCAGTGCCTGGCGTACCGGCGTCGCGCATGATTGCACGCATTGCGCAGTGCGCCGATCTCCGGCGACCACCAGTACACCTGGCGCTTAGCTCGTCCTGGACGGACACGGGGCATTGCCGCATCGCAAATTTGCGACATGGCCTCCTGGAACCACTCTGCCTCGACGTCGATGTCGACAGGCCTGTCCGGAGCTTGCACCCAGGCCTGTACCGTCGTGGCTTCCAGGAGGAGCTCCCGGTCCATCTGCTTAAGCGCCCACCGCGGACCGCAAGGGCTCTGTCGGACCGGCGCGGCCGAGGTTTCGGCGGAGACGTCAAACCGGATGTACCGGTGGTCGGAGTACGTCTCCACCTCCTCCATCACGCGCCAGTCGACGACACGCGGCGACAGAGCGGGGCTGGCGAACGAAATATCCACTACCGACTCACCCCGCATCCGCACCAACGTGGGGACAGAACCCCGGTTCAGTACGACCAGGCCCAGCTCCAAGGCCCAGTCCTCCACCATCCGACCCCTCTGGTTCGTGAACCGGCAACCCCAAGCCGTGTTCCAGGCGTTGAAGTCCCCGCAAACGACCACGGGGAGGGAACTGAACCCAGCGACGACGGAATTTAGCTCCATCAGGGAGACGTGCAGTTCGTCGAGAGATCGGCTCGGGGACAGGTAGACGCCTACCACGGCAATGTCCCCAAACCGTGCTGCCACGCAACCCCGCCCCCTCGTGACAGACTCGGGGGGCGGAGTACCGGCGGCGGCCGACCTAATTAAGGTCACCGAGCCGTCCAGGTCCTGAACCCAGTCACCACTGGGCAGGACAAAATACGGCTCGGTGACTACGGCGACATTGATCAACCACTGCACCATGCTCTGGAGCAACAGATCCTGAGCGGGGGCGCAGTGGTTGATATTCGCCTGGAGGAGACGTAATGGGGCCGTTATTGACACTCCATTACGGTCTCCTCCCGAGCCCCCCTAGGGGGCACTGTCGCGGCGGCGGGTGCGGCGGCGATGGCGGCGGCGGCCAAGGAGGCGGCTGCGGTGGCGAGGACATCGGCGGGGATGGACCTGCGGGCCTTGCCCTTGGCCTTGGCGGGGGGGTCGCAGGACTTGCCCCCAGCCCGGTGGTCGGCCGGCTTGCCGGCCGCCGCACATGCGTAGCAGTGCGGCGTAGCACGGCAATCTGCGGCCTTGTGACCGGGCTGGCCACACTGGTGGCAGCGGTCGCTGCGATCCTCCGCGGCGCAGCGGGCTCCCACGTGGTGCCCCACGTGGCAGCGGAAGCACCGCAGAGGTCTGGGCTCCAGCAGCTTGACCTGCGCGGAGACCCAGCCCACCAAAAGCCGTCGGCCCTCCCCGGTGATGGTTTGGGCCGCCTGCTCAGGACAGCTTACCGTAACGGCTCGCATGCCCGTGCTGTCAGCGCGGATGGCGCCCGCCCGAACCTGTTCGGCCGTGCACCCGCCCGCCCTGACAATGGCGGCCACCACCTCGCCCACCTTGACGGAGTCGTCCAGGCCCATGATGCGCATGTCAATGCACTTTGTGGGCCTGGACACACGGGCCTCCTCCTCGCTCAGAGACGCCCTTATCTTGGCAGCCAGGGCATCCGCTGCAGGGCCGCTGGCCGCACCGGGGACCTCGAGGATTCGGGCCCCGGTGATTGTGCGCCTCATGCGGAAGCCCGCAGCAGCTCCGAGCTCCCCAAGGTGGGGCAGCACCGCCTGCTTCGCCTTCTCCATGACGTCGTCGTACGTCACGCCCCTCTTTTCCGCTTCAGACTGTAGCGTGATGACTACAGCCTCGGAGTTGGGGGCGCGAAGACGCGCCGCCATGGCCCGCTTCTTGCGCTCCTGCCGCCTCGCGCGCTTTTTGGCCGCCCTGGCCACCTTGCCCGCCTGCCTTTTGGCGCCGACCACCGTCCACTCGGCACCAGGCTCCTCGGGTGGAGGAGGTGGCAAGCGCGGCCTAGTCGCCACAGCGGCAGGAGGACCTGCCGGTTTAGCGGCAGGCACCGCCGCACCCTTTTTTCGCCGCTGCTGCTGCTTGCTCGTCGGGGCCGGCCTCGTAGGCTCCGGTCTTGGCCTCGCGGGCTCCGGCGCCGCAGCCCCGCGCCCCGCTTGCCCCGACGGGCCCGCCTTGGGCGCAGAACCCGTGGCCGCAGCAGCGGCATAGGAAGCCGCCTTTTTCGGCCCAGAGGCCGCCAGTGGAGGGCGCAGGACAATGCCCTCCAGGACAGACAGCTGCTGCTGGATACGCTGCTGGAACTCCAGCTGCTGCTTTTGCAGCCCCTGCTGCAAAGCTGCGAGTTCCCGCTCCCTGCTCCTGTTCGTGCCCCTCATCCATCCGAATCCTCATCCTCATCAGCCGTTCCTGGCGGCCTCTGTTTGGCGCCCTCGCGATTTCCGCCTAGACCTCAGCCCGGAGCTCAGCCCGGAGCTCCGCCCGAAGCTCGCTCCGGAGACTCTCCACCCTCTTCTCGAGGGAGGAATCTAGGGCCCCCTGGAGGGATGCGGCGTGGCGACGAATTGTCCTCTCCCGCGTGGCCTTGTCCCGCTGGCGGGCCATGTCACGCAGCAGGGTGACGGCCAGCTCCTTGAAGGGCATGGCCGCCTCCCCGCCTGACTCCGCCTCGGTGCGCCTCTCGCTGCCGGACGGCTCCGAGAGGTCTCTCCCGGAGTCGCCCGCGCCGGGGTGGCGCCCCTCCGCGGCAAGCCTGTTGGCTCGCTCAGCGGATTTTTTAGCCGTGAGGCCTCGTCCCTTCCCGCGGGTTCGGCCCGCGCCACGGCTGCTGGTGGGGATCTTTGCCCGCCCCTCCGAGCAGGATGACCCATCCAACTTCCTAAAGGAAGCGGAGCGCTTCTTCTGGGAGAGACTTGAGCCTCTCCCTGAAGTCCCCGCTGCCTCCTCACACTCCGAGCCACCGATCTGACCGCGCATCGCTCTCTTGTGGTTTTTAAAAAAAAATTACAATCCATTTTTGTTCCCACGAGTGGTCCGCACTAGAGACTAATTTAGTTACCCATTAGTCAAGCTAACAACCTCCCTCACGGTGCGCCGCCGCTTGGAGGTTTGGGGTAATTTTTTATAGAGGTTGTCTTCCTGGCGGCCCGGGCGGTTAAGCCAAGGCCCTCGTCCCCCATCAAGAGTCAGAAACATGACCTTGGACAATCTCTGGGGCTACGAGACTAACGGTGGCAGAAGGAGGAACACGTCTTCCTCCTGCCTGCCCGGCGGCAGTGTGAGTGCACACCGAGCCCGCTCTTGCTTCGCCACTGTGCCCTCTGCCATGGCAGAGGGACACGCGTTGAAGCGGTCCGTCTGACAGAACATTCGCAGACGGCCATAGAGGCTCCTGGGTAGGAGTGCCCAAGGGGGTCTATGGCCGTCTCCCAGGGTGCACCGTCCCGCAGACTGGTCTTCCCTCAGGACGTGTCCGCAAGGGAAATACAGTCCGCGGGCACTCGTGGAGGTTTTCTGTCGTGGCACCCCTCAGTGAGTCAGGGTGATGATGTCCCAGTGAGTCGGGATGATGCCCCAGTGAGTCGGGATGATGCCCCAGTGAGTCGGGGTGGTGCTGTCCCAGTGAGTCGGGACGATGCTGCAGGCTCCAGTGAGTCGGGGTGGTGCTGTCCCAGTGAGTCGGGACGATGATGCAGGCTCCAGTGAGTCGGAGTAGTGCTGCTGGCTCCAGTGAGTCGGAGCGGTGCTTGTGCGACGCAGGGCTTGATTGCTGACGTCGACCAGGAGAGGTTCTTCATGGCTCTTCATGTGACTGGCCGAAGGTGTGGTGCGCTAAGCTAAGGTCGCTGATGCGGCTGAGGTGATGACCAGGTATGACCAGGTGGGCATACTGGTGGTTAGGATACCCTTGGCCGTGGGTGCTGGCTGTATGGCTCGTTGCTCAAAAGCTTGAGGAAGTGATGATGATGTCACGAAGTAGTAGCTGCACGAAGGCTGCGTTGACGTTCTTTGTCGAGGGTCACCAGTTTGGAGGTAGGCGGAACAGAGAGTAAAGTCCCACAAACCTCCGTTGAAAAGGGAGGATCCTCCGACCAGACAGGATGTTATAGTCTGGTGGGCGACTGCCCGTTAGTTGATGTCGGGCTGTCGTATATGTTCAAATTGCGCAGAGAACTTTGATTGCGCGATGCAGGATTTCGTATTTTCTTCGTAGTTCTTATGTGGCGTCATAGATTTCGCTACAGCGTGTTCAAGTCTAACGACGTAACAATTTAATAACCGGCAAGCCCTACACACCGCCTCACTTAATCGCGCGTAAACGTACATTTGTTCGGATATTTTTTTTAAGTATACAAGGTGTTACAGAAATTTATCAAAACCTAAAAGAGGTCATTGCAGATAGGTACTGAAAATCATGTCAAACTTTTTGATTTTATACGACAAACAACGAACATGAAAATATTTTTTTTTTATTTCTGTTACTAATAGAAATACAACAATATATAATAATAATACATTAAAAACTCACCACAAGACCGTCTATACACACAGAAAAGGGTAGAAAAACTATATAGAACCATCCAGCAAAACCAGCTACGTAAAATGAGACAATGACGAGGATCAAAAACCACATTATCGAATTCAAAAACCCCATTTTCTGAAAACACCAAATTAAAATATTAGCTTCCAGTTACAAACTATACATATTCATAGACGCAAACTCCTCGGGCATCGGGATACGCAGGGCGATTTCCAGTCATCGTAGGCGCTGAACACGCCACAATTATGGCGGTAAGTTCCCTCTTTGAGGCGTGGCTGGAAAGACCTCACAGCGTCCTAACCTTCTGGCGCAATTTCATTAGTCGATAGGGCTCGCATGCCAGGTGCGAGAGATTTCTGGAAGCGTGCCACAGGGTCCGCATTCGAGGAACCGTTTTCCTTAGTCGATAGGATCAGCGTGCGGGGTGTAGAAAAACTATGTTCATCGCCAGTTATTAACAAGAGTGGCACTGAAATAGACGATCTTGCCATTGATCAACAAATATGTTATTTGGAGCAGTTTTAACTGTGTCTTATTGAATAAGAAACTATTAGCCTCACTAAGGAAAAATAAAAAAAGAGTTTTGGGTGCGAACTTTACTAAAAAATCGAAAGAGGCATGGCGCGTCAAAAACATTGTGTAAGGAGTTACAATTGGATTTGCAGTGTGATGTAGAAGATCATGATAATTTTTTCAGATTATGTAATGACTTATTTGAAGATTTATTAAATAAAATAGAAACAAGACTTCAGAAAAAAGACACATTTCGAAAAAGTATTTGTCTCACTCACGACCCGCAAGCTGTATATCGACCGATGAATTTCATTGGTCGATATCACGTTCGGTATAAAGCAAACGGGGAATCTGAGCAGACAGTGTAACGAACACGTATCGACTTACGACTTACGTAACTTTCGTTGGTTGTTATCCCTCCTGCGGGGACTCCCCGTATGCTGTATACCGAACGAGTTAACGACTAATGAAATTGCGCCATCCCGCATGACGCAGGTCCTCACCGGACATGGTACGTTCGGGAGGTTCCTGCCCCGGATTCAAGCGGAAGAGACGCCCGGGTCGCCACTGTGCGGAACGCCCGGAAGACACGGTGGAGTACACAGTCGAGGTGTGCCCTGCTTGGGCGGAGCATCGCCGTGCCCTCGTGGGGGCGAACGGCGGCGGAGAACTCTCGCGCCGGGCCTTGGTCGAGGCCATGTTCCGGAACGAGGAGGAGTGGCAGGCGGTCGCCTCCTTCTTCGAAGCAGTAATGCTAGCAAAGGAGGAGGCCGACCGCATCAGGCAACGGCGCCCACGCCGCCGCCGCCGGGATTCCGATCCCGATTTCCGGCCACCGTTGACGCGTGCTCGTGGACGGCGAGCAATGGGTAGCTCGCTGTCCAACCGTTCGGTAATTACCCGGACCGAGCCCAAGTCGTCGACGGCGCGCACTGTTCCCACGTGCCTCAAGGAATTGTCAGCAACAGGCCCGGGTGGGTCGAAGCCTACTGGGGACAGAGTTATCCGAAAGGAAACTCGAGCAGAAGAAGCTAGAAGAAACGGGGTGGATTTTTAGTCAGTAAGAGTCTGACACTATCTCTCGCTCCACCCAAGAGCAGGGGTTGTCATTTGATGATTTTTGCCCACCGTAAAAAAAAGTCATCGTAGGCGCGGGCTTGCAGATACTTTTGAAAAATATGATCAAAAGGTAGGTAGAACGTATTGTTTTAGTCTTCCAAAAAATGGACACTTGCGGCACAGCGGGTTACCAAAGTTCTGTTTTTTAACCGATTTCTAAAAAAGGAGGAAGTTCTCAATTCAGATGTTTGTATTTTTTTTATATTGTTTGTTCGCGCATAACTTCGTCGCTTGCCAACCGATTTGAATAACAATTTTTTTGTTGGAAAGGGTATACTTCCCAAATGGTCCCATAGTCACCAAGTTGGGATCTGACGATGGAATCTTGGCCAAATCGAGGGAAATCCTCAAATTCAATTCAAGGTTTTAGTGAAGTCAGTTATTTTTTTAATAAAAAGGTTTGTATTTGTTAAAATTTTTAATTTAAAATGTATTTTCAGTTTTCACTATAGTTTGTTTTCTGTCCATCTAAATAGTTTACAAACCAATTATATGTATATATTTAATTATTTATTTATAGTATACAGGTTTTTTTTTGTCGACGGGGAAAGTATACAGGGTTATTTGTAAAACACTAGCACCCTTGTAGGACTGTATTACTAACATCATAAACAACAACTTTTGTTATATGACTTTTTACAAACATAATTCATTTGCCAAAAACAAAACTTTGAGATTTCGTTGTTTTACATTTCAATTCAGTATTTTGCTATACCTACCGAATGCATGCGCATCAATCATTTCCGCCGCTAGACAGAGACACCCTCCGCTATTGTACTATCGCTTGTTTTGCATAAACTTCGTAATATTTTGAATGTTCTATTTAAATACTTTTATTTTTGTATGAAAATCTGATGTACTAAAATATACATTTTTAAAAGTCATAGAACAAAAGTTGTTGTTTATGATGTCAGTAACATAGCCCTAAAAGGTTGCCGGTGTTTTACAAAGAACCCTGTATAATTATTATACTTACATATTTATGTATAGTTATGTACATAACTATACATATCGACGCTTGGGGGAGGCCTATGTCCAACAGTGGACGTGTATCGGCTGAAATGATGATGATGATGATGTATATCGAACCTAAACATCTTCAAAATTTGTTTAGTTTATTAAGTACGTATTTGTAGCCCACGACTATACTAACTATCTAGTTCGTACACAGTCCATCCTATTTGATTGATTTGGTCTGGTTTTGTTTTTGTTCCCTGAGGGTGAAGAGTGACTTTAGATTTACATACTCGTACCTATTTAAAAAACTTATTATTTTACTAGCTTTTAACCGCGGCTTCGCCCGCGTTTATTTGTATACTATACCTACTCTTTCTCCCCTTTTTCTCCCTTATTTTTTAAATTAGCCTATGTTCGTCTCCAGGATCTCAACTATCTCTGTACTAAAATTCATCAATCGATTTGCCATTTAGGCGTGAAGACGTAACAAAAAAACAAACAACTCACTTTTGCTTTTATAATATTACTCGTAGTAAGGATTCGATTTTTTCATATAATAGGTCTTTACCTATGAAATTGCCGTTCTGCAGTACTGGCCATTTCAAATCAAAATAATTTTTGTTTGGCTAAGAATTCTAATTGCAAATTAATTTTATTTTAAAACATGGATTTTTTTTTCCAAAAGTAGTCATTTGTTTATTGATTAGTGTTACATTTTCATCGCATTTCAATCTTTTTCGTCATCATGGATACGTAAAAAATCCGAGTAATTATGGAATATGAGTACCGTCGTAGCAGCAACGCGGCACAAGCGGCACGCAACATCAACGACGTTTACGGAGCTAACACTACAAACCAACGCACCACCTGTTATTGATTTGCTCGCTTCCGTTCTGGAAATTTCGACCTGAAAAATGAACCTCGCGGTCGTCCGAAGACTTTGGTCGACAATGACGAATTAAAGGCGATTGTGGAAGCTGATGATACACAATTCTACGGCTTAATTAGCAGCCGCTTTCGATGTTAGCGTCAAAACAATATTGGTCCATTTGCGTCAAACTGGCAAGGTAAAAAAGCTTGACAAATGGGTGCCCCACGAACTCAATGATCGCCAGCGCGAAGTACGCGTCGAGACGTGTCTTGCACTGCTCAACAGACACACAAATGAAGGAATTTTGAACCGCATTGTTACCTGCGATGAAAAATGGATTCTGTTTGATAACCACAAGCGCTCAGCAAGTTGGTTGGATCCTGGTTCAGCACCTAAACAATGCCCTAAACGAAAACTTACCCCTAGAAAAGTGATGGTCACTGTTTGGTGGTCTAGCGACGGTGTGATTCATCACAGCTTCTTACCAAACGGGTTGAGCATTACTGCAGATGTGTACTGTGAAGAACTGAACACAATGATGGAGAAGCTGGCACATCTCCAACCAGCATTGGTCAATCGCTCGTCTCCGCTGCTCCTGCACGACAACGCGCGACCTCATACTGCACAGTAGACGGTCTCCAAGTTGCAAGAACTGGGGTTGGACGCTCTCCCATCATCCGCTCTACTCACCAGACCTTGCGCCTACAGACTACTACTTTTTCCAGAATTTGGATAACTTCTTAGCGTGAAAAAAATTCAATACCCGAGAGGCAGTACAAAATACCTTTGAAGAATTTGTTGTCTCCCGTCCAGCTGATTTCTTTAAGATAAATCAATAAACTGCCACTGCGTTGGCAAAAATGCATTGATTGCATGGGTGATTACTTCGATCAATACAAATAAAAAATACATGAAAAAAATTCGTTTAAATTTTTTCATACAAAATGGCAATTTCATAGGTACAGAACAAATATCAACATCTAAAAGGGCGTCGAAGCATGAAACACTTTTAATAATATTTGTTATTTATTGTTGCTAGACTCTTTGGCAATTAAGGCTCTAGTCTTTTTTGGCACAATATAAGAATCGCGTTCGGCCTGCACCGCACCCCCCGAGCTCCCCACAGGGCCCACAGTCCCCGCATGCATCCTATCTAACGTAATATTTGACACGGATAACAAAACAAAAGTCACGTTGTTCAGAAAGTTGTAAAAAAGTTGAGGTTTTTTATCAAAAACTGAACCAGTTTAGGTTTATGATCAATCTGCTACTGCCTTTAACGAACCTGTATCGACCAATTAACTGAGTTTGCGTGAATTTTTTTTTGTTTTAAGAAATGCTCGTGTGAAAAATCTAAAGTAGTTCAGAAAGTTGTAAAAAAGTTGAGGTTTTTTATCAAAAACTGAACCAGTTTAGGTTTATGATCAATCTGCTACTGCCTTTAACGAACCTGTATCGACCAATTAACTGAGTTTGCGTGAATTTTTTTTTGTTTTAAGAAATGCTCGTGTGAAAAATCTAAAGTACCTACGCTGCAAGACTAATCGGTGTGCATGCAAAAAAAAAAATTTTTTTTGCAACTCTAGATGTTACAAGTCTACAAACTGTCATAATAAACGATTTATAATAAGACATTTATAAAAAAAGCAAGAACGTGGTACCTAAGCTTTTCTCTATTACATTTTTTTTTAAATTTGACTGATTTTTAGTTACTATTAAATACGACTAAACAGAGTCGTATTTAATAGTAACTAAAAATCAGGGAAAATTGAAACATTATCATAATTAGATTGAAGAACGAGAATATTGATTGGATCATGGATGTAAAATTTTGATAAATATAAAATGGTCGCCATAACCTGGGTGACATATAGGTCTTGGGTAGGGCACATTGCTAGCAGAACAGATAGTCGATGGGGACGAAAAGTTGTGGAGTGGTGACCATGCACCGGAAGACGCAGTATTAGAAAGCCTCCCATCAGGCCACCGATAACCTGGTGATGGTCGCGGGAACCCGATGGATCCTAAACACACAGCGCCGGCTCTGCTTGTCATAAGGCGTCATAAGCCATCGTGTATTTTAATAAAAGCAAAGACATGAAACATATAATTTAATCTCTTTGAATAAAAGACTAAGCAACAAAAATCAGTCATCAAACAGCAACTTACCTGCTCAGCTGACAAGAATTATCGTTCTGATAAAATCTAATAATTTTTACAAATTATGTCAATTTATTTGAACGTGGTTTGATTATTATATTCTTCTATTATATATTTCTATATAATTTGAAAGTATAACGTCAACTTCAACTCTTCATTAATGGCATTTGTATTTGAAAGTATTTAATAATGTTGATTCGGATTGTCTACGCCAAAGAGTATAGATACAAAATCTTTGGAGTATAGATCAAAGATTTTATATATCCTACTAACAGGAGGTTTACCACTGGCCTGTGAGGTTTTTTTTTTTGTCAAATGGGGAAAACAGACCAGACCAGACGGGGTATCAGACTCTTACTGACTAAAAACCCCATCCCGTTCCTTCTAGCCTTCATACCGGGGCACGAGCTCCCTTTCGGGTAACCCTGGCCCCAGTAGGCTTCGACCCAGCTGGGCCCCTCCTGCGGCTGACCACTCCTTGAGGCGCGCGGGAACAGTGCGCGCCGTCGTCGTCCATTACCGGACGATCGGACAGCAAGCTACCCATGGCCATGGCATGGCTCACCGTCGACGAGCCCGCGTCTACGGTGGCCGGAAATCGGGATCGGAATCCCGGCGGTGGCGGCGAGGGCACCGTAGCCTGATGCGGTCGGCCTCCTCCTCTACTAGCATTACTGCTTCGCAGAAGGAGGCGACCGCCTGCCATTCCTCCGCGCTCCGGACCATGGCCTCGCACAGTGGCGACACCCGGGCGTTCTGGACCCCAAAGGTTGGGCAAGAGCCGCTTGAGAGCAGCCCCAGCCCGGAGAAGTTTGGGAGCCAGACGTCGGAAATGTTCTCCGAAATTCCACTGGCTGTCGAGGACGAGTCCCAGATACTTCATCGTCGACCCGACGCCGGCCTGTGAGGTTAAAATCTGTGCTAGTTACTATGGTTAGAGCCCGTGGTTAGAGCTTTGAGCTAGAGCACGGAGTAAGTATATACTCGGTGGGCTAGAGCGTTATAGATCCAGTAGCGGATTAGCCATGTAGGAAAAGTAGCAAATGCTACAGGCCCCACGCATTCGGGGACCTCGCACTTGAACGTAAAAATTACTAGTCATAGTAATTTCTTTGGATGTAATAGTCAATTTTCTTCAGACTCAGAGATTATAATACTTGAGTAAGTCTACAGAATAGAAGATCTGTTAGAATACCCACATTATCACACTTTTCACACAACTAATTTTAAAAGTTAAGATATGATACTGGCCTCCGCTATTAAGAAAAGATACGATGGCAGAGTCATTGTTTAGACCTCTGCCTTCAACATCGCCGCGCGCCGCCGGCGGGAGTGAACGAGGGGTGCGGGGTCCGCGGAGCATCAGCTGGCCGGCGACGGCCGCCCGGCTCGCCTCGCGCCCCGCTTCGCAGATCGACCGGCAGTCAGCTGTAGCACGGCTTCAGCAACGGCTGCGCTTGCGCGCGTCTGCGACGCTGCCGTGCGTGGCTGCGAGTCTCGCCTTATTCAACTGACCGTTGTATTTGAATATCCGTAAGATCTTCATCGTCGAGTCGAGGTTTTCATTTTTCCACGCGTCATCGTCCGCATTTGGTCATTGTGAGCACAGCTGCGACAACAGCCGTCTTCATCGCGGTTCACACCAACGGGCGGCGCGGGGACACATCGTCGAGACTTCCAGACAAGAAGACATCGAAGACAGGATTTAGAAAATGGAGTCGTTGCATCATATAGGTTTAAAGAAACTTTATTCTCAATAAAACTATTACATGTCACTTACTTGAGAACAATAAATTTAAATGTGTTCCCTTACATTTAACGTCCAATGCGCTGGACAGCCGTCTTGTTGAAAAATGACTGTTCGGTCTCTTTCAAAGATCGTGATACCTGGTTCCTCAATCAGCAGTGGTAAATCAATTTGCAGGAATTGTAAATAAATTTCGCCATTCAAAGTATCCGGTAAAAAATGGGGTCCAATCAACGTTCTGCCAATTATTCCAGCCCATACGTTGACAGAGAATTTTCTCTGAAACGACTTCTGCTTCTTAAAATGTGGATTGCTGTCTTTGTCGGCCCATTCATGGATGTTTGTAATACCCTCCCTTGAAAATTTGCTTTCACCCATCCACAAGATTGATTTCGGGAACCATGCATCTTCAATGTCACTGTTAAGGAGGAAACGGCAAAACTGAATTCTCCTTTGGGGATCTTGCTCTTTTAGACCTTGCACACTCCTGCTACGAAACGGATACTTATTATTTTGGTGCATTGTATGCCACACCTTCCATTGTGAAATGTTTAGATTTCGAGCTACTGCTATATTACTGGTAAAAAACGTTGTAGGAGCGCACTAAATGTCAACTCAACACAATTAAGTCAAAAATCAAGACGTGCAGGAGCGCGAGGCTATGACTGGATACGGCGAAACCAAAATGTTCAAAACTAACGCCAACAACACGTACAGGAGCGCAAAGGGTTACAACTGAATACGGTAAACTGTGAATCAACACAAAGTCTACTCACAAGGGCGGTAGTTTGACTAATAAGATGATGATGATGTACTGTTTCAATTAGACCGACTGACCCTGACTAAAGAAACACGACTTTGTTGCCTCAGTATCTAACACCAATTTGCTGTAAAAACCAACTCTTATCGCTTTTCTCTATTCACTGGGCGTTTTTTCTGGAAATGCCGTCGTACCGCACATAGTAGTTTCTGGATGTGCAAAAAATTCTTAGAATTGAACTATGTTACTGTGTCGAACTCATAAAGTATTCTTTTATAAAAAAAAATAGTTTTTGATAGATTGTCTAAAATTTAAAATTTCTCCCACAAATTGGTTTGTAACTCCTAACTTCAATAGTTTGTAAGATATCCACGTAAATGATACCTCAAAAAAAATAACGATTATCAAGCATATTTTCAAAATGGTTTGAACAAAAACAGCACCCTTAGTTATTTTTAAACAAAGTTTAAAAAAAGTATTGATGAAAACTTTAAATTTTTTCTGAACTTTAAATGGCTGAAAAAAAAAAGTCTAATGACACAGTTGCCTAAAACATGTTTTGCTAGATTGCTTACACATTACTTTATTAAAATAAAATAAAAATGAATTCATTTATCATTCAATTTGGCCATAAATAAGCAGTTTACATAAAATTTTGGGAATTTCCGAAATAAAACCTAAAAATTAGGTTAAAAAAAATTGTAAGACTTCGTCTAATACATCATCATCAGCCTTTTTAATGTTCCCACTGCTGGGACTCAGGCCTCCTCTCTAGGAGAGGGAATTGGCCGTAATCCACCATGCGGGCCCAGTGCGTGTTGGTGGATGTCACATGTCTTCGAATACAACCATGGCTAAAATGGTTTTAAATTGTCTGTAGATACTATATTCCCCTCAAAGCTTTGCACCCATCTTCCAATCACCTTGTATATATATATTTTTAAACTACATTTTTTGTATTTTTATTTCATCAAATACGATGAAATATGCCATTAAAAATATATATATTTCATGTGAACATTAATGTTGGCCAATTTGCCCTTACCCCTATGGCCGTTTTAGGCGGGCTCTCGGGAAAAACGGTTTTTAGAAAAGTTGTCGTAGAGTCTGTCTAATGAAAGCGTAACCTCGAGGTTTTACTATTAAATTTGCAACATTATTCAGCCATCACAGGCACACCATAGTCTGTCAATTCAATTGTCAGTATTATGTAGGTACTTAAGGTGGTGCATCACGACTCACATTTTCAGTGTTTTTCATACAACCGCTCATAACTGATTATGACGTTATTACACACTTTTCATTAGATATTTTGAAAACACAGTATCTTGTGGATATTATCTAACTTTCTAAAGAAACCAATTTCTAAATTTGTGTAAAACTAATCCAGTAAAAACCTCTGAAAATGTCCTATTTTGTATGAACTTTGACACTTCATAATTTGCCTAAAAATAAAAAAGTCAAAAAAGTAATCCTCTAGAGACCTTGCAAATTTTATTATGATTCTAAATGATGTCAACTTTTTCCAAAACTTTTAAGGGTTTAAAAAAAACAGCTATATCCTGGAGCAAGTTTTGTGAAATTTTCAAGTAAATCTCGGAATTACCGAATACTAACAGAGTTTCCAGGCGTTATCTTTCTTTTTTGCGTTGCCTTTTCGTCAAACATCGCGTTGGATTGCGTTAAGTGAAGTAAGAAGCTTTTAAACCATTTTCGATATTTACGATAAGCGAGTGGAGAAGGACCCTCTTAACAGATTTATTTTTCAACAATAATTGCTTTATCATGGGTAAAACCAATAACAAGAAGAGAAAGAAGTTGTTTTCTATGTTTATATACGATTTTGGATTTTTAAGTTAGTGTGACATTATCAAAGACACTACCAATCAAAGATTTTATATATCCTACTAGATAACATCTTTGCTACCAATAGACAGGACATAGCGAACAAAATTCTAATCCGAGACTTGTTACTACGTAACAAGTCGCTGTCACCTGTACCTCAGTCGCGTTTGTGTCCGCTTTACGCACCAAAAGTAAATATTTTTTGCAGAAATATGCTGAGTTGCGCATTGCACCATTGTAAATCGTATTATGCCAAAACGACTGGACCTAACTCCAGTTTATTTTCGTAAATATTTTTCGTCTTCACTGAAGCATAGGATTACAGTTTTTCTAAGACATTTCTTCTGATGGCCGCTCTATTGTATCTATTTAATCTCTTTGTTCAACAATGATCAAGATTATAATGTCCAAAGAGATTAAATAGATGACCACTAGATATTTTGACGGTATGTATGATGATACTTCTTCTTATGTTTATGGATAATCTTAAAAATATGCAAGGTCACAACAAAAAACATTTGGAGAAATATGGAGAAAAAATCTTTAATTCATGAATCCCCAAGCGACCACCGGTGGCCGCGCATCTATTGTCTTACTATTGTGTCTCTAATTGACGGTATCTGAAGGGTTAAACTAAGTTCTGAAAAGAAATATCTTCACTAATAGATTAGAATAGAATAGAATAAACTTTATTGTACACCAAAATAGTAACAAAAATCACAGTAACTTAAGTCTAAGGGTACAACGGCGGTCTTATCGCTGACAGCGATATCTTCTACACTACACTTTTAAGCAAAAAACTACATCAGATATCTACAACAATGTTTTATTATAATAATCATACAATTCTTTTGAGGTTAAACTTTCTAAATATTCTTTGTATTTAATTATATAATCTGATTTTAATAAAGACACGGCACGTTTATATTGACCTTTTTCTGATGTTTGTAATTCTGTCCAAGACACACTGTCGGCTCCGCCCGCTGGATTGAGTATGTAGAATAAATCTTTGCCTGTCCTGAAATAATATTGTTCTTTATTATATAGGTTTTTGTACCAATCAGATTTTATCTAGGTACTAGCGTTCCCCGCGGTTTTATCCGCTTCTTTAGTTACTGCATCGTGTTCCCGTGGTTGTACAATGATGTCGTAGCCGTATCGTATAATAAATAATAAGTCATATTCCAAGAGAAAAACGTCGACGTAACGTAATAATAATTTGCTAAAGAGCATTGGCTTAAGAGCCACCAGTTGATGTTCAATTTTAGTAATCACCAGGTTAGTAGTTCTGTAGATGTGATGCCATACGGGGTGGCTCACTAATTTTAGTAAGCAACAATCTTAAATTCAAAGAACGAAAGGATATTGTGAGCCTATCTGTTGAGCGGTCAGTTGAAATAGCCTGTATTGAATTGGAGCAGTTTATTATATTAAGTGTGTACAGACCCCCTTCTGGATTGTATGACTGCTTTGAAAAGGTAATGGATGAAGTATTCCACAAGATTTGCAATTCAAACAAATACATGATTACTTGTGGTGATTTTAATGTTAATTTATTAGAAAACTTAGGTTTATGTACTAAAATTATAAGTCTGTTTCGGTCCTAAAATCTTGTTAACCTATTTTTGGAGCCCACAAGAATAGCTCCTATTAGTGCTACTTGCATAGATAATATTTATACGGATGTTGTACCAACTCACAAAGAAATTATAAATTTATTAGATTCTGATCATTCTGGACAATTAATTATTTTTCAGAATCAAAATCACATAGTGGCTAAAAAGAATATCACTGTTAACCTTAAAACTGCAAGTCGTTTTGAAACTTTTAAAACTAAACTCATTGATAATTTACCAGACTTCATATGATGATCTCAATCATCAATATGAAGGTTTCTTTAACATGTATTGTAATCAATTTAATTCTACTTTCATACCTAAGAATATTTCGGTCAATAGTAACGTGTCGTTCAGTGAATGGGCAACCACTAGCATTCATAAAAGTAGAACTCGGCTTTACGAATTGTATGAAGAAAGGATTCTTGTCAATACCGCTGAATTTAGTTTATATGTGCAAAATTATTCAAAATTATTTAAAAAACTTTGTTCTGTAGCGAAATCGCGTTATTTGAGTTCCAAAATTAAAAATAGTAATAATATTATTAAAACCACTTGGAATGTTATAAATAGTGAAACTGGAAGATCTACAAGACCATCTAATGGCTATAGACTTGTAATTAATGACAATGTGATCACTTCGGACTCACAGGTTGCCGCGGCTTTTGAGAACTTCTTTTCAAAGATCCCCGTATCAACAACAAAATCTCTGAACTCATCACCCACTGCTGCAGAGTCTCTGCTTAAAGAGAATGTTAAAGTTTGCGATTCGGATTTTAGTGACTTATGTAGATGTTATTAAGACGTTTAACTCCTTGAATCTAAAAAAGACTGCAGAGTTATGAGGTAATTCTGTGGAAGTTGTTAACTCTATAATCTATATTGTAGCTCCTTCTTTAGTTTATATTTTTAATAATTGTATCGATCGTGGTGAGTTTCCTGACCTAATGAAGTATAGTAAAATAATTCCATTTTTCAAATCGGGTAGTACATCTGACCCCACGAATTACAGACCCATTTCTGTACTACCCACTTTTAGTAAAATATTTGAAAAACTTATTTTAGAGCAACTTCAAAGATTTTTTAACAGACATAAATTGTTGCATATCAAACAGTTTGGTTTTACAAGGGGTCGTTCAACAACCGATGCCGGTGTTGAACTTTTAGAACATATTTATGATGCATGGGAAGACAAATGCGATACCCTGGGCATTTTTTGCGATTTGTCTAAGGCCTTCGATTGCGTTTTCCATGAAACATTAATCAGGAAACTTCACCATTACGGAATCCGGAACTCCTCCCTGGATCTTCTTACATCATATCTTAGTGAAAGGATTCAGAGAGTTGATGTAAACGGAAAAAGATCTCCTGGATCTGTAGTTAAAATGGGTGTCCCCCAGGGCTCAATTCTTGGCCCGTTTTTGTTTCTTATATACATAAACAACTTACCTTACCTCATAAACGATAACCATAATATAGTGTTGTTTGCAGACGACACTTCACTTTTGTTTAAACGTAAACGTCAGCAAGCGGTTACTGACGATATAAATATAGCTCTCTCAAAAATAGTACACTGGTTTAATGTTTTTAGTTATTATAGTATTTAGTTTTCTTTTCGTTAAGAAGTAGGCTACTACTTCTTAACGAAAAGAAAACTAAATGTATTAAGTTTACCATGCCTCATATTAGGCAAGTAGAAACTAGTGTGCTAATAAAAGATAAAGAGTTGAGTCCTGAAAATACTACAGTGTTCTTGGGCATAACTCTAGATGCTAAACTTCAGTGGGGCCCACATATAGACAAATAATCAAAAAAACTTAGCTCTGCAGCATACGCTGTTAGACAAATTCGAAATTTAACTGATGTAGAGACTGCCCGTTTAGTTTCCTTTAGCTATTTCCATAGTGTCATGTCGTACGGTATTCTACTATGGGGTAATGCCGCTGATATCCAGAAAATTTTCGTTTTGCAGAAAAGGGCTGTTCGTTCGATTTATAAACTAAGTCCCAGGTACTCCCTTAGAGATAAATTTAAAGATATCAATATAATGACTGTACATTCGCAGTATATTTACGAGAACATTTTGTATACACATAAAAATAAAAACATGTTTAAAAAATACAGTGATAAGTATTCATAATTTTAATACTAGAAACAAACATAAATTTGTAGTTCCAGCAACCAGGTTCAAAAAAATAGGGGGCTCATTTAGATGTCAATGCATACGCTTCTATAATAAACTGCCTAGTCATATTCAACAACTCAGCCTTAATAAATTCAAATCATTTGTAAAGCAAAAACTTTGCCAAAAAGCTTTTTACACTGTAAAGGACTATGTTGAGGACGAAAAGGCTTGGAACTGACCTGCTCCTGTATCCTCTAATTCTTATATCATAACTGTTGTAATTTTTTTTTGTTTTAAATTGTGTTTTTTTAAATATTTTTTTTATTCATTTTGACATTAATGTTTAGTTTTTACAATTTGACATTGTAATATTATTTTATTTTACAATTTGACATTGTAAATTATTTTATTTTACAATTTGACATGTTATATTAAATCATTTTTATTATTATTAATTTTTGACATAAATATTTACTTTGTAAGTATTACATTTTGTAAAAAATAATTTTCTTTTTATTATTGTGAATGTGATAGTCCTCACATTCACAATAATAAAAAGAAAGTTATTTTTGGTTGATTACTTTTTTATTTCTTGTAACCGTTTGTCTGGCAATTTGAGTATTTTCTGCGGCCTACCCAAATGTCCTTTCATTGATATTGTTCGTCAAGTCTTTGAGCTCCTTAGTAGTCCTAAGTTGAGCTTTGAGAATACTGACAAATGCTTACACTGACTGGACGGGTCCATTCAAATCTGTATGGGACTTTCTTCAAAAGACCATCTCAGATTAATCGGCATGGTTCTCATGTGATTTGACCATTACATATTTACTGTATGGACTTTAAAAGAGACTTTGACCCCTGAGTTTGTTTCGGTGTTTCTTCTCAGGGTAGTCAGCTAGGACACACCGGCCTCATCTAGCTTAAACAGACGAAAAAAAAAATTTACGTGTAAAAGTGTTTTTTAAACCTATTTGCAAAAATAAATATCATTTATCATTTAATAATAATAATAATCCTTTATTGTCAGGCAACTAAGACCCATAGGTAAAACACACAAATAATCTTACAAAATAATAAACTAATACATAAAAAAGATACTATAACTAATTATTATTAAACTACTAGCTTTGCCCGCGCGGCTTCGCTCCCGCTCTTCCCTACTCCACCCTACTATACCCAACTCTACCCTACTCTACCCTACTATACCCAACTCTACCCTACTCTACCCTACTCTACCCTACTCTACCCTACTCTACCCTACTCTACCCTACTCTAACCTACTCTACCCTACTCTACCCTACTCTACCCTACTCTACCCTACTCTACCCTACTCTACCCTACTCTACCCTACTCAACCCTACTCTACCCTACTCTACCCTACTTTACCCTACACTACCCTAATTTTTTTTCCATAAGAACCTTCTCCTCACAATAACAACCACAACAAAAAAAAAATCAGCCAAATCGGTCAAGCCGTTTTCATGCCAAGTCGTGACAACGGAAAACGGGGGTCATTTTTATATATATAGATAAACTATTGCACCCGAGGTGACGGCGTCGCGTTCCGCTGCGAGGTGGTTTCCTTCCACGAAATCGTCGATACACGACACCCTTCGACCAAAACTCTCCTTTGGGGAAGGTCTCCAAATGATTAGTTACGGCTACCTCACGTTCAGCCGGATTTGTAGCGAGCAGTCTCATAAACATACACAATACGCATCGTCAAAACGCTACTTTAAAAGTTTATCTATGTTCCAATAAATAATCGCTGCATAACAACAAAAACGGTGTCGAAACTAAGTGAAATTAATGTATCTTCCAAAAAATCAAGTCAAGGCAAGCAAATAATATATTTGCACCTTAAATAGTAGATATACTAGTTAGTGAGAAGTCTAACCGACAATCTATGAATATCTACACTTAAAATACAATTAATCAAAATAATTATATTATTTATTTAAACTAGGCAGAACATGAAAAATAAAAACACTTAACTAATTAAAACTATATTATATACAGGGTTATTTGTAAAACACTGGCAACCTCTCAGGACTATGTTACTAAGATCATAAACAACAACTTTTGTTCTATGACTTTTTAAATTAATGTTCTAAATATTACAAAATCTATGTGAAACATGCGATAGTACAATAACGGAGGGAAGAGAGATTGGTCGCGACGCGAAGCTAGCGCATCATGCACCCCCGCCGAATAGAACAAGGAAATATTGATAGATTATTGATGGTAAATGTATTATGTTTTGTAAAAAGTCATAGAATAAAAGTTGTTGTTTATGATGTTAGTAATACAGGCCTGCAAGTTTGTAAGTTTGTTAGTGTTAGCCTTAAGGTGACAGTGAACCTATTCAAACTTCCTACAGTTTTTGCCAAACATATAGGTACATTGAACTTACATAAAACTTACTTTAATGTGGGAGGCAAAGGTTCTACCATAATAGTCTTGGGCGTCTCTTCATCGGTATGTTGTATTGGCTCCACTATAGTTTTACAGTCTTCCTCTTCCTCATGTTGAGGCGCTCTGAAAAACCATTTTGTTTTTGTTGATACGTGTTATAAAAATGGATGCGGGACGCACAGGACCGTTCATTGTGTATCGGCTGATTGTTAAACATAATATTCTTTATACTTTTTGGCACAATATAGATTTTATGTAAGTAAGTACCTTTAATATTATATATTAATATAATATTCGAGCTACCCATTGCTCTCCGTCCGCAAGCCCACGCTTACGGTGGCCGGAAATCTGGATCGGAATCCCGTCAAATTGATGTTTAGACGAAAAACTTCTTTATTGTTTCTGTCATGTCAAATAATAACAACTTTCTTACGTTGTAATAAGACCTAATTTATGAAAGCAATAAGAATATGATTTGTAAAAGTTAAGTTTATAATTAGTAGTTTCGTAGTCAATCATATTACTGTTTTTTATGTGTGTAATGTACAATTTGATACGCAAATGTATGAGTTTGGCGACACTGGTTCCCGTGCTTAGCCACGTTAGGGGCACTTCTACCTATATTTTCTGTTCTGTGGCCATGACCGAACGATACCCGCGTAGAGCCTCCGGCTAGAAGCGTCTGGACCCCCAAGGTTAGGCAGGAGCGGCATGAGGGCTACCCCAGTCTGGTCCAGTTTGGGAGCCAGACGACGGAAATGCTTCACGAAATTCCACCAGCGGTCGAGGACGAGTCACAGGTACTTCATCGTCGACCCGACGCCGATGTGAACTCCTCCTACCGTTAATTGGGCGTGGAAGCACATAGCCTCGGATTTGTGTAGCGCGATCTCGAGCCCTAACTCCTGGATCCTGTGAACGACTATCGCAACTTCGCGTGTCGCTAGATCGTCCGCTGCTTGGTACGACTCTCCCTGCGCTTGAACCAGCATGTCGTCTGCATAGCAGACCACGCTGAGCCCGTCAGCACGTAGTCGTACCCGATGTTCCACAAGGGCGGCCCTAGTACCGACCCCTGCAAAACACCGCACGACATCTCTCGCCGTTGCCACTCTCCCTAATGACCGGGGTAAACTATATACCTGTTTAACTACAGGACTACATTCATTGACAAAATACCTACTTTTTACCTGTATTTATTATTAAAAAAAAAGCAGGAAGACCTTTTTATAACAAAAAAAAAAAATAACCGGCTTCACTAAAAAGATGAATTGAATTTGAGGAGTTCCCTGGACTTCGCCAAGATTCCATCATCAGATCCTAACTTGGTGACTATGGGACCATTTGGGGAGAGCGACGAAGTTCTGCGCGATCAAACATTAAAAAAAGCTGGATCCGCCCTTGGCCTTAGCCCAGCAGAATGACAGTAAAGCCTAGGAAAAAAATAACTACATAATACTACCTACAATACTTACATAACGGTTTCTAATTCCCCGTTGCTAAAATTCATTTCTGAATCATTTTCTATTTGATTTGCTTGTAATGTCTCTGTTTGTGATTGTAATGTTACTTCTAATAAAGACGGCTCAGGCTCCTTTATGCCAGAACTGGTAGTGTTCAATTCCACATTTATAGATCTGCAATAATTTTTGGGAGAAAAAAATTACACCAAAAAAAAATATACATGACGTAAGATTGTATGATTATAAGGAATAAACTTATAATTTTATTGTCTTCTGTACACTTTGTCTGTTTACGTAAGTAAAGATGATATGACGAATTCTTGTGTGGCCAGCAAAACCAGAATGCACCATTTTTCACTATATAATATCTTATTCAGCTAAAACAACACAAGCCTGCCTTTGAGGCATTTTATTACCATTTTTTATATTTGTATTTTGCAGGCCTCCTCGGAGCTCTCATATTAAACTACAGTATAAACTCTAAGTAGGTACAATGTGTTACATTAAATGCGCCAACCCTGAAAATAGTTTAATAATAAATAACCAGCAGAATCTATTGAACCATTTTTTTATTTAGGTCATTAAAAATGTTGCCCTGCCTATTTATTAATTCATGAATCCCCAAGCGACCACCGGTGGCCGCGCATCTATTGTCTTACTATTGTGTTTCTAATTGACGGTATCTGAAGGGTTAATAGGTAAAGTAATCACGTGTGCAAACCCGCCAAAATAGGTAAACAAACAATTTATTGATTGTCAATTCTCTCATACACAATAGTTCTCATTTCAATGTAGATAATCAAAGAAAGAAAGAAATACGTTTATTTGGCACACGGTAATAATATCGTGACACAGGTACACACAATGAGATAACAATTAACAATTATAATTATATTATACAAACTGAAACCTAGAATACATATCTACATTGTATGTCTCATGGCTGCTCCGAATAGGTACAGTTCAGCATGATGCCAGGCAACTACGTAGCAGTTGCCTGATGCTGGTTTTCAACTGAACCTTGCTATGAGTCTACGATTGTTAGGTGTGAGGTAAATAAATATATGTGTATTATTATATGTAGGTATAAATAAGTGTGTAGTAAATGATAAATAATAGGAAGGTGTTTAGAGATATATGAAACCGGGAAAAAAAACCACATAATAAGAATAAAAAAGTCATCATCAAAACTATATGTAAATTTAATCACACGGTCCTTACAGCTAACGAAAAAAAAAACAGATCTAAGGGATCCAATTTACCATATTGTGTAACAATTATGAGTGTGCCTCAGGTAGCTGAGCGCAACAGACAAGTTGCATTCAGTTGGTTTTGGCGTAAATAATGGATAACGTAAATAACATTGCTTTAGCGTCCTTAAGAGAGTCCTTTTCCACTCACCTATCGTCAACATCAAGTATGGGTTTTAGCTTGTTACTTCTTCTAACCCAATCCAGTGTGATGTTTGACGAAAAGGCAATGCAAAAAAAGAGATATAATAACACCTGAAAACTGCCTGCATCCTTCGTTTACAGGTCTCTTAAGTGGGAACGCAGCCCTATGTAAAAAAATAACCTGGGTCAAGTACAGTTGCAACTCCGGGTCGTTCTTTTATAACTCGAGTAGCTACCCTCGAGCTAACCCAACTAACCCTAACTCTGAGCAGGGTAGATTGGAGTAAGCGGCCAATGCTTGACATTGACAGTTGAACTCGGTTTGTGTTAAAAAAATGACAGGGTAGAGTAATTACCTTATGACGTCATTAGAGTTAACTCTAAACTTGAACGCAGCCCTGGTGTTATAGTAGACACGTCAAAAATCCTTTTCATTCTTTTTGATGAATATTTTTTCTCAGAATTAGGTCAATTGCATTAAAAATCATTTGGGGTGTCTGAGGTTTTGTGCATTTAATGTTACACACATTGTTTTATGTAACTATAATGAAATTAGGTAATTAAAGGTTTGTTTACCCAACTGGATCCTTAACTTTCATAAAAGCTTCTGCATTTTTCAATTGATCAAAACATTGTTGTTTAAATTTTTGTTCTTGTTGTTTGTATGTTTCATGAACTTGGTGCTTTTCTTCTTCAGTCAAAGACAGCCAAGACTTTGTTGCTTCAATTAAATTACTTTGATACTGGAATTATAATGTAACCAGATTTTAGAAACTTGCCTTTGTATTACTACAGCAGATCTTACAGCATAACATACTATCATTCATTAATTCATTAAACCCCAAGCGAACCAATCATGTCATTGTCTTTCTATTGTCTCTAATTGACATGATTGAAAGGTTAATAAATAAATATAAATATATATTACATACCAATCTATCTATATCTTTTAATATATGATAACGAGGTAGTTTGTTTTTCTTATTTGTAGGCGTAATGTCTGAAAGTACTGGTCCGATAGCTAAAATTTTTTTCCAATAAAAGCTGCTTTATTCCTGAGTGACATAGACTATATTTCATGTATGCGGGCGAAGCCGCGGGAAAAAGTTAGTTAATAGATATATTAGTGTTGAGTACCCAGTCACCCAGCCATGGCATGGCAAGGCGCTGCTGGCTTCTCTTGATGGAGTGGATCAAATTACTCATTTGTCCCACCCGCAAAATACGCGCTTTAGTCGTAGAGATGCGGATAACAGCTCGTTTTACCTAGACCTACCCAGCCATTGATCTCAAGTTGTTGCAGTACAAGTATAAAAGGTTTACTGCAAGAATAAATAAAATAACGCACCTTGGATTCAGATGAGCCTTTTTTCTTACAATATAGTTTGATATAAAACGCTAGTGGAGTGACAGGAAATTTACTATCTTTCGGTTTATTTGGTTTGTGTTTCGATTCCATTTCAAAACAAAGTATTAAAATTAAACTCTTCAAAATAATAAATTTTGAAACAAACAAACTTGAGTTTTGTCAAGTTTTGTTTCGACAGTTTGACATTTTTTTTTTTAGATTTTTCATGTCCTGGTTACTTTGACTTTTAGGTCAAGTCTTATTTTGTTTTTCAAAACACTATACTATGTATCACTTCACTTTTTACCGACTTCCCAAAAAGGAGGAGGTACTACGTTCGGCTGTTTGTATGTTTTTTTTTTTTTTTTTTTTTGTATGTTTGTTCGTCGAATACTCCCCCAAATGTGGACGGATTTTCAAAATTCTTTTTTTGTTCGAAAGTAGATAGTTCTGAGGTGGTCCCATTATCACCAAATTAGGCTCTGATGATGGGATCTTGGAGAAATCGAGGGCAACCTTCAAATTTTATAGGCTCACTTATTGATTTTCGCATATTTTATTTATGAAGTATCTTGTGTATTTGCGTATGGTCGTCACCATCTCAGGTAGCTGGGCTGATGATGGAAGGTACAACTCCTTAACAGTAAGAAGTTACTCAAACAGGCAAGGACTGTTTTAGTAAATTGTTTTGATTTTTGATAAGGCATTTGCCACATTTGGTCTCATGATCATCAAGTCATGACCTGATGCTGCAGTCAGGATAGTCTGCAGAGTACCTAAGTCCTCGACAACAAACAGCAGATATATCGAGTTTAGGCTCATTGAAAACGGCTCGATGTGTGGATAAACGTACTGCTAATAAAGAACACCGAAGTACATAGAGACCTGATGCTGAAGCCAGGAGCATCAGGAAAAGTACAAACCTTGAAATTACAGCACCGTAGTCGTGTTTGGGCTCATTTTAAACAGGACTAAATTTTAAGTTCATTGCAATGTTGACATAAATCTGGCCTGATGCTACAGCCGGGATTATCAGCATCTAGTCTAATGACTGATTGAAAGATTTACCTTTCGGCTTCATCATCAGATCAGTTCGATATATCCTTTCCCTCTCCAGCATCTAGTCTAATGACTGTTTGAAAGAAGAGGGGGAGAGGATATATCGAACTGATCTGATGATGAAGCCGAAAGGTAAATTAATGTAATCTAACCGTGTTTGGGATTATTAGGACCGTTATGAGATGCGCTCTGACTATAAGGTATTTAAGTTTGACTGAGGGGTACTTTTTAGTGGTGGTACCATAACTAAAAAGTGTAAAATAAAAAAAAACTTTTTACAAAAAAAATATAACCGACTTCAATGATAAAAAACACTGAAAAGTATCAAATAACTTTAATTTTGGAAGTCGGTGTTAAATAACGAAGAGACTAAACTATCATAGAAACACCGACTTCCAAAATTAAAGTTATTTGATACTTTTCAGTGTTTTTTATCATTGAAGTCGGTTATATTTTTTTTGTAAAAAGTTTTTATAAGGTTTCAATTGTGTTTTTAATATATTTGTTATTAGTGGTTTGAATGTGTTTTTATTTTTTAATAACTGTTTAATTGGCGGCGGGTGAGATGAAGAATCGCACTTATCGCGTTTCACTTAAGAAGTTCCTTCGGCGTAATGTTGGCTCACCTGTCTGTCTACAAAAAAAAGAAGGGAAAAAAGAAAAGAGTTGCCTATTCTACCAAAATTACTGCCCGATATGCGAAACTAAATCGATTTGAACGGTAGTTTTAACACTTTTTGGAGAATGATGAGCAGAATGGGATTTTATTCAAAAAAAGCAGGTCTAAAAGAAAGTTGTCAATGGAGAGGTACAATATTGAGGCGTGGCGTTCTCGGTATTTGGAAGAATTGCAGGACAATCGGAATGTAGCACAGCAACCTATACTTTATTCAAAAATAATTTTTACAGTTTCCAAAAGAAAAAAAAAAGAAAATTATAAGGCAATTTTTAAAAGTTACGTAATATCAGTTAATCTTCCTAATATTAAGTAATTTCATTGCTAAAAAATATAGTAACACTGTTTTTCCGTATTGCCAACATTACGGCAAAGGAACCTCATAAGTGAAATGCACTGTAATGTTTACACAAAGATTTTATATATCCTAGTACTAGATTGACTACGACAACCTCAAAAGCGTACCTGAAAAGGAAAGTCAGAAAGAGTCCTGTCATCTCGTTCTACTAGTGTGTCCATACACTAGCTACATACTACGGGACAATTTTGCTCAAAAGTTAGTTAAAGATATTTTTGATACATCAAAATAGACATGCACTTACCAAAAGGGAACAGAGTTTTCTCTGTAATGACTAGGAAATAGCTGATGTCCGTATATATTATAATAGCAATATCCTCTTATGCGAGTATGAAATACCTATACTGATAAAAAAATGCCTAATGTGTGTGTACCTACGTAAGAAGACCACTACTGAACGGCTGTACCTATCAGAATAAGGTTTGTCTGAAAGAAAAAACTAGTTAGTTTATAATAAAACTAATATTATTCTTTAATTTTTACTTTATTAAAAATAGACTGATGCGTGACATAAAATTGTACATTTTTTATTACGTCAAATTGCACGTATTAACTAACAAATAAACATTAAATAAATGATCCTCGACTGGCTTATAAATTTATTTATACTAACTACTACTACTAATTATTGCCGATGCCCATTAGCGCCACAGGGAATTTCCGAAAGGGAAACCATGGTCCTGGAACACAAAGTGCAACTGAAGGACACGGGTAGATTTATTCAGTATAAACCTCAAATAACTTGTCCCGCTCTAGGATGGAGCGTAAGGCGCTCTACCTTAGAGCACGATAAGCTATTGGAGATTTTACCACATCAAAAAAAGTCTCCTACTATGTTCGTTTGTCTATATCTGTTTGCAATCAACTCAAAAACTACTGAATGGATTTTTTAAAACGGATGAACTTACAAAAGGGTATATAGATGGAATAGAATTAGGTTTTAGTGTTGATTTAACTTGACATCTTCAGACTTAATGTGGCAACCACAAATAAAGCTGTTGCTGAAACAAAAAAAAATTTTAATGTCACAACTTCAAAGGCACTGTTGCTGATGGTTCTCGCTTCTTGGAAATCTACAACAAAACATAAAAATAATATATTACTAGTAGTTAACGGTTAAGCCACATACATGCAGCATTGCGTGCGGCATTTATTAGGGACCTACCTAAGGCCTAAAGTTAAAGACAGTAGACTATGATTTAAAATGAATGTAATTCTCGAATGTACTATATCGATGTGGGGAAGATTTTGGAGCGCACGCGCGTCGTTTTAAGAAGTGGTCACAGATAACTAATACTGAATTGGTCCGAAGACACGTCCCGCATGCCGCACCTCTGGCCGCCGCTGCTCGCCGCTTTCCGTAGTGTCATGAGAGCAGCCGAAGATCGCCGAGCGGCCAAAGGCGCCCGATCAAACAGAAAAGATAAAATTAGTAAAATTGGTACGCGCTTGATTAATTAAAAGAAAAAAAATTGAGCCTTCTCAGATATTTAGAAATTTGCTTATAATAATATAAAACTTGAACAGTAGACAATCGAATTTTATAAAATTTTGCACCCAGTCAAAAAAAATTCAAAACGATGTTTGTTGTCACCCTACATAAATATTTTGTAAACAAAACAGAAAACTTACCAAAAAAAAAATGAAATTCCACAACCAGGATACCCATCGCTATTGCGAAACTTTACACAGCAACGTTTTGAACATCTTGCACACTTTATACTTTACTAAACATTGAGATAAAAACTTGTAACAATTAAAAATACTTTAGTCTTATGAAGCATCAGCCATATTGTTTATTGATGTCAAATTCTGTCAAATTGAAACCTCCTAAATGTTGCCTTTCATAATTTGAAAATTACTACGAATAGCTACTAAATCTAAATGAAATCATCATTAAATACAAGAAGAATGCGTATAAAATTTCAAGAAGCAATATTTAAAATAAAATATTTAGTTGCAATTCATTTTATGTTGCATAAACCTATCAACATGCATGAACACGGACTATTTAACGATAACAGGAACAATCTAAAAACTACCATCTGTTTCTTATTTTTTTCTGGTAGTATGTGAGAAAGGGACAGAGAGGATTTATCTCAGTGTCTTACTCTAGGCCATTTTTCCCTTTTGCGTGTCAATAACACACATGAACTTAATGCTAATGAGAATAAAGAACACTTTAGACAGTGTAATATTTCTTCGTAGTCAATCTAGTCTACTCTAGTAGGATATATAAAATCTTTGTGTTTACATCATTGAGTTCATTACAACACTAGTCTGTCAACGTCACGTAAATCGTAAAAAGTTTTGACAATCAAAACATCAAAAATAAGATACTCCATCCATCATCTCTGAGTAATTAATATAAATAAAGTTATCTTTATTATATTATATTAGTTATAGCTTGAAGGTGAAGGAAAAGGGCAAGGATTGTAAAAATTAAACTTCAACTCTTGTACTTACTACTTATTCGAAATGTCTAACAAAAAGTGTGTATACTTGATTAATAAAATAAAATACTTAATGCCTGCCATACACGCTAGGGTAAACCTGAGCGTGTATGTTGCAAAACTGTGCAGGTTTCCATACAAGCATACCTTACAGGTATACCGCATGTATGGCTACCTTTAGCCATAATAAATTGCAAATACAGTTTGTCTACAAATTTTCTACTAGTTGTAACTAATGAATGATGATCATTTATTTATTACAGGTATGGTCTTATATTATCTGATAAGGGTAAACAAAAACCAACATTCCAGGCATCAAGAAATGTTTTTGGAAATGATTCTGAATCAGAAGACGAATCTAATAAAAAGCCTGCTTTGCTTGGACCTAGTGATAACACAACTAGACAGGTATTTGAAACTATGTTATACATACATAACATATTATTATATATATTGCTTTAATATTAGTATAAAGCACTAACATATAACCCTTCAGAAAGTCACCTCAGGGGGTCTAAACGGTCAAGTGTGGAGGTTTTAGACAATTATACTGATTTTAACTTCCTTGAATTTAAGTTTTGCAGAGCAAACTCACTGTTTGTATTAGAGCTGGAATGAACCGTATGTATTCGTTACTGAGTAACGGGTGCTCCATCTCGTACCGAGTAATGAAACGTTACTGAGGAAAGCATTTCGTTACTCGCATGTTTCGTATTATGGGTACCGACACTGTTTCAGTTCATGCAAGTTCCGTTGATGCGTATTGAAACGTTAGCTGGTCGCATGTTTTATTACGCGTGCACGGTGACTTCAAAAACATTCGTTACAAAGAACGATTTTTTTACTAAGTTAATATAAATAAGGGCTTATATAAGGTAATAATATAAGTCTAAGAAGAAAAGGTTGGTGTTTTTTAAATTTTGTTTAAAATTGCTTTGTTTCATTTTTTAGGTTTGTTTGTATTCTAAGCAAAACAATTTCTATGCTGATTTATCGTTAAAATGTTGTTTAAATTTTATTGTCAATAAGTAATCTTTGACACCGACTTGATGTTTTTACATCGTACTGTACGCGTACGACTTGATTCGTTGCTCTTATGACATGCGGTATCAGTAGTAACGAGTAACGTAACGATACGAAAGCAACGAGTATTCATTGTCATAGTAACGAATACATACGGGTACGATTTATTTTGTTACTTTTACAACTCTAGTTTGTATCTTCTTCAGTTTTAAATTATTTCGTAGCCTCTCTAAGGACTGTCTAAACAGCATAATAAGTTATGTGAATATTAAATGGTGTAGGAGATGGTAATGGATAAAGAATATTTTTTCTTTAACCTATGTTAAAAAAATATTTATTGACCCATATTTTGCACCTTATAGGCCAAAATATCACAAGAAAAAGCATTGACAGAAGATCCAACTGTTTATCAGTATGATGAAATATATGAAGAAATGGCCAGCAAAAAGGAAAAGGAGAAGGTTAAGACAAAAGTGGAAAAAAAACCACAGTATATAGAAAATTTAATGAAGGCTGCCAATAAGCGGAAAATTGAAAATGAGCGCAGAATTGAGAGACAAGTAAGTTGCTTAAGGCTCGTTTTTGAATCAACAATTTTAAGTTAAGTAAGTAATTGTCAAACTCTAATTTAACCTATCAAACTAGCAAAATAAGCATTAAAAAGCAAAGTATCATTTGACAGTTTTAATTAACTTAACTTTGGGGTGGCCTAGAGGTTCAGAACAGATTGGAGGTGTGGTGGCACAGACTGGAGAGTGTTGGCTTGAAATGGAGTAGAACCAAAACGGAGTAATTGTTTTTGATTTCGGCAGTCTCTCCAATCCAGTGCCTTTAGCTCTTGCCTAACACTCAGGATGGATGAAATGGCGACAGATCACGGGAACCACTTGTGGCCCACGGATGCCCGTCAAGTTGAAGGGCTTGAATCTATAAGTCCGTGATAAGGCCTGTCGTACTGTATGAATCAGAATGTTGGATTGTGCTAAAAGATTGCAGAGATGAGAATGTTAAGATGAATGTGTGGTGTGACGAGAATGGATAAAATGAGAAATGAATATATATATAAGGGGAAGTTTGAAAATGGCGCCAGTGACTGAAAAGTTGAAAGGTTGTTGTCTTGGAGTTGTTTGTCTTGGTATGATCATGTCAAAAGTAGGGACGAAACGCATGTTGCTAAAAAAGTTATGACGATGGATGGGTAGAGGGAGGCCAAAGAAAAGATGGATGGATTGTGTGAGAAGTGATATGAAAGAAAAGGGAGTTAGTGATAGCGTGACGAGTGACAGGATAAAACAGAAGAAGGGCAGGAAGATGATGACTTTTGGAGTGGGGTTCTAGTCTGGAGTGACTGACTTCCACAAGCCTGTAATATAGTGACACATTACTTCTTGGCAAGCCTTTTGTCAGAATTTCTGGCTTTTAACTGCTGTATAAACTGTCAATGATCCAAAAATAAGAGCGGCAACAAAGTGCTTGGCTTGCTTTCTGAGGCACGAAATACCTATATGTAATAGATGGTCATCCATTCACATACGGAGTCGGCAAGAATTGTTAATTATGACTTAAGAAAAATGAAATACTCACTATACTTATCTAAAAATAAGGTTCTTAGATAATTTATGTTTTTCAAATTCATATTTTGTAAAATTTACAGGTTCAAAAAGAAAGGGAAAAGGAAGGTGATGAGTTCCAGGATAAAGAAGTATTCGTGACATCTGCTTATAAAAAGAAATTGGAGGAAATGCGTTTAGAGGAAGAAAAAGAAAAACGCGAGGAGTATTTGGAAAATATCGGAGATGTTACGAAACAGAAGGATTTAGGTAAATTTACATGCCATTGTCATTTATCGCATAAACAGCATTATGAATGTATCATTTTAAATGCAATAAAAATTCAGTCAGACCAGTAGATGGCATTTCTTCGAATTTTTGGTAATAGAACATGCTACTTAGTTACTTTCCTGTTTTCATTAATTGATCTCAGAACAGTTCTGATGAAAAAATGTTTATAAAGTGCGTTATTTATAAGTTGCGTTTGCACAGGGTCACCATTATTTATTAATTAAAATAGTAATGATTAAGTGCGATACTAATAGCAAGTGTAAACAGTAGGTATTAGGTTTATCACCTTTTTTTAGTAAGCACTTATAATATTTCACACTTTCATACAACGCCATCTATCCCCAAATTAAGCAGAGATTGTGCTACGAGTACAAGACAACTGATAAAAATTATATAAAAATATAATGACAAATTTTCTCTTTCACGGGATAATAAAAGTTCATAATTCAACGCAGATATGTATTTTAAACAAACAAAAACTGCCCATAAAACCTTTAATTATTTTTTAAATGTTTTTTTTTCTCACATAATTAGGTCAATTGAATTAAAAATTATTTGGGGTGTCCGAGGTTTTGCGCATTTAACGTTACACGTTGTATATTTCTAAATACATACATATTTATTATATACTAGCTTCTTCCCGCGACTTCGTCCGCGTATCTTCATAAAATATAGCCTATGTCACTCAGAAATAAAGCAGCATAACGGTGAAAAATTTTAGCAAGCAGACCATCATTTTCCTCCTACAATCAAAAAAACATAAAAACAAACTACCTCTTTATTATAACAAGTGTAGATAAATTACGTCCAGATTAGGGTTTGGGTTGTTTGTGGGTTGTTGGTTGTTAGTTGTTTGTAATTGTGAGTACAATCACGTGTTAAAGTATCGGTCACTAATTACCAGTCACCCTATATAATTAATTCGGGCACACTGCACTTCCAGAATTACCTTTCATTATTAAAAGACATTTTCCGCCGTGCGTGCGTACTAGTGTTTACTAGTAAGCGTGTGTCGCCGCGCGGGCCTCAGTCTTATGGTTTAGTTTTAAGTGTGAATACATTAAAACAGTAATTGTTTTTTTTTCCTTAGGTGGTTTCTACCGTCACTTGTATGAACAGAAATTAGGAAAAGTTGATGAGATAATAAAACCTGAATTGCCAAAAGACAATGATATAGTTGATTCATCTAAAAAATCGACATCTGATTTGAGTGATGCACAAAAGAAGAGAAATTATAGAAAGAGAAAGTCTTCGGAAGCTACACCTTTATCTGAAGGGGAAATAGAGGACTCTGATGAAGAAATCAATCGCGTAAATCTAGACGATATTAGAATGGCTAAACAGAATAAGCTTGACAACATTGATGCTGACTCCGATTTTTCAATAGACGAGTCAAGTGATGAAGAGAAGAAAGATAAAAATGAAGATATAAAACAATCTAAAAGTAAAAGCGAAGGTAGTCCATCAGAAAAGGACAGAAAGCTTAAACACGATACAAAGGAAACAAATGAAAATAAAGAAAATGTTGAAGAACCTAAAGAAAAAATCGATATTTGGAAGAAGCGAACTGTTGGAACTGTTTATGATGAGGCTCTAAAAAGATATTACGAAAGAAAAGCTGCAAGAGGCTGAAAAAATATAAGAGGATAAACAGAATGAAAGATAGGTAATGTTACTTACAAGTCTTACATAAATAAACCAATAAGTATATAGGTACGAGGGTTACTACTACTGTTTTTTTTTCACGCAAATCCAATGCACACTCCCCAAAATGTAAACTATAGAAAATCAACAGGCCAGTAACTCAGCGTCGATGCTCAAGACTTCGAAGTTTTGACTCGACAAGTACATAATTTCCTTCGTTCCTTGCCTATTGCCACTTTAGTTTAGCAATCAGAAATGAAGATGTCCATCTTCATTTCTGATTTGATCACGCAAGGAAACTCCGAGCATAAACTTATATGTATTGTAATGTAAAACTGAATGAATAATTAATCTATCAATATTTGACTTTACCACATCACTATTTGAGTAGCATAGAACTTGCGAGAATGTTCTACTGAATAGAATAACTCCAAAATAAACTTTTTCTTGACGCCTTATGGTTGATTTTGACTAACCATTTTATTAATATTCGTAAAATTAAACAAAATGAGATTTTTACTAGAAAACAATGAAAATTGTACTTACCGATGATACGAAACACCTCCATTTTTAAGATTATTTCTCCTGCTATCATTCTTCCACTCCAAAACGGTACAATACGGCAAAGTTAAAGAAATACGAATTTGTCGCGAGTCTAGCATTTCGACGCGATGTTAGAACGAGACTGGGGTCGATTTAGCGTAACAACACTTAATTGTGGCACGCGTGCCACGCCTACTTAGCACTTCCACTATTTTTCTGTGTTCCGTGTGTAAAATAATATTATGACATAAAAAAATCTGCCATAAAAGGTAGACCCTTGCAGAACAACTCTAGTCTCGATCGAATCAAAGGCTTTCTCGTAGTCCACAAACGCTAGGCAGTGACGCAGATTATACTCCTCGGTCTTCTGTATACCCTATCGTAGCGTATGTACTTATGTGGTGTATGGTGCTGACGTCTTTTCGGAATCCGGCTTGTTCGGGTAGCTGGAAGTCGTCGAAACTGCGCGCGAGACTGTTCGTGATGACCCTAGAAAAAACCTTGTAGACATGGCTCAGAAGTGAGATGGGCCTAAAATTCTTGAGGCCTTCTCGCCCATCTTAGAGTACCACCACCTCCTCTTCATACCTGTGGTGTTTTTCCCTCGAGTATGACGGAACCAAACAGCTTCTGAAGGGCCTTAAGGATCGGTTTCCCACGCGCCTTCAGAAGTTCGGCCGTAATTCCGTCATCACCCGGCGCCTTGTTATAAAGCTGCTTCTGAGTCATCCTAATCTCGTAAAGGCTGACGTTCAGGATATCTGTGGTATCGGTTACGGTATAGTGTCGGGTCAATGTAGCTCTTGGGTCGTTTGCTAGATTCGCAGTGGGTTTGGTGATTGACGTGTAAAACTGTCTATAAAAAGCCTCGAACGCTCCCAGAAGCTCCGATTTCTTCTCTTCGGACTTCGGAATAACTGCCATCGCTGGTCTTCAGTTTCGTGAGCTAGCCGTGCCCAATCTCTTTCAAACACCTTGGAGCTCTTATTTAGCTTAATTGCGTTTCAACAAGTTAGGGTTCCATTTGTTGAGCCGCCGATATAATGCACGCATCGTCTGAAGTCTGCAGAATCATCTCACGCCTCTCCTTCATAAGTTCAAGAGTACGTAGTCATTGTCGTCGTTCATCTGTGAGCCTCTTGCTCTTATTTGTGTTCGAGTCATAATCCCTTGAATGCCAACTAGAGTTGGGTAAATAGCCGGATGCTTTGAGTTATTATCGATTATAATCCATTAGTAGCCATTAACAGCCTCGCAATGGATGATAACCCTGCTATTAATGTATTGTTAAAAAAATAAATGCTTTTTTTTGTTTAGTGTAAAATCTGTGGGTGTGAAGTGTGAACATAAATTGGGTGCGTATACGCAGTGTGATTCAATGTATTGTAATTATTTTTATTTATTTTCTCTCTTTGTAAGTGAAAAAGTGTTAATAATAAAATAAATACAATTTTTTTGGGAAATTCAGTTTTGTTAATTTAGAGGAGATCCAATACTATAAAAACCATAATTACTATTGACACATCGCTTTGTGATTTAACCGTCTACCTAGGTAATTAATTACTATATTTAACAAAGCGAGCAAAATATGTAAGTGTACTGTGCGTTCCAAATGAGAATAGGATCGATTTTTTGTTGTGACGTCACGATTTACTGTCAAATCTAAGAAATTTGGTCAAAATTGAGGAACTTGGAGATGAGTAAAATTGAAGAACTGAATTCTGATTAAACTTTTTTCGTTCACAGTTCGTAAATAAATTAAATTTTTCGTAAAATAGTTAGTTTCAAAATTTCTTTCCTTGATTTGACAGTAAATCGTGACGTCACAACATGCAATCGATCCTATTCTCATTTGGAACGCATTGTATGTATTAATGATGTAACAAATGATTTCTCACATTCACGAAGGCGAATGTGAATGCGAATATTCAAACTCAAAATCGAACTCAAAAAGTTATCTCGACGTTGCTGATCGCCGTATCTAGACGTTGACGTCGTGGTGGGGCTTGTGCGATCCAATAAAACCTAGGTCTGTGTCGGTAGCGCTTGCTTTGCTGTAACATGCCTAGGGTGAGGGGCCAGACCAAGAGAGATACAATCCGCGGGGCAGTTTTGTGGCGCACTATTGAGCATTATTAGAGATCGGGTCCGTGGGGTCAGACCCGATCTCCCGGGAGAATTCTTGTTCTTCATCTCAGGCTTTCCTTTATTGCCCGGCCGTAGTGAACAATGATGAAGAACAGATCTCCCACCTCTCTCTTGCCTTTATTGGCTGGTTTGAGTGGAGATTCGCAAGAGCAAACGCGCTCGTGAGAAGGATGTATAATCCAGTAAGGTGCTGGTAGGGATCTTGATCGTACTTCTGGGATTGTCCTGATAGCAGTGGTATACCTCTCCACTCCTCAAGCACATCAGGATATGTTGCCCTCTTGTTGCGTCTCTTGCTACGTCACTTCGTGCTAGCGACCGTTTTGGGGGCCCATTTATTGAGTGTGCAAGTCACGATGGAAATTAACATAGTTTCTGGTAACCAGTCCACTTAAGACCCCAAAAATCATAGCCTTATATTAGTTTTCCACATGTTGCAATAGTTTCCCTTCAACCGGGGTTTGTCCTTGGATGCACTAGCATAGCACATACAGGGATAATCTAGATAATTATATGTAGATAACCTCATAGTCTCATAATCACATAACAGCGTATGTAGCGTTGTATGGTAAAGGCACCTTCAAATTAGTCGCATGCCCCGCGACGGCAGCGCGGCGGCGGCGCTGCTGTTGCGCTGCTTCGTTATTTCATATCCCGTCGTCACGGGTTGGGCGCTCTTAAGAAGAAGATAACCAAAGAAAACGATGGGTTATGTGTGGAATTATAAAAAATACGCATGCGCCGGATGGAAAGATCTTGGAAGTATTTCTATTAAGATGCAAAAGAAATGAAGAGACTTCAAATATTATCTGTATTTATAAACATTATTGATTAATTACATTATATATATTATATGATTACGCTAGCTCCAACTTTATCCAAGTCCAGTATTTAACAAACGATTATGGTCCAACATAATGCGCCTTGCAGTGCACTGAAAAATGAAAAAAAAAAGCCTTAAAAAATGAAATATTTCATATAGAGCCACAATAAATTTGAGCCTGGGAACTATAATAAAAAATTGCAACATTCTAAAAATGCAGATAAATCACTACAGTTATAGGTATAGTTAAAGTTTGGTACGTCTGTCGGGCCGCCGCGCCACTGAAGCGATCTGAATCAAATAATCAGCTTTTATTTCGTAATTATGCTAAACTGGGCTGTGATTGATTCAAAATAAACGATCTCTGCTATCCACATGTGGATTTTTCTGTCGAGCTATTTAATAACAGCTATCGTGTGGCAGATTATCAGAAAAATTGTTACCTATGAATTCAGAAACCGGATCATTTTCTCCTTCCGCTCTCATTGTTCCAGTGATTTCCTCATTCTCGACCATAGGGAGTACTAGTTGAACGAATTCTGGTGTATACGGTGGGGCAATTGCATCTAAAACCTGTTGAAATGTCAAATAAGTGACAGAATTGAACAGAACAGAGTTAGAATATAGGGTAGTAAAATATGTAGTGGTCAAATGGGCTGTTATTTATTGTTCTTTCTTTTTACGAAACTTATTATTTAAGGATCAAAAACATTACGTCTATCCTCCCTTTATGTCTATACTATTATAAATACGAAATGAACTTTCAAGCTAGTAAAATTTTAAGTGACTGTACTGAAATGACGGCCGCGCGAGCGTGTCGCCATCGTCACTGCACCGTAAAGAATCACTTTGCCTTGTATACAAAATTACTTTCGCTTCTATATTAGTATGGATAAGTAGAATATTCAAAAACTAAGAATATGATGTGTTAGTAACTTACCTCTGTAATAAAGTATCTAATTAAAGATATGTCAGTATCACCGCGCTGCCAGCACTGCTTTATATAACGCAGGACAGGCACCACACATCCTCGGCTGAGTAAGTTTACCATCCTATCAAGTAACATTTTCTTCAATTCCAACTGAAAATAAATAGTTATTGAATGTGTTTATTCATGATACTTACAAATAATGATATAAAACACCTATTATAGTAATAGGTTATACCTGAACTAAAATTTCTAATTCATCTTGTGGAGATTCAAATAATTGCACTAGTAATCTCAGGAGTCGGTGATGCAGTAATTGGTGACAGGATGCAACTTCATCTAGGAGAGCCAAATGGACAGGGCAGTGTTCGGTGCACAACTTAAAGTATGAAGGCTCTGTAACAACACATTCTACCCAAACTAGGACTCCCATTCCGACGACAGGAAATCTAAAAGTATAAAAATGTGTCAGTGCAAAAATGGAGGTTAATTTAATTCTACAAATATGTTTTACTTCGATACTAATTCATAAAACTGTATTTAAATCGATGATTACCTTATGCAATGGTAGAGGGTAGGTAATTCTGCGATCAGTTCACTAGAACTAGCAGAACTGCTACACACAGCATGCACTTTTTCAATAGCTTGAACTGTAGCCTTCAATTCATCTTTGACTGGCCTGCCAGGAGTCTGACCCTCGCACACGCTTGCAGCATATGCCAATAAATACATGTATTTTGATTTATGTTCAGGATTTAGCTTGCTTCCTAATTTAAATAAGGCATCAACCAGGAGTTCTGAAAAATTTAAAATGTAATGAGGTTATTTATGAATATTTCAGAGATATCTAACTTTAGACTGTGAGTTCTGATAAAACATTGAAACTATTTCATGAGTTCATATGTAAGTATCCAATACATAATCACTAAAATATAAAGAATACAATCAGATGTTCACATTCATATTCGCGTAACTTCATAAAACGTAGGAAGCGGCTTCGCGATTTCAGGCTCTGACGGTAATGTCACGCATCGATGTAACATTGTATATATGTCATAGATCGTTCTACAGTGATTCCGGAGTTTTTACTATGATTATTTTATTGTTGGGGAATCACAGTTGGTGGAAGGTTTTATTACAATATAATGGTACCTATCTAATAAAGGAAAAGTTCAAAGGAGAAGGCGTTTTTAGTGCAGAACTCGGAATAAGTACCTACTTACCAAACATTAGTTCCATAACTGTTTTAGTGAGACCCTATAAGTATTGTGATTGTGTCGTATTGTTAAAGTGCATACCACCATTGTAATTTAACTTATTATTACTTTTTCAAGCATGCTCTTCATAGATAATTAAAAATGTGAAAACATGTCATTGGTTAACCCTTCAGATACCGTCAATTAGAGACACAATAGTAAGACAATAGATGCGCGGCCACCGGTGGTCGCTTGGGGATTCATGAATTAATAGTGGCATAATTATTTGTTATTTCGTTAGTTGTTAATACTGTTTGTTTTCCGGTTGTAATTATATAAGCCCTTAAAATTGTTTATCTATTAAAGTTTGTAGATATGTCTCTATGTTTATCCAAACTAATCTTCATAACACTTACCTAAAAACTGAGGAATTCTTAACAAATGTACCGGTGGTGGCTCTGGCTGTGTGTAAGCTCTAAATAATACTGAAATATCAGCAGGGTTGAGCGCACCACGTGACAACATGGCTGCCAATGCCGTACGAGCGTTGCGCCATGATTCGCCTGACGTGAGGGCCAGTGTAATGGGGGTCACGTCATGCCCACTGCAACAACGAACAGTTACATTACACAACTAGCAAGTAATATAATACTAGTTTGATAAAAATGGGCAAATATTTTTATTGTAGCCGAGACGGAACACGCCCAACCTGCAATAATTGTTTACATGTGTCTACTATATCATTTATTCGGAAATAATAAATAAAACTTCGTAAATATAATATTAGCGAATCTTTCATGTTTTTTTTAGTACATACCTAAATAGGTATATCAGGGCACATATTATTAAACAAAAAGAAACTAAGCATAGGCCTATCAAAGAGATCGACAAGAAACGAGCCACTAAAGTGGAAATTTGGCATTGGTAGATTTTTTTTCGTTTTAGAACTTAATCTTCACAATGCTATAGGTCCCCAGGGCGCTTTAGTAACTGCAAATTTAGCACCCGTCCCTCCCCTACAACTAAATACAACCTATCTGATTATACTCTAGACGAATTGCAGATTAAAATTAAAAATAATATGACAAGAAGCCCTTGTCTTTTAAAGAGGAACAGCTGCAGTCTAGTTACCTATAAAGGTTAAAAAAAAAATGCTGTAATAACATACCTTTGCTGTGCACAACGGGTTATTTCTTGACCAAGTCTTTTCATGATGGCGCCTCCTCTAGGCTCCTGAGAAAGTATGTGCACAATGACTTGGCTGTACACATATGTGTGAGCACCGTGGCAGACCATTTTCTGTAATGCGAAATTCTTGTTAAAAAGGATGGAACATTTAAGTAAAACATACAAACATCCGCACATAGTTCCTCCTCCTTTTTGTGAAGTCGGTTAAAAGAGCCATTTGTGCTACAAAGGAAAATACTTGTATTTCTCCTTTAAAACTACGCAACGGATTTTGATGCGGTTTTTTTTAAGAGTGATTCAAGAGGAAGGTTTATATGTATAATAACATCCATTAAATAGTGGAGAAATACTGTTACCCGAGTGAAGCCGGGGCGGGTCGCTAGTCTCTTGATAAGGCTTAAAGTACAGTTGGGCCCGACACGAGCAAGGTGATACATACCGCACATTCGTTAACACTGTTTTGCCAATCATCAGAACTCTGCAGAAATCCAACAATAGCCGATTTGAGAACCCTTGAAAATACTTCAATCTGCTGTGCTGCTGTTGATATGCTTGTAATTTCTCCTTGAAATCCAGCATCTGATATTAACTAGAAATCATTGAATTGATTAGGGTTAGGACAGATTCAATTAAATCTCATTTTACTGCTAACTCTACTTGTTTTCGGGCGTGAACAGTGTTTTACTTCGAAAGACTTAATATGTTTTATTCATAAAACGCTCACCACACGCCGGGACTCAAACGTGCCTAGTTTAAGTAGTGTTGCGAACCGACATATATATGTAAAAATTGCATATTTTTAAATAATATTTATTATAAAATACACGATTTTTATTTGAATTTTTTGGACTATTATTGTTTCCTAGAAATATTTTAAACAAAAACAAAACACGCAAGCGCACGTTTTGAACTTGAAACAACAAAGAAAAAAAAAATGTTAAAACCAGTCAATTTCGCATCACTAGTGTTGTTGTGTTGTGTGTGTTGTTTTTTTTTTTGTTTATGTTATATGTTTGACATTATTTAATCACTTGACATTATATGTAATCATTTTGTTGACAAAGTATAATGTAACATTATGTAATTGACTTGTAAGTATCCCTTACCAATAAACTACTATGACTATGACTACTATGACTAATATATGTGACTGGCGTATATCTATCACGTGTACTATATGTATATACCCTTCAAAAATTGACTAACAAACAGACACAGTACAGTACAGTTTGCAGTTTAACAGTTTTACAAATCTATCGTAACATCATCAATCATCAAATAAAGTCGCACTTACGATCTTTTACTATAACAAACATTTTTCACATTTTCACGATCTCGTATATCGCACTCTTACATAATTATCTAGTCAGAAAGGGTGCGATATAATGATCATTTGTAGAATAGTAATGCTGGTGTCCTAACTAGGTTGTCCTACCAATTTGATAAGCTATTTTAATCAATATGTTGCTATCATTAATGATGAAAATACTTTGTGCCAGCATTTCGATAAATCTTGCTATCTTAATAGTGTGAGGGTAGATTGATAAAAAAATATGGCACATCAGTAAAACATGTTAACTTAGCTAATTTCGTGAGTCTTATTAACTGTTTGTAAATGGGCCATAATAATAATATTCCATAACTATCACACAACACCGTCTAGTCCCAAGCTAAGCAAAAATAAGGAAAATACCTAAAAATCAGAACAAAAAGTATCACAAACTGTTGTAAAATACGTGTATTCTAAAGTACTATTTTTCTCAAAACTGCCGGGTCAGATTTTGATGCACCTTTACACAAGGGTGTAGTTGAGGTATCCCTATATAAGTACCATAACAGTGTCGCTATTGGTTCATAGACCACTTCCCATACAAATGTGCCCAGTCTCCTTTGTTTCTCTTGCTTATTTTGATGTAAGACTCAGGAGACCGCAGCGGTCCTCCCATAGACAGACATCGGTTGATGGACCCGGGTATGTCTCCACAGTTGAGTTAGTAAGATTATATATATATATATATATGTGCTAGATGTTCACATTATGATTGTGTCATGTAGGTGTATATAATGTCTGTAGAAGACATTTATAAGGCATGGAAATATGCTGCATCAGCATATTTCCATACCCTGACACCTCAGGGTAGTGTTGCAAAGTTTCTTTGCTGTTAATTTCTTTTTTGATATTTATCACATAGAATTATCAGCGTTGAGGAAAAAGTTCGCCCTATAAGAGTGAGAGAGAAATTGAATAGAAATACATTATTTACTTTAATTAAAACACAATTCAGTTAAAAAAAATAATGTAATTCTGTTTAACTTTGAGTTTGCGATAGAGGATTACTGTGGATGCACTCTGCTCTATCTAGGGGAGATAGGCCATTAAATTAAGTCATTCAATTTATAATTAAGCTTACCTTAATGGTAAAGTTGAGCATAAGGCAATCAGGATACTCTTCAGCCAATCTATAAATTAAAGACCGCCAAGTTGGATGCTCAATCATTTCTGTCAACCAAGCTGGAGTCTGAAAAAATATTTGAGATGAAACTTTATGCCACTAGCTTATTAAACACGTTACAAAACTAAATGTGTTGACCACACTTACTTCACCCTCCTCAGTAAATATAGTGTCAGCTTTTTTGGGGTCAAATGTTTTTAAAATCATATCCTTCAAATGGTTTTCAACCATTGCTTGTACCTCGGTCACTTTAACCCCTGAAAATTTAAATATTTTGTACACAGCTTAGTTTTGGGTTTTATTTTTATTATAGTAGGAGTCTAAACTAATATACAGTTGAATCCGTTTATAATGACATCGAAAGGAATTGACAAACACGTCATAATAAGCTGACGTCATACAATGCGTTTTGTGAAAAACAAACCTTTTTTATGTAAATATGTATGTATTTAAGTGTTTTAATGGAGGAACATAGTAACTACACATGTATACATACATTTTTTTTTTTAAATCCGTATAAACTAGTGCTTGACTGCGATCCCACCTGATGGTAAGCAGTGATGCAATCTCTGATGGTGAGGCGCACTAGTTTATTAAAAGCCTATTCACTCTAGCCTTGAAGATACCCAAATTATAATCGGACGGGAAGACCACAGCAGGCAGATTGTTCCATTCCTTCGACGTACGCGGTATAAACAACGAGGCGAAACGCTTAGTCCGGACCGTAGAGGTTTCAACAACGTATGGGTGGATACTCGCCGTACGTCGGGTTGTCCGATGGTAGAATTGAGAAGGCGGAATCAAGTCATGCAATTCCTGCGCACACTCTCCAAAAAGCATCCTGTAAAACACCGAAAGGCTGGCTACCCTACGCCTGTGCTCAAGGCTTTGAAGGTTGGACTTAACCAAATCTGGATCACCAATTAGCCTTTTCGCACGCCTTTCCACCGAGTCCAAAGCTGCCAGGTGGCATTTTGCAGCACCAGCCCATATGTGGCTGCAGTACTCCACACACGAACGGACCTGCGCTTTGTATAACATTAAAAGCTGTTCCGGTGTGAAGTACCGCCGGACTTTTGCAAGAATGCCAAGTTTTCTAGCAGCTACTTTGGCTTTGGACTCAATGAACCGCCCAAAGTTAAGGTCTGAGGAAATTTCGACTCCCAAAAGGTGAAGACGGTCGGTACACTCCAGGGAAACATTCCGAAAAGCAGGAGCTAAGGTGAACGGGCTCCTTTTAGCGGTAAACAGACACGCTTGCGTTTTGGAGGCGTTGAATCCCACAAGATTGGCTTCACCCCACTTGGAGACTGCCTGAAGTGAGATATTCGTACACTCTACCATAGCCTCTCTTTCGGACTGTATTAGCTCCTTACTAGCCCGAGCACCGGGCAGGTATCTCTCTACAACTGTGCTATCATCTGCATACCCATAGATACCGGGCACCAGCAGATCGTTGATATGCAACAGGAAGAGAGTTGCAGAGAGAACAGACCCCTGAGGAACTCCGGCATTAATCGTCATCGGCTCTGATGAGCATCCGTCGACAAGAACTCGAAGAGACCGTTCACTCAGGAAGTCTTTTACCCAGTTGATCAGACCAGGGGAAATGCCGTACGCTGGAAGCTTACTCAATAGGCTAGCGTGCCATACCCTGTCAAAGGCCTTCGAGACGTCTAAGGATACGGCAATCGCTTCCCCATTCTTCTCGAGGGCCTCGCCCCACAAGTGGGTGGCATACGCTAGTAGGTCCCCAGTAGACCGCTTGCGGCGAAACCCGTACTGCCGATCACTGAGGAGATCGTTACCTTCCAGATATGCCATGAGGCGCGAGTTCAATACACGCTCCATAATCTTGCAGAGTATGGAGGTTACCGAAATCGGCCGATAGTTGGAAGGATCGGCACGACTGCCCTTTTTGGGCACGGGTTGCACGTTAGCAAGCTTCCAGGACTTGGGCACTATACCGGTCCTAAACGAGAGGCGATACAAATTATTAAATACAAATTAAATCAAAACAAAAATTGCACATAATAAGTACATTATACACATACAAATGTATTTTTTAATGTAAGTAATCTATAATTTTGGTCTGCTTTTGTTTTTTCATTTTATTGTAAAAAACAGTCTCTGATACTATTGTGTATATAAGCCATCGCTATGGTCAACGTCGTCTGGAATCAATGAACATTACTGAGTACCCGGAGGTGTAAATAATCATGTCGGTCATTATAACCGGACATAATTTATTAAAAATGGGTCATAATAAGCGACATGCTACTGTAAGGGAAGTCATAATATCCGACTGTTTTATAAAGAATTTTATATAAAAATCAAACTTTGTAGTGTAATGACATCACAATAATCGGTTGGTCAATATAGGTGGAGTCATAATAAACGGATTCAACTGTACTTTGTTATTTGTGAGAGGTTGATTTGGAAGTACTTGCTAAAATATTTTTTAAATATGAAAGAAAGAAGCCACAAGGAAAATCTAGTAAAAAATAAAAACAAACAAGATTATGAACTCTTCCTTTTTTATAAGTGAAAAAACTGTGATTCCATTATTTCTAACTGACCTCCAAGTATTAGCCATTCTGCTAGTAAATTAGCCATTTGAGCTACTGCATTGTAGTTCATAGACAACTGCTCAATCACTTGTTCTGGATTGCCACCTGCTTGGAAGTATCTCTTGAGCTGACCAAATATTCCTGGTTCCATAATATAATCTGGTGTTTTAAATTTTTCGAGACATTCATGTAATACTTCTTCTGGATTTTCAATGACATCTTCATTTCCTTCTTCCTAAATTATACATTAAAAAAAAAAACATTTAAATATCTTGCTGTTATGTCTGTAGCAAGCTGTGCGAGTGGTAATATTTTTTTTTTTAGTTGTATACAGCAATTGGCTTGCTTGCTTGGCTATTCTAATGCTTAACATTGTAAACGGGAATGTGATTATATTTTATTGTGTTATATTTTATCTAGTCTATTTTGTCTCAACAATTGATTTTTACAATATTTTAGTAGTAAAATATTTATAATTTTAACTTACTTCATATTGATTGTGATTTGGGGCTTCCCACGTTCGTTCATCTTCATACTGGCTAGGCATATTTCGATACGGTATTTAATATGTAAATTATATAAATGTAAAATATATATTTCACTTTATCACACAAAGACACATACAATAAAATTAGTAATATAGGAAATATAATCAAGATACAAACAACTAAACAACGCCAAAAACAACACGATCACGACGTTCACAACACATTCTTTGCTGTCAAAATGACAGTTTAAAGTAGAGCTAGCTAGAGATGAAACGTATATACGGGAACAGGTATTACCTACTCCGTACGCACTACACGTAAACGGGTATCGAGTATTTAGGCGTATCGTGTCTGAACGAGTCTCACGCGTACGCACTACATAAACGCGTCCCGGGTATTTAGGCGTATCGCATCTGAACGAGTCTCACGCGTACGTACGAGTACGTAATCGTAGATACTTGAAGTACCATACTCATACTCACGCGCGAACGGTGGAATCACGTTTATTTGTGCAGTGTGGACTGCAAGTCACCTATTGTTGCACTGTGTTGTTAATGTATTAGTAATATTAATAATTTTATAAATGTAAAATATGTTTCATCGTTGTTTTAAATATTGATTCAATTGATTTGTAAGATTCAATAAATTTATTAGATATTAAAATATCGATAATGATATATAAACAAAAAAATATGTTTATTAGAAAGTGATTTGAAGAAATCGAATAGTTTGTGTAGGTAGTCTAATCCATAAACCGGAAAAACTTCATTACTTGATCGTCTCGATATTACATAAACGTACGAAGACGCCCATATTCCTTAAGACATCGAAACGTCATTATACTCGAGACGCACAAATACTCGAGACGTCTAAATACTCGAGTCGCCTAAATACTCGAGACGCCTAAATACTCGAGACGCCTAAATACTCGAGACGCCTAAATACTCGTAGACCTAGTATCTAGAATAGGTATTTGTACGGACTATTATATTCTAAGACTAAGTACATATTCTACCTAGTATAATATCTCACCTCTAGTTTGAAGAGCAGTTTTTTTTTTGGTAATTAATGACCTAGAGTCTGTCTAATGAAAGCGTAACCTGGAGTTTTTTTTTTAAATTAAAGTGGCAACATTATTTTGCCGCCAAAATCACGTCTAAGTCTATGATTGCAATTGTCAGTTTTTTGAAACAGATATTTATTTATCAACAATAACTGCTTTATCATGGGTAAAACAATATAAAGTTATGTGCGAAAGCTGCTACACACTATCATCAGTGAGTTTAAACAAAAACAAGAAGAGAAAGAAGTTGTTTTCTAAGAAAAACAACAATGTTTATACACGATCTTGGATTTTTAAGTTAGTGTGACACTATAATCTTGATCATTGTTGACTGACCACTAGATATTTTTACGGTATGAATGATGATGACTATTTTAATTAACTATCGCAGTTTTGTGCTCTTGGTATTCTTGTCGGAAGGCCAAAATGCCAAATTGTAAATAAAGAATATACGGCATTTGAGAGAACAGATAAAATAAATTTGGAATAATAACTAACATTTTGTGTATTATTAACCTTTACCATACATCTACCAATAAATAAATCTACACAATTTTAAGTTCTTATACAACTATTGTACAATCGTCATATATAAAAAAATACTCAAGTACCAAAACTTTTTTCTCCTACTATTTCAATAATACCATATTCAAATTTTTGGGTTTCAACCTCCTTTTCTCAGGTCACGCTTTCAGTAGACGGACTCTAGCTATCAAGGCTTTTCAGTACTTAATATTTTTATAACACTTATGCACACTGACCTCTATTTATAGAGGTCAGTTTCAGTATGTTACAAAGTACTCTGTGGTCAGTGCTTATCACTGTCCGTTGCTGTCGTCTATTATTTTTTATCACACTCGACTGGTGGCAAAATGGTGCATAGATGAAAATAAGTACTAACGTAAACTGGTGGTTGTTAAAAGTGCGCTTTGTCGGCTTTGCCCAATTACCTGGTTGTTCTTCGCCATTCTGGCCCTGTCGACGGTAACGAGAGTGAACGGCACTAAAACGTCGTTTGCTGAGGTTGCAGAGTGCTCACGCCGGGCGCCCTGCGGCTCCGTGCCAATCACCGCGGCTCCTCCATGTGCCGCCGCCCGACCCCTTCGCCCCGCCCCGCTGCCTGTACACGTAGCCCCAGCGAATCCGCGTCATCTGGATTTCGCCAGCGTCACCGCGAGCGCCTCTGCCGCTCCTTTATTGAAGCCTTTGCCTGATAAGGCACTGAACAAGGCTGGTAACGACGATGGCTTCGTTACGGTGCAAAGGAAGAAGCACCGAAAGCAAGCCAACCGGAACCTCTGCGGCAAAGCACCAGTTACACCTAGTGCGAGTGTGCGTGCCGCTCAGCCGAACACGCCGGTGTATATCTCCCGCCTGCATTACACCACAAAGGTGGAGGACATCGTCGAGTATGTGCGCCAAAAGTCGAAGTACACACTGAGGGTGCAGTTGCTGGAGTCGCACCATAATGTCAATTTCAAAGCGTTTGTGGTGCGAGTCCCGAACACTTTTCTGCCCCACATGTTGAAGGAAGAGTTTTGGCCGCAGGGCGTGGTGTTCCGTCGCTTCCGCGGACAGATGCCACAGAACAGCACGAAGTGAACTTAGTGCAATGTGAAGTGTTACTAACATAGATTTAAGTCTTATTTACTAACGAAAAGATGTGATTACTCTATATATATGTTAGTCGGTAAGGTATATGTCTATGGGCCTAGATGCCTGATAATAAATGATTTATTATTATTATTTTTATATATTTATTTATCTCAGGACCTGAGGTCCTGGACCTTTGGAAGGCGTACGAGGAGCCGAAACCAACTCGCAGAGGCCCTTTTAGATGCTTTTAATGATGGATTGTGGTACCAACCGGCGATTATCCCTGTATGCGCTATGCTAGTGCATCCAAGGACAACCCCCGGTTTGAAAAACTATTGCGATACAATATGGAAAACAAAATAATAAGGCTATGATTTTTGGAGTCTTAGGTGGACTCCTCCAGAATCATGGAACTATGTTAAGACTATGGCCCCTGCCTGAACAATGTTATTAAGATCCATCGATAAAAGGCAGGGGGTGACTTGCACACTCAATAAATGGGCCCCCAGAAACGGCCGCTAGCACGAAGTGACGTAGCAACAAGAGGGCAACATATCCTGAGGCGCTTGAGGAGTGGAGAGGCATACCACGGCTATCAGGACAATCCCGGAAGTACGGTCAAGATCCCTACCAGCACCTTACTGGATTATACATCCTTCTCCCGAGCACGAGCTCTTGCGAATCTCCACTCAAGCCAGCCAATAAAGGCAAGAGAGAGGTGGGAGCTCTGTTCCTCGTCAGTGTTCACTACGGCCGGCCAATGAAGGCAAGCCGGAGATGAAGAAGAATTCTCCCGGGAGATCGGGTCCGTGGGGTCGCTAATACCCAACAGTTCGCCACAAAACTGCCCTGCGGATTGTATCACTCTTAGTCTGGCCCCTCACCCTAGGCATGTTACGGCAAAGAAAATTCTACCGATACAGACCTAGGGTATTTTGGAGCACACAAGCCCCACCACGACGTCAACGTGGAGATACGACGATGGGGTTATTATTATTATTATTAAAACTAGTGATCACGACATCAGCGAAATAATTATCGATAAATGTTAGTAAAAAAGATTATACAATTATATATCCTATGTATACCTAAATGTGTAGGTACTTTATTCCGTTATATTAGTAAGTTTTAAAGTATATTTTAAACTTAGTGTTAGTGATGGGCAAAAAGTAATTAGATTAACAATTACAAATTACAGTTACATTGTAATTAGTAATTGAAATACTTTGTAACAGATTACTTAAGTAGGTAATTAATTATAATGAGTCCTTATTGTAATTGAATTACAAGTTAATCTAATTACATTATAACAGATTACATAAGTAATCTGATAAAATGTAATTACACATTTATATAAGCATTTTTGTAAGATGCAAAAAATACCCTATTTAATAGTTCTGACAAATTTGAAAATAAAACATAATTATACAAAAAAAAAATTTAATCATCTGTCAATCATTGTTTTATTTTAAATCTTTTATTAGTTATAATTTTCGCAACAGGTTAATAAAAAGCCAAAGTTGCTACTAGGAAACTAGGCGTTCTTGCAAAGGTCCGGCGGTACTTCACACCGGGATAGCATTTAATGTTATACAAAGCACAGGTCCGATGTGTGGAGTAGGTACTGCAGACACATATGGGCTGGTGCTGCAAAGTGCCACCTGGCAGCTTTGGACTCGGTGGAAAGGCGTGCGAAGAGGCTGATTGGTGATCTAGATATGGTTAAGTCCAATGTTCTAAGCCTTGAGTACAGGCGTAGGGAAGCCAGCCTTTCGGTGTTTTACAGGTTGCATTTTGGAGAGTGTGTGCAGGAATTGCATGACTTGATTCCGCCAACCTAAATCTATTAAATATCAGGGTATAACACTAAATTAAAACCACGATCATATTAGTAATGTCTCTACGATCGAATCCGTAAACACACTCATGTCTTTAAAAACCTTAAGCACAGAAGACAGCACTCTAAAGTCGTAACTTTAGAGTCCGCTAACTCCCTCAACCGTATCTACTGTAGTGGACTGTCTATCTGGCTGGCACTCTTTATCTACTTACCTACTGCATCTTTTCATGGAGCAGGCAGACAACAGATCTGTACTAGTAAGCTAAAGTTTTTAAGTTTCGCTAACGATTTTGCTACTATACACAGGCAACATTCTAACTTGAACATTGGTTGTCTTACTTAATCCTATCCTAAAAAAAGGACAAATTTCAGCCGATGCTTTCTTGTTCCAAGGGCCTTGTTTTATGATATTGCTAATAAGTAGCTTACAATCTATTCATCAACGAAACATGAAAGCAGGCGTAAGGTTTCAAAATAAGACCACGGGAAATTTCTAAAAAGGGAATGCAAAGGTCAACTGAAGTAACCCTTGTGGGTTTAAGTCTGATACTCCTTGCTGCTAAAAAGAGAGGGTGAAGTTATTTGATGAACTTTCGAGTAATTCCGCAGACCTACATTACGGGTAACTTACCGTTTGAAGGCTATCTCACTCATTTAGTTAGTATTCTATTTTGATAGCTTTTAAGAATATAAGGCATTCTACAAAGTACTGTTAGCAGCAAAAACAAAATGCAAACATTGTTTTTAAAAACAAGATTTGCTTTTTCGAACAATATTAGAATTTATGTTTGAATTTAGCCCTGTTCTTTGATGCAGTTTATGGATCCACCAGTGATAATTCTACAAGGTCTATGTTGGCACCTACACCATTTCACAGCGTGGCTCTGCTCCCATTATCATCATTACCATTTTCCTTGCAGAACAGTCAATAGTGGAAAGCCAATCAAAAGGAATAGAAAAACAGAGAACACTCAAATGTTATGTGATGAATTTATTTGTGCTGGCTTGTTGCTACTTGTGTCGATTAAAACGATTCAATCAGTTTCGATCATTGTATTTGACAAGCGAAGGGTTAGTAAGTGCTTTAGGTCTACATTACATTCGGGATTCTAAGGTATGATTAGGCCATATCCCGGTAACAAGTTTGTCTTTACCTATGCTGTATATTACTGTGAAAATCCAAACAAAGATCAAAATACAATTATTATACAAAAAAAAATATTTTATTCCTAAATCCTCGGCAATTTAGGACGCAATAAGTCAATTTAATTGTTTTTTAATTTAGGTAATCATATGTAGGTACCAAGGTTGCCATTATGTAGGTTACCTATAGGTACGAGTACCTACGTTATGAAGTATAAATTGCTAAGCAATGCAAGATTGTTCCGTCACATAAATAGCTTTATTTATAAAAACTTTACTTATTAGCTACATTAAACCAAAATTTAAATAATGACTCCAATTAACGGAGAAGTTTCTCAACACGCTTCACTTCACTTTATAAATATTTGTAATAATTATCCGAGAAGAAATGGCCGATAGATTTTGAAGGAAAAGCAGGCAGCCTACCGACAAATAACCCTACAAATGTAATAAACTGAATAGTCTTATGTAGTACACAAGATACAGAAATATAATTATTTTTTATTTTTTATTGTTGATAGGTTTTCGCTTGACCGCTATCTCACCTGATAGAAAAAAATAAAAATAAATAAATGTTATTTATGAGTATGTTTTAAGTATTAAGATCGTCTCTCACAGAACTTTTTAGTCCGCAATGCCAATGTTTGATTTTCACTGGCAAGTACATAGGTAACTTTATAGATATTTATGAATTTATCACCCTGACCGTAACATAACATAAGGCTTTAATGGATGGTCAAACGTTAACTTATTCATGAGGTTTGGTTCGGTATCTTTAACTGTTACTGTCTGCTAAACTGGAATGTGGCGTTCATTGTCGGACAATATCGTCTGGTCTAGACAGAAAGCAATGTTGTAACAGCCTTTATCTTGCTTGCCATCCTACTGATTTAGGTTTAAAGGCGAATAAATATCATGTTTAGAATCCATAGCTTTAGATAGCCTGAATGTTCACAGTAATATACAATATACAGGATGTAGAGTTGAAGCGAGTCCTGGATGGCTACTCATTTTGTTTAGGTTTTTACGTAAGTACTATTAACAATTTGGAGTTTTATTTTTAACACAAGTTTAAATATAGAAATGTATCTACTTAAATAATAATATACCGATTTAAGTTTTACCTGAAATAAATGTTACTTTAATGATTTTTATTTATTCAAAGGAAGTAACTATTCGTTTTCATTCGAAAATAAATGAAGCCCCATTCAAACTTTTCTTTGATGTCAAAGAAAATGTCTTCTCGTATCTCAGACTACCACACGGTCGGCGCTTTAGCTGAAAGTTTGTAATGAAAATTAAACCAATGAAAATTATTGTCCATAAATGCGCCTCTTCGCATATTTAAGTTTACAAAGTTGCTGTAAGATTTCACCCTCTTGCTTTAATTTGAGAGCGCCGAGTGCCGAGAGTTGAAAATCCAACAGTGAAATAATATCTGGGCGTTCACTTGTGCTTCATAATGTTACATACCTGGTGAAAACGAGCAAATGTTCAACTATTCGAGAGAATTTACTCTGCTGTAGTATATAGTTCCGATTGGTGTTTCTATTCTTGTATACTCTTACTGATAATATTGCGCGCAGCAGGTATTTACTTAAAAAAAAATCCTTTGAGTAAAAATATTAATTTTGGAGTAGCGGAAGGGCCCGATTCAACTTTCCATCCTGTACGCATAATAGGTACATAAAGTACATTGTCAGTAGCAGTATTACGATTTATATACAGTGTAAATTGACTTAGGTAAGTAATTTTTAAAACATATCACAATTCATAGATCTAACAGTTAGGCATTAGTAGGTCCCATTGTATTTATTATTTTACTGAACTGATGAATTATCTCGCCTACAAATAAAATGTGCTTTTATTATTTGATTTTTTTACGAGTATTAATATTTTTATTTAGAATCCTGATGCCATTATTAAAATACTGATAAGCCGCATCTGATAAGAGTTGAAGCCTTCCTCGATGTAATTAGGCATAAAGTAAGAACTATGTTTAATTTATACAATATGATTACCGATGATGTGTTCTGCTGACATTATTGTGCATACAGCATCAGTCATGACATTTTAAAGTCTGATATACAGTACTAAACAATGGTTCTAAACATGAATGTTCTTTAAAATATATAAGTATATACATACCAATATTTATTATCTTATTAATTATTTATTTTGATTTTCAGGCAATAGTTTACCCTGCTTTTATTAAGAAACATGTCCAAAATTTCAAAATTGGTTCAAGAATAGGACTTTAGTGTTATATAAAATAAATAGATAGATACGGCGTGTACCGAGTCGATCTAAATAGTTATTGCCTATCTTTCGTAATGTACTTATTACTGGAATCTGATCTGTAATGGATTACCTATCATCTTATAGTCTGCTTTGTTCGGCATGATGGGAAAACTGAATGTCTATCACAGTTTCTTTGTCAATTATGTTATCTTTAACTAAAGTTACATATTCGTATAGAAACAATATAATTATTTATAATACCTACATTATTTGCAAACGTCATACGTATCTAATGCTGGATGTTTCTTTTATAAAATGTCTAGGTAATAGGCATATGTACTATACTGTTAGGTTTTGGTATTTTTATATTATCTATATTTCAGGATGGTTGATTTATCCGGTTTTCGTTCCCTGCTAATAACATTTCCTAAATAACTATACAATATAATAGATCTATTATAATTATTAAACAATTTATTACAAAAATATGTACACCTTAACAATTATGGTAGGTATATTTTTTTTATAAAGTAAAGATTTCTATTTTTTATTGGTAAATCTCATAATCTTTTAAAGCAATAATTAATTAAACAATGTAAGCGTAATAATAAACATTATATTAGGTACGTACTCGCTTCTGGAGTCCTTGGTCTTTATACATCGACGAGCGAAAGTGTTCATCACAACATCTACTCGTTGTATATTGTATTTATTGGAGTTGCACAAGACACCTTATCGACTATCTACTCGTTTTACCTAAACTATGATTGCTCATTTTCTCATTACAAGCACCTATCAATAAGGAAATTGTGTGAATGGACAGCGCTGTGTCACGTCCGTATTGTGCGGTCCACGTAGCTCGTATTACAGTCACAAGTTCATAACGGTGGTTTTGATGGAAAGCCTATTTCCGTCGACCGATCAGGGGCCCTACTACGACGTTTTAAAAGCATCATGATTCCGGTGTGACAGAGAGACGGAGTTATATAGGACGAATAGCAAGCTTTCACGCCGGAACCATGACGTCATTGGCAGGTCACAGCAAGGGGGCTGAAGAGTATATCTCAGACGTCAGGTCGTAACAGATGCAGGTCGACGGCGACGTCGCGTCGCTGGGAGCGGTGCGCGCGCGGCTGCGTGTGCGCGACGTCGCCGAGCAGCGCGGCGTCCTCGGCCAGCGAGTCGCCGGAGCCGTAGCCGCGCTCGTCGGCAGCGTCGCCCTCGCACCACGACGCCGAGCCCGAGCTCATGGAGCGCGGCTCCGTCTCCGCACCCGCCGAACAACTCGCGCAAACTTCTGCAAACATATCTGCATTGCAACATAACAAATTTATTTGTTTTAATAATAGATAATTATGCCTAATTCTTCAAGGCTGCAATTCCACCCTATTTATACCATTACATTTCGATAGTGCCCTTGTTTAGTTTGAGAATCCTATCTGTGAGACGGGTTGGCTTATGTGGACGGACGCCACCGTGCCACTCATTTACGAGACAAGGGACAACTACAACATAGGTAAATCTTGAAATAAGCTGCTTAACCTTAAAGCAATGATAAACCTACCGCTACAGGTGTTTGTCAAAGATGTGGATTAGATTGATGATATGTAATGTTTTTTTCACATTTTCATAGAAATACATGTAATTAACACATAAAGATAGGGTATGGAGTTCCTTTGTACCTAACCAATGAAACTGAAGTATACCAGTGTTGCTGAAACCCGATGTCATACGGAAAATAACTACTTACTAAAGATAAAAAAATGGAAATACAAACATACCTATGCCGTTCGATTCATGAAATATCACATAAATACAGATATAAGTTCCTATAATAATAAGAGTATTTAGTGCCTAAACATGATATTTCTAAATAAATATTTAAAAGAAAACTACATCACAGACACATGCTGAAATTGATGGGAAGTGTAGGTAAACAAAAAAGAGGTATAGTTGATCTATCTTACCAACAACGTGCACGTGAATCTACACACAGCCAGGCCCAAGCCGCCTTCTTGAGATAGAACAGCTATAGGTACTTATCATATTTGTAGTTTCTGTAATATTTAGTACAAAGAAAGTAGGCTGAAATCTAGCCAGCGGTATATGTATTCTGGCAAGTAACAGATGGTTGGATGTGGTACGTGCCGGAGTGAAACCGCAGGTTGCAACTGACCACAGATTGTGGTTCAGTGGAATATGGAGCGTCGCATAGTTCCATTTTATAGTTTAAGGGCCAATTTTTCAATCATCAGTTAACTTCTATCTGAGGAATAAATATGGCGGTTTGACATATTTTCTATACAAAAGCTGTCAAAACGTCAAACATTATCTTCAGATAAAAGTTATCTGGCGATTGAAAAATCGGCCCTAAGAAGTATTTGAAATTGGAATTACGCCGAACCAATAGGTGAAAAAAATTTTTTTTCACTTTTGTTTTTTAAATATGTTCGACTTAGTTGAATCCGTGTACACGCAAATATAAATTATAGCAACACCTAAAGATTCAAAACATGCACATAAGTAGGTACAACTTTATATTGTAAAGTTGTACCTACTTCTTCTAAGCAAATTATGTTTATTCCTAACCAGCTCCAGCTCCTAAAGAATCACAACACTAGGTACCTTGAAATGCTCTTAAGTTGGGCGTACGAAGTTTTGCGTTTGTTAAATTATGTTCAAATATTTGAAAATTGAAGATTTTTGGTTGGGTTTTTCGCACGGTTTGTGCATTTAGTTAGGGCCTGTGCACACCACGTTTTTTAAACGCGCCGTTGACTTTTTTATCCTGTTAAAGGTCTACAGGCTGCGTCTGACTGGCGTGCGCATCGCTACAACGCGCGTCAACGGCGCGTTTAAAAAACGTATTGTGCTCAAAGATTTTATATATCCGATTGTGCTCAAGCCCTTAGTGTCAAGATTGACACTAATGCATTTTTTTCTGATCAACGATTAATCTAAATTAAAAGAAAAAGGTTTGTCAATACATCTATGAGTGTAGAACCTTATTGTTTGGTTTACTTTTTGCATTGAAGCACAAACTAGCGAGAGAAACTGGTAAATATGTTCCCTCTATCAACTTCAATAAAATCACATTAAATAGTTTCTGAATTCTGAATGACCTAGTACCGTAGGATATATAAAAAACTTTGCTTAGTAGTCATTCAAATTACTGAGCTCATGAATGTTTTTGTCACCGGGTTACGGGTTATTTTTTTATTTTATTTTATTTTACTTTATTGGAACATAAAACAGTTACACATTACAAGTAAGGTATTTCAAAATTAAATCTAAAATAAGTGAATGTGTAACCCACACAAATGTCCGCGAAATAATGGTTTTAACCCGGCAAACACCGTATACCGTTGTTAAATGGTTTTGAGTTGACTTTTATATGCTGAAATATTTTTTTTAGAATTACCTACTTTTAAATAATGTAAAGAAAAGAAAATTGAAAAAAAAGTGTTGATCTAGTTATTTCTGTGCACACGCTTTACAGATTCCAGCCTAGTTCCAGTTTTATTCCACACGAATTTAACATTAAATGACGACGAAAACGAATTTAAACATGCTACAAGTTTTACGAATCAGCTCATCCTTTTTTAAAATAAAGATATCCTGTACAGACAAGTACGTAAGTATTATAAATTGTGCCTCTAGGTTGTCGGAGATTGACGAAGTACCAGCCAAACCACACGATGCGGTGCGGCGCCGCACCGCAAATATTTCGACGAATCGGCGGACCGTACGAGCGGGGTGGCTTCACACGTGTGCCCGTGTGTTTATATTTTTATTCATTTCAATGAAATAAAAAATAAGAAAAATATCAGTTTAGCTTCTGAATTAAAGTGTGATTTTATGCATAAAAAACATAACGTTAATTACTTTATTCAAGTCTTGTCTAAATAAATACGTTATTTTATTATTTTTGATACTCTACCTAAAAAAAAGATTACTTGGAAAATTCTGTTTTTTTTTATTCAGCATTATTGCTGGCCGAAGCGTCCCAGGCCTGGAACAGAGGTGTTGTAGTAGGTAGTTACTCTTAGTTAAGAAGGGCGATTATAGGCCCCTGAGCCACGTCTCTACAGGTTGTGTCCCAGAGTCATCATGAACGGTTTGATGACTTCCAGCCTTCCGAACAAACCCGATTCGGAAAAAGCATCAGCTGTCATTGGTGGGTCTTACGATGAACATGGACAATACGAAAGTCAAGGTAAACAAGCTTGCACGAAGTACCCACTCCTTTTAAGATCAGAGACACTACACTTGAAGTTGTGGACGATAATGTTCACCTGGGACAGACAGTCTCCAATGTCTCCACCACGACCGGTGCTGTGCGGGCTGTCGCATCTATCGGATTCCCACGACTTTCACCTGGTTTCGGTCCACATTGTGGAAGTCCTTTTAACACTGCATTTTCCAGTACGTGGTCACTTGTTTTGCGAGCAATGTGTCCCGCCCATTGCCACTTAAGTTTGCTGATTCTTCGGGCTATGTTGGTGATTTTGGCAGATTTGTGTGGAGTTGCGTTTCCGCTTTTGTGTGAGCAGTGGTGGCCGAGTGCTAACGGCCCCGATTTACGAGTTGTAGGTCGCAGGTTCAAACCTAGCCAGGCGCATTACTTTGTGTACTTTATTTCATCACCACTGCTCTCAAAACGGTGTAGGACAACATCGTGAGGAAACTGACTGTCTTAGAACCAAAACATTCGAAGACATTTGACATCCGCAAACCCGCACTGGGCCCGCTTGGTGGATTAAGGCCCATTCCCTCTCCTAGAGAGGAGGCCTGAGTCCCAACAGTGCGAACATTATAAGGCTGACTATGCTATGCTATGCGTTTCTTATTCGCGCAGCGCAGCGTTCAAAAGAGCCGACCCTCTTTTGACACCCAGAATGCTGCGCTTCTTTGCTCTTGGGCAAGGTCCTAGGCTTTTTGAAACTTGGTGAGCAACCAGGTCTGGTTAGGACGGGTAGGATACACATATCTATGAGAACCTCAGAAAGATCAGTAAAACTCCCTTCATTATCGTCCTCAATGCACCAGTACCTATCTCACAAGTTACTGAAATGATTTTTTTTTGTATCACTATTATGTATACTATTTTTTCTGTTATTTAAACAATTGCACCCTTAATAAATCATAAAATAAGTTTATTTAGAATACATAATTTATTGGAATTTGCCGTCTCTAGTCGTTAACCTTAACCGCTAGTCTTAGGTAAAACATACATTTTTTTACTTATTTCTCCAAAAGTGACCCTTTATTGAAACTGTATTTATTTACATCACGTGGTTGGGTTTGAGTCTCAGAAGATTATAAGTGTAGCTACTAAACAACGACATAACCGATGCAGTAGATTGAGATTAACTCGTTTGTAATACATACTGACACGCAAGTAATCCTGGTTCTGTTTGTTCAGATTCTACTGTATGATTCCTTTGTTCTGTGGTTCAGATGTATCTATCAAACCCAAAAAAAAATACGTCAATCAGTGGACATTGGTCAAAGTTCAAAGCTATGTTTAAATGTATCTTGTCAGATAGGTAAATCATACCTAACGGTGCTACCGTGTGTGATCATGAACCAAACGCTGATATAAAATTTGTTGCATGTTTTTTGGATGTAGTTCTGATAGATTTAAAACCGTGGGTTATTAAAGAATAAATAATGGAGACAGATACATAGGCAGGTATGTGTTCAAAATAGGTAGGTAAATAACGTTTGATATAGTAGGAAATGAATTGTATGTCCAGACAAAAATAAGTTCGGATATAGATTCTATACATAAGTCTAAATCTACGACACCTTAGTCATTAGTACATTCATGTGGCAGGAGTAAGTTGTACGGGTCTACAGGAGGACACAGAGAGACTATTAAATGATAAACATTCCACACATCGATAGGGGTAGGTGTAGGACTCACTCAGCCGGCGACGGCCGTATACTATGGGGCTCTCCCAAGTCGTCGGTCAGAGAGAAGTCGACGACGAATAATCTTCATAAGATGCTGCAATTTTGTAATATTCGCATATTTATACCTATGGCAACGACGTTCAATTGGTTAAGTTAGCATCACATTAACTACAGCATTCTATTCACACGTGTTTGAGTCTACGTGGTGCCGGTGACGAATGTGTCAGTGCTAGCATATGTCGCAGTGAGCATGTACAAATTGAATAGAGTATCTGGTAGGGTAGCTTATAAACATGGTTATATACAATTCAAGATGACTGGTAGAATGACTAAGTACCTACTTACAACGCATCAAATACTCTAAATAATTTCTACTGATCTGCTTATTTAAGAATGCCTGGTTAGGAATCGTAGGGATATAGTGACGTATCTAATATAAGTATGAGTGGGCATTAGATGAGCTAATGTTCCAGTGTGCACTGGGGTGGCTGCTGACCTGAGCTGTCGGTGGCGAGCCGCTGAGGCGTGACCTCGCGGTCCGGCACCACGATCACTACTTCGTCGTCTCGGGGGGAATCTCCGTTGCGACTTGTACTTGCTGTCCTGTTAACATTTATTATTCAACTATGTGTCTACATTTTGACACGATTATGTAGGTACCTACGTCACATGTTCTTGTAATCTTGAAAACTGAGGCATATGCTGAAAAATAATGAGCAAATAAACATCAAGTCCTCATCATCATCAGACATTGGCCTTAGGAAACAAAAAAAGGGAAATATCTGATAATGTTCTCTGAAAATGTTCTGTGAAATGTTTCGTGGTTTTTATCTAAAGCTGTGCCAATAATTACAAATTTCTTTACCTATTGCGTAAAATAGATTCGTACTTTACTAAAACTTTTTTCTTTATGAATCTGCTGCCAAGGTCGGAGTAGCCTCGGTTCATGGGCCGCTTGCAGAGCGCGAGCGGCGCGATGGCGGGTGGCGGCACGTCGCAGCTGCGCGACACAGGCGAGTTGGGCTCCGACGACTGCTTGTCGGCCAGCGCCGGCCGGGCCCGCTCCACCAGCGCGCCTGACCCCGACCCTCCCGTCGAACCACCCCCTACTAGTCTTCGTGACACCCCTCTGTCTTCCTTATACATTTCTAATAAATGATCCAACTTACTTTCTATATCATCTACCTGAAACAGAATAATAATATATTTTATATTAAATTATATAATATATGTATGTTTATTTTGTATTTGTTTTTTGAGTCCTTTTTTTTTCATAGGCTACTTTTATGTTAATTTTATTTTTTTTTATGCACCTACCACGTTTTTCTCTTTACCACCCTAGGTAGACTGGTAGAGAATGCCTAAGCCATTAAGTCCGCCTTTGTACTTTTATGTTGCATGAAGTTTTAATAAATAAATAAATAAATAAATAATAATTAATTAATTTACTATAGAAATATTGACTTTAAATACCCTAATACTGAAGAAATATCTATGTAAACTGTTTAGAAGTATATATATATTTAATATTGAGCATAAGTGTCACTATTCTTGTAATTTAATTTAATTTCTTATTGCAAAAAATTGGTAAATAAATGATCCAACCATAATTGGTCAAGATCCCAGAGCTACCAGAAAATTTATATGTATATGAAAGTATGTACGGTCGCGGCCATAAGCCGATCAGCAGTTTTACTAATCTATCGCACGCAGCAAAGCAAGTCCTTTTACTTTAGATACATTTTGCACACATTCACGATCTCCCAAAGAGTGCGATATAATGGTCATTTGTGTGGTTAAATACTGTTTTTCCACAAACAGTTTAACTTTTAACCCTTTCTTGCAGAGCGCACTTCAATCCAGTCGTACCTATAACTAAGCGAAAGCTACGTTGTTTGTTTTGTTCGCATATTGCTTTTGAAAGATTTTTAAAACTTCCACTAGTACATACCGGTCGACAGGAACATTCCTGCCACCCAGTTTCTTTCAATCACTGCATATATAGGTATATCATAATAACACACGATTGAAGCCCCTGGACACTTCGAATACTCGTATTACGGAGTTTTACGAACCATATGATACTGGACAAAGTAGACAAACATGACCAAAGTAAGGCTGAAGACTAAGAGTAACAAAAGTACTTACTTGTCTTTCAATTTTAACTACTCTGGAAGCTAGGCTGATTTTTGATGCGTAGACATCTTTAGCTTTAGATCCTTGTTTCCCAAGTATTTGGTCTAACCTGTTGGCGTATTAAAAAAAATTAAGTAGATACTCATAATTTTATATTTAAAAAGAAACCACGAGTTTTTTCAATTCCCTGCAAATGCATATTACGTATTCATAAGTATTTTGGTAGGTTAAGGTAAAATACTTTTCAATACATTCACAAGTATTTATGTACATGATCGAGAGACATTTGTTAAATATTGGAATCTAATTTATTGGAAGATGGTATTTAATCTTGGAGTATCTCTTTTGTAATAAGGTTGGATTTAGTGCAAATGATTATTCAGAACAGTAAAGTAGAAAACCGGACAAGTACATAGGACTCGCACCATGAGGGATTTATCTCAAAGCTGCTTCTAGCTTCGCTTACTTCAAGGCATACACGTAAATACCTACTTAGGTACGGTCTATGATCCAGAAACAAATTCCGGATCTATGCAGTTGAAAAACATTAAGACAGTAAAATCACACCAATTTAATTCATGAATCCCCAAGCGACCACCGGTGGCCGCGCATCTATTGTCTTACTATTGTGTCTCTAATTGACGGTATCTGAAGGGTTAAATGAATAGCTAAAGACAAATTTTACAGATTAAGGAATTTCACTTTGCTATTGAACACATAAATTATCCTATGCACTGGACAAATCTAATTAAAGAATGACAGAAACTAATAGTTATGTTGGTAAACTTTGTTCGTGTTGTGCCATGCTCACGCAATGGTAATCTGCGCTTGTCCCACGTTATTTGGGATCAATGCTATGTACCCGTTTTTTTCTTCCTTTTTGTCCTGTCAACCGTCACGCTAGCGCTGTCACTAATTTCTTTTTTTCATATCATTCATACAATCTATCCACAGGTTTTGAATAGTCATAATTGACCTAATTTCACGATTGCTTTAAATTAGAAGTTTCAATTTTTCACCCGTCCACGGGACCGCAGACCTTAATATTTGATGTTATTTTCATCTTGATTCCTAAAACATAAGGTCTCGTAAAAGTTCCGTTTTTGGACTCCGTACCATAACCATAAACAGTTCGACAACTACCGACTAATCCTATCGATTACGACACGGTAATACTAGTTTTTTATGTTTTACTTTTATTGCAACAGGGATCAAAATGGGGATTACAATTTATAAAAGTGTAGTGTGGTCTATCATTTACAATTAGTAAAAGTATTTCCGAATTATATGTAAACCATATTATTAATTTTAAAATATGTACTAGGGCTAAGAGGTGCGACTCTGCTGGATTATTATTTTTTGAGGCAAGAAATAAAATCAAGTGAAAATCATAAAGATCCGTGTGTCCGATTTAAAAAACCAACCAGTTACAAAAAGAAGAGAAATTTATTTCTAGAACTTTTTCATTTTACACATCATGTCGTAAAAATCTTTCTATAATCTTTTATTTTCTCTTTGTTTTTGCTGTATCTACTTTGTTCAGTGATAATAAGTCAGAGATCAAAATTTACCATAAATTCCCATATAAATGAGATTCCAGAAACGTGACAGTTTCAAAACTATCTGCAAACACATCGCGAGAGGAGTAAAGTAATATATGTACCTCCAGGGTGGATTTGAGATGAAACAGTAAGGGCAAGGACCTTTGTTGGTACAAGATAACGTTCGTAATTCTGTTGTCTCTCCTAGAAAGGTGCTCTGACTGCCAACAATGAATACATTATAAGGCTGATTATGCTAATCCTTATTTATGTGTTTTGAGAGATTAAGATTTCTTAGTGTACCATGGTACCTGCCTTAACTGCCCCATCTTTAAAACCTACCCTGAAATTATTTAAAAGCGTGCGGAATACATTAATCCAAAGATGGTACCTAGTTAATTCTTTACTCTTCTCGTGGAATAAAAGTTTAGGTAGCCGATAAAAATACAAACAAGTGGTATAAAATCTAAAATGTGTGTGCAGAAAAATGAAATGAAAAACAAAATGCTTGCATCTGAACTATGTCCAACTATTCGTAAATCACTTCCAAAGCTGTTTGAAGTGGAAATGCAGAAATATGAAAACGCTAGAAGCCTTTTTTATTATTACTTGCGTTCAGAAACATATAAAAAAGGAAAAGCATATTAAGCGTGTATGTACGTACCTAACAGGTACGCCTAAAATAAATGTTATGAACCTTACACTCAAAAAGAAGTAGGATTTTTTTCGTTCAAATAATCAAGTACCTACCCTAATAGTTACCCTTTAGTTTTATTTTCCGATAAATTACTACGCGTTCGGTGGTTACTGTACTATGTAAGATACGATTTGAAAATACGAACACGCGTCGTAATTTTGGATAAAGTACCTAAGGTACAAGAATATAGGTTATGATATACTTAAGTGGCAATATGAATGCAGTTAGGATACAAGAGAAATAGATAGAATACAAGAGGAAGAAGTCAACACTCCGAGTAATAAAAAAAGTGATGCTGTTACCTGAATTGGCACTTGTGGCGATATTCTACCCCCTATATTCTGCGTTATTTACTCTCAATCAAATCGACAGATAACACGTTGTAATTAACTGCCATTCAAGGTTTCTTTTTTCGTTTATAAGTATACTGGAAGTAGTTTCCCTCTAAAGAATTAATCCCTATATTCCACGTCTAGTCACCGAACATAACCGAGTTCGGTGACATGGGATCATGAACTTATAAAATTGACAGTTGATTTTATTAGTATCAAGCGTTTTTTTCAGTTGTCAACAAATAACATACCGGTCTTCATTGTTAAAGAATATGTACAAGTATAAACATTTAATTTGAAAATTTAAAAGTCAAACTGTGTGAAAATCAAATTTTATGATTGTATTAAATAATTAGATCCGATTGCTAAATATAGCCTATGTCACTCAGGAATAAAGCTGCTTTCTATCGGTGAAAAAAATTTAGCAATCGGAACAGTACTTCCAGAGATTACCTTCTACAAACAAAAAAAAAAAAAAACTAATAACAAACTTTACCTCTATATTATATTAGTGTAGATTTTATTACTCTAAATTTTATAATTTTACTATAACATATTTTTAATATCACATAATCCTACATGGAAAGTTATGACAATACATTTCAGAAACTAGGTGCACTAAAACTTGTCCTGAATTTGACTAGCGATAGCTGCATACTTTTTTTTGCTAAGGCCTGAACTTTTTTATATTTAAAGAATTCTGTTTATTTTACATATTTTTGTTTCAGAACTTTTATATTAAAGAATGGCATTATTTTTATGGTTGCCACCGTAATGGAAATATACTTAAGTAAAACGCACCTGTGCGCTATCGTCACGAAGATCTCGTTCGCTACATAGTTTCGATAATCTTTCTCTAATATTGACGATGTTTGGGATACAAACGTTATTCATTTTATTTTATTTCGCTGACTCTCCTTCATAAAGACATTTTTCATGATTTACGTGCAGAGTGATCCTTGAAACGCCAATGATTGGCTGCTTTACCCTACTTGACTTTATAAAAAATGTTGATTAGATACTCAACATGAGTATTGAAATCTTCTGCTAATAAAGAGGTAAAATAACTAGTTATACACAGCGTAAACATACTTCCCTCTTTATTGAGTATTTATATACAACGGACTACGATGGTAACGTCTTAAGAAGGAAAAATAGGGAAAGTATTAAGAAAAAATATGCGAAGATGAACATGCTTTAGCAGAATATTTATATCAAAACATGCGCAAATGTTGCTGTCGATACCCAAAGATCCATCTTTTCATGCATAATATTCGGATGAGTGATCTTATCGCCTGACAAACATATAGGTTCTGCGAAGGACGATTTTATTAACCAAACAATATTTTAGCATGCAATTGGTAGGTACGTAAACTAGGTACATTGGTCTATATAGTCTTATAATAAACATGTAATTTGAAAACAGTTTTTATTTCATATAGTTAGGTACTTATTTTAATCTTCTTCTTCTTTACTTTTTCAATTTTGAAGATCTCTCGGGTTAAATACCCTTATGTGTCTAGTGTCAACCTGCCTGCCCTCTTGCCAACTGGTTCGTGATCGGCTTCTAGTATAACTGCAAGCAGCTGAATACCAGTAGGCACAACTCATTAAGTGGTTGGATTAAACTAGTAAACCATCACCCATATTACAAAATATCTACTAATAAATTAAGGTCTAGAATTCTCTCAATTTCTACCTATCAACTAAACACAAAGTACGTAAGTGCGTACCTAAGTACTAACTATTTACATTTATTTTTCGAAAAAACAGATAAAAATATACCGAAACATATAACATTCATAACAAACATTACCAATGAAGGAATACAATCTTACTTTCAGTATTATATTATATCTAACCGAATTTATAAATTATCTAACTATCTACTTACCTATATAACTTAAAAATAAGGATGGGATTACACAATACAAGAGTACTTTTTTTGAGTAAAAATAACAGATACAAAATTGATACCACGTAAACAAATACATTATAGACAGAGTTAAAGTTCGCACTTCCCTGTGGCATGTGGTATACCTACCTACTTGGGTGGGTGCTCAACTGGTCATGTTAGTTAGAATGTCTCGGTTACTGGACAGCCGTGCGGTCGGCCATGTCTTTGCTTAGCGAGTGGCTGTACAAGGAGGCGGTCGAGCTGATGATGATCAGTGAATGAAGCGGCGCGGTGATGGCCACAGGGCGGCCAGCTCCCTCATCTCACCTGTACTGCAGGTTCTTGGTCCTGTTTAGCAGGTCCGCGTGTCCCGACGAATATTGCTCTATCACATCTTTCACGTCGTACGGTTTCAATGCTTCTCTAAATCTCTTGCGTGCGACAAAATACTTGAGCTACACCAAAATAAAACATATGCTGATAGCTGAACTTGCAAATGTTAGGTCTGCATATTAATATGTAATAATACGGGAAGTTATGAGCGAACATCGGTTCTGAGTAGTTATGACAGTTACACAAGTTTATGAAAACCCTGTTCTCCTAGTACATACTTGTAATGCTTGAGATGTGGGTAGAGTGTCCAGCTCATAGTTGTGGGTACGTAGCAAGTCACTGCTTCTTAGGAGGTACTATGTGATTAATAGGTTTTTGTTTCTTATTACGTACAAAGTCGCTGGGTAGTACCTACGAGTTATGTAAAGAGAAGAACATCACGATAATTTTACCAATTAAGACTACCTTAAATCAAATAGGCGGTCATGCAGTAGGCTTTGGTACCGAGCAACTATTCGTTAAAGAAATCTACCCCTTGATAACCACAGATTGTTAAAATCTTTAGTTTTATCTTAACTTGTGTTAGTTTGTCATTGAACAATTCCTTGAAGTTGACCAGTACCTATGGCTCACCGGTTGGGTGGAGTCTTGACTTACACTATCAGGCATCTAGACTAAGAGGCAGGGAGCAGTTTTCTTTTGAAGTTTTCAGTGCAGAGACCGCTTCAAAATCGCTACAATTTAACAATGTTACTATACCACCAGCCGTTTCAGTGGCGTAATCGCACACGCTTCTGCATTCACGGAAAATTTAAAATGTTTTTTTTTTTTTTAATTGAAGAACGCAAACGTAAACGACCTATGCTTAACCTTATATTGGTATTTATATTGATAAAATTACTGCCTCATCTCAAATTCACCAAAACAAATTGGCACCATAGAGTATCGTGAGCTTCATAATAAATTCTGTGAGAAAATGTTATTATCACTCAAACGAATAACTTACAAATAAAACAAATACACGTGTGTTCTTTGAAGTGGTAAGAAAAAGATTTTAGCGATTTCGAGGCAGCCAGGTAATGTATACTGTAGTTATGCATATGTATAGCGTTGCACACACTAACTACAGAGGTAGTATTAAGTTCAATGCCAACTTTGACTACGAAGATTACAAGACACAGTCGGTACACAGTCCAGACGAGAAGTACAGTAGGTAGGTATGTAGAAAGTAAATGGTAGTGCATGGTGTGGATGGGTTCGCTGGTAGCTGCAGTACCTAGTCTGGACGTTTTTCACCCGGCCCAGCAGGTCCACGTGCCCCGCGGAATACTGTTCAATTACGTCCTTGACGTCGTAAGGCTTAAGCGCTTCTTTAAACTTACGTCGGGCCACAAAATACTTCATCTGTCAGAATTTAAGAAGGCTGTAAGTTACGAATGATAGTTATTACAAAACTAACACATAGTAATTGTGGAATTATTCTCAGAATTAAAAACTTTTAAGGCTATATCGAGTGGTCTAACTCGTCTTTCAAACTCGATATTCAGGTGTACCTATCTACCAAAATAAAAGTGACACTGAAAAACTAATATTAAAATGGAATATTAAGTATGTTGCGAAAAAAGTTATATAGGAGCTTGAGAAGGAAGCATCCTTCTCCACACTACGTCATACTTTCAGTTAACTAGATACACAGGGTGACTTGTGATTCAACGAATTCTTTCCAGGTCGTGACAGTCGGGTTTCTTTGCGCCAGTTAAATAAATATCGGTGTATCCATGGGCGAAAGATCCGTCGGGTTTGAGAAAATACAAGTCTACATCAACCCGACTAATTAACGCATGGAAACGCTGCATGGTGAATGTTTAGTGAGTTGATTTCATTGATTATTATGTCATCATCTTCCTGCCCTCATCCCGTTTTATTTGGGGTCGGCGCAACACGTTTTTTTCTTCCATTCTGTCCTGTCGCTCGTCACGCTATCACTAACTCCCTTTTCATTCATATGACTTCTCACACAATCCATCCATTTTTTCTTTGGCCTCCCTCACCCTCTCCATCCATCCACATGTAAATTCATAACTCTTTTAGCAACATGCGTTTCATCTCTCCTTTTTACATGACCATACCAAGACAACCGATTCCCTTTCAACTTTTCAGTCACCGGCGCCACTTTCAAACTTCCCCTAATATACTCATTTCTCACTTTATCCATTCTCGTCACACCACACATCCATCTTAACATTCTCATCTCCGCTACATGCAATCATTTTTCATCCGTCTTTTTCACAGCCCAACATTCCAATCCATACAGTACAACAGGCCTTATCACGGACTTGTAGATTTTACCCTTCAACTTGAGGGACATCCGAGGGTCACAAGTTGTTCCCGTGACCTGTCGCCATTTCATCCACCCTGCGTTGATCCGATGTGTTACGTCCCGGTCTACCTCACCATCCCCTTGGACAAGCGACCCGAGGTACCGAAAGTCGGAACAGATCGGTATGGGCGTTCCGGCGAGAGCTAAAGGCACTGGAGTGGAGAGACCGCCGAAATCACAGAACAAGTACTCCGTTTTGGTTCTACTCAATTTCAGGCCAACACTTTCCAGTCTGTGCCACCACACCTCCAATCTGTTCTGGACCTCTAGGCCACTCTCGGCAATCAGTACAATGTCATCGGCAAACAACATACACCAGGGAGCCTCTTCCTGAATGTCCGACGTCAGAGCATCCATTATCATCAGGAAGAGGTAAGGGCTGAGGGCCGACCCTTGGTGTAAGCCGACAGCCACATTGAAGCTGTCAGTAGTGCCCACTGTAGACCGGACTTGGGTACTACATCGACTGTACATAGCTCGGATCAACTGCACATACTTCCCAGGCACACCTTTCTCCTTAAGGGCCCACCACAGAACCTCACGAGGTACCCGGTCGTATGCCTTTTCGAGGTCAACGAATACCATGTGCAAGTTTTTATGCGCACCTCTGTATTTTTCGCACAGCTGGCGTATAGCAAAAATGGCATCCGTTGTACCCCGCCCCGGCATAAAACCGAATTGGTTCTGTGAAATTTCACTCTCTTCTCTCAGACGCCTTTCAATAACTTTCTCCCAAGCTTTTATAGTATGTGACATTAGCTTTATTCCTCTATAATTGTTGCACTCAAGCACATCACCTTTGTTTTAAAAAATGGGCACCAAGGAACTGTTACACCACTCATCAGGTATGGCTTCTTCCTGCAACAACTTATTGAAGAATAAAGCTAACCACATCCATCCATCCACTCGCAATAACTTCCACACTTCAACTGGTATTCCGTCTGGACCAATGGCTTTACCATTCTTTATTCCATTTACTGCTATCCTAACTTCATCCATACTAACCATTCTCACTAATTTATTTATTATTTATTTATTTATTTATTTATTTATTTATTTAATCTTCATGCAACACAAAGTACATAGGCGGACTTAATGCCTTAGGCATTCTCTGCCAGTCAACCTAGGGTGGTGCAGAGACATTATGGTAGGCGCATATACAGAAAAATTTATTTAAGAAAGAGCAAAAAAAGAATACATATATTTAAAATAAACATACATATATATTTAATATAATATATTATACTACATATATATTAATTTAAAGTAAGGTCAGAAGTTTCACTAATCCCACATTCACTGGTTTATTCTCTAACATACTACTCCAATTATTTTCCTCGTTCATCAGTTTTTCAAAATAGTCCTTCCACCTCTTTTTGATTTTCTCATCATCCGATATAACCATTCCAGTTTCATCTCTTACAAATTTTACCTGCCAAACATCTCTAATCTTTCTTTCTCTTATTCTAGTAAGCCGGTATAGTTCTTTTTGCCCTGCAGGACTGTCCAGTGTGTCATATAATTTATCCTGGGCTTTTGATTTCGCTATTGCCACGGCTTTCTTCGCTTTCTTCTTAAAAATGTTATACTCCCTCTTTTTTTCAGCTTTTAAACTAGCGTTTTCAAGCTCTACACGCTGCCATTCCTTGTATTTTCTCTTCTTTTCTTTCAATACATTCTGAACTTCTGTTGACCACCACCATGTATCCCTATCTATTATGCCCTTTCCTCTCGTCTCTCCCAAAATATCTTTCGCTGCATGCCTGATACACCCAGCTATCTCATTCCAGCTTTCATTTATAGTTCGATCATTCATGTCACGCATCTCTATCATTCTGTCTACCACTCGCTCCCTGAACTTATTCGCACAATCATTCCTCTCTAACATATGCCATTTTATTTTAGGGGGAGGGCGCTCTTTGTTTTTGTGAGAAGGTATTTTCCCTAACCCCCCCCCCATCCTCCATGCACTCTTTCATAAACACCTTTCATTCTTCCCACATGTCCATTAAAATCACCTCCAACTATCAATTCTTCATGAACAGGAATATTCATTAAAGATTGTTAATTGATTATTATGTATCACATCAATTTCCAAATATTTCGACCCTTCTTAGGGTTCCGTAGTCAACTAGGAACCCTTATAGTTTCGCCAAGTCTGTCCGTCCGTCCGCGGATAATCTCAGTGACTGTTAGTACTAGAAAGCTGAAATTTGGTACCAATATGTAAATCCGTCACGCCGACAAAGTAGTAAAATAAAAAGTAAAAAAAATGTTTTATTAGGGTGAAAAAAAATCACTTTAAGTGTTTATGATCACAGGTAAAGTGGGGAGTGGTTTTTTTTTCATTTCGACCCTAACGTGTGATAAAAATGAATTGGGGTTTACTAAAATATTTTTTTGATCCCTGCACTGAGTTGTCAGCAACAGCAGGGGCCCAGCCGGGTCGAAGCCTACTAGAGCCAGGGTTATTCGAAAGGGAGCTCGAGCCCTGGTATGAAGGCTAGATGGAACGGAGTGGGTTTTTAGTCAGTAAGAGTCTGACACTATCTCCCGCTCCGCCCAAGAGCGGGGGTTGTCATTGGATGATTTTCCCCACCAAAAAAAAAAGCGTGGTCTACAATACTCACTTCTTGGATTGATTGATGGTCAGACTTTCTGGCGTTTGACTACCTGTAACGACTATCAAAGATCTACAAATGACAACCGGGACAGTGTAGTCGTGTTCAAATTCATGTATTATCAATAAGGAATTGCTTTTTTTTTGCAAACAGAAACGTGAGTTTTCAGAAACTCCAATTTGAATCCGCATGGACTGTCTCGAATGCCATGTATATTAGCCTAGGCTATATGAGGTGATGATAGTAGCAAAGAAGTCACAATGTCACGTACTGTTCTGTAAGAATATGTTGAACTGCAAGTCACCCTGTCTAACTTCATACAATCAAAGCATAACTGAAATAACAGTAAATCTGTTATGAGGTTTTTGTATAATAATTTAAATACCTTACGGTTAATTTTCATCATAAAACCAATCCTGAAGTCGCATAAAATTAGCTCCTTAGTAGACACAATTCGTTGAAACAAACCAAGATGAATGAATGGAATAGCTGATTGTTTTCATGTTATTTCTTGGTTGACCGTTGAGCATTTATAATGATATGCTTAATGGCCCCTTAACAGTTTTGTGAAATTTCAATACCACCTTGTATTACTATCATTGTTGTAAAGCTTGTCACGTCGGTACAGAACAAGTTCACTACAAATGTACCGAATTTAATGTACATACCTCCTGAGAGGACTAACCACTATAAATAGATGTCAACTATTTGATTATCTCTCTCTATAATGTGCCCTTGTCAATAAAAGTTTAATGTTTACGAGACTCTCAATCGAGTTTCAAATTGGCCATGAATTTATAATGGATGCCATTAGTCTTACGGAAAGTAGAAAAGTCTGTGGAAAAATATCGCTTTTTGTTTTTATCATAAGAATAATTTTAGATTGTTAAAAGCGTTATGTAGATAGTTACTTTCTGCAGCGCCAGAAATCATGGACCTTGAACTAAAACGTTAGGTATTAAAAATAGTCGACGATATTATGTCTGTCTCTATGTAAATTTGAGAAATCGTGATCATAAACTTTGAGTTGTATCATGAGATCGGGTTTACGTGTACTTTGTATTTACTAAGGCATCGTCAGCCATTTGTTATGTCTCACAGCTAATACTTATAGTAATTATGCGTAAGAGATTACGTACCTTTCTTATAAATCGTATGGCCGCCTTGTGTCGCGGCGTCAGCGTCACGCAGCGCGGCTCCTCGTCCTCGTCTGCACAAAAACCTCAGTTTTAGACTCAACACGGCAATCCGAACCATCTATGTAGCCGAGATGTGACTGTCATTCGAAGCGATATGGTTTTACGGCGAAATTTTGATGTTAAAGCATATTTAAAGATGACCTTTCATTCAATACGTTAATTGCATGGATAAGTATGTATGGTTATAGATATTTTATTTCATTAATTAAAAAGGCAATTAACATGTTCTTGTTTTCAATATAACATCAATAGGCAATCCTTAATTACAAGTTGTAGCGAAACGGGTTCCCAATTAATTGAGTAGCAACTAGCAGCGCTATAATGTTCCCCACATCACAGAGCAGTAAATTGGTGAACCACATAATTGACCACAGGCTGTATATTTGTATAATATACTCGCGCACCAATCTCAGTCGATCGCACCATTGCGATGCACAGTTTGTGCTGGCTTAAGAATAAATTGAACGTTCAAATATAATGAGCACATTATATTTGCACGTCAACATATGTACATATATTATTATACATCAAATTGTAGCTATTGACTAGGTGAATCGAAACATTGTTTTATGTTTTGTCTTAATGTTCAAACAATCGATTGCGTGCGATCGATCTGTAGACCGACAAATATCTGCTGTTTTTTTTTTATTGAATAATATTTTAATCTATCTCCGAATACTGAATTTTGATATCTTGCATGTGGCAGTTATTGCAACCCACCAAGATGTAGCATTCGTCGGCTGTTGAGGCACCGCTCGCATCGATCGCTCGACTCTCGCGTTTTAAGGCCCAAGCGCCCGAAAAGTGCCATAAAACAGTGACTTTCTGAAGCTTACTCTTCGGTAATGGTCAGGTTAATAGGTTTGAAAAAAAAAGTATATGTTTATTATAGATTCATGAACAACATTATCAACATTTGATTTTTTCGTGCGATTAATACTTTCGTCTAAATATTTTGCAATTTCGTAACTATTCCCTTCTCCTTTGAAACGGCTTGGATCTTTAGAAACATTTATACACATAAAAATTGGTGGTTAATATTCTTCAAAGTAAACATAGCATATATAAATCAATTAATATTTCGCAAAGATAATGGATTTAAAGGTCAGCCGCGTACTATCCGGGAGCAGCTAGCCGTACCAGCGTAGCGACTTGCCGCCTAGGCTGGTACGAGAGTTGTGTCCATTTAATTTCGACCACATGGTTCAACGGTTTTGACAAGATGGTTAATGAGACTATAAGCTTTAAGATAGAGTCTAGAGTCTCTATGATTACAGTTCTAACCTGACTAACCCAATTGGTCGAATTGACTTAGCTTAGTTACTAATTGTAGCCACGCTTATTTTTATTGCTTTTGAATGGTCAATTCTTGTCCCTTATGGCAGCCACACACGTTCCAGTATACTTGCACAAATTTAAACTTGCACATTGCACAAGTAAACTGTAACGTATGTTGGAAGATACTTGTGCAATATGTGGTCACTTTCAAATAAGATGTATTTGCACAAGTCTAGACTTGTGCAAGTAAACTGGAACGTGTGTGGCTGCCATAAAGGACAAGAATTGACAATTGTTAAAGCAATAAAAATAAGTATAGACATAAAATATTATGAAGGTACATGTATTATATCATGTACCATAAATTATACTATAATATTTTTAAGACATGAATGAACGTGTACGTATGTCATTTTAAAGTTATGTGAAATAAGTAAATCTAACATATAATAATAGCCAGTAGCCTTATAGGGGAGGTCAGGTCAAAGCTGCCATAGAAGGCAAAGAGGCCACGCTTCGTATTTCGGTTATTTGTAATGGCAGAGCTATATTACCACTCTGGCGCATAGTAAGCATCCCGCGCCGCCCCAATGCGATGACGATCAGTGAAAGCTGGTAGTAGCGACGTAAATATGGTTTTTGCACGTTTTGTTAAAAAAAGTAAGGCAAATACGTCCTATTTTGATTAATTTCCTAAATATTGAAATGCTTTTATTGTGTCGTTTTTGTGGATACATATTTATTTAGCTTTATCTGTGTAGTATTTATTCCGGAGTATGATAAAAAAACCACAGAAAAAGATGTTTAAAAAAAAATTGGTTGCAAAAGGGAAAGCGGCCTACGACCGCTTTACCCTTACTTTCAATATATATTAATAAAGTAGTAAGTATGACATGGAACGCCAATGGAGTTACCGAACGTAAACAAGTATTAGGACATTCCTAATAAATGAAAATATTGACATTGCCCTTATATCAGAAACAAGACTAACAGAAAAAAGACATATTTCTCTTAAAAACTATAATTAGTTTATACTATAAATCATCCATCAGAGAAAGCTCACGCAGGAGCTGCTTTTATAATAAAGTCAAAACTAAAACACTATCCACTCGAACCGTTTTGCTCTGAGATGATTCAGGCGTTACAAATATGAATAATAAATGTTGCCTCGGAAATCACAATATCGGCAATCTACTGTCCACCTAAACATAGTATATCTGCTGGATATTTCAAAGAATACCTAAGGACATTGGGAAACCGTTTCATTAGCGGAGGCGACTGAAATGCTAAGCATGTGCTTTGAGGCTCTAGACTTATAAACCCAAAAGGAAGACAACTGTTCAGTGCAGTGGGGACACTTAATCTGGAATGCGTCACTACCGGGGAGCCTACTTACTGGCCAGCTGATAGAGCCAGGAAACCGAATTAACTAGATTTCCTTATTGCTAAGAATTTCTCTGTCACTATATGAGTGCAGAACAAAAAATAGATCTCTCTTCTGACCACACCCCTGTCGTATTAAACGTTAACTGCAAGGTACAGTTACATGAAGCACCACCAAAAATAAATAGTCGGCACACAAACTGGGATGAGTAACAGTAGATCATTACATCAATGATAGACCTAAAAAGGGTTTCCTTAAGAGCATCGAAGAAGTCGAAGAAGCAATTAAAAACTTTAATAGAACTGTACATATTGCCGCACACAATTCTACACCTAAAGTATATGTCCCAAAAGAACATGTATACCCAACCTTCGTTAAATATAAAATATTTGAACGACGTCAATTACGCAAGATCTGGCAACAAACAAAATACACAAGAGATAAAACTGAAATCACTAATCGATGACCTCAATAATTATAACCTCTAGGAATATCTCTTGAACCTCACACCAATGGGCACGCCACGATTATGGCGGTAAGTCCCCTCTTTGAGGCGTGGCTGGAAAGACCTCACGGCGTCCTTACCTTCTGCATGACGCAGGTCCTCAACGGACATGGCAAGTTCGGGAGGTTTCTGCATCGGATTCAAACGGAAGAGACGCCCGGGTGTCGCCACTGTGCGCATCGCCCGGAGGACACGGTGGAGCATACCGTCGAGGTGTGCTCTGCCTGGGCGGAGCATCGCCGTGCCCTCGTGGGGGCGATCGGCGGCGGAGACCTCTCGCGCCGGGCCCTGGTCGAGGCCATGGTCCGGAGCAAGGAGGAATGGCAGGCGGTCGCCTCCTGCTGCGAGGCAGTAATGCTTGCAAAGGAGGAGGCCGACCGCATCAGGCTACGGCGCCCTCGCCGCCGTCGCTGGGATTCCGATCCTGATTTACGGCCACCGTAGACGCGGGCTCGCGGACGGCGAGCCATGGGTAGCTCGCTGTCCGATCGTCCGGTAATGGACCGAGTCCAAGACGTCGACGGCGCGCACTGTTCCCGCGCGTTTCAAGGAGTTGTCAGCAGCAAGAGGGGCCCAGCTGGGTCGAAGCCTACTGGAAACAGGGTTGTCCGAAAGGGAGCTCGTGCCACGGTATGAAGGCTAGAAGGAACGGCGCGGGGTTTTTAGTCAGTAAGAGTCTGACACTATCTCCCACTTCCACCCAAGAGCGGGTTTTGTCATAAGATGATTTTCCCCGTCGACAAAAAAAAAAAACCTCACACCAATAACTGATACAAACTACTCGCTCTGGAAGGTTACATCGATGCTTAAACGCCCGCAGATGCAAATAACGCCTATAAAAACCCAAACGGGGTTATGGCTTGGTCATATCAGGATAACGATGAAGAAATTAAAAACTTCCTTACATCACCCTTCCAAATGAATCTTCCATTAGCCAATCTCTCCAAAAGAACTCATCAATGAAATCCGCAACCTTCAAGCCTATAAAACACCTGGTTATGACCAAATAGACGCACCTCTTTTAAAAAACTTGCCTCAAAAAGGAATTATGTTTCTGGTGTTGATCTTCAACGCTTGTTTTTATCTATTGATGTTTTCCAGCCAATGGAAAATTGCTCAGGTCATCATGATTCTAAAACCGGGCAACCCAGCCCAAGCAATGTCTTCGTACAGACCCATAAGTCTGCTGCCCATAGTTGGAAAAATCTTGCAAAAGTCATACCAATAAAAATGAGGAATGACCTTGAAGTTATTTTACCTAATCATAAGTTTGGATATAGAGAGGGTCACGGTACCATCGAACAGGTACATCGGTTAGTTGACACCATACACAGGGCCCTGGAGAACAAACAGTACTGCTCGGCTATTTTCCTGTATATAAGCCAGGCATTTGACAAAGTCTGGCATGACGGTCTGCTTTCCAAAATAAAACAAAAGTTCGCACACTCCTACTATCAATTTATTAAATCATACTTGGAAACGAGATGTTTTGAGGTAAAACACAACGAAATATTGTCAATGCTACATGAGATCAAAGCTGGAGTGCGGCAAGGTTGTATATTGAGACCAATACTGTACCCAATCTTTACGGCGGATTTACCAATACTCCACGAAATCACCACCACTGCTACAAGTATTTATGCCGACGACACTAGTGGTAGTTAATATAAAGTTTAGCGTCAAAATATAACACGCTATTTGTTCATAGCGCATAGCGTTTGCTAAATCGACTCTGCCTTCGCGCTATAATATAACGTATAGTTCAACAAAACGCAAACAGCGGGGCTAGAACGGGATATATATAAGTTTATTCGCGTGAGCTAGGTATCATAGGAATCGTCCATTGTATTCATTTTGCTGGAATAATCAGTGGATATCTACAGATTTTTTCGATCTATTGACAAAGTATCACATGAATTTATTATTGTCAACATACAAAACATTAGTTATTTTTTTTTTCTTTTTAGTTTGTCAACAATTATAGAGAACTATTAACCAAAAGTCATGCGAAGAGATTATGATGGAGCGAGCCATTAAATATGTTCAGGAAAATCGCAGTTCAGCCTTTGTAACTATCAAATATCCTTTTCAAGTTTGATGACTGCATATTTAGTTTAAATAGGTACACATAAGACTAACATAAGATTATGTTCAAAGCGAACATTAATATTAAAAAAAAAATATTTTGGACTAAAGCTGTTTGAGGGTATTTTGAAGTTATGAATAACGCCAATCGTTTTTTTAATTAATATATTTTAAAACTATATTTTTAAGTCATATGTAATTTATTCATTTGTGTGTTTAGTATTTTTATTTCTTCAAATACAATGTAATATGCCATTAAAATTACATTTTAAATCATCACATTAATAAATAATCTACCTAGTAGTATATTATTTTCTTAAAAATCTGTAATTCAATGAGATTTTTTTGAACTCAAAATTAAGGTGGCTGCTTTGAGCTGACCTCCCCTACACTGGTCATTATTTTTTAATATCTTACCTATATTTTTTTTTAATTAAAACTAAAGAGGTCAGGTGGGTACATAATCCTACCTGATGGTAAGCAGCGATGCAATCGTTGATTCGTAAAATTAAATAGTACCTACTTAATGGCACATAAATAACACTTCCTCGAATCGATGAAAACCAGACCTGTGCTTATTTTTTTGCTTTTCACCAACAAAAAATAGAAAATAATACATTATTATGTAAATGTCAAGTTCTGTTTTAACTTTTAAGTCAAAGCCACTTATGTAATATTATTTATTATTAGCACATATATTCACAAAATGAGGATGAAAATTTCTAGTTAATTTCTTTAAAATTACAGTGATATGTCACTTACATCATGTCTTATCTTAAAATAATGGTTTTACTGTAATTAATGTTGTCGAAATGGACACGATTAAAAGCAATATCAATATGTTTTCGATATTTTACACAACAGCCAGGGTTTGCAAACGGACGGCGTCGTACCTACGTGTAACATGACGACGCATACAATCTGCCGACAACGTACTTACATCTTTTTGGCTTTTTTTTACTGTCACACAACGCCATCCCAAGCCAAGCAGAGCTTGTCTTATGGGTACTAGACAACTGATAAACATACTTATATATTTCTGAATGCATACTTATAATAGAAAAATTACACCCAGACACAGAACAAATGATCGTGCTCATCACACAAACATTTATCTTGAGTGGAAATCGAACCCACGACCTCCGGCATAGCAGTCAGGGCCACTAACCATTAGACCAACAGGCTTGTCATTACTGTGGTCCAGGGGTGCTCAGACTTGTAGCGTCTGCGATCTATGTCAAAACGTTCAGACATCAAACGATACCTCTCGCGCCGGGTCTTGGTTCAGGCTATGGTCCGGAGCGAGGAGGAGTAATATAATATAATAGACCCCGCCGGGATTCCAATCCCGATTTCCGGCCATGGGTAGCCCGCTGTCCGACCGCCCGATAACTGTCCGGACCGAGTCCAAGACGTCGACGGCGCGCCTCAAGGAGTGGTCTGCAACAGCAGGGGCCCAGTTAGGTTCAAAAGGGAGTTCGAGCCCCGGTATGAAGGCTAGAAGGAACTGGGTGAGTTTTTAGTCAGTAAGAGTCTGACACTACCACCCACTCCGCCCACAATAAAAAAAGGCATCAAACAATTGACTTCCAACCTACTATTTAAAATCGTTAATCTTTTTTAAATAGAATTACTAGTTTTATGTGTTTACCTAAACACGGGTAAAAATTATTGATATATCAGGTAATACAGAAAGAGACTGCATTTATCGTAGTATAAGTAAAGCCACCGTTTTCTAGATTCCACATAGGTATACTTTTGGGTAGTTCTGCGATCGATTCGGAAAGCTTTCGCGATCTACGGTTTGAACACCTGCCGTAGGCTGTATGGAAAGTTTAAAAATTAATGAAGGCAAATGGCGTCGACTACACAAAATAGCAAGCTCATTTAGTTTGTTATCAGCTGTCATAAAAACGAAGCCGTTCGCAAGCCATTCCCTCCTACCTACGATCACGAAGGAAATCTAGTGTTCACCCAGAGAGCACAGCGGCTGTTAGTTGTGTTCTACTTCACTTTAAACTGGGTCCGTTGCCAAGTAGTGCTGCATGTACTGTGTCTGTCTAATGGATAACGCACACTATTTGTGTACCCTACATATTGAAAATGTCTATTTATTAGTGGTCAGCAGTGACACGTGTTGACAGGTGGCTATTATTGAAAACTAACGGGGCTAGTAGAGCTTGACCCGAAAAGTAGTAGTGAAATAATTCAAACACTATGAATCTCCAGTTTCCACCCCGCTATGATCTTGGCCATTTGTCAAAAGTCGTGTTATTTATCGTACAATAATATCTATACGTTTTATTTTGAAACAAGTGAGTAAAGTTTATCATTGTAGACGAATTCCACAAACGAATTGATCACGGGTTGTGATTAATAAATAATATACAAATTATTACAGGGCTATAGGTAACTCGACGTATTCCTGGCAGGTCGTGATATTTGCAACAATTGTGCATTCCGGATTTGTTCTTTTTTTTTTAAATTTTCCTATATTGGTTCCTATTTTATGTACGCGGGCAAAGCCACAGGCAAAATCTATTCTATCATAAATTAGTATTTAATTATTATTTTTCATGAAATTATTTATCTCTGTTTATAATAACTTAATTCATTAAACCCCAAACGAACGCGCGTTCGCTCTCTCATTGTCTTTCTATTGTGTCTCTACCGATACCGATATTCGAAAGGTTAATAAATAAAATGAAAAAGGCTGAACGCTTTTATTTACAGATCACTTCTGTAAATAAAAGCGTCGGTATTTAACATTTTAAATATTAGTCTTTTGTGTGACGGTTTGGAGTCAATGCCAGTCCTCGAAAAATTCGAACAGCGCACGAAAATACGAAATATTAGTATTATATTTTGTTCATGTACTTATTGTTTCATCGTAAGCACAATGACCAAATCCGCACACTTACTCTAAAATGTAGGTTACTATTTTAATGTTGAGGCATTAACGACCGTAGTGGTGCCGAAGATTTATTAGATTTGAAAATGTTATGACACATGGATATTATAATACTTACTCGTTACTGAAAATGTTACTCGCAGTGGTCGAAAGGGTTTAGCTTTGAAGAAAAACGACGAGCTCTCCCCTTGTCTCGAGGACGAAAGCCCTTGAGCGTAGCTTATCCCCCGTCCAACTACGTATATAATACATGTAGGCAGCTACGCGCTTTACTCAAATAATACAGTCTTCGTGAAAGAGTTAGGTAAGAGAGAAATAGTTTAAAGACGATTTTTTATGCGAAACTTGTTTTGGATTTAAAAAGTCTTTTCTTAACCGTACAGATTTAAATTTTGTTATGTGCAAGTAACTTTATCTTTTTTTTCATTAACTGGTTTAGATAGACAATTCAAAATTGCATGTACCTAAGTGACTAGTTACCTATTACTTCTCTTAAGCTCTGGTATTAATTATTATTACCCGACCGTAAGTTTATCTATAATAATGCAAAATGCATAATGCTTCAAAACACGCAAATCGAGCTCAATAGCTCGACATACATATTATACCTACCTAACTTTTGTGAAGAAAATAACACTTGCTAATTTGTTTTTGGACTTGACGTTTCAATATTCAGGATTTTCATCATTGAATGTATCATAGCGCATATAAAGGACCCTCTTCAGTGTGCAGTGCGTTTGTCAGTAAAGTGCCAATTCACGAAGTTTGCTACGTGCGCGCCTCCATAAATGTACCATATGTGCGCCATATCGTACATATTACGCAATTTCTAGCATTCTTTTACCCTTACAGATTTCCTTATGCTGGAATACTTTTATTTCATTAAATAGTTATGTTGTTCAGGATATAAAAGTTCTGTTAGGAAGTTTTCATCAAATTAAACAAAAACCTGAAAGATGTAGATAATTTCTGGTTGGTTTTATGAAAGAAATAGTGAAGACAGCAATGGGCAACAATGACAAGAATGGGGTGCATTCTCGGTCGCTTTCCTCGTTTAACAAAAACAATTGGTTGGCTCCGTGACATTACGCGAAGTGAATTGCGACGATATTATCTTCAAGAGACACACGCGCACGCGACTCACAGCGATGCCGTGACACAACCAGTCAATGGCGTCATGTTGGCGATTTGACAAACCGCAGTCGAAGGTCGCGGTCGCTCTGAAGTCATCATGACCACCACGCTGTTTTTATAAGCTCGCACGCCAAATCACTTGTCCCTAATACTCGCCAAACTGTTGCGGCGCTTTAATTTCGCGTTATGGTATTTCATGACCGCTTCTTTAATTTAATATTTTTTCTCCGCAATATACCGCAAAACGCGTGTCGCTTGAAGTAGGTAGTGGCCGGGCGGTAAATATACATGATTAAAGCTTCAGGTTACAGGGTTCATAGGTTTCGTTTTATGATCATCCTCGTTTCTCAGACATAATAAAGTAGATACATGACAGATTATCTCTCAGCCTTTCTCATGCTGCCCATTATTCACACCAAGTGTAAATGGTTAAGATTCTGCTAAGGCCATATATGTAATATAGATTAGATACAATGATATTTTATTTGTTAGGCTATTATATGCCTCGTAATGTCCATAAACTATAACATAAATGGGTTAATGTGATCAACGGCTGAAGGTTTTGCCGCGTGCACGAATTATTGTTTATTACAAGGAAGAAAATTATGATTTACTAAGATTAGTTATTGCGGAAATTAAGGTTTTGAATGTTCACGTTCACAGTCCACACATTGCATTTCCATAATTTGTAGCATGCGTTATTGTGCCTAGGAAGATCATAGAGTCATGCTATATATAGATTTTATATCTAATGTTAAAGTAAACATATTACATATACACGTTTTACCAACATTCAAAATTCGTGATATTGATGTTACATCATTGTACAGAAATAATTTAAATAAATAAATTGATGTAATGTTAGGTTTTTGTATGGGATGAGCTACAGAACTACGAATAGCTAAGTACATTCATGAACATTGTTGAGGATGTTTTTTTACTTATACCTAATTTAGCTGGAACAGGTGCATCCAGGTGCATCCGATAACGTTGACATTACTTTTTATAAAAGTACCAATAAATAGTCGCCAAAAGTGACGATGTCTCGATATGTGATGTACAGGAGCTAAGTTGAAGTGGGCCCTGGAAATTCTAAATATTGAAGCTACCGTAGTTTACGCAAAAGAAACATCAGTTTATTTTTCAAAAATGTGTAAAATTGCGTTCAAATGTTTTTAGAAAATTGTTTGCACCAGGAATCAAATCAATATAAATGCAAAAAGTGCACCGTATTTATGGTGCCGTGTAGGTATTTTAAGGCAGTATTTTAAAAAGGTTTTATTTTATAGATTTCTTAATTTTTTAAACGACCAATAAAAAATTAAGAAATCTTATAAATTTAATAAGTCAAGACAAAACCGCTTCAGCAAATATTCATCAAGTACTTACTTTGTTTTGTTCGCTTCAAAGATCTTCCACTATCTTTTGATAAAACAGATTTAACTTTAAGATTCACTCTTAAGTTTGGTGCAATAAAGATACAGGACGTTTCTCTATAGGACCAAATTGATGTTATTATTCGCATTTGAGTTGGTTCCATTTTCGGCGAAAGGCTTTTAAAAAATATTTGAATGCAGTTTTATTTACATACTTTTGAACAAAAAGATTTTTCCTTTTGAATAAAAATAGGCAGCATTTATATTTACCAGTCCCTCCAGAGCCCGCTTCAAGTTTTTAACCTGCATATGTTATATATACCTACAAAGCGCGTGTGAATACTATAAATTAGTTCATTATGTACAGAGTGACTGCTCTAAGTGGAAACTTTAGTGATACATTACGCAACAATCAAGGTGTCGGAAAGTAGTGAGTATGTTTCAAATGTACACAATTACATCAAACCACATACCTACACTACGTATGCACCTAGTGAAGAAATGTTAATCTACTCGAAAGCGACAGGAAGAGCATCTCAACAGACGAACAGTCTTGTCTAATACGAAATACAGCTAGTTGTAGATATTTGTTGCTTGTCCACTTCTTACCATCAGAGTTTTTCTTGGAGAGCGGAGTGTCTGCGAGCGAGTCCTGGCTGTGCGCGGGCCCCGGAGCGGGCGGTGCGCGCGCTGGCCCCGCGGCGGGCGCGCCTGCGACCCACACACACGCTACGTCAGCACGGACCCACAAGAGCTACCTCGGCTAGCCCTGCGCTGCCTACCCCTGCAGCCCCATAACACCACCCCGTCACCCCGTGCCGGTGCTTCTCCGAACAAATTCCACTTATTACCATGCCTCATATACTATTTAAAAGACACCGAGAGCTTGATTGTAATTACTGCGTATCTACGCCCTCAATCATCAGCCTGTCCCCTGCCATAAACCTCAAGTCGCCTGCCTGCTGCGTGTTTTTCTAATATTAATTTTGGCTGTTGGGACAATACTGTACGGTTACATCCATAGTTTATGTCTATGATATGGTTTGTATATAATTTGATCTATTATCACGTTAAAAATGGTTCGAATGAAGGGCACACGTCATTTGGGTTGTAACTGACAATGTAGTAATTATATTTACAAGGTAATTGTTTATTTTTATTCTATTCTGCTGGTTTACAAATGTAAGTACATATGAAACTAATTATTTTCAGAACACTAAAGTTTTTTTTTTAAAATTAGAACAATTTGTTTTGCTTTATCCTATTTTATCTTTTTGAAATGTCAACGAATGCAAAATGGTTTTAAGTAATATCTCTAAATGAAATTTTCCGCACCGTATAGCGTATGCTAAGTAGGATTCGTCTTTCATCTTGTTTTATATTACAGGCTTGTGGATAACGTCTCGGATGGGGAATCCTTTTAAAAGAACCTTCTTTGAAAAGGCGCCATGTCATTAGTACTGAGTACCAGTATAACGATACACGGTAACTGACAAGACGTAGGAATCACATTGATGATTAAGTTAACGTCCGTAACATGTGTGTTGAAGTGTTCTCCTATAATATTCTTCAGTTCAAAAAGGGATTAATATTTTTTTAATAACTTTCTTGTTTGTTAAAGCTGCATCAAAGGAATACCTAAATAATGAGGTCAATGCAGCGGTTTCCATTTAATGTCTCGGGCAAACTATTGATCCGTTCTTCGTCTCTTTCTGACTAATGTGCAAACGTTTTATGAATGTAACTCATTGTACCCTAATACTATACAGCGATGTTCGAAACTCGCTTACGATTACTGTGCGAAGCTCCAGAAACCGGGCGTGCAGCAGCTCGTTTCCTATTGGCTGCTATCTTGTTTTAACTGCACTAGTGTCTCGTACTACATTATAGTCGATGAACTTGCAAACCTAATGGGTACTTTGAAGGCCTGTTATCTGTTCTGCGCCGGGTCCGTAACGCTTCGAGAGTCACATGGTCACGGAAAGTCGACTGAACGTTTGATCGAATAGAATTTATTGCGAAACAACCTTTTATCGCCAAACGCTACTTCGACTGAACGATTCACCGAAAGTTTATTAATCGATGAACTGCTCGTTCGAATGAGTTTTTGTGGTAATATACCTAGTTTAATAATTTAAATTAAATTATAAAAAAAGATTTTACGTCACATATTTTTTCAAAATCGAGGAAATCAAACACTTGTGAGATATCGTACGTTCTACCGATTTTGAAACATGGTTTTGGTAAAAAGGAAAATAATAAAGCACTGATAAGGGAAAAATGTTTATTATAAAATAAAAATAAAGCATTTACTTTACTATTTTCGAACAAAATTAAAAAAAAATCTTACGTCACAAAAAATACTTTGGAAAAAATGATTTAGGGCCTTGACTGGCCTGTTGGTCTAGTCGTTAGTGACCCTGACTGCTATGCCGGAGGTCGTGGGTTCAGTTCCCACCCTGTGTATCTGGGTGTAATTTATCTATAATGTATGTATTCGGAAAAATAGAAGTATGTTTATCAGTTGTCTAGTACCCATATAACACAAGCTCTGCTTAGCTTGGGACTAGACGACATTATGTGATAGTTGTGGAATATTATTATTATTATTCGGAAAAATCTTCGATACTTTTATTCGGGATTTGAACTATTTACATAGGTAGGTTTGTACGGAACCCTCAGTGCACGAGTCCGACTCGCACATTGGAAAGACCTCACGGCGGCGTCCTTACCTTCCGCATGACGTACGTTCTCACCAAACATGGTCAATTCGAGAAGATCCTGCACCGGATTCGTGCGAAAGTAACGCCTAGGTGCCATTACTGTGGACCGTCTGGAGGACACGGTGGAGCACACGGTAGAGGTGTGCTTGGGCAGAGCACCGCCGTGTCCTCGTGGGGGCGTTAAGCGACAAAGATCTCTTGCGTCGGGCTTTGGTACAGGCCATAGTCCGAAGCGAGGAGGAGTGCAGGCGGTCGCCTCCTACTGCGAAGCAGTAATGCTAGCAAAGGAAGAAGACGCACGTGCTCGCACGAGGGAGCAGCCCTCACGCCCGCCAGATTCCGATTCCAATTTCCGGCCACCGTAAGCGCGGACTTGCGGACGGCGAGCAATGAGTAGCTTCCCGTTCAAACAACCGGTAGCAGTCTAAACAAAGCCCAAGTCGTCGACGGCGCGTAGGTACTATTCGACCACCACGGTGTGCCTCAAGGATATGTCCGCAAACCATAGGGGCCCAGCAGGGTCGAAGCCTTTTAGGGCCAAGGGTCTGCTTTCTGAAACGAAGACTCGGCCCTGATATGAAGGCAACGAAGGAACAGGAATGGGTTTTTAGTCAGTAAAAGTCTGACATACCTCACGCTTCGGGGGATGTTATTGGATGATTTTCCCACCTAAAAAAATACCTATAATTTAAGATTTTTCCCTTCACCAGTGCTTTATTATTTTCCTTTTTACCAAAATCATGTTTCGAAATCGGTAGAACGTACGACATCTCAAAAGTGTTTGATTTCCTCAACTATGAAAAAATATGTGACGAAAAAGCTTTTTTAATAATTTAATTTCAATTATTAAACTAGGTATATTACCACAAAAACTCATTCGAACGAACAGTTCATCGATTAATAAACGTTCCGTGAATCGTTCAGTCGAAGTAGCGTTTGGCGATAAAAGGTTGTTTCGCAATAAATTCTATTCGATCAAACGTTCAGTCGACTTTGCGTTAATCGACTATGTGACTCTCAAAGTATCGTTACGGACCCTTCTGCGACATAGGTACCAACATTGAGAAAGAAATACGTCCTAATAAATGTTCTTTGTATGAGTTAAACAAACAAAACGCGTGGGAATGCGTAGGGGGAATGGAAATACAGAAACTGACTGTTTTTATGACAGCAGTAGTAGTTTACTTACACTGAAGGCGTTTCGTATTTTTGTGACCAAATGGCCACTAGGAGTTGGTTATCTAAGTTTTATTACGAATTAACTTCCCAAGTAACAAACACGTCAGAAGCTTTTAGTTGTTGACACAGTTCTTGTCTTACCTAGATACCGATTAAGTGCCCTTCGAATAAAAATATTGGTTTAATTAAGTGACATTATTTAACTTACGAAAAGAAGATAAAAATAAACCTATACCTATTAATAGAAATAACTGGCAAAATGTCCCAACTAGATGTTTCAATTTATTTCAGACTTAACTGCGTTAAGATAAAAGTTTTCATGACAGAAGTGGCTTTTGAGCCGCACTCTGGAACCAAGTTTTTATCGACGTTTGTTTATTAATAGAACACGATTGTGAATATCTTAATAAGATAACTTGAACAGAATCCACTAGAGAGTAGAGTATTACCTATCGATAATACCGCCATGCACGGTTGCCGATGAACGGGTGTCCCAAATGACGCTCAATATAAACGACTTAGTATTAAAATGCTAGACAGACAGTACCTGAGGGAAACTCGATTTTAGATAAAGTAGTAGATTCTTTAAAACTATATCAAATAATTTAGTAATCGTATTGATTAAAGCTCTACTCTAGTTTAAACGTCAATATTATCGCAAACGTCACATCGTAGCTGATAAGCGCCAGTCAGTAATGCTATCGTCGTTAATCGTAACATTTCTATTTTATACTTGATATTCAAATTAAACTAATATATTTTGTAACAGCTTTATCCTGAAGACCAAGCTACATAAAGATATTATTTAGTGCCCAGAAAACATACAGAGTAAATAAATATGAAGAGAAACATTTCAAATCAGACGAGTGAAGACAGGCGGATGTCGACAGCAAGAAGTCTGCAATTTGCCTACATTTGATAATCTAACAGGAAAAAGATATCCCACATTTCGTAACGCATTATAAAAGTCTGATGCGATCATCACCCACATACTTAAAACATTGTGATGATAAAATGCCTATAAATATTTTACAGGATTCCTATGAACTATCTGGCATGCATAATAAAAAATGCAAAGCAGTGTAAATACTTAGTTATTATTTATTTAAGATACGTAACCGAACTTAAAAATTACAAGCTCTTAAGGAAGCCATTCCAGAAACATGAGGTCGCTTGTATAATCTGGAAATTCATTGTGTGAACCGCGATCTATGATGCTAAATGAACGCAAGTCTTGCAGTCGGTAGAAATTAACGAAAGTAACATTTCATGTTTTCATCTCTATAACTTTAGCAGTTAAATCATTACGCGGAAGCAATTGTTATTGAGAAGCCACTCCGTCAAATGTAGGTATATAAAGCTTCTGATTGCAATACGAGTACAAGTAAGTACTGTAAAGATTTCGAAGCGATATTTTAATCTACGCGGGTGCATTTTGATTCCAAAAAAAGTGAAAAATAATAAAAAGAAGTAGAAGGTAAGTAGGATGTCAGCAATCGTGTCTGGAGCTAGGAGACGTAGCCATTGTCGCCGGAAGGTTGGCATTACTCCGGGCTGAGAGCTACGTCAACATGTTCGCTTTTTGTGTATTCACATATTCTGGAAAGTATTTACTAATAAGAATCAACAAGAAACGCAGCGGAAGTTTATCGACTGTAATATTGTCATGCCATAGTGCCGTCTAAAATATTGATAACAGAACCTTTAAAGCAGCTTTTCCAACAATGTAGTAGACAACACGCACGGTCCCCTCCCGACGTATGATTATCTACGGAACAGGGCAATAAATGACATCACACTCCATTCCACTAAGCTCTTCACATGTCACACTGCACAACACTGCGCTAATTAAAACGGCTCGTCAATCTACAGAGTGTTGATGAATATTTGTCCTTTTTGTTGTGTTAGCAATTGAAAAAAGTTGCGATTCGAGTGCACCACGTTAATGGCCTGTAGTATGTACATGATGGATGTGGCGGCGAACGTTTTATGTATTCAATTGATTTTCAATCCAACTTGTCTCATATAGCGATCTGGTCGCTTTGTTTATTAGCCGATGCGTTCCCTTTGTTGTTCGATTTCCCTCTTCTTTTGTTTTCTTTCGTGTTGTTTATTGTTTCATAGTTACAGCCAATTGGATTCTTGTTCGTAATTGTATAATCTTGTTTTTGCCATCTGAACATTGTCTGCATTAATAAATAGGCAGCTACCGTTAGTATAGGCACTATAACTTATATTCTTATGACCGTCATTCATGCTGTAGGTATGTTGATTCTAATGAAAATGAGTGAGATCGTGCGGTGCCGAGTCAGGGTTTCCCGTGTTGTTCATTTATGGAGTGAAAAAGGTTATGTTTATCGCGATTATGATTATGTAGTATGTTTAATGTACCTAGATAGTAGAACAGCAAAAGGTAATTTTAAAATACTTTGTAGAATTTAGAGATTTCGTCATTGCTTAAAATGTATGTTAGATTATTCAAAACTTTAAGGAAGAGAATTTGAATAATTAGTATGTCACGTATAGTCTTACCAAGATTTTCCGCGCTGGCGTTGACGTCGTAGCGGTGCGCGGGCTTGGAGTGCGGCGCAGGCGAGTGCAGCGACGTGCTCTTGTGCCGGCGGATGGTGGGCAGGCGCGACACGAACGACGCGTTGTTCTTGAACGACGCGCTCATCACGCGGCTAGGGACAGACACACGTGTCACGACAAGACGACTCACAGCTCACAGCAACCTAGTGTCCGACTGAAGATCGATTTCTTACAGAAGCTGATTAATCGACCATCGTCACAATCTTCAGTCCAAGACAAAGGTCAAATAACCTTACAAAACTCGGTTCAAAATTGGCTAAAAGTGAAGAAAATTATGCTAAAACTTGTTAAGGAGTTGATTATTTCGTTTCTACTAGCCAAAAATATAACTAGGTATTTAATTACATCGATGCTTGTTTGAGATTTTCGGTTTTAGAAGCTTTTATCAGACACTATTGCGAGTTCAATCACCGTGTCCACTTCCTTCCACCGCGTTTTATGGTAGATGGAAGTATGTTCTTGAGTGCGCCTGGAGCTGGCGATGAAATTCAGGATAAGTGTTTTCATTTCACTTTAACGTTGCTACTTCTCTTGAAAACTTTTGATTGGCGAGTTTATTATTGATAAGGTGAAGTAAAACTAATTATTATCCTTGTGGAACCGACGTTTGAGTTGCGCAATAGTAATGAGGTTCAGTATGGGTAAGCAATTACCTGGCTTGCGGGCTGGGCAATGGGATTTGGTGTATCTTCCAGGTGGCCACGCTCATGGAATGCTCGTCAGCAGCATAACAACGCCACAGCGCCTGGATGAGCGTGGCGGCGGGCTGCCGCCGACGGATCATGTGCTTCTGTCGCTGTTGCTGTTGAACTTTGAGCGCAAAACCAGAACCCAGTATTCCCTGTTCGTAAAATACGTCTTCAGGTGTCATTCTAATGATCATGATAAAACAAAGCGATCATCAAAACAACAAATAAATGTTAAAACTACGGCACGACATTATTTGCCAGACAACTGTACGCGATGATCGCTTTGTATTAGGACAACTAACACATAATTAAAAATTGACAGAAAGCTACTGCGTACTATCAAAGAGATATATTTCTCTAGTATAATGATAAGGCAAAGCAATTAATTGGATGAATAAATGAGAGAGTGGTTCTCACGGCGGGCAGCGCGAAGAAGGAGATCCCCAGCAGCGCGCAGAAGGAGGCGATGAACTTGCCCTGCCACGTCTGCGGCACCATGTCGCCGTACCCCACCGTGCACAGCGTGATCTGCAGCATTACAACATCTTAGCGCACAATCTATATAACATTTACTTTATATACATATACAGGGTTACATTTCAATGACAAGCCAAAATTGTTTCACGCATATTAGTTATCAGTATATAAATGATTTATACAAAAAACCACTACCAAAACATTAACTTTACATTTCTTAAATTTTCTGATTATTTTACATAAATCGTATTTTTGTTTGATACTTCTATTGAAAGCTAACCCTGTAAAGGTACTTTAGATAAGTACACTTGAACTAAAGTTCGAGATAATTTCAATCCCTCCCGACTCAAGTACAGACTTCAGCGGCTATCGGCGTTGTTATTTTAAGTTGATATTGAAGTGACCACTTGTATTAAAAAGGCTCTAAAAAGTATAGATTGCATTGAAATTTGAACTTTGTTCGGTATGAAATAGAGTTAATTGTTTCAAAGTCATTTATGATGGTCCACCATTGGCCGAGTGCGGAAACCAAATAATAACGATAAAAGGTATAAAATTGTTTAAAAATTTGACAAATATGTATATAAATTAAAAATATTGACTACGTTTTAGGCTGCGAAAGTGTACATGGTCTTTTCTTATCCATCCACTTGGAAAATAACAATTAAACTAACACATTAACAAGATTGTCACAGTTCTACTTTTGTCCGTTCTAATTTTAGTACGAGTGCCGACTTGAAGGATATCCCTTTGAGCTTATCATAAGTTGTTAACTAGCACCGATCACAAAATCATTCTGACATATTGTATTTGCCAATTGACCAGATAAGGCAGATCAGATGATTTTTACATAACCTACTAATCGTACAAGCTCAAAGGCATATCTTATGAGGTGAGGTATTCCTACGGTCAGCAGTCGTACTATTTAAAATTTGACTTTTACAAAAATACATCTTTACATGAAACTTTATTTGACGAAAAATTGTAATTTTTTGTCGCTGTACGCTGTATTTTGTTACTATTTTGACCCGATCATACAACCGTGCCACGCTACAATACAGAACTTTAAAAAATAATCTTGTCTCTACCGCAACAGCTATATGAAAAAAGGTTCTCTTTCAACAAAATATAATCTAATTTTGATAAAAAATTCCTTTGATGAAAATATTTATGAAACACTTACTACTCCCCACCACAAAGCTTCGGCGAAATTCTTGAACTTTGTGTCCGTGACGTCTTTCTCAGCTAAGTACACCAAAAACGAGGCGAATATCAGCCCGAGGAACCCGATGTACAATGTGGTTATTAATTCCTGGAACATAAATATACGATTAAACACGTGTGAGTAATAACTTTAGCAGCTTGTAACGTAACTATGTATAGCATTAAGACAAATTAAGTTTTATATTGAAAATGAAAAAAAAAACACTCAATCCCTATTTTTAGATCTAGATATCATTACGCGTATCAAGTTTTATTAAAATCGGTTCATTAATTTTCAAGAATATGGTTTTTTTTTTCTTTTTAGTAAAAGAAAAAAAAAACATATTAGCTTGATCCCTATAGCACCTGATGGTAAGCGATGATGTAGTCGACAATAGACTTGCGAGTTTATATGAAATATGGTGATGAGTAAAAGCTCTTAAATCATTTTGTTGGGTATCCTAAGGAGAACATTAATGTTTAATAAAAGTAGCGTAGCGAGACGAGGCAGAGCTCGCGTAGTGCTACGAGTACGTAGCGTCGTAGCGGCGTAGCCTCGTAGCAATGCTCGTAGACGTGCCTCGCAAAGGTCACAGGTCATAGATCCCATTCCCTTCGCAAACTTATAGATACTCGTAGCATCGTGCTAATGATTTCTACAACTCACTCGAATTTATTTAACTCTAAAATTAGATGTCCATTTAGCTAAAAGCATCCCCCCATAAAGTGTTCTTGAACTGAGATATACTTCCATCAAATTATCTTTGTGTGATTATTTCTTGTGGTATTGTAAACTTTACTTACAGGGTGAATCATAAACTCAAAGCTGGTCTTAAATAACTATTTATTTTTCGGTAATTATGTTTCGGTATCGTTGTTTTTTGACCAATTCGATTGTCAAGTTTGCAAATCTCCAACCGGCCCGAAGGTCATCAATGTTTCAGGATTAAGCTTGTAAAGTCCGCCGAGATTGGCAATCTATTGTACATTTTCGAGGATCCGAGGTTGTGAAAACACTTTCTTTAATATTACATGCAGTACAAAATCTTAGTTGAACTTTCCTGCCTCCATTTGGAACCATTACCTGCATATTGTACGAGTATTCTGATTAGATCGCTAGATCGCGCGCACCATTGTCTAGCAGGAGAGTGGACGCAGAAACCAACACATACACAGAATATTTATCACTTGTTTTTCAGCAAAGGCAACATTACGAGAAAGCACGTCTTAGAAGAAATTCTGGAACACGTAAAATATTTACCCGAGGAATGTGCCATTGTGCCGCCGATGTACGGAGGATGCCAAAAGCGAGGAATTCTAAATACCAAGCATATCGACCTTTCATCTATTATTTGATCGTTTCTTATATTTTTAGGGTTCCGTAGTCAACTAAAAACCCTTATAGTTTCGCCATGACTGTCTGTCTGCCCGTCCGGGGTTAATTTCATTGACCGTTAGCAATAGAAAGGTGAAATTTGGTACCAATATGAATATTTATCACGCCAACAAAGTGGTAAAATAAAAAATGGATAAAAATGTCTTACTAAGGTACCCCCCTACACGTAAAGTGGAAAGTGATTGTTTTTTTTTCATTTCAACCATAACGTGTGATATATTGTTGTATAGGTATTTAAAAATGAATAGGGGTTTACTGAAATAATGTTTTGATAATGTTAATTTTTTTTGGAAATAATCGCTCCAAAAGTAAAAAAGCATGTGTGTCTCCTCTAACTTTCGAACCATAAGTTTAGAAATTATGAAAAAATCCCAAAAGTAGAACTTTATAAAGACTTTCTATTAAAACGGCCTCTCGTCTCGGCCTATTTGTGGTATTTGTTTTTGTTCGTTATCTGCCGTTCATTGTTATTAATAAGAATATTTGGTGTAGTGGGAAATTGTAATTGTGTTTCAGTAACTTAAGTGGGGGACACTTATTGTGACGGACGGGAAACTACGGAACCTTACACTGAGCGTGACCCGACACGCTCTTGACCGGTTTTATTTGATGTTTACTCTTCATACTACCATATTCCTTGTATTTTCCGGCTAAGCACTGTGCAGATGCTATTTGCTGTATAACCGTCGACGCTTAATTTACAAAACAAGCACAAAGTGCTGCTCGTGACAACATATTAGTCACAATAGACCGAGTAAAAATGTTGTCCAACTTAGTCAATGTTCAATAACAAAAGCCTTTGTTCATTAATCTGACACGGCTGTTATAAATTTTCATCATCGCTACGTACGCTGACGAGGCCATTTTGTATCCTCGGGTCCTATATTTTCCGCAAAAGTAATAAAATGTAGTCTGAAGATTTTATAGAGATGTAGTAAGACAATTTTACGATGAAAACAAAATTGGAAATAAAACCAAGTATTTGTATCCATTTCCTGACCGCACACCTTTAGAGCTATAAAGTCAGATAGGCGAAATGCGGCTGAAGAGACGTGGAAGTAAATTATAGTAGGCGCGCAGTGGTCCCGCGGGCACGCAGCGCCGCACACCATCAACTATTCAAGACGCAAAGCCGCCAATAAAAGTCGTCGGTTTTAAAGCTGATACCAGATATTAAGTTAGCGGCCGCCACCGGCTGCTGCAGGACGCGACGCGACGCGCTCGTGTTTACAGCGAAGCGTCGCTAGCGTCAATATTGTAGGAGCGAGCCGCGCCACTTGCTCCGGCTTATTTGCTCTGCTTTCTGATCATGCAAGTTTAACCTGAACCGTGTAGTGATTGTAAGAGAATATTGCCAGCATCCTGAAAGCTATAGCGGATAGGTGAGACAGTCTCATACTAAAAGATGGCATATGCATTCATGCTGCCTTAGCCTATAACAATAGTGGCTATCCTAACCAACACACGTTTCTAAGTTGTGTGTATACTAAACAATTGTTGATTCACTAAACTCCAAGCGCCCATTGTCTTTATAGTGTCCCTAATTATTACGATTGAAAGAACTCGTTCTGAAACTTATGTTTTTTTTTTTTAAATAATGCCTGATCCGCTTGGCCGCCGCGTCACTGACTACCTAACTCCATATACAACACACTACTTGGACGGAGGAAATTGCGAGCAGCGGTGGCAATGCTTACTCAGCACGGCTTGCACCACTTTAATTACCTACACCGGCTTTGACCGGCCTTGGTTTTCATAACATTAATTCGAGAGGTCTTGGATATCAAATGTTTTTTTTTTACCCGATATTGGCCCTTCTAAAACTTTGAAAAGATAGCTTACTTATTATAGTCACTTAATTCATGAATCCCCAAGCGACCACCGGTGGCCGCGCATCTATTGTCTTACTATTGTGTCTCTAATTGACGGTATCTGAAGGGTTAAAGATTATTATCATATTAAATGAACGATAAAACTGTGTTGGTAATTATAAAACTATATAATTGTTTTAAATCATGGTCTACGAGGCCTCTAAGTATTGTTTGCTACGATAGCTACGCTTGCTACGTCCAGCCGCTACGAATGCGGACCGCTACGGCTGCTGGGCAATAATATTATTAATGTTTTAAAATTTTGATGTTTTTGTATCTTTTTTCTGAGACCTAGTTTACTGATTTCCACACTTTATATCTACACAGGATTACTTGTAAAACTCAACTTGTCTCTCAGGACTGTGTTACTAATATCATAAACAACAACTTTTGTTCTATGACTTTTTACAAAACATAAAACATTTACCAAAAACAAACTTTCAAGATTTCGTTGTTCTATCTAACACATTTCAACTCTGTGTCTTGCTGTACCAACCTACGCCTCCTACACACTGTTCTCATAGTAATAGTAAGCAGCAAGCATTTGCAACATTTTCGTGTACTCATCACACTAGAAAATTGATAGCATAGACTTCGTAACATTTAGAACGTTCATTTTAAATATTCTTATTTTTGTATGAAAATCTTATGAACTTAAATATGATAATATGTTTTTAAAAGTCATAGAACAAAAGTTGTTGTGTATGATGCTCTCAGGATTATGGTACTAACCATAATCCTGAGAGGTTGCTAGTATTTTACAAATAACCCTGTATAGTGTGTTCGGTTATCGATTGTACACACTTTACTGAACACCTAGAAAAATAGTTAAATATTAAATAATGTCTGATATTTAAACAAAAAGATGATAATAATAAACATACGAAGGTACGGAATACCATAGCGACCTATCTATCCTAGTTATCACTTATTGTCGTAGTTGCCATGTATTGGGCTTACAGCCAAGGCGTGGGGGATTCCCTGTCGGAGTTTGTGTTTCCTTACCTACTACCTAGGGGTCTTTAATTTTAGGGTGAATAGGTTACTTCTAGGCGAGCTTGCTCCTTCGTCAACCACATCTTCGCTTACCAATAGGTCGAATAGTGGTCAAATGTGAGAATAGTAATTAAAATTTATTTAAACAATATTGCTAAAATGACTACCGTCGATAACCGGTCAATCCGTATAGAATACGAAATAAATAATGTTGTGTGACGCATCATTTCGGTTGAAGTAAGAGAGGGCGGATAAGTGATATGGTGGTCAAACGCGAGCCTATCAATAATAATAATAAAAAATCTTGTATGCCTTAATGAAAATGTGAGGAGAGTGGTTATACCATAAAGTGAAGTTTCCTAGGCTCTGAGATACAACATTGACCAGAACTCATCATACAACAGAAACACAGTTTCTCATGTTCCTATGGGATAATAAGCTTGTGCCAAAGTTATACCCAAGGGACAAAGTTACCCCATTTTACTCAGTACTGTTGGACATTGGCTTCTAAGAGTGTCACCACGTTGACGTCTTTCGACTGAAATGAAGATAATGATGAAATAAATAAATGCGTTTTTTTTAATTTCACCGAGTTATTTTAGGAACCTTAGGGAGCAGAGATATTGATAATTTTGATGTTGCGGAGGTTCGAAATATATTCGTAACACGGAAACATAAAAAATTTATGTTAACTTAATTTACATCGCTCTTCCTTTTAGCGTCATTCTGGCTGAACTTTGCAACTTTTATTTTTCGCATTTAGTTTGTAAATCTATGTAATGTAGTGTATTCAATAGGGTATATTATTTGATTTGTTGTTATATTTCATAAAACCGGGAAGAGTATTTTACTTTAAAATAAGTATAAAAAAAATGTTGTTACAAATAGGTACGTATTTTAGAATTTTTAACATGATGTGTACATGTAGATAGATGGAGAGGAAGGCCGAAGAAAAGGTGGATGGATTGTGTGAGGAGTCATATGAAAGAAAAGGGATTTAGTGATAGTTTGACGGGTGACAGACCAGAATGGATGAAAAAAACGTGTGGCGCCGACCCCAAGTAATATGGGATAAGGGCAAGAAGAAGAAGGTGTGTTCATACCGATGATTTTTTTTTTGCAGAGCAATATTTTTTTACTTGACAATCTTTGTTATAAAATGCTGCATTAAAAGCAAAAGTAAGCGCTGCATAAATCTGACGTCACAGGCAAGTAAGGCTATAGTGACCTCGCGCCCTTCAGCATGAACGACGATAGGCGTGACAAGGATAAAATAATAATTTAACAGCTGCATTCACTGCGCCAATTTCCCACCGATTTTATTTATTTTTTGCGAACCGTGTTAGATTTTTTAGGTAGTAGTCAAATATTGTGTTCTAACAAATACAATTATTTTAATAACTTTGTTAAAACATTAACATAATTTCTCATAAAAAATTATCTTTGACTCGACATTTAGTAGAAACGGTTTGATACAGGTTATAGTCTTGACACCTTGAGTGGCGCCACCTATCAATACATATAATGAATCTGTAGATGCTTTTAGTTGTGTGCGCATCACGTAAAATATACGAAATGGATATATATAACTTTTATACATTAAAATTGTGTGAAACTTAATATATTACTTAGGCTTTGTTTCACCACAATCGGTTGACTATATCAAAATATATACTACATTAATTGACTGTTAGGTGGTACGTAGTTGACCGGGTCAGCTAGTTTATGAATTAAATTAAGGTTCTTTTTCTTTTATAAAAATCGTGCTTTAAAAATTTAGTAAAATACGCTTTAGCTGCGTTGCGGCCCGGCTCGACGATGCGACGTGTAACGTGCTTGGCAATGCGGTGCGCTGCGGACAGGCGCGAGCTTACGGATCTACGGTACACTCTATGTATTGGAACTCAGAATTCTAGATAATTATCCATTAACCGAGTTTCCAAACTTCAAATTTCATAGCAACCATGACCTTTCTATGGTCATTTAAAATACACAACACTAAAGTCGAAACTTAATTTGGTGGCAATGGATTGATATTATCTCAAATTATACTAATTCAAGTATATTCGTGTATACCATCGCCGGTTTTAAAATCACATGTTTTAAATCATTAAGTCAGCAACCTTTTGAACCTTTGGCACTGAGCAGACTGCTGCATAAACAACTAAGATCAAAATAGCTCAAACCCATCAACTTATATTCTAGTAATAGTACATATATATCGATGCTCAAACCTTTCAGTTGTTTGTCCAGTCGACATCAAGCAATACCTAACCTTTTATTAAGAGTTGTCAATTTGTGAAATATGAAACAACAAATCTGTTTTATTTCTGGTTAAAGATTTTATTGCTCATAAAGAAATTTACATTTCACTTAAATGAGAACACAATTTAAAACTAAGGTAAATTATTCAAACTTCGACAATCGAACTTACTATAATATTGTAAGTATGATACTATTATGTAGGTATTGTGAGTGATCACAGTACTCAAAATTTATTAATATTAATTGGTTTGTGGGTATTCCCAAAAATATTGCTATTACAAACTAATTGAAACTACCTCGCTTGCAGAAAAAGAATGCGGTCTCGTTGTCACAATGCAAGTAAGTCAGTCAGTAGTATTACTCATGCAAGATTTAAGTTTTAAATTTTTTTGGTTTAACTTTTGTACATTTATTGAATATGTCAGTGTCACATTTTTTATTTGTGACAATGGTTATTTTGTGTCATTAGCACTGACAAAAATCCCTAAATTTATGTGGTTTTGTTTCATGTGTGTGTGTGTTGTGGTTTCGTTATGATAATAATATGTTGAGGACTGAAAAACAGAAACAAACACAGTTCTTTCAGACAACCTTTGGATAACCAGAGGCTGTCTGTAAGAGATTACGCTGCGCGATAAGGCCGCCTATTTTACACTTGCTTTTTACAAATGTTGGTTTTGTGTTATTATGAGGTATGTATTGTATGGTATGTATAATAAATAGATACATACTAAGTCGGTAAAGTAATCAGATCCTATCATGTATGGAACAAACAAAAAGAGACCTTTAAGTGTGAACCTCTTTTTACAATGACTCTATCTACATAAAGTGCGTTTAGCTTCCGCTCACATAAATGTTTGCAAAGCAAAGTCCAAATATGAGGAACAGAAGAAGTATTAGGCTTTGACTGAGTAAAACCCACCTTTGTTCCATCAGTTGCCCTCCGCGATCCAAGGACTTTGTAAGCCCACAAGTTTCACATTCAGCTATTGCAACATTACTCAAACTCTAGAAGTAAGATTATCTAAAATAAAAACCGGTCAAGTCCGAGTCGGATTCGCGAATTAAATTAATTTTAGAATCTATTTAGATTTTTTTTATAGTATATAATAAATAGTTACCACGAATTTTAGATGACCATACGAACACGTATTTAGTCAAAGTAAAATTAGTCCCATTGTCTAAACTAATACAACCCTGATTTAGATGAACAGGGGCCCGAGTCTGCTATTTTTACAAATTCGTCATTCCAACACGATCCCATTGTCATTTTGCTAAAAGTTCGTAATCTGCTAAATCATAATGATCGATCATTGATCGGTCAGTGGTCTCGTAATAGAGTGGTGGTAGAATGACAATATCGAGCTTATTAAAACCAATAACTACACAATAACGTTCTAATGGTAGGTCACTGATCAAAACAACTGTCAAAAGTTTTGCAAATTACCGCATACGTCAGATATTCATTTGTCATTATGTACGAGATTACCATTTTAAGCCACTTCTTTCAATGAAGTGTCAGTGGTTGACCATTGGAAAGTCATTATGACGCCATTGTATTAGTAGATTACCAAAACTTGTCAAAATCAATAATTATGAAGTCAATGATAGACCATTCTGACTCTATTGTAAAACCAGACTTGAGGCCCAGACGTCGTGTATTCGTGGTAGATAAATAATAGTTCCACGGAAGGGGGCACTAAATAAGAACATCCTAACAAGCTAATAACACCCTTCAATATTAATGAAAACTTAATAACATAATCACTGCAAGTAAGCAATGCGGCTACAATATTGATGACCTTTCAAAGGTGAGGTGCGCCGTGCCTTTGCAACCGCCGATCAACTATGAAATATGCATGACTGTGGATGAGGCGGAATTAATAGGTACTTCTCATGGGAAACACGCGTGGTGCTATGTTTCTACATACTTAACCACTCTATCAATTGTGGTTACTTAAAAACAAGGGCCAATTTTTATAACTCTGCTTTTATATGAAAATAAAAATTAAGCTGTTTTAGAAGCTTTTGTACAGAAAATATTATGTTAATCACCCATTCTCATATTTATTCTTCAAATAAAAGAGCCTACTCTTGACCTACTATACCGATAGGTACTACGGTTCCAAATGACAGTTTGGTTTTAACATTCACTTGTACACTAGCCTCGTAATGTTGCAGCAACCGGTTGATGAGTTTTCCACGGCCCCGCGACACGGCACGTGACGGCACGGGCGTCGTGACGTCACAGCGACGTGCATCATACGTGTAGCATATCATCGAATGACGGCTTTATGCCAGTGCCATTAAACTTTAATAATAGCAAAGTTATTCGTGGAATCAGACCCATCAGAAACAAAGGTGGCGGAAAATATGCCTGTTTATAAATAACTAGCTTCTGCAGTTTTGCCAGACGCTTCGCCTCCATAAAAGTAGAAAATAAATGTCTATGACACTCAGTGAACATGTCGCTTTCCAATGATGAAAGAAATTTTGAAATCGGTCAAGTAGTTTTGGAGTTAAAACGTAACATATAAACAAACAAACAAATCAGAAATCTATTTTTTCTTCTTTATTTAAGTCATCATCTTCCTTCCCTTGTCCTGTGTTATTTGGGGTCGGTGCAACACGTTTTTTTCTTCCATTCTATCCTGTCACCCGTCATGCTATCACTAACTTTCTTTTCTTTCATATCACTCTTCACACAATCTATCAATCTTTTCTTTGGCCTCCCTCTCCCTCTCCACCCATCGACATGTATACTCATAACTTTTTTAGTAACGTGCGTTTCATCCCTCCTCTATACATGATCATACCAAGACAACGATTCGCCTTCAACTTTTTAGGGACTGATACTACTTTCAAACTTCCTCTGATATACTTATTTTTTACTTTATCTTTTCTCGTCACACCACACATCCATCTCAGCATTCTCATCTCCGCTACATGCAATCTTTTTTCATCCGTCTTTTTCACAGCCCAACACTCTGAACCATACAGACGACAGGTCTTATTTCGGACTTGTAATGCTTTTCAACTTGAGGGGCGATCGGCGGCGGAGACCTCTCGCGCCGGGCTCTGGTTGAGGCCATGGTCCGGAGCGAGGAGGAATGGCAGGTGGTCGCCTCCTTCTGCGAAGCAGTAATGCTATCAAAGGAGCAGGCAGACCGCATCAGGCAACGGCGCCCTCGCAGCCGCCGCCGGGATTCCGATCCCGATTTCCGGCCACCGCAGACGCGGGCTCGCGGACGGCGAGCCATGGGTAGCTCGCTGTCCGATCGTCCGGTAATGGACCGAGCCCAAGACGTCGACGGCGCGCACTGTTCCCGCGTACCTCAAGGAGTTGTCAGCAACAGCAGAGGCCCAGCTGGGTCGAAGCCTACCGGGGCCAGGGTTATCCGAAAGGAAACTCGTGCCTTGGTTTGAAGGCTAGAACGAACGGGGTGGGTTTTTAGTCAGTAAGAGTCTGACACTATCTCCCGCTCCACCCAAGAGCGGGGGCTGTCATAAGATGATTTTTGATTATGATGTGGGTCTGTTCCAGTGACTTGTCACCGTTTCTTCCGTCGAATTGACCCGATGTGCTACATCTCGATAGACCGAGACCAAGGAGACGTCGAGGTAGACCTCGCCGTCTCATTGGATAATAAGCGACCCGAAGTACTGGAAGTCGGAGCAGATTGGTATGAGCATTCCAGCGAGAGCTAAGGAATCGCAGAACAAGTATTCGGTTTTTGTTCTGCTCAATTTTAAGCCAACACTCTCCAGTCTGCGCCACCACACCTCCAATTTGCTCTGGACCTCTGAGCCACTCTCAGCAACCAGCACAATGTCATCGGCAAACAGCATACACTAGGGAGCCTCCTCTTGGATGTCCGACGTCAGAGCGTCCATTATCATCCGGAAGAGGTAAGGGCTGAGAGCCGACCCTTGATGTAAGCCAAAAGCCACATTAAAGTTGCTAGTGTTACCCACTGTAGACCGGACTTGGGTACTGCACCGACTGTACATCGCTCGGATCAACTGCACATACTTCCCAGGCATACCTTTCTCCTTAAGGGAAAGTACAATACCTCGCGAGGTACCCGCTCATATGCGTATTCATCAGCGAAGCTTGCTGAAAGGGCTGACTCGATACATTTGCTGTCTAATACTGCAAAACCATTAGAATATATTACATTCGCTTTCTCAAAGTGTCTACTCCATAAAAAGATATGCCTTAAAAGGCTTAGTACCCAAACTAATAAAAAAACATTAACAAAAAGAAATGGAACGTGAGTAATTCTTTATTACTATGCATTCTAAATTTTAAAATATAATTCTAAAATATTATTGTATGTTATAGCATAGTTTTGATACATAATGGATCATGAAATTAATCAAATTACTCAGCAAAACTGATATTCTGTATGCAATTCTGTATCTCGACCAAGATGCACTATGTGTATTACTACTCTGTTCTCATAATGGAATCGCCAGAGGAGCCATTGAAAATTGAACATGTACCTAAATTCTTAGAGTGGAGGGAGTTATTACGATTGAATATCTGCAATAAAATCACGTTGGCACTTTTATGATTTTCCTAACATTATATTTATTTATATTCAGGGTCAGGATCACAGCTCATTAGTATCTCGTTAAATATCCGTTACGTAGGTTCATATAAAAGAGCTCCATTCGACAATCTTTTTACGCTTACTCACGAATACCAAAAACAGTTGTTAATCATGCGTGACTCGTATACTGGGAATGGTGTTGGAGGGTTACCCACTTAATAATTATCTCTTTAAGTATACCAAAATTGTGGGCTGCGGAATTGATCTAAAAAATCACTGCAGCCCTGGAAAGCCACATGTGTGGGTTTAAGTCAGTAAAAGACTGACATCCTTTTCGTTCCATCCAGAGCGAGAGGAGAAAGCATAGATAATTTCCCAATTCAATAATGTTTTAGGTTGCAAAATTATCAAATGAGCGGGTTTACTAGGTAATACATATCAGGAAGTAGCTGGGTCGAAGCCTACTGGGGCCAGGGTTATCCGAAAGGAAACTCGAGCCCAAAAGTACCCCTCAGCCAAACTTAAATACCTTATGGCCAGAGTGCATCTCATTACGATTTTAATAATCCCAATCACGGTTGGAAGATTACATTAATTTATCTTCCAGTTTCATCATTAGGTCAGTCTGATACTTCCCCTCCCCCTTTTTTATCAGTCAGTCATCGACTACGCGTAAGTATAATAAACCAATTTTATTTTTTACGACAGTTTCGCTGTCTTTCTATGAAGATTTCTGTTCCGTATCTTCGAATTTCATGATCAGATCATAACAATACTCGTATTTTTTTGGGACCATCTTGAAAGAATAACCTCAATCAATCAATCAAAAAAAATATTGTCAAAATCTGGCCATAATTGGCCGAGATACCGGTGAACAAACATTAAAAAAAATACATTCAGCCTAACATAGAACCTCCTCCTTTTAGAAGTCGGTTAAAAAATACAAAACGTTTGTTAGTTACTTTTATTCAATTCAGTTAGTTCATTCAGTTCAGTTTAGATTCTTTATTTTTTATTGTTTGTTAGTTTTTAGGGTTCCGTAGTCAATTTGGTACCAGTATGTATATCAATCACGCCGATAAAGTGGTAAAACAAAAAATGGAAAAAATGTTTTATTAGGTACACGTAAAGTGAGAGTGATTTCTTATACAACACAATACAAACGTGTGATATATTGTTGGATATGTATTTTAAAATGAAGAGAGGTTTTTTAAATATATTTTTTTGATAATGTTAGTCACATTATCAAAAAAATATATTTAAAAAACCTTTTTCGAAAATAATCGCTTAGAGCGATTATTTCACATTACCTTTGAACCATAAGTTTAGAAAATATGAAAAAAATAAACTATAAAAAAAAGACTCTCTAGGAAAATTATTTTGAACTTGAACAGTTTTTGAAAAATTGTACATAATAATTTCTGGACTAAGTTTGTAATTTAACCGTATATGCATTTTTTTAAAACTTAGTTTACATATTTTATTATCCGGAACGTTTCCTCTTTTAAATAAAAAATAATGATTAAAATCGGTTCATGCAATTCAAAATTACCACCGAAAACCCAACATGTGTAGGTACCTACATAAACCGTCTAGTTTGTTTAATTTAGTGACCCAAGTTCCCGATAGATGGCGCTGTACTTGGGCTACTTAGAGCTGTTAAGATTTTTCCTGAGTGGATGAGGTCGAGAATGGTATCAAATTGTTCGGTTGGTCTCTCATTGGTATTGGTGGTATTTGTTCTTGCTCGTTGTCTGGCGTTCATTGTTATTAATAAGAATATTTGGTATAGTGGGAAATTGTAATTGTGTTAAGTAACTTAATTTAATAAGTGTCCCCAACACTTATTGTGACGGACGGGAAACTAAGGAACCCTACACTGAGCGTAGCCCGACACGCTCTTGACCGGTTTTTTCTTTTTTGTGTGCGCGTGTTGCGCTGATCCCAAATAAAACGGGATAAGGGCAGGAAGAAGAAGTTAGTTTTTTCTTTTATTGTTTGTTAGTTTATTCTGTTCTATTCTATTTTTTTTGGTCGGTGTCCCTTTAATATAAAATTTTTCTGAAGGCTCTTTCGTATGTTGTTATAAGTACAGAATGATTATTCCTAATTTAAGTCGATTCGATTCGACTCGCCTCCGTCCGGGCAAGCGAGCGCTTTAACTTTCCACTCTGTATATTGTTAGAAGTGCACAGTTTCGCTCGATGTTTTACGCGGATATTAATCTGCCTTTAATTAGTTAGTGCCTACTTCGATAAATTTAGCAAAGTTAATCTCTAATAATCCAGAGTTTTATGATAAACGACCGTGCCAACTGCCAAAAGCTAAGATGCTATTAGGACCTCTGATAATTTCCATTTTTATATTATATGGAGATGTAAGTGTATCGAATGATTCAAATCATTGAATAGATATTAAACGTATTGGCGTGAGTAATAACAAAATTAAATTGTATGATATTAGGCCCTTATCGTAATGGAACATGTCGTAAAATTCGTCTGAGGAGAAAGGCTCCCGCTGTAGGTAAGCGATAGCGTTGGCTGCCTGGCTTCCAAGCAAGCAAATTGAACCGGCTATGGATCAACCTGTCAATATGTACCGATACAAGTATCAATTACATTTTGGGGAACGTAGGGACTCAAATGTAAGTAACCCGATGTGTTTCCTGAAACAAAAATCTTTACGCATACAGATATCTGCCTAATTCATGGTTAAGCAACAACAAAATTTAGCAAGATAAATTTGGAATCTGAATATCATGCTCATAAAATTTAGAATGTAGGTATAATGGGATTATGAGCATAACAATCTAGTTTTATTTGAAAGTTCTGGAGTGGACGGGACCGAGCTCACCCGGAATCACTCGGTTCAAAGCGGTCCTCGGTGTTTGCTGGCTGGCACGAGAATGAAGATTAATTAAATTAATTAAAAAAGAGACCCATTCGTAAATATAAAAGTGTATAAAGTTTTTGGAGCAAATTATATGTATGAATTCATAATCCCAAGCATATTAAAAAATGTAAAAAGCATAACTCATGTACATATGTTCAATTTTAAATTCGTAACTAATTATTCTTTGTTTTGAAATTGAAACAAAGTTAGCTAAAAACAAACAAAAAGGGTTCCCGTTGGATAATAATACAGAAACATAATGTTGGCGTTGTATTTTTATTTAAGTTAGTATCGGAAAGCTGCGCACAACATGTGTCGAGGTTGTGTGCTCGCCCTACCTTCGTCACGGCGAAAGTTATAAATGTAAGCTATTGTACGGCGAGTAGACTAGATTACGGTTCCGTTCGTTTTCCCGCAGTCGGTCGTGGCCTAGCTATGCAAATTTCTTGAAAAACGTTCCGCTTGCACAAAGAACAGCTGCCAACACAAGTATACCTACAGTCACTCAATAGCTACACGTTTTTTGCTTTAGTGGTTAGCTCTATAGCTCCCCCTATATCGGGTGACATTTTATTTTATGTTTTTGTTGTTGTTCGAACCGACGGGGTTGATTACGACACCCGCTTTTTCACATCTCTCTGTAAAGAAAATAGCTTCATCTATAAACTAGCTTGAGGAATTTCTCCAATGTCCACCCTACGAAAAGGGTAGGTTGGCACATATGGAAGTAGTTTGCTGTGAGTTACTGGAGTGTGGCCTAAATCCGAGTATATGAGTTTTATTAGATTACTGGTATTGATGGGTGGACTGTGTGCCCAGCGGGTGATTTTTTATCGAACCCAGAGCTTTGCCTGCCTATAGCGCTTTGTACACATATATATTGTATGTAATAGTGTTTAGTACCGAGATTTACGCACATTGTTTTTTTAGATAAGTGTCGTTTTTTAAATTTTTAGCTGGAGCTAAAAATTATAAATAGCCTGGAGGCCCGGAAAATAATTATATACACCTGTACCAATGTTGGTCAATTTATTCGTAGAGTCACAATTAGTGACCAACCGAAACACGGTTTGCAGCAGAAACCGAGACCATAACTGAATGTTTCACTCTTCCAGGTTCGACCGCAACCGAAGATAACAGAAAAACTAATAAAAACAATATTTCGATACAGTGTTATTTCTAACTATATTTCGATATAATTGTGCTTAATTACATTATTATTTTCAAAATATACTAAATAATCTAATAAACAGGCGATTACATAAAAATATAGCACAAATAGACGAAAGAGTCAGTAACTTTTTACGTCTCTATCACAACCATCAGCACAAAGTCGTTCTTTCGGTCGAGCTTTAGCCGTACGAACATCAGCCGAAACCACATTTTTGGGCCGAATCCGAACACCTAAACCGAATCTTCGGTTGGTTCCTATTTACAATGCTTTCACACCACCAGCAGCGGCACAAAACCGAGACAAACAGTCTATAGTACGATAATGACATCGTTCGTTCTCAAATTATGACATAAAATAAGAAAGATCTGCGTTCAGGGGAGAAAAATTGATAGACAAAGTGGCCAATCCAATTTTATTATACCCACAGTGTTATTGGACAAAGCGATATCATTTTTCATTGTTATCCAGTGAGTCACTCCATTATCTCTTTGTATGTTCTGTGACCTGTCATTATGGTGGGGCAATGAATGTGAGCTATTTGTTGTCATGATTGTATCTTTAATTAATTACCTGTCGATGTGCGTACACGACGGAGCCGAGCAGCTTCCAGGTGCCGCCTCGCCGGTCCATGCGCACCATCCGCAGGATCTGGAAGAACCTCAGTCCTCGCAGGGCAGACGCAGCGAACACCTGCCCCGACGACCCCATGCCCAGCACCACCACAGATGCCAGTATTGTGGTTACATCTATGTTAAATATCTGCACCTTAATTATCTTAGTTTTATTAACAATAGCACTATTTCATTGCACTCCAGGGAGGATTGCAGCACACCGCCGTCGGTGAGAGCATTATAGAGCCGCGAGTGCAATAACATAATAAATGCTGACACCTGCACCCAAAACACCGACAAGCCAACGCATTTTATCTCGATTTTAAGTCCACATTAAAATACCTTATTGAAATACGTTTTAAATTTATTTAAATATTGAAATTAATTATACAACTTAAGTTTTCACAAAACTTTCAGGCATAACAAAAAGGATAATCTCGCTAATTGCTAAGATTATCTCACTTTTCGAATTTAGTTGAAAATGTTTTTGAGGGTTCTGTAGTCAAATAGCACTCTTATAATTTCGTTTTATCCATCTGTCTACTAAGATGTTTATACTGACTAGATACTGTCAAAAAACCAATCAATGTACTACGTGTACTCATACTCGTAAATATACAAAATGCACACAGGCAGGTTTTTTTTTCGATACCTGTGTTTAGTTTAACAATTTCACCAAAATTAAATAATATAACAAAATAGGTTCACAAAACATCAATTATCTATTTCTATGTTCGGTTAATCTATGTGTAATTCGAAGGCACATACAAAAATAAAACAAATTAAGTATGGGCTCCGATTGCTAAAGACAGAGAATAATGATAAGGAGGGAATAGAGGCCTAACGCGCTCTTCAACAATAACTGCCAACAGCTGCCGAATACGAGTGTAATAGTAATACCATGAAAGTATTTGTTTCAAAACTTTCTAGGTCGATCAAGTCGTGACTTAAACATTTTATAAGTCAACTATACATTAAATAGTATCTACTGAAAAGAAAAAAAAAAACAAACGTATAAATAACTAAAAGTTAGAGTGTTTTAATATATAATGCAGGGAGTCGGGAGGTATCCCGATCCATGTCTACTTGTATGCACGAAAAAGGTGAAAGGAGTAATTACTTAGTAAGTAACAAATTGAGTATTCTTAGAAGAACAAAGCACTTTGACCCTTTTCCCCTTTGTTCAGGCAATAAGTCGGTAGAATCTAGAAGAGTCTATCTCACTCCATTAAAAGTATTTTTTATTGACGTTGGTTACGTCATACCGTGTACCAAACCCTATCAAGTTCTTGAGTAAAGTGGCTTCGTCTTTTATAATATTAAGATTGACTATTAAGCCTCCATAAATTTATCAAAGGCCCATTCTCCGTTAATTGGCTTTGCAGCAGAAATCAAGTTTTTAATTTTATATTTGAACCGAGCGGCAATGGTTCACCACGCGAATGTTGGTGCTGCACCATTAATATATAATTGGGGGACGATGGCGGCGTTCATTTTATTGTCTTCGGCAGTGTATCGTGCGGCTATGTGTGGGGCAGGCACAAGGCGGTCTCGCGCGGCCGACTCCCCAGAGAGCGCAAGCGGTCGCACGAAACTGGTGTCAAGGGAGCGCAGCCCGAAAATGCGAAGGTCATAGCGGATTGCTCGCACCTGGAATAGGGTCACTTCGTCACGCTTTATACACAAAACGTGACTTTTACTTGGAAATGTTGTAGATGAAAGTACATAGAACGCAGAACTACGGCATTTTTTTCAACTCCCTTCTTTTATGATATTTGTTTGGCATTCTCTAGACATTTTATTTGACGACTCGTGGAGGTCGTTGAAAATTGTTTTTCTACTGTTTGTTCTTTGTGTGCCATGTTTGTTTATTTCATACCGTCACGTTAAGGTTGGTCTGGGCCATTGTTTGTCTTTTTATACGCCACCGGAGCACTTTCGAGTGGTGCAAGCCCAAGGTGCAAGCAAACTAACAAATAGTGTATCTGTAAATTGAACGTTTCAATTTGGTGCATCAATAAATCGTTAAGCAGCACATTTCTAGCTGTAGACGTATATTTTGTTTGAAATTCCTCCAGCCTCGCTGAGTATCAGCGATCGAGAACTCCCAGAGGACTTCTAGTTACAATAAACGGTTCGACAGTCCATGTTACTGGCTGAAATGACAACTGTGAAGTATTTACATTTTATGTTTTGTGCTTTGGTTGATTGTTCTGATACTCGTACTTTGATCAATTTATCAGCATAATAAAAAGCTTTGATATTTCCATCGTTAATATAAAGTACAACATTAGAATTTGACTTACCTATAATACAAAACGGTCGCCTCAAAAATTTGAGGCGACCTATTGAGCCTTGATACCGGGATCTGCATCCTGACGACCATAACCTACAAAAACAGACAAAATATCAGAATTACACAACATATATAACATACAAGTAAATTATTTCACTTCAGTAGAGTTAAATAAAAAAAAAAAGCAGAATTTTAACCATAGATAGATAGCTAAACAATGGGAGGACAAAGACTAGTGAAATATCGGGTTAAAATATCTTAATGATTAATTGAAGCGTATATTGGACAAAGGTGCTAATTAGCAAATATTTCGATATAAAGGGACGCGAAAAGGTCCAAACGAGTCCTATTCGCTCTCGCTCATCAGTCCGCCCGTCCGCCCGCCTCCGACAAGGGTTTTCTGTCACAAGGGTCTATAGGTAGAGGGTAAACAGTTGAAGCTAGTCTATGTACCTTAGGTACCTACATTTTTTTAGGTGGGAAATCATCCAATGACATCTCCGCGCTCTGGGGCGGAGCGAGAGATATTGTTAGACTTTTACTGACTAAAAACCCACTCCAGTTCCTTCGTTGCCTTTCGTACCAGGGCTGAATCTTACTTTCAGAAAAAGATCCTTGGACCCAATAGGCTTCGACCCTGCTGGGCCCCTACAGTTTGCTGATAAGTTTGAGGCGCGCGTGGAACAATACACGCCATGGACGTCTTGAACTCAGTCCGGACGGTCGGATGGCGAGATTTAGCTACCCATTGCTCGCCGTTCGCAAGTCCGCGCCTACGTTGACCGGTAATAATCGTGATCAGAATCCCGGCGGCGGCTGGGGCGAGAGGGCCGTTGCCTCACGCGTGCGGCCTCTTCCTTTGCTAGTATTACTGCTTCGCAGAAGGAGGCGACCGCCTGCCACTGCTCCTCGCTTTGGACCATGGCCTGTAACAAGGCCCGGCGAGAGATCGTTCTTCATTCCGGGTTCTACCGTGTTCTTCAGGCGTCACTTCCGCACGAACCCGGTGCAAGTACCTCCTGAACTGACCATGCCCGATGAGAACCTGGATCATGCGGAAGGTGGGGACGCCGTGAGGTCTTTCCAGTCACGCGACAAAGAGGGGACTTACACCTATAATTATATCGTACCTTAAGTACTTACTGGCCTAAAACCAAAACTATACTACAATATTTTTGTGATTGCAATTAGAGGTATTCCTATCCTCTAAAAGGGGAAAGAAATTCTAGTTCTATCTAGTTCTATCCCATTATTACGGGTACAATGGCTCATTGAGTAGAATTAGACTATTTTGCATTTCCGAAAGTAGTTGATGAAAGGCCTATAAAGTTATTTTTTTTTTTCACATTGCTAGTTCATTTATTTTTAGTGTATATAAACTAGTGCTTGCTGTGATCCCACCTGATTGTAAGCAGTGATGCAATCGTTGATGATGAATCACACTAGTTTATTAAGCCTTGAAGACTAATTACATATCTAGATTACACTTGAGGAAAAACCAATAAATATTTATATTTTACTAACAACTTCGACCCTTAATATATCAGCTCATACACTGGGAAAATGGAAGCGGTTCAGTTACTCAGTTGTAAGTATGTACAATATATATGTACATAGGTCAAGGTATGTTATATAACCAACAAAACATATCGCGACAACTATCGCCCGAACACCGCACGATCTTGCTCTCGAAATACTAAAGTTAGTTTCAAAGATGTATCGGAAAAGCCTGCCTTTGCTAACGATTTAGAGAGAGATAAAAAAATAGTAAATCAAAGAAATTGTACAACTTTATACTTACAACCTTTATATAGGTTGCTTGTATAAATTTTGTAGCATTTTTATATATCGTCACTCCATTGTTAAAATGTTACCGAGAATTCTTATGGGAATGTTTACAATTTAGGAAGAGTATACGATCCGAAAGAAGGGACATTCATTTTTTTTAATAGTGAAAATTGTAAACTTTGTCGCAAATCAACTATAGCAGAAAACATCTTTGCTATAATAAACTCTTTAAGTAGGTAATGATGCGTGGTTTCAGCTCATAGAACAATTTATCATTAGATATTTCGTTAAAGAAAGAACATAACATGTTATTTAATGACTATATAATTTATATTTTGCAAAGAAACACCTTTAACCACTCAGCTCTCAAGTTGGTAATCGCTTCAAATACTGGTAGATATTACATAATACATAATAATGAAATCATGTAATCACGCCTCTAAGCAAGGACCTACATAAATAATAATACTATTAACTATCTACTAGCTTTTATTTTCGAAGCAAGTAAATGAACGAAAATAAAATCGACCGTATTTCGAGCTCATTGTCGTGTCACTGTCATTCTGCAGCTCACCCGTGTTACACTTGCGCCTGATAGATAGATCAAATAAATAAAACAAAAGAAAATAATGGACTGGGACCTCACTGTAGGCACAGTAATCCGTCTACATTGAGTGACGAATTACCTACTTCACGCCCCCGAGCTCTCACAACTTATCTATGAGAGTGTTGTTTGCGGTATGAATCTCCTCAAACAACACACGGCCGCTGTTAAACGATAGCGGAATTGAAACTTGAGATTGGCAGCTCTTTGTGCCCCGTTTATTGTGCTGAGAGAGAACTTGCCTACAGCGTGATTTGATTTTCGTAGCCAGCTTTCGATATCTACATAATATATTCATTTTAGTAGCAGACACCGTTCAAAAAGATTACTTACCTTAAAAAGAATTCGATGGCAAACCAAATTACAACTACTGTCTCCATATAGAAAAGGACGATTCCTGCTTTTGCTTCGTACTCTTCAATTGTTGAGAAAACTGACAGCGATAAACACATGAACACCATCAGAAACCTGGACACAGAAAATATGACTTTTACACAAGTGTGAATGTAAAACTTACCTATGTACCATTGATATACAAAAAACTCCTATGTACTATGTGTGTAGAACACTAGATTGTTGGTGAAGCTGTCAGAATCTGACGTAAACGAATTTCGACGCTGAATATATTAGTTGATTGTCGAATAGGATTACGAACGTACAATTTAATTCGCAGCTGTAGTCTGTTACTGCATGAATGTGATTACATGGAAGGATGCCGAATCTATTATTACGACGGGGTTACTAGTACTAATAAATGTATTTCAGTAAGCCAATACAAATAAAAAAATACAAGGTATCTACTAATTAAACGTGAGTTATTTTAAACATTATTACCTGTAAAATAAACGATTTCAGCTGTTTCACTACCATATCTTCATACCTTGCCATATTATGCGATACTTATAGATATTTATAAAACAAATAATAGCATAGCATAATCTGTCTTATAATGTTCCCACTGCTGGGACTCAAGGCCTCCTCTCTAGGAGAGGGAATAGGCCGTAATCCACCACGCGGGCCTAGTCCGTCACAGGCCTTTAAAATTTTGGTTCTAGGACAACTCTGTTTCCTCGCGAGATTTTCTTTCACAGTTTTGAGTAATGAAATAAATTACCCAAAGTTATGCGATTGGCTGGGTTTTAACCCGCGACCTGCACCTCGTAAGTTGAGGCCGTGAGCACTCGGCCACCATTTCTCAACTCAATAACCTCTTTATTACCAACAAATAAGACCACAATTCCTTTATTAATTCATGAATCCCCAAGCGACCGCCGGTGGCCGCGCATCTATTGTCTTACTATTGTGTCTCTAATTGACGGTATCTGAAGGGTTAAAACTGTTAATTAAATTCGCTACTGAGATTTGATGGTTATGTTCGCGTCAATTGTTTCATATCCACGGGATAATCTATCAATTCTTAGAATTTGTGGCCAAAATTGTTTTAAAGTTTTGAACTGTGCCAACGCTAATTGTGTTAAGTGAGTTGTATAATAAATTATAATGATAGCAGTCACCCTAGGGGCCAAAACTTCACTACTGTAAAAATACTGTTACGGGTAAATATGTGAGGCCGTAGCAATAAACCTTGAACTAATGAACAATTTGAAAATAAGGACAACTTTCACAAATAACTTTTACTTTGAATATAAAACGGGTGTTAATAAAATACCTGTTTTAGGATTTCACCTTTATGTGTTTTAAGATATCAGAAGTCATCTAAATCTAAATCAAATCATTATAATGTTATAAATTTCAGCCAATTAGCTAAGGCATTTACGCTTCTTTATGATTTTATGCTCAAATATGCCTCTGCTCTTTCTTCGATAGACAATTTAAATTACGTGTGAGATAAATGAGAAAGGTATTAATTACGCAAAGGTCGCGTCGTCTTCTTTTTCATAAACGGACTGATGTCGGGAATTTTGTCTCCCGCCTCAGTCTTCCTCATAGCCCAACCTATCTTAATTCATGAATCCCCAAGCGACCACCGGTGGCCGCGCATCTATTGTCTTACTATTGTGTCTCTAATTGACGGTATCTGAAGGGTTAAGGTGCTTTAGGTTAACGAGCGTAGCCCAGCTTCATACAATTGCGGTTAGTTAAACTTTGGCGTGGAGGTGTTTTGCCATTGAAGGAGTTTGCCCGCTACACCGTATACCCATTACCATACTTATTTATTTATTAAACAATGGCTTGCTATACTTACTCACAGTTTGGACCAAAGTGTACCTATAGCAAGCTAACTATTTAGGTATAAGCTTATCAAGCACGGAAATATACAAGCCTACCCTGTTGAAACGTGTTAACAGCGTATCATACCCGTGCATGAAGGAACTCGTATAGTCTCGATTTCTCTACTTGTGAACACCGGCACCGGTTTGACCAGCATGCATATTTTGCAGGTACCAATACGGTCCGTGCACGGTACGCGACGGTATTGGTCAGAAACGGAACGGTTTAAAGGTCTCATACTTTCTATTACAATATTATTATAGCACGACCATGGTATGAATCAGGGCTGCAGGATTGTTCCAAAGAGTTACATTGGCCCTGGAACGCAAAAGGTATAAGTACCTAAAGAAATAAATAAAGCATTTATTTGCCACAACACAAACTATACATCACAGCACAATTAAATTATAAAAACTAAGCACTTATACAAATACAAACGACAACATAAAATAATAATATCACATGTAGGTACTTGACAAAAACTCTAAATATATAGTGCGGTGTGCATCTCAGTGTCGCTCCAAATGGGAGTCCAGCACGTATCTGGCAAATATACCTGGCGCTGATATTCTACTCATTCCGACGCTCAGCTGGTTTTAAGGAAGTTTTATTTATGTGCAGAGTGAATTAAGTAGGTAGTGGATATATATATATATATATATATATATATATATATATATATATATATATAATGTTACTACCGTAAATAAAGCATATAAAATTAATATAATGTGTGTGTTTAATTCGACTTAACTATGGTGAGTCTTAAATAGTACTACACACTAGAGCTCTAAAATAATCAAGCATAAGCTACCAAACGGGATATAGGTACTTCTAGCAGACTCGGAAACAAAGAACACGCCAGCTATATTATGGACGTGTTCCAAACAATCACAGCACATTATTTCTGTGAGGTTATGAGAAACTATAGTAGCCGTGTCCTGAAAGTGTTATGATATGACATTCCTTATCGGCGGAGGAATGTTGTTCTAGCATTTGGATGCTGTCTTCTGTAATAGAGTGGACAGTCTCTGTGCGCACTGTCTTCTGGCGCATTGCCCTCTAGGTAGGCAGGTCAAGTATAACTTACGATTCGACTTCATCCTGAGGATTGAGTGCTGGTTTAAAAATGACGCTACGTGAGTTCTTGCTGGGATGTTGAAACAAAATCGAGCGTAGGCGTTTTGCACCCTTTGGACTAGTTAATCAGTTCATGTCAATAGTCGAGGGCCGATAACGATATCCGTATTGTTTAGATTGCTGAGCCCAAGTGACTCAACCAGCTGGATTCGCAACTGCTCGGTTAGACATGGCTTTATTTTACCTTAGAAGACCTTTAGACCTGCACAATTGAACGCAGTATCCATGTTCAGACCTAAATTATGTGTCTCATTTACTCAACTGACCGAGACCCAACAGGGTAACATTCAGTGTTGCTGGTACTGCACTGATTTGACACGTGGTTACAAACGTCATGTATTTAGTTATAGTAAAGGTTCAATACTAAACTGCTGTTCTCATCCCAACATGCTATTCTATCGAGATCGTCGTTTAGATCCTTTAGCACGGAGCCACAGTCACTCGGCATAAATGAGATAAACTTGTATATCGACAGCATAAATACGGTATCCACATCACTTCAAAGAATTAACAATGTCTGCACAATAGAATAAAAAGGGCCCATTATAGAGCCTTGGGGAACTCCTGTGCTATCAAGGGGGTGTCGTCGGCATCGCATTGCAGTAGGCAACAGAAGGAACACAGGTGGGTTTTAGTTTGACACTCCCTATCGCTCCACCAGTGAGGAGTTATTTGATAATTACCCACCGAAAACGAAAAAAAATGGTAAGACAGTGCAAGGTGCAGACTCCTTTAGCCGTAACCTAGTACGTAGTATACCTATGCTGTAAAAATGTGAACTTTACTCTTTCCAGTCATAGTTTATTAAATATTGATTTGTTACAAAACGAATAAACTACATCTTCTTAGGTTTAAAACTCTTAGTGTAAATATTTATCATAAACATGGCGTAACACACGCTGTTTAATACTTACACAACAACAACATGTAAAGAGTAATAAACTAATAAAAGACTTGAGTAATAAATACATAACCTCTTGCTTCCGATCGTGGTTCAATCCATGGCTTTCGGGAACGAAAGCCTTCCGGACGCCGTAGCCTCCTTTTTCGAGGAGATAATGGTCGTAGAGGAGTAGGCAGAAAGGGAGTGCAAGGATGCAAACTCCCTCACTATATCGACGTATAAGTATGAGGCTCCGTAACAGCGTGGAGTAACCTCCAATCGACACAATATCTGGCTGGCGGGTGGAAGACTTGATAAGTCTGTTCAGGCGAAGAGACAAGCTCGAGACTGCAGCGTGCTCTTTAAGGTTGACGTTATCCGCATAAATCCATGCGGATGCAAACGGATCAGCCATATATACTCGCAAAAAAAATCTGTCGTTTTTTTGAAGTGGGTTTTAGTTATTGTGCACAAAGGACACCCTTGAAGAATACCACATGCAAATAAAATAGTACTTAGACATGTCCGACAGTCAGCTGTCAGGGCCTCGGTGTCGCGGTGTAAACGAGGCGTCTCACTGTCATTCGTTGGTTTTAGGTATGATTGATGGGATTGACGCTAATAAAACATTCATCGACAGTAGCCGCTGAGTTTTCGGCAGTTGAACCCGTGCGTTATTGTGTGTGACGAACGAAACGCTATGATTTAATGCTTAATCCTACTTGGAATTACCATTCGTAATTATATTCCGAATAATATGGCATTAAAAACGATATCTGGGTTGTTTCTTTTGAGAAAAATAACACGGTTATGTTAATCAGTTTAAAATATCTCACGCTTAAATTCTATTTAAAAAAAATAGGAATAGAGTCACTTTAAAAATCTTGCGTGACATCGGTAGAACTTACACGATCATGTGATAAAGAACAGCCTTAACACCTCGAGGCCGTTCAAGAAAATTGTAGAACTTGGACTGAAGGCGGCGGTAGCGCGCGTCGCGTCGCGTGGCGCGGTAGCTGAGCGGTTTGCCCAGTAGCGACATCCGCGGCGTCGCCAGCCGGTCGCCGCCACTCTTACGCTCACTGCAACCAACGACACCGCAACTACGCTCAACCGAGCCACATCACATTTTATCTAAAATGTCAATAGTCTATGAATCAATGATGGCTGCATGTGATGTACAACTGCAACGATACTGCAGCCGCACTGAACCGAGTCACATCACACTTTCACTAAAATGGCTCTAAAATATGGCAAGTACATGCTAGGGTTTTAACAGTCCGAATTCAATTGCAATATTGCAAATGAATGTAACCTTGTGACCGCCACTCATGTATACATGATAAAGTACAATGTGTTCAGCACGTGGCGTGCTCACGACTACATCACAGACTTAAACGCATACTTTCTTGATTTAAGTATAAAATCAAGAAAGTATGCGTTTATGTCTGTGTGTGTTATTATTTTTCTTATTAGTGTTGTTAATGGATCAAATCGCCCAGTTGCCCGTTGGCGCCGTGAGCACGCTTTTGCGTTTTTGACGTGGCGGTCAAAAGGTTAACTCTGTACATTATTGCGTTACAACTTCTTAAATGTCAATGAGCAAAGCGCAGAGCGCTAAACAACAAAAAAATAATAAGAAAAGGTCGGTCTGTCGTTGCCCTTACACTTTTGAAAACTCAAAGACCATACATATTTGTAGGGCGATTGTGCGCTAAAGTGGCAGCAATTAAAATAATTTTAACCGGTAATAAATCACCTATAACCATGATCCTCCTGGATTACACAGCATGGAGCTACAGTGGTGACTCAAAAAGGTCCCCCATACACCGCCACAGGTACTGGATATAGCCACATTACAAATTATAAACACATTTAAATATATTTTGTGTCTTTCGGTACGGTAAATACGGTTTATTCTATAATTTAAACACATTTGTTTTAGTATTTTAATTAATCTTCTCTTTAGTACTCAAGTTTATTCGATCGGTATTAAAATATTAAACAGAATTTTTTTTGTATTGCTACGAGGAAGTATAAGCAATTAAAATCAACGGTGTTGCGGCGCTATGTACATGCACTATAAGAATTTGTCCATAAAATAGACGTCAAAAGACGTTCCGTCGAAATAAATATAATTGTCATATAGATGCCATCATATGACTAAAGGCCGTCATATGACGTTGTACCATTTCATAATATACCGATTCGACGATTCGAACGTGTTAATCTACGTCACAGTCCCTAAATAGACAGCCCTAGTTAGGCACATATATTTGAGAGAAAGAAAAATGATAAAAATAAGCAAAAAAGGCAATATATTAAATTCTGTGTGAGGCCAAAAAAGGCTCCTACCTCACCATATGCCACTATATTTAAAACAATAAATAACGTAGCGCTGGTATTCTGATAGGGCCTACTGTGATGCCACGGAGACACTCTCGAACGTGGAATTGAAAACTGGCGTTTAAATACGCATTTCAGGAAAATGGCACAGGTTTACAGACTTATTATAAGTAAGTTTATTAAGTAGCTACAATCGCAAAAGACTTCCAGTTCATGTATCAAATCTAAAATGAAGCCATCTTCACGCGAAGCTACCCTTCGCGTGAAGATGGGTCCTATACGCAACCCCTGTTGTTTTGTATTGTTTGTACTTACGTATTGCGGACAATAGAACAAGTTTTTGCTCAAAAACCAGATTATAGGGGCTCTAGGAAACCGACTGAATATGAGTAGAATTTAAATCTTATAGGATTAGATGAAATACAAAGTTCTATTTTGTATCGTTTATCTAAATAACTTAAAATGTTTGTAAGAATTGTGCCAAAAAACATTCCGATAGAAATTGTTTAATCGAGAAGACAACATAAGAACATCATAAATATTTTACAGAATAAATAAATAGAGATTGTTATCAGAGTTCAGACTAGCATATACTTACATATTTTACCGATTGTGACAAGCCTATGAAAGCAACTTTGCATTTTATTTTATTAATACCTTACCTATGCAAATAATGTAACCAGATTCTCTGTATTCCCTTGTTGTAACAAAAAACATACACATGGTTGCCTTTGCAGCGCAAACTGCATTTATGCAGAATAAATTCAATAAAATCGCGTGCTGTAGAAGCTCCAAGTGCTTTGTTCGAAACATTCTGCTGCCGCAACGTCCGAAGTACAACACAAGTACCTACAAAACACGAAACTAAGCAAACCACCCTCCCCCATAGTAATTTTATAGCTCTAAAGGTAATTACCACCACACCGACCTAAACCTAATGCTCTACTAACTTATAAGGCATACTAAGAATACAACAATATTTACCACCACATTATGCATCGTTGAGAAGGAAAGCTGACTGGAAGCGGCTGATAATAAAAGCTTTAGACTCGCGTAAGTTAAAATAAGAAATTAAATTTTGCTGTTGAGCAAAAATTAACGTTGATTCGTTAATGCAGTGAGCCATACGATCGCAAGTTGCTTGCGTTATGCCAACTAAACGCTCGTCGGCGCGACTGCAGTTCAGTTTATCAACACGACGGAAAAGCGATGAAATCGCGACGATAAACTTCTCGCCGCTATACGGTGAGACGGTGCGGCGGTGAGGCGGTGAGCCGGCCCTGTACACAAACATTGAATAACTTCTAGCCACCAACCGCTGCGCGTCAGCTTTCATTTTATGAAATTGGATAGTTGCTACCCTTTACGAAGCGTAACGTAACACGTATAAACAGATGTACTGAAATACTTTCTCTTCTGAATATAGCATATTTTTTCAGCAAAAATGTTTTTATCTATATTGGTTTGATAAAAGTTTTTGCGTAATTAAATTTGAACCACGTACGCTTCGCTTCGTAGAGGAATCGTACACATATATTGCAAGCTGGCACTAATATACAACTTCACGATCACAGTAGAGCCTATGAAGCAACAACAAAGGAATCGGATACTCAACACACATATTAATGAACTATTCGAGTGGAGTTAGATTCCGCATCTTAATATGATGCGAAATCTATCTCTATACTAATTACAAAATAAAAATATGTAAGTTAATCATTACATTGGAAACCTCGCAAGAATCATTCCCAACGTGTTATGTGACCTTTGTAACAGCTTTACGTTCGATTTCGGATTCAATTTACTGGAATTTATTAAATGATGTAAATTTTCGGCTCATGTCGCTACTTTTCGTAACTCTACGTATTATAAAGGGAGTTATTTTGTTTTCCATCCCCCTTGGGGTATTGTGTAAATATTTAGTAGTTAGTGAAAGTACCTACATACGTATGTATATAACTTGACCTCAATGTCAAATTAAGCAAACAAAATTAGGAACAAAGCTGTTTTCGTGTTATTTTATAGCAGGAATTTATTCTTTATTAGGTGCTTACGGAAATTTAGGTGCCGCTGCTATGCCCCGTTTGTAGACAAATGGGCTCCTTACCGATTTAATTACATTGTTGCTAATATCCATTGAAACGTTTCTGGTGTCGGTTGTGTGAGCAGGGAGTTAAGCCTCGTCGAATGTCGTACACAAACAAGACGTCATAAGACGAAGCCAGTATACTTACTCGAGCCGCCATCAAAGTCCGTGTCAAAGTTTTGCCCTTAATTCAGCTCACGATGAATATAATATCGTGTATACCTAGCGAGTTAATTACGTTGGCGTGAAAATTAGCCATGCTGCTAAATGAGTTTCAGTGATGGCGTGCATATGTTGTAGTTTATTGCAGATGTCGATAATACATGCGTGAGTGTTATTTATTGACATTTTTGTTATTGTTCATGAGCGGGCATTAAGATTAACGCAATCGTTTACATTACAAGCATTTCAAAGATTACCTCAATTGTCTTAACAGTAGAGTAAATATAGAATTCAGAATAACAGTACAATGTTGAATGACAGAAGAGAGTTAATGTAATTTTGTTAATTTTATGTGAGATATGCATTCTCTGGGGTATGTTAGCAACTGATGGTAAATACTGTAGTCGTATTCGCGTCCAATTAGCTTATTTAATGTTCTAGCAGTAACGTTTTCATATTTTCATAAACCATTTTTATTTATGTAAATTGTGGCAGCGAGCATTGCTGAGTTTTTTGGTTCTGACTTTGATTCCAATATTGGCAAAAGTAAATCGGTATTACACTTTTCTGTAAGAAAAAGTCTTATTGGTAGCGGGTATATTGTAAGGCTGGCTGATCAATAGAGCTAGGTTGTCTAGTTTTACACAATGAGGTTTAGACAGCTAGAGATGGACCTCTGTACGTATTATGATTTTAACAGGTGCAGAGGTCCCGGAGATTTCCGGGCATACGTGCCTGTCATTCTATTTTTGCTATAAGAACATTATTCTCACGCAACTCGTAGGAAGTGTTAATATATTATATTGGAAAAATTATCCGCTTCAATGGAGTGCGTGCTTTTATTTCCGAATTCCGCACGGTGCGGTTACGCGGCTACATTTGTGTCGGAAAATACTTTATCGTATTACAAATTGAATCTGCCTATAACAACGTCTTCAATCAAATAAATCATTAGTCGAAACGAAACTGCACATAGTGAGAGGTGAATTAATAGATTATTTCCCGATATACTTGAGGGAATAGAGTTGAAGCGTAGGTAGTGATAAAACAGACACGACTCAATAGCTCTAATGACCTCGCCCGTTGCGATCCCTGGGGATCACGTTTTGATCCAATCTTATTTTTACTATCCATAAATTATATTGGATACCATTTTGTGCTTACCCGCAGTAATTGTTTGCAGATGGTCACGCTGCTATTACGAGGTGATCTAGGTCACCTGCCTACACCTTTCAAGTATAAAAGATGACACTGAGAAATATATCATCAATTCTTTACCCATTATACCCTCGAGTCTTGTGCGGTTACCCACTACGAAATCGATTCGAATATAAAAATGGATGACAGAAACAAGAATCAATCCATCTACTCGTATATGATAATAATTAGTGTACCAAATTGTAATGAATTGTCTTATCTAACATTCCCTTCTTTCCGTAAGAGATGAGGCAGATCAATCAAATTCACGTTATCTTCATACCCCTGTTTTCTTGATGGATATATAATGGAATAGGTTTCTATTAAATATAACAATGATTCTATTTTTTTAATATGACATTCTAAAAGAGTATTTTTGCGTCAACAACGTTAACGTCAACAACTGGCACAAGGACCGGATTGTTCGAGAAACGAGAAAGTTTTCGAAAACGATAATTTTCCAAGGGACGACTAGTCGAGTGCTGACGGGTCGCCATTCTACGGGTCCTACTATTCTAGAGCACTCCTTTTTATGAGTGAAAGCTCGTCAGTAACCAACCCCGTTATCGAGATTTGTGGAGTTTCCAGAGGGGTCTTATGATTGACCAGTGAGAACATTATTCCCATGAACTTTTATGTTATCACGCATGGAAAATCAATTTGGTTTTACACCTCAGCAAGTACAATGAAGAAATAGATTTATCGGTAAAACGATCTTTTCGGTGGAACGAACGTCAACAAATCATATCTACCTACGAGTCCTGTGACAAATCGTTCGTCGCCAAATTGAATTCCGATAAAGCTTTTACTTCAGTTAATTATTTACAAATAAGATGGTAAAGCATTTATTGCTTAAATAGAATATGAGGGCTTTTATACGTCAGTGGCTGAAAAGTAAATTTAAATATTAATGGGTAAAATTTTACAAAATTCGATTTCTATACCTCACCCGAATGTTTCTACAGAACATAGCTATGTGTATGCACTTATTCAAATGTCTACAAAATGCAAGATCGTCATTCGTTTTTTTTTTATATTTGAGAAGAGATAACAGTCATATGGTTAGCCTAATTTGGTGAATTCGTTGGACGTGGCTTTGTAGGAATTATACAACAAAGAGAAAATATTTTGTATTCTTTCAAAGGGATTGATTTTAGAGTTTATTGCAGTATTTCATATCGGAGTAGTCAGCTAAATAATACCGACCTGAATTAACTAGTCTAAATTTACAAAAAAAGATGCACGTGTAAAAATAAAATTTTAACCAATTTACGGACATTTATCAGTAACTAGCTGCTGCCAGCGGCTTCCCTCGCGCGGTAGTAGAAAGTTATTCCGAAAGATATAAATTATGTACTATTCCAGGACATCTGGATCTACCCATGTGACTTGTCGTGAGGACGATGGCGGCGGCGATCTCTCGCGTCGGGTCTTGGTACAGGCCATGGTCCAGAGCGAGGAGGAGTGGCAGGCGGTCGCCTCCTCCAGCCGCCGCCGGGATTCCGATCCCGATTCCTGGCCACCATAAGCGCGGGCTTGCGGACGGCGAGCATTGGGTAGCTCGCTGTCCGACCGTCCGGTAACTGTCTGGACTGAGCCCAAGTCGTCGACGGAACGCACTGTTCCCGAGCGCCTCAAAGAGCAACAGCAGGTGCCCAGCCGGGTCGGAGCCTACTGGAGCTAGGGTTATCCGAAAGAGAAGCTCGGTCCCGGTACGAAAGGCACGAAAGAAGAGAGTAGTAAGAGTCTGACACTATCTCCCGCTCCACCTAAGAGTGGAGGTTATCATTGGTTGATTTTTCCCACCATTGAAAAAAACCCATGTTTCTCATCCAAATCTGTTAAGCCGTTCGAGCGTGAAGAAGTAATAATCGTACATACACACTCAAACTTTCACCTTTATACATATAATATTAGTGTGGTTCACTCGAAATACGACTTCGTTATTGGTAAAATCACCGAAAATGTGGCAGCTGTTTTGCTCACATCTTTTTCATATTGTTGGTGCAAAATATAAAAACTTTTGCTGACCACCAATGTACTGCTATCTAGATGGTTCTCATAAGATGGTCTGCCAATACTTTGGCTGCTCTAGAGCAGCCAAAGTATCGGCCTCCCTAGGGAGGCCACACTGCCGCAGCTGGCTGCTTCGATTGGCCTTTCTGGATGCTCATCGTCAGTGGTGCTCTTGTATGACTACAACGAAATTCAGTGGCCACAGTGGCTCCATAATATCAGACTCGGACTTAAGATATTGTCGGCATTTCCTTCTTCTCTTTATGATTCCAAAAGTAATGTTTTGAAATTCTCGAAATTCTATTTCCTCAATCTCACAATAAAACTTTCGACTTCGTATAACTTCTTTGCATCTGACTTTACAATTTAAAATCACTAGTAGCCCAGTTTATATAATAACTTAGTATTGATTTTTCAAAATAACTCTTGAATTATGTACGTTTGGTTATTGAAAAAATGTAATGTTTGTTCATGTGTGTTTGTGCTTAGGACTAGACGGCGTTGTGTGATAGTTGTGGAATATTATTATTATTATAAAGCTACAGATTTAGCATACCTACCACTCTTGATCTCCACCCTATAGGGGCCAAATTGAGATGTCTGACATATCAGTAAGTCGATATGAGTGCGAAAGTGATTTTAGGTATGAACTCAATTATGTAAATACCTATATACAAGCAATATCCCGAGTCGTGATTATTTATGAAAAAGAAGGATCCCCAAATGACTTATTTATTTGGGTGCCAAATGGCAAAAACGGGATATGTACGATTTCGTCTCGTCAGTCTGTCCGTAGGTACGGATGTTACACGGTTATTTATCTCGGAGACTGTTTGCATTGTGGGCCATATTCTGTATCACGTCCTCCAACTCAACTCTACATCGAATCAATAATAGGGTTCTTTTTTGTTGCCATGACTACTGAGTGGTTGTTCTTCACTGTGACTGCAAACTTGGAAGAAAGGTGTAGGTGGGAAATCATCCAATGACTTCTCCTACTCTTGGGCGGAGCGCGAAGATATGTCCAACTTTTACTAACTAAAACCCACCCCTGTTCCTTCGAATTGGACCCTACGATTTGCTGACATCTTGAGGCGCGCGTGGAACACTACGCGCTGTTGACGACTTGGGTTTGGTTAGGACAGATATCGGATGACCGGATGGCGTGCGACCCATTGCTAGCCGATCACAAGCCTTCACCTCCGGCGGCTGGAGCCTGAGAGATTACTGCTTCGCAGAAGGAGGCGACCGCCTGCCATTCCTCCTCGCTCCGGACCATGGCCCGTACCAGGGCCCGGCGCGAGAGGTCATTGCTGCCGATCTCCCCCACGAGGACACGGCGGTACTCTACCCAAGCGGGGCACACCTCTACTGTCTACTCCATCTTGTCCTCCGGGCGGTCCACTCAATGGTGACACCTGGGCGTTTCTGTCGCATGAATCTGATGCAGGAACTTCTCGAACTTATCATGTTCGGTGAGGTCCTGCGTCATACGGAAGGTAAGGACGTCGTGTTGTCTTTCCAGTCACTCCTCAAAGTAGAGATTTACCGACATAATTATGGGGTGCCCAAAAATAAATAAGAGGTGGCCCTGTATGTACCTCTTATATCTTTAACTGATGATAAATTTGTTTTTTCTTTTCTTATGTCACATCTCAAGGAAACTAAATTACATTTTAGGTTTACCATTTCATTTTATAAAGGATCATCCCTAGATGACTGATTTAGTTCGACCGCACAAGTCTGTCTATTTGTTCTGAAGCTCTAACATATCATCTTATGTTTTCAGTTTAGTTTTAGAAACGTAAAATACTAAAATCTCAGTTCCCACATTGACCTAAGAAATTTCCTGTCGCCGCGTTGCCGGACCGTCGTGTCGCATTTGTCTGCGGCAATCATAACTCCTTAGTCCATAAATAGCCCAAAGGCCCTTGTTAGCTATAACTTAAACCACTCGTAACCAATATTTATGAGGTATATGTCCGGTACCTCGCCGTGGTGCCCAGTTCCGAATAAGCCCGGTCCTTTGGGAGCTTTAAGAAATTACCCACACGTACAACGTTAGTGAGATTGGCAGCTGCTATCACGGGCAATTAGGAACAAATTGTATCAAACAGCGATCACATCTAAGCCGGTTATGAAGCAAACAGGAATAATGTTGCAGCAATATCCTATGTGGACGGAGAGCTTCCGATTGCTGCGAGAGGGGACTCGTGATATGATTATGACGTATAATGGAAATCATGTTTTCCTAAATTCGATGATTCTATATTCGAATCTTATGTTATTTCTTTATTGTTCAATCTAGACTCTATTATTAGGTATCCTATTACCTTTTATTTGAGTCGACAAGCTTCAAAGGCGCCTATCTAAGTTTTTGAGAACTGATCGTAAATTAAAAAAGAACAAAAGATAAAGATGGCGGGATTTGACTTTTAGTATGCAAGATTACCGGATTGAATGCCATCTTGTAAGCTATCAACATTTTCAGGGCAATGTGTAACCGGAAATACCCAGTAACAGTGTTCAGCATCACATGCCCAATCTAAAGCTCGCTAATTGACGAACACTGGTACAGTTGTTATTGGTAACTAATTAAGATTATAAACTTAGTTCAAGAGGAGACTTATCATTGTCAAAATAAAAGCTTACGTACTAGGTAAGGGTAATATTCAAAATGACATAGCCATAACAATTGTATCATAGGTTAGTAAGGTACTATATAAATTTTAATGTTTCTTTTATTGTAAAATTCTATAAAGGTTTACTAAATTCTATAAAGGTTTATAAAATTCTATAAAAATTATTGTGGATGAATGGAGAGGGAGAGCGAGGCCAAAGAAAAGATGGATGGATTGTGTGAGAAGTGATATGAAAGAAAAGGGAGTTAGTGATAGCATGACCAGAGACTCCTGTCACTCGTCACTTTATCACTAACCCCCTTTTCTCTTTTCAATTTTTTTCAGAATGGATGAAAAAAACGTGTTGCGCCGACCTCAAATAAAACGGGATAAGGGCAGGAAGATGATGATGATGATGGTGGTATTATTTTGGATAAATTTTTACGCAATGTCTAAAAGAATATTTCTTCTAATCACTAAATCTGAGTGCTATATTTTTTTATTGAGCGCGCTTCATTTTGTTTAATTAAAGCGCTGAAAATTACAATTCACATAAACGTCCGTTGTCTATGGGTCTCGGCCATAAAACGCTTCCACAATGATCTTGGGAGGATAACGCCGTAATGACAGCGCTTGGCAGGCAGATTAGTAATCGCAAAAGATATTATCAGTGACAGTGAGGCTCTCATTCGTCCATCTGATAAAAATTGTTAGTCCTTTTTGCAGCATCCAGGGACAAACTGGCAATTCTTAACTGCCAACTCTGGATAAATGGCGATATTTTACTTGTAATTTTAATCGTATTATATGTAAGATAACAGTTCATTCTATGTGCTTAAAAACATATCTATTCGTTTATTTTTATCCCGTGAGCATGATGTGGCCGAAGCCGCTGGCAGAAGTTAATTTAAAGATATTTTCAAATTTATCAATTTTACATTTCTGTCATTCCGCTTTGTTGACTGCACCACACGAGTAATTCTTTCACAGTGGTTTTAGTGTGGTAATAATAGTTTGCTCTGAAATGACAAGAACTGTCCCCGCACATGGGCCACAAGAAAGCCGCTTTAAGCTTCTTTTTGAAGCGGCCTTTTATGGTGGGTCAAGTGCGGCGATTCCGCCACAAAAAAACGCTTCTTGTTTTTTTTTTTGTGGCGTCATTTTTTCATAATAATGACGCCGCGGCATGCCATTCGCGTATTTAATTCTTCTTGATAAGAGTCACAAGCTGACGCGCGCTTCAGCTTTTTTTGTGGCCGCTTATAGCTTTTTTTGTGGCCGCTTATAGCTTTTTTTTGTAGCGGCTTTTTTTTTTAGCCCCGTGTGCGGGGAGACTAGCTGAATATAAATAATTGAAAGACACATATCGAGAACGCCCCGCATTTTTTAAACTTTTTACAGCAGGTAGTCTATTTGAGGTACCGTAAATAGATTAAAAACTATTATAGCATCCTCGTAAACGTAGACTTAGTTACTTCTGCAAGTATTTTTTGTCATTGTTTATAACAAAAACGAACGCGAACCTATACACGAACTATTACAAAAACAAACGTTTTTAATTTTTGTTTGTATTTGTTCGGTGAAAGCATCATCGGCACTTATAAATAATACAACAACAACAGTAAATAAAAAAAAATCGAACTGATTTTGGACAGAAATAGAAGTGGTTAAATTAAATTAGAGTAAACCTCGACGGAAAGAGTGTGTTATAAGTTTAATGTTTTTGACACCCGGTAGCCGTAGCTCATGTAGTCGCGCGCGTTGTACCTACTTATAGTAGCTTCGTAGTGCCCAAATAGACTAGCTGCTTTTATTATATTTTTTATCACTTGATTTTTTCAGACTTGATAATCGTTTATCGCTTCTGATTTCCCGTAATTATTTATTCAGTGTTATTTTTAGTAAGTATTGGTATTTAGGGTCTTTATCGATCCCTAAATTAGAGATCGCTTTTATTTTATCTACAGATTTTCCTCAAAGGTACATTCAAACAAAATGGTTTGATTTTTTTCTATATCAAAAGCAGGGCTGTCCAATCTAGAACTATTTATAACGCAAATGTTATTTTTTTTATAATAATTATTAATGCTATTCTTCAACGACGTCAAAAATCGTTTCCATAAGCTAGGATATTTCGCGAATGGTGAAACTAACCCTCATGGTAGGTACTCATACATATTTATAAGGATAGCCTCCCCGCCAATAAATTATGTACCTATTATAGTGCTGTATACATATACTATGTATATGCTTGTTGGCTACGAATTTATGTAGTATTTGCGTTAATAAATCGTTTGGCAAATTAATTCAATGAAGGTACTTATTCACACGATATTTGCAGTTTTAGAAACGTCTTCAATAGTTTCCATAGTTATTTACGTATTAAGTAACGAGAGCTACAAGACTAAAGCGCGTTTGATTGATATTGTAGAGACAACATACAACATTTGTTTATATAATTTCAAATTTCAAAAGTGGTTGTTCGACTGTACGTTTATTGATGAATTATTATAGTATCTACCTATTTATAAACTAGGAAGTGAAAACACATTGTGAAGAAAAATATTGGATTTCGTGATTGATAGCTTCGGGATAGTAATATATAGTTGTATGTACAAAAGTGGATTAAACATAGTATATTGACATAGAAACTAGATTTGAAGAATAATGAGTTATATGTATATTAGTAGGTATTCCATTATTTTGATGTAGCTAATTATTTTTTATGGTTTTAATTAAGTGTTTCTAATCAGTATTTTTATTACGGACTTTACACTAACTACTACAGCAAATAAAATTAGGTACACGTTAAGTAAGAAGAATTATTTTTAAGTTAAAATGTTTCAGCTAAGGACAAAAAGAACTCAGGAGTGGTAAATAAAATGGTAGGAGGTATTATCTTGGCTACGCAAGGACTACTATTAGAAAAAATAAAATTATATTAATATATTACCTATGGCGTATGGCATCCTCGTGTACCCGAACACGCCTTGTCGATTTCATTTTCACCTAAACATTTTATGCCAATAAATACGTTATTTTAAATAATAATGAAGATTTTTTTATTATCTGGTTTTGCTATATAACCTTTAGTTTGTGTGTGACATAAATAAGTTGATTGTGTTGTAGTGTGCGATGATGTGTATCGTATGTGTTGTTTGTAGTTTGTACCTGCCGCGAACCCCTGAACCCGCTCGTCAAGCAACAGTGTAACGTAGCGAGGTGACTACTGCCCGCGATACAACACTAGCAACATTACTTTAAGATATACTAAAAAAGTTTTACTTTCAAATGTTGTGCATAAAGTAGGGTGAGAATATGTCTGAAAAAAGTTATGCAAAAGCTATAAAATAATAAAAGATCAACTGGTGTAGGTAATAGGTATTGATTGAATTCATTAAAGTTTACTTGGAAAGCTTTTCAATTGTTATGAATATCAATTTGGCATGTTCGCGGCGGCGCACTGTCGCTTGCCGCCGTCATATTTTAATCACGTAATGTAATGCGAAAAATCTGTTCGACTAATGCTACCTACGTTTAATGGTAAACTATCGATCCAAATATAGAAGGGTAGGTACTCCGAACGCCATTAAAATCGAAGTCATCGTCAGCAATTATGTACAAAGGCACAAAGCACAATGCGATATTGAACAGACATGCTAAGTATTTATTTAATTTTATAATCGACCCAATTAGTCTATTCAATTGACACAATCGTTGTCTAAATAATGTCGTGCAAAAATCGAAACACCAGACATTAGTTACGTACCTTAAAATTCACAGCCAATCTAAACAACTGAAAACTGACATCCATAAATATTTACATTCCGGTAGACGTGAGACGTGTGATAGCGTGCGTTATGTTGTCGGCGCTGCGGTCGCTGTAGACGGCGGTGGCGAGCAGGCGCGCGGCTCCCGCGGCGGCCGGCGGGCGGGCGCAGCGCGGCGCCGGCATACTACCGCACGAGGGCTCGGCGAGGCGAGCGCGGCGACTGTCGCGGCGGCGGCGGCCGACTGCCGCGCCTGTCGCCGCCGAGCCGCCCCGCGCTACGCGCCCCCGCCCGCGCTCCTCTAATTCTAATTGTTGGCCACCTCTGACGATCCAGGTCATCGTACCTGCATGTGAATTTTTTCCTAAACAGAAAACCCGGTTCGTACCTGCATATTTTATATTGTGATTCAATTCAAGTCGAGATTACGTAGGTAACTTCAGTTTCATAAAAAGTTACTAGCGAATAAGTTAGGCGGGCAGATTTTTTATTTAGAAGAGACAGCCGGCCTACCAAGAATTAAAAACCAATTGCAAGACTTTTATATCGATCTAGGTGCCTAACTAAACTAAGAAAATGTGCACAAAAGTAAACAATCGTAGGGTACGTGTAACATACGAAGTTTGTGAGCTTCAAAAACGTGTTAATGGAGCAAGGGCAACCCCATGGGAGAACCCCGTTCTGATGTGTGGGTTGCGAGTTAAAATATTTGACTTTACTTTTTCCTAAATGTAATCGAAGTTTTTGGTTTTTCACCTTATGATCTACAGCTATACCTAATGGATCTATTCAAACTAACTCAATTGCACTTGAACTTTTTTAAAGTGGTAGTAACAGAAGCTACCCTATTTATGTCACGTATTTAAAATGTGTCTAACTTTCGATCTAATATAACATCGTACAGTCAGGCTGGGTACAGTTTGCTCAGTGTGTGTATTTAGTAGTGGTGGCATTATTATATTATACCGGGATACTGGGCTGAAGCCGCACGCGGGAGCTTTCCAAACCCCTTTTGATTCAATGTGGCGTTCTAAATTATAATTGGATTTTAAGTAAAAGGTCACACAAAGTCCGTGGATGTAGATAGTTCTTAACTCTTGTTATTGATCGACTTATTAAAACGTGTGATATTAGACATTGACTAGCATGATTGCGTTACAGGTTGCATGATTGCGTTACAGGTTACATGATTGCGGCCGCTGTTCGGACACGAACATTTCATGCGGTCATAATGGTATTTAAATTGGTATATTATATTGATTTTTGTGTTACATATCAACGTTTCCCTGAAAAAATAACTGCTTTGTTCTATATAATCTACTAATACCGTTTTACTAGGATATTTGACATGTTGTGTAAAAAATGCTATCACAACATTGACACTGCTACGTTTGGATTTTTCCATGCATTTTCGCAGGTTATTTGCACGTCTCTTAAAATCTTAATAAAAAACAAGCTTTTAATGAAAATCATTTTTTCATAGCAAGCTTTTATAGCTCGGTATACCTATATATATAATTAATACTCGTCAAGACGAATCATACGAGCCCAAACTCGATGGGGTTGTGTCGTTTAACTACCAAGTACCTATAGCCAATTTCCAGTTCCATCATCAGATCAACTCCACGTCATAATAATTTTACATTTTCATCTGATTTACACGTGCATGCAAAATTTCAGCTCAATCGGTAACCGGGAAGCGGGTCAAATTTAATTTTCAAGATTTGATTAAAGACAACGAAACGAAGACAGGTGAAACTAAATAAAAGCTTGTAATAATGAGACTCATGGTTGAAATGCATTGCATTTACTGTAACGTGAAGAGGCTGAAGACTGCGAGGAGTGGTTCACACTACCCGCTTGCCGCAATAGCTTGAGACAAGCACTACCTACTATGCTCTAGTAGCCTGCCTCCCCATATCTTCTTGTCTGACCCCTCAGATGCCGCATGATACCACTTAGGTTCACAAAAGACAGCGCTCGATACTTCAGCCGAACACGGCAGGTTTATAAGTAGTAGGTTCAAAGTGCCTTGCTCGTCTGGTATAGAAAAATAGGCGCACGAGGGCTTAAAAGAAAACGTGACCTAATCTTTTTTTTAGGTGGGAAATCATCCAATGACTTCCCCCGCTCTTCGGCGTGTCAAACTTTTACTGACAAAACTCACTCCTATGTTCCTTCTTTGCTTTCGTTCCCGGACCCCGGCTTTCTGTTAAGCACAACCCATGGTCTCAGTAGGCTTCGACCTTGCAGGGCCCCTGCGGTTTTGTTGACATCTTGAGGAGTTACCAGACAGTTGGACGGTGAACTACCTATTGTTCGTCATTCGCAAGCCCACGCCTATGTGGATCGGGGTAGGGTGCTAAAATTTTCGAAGCTCTGAGTAGGTATCCATGAATATTTGGCTTTTTTCAGCTCTTATCTAGAATTTCAGCTCAGGCATACGCCCAGTAAACCTGACAGGCTGACCCGTGACATAAATATGGTGCGTTAACGGTTCATAAAACGCGCGACGTACAAGATTGCCATCCCTACACTATATCTACGATAAAACGAACACAACGGCAACCCTTTCCGCAAAGTTTTACGACTTGACCGAATGATAAGTTGCTGACACAGTCTATACTTTACTAGCTTCCAAGTACGGTAGCTGTGTGGCTTGCTCCTATATCTGGGTTATGTTCACTACTACGTACGTACATTTAACATGGCTTGGATTTCACGTAGGTAGGTCCCTACTGTTTTCATCTTCATCCAAGAAATGTTTATAAATAGTGTATGTTGTGCAAGAATGAATAACATTCGCTGGCTATTAGCTATTTTTAACATAACAAAGCAAGTGTGATAATTAGGTAACTAAAACGTGGATAGATTGTATTATTTAATACTACTACAGGTTAATAAGTTCGATGAGTCGTCTGTTGGCCTTAATGTGGAAAAGGTAGAGGGAGGCCTTGCGCTGCAGTTGGGTATTATAAGCAGGGTAGATGAGAATTTTACTGTTCTATTATGAAATTATTTATTAAAATCGATTGTTTACAGACGTAAATTAATAACATTAAAACATGATTTGGATTTTGGATTGGAGTGGCACTAATTTTCGGCTGGTATTTGTAAACAATGAGGCACACCGACTAATTTGTTTCCATTAGCACCTACGCGCCGGCTAATGTATAGTCTGACTTGCTCCGCTCTATATTTGATCCAACCTGTCCCTTGCTATCTCAGTGACGCTCTAGGCCGAGGTCCCTACCCCACAGACCATAGTCCTTTAGTTGTTAATTTAGTCTTCAAGTTTTATAAGTCCTGCCTGGAGGATTTAAATGACTAAGGCTGCCACAGCGAAGTGCGATTAAACAGACAACAACTTACTGCGCGAGACCACTCGTAGAAAAAAATGCTTGCTCTTAAATACACTGGCCAACAAAAAAAAAACACTTTTCGATATTAACAAAACTATACTAAGAACAAGTAAATTGTCAGGGAATTGAAATTACAATTATTTATGTACAAAAATTTTATCGTAATATATAAGATTTTGAAATGCTTTCAGGTAATTCTACTGTCGTTATATTGGCACTGATTGATGGATCGGTGTTTTGGCAAAAGCACGTCTGGAAACTTCACTTTTTGTTCTAGATTTAAAAAGGCCAATACAGTAGATTGTTTTTTAATTCGTAGTTTTTTTAATTTCTGTTTTTAAAAGTAAATTCACCACAAATGGGACAAAACGTATCATGAAGACATGGTTTAGGAATCAATTATTTTTTATACTTGTGCTATAGTCTTAAACATGTAATTTATGCGTATTTCAAATTATATAAAGTTACGCAACTCTTATAAAGTTGCGGACCTACACAATTCATACCTACCTTAAAAGGTGCCTACTTCCCGATAATCAACTAACGATTAATTACAAGTTTCTCCTACGAAGCAATTATATTAATGAGAGAGGGGTTAACGTTGCCTTTTTACACGCTATCATGCGATCAGTGTTCGAGGGTTAAGTATAGAAATATTAAATCGTAGTTAGTGACGATACATTTCGTGTCTCTAACAAAAATAATATTATAGTGCTCGACATTAAGTAGGAAATCTTTTTTACTCGCTCACGAAGGTATAGTTAGCGTGAGTAGGTAGATAGTCATTAGAGAGTGGACACTATGGTTGTAGAGTAGGTACCTACGAGTAGGTAAGTAAAGAGCGCTATTTGTTGAACTGGTTATCCATCATTGTTATCGAGTAAGAGTTTCCTTTCGTTGTTGTATGTACACACACGTTCCAGTATGACGTAAGACTTGTACCTAGGCACTGTCAGCATAAGTCAGTGGCGTAGGTAGTCCCTAAGGGAAATTGGAATATTGTTGTTTGCTTGCTGCAGTCTTCCCGTCCAATTATAATTTTGGTGTCTTCAGGGCTAGAGTGCTCTTAATAAACTAGTGCACCTCACCATCAATGATTGCATTAGTGCTTACCATCAGGTGGGATCTTTATCAAGCACTAGTTTATATCAAAATAAAAAAAATTGTCACAGAAAGTGGGATTAAGTAGATAGGTTCCATCTAGAAAATACAATCACGGGTTGAGATTGCAAGTTTGAGATCTCGACGACTAGAAATTTCGATTTCGCAAGATCTCGGCATTTTCGAGATCTCAGCATTTTCATGATCTCGATTACGTGTTGAATAAAACTACTGCTGATAATAGGAAAACTAAAACGCGATGAAAACAGCTTAGCGTGTTGTGATTATTATTAGAATATTTTTTATTTAATTAGTAAAAAATAACAAATATCCGGTTTAAACGGAATCTTATTTCCTATATATTAATCCTAGTTTCCATGAAGATTTTATAAAGGGAATTTCATGTCATGTACGAACGAGCAAAGTGGACTAGATAATTAAAGCGTCCTATCATATTCATATAATAGAGCCTCTCATTAATAAGAATCCGAGGTTCTAGACAACATTTTACAAATTTAATACTACATAAAATAACCCCGATGAACATTTTAGAATTCCTAAAACATTTATCATCGAAATGGAGCTCATTATTATGAGTGAGTTAGCTGTGACCGAGACTGAAATCTGAAAACAGCGCCAAGGAGAAAGTTAATAAGTCATGGCCACGACCCACAGGCTCTCGCAGCACACGTCATGCGACACTGACTGCGGAGGAAACCAATTAAAGTTGTTTAGAGCTTTTGACGAGTCAGCTCGCGACCTGCGGGCGAATGGTTTGGAATAGCACACGCGCAGCCAAAACAGTTGACGAGTATCATAGCGTTCGAGCGAATGGTTGTAACGGACTTTCGCCTCCACTTCCGAAGTGCAGAATTTTCGGGAGAATTCGGATTCTCAAGTTTTTGGCGGAGTTTTATTTAAGATCTATTTAAGATCTATAACGGACACCGCATGGTAGACAATGTGGTAAATACCATTAAACCCCATTAATTAGATTACTTTAACGCACTTCGTTAATTTGAACCTTTAAACTAAGTTATTGTAAGTTTTTGACCCCTTGTCACCTCCGCTGCACCACCAGGTCTTGTACTAAGTAATTAGCTATTTAGTAAAATCTGTTTACAAGGCCTATGATAAAATACACAAATAATAATCTTAAAAAATAATATATTAAAAAATATTACAACTAATTTATGCAATATTATTAAAATATCGCACACAATCCTTCTACGAAATCGTCGATACTCGACACCCTTCGGCCAAAACTCTCCTTTAAGGAAGGTCTCCAAATGATGAGTCGGCACCCGCACCACGAACGACTCGAAATTAGTGTTCGACTCGACTCTCAAAGTCCAGTTCATCTTGACTCTTACATACTCCGCGATCTCCTCAACCTTCGTGGTGTGAATCGTCTAGAAGGTGACAAAATAAAAATATTGTGACATACAGTTGAACCCCTTACTGTTCACTGCACTTGCAAGCTACGAAATCGTCTCAACGTAAAAGTTGGCGCTTGCAGATGTTTCCTTAAAGAATACTGAAAAGTTTTGATTAGCGACATACCATTGGGAAACCTGAGTACTGCTTTAAATCGATATCATTAACATAAAAATTGATTCAGTACTTTTTTAATAATCTATTTATTTGGGCGCATAAGAAAAATTACTCAATACCTACGAGTTGCGGCACAAATTACCCCTATAAAAACCCTTGTGAACCATTTCAGCTCATACGTCACTTATCAGAAGTTGGCCTGTACACATCTCCGCGAATAAAATTCATTTTTTTGGTGAAGTTACAGCAGAGGAAATCACTAAAGTGGTTGGTCTACTGTAACAGGGACTTGGCGAGAGAGACGACTGTTTTATTGTTTCGACTATACAGCGAAATCGTCACCGGACCGGAGCCGATATGAGTTCGAGGAGTCGCTGTTGGAGAGTGGATAACATGAAGATGGTTAAAGAAAGCTAACCTTATCCCAAAAAGCGCTACCACAGGCTAGAAATTGATGGTCCGCCACCAGTAAGCACGCCTTCAATTTGCTTGAAAACATCTGGATGCAGAATGTGCATGATCATGACAAGAGAGGCCGTGCATACAGGTTCCGGTAGAACAATTCGCCCAGCGCACAATGTTCCAATGGGGGTGTCCCTGTTACAGTAGAGTAGCAGTTGGCAAGACGCGGCCCGCGGGCCACGAGCGGCCCGCGGTCGTCTTACTTGCGGCACGTAAATGTTTTGTAAATAACTGAAGATTTCTGCAAACCGTTTTTCGTGAAATATTGAGGAAGTACCGAGTAATTTACAAATGACCTCCAATGCTCTCATTAGCTTTTTCTATGAAATTAATGGTCTTCTTTATTCTTTATTTTACATACAATAAAAATAGGCCAGTCGATGTAAAATAAAATTTCATAAGAAACCCAGTGGTTTCTTATCAAATTTTATGGCAGCTTACTATTTGATATTTACGGATTGAAAAGGTTTGCTCTGCAGTTCATTAAAATTTTAGGTAGCATTTATTTATGCGATCAAACTTTTTCAATTAGGTATCAACTATAAAAAAAAATATAAGCTTCTTCAACTTCAACACTTAATTAATGGCCTTTGTGGAAGAGACGCCACAATTTTGCCAATAACACGTGCAAACTGTTAATAAACCATCAAACATTGGAGAGTATTTAGCGTGAATTAACAGAATAAGCTTCTTATCTCACAGATGAGCATTTCAGAGGCATTCTACGAACTGCAACTAGAAATATGATACCTGACATACAAGATATAGCCTCCCAAATGCGAGCTTAGATTAATTCTATTTTACGGTGGTTATTTTTTAATTGTATTTTGTTTGATTTTACAATTTTAAAATCATATTTCTATGGGATACGTAGGTATCAGGTAGAATCTAGTGTTGATATCACAAGTACGGCCCGCCTTTAGTTTATTTTGCCACCTTGTGGCCCTCACCTACCAAAAGGTTACTGGCCACTGCACTAGAGCAACCACTAGAGCGGCTTCTTTTGGTGTAGTTTCTATAATTTCACCTAAAAATAATCGTATGAGGAGATGAAAACAGGTCAACTTCTGATGAGCGAGAAAAAAGGTGAAATGGTTGCGCGGGGTTTTTATAAGGGTACTTTGTGCCCTAGCTCGTGGATACCGTAGTGAGAACATTTTCTTCTGCGCCCTATTACATTAATTATTGAAAAATGTATTGTATTAGGTGAAAGTTTGTAGGAGGTAATCTCTGGAAGTACCGATTCGATTGCAAAAAAATTTTCGCCAATAGAAAGCTGCTTTATTCTTGAGTGACGCTATTGAGGCTATTTTTTATGTACGCAGGCAAAGCTAGTGTTCTATAAAATCAATGAACGAAGAAAAACTATTCGACAGAAGTAGGTGCAACAAAACTATACAGTAAGCACAGTTAGTGCTGAGATTAGGTTATGTAAGACTTACTTAAGAAGCACGATTAGGCAAGAGATTAGACTATTTGTATTATTAGTGACTGGTTGTTCGCTGGGGTCACGCCCGCGTGATAGTTAAACTTTATCGCTAAGTAACATACTCCCGAGATAAAAATACCTTTGTACTTTTTCAGAAAATGGCCTTCCGTCCATGTGCCACAACCGTCCTCCACCCTAGTGCCAAATTTTATCCCAATCTTTCCAGCCGTTCGAGCGTGAAAAATTAACAAACATACACACTCGCAAACTTTCGACTTTATAATATTAGTGTAATGAATAAATTGGCAAGCGGTGACTTGCAGACTTACCGAAATGCCCCATGAGCTGTTGCTGCAACATGTCGAATTACCCTGAAGGTGGCGCGTGCACGGTTAGGGTCCCTAACAGTATCTTATTGGAATATTTTCTTCCTCGAAAAACGAAAGAAAGAAGAAAGAAAATCCTTTTTTTTTTGCCCGTAAACGCGCAATCTTAAGACTAACATAAAACGCTTTTATATTGTTACCTTAGAAAATATCACACGAAAATATATATAAAAAAAAACAATTAAAAAACGTTTGCTCTTGCCAGTTGCCACTTAAGCTGACCAATCAAAGAAAAAAAGGTGAAAGCTCTATTGCTCTTCAATGTTCTCTGAACTAGAATACACCGTATTGTAAATCTATCAACGGAGCAATAAATGCCACTATTCGACTAAAGTTATAAAAAAAGATTTGCATTCAAATGTTATATATTATTTAATTCAAAAACCCGCGAGCCAACGTTCGCGCTGTCATTGTCTTTCTAATTGAAGGTGTTCGAAGAGTTAAATCATACATTACTAGAATATTTATTTATTTGTAATAAGCATACCAACAACACAATCACTTTTTTTTTAAATTAGCCATTACTGTCCCACTGCTGGGCAAAGGCCTCCCCCAAGTCCTTCCAAAATTTCTTCTCCTGTGCTTTTTTTTTTTTTTTTTTTTTTTTTTTCTCGACGGGGACGGGGGGGTTTTTCTTCTCCTGTGCTTGCTACGCAATCACTTACAATACAAATAAAACTTACATAAAAAATATCACTTCAGTAACCATGCAAATAATAGGTATGCATGGCATTTTATTATTATTATTATTTAATAAAATGAGAAATTAGAGACAGAAAATTAAAAAGAGTAAATATGCATCGACAACTTTCATTCAACACTTTATTTTACCTTTCATTTGGTAAAACTATCAGTAAAGTAAAAGTTCATACTATAACTATAAGTACCTTATATAGTTAGGTACCTGTATCTTAAAGACATAGCACATGTAGGTACCTAGCGAGCGATAGAGGTGATCCCCGACCCCGGCTTAGGATATACCACTCCTTCCCTCCCATAGGACTCATATAAAGTGACTATGGGGAAATCAGGTCGTTCCCATATATGTAGCTTGTTATAGCAGGCCCCTACACACCGCTATGACGAAATTATAACAGAACTAGTTGTTGTAAGTGGATTTGTTCGCAAACAAGTAGGTTTATCCTAAATTCGTTTATCCTAAATATCGTTCTTCTCCATAGAGATCTACGCTTTGGAACGTGCAATTTAGCTTCACTTTTCTTGGACTGACCGACATTTGACTATTCAAAAGTGCCTGCAAATGGTCTATTCGAAATAAATGCTTTGAATTGATTTGATTTGATTTGATTTGATAAAACATGTTGAGATAAATATTTCGTATCCATTCAATAAAGTCGCGGGTTATTACTACCTTTTGTTTTTTTTTGTTTTTAGGGTCCGTACCCAAAAGGTAAAACGGGACCCTATTACTTGGAGTTCACTGTCTGTCTGGTTGTCTGTCGGTGTGCCACCTGTGGTGTGGTGTGTATTGCTGTTGCTGCTATTACAATAAATACTAAAACAAATATTGAAGTGCTCTCAAAGTACAAACGTGATTTTTTACGGAACCCTTCGTGTGCTAGTCCAGCTTGCACCTGGCAGGTTTTTGGTTTTGAAGTTCAAATTTTGTGTGTTAAATACAGTTACACTTTACTTGTAGGGGAGGTTCCCTAATAAAACATTTTACCACTTTATCGGCGTGATTGATATACATATTGGTACCAAAATTTTGAGATTATCCGCGGACGGACAGACAGACAAATATAAATTAAAAAACGTATAAGAAAAAATAGGAAAGTACCGACAGATATTTTCATCTATATATTATATATATTGTCGTTTGTGCGTCGATGTCAGAGACACCCTGTATAATATTTTAAGTGTAGAATACGATTTATCGTATTCTACATTTGAATTATTGAAAAAAAAAAAACATTTTCTACGCTTTATATTAGTATTCTACGTTATTTTCTTGCAAGAAAAAATACGGATGTAATTCTCTTTAACAAGACCTAAACGAAATCAGCGTACCTTTAATTGTGTGTATTTGACAATTAGGGCGCTGGTTGAATTTAATAACTTTTAAGTGGGCCCTGTCTCGTAGCACTTGTGCTACGTACGGGCTGCTACGCGCTACAACAACCGGCTACGAGCGTCTACGAGTACTACGCGGCCGCGGCCGTGGTGACATCGTTATCGAACGGGCTACGGTCGAGCTACGTAAGTTAATCTGCTACGACGAGGAAACTTACTAATTACTACACGTCCAAGATTAAACTTCTAACCTTTTTAGTTCTCGAGACAAGGGGTCTTGAACTCACGACTAGGGTTGTAGTTGTAGATATTTTCTGTACAAAAAACCGGGAAAATGCGAGTCGGACTCGCGCACTGACGGTTCCATACAAACTTACCATAATGGTTCACGGTTTATGCATAAGGTTTATGTTTATTAAATTGTTTTTGGTTTTAGTTCTAAGTATGGGGAACCACCAAAATGTATTGTTTTTTTTTTTCTATTTTTGTATTAATCTTAATGCGATTCACAGAATACATCTAGTTGCCAAGTTTCAACAGTATAGTTCTTATAGTTTCGGAAAAAAGTGGCTGTGACGTACGCACGGACAGACAGACAGACATGAGGATCCTATAAGGGTTACGTTTTTTCCTTTTGAGGTACGGAACCCCAAAAATACTGAAAAGTACAAAATAAGACTAATTGCGGAAGTCGGTGTTGAATAACGAAGAGCCAAAACTATTACAGAAACACCGACTTCAGAAACTAAAGTTATTTTGTACTTTTCAGTGTTTTTAGGGTTCCGTACCTCAAAAGAAAAAACGTAACCCTTATAGGATCACTTTGTTCCGTCCGTCTGACTGTCAAGACCCTTTACCTCGAAAACGCGTGAAGGTATCGAGTTGAAATTTAAACTACATACTAGGCATGCCTTTTAAGTTCTGTCGTTTAAATATTTCCCGCTAATTTTGAATTTAGAATTGCTCAATTTTCAAATTTGTTTGAATTTAGAATGGCAAAACAATTGAAATAATTAGAATTGATGCAATTATTTAGTCACAGCGTTGTTTTGAATCTATCAAGTCGCGCATAAAAATGAATCTCTCTAAGGAAAACGTTCGTGCGATAATTTTTTACAACTTTTGGAGAGGCCTAACTTAGATTCAATATTTTCAGGAGTTAAGTTCTGTATTGTATGATGAAGTTCCTTATCTACGGACTGTCGAACGCTGGTATTAAGAATTCCAGCGTGGAACTACTAGTCTTAGTGACAAATCTCGTGAAGGACGTCCAAAATCCGACTTTACTGAAGAAAACATCGTTCCTGTGAGACAACTGATACTCGAAGATCGGCATGTGACATATCGGGAGATAGAGGCGTTAATAGGCATTTCAGGGACAACCATTCAAAAGATCTTGCATGAAGAGCTTGGTGTGAGAAAGCTAGTTTGCCGATGGATTCCGCATTTGGTTTCCGATGATTATAAGGCGACCCGCGTCAGATGGTGTTAGAAATCTTTCCAAAGGTTCAAGCGAGGAGAGTCAAATCACGTCTACAACATTATCAGTGGTGACGAATCTTGGATTTATGCCTACGACTCTGATTCCAAAGAGCAATCCACAACCAGGGTCTTTCGAGATGAGCAAAAGTCGACTAAAGTTTTTCGCTCTCGAAGCACTTCGAAGAAGATGTTGGGTATGTTCGTGGCGAAAACCGGTCACGTTGCAAGAATTGCGCTTGAAGATCGTAGAACGGTTAATGCAGAGTGGTATACTACAATTTATTTACCACAAGTCATCGCTGAAGTCCGGAAATCTAACCCAAAGCGAGGCATCATCCTACACCATGACAACGTAAGCTCACATACCGCTGGAATAACAATTGATTATTTGAAGCAGGAAAACGTGGAAATTCTTGACTATCCCCCATGCAGTCTTGACCTAAGCCCTAACGATTTGTTTACATTTCCTAAAATTAAGAAAACTCTTCGTGGGCAAAGGTTCCAGTCCAGTGAAGAAGCAGTCAACGCTTTCAAGTCGGCCATTTTGGACATACTGACTTTGGAGTAGAATAAGAGTTTTAATAACTGGTTCGATCGAATGGAAAAATGTATTAAACTTCGAGATGAATTCACGATCTTCAAGAGCAATTGTTGCAACGTGACCGGTTTTCACCACAAACGTAGCCACCATCTTCTTCAAAGTGCTTCGAGAGCAGACAACTTTAGTCGGCTTTGGCTAATCTCGGAAGACCCAGGTTGTGGATTGCTCTCTGGAATCAGGGTCGTAGGCATAAATCCAAGATTCGTCACCACTGATAATGTCGTAGACGTGATTAGACTCTCCTCGCTTGAACCTTTGGAAAGTTTTCTTACACCATCTGACGCGGGCCGCCTTATGATCATCGGAAAGCAAATGTGGAATTCATCGGCAAACTAGCTTTCTCACACCAAGCTCCTCATGCAAGATGTTTTTAATGGTTGTCCCTGAGATGCCTATTAACGCCTCATCTCCCGATATGTCACATGACGACCTTCGAGTATCAGTTGTCTCACAGTAACGACGTTTTCTTCAGTAAAGGCGGATTTCAGGAGATTTGTCACTAAGACTAGTATTTCCACGCTGGAATTCTAAATACTAGCGTTCGACAGTCCGTAGACAAGGAGCTTCATCATAAAATGCAGATCTTAACTCCTCGAAACATTTTTTTTTTCGGTGGGCATAAATCATCTTATGACAACCCCCGCTCTTGGGTGGAGCGGTAGATAAGTGTCAGACTTTTATTGACTAAAAACCCACCCCGTTTCTTCTAGCCTCTTCATACCGGGGCACGAGCTTCCTTCCGGATAACCCTGACCCCAGTAGGCTTCGACCCAGCTGGGTCCCTCCTGTTGCTGACAATTCCTTGAGGCGCGCGGGAACAGTGCGCGCCGTCGACGTCTTGGGCTCGGTCTGGACAGTTACCGGACGATCGGACATTGCCATTCTAAATTCAAACAAATTTGAAATTTGAAAATTGAGCAATTCTAAATTCAAAATTAACGGGAAATATTTAAACGACAGAACTTATAAGGCATACCTAGTATACAGGAGGAAACCTAGCACGAAGCCCAGGCGTGTAGCTACCACCGTATCTACTGCTGATACGGTGGTAGCTACACGCCTGGTTCTATTAGGTCTATCTATGAAATTGCCGTTTTGTATGAAAAAATTTAAACGAATTTTTTTCATGTATTTTTTATTTGTATTAATCGAAGTAATCGCCCATGCAATCAATGCATCTTTGCCAACGCAGTGGCAGTTTATTGATGCCTTTCTTAAAGAAATCAGCTGGACGGGAGGCAACAAATTCTTCAAAGGCATTTTGTACTGCCTCACGGGTATTGAATTTTTTTCCCGCCAAAAAGTTATCCAAATTCTGGAAAAAGTAGGTAGTAGTCTGTAGGCGCAAGGTCTGGTGAGTAGGGCGGATGACGGAGAGCTTCCAACCCCAGTTCTTGCAACTTGAAGACCGTCTGCTATGCAGTATGGGGTCGCGCGTTGTCGTCCAGGAGCAGCGGAAACGAGCGATTGACCAATGCTGGTTGGAGATGTGCCAGCTTCTCCATCATTGTGTTCAGTTCTTCACAGTACACATCTGCAGTAATACTCACCCCGTTTGGGAAGAAGCTGTGATGAATCACACCGGCGCTAGACCACCAAACAGTGACCATCACTTTTCTAGGGGTAAGTTTTCGTTTAGGGCATTGTTTAGGTGCTGAACCAGGATCCAACCATGCAACTTGCTGAGCGCTTGCGGTTATCAAACAGAATCCATTTTTCATCGTAAGTAACAATGCGGTTCAAAATTCCTTCATTTGTGTGTCTGTTGAGCAGTGCAAGGCACGTCTCGACGCGTACTTCGCGCTGGCGATCATTGAGTTCGTGGGGCACCCATTTGTCAAGCTTTTTTACCTTGCCAATTTGACGCAAATGGACCAATATTGGTTTGACGCTAACGTCGAAAGCTGCTGCTAATTCAGCCGTAGAATTGTGTATCATCAGCTTCCACAATCGCCTTTAATTAGTCATTGTCGACCAAAGTTTTCGGCCGACCACGAGGTTCATTTTTCAGGTCGAAATTTCCAGAACGGAAGCGAGCAAACCAATAACAGGTGGTGCGTTGGTTTGTAGTGTTAGCTCCGTAAACGTCGTTGATATTGCGTGCCGCTTGTGCCGCGTTGCTGCCAGGACGGTACTCATATTCCATAATTACTCGAATTTTTAACGTATCCATGATGACGAAAAAGATTGAAATGCGATAAAAATGTAACACTAATCAATAAACAAATGACTACTTTTGGAAAAAAAATCCATGTTTTAAGATAAAATTAATTTGCAATTAGAATTCTTAGCCAAACAAAAATTATTTTGATTTGAAATTGCCAGTACTGCAGAACGGCAATTTCATAGGTAAAGAACTATTATAAAAGATACGGGCCCGTTGTGAAATGACTTTAGATATGATTGGATCTTACTATTGAATAGCTCGCTCACAAGAAAAACATATTTTAATTAAATAAGAAATCATTATTATTTAATTTAATCAAGATAATTTAATTTAATCATGTCAAAATTAATCCAATAACCGAGCTATAAATATAAGTATTTAATCAAGACTTGTCCTATCTAGTCATTGTAATCCCATTTTCAAGCTCGGTCTTACATCGCAGCGACATCTATGTCGTCAACTAAGAACTAAACTTTAGGAATTTTTACAGTCAACTTTTATTTTAAACGATAATTCGGGTTTGAAGGTGCAAAAAACAAACTCTACATATCAGTAAAAATTTATACCTTCGCCGTTTCGCTACTGTCGTGAAGGTGATGCGAAATTTTTAGTTTCTGAAGTACCTAAGTACCTAACGATACAGCCAAGCCATACATTTTTACTGATATGTAGAATTTGTGAAGTTAGGGTCGGTAGAGTTAGGCCGTGTAGATTCAGAAGCTTGGCTCTACATGAGATCTGATATCTTTTTCACAGGGCAAACCTTATGTGGTCGGCTTGGCAACATTGTACATGAAATGTTTTTGGTGGGATTTCAGTTCTTTTTGTAAGTTGCTAGGCAGTCTTTATTTATTTCTTCTTTATTTCGCCTTTCTAGCACTTCAGGAAGTACCCTAACATTTTGAAGTCTCATACAAACTTCCACCCCCCCATTTTAGGGGTTGCGGGGTGAAATTTATAAGTTTATGAATTTTTTTTTTGGTTGTACTAATTATACTAAATTTAGATTACATACCAAATTTCAGCTTTCTAGCACTTCAGGAAGTAGCCAAACATTTTGATGATCATCAGTGTGTCAGTGACGAAATCGGTGTATTTTAGATATCAATAAAATCTAAATTATTAGAGCTATTCAATTGAGACTTTGTATGTTTAATTAGTCTATTATTGACATCATATTCTGAGAATATGAACTATCTGGTACTTCGGAAACCAACTCTATGAAGGTTCAAAAAAACGACGAAACACTTCGAGAAAAGGTAGGGTAGTGCCCTTGCTTTATTTATATTCTATATTTTGACAATTTTTTTACAAATTCAATCTGTTATTTACCTAAGTTTCAGGTCTCTGCAACGCTTAGTTTTAAATATCTCCGTGGCCGCGCAGTTCTCCGCGTTTCAATGGCGCGGCCACATTCAATTTATGGTTTTGGGAATCTACTTTTACAAATTTTTACATAATCTTGGCGTAGTTTTTTTGTTTATCGTCATGGCCGCGCGGTCGAAACGGACACAGGAAGTGGATGACTTCATACTGGTTCTACAGATATGACGTATTTACAGGCAGCTTATATCTGACACAAGACACACACGTTTGCGCCCTGCCTTAGAGGAAGAACAAAGTGTCAATCAACTTGTGGCAACCCTACTGTAGCAAAAGCAACAGAAATGAGAAAAAAGTGTTTTAAATATTTTAATATTATTTATAACGTAAGTTCACAAGCACAAACACAGTATATTCACAATTTCAAATGTTTGTACAACTGGAACCACCACTTTTGTAATTACATTAAGTCACGAATTTTGATGTTGTTTATTATCTATGAATTACAGTAAGGTGTTTTGGATAAAATACGTCTAACTTATACTAAATTTGCAGAAAGTATTATCCACCTTTCTTCCATTTTTCTCCTGGTGTATATTCTGTCATGGGTTTCCCTGATATCCCACAGGTACCAATACCAACTCTTCCAGTTAAATTGTCAGGTGAAGCAAATATGCTCTTTGTTCTTACGCCAGGTTTTTTTGCAGCCTTAGTGTGAAAATTAAGCCATTTGTTCTTTTCACTCTCTCTTTCCTCTTCGATTTGTTTAAATCTCTGTTGTTTCTTCTGCTTTTTCTTTTTGAGATATTCTCTATTGTAGCCTTTACCATGTCTGTAACAATAAAATAAAGTTTTATTTAACAACAATTTTGCTTTGTTTCTGGATTAAAGACATATTTATTGAACTGCATATAAGATCATCGACAACATGTTTTAAGTTTAAAATATTAAGTACTAATAAGGATTTGTTTTGAAGTCCAAGCAAGATAGTAAAAAAAAAACAGATTATTTAGGTAAGTAACTGAAAGAATGAATAACAAAAACAAGAATGATAATAAAAAAATGAATATGTAGATTGAATCTACGTTTTAAACTGTCTAAGACTACTATAGTATTATACTCGTAGCCAAAAGAAAAAACTAATTTTGACGTGCTTTACTGACTTTCGATTACCACTTTTCCTTATCCATACAATCCCAGGATTATTCCGGTAACCCAGGTTTAATTATAAAAAGACCCAAATTCCACACCTAAGCAGAGATAAGAGATCTGTGTTGTAAGCAATCAATAATGGAGAGGATTTCATTATTTACATGTTCCATCACGGATCATCACGGATATGGTATGGGTAAGCAAAAAGGAAATGAGCTGGCCCATATTTTAACAAAGTGAAGCTGTGATCGCAAGAAGGCGAGATACGAAAACGAGATATGTAAGCGGTGTAGACCATGGAGTTATGAAAGGCAGTGTATGAGGAGGAGCAGCACTGCTAGTACCCCTGCACTGCCTTTCTCATTCCTGTCAGATTGCACAAAACTGTAAGCGAGTTTGTCCATCTCTACCCTTAATGCTGCATGCAGCATCATTGCTCCAATCAATGCACATTCATCATCTTATTAATGTGAGGGTGTATCTACCCCCTGGTACCAAATATTGACAATGAATAAACCACTTATATGGCTAACTGGTTTATATAAAAGTATTTCAGTAAATAACACTAGTAATCTGCAGCTGTAAATCAGTTTCTTACATCCTTCAATTAAATCTGTGAGTATCACAATTATTATGCTTTTCATAATTTCACTACTTGTATAGTGAGTTTCTGCATGGCATACATATGGGTAGACAGTATGAAATTACAAGTTTATTTAGATTAATTTAACTAATAAAAACGAATGAGCCATTTGTTACTCACTTGCTTTCATCACCACTGTGAGGTCTCTTCAGTGTAGAGCCAGGTATGATCTTCACATCATCAATAGACACCACTTCTGCAGTTGCATAGCCATCAAACTTTACTTTTAGACTATCCTCCATAACATCTTCAATAAGGCCTTCATAAAATCTGTAATAGAATAAATTTCCATAATACAGTTATTACTTTCCAATAATGCAGACAAATGCAGGCTTCTTGGTAACTTATCATTACTGAATCCATTTTATCTGTATTGTTTATATGTATCAAGACTGTTTATACATGTACACAATAAGAACCAGTATTAGAGGTATATCTAACTAAAGATATTACAAAAATCATAATGTTCTGAGGTTCCTTATTGATACACATGGTCCCTGTATTCTGAAATACATTACCAACAGCCATTCTGAATACCATAAACACATACATCAGGCCATTTGTTGTAACAGTGCCGTTATCATAATTCAGTACACAGGGAATATACAGGGTTAGTTGTTAAACACTGATAACCTTGCAGGACTATATTACTAACATCATAAACAACAACTTTTGTTCATGGTGTTACATGGTTTTACAAACACAATTACTATTCAGAATAGAATAGAATAGAATTTTGCAAATATGGGTATACATATAGTTCTTACAATTACATTTAGCTCAGCCACATTTTACCAATCGGCATGCAAAATTTTTTAATTATTTATTAAGTGTCATTATTATATCACAATCAATTGATAAATTACTTACATCAATTTTAAAAATTAATATTACATTTTAAATAATCAACTTAATTAAAAATATATGTTTTTATTAAAAAGGAAAATATAAATTATTATCATATATTATGTCATTACAATTACAAATAACATACCATTATCATTAGATTAGTTAATTATCATTATCATTACAACTACCAATATCATTATTATCACATTTCAAATGTCAAAAAACCAAGATCAAAATGTCAAATATCATGTCCAAAATAAAAATGTCAAAAATTATAATGTCAATCAAATATTCAAAAAAAAAAGCCATGATGACACTAATTAACAAATATTTTTCTCCGATAGGAACTCAGCTACACTGTAGTACGTTTTATTTAACAAAAAATTCCGTGATCTACTCTTAAACTGTGCTGTATTTAAAGCTTTCCAACCACTTGGTAATTTATTGTAAATAATTGGGGCCATGCAATAAACGCTTCTACACATTAAAGTTGTTCGACATGATACTTGACATAATTTGCTGTTGTCATGCCTATTCCTTGGAAATACATCAGCGAGACGTTCAAAACGAGATGGATTTTGTTTAAGAACATAGCTAGGGTTTTACAAATAACCTTGTATAGTAATCACACTAAAAAATCACACATGAGAGATGATATTTGATAATACATAGGTATGTGAATTTGAACTTCAGAATAGCAGCATAGCTTAAGGTGGTGCATCACAACACACATTTTCACTGTTTTTCATACAACCGCTCATAACTGATTATGACGTTATTACACATTTTTCATCAGATATTTTGGAAACACAGTATCTTGTGGATATTATCTAGGCTTCTATTGTAATCAATTTCTAAATTTGTGTAAAACTAATCCAGTACAGACCTCTGAAAATCTCCTATTTTGTATGAACTTTGAGACTTCATAATTTGCCAAAAAATTAAAAAAACAGAAAAAGTAAAACTATAGAAGCCTTGCAAATTTTATTAAGATTCTAAATGACGACAACTTTTTCAAAAACTTTTAAGGGTTTAAAAAAAACAGCTATTTCATGGAGCAAGTTTTATGAAATATTCGAGTAAATCTCAGAATTACTGAATACTAACCGAGCGCTCAGTTACTATGTAAGACAACGTTTGACTGAATATCTTTGTAATATAACAATATATGTATGTATTATAAATGGATCGAAGCAACAACTGGCACATAACAACAAAACAGGTAACAATAACTCACTGTCCATCTGATCTCCATTTCGCCAAGCACCTGTCCCCAGCTTGCCAATTTGAAAGGTATTTGCTCGTGCTTTCTTCTTCTTCGGCTGCCAACAGGGACGCTGTAACATCATGATCATTACTAGAACCATGAATATTAGACACTTTGGAGTCACCATCTTGAGTTTTTATAAGATCTTGTGTCAACTCTATTACTTCCTCCAAGTCAGCCTTTAGCTTCAGCAACTCCTCATTCTCACCGTCGGTGAGCAACGCTGCTTCTACCTAAGAAAGAAAATAACCACATGAATATATCTGCTGACTATCCTAAAGCAAAACAATAATCGATAGGTAATATTTATAAACTAACCTGTTGAAGTTGCAATTTGTAATTCCTTAAATCATCAGCCATTGTAGAAATTATTACTCCAACTATTTTACTTTGTTAAAAGAGTATTATGAATAAATATAGAACACTATCGAATCAATTCATTACAATGTAATGGCAATGCATGAATGCAATGCACAGATCGTTTTTTTTTATCAACCTGTCAAAGCAATGATCACAGATTACAGCAGAGCGTACTGCAATGATGCCAATATTAGCGATGCGCGCGCGATGGCGAGAGGTTTTATTCGGTTGTTTCGATTGTTCAAACAACTCGATGATTTTCGATTGTTTCGACTTTGTCTCGAATCGACCTCGGACTGTTATGCGATGCGAATGGCGCATGTGTGTTTATTCGCAAGTTGTTCTTCGATGGTTTACAGTTTCGAGTTTGACTCGAGTCCGATTCGGTCTGTTATTGCAACTGGCGCATGCGTGTTCATTTGCGTTATTGACTTGTAGGTAATGCGTTGCGGGATTATTCGCTGTTTCAGTTGGAATTTGTGAGATTTGGAGTAATTGAATAGGACGTTTTCTTTTTAAGTGAAAATTAAGGTTTGATGTGTTACCAAAATACTTATAAACAGTTTTACACAATTTGCATTCGACTGATGTAACTTTTTCGTTTTCTAATTGTTTATTAAAAAACTCCCACACTATATTTTTTTTTTTTACTCAAGGCATTTTGATGTAGGTATTTAAACAGAAATTACGCACGTTTGCTTGACTCACGAGTCTGACACGCTCGTCTACCTATATATGCACCTCAGCCCGATGCGTGCAATCGACTGACTCGCGTCATCGAGTCCGTTGACTCGAAACAATCGAAACATTTCGACTGTTGTCAAACGGCGAGTCGAAGTTTCACTCGATTGTTTTATTTTAACGACTCCGATTCATTTAATTGTAAAAACATCTCGGAATCGCCCATCACTAGCCAATGGTGCCAATGCCATTGTTTTTTTGATAATAGTCTGTGGTAGTGTAGTTTTTTTTAAATTTTATGGTATGGCTTTGTGGCCTTTGTGCCATTGGTAGTGTGGTAATTACGAAAAGTGTTGCCAACTCTAACTTTAGTAAAAGAGAAAATAGAGCATAATACACCATTCAATATTCAGACCAATGATTCAGACAGTCTAAAAGGGTCTATTACACTACGAGTTATTCAACACACGATATTCAGATTAGTATTATTTTTCATTCCAAGTAAGACAGTCTGACCCTTATTTCACTACGCGACACGATGCGACCTCGACTAAGACTACTATTATATTTTTTTTTATTATCAGGCAACTAATACCCATAAATGAAACCGTTTGTTATACCTATCTGTAATGCGGCAAACTACAGCAGCAGGCAATTTGTCGACCTAAGCAGAGCAGTTTGAGAATGAAGAGGACGCGAGGGCGAGTGAAGTGAGCTCACAAATATAATATAATATATTCCTCAACTATCATACAACGTCGTCTAGTCCCAAGCTAAGCAGAGCTTGTGTTATGGGTACTAGACAACTGGTAAATATACTTATATATTTCTAAATACATACATATTATAGATAAATTACACCCAGACACAGAACAAAATATGGTTATGCTCATCACACAAACATTTGTCCTAGGTGGGAATCAAACCCACGACCTTCGGCATAGCAGTCAGGGTCACTACCCACTAGACGAAAGGCCAGTCAAAATATTAGCATCTGTCGTTTATGTTGTTATCAAACATCAAAAAGTTGATATTATTAAACCAGGGCCTCTAACGTACAACTAACATTAGTTTATATATTTTTTAATACCTACATATTCGCAAATCGTAATGTAAGTATTAAACTCAATTGGTAAAAATATATGTTGTGCCATTTATATTTACGACGGTGACGGCAGCGCACCAGGCATGCGTGGCGCGTGGCACGCACCTACTTATATCCTGTAGGTACCACTCTGGATACTTCTCTGGCTTCATCTATTTTTCGTCGGCGGTAATATACAACAGAAGCATTACATAAACCTTGTAAAATATTATGTAAACTTACTAATTGAGTATCTATGGGAATAAAAATACTAACTTAATATTAAAATATTGTATTATTTATAAAGTCCAATTCGTTTTTATTGCATCTTACAAAAGGTATGTATGAAATATATAATTGTAGATTAATAAATTTATTTAAAATATTAAATCTTAATACATACTTTCTAACTTTCTACCAGACACGAACGTTACATAAATATGTATGGTATGATGTACATTTAATTAAAATCAGTCAAAAACGCTAAAAAATAGTTAATGATCCTCAAAGTGTTCAATTTTAATTAATGTCACGATTCGTAAGTCCTAATTACAAGTATTACCGTCAAACCTTTTTGCGATTTGGCGAGGTTAGACACACATTGGACATTGGATAGTAGGGCCTCTTACTATGAAGACTTCAATCCATCATGATTTCGATGTGAAAGAGATATATCACGCCTCAATCATTAACGCATTAACGTCATAGCAGGGGTCGACTTTCGACGTTCGTCAAAAGCATAAATTGTTATTGAAGTTATTTTTTTATTAGCATAAGCATGTCACAAATTAATCCCAAGTGCACAATGCCCACCACATATCGTGTACTTTTAACTTTATCGTTTAGAAAATAAATGCAAGGATAAAAAGATCACAGAATTTAACCTATACTATCGATTCAATAGCTATACGAAGATTATTGCTTGATCTGATTATACAGAATAGAAAAACATCAAACTTTAAATTGAATGCCGGATTATTACAAGTTTGTAAGATAATCCTAAAAGATTAATATAATTAAGTATTTGTTTGATCAACTGTGTTATGTAGCAAATTTTAATTTGTCATTTCTTAACTCATTTTTGTCTCGTAATTTCAGAGGGCATGATTTAACTGTCGACACTGACGAGATGGCTCTGCAGCGCAGTGGACTGGTGGTAACGCCGGCGTGACGCGAAGTCTTCGTTGTCGTCATTCAATCTTTCTTGCTCCACCGATATGTCCCCATGCACTGGTGTCACAACCAACTGTTCATATTCTAAGGGCCGTTTCCTGAGTGGAAAGAAAGTTAATGAGATACAATTAAAATGTGTCGCCATAGCCTCAACTGTTTTATCAACATCAGCAGATAATGGCAGCCTTACCCAATCAACTGTAGGAAAGAAATCTTTAGCCAATGGAAGAATCGGAATTCCGAAGCGCGTCCCGGCTTGAGTGCAGGATTAGCTGCGCCGATGTAAAGCCAGAACAGCCACAAGATAGTGAGGCAGCCGAGAGCGTAGCCCCAGTGTACGAGAAACATGAGTAACAATTTAATTGCTACCTGAAACAAAATGGACAATATTAGAAGTTTTTGTTTTGATTGTTTGCCTTTTCAAGAGGAGCTAACTTTGACGATTCCATTCTTTTCATCAGCATAATTGGGTCACTCATCTCTACAGCGAGTGTGTCCAGCTACTTTAACTCTTTAAACGTGTCTCCATCAAGCGATTATATTGCGGCGATACGACGATTCACATTGGTTTGTTTGTTTTTGTATGTGGCAACACTATACTTAACGCCTGATTTAAATTGACGAGCAAAATGTCATTGTCTCGCCGCGTACTTTCAGAGCAAAGATTACCTTTACAAATAGATAGACAACATTTTTTTCACTTGTAGTTGGATAACTAAAGTCATAATCAAAATGCTATGTGAGATTTGATTTTTGTCGTTTTACATTTCTCTCATCTTGGACTTAAAATCAGAAGCCACGAAACTTTGACAACTAGTTTTCTCAAGGATGGTTGTTTATAAATATTGTTACATTGACTAGTTTGTATCAGTAATTATGTCAAAATTCTGTGTTTTAGTTAATATAAATGGATGTACCAGTTAAACAACAGAGCTTTCTAGGCAGATATTATTGTTTTTTTTTTAGTAATTATTTGTTTTTTTGCCGGTACTTACCCCAACTAGCGACAGCCACCTGTTACACAGATGCGAGTACCAGTTCTTGTTTTTAGAGTGAACGCTAATGCTAGGTCGCCGAACATCCCCATTAGACGATGGCCGTCCGTTCATTATGGCAGAATCAGTTGGAGAGGGAGTGAAGTCCTGAAAAGTATGTGTTGTAAGTTAATAGGCAATCTTGTGTAGAGCTGAGCTCACAGATGACGCCATCTATGCCAATAGTAAAAAGTGTTTTTGTTTATATTTTCGGCTTAGTATCCTTGTACACTGTGTTAGGTTCAAGGACAGAAAACTGTTTTGAGAAATAAAATAGCTCACAATGCGTTATGCCATCTTTTAAGCGCAACCACACAAATTTCGCGTTGTAGCACTTAAAATGGCTATATAGCGAAATCGTGTCGTGGTTTCATATTTAAAAGTCACGAAGCGTTCTAACCATTTAAGGGCGTAAAAATCCTTCATTTTTCATTTTATAGAAACTCACAACCACGGCTTGAATTTATTATAAAGCGCTTTACTTGCCAAGTTTTTTGTTGAAACAAATAATAATATAGCTACTGTGCGTTCCAAATGAGAATAGGATCGAATTTTTGTTGTGACGTCACGATTAACTGTCAAATCTAAGAAATTTGGTCAAAATTGAGGAACTTGGAGATGAGTAAAATTGAAGAGCTCAATTCTGATTAAACTTTTTTCGTTCACAGTTCGTAAATAAATTAAATTTTTCGTAAAATAGTTAAATTTTCTATATTTCTTTCCTCGATTTGACAGTAAATCGTGACGTCACAACATACAATCGATCCTATTCTCATTTGAAACGCAGTATACACATACCCCAACATTTTTATGTCTGATCCTTTCCGGAAATAACAAGTCAAGGTCGCTACCAGTAGCACCGTAAACTTGAGTGTCACGTTGAGAATGACCTTGATATCTGAAGACAATAATTATTTTTCATTACATAGTTAAACAATGTTACATATTTAAAAGTTAATCGCTTTTACTAATATTAGAAAAAAAAAACAGCTTTGGTTCGTAACTTAAAACACTAAATAAGAACTGAATTTGGCAAAAAAAAAAAAACAAATGGACCATTTATTTTCATTTCTGGTAACATAAAATAGTGAGAGTCAGAATGGCGGGTGTACCACAGCCAAAGATTTTATATATCCTAGTACTAGATTGACTACGACAACCTCAAAAGCGTACCCGAAAAGGAAAGTCAGAAAGAGTCCTGTCATCTCGTTCTACTAGTGTGTCCATACACTAGCTACATACTGCGGGACAATTTTGCTCAAAAGTTAGTTAAAGATACTTTTGATACACTAAAATAGTCATGCAAGTTCAAAAACAGTTAATATGTATAATATGCTTACATACCAAAAGGGAACTGTGAGTTTTTTCTGTAATTACTAGGAAACAGCTGATGTCCGTATATATTATAATAGCAATATCCTCTTATGCGAGTATGAAATACCTACACTGATAAAAAAATGCCTAATGTGTGTGTACCTACGTAAGAAGATCACTTCAGAACGGCTGCACCTATCAGAATAAGGTTTGTCTGAAAGAAAAAACTAGTTAGTTTATAATAAAACTAATGTTACTCTTTTATTTTTACTTTATTAAAAATAGACTGATGCATGACATCAAATTGTACATTTTTTATTACGTTAAATTGCACTTATTAACTAACAAATAAACAATAAATAATACATTAAATAAATGATCCTCGACTGGTTTATAATTTTATTTATACTAACTACTACTACTAATTATTGCCGATGCCCGTTAGCGCCACTGGGAATTTCCGAAAGGGAAACCATGGTCCTGGAACACAAAGGGCAACTGAAGGACACGGGTAGATTTATTCAGTATAAACCTCAAATAACTTGTCCCGCTCTAATATGGAGCGTAAAGCGCTCTACCTTAGAGCAGGATAAATTATTGGAGATTTTACCACATCAAAAAAAGTCCGCCCACTATGTTCGTTTGTCTATATCTGTTTACAATCAACTCAAAAACTACTGAACGGATTTTTAACAACGTATGAACTTACAAAAGGGTATACAGATGGAATAGAATTCGGTTTTAGTGTTGATTTAACTTTACATCTTCAGACTTAATGAGGCGACTACAAATAAAACTGTTGCTGAAAAAAAAATTTTTAAATGGCACAACTTCAAAGCCACTGTTTACGATGGTTCTCGTTTCTTGGAAATCTACAACAAAACATAAAAAATAATATATTACTAGTAGTTAACGGTTAAGCCACATACGTGCATCATTGCGTGCGGCATTTATTAGGGACTTACCTAAGGACTAAACTTAAAGACAGTAGACTATTATATTTAAAATGAATATAATTCTCGAATGAATGTGGAGAAGATTTTGGAGCACACGCGCGTCGTTTTAACAACTGGTCACAGATAACTATGTACTGAATTGGGCCGAAGACACGTCTCGCATGCCGCACCTCTAGACGCCGCTGCTCGCCGCTTTCCGTTGTGTCATGAGAGCAGCCGAAGATCGTCGAGAGGCCAAAGGCGCCCGATCAACAGAAAAAATAAAATTAGTAAAATTGGGACGCGCTTGATTTATTAAAAAAAAAAATTGAGCCTCAGATATTTAGAAATTTGCTTATAATAATATAAAACTTGAACAGTTGACAATCAAATTTTATAAAATTTAGCACCCAGTCCGTCTTCTGAGTCGTTTATGATGCCCCTTCTCTATGTATTTTTACAGGCAGTTAATATGTTTTAATTCCCGCATGAAATTCAAAACGATGTTTGTTGTCACCCTACATAAATATTTTGTAAACAAAACAGAAAACTTACCAAATAAAATGAAATTTCACAACCAGGGTACTCATCACTATTGCGAAACTTTACACAGCAACGTTTTGAACATCTTGCACACTTTATACTTTACTAAACATTGAGATAAAAAATTGTAACAATTAAAAATACAACTTTAGCCATATTGAAGCATCAGCCATATTGTTTATTGATGTCAAATTCTGTCAAATTGAAACCTCCTAAATGTTGCCTTTCATAATTTGAAAATTACTACGAATAGCTACTATATCTAAATGAAATCATCATTAAATACAAGAAGAATGCGTATAAAATTTCAAGAAGCAATATTTGAAATAAAATATTTAGTTGCAATTCATTTTATGTTGCATAAACCTATCAAAATGCATGAACACGGACTATTTAACGATAACTGGAACAATCTAAAAACTACCATCTGTTTCTTATTTTTTTCTGTTAGTATGTGAGAAAGGGACACAGAGGATTTATCTTAGTGTCCTGCTCCAGGCCATTTTTCCCTTTTGCGTGTCAATAACACACATGAACTTAATGCTAATGAGAATAAAGAACACTTTAGACAGTTTAATATTTCTTCGTAGTCAATCTAGTCTACTCTAGTAGGATATATAAAATCTTTGACCACAGCGAATTAAATTATAGTAAATGCGCCATCTCTGATATATCTTTTAAAAACTTATTTAAATACGAAACAATCAAGTATTCTTTATTTAAGCTTTTTATTAATAATATGAAGAATTGATCACGATTCTAGCTTTTGCCAGTGGCTTTGCCTGCGAGACAGTACAAAATACGCGACGTGTTTCGTATTTAAATAAGTTTTCGAAACAAATCAGAGATGGCGTTAGTTGTTTAGATTGTCAATGACGTGTGTCACGTGACTAGCACATGACATTCTATATGAGACATGATTGTTTTATTTCTCAGGAACTATTCAACTGATCAAGCGTTTGGTCTTTTCTACTTGAGGTACTTTTTAGGTCCATTTTTTTTGGTGTAATTATGTTTTCTGAGTAATGGTTGAACAATAAAATAATACAGAACAGCCGCCATCGTGACGTCAATATGGCGGGTGTACCTTAATTTTGAAATAATTTCATTCTGAAGGAGGTACAGATATTTTAGAGCCAGGTACTGAATAGTACATTTTATCGGTAATTATTATAATTTAATTATCTGTGGTACACCCGCCATTCTGACTCTCACCATAAAATTAAGTTTGATTTAAAGATTATTAGAAAAGGGGAGCTTGTTACTACAGGACATGAATAAAAACGTCTATAATTTATTGAGAAAGCTGCCATTTCTACAGACTCTTGGAGAAACTACATAAGTAAAAATAGCAATTTCATGTTATGGCAAATACATGTAATCTAAATGAATAATGTTGAAATAAAAATCATACCTCATTTCACGTCTATGTTGCAAATCAAAAGTTTGGGCGAGAGCAAAGTAGGAGTAATCAATACAAGCATAAGTGATGAGGAACGGCATAGTGACAATGGGTGCAAGCTGGTTGATGTCACCAATGATGATGAACGTGACGGTGACCACGGCTACTACCACCATTGAGTATATCGGTACCTTGTTGGGACCTCTCTGGAAATAATTACAGGATTCTTTAAATAATAGTAAAGGTTAGCCTACTGATTGTCAAGCAAAAAACAAAATATAACAATATGTTACTAGAGACAACTAAGCAATAACACATATAAATATAACTAAATTGTACAATTTTAGTACAACATAATATTATGTGATTTGAGATAACATGGTTCTAAAAAATATTTTCTTTTGTTGTGTCATGATTCCATGTACTGAGTTTGAAAACTTATTATGATAAAAGGTGTTTCTTTTTCTCCGTACATCCATACGACCAAAGGTGAGATAATATTAAAATCTAGCTTTGCAAAGCTAGATTTTATGTGACATGTTGTTGCTTATTTACGTCTAGGTAGATGTTTTGCGCAAATAATTCGTTCTGGTTGGGAATAAATGTAACTCATTTAAAGACAAACATAATTTAACAAAAAAATAATAATTGTAATAATAAAAAAATATATCAATAGCAAACACATACTTACTCCATGTCCAAGAAATGCCAGTCCAGGTATAACTTTTTCATTTGCAATGCTTTGCAAGACCCTGGGTGTTCCATACATGGCTCCTAAGCACGAGCTCATTGAGCTGACGTATAGGCCAGCAAGCAACAGGACTGTCACGGCAGAGATGTCAGCAGTTATAGAGAGGTTGGTCAGCAGGCCTTCCCTGGTCACAGTCGCTGCTAATGTTATTATGAACATCAGGTACAAAAAAGTTCTGGAAATAAAATTTGAAGATACTTAGCTGTATCCGGTTAGACTGGAAACTGACCCTGGGTTGGGATGGGCCTAATATATACTATATTATAACGATTAGCATTTTTGTATTTCGTTTTGTAATGAAAAAACCCAAAAACTACTGGCCTGACAATATGTTATTTGCCAGTAGAATACTCTCCATTCAATTGTAAGACGATTAAGGGTGAGTGGCATGCCTTTTTTTTTACAGGAGGGTAGAAAGAGGTTTTGGTATTTCTAACGTAAGATTATAAAAATACGCTTCCCTTCAGATACTGTCAATTAGAGACACAATAGTAAGACAATAGATGCGCGGCCACCGGTGGTCGCTTGGGGATTCATGAATTAAGAAAAAGCGCGTTTTAACGCGCTGTACACGTATCTAGGTAAACTATTTCTAGAAATAAAAAAATAAAGTACCTTTTTTTGAAACTTGTATTAATTTACGCATGTACGAAATTAATTTCTATAACAAAACGTCAGCTGAGCGAGTCCTGAGTGAATGACCTGTAGGTAGTAGTCGGCGTTGAGTACTAACTACGTACAGGTCAGGTCCCAATGCTACTTTGTCCCTGAGTGACATAGGCTTTATATTTTCTACTTTCAGCTTAGCCACTGGCAGAAGCTAGTTTGAAATAAAGTATGAAGATTAATGAACTTCTTAATTCTGTTGTCCAATTGTACAAATAATTAAGATTACCTTACCCAGTGCCAATTGCTGCGAGAGACCCATTAGGTATGTTTACAGAAGGGTTCTTCAAATCTCCGCTCATATTAATTCCTGCTAATATACCAGTGATAGTGGGAAAGAATACTCCAAAACACTTGAACCAAGTGTAACCATCTTGGTATGCAGGCCATGTGTTATTTGCTGCTACTCCACTGAGCCACCCCTTGAATTCCAGCTGAACTGAAAAATGAGCAAGAGGCTAAGTTATTATGTACAACTAGCTGATCAGAAGAAACATTGTCTTGTACAGTCCATATTTAAATTATTCATACAAAAAATCTATAAGAAAACATTTGAGTTTTCCCAAGTAAATCGAGTTATCTGGGCATCTGTTTGATGCATATTTTTTAAAGAAATTTATACAAAAAAAAAGTTTATATATAAAAAAAAATTAAATTATGCTGTTACTAAATAATAGGTAGCATAAATAAAAATAACAATACGCACGTTTTACATCAGTGGGTACAGTAGTGAATGATCCAACAAAGAAGTCAAGTGCTGCTAACATGATGATCATTAGCAGCAGAAATTGTAGCTTGACCACCCATTTCACCCCAGCTACATTAATGGTCCCAAGTAGTAATACTGCTGCTATAGCGAACCCTCTCGATGCCCACTTGTGAGTGTCACTAAGTGGGTCTTCAACTACAAAACCAGCCATTGATTCACCAAAACCAAACACGTTTAAGGCACAGCCCACAGCCTGAAATAATACATTCTGATGTAGTAAAGTAAGTACAAGTATACTATTGAGGCGAAGACAGTTCAGAAAGTACAATATTCGTTTTCGGCCGAAAATGTCACGAAGCTTTCTTCTTTTTCGGCTGAAAATCCATTTTGGGTCGGACACTGTATATTGTGTATATTTATGCTTATAGAACGGGCGCGTATGAATCAGAATGTTGGGCAGTGACAAAGATGGATGAAAAAAGATTGCATGTAATAAAGATGAGAATGTTGATACAGATATGTGGTGTGATGAGAATGGATAAAATGAGAAATGAGTACCTATTGGAAGAACTTTTTAAGTGGCACCAGTGACTGAAAAGTTGAAGAGGTACCTATTGTTTTAACATTAACAAACATGAAATGTTGATGGATGAAGACTTCTTCCATCTCATTCATCTTTTTTGGCCTCTCACTAGGTAGTGAAGAAAGGATGGATGGATTGTGTGAGGAGTGGATATGAAAGAAAAGGGAGTTAGTAAACGTGACGGGCGACATCATCGCCCGTCGCGTTTGGAAAAAAAATGCGTTTTGTTGACCCCAAATAACAAGGGACAAGTGTAGGAAAATGACGATTTAAGGACAGGCGTTTACGCTGTCGACGCTCGCGTGGAAATGATTTATATCGCAATGCGCAATATGAACCTAAAAGCTGTGCAATGAGAATGAGACTACGACCTACTTTTTTAACAGCTGTGTTAAAAAACTCATTAAAAATACTAATTATAGTATAAAAAAAAAAAAAAAATAGGTATTCAAGATGAGGTTCATATTCATTGTTGAAAATTGATTTAAAGTTAGATAATGATATGTTTACATGCATTATATTATTCACAATAGCATGCAGATGAACAATAACTGATTAACTAGTTTGTAGAAGGTCATTTGACTTTAACTCAAACATCCTTTCCACAAAAGACAAAAGGGATGAATTGTATGAAAACAAGGCCGAGATGAAAATGCAATGAGCAGGTTTGTTGAGCAAATTATTGTATAGAATAAGAGATTAGTAAGTACCTATGTAAGAGGGCGTCTGAAACTGGGACTATTGTTTGGACCCGTGTGGAAACCAGTTGTCATGGACTCATATTATGGTATAGGAATTTAATATACAGAAATAATGAAAGTGTTTTAAAGAAAGTTTTTAGTTTAAATGTAGGGCTTAAGTAGTAGAAAACAAAAAATAAAAACGTTTATTTATGATAAATGGTAAGAAAGTGGGGTTGTTTACAAAAAAAAACTCCACTATATATGTATAATTCCTAAGCTAAAAATTATTTACAACTAGCTTCTGCCCGCGGCTTCGCTCGCGTACATAAAATATAGCCTATGTCACTCAGGCATATTTCATAAAGCAGCTTTCTGTAGGTGAAAAAATTTTAGCAATCAGACCTCATACAAACAAAAAAAACAAACTTTACCCATTATATTAAGTGTAGAAAACAGATATGGAAAAGGCATGTTGAGTATTACGTCAACCCTGAATAAATTCTGATAAGGTGAATGTTATTTTAATATGTTAATTTGCTAGTATTTTCCTCAACATAGTTCACTATGGTGGATATATTATACATAACTCACACTAACTACAATGGGTAATTGTTGTCATTGGTCATATCAGTCTGAATGTACATACTACGTAAACTCACACATGTTTCCCATAGCTGTAGGCAGATACTAGCTTTATATATTAAGGTTAATGGTGTTATTTTCGGCGTTATTTCAGTGCTATGTTTAGTAGTCTCAAGTATGTATTTACAATTATTGTCGTACTAGCTAAACCCCCGTACATAATCCAGGATTTAAAGTATCCTATGTGTTATTCTGGGATATGGTCTACTCGTGTACCAAGTTTCATCCAGATCCATTCGGTAGTTTTAGTGTGAAAGAGTAACAAACATCCATACATCCATCCATACATACAAACTTTCGCATTTATAATATTAGTAGGGTTCATAGACTTTTACCTGACCAAAACAATATATCATGCCAAGAGCTCCTCCCATTCTGGATCCTAAAGTGTGTGCAAGCAAAAAATACACTCCACCACTTTCTATTCTGCATCTTTCACATATTCCCACTGCAGACAACACTGAGATCAGAGCTACAAAAACTGAAAAATAAATAATAATAATTAGGTTCTTTAATTCTTGTCAATCATAAGACATAAAATAACATAAGACAGGGAATTTACAGTAAATTTATTTGACGGTAAAGGGTAATAAATCTTTGGATTATATTGCAAATATTTAGATAACAAATACAACTGACTCATATTTTATGAGAAATTATTATTGATAGATAGCTAATGATAAATTTAAAGGGCTTTTGCAGAAACAATAAAGTTTATTTTAGTATATTATGTCTTAATTTATTTAACTTACCTGTAAAAAGCACTATAAATATTGCGTTAACTAATCCAGCTTGTCCAACAATCCATCCAGATCTTAGAAATACAATAACTCCAAAAATATTGATAAGGCATGATGTGAACACTCCATCCCAAGTGCCAAACAGGACGGGTTGTGATATAAAAAAATTGGATTTCCACCATGGTACGTCTCCCTGAAATTATATTTGAAAAATCAATTATAACCATTTATCAGTCATTGTTAATCTTGAGATATAAGTTGAAGATAAGATAAATATGGCCTTACAGATCTTTTATGATATGATGTAGTCTTGATTTGCATACCCAACTAAATATTTTTTTACAAATTAGTTACCTACTCAAAGGATCTAATATGAAGTAGCCTTAGAGAATAAACTTTATTATATTCAATAAAGTAACGAAAACCTAAATCAAGATCTATACAGTACTTACTGTATAAATTAGTCATGATCACTGAAATACTTTCTTCATATTTTATTGGGATAGAGACGAAGCAATTGATGCATATAGGCAATTATTTGTGTATGAACATTAAATACAATGCTACTATCTATTAGTAGACTAAATCTAGGACATCTTGACAATTAGAAAATGTAGAGCATCCAAGCCACAATAGGAAGCTCAGTAACGATATTGCTTGAGAAAATGCTAGTATACTTGACGTAGTTATGATGTTAATAATAAAATGTTTACCTGTATATCTGCAAATATTTCATTAGCCCCTGAAGCTTGATGTCCACCTGATCCATATTGTGATTCATTGCCTAGATCCACGAAGCCACCTGATTGTCTTCGCATTCGGGCCCTGTCGAACGTGGGCTCGTCACTCCGAAAACTATCTATATCTAAATCATTTCTCCTTTGGCGATTACTTTGATCCATTTTGATTGAATTGTAATAATTTACGTATAAATATTAATAGAAAACATCGGAACACATCGCAGACTGTTTACCTATCTCGGGAGGTGACTGCTGAAACGCGTTCCTGGTTCTTGAGAAACGTCATTGATGATTGAATAACCTGGAGAAATTGATTTCATCTGCTTTTCTTTGTTTCACATAGTAATTAGTACCAGGCGAGATATGAAAGAACATAAAAACATGCTAAAAATATAACATTTGCTGTAGTGAAAATTTTGTTCTGACGTTTACTTTTATTTACGAAAATTGACAATTGCCCGTGTCAATTAACTGTCAACGTCAATTAGTATTTTTTTATCCTTTTCTAAACTAAAGCCTTTTGGATCTTTGCAAATAAATAATAACGTTTGTATACTTTTAGCGAAAACGACCATAGGTCTCAGCCATGTTATATCTTGACAAATGCCTTTGGTTTTAAGACTAGTTGCGTGAAAAGTACGCTAATCCTAAGAGTTTTTCTATTCTGTAGACTTACTTGGAGGAAAGTCTTGAGGAAATTAATTATTGCATCCAAAGAAATCAGTGATATTTAAATTTCAAGTAGGTAGGTATTATAGGTAGGTAGATACTTTGACTATTAATATACGTTCAAGTGCGGGATTCCAGAAAGCGCGGGGCCCGTAGTACCTACTTGCTACTCTTACTATATTAATAGAATGTTACATGAGTTGGCGGGACGTCCTGATTTTTAAATCAAAATTAAATGTGACAAGCTCAGTTCTGCTTTTCAGGAATAACTAGACTGTGCGTGCAGCGTACCTACTGAGAAAGCACGGACGGGTGGCGTGGCACTCGCACAGACAATGAGACAAGTGGCCGCCTGCCTTGAAACGCCAATTTTCTAATGAATAAAACTTTTTGATTTGTTTTTTTTTATTCAGAAGTATTTTTTCTTTATTCAATATTTAACAATAAGTTAACTCTGATTTAAAATATCATATTTTTATTAAAAAATAATTTCTATGGATATTTTTAATTTTTTTTTTTACTATATATTATCAGGTACCCAAACGTAATTTGAACTCAAATAAAAAGATAAAATGTTGAAAAACTTTTGAATAAACACGTTTTCCATTGAAATCTAAGATTATGATGATAAAAGTTGTGTGATGTGAATGTGAAATAACTCATTATTAAACCCCAAGCGAACGCCGGCGTTCGCGCACCCATTGTCTAAATACAATAAATGTAATATAATATTTATTTGCTAAAAAACATTGTAAAAAAGGAATAGGTATATAGGAACAGACATGTTCCGTTATGTAATAACCATACAATACAAATTGTAGAAAGAACATTAATTTAGTAGAAAACTGAGCGTTCGCAGTTCATTGATGGATATTCTCAGGCCGTTGACGGCCATTCAAAAATTGCCATCGCGGACGGTATTTCACGTCCACACGGCGGGGTATTGGTAAAGTTTTCAACTAGCAATAATCGCACCTCGGATTAACCTCATTGGTTACGATATTGCCTCTGCGCAAAGTTATAAATGTTAGTTTTCGGCTACAACCCAACCAAGTCGCGGTAACGAAACCATAGCGAGATCTAACTCGATCCCAACGCCATCTATCGAGGTAGGATGTAGGTAAAATGCGTTGATCCTGTGCGTTGATCAACTTCGAAGATGATTTTTTTGTTGAATTTTGCGTTGATCAACTTTGAAGATGATTTTTTTCATTGAATTATGTTTAATGATGGTTTTTTGGTAATTATTGTCTTGAACATATTTGGTGCGAAACCAATTTCGCATTAGTTTTTTAACCTATTTTTTTTTGTAATATTTGAATCTCTAATAACTACGAGAATTCCGATCAGGATTTATATCATTTCTTTACGGAACAATATAGTTAGTCGAAGTTTAAGTGTCTTCTAAGTACCTATATGTGAGAAACAGGAGTAATACAAGGTGTAAGGCACAGCCCTCCGCAAACTTTAAGGGCTTGCTCAGTAGACAAAACTGAACGACCTTCCACAAGATATTTTTCAGGAAACGAAAAAAAAAATCAGGCTTGCCATACAAAATGATCATCATCGATCGAAACCTGCTTTATTCCTGAGTGACATAAGCTATATTTTATGTATGCGGGCGAAACCGCGTGCTTAGTTAGGTATTAATGCCATATCTCAGAAATGTTCAATATGAAGTAAGTACTACAGGGAAATATTCTTGGAGTTTGCGAAATTAAGACGGACGTGAGACGTTAATAAATCTTTGGCAAGATGCGATTAAATGCAAGTCGGTGACGTCTCCATATAGTTGTATTACCTATTTTTTTTATCTGATATAAACTAGTACTTCACTGCAATCCCACCTGAACACTGATCCCACCTGAGAAACTGTATTTTGATACAATTGGAAGTTTCTTCACTTGTATCAAAATATGTCGATGCAACCGAGCCGAAATTCAGGGTGTTATGGAGCCGAGAGTTGTCGACATTACTCGCCCATGGCGACCAGTCTTGAGCTTTACGCTTTACTTCACCCCATGTCCGACGGCCGTCGCGTCTGCCAACACAGTGCGTCACCAGATTTCCGAGGACGGCCACGCTTCTTTTTCCTTTAAGGATTATGGTATAATGCTTGTATATGATCGACCAACAACCAATCCATTTCGTTTGATCTGGGGGTTGATGGGGCTTTCGTGGCACTTATTTAACAGCCCCGTGTTAGAAATGGTCTCGGGCCAGTAAATCGTGAGGATGCGACGGAAACTTCGGTTTACGAAAACTTGAATTTGACGTCTCGAGATTTCCTTTGTCACCTTCCACGTTTCGCACCCGTAAAGTAGAACGGACTTTACGTTGAACACGTAGATTTTAAGTTTAACCCTTCGGGTCGATTTCCGTGATTGCCAAACAGGTCTCAGCTGTATGAAGGTACCACGGGCTTTGGCGATCCGAGTAATTACGTCTTTTTCATTACCTCCAGTTTCCGCTACTGCGCTTCCGAGGTATATGAATTTGTGGACGCGTTCTATTGCCTCTTTGCCGATTGTGCTGACTGACATTTAGATCAAAAACTTAACCTGCTTCCAGATGACCTAGGAACTGGCACATTGCTCACAGACCGCAGAATAGATGGTAGATAGGGCCGACAGGTTCTGGAGTTAGTTATAGTTGAAGGAATCCGATGGATGATGGATGGATGGATGACGACCGATGAGCAGACGCACATAGGGTTGCCAACTATACTATTAAAAACAGTACCTATTATACTGTTTTTCGCTACATTATACTTTTTACTGTTCAATAAAGATAAAGTATGTATACTTTAAAAATACTGTTTTCAGCATCAAACTGCTTAATGCTATACCTACTCGGTAGTGTTAGATGCTCTCGCATTTTTGTTTTTATTAAATGAAAATAATAGAGTTTCAGAACAAATCGAATGAGCTCCTTAATTATTTTAATTTTAGTTATTACTAGCTGACCCGGCGAACTTCGTACCGCCTAACAGTCTAGGTGTGACATTCTACTTCTTGAACACTTTAAACTCATATACATATGTATCTTTCGATATAGTCGACCGATTGCGATGAGACAAAGCCTAAGTAATATATCAAGTTACACATAATTTGAATGTAAAAAAGTTATCTTCTTACATCTATTTCGTACATTCTACGTGATGCTCGTACAACTAAAAACTTCTACAGATTTATTATTTGTACAGATTGTGGTGATAGAGGCGTATAAAGTTTTTTTTTTAAACTGTATATTAATAAGTTTTCTAAAATATCGTTTAATTTTTCTTAGACAAAAATAGTACATTTTTACACTAGGGGTGAAAGTTACATATTTCGTCCCGGGAAGGAGTTGGCGGGCGAGCGTAGCGAGGACGCTAATTCGAGGGACTAAATAAGTTACTTTCACCCCGAGGTAAACACTGTGCTTTTCATTAAAAATACAAGGAAAGTAAAAATAAAATAAAATGTTTGTAAAACCTGAGTCGTCGTACCTACCGACGACTCAGGCGACGTCGTTGATTTTAGATAGGTATCTTTCTTCTGATTTAGGCGGCAAAAGTTTTTCTACTACTTACTGTTTCACCTCTTCTCTTATGAAATTAGCCGTTAAATCACAATTTTAATCTGATGAACTTATTGTGTTAATACAAATCTCTGTTGTACGGGAATGTACAACTCAAAAAAAAAAAAACAATGACGGATGGAATGGGATTGCCACTTTTCCGCCATTTAGTTTATTTTTTTGTGGCCTGTTAGTTCTTTAGCCTTTATTTTTCGTTATTCAAAAGTTAGAGAATTATTTGTAATTTAAAAATAATAATGTATTTTAAAGAAGCAGTTGAAAAAATAAGCCACTTAAAAATATAATATTATTTAATTAATACTTATCTTTAAGTTATTTTAATTTTATATCCAGATGCAATTGACTGGCTGTATAGAAAGTTGGAACATGATTAAATAGAAATGCGAAAATAGACCTACAGTCTGTTTGAAAGAATTGCAGGACAATCGGAATGAACCCTAGCGTCCTATACTTTATTCAAAAATAGTTGTATTAAAAAAGGCAATTGTTAAAAGTAACAAGGTATCAGTGAATCTAATAATAATAATAATAATAACCCCATCGTCGTATCTCCACGTTGACGTCGTGGTGGGGCTTGTGTGCTCCAAAATACCCTAGGTCTGTATCGGTAGAATTTTCTTTACCGTAACATACCTAGGGTGAGGGGCCAGACTAAAAGAGATACAACCCGCAGGGCAGTTTTGTGGCGAACTGTTGGGTATTAGCGACCCCACGGACCCGATCTCCCGGGAGAACTCCTGTTCTTCATCTCCGGCTTGCCTTTATTGGCCGGCCGTAGTGAACACTGACGAGGAACAGAGCTCCCACCTCTCTCTTGCCTTTATTGGCTGGCTTGAGTGGAGAGTCGCAAGAGCAAACATGCTCGGGAGATGGATGCATAATCCAGTAAGGTGCTGGTAGGGATCTTGACCGTACTTCCGGGATTGTCCTGATAGCCGTGGTATGCCTCTCCACTCCACAAGCGCCTCAGGATATGTTGCCCCCTTGTTGCTACGTCACTTTGTGCTAGCGGCCGTTTTAGGGGGCCCATTTATTGAGTGTGCAAGTCACCCCCTGCCTTTTATCGCTGGATATTAATAACATTGTTCAGGCAGGGGCCATAGTCTTAACATAGCTCCATATTATCAGTCCATTTAAGACTCCAAAAATCATAGCCCTATTATTTTGTCTTTCATATTATGTCGCAATCGTTTTTCAAACCGGGGGTTGTCCTTGGGTGCACTAGTATAGCGCGTACAGGGATAATCGTCGGTTGGTATCACGTTCCATTATAGTAACCAAAAGGGCCTCTGCGAGTTGGCTTCGGCCCCTCGTACGCCTCTCAAAGGCCCAGGACCTCAGGGTCCTGAGATTAATAAACAGATAATAATAATAATAATATTCCACAACTATCACACAACGCCGTCTAGTCCCAAGCTAAGCAGAGCTCCCTAATATTAAGTAATTTAACTGCTAAAAATATTGCAACACTGTTTTTCCGTATTGCCAACTTTACGGCAAAGGAACTTCTTAACTGAAACGCACTGTAGTTTATTTTTTAATAATTTTTCAGCTGTCAGTTGAAAGTAGAACTCCCTAGGGATGAAAAGTATCACTTTCTGCTTGCTCCTCAGGCAACTTCAGACCTACTTTCAGAGTATGAGTGATGAAAAAGTTATTCCCTAAAGCATAGGTACTGTTGAGAAACATGGTTTTTCGTGCTTAATGAAACTTGCTGCAGAGAGTTATAGTTTATTGTAATAAAATTTGTGGACGCCCGCGAGAGTTACAGTCAAGTACACAAATACGTACGAAAGTACATTTGATACCTATAGAAAAAATTCAATTTCTAAATTGTTCTTTTGTCGGTGCAGGTATCTGTTATTTACGGACGGATAGCTGATGTTATAATAATTTAGGTATCTTTTCATTTTCCCTCAGGAACGGGATTTAAAGCTACAGGAAACGTCTGATTTTCATTGGGATATAGCTGATGTTATAAAGAGTAAGTACTTTTTTATATTCCCCGTAGGAACGGGACTTAATTCCCTGGGGAAGCACCAATTTCGACTGGACTGTCGCTGATGAATGGTCAAGGTTACTTGAGTGACTTAGATTAATTTTCAAGTACCCGCGGGAACAGGATTTTAAACTACGGATTACTATTTCATGCTATTCGATGAAAAATGCCTCTTCGCTTATGAGAGCAGTATTAGGTTCACTTTCTTATCTATTAAGACCTTTTTTCCTAGGACAGAAAACATAGAGACATTTGAAATCTATATCAAATAAGCACTAAGGTCTGACGTTTCTTGGAAGGATCGAAAATTCAAGTTTAATTAATAAAATAATAAGTATGTTAAAAAAATGCCAAATATTTTGAACAATCTCTCACTTTTTAAACCTACCTATTTCTTGACAATAGAGATAATATACATTAAGTAGTTGGGTACCTACTTATAAATAACATCACATCTGTGAAGTTTATTAGTCAAATAATTACTTTAATTCCATGAATATTATAAATGCGAATGTAACTCTCATCTGTTTATCTGTTCATTACTTTTTTACGTCTTAAAAGCTGATCGGATTTGAATGAAATTTTGCACACCAGTAGATCATGTATTCTAATAATAAAATAATTGAAAAATTAATACTTTTTATCCTGAATAATCCCTTGGGATATTTTTCAGACTTACATGTGTTGGAAGATGCTGGTAGAAGCTAGTAGGTAGTTTATTTGGTTCTTTGTCCAGTAAAAGCAGCTTTGACTTAATGATGTAGGCCGTAGTTTTGAACCCAACCCGGCCTCTTATTTTGTGTTAATCTTATCACCACTGGTTTCAAAACAGTCAAAGAAAATATCGCTTATTCTGTAAGCCATAATTTGTCATCCACCAACCAGCACTTGGCTTGTGTGGTGAATAGGAGTTCCAATAGCTCACTCTCTGTCACAAAGAGTCGGCTGGTGTTCCAATAGTGGGCACGTTACAGACTTTTTATGTTTGTTGTAGTTGTGACATGTGTTAGGCCTTTAGTTAGGTTTAAAACAACCTCAAGCGCCGGCAGAGCTGTTTTCAGCAAGGTGCGTGTGCATCTTCAGTACCTACATCTCTCTACGAGTATATCTTTTCATAGAAAATGTGAAACTGACTGATGTTAGTCAATGCATAACCGAAATTACTGAGATTAGAATCTTGAAATTTCGCACATTGTCATTATTTGTTTTCAGAACTACCCTTTAGATGGTTTTAAAGATTGCATGGTTAGCCTGGCTTCCGGCCCTTGCTGGAATCCTTGGTAATAATGTAACTAATGCACTTGCCAGTGATGCGGTGTAATGTGGGGACATATTTACATACGTAAATTTTAGTTATGACCTCGTGCCATTATCAAAGAGTTTTCTTCGGTACACTTGCAAGGTACAATCAAAGGGACGTTAAATTGTAGTTCGGCAAGGCGAAATTGGGCAAGACAGAACCCTCCACGTTAATAGGTAGGCACGTATGAGACTGGGTCACGTTTGCTCTAAAGCTCATCTTTTCATACTTCTTATCATCGACGACCCCATTTGCTTGTGTTGTACAGATATAGGCGACTTAGACCACACTTTTTACTCCTGTCCCTTATATGATCGTTCTTTTTTCCTTGATAGTCTCTTGTCCCTCCGTATTCCTTATCCTACCCTAGAACTTTCTTTACTTTGCACAAATAGATACCCGGTGGACACGGACAGTTGAATTTGCTCATTATGCACTTTGTCTTCACCATTTTTAATAGATTGGTTCTATTTAAGCAACCTATTTTTTTGTGTTTTTATTTCCCTAAATTTAACCAAAATAACACGTGACACTGGCTTAAGGGGATGCAACTCGACACAAATTTTCACGGTTTTTCACACAACCGCTCCTACCTGATTATGACGTTATTACAAATTTTTCATTAGATATTTTGTAAACACAGTATTTTGTGGATATTATCTAGGCTTCTATTGAAATCCACTTATAAATTTGTGTAACACTAATCCAGTAAAAACCTCTGAAAATCTGCTATGTTGCATGAACTTTGACACTTCATAATTTATTCAAAAATTTTAAAAGTCAAAAAAGTAAAACTATAGAAGCCTTGCTAAATGACAACAATTTTTTTCAAAAATTTTTAAATTAAAAAAAAAACACCTATTTTCTGGAACAAGTTTTGTTTACTCGAATATTTTTCGAGTAAATCACGGAATTACCGAATACTAACAGAGTTTTCAGGCGTTATCTCTCTTTTTTTGCGTTGCCCTTTCGTCAAACATCGCGTTGGTTTGCGTTAGATGAAGTAACAAACCATGCTCGATGTTGACGATAGGCGAGTGGAAAAGGAGCCTCTTAATGCACAAACCATGCGAAGCCATAAAAGAAGAAAAAAAATTGCTTGGAGGATTTTTATTTCTTGGGTTAATAAACGAAACTCGGCAAAAATTCTAATCAAAATGAATAACAAAGATTGTCATTATTATTTTTTCAAGAGAACCGTCAAATTACGGTTTAAGGTGGTGCATCAAGACTCACATTTTCACTGTTTTTCATACAACCGCTTATAACTGATTATGACGTTATTACACATTTTTCATTAGGTATTTTGGAAACACAGTATCTTGTGGATATAATCTAGGTTTCTAAAGAAGCAAATTTCTAAATTTGTGTAAAACTAATCCAGTAAAAACCTCTGAAAATGTCCTATTTTGTATGAACTTTGACACTTCATAATTTGCCTAAAAATTAAAAAAGTCAAAAAAGTAATCCTCTAGAGACCTTGCAAATTTTATTAAGATTCTAAATGATGACAACTTTGTTCAAAAACTTTTAAGGGTTTAAAAAAAACAGCTATTTGCTAGAGCAAGTTTTGTAAAATTTTCGAGTAAATCTCGGAATTACCGAATACTAACAGAGTTTCCAGGCGTTATCTCTCTTTTTTTGCGTTGACTTTTCGTCAAACATCGCGTTGGAATGCATTAAATGAAGTAACAAGCTTTTAAACCATTTTCGATGTTTACGATAAGCGAGTGGAGAAGGACCCTCTTAAGGGGTGTAAACGTTTTTGTAAAAATATTCTTGCTAAAGAAGTCGCTGAAAAAGTGCTCGTCGTTTTATATAGAGATAAGTAGAACTAACAAGTTAACCAATCTGGTGTCCTACGTGGGTTTTTAATGTTTTAGCTTAATTGAAAACCAGGAGAGCGCAAATGAAGGTGACACAATATATTTACTTCTATTAAGACTTGTAATCTTGAGCTCCAGCTGCCTCTCCAGAGGCGTATTCCCAACGTGTCATTCACACTCAAAGAAAGGGACGTCCCTTCCTTTCGTAGGTGTAGTCAGGAAGAGCCGGAGTGTTCAACTGATAGTGATTTCATAAAAGTGTTGATCAATTGTTGGATTAAAGAATGCTGAAGGGAACCTGTAGGTACCTACGTCAGACAGGCAGAAAAATTTTAATGCCTGGGATTGGTCTCTCAAATAAATACACCTGTGTCTCAGACAGAGACGCACTAACGCGTACCACAGATCTACTACATTGTTCTGGGTCTCTCAGGGAGGGATTCTTTTTTAAGTTCTTAATTATTTTAAATAAAAAATGTTAGTTTATTATAAACTGAAAGTATAAAACCGTTATCCTTATCAACCCCAATGACGTTTAAAATTAAAAAGTAGTAAATTATTTGCTTTTTCACCCTAATCTGATGTGTGGGTGTTGTGTAGTTCAGTTGAGCAGAATGTTATATATTTTAAAATGAATTTTTTTTTTGTTAATTTAGAAAAAATCCAGCCTTAGAGGGTCCAAAATAATGTAGGTAGGTACTGGTGGATCCATGTGATGGTACACGTTGGTTCGTACAAGACTAAAACATGGTGTTAAGAATCGATTCCATTTCTTGAAAAGTCGATTGTCTAGTGCACACCAGATTTGTTTTAAAGGAGATAATTTCTATTACATTCTAAGATTGTTTGTTTGAACGCGCTAATCTCAGAAACTGCTGATTCGATTGTTAAGTTAATTTTATGTTGAAAAGCACAAAGAAAAATGGTTGTGAAAAAAATGGGTGTGAGAAGGGCCATAGGCTAACTTAAACAAAGACGCGGGTGACACCACGGGGAACAGTTAGTGACCTAAACACTCATTAAAAGCAAATAATAATGGTATTTATAAATTCAGTAGAACTTTATGTTTCCCTCAACCTGAGTCCTGAAGCAATAAAACCTAGGGAATAGAAATTATACCGGAGCTTGTTAAATAACAAAAAACATGATTACCATATCATAAAGCTACTATTGAAAGCCATCAAATTATAAAGTAGAGAGCACACTTTAGTCACATTTTACAAGTTAAGCTGACTCTTACAGCAGTATCTTAAAATTTATTCAGGAATATTACAATTTACCCTAAAAGTACATAACATTGCAGAAAGGTAAATTGGCAGGTAAAACAGCCGGGAGTAAGGTCGGTACTTCGACATGGTTTCGGGCGCTATCTTAATCGTCCAGCGTTTAAGCATATTTATGTAGCAATAAGTTATCAGAAGCCTAATTACGGCCGCGAAACCACCTGTCCGCTATCATCTGTACATAGGCCTTCGCATATACTTCCGTGCGTCTTACGCGCGGTCCCACCCCCGCGGCGTCATTGGTCGGCGAGGAGGCTGCGCGCGCATGGCCCTCCTCGCGCGCGAGAGACGCGAGACTCCGGAGGAGCTGGTGGCCGCCGCGATGTGCCGCCGCTGCCGACAGTTGCGCCGCGACCACATCGTCGCGCTGCCGTTGCCAGCTACACCGCCGCCGCCGACTCGGCCGTGCGACACTTACTCTTCACGAATCTGTCATCACATTGAGAACTTTCCCTATGAATACAATAGATAAAAGTTACTTTTGAATGCTCAAATGATACTTTAACTTAGTTTTGAAACTTTATAAAAACTTTGAAGCTTAGTTTTTCAGTGATAGTAAGGATTTAATTAAGAAAGCTTTATTTGGTGATGTGATATGGCTAGGCGGCGCCAGCACAGTGGGTGCGCACGGCTGGTGGCCGGGTGCGCGTGGGCATGCGCGCTGCTCGCTTCGGTCGCAGCGGAGGCGCACGCCGATGTTGACACATCTACGGGACTTGGCGATAATACACTCACTAACTCAGGTAACTTCATCATAATTCATAAATTAAAAAAAAGAAAAGTGTAAGAGCATAATACAATAACTAACGGATAAAGAACAAAAGTTAAGCATAAGTTTTCTTAAAGATTAGAAATAAAAAAATACGCCTAGATGAGTAAATGTTATAACAAGCGTTATCAGTACAAATAGCATTAAAAATCCAAACAAAAATAGCAATACTATGATACTAATATAATAATATTTTGCAACTATCTGGAACGCACTTACACAGAGCTATCAGCTATGTTTGCGCACCTATACAACTCAAACCATCTTTATAATGATAAAATTACTTCACAAACAACTTCTTGTTTCTTCAAAACAAACTATATATCTGTAAATTAAAGAGCAATGAGTTGAAACACTTATTGGTGGTTTTATTATTTTATTAAATAATGTACATTCTTGTTGACACACACATATGTCGGAATGTAGGTGACGATTTGACTTGACTGATCTTTTTTCAGTAAAGTTTATGGTTAAGTAGTGTTTTATTCTATTAAAAGTTTTAGCATAGGTACCCTTTTTCCCAAAGGGCTGGTCAGTAACTACAGAACACCTTTAGCTACGATTTATTACAACCTTAGATCAATCACATTTAAGTTCTTAGTTTACCATGTGTATTTATATGAGCATTTTAACATTGAGGCAATCTTTTTGAACTACAAATATCTACCATTTACATTTAATGTTTCCTAAGTTAAGCATTTGACTAGGTGCCTGCTTTTTAAGTGTAAAAGATTTGGACACGGAATTTTAAAAACTATTATCGGCCAAGAATTTATCATTTAAATATAGGAGAGTTAGATTTATTCAATACTTGCTTGTTCCATCGACTACACCCGCGTGTAATTAGTTCTTTCCCCTATTTTGATTGACCTATACGGTCGCTGTATTACTGTAAAGTTTCATCCAAATCCGTTTAACCGTTTGAGCGTGAAGGAGTAAGAAACGTACACATACATGCAAACGTTCGTTTTTATTATATTGTTTATTAGTGCACTTATCGCATTTGAAAGTTCATGGGTTATCGTTAGGTTATTTATAAATAATCCATATGGTACGACGTTAAATAGGACGATATAATATGAAAAGAAATATTAAATGTAATATCAAAGTATCTAACTGAATAATTGTTGACTTTTTAAAATCGTTTTTATTTATTTATTACATTACTTATACAAATTTGAAGAATAAAAAAGTGAAACCAAGCTCCTAAAAGATACTTTTTATGGATATAGTGCGTAAATCATATTAAAAAGTTTCTTAGCTCTGCTTAGTTGGGGACTACAAGTAGATGGTGTTGCGGTAAATAAAAATATATATTTAGAATCTGTACCTATTAAGGTATTGAAACTAATCATGTGGTTAGTGTCTTATTTTTATAAATAAAGCTGTATATTTAGATTATCCTATGATGTTTTATATCTGTAGACTGTAATACTAACTTATATATTCAAATTAATATCAACCAAAGGTGTTCAACAAATAAGAAATTTCATTGTTGTTTTTAACACACATAGATAAAAATGAACATCGTTCCTCTGTAGCGTAATTGTATTTTTTATAAAGGTAGTAAAATTAAGTTAACACATTTTATTTATTGAAACTCGAAAATAGATTTAAATGCGAAAACCGATCCAAATAAAATTTTGGAACATAGTTTTTGCTATTTTTTATTGTTTTATCAATATTACGTTTAAAAAAATTTTTGAATAAGTGTCACCAGTATTTGAGATAGGTACAAATAAATCAAAGTTATCTTTACAAAGTACATGTGCAGGATGTTAACAAAAACCTGAAAAAGTCTGAGTATAGGTCGTAAAGTATTTTTTACCCTTCCATCCCACCTCCCATTTACTTCTTTGATGATATGGCAGAACAACGCATCATCTACTTACTTTTTATTTCACATAGGCCTACAAGGCACTTATAAAACGTCAGAAGCTAGTGCACGGTTCCAAATTGGTCGTTTCTTAGGGAGAAGAACCGGCAATAAACTCCATGGTTACTCTTTTTTTTAAAAAAACTGGTTGATATTGCAATATTTTCATTTTACAGTATTAATAGATATTATGTAAGAACAGTCTCGACCAGTCAATATTGTACCCAAGAGCACAAGCAAAAATAATCATAATAAAAAAGAAAGTTTCTTGTAATAAGAAGTAATCTAAGAATTCATGGAGTCTACAGTATTATCACATTTTTTTTTAGAAATAAGAGGCTATATATAAAAAAAATATTATAATTACAACTATCAATAAAATGTTAACAAAATATATTACTAACAAAATAATTTAAAAAATATTGCAAAAGCAATGTGTTGGAAAAAAAAAATATATATTAGGGGGCCACATATGCAGAGGTAGTCATTGCCAAACAAGCGTGTCTTCGACATAGTCTTTAACATTGTAATATGCATTTTTGGTTAGGTCACGCTTAACATGAGTTTTGCATTTTCCCTCATTAAGTTCAGTTACCGCCTTTGGCAGCTTTTTATAAAAGCGTATGCTGTTTACTAAGATCGACTCGCTAGTCTTAGCTAATCCCATTTGGGTAAAATAATTTCGTGTTTTTGAGAAAATTGTTTCTAATTTTAAAGAATTATATCGGTTTTTGTTTTTCTCAAATTAATTTGCCTCTAGCTTCTGCCAGCAGCATTAACTAAATGGAATTAGGTACCTAATTATGCCAAGGGAACATAAAAAAACATTTTTTCTTCTCGAGTATCTAATCTAGCTCTATATCAACACTTATCAAAATTTGGTTCAGCGGTTTTAGGCGTGAAAGTTAACAGACTTACTTTCGCATTTGTAATATTGGAATGGATTATCAAGTAGGTACTTGTGCTCGAGATAAAATAAACTAAACTATAAATGTACCGGCTGCAGACATCACTTCTAATACCTACTTAATTTAGATGAGAATGGATTTAACCGTCCAAGAACCAAAAAATCGAAGACGAGTTTTAGTTTTAGGTTTTGAGTGACTGGTGGATTTAAAGTCCACTCCCTCTCAAAGCAAGGAAGCCTGTATCCTAGAATTGGGGAAATTGTAAAAAACTAGTTACGCATACACTGCTAAAATTATCGAATACTTTAAATATAAAATGTGAATATCGAACCCAATTTTAAATATAAAAAGAAATTATTGAAATATTTTACAGACTGTGGGACAATATACACATATATTGTCAATATTAATACAATTAAATGAAAGTTAGGTAATATTTATAAAAAAGTGGCTCTGTAACCGTTTGCGACCAAAATCTTCAATTACATGATTCCAATATTGTAAGACTGACGGTGGGCGGTGTCTAAATAGAACAACACCTTCAAACCCCGCACTTATGTACGTTTTTATCATCAAATTAATGCTGCTCGTTGTAAGAAGGAACATTTGATTTTTGTTTTCACGACAATATTTAGCTTTTTCAGCAAAAGAGAAAAGAAATATAAAAATAAAATCTATTTTCTGTCTCTCTTGTGAAGACTACTTACTCGTCATTGTACGAATGGATGATAATATAATAAAATGTATTTAGATACAAAAAGACAGTACTTAGTGTTGTCCTTTTACATTTAGCGATGTTTTCATGTTCATTTTGTTTTTTTTTTCACTTCAGTTATTAGACTAATAAAATAATCTTCTTTCATATGTTTAAACCTAGCACTCTCAAAATGCAACAACAATTTCTAAAGAAACATGAATTATAATTATGGTACCCCCCCACAGATAAGGTTTTTTGAAGAACACTAAAATGTGAGTAAGTTTTGTGGTAGATATCTAGAGGACTGACATGGTAGTTCAGATTATACATTAAATGCTGTTTGCTGCTAAAGAGTTCTGGCGTATAGCACAAGCTCAGTCCACTCTATACCATTACGTTACCTACTCAGTTTAGAGTTTTTTATTAATCTTACAGTAGGTCGACCACAATGCATTTCCAATTTGATTCTGAGGAGTTCTCTAAAGTATTTCCACAATCCAGGTCCTTTGGTATAGAAATTAAAATAGGATCAGTTTGAAGTTATGTTGAATCCAAAGTAATCAGAATAATAAATATCGCTTTAAAACAATAAAATCAAATAGAATAATATTGTTAAATCATAAGTGATGAAATGTAGATGTACTGTTTTACACGTCCGCATACCTCTTCGGAAAATATAGACATTTTATGTTATAAAACATTTGACCTGTGATTGCATGCAACAATCGTGGAAAATTTGCGGTCGACGAGCTTCTTGGGCTCTCTGCGAAGGTTTTAATCAGGTCTTCACCAAATGTGCAGGAAACACTCTTTTAAAAAAATATCAAGATTTTTTGGATAAATTGATTGAGATTTCATTGAAAACCTTTTTTTTTTTATTGTGTCAAATGAGTTTTTTTTTATCCAAGTCAAGATCTATAGAAGCCATGTTTGCTCAATAAAGTATCACTTTACAATCACAATGTTGAAGGAATAAAAGTACCATCATTTTTTTGAGTTCCCGGGAATTCATCAAATATCTTCTCCAGTTCTGGGTGAAAGAGGGAGTGCCCGTCTAGTTTACTGACAGGACTTTAAGACATAAGTGGTATACTGACAGCTAGCGGACGCGCGCATTCGCTCGCCGCCTGCAAACCCGACGGCTACGGGGCTCGGAAAAAGCCCTGTGTCTCCCAAGGCGTTTTCTGCACGGTGAAACGATGTCCTCCCCCTCATACTTTCTGACACCTTCTTCACTCGCATTATAGCTTTTCCAGCCTTCGTAGCTCAGTGCTACGAGCCTCTACGAGTTGCTACGAGCCGCTACGACTACTACGAGATTATAGTTTTGGATCGGTGGACTATTGATGCATAATTAATTTTGTTGAATTGTATAGTACAAACTTCTGCGTTGTATGCAGACTAGAATTATAATTCAAGTACCTACTTCATTACAACACCAATATCTGTACAGCTACAAGACGACAAAGTTACGATTACTTTAATAGTGTTTTCAAACCAGTTGTTTAATAGCTGTTTTAATAAATACATAATGTTTTTATAACGGTAATGATGTTTATAGCAGCCCTCAACCAACAGGAATCTGGATTCCTGTTGGCCACAACTTACATTCACAGATATTATATAACCTGACATTTGTATAATTAAAATGTACGTTTCAGCAACACATTTACAATGACATTACGCAAAATCGCGTTAATAGTTGAGCTCCTGCGTCAGATAGTCGGACATAGTGATGCCAGTAATTTGGCCAGTCATAAATTACTCGTTTAACTGAATTACACGAGTTGAAAGCATTCCGGCGCTGTCGAATGCGGACCGTTTGCATCCCCACGCTGCCCGCGCGCCCGCGGATGTGCAGGCATCCGATGCACTTCACAAATGAGCTTTGAATCAACGAAATTTCATTTGCGAGTCATTAGCCATCGATAACGTGTCAATCTTAATAACAATTCCGTCAGTTTGTTGGCGTACAATTCGGTTACTATGATAGTGATTGGGACATGGAGTGGCGATAAACGCATAAGCTAACTTAAACGGGTTAGTCTTGAGCTGTTCCTGTCAAGATGGTACGGCATGGTCATCAGAGGCCTGCAGCACTTCACTGTTGGACATGTACCTCACTAATCACGAATCACAGCAGTCATGTATACATAGGTATATGCAGATTTATTAAGTTATTATCTCTTGCTTCGCTTGAAATTATCCCAAAGGAACATACTCTCGGAATAAAAGTGTCGTATATTCTCTATCTGTCCAAGGTTCTGACTAGATATCTTTATTCCAGTCATCATCATCATCATTTCAGCCGATAGAATTGCACTGTTCTCTGTCACTGGTTATTCTAGTATTCAATTAAATTGATCCAGCATTTAACGCCTTAATTAAAATCGTAAGAAACAGAGAAAGACACGGAATTACTTTCGCAATTATAATAAAAATATGATATTTTGTAACTAAATCCTAGTTTATTACTGACTTCTTCAATTAATTTTATTTCAACGTATTAATTTAATTGTCAAACTGACGTAATTGATGCTTGCAAATCACGTTGAGGGAGAACATGTTTAAAAACATTACACTAGTTACGAAAACATTCTAGTTTAACCTGGTATTAAAGAATGTATGTATGTGTGTGTTTATTTTTAATGTGAAGCTCTCCTAATACTGATTTATTTTATTGTTTTAAGGAGTATTGTATCCAAATGATTGGTTCAATACGTTTCATCACCATCATCATTTCAGCCGAAAGAAGTCCACTGTTGGACATAGATGACATAACGACCGGTCCTGCGCGTCAGATACGTTTAAATAAGCTGTTTTTTTTTCTTGCTTTGTAAACGTTTGTTGCTTATGTATTTGGACCAATCAGCCTATTCTGTATAAATCCTACAGTAAAATATTGGTAAGACAAACAGACTATTTGTTGAAAGGGATGGTCCGCTCACTTCAAACTCATTGAACGTTTTTTTTGACGAGGGAAATCATCTATTAATTTTGCCTGCTTTAGGTGGAGCGTCAGGGACTATCAGACTTTTACTGACTATACCCCTCCTGTGTTCCTTCGATTGGTCTTAGCGTTCCACCAAGAGCCATGGTAACTGTTTCGAACTTAAGGTTTCGTGGTAAGATTTTTACAGACTAGCATCATTGGACGTCTACATATTTACTTTATCAACGAATTTTACTAGAATTCGACCATAGATTGTTTAGTGTATTATGATGTACCTAATGAGTACAGAGGAACACCGCAGGTGATTTTCACGTTCCGTCGGCCACGTGTTACCCGTTACAAAAATCTAGTTTAACTGACTTCAGTATTGGAGTCGTAAAATAATAATAATAAAAAAAATATTATTCACGGTACCGACACCGAATCTCTTTTTAACAGTTCTTATTTGTTGGATCACATCTTTTATTTACTTAATTCAAACTTGTTCACGAATATATGTTTTTTTTTTATTGACGATGACATCAACCTCACCTGATGATAAGCAATGTTATAGCGATGGTGTGACAGGTTGTACTAGGGAACACAAAATCCGACACAGAATTCTGTTTCTTAGCTGTAAGCACATTGAAAATGTTCCAAAACGTTGATCGTTTGTGCGCGTGTGTTTGTGGTAAGCACATTTTTTAGGGTACCTACACACCACCATGCACCACCTGCTATGCTGCCCTTCCTGCATTACCACCTGCAGTTTTCAGGATCTATACGAGGCCAACAATAGAGCCGTACAGGTCACGGTAACCTATAGTTGTTGCGTTTTAGCATGGCTGTTGCAGTCATTGAACGATATAAAAAAATTGTTGGTACATATAATACACCTATACTCAGACACTGTGTCCGGTTGCTTGTGCGTCAGTGATGTTTATATGTGTGTGTGATTATTTAATTAATTAATACTAACCCTTAGTTGATAAGTTTATTTTTTGTTCTAACCAGTGGACCAATGTTGTCAAATTAAATAAATAAATTATTATTATTATAATAGGTTTTATTTCCAATTTTAGGGTTCGGTAGTCAACTAGAAACCCTTATAGTTTCGCCAAGGCCGTCCGTCTGTCTGTCCATCCGTCCGCGGAAAATCTCAGTGACCGTTAGCACTAGAAAGCTGAAAGTTGGTACCAGTATGTATATCAATCATGACGGATAAAGTGGTAAAATAAAAAGTGGAAAAAAAATGTTTTATTAAGTACACGTAAACTGAGATTGAATTTTTTTCATTTCAACCCTAACGTGTGAAATATTGTTGGATAGGTATTTAAAAATGAATAGGGGTTTACTAAAATAATTTTTGATAATGTTAATATTTTTGGAAATAATCGTTTCATAAGTTAAAAAAAATGTGTGTCTCCCTCTCGAACTTTTGAACCATAAGTTTAGAAAATATGAAAAAAAATCTAAAAAGTAGAACTATATAAAGACTTTCTAGAAAAATCATTTTGTACTTGATGGGTTGAACAGTTTTTGAAAAGCTGTACAAAATAATTTCTTAACTAAGTTTGTAATTTAGCCGTATATGCAAGCATTTTTAACTTAATTTACATATTTTAGTATCCTGAACGTATTTTCTTTCAAATAAAAAAAGAATGATTAAAATCGGTTCACGTAATGCAAAATTATCACCGAAAACCCAACACACATAATCCGTCTCGTTTGTATAAATTAGTAACCCAATTTTCCGAGAGATGGCGCTGTACGTTTTAAACTTAGAAGTGGGGACACTTATTGTGACAGACTGGAAACTACGGAACCCTACACTGAGCGTGGCCCGACACGATCTTGGCCGGTTTTTTTAATTATAATTTTTAAAAACCTATTGATTTAGTATAAATACTAAGTTTAGTTCATATTTAAGTTTCTTATATAAATGTGAATTTATAATAAAAATGAATCACCGTTAATATTAATGTTTTGAATTGTCTATCGTGATCTTTAATATTTTTTACTAATGAACAAGTTTAAGAAAGCTGTGATCAGTTTAAGTATTTTGATACCCAGTAACTACGACAATATCTAACTATATTCTGTAGCCGGTTTGGCTGTACTGTAGACCAATATTTTGTTTTCGATCATGCATTGATGTTTTTTTTTGTCGACGGGTAAATCATCATAGACAAAACCCGCTCTTGGGTGGCGCGGGAGATAGTGTCAGACTCTTGCTGACTAAAAACCCCGCGCCATTCCTTCTAGCCTTCATACCGGGGCTCTAGTTTCCTTTTGGATAACCCCGACCCCGGTAGGCTTCGACCCAGATGGGCCCCTCCTGTGGCTGACAACTCCTTAATGCGCGCGGGAACAGTGCGCGCCGTCGACGCCTTGGCTAGGTCCGGACAGTTGCCGGACGATCGGACACCGAGCTACCCATGGCTCGCTGTCCATGAGCCCGCAATCATGCATTGATGTGTGTAGCACAATATGCTACTTTGTGGCCACTTGTCCCAACTGTCTGTTTGGGTACTATTATCGAATGAATTGATAGACAGAAGTGGAGGATGAACATACTGATACTAAACGGTAACTTCTAATCGTCTAGAAAATTATTCACAATTGAGAAGGTATCATTGTATTCTGCATTTCTGCCATCATAAGCAAACTCTCACATACATGTTATTTTACCGACATCCGTACCCTTCAAACCGGAACAGTGCAATACTGCTCGGTGAATGGTAATTGTGGGACATATTTACATACCTCGTACTACTAAGGTACGAGGCCCCCTTTTGTTACAAGTTTTACGACTTATATCCTATTCGTAATTTCGTAGGCTAAGAATAGAACTTCATAGCAATAAAATGTAATTTTTGAGAACTTTGGTTTTGGCGCTGTGCGTATATTTAATAAACTGCATTTAATTTTGTTTAAATTGAGTTATTAATCCATTGTGGATTAATATTTCATGGATGAAGTTGTAAAAATATTAAAATGTAGGTTATGGTTCTTTTGAATCAAATGTGGCAGCTCTCTTTTAGTACTATAACAGTAGGTACAATACTGACTGGATAACTTTTCCGAATAAAAACTTGAAGCGCGCACTAAATATCTCAACGTGATGCAGTAACGACGTTTGAAACTAACCAGATGCAATTATTCCACAGCTCACGGCGCCCATTTACTGAAGTTCCTCGGCCTGAACTACCGATAACGGAGAATAGTGTAACGAATTAATCAAAATTTCACCTCGGGGCCTAATATGAGTCATGATTTCTAGTGGCAAACAATGGACGTGGAGGCGCACTCGATCCAAAGTTGAATCACTACGTAGATTCGGAGAGCTCCTTTGTTACGGAACCGAGTAATGAAAGCGCTAGCTGATAATAATTTACGAACAGCAGAAGTGTCGCTGTTTAATGGCGAAAATAGGGGTCCGAGGAGCATTCCAGCGCGGAGTGGGCGCGCCAGCCGACTGCCGACTGACAGCCGCGCCGACACCAAACTAAAATAATTATCATCATTGTCCCTGGCCACGGCGAGCGCTTTAATTGTTCATTTACATTTGCAACGATGATACCAGTTCCGAACTATTTCGCTCGGCGTTTATTTTACTCGGCCGTTCCGCTGCCGTGTTATTGTTCAGAGTTAATGGTCTGAAAAATAGAAATGATTCGCAATTTGTATGATGTTATTGTTGTACGTAACTTATAGCTTTATCTGAATTTCCCTGTATGAGAAGATTTATGATCATTTCTGTTATGAGCATGATAGAATTGAGTAGTTGTAATTGTTCTTCTAGTTATGTTCAGACATGCTGTACTTGGTAAACAGTTAGTTGTTAGTGCAGTAACTACTTAAATACACACAAGGAGTAGTTCACAGTTATTTACCTTTTCGGATTTGAAAGTACTTATTAAATAACTTTTCCCGCTCTGGGTAAAGTGAGAGGATGTGAGAGACTTTTACTGGCTTAAACCCATCTGAGTTTCTTTAATTGCCTTTGCATTCCAACTAGGGTCAAGGAAATATTGTCGAACTTTTCCGCAGCCTTAACAGTTATTTACCGTGGGTTTCTACGAATATTACTGATATAGATGTAATAGTGCCGCCTGTAGGCACCCTAACTGCAATGTAAGTGTGGGTATATATAATTTCCATACCACCCACTGTGATAGTGTTTATTACGAAATGTGATATTCGTTGACACAGATAAATCTTATCGCTGTTTCTACTGAAACAATAATCAAGCCAAGATCTTAAGGCAAGTCTTAAACTAGATAAAGCTACAACATCAACTATTAAGCACGTTGAGCGTTTCACATTCCGAGTGTTTTCACTATGTCTAACTCTAAGGGGCACATTGCTAATACAAAATGAAATTACAAGAGATACTCGCGGAGTCCTCCCACGGCATTAATTTGTATCAAGAATTTGTAGAGATTTAGCCTGAGCCGGGACGGAGTGTTCATCGCAGCCGGCGAGCGTTAACACTTATTAAGGGGGTGCATCCCCGCGACAGATGTAGGGGAGGGCGCCATTTGCGTAATGTCAGGAATGGTTACACTCGATTTAATAAAACTCCGACAGCATTTCATTCTGAAGAATTTAAGAGTCAATTCGTTTTAAACGCCACAGTAGCATAGCGAGAAAAAACCGTGAGCCGAAACGTGCCTCGAATACATTGCCAAGGCTTGGATTTCTTATCGGCAGCAATTGAGATGAGTACTTATGGCTTTTCGAGTGGCTCGGCTTCGTTTAATTTGTTGTTTCAGCTTGGAATTTTTATTAACGTCTCCCCTCACTTTACATTTTTAGGGACGTGTTCCTTATTGGCAAGTCAAGGTGAAGACAAAGTTTGCCTTCGTATTTTTTTGTTTTCCTTTGAGCACCTCGGGCGAAGGTTGTGAATAGTAAATAGATCGATGACCGCAAGGTTGTAGCATGCAGTTTGCGGTGAACCTGTTGACTCGTTGTGGTTACACTGTGTGTGGTATATGCACGTGTGTGGTATCGACCGATTAGTTATAGCAGCTGTGGATAACTGGGCCCGTTAATTAATCAAGTCAGTTAGTTTCTGGTGTGTAGCGTGTCTCGAGTTGCGTGCTTCTGCTTAACATACAAACCGTAACGTTCGATCAGGCTCGGCGCAGACATGATGTCGGTTTTATATCTCGGCTATCTTGATCAGACGCGTTCATCAACGTTCACACAAGGGATTTTTCCTAAGGCATGATAATACGACTGCATAAAATTATAGTGCTATACGCATTATACTTGCTAATATAATCACATTATGTCCAAGCTTTGTGACTGGGTTCAGAAATTAATAGCAACACAGAGCGTGTGTCGATCGGAAAACACAAGGGGACCACTCAGCAGATGCTTATCTACACGCGCTCTCTGCGCGGAGTCGGAGCCAAGCTCTGTGTCTACGTGTTTATGTAAATATGTACTTACAGCTTCTCTTACTGTGCGCTTTATACCACACAATCATATTAGTTATTTCTATTAAGAAACTTTGTATGTATGAAACGGCAAAGTCCTAAATTCCATTTATAAGGCAAATGGCACAAACGGAGCTTTTTCGTCCTATCTCTCTGTAGATCTGTATATTTCTTAGCTATTTTATTTCGAGATTTTTAATACTATATCGCTGAGAGAAAGAAATGTATCCTGTTTACCAGTAAACAATGGTATAGTGAAAAAGGATGACACTGATTCTTGTTTTTCGTAATTTCACTATACCCCTTACATTTTAAACCAAGTGGAGTGTCGTTGAATCTTAGGGCCGTGCCTCACTGGGGCGCTATGGAGGCGTCCTGACTGCCAACAGAGGCTAGGTTAGATACACACCATACACTTGCATGCAATTTCTTGGCTGCCCCGACTGGTAGCACCGCCATGGCATCCCAGTGAGGCACGAACCTTAATTAAACAGGTTATTAACGCATGCTGAGGTCAGAGCGCGGATGAATATATTATATCGAGTCTTTTTTGCATCTCAAAAAATTACTCCGTTGGTCCCTTCTGTCACTTGTTGGTACTCTATCTTTGATAGTCATTACGAGTAGTCGGAAGTGTTGCCCAGGGGTGTCGGATTACGGTGTTACCAAATAACTTGTGGATGTTATATAGAAGTTGCTCCATATAAAAATACTGGTATTATATATATCATTTGCAAAGCAGATAGATCACTCAATTAATCTGTCTTGAGATACAGGATTTATTATTTTCGATTGCACCCACTGATAAACTAAAATATATAAACATTACTACTGTCGATAAAAATTGATATCAATTGTGCAGTAAGTAAATATTTATTCCGACTACGGAACCATTTACAGTGTGCGAACCAATATTGGTCAGGTTTTCTGAAATCTAAAAAAGACTTCTCGTCCGACACACAAGTGTTTAAAGATGAAGGCCAACTGTGCGTGTTGACCTACGGCACTGAAAGGGCAATGGAGCGGGCTATGTTCGGAGTTTTCTTGGGTGATCGGATCAGAAATGAAAACAACAACCGCAGGAGAACTAAAGTTACCGATATAGAGTGAACAATCGCTAAACTCAAGTAGCAGTTAGAACGGCACATTGCTCGCAGAACAGATAGTCGATGGGTCCAAAAGGATCTGGAGTGGCGATCATGTACCGGATAACGCTGCTTTGGAAGGGCTCCCACATGGTGGACCGCCGACCTGGTGAGGGTCACGACTTCGCTAGAATCCGATGAATACGAGACCTACAGGACCGGTAATTGAGGTGGCACTTGGAGAAAACTTAGATGCATATATGGTATACTGGTAGTGGACAACTTTTGGCTGATATGATGATATAATAAAAATGATGATAAAGAAAAAAAAGCGCGATATTTATTAGGATCGCTAAAGACACTAGAATGTTATAGATCATAATTTGCACTTGTTCCAGTAGGATCCCTTAAACCCGTCCGCCAAAGGACTGAATGTTCCACTACGATCCCGTTATGCTGGGGATTCTCTAAGAACTAATAAGTGATATTCCTTTATAGTCCCTTTTAAATAAAATGCCATCTATAACCAGAATATGTGAAACTTATAAATGGAAATCTGTCTAAATGTGTCTCAGATGAGATAACAATGACGATAAAACACATGAGAATAATTGAATTGCGTGGAAACTTGACACAAATGTGTAACAACAACATATTTTTTAGCAAGTTCGTTATTGCAAATTACAATAAAAAAGTCAAAAATTACATTTGCTCGGAAGCAAGTGTAATTCTGCACCAAAAATGCAATTATTGATAAATATGTTGAATTAGGGGTGTCTACAAGCACATTACACGACTGCTTACTGTAACATGTGGCGCATGAATGTGACTAAACGTAATTAATGATCGATTGGACGTCCGACCATAGAGAATGGCACCCTCCGCAAATCTTTACCGCTTCAAAATGGGTGTCCTCGGGGAACACAGCGCCTTTTAATTTGCCAGTATTAGGGGTGACGGTGTACCCCGCATTACTACCGTCCTTGATAAGCTTTTTTTTCAAATTACATATTTTGGAAGAGAGAGCGAGAAATCTATTAAAAATAAAATTAACTTAGAAGGGTGAATATTTCACTTCATAGGTTTTGCAATATGTATTCCATGAGTGTGTCGAAGAAGATAAGATTGTTAATATATGTATGCTTGTCTTCAGTCTTATAATGTTTACATATTGTTTTCCTAAGAAGGTAAGAACCCTTTTTTAACTTTTTTATTTGACAGAATGTTTGATACCATCAAAGAGATACTCGTATGTAATAATAATAATTCATTTATTTCAAGTACTATATCGACTCATATAAAAAAAAAAATTAAAAAGATTTTTTTTTTAAATTTGTATTTTTATTTCACTTATTGTAGTACTTTATTTGTTCAACTACACTAACCAAACACAAAAAAAATATTGGACTAAACACTATTATATTTATTTTCCTTATCGCAGAGCGGACTTATTAATAGTCTCATATTTCCACGACAGCCTTGAATCTTTTAGTTTGTCCCTACCGTAACAGATGGCACCATCGGTAACTCTTTTACACAAATACTAAGATGTTGAACCGATTCGTCTAATATTTATATTTTTATTTTGTTATCAAGAAATCCATAATTCAGCTATTTTTAATTCTATAAGAACCTTAAATAAATAAATAAAATAAAATAAATAAATAAAATAAAAAGCTCAAGTAGCCGTCGTTGGAAAAATAGCAATTTTTTTTTTGTATTTTCTAGAGACTATACGTACCTTCTGGAAAAATCAGCGGTAACCAAACGCATTTTTAAAGGTTTACTTAATTAAACGCTACAGAAAATTCAGTTCCATTTGCAAAAAAAAATATTCAGTAGATAAAATACACCGTTGTACTTAGCTTACGTATACTACGTACGTCGTCAAAAACAATAAAAAAAAACTCGGCTTCATACATTCAATTTTAAAATACGCCATTCACGCACACGCTGCGCGCGGGTGCGTGGTTTATGACGTCACGGGGTTGAATCCGATCCGTGCAGCGCGCGTGCGAAATTTACTCCGCGCAGAACTAGAGAACAGAAGTGGGTTTGTGGTGTTGCGGGTAAAAACCAGTTTTTGGGGTTTGTCAACTAAGTCCTTGTTTTGGGTTACAACGTCAGCGAGCATTAAGGGGATGCAACTCGACACACATTTTTACTGTTTTTCATACAGCCGCTCTTGCCCGATTATGACGTTATTACAAATTTTTCATTAGATATTTTGGGAACACAGTATCTTGTGGATATTATCTAGGCTTCTATTGAAATCAATTTCTAAATTGGTGTAACACTAATTCAGTAAAAACCTCTGCAAATCTGCTATTTTACATGAAATTTGACACTTCATAATTTACTTAAAAATTACAAAAGTCAAAAAAGTAAAACTATAAAAGCCTTGCAAATTTTATTAAGATTCTAAATGACGAAAATTTTTTTCAAAGACTTTTAAAGGTTTAAAAAAACAGGTGTTTCCTGAAATAAGCTTTGTAAAATATTCGAGTAAATCACGGAATTATCGAATAATAACAGAGTTTTCAGGCGTTATCTCTCTTTTTTTTTGCGTTGCCTTTTCGTCAAACATTGCGTTGGATTGCGTTAGATGAAGCAACAAGCTTTACACCATGCTCGATGTTGACGATAAGCTAGTGGAAAAGCAGCCTCTTAAGAAGGATTTTTCGAAATTCAGCCCGTAGGGGGTGACTTTACCCAATATAAGTACAATACTATTATCATAATAATTAATTAATATATTATATTTGATTTCTCCATACAAACTTTCGAAAGTTTGCTTTCACACTACTTTCACACGGGCGATGCCGTTAGCAGAAGCTAGTTTTATACAATTTGGTGAGTAGGCATAAAATATCTACTTCCATGATGATAAAATATAAAAAGTTACCTAAAAACTAAAATATTAAATTTTAATTATTAATTCCGTACTAAAGGTTCCCTATTTGCTGTATAGCGGCAACATAAAGACACACCCTGCGAACATTTCAACTTTCTCCCCATTATGGTTTATGAGATAGTCAAACGGATGAACAGTGGAGGTTTGGCATTGGTTCCGTTTGTTACCCTTTACTTTTTATTCGGTTTTCCGGAACCTTAAAATAACTTTTATGCTACTTAAAATCCAACGCTGGCTCGTGTTCTCTTCTTCAACGATTGTTTGGTTTTTCACACACGTGCATTCAGGAAGTAAATTCAAGCTAAAAAACCGGCCAAGTGCGAGGCGGACTTGCCCATGAAGGGTTCCGTAGCGGCAAGAAACTCGCTGTAACTATGATCGATGTTCTAATTATAGTGTATGTTTTTAGATTTATGACGTATTAAAAAAAATCTACTAACTTAATCTCATCCATACCAAATTTCGTTGGCGGTTTGCATGGTAATGTACATCATATATTTTTTTTTAGTTTTGTCATTCTCTTATTATACCTATATACATTAGAACATACATTTTACCACTTTGGAAGCGTCTCTCGCGCAAACTATTCAGCTTTGAAAAAAATGATATTAGAAACCTTAATATCATTTTTGAAGACCTATCTTCAAATACCCCATACGTATGGGATTGATGAAAAAAAAAATGTGTTTCAGTTCTAAGTATGGGAAACCCCCAAAATTTACTGCTTTTTTATTTTTGTGTGAAAATCTTAATGCGGTTCACAGAATACATCTACTTACTAAGTTTCAACAGTATAAGTCTTATAGTTTCGGAAAAAAGTGTCTGTGACATACGACACAGACAGACATGACGGATCTGTGTTTCGTTTTTTGCCATTTGGCTACGGAACCCTCAAAAGCTAATGGATTAACGTACTGTTTAATGTACTCACGCAAATTAATTTGTTATTTATTTTTCATAAATATGTTTAAAAATCCAGATATTAGTAGCAAGACAATCACCTTACTTGTATCTATGTCGCTAGCTAGTTTTAAACACTTTAAATTGTAACCTGTGAAGAACGTTTAAGTATCATACTATATATTTACATTGTTTTAAAATGTAAAATTTAAGATATTATAACTATTAAATATTTTGCCACTGTGTGATTTTCTTAAAATAATAATAAAAAAAAAACAAATCATTAACGAAATCTGAGAATATCGTATCTATAAGGTAGAAATTTCTTTCTAAATCTTGCCGGAAGCCTTGCCTTGGGGCCCAAAACGCTTTTGCTTCGATAACATCGCACAGCCCCCCGTCGAATTTTTAATCGTGCCGGCTGATGTCGTTTGTCTGCGGCGGCGGCCCCGGGGCTCCCGAGCCGCCCGGCGACTCCGCACTGCACCACACCGACCAAACCCCTACGCCAATTTAAAATTCATATCATTCCGCAGTCGTAAATTAGTTTTCTCTTCACTATCACTGACAATTCTAAAAAAAAGTTGTATACCTCGCATCCCGGTGCTCGTCATAACTTTGGCGTTCACATGGGCTTTTATTGTGTTATTTTACAATCGAATTTACACCCTTGGAGTGTTGAAATATCTGTATGAATATGAAACGTAACTACTGATGTAGGTACTCAATTTGGGGGCAGCAGGATTGTTTCAAAGAGTTACCGCGAACGTGAAATGCAAAGGGTGACTTTTGTCACAGTGTCAGACTTTTTAACAAGTTCAATGTTTGACACTCTTTCTCTGTCCATCTAGAGCAAGTGAAGAATTTGATGATTTGCACCCCAAAAAATCCATGTACCTAGAGATGTATGCCTCGAGCCTTTTCAGGAAGAATATCGTTAGCGCTTTTAACAGAAAAGAGATTTTCCTTTCGTAATTAAAAAAATATTTATAACAATATGTAAGGAGGAACTTTTCTAATAGATTCGTATGAAATTTAAGTAGTGCCTAGTACTTTTTAATTACTGAACAGAAAATTAGTTCCTACAAAAAACGCGAGCTATCGTTCTTCCTAACAAGTTCAATGTTCTTCCTAAAAAGGATCGTCATAGGATCGTGACTAACTATGTATGTATTACATATAACAATTGGTAGACGAATGCAATGATAAATCTATTTGCTGTCGAAAAAGAAAGATATCGTTATTGGTAAAACGGCACGCGGCACTCTGGGAATATGAGAAGGCAAGTCCGGTCATAATGTTTATTTGATACAAGTAGTAATCGCCACATGATGTATGGAAGCGATCGGCTGCCTCCCAGCTCCCGCTCACTCACCGACACGTAAGGTTTATGATGATTATTCGATCTAAATGATGATTTATTACCGGATTAGGCAGGCACACGGTCCATTTTGTGGGGAGATTGGCTTTATTTATATTATAATACCGTCCCAACATTAAATCGGGAAGAAATCGGCTTTGTTGAATATTGATCACTGAGTTATTTGTAAAATATTTGGGACATATTTTTGTCCCTAAAAATGGTATATTAAAATGGTTACATTAGTGAAACATAATTTAGGGAAGCATGTGTGTACAGAGTTATAATAAAACTGATTCCTATTTTTCAATTCTGCATGACTAATAAGAAATGATTTATAAAACACTGACTAAAACATTTTAGTTCAATAAAATCCATATAGATAAGCAAAAACATTCAGATGAAAATAATAAAACGATATCAGGTGGTTTCAGGTGCACTCCTAACTCTCCTTAATTTATTTTTTGTTAAAACAAAACTTTGTATCTTGATATCGTTTTACTCCAAAAAGCAATTTAATAAACCATCTTCCCAAGATTTAAGAATTTAATATTGGCAGCAGCTTGTTTAAATGGACGGATGCTTTTTTCGTTACCATAATTTGTAAGCCCGAGATAATCAAATTATGATTTCATAAAATGTGGTTGAGACACAGAGTACAATGTACAATATTGTCGCTGGCGGCCACTGTAGTAAATAACAATTATTGCAAAAGACTTCCTCCCTCTTGTATCCAACACAAAGCTAATCAAATTATAATTTCAAATTACCTTACTTGCAGCCGACTTTATGACACAACAATTGTTAATTTTAAAGTACCTATTACTTTTAATTTGTCAACAAAAACGTTTGTTCAGAACAAATCCTTTGTGAAGCTCTGTGGTTAACTGGTTCTTGGCTGACTTGCCTACTTTTTGGAGCGAAGGAGTGTCAGAATTTCACTGACTAAAACCCACCTTTGTTCGTTTAGTTGCCCTTTGTCTAAGGTTATATAGTGTGTCATAGTATTGTCAAAAGTGCTGTTTTGAGGTTATTATAACTACATTTTTTTATTTAGTCTATATTTTTCCACGGCTGGGCAAAAACTTTGTACATAGTTCAATTATTACCTATTTAAAACTGCATACTGTTTTTGTACCAATTAGTATCTGATCTATTAATTCATGAATCCCCAAGCGACCACCGGTGGCCGCGCATCTATTGTCTTACTATTGTGTCTCTAATTGACGGTATCTGAAGGGTTAATTGGTACCATCTCACTTACGATTACGATTCAAGACACAACAATAATCATGTTTTCCATTTGCTTTGCGCGAAAATACAAAATGCATAACTTCTAACTTTGGACAAAGAATAACAAAGACGCCTTTTAAATTACTTTAATATAAGTTTGTTTCTTTGACTCGCAATTTTGAGGGGAAATTTTTGGAATTCGTCTTAAAACATTTCTTGCGAAGAACAGAAGCTTCCGACGGCGGCAGAGTTAGACAAGACGGGCCCAACATGTAGGAAGTAAAGTATGCGTCTACAAATAAACTTGCAACAAAACGCACTAAATGTTGTGACTGTACTCTGCGCATTGAATATTTAAATAATTTCTCTGTATTTATACAACATCTGAAGTATGTAGATAGCTACATACTTCAGATGCTAGCTATGCTAGTTTCGTATCTTTACTAACAATAGTACATTATGATAAAAGTGTGTATTGTTAGTGATTACCGCCGAGCTGGTACCTATTTAGACCCGAGCCGTAGTGAGAGTCTTAAGACAGCCGATAAGGGTAACCATTAATTATTCACATGTTCATGTAAATATATAGAAAATTTATATTACATGGCAACTAAAATTTTTAATAACTACCTGCATATATTAGTGTTGCCTACTAATAAATTCAAGAAAATAATTTTCGATTGGCTTTTGGATAACTGTTTCTATTCAGTTAATGATTTTTTTAATCGAAAATAATGACATTGCTTAGGTAATCAATATTGACATTGTAGAAGTAATAAATATGACATTGTATTAGTAATAAATATTGACATTGTCTTAATAATAAACATTGACGTTGTATTAATAATAAATATTGACATTTTCGCAATATTTTTTTTGACATTATTGTAACATTGTTGGATGACTTTTTATTGCATATTGATATATTCAAAATAGTAAATATTGTAATCTCATTTATAAATATATACGCATATAAATAACGCAGTCCATAAAGTTACGCATCTTATTTTTTTTTTGTTTGTTTAATTTTAAATCTTATTTAATATTGCATGATCTTTAAATATGTGAATTTGTAACTCATTTAATATTTCTACACCAGTAAAGGTAGTATATGTGATTCCGTTTAATATTAAGATCTTCATGTACCATGTACGCAGAAATAAACGATTCTAAACAATTCTATTCTATTCTAAAATAATAGTAAAAATAGTAACTAGTTTTTTTATGACGTGGGGTTAAAGATCTGTTTTTTTTTGGGCGAGGCTGAGGTTTTTTGGTCATAATACCCAGTCTTATGTTTATGATTTTTTGTGTGAAAAGTTTTTACAATAATATCCTTCGTAGTGACAATAGAATACGCATGTAACATTTTCTAATGATTTTGTAGTTTTTTTTTTTTAATTTCATAGGCTTGCGTTTGACCACTATCTCACATGATGGTAAGCGATGATGTGGTATTTAATTTGATTTAATTAATAAAGCCACTGAACTCACTTTAAAAAATCACGCCATACAAATTAAACCGCGCGCATCTTAACTTGGCGGCCATGGTCTATGGTATATATATTTAAAAAAATATTTAGGTATTAAATGTTTTTTTATTAAATAAATCGTTTGTACAAGTTAAAATGGACCAAATTGCATGAAATTAGTAAGTAAGACACTAATTTATACTATTTAACGCAATAACTTAAGGTGATGCATCATGACTCACATTTTCACCTTTTTTCATACAACCGCTCATAACTGATTATGACGTTATTACACAGTTTTCATTAGATATTTTGAAAACACAGAATTTGTGGATATTATCTAGGCTTCTATTGAAATCAATTTCTAAATTTCTGTAAAACTAATTCAGTAAAGACCTCTGAAAATCTCCTATTTTGTATGAACTTTGACACTTCATAATTTGCCTAAAAATGTAAAAAGTCAAAAAGTTAAACTATAGAAGCCTTGCAAATTTTATTAAGATTTTAAATGACGACAACTTTTTTCAAAAACTTTTAAAGGTTTAAAAAATCAGCTATTGCCTAGAGCAAGTTTTGTGAAATATTCGAGTAAATCTCGGAATTACCGAATACTAAACGAGTTTTCAGGCGTTATCTCTCTTTTTTTGCGTTGCCTTTTCGTCAAACATCGCGTTGGATTGCGTTAGATGAAGTTACAAGCTTTTAAACCATTCGATGTTTACGATAGGCGAGTGGAAATGGACCCTCTTAATTATAGCACTAGTGCGTAATGGTAATCAAAATCATCACAGTTTAGTAACAAGTGTCAATATATATTTAAACCATACTACAGTGCCATAAGAGTTACTTTCTGAGCAAGTGTATTGAAATAGTACATTGTTACCTTAGGGGTAAAAAGTACTTATTTCGTCCCGAGAAGGAGTCGGCAGGCGAGCGTAGTGAGGTTTATAAATACAGACAGTGTCAAATGCTTTAAATGCCATAAAAACATTTTTTTTTTTGTCTAGTTTGTCAGCAACCTAGCAACCGCCTGTACAAAGTCAACAAGGGCGTCTTCCGTAGAGACACCTTGTCGGAAACTGTATTGGTTATTGGCGAGGACGTGGAATCTGGTTAAATACTTAGTTAGGTAGTGCTTAAAACGGAGATGGGACAGGTTCAGTTTTATAAATAGGGGTAACAGACACCGTTTTAAAGGCCTTCGGGAATACCCTTGTGATATGGCAAGGTCACAGATATGGGTAATGGGGAGTACAAGAACTTTTCGAGCCATTTTGATAAATTTTGCTGGTTTGTTGTCCCATCCTGCAGTACTTGTTATAATTGTCTCGACATCACTTGCACTAACCGGGAGAACTGCGATTGAGTTAAGTGTACTGCTTTTGGATGTCTGATCACGGTTAGTAGGGAAGGTTGTTATTTTAGATGTCAAATTCTAGATGCAAAATAATTGTTTATTATATAAACAGAGTCCGTAGATAATGTTAAAAGATTTGTAGCTGGCTGATTATTTATTTTTGTATAAGTGAGTTTTTGAACGAGCTTCCAAGTTCCTGAACCAACGATCCTGTGCGTCTCGCATCCATCGGTTTCCCGCAACCTTCACCAGGTCATCAGTCCACCTTGTTGGAGGCCTTCCAACGCTGCGTCTTCCGGTACGCGGTCGCCATTGCAAAACCTTTCGGCCCCAACGGCCATCTGTTCAGCGAGCAATGTGCCCTGCCCATTGCCACTTAAGTTTGGTAATTCTTTGTGCTATGTCGGCAACATAAAGCCGAGTTGTTTCAAGTTGCCTTGCTATTTTGAGCTCGAATAAATTAGGATTTTTCGTAAGAACGTTTGAGTTTATTAATAAGCCGATTACAAAACTTGCGTTACCTTCTGTAAATTGTTTTGAGAATAGTGTTTTGCATATCTGTATTTACCTTTGAATGCATGCTATGTCGGTTTTTGATGCACCGGATAAGACCGGGTGTCATCCGAGGCTTGATAATTCTAGTCTTACTTGAAATTTTGATTTGTGAGGTACGAGTCTTTGTCCGATCATCCGGTAACTGTCCGGACCCGTGCGCTAGTTGTCAGCAATAGCAGGGGCCCAGCTGGGTCGAAACCTACTGGGGCCAGTAGGCTTCGACCCGGCTGGGTCCCTCCTGTTGCTGACAACTCCTTGAGGCGCGCGGGAACAGTGCGCGCCGTCGACGTCTTGGGCTCAGTCCGGACAGTTACCGGACGTCCGACGGTCCGTCATCAACTTTCGAGTTCCCCTTTATTATAACAGATAATTAAAACAACCTGGACTTTACTCAAAGAAATCCCGCCAAAAACTTGTCAGATTTTATTTGTTTATTTCTATGAGGCCCATAGATGATGCCAGTGTGATTTCAACGTCACTGTCATTTTATTTTAATTGTTAAACGACCTTAAATTTGTTTGCAAGTTGGGTTAAGCTGGATGTGAACCTGCAAGAAGAGAGTTTGATTCAAGTAAATTAATTAAATTCGTATTATGAGAGGTCAAGGAGGAGTTAATCAATTTTGTAATAGTTTGTGGTTATTGTTTATTTTAGCAGATTCTTACTGAAATTCTTCGTTTTTAAAAACCGTGGTTTGAAATTTTTATGGCTAGATAGCGTCACTGAGGCATTTGGATGATTGTTTTTTTAAGACATTTATTCTTATAGCCGCTCTAATTTCTTTAAAACTCTGTTACACATACCTAATATTTTTTTTGTAAAATTAAGAGACTGTTCGAATTTTATGTTGTATTGTAGTGTTATGCTATAATATTCATAATTACTTCGTTTTATTTTATAAACATACCTATTAGAAGATAGCTTGAGATAGTAAAACCAGAAAGAAGGAAAAATAGGGGATATAGTGGCTTATTTATGAAGGTGTTATGAACCACATCAGAATTGCTACCTGAAAAGCGCAGGAATTAGAAACCTAAAACCACCCCAAGCGAACGCCGGCGTTTCCTGTGTCATTGTCTTTCTATTTTGTCTCTAATTACGGTATTCAAAAGGTTACCTAAGTATTCACCTGACCTATCATTTTATTTTTTATTTTGACAAAACTGTAAGCATCTAACTCAATTATTTAATTTAAAAAATACCGACATCATTTGAACTTTACCTAATATTCCGACTTCAAGTCAGTGTCTCCCCTTAAAAGGCGGGGCTCATGAAAAAATAAATACGGTATTTCTCACATATTTGTTACTAAATCTAAAGTTAGAAAACGTCGTCATGTTTGTACGCGTGATCTATCACGGTAATCTTGGCTTCATTAGGGCCATGCCGTCTCGCTCAGTGCTGCAAACCCACATCAAGTGCAACGACTTTGCACACTTGCATTAATTTATACTTAATCAACACTTTACAAGGTATGTAAATCATAATATTATAAGAATAAACCTTCTACTAGTATTCATAAAGGATCAAGAGTGCAATCGTCGATATTATGGGTGGATAACATTGCCCGGAGCCCCGGAGCGCCCGTTGATTCAAAAGAAAGACAAGTAGAAAGTTTCCCGCCGAAGACATGAAATCATAGAACGATTTCTTTTACGACTTCGGTTTCAACTTCATAGCGATGAATTATGCAGAATGGAGAGAGATTTCCTGCGATAAAAGTCGTAACACCCAAGAGTGTTCTAAAAAGAACTCTTAGAATATGATAAGGGAACCAACATAAAATATTTAAATTCGGATTTTTTTGTTAGAATTTCGGACCACCCTAAATATTGACATGAATCTCTAAAAACTAAAGAGGAACTTAGGTATGTTTGATTTTACTTTACGTAATTACGCCTGTATTCCCCAAAGTTTTGGTCAGAGCTGTAGTTAAATCTAGGTACCTAGTATCTCTACATATATATATAGCTACAAAAAACCCACATTTTGGCATTGACTATTGCCATTAACCGGGATTAAAATAGATTCAGGTTGCTACAGACTTTTTTTTTATTGTTCAGCTGACATTTTTCACGTTTGTCAACACTGACATCTAATGGTTAGCGATGTTGTTGCTGACACTGGAGCACGATTGCTTAGAAATAAGCTATTTACTCTTGATTTAAGGTGGTGCATCATGACTCACATTTTCACTGTTTTTCATACAACTGCTCATAACTGATTATAATAATAATATAATAATAATAATAATTTATTTAAAAATTTGACAACACAGGCCCAATTGTTAGTAAAAAACTTAATCTAGAAGTTAGTAACTTAACCTAAACGACAAACACATGTACAAACTACGGATAATCCGTATCCGTTATGACGTTATTACACATTTTTCATTAGATATTTTGGAAACACAGTATCTTGTGGATATTAACTAGGTTTCTAAAGAAACCAATTTCTAAATTTTTGTAAAACTAATCCAGTAAAGACCTCTGAAAATGTCCTATTTTGTATGAACTTTGACATTTCATAATTTGCCTAAAAATTAAAAAAGTCAAAAAAGTAATTCTCTAGAGACCTTGGAAATTTTATTAAGATTCTAAATGACGACAATTTTTTCCAAAAACTTTTAAGGGTTTAAAAAAAACGGCTATTTCCTGGAGCAAGTTTTGTGAAATTTTCGAGTAAGTACATCTTGGAATTACCGAATACTAATAGAGTTTTCAGGCGTTATCTTTTTTTTGCGTTGCCTTTTCGTCAAACATCACGTTGGATGGCATTAAATGAAGTAACAAGCTTTTAAACCATTTTCGATGTTTACAATAGGCGAATGGAAAAGGACCCTCTTAATTACCATACTTGAATAAAACCCAGTATACTCGAACCTTGTGACACTAGACCGATCAGTTTTAATTTTTTTCTCATGCACTATAGTAACGTCTGTACGACTTTTTGTTCCATCTAGGAACATTTACTTTCAAGCATACGAATAAAACGATTTCTAAAAGAAAAATTCCTCGATATATCCAGCAGACGTTGGCAACATTAGCTAACATGGCTCGGTATTTTTTTAATTGGCATCGCAGCATGGAATAGAAGCGAAAGCGAGCCGGCCACAGCTAGACGAGCCAGGAGCGAGCGGGGAGCGCGCGCGTCCTGAATACCTAATTGACTAATATTAGTTGCTCCGAGGGGGAGCTTCCTTATAGGTGGGCACAAAACTTGAGACAAAGAACACGTACGGGTCTCGTAAGGGCTAGTTTTTAACTATAAATACGCTAACTTAATCCATCAGTAACGCATCAGTATTGAACTTATAGGTACCTCCTACCTAGAGTTTTATATTTTTAGGCAGGCCATTTGAACATGGCACTAAACGAAATGTATAACGGCTTTAGGTTTTTTTTTTACCTCAACCCTACCATAACAAATTAAAAAATACCGGCTAACTGCGAGTCGGTTCGCGCACAAAGGGTTCCGTACCATTATTTATACAACCTCTTTATACACAATTTATTTTATTCTGTTTTTAGTATTTGTTGTTATAGCAGCAACAGAAATACTTCATCATCAATGAAAAATTCAACTGTCTAGCTATCACGATCCATAAGATACAGCCTGGTGACAGACAGACATACAGTGGAGTTTTTGTAATAGAGTCTTGTTTTTACCCTTTGGGTACAGAACGCTAAAAAGACAGGTTTGATAATGTCACTACTCAATAACCTCAGAAACGGAAAAAAAATATTGACCATATAAAATACTTTTATTTAAGTATAATTTAACTTTAAAAATCTTTCATTCAGTATTGGTTACACTAACTTGTTACCGTACTAAAACTATATAAAGAAGTTCTACGACGAAAGCACAATTACGACTTGAACTAAGTTCACAAAAGGTTTATTGTATCCATTTGAAGTTGCAATAAAGCACCTAGAGCGCGTAGTACGGACTTCAGCGGCTACATAGGTTTCAAATGAAATAAATTCCATTAGCGTAATTGGTAGCAAAAGCGAGTTATAGGCCTGTGTCTCGCTCGCCTCTCGCCCAGGCAGCGCGCCCCCTCGCCGGTTTTTAGTTGTCGGATGCAACTTATTACAACAATAACAACAGATTCATAAAAATGTGAATCTTATCTTATTTCTTCACAATATCGAGTCTTACCAGGAAGAACATAGTAACCGACAGTTTGAGCTTTTTACAGAAAGGGGTAGTTTTCTCCAAATTTAAAAGTATCATGAAATTTTTAAATTAGGCTACCGTTTTAAAAATTAAAAGATTTGTCATTGATATCAATGATAATATTGTTCCAAAAATGAAAGGATTTGCCATCCATACAGTTATATACTGACCTATTAGAATATGCACTATTAGCATAAGTATTATCGTAAATTTTAATTAGGACCGAAAAAACCTTTCCTACAAAAATTTCCCAACAGTCGCTTATGGCGTTCTTACTGAGAAGGCTTGATATTGTGGTAACTTAAGAAATAAACCCAGCACTAGATTCGTGGGTTGCAAAAGGCGACGCATTCTCTGAACAGTCTCAGGTTACTTTGTTATGCTAATCTTCATAATTCTTTAGGCGGAGGAAGTTTTGTACAACTTACTTTTTTGAAAATAACTTGTAATTCAGTCGTAATTTGTTACGCCGTTGAATGTTTACTTACTCGGATAAAGTTAAAGCCACAGGTTTACCAGTATCTTTTTATTCGCAGTATTTTATGCGTAAGTTATGTTTAGACACGTATGACTAATGGACGCTTCTCGCCGCGAGCATTCGTAGCTCGAGCTTTTGTTACGCGACGAACATTAAGTGGATTTCTTTACTGGTGGAGGTGTTCCTACAAATGGTTTTATAGTAACACCAAATCACTTCAACAAAGTTCTAATCGCCGTGCTTGCGAACGAATATTCAATTCGCCAGCTAATGTTCGCTCCGTAACAAAATCTCGCGCTAGGAATGTTTGCATACAAATTCGTGAAGCGAGTGCTCTTAATGAGTAACTGAGTGCCCAAAAAAAATAGGGTTGTTACATAGTTTAGATAATCCATACCTAATATGACCCAGCATAATTTGTTATCGTGGTAATTATAAACTCGACAATCAGGGCACCTTGTTCCTGGAACTATCCTGACAGTTTTGTAAAGCTCCTGCCTTGTTCAAATTAACGAAGAAAACTTCTCGATCAAGTCCGTCTACCTGAAAACACAAAGTAAACTCCGTGCCTTCGCAACTTATCCATTAACTTAAGTAGAATCTGTAGACAGCATGAACAGTGCCCCGCCACCGCGCCGCGCCGCGCGCCCGCGTCTTACAGATAGTTTGAGCGTTAAACGAAATTTATGATATTAGATTGATTGGTTGACAGGTATCTGTTTACTTACAAGCTCTTTGTTTTCATTTCGAAATGTTCAACTATTTAATATTGTAATTCTGCCGTCTTGTAATTTATCATGCGAAAAATTCGACGTGAAAAGAATCGCTATACGACAGCGACGCAGAGCAGAATCACGAGTCACCCTTTACATTATGGTGCTGTCACGCTGTGCCCGATCGAGCGTGAATATTTCAAATTGTTAATGTATTCCCCGTTAAATTTTATATGCTAATTTTACAATAGGTTTCTTATAAAATCATTGAAGTATTATTTTCGCGCGGTTAACCCTGCTTCGAAAGTTGCACCGTGCTCTCTATGAAATCTTCATTAATTTAAGAAACTTCCGACAATTTCCTTTTGACTCGGGAGCCGAAAATGAAAAATTATTTCTTGAATTTTTACTTCACTTAAAATCTGCACAACGTTGTAGTCGACGACCGCTTTATTATTTATGACAAGGAACACGAAACTCATCTCGAGTTATAAACTTCTTGGAATTTCTCCTGAAGTAATACAGAGCTATTATTATGATGTCCCCACAAAAAATATTCGCTGTCGCGGGGCCAGGGTCGGGCACAGGGGTGACTCGGCCGGGTGAGCGCCGCGACCCGCGGGGCTAGTCCCGCATGCGACACCGAGGGGGACACTCGTCTGCAACCGTTTACGTCGCCGTCATCCCTAGAAATGTTATCGGAACCATGTTGATTCATAATTAGGTAAATTGCTATCAGAAATATTTACAATTCTTAATCCATGTAATTTGAAAATACAACTTCGGTTGTTATATATATCCATTTTGTTTTGTTAGCCTGTTCAGTCCTACTCCTGGGCAAAGGCCTTCCTCCACTCTTTCCATTTTTCGCGCGTCTAGGCTTCCTCTTGCTAATTCTGGTGGAATCTGTCTAGTTCGTGATCGCGACCCTGTCCACTGTTTCAGGGCACCAACGTTGTGCTAGTTTGTCGGGCATTTATATCCATACACTAAATTAAATAATAGTTTGCATATTATTATAAATAATAATTTAAAAACTATAATAAATAATAATTTATATTAATATGCAAAGTAGCAAGTTTGCATTATAGTTTAACATAAGCATTGTTATAAAAACAAAGAAGAAAAATTCACGATGAAAAAAATAACTCTATAAAAAAAGCAATGGTTGTGGCAAAATCGATTTGCTTAGATCAGTCGTGAGTCGTGTGGTAACCGAGGATTTGGAAGTGCGCTCTCATGCGGTGATCTTTTTACGACTATTCGACAACCGTAAACTTTTATCGCATTCCTTATCCGGAAAACACTGCATTCTAAGTTACAACACTTCTTCGGGTTTCCCTAATTTTTAATGGCTTTTCAAAGTTAGCGTAGAAATATGTGATTTGTGGTTTCAGTTTATGGTACAATGTAATTGCAGATTCTACAGGGTTTGATTTAGTCTTAGATGATTATAGTGCTGTGCTGGTCACTGATGTTTAGCGATGCTACTTACAAGACAAATTGCGCATAAGTGTCAAATAGCATGCCTGGGCTGCGGGATGGTTTAAACGAGTTATTGGAACGTAAAAGGCAACTGAAGGCTGTGTTTCCACTGGAGAGGAGCTGGGCGGAGTGGAGCGGAGAGCAGCGAAAAAGTAGGAAGTGTTTCCATTGAAGCGGAGTGGATTTGAGCTATCCGCCGCTTCCTGCTCTGCACTTGGTACCCGATTCCGTTCTGTTGGGCCCGAAGCCACGTGTTCATTTGTTTTATTTGAAAGTCCGCTCTACTGACACTGTTTCTACAGATGTGGAGTTGAGATTTCGAGCATTGTGATTGGTCAATTCACGATCCACCCTTCTCCACTCTGCCCAACTCCGTGTCAGTGGAAATGCACCCAAAATGTTTGACTCTCCCTATCTCTCTACCCTGAGTGGGAGAAGTTTTTTAATAAATTACCAGAAAGCATGCCTAGAACTGATAACCCCATTATGAAGGTCGGGAGACAGCCGCACCATGGCGAACGAAAGTCACATCTAGTCATGAATTAAGGAAGAGGTCCCGTGTTAATGAGGGCACGACCTAACCCCTCGAGACGACGGAGCCAAGGGAATAACCAGGCAACAACTACACAGAATAAAGAAAGATAAGAAATACGTTAAAATTTATTAGAGCAGATGTTATTATCCTCAAAATACTCGAGTGATAGAAACATATTTTTTATGTTCCACAACTCCGTATAGAACAGTTACCTATACAAAGGGAATACATACGGCTTAAATGGCTTACGACAATAAAAAAAGTTTCCGTGATGTTTTTCTTCCAAACCACTTAACAAGCTTGGCGCACGTAGACATGTTTGTGTCTTGCTTGCATTATGACACCGTGCTGCTATAAGATTTAGAGGGGCAACACCGAGGAGACGCGCCGGCGCCAGCCACGTTGTCATAACTACCGACACAGTTAACTCTAAGTGTTCTAATGTCTAATGGAAGTCTATCGGATTCGTTTACTGATAAAAAATGTGTTACAGGAAACTGAAGTGTTTTCGGCAAAATATATTTGTTTGCCACCTTAATAAGCGGATTAAAAATTACATTTGATGTATGTAGCTCGTGTCCACGATATCTGTTTCATTGATCTCTTGGGCTCATGATCATAAAGAACCTGCACTGATATTATTAAGTTTCCTCTAAAAACCCACTTGATACAAGAAGGTTATGAAATAAGTACTGTTATCACTAAAATGTTGGTGTTAACCAGTCTTCCCCTCCTAGTCCTCCGGGAAATACGCGGGAAGAGTATCTTCGTTATGTTCCGCGACTCCACATGTTTCGCTTTAGGTGGTGTGGGCTTCTTACGTGACCCACTGTACTCCTATATTAAAAATGTTTTGTGCTAAATATTTTTAACTTAGAATTTCGTCTGTCTCCGACACATACTAAGTTTTTATAATCATCTACACTACCTACTATAATTAAGAGGTAAAGTTTTTTTTTTTGTTGTTTGTAGGAGAAAATATCAGAAATTACTGGTCCGATTACTAAAATTTTTCACCAATAGAAAGTTGCTGAGTATGTTCCATAGGCTATATTGTAGGTAGGTGAGCGAAGCCGTGGGCAAAAGCTAGTGCAAGAATTTAAAAAAAAGTCGACATGTATGTGTATACTTGCGTAAAAATTCACAGAGGGTGCGACATAACACTAGGAAAATGTCTCATGTTGCATCGCTATACTTATTAATTACCATCGATGTCAAACTAACTTAATCCTGAATCAAGTTTCGAACAGTTTGGTCTAACTATTAATTAGAGCCATCCTATTGTTGTAAAGAAACCTTATAGCAATTGAATATAGTTTGAATAATAAAGTATCGGTAGAGACGTCAAGTCGCGAAGTCGGTGCCGAACTTCGGCTATTCAGTCATTACGGCGGGCCCTCTTGTTGCAGGTTGTTGGCATAAATTTAACTTACTTCCTCTATTTTGAAAAATAAACTTTTAATAAGCTCCGACGACATAACATGCTTTGTTTAAGCTCTCCACAGAAACTAAGTACGTACTTATATTTTAAATTTGTAGGTATAGTTGGTTGTCGTAATTATTGTAAGAGCTTTAAAGTTTGTGATATTACAGAAGTTGTTTGTGTAACTGTAAGAACTCGGGCTAATTTCTGTGTAACGATGAAAAACGCACAAGTTAACATAGTGAAACTGAGTTAAGAAGCACGCAGCGGGCGATGTCTCAGGCGGAGCCGGGCGGCGTAATATACGCTAACGGTCCGGGACAAGACAAATGTGTTTTCTCTCGCTTGCTATTAGAAGCTTTCCGCTGGCTCCGCTCTCATGCGCCCCCTTGATCTTGATTGAAAACGGTAGCTTATTATTGGATTTTTAGACGATGTGACGACAACGTTTATGTCGAATTATTTGCTTCTGTGGTGTTATGTGTTGCTGTTTGTGGGGATTATTAAAATGCATGCAACAATGCATAACATAAGTTTACAGCGTACATGTTATATGTACATTCATGTGTGCCTATATGGGTTGTTTATTTACATGAATGTATAATTTATACACTTAGTAAACTAATTAGCCTGTTATGTTCCACTACTAAGAAAAGCCTCTCTTTCTCTCTTTTCGACACACACTTGACCTCTGATCAGGCCTTTCGGTAAAAGTAAAGTTCATGTCTCCACTTTGGTCAGCAGCGATGTCGTTCAGACATGGTATGACATGTGACTTTGAACTAGTAGGTAGGTACATAATACGTAACGATAAGTTAGGAAAATATCAGTGCGGATATCGATAACTATTGTTTTTCTTCAATAATACCGAGAGAAGTCCATTTGAAATACTATACATGTAACAGAAAGTAGCACAATGATCAGTGAGCGCCGTGAGCAGGTACGCTAGTATTTCAGGAACCGGTAACTAAAATGGTTAGACAGATATAATATAAAGACAAGGGTGGCAGCATTCACGTCGCAGCTAGTTAGCAGCGCAAACTGGCTCGTCGGCGGCGTTCGCGCAAATTCAATTTGTCTCGGATGCTCCTCTGTGAGTGTGGAGACTTGCGACCGGCGCGGCGACCGGCGACCAACTCAGTGTACACGCTCCCTCCCATTACTGTCACACTATTTGTCTATAGACGTAAGTTGGTAAATTACGACCATCTGACAAGATAAAACCTTAGGAAAATGTGAAAAAGTTTTCGCGTTCGAGATTGTGTTGCGCTGCTGTAGCCCTTACAAGATGCTGACACTTTTGCGTAAATATTAAAATTATTTATAATTCTTATCTTTTTTGAGTTACCAGATGCTTGTAATCTCTTAAAACGATTATGGTTAATGGATGGTTGTGGATAAATATTGTAGTTTGCGAGTAGGTAATTCAAATTTCTAAAACTTGAATGAAGAATTGACATAAAAAGGATGCTTTGGAGTTATAAGACCTAGATTCGTACATTAGTCAATAGGATATTTTTTTAATACATTTGAAAACGTTCCGAAACTGAAAGTATTGATGAACCACTTTTACAATTTATTATAACTCAGTGTCAACTAAAAATTGTACAAAATTCGGTTGTTTACGGCATATTGTCAAGCTATACGAATTAGTCGCAGAGAGGAATGAGTTATTCATTCAGTCTGCTTAATACTTACCCAAAAAGTTTTCGTAAAACATTAATTACTTTAATACATTTGAGCAGCCGCAGCGGCTGTACAATTTACAATAACATTACATAACAAAATGGCCGCTCGGGAGGGTGTGAGTATAACATTGTAGCATGACTTGTGCGTTTTATCGAGTGTTGGCGAGATTAATGGCGGCTCGGCGCGCTCGCGGCAATTACACGCGCAATGTGGCAGCAGTCGCGGTGTTGTCGTGTTGTCGCGCTCATCAGCCGCGTCATGTCGCGCGCACGCCAAACGACGCAGGCGACACTACACCGCACATTTGTGCAGCAATCTAAACTAAATATTATAAATGCGAAAGTAACTTTGTCCGTCTCTTTGTTATCTCTTAACGTCTTAACAGCTGTCTGGATTTAGACGTTTGCCATATCTATACTACTTAATAAGTACTTAGGTACTTATCCATATTCTTACTAGTATTACAAATAAAGAAGAATCTCTGCACACCTGTCTGATAGCTCTTTTCGTAAACGTTCTTAACAGTTGAATAGATTTGGATAAAGCTTGGCATACGACTTGACCAAGTCTTGGAATTTAATTTACGTTTTTTTTTATATATCGGGAATATGGTTCGTTCGAATAGTTGTAGAATTTCACGCGGGCAACGTCGCTAGCAAGAACTAGTGCTCAATATCGCGCCAATCTCTCTGCCGATGAGCATATTGTCTCTCAGTTAATTTAGAGTTATTTTGCGCTCGCCGTGTCTGGTTTTACCCTTTATTTATTCAATGGAATGTCTTCCTATTTGATACTTGGCTGCGACTCAAACGTCTTCAATGCTAATACGAACACAATTTTATCTCCGACACCCATTCTTTGCCTCTCCAGATTGTTTTAATATTTCGACAAAAACTGAACATGTCGGTATGACTTGATAAATGTATTCATTAGGAATGCAAATTCATATAATTTCCTTCTAGTAGCCACGCTCTCATACATATGAAATACTCATTCATAAAATATTCAAAATGGTTTCACGCTCCTTAACCCTTCAGATACCGTCAATTAGAGACACAATAGTAAGACAATAGATGCGCGGCCACCGGGTGTCGCTTGGGGATTCATGAATTAATTATCTGTGTTTGTACGTCGGCGAAAAGTTTCATATGTTTTATGTTATGTTAGGCCATGGTGCTGTCTTTTTGAACCCCGACGAAAAAAGAGGGGTGTTATAAGTTTGACCTATGATGTATCTCTGTCTGTGTTTACTTTTGGTACCGTAGCTCTCAAACGGATGATTTGATTTGGATGCGGTTTTTATTTGAAAGCAGGTTCTCTAGCAATTCTTCTTAGATTTTTTACCAAAACCAGTTCAGTCGTTTACAAGTTATGGAGGACGAAAGTGGGAATGACTAACCGAACGTTTGCAAGAAACGCTTAAAATTGAAGAAGAACCTTAAAATTGATTTAAAATAACTTTTAAAGTTATGGGGGGTGACAGGACATGATTTTCTTTACATCGAAAAAATTAAAAAGATGGGTAGCTGGGTTTTTAAAGTTTTGTAAGCGTACCCAAAGGGTAAAAACGGGACCCTATTGCTATTACTCGGTTGACCGTCTATCTGTCACCAGGATGTATCTCATAAACCCTGATAGATATACAGTTGAAATTTCACAGATGATGTATTTCTGTTGCCTCTATAACAACAAATACTAAAAACAGAATAAAATAAATATTTAAGTGGGGTTTCTATACAACAAACGTGATTTTTTTGCCGTTTTTGCTACGAATTGTAAGGAATCCTACATGCGGGAGTCCGACTCACACTTAACCGGTTTTTAGGGTTCCGTACCTCAAAAGGAAAAAACGGAACCCTTATAGAATCACTTTATTCGTTCCGTCCGCCCATCCGTCTGTTTATCAAGACCCTTTATCTCAAGAACGCGTGGAGTTATCGAGTTGAAATTAAAACCTTATACTCAAGTCTGCGGTCCCTTCAAGCTGTGAAAAATAATCAAACTTCTAAGTTAACGAATAAAAAAGATACAGCCGTTTATTTCGCAAAAAATACGTATATTTTGATACTCTCAAAGATCTAAATTCATAGGGTACTTCTCGTTGATCCGGAATCCTGAAATTTGACACAAAGCAAGATCTTATAACACAGGTATATATAAATAATAATAATATTATTACGGAAATATCTTCGCGACTCCATTCGGGAATTATAGTTTGCACAGAACCCTCTGTACGCGAGTCCGATTCGCACTGCCCAGTTTTTTTAATTTAAGTTCAACTGGTTTACAGCCAGTTTCAACACTTGTTTCTATTCACGTTAGTCAAACTATAGCTACGAGTACATGTTCCCTATATTATTGAAACAGTGCAGAGTAAACAAAAGTTAAAAGCAGTGAACTGTTAAATTAAGCACGACAACGCAAAGTAAATAATTGTTGCACGTACGTATTTTTTTAGTATGAAATGCAATGTTAACACAATTAACACGTGCTAAAATATCCAGAGACAACAGAACACTATAACTTTTTTGCTGTTTGTTTAGCGTAACAGCAATTTTCCGTGGACACAAGTACATAGCGAATGTTTGCACGAGTTCCATCGGTAATGCAGGTCGGCGTACAATGGCCTTCACGACCCGCTGCTAATACGCCGCGATTTCCAGGTACAATTAAAAGCAGGTCACATAGCGTGCAGCTTTATTATATCTAAAGTGAATATTAGCGTTTTGTGATGTCATCAAGTATTTTTAGAGTTCTGATACTGAATAGGGCCCTATTACTAAGACTCCTCTGTCCGTCCGTCTGTCTGTCCGTCTGTCACCAAGCTGTATCTCATGAGCCGTGATAGTTAGACAATTGAAATTTTCACAGATGATGTTTTTGTGTTGCCGCTATAACAACGAATACTAAAAAAACTGGGCAAGTAGGAGGCGGACTCGCTCACTGAGGGTTCCGCACAAACTTATCTGTGTAAATAATTCAATTTCCAAATGGAGTCTCGAATATTATTCCAAATCGCAATTTTTTTTTGTGACGTTACAATAAATGTTCTGTTTTCAGATTTATTCCTATATCTGTGCTATAAGACCTTGTTTTGTGCCAAATTTCAGGATTCGGGGTAAATAGGAAGTATCCTATGAATTTTCATTCTCTTGATCCAAATATGTGTGTTTTGCGATATAAACGGCCGTATCTTCATTTCTTTTTGTTGACTTACAGTTTGATTTTTGTACAGGTTCAAGGGACCCCAGATTTGAGTTAAAGATTTTAATTTCAACTCGATATCTCCACGCGTCCCCGAGATAAAAGGACTTGACAAATAGACAGACAACAAAGTGATCTTATAAGGGTTTAGTTTTTTCCTTTTACGTTACGGAACCCTAACTAACAAATGTGATTTTTTTGCCTTATTTATACATAGTACGGAACCCTTCATGTGCTAGTCCGACTCGCACTTGGCCGGTTTTTTATTTATCATTATAATTAGTTAATATGGTTTATCAGAAAAAAATGGAAAGCCCATAAAATTTTAATGCTACATGTAGTCTATATTTATAATGTTTAATAGGCTACGAGGCAGTGTTGGTGGCGTAGTGGTATGCCTCGTAGCCTCGTAGCCTCGTAGCCTCGTAGCCCCGTAGCGTAGCACGTGTTCGTCGTCGTCGGTCGGCCGCGGTTCGCGTCACTTGTGCGTCACAATTACGCGCTAAATGACGTACAACTGGTAATCTTGTTTGCTTGTACAGTTTGTTACACGGCGACCTGCCTCATTGCTGTCTCTTGGGACCAGTTATGTGATTGTTTATTGGCGTTCATCAATTTCATACGTCAATATATATTTTTTGTGGTTTTTAAAAAATCACCTCTTATGCATGTTCGATTATAATGTAACATGTGGTATTCCTTTAGGTATTTTTTATTCCCGGTGATATCGTCTACTTTTTGGTTATAGTCACTTGCAACACTGCCCTTTTTCTAGGTGGGAAACCATCAAATAGCTTCTCCCGCACCGGGTGGAGTAAGAGGCAATGTTAGAACTTTACCGACTAAAACCCACCTTGTGTTCCTTTAGTAGTCGGCCCTAACGCGCTCCGTCAATCATGCTGACATTCTTTTGAGGCGAGCGTGTAGCTCAACGCGCCATCGACTCCAAGCATAGTCCTTATCGGAGCGCGAATTAACCATTGCTCGCCGTCCGAAAGCCCGTGTCTACGGAGCGCCGGCTGAGGGCCGGGGAGTGGGGATTGTCTCCTCATGATTCGTACAATGGTGGTACCCGTTTCTTCTCACTGAATCTAAAACCGGAACCACCTGAAACTAGTATGTCCAGTTTAGACCTATGATAGGTTTAAAATGAGGATACTGTGGAGCAACTCTTCTCCTCAAGTCTTTAAAAGAAAGGAATTACTCAACGCGTTCTGACGTTCCCAACACCAGGTTGCGACAGTCGTCTCCATGCCGTCATCAAATCTTGCCGGAGGTCTGTCATTACAAGGCTCACATTATAAGGCTCACTATGTACATATGCATGTATAATACTCATATCTTCTATCCCCATAAATTCGACTAGTTTTGAAAAAACTGTTAAATACAGCTAATAAAAAAGCGTGTATCTATCTATATTATTGCCAGTCCACGATTACGCAACATATTTCTATCCCATTCAATAAACAATTCGACGAAATCTAAACATACGTTTACCAAATCTGCTAAAAGGCCCATCTCGCCGCTACGTGACTGAATCGAAACGAATTTGTCCCACTAAAGCCGCAGCCTTTTTCTCACATTCGATGGCAGATAGAGATAGTCGTCCCTTCCCAATGGCCGCACCACACTAAATCCTTAACACTCAACTTCACAGTGACTTGCAGCACTTTTCGTATCTTTCAATGTTTACAAAAGCGATCTGATAAAGTAAAATCTTAGAATGTTTCGCTTTCTGTTGATTTAGAAATTGTTTTCGCAACAAACTTATTACTGTGACTTAATGGAACCGAGGATTGTATTTTCAAACAGAAAACAATATAGAGGTCTAAAATAAATCGTAGCAAACTGATGGAAAAGGAGATTTACTAACAAAATAACAAGACTATTAATATTTCCTTGCAGTTTTATAAAATCAGAAAAAGAATAATGGAAAAGATTCGTCAGTCAGCGAGCGAAGCCAGCGCGCCTCGCGAGGCTGCCACCAGGTGCAAAGATGTTTCATGATTTAATTTGGGACTTAGGGATCTGCTCTATTGAATCTATTGAACCGAACAATCTTTTTATCTCAGTCACATCCCGCAAGCGTTCACTTCACGTCTCTACTTTTATCGAGACTATTATTAAGTAAGCTTTGTATTGAATCATCAAACAACGTTTGATTGTTTGCTGTAGCAAAAAGTCAATTTCAATACAATTCTGCGCGGTAATTGCACTCAGTTCTTGCAGCGCTACTCGATTCAATTGCTTTACTATAAATTGCTAATCAAATATGAGACTGTTTTATTTCAGGACTAATGGTTTTGGATGAATTCAAATAACCGCACGCTCACAGACACTGAACAAACGCACAAAAACAAAATCACGCATGGTTGAGCGCACCGCCACCGCCGCACCGCGAGCCAACGGAAAAATGAATGGACATTTTGCGATAATGGCGACCTCAGACAATGCATATTTACTCTATGCGCATTTTATTGAAGTTTTAAATAATTATCGTTTATACCTTTTTGTTCAAAATTCCCTCTTAACAGTGGCACTTTGGGTGACCAGAGGGCTGGCTTTTTCTTTGCCTGAATAATTTACAGCTATTTTACGCGACAATGCTGCCAGTCTTCATCAACCCTAGAGACCTAACGTTTGCTTTTCCCGTGTAAAACTGAATCCTCGTCATAAAATCACGTTGATTTTTAACCGACCTTGTTCAGAGGTATTGTGGTTGTGGAGGCAAACCATGTAATTGATGATACATGCTTTTATCATTTCGTCACCGGTATACTAGTATATGAAACAACTAAAGTACCTAAGCTTAATTCAGGTAGGACAGGAGGTGTTTGTGGCTCCGACACATCATCCAAAAAACAATGCAGGAGAAATCCGTTTTTAGGGTTCCGTAGTCAACTAGGAATCCTTATAGTTTCGCCATGTCTGTCTGTCCGTCCGCGGATAATCTCAGTGACCGTTAGCACTAGAAAGCTGGTACCAATATGTATATCAATCACGTCGACCAAGTAGTAAAATATTTATTAGGGTAACCCCCCCCCCCCGCCCCCTACGCGTAAAGTGGGGAGTGTTTTTTTTCATTTCAACTCTATATTGTTGGATTGGTATCTCAAAAATGAATAGGGGATTACTAAAGTAATTTTTGATAATGTTAATATTTTCGGAAATAATCGCTCCAAAAGTAAAAAAAAAGTTTTGAACGATAAGTTTAGGAAATATGAAAAAATTCTCAAAAGTAGAACTTTATAAAGACTTTCTAGGAAAACTATTTTGAACTTGATGGGTTGAACAGTTTTTTTTAGTTGTACAAAATAATTTCTGAACTAAGTTTGTAATTTAACCGTATCTGCAAGCAAATTTTAACTTAGTTTACATATTTTATTATCCTGAACGTATCATCTTTCAAACAAAACAGAATGATTAAAATTGATTCACGCAATCCAAAATTATCACCGAAAACCCAACCCGTACATAACCCGTCTCGTTTGTGTAAATTAGTAACCCAATTTCCCGAGAGATGGCGCTATACGTTTTTAACTCTTAAGTGGGGACACTTATTACGCGCATTTTTTTTTTGTTCGTGCGGGATGACGCGCGTCCATCCTGATACGATAATAGTACATTATGGTATAAGTGTGTAATGTTAGTGATTACCGTCGAGGCGGCATTTAGACCCGAGCCATGGCGAGGGTCTTAAGAGAGTCGAGAACAGCAATCATTAATTACTCACTTTTATCATACGACGTTTTTCAATACACTTGTGAAGAAAATAACTGTAAAACTAGTAAACTTTAGTGGCGGTAAAAATTTGTTATCATATGCGCGCTCATATTTTTGTTTAATTTACCTTTCAATACTCTCATTGAAATGAAATGAATAAACGGGGGTTTACCGGCGACTCGTGGGGGACCACGCGAGTCCGTCCTGATACGATAAATGTAATAAAATTATGGCGGGGGAGAGGTTGAACAAAAAGGTTTTAACTACATTATAATAGTACTAGTGCGTAATGGTAATCAAAATGTCACAGTTTGGTAACAAATGCCATATTAATATACCTAAGTGCAGTGCAATAAGAGTCACCTGATGAGCAAGTGTATTGAAAAAAAAAAACACGGTTGACCGTGACGAAATAGGATTGAAAAAATCCCTTGTTGTGATAAATAAAAAAAAACACGAGGGTGATAAACATGGCCATGTTGAATTTAATCTTAGTGCGATAAGAGCCAGTTTTTGAGTAAGTGTATTGAAAACTTATTTTTCGTACAATAAAAAAATGTACTAAAAGTAGATCAGGTAGTTTTATTGCTGAACACGCAATGAAACCTACACAAAAGAAAAAAACACGGGTTGAATAAATATATACCTACACAAACCCTAATCAGTTGCAACCTTAGAATAGTTACAACATTCCTCGAAACGACCAGCATTATCCAAATTTAAAAAGAGATTTTCTTTATTTAGAAAGAAGAGAAGAAGGCAAAGAAGGAGCAGGAGGGGGTTTTAGTCAGTAAAAGTCTGACATACCGTCTTGCTCCACCCAAGAGCGGGAGAAGTCATTGGGTGATTTCTCACATAATAAATAACTTGTCGGATTTGATTGCCTACCGACGAACACTAGCACACGAGCGATATTGCGATGATCACCCCAGGAGCCGAAATAGTCAGTGATTTTTCTGTTACATATTTGTCGAATCAACGAAGGTTAGGTGTCTAGGGTTAAGCACGTTTCCGCATGACAGTGATGTGGATCACACACACACGTATACACTCACAAACTTGTGGGTGTCTAAACTAGTAGGTCCCCAGTAAACCGATTGCGGCGAAACTAGTTCAATATACACTCTATAATCAGCAAGAGTATGGAGGTTATCGACATCGGCCGATTGTTTTTTTTTATCCTTGACGGGGAAAATCATCATTGACGAAACCCGCTCTTGGGTGGAGCGGGAGACAGTGTCAGACTCTTACTGACTAAAAACCCCGCGCCGTTCCTTCTAGCCTTCATACCGGGGCTCTAGTTTCCTTTTGGATAACCCCGACCCCGGTGGGCTTCGACCCAGATGGGCCCCTCCTGTTGCTGACAATTCCTTGAGGCGCGCGGGAACAGTGCGCGCCGTCGACGCCTTGGCTCGGTCCGGACAGTTACCGGACGATCGGACAGCGAGCCACCCATAGCTCGCTGTCCACGAGCCCGCGTCTACGGTGGCTGGAAATCGGGGCTGGAACCCCGGCGGCGGCGGCGGTGAGGCCGCCTGGAGCGGTCGGCCTCCTCCTTTGCTAGCATTACTACTTCGCAGAAGGAGGCGACCGCCTGCCACTCCTCCTCTCCGGACCATGGCCTGATCGGCCGATAGTTGGTAGGATCGGCAGGACTGGGCACTATACCAGTCCTAAATGAGAGGCGATACAAGCGAGTCAATACAGGAGACAACTCAGGCGCACAGGTCTTGAGAACTCTCGCTGGTATACCGTCTGGTAAACTAGCTTTTTTTCACGTCTAGACGACACAGTGCTCCCAGAACTTCTTTGTTCCTTATGCGAATCTCGGCCATCGAAGTGTCGCAGTGAGGCAGAGTCGGTGGAGTAGCACTGCCAGTGTCGAGACGAGAGTATTGGTAAAAAAAATGAATAGTTACGACATTGCAGCTAGTGTGAAGCACTAAGTTTTTGAAACTTCAAAAGCTTAAATTTCACGGAAACTATGATAAATAGTGATTAATGAATGGGTGGCTTGTTCAATATTTGGGGTCAGCCCTCCTGATACTGTTAAGCTATTCTAGGCAATTTTGTGTCATTTCTTATGTTGGGCCCATTGTCAGCAGGTCGTTCTGGATGGTTCGCCTCCAGGTAGTGGGTGGTCGACCTCATCCTCTTCTGCCCTCTTCTATGGCTTAAACGCGTCGAGTCATGTGGCCTTCGTTTCTGTGCTTTCTTCATTACATGCCCATACCACAGTATTACAATATTCCCTATGTAATACTGTGCCCATAACATCGCAAGCGGCTCTCACCCATGAGAGCCGCTTGCGATGCCGCTTATGCTGTATTCCAGCTACTTTGAAAAAAATAAAAATAAAATTCATTTAATTCAGATAACCTTGATCCATAATTATAGTCAAACCAATTCATTACAATTATAAAATAATATTAACAACATAATTACAATTTGAATAAAAAAGCTCCCTCGGATCAGTTTATGGACTTTATCCTATCTCGTGACACCAAAAAGCCCATCACAGCATCTTCATATTTCAAACTATGATAAATAATGATAATTAAATTATAGTTTTAAAATTAACAAATTAGCTTTCACAATTACATATTTTGTATGAGATGATCGCAGCATGTTTGTGCAAACATAAGAGTAACTAAGGCCGCGCCGGGCAGGCCGCGCCAGGAATACCAAGCAGCGGTCGCGCTCGCTCGCCAGGCCTCGGCTAATATTGTGCTGACTCACACACCTTTTACTAATGTACATCCTTTATCGTTTTATTTCCTTTTACGTCAACGCTGGCGTGATGCGTCTTAATTACAATCTGTTGCCTGTTCGTCTTAAGCCACCATTTAATTACCTGACATGTAGTAGTAGTGTTGGATCATTTGGTCTCCTTCTAAATGGTTGAGCTGAGTGGTGCTGACATACGCATCATACCGGGCGCTGTCAGTTGAGACTGATCATCTCTTATCTGATGATATTATTATTTCTCGTTATTACTATATTTGGATTTTTTAAACTTTATTTACATTGTTCCCACGTAATAGTAGCGACAAAAAACATGTAAGAGACCGAGATATTTGTAAAACATAGCATGACTGAAAAGAGTGTCCTTGGAGTTCCTTGGACATTCTTCTCCATAGAGATCTACGCTTTTAGATGTGGAATTACTATCAAGTTTTCTGACTGGCTGTAAACTTAACTATTCAAAAGTGACTGTGAAGTCACTGTGAAGTGTGAGTGAGTGTGCGTTATTTGAAATAAATGCTTTAAATCTTGAATCTTTGTATGTTTTTATTCTCATCGATTTTCGGTCGACGGGTGGGGATCGCAACACAAACTAATGATAGACATACATTTATTTATTTATTTATTTAAATCTTTATGCACATTTCACGCACCAACTATGGCAAAAAATTTAATTTATTACGAAGATACATGGATGTATGCATTCATGCAGCAGCGTTATATAATAAATAACCAAATAACATCAAGAATGCCAAGTCATGACAACAGTAAAAAAACCGGCCAAGGGCGTTTCGGGCCACGCTTAGTGTAGGGTTCCGTAGTTTCCCGTCCGTCACAATAAGTGTTCCCACTTGAGAGTTAAAAAATTGGGCTATTTGTTATAGTGAGTTGACATACTAAGTATGGAACCTTAAAAACGGGCCCACAGAGAACGGTGACTACTAAAGAAAGAGTTGTAGATTCCAACTACACATGGAAAGTTCGAAAAACCTATTTGAGTCCTACCACGAGTAGTGGAAGAGGTTGTAATATGGAGAGATAAACATCGTCATTTAGTAATTTAAATACTGTAGTATTGCTGTTACTAAGATAGTCTTCGTTAAAATCTCCAAAAATAAACCCAATTTCTCACAATGTGACAGAACTCTTAAACTACGATGACTTTCAACCAATTTTTTCCCCGTACAAGTTAATTCATGAATCCCCAAGCGACCACCGGTGGCCGCGCATCTATTGTCTTACTATTGTGTCTCTAATTGACGGTATCTGAAGGATTAAAAAAATTAAATACACTATATAATTTATTTAAACACAATTAAAATTTCCCAGTATACCAATAATTCTTATTAATAGCAAGAACAAATACCACCAATGCCAACGAGAAACCAACCGAACAATTCGACAATATAATAGCACATACCCGTCCCGACCCCATCAACTGAGGCAAAATCTTAAAAGCGCGAAGTAGCCCAAAGTACAGCGCTGTCTCTCGGGAAATTGGGTTACTAATTTATACAAACTAGGCGGGTTATGTATGTTGGGTTTTTGGTGGTAATTTTGGATTGCGTGAACCGATTTTAATCATTCTTTTTTTTTTAAAGAAGATACGTTGAGGATAATAAAATATGTATAAGTACTCGTACTAAATTAAAAGAAATACTTGCATATAGTGTTAAATTACAAACTTACTTTAGAAACTATTTTGTACAACTTTTCAAAAACGGTTTAACCCATCAAGTTTAAAATATTTTTTCTACAAAGTGTTTATAAAGTTTCACTTTCGAGATTTTTTTTTTAAATATTTTCTAAACATATGGTTCAAAAGTTAGAGGGAGTTCCTAGTTGACTACGGAACTCTAAAAAACACTTAAAATTACATAAGGAGAAACTGACTGACTGACATACTAGTATCAACGCATAGCTGAAACATATTGAAATAGAAACGTGAAATTTTGAACAAGGTTTTCTATTATTACGTAGGCTGAAACGAGGGTTCAAAGTTTCTAGTCTGTAAAACAAGTGCACCTTAGTACAACTTACTTGTTGTACTAAGTGCGTTCATACTTCGGGTTGTTTACGTTTTAAGTATAAAAGTATTAACACAAATTAAATAGATAATAATGTTGAAACCATTGAAATCCGATGGTTGCGTGACGCATAAGACCGGTCGTTGTGGCCACGCTTGGGGTAAGTCCAACAGTGGACGTCTTTCTGATGATGATGAACCATTGAAAATACGGTCAAGTGCAAGTCGTACTAGTGCCCCTCGTGCACCTTTCTAACAGTTGTTCTAACAAAATGTTATTATTTTGTTATGTAAGTACAAATTTACAGTTTGTTTTCCTTTACTTGTACTATAACTTGACAATGACCTTGCTTCTTGCTTTTCAGGATTCTAGGTCAACAGGAAGTAGGGCTTGGGTTGTCTTGAAGTCCCGGGACTTTTCGCAATTTTAGTTGTCTCGAGTCCCTGGACTTCGATTCGAGACTCGAGACGAGATAAGATTGTCAAAATTGATACGTTCAGAAAATGTTAAAACTAATGTATAAAGCCTTAAACAATTAAACTGTCATCTGTTGGATACGAGTGTTCTCCTTGTCCGGTAGCATTATTACAAAAATCTGAAACAGATTGTTGGACAAAGCTGTTGACGCTCTGACTTTTTTAATGGTCTATTTTATTAAATCAGCAAAGAAGTCTAATTAATGTGTTAGTGTATTATCTATTTAAAACACTCATTTATAAGTGTCTCATTATTTATATTTAGATTATTTAATTATAAAACAAATATGTGATTATGAGAATTAACAATGTTGTGATTATGACTAGATACTTGCATGAGTTACTAGATAACAGTAGTTATTAAGAATTAGTACGTTTTATCTAGAAGATTTAACTGCTTTAGTGAATCTGTGTGTGATTAACAGTTTTAACAGTTATTAAGACTGGAATTTATGGTAAAGTTATTAAGATTTAATTTTCTGTTTAATAAATGTTGATTTTTACAAAAGAAATGTACAGAATTTGATTATTGTAAAAAAATCAGAAATTAACTCAATTAAAATTCTTCAAATTTCAAACATGAATAAGTTTTTCTCTTAAAGGTCTCGATGTCCCGGGAATTCCCGGGACTTTGATTGAAGGCTGTCTCGTGTCCGGGTAATTTAAAATAGTCGGGAATTCCAAAACCCTAACAGGAAGTAACCTAGGCTTTGATTTCCTTAAGAGTGTCCAAATATGAACGGAGCATAAACGGCCTTATCTTTAAATTGCGTCGATTTAGAAGTTTGATGTTTTTCACTGCTACAAGGGGTATTGGAACTTGAGTACATATCTAAAGAAAATTATATTCCTTTGAAAACGAGTCTCTTGACAGACGGACAGATTGACAGTAAGGTAATCCTATAAGGATTTCGTTTTTGCCAATTGAGGTACGACACTCTAAAGAATATATATACCTATTTAACAAATCTTTACTAACTACCTATGTATTTTTTTTACAATTTTTATAAAAGAACAGAAGAAAAAAACCGAAGCATAGTACGAAGGTGATGCTTATTTCTAACGAAAGCAAACAAAACCCTTCCTCTTTATTCCTTTGAAAAGGAAAATTGAAAAAAAAGAGATGTAGACACTGTGCGTATAAGTAGAAGGAAAATGAGTACAACAATAAAATAATATAATATGCAAAAAAAACAAGATAATAATATACCTACAATTATAACTATATACATACACATCTTTCTATATATATAAAAATGACCCCCGTTTTCCGTTGTCACGACTTGGCATGAAAACGGCTTGACCGATTTGGCTGATTTTTTTTTTGTTGTGATTGTTATTGTGAGGAGAAGGTTCTTATGGAAAAAAAAATTAGGGTAGAGTAGGGTAGAGTAGTAGGGTAGAGTAGGGTAGAGTAGGGTAGAGTAGGGTAGAGTAGGGTAGAGTAGGGTAGAGTAGGGTAGAGTAGTGTAGAGTAGGGTAGAGTAGGGTAGAGTAGCGTAGAGTAGGGTAGAGTAGGGTAGAGTAGGGTAGAGTAGGGTAGAGTAGGGTAGAGTAGGGTAGAGCAGGGTAGAGTAGGGTAGAGTAGGGTAGAGCAGGGTAGAGTAGGGTAGAGTAGGGTAGAGTAGGGTAGAGTAGGGTAGAGCAGGGTAGAGTAGGGTAGAGTAGGGTAGAGTAGGGTAGAGTAGGGTAGAGTAGGGTAGAGTAGGGTAGAGTAGGGTAGAGTAGGGTAGAGTAGGGTAGAGTAGGGTAGAGTAGGGTAGAGTAGGGTAGAGTAGGGTAGAGTAGGGTAGAGTAGGGTAGAGTAGGGTAGAGTAGGGTAGAGTAGGGTAGAGTAGGGTAGAGTAGGGTAGAGTAGGGTAGAGTAGGGTAGAGTAGGGTAGAGTAGGGTAGAGTAGGGTAGAGTAGGGTAGAGTAGGGTAGAGTAGGGTAGAGTAGGGTAGAGTAGGGTAGAGTAGGGTAGAGTAGGGTAGAGTAGGGTAGAGTAGGGTAGAGTAGGGTAGAGTAGGGTAGAGTAGGGTAGAGTAGGGTAGAGTAGGGTAGAGTAGGGTAGAGTAGGGTAGAGTAGGGTAGAGTAGGGTAGAGTAGGGTAGAGTAGGGTAGAGTAGGGTAGAGTAGGGTAGAGTAGGGTAGAGTAGGGTAGAGTAGGGTAGAGTAGGGTAGAGTAGGGTAGAGTAGGGTAGAGTAGGGTAGAGTAGGGTAGAGTAGGGTAGAGTAGGGTAGAGTAGGGTAGAGTAGGGTAGAGTAGGGTAGAGTAGGGTAGAGTAGGGTAGAGTAGGGTAGAGTAGGGTAGAGTAGGGTAGAGTAGGGTAGAGTAGGGTAGAGTAGGGTAGAGTAGGGTAGAGTAGGGTAGAGTAGGGTAGAGTAGGGTAGAGTAGGGTAGAGTAGGGTAGAGTAGGGTAGAGTAGGGTAGAGTAGGGTAGAGTAGGGTAGAGTTGGGTATAGTAGGGTAGGGTAGGGTAGAGTTGGGTATAGTAGGGTAGAGTAGGGTAGGGTAGAGTTGGGTATAGTAGTGTGGAGTAGAGACGAGCGGGAGCGAAGCCGCGCGGGCAAAAGCTAGTAGTAAAATAAATATCACAAAAATACATACTAAATAATATATACTAATATGCATCGATGTCGAAATGGATAGATAGTGTTCTTTCACTCTTTTTTTAAAACACTGCAAGAGTTTGGCAGCCCCTAACGTCAGGCGGCATGTATGATTAGATCTTCTAACGTCTCTAGATAAAGGATTCCGTTTGACAAGCGACTTAAAGAAAGTAATCCTTTATTTATGGTAACGTTATGATTTATCGAGTATATATGGTTAAAATAAATATCAGCTCTTACTAAAAGATAACATATTTGATATCAAAAAAATAAACATGATTTCAGGTAGGAGGGTTAGATAAGAAAAATCCTTACTAATATTATAAAAGCGAAAGTGAGTTTGTTTCTTTGTTACGTCTTCACGCCTAAATGTCAAAACCGATTTTGATGAAACTTGGTACACGGATAGACCATGTCCTGGAATAGGACATAGGATACTTTTTATCCCGGAAGTATGTTCCCTTGGGATAATTTTCTGCTATCACGCGGGCGAAGCCGCTGGGAACAGCTAATAACTAATAAGCCAAATTCTGTGTTGTTTAAGCTAAAGAATGTGCTAAGTAAAGATAAGATAATAAACAACTACTACTTGTGTAATCGGGCATAATACTCGTTTTCATTAATACTGTGAATCTAATAATTTGAATCAAAAGTTTTGCACTATTGGATTTTCATCTCTCCAATATTCAGCGTTTTTATTTATACTTGCATTTATTTTGGGTGACACCTATTGGTACTAGAAAATAGCATAAGGGTTCGTTGTATATTTCAAACTTTTCCGATAAACTGTTTTTTTTTGTGATGGGGAAAGGGAAGGCCACGGTAGGTGTGCCCCGCCCGGGCAGAGCACCGCCGGGTCCTCGTGGGGACGCTCGGCGGTAGCGATATTTTGCGTACAGGCCATGGTCCGGAACGAAGAGGAGTGGCAGGCGGTCGCCCTTTCTGCGACGCAGTAATGCTATCGAAGAAGGCGGCCGCACGCGCGAGACAATGGCCCTTGCGCCCCAGCCACCGGGATTCTAATCCCGATTTTCTTCGACCGTAGGTGCGGGCTCGCGGACGGTGAGCACCGGGGAGCTCGCCGTCCGACCACCCGGCAACCGCCCAGACCGAGCCCAAGTCGTCGACGGCACGTAGTGTTTCACGCGCGCCTCTAGGTGTTGTCAGCAACCGCGTGGGCCCAGCAGGGTCGAAGCCTACTAGGGCTAGGTATGGGTGATGCGAAAGAGATCCCGTGAAACAATGGCAAAGATGGAACAGGAGTGGATTTTTAGTCGGTAAAAGTCTGACACTATTTCCTGCTTCACCCAAGGGCGGGAAATGTAATGTAGATGATTTTTCCACCTAAAAAAAAATACATTTGCAAGATTTGTCCTACACAAACATTAAACGTTGCTGGTTAAAAAAATTATTATGTAATAAATAAATTAATGCTTGTAATTAATGAAACCTTTGATTTAAGTCTTTAAAATGAATCAGTATAAAACCACATATTCCCAAATCAATAGTACCTAAATGGTTGTGGCTGGTTCAATAACTTCGAATAGATGTTCGATCAAGTTTGTTATTAGAATTTGAAATGGTATTCAAATAGGATGTGATTACGTTTAACAGTAGTATGTGATGATATCCAAATTATGTGATTATAGCTGAATGCTGAACGCTGCACGCGTGCAGTAATAACATTGTCTGTAGGTATTTAGAGGGATGTGTAGCGTGACTTCGTTGTTATTGCATCTCTGCCGCCATGACATACGTAGCTCGAATGAAAACAATGTCATATTAGACAATGTAGGAATGTACACGTTTGGAATTTGTACATACAGCTGTGTTGGGTTTGAAGAGTAGTTATTGAAAAGGTATTTTGTGTCGGCAGCTAGCCCTCGTATCGTACAAGGTTTTTATAATAGTAAGCTCATAATAATTAACTGATGTACTGTGCTTCCAGTGAGATCGTGTTTGTTAATAAGTACTGTGCAGTGTTGAGTATGGTCTGATGCAAAAAGTTTGCATTCAACAATCACAAATTATTATCTCATTCTGCGATTATTATCTTCAAAAAAATCTTGGTTGATATCGTGTTGAATCAATATCGCCTAAAAGTAAGTATATAAAAGGAACGCGCCTAACCGTGCGTTAATCCCGGAGAGAATATAGCCAGTGTGTAACTTCTCGCCCCTTTATCGTACCGTTGAAATCGTACTTCTTTGTGAGTAATCCCTCCACGTCCCAGCGATGTCGCCGACGAAGATAGAGCACGATCTTCACAAATAATGTCACATGCGATTCGTTTCAGACGACGTGACTCGCATCACCGTGGCTACCCGCCGTGCCGTGCATAATGGGATAAATATGCTGCGGTTATGTGCCCACACATGCCCTCAAATTAAGTGAGCGCTATTTACTGCACGCGGCGAACTTCCTTCCAGCTTGATTAACTAGATGGTGTTTACCTTCACATGCTGCTTATTAAATGCAAGAAGTTTTCAGCGACGCGACTGGGCTTTGCTTAGCAAGCGCGCGCGCACTCCCGCGTCCTAGCGTGCATTAGAACAACACCAAACTATCTTCGTATACCTACGTTTTATGCGGACTGAATTAGAGCCGCGTTTCACCAGGATATGTTTTGATAGGCACCTGGAAACGTAAAACACCTTCTACCTACAATAAAACACAAAACAACAGCATGACTGGGTGTTTTCTTTTATGAGGTATTTATATTTTGTTACTTTCCTCGTAGCAATAACGCAAAAGCATATTACTTTCACTTTATGTCTTTCATGTAAGATCACGTTTGTCGGCGGCTGTAGGTAGTTGTAGCACTAATTTTCTTATAAAATCTTCCTAATACTTCGAAAAAAGTTTGCAATCCCAGGAACGTCTCAAGTAAAATATGTAATTTGAGATAAAGCGGCATCCCATTCCAGATAAGAGGCAGCACGGCTCACGATCCACGTCGCACGTCGCGCCAGCCCACAGCCCACTCGTTACAGCCCCGAGCGAGGTGTGATACAAAATCATCAATCTTTCCCGAGATTGTACTATTAAATGCCTCTTCGCTCTTTTCCCTCGAACTCGGGACCAGAAACAAATGTAAAAAGTTGTGTGATAAGTTCAATTTGAATTTGTAAAGCCCCTTTCAGCGTTTCTCGCCTGTTTATCTCGGCGAGGAAAGAACGGAAAATACAAAAGTAAGAGATAGGAAATGAAGAGGCGGAAAAAAGTGTCGGGCGAGGAACAAACGCGGAAAAGTTGGCGTTATCCGGGAGACAAGTTAAATCGCAATTTATTAGGGCGTACCAGTGGGCTTAGCAGGCCGGCGTGGAGTAGTGCCGGGAGGCTACGGGACCACGCCGCCACGGAGTCAGAACAGTGTCGTTCGGTAGTAATTCTTTGAGCTTGGATAAAATATGTCAACATCCTAAAAGTCCCACATTAGGCTAATACAAAACCAACAGTGCTGCAGTTGCGCGGCGGGTGGCAGGCGGCGCCGCGGCGCGTGCTTATGTCGCGGTTGTACTATCAGCGTCTCCAGCCTCACTCACAAATCTTTATTCATGCCCCATATTTACTTGCAGCGTGCGAGAGTGCGCCGCAGAATATTTTAACATACTTTCAATCTGAATTATTGAGGCCGCATCAACATGTTGCTCTATAAAATCACGAGCTTAGACATTTTCTAAAACCCGACCATGAAATATTACAGTGTGTTGGAGTTTTAACTAAAAACATAATGTTAAATGTAGTGTACTAATTTTCGGTTTGAGTAATGTTACGAAAAATATATATTTTTTAAATAACCTGAAATAAAAGCTTCCGCTTTGCAACAAAACAAACAAAATCGAATTGTTTTTTTTCTTATTAATTTATATTACTCGTATAAGAATTTTGTCCTGATTGTTTGTAAGATTGTTGAGTAAATTAAACAAAATATATAAGCCTCCATTTTTCAAGAAAACCAATTAAATGGTTTTTTTTTTAATAATTTCGAATAAGTTTTTATTACACTGTCCATAACTACTAGCTGTTCTTTTTTATTTACCCCACTTTCTCCTACTTTAAATAACAGCTATCCTGGAAAGCAATTTCAAGAGAAAACTGATGATATGATAGAAAAAGAAAAAAAATATATTTTGTGCGCCTACCACATTGTCTCTTCACCTCCCTAGGTTGACTGGTAGAGAATGCCTAAGGCATTAAGTCCGCCTGTGAATTTTGTGTTACATGAAGATTAAATAAATTAGTCAATTAATTAAGTAATGGCTGTAGTCATACTAAACCGACTTTCCCAACATATATCTTGCCTCTTCGTGATTTAATTCTTGCGAATTTAAGTTTTTACAGCATACCTGCTAATTGTGGTGCGACTAATCGGATCCGCTTCCGTGTGCAGATTCCATTATCTGCAGGATCGTGTCCGCTGGCCCATACATATTCATACGGCGGCGAGTCGCGCGCGAGCACGGCTAAATCACCGACGCTATGATCTCATTTTTATAATCGCATTCCCTTTTCTCGTTCTCAACTTCAGAATACTTGTAACTATTCTGGTATCGGTCTCGGAATCTATTTCTTCACTGAATCAACGCCTGTTCACTTCGACGCTACTTCCGTCCGGAAGTTGTAGAAACAAACTTTTTAATTAGTCTGCGAGGACAAACAAGCTGTGCCTCTTAGTTCCTTCGATACTCTGCGACGACGTACCTACTTGTCGCAACAAATAGGATTCTACTCCGACCTCTCGCTTATTTAAAGTGATTTATCGAACAACCAACCACGTGAATACTCGAACAGCTTATTTATAACATTAATTAACGAAGTTCAGGTATATTTCACAGTGAACTTGTAAATTAATTAACCACATAATTATGTGCCTGTATCTGAATCGCTCCAACTATGCAGGAAATCTAATAACATAACAGGATTGTTTGTCTTAGAGCGAGATGCTTTAATGAATAGTCAACACACCGACTACGTGGTATTGTAGCAGGTCGCCATTGTTATCTCAGTGGTATCGCAGCATCGCGTAGCGGCACGTCGAGGCGTGGTCTAACAACAGCTGCAGGAGCGGTGTGCGCCCTTGGCACTTGACTACAATTTTCGGGACGAGCAATTTTTAATAAAACTTCGCTAAGTGACAATTAATTGGTGTTGAAAGCATTGTAATTAGGGTGTTAATTTGCGCGCGCAGTGGCTGCCGACTGGCAGGCGCCACAATTACACCAGCCTCCGTAAATCATAAACATCAACCCTCCATTTAATCTAAATAGTCCGTCGTTAGTCGAGCAGGCTGCGTCTAATTTGTCTCCTGTAACTGTAGATTAATTTATTAACATTAATTACATGACAATACGTATTACCTTGTTTGTAACGAATTTCGCAAGTAAGATTACGGCTGAGTGTATCATTTGGATTGCTATCATTTTTTTTTTGGCATTTGTTGGAAATTAGTTTAAATATGAAACTAGAAAACACTATACTTTTCGATTACAAATCATCTTAGTGTGTCGATGACCAAATATTTTTTAAATGTTATATTATATTTTAACCAGTAGAATCATTAGGTCTATACAAATCCTTTTAGCCAACAGATCTTCTTACACTACCGATAGATCAGTTTCAAGCTACCCACCTAACGAAGATTTATGACAATATTAAACCATATTTTATTTGTAAATTCAGCGTTGTTATTACAGAAGCCCGCCATCCAATTTCCCCGTTTTTATTAATTTTCTTTTGCAATATGTTGCATCAGTTTCCTAAACTATAACTGGCTTGGATGAAACTAAATTGAGCATAACTTTTTATGGGGCTTTTTGTTCCGAACTCTTCTAATATATGTAGCTACTCCACTTTACCCATCGAGACAACGACTGATGTCAGACTCCTTGGAACAAATTGTACAAGAATATAAAAAAAAAAACAGAATGAAGAGCAGTGGTAGTCCAGGTATCGGCCCCGACTTACGAATTGTACATTGTGAGTTCAAACCTGCGCTTTACTTTGTGCAATTTATGTCATCATCATTGTTCTCAAAACGGTGAACAAAAACGTCGTGAGGCAACCAGCATCTCCTAAAACTAATCATGAGACAACCAGCACTGGGCCCGCATAGTAGATACAGCCCATTCCCTTCTCCTAGAGAGGAGGCCTGTGCCCCAGTAGTGGGAATAAGGCTGATTATAGCTTATGCTATAGACATGAATAAAAAAATGTGTTGTATGTTGTTTGTGCAAGTGTAATTACCACTGATATGAACAACAGAAAATAATAATTGCATTGGACAAATTCTGCCGATGAAAATACAATTGGATTTACGGCTAGTGGATGATAGAGCTAATAGACAGAGATTCGTATTTCGTATTCGTATTTCTATACGTACGTATGTGTATGAAATAAATAATGCACGCGACTATGAGGCATTCCACTTTGAAACGAAAAATATTTTCAAAGTGCCATCAATACATTTCATTCAATTTGCATGAATTTTGTCCACTGCAGAGTGCTTTAGCTTTTACCACTTTAGTTGCCACCTTTCAAACCTGCTGGCTTTATGACACTTTTTCGGTATCTATATTTGATTGAAGTTTACAAAAAACGAGGAAGTTTTTAACGTTTCCAGTGATTTATATAAATGACACAGGCTACAGGGCAGTATAGGGTTAGTAAATAATTATCTTTCTCTGTTCTAATACACAGTAATTATCTTTCTTTCTCTCAATATAGTAAACTTTATAGCCAAGTGTTACAAATGTATTCACTTATCCATGAAATTAACGAAATTTTCTTTTAAAGCAAAATATTAATTTGGAAGCTGTATTATTCATCCCAAGTCGTCGACGGCGCGCACTGTTCCCGCGCGCCTCAAGGAGCTGTCAGCAACGGCAGGGACTCAGCTGGGTCGAAGCCTACCGGGGTCAGGGTAGGCCGAAAGGTAGAAACCCTCGGTACGAAAGGCATCGAAGGAACAGGAGTGGGTTTTAAGTCAGTAAGAGTCTGACACTATCTCCCGCTCCACTCAAGAGAGCGGGGATGTCATTAGGTAATTTTCCCACAAAAGCTGTATTATTAAAAAAAAACTGTTAAAAAAATATTCATCACGACTGCCCCGGGACAGTTAGCTTGTTTTGTACGTACACAATCTGTGATATGTCCGTTTCGAAGGTTTGAATTGTGCTGGGTTTTAAATAAAGGGCGAGGGCAAAGCGGTGCTGTTTGGGAAATTGTGGAAAATTGCCCGCGGAAAAATTACGCAGAGGAGCGGACGCCGGCCACATGGCGCGCGACGATACGCCCTACATAACTGATGACTTTCCAATGGCCATTCATTCGCGGACACACCGACAGCACCGCACCCGAGTCACCGCGCGCTCTTACCACCACACATTCTCGTATATTTGTGGCGCCACTCCTGTGCCCATGGCTCAAATAATTACTTGTAGTGCCGACTATTCATATTAGTTTGTGTGCAACGATTTACTTTTGAATGCTCAACTTTATATAGAAGTAAAACTATGGCAATATTGCAATAATAATCAAATCTAAATCAGTGCACTTGTTTGATCTGTGATTGTAAACGAGCTTAATTTGAGATGTTGTACTTTGTTTTGTAAACACACATTTACACCTATTATAGTATTTACACCTATTCTATATATACAAGTGTGGGTATTGCGATATGGCAGAAACGTTAATATGAATACCCAAATTAGATGAAACTAGTTTTAAAAACTTGGTACAACATATATCCCTACTGCTAGTTAGCTAGTTATTCAGGTGCTGTGTGCACACTAAAGCATACTCACTTCTCTATTTACCTAGCCAGAATAAAAATCCAGTCTGTTTAAGTTCTCGTGTCTAGAAATACAATCTAATCCATAATTTGTATTCAACCTAATGAATAATGATAGGCTGCCCCTGTCACTGGGGACTCCATACTCAATGTCGAAATTGACAAAATGTGTGTAGGCCGATATGTACAGCCCTTTCATACCTGTCAAAACCTTTCAAGAGCACAGATGCCTGTGTTTTATTTTCATAAAAAAAGAATTAAAGTTAGTTGCTCCAAGTAGCTTTAACGATAACTGCCTCATCAGCCATCAAATCTCCGGATTCTCTGGTTAAATGAAATTCGGGTCGTGGGCAAATGACATAGATATCTCTAATAAACTAATTCGTCTCTTTTATAACGTTTTTTTTACAATATCAATGCATGTTTTTAGAAGCAAATAATGCTATTAAAAAGAAGTATGTGTGTTTAATTAGCACCCATAGTTATAATAGCGTCAACGATAGCGATAAAATTAAGGTGGAGTTGCGCTATTTTGAACTTTTTAAAACTCTAGTAATCCACAAAAAATATTTAACTTGACAATATGACCAACCACTAGATAAAAAAAAACCCAATCAAATTTTCTCATACATGGATAATAAAAGTTCTGATTTCAATGTAGATATGAATTTTAAACAAACTAAAAGTGCACATTAAACCTTATATTATTTTTTAAACGTTTTTTTTTCTCACATAATTAGGTCAATTTAATTAAAAATCATTTGGGGTGTCTGAGGTTTTGCGCATTTAACATTACACGTTGTATATTATTATTATTATAAGCAACTTAATTTAATAATTCTTTATTCTATTTGCAATATCTATTATTTATTTATTTATTGTGCACAAGTTGACTGGTAGAAAATGCCATGTGGCAATAAGTCCGCCTTTGTACCACTATTAATGTACATGAAGTTTTCATTGGCAGTACCCATTTAAAACAAAAAATGTATAGTGCAACATTCAAATTTTATAAATATGTATTTGCCAGAAGTTGCTTGCTTAATACATACCAAGAAATGAAAAACATTACCATCCTGTTATTCACATTTAGGTACCTTTTCGTTAAAATTTGCAGTAGTTTTTTTTTCTTTTTATGATTAAGTATTGTGGACCACCAATTTTACGGTCTTTTTTTGTTGGGTAAAAATCATCCAAATGACATCCTCCGCCCTTGGGTGGAACGGGAGATAGTGTCAGACTCTTACTGACTAAACAACCCGCCCCGTTCCTTTAGAATAGAAATACTTTTATTGGGTATAGACACAGCACAACGGTTATATACACAAGGTAAACAAAAATAAAAGTACAAAATACGCCGAGCGTGCCCGCACCGAAAGGGTGACCACCTCAGCATTTACTGGGCGTTAGACACCCAGCGCTGATTTTCAGTTTCTTCTTGCAGGAGCAGCTCCGACCTACCTGCTGTTCTAGCGTAAAGAAGTAACAAATGATTATGTTTATTCACAAACTTTATAACATTAATGTGATTTTACAATTTCAGTGTAAGTAGCTACGTACTTAGAAGATTCATAACTATTATTTTTTTAGTACTGGACTTCTATCTTACCTGTACCACTAAACTGACATATCATCGCAATATCGGAGTTAGGCTTCGTTCATATGGAGCATTCGGTACGATATTTTCACGTAGTACAATACAACACAGCTGTTCACACGGCGACCACTCGGTGCACTATTTTCCCTTAGCAAAAACGAACAAACAGTAGATAAATGAGCGCTACTATGGAACCACGATAAAAATCGAAACGATTGCGATGTCTCAGATAGCAATGGCAAGCAAGATTTCATCCAACATGTAAATAATGAAACAACCGAATGCTAGTCATGGACTTCAAGGACTAACTCTTTATTAATAAGATTTGAACACTTTAAACATATGATACACTATGCTATTCACTATATATTCTTATTAGTATCATAGTAGCAAAATTATATTTTTTAAATAACCCCCGACGCATAAGTCTATAAAAAGTAAAAAGAACTGGTTAAGACGAATCTAACGAGCCTGAACGCGATGGGTTTTCTGGTACGCTTTTCAGGGTTCCATCAGCCATCTCTCAGTTCTAGCATCAAGTCCTCGTCATCCTGAAAAATGTATAAAACAAGTTAAGATGAATCTAATAAGCCCAAACTCGATGGCTTTACTGGTAAGCATTCCAGGATTCCATCAACTACTTCCCAGTTTTATCACCAGGTCCTCGTCATAATGACAAATGTATAGAACCTGGTTAAGACGAATATAAATGAGCCAAGACTAATAGGCAATCCAGGGTTATGTCTCTTACCATCGAGCTCCATCATCAGACCAACTCTATAGCACTAACATGTTCGTAACTCATAAGTATTTCTAATACTAAGTTACACATACGTTTGAATGTAAAGTAAACACCCATTATGTGTTTAAGATTTCTACCACAGCTAACAAACGAGCTAATAACCTTGAACCTAAACAGATCTTCATAAATTGTATCTAGAATAATCTCGATTGCGGTTTTTTTTTATTTGACAACTGACGTTCAGTTGTCAAATAAAAAAAAAACCGCATCAAAATCGGTCCATTCGCTTAGGCGCTACGATGCCACAGACAGACAAACAGGACACCTCAAACTTATAACATCCCTCTTTTCCGTCAGGGGTTAATTACAAATAGTATTTTTTAAATCAAATATAAACGTTTTAAATCTGTGGGAAGGGGAAACTGTCAAATAACAATTTTTCTTTTTTTCTAGTGGGAAAATCATCCAATGACTTCTCTCGACCTTAGGCGGTGCGGAAGGGTTGTCAGACTTTTACTGACTAAAAATCCACTCGTGCTCCTTGTTTGCCTTCTTTCCAGGGCCCCGGGGTTCTATTTCGCATCGTCCATGGCCTCAGTAGGCTTGAACCCAGCTGGGCCCCTACGGTTTCTGACGTCTCCATGATGCACGCTACTATGTGTCGTCGACGACTAGGGCTCGGTCCGGACGGTTGCACGGCGAGCTATTCACTGCTCGCCGACGCCCCGCCTCATGCGGAAGATAAGGACGGCTTGTTGCCTTTCCAACCACTCCTCAGAGAGGGACATCATTAGCTACTTACGTACAAAAAAGATAGCCAGATGCACCTACGTTAAACACCAGCGTACAATACACGCTACGTGCTAATACGTGTTCATATTTGTATACAATATAGAATTAAGAAATACCCACTCGTACCCTCAATCTTCCTAGTACCGATATTTAAAATGCTAATTTCTGCTTCATTTAATAACAAATTTTTGATCCTGTTTTGAGAAATAGTTTTGTTTTTAAAGTTTTCTGAAATTAGTATAAAAAATTAACCACACTTAACACTAAAATACTCAATTATGAATCCATCATCACTCCATATTATATTTTATCTCTCAAGGCCGGACGCACACATTCGGTTTCCGGATTAGGTTTCCCGATGAGGAATTCAGATTCGGAAACCTAAATGCTCTTACCACACGTTCTTACTTTTTCCGAACGAAAAAAAAAACCTGACATTCGTTTCGAAATTTTCTCCGTGCGTCTCTCACGGAACCCCGAATCTGAATTTCTGATTGGAAAACCTAATCCGGAAAAAGAATCTGTGCGTCCGGCCTAAGGGTACTTAATTTTTCTACATAATATTATCACCATTTTTGCCGAAAGACATCCACTACTGGACAGAGGGCTCCTTGAAGTGACGCTTCATCGACCAGTCCCTCGGCGTCGATCTTATCCTATGGACTTCCATGTTCTCCTTACTGCGCGCAGTTAGGCCCAAATACCAAAACCAGTTTGAATGAGTGGGGGTACGAAAAAATGCAAGCAGTGACTGTAAATTTGATGGATCAAGGTGGAGTAAAGTTGGAGCATGTTATAACTTTTATTGTAGGTATTATTAATTTGATCGTTGTCAATATTTACGAAACTATGATGTTAATTATATCGCAAATAATAAACTACATGACACATACATAATTCATATTCGAATTACCAATACCTTGTTCTGCATTTAAATTAAAATGTCATATCCGTATTGATACAAATGTATTCATAGCTTCTCGGCCGCTAGGTGACCGGTATGCGGCGACATTTCGATGCGATGCACACAGGGGCGGCGGTGCAATTATTTCGCGTAATAGGATTATTTCCAATAATATTAAGGCTTACCTTTTCTTAAAATAAATTTGTATCAAATATACAAATATTTGATATAATAACGCATACTCTAATATTATATATATTCGTTTGAATATTAGGTTCTAACTGACGTGTGTGACTCGCTTATTAGAGCAATGACCGAAATAGCGCGCCTATTTAAAAATAACTCCTGTACTTAAACTTGCATAGTTGCTCGAGGGAAAAGTATGTAATCCCGGAAAATTTTAAACGTCAGTCTCCTACATCATTGGTTGATTATCACTTAAAATAGAGCCTAAAAGGCACAATTAAAACATTGCTTTCGCTCAAGAGAGATAGTTAGAAAAGCTGATAGAAACATAAAAGCTTGCAGTTTCCGATTTCCGTCGGGTTATTGTCGTGGCGCAACAATTGAAGACAGGAATAGAGTTTGAATAATTTATTTTAGGTACAGTTGTCACGTGTTTGAACAGGGTGAAACATGGGCGATTCACTCAGCCAAACAGTGGCGTACAAAGCAAGAGCACCGGCCGGCCGCTCACCCGCTCCGGTGCACCGTTTTTCCGCCTCTCAACCTTTAAATTGAAACAAAATCGTACACACCGTTTCAATTGCGTTTATATACGTGCCTAACTGATGCAAACGTGAAACACGCGAGAATTATATTATACAAAAGTCATTCATGGGTGTGCACCCATGAATGACTCTTTGAATCATATCGTTTTAGTATTTTCATATTTGAAACGTTTTTGCGAGAGGTTTTTGTAAAAAAACTGGCCAAGTGCGGGTCGGACTCGCGCACGAAGGACGCCGTACCGCCCGTAGCAAAAAACGGCAAAAAAAAACACGTTTCAATAAACGTGATTTCTTTTTGCCGTTTATTGTATTGTGTGCAAAACCTGAATATAGTTTGTTCAGGATCAGTAACTGAATCAATTCCAATTATTTTTACACCATGTTATATCTTCTTAAAAAAGGTCACAAGTTGGATACCAAAGACACTCCCCTCAGTCGCCCGGATGGCTCGGTGACCATGTATTTGTGATGACAACCAGGTAACATAACAAGTTTATACCTGATTGGGTCGTTGTTCATGATACAGTATGAAATTTTGTATAGAGATTCTTTACATAAAAATACTAGACACGTGTTTCGGGTTTCGCACATACTGAAACTAATGTTGCATAAATACCTATGGTATTTGTTGTTATAGCAGGAACAGAACTACATCATCTGTCAAAATTTCAACAGTCTAGCTATCGCGGTTCATGAAATACAGGCTGGTGACATACAAATAGACAGCGGAGTCTTAGTGATAGATATAGTGGTAAAACGGGACCCCCGTTTTACCTTTTGGGTACGGAACCCTAAAAACTGAACATCCTAGTTCAGTATGCACCAAGCCGTGGCTGGTGAAGACAGAGTTTCTGGATGAATCTAAAAGTAGTTCGAACTTGCTTGTCTCTGTAGGTTTTGTTTTGTTTGCGTGGTTGGTGACGACGGCGAGACTTCCTACTTGGATGAGATTATTTGCTGCGTTATCGGGTTTATTGATATGGTAGTAGGTTACAAAGATCTCTGAAACAAATATCAATGAACGCCTTCTTATTTGGATTACTTATGAAGACAAGTAAGAAGTTCTTAGTTGAAGTAGTCAAAGTGGCCGAATGAAGCACTGCTATAAAGTTTACAGTTTAAATATACGTACTTACTCACTGAAGTGGTTCTATCTAGCAGCATCGTCTTTACGTTGAGGTAGCGCTTGCTGTATTGTTTTTTAAACCGGGAGTTTCTTTAGTAGTAGAAAGGGTGTTTATTATATTAAACATAGGTACTTAATTTTTTTTCTGCATTTATATTTATAAATTTATTTATATACTTTATTGTACACCAAGATATATTCGGTACAATAAACCATTTTGTATATTGTAATATACAAAAAGGAAATCTTATAAACACAAAAACTATACAATTGACGGCCTTATCACACTCGGCGATTTCTTCAAGGCAAGCTGGAAAGTTACTTTTTTATCGTATTCAATTTTTACCCGTTTCTGGCGAAAACAAAAGAAGTGGTATGTGTTTGATTTTATTTATAATTCGTGTAACTTGTGTGTTGTGAAAATCATTTTTTTTATGATAGAATTGTTGCAAAACACCGGTTTACGTAAACAAAAACGAATTATGTACCAATATCAGAATTTTTACGATTATCTTGAAATCCTACATTTCCCGTAAAGACTGTTGCGCTAACACTCATCATAAATGACAAGTGAGTAAGTCGTTGTTCAAAGGTGTTAAGTAGTGGGAAGCGTAGCGGAGTAGTCGTCGTGTCGTCTCCGGAGAGCCACCGCCCACCACCCGCGCCAGCCGAGCCACGCCAGCCACCCAGCCAGTCGGGAACAGACAGGACTCTTTTGATACATATTTTATGCTGTTCACTACTCTACAACGCGTATCTCACGATATCTCCTTTTGCTTAGATTAAAATAGTTTATTTTACTTTCTTTTATATGTATGACTCTCATTGATATTCACTTTGTTCTTTCTTTGCGAATCATGGCAAATATTTTGAACTTATACCAATAAGTTATACCAGTAAGTCGAGATATTTCAGCTCGTTGGGTAGGTATCAACCTAGCTAACTAATAAATATTTCGACGGCTTTTAAACAAAACTCTGCGATCGTAGGGTATACACTGTCCATTGTGCTTCGTTCAATGTCTGTGCTAATCCCGGTTTTACAGTCTTGTAATTTTTGCGATCTTGTTTTGAAAGGGCAGGAACATTACAAAAAGAAGAGGGGCCCGTTTGAAAGAAGACCGGATAAAAAACCTGCGGTCGGAATTTGTTGCTGAGAGGGTGGCTGGTAGAACTTGCTTGCTCAAAATTACACGTTATCGACATTTTGGAATAAAAGCTGTTTAAATAAATGTATTGAAAAATTCAGCCAGCGAAAGAGATTACATTTTGCATTAGAGTTGGTGGTGTTTTTATAAAGTTGTGATTAGATTCACAAGATATACATCGCTGGATGCGGATGAGCTTGCGTAGTGATGTTCTCGAAGCGAACTTGTTTTCGATGTGGCTCCGCTAAGAGTTAAATAAATTAGATAAGACGGGATACACGCCGATGCCGATGGAGGCACTTGGCAACTTTCTGCCTTGTCAACACTTTTATGTGGGTGTAGGTATCTACAGTTTGTCGTATTACGCATATAGTGCTTATATTGAGGGAAAATTACGTACTTAATTGATCTGCAGCTGCTATCTAAGATTAAAAAAATGAGGTATGTGTAAACCAAAAAGAGACACATCTAATTGCAGTACTTTATATGATATTGGTCCGTAAATATTCTTGGCTGCCTCTTCTCTCGTCTGTGGCGGAGGGCTCCAGACTCCTGCAGGCCGCCATGAACCATCCTTCAGGATATTGCGGCAATCAACACACTTGACAGACGGATTGATGATCGCACTACACTGTTATTTGTACACGTAATGTTTTATAGATTTACAAATGGTTCCCACCACCTTAGGTTGAGTGGTAGAGAATGCCTAACCTTTGTACCCTTGTGATGCATGAAGATTAAATTAAATAAAACATGGTTATGAAGGTACGGATTATGTCAACTATTTATTCATGTACGCACGACACCATGTCGCCAACATTGCCACTGTTTTACATAAATCAGGAAGTCAAAGTAGCATTTTTTTTTATCGCTTCCTCTTGAAAAGTCCCTCAAAGCAGAGCTACCGCACCGCGCCGGGAACAGACGCGGAATATTGTCTGCCTGCCCGCCTCGCATTTCTAAGCTCGGACGCTTCATTTAATCAAAACCTCGTCCTTTGAGTGTTTATTTGACAAAAGTATCTTCAAACGGCTTGGTATTTTTCTATTTGGTCTACGGATGCCAGCTAATCCATTAACATAAAATAAACCCTCTTTGAAACATCTTCTGGTTTCACTAAGCACAGCTTCTAAGAAACTCAAGTTTAGATCTGCAATACCAAGTACGTACGCCACGAACTGCTTCATGTAATTTGGTTAATATAATCGAAAGAACGAGTCACTTGTAAGGAAAGTTTTAATATCTATTCCGATTAGATTCAGTGTCAGGAAGGAACGCAGATAGCGTCGGCGGAGTTGGAAGGAAATATTAGATGGATCGGGCTTCGAATACAAATATGGGGAGATAGGGAAATCGGATTTGCCAGTAGTCCCAGACGTGTCGTATTATCGGACTCTTTTTGTGAAACATATCACATTTTAATAAGACAAGCTTCCAATACGACGTCGTTCATAACCGATGTTTCGTGTCCACTAAAAAGGGGTTCTGGGATAAGTTATTACAAGACAGTTTTAGGAATATGAGTTACGTTTCGTTACTTGTTTGGTTTACTTCCCAAATTTTCTTTCTGTTACCTTTATTTTTTGGGTGGGAATCTTCAAATAACTCCTACCGCTATGGGTAAAGCAAGAGGGAGTCAGACTTTTACCCACCTGTGCTTCTTCAGTTTTCGAATAATTCCGCAGACCTGAAACCAATCTATCTTAATAATTTATTCAAACATACGAATACAATAATGTCACAAAATCTTTACCATAACGTAGACATTATCGAGTTTTATAAAGTAGGTACGGATCTAGGAATCGTATTGGATTCTTATTCGAAAACCGAGACTTGGCAATGCTATCCCTCAAGGGTTGACCTTTCCACTGTCACCCTTTTCCAGAGCGATTTGCCGTTGAGATTCCACAGATTAAGGACTTCATTTTCTTTTTCAACAGTTTACGGATAGAAAAGTGGAGATCTAAATCATGATCCATTTAAAAAGTTTTTTCAAAAGACCAAAAGTTGTTCTTGATTCAACAACTTTTATTTTTATGAAATGGTTTATTATGAAGCGTCCTGGTAGTATTGTAATTCGATTTTAATAGGAAGGGAATTAGTTTAAATTTTATAAAACCTAATATTTTTACGTGGCTTCTTGAAGCACGTAGCGGCACATTGAGGCTAGGCACGGCACGTGGAGGCGCGGTGTGGACGGTGAGGTACGATGCGGCTCGGTGTACTCAGTACGGGCGGCGTCCAAAAGCACAGCGGAGGGGTCGCGCCGCCCGCCGTGGATTGTTCGCTCACTAATTAAATCTCGCCGACGACGACGCGGTTTCAAACCGACAGCCTCTTAATTATTGTTCCGGCTCTTAACATCTGTCTTAATGTCACTTTCTGTTTAATTCCGAAATTCTTTGGCTTTAGATATGTTATAAATGTTAATTTCTTCCTGTAAAATCTTAATTATTATTAAAGTGAACCTCTTCAGTAGGTACATGATCAAAAATTAAAAGTATATTTACAAGAAAAAGTTGTGTTAGCTTAATACATTATTTAACTGCCGTCATCTGAAGGGGCACGTACGTCGGCGTCCAATTGCTAATACTCTTTTCGAGTTGGTTAAAAAAGCTTTTATTGCTTTAAGAAGGTAACTGCGAGAACATCCGAAAGTTTTTAATTTTCTTACTGGTATACAAATTGGTTTCTGAAGCTACAAAAGGAGCACACGCCGCTCTGCCGGCGCGCGGCGCGAGCGGCCGAGGGCCGAATACAAATTAAGAGGCAGACTTCGTTCGCGCAAAACTAGTTAATGTGTGCAACGTCTGGATTTGAGATAGTTCTAAAAGCAAGGCGACTATCCACGAAAGCTAATCATTCACTTTATAACTTACTGGTGCTGTCTCGGAAATGCTCGTTGGTGACGACTTCATTCTTCAGTTTTAGTTGGAAAATGCATAATTTCGTTGCGGAGCTTCCTTGTAACAAATTCGCCTTCCGACGAAAGAAAATTCTAAAATATAAACAAGTTTACGATTGCCAGAGGCACTATTTCTGATCTTATACATATTTGAATTTAAGAAATGAATAAAAGTTGTAATTAGTAGTCGGCAGGGGGAGCGGCCAGGCCGCGCGGCTGCCTCGAACGCTTTCTTAATTATTTATGCGCTGCAGGCTCAATAAGGAGCACATTTGCTTCACTGCGCCAAATTAACACTGATAACAAAATAGCTTCTTACAATAATTCAGTTCTGAAAAAATTTTTGGTGAACTCTAAAGTTTTTATAAATAATTCAGTATTAAACCAGGGTACTTCTGCAGAAAATAAATCGAATGTGTATTTTTTACTTAAACGAGTACATTTGGAAAGTCAAATTAGTTGAGTATATTTTTAAGAAGTAGAGGAGATCGGTCGGCGGCGGCGGCTGCGGCGAGTCGGACTCGGCGCTCCTCAGCACAAAGGGCCGGGGCACAGCGGGCGGAAAGTTTTAATATCCCTCCGATTGGATTCAGCCGCAGCCAGGGACGAAGGTACGGTCGTATTGAAAGGAAATTCGCATTCAACACTAATACGTATATCGAATGACAAGGAAATCGACCAAGACATTTTGGTTACGAAGATTTTTTGTACGTATTACGTTGTTCAAATTAACTTCTTTGCGAGTTGAATATCTTGTGGTCGGATATTTGGTAGACCGTCGGCGTACCAAAATTATCTTTCTGAACTTGTTTTAATGTAAAATACGGGCATTTACAATGGTAAGCCACTGTGGTATGGCGTTGTTCACAAATATGAAGATAATACTACCGATATTCTTAGTAAAATCAGTTTTTCCTTCTAGTTGAAAAAATCTTTAATGGCATTACCTGAAATTACAATTTGGAATATTGCGTTATACCAATAACGACATGTCAATAACATTCACAGTCAAATATTTGTCGCGGTTGTGTAAGACGTCAAAAGATTATTTTTCGGGTGTCCAACTGCGTCGCTGGGGCCGGGGCGCTGAGCGGCTGAGCGGACGGATGGGGCTGCCGATCCATATTCGATCAGTCGGATCTACACTGAGCCGATCTGACAAGCTGCCGATCTGTTTTGCATTTATATAAACAGCTTTTTACCTCTAATATTCGCACTCCTCCTCCGAGTTACTCCGGAAACTTTGGACCGTAATATAGGGTTAGCATACACAGTTTGGTAATGCCCGACTATTTAGAAATGTCGAAAAATGTTGGCTGTCTTCCAGGCTGTAAGTTACTATGACATTGGGGGAAGTGTAGTTAGTTTTTAAACTTTGTTCTTCAGTTTATAGGTTCTTTCTATTGTTTGTGTCCATACCTAGCAGAACATTAAGAGACATAAGGGATATATTTATGCTGATATTGGTCAGGGATTTTATCACGATTGTATCTTTCGAAGAGCAGCGCGGAGGTATATGCCAGTTTGCGTACACGCTCGCTTGGCTGATGGGCGCGGAGGGTGCGGGGTGTGTGGGGAGCGGAGTGCGGGGCGCGGGGCGCGGGGTGCGGCTGGACCTTCATCAAGCGGTTGACTGGTATTAGGGCGTGCAATTGTTCCAGTGCGCCGCATTCCACACTCTATACAACACATATTTCACTCTGTGATTTCACAAATTAGCACCCATGTCTGCCAAGGGCCCGAATCGTCGAAAAAACTAATCATTCATCCGGACAAAGAGTTCTCTACTTGAATATGGTAAACACTCGACGGCCTGGTACAATTAAAATGTCGGAAATCCCATATTCTGTTCGTTGCGTATCATGGAACAAAAACTGTTTGTTTAAAAGGTGTAATTACAAAATCCCTCGTGTACTGAATTTTCCGGTGTTTTCACGCGGTGTTCGAGTACGTGCCGTAAAAATAATTCGACGCTCCTCGGGGATCGTTTGTAAAACGTCACGCGTAAAACATATTATAAAGCCAATAAAACGTGTTTACAAGGGTGAGTAGAGCTCGCCGTCCTCGGGGCGTTTCGTTTCCGCGCGATATCCGTAAACATTTTAGCGCTGCAATAAATTTAACATTATCCAAGTCGCGAGACATTCTGTTTTCTTCCGTCCCGGGATCAGTTGGTTAACGGTTGTAATCTCGGCTGTCTCGGATTTTCTGCTCTCTGGTAACAGGAATTATACAATTATGTGGCTTTCGCATGTTTCTTCCGCTCAGCTGTATTTATGAGGAGTTTTTTGTCTTTCGTTTTTGTCGTCATCGCTTTATTTGGATGATAAGTGGCGACGTTTTTCACGATTGCTTAATCAATTTGAATTTTCAGACAGTCCCTGCCTGAAAATTCAAGAGACTTTTTTTGTTTTGTCAAGGTAAAACTGCTCCCTTTGTATCTATTGGGTCGGTTCTGATTGTATTGATCAAGGATAGATTAGTCAGCTATAGGTTGTAAGTTTGTCGATTTTCTCAAAAAAATTCACGAAGCAAGTCCCCATTCCTTTTCGTTTGAAGAATTTCGTCGGGTGCAAGTTGTCTGAAACGATTTTCTGATAATTAGAAATACTATTCCACAACATAGCAATTGTTTTTTCACGTCATTAAAGTGCAAAAAAGTTTTAAATGTTTATTTTTGTCATATCTTAAAAAATCTAAACTCAAAAGTGCAGATAACACTTTGCACTCATTAATTTTGTAACTCAATACCGATTAGTTGTCTTAGTGTACCTACAAAATTATTCTGCGTAGCGCTGAACGTTATTATTTCCTGGCCTATTAAGATTCACTTGTATAACCGGCAGATTGGGCCGGGAAATCCGGTGGGGGCCGGTTGTCCGAAAAGCAACCTCAAATTAGTCGGAGAAAATAAAAAGCGCCCTGTTTTTCTCAGCACGAGTGACAGGGGTGGCTCGAGTGGCTCCGGCCACACTGGTTTGGTCAATGGACGCCCATCTGCTCTCATTATGTCGTGAAAACACTCGCTCTCCGAATTTTATGGGACTTATAAATGTTTAATAACGTATTTGAGCGGTGAATGCCACAATTTTATGGATCAGTGGTCACATGAACACGTGCTGCATATAAATATTGATGTTTATGATTTAAATAAAATGTGTGTGGTCGATTAAGCTAATAGCTAACAGCAGCGCGAAGAGCACAAAAGAAACTGTATAAAAGTACACGATCCTATAAAAGTAATATTCTTCCACTTAATTAATGAAGAGAATGAAATCAGCTAATACTTTCACAATAGATTAATCAGAGCATGTCTGTCTGCATTGCAATGCCCTTTTGCAACGCTGATCCACTTTTCTACGGATGCGAGATTAAAGGGGAGAGTAACAAAATGAGAAATGGAACGATTTCAGGACGCATTGTTAGACGGCCGGCCGTTGTCGGATTTATGACAAAGAACAGCGGATGATTCAATCAAGCCGGTTCTTTAGTTTGTTATATTCATGTTACAAGAGCCATCTACGAGCCTTATTGTTATCACAACGTTGCCTTTTTGCTCCATTTGCGCGTTTTCTCTCTTAAAATCATTTTTCTAGGAATCCGTAAGTGGATTCTGTATAGTCGATATACATACATAGTATGTTTGAGTAGGTCCTACATTACATACATACTTTTGTTCGAATGTTCGTAGTTTTATCTTTAAAATCAGTAGGTTCTTAAACTCGTATTTCAATTTTATTTTACTAACTTCTATTGCGGCTTTGACTGCATAAAAGTAGAGAATTATCCCAAATAAACCTATTCCCGGGATAAATTATCCTGTTCCAGGACATGGTCCACCTGTATGCCAAAATCAAACAAGCACATTATAAAATTTTAACTAGTTTTAACTTATACTTTTTTTTCTAACATTTTTATAAGACCTACCCCCTATTATTATTGTCATTTTATCCATTTTATCTTACTAAAATGTCACAATCTTACTTAAATTCAGATTATTTTAATTGCACTGAAAAACTTCGGAAATGGTATGTTTGTAATAAGGGATATTGTACCGGGGAATCAGGAATGCCACGCATTCAACACGGTAGTAACGTGGGGGACATGTAGAGTAGGCTATATTTTTCGTATTTCTCCCTTTGCCTGCCCACGGGGAGGACTCCCCGTGGGCAGGCAAGCTAAGCAAACTAAAGCAAGCTAAGCTTGTAGATACTTAAAATCCTGTTTTGTTTACTTTACAAACAACTCGTGCGTTATGATATTGTTATTTGAATAAAATGTATGTTAACTGCGCTCACAAGTTTGAGCGGCGATTGTATAAAAGGGCAAACTTTTCGTAAATAGGTATTCAGTGCAGGGGAGCAATTTACAATTTAAATATTCTTAATGTCTCCAAGTTGTCGCAGCGGGAGGGGGCTGGGGCCTCTCTCCGGGGTCACGGGGGGGAGGGGACACAGGCACGGCTATAGCAGTACTTCCACTACATCAATCACTCGCGGACGCTGCGTCTGAACATTTCTAATTATTCGCCGCGCTTTGAATACTCCAAATTCTTCATACATGTCCACCTACACCAGTTCAGCCAGGTACTTAATGTCCGATGGCCACTTGTTATAGAGTGCCGGTTAATACAATAAAACAAGTAAATACAGACTCGCTCTACAGCAAACGCCACATAATAAAATCGCGGCGGCAATCCCAGTATTAACTCGTGTAATATTGTCGCGAAACTTTTGAATTTTCCTAATTAAGGTGGATAAAAACAGCAAACTGTATGCTGCAGATAGCTGCCGGTGTTTCCTGAGTTCCGTACATTATTTTGAGTAGAGGCAGGAAGGTAAAACTTAATTTGAAGGCGCGTTCTGCATATTTTGCGAGGCGTGTTTGCTCACAAACGTCGCGGGGCTCTCGTCTCGAGAGCTGCTCCAGGTCGAGGGCTCGAGGTGACAGCGCCCTCTAATCTTCGGGCTTCGAGTTTATCTCATTGATACACTTGAACCACTTCCAGTGATAATTCACTGATCAATTACTGCCAGACTTGTACATTTACCTACTACCATATTTTGTAGGGCAAAGTTTTGATGTTTTTCAAGGAAAGCAACTTTATATTATATTTTAAGAAAGCTTTCATTTACATTTTAATTATAATTAAGAATCTCCTAGTAAGTAATTAAGTATTTATTAACCATTTTACTTTATTTCACAGTAGAAATCTAAGCTGTACCTAGCTCTATTGCCAGTAAAAGCGAAAAGCGTATATTTACATTATCAGTGTATGATTAACAGACTAAATAAACAAATACAATGTTTCATGAACACACACACTACATACACATACATACTATATTATATATTTTGCAATCGAATTTTCGGAGAATTGCAATAATTTTAAGCAGGTAGGCAGGTAAATACTGCGATGACAACTTATAGAAAATATGGACAAGGTACATATATTAACCAGGAATTTTAGATAAGGGCGGGATCCGAGAATATTGGCAAGGCATTAAGTCCGTTTAACACACTTTCAAACACATTGTGATTATATAATGCCAGTCACACAACCACCAGTTTCAACTACATAACCATAAGTACCTTATATTTACTTCCTGGACAACCCAACTTTAGAAGGCGATCTTCAGTCCGCATGGCGCAGGTCCTCACCGGATATGGCACGTTCGGGAGGTTCCTAGACCAGATTCAAGCGGAAGAGATGCCCGGGTGTCGCCACTGTGTGGAACGCCCGGAGGAGCACACAGTCGAGGTGTGCCTGCTTGGGCGGAGCATCGCCATGCCCTCGTGGGGGTGATAGGCGCCGGAGACCTCTCGCGCCGGGCCTTGGTACAGGCCATGGTCCGGAACGAGGAGGAGGATTGGCAGGCAGTTGCCTCCTTCTGCAAAGCAATAATGCTAGCAAAGGAGGAGGCCGACCGCATCAGGCAACGGCGCCCCCGCCGCCGCCGCCGGGATTCCGATCCCGATTTCCGGCCACCGTAGACGCGGGCTTGCGGACGGCGAGCCATGGGTAGCTTGCTGTCCGACCGTCCGGTAACTGTCTGGACCGAGCCCAAGAATTCCACGGCGCGCACTGTTCCCGTGCGCCTCAAAGAGTTGTCAGCAACAGGAGGGGCCCAGCTGGGTCGCAGTCTAAAGGGGCCAGGGTTATCCGAAAGGGAGCTCGAGCCCCGGTATGAAGGCTAGAAGGAACGGGGTGGGTTTTTAGTCAGTAAGAGTCTAACACAATCTCCCGCTCCACCCAAGAGCGGGGGTTGTCATTGGATGATTTTTTCCCAGCTAAAAAAAGTCACTGTCAAGTTGCCGTTCAGTCACTGATATATTTGAAAGTATCCGTCATGCTTTGCGTGGTTTTTCGATGGCTTGATGATAACGTGACTAAAAGTGTCTAAAGGGCCTCTGCGAGCTGGTTTCGACTCCTCGTACTCTGCCAAAGGCCTGCTCAAAGCTGCCGCCTGTCCAAAGGACCAAGACCTCTGGGTTCTGAAATATATTGACACATAAAAGTTATTATTAACAAGTTTGGACTCTGTTCCCGATGCTAGTGGGTACTAATTACACTAACATTATAAAGAGGGAAAATTTGTATTTTTGTGTGTATGTTTGTAATGTAAAAACTCAAAAACTACTGTGCCGATTTCAAAAATTCTTTTACCATTGGAAAGCTACATACACCCTGAGTATAATCAGCTATATCTATTGCCCGTGCGAAGCCGGGACGGGCCACTAGTTTTTTATATTTTTAAATGTTTGTTTTTATATTATATATGGTATTGTTAAAAAAATATTTAAAAATGTAAATGATATATTTAAAAAAATGTTATAATATCAATGTATTTGCGTAAAATGTAGTAGGTACAAAAGATGTTACATAGAGGAGACTAAGTGCAAGTACACATTCCGCCATGTTATGATGGCATGCAAATATCATAATAAATAAAATAAAGTAACTCACAAATATCTAGAGTACTATGGTTAATAAGAAACAGATCTTTACTCAAATTATTTGAACTAAATAACATTAACCAGTGATTTAGGTAAATACTTAAAAATACATGTTAATACAAATTACAAAGCATTTAGTTTGTATATCTCAGAACATTGGGTTCCTGGATCCCTGAAAACCATACGAGGGGCGGAATCCAACTGTAGAGGCTCTTTTGCCACTTTTCATGGAACGTGATACCAACCGACGATTACATCTGTACGCGATAAGCTATAACGCACCCCCGGTTGGTGATTCCGGCCACCGTAGACGCGGGCTCGCGGTTGTCAGTAGCAGGAGGGGCCCAGCTGGGTCGAAGCCTACTGGGGACAGGGTTGTCCGAAAGGGAGCTCGTGCCCCGGTATGAAGGCTAGAAGGAACGGCGCGGGGTTTTTAGTCAGTAAGAGTCTGACACTGTCTCCCGCTCCACCCAAGAGCGGGTTTCGTCAAAGATGATTTTCCCCGTCGACAAAAAAAAAAAAAACCCCCGGTTGGTGAGAAATTATTTATTTATTCATTTATGTACACACAAACACTTAAAAAATGAAATGAACAAATACAGAAAGAAGAGTACAAAGGTACTGCTTATTGCAAATTAAATTTCTTCCAGCAGATCTGTGGAACGAGTGTGGGGGTGTGGGTGTGTGTGTGTGTGTGAACTATTGCGATATATGGAAAGTTTGTAACTATGCTTAAATTTATTTGTATACCAATAATAAAAGCCAGTTACCGGCAAGTTCACAGGAGCAATAAATAATTACATTCCTACAGTTGACTGCTTATTTCCGCAATTTTATCTCAATCGTTTATATTAACTGCACCAGTAAATTAAATCTCTCCTCATTACCTCAACCAACGACGCGCTATCGCGTAATTAATAATGTTATAATAATTATTAACATTAATATCGTGGAATCATAACTAGATGTTGACATTGGGAAAATATTTAATTTCACGTTAAAATACACAAGTTCAATATTTAATTAATCACACACTGGTTCGGGAACAAGAATTGTTTATATGGCTAGGGCTGCCGCTGATATTTCATGTACAGATAAATTCAGCCAAGCTAAAATGAAACCACGTTGATAACAGCATTTTAATTTGTTTCTGCGATAAATAAAGTATTATAGGTAAATAAAATTCTTATTGATAAAAAAATACCTATTCTTAATCCATAAAAAAATAGCTTAGGCAGCGGCTTCGCCTGCATAAAAGGAGAGAATTATCCCAAAGAAATACGTGCAGATAAAAAAAAAATCTATGGTCTACTTGAGTGCCAGATTTATCCAAATCCGTTTAGCTGTTAGAGCGTGAAGGAGTAACAAACAACATACGAACTTTTGCCTTGCGAATGCCAAAACCCTCCGACAGCCTAGCACCTATGTCAACAAAAAAATTACTACATGGTTTTAAAATAAAGATTTTAATAATAACACATATTTATAAGATTATAAAACAATACCGAAAAGAAAACAGCAGAGCTTTAGAACTCGTAGTCTACACAACATTTCGTAGCGATGCGTAGCAACCCGTAGCGGTCTGCTACGAGTATAATTTATAGTTTTACACACATACATCTACAGGTATTCTAATATAATATAAAGATGAAGAGTTTGTTTGTTTGAATACTCTAATCTCAGGAATCTCTCTACTATTTCGAATGATATTCTTTTTTATTATTCGATATTCCATTTATTGACTAAGGCCATATAAAATCAATTAGCAATTTATAGAGCATAGCAGTAACCAAAGATGCGGGTGAAACCGCAGGAAACAGTTAGCAATATCAGAAAAAACTGTAAAAAATGAGTTTATGTAGACTCCACGAAAAACTAAACAAAGTAATCGATAGTCGAAATAATTTAAAATTGCGGTAGAAGTTTTCCCGTCCATTGAACGGTTAAGCACGCATAACAAAATGTAACACAAACAATAATTATTCGCGACATTTTCCCTCGAGAAGGGTGTGAGAGCAGCATGTCGGCCGTCGGCGACACAATAGACGTGTTTACAGGAAATCAGCGTGAACTGTGAACGCCTTCTCGACTCGACCCCACACGCAAACATCGTCCACAATAAACACTATTCCTAGCTCTGATCCGCCATTATCCACAGACTAACTATATTGATTTCTCTATCCTCCGGTCTATCTAGTAGTCGACTGGCTTCGTGTTTGTTAATTAATATTCACCACTTACATAGGTACTAGCGATTTTAACGAGACCAACAAGTAGCGAGCCATTCATTCGAGATGTAATTGCAGACGTTTGGCGCATCGAGAATGAAATGATTGCGAGCTCAAAGTGTTCCAATAACTCTGGCTTTCTTTGAATGCATCGTGCATTCGTTCAAAGTGGAAAAATAAATGTTTAATGTTTATTTTATTGCGGTCCCTGGAATAATTATTTACATTCGATATAATTCTGTTCAAATGTGTTTTTAAACGGTGACCAAAGAATATTTATTGATAAAAATAGATGCGGCACACCATTAAAATTTAACTTATAAACGTTGAATAAGTTCTATTTAGCATTTTTATCGGTTGCTTGTCGGAATAGGATCTTTAGGATTCCAAGTTTGGCAAGCCTTCGCATTGACTTTCCTAATTTGCTCTTTTGACATCCTACAAGGCCAATTTTGGTTACCTATTTGATTATTAAAATTAAATATAATTGAGCTGTGGCCGAGTGGTCACGGCCCCGACGTGTACCCCGACGAGTTGTAGATCGCGGGTTCAAACCCAACCAGGCGCATTCCATTGTTTAATTTATTTCATCACCACTGCTCTCAAAACGGTAAAAGAAAACATAGTGGCATGCCCTAGAACCAGAAATTTGAAGATATGTGACATTCACATTCTGAGTCCCAGCAGTGGGGACATTAAAAGGCAGATTATGCAATGCTTATGCTACTAGATAATTAACATGATACCAACATGTCATCCCGTGTTTACACATGTCGTACACGTGTAATAGCTGCGGGCATTGAGACAATCCCCTCCATTGCCAGATTTGAGCAGTGAACTCAGTCGAATTCTCTGTTCTGTGTATAGAGACAGGAGAGAGATGGCGTATTTGTATTCATTCACAGTTTGAGAAGGCGTTATGAATAAGTATGGCATGTTGGTGGCATTATCTGCGTGTTCGGTAATGTATTCAAATATGTATCAAGCCCATCCGCACCATGTTGGCGTTGTTATTTTATTTCGCACGCGTGACGCCGTACATACCAGCTTTATTTTTTTCGCGATACGGGAATATCATATTGTCCCTGTGTCGGCAGATATTTTGTATAGACAGGGATGAGTCTGGACATTTTCGAAATAATTTTCGTTATTATGATTTAGTAAATAATAAATTGTTAAATTCATATAAATTATATGTGTGTGTTGTTAACTACAAATAACAAATACAGGCTTCACTAACATAACTAGACGGTTATTTCGTTGTATAAAGACAGTCTACCGCGTTCTTTTTCCGTGTTTGTACTCTAGACAGACTGGTTAGATATTGAAAAGAAAAATTGTTGAGCATGGGACAGTTCCGCCCGTGCTCTCGCCGCTCAACGGATATTGATTACTTGTCTGTAAGGAATACAAATGTATCAAGGAGACTGTTCCAGCGCTGTTCTGAGCGCCATCCTTTGTACTGACATCTAACATTAAACTTCATAGCCGACCCTGCGTGCAGTGTTACAGCACAACACTTTGAGCTCAAGCTCAGCACGTACAATATTTTATTTAGCTTCTGTCTCATGCCAGAATATAAAGTGGCTGGTTGTTGAATTTTTTTTCTAAAACGTTTAACATTAAGATACAATTTTAAATATTATCTTCCTATGCTCCCAGGAAGCGGCAGCTAACATCGCTGGAGCAATGAGAGCCCCAGGCAGCTAACTAGCAGGTGCACGTTAGCAAAGAAAAATGAAATAACGCAAAAAGGAGAAGTCGACTCGGGCGAAGGGGGACGCTGAAACCGTTGGGGTGGTTCTTTCGTGGAAAAGCCAGTTTCCTTTAGTGGAAACAGATAACGATCCGCTGCCGACGACAGAATACGTAACTGCACTCACTGAGCATACATCTACATAGTAACGGCACGCTTGCCTATCAAAGGTATCTCACAACAGATTCCTTTATTGAGCAGGGAGAAAGTGCTCAGTCAGTGTTGTCGCGATCATATTCCGCTCCATTCAGTGCGTGTAACGCGTACAACTTTCTACGCCAATTAGCTTCCTAGCAGATAAGAACGTGTGGCTCAGCGGGATATTGTTTGACGAGCGTTTCTGCGTTAGCGTTACGCAGACAATAAGTTCATAGAGCGCCTGCTTGCTGGACAAAATCAGGGAGAATAACTACACAAACATACGCGGCGAGCGGCAGGATCATTGATTCCTAAGAGACGCTGCGTCATACTTCCGTGCACTGCATTGCAATGCAAAATTCACAACGTCCGCAAGATTTTAGAGGAAAATATTATGGGGAAAAGTCTACTATAGCCTATGGCCGCGAGTTATAAATTAGTCTAGATTTTTTATTATAAATTTCTCAATAAGTACAGTAAGTACTAACAGTGCTCTTAGTTTTACATTTTCAGTAACCACTATATATATATACTGCACATAAAGAGAAGTCACAGTTCACGTTCTTATTTTCCTCAGGGGGAACCCTCACGTCAAGTGGCCAAGTAGACAGGGCTCGGCGCAGTCCTCGTAGTAAGTGCGTCAATATCACTCCAGATCACGATTATTAAGTGCAAGTGTTCCTACTAATATAGTGACTAGAGACGTGTAACAAACGGATGTAAGTGTAATAACACTAATATAAATAAAGCTAAATGTTTGTGAGTTTGTGTACGTTTGTTACTTCTCGATGCTCGAACGGCAGAACGGATTAAACTAGGTATGCGGGTAGACCATGTGCTGTTCCAGCACATAGGCTTTTTACCCCGAGATTATGTTCCTTTCGGGACACGTGTACCAATCTGCTGGGAGTAGCTACTCATTATATATTAAAAATCTCTTCACAAACTGAAAGTTTATGAACATTTATTTCAAAAAAATCTAATCTCTGATGAGTTACGATAGTGATTTTACATAATATCGACAAACAACGTTCCACTTTCCACAGATAGCTAGAGCACAGCAGACGTACCCACAAAGTGAGATGGTACCCCTAAATCCGATACCTACATACTAATTGGCCAATATTAATTTACTGTCAAGGTGCAACTGAAATGTTTGTTATGACGTGTGCGTACACTCGGCGTGGCACGGCGGTGTGGCACGGCGGCGTGGCACGGCGGCGTGGCACGGCGGCGTGGGCCGCGCTCGTGACCGGCATCCATTGCGTTACGATACGGCGACGTGCCCTCCATTCTGTTATATTGTATTGCCAATTTGTAAACATACGGCTTACTACTATTGAATACCGGACTCAGCTTAAAATACGGCACGAAATATACACGAATATTTCAAAACGGTAGTGTTTTTCAGATTTTTGCCTGGTTTTCTTTTGAATTCTCGATGACATTGTGTATGAATAGAGAGATTATTATAATATAGTAGTATAAACTGTTAACAAGAGTAATGCCATGATCATAAGCATTCAGTACATATTAGCTGTATGTGGTTAAGTATTTTAACTCAAAGTCGATTAAGTGTAGTCGTAGGAGCTAAATATCTCTTTTCAGATTCCGATTTGATCAGAAACCTTACAATATCGTGTCTTGATACCAATGACCTAACATTGGAATTCAAAAATGAAGTAATAAGTCGCAGATACAAGAGCAGCTCTGGGCACAGAGCGCGCTAATGGGCGCCGAACGCATTACCATGCCGAGTCGGTAGGTGCACGGTAACCGGCGCCCGACCGCCCGACCGCCCGACCGCCGGCCGCCGTCAATATGCTAAGTGAAACACGTTAAATATTGAACTACCGTATTGTACCGAATTGTGCCTAAATGTGCGCTTTAATGCTAAACTCTTCTCACTATCTATAACTTTTAATTTGTATATTATTAAAGCGGAACTCCGCAATTTCGCAATTTACCTTACACTGGCAACTTGCCAACTTTAAAACTTCCGAATTAGAACAAATTAGAGGTTTATTATAAAGTAAATGAACGAGGATGCGACTACGGAGATAGAATACGATTAAAAAGAACATCGTGTTTTGGGAAATCCGCTGTAAACTTTATTTTTCAGGAGCTTGTTTCGTTTCTTAACAGAATTCCCATTTTATAGACAGAATGAACATTTTATTTCATAACGTATAAGCAACAGTTGAGTCGAACTTATAATTCTATTTTATAACAACTCGGTTGCTTCTGTACCGTTCGCGACAAACTGTTTCTCGGAACTTGGCCTTAATGAAGACCTCTCGCTGCTGTAATGAAATAGTTCATTATAGCTTTTGCGACAGAAATGTAACAATATTTAGTATCACATTTATGATCCACTTTGAAAAAATGAAGCAGGTTGTCAAGATTCCACTTTAGTATTTTACGGACCGTACGCGAAATATACCTGCAACCAATTAAACTAGTAACTACCCAAGAACCATTGCGAGGACCATACTCAACTTTGGTCTATTTCTCATATTAGACCAAGTAATTTGGGATGTGTGATAACGAAAAAACGCGTAGATATAAGTGAGACACCTGGTTAGATAATACTCAAAGCACATGTAATCTCATCACTACAATAATGTGTGTGTACGCGTATATTATGCAAGCACAGCACACACCTCGCGCCGGAGATACGAGCACGACACGTCATTCAAGTACAGAATACGAATCTAACGTGAGGAGAATATAATAACAGTGTATCCGCATAAAATATTTCTCGATAAACTGATAAAAAGCATACGCTGGCATGTCAGAGCAAAAATTGCCAAGCGTCGCGTCCCTCCGCGCGGCATTGTGCCCGAAATGACACGCGAAAGGCGTCAAGAGCGGCGCGCTCCCGCCTTCACAAAAGGCTTACAGATGCGCGCACCAGAAGATTTTAATGAGGCAACGACTCTGTGTGATTTTATCGCGTGTGCCGTAATGAGAAATAACCAAGCGCATCCTCTTTGACTCCGCTCGTACGGCGCTGCCAGCAAAAATGCTACAAGTGACATCTATGCCTTCTAATTTATTACGAGTGCAATAACTCTCGCACAAAGAATATCAAATAACTGACAACTTGTTAAGCCTCATATGAGCAGCTTTTCACTTCATTTCAACCGGGTGTGTCGTACTCAGGCGTGTTTGTTCCTGGTTGATTGCTTCCGTGTACATTACCAGATGTAAACAAATCGCGCCGGCGATAAAATCGTCTCCGTTTTACAAACGTAATAAAACAAATTAGGCGTCGAAGTAAGTTACGAGGGCCCGGTACACTGGCCAATTTTCATCAATGCAAATCACGTTGTCGACTCGTCAACCCAATTACCAAGAAGTGAATTTAAATAAAGATAAGTATCGCCCTCGAGGAGACAATGCTAATAGGAGGCGGAGGCGTGATAATAGGCTTCGGCTGGGGTTGAGCCGCAGCGCGCCGCGCGCCGGTGCGGTAGGTGCTTTAATTAGATCCCGCGACTTACGCCGTCAGCCCAACACTTGTTCAATTAGTGATTAGCTTTAAGAAACTTTATTACACAAACGTTTAGTGTTCTTCGTCTTCACAACAGGGGCAAGTACTATGAAGTTGTTATGTGTAAACAAGCTCAAATATGGTTGTTCCAAATCGGTTTTTTTTGAGATAACAAATATTTAATTAACTTCTCTGTCTGACCTCGAGGGAGTGTCACACTTTACTTACTAAAACCCGCCCGTGTTTCTTCAGTTGCCTTTTGTGTACAAGCGCCACGATAACTCTTTCAAATATTCCTCTTTTCCAAATCAAACCATTTGTTCGTATTTCGTATACGTAGTAAAACAATGCGTGCTATGTTGAAGTCAATCAATTCGGTAAATGCTATCAATCAGTATAAGCGGCCTGAGTTTAATTAAAATGTAGAGAGCTATTTTCATTATAAAGCATTTCATGGACTCACTGGTCTTGCGGGGAACGGTTTGTTTTACTATTATAGACTTTTCAGTTTCTCTGTGGTATTATTAGGCCTACTATTAGGTCGATTGGTCCTCACAGGTAATTTAGAATAACTGCTAAGTAATCAATTTGTCAAGTTGGTACAACGTGCTGCGAATGAAGTAATGCTATTACAATAAGTATTTAGTTTTACTTAGTGTGATTTTTCAATGTCATCATTATTATAACCTACTAGCAGTCCCTGCGTCTTTGGTTACTGCTTCACTACCGTGGATCCCAGCGTGATTTTATATAAGTTTTTTTTACAAAGGGCAAAAATCATCTTATGACAACCCCCGCCCTTGGGTGGAGCGGGAGATAGTGTCAGACTCTTACTGACTAAAAACCCACCCCGTTCCTTCTAGCCTTCATACCGGGGCACGAGCTTCCTTTCGGATAACCCTGGCCCCAGTAGGTTTCGACCCAGCTGGGCCTCTGCTGTTGCTGACAACTCCTTGAGGCGCGCGGGAACAGTAAGATTTTATATAGGTGAACGTAGCCTAATAACTTTTCTCAATAAATGAGCTATTAACACTGAAACAATTTGACAATCCGAATCAGTAGTTCTTGCGATTAGCGTGTTCATACAAACAAACTCTTCTGCTTTATAATCTATAATATTACACTAATATTATAAAGAGGGAAAATTTGTATTTTTGTGTGTAATGAATAAACTCAATAACGACTATGCCATTTACAAAAAATCTTTCACCATTGGAAACCTACATTCACTCTGAGTAACATAGGCTATATTTATTACCCGTGTGAAGTCGGGACGGGCCGCTAGTATTAAATAAATAAATTAGTGCATGAAATCTGGATACAGATAGGAATAATATTATACCGGTTTCATATATGAAATTATTTTGGCTATGGAGCTCTATAACATCTCTAGTATAGATTAGCTTCTACTCACGGCTTCGCTCGTGTCATAAATATATTGACTAAAAGTATCCTGCGTTTCGTAGTATTTTCCCCAATTTGACAAACAGACAACAAATTTGATTTCATATTTATTATATTTGTATGGATTTGCTTACATCCATATTGTAAACTATTTTTTATACCAAAATAATTTATGTTATATAATAATTTATGGTTCATTAATCGAGATTTAGTTTAAGAAAAACTAAACCTCGATTGATGAACCTACATAACAGTAGAGATGTATCTAAATATTCAAATTCTGCTTTAAGTATGACTTGATATTGTATGAAAACATACCGTTTATTAGATTTTTGTAATATTAGTTTATTTTCTAACAATTTTGCAAAAAAAAAACGAATGTTTACAAAACGGACACATCTCAAAAATCTTAGTAATCGAGTTACTATATGACCGTTCTGAAGGTGCGAAAGATATATGTTTATGATGGGGTCACAAGATTGTAGTATCAGCAACTACACAGTGAGCTCCGGTGACAGAGACGTGGTGATAAGGGGCGAGGGGGGGGCGGGGCGGACTTCCCGCGACCTGTCAACATCTGCTTCCGTACTTCCGCTAAGCTGACCGCTACATGACCCGGCCCCGATGACCCTACAAATATGTAGAGGAGACGCGGGAAGACCTGACCATGCTTCAGTTGGACACGGATATTTAATTTAATGAAGTTTCGACCTATAAAACACTAAATTAGATTTTTATTTTGAGTCAATTTACAAAATACTTATCATTTTAAGTTTAGTATGTGGATTACATGAAAGAAAGAGAAATCAATGCCTTAGGTATTAATGTTAACATTAAGTAACTAACTACAATAAGTACCACCAGCTGCCAAAGGCAGGTCCTCACCGGACATGGCACGTTCGGGACGTTCCTGCACCGGATTCAAGCGGAGTGGACGCCTGCTTGGGCGGAGCATCGCCGTGCTCTCGTGGAGGCGATCGGCAGCGGAGACCTCTCGCGCCGGGCCTTGGCTCAGGCCATGGTCCGGAGCGAGAAGGAGTGGCAGGCGGTTGCCTCCTTCTGCGAAGCAGTAATGCTAGCAAAGGAGGAGGCCGACTGCATCAGGCAACGGCGCTCTCGCCACCGCCTCCGGAATTCCGATCCTGATTTCCAGCCACCGTAGACGCGGGCTCGCGGACTGCGAGCCACGGGTAGCTCGCTGTCCGACCGTCCAGTAACTGTCCGGACCGAGCCCAAGGGGTCGACGGCGCGCACTGTTCCCGCGCGCCTTAAGGAGTTGTCAGCAACAGGAGGGGCCCAGCTGGTTCGAAGCCAGGGCCAGGGTTATCCGAAAGGAACTCGAGCCCTGGTATGAAGGCTAGAAGGAACGGGGTGGGTTTTTAGTCAGTAAGAGTCTGACATTATCTCCCGCTCCACGTAGTGAGACTTTCCCCGAAAAAAACAAGCTCCCAAAAGTTCGCCTCAGATTTTTTGTAACTTAGTGGCGGAAACTGCATAGAACCCAATTTACAGCACATTTTACTAATCTGACCATCTCACTTGTTGAGGCATCCGTCAATTTCAAATCTAAAGGTTTTTGGTTTTGGGTACCAAATGAGATAGTCATAATTTGAGCCACCACTAGAACAGATTGTTCGAATGTGACACTGTCACTGTGCTGGAGAACAGAAAGGGCAACTGAAAGAACATGGATTGGGTTTAGTCAGTAAAAGTTCGAGAGAAAGAGCGAAAACTCTCTTACCCCACCAAAAGTGGAAGAAGTTATCTTATGATTTCCTAAGGTAAAAAAAAGACCACTAGAGAACATTTTCATTAAAGATTACCTGTTTAGAAAAAAAATCGTGTGGCCACACCACATGTTTTTTTTTCTAAACAGGTAATCTTTCGTATATGTATAAGGTAAGCTTCGATTAAATTCTTTATAGTTTAAAATTGTGGTACAATGAAGCCAAATCTCCCCTTTGTTATGTCAATAAGTCTGTCGAACGTGAGCCCGCACAAAAGTTGGTAAAATACCACTGGCTTCTCTATACCAACTACTCTTCTGATTGCAGTTTGTAAATTGTAAGTAAACAGCAACATAACGAAAGTTTGCAGGTTTAATATATGAGGTATGATTGTTACTCACTCACGCTCAAACGGCTGAACAGATTTAGATGAAACTTGACACATGGGTTAATCATGGCTTGAAGCAGAACATAAACTTTTGTGGCCCGGGAGTATGTTTCCTTAGAATAATTTCCACAACCGAAGCTAGTTCTAAATAGATATAATAGTTAGAAAACTACCAGCAGCCGTACGTACCTACACCACGTAGTGTAATTACTTGAAATTAAAAGTTTACATTTTTTTTACCTATTTGGAACATTATACGATAGAGGTCTACGAAGTTCCGCTAGCAAATTTATTTTACCCTATAGGTTCCTATGTAAATGTATAAAATAGGTGTCGGTAAATGTTTCGCCAATCCCTGCCCGCCGACTCCGCGAGTGTTACACACATTATTTTATACACACAATATGTGACACCGCCACGTATATTTAATGCCACCGATAGCATCTATTTTATGTCTCCCGCTGGGCGCAACCCTTAGCTTTCTTTTCTCACAAACGTTCCATCTTAGATTGCTCTAAGCCATTTAACATTGCTACTGCGAGGATTCTTTAACGTATTAAATTGTCGTAAACTCACAATTTTAATGAAAAGATCATCATCGTCATCAATTCAGCCGAAATATTTTCACTGCTAGATATAGGCTTTCCCCAAGTGTAGCTACAAAGAGCTTATTCTGACGACCCTCACCAAGTTATCTTGTCCAGTGGTCCATCTTGCCCGGCCTTCCTATTTGTTCTACCATTTATGTTGGCCGATTATTTAGGTTACGTTGGAACTCCTGCAAATATATTAATTCAATGGATAAATACAACAATTATCTTTCTATCAAAGCTTTATAATCTATCTTTAACACAACACTTTTGATATACAGTAGGCAGATAATAATGTCAGAATGACAAATGAAAAAAACGCGAACCACGAACCATTGTGTTTTACAAACCAAATCGCTTGTAAAAATCATAATAAAATAGAAACGAGCTAGATAACAACAAAAGCAAACACTACCAATTGTACCGACATCATTTTTTCCACAATCCGTCTACTAAAACTAATATTATGTATGTTACTTTATTTCTATTTTCTGTATTCACTCAGGGTTTATGTATCTCGAATAGTCACGTCCTGGCCCGGCGAAGGGTAAAGCATACAAATAAGTGGAAGTCCGAAGCCGCCCAAACACCCGCCGCCCTGTTCTTTATCTGCGGATCTCTTAAAAGAATTTGATCGTATATGAGAATATTACGAGCCACATCTGTGACAAGGGACGTATAAACTTAAATATTTGGCTACAGAACCAACTTTACTTACCATAACAAAACTTTATATTGATTTTGTTATGTGACTAACTTAATTTTGATACTTTGATGCATTTGATTCTATCCAAAAACCTTAAAGTTTATTAGTCTTTTTTGAAGCCTATTATTGATCACAAATCTTTTATTAGGTTTTCAAAAGTCGTTTAACTAACCTGAAACTATCAATAATTTAATCTAGTTTTGGATTTACATGAAGGCTTTTATATTATGCCGATGACTAAGTAGGAAAACGTTAAAATGGTTTGATCGTGTAATGATTTGTTAATGACTCAATCATTTTGAATTTAATTTAATTTGAATGAACGTTAGGAGAAGCCACCAATCTAATTTTGCTATGTATTATATTCATTTAGCCTTCAAATTATTGTCCTTTATTGTTAAAAATTAAAAACGTGAAGGTTATACAGCCAGCCAAGGCAAAAACACGAGTTTCTAAAACTTCCTTGAACTTGAACACATTGGAGCTCTGCATACGAAGCCCTCACTCTCAATTTCTCTTGTTATTGTGAAAACACTTTCCCCTTCATGTGGGGTTCCGTCAAAACATTTTGATATGAAAACAATAATTGGCGAAGTCTTTCAGGGCAGACAAAAAGTGGGATGATAGGCTATTCGTCATCGCGGCGCGTCCTGGGTATTATAACGAGGTGTCTGTGTGTCCGCAATCAATTTGGCGGCGCGGGCCCTGTCAATTTGCGGCGGCGGGCCGGAGCCGCACTCGCTCCGTCGCCGGCCCGCCGCCGTCCCGTCCGCGCTGATGACTTCCGACTGACCGCTTCTCATTTGCATAAGGGCCAGCTTTAATATGAGATTATTCTCGAGTTAGGAGCGACTGCGGCCCCATTCATTATTAGTTTCGGAATATTTAGTCGACCCAATCCCGAACGTAAAATATTTGAATGGCCACTCGTATTCGACATGCTTGTTGGCACATTGCAATTCCGTCTAGTAGTTTTAATAATCCAAGTAATTATAATTTAATTTTCAGTGTGTGATCTTACTATTAAACTTTTATTTAAAATTTTCAGAATAATAAGAATCGAAATAATTGTGTATGTTATCCCGTGTAAACCTTTAAACCGTATTAAATTCAATAACGATATTATATTTGGTATATTCATGTCGAGAATTTTCAGGATGAACATGTTAAGCGATAGTTTAGGTTTTTTGTAGAAAGAGATTTTTCCTTTCGTAATTAAAAAGTATTTACGACAGTATATTAATAAGAAACATTCTAATAGATCAGTAGTTGTATGAATAACAAGTTATAGGTAAAAGTTAATTTAGAAAGAAATTACAAAATACTTTTTCCTATCTGCCAAAAACGTGAATGGTCGCTTACCATGTCCTTCCTAAAAGGGTTGACGTTGTGTGTTACGTTCCTACTCAACTTAATACCAACAGCAGTAAGTTATATCGGTATAACATCATGTAGGAATTTAATCGGCAAGGTGTACACGTCGCTACATTGTAATCACAACAATAGTACCGACGTGTAGCCGTGTACCGTGCGAGGCAGCGTCTTGCCATCGGTGACAAAGGGATTACCGCCCCCTCCCCCGCGCCGCTGTCTGCGGTTTCTTAATTAACCCCTAAATACCCTTGCACGCGCCGCGCCGCCTCGTGCGGTATGTAAGATTATTGCCAACGTTACCCTTGTTAATTTTAATGTACGGTATTATTGAAACAAATACAAGTCCTCGTCTCTACGAGCGCCTTATTAACTTAAACGTACGTATGCTCTTAGTGTGACTCATTATTAGCAAGTTACGTATGCATACATACATAGTGGAGCTTCTCGTGATGTACGGATGTATCTGTTGTACAGATAGAAGGTATTGTTTGTACTGTCTCGTGGCCCATAATCTTGGTTTGGGTCGTTGACGCGACCACCATTGATACTCGAAACTAATGTTATAGCGTTCTATAACACGCGAGTGTTGTTTGTCCTGAATAATCTCTGTTATTGATCTTTGTATGCCAGTGGTTCCTAACCTGTGGCTTGCGAACCACTGATGATCTGCAAGAGCTGAAATAAAAGAACGTTTGAATGTTTGGACCTGTCACGAACCATCCGAGTACCATTTAAACGAGTGGTTTAAAAATGTAAATCTTTCCAGCTGTAAAGTAATCTTAACGAGAACAGATATTAAAGAGTGATGGCAGAATCTCGAACAAAATTTTTCTGGCATGTTTTTTTACCGTCAAGTGATGCCATGGATACAGGCCATGGTCCGGAGCAAGGAGGAATGGCAGGAGGTCGCCTCCTTCTGCGAAGCAGTAATGCTAGCAAAGAAGGAGACCGACCGCATCAGGCAACGGCGCTCACAGCGCCCCAGCCACCGCCGGGATTCCGATCTCGATTTCTGGCCACAATAGGCGTGGGCTTGCGGTCGGCGAGCAATTGGTAGCTCGCTGTCCGGTAACCAAGTTGTCGACGGCGCGCACTGTTTCCGCGCGCCAAGGAGTTGTCAGCAACAGCAGGGACCTGGGTCGACGCCTACTGGGGCCAGGGTTAGCTCCGAAAGGTAGCTCGACCCCGGTATGAAAGGCAAGAAGGAACGGGGTGGGTTTATTAGTCTGACTCTATCTCCCGCTCCGCCCAAGGGCGGGGATTTCAATAGGATGATTTTTACTCACCAAAAAAAAAGTGTCAATTAAAAATATAGGTATAATAACATACAGATTAAATATCGAAACAAATTGGTCCTAAGACGTAATAGATTCTTCATATTAACGATATTCCGGCTTAAAGTTGGTGAGATTACGTTTATTATATCAATAAAACTGTAACGTAGCTCAGCTCCCGGTAGGCCTCGTGTTGGGATTTTTAGCTATAAACAATAGACCCGGGTCGGCACACTTCTATATTTTATCTTTGTTGATTACACGAGCTTCTCTTACAAAAATCACTTCAACACTAAGAAAACAAAACACACCTTTTTTCTACAAATATTCAAAACTATTCTAGAATGCAAAATCCTTAACAAGTATATTTTACAAGCCAGTCTTTTGGCTATATAAAAAAAAAACAAATCATGTGATCTCCTTTCTATATCATATTTACTATATGCGAAACCCGAAAGACGTGTCTAATATTTTTATGTAAAGAATCTATGTATATTTTCATAACTGTATCATGAAAAATTACAAAGCTATAAGCTTGTTATGTTACCTAGTTATCCGCACAAATACATGGTCACCAGGCCATCCGGGCCACTGAGGGGTTGTGTTGCTCCCGCATACAGTATTACCTGCCGTCACTTACATTGTACTTAGTGTCAGTGGTGTCCAATTTGTAACCTTTTTTAAATATTTTTGGGAAAAAATCTAACAAGGTGTAAAAATTTGGAATCGATTCAGTCACTGATTCTGAACAAACTATATTCAGGTTTCATATATAAGTATGTTTATCAGTTGTCTAGTACCCATAATACAAGCTCTGCTTAGCTTGGGACTAGACAGCGTTGTGTGATAGTTGTGGAATATTATTATTATTATTATTATATAAACAAAAATCAATGTGGTATGTCATGGTGACTTAGACTTAATTTTATCAACAATTTCCTCGCCGTTGTTTTTTCACTAGAAATGTTGATTTTTTACTTTTTAAAGAGTCCTGTATGCTACAAGTTTCATATTTTGGATTTTTAGCTGCTAACAGCAGCTAAGGCCGCATGAAAGTAGAAAATAGTCCCAAGGGAACATACTCACGGTGAAAAGTAGTCCTATGAGCTATTGCAGGACGTGCTCTACCCGTGTGCTAAATGTGAAGAAAAGATACACACACACTCACAAACTTTCGCATTTATTAGTGTGAAGGTTTTTTTATGCATGCTTATTTAAGTTTTCTTCTGGAGTTCTGGTTCCTGCTGACAACTAAGAAACCAAATTAGTCCTCGGTCAAAGAAAGGTTGGGAACCACTGATGTAGACTCATCGATTCACGTAATTGCTTTGAAGGCGTTCTATTACTGTAACGTGTAGGCGATTTATTTTGAAGATTGATTTATTGTACGCGTGAACTGAACATCTAGTGGCGCGACAGTAATTTTTAATTTGGATTGATTCCTCAATTATTGTAGCACTCTGTTTGTGATTGACTAACGAAACGATCTTACAATTAGCGACGTGTTTGGAATGTCGAGTGTAGAACTTTACAAATTACCGTCGTGTAGGGTGTTACGTAATGAATACGCGTCATCGTTCGCGGAAGGTGACTGCGAGCGATAATGTTGTATCCATTGTTTGGAATGAGCGCCGAGAAACGCATACACAGCTAAAAGGGTGCGTTATAGATGTTAATGCGCGATTTACATCGGTTGAGTCAGGGGCAGCCGGGCAGAAAATGGAGCATCGTGCTTAGAGCTAATACGATCAGGTGAGCAAACACGCAACAGCCGGAGCTTTCATCTTCAGTCGGGTATCTCTTAGCCGAGCACACAAACATACGCAAACCTAAATGTTGGCTCCCTGAGAACTGCCGCGTACACCGAAATGAATATGGACTCTATTGAGCGAATCCTTTATTGATAATATTGTAAAGTAAACCACACAGGCATTCTTCCTTTGTATAATTAATCAAATTAAGTCAATACACGTATTTAATTTGAAGCTACGGAAATATATCTTGAATATGCTAATTCTGGGGCTGGTTTGTTTTAAAAATACGTTTAAAATGTTGTTATTTTTTTCTTATTTATTAACGTACGATAGTAAAATTAATAACAATACTTTAGCAGAACTGGGAATAATAGACGTGAGCAAAAAGGCTGCCAGGTTCAAATAGGATTGGCAGGGCACGTCAGTCGCATGCACAGAGACTGCTGGACAACTGTCGCTACGCAGTGGATTCCTAGAGAGGGAAAGCGCCGTCGAGGTCGGCTTACGAAAAGGTGGCGAGATGATCATGGCATTTTAATCAGTAAAAGTCTGACACTCGTCTCCATCCACCCGAGCAGCAGGAGTTAGTTGATGACTTTCCACCCATCTGCGAAAAAGAGGACTAATATATGTTTTGGAGAATGTACGAGGTACCTTACCTCATTCTAAAAGTTTTATCAACTGCTTTAGCAGTGACATGTAAACAACTCCTTACCAGATCCTGCAGTCTCGACATAGTTTATTTAATATTGCAGCGAAGCTAACTTCTATGTCTATACTATGCCATCAATAACATAATTAGTAAAAAAAAAAGTTCTTCTACCGTAAAAAGTTGACCTTGATGTGCTAGATGATGTTTGTTTGTAACGGACAAACAATATTAAACCGATTTTAAAAGATCTTATCCAGTAGAATCCTACCTTATCACTGAATGACATAGGCACATTCTCTATTTTTACGCGGGCAAAGCCGCTTGCAAAAACTAGTCCTTAAATTTTTATACAAGTTATAATATACTTTATTTCGGATATAAAAAAATGCATAATGTGTTAGTAAGAGAAATACGTATACAACTATGTTAGTAACATTATTAATTCACTTTAAATAATCGGCCCCTCTTAATTCATATAATGTCATTGTTACAAACGTTAAAAAAATACTAAATATAACTTAAAATTGTGTTTTCAAGATAAGATTTACAGCATCTCTGACCGTGTTTTAGAAAATATTATTTTTTTTCACAACTATTACACAACGCCGTCTAGTCCCAAGCTAAGCAGAGCTTGTGTTATGGGTATTAGACAACTGATAGACATACTTATATATTTCTAAATACATACATATTATAGATGGATTACACGCAGACACACAACAAATAATTATGCTCATCACATAAACATTTGTCCTGGGTGGGAATCGAACCCACGACTTCCGGCATAGGAGTCAGGGCCACTATCCACTAGACCAACAGGCCAGTCAAAAATTATGATTTTAAGTTATTCTCAAATTCGTCATATTCAGGAAGGTTTTATGAGAGCTAGTAATTTAGCGATCGGTAGCCGACGATAGTCTCGTTATCAATATTGAGACTGCGCGGCTAGACTATCTATCACCAGTGAATCAGTTTATTCTCTAAACACAAGCGTGCCCGACTACACGTGCAAGTGAAGGCGTGTCAATCGGACCGGCTAGGCGCTCGACCACTCGTGTTTATGCTCAGACAACACGGCCAGTCTTTGCGTCACAGCTAAATAAACGTCATCGACTCTCTCAAAATTTAGTATTCGCCACATTAAACATAGCAACCATTAATCAAACACAGCACGGTGAATGGGAACGTTTGACTGCTCCTGACTCAATACTGTTGTCGCAGACGACATCGCTCCTTTCTTTACATAGACTCCCGCCTCGCTCACGGGATGACAAATGTTTACTTGCTTATTCAACCCCTGTATAACCCCTTCTCCCAGCACAGTTCAACACTTCCCGCTTCTTCCAAACAGTATTAACATTTTCGCCGCAGCGATCAAATACTTAACCATTCTGCACCTCGTGTAGCGACATAAAAGTAAGAACTTAAGAAGAAAACAAAGAACGCCAATTTGGCAAGTCGAAGACAAACGCATTTAAAATGGGCAGAGCAGAGCAAGGGCCATCTATCTCGCAGCTTGATAAACGACGACATTATTCCTTATCGCCCACTCAATTTGTTTAAAAGCGTTCTGCTTTGATAATTTGAGAATTACAAATCGTATCTCTTGACACAAAAATGTCCTCATAACTGTAAAGTCTTGCCAGCTTGATAAGGCTAAGGAGATCGGTTCAATTTATCTAAATTTATATCTATGGAATATGCCTTGGGACTGAAAAGTGAAGAAGTGGTTCGATACTATATCTTTGTCTTTGTGTAAGTTATACTTGTGTATACAGTTGTATGTAGTGAAGAATTTGTTTTTGTTGCAGTGGTGGAGGAGCCGGAGTTCACCGACGTGATCCAGAACGTGACGGTGCCGGCCGGGCGCAGTGTGCGCCTCGCCTGCTCCGTCAAGAACCTCGGCTCTTACAAGGTAACTAGACTTGTTCCCACATATAATATACAGGGTTATATTATACATTCAATGACCAAACCAATTCTTTCCAAGCATTAGGTTTCAATCAAAGGAAGGGCAAAAGGGATGAATCAAACAGTACACGTTGCGTAACTCGGTCAAATGTAAGTAACAGCAGATTGTTTTTCTTATTTATTAATGTACCTTTGTATGAGTACCGTGCCTTTGATTCCTACTTAATACTTGGAAGATAAATGGGTGGTCATTGAAAAATAACCTATTTGAGGTTGTCTTACACTCCAGACTAAGCTACTTTCAAACCTTGTTTATCTCCGACAACACAAAATCACATCTCTGAATGAACTCCGGTGAGGTCGGCGGCGACGGCGGAACGGCGGGTAAGCGACAATATGCGTGGAGCGGCGAAAGGAAACATAAAATAAGAAGCATTTTATCATTTGATTTAGAACGCGCCGTCGTAATAAAGTGTCCATATAAATGGAGGAAGATATGATTTACAACCCCTACGCTGAGTTTGCACCTCGCTCTTGTGGTCGAGATGCTTTAAAAACTAAAATATCTTCAGAAGGTACGTAAAGTTAGCGGTTTTGGAAGTTGTTAAAACAAAAAGGTTCTATGATGTCAGGTTATCTTGTCCTCAAAAGAAAATATATTGGTAAAATAAAATAAAAATAAGCGAATGTAGTACCGATATATTATGTGATTTTATTATTACTAGGTACTTAGCAGTTTATTTTGTAATTTTTTTCATACTATCTAAGCCCATTTACTTATAACAACGGTGTACTCACTTCCTTATAACTATGTAGGTATTTAATAAATAGTACATTGTTACCCTATGGGTGAAAGTAACTTATTTCGTCCCGAGAAGGAGTTGGCCAACAAAAAAAAAACATAAAAAATGATAGATAAAGTTAGAGATAAGATAATATAGGAGGGGAGATAAGATAAAGTATTTTAAAGAAGTAGTTGAAAAAATAAGCCATTTAAAAATATAGTATTGCTTAATTAATACTTACCTTTAAGTTATTTCAATTTTATATCACGCTGTAATTGACTGGCTGTATAGAAAGTTGGAACATGGTTCAATAGAAATGTGAAGATAGAACTAGTTTTTTTTTTTAATAATTTGACAGCTAGCAGTTGAAAGTAAAGCTCCCTAGGGATGAAAAGTATCACTTTCAGCCCGCTCCTCAGGCAACTTCAGACCTACTTTCAGAGTATGAGTAATGAAAATAATATTTTATTCCCACTTTTTAGAAATGGAAGAACAGTTTCTTTACTGGTTGCAAACGTTTAAAACTGGGACAGTAACAGAGTCGTGTATTTATCACACCTCAATTCGAAAAATTAAAACAAACAAAACACAAAACCCTAAACCTATATTTTGGAGTAGTTTTAATCTGGGGGCACGGCAGTGCCTCCGCAAAAGACGAGCTAAGCGAAGCGCAAGGGCAACCTACCTTTTCTCGAAGTGTTCGTCGTTTTTTTGAACCCTCATAGAGTTGGTTCCCGATGTACTAGATAGTTCATATTCTCAGGATATGATGAAAATAATAGATTAATTGAACATACAAAGTCTCTATTGAATAGCACTAATCATTTAGGTTTTATTGATATCTTAAATACACCGATTTCGTCACTGACACATTCACTGATACACTGACACACTGATGATCATCAAAATGTTTGGCTACTTCCTAAGGTGCTAGAAAGTTGAAATTTGGTATGTAATCTAAGTTTAGTATACAACCAAAAAAAAATTCATTAACTTATCACTTTCATCCCCCATCCCGAAAATGGGGGGTGGAAGTTTGTATGAGACTTCAAAATGTTAGGGTACTTCCTGAAGTGCTAGAAAGCCGAAATAAAGAAGTAGAAAATAAAGATTCCTTAGCAACTTACAAAAAAAAACTGAAATCCCACCAAAAACATTTCATGTAAAATGTTGCCAAGACGACCACATAAGGTACAGGGCCTAACTCTACAGACCATAACTTCACAAATTCTACATATCAGTAAAAATTTATGGCTTGGCTGTTTTGTTACTTACTTCAGAAACTAAATATTCGCATCACCTCAAAAAAAAATAGCGTTTTGACTGGTATTATATAGAAAATAATTAGTAAAGTAGCCATATTTATTTATTCTATAGTTTAAATTATCTGAAAATGTATTTTGTACATTGTTTATTAACGAATATCTTTATTTACATATTTATAAAAAGAAATACTTTACTAATTATACATACCTATAAAAAATACCTAATAATAAATAATTTCTGAATGAGTGCTACGCCTGCTACGAATGCTACGCCGTAGCAGCATCGTAGCGACTCATTTTAATACATTTGTGAATTCAACAGTTTGAAATTAGTACTAATACTCTGCGCATTAGATGAAAGATTAAACTTAACGACATCAATTTGGTGTCGCAATATATCTGTAACGAGTAATACAAGTGCCGCACGGGCGGAGCCGGCAGCCGGCAGCCGGCGACGGTGACCGGACGCCGGACGGCCGATAAGCCGCAAGGTGACGCTCCCACTCCGGGGGGGTCGGTTCATTCGGTTCCAGTGAAACTCCCTGCACCCGCTGTTAACCAGAAACGTAGATTAGTTAGTAATAGCCAATCCGAAGGTAAATGCTCCGATGTCTACTTCTGCGTTCGTTTACATACCTATATAAACTCACGTCGTTTTAGCACAAGGGTTAGCAAAACCTACTGAACCCCACCTGCTACAGTTCTTACGAACTCCTTACGTTTTGCTGTCGTCCATACATCAGATGATACAGGCGCACCGATAACATGGATCAACAATTTAAAAAAAAATCAAAAGAAAAGAGGTTGTCAACGTGGATCAATCCTTCCTGAAGGCTACCGTGATCTTTACCTGGGTCTACCTAGTTGTCGGAATGTCAAGAAGTATATTTGAATTAAAAAAACCATATCAAGATCTCTAGATTTTTCTTTCATGTGAGCCAAAAATAATGGTTTTTCTTTAGTTTTCCACACTTATACTTGAGCATAGCATAGAATATTCAGCCTTTTAATGTTTCCATTGCTGGGACTCAGGCCTCCTCTCTAGGAGAAGAAAAGGGCCGTAATCCACCACGTGGACCAGCGCGGGTTGGTGAATGTCACATATTTTCGAATTTTTGTTTCTAGGACATGCCGGTTTCCTCACGATGTTTTTCTCCACCGTTGTGAGAGTAGTGGTGATGAAATAAATTATACAAAGTAATGCGCCTGGCTGGCTTTGAACCCACGACCTACAACTCGTCAGCCGGCGCCGTTACCACTCAGCAACCACTGTACACTGTTCAAAGGACGTGAGAATTGCATAGAAATTTTTCGTGCTAGAAAATTTTGTCTTGGTACATATTTTGATTCAGCGTGTTCAAATATGTTAGGTCTATATTAACATTCTTTTGTTCTTATTTTGATGTCGACCAGTGATAAGAAAGCCATCGTGTGTTCGTGTGTATTGCATTGAGTCTCTCATAATCCTATTCCTAAAACACGCAACACAGCAGATGAGACGGCACACGTAAAACAGCTAAACATCAATAGTATTCATCGATTTCCGTTTGGCCGACTTTTTCTTTTATTTTATTGCATTTACTTACTTGTGAAGCTGTCTACGTTGCGGCGCAATAAAAGCCGAGATAGTGTTCTGTACTTGTGAAATAAAGGCTTAAGGCTGGGGGAGCCATCACGGGTGCCCTGTATTGACAACAAGAAGCGGATTTCCCCGAAAGCCTCGCCTGTGCCATTAGTTTCCCGCATCGGTTAAAAAGATTTGCCTTTTCGTCCGTGTTCTTTTTTTTTGAATTATTGACTCATGCGAAATATTGTGATGAAACGACGGTGAGCTCTTAGGATACTTTTACGTCAAAAAAGCATGTAGCTATAATAAAAATATTATTTAATAAAAATGAAATGCTGTTCGTTATTGAACGCATAAATAAGGTTTCTCATCCAGACTTCTCAAGAAAATTCTCATTCGAGACGAGAAAAGGAGGTAGACAACTCGAGAAATCAAGTCTCGATTATCACATTATTACAAACACTACATATTTATAGTGATATTAGTGAATAAATAATAGATTGTTTTTAATCCTTCAGATATTGTGATCGAGGTGATTATTATTCAAATGTTAATTTTTTGTTTGGAATCAAAGTCAATGGAAAGAAATGCTTTAGTTGATGGTGTTATTAAAATGTTTAGTTTTTGTTTTGTGATGTGATGTATGTTATCAAAAGTCTAGGAAGGCGCTCAGTCGTTCGATCGAATTGTGCGACAGTTACCGTGGCTATATAATTACTAGTAGTTACATCTCTGATATTTTCTCACCAAGAGGTCTCTATTATATTATGTATATACTATGCGTTACCCAGTGACTGGGTTGTGGAAGTAAAATAGGCAGGCGCGCCATAGAACATACTGATAGCTCGCTGTATCCAGTTGGATAGAAGCCGACCCCAAAACAGTTTAGAAAAGGCTATTAGATGATGATGATGATGATGAGTACGTTTGTGCTTTTATAGAACACCTAACCACAAATTTCATAAAATTATAGAACAATTACTTTAAATGAGAAACCACAAATTTAATAAAGCTAAACTAATATGCATGAGATTGTTCATTCAAATAAATGTTTCCTATGTTAAATTTTATTCACGAGGCAATTCGACGAAAAGATTTCCTATTTTATGCAAATGTCTGTAAGTATGCGCACGTAGCCGGTTCATCGGCATGAAATGTCAGATAGTCGGCAGTAGCACGTATGTGGGTTTGCAATAACATGCCACAACGAGTCGCAGCAATGTTACACTCGCGCCGAGCGCCGCATGTGAGCACCGCCTGTTCAAATTCTGGCATATTTCTCGTGCCTTCGCACGGAGCTCGCACCAGCAAACTGAGCCCAAGATGAGGGGGCCCAGAGCGCTTGTTCCCACAACCCACCGCCGTTCTAATGTCTGTAATGATCGTATTCCCCATTACACAATCCTGAGGAATACCGATTCATGTTTTAATTAAAAATACACTCCCATTTTGTACACAAATACCCAGTCAAAAGCTGTCTTATAAAAACATGAAACTATAACTACACTATAAAACTTTTTGCTCTTAAAATGTTTTCGATCACTACTTACATCAACCCCAAAATAACTTATTGGCCGAAGATTCCGTGAAAACTTGGAGAGCCCTCGGCACAAATCCGCAGCTGGAGAGATCTCTAAGTGGGCTTTTAGCAGAACTAAGCTAAGCCGTCTCGTGCAAGATGTTCGCTCATTTCTGTCGGCGCCATTGCATTAGTGTGTCAACCGTGTAACGTTTTGTGACGTGGGGAGTGTTCGTCGAACAACACATTGATACAAACTGTGCGTTGTTGTTTTATTCTTGTGCCCTGTACACGAGTGCCAAAACACGTAACACATAAAACTAACTCCTTATACATTGTGAAAATGAGTTTCATCTTTACGCCTATCTACTACTATCGTATGTAAAATTTCCTTTTATGAACACGTAACACACAGTTAGATATTCATCATATTTATGAAGGTTGTATCAAAAGCGACTGCTGGGCAAATCTCTCCATAGACCAGCAAGAAGTATCGAAAGAAGTTTCGCGAGCTTTTATATTTTTCGCTTTGATAAGATTTTCACAAAATAATGTTCTACTTATTGGATCATCCGCTTGAATATTGCAATGGAGATTATTGTTCTAGTGTATTTATTTGAAATACAAAAAAATCTCTGACTTGATTTTTAGTGTATTATGATGAAAGCTAAATAAACTATTTAGTGAACAGTGGCAAGCAACTTGTTAAGCGCCTCGAGACGTGCACCGTCTTCACACAGTACTTAGACTTCGGGGAGTCAACGCTCAGCGCCACGCTACTACTTAGCTGGGGTGTTATGCGGTGCAATCATAAGCTTCGTTTTTGCCCACATGTAAGTTTGTATTTTAAGTTATGTCACTTGCAAAGTGCCGGTTACGTATAGCAACTTTTATGATTAGGAACACAAACGGTATCTGTACACATTGAGTTTAAATCAGTAAAAGTCTGACATTCTCTCTCTCTCTCTCTCTCTCTCTCTCCACCCAAAGTGGGAGGAGTCATCTGAAGATTTCTCACCAGAAAAAAGAACCTATCTCAATACTGTCCAAAACTAAGTCCAAACCTTCTTTCTTAATTTATCAAAGTTAATAACACTTACTGTAAAAAAGTAAAGTTAAAAAATATGAGCCATCCCACAAGTTGTAACAAACAAAGTTAAAGTAACAGCGTAAGATGAAGCTCTTTAAACGTTCCATAATTAAATCTGTCGTAATATTATTAAACACGTCTACGAATCATCTCCTGCGGCGATAGGACCCGTCGTTAAAGAGGTGCGGTGCGCGGTGCGCGGTGCGCGGTGCGCGGTGCGCGGTGGAATGGGCAAAGTTTGCAACGAGTCCATTATAAATCAAACGATGCCTTCCAGGCATGTCCTGAGGGACGAGGACGTCTCCCGCCGTGCCACCGAACTTCAACTTTGCCTCCTTAATGCCTCAACAATTAAGATAAAAAGAAAGAAGGGCCCAAATTAAAGGTGGTTAAAAGATAACGAGTTAATAGGCCGCTCGAACTTCACAAGTAAAGCGTGGGAGCTGGGATTTTCATAGTCAAGTGTTCGATACGTACGTACACTTTTGTAAGCAGTGTAAAATTATAATTATGGAGCTAAATGTACCAGAACTCATCATAGTTGGCTACTATATATAAAACAAATCAAATCAGTTTTTAAATAAACATAAACAGCTTTACCTAACACTAAACTCAAAAACGTAACAGCAACCTGTCCATAAAATTTGCGGTTAGGTAATTTTGCATATTTGAAGTAATGGGCCGAGTGCCGGCAGCGGTGCGGAGTGAGCGGCCAGGGGGGACGGAGCGGGAGGGGGAGCGGCAGGGCAGGCAACAACTCGCGTAACGACGTCGTGACCTAACTCGTTTAGGATCCGCAGACGAATGAAATTAGTTAGCCGCTGCCGTCATTACGAATATCATATTTTCATCTGCCACTTCCACTAGCTTCATTAGACACTTACGTAGTGGAGAACCATTTTACTTCTCGGAAAAATCTCACGCTGTAATTAACCATTACGAGAGTTTTTTCCTGAAAATAAAGCAATAATTTATTAGCGGTAATTCAAAACGCTGTTATATAAATCCCGGAGCACTTGTGCTCTCACTGAACGTTCGCAGCCACCCCGAGCGGTGCGCCGCGCGATTGGAGAACTTCGTTAAGTTCAACACTCAACGCTTATCTTCCGACCGCTTATAAAATTTTGATTCCTATTTAATTTTATCTTAATTGTTCGAACAGTAAAAGAGAACTTTGGGCAATATCTCTTTGTGTTACAACGGATTTAAGATAACTGCTTTAATCTTTGGTTTGGTATGAATATACTTACATAGCTGAGGGTCTTATTATATTGGGTTTTATTATAAATTTTGTCGTAATAATATCGATGTAGCCATATTAATAGGAACCCTATGCATCCAGCTGGCGTCGTGGCGGCGGCTGCGGCTCGTAATTCAATCAGAGCGGTGCAGAGGGACACACCGCCGTGATTAGATTAGATGCCGGCCACAATTACGCAGATCAGATTTACATCTACCGTCGCCTCGCTCGCCGTCCACCGCGCCGCGTCTCACCGACCGTCAAACATTTACCCCACGCTACTTGCTCGCAACTTCCCAACTCTTTTAACTACGAGATTACTTACTTATTACATCAAAGTAACAAAACTTCGAAAATTAGAAAATAAGGAGATCTTACTTAAAAAATTTTACATGAAATTATTTTCATGTAAATCGTTTGAAATATTACTAAGCCTGTTTAATATCCCTGAGCCCCAGGTTACGCCGACAAGTCAGGTCGCCGTCATTAGAGGGGTTACCGTCCCATTGCATAATAAAATGGCCGAAGTTTCCTCAAGTCCATTATAAATTAGACAGCGGCTGAGAGCCGCATCACTTAAGATAGGTAAGATGTGACCCGGCACGAGTTTTGCTACCGAACTTCCCCTATATTGCCTCCGCAATCTTGATAAAAAGAACTACCCATTATTCAAACTTGAAGAAGGATTAAGAGATAAAGGATGCACGTCGAACTTTCAAAGCTCAGAAACCACCTAACTCTAGTTAATTTTTCTTGCGATTACCCGACTTTAATTAATTTTATACGTTTAGTTTCTTTTATAAAGTTTAAAATAGGTATTCCAAACCCCCGCTTGATCATGGAGAATCTTGTAAAGTGGTCCAAAGTTTAAACACGATGTTTTTCGATAAAAAATATGTTGAGTTGTTGATTGCCTTTTACTGAAATTGTTTACTTCGAAATTACTCGGAGACTTTTTCAAAACAATGCCCGGTTGAAATTTTTCTGGCGCCAATCTGGTGTAGATCTATTGGAATAATTGAAAAATGAAACTAGTCTAACGTAATTCGCTGGAGGTAGGTACGTACGGGCGAATTAAATATTTTTTCTCCGAGGGGAGATTAAAAGTGGCGAGATTGTTCGTAGTGAGTATAACAATCTCAGTAAAATGCATTTTAAGCGCTTAATGCCGTGGAAATTGGTGTGAAGCGGACGCGATGGCAGCGCTGCGCAATTACACAGATGTCGTGGAGACGACGCGCGTGCTAGGTGTGCTCGAACCAGCAGCAGGGTACTAACACTACACAATATGATTATTTATGTCAAACATTACATAAACACGTAAAAATAAATGATAAATCATAATAAACTGTGATTTTGTCGGTTTAATTTTCTTATCTTTATAAACTACTAGCTTTTGCCCGCGCGGCTTCGCTCCCGCTCGTCTCTACTCCACACTACTATATCCAACTCTACCCTACTCTACCTTACTCTACCTTACTCTACCCTACTCTACCCTACTCTACCCTACTCTACCCTACTCTACCCTACTACTCTACCCTACCCTACCCTACCCTACACAACCCTAATTTTTATTTTTTTTCCATAAGAACCTTTTCCTCACAATAACAATCACAACAAAAAAAAAATCTGCCAAATCGGTCAAGCCGTTTTCATGCTATGTCGTGACAACGGAAAACGGGTTTCATTTTTATATATATAGACCTAATAATCACGTCCTATCATTCTTAAAGTAATGAAATTATCTATTTTAAATCAAAAAATGTCGTAAGATTCCAAGTAAGCCCACGGCTCTGGAAACCCTTGAAGTTCTTTGACTTCGTAATGATGTGAGCGGAACTTGTAGCTGCTACTATATTAATTAGCCGAAGCTTTGTAATTGAAAAATCTCGCATTGAGGAATCCTTCATTATCTCATTCGTTAGATATTATTTGGTTTATTTTCCTCATATTTATCTTATGTAGATTTCGGTCTTGTGTATATAATTATAATAATATCTACCACCTGCAACATATAAAAAATAAAATCAACCTGTAATACGCACAACGTGACAGCTGAATTTATTTTCGAGATAGACACCTACATTTTATTTATAAAAAAAAATATGTCCTCGGAGAAGTCTTTAATTTCCGTTACGTCACTCGTCCAATTGGGAGAACGATTGGAAATCATTGAGGCATACTCCACACCCTAGTTTTCTCGTTTTACATTTTCTGAAGGTATTTATTTAGGGGAGTTTTTCACGTTGTATTTCAGAGCTATTCCAAGAAACGTTGTAAATACCCACAATAGGAGTAGAGATAATTAAAAACTTGAATGATACGTATTTCATATACATAAGTATTTTTATGCATATTGAGGGCAATTTCCTGTTTAAAACTATTTATAGAATAGATATGAAAGAAACTTTAATGGATTTTGTTGGAATAAAAATAAAAGAAATCAGATCTGGACATAATTTGAAATAGTGATACATTATGCAACTGATTTTTAATCTCAAAATCCTTCGGTTTGTCTTGTGACTTAAAGCACCTATTTGAAGCCACCTTTCTCTGACCAGGTGGCCTGGATGCACTTCGAGCAGTCGGCAATACTGACGGTGCACAACCACGTGATCACGCGCAACCCGCGCGTCAGCGTCACGCACGACAAGCACCGCACCTGGTTCCTGCACATCAGCGACGTGAGGGAGGAGGACCGCGGCCGCTACATGTGCCAGATCAACACTGTCACTGCTAAAACACAGTTTGGATACCTACATGTTGTTGGTAAGAATTGTAGTGTAGTGTATTGTAGTGTATAGGTGGTATAACGCATAATTAAAATTTTCTTCTCATTAAAACTGCGTTATGTAGATAATTATGATAAAGTCGTATTAAAAATAATATAACTAAACTAGACAAGTTCCGAAAAATGAATAGGCTAACACATTTAATACGTGCTGAGAACTCTCACAATGTATACCGGACTGCACAGTACTAACAGCTTCTAGCAAATACGTCAATTAAAACATGAAATCGGCCGTCTGTTAAAGTGGTATTAATGTTTGTTTATAGTGCCGCCGAGCATCGACGACTCGTTGAGCTCGAGCGACGTCATCGTGCGCGAGGGCGCCAACGTCACGCTGACGTGTCGCGCTAATGGCTCTCCTAAGCCCACCATCAAGTGGAAACGGGACGACAACTCAAAAATCTCCATCAGCAAGGGACATTCCGGTGACACATCGAATTTGTTCATGATCGAAATAGCTTTTTGCTTCGCTTTTTGCACCGATTTTATCTATCGTTTATTTTCAGTTTCCGAATGGGAAGGCGAAGTGTTGGAGATGGCGAGGATTTCAAGATTGGACATGGGTGCCTACCTGTGTATCGCTAGCAATGGGGTTCCGCCGACCGTGTCGAAACGTGTCAAAGTCAGCGTTGATTGTAAGTGGTCTACTAAATCTAAAGCAATTTAAATAACTTGCTTCTACCTGCGGCTTCACCCACGTGAATATAGAATATATGTATACTTAGTCTTGTAAAATATTTAAAATGGCCTTTCTCACTCAATGATAAAATAGCATTCTGCTGGGAAAAAGATTTTTAAAATCTATTGCTTTGTTTGTTAGATCTAGTCTTCTTTAATTGATTTTAAACTTTGTTAATATTTTCCAGTTCCACCAATGCTCTGGATCCCTCACCAGCTCGTGGGCGCACCGCTCTACTACAACGTTACTCTGGAGTGCTTCACTGAAGCCCACCCGACTTCTCTGAACTATTGGACAAGGGACGATGGTCACATGATTCATGAAAGTCTTAAGTACCACATGGAGAACACGGTGGGAGTGCCAGCGTACAAGACCCACATGAGGCTACTTATAAGGAATATTAACAATGAAGACTACGGTACTTACAAGTGCATAGCCAAGAATCCGAGGGGAGAGTCTGATGGCACCATTCGCTTATACAGTAAGTATACTACTATGCCTGAAAATATGTTTTATTTAACTCCTTAGTTCTGAAATTATTTATCATTCTAATCATCAATCTTTGACGTTTAACGCAGTGGTTAAGCGATTAGCTGTTGCACTGCGTGTCACGGGTTCGATTCCTGCACTAAGCAAATATTTGTATGACTTACAGATAGATGTTCTGCATCTAGGTGGCTTATGTAAATGAGTTCACTTGATTGTGAATGCTCCAACGATACAGGAGTAGCTCCTAGTCCGTCTTTACTTCAGCTGACGAACCCATCAACATTATCCACTTTGTTTTAATAAACACAGATATCGTCAGATTTACTTGCGAACATTTGTTTAACCGCTTGTACTGATAACAGCTTCTTCCCCTCCGACCACTACGCCGGACCCTCGCGCGCTGACCGTGCCGCCGCCTTCCAGGCCTCCTCGTCGCGACACTCCGCTCACCGACAAGGGTAAGTACTAACCTGGACTAAGACTTCTGGGTAGTTTGTTCTTCGAACCAAAACCTAAAGATGTACATGCAAGGAGTCTTACTGTAAAGTCTTAATACCATCATAATAATTATTGTGGAAGTGTGATAGTGCTATGCAACCTGTATAGCTGCGTTCCTTTCTCACAGCAGAATCCTGACGAGTTTAAAACATAGGGAAAACAACCAGCCAAATGGGGCTTCCTCGATCCATCTAAAACACAGTGCCAGTGTGGAGCCCCTTCATAGGACATGTGTCATCTGCTCTGCTGCCCTTCTTGGACCGCCCCTGCTTTTTTTTTTTTTTTTTTTTATTATTGATAGGTTTGCGCTTGACTGCTATCTCACCTGATGGAAAGCGACGATGCGGTCGACGATGGAACGCGCTTACCTAGAAGAAACCTATTCACTCTCGACTTAAAGATTTATGCGAGACTTTCTTTGCAGGATTTATGCGAGACCAATACAGCTGTATAGATTGCTAGGTTTTTTTTAAGATGGAAAAATTATCCAAAGACATCCCGCGCTCTTGGGCGGAGCGAAAACCTACTCCTGTTCCATTATCGCCATTCCGAGGCCGAATCTTCCTTTCAGATCCTTGGTCAGAGAAAATTTAATTTGAGTTTATCGGCTCGAAAATCTTCTTTTCGTGTCGATGAACAAGAAGTAGGCAGAGGTGTCCAGGGCATGGACCACGATAATGGCAGCGACAGTACCTGTCGAAATTTGAACAGGTTAGGTTAGATGGATTGCTCTCGTGATATTTCGATAGCGCGGATCAGTTTTTCAAGAAAAATGCTTTTATCAATCAAATTTTTTGACATTTTCACAATCAAAATACGCTTGTCAATCAAAGTTTTTGTGTGTCACTTGAAAAGAGCCTAGGATCAGAAAGCCAATAGTCCTATTTAAAAAAACGTTTGAATTCAAATCGCAACATCATCTCAACAATCAATGTCAAAAATTTTTCAAAATAAAGGGAAATTAGTTGTTTTTGAAGTTAACGACTGCGATGCGAATGCGAAAATTACGAGAATTGCCCCTCTGTTCATCAGTTTTAAGCGATTCCCATCAAGAAGTTCTCGCTTCGATCGTTGTAGGCGCGTAGATCTTTAGGTACCTACCGATACTGATAAGGTCAGATGAATTCGAAATCGAACTCACCACATTGGCACGGCCTTAAGAAGTGCATCTAGAGCCAATACAATATTTCCTACTACTTTAAATCCCAGAAAAGCCCAAATAAATCAAGAGATGGTAATTTTACGCTTTTGCATTAAAATAATGTGTTAAATCCAGTAAGTATAGTTTGTGTTTTGTTTGCTAGTAATATTTTATAGATATACAGATAATTTTAATAATACATCCACATCCCACTAGTTTCGAATTGCCTTTCGATTACGTTATATTGGCGTTTCAATTAAATTACAAGAAGTAAAGAAGCGTGAAATGCAATCAAATAATTTATAGATTCGACTGCAGATGAATGTATCGCAGTGTATATGTTTGTATAACGGCAATTTATTAAGTTCGTGTGTGGCAATAGTAATTAATTACTCTATAGCAAACGCCGCGGTCGAATGGGTTTATCAATATCTGATATCGAAGCCAATAAAATGCATTGAAACAACATTTTTATGTCGGTGGTTTCGTTTATTAAGAGATAATATTACCTTTACGAGGAGTATACCCCCGAGATCGTTCAGTTTGTTTTCATCGTTTGTTGCTGTTTCAGTTATTATTAGTGGCCATTACATTTGTTTATAGATCGTAAACCGTTCTGACGATCTGCTTGTCGCCGTCCGGCAGTTTGTTAACTGGCTCCGAACCTTATGAGCCCTCGTAAACTACAACCAAATCGTTTACAAACAAAACCATTTTATGAAGTGATGTTATTATAATTTTAACATCAAATTATTATTAAATTGGTTTATGCTAAGTTAATAGGCGTTAGAGCATCGCCCTTTAAACATCGCGAAGCTCGATCGACGTGTGTAGGGTTTCTGGAACATCATTATGTAAACAGGTCGGAACTATCTTAGTTCAGACTGGTTCCAATACTCTTGAATTGCTCATTCAATGAATGCACGTTATTGTATAATATAACGAACTTGAAAAACAGTTCAACAAGCTTTACTGATTTAGTAAAAGTACTATAGTTGTATATAGGTAATGTAGATGATGGGCACCTTGAAAACTCGAGCTTAACAACCAATCCTTACTAATATTATAAAAGCGAAAGTGAGTTTGTTTGTTACGTCTTCACGCCTAAATGGCAAAACCGATTTTGATGAAACTTGGTACACGGATAGACCATGTCCTGGAATAGCACATAGGATACTTTTAATCCCAAAGGAAGTATGTTCCCTTGGGATAATTTTCTGCTAGCAGCTAGTCGCTTATGTTTCGAATTGTATTTCACTTAGGTATCAAATTATATAAGTTTATTATCAGCATTACTATTCAACGTGTCAATGCTGCCAGCATAATTTTTCGCATTGATAGTGATATGGATATTTTTTTTTGATAAATGATTTTTTTAACGCGTTTGTACATATTATTTTCAGTTAATACAATATACTAAGTTTACTACCCAATTGATACATATTTCCATGTCTACACATTCGATATGGTCTAATATGAACAAAGTAGTATTTAATGTCAAATTCATTGATGTAAGAGCCTGTGTATTGTAATATCGCGGTGTCATAAGTTGTTGGGCGCGTCATTACTCGCCCGTTATTGGCAACTTGGGCAGTTTCCCGGCCCGGCTGCCGGACAACATCTTGCGCCAACCTATTACAGACAAGTGTGCCCGTCCGCCTTGTTGCAAACTCTTAATAAGGTTTGATAACACGATACATTGCAAATGTAAGAGCTAGCAGACAGGACAAACGTATAGTATGAAATACATATAGAGAACAGATATAGAGAAGAAATCAATAAAGATATCTAACAGCAGATATTGTAATATCTGCTCAAGAGCCGAGGGATATCATTTTAACATGTTCGCGCGAACTTGAAAAACCCATTTAGGGGTTGCGCCGGCACGAGTGTAAGTTTTGCGGCTGGTTGTTTTTGTGGCGCGGCGGCGCGCTGCGGCGGCGCGCCGTCCACGTCGGACCCGCTGCTGTTTTATTTTTTGCAACCATTACGAATTTACGGCTAGCCCCGGATACTCGACAATATTGCGCAACTTTTCAATAACTGTTAGCCGCCCGCCTGCCGACGGCCCGTCCCTTGCCATATTGAATCCTTTACCCAATCAGTGCACGTTGTCGTTTTTCCTCCATAATCTTTTTAGGATGTTCAAACTTTTCATTTTTTAACTCTATTAAAACTTGTCTGTTCCGCAGGTACTAAATATCAATCGAACCTCAACGAAATCGATAAGGGCAAACAGAAAACAGATGAAGGCGGTGGGAAGACGCACCTGAACTGGGTAGGAGGTGCATCGCAGGTCACAGGTACGGTAACTCTCATGTTCCTTTATAATCGTTCAGAGAAAATATTTTCCGAGGAAAATAAATTTGATTTTCTCTTGCCGCAATTTTCAAGGAAAACAAAATGTTAGTTGATAAACTTAAAACTGTCTAGCTAATTTTATATCACATCATGGTCATTAACCACTTTCTATGAAATAAAAAATGTAAAGAGTAAACTAATCAGAGTGCAGATATTAAAATGAAAAACCACTTTAATTGCCATAAAGTACTATTTCTGTGCCAACAAGACAATCAACTAACAATTAAGAGGAATCTTGATATATCAATGGTTATTATTTCTTTATTGTCCGGCAACAAAAGCCCATAGACAAAAATACATAATATTAAAATATCAATGTTAAAAGAAAAATACAAAACAATTATTTTTACCCTTGACCATTCAAATTATATAGTAATTAAGTTATCTGAATTAGACACACAAAATTGAAGTAACATTTTGCCAAAAATTAAAATTTCCATACAAAAAAAACTTAACATAATGAATTATAAATTATTTCACAAACTCAAAGAATTTTAACTATCTCATAATTACATAAACTTAGTGCCCATACTTATAACAAACATAATCTTTTCTGCCATGTAGAGTATGTACCTCTATAGTGTATCAAGAATTTCTGTTTTTTTTTTTAATTACCATAAAATTGCTTTTAGTTTCTTAAACATTACGGGGCCTAATAAGCCTCTTATCGCCAAAGTGAAAGTTTCCAAACGAGGTCTTAAATGACCTGTAATGGAAATAATACAATAACGCGTGCCGCTGTTAACCTGCTAAGATAGTCACCCATCCACAGACCAACCTCGGCAAGCGTTGTTTAACCTTGGAGATCCACTCTTGCGATAATATTTACCAATTTACTCCTCAACTAATATGAAAATATTTGTTCGCAGGTGACGCCGACTGGAGGAGAAGCTCCATATTATGTGTTTTAGTTTCGCTAATCACAGTGCCATATTATTTAATGATGTAACTCTATTATCATTCATCCGATCCGCTGTCCATTTGTATACACGTAGTACATGTAGCCGAGCTTGGCTCGCCTCAGATAGTGCAAATTAAACGGAAATTGTTTTGAATCGTTGAGACACACGTCTCGAGAGACATTCTGCCTGTTTATCAGTGAGTATTCATTCCCTTTTTACTGTAATGATGTTCTACGAGTATTAAATTTCTGAAAAGATTTTTTATGACAAACAACGAGCTTGTAGCCGTAACTAGCTTTTGAACTATAGAGATTGGATTATATGCAAGTATGTTATATTCCTAATGTTTTATTTAGAAACTATGCCTAGGGCTTCGCTCTCAAGGTGGAATTTTTTTTTCTGACGTCTAGTTATTCAGAAATATATCCCCATTTTCGGGAAGTCCAAAAACGCAAAGATATATAAGAGGCCTTACCATGAACTTTTAAAGCGATCCATTTGACGACCTACAATGAACTGTTAAAGAGATGGAGCTATACCTATATCGACAGCAGAAAGGTAAAATCGCTTAACCGTCAAAGTTATAAATTCATTTGTTGATATGGTGTATAGCTCCATTCCTCTTTCTCATTCGCTCGCTTGACAATTTACTCGACATGGAAAGACCCAAGAAAATGAGAGTAGATACAACACAGATTATACTACTTATATGTTCCTAATAAATTGATTAATAAAAAATCAGTTAGCGTGGAGGTGCGGGGTGAGGGTAGTTCTGCCGTCACAATCAATTAATACGATACAGAGAGCAACCCACATCCACTTAACTCCTTACTCGGACTTCGTAGCTTATGAGTTATTTTAACAGGTCTATTGTCATTATATGATTTATATATTTCTTTAAGAGTTCAAAATAAGTACTAATCGACATATGTTTATAAATAAAAATAAAGTATCTGCATAATAATCCAGCCTCAAAAATGTTCATTTTGTAGACCACTTTAAAATCACATTATGACGGACACTTGATATGAATATGATACTTATTAATTCCAATCAAAAAATTAGATTCCATCACACCTCGAAGTAGCTAAAAACGATTTTTTGTAATCGTAATAACAAAATAACGTAACTGAGCTTAGAGCTTCGACCAATGAAGGAACAGCTACCCGTTACATAAAAAAAACTCATATTTAAGTAACACTTATGAATTTATTGTCCTCGAAAACAGGTACCTTAGAATAAAACGAATATTAAAACGTAGTCACATCGCCGTCGTTATGTGCAATAGATTAAGAGGTTTAGGTTTCATAACCAAAATGATATTCGTAATTATTATAAGCGTTGTTGTTAATTATATAATGTAAAGGTATCGTATGTACAACAGTTCCTCGAACTTTATCACGGTTAGCAGAATTCATAGATGTCTAAATACATTTATTTTCGGCGTTGATATAGTTCTAAAATCTGCTCGGCCGTGACTAATATGTAATAGACAAATTCACTGCACACATATTATTATTATTATTATATAATACAAAGTGCACTATTATCATAGTAATTGATTTTAATATAAGGATATAAGAATTAGATAGAGTAAGACTGAATGAATTATAAAATTGTGTCTTTAGAGGATATTAAAATTGTATTATTTTATTGTGCTTGTGTAAACCTCATGTTCGCTGTGATAACATAATAACTGGATTGACAAAATTTCCAAATTGAACAATGTATAGTTTCCTGTATGGCCGCGCCGTGGCGCAGACCCAACCTGTATTCCTGATGTGACTCCTGCTTACCTTCTTACAAACTATATTTTCAAGGTTATAAAACATATGATGCGTGAGTTATACATATTACATATGGAATGTATTTTGTTCTAAATACTTATTTCCTGTATTTTACATTTTTATATCCCAGATATTTTAATGTTGATTATATTTTGGACACTATCACATTTGGATTTGTATCTTTATTTAAAGAATTTCTTTAGTTTTAGTTTCTCAGTAATGCTCCTTTACAAATCCAAATTTCTTCTGTCAATTACACCTAGTTTTTATAGTAACATACGTATATGTAAATGTTACCGTTATCACGTTGCCAAATTGCTAAATATAAGATAACGCCACATAGATAGAAATGTTGTAAATATATTCATTAAGCAAAGCCACTGAGTGTGTTTTTAATAACCGAGTGTAACGAGTGTCGGTAGCGTGCGGCGCGTGTGCGGACGCGCTCGTGTGCGCGCGTGTGCGCGGCCCGCTCCGTACCACACGTAACCACTAAGAGTGAGTAGTAACAAACTAAATAAAGCTTGTTTTAAACATCAATCTTTTAATATTTCATACAGCCCTTTACTCTTTTATTTTAATTGTTTCTTTTATTATTATATTACATTTTAGCAAAACTCTTAATTTATTTATTATATTATTCGGTGTAAGCCACCATCTCAAATTAGATTTTTCGCTTCTCCGAGTGTCAAAATAATGTAGGTACGTAGACAAAGTTTCCCGCGTCATATTTTGATGGGCCGAAATGCTTGCAAACAATCTGCGGCGAATCTTTGAAGATTAGGGCCGGCTTTGAGGCGCCGAAAAGGCTCCAACTACGTATGGCCGAACGCCAACTTGTATAAGCCAATCTAACTTCTTTTAAATGTGTTTTTGATATAAAGAACACATTACCGTACGCGTCGCTTTCCACTTCCAAATCCTGAAGCAAATTAGCTTTTGATTTATAAGGCTTAAAGTTTCTTGAGTTCGTAAATTGTGTACGCTCCGATATCTTCGTACACTTCGAGAATACTGATACATCGTAAATATAAACACGTGTTCACAAACAAGCGAGACGCCTGACTATAAACTGTCTTGAACTTCAGATCGCCTGCCATCACTTATATTTAGAGAGAGTGGCAGGACAAAGCAACGAAAGCAGAAACATTTCATATAATAGGGGTGAGATAGACGGTCAGCTTCTCCACGAGTCGCTCCGGCAGACAACTCGTCCTACATTAACAACGGGTAACACATAATAATAATAGAGCATCATAAAGGAGTTAGCTACACTTAGAGATTAGCGTGAGGTATAATTATTCGGGAGAAAAAGTATGCTACTAAGCACGATATTCAAACACTACTTACCATATTCTCACAGTTTACTTCTGTAGCCACACAACGCAGCACTTTAAATAGAATGACCTAAACAACGATCACAAAACGCAATGTAATGGAAAATGAAATTAGAAGTTACGCCGCAACGAGTTTTCGCAGCCTTTTCCTGTTTCGGTTGGTAGGTACGCAGTTATTTTAGATAAGTTTTACAAAAAGTTTATAAAATTAAAAAATATATAACAATACCTACTTACATATTACCTAACCATGAAAGTACAGCAACTATATTTATTAATAAAATATCGAGAATAAATCGTAGATCGCCTACAAATTAACTGATTGCTTCCTCGTCGTTCGAAGCGATCACAAAATGAATCTTGTCGATTTTCAATTATAAAATAGTCAGCTGATACTTGGACAGGACAGTCGTTGGCACAATAGACAGAAAGCTTTAGTTGGTTGACTTAAAGCTGAGAATGCAGTGTGCACCGTGTGATAATTTATAGCCTTTCATGTGGAGTGCAGTGTTTGTAACAGTAGCCTCATTACTTAGCGGCGGCGGCGCGGTAGGCGTGTGCTTCCGTCGACACCGGATATCGCAGGGCGTACAAATAAAATTAACGCTTATTGCCATTCACTAAAAGCACCCCAAATTAAGAGGTTCGCTTTTCATTGCCTTCTACTTGGAGGTTTTACGAATGGAGTAGTTATGTTGTTGACTTTGTTAATTGTGTTGCCGAGCCCTGAGAGTTTTGTTTCTTGTTGATACGAAGTATAAAACTGCTAATTGTATTCTTATTGGATTTGTGTCTATTTGTTTCTCGGCTTTGTTTTCTTGGCTATTCCTATAGTGATCAACCAAAGCCGCAAATGTTGGACGTCAAAGTTACGCAATTCTGTTTAAAAATATTAGATATTGATTAAACTTTTTGGTATTCAAACTTTTGCGATAGGTTTTTGGATTTTAGAAATGTATCCATATATGCCACTGACGCTTTAGGTAGTTTTCTTTTGGTAATACTTTACTCCGAAAGCGATAATAATAATAAGCCTTTATTTCTCACTAATTGCATGGATACATTTAAAATTCAATTAATAAATAATATTAGTAATTCATAGAACAGAGTTATATATTAGTTAAGAATTTTTATAAACATTAACATAAAAATATTTAAATTAAAATATTATAATTATATATTGTATTGTTATTGGAATTAATTTTGTAATATTATTTTCTTATGTCAACTAGCTGGCCCGGAACGATCAATGTAAGGTAGAGTAGGGTACACTACCCTACCCTACTCTACCCTACCCTACCCTACTCTACCCTAATTTACATTTTTTTTAATTAATTTTCTTTCCAAAAGAACTTCTACCTCACAATAACAAACACAACAAAAAAATTAAATCGCGAAATCGGTTCAGCTGTTCTCAGGATTTGCGCTAAGCAACACATCTAACCAATATTTTTTATAATATAGACTAACTGATCCGACAAACTTGTAGTCTTTTTAGCTAAGCTGTCAAAGGATAACGCCATCCACAGGCATTACCATAACCAGCATACTTATTTTCAAAATTACATTTAAAATAGACATGGCGTTGTATTCGATTCTTTTTTTTCGTGATTTTTCCAGATTTTCTCACCGTTTAAACCTTTCCACGAAAATTTCAAGACTAAAATTAGCCAAATCAGTTCAGCCGTTCACGAGTTTTAACGAGACTAACAAAATTGCAATTCATTTTTATAATAGACTAGCTGCTCCCAGCGGCTTCACCCGCGTGATAGTAGAAAATTATCCTAAGGGAACATACTTCCGGGATAAAAAGTATCCTATATCCTATTCCAGGACATGGTCTATCCGTGTACCAAGTTTCATCAAAATCGGTTTTGCCATTTAGGCGTGAAGACGTAACAAACAAACAAACTCACTTTCTCTTTTATAATATTAGTAAGGATTTGTGCATCTAAGTGAGGTACCCATTTTTGGGCATAGGCACCCCCAACCTCTTCCAATTATCCCTAGCGTAGGTTTCGCAAGTCCAAGCTGGTCCAAAAACGATAAATACCGATAAAGTACCTAAGAGTCAAATTGTAGCTTTAATTAGATAGATACTACAACGCCATTTCTAGAAATCAAACTGACATATGATCTATTTTTTAAATAAAATTATGATTAAGAATACTTAAATCACGTTTCATTGAATTTCTCCACCAGGCCCTGGCGACCTAATCATGTCTTCTTCTAAGTGTTTATTTCATGGCATTACATATATATATAAGCCATAGAGGTTGGTTTTTGGTTACAAGCAACCAGTATTAAGCAAGAATATACAAATATAGCAGAATCACTTGATAACCTGCACAAACAACGATACGCCGAACCGTCCGAAGCACCACACGACGCGCGCACCCTGATTGAAGACAAATTCAGCAGGCGTACAAGTGAAAACAAAGCAATATTCTCCGGGTCGGTGATCGTTTCGGTCTCATAGAGCCTCCATAATTTTCAGGAGGCAAATTAATCCGAGCACGGCTGGGCTGATCGGCGGTCAGTGCGTCCTCGCATACTAATGCTATTGTTTATCGAAGGGGCTAATCTGTGCGCACCAGCCGTCACTGTCCACCCTCCAAATTATAACGGATCACTTTCGACCGCGTCTAATCCTGCGCCCCTCGCCCGTCTCATCGCCAACGTGGACGGACTAGCACACAAGATACATGTATCTATCTACCATAAAATGTGACCTACTTTTCAATAAATTTTTGGATACAATGAATCCTTACTAATATTATAAAAACGAAAGTGAGTTTATTTGTTTGTTTGTTACGTCTTGACGCCCTATTGGCAAAACTGATGTTGATGAAACTTGGTACACGGATAGACCATGTCATACGATATGACATAGGATACTTTTTATCCCGGAAGTATGTTTCCTTGGGATAATTTTCTGCTATCACGCGGGCGAAGCCGCTGGTAGCAGCTAGTGTAGAAATAAATCATTTACGTTTCCTTATTGCTAATAATTTTAAATAATATAATATTACAGAAAAAAAATTAACGTCGAACTGGGTAGGTACATCGTTAACTGATAGACAATCATTTCGACTTCTCACGAGTACAATTTCAGTCTCAAGCTACAATACGAATTTTTTGAGTATTGAATGTACAGCTAACGATACTTTTTAACTGATAAGGATACGTTTCACATTCTAAAGAAAAAAATATAGCGTAAAGGGGTAAGTATCTTAAACCTTCCAAGGAATTGGAGAAAAATGTGAATGGTGATAATCCTTACTAATATTAGAAAAGCGAAAGTGAGTTTGTTTGTTAGTTACGCCTAAATTGCAAAACCGATTTTGATGAAACTTAGTACACGGATAGACCATGTCCTGACATAGGATACTTTTTATCCCGGAAATATGTTCCCTTGGGGTAATTTTCTGAAATCACGCTGGCGTAGCCGTTGGGAGCAGCTAGTATAAGTATAAAACAAGAGCTAACCGTCTGAAATGTGTATTCTTCATGTGTATGAAGAATCAAATAAAACACTCCGCTGTACGTAGTACACTAGACGTAGCACAAGAACACACTTTCCCTTTCTTTAATATTTCTGTCACAGCACACACGTACAGGGTGTTTATAAAACAGCTCTAAAAGCATAGCACAAAAGTGTGACATAAGAGTCAGCCCATTTCAGCGTTACTAACATGTGTAAAGTTGTAAAAGAGTCGTCCCGCACTGAGTGATAATAAAGGTAACCCTCTGCGGCACCTTTATCGTTATCGAATAAAAATAATCCCGGGATTTTTCGGGATGATCGTAAATTATAACGGGATTCACAGGGGTGGTTAGAGTAGACGGTCGCGTCGCCTCGCCTTCGCCTCCGCTAACAGCTTTCACCTAGAGAATGTTGACTTTCTCATTTCATATACAACATTTTTAATAAATCTTTAAAGATAAATGTGCCTTTCACACAATTCTGACAATGGCAGAGTGAAAATGCTCTTATGTGTGTTTTAATTAAATAGCTATCTGATGTTTACCTAAACACTTTACCAAATTGTCATTGAAACGCCGGAGCATTGATCTGTACCGCAAACATCCGAAACATGGTTTTACATAAAGTAAAATTTATTATTCTGTAAATTATTCATAAAACGTCTCTTCGCGACACGACACATTTAAAATGAACGGGACGGTAAAGAGTGGAGTCTAACAATAACCAGACCCTCAACGCATATTTTTGACGGTGTGAAGCGCTGAAAATCCACCGATACCAACAAAAGTGGCAACTGAAACTAATGAATTATTCATAGCGGCGGCGCGGTGCATGTTCTATCACTGTTTTATCTATTGCGGGCTCACGGCGACCGCGGCCCGCGGCCCGCGCCCCGCCGCGCTCGCCTCGCCGCCGCGGCCCAAGCGAGGGTTAACTACCTTGCAACCAACAATTTTAGTGCCGTTTGAGAAGACTAGATAAGCTTCATGTTCCAAATAAACATTAGCGTAATGCGACCGCTAACGCACAAGTGCCGGTCGGTTATTTAGTTAGGCACCTATTGTTTATGCAATAATGTTTCGGCCTGTTCTCTTCTTAGACTTTATGGCTTATTTGTAAATACATTTTGACAAAATACATGAGTGTTTGTCCAATTTAATATAAGATATTGACCACTATCTCACCTGATGGTAACAAATGTCGTGATCAGCGATGGAGCACACTTGCCTAGAAATAACCTATTCACTCCTGACTTAAAAACCCCCAGGCTATAGCAATCAGGAAACACAGATTCCGGTAGAGAATTCCACTCCTAAACTGTTCGCACAATTGCTGTACCCATTTCCACGTTATCTATGTTGTTTTAAATCCTTAGATTTTGTAGTAGGTGTAAAGAATTTATAAAGCCCTAAAAGTAGTTCACAAAGCAATTTTCCGTTCCGCAATTCTTTCATTGTATGAAGCAGCCATACAGATAGTGTCGAATAAACAAGGATAACAAAGTGGCAAGTTTTAAACGTGCACAATGCACAACATGTCGGGCGCGCGATATTGGTTGCGGGCTCGGCGACACGGCGACACGACGTGGCGACGGCGGGCGCCACCGCTCCGTAAACAAGATAAACCCGGGGCGCTGCCCGCTGCCAGGAGATCCCTCCTGCACCCTGCTAGCCACTCACCGGTAACGCACCGCCACACATAAATCTGCTCAGATTTCATTGCCTTAAACCTCGAGCCCGCTGGTAATCTCGACCAGGCTTACCCTCAGATGTGTTTTTTTTCTTGTGTTTGGGTTTTTAAGGTTTCAATGGTACTAAACCTCCGCTGCCCGTCCGTCCGTCTGTCTGTCTTTCTACTAGCAGTCTGTATCTCATGAAACTTATTTCTTTCTTTCTTTTATTATTTATGTTCACACTGAGAAACAGCAAGAAATAATGAATCGATAAAATTAAATAGGTATAAATATAATTTAAGTGTCTGTTTCATATCAAAATATGTTTTTTTTACTTAATGGTTATATTATTAAGAAAGAAGGTATATTGATACAAATAACAAAGATGATCTATGGTTCTATGTTCGGCTGAATGTTTTTTTTTTTTTGTATGTTCACCGATATCTCGATTAGGGAATGCAAATCTCGCGAGATTGGGGCTCAAGCGAGATCCCACGAGATTATGAATAACAATATAGCGAGATTGGCAGTTTTGTGTTTTTTTTTTTGCAAATAATCACAATATTTGAATAAATTAGGAATAATATAATAAAAATAATAAATATTATAAGATAATCATAGGCGCGGGCTTGCGGATGGCGAGCAATGGGTAGTTGGCTGTCCGGCCGTCCGGTAACTGTCCGGACCGAGCCCAAGTCGTCGATGGCGCGCAATGCCTACTGGGGCCAGGGTTAGTTCCGAAACGTAGCTCAGCCCCGGTATGAAAGGCACGAAGGCAGTAATAGTCTGACACTATCTCCCACTCCGCCTAAGGGCAGATGATTTTTAGCCACCAAAAAATTTTTATGACTTTTTTCAATACTAATACTAATACAATATTTGTCTATAATTTTTTAACGTCCGTGTCAATCTGCGCTTCGTATAAGACGTTTTTATGCTCGAGTACAATCTCGTTAAACTCGCGAGATCTCGCCCTTTTTTCGTCGAGCCGAGATCTCAGAGAACGAGATTGTATTCCCTAATCTCGATCAATTTCGGACCGATTTTGAAAACTATTTTTTCGATGAAGAAGTTATACAAGTTGGTCCCAACATTGGTAAGATCTGATCATGAATTTCGATGATATGGAATGAAACTCCTCATAAGATTACAGCAGATCTGTCTCAAAAAGTAAAATTGCTTTGTTTATACGTGTAGTCGATGACTGACCGAAAGAAAAGGCGGAGGGGGATGTATCGAACTGTTCTGATGATGAAGCTGGAAAGTAAATTAATGTAATCTAACCTTGTTTGGGATTATTAGAATCGTTATGAGATGCACTCTGGCTATAAGTGCGACTGAGGGGTACTTTTTACTGGTGGCACTATAACAAAAAGTGGAAAATAAAAATAAAATATAAAAAAAATAATTACCGACTTCAATGTTAAAAAAACAATGAAAAGTATAAAATAACTTTAATTTCGAAGGTCGGTGTCAAATAATGAAAACACAAAACTATTAATAGAAACAGGGACTTCCGAAATTAAAGTTATCTAGTACTTTCAGTGTTTTTTTAACATCAAAGTTGTTTTTTTTTGTAAAAAGTTTTTTATTCCGTCTTACTTGTAAAACGGCTGGACCGATTTTGACGAAACTTTCACTGACGGATCGCTGATATTACAAGGCTACTTTTTATTTCCCCACAGGAATGGGATTGCAACTTGAACTTTCATTACGATATAACCAATATTTATAATGAGTAACTTATATTGCCGCGGGAAAAGGACTTAATTCCGGGGTTGACCGAGGGAAATTTCCAAAATGGATAAACAGATTTTTAAATAAGCAAACTAATGTTCTTAAACTCCACGCGAGCAAACTCGCGGGTAACATAAATATAAATACAAAAGAACTGCATATTTCTATAGAAAAACCTTATATTATTGAAACCCGATTAGGCTTCAATTATATAAGGTAGATAATTGTTATTATCACTTTTTCACAGAATTTGATTTCTACTTTATTATTATATTTATTTCCTACTGCTACAACAACAAATAATATACCCAACAATAGTTTTTTTTTCGGTTATTTTTGTGGAACTCTTAATGTCCAACACATACTTGCTTGGTTTTTCTTGGTACAAGTTTTCGACAAACATTTGCAATTTTATTATGTTTTGTAAGATGGTCACAAAACCCTCCATAATTAAATTTAAATCAATCTATTAAAAGGTTTTGGCATCCACTCGCTTTCAATTTAAATGCTATAAAAATATTTAAATCGTTTCATGATGACTTAAATCAGCAAATAGTCATACTTCGTCAAAGCCTAGGTGATTGAAAAGCATAAAAATATTTTTTCCAATCATCAATGCCATCTAAATAAAGCCGCTCTCAAATTAAATTCATTCATACATTCATCAATGGATGCATGTATGGGAAAAATTAAAAGTGAACACGAATAAACGGCAGATGACAAAATACCCGTAACTCCCAATGTTTAGGTGCAGAACAGTTCAAATAAAACATGGTGGGAAACATATTGAGCCGTGTTTCATTTTTGTGAGCTTCCTCTTGACAAGAGAATAAGTCCAGGCTCAAGCTGTTCCTGAAAGTATTGTCAAAACTTGTGCTTACTAGAACCAATTGAAAAATTGCTGTTTTAGTACTGAAAGTAATTTTATATTGACTGATAACTGACCATATTACCCAATATGGTAAAGAGTATCAGATTTTTACTGACTAAAACCCAACCCATGTTCCTTCAGTTGCCCTTTCTGTAGGTGTCCAGGGCCGCGACAACTCTTTCGAACTTACCTACAGTTCCTTATATTTTGCAAGGTGTAATTTAAAAAAACCAATAATGTTAAATGCTAGGTGATTCATCTCTTTACAAACCACCCGCTAAATTGACAGTTGAATTAAATCTTAGTGTTTTACAAACTTTCTTTCATGGTCTATTTCAATTGAATCCATCATTATCAAATCAGCATTACGCTCTGTTTTCGCAAACATTTAAATGGAGCAAGTTTGTAAACTTCGTACACGTAGGAATCGATAGTTATTGAATCGGAATTGAATAAGCAAGTTAAGGAACTGTTAGTAGGTAATTGTCTGTCGGAGGCGAGAGCGCGCGGAGACCATCGCAGGAGTCGCCAGCCGTCTGCACACTATAAACAACTTTCGCAATTAAACTTTTATTCAGTAGATCGATATTATTCAACTCCCGTTTATATTTTGCTTATCAACAAAGTACAACTTGGAAAAGTTGGAGAAGGACGAGCGATCTCCTCAGTTACCTACTCTGAAACGTGCTCTAAAAATACATGTTCTGATTCCGTCTTATATAAACCGTTTGTTTGTAACATGATGCTGGTTTAAACAATATGTTTTTATTTCTTCGGCTATCGAGTCTCGACAATAACTGTCTTGAACCGTTTTAATTATTAGCCAGTACTTACTTTTTTTTTTGTAAATCGAACGCAATAACGACTTCAAAAGTCTGCAATTTTCAATAATAGTTTTTGAAGCTATTGGTAAAGTTCGTTTATTATGATTTTATGTGAATATGTTTGGAAAACCACAAACTTGTTTACATAGAATTCAAATTGAGTTTTTAGTTTGAATTATACAGTCGCAGTGGCTGCCAACTGAACACTGCAATAATACAATGTTTAGTGCCCATTTGTTAGAGTTCTTAGGTTTTGGTTCCACAAATGAGTTTGTAACTGTTTTTAGTTGAATCGAATTACGGGAAGCAGCTACAGTAGACCAAAGTTACGATAACTTAAGCCTCTACGTGAGTAAAGCAAGATCAAAGAAGTTGTTGTATAGAAGCCAGCTATTACAAGAAACACAGATCAAACAAACATAAGCCTCCACTCGAAGTAACTCTCCTTAAAAGGTTTACAGCCGCTTATTAATACGGAAAAAGGAAATTCAAATTTCCATGTATTAAACGTATACGGTGGGGTGTCGGCGTCGTGTCGCGGCCGCGTCGCGTGGTCTCGGGCGCGGTGCGGGCGCGGTGCGGCGACGGCACGCGCTCGATGCCCGCACATAAATCCTGCCGGCAATATGAGACGCCGCAATATCACAATAACCCCTTCCTTCCAGCTACGTCCCGCGTCCTTACTACACGCCACCACTCACGAAACCTGCTCAAATTGAAATTATTATAATATAACATATCCAGTCGCACTTTTATGAATACTCGTATAATTTTAGATCTATATGTGGTATGCGGACATATGGTATACCTTGTGTAACTAGGTGGTTTATTTTAGGAATTCGTTTATACATTTTTATGTTTTCCTTAAAAAGCAAAAAACGGAACTCTTGGAAGATCACTTTGTTGTTCATTTGTCTGTTTGTCAAGACCCTTTATCTCCGCGTGGAGGTATCGAGTTGAAATTAAAACCATATACTCAGGTTTGAGGTCCCGTGAAGCTGTGAAAAAAGTTAACAAAACAAAAGATACGAGAGATAAAAGATCTTTTATTTTGTTAACTTTTATATATCGCAAAAAAAACTTATATTTCGACAAAAGAGATTGTCGAAATATACGTTTTTGGTCAAAATTCATTGGGTAATTCCCGATCACCCCTCAAAATTGGTTTACCCAGACTTTACTATACACCATTTTTTTTTAGTTTGTTATAAAGCAAGGTCTTATAAGCACAGGTATAGGAATATATCTGAAAATAGAAAAGTTGTAAACAATTTTCCTCGTAGGCAAATAAATTATAAAATCGCTCGTAAATTATAAAACCAGTCAAGTCATTATTTTATTATTTGTTTTGTTACACTGTTAATACATTTCACGCTCTGTAAAAATTTCAACTAGCATGCCTACCTATCATGAGATACAGCCCGCTAAAAGACTTACGAACAGACGGATGGACAGAGGTGGCTTAGTAATACTAAACCCTTAATAAGGGTTAATTTATAGCCCATCGGATACGAATCCATATTACGGGACACATTTCTGTATAATAACATAATCAGCCCTATAGTATTCCACATTATTATGTTGCCGCAAGCCTACTGTCAATTTAGTCTGCGCTAATCGCTTATCAGTATTATACTAGAACATCACCAGCCTTTCAAATGTTCCCACGGCTGGGACTCAGGTCTCCTCTCTAGGAGAGGGAATGGGCCATAATCCACCACGCGGGCCCAGTGCGGGTTGGTGATGTCTTTGATTTTTTGGTTCTAGGCTACGCCGGTTTCCTCACGATGTTTCCCTTCACCGTTTTGAGAGCAGTTATACTAATAATGAAATAAATTACACAAAATAATGTGCCTTAGTCAAAAACATGCCGATCGAATACGTTGATGACTATATTTATCTGGGTAAGCAAATTTCATTTAAGAAAAACAGAAATATAGAAGAGATAGACCGAAAAATTGCTATAACCTGGAAAAAATAACCAATTAATTTAATGTATTCAATTCAATTTAATTATCAGATTCATGACGATCAGATCATGCTTTTAAATACACCCCTATTTTTTAATTAGTACACAAAAAAATGGGACTTAATCCGTACCCGTTATCAATCATATTTGCGTAGTATTAGAAAAGGAAATTCCAAAATTGGCCACAAAATTTTTCATAAATTCATAACTGGGTCATTTATTCATAACTATTACTACTAGGTGATACTACGCACAGTGATTTTCTATTGTATTCCATTCATAATTAATTGCTTGTACAATATTTTCATAAATTGAATGACATTTTGGGATATAAACAAACTCTAATAACTTTGCGTTTTATGAATATTATTTATTAAAACTTTACCTAAATAATAATGAGACCTATTCTAATAAGCCTTTTAAGTATTTGTACTAATTAAAAATGAGTGGTGTATATGTCCGAGTAGGTCGACCAACTCAATACAATCTTCTTTTATGTACTTGTTTTTAATTGGGGGCATCTTTAATATACTCTACAAAGTAATCAATTATGTTTGGAATCAACTAATATTAATTCGATTCGACTAATTACTTTTATTTAATCAATTGTTCATTTATTAAATCATTTTTGTTAATATGTCATTTTTTTATCTAATCAATTGTTTTAACTTTTTGTGTATTGTTTAAAGTACGAGTCAATGTACTTAATTAACTTATTTAATTTTTAAGAAACAACGAAATGAATATTATTTATTTATTTTTTATTGAATTAATTTTTGTGAGCGCAAACATTATTTACGGGTAAAATTAATTAAAAAAAACAATAGATTTATATAATATAGGTAAATACAATTTTAGTATAAAATATAATCACACAAAAGAAATTTTAAATATCATTATAAAAGTACCCTACAATTATTAGTTTTGTTCAATTAATGTTACTAACAATACTAGCGTATGATATTGCCAGTATAATGTTGTAACTCAAGTCGACAGGGTCGAAAGTGCTATTACGTAGATATTGTTTCAGTGGCCTGTGTTCCTGTATGGCTCGCAAGTGCACGTCTGCTGCAGATACGCAGGCAATCTTCAATTAATTTTGCTTGGTATTCAATTCATCTGTAGACGGAACTATTCTGTGTGGCGATGAACGTCCTTAGTCTTTGTCCGTCGTGATCAGTTTGTACCGTAGGTCTGGGAGCTAGTGACCAGGTGTAATTTTAGTCTTAGAAACACGATAAATATCGTAAATACAAACATTAATTAGTTTGTTAGAATTTGCAGTTTTCATCACACTAATATTAAAATGTTGTGAGCATGTGTATTAGTATGTTTATTACTTCTTGACACTCGAATGGCTGAAAGGATTTCTTTGACACTAGATAGACGGTTAGCCTATGTCCTAGAACAGCACGAAGTACGTCCTTTTGTTACTTTTAAAATATAACGAGGGCAAAAGCAAAAAGCTAATTAGAGGACTACAACTACGATAATTTTCGAAAGAGTTATCAAGGTCCTGGCACGCAAAAGGCAATTGAAGAGACACAGGTAGGCTTTAGTCAGGAAAAGTCTGAGAGTCTGGCTCCATCTGAGTTATCCGATGATTTACCACTTAAAAAAAAATGGTTTACCCAGCATTATTGATAATTTATTTTGAAACTGAAAAGTATCAAAGGTCCAAAGGTAGCCTGGTAAATCTCCTGTGTGTAAGTGTTATGCTCCAAAGTTGTCATGTATGCAAGTGTTATGCTCGACAATTGTTGTGTGTGTAAGTGTTATGCTCCAGAATTCTCATGTGAGTAAGTTTTATGCCCCACAATTGTCCATGTGTGTAAATGTTACACTCTACAATTGGCGTGTATGTAAGTGTTATACTTCACAATTGTCGTGTGTGTAAGTTTCATGCTTCACAATTTGTTAACAGGCGTAGACACGTGCTCTTGTAACACAGGTACTGCCTAGGTCAGGAGCCAGATCGTCAAATAAATATGTATACCTGTATTTTGTGCTAATTAACAAAATTATTTTTAAACTTTACTATTATTTAACAAATATAATATTACTAAGCAATTTATTTTTTTAATTGACATTCGTTCTCGATCTTTCATATCAAGCTACATCTACACGTGGCGATTTCTCACGCCGGGCCTTGATACAGGCCATGGTCCGGAGCGAGGAGTGGCAGGCGGTCGCCTTCTTCTGCGAAGCAGTACTTAATTATAGCAAAGGAGGAGGCCGACCGTATCAGGCAACAGCGCACACAGCGCCCCAGCCGCCGCCGGGATTCCGATCCCGATTTCCGGCCACCGTAGGCGCGGACTTGCGGACGGTGAGCAGTGGGTAGCTCGCTGTCCGACCGTCCGGTAACTGTCCGGACCGAACTCAAGTCGTCGAAGGCGCGCACTGTTCCCGCGTGCCTCAAGTTGTCAGCAACAGCATCAGCAGGGGCCCAGCTGGGTCGAAGCCTGCTGGGGCCAGGGTTACCTCCGAAAGGTAACTTAGCTCCGGTACAAAAGGCAACGAAGAAACAGGAGTGGGTTTTTATTTAGTAAAAGTCTGACGCTATCTCCTGCTCCGCCCCAGAGCGGGGAATGTCATTAGATAATTTTCCCACCGAAAAAAAAAACTACACCTACACGTAGGTAAAAATACTCGAGGTCACCAAGCGCTGATTTTGATAGACCCTCTTAATATTACAATTTTCAGATAGCATCTGTTCAATCTCAGAGCTGACTCAACTCACCAACCTGTCTACACACACCAATCGATAGCAATGCCATTATCCGATATTATATCAAGTGATAATACGTTTCACAATTGAATAACTTTGATAGATATACAAAGGCTGAGCGGAGAAGCCGAGGGAACACGTTCTCATTATTCAAATGCATCGAAGCAAATTATGGTAATCTGGGAAACCTGTTCTGTTTCACTAATATTAATAGGTAGACAAACATCGGCGCCCGCTGTGCGTTCCGGTCCGTATTGCTTTGCTTATTCAGAATTTCACGTCGCCCGTCCACTGTAGTGCAATGACTCTGCAAATACAAACATACCACATTCACAAATGGAATTCATTGAAGGTAAAAGGTTTATCACTTGATCTTGTAATTAGAAAGTATTCAAGATTTAACTCTCACCAATTATCGAAAAAGAAGTGTAATTAGTAAGGCGTAGCAGTCAAGCCTACGAAGGTCTACGAACTCGTAGCAATATTGCTACGGCGTAGCATACGAGCAAACTTTAACAATCAAATATTATAAACAAGCAAATTTTCACAATCAAATATTATACGTAGGTAAGAATTGAGGTTTATCTTCGTGGGTTTGAAATATAGCGAGAAGATTTATATAATAATTTTGGGCAGATAAGCTTTGTACACTTTATTAGATTTGGTCAAACAACAATAGCTATGTACGTGAAAGGATGAAACAAGAATAGCTGATGGCAAAATTAAATAAAGCAATACTATTTCCACATGTCACGTTACAGATGTGACGTGTTCATCGACGGGCGCGAGGCGCGGCGTGGCATCACGTCACGACACGTCACGTCACAACTGTGACACCGCTGTCACGCCGCACGCCGCGACGCGACGCGACGTCCGGCCCACAACACTCACTTTTCAGTGTTTATAATGATACTCATTAATGTATTATGTTCAGTCAACGAGTATAATCCCAGCAAATTAATTACAATTTTTACGCACAGGATCGTTTGAGTGATTTATTCTAAACACGTGCGACAGTGAAAAAGCGAGTGCACAGTGACAAACACTGTGGTGTTAATATCGAGTGTAAAGGCGAAAATTTTGCCCACCATAAAAAAGCCGAATCTTTCATAGATATTTGAGCCCCTCAATGCTTCTATACCACATTGTTTGATTATTCCCTTATATGGCAAAGACGTGCGTGATATTTCACCAAATTCAGATTTCGTTCCCTGTATGAAGAAATTAATTTTATCGTAACACTCCATCGTCTTTAAAAATATTTTGAAGGTTTTATCCAGAGTTCGCTATCTAATATTTTAATGGTTTTATTTTATGCTATCGGAAATTTCATGCGGCTAAAGTAATTTTCCGCGAGCATAGAGCGGAAATTACCACATAGTGTAGTGACGTGTTCGACAAACGTCACGTAGCCGGATCCGAGCGCGCAGATCCTTATATCCAATTTCCGGCCGTTTTTGTTGGAAATGAGAATTAGCTGACGTGACGTGACGGAAAGTTAAATATCAATGTCGATCGTATCAGCGGCGAGGCGGACACGGCGATGGCCGCTGCTGCGATACACTCGTTACGTCATCGAGGGGAGGCCCAGATAAAAACGCCATCCTGTCTAACAGCTGCCATAAATAAACCACAAACATCTATATCTTTTATGTTTCTACCGTTTCTTTTAACTCATAAAGGTAGACAAACACAAGAAACTCAAATCCCGAAGATAATAAATACAGTCGTTTTGTTTTTATTCAGCATTTAACCAAGAGTGTACATAAATCCCGGCCTCTGTTTTTACTACACGAAAAGTTTGTCCAAACAAATTATTGTATAAAGGTACAATAATTTTCTCGAAGGTGGAGCGGTGACATTGCAATTTTGTGTCCTCGTAAACTCGTTGAGAAGTTGAAAAGGTATGTTTTTTACTTAATACATTTTTTTGCGAATGATATTCGGAGGTGGAGAGGCTCGGGTGTCACTCGCGGAGTCAGTGGCGCGTGCGTAACGAACTCGTCAGAGCGCCCGGCTCCGCCCGCCTCGCCTCGCCGAGGGTCGCTCTCACCTCGCAAATAAGTCGCGTGTAATTTACCTCCATCTGTCAGCTTGGTGCATTGAGTGCACGAGTAGCAGAGATCTGCGGTGATCCTGTTATACCATTGAAAGAGTAATTGGATACTGCACTTTAATTAATTCAATGTATCAACTGTTTCCACGTAAAAGGACTTAACTAATTGATTTTTATTGATCTTTGTTACATCGACTCGATGCTATTTTTATAGCATGTATTCATTCTTTAATTTTAAGCTTTTGCATTCTATTTATTTTGATTGATATTAGAATCTTTTAATAAATTTGCCATTTATTTTCTATAAAGATATTTCGTATCTTTCTGCAGCTATAATTTCTAGAGTATAAACTTCGCATTCTCTTGGAATACCACGTTTTATTTGTCGTAGGTACAAGTGTTCCGTCGCCGCCCGCCGCCGATGTGCACTGAAGGGTAATTACTCGTATTATGCTTCTCATCCGTTTCGCTTTCGTTTTCAGCGAAATGATTTCAATCCTTTGTGAGATTAATGGTCTCGTGTGCTGCCATTATTTCGTTATAAGGGCTGATGATTACATATTATTACATAAAGATTTATTTAACAATTTTTTATCCTAATACATGACGCGATAAGGGCCTAAATGAATTGGCAAAAAGCAATCAAATGTAGAATATAGGTTCAAAAACACCAAATATAAATAATATTTGATGTCGTAAAAGCTAATACGTAATCCATTAATATTATTGCAAGGAGGCACAGTATCCCTACCTGCGTCGGCACTCAGTTGGCGTGTTATTGAAAACCAGACTCGATCCTTATGAAAAATTACTTTTTCGCGTCGTGCCGTACGTTCCTGGGCTCCCTTTCGTTTCGTACGGTCGGATGCAAATACGAGATTCCTTTACTCGAACACAATAGACGTAATGCTGAGCTCCGCCACTGGAAAATGTTGAGATAAGTTATTTGTCTGTTAGCATTTTGCGAGTACATTATCATTTCGCTACGTAAATATAGTATGTAATCATTTGTCAACATGTTTCTTTATTCATTCGAGTACCTTATCGGAACGAGTAATATCCGTCTTTTAATTTGGACTTATTGTTCATCATTAATCATTAGCCTAATGGCTCGGTTTTTATTGAACTGGTATTTGGAAAGTTAATGATCATCAAATAGAATTATTGACTGAGAATAAGTAAATGTGTTTGGTCATGTGAAGAGGAGGATGAAACGCATGTTACTAGAAGAGTAATGAGTATATGTATAGATATGTGGATAGATGCAGATATGGAACAAGGTCAAAGTAAATATGGTTAGATAGTGTAAAAAGTTATATGAAAGAATAGAAAATTAGGCATGTCAATGCTAGAATGGAAGAAAGAAATGTGTTGAACCGATCGCAAGTAACACGAGCCTAGGGCAGATCATTTAGTAAAATAGGTTTAAAATATCGAATAAAAATATTATACTAGAACTTAATTAGAACCTCATTTATTGGAGGCAGTGGCGAGTTTGGTTCCTCTTCTGTACGTTTCCGTAAACACTTTTTCATATTCGTTGGCGGTACTTAACTCATAAAAACTCATTACTGTTTCATTACTCCACTTAAGGCCATGGTTACACGAATGAAAGCAATAAGAATTAACATCAGCTTGTAGTAGTACAAGGCCAGTTAAGGCAAGCCCCGTCGGTTGGTTAATGTGCTAAGGGGTAGGAAAACTTTCAGGTAAGCGTCTTCTTTCGCGGAACGTGATCCGCCTACAGTATGCACAAGGCCTTACTTGTCGGTACACGCTTGGCCCGTTTACGAGACAGATAAAAAATACTGTCACCATGAGTTAGAAACTTTAAGGGTGATGAGAGGGCATGACGGACTGCTTCCAAAACAAAATACACTTTTTTAACACGTTTCTGGAATCCAATAGAAACAGTTCCGCGAAACTTAGATAAGTGGAGGAAAATGTGGAAGTGGGAATACGGAAGCGTTATGTGGAATTCACTTTAACGGGTTGACTTAAAAAGTTATCATGTACTGTATGATATAAGAGCCACCATATTATGATGAGGACTGAAATCATATGGAGAAAAACAAATGCCTCAGTATGTCATTCATTCATCAATCATTTCAGCCGACAGACGTCCACTGTTGGACATAGGCCTCCCCCAAGCCTCAGTATGTACAAATAAATTAAGTAGGAAAAATTAAAATAGGTGCATCTTACAAAACGTGTTTACACAACATAAAATATGTATAGATTTTTGGTTATTGTATATAGTCTATATAGTACTAACCCTAGATAAAGTAGGTTTATCCATGATCGGACCCCCTTAGGGGTTTAATTTTGGAAAATGCTGTCTTATAAAATCTTGTAAAATTTCACTCCTAATCCGAGTAGTTTCGGCTGTGCGTTGATATGTCAGTCGATCAGTTTCTTCTTTTATTATATATATAGATATTATATGTATTGTGTGATGTACACTTATTTGTTTGGTTTATTTTTAGTTCTAAGTATGATTTAATTATTGTAGCTATAAGTTTAGTTGTGCATTTATATATTTATTATATTAAAGGTTTTATCTCATTTATATAAGGTTTGCTATAATAAAACCCAATTGTGAAATTTATGTGTAAAATAAAGAATACCTATAAGTATATTAAAAAAATTGTAAAAAAAAGATAAAAATTCAGAAAGATAGGTTTTTATATTAGGTGCGCGCCATAATTCCCTGTCATGGGACCGACTGAAGATGAAAATATAATAATAGAGGCGCATCAAACGTGACGTTATTAAGGGCTTCCGTGACCGGCGTCGCGATGGAGCCACGCACCACGCGTGCACCGAATACCGACCCATTCACATGCAAAATCAACTCCTTATCAAAAACGCGACGCAGGTAACTAAAGTGTACCATAAATCCCACCCATTCGAGCCACCAGCCACATATCTTGACTGCTGAATTTATTTCTTACTAGTTCTTGCTCTAGACTTACTATTAATATTGTAATATCAAAATGTTGTAAGTCCCAAAGCGGGATGCTGAATTGAGTAATTTGAATCAAGAACGCATCAAACCGTACTAGTACTAACCAAATTTCGACAGGTTTTCAAAAATACACAACTTCAAACCAAAAGTCGAGGGTGAAACATTTTCTTTAAAAGAGTTACCATAGAGTTTCTTGCCTATTCTTTTGGAACCGTGCACTAGCATTTAACGTTTTGTAAGTACCTGTATAAGCCTATATGATATGGGCACGCCACGATTATGGCGGTAAGTCCCCTCTTTGAGGCGTGGCTGGAAAGACCTCACGGCGTCCTTACCTTCCGCATGACGCAGGTCCTCACCGGACATGGCAAGTTCGGGAGGTTCCTGCATCGGATTAAAGCGGAAGAGACGCCCGGGTGTCGCCACTGTGCGCAACGCCCGGAGGACACGGTGGAGCACACCGTCGAGGTGTGCCCTGCCTGGGCGAAGCATCGCCGTGCCCTCGTGGGGGCGATCGGCGGCGGAGACCTCTCGCGCCGGGCCCTGGTCGAGGCCATGGTCCGGAGCGAGGAGGAATGGCAGGCGGTCGCCTCTTTCTGCGAAGCAGTAATGCTTGCAAAGGAGGAGGCTGACCGCATCAGGCAACGGCGCCCTCGCCGCCATCGCCGGGATTCCGATCCCGATTTCCGGCCACCGTAGACGCGGGCTCGCGGACGGCGAGCCATGGGTAGCTCGCTGTCCGATCGTCCGGTAATGGACCGAGTCCAAGACGTCGACGGCGCGCACTGTTCCCGCGCGCCTCAAGGAGTTGTCAGCAGCAGGAGGGGCCCAGCTGGGTCGAAGCCTACTGGGGACAGGGTTGTCCGAAAGGGAGCTCGTGCCCCGGTATGAAGGCTAGAAGGAACGGCGCGGGGTTTTTAGTCAGTAAGAGTCTGACACTATCTCCCGCTCCACCCAAGAGCGGGTTTTGTCAAAGATGATTTTCCCCGTCGAGAAAAAAAAAAAAAAAAAAAAAAAAAAAGCCTATATGATATAAATATTTTTGTATTGAACTTCATCCGCGTGTACGAGTATGTCTATTATCTCTGGCGCGAAGTCTAAGCCAAATGAAAAGTAAATCCTTGGGGTTCAAGTAAATTTGATCAAAATCGTTTCAGTAGATTTGTTAATAAAAGCGTGACAGACGAAGTTACTTTCACATTTATAAAATTAGTTTAGAATTATACCGACTACTACTTATTTAGAATTGCTTTAGAACTTGTTCAGACGTCTCAGAACACTAAAGTCTAACTGATTCACTCGCCATTCGATTATCACTGAAATCGAACTTTTATCTTCACATCCTTTTGTCTTGCAGTCGATTCTTCAATTGGCGTGCGGAGAGAAATCTTTTATTTGTTGTAGAAGAGAAGTAACGGCCGTCGGCGCCTAATCAAGGAGTTGGCCGGGACTTGCGGCGCTAACGAACAGGTGTACCTATAAATACTTTCCGGGGCGATTGCTGCAGGCTTTAATCAGCGCCGCAGCACCACTTTACCGCTTTTCATTGACTCCCGGCTGACCCGCCAGCGCCGATTGGAAACCTACACTCCGGGGAAATACGGCCGAAAGAAAATTTACGCGCTATTTGGCCTCCTTCGACTTCTGTGTAAGTTGAAGAATACACTCTAATTAATCCCCTTGGCGGGTTTCAAGAAAAATCCTTATTATGACTGTGAAATTATCGTGATTCATGTAAAACTAACTTCTGCCTGCGGTTTCACCCGCGTGAAAGTAGAAAATTATCCCAAGAGAACATTCTTCCGTGATAATCATCATCGTACGTTCTATGGCTTGTGATAAATTTCATCAAAACCCGTTTAGGCATTCAAATGTGAAAGAGTAAACATACACACATATACATTGAAACTTTCACCTCTATAATATAAAACTTAAATAGTCTAGATAATCTATTTGCGTTTATCAATTCTAATTTTAGCAGCATTATTACTTAAGAATACGCATTGCTTGACTTAATGTCACCATTTTAAGAAGTACCAAATAAATAATGATCATTATAACAATTTCATACCTGCACCTAACAACGAGATAATAATTCGGTATTATTAAGTATCTAAATATAAATAAGAGCTTGACGCGACTATTCCGCGCACGTCGCGGGCGCAAGCTTTGTGCCAAACTTTGGCTGTATCGAATTAAAAATGAATGCATGCGCGGTAGACGCAGCTAGGGCTGAACGCACTCGGAGACGGCTAAGTGCTTTCAGAATATTCCCATCTTAAGGGTTGTCGTGACTTGTTTGTCGAGTAAAAATGAACAGAATGACTCGCAGGGATTGATATATGGTAGTTTATTTCATGAACCCCCAAGCGAACGCCGGACGGCGTTTGCGCATCTATTGTCTTACTATTGTGTCTCTAATTGACGGTATATGAAGAGTTAAGCTAGTTGACAAGTGAAAATAATGGATCAGCCACTACACCGTGACATACCACGAGGTTGCTGTCGCTCTTATAAAGCTAAAATTAACACAGCACGGACTATTATGTCCAGTAGAACGTACTAACGCGTATCATACCCATTACCGATGCATCCAACGTATCCTCTACCAATTATGGTGTATAGTTTACCGGCCGACACGCTCCGTGCATGGATGGCATGCGCCGGTGCTGGTCAGTGGCGGGACGGTTTAGTGACCATAGACTCTTGCCGGTTTAATTGTTTAAAAAAAATACAGACTAGTTATAGTACCCACTTTATACATAGATTCATTGGAAGACCAGCGGTATGACAATATTGCAGAAGTTAACCTTTTTGATGCTGCCGTGAGGCACAGACAATGTTTGATTTTTTTTTTCTAACTGTTTACGGTTTATTTTATATATGGTGACTGTTGCCAAATAAATAATTTTTCTTTCTTTTTATAAAAATATGCTTTTTCAAGAAAAAATCGCCGTGTCTCTGTCCATGCCGCCTCTCTAATATCACCGAAGCAAAGTGTGGCAGCCCTAAGCATCGGAGTCATCAGAGTACTCCGCTATCGTTACGTGCCTCGTACGACCTTTCAATGGGAAGTAGACTCAGTCGCTTTTAATTGGATCCGCACCGCTTCTCACCATCTGTCCTACAACCTCAAAAATGAACAACTTTTATCAAACTGTAGCAACTAATTAAAAATTTCAATTGCAGCTTTTATTAGCAAGCGTCAATTTAACACTCGAAGAACCTTTATAACCCCTATCGCTATTGTTACAATCAACAAACGTGTGAACTAAAATGAAATTGTGGAAAACACGAACAAAGTTAGCGTTTGGTTCGGTGCACCCCTCGCTCAGCTCTCTGGCTGAGAAAAATCTTATGAAACACATTCACAGTTGGCTTTCAGTTCACCTTGGAAAGTAACCTAACTAAAATGAATATGAATTTAAAAGATAATACAGTTTCTTTTTAATTAATTATTATTTATGATTTTTTTTTAATATACAGCGTACTGGTAGACGCAGCGTTGGAAGGTCTCCCACAAGGTGGAACGATGACCTGGTGAAGGTTGCGGGAACCCGATGGATGCGGGACGCACAGGATCGATCATTGTGGCTACACTTGGGGGAGGCCTATGTCCAACTGTGGACGTCTGTCGGCTGAAATGATGATGATGATTTATGATTATTTAATATTGTTATTGGAGGTCACATAATTAGAACACCGACTAAATATATAAAATCAAGTGTCTTATGGTATTATCGCGCAAAGCGATCTCGAACAACCTTCGGAATGACTGAAATTAAAGAAAGAAGTAAAGACATAAATGTTGTACATATTTATTTATTTACTGGTCTTTAAAACGGCACAATAGCTAGATCAACACATCATATGATCGTTCTTACTAGAACACTCTATATTACATCTGAAACTTATCAGGTTTTCCGATCTCGTACCCAGAAAAAAAAACATTTTTCTATCTGTATGATAAACAAGTCCCTTTGCAACTGACCGCAATCTTTATAATATCTGAGGGCATGCCTATCTCCAGTAATGAATACAAATAAATCAGAAGGAGCATCGCGAACTCTTCCAGTAAATTAATATAAACTTGTGCAATCCTACGTGCATTAGTATTCAGAGTCTACGCTCATATAATACGGAAACGAAAGATTTTAATGAAAGCCTGACATTGCATTCATTCTACAGAGATGTTAATACCTTATTTAATAGTAGTTTATGTGACTAGGGGATAAAGCAGTGTCTTTAAGTCGCAGGCGGCATGATAAATTCTGAAAAATCGAAGGTTCTAACTATGGAACTATGTAATTAACTCCCGAGAAATCGAGGGAGTTAATAAAAAAACCTGAGTGAAGTGAGGAATTCAAGCCGCCCAAGACAAAGACAGCCTTATCCCCGTATTGCATACTCTACTTTTTACACCATCTGTGAGATAATAATTAAAAGACAATTTGGTCGACCAAATCATAAATTAGAGAAATATAAGTATTATATTTACAAGTTCATCAAACAAACCAAATTCACTACTTCAAGATTCTATAGTTTCAATTTTCTACAACGCTCCTGTCAGTAAGCACGTTTTATTCTATTTTCTTTTTTTTTTGTTAGTTGCCAGTTTGAATTTCGAGTCAACTTGTTCGATGCGCGTATATTTTAATTCACAATATTGAATCCAAATAGATTTGAATTTATTCTATTATTCTTATTATTTGCTAGGGATCGGCTATACTGCATTATCTTCCTAGGGATAGAATTGCTTGCTTTAAGTGAGGTTTGTATGACCTATTAAACGACATTATCGACCGGTGGTGCAGAATAGTGAATTATGTGACTAAGGGATAAAGCAGTGTCTTTAGGTCATGGGTGGCATGTTGAATTCTGAATGAAACGAAGGTTGCTAATTTTAATCCCGAACTTTAGTAAGGGATTAATATAATTAACTCCCGAGCAAGGCGTTAATTTAAACAAAAGTATTTCGACAGTAAGTAACTTTATATAATATTATTTTTACACCACCTGTTCCATAATGCTCTATTATATGTCATACAACCTTCACTTAAAGCAAGTCATTCTGTCCCTAGGGAGATAGTGAAGTATGAGCGATCTCTAGGGAATAGTGAAATTTGAATTTGGAACGTCAAAAATCACAGACATCGAATTAAAATGTACGTGCATTAAATAAGTTTAATCAAAAATCGAACTGGCCATTAATAAAAAAAAAAGAATAAAATGTAATTACCGAAAAGTTTCTAAAAAAAAAGTGATGAATGAGCAGGAGCGTTATAGAAAATTAAAACTTAGAGTAATCTTAGAGTATTGAATTTATTGAACGTAGAGTTTTAGAAGATTAACTTATAATTAATACTTATATTTCTCTAAAACATAGTTTGTTTTCGTAAATTGTCTTTTAATTATCTCACAGATGGTATAAAAAGTAGGTTATCCAACATGGGGATAAATTTATCTTTGTCTTGGACGGCTTGAACTCCTCACTTCACTCAGGTTTCTACATTAACTCCCTCGCGTTGCTCGTGAGTTAATTATATAAATCCCTGGATAACGTCCGGGATTACCTTTGTTTCATTCGGAATTCGACATGCCGCCCGCGACTTAAAGACACTGCTTTAATGATCACCTTGTCACATAATCTACTATTATAATGCACTAGCGATCCGATACTACTTTCTACTCGATTTCTACGGCTTGACAAAATAATGAATGAATTGTGTAAATGTTGAAAACAGCATCAGATATAATCCGTTGCGTTGTTTAAAAAAATAATAGCACCCCAAAAACAGACACGAAAAGCGACTTTATTATAATATTTATTATGATAAAGTAAAAATACTCGTATGTATTGATCATGTGAAACTAAATAAATACTAGTACGACGTAGCATCCGCTACGCCGTAGTAGAAGGCGTAGCAAATAACTGCACTGTATTATATTTTTTTATTGCATAAAATGTTAGGAGGCTGCTTTTAGACTCGCCTATCGTCAACATCGAGCTTGGTTTAAAAACTTGTTACTTCATCTAACGCAATTTTACGCGATGTTTGACGTAAAGCCAACGTGAAAAAAGAAAAATAACGCCTGAAAACTCTGTTAGGTAATTTCGTGTAATATGGTGTCTGTCTCTTTATGGTGTATATCTTTTTTGATCTCTAAAAAAGTAGCTATAAATCACATTGACGCAAGATTAGTACTGTTAGGGTCTTAAAACAATATAAATATTTTAGGTCATATCCATATTTTTAATAGCAGCCAAATTCCGATCTATGGTCAATTGAACTTCACAGGTTCGGGCTACTTTACAAGGATGTTAACAGTGTGGCGGTATCACCCGCTCCGTATAAATACGTGTTGATGTTCGGCGGCGCTGCGCAGCAGCTGTTTCTTTAAGTACTTCTGTGTGCGGCGGACCGCCCGCCACACTCGCCCAGCAACGGCGGCGGCTTTATGCTCTCCTTCATTATCTGCAGGTCGATTCTGGAAAAATCTCACCCAGAGAACTTCAGTAAAAGGAGCTGTCATTCCTACTGCTGGTGCTGTTCTGTAATAAGTCAAGCTGCAGAAACTTAGGTGAGAACAACGAAGCCCTCTTGCATCATCATAGTTCTGTCACTTACACTCACACGTACTCCGATATTATACATATACGATTCCAATAATAATTATTCAGTAATGTTTTGTACAGGTTCTTTAAATAAAAATACTAGACACATGTTGCGAGTTTAGCATATAGGTACTAAAACTAATGTGGTATAGATCTATAATATTGGCTTTAAATGTATTTCGCGATTTTATTTTAGTTTGTATATGGGGCTCCCTGCAATAAACGACTACATTAGTATTATTAAACATCTCCTGTCAGGCCTTGCGCAAACGAGTACCTAACTAGAATTAAATTAGTTCATTGCACAGACTCATTCAATTGCTCTATTTGCTTCTGTTTAAAATAATAAATGTACTAACTTGATCGCACAAAAAACTGCTTTCATAGAAACATTTTAATTACTAACCGAAGATGTCATTAATTGATATAACTAAATTCAATGATATTTAAATAAACAGATTTGCTAAGAGCGCGCTATCGTGAAGCCTTGAAATGATCCTAATTGGGACCCTTGGCTTTAAGCGTCACGCATCGGATCTAGCCATACGCTGCGTACTGCTACGAAATTAAATAAAAAAAATGCCTTCGTGTGTGTTTTGAAAGTGTACTCATTATGATACCAAAGTAAATAAAACACAGGGGATCTCATACCACAAGTGCTGCCGCTGCTGCGTGGAATACATTTTTTGTTGATTTGTGAGTGTATAACATGTCTGTTTATTAAAATGTCATTGAGTTAAATGGCATTTAAAAATACCTTTTATAAAGATAAGAATCCTAATACCCATTCCATCGGTTTGTATTTATCGTCAGAGGAAAAAGTTTAAAGTCAACAACTTTACTTGATAGGAAAAGTTAATTAAATAAAAAGCGTTTATTGAAAAACAAAGAAAAGTAGAAACGTTGTTGGCACAGTTTAAGAACTGGACAGAAACGCGATTGTAAGGTGAAGCAGGGACGGCTTCGATATTACTTTAGTTTAAAATTGTAAAACGATAGGTATACCTACCTCAGCTTTTTTTTTTTTTTTTTAAGAATTACGGATTTTTAGTTCATCATTCTTCTGATCATAACGCACCCTTAAAATGAAAGTGACCTAATTCAAAATAGTAATTTATGGGAAATGAGCAAATCTTCACATGTTGACATAAGGATCTGAAACATGCTCTCTTACAATCGCTCTGCGCTCACAATTCACTTCATCACAAGACTTAAGGCCACCCAAAGGGTATAAGGGCTATTTGGTGTCTACTTGCGTGATCGAATCAGGAACAAAGATATCTTCAGGAGAACCAAAGTTACTGACATAGCCAGAAGAATTGCCTAAGTTAAGTAGCAGTGAGCAGCGTATATTAAAAAACAAATAGCCAATAGAGCTGAAATTTTTTGGAGTGGCGCCCTCTTACCGGAAGACGCGGCGTTGAAAGGATACTCTCAAGGTATATGACGAATTATGAGGGTCGCAGGAATCCATGGATATGAGATACACAGGACCGGTCGTTGTTGTGACATTTGGAGGAGGCTTTTGTCCAACAGTCGAAGTCTATCAGCTAAAATGACGTTGATGATGAGCAATCTTCAAAATATTTAGCGTAGATATGAGTAAATTTAATAGTATCTCTCTCATCTTCTCATCGCTGGGTTTCAGAATAGGCTATAAAAAATAGTTTATAGTAAAATCAGAAGTGTCAGGCTTTTGAGAATTTGGTTTCTTTTGTTGGTGGAAAATAGTTATTTGTTATACAAGAGTACAAATAAAAAAAAAGTTGCATGTAAAATTTAGCACCATGGAGGTAAATAGGTTTAATGATGTTTTGATAAACTTAGTGTAAGTGAGTAAATTCATTTTTTTTTTTTTTTTATTATTGATAGGTTTGCGCTTGACCGCTATCTCACCTGATGGAAAGCGACGATGCGGTCGACGATGGAACGCGCTTACCTAGAAGAAACCTATTCACTCTCGATTTAAAGATTCCCAGGTTGTAGTTATCAGGAAACACAGACCCCGGTAAGGAATTCCATTCCTTAGCTGCACGCACAATGAATGTGTTTCCAAAACGTTTTGTGCGTGTAGGCGGGATGTCCACCATGTACCGGTGGCGCATCGCCGTACGTCTGGTAGTCCGATGATGGAACGGGCTAGGCGGAATCAGGTTATGCAATTCCGACGCACACTCCCCGAAATGCAACCGGTAGAAAACCGACAGGCTAGCAACTCGGCGTCGATGCTCAAGACTTTGAAGCTTCGAATCGACGAGTGTATCATCGCCAATTATCCTTCTGGCTCGCCTCTCAATTGCCTCAAGTGCATCAAGCTGGTATCGGGCAGATCCATCCCAAAGGTGAGAGCAATACTCCATACACGATCGAACTTGCGCTTGATAAAGTTTGAGCAGCTGTTCCGGCGTGAAGTACTGTCTGACCTTTGCGAGGATTCCCAGCTTTTTTGCTTTATCTCACTACAGAATAAAAACGGCTTTTACTCTCAGATATCGAAGAGCAAAAATACTCTTTCCGAGATGGTGGGATGAAAAGAATATTTTAGTTTAATTTTACTAGTTTTTCCCATACCAAATTGTCGATACGTAAGTTACGTTTCTTATTGCATTGCTTTTATTAAGTTTTATACGTGGTTTTTTAATTGTAGCAACAGTATATAGTGATATTCTTAAAATTGCTTTTTCTTAATATGGCTTCAGACACATCTCCATCTCCAATTTACACAAATCCAAACAATATTGATGTACTCCAAACATTTCCAGAGAGATATAGCAACAGGTGTTTAAAAGTCTGTAGTTATCAGAATCCGTAGAAAACTAATCACAATCAATCTTTGAAATCACACCGTGAAAACAAAAGTGGCAGGAAAAGGATCACCACAGTACTGATCGTAAAATCGAGTGTATGTTGTAAAATCCTTATCCTTACTAATATTATAAAAGCGAAAGTGAGTGAAGTGATAATTTTCTGCTATCACGCGGGCGAAGCCGCTGGGAGCAGCTAGTTAGGTATAAAAGAGTGTTGCCAACGTACTACGATTACAAATGATGAGAGCGTAGAAGTTTCCTATAGAACAATTAAGGTCATCACCTTAAACCAGTGAAAATGTGTATCGAGATGGATGCATCTCGACACACATTTTCACTGGTTTTCATACAACCGCTCATAACTGATTATGACGTTTTTTTTTTTTTTATTTGTCGACGGGGAAAATCATCTTTGACGAAACCCGCTCTTGGGTGGAGCGGGAGACAGTGTCAGACTTTTACTGACTAAAAACCCCGCGCCGTTCCTTCTAGCCTTCATACCGGGGCACGAGCTCCCTTTCGGACAACCCTGTCCCCAGTAGGCTTCGACCCAGCTGGGCCCCTCCTGCTGCTGACAACTCCTTGAGGCGCGCGGGAACAGTGCGCGCCGTCGACGTCTTGGACTCGGTCCATTACCGGACGATCGGACAGCGAGCTACCCATGGCTCGCCGTCCGCGAGCCCGCGTCTACGGTGGCCGGAAATCGGGATCGGAATCCCGGCGGCGGCGGCGAGGAGGGCGCCGTTGCCTGATGCGGTCGGCCTCCTCCTTTGCAAGCATTACTGCTTCGCAGAAGGAGGCGACCGCCTGCCATTCCTCCTCACTCCGGACCATGGCCTCGACCAGGGCCCGGCGCGAGAGGTCTCCGCCGCCGATCGCCCCCACGAGGGCACGGCGATGCTCCGCCCAGGCAGGGCACACCTCGACGGTGTGCTCCACCGTGTCCTCCGGGCGTTGCGCACAGTGGCGACACCCGGGCGTCTCTTCCGCTTGAATCCGATGCAGGAACCTCCCGAACTTGCCATGTCCGGTGAGGACTTGCGTCATGCGGAAGGTAAGGATGCCGTGAGGTCTTTCCAGCCACGCCTCAAAGAGGGGACTTATCGCCATAACTGATTATGACGTTATTTCACATTTTTCATTAGATATTTTGGAAACACAGTATCTTGTAGATATTATCTAGGCTTCCATTGAAATCAATTTATTTGTGTAAAACTAATCCAGTAAAAACCTCTGAAGTGTCGAATAACTTTGACACTTCATAATTTGCCAAAAAATAAAAAAGCTTAAAAAATTCAAACCATTTATTTATTCATTCATGTACACACAAATACTTAAAAAATGAAATTAACAAATACAGAAAGAAGAGTACAAAGGTACTGCTGGTACCGCAAGTTAAATGAAATTTCTCCCAGCAGACCTGCGACAGGACATTGGATGAGAGATGTAGACACAGCGTATACAAATAAATAAAAAATATACTATAATTATCTAAATTAAATCATATAATGCTTATAAAAATATATCAAAATAAATACAATACATAAATTAAATTATAGGTATATATATACACATTTTAGTTAGTACAAGTTTATTCTATTATAAAAAAAAATTGGTGATGTCCCTAATAATATGACCTCCTACTGTAATGTTAATATATTATTTTCTTTCGAAGCACAGGTTCACCCTTGTTCAGATAAATTAACAACTGTACTCGTATATTATTTTGACAGTTAAGGTACATTATTCTTAATGTACTTTTTCTCTTTACGATTAAATATTTATATTATCTTTAAGATGCAATAGTAAACCTCGAAGCTTCATCAACCAATTCTGGGATTTAACCAACAGAAAATATAAATAACTTCTTAATTTTCATGGAATTTCAGTCAAAGTTCAGCTTTTTATAGCATTGTCAGTGTCTATACCTGTCTGCGAGTTTGTTCCCAAAGCCCGAAGAGTCATATTCACACCGGGTACTATATGTAAGTTTAAGCTGAACCCGCCAAGTGCGTGCCGAACGCGCTCGTAGAGGGTTTTAGCAATTGCTCGAGGATCCATACACATACAACATGTAGATTGTGTTACAGAAGTTGTTATAACCGTTACCACAGTACTAAGGTAAGTAGTACTAGAATATCTTTACCGTGCACGTGTTTTTTTTTTCGGTGGGTAAAAATCATCCAGATGACATCCCCGCCCTTGGGCGGAGCGGGAGATAGTGTCAGACTTTTAATGACTAAAAAACCCAACCCCTTTCCTTCGTTGCCTTAAATACCGGGGCCGAGTCTTCCTTTCAGAAACAAACCCTTGGCCCATGAATTTCAGACGAATCATAATGTCTGAAACTTGTTGTTTCAAAAACATAAACTTGTTACATTTTCGGTCGCTGGCTTGAGCAAAACTGAGTAATCAGTGAGGCAACTGGCCGCGCCACCACTGGCGTGCTAGTAAGATATGGGCCTTTTTTTAGGTAGAAAAATCATCCAATGCCATCCCCCGCTCTTGGGTAGTGCGGGAGATAGTGTCAGACTTTTACTGACTAAAAACCATTCCGGACGCTTCCTTTGCTAGTATTACTGCTTCGCAGAAGGAGGCGTCTGTCTGCCACTCCTCTTCGCTGCGGACCATGGCCTGTACCAAGGCCCGGCGCGAGAGATCGATGCCAAGCGCCCCGACGAGGACATAACGGTGCTCTGCCCAGGCGGGGCACATCTCTACCGTATGCTCCACCGTGTCCTCCAGGCGGTTCAAACAATGGTGACACCCGGGCATTATTTCCGCGCGAATCCGGTGCAGAAACCTTCCGAACTGACCACGTCAGGTGAGGACCTGCGTCAAGTGGAAGGTGAGGACGCCGTGGGGTCTTTCCAGTCACGCCTCAAAGAGGGGACTTACCGCCATAATTATGACGTGCCCCGCACTGGGTTGCGACAGTCGCTATCGCCATTCCAGCATGAGATCCTGCCAGAACTCTGTCCACCATGCCGCGACTTAGCGCGGCAGCGGGGCTTCGCTCCGGCGTTGCACCTCCACGCGCAGATCGTGCATGCGTGCAAGGATTGTTGCCACCAAATCCCACGGTGGTAGACCAAGAAGGTGGATCGCCGCTTCGCGGGAAACTTTAGAGTATCCCCGCACCATCCGAACGGCTATGACCCTCTGACTCGCGTTCAGCTTGGCCGCCGGTCGCTTTCGTAGCGACGGCGCTTAAACCGGCAACCCATAAAGGGCCATGGACCGAACGATTCCTGCAAAGAGCCTGCGACATGTGGCGTCTAAGCCCTCTAGGTTAGGCAGGAGTCGCTTGAGGGCGGCCCCAGACCGATGCAGTTTGGGAGCCGGACACGTCGTAAATGCTCCTCGACATTCCATCGGCTGTCGAGGATGAGTCCCAGGTTCTTCATTATGGGCACGCCACGATTATGGCGGTAAGTCCCCACTTTGAAGCGTGGCTGGAAAGACCTCATGGCGTCCTTACCTTCCGCATGACGCAGGTCCTCACCGGACATGGCACGTTCGATAGGTAACTGTTTCAGATTAAGTCGGAAGAGACGCCCGGGTGTCGCTACTGTGCGCAACGCCCGGAGGACATGGTGGAGCACACAGTCGAGTTGTGCCCTGCCTGGGCGGAGCGTCACCGTGCCCTCGTGGGGACGATCGGCTGCGGAGACCTCTCGCGCCGGGCCCTGGTCGAGGCCATGGTCCGGAGCGAGGAGGAATGGCAGGCGGTCGCCTCCTTCTGCGAAGCAGTAATGCTAGTAAAGGAGGAAGCCGACCAAATTTCCGGCCACCGTAGACGCGGGCTCGCGGACGGTGAGCCATGGGTAGCTCGCTGTCTGATCGTCTGATAATGGACCGAGCCCAAGACGTCGACGGCGCCCACTGTTCCCGCGCGCCTCAAGGAATTGTCAGCAGCAAGAGGGGCCCAGCTGGGTCGAAGCCTACTGGGGTCAGGGTTATCCGAAAGGGAGCTCGTGCCCCAGTATGAAGGCTAGAAGGAACGGGATGGGGGTTTTTAGTCAGTAAGAGTCTGACACTATCTCCCGCTCCACCCAAGAGCGGGTTTTGTCATAAGATGATTTTCCCCATCGACAAAAAAAAAGGTATTTCATCATCGACTCGACGCCGATGTGAACTCCTCCTACCGTTGAAATATTAGGTCTTCAGGCAAGGCTTCTCTTTGATTTCGTTTTCCGTCTATGGCAGGCCCTCACCGGACACGGTTGATTCTGAAGGTTCCTGTTTCGGAAATAGTGGAAAGAAACGCCTGGGTATTACCGCTTGGAGGACACGGTGGAGGGGCGGACCACTTGCGGCGAAGGTGGTCGGTGGTGATGACCTTCCCCGTCCGGCGCTGGTTCGAGTCGTGGTATGGAGCGAGAGGGACTATATTTCCACAACTCTCACACAACGCCATCTAGTTCCAAACTAAGCAGAGCTTGTGCTATGTGTAATAGACAACTGATAATACTTATTTTTTCCGTAAAACATATTATTATAAATAAATTACACCCAGACTCGGAACAAATCATCATCAGCTTAACCTGCCAGGGCTGCGAGGGCGTACAAAAAATTACCTGGAATGATGGTCTCTCTAATGTTTATATATAAATGAAAAATACCCACTTTAGAAATAGCAGGTTTATATGCATTTTAATTCTAATGAGTTGTTTTGTGAAATCAAGCTACTTTATTTTGTAGAAAATATGAGTAACAAATCATAATAACAAAAAACATCAAAAAGTTCTATTTTGCCTCACCCGTACTGAACCCGACTAAAAATTCCCCGCTGTAGCTAGTTCCACGAACCTTGCTGAAATCGACGACACTTGAAAAGAAGCTGCGCATCTCATCAACTACAGCCGGGAACTCGCTATATACTTAATCATTAAAGTAAGTGAGTTATTCGGAGAAATACGAGCGACATTCTTAGGTATGTCAAACAAACCTTAATAAACTAACCTTAATATTATAATAATAATAATAATCCACAACTTTCACACAACCCCATCTGGTCCCAAACCAACCTGAGCTGGTGCTATGAGTACTAGACAACTGATTTATTTCTATAAAATAAATATTTACATAAGATAAATTACACCTCAACCCAGAATAAATGATCGTGCTCATCACATAAACAGTTGTCTTCGGTGGGAATCGAACTCACGACCCTGTATGCCAGTCAAGGTGACTAACCAATAGACCCTGTTGGTCGGCCAGTCAATATAAAACTACAAAATGAAAAGCGACAAGAATAGCATCGCACAAAAAACGCAAACACTGAGGTTTTGTTCCGTAAGTACGATACAATAACAAGTGGTAGGGTAGTTGGTGTGCCTTCGAGCCGCCGCGCGCCGTGCCACCTCCCCCCCCCCCCACCGCCGCAGCCGCGGTACTCTGGCCTCATTAAACCCCGCTATTTGTTTAGGACCACCGCTCAAACACGCCGTCACTCCGCCAGGACTAACAGATTTTACGATTTAAAATATTTAGGTAGCAATTTTACCTTGGTGCGTTTATGACAACAAACATCCCGGTTTGTATTTGAAATTGAAGATAGCCGTAAACGAAAGCCTAGCAGCTGTTGTATATTTTGTGAACGTGCGCCATCAGCACCATACATTTCTGTTATTACTGAAATAAATGCAGCTTGGTTTTTTTTTTAATTATCTTTCAAGATATTGTTATCGCTGCGCCCAAGAGCGGGGGTTTTTATTGATGATTTTCCCACAATAAAAGAAAAAGCTCCTTGTCATAATAATTTTGCATTGTCATCTGATTTACACATGCATGCAAAATTTCAGCTCAATCGGTAACCGGGAAGTGGGTCTAATTTACAAGATTTGATTACAGACAAACATCGAGATAGGTGAAACTAAATAAAGGCTTGTAAAAATGAGACTAATCTGGAAATGATACACATTTAAGGGGAAAAAATATTATGGACCGATTAGCGAACTAATCGGTCCATAAACGACGGATTTCTGGAGTAAAAAAAAATTAAAAGTAAATAAAAAGAAAATACAACCGAATTGAGAACCTCGTCCTTTTTTGGAAGTCAGTTAAAAAAAAATGTGGCAACACTGCGAAACGTAATGAGAACATTAAGATATTTTAACGGTAAGAGACTAAGTAAGGGGGCCCAAGAGTGCGCAGCTAACAGCTGCAATCAAAGCCGGGATATAAAATACCACGCTCAATCTAAGCATCGATTAGCCAGGGATTTTCACAGTTCGGTCGTACATACCTTACTTGATAGGTAAGGCATGTAAGGTGGGTTGGGGTAAGATCGGCATAGGGGTAAGAACGTATAAATATAAATTATACCACTTATTTAACTTTATTTTTAATGTCAGCCACATTGCTGGACAAGGACACAATGATTCGGCACGCAATCTGATTAACAAGAAAAGTTAATGGTCCCGAGTTATGCTCGGAGCCCATAGACCAAAAAACTAACTGAGACAAGACTAGCAAGTGAAGCATGGCCATTTTCCAAACCAACCATTCACTTGTGAACAAGCGAGCGAAGCGAGCGCCCTTCACTTACGCCAAATCACTCCAATTTAAGAACTCATTAGCAATTAAGCTAGGCGTCACTTCGCTTGGGCTTGCTTCGCTCGCTTATTTTAAGAATTATCTTTTTAGTTCCTTTCACTTGATTTGTAAGGGCAATTCACTGGATTCATCCTTCCAACTTTCCAGCTACCTATAGTGACATACTGTGACATCTATAATATAATCAAAACAGTAACCCGACGTATCCGCTGCACGGTGACATACCCGACATAACCCGACATACCAGCACATGTTCGTCGAAACGCACCGTTTCAAGCCAGATGTCACTTCACAATACCAATGCACGTTGACACAGTAAATTTTCATTGCAAATTCTGTCATCGTGCGACATACACGGAGGCTCTACAAACTGTTGACTCACAAATGTCAAACTTAAACGAACCGAAATGGACCCCGAGTCTCTCGTTAAACCGCGTTTCGACAAAATATTTCCAGTTATGTAGTCATAAAATCTACATTGGAGCGAAATTATAACTGAACTGTCTGACTTAGACTTAGATTTTCATACAATTCCGGTCCACACATACAGTATTGACAGGATTGTATGGTCTTCTGTAATATGTATGTTTCTTCTTAAGTTCGATCTTCGATCTTTACGAGTATGTTATGATTTTTCACGTGAGTCGTAATAATGCAATAAAATTAATTAATTATAATAAAAGAAAATAGCATGTCAGTTACTCCTTGGTAGTGTAGTCACCATACAGTAATAATCCCAGTTCCAAATAACGCGGTTTTTAGAATAGATAGAAAGAAATATTTTAGATATAAACCCGGTTAGTTTTTGTGAATCAGAGTCTGGAACGCACTGAATGTGTATTCTAGTTGCGACTCGTGTCGGTAACGAACCACGCACGTCTCCGCGACTCGATCGTTCAGTCATGCACAACAGAAAAAAAGTATGGAAATATGTATACGGTGTTCCAGTACTGAATGAATGTCGATTGAAAAGCAGCAGCAGTGGCTTCAGACTACTCAACAGAAATAAAAATTACTGTAACTGCGCAATTTTTGCATTAGATAAAACACATACTTCTCAATTCCTTTTTAACTAGTATATTTCGTAAATGTATAGAAAGAAGAAGTAGACTAAAATATTGGCTGAAGTACAAGTAGGTATGTAATGTGTAACAGTTATTTATGATTATACTTAAGCATTTAGAGTTGTTGAAAGCTACAAAAGAAAGCACTATGGACAACAGTCAAAAACTGGCCAAGAACGTGTCGGGCCATGCTCAGTGTAGGATTCCGTAGTTTCCCTTCCGTCACAATAAGTGTCTCTATTATTATTATTAGTTATAGATTCCAACTACACTTGGAAAGTTCGAAAAAATGTTGTCTTTTTGAGTCCCACCACACGAGTAGTGGGAAGGGGTTCTAACATGGAGTGATAACCAGCGTCATTTAGTAATTTAAATACTGCAGTATTGTGGTTTCTAAGATAGTCTAAAATCTAAGAGAATCTAAAAAAAATAAACCAATTTCTTACAATGCAACTGAAATGCAAATGAAAAAATTGGTTGATAGTGGTCGTAGTTTATGGGTTATCCTTAAACTACGACGACTATCAACCAACTTTTTCCCCGTACAAGTTAAAAAATTAAACCCACAATAACACAATTAGAATTTCCCACTATACCCAATGATCTTATTAATAACAATGAACGACAGACAATGAGCAAGAACAAATACCACCTATGCCAATGAGAGACCAACCGAACAGTTCGATAATATAATAGCTCATACTCATCCCCACCACATCAACTCAGGAAAAATCTTAACAGCGCGAAGTTGCCCAAAGTACAGCGCCATCTCTCGAGAAATCGGGTTACTAATTTATACAAAATAGACGAGTGATGTTGGGTGTTCGGTGGTTATTTTGGATAGCGTGAACCGATTTTAATCTTTCTTTTTTTTTGAAAGAAGATACGTTCAGGATAATAAAATGCGTAAACTAAATTTAAGAAATGCTTATACGGTCAGATTATAAACTTAGTTCAGAAATTATTTTGTACAACTGTTTCAAAACTGTTCAACCCATCAAGTTCAAAATAATTTTCCTAGAAAGTCTTTATAAAGTTCTACTTTTGAGATTTTTTTCATATTTTCTACACTTATAGTTCATAGGAGGACATTGCTTTTTTTACTTTTGGAGCGATTTTTTTTCGAAAACTATTATCAAAAAAATCTCATTATCAAAAAAATATTTTAGTAAACCCTTATTCATTTTTAAATACCTATCCAACAATATATCACAAGTTAGGGTTGAAATGAAAAAAAAACACTCTTCACTTTACGTGTCGGGGGGTACTCTAATAAATTTTTTACCACTTTGTCGGCGTGGTTGATATACATATTGGTACCAAAATTCGGCTTTCTAGTGCTAACGGTCACTGAGATTATCCGCGTACGGACGGACAGACAGACATGGCGAAACTATAAAGGTTCCTAGTTGACTACGGGACTCCAAAAATGACATAACATAACGTTTTCATTTCCCAAATAAGTAGGAAGAGGCAAATGTAATGCTCCTCCCATATTTCGCCCTTTATTTAATAAAGCCCTAGGATGTGGACTGCGGCATTGTTCGTAAGAGTTACACGCCGCTAGAACGTATAGTTCAGCTGAAGAAACACAGGTGGCTTTTAGTCAGTAAATGTCTGATAGTCCCACTCGCTCCATCCAGATTGAGAGAAGCTGTGATAATATTAGGTCTTTACCTATGAAATTGCCGTTTTGTATGAAAAAATTTAAACGAATTTTTTTCATGTATTTTTTATTTGTATTAATCGAAGTAATCACCCATGCAATCAATGCATCTTTGCCAACGCAGTGGCAGTTTATTGATGCCCTTCTTAAAGAAATCAGCTGGACGGGAGGCAACAAATTCTTCAAAGGCATTTTGTACTGCCTCTCGGGTATTGAATTTTTTTCCCGCCAAGAAGTTATCCAAATTCTGGAAAAAGTAGTAGTCTGTAGGCGCAAGGTCTGGTGAGTAGGGCGGATGACAGAGAGCTTCCAACCCCAGTTCTTGCAACTTGGAGACCGTCTGCTGTGCAGTATAGGTAAGGTCGCGCGTTGTCGTGCAGGAGCAGCGGAGACGAGTGATTGACCAATGCTGGTTGGAGATGTGCCAGCTACTCCATCATTGTGTTCAGTTCTTCACAGTACACATCTGCAGTAATGCTCACCCCGTTTGGTAAGAAGCTGTGATGAATCACACCAGCGCTAGACCACCAAACAGTGGCCATCACTTTTCTAGGGGTAAGTTTTCGTTTAGGGCATTGTTTAGGTGCTGAACCAGGATCCAACCAACTTGCTGAGCGCTTGCGGTTATCAAACAGAACCCATTTTTCATCGCAGGTAACAATACGGTTCAAAATTCCTTCATTTCTGTGTCTGTTGAGCAGCGCAAGGCACGTCTCGACGCGTACTTCGCGCTGGCGATCATTGAGTTCGTGGGGCACCCATTTGTCAAGCTTTTTTACCTTGCCAATTTGACGCAAATGGACCAATATTGTTTTGACGCTAACGTCGAAAGCTGCTGCTAATTCAGCCGTAGATTGTGTATCATCAGCTTCCACAATCGCCTTTAATTCGTCATTGTCGGCCAAAGTCTTCGGACGACCGCGAGGTTCATTTTTCAGGTCGAAATTTCCAAAATGGAAGCGAGCAAACCAATAATAGATGGTGCGTTGGTTTGTAGTGTTAGCTCCGTAAACGTCGTTGATGTTGCGTGCCGCTTGTGCCGCGTTGCTGCCACGACGGTACTCATATTCCATAATTACTCGAATTTTTAACGTATCCATGATGACGAAAAAGATTGAAATGCGATAAAAATGTAACACTAATCAATAAACAAATGACTAATTTTGGAAAAAAAAAACATGTTTTAAAATAAAATTAATTTGCAATTAGAATTCTTAGCCAAACAAAAATTATTTTGATTTGAAATGGCCAGTACTGCAGAACGGCAATTTCATAGGTAAAGACCACGGTAAAGACCTATTATTTCCTACCTAAAAAAGACTTACTGATAAGTACGCCTGCAATCGTACTCAAATTAAGAGTCCGAGTCGATACAAATAAATGTTCTATTTTGGGAAGGTTTATTTTCATTTTCCAAAAAAAAGGATTCTCCTAATTTGTAAAGTCTCGTCGAATTCTTTACCTAAATATACTATTACATACTTTTGTGACAATTATACCTAAAATAAAACAGGGTTACCAAAATATGAGTAACTAGCAACACCTGACGTAAACCTTTTTCTGTTATTTTGTAACTTTAAAACTAATTTTTAATTAGGTGGCTTAGGTAAATAGGTAATGTACAGAGTTAATTAAAAGTTACGTAAGTACACGAGTAACGAGACACCAGTGACACCGAAAACTTTTATTATATTCTGATCATGTATTCAATTACTGCCACATAATATCATTTTTCATTTGGTTGAGCCACCTCACGTGAGATGTGTTAACAATTTTCACTAGTTTATTGAAAAAGATCCGAACTCACAGCACGCGTGTCATTCCATAAGGGGGTAATGTACAGGGGTAGGTAATATCTCACTTCACATAAAAAAATAATAGATTTGTCATGAAGACGCGCGTTGTGTCTGCATAAAATTATGGACTGTTATGCTTGAACCGATTTTTTCACATTCATAAAGAAGAAACGATGATAAATATTAAAGAAAAAAATCCCAACTAAAATACACGTATTGTGTTTAGATTTTCGCTGTAACGATAGTACGTAGTATTGGCAGCGTAGTGGGCCTTGCCTGCCAGGGCAGGGAGTCGAAATAGTTACTGCGGCTCTGGAACGCGAAGGACAACTGAAAGAACTCAGGTGCGTTTTAATCATAGAGCGGGAGAAGTCATCAGGCAATTTCCCACTTTGAAAAATAAATGTTTCCTCACGACGTTTTCATTAACCATTTTGAGCGCAGCGGTGATGAAATAATGTACCGTCAAACGGGATGGATAAAAGGAACGAAGAAAGAAAGAAAGAAAGAAAGAAAGAAAGAAAGAAAGAAAGAAAGAAAGAAAGAAAGAAAGAAAGAAAGAAAGAAAGAATTTCTCCTAATATTAGTTTCTAGCAAAGCTTCCACTATTTTTTATTCGAACGCAAGAAATAATTGCAGTACTGAAGTGCTGCAAAAAATTTCTTAGTAACGTGAAAAAAACTTTTAAACTTTAGTTCCTATTCACCCCGTTTGACTGTAAGCACTTAAGATCTTTACCTCTTTTGTAGACATTCCATTTTTTTTCCGGATTGCAACCATATTATTATTAAAAAAACTTCAATGCACCTATTTTCCTTAGGTTTTTTTTTTATCGACGGGGAATATCATCTTTGACGAAACCCGCTCTTGGGTGGAGCGAGAGACAGTGTCAGACTCTTACTGACTAAAAACCCCGCGCCGTTCCTTCTAGCCTTCATACCGGGGCACGAGCTCCCTTTCGGACAACCCTGTCCCCAGTAGGCTTCGACCCAGCTGGGCCCCTCCTGCTGCTGACAACTCCTTGAGGCGCGCGGGAACAGTGCGCGCCGTCGACGTCTTGGACTCGGTCCATTACCAGACGATCGGACAGCGAGCTACCCATGGCTCGCCGTCCGCGAGCCCGCGTCTACGGTGGCCGGAAATCGGGATCGGAATCCCGGCGACGGCGGCGAGGGCGCCGTTGCCTGATGCGGTCGGCCTCCTCCTTTGCTAGCATTACTGCTTCGCAGAAGGAGGCGACCGCCTGCCATTCCTCCTCGCTCTGGACCATGGCCTCGACCAGGGCCAGGCGCGAGAGGTCTCCGCCGCCAATCGCATTTTCCTTAGGTTAACCTTTCAGATACCGTCAATTAGAGACACAATAGTAAGACAATAGATGCGCGGCCACCGGTGGTCGCTTGGGGATTCATGAATTAATTTTTATGTGAATTTGGTACACTCGATTACTCAACAGTCTTGACTCACATTGACATTGTACAAACATCTTACTGTGCTCTATAGGACTCAGTACATGCAGAGTAATTCCCGGATCGATTTTTTTGAACTCGATTTATTACTTGATCAATTCTTCAGCCTTCGATTCGAAATCAATCATTTTCGAAATTGAATCTTTAATGGATTGAAAAGATGAACCATTTTGTGAATGCAACTCGCTCTGTGTGTGAAAGTTAGCTTGAATAATAATAATAATAGTAACAAAAGTATTTTTTTTTAGCTACTCTCAATAGAACAAGGTTTTTAAAATAATTTGAAGGAAATTAGAAGAGGAGTAAATTATTTCATAGGTACACATTACACTTGGCACAAATTCTAATCAAAATTATACTGTCAAAACTACCCTCAAAATGCTGTTTAAAGGGTGTTAATTTTTATGAAAACATTGTCGTGAACAGTCACTGGCGAAGTGCTAGTCCGATATATATGTTACCGTTACAATACGGAATACGTTAATATGAGCATTAACTAGGTATTCTGTAAATTACCGGGTACAATCCGTTAAGGTGCGTTTGACTCAGAAGCAGATATCTCCACTTTACCTAGTTAAACTGCAAAATAACGGTTGCTACATCGTTTACGCAGAAGACAGTGAGCAAAACACTTTTGTTTCGTTTGATCCTCATCATCATCATTTCAGCCAACAGACGTCCACTGTCGGACATAGGCCTCCCCCAAGTGTCGAAACAATGATCGCTCCTGTGCGACCCACATCCATCGAATTTCCGCAACCTTCACCAGGTCATCGGTCCACCTTGTAAGAGGCCTTCCGACGCTGTGTCTTCCGGTACGCGGTCGCCACTCCCGAACCTTTCAGTCCAAACAGCCATCCGTTCTGCGAGCAATGTGTCCTGCCCATTGCCACTTAACTTTGGCGATTCTTCGTGCCGTGTCGGCAACCTTGGTTCTCCTACGGATATCTTCATTTCTGATTCTGGTTTTTGACACTACCCTACCTGCCAAGAAATCTCAACGGAAAGCCGCTCTACATGGCTCCCACTTCTGGGTAGATATAAACACCTCGAAGTCTTCTATAACCTAACCTGTCCGTGTCGGGGTGCCCTAAAATAGCAGTACTTCCTATCCGATCAACTAAACCGATCAACTGGTTGATCAGAATGGAACTCGATCGGATCACCTTCTGCACTTCCTATCCGATCAACTAAACCGATCAACTGGTTGATCAGAATGGAAATCGATCGGATCACTTTTCTGTACTTTCAATCCGATCAACTGATTTTTTTTTAGAGTGGCAAAACACTTGTGAAATTTCTTAAGGGTGGAAAACCACTCGAGGTAAAAACACTTGTGAAATTTCTTAAGGGTCGAAAACCACTCCAGGTAAAAACACTTGTGAAATTTCTTAAGGGTGGAAAACCACTCGAGGTAAAAACACTTGTGAAATTTCTTAAGGGTAGAAAACCACTCCAGGTAAAAACACTTGTGAAATTTCTTAAGGGTGGAAAACCACTCGAGGTAAAAACACTTGTGAAATTTCTTAAGGGTGGAAAACCTAGAAGGGTGGAAGACCTAGAGTGCTGAAGTTAAATTCAAATTATAGTATATTTAATTAACTTTATTATGTTATCAGCAATTATACATGAACAACGCTTTTTTTCGGTAGATTTTTGGAAAAAAAAGCAAATATTTCGCAGTTTTTCGAGTACCAAGGGAGTAGCACAGGGTTTCCAGGGTCGCAAACTTGAGTGTAAACTACTTTGAAGTAACCTAACAACATATAAAAAATATAGATACTTGCGACTTTGTGATTTTTGGTGTCGATTTTGACTGGCCTATAGTGTTTTTCCATCCGTACAAAATTTCACAAGTGTTTTTACCTATAGTATTTTTCCACTCATAAAAAAATTCACAAGTGTTTTTACCTATAGTGTTTTTCCACTCTTAAAAATTTTCACAAGTGCCTAAAATATTAAACAAAATTCAATTTTAGTTTAGTACCACAGTTGAGCAGATAGAACAAATTTAAATAAAGTAAAATATTCCTATCGGACCAACTAAAGAGTTGAACCGTTGAGAAAGAAAACAGTTGATCCGTTTCAAAGTTGATTAGATTGGAAATAAATCCTTCACCGAGTTCCATTCTGATCAACCAGTTGATCGGTTTAGTTGATCGGATAGGAAGTACTGTAAAATAGGTATGTCTTTACGTCATGCGTTAAATTTCATCAAAATTAAAATTATATTTTAAATTAAAATTTAATCATTACAATGAACTCGAATGTTTTATAATAGTTATAATAGTTTATTGGCACAAAAAAACTTTGTAAACAGATAAAATACATTTAAGTAATTTTATACAAGTAAAGAACTTGTTTTATAACTTTAGGTACCTTATACTTGGCCGTTATTCTGCTGATTATCTAGTTAATGTAAGAACTTACAATTTTTTTCCACTTTAACAGACTCGGTCAGAAAATCTGCAGATTGACAAGTAAATCTGCATTATAACTGATTTATGCACATTTGCTTACGCATACGTAAAACGTTATTTTTTTACAGAACGAAGTAAGAACAAAGTTAGTTTGTTTTTTAATTTCCTGGAAAACATCATACTTCGAAATCCTTTCAGATAAATCCGATAGACTTTTGGTAAATACGACAAAACACCAGGACTAGTCGAAGATAGATATGGCGTATTGATCGAGCCATTGATGCGACAACAATTTGCCGGTCCGCTCGGCTCGAGTGCCGCTATGCAAATGCCCGCGCTCCATTTTACGCTCGGCCCGGCGGCGGCTGCGGCGACTGCGGGCGCCGCCGGTGGGGGGGCTGGAGGCGCGGGACCCGGGGGGGGCGCACTGCATGCCGGATGTTCCGCTGTCGTCGCAGGAAATTGAGAGCGTTGCATAAATCCTGATCCTACAAACCAAATTTGATTCGACCTAATCCGGATATTGATACGAAACAAACACTGCTAACATTGTCATAATTTTTATTTTATTTTCAAGACATTTTTGACACCAAGGTCTAAGTAATTGAGTTTCCGTAGATAAATATGTTTTGAGGCATTCTTGTGGAGAACTCGCAAAGTAACGAAGAACGCCAGCAGAGTGAAATATTGTCGAGAAAATTGAAAACGTGCAAGTATTCACAGAGTTTTCGATGCCCTGTTGAGTAGTATACACGGGTCTCTAGATTCTATCGATGGCTATGACCGTTTTACCAACGAGAAAGTAAGTAAAGTAATCATCATACAGGTTCAATACCACAGTTCGTGCTTTAAAACGAGCTTTTCTGCATACTTGAAAGTACATACATACATCTATGACAGCCAAAAGTTCATCAATTTAGTGAGAGAAGTCCCTCTTATTTCGCCTCGGTCACCAAGCGTAGCTCAGCGCTGATGAAAAATAGCTAGCACAGCTTGATATTTTTACTTTCGTAAAAATTTATGTGAAAAATATTTGCGGAGCGATGCGAAAAAGTCACGCGAGCGAGGCGCACAGCTAAAAAGAATCGGCAACGCATCCTCGCACCGCGCTAGCTCTTGTATGTCTAACACTTCTATTAATTCTAAAGCTGTTCTTCATAAGTAAACAAACAACAGCTCCTACTTCTGTTTACATAATCAAGAGATGAGCAAACCTAGACCTAGAGGTCTAAATTATTTTTCGTGATCTGCTAGCTCTTGCTTTCTATAGCAATGGACGCAAGGCGTGCGAGCTACAGGTGAAAGAGAATACAAACGACAGCTAAGAGTTTCACACTTTACTTCACTTAATAAGTCAGTGCAATTTAGGATAAGTAAAAATTGTTCATTCGATTTATTTGTATGTTTCTAATTTGCAACAAAAGATTTTTTTTAAATAACATCAATTTTTGTTAAAAATTCTTCACTCTTCGAGATATTGCCTCGAAAAACCAATTTAGGGTGGAGAAACTAGAAATACTAGTCCGATAGTTTTCTGAGTTTGTTCATTACAAATCAAAGTTCTCGTACAAATCTTTTCTCTATATAATAATAGTATAGAAAGAACAAAACAAAACCTGACCGCCCTTGCTGTGCATTGCTAATATTTGCAATCTCACTTCGTTCGCTCGTTGTCATTCCACAACATCAGCTGTTCGTTATCAGCCAGTGCCCACAGTCAAATTACCTGCAGCATTACACACTGAACCAGATGTGAAAAATGTACCTGAATAATATGAGGAGCTGAAGATACACCCTCGTAAGATAATCCTGAAGGTACAAAAATGTATAATAAACAGGGAAACCTTACGTACAAACCTACCGTATTTCAAGTTCTAAGAACGAAATTGTTCCCAAAATCGTCTTTAATGCAGACCGACCCGGAGACACTGCTAGTGAAAATGACATATTGAGAATAAAAAAACACGAATTCGATTTGTTACACGAATTATTTGTGACAAATAAATTGCTAATTCTAAAAACCAGCAGGATAAACGAAGATTAATCTCGAATCCGTTTGAAAAAAGTACACAAGCGAATCTTCCACGAAATTGCCCAAGCGAAACAAACATTTTTGTACTATTTGCGAGAAAAAGCTGGATTTGATAAGAAATTCCAATATTAAAATTGCTCGTTGGCTCTTCCCACCTGTTCTCTGTGATTAAAGTGCGTCTCTTGCGAACACTCGAACCGAAGGCGACGCCAAATGCAAATGTTAGCTTAAAGAAACCTTTTGCGGTAAACTGAAGGAAAAAAATTACACGCCTACTCGTCTAGTTCGTGTGTCATTTTATCATTTACGTTTATTTTGTAAACACGAGACATCAAAAGGAACTCTTTGGAATAAAGCAAACAGACTTTCCTTTCATTCGTTCGAGCAACACTAATTCGAGGCACTTAGTTGGCGACACACAGCGGCACGCAGCACAAGTACGTACGGCGGCAACACACTGTAATGTCTAACAGGTCCAAGTGATTTTATCGACACTGAATAGAGCTAGGCACGGGGAGGGTACATTAAATTCAATAACACGAGTTAGGGAGTTCGACGCTCGCTCCGACCGTCCTCAAAATAACTAAAGAAGGAAAGTTTCGAAAAACTCTGCTCAACTTGTACCACGTTGTATGTGTACATTTTTTGTACGAAAACTAAAATAATATGTTTTTATCAGTCAGATGTTTTGCGTGTTTGTTACTGTATGGCGTTATTCTCTTGTAAATAGTGTTTTCAGTAGGTAATATGCATTTTTTCCAACCTCCTTTTTATTAGTATTTTATTTCTACTGTGAATGGTTTTCAGAAACTTGCTAGAACGTTTGTTAGAGTTACTGTAGCCCCGAACGCAAAAGGCAAATGAAGGAACATAGGGCGTTTTAGTCGGAAAAATTCTTATCGATCCACCCTCCACCCTAGAGCAAAATAGTCATTTCATGATGATGAAAAATAATGGTTTTCATAAACCATAACTTTAACAATAACAACCAATTTAGGTATTTATAAGCAGTAATTTCTAGTCACTGACATGTACCTACAACCAATATTGTATCTATATCAAAAAAAAAAATGTTGACGCGAATTACACAAGTACGACGAATGAAGATGCAATAATATGTGCATATCGTTATGCAGTTGAGAAGTGAAGTGAAAGTATAGAGTACGCGCATGTTCTCGTACTAGTGTTTTGTTTATGCAATACATTGTTATTCGCTGCAGACTTGGGACTGTTCACTTGTTCGGACGCTCCCATCTCGAGCGGCCCGCCGTCTGCATAACTGCCTATCACCGAACTAGTAAGTGTCCCGCAGTATGCTCTCTAATTTTCACTCACAAACATGTTAACATGTAGTTTACTACAAGTACCTTCAACTTCAGAATATGCTCTCGTGTCGCTCCCTAAGCAAACAGCCCCTCGTATAAAAGCTATTAATATGATTAAGTTGAAAATTGCTGCTAGCAGTTAGGAGCTACTTGGACGTTAGACTTGTTTTGATAATAGTCTAGGTATTAAAGCATCATTTCTTTCTAGGGAAATTGCTTTGCAGTGTTTTTTTATTACTTCTTCTTCTAGTTCTTTTCGTGTCGATGCACTCAAACTATAGATACTTTCTCTAACCATTTTTTTTTTTTAATATTACTATTATTATACTACATAAGCACAGTTAAATATTTCTTTGTGTATTTTTTCCGTGAACTACAATGTCAACAAACATATTCATGAAATCTCCGCACACTTTGTTAATTCATGAATCCCCAAGCGACCACCGGTGGCCGCGCATCTATTGTCTTACTATTGTGTCTCTAATTGACGGTATCTGAAGGGTTAAAAATCTCTTAAAAAATCGCGGCACTGTGATCTTGTTTTCGTTTTTAGCTGTATACAATTTAGTCTTCGCTTACTCTCTTGCCTGCGTATTTATTACTTTCCGGCTCACCAGCTAATAAACGACGAGACCTGGCAGCGTACATTTCCGACGTCTGGCTCCCAAACTCATCCGGGCTGGGGCTGCTCTCAAGCAGCTTCTACCCAACTTTGGTTGCCTCCTGCCGGAGGCTCTACGCGGGGATCGTTCGGTCCATGGCCCTTTACGGGGCGCCGGTGTGGGCGCCGTCGCTGCAAAAGCGACCGGCAACCATACTGAACGCCTGCCAGAGGGTCATGGCAATACGGATGGTGCGGGGTTACCGCACGATCTCCCGCGAAGCGGCGAGCCTTCTGGCTGGCCTACCACCGTGGGATCTGGAGGCAACAGTCCTTGCACACATGCACGACATGCGCGTGGAGATGCAACGCCGGGGTAATAGTCCACTGCCACGACATGTCAAGGCATGGCGGACAGAGCTCCGGCGGGATCTCATGGTGAAATGGCGTCAGCGACTATCACGTGGCTGGAAAGACCTCACGGCGTCCTTACCTTCCGCATGACGCAGGTCCTCACCGGACATGGCACGTTCGGGAGGTACCTGTTTCAGATTAACTTGGTCGAAGCCATGGTCCGGAGCAAGGAGGAATGGCAGGCGGTCACCTCCTTCTGCGAAGCAATAATGCTAGCAAAGGAGGAGGCAGACCGCATCAGGCAACGGCGCCCTCGCCGCCGCTGCCGGGATTCCGATCCCGATTTCCGGCCACCGCAGACGCGGGCTCGCGGACGGCGAGCCCGCGTCGCTCGTAGCTCGCTGTCCAATCGTCCGGTAACTGTCCGGACCGAGCCCAAGACGTCGACGGTGCGCACAGTTACCGCGCGCCTCAAGAAGTTGTCAGCAACAGAAGGGGCCCAGCTGGGTCGAAGCCTACTGGGGCCAGGGTTATCTGAAAAGAAGCTCGAGCCCCGGTCTGAAGAGGCTAGAAGGAACGGGGTGACACTATCTCCCGCTCCACCCAAGAGCGGGGATTGTTATAAGATGATTTTTGCCAATCGAAAAAAAAAATAGGCCGTACGCCGCCTACGCAGTCAATTCGGAGCATTCTGACGTCACGGACGCCGCGCTTTTGTTAATGAAGATGGTGTTTACAAAGGATCAAGACGAATTACTAATTGAATCAGTTAAATTAAACAGAGTTTTATTTAACTTGATATCGTCAGTATATCTTTTTTTTATCAACGTATTAAAACAACCCTCAACCTCGCTCTTCATGAAAATGTCGTGAGCCTTTTTTACCGACTTCCCAAAAAGGAGGAGGTACTACGTTCGGCTGTTTGTATGTTTTTTTTTTTTTTTTTTTTTGTATGTTTGTTCGTCGAATACTCCCCCAAATGTGGACGGATTTTCAAAATTCTTTTTTTGTTCGAAAGTAGATAGTTCTGAGGTGGTCCCATTATCACCAAATTAGGATCTGATGATGGGATCTTGGAGAAATCGAGGGCAACCTTCAAATTTTATAGGCTCACTTATTGATTTTCGCATATTTTATGAAGTATCTTGTGTATTTGCGTATGGTCGTCACCATCTCAGGTAGCTGGGCTGATGATGGAAGGTACAACTCCTTAACAGTAAGAAGTTACTCGAACAGGCAAGGACTGTTTTAGTAAATTGTTTTGATGTTTGATAGGGCATTTGCCACATTTGGTCTCATGATCATCAAGTCATGACCTGATGCTGCAGTCAGGATAGTCTGCAGAGTACCTAAGTCCTCGACAACAAACAGCAGATATATCGAGTTTAGGCTCATTGAAAACGGCTCGATGTGTGGATAAACGTACTGCTAATAAAGAACACCGAAGTACATAGAGACCTGATGCTGAAGCCAGGAGCATCAGGAAAAGTACAAACCTTGAAATTACAGCACCGTAGTCGTGTTTGGGCTCATTTTAAACAGGACTAAATTTTAAGTTCATTGCAATGTTGACATAAATCTGGCCTGATGCTACAGCCGGGATTATCAGCATCTAGTCTAATGACTGTTTGAAAGAAGAGGGGGAGAGGATATATCGAACTGATCTGATGATGAAGCCGAAAGGTAAATTAATGTAATCTAACCGTGTTTGGGATTATTAGCACCGTTATGAGATGCGCTCTGACTATAAGGTATTTAAGTTTGACTGAGGGGTACTTTTTAGTGGTGGTACCATAACTAAAAAGTGTAAAATAAAAAAAACTTTTTACAAAAAAAATATAACCGACCTCAATGATAAAAACACTGAAAAGTATCAAATAACTTTAATTTTGGAAGTCGGTGTTAAATAACGAAGAGACTAAACTATTATAGAAACACCGACTTCCAAAATTAAAGTTATTTGATACTTTTCAGTGTTTTTATCATTGAAGTCGGTTATATTTTTTTTGTAAAAAGTTTTTTTTCTTCTCTTCTGTTTCAATAAAAAAAATTTTCTTTCCACAACTATCACACAACGCCATTTAGTCCCAAGCTAAGCAGAGCTTGTGTTATGGGTACGAGACAACTGATAAATATTTCTCATATTAATCATACTTATTTTTTTATTATTAGAGGAATAAAGCTAATGTCACATACTATGAAAGCCTGGGAGAAAGTTATTGAAAGGCGACTGAGAGAAGAGAGTGAAATTTCGCAGAACCAATTCGGTTTTATGCCGGGTCGGGGTACAACGGATGCCATTTTTGCTATACGCCAATTATGTGAGAAATACAGAAGTGCGCATAAAAACTTGCACATGGTATTCGTTGACCTCGAAAAGGCATACGACCGGGTACCTCGTGAGGTTCTGTGGTGGGCCCTTAAGGAGAAAGGTGTGCCTGGGAAGTATGTGCAGTTGGTCCAAGCGATGTACAGTCGGTGTAATACCCGGGTCCGGTCTACAGTTGGCACCACTGACAGCTTCAATGTGGCTGTCGGCTTACATCAAGGGTCGGCTCTTAGCCCTTACCGCTTCCTGATGATAATGGACGCTCTGACGTCGGACATCCAGGAAAAGGCTCCCTGGTGTATGTTGTTTACCGATGACATTGTTCTGGTTGCCGAGAGTGGCCTAGAGGTCCAGAACAGATTGGAGGTGTGGTGGCACAGACTGGAGAGTGTTGGCCTGAAATTGAGCAGAACCAAAACAGAGTACTTGTTCTGCGATTTCGGCGGTCTCTCCAATCCAGTGCCTTTAGCTCTCGCCGGAACGCCCATACCGATCTGTTTCGACTTTAGGTACCTAGGGTCGCTCGTCCAAGGAGATGGTGAGGTAGACCGGGACGTAACACATCGGATCAACGCAGGATGGATGAAATGGCGACAGGTCACGGGAACCACTTGCGACCCAGGGATGCCCCTCAAGTTGAAGGGTAAAATCTATCTAGTTATGAGTTTACATGTGGATGGATGGAGGGAAAGAGGGAGGCCAAAGAAAAGATGGATGGATTGTGTGAGAATTGATATGAAAGAAAAGGGAGTTAGTGATAGCATGACGAGTGACAGGACAGAATGGAAGAAAAAAACGTGTTGCGCCGACCCCAAATAAAACGGGACAAGGGCAGGAAGATGAAGATGATTAATCATACTTATTACTTATATATTTCTACATAAATAAATAGATAAATTACACCCAAACACAGAACAAATGATCATGCTCATCACTAAACATTTGACCTGGGTGGGAATCGAACCCACGACCTCTGGCATAGCAGTCAGGGCCACTAACCACTAGACCAACAGGCCAGTCAAGGCCCTGAATAATTTTTTCCAAAGATTTTTTTTTTTTTAATTTAAAAAACTTACGTAACGTACGTAAGTTTTTTTAATTTTTTTTGGAAAATAGTAATGTAAATGCTTTATTTTGTATATTTAGTATTTGTATAACAATATCATCATTCTCGTCCTTTTCAAAAAGAATGCGAGAAACTGTTCGCAATTTGCGTAAGAAACCGCGTCCTAGAGTGACCATTGCGCTGCGTAGGCCGCGTCCGGCGTCTGCATCCAGCAGAAGCCGTACGCGACCTACGGCGTTTATTGCAGAGTGGCAAGGGCAGGGCACATTGCACGCAAGAACGGATTGCCGTTGGCGCTGAAAGGTTCTGCTATGGCGGCCGTGTACCAGAAGACGCCGTTTTGGAAGGCCTACAAAGTACACCGATGACCTGGTGAGGCTTGCGGGAATCCGATAGATGCAAGGACAGGACCGTTCATTGTAGCAACACTTAGGGGAGGCCTGTGTCCAACAGTGAACATCTTTCGAAATGATGATGATGATGTGGCATTGTGGCTCTATTAAAGAAAGGGTACAAGTTCGATTTATTCGAAACCAAGAAATTGCTCTATCTTTGGTCATCTAAGCTATTTCTAAAATTAAAGACGTTACTTTTTGTAAAATAATTCCAACTGACACCAAAAATAGCTACAATAGTCGGTTTTAAGTACTTTTCAAAAGAAAGGAGATAATATGTTATATAGCCTATGCCACTCTGTGATAAACTAAGATTCAACTGATGAAAGAATTTTCGAAACCCGTCCAGTCGTTTTTGTGTTTATTCATCACAAAGAAAAGCACATAACTTTTCAACATTTCTTTTCATTTTTAAGTTTATGTATAAAGTTGTGTTACTTTTTGGTGTACAATAAAGTTTATTCTATTTTATTATTTTCTTTGTAGGTATAATATTTTAGTACAAATAATCATGCCCAGTGGTTCCCCAGAAGTATGCAGAAAAAAGAAACTACCAAACTATCTTAAATAATTATGATTAAAATTATGATATTAATTTGAAATTCACTGTTTATTATATTTCAGTTTAAGTTTCATTAATTATTGTTTCTTCTGATTATTGCTTGTGACTCGGTCTTTTGAATCATGTCTTTATAATATAATTATTTTTACTTATATTATTGCTGTGGTTATGGTTAAAATAGTATTTTCTCAGCAGATATTTTATTTCACTTCAAAATTAAGTTTTTAGGTAACTTTTTATATTTAAAAAAACTAATTACTGAACTTCTATTTTGCCCCAAATGTAACCAAGCAATCTCTATCTACTCCAGAAATCGCGGCATGCGATAAGTAATTTTGTATAGTTTTAGTTTAAAATCTCTATGCTCTTCTGCTCTTTGCACTTAATTTACAATTAAGTATATATAAAGTATACATAAATAAATTAAAAAGACGCATATTTTCGGATGTTTGGAAGCGAAGAATGACCTCTGAGGCACCCAAAAAGTTTTGGAACGAGTTCTTTAGTGATCACGTAAAAATCTACAAGGCTGTGTACAGGGAAGGGCTGGAGCCGAGGGGCGGCAGGCCGAGTGCAGCGTGCTGACGCGCCTCTCATCAAGCCATCATTATGGACGCGCCATGTTTTTAAAATGGCTTTGGATTGCGCATAGCCGTGGTCCAAATTAATCCCCTACTACAATGTTGCTACGTTAAATTGAGATAATCTGTTTTAAGCGAAATATGCTTCGTTATTATGAAAAAAACTTTACTAAAGCTTCAATATTAATTATTCGCCGCTCAACCTTTCCGTCAGGCCGTGACTTCCGTCGTGGTTTTGCATATAATTTTCTACTCAATGAACGTAACCCACTGTGTGCTAAGCCATAGCCGGAATTATGAAAAAATGTCAAGTGCTATCTGTGGTAACTAGATAGGGGAAAGCGGAAATACTCTGAAATATGATTCAGCGGTTATTTATACGCACCATCATCCAGATATTTAATATTAAAAATTCCTAAAAAAATTTAGGCTACTGCTGTCTAGAGTTGAATGAAAATACGAAAAATTCTTGTTTTCCTTATCATTCTCATAGAACAAAATTTTAGAGATGGTTTATACAGAATACTTCGTGAAAACAACAAGACATTTAATAAAATATTATAATTGAACTGTTATCGAGATTTAGTTTCGGGTTGTTCGAGGTTCCGGTGGGTTGTCTGCGAGGTTCATCGCGGGCGGCAATAACCGACACAATGCGGCACAACTAACGACGAGGAGAGCACCCCCCCTCACCCAGCACACCCCGTCCCCCGCCCCGCCCGCGTGGACCCACACCCCGCCGGGAGGTAATAAAACCACGCATTCCACTTGCAAGTCACGGACTAGATTACCGAGAGCCGCGACATCCTTCGATGTGCCGATCGCCGAACTGGCTGGCACACCTCCGATACAGCCGTGACACTGAACAGACACGGATAAATAACCACATGGAAATGAATGGAGTTCTAATTAAATGGATCTTCTGTTATTATAAACCAATATGTTTTGCAAATTAAATCAAGAGTAAGGGCTTCTTATCATTCGTTTTGGCCACATGGCCTCCGATTATGAGGAACATTACATCGAAAACAACGCCCATGAGAAAAGCTCTCAAAATAGAGTACAAACACAACTACAACGATACAAAAATCCGTTACAAAAATCCGAGATCAAAGCAAAATCACAATCGGTTGATATTTGACCGTTGTTGCGAGCACGAAGCCAAAGCAAATTAACTGCGAACAAAGAAAAGTATGTCCTATCAATAAGTGGCGGTGGAACTGGCAAATTGAATTGAATAAAACACACAAGTCCTCTAACGAGCCGGTGTTTACCCAAGTGGACACTAATTGGCTTAGCCAGCGGTCGCCAGCGCTTGCACACGGGAATAAAGAAACTTGGACACAGTTTGGGCAGGAGGAGGCATTTGGTTACTTTGTAACATGATCGTCTGGATAGTTTTTGTGATGCTCTATAATTTAGTTAGGAATTTTTGCTCAGAAAGGTGAAACCAGCATTAGGAAACAAATAATTAACACCATGAATAATATTATCAGATTAAATTAAATCAGCCACTAAGAAAAGCATCAAAATTCCCATTAACTTTTTGATATTCGAAATTTGCACCATAATCGGAATTAACCCTTTTCATTGCCCTTTGGGTGACCGGTGGCTTTTGGGAGCTCAGAGTTTCCTTGTGATGTCGCATCAGAAATGAAGATATCCACTGGAGAACAAGGTTACCGACATAGCCCGAAGAATCGCTAAACTTAATTGGCAGCGGGCAGGACACATTGCTCGCAGAACAGATGGTCACAAAGTGTACCTGAGGGTCGTGGGAATCCGATGCATCCAAGACGCACCAGACCGATCGTTATGGCGACACTTGGCGGAGGCTTATGTCTAAAAATGGACGTCTTTTAGCTAAAATGATGATGATGATGAGCTAGGGATTCGGTCTCGAGGATTATTGTTAACTTTTATACTCATGCTTTTAGACCCTAAGAATTCAAAAATTTAATTAAGTACGTAAATTGTTTTTTTTCTAAAGTGTTCAAGTTGCGCATCCCATTATGCCATATCTGATTTCATTTGCTAATTCGTTAATTTTGTCCAACATTATTCGAGCAGGGTTTTTTTTTTGTCGACGGGGAAAATCATCTTTGACGAAACCCGCTCTTGGGTGGAGCGGGAGACAGTGTCAGACTCTTACTGACTAAAAACCCCGCGCCGTTCCTTCTAGCCTTCATACCGGGGCACGAGCTCCCTTTCGGACAACCCTGTCCCCAGTAGGCTTCGACACAGCTGGGCCCCTCCTGCTGCTGCCAACTCCTTGAGGCGCGCGGGAACAGTGCGCGCCGTCGACGTCTTGGACTCGGTCCATTACCGGACAATCGGACAGCGAGCTACCCATGGCTCGCCGTCCACGAGCCCGCGTCTACGGTGGCCGGAAATCGGGATCGGAATCCCGGCGACGGCGGCGAGTGCGCCGTTGCCTGATGCGGTCGGCCTCCTCCTTTGCAAGCATTACTGCTTCGCAGAAGGAGGCGACCGCCTGCCACTCCTCCTCGCTCCGGACCATGGCCTCGACCAGGGCCCGGCGCGAGAGGTCTCCGCCGCCGATCGCCCCCACGAGGGCACGGCGATGCTCCGCCCAGGCAGGGCACACCTCGACGGTGTGCTCCACCGTGTCCTCCGGGCGTTGCGCACAGTGGCGACACCCGGGCGTCTCTTCCGCCTGAATCCGATGCAGGAACCTCCCGAACTTGCCATGTCCGGTGAGGACCTGCGTCATGCGGAAGGTAAGGACGCCGTGAGGTCTTTCCAGCCACGCCTCAAAGAGGGGACTTACCGCCATAATCGTGGCGTGCCCAATTCGAGCAGGGTAGCTTCGGAATGAAGATGCAATCACTGTGACTGAGGGCGTAGGCCCGTAAACACTTACTTGACCTTCATTGTTAACTGCTTGAACGATTAAAAAGCACAGAAATTTAATTCATGAATCCCCAAGCGACACCCGGTGGCCGCGCATCTATTGTCTTACTATTGTGTCTCTAATTGACGGTATCTGAAGGGTTAAACAAAAGCAAAACAAACTATATTAAGCAATGAATGTTTAAAGAAACAAACAATATACCTGTGTGAGTAGGTTTTTAATTTGCCTCATACAACAGTCTCGCCCGCAAGGCAAGTATAATTTACTGTTTCTTTTCATATTTTACTTTAGTCGTTGAAGAAAACAAATGGAGAATCTGTTTATAACAAATACCGCTGAAATTTAATCTGTGTGGAATAATTTTCTAATTTTTAACGATTTAAAACATCTGTACTGCGTAGAAAACGATCACAAATTGAAAATAAAAACGTAACAAAGTCCCTGGTAGTGAAAAGCTATTATTGAATATTTGAGCCAAAATTTATATTTATGACTATATGAGAATCACGAAGAAAAACGTGTTCAAGTCATCAATCATCACGTTTTAAAGTGACTATTTACAAAAACTGCACAGCTCTCACGTTCAATATGAATCCTCTGGGATCCGAACATAATAAAGTATTTCCCCGACCGCGCAACAATATATTATATTTTAATATCATGTGTATTACCAATACAAAATGAATATTCTGTGCGCAAAAGTAATTTTAAAGGTTATCACGAAGGCGTCGGGGCGGGCGACGAGCGACAGTGGCGCGCCCGCTGACATCAGTGGCAGTATCTTGCGCTGAATTTGCATATAAATTGTATCTTCTGGTCATAGCAAGATGACACGCGTCTCTGATGTGACCGCCATGGTAAACACGACTGCATATTTATGTAATTTATGACCACACTAATCAACGGCCAACCGTGGCGGCTCACCGATAAAGAAGTCCCTAACTTCGAAGGTAATAAATTTGGTTTCAGATTATCATCCGTAATATTTTACTAGTATACTACCGCGGCTTTGCTCACGTAGCCCATCTCACAGGCACGGTGTATTTTCCAAAGAAAAAAATAGTCCATGACACTTAAACGGTGTAGTTTCCAGCTAATAGAAAGTGACGAAAAGGGAATAAGGTTCACTTCCAGACTTTTGAAGGATACCTCCCACAAAAATACGAACCAACATTTATATGTCTTTATACCAAATTAGTTTAGATGGAAACTTCTAATTGTAATCCGTCAAAATTACTCCATAAATACATATTAAGCACCGAACACAAACGAAGAATAAACGAGGCCATCAGCTGCCAAACAATCCACAATTTTAATGACCCCAAATAAATCTACGTGATCGTTACTAAGCAAAATTAAAGGTTATATTAGTCTTCATCAGCGCGCTTCCGAAACGATGCAGGGCAATAAAACGATGAAAAGAAGCTAATTTTTCAGCAAATCATCTCCGGACCCATGAAGTCATCAATATTCATTTTGCGGCGCGCCTCCGAAACAAACACCTTTGCGAAGGAGCACGCCGCTTCCTTTGAGCGAACTATGCCGGGGGCGCGCCAACCTCGGCTAACTCAATTTATTTGGATAATTGGCTTGTTTCACTAACGTTCCCGACTCACATCAATTAATTCACTGTATAGCGATAGTTTTTTGACTACAAGTTATCATATTTTGAATTCATAACTAATATCATATGTTTGGATTTAATGGAGTAAAGCTTGTTCTTCAAGTAGTAGTCGTTTAAAGCACAACTTTTCACAAGTTACACCACTTGCAAGGCTCAGTATGTCGAATTCTGTATTGTATAATATTAAACTCACTAGGTTATCTAGTGCTCTTAAAAAAATCATCTTTCTTAATACAATATAATTATGGCATTAGTCCACACGAACAAGCAATGGTACTTTATAGTAGCCAAACTTTCCGGACATCAAATCTTGACTGGCCCTAAAACTCGTATAACCAATGAAACATCAAATAACACATTAAAACGGTCATCTGGGAATAGGGAATAAACCAAGCATTATGGATTCGAATCTATTGTTTGTTTAGACGTCTCCACTGTTTGTGATTATCAAATCACTATGCCATTATGGTCGGGGCTATTAATATTCTGAATAGGAAGTGGAATAATTTGGGGGTAGTCCAGCATTGGCTTCGGTCACATTAGTACGACTCGATCGGCCACTGCTACGCCGTAGCCAGCGCGTTACACCCGTAGCGGCGCGTAGCACTTCGTAGCACAGTAGAAACTTCTTACTAACTCGCTCAATTAATGTTTGTATTTTGATTCAATTTGAAAACTTGTTACCGAAGTAAGTTTTTATTAGGTTAACTAATAAATTGAATCATTCTACAAACATAATATTTTATTTTCAGAAAGGCTTTTTATTGAAAAATCGTATGAATGCAATGCACTTGTAATTTAATATGCAAGTTGACATGCTCATGAATATGCGTAATTTTTAAAGGACATACTGCAATTAGCTTTCAGAAAAGAAACGATGACGAAGACGATAAATGGCCAATTAATTAATTATTAAAATTTTCATTAATTTCGAGTATGGGATGCAATGCACGCACTAGCTGAACATCGGAGAGCAACATATTCTACAGGACAGTTACCTACTGAATGAGTTCTTTAAATAAGTTGAACAGAAATTCAGTAGATTGTAGCTATTTGGTGTATTTGGTGCACGTCCGCGACCGCAGGCCAGTCCGGAGCCGTCATTACTGCGGCTCGGCGCCAAATTGCGATATCCGCTGCCTCCGACCGACCACCTGCCTTGCTGCAAGCCAGCTAGTTGGCGCAACCAATTTTCTCATCTCAAATTAGTACTATTTTGTTTGGTCGGCTAATTGTGAGGTCGAAGGTGAAGGGTAGCTCTTTGTGGGCCGGCCAGTCGGCGGCGCTCCCCGCGCTGTCCACAGTTACAAGCCACTCCTGTTTATTTTACCGCAATAAAATTCTTTGCAATATTTTCTTCATTTTTTAATTTTGAATACATTTGAGCACAATTCTCCGTGCGCCCCCGGCAATCTCCAAATTGCCTCTTTATGTGCAGATGTTCCGACCCTCGGTTTTCCGTCTTTTGAATGTCGTTTTGCTGTTAAATAACCTGCTCTTCTATTGTAATTGGGGTTTGTAAGTTTACTCCAGCTTCCGGCTCCGCTGTCACCAAACAGTATACTTACCAAGTGGAATTAATCACTTTATGGCAGAATGCAATTTGTTATTTTTCATTACTGGAATGAAATATGAAATTCTCATTGGCGTCACAGATTACAAAAAAATTCGGATAGTAAGTAATTTTGGGATAATTTTATAAAAGCGGAAAGCAACAATAACCCGAAATGAAATTCTTAACCTTTACATTTATTTGTATTTCAACTTTATTACATCTGCCCTTTGTATTCACAAAAACGCAATATTAATAACAAAAAGTTAAGTGGGGTAGATGCGGTGGCGAGAACTGGTTTTTACTCGAGTTCTTCAAATTTAATCTCAGGAGGGTCACTAAAGATCACAATTACACGTTTTACAAGATTCCAACTCATTTATTTTTCTGCTAACAAATTATTTCTCGTGAAGCAAATTAATTCCTTAGCATTATACTTCTTTCAAGATCTGAATAAATTTGAACGAGATTTCATAAAAAAACAGACGGGCTGAGAGCCCGCGGCTAGCGGCAAATTACGTCTTTATTTACAAGTGCGTGCTTAAATATATTTTTCCACTGGAGAGTAGAAATAAAAGTAGAATATTTTTTTAGTAGAAAAACAAAAATATGTTACACAAACGTCTAGGCATGACTTAGTACTTGCACGAGGTCTATTTACTCTTAATTATAATATTAAATGCATTAATCAAAGTTTTCTTCATATAGTACCTGTAAAGCATGGCCATAAGTTTTGTTAAACTTAAAAAAAAGGTTTTTCTTTCTTTTAAATTTGGAAAGAAGCTATTTTGTTTCAAGTATTGTATGATTTTGACGTATTTCTGGGTAGTTTGGTCCTGTTATTTCTAATAAATTAAAATGGACTGCGGTATAAAAGAAAACAGGATTGCTGTAATTAGTCTGCATAAAGTACAAATTAAACCTGCAACCGTTTTTTTAAATGCTGTTGCAACTTGGTATCAGTTATATGTTAGTTTATCGTACCAATAATAGATACACCAACACTTCTGTTGATGAACATAAAAGATCAGGCCAGTTGCGTATTGTGAGGACTCAACTGACAGTGAATACTGTCATTGACATTTTTTGGTTTCCTTAAGGAATTTCACTGAAATTCCTTAAGGAAACCAAAAATCTTATTTCATGCAATGTAGATAGAACGCTTTTACGTGACACCAAAGAAGATCTGAAACTAGTTACTTACAGGCGATATAAGGGACATACCTTGTATGTGTCGCTTAAATCGAAGAGAATGGAAAGATCAAAACGTTTGTTTCTTAGTTATGCTGATGGAAAACACACCGATATTCTTTTTATCGATGAGAATTTTTTCATAACCAAAAACATTACAATTCTTTACGAACTATAGTGGCGAACTTTTTAACACACCGTGTCTAACGGTGTGTATAGCCCATGTATATAGACGCGTGATCAGGCCTGTGTTAAGATTAACGGTGAGCATTTTTAATAAATTCTTTCATTTCATTTCATAATTACATTCTTTATAATCTAAGAAACATTCGTTTTTATCAAGTTAAGTTTTTTTTATTTGTAATATAATTTATGGCCTGACTAGGCATAAAGCTGAAAAATTTGTTTGTTTGAACGTGCTAATCTCAAGAACTGCTGGTTCGTATTGACAAAATATTTTAAAGTTGTCTAGTTCATTGATTGAGGAAGCCTGATCTTACGAGAACGGATCAACAACCAAAGACGCGGCTGAAACCACGGGGTTTAATGAGTTTATATAGGTAACTGAAATATTTTCATACATCTGAACAAAGGAATAAAAAAAGAAAAATTATACGATTGCGAAGTAGGTTTGCTTTACTAATGCAATTACGTAATAATGTTATTGTACCCACTACATATTTACATAACAGAATTATTAAGATGTAAAATCTTTTTCTTCCTATAAAATCACTATACTGTTATATTCTTTATAAAGAAGTAATAAGGTATAAACAATTGTAGAAACTGTTAGGAGAAAAATAAATAAAGCGCCATGAAAATAAAGTTAGTTTATTATATTAGTAGAAACACAATCATCCCAGCTCGCCAGCTCGCTCACGCCTCAGAATAAGAAGTACAACTGAAAATGAATTCACGTTATAACACCATATTACTGTGACAACTAATTCACGTACTTATTACAACCTTCAAGCATTACACGCGCGGTAGACAAGGTCTGGGAATTAATAACATGGATTTAAATATTCATTAAATATTAGAAATGTATTTTTCTTAAGTAAACGAGATTGCTCTCTATTTAATACAAGATTTTGCCCGCGGCATCGCGCACATAAAAACCTATCATGTCACTCAGGAATAAAGCAGTTTTTTTCGGGCAAAAAATTTGGCAATCGGACCATTACTTTCAGAGGTTACCTACAAACAAAAATAAAACAAACTTTACCTTTTTATAATATTAGTGCAGATTAAGTACAGTCAGTCAACAGCTAGGCGTGGGCGTAATGGGCCTGCGCCCACGGCCTCGCACACAACAAGGGCCTCGAGGGTTTTTTTTATAATGAATAGGATCGCGATTGCCAATATTTCATCTGATAGACGAAGCGACGATGTGGTCGCACACTGGGTTGCAATAGTCACTGTCCCGTTTTTGAATTTATGAAAGAAAAAGGCCTCGAACGCGCCTTTGCAAAAATGAAAATGCCCACGTCTAAACTGGTCCACGCTACGCCTCTGAATAGCACACCATTGTAATTATCACTAAAAATATCGCCCTTACTACTATGACAAATTGTTTTCACTAAAGCTTTGACTATCCTGTTATTTTGATGGTAATTTTCGTTACTACTTACTTCATAACATACTGGTTTCTTCTAGTAGCTTCACCCACGTTAAAGTCGAAAGTTAACCCGAGAGAACACATTTCCGGAATAAAGAAAAACCTAATGAGCTTATTCAGGACTTGGTTCCGAACCTACCCGTGTGCTAAATTTCGTCCACATACGTTCAAATGCGTTCGCTCGTCTATGAGTAACTAAAATACAGACACATACTTTTCTCATTTAAATTATTCGTGTGACCATTTTTGATTAACATTATCTTGAATAATATTTTATACTAAGTTCTAGATTTTTTTTTTATAATTAGCCCAGAATCCGAGATTCACAGAAACTTAATATTATTTCTGAATTTTCTTTAGTTGATATAATTCTTGTCTGGTATCTGGATGATACGTTATTAAAGTGAACGCTCCAGGGTAACCCGCGATATGCTAATTTTCTTAGGTTTTTTTATTATTTGTAGTTCATTATCTGATAATAGGCCTGACTTGCCTGCTGGTCTAGTGGTTAGTGGCCCTGACAGTTCGGAGTTCGGAGGTCTTGGACTCGATTCCTACCCAAGACAAAGGTGTGTGTGGTGAGCATGATCATTTGTTCTGCATCTGGGCGTATATCTACTATACTATAGTATGTATGTATTTAGAAATATATAAGTATGCTTATCAGTAACCCAGTACTCATATACCACAAGCTCTGCTTTGTTCGGGATTAGATGGTTGCATAATTATAAATCATCATCATCTTCCTGCCCTTATCCCGTTTTATTTGTGGTCGGCGCAACACGTTTTTTTCTTACATTCTGTCCTGTTGCTCGTCACGCTATCACTAACTCCCTTTTCATTCATATCACTTCTCACACCATCCATCCATCTTTTCTTTGGCCTCCCTCTTCCTCTCCAGCCATCCACATGATGATGATTATAAATATTGAATAGAAATTAAAAATGCATTAATAACATTTATCATCGTCATCGTCATGTCAGCCGGAAGACATCCACTATTGGACATATCCCCCAAGTGTCGCCACAATGAACGGTTCTGTGCGTCTCGCATACATCGGATACCCGCGGGACGCCGTAATTATGGCGGTAAGTCCCCTCTTTGAAGCGTGGCTGGAAAGACAACACGGAGTTCTTACCTACCGCATGACGCAGTTCCTTACCGGAAACGGTCAGTTCTGGAGCTTTCTGCACCAGCTTCGAGCGGGGGAAACGCCCGGGTGTCACCTGCCACCCATTTGTGGACTGCCTTGAGGACACGGTGCAACATATGTACGATAGAGGTGTGCCCCGCCTGGGCAGAGCACTGCCGTGTCCTCGTGGGGGCGCTCGGTGACAGTGATCTCTCGCGCCGAGCCTAAGTACAGGCCATGGCCTGGAGCGCGGAGGAATTGCAGGCGATCGCCTCTTTCTGCAAAGCAGTAATGCTAGCAATGAGGCGGTCGCGAGGACGCGAGGCAATGACCCTCACGCCCAAGCCGCCGGGATTCGGATCCCGACCTCCGGCCGCCATAGGCGCGGGCTTGCGGATAGCGAGCAACGGATAGCCCACCGTCCAGCCGTCCGGACTGAGCCCAAGTCGTCAGCGGCGCGTAGGGTTGCCTCAAGGAGTGGTCAGCAACCGTAGGGGCCCAACAGGGTCGTAGCCTATTGGGGCCATGGGTGATGCGAAAGAGATTCCCGAGCCCGAACCATGGCAAAGAAGGAACAGGAGTGGGTTTTTAATCAGTAAAAGTCTAACACTATCTCCCGCTCCGCCTAAGAATGAGAAATGTCATTAGATGATTTTCCTGGTAAAAAAAAATACCCGCTACCCTCAGAAGGCCATCGCTCAACCTTGTGGGAGGATTTCCAACGCTACATTTTCCGGTAGGTGGTCGTCATTCCAGAACCTTTCGGCCCCAATAGCCGACAATGTACCTCGTCCACACACACAGCGAGCGCAGGCGTACCCAGCCTAACGATGTTTTACAAGATGCATTTTGCACGGGATTTGCATGAATTGATTCCATCTCATTTCTGCCGTCGGATAACTCTACGAACGAAACCTCTACGGTTTGAACCAAGCGTTTCGCCTCGTCATTTACACCGTGTAAATCGAGGCACTGGAACAACTTGCCTGATGCGGTCATCCCGTCCGATTATAATTTAGGTGTCTTCAAAGCTAGAGTGAATAGGCTCATAATGAACTAATGCTCCTCACCACCAATGATCACATCACTACTTACAATAAGGTAAGATAGCAGCAAGCACTACTTTATATGAATAAAAAAAAACCTAAAAAAAGAGCTGAAGTGTATAAAAACACATTTCAATATAAACTTGACGCCTTACCTAGTCTCTAAGTTAGAAAGTTGATAGTGGTTTTAATACATAGACCAGGTACATGTCGTTGCCACAAATATATTTTTTGTTACCATACTATTTAATACTAAGTTTCTTTTTTATTCTTTATAACTAGTTAAGGAGTTTTTATCCACAAGGATATACCAACCCTATTGTATCTTAAACAATACTTTTATACTATGAATGAAATATAACAATAGGTACAGTTACTATCGTAAATTTTAATTTCGCGAGCTACTTTGGAGCATTCTCCTAGACTTCATCCATCCATCTTTTCTTTGGCCTCCTTCTCCATCTCCATCGACATGTATACTAATAAATTATTTTTGTAACATGCGTTTCATCCCTCCTCTTTACAAGACCAGACCAAGACAAGCGATTACCTTTCAATGTTTCCGTTACTGAAACGTTTTCAAACTTCCTCTAATATACTCATTTCTCACTTTATCCATTCTCATCACACCACATATCCTTTTCAACATTCTTATCTCCGCTACAAGCAATCTTTTTTCATCCATCTTTTTCGCAGCCCAACATTCTGATCCATACAGTACCTACATACGGTCGTATAACCAAGGTCACCTTAATTTAATACTTACGTCTGGGTCCTTTTCATACGAACATCTGTGCACTTCAAATGCTCTTTGGCACTTATCTTTATCCGGAGTGTCTAAAAGATTAAAAAATATGTTGAAACTTTAATCACGACAGTTTGCAGAGGTTGGACGATCAGCTGCTGCAAGGCATGTTGCGGGATTGATTTCTGCACGGAATAAATATTTGTATGGGCAACAGATGCCTAGTTCCGGGTCTGGGTGTCTTGTGTAGGTTTAAATATTTGAGAACATAACAAGTCCTGTGTCAAGAGAAATGGTAACAATTACTGGTATTGTAATTGAAACCATGAATCCTAACTAACTTATTAATAGACCATCAACCCGCCCCAGTTACACACGCGTATTAATCTTTAAAAATTTTGGTTTTTCTCTCCTATAATAGAGGAGTAACACCTAATTCTTCTTCATGAATCACTTTATCTATAGGTGAAAACTAAATCAAAATCCGTTCAAGAGTTTTTGAGTTTATCGCGAACAGACAAAGAGACGTGGTAGGGATTTTGTTTTCTATATGTGTAAGAATTTTGGCTACTAAACTAGATAACGTAAAAATGATAACATGTATTCCAATAATAATTTTCACTATTGTCTGATTAAGTTACGTATTTGTAAGGTATTTTAATAATATTTTGCACTCACCAAGATGTTTACACGAAAATATCATTTTAGTTGTTCTTTCGTAGTATTCGTCTGGTATCAGACTCACCAGCAAGTCGTAGTCCACCGTGCCATCGTCGTCTACCTGCAAAGTGGACAGCACAATCAACTGGCTTCAGATAAATAGAGTAGTTATATCAGAACACAAATGGAATTTAGTCAGGAAAAGTCGGCCTCTTCTCATTCCTTTTTTGGCAATCGAATATGACTACACCTAACACACAGTATTGGCTGTTGGGCAGTTTTATTTTCGGTAAATTGTATTAAAAAACGTGGTTTGATTTTAGTAGTTACAATTTTGCAGATTATTGCAGTATCTCAGCTCCGTAATGGCCGTTTATTCCGCCACCTAAAATCTGCTCCACAACTACTATATTGTGCACCAGACTGTAACTGTAGCATTAAACAGTAATACCTAAGTACAAAACACGTCAATACAAAGATTCCATGTGCCTGTGAAAGTCAAAATTCGAGGCAGCCGCGTTAAAAGACAAAGCAAACGAATTGAATTAAAAATAAATTAAATGTTTGTATCTAATTTCGTACACGACGAGGTGAAGAGAGAAACAAACAAAAGAGATAACTCACGAGACTCGCTTCCTCCATCAGGCAAAACATATAGCACTTCAATTTCGTGTCCTCCTTAAATATGCCGTTTTCGCAATTCGTTATATCCTCTGGGGGCAAGTAGGAATAAAGACTCTTTAATGTATCTACGCAAACATGAGCCATTGTGTTTGAAAACAATGCTAGTGGGACAAATAAATATTATTCAAACCAAAAAACATTATTTTTAATAAAACTACGCTAATCTAGTATGTGATTATAGGTAGTAAATATTTTGTTTATTCAATAAATACTGGGCGGTCTTGTCTGGGTGGTTGTGGGGGCTGTGGTCGGCAGCTGAGCCGCGCCGATTGCTCGCGTCATTCGCATGCTAACATAGAACAAAGGAGGAAGAATATTTTCTTTTGAACGCTCACCCTCTGCCACCCCTGTTTTAGCAACACACTCGTCGTGAACTGTTTGTATTATTTCTTTGATTTCGTCACTGAAAACCTGAAATGGAAATATAGTTAAGTATTAGATGTTTTCAATATACAACGGCAGCTGGATCTGACTGTTGTAATTTCGAAACAAAACTATTACGTTACTTTCGAATTGGTACATAACACATAAAGGAGCAAATAGTAAATTACACAATTTACTCATTTATTAAGCCAACAACAGTTAGATTGTAATTCCTAATTGCCAAAGCTAAGTTAGCGTCGACAACGAATAAGCAAATCCGAGCATCTCGCATCCCCAGAGCGATGCTTCAAACTACTTAAATAAGTACCTCCACAAACTTGCCACACATTAGATCCGCAAAGTTCCCGAGATTTCCTTATTAAATCATTTTCTGTCTGCATTATTTAGTGTAGTGGGCGAACCGCTGAGACACCCCGGTCTCTCGGTCTCTTGATGTACACGACTACCTTTGTGAACAAAGGGGGGAAATAAGTCGTTTCAATATTAAAAATGAGATAACATTCTCAAAGAAAATATTAAGTCGCGATTCCCCCGAGAGCAACCCAATGCGCATCAACTTGTATCATAATGTTAAATATTAATTTAAATGGTGGAGCACTGTTTCCATTGTACGGAACTTTGCCGTGTGGCCTAAATTTGAAAACAGGATAGTTTGGGGAGCTAAATAAAAACTAAAAAAAAAATTTTTTCGTAATGTTTTATAATGATAAAACATTCCCAATACCGACAATCCGACATCACAAAAATCATATCTAGTTATATCTATCTATACTCATAATAAATCTGTAGAAGTGAAAATTCTGTACATTGAATATATCTAAAAAAAAATTGCACGGGGTGTTACTAGGCCGACACCGAACCCAAAAATGTGATTAAAAAAGTTTTTGTCTGTCTGTCTGTTTATTCAGGCATCGCGCAAAAACTACCGGTTCGATTACGATGAAACTTGGTATAATTATTCTTTAATACCCTGGGCACCACACTGGGTACTTTTTATCCCGGAAAAGTATATACAATAAAAACAAACTTAATTTTGCGGTTCGATCCCTAGACCCGATTACTGTACCAACCGCAATTAATAATTTTGTCGTAGGTTACGTCACCCACAGTGAAATTCACTAAGGGGCGCTGTAAATGTAGTGCTGAAAGTTGAATTTGGGTTGCATCGTTCGCAGCACACGCGTGGCGCGCAGCCGCCACGGATCGCAACCGTATATATAAAGACGGAGTCTGAGCGCGCGCATCATACATTTTTTGAACTTTGATTTGAACGTCAACAGACGTGTCGAGTGGCGAGCGTTTTAACTGCTACTTGCAATTCTAAACCGTACTTTTCAGTGCGATCTTTTTATTCCTTTTAGTTTTTACTAAGTACAGTTTAAGGTTATTTAGGTTTATTTTTATAAGTCGTAGGTATAGATTTTAATTTTAAAGTATACGTAGTATATTTGATAATGTACGTAGTGACCGTATGTTATTTTATAATACTGTAAGGTAGGATTAATCATTCGTATAGATATTAGATAGATAACGTTCTACACAAATAGCACTTTACACAAAAACGCATTCAGTTTCGTCATCCACGCGAACAAAGTCGCGGGCACAGCTTGTAATATAATTAGGGCCTGCGATCATTTGAGACAAAACGTCTTAGACAAAACTGTTTTGTCTACGACATGGGGCGCTAGGGCTGTTGATAAAATATCGAAATATCAATATTTTTGTCGAATTTATTTTATCGGCTTTGTCTTAAAAAACAATCATAAGTCGGCTCAAAAATAATTTACTCAATTTATAATTCATGATATTTTTACTAAACAAATTAAATGATATGTATGAAAATGTAACATTCTCAGTAATTATTCTTCAATTTTAATAAAACATGCGTACCAATATTTCTCAAGAGGTTTACAAAAACATTCTTATGTTCAGCTGTTTGAGTACTGCGTTAATATCGATATATTTTATCAACAGCTCTAGCGCCCCGTGTTGCAGACAAAACAGTTTTGTCTGAGACATCTCAGACAGTTCCGTCTAAGACGTCTTGTCTCAAGTGTGTCCAGGCCCTAAGACTTATAGACGCATAAGAGATCTTCCCGAAAATATAACTACACACATACAGTAGGAAATTCGCACGCCACCGTAGAGTTGAAGAGACTACTGAAAATGTCGTGTGTCATTGGAGCTGGGATGGCGGCGCTCAGTGGCGTACAAAGGTAAGCGGCCGGTGGGCACGCGATGCATTACCCATTCGCGCGGCGACGTTGAGCAAGTGTCGCGCGCCGCGGCCTCTCCCATCCATCACACACCTCGCCTCCGTACTTGTTTGCGGCTACTTTTAAGTATAATAACTCAAATTTATGTAATTCTTCTTTGCTGTCAAGACTTTTGAAAGGGCAGACTGTAGCGACCGAATTCAAATTGACTCTCGTTGTGACCTACATAGTACCAGGCAGACATGGTTTGTGGAGTGACAATGGCATATCAGTTGATTGACTGCTATAGAATGCCTAAGGCCACCTTAATATGTATGTGCATGCACCAGTTAATCTTCTAATATTTTAAAATCTCGTGTCACAGTGTTTGTTATCAAACTCCTCAGAAACGGCTCCACCGATTTTTATAAAATATTTTGCTTATTTTCGGTTGATTAAAGAATAGGTCGTGCGCTATTTTTTATTCTCCTATCCCAGCCCCACATTTTTATCTTTAGTGATTTATACGGTCGAACAACATTTGGTTGTTCAGCTAATAAAGTACTAAATATGTGTAAGTACAATAGAAGTTTGAATGAAGATTTTGTTTTTGCTGTTATTTGACACTAATTACGATAAATAAAAATAAGTTAAAACAGCTTGCAACTTACCGGTTTTTCTTTACCGCCATAAGCCGCAGCAACTAAACACAGCAGCACTGGCAGCGTCTCCGTAAACATGGCGCCGCAGCCGACGCGCCAGTGCACGCCACACTCGCCAGCTCGACTTATATCCGCGCCAGCTCCACCCGACCCTGCCACACGGTAGTTAAGGCGACAACAGCCGTCAACGATCTTGAGTTCGTACAATCTACACGCACTTCGCTCACTCGCGTCTCAAAAATTTGTCTAAAAAAACAAATTTTTACATTATTGGTTGCCTTTCGAAGAAAAAGCCGTATACTAAAATTTTGACGATCAAATTGGCTTTGAGATGGTGAAAAAGATGGAGGTCCATATGATAAGGTGGTTTTGTGGTCATAAAAATTAGAAAAATATAAGGTTGATCGCGTATATGATTATTTTGCATTTTATTATTTTAGAACATAATTATATACCTATGTGTATATTTTAAGTTTCCATTAAAATGATTGGTGTCATTCTACCAATTATTTGCTCACGGGGCAGGGGCTGAAAGACTGATTGTTTTGTTAATTATGCGTCTTTGATACAATATTTGTCCAGTAAGGTATATCTTGGTTATTTTAATTACGTCATATTTCAAAGCAGTTAAACTATTTGATTTGATTGATTCGCATCATATTTTTTATAGTGGACTAAAGATTCTTATATAGAAACCTAAAATTTGTCAGGGCAGAAAACCTCATATTATGGACCTCCATCCTTTTATTTAAATACTCCTGAACATGTTAGACACACAAAAAAATAAGAACATAATTTTACACCAGCATAATTTAAAATATATGTTGATTGCTAAAGAAAGGTTCCAAGCAAGTAAATTACATCTTTTTTTCAAAGCATTTACTATCAATTTATCAATTTAAAATCATATGAGGTTGTACTTCTGCGGTCGGCCCCTTAAGGCACATAGTTAACGCGCACTTATCCAAAGCCGGCAATTATCACATTGGAGGTGTTACTCGCAGCACAAGCGCTCATCATGGGCGGAAACTTTTCCAACCCTGAATGAGTAAGCAACTAGCTAAATACACGGTGCAACTCAGCCTTAACATAACTTATTAACTATTCTGTTCGAGGCGGTGGGAAATATCACAAAGTTAGCGTGTTTTGTAAAAGATTTATCCAGATTATTTCTAGAAAGATATTTTCAAAGATTGGTCCAGATTATTTGTGGACAGATATTTTCAGTACACTTACTCGAAAACCCGCTCTTATCCTACACCTGTTTAAGCACACAACTGATTCGCACTAGGTACTACTTAGTGCGAAAAAGTGCTCGAGCTCGTCCCAACTACAATTGATTGTATATATCGCATCAAGCTGGGCACTATGTGACCTCCACAAATCAACCCCTGTTTATTTATTTCTTCTTAAGTGTATTGCAAAACTCGGCTTCATAAGACCCTCGCCTGCCGCTCGAGCAAATTCCACCTCGGTCGCAATGATGAAACTTTCTTCACTGGTTTGAAAATTCCATAACGGCTTTCTTGCGGTCGATTATAACCTACCAGATGGACAGACCCTAAAAAAATCATCTTCCAAGTGTTCCCGCATTGTATGCGCACACAATGCACCGAATAGAGAGAGATGGAGAAGTCTCGCGAATGCTGTAACGGAATGACCAGACGATACACGACCACGACCACTCCGCCTCGAGAGTACGACTGAAAAGAATAACCCATTTAGTAATAAAGTAACATCCTACTAGTGAAACCAAATTTCAATCCGTCCCTTTTTGCTCTTCACAAACAAAAATTGAAAAATTAAATTATTTGTTTTTTAGAAGGATATTAATTTAATCAGGTAACCAAAGCGATTCATCAGCAATAATTCAGTTAGGTACAAGAAGGGCAGCGACAGCATTTCCCGAGTCACTTTCCTACTTTGGAACAATCATTGTTTCCACCGCGAACAATGAAAGGGATCTTACGTGTTTTTGTGCGCCCTGCTCTATTGTGCCCTACACAATAATAATTATAAAATTAATGTCATAATTTGCTATGTTCGCTGACGCACCGGCCACAATGCGCCGCCGATATCACACTTAATGATAATTAATGATCAGGAGACGGCTTGGCTAATCACGCTTTGACTTGTGTAGGTGAGCGAGTTTATTGAGCATTGGACGCAACCTTTACATATTAATAGACTGTTTATTGTTAATGTCGAATAAAACTTAGTTATTTTTTAAACATTGCATTAATGAAAGACTAGCGCTTATCCTACGACTTCGCTCGCATGAATTTCGTAACTTTGTTAAAGTTTGAACTAACAGGTTTCAAGTTTGTTAACCAAAGGAATGAGACTCTCATAGAAACCTCAACACTACTAAATCGTTTTATATAAAGGGCTAGTTTTGAATAACAAAAAAGTAAACTTCAATTTTACATTTGTGGTAAATTTCAAATATCCAGAGGAACGTTTTACATAAAAACGAATTTCCTCCTTTTCATCAAAAGTATATTTTTAAATCCCCTGTTTGTGCTCGCCAACGTGCACTACACAGCATGTGCTGTGTAGTGCACGTTGGCGACTATTCAGATGACTGCGCATAGAGATGCGTAGTATATGGAAAGAAAAGATATGGTGGGCCAACCACAAATATATAAGTTTAGATTAAGGTGTATCAAGAGCAGTAGTGGCGCAGTGATACCGGCTCCGACCTCAAGTTGTAGTTCGTGGATTCAAACCCCAGTAGACCCTAAACTTTTCATTGTGTTATACATTTTTAAGTGATGTCTGCCTGCTTCTTTTGGTGCACCTAAGAACATAATAATTAGCACTTTTTCTGCTAGGTCGACTTATGTAGGTAATAACTAGAGATGCGCCGAATAGTGGGTTCATTCACCGAATAACCGAATACCGAATAATATTCGGTTTAGTTTTTACCGAACCGAATATACTGCCGGATAATTCGGTTCCCCGTTCCAAAATTTTGTGTCCCATGTTATCCGATATGGTTCAGGTTATGGTTCCGGCACCAGTGGCTGGGCCACCATCAATTTTGTCATAAGATGATTTTCCCCATCGGAAAAAAAGGTAATCATCGGTTTCGATTGTGCAACAAACATTACAAAAATAATTTCTTATAAAGTGGAATATTAAAGGCTCGAAAACAAAAAAAAAATTGGTCGTCTAATAAATATGATGGTTAGAATATGGGATTCCTTTAATTTATTTTGCCCTAAAGACTGATTTATAATGGTTCATTAAACCGAATTTATTCGGCATTTCAACCGAATGATTCGGCCGAATACGAATACCTCAAATTTTTGCCGAATACACCGAATACCGAATACAAAACGAATATTCGGCGCATCTCTAGTAATAACTATACATTTTTCAAAAGGCTCTGCCTACGTGAAAGTTGTCAAACTAGCGATGTTTTCTTTCAAATCTGGCCAGCTTGATTAACAAGCTTCCAAATATCAACAATATAACCCATTAGGTACCTACAATCACGCATAATACATTATGAATTCCTATAATGCGTGCTTGAGAAAGAGCTGATCTTTCGCAGAACGGTGTAGTTTTTTTTCCAATATTCGATTATCTTCCACGCATTTATACCTAGGCCGTGTTCAATCGACATGAAAAATCCATTAGAGTTGTTTGCGTCGGCGACTGGGCCGATAGGCGGCGCCAGTGACCGTGCCTAAGAGGATTTGTTGCTTCCCTGTCGGCTGCATCATGCATCTGTGCATTCGTTAGCTGCATGCGCATTCCGACAACTCGATACAACGGGCCATTCGGCACTCAAATGCGAATTGTATCGTTACAATGAAAGGGTATTGTTTGCACAATATTGTCATCGCTTTATTGGATAATAATTTGACTATTGCAACGCATCGTACATGATATAATGTCTAGGTAATTTTTTTTTTTTGTTGGTTTGAGTCGTTATGCACCAGTTTAATAATTATACATTACAACAAGTAAAAATTTAAGCACAGGTTAAATGATAACCAAACATTTAACGGTTTTCTGCGCAATTTCAAAGTTCACGTTGTAAACACGATAAGTAAAAACGTTCGCTAGTGAAATTCAGACATACGTCGTCCTGGCAAAACTGTTGACTAGTTTTGGTAGGAAAGTTTTTACAATATTTCTATTGTATGTAAACTCGTCCGACTATTGCCGACGCGGGTAACAAGTAAACTTTGGCATTTGTAGCGTAGACGCGCATTCACAACCACCAACTTTGAACGCTCGGCTGAGATAAGAGCACGTCTTATGGTCGTGTCAACAACGTCTCTAATCCTGTTGGAAAACTATTACATATCAAATCATAAACTATAACTATAACATCATTTTGTATTTTTTTTAATACCACTAGAAAAGTAGTCTAAACGTTATGTAGGTCCGCAGAATTGAAAATACAAAATTAAGTAAATAACTTTCTACTTATACAGCGGGATCCACGAGGCTAGAGTTTTCAAATAGTTGAAGGTGTTAACAAAACGGAGTTCGACAGTGATTCATAATACAACGGACCCTACAAAACCAATAAATTCGTATTGTTTGGCTACTACAGACGGGGCAGACCAACCGAGTAAGAGCAATTGGATTGTCTTCCGACCCCTGCACTCACTGACAATAAATGTTGGCCCTGGCGACTGTGTCAGGGACTAATAGTTGAATAAGAGTGGTATGAAGTAACAACGAGAAGAACTATTGCATTGGGAGATAAAGTTGAAAAACGGTAAAATAGAGGTGGAAGAGGACTTGTAAATACTTACTTGAATTATGTAGGTAATCTGCGAAAGAGCTATCAAACTAAAGGATAACTTACGCATCTATAAGCTAAAACAGCTGTTCGTAGAATATAGATACTTAGAAAACACTTTTACAAATAATATCAAAGGACAAACCATCTCTTAGTAAATTCCAGAAACGACTAATGAAAATGCTTTCAGTAATAAAAAGCAACTTTGAAAGCTTCACTTTTGATTAAAAAAATTGCATAAGTAAAACATGGACATCATTAATTTGTGAAGCAATAATCATTTGAAGATAGTGAGAAAAGACAAGTGGCGAGGAAGTCGGAGAGGAGAGACGTCATTACCGCAATCAAAGCCGAAAGCCGCAGCGCAAGCCGCACCCCGCTCGGCCCGCTCAGCCCGCTCATCCCGCACTCCGCACCCGCTAACGACGAGTGCTCTCGATAAAAATTAAAAACACGTGCAAGCCCAGCCTGAGGAAAGTTTTAATGAGAGTACACGGTTCGCTCTTACAGATACATATCTATCTAGGTCCGTCTCGCCGGCACACACGCTTCGTATCTACAACGTATTCATCTAATTATGACGGTCACTAAACATGGGAAACAGGACCAAGGTACTGCTTCCATTCTTCGAATGTAGATAGCCTGCGTGATGATTTTCTGGATAAAATGAGTCCTGTCTAAACACTGCACTCGTATCAAACTCAAGCATAGGTAATAATAATAATAATAATTTATTGGTCTAGTGTTACAGAGTGTGTCTTAAAAAAACTTATGATAAGGGTTTTCACAGTAACGGTAAAATTAACATTAAGTTGAGCATGAGCTGTGGTCCCCAAACTAGGCAGCGCCTATATCTTGGGGGCCGGAGTTGCGTTAACTTATATTTAGTTCTGGACATGCCAAATATCCTAGGCTAGGTATCCGTGATACGTCACGGATCCGTCACGGATACCTAGGCTAGGTATCCGTGAACTCAAGTGAGTATCGGCGGGTCCAGTCATTGATTTTGATATTTGACATTTCGAGATGCCTTTTAGGAACATTTTTAACTTTAGAACATTTATTTGTATTTATGTGTACAAGTCCATTCATTGGATTATAACCTATGATATGTTTTAAAAATAAAGGCTGAACATAAACCAGATAGATACCTATTGAGATTTCTTTTTTAAATCTTCAATCGTGATAATTAGAGACACAATAGAAAGACAATGGGTGCGTGAACGCCGGCGTTCGCCTGGGTTTTAATGAATTAAACCGTGATTAAACCATAAATTAAATAGAAGAATTTTTTTCTCTGATTTTAGGTTCTAACTCTTATTGTACTGAACAGATATTCTATCCTTTAAAAGAATCTCGTGTACTTAATGACCGAGTTATAAATAGTGTCATCCGCAGTTTCACAGCAACAATTAGCATGTCGATATGCACAATAACCTTCTTGAATCTTAATAACATAGTGTTCGCAGTGACTGTAGTGCGAAGTGAAGACACCTATATTGAGTACGAGCCGAGTATAATTAAAATCCCGGGCGTTCATTAAAGTCATTGTGAGAGGAACAACAATTTTCAATTAGACTGAGTCACTTACGCAGAGACATATTTTTTCTTCAATTTCAACCTCAACAATGTCTAGTTAGGGTTCTCTCTTATGGTTTTCACCAAATAAAACAGCGATATACATAATATGCAGCAACCGTGCGAGGACTGGGCGGGTCGCTAGTATTATAATAGGTCTTTTGACATATAAAATTGCCGTTTTTTAACCTAAAACGCTGAAATTATACACGGAGTTTTCTTTTGATGAGATGTACACACAGAATAAGAAAAAAAAATCCAAGGTTGACCCCTGAGGGGATGAAATGAAGGCACAATACTTGTATGGAGAAAACTACTTTTTCATTACTCATACTCTGAAAGTAGGTCTGAAGTTGCCTGAGGAGCGGGCTGAAAAGTACAACACTTTTCATCCCTAGGGAGTTTTACTTTCACCTAACAACTGTCAAATTATTTGAATAAAAAACTAGGTCTATCTTCTTGTATTCGTAATGAAAAGCACAATGCTTACCTCGGGGTTAAAGTTACTTATTTCGTCCCGAGAAGAAGTTGGCGGCCGAGCGTAGCGAGGTCGCTAATTCGAGCTAACCTTCACCCCTAGTGTAACAATGTACTATTTAAACCGTTGGCTAGTAATAGATAAGAACATAGTTCGGATAGGTGCACACTTTTTCTTGCTCGTGTCTCGTGGGGCAAAACTCATAAAACTAACATACATGAAAGATAATGTTTAATGATAATGAATAATGTGTAATTGGTCTGATTGTAAAACTTAGTTTGGTTCCACCAACTAGTTTTTACCATCAGACCAATTTATCTAAAAGCTCAATAGATGTGTTAAAATCTTCTATCTAAAACGGTCAGTTTGATAAAAATAAAACTGATTTATAGCGCGCGGGTAAAATCTTTTTGGCAAGGTGCATTTTCCATTTTATGCATATCGGTACGTTTTCAGGCAACATAAAAAATCCATTAGATTTGTGCAGTGGCTTAACGAACAACGACGTGGGGTGAGTCCGGCCAGGCGGCCAGCGGCCCGGCTGCTAGCGGCCAGCCGGCCGGCGGCAGACGGGCGGGCGAGGCGACAACCCTTGGCTGAGCGTGCGTAAGCCGCTTTATTGCGTTCCTATCAGCATCACCGAACTGTAATAGACAGGTGAACACTCTGATAGCCATTCCGTGTATTCGTTCCAATCCAATTGCATGACAACAGCAACTGGTATAATTACTTCGCGTTCTCCTTTGTAAACTTGCGTTTATTACGATTCCAGATCAGTGTTTGATATCTGCTGGACAATTTGAGTTGCACCGGCTTTGATTCGATGTGTCTGCATTTATATTAATTTACTCATTGCTAACATGCGATTGACGTAGGCTATTTCCTCTCTAAATAATACAATAATATAATCTTAGGTAATGAATGATGTCAAACAATTAAAACAGAAGCTACTTAATCAAAATGTCATTAGCACCGACAGACTACACGACGACATCATGTTCCGATTTCCGATTTAGATTAGCGACCCAGGTAATTCATTTAAACTGGTGTTGTTAGTTTATATTAACCTAACGATTCTGTTTAATTCATTAGTTAGGTAGGAAGAAATGCCTTTTTTAGTAACTTTCAGCACGAAAAGATAAAATAGTTACGATTACTGTTTCAGTTTCACAAAATGTAGGAATACTACGTACAAACTTCGTATTACCTAACTTGTAACCAAGACAAACGTTCCAATTAATTACCTAAAGAGTATATGAGGTTTAATTTGAGTAGAGAATAAAACAAGTAGTGTTTTATTAATCTCAATATCTCCTTCACTCTACGCAGTCGGGTAAAAACAGAAATAAATTGTGAGAATCTTTGCAAAACAATAGTTGGAAATGGTGTACGCGAGAAAAAGCCGGATGCAAATGCCATTCATATTAATTAGCAAAGCGAGACGGGGCTTTTACGAAATTAGACCGTGATTTCACTGAAGATTTATTGTTGTGTTTGAAATGGTTTTCGGAGCAAAGGTAGCCATTTAGACGCAAGCAAATTGCTGTTGTCAGAGCGGGTTTTAAATTGAATTGACTGAAGTCGCTTGTTTGCTTTGAACGGTGACTCATGGGGATAGGTGGTAAGGTGCTAATTTATTGGCTTCGTACACGATATAGAAAAGTGGGAGCTTGAAGTGAATGATTGATGATCGCAGGGTCGCGGGGCAGCGGCTCCCGCAGCACGTCGCCGGTACCGGCTCGACTACGAACTCGTGGGTACATTCCGTTGACGTAGTAGACCGACCTAATCGCCAAGTAGGTACGAGTATACAACGCCTGGTTTGTGGCCTGGTGTGCAACGTAAGCAGATAATTTTATCAATTTGATTGTGCCTAGTTTTTACTTATTTATTGCTACTGTCGCAGAAATAAAGGTAAGGCGAAGAGGCTGATTGGTGATGCAGATTCGGTTAAGTCCAATCTTGAAAGCCTTGAGCACAGGCGTAGATTAGCCAGCCTTTCTAATATTAAACATTTGTTAAATATGTTGCTGGATCGATTTATCAATTAATGAGGTATCATTAATTTCATCTTAATTGCCGTAATATTTTTTTTTTTATAAAATAAAACAATGCTGCGGCAACCGTCGATATTGAAACCCATTTTTAACTCCCGACGGAAAAGAGAAGTGTTATAAATTTGATGTGTAAGTACGTGGCATACGATGCTCCTAAACGAATGAACCGATTGCGGTTTTTGTTTTGTTTGAAACCTAACGTGATTATGATGATTCTTAGCTACAGTTTGTGAAGATCTGTCTGGTTTTCAAAGTCATCAGCTCGTTTGTTAACTGCGGTAGGGATCGTAAACACTCAATGGGTGTTTACTTTACTTTCAAACAATGTGTGGTGTGACTTAATAATTGAGATGACCTACTCATGTACATGGCATTGTCATTGAGCTGGTCTGATGACGGGGCGAAGGCAAAAGACGTAGACTTTTTTTGGAGGAAAATTATCTAATCCTTCCGATCTGGCCATAGCGGGCAGGCGTATCAGTCTCTTACTGACTAAAACCAACTCCTATGTTCTTTCTTTGCCATGGGTTTAAGGACACCGGATTTTCCTTCTTCGCTTTGGCCCTGCTGGGACCCAACGATTTTGCAGACATCTCCTTGGAGGTGACCGCCTACCATTCTTTTGTCGCTCCGGATCATAGCCTGTAGCAGCCTACCAAGGCCAGGCGCAGGAGGTGGGTGCCAACGATCACCCCCACGAGGACACGGCGGTGCTCCGCCCAAGCAGGGCGTGAACCACCGTGTCCTTCAGGCGGTCCACACAATGATGACTGGTGGATTGGTGTTTCTTCTACAAGAATCAGGTGCAGGAGCCTCCCGAAATTACCATATCCGGTGAGGCCTGCCTCATGCGGAAGGTGAGAACACCGTAACGACTTACCAGCCACTCATCAAAGAGGGGATTTACCGCCACATACCAAATTATGGCGTGCCCAGACGTTATACACCTCGAATTTCTCTGAGCCAATACTGCAATTCTACTAGATGGCGATTTCTGAGCCAATACTGCAATTCTACTAGATGGCGATTTCTAAGGCTTGCTAACATTTCTAAGGCGTTCTGATCTCTTGAAATCCACCCCTAAGACGACCCACTGACCCTTTCTTCTTCGACCTGGTCCAGGCCTTCTGATGTAACCACCGGTCTCCAGATAACTTTATAGTCTTATTGAACGGTGGATTGACTAACTTCACAATGTCTAGCGACATTTCGCTGACGTATCCCAGTTTAAAAGGAAGTGTGAGGCCCAGAAATCAAATCAGTAATATGAATTTGATGTTATTTTCTAATAGCATCCTTGCAACAGGACAATAAACGTACGAGAATAAAAGTGGTATCTAAAGAACCGACTTAACGACACTTGATACATTTACACTTTTTTATGGTTCCGTCAACTAGAAAAGTCGTAAGGGTCAACTAGAAACCCTTATAGTTTCGCCAAGTCTGTCTGTCTGTCTGTCCGTCCGTCCGTCCGTCCGCGGAAAATCTCAATGACCGTTCATCAATCACGCCGACAAAGTAGTAAAATAAAAAGTGGAATAGTAACATTGTTACACTAGGGGTGAAAGTTAGTTATTTCGTCCCGAGAAGTAGTTGGCGGCCGAGCGTAACAAGGTCGCTAATTCGAGGGACTAAATAAGTAACTATAACCCCGAGGTAAGCACTGTGCTTTTCATTACGAATACAAGAAGATAGACCTAGTTTTTTTTTAAATAATTTGACAGTTGTTAGGTGAAAGTAAAACTCCCTAGGGATGAAAAGTGTTGTACTTTTCAGCCCGCTCCTCAGGCAACTTCAGACCTACTTTTAGAGTATGAGTAATGAAAAATAATTTCTGAACCAAGTTTGTAATTTAACCGTATAATCAAGCATTTTTTAAACTTTGTTTACATTTTTATTATTCTGAACGTACCTTCTTTCAAATAAAAAAATAATGATTAAAAACGGTTTAAGTAATCCAAAATGACCACCAAAAACCCAACATACATAACCCTTCTAGGTTTTATAAATTAGTTACCCAATTTCCCGAGAGATGGCGCTGTACTTTGGTCTACTTTGTGCAAGATTTTTCCCCAGTTGATGGGGTCGGGACGGGTATGTGCTATTATATTGTCGAATTGGTCGGTTGGTCTCTCGTTGGCATTGGTAGTATTTGTTTTTGCTCGTTGTCTGTCGTTCATTGTTATTATTAAGAATATTTGGTATAGTGGGAAATTGTAATAATGATTATGTAAATTATATTGTGGTTTTAATTTTGTAACTTGTAGGGGGAAGAAATTGGTTGATAGTCGTTGTAGGTTAAGGGTTCTGAGACATTGAGCGGCATTGGTTTTATTGTCGCATAGCAGTTATTGTATTATATTTGAAGACTATCTTACCTAAGTAGTAACAGCCAAACTGCAGTATTTAAATTACTAAATGACGCTGTTTATCACTCTATGTGTTTTCTTTCTTTCTTTCTTTCTTTCCCGCTTCGTGGGGAGTTGGAACTCAAATAGTTTTTTAAAAGTTTATTTTTTCGAACTTTCCATGTGTAGTTGGAATCTATACTTCTTTCATTGGTTATCACTGTCCTTTGTGGGCCCGTTTTTTAAGGTTCCGTACTTATTATGTCAACGCAATATAACAAATACCCCATTTTTTAACTCCTAAGTGGGGACGCTTAATGTGACGGACGGGAAACTACGGAACCCTACACTGAGCGTGGCCCGACACGCTCTTGGCAGGTTTTTTTTAATTCTTATGGGGACACTTATTGTAACAGACGGCAAATACGGAACCCTAAACTAAGCGTGTTCCGACAGGCTCATGGCCGTTTTATTAATTGAATATTTTGGTTTGGATACTTAATCCTTTAAAGCTGTCTACACACCGGCGGGCAAGGCCTGATTTTAACGATCCGATCATAAAGGACAAGATCGTTAAAATCAGGCCGTCGCCTTGCCCGCCGGTACGAACCCGGCGAAGACACCGCGACACCGCGAGCTTAAGCCATGTCTTTATATGGAGTAGAATTAAATTTCTTGAACAAATCATAAAAATAGGAGTAGCCAAATTTTTTTGCCCACCAGTTTACTTTTTTTGTGAGCAATTAGAAAGGTATCAGCAATCGCGTACCTAGCCCCAAAGGGGCCCAAACAGCGAAGTAAACTTATAATTAGCATTTCTAGCCGAGCGGCAAAGAACTACCGGGGCATTTTTTTTTTTTACAAGCTTTTGTTTAGTTTCCTGTCATATCAATGCAAATGACAAATCAGATGACAATGCAAAATTATTATACTCAATACTTTATTGCTTTCCATATGTATGTATGGTGGTATAAAAATATAGTAAGAATCAATATCTTTAGTAAAGATGGGCGTGCCTCAGGGTTCAATTCTTGGCCCTTTCCTTTTTCTGGTTTATATTAATGACCTTCCTTATATGATGGCTAATTTATCCGATATAATTCTATTTGCTGATGACACCTCTCTTATTTTTAAAGTAGATAGAAAAGATGGGGATGTCTTGCGTGTTAACGAAAGTCTGGCTGTTCTTTCGAAATGGTTCGCAGCTAATAATCTCCTATTAAATGCGAATAAAACTAAATGTATAAAGTTTTCATTACCGAATGTCCCTCAAGTTGGCGTCAGTCTAATTCTTGATGGCAAAAAACTTGATGTTATTGCGGACACTGTGTTCTTAGGTTTAACTATCGATTCTAAACTACAGTGGGGCGCTCATATTTGAACTCTCTCGGGAAGATTAAGCTCAGCTGCATATGCAGTTAGAAAAATAAGGCAATTGACAGATGTAGCCACAGCTAGGTTAGTTTACTATGCTTATTTCCACAGTATTATGTCTTATGGCATTTTACTGTGGGGATCTGCAGCTGATGTAGACTCAATTTTCATATTGCAAAAGAGAGCTATCCGGGCTATTTATAGGATGGGTCCTCGCGAGACCCTCAGAAATAAATTCAAAGAAATCGACATTCTCACTCTGCCTTCTCTTTATGTCTTAGAATGCATTTTGTATGTTCGTAAAAACTTAGGACTCTTTAAAATTAGAAGCGATTTTCACAACAAAAATACGCGTAGTAAACACGAAATTGTATTACCCAAATGGAGATTAGCCAAGACCAGCAAGTCATTCCTAGTAAACAGCATACGCTTTTACAACAAGCTGCCAAAGGCGGTAACTGAACTTAGTGAGGGAAAATTCAAAACTCATATTAAGCGTGTCCTAACCAAAAAAGCATTTTACAAGGTTAAAGACTATGTCGAAGACACGCTTGTTTGGCAATGACTGCCTCTGCACATGTGGCCCCCTGGTAAATCATCAATATTGTGTCTATTAACTGCTCCACTTTTGTTTTAATATCCTACATATATTTATTTTTCCTTTAACGAATTGCTTTTGCAATATTTTTTATTTTTATTATTTAGACTTCAACTGCATTCAATTTGTTAGTAATTTATTTTGTTTATAGTTATAATTATTTAAATTTTTCTGTTGTAATTATTTATATTCCTCTTTTTGGAATGTGAATGTGAGAACACTGTATAATCCACAAACACTTAGATAACTTTCTATTACAACTTACTATATTTTTATTTTATTATGATTAATTTTGTGCTTTTGTGTACAGTGTTGACTGGTCTACACTGTTCTTACATAAATCAATCAATATTGTAATAAACACATTTTTTAAAAGAGTAACCATGGAGTTTCTTGCCGGTTCTTCTCCATAGGAAACGACCAATTTCGAACCGTGCACTAGCTTCTGACGTTTTATAAGTGCCCTTGTAGACCTATATGAAATAAAATATTTTGACTTTGACTTTGAATATGAACCCTGTCGGGCACAGCAAAGCTAGGAGAGAGGACGAAAGCTAACTTGTCATCATTATTAAAAAAAAATATGTATCTATCCTGTAAATTATGTACCTATCTATTTAAATTAAATTATGTATGCATTTTCTAAGTTCACCCCAGCAATCTTTAATGTTTGTCCTTGCGCTTTGTTAATGGTCACAGCGAAACTAAGCTTTTATGAGGAAATTGTAGCTTTTTAAACGCGAACGGGAGATCTATGGCAATTATTGGGATTCGCGGGATCATTTCCACCCTTTCCTACGCCGCCGGTTAAATTAGTGGCGCTCATGATATTACGGCCAAGTTATGTATTATATATGTGACACGAAGTCTCGTCTCATTACATAATCTTGGGGCGTCCAAATTTCGCATAACCCTGACTGGGACGCTTAGTAAAACCGAATCCGAAACCAAGTTTACTTTCGAAAATCGGAAAACCAAACCAAGACAATAATATTTATTTATTTATTTATTAATATCTACCAAATCGCAAAGAATACCCAAAAATCGAAAGCAAAACAATAGTCAAATAACATAATATAGATACCATATGCACTTTAGTGTAAAGCGCACGCACTTAAGCAGATATAGAGAGCACACAACGTTAGCGTGTTTCAGAAACCTATCAGCGCCATCTATCGGAATTCACATGAGTAACACTTATTTGTGTTTCGAATGTTGATATTTTTTCTCAAAAACTGATTGATTTATGGTTAGATGAAGTTAATTTGTTAGAATTAGTAAACATTAAGTTTTAATAAATGTTTTTGTAAATTTAGTTTAGGTTACAATGGGGCTTTTTTTTCTTTCGACGGGGAAAATCATCATTGACAAAACCCGCTCTTGGGTGGAGCGGGAGACAGTGTCAGAGTCTTACTGACTAAAAACCCCGCGCCGTTCCTTCTAGCCTTCATACCGGGGCTCTAGTTTCCTTTCGGATAACCCCGACCCCGGTAGGCTTCGACCCAGATGGGCCCCTCCTGTTGCTGACAACTCCTTGAGGCGCGCGGAAACAGTGCGCGCCGTCGACGCCTTAGCTCGGTCCGGACAGTTACCGGACGATCGGACAGCGTGCTACCCATAGTTCGCTGTCCACGAGCCCGCGTCTACGGTGGCTGGAAATCGAGGCTGGAACCCCGGCGGCGGCGGCGGTGAGGGCGCCGTTGCCTGATGCGGTCGGCCTCCTCCTTTGCTAGCATTACTGCTTCGCAGAAGGAGGCGACCGCCTGCCACTCCTCCTCGCTCCGGACCATGGCCTGAACCAAGGCCCGGCGCGAGAGGTCTCCGCCGCCGATCGCCCCCACGAGGGCACGGCGTTGCTCCGCCCAAGCAGGGCACACCTCAACTGTGTGCTCCACCGTGTCCTCCGGGCGTTCCGCACGGTGGCGGCACCCGGGCGTCTCTTCCGCTCGAATCCGATGCAGGAACCTCCCGAACTTGGCATGTCCGGTGAGGAGGTTACGATGGGGCTGATATGCTCATTGAGTTTTAAGTCCCTAAAAAATAAAGAAAAAAAAATGTTTTAATATTATTTTATTTGTTTTAATTAAATTATTTTATTATTCGCTAAATTAGTACAGGTTCTATGATACAAAATCACAGAACCTGTACTAATTTTGCGGAGTTTCACACAATTTTCCATCCCCTATTTTAAAGGCTAGGGGAAGACAAGACGAAAAATAAAGCTGGTATTCTTCGTTGGTAACAAAGAGTCTGTATATCGATTTTTAGCTTCCTACCTTGAAAACTGCAAAAAGTTACTTATAAAATTTCACCCCTCTTTTAATTAGTTGCTGGCAGATTTCCGAAAAAAATATATGATGTACGATTTTTTTGTTAGTCACAAATAGTCTGCATAGCAAGTTTTAGCATTCTACCTTGAAAATTGCGGAATCCTCCATACAAACTTCCACTCCTTATTTTAGGGAAGTGGGGGATTAAAAAGAGATAAAAAGTAGCCTATGTAGCCCTCCATCCCTTCAACTATCTCCACTTAAAAAATCACGTCAATTCGTCGCTCCGTTTTGCCGTGAAAGACGGACAAACAGACACATACACTTTCCCATTTATAATATTAGTATGGAAGTATGGATTCTTGGAATTGTGGGTACAAGATGGACCGATGACCACTGGCGAGGGTCGCAGAAATCCGATGACGAGACGCTCAGGACCGTTCATTCGTCTTTCGGCTGAAATGATCATCATGATGAAGTTAGTGAGGAACATCTGTTGTGTCTGAAGACTGATGAATTAAAACCACACAGACCCACAACGGGTCCTAAACTTGGGGCACGTCACAATTATGACGATAAGTCCCCTCTTTGAGGCGTGGCTGAAAAGACGTCACGGTGTCCTCACCTTCCGCATGACGCAGGTTCTCACCGGACATGGCAAGTTCGGGAGATTCCTGCACCGGATTCATGCGGAAGTGATGCCTGGGGGTCGCCACTGTGCGGAACGCCCGGAGGACACGGTAGAACACACAGTACAGGTGTGCCCCGCTTGGGTAGAGCAACGCTGTGCTCTCGTGAGGGCGATTGGCGGCGACGATCTCTCGCGTTGGGCCTTGGTACAGGCCATGGTCCTGAGCAAGGAGGAGTGGCAGGCGGTCGCCTTCTTCTGCGAAGCAGTAATGCTAGCAAAAGAGGAGGCTGACCGCATCAGGCAACGGCGGCGCTGACAGCGCCCTAGCCGCCGCCGGGATTCCGATCCCGATCTCCGGCCACCGACGCGGGCTTACGGACGGCGAGCCATGGGTATAGCTTGCTGTCCTACCGTCTGGTAACTGTCTAGACCGAGCTCAAGACGTCGACAGCGCGCACTGCTCCCGCACGCCTCAAGAAGTTGTCAACAACAGCAGGGGCCCAGCTGGGTCGAAGCCTACTGGGGTCTGGGTTATCTGAAATGGAGCTCGAGCCCCGGTATGAAGGCTAGCGGAACGCGGTGGATTTTTTGGCAGTAAGAGTCTGACACTATGTCCCGCTCCGCCCAAGAGCGGGGGTTGTCATTGGATGATTTTTGCTCAACATAAAAAATAAACGTCCTAAACTAACCACACCTCACAGGGCAGCAAGGTTAATTTTGCTCGTGAGCACCGTGATTGGACTTTAGCACAATGGGGACAAGTACTCTTTTCGGAAACCCCTTTGTGTCCTTATGGTCGCAAAAGAGTACCGTAGACCGGGAGAACGATATGCACAATGTGCCATATCTGAAATGATAAGCTTTCGAGGTGGTTCAGTTTTGTTCTGGGGAGGCATAAACTTGAAGGCCGTACAGCGCTGGTTATCGCAGAAACAGAAACTGACTGCCGAATGGCACATAACTGACATTCTTGAAGAGCATGTAGTGCCATATTCAGGTTTTACCGGTCAACCATTTAAATCAATGCATGATAATGTGCGCCCCCACTGCGATGTGCGTTAGAAGTTACTTGCGAGAAGTGGGGATACAGGGTCTGAACTGGCCAGCACGAAGTCCAGACCTTAATCCTATAGAACGTTTATGGTACAAGCTAAAACGGCGAGTTAGACCGAGAACCAGCTCCGGAGAACTTGCAGCAGCTGAAATAAGAATCTGCCCCCTCCGCCCAAGGGCGGGGGATGTCATTTGGATGACTTTTACCCACCGAAAGAAAAAGCGAACGCAATTGCAGGCGTTCGCTCTGTCATTCTTTCTATTGTCTCTAATAACGGTATTTGAAATTTTAACACTGTGATTATCTATATATATAAAAGAAATTCGTGTTAGTTACACTATTTATAACTCAAGAATGGCTGTACCGATATGGCTGAAAATTGGTGGGTAGGTAGCTTAGAGCCAGGTGACGGACATAGGATACTGTAGAAAAGGGTAGGCTAGAGTAGGGTAGAGTAGGGTAGAGTAGGGTAGAGTAGGGTAGAGTAGGGTAGAGTAGGGTAGAGTAGGGTAGAGTAGGGTAGAGTAGGGTAGAGTAGGGTAGAGTTGGGTATAGAAGGGTGGAGTAGGGAAAAGCGGGAGCGAAGCCGCGCGGGCAAAAGCTAGTTAACGATAAATAAAAACACAAAGCTGAAAATGTGTGTACGTGCACTTTAATTTTCAACATTATTTTTCACATCATAACATCACAACAGGTATCTACTTTCCCATTCACAACAAGTAACATTACTGTAAGGTTGACGGCAAGAGAGGCAAACAAATAGCCTACAACACGTACCTACCTACTAACTTTTTATTCCTCTGGCTGCTTATACACTTAAAAAACATTGATACAATAATTCTGTTTTACGATAGGTAAAGGCTAGCCTCTAAATACAGCTACCGTTTTAAGACGTGTGTATGGATCTTGCTTTTACTTTTTTTTATTATAAACAAATTTCTTCGAATCCAAACGTTACTTTCCGGACAATCGAATGCACAATTGGATAGGTACGGTCGACAAAATGCGCTCTATAAACTACAGAATACCTTAGCGCAGAACGTTTCAAAAAAATTTGGCACAAATCGAAATTATCAGTAACATGTTAAAGGTGTCCTCTGAAATGTTTTGTTTTGATCGAGTTACTGAGCCTTCTAAGACGGTTTTAATTCTCAAAAGTGATCTCTCTCTATTGATCCAAGTTTTGCTGGGTCAAAACTCATGGTTGAGTTTGGCTCGACACTGTATATGAATTGTTTAATCACTGTGTACTATGTTGTTTTGGTGGACACTAAAGAATATTATGAATTTTACCTCAAAAATATAACATTAAATATTAATAATGAAATAAAAAATTGTCCCATTATGAAAGATTTACAAACAAGCAACTATAATGAAATAAAAAAAATAATTTTGTAAAACACCTTCCCCAACAAAATTATGCCTTAAAATAACCTTTTTTGTAAATTCCCAACAGTTACATTTACTACTAAAGTTGTCAAAAAGTAAAAGGACCGTTTTGACATTAATTTGTGACTACCAAGCAACTTGTCCGGTGTAGTGTAGCTACTACTGAAATAGCTAATAATACACCGGACCACTAATATTATTTTATTGTTTATTTCAGTTTCGTTCCAAGTTACATTCTAGGGTTTTTCTCAAATGTCAAAACGGCCCTTTTATTTTTTAACGAGTTCATTTAAGCATTATTTTGTGAGAGAAAGCGTGTGATTCTTTTATAAACTTATTCGAATTACACGTGCATAGTCTGTCAAAATGAGCGGATGTATGAAAAACAGTGAAAATGTGAGTCGTGATGCACCTTAAGAAGTTCCTTTGCCATAATGTTGGCAATACGGAAAAACAGTGTTGCAATACTTTTAGCAATTAAATTACTCAATATTAGGGAGATTACCTGATATTTCATTACTTTTAACAATTAATTTTTTTGTTTTTTTTTTAACTATTTTTAAATAAAGTACAGGACGCTAGGCTTCATTCCGATTGTTCTGCAATTCTTTCAAATACCGAAAACGCCACGCCATAATATCCTACCTCTGTATAGCAATTTCCTTTTAGATCTGTTTTTTTTTTAAATAAAATCCCATTCCCCTCATAATTCTCCAAAAAGTGTTGTAACTACTGTTAAACTCGATTTCGTTTCTCATTTCGGGAAACAATTTTGGTAGAGTAGGCAACTCTTTCCTTTATTCCCTTCTTTTTTGAGTAGACAGACAGGGGAGCCAACATTACGCCGAAGGAACTTCTTAAGGGAAATGCACTGTACTTTATTCCACGGTTATCTGACGCTTTCTATAGTGACGTAACGAATTTATGAAGAATTTATTAAATTAAGTCTTTTTATCCTAAAATAATCAAAAATTATTTTAAAAATAGCTGAAATCGATTCAGTAGCCGATTCTGAACATACTACTTCAGAATGTGCGTTTAATATGTTACATGTTGTATATACATATTCATAATTGTAAGTATACATTAAGAGAGTAGAAAACAGTATACGCAAGATGAGCTATTTGTAACAAAGAGACAGTTCAGATAATTCTATAATGTCTATCATTACTATTTACTACTACTATAAATATTATCAAAACATTACACAATTACATTACACGTTTTCTTATATATTATTAGTTTCGGTACATTTTCTTTCAGATTAATAAAGGCTCATTTTACATCTTTATTCTGAATTTGACTTTGACAACTTGTTCTATTTGCAAACCTTAACATGTCAATTTTCTTAGGTACATTTTACAAAGTTTTTTTCTTATAAGTACATAGTACAACATAAATACATTTTATTACCAACACTCTCATAAAATACATTTTTGTAGTTACCTGCTTCCATTCCAATTTCAAAATACATTAAAATAAATTCGTTACCAGTATTTTGTTTTTTTTTTATTATTATTATTTTAGTCCATTGCATACACATAAAGTAAACGTTAGCCTCAGGTTAATTTGGCTGAGTGAGCACATTGAATACTAGAGAAAACACTACCTTGAGTGCTACTCTTTATTTTAAGACTTTCGTCGAGTCTCTAGAATAATTTTATTAATAGCAATTTTTTTTCAATATCCTTTTTTGACGCTTCCCTAACAAATACATATCTGAATTTCAGTTACAACGGGTTTCACCGGGGTCGAAATTAGCCGATACAAAATAGTAACTCCGATGAGATCAATATAAAATCAGAGTATTAATTGTTTACAGTGGCATAAAGATAATTTAATACTAGTTATTTTTTTGCGTACTTTTTTTTCTAGGCAATTTAAAAAAAAAAACACTCGGCCTAACCCTTTTTTAAATACTAGTAAGTATTTCACTATGAACGACTGTCTTTGTATCTGAACTACACAACCCAGTAACTGGGTGAAATTATACCACTTTCCAAGACTAGTTTCTGATTTCCTGGCCTACCTGTAAAGTCTGTCAAACAGGCGAGATAATTTGGTACTCATTTGTTTAGATAGTCACTTATCCACGGAGCGGCCTCGGCAAGCGTTGTCTAACCTCGAAGATTGATCATTAATTCATTTTCGCTGCTGAAATGTAGGCAACTAACTCATGAAATATTTTTCATGCATGAATTATTATCAATCTGTACGGTCGCTAAGCCAGGCATATTTACTGGACGAGAGGTGTCGCAGGGGCACAAGGGGAGGTGTAGCTAGGTTTTGTGCACGCGGAGATTTTTAGACAGTTTTGTGCTACCGTATCTCAATATTCTAGTACCGTGAAATACTATCATAAAATGATGACAGTAGCAAGCTATCGCAAGGCCAAGTATTTTTTACCTCATTCACAATATCTGGCGGCGTAGCATCTAAAAAATTCTTTTCAAATCTTAAATTCAACATATAGAACACAAATAAATTGTAAATTTGTTGTTAATAAAAAAAAAAATGTAAATAATTGTACATGAAATGTTCATAAACATCATTTAAATATAAAACCATAAAATAACCACCACTGCTTTAAAAAAAAACACGGATGATCGTGACGAAATAGAAATGAAAAAAGGCCTTGTAATAAATTTAAAAAAACACGAGGGTGATATAGATGGCATATTGAACCCTATCGTAGTGCGATTAGAGCCAGTTTTCGAGTAAGTGTATTGAAAAATAATATGAACGAGGTGTTCACAATGAACCGTATTTATGATATGCGTATGCACAAAACGTAGCGGGAAAACCTTTGCCTATAGCTAAAGACTGAAATTCCCTGCCGGAGTCACAACCTATATACCTGATAGGTATTTAAGTAAAGAGTGAATAGGTTACCTCAAGGCAAACGTGCTCCATCATCGGTCACATCATCGCTCACCATCAGGTGACATAAAGGATAAACGCAAGCCTATCAATAGACAAAAAAAAAAAATAACAAATATCTAAGATTCGAGTCAACATCCTTTCACGTTTAGAATACCTAGATCGTAGTGACACTGCATCAGACCGGACAAAACGAGTGATGTAGGTAAATGTGGCCGATTGACTACGCAGATACTAGGGGGACTAAGAACTGATCAGCCGACGCTGATCTGAGGTGTCACGCACATCCATAGGATACAACAATTTAATTTTAATTAGTCATTTAAGAATGTTTATAATGTTCTAAGTACCATGTTAAACAATAATTGTATGCCCAGTAAGGCAACACATAGTGAAACGTTATTTTTTTAATTAACACCATGTACCTCATATAAACCTATGGGCTATGTGTAACAAATAAATATATTTGTCTTTGACTTTGACAACAGTGCAGAGATCAACGCCCAGTACACCCAAGGTAGTTTCCCTACATCTTTTATACAGGGCTATTTATAAAACACCAACAACCTTGCAGGACTGCTTTGCTGATTTTATATAGTTGCTTTAAATACCAACATTATGTACAAACTATTATTATATTACGATACAGATCAATTTATAGCTTCATTGGAATAGGCACTCACAGAACGAAATCACAGATTGTCGAGTGCACGAGGAGCGGCCAGACTTAATATGTTTGTTAACCAGATAATGTTTACACCACGACATAACCATATCCTTTGTAGACACACCAGAACTATAAATATGATAATTGTGACTACACGAGTTTTATAATCAAAAGAATAAGTTATGAATTAAAAGTTTTATTAAAAACCAGAAGATAATCTACTTTTTTAAATAACTACATTCATCTAAGATTCCCGAACACCAAAGATTTTGCTATCATGGTTTGAGGTTGCTATCATCCGTATCATAACAAAAATTACTACCAAGAGTAGTGATTCTCCACTATTAAAGTTGGAGACGATGCTCCAACTTTAATTATAAACCTGTCTGTTTCTTTATCTACAGATATCCCATCATTGTAGTATTTGTAGATTTTCCTGCAATTCTTTCAAATACCGAAAACGCCACGCCACAATATCGTACCTCTACATTAACACCTTCCTTTAAGACATGATTTTTTTTAAATAAAATCCCATTCCCCTCATAGTTATGCGACTACCGTCAGAATCGATTTCGTTTCGTATTTCGTGCAACAACTTTGCAACTCTTTTCTTTTTTTTACTTTGCTATCGCTTGTCAACTCACTTCGTAATATTTAGACAGTTCAATTTAAATACATATTTTTATATGAAAATCTGATGAACTAAAATAAGATACATTTTTAAAAGTCATAGAACAAAAGTCGTTGTTATGATGTTCTTAACATAGTCCTGAGAGGTTGCCAGTGTTTTACTATTAGCCACAGTTACCTACAATTACATTTATAATATTTATCAATAAGTTGTGCGCTAACTCAGTAACTACTGCAATGAATGACTCATGCTTAGAACATACTATGTGTTTCAGGTATATAATGTTTAAATACAATTGATCAATAGGGCTGGTGGTTATGTGTTATCTTTCACAAATGAATATGTTACTCATAACATTTAAACTTATGCAATTAAAATATTATGATCAAAATGTTAAATAATGTTTCAGATGAATAATTATGTTAATGTATCAGTTAAAGCATTGTGGAGAATACTTATTGTACTCAGACTTTAATGCTAATACATCTAATCTATCTCTTTATTGTTAAAGGTTACATTTAATACCTATATTATTTTTATTATTATGGTTAGTGGACTTTATTATTTCTGGTAAAAAGTAATTCATTGAGATACATTATTCTACAAATTGACTGATACAATTTCAATAAAAATACGATTATAAGTAAATAAAGAGATACAAAAGAGAGATATTATAAAAGAGCTACGTTATTATTTCAGTGTACAGTTTAGTATATTCTATTTATATATCTACAAAATCACAATGTACAAAAATAATAGAGATATCAGTAAATGCAGTAACAACCAGAAAAGGTTATATATTTAAAACAAACCCGATACAATAATTTGTTCATTGACTCACTAGATTTAGGAAACACAACCCATTAAACTTACTTAAAGTAACAATCTTAAACAACAAACAAAATTAAACTTATCACCTTGAAATTTAACAGTTTCTTTTTAATTTAATTTAATTTAATACTTTAATAGCCTTCACAGTTCCCAAAACAAGCTCCTAAATAATTGTTTCTTATATGGTAAAGTGAGTACCTGTAATATGTTACCTATTTCAGCTGCTATGTAGAGAATTCGTCTAATCAAAAACTTCACAGAAGAAAACATACAAAAATAAAATACAAATCATACATACAGTGTATGTAAATTATTTACACTGTATAATTAATTGCGAGTGTGGTACAGTAGGTACTCAAAACTGCATGGAAGTACTATTGTGAGCAAAATGATCATGAGCTTAAGTAAATTGACAAAGTGGAATTAATAACTTTACTCAAAATGCTGAAGTATATTGTGCATGTTGGGCTGATAAAATTTGTTATGTCACAAACAAGGTGGTGGTAGAGGCATGTCAATCAATTTGCATACTTCTAATAGGAAATTTTTCAATATTGCTGCTTGGTTATCTCTTGAGCCATTTAGTGTTATTGTCGGAATGAACGTTGGTTCCAATATGTGAGTATCATAGCCATGTTTTTTCAGGAGAACTGATCCATGTTCTTGACGCGCGCAGTAACTAATTGGATCGGGATCAATTTTCATTTCCTTTGCACACTGAAATGAAACATTACAATTTATTAGTATAGTAACTGACCCGAACAGTGTTTGTCCAAGAGCAAAGGTCCTAAAAAAAATCTGGATTGTTTATCCAATTTCCCATTATTTTTATAAATAGATTTTTAATAGGTAGGTAGTAGGTACTTATAATTTGTATATTAATAGGTGCTAGTTTTTGCCCGCGCGGCTTCGCTCCCGCTCTTACCTACTTTAGCCTACTCTAGATCTCCGTTCTAACAACCATGTATAATGTACTTGATTATTAATAAACTAAACTAGCCTACTCTACCCTACTCTACTCTACCCTATCACTAACTCCCTATTATTTCATATCACTTCTCACACAATCCATCCATCTTTTCTTTGGCCTCCCACTCCATCCTCAACCGTTCATCCTCAAAAAGAAAGTATGTCTAAAATATTTTTTGTCATGTTATCTTAGATTGTAATAAAAAAACTTCATATTGGAAAAAAAAAACAGAACGAGAGAAAGTCACCAATTGATGAAATGGCAGCTGATTATGTATGAGTATGTACGATTTTTAATCAAAATATCAATAATTTGGACATCCATGGGCATATGGTGATATAAGTGGGATAAATGATAATCTGACCAATCGACAGTTTCTGTGTTATCCATTATTTACGGCACACCTGTATATACATTTTCATCAAAAGTCAAGAATTTGCATTCAGAACGGATCACTTGATGAAGTCGAATTGATAAAGAAGACACAATTAATAGGAATTACATAAATAAATAATAATATATTTATTTAATTTCTTCCTGTAATAAGACATCATCATCATCATTTCAGCCGATAGACGTCCACTGTTGGACGTAGATGTTGCCTATAAATTACATTATCATGATTAAAATAGTTGTGACAATGGCGGCACAAATTGATTTAATTGGACCTGATAAAATGTGGATTGTAGGTATTCTAGCTGGTTTTTGCTTATTGGAATCGTCATATTATGCACTCTGGCTTTAAATGGTTTTAATATTAAGTATGTAGATCATATGATGTAGGTACCTTATTATAGGACTGATTCACTATTTAGGTTTAGCTATGGGGTACCACAGTGAAAATATTAAAAAATACAACCAAAAACAACCACATAAAAAATAAATTAAAAAGTACTAAATAACCTTCAGAAATAAATAAAGTTAAATAATAACAAAAAAAAAGTTTTTAATCTATATAGATTGTACACTGGTGGACAGGGTTCCAATAAATATATTAATGCAAAGACTAGAAAAACGAAAAGTGCATCCTGGACAAATAACTGAAATGCTTGTAATTTAGACATGGGGATTTAGATATTGGGGAAAGAACTGCTCGCGTCCGTAGGATCTACTTAGTTTCGACCACCCTACACGTGTCCCCTGGGTAGTGCTAAACGAGCAGTAAAATGCGGTGGTAGGCCAAAGCATAGGCTGCCTTGGCCTACCAAATAGGCTGCCCCATGGGTAGCTCGCTGTCCGATCGTCCGGTAATGGACCGAGTCCAAGACGTCGACGGCGCGCACTGTTCCCGCGCGCCTCAAGGAGTTGTCAGCAGCAGGAGGGGCCCAGCTGGGTCGAAGCCTACTGGGGACAGGGTTGTCCGAAAGGGAGCTCGTGCCCCGGTATGAAGGCTAGAAGGAACGGCGCGGGGTTTTTAGTCAGTAAGAGTCTGACACTATCTCCCGCTCCACCCAAGAGCGGGTTTTGTCAAAGATGATTTTCCCCGTCGACAAAAAAAAAAAAAAAAAAAAAAGCATAGGCTGCCGGCTTAAGAGTTACCATCCACCAGACAAAGCCATACCGCCAAGCGACTCGTCGTCTTCCGGCGTGATGTCTGGTGAAGCTGTATGGAGGAAGATGTGTCTGACTAGTTGTGTTGCGATGTGTACCGGGTATGATCCGCCAGCTGTTGTTGTGTCGGACGTTTGATCGCAGAGGGTAGCGATCACCAAGAGACTTTTCCCGTACCAGAGGATCGATCACGCTGGGAGGGAAGCGCGAAACTTTGCAGTGTCGATGGACACTAAGGAAGGCTCGCTTCGTCGTATTACCCATATTGGCACAAAGCTCTCTGCACAGCCGTCTGTTCGAAGCGAACTTCTGTCGGCCCTCATTGCCTTCGCTGGTTAAACCTGATGGAACACTGGCTCATTCGGCGAGAGAGAAAGCAGGTCTCTTTGCATCACGCTTCGCCCATAATTTTTGTCTCAAGCGCCCAAGTCCAGGAAGCTTGCCAATGTGCAACCCGTGCCCAAAAAAGGTAGTCCTGTCGATCCTGCCAACTATATCAGCCGATTTCAATAACCTCCATACTCTGCAAGATTATGGAGCGTGTATTGAACACGCGCTTCATGGCATACCTGAAAGGCACCGATCTCCTCAGTGACGGACAGACAATACGAGTTTCACCAATTAGTCTACTGGGGACCTACTAGTTTATGCCACCCACTTGTGGGGCGAAACCTTTGAGAGGAGTGGGGAAGCGATTGCCGTTTACTTAGACGTCATGAATGGCTTCGACAGGGTATGGCACGCTAGTCTTTTAACCTTTAACTGGTCACATGCGGTCTCATAGGCCCAGTGACGTCAGTGAATTATCATTTCACCCCTTTCCCCGCGTTTCCTTTGTGTCAACGCCTGAGTAGCTTCAACTTGAGTTGCGTCAACGCTGTAGAGAGAGCTAGTTACGTTGTACAGTCCCAAATCGGTAAATTACATCGATGTAAAGTTCGGCAGCGGCCTCTCAGACCGCATGTCACCAGTTATGTAACTTTTTTTAAATATTGCGCAATATCGTTTTTCTTATTTTTACAGTTATTAATTGCAATAAATAATTCTTTACCACCAAAAGAGAAGCGTAGGGAGTCGGAAGTTGGTATTTCAGTGTCAAACACTAGTAACGGCTTGGAAATTCTCAAATTGAAGAAGGTCTGGCACATGTTTTCGGGAGCCAAAAAACACGGAAATCCTGTGCTAGTTTTTGTCTAAAGTCAAATCACAAATTTAATTACCGATGTATATCGATTAATAAACATGTGTGCTTGTAGTGCGCCAAAAAAATATGATCTGATGGCCAATAAAAATAACCAAAGTTTAACCATTGTCAGTTTTATCAAATGATACCTATAATTAGAGCTTTATTTTTTTTAATATTGATTAGTATTCTAACTTTAAGGAAAAATAGTATTTTTATCATAATTTGTTTGACTAAATTTTTTTGTATGTGATTATAGATCTCATCTTAATTTTTTTTATTTTAGTTACTACCTCCACTGTAATAGCAAGTTTGTCATTCAAAATTACATTTAGAGTTTTTTGGTTACTTCTATTTTATTCTTTTAGATGTTATTAAACTGTTTTTAAAGACTGCGGTAAGCTACCTTACTTAATTTTCTTATACTTAGACCAGATATGGCAGCGGCCTCTCAGACCGTACGTCACCAGTTACGTTACAAAAAAATCATGTCACCAGTTAAAGGTTAAGCAAGCTTCCAGCGTACGGCATTTCCCCTGGTCTGATTAACTGGGTAAGACCTTCTGAGTGAATGGTCTCTCCAAGTTGTTGTTGATGGATGTTCATCAGAGGCCTTGTCGACTTATGTCGGAATTCCTCAAGGGTCTGTTCTCTATGGGTATGGTAGAGCGTACGAATGTCTCACTCCAGGCAGTGTCCAAGTGGGGTGAAGCCAACCTTGTCAGATTCAACGCCGCCAAAACACAAGCGTGTCTGTTCACCGTTAAAAGGAGACCATTCACCTTGGCTCCTGCTATTCAGAATGTACCCCTGGAGTACACCGACCGCCTTGAGCTCTTGAGAGTTGAAATTTCTTCAGACCTTAATTTTAGGCGGTTCATTGAACCGTCTAAAACCAAATTAGCTGCTAAGAAACTCAGCGTTCTTGCAAAGGTCCGGCGGCGGTACTTCACACCAGGACAGCTTTTAATGTTATACAAAGCACAGGCTCGTTCATGTGTGGAGTGGGCTGGTGCTGCAAAATGTCATCTGGCAGCTTTGGACTCAGTAGATAGGCCTGCAAAGAGCCTAATTGGTGATCCAGATCTGGTTCAATCTACGAAGCAACGAACGCAGGCGTAGGGTAGCTAGCTATATCGTGTTTTACAGGAGGCATTTTGACGAGTGTTCAGGAATTGCATGGCTTGATAAACAGTGGATACCCTGACGTTGTTTAGAGCTGTACAGTCCAGACCAAGCATTTTGGCTCATCGTTTTTTACTGCTTACATCGAGGGACTGGAACAATTTGCCTGTTGCGGTCTTCCCGTCTAGTTATAATTTAGGTGTCTTCAAGTCTAGAGTGAATAGGCTCTTAATAAATTAGTGCGCCTCAACATCAACAATTGCATTACTACTTACAATGTTGTCGGTTGTCAAGCACTGGTTTATATCAATTGAAAAAAAAAAAACATTCTTAAAATATCAATTAATATCTGATTGTATACAATAATTCTTTGTTTATTTAAAAAAATATGTGCAATCTTTTGCCAAACCTAATACTTAAATAAAAAAACTTGAATGAAATAAAATGACTTTTATATTTACCCTGGTGAGAGCACCATCAGCATCTAGGTTGTCCGAGATCATACATTCTGTTATTTTCACAGAAGTGGTCATGTTAGCCACAGCCTCTATGGCACAAGCATGGATTTTGTTTGCATAGCACTCTTCTTCACCATGCTGACATTGAAATATATACTTCCCATTTTCTTCTTTGGTCTACAAAAAAACAAAGCATTCAGTTTTATTTTTTAGATTAGCTATCTCCTGGGGTTTCGATACTGCTCTATTTCTGTGGATTTGTAGTGTAGTTATGTGGATTTTATACAGCCTATACTATTTATCATAAACCTGATTATCTCACACAGAAAGATTTTTCCCAATCTGACTAGTAGTTCCAGATATTGTTACACTGAAACAAACAAAAAGTCTCTTCCACTTCATTATAATATTAGTATACTTACTAATATTATATAGTTGAACAATTTTATTTATTTGGTCCAAAAATACGAGTCATTATATTTTTTCCACACTATGTTAATATTCAATGAACACTGTTTGTAACTTCTAAGATAGTTGATACATACTGCAGCAAATTAAAATAATATGCATATTCAAATAAACTTTGTTAGTTTATGTGAACCCCAAAATGCCGAATCATGTTAATGAAGTTCATTCTTCATTTCTACTCGGTTATAGCAATGCCAAAAGGAGAGTTCTGATTTTTATTTACAGAATGAAGTTATATTATGTACTAGCTTTGCCCGCGCGGCTTCGCTCCCGCTCTTCCCTACTCCACCCTACTATACCCAACTCTACCCTACTATACCCAACTCTACCCTACTCTACCCTACTCTACCCTACTCTACCCTACTCTACCCTACTCTACCCTACTCTACCCTACTACTCTACCCTACTCTACCCTACTACTCTACCCTACTCTACCCTACCCTACCCTACTCTACCCTACTCTACCCTACTCTACCCTACTCTACCCTACACTACCCTACACTACCCTAATTTTTTTTCCCATAAGAACCTTCTCCTCACAATAACAATCACAACAAAAAAAAAATCAGCCAAATCGGTCAAGCCGTTTTCATGCCAAGTCGTGACAACGGAAAACGGGGGTCATTTTTATATATATAGATTTTAGAAGCAATACTTACAGTAGCTTTTCCATAGGGTACTAGAGTTACGTCCAGGAATTCAGAAAGCTTCTCTGTGACGGGTGCCAGGTGCCGGACAAAAAAATGTTTGGAGTCAGGGCAGAGGGCTTCATAATACACCCTCACTTTCACTTTATCTTGTTTATGTTTATTGTACTTGTCATCTTCCAACTCTACTATGCCAGACTGTAAAACGGACTTTATTATAATTAAATGTTAATTAATGCAAGGTGTACAGGGGACTAAATACTTCTAAAGGATGTGTGAATCATAGATTCATAGCAATACTATCAACAACTAGCAAGACCTAGTAACCTTGATTTCACTTTTAAAAACTAAAAATGTTTAAAAAAAATAACAAATAACTATGAATATATCAATGATGTTTAAAAATAACTATGTCTAATCATTGAGGAAGCAACAGGAGAATGTTATGTAAGGATTGTAGTATATGGAGGTTTGTAGTTTCTGTTTAACCCAATTAAAAGGCATGAGTTTATGCATGAACATAAGACATTTATAAACACCTGCCTCATCTGATTTGGGTGACTGCTTTGTTGGCCTAGTGGACGCAAGCGTGACTGCCGAGTGTGGGGTACTGGGTTCAATTCCCGTGTCAGTAGAGTTGTTATCGGGGTTTTCCATTTGAAAACTCTTTGTAGTAGCAGCCTGGGGTCCGGATGTGCCAGGTACTGGCAATAGGCTCACCTGGCCATGATATGGGACTTATAACAAAACTGACAAAATGAAGGCGAACCATACACCTCAGCTTACCCATTTATGGGAATACAGAAGTACGTATTATTCATAATATACATTTGAATTGACTAAAACAATTATCACAAATTCACACAAATGAGGCAAATCAATATGTTTACAACCAGTTACTTGAAACCGCCTATATTCCCATTTTGCTATTTTCGTTATAGATAATAGTTTTAAATCAATGTTATGGATTAAGATAAAATATTGATAAGTTCCAGCCAAAGTTAGATTACATACCTCAGATATCGATGTTGCACTTTTATCGGGCAATAGTCTGAAGAACTGCCACATGATTAATATTAACAGAAGCAGAACTATTAACCTATATCTATTACAAGTGTAGAATGCCATTGCTATTTAAATAAGTTATTTATTTTCGCTTTAGTTTTCATCAAATACTTTAGCACTTCTTTTATCCAATTCGATCAAAACAGCTGTTGCAAATATACTTTTTCAGCATGTTTAATTCCACTGCTTTTAAAAAAAATACTATAATTTACAATGTTTACTGTGAATTTAAGAAAATATTTTTTTATAATTTCACGTACGAATTTCTAACGCACGATAAACACTTTCAATGGAAATCCATTCAATCCATAGACCAAAACCCATTAGTTTATCCTTGTCTATGAAGCCCATGAAGCTCACAGACTAAAACTATAAACGTGGGTACTCTTTAGCACGGCACATTGGCACCAAGGCCTTTGCAAGTATCATAAACACCGGTACACACTTGGGATAAACTAGATTGATTACGAATTACGAAGCAAAATTACAAACTCTGACTGAAGCCTGCAATACATGTCGGTCGAGCGTTGCCGAGTGAAGACCAATACCAACATCTGTACCTCTACCATGAGTTTAAAGCAATAGTTCTATTCTATGGCAATAGTTTTCGTCGCTACTCGATGTGGACGCCGTAACTTTTTGTATGGCAAAATTTGCGGCGCCTCTAGCGGTCACTTGCAAAACTTAAATTGTAGTGTGTATAGATGTAAGGCCGGTTTAAAACCAATTAACCCTTCAGATACCGTCAATTAGAGACACAATAGTAAGACAATAGATGCGCGGCCACCGGTGGTCGCTTGGGGATTCATGAATTAAACCAAACTGTTTTATACGATAATAATCGATTAAAACCAAAACAAACCATTTTTTCGGTTTAAAACGATTGGTGTTGATGACCGTGTTTTTCTTAATTATAACTACATTTTCTTGATTTGACCGAGCTAGGGATATAATCTATAATATATACCTAAACTACTGTATAAGGATTTTTTTAAATGTGTGATAAACTAATATTGATTGCGGAGAACCTGTAATATTTTTGAGCCGTTAGGGGTTGAAACTCTTGGGCCGTGGGGTCCGAGTGCTCATATGCTTTTTAAAGATTTATCCAAACGATTTGCTCTTCGCGTGACCCAAGGGCTGGCTTCTACCTCGGTCAGAGAGCAATGCCATACAACGTGGCAATGCCGCCAGCCTTTTGGGCACACTTCCAATCGACATTTTTTGACTTCACATTTAGCTAGGCCTTTAGTGTATATATTATTTTTAATTAATTAATTAGTTCTAAATGTTAAATTTGCCAAAATAAATTTCTCACCATATTGATCTATTTAACGGTTCTACTTAGCGTTGAAAATCCCGAATAAAACAATTTGTTTCTTCCGTGAAAAAAACAAATTGTATTTTTTTTTACATCTTGCATTGAAATTTTGCGCAAAAAATCAGTTGGGAAAAAAACACGAATCTTTCGGTTAATTTCATGAAAGAAAGTTTTATTGAAATTGAAAAATATATTATAGTGGGCGAAATACAAAAAAATATTACAAAGTATTCGATCAATGGATACGGCCTCTTCCAAGTGTCACCACAATGACCGGTGTCCACTGTTGGACATAAGCCTCCCCCAAGTGTCGCCATTTAAGCGCTATAATGACTGATGCCCACTATTGGGCATAAGTCTGCCCTTCGCTATAATGACTGCTGTCCACTGTTGGACATAGGCCTTCCCTCGCTGTAGTGACCGATGTCTACTTTTGGACATAGGCTCATAAACTAGTGCCCTCACCATCAGATTGCATCACTACTTACCATCAGATAGGATCGTCGTCAAGTGCTAGTTTATATTAATTTAAAAAAGTATGTATTAGAAAAAATTAAATGAAAAGTTTCTTTCGGTTTTATTGGAAAAATACATGAAGTTTATGCTTTATACATACACAAATAAGTAAAGAATTTAATTCGGTTTAAAACAAAATTCACACACTCATTGGCTTCGTCATTCATTAACGTGACTCGCGATCGCAATGCGACGTTGCCAGCTCGCTAACACACGCGCAAATAAAATGCGTTGCACACACATGACGTCAGATGCAAAAAAATTGCCCTTAACGAAGTGTAAAACACATATCTTTTATGTTTGTTGGCGAGTTTTCAACCGTTTTAAACAGTTTATTTGGAGTTTAAAACCGCAACATTTTGGTTGAAAACGTTTTAAACCGGTTGATTTACATCTATACACTTGCTCATAAAGTGACTCTTTTTGCACTGCACTTAGGCATATACTTGTTACCACGGAATAAAGAAAAGTAGAGGAAGTGCCTCTTAGATATCGCGCGTTTGTCAACACCAGGCGAGATTCGCCTATTACATGTGCAGGTGAATATGGCATCTATTTCAAAGGCACTAGCGTTCTGAATAGAATAAATTAAATATCTAAGAGGCACTTCCTCTACTTTTCTTTATTCCGTGGTATTAAATATCTAAGAGGCACTTCCTCTACTTTTCTTTATTCCGTGGTTAAAACCTTATTGTTCAACCTCTCCACCGCCATAATTTTATTACATTTACGGTATCAGGATGGGCGCAGGACGTCCCCCACGAGGAAAAGAAAAAAAAATGGGCGCGCATATGAAAACAGATTTTTACCGCCACAAAAGTTTACTAGTTTTACAGTTATTTTCTTCACAAGCGTATTGAAAAACGTATAATACACGTGACTACGTGAGTAATTAATGATTACCATTCTCGGCTCTCTCCGCCATGGCTCGGGTCTAAATACCTACCGCCTCAACGGTAATAAATAACATTACACACTTGTAATAATAATGTACTATTTACCGACCTCTCAAAAAGGAGGCCATCCGAACATAGTATCTACCTATCTTATGTTCGGATGTTTGTGTTTTTTTTTTGTATGTTTTTCATCGAATACTCCGCCATACACTCGTGTTGCAAACTTAGCTAGTTGATGGTACAGGTGGATTGTAAACTGAGCCATCTCTGTCACACATAGGCATTGGTGGTGGAGTTTTATTTTGCAAGTCTTGTAAAACGTCTTGAAGTGTGTTATGAATAATATCTGAATAAGATACTTATGAATAATACCTAAATAGTCATAAATATGAATCTGTAATCTGTTAAAATACAAATGTTAAAGATGTTCCCTCCATGGTATAAGATGATCCCCACGGATCAATAAATTAGTACCTATCTACACTAGGTACCTACGTGATCATCTTACCCCAACATTAAACTTTTTATTTCTTGTATAACCGCGATGATATTTTATGTATTACGGAACTGCACGGAATATTTTTCCATTAGTTACCAAGTCCATCATTATTTTTTACTTTGATGCGAAAATTTTTGCACCGAGGCCGAAGGTGTCAAATAAGTCTGGTCGATCATAATAACATACATAATACATAAATCATGGCGTATGGATGTATCGCGGCCCACCGGTGAAAACCTCTTATCTGACCCAACTGATGAGTTTCAAATTGCCCACCGTTGAAGTCTTTTAGTAAGTACTAAAAAATCAAAGCATTTATTCAAAAAGTACAACTTGTTTTGCAATTAATTTTATGTTATCGTTTGTACCAATTTGGGCCAGTAGATGTCGTTGCACGTATAAGTATAAATAAATGATACGCCATGCTATTATAGTTTTCGGTTATCACATGTATCCCAGCAATTATATATTGATCTAAATGTTTGTGTTATCTCCTGTATTTATACACGCCCAAGGCCTGAAAGCTTACCAATATGCAACCCGTGCCCAAAAAGATCCTGTCAATTACCGGCCGATTCCCATACTTTGCAAGACGCGGGAGCGGTATTCTTAACACGCGCCTCATGGCATAACTGGAACGATCTTCACAGAGACCAACAGTACGGTTTTCGGGTCTACTGAGAACCTACTAGTGTATGGCACTCACATGTGAGACGATTAGACGCCTCGATAGGATGCTAATAAGCTGCTTTAAGCGTACGGCATTTGTCCACGTCTCACTGGCTGGGTAAAAGACTTCCTGAGTAAACAATCTCTCCGAGCTATTGTCGACGGATGCTCATCGGAGCCCATGACGACTATTGCTCTTCCTGCTGCATATCAGCGATCCGCTGATGCCTAGTATCTATGGGTACCTATTGGTCTTATTGACTCGTGATCGCAACTGCAACTACTGAGCGTGAGGTTCTGGGTTCAATTTGTAGGTCGGAAAAAAGTACTATTGGGTTTTTCATAACGAATTAATCTGTAGTAGCTTGGTTTGGAAGTTGTTGATGTTGATTGTTGACAACTATACGGTCCGAGGCGTGTCGCCTGGTCGTTTATACCACGTACATCGAAGGTCTGGAAGAATTTGCCTGCTGCGGTCTTCCCGTCCGATTATAATTTCAGTGTCTTCTAAGTTAGAATGGATAGACTCTTAATAAACTAGTGCGCTTCACCATCGATTAACGATTGCATCACTGCTTACCATCAGGTGGGGTCACAGTCAAGCATTAGTTTATATCACTTAAAAAACATACACAATCTGCAAATGATTTTGTTTCGCAGCCTGCTCACTATTAGGGCGCCTTCAATTAATGCGTTCTTTGACGGCCTGCTGCGGTGCGTTAGTCGTACCTACTGTATACGGACGATCGTATTATTAATGCGAGCTGTGCGGCAAACTAGTGGCGCCGCCGGTACCGCGAATGGTCAACACGTACGGCTGCGGTCCGATTTGAAACGTCTAAATTGAAAACGCCCTGACTATCCAATTGTACAAATACTAACTCGACCGACCTGGCTTTGCACCATTACAAGTTATATACAAACCTCCCTCGTTTTGTCGCTTTCTATTAGCGAAAACTGTATATATTGACGTTGCGTTGTAGTTAAAAATTAAGGGCGGGTTTCTCGTTTGAACACCTATATTTACTAAAATTTTAACAGGTTTTCAGGCTAGAGTTTGAGAAATACTCAACTTCAAATGCCTAAATCAGAAATCGGGCATACGAGTAACTATTCAGAATAATGAAGGAATAATAGATGAATAAAAGAGTGCCTAGTTTACATACAAATAGCTCTATTCAGTTAACTGTAGTGCAGCAAATTTTTCTACGTCGTAGAATCCTGCTTTGACCTGTCTGCCGCCAAAAAATCTGCCATTTAAATCGACAACTGCTTTGATAGCACTTTCGATCCGCTTAAATTCAACAAAAATTCTGACGGCTTCATCTGAAGGCGCGTTGGGCATTTCAAAGATTAATACTTTTATAACATCTCCATATTTAGTATTGCATTCGTCTTTCACTTCAGGTTCTAATTCCTCGTCTACATCCCCTGGTCCAACCATATTCTGGAAAAAAAGCAAATCATAATGTAAAAAAATAGAATAGAATATAGTTAACTTTGCAAAAAGATAACAAAACTGTAAAACATCAAAAATAATAGTTATTGTCGATTATATAATGACGTGAATCCACAATCCCTTATTAATATTTAGTTGTAGTTTAGTTAACTAAATTTTTATATTATCTTTATCAAAAAGTAACTTTATCCAAAATCCCATAAAGAAATAATAAATGATATTTATTTTGCAAATAGGTAGCTTCTAAAAAACGGTTTTACACGTCATATTTCACGTCAATTTAAACTAGATCAGGCTGATTAAATATTATATGTTAGAAGAAACCTTTCTTCTGTAAATTAGTGAAAGGGGAAACTGTCAAGTCACAGAAAAAGAATGCACAAACTGAAATGTAACGTCACTGATAAGATAATACCTATAGATTAAGCGCATACAAAAGAGATACCGAGGTAGCCTAGTGAGTTGTTCCCACGAGCCACACCCCCAATCTTCCTCATACCAATATTTAAAATTGTAATTGCAGTTTCATGCTGTTTTCAGGAAAATAATAAGTTTATTTGTGTGCAAAATAAAATTATAGAAAGTACCCAATTATGTTATCTTTAAATGTGTGTCTATAATTTATCTAATTATGATCTGTGCGTGTGTGTCCAGTATTAAGATCATTTCGTGGTCAAAGTTTTATAAACAATGATAGTTGTATCTTCAAGTGATCTTTGTGAACAATCCATCACACATCATAAAATGTACTTAGATATTTACCATTGCTACAGTTAATAACTTACTCTTAATAGCACGACTTTGCTGGGTGATTTCATTATCTCTGTAATCGATGGCTCCCGATTGGATGAATGTGGAGAGTTAGGTGCAAGCGGCGAATCTGGAAATTGGAGAAATTGACTAATAGAATATTTCAGTTTTTATTCTTACGTCAATGGTTCTTTTAGAATTCATTAAATACAAGCTGTACACGCTTTAGTTTGAGTTAAAATGCCAATTCATTTTATAATAATTGAGCATGATTGAGCTATAATAATATGACATAATTTTTGCAGTTACTGCTGGTTTTTCTTTCAAGAACCATGCCCAGATAAAAGGCACATATTAACCGTTATATATAGGCATATATATCTGATGTAGGCTAACCGCCTCACACAATACACATTCTCGCGGATATCCCACCAAGGTCGCACATCCACAACCAAATACTCCATCTCGTCAGCTCTTCTGTCGCCTATGGGGATTAAAGACCTCAACGAGATGGAGTACCCAGTTGCATACAGACGACTCCGGCGAATAGGGCACGAAAACAAGCGTTAAAGGGTTAAATAAAAATGTAGGACATTCAATTATTAAGAGATATATAAGTATGTTACCAATGCTATATTTATGGAACCAGTCAGCCAGCCATTAAAAGTGTATCCAATATAGAAATATTTACAACCCAATAACAAACATCCCACCCATAATTTTATGCATAAAGTAATGATTTTCGTAATCTGTGCAATTATTTTAATTTCCAGAGTAAATACCTGGTCCTGGCAGGGAAGACATAGCAAATCCAGGAGGAGGCATTACAGTGGGAACTTCTTTCTCATGAATAATACGACCACCACGTTTGGAGGTCTTTTCCACTTGCAGAGCCACTGACATTCCTTGTTCTTTTTTACCCAAACCTTGACCTTCCTATAGAAATAATAATAACAAAAGAAAACATATAGCTTTTTTTCAAAAGTCTAGAATGAAAAATAAATGCATATGGTGGTAAAACATTGATAGAATTATCATTCCTTAATCAAAACAGTATTGTAAAGCCACATAAAATCATAAAATGTACACAGATAGTTTTTATTGCCTTTAGAAATTCAATTACCTTGAAACCATATTTGGCCATAATTTTAGCAGCGACAGAGCTTGCACCATACCCGCCAATAGAGAAACCGGATGGGGGAGGGGTTTGTGTGGATGGAGGCCGAGGTGGGGGAGAAGGCGTTTCCGCTGTGAGAGAAGGTGGTGGAGCTATGGCTGCACCAGCTGAACGCTTTGATATCTCCTCGGCTTCTTCTTCTTCAGGTTGCTTAAACATGAAAAAAAAAAATTAAAAAAATGCCAGCACAGAGCAGGTTACACAAAAAGGTATCATCCCTACTAATATTATAAATGCGAAAGTAACTATGTCTGTCTGTCTTTTACGCTTTCACGCAAAAACTATTGAACGGATTTAGATCAAATTTGGTAGGTAGGTAGAAGAGACACTAGAATAACACATAGGCTACCTATAATTCCACTGCTGAGCACGGGTCTCTGCCCGCGCGATATAAACTGTAGTCCACGCGGACGAAAAGCTAGTGTTTCCATAAATATACATTAATTCATTAAACCCGAAGCATTCGCTCTCTCATTGTCTTTCTATTGTCTCTAATAATGGTATTTGAAAGGTTAAATTAATTTAATATTATTTAAAAATAAAAAATTTACACTGTACTTAATTACCATAGCAACAAGAGTTTTTTCCGGTATTGTTTCCTCATCATCCCCAAACCTGCTTTTACGTTTTCTTTCTGATCTATCACCTCTGTCCCCATCCAACTGTAATCTTTTTGATTGGATCTCTGAAAAATACCGGAAATGCATTAAATAATTACAAAAAGAATTTAGATAGAAATGAAGAAAAATGTATCTTGTAAATCTAAATAACTTTGGGACTGGATGTAAACCTTTAACTGGTGACAAGCGGTCTCATTGGCCAAGCAACATCAGTGAATCATCTTTCAACCCCCTTCCCCATGCTTCCTTTGTATCAATGGCTAAGTACCTTAGTCTTCATTCACATCCATCTCTTATAGAGAGCTAGTTGAATCATATAGTTGTAAACTGGTAAATTACACTGATGTATTTTGTAGAGAGTGGTGGTGGCAGAGAGTTATAGGTCGCGTGTTCGAACCCAGCCAGGCGCATTACTTTGTGTAATGTATGTCATCACTAACACTCACAAAACGGTGAAGGAAAACATCGTGAGGAAACCGGCATGTCCTAGAACCAAAAATTTGAAGAAATTTGACATTCACCAACCTGCACTGGGCCTGCGTAGTGGATTACAGCTCACATTCCACCAGTGGGAACATTAAAAAGGCCGATGATGATATATTTAGTTTTGCAGTGGTTTCTCAGACCCTATGACACAACTTACTTAACTACATAAACAATTTCGCTATATGTATTTGTTTTTTGTATTTTACAGTTTACTTGCAATGAATAATTACACGCCTCCAAAAAATAAGTGTAGGGAGTCAGAATTTGGGAATTCAGTGCCAAACATTAGTAAAAAGCTTGAAAATTCTTAGATTGATTGATTCCTGATATCTGGTGGTTATTGATTTCATGTTTAGTTTTTAATTTTACTTACAATGTAGTTAGTAAAACTAAATTTAATAGCAATATTAACTACATAGTGCATCATTCAAATATGAATTTATCTCTGTGTCTGTGGCACGGACCCGCTCTGGCTCCCTATAAAAATGTCCACCAAATCCAAATGTAGGAGGACCACTGCACTCCCCTGGGTCTTACTTACATCATTATGTCAAAATATAAAAGAGAAGGTTCTCCCATAAACAGACATAAGTTGACAGACCTGAAGCGGGTATGGCTCGACAGTTGAGTTATTATAGTTTTTTGGTTAGTTTTATTTTATATATATGTATATTTTCAAATGTTATCAAACTGTATTTAAAGACTGGTTAACTACCTTAACTAACTAATTTCCTATACCTTGACCAGATATGACAGCAGCCTCTCAGGCCCTACGCCACCAATTACATTACATTAAAACTATGTCACCAGTCAAAGATTAAAAGAGGTCCTTGTCGGGTAGAGCGACAGAGCCAGTAATAAAAAAATTAAATCAGATGTTCTCAGAACCAGGAAATATATTTAAGTCTAGTTCATATTCTAACCAAAACTAAAACAAATGCTATGTAGACTTTTCTATAAACAAAACAAGACACCCCCTAAGACAACCCACTGACCAAACTTTTTTATTATATTGACACGTATTAGTACTATTATAGAAAAGTCTACATACTCTGAGTATTTCCCTACAATTGTAACCTGTCTTTGTCTTACCTTTAGCAACTTTTTCATAATCATTAGGCCACATTGGGTCATATTCATTAGCAACATTCCAATCAAAATCACGAACATTTAGTGATGATGCCAGTGATTTTCCTTGACCTTTAGGGCTGTTCGAATTAGATTCCTCATCATCTTTTTGTTTGCTCTTTAAGTCTATCACTGGAGTTAGCTGTAATTCAAAATATTAAAATACAAATCCCTCTTGTGATAAAACAAGTTTTTTAACAATTATTACTATTACCTGAGTTGATCGTCTAGCCGCCTCACGCTTGGGCTGGGTTACCGCTGCTTTTTTTAATTGTAGCTGGGACTGTAATAGCTTAATACCTGAAGACCATCCTGCTACCTTTTCGGTGGTGCGGGCTTTGATTGTATCAAGATCGTCATAAAGCGACATTTTTGTTTGTATTTATGCATACAAAAGTTTTCGTAACGTAATATCTGCAATACTTAGCTTACTAATCTATATTCAAGAACATTAATCTCACGTTACACTGTCTTCAGTCGATTAATCTCGCAAATTCACTAAAAACTGAAAATTCTAAACATCTAGATAACAGAACACTGACTTACTTGTCAAAGTAAAATCAGTTGTCAAACAAATGACCACAGCCAAAAGACACCAGACCACAGTCCTACGTTCAAAAATAAAGCGCCGTACGCTACGCACCGTCCATTTGAAACGTCAACGACTCATTTTTTAAAGCGTTTTGTTTTTTTACTTTAATAAAATTTTTCTATTTAATACCATTTTGTACTTTTACATTTTATAGAAAGATATATTTTTTACTGTTAATTCACGCTAAATACTCTCCAATGTTCAATGGTTTAATAACAGTTCGCACGTGTTATTGGCAAAATTGTGGTGTCTCTTCCACAAAGGCCATTAAATAAGAGTTGAAGTTGAAGTTGAAGTTGACTTTAACCCTACGGTAGTCGCGTGGTCTACATATGTAATCCATTGATACAAAATTGCAAAGTTTTAAAAACCTAATAGAGCCAGATATTTCATCATTCGTGTACTCGAAGTTGAATAATTGCTGCATGCACTCAGTGCAGGGCGAGCATCGGGTGCGCGTAATTGTGAAACAGGAGGTCCGCAAAGTTCGCGGTCTACGTATGTATGCCGCGCGACCAACTTCGTAAGTATTGTGTTGTGACTGTTGCTTTTATTTTGTGCGAATATTATATTGAGATTTTATTATACATATTATATACTTATACATTATTTATTTTTAAACTTTTTTTTAAATATTTAGTAATGTATTTATTTATTTTTGCCAGTGAAAACATAGTTATTTAGAATATTATGGACAACAGACAAGAGAGACTGATCGAGGCTTGGTTGGGCGAAGATGATAGTCGTGATGATTTTGGTGGCGACTATTCAAGTTCAGATAGTGAAGGAGACCACGTAGAGAAGCAGTTTTCTGACTCAGGATCAGAAAAAAGATATGGAGATATATATCTTGGCATTGATAACACTGTTTGGTCAAAGACCATGGTTGATAAACTGTGTTCACTATATGTCATCTCCAGAAATTCAAAAAGGTCGCCTGTAACCGTGTTTACAATCTGATCAACCTCAATGCCCTCAACACGTTGTACCATGCCGTGCAATATTTTGAATTAGTTCGACGTCGTGATTTTCTCATAGACTTGGCCTTGGCTTGGATGAACCCCCTGGCTCACCAAAGATCAGACAAAAAGACATTGCTAAGAAGTCTTTCATTCAAAATTAAAGATTTCTTGGGTCTTCCACACCAAGAAAGCCGACCATCGACAGCAGGACTAATTCGAAGAAATTATGTTGGTCGGTGCCATGACTGCGGTAGAGCCTGTTATAGAAGCACACGAAAAATGTGCAGTACGTGCAAGAAGTTTATATGTCCTGACCATTCTGAGATTGTATGCTTATCTTGTTTGCAAAATACTGATTAGAGTAGTTTTTATATGTATATTTTTCTTTTTGACCTTATATAACGTGAACTACGCGATATTAAGACTGAAAAAGAGGTATTTTTGGTTTTAGTTGATTTTTCTAAGCATAGACGATGTGGTTACGTTTTGTTGATTATTTTATGTAGAAAATATATAGTAATAAAGATTTAAAAATAAGTAAACAGACTATTTCATTTATTTGTGTACTTTTTCTTATTTTAAATATGGCATACCCATGTAGACCACGCGACCATACACGTCACTTTTAGATACGCGACTACCGTAGGGTTAATAAATAATTCACTGTCATCTTTCGTTGGCCAGAGTGTACAATGCATCACTGACTTCTACAAATCGGCCCTTGCGTCAATGAAAATAAAGAACACTTGAGTTTGTAATAGGGTATTGCTTCATAATAAATCCAGTTTATCCGTAGGGTCACTGACCTCTATACAATATAGTAGAGATCAGTGTGTAGGGAGGGTACTTACTATTTATATGTATAAGATACAAAATACAAATAAGTCAAATAGACAAATAAGTCGCTTGCAATAAAAGAAGGTTTTTATCCTACGCCTATTTTGTTTTTGAAACGATGACTTTTATATTCTTTGACTTCTGAAAAAAAACCAAAAAATATTGCTAGATGTCATCATGAGAATAAAATAAAGATAACGTTCACAGTATAATTGGTCAAAAATAAAGAAGTATTCAATGTTTTAATAGCTTATATTTAAAAATGGGAACTCTAATTAGTAGAGATACCAGACGTATTAGTTTTGATAACAATTTTGCAATAAGCCCTCCTCTAACTCTTCAAAAATCTATAGAAGCAGAGAATGCGATATCTTTTAATAATCTACCACCTGTAAGTCTTATTCTTTGGTTAATATTAAGTTAGATAGATTATGTGTTTACCGAGGGTCCATGGGGCTCGCCATAATCATGGCGGCAATGGCCTCCAGCTGAGCGAGGAAAGGAATGTGGCATCTTCCTTCTGCGAAGCAGTAATGCTAGCAAAGGAAGATGCCACATGCGTAAGAGAACGGATGTTCTCACGCCCTGACCCAGCCGGTGAGACCTGGACCCCAACTTGTAGCCACCGTAGACATGGGCTTGACCCGGCCGGCGGGTAATCGTCCGAACCGAGCTCGAATCCACCCACGACGGCGCTTAGTGTCCTATCCTCAAAAGAGATGTCAACTTAGCCGTAGGGGCATAATAAGAAAGAACAAGATGCCTCAGTGGCCGCTGCTAGAGGCTAGGCTGCGTTGTCAATTTTCCAAACACTCCAACCCAAAATGTCTGTTATTGACGAAATTTGCGCTCAGTGCTTGCTAACTACGCCGGTAGAAATATCAGTAATATAATCATAAGGAGTTGATAGATTTCCTAATATTTGTTATAGATTAATTATTATTATTTAAATATCGTTTTAGGAGTCAGCAGGTGAAATCATCTACAAGGAAAAGGGTACTGATTACCAAGAAGATGGTGAAATGGATTACTGGTCACACAGAATAGATTATTTAAAGAAAGAACACCAGGTTATCAACAAGATTATTGAATCCGAATATGACAAAAGCATTGAAAATACAAATAAAACATTTGAAACGCCTAAAATAACGCACGAAAGAATTCAAAGGATTAAACCTTGTTTAGACTGGCGAACAAAGGTAACATTGGACAACTCTTTATTAATCTGCAACAATTAATTCGGATTTTATCTAAAGAAAATAACAATTTTATCAAAAGTATCTAACAATATTTTACATTGTGGCCGCAAGTTTTCAGATTGATACTAAAGCCCCGAAATTTGTTTAGATATACAATACGTACATAGTTAGGTAATCTATTGCTGATCCGTCTTGAGGTGTAGTAGTAGGTAATCTACCTATAATATAAAGCCTAAGACTATACATATGAATGTACCTTATATTAATTCATGAATCCCCAAGCGACCACCAGCGAAGGTGGCAATTGACGGTATCTGAAGGGTTAATAACACACTTATACTTATTCTAGTTGATTCTAGTCAGTAACTAAAGGTAATCGCTTGAGAACAGTAGTTTCAATAACACTACATCCCCTGCCCTCATGATGACCCTTGCCATTTTTGGGGTGCGTGACGCGATTTCTATCTCGGCGTAGTGTTAGGCTCCAATCCAAAGTAAATAAATTTAATTAAGTCTGTGATAAATTGGCCTGAAAATATTTGGAACTATCATAATTTAAATGAATTGAAAAGAAATAATTTTATAACATAAGTGTTAAACATAATTTAGGTAATTCTCGCTTTGTTTAATTTTACCCCAGTATGAACAGTGGCGTAGGTAGGTGTGGGCGAAGTGGGCCCTCGCCTACGGTCTCTCACACAAGGGGGCTTCGCGAAAGCGAAAGCTCTTGATGAAAGAGGGTTTTTTAAAATAATCGATAGGCTCGCGTTTGACCATTGTTTCACCTGATGGTAAGCGACAGTGTGATCGAACACTGGATTTCGATACTAGCTGTCTCATACCTCGCTTATGTGCCTTCACCCACGTCCGTCACCTCCAAAACTGCTTTGTTGTTCCTTTTATTGCTAACTATACGTTTCACTGATTGTTTACAGATTTTGAAATGTTACGAAGAAAATGCTCATCAACCATTGGTATGTGCAAAATTAGTGCAAGCTTTCACCAAATGTGTCACAAATTGCAGATTAGAAGATTAATATATTTTTGTAACAGATTTTTATAAAAGTTTCTTATGTTGTTATATTTTTTTAAATCGAAGTTTATTTAATGGTATTATTATAAATATATAGTTTTATTTTCATTATATTTAACCGACCATCCAATTCTCATAAATTATCTGCCTGGTGCACGACAAAAAAAAAATTATATAGGTAGAATCAGTGGTGGGTTTGAGTTTCAGACTTTTACTTTATTATTTTTGGATTTATCTGCCCGATGTATAATTTTCCTCTTTTGGTTTATCTTAACTATTAATTCATTAAACCCCAAGCAGACGTTCGCGCATCTAATGCGTCTCAAATTGCCGGTATCTGGAAGGAGTGTAATTTGATACCTACCTGTTTTTGTTTAGTGTATATTTATAAAAAGGTCCTATTTTTCGACTTTAATTCATGAATCCCCAAGCGACCACCGGTGGCCGCGCATCTATTGTCTTACTATTGTGTCTCTAATTGACGGTATCTGAAGGGTTAATTATATAATGTCATTATGTACAGGTATAAACAATAAAACTAGCACATATATACATACATGAGCAGGTGGTAGCAGGTCCATAAAGGGTGAAGGATCAAAAATAAACAGATTACATTTCTAAACAATTTTTTCTTTGACATTATTATAAATAGAATCCTTATATTAAAGATATTCCAGTTTAAAGTTGGTGAGCTTAAGTATTGTTACGCCGTTAAACTTGAACACGTCATATCTTCGATGAAATAAAGAGTAGTATCGAATAATTAAAACATATTCTGATGTGCTGGATGAGTGGAGAGGTATCAGGACAATCCTGGTATTACGGTCAAGATCGCTACCAGCACCTTCCTTGATTATACATCCTTTTCCCGAGCGTGTTTGCTCTTGCGAATCTCCACTCAAGCTAGCCAATAAAGGCAAGAGAGAGGTGAGAGCTCTGTTCTTCGTTATTGTTCACTACGGCCAGCCAATAAAGGCAAGCTGGAGATAAAGAACAAGAATTCTCCCGGTAGATCGAGTCCGTGGGGTCGCTAATGCCTAACAGTTCACCACAAAACTACCCTGCCGATTGTATCTCTTGGTCTAGTTCCTCACCCTAGGCATGTTATGGCAAAGCAAGCGCTACCCACACAGATTTAGGGTTTATTGGAGCGCACAAGCCCCACCAATACGTCAACGTAGAGATACGGCGATGGGGATATTATTATTATAAAGCATGGCATATTATGTTACTTGACCAAGATTTATATTAGTAGCAACATTAAGGCTTTGTTCAAACCAAACTGACTGCCAGCCGCCGAATGTGAGCGGGCTCACTGTGAGCCCCAATGTAAACGTGAAAATAAACGGTATTTTTCGTTCACAGACAGTATGCAGACAATACGCTATATGAAACAATATACAATACGCGTCCGCGGAGCGTTGACATTCGGCGGCCGATTAATATAGCTTGTCACTACGCTCATCTAAATCATAATTTTCATCAGTAAAATATAAAATAGCAATCATAATTTGTATATAATAACTTAACCAATAAATCATATTCATTTGATAAACGCCCATCGATCGCAGCCTCAGCCATCAAATTCAGGTTTTCATTCCAGATTTTTAAATTATTACAGGTAGTTCTGAATTTCTGATGATTATTGAAGAAACTTTTTCATTATTAAGATTTTGACTTTTTATTTGTGAAAGAACTATTTGTTCATTTTCTTTTTAGTATTAATTTCTTGACTTACCGTTTGTTAATTTAAAAAAAATATAATTTTCGAAGATTTTATACCAATTACAAAATATTATTCTACGTAAGTAAATCATTTTTTTTTTAATTTAGCGACTTTTAAAAATAGCATAAAAACTTTGGTCGTCTTTAGCTATGTCACAGGACGCCATCCGATGTAATCCACTTGAGATTTTTTATGTTTGGTTTTTTCCATCCAAGCGTTAGCGTCACATACTTCTTGGTAAAGCGTTAGCGTGGCGTCAGTTCAATTTTGCCTTTTAGTTCATTCGGTTAACGGTTTCTCGCGATTCTGGACAATTTGATTTTCTTGCTGTGATTATTGTGGGTTTACTGTGATTTTCCAAAGGAATGGGTAAACGAAAGAATAAAGACCAAGACTATATCAAGGAAAAAATTCGGAAATTACAAAGAAAACTGGAGAAGATGCCGGTCGAAACCAGTTCAGAAAACTCTTCACCGCCATGTTCACCGCCGGTACGGTCTCCATCACCTTCGCCACCTGCACTACTGCCTCCGGCTGCTCAACTAACCGAAGCTCCGTCGCCATCTACTCTAACTACACCTACTCAAAATTATCTGGAACAAGAACATACAGGTCTGTAAAATATGCAATGAATTATCCATATATTAACAATACTCCTATGCTGACAATGTCAGTTCTTCAAACGCCTGGGTACATAGAGAGATGTATGTTAAGGACACTTAAGCGCCACCACGTGCGACACTGTGTCTAAAATGGGTGTATTAGAGGAATAAATGTTAAAGACACTTAAGCGCCACCACGAGCGGGTGTACATTGTGTCAAAAGTTAGTGCATAAGAGGAACATATGCTAAGGACACTTAAGCGCCACCACGTGCGGGTTGGACATTGTGTCAAAACTCACAAAACATCGGGCAAGAGCTATCACACTGCGGATAGACAACGCCTAAAAATTTATTTCCACACTGGAATACAATTGACTTAGCGCTATCACTAAGCGGATAGACATGTCTATATCTTTTATTTGAAATTTTCTGAGGACAGTCTGCCTGACGAACTCCTTCAAGCTCTGGGAACGGAAGGAGAGGATATCACAGAAATTGGAGAAGCTATCCGACCAGAACTAGCACTCCGCTGGACTAGAATCACGCAGAAAGGACTCGGTAAAGAATCTCGTGAAGCCATTATTAAAAAATATCCCACACCCATAAACTTTCCACGGGCAGTGGCTCCTGTAATTAATGCAGAGATATCAGTCTCCCTTTCAGAGCCAATTCTCAAACGAGATAAAAGAATTAGTTACAGGCAAAACCTTACAGGGAAACTCATGTCATGCCTTGGGAAATCATTGAGCAAGGTACTGTTGGGTAACATCAACAGTAAAGTTCTTGTTGAGGAAATCAATGATGCAGCAAAGTTAGCTGCTGAAATCTTTTACCAGGACTCGTCCTCTAGAAAAATTTTCGCATTGGCTGGTATCAATAAAGTGGTGCAAGATGCCATATGGACAGCAACGCCAGATGACACTTTACTTGGGACAGACTGTGCTGAAAGGATTAGGGCTGCACAGGCAATACAAAAAGCAGGCTCAATGATAAGAACAGAAAGGAAAACACCCTATTTTTCAAGTATTTATTAGATAATTACAAAAAATATTTAAGATTCACCTTTGATGGTCACTTATATGAATTTAATGCTCTACCCTATGGGTTATGTACTGCACCTTTTGTTTTTACAAAACTGCTAAAACCAGTTTGTACCCATCTTAGAATCAATAATATCATTATGACTTGTTATTTAGATGACAGCCTATATTTCCATAAATCAAAAAGACAATGTGAGGATAATGTAAAGTTTGCAATTAATCTTTTACAAGATTTAGGATTTGTTATCAATCTTGAAAAGAGTCACCTTAAACCAAGTCAATCATGCCAGTATTTAGGTTTTATTTTGGAATCAAAAAATCTTACCTTATCAGTCCCCCAACAAAAACAAGTGGCAATACTAGACAAAAATCAAAACTTATCAAGTTAAAACTAAATGTCAAATCAGAGAATTCTCTCAATTGCTAGGAACACTAAGTTCAATTTGTCCAGCCATTCCATATGGCTGGGCATATACCAAGATTTTAGAGAGAGAGAGATATTTAGGATTGTTAGAGTCAAACGATAATTATGATGGAATAATGCCCCTAAAAAGTTTAGTTTACTCAGAATTAGACTGGTGGAGTAAGAATTTAAACAAATGTAATCCGATAAAACAATACAAATTTAAGACAGAAATACTAACAGATGCCTCCACTACAGGTTGGGGAGCTGTGTGCGAACTTAATACAGCTTCCGGTTCATGGTCACTTTTAGAAAAAAATTACCATATAAATTATTTGGAGTTAAAAGCCGCTTTCTTAGGGCCCCAATGTTTCGCAAAAGATTTTCATGACTGTGAGTAGACAATACTACTGCAGTGGCATATATCAACAAAATGGGGGGAGTTCAGTTTCCCCACTTAAATAGTATTACTCGGGAAATATGGCAATGGTGCGAAGAAAGAAATATATGGATTTATGCATCCTATATTAATACCAAAGAAAATTATGAAGCTGACAGAGAATCAAGAAAAATCAACATTGAATGGGAACTTTCTCAGTCAGCTTATAGTAAAATAGTATACTGGTTTGGGGAGCCAGACATTGAATTGTTTGCTTCTAGAATAAACAGTAAATGTGAAAAGGGGCTGCTCTCAGCGAGGCATATGTAAGAAGAGGCACACCAAATTCGGCCCTCCAAATCATGTTAAACTCACTATCTAAAAATTCCATGAAACAGTATGACTCGCCCTTTTAAAATCGTGGTGGTTATTCTGTAAGAAAAATAACATAGACACCTATGAAGCTTCAATTCCTTTCATTTTGAAATTCCTAAGTGAATCCTTAGAGTCCGGAGCATCTTATGGTACAATAAATACTGCCAGATCAGCTCTTTCACTGTTAATTAGTTCCAAAGTTGGTTCTGACGAAAGGATTAAACGATTCATGCGTGGAGTATACCGTACAAAACCACCTACTCCAAAGTACAATTTTACTTGGGACCCTGGGGTCGTATTAACATATTTAGCAACTCTTTTTCCCAATGAAGACATAAGTTTAGAAAAATTGACAAAGAAACTGGTTACTATTCTTGCCCTCACCACAGGACATAGAGTCCAAACGTTAGCATTAATTAATATCAAAAATATTAAATTCATGAGTGATGGAATTCAGATATACATTCCAGACATAATAAAAACATCAAAAACAGGCAATCTTCAGCCACTGCTGCACCTTAAAACTTTCCAAAATAGAACTGAAATCTGTCCAGTTTCTACTGTAAAATGTTATATTGATAGAACAAAACCACTTAGAAGTGGTACTGACAGGTTGATACTAACCCTCAAAAAACCACACCTTAGCGCCTCAACTCAAACTATAAGCAGATGGATAAAGACAACTCTACAAGAGTCTGGAATCGATGTAAATACCTTCACAGCACACAGCACCAGACATGCTTCTACGTCAGCTGCTAAAAGGTCTGGTATCAGTATAGACCAAATACAAAGAACAGCTGGGTGGTCCCGGAATTCGGCTACCTTTGCTAGACATTATGATAGGCCAGTTCTTCAAGATCCAACTGTTTTCAGTGATGTAATATGTAACACTGTAAACTACCCGACTTGATTTTGTAGATCTCTTAGCTGATAAGTTACTGACTGATTATTGTTACTTAAACAAATTCTTTGTGATCTTAATAAATACCATACTATTTTTACTACCAAGTATTTATTAACTTATAAACAACCCTGACTGACTTCAAACATCTACTCGTAAATGTGTCTCGGAGAAGAAGATAGTATAATTATATGATTAAACGAACTTACCTTAAGTGAAGTTCTATCATAATTATACGAAGCTTCTTCTCCGAGACAAGTGACTTTTGAAGCTTACGTTAGCGACTTTTTGTCATGTAGAGTTGGCAACATTGCTGTCAAGTGTCAAGTGTCAGCTCAGTTTTTAAATTATTGTTGTGTGTGGGTTGAAGTGTTGAAGTTTTCGTTGAATTCGAATTTTTCATTGAGCCGTGAAAATATGTGATTTTGTATTATTTTAATTTAAGGTGTTATTTTCTATTCTACGATGGCTACAAATGAATCAAAAGTAGAAAATATAGCTTCGTGCCATACTATTTTAGATAAAATAAACTCCATCAACGATACTGTTGTCACTAAGGTACTGTTTATTAGAATAATTAAATTAACACAATCATATTACAAGTAAATTAAAATAAACATAATAATTACAGTTGTGTACATTTTTTAGCCCCCAGATATAAATGACTTTACGATCATAAAACCCATTAGCCGAGGTGCTTTCGGGAAAGTGTTCCTCGCACATAAAAAAACTAACAAGGATCAATTGTATGCTATCAAAGTTATGAAAAAGTCGGACATGATCAACAAAAATATGGTCACACAAGTTGTTACTGAGAGGAATGCTTTGGCGCTATCCAGAAGTCCCTTTTGCGTTCATTTATTTTACTCACTGCAATCAACTTCATCCATTTACTTGGTAAGAAAGTAAAACAAAGTTACTGTTTAATACCTATATTCTATTCAATAAAATGAAATACTTTATTATTAGTTTTGGAAATCAATGCATAATGTTTTCAGTAGCTGTGTAGCTTTGAGATATTGAATTGACTGACTAATTATTATATTTTGTTTTCTTTTAGGTAATGGAGTACATGGTTGGAGGTGATTTAAAATCACTGCTTGGTGTTTATGGATTTTTAGAAGAATCTATGGCCGTATTTTATGTAGCTGAAGTCACTCTTGCATTAGATTACCTACATAGACATAACATTGTACATAGAGACTTGAAACCAGATAACATCCTCATATCTAGATCTGGACATGTGAAGCTATCGGACTTCGGTTTATCTACTATTGAAGTTAATAGAGGTAATCCTGTCAATAATTTTATACCTTAAATCTTATAATATGATGCCTGTATTGCAAAGATAGGAATGAGATGTGCAACGATGCAGAGTTAATAAGTACTTACGTAATAATTGAATTACCGAAATGGTTGAATATAAAAAACAACACTTTTTTAGCACACTGTTTATGTGACTATTAATTCATGAATCCCCAAGCGACACCCGGTGGCCGCGCATCTATTGTCTTACTATTGTGTCTCTAATTGACGGTATCTGAAGGGTTAATTCATGAATCCCCAAGCGACCACCGGTGGCCGCGCATCTATTGTCTTACTATTGTGTCTCTAATTGACGGTATCTGAAGGGTTAAGGGTCTAATTGTAGGAATAGGAATATATTGACCAAACTGTGTTTTGAACCTTGGGTACTTTATGGTCAGCAGCAGGGATGTTATGGATATGAAATTTCATATATCTATATATGCATAAAGGAATAATATGACACTGGTTTTGATTATAGAAAATATTTTAGATTATCTAGGAGCTAGTTTTGGCTACAGATATTAGAGTTTTAAAGCTACAAAAATTGATAGCAAGATGTTACCTTTATTTCTAGTCTAGATTATCATTTGTTTGGGCTTGGCCATGCAAATTACTTAAAAGTCTATTGTAACCTATTATTTAGACTTCACCTTTATCCTAAACTATACAAAACTTTTATATCAGTTTTGGTTACGGTTACCCATAGCATCCCTGATCAACCACCAGGTACCATTTGGAATCACTAGACTTATCTTTCGACAAGATAACAATTCATTTCTCTTAGTTTTCAGGAATAAACACTACAACATTTAAGAGATTTAAAATAAGACATGTAGTTGTGGAAGTGAATAAGGTTACTTGAGTAATATGTTCCTATTTCAGACTTGGAGATATCAGATTTTGTGAATTGCACGCCTAGCCTGAACATGAGGACACCGGGTCAACTCCTGTCACTTACATCTCATTTGTCATTCGGATCCGGTGGAGGCGACAGCACACACACTTCTGTCATGTCTACAGATGCTTGTGAGAACCTTCTTGATGAGCTTAAAGAGACCAGTACGCTTTTATTATTTTAATAGAGTACCTTATCCACTTTATCTTTGTTATTGATATGAAACTTTTGCAGGTAAATTAAAAAACTTGTTTGATGGCGTCAGTGGTTTCGAAAGTTCACCTTTATTGAATCAGTCTAACATGTCCGGGATACATCCATTTATGAGTGCAGAAAGTATTAATTTTGAAAATGTAAGTCTTTTGTTGCATGAAAAATTATAGATTTTTATACCATACAGCAAGTAGCAATTACTTGGAATAAAATGAGTGATTTCATGAGGGAAATGATTAAATTTTTTCTGCATGCTATACTTTATACTTAGCATTATTTGAGGAGGCTTTCGTTGTTAAAAACTCGTTAGTTATAAAGTTGTTATTATTTTGCAGTCAGAAGACTCAGGTTCATTCCACACCTGTGAAAGTTCAAAGAACAGTTCCAACTCAAGAAGTAATAAGTCTACAGATCCCAGTAGCAACAGTTCGGTGGGGGAGTCCACCACACTGTCAGATTCACAGCATGACCAGTCCACTTCTCCATTATGCAGGGGACACTCCTTAAAAAGAATACCTAGGTAATTATAAGTCACAGCTTTTTAAACTATTGATTAACTTAATGTGATCTTTATGGTTAGTTTTTAAAATTGAGTACCTACTCAATACAATTTGTACAATTAATCATACATGCTAACATGCCTCATGTCAATCCACATCATATACATAATTGATTTATTGTATTGTGTTTTAAGCTGGTTGTTGGCTGCCTGTTGTTAAATCGTTAAATAATTCAAAGGTTATTTTGTACTTTCAAAATTTTCACTTTATTTATCAGCAAATGGAACCATTTATAGGTTTATTATTGTGGTTATCAAAAATCTTTTTATATATTTAGTGCTTGTCTTGTCTTGATGACGCACCGCGTCATATATAAGGATAAGTACTCACCGCGTCTTCGTAAACAAGCACTTGTCTTGCAAAAAACAAACACTTCTCATTCCAGTTTCAGAGCAAAAAAAAGAAAAAGGATTTTAGATTGTGATGGAGACACACCTACAGGTGTGACTAGCCTACTCGAGTCCAAAGAGAATCACAGCGGTCTAACTCAAGAGATCATGGCTTTAGAATTGAGTCAGAATACGCCGAAACGAATGGCAATACACCCTACACCAGATAAACGCAAGAATCCTATTAAGGGTGTCTTGAAAAAACGGTATGTGAAAAAACTTTCAGAAGTATAGTCTAATGACAGTGTACCCATTGTTTAAAAAAATAACTTTATTGAAAATCTCAAATACATATATCTAAGCGCACGGCAGAGCGCAGGCTAAGTTCCAGCATCAGGCCGCGCGCATGCCGTGCTCTATTTACACGAACCGTTTCGACCCACTTTTGGCCCCCCTGGAGCTCAGTGCCTATTGCAAGTACGGAGATAAAATCGTAAAGTGCATCTAAACTTGGCATTGGGTTGGATTTCAACCCTTTTTTAGGAGAACAATAAGCCGATAGGAACTTGGGCCTCTTTTTAACAGGAATATTTTTGATAGGATTATACAGGGTTATTTGTAAAACACTAGCAACCTCTCAGGGCTATGTTACTAACATCTTAAACAACAACTTTTGTTCTATGACTTTTTACAAAGCTTAATACTTTTACCAAAAACAAACTTCAAGATTTCGTTGTTCTGTCTAACACATTTCAACTCTGTATTTTGCTGTATCTACTTACGGTTCCCGTGCACTGTTCTCGTAGTAATAGTAAGCAGGCGTTCGATCGAAACATTGTCATCACACCTAGCAAGCATTTGCACCATTTCCGTGTACTCGACATTAGAATATTGATATACCATCATGTAAAGATAATTACGTCCGCACTGCCGAATTTGGCTACAAGAACACGTAAGACGCGACGCGAACGCATTAAGGCGACGGACCGACTAGTGACGGCTGCCCGTAAATATGTCAAGTTTATGTTCAGCTACCCTCTGCTATTGTACAATCGCTTGCTAAAGCATAGACTTCGTAATATTTAGAACGCTCAATTTAAATATTTTTATTTTTGTTTGAAAATCTGATGAACAATATTACCAATTTTTAAAAGTCATAGAACAAAAGTTGTTTTTTATGATGTTAGTAACATAGTCCTGAGAGGTTGCTAGTGTTTAACAAATAACTCTGTATATACAACATTAGTTTCAGTATATGCAAAACCCGAAACACGTGTCTAGTATTTTTATATAAAGAATCAATGTACAAAATTTCATAACTGTATCATGAGAAATCAAAAAGTATAAGCTTGTTATGTCGGCAAAAATACATAGTCACCGGGCCATCCAGGCAACTGAGGGGTGGTTTATGGAATTCATTCAGTTACTGATTCTGAACAAACTATATTCAGGTATTGCATAAACTAAATATAATGTTGTATACTAATAGTAGCCTTTGAAATCTGATGCAACGAGAAACTTTCAAGTGATGCACAAACTGAAATGTGACGTAACCATTAGGTTCTGTACAAATGAGATGTTCCCACCAGAACCCTCTCTTCTTCAAATATTGGAAATTCCAATTGCTGCTTCATAAAATAACTAATTTTGATGCTATTTCTAGAATACGATTTCTGTTTAACGGTATTTGTTATTTACTCAAAAATAAATACAGGAAAATACCCAATCAAGTTTGTGTAAATGAGTTATGAATCTATTTTTTTTGTGTGCAATAAGTTTAAGTCTTCAAACTAAACTAATTGTTATTAGATGGCTAACATAACTGGCTTTTACTGAAAATAATTTTCGTTTTCTTCACAGTTGGGTCTCACAAAATGATAGCCATCATTTTAATGTAGGGGTAATATTCTCCACGCCGGTAGTGAATAAATCGCCGGAGACTAAGAAGAAAGAGACTCGTTTCAATCTTCCTAAAGATGACCAACCCCTTTCTGGCACTAAGGAGAAAACCTTTATGTTTGGCAAACACGTTTCCACAAGTTTAGAAATATTTCCTACTAGAAGATTAAGTAAGGTAATTAAATCAATTAGTAAATATTTACAATTTTTAACAAATACCCTTATTTATTAAATTGATATCGTCCAATGACTACTCCCGCTCTAAGATGGAGCGTAACGGCGTGTCAGACTTTTACTGACTAAAACCCACTTCTATGATCTTTCTATGTCTTGCATCTCAGAACCCTGAAGATATGATGTTGTGAGGAATGGCTCGCGGATATTTTTATTGTAGGCTCTTCTGCATGTAGCCTGGTACAAGAAATATAATAGACAGTGGCGGGAATCAAAGCTTGGTTGCTTTTTCGTACTAGTGCGTAAAACACTGCATTACAAGTCTGAAAAAAAAAAACGGTAGGGGTAAAAGGTCTCTAAGGAAACCTTGGCAACAATAAATTAAAATGATCAATATGTTACACAGGGTGAAGGAAGTCGATCTCCTACAGACTTTTGTAGGACTCCTCTAGCGACTGCGCACACGCCGTACCGGACACCAAAGAGCGTGAGGCGGGGAAACTTAATCTCCGACCAAAGGATTTTAGGAACACCAGACTATTTGGCGCCTGAGTTACTTTTGAGGTAAGATGAATTTTTTGCCTACCCCTTTGGGAAAAGGTCTGTGGTATGAGAAATGGAAGAACTCTCCGTTTTTGCAGATCTGGCTTAACAAATGAGAGGGTGTTAGCTTGTCAAGAGGTCATGTGCCTCTCGGTACATTGCTTTTAATGAGTTTTTGAAAAATGATGGAAGTTTTTACTTTGTACGGAAGCACAGTCTGAGTTTATATATGTTTGAAAAAATGCTTCTCCAATCTTCAAGTATACGCTTATTAACTGCTAAAACATTTTAAATGAGGAAGTCGCAGCTTAGTGTTAATTATTTTAGTTTGACGGGTTGTTTATGAAGTGTTGTAGGTACAATATTAATGTTTATATACTCGACAGACGTTCTGTCTTTGTTAGGAACTGTCAATATGATAATGCAAATGTCATTAGCAGTGATCACTCACCTACCATCAGGTAACTTAACTGGTAACTTTAACACCCAAGAGGAAGGATTGAAGATTTTATTACAACCGTGAATCATCATTCATCAATTCAGCCCAAAGACATCCACTGTTAGACATAAGCCTCCCCCAAGTGTCGCCACAGTGAACGGTCCTATGTGTCTCGCATCCATCGGATTCCCGCAACCCTTACCAGATCATCGGCCCACCTTGTAGGAGGCCTTTCAACGCTACGTTTTCCGGTACGAGGTCGCCATTCCAGAACCTTTTGGGCCCAACGGCTATCTGTTCTGCGAGCAATGTGCCCTGCCCATTGCCACTTAAGTTTGGCGATTCTTCGTGCTATGTCGGTAACCTTGGTTCCTCTGCGGATATCCTCATTCTTGACTTTGCCCATTGTGACTTGAAGCCTTCTGATGAGGCCCATTGTAAGCGACCACGTTTCGGAGCCATATGTCATCACTGGCAACACGCACTGGTCATAGACTTTCGTCTTGAGACACTGTGGTATATTGGACGAGAAGATACTGCACAGCTACCCGAACACTGCCCAGCCGATGCGGACTCGACGATTGACCTCTTTCTCGAAGTAAGACCTACCCAACTGGACCGTCTGTTCCAGGTACCTAAACGTAATCGTCCACAACTTCGAGTGTAGAGTTTCCGATCTTGATACTCCTATCAAGATCGGAAACGTTTCTAATTGCACCATCAGGACTTTGCCAGGTCCACCTTCTATGCTCACGCCCTCCTTCTCCAAAAAACTAGCCAGTAGAGGTCCTCGGTGGTTCCGACGTCCAAATCCAAATTGCCTCACTCGCAGCTCGTTGCCGTCTCGTTTGTCCAGTTTCGCGTTGAAGTCCCCCATGACCACGGTGAAGTGAGTCTTATAATCATGCATGGCTCTAGATATTTCCTTATAACCGGTCTCTACTTCGTCGTCGGGGTGTGTCGAGGTCGTGCATAAACCTGTATGACCTTGATGATATTCTGAGTATAAGGTACGCCACCCTGGTCGACACACTCGATCTTCACCACATGTTCACAAGGGACCTGTAGATGAAAAACCCGGCACCACTCTGGGACTGCTGTTCACCTACCTACCGTGAATAAAAAAATCCAATCTCTGTTATAAGAAATTGTGCTGCTTTTCTAATAATTTTTATTAAATCTGTTTCCAGACAGGGCCATGGCCCCGCAGTAGACTGGTGGGCGTTGGGAGTATGTCTTTACGAGTTTATGACAGGCGTTCCGCCTTTCAACGATGAAACACCACAGGCTGTCTTCAAGAATATATTGTCGCGAAGTAAGTTCCTATTAATCAAACTAATATTTACTGTTGTCATCAATGTTAAAGGTGTTTGTTGGTGTGAGCAATGTTCTGCATTGGCGGAAAGGTTAACTTGCTATTCTAGGACTTCTTTTTTCAGTACTTTCTTAGATACGAAATAATATTGTCTGGCTGATAGGCGTGAGTATTTGTTTTTATATTATAAAGAGAAAGTGCAAATTTTGAAAGTTATTTAATATGTGGAATGTAGCCCGTGAAATCCAGCACCTATTTGAAAATAATTTTACCGGAAAATCTAGGGGTGTGACGCTCAGCAAATGCTAATATGGTAAACCTTTGGGTATGGGCACGCTCAGCTGTATCAATTTTATTATATCATTCAGAGTCTACTCCACTTTGTGTTTTGTCTGTGTCGAAGTCGAATGAATAATTTTTATTCGATAATGTTTCAGACATCGAATGGCCGGAAGACGACGAGGCGTTGTCTCCGGAGGCAGTGAGCGCCATCGAGGCGCTGCTGACCATGGAGCCGGAGGCGCGGCCGGCGGCCGCCACCGTGCGAGCTATGCCCATCTTCAGGAACATCGACTGGGACAACCAGCTCAACGTAGAACCTCCTTTTGTACCCACCCTCGACGATGTCTACGATACTGGCTACTTTCAAGGTACTTTTATCCAAATTTTATTAAAAACTAGCTTCTGCCAGCGGTTATGCCCGCGTAAAAATAGGTTTCTCCATATACATTTTTAAAACCCATTTCATCTCCTTAGAGGTGGAGTTTCGTAAAATCCTGAAATTTCACATCATGATCAATCAGTGTATATTTTGTCCCAAGGGAACAAGTATTCTAAGTTTTATTACAGGACATGGTGTACTTGTGAGACAAATTTGATTCAAATCTGTTTAGATATTTGAGCTTGAAGAAGTAACAAATGTACTTATTTACTAAACTATAACTTCAAATAGCTTTGCTATAATAGCGAAGATTTTTAAGCATCTACATTGACATTATAAAGAAGTAGTTTGTTTTTTGTTTGTTTGTAGGAGGTAATCTCTAAAAGTACTGGTCTGATTGTGATAGTTTTTTCACCAGTAGAAAGCAGCTTTATTCCTGAGTGACATAGGCTATATTTTATGTACATGGGCGAAGCCGCGGGCAAAAGCTAGTTTGATATATTGCTAAATTAAAACTGTCTGTTGTCGGTTTTCTACCTCTTCACGTCTCAACGGTTGTACGGATTTGAATGATACTTGGCAGTGGCACACGGTTAGACCACTTCCTGATATAGGACACAGGATAATTTATATGCTGGGAGTATGTGTCGTTGGGATAATTATTGACTTTTACATAGGTGAAGCTGCTGCCTGAAGCTAGTATTGACTAAATCTTGTAAGTCAGGCACACGGACATGTGGTATTGTCTTTCGGTTACCTAGTTAATGAATTCCGCAGGTCAGATAGGCAGTTGCTTTATGTAAAATAGGTACCGGTATTCAGATGCATCCCGTTAGACAGAAAACTGACCGAAACCTGGTTGGAAAAGGCTAAACATATTGATTTATGTTAACCTAAAAATGATACCCTTTCTAAGATTTTCAAAATTTCTTGCCGAAGACATGAAACTGTTGGTTTAATTTGATTTTTAATGTCGGCACGACACATGTTCTTTATTCGATTACTTAATCCGATGTGACTAAATTTGATAAATTATGTCGGTCAAAGAAATAAATGAATTATCTTATCCTGTTTGCACAAAAATACATCAAGTAAGTATTTGTAAAAACTTTAAACAGCAATTAGTCATATTGTGCGTCTATCGTTAAATAAGTCGCACATTTTAGTACGAATTCCATGATGGATAAAAATATTTTTGATATTAGATAAGACAAAATAATTTTACGATTTTTTCTTTGTTTCAGCTCGAAATATTCTTCAACATCTGCATGTCTCTAACTTCGACATGTAACATAGAGGATATTAGATAATATGAATTAAAATGTATTAGTCAATATAACGTGATAATGTAATGTGTATACCCAAAATCTAATATTGTAATTATTTTTACTTACAATAATGTACTAACCAAATCCAAAATATAGACTGAATTGCCATTTCACTAAGTATTTGTACGGATTATATTTTTGTGTTTTGTTTTTATTGTAATACTCAGTGTTCAATCGTGTAGTTATGATTTAAAAAATAAATAACAGTAATTTCGAAATATAGTAATTTTTTGTATAATTTAGAACCTTAAATTAAATTGGCACAATTTCCATAAAGTTAAAAGTTAATATTGCTGCAACTAATTAAGAAAATCAAGGTCGTTTGGTTGTTTTTCTCAAAATAGTTGTGCTTAAAATTATTCATGGAATAATGATTCTCAAGAGTAACGTTCAATTTCGTTGTTGGAATTGTACTTCAATTTGAGTACTCCATAATTTACTGGGCGTTTTTCTGGATCCAAGGGAGGAAGTATGTGACACGAGTGTAGACTCCGGGATACTGGCCTTTGCCGCAACCGATGCCCCACGACACGATGCCCACTTGCGTCCAGCGACCGTTCTCGTTCACCATTAGAGGGCCACCACTGTCACCCTGTAGAAATTTAAAATAAATAAAAGACATGCTGATCTGTACATTATTTTAGATACCGTCATCCTATATGTCGTAGCCGTATTGTATTCGACGCCGTATTAAAATTTCTGCAGACTGAAATAGGAGGCCCCCGTAGGGCGTGTCCGTCTACCCTATCCATGCTTTTTATGGATCGGTTCTCTGTAATGTAGAGGCAACCACATTACAGGGCCTTTTTTCAATCCGGTGCGCAAACTTAATACTGGCTCTTATACGATACGTCTGCGACATATCTATGAACTTACACTGCAGGAATCCATACTAGCTTTGCCAGCACAAAGCATGTGCTCCACAATACCGCCTGGGGCAGCTCCGCCGTATTTTAACCTGCACTCCTGGTTTGACCAAACCGGAATCGATACCTCTTGAAGCACAGAAGGCTGAGGTCCACCTTCACAAGACAAAACAAAGTATGATGAATTCGTAAAGAAAAGAAAACAAACAAAAACAACCTAAATTCTTTACCAAACAGTATCAAAGGTATTGTTGAAAAAATATGCTAAAATCTTTTGTAGTATGACAATTCGCTTTTGTCCTTAATGATTCCCGTTGTATCTAAAATGACTTCGTTCTTACTAAACTGTGAACAATTTTTTTCATTGTAACAAATTATTCAGTTGGTGTGTGATACTTACTCTCACGCAAACTTCCCCATCCAATGACAGTGGCGACTTTGCCCTGATATGTGGATCTGCCACCAACTGGCATGCAAATAGGACGAATGTTCTTCGTGAAGGACACCGGCTGATCGAGCGTTAGAACGGCTACATCGTTGTACTGAAATTGATAAACATATTCTAGTTCTAGTAAACAATCTGGCTGGAAGAATTTTATCTGGTTTAAGAAGTGTGCTTACTAAAGTACGCATGTCAAAGCCTCGGTGTCTCACGACTCTCTTGATTTTCCTTTCAATGTGTTGAGTCTCTGTATTGGTTCTAATGTTGTAGTCTCCAAGCCTTGCTGTCAGGCGAGCTACGTCCCATGAGGTCATACTGGAAATAGTCCACGTGTTATAAAAAAAGACAAAGAAATAAAAAGTTTATTTTTGCCTACACAACACAAAAAAAAAAAAACAAATTCACTTTTCTAATATTTAAAACTGAAGAATTTGTTTGTACGTGCTAATTTCAGAAACTACTTAAAAATTCTTCTACTTGTTGGGTACGCCATTTATCGAGGATAGCCGAATGTAGGCTATATAACATGACACTACGACTATACGACAACACGGGAGCGGAGCAGTAACCATAGACGCGTTTGAAACCGTAGTTTGTTCCTATATTTTCTATGTAATATATATATTAGATTAAAATTAAAGTCAAGGTTTTCCTTTCAGGAGCATCGTTCATCAATTCATTATGAATAGAGGTAGAGGTATCGATTCCTTTGCGTAATTGTGTAACGATTCAATTATCTGAAGTAAATTGGTTTTTCTCTAATACTTACTGTGCCACACAATGTGCTGCAGAAAGAACATGCCGGTCATCCATAAGCGAGCCTCCACAGAATTGCCGTCCTGCGTTGAATAGTGCCACGATCCATGGCCATTCGTTAAGCTCGGCATTATGCCCTCCTACAATACGTTCCTCGTCTTGGAATGTGCTTTCATAAGTCTAAAATGTAATTAAGATTTCAGTTAAATACATAGTGAACAATGACGAAGAACAGAACTCTCACCTCTCTCTTGCCTTTATTGGCTGGCTTGAGTGGAGATTCGCAAGAGCAAACGCGCTCGTTTTTGGGGACACATTTATTGAGTGTGCAAGTCACCCTCTGCCTTTTATCAATGGGTATTAAAAACATTGTTCAGGCAGGGGCCATAGTGTTAACATAGTTCCATGTTACCAATCCACTTAAGACTCCAAAAACCATAGTCCTATTATTTTGTTTTGCATATTATGTCGCAATAGTTTTTCAAACCGGGGGTTGTCCTTGGGTGCACTAGTATAGCGCGTACAGGGATAATCGTCGGTTGGTATCACCTTCCATTATAATAACCTAAAGGGCCTCTGCGAGTTGGCTTCGGCCCCTTGTACGCCTCTACAAGGCCCAGGACCTCAGCGTCCTGAGATAAATAAACGAATAATTATAATATCATATGTATTAGCTTTATTGTACCTATATTATTACTTTTGCTAGCCTTCATTGTTTCCCAATGCATAGTCCTTTTCTCCTTTCAAACCTTAAGCGATATCTGACCAAGCTAGTTAATTAGGTATTCTATTTTCAGCTAGTTCTGTCTTACTGCAAGGCAGGGTAGCAATCTTTTATTACATAAATGAAGTGCCACATCTTTTCTCTGATCTTAAAAATTCTGATGCAGACTACAAATAAAACCATTACAAATTCAAAAATATCGTACCTGAGCTCCGTTCTTGATACCACAAGAGCCGTCCACGGCAGGTTGAGAGGGGTGAACGGGTTTTGCAGGTACACTTGGCTTCGTAGGGTAGGCTGGCGCCCATGTCTAAATCATAAATTATTTGATCAATATTGATTTGATCATTTTGACGTTATAATTGGGCAACTCACAACGTAACGTGACAACCGACTGGGCACAAATACTTTGAGGGTAATGAAGACTCGAGAAAAAGAAGAAAACGTCGTAACGAAAAAAAGGATAAGTGTATTTCTAATACTTTTACCTGTTTGGTTGTGCTAGGAGGTCTAGTTGCCCAAGTGGTCGATGACGCAGGGAAATTACTCGGCGGCTTTGTTACTCCCGCAACTGTTTACAATAATTTTAGTATCAGGTTGACATCAAAATCCTGGTTTTTTCTCGTTCTTTAGGTTTTTCTTACCCAAAGATGGCGGATGTGTGGGCGCAGTGTGGTCGGGCGGGTGGGTCGGGAGAGGGGGGATCGTTGGCGGCCACTGCGCAGGGATCTGCCGGAAGACGTTGTTGTTGCCGTATGACCATCTCGTCAATGCTGATAGAACACCGCCTGAAAGTCTGTTACGGTACTAGTTAAGATTTGTTATTCAGTTAGTTCAATTGACTCGCACAGTGGTACAGCCGACCGCACATCAGTGGTGTGTTGGCGCCCGGCGTAGTACCAATTTTCAATAGAATAAAAGGCCAGATTATTCTGGTTATGCCACTACTGATGTGTCGTTTTACGTAGCGTTATCGTTTACAAACTCACCCCGCAAAAGCTGGTAGCTGAACTGGTACTGCGGGCTGCAGATAGCCAAATCGCTGAACATCAGGCTCCTGCTGCGGTGGAGTTCCCACTGGCTCCGTGCAGCATACACCAAAAACCTTAATATCAACACAAATTCATTAGCACTCTTTAACAATACGACGGGATGAGATGTTCTCATTTGTTTGTCCGTAGTGTTATGTCCACAATAAAACTATTTTCTGTGTTTATTCTGTTAATGTGCTAGTAGGTGATTTGATTATTTACTACTCGATACTGTTGCTTGATGATACTCCAGTATAACAGATGTTATACTGGCTATGTTGTAGCGAAAATACAATAAATGTTCAACTAGAAATAAAATTTCAACTAGAATAGATTATATGGCCTGCCATTGCCATTTTCTTTTTTGTGGGTCCTTCAAGACATGACAAAGTTCTCTCTTGTTACCTATAAAAAGTACCTACGACACGTTTCATTCATTTTAGTATAGTAACGTTTTATTAATAAGTACCTACGTGTTGAAAAAAAATATTCTCATAGAAGACTACAGTTACAGGTATACATGAGAATCAATGATACATGAGGTATACAAATACTGATTATTTTTAAGATTTACATTATATTTTGTATTTTTTTTAGTTTAAGTCTAACGCATTCAATAATGGCACAACATAGTACCTATGTTTTAGTTTTTTTTTTTTATGTTTAGGTAGTAGGTACCTCCATGTTTTCTTCGTTGACGTAGCTGCACGTGTCGTAGTGCCCCATCACCCAGCCGTCCCAGCCCGAGAAGTCTGCTACTTTGAACAACGGGTAGCAGTCACGGAAACTCTTGCATGATCCTTTCTTGCCAAGAGTCGTTTCGCAATCCATTCCGAACGCTCCATCTGTCTGCTAAGGAGTCAGGAATGCATATGATTGTATTAGAAGTCCGGTCAATTTAGACATCTGAGGTTAAAATAATTCGCTAACAGCTGAAAATTGGTAGGATTGAAAGTCCTCATCGATCCGACACAAGAAAGAGCCGGTTACAAAAAGGAGTCTCGGGATTTTCAGCAAAACGGTAGAAAATGTGCGATAAAAGAAATGGTCGTGGCGTAAAGTGTATATGGTCACTCAACCCAGCCATTCGCCAAATGCCAAACGGCATTTCATGGTAACACAGCTTTGTTTATTATTTTATTTTATTGAGATTTTCATTATATATTTTTTTTATCCAAGGGATTTTCGTACAATAATGCGAGGCTTCCGGCGACTGGGACCGCAATTAACTAGGACCGCGGTCTCGGTCGCCGGATCCGTAAAAATTAAATAATTTTCTTTCGGCGACTGGGACCACTCATAAATGATAACTAAAATCAAAAAATGTACAGTCAAATGAAAATTTTTTAGATGTAATAATTGGAGAAAAATCTTTTTTGATATAAAAACATCATTTATCATCATGATTATAGACAACTTTTCTAAATAAACTTCTTTTATACTCATTATTTAACTTATATAATATATAACCGACACATGTATGTAGGTACCTAAACTGATTACATACACCGATGAGTTTGCAAGCGGCGCAAGTGCACTATCACTATTATAGGTAAAATACCTGAGCGGTCGCAGACGCGCGCGCGTATTTAAAACGGCTGTTTTGTTATTGTCTTAAAACTAACAAGTAAAAAAAAAGTTTCTTTCAAATCAGTACACCACCACTCACATCACACAATTTGCAACAAATATTCAGCGCAGTACCTAGCGTTTACAATGATCTAATATGACACTGTCTGATGCAAAATTTGATTTTCTTAAACTGATAAGCTTCTTGTGAGTGATTGGCCAACCCACTCATCGGGCGATGCAAAATTTCCCGTTTATAACAAAAAGGCTAACTGACCTTGACATCGACAGGCAAAACGGACTCGAGTTAGAGAAGGATAATATTATACAATCATACAATGCTAGTCCCTTTGTGTGTGTTTACCTGCATGTGTGAATTATGTAAAAACGGGCTAGCTTAATCTGTTACTAAGCGCATAGGGTAAAATCATGTTTAGAACGAGTCAATGATATTCATATAAATAATATAGAAATTATTTCGTTTGACTGTACCGATTTTGGCTTGAATAATAGTTTTTTTAAGTTATCTATGAGTGGTCCCAGTCGCCGGAAGAAAATTGTTAAATTTTTACGGATCCGGCAACTGGGACCGCGGTCCTAGTTAATTGCGGTCCCAGTCGCCGGAAGCCCGTGGCTTCTCTTATGTGGTAACTATTCTATTAATTTTATAAATGCGAAAGTTTATGAGGATGTACGGATGCACTCGTATGTATCGCGCAAAAACCACTAGGCAGATGAACTTAATGATACACAATGCTATCAACTATAATTATGCAGTTTCATCGACAGCATGTTCAACAAGTAGAATAATTTTTTATAGAGGATGGAGCCGATATAAGAAACTAACATAGTTTCAAAATATCAAGATGAAACAGTCGCACTATAATGACGTCACAATCACGCCACACATCATAAGTAACAAAAACAATATTTATATACAGCAGTGCCCTCAAATGCTACGGCCATCTATTTTCCACACAGACTATAAGCTTTGGGCACGCCATGATTATGGCGGTAAGTCCCCTCTTTAAGGAGTGGCTGGAAAGACAACATAGTGTCCTTATTACACCGGATTCGTGGGGAAGTGACGCCCGGATGTCACCATTGTGTAGATCGCCCGGAGGACACGGTGGGGCATACGGTAGAGGTGGACGCCGCCTAGGCTGAGCACCTCTGTGTCTTCGTGGGGGCGCTCGGCGGCAGCGATCTCTCGCGTCGGGCCTTGGTAGAGGCCATGGTCCGCAGCGAGGAGGAGTGGCACGCGGTTGCCTCCTGTGAAGCTGGGGCGCGAGGCACCAGCCGCCGGGATTCCGATCCTGATTTCCAACCACTGTAGGCGCGGGCTTGCGGACAGTGAGCAATGGGTAGCTCGCTGTCCGACCGTTCGGTAACCATCCGGACCGAGCCCAAGTCGTTGACGGCGCGGCGCCTCAAGGAGTTGTCAGCAACTGCAGGGGCCCAGTAGGGTCGAATCCTACTGGGGCCATGGTTGATGCGAAAGAGATCAAACAATGGCAAAGAAGGAAAAGGAGTGGGTTTTTAGTCAGTAAAGTCTGACACACCCTCTCGCTTCGCCCAAGTGCGGGAAATGTCATTAGATGACACCTAAAAATAATAAAAAAATAGATAAGTACTAAACATCATAAAATTAGCTCAGATAAAAATTATCTAAACAGTTACTTTTTTCCTAAGAGCTACCGTTTTTGAGATAATTAATTATTCATAAAGTTGAAAAGGTAATCGTCGTAATATGTACACGTTTTCACGCCACCCTTGAAGTACTTTGCGCGTTTTTAGGGTTCCGTGATCTTAATAGGATTATTTTGTTGACAGTTTTTTCCTTTTGTATTATGATGATTACCTCTTCTCAAAAACGAAGGCTCTTAGGAAAAAAGTATTCAGACATTTTTGTACATTTATCCGATCTAAAATTTTTATCCGACCTAATTTTAAAATTAAATTTACCATTTTGCAGAAATTGGCGAAAAACAGCGTTTTTGTGTTTTTTTTTCCAGGTGTGGGATCGATGAGGACTTTTTAGATTTCATTTGAAATGATTGTGTTTCGAACAATCCTATCAATTTTCAGATAGTTGCGAATATTATTGTATACCCCTATTTTTCAGATATCGAAATCATTATCAAATGGAATCACAAACTCTATCCTGTCCAAAGTTTAAATTCCATTACAACCAATACTTTTTAGGACTTTTTTATTTATTACTAACTAGCTATCTCCTGCGGTTTCACCCGTGTCTTTGGTTTCTGCTCCGCCTCTATTGGCATATATGTAGGAACATATATTCCATTCCAAATAGCCTTCCTCGAGAAATGGGCTGTCCAACACTAGAAGATATTTTCAATTCGTTCCAGTAGTTCTTGAGATTTGCGTGTGGTACGAAACAAACTCTTCAGCTTTACTCGTATGACATTATGTTCACTTAAAAATCTACTGAGAAAACACAATAATGAAGTCGATAGTCGAGTTGTGGCGATGAACTAAAATTATCGCGACTACTTAAGTATAATCCTGCTTAATCTAAGATAGTAAACAGGAAGCAGTAAATACCTAAATATGATTATTAAATAATTTTCAACTCATACCTGCCGCTGCAGCAACAATAATTGCTTTCCATCGCGAGTCGAGTTCGATGCGTCGCGCTTCACACGTCCTACATGCGCTGTAAAAATAAAAATTAATTCTAAAATAAAAATCCTAAATGTAATTATAAAATTAATCAAATATTTCCTTGGTTTAATTTAAATAGAAAATTAAGTTCCAGCTAGCTCAATATTATTAAACAATTAAAAATTATTTTTATAAAGTGTACAGTCAGAAAAAAATACAACAAATGCTTTTTTAAATTCTTGTTTTGCTAAGCCAATTCTATTTATTATTGATTTAAGTTCCGTTAATCTAGAAAATTAATACTTCCAATAATATAATTACTATTTAAACAATAATTTATTTAAATTGAAAATCTAAAAATAATGTTTTCAAAAACAAAGTTATAATTCGTTACACTGCAATCTTTTAAAACGATCAATAAAAAATGTTCGATCCCTTTTTATGATCGCTAATCAACAGTATCGTTTGTAAATTATTGCAATTTGGCAATATAATAAAAGTAAAGAATGTTAAGAGAGAACGTACAAAATAAGAACACGTGTTGGGTACGTTGAACCTGTCAGTAAATGACAGCAGCAAATTAGTTGTTTATGATTAGTCCCCAACATCACAACGCAAATGAATAACGGTCGCTTTAATAAACACCAAGGAGCATGTTTTTTACCATGCTCTAAAAAGTATAACTGCGATTTATAGATATTAATTATTATCTGTCGCTAAAACCTGTTTTGTGACTAGTACATGATTATTAATTGATAGTTAATTAATTCATTGAATCTAAATTTATAAAATGAGTTTTCCATGTCAAAGTAATGTATTTATAGATGCAAAATAATGCGTAGGCCTTACTTAAAAGTCTACGAATTCTGTATCTTTTACATGAATTTTTAAATTGTGACACATTGAGATGCAATAGTTCAATGTGTCACAATTTCCTCAAAGTGTGCTTATTCGAAAAATCGTTTTATTTTTTCTTTAATATTCATCATTTATTCCAACTAAATAAAGTCTTTGACCTTATAGGCAAAATTGCACCATAATTTAATTCGTATTTTTACTATTTTGGTAAGGAACCCTAACAATGACTAAATGCTTGCTTTTGGCAAGTGCTTGATTCGACAGTCGAGTAAACGAACTTTGCCAGCGATTATCGTAAACATCGGGGAAATTATTATTCTAAAGGCGATCTAAAACATAGCTGGTGTACAACAACGTACGAAACGTATCGTAAACATGCATGTTATTTATTTCGGATCGCTGCATAACGGTTTCCGTTATATTCAAATCTTAGAATGCCATGTGCAGCATGTCAATAACATAATGACCTAAATAAGCCTACAAAGTTTCAGAAATAAGTCTGTTTTTTGTCTTATGAATGCATTAAAATTGAATGACATTACTCTTGGATAGACAGAGATACAGATGAGTAAATAGCCATTTAAAAGTAAACTGGTCGGGATAGTACGTACATTTTTTAAAAGGCCTACAAGTTAAATTGTAGACGCGTAAATAACTGACCTTGAAGATGTAGTTGATGTTGAATCGCATTCGAATTACGACCGAGGGTCCTAAATAATTAAACCTGATTTTCTGAGATGCCTTAATGAAAATATACAACCTTTAAAGGTTCCTAGATTTAAAATGAAAAAATCGTTTCTTATCCATTTTATTAAAGAAAAATAAGCTTTACAGTCTAACTTTGAGAGAAGATTTTGCTCTGCTGTGTTGACTGCATCGCTATTTTAATAGCATGCAGTGGTATGCCAACTGACGCGACACCTTGAACTTGATACTAATATCAAGTTATTTAATTCCACTGTTGGGTGGGGCCTACAAAGGAATATACAACAAGTAGTGACAACTTTTAAGTTTGCATTACTCTATTAAATAAAAAACTAAGTCAAAATGACAATTACGATTTTTTACGCTCAGCTTTGTCACGACCATAAAAAGTCTGTTCGGTGACGCGCATAAATCTAATAACATTTGCTTCTGGATTCCGGGTTCAGCAGTCTATGCTGAGGAAATGTCAGCGGCGTCATCCCGCTTCAATCGCCAGTCTCCGATCTAATTAATGTCCTCGAAGTAAGTCACAAAAAGTTTAACAACTTGAGCCGTGGCATGGACAATGATGTGATTGATGTGATCGCCTTTGGATGTGTGGGCGTATGACAATTTGCATTGAATTGATCCCATAGGTATTTCCGAATAATAGCCCACGTGCTTTAAAAGTTCTGAGTACCTACCAACTCAATTACGGGTTAATGACCATTGGCTTCACCAAGTTCCAGTACCTAGTACCTACACGGAGGTTGACGTTGTACTATAGAGATATTTCTATAAAGTGTAGACCTCTGTTATAATCGTTATTTTTTTTGTTAGTTTTTAAATCAACTTGACATTTATTACCGATCACAGTTTTTACGATGGACATACATCTCAGTTGCAAATTTTAACTTTCTCTGGCCTCAAAACCCCATACCCACATGTGTCGTCCATTGTTTTGAATCCTCGCAATACAAATACTGGACATTATACTCATTCTATGAATAAGCCGTACGTGAGTGAGTAAACCTTTATGAACTGTTTAATTCATGAATCCCCAAGCGACCACCGGTGGCCGCGCATCTATTGTCTTACTATTGTGTCTCTAATTGACGGTATCTGAAGGGTTAAAGTACACACCTCAGTAGGTGCAGCTATGGTCAGTAACTCGATTTACTTAAAGAATAACAAATAAGGAGGAGGAGGAGGGTGTATGTTGCTCCCGACAATGCAAACGTAGCACTTTTTTATCTTGTCGCTTTTTGATATTCTTTAAGTTTAAAAAAAATTTTGTTGCTAGCTGTACAAAAACGAATAAGTTATAGCAGTAAAAAACAATAAGCAATACAGTTATTATTATTAAAATTTTGTCAATTCCGTTTATAAACAAAAAAATTGGATATCCGCTTACCGTTTAAAATAACCGCATCATCGGTATAAAACGCACCATCAGCCGCTGAGAATCCATTCGTCTCGACGACGGAGTCACTCCCGTAGCCCAACGCTAAGAGTCCCGCCCAAACAATAGTTAATTTAGACCCTATCAACATTTTATCGCTCCGATAAATTCGGCATTAACTTAGAGTAAGATATACAAGAAGGATAGTTTAACTTTGTTTGGTTCGCGTCGCGGGTGTGTGCAGCCCGCAAGGAGTCGCTTCGCAAAATGCTTCGGGCTCTTGACTCCGCGCCTTTATAATATTTTTGCACAGACGCTCTAATTTAGGTAAAAAGATATCAGAGCTTTTTCTCCTTTTGTACTGACATTTGCCGACCAATACATGCGAGCGTTATAAAATATGACAACCATTTCGTTCGGCATGACCGAAAAGGAATATTCGATTGATGATGTTTATTTTTGCTGCATTCACAAATTTTAATTAAAATATATATTATAATAATGGGATCAATGAACCTTCTAAGAATTAGTTATATTTCAATGGAATTTCTTTTCAATTAAAAGAATACAGTTTACAAAAGTTGTTTAACAAAATAAAAAACAGGGAGTTATAGCTTTGTACACGCCACATTTAAAAATTAAAACGTAATGGCACATAAACATATCGAAAAACACTCTTGGAAAAAAAAATGGGAGTTGTAAAGCGTATTTATTTGATAAAAGCTTTGCCGCAAAAATGTTTGCTACGCGCTACAACTTGTTACTTTTTTTTATTTCTAAAGATTAATATATATTTTTAACTTTATCTCTCTTTCAAATAAAACCAACCAACTTAGTAGACATAATCTTTGACAAGGATCCCAAAAAAGATGTTGGGAATCAACCACCCTTAAGCTTTTAGTGTGATTTTTCCTGTTTACAACGTTAGGATTTTGATGCATGAGATCCGATAATCCCACCTATCTGACATGTATGTAGGTAAGTGCCTAAAACCTCAACAGGCATTCGGTTTAATGTCAGTGACCTTTCCGAAATGAAGGAACTGTCCATCGTCAGTGTCGACAGCTTGCTTACTACCTATAACAAATTTATATTACATGCAGTACACTTTGACAGGTGATTTGCATTCGATACTTAACACAGCAAAAAATATAGGTTTGGAAGACAGTAATATAATTTTTGACGATTTCTTCGGTATGTGTTTTGGGTATTGATTACTCACAGTACTCGCACACAGCATTCGTTACCTGAGCATATTTGCATATACCCAAGTTCGTCATGCCCCTGTTTTTAAAGGAGCGTCCAGAGCTGTTCAATCTGTCAATAAATCTGTCAAGCCATGTGGCAGCAAAACCTTGACTAGAAGGGTTAAATAATAGTTTATTGAAGAGGGTCTGAAACAAAATACAAATGCTCCACTAGGAGTCTTTTCTGTGTCATATCGTGTTTAAAAAGTGACGACGCTTTCGAATGTTAGGTAGCTATTGAAAAGTTTGTTTAGATCACACGCCAACAAGATCAGAATATCGATATCAACTGACGCTGCGTGGCTAGAACAGAACAGAACTATTGGATTGAAGCGCGAACAATATTAGCGTCATTAATCTTTAAATGTCCCGTTACATCAATGTCGTAGATCAGTATCTGTCGGTGCTGTGCAAAAATGTAATACGGCCTGACACTACTTACATTCACATTTTAAACAATGTCCATTGCGTGGGCATAACATTTAAACTTTGTGGCGCTTCGTGAGGGCCAAAAACAACGGATTATACGGATGTATTGTGTTTACTCAAGTCAAGTTTAGAGTGGCGATGACATGAGACGCCCAACTTGCACATAACTGAACTGTTTTGGCAAGAATTGCTAATTAATTGTATTTTCTTTCTTACAAATTTAAGATTTAGCCATGACAGATTGTTTTTATAAATATGGAATCCATTTTAGATTTCTAAGTGTTCTCCTTTACAATACCATTTTTTTATTCCATGTCAACAACAATTAAATGCTTGCCAAACATTTGTCATGCGCATATAGACGCATCGTCATCATAATGTCTTAGTTCCATTCTTGGAATTTTATGGTCACCGGTAAACCGAGGCCCTTAGAGACTTATTGCTTAAAAGCAATTTGACAATCTTGAGACATAGGTACCTATTTGTTACAAAACTCCTCCTTAGAGACAATCATAACAGTCTCTTTGTGTAAGTAGACCAAATTCGTCATTGCAGCCGAGGCGGGATCGGCGTTATGGAGTCGAGATTGCAATGCTCTCGTGTATCCAATGATATTTGTGTTGTATTGAAAATGACAAATTATCTACACTTATATATATATTATATATAATCTATACTTATAATAAATCTGTAGAAGTGAAAATTCTGTAAAACCGAACATCATAATTAATAGCACCTTTTAACCATTTTTTTTTTGTAAATACTAGCATACTTCCCTACGCTACCCTACACTACTCTACTTTACACTACTCTACTCTACACTACCTACACTACTCTACACTACTCTAAGTACCTACACTACTCTACTCTATACTACTCTACCCTACTCTACCCTACTCTACCCTACTCTACCCTACTCTACCCTACTCTACCCTACTCTACCCTACTCTACCCTACTATACCCTACTCTACCTAACCAAACTTCACATAAACCATCTACTAAATACTTAGTCCGAACAAAGCCTAAAAATTTGGTTTGGATAGGTGAGCCCGTTCTTGAGTTATAAAATAACAACGAAAAGTGGCATTGATTTTTATATATATAGACTAGCTCACCCGCGTACATAAAATAAAATATAGCCTATGTCACTCAGGAATAAAGCAGCTTTCTATCGGTGAAATTATTTCAGCAATCAGACCAATACTTTCAGTAATTACCTCCTACATACAAAAAAAAACAAACTTTACCTCTTTATAATGTATTATATTATATTACTAGCTTTTGCCCGCGGCTTCGCTCGCGTTAAATTCGGGGTAACACGGTTCTCCTTTCGGCTTATTTTTTCCCCGACATCTTTAACAAATATCGTCAATAAATTTGTAATATATCGTTAATAAACTTGATTGGACTAATTTATTTTTCGTTTCCTGAAAAAAAAAATTGTGGACGGTTGTTCAGTTTCGTCTACTGACCAAGCCCTTAAAGTTTACGGACGGCTGTCCCTTACACCTTGTATTGTGGGGTTTTTTAACATGTGCGGGGAAAAAATTGGTTGACAGTTTAAGGGTTCTGTTACATTGTGAGAAATAGGGTTTAATTAAATTACATTGTGGGTAATATTTAACTTCTTGGGGATATTGTTCATATTAGCGTGGCCTTACACGCTCTTGGCCGGTTTTTATAATATATTATGCTTAATATCTCTCAGAGAAGTATCGATTTTTGCTGATAATATTATCAGTAAAAATCGATAATTCTTAAAATTTAATGTTATTTCATATTTATGCTATTTTCCATGTCCAATCGAGTAAGTCCTGAAATCGAGTTGTTGTATGCATGCTTATTATTCCATTGCAGACTGGTTACGTTAATAGTTGATATCGAAATTTTGATCCAAATAGGTAATATTACAAGATCTTGTTTTTTATTTTTTTATTTTTGTAGTCCCAGGTACCATGATAGTGAAATTGGAAACAAGACTGGCGATTAATTTATGTTACAGTGCGTTTCACTTAAGACGTTCCTTTGGCGTAATGTTGGCTCCCCTGTCTGTCTACACAAAAAAGAAGGGAAAAAGGAAAGAGTTGCATACTCTACCAAAATTGTTCCCCGAAATGCGCAAAGAAATCGGGTTTAACGGTAGTTGCAGCACTTTTTGGAGAATTATGAGAGGAATGGGACTTTATTTAAAAAAAGCAGGTCTAAAAGGACGTTGTAATAGAGAGATAAGATATTGTGGCATGGCGATTTCGGTATTTGAAAGAATTGCAAGACAATCGGAATTTAGCCCAGCGCCCTATACTTTATTCAAAAATAGTAAAAAGAAAAACAAAAAAAAAAACGCAATTGTTAAAAGTAACGAAGTATCAGTTAATCTCCCTAATATTGAGTAATTTAAATGCTAAAAATATTGCAACACTTTTTTCCGTTTTGCCAACATTACGGCAAAGGAACGTCTTAAGTGAAACGCACTGTAGCTCTCATTTAAGTCAGTCGATAGCTCTCCATATTTCACTAGAAACAGCTCCAATAAAAGTATTATGGTGCCCCACAGACAAGGCAACTTGATTTGAGAGTTGCGGCAACAGACAGTTCGCTATTGGATACTTGACTCATTTTTTTAAATGATTGTTTCAAAAGTAACGATAAACAAAATCGCAAATTTTAAAATCCGTTTAAAATTTATGGAAAAAGGATCCACCAACCAGGTACAATGTGACTTCACCGCCATTAAGTTACGCGCGTAGAAAAAGATAACGAGACGTTCCCACGGGTGACGCACACTCTTCCTCATATAAATATTTGATCAATTTTGATTGCGGTATTCAGAAATTTAATGATATTTCTGAATACCGGAATTGTTGTTTGTTACAAAATGTTGTACAAAAATAAACATAGGCAAGTACCTAGTTGACTACCTACATATCTAAATGACATTTTCCTTATCATTTTAAGAAATTGCACAAGCAGAGCAACTTAAGAAGCTGCTTTTCCACTCGCTTATCGTCAACGTCGAAAATGATTTAAAAGCTTGTTCGCGATGTTTGACGAAAAGGCAACGCAAAAAAAGAGAGATAACGCCTGAAAACTGTTAGTATTCGGTAAATCCGTGATTTACTCGAATATTTTACAAAAACTTGTTCCAGGAAATACCTGTTTTTTTAAACACTTAGTTTTTCAAAAAAAAATTGTCGTCATTTAAAATTTTAATCAAATCTATAGTTTTACTTTTTTGACTTTTTAATTTTTGGGTAAATTATGAAGTGTCAAAGTTACAAAATAGCAAATTTTTAGAGCTTTTGACTGGATTAGTGTTTCACAAATTTAGAAATTGATTTCAATAGAAGCCTAAATAATATCCACAAGATATTGTATTTCCAAAATATTTAATGAAAAATGTGTAATAACGTCATAATTGGTTAAGAGCGGTTGTATGAAAACCAGTGTAAATGTGTGTCGAGTTGTATCCGCTTAAGTTGCAATTTTCGGCAATCGACAAGTTTTTGATTGCTGGTCTGTGTAACAAAACCAATTCCAAATTGCAGCAACAGTCAAGGAGTGTACCTACTACGTGAGCTCGACAAATGAATGTGCGATTATCGCTTGTGCGACAAAACTACTGCAGCTCACCAGTTCCAATGCACACACGAACCTCGACATCACGACCTAGGTAACTTGCGATTATGCGACAGTAGTTCGACACTACGGTAGTTCGACAAACAATAATTGTGCGACTACTATTTGTGTGAATACTGTAATTCGACAGCACGTTGGTCCAGTTCTACGGTAGTTAGTCTAGGTAAGTACCTGCCAACATAGCTTGACTAGCCTTGCTCCGCAGGGCTCCTTCTTTTGGGTGGTTATAAAAAAATAATCACGAAGCTCATGTTTCTCTAGGGTAATTGTAAGCCGCTGTACAGTTTTATCGTTTTGTTTTGTAGGGATAATCGTGCATCCATTTGTCAAGCTTAGGTACGTAGAACACTTTGTGTCAAGTAGCAGGTTCCGGCAACTAGCAACTGCAACGCGTGGATCTACTTCATTCCCTTTCTGTCCACCGTAGTCTTACTCAAAGCCCACAAACTATAATCAGATCATTATTCAAGCAAACGATAAGAGTAGGTGCGTCAACTAGAAATAGTCTGCGGAGAGCCTTACTACCAATCTTTAGATGCGCTTGTAAATAAGTTTAGAATGGCAAAAGATCGTCAACCTCAGTAATAAGGATAAATTAATCAATCTAATGAACAATAATTATTATAACAGCATAGTATGTAGTGCGCTTTTTGTCACATCTGATGATCTTACATTAATTATTATGCCGTGAACGTTTACCGTTATTCTAAATTACTAACATTTGGAACAACGTGTTCCATATACAGAGAAACTTAGGTTTATTATCAAACAAAGCTGTACTTTTAACAATGACAAACGATATTTTTTAAATTATGTACTATAAAAATGGAAGACACATATGTGATTTAGAAGATATTATACCTAACCTACCTAGATATTATACCTAACCTACCTACTAGGTATAATTATAATTTATTTTTTATTTTCAATAGCAGCAAAATTGACACTCATACCTAATTGGTTGTGATTAATTGGGACGAGCTTCTGTGTTTTATTGTGTTGTATTTTATTAGTTTTTCTAAATAAAGGAACCTGTTTAGATACAGCTAGATTGACTCCTTACTTGCCGAATTAATGACGTAAAAAACCAGCCAAATGCGTGTCAAAAGGAAACAAAGAAAGTTAAAAGAATATCGACCCTTTTAGGAAGAACATAATAGTAAGGGACATATTGTTGTGTTGTAGTGTTAAATATAAATGTTATTAATGGCTGTAGGTACTTTAAAAAACAAAACATACTACTGCTGATCAATTAAAATATGTCCTATTAACATATTTTTTTTATTTGTTTTATTTCATTTTCATCACAATATTCCATTGTTATGAAATAAATGCCTTATGACTTAATAGTACATTATGATATAAGTGTGACTGTAATGTTAGTGATTACCGTCGAGGCGGTATTTAGATCTAAGAGAGCTGAGAACGGTAATCATTAATTACTCACGTGTATCTTACGACGTTTTTCAATAAAAAAAAAAACAAAAACAAAAACAAAAATAAAATAACTGTAAAACTAGGAAACTTTTGTGGCGGGAAAATCTGTTTTCATGCGCGCCCATTTTTTCTTTTTTTTTTCTCGTAGGGGTCGACCTGCGCCCATCCTGATAAGATAAATGTAATAAAATGATGGCGGTGGAGAGGTTGAGCGATAAGGTTTTAACTACATTATAGCACTAGTAAACGATGATGTGTCGGACAATGGAGCACGCTTGCCTAGAAGTAACCTATTCACTAGACTCCTAGGTTATAGCTATCAGCTATGATGAATGTGTTCCCAAATCGCTTTGTACGTATGGGTGGGATGTCCATTATGTACCGGTGGCTGTACGTCTTGTGATCCTATGATGGATAGGACTTGGTGGCATTCAATTGTGCAATTCCAATGCACACTCCCCGAAATGTAAACGATAGAATACCGACAGACTACTCAAAACTTTAAGTTTCCAAATCTCGTGCAGTTCAACCTATGGTTGTCGTCTGCTTAACGTGACTTGCCAGCTGTGGCGGCCTTAATAAGTTAGATCCCTAAAGCTGGTCGGACTTTGGCTTTGGGTGTCGCTATGGGAGGGCAGCAATGGATAGGCTGAACTGAACATAGATTATATATTTTTTATTTATTTGATTATTTATTATCGAATGACTCGAGCCAGAAATAGGGTAGACATGGACGGGAACGTCGTGTCGTGGCGGGTCTCAGCGGCGAGGATAGAAGGACAATGCTCTTTTTTTGGGTGGTTGAAAATCATCCAATGACTTGTCGAGGGTGGAGTGGGCTGGTGTGTTTCATTTTTAGTGACTAAAACACACCTATGTGCCTTCAGTTGCCCTTTTGAGTTACGGGGTTACGGTGTTACACAGAACTGATGACCTGGTGAAGGTTGCGGGAAACCGATGGATGCGAGACGCACAGGATCGTTCGTTGTGGCGACGCTTGGGGGAGGCCTATGTCCAACAGTGGACGTGTATCGGCTGAAATGATGATGATGGTGTTTCACAGCAGTATTATAGATACACTTAGAAACTGTTGGATTGAGGGTATTTTGAAATCTAAATATAGATTTTCATTTGAGACACAATAAGTATCCGAGATTTTTTCGGAGGAACCTCGTTTTCATTCTATGGAAGTGGGATTTGCGTGTGCGAAGACAGGGGAGGCGTAAGTCATAATTGGACGGACGACCGCCGTGAAAATGCGCAATTTGCACTTCATTGACAATTTGCTGCGGCTGGTCAGTATGTAGTGGAGCCTACTTTGAGCGAAAGCGGGACGCGAACGAGCCTCCTTTGTATATTTAGCGAAGGTCAGATGATGGTTTATGATCACACTAAGATATACCTTGCTTAGCTGATCGGAGCAGGAGGCGGAAAGGTTTTCACTGTCTTGAGTAGATGACTGCCTGACTCTTATCGGGGTTAACCTCGATTCTCCATTTCTGGAACCATTTGTCCAAAATGTTTCTGGACGATTGAAGATTACCTACGAACGATAAATAACGGTAGGGTCTCGACCGGCATAGTAAATGGCCGTGTTTTCTGCGAATAGAGCCAATTGGGCCTTTTTACTTTTTGGGATATCAGTGGTGAACAGCGTGAAAGCTAGGGGGAATATCACGGAGCCTAGAGAGATTCCTGCTCGTATGGGGTGGGAGGATGAAAACGCTCCCTCAATACAATAGCGGAAAATACGTTTCAACTTTTGTCGATCTGGTACCTCGAGCCTCGGTCGAGCCGATCTGGTACATCGAGTTGATAATGTAATAAGTCATTGTGCCACATTTTGCCGCTTTTTGCTTTTTTTTTTAAGCTGTAGCTATTATCACTGTAAGATGGCGGGTTGAAATATTTACTATTAGGTTTGACCAACCAAATAGGTAGGTACAGCAAAACCGGGGTTTGAAGAAAGAAGCGTTTATTTTGTTGCAACTGATAAATAGTTTTGGGTTTGCCATTTTATTGGTCAATAATTTTAGAATTCTTTTTTTTGTATTAATTACCCGACGGCTTAGCTTGTGGAGAGGGCTTGACTAATTTAATAAGTATTTTCATTACAACAAACGCCTAAAGCAAGCTATGGTATGAGAAATGATAATAGAACATGACTTTGCTTATTGATTATCAAAAGGCGCTAATTTATCTGGTTGATGCTTGAAGATTATCATGGTTAATATTGCAAAAGATTTCAAGGTAAATTTATAATAAAAACCTTTGCGTTTTCATAATTATGCTCTTGACTTCGTCATCAGTGTGACTCATTTAGTGCTACAGAAGATAAAGCAGTGTCTTTAAGTCGGCGACGGCATGTTGAATTCCGAATGAAACGAAGGTTGATAATTTTTATCCCAAACTATAGTGAGGCATTTATATAAATAACTCCCGTGCTTTGCTAGGAAGATAATAAAGAAACCTGATTGAAGTGAGGAATTCAGTTAAGTGAAGCACCCAAAACAAAAAAGCTTTATCCCTTTTTTAGATACTCTACCTCTGTGAGATAATTAAAAGACAATTTTATAAAACAAATCATATACATATTATTATAGAAATTCAAGGATTATTTACGAGTTAATCCTAACACTATTCTATCTTAACAAAATTCACTACTCTAAGATTCAATAGTTACAATTTTTTTTTGTCGCTCCCGCTTTTTCATTACTTTTTTTTAGAAACACGTCAGTAACCACGGCCACATTTTATACTACATTTGAGTTTACATAAAATGTTGACGATTTTTACAAGCTTTTATTTAGTTTCACCTGTCCCGATGTTTGTCTGTCATCAAATCTTGCAAATTAAGTTTGATCCACTTTTCGGTTACAGATTGAGCTGAAATTAAAAAAAGTAAGACTATAGAAGCCTATTGTAAATTTTATCAAGATTCTAAATGACGACAACTTTTTTCAAAAACTTTTAAGGGTTTAAAAAAATAACTATTTTCGTGAAGCAAGTTTTGTGAAATATTAGAGTAAATCTCGAAATTACCGAATACTAACAGAGCTTTCAGGCGTTATCTCTCATTTTTTACGGTATCTTTTCGCCAAAGATCGCGTTGGATTGCCTTAGTTAGTTGCATTTTCGATGTTTACGATAGGCGAGTGGAAAAGGACCCTCTTAATCTAATGTTCTCCCCAATAAATGGTGCAAAAGGCAAGATGTGATCTTGTAAGACTTCCTCCACGTAACTTTGAGAGTAAACACTGTCTCTATCAAACACCACAAGATCGGTATGAGCTTCGTAAATGATACCTCCCTAATCATTATGGACCTTCCCTGTTACCCCACGGTTTATTGCGCATGGAGCAAACCATTCATTTTGGCTGACGTCCAGATGGACCTCTTAAGGCTATTTTGCTCTCATCTGAAAATAGTACGTTCGTCTAATCCTCCATAGTCCAGTAAGCACATTCTCGCTCAAAGACGAGGTCTACGAGTAGCTTTACGATGCTGTGGAAGCAGTTGTGGAGCGCGAGCTGGATGAAAAGCCCCCTGATCATTTTCAGCCAGTCTTCTTCTAATGATACGTTCACTCACACCCGCATTTCTCACCTCAAAAAGACGTGTACGCGCTTCAGTAGCAGTGGAAAAGCGATTTCTTAGGACGTTACTGACAGCAAAGCGGTTATCCTGAACAGAAGTGCACCGATGTCGGCCTTGAACTGGCCTCCTCTTGTATGAACCAGTTTTCCGAAAGGGTTGTCGGGACGTTGGCTATACCCAGCGTCAGCTAAAGCCACTGCCCATGCAGCACCAGTTGTATCGAGTGGCACTTTTTTCATTCGGAAATGAAGATATCCGTGGGAGAACCAGAGTTGCCGAAATAGCACGAAGAATCGCTAAACTTAAGTGGCAATGGGCACGGCACATTGCTCGCAGAACAGATGGCCGTTGGGACCGAAAGGTTCTGGAGTAGCAACTCGTACTGGAAGATGCAGCGTCGGAAGGCCTCCTACAAGGTAGACTGATGACCTCGTGAAGATTGCGGGAATCCGATGGATGCGGGACGCACAGGATAGATCATTATGGCAACACTTGGGGGAGGCCTATGTGTACTAGTAGACGTCTGTCGGCTGAAATGATGACGTTTTTTATTCACTTATGATTTCAGAAAGTGTTAGGTATGATATCTTTTGCAGCTGACTGCACTGTATATGTGTAAAATTATTCCAAAAAAGTATGGTAATCACTGATGAACTTGAGATGAAACGCTGCGTGTTTTGTACTGCAGGAACAGTTTTATGTTTTAAATATCAAACAATAACCTTTGTACGTAAGCTGCCGAGATGTTAAGGTAAGATTTTAGTTATATGGATTTAATATATCATCATCATCATCATTTCAGCCGATACACGTCCACTGTTGGACATAGGCCTCCCCCAAGCGTCACTACAACGAACGTTCCTGTGCGTCTCGCATTCATCGGTTTCCCGCAACATTCACCATGTCATCAGACGACCTTGTTGGAGGCCTTCCAACGTTGCGTCTTCCGGTACGCGGTCGCCGCTCCAGAACCTTTCGGCCCCAACGACTATCTGTTCTGCGAGCAATGTGCCCTGCCCATTGCCACTTAGTTTGGCAATTCTTTGTGCTATGTCGGCAACTTTAGTTCTCCTGCGGATGTCTTCATTTTTGATTCGATCACGCAAGGTAACCCCGAGCATAGCCCTTTCCATTGCCCTTTGGGTGACTTTAAGCCTTCTGATTTGCTATATGGATTCTATTTATTTATTAACCGACATCGAAAAAGAGGAGGTTCTATGTTCGGCTGTATATTTTTTTTTTGTATGTATGTTCACCGATATCTCGGTCAAATGTGGACCGATTTTGAAAAAAATATTTTTATTAAGTTTGAAAGATTATGCATCCAAGTTGGTCCCATAGAAATATTGTTATGATCTGATCATGAACTTCGAAGATATGGAACAGAACTCCTCATAGGATCACAGCAAAATTGTCGTAACAAGTAAAATTGCTCGGTTTATATGTGTAGGCGATAACTGACTGAAAGAAAAGATGGTCGGGATGTATCGAACCACAGAACAGAAAATATCGAACCAATCTGGTGATGAAGCGGGAAGGTAAATTAATGTAATCTAACCGTGTTTGGCATTATTAGAATCGTTATCAGATTAAATCTACCCCACTATACCCTACTCTACCCTACCAAACTTCACATAAACCATCTACTAAATAGTCCGAACAAAGCCTAACATTTGGTTTGGATAGGTAAGCGTAGGGCCGTTCTTGAGTTATAAAATTACAACGAAAAATGGCATCGATTTTTATGTATATTGTAACGTTTTATATTAACTTTCAACGATCCTAATAAAATAAACACGGCAAACTGCAGTAGAAGCTTGCATTGATCAACAACATACTAACAGGAACCTTAGAACCTAATACTGAAATAATAAACAGATAACAAAACACTTTGTATTATTATTATATAAATATTAATAAAATAAGCTAAACATAATCTATAACTATATACACTTTATTTACATAAAAATATTGAAAACTCGACAGACGGTTCCAACTTGCTAACTCGTTGCTTTAAGCGCCTTGGTATATCCTCTGCTCTGCGCTTACGCTGTTGCGGTCACAATCGGAAAAGGATAAGCCGGGAGGCAAAGACATTTATGTGACGACTGAAAAAATCCAGTGTCCAAGGTTGCGGTTCAAGCACTTGGCCTGAGCATCATTCACCATCATCCACCTGCGGGACGTCTCCCTGCTGGCGCCTAGTCTTCGGCCTCAAGCGTCTTAACGGCTTTTAAACCCTCGACCTCAAAAAAATTAATGTTAAGTAGAAAGTACTGCGTCTTATTTCTCTAGAAATAGATAGATAACCTAAAATATATAGATTAGCTTTTGCACCAGCATTCTAATCGACAACACAGGTTACTGTATTCTGTACGGTATCAAAATCGAAATAAAGTATTTCCATTTTGATACCGTACATAATACTTGACACTGGCTAAATGCGCCATCCATGCAAAGCCAAAACAAAATAAAATGAAAAAACTAGGTCACCTTTATGCATCTTGGCATAAACCTCCTTGAAAGATACGCAAATGTATATTCATAAAAGTAAACAGAAGTGTGTTGGAATCTTGTCAAGATTAACGTTATCTTGCGCTACCTACTTATCTACTTCGTGCAGATGGCTTGCGACAGATGGCGCTCTTTACGCATTGCAATTATTTACCGCCTGCATCTCAATCTAATGTAAAATATTTAAACAAACTAAAAAAAAAAAAAATTATCTGACCCTAAATCCTCCCTCACATCGAATAATTTTATTTGTAAAACTGGTTACTATGTAGTAGGTGTTACCAGTGTAGTGTTGTAACGAATATTCGCATCAGCGAATATTCGCAATTTTTTTTATTTTCGTGAATGCATTCACAAGAAACATACAAATATTTGGCGAACATTTTTGATATGATTTTATAGTTTTAAATTTAATTTAATATTATTTATCACATACCTTTCATTTTCAGTGTCACAAATTGTTTAACAACATGTTAGAGTTTGGATTTATGGTCTGTCATTTTTTTTTTTATAACTGTAATACTAACTAACGTCAAATCATAAGAAATCTTTTCGAATGCAAGTACTTAACCCTTCAGATACCGTCAATTAGAGACACAATAGTAAGACAATAGATGCGCGGCCACCGGTGGTCGCTTGGGGATTCATGAATTAATGTGATTAGCTTCGTTCAATCAATCCGTAACAGCTTTGATATCGTCATCATCATCATTTTAGCTAAAAGACGTCTTTTTTTAAATGAGAAATCATCCAATGACATCTTACGTCTTTAGTCAGAGCGGGAGAGCGTGTCAGACTTTATTGATAAAAACCCACTCGTTTGTTCCTTTTTTGTCTTGCATTCAGGGGCCCCGGGACTCATTTTCACTTTACTCATGGCCCTTCTAGGCTTCGACTCTGCTAGGCCCCTACGGTTTGCTGACATCTCCTTGAGGCGCGCATGGAACACTACGCTACGCCTACGGTGGCTGGTAATCGGGATCAGGATTCCGGTGGTTGGGGCGTGAGTGTCATTCCCTCACGAGTGCGGCCACCTCCTTTGCTGGAATTACTACTTTGAAGAAGGAGAACGCCGTAACGTCTTTCCAGCCACTGTTCAAAGATGGGACTTATCGCCATAATTGTGGCGTGCTCAACACTGGGTTGCAACAGTCCCTGTCACCAATCCACCATGAGATCCCACCGGAACTCTGTCCGTCAGGCCACGACTTGTTGCGGCAGTGAAGTTTCTGGACTGTTCAAGGACTGTTGCCCTCAGATCCCACGTTAGCAGGCCAACAAGGAGGCTAGCCGCTTCGCGGGAAACTGTACAATATCCCCGCACTTTTCGGATAGCTATGATCCTCTGGCATTATTACGTGCTCTTTCTCGCTCGCGCAGCCGATCGGCTCCGATTGCGTGCTCTTTTTCGCTCGCGCAGCGGTCGGCTCCGATTACGTGCGCGCCGCCCCACGCCGATCGTAATTTTCATAGCACAATAACTCATTCGACCGGCCGCGAGCGCATCCGATCGGCTGAGAGCGCATCCGAGCGGCTACGAGCGCATCTGAATCGCTCCGAGGGTATCCGCTTTCAGAGCGCTTCCAGTCGGTCTGTGTGAAATATTTGGCGGCTCTGCTCCGATCAACTCCAAGCATAATAGGTACGATCTGGTCTGTGTGAAAAGAAAAATGCGCGCCGATGCTCTCCGATCCGGTCGGTGTGAACGGACCCTAAACTGGGCTGACACGAATATTAAACTTGTGTGACATTTTGCGCGCAGTTTGTTTCTTTGTTTGAAAGTCAATATCCGCATTCGCATTCGCGAATATTGAATTTGTATATTCGCATTCGCGATTGTGAAAAATCTAGCATTCGTTACATCACTAGTTACCAGTGTTACAATAGTGGTTTACAAAATTCCATATCACGTTTAAAACTAATTCGTATTACCCAGTATTACCAAAAGCATATACATATAATTAAAAAAAAAAAAAAAAACTATTAAACATTATAAACTGGACCGTCATAAAAAGATTGATATACACTATAAAATACCTAAATTTAAAGAACATTCTGTTGATGTTACATACAACAAAAAGGTTTAAATAATCTAAACATAATAACGTTTATAACTAGGAGATGGAGATTAGAGCCGGATTACTATTATGCTTTCACGGCATAATAGTAGAAAATTATCCCAAGGAAACTTACTCCCATGATAAAATCTTATGGGCTATTCCAGGATATGGTTTACCTGTGTACCGAGTTTCATCGAAATCTGTTTAGCCGTTCAACCGCAGCACCCAAACACACCATCACGCACACTCACAAACTTTTGTCTATAAAATATTTTCTATAATACTGATAATATTATATATTGTTGAGATAGATGAGTGGTGTGACGAGAATAGATTAAATGAGAAATGAGTAGTTAGGTATATTAGAGGAAGTTTGAAAATGGCACCAGTGACTAAAACGGAATCGTTTGTCTTGTTATGGTCATGTAAAAATGAGGGATGAAACACATGTTACTAAATGAGTTAGTAAAGTATACATCATGTGATGGATGGAGAGGGAGACCAAAGAATAAATGGACTGTGTAAAGAGTGATATGAAAGAAAAGGGAATTAGTGATAGCATGACGGATGGCTGGACCCCAAATAACATAGGACAAGGGCAGAAAGATGATGATGACTGATGATCACAGAAAATTAGGCGCCCACCTAAGTCTTTATTACATATTTTTTTAAGTAACTTATCTTGCGAATATTCAGATTCACTGTAGTAGGTAGGTTAAAAGGTAGGCTTCTTATATTAAAAACTGTCGTAATTTATTTTTATATATTGCAGATGATTGTTAAAAACTTTGGTAGGGAGTTATAAATCCGGGAAGTCATGCAAAAAATGCTGTATTTTAAACGGGCAGTTTTTTTACTCGGGCAATAAATACTGTCTTATCGTTATTTTATTGTTCAAAAGAAAGTAACGTCATTTAAGAATTTACATATTGAACTAAACACAATTGTTCTGGGCCTTAAAAACATCATTCAGGAATACAGAATGCCTTTAGAAAACGTTACTTGAAACCTTTTCTAAAGGCATTCTGTATCCCCAAATATTATCTCTATAAACTTAATTTTGCTTTTTCCATGTATTATTATTTTTTATACTGCATTACTTTTATTTTACTTCTTTTATTGTTCTCGCCTTTTTTTAATTGCCACGTAGCGCTGGCAAATGTGTTATGAACTTGGTGTAATGTTTGGGTCACCACAGTCTTTGTAACCGAGGCGAAATTCACCCAAGCCGTACTGGTGAGGTTGTTATGTAGGGAGCCCAGTGTTGCAGTGACAAATCTCCACGTATATCAAACGAAGTTTTTCAATACACTTATGAAGAAATACTCTCTGAAAATTACGACGCATTTTTGTTAGTTTTGTATTGAATAAAATTTTCCAAAGTTGACATAAGTACTTAGTTAGACATTGGGCACGCCACAATTATGGCCGTAAGTTCCCTCTTTGAGCCTGGAAAAACCTCACGGCGTCTTCACCTTCCGCATGACGCAGGTCCTCACCGGACATGGCAAGTTCGGGAGGTTCCCGTACCGGATTCATGTGGAAGTGACACCCGGGTGCTGCCACTGTGTGGAACGCTCCGAAGACACGGTGGAGAACACAGTCGAGGTGTGCCCTGCTTGGGCGGTGCATCGCTGTACCCTCGTGGAGGAGATCGGCGGCGGAGACCTCACGCGCCGGGCCTTGGTTCAGGCCATGGTCCGGAGCGAGGAGGAGAGGCAGGCGGTCGCCTCCTGCGAACTGCGCACTGTTCCCGCGCACCTCAAGGTCAAGGAGTTGTCAGCAACAGCAGGGGCCCAGCTGGGTCGAAGCCTACTGGGGCCAGGGTTAGCTTCGAGAGAAAGTTCAGCTCTTAGGAAGGCACGAAGGAACGGGGTGGGTTTATAGTCAGGGAAAGTCAGTGACACTATCATTCTCCCGCTCCGCTCAAGTGTGGGGGTTGTCATTGGATGATTTTCCCAACATAAAATTAAAAAAAAAAACACGTACATTTTAGTTTTGATTTAGCTGGCCGCAGGTTATCGCAAGTATTATTTTACCTCAATGACAATATCTATCTATTTTACTTCTTTACTTTTGTCGATATGCTATTGAAGATTCAACTTCCTCTCTCAAACGCCATTGTAACTGAATGTTCTTTAGTTTTTGAATGCAAATGCATGTATTCATCGAATTTAATTATGATAAGATTATTGTGTTATTACCTAACTTTATTATGTATTCACCAAACCGGTACCAGCATTGAAGGCTGAGTTTTATGCAATCGGTGCTCAACGTTCGGCGGACGGAGCGGCCGAGGCACGCGGGCGCAGCGTCGAACCGAATCTTATGTACAAACGGTGCCGCAACCTGGACCGGAATACTCGTCTCTTCTATATTTTTTGGTGTCTATAATTTATTAATTTAAAAATTATCTCGAAATGTTTGGTTCAAAAACAGTTTTTTATTTGTTGACGGTGTTCAGTGCTTGTTTCGGTGCAGTTGATATAAGTAAGTTATACAATAATATATGTTTTTTATTTTATTTTAAATGGAGAAATTGTATTTTTTTTTCATTTTTTAATTCTTGTTGGCACATTTAAAGGAGAAAATAATAATATTTATTTTAATATAAAAGCCTACCTATCTATTAAATTCGGCAAATTATTATTGATTAATAATTACGAACACAGTCTGATAAGTTAATATTACAGATGTGCCGAATAGTTTCACCGGATAGCCGAATACCTACTGAATAATATTCGTTCTTACCGAACCGAGTATATTGCCGGATAATTCGGTTCCTCGGTCCATAGTTTTGCAGCGCAAACAATATTTGATTTTCCGAGCAGGAAAGAGAATGAGGAAAAAAGAAATAGGCTCTTGCCAGATAGCTTTGAAAGCTTGGTCTTCATGCATTGTAATCTATCGTGCATCATTATAAATACTAATTTTTAATCTACACTAATATAATACAGAGGTAAAGTTTATTTTTTTACTTTTATGTTTGAAGGAGGTAATCTTCGAAGGTACTGGTTTCGATTGCTAAAATTTTTTCACCGGTAGAAAGCTGCTTCATTTCTAAATAACATAGGCTATATTTTATATGCGTGGGCAAAGCCGCTGGCAGAAGCTAGTTACAAATATTCTTGATTTATCTAAATATGTTTAAATTTACTAATGCCAAAGTTTAGAAATTACCACATAATTCATTAGTTATAGTTTAAGTAAACTTTACCTATCTATTATAATAATTGTTAGAGGGATTCCTTTAATTTATTTTGCCCCTAAGACTGATTTACAATGATCTATTAAACCGAATACATTCGGCATTTCAACCGAATGATTCAGCCGAATACTAATACTTCAAAATTCTGCCGAATACGCCGAATGCCAAATATAAAACGAATATTTGGCGCATCTCTAGTTAATATGTATGTATATAATTACTATTTTTACGTAATTCGTAAGAGTTTTTTGGCTCTTCTTAGTTTGCGGAAAAAATAGATACTTACACAGCTACACAATTAGCAGATTTACACGAGTAATGTCCACACGTCATAATAACGGTTTACAGCACACTTTAATTGACCATCAACACAACACTGTATAATTTCTGCCCCTTCTCCATAATTAGTGGGATCATTAAATTACCATGTGACATATCTACGTACTTCAGCAAAACATGCCATTAATGTAAAAACCAACTAAGGCTGACATCAGACGAACTGCGTCGCAACGACCGCACGCAGTTGTACGTTCGACTTCGTGCAGTCATGATATCAACTGCATGCGGTCGGCTGCAGTCGAGTGAAGTCAATATCAACCGTGCCTTCAACTTTACGCGGTCGGCTACAGTCGTGTAGTATCGACGCACGCTGTTCATCGCTAGCCGCATACAGTCAGTGAGCAGTTAATCAAAGAGCAAACGTACATTGTCAACTTTATTTTGAGGCACTTAAAGATCAAATCATACACTAAGCTCCTGGGTTAGATGCGTGGCGCCAACTGCGCAAAGTCAAAGTCAAAATATTTTATTTCACATAGGCCTACATGGGCACTTATAAAACGTCAGAAGCTAGTGCACGGTTCCAAATTGGTCGTTTCCTATGGAGAAGAACCGGCAAGAAACTCTATGCTCAGATCAAACTGCATACAGTTGAATATTATGGACTGCGTGCGGTTGCTGCGATGCAGTCCGTCTGTTGGCAGCCTAAGCTAGCATTCACTTTGATGAAGTCTTAAAGACCACCACCTCTAGAAATATTAAAGTAATCGACTTATCATTTAAATCTCGACTATTTTGATATAAAAAAATCTATTAAAATAAAAATTGCTTGTTTTTATAACAAGCTTTTAAGTTTTATTTAGTCCTGTCCCGTCCCGATGTTTGTCTGTAATCAAATATTGTAAATTAAATTTGACCTACTTCCCGGTTACCAATGTACTTAAACAAATGACAATGCAAAATTATTATGACAAAAAGCTGATCTGATAATGGAACCGGAAGGTGGCTTTAGGAACTTGGTAGTTAAACGACACAAGCCCATCTGGTTTGAGCTCGTATGATCCGTCTTGATGAGTATTAATTATGTAGGTATACCGAGCTATAAAAGCTTGTTATTAAAATGATTTACATTAAAAGCTTGTTACCGATTGATTTTATAAAGTTTACTAGCTTTTGCCCGCACGGCTTCGCTCCCGCTCTTCCCTACTCTACCCTACTATACCCTACTCTACCCTACTCTACCCTACTATACCCTACTATACCCTACTCTACCCTACACTACTCAACACTACTCTACACTACTCTACCCTGCTCTACCCTACCAAACTTCACATAAACCATCTACTAAATAGTCCGAACAAAACCTAAAAATTTGGTCTGGATAGGTGAGCCCGTTCTTGAGTTATAAAATAACAACGAAAAGTGGCATTGATTTTTATATATATAGATAAGTACTTAAAACTTTTTAATTTCAGAAAAATATTTGAAAGTATGCGACAGAAATGCTATAGACGTGAATGACTGCATGACGGATGCAGTACAAAAAGGCATAGCAGTGATGATCCATGGCATACCAGAGCTGGGAGTGCCGCCCATAGACCCTTATCTGCAGAAAGAGTTCAAAGTGGAGTACAAGAATAATCAGGTACTGAACTAGTTTTCCTCTCTTCTACAAAATTTACATTTTGAAAATATTCTAATTCAATGAAATATCTCTGTTGTATTAAAACATCGCTCAACATCGTGTAAAAAATCATCTTTGGGTCTCTAGTAGAGGCGTAGCTACCGTCTCAGCCGTCAATAAAACAGAGCCCCCGGGTCACAGGGGCCCCGAAGTGTGCAAAAAATCGAAATATGTTATTCACAACCAGTTCCAATATCAATTCCCATTCTTTTATTGAAGAAACCTGTATTTAATGAAAATAACTAAATGCGAAACGAGCTATACCTACATAGAATCAGGACCTCCTATGGTCCTGATTGTATGTAGGTACAATCAGGACCATAGTAGTTATTATAAAATAACTAAATGCGAAACGAGCTATACCTACATGTACATACAATCAGGACCTCCTATGGTCCTGATTGTATGTAGGTATAGCTCGTTCCACTAGTTTTAATGTTTTTTTACATACAATCACAACAAAAATTAACCTATTCTAATCCAGAATGCGTAAACGAGCTCATTTTGAGTCAATACTTGTCTTCTAATTTGTAATTTATTTATTTATTGCTATTTTTATATGCATGTTATGTTTACTAAAAAAAGTTAATGTACTATTTTGTTGGGCTGGGTTTTAAAAGGCTTAAATGATTAAATTTAATTATAAATTATTACTTGTCCTCCAGAATTATCATATTTACGGGCTCAGTGTAACATGATGACAAGCCTTTTGGGAAAACATTTATTGTGCGCTCAGCTAAGGAGAGGAATTCCCTGCCGCAGTTTGTTTCCGAATAGCTACAACCTAGGAATCTATAATTAATAATTAATAGATTACTTCTAGACAAGCGTGCTTCATTGTCGGCTACATACTCGCTTACCATAAAAAGAGACCGTGGTCAAACTTGAGCCTATCAATAGTAAAAAAACCGCTTTAAAAACACCTTAAATATTTTTGATACGAGACCTTTTGCGACATCTAAGTTACATTTAAGTTAGTAGGTACACGTACAGGAGTTCGTGATTAAATAAAAACAGACGCACGGTCCAGCTTCAATGTCAAGCAATGCTCATCGAGGTCGATCCGTGGTTTCCACATAGAGATTCCTCCGTGCATCGGAAACTTAGCTAAGCCTTTGGCTTAGCTAGGCTGTCTTTTGTAGATATTTGTACAAATTTGATCACAGGCTTGCCAAGGGGTATCGTGTAACCCAGTTACTGGGATGGGAGGTCAGACAGAAACACATCTAACACAGATAATTGGAAAAAGGCTAAGCAGATTGCTAAAGCTGTGTGAATATGATTACCTAATTAAATCAATTAATCAGAACTAAATGTTTAAGGAGAATTAATATTTACTTAACAAAACATAGCATATATAACTGACTTTATTGCACTCGTACCGTAGAAAAATTCCATCAGAATTTCTTATCTTACTACTCGTAGTAAATAGTATAGTACCTATATAAACGTCGAGAGTTCATTATGCAAAGGACCTCCAACTGGCAAAAACTAATGTGCAATACCAACCGAAAGAAGTCAAAGCTATAAGAAATGATCTGTACTCGACCTTGACCTTTTAAGTTGGTAACTACGGAAACCTTAAAAATATATATCAATGAGAGCAACATAATCAATATAGGGCCATTCATACATTAACTGGTTAGATTTTTTTTTTTCAAATTAATGTTTCTTTTTTGGCTTCATGATCACGTCTAAGTAGCGAATTGTCCAACTACCGAAATCGTCTATGTAATTAGCAAATGCTCTATGTAGCAGAACGTCTTGTCTTTAAAACTTGCAAGGTTTTTTAAAACTTTTTAACATTTACGAGGACCTGCATTATGAAGGGCCAATAGTTCAAGTAAAATTTGTGCAAAACAGCAGATTTTCAGAGGACTAGATTAGTTTTAAACAAATGTATGTTTTGATTACAATAAAAACCTAGATAATATCCAAAAGATATCTGTGTTATCAAAATATGTAGAGAAAAGAGAAAGATGTGTTGTACCTACCACAGAGTTGTCTTTTTAACACAAAGGTTGACTGGTAGAGAATGCCTTGCTTGTTGCATTAAGTCCGCCTATGTACCACTATTGTACATGAAGTTTAAATATACAAATAAATAAATTTGTAATGACGTTAAAAACACGTAAGAGCGGTTGTTCGAGAATAGTACTCGTAGTATCACGGCTTACAAGATCTTGTCAACATATTTCGTTCCTGGCATAGTAGAATACAAATCTCTGAGACTATGCTGAACTGTCCAGGGCCTCAAGTCTGCTATTACAATAGTGTCAGAATAGTCTATCATTGACTTCATAATTGTTGATTTTGACAAGTTTTGGTAATCTACTAATATAATGGCGTCATAATGACTTTCCAGTGGTCAACCACTGATACTTCATTGAAAGAAATGGCTTAAAATGGTAATCTCGTAGGTACATAATGACAAATGAATATCTGACGCAAATTACCTCATCATTTGCAAACACTTTTGACAGTTGTTTTGATCAGTGACCTACCATTAGAACGTTATTGTGCAGTGATTGGTTTTAATAAGCTCGATATTGTCATTCTACCACCATTCTATTACGAGACCACTGACCGGTCAATGATCGAACATTATGATTTAGCAGATTACGAACTTTTAGCAAAATGACAATGGGATCGTGTTGGAATGACGAATTTATAAAAATAGCAGACTCGGGCCCCTGATCTTCTGACGAGTATAATCGTATAAAGTCAAAAAGGGTGAGTCATATATCCTCAGTTTTTTAGTGTGGTTTTGTGTAGAATAGAATAGACTTTGAACTTTATGTTTCTTTTGCGTAGGTGGCCCAAAAATACTTTGCTGAAATTGATGATATTGAACAGATACCCGAATTCAATTCGAAGAAAAACTGAGACTTCGGAATATTGAGAACTCGTCGCAAATTAAATCCTCATAAAAAAACTGAATTGCAAAACTTATGCGATGTTGTGGTCCCAGAAATGTTAACCTTATTTGTCAATAATATGCATGTACTGACTATGACTACAGTAAAATACTGATATTTTCAGTTTAAAAGTTAAAACATCAAGTATTAAAGGTTCGTAACTAGCTTAAGTAGGTAAATGATCGGGCTGACGTAACCTGAAAATGGTTGCAACCATTCAATTCTTCGCCGTCCTTAATAAATAGAGATAAAAACATTCATTTAAATAAACAATCTCTTTTTTCATGTAAAGTTCATAAATAACATTAATTTGTAGTAATTAGTTGACACGAAGGAAACGTAGGGAACGAAGGAAGGTTAGGTTTATATTTCCTTCAACTGAATGTCATACGAATAGCTGTTAAGTAATATTTTAATATGTTTGACCTGACCTTATACAACTATATTGTTTTAAAAGTTTTGCCAAATGTCTAAAGAATAATAATTAACATATTAGACGTGTTTTAGTTCTAAGATGTTTTTATTCTATTACCTTGAATAACATATTTTTTAACTAAATTATTCAGGTACAGTCAGTACCAAATTTCATTAACACTTAAGTTTTGTTGTCATATCCTTTTTTTATGTGCCTGACTGCGATCCCACCTGATGGTAAGCCAAAGCAGTGGTGCAATCGTTGATGGTAAGCTGACCAGTTTATTAAGAGCCTATTCAGTCTAGCCTTGAAGACACTAAAATTATAATTGGACAGATTATCTAAACACGTACTTTTTAAAATACACTTATTTTTTAAACTTGAAAACCTGTTAAAATTTTTGTTAATAGACTTCAGTCCAAACTTAGGTTGGACTTCAGTGCCATTATGGATGTACTTATATGTATTATGCGACAGAGACACCATACAAAAACTTTACCTAATAAAAGTTGCGAAGCAAAATCTTATTTATTTTTGGTACTGAGTTTTAAGGTCATTCATACATCTTCACGACTACACTATATTATAAAGAGGGATTTTTGTATTTTTGTGTGTGTATGTTTGTCATGAATAAACTCAAAAACTACTGTGCTGATTTCAAAATTTTTTTCACAATTGGAAAGCTACATTGACTCTGAGTAACATAGGCTATATTTATTGCCCGTGCGAAGCCGGGACGGGCCCCTATTCCGCTAGTATTTTATAATTGCCTATGCATAACTTTCTAGCCAATAGTGTCGCAACTCGCTACATGTTCAAATAACTTCCTGCTTTCTGTTTTTTTAAATTAATTGTATAAATAAAAGAAACTTATTGAGTTAAATGAAACTAAAATACATATGGAGTTTACGAACACATATTTTAAATACTCTGTTATAAAATATCGCAGCTGGTCACAGTATCGAAGGTGCTAGATGCTAGAATATAGCGACTTTGATACCGTGACCGGCTACGCAGAAACCGAGTATTTTTCCATCAACTTGCATTCGGCGATAGAGTAGTTTTTTTATAAGTTAGTATTCATCAAATAACCAACTGCTCCTGCTCTGTCTGGGTGGAGTGCAGCGGCAGTGTCAGGTGTTTACTGACTAAAACCCATGGGTGGTCCGTCACTAACCTTTGCGTTCTAGGGCCAAGGGTACCAAGGAGACTCTGTCGGACAATCCCGCGGAGCGGATAAGATAGGTGGTAGGTGTACATTATTTGATTAATATTATTGTGAAAGTAAATCTGTCATTTAACGGCTGAAAAAATTTGGATACTTAAATATACGTAAATCGTATCCTGGAATAGGACATATTATTATCGTACATTCATATCCAGGGAATATTTTCCCTAAGGATAATTTCGGAATTGTACGCGGGCGTAATCACAGACAGAAGTTAGTCTATATAAAGTAATTAAACCTACTGGACTGTTTAACATTAGTGGAATGTTATGTTTTAGTATTAGGTATATTCTTGAATTAGGCTTAATAAAATGTCATCGGAGAATATTGATATTATAATTTAACGTGTTCTTATGTAAATTAAATTATTATAAAGTTCTACTGTATGAATCTCATCCAACCGGTTTTATTGTCCCTACTTAATTCTTGTTTTCAATTATTAAACATCCTTGATTTGTGCTAATTAATCTGTGTGTGTCTCGTTTTTATAATATGACTTGACTACAGACTCACCCTGTATTGCGCGGGTATTAGAAATGTTTGAAATTCTCGATTTTTCTCGATTAAATATAATTTGCATCTTAATCTTTTTCATGAGTCACTCTACTCTGTCTATTGATGAATATCACATTACAAACTTTTCAGTACTTTAAGTTTAGCGCGAACAAAAGACGCGATGAGGGCTCGGTTTTATAATAAGTTATGTAAGTATAACACTAACAACAATTTTACATAGATATTATCCGAAAGATACTGTCTATGTTATACTCTTATATTATTAATTACGACGCATTTTTCTTCATTTTGTAGATACTGAAGAATATTTTCTAAAGTTCCCATCTATTTTAGTTTTGAATTCTCTTCAAATCTTAAATTCAACATTTTTTTCACAAAGAACACAAATAAAAAAATATTTTTTATTTGTGTTCTTTGCAGGTTGAAGGAGAGGCAAAGGTATCAAACCGTTATGCATCCTACATATTATTAAAAAAAGAAATTCATAATAGGACCTATGAAATTGCCGTTCTGCAGTACTGGCCATTTCAAATCAAAATAATTTTTGTTTGGCTAAGAATTCTAATTGCAAATTAATTTTATTTTAAAACATGGATTTTTTTTCCAAAAGTAGTCATTTGTTTATTGATTAGTGTTACATTTTCATCGCATTTCAATCTTTTTCGTCATCATAGATACGTTAAAAATTTGAGTAATTATGGAATATGAGTACCGTCGTGGCAGCAACGCGGCACAAGCGGCACGCAACATCAACGACGTTTACGGAGCTAACACTACAAACCAACGCAGCACCTGTTATTGGTTTGCTCGCTTCCGTTCTGGAAATTTCGACCTGAAAAATGCACCTCGCGGTTGTCCGAAGACTTTGGTCGACAATGACGAATTAAAGGCGATTGTGGAAGCTGATGATACACAATCTACGGCTGAATTAGCAGCAGCTTTCGATGTTAGCGTCAAAACAAATATTGGTCCATTTGCGTCAAATTGGCAAGGTAAAAAAGCTTAACAAATGGGTGCCCCACGAACTCAATGATCGCCAGCGCGAAGTACGAGTCGAGACGTGCCTTGCACTGCTCAACAGACACAAAAAAGAAGGAATTTTGAACCGCATTGTTACCTGCGATGAAAAATGGATTCTGTTTGATAACCGCAAGCGCTCAGCAAGTTGGTTGGATCCTGGTTCAGCACCTAAACAATGCCCTAAACGAAAACTTACCCCTAGAAAAGTAATGGTCACTGTTTGGTGGTCTAGCAACGGTGTGATTCATAACAGCTTCTTACCAAACGGGGTGAGCATTACTGCAGAGGTGTACTGTGAAGAACTAAACACAATTATGGAGAAGCTGGCACATCTCCAACCAGCATTGGTCAATCGCTCGTCTCCACTGCTTCTGCACGACAACGCGCGACCTCATATTGCACAGCAGACGGTCTCCAAGTTGTAAGAACTAGGGTTAGAAGCTCTCCGTCATCCGCCCTACTCACCAGACCTTGCGCCTACAGACTACTACTTTTTCCAGAATTTGGATAACTTCTTGGCGGGAAAATAATTCAATACCCGAGAGGCAGTACAAAATGCCTTTGAAGAATTTGTTGCCTCCCGTCCAGCTGATTTCTTTAAGAAGGGCATCAATAAACTGCCACTGCGTTGGCAAAGATGCATTGATTGTATGGGTGATTACTTCGATTAATACAAATAAAAAATACATGAAAAAAATTCGTTTAAATTTTTTCATACAAAACGGCAATTTCATAGGTAAAGACCTAATATACATTCAGTCAAAAAAGTATCGGGAATGGATGATTTGTTTATGGTTCCAAATTCAAATTTTTGTTTTTTTGTAGTTGTTAGATTGGCACAACTGTTTTCCATTTTGGCGCGGAGTTTGAGTTGCATCTGTTATTTATATTAAATACAGTGCTGGTTTTAGTAATATCATATATAGTGTGTATTGCGAGTTTCATAATGTACAAAAATATCAAACAAAGAGTTTGTCTTAAATTTTGCATCGCCAATGGAATTTCGTGTTCGGAGTCACTGAAAATGTTACAGAAGGTTTACGGTGAATCGACTTTATCAAAAACTCGTGCTTATGAGTGGTTCAAAGCGTTCAAAAGCGGTCGAGATGTGATGGAAGATTTGCCTCGCTCTGGTAGGCCGTCAACGTCTGCAACTGAAGTTAACATCACAAAAGTGAAGGAAACAGTGACTGAAAATCCCCATTCAACTCTGAGAGAGATAGCCGCCGAACTTTCTGTATCTCACGAGTCGATCCGTACCATTTTAACTAATTTGGGTATGAAACATGTTGCTGCTCGGCTAGTCCCAAAAGATCTGAATTTTCTCCAAAAACTCAATCGCATGAAAGTCGCTGAGGACATGCTAGAACGAGTCAGTTCGGACCCAACATTCATGAAACGCATTGTTACTGGTGACGAGACGTGGGTTTACGAGTTTGACATGCAAACTAGTCAACAAGCTTCGGAGTGGCGCCTTCCAACTGATCCGAAACCGAAAAAACCACGCCAAAGTCGATCAAAAGTCAAAGTCATGTTGACTGTTTTCTTTGACTATCGCGGTGTTGTGTCGGAAGGTCTAACGGTAAATAAAGAATATTATTTGAGCGTTATGCGGCGTTTAAGAGAGCAAATTCGACGAAAAAGGCCAGATTTGTGGAAAGAAAATTCTTGGATTTTGCACCACGACAATGCGCCTTCGCACAAGGCTATCATTGTGAACGAATTTTTGACCCAACACTCAACAAATACCATCCAGCAACCACCATATTCACCAGATATGGCTCCTGCTGACTTTTTTCTTTTTCCTAAACTCAAATTACCACTTCGTGGCACCCGTTTTCAATCGATAGAAGACATAAAGGAGAATTCGCGGCGAGAACTGAACTCAATTCAGGAAGCAGCGTTTAAAAAATGTTTTGATGAATGGATTATTCGTTGGCGCAAGTGTATCGTTTCTAAAGGAGCATACTTTGAAGGTGATAAAATAAATTTGGATGAATAACAGAAATTTTGTGTATTATTGATCTTTTCCCGGTACTTTCTTGACAGAGTAGTATCTTTGAATTTAGAACACGGATAATTGTGAATTGGTTGATAATAACAAATTATTGTGTAATAGTACATTCAAACATTGCTACCCTACGGGTGAAAGTCACTTATTTAAGTTAAGTACTTATATTTAGTTCTGAGGAGGAGAGGAGAAGGCAGGCAAGAGTAGCGAGGTCGCAAATACCTTCTCCGGATTAAATAAGTTACTTTTACCCCGAAGTAAACACTGTGAAAAGCACACAAATACAAGGAAAGTAAAACTAAAATAAAAAGTTTGTAAAACCTGAGTCGTCGTACCCAAAGAACACAGGAATCTTCTGTTCTGTGGTCGTACCTATGATTTCTTCTCTTATGAAATTAGGCGTTAAATCACTATTTTAATCTGATGAACTTATAATATTAGTACAAATCTCTGCTGTACGGAAATGTAAACAACTCGAAAAAAACCAATGACGGATTGCCACTTTCCCGCCATTTTTTTTCATTTTCAGTGGCCGGCCAGCTATTCAGCCTTTATTTTTCAATATTAAAAAATTAGAGAATTATTAATAATAAATAAAAAGTATTTTAAAGAAGTAAATAGTTGAAAAAATAAACCGGTTAAAATATTTTATAATATTGTAATGTATTGTAATGTATAGAAAAAGAAAAAAAAATTGTAATGTATAGAAAGTTGGAACATGGTCCAATAGAAATATGAATATAAAGCTCTATATTTTACCTAGACTATTCTACCGCCGAGCCTAAATTAGGCCAACCAACGGATACGGGTCCGTAGTAACGGACCCCGGCAGGACTCTGTCGTCAGAGGGCAAAGGCCTGACACCGCTTGCTACGCCCCCTGACAGGGCGCAGCAAAGGCCACGACGAGCGGCTTGCCAGCCGCTGCACTCGCATGTCAGTGTAGCGCGGCATTACAGGCTACGGCCTTGTGACCGGGCTGACCACACTGGAAGCAGTGGTGGCTTCGGTCTACCTCCGAGGAGCATGGTGGCCCACCTGACAACGGAAGCACCTCAGAGGTTTGGGCTCCAGCAGCTTAACGTGAACTGAAACCCAGCCCACCAAAAGCCTTCGGCTCTCCCCAGCAATGGTCTTGGCCGCCGACACGATCCCCTTAGGGAGTGAACTTCGGAAAATCCTCCTTGCCTACGTCATAAAACTAAGCTTTGCTTTTACGCTTCTAATACTACTGGTTAGTTTCGGCTTTACGTTGTTATGTCAGTCAGTCAGTCAGTTTCTCCTTTTATATATATAGATAATATATACATGAGTCAGCTAACTAGCCTGTTACAGTTGAAGGTTAATCAGTGAAACAAAACTTTAATAAACACCAACAGGCTTTACCTAGTTTTACTGGATCCTATTTTTAAATCCTAAATGTTAACTACTTTTCATCTCGATTCTGCTCACGTCCAAGGTGAGACATGAAACATTAACCATTAAGCATTTGTTTTTAAGTATCATAATATCGCTCTCAAGTGCGCATTAACTTTTTTAGAACCTTGAGTGGCTTGAGTAGATTCTATATCTCCTTAATTCATGAATCCCCAAGCGACCACCGGTGGCCGCGCATCTATTGTCTTACTATTGTGTCTCTAATTGACGGTATCTGAAGGGTGACGGTATCTGAAAGGTCAATTTGTGAGAAATTCGAGGATAAACCTGCACATTTGGAACAGGTATAATAGTCTTTCTATAACAAAAAGGAAAAAAAAAACCGGAGGTAAACTGTGCGGGTGCTTCATTGACAAGATGACCTGCATTATTAAATTATTATTATCTTTTTCATTAAATTTATAATTATGACACTACATAACTAGAGAGGGCGAAACTAGTCTTTATTTTAAACTAGCTTTTGCTCGCGTCTTCGCTCGCGTTAAATTTAGGGCAACACGGTTCCTGTTTCGGCTTATTTTTCCCGACATCTTCAACAAATATCGTTAATGTACACAGAAATAAATAAAATAACAAATTATATACTAAGACCATCCTTGAGAATCACGCTATCGAGTGGTGAAAACCGCTTGAGAATCTGTGCAGTAATTTTTGAGTTTATCGCGAACAGACAGACGCGGCTGGAGACTTTGTTTTATAAAATGTATTGATACAATATCGCTCGCCATACAAATTCATCATAAGATACGAAAATATGAATAAATATTTATTATCTTCATCTTAATTATGTGATGGTCCATTGAATCGTATGCCGAGCGATATTGTATCTTAAGATAAAATATTATAGTATCTTAGCCGTGTGCAGCGCCCCTTAGTGAACTCCACTGCGAGTCACGAAACCTACGACAAACTTATTATTTGCGGTTGGTACAGTAATCGGATCTAGGGATCGAATCGCAAAATTAAGTTTGTTTTTTATTGTAAGTATATACTTTTCCGGGATAAAAAGTACCCAGTGTGGTGCCCAGTATATTAACGAATAATTATACCAAGTTTCATCGTAATCGAAACGGTAGTTTTAGCGTGATGCCTGAACAAACAGACAGACAGACAGTTTTTTTTTAATCACATTTTTAGGTTTGGTGTCGGTCTAGTAACACCCTGCCATTCATTTTTTTTGATATTTTCAATGAACAGAATTTTCACTTCTACAGATTTGTTATAAGTATAGATATTACTACTACTTTGGTACCAATTTGTAGATGCTATGCTAGCATTTATTTTGTTCATTGTTTGATCAAAGAAACAAGACTGTTCCTCGTTTGCTATTCTGACCTCGACACTCATATATAGTCACACGTTTCTAGTACACGTAGGTATCTAACTACGAGTACAAGCTTCAGGTGAGAATTTTCACTGGCCCCTAGAAAACTGATTTGATTAGAAGTGTGATGCCCGTTACTGCCTGTACGAGGCGTGCCTTTAATTCTGATGGATCGTGGGATTCACAGAACAGAAAATGTAGGTAGAAGTGCCCCTAACGTGGCTAAGCACGGGAACCAGTGTCGCCAAACTCACACATTTGCGTATCAAATTGTACATTACACACATAAAAAACAGTAATATGATTGGCTACGAAGCTACGAATTACAAACTTAACTTTTACAAATCATATTCTTATTGCTTTCATAAATTAGGTCTTATTACAACGTAAGAAAGTTGTTATTATTTGACATGACACAAACAATAAAGAAGTTTTAACCAATTTACAACGAGTTCGGCTACTCAACGCTAGATGGCGCTGTAACCAATTTATTCTATTCAGAACGCTAGTGCCTTTGAAATAGATGCCATATTCACCTACACATGTAATAGGCGAATCGCGCTGGATGTTGACAAACGCGCGATATCTAAGAGGCACTTCCTCTACTTTTCTTTATTCCGTGGTGGGATTCGTCAAGAATGAAATGTCTATACAACGTGTAACATTAAATACGCAAAACCTCAGACACCCCAAATGATTTTTAATTCAATTGACCTAATTCTGTAAAAAACAAAAAAAAAATATTTTTTTAGGTTTTATGAGCTGTTTTAGTTTGTTTAAAATTCGTATCTGCATTGAAATAAGACCTTTTATTATCCCGCGTATGAAAAAATTTGATTGGACTACATCCATTTGTGTTTGTTTACCTATTTGGGCGGGTTTGCGCTCATGATGGCTTGACCTATTAATAAATATAGACAGGGCAACATTTTTAAAGAAGATTTTTTTGAAAAATTAACCTATATTAAAAAGTGGTTTAATTGATTCTGCTCCTTATTATGATCAAACTATTTTCAGGTTTTACGCATTTAACGTTACACGTTGCACGTACATAGTTCTCTCAAATCAAGATATTAGTCGTTATGTTGATCGGTCACGCACGGAACGAAGCAAACTTCAAACCTGAACAGATAGCATACTCCATAGTAATTTTTAACCGACTTCGAAAAGGAGGAGGTTCTATGTTCGGCTGAATATATGTTTTTTTTTGTATGTATGTTCACCGATATTTCGGTCAATTGTGGACCGATTTTGAAATATTTTTTTTTGATTGAAAGGTTATGCTTCCAAGTTGGTCCCATAGAAATATTGTTATGATCTGATCATGAACTTCGAAGATATGGAAGAGAACTCCTCATAGAATCATAGCGGAATTGTCGTAACAAGTAAAATTGCTTTGTTTATACGTGTAGTCGATGTCTGACTGAAAGAAAAGGGGGAGGGGAAAGGGGGAGGGGGTAAATTCATGTAATATAACCGTATTTGGGATTATAAGAATCGTTATGAGATGCACTCTGGCTATAAGGTAATTTATGTTTAGCTGAAGGGTAGGTACTTTTTAGTGGTGCTACCATAACTAAAAAGTGAAAAATAAAAAACCTTTTTACAAAAAAAATTTAACCGACTTCAAAAAGTACAAAATAACTTTAATTCCGGAAGTCGGTGTTAAATAATAGGTTTAATTTTTTTTGTAAAAAGTTTTTTATTGTAGTTTCATCCTTACTGTCCTCTGTATAGTGTAACCTCTGAACGAATTTTGATAAAACTTGACACAAGGGAAGACTATTCCTGTATTGGGGATATATACTTTTCATCCTGGTACCTAATAAGTGTCCTTAATTAGGATATATTATTAAAACGTTAATAAATGGGTTGGTTCAATTAGTAAATTCCCACAACCTGTTCAATACTGTAGTACTAATAAATATGTATAGAGTACCTTCCTACTAATATGTGTAGGTAATATGTATCTGCCGATCTCCATTCTTCATTCGGTAAATCTTATTAAAACTCAAAAAATTTACTCTACAGTTCTATTCTGGTTAAAATGAGTAACTTAACCTTACTCACACTTCAGTAAGGTACCTACATATAAAACTAGTCTAACTACTATGTCAATTACCTTCAATAACACGGTGGTTTATGGAGGTAAATACTGTCTACGTTGAAACACACCTTATATGAGTAGTGAAACAAGACCATATAACCTTCGTTCGAACTTGAGTTAGACTTATGTTCCAAGACAAGCAAGGTAAGACCTTTGTGACCATAATTACCGTCAAACTGGTTACTACGATCCTTCTTTGGATACTATCCTTTGAGAATTTATGCTATTGAAACATTAAAGGAGAAGGGAATGACTCCATAGATTCCTGGGCCCAGGTGTTAACTGAATCAAATTAGCCTTATTTGTAAGAGGATATAATAACTAGGCCTCACTAAAAATTTTGTGAAATTTTGCTATCCAGGAACCAAGTTCCATGAATTATAGTAAAAGTGAGGTTATATTATAAAATTGTAGTTTTTTTAATGCTATTTACGAAATACTTAATATTGAAACAGTGTTAGCCGAGTAATAACAGCCCCGACTTACGAGTTAAAGGTCTCAGTTTCCGTGTCTGAGGAGAACCTGCGCAATGCGGAAGGTGAGGACCAGTCGCAATCGTACAATTTACACAGTGATCCATGTCATCAATATCCGATCGATAGGCGTAAACAGTTGTAAAAAATAGAGAGCCAGGTAATATAGAGTAGCAAGATCCGTCAAATAGTCCATTAAAATATGCAAAGCCGAGGTTAAACAATTAAACAAGGAAAATATCAGAAAATATGAGCGCACTCAGAACGAAAAAAACGAACGAGTGCATCTGTCAGTCAGTGATTGATAGATGTCAGACATAAGTGTTACCAGACGAAAAAAAATCACTATGTATCGATTCAATCGATTTCACAAAAGCTTGATAATATGCACTTGTCACTCGATTTTCATACATTTTTCCGATTTATTAATAATCGATTACTAGTAATTCAGGCATTATTAATCGATTATTTAGTTTCATTAACTTAATTTAAGTTTTCTCGCTTCCTGGGTAGAAACATGGTACCATATTTTGTAATTTCCATAAGAAAAATATAACGTTTTTTTTAGTATAAATTTCAACTAGTTAACTGCTGGGCCCAGAAGTCCCCTTCTCCTTTCATGTGAAGAAAAACCAGTCACCATGATTCAAATAAAAATGAAGTGCCGTAAAAGGCACTCGAAAGGGGCTCATGAATTTTTCTACCGCTAAGGTACTTAATAGTGCCTACTGCCTACCTACCTATATTTGTCATACTTCACTTTTACCCTGAGACAATATAAATTCCGGTAAAAATATATGAACTAAACTATAGATGTTTATCTATAATATAAAAATGAATCGCTAAATGTGTTGGTAAACGCAAATCCCGAGAACAGCTGAACCGATTTCGCTAATTCTTTTTTTTATTGTGTTTGTTATTGAGAGGAGAAGGTTTATATGAAAAAAAAAAATGAAAATTAGTGCAGGGGAGTAGGGTAGAGTAAGGTAGAATAGGGTAGTGTAAGGTGTACCTATTAGGGTGAAGTAAGGTAGAGCGGGAGCGAAGCCGCGGGGGTACAGCTAGTTTCATGATAAAATTTAACAATGGAAGAAATGAACTCATGAGAAAAGCTGCAGATAAAACTAACGTACCTATAATAGAGTAACACAATCTAGATTTTCGAGAACAATAACCGAGGTTCTCAGCCAGGTACCGTAACGTCGACCTATGATTGACCTACTGTGTTTTTACAAGCTTTTAATTAGCTTGCTATGTTAATTAGTTGGATACTTAGGTAAAATTTTGCAATTGAATAATAATAGATAAAAATAATGAATTTTAGTTAATTAAATGGAGCAAATCTTGTAAGTAACAAGAATTGTAAAGCAGCTATTCCCAACCAATTTGACTGTAATGCACCACTTCCTACATAATACATATATTGCAGACTCCTGAAGATGATGGACTATTTTGTATGCGGGGTGCGCGATATTTGCGATATGGGCATCAAATGACTGGCTTTATTGAAAGAAATACGGAATAGTATATTCTAATAGGTTTTTATTAATAATTTTGTTATTACATTAAACATTGACTTTGACTTGACTTTGACTTTGATTGAAAGAAATACGGAATAGTATATTCTAATAGGTTTTAATTAATATTTTGTTATTACATTAAACATTGTTTTAGCTATTGTCTTAGGACTTTAAATTAGGTACTTATAATTTTGAATTCGTTTGATTCAAAATCACGTCTTAAGCTGGAAGTGTGAAGTTACTCGACTGCACAATTATCTACCTTCATAATTATAATTACTTAGTTATACACAAATTATATGTACGTAAGGTGAGTCGCTAAAATAATTTCCTGTCGACCTTGCCCCAAAACGAAAATAACCGATATTTATATACTTTAATTATGTCAGAATCAGCCGTCCAATAAATACCGGTTTGTGTGAATATTTAACATTATTCACTAACTTGCTCAATTGAAACCTAAGTGATTAAGCGAGATAGTTTTCAACTAGGAGATTAATATGAATACATTCTTATCATAAGGTACTTAGATACTTAGGTATATGTTCTGAAACCTCGAATTCTCAGTTACGAGTAAGTACCTACTTCGGGTCGTGTTTCGATCTAGCGGGGCCACTTGAGCTAGACCGAAAGCAATAGTGACAATGCTTGGTTGGTTTAATGTACCTCACACTGACAAGAATCAATCAACTATTTTGATAAAAATTATATTAACTGTCCCCGCACACGGGCTCAAAATGAACCTTGAAGCGGCTTCATGCTTCACCGGACACAAGAAGTGTCGCTCACCTGATAAATATTAATTTATACTACCTAATCTTAGCGTAAATTAATATTTATCAAACAAAATTTTTTCATCTGACTGTACAGAACAGTTTTTTTTATCGGTGTCAGAATCGTCACCAAAAAAAAAATTAAAATTAAAGTGTCAATTGGGACACTGTGTCCGAACATGACGTGTCCTAAACGACAGTAAGCCGATGATTCTCTGTCCGACTTATGCATTTGTCTGTTTAAATAATTTTCCTGACGTTGTGTTTTCTTCTCCATTCCAGATCCTGGCGAAGATGATTCTCAAAAATATATACGTAGAAGGTTTGAAGGAGGCTACGGTTCACGATGCTAGGTGAGATGCAATTTAGGGCCTGTACACATCACGTTTTTAAATCGCGCCATTGACGCGCGTTTTAGAAACGTGCATCAAACGGCGCGTGCGCTGGATTCGCTGCCACTTGTTCTGCACTTAACATTACTTATCCTGCTGGTAACTCCAGGTCTAGGCAAAGATTACCTAGACCTGGAGTGTGCAACTGGACGATCTCGGCTGTTAATTGAGCTGGTGTGCTATTCTCTAAAGAAAAGCTTTGAGCGCAGCGCTGGCCACAGCGACAACATCCAAATAGGTACATTGGCTTAATAATCCATTGTACCTATACATTGGGTTGTTAATTTTATGTACTGCGCTCTCGACTCGTCGCTGCGGCCAGTGCTGCAGTCAAGGCTGTTTTCTTAGAGAATAGCACCGCTGGTCTTCCCAACCAGTAGCGTACTTACCTGCAATTAACTAAGAAACTTAAAGCGCGAGGCGATATGATATGATTGTCGCTGGCTATATTGGTCCTACAACATTCTATTACTTATACACCCGCCTCATAACTTCTAACTCGTATTTGCCAAAAGAACATCGAGGTAGTTGTTAAAATTTTTAAGATTCCCTTCTTTTTTTGATAAGTTTTTGACTACTCAATTTCTCAGCATAATTCGACAAAGTATTTTTATTATTTATGATAGGAAATTGAACGTCTTTAAAGCGTTGTACTAACGTTGTTGACTTCGCTCGCTCCTTTGTACTATGTTAAATCGATCTTTTAATCTGTAGTTCTCATGAATCTAGTTAGTAATTAATAGATAGTAGGTCAAATCAAGTTGGCCACCCCTGTAATAGACTACTTGTCTATATTGAAATCATAGGCACTAACGTCTGCCAGCGGCTTCGCTCGTGCCTTCCTTATGTTATTAAATAATAAAGTAACAATCTATTGGTCGCCACTTGGGCGACACTTGGGGGAGGCCTATGTCCAACAGTGGACGTCTATCGGCTGAAATGATGATGATTCTATTGGTGAAAGAATTTTTAAAATCCGTCCAGTAGTTTTTGAGTTATTAGTCATTACGAACAAAAATACCCACCTAATGTTTATATCCTCCTGCGGATCTAAAAAGGCCGTTTTAGTCGAATCATAATAATTATGAATCATTAGCTAATGTTCACATTATGAGATGCACAAGAAAGTGATTATAAAAAATAAATAAAAAAATATTAGTATAGATAAATAACCTACAAAAAAAAAAAATTTTCAGACTTCGAGCGGATGACGACAAGTTCCATTTAGAAGTGGACCTCACAAGCCCAATGGTGGTAGTGAAAGCCCAATACTACGGAGAAGGACAGTTCAATTCCCTCAAGATTGTAGCTTATGGCGATTTTAATACCACGATGAGTAAGTATAAACTTAAACATGCTATGTCTACTTCAGTAGACTATAACAATCGTGAAAATATGACTTATTTCATTTGTTATTTTCATTCTTATTTTGTCAGAAAGACATCCACTGTTGACCATAAACCTCACCTAAAGCTTAGCGTCCACCGCGTCGGAATCGGGGCGTACGCAGTGTACGAGTCAGTATTTATAAAATGCCGATAAGGTGCGTGTACTGCATTCGGATTTGACATCGGCAATTTCGGTATTTTCAATGCAATAGAGTTTATCTGTGCACGTGTTTTCACATTATGGAGGACAGTGACGAGGATATTGTAATAATTAGTTGTTTATTATCAGCAGAGAAGAATTATGATGATACTTAGGTATATTTAAGATTATAAAGCTCTACATATATTTCCACTTAATTATCGCAATAAACACGTCAGAACTCGAAGCGATCGGGATCCGAATGGCACATTCACTGCGAATGATGTCATCGCGGCAGGGAGGAGTGGCAGGCGGTCGCCTCCTTCTGCGAAGCAGTAATGCTAGCAAAGGAGGAGGCAGACCGCATCAGGCAACGGCGCTCCCGCCGCCGCCGCCGGGATTCCGATCCCGATTTCCGGCCACCGTAGACGCGGGCTCGCGGACGGCGAGCCATGGGTAGCTCGCTGTCCGATCGTCTGGTAACTGTCCGGACCAAGCCAAGGCGTCGACGGCGCGCACTGTTCCCGCGCGCCTCAAGGAGTTGTCAGCAACAGGAGGGGCCCATCTGGGTCGAAGCCTACCGGGGTCGGGGTTATCTGAAAGGAAACTAGAGCCCCGGTATGAAGGCTAGAAGGAACGGCGCGGGGTTTTTAGTCAGTAAGACTCTGACACTGTCTCCCGCTCCACCCAAGAGCGGGTTTCGTCAATGATGATTTTACCCGTCGACAGAAAAAAAAAATGTCATCGCGGCAGAAATACCGATTTTTGACGCAGTTATGCCAATCCAGTGCACGCTGTACCATAGAAATCAATACAAAGCAACGAATCCGGCCGCTGTGCACGCTCCGATGCCGACACAGTGGAAGCTTAGCTTTAGCCTAGCGCTGTAACCAGCGTTGTGGCGGGCTTTACTCGCGTGCCCGCCGAATCGTCGAAATATTTGCGGTGCAGCAACGCAACGCATTGAATGTTAGACTAAACCCACCTGTATTCTTTCACTTGCCCTTTGCGGTAATTCTTTTGAACAATCCCGCAGGAAAGAAAAAAACCTGATTTATTAAGATTACAAAAATGTTAAAATTTTTGTAATCTTTTGCTTTGTACGTACAAAAGATGTCAACGCAAGACACTCTCATACATGTCATTGTTTTTTTTCGTTTTAAATTATCAAAACTCATGTCATTCCGCTTATTTGTAATATTATATATAATACTAGCTGGCCCGGCGAACTTCGTACCGCCTAATAGTCTTCTTCTTCTTTCGTGTCGATCAACTCAAGTAACAGTCAATGAATAATAATAATAATATTCTACAACTCTCACACAACGTCGTCTAGCTTGTGTTATGGGTACTAGACAACTGATAAACATAGGTACTTATATATTTCTAAATACATACATAATATAGATAAATAACACCGAGACAGAGAACAAATGATCATGCTCATCACATAAACATTTGTCAAAATGTAATGTAGTATATATTTTGATATAGTCAACCGATTGAGATGAAACAAAGCTTAAGTAATATTTCAAGTTACAAACAATTTTAACCTTTGAAATACCGTCAATTATAGACACAATAGTAAGACAATTATATGCGCGAAGCTTAGAGATTCATGAACAAACGTATAAAGTTATCTACCTATATCGATTTCGTACATTTTACGTGATGCGCGTACAACCAAAAAAAACTTCTACAGATTTATTATATGTATTATGTATAAATTTATTTTTCCACTATTTTTGCAGCTGACTTGGTTTATACCTGGAAGCTTAGCGGTGTTACAGAAAAGAACGGCTCTGACACATACGTCCGAATCAAAGATTTCTACATGAGGCCTGATCTTTCAAGCATTGTTACCGAATTCAGAAATGAAAACCCGGAATCAAGAGAATTTAGTGAGTTTAACACTATTATTGTCACGTTATTATTTATTTTTATACATATTTATGGATCGCCAACAAAGGATTTAATAGCTACATCATATATTACCTACAATTTAAATATACAGGGGTCTATATAACGTGTACTCCTTCAGTTACCTATAAGAGTTAGTTACCATGCACATAATTATGGTAATGGTAGTGACAAATTGAATATCTAATACATTCTCCAAGACGTAAGGAGAGACTCACATTGCGCGCGTAGATACTCCACAGTGGAGTGTCAATATGCTACGTGGGATGTTCCTATGTTTTCTATCGACAGCCGATCAGTAGGCAGGTACATCTAAGGGTGTTTTTAATATCGTGCGGATTTCATCACGCATGCGGACGCGGCCGAACGCAAAAACTTTCAAAATGGAAAAAAGCCCGTGCTGCGTGTTCCACGCATTACAATAAATACTGGTATGAAATGGAGATTTGCGAAGGTTACGTGTGCGGAGCTATCCCGCATGCGTGATCAAATCTGCACGATATTAAAAACACCCATAGTGTGATGGAGGCTTATTTTAACCACTCAGTAACGCAAATTAAAAAAGAAATCAGCATACTTAATACCTATTAACCAATTTAAAACCCTTGATTAGAAGGCAATAATAACCTTAAAATAAAACGGTAATGAGAAAATTAAAAAAAAAGCTTAACGTTATTTTTAGGGTTCCGTATAAAAAACGGACCTCATATAGGATCACTATTATTATTATTATTTTTGAAGAAAAGGGGCTATGCATCTCCCATAGTGTAGGAGATGTAGTCACTGCGACCTAAAAGATCTATTGTGACTCGCCACCTTGTTAGAGTAACTCTTTTAGCCGGGAGGCTTCCAGGAAGTCTAGAATACTCCTAGCTTTGAGAGTTTTAATCTCCTCCGGGCGAATAATGTGTCGACCCAGATGGATACTCCGTTTGTGGATAAGGGGCCCACATTCACACAACAGGTGCTTAGGCGTCTCCCTCTCCTGATTACAGTGAATAGGATCACTATGTTGTCCATCTGTCTGTCAAGACCCTTTATTTTGAAAACGCGTTTAAAAGAAACAAGCTAATTTTGGTATAAAAAAGAACATAGATTTTAGATTGCAATAGCCAAAAAAATTAGCAAATCTGTAGGTACAGATTTAGGTACCTAGCGTTATTTATTTATCCGCAGATGTTGTACCTGTACCTGTGTATTAAAATGGTTTTATTTTTCAGCTGACTTGGGCACGAGATTCGCGAATGAAAACTGGAGAACCTTATACAAAGAATTTCTGCCTTACGCACAAGCTAACTGGAAAAGAATTGGCATCAAAGTTGCCAATAAATTATTTTTAAAAGTTCCTTATGATCAACTGTTTCCTTCATCTTCATGATTTGCAAATAAAAAATATCTTTTTGAAATTATGATGATGTTTTAAGTTTACAGCGGTGTTCTGTGATACACGACGTAAGATTATAATATGTTTATGCTACAAAATACGTTTTTAATACACATGCTCACAAAGTGACTCTTATTGCACTGCACTTAGCTATATAATGGCACTTCTTACCAAACTGTGACATTTTGATTACCTTACGCACTAGTGCTATAGTAGGGTGGAGTAGGGAAGAGCGGGAGCAAAGCCGCGCGGGCAAAAGCTAGTAGAATATATAAAATCTTTGATGAAAGCAGATTTTTACCGCCGTGTCACAAAAAATGACTAGTTTTATTGTTATTTTCTTCACAAGTGTATTGAAAAACGTCGTATGATACAAGTGAGTAATTAATGATAACCGTTCTTGAAGACCCTCGCCATGGCTCGGGTCTAAATACCGCCTCGACGGCAATCACTAACATTACACACTTATATCATAATGTACTATCAAGCTTTTAGACCATGTAAACCAATAATATACACAAGAAACTTTCTCTTTCCTGTTTACATTCTTACATAAACGTTATTATTTACGTAACTTATGAATATTATTTTTGTAGAGCAAACCAATTTTTACGTGATCTAAAAAGAACGTAGACTTAAGTTAAATCGGTTAAATGAACATAATAAAAAATAAAAATAGTAGATGGAAGTTTTTACTGTTAAGTTACATTAAGTTGTATAGTATCTATTTAGTAAAACTGCTAATTTAAAATAAAATGCCCAATTGAATATTTTGTTTTACTACCTACATTCATGTTTAAATAAACTGGTTTTTGTGCTTTCCAGATTGCTCTCATCATATATCTAAAAAACTATAGGTCATTAAATAGCCCGAAGAATCACCAAACTTAAGTGGTAGTGGGGATATTGCTCGTAGAACGGATGGTCGATGGGCCCGAAAGGTTCTAGAGTGGCGTCCGAGTACCGGAAGACATAGCGTTGGTAGGCCTCCTACAAGGTGGTCCGATGACCTTGTGAATGTTGCGGGAATGCTAAACTATACATAGTACCTAAATACGTTATCAGAACTCTGTTTTTTTAGGTGAGAAATCATCCAACGACTTCTCCCGCCTTGGGTGGAAAGGGCTAGCTCAGCGCCCTGGTGTCCTCTTGCGCTCAACTCATGGCCCCTGTAGCACGGTAATATTATCATACCTATAGGCTTCGATCCTGCTGAGCCCCTACGGTTTTCCTGACTTCTCCTTTAGGCGCGCATGGACGGTTGAATACTACGCGTCGTTGACGACTTGGGCTCGATTCGGACGGTTACCGGACGGTCGGAAGGCGAGTTACCCATTGCTCGCCATCTGCAAGCCCGCGCCTGCGGTGGCTGGAAATCTGTATCGAGATCCCGGCGGCTGGGGCGTGAGGACCGTTTCCTCGCGCGTGTGGCCGTTTCCTTTGCTATCATTACTGTTTCGCAGAAGAAGGCGACCGCCTACCACTCCTCGCTCCGGACCATGGCTTGTACCAAGGCCCGTAAAATCTACTCATAAAACGATGCAATATCTAGCGTGTGACAGTTTTCTAACGGTGAAATTGCAATCGGACCAGTTAGTACTTTCAGAGATTACATCCTACAAATAAAAAACATAAAAACAAACTTTACCTCTTTATTATACAACGTGTAACGTTAAATGCCCAAAACCTCAGACACCCCAAATGATTTTTAATTTAATTGACCTAAAACAGTGAGAAAAAATCATAAAAAAAAATTTAAAGGCATTTTATGTGCAGTTTTATAACAAGTAATAGTGAAAATATAGTAAAAATAGTAGTGAAATAAGAACTTTTATTATCCCGTGTATGAGAAAATTGTGGATGAGAAAATTTAATTGGCCTACAACCATTTGTGTTTGTTTACCTATTTCAGCGGGTTTGCGCACGTGATAGCTTGACTTATTCATAAATAGACAGGGCGACATTTTTAATGAATATTTAAAAAAAAAAATAACCTATAGGTATTAAAAAGTGATTTTTAATTGATCTGCTCGTTATCCTGATCTATTTTCATGTTTTGCGCATTTAACGTTACACGTTGTATTAGTGTAGATAATAATTTATTTTTAACCGTCGCGTCGTTAAGGTCGCTTTTTCGTCGATTTTTTTTTTCATTTCGAGTAAAACTTAAACCCCAGAAGACTTAACCCTTAAACCTTTTTTAAACCTTGTGAACGTAATTCTTTATTCAAATAATTTTTATGATTTTACCACAAATCCATACTTGTAGAGTCCTAGAGTCGTAGGTACTGCGAGATGCCATCATCTCGCAGTACCTACGATTCTAGGATGCTTAGTAATATTTGTTTTTATGCAACCCTTGTGGTAAAGGTAACGTAAATAAGACAAGGCACACCGAATAAGAATAAAACATATCTACGTAACGCACGCACGCGGCCCCTCCTTTTTATGCGAGCGCAGACTGAACGGTCTAACTCTTATTACACTACTCGATAGCCAATAAAGTAGCCAAAGTAATCAATATGTTATGCTTACAGAAATTAGTTATTTGAAAATTATATCAATTATTTATTACATAGAAGACTTGGGTCGGGTCCGGTCCGCCTTGGTGGCCTGTCATGTGTTGCTCTATGGTTTATTATAATATTATAGATTCAGATAGAGAATGATGATGGTTTATTATAGAGAGATTATTTTGTAAATATTAGAAATTTTGTAACTATACCATATATTACTTGTATACAAGCGGCCATAAACATATTTTGTAACCTGTGTACAAAAATTATTGTATTTGTGTGTCAAATGAAATTGAAGCGAATAAAACGTAAAGTGGAACGTAAAGATTTCTGTCCTCTTCTTACATTTAGAATTTTGTGCATAGCTATCCCGTTGTCATTTATGTCAAATTGTGATGTCAACATGTCCAATAGACGAATGTCACTTTAAATATTTTATCTCTAAAAGTTTAAATTTTATTAAATTTATCCATTGCATTTATGTATTTATCAGAAAAATGGGTGTGATTTTAAAATATGCTGTAGCCGGTTTAGTGCGGTACTGGTTAATACATTTAGATTATTGGCAGACAATAGCTAATCGTGTAGAAATAGCGACGCCTCTGAACTCATGGAAGAGGTTAATGGAAGGAGTTTATTTATATGATCACAACATAGACCCATACGAAGGAGACTCATTTCATGAATCTCCTATAATGCTACTATTTTTCTACTACATAATGAAGAAAGTGCCATTTATTTTGCCAGTTCTATTTACTGTATTGGATCTCCTGACTGCTCATCTTCTCTATAAAACTTCCAAGGCTTTTATACGAATTTTTAAAGAATCCCAAGAGAAGAACTTGCTTGATGTTGCTGAAGAGTCAAAACCAATGCTTCTGGAGGATAAACAGTTGAAAGAATCTGCTGAATATGTGTTATCAGTTTACTTGTTTAACCCATATTCGGTTTTGAACTGTGCTGGTATGACTACAACTGTTATACAGAACTTGTTGGTGGCTACAGCTCTGTGGGGTGCTTCCAGTGGCCAGAGAATAGTAGCATGTGTGTTCATTGCGCTCGCTACTCACCAAGCCCTGTATCCACTGTTGCTGATTGTACCAATTGCCATCTTATTGGCTGACATCAATAAAGGGTGTATCAAATGTTCTTACATTAGAACATTACTTGTGTTTGTGTTGAGCTGGGGATTCCTCATTTATTTTTCTGCTTACATTATGAATGGATCTTACAATTATGTGTACAACACTTATGGATTTATGTAAGTTAAAAAACAACTATGCATTTTGATACTATAACTAATAAGTACTTCACATAAGACTGCTTCTGAAGAATTTCAATGATTGTCTTCTTGACCACATTACTTGAGGTTCGCACAACATTTATTCCTTTCTATCTTCTCAAATGTCCAGGTATCACGGCCTCTGTTTACAACTACTAATGTTAAATAGAAAAAAATATCTTAGACATGATTTGTCAGTAGATTGTAAATAATTAAGACATGAGCAAAGCTGTATTTTTATATATATTTTGGAAAAAAATAAATAAAATTCATTCTAATCTGTTTCAGATTGACGGTGCCCGACTTGAAACCAAACATTGGTTTATTCTGGTATTTCTTCACAGAAATGTTTGAACACTTTAGAGTGCTGTTTGTTTGTGCATTCCAAATCAACGCATTGGCCTTGTACATAGTGCCCCTCACACTGAGGTTCAAGAGAGAGCCTGTGCTACTTGCAACTGTACTTATTGCACTGTCTACCATATTTAGATCTTACCCATGTGTGGGTGATGTTGGATTCTACCTAGCACTGCTACCAATGTGGAAACATTTATTCACATGTAAGTATTATAGAGATCTAGAATTGTTATAAGTTCAATACCGTCTGCTATGCTTATCAAGCATTCTATCTAGTAGTCTGTGTGTTATTACACAAACCGCAACCAAAACTTTCTTTGCATGAAATTTTAGAACATTACTCTCCTTTTTGGGACAATCTCTGTGAAAGTCCTGAAGTAAAAATAAAATAAAAATCAGCTATCCATCAGTGAAAGTCCCATTAAAATCAGTCTAGCTGTTTTCAAGATTAATTGGAACGAAAATGCACAAATAATTTTTAAATCACATTTTTGTTAAAGGATAATAATAAATATGCATTTAGTAAAATATGACAATATAGTTTATGCTTATCATTAGTAAACCTTAAAATAATATTGCAAATGTGCATTTGTATAAAATCCCATCTCTTGCAAAGATGATTATTATAATCCTGCCAATTTTGTGTCAGCATATTGAAGTGAAAGGTTTGAGAATGCTGTAATTACCCCAATTTTCTTCCTTTAGTCTTCACCCTATAATATTATTGAATAGTGTTTGTTTTTCATTACAGTCATGCAACAGAAATTCATAGTTGGGTGCACATTTATCATCACATCAGCTCTCGGACCAACGGTTTGGCATCTGTGGATATATTCAGGCTCAGCCAATGCCAACTTCTTCTTTGGAGTCACACTCTCCTTCGCCACTGCACAAATATTCCTCATAACAGACTTGTTGTTTGCCTACATAAAGAGAGAATTCACCTTGAAACACGGCTCGTCGCGACAAGTGGACGGGAAACCAGCCAAATTAGTACTTCGATAATATTTTAATATTTTTATACACATTTGCGTTAGTAATTTAAACGAAGCTGTGAAGAACTAACATTGCATTTCCATGTAATTTAATTTTGCTAAACATGGATTGTGAAGGGTACTTGAACATTTTGTTCGGTTAAATCCTTGGTTCTTTCTAATCCATCCAAATTAACATTATCTTGTAGTTACATGTCATAATTACGCATAACTTATTTTACTTAAAATACTATCCGGTGTACACTTATCTGGTTACGACTGGATTATAATAGAACAAGCATTTTCTATTTTAAGGTTAGTGTGTAAAGTTATTCTAGAGATTTATGACTGCATAGTATGATACTAATGAAGTAACATGCCATATGGGCTTTATGGCAATACAGGCGGTTGTTTAAATAGAAGTATGCTTATGAATGAGAAACAGCACCCTCATGCAAGCCCTTGACCAGTTCTTTATTAGTACATAAAAAAAAATTAAGGCTTTTTTTATTCAAATGTAGCAAATGTAGCAGTAAAACACAACTTTTAGCTTCAGAGAACATTGGTTTTCTTACGGGGATAAATTATAATAGCTAGTAAGGTTTCGCAGATGTGATGGGTTTCAATATGTAAGAACGATAAAAAATATGAGTTAATTTCAAGTAAAAACAGCTGACTATGGGGCCTTTGGAATTGTAGTTATTTGCAATTTATGAAATTAATGAGAACTTGTTGTCTTATTGAGAGTTGATTTATGTATATCCTCTAGACACCGAAGCCTCTTTTAAAATCAGTTGCGACTACGGCCGAATGTACTAAATAAAGCATCAAATTATTATTGCTGCAAAGGCCGAGACCTTTCAAGTTAAATCAAACATAAACTAAGGGTTTCCAGGGTTTTCACTAAAACAAATGTTTTTTCGTATTTTTTAACAATGATATTGAGCATATTTGCGTTTAGGTATCTTTCGTTCTATAAATAGGACTTCAGGTCGTTATGGCATAAGTAGGTTAGTTGTATAAATTAAACAAATAGTTTAATTTGTTCACATAATTTTAATTAAATGACACAAATTAAGAAACAAAAAACATATTTATAAACCTAATCAACTATCAATTTACCAACGACTTGGACCAAGACTGCGAGTGCCACCACGCGTACGAACTCGAGCACCAGCACGGCGTCTGCCCCGACCTCGACGACCAGCTGTAGTCCTGCCGACGCCAATAGAACCAGCTCGAACCTCTGACAAGTTGCTATCATCATCGCTTTCGCTCGAGTCTTCATCTTCCGATGATTGAGCAGCATCACTCCTATCATCGGTAGTTATTTAACACCCAACGAAATCTTCATCATCACCCGAGTCTTCAAACTCGGAGTTATTTAAAATTTCCGTGATATCGGTGACTTGTAACGCTGAAAATAATAAATACACTCTTAGTATTAACGCCGAAATTACTATAAATACGATCAATTCCATATACCTAAATCATGAAGTCCGACCGAAGGGACTATTTATAGGTTTAAATAATTTACGGCGGTATAATTACTTTTTTTTTTTGTATTCCTCCCCAAAATTAAGTGAATTCCATAGAATGTTTAACAACAAACATTTCTATAAAAAAACTAAACCAAAACAAGTAAAATTATCAAACAAAAAACAAACTTTACTTACCTCGTCGACCACGTGCCGGCATTGTTGTAAATTCGTGAGCACGCGTTGCAAGAATGGCGGCCGCTCGGAAAGAAATTTCTATCGAAATCCAAGGACAAACTATCGCCATTACTTTATTTTGATTGGTTAAAAGAAATCACATGACCAAAACTTATTTAGCGGGAAAAAACAAACACTCGGGAATTAATGCTATAAAAAGGTTGGCCGGTCGTACTCGAACTACAAAGTTCTAAAACGTTCGGCCTTTACAGCAAGATTTATTTAATACTATTTATAGCACTCCAGGTGTCTAGAGGTTAAATATATATATTATTGAATTAGTATTATGTGTAATTTTAGGATTCTTCACTGGATCCTACTACCCTCCATTGTGATCTCTCGCTATCACTCAATGTTTTGGTTTCTTATGTAATTTTTTATTTTTGGTGCGCCAAAATAGATAAAGAATTTATCCATTTTGGAGTGCAACTCGCCTCTGTAATCTGTTATCACTGTTTAGGTACCTAGACCTACAAAAGAGAATTATAAGTTTAAAAATATTTTAATTAGTTTAGTGTAATTTTATATCGAAATCGATTACAACTGCAAAATTTCGCTAGCACACTTAATTCGAACCTGTGTACCTCATCAATGTATGCTTCTATTTAAATTTCATACTTTATGTAATACAATAATTTTGTTTGAGATGATGGAAGGAACATTTTATTTTGCATTTACATGTATTTGTATATTTGGTTGTGTTAACTAGTAAAAGTTATTTCATCACAAATATATTTTTTCACGTCACAATTAATTAAATTTAAAATTATTATGTATCTAATGCACTATTTTTTTTTACTTCTTGTGTCCATGTATTTTTCGTAATGCCTGTGTTTTCATACCAAATAATGTAAAGAATGAATTTAGTTTTTTTTTAACTAGGAAATATTATGTACAGACGGATCCTAAATAAAAGGTAAATTATTTTTATATGTAATTATTTTATTAATTTGATCCCTTCACTGGTTAATCTGTTGGAAGACCAAGGCATCGCGCAGCCTGATTTCGTAATGATTCATTATCGCTATCTTATCATTATTGTGTGAGCTACATTGTGGCACACCTACGCGTGCTTCAGCGCGCATTGTATTGTGTTGTTTTATTATTTTTTACGAAATAGAATGTGAGTGAACAAAATATGAGGAAACCAATATTGTACTTAATATTGTTTGTTACCTGTGAGTAAATTTTCGAAATAGCATGTTATAGGCTGTTGTTGGGGTTTATTTTGTTAAGTGTTGAAGAATCTTTGATTCATTATTATAATTTAGTAGATAATAATGTGAGGTTAAACATGTATGTATGTTATTGGTGTAGTTGCGAAATGTGCGATATTGCCGAGCATACCGGCGCACCTGCGGGACTGCTACCGAGCGGCCGTGCCCCAGCTCGCGGCTCCGCGGCGCCTCGACGTATATCTCTCGCTATTGAGGAGGGTGGAGTTGCATTCTCAACTGGACATGAGGCTGCTTAGCTCTGCTTTACTTAGAAGGTAACAGTACTACCTACTACCAAACTGCTACAATAACTGAATAATTATGCCAAAGAGCAAGTAATTATGCTTTAAAAGTAGGTAGGTATATAGGTATTGCTATGCTAAAAAAAGGGATATGAATAAATAAATTTTATGAGATAGACAAAATGAATTAATACAATAATGGAAATAGAACTTGGAATCATCATCATCTTCCTGCCCTTATCCCATTTTATTTGGGGCCGGCGCAAATGTTTTTTTCTTCCATTCTGTCCTGTCACTCGTCACGCTATCACTAATTCCCTTTTCATTCATATCACTTCTCACACCATCCATCCATCTTTTCTTTGGCCTCCCTCTCCCTCTCGATCTATCCACATGTAAATTCATAACTCTTTTAACAACATGCGTTTCATCTCTCCTCTTTACATGACCATACCAAGACAAATGATTTCCTTTCAACTTTTCAGTCACTGGCGCCACTTTCAAACTTCCCCTAATATACTCATTTCTCACTTTATCCATTCTCGTCACACCACATATCCATCTCAACATTCTCATCTCCGCAACATGCAATCTTTTTTCATCCGTCTTTTTCACAGCCCAACATTCTGATCCATACAGTATGACAGGCCTTATCACGGATTTGTAGATTTTACTCTTCAACTTGAGGGGCATCCGTGGATCACAAGTTGTTCCCGTGACCTGTCGCCATTTCATCCATCCTGCGTTGATCCGATGAGTTACGTCCCGGTCTACCTTACCATCCCCTTGGACGAGCGACCCGAATAGAACTTGGAATCCATAAAGGAAAACAGATCAGAAAGTCTGCAGAATAGCTTCGAATTCGAACTATTTACGTTACAACTAAACGGCATCTGTAGTGTTATGACGACATCTATACAGCTTGTTGAAATTTATTTCTGATTGTTGTTACTTTCAAGGTGTCTTTGAGTGGCGCCCTCTATAAAATTACTCGTACACTGTTTTGAATTGCCTACCTAAAGACTCGTCTTATTGTTTCCACAGCCTACGTCTAGATGGCATTGAGCAATCCTCAGCCAACGCCGTGGAAACCGAATTCATACTACCGTATAGAGCATCCAGCTTCCAGTTCCACAAATATAAGATCCTCATGGATATATTCCTGCCGAGTCAAAACCTCATACAAGTTGACGAAATTCTACCGGTAGGAGAGAAGTGTCTTCTGCACAGGATGCTCAGCTCGACAGTGCGACAGTGGGAGCGAGGCGATGAAAATTTAGTGTGTCCCTTATCGGCACAGCTGTCTCAAAGCAGCAATAATATGCAGACACAAAGTACTGGTCGGTGAGTATGTAAATAAACATGAAATGAAAATAATTAACAGAACCCAAAACATCTGTTTAGTCGTGTGTGACGCAATGTTTACCTACACGCCAAACATTACGTAGGTAGGTTGTTTAGTGTTTACTTCTGCAAATAATACTTTTACTATCGTACCTAAGGTCAAATGCCACTTTGTTGAGGTTACCTGTAGTTACTGTTTCTAAATAAAGTTTTTGTTACTACGAATACCGGTAGGTACAAGTAGGTAGTGTTGCCAAGGCGTCTCGATTTTCGCGGAATGTCCCAATTTTTAGAAGTCTGGGGACGCGTCCCAATTTGCACCTGATCAGGACGCCAAAAGTCCCGATAAATAAAAAAATATATTGAAGCCATTATTATTTCAATAAATTAAGTAGGTAGTAGTGCGTTCAAAATGACACACGGCGCATCACTGGCTACTGACAGAGTGAGAGACAACTCTCTCACTCGCATAGAACTGCGTCGTGGTAAAGTGTCTCCAGCTTGAGCGAAGTACCGCCGTGTGAACTCTCGCGCCGGGTCCTGGTTCTGGCTATGGTCCGGAGCGAGAGAGAATGGGAAGCGGTCGCCTCCTTCCGCGAAGGAGTTGACCGTAACCGCGAAGAAGTTGACCGCAACCATGAAGAAACGGACACCCTCACACCCTCGCCCCAGGCGTCGGGAGTGAGTCTCGCAGCAATTTCCGGTCACAGTAGGCATGGGTTTGCAAACGATGAGCAATGGGTTTTTTTGGTGGTTTCACCCGTCCAATAAGGACCAAGCCCGAATCTTTGGCCTGTTGTGTTGCATACAAGAGCGTAGCAAAGAGATATCAGCAAAACTCAAGGGTCCAAGTAGGGCCGATGCCTGCTAGAGCTGCGGGAGCCTGTGAAACAGTGACTGGGGCTGGAACGCAAAGAGCGTAACTGAAGAAGTCTGGATTTTACACAGTAAAAGTTTGACACGCCCTTTTGTTTGACCCTAGCACAGAACAGAAAATATAGGTAGAAGTGCCCCTAACGTGGCTAAGCACGGGAACCAGTGTCGCCAAACTCACACATTTGCGTATCAAATTGTACATTACACACATAAAAAACAGTAATATGATTGGCTACGAAGCTACGAATTACAAACTTTACTTTTACAAATCATATTCTTATTGCTTTCATAAATTAGGTCTTATTACAACGTAAGAAAGTTGTTATTATTTGACATGACACGAACAATAAAGAAGTTTTAACCAATTTACAATGAGTTCGGCTACTCAACGCTAGATGGCGCTGTAACCAATTTATTCTATTCAGAACGCTAGTATCTTTGAAATAGATGCCATATTCACCTGCACATGTAATAGGCGAATCTCGCCTGCTGTTGACACACGCGCGATATCTAAGAGGCACTTCCTCCCCTAGGGCGGGTGAAGTCATTGGATGATATCCCAACAAAAAAAAATAAAAAAAAATAGTATTTGTCCCGATTTAAAACTCTAAATTGTTTTACCATTTGTCCCGATTTTATCCAATTGGACCTGGCAACACTAGATACAAGGCATATTCTTAAGAACTAGGTGTATTATACTGTGGTATAGGTATGTTATGTAGGTAGGTACTCGTATAGGTATTATTTTATTGACGTCACTAGTTCATCGGCTTTTGTCGCTGAAATCAAATAGACTACTTGCGTCAGCAAAGGTCAGCCTTTGATTTAGGTGGACGACCTTATTTTTACTGTTTGTTTTTAAAACCCAGATTAGATAATAGAATCGTGGTTTACTTACTATAGTAAACCAGGTATACTTGGACAAGTAAACTGCCTAATTGAAAATCTACATATGGTCCTTAGTTTAAAGTCCTTGGAATTGTTGTTGCTGACTTTCACACGCTTCCACCAATCCGTTAACTATTGGCGTATCGGTTAGGTACTTTCAGGAGAGGCCTGCCCCTGATATTCCTGATTATTGTGTGAACTTATCAATATTTTGACGTCCATCACAGAATTACGCAGCGGGACCTAGCCCACTAGGGTACCTAGGCGCTAGACCATGCTTGTGTGGGTACGACCCATCCCCCAATAAAGGTGTATGACGTTCAGTTACAATTACAACGCCTGGGTAATACGTTATTAGGTATTTCTATTTACTTATAAGTAATTCGTGGTAGCCATGATCAGTTAACGTCTCTGTCGAAAGAAAAACGAGTAGTTTTCGTAGAAACTACAATTAATAAATAAAGTCACTTTTCATACATTTATAGGTACATAAATACATACTACCTAATGACACACACAGTAATTGTATAACTTGGGCAAATATCATTTTTCAGAGTAATCAGCAGATGTCCAATAGAGGAGGGCGTTATCCAAACGAATTGGGGAACTGTTTCTCCCGGTGCATTAGTAGCCGCCATCGCCGCCTCTCTGGAATATCAGCGGGTAGCAGTCACTGAAATACTTAACGCGAACATCTTCAAAGAAGATATTGCCGAGCCCCTTATGGTGTCAGCCAAACAAGAGTGGTTTGAAGACATTGAGACATTGGACCCAATGCTTGCTGCGCAAAGACAATCGGACGTAGCCGACATAGGCAACATTTGGGTCGCCACACTAGCTGGTAGGAAGTTTTTAATTAAATAATGATACGTGTTATCACCGTTATTTCCGTCCTTATAGGTTGTATAAATGTGTGAATTGTTAATAATTAGTTAGGTACAGACGGTTATCACACTTTAATAATATTAACTATACAATGTTAAGAGAATGGCCCAAAATGCTACATGCTGTAAGGACCACAGTAGCCAGTGTAGACACACATAGGTAGCATAAATAAGACAGTCGAGTTTTTTTTGAGATAGACATCACAAGTTCGCCGACTTCATTGGCCTAGTGGTCGCCAGTGTTGCTGTTGTGTTCAACGTCTTGGATTTGATTCCCATGTCTGGTAAAATTAAATTAAATGTAGTTTTTTATCTGGAACTTCTCTATACCAATCCGGGATTTAGCTTCGTGCCCGGTTCTAGGCAACTGTCTGCAATAGGGGGAGATTGCATGATGCTTTAACATAACGGGTAAAAAGTGGTGTCTACAGAAGGGTTCCCTTCAGGGATTACAAACATGATGTTATATAATATGTATCATCATTTCAGCCCAAAGACATAGGCCTCACCGAAATACCGCCACAATGAGCGGTCGTAAAACGTTTTAAGAAAAGGTACCTAGTTAAGAAGCTAAAATACATTTTCCAGGTGACATAGCAGAAGTAGTAGTGAACCAGGGCCCCCGCGTGGGCGCCGTGCCGCAGAGCTTGGTGATCGGCAGTAACAACCGCTGGAATGACACGCTGCTGCCTCGCGACCATTACCTGTTCCCGCAGAACTTGACCGTGGCTGACTGGCAGCTCACTGACGCCGAGATTCTAGCTGGCATTGATGGTAAGTCCGTTACAATTGTTGTTGTATGGTTATTTTCCATATCGTCACCTGTAATGGCAAAGTTGCAAATCTGCCGTTTTTGCGAAAACCGGTTTTTTGGTTTAACGTAATCCCAATATGGTGATACACAATCGAGCAAATTATCAATTTTGTATCTATAAGTTTATGAGATATCATAACACCATATCTGCGTATCTCAAACATTTGTTTTCAGTCGCCATGGTAAATTAACGAAGTGTAGATAATATATTTTACAATTATTACTACATACTCAAGTTGTTTTATCAAAAAGTCTGAGACATGCGAATATGAGTTGATTCGTAACTTTGCTAAAGTGTAACTGAAGCTTACAATGTTTAATAGACCATGGTCAAGTTATAAGTATAATACTCTATGGAAATTATCAAATACACTGTGGTAAATTCACATAAAATATGTGTCATTTTCGTTTATTTGCCATGGTATAATTTTCATAAAACAAATGAAACAGACCACTGTTGATTTACGAGTACCTTTGTGCTATATTTGTGAACTTACCTTATTGTTAGGATAAGGCTATCTGCCGAGCCCTAACCGTAGCCTAACCGTGTTGAAATCAGTTTCCATTCTAATCGGATGCAGCTGGATAGCAGAATTTTATATGGAGCATTTAACCACCTTCTGAAATATTCCTAGAACACAACCTGCACTCTTAGGTACCTCCTCAAACATAATTAAACAATTTCAGGTCTCATATTAGCGCACTACGTACCGAAATGGATAGAACAAAGGCGATCTCTCCGGCTGTCTCAAGTCCTAGACATGTACTACTCGAACGAGGGAGTCTCCTTCGAGCCGACAGTGAAAGCTTGCAACCGTCACAATCTCTTCACAGAAATAGTCAAAAGGGATGATTTGCTCACGGAAACTTCTAGATTCGCTCACGTACTGTCTCTAAGACAGATCACTGTGTATGTACCTGTTGAAGAGATGGAGAGGATAACAAATGCTGCGATCACTGCCTTCATGGAGTATGCTCGTGAGTTTTCAGTTTTGGTCCGATGTTTGTCCAATACAAATTCTGTCGAACCCTCCAGGGTTTAAATGTAAAAATAATAAATATGTTAACATTATCAATTTTGGGGCGATATCTAATTTATATTGACCAATTTTGACCAACTTTAAAAGAATCATTTCGGTTGGCCAGGGCCACCATAAGTGAAACTAACGCTAGGCTGTTAGCCTCACTGTCAATCTTACTGGCTGTAGCTAGTCTTGTTACCACAACCTCTGCTGTTTTTTTTAAGTTTTCAAAGATTGGGTTTCGTTAATAGTTTCAAAGTGTCAAGTGTGTACAGACAGACATTCTAACTATAGAACAGCTAATAAAGCGACATCTCTTACAGTTACGTTTCTTATAGCCTGCCTGAGAGCTAACAGCATTCAAACTGCATATTTCAGCAAGCTTGCTTTCGTAATGCAGCCCGTTTGAACAGTCTTGTTTTTCTCCTGCAGTGCTTCGGGTGCAGTGATGATGGCGATAAATCTTACGCAAACATAAGCGCGAGTCTAGAAATAATAATAAAAAAATTACAAATGTTAATGTTAATGTTATTAACATTTGTAATTTTTTTATTATTATTACTAGACTCGCGCTTGACCACTATCTCACCCCCTTACCGTTGTAAGCGGTGACGTCGTCCAAGATGGAATAAGATTACCTTGATTGTAGTAACCTATTCACTTTTGGCTATCAGGAAAGGTAGACGCTGGCAGGGAATTCCACTTCTTAGCTGCATGCACAACACTTAATATCTATAAATAGTTTCAATTTTAATTTCAGCTGTCATAATGCGGAGAAATCATCGAGCTTGTCAAGTGCTAGGCGGTGCACCAATCATAGACCTGATCGTCGCCACGGACGGGTCATGGAAAGGCTACGACGTCGAACAATTCATGTCGTGAGTCTCACTAACCGGCATTCACACGAGGCCTTGCGTTACGTTGTAATACATAATGTAATTAACGTTAAAAGAGGATTGCAAAAAAACAACCCGAGCAGGAAATTAGATAAAACTGGAGTGACCTCGCAAATTGCTTGTATGTAAATTTTTTAAATGGCTATAAAAAAGAATGTCTGTAAGATGTTTTTTACGATGGCAAGAAATATTTATATATTTTTTTGTTAGAAAATGTTACTGGCTTTTATGAGTAGAACTGCTTTGAATACTTACATCCTGTTTGAAGTTAGCGAAAATAAAAATAAAGCTTCTCAAAAAAAAAAACTGCTTTGAAAAGGTCACTTGAGACATGATGATATTCCAACTCAAGTTCTCAATGCTTTACTACAGGTTTCCTCGTCCAAAAATACTGGTTACTTTAAAGGTTAGTATAAAGGGATTGGGTATTTTACACCACTTCGAACCAGGTACATCGGTCACTACTTATCGCTTTTCTTACCTGGCTTGTGGCTTAAAATATGAAAATAGAAACAGTTTTCAATGCATTTTGTCGAGATACTTTTGTGTTCATATTTTGATTTCTTTCACGCCCTGAAAGAATATCTAATAGACTTAAAAAAATCAGCTTGTAAAACTTTATTTCTTTAGGTGGATCGGCGGATCACTCGAGATCAATATGCAACGAGGTTCGATATCCCTGCTCCATGGAAACACGGGGGCTTGGATCGCGCCGCCCTCTTACAATCTCACCACGATGTTTTCCCACATTAGGAACTTTACAGACGAATGTAAGACATCGACATTTTTTCTTAAATTATAATACATACTAAGTAATATAACTAAAAGCAAAGATAAAACTTTGCACAAATGGTTCCAAATCCTTCTTTTTGTGTGTATGGATATCAAGTTAGTAAAAATCCATCCAATCCATACAATTTGCTGTGTGTTGTTTTTAACCGCACTTCGATCAGCACAAAAAGTGCGGCGGAGGTGTATGGATACAAAAAAGGAAATTATTATTAGTAAGTAGGTACCTAAGTATTTTTTTAAACAAAACACATTTACACATAAACAATTGTCGATAAGAAGAAGAACCTACGAAATGTATACTTAGTACCCACTTATGTGCTTACCAAACCGTTATTTTTATTGCAACCGCGCAACATACATTCCTGGAAAGTCTAATTAACTCTGTCCTTCAACGTTCATGCTATTTAGTCGCGGCATAAAGTCTTACGGTTAAAAAGGTTAAAGGACAGAAATCACCTCGAGCCTTTGCTTCGTGAATCAGTTTGCGAACATTCGTCATGCTAGCTTTCGTTACGCGACAAGCTTGCATTCGCAAACGAACAGTTCGGTGAGCACACCACACAAGGAATACAAATTTTAGTCATTGTGCTCACCTCACGACAGTCACGACACATGTTCGTCAAAACAAAATATATGTTCGTTGCGTAACAAAAATTCTCCCGCAACAAATGTTTTCAACACATTCGTAAAACGAATATCACTAACAAGGTTGGTTGCTTGGAAGACTACAAATTTACAATACACTCCATAAAAGGTTGATTTTTACTATAATTTAGATATTATATTTGTCATAGTCATAACATTATATCATGATAATTTTCACACATGAAAATATCATCGAGAATCAAACCATGGCCTCGTTGAGCATATGAGCATATATAGGCTCATTTATTTTTTATTCCTTCATTCTCATCATCATTCCATTTAAAAAAAAACATCATCAACTAAAACTAAAAGCCTAGGTATTCCTAGGTAGATACTCCTTATTCAAATTTTTAATGGATTTGATGAATATTGTTTAATTTAACTTTTTATATAAAATATGTGATTTTGTAATTAACCACTGTGAATGATGTGCATGCCTTTGTTTACACACGGAACCATACTCTGAATACTCACTCTAGAATTTTATTTTGTGAACAAATTGTTGGTGTGCCTTATTAGTAAAATAAAAAAAGATCCGATCTGTTAACTTTAGGGCCAAACCGCCTCAACCTTCCAACGGTGTTATCCCGTGTCCTGCAACACTCGCTCAACAGTTCGCTAGTGGAGATCGCGAACAACGCTAGCGGCGGCCCCAGCACCATGGTGCTCGTCGTGAGCCCCGGCGAGCGTCCGTCGGCGCCCGAGCTGGACCGCGCCAGGGAACTCATGGCGTCACTCAGGACCACGTACTTCGACGTCTACTTCACGTACGTCGCCGAAGATCTGTCTGATTTCCAGAATATCAATAATGAGTATTTGGACTACTCGGAGCTATTTGTTCAAGTAAGTAGCTTTTTCATTACTCATATACTCTGAAAGTAGGTCTGAAGTTGCCTGAGGAGCGGTTTGAAAGTACTGCCTACTTTTCATAGGGAGCGGATTATCCGTGCTAGGGAGTTTTACTTTCAACTGACAGTTGTCAAATTTGTTAATAAAAAACTAGTTCTATTCTTCACTATTCTATTGAACCATGTTCCAACTTTCTATTCATCATCATCATCATCATCATATCAGCCGAAAGACGTCCACTGCTGGACATAGGCCTCCCCCAAGCGTCGCCACAACGACCGGTCCCGTGCGTCACGCATCCATCGGATTCCCGCGACCCTGACCAGGTCGTCGGTCCACCTTGTTGGAGGCCTTCCAACGCTGCGTCTTCCGGTACGTGGTCGCCACTCCAGAACCTTTCGTCCCCATCGACCATCTGTTCTGCGTGCAATGTGCCCTGCCCATTGCCACTTAAGTTTGGCGACTCTTCGAGCCACGTCGGCAACCTTGGTTCTCCTGCGGATATCTTCATTTCTGATGCGATCACGCAGGGAAACTCCGAGCATAGCCCTTTCCATCGCCCTTTGGGTGACTTTGAGTCTTCTTATAAGGCCCATTGTAAGCGACCACGTTTCGGAGCCATAAGTCATCACTGGCAACACGCACTGGTCATAGACTTTCGTCTTGAGACACTGTGGTATATTAGACGAGAAGACACCTCGCAACTTCCCAAACGCTGCCCAGCCGAGTCGGATTCGACGATTGACCTCTTTCTCGAAGTTAGACCTACCCAACTGGACCGTCTGTCCCAGGTAAACGTAATCGTCCACAACTTCGAGTGTAGAGTCTCCGATCTTAATAGGAGTGGGTGCTACATGGATGTTAACCATAACTTTGGTTTTGTCCATGTTCATTTTAAGACCCACTCTTTCGGAAGCTCTACTGAGGTCACCGAGCATTGTACTGAGTTCTTCCGTTGTCTCAGCCATGACTACTATGTCGTCGGCAAACCGAAGGTGAGTGATGTACTCGCCATTGATATTAATGCCTAGTCCTCTCCATTCCAGAACCTTGAAGACATCCTCCATTGCAGCCGTGAAGAGTTTAGGAGAAATAACGTCTCCCTGCCTCACACCTCGCTGCAAAAGGATAGGTTTCGATGTTTGGTCTTGGAGTCGGACTGACATGGTGGCGTTTTTGTATAAACACTTCAGCACTTCGATGTACCGATAGTCAATCTGGCACCGTTGGAGAGACTGCAGTACAGCCCAGGTCTCGATCGAATCAAAGGCTTTCTCGTAGTCCACAAACGCTAAGCAGAGAGGCTGATTATACTCCTCAGTCTTCTGTATAATCTGCCGCAGCGTATGTATGTGGTCTACGGTACTAAAGCCTTTTCGGAATCCGGCTTGTTCGGGAGGTTGGAAGTCGTCGAACCTGCGTGAAAGACGGTTCGTGATGACTCTGGAAAACAGCTTATAGACATGGCTCAGAAGTGAGATGGGTCTGTAATTCTTAAGCAGGGCATTGTCGCCCTTCTTAAAGAAGAGTACCACCACACCTCTGCTCCATGCCTGTGGCGTTTTTCCCTCGAGGATGACGGAACTGAATAGCTTCTGAAGGGCCTTAAGGACCGGTTTTCCACCCGCCTTCAGGAGTTCGGCTGTAATTCCGTCCTCACCCGACGCCTTGTTGTTTTTCAGCTGCTTCAGAGCCATCCTAATCTCGTACAGGCTGACGTCCGGGATATCTTCGGTGTAGTGTCGAGTCAATCTAGCTCTTGGATCATTTGCTAGATTTGCAGCGGGTTTAGTGATAGATGTGTATAACTGCCCATAAAAGGTCTCGATCTCTCCCAGAAGCTCCGATTTGGCGGAGATGACTCTGCCATCGTCGGTCTTCAGTTTTGTTAGCTGGCTTTGTCCAATAGACAGATCTCGTGCAAAAACTTTAGAGCCCTCGTTCCGCTCAATCGCCTCCTTAATCCTTTCGGTATTAAAGCGACGAAGGTCGCGTTTCAGAGACTTTGATATCCGTCTATTGAGTTGCCGGTATCTGCACGCATCGTCTGAAGACTGCAGAATCATCTCACGCCTCTCCTTCATGAGCTCGAGGGTCGGATCCGAGAGCCTTTTTTTCTTATTTGTACGGTGAGTCTTGAAAAATTTAGACCCAACCGTGTGGACAGATTCCACAAACCCATCATTATATTCGTCCACGGAGCTCCCTAGGCACTCGAAACGGTTGTGGAGTTCGAGCTGAAAGCACTCGGAGTTTTGGATCTGGATCTGTGCTGGACGGAGCGTAGACTTCACCAGTCGAGACCTTTCAAGCTTGATGTTGATATTCAATGTGCCTCTTAACATGCGGTGATCGCTTCCAGTTTTCACCGCATTGATCACAGAGACATCATTGAATATTTGCTTCTTGGTCGACATGATGAAGTCAATCTCATTTTTAGTTGCACCGTCAGGACTTTGCCAGGTCCACCTTCTATGCTCACGCTTTCTGAAGAAGGAGTTCATTATGTAGAGGCCCTCCTTCTCCATAAAGCTGGCCAGTAGGTGTCCCCGGTGGTTCCGACGACCCAATCCAAATTGCCCCACTCGCAGCTCGTCACCGTCTCGTTTACCCAGTTTCGCGTTAAAGTCCCCCATGACCACAGTGAAATGAGTTTTATGACCATGTATGGCTCTGGATACATCCTCATACATGGTCTCTACTTCGTCGTCGGAGTGTGACGAGGTCGGGGCATAAACCTGTATGACCTTCAGCGAATATCTTGATGATATTCTGAGTATAAGGTACGCCACCCTGGTCGACACACTCTCGATCCTCACCACATTGTTCACAAGGGACCTGTGGACGAAAAACCCGACACCACCCTGGGACTGTTGATCACCCTCCCGAAAATAGAGCAGGTTACCGGATTTAAGAATTATCGTGTCCTCCCCCTGTCTTCGGACTTCAGATAATCCTACAATACTCCAACGTAACCCACTCAATTCCTCCTCAAGTTCGGTGACCTTCTCATCGGACCTCAGTGTACGCGTGTTGTATGTTGCCAGGTACAGTCGTTTTTTGGGGTAGCCGGATCCCTTCCGGAGATTCTTAGCACCCCTTGCCTCGCCATTGCCTTGACCGCTACCGGAGTCAAGGATAGCCGGGCTGCCGGGCACTAGGGGCCATTTTTTTGTTGTGTCGTTCATAGGGGGGGGTTTGCCATAATCGCCACGCTTGGCAGGCGGGTTGGCGATCGCAGTGTGGTGGTTGAAATCCACAGAGAATGCTGCTGCCCATTCTCTGGTATGTCCCTTAGTCGCCTCTTACGACACCCACGGGAGGAGATGGGATGGTGTGATTCTTTACGTCCGAACACCATACGGACGACTTTCTATTCAGTCAGTCAATAATTAAAATATTATTATATTTTTAAGTGACTTTTTCTTTCAACTGTTTCTTTAAATACTTATTTTTTTTTAATTATAAATATTTTTCAATAATTATAAATAAAGGCTGAATAGCTGGTCTTCCACCAAAAAGAAAAAAAATGGCGGGAAAGTGGTAATCGAATCAGTCATTGGTTTTTTCGAGTTGGAGAGTTTGGTTTACATTTCCGTACAGCAGAGATTTGTATTAACACGATAAGTTCATCAGATTAAAATAGTGATTTAACGCCTAATATCTGAGAGGAGGCTAAAACAGTAGTGGAAAACCTTTACCGCCTAAATCAGTAGACAGATATACCTACCTAAAATCATAGGTAAGTACGACGACTCAGGTTTTACAAACGTTTTATTTTATTTTTACTTTCCTTGTTTTCGTAATGAAAAGCACAGTGTTTACCTGGGGGTGAAAGTTACTTATTTAGTCCCTCGAATTGGCGACCTCGTTACGCTCGCCCGTCAAATCCTTCTCGAGATGATATTTAATAAGTTAATTTTACCCCTAGGGTAACAATGTTCTATTGTTTCTAAAGTCTTTGGTTACTGCTTCATTTCCGTGAGGCGCAGCGTGATGTTATATAGTTTTTTATTATTGTGTTCGTCATAAATCTGGCTATCCCATAGTTATAAGAAAAGTTTTTTTATATATTTCTATGAACTATTCCATATAGAAAGATTTCCCAATTCGACTGCTTAAAAAAATATTTTGCTTTATTATATCAGTGTAGATAATGTCATAGCACTTATTCAATTGAAAATAATATTGCTGGATTACATGCGCATACTTACTACCCATCTCCATATTTACTTGCAATACGTAATGAAGGTAGATAATTGTTATAACAGGCTACGCGCATTCGCCAGATAAGTTCAGGAACGTTGATCCTGGAGATGCCAGACCACATTCCAGATTCATGTGGCGCGGCTTGTTTACTCTGTTTACATTTTATTTATTTAAGACAGCTTAATTCCCACATGCACACACACAGCTTGTTTTTCTATTGTGATCTCTCTATCACTCAATAGTTTGCTGGAAGAAAACTCAACTTTGAGTTAAACTCACCTATGTACCTACATACATGACCTTTGTTATCCACTTATTTTATATGGTGTACAATTAAGAATTAAAGTTGGATTAATATCTAGCATCTAGATTTAAACTACCTTGAAGTATTTTACCGAATCTTAAAACAAAGAATTAATACTCGTAGAAGGTTATCTTGAGGTTAATTTTAATGTACGTTATTATTCTTTTAGCAATTGTAAAATAGTCAGTAATGACATTAATGGTAAGTTGCTAATGTGATAGTCTTACAGCTAACTGGGTAGGAATGTAGGTTCACACTCGACAGAAAAGACAATAAAATAGAGAAAATATTTTCATTGTTACGATTATGGAGCTGTGCTGAGATTCGCGTATAAGGCTGTTGATTTTAAAATAAATTGTATAATTTTAGACGGCTTCAAGGAGTGTGCAAGACGTGATAGTCGCAGTGGACACGTACGTGGTGAAGAGCAACATTCCGCAGCGGCTGATCGGCGCGCAGTGCCCCTTCAACAACACGCGCTTCACGCAGCTCGAGTACGAAGACTTCGCGCTGCCCGCCCGGCCCGTGTTCTACCGCATTCACCCTTACTACTTGAAGCAGCAGTCTTTGATACGGATTCAGGTAAATATTTATTTACGTGTAGGTAAAAGTTTTACCAATGGAATGACCTCCCAAATCCCCTAGGTAGGTAGCAATTGCCATCAACTGTTATGACATATAACTGGAACAATTTGCCTGCTGCGGCATTCTTCCCGTCCGATTATAATTTAGTTGTCTTCAAGGCTAGAGTGAATAGGCTCTTAATAAACTAGTGCGCCTCACCATCAACGATTTAATCACTGCTTACCATAAGGTGGAACCAAGCAGTTGATATCAATAAAAAAAAAATACGGCAAGATAATTTTTTGCCAGGTCATAACGTCAAAATAATGTATTGTTTGACCAACAGTGGCCAGTGGCCAGGTGAGGTACACACCATAGAGCTGCACATATTTTCTTTGCTTCACGAACACCGCCATGGCGTCCCAGTGGCAGTGCGGTGCGGGCCTGAATATTATGAGAATAGACAACAGACTGAAAACAAAATTGCGGAGTTGAATGCACTTACTTATAAGAATATTGTAGACTGCAATACGTTCTGTTCTGTAACCTGCTGTGTAGGTATAGATACTTGTACACGTGCGACAAATACTCGGCGACCGACTGTCGGTCTGCAGTCTATTTTGGTCTGCTGAGAGGAGTAGTATATTTTTATCTAGCCAGTTCGAAAAACTGGTTACAAAAGAGGAATTTTTGTAACCCGTTTTAGAAACAGCGTTCCATGGTTAGAAGTAATTTGTTGCGACTTGCGAGATTGTAACATGCTTGTTGTTCTTATGTTTTTGTTTGGTTTTCACTGTCTTTTGTAAGTGAGATCCTATTCATTGAAACATGTTTATTATATTTTAGAGGTGTAGTAAGAGGCGAAGAAGAAGAATGACTATTAAATTGCACGCATGTAATAATCAAGTAATTTATTTATTATATTCTTTATTGTATTGTACACCACATAAACAAAAAATACAGGACAAACACTATTCAATATAAGTGTACTGCAGTGGCCGGTAATTACTTATATATAATATATGAAGATAGTATCATTACTACATAGTATAAACAAAGGCGCTTCCGCTGTCTGTCCGCTGTCCCTATTTATGCTTAGATTTTTACACAGTTTTTATTCTTTACTTTTTGCGAGAAATAATGGTTTATTTACGAAACCATTTTGAGCAATACAGTATAAATCCTCATCAAAAACCGATTTTTATAAAACTTGATACACGGATAGACCATGTCCTGGAATAGGACATAGGATACTTTTTATCCCGGAAGTATGTTCCCTTGGGATAATTTTCTGCTATCGCGCGGGCGAAGCCGCTAGGAGCAGATAGTTTAATAAAGATCAATATGGCCCTTTACAGCATGTATTTTAAATTAATATTTTCGATAATATTACAGATTTAAAATGCAGGAACATTTTAAATCTGTAATATCATCGCGATTGCGTTGTAGGCTCGATTTGAGCGGTGAGTATTTTTCACATGGCCAATTATATGTCAATATTTCAAGAGTAACCACAAAAGAAAACATGTTTGTATTTTCTAATGACAAAAAGCGATCTACTAAAATATACTATAGAATGTGTTTCGGTTGGTACCCACCTATTATATAACGTGTGACTGCGGCTTTTCTTTTTGTTCTGTTTTTGTTTTTGCTGTTATCTTGTTTATTTCAGCATCCTGAAAATCTTGTTTCATACTTTTTCAGCGTCGTTCTTTTTGTCGTAGTCGGGTTTTAGTTTTCATATATTCTTTCAACTGTTTCTTCAAAATACATAAGTAGGTACTTACTTATTTTTTTTTTTTTGAAAAATAAAGGCTCAATAGCTGGCCGGCCCAAGAAAAAAAACCATTTTCTTTTACCTCACTGACTTTAAAACCATTTTCTTTGCTAAATATTATATAATTTACATAATGTTATACCTAAGTGTTATGCTGGTTAAATGTTTTTCACGATGTACCTACATTCTGAAAAATACTTAACCAGCATTTTTTTGTGTAATATAATTTTATTTCTAAAGATCAAACCCGTTTGAAAAGAATAGGGAAAATAAGCGAAAAAATATCTTGTTGTTTTTTTTTGGCAAAAGTACCTATTAGTCATACGAAATTTCATATGTTGTTAATGTTACAAATGAATCTATAAAAAAATATATTTTTAATAAATCTTTTAACTTAGCCGTTACCGGGGAGTATTCTTCAGAATGTCACAGTGTTTTAGGGTCAACTCACACCGAAAGAGCGGCGAAGGGCAGCGAAGCGCAGCGAAGCGCAGCGATCCGCTCGGTAGAGAAGGCTCCGTTTATGAAATTCGTCGGAATTCCCGCGGCGCCGCGGGCATCCGCGCGACTCGTTCGAGTTTCTCTTGCAATAATAAGTATTATATTAATGAAAATAACGTTAAAATTCATATGACACTGAAACTGCGCTCCGCTTCGCTGCGCTTCGACGCTCTTTTGTTGTGAGTTGAGCCTTATGGCACTAAATGGAAGCAAAGGGCCTTAGGTAATCATAAACATAATCAGAGCAATTGGTCCAGTTCCGCAACGCTGGGCAAGGGCAGCTGCTGGTGTGCTGGTGGCGCGGCGCGGAGGCGGCGCACAGCTGCCAGGCGCTGCCGGAGCGCGCGCTGCACGTCTTCAACATGACGGAGCCCTGCCCCTCGCCCGACTTCTGCCCGCCCGCCTACTTCACCGTCACTGCTACGTCCACTGCCAATCTGTGTGCAAGTAAGTGCGGATCTGATCCTGATAGGTGTATGTTATCCCAAAATAATACTTTTCGACGCTAAAACACTATAAAATACTACTATTAAAATGCTGATTATACTTAGGGTTGTCAGGTTTTTAAAACGGAAAAGCCAGACACAGACAGTCCAGCCAGTTTAGCCGAACTTTTGGGTAAAAAGGCCAACTTTGTTCTTTAAAGTAAAAGGCTCTTTTAATATTTTTAAATTCTAATAAAATAACATAAAATTAACTGATATAGGTACTCATAAGAGCAAATCCGCTCCGCGTGCGAAAGTGGACATGAAAGAAAGAGGTTAGAAAGGAAATATTTTCCGATTTGTATACACCCTTTAACTCCACTACAGGAATTAAACCAATACGAACGCGCATTAACGCAACTAATAGACCACGTACACTTAGATCGCAATGCCCTACTTTGGTATCACTAGCGCAAACTCACTCGAGTTGAAATTAAAGCCATACCTATAATCATGTCTGCGGTACCTTGAAGCTGTGAAAAAACAAATTTAAAAATTAAAGAAAAAAGATACGGCCGTTTTCTTAGAAAACGTACGTACGAGTATAATACGTTTTCTGCGAAAAGGGAATCAAAATTCATAGGGTACCAGGTACTTCCTGTTGGCTCAAAATCCTGAAATTTGGCATAAAGCATAGTCTTATGGCATAAGTATAGGTATAAATCTGAAACCAGTAAAGTTATAATGTCAAAAAAAAACTATTTTTGCGTTTCGGAAAAGTCTTCGTGACTCCATTCGGAAATTGAACTATTTAGGTACATAGGTAAGTTTGTATAGAACCCTCAGTGCGCGAGTCCGACTTGCTCTTGCCAAGTTTTTTATACCTCATATCACCCATTTAGAATGGTGGAAAATACATGCATATTCTATGCAGGCAAAGCCACTGTTTGAAGCTAGCAATAAAATAAAACAAAGGCCATATCAGAATAAATAGGTAGTCATAAAAATAATGCATTTAAAATTCGGAACATGTTAGAAGAACGCCTTGAGCCTACATTCACTCGCCTATTGCGATTACGACACACAGCACAATATCAATCATGCAATTTATGTGCGGGAATATTCCGTACCATAGGTTAAATATCAATAGCCAATACTGTTATATAATAATTGCTAGCTGCTGCCCGCGACCTAGCTCTGAGTTGAATACAACTGTACAGACAGACAATAGTGCAGTTCAGAGAAATCGTAATGCAATTCCAGATGTCGCCTTACGATTTATTTATTTTTATTCACTTTGACTTTGGTCATGATTTTGTACGCATGAATGCTGATCATTTGCGGACGCGAAGTCAAAGCGAAATAAAAAGTAGCCTGTACCGTATATGTAAGTACTTTCTTAGAGTTCAAGCTTACACTGTACCGATCTTCATCAAAATCGGTTGTTAGTACTTATAAATCAACTTCAAGTGTCTATCTCCAATTTCTTCCAGTTTAAAACGAAAAAAGTTAAACACAGTCATGTTGTAGTGAATATTAAATATTTCTATTCAATGAGGAATGTTGTATTTATCTCGAAATAATTAAAAAAAAGAATTAACCATCTGTAGGCCCCGGGGGGATTCGAACCCCCGATCTCCTGTTTACTAGACAGGCGCTTTAACCAACTAAGCCACGGCGCCGTTACTAACGGCCGCTAAATAATAGCTTGCTTATCAAACAAAATAATATATAAGAAATATGAATATTGGAATATTATTAAGTTACAAAAAAATATCAATAATTTTTTTTTGATCCCATTTTTATTAATGGCGCTAAAATATCTACTAAATTATAAAATTATTGTTTAAATAAAATATTTATGACAAGAATTCTAAACGCTAATTATTTTATAGATAATGACTGCCGGCTCCCTCATCAAGTGGGGTACTACATAACGCATGGAGGGCTGCGGTGCTTATCCCTGCGAAGCGACGCGGTGAACACTAAACCTTGTATTAAATTACTTGTTACTATAATTGCATTATTATTCATTCAAATAAAAACCGTAAACTAGAATATATTTTTTTTTTTTTAATAAAAAGACCAAAACGATCAGTGTACCCCTGGTGGGACTCGAACCCACAATCCCCGGCTTAGGAGGCCGATGCCTTATCCATTAGGCCACAGGGGCTTAATAAAATGGAATGAATTTAATAATCATTATGTTGCGTCTATTTTAGTTTAAAAATACTTATTTTTCGAACCACAAAACCGAAAACCTTTCCGACCTGAATAGAAGTTTAGGAGTGTGAGTAACTTTGGTTTCTAGACTAATGTGTAATCAGTCTTATTGCTTGCTGCTTCTGTTTGCTTCCAAGTGAAAACCACGAATGTACTGTAATAATGTTTTTCTATCTAGTACCTACAAAATATCAACCGATAATGTATAATTTCGCGGTCAACACACTAACATTTTTTTTCTTATAAAGTCTCTGTCTATGGTCCACGTCTTGTGAAAGTATAATAAAATTGTTTAGGTTGCGACGGGACTAACACACACTTTAATAAAACTCGATTATTTAATAGGTGCTAGTGCTAGCGGCCAGTCCCGGCTTCGCAGGCGGGCAATAAATAGTCTATGTTAATCAAGGTGAATGTAGCTTTCCAATGGTGAAAGAATTTTTGAATTCGGCACAATAGTTTTTGAGTTTATTCATTACAAACATACACACAAAATTATGATTTTTCCCTCTTTATAATATTATATTAATGTAGACAAAAACAAAAAAATAGATGTCGAATAAACAAGTCAAGATTTCACACACTTCGATATTATCACCAAACAGCGCCATCTATCTTACCCCTCGATCTAATTTAAGACTTTGTAACCATCATAACATCTGCCACTTTAAGATGTCGCTTTGATCGAATTTATGATAAAATTTGTGTTTTTATTATTTTATTTGTCATTTATAATAGTGTTTTATTCTTTAGTTTTTTTTTTTTATAGTATTGAAATAATAGACTACATTAATGTACGTACTTGTATCAAAGTGTTAATTGACTTTAAAATATGAAAATGTGTAAAAATTTGGTTTGCTTTACATTTTATTTTTTAATGTGTCATGCCTATTCTCATGAAAATTATTTCTTTGCGCTAAATTATATTGGATATTTCGCACTTTTGGTAGAATAAGGGCATAGTTGTAATTGTGTATTAATAGTTTTTAATATTTGTAAACGATACACCTAAAAGAATATAGTATATAGTTTATGTCATACAAAGCAGAACAACCTTAGAAATTATTAACATAGCTAGACCACATTAAGTAAAAAAAATATCTTAAAATGACTCTCCTATAAAATTGCAAAAACTGCAATTGTGGCCTTGTTCTACCAAAGGTGCAATTTATTGTAATTAAATAGCTTAGAATTATCATAAAAAATATAACAATCAATACAATTAAGCATTTCTGAAAGATAGAATTAATAAAATGTTTTATAATTGCTATCGTCATTGACCTTTTTTTAGAGTTAAATATAAATGAAGTTCTTATTGAAGTGTTAATGGTTTATTTCACGCCTTTCAACAAGGACTCCGTGGCGCAACGGTAGCGCGTCTGACTCCAGATCAGAAGGTTGCGTGTTCAAATCACGTCGGGGTCAAGCCGTTCTTTTTGACAAATTTAAATTTTTAATCATAATTTTTGTTTGTTTTTATTTTTTCTGCATTAACAATCGTGTTAAATTGGACATCCGTCACGCCTCATTAAAGTAAATACTAATTGTTTATGTAAGTTTATCGATGAAGACCCTGCTTTACATATCAATAGATGCGAAGTTTCAATAACTAATCATAATAATAAATTATCATAAATTATATAATAATAAAAATTATTATAATAATTATTATAATATTAATGACATTGTTCAGGCAGGGGCAATAGTCTTAACATAGCTCCATATTACCAGTCCACTTAAGACTCCAAAAATCATAGCCCTATTATTTTGTTTTGCATATTATGTCGCAATAGTTTTTCAAACCGGGGGTTGTCCTTGGGTGCACTAGTATAGCGCGCACAGGGATAATCGTCGGTTGGTATCACGTTCCATTATAGTAACCAAAAGGGCCTCTGCGAGTTGGCTTCGGCCCCTTGTACGCCTCTCAAAGGCCCAGGACCTCAGGGTCCTGAGATTATATAAACAGAATTATCATAATAATAATAATTTAGTCAATTATTGACTAAAAGTAAAATGGCATACCTACTTCTCGTACCTATAGAAACCACTTCGGTGCGGGTTGGGCAGTCCGGTTGCAGTCGGGTATCACGACACTTCGTGTTCAAATGGTTTGCTCAAACTATTAGCAAACATGTGAAAAAACGTTTTTGTATATCATGTAACTTAGTATACGTATCTACCTACGTTATGTCGTCCTTGTAAAATCAATGTTTATTTACCTGTGCATACTAATACCTACTTATGTACATAACTGCATGCTGCAGGTAGGTACTGTACTGTGCAATGTAATTTGACTGTTTGACATTGGAGCAACTCGTGCATGGTAGATAATGTTCTAAAGTGTAGTTACTACCATCAATCGTTCAACTGGGTTGGGTATTCTCCTGTATTTACTTTTCTACAATATTTTATAGGTAGGTTAGTAAACAACAAATATTTTCTGAAAATGGTATCCAAATTGGTTACTGCCTACTGAGCTATAAATCAAATAGCCATACCAATTTCTAATATTAGTATGAGGAAGAGGGGGGAGTGTTGTAAGAAACTCAAGTCTTGGAGTCTCATTTAATAAGACTTGAGCTCTTTATGAAGACTCAAGTCTTATACATTTATAAAACTTAAGAGCTCAAGTCCTTTGAATTTGGAGTCTTTTGTGAAGAGCCCTGTCAAAAAGAACTCATGACTGAGTCCGTTAAATCTATAGCTTTAGTTTGAAGTAAATAAAATAGCAATAACAAATGATTCATTCAACACATTGTATTTATATATCAAATTATTTTAGTGTATTGAGCCACGAAGACAGGCACATTGAAGCCCTTGTAGTTTTATTTCCCAATCGGTCTCTTTCCTGATTTAGAAAAGGCTCGCTTGTATATAACTTAATATACCTACTGGGTGAAGATGGTCTTACTTTATCGTCTTGAGTAGTCATGTTGATTACATAAAAACCTAGCTAATATTATTTAAGTACGGGAAACAGGCTACTATTTTAAAGTGACAAAATAGGTTCGTTTGTAATAAAAATATAGTTAAGTACTTACCTCTTTCCGTTAAAACTACCAGAAAAATATTCGCTCAAATCGATTTCGTCACACCAACTAGCTAGCTCAAAGAACTTAAAAGACTCGAAAGGACTTAGAGGACTCGGACTCATGTGACTAACGAGTCCTAGTTTTGAAAATCTACTCAAGTCTCGAAATGAAGACTAAAAGACTCGAGTTTCTTACAAAACTAGGATGCATGGTGGGAACATCTCTTTTGTCCGCTCATAACGTAACGGTGATGACGTCACATTTCAGTCGGCTGATTTTTTGTTAAGTACTTGACCGTTTCCCCTTCCACCATATTTGTAAAGTTTATAACTTACCTTTACCTAGGTACTTACTTTTGAATGGACTTGAAAAAAATCTTTCAATTTATGTATTATATAAAATTACCTTTTTAAATGAATAAGCGACATTGTTCTAATAAGAATAGGTAGTAGGTACCTTGCAACGGCACGAAAATGAACAAAAAAAACGGTATTCTCTGCGTGTCGAATCAATTATAATTTCACGACACGCAAAGAATACCGATAATTTGTTGTCTTCTCTTTTGCAGATGTAGGTATTTTAATAAAACTATTTACATAGGTAGGTACCTATGTACCTAGCCGGTGTATACACAATGTGAGTGCCCTGAATACAACAGCTGCAATAAAATATGTTTCATTGAAAAGAAGCCGCCCACGCAGTCTCAATGAAACCAAAGCAAATAAATAAATGTTGTAAATAACTAAATATAGGCCAACAATGGTGAAAATTTTAATAAATTAATTTTCACGACTCTAGTCCAGTCGTTTCGTGCATGATGAATGAAAAACCTAAAACTCGATAAATAATGACTACTCCCTCGTGCTAATGAGCGCACTTATCGTCGTCACTTTCAAAAGCGCTGGGGATTTTACGTCACAGACGGTAATACCGGTTTGCACCGCAAAACTCAAGGTCCTCTGAAAAACACATAGGTATCTACCTTAATTCATGAATCCCCAAGCGACCACCGGTGGCCGCGCATCTATTGTCTTACTATTGTGTCTCTAATTGACGGTATCTGAAGGGTTAAATTGTAGGTACTTACTAATATTGTAATAAATCCCTAAATCATGCTAACACTGCACATCTCAAAGTCCATTATTCTTCAAATCCGTATACTGTACGGCATTTAAGACCTACGCTGGAAAATCGTGGTTTTAACCATTTTTTGTGCTTCCCAATCACCATGAACCTAGTCGTTACATTTAGAATCTTCATGCTTCGTAATACAAACTCTTTGTAATGTTTGGTAAAGTCTGTACGGACTTTTCGGTATCGGAGGTGGCTGGTCAAGAGACGGTCAGGTGACTGGCTACGTGTCGGTTGGCGCCTTTTCAAATTAATCGCATTCTTGCTTATAGACTAGGGTTGTTAACCATATTTTGTTATGGTTTTTTGTACTTCCAAAGCTTGTTTTGCTCTACAAATTTTGACTTTACTTATGTTAGCAGAAAATCATAGAAATATGATATCTACGCAGAAAATAGTAAAGTGTGTCATTCAAATAAGACTTGTTACGAATTATTTGTTTGAAGGAAAACATACGGATATAACTTGTTTTGTTGCAAATAAGTGCTGACCTAGATGCAAAATTTTATTGTAAGTAGTGTTTGGTGGCTTGCGCTGTATTTTATCACATAAAAGCCTAAAGTAGATAACGTCTATTTGAGGCCGCTATTAATAAAACTCTCGAAAACAGTGATAACCCTATCGCACAACCACCAGCGAACATCCTTGTGAGTGTTCCCGCATAGTATTTCGAGTTCCGTGCATGTACACGAACACGCCTTCATCTGCCGCTGTGTGTGCCTGAAGGCTTGTCTGTATTCAGTTTCGAGGCCATAAAGTGATTGGCTCATTCGAAGCAAAAACATTTTTATCAACCGACATACACGTTCGTTTAGTTAAATATTTGTTAGCGGGGGTTTCGGCTGATTTTTTAAATTGTTTGTTACGTTTTATTTTAGGTGATGTAGTCATTTCTTGAAATTACAGTAGTAGACATTTAGAATAACCCTAGGATTAACGGTATTATAATAATATGTCCTACAATAAAGGTTTATCTAGTGGTTGTACCTCAATGATATTATATTAGAATATCATTGTTGTAACCCTTCACAAATAAAAGACTTGACTACAGCACATTCAAAACAATTTAAACAACTAAGCTAACGCTAATTACTAGTAAATTAAAAACATTGCAATATAGGTAGGTACTTGGAAATTGACTGAATAATATTAATGAATTAAATTGAAACAGCAATCAATATTAATTACAAAAATAGTAACTTAAATTAAATCTTTAAAAAAATTCTTATACCTTTCTTATAACTTTGATAGAGAATATAGGTATTGGATATTGGATTGCTGGGTCATACCTAAATATCAGGTATCATATTTACTTATTGTCAATTTGTAATTTTTCCCACAGTTTCTCTTCTTCACAGGTCCATCCCCCACAAAACGCGCATTTTTTCGTGATATTGACAAAGTCAATTCTAAAGTATCCTGATTGGGTTTAAATTGGCGCCATTTAGTTTAGAATACGAAATAAATAATGTGTAAAAGTTAAGTGATGTTTATAACCTATATATTTGCATAATAAACAATATTTATCGGGGAAGAAATCTCGTAATCAGTTCAGCATTTCCTGAAATAGCACCTCCTTGAAACAAACAAACAATTTTGACCTCTATGTGAGTTTAAAGACTTTATTGACTTTACTAGATTATTGTATGACTAAAATAAATATTTGTATGACAGTGACAACCTCATCGTCTTTTATGTGTTTTGGCCGTTAAGCATCCTCAGCGTGACTGACATTTTCAGTTAATTTTTTAACCTTCCATGCCCCCAATGCACAAGGCTTCTAAAGAACTGGTGACGTCAGCCATCAACAGAACTGACGCAGATCGTCCAACGTTGTCCAATATATCTTCGTTATTGTCTATTAAGTTTTCGTGAACCTCTCCATCCAATTGACCCTCGTTCCAGTGGTTGTGCGTGAGCACCGTCACATCTGTCATACACATTAATTTATTGACGATTTTCATGTAGAATCAGAAAGTTAACAAATTATGTTTTGGTGCCGTTAAATTCGCCAATTGCTTGTTTATTTATTTGTATTAAGTTAGTTAGTTAGTTAGTTAGCCCATTTATGTCCCACTGCTGGGCGAAGGCCTCCCTCTCCCTTTTCCACACACGTCTGTCTTCGGCCATTGCGGGCCAGTCCCTCCGGTACTTATCAAGCTCATCTCTCCACCTTCGCCTTGGTCTGCCGCGATGTCGCCTTGCATTCAATGGGACCCAATAAGTGGCTCTTTTAGCCCTTTTATTTGTATTAAGTGTTCGGATATTTATTTAAAATAAAAGTAGGTATAGTACCTATTTTAATGGATTTGTCGAGTTATCACTGTACTTATTCAAATATATGGATCAATTTAAAGCTAAATACGGAAACTTTATTAGGTAAAAGTTATGGTAAGTTATTGCCTAACAAGACTACATACCTATTTCGTTATTACATACATAAATAAATGCAAATGCAGAGTATGAGTATATGCAGTGCCTGTCAGAAGATCTCAAAAACTCACTTTAAAGACAAGGTTCGAATAAAAGAAACGATTAATTTAAAATAAAATAATAATACATAAATGAAAAATCTACGAAATAATGACTGTTAAATAATCACCCAGATGTAGTCCTAGGCCTAAAATATTGGATGTAAAACAAACAGGTCGTAGAAGGATTAGTTAAATCGAACATTAACACAATGAGCAATCTTTGAGCTGAAGCAGCGTCCTGGTCCTGTGTCACCTGATAGTCACATCAGAAAAAAATGCAAAAATATTCTAATCCGATTTGTAAAAATGTTAATTAATTCAACGGAATATATACAAACAAGATCGGTCCAAAATAATATGTATTTGTTTCAGAAAATGATTTAAAACTTTAAAGATAGCTATAACTACAAATTTATATCTGTTTCCTTGAATCGGCTAAGGTCTGTCATAATTCTTACCTATCTGCTGTGAATAGATTTGTCCTTAACTATAATTGGCACTACTGGGTAATTAAAAATATACGGTTTTACACTTGTATCTCCTTTCTTGCTATTTTTAGTAGATAATTCAAAAGGTTATAAGTATCTATTTTAGACAAATTAGCGCCATAACACTATTGTTTCTCCTTTTGCATCTTCCTTTATTCTTGTTTGATGAAGATGCATCATACAATATTTATTTTTTCAGCAACTAGTTTCCATGTTTTTGGTTTTTCATTACTCATACCTACTCTGAAAGTAGTTCCAGTCTGAAGTTGCCTGAGGAGCGGGTTGAAAGTAATACTTTGAGTTTTACTTTCAACTGACGGCTTTCAAATTATTAAAAAGAAAACTAGTTCTGTCTTTACTTTTCTATTGAACCATGTTCCAATTTTCTGTACAGCCAGTCAATTACAGCGCGATATAAAATTGAATTAAGTTAAAGGTAACTTTAACATAAATAATATTATTATATTTTTAAGTGACTAATTTTTTCAACTGTTTCTTTAGAATACTTTTTTTTAATTACAAATATTTTTTAATTTTCAATAATGAGAAATAAAGGCTGTCTACAATCGTTGGTTTTTACAGTCAGTCGTTGGGTTTTTCGAGTTGTAGAGTTTTGTTTTCATTTTCGTACAGCAAAGATTTGTATTAACACAATAAGTTCATCAGATTAAAATAGTGATTTAACGCCTAATTTCATAATCTATAATAAAAAATATCTACCCAAGGACAGATCGCACCACACCCACGTGTTTCGCATCATGTTTCTCAGATGACGCTCGCTTGAGCAATTAAGTCATGTGAAGCATGCGCATGAGTCAGTGGCCCCAGTCGGGCGTTTGCCAAATGATCCTAGTACAGTTATGTCAAGAAACGTCTATGTTGAATTACGGTCACAGGAGATTGGAACAGATTGCCACATATTTCACGCTTGAAATGATTCTTACAATATTTATAGCTACTTGATCGTCTTCAACATTTGTTTCAATAAAGCTGAAGTAATTTTTTGACATTGAAAAAGCAAACCCAATTGTGCAATTATTGGATTCTTCAGTTCCAATGACTGGCACGTGTAATGGCTTTGAAACGCCACGAGACTTAATAAAGAAATATGGTTTTCATGCAACTATAGTTTCACGTCAAGGTATAAGTATTACCTATGGATATAGGAGGTAAGTATACCTATATATACTCAGTAGTTTTCACAATGAATGTTGTGTAGCGATATGGAGCCATGGTCACGAGCTGTGGCTGCGTGTCAGATACCGAGTGACGTCGGGGGGCTTGGTTGCGCCAGCCAATCAGCGGCTGCCACCCGCAGCGGTCGCATGCGTCACAAACGTAAAATCATTTGTGTTTCTTTCCTTAGTGATATTTGGACAAATAAATTAAAATGTGGCAATCAACTTGTGTGGGCGTGTAGAGTAGCCATAATGCGTATCGGCTCTTTATTTATTTTTTTGTTCCCTAATTAACTAGATAAGAGATCATTAGCTGTTTAACTGAAATATAAGTTATGAATAGGTAATGATTATGTCATCATATGTCTAATGCTGAAATGCTGTTAATTATGTAATTGTAAATTTTGAGTTGATGCTGATGCAATACAGTAAGGCTTGCGCGTATCGACCTATGAAAACGCGCATGTCTATAGCTGTACTATAGTACCTACTTACGGATTGCATATGGTTGCGTGTTGCGATGCGCGTGCGCCGCGCCGCCGCCGGTGCGCGCCACACCTCCGCCGGTATCGTGTACCGACCACAGTACATGCTCGTTCCAACGTATACGACTTTCTAAGTATAGACGTCATTGACCTCTGTTTAACTTGGGGTTTACAGTAAAATTTTCAGCTTTCTTTTCTGTATGCTTTTGATGCCAAACCATGTGATCCCCGATCCACACTCTGCAAGTGTAGGCAGACATTGAATGAGATGAATTGTTTATTAGGCAGATGAATGGCATCTTCTTCATCTTTTACTAATACAGCTTCGTAGAAAACAAGAACCTGAACCAAGCTGCAAGTATGAAAAATATCTGTGTTGTCAGTTGTGTCCTAAGGTGTTATCAACTTATATTATAAGTTATTAAACAATACTTAGCGGTCCAAAGGTATTATCGTAATTCATTGAAAAAACATTTAAATTCTGTTTTAGTACAATAAAATAATGCTCTAACGAGTAATGAAGTGACGCAATCAATTGTAAGAAGACACGTTACCGTCATATTTCAAATGTCTGGACTCTGGCATGTATTGCACTGTGTGGATTTCCACATGGTGTTTTCCGTAACCGTATCAAGTTTGTGATACATTGTTTAGTCTGTGAGTTAGCAAGTTACTCACTCAGCACACACCTACATTGTCGTATGATCAATTATGCCATTCCATTGTATTACTTACCCATTTGCACGAATTCCTTTTCTGCCATTTTAAACATTCTCGTCTCGCAAACTGGCAGGCTTTTTATTCTACGTTGTATATTTTCTAATAATATTTTTTCCTTAAATTCTAAGGAATTTTGTGGGCCTTAGTAAGTAATACCCGGCCACAAAATTCCTTAGAATTACATGTATAGTAATTAATATTTATTTATATTTTTCCTTGGTATTGGTAATGAAGAATATTTAAGAAATAACAGTCATCCAAAAACTTCTAAAAACTACATTATTATTATTATTATAATTAGCCCATATTGTCCCACTGCTGGGCAAAGGCCTCCCTCCACTCCTTCCAACAATCACGGTTCCTCGCCTTCTCATTCCAATTGTTAAGGAAAAAAAACTATAGGTTGAAGTTTATTGTTTTTCTTAAAAAGGCTGACTTTTAACTTTTTCTTTTGTTGTTAGAACATAATGACAGTATCTACAGTCTTCTACAGGCATTAGAATATCTTTTTCATAAATTCTATTTCAATCGATTTGCCTGATAGCACATAAAGTAGATGAAAATTACTTACTTTTGATAAAACTTATAAACTGAAAAGCTACAAATAAAAATGGATGATGATCATTTGCAAAATTTTTACGATAGACATAAAAAAGGCTATTCGTTTAGTGGGTAGGTAACGTCATGCTGTGATGCCACTTGTCTGCAAAGCCTTGGCGAATACTTACGACGGCGAGCGGGCGTGGCGGGCCAAAGTCCAAGGCAATGACACTCGGCGCTTAAAGTTCGCAAACTATTGGCCATCTTGAATAAGTAGTACAATTGAACGAGTGACGAAACCTAGACAAATATTGTCATTTGCTTTCCTATTCTTGAACCAAGCATGTTAGAGGATCGCTAAAATACTTTTAGCAAAGAAAATATATATTTATTACATGTTATAATATAGTATTTATTCTAGTTTTCTTCTTGTCTGTTTATTATGTTGTTTAATTAACAATACCTAATTGTATTATTATTAATTAAACAACGAAATATCCAAATTATCTTCAAAGTTTGACATACTCGTAGGTCCCTATGTAGGTACAAAGATGTCCGTCGAGAAAGGAATCCTTAGGCAACAACTGTTTGCACAAATAAATTAATTCATTAGTATTAAGAGTGTTTAGTTAGGTTTCATTTTGATACCATTTATGTATATATATATATATTCACGTTAGTTATCGAAGTACATATTGTGTCAATTAAAGAATATTTGATAAGCATGTGGTAATTTTAGAGTTAACTATATATTAGAATCACCAGAATTTCCTGTTCCTGGACACATATCAACAACAAAAATAACATATTTTATTTCATTTATCAGTAGGTACATACCTAACACATTAAAATTCGGCACGTGCTGAATAGTTCACGTTTGTTAAAAAGTTAGAAGTAAATGTTGCTCAAAGTGGAAATGAATTCGGTCGCTATTTTGAGCACGTTCTAGACCTGTTTGACCTTTCAATTAAAAATTTATAACTGAATTTAAACTGTGTATTCTGTTACGAAATTAAAAAGATTTCTAATTTCAAACTGACTAATTTTTAACACATATTGGTCCAAATGGGATTGTAAATTTTTCATGTGTGCGAGTGATTGTGGCAAATCATGAAATCGGACATCGTACAGACAATCAGACAACTGACTTGATTGATATAATTGTTGTCGATCAAGGCTGGAATTTTCCGGTTGCCTTTAAAATGCAATAAATAGTCTATTACTGACATGAAATACTTTGCCAAGGATAGATTGATTGGGTCGCTTGAGGACTGTTCACTGTGTATGAGCAGTCATCACATTAAGTCTATTGACGCACATTCAAAATACTTAGGTATCATCTGCGTGTATTGTGTATGTACATAATTATGTAAAATTTAAAATGGTAAAGATTAGGAAATTATTCATTCGGATTGGAGCAATTTCTTCGTGATTTTACGACATCGGAGATAAGTTATTTAAGAATCTGCTAGTGGTAATAAATTGGGATTTAAACAAGCTCAACATGTAGATAGTGCAACAGGATTTTGGTGAAAATATCACAGAAAATTGCGCTGAAAATAACATTTCACACTAACTTTTCGGATGTTGTCAATTAAAAACACAATAGAAAGACATTGAAAGTGCGAAAGTGGGCGTTCTCTTGGGGTTTAATAAACTAATAGAGTTCTTCAGTTAGACAATACTCTTACATCATATTTTAATGGTTTCAATCATGCTGTAATAATATTACCTAGCTAGATATAATTACGCTCAGTTCATGAAGGACTTGTTTTAATCATTAAATATAATTGTTACTAGCTTTACTCCACCCTACTATACCCTACTCTACACTACTCTACCCTACTCTACCCTACTCTACTCTACTCTACTCTACTCTACCCTACTCTCCCCTACTCTACCCTACTCTACCCTACTCTACCCTACTCTTCCCTACTCTACCCTACTCTACCCTACTCTACCTACTCTACCCTACTCTAACCTACTTTACCCTACTCTACCCTACTCTACTCTACCCTACACTACCCTAATTTTTTTTTCCATAAGAACCTTCTCCTCACAATAACAATCACAACAAAAAAAAAATCAGCCAAATCGGTCAAGCCGTTTTCATGCCAAGTCGTGACAACGGAAAACGGGGTTCATTTTTATATATTTAGATAGAAGATTAGTCATTTATAGTGGTACCTAATTATTATAAAAAGGAGGTTTGCTATTGTTATTGACTGTCTAGCTAAACAAACTTGTAAAGTTAGCAATGAAGCCTCTACATTTTACGATTTTTTAGTATTTCAGTTGGTATTCTTTATAGTTACCTGCTAGTATACTATCTGATTAGCGGATTTCCACTACACGTCATTTCAGGCTCGAAATTTGGATTTAATTGGCAATTATACGCTACTTTTAGCAAAATAACGATGCGATGTGCAGATTACAAAATGTATTTCAGGCTAGCATTTAGAATTATCATACGATATGTTTTTAGGAACGTCACAACGTATAAGCAGTGGAGTAATAGCGTCTCGCGCAATCAACAACAATGCCTTTCATTTAACTAGATTTCATTGCGACATAACTAGCTAGAGGAGACGATGTTTTCAAAAATAGAAAGCGTGTGAGTTTGTGCACGAGAAATGACTGTTTTCGGTCAGTTTTAAAGCCACATTGTGAGAGAGTGAGGGAGTTGTAGGTACTGGACAAATTTCTGTATCCCTTTTTCTTAACGGAATCATGACGTACGGTATGGCAGTGGCGGCCTTAGGAAGTGGCGAGCAGAGGCTCTGCTACGAGCTCCATTTGATTACTATACAGAGTGTATAGCTCCATCCTTCTGTCTCGTTCGTACACTTGATGTTTCCACATGTCATGGTAGGTAAGGCTCCAGCATAACTGCCCAGGGCCTCGCTCGTTCTTGCAGGGGACTTTCACAGTAAAGTTTATATTAATAATAGGATAGAGATCGGTTTCAGTTCTTGTTCTTGCATTTGGAGAACCAAAAAAGGAAGTCGGTAAAAATTACTTATCCCTAACTGAAAACTACTGAAAAGCAGTAGGTACCTACCAAGGTAAGCATCATGGTCTCTGCTTGTGCCCACAAGACAACGCAAGTCCCAGCTACTAAACATCTTACACGGCATGAGTGGGATCACAGAAATACTTTCTTATAAGTATCTATGAGTAGGATGCTTGTTGTTGTATAATTGTTTCCAAATTGTACAATATGTTCAACATCCTGGGTAGTGAGTAGGCACGTTGACTTGGTAGAAACTGATCTTATGTTGTGAGTACCTACTGTGAGAGCTTTAATTAAGGCGACGATTATGGCCACCACGCTTCAGTACTCCACTCTCACTAATTAAGGTTTGTTAGTGGCATGGACTTTAAACTCTAAACAATAAAACACATACTAATAACTAATCTTTTTAAGTAGGTAGGTTAGTGATTAGTACGTCGATCATAATTTATATCCCAGGTGATTATTACTCACCTGGGATATAAATTATGATCGTTGTACGAAGTGTACGTGTTTAAACATTTAGTCATAAGTCAAATTCCATGTTTACAAAATATATCTATGATCGACGTAAACAGCCATTTACTACTTATAAGTTAAAGTCCATGTCGAAGTTTCATGTACCCTAGCAAAGTAATTCAGAAATTCGCATGTTCGCGCACCAGGCCTATTCAATTTCGTTTCAATGACGTTCTAGAACTCGCATCGCATGCGAAAGATTCTTCTCGAACGAGCTTCGTGTTGCACCGGATGGTGGTGGCTACCATGTTTGCAGCTACGAGAACATAAGCATACGTCGCAAGAGGTTTGGGTAAATCACTGTTTTTGCAAAAACCCTAAAATTTTTGGAAAGAACCGAACAATTGGAAACTTATAAGTAGGTAGCGATTTTCAGAATAATAGCAGGGTGCAGAAATTAAACAGTGTCGTAAACTATTTACTCCAATAGAACATCTTGCTTTCAGTGATCTAAAATAATAGTCATTTGTTATACAAGAGTGCAAAGTTGCTTTTTATCCGCGTACTCAATTTCGATGACCGAGCAAGTGAAGGATTCTAAAATTCAAGAATTCAAAATTTTGAATCCTGAGCGTTAGCGAGAGAGTCAAAGAGCACGAGTGAACAATTTTTGCACTCGAGTTCAACACGTTATTTTTCATCCCACTTCAGTGAGGAAATGACTAGGTACCTAAATGCAAAAAAAGTACACCATGATGGAGGTAGAAGTAAATAAGTTTAATGATGTTTTAAATTCATAAACATAGTGCACGCTATTTTCTAAATTCAATTTACTTTATCTCTCTAGAGAATAAAAACGGCTTTTGCTCTCAGATATCAAAGAGCAAAACAGACTCTTTCCGAGATCGGGGGATGGAAAGTCTATTATTTATATAATAGGTATATCTTAAAAAGTGAAGTCACTTTAAAACACACTAAAATGATCAAAATAACTTTAATTTCAGAATTCGGTGTTCCTCGGTATTCTTTGTTTTTATTTATTAATATTATATCTTAGTTATCTTGTTGCTAAGTGGGTAGGTAATGAACTAATGATCGAATATGATATCTAATACGTCGTATGACTACGAAAATCTGTCTTAGTTTCCAATAATCCAGCCTTTACCATAAAACCGAAACCCTAGGATTATCGCAAAAAACCGATATTTCAAATAATCCTGCGACCAATGATATTGTCATTGCCTGCGACATTATAAGTTCTTGGGCGTTTTGTTTCATAAACATCGGCTCGTTGTCCATCGGGCACAGCGAGTGGCTACGAGTGGAAAGTTACTGCACAGTGCTAACAGTGAGTATATTGTTGATGCATTGCTTGATAATATTGAAATATAACAGGCATCTTAATGAGCCTATAATATCTGAGTGCCTAGAGTGCATTCATTTCAAATCTGTGCCTATCGTATATGTATTGACTATTGAGTAGATAGCTAATGGTCAGGCAGACGCAGTCCTAATTAAAACTAGGCCATTTAAAGTAGGCTAGGTTAACAAAGCAAAGGTTGAGATTGTTTTCGGCTTGTGTATATCTACCTACTGAAACAGTTTCATAGCCTCAATAAATGGGCGCCTCGTCGACCCGATACTAATTTTGTAATAAGAGACTTTCTTACAGCCGGCTGACTTGTGTACCTACCTACAAAAAATGTAGGCTCTAAATAGCTCTAACGCTCGGGGCATCGACACAGTCTATTAATCTAAATCAGGAAATGAACATTTCTTCCGCGTACACTAGTGCACCTACAGTAGGTACTTCGTGAAACGACTACTTTAATGTAGGTTTTCATTCCTTTTGTCGCCTAGAATACCTTCGAGTCGTACACTCATGCATGATTGTTTAATAATGACGGTTTCGAAAAATCCGCAAGCTTTTAAAGCTCCTTTAGGCACAAGCTCAGTGGGTTGCTGAAACAATAAGATAAATTAATACCCAGCAAGCGTTAAAATATGTTGCATTTCGAACGTACAGGTAGGTAAGCATTTCAGGTTATTACATCAGCCGAAAATATGATAATCAAAACAGGTAAAATCATTAGGTGCAAATTATAGCGTATTTTTCAGGAAACTGATCATGAACAGATTACTTGTTACCTGACGCAATCTCTATTTATTGCTCTCCAAGGCTGTCTATAGTCCGACCGACAGCGATGCATCGAAAGTAGTACTGATAAATACTTGTGGTGGCGGCGCGTGATTGGCTCGCAGCGGGGGCCTGGCCGGGTGTGGCGAAACGCGCCGAGATCGCTCCAACTGCTTCGAGCTCTACACAAAATAATAGCACTCAAGGTGTACCTATTGAGCAAAAACTACAAGGAACTAAATACCTAACTAATAATTTACTCTCAGATAAGTAGACAGCCGACAAGGCTTGTTAATCAAGCACGTGATGTTTGCATATTTTTTACAAACTTAAACTGAACAATTCGCTGAATCAATCGAAAGATACAAACGCAAAACTATTTTGATTACTGCATCGAGGTCATTTTATGTTACGTAATAAGAAATTGTAATAAATAGGAAGTTATATGGTGCGATATGACAAAGATTATTCAATCATCAATATTGCTATAGTAGGCACAATATAAATGCTGGAAAGGTTTGAAAAAAAAGCTGATTGAAATAGTTTTAAAATGTCCCTGACATAAGGATGAAAATACAATAAATTAACCACAAACTATTATTCTTGCGGTACAGTCTTTGTTAATGGACGTCAGTTAATTTAATACATAATTGCAGAAAACCACCTTCGACTAAGTTTCCTGTAATTACCTACATTACAACAACAAACAAAGGACGATACTTTGTTTTTATATTTCACTGGCACTGGCACACGGTGTATATACAAGATAATGAATTGATCTATTAATATCGTTTCATCTATATAGGTTTATCAGCGCCTCATAAGTGGAATGTAGTAGAAGTAGATGAACCTGCTATTTCCACTCGAACAAGATTATCATGGGCTTATTTTATCCGTCTGAGTGGCACCACAAGTCTGTGACTCGAAAGAATCTTGGTACCGATACCGGTTTGAGGCGCGGGTATCCAAGCCTGGCCGGCAGCGCTGGGATGTCACGTAGACGAAGGTGCGCATTTAGATTTATGATGCCGCAACGTGCCTTCGTTAGGCTACAGGAGTCATAAGCCAATCATATTTCTGGGAAAGGCACAGTTAGATATTTAAACAGTTCTTGAGATCCGTATAACCCCTACAGGAAATTAATTATTAATTAAATTAAATTGGAAAATTAAATTTATTTAGTTATTTATGGAAAGAAAGAAAAAAAACTATTTTCTTTGGCATACACTCAAACATCCAACTTGGAATCAAACTTATACCATATTTACAGGAAAACCTTATGGGACAGTACAGCCAATAAATAAGCTTCCTCCCGCTCTGGGAGGAACGAGAGGAAGTGTGTTTTACTGACCAAAACTCACCTGTGTTCTTTCACTTGAACTTTTCGTTCCAGTAAGAACAATCCCTCATTCACAGACAGCCTGTGGTTTGATTATTCAAATCACAGGCTAATAACCGATTTACAAAATATAGAATTTAGCCCAATTTGAATGCCAAAGTTTGAAAGTTATTCAGACTAAAGTAGGCGACAAGAAGAAGTCAACTTCTGAATTCAGAAAGCGAGTTGTGAGTAGAAAGAAGGTGGGGAGACTTTGGGAAGCTAAAGTTGGTTTTGTGGTCACAAGTTCAGCAGCTGAGCGTATGCTCTGTACATATTTGATTGCCAATTCTTTTTTTTTGTTAATTCATGAATCCCCAAGCGACCACCGGTGGCCGCGCATCTATTGTCTTACTATTGTGTCTCTAATTGACGGTATCTGAAGGGTTAATAGGTACTTTCCTTTCTTTAACTGTTAATTCTTTTTCCGTTTTCTATTAAAAAATCTCAATAGCGGCTGGAAAGTGGTGGAACGACACCCCGTGCCTCGGCAAGCACATTAAGAGTTGGCCCAGCATGCTTTTTTCTAGGTCGTGTCCGATTACCGTCACTGGGTTGTTTTTCGTTAGATACCTAATATTTTTTTTCCGCTTTGTTTTGTTGAACTTGCTTCAGTTTGTATAACCTAGATACGTTTTTGTTATTCTGGCGATTTAAATAAGTAGGAACAAATTCCCAAAATGATTGGTTATAAGATTATCAAATACCTATCGTTTACGATATCACGGTTTTGCGACTCAGCGGTATGTCAGCAAACAAGCATGATAACATTCCTTTTCTTATCAGTGACACACCTACAATTCACAGTTCACATTGCAATATACGTGGTTGACTCATTGATAAGAATTCGCACTGAAAAAATACATTACGTACGTACTACAAAATTTACCTACTGAAATATATATGTTGGCAACGTGCCGTACCTACGTAATGAAAAATATGTAACTAGGTAAGTTTATTTTTACGCTATGGGCAACGACCGGTGACAATAATAAATGGAGTAAATAGTCATACAATGACATAACACCTGTAATAATTACCCCCACGGATTTTGACATATAGGTATTCCGCTTGAGATCATTTGACACAGATTTCAAAGCTTTAAGCAATACAACTGAAATTAAAGAATTATTCCACTTTACCCCACCAAGCCCCCCACTGGTGGGCAGTGATCATTTTACTTCCTGTCCACGGACACAATAGATCGGAATTCGTGATTATAAACTTAGATAATATAAAAGCAACCACAAGAATTCAATTGTATATCCTGTTATTTTGGAAGTTTAAATTAAATAATATTTTATCAAGGTTTTATTTTAACAAATTACAATATCTGTGATTCAAGAAACAAATAATACTTTCCTAAGAATATACTTTCAGGGTTTATTTAAAACACTATCTATGTACTACGTCTAATGCTACCAGTCATAATTACTTTTTATCTACTTAGGTCGGTATACAAATTATGTACAATAATATGAGCAAATCTACCTCATCGACCTGCCATGGCGACCCTAGTGGGACAGAATCTACTGCGAACTTTAAGCTAGGCATTCTGCTTTGCCCAACCAATGGGGCGGCTTGATGGGACAAAGTTGAATAATTCTAATGAAATGGTTACAACGCTTGTTGGAATGGTACTGAAATGGTTTGTTTTCAACTATTCATAAATCATATGTTTAAAATTAAATATATGGATTTAGCCAGGATATCACTGGACAGGTAAGTTGTTATTCAATGATCTCCTGGATAAATTCATGCCGAGGATTCCGGGGTGAGCGTAGTAAAGCGAATGCTACTTGGTTTGAGTTTCATTACGAGTGAAGTAACACCGATTTTACCTAAAAGCTAAGAATTGAATAATAAAAAAAAATTGGACGTGTAGAGGTCGTTAGTTGTCGAAAGCGTATGAGTATTGTGTACATTTTAGAATATTCTGCAAGAAAAGATGTTGCATTATATGTATCGTTATTAACAAAGAAGAACAATATTGAAGTCGCAGGTTAACATGGACGGCAAGATCAGGTCACCGTCGATGGATGTGCGTTGCCTACAAAATAAGTCAATGTTTCAAGTGACTGTTATTGATTCGACATTGGCGTTGTCGATCAGAGATGAATTGCTACGCAGTAGGTGGTACTTGGTGGCTGATAGCCGATAGGCATACTTAGTAACAAAATTATTTCGAAATTAATTCTTAACAAACTACTACAGTAGAACACTGTTAACAGTTTTTAAATCAATTAATCATTTCAAAGATAAAAAACTTTTTACAAAAAAAATTAAACCGACTTCAAAAAGTACAAAATAACTTTAATTTCGGAAGTCGGTGTTTCTATAATAGATACCTAATCTTGTCTCTTCGTTATTTAACACCGAAAGGGGGAGGGGGTAAATTAATGAATATAACCGTATTTGGGATTATAAGAATCGTTATGAGATGCACTCTGGCTATAAGGTAATTTATGTTTAGCTGAAGGGTAGGTACTTTTTAGTGGTGCTACCATAACTAAAAAGTGAAAAATAAAAAACTTTTTACAAAAAAAAATTGAACCGACTTCAAAAAGTAGAAAATAATTTTAATTTCGGAAGTCGGTGTTAAATAACGAAGAGACAAGATTAGGTATCTATTATAGAAACACCCGACTTAAGAAATTAAAATTATTTTGTACTTTTTGAAGTCGGTTCAATTTTTTTTGTAAAAAGTTTTTTATTATTTACTACCTAGATTTTATACATCTAGTCAGTCTCTAAACGGTAGCGTATGATGTCCGGACGCAAAGAATAGCAGCATCCTATTACTTCCCGTGGTGGTCATAAGGGGCGAATAAGGGAAATTTTGAGACCGTGCGTACTATAAAGCACCAAAGGTCACCACATGTTGGTGCGTAAACCACCAGCAAAAGCATTCCCAAGGAGGGTTGCTGTCAGGCTGGCGGCCGACTATGAAAAAGTTACCAAATCCCCTAGCTATACGTTTGAAATTAATAGCAATGCGCGATAGGATTACACGGATGCGCAAGCACGGCTCCTGTGGAAAATGGACCAGGGTTGTTGCACCATCCCGGGCGGAAGCAACCTAAAAAGCTAGCCCGGGAAAAGCCCGGTATGCAAATTGGAATGTCGAGACCATGACTGGATAGGCGAGAGAGTTTGCCGATGTTTTGAGAGAAGACGGATAAATATGTATAGCATACTTGCAGGAGACTAAATGTAAAGGAACAAAACCGAGGGAAATTGGTGAGAACCGAGGAAATGGAGTAGGAATAGTGCTTGATAGTTAACTGAAAGAACGTGTGTTGGATTTGAACGAATAGTTGTAAAAGTTATGTTAGAGAATGTGATGTTAAATGTAGTTAGTATGTATGCACCACAAGTAGGATGTGATAAAATGGTGAAAGAGAAGTTTTGGGAGGATTTTGATACTGCTTTAATGACAATGCCAATACGTGATGAATTGATAGTTGGAGGTGATTTTAATGGACATCAGGAAATAATGAAAGAATACATGGAGGATCCCCATTCTCCATGTTGTCTTTCGTTCTTCTTTTGGAAGTCTGAAAAATGAAGGAGAGACGTTGCTGCAATCTGCTGTCGCCTTTGACCTGGCACTAGCCAGTAATAACATTTTGGTTTAATAACATTGAGGAACGCCTGATCACTTACAAAATAAAATGCAACAAAGAGCGTCCTCCTCCCAAAATAAAATGGCATATGTTAGAGAAGAATGATTATGCAAAGAAATTTAGAGAGCGAGTGAGATATGCTGCCATATGTGGAAGTGGGAAACAATAGCCTGAAAGCGAAAAAAAAGAGGGAGTATGATGTTCTGAATAAAAGGTCAGGACAAACTATACAAGATACTGGACAGTCCTGTAAGCTAAAAAGAGCTGTAGCTGTAGTGGGCTTGCTAGAACAAGAGAGAGGAAGAAGCTGAAATGGTCCTGCCTGGCGGATGAAGAAAAAATCAAAGAGAGATAGAACAACTATTTTGAAAGACTTATGAATGAGGAAAATAATTGGAGTGTGATTTTAGAGAGTAAACCAGTGAAAGTAGAGTTAGTGAGAATAGTTAGTAAGGATGATATCAGAATAGCAGTAAATGGAATGAAAATTGGTAAAGCCATTGGTCCTGATGGAATACCGACGTGATTAGCTTTTTTCTTCAATAAATTGTTGCGGGAAGTAGCCATACCGGATGATTGGTGCAACAGTTCTTTGGTGCTCATCTATAAAAACAAAGGTGTTGTGCTTGAGTCCGAAGTGTTGGTATCTAAATTCCTACTTACGTTATTTCTCAAGAATACTGTTTATGTTTTATTTTAAACTATATGTAATTTGATGTTTATTACGGTGTCTAGCACTAGCTTGCTCCGTGTTTTAGATCCATTTTGATTTCATTTTTTTTTGATGTTTGATTATAATTATGATTTTCTTAATTTTCTCCGTGAATACAATTTTGTACGCTTTCTATTTATGAATTCTTTCATATTTTGTTACTTTAATATGCCATTCAATTTTGGTGCAGTTTTTATAAGGAATCTAGGTTATGAAAGAGCCATAGACAAACACATTTCCAGAGTTTTCTAGCATTTGAATAAAACTATGGCAATCAAGATGAAGTGATAATTTGCACAACTGACGTGGTTGTTTAGCTTCCGTGATTTATTGCCGTCATTAGCAATCGAGTCGAGACGGGGTTTGATTAACAACGGTCTGCCTGTGCTAACGAACGACCACTCGCCATTAACAGACGCATCATGGAGTCATGCCGAATGTAAATTCACTTATACTTATTAATTATGTTAGTTGCGAACTTGTGATGAATCGATGTAGGTGAACAGCGGTGAACTTGTTATCACAACTTGGAAAATTACCGAACCTAATGACCAGGACGAACGTTATGTTAATCTAGAACTGTCAAAGGTAACGAAACTGAACGAAGGTGTTCTTGTTCATTACGGAGCCATGTTTATTGAATAATTATGCATTATTCGTTAATTAAAAATTCGTGAGATTAATTTGGGTATATCGATTACTTGACCTTTTGAAGTAATCCAACGAAAGGCAAAGAAACACGAAAACTAAATCTATCGACGACTAGTATTCACGTCGACTTATTCTAACATTTTATTATATTCACGAACACTTGATTTTTTTCGAATGTCAGCCTTAGCATTAATTTATTAAGGTTTATCTACCTACTTAATGTCAGCATGGTAAATAGGTAGTAATGATATTGAAGCTAGAACAGGAACTCAGATTTATAATGAAGAAGGTGAACCGGTGGCCCGCCTGCTAGCTCGCGGCTAGAGCGGAGCGGGCTACGCCCATGGCACATTAAAAAAAAAACAGGCTCTTTCGCATTTTTTTTTTGTCCCCAATCAAAATGTGAATGTACCTAACGCAGACCTTGAAGTGAAGGATAGTGTTGAAGGATTGCCTCATTAACAAATCACAGACGTAGATTATTATAATACAATAGGATAAGTATTTGCTCATAATGTGTGCCACGTCGCCTATGATTTTATTACAATGGCAGATTATTATTATACCACGTGTAGACATTAATTCTCATCTTGTTCTAATCGCTGTGCAGTAAATGTCATCACTCTCTTGTTAAACATGTTCGTCGATAAAATCACGGAATAGAAAAACCATTTAGCAAATTATTAAATTACATCGAAGATAATAATTATTGAAATCCGTATGATTATATTTAGAAAATCACCGCAGTGTTTATGTTTAAATACTGCAAATTTTATTCATACTCAGGTATTGTGATCTGACAAGCCTAATGGTAGGCCAATTGGGCTTTTTTTTCGGTGGTAAAAATCATCCAATGACAACCCGCTCTTGGGTGGAGCGGGAGATAGTGTCAGACTCTTACTGACTAAAAACCCACCCGTTCCTTCTAGCCTCTTCATACAGGGGCTCGAGCTTCCTTTCAGATAACCCTAGCCCCAGTAGGCTTCGACCCAGCTGGGCCCCTCCTGTTGGGCCAATTGGGCTTCACACGCACAAGCTTTTCACCACAGTTCTGCTTGCGCAGGCCCACAGAAGATGGCTAACTAGAAACTCCGTGCTACTTTAGGCTAGAGCCATCGTCGATCACACCTTCACCACGAACGTTTGGTCCTCTGAAACTACCTAAGAAGAATTCGCAACATAGCATATTAAATATCTACATACTTACCTACCACTGAAATGTTTTGGCTCACTACTCTACCTCATGATTCCTAATAAATAAACTAATTTCGGCAATCTTTTTTAATATCAGAGCATATCTGCCCTGATATGATGTAAGGTGAAAGTTGGGTAATCGGACATTTTGCTGGTATTTTTCCTACCTACCACCGTAGCTGTCCGCTACTACCTTGAAATTACTAAATAAAAATAAACAAATATATTTTGTGATAATTAACTCCCTTTATTACAGAACCATGCATCTAAGATGTATACTTGATCTATCCGCAAGTTATTTCCCCATGCGCTGTATGGACCACTCTTGTTGGCAGAGCGGACACCGGTTATTCTGCTTGACCCAGAGCGACATGCAGCAAAAATGGAAGCTGTGGTTACACTCGCCCCAGACCACCACGCAGTCTTGCTTGCCGTACGAATCCTTCTTGCTCTCACCCTGGCACCGCAGACAGGCGTCTGTGGAAAGAAAAAGATAAGTTGAGCACATATACTTTAATATAAAGCTTAAAATAGCACGGATTAATGAATTCACGAAGAGAAATGAAGACAGATTAGATTAGACATTCTTATCTAGGACTTAGTCAAAAGCTAATATAGTGTCTAATAATGAATGTTGAGATCGTTACACCCTGTAGTTATAAACTTATAATATTAGATGTGTGTGCACCTAAAAGTAATTAATAATGTACGGTCGAGACGTGGTTGCTACATATTCATATAGCAGCTATTTTTCCTTCCGATGAATGAACTCTTAAAATGACGGGGTTTATAGCAGGATTGTAAGAACTTTTATATTGTTGGCACCTACTACTTTTGTGCCCGCTCCTTTATCGTATAAAGTGTTTTTTTAAGTAGGAGTCACTAGTTTTATACGTAATCCACCAACCAACTGAAAATCAGCTCTGGGTGTCTAACGCCCAGCAAATGCTGAGGTGGTCACCCTTTCGGTGCGGGCACGCTCGGCGCACTTTGTATTTTTTTTTATTTTATGTTTACAACTGTTGTGCTGTCTGTTCTGAATAAAAGTATTTCTATTCTATTCTATAATCCTTAACATAATTTTTTTCTCAATATGTTTTTTCCTCGCTTTTTTTATTGTTAGTTTGTCATGTCTTTCAGGATTAAACTATCTAGTTCCTCTGCAGGTTGCAGCTGGCTACATACCCATGCAAGTTATGACACAAAAGTTACCGGTATAGTCTAGCTAGCTAGAGTATCAGCAGTACTAGCCTGTTCAAAGCTCAATTGCAGTCTGTTTGACTGCGACTCGTACGTAGTTAATTAAGAAACATAAATGCTGGTATTATTACAATACCGAGGTCATACGACTTCACGTCACAATTTTTTCAGCACTTGGCATATATTATGTGGAATAAATATAGGCACATACGTAATTGAGATAGAATTTTAAAACATAAGTACATAATTGAATTAATTTCCATGCAAATATTTCATAGAATAACGATATTTCCGATTAATTACTTATTGCGCGGATTCAGATGATTTTCACACCTGGAGAACTAGTTGAATACTAGCATAACTACAGTCAAATGAACAAAATAACTATATTTTGAACTTGACTATTAACATCCTCTATGTTATGTAACTAGTTATCAAATTATCTGATCGATCTCACGTAAAGCTAAGAATAAATTAACCGGAAAATAGAATTAATCACATTTATTTAAAGAATTTATTTTTCCTGTTTTAAAGCAATATCACAGAACTTTCCACTTTCTCGGCAGTAGATAAGAAATTATTGTAACCTTATAACAGATACATAGCATTAATAACAAACTGAATATTTTAATTTGACGTCGTCGGAAACTAGATTGTCGACATTTGACGTCATGTAACACTTTTACGCTTATGTTACATATTAATTTAAATAACGAATAAGGAATTCCATTGGAATGACGTTGATTAGTCACATGACTTCCTGATACAAGCTAAGATTAAAAGTAATGCTTGGAAGTGTTGGTTCTAGCAGCCTCAAACATGCAAACTCAAAGTCATTGGTGGGCCAAAATCATGAAGACCGTAGACTAGGTGAGCCGCAAAACTTAATCTTAAGAAAATAAACTACTGAAAATCGTCAAAAAAATCTATTTTATGACAAATACTCGTATATATAGTATATTATGTGATGAGCATGATTATTTGTTGTGTTTGGGTGTAATTTATCTATAATATGTATGTATTTAGAAATATATAAGTATGTTTATCAGTTGTCTAGTACCCATAACACAAGCTCTGCTTAGCTTGGGACTAGACGGCATTGTGTGATAGTAGTGGAATATTATTATTATTTGTTAAGTTTCCAACAAAAACTACAAACATTAATTTCATTTGCGATATCCTTGACATCTTATGTCTACCGATTGTCTATCCATATCTATATCTTCTACACTTATAATAAATCTGTAGAGAGGTCAATTCTGTACATGAAATATATTTCCAAAATAACTATCAGGGGGTGATTAGTGATCGATACTGATGCCAAAAATGCAAACAGTAAAATTTTTGTCTGTCTGTCTGTCTGTATGTTCTTTATAGAAACAAAAACTACGCGATGGATTTTAACGAAACTTGGTACAATCATTCTTCATACTCCTGGGCAGGTTATAGTATACTTTTCATCACGCTACGATCAATGGGAGCAGAGCAGTGAAGGGAAATGTTGGGGAAATGAGAAAAATTACTCCATTTTTTAAGCTTCCGTCGCGTTTGCAGCCTTAATGGTTAAAGCTACACAGAAATCATGTATAACGGAAATGTTCTCCTTAAAATTATATAAAAAATATCCCACGACATCATATGTCTATCTTTTATGGTTGACTCACAATAACACATGTAACTCCCGATAGCTTAGCAGTTCGGAGCTTTCTGTTTATTTTTGTCTATGGCACCAAGGTGTGTGCACACTGTCACGCGCGTAAGTGGAAGGGAGAGATCTGGAACGTCTCGAATCGTCTCGCGCATCACGTTGTTTTCCAGGCTCTTAGAATTCGACACCAGACGTTTCAGATCTTTGATTTTGACGACTCCGTTGTCGCTGGCATAAGCAACAGGACCCGCGTACGAAGTCGCTGGCAGAAAGCTAGTCGTGAATAAAATTATACTTTCCAAATATTGGTAGGAAATTTTTCCTTTTTTTGACATTGCACAGACACTAAAATTCTTATTCTTAAGTACATAAAATGTATCCAACACTAACTCAATTATTTCCATGCAAGTGCCGCTAACTCTATTAAAATATTGTTGGTGAATGTTTTTTAACATGCTTATGGGTGGCAGTATCACACTATTTTCAAAACTGTCAGAAATGGCCGTTCTAGTTTAGGTAAGTACCGACCAGACCGCTATTCAGTGTCAATATCTCAGCCTTCAGGTTCCGAGTTTCGACCACTGTTTAGTGAAATGTGTATCTGTCTACTCCCCACCCCATCTTAGACCTAAATAGCGATACACGTTAGCAGATTAAGATGCGATGCGATCTTTCTGCGCTTACTTGTCTTACTTCGACCAATCCTTTGTTGTCCGCAGACGCTGTAATGGTTGTGTTGCTGCAGAGGATTGAGAAGATATAGCATTCCATTTTCTGGCGTAACTAGGTCTGACGAAGTTCGAGCATGGTTTGGCCCCCAGTGTAATTACGCTGACGCGCTTTTAAACATACTAGGCCTGGGCCGACGCTCATATGCACAAAGCAAATGACGTGAGTTAGAAGACCAGAACTACCAAGTACTGCAAAGTGATGCGGACATCTCTGGAAACAAACTTGCTTCATACCTAGCATAGGCGTAAAGTAAAGCATTTTGATCCCTGGCTAAGTTAGTTCAATTGGACTTCTGCCATCCTTCATTATCATCACTACTGATATTCCACAGATTGCTGGCCAACACTGCTGAGAAGAAGGCAAATTAATTTTTCCTCCATTTTTCGAAATATTTGCGGTTACTTTCTAACGACGCGCGGGCCCTCTGCTATTGATTCGTAGACGTCCTTAGGGTATTGCGTAACTTTGACATGAACAAAGCTAGTGGCCCCGAGATACCAGCAATTATTTTAAGAACTTGTGCACTTGGACTGTCTTCGATCTTGACACGCCCACTATACTTTTCTTATAAAATTGGCTATTGACGTCTGGAGTGAGGTCATCGAGAGGCATGAAGAAGTGCTTGCTGTCTTTCTCAATATCTCGAAGGCTTTTGATAGAGTCAAACAAGAAATCTTTACTGATAAATAATATTTATCCTTCTTAGTCTACCCACTGGATTGCGTCAGATCAGCGGCGGCCTTGGTACAGGCCATGGTCCGGAGCGAGGAGGAGTGGCAAGCGGTCGCCTCCTTCTGCGAAGTAGTAATGCTGGCAGAGGAGGCTGACCGCATCACGGAACGGATGTCATCTGGATGACGTTTAACCCAAAGAAAAAAAATCTCTACATCGTGGTTTTTGTATGCCAATTTTAGTACAAGCAAAAAAGAATAAAAATGTAAATTCATAGTACGCACTTGAAAAGTCACTTTATTTCTTTATTCAGATTCACATTTCATGTAGCTTCAGTACCACCAATATCAATAAACATAGCAAATGTTATTAATTACAGGTGATACAGTAATCACATTACAAATATGTGTATTATGACGGCAGCCTGAGAAGTAAACACGGCGGGCACGTTGCGATACAGCAGCGACACGCGACGTGATCCTGACATGCTGTGGCAATGTTCAGCAGTGCTATTCTGTATACATCTTTCCAAAATAATATCCCAGCGGTATCGGGAAGGGCTACGGAAATGTTCGATGAAACTTTTTCAGGAGACGCAATGAGCAACTTTTTTTTTAAATGATACATCCACTGCTTGTCTGACCCACCTGATGGTAAGCAGTAGTGCAATCGAAGGAAATAAAATGAGAAAATCAACTGAAGGGAAACAGATAAGTTTTAGTCAATAAATGTCCAAAAACTAATTTTTATGCGGACGGTTTGAGTTCCAGGGAGATCCTCCTAATAATAAGAGTCCTTTTTTTTTCGGTGGGCAAATGTCATCTTATGACAACCCCCGCTCTTGGGTGGAGCGAGAGATAGTGTCAGACTCTTACTGGCTAAAAACCCACCTCGTTCCTTCTAGCCTTCATACCGGGGCACGAGCTTCCTTTCGGATAACCCTGGCCCCAGTAGGCTTCGACCCAGCTGGGCCCTTCCTGCTGCTGACAACTCCTTGAGGCGCGCGGGAACAGTGCGCGCCGTCGACGTCTTGGAATAATACGAGTCCTGTCGAGTAGTTTTGCTTTAAGATTTGAGGCCTTTATCTAGCTGCTTAAGGAGGGCCTCCTGGAGAATGTTGAGGTGATGAGGCCGAGATCGGGCTCGTGCCGATTAAGCCGTTGACAGTCACGACTATTGATTAATTAGTTAAATAAAATCAGTTTGAAGTGAACTGATACTACATTAAATGCCAGGGCATCACACCTAATAAAAATCTATGTTTTCCCGGTGAGAGATTTACTGCTTGTGTAACATACTACACATTGATATATCTTGCTAGGTTAGATCACATGTTTCAGAACAGTAAACCGCCAGATTACCAAGACACTAATCCAACGATCTTTGGGAAAGACTGTATACCAAGGTTGTTTAAAAAAACTTGGAATGTTGAATGGTAATAAGTTTTATTTTTATCGTTATCTCGTGCAGGTTTCCAGCACGAGATACCTGCTTAAACAAATTCATATTACATACACATAATATATTGAACTCTAATAATGTCAAATCAACGAAGTTCAAGGTTATCTAGCTTTTTCTATTTTATTTGTAGATAATTATCTCATACGTGTTGACTTTATTGAAACTCTATGTCGCTTAGCAATAATCTATTGGTAACATTTCCATACATCCGTGTTTCTGAGAAAAATATGGTTAGTATAATAAAAATCTTTTTAACGACAATTTTTGTATTCTTATTGCCGATAAAACTTGTGAAAATAATCAACTTTTTCCTTCTTCCTATAGGTACTCATAATATTTGAAGATGATGCCAACGGGAAGTGCAATAACAAATTCCTGGGACCGAATTTGAATAAATATGACAAGTTACGAAAAAAAATCAAACAGAAAAAAAACCACTCTCTAAAAAACTCTCTCTAAAAAAAACTTTAAACAAGCTTTTCACACAGGTCACGTAAAGAAAAGAAAGAAAAGAAAGAAAGAAAGAAAACCGTTTATTTGAACCTCACACTTATTAAAAATAACGTAAGGTCACACACACGTAAGGTCATAACGGGTATCTGGCGTCAGCAAACAGATGGGTGCAAGTGCAAAACAACCCCTTAGTCGCCTGGATGGCCCGGTGACTATGTGTTTTTGCTGACATAACAAGTTTATAACTTAGTGATTTTTCATGATACAGTTATGAAATTTTGTACATAGGCTCTTTACATAAATATACTAGACACGTGTTTTGGGTTTCACATATAGTAAAACTAATAAATGTTGTATAACATATTATTAATTATCATCATCATCATCGTCATTTCAGCCGAAAGATGTCCACTGTTGGACATAGGCCTCCACCAAGGAAATTAAATTTACTCTACCCTACTCTACCCTACACAACCCTAATTTACATAACAACCTTCACCTCACTATAACAAACACAACAAGAAAAGAATTAGCGAAATCGGTCCAGGCGTTGTTGAGTTATGCGCTTACCAACACATTTTGCGATTTATTTTTATATTATAGATAAATAACATTTAGTGTGATATATGTACCTACACAGTCGGTCGCACATAGTAGCCACAGACCAAAAAAAGCTGGCCCTATACATTCTAAAAACTTTTTACAAAAAAAATAACCGACTTCTTCAATAAAGAATTAGATTATTTATTTAACACCCGACGTCCGAAAGTTTTTAGCGTTCCGTTTTTTCCATTTAAGGTACGGAACCAAAAAAATATATATGGCTTATAGTCCCTTGAACATAATACCAAAATTAAATGGTCACAAAACTCGTACCCGCCTAGGCGACAGTACAACTATCTGTGCAGTTATTTGCCGCCAGCTGCGCCCGGACAGAGCCCCGCTGACTTTAAAATTCATTTTCTTTGCGAAATATTGATTGATTTACATATGCTATGTTCACTTTGAAGAATATTTAACTAACAATTTTAATTTGTAAAAATATTTCTAAAGATCCAAGCCGTTTCGAAGGAGGAGAGAAAAGTTGCGAATGTGAATTGATGAATGTAATATTTTTTTTAGACAAGTATAAATCACACGAAAAAAATCAATTGTTGATAATGTTGGTCATGAATCTATAATAAACATTTTTTTTTTCAAATCTATTAATCTGGCCGTTACCGAGGAGTAGGCTTCAGAAAGTCACTGTTTTATGACACTTCTCGGGCGCTTGGCCCTTAAAACGCTAAGATATCAAGGGTCAAAGTGACCACCAACGCAATGTGCGCTCGACTGTACTAGTGATGTGATACAGTCATGAATCTGAAACTTTCCATATCATCAAAATTCATTGGATTTAGTCAAATATATTCAATTATTCATGGGACAAACATTACCAAGACAATTTCAATCTATACTCGACTTAGAGAATTGTATATTTATGTAAAATCTGTCTACGGTATTTTTAAAGAAAAAAAAAACTGGGCAAGTGCGAGTCGGACTCGCGCCCTGATGGTTCCATACAAAGTTACCTATGTAAATAGCTCAATTCCGGAAATGGAGTCTCAGAAGATTTATCAGATTACCAAAAAAGAAACATTGTGACGTAAAAACAACTTAACAGCTTTCAAATTTATTCCTATACTTGTGTTATACTCGTAAGACCTAGCTTTATGCCAAATTTTAGGATTCTGGATCAACAGGAAGTACCATATGAATTTTTATTTCGTCGAGAGTGTCAAAATGTACGGGTTGGCCACATAAACCGAAGTAGGTATCTTCCGTTTTCGTTAACTTACAAGTTTAATTTTAATTTTTTTACAACTTCAAAAGTTCGAAGGCCTGAGTACAATATGGTTTTAATTTCAACTCGATACCTCAACGCGTTCCTCCGCCCGATCATGACGTACGCCTGTGCAATCTTCGCACATGCCAAGGCCCGTCACCTCCACCGGATGCAGACCATCCAGAACCATACCCTCCGAAAGATCCTCGGAGCCCCCTATTATATCCGAAATGAGAATCTACATCTAGATCTCAAAATTCCCACCATCCAGCAGTTCATGAAGCGCCTGTGTAAGCGCTTCTTTGATACAGCTGTGAAGCACCGCAACCCCCTTATCGCATCGGCACCCAGATAAAATTCCCCCATAATAATAATGAATATTTTTGCTCGATCCAGCCCGTCCCTTTGCTGCCCTCCCCCAGCGAAGCCCTAAGCCGAGGCTCGTACCCTACAGGGGGTGCCCTTAGCGTAGTCGCTTAGTTTTTAAGTAGTTTAGTAAGCACTGGCTAGAGGCTGGAGGATTTTATATCAGGGCCGCCACAGGCAAGTCCGGTTAAGCAGACGACAACCTCCTAGGTTGACCTGTGACAGGCCACTCACAAAAAAAAAAACTCAACGCGTTCCCGAGATAAAGGGTCTTGACAGGCAGACAGACGGACGGATGGACGGACAACAAACTGATCGTGTAATTATTTCGTTTTTTCCTTTTGGGGCACGGAACCCTAAAAAAAAAAAACACAGGATCTAATGGGAGATTTTTTCACAATTGTGTGATTAACACGTGAAAAAAGAGGGTGTGGTGTACACAAGGAACCTAATACAGCAACCAATAAATTATAATTTAGGCGACACCGCCCCAATCAACTTCAATCACGGTATCGCCGACGCGACGTTGCCTGTTTGGGCACATATTTACTCGATTCGCGATGTTGACCTTTATTTTAATAAGCGAATTGAAGCAAACGTATTATATCTAATAAGAAGGTCAATTAGCGAACGTAAAAAAAAAAACAAATACAAGTCGCAATCTCGTATACACAAGTACGCAACAATCAATTATAAATAGTTTTTGGAAGTTACATAAGTTTTTAGAATGTTAGAACACTTATCAAACTCTGGAGATAAAGAGATAGATGCTTTTGACTTATTTTTTGAGGTGAAAGTCTATCTAATGACTTCTTCCGCTCCAGGTTGGAGAAGAAGACTTTTACTGACACTATTACTTATTCTGTGCTAATACCACACTTGTGAGTTGCTCATTGCGTTATAGGAACACGGGTTTCATTTTCAGAAATTCCCCGTAGCCAGATCCGAATTTTCAAAGTTCGAATGGCCGATGCCATCTGCATCGTAGGTAGGTTAGTAATGTCGCAATCTTTCATCTAGGGCCGGATATGTTGAATTCCGAACAAAACGAAGGTTGTTAATTTTAATCCCGAATGTCAGTGAGGGATTTATATAATTAACTCCCGAGCAAAATTTGACTTTAACTTTGACTTTGACTTTTGAATTATACTTGTGTTTTTTGTTTTTTCTATAGTTTCAATTTGCTATCCAACGCGATGGTTGACGAAAAGGCAACGCAAAAAAAGAGAGATAACGCCTGAAAACTCTGTTCGTATTCGGTAATTCCGACATTTACTCGAAAATTTCACAAAACTTGCTACAGGAAATAGCTGTTTTTTTAACCCTTAAAAGTTTTTGAAAAAAGTTGTCGTCATTTAGAATTTTAATAAAATTTGCAAGGCCAGTTTTACTTTTTTGACTTTTTTAATTTTTAGGCAAATTATCAAGTGTCAAAGTTCATACAAAATAGGAGATTTTCAGATTTCTTTACTGGATTAGTTTTACACAAATTTAGAAATTGATTTCTTTAGAAATCTAGATAATATCCACAAAATACTGTGTTTCCAAAATATCTAATGAAAAATGTGTAATAACGTCATAATTAGTTATTAACGGTTGTATGAAAAACAGTGAAAATGTTAGTCATGATGCACCACCTTAAAAGGTGATGTATCTCGAGAGATATTAACGAGAGAGTAAAAACCTCTGAAAATGTCCTATTTTGTATGAACTTTGACACTTCATAATTTGCCTAAAAATAGAATAAAAAGTAAAAAAAGTAATCCTCTAGAGACCTTGCCAATTTTAATAAGATTCTAAATGACGACAACTTTTTCCAAAAACTTTAAAGGGTTTAAAAAAACAGCTATTTCCTGGAGCAAGTTTTGTGAAATTTTCGAGCAAATCTCGGAATTACCGAATACTAACAGAGTTTCCAGGTGTTATCTCTCTTTTTTTGCATTGCCTTTTCGTCAAACATCGCGTCGGATTGCATTAAATGAAGTAACAAGTTTTTAAACCATTTTCGATGTTTACGATAAGCGAGTGGAGGAGGACCCTTTTAAGTGATGTTTTTATGACGTATAAAAGGGCATTATCGAGCAAGTGGTGTAAAAGTTTGATAGTCAGTTAGGAAACACCGGCCTCATCTAGTTTAAACTGACTAAAAATAAAAGAACGTGTAAAAGTGTTTTTTTTTTACTTATTTGCAAAATAAATATCATTTATCATTTAATTCATACGTATAGATTTTAATCGATCAAGTTACCATAAGAAGTCCATGCTTATATGTATACATATGTCATAATGAGATACAGCAATGGGTTTAAAATACTTATACTCGATTTATTAAGAATTTCCTGAAATTTAGTAAATACGGTCTATTTATTTTAATCCGTAAACAGTGAAGAAAATCTCAGAAAGGGTCAACGTTTCTCTAACACGTGTTATTCCTTTTCTGTCTTTGTTTTTTCACATCAATTAGAACTAGTGCCAAAAAGACATAATATATTGTTCAAATAGTCTGAGAGCATTGTAATTATTCAGTAAACTTCAAAATTATGTTTTCCTGAAAGAAGGTGGTAAGAACACGTACAGGCTCGTCGATGACATCAGAATATACAAGTTGGATATTAGCGAAACAATTTAAGACAACATTAGCATTTATTTATTACTTGCCAAACATGTAAATATTTAGTAACCGAATGACATCAACATACTAGGAACTAAAAAGAGTACGCCCAAAAAAGAAACAGTTGGAATAAAGTACATACAATTGGCGATTGAAGTGATAATTAAAAAAAACCATCATGCCGTGTAAGCACTTCAATCTAACAAAGGAGCAAATTTATCAAATCATGCTAATATGATACACATCGAGACATATTTTTAATACGAAAAAGAATTTTGTCAGTCAGCCTTAGTATTAAATATTTATACATTTCATTTTAATATCACTATACGGTTTTAATATTTTGTAGCTATTTCCGTCCTTTTTCTTTTTACCGCTGTGCTTCAACAAAACACTAGCTTCTGCCAGCGGATTCACCCGTATCGATGTAAAAAATATTTCAAAGGAATGTACTCCCAGGTTAAAAAGTATTCTAGCGTTCCGAGATAATATATTCTACCCGTGTAACAAATTTCATACAAAACCGTAGAGATAGTAGAGCTTGAAGGAGTTATAAACATACACGCTCACATAATATTAGTGGGAAAATAAATTGTAATCCTTACTAATATTATAAAAGCGAAAGTGAGTTTGTTTGTTACGTCTTCACGCCTAAATGGCAAAACCGATTTCGATGAATTTTGGTACAGAGAAAGTTGGGACCCTGGAGACGGACATGGGCTAATATTTTTTTTTAAGTGAGAAAAAGGGGGAAAGAGGGGAGAAAAGGCGAGAGGAATTAAAGTATATTAATAAACGCGGGCGAAGCCGCGGGTAAAAGCTAGTAATGTATATTCTAAAAACATTTTTCGATATTCGGTTTCTTTTTTGGATATTAGCACGGATAGGAGCCGGTTTTACCCCCATCCTCGTTTAAATTTCTTACAGATGACTGTCCTGAACATTTTCAAAACATGTAGACCCGAATTTAAAACACAAAAAAAATCACAGCAGCAAGAATATATAGTTTTTTTTTTATAGACTACAGGATCCTATGTTTAAATTAGTAGTCTTAAATTGATGATAGTATGTTCTATTAACCCGTAAAAAATAATAGTTTGTTTCTAAACATAAAAAAATCTGATAAATAATTAGTCAGCCTTGGCCATGATGGCGTATAAATGATCGAAGATAAAGAAATATTAAATTAATTTTAATTTCAGTTACCAGCAACTAACCTTTTTACGCACAAAAAAATCAACTTCTTGCTTGGGTACCTACCTAATGCCACCTATATAATTATAAATACATTATCATGTCTGTTTTTTGTAAGTGATTGTGCTTAACGTACGTTTAGCACAATCACAGCTTTTCATTACAGACGGTTTGTTAAAAAAATAACTAAAGTTGAAGGCAAAGTTAATTACAACAAAAGTTTCAGTTCTTACTCATTTTCACTATTATTTAGGGTTCGGTACCTCAAAAGGAATAAACGGAATCCTTATAGTATCGATTTGTCTGTCTGTCAAGACCCTTTATCTCGGGAACGCGGAGAGTTAGCAAGTTATAATTAAAACCATATACCTACTCAAGTCTGCGGTCCCTTGAAATTGTGAAATTTTTGGATTTCGGAAAAATCTTCGTAATTCAATTCGGAAATGTAACTGTAAGATTGTACGGAACCCTCAGTGCGCGAATCCGTCTCGCACTTGCCCAGTCTTTTTTATTGGGAGATCTATCTATACTAACATTAGAACGCTGAAGAACTTTGGTTTGTTTATGCGATTGCCTTGGGAACTACCGAAAAAATATTTTGTTGGATAGCTCATATAATGAGGAGGGTTATTAAGATAAGGCTGGCACGGAAGCGGGAACGGAGACGCGGGTGTGACCGCGGGGGACCACTTGTCTTTTATTGACTATATTAATAGTAATAAATACATGTTGAAATGCTACATGTGCTACTAACTGCAGTTCGAAAATTTATTTAAATTATTTGTTATAGGTTCATAGGAAGACAAGAACACGGAAAGCCATAACTGCTCCTAGCTGTCAATACTTACTATAAACTTTAATGTAGGTATCCATAGATTTGTCACTTTTTGTTTCTAACAAATATTTAATGTTTTTGGTTTTTAATAACTATGTCTGTCCGTTCAGCTATACAATACTACCTACGTACTACCTATATCTATATATATAACGATAACGATCGCTACACGATAGCTACTAAAGAAAGAAATAGTTTCATAATGAAGATTTATAAATAGAAATATAACGTTGGCTAAAAACAGGCGGGCGTAAAGACAAAAAAATATTCTTACAACAAGTCTTTTTAAATTATATATGTAGAAGCTACGTTACACTGTGAGGCACTAGCGGCGATACTTCATTGTTTTTCAACATTTTTAAACAAGGTAACAACCCTGTTACCTTCTTTGCTAAATGTTAAAAAACGAGAGCGAGAGAGACAGTTATACAGGCTATACAATACTATCCTTTTCTCACACCGGATTCATGATTTTTTTAAGAAGCACAAAAAAATTTTTTCGGCATATTGTATCTTGCGACGCCATGTTGATACAAATTGAACTTGAATAAAGGAGCCAGCAATGTCACCTTGTGTTTAAGTATTGCTTACCTATTTAGCACGCTGTTTACATGTTGCCGACTCGCCTTTAGCACGTGGAACAGCTTTTACAATCTCATTGTCTAGGAACAATGATTTAGTTTAAGTAAACACACCAGGATGTTTACATAATATTGTTAATTTTTAAAGGAATTTTTCTAAGATAGATGATATCATGATTACTCTATATTATTGTAACGTACTATAGATTACTAAATTGGATTCTTTTCTCGTCCCAAAAAACTGTTTTGTTTAGAGCACTGATAAAATAATAAAAAAACCAGGATAAAATTTATCTTTTTTTTTTTTTTCATTTTTCTGTAATAAATAATCTATATACAGGGTTATTTGTAAAACACTAACAACCTGTTAGGTGCTAGTTAAGTACATCATAAACAACAACTCTTGTTCTGACTTTTTACAAAACATGACACATTTACCAAAAATAAACTTTTACTGATATGTAGAATTTGTGAAGTTAGGGTCGGTAGAGTTAGGCCGTGTAGATTCAGAAGCTTGGCTCTACATGAGATCTGATATCTTTTTCACAGGGCAAACCTTATGTGGTCGTCTTGGCAAAATTTTACATGAAATGTTTTTGGTGGGATTACCTAATTTCGTTATTCATTTGAATATTTCACGAAATTTGTTCTAGAAAATAAGATAGATAATAGATATTATCCACAAAATTCTATATTTCCAAAATATCTAGAGAAACGCAATAACATCATAAACAAGAGCGATTGTATGAAAATGTATCCCGGGTTGGGGCTGGGCGCTCTTAAAAAGAAATATGATAGGCGACAGCTGTCTGACAGATACTGGGTTATGGTTAAAGTTAGTTGATACAACTCACCCTAAACATTCACGTCAAAGGTTTAACAGCAGGCTACGTGGTTCATATCTCGTGGGACATATTTTCTCTAGAATATTCTTTGGCCGATTCGCGAGTGCCAGATGTACTGCCATTTGCGCGCAAAAGGTGATTGCTCGCTTGAATCCCGTGCTCTCTTACACGTAGCTAAGCAATGACGTATGGGGACATTTAAAAATAACACGGAGTGGATGCGTAGGCGCACTCGCACATAACTCTACATATTCATTGAACAATGACATTAAATAGACTTGCTGCATTGCGAGTTACATATAAATATCTACTGGAAAGTTTTACTAACCCATATTGTGGTGGACGAAGTACCTACTCACTTTAGAATGAATTGAACCATCTGAAATTTTATCTGAGTATCAAAGGTTGTTCTCATTGAGTTACTTGTATTCTTAAGAAGTTTTCATTGAAAAACATTTGATTTAATCAAGCTTTTATCGCACGGTAGGTATCACTATACCCCACCGTGTTTCAGCTCTCTGGAACCACTGTTCTAGAGAGCTGAAACACGATGGGGTTATCTTGTCACGATTAGTAGTTCCTATTATTTCCTATAATTCCTATAGAAATCGCATAGTAGCCACTACAGTACTATAGTGGCTACTATGCGATTTCTAAGGGGATTATAGGAAATATTCTATATGAATAATAGAATCAGACCAGCTTAATGGTATCTACCATATTAATAAATGTCGTCCAAGTTAAATGACATTTCAAAGTTCAGCATACTCGGTTTGTTACGCCTAACAGTTACCTATTTCAAAATCAATTTGCAAGATTTACCCTAGACACTGACATACCACTATTACAAGTTAATAAAACACTGGTATAAATATTTTTTCACGTCCCAATACAGTAAAAGAAGAGCAAGCAATTAAGATAGTTTAGACAGGCATTATAGGTATACGACCCGAATTTTTCTTATCAAGGTAACCGGCAGAATTAGGTTACTTTCAACTATTATCAGCATTTCGCGAGTGGCGACTATAATGTTGTCATTTGGTGCGTAACAGGAAATGATAAAATGCTTTTCAAACAGATAATCCATAGCTCTAGAGCAGTTGCTACTTTGGGATCAAGGCTCCTCTTTTAAACTAAATTATTTTTAAAGCAGTAAATATTTATCTTCAGCTGAAATATTTTGTTTGTCCTAATGCTTACGCTGGGCCTATTTAATTGCTTTGCAAACAGTTTAGGTGTGTTTAACAATTATACGTATGGCGTATTTTATATTGTAAATATTTATCTTGGTTTATCCGAGCGGTCCTAAATGGAAATTTATAAGGAAAAAAACAGTACCTAATGAAACGATTGCTGAATAAAATTACGTTATTTACTGTAAATAACGTAATTTTATTTAGCAATCGTTGACTGTTACAGTAGTAAAAATAATATTCAAAGAGATAACAAAAGAAACTAAACTTTTTGGTAATTTTATCACGTTCAGCCACAATTAGATCTGCTAGAAAACCTAAGCAAGTATGGAAACTTTTATTTACATAGGTAAGTTAACTTGCACTTGCCCAGTTTTTTTTTGGTTCAAACAAATCCGATGATTTGGATTCCCAAGAAATAGTGAAATATTTAAGGGCCAGATAAGTATACATATCTTCTCACAGTAAAAATCTTTTTACAAAAAAAAAATTGAATTCATTTTTGTAAAATGTTTTTTTTACACCACCTGCTCGATAATGTCGTTTTATACGTCATACAAACCTCACTTAATTCATGAATCCCCAAGCGACCACCGGTGGCCGCGCATCTATTGTCTTACTATTGTGTCTCTAATTGACGGTATCTGAAGGGTTAAAGCAAGTCATTATTGCCTAGGGAGATAATGCAGTACGGCCGATCCCTAGGGGATAATGAGATTTGAATTTGGAACATCAAAAATCGTCAACATTGTGAATTAAAATTTACGTGCATCGAACAAGTTGACTCGAAATTCAAACCGGCCACTAATAAAAAAAAAAAGAAAATAGAATAAAACCAGCTTACTGACGGGAGAGTTATAGAAAATTGAAACCATAGAATCTTGGAGTTGTGAATTTTGTTTGTTTGATTTGAGATTATAAGTACGAGTATTATATTTACAAGTTCAAATATAATACTCGTACTTATATATCTCTAATATATGATTTGGTCGACCAAATTGTCTTTTAATTATCTCACAGATAGTGTAAAAAGTAGAGTATGCAACACGGGGATAAAGCTGTCTTTATCTTAGGCGGCTTGAATTCTTCACTCCACTCAGGTTTCTTTATTAACTCCCTCGCAATGCTCGGGAGTTAATTATATAGATCCCTCACTAGCGTTCGGGATTTAACTTAGCAACCTTCGTTTCGTTCGGAATTCAACATGCCGTTCGCGACTTAAAGACACTGCTTTATCCCCTAGTCACATAAACTACTATTATTTCGACCTGGATGGCTTCCTTAAGAATTGGAATCAGAAAGCGAGGAACCGTGATCGTTGGAAGGAGTGGAGGGAGGCCTTTACCCAACAGTAGGACAATATGGGCTATACAATTATTTTTTTTACACCACCTGCTCGGTAATGTCCTTTTATGTGTCATAATAAAACCATCACTTAAAGCAAGTCATTCTATCCCTAAGGAGATAATGCAGTATAGGCGATCCCTAGGGAATAATGAGATTTGAGTTTGGAATATCAAAAATCATCAACATTAAGTTAATAAAGTACATGCATCGAACAAGTAAGTACCTAGAATCTAAATTCAAACTGGCCACGAACAAAAAACAAATAGTATAATACTTACATGTTATACTGACGAGTTTCTAAAAAAAGTAATGAAATAAAAAATTGAAACTATAGAATCTTACGAGTAGTGAATTTTTTGTTTCAAATCTCAAAACATGTTGAGTGATAGTTAAGATTAACTTGTAAATAATAAATTGTCTTTTAATTATCTCACGAATAGGGTAAAAAGTAGAGTATCCAACACGAAGATAAAGCTGTCTTTGTCCTCACTGATGTTCAGGATTCAAAATTAGCAACCTTCGTTTCGTTCGGAATTCAAAATGCCGCCCGCGACCTAAGGACACTGCTTTATCCCCTAGTCACATAATCTGCTATTATTTCACACATTTTAGTTGCAATAAAGCCATAGTAAGAGTAGGTACCTACCTATTTCTCATGACAATTCCAATTAGCCATTCATTTATTTGTATTGTCATAGTCGCTTAATTATGTTCATAGTGTTATCCGTTTGAGTACGAAGTTCCGTGAGCCATTTCTAGTTTTCTTCATCAGTTCCACTACATTAAATGTTACTTTTTGACTGTAAATGCTTAAGTCCTCGATGAAAATATCAAAATCGCTTTATGGTTGTCTACACGGATATCGATGGTATATCAAGTATATCAAATAAAAATAAATATAGTAGCTTGTGTAAACTGAACGTTAAACTCAAACCTTAAACTGTATTACATTATTGGGCGTGGTAAAAATGATATAATTTGAATGAAATTTGAACAAACATTTGGCCTCGCGTCGGGCCTTGGTCTCGGCCATGGTCCGGAGCGAGGAGGAGGGGCAGGCGGTCCGCCTTCAGCGAAGCAGTAATGCTAGCAAAGGAGGAGGCCGACCGCAGGCAACAGCGGCGCTCACAGTGCCAGCCACCACTGGGATTCTGATCCCGATTTCCGGCCATCGTAGGCGCGGGCTTGCGGACGGTGAGCAGTGAGTAGCTCGCGGTCCGACCGTCCGGTAACTGTCCGAACCGAGCCCAAGTCGCCGACGGCGCGCGCTTCAAGGAGCTGTCAGCAATGGCAGAGACCCAGCTGATCGAAGTCCACTGGGGCCAGGGTTAGTCCGAAAGGTAGCTTAACCCCCAGCACGTAAGGCATCGAAGGAACGGGAGTGGATTTTGAGTCAGTAAAAGTCTGACACTATCTTCCGCTCCGTCCAAGAGCGGGGGATATCATTAGATGATTTTCCCGCCGCGAAAAAAATCATACATTTGGCATACTGACGTAAGGCCTATCATAACTCATATGCAATAAGCTTGAAATATTAGGCCTTATGCCAGTATACTAAATGGACGACACCCAATTTTGAACCTTCCTGTCAGAAGAGTAGTGCACATTTCGCGTACTACCGCACTGTGTAACCTAACACACACATATTGCACTATGCTCAAACTTGTGGGTGTAGAGAAGGCGCTTCGATTTACACTTTCACACACCCATAAACTTCTATGCATACTATTTATTCGTCCGTGTGTGAGTGACGTGTACTTACTACAGAACGTTTAAAACGTGTGTGTTATAAATGCTTGTGTTGGTTGGCCGATTCAGGTTCGGCAGCGGTAAAGAACCTTTCTGAAAACAGGCTCGTTTATAAATTTACATAAAAACAATACCAAAATGTTGGAAAAAAATTATAACAGTTTTGTTTAATTAGTCAATGTTAATAAGAAATAATGACCATTTTATGTGTTCTTGTCATTGGTTTGTCGTTCTGAAAAATGAGGCGCAGGCAAAAAAATTCAAGGACACACTAACAGTCTGTGTGTTAAGAAAATGTTTTCAACTCCTGACGCGCACTTTTCTCCGGTACTTTTCCATCAGTACCTTGGCGCACACGCTGAGGTCGCTATACGATGCGTTTTATTACGGATGGGTATGAGCAGAGTCTAGACAGTGCAGTGCTATCAACTTTGTAAGTAAGGTCGATAATAAAGAAAGAATTTAACTGAAAAAGAAAAGTTTTTTTCGACAGCATAGATCTATATAATATCGTTCTAAACTCCTTTCTATCTTTTTATATTGAAACATTGGCACTTTGCTCGATGATAATACTTTCCGCCTCGCTGTTGTCTAGGCGCTCCCTGCTGTTCTCCTCATCGCTGCCACTGTGGCGAAGTCGTCAACAGCCTCGGACACTACGGTCTGTCATGCAGCCGCACTGCGGGTCGCACAGCGCGATACGCGAATATCAACGATACCATCAGACACGGTCTTGTCACCGTCGGCGTTCCAGCCGTATTGGAGCCCCATGGCCTGGCACAAGACGATGGCTAGAGACCGGACGGCATGTCATTATTTCCTTGGAAGATGGGTAGGCCTTTAGTATGGAACGCTACTTGTGTCGATACTCTTGCGCCTTCACATCTTCCTAGCTCGTCGTGCCGTGCTGATGCTGCCGCTGCGGCTGCGGAGAACCTCAAGCGGCGGAAATATAACAACCTTGTTATATTTTCGAACCATTTGGGGTTGAAATTCTCGGATCATGGGGTCCGAGTGCTCACAAGTTGTTTAAAGATCTGTCGAAACGTCTAGTTGACGCTTCTGGTGACCCAAGAGCTGGCTTATACCTTGGACAGAGGATATGATTGCCATACAGCGTGGCAATGGCGCCAGTCTTTTGGGAACATTACCAGTCAACAGCGATGTGGAGGAGTTTTTTGACGCCATATTTTAGTTAGTTGTAATTAGCGTAGGGTTTTATTATTATTTATTTTTAATTTACTGTAATTATAGTTATTCTAGTTGTTTATAAGTAGTACTTAATATTATATAATTTGTATTGAAGAAAAACCCATTTTAGATTAAAAGTCTTTTTATATTATTATTATATTACTTGGCTAAGCATTGTGCTATTTTGCAATAAATACCTTTTTTTGTAGGTGAGAAAATCATCCATTGACATCTCCACGCCAGTGGCGGAACTGTAGGGTGGCAAGGCTAGCAAAAGGCCACGGGCCCCCGGTGTGGAGCACACAGTCGTGGTGTGCCCTGCTTGGGCGGACCATCGCCGTGCCCTCGTGGGGGCGATCGGCGGCGGAGACCTCTCGCGCCGGACCTTGGTTGAGGCCATGTTCCGGAGCGAGGAGGAGTGGCAGGCGGTCGCCTCCTACTGCATAGCAGTGATGCTAGCAAAGGAGGAAGCCGACCGCATCAGGCAACGGCACCCTCGCCGCCGCCGCCGGGATTCCGATCCCGATTTCCGGCCACCGTAGACGCGGGCTCGCGGACGGCGAGCCACGGGTAGCTCGCTGTCTGATCGTCCGGTAACTGCCCGGACCGAGCCCAAGACGTCGACGGCGCGCACTGTTCCCGCGCGCCTCTAGGAGTTGTCAGCAACAGGAGGGGCCCAGCTGGGTTGAAGCCTACTGAGATCAGGGTTATCCGAACGGAACTTGAGCCCCGGTATGAAAGCTAGAAGGAACGGGGTAGGGTTTTTAGTCAGTAAGAGTCTGATACTATCTCCCACTCCACCCAAGTGCGGGGGTTGTCATAAGACAGACTTTTACTGACTAAAAATCCACTCCACTCCTGTTCCTTCGTTGAATGTCGGCCGAATCTTCCTTTCAGAAGTAGACCCTTGCTTGTACATCGTACTTATCGTTGACGTTTCGTTCCTGCTAGATTTGCGAAGAGATTTATTTGGACCTGACAAATATAGCAGCCCCACTCACACGTATAAACACGTAGAAATGAATGTAACTCACTGAATATTATTGACTTTTGAGCCATAGGATTACTGTCGTAGGTACGCCTGTTGAATAATAATAGTATGTATTGTTATGAGCATGTACGCAACAGATTGAAATCCAATTATTTATGGCTTAATTCTGATAAAAATAGTTTATTTTCCTTCATAATTCATCAATACTACCTGTGTATTCGAAATAAGTGAGTGAGTGAGTTCCGGGTATATCTTTTATCGTTTTACCGAGATGTAGTTTTATTTATCTTGAATCGATAACTGTTCATACGAATGTATTAATACTCACATATTTTATTTAACTTCGTCAGAATGGCGGCAGTAATCTTCGATTTATTTTTCGGACGATTTTCAAGTGACCTATTTTAATTATTTCTTCATAAAAGTACCTATACGAATACGTCGCTGATAACGTTTCTATGTAGGTTGTCGTGGATTATGGGGTGTCATCACAAGAAAATTACAATGACTAATGTACCGTTACTGAAGGAACCAAACAGGCGCCATCGAAAAGGATTAATAAAATGCTTGTATGGTAATAGCATTCCGATTGATGGCGCCACCTTCGGGCACCTTCGGGCGAGTTCGTGCGTGATCGATGCGGCTCATTAATGCACTCGGATTTTCTGTTTATGGTACCTACTTACTTTTCCGTCATGTCTGCATAATTCTGGGAAAGGAATGTGAATACCTACTTAAATATTATGAACTAGCTTCTGCCAGAGACTTCGTACGCGGATCCTGTTGCTTATGCCAGCGACAACGGGGTCGTCCAAATCAAATATCTGAAACGTCTGATGTCGAATTCTAAGAGCCCGGGGACTGGAAAACAACGTGATGCGCGAGACGATTCGAGACGTTCCAGATCTCTCCCTTCCACTTACGCGCGTGACAGTGCACACACCTTAGACATGGAGCCAATGTCTCCATATTCGATGTAATTAATAAATGGGTATAACTTAGGTGTTTCTATACCGATTTCTATGATTCTTTTTTTATTGAATAGATAATAATGTTAACTTTTTTAATTAGGAATAAATTAGAGTGTTATAAACGTAAGAGTAGACAAAAATAAACAAAAAGCTCCGAACTGCTAAGCTATCGGGAGTTACACGTGTTATTGTGAGTCAACCATAAAAGATAGACATATGCTGTCGTGGGATATTTTTTATATAATTTTAAAGAGAATATTTCCGTTATACATGATTTCTGTGTAGCTTCAACCATTAAGGCTGCAAACGCGACGGAAGCTTAAAAAATGGAGTAATTTCTCCCGTTTCCCCAACATTTCCCTTCACTGCTCTGCTCCTATTGATCGTAGCGTGATGAAAAGTATACTATAACCTGCCCAGGAGTATGAAGAATTATTGTACCAAGTTTCGTTAAAATCCATCGAGTAGTTTTTTTTTCTATAAAGAACATACAGACAGACAGACAGACAGACAGACAGACAAAAATTTTACTGTTTGCATTTTTGGCATCAGTATCGATCACTAATCACCCCCTGATAGTTATTTTGGAAATATATTTCATGTACAGAATTGACCTCTCTACAGATTTATTATAAGTATAGATAGATTATAAGTGATTCATTTTCGTCGCCACGCCTCTCACAATGCTGCGGCTGGAAAGATTTCACACACTAATTGTTATTGTACATAGGTATTGTACCTATTTTCGGAGTAAAAAAGGGTAAAAGTCATCATATGAAGTAGTTTTGTCAGTTTTTAAGCGTGTGGCAGACGAACGTGGGCCTCGTAATAATCGTTCAACATTAGATTACAATAAAAAAACACAGAACATTCTTGCTAAGATGGAAAGGTCTCCTAGATTCATATGTTATGACATCGCTCACATCACTAATTAATCATGTCGGATGGCAAAAACGCTCGAGAAATCCATTCTATACTGTCCTACAGAATAAGGTGTTTATTAGTCATGTAACGAATATTCGCATTCGCAAATATTTGGCCATTTTTTGACATTCGCATTCGCAAAAAAAATACGAATGTTTGGCGAATGATTCTGACAAACAAAAAGGAAAGTAATATTTAGATTAAATAGATATTATAGAAAGACAATAAAACTTATATGATTTTATATTTATTTTAATATTTCACTATCACAAAACGGAGCCAATTCTACCCGTCTCCATTTTTCCGGGGTGTGACCGTGCCCATAACCCACCATTTTGAACTTTGGGTGCCGCTTTCGTCTACCCTCAATTTCGGCTTTTACATCTAGGCAAAAGCTGAATTTCCTGCCAAAAAATTGGGGATCTTAGCGAGAGTGAAACGGTATTTCACGCCGGAACGCCTGCTCAACCTCTATAAAGCGCAAGTTCGATCATGTATGGTGTAATGTCTCATCTTTGGTACGGGTCTGCCAAATACCAGTTCGATTCACTTGAGTAGATTCGCAAACCAAAGAAGACCATCGGCAATGATGCACTTGTCAAATCAAAACTACAAAGTCTTGAGCATCGACGTTGAGTTGCTAGCCTGTCGGTTTTTTATTGTTTACATTTCGGGAAGTGTGCATTGGAATTGCAGAATTTATTTCCGCCAAGTCCATCGAGTCAAGGAAAGAAAAGGGCGTTAGTGATAGCGTGACGAGTGACAGGACAGAATGGAAGAAAAAAACTTGTTGCGCCGACCCCAAATAAAACGGGACAAGAGCAGGAAGATGATGATTTCCGCCAAGTCCCTTCCATCATCGGACCACATGACGTACTTCGTTGCGACACCGGTACATAGTGGACATCGCACCCATGCGTACAAAGCGTTTTGGGAACACACTCATTACGTGTACAGCTAAGTAGTGGAAGGGAATTCCGTCGGAGTCTGTGTTTCCTGAAAAACTTTTTGTGTTAAACTTCATTCAATCAGTCTGTTATGTTTTCGGTTTAAAGTTGGCAGACACGAAATGTGAAACTTGTATGACATTTTGCGCGCACTTTGTTTGAAAGTCAATATTAGCATTCGCATTCACAACATAGACATCACTAGTGCTTATAGTAGATACTTTTTTGTGTCCCTTAATTTTTTTTATAAATAATTAAAGAATTTTTCTCGCACTGGGAGGAAGGAGGTCTGAGGCGTCTCAGACTATTACTGACCCGAAAACTCTCCCGGATTCACCCAAGCATCCTTTGAATTCCCGTATTCATGCAAGCATACTTTGCATTCCCGTATTCATCCAAGCATTCTTTGCATTATCTTATTCATGCGAGCATCTTTTGTATTCCCGTATCCATCCACCAAGCAGCCTTTGTAGAGAGCAGAGATCAGTGGTGGCCGAGTGGTAATGGCCCGGACTTACGAGTTTGTAGGTCGCGGGTTTAAACCCTGCCAGGCGCAATACTTTGTGTAATTTATTTCATTACCACTGCACTCAAAACGGTGAAGGAAAACATCGCGAGGAAACCGGCATGTCCTAGAACCAAAAATTCGAAAGACATGTGACATTCACCAATCCGCACGGGGCTCGCGTGGTGTATAGCGGCGCATTCCCTCTCCTAGAGAGGAAGCCTGAGTCCCAGCAGTGGGAACATTAAAAATGCTGATGTTGATTGTTGTTGATTCATCCACCAAGCATCCTTTGCATTACCGTATTCATACACCAAGCATCCTTTGAATTCCCATATTCATCCACCAAGCATCCTTTGCATTCCCATTTTCATCCAAGCATCCTGTGCATTCCCGTATTCATCCTTTGCATTCCCGTTTTCATCCAAGTATCCTGTGCAATCCCGTATTCATCCTTTGCATTTCCGTATTCATCCAAGCATCCTATGCATTCCCGTGTTCATCCAAGCATCCTATGCATTCCCGTATTCATCTGAGCATCCTTTGCATTCCCGTGTTCATCCAAGCATGGTTTGCATTCCCGTATTCATCCGAGCATCCTTTGCATTTCCGTGTTCATCCAAGTATCCTTTGCATTTCCGTATTCATCTGAGCATTCTTTGCATTCCCGTATTCATCCGAGCATCCTTTGCATTCCCGTATTCACCCAAGCATCCTTTGCATTCCCGTATTCATCCAAGCATCCTTTGCATGCCCGTATTCACTAAAGTATCCTTTGCATTCCAAGGTCGCGGTTTTCTTTCAAACAATCCTGCAGAGGCAAATGTACACCTACCTAATATATGTACCGTTTTGATTTACGATCTATTAAATACCTATCATGTAATTTAAATTAATAAAGTACATCGCTCACTGTACTTCCAGCCTGCCTTTACAATATTGGATCCAGTTTCAGCGAGAGCATATTTATTATCATCTCGTGGAATCCTACATTAATAATTATTATTGGATTTTAAACTCTCTTTTATAATTAATTATGGCGATAGCGATCTTAATCATTAGTTAAGAATATGGTTATCATCATTTGCATTTAAAAATAAACTATATTGGTCCGTACGTAACATTTGCTTTGTAGATACCTACTGACCCAAAGTTTCGAGTAAACATCCTCGTTGAAATACTTCACGGAAATGAATAATTAAGTAGGTAGTCAGGTTTTTCAACATGCATCATGAATGGAAATATACGTCAAAAACTTGTCTTGAATATTTTGCAGAGAAGACAATAATCCCTGCGTTCCGAATTGCGTCAAAAGCGGTTATATCGCGAATCCAATCAAATTTTAAAGTCACAAAATATAAGGGCTATAGAGTAATAACTGTGACATTGCGCGTTGGTCGGATTCGCGACATTATCGCTTTTGACGCAATTCGAAACGCAGGGAATTTCGTTGAAGGCCGGTCGGTGTGAAGCCGATGAAACTCTTTACATTACTATGACACACGAAAACAAACAAATTCAAATTAATGTAGAAGGTACTGTATTATTTGGTACTGTCTGCGGTGTGCATACGTTTATCGAAGGCCTACGATTGACAAACGCTAGTGTGAAGGCGCTCTTAAGTCTAATAGCGGCCAGCTGTATTGGAAATCGTTTTTGTACCGGTCAGCTACCCTATACATTACAAGTTGGTTAAAAAATAAATTAGGACGTAAGACAATTATAAATCAACGATTTAAATAATAAAAAATGTATTTAGTCAGGAGCAAATGCAATATAAAAGTGGATGCCCAATTGAAACGAATATGTAGGTTAACAATCGAGTGCTACCGTAAAACGGGGTGAATAAAAACAAAACTCTGGTTTGGTTTTTCACTTTGATACCATATTATCGGCTTCTAACAAAGCATCAACTTTTTGAATAACAATTCATTAATAAATTGGTAAAAAAAAAAATGCTGCAAAAAATATTCAAATATGTATCGTGAAAATACCCATTTAAGTTTTGTTTCAATTCACCCCTGACTTTCTATTCACCCTACCTATTTGGCTGTATTACGAAAATGTTATGTTTGAGGCTGGAGTTTTCCTAGGCTTGCTAACAACTTGTTTGCGTGCCACCATTAACAATACCTTGACAATGTTAATTGGATTCCCACGAGCATATTCGAAATGAGTTTTATCATAGTGAGCTACTAAAAACAACTTTGCCAGTGAAACTTTGATTAATATTTCCAAAAAAACCTGCCAAGCAGACTTGGCAGGTTTTTTTCGAACTCGTAAAGTAAACAACAAACAATACCGAGAAACACCGACTTCCGAAATTAAAGTTATTTTGATACTTTTAGTGTTTTTTAGGATTCCGTACCTCAAAAGGAAAAAACTGAACTCTTTTAGGATCACTTTGTTGTCTTTGTTGTCGTCATCCGTCGTTTTGAAGTTAAAACCATACTCTCAGTGTACGAGCTACGCTGTACATTGAACTTTGTGCTACTTTGTACGTCATACTCATGAATGCACATGTTGTTTACCTGTGCATTTAAGTCGAATTATTATGTAATTATATTAAGTAGCAATAAATCCATCATGGGAAACGTTCGTCTACTCATTTACATAACATAACATAACACCCTTCAACAGGGTTACATATTTAACATAATATAATAATAATGATATAACGCAAAAAAACGTACCTATATTTCAATATTCTCAAAGCAATCAAAAAGGTCATAGGCTAATAATTCCCGTTGACCAAGAATCCTGAAATTTAGCATAAAGTAGTCTTATAGCACAGGTAGGTATAGGAATAAATCTGAAAACAGTAAATTTGTTGTTATCACGTCACACAATCGGGAAATGTTGTACGGAACCCTTAGTGCGCGAGTTCGACTTGCACTTTGGCAGTTTTTTTTAGTGAAGTCGGCTTTTTTGTGTAAAAAGTTTTTTATATTTCTATTATTTGTTGTTATAGCAGCAATAGAAGAGGCTTCCGTCAACTGGGACCGCAATTAACTTGGTCCGCGGTCCCAGTCGCCGGATCCATAAAAATTAAATTATTTTCTTCCGGCAACTGGGACCACTCATAAATGATAACTAAAATCAAGTAATGTACAGTCAAACGAAAAATTTTCAGATGTAATAATTGAAGAAAAATCCTTTTTGATTTAAAAACATAATTTATTACCTATATAAAAAAAAACAGCTTTTGACTACAGTTTTGTTATTTAAAACTTTTATAATAAAAACATACATGAAAATCATGCTAACAATAACAAAAAAAACATCGTGCTTATAATAATGATCATCAATTGTCAAACAATCAGAAATTTATCACAAAATCAGCCTTCAAGTGTTACCGTAAATATAGTAAAAATAAATAACATAAATCACAATAAAAATTATAAACGTAGGTACTATCTTTGTCAATCATAATTAGTTTAAAATGGCCGTTATGGCTTCACACAAAATCAGTCAAGTAAGTAATTATCACAAAATCAGCCATAACTGTGTTAAAATATAAAAAAAATATGTTATAAATTTAAAACAGCCACTGCCCCTATTCTGTTATTTAAAATATACTTAACAAACAGAATCACATAAATCGTGCTTATAATAATAATCAACAATTTTCAAACAATTAACAATCGGTCTTTAAGTAGTACCGTGATATTAAAAAAAAAAACATTTACATCACTATTACTTTAAAATGGCCGTCATAGCTTCACAGAATCAGTCAAATTATGTAATAACTTAAAAACTACATTATATAGATCAATTATACCCATATCCGAAGTCAATATTTATCGTAATCTCTCCAAAAAATGGCCGATACTTATTTTACAATTAAGTAAGTCTTATTGTAAACTTAATTGTAAAAAATTAAGTAAGTCACTAACACAATTTAAAAAAAAAATCATGTTAGCAATCGAAGAGTGCTTCCTCTTCGATATTTGGATACCGTTAGGATTTTTAAGACTCCAGAATAGTATTTTATATATTTTAGGAGTCCTTGCAGTAACTGGGCAATGTTCGGCTTTGGTTTAATGTACTTTCTAATGTGACTATTCCATTGCTCGACAGCATTATTTGTTTTGTTTAATTCCCCATAAGTAGTAAATGTACCTGCGAGTGTTAGCCAAGTTTGTACAAAGTAGTCATTAAAATTTGTAATTTCTGCACTAATTGGCGACTCTTCCATGACATACAACCAGCCATCGGTGACCATATCTAGTGGGAGATGAGAAAGAGCCAAACATAGCTGAACATGATCTTTTCGAGGTTTAATTTTGTCGACGCCCAATTCCTTCGCTTTACGCCTCAAACTTTTTTTGAAGTGATAAAAGCAACCTACTGTTTTCACACCGAAACTTCGAAGTCCATGGTCATTACAGCCGGCTCCCATTCGGGTATCTGGCTTTTTATGAGTTCAAAAAGCAAGAAAATAGGCTAGCTTAATCTATTACTAAGCGCTTTCGACGCTTAATCATGTCTATAACGAGTCAACGATATTATATAAATAATTTAGATTTTTTTTGGTTTGACTGTACCGATTTTGGCTTCAATAATAGATTTTTTAATGTTATCTCTGAGTGGTCCCAGTTGCCGGAAGAAAATAATTTAATTTTTATGGATCCGGCGACTGGGACCGCGGTCCAAGTTAATTGCGGTCCCAGTTGACGGAAGCCTCCAATAGAAATGTGTACATTTTTACTGTCTATCAATTACGGTTTATGAGGTACAGCGTGTTGAGGGACGGGTGGACAGCCAGACGCTTAACTTTTCAGCCCTCGCATTATGTAGGTATATATAGGGAATAATGGAAAAGTTTGCTTATTTTCGATATTTACGGATTAATAAATAGTGTTTCGCTAGCTACGATCAACAATAATCGAAGTGCTTTGGTTACTTATCGGGAACGAACCTTATTAAATCGAGCACAGCGGTAGTTCGTAATCAAAATTTCAAGAAAGTCAGACTCTACAGCTAAGACTGGATCAAAGTCATTATTCATCATCAGAGCAGTAGTGGCCGAGTGGTAAGGACCCCGACTTACGAGTTCGTGGGTCGTGGGTTCAAACCCAGCCAGGCGCATTACTTTGTGTAATTTATTTCATCACCACTGCTCTCAAAACAGCGAAGGAAAATATCGTGAGGAAACCGGCATGTCCTAGAATCAAAATTCGAAGACATGTGACATCCATCCGCCCGCAATGGTCCCACGTGGTGGATTAAGGCCCAGTCACTCTCCTAGAGAGGAAGCCCGAGCCCCAACAGTGGGAACGGTATAAGGCCGACTATGCTATTTTCATCATGGCACTGTGGTGTGTAGGTATACGATATCCAAGAACGAGAAAGCAAGTCTAGAAACGTGTAGGATTCCTGACTACACCGTCGCACTGAACTGAACGGCTAATGCTATAAATAGGGTTTTATGCAACTCGTGTGGGAATTAATTCTTAGGACACTGCGCCACTGTACAAGTTGGTACCCACCTGCTATTATTATTTAATCTATGCGCATAATAATAAGATCCGACATACGTACATCGATACATCGCATCGCCTCATAAAGCTCAATTCTCACTGGCATAATCATTTAATGGTTCTGTTCGTAAACCTATTAATAGTATGTACAATTTACATTATACATACGCATTGTTTGAGAAAGTATCTACGTAAGTACCTAAATTATGTAGGTACACTATTTATACAATATAATGTAGCCACATGGCTGACGGCAGTTATATCACACGATGGATCGTAGATCTAGGGCCAATTATAATAATAATAATAAATTTATTGAACCATTGTTACAGAGAGTTGTCTTAAATTATGATACTTAATCGTAACGTATTGCAGAAATGTAACTATTGGCAATCTTCATTGAGTAGTTTCTACGGTGGTCCCCAAACTCGGCAGTGCCTGTATCTTGAGGACCTGATCAATCCTCTAATAACTTTAAATCTACTAGACCTACAAACTTGTCATCGGTAAAATGGGGTGATAAGAGACTTAGGTGTGAATAGAGACCAAACTTTAAAGGGTATTTTCTCGATATTTGAATATTTTTTGCAGTATTTAACTACATCAATTTACTAATGAATTGGTATTCTAAAAAATCGATGCTTTGTTAGAGGTCGATATTATGGTATCTAAGTGAAAAACCAAACCAAAGTTTTGTCTCTATTTACCCCTAAGTCCCTATTAACCCCGTTTTACGGTAGGTACTTTGAATGTCTAGTGAGATCCTCTTTTATTAAAGCTAAAATGAAAAACCTTTTACCAATCACGAGATAACTACACCCGAAGATCAATATATTTGATAATTGAAGTAGGTAACAGTAGTTGATTTTCATTGTAAGAAAACTTAAAGTTTGTGGACGTAGAGGGGAAAGTGTGATCAGAAGATTGAACCCAACCAGTTAACTTTTGAAGGTAAGGACTTAGATTTTAAACTCCTACGAGACTTAGGAGGGTGAACATTGTTGTGCAGGTAGGTTAGTGGTTGTAGTAATAGAGATAATTTGTAGAAATCATCACATTAAGGGTTGGTATGGGATATCATCACATTAATTTTCGCCAAGCATTTTTCTTCTTTAGAGCCAGCCCCTTGAACAACAATTAGGTAACGATTTTACTCGAAATAACCAGCTGCCCTAGCCAAGTTATAACCGCGCGTAGTTTCACTTGCGTCGAATGCCTCGAGTTGGCCACGCCCCCGATTCTTTTGCTCTGACCACGTGACTGAGCGTTAACGATTGCAGATTATCAACTTGGCTAGGGGTACAGTACCCCTAGCCAAGTTGCTAATCTGAGTCCTGAGTTACAGAAATGTATAATAATTATAATAATAATAGCCGACTTCACTAAAAAAACACTAAATCGATCCAAATAACTTCAATTTTGGAAGTCGGTGTTCCTCATTGTTATTTGTTTCATAATAAAATTTAACACTAACTTCTAGATATATCATCAGAAATGGGTTTTGAAAATTTCGAAGCATATAGGTACTTTATGGCGAAAAAAATTTGCAAATCAGTCCATAAACGACAGAGTACTGAGGTAACAAATAATAAAAAATACAACCGAATTGATTACCGCCTCCTTTTTTGGATGTCGGTAATAATACCTAATACGAGTAATATCCTATCAAAAATATATTAAGAAAAAAAGATTTCCGCGTTATTATAATGGTGTCGCTCATAAAAGAGGTTAGGTACGTAAACTTACCAAGTTACATTATTGAATAGCAAAGATCATAATATATTACATATTTTTTTGAAAAACAAATGAAGAACTTTGTACTTGTATCTTATAGGAGGAAAATGTACACAGTCAGTTTTTTTTTTATAAGCGAATACTTACAAAGAACATAGCATTATTTCATATTCATGTTTTCGGTAGGTAGGTATACCTGTATACCTTCCATCTTCATTAAATTATACAAGTAGGTTGTGGAAGCTGCATGTTTGTAAGCGCGCCTAAATCTTATCATGTTATGTCTGAGCGGACAAGATAAGCAACTAATGACTCACAGGTTTATATTTAAAAAATCGATTCACACAAGTACTTCGTGAAACAGGCTCTACTTGTGACTTACTTATGTATGAAGAGTTCTTGCGAGTTAAGATAAAAGATTGAGGCTGGTCAGTGTCGGCGTAGGATGGTATAAAATGTAAAAGATAATGGATCAACAAGTTGCATTAAATCATTATAATGTCAATTGTTTTACTCAATGATGCAATGTAGGTAATCAATTAAGATTTATATTGAGATTACGATAGGCGGATAGGCGAGTGGCAAAGGGGTCCTTTTCCACTCGCCTATCGTAAACATCGAAAATGGTTTAAAAGCTTATTACTTCATTTAATGCAATCCAACGCGATGTTTGACGAAAAGGCAACGCAAAAAAAGAGAGATAACGCCTGAAAACTCTGTTAGTATTCGGTAATTCAAAAATTTCTTCGAAAATTTCCTCCAGGAAATAGCTGTTTTTTTAAACCCTTAAAAGTTTTTGGAAAAAGTTGTCGTCATTTAGAATCTTAATAAAATTTGCAAGGTCTCTAGAGGATTACTTTTTTGACTTTTTTAATTTTTAGGCAAATTATGAAGTGTCAAAGTTCATACAAAATAGGACATTTTCAGAGGTTTTTACTGGATTAGTTTTACACAAATTTAGAAATTGGTTTCTTTAGAAACCTAGATAATATCCACAAGATACTGTGTTTCCAAATATCTAATGAAAAATGTGTAATAACTTCATAATCAGTTATGAGCGGTTGTATGAAAAACAGTGAAAATGTGAGTCATGATGCACCACCATAAGGCGTCCATTACACGTTAGGTTTTGCCATACAGGGTTTTGCTGACGTGTTTCCCACAGTCAATGTTTTGATTGACGAAAAACCTACCGCCTAATGGCAAGATTGATGGAATTGATTCACGCCTGCATGTAGGCACGGTAATACTATCATACAGTATTCCAACTTCATACAAACGGACGAAACGCGAGCTATACCTACGCGCCTCGGTTGTAGCATGGGCTCGGCATGTAGACAGTCGCGACCGTCGCAACTGTGCCGCAGTGACGAGCGGACACGAGGGTTTTTTTAACAATAATCGCGCGATTATTGTGAGTTTGTATAATTCAAAGTAAAGACGTGGTATTTTATTATTAATAATAGTGGTTTATTGTACTATGTGTATGAATAATACTAGAAAAGCATTTTATTTAAATGTACCAATCAAAAAACAACATACATTTTTATTGAACACTTCCTATTCAATCTACAAAGTATTTTGTTTATATAAAAAAGTAAGTATATTTACAATAACAAAACTAAATGGAAACACAAAGTAGGCAAATGTGTTATGTTGAACACATTGTGTTGTTGTTGTGTGTTGTTGTTGTGTGTTGTTGTATGTGTGTGTTGCGTTATGTGTGTGTGTGTGTTAGAACGCTGGAGGCGGGCAGCCCTATCGCATGTTTACGTACCGCGCGGCGGTATCCCACCAAAAACATTTCATGTAAAATGTTGCCAAGACGACCACATAAGGTTTGCCCTGTGAAAAAGATATCAGATCTCATGTAGAGCCAAGCTTCTGAATCTACACGGCCTAACTCTACCGACCCTAGCTTCACAAATTCTACATATCAGTAAAAATTTATGATACTGTTTTTAACAGTATAGTTGGCAATCCTACCTGCATGACCGTGCAACAGACGCCTAACAAGCTTTATATACAAAGCTATTCCGTATTGAAATTGTGTAAGTTTATTTTACGTTATTTTAAACTAAACAACAAATAAGACAAAAAAAAATAGACAAATCTACAAATAAGGAGATAACAAACAGAAAACACAGAAGTGGCCGTGGGCCCCAAACTAGGTGCAGCCTGTATCTTGGTGAGTTGGCAGGTTAAAAGTTCCGTGTGACACAATAGGTATAATTTATAGAGTCGGTGCAAAAAAGAACGGCAGTAAAAAACAGAAAAAAAAAATAACTACAAACAACATCAAAACAAAAAGTCCAGGAATAATCAAGATATTATGAAGCTACATAACAAGTATTTGGTATCTACTTATTTTGTTTATTAACACTTTGTTTTTTTTTTGTTTTAAAAACAAAGTTTGTTAATAATGATTGGTGACCTCCGGCGGAGGGTGTGTACAGTATTACCTCTGTAACCCTCGGCGCCTCGTCAAGGTCGGCAGGCGCCCGGTCAAACTTGCTCTCTAGTGAGCAAGATACCAAGATCAGACAGCGCCTCATTCATACGAAATCCCAAACATTCACTTGCATAATAATGAATACATTGGGCTACACCTCCTGGCCATGTTATCTAATAATTTACTCTATTATTGGACACATAGTTATAACTTATAAATAAGCAACTGTTAATAAAATTCTATATAACTCATAAATTCTTGAACAACCTTATCGTGACCAATGTATTCTTCGTTCTGGTTTGTATGTTAGAAATTGTAGCGCTGTCTTCAATTACAGATCTGTCAGTCGTGTAATTTACCTATAGTCGATTTTTCAATAATTAAACAGCTAGGTCAAGTAAAGGACTATCGATTGCCCTAGATACGGTGTTATCGACCAGTATGTAGTACCTGAGTGCTAACACTAATACTGAACCGCAGTCACTATAGATTTTCTAGAAACGTGGGCATTGACAACGCTGGAATAGTACACGAATAGGTAACAGTAGTCGAATTTCATTGAAGGAAAACTAAGTTTGATCAATGAAAGACAATTCTGTGCGTGGATGTAGGTAGAGGGGAAGTCTCTAAATCAGAAGATTAATTCATGAATCCCCAAGCGACCACCGGTGGCCGCGCATCTATTGTCTTACTATTGTGTCTCTAATTGACGGTATCTGAAGGGTTAATCCAACCAATGGTTCTTGAGGGTAACGACTTGTTCTTTAAGAGTCTGAGAAAAATATGAAATAGTGTTAGTTACTATGCGAATGGTGTCGTAACCTTACACCGGCTCTCAATGGAAATTTTTAATCGGAAGTATATCTGATTTGTTGTTGATAAGATAAAACACCCACATGGATGAAAATCGTGATGTATTTGTGCATAATGATTGTAACATTATTTATAGTTATCTTTTATCGTATCGTCTAGGAAAGGTACAATGATTTTCACAACGTCTCCTTACCAATAGTGGTATCGTAACGTTAGTCAGGGCTGTTATAAATTGCAAAGGAGCGCTAATTAAACATTGGTTGTTTTTTTGTAGGCGTTAGGTTGCAGTTGATGTAGCAAGTATGCACCGCTCGCCATAATAGCTCTTTGTACGGAAAGATCCATGGGCTGCGGTCCCGCGGAACGTTCGAGAGCTGTCTACCCCGGGACCTGCGTGTCGTCGGAATATTCCACTGACATTTTTAACTGTGTGACGTGTGTGTGCCCCTGTTATACTGGAGGCGCTTACACAAGTGCGTCTGTGTGCACCACTGCCACGAATTACGATGTCTTGGAGAGACGTCACGCACATGTAGCTCTATAAGGATATTGTTTTTACGGAAATTTTATTTTTAACGGATTTAGTAGGTACCTCAGATCTATTAAAATTTATTATACATCTCAAAAACCTCCATAATCATAATCATGATTTATTATAATGTCTCTTAATTTTTTTTTTTTTCATTTATTATGGTATGGTATGTGTTGATATGCTACCTATAAAGCTAGCTAAAAGTAACCATGATAGCTGGTTGACCATTAACCATACGTCAATAGAATGATGCAACATTTCGACAGAAACATTGATGCGGTCACGTCCACATTATAAATTTAGCGTGGATTAGTGATTCATTGATGTGTGGTGTGACGTATTGGTGTTGTGAGGCGCAAAAGCTCCCGGTTAGTGTGTGCGTGTGGGGGCGGGGCAGAGCTTTCGGGAACTCCGGCCGGTAGCGCACGACGACGCCAGACGGTTCATGAGTTTAGTAAGCGCACGTGATGACGGGCACGCGCCTGCACACGTTAAAAATTACACACAGTTATCAGCCATGATAAAACATGTCAGCATCGTCAGCCAAAACCGTCAAGTTTTATGACAGACTCTCGATGACTGCAACTGAAATAGACATAGACCAATTGTGCCCTTTTCGAATGCACATGCTGATATGTAGGTACCCAAGTATTCTATTCAATTTTTTATTTGTATAGATAATGATTTAAAGGCGTTTTCTGATTCACATCTAATCAAAAGCTACATTTTGCGCAACATTTTGGCGAATGTTTGTAATATTATCTTATTAATTAGTAGGTACATATATGAGACACACCTTCCTTTACAATTTACAATTAATTTTAGTATCTGATCTGATAAAATCCAAACTTGCTTTTGTAAAAACAAACACGTGAATGCGATGCGTCTAATCAAGTCCTCCAACTGATGGTAGGGTATAGACTTGTTCAAAAATGGGTTTGTTCATCTCAGGTTTGTCCGTCCTCCTAACCATAAATATGCAATGTTAAGAACGCTGAAAAATGCTGCTTGTGTTGACCATTGTAAGGTAAACATTCCTTTACCAAACAAAATTGATGAATGTTTCAACACAAGACCCAGCTTAAACCAGCCAGAAGGATAAAAACCAAAACCTCAAGCGATGTCAAGGAGAATCACAGCGCAGATCCTGTACTAAAGGTTATTTTCCTTCTAGAGTTTGTCATCAATTATAAATATAGTTACCTATGCACTTGTCATCAAATTCCGTCAAAATCCTTTAAAACTATTTAAGGAAAGCATGATTAATTGAAGTCACACATTTTTATATTTCGTTATTAGAATATTTGTGAGTTAAAATGATGAAAAACGTGACATTACGACAAATTTAATCTTAGAAATAGTACCTATATCAAGTCACACTTGTTACATTATTTTGGCGTCGCGCCGCTGACGCCGGCTCGTTCATCGAAGTGGCCCGGGGGACATTAGATTCAATCAAGCAAGTCACAATGCGGCGGCAAAACAGTTGTGGAATGACGTGCGCGACCCGCCTTCTTTTGTCCGACACACAATACCTACACACACCGCAAAACCACACTTGCGAAATGGCGACCATCTCTGGTTCCAATTATTATTTTATTAAATATTATTACAGCTTTACAGGTATAATTGCAATAGCTGAAGTTTAAAGGTCTTCGCTCTAAACAGTATCTCTCTTATTAATTGGCTGTCATCGTGATGAAAATCAAGAAATAACTCAGTAATACATTATGAAATGCTTCGATAAAATCGCATAAAATTCACATAATCAACCGAATTAACTTTCCACTACACATGTATGTGTGTCAAGTGGTTTAAATAAAGATAAGAGATTTATCTCTAAACGTGTTTTAAAACGTCATGTGTCACGTAGAGCGAAGCAGCCAGGACACACCCCCAGACGAGACGTAGCGGACGAGGAAAGGCAGCAAGGTCGTTGGTTACGGGACCGCGCGGCCGCTGCCCAGACCTGTTACAGCATGCCAATACTCTTGCACTCAAATGTCCCTTACACCGACAAGGATATTGGAAAATAACAGCCTCTTTACAAACTACCTAATCTATTTTTTTGAGTTTGAACAGTATTTGAAGAACAGGCCTTGAAGAACTGGCGTCCAGTGTCTAAATAGAAACTGTTTTTTGTCATGGTAGGTAAATATTTAAAACTATATTCCACTACATAGGATCTATTATATCCATGAATTAAGATTAAAACGGCTGAAAAATTGCAAGTTCATTGATAAATTTTCAAGTTCCACCAGAAATTAAAAAACCTAATGATTTAGTTCAGTGACTTCTACAATTTATAACAATTTGTAACGCATTGCAGTTATTATCAGCGATTAATTGCTAAAATAAAAATACTTAATTCACATATAAATATTCAGTCAAAACTAAAACAACTTTCGCAATTTCATGATTTCAATTTAGCATAATAGGTACATGTTCCTTGTAACCAAGAACTTGACACTAGTAATGAAGTGTTCATTCAATAGATGTAATTTTCCTTTTGCTATGGAAACATGATTGTTCTTAGATTAATACAATAAGTACTGTGTACCTAATGTAACCTGGCTATTCAAATTCTAACAAACTCTACAAATATTCAAAGTAATTCAGTTGCAAACAGTCGATGAAGCAGTAGTCAGAGTGTGCGTATCGTGTGCGGTGTGCACACTATCGCGTAACTCGCATGCACACATCGCCCGCGCGCCCCGGAGTGGGGGCAGAGAAGGCAAGGCAGACAGCGCCGCGCTGCCAGCAAGTATAAAACCACGGCGCTGCCATCTGCAAGTTTCAATAGATAACTCGATTGCTGAAGAATTCGGTACGCGTTGCCAACATTTAATGTTGTCCAAAATTTGAAAAGTTGAATGTTGTGAATCTTGACGAATAATAGCGCGCGAACTATAATTTGTTGAATGAACGAAGTGAACTGTAAACAAAATAAATTTAAATAACACGTCGGTGGTAAAATTGTGTCAATTCGCAGCTGTGTGCTATAGCGTTCGTGTGCTACTGCAGGCCTGGCAGAAGGCGACATCCTCTAGTCATTACGGAGTGATGTGTACTCTTTGCCGCCAACATCCCGAACCTGGATTTTAAAGAACAATTTCAATACACTGTTCTACAAAGTGCTATATTTCATAAACATTACCATTTTGACGTTCCTTGATAAGTTTTGAAGGGAAGCCAGCAAGATGAGCTTCAATAAGAATAACCCTAATGCTGTGGGGAAGATCATGGACTACCTCAAGCAGCTCTCCACCGAAATGGTAAGTTCTTATTCAAACGAATATTATATTTAGGTACTTATCGATTTCAATTTACACACTATTTTTTGTTTTTATTTTATAAAATAATATAATGTAATCTGACTCAACTCTTCTCTAACCAACCTATTTTACCAGTTAAACATCAATATTATTTTTAAAATGTTCATCCAAAAACATGTACCTAACCTCTTTATTGTATCTAGCTGAATTTATAACGAACCGCATTACAAAATCGCAGTAAGCGAGAGTTCTTTAGAAAGCTCTGGAAAAGGCAAAGAGCGCAGCACGGCTGACGGGCGCCGGTTACCAGACGGTCGCTGCCGGCACTGGTTGCCTGGCAACCTAGTGCTGACATTTGCTTTCCATACGATTGCACCTTGAAGATAAAAAAAAAAACTCTGCTTTCCTCAATGATAGAACCTCTAGTTCCAACTTAAGAAGAAGTTCACGCGTACTACAAGCATGTCTAAAAGGCACACCTGAGGTTCCCTGCTGGCATTCACGGCCGCGCTCAATCAAGGCGGCCTTGCAAGGCAGCCGCAGCGGTGGATGGCGCCGATGGCTCTACTATTTCTTTTTCGTGCACGTTCAAAAATAGTTTTGGAAATAAAGTTGCACTACTGCTACCTATTGGTATTTTCACAAAATTTAATTACTAGACGCAACTTTTACACTAATTAATTTTTTTTTTAATTCCCATGAATGCCATGGTGTGCCTCAGAAAGTCTTTTCATTCGTTATCGGACATCTGTTTTACACATAATGAAACTTGTAACGTGACACTAGCGCCATCAACTAACGTTCATTCTTAGTAGACTTTCATCATGTCAAAATAGCGACTAAAAACTTTTGATAGATCTCGGTAGATGGCGCTTTTATGCATCACCTTTTATTTTATGGCGCTTATTACAAATACTGGTTGTGAAGTAATAAAGATTATCATAATTTCAATAAAAATACCAAGGGGTAAACAAAATTCCAAATAAGTAGATGCGTCACTTCTTGAAGGTCACACGAGTTATGGAAACTAAGCTAGAGTCGGTCGGTTCGGGGAATGGGGCAGTCCCACCCCCTCAATTACCTCCTTCGTCATTGAAGCAGTGTCGAGGTCGAACCAGTTGAACTATGTTATACTTAGCTGTTTTAGTCATAATGTTTTTACAAAAATATATCCTTGACATAAGCCATGGAGACAAAGGCATGCTCGTTGTAAACAATTGTAACCGATCTATTTGGGTAGGGATATTGATATATCAATCTTTGTAATATATTTTATGGATCGACCTTCCCATGTCAACTGTGATGATTAGATCTCAATCGAAACACGTGAGCGTCCCAGTGAACCGTGACTTTTGTGTCAATCACGTCAATCCCCAGCCTTTGTAACTGAGCCGATTGCCCGACGTTCATCACTGATTAAGTAATTATGTAAGTAATAGTTAGCTTAGTCAAAAATAAGTGCAAAACTCAACTGGAACAAGTAAACTGGATAAAATATACTCTAATCCAAACTTCTGCAACACCAGCTAAAACTTGAATATTTATCAAGATTCAGACAGAGTGAATTTGCATTAAACCTTTGATATAACATATAATAAACATAAACAAACTTCAACAAATGAAAGAAAAAATCTGAGTACATCAAACCGATGTCATGTCATGTCTATATTTATTGTTGTTGTTCTTAGTTCTGTTTTTATGATTAGTTCATAACACAAAAATTTATACAATTTGATGTGCAATGAAACAAAAATACGAAAAAAAATTTGAATGGAATAAATGTTATAATACATTTAGTAGTAAGTCAGAGGTAATCGGAGTAAAACGGCTATGTACACTGTTTGGGTGCAACTACGAGTACCTACCTAGCTTGAGAATCAAAATTGTGTCCTTCCATGTCCAGTACGTTATGTAAACACTATACTACCGTCAATGAAACATTGGCTACAGGTATATAACATGCCAAGAAAGTGTTTATAAATTGTTTTATAAACATCATTATAAGTAATGGACAATCGGATGATAACGTCAAGAATTGAATGTGGGCAGTAGTGCTAGCTGCGCTCGACGCTCGTTAGACGCAGGTTATCAGGCCGACGGACACTACTTTTAACAATTTATTCACTAAAGCGTGTATTTAAAAAAATGTACGAATAAACGTACGGAGGTCCTGTGTACAGTGTTGTTTGGAGCAGGATTCCAAGTCTGGACTGGGTCATGACACCTACAACGCATATCCCTAGATTATCGAAACATGCGGTGGCCATATGATGTACTTGTGGTCAATAAGCAAAGTGTGTTTTCTTGATCTGACCTCCGACTCCCTGAACTTACAATCCTTATCATCGGGACTTGACTTACGCACATTAGATAGCAGATATAATAAATGGGGTATGTTTGCGGATGATTACTCCAGTAATGTGTAGAGTACTTGAGTGACCGGTTTATTTTAACAATTGGTGTGTGATAAATTAGAAGCTAGCAGCTATTGTGTGACTAGAAATTAAAACCCTGTCTACAACAATTAATTTTTACAATTGCAGGGTGGACCCGAGCAAGCTCGCCGAGGACAAGGCGACGAGGAGCGGTTGTACCGGACCCGCGGACCTAAGTACTCTCGAGTACCTTCAAAGCCGACGCTTTCTGCTTCTACGACCTGTACCTCACTGGCAACGTCTTGTGGATCCCAGGGGACTCTGGTGCCGTCGAATTACGCAACTATCCCCGAGAACGCTTCTACTGAGAGCAGCAGTGAAGACGAACAAGACTCGTTTGAGAACACCCGACGCCATTTCCAGCAACTTCGCCAGATCAGTCTAGGAAACGAATTCAAGTACAAGATGGAGATGGAAATCAAAAGTGCTAAGGAGGAGAATTTGCGAAATTCCATTCCTTTTGTCAAACAACTGAGTTTGGAGAGCAACAAAGTAAAGGGTGACTACGCTATCAATGGAGACGCTCCGCCCTATGCTCCGACGACTCAACGACTCTACCTGTGGACACAAGTAAGCTATATAACATACGTTTTATAATTCAAAGTAATTTATTTTAGTACCACCAACGCTGTACTATTTTTTACCACTCTTTTACGGTTAATGTAAGAGGACAATAAAAGAAAAAACAATTTACAAACACCCTTTCATACCAGTAGTAAAACCGTCGATTTCGATAAGACTTGCGACTGAATGGAAAAAAGAGTACTTATTTAGTCTTACATTCATTTTCTAACAATGCTATTTTTCAGTCAGTATTCGTGAAACTGTCAACACAATTAGACAGCTGAAAGGTCAAAAATAATAAAGTGATGTTTATCATTGTTAAGGCAAATTATTTTATTCATTTTATAACGACACATAGTAAAAGTGTAAGTTTATTTTAAGTTGAGTTTGTGAAATAAAGCTTGTGTACAATCTAAGTTATGTGCATTAGGTACACAGATCTGGTAAACTTAGGACCATACGTATATTGAATGTAAATAACTTTATAACATACATACATGGGTGCAGGGGCGGCAAGGGGTACATAATAAGACGCAACCACCCACGGAACATCATAGCTTTCTGGATAAAGTTCGCGAGACTACGTGTTCCGAAAAAACGCATATTTTTTTTGTGGAATAATTCATCTCTGTTATTCTCACTTTAACAATAATATTATACAAATAAAATGTCACAAATAGGATCGCAGGTGCCAGTCTAAAAAACCACGTGTCAAAGTTCTAAGATAACCGAAATTAACAATTTGTTTTTCTTTTATTTCAGCTCTTGGCTGCATTCGCCGTATCTATGGGTTCGTTGATCGTCGGTTTCTCTTCAGGCTACACATCTCCTGCATTGATAAGCATGAACGAAACCTTATCTATGACTAAAGAAGAGGTAAGTTCCTTTTAAATTCAAACTTAATAACAATCAACAATCAGTTTTTAAAATTTCAACCCATCGCCGTCGTTGTCGTTATTCTTTAATAAAAGGGCCAGATAATTTCCAAATTACGTTTTCAAATATTTGCATTGCATAAATATTATCTAATTAGTGATGTTTTACTCAATCATATAACGTTCTTTTTTTTCCATTACAGGGTACTTGGGTCGGGGGTCTGATGCCTCTGGCAGCGTTGGTCGGTGGCATCGCAGGAGGGCCTCTAATAGAATGCATTGGAAGGCGGTGGACCATCATGGGGATGGCTTTTCCATTCTTCCTCGGCTGGATTCTGATAGCAACTGCTTCAAATGTGTTGATGGTCTTCGCTGGACGAGTTTTCTGTGGAGTATGCGTCGGAATAGTGTCCCTCGCTTTCCCAGTTTACCTCGGAGAGACACTGCAGCCGGAAGTACGAGGCGCTCTCGGATTGCTACCCACTGCTTTCGGTAACACTGGAATTCTAGTATCATTCTTCGTGGGCAGCTATTTGGATTGGTCACAACTAGCATTCTTTGGAGCAGCACTTCCCCTACCGTTCTTTCTACTTATGCTACTTACACCAGAAACTCCACGCTGGTTTGTCTCCAAAGGACGTACTGATGATGCTCGAAAAGCCCTGCAGTGGCTAAGAGGCAAAAATATAAACGTTGATAAGGAAATGAAAGATCTCACACGGTCACAGGCAGACTCCGATAGAACAGGTGGAAATGCCTTCAGACAACTGTTTACTCTTAAATACATGCCGGCCGTTCTTATATCACTCGGACTGATGTTGTTCCAACAATTAAGTGGTATTAATGCAGTCATTTTCTATGCCGCGTCAATCTTTAAAATGTCTGGAAGCAGTGTTGATGAAAATGTATCAAGTATCATAATAGGTGTAGTCAATTTTGTCTCTACCTTTATAGCGACAGGTATCATTGATCGCTTGGGTCGTAAAATGCTATTGTACATTTCCTCAGTCTCTATGATTGTTACATTGGTTTCTTTGGGAGTTTACTTCTACCTTAAGGATACAGGTGTTGACGTCACCGCTTATGGGTGGCTGCCCCTTGCTTGTCTTGTTATATACGTACTAGGATTCTCTATTGGATTCGGCCCCATTCCTTGGCTTATGTTAGGCGAAATTCTGCCGTCAAAGATCCGTGGCACTGCGGCATCCCTTGCTACTGGATTTAACTGGACGTGCACTTTCATCGTGACTAAAACTTTCCACAACATTATTGATGCCATTCATATGTACGGCACAGTGTGGTTGTTTGCTGTCATTTGTCTGGTCGGATTATTTTTCGTCATATTCTTTGTACCTGAAACTCGGGGCAAGAGCTTGGAGGAAATAGAAAGAAAATTAACTGGGGGTTCGCGTAGAGTGCGTAATATTAGCAGCAGTAAGCAACCAGAAAATGGCTGTTAATATTTGATAACATTCCAAAATATCAAGTTATGAACTGTTAGGAAGAAAATATTAGAATATGTAACAAGGCAAAGCACTGAAACAGTGCAGGCTGAAGACTGAATGGGAATATAGCCATAAGTTATATTTTAATAGATGTAAATAATAGTAAAATAGAATAGTCCACAAAATGTCTTGAAACAGTTCCTTTAGTTGTAAATTGTAGAAGCATTCCGCAGTGCGATAAGTGCTCACTAACATTTTAGTTCCTTAATAACAATGAATTGGATCTGTTTTCGAAGACTCAGAAAAAAATTTATTTATAACTATCGTGTTATGTATTCTACATAGAAGATCAATAGCATAACCTATAGACCTAATTATGTATTAAACTGTACAATCAATAAAATGTATTTAGAATTGTAAATAGTTTGAAATCACTCATAGAGAGCTTACTTGTCATAAATTTAAATAAGTAGATCTGTAACTTATATATAACAATGGTCATGACAAATCTGTTTTAAGTACTATAGTAACCAAATAATTAAAGTTAATTGTACAATATAATTTGATCTTTTGTTTACTATACAACATTATTTTTAGTATAATATGCGAAACTTGAATATGGTATGTTCAGAAGCAGTAACTGAATCGATTCCAATAATTTTTACACTGGGTATATTTTTTCCCTAAAATATTTAAAAAGGTCACAAGTTGGACACCACCGACACTAAGTACAAACCAGGTCACTGCAGGTCATAGCAGGCATTAGGCAGCAACACACAGCTGGGGAAGCAAAACAACCCCTCAAGACACCCGGGTGGCTCTATGACCAATATTTATGACGCCAACCAGGTACTATAATTGGCTAGTATATAGAAATTTTGTACATATATTCTTTAAGTACATAAAAATACTAGGTGTTTTAGGTTTCGCATGTACTAAAAATAAGGTTGTGTTTTAAGATTCCGTATATTATGGAGTCAATATTTATTGTTGTTATTTTAATACAAAATATTAATAAAAAATCATAATTTTATTTTCGAGTTTTATTTGTTTCTTCAACACTGTCGATTAGTATGTGTTGACTCCCTATGTTCAAGCACGACAAAACAATGAGCTTCTGCTCTGTAGACAGACTCGTTTACAAACTGATAACGGAATGTTATTGTGCTGGATGATAATAACCATGATCTTTGAGGTCAATGCGAAATGAAGTTAGTCTGAATGTACGAGTTACGAGTTGTTGATTATAAGATCCTTTATGTTATTGATTAATCTAAGGGATAATAATCTTTATAATTTTTCAGGTGATTCCACATAGCAGAAAATGATGTGCGAAAAAACCAAGAGTTCAAGTAAACGTGTCCTACAAAAAAAAAACAAAATATCACACAAAACGAGATGACCTTTTTTTAACCCCCGACGAAATAGACCCGTCTTTTTAAATACTTTTAAAAAGACACCTCAAACTTATAACGTGCCTTTTTGTACGGTGGCAAAAATCATCCAATGACAACCCTCGCTCTTGGATGGAGCGGGAGATAGTGTCAGACTCTTACTGACTAAAAACCCACCCCGTTCCTTCTAGCCTCTTCATACCGGGGCTTGAGTTCCTTTCGAATAACCCTGGCCCCAGTAGGCTTCGACCCAGCTGGGCCCCTCCTGTTGCTGACAACTCCTTGTGGCGCGCGAGATCAGTGCGCGCCGTCGACGTCTTGGGCTCGGTCCGGACTGTTACCGGACGGTCGGACAGCGATCTACCCATGGCTCGCCGTCCGCGAGCCCGCGTCTACGGTGGCCGGAAATCGGGATCGGGATCCCGGCGGCGAGGGCGCCGTTGCCTGATGCGGTCGGTCTCCTCATTTGATATCATTACTGCTTCGTAGAAGGAGGCGACCACCTGCCACTCCTCGTCACTCCGGAGCATGGCCTGAACCAAGGGCCCAGCGCGAGAGGTCTCCGCCGCCGAAAACTTATAACATCCCTGTTATAAGTTTGAGGTGTGTCTGTCTGTGGCATCGTAGCGCCTAAGCAAATGGACCGATTTTGATGCGTTTTTTTTTTTTATTTGAAAGCTGACGTTACCGAGATGGTTCTTAGATACTATTATATGAAGATCTGTTCAGGTGTTCAAGGATATCAGCTCGTTTGTTGGCTGAGGCAGGGATCTTAAACCCTTAATGGATTACTTTACAAATAAACATATATATGTAACCTAATGTTTGAAATACTTATATACCTAGTTGCCGGCGCTATCAAGCTGGTCTGATGATGGAGGTTGGAGGTAAGAGACGTAACCTTGGATTGCCTATTAATAAATTCGTCGAGTTTGGGCTCATTAGATTCATCTTAACCAGTTCTAAACATTTTTCATGTTGACGAGGACCTGATGCTAGATCTGGGAAGTGGCTGATGGAACCCTGGAACGCCTTCTAGTAAATATATCGAGTTTGGGCTCATTAGATTCATCTTAACCATTTGTAAATATTTTTTATGCTGACGAGGATCTGATGCTAGAACGGGGAGGTGGTTAATGGAACCCTGGAATGCCTACTAGTAAACACGTCAAGCTTGGGCTTATTAGACACGCCATAAGCAAGAACGAAAGAACTGCTGCGCCGGGGTTTTTTTTTATCGAAATCACATCAAAAATGGGGTTTATACATCGGATATACTTTTTTTTTTAAATAATATATACTAGAAACTGCGATCCCACCTGATGGTAAGCAGTGATGCAATCTGTGATGGTGAGGCGCACTAGTTTATTAAGAGCCTATTCACTCCGCCCGCGTTAGTAAAAAAGACGCATCTAACATTTTTTCCAGATTTTAGTTTTAACATTGCCGGAATCAGGAAAAAAGCGCATCTGCCTGAATTTTTAATATTTTGCTAACACTCTCCAGCGCGGCTTTAACACAAGGAAAAAAGGTCCGATTTCCCGTTTCATTCATTAAAACCTTTTTTTATCCGTTTTTACTTATTGTTAGATACCTACGTCTTTTTAACTATCGGGGGCAGCACTCTAGCCTTAAAGATACCCAAATTATAAATCGGAAGAAAATAAACGATATTCCTAAACGTAAAAAAGTTTTAATATGTTTGTTGAACTGAGGAATTGTTAGATATACTATTTTGATAATAGTTATTCGTTCAGTCTGAAAATACTGTTTAATACAGAATATTTAATTTGATTTGTGTACAAGTCAGTATTTTGGGTTTAACTTTGAAATATTTTTTTCAAAAAAAAGGGAATATATACAGATATCGCTGTAATTACATGCCTTAACTAATAACAATACTCGATAGCCACATTTACAAACGAAACTGTCTGAATAGCTAGCTCGCTGTTTTTTTTATTTTTTTATTATTGATAGGTTTGCGCTTGACCGCTATCTCACCGGATGGAAAGCGACGATGCGGTCGACGATGGAACACGCTTACCTAGAAGAAACCTATTCACTCTCGATTTAAAGTGTTTGTCGAACGATGCTCGCATTGGCGGGAGGCGGTAACGGAATCAATGCCTACGTACTACTTGTACTACAACAGCTTTACAGCGCATTCACGAGAGTTGATCCGAGAACTCTCGTGAATGCACTGTTTCTGTCTTAATAAGGTTTTACCTTGTTTTTTTTAAACCCTTATGTTTTTGAAAAAATATTTCGTAATTTAGAATCTTGATAAAAATTAGCAAGGCTTCTATTGTTATACTTTTTTTGACTTTTCTCATTTTTGAGTAAATTTTGAACTGTATTGGATTAGTTTTAAATTTATGAATTGATTTCAATAGAAGCCTTTTTTATGGTAGGGAAAATCATCTAATGACAACCCCAGCTCTTGGACGGAGCGGGGTGTGCGGGATAGTGTCAGACTTTTACTGACTAAAAACTCACCCCGTTCCTTCTAGCCTTCATACCGGGCTCGAGGTCCCTTTCGGATAACCGTGCCCCACAAGGCTTCGACCCAGCTGTGTCCCGACCCCTACTTTTAATAGAAGCCTAGATAATATCCACAAGATACCTGTTTCCAAAATCATTAGATATTTTGGATTTTTAAAATGTGTAGTAACGCCATAATCGCGTAAGAGCGGTTATATGACAGTGAAAATGTATGTCGAGTTGCATCCCCTTGAAATCGCTTCGTAAATAAGCCATTATTTCTCGTAAAAAGTAAAGGATAAAAATGGTTAGTGTGGGTTATGTCTAAGGGCCATATTTCACCGAGACACCATGGCGGCGCGACCAGTCGCCACTACTAACAACATATATACAGCTCTATAGAGGTAGACATTTACCGTGCGGACTTTTTGTAGACCTTTTTATGGTATACTTGTGTACAATACTGTAGTAAAAAGTTTTGATCTATCTCGTAAGGTTTTTTTTACGGTAGGAAAAATCGTCTTATGACAACCCCCGCCCTTGGATGGAGCGGGAGATAGTGTCAGACTCTTACTGACTAAAAGCCCACCCCGTTCCTTCTCTATCTCGTAAGGGTCAGTCAGCGTTTTGACTCTTATTAAACACGGGAATAAAGCTGTCTTTGTCTTGGCCGGCTTGAATTCCTCGCTTAACTCGGGATTCTTTATTAACTCCCTCACTAACGTTCGGTTTTAAAATTAGGAACCTTCGTTTCGTTCGGAATTTAACATGCCGCCCGCGACCTAAAGACACTGCTTTATCCCCTAATCACATATTCTACTATTTAAACGTCTGAGGAGAGTATCGAATCGAAATGAAACATATAACCAGTGGAAAATAATGTGAAAACCATTAATAGTTTTCTTGTTTACATCAGGCCGTACTGCCCTTTAATAGTTTTTCATCCAGACGTCGACATGTCAACATGTGGAACACATGCTAGCCGATTAGATCAATAAAAATTGTTTATCACACCTTACGATCTCATACGTCCGTAAACAAATAACAAATTATAGCCAAAGGAATGTATATATGTTACCGGAAATGTGTGAAACCTAGGAATTGTATACAATTACTAGGAAATGTATACAATTCCGAAGCTATGTAGGAAATGTGTTAAATAGTTTCATAATCCACACATATCCTAGGAACTTTATACAATTCCTATATGATAGAAGGAAATGTATAAAATTAAAAACTAAGTACGGGAGAATAAATAAAAAACGATTAAGTGAGAATCATAACGATTATTTAATAAGAGGGACTTGTCAGATAACAAATAATCTTGTTCGATTATTTATCGATCAAACTTGAACTTGTTTATTTTTTTTTTATTGTTGATAAGTTCGCGCTTGACCGCCATCTCACCTGATGAAAAGCGACGATGCGGTCGACGATGGAACGCGCTTACCTAGAAGAAACCTATTCACTCTCGACTTAAAGATTCCCGACTCCAACGATGCGGTCGACAATGGAACGCGCTTACCTAGAAGAAACCTATTCACTCTCGACTTAAAGATTCCCGACTCCAACGGAAAGCTACAACTATCAGGAAACATAGACTCCGGCAAGGAATTCCACTCCTTAGCTGCACGCACAATGAATGTATTCCCAAAACGTTTTGTGCGTGTAGGTGGGATGTTCACCATATACCGCTAGCGCAACGCCGTACGTCTGGTAGTCCGATGATGGAACGGGCTAGGCGGAATTAGGTTATGCAATTCCGACGCACACTCCCCGAAATGCAACCGGTAGAAAACCGACTGGCTAGTAACTCGGCATCGATGCCTAAGACTTTGAAGTCTCACGAGTGTATCAGTCGCCAATTATCCTTTTGGCTCACCTCTTAATTGCCTCAAGTATATCAAGCTAGTATCGGGCAGATCCGTCACAATGATGAGAGCAATACTCCATACACGATCGAACTTTCGCTTGCTAAAGTTTAAGCAGCTGTTCCGGCGTGAAGTAAAAAAAAAAAAAAAAAGTACTGTCTGACCTTTGCGAGGATTTCCAGCTTTTTTGCAGCTAATTGAGCCTTTGCTTCGATATTTGTCCCAAATTAAGATAAGTTACAGATAACGTTTAAATAGTATGAACATACCGATCGGCGATGACTACTGATATACATTTCCTATCACGGTTTAGGAAATATGTAGATTGCCTAGGAAAAGTGTTAATTAAAAAATATTTCATGCATATCGGATTTTAGGAATTGTACACGTTTCCTGGGAATTTTATACAATGACGAATTACATACATTTCCGTTAAATATAAACTTCGTAATTAACGTAATTTTGTAGGCTAGTTTACATACATACGAATGGGCTCGCTATAATTATGGAGGTAATTCTTTCTTTGAGGGGTGGCTGGAGAGACGTCACGGTGGTCTCACCTTCCGCAAGACCAAGCTCCTCACCGGACATGGTAAGTACAGTTCACATAGGCAGGAAGAAACGCCTGGTGGAGCATACTTACGTTGGAGGTGTGTACCGCTTGAGCGGTGCACCATGTATACTCGAGGGGTAATCGGCGGCTGTGTCCTATCGCGCCGAGTCCTTGTACAGGTCATAGTCCGACTCCGGAGCGAGGAGGAATGTCAGGTGGTTGCTTGCAACAATGCTACTAAATGCTAACAAAAAAGGCGACCACACTCGTAAGAGAACGGACTTGTGGACGACGAGCAATTGGTAGCTCGCTGTCCAGACCGAGCCCGAGTCGTCGACAGCGCGTATTAGGTATTTCACGCGTGCTCAATTAAATATCAACCAAACCGTAGGGGCCAAGCAAGGCCGAAGCCTACTGAGACCAGGAACGCAAGGTAAAGAAGGAAAATATGAGGTACTAGTTTATATTTCTATAGTAAATATAAACTAGTTAAAAATTACTGGACCGATTTAAAAAAATCTTTGACCAGTAGAATGCTACTTTAGTACTGAGTGACATAGGCTATGGCAGAAGCTAGATTTTAAGTAGTAAAAATAAAGATAAGTAGTAGGCATATTATGTGACATCCACCAAACCGCACTGGGCCCGCCTGGTGGATTACGGCCCGTTCCCTCTCCTAGAGAGGAGGCCTGAGTCCCAGCAATGGGAACATTATTAGGCCGACTATGCTATGCTAGGCATATTATGTTTCTGTTTTAACACGGCCCCTGAAAATAATTTGGAAATAAAACTAAAAAAGATTTAGCGTAGTTGGAGCTTTTTACCAACTTTCCAAAAAGGAGGAGGTACTACGTTCGGCTGTTTGTATGTTTTTTTTGTATGTTTGTTCGTCGAATACTCCGCCAAATGTGGACGGATTTTCAAAATTCTTTTTTTGTTTGAAAGTAGATAGTTCTGAGGTGGTCCCATTATCACCAAATAAGGATCTGATGATGGGATCTTGGAGAAATCGAAGGCAACCTTCAAATTTTTTAAGCTCACTTATTGTTTTTCGCATATTTTATGAATTATCTTGTATGTCGCCATCACCGGAAGGTACAACTCCTTAACAGTAAGAAGTTACTCGAACAGGCAAGGACTGTTTTAGTAAATTGTTTTGATGTTTGATAGGGCATTTGCCACATTTGGTCTCATGATCATCAAGTCATGACCTGATGCTGCAGTCAGGATATGAGGATAGTCTGCAGAGTATCTAAGTCTCCTCCTCGACAACCAACAGCAGATATATCGAGTTTAGGCTTATTGAAAAGGGCTCGATGTGTGGATAAACGTACTGCTAATAAAGAACACCGAAGTACATAGAGACCTGATGCTGAAGCCAGGAGCATCAGAAAAAGTACAAACCTTGAAATTACAGCACCGTAGTCGTGTTTAGGCTCATTTTAAACAGGACTTAATTTTATTTTAAGTTCATTGCAATGTTGAGATAAGTCTGGCCTGATACTGCAGCCGGGATTGATAATCCCGGCTGCAGTATCGGCATCTAGTCTAATGACTGATTGAACGAAGAGGATATATCGAACTGGATCTAACCGTGTTCGGGATTATTAGAACCGTTATGAGATGCTGATAAAAAAACTGTTTTACAAAAAAACTGTTTTACAAAAAAATATAACCGACTTCAATGTTAAAAATTAAATAACGAAGAGACTAAACTATTATAGAAACACCGACTTCCAAAATTAAAGTTATTTGGTACTTTTCAGTGTTTTTTTTTTAACATTGAAGTCGGTTTAGTATATTTTTTTTGTAAAAAGTTTTTACAGTAATAGACAAGAATATTTTCCAATGAACCGTCTTTGAAAGGTACCGTAGTGCCTGGAAAAAAACTGGCTATTCATTGAAAAATACCGTAAAACGCATTTATATTATTCGAAATTCGAACATAATTGATGGTTTAAAGCATGCGGTAGATACATGCTAGGGTACCGTATCATGGCCATGAAATCATAAATCAGAACAATAATAAACTGTTGTTTTCATTACTATTGGGTTCCAAATATTAAGTTGACAATTCAAAGCTGCTTTTATTTATCCTGTTTTTTCTTTTTCATTAAAGCCGCAAAGATTTGTGCCATTATGAAGAATAATTGCACAATAAAAAACTTTTTACAAAAAAAATTTAACCGACTTCAAAAAGTACAAAATAACTTTAATTTCGGAAATCGGTGTTTCTATAATAGACTAGCTTCTGCCCGCGACTTCGTCCGCGGAAAATTTCTTGTTTTAAAATAAGATTACACTCGATTAGACGCTGCGCACGTTCAGCGCTAGATTCATGAGCACGGGCCTGCGTGGTTATGACATTTTGCCTACCAAGCTGCTGCGAGCGCTCAGCGCTAGTCTCCCTATCCCTTGTCTCAGAGACATGCTGCCTTAAATGAGATAGACGCTGCGCACGTTGAGCGCTAGATTCCCGAGCACGGGCCTGCGATGTTATGACATTTTGCCTACCAAGCCGCTGCGAGCGCTCAGCGCTAGTCTCCCTATCCCTTGTCTCAGAAACATGCTGCCTTAATTGAGATAGACGCTGCGCACGTTGAGCGCTAGATTCCCGAGCACGGGCCTGCGATGTTATGACATTTGGCCTACCCAGCCGCTGCGAGCGCTCAGCGCTAGTCTCCCTATCCCTTGTCTCAGAGACATGCTGCCTTAAATGAGATAGACGCTGCGCACGTTCAGCGCTAGATTCCCGAGCACGGGCCTGCGATGTTATGACATTTTGCGTACCAAGCCGCTGCGAGCGCTCAGCGCTAGTCTCCCTATCCCTTGTCTCAGAGACATGCTGCCTTAACTCAGATAGACGGTGCGCACGTTCAGCGCTAGTTTCTCGAGCACGGGCCCGCGACTTCCTCACATTTTGGCTAGCGAGGCGCTGTGAGCGCTCGGAGCTAGATTCTCCAGCGCATGCTTGCGAAATATATTCTCTATTTCTCGAGAGGCGCTGCTCATTTTCAGGGGCAGATTCTTCCGTACGGCGTACTCGAGCGGCTCTTGTCTGTGATGTCTGCCGGGACAGTTGAGATTTCCTTTTAGACATGCTCTCAACAAACTACGCACAGACTTGAAAACAATTATGAACAAAGGGAGAGCGACTCGAACACCGTCCGCCTTTACAAAACAAAACAATCGTAATATCGAATAACTCGTATCGATTATTACGATAGAACGAAGTACGAAACTACGAACATACAAAACAAAGGTACAACGAAATTACGATATTTTCGATTATGAGGTATCTATCAACAACAACAACCATACGAACGAAACAACCGAAACCAGTAAGCAACTGACAGAAGAACTCCAACTAACGACAACGTGGGCCTAATAATTCGAGAGGGTCATCAATCCACAGAAAGTCTTAACACCGCGATTCAGAAAAATTACGTAATTGCAGAACGCCATCTATGGGCAAATAGGTAAAACGTTGGGCACGCCTCAATTATGGCGGTAAGTCCCCTCTTTGAGGCGTGGCTGGAAAGGCCTCGCGGCGTCCTTACCTTCCGCATGACACAGGTCCTCACCGAACATGGCAAGTTCGGGAGGTTCCTGCACCGAATTAAAGCGGAAGAGACGCCCGGGTGTTGTCACTGTGCGGAACGCCCGGAGGACACGGTGGAGCACACAGTCGAGGTGTGCCCTGCCTGGGCAGAGCATCACCGTGCCCTCGTGGGGGCGATCTGCGGCGGAGACCTCTCGCGCCGGGCCCTGGTTGAGGCCATGGTCCGGAGCGAGGAGGAATGGCAGGCGGTCGCCTCCTTCTGCAAAGCAGTAATGCTAGCAAAGGAGGAGGCAGACCGCATCAGGCAACGGCGCCCCCGCCGCCGTCGCCGGGATTCCGATCCCGATTTCCGGCCACCGTAGACGCGGGCTCGCGGACGGCGAGCCATGGGTATCTCGCTGTCCGATCGTCCGGTAATGGACCGAGCCCAAGACGTCGACGGCGCGCACTGTTCCCGCGCGCCTCAAGGAGTTGTCAGCTACAGCAGAGGCCCAGCTGGGTCGAAGCCTACCGGGTCCAGGGTTATCCGAAAGGGAACTCGTGCCCTGGTTTGAAGGCTAGAAGGAACGGGGTGGTTTTTTAGTCAGTAAGAGTCTGACACTATCTCCCGCTCCACCCAAGGGCGGGGGTTGTCATAAGATGATTTTTGCCCAACATATAAAAAAAAAAATAGCTAAAACGTCAGCACGTCTGCACAATGAAAGTTATGCTAGGGGCATTTTGCGTTTTAGTAATTTTATATTATCTCCGATACTGTATGACCAATTGATATACTGTAAATGGCAAATCTTATCTGTATGATGTTCTTGTGATACTGAAATAATTTGTTGTCATAACATTTAATATTCCTCAAATAATCAACCAAACGTAAGTATGCCGAAAAAAATATTTTTAATGCAATAAAAGAAGTATAAAAGATAAAATATAAAAGATAGAGATATGATATCGCGGACTTTTTTGTAGAAATAATTAAGACGAACCAGGTAGTCATACATTGTTTTTAATTTTAAGCAACTGTTTAGGCAGTGCACGCCAATAATTCTGTTTTATGAGGTATTTTTTTCCGACTTGCTAGACAAAAGTTGTGATAGCTCGGTTAATATACATGCTATAGAAACAATTTATAGCCTATAGCACTCAGGAATAATGTAGCTTTCTGCCAGTAAAAAAAATTTTAGAATTGGATTATGAGTTCCAGAGATTACCCCCTACATACAAACTTACAAACTTACAAATTTTACCTCTTTATAATATTAGTATAGATACCTAATCTTGTCTCTTCGTTATTTAACACTGACTTCCGAAATTAAAGTTATTTGGTACTTTTTGAAGTCGGTTTAATTTTTTTTGTAAAAAGTTTTTTATTTTTCTCTTTTTAGTTATGCAGCACCACTAAAAAGTACCTACCCTTCAGCTAAACATAAATTACCTTATAGCCAGAGTGCATTTCATAACGATTCTTATAATCCCAAATACGGTTATATAACATGAATTTCCCCCCTCCCCCTTTCCCCCCCCCTTTTCTTTCAGTCAGTCATCGACTACACGTATAAACAAAGCAATTTTACTTGTTACGACAATTCTGCTATGATTCTATGAGGAGTTCTGTTCCATGTCTTCGAAGTTCATGATCAGATCATAACAATATTTCTATGGGACCAACTTGGAAGCATAACCTTTCAATAAAAAAAAAATAAATTTCAAAATCGGTCCACAATTGACCGAAATATCGGTGAACATACACACACAAAAAAAAAAAAAACGTACATTCAGCCGAACATAGAACCTCCTCCTTTTCGAAGTCGGTTAAAAAGTAGGTATATCTTTCCGCCTATCTAAAGAAGTAAGTAGGTAGGTACGTGTGCAAAAGCGAAAAATCTGAAATAAATCTAGTTAAAATATTTTTTTAAAATGAATTACAAGAAAAAAAACCGATACATATTTTCATTTCATCATCGTGATTAGGGAATCCAATCCCGCATCAAAGTGATCCCGCAAGCTCGCAGGATTGAAGTCACCAATTAGGCGGACCAAGCCCGAATAGTCGATGGCGAGTAGTGTCCCACATGCGCCTTAAAGACATGTCAGCAAAATCGCAGATACCCAGCAGGACACCCGCTGCAGCCGCAGGGAATTTCTTAAGAAGAAGCCTGCGGTCCCAGAACGCAAGGACAACTAAAGGGCACAGGTGTGGTTTTAATCAACAAAAGTCTGACACGCCCTCCCTCCCACTCCATTCTAAAGCGGGAGAAGTCATAGGATGATTTCCCACGTCAAAAAAAATGTTATAGAGTAGGTACTCGTATCTATCTAAACTTTTATTGATTAAATGTTCTGTTCAACTTACGACAAGGACTCACGAAATGTTTTAAATATGCCTGTAAGATAAAAATTTAAAACTAAATTATTTTCTATACTAATTCTGTAGGAAACTTAGTCATAAATACATAAGTAGTCAGAACGACGCGTCGCCGTCTGCATAAAAAAAACCCGCAGATAAGCGGGATCCTGCTTGAGTAATCCCGCATTTCAGATCCGGTAAAAAAGATGCGGGATCCCACACTTGCGGAAAACAAATATCTATACTTATAATAAATGTAGAAGTGAAAATTCTGTACATTGAAATCTCATACAAAGTGTTACAAGACCAACACCGAACCCAAATAGGTGATTAAATTTTTTTTGTCTGTCTGTTTGTTCAGGCATCACGTAAAAACTACCAGTTCGATTACGATGAAACTTGGTATAATTATACTTTAATATCCTGGGCACCACACAGGGTAATTTTTATCCCGAAAAAGTATATACAATAAAAAACAAACTTAATTTTGCGGTTCGATCCCTAGACTCATTACTGTACCAACCGAAAATAATAAGTTTGTCGTAGGTTACGTCACTCGCAGTGGAGTTCACTAAGGGGCGCTGAACACGGCTAAGATACCATAATATTTTATCTTAGATACAATATCGCTCGCCATACAATTCAATGGACTATCACTACACTACACACGACGATTGTATGGCGAGCGATATTGTATCAAGACATATTATAAAACAAAGTTCCCCGCCGCGTTTGTCTGTTCGCAATAAACTCAAAAATTACTACACCGATTTTCAATCGGTTTTTACCACTCGATAGTGTGATTCTCGAGGAAGGTTTTAGTATATAATTTGTTAAGTTTTTGTATTTATTTCTGTGTACATTAACGATATTTGTTGAAGATGACGGGAAAAATTAAACCGAAAGCCGAAATTCATATAAAAAATAAGCCGAAAGCCGAAAAAGTTACCCCGAATTTAAGGCGAGCGAAGCCGCGGGCAAATGTTACAAAAAAAAAATACATACAGCCGGATATGTCACATCCTTTTCCTATTTTAAGTTGATTAAAAATAATGTCTCGTACTAGTAGTTTTTTTAATACCTAGTAAGTAAAAAACCTTAATGTTATAATTACTTAGTTTATTTTTTTATATAGCTTAGAAAATTTAAAATTCTACGTACGGAACCTTCGGGTTTGACTAACTCTTTGCTGGTTTTTTTTGAGCGTATTTTAACTTTTCTGCATATATCTATACATTAATGAATGACTAATTATGTCATTGTCAAAGCCTGGAATTTACTGCAGAGTGCACTTGTTTATGGTAAAAATTATATTACAATGCAAGCAACGATTCTGAATGCGTTGAACAATTAATATTATTATTCTTTAACCTACAAAAAAGACCATGAAGAATTTGCGGTCGTGTACCTTCTTTAAAATAATAGGTAGGTATTGTAGCAAGACATGGTGCGAACTAGATCCAAATAAAAAAGTTTACAAATACTTACGTCAAGTATAATTTTGATACAAGCAAAGACAAAAACAAGCAACAAATGTTGAGTCTGCGATAATGGTGATAGTCTCGAAATTTCTTCTTGCAATATTTTTGTAATGATACGGCTCCTATTTAATGCAATTCTGCATGCGGTCTATGGGGAAATTTAACTATGGTAGACTAATCGTCCTACGAAGAAGGTAATAGGGGCAACCGATAACAATTACCCGTTATAATTATACCCATAACATGAGTTACATGCAGTTAATAGAAAACCACATTTCTATTGTCAGCTGCAGAAAAAGAATTGATTAACGAGGAAAACGCACAGCCCGTTACAAATAGAATTAGACAAACATTAATAATAATAAATCTGAGATCAGTTTGGTATGAGAAGAGTAGACTACTCACTGACGATTCGAGCACAATGTCGGAATTGACTCATTTTTGTTTCAACATTTTTTTTTTCACTGTTTTTTTATCTAACTGTACTAACCAGTTTTTCTACATGGTGGTTTTTTTCATCATCTAATGATAACTCCGCTCTTGGGCGGAGCGGGAGATAGTGTCAGACTCTTCCTGACTAAAAACCCACCCCGTTCCTTCAAGCCCTCATAACGTGGCTCGAGCTATCTTTCGAAACTAATCCTGGCCCCAGAAGGCTTCGACCCAGCTGGGCCCCTGCTGTTGCTGACAACTCCTTGAGGCGCGAGGGAACAGTGCGCGCCGTCGACGTCCGTGTCCTCCGGGTGATCCGCACAATGGCGAAGCCCGGGCGTCTCTTCCGCACGAATCCGGTGCGGGAACCTTCCGAATTTGCCATGTCCGGTGAGGGCCTGCGTCCTACGGAAGGTAAGGACGCCGTGAGGTCTTTACAGCCACATCTCGAAGAGAGGACTTACTGCCGCATTCAGAGACGTCATTTTACTTTAATGTCAATTAAAGCAAAACCTAAGGTACTTAACTTCATAAAGATATAGACTATTATTCAATGACAAAATTAGTAAATCAGAGATTAGCGTTAATGGGCGTCTCTGAGTGCGGCAGTTACCGCCATAATTGTGGCGTACCCAGCACTAGGTTGCGATAGTCGCTGAATCCATTTCACCATGAGATCCCGCCGAAGCTCTGTCCACCGAGCCGTGACCTGCCACGGCAGCGGACTTTCACCCCGGCGTTGCATCTCCACGCGCATATCGTGCATTTGTGCAAGGACTGTTGCCTCCAGATCCCACGGTGGTAGGTCAGCAAGAAGGCTCGCCGCTTCGCGGGAAATTATGCGTTATCTCCGCACCATCACCACCAGCATGGTTGCTGGACGCTTTTGCTGCGACGACGCCTACACCGGCGCCCCGTAAAGGGCCATGGACCAAACGATTTCCACGTAGAGCTTTCGGCAGGAGGCGTCTGAACCCAACCCAAGGTTGCGCAGGAACCGTTTGAGAGCAGCCCCAGTCTGGTTTAGTTTGGGAGCCAGACGTCGGAAATGCTCCTCGACTGTTCCACTGGCTGTCGAGGACAAGTCCCAGGTACTTCATCGTCGACCGGACTACTAGCATTACCAAAACTATTTTACTTTAAACTTCGGGTAATTTTCATTATGTATATTATATTTTAAGACTTTTATCTGACCGTGCTAAATAGATTCAATTTTGGTGGTATCCGAATCGTCAATGAAAATAAAATAAGTTGATTCGGACACCGTGTTCGAATATATATTGTGTTCGAATCACCAGTTACTCATGTAGACTGTGACCGCTGTTATTTTGATTGATGGTCAATTATAAAAGTACTTTGTCTAGCTAAACTTCCATTCTATACCGATGTAAGTTAGCGACTAATTCAGATACACCGTACTACTAAACTTTTAATGCAATAAAAACGTAAGGTTTATAAATGGTTATTACAATTTATTGTAGCCAATTAGTGCCTCAATTTATATGGAAGTAGACTAAGTAACTATACGCTGTTGTCATCCACACGACACTTTTAGGGTTGTTAATTTTGTATTATGCAAAACAAATCTTGATACTTAGAGCCTGTCCAGATAAGGCGAAAGAGCCTGTCCAGATAAACTTCTTATTGACGAAGTTGAACAAAGAGTAGCCATATGAGATATGGAATCATCAGACCAATCCAATAAAAGTCGTCTAAAACGCAGGAACTGGAAAGAAATTGTCGAGATTTTTTGTGGAGCTGGTGACTCCGAAGAAAAGAAAAACCTTTGTTTCCATCGACGATATGCAAGCCACAACACAACCGCTGTTTTTGAGTCCATGTTTGTAACTGACTGGATCCCTCCAAGCGATGAAACGCGCGTAAAACGCGGTGTTTGTTTTTTAAAAAGTTCTAGCACTCCAAACTAATATTTTAAATATATAATTTATAATCTAACCTTTTTGGGGTATATTTAAGTGTCACGATAGCTCAATGAATAAAGCACCGCCTCTCATGCATGAGGTTGCCGGTTAAAAAAAAAAAACATTTGTACTTGCCCAGTGCAAGCACAAGCGTTTTCTTTTTAAGTTGGGAAATCATCCAATGACCTCTTCCGCTCTAGGGCGGAGCGGCAAGGCGAGTTAGACTTTAACTGACTAAAACCACACATATTTTCCTTTTTTGCCTTGCGTTCTAGGACCCCAGGATTCCTTTTCGGATTACCCATGGAGGCAAGTACCAACGCTAATTTTTACTTTTCTAAGTTTATCTACGACATTACTGACACGCCGTGCCTCGAAAGGGACGTAAAGCCGTTAGTCCCTGTTGTCATTTGTACATTTTTGACAGTCGCTAGTCGTCACAGGTATTCAGACGCCAGAAAGACTGATGATCAGTCAATCCAAAGAGTATCGTATTACCCAGTAACTTGGTTCTCTTGATCTGAAAGGCAGTTGCTCCATGTAAATCACAGGATCTCAAGTTAGTTGGGGAAATGGGAGACTATTTAAAGTGGTTACCACCTAGTAGTTAATTTTTGTAATCATTATATTATAACAAAGTTTTTCAATTATAAACGTCAAATTAAAACAAATCAAGAAATGGAATGTTAAACATTTAATCAACGTACTTGCCTCCTTTAGCTTGATGTTTTACATTTAAATGTGTGTAAGTTAAGTCTTCCTATGGACTACAGTATTACAAATAGCATGCATATCTGGATTGAATTGAAAGATGGAATAAAAATGAAATAAAATATGCGCAAACTCGAGAATAACTGGACGAATTTGTATCTAAGTACTATTTTTGAAAGTAAGTAGAAGTTTTTGAAGTCTCAGGACGGTACTAATGAAAATAAATTGGAAAAACCTCAACCCGTACCTAAATACCACAATTTCCTTTTTTTATAATGAATAGGCTCACGTTTGATCACTATCTCACCTGATGGTAAGCGATGATGTGGCCGACGATGGAACACGCTTTGCCTAGAAGCAATCTATTTGCTCTTGACTTAAAGACCCCTAGGTTATAGCTATCAGGAAACACAGTTTCCGGCAGGGAATTTACAAACAAGCTTTATTACAATAAAACCATTCCTAGGTGTCTAATGGCTTTTCCCATTCTAGGGTGGAGCTGGCGGGCGTGTCAGACAAAATCACACCTATGTTTCTTCAGTTGCCTTTGTCGTTCTAAAACCACGAGTATCCCTTACATACATTTTCTCATGGTCCTGGCAGGCATCGACCTTGCTGGTATTAAGGTTACCGTCAATATTAGGATTAATATTTTTTTCTAGAAAATTACTTTTTTTTAAGCAGATTTGACAGTTTCTCTTTTTGCGAAAAACGCCTGTCGGGTCAGTTAATGGCTAATTACTGTTAAAAAAATCCGACAGCTTTCGGCAAACCGTTCACTTCTGTTATTACTATTTAGTATACTAAACAAACATGTCGCACTAAAACCATAATGTCTATTTGTGACATTTTTTTTTCCTGATGGTTCGAAGACTATTTTGAATCGTGCAGCCTCGAGCCAATCAATTTGTGCCCATATAAATCGCAGCGAATGTGGCGAGACGAACTCATTTCTTCTGTAACTTAGTCGAGAACACATTGAGTGCTGTGGTGATTATAAATACAATAAGTGTTATAAAGTGTTTTTTTTTGTATGACAAGTCTAAAATACTACTTTAATCATGAAGATTTTAATGAGAGCAGATACTCATTACAGCATACAGTATACCAGTGAATATGAAAAACCGACGTACACGTTTTCACAGGTAGGCCATAAAATATACACAATTACATTTAAAACTATATGACTTACGCAACTAAAAATGTAGCGTTGTTATAAGGTCATAATTATGCAGTGCCTAAACGAAATTATGACTTTTGTTATGACTCTACTTTGAATCGTTTAAAACAGTGTGATTGACAATAGACACGAGATATAGGAGATGTGAGATACCATTGCATGATTTTCGATGAGAAACTTAGGTATTGGTTCATAAATTACTGATTTGTCTTAGATTTTATCTAGATGTTTTGACATGTCCTTTGGTAATCGGCAATAGTGTGGTAACCAAACTGAAGTATTGTTATAAATAGAATCAGTGCTTTTTAACATTACAATTACGTATAACTTGCGACTCGCCCCAGCTTCACACGGATGTTAAAAATCTTTAAATAAAATTGACATTTTTTCTCTACTATAATATGTGTATAACCTTTCTCATAAATCACAGTTTATTCGTGAAAACCGCATCAAAATCCGCACGAAAATTGTTTTCGAGTACTAATACCGCGAACAGATAGAAACACGCAATGAGGGATTTTTGCCAATTTCTGATTTAAGCATTTGAAGTTTAGTATTTCTCAAACTCTACTCAAATGTGACATTAAAGTAGGGTTTGAGTAATTCTGAATTCGAAATAATCAATTCAGAAATCCGCCTTTTATTTTAAGTAAGGTTTATCCTTACATCAACATCTTTTTAACAGTAGACAAAAAGATGTGAACTTCGAACAAAATGTATTCATTTCTTTTTATGATGGCTATTAATTCGGTGTACTAAAATGCGAGGCGACCAATTGTGCCTAGTTAATTAATCTGTTGCTACTCGGTTACCATTCACTCACTTTTGGGCCCTTGTAATACGCAGAAATGTAGGATTTTTGAATTCAATTACAATTCAATTAAAATTAAAAATCCATAAAACGAGTACTTGCTAATAAGTAAGATTTCTTCGTTATTTTTCCGTTCGAGTCATGCGTTGTGAATCGTTACGGCGAATTACGTTATCGACTCGGTATAATTTTACTATAATAACAAATGTAATCAACTAAACCGAGCTACCCATGACTAAAACTTGAGAACAAAGTACTTTTTATTATCATGCGCTTTTAACAATCTTTAGATCACGGTCACGCAAAAAACTATAAACGTTTGTACAAGAAGGAATATATGCTATGTCATACACATAATACATCGATATCGAGGTCGTGAAAATGAATTATTTTCTGATTTTCCTTTTTTAACCTTATAGAATTAAAAACATTTTCAGATACAGCTGTACCAGTCAGCGGCTTCGAGCGCTTGAAAGTATCAAGTTATCTTAAGGCAACATACTCCCAGGACAAAAAATCATATGTACCTATTCCAATTATATGGTCTACCCGTGGGCCATTTTTTATCTAAATCCATTCAGTCGTTTGAGCGTGAAGTAGTAAGAAATATACACATATATAGGTACTTACATACCATTTTTACCGACTTCACAAAAAGGAGGAGGTACTATGTTCGGCTGTTTGTATGTTTATAATATTAGTGATAGTAGAAATAACTTGATAGAATTCAGCATAAACTAGGCAAGCCTGGCATGAGTACGCAGCAGTAAAAAATAAAATAGTACACTGTTCCTCTCAAGGTTTGACCGCACAAAATGTAAGTTTTAATTTTAATTGAAGGAATGCGTAGGATTTCAATTTGCTACGTAACACTATGCGACGCAAAAATAAACGCATAATATTGTACGTTACGTGATGACGTGCCACAACTTGATGTTATATCAATAAACAAAGTATTATAAATGTGATATTTGTCAAGCAATCACTGCTTTTAAATTGTTAGATTTACTATGAAATGTTCGAAAAAAAAAGGGATGAGTTCTTACAAATGCGGAAATTTACACAATCATATTATTCGCGCCGAGCCTTGGTTCAGGCCATGAGCGAGGAGGAGTGGCAGGCGGTCGCCTCCTTCTGCGAAGCAGTAATGCTAGCAAAGGAGGAGGTGGACCGCTTCAGGCAACGGCGCCCTCACCGCCGCCGCCGGGATTCCAATCCCGATTTCCAGCCACCGTAGACGCGGGCTCGTGGACAGCGAGCCATGGGTAGCTTGCTGTCCGATCGTCCGGTAACTGTCCGGACCGAGGCAAGACGTCGACGGCGCACACTGTTCCCGCGCGCCTCAAGGAGTTGTCAGCAACAGGAAGGGCCCAGCTGGGTCGAAGCCTACCGGGATCGGGGTTATCCGAAAGGAAAGTAGAGCCCCGGTATAAAGGCTAGAAGGAACGGCGCGAGGTTTTTAGTCAGTAAGAGTCTGACACTATCTCCCGCTCCACGCAAGAGCGGGTTTTGTCATAAGATGATTTTCCCCGTCGACAAAAAAAAAACAATCATATTATCAGAAAAAATACTTGAATGAATATTCAAGGATTGTCTGTACGACTGCGTTGTTCTTTTAAACTCCGAACATTTACAGTATAAAAAACTTTTTACAAAAAAAATTCAACCGACTTCAAAAAGTAAAAAATAACTTTAATTTCGGAAGTCGCTGTTAAATAAAAAACCGACGTAAAGTTTTTTATTTTTCACTTTTTAGTTTTGGTAGCACCACTAAAAAGTACCTACCCTTCAGCTAAACATAAATTACCTTATAGCCAGAGTGCATCTCATAACGATTCTTATAATCCCAAATACGGTTATATTACATGAATTTACCCCCTCCCTCTTTTCTTTCAGTCAGTCATCGACTACATGTATAAACAAAGCAATTTTGCTTGTTACGACAATTCTGCTATGATTCTATGAGGAGTTCTGTTCCATATCTTCGAAGTTCATGATAAGATCATAACAATATTTCTATGGGACCAACTTGGAAGCATACCCTTTCAATCAAAAAAAATATTTTCAAAATCGGTCTACAATTGACCGAAATATCGGTGCAATTCTAATAAGCTCAAAAACGGTTTTTTTGTGGGTGGGAAAATCATCCAATGACATCTCTAAAAAATTGTGTCAGACTTTTACTTACTAAAAAACCCACTCCTGTTGGGAGCCGAATCTTCTTTTCAGAAGTGAACCTTTGCTTCAGTAGGCTTAGACCCTCCTGGGCCCCTACGGTTGCTGACAACACCTTGAAGTGCGCGTAGAACAATACGCGCCGTCGACGTTTTGAGCTCGGTACGGTTACCGGACGGTACCCGTCCGGACCCATCCTACGGTAAGCTGCCCATTGCTCGCCGGCCGCAAGCCCGCGCCTAAGGTGCCCGTGGCGGCTAGGGCGTGAGCGCCGTTGCTTCACGCGAGCGGCCTCCTCCTTTGCTAGCATTACTGCTCTGCATAAGGAGGCGAACGCCTACCACTCCTCCTCGCTTCAGACCATGGCCTGTCTGTACCAAGGCTTCGCGCGAGAGTTCGTTGGCGCCAATCGCTTCCACGAGGACACGGTAGTGCTCTGCCTAAGCGGGGCACACCTCTACCGTGCTCCACCCTGTCCTCCGGGCGGTCCACGCAGTGGTGGCACCCGGGCGTCACTTCCGCACGAATCCGATGTAGGAACCTACTGGACTGACCATGTCCGGTGAGAACCTGCGTCTTTCGAAAGGTGAGGACACCGTAAGGTCTTACCAGCCACGCCTCAAAGAGGGGACTTACCGCCATAATTATGGCGTGCCCAGCACTGGGTTGCGACAGTCGCTGTCGCCATTTCACCACGAGATTTCGCCAGAACTCTGTCCACCATAGTTCCAGTGCCTATCTTCCGGCTCCATCATCATCATCAAGTCACTGCGATAATACCATTTCAATATGACTATTCAGCACCATTTATTTATTTGTTTTGCCATAGTCCCTTAACTATCTATCTATATCCTTTGACTATTTCTGGTCATTACGTTACGTTACTTTTTGACTGTGTTCTCGATGACAATAAGTACCAAAATCACTATTTGGTGGCCTATAATATTTGAGGAGTTCTCATAGTCTCTTAACTATCTATCTATATCCTTTGACTATTTCTGGTCGTTACGTTACGTTACTTTTTGACTGTGTTCTCGATGACAATAAGTACCAAAATCACTATTTGGTGGCCTATAATATTTGAGGAGTTCTCATAGTCCCTTAACTATCTTCATTATGATATATATGTGAGTATGAAGTTCCGTTGATCATTTCCGGTCTTCTTCATCAGTTTCACTTCATCAAATGTTACTTTTTGACTGTAAGTGCTTAAGTTCTCGATGACAATACCAAAATCAATGGTGGCCTATTAAATTTGAGGAGTTAATCCTCGATGCCTCATGGATCCCAAATGACTTGATCAGAAATGGATTTTGAAAAAAAAATTACCAATCTTTTAAGGAAAAAAATAATAATTTGCAAATCGGTTCGTAAATGACGACTAAGGTAATAAACATAAGAAATAATATTAAAAAATACAACCGAATTGATAACCTCCACCTATTTTTTAAGTCGGTTAAAAATAAAAAAAGTCGGTCCGCTAGTACTAGGTATCTAGTTAATTAACGCAATAACATTGCCCGATTGTCATGCGCGAAATAAAAGCAACAAACAAGGGTATTAGAATTGTCCATTTATTCACAGTGACGACGTGTAAGTGGACCCAATCAGAGTCAATGATTGCTTAAATGAATAGAAGGCGGTTTGCGTCGCATCGCACACGCCTCCCTGCGAATAACGTCATGCCATAATGAACCGAAAACATTGCGAAGCCGTTGTTACTATTAGCATGATAACTACTCACTACATCACAGTACTAAATAGGCAGAGATGTAGATTCAATAATGTGGTACAAAGTATTTGACGATGAAATTATTTGGATATAATATGTAGTTGCAAATTAAATACACATTACGGAAATAACAAGAAATAACACTATCGTATTATTATACGCATTACATTCAAGCAGAATTATATTCTCAATTCCAGATTCTCGCTGCTGTAGCAGTTTCTATGGGATCTATGATCATCGGCTTCTCTTCTGCGTACACATCTCCAGCCCTCGTGACCATGATGAACAGCACAGTCATCTCCGTCACGGACGAAGAGGTAATTGACTTGTCGCCATTTGTCATTAACTACAATTTAGTTCGAATGTTTAGTTAATGTTATTAATTTTAATCATAATTTTTTTGTCGTCAGGCTAGCTGGATTGGCAGCTTGATGCCCTTAGCAGCACTCGCGGGCGGCGTAATTGGTGGACCACTAGTAGATTATATTGGCCGACGCAGAACAATTCTTTTCATAGCGCCCCCGTTCTTCCTCGGTTGGATACTCATAGCAACTGCAAGGATAATACACTTAGTGCTTACAGGTCGCGTTATTTGTGGTTTATGTGTAGGCGTGGGATCGCTTGCGTTCCCCGTGTATCTCGGGGAAACCATTCAACCCGAAGTTCGAGGCACGCTAGGCTTGTTCCCGACCGCTATTGGAAATATCGGTATATTAATTTGCTATGCGGCTGGAAAATACCTCAATTGGTATGAATTGGCATATCTGGGGGCAGCCTTGCCTGTTCCCTTCTTCATTTTAATGCTAATGATCCCAGAAACCCCCCGTTGGTACATATCTCGCGGGCGTAATGAAGAAGCCCGAAAAGCACTACAATGGCTTCGAGGCAAGAACGCTAAAATTGACAATGAACTCCGAGAAATAGCCCTATCAGATGCAGAAATGGGAAAAGAGGGCATAAAACTAAAAGAACTTTTTAGCATTAAATATATGCGATCAATATTAATTTGTTTGGGACTGATGACATTCCAACAATTATCGGGAATTAATGCTGTAATATTTTATACGGTTAATATATTTAAAATGTCAGGTAGTTCAGTGGATGGCAATTTGGCGACTATTATAGTAGGTGTAGTTAATTTTGTGTCAACTTTTATTGCTACCGCGCTTATTGACCGAGCGGGGCGCAAGGTGCTGCTTTACATTTCCTCCGTGACCATGACCATCACGTTAGTCGTGCTCGGAACATTCTTTTATGTACAAACGGATTTAAAAATAGACGTCTCTACTTTAGGATGGATACCACTGACTTGCATTATGATTTACTTGTTAGGCTTCTCTCTAGCGTTTGGTCCTATTCCATGGTTGATGATGGGTGAAATTTTACCAGCAAAAATAAGGGGTGGCGCCGCATCAATATGTACTGCATTTAACTGGTTATGTACGTTTACGGTAACTAAAACGTTTTACAATATCCTTGTCGGTATAGGTCCGGCTGGTACATTTTGGTTGTTTGGATGCATTTGTTTCGTGGGTCTGTTCTTTGTGGTCGTTTTTGTTCCAGAAACTCGAGGAAAAAGTCTCGAACAGATAGAAAATAAGTTAACTGGTAGAGCCAGCACAAGAACTCGCAGGATGAGTTCTATAGCCAACATTAAACCATTGCCAAGTGGCTGTTAACTGTTTGAGAGACTTAACTTTGGTTGTGAAATGTTGAGCTTTTTAAAGCAAATTGGTTTTTCTAAATTTCCAATTAAATATTTTATAAATTTTTAAACTAATATATTTCCTTTCAAAAGTGCAAGCGCTTCCTACCTCAAATTTCGAATTTCCTCAAAATTGTTACTTAAAATTTTACTTAACTTATAATCCTAACAGGCGATCCTAGTTAATTTAGTTATAAGATACATTACATTTAAGATTGTTTACTGGATTATGTAAATATTTTTGGTTCTAATTTATTTCTATATCAAAGTAAGTATTAGTGTTTTACCAAAAATTTGTACTTTAAGTATGAGATAGTTTTCTATTTTACCTAAACCAAATACATATTTTTTCTAGCCCAGGCGTTTTATTTGTAAATTTCCTTATTGAAATCTAACACCCTTCCATAATTCTGTCATTCAAAACCGACTTCACTAAAAAGCGGCCAAGTGCGAGTCGGACTCTTCCATAAAGGGTTCCGTAGCAGCAAGTAACATAATACAAAAGTACTTGTAGTTCGTTGTAACTTTGATCGATTTTTTAATAATAGTGTATTTTTTTAGATTTATGACGTATTAAAAAAAAACTACTTACTAGACCTCGTTCAAACCAATTTTCTCAGGCGGTTTGGATGGTAATGTACATCATAGAGTTTTACCATTCTCTTATTTTAGAAGTTACACACACACACACACACATTTTACCACTTTGGAAGTATCACACGCTAACTATTCAGTTTAGAAATATATATATATATATATATTAGAAACCTCAATATCATTTTTAATGACCTATCCATACACAACCCACACGTATAGGTATGATGAAAAAAAACTTTTTGTGTTTCAGTTCTAAGTATGGGGAACCCCCAAAATCTACGTATTTTTTTTCTATTTTTGCGTAAAAATCTTAATGCGGTTCACAGAATACATCTATTTACCATGTTTCAACAGTATAGTTCTTATAGTTTCGGAAAAAAGTGGCTCTGACATACGGGTGGACGGACGGACAGACATACATGACGAATCTATAAGGGTTCCGTTTTTTTTTTGGCTACGGAACCCTAGACACCAACACCAAAACGACCCCGACACCTAGACACTAAAACGATACGAACGGAAGTCGGTGTTAAATAAGAAACAAACAATACCGAGAAACACAACAGGTTTTTTTTTTCGTCGGTTGTATTTGGAAATCGGTCCATAAGCGACGGAGTAACGAACATCAAAAAAAAAAAAACAACCGAGTTGCTAGTACCTAGTAGCTTCTAATATCATCATAATGGTATGTTAGAAAATAGATATTATTTTATTTAAAAGACTTCTTATTTTACAATCCTTACATGCAGATGTGGGATCCCACAAAAACCAGGATTGTACCTACAACTGGTCTCCGCTCAAGAGCGGGGGATGTCATTCGATGATTTTCATACCTAAAAGAAACATGGTATTTTATTCCGCTAGTTTTGTTTTTTAATATTCTATTTAATGTTTTTCTTTTTTTTTGTATACTTACTTAAATAATTTTTCCTGAAGGCGGGTGGAAAACCGGTCCTAAAGGCCCTTCCGAAGTTATTCAATTCCGTCATACTCGAGGGAAAAACGCCACAGGCATGGAGCAGAGGTGTGGTGGTACTTTTCTTCAAGAAGGGTGACAATACCCTGCATAAGAATTACAGGCCCATCTCACTCCTGAGCCATGTCTACAAGCTGTTTTCAAGGGTCATCACGAACCGTCTCGCGCGCAGGTTTGACGACTTCCAGCCTCCCGAACAAGCCGGATTTCGAAAAGGTTGCAGCACCGTAGACCACATACATACGCTACGGCAGTTTATACAGAAGACCGAGGACCTGCCTCTTTGCCTAGCGTTTGTGGACTACGAGAAAGCCTTTGATTCGATTGAGACTTGGGCGGTGCTGCAGTCTCTCCAACGGTGCCAAATTGACTATCGGTACATCGAGGTGCTGAAGTGTTTGTACGAAAACGCCACTATGTCAGTCCGACTTCAGGACCAGATCTCGAAACCTATCCTTTTACAGCGGGGTGTGAGGCAGGGAGACGTCATTTCTCCGAAACTGTTCACCGCCGCAATGGAAGATGTCTTCAAGTTTCTGGACTGGAATGGACTAGGCATTAATGTCAATGGCGAGTACATCACTCACCTTCGGTTTGCTGACGACATAGTAGTCATGGCTGAGACTATGGAGGAGCTCAACACAATGCTCAATGACCTCAGTAGAGCTTCCGAAAGAGTGGGTCTTAAAATGAACATGGATAAAACCAAAATCATGATTAACAACCATGTAGCGCCCACTCCTATCAACTCGACTCTAGACTCGAAGTTGTGGAAGATTACGTCTACCTCGGACAGACAGTTCAGTTGGGTAGGTCGAACTTCGAGAAAGAGGTCAACCGTCAAATCCAACTCGGCTGGGCAGCGTTCGGGAAACTAAGCGCGTCTTCTCGTCCAACATACCACAGTGTCTCAAGACGAAAGTCTATGATCAGTGCGTGTTGCCAGAAGATTTTAGAGCTAGTTTTTTGATATTCGCATTCGTATTCGCCAAAAACATGCGAATATTCAGCGAATCATAGAACAGAAAGTATAGGTAGAAGTGCCCCTAACGTGGCTAAGCACGGGAACCAATGTCACACATTTGCGTATCAAATTGTACATTACACACATAAAAAAAAGTAATATGATTGGCTACGAAGCTACGAATTACAAACTTAACTTTTACAAATCATATTCTTATTGCCTTCATAAATTAGGTCTTATTACCACGAAGGAAAGTTGTTATTATTTGACATGACACAAACAATAAAGAAGTTTTAACCAATTTACAACGAGTTCGGCTACTCAACGCTAGATGGCGCTGTAGCCAATTTATTCTATTCAGAACACTAGTGCCTTTGAAATAGATGCCATATTCACCTGCACATGTAATCTGCGAATCTCAAAGGCACTTCCTCTACTTTTTTTTATTCCGTGCAGCGAATGTTTTTGTCAAACAAAAAGGTATTGAAGTATTAATTGAATGGATATAGAATGACAATACTACTGATATGAACTTATATTAATTTAATATAATATTTTTCTATTACACCAGTGCATTTCACATTTCAGACATGTTAGGGTTTGGAGTCATAGTCATGTTTTTATATCACTTTAATTTAACAAATACTATCATCACTTTTAATTTAAATCATAACAAATCTTTTTGAATGAATTTAATGTGATTAGCTTCGATCAATCAACCTGTAACGGCTCTGCTGTCGTCATCATCATCATTTCAGCCAAAAGACGTCCACTGTTGGACTTAGGCCTCCCTCAAGTGTCGCCATTAAGGCTTTCAGTCTCGATACATTTTCTAGTCCAGGAACCAAAGTAAAACTGAGACTCAGTCCGGTCTCGGTTTAATTCTGGAAAACGTTCAAATTGCTGTAAGTCGTACATAGAGTTAATTGCTAGAGGTTTTATTATCTTCTATTATTATTAGGATTGTGCAAATATATATTTGCCTTTGAAGCCCATTTTCTTTAATTCATGAATCCCCAAGCGACCACCGGTGGCCGCGCATCTATTGTCTTACTATTGTGTTTCTAATTGACGGTATCTGAAGGGTTAATACCTTTAGAGTTTTTCTAGAAATCTACTTTTTAAAGGCAAACATTCAAAACGTTACCTGCTGTATCTCGTTAAGCAATTTTTTAAGCAAGCACGTTTCAAAAGTTGAGTCTCGAAAATGCGGAACTATTGTCGAGACTCTCAATATTTTTGAAACCGAGACCACCGGGATGAAAGCCCTAGTCGCCAAAACAACTGATCCTGGGTAGGGCACATAACTCGCAGAACAGTGGGTTGATGGGGATGAAAGGTTTTGGAGTCGTGATCACGTACCGGTAGACCCAGCATTGAAAGGCCTCCCACAAGGGGTGACCGATGACCTAGTGAGGGTCACGGAATTTCGATGGATGCAAGACACACAAAACTGTCTCTGCTAGGTTCTGTTTAAACTGGGCTGACAAGAAATGGCAAACCTGTATGACATTTTGCATGCACTATGTTTGAAAGTCAATATTTGCATTTGCAAATATTAAATTTCAATATTCGCATTTGCAATGTGAGAAATCTAACATTTGTTACATCACTACTAACTACAACTGTGGGCCAGCGCAAGCGATTCTAGTGCCAGCAGAACAAGATTTTCAGAACAAACGCAAAGTATCATGGTACATAACCAACAATGAAATTCACAAGGACCTTGAAATGAGCACAATCAAAGAGGAAATTCGAAGTTTGGCAGCTAAATACAAAGACCGGCAAATCTATTACCCTAACAAAGTCACCCGGCAGCTCACCTGTATCAGTAGAATCAGTGAGATGACTGAAGCATCATTATATAGATATTGGATTAGTAAAAGATGTGGTAGACCACGCATAATGCTCCACCATGGACCAGGTACGGAAACAAATTCAGACAGATAGGATAGACAGTAAGGCATCATAACATTCTAACAACACCGTCACATCACCAACAATGACGTGACTGATTCACCCAAACATTTTGTAGTAGCACACTAAGATTTGTACCTACGTTTTCATAGAAAAAGTTATTAGTTCAGAATATCGAATTTTTAATGCAATAATTTATCAAACTTACCCATAACTTGAACGCGGCAAATAGCGCAGGTATCACATTCGACGTCCCAACTCCACATAGCTACTGCATTCCACTTTTTCAAAGTAAACATTTTGTCTGGCTTCTGTCCATCATTTTCACCGCGGTCCAGGGCATCACAGTCTTCACCAGACATTTCAGTAAAATTATTTCAATTCACTTTGTTTTTTATGTTTTTATTTACCTACCTATTTCAAAGAGTGAAAGTGAAGTTTACGATTTGCTCATTCGCGACGTTAGCTTTAGATTCTACTTAGTACTTGGTGATTTGTCAATTACTTGTCATTCTTGTTCACAAAATAAAGATATAACATCGTGAAAAATCTCAAACTTTATAAATTAACATCTTGAACATGAAAAGAAAAAAATCTTTTATCAGTTTTCATTTATTTTTTTATCATCTTTATATTTAAATACTCTTTGTAAACGCGATTCTTAGTGTCAAGTGTGTCATATCCAAAGATTTTATATGACTGACATATTATCAACCACAGAGTACTTTGTAACATGATATCAACGCACAGCCGAACGAAACTACTGGGCCTAGAAATTTTGCACAAGGATATTGCAATAAGACGTAGACGAGCACTATGAAAGGATTTTCTAAAATTCGACTTCTAAGGGGGTAAAAAGGGGGGATTTCTTAAGTGTGAAATTTAATTTTTGTGGGCCAATCAACTCAAAACTTTGTACAAATATTGATAATAAATTAGTTTTTATGTTTGACATATTTATTTTTTCAGTACCTACTACTCCCCGTTCAAGATTTAGGGAGTGTTAAAGTTTGTATGGGAGAATTCCTATATATACAGAACCTTTCGTCCCCATCGATGATCTCTTCTGCGCATATACAGTATATCCAAATACCTAATACTGAGTGTGAGTGGTATTACCTTCCTCTGCTTCTTTATGAATTTCGAGGTCCAGAATCATTTATAGCATTGTGAACTGTAAATGGTGTAGAACATCCAACTTTCAAATCAGCGTATAAGGCTTTAGTTGAAGATGATAAGCACTGGCGCACAGCAGCCCTAGAAGAGGCAGCCATGTGCCGTTCATGTAAAGAGAGCTTTTAATAATGTTAGTTTTTTGTCAACTAGCAGATCCATTCAGCCTGTGAGATGAATTAAAACAATATACCTTTTAGAAGATTTTAAACGAGACATGAAGAGGCAGGTAAAAAAGTTAAGTTGCGAAACATTGTTTTTTTTTTATATAGGGGAAAAATAGATTAGTTAGATTGGCAACAATAAGAGCGCCCCCAGCTCTATCGTATAAAATCTAGTCAATTCAGTTTCAAATTGTGATGATGTTTTTGCGCTATATAAATTGGCTATTAATGTGATTTGATAATACCTAATTAGTAAATAATGTTGGAAGTATATATCACATTGATATATGTAAGTAGAGAGTTAATAATTTCATCAACAATTTCCTCGCCGTCGTTCTATATGTATGTTAGACTTGTACAATAGAATAGCCGATATGACCAAGCAATGAACAAGCAAGGAAATGGGGCGCTAGCAGCGCCTGCGACGCCCCTTATACCTGGCGCTCTTGGACGGTCGCCCAACAGCGCCATACTCTAATGCCGCTACTGGCGTGTGTGGAGTTTTTTATTGGTTCTTTTCCAAAAGAAACGGTCAATTGAAAGTGTGCACTATTGGTTTTTTTAATTTTATATGAGCCCAGCCCATGTAGGACTTTGTGTTATATAATTGGAATTTAATAAAATCTATAACTTGATTGGATGATGGTCTCGTTTGGGACTTTTCACTAGATTAACAAACTTTTAAAGTTTTTTTCTGTCACACGACCAAATATTACTGATTAGAAGAAATCTCTTTTCGGGCAATAAACTGATGCCTGCTTTTGTAAAAGGTACTTACGTCATGAACAAATAAATCCCTCAAATAATATGTTATCAGTGTTAGGTACACCACAAGTGTTTACCTTTTTTTGTTGATGGTAAATCATAAAATGGTCTTCTCCTGCTTTAAGTTAGCAAGACAAGCAAGTTTCAACAAGGAAGCAAGTTTTGACTTTTACAGTTTTTTTTTTCGTTGGGTAAAAATCATCCAAATGACATAAGTACCCCGGCCTTTGGCGGAACGGGAGATAGTGTCAGTCTTTTCGACCGATCGAACCCACAAGGACATGGCGATGCTCTGCCCACACCTTTACCGTGTGCTCTATCCACCGTGTCTTCCGGGCGGTCCACACAGTACCGAAACCTGGGCGTAATTTCCGCACGAATCCGGTGCAGGTTCTCCTGCGTTATGCGGAAGGTGAGGACGCTGTAAGGTCTTTCCAAGCAACGCCTCAAAGAGAGGACTTACCGCCAAAAATAAGTCGTGGCGTGCCCAGCACTGGGTTGCGGCAGCAACCCAGTTGCGAAAGTCGCTAAAGCCATTTCACCATGAGATCCCCCTGGACCTCTGTTCGCCATGCAGCGACTTGTCGGGGCAGCAGACTTCCGCTCCGGCGTTGCATCTACACGCGCAAATCGTGCATGCGTGCAAGGACTTTGATCTCCACATCCCATGGTGGCACGCCAGCAAGGTGGCTCGCCGCTTCACGGGAAACCGTGTGGTATCCCTGCACCATCCGTATTGCAATGGTTTTTAGTGTAAGATTATCCGTATTTTTTTGGCTTGTGGTGAAAAATAAACGATATTATTATTATTATTGCCATGACCTTCTGGCATGCGTTCAGTTGGTATATCGATTGCTGTAGCAGCGACGGCGCCCACACTGGCGCCCCGGCCATTGACCGAACGATTTCTGCGTAGAGCCTCCGGCAGGAGGCGTCTGAACCCCCAGGTAGACTTTAACTGTACCTTCCTTTAGTTTTCTTTTGCGTTCCAGAGCCGCGGTGGCTTTTTCCAACAATTCCGCAACCGTGACGGGCCCTGTCGAGCTGACATTTCCTTAAGGCGTGCGTGGATTGGCGTGGTGGTTGGCGACAGTGACCGGGAATCGTCCTGCGTCCACAGAGTAGGTACTATGTATTATGTATCTGTCTAACTTTGTTTAAAAGTAAAACTTTTTCTTTGGTCGTATCATCTCTATTTATTTGTAAAAAAAAAACGGAAACAAAATATAGGGACTGAATAAACTTATCATAGATTATTTATTATATTATTATTATTTAACAAAATCTCTAGATAAGTAGGTATAGTATAGATATGTTACAGAGATAAACGTAATGATAAATATAACACATTGTTACCCTGTTACTGTAATTAAACATAATTCACTACGTACAGTAAAATACGTCCATGAATACCTATACGATTTGAATTACTTAAATATAATTTGCATACCTAATAGCACCTACTAAGTAAGTGGCTGTACATATTGTACTCTATGCTTACTTACACAAAATAAACTATAAAATAAAGGTACTTTTACAATATTGATTACAAAATAAAACTGTTAAACTTATAAAAATATCTGATTGTTGTCATTTTACACATTTGTTACTAACTACACAGAAAAAACAAATCGGTACTTATATTAAAAATAATCGGTAGGTTCATTTTCATGATACAAAATAATTACGAAGACCCATATAAGGTGATGTATAAGGCGGAGAGCAGAACAATGAAGCTAGCTGTCACGCTGCTGGCCCCACTGAAACATCCTAACTCTTCGATTTGAATTTGGAACCTGATGTCGTACGGGTATCTGCAGTTTGCATCTGTTGAGGAAAAAATATTAAAAATAATGGAGCCAAGACATGCAGGGAAAACTCGAGGGCAACAGAGGATGAAAAAAGTCACCTTTGCTACGAAACGATTAATTTTAAGTTAAGTCTGAGTGTCTTGCACGAGTGCACAAGGACGTCGGCGAGGCTTCTTTTCCACTCGCTTATTGTCAATATCGAACATGGTTTAAAAGCTTGTTGTTTCATCTAACGCAATCCAACGTGATATTTGACAAAAAGGCAACGCAAAAAAAGAGAGATAACGCCTGAAAACTCTGTTATTATTCGGTTAATACGTGATTTACTCGAATATTTTACAAAACTTGATCCAGTAAATAGCTGTTTTTTTTTAACCCTTAAAAGTTATTGAAAAAAAAAATGTCGTCATTTAGAATCTTAATAAAATTTGCAACGCTTCTATATTAGTTATTCTGCAAAATAGCAGATTTTCAGTGATTTTTACTGGAATAGTGTCGCACAAATTTAGAAATTGATTTTAATAGTAGCCTAGATAATACTTGTATCCACAAGATACTGTGTTTCCAAAATATCTAATGAAAAATGTGTAATAACGTCATAATCGGGTAAGACCGGTTGTATGAAAAACAGTGAAAATGTGAGTCATGATGCGCCCTCTTAAGGTGGTGCATCACGACTCATGGATATTAGGTATCTAGGTTTCTAAAGAAACCAATTTCTAAATTTGTGTAAAACTAATCCAGTAAAAACCTCTGAAAATGTCCTATTTTGTATGAACATAGACACTTCATAATTTAAAAAAGTCAAAAAAGTAATCCTCTCGAGACCTTGCAAATTTTATTAAGATTCTAAATGACAACAACTTTTTCCAAAAACTTTCAAGGGTTTAAAAAAAACAGCTATTTCCTGGAGCAAGTTTTGTGAAATTTTCGAGTAAATCTCGGAATTATCGAATACTAACAGAGTTTTCAGGCGTTATTTCTCTTTTTTTGCGTTGCCTTTTCGTCAAACATCGCGTTGAATTGCATTAAATGATGTAACAAGCTTTTAAACCATTTTCGATGTTTACGATAGGCGAGTGGAAAAGGACCCTAGAAGTAGCGAAGGATCCTGTGCAAATCACGTGATGATTACATCTGACAAGTGTGTCACGAAAAATAATAAGAGGTATGAGGACGGACTATTACCTGGATGACATAGGAATTTCATCTCGGTATTAAGTGCCCTCTTGATAGGAACATACTTTTGAAGAAGCTATACTTAGTCAATAATAATTCAGAATACCTGTGCACCCGGCGCTAGCGAAGCTTCCTGCAGGAAGGCTGGTATCTGACCGGACTGATAGGAACAATGGTGGGCATTCTCTTATGCTTCCGTATCCATCGCAGGCGTTCCGCAGGCTGATCTCCACGTTACCAGAAGCTAAAGCCTGGCAGGATATAGCGCTGGCCTCCGTAGTGACTGTTGAGTTGGGCCTGAAAAATAATTATAAATGATCTTTATTTTGTAAATAGGTTTTCAAAAAACCCTTTTACACGTCAATTTTGTTTTCAGTTAGTTTTAACGAGATGAGGCCGGTGTGTTTTAGCTGACTTATACCCTGAGAAGAAACACCGAAAAAAACTCAGGGGTCCAAGTTTCTTTTAAAGTCCATACTTTTCCATCATCCATACTTTTATCTGGGGGCACGGCAGTGCCCCCGCCAAAGACGAGCCAAGCGAAGCGCAAGGGCACTACCTACCTTTTCTTGAAGTGTTTCGTCGTTTATTTGAACACTCATAGAGTTGGTTCCCGATGTACCAGATAGTTCATATTCTCAGGATATAATGTTAATAATAGACTAATTAAACATACAAAGTCTCAATTGAATAGCTCTAATAATTTATTGATATCTAAAATACACCGATTTCGTCACTGACAGACTGATGATCATCAAAATGTTTGGCTACTTCCTGAAGTGCTAGAAAGCTGAACCGAAATAAAGAAGAAAAAAATAAAGACTGCCTAAAAACTTACAAAAAGAACTGAAATCCCACCAAAAACATTTCATATAAAATGTTGCCAAGATGACCACATAAGGTTTTTGCCCTGTGAAAAAGATATCAGATCTCATGTGAAAAAGTATGGCTTGGCTGTTTCGTTACTTACTTCAGAAACTAAATATTCGCATCACCTCCGTGACGGTAGCGAAACGGTGAAGATGCGGTGAAGCCATACATTTTTACTGATATGTAGAATTTGTGAAGATAGGGTCGGTAGAGTTAGGCCGTGTAGATTCAGAAGGTTGGCTCTACCTACATGAGATCTGATATCTTTTTCACAGGGCAAACCTTATGTGGTCGTCTTGGCAACATTTAACATGAATGTTTTTGGTGGGATTATTTTATTTTTTAATTTACTGTATACAACGTGTAACGTTAAATGCGCAAAACCTCAGACACCCTAAATGATTTTTAATTTAAAAGATCTAATTCTGTGAAAAAAAAATCATTTTAAAAATTTTAAAGGTTTTATGTGCAGTTTTACATTGTTTAAAATTAATATCTGCATTGAAATAAGAACTTTTATTATCCCGTGTATGAGAAAATTTGATTGGACTACAACCATTTGTGTTTGTTTACCTATTTCAGCGGGTTTGCGCACGTGATGTTTGACCTATTCATAAATAGACAGGGCGATATTTTTAAAGAAGATTTTTTTGAAAAATGTAACCTTATATTAAAAAGTGGTATACTTAATTGATTCTGCTCCTTATTCTGATCAAAATATTTTCAGGTTTTGCGCATTTAACGTTACACGTTGTATAGTTATTTAGTCAGTGTAATTGTAGTTAAGTATTTTTTAAATGTAAATAAATAAGTGTGTAGGTACATAAATAAATAATTAATTAACATTTTCTCAAAAAGAAACTTTAAAGCGGGAAGTTCTTCAAACCTACCTACACATATTATGTTGTTTATCTGGGTGCTAGTTCAGGTAGGTAGCGGAACTCGGAATACGTATCGTAATAAGGCCGATGATTTGACACTGGCTCCTTTAAACGTCATAATTTTTTTTCTTATTAGTACAAAACAGATTTTCTATTGTGGTAAGTATAGTTAGTCACCGAAAACAATTCATGGAATTAGAAAGATAACTTTATATCCTTAAATGGTAGATTGTTGTTTTGTTAACCTTATCAAGGCCAACTTTATCTACAGATAAATTTATGAAAATCGTCATCATACCTTGGTAGTGCGACGGATCTGGAGTGACAAACGGTGAAACTACCCGCCCCAGTGCCACTGCGGGCCACACGTATCTTTCTGTTGTCATTATTCTCGAAGAAATAATTGGGACTGAGCCTATAGAAGTTGATGAAGCCAGGTTCAACGTAGTCATCAAACTGCCGTGTACCAGAGCTTCCCCCGTTGAACTGGAACCCACATGTAGGGTTCACAAATCTTCTACCGGCTGCAAGGGAAAATATGATTGTTATAAATGAATGCAATTGCGTTACAATTATAATAAATGCTAATGTGACTTTTGTTTTTAGTTTGTTACGCTTTCACACGCACACACTTTGTCAGGGGTTGTACTTTTCATCCAGCAGACTGTTCACATCATCATCATCATTCCAGCCGACAGAAGTCCACTGTTGGACATAGGCCTCCCCTAAGTGTCGCCACAACGATCGATCCTGTGCGTCTCGCATCCATTGGATTCCCGCAACCTTCACGAGGTCATCGGTCCACCTTGTAGGAGGCCTTCCGACGCTGCGTCTTCCAGTACGAGGTCACCACTCCAGAACCTTTCGGCCCCAACGGCCATCTGTTCTGCGAGCAATGTGCCCTGCCCATTGCCACTTAAGTTTGGCGATTCTTCGGGCTATGTCGGCAACCTTGGTTCTCCTGAGGATATCCTTATTTCTGATTCGATCCCGCAAGGAAACTCCGAGCATAGCCCTTTCCATTGTCCTCTGGATGACTTTGAGCTTTTCTGATGAGGCCCATTGTGAGCGACCACATTTCGGCACCATATGTCATCACTGGCAACACGCACTGGTCATAGACTTTCGTCTTGAGACACTGTGGTATATTGGACGACAAGATATAGAACGCCGCCCAGCCGAGTCGGATTCGACGGTTGACCTCTTTCTCGAAATTAGCTCTACCCAACTGGATTGCCTGTCCGAGGTAGATGTAATCGTCCACAACTTCGAGTATAGAGTCTCCGATCGATGATAGGAGTGGGTGCTACATGGTTGTTTATCATGACTTTAGTTTTGTCCATGTTCATTTTAAGACCCACTCTTTCGGAAGCTCTACTAAGGTCATTGAGCATTGTGCTGAGCTCTTCCGTAGTCTCGGCCATGACTAATCGTCGGCAAACCGAAGGTGAGTGATGTACTCGCCATTGAAATTGATGCCTAGTCCACTCCAGTTCAGAACCTTGAAGACATCCTCCACTGCGGCCGTAAACCGTTTCGGAGAAATGACGTCTCCCTGCCTCACGCCCCGCTGCAGGAAGATAGACTGTTCACAAGTAGTATAAAATAACAAAATGATAAGAACAGCCGCGGGTATAAACTAGCTATAGTTATGCCATTAATAGATATCTTATAATGCCCGATGCATCCTGTTTCGGACTTACATTATAACTTTAGAACCTGAAAGATAAGTTGTACAATAATTTACTTACCGCTTTGAATTCGTTGTAAAATAGGATCCATGATAGTTGCCACGTTTGTAGCACCAGCAGAGAGGCCAATAGTGAAAATGTCGCTGTGCATTTCTCGTACATAAGGCCATAGAGCGTCTAACTGATTGGTGGAACTCGCGTATAGAACTCTGAGGTCTAAAAAAAGAATTACATCAGACTGATTATAATTAAGATATAAGAATATAATATGTCCTTACAATTGTACATATCAAGCACTTACCAGGTATGGTATTGTTGATTTCGTTAGCCTGTTCCCACGCACGATCACTGGTCTGTAAGTTGCCGTTATTAATCAGATACAATAAAACTGAGGCATTGCCGCCGACGTAGTTTCTCATGCTTTCGTTCAGAAGCGTTTCTTGCATCATCAGCTTGATGCGAGTCAAACTGGTTTCAAGATTTACTCCCGACGGTACTGTGGAAGAACAAGTAATTACTACTTCTACATAATTGTCGTTTGAAATTATCAAAGTTTAACTGTGATTAAAAACGATTGATGACTAACTATAGGATTACATTGAAAACATTGTAGTGTGGGAATTAAAAACAAAATCACTCACTTTGTGCGTGTCTGGTAGCATTATATTCAGCGTAGAAATCACTCGGGTGGAAGGTAGTATTAATGACAATGCTTCCATCAAGAGCATTGAGTAAAGTGATACTGGACCCGAACTTGCTGACCTCAATAGAGTCCACCAAGTGAGAGATGGCTGGAGCCACAGCCTGGTATGGCCACGAGGAGTCGAGAGCGATGTACAGGTTGGTCCTGAGACGGAAGTCATTGCTCTGGGCCAATGTCGTGACGCAGTTCATATCGTTTAGATTGCTGGCTGTAAAAAAAAAGAAAACGAGTAAAGTGCTATATCTACTAGACCAGTATATTTGGCCTTAAAACATAATAACCTAAAACTAATATAGGACACTGGAAAGCGATACTCACTAGTGTAAGACATCAGATTCGTAACAGCACTCGTGACGAGCTGTTCTAGTCCCCCGATTATGGTACCGCGGAGAGGCATGTTAGTGTCCAGGGCAGCGGCAAAGGCATGTGTCTCACTGATCAGGTTATCGTTAGTCACGTACTGTTGCATCAAAGCGCGGCGGTTGCAGGCTCGCAGGTTGGAGTCAAAGGCACCGTTCTGCAATTATAATAACTGGTTGTGTAATTTCCTTTAATTTACTAAGAAAAAAATATTTCAATGTCACAGAGCGGACATCAATTACCTACGTATTTAGATGAGTAAGATATGGTAAAAGAATGCCACTTTACCGAAAGAAACCGAAAACAAACAATCCTTACCCTAGGAGAGTAGTACATATCCAAAAGTTGTGACAGTTTCAACGTGCTGAATGCTCCCAAGGTTGAAGTTATCGTGCTTCCTAGAACAAAGCCGTCGATGTCTCCTCGGATCTCAGGGTCGGTCATCTCAAGGTTGATGCGGTTATGCAGCATAAAGTGTCTGGTGGCCTGCGTGCTGTTCCAGTTTCCAGCGGTACCGATTGATATGGAGGTGCTACCTCGCTCCGTGCCTTGGATGAGGACGGCTTCCGCCAAGTCACCTAGTTTGGATAAGAGTGTTATAGGAAAGTGATTATATACTTGTTCAATAACTATATGGGTATATTTTGTAAGGTGCTACACGCCGTGCTGCATTTTTTCGCACGGGGTGACGTCACACGTAACTTTAATGGGCTATATCTTTGTTATTTTTTGGTTAATCGCAAAAAGAAAAAATACCTGTCCAATATTTTTTTATAATCTAAAACACGGACTAAATAATATGTAGTTATTTTGACCCTGGAAACTACCCAATTGTACTGGATTTCACAAAAAAAAGAAAAAAATTACTAACCAGATAACGTTGCAGCATAAAGTGAAGACACGGTTTGCTGAACGTTTCTGTAGTTAAGGTTCGCGTCCCTGACCAGGTCCAGGATATTGACTCGTTGTGGCTGTGCCCCGGCCGCAATGCCAGCGATTAAGTGTCCGGCTGACACGGCACCCCACGGAGTGTTCACTACGCCATCCAATAGTGGACAAGTGCTCACAGCAACTTGTTGCTCAGACATAGAACCGCCGTTGCCAGAATTACTAAATTCCACATCGTTATTCGGATCGTAACGCCTCATCTTGCCGTTTCTGTTGGCGGATTTTCTGAAAAGACAATGCAAATTAAAACATTAAAATTCGTAAGAATAGTGAGACAGCTTGCAAAAGACTGCTAAGTAGAAATCGAATCTTAATAACTTACTATCGTGGAAGGGTAGACATTACATACAGACCATTTTTGTTTACTTAGTCTGCTTTATCCCGCTGCTGGGCAAAAGTTTTCTCTATATCTTTCCAGCTATATAGGGATTAGCTACAGATGATTACGTCGAATACTGATAATTTATTAGTACTTACAAGACTGCTGGTTTTATGATTTCAACATCATCGCTGATGGAGCGACCGGATCTCGCAGTTCTAAGAGCACGGTATTGAGATAATTGATTGCAGCTGCTTTCGTCACCTCGGACTCGAGCGTCAACAGTTGTTGACACCATATGGTGAAGAGTACACTGGAATTGTATTAATTAAAACCATTTTAACAAAGCTTTGTGTAAGTGTATTTATAAATAATAGGTAGTTGTTTAAGTATGTTTTTGTTATACGTTTGGTTGGTACACGAACCTTCAGGACTGAAGAGACGGTGTCGTTGTCCAAAACTTGCAGATTGTTGGGGATGAGCCTCGTTAAAAGAAGCCTGTGACGATGGAAAGAAGAGAACGTAGGAGAGAACGGCAGCACATTTGAAGAAGCCATCGAGTTCTCTGACTGATGGTACTCAATTCCATCTTGACGATAACTAGAAGCAATCAAGTAAAATTTGTTTAGATTCCGCTGTGAAACTTCCGAAGCTTTTATAAAAATAATTTATTTATTTTATATTATTAATCTATTTTAACGTCTCTGAACTGTGTTCTTCCGCAAACTAGCGAACACTCATTGTTTAGTAGACAAGCTAAAATTAAATTATTGAATTAAATTATTTTTAAAAACAAGCTTTGATACTGAGTATCATTAGTAAAAAGTGAACTTACGTGTGCAGAAGCACCGTAGAAAGCTGCCTTAAATCCATGTTGACATTAGGGTGGTCCTCTATTTTTCTAATGATGTCAATGAGGACTTGCATCGTGACTGGCGGCAAGTTGTTTCTGTTTAATAGGTCGGGGTTACTGTAGCATTCGCTGAGCGACGCTGCCACTCTTGTCTGTGCCGTTTGCTGCCCTTGCACGCTACCGAGCGCGGCTACCAAGAAAATTGCTAACCAATACATGTCGGTATCTGGAAAACGATTGAAGGCATAGGTAAAGGACTATTATGAATGTACTTCAATTTATTACAAGCTTTTATTTAATGTGAAAATGTAAAAAAGTTTTCAAGGAAAATCGTACATTATGATACAATTTAAGTGCGTTGTCATTGCGACCGAGGCGGAATCCGCACGAGCCGTACGTACGATTTTCCTTGAAAACTTTTTTATCTAATATACTTGGTAATCCGAAATCTTATTTTAACGTTATTAGGGTACCTACTAATAACATTAAAATAAGATCACATACCTACGTACGTACTTAGTAGATTCGCCCTTTTATAAAAAAAACTTTTTACAAAAAAAAAAAAAATTAAACCACTTCAAAAAGTACAAAATCATTTTAATTTCGGAAGTCGGTGTTTGTATAATATATTAGATACCTAATTTTGTCTCTTTGTTATTTAACACTGACTTTCGAAATTAAAATTATTTTGTACTTTTTGAAGTGGTTTAATTTTTTTTTGTAAAAAGTTTTTTATTTTTCACTTTTTAGTTTTGGTAGCACCACTAAAAAGTACCTACCCTTCAGCTAAACATAAATTACCTTATAGCCAGAGTGCATCTCATAACGATTCTATAAATCCCAAAATTGTTATATTACATGAATTTACCTTCCGGCTTTATCACTAGATCAGTTCGATACATCCCCTCCCCCTTTTCTTTCAATCAGTCATCGACTACACTTATAAACAAAGCAATTTTACTTGTTACGACAATTCTGCCATGATTCTATGAGGAGTTCTGTTCCATATCTTCGAAGTTCATGATCAGATCATAACAGTATTTCTATGGGACCAACTTGGAAGCATAACCTTTCAATCACAAAAATTTTTTTCAAAATCAGTCCACAATTGACCGAAATATCGGTGAACATAAATACAAAAAAAATAAAAACATACATTCAGCCGAACATAGAACCTCCTCCTTTTCGAAGTCGGTTAAAAATGAAACTGCGCTTAGTGAGAGTTATTATTAGGGTTCCGTACCACAGAAGGAAAAAACGAAAACCTTGTAAGACTACTTTGTTATCCGTCCGTCTGTCTGTCAAGACCCTTTATCTCGGGAACGCGTGGAGGTGTCGAGTTGAAATTACTGTTTCTCTCTCTATTGAAATCGAAATTGATATTAAACCATTACTCAGATCTGCGTACCAGAAATAAATCATATAAAAATTTTATTACAATAATAAAATTCAATCTTATTGTACCCGACAATAAATAGCGATGACCAAAGACAAGTCCCAGTAATGTCTTCTTAAGAGGGTCCTTTTCCACTCGCCTATCGTAAACATCGAAAATGGTTTAAAAGCTTGTTACTTCATTTAATGAAATCCAACACGGTGTTTGACGAAAAGGCAACGCAAAAAAAGAGAGATAACGCCTGGAAACTCCGTTAGTATTCGGTAATTCCGAGATTTACTCGAAAATTTCGCAAAACATGCTCCAGGAAATAGCTGTTTTTTTAAACCCTTAAAAGTTTTTGGAAAAAGTTGTGATCATTTAGAATCTTAATAAAATTTGCAAGGTCTCTATCTAGAGGATAACTTTTTTGACTTATTTAATTTTTAGGCAAATTATGAAGTGTCAAAGTTTATACAAAACAGAAGATTTTCAGAGGTTTTTACTGGATTAGTTTTACACAAATTTAGAAATTGGTTTCTTTAGAAACCTAGATACACAACAACTGTGTTTCCAAAATATCTAACGAAAAATGTATAATAAAGTCATAATCAGTTATAAGCGGTTGTATGAAAACAGTGAAAATGTGAGTTATGATGCACCACCTTAACGACCTAAAACCATGCAAGGTCATTAACCCAGGAACATTCATATGTGACATTAAAAACGTGTACTCCACCGACGCGAAATTAACCTGTGTAAGTGAGCACCGCCGTGCCCTCGTGGGGGCGATCGGTGGCGGAGACCTCTCGTGCCGGGGCCTTGGTTCAGGCCATGGTCCGGAGCGAGTAGGAGTGGCAGGCGGTCGCCTCCTTCTGCGAAGCAGTAATGCTGGCAGAGGAGGCTGACCGCATCACGGAACGGATGTCATCTGGATGACGTTTAACCCAACGAAAAAAAATCTCTACATCGTGGTTTTTGTATGCCGCTTGGGCAGAGCATCGCCGTGCCCTCGTGAGGGCGATTTGCGGTGGCGAACTCTCGCGCCGGGCCTTGGTACAGGCCATGGTCCGGAGCGAGGAGGAGTGGAAAGCGGTCGCCTCCTTCTGCGAAGCAGTAATGCTAGCAAAGGAGGAGGTCGACCGCATCAGGCAACGGCGCCCTCTCCGCCGCCGCCGGGATTCCAATCCCGATTTCCAGCCACCGTAGACGCGGGCTCGCGGACGGCGAGCTATGGGTAGCTCGCTGTCCGATCGTCCGGTAACTGTCCGGACCGAGCCCAAGACATCGATGGCGCTCACTGTTCCCACGCGTCTCAAGGAGTTGTCAGCAACAGATGAGGTCGGCCGGCCCCAGCTGGGTCGAAGCCTACTGGGGCCAGGGTTATCCGAAAGGAAACTCGTGTCTTGGTTTGAAGGCTAGAAGGAACGGGGTGGGTTTTTAGTCAGTAAGAGTCTGACACTATCTCCCATTCTACCCAAGAGCGGGGGTTGTCATAAGACGATTTTCCCCATCGAAACAAAAAAACTGGTGAAGAAGACCAGAAATGGCCAACGGAATTTCACAATCACGTACATATCACAATGGAGGTAGTTAAGCAACTATGACAATACAAATAAATAAATAGTTCTGAATAAAATTGTTGAAAATATCATCGCAGTTATCTTATGACGATGATGGAGCCGGAAGGTAGGCACTGGAACTTTGTAATTAATCAATGTATCCTAGCCGTGTTTGGGCTTATTGGAATTACTTTGGCTATTACTTTGGCTATAAGAATAGAATAGAATAACTTGATTGTACACCAAACAGTACAGTCTGTATCGCACTGATCTAATGATGGAGCCAGAAGGTACTTCAAAATAATTATAACAATGTATCCTAGCAGTGTCTGGGTTCATTGGAATTGTCATGAGAAATAGGTTCTTTGGCTATGGGTGTATCATAACTAAAAATATTTTCTTTTTACAAAAAAAAAAGATACCGATAAATATAAAACAATTAAAATAAGTCGATGTTTCTGGTTTTGCAGGTTTGCAATTACTTATTGGGAAAGGTCTGGACTAATGATTTACATTCATAATTAATTTAATCATATTTTATTACCGTGTACCTACTGTGTTTGTTATAACATCGCCTCGGACGCGTCTGTAAAGATGTTATAATATCATTTTGTAAATAAATAAATAATAGTAGATTATGATACAAGTGTATAAAGTTGGAGATTACCGCTGAGGCGGTATTTAGATCCGAGCCGAAGGCGAGGATCTTAAGAGAGCCGAGGACGGTAATCACCAATATTCACGTGTATCATACGACGTTTTTCGACACACTTGAGAAGAAAAGTAAACGAAAAATCAGTTTTATTTAGTATATAAAATTTTATTTAGAGAAACAATTGGTAAATGTGCAGTTATAACTAAATATTTTTGTCGGTATAGCGGTCCCATGAGATACATTTACTTCTGGAATACTTTGATTTTCTATTATTTGTGATAGTTCATTAATTGGGTGAAACCCAAGCATTGGATGTACTTGGTACTTCGGTACTAGGAGACTCTATTCGTATTCTTTTTGTAATTTTGGCACAAATGTCGTTCTTGTTTTGAATGGAATCTTCGACGTATGATTCCGCTACATTACTAGATCGCCACCCACCGTGACGCTTTAAAGTGAGTATATCAGCTCCTGAATTAGCCAGCAATGTGGCTGAAGTTCTTCTAAAACTATGTCCAGTGTAAGTCTCAGCTTCTGCTAGACCTGAAAACTTAGCAATTTCTTTAGGCAAAGAACCAAACTTATTTACACCTATAGGCTGACAGGTACATTTTCCATTTTGGTAATTTAGGAAGAAACGGTCAGTTTTTGCTTTCGGAGAACGTAAACTTTCATATTTCTTAACAATTGGATAGAATTAACCATGTATGGTGAATGATCTCGGTATTTTATTTTTTGTGTTATGTATCTTCACTAAAAGCATCTGGCCGTGATTCTCTATGTCCTTTACTTATTTAGATATATTTGTTAATTCTTGTCTAACTTCTACATGCACCAGTGACACCAAATATTAAAGCAACCTGAAAAGAAGGAACAATCATCAACTTTTTATCACACAACATAGGCTGGAGTCGCGTACTTAACACAGAGTATACTGAAAACTAATTTAACTAACCTTAGTAGCCAAATATTGGTTATGTGGAGCATTCTTTATGAATTTCTCAATGTCATCAGATGTTAATACCTTTGATTTTTTTACTTCAAAATCCATCAGACAGTCTCTTTAGATAAACTGTTAAATTAGATTATGTTTTTAAGTCCACTCCATTTTTTGTTCGAACTGTACTTTTTAACATTGAGTAAATACACCATAGAGAGTTAAGTTTGCACCTGGACGATAATTCTTTAAAGTAAGCCATGAATACGTTTTCTGAAAAAGACTGGGTATTTTTGTTGATTTTCCATTGTATGAAATTATATAACAGATATTTTTCCTTTGAGTTTTCTGGTAGTAAACTTTCCATGACGTTATGGGCTTCACATCTTATATCGGGAGGTGTACAGCACAAATCATTTTCCTCATAAACAGTAGATGTAGACATTTTTACAAATTAATTAATTAATTATTGCTTTATCAGCAAAACTGTATTTTTTTTTTTGTAGAATGGCGGCTAAATTTTTTGTTTTTTTCTTATGCGCGCGCATTCCAAATGGCGGCCATAGACTAGCTACTCTAGCTGGACTGTTTGAATAAAAATAAGAATGAGGTTGCTTATATAAAAACAGAAAAATATGTTTTATTTAATGAAAGGTTTTAATAATTAAACATGTAAAAGTTAAAATAGTTTATTTAAACACAAATTAGCATAAAAGAAACAAGTAAGATACTAATTTGTACCTACTATTGAACGCAATACCTAATGTGTTTTTTTTTTCCAATTCAAAGTTTGATTTGAAAACAGAGGTTTAAAAAAAGGTTATCACTACATTATCACACTAGTGCATAATGGTAATCTAAAAGTCATAGTTTGGTTACAAGCAACATTATATACTTAAGTGTAGTGCAATTATAGTCACTTTCTGAGCAAGTGTGTCGAAAAGTTATTTTAAAAGGTTTAGTGTTTTTTTTTTTTGTAGTGAAGCTATTTTTTTGTTAATTATTTCTTAACTCGCAAGTGAGTTAGTTCCATCAGATCTTGAGCGTATTGATAGACCAGTGGAATTCTCCGACGTTTGAGCGCGGATAAAGATTGCACGCAGTAAAATAGCATGTTGTATGCGTTCTTGTGTCGGATTCGCCTAAAATCAGTGTTTTATGTTGTATTGTTATTTTTTTGTCTCATTTCATTTGTTTTGTTTACTAACATTGGCTCTTAGGTATTTTCGTGTTACTAAAAAAATATACAGAGTAATCTGAAATGAATTATTATTAATATAGTTTTTAGTTCTTAAAATAGTGTGCCAATTAAATAGTAAGAAACCTTTACACTATACAGTATTTATAACTGTTAAAACCACTTATAGCCAGAGTATCTACATCTCGTGATAATTCTATATAACTAGCTCCGTTGGTCATTCCTGGTCTTTTTCATCAGTTTCACTTCATGAAATGTTACTTTTTGACTATAAATACTCAAGTTCTCGATAAAAATATCAAAATCACCATATAGTTGCCTATAATATTTGAGGAGTTCCCTCGATTCCTCATGGATTCCATCATCAGAACTGGATTTAAAAAAATAAGATCAATCTCGCATATCCTTTTAGGAGAAAAAACAAAATTGCAAATCGGTTTATAAACGACGGAGTTCCGAGGTAGGTAACAACATAAAAAAAAAATATTAAAAAAAAAACCAAAAAAGTAAGTATAAAATAAAAAACTTTTTACAAATAAAAATTAAACCGAATTCAATGTAAAAAACACTGAAAAGTACAAAATTATTTTAATTTCGGAAGTCGGTGTTAAACAACGAAGAGACGGTATCTACTCGTATTATAGAAACATCGACTTCCGAAATTAAAATTATTTATATTTTTCACTTTTTAGTTATGGTGGCACCACTAAAAAGTATCTACCCTGCAGCCAAACATAAATTACCTTGTAGCCAGAGTACATCTCATAACGATTCTAATAATCCCAAATACGGTTATATTACATTAATTTACTTTCTGGCTTTATCACTAAGATCAGTTCGATACATCCGGAGAGGATATATCGAACTCATGTCCCTTGTCTTTCAGTTAGTCATCGACTACACGTATAAACAAAGCAATTTTACTTGTTACGACAATTCTGCCATGATTCTATGAGGAGTTCTGTTCCATATCTTCAAAGTTCATGATCAGATCATAACAATATTTCTATGGGAGCATAACATAGCATAGCTTGGAAGTATAACCTTTCAATCACCATCAGTTTTTTTTTTTCAAAATCGCTCCACAATTGACCGAAATAACGGTGGACATACATACAAAAAAAAAACATACATTCAGCCGAACATAGAACCTCCTCCTTTTCGAAGTCGGTTAAAAATCAACTGAATTGAGAACCTCCTCCTTTTTTTAATTCAGTTAAAAATAATGAATATTGAATTGTAGTGATGCAGTTTTAAAATGAACGCCTGATTAATAAAACTGGATTTTTTTTCTTTGCAAGTAAGGATCACAATAATAGCTGGTTATTGTTTTATTATTTACTATTATTGATCATTTGAGAGACATCTCGTTTCTGTCGGAGCTGAGTTTTTTTTGAGCATTCACTTTTCAGCTCAATCGGTAATCGGGAAGTGGGTCAAATTTGCAAGATTTGACAGACAGACAAACATCGGGACAGGTGAAACTAGGTGGTAATATAGGGCTCGTGGACACGAATACAAAATATTATCCTTACTAATATTATAAAAGCGAAAGTGAGTTTGTTTGTTTGTTACGTCTTCACGCCTAAATGGCAAAACCGATTTTGATGAAACTTGGTACAGGCATAGTCTATGCCTGTACCAAGTTTCATCAAAATCGGTTTATGCCGCATAGACTATGTCCTGGAATAGGACATAGGATACTTTTTAATCCCGGAAGTATTTTCCCTTGGAATAATTTTCTGCTATCACGGCGGCCCTGTGACGACAAAACACTGCAACCCGGGTTACATTGTTTTATGGTAATACAACGTAAAATAATCTACACGATGTAAGCTTGGTGCGGGTTCGATCTACTATTGAATAACAGTTTCCATTGTCAAAATAACTCAATGTTTCACTTCACGGTAACCTAATATTAGCAGGAATTGTTATTGCTAAACGCTGTACTCTAGATTGCAGCGTTTTACCGTGATAGTAGAAAGGGGTGCGGGCGCGCGGGTGAGGCGTGCGCCGTCCTTGTATTTTGGTAAAACATTGCAAGCTTTGTTTGCTGCGTTTTGTCAAAACAATAAGCCGCAGAGCCAGCACTCAGCAGTTACGCGTATCGTATTGCAGTTTAGTGTTCATCTATCGCTTTATGCAGTTGGGTGGGTGCGTGACAAATACTTAGTTATCAACAAAATGACGAGATATGAACGAATAAAGAAGATGTGCAGTTTGGCAGTGCTAGGAAATAATACACACAGTGAACAGGTAAGTAACGTTTTGTTTAAATTTATTTGTGATAGGTTTGATAGGTAAACATAATTTCATTACCAACTTGATTCCACTTCAGTAGGGAAGTACGTTCCTGATTAACATAACATCCTGTCATACTTCCTATCTCACTAATCATACTTCCTACTGATATTATAAATGCAAAAGTTTGTGAGGCTGGACGGATGGATGTTTGTTACTCTCTTGCGTCAGAACGTCTGTAAGAATCTTCATGAAATTAGCACAGAGATAGATTATTGCCTGGAATAGCCTTAAGGATTTTTAAAATAATAATTGTGCCTAGTAGTATTTTGTGACGGGTCAACATTAAATGATAAGTTTCTACCTACATGACAGTGCAAACCATCTGAGCCAGACGCAGAAGCTCAGTACCAATACAGGAATTTATATCTGTACATTTTGCAAACAAAATTCCGTGCACATGATGACCACAGTTAGCTATAAAATGCGTTGCATCAACTATTGATCGACGTCACTCTATTGGTAGGTTAAAAACAAAAAAGCTCTAACAAACTTGGGTTGTGTTGCAATGAACACATCTGGCGACCACCCTTTTTGTGTTAAATAATAGTAGTTTTTACGTCGAGTAATAGAAAGGGCCGAGCCATATAAGTTTTTTAACCTAGCCGAGAATTGCAAGCATTAATAGCCGTTACGGCACTCGCGCGCGACAGGTCGCGTACTGTATGACTGTACTTATAACTGTTTTAAGTAAGGACTTACAGTAAGATTTACATTGCCTTTGCGACGAATCAGCAAATTTTGATAAAGTTCTTTTATTCCGTTTAGGCATACAACAGTAGAGTGTAGACCTCTTAAAAATTGAATTTTGTGCTAGGATGCTTTTTAACTGTAAATATTTAAATGGATTCTGCATTTTTTGTTTCAGGATGACAGTATTAAAAATAGTCACTTTCGTTTACCATCGAACTGTAAAGAATACGAAGAAATTCCAATCGGTCAGACGAATTTAAAAAGCGACGATACATCTACTATTGAAACTACTGGTATAATTGAAAACAAAAATCACCAATCTAAAATTAATAAGGACGACTTACCACTAGCAATCAAGAAATATAATAAAGAAGCAAAGTTACCTGTCGATCAATGTACTGAGATTTTAAAAATACAATCAGAAAAACACGGACTTTATGAAGACGAAAACATGTCAGTAGCAGTTTCTAACATCGGAAATAGTTTTGAAAACCAAGATTTTCACCTGGATGAAGTAAATGAAGATATCCATTATTCACCACCAACGCATCTACAGCCTGATTTTGTGGAAATGAGAAATGTTACACCTACTAGAATTACAAACGATTATATAAATTTCCAATCCCAAAATAATAATGACACGATACCCCCTGTAGAAGAACACGACCAATTCAGTTTACAGCTGGAAAAGGATAGGATCATTGAAGACGAAGAAATGTCGACAGTAGTGAATTATTTTGAAAGTAATCCTCAAAACCCAAACTTTCAACCGGATGAAGTAGCAGAAGATGAAAGTATTGAACCGCAACCTGCAAAAAAGAAACGTATTAAAGATCCTGAAGATAGACTTAAAGCTAGCAAAGAGAAACATCCAATGGGCACTGCTTGTCAAGATAAATGCATAAGAAAGTGTACAGTAAATATTAATGAAGAACAAAGACAAACTATTTGGGATAACTACTGGAATCTGGATATACAAAGAAGAAGAGATTTTATTTCGCGTAACGTTGAAAACAATAAAATTGCCATACGGTATTCTAACTCCACCAAAAGAAACCACACCTATACGTACAAATTACTTAATCATCGTGTATGCAAAACTATGTTCCTGAGGACTTTAGGCTACACTAATGATCAAGCAGTGCTAGCTGTATTGAAAGCAAATTTCAAGATATCTAAAACTCCACTTTCGGCAAAGATATCAGCAGCGCCCGATTTGAGAGGTCGACACAAACCAAAACATTCGTTTTCCGATGAATATTTAAAAGATATAGATGACTTCATAGAACTATTCCATCCGGCATCATCTCATTATAGATTAGAGCATGCACCCAATAGAAGATATTTGCCATCTGGACTGACGCTCTCTCAAATGTTTCTATTTCTAAAAGAACACTTAGAACGTCAAAACAAGAAGCCATGTAGCTGGTCTGCATTCCACAAGAGGATTAAAAGGAAAAACATTTCAACTCAGCAACCTGTACAGGATAAATGTCCAAAGTGTGAGGCTCATGACGTAGCTCACCCTAAATCTAAGCTACCTAGAGATGAAAATGTCACGGACCATTCATGCCATGAATGTAATTGTGAAGTTTGTTTTCTGTATCCGCAACATTTGGATAATAAAAATATTTCAAGAGCTCACATGAATGCGGACAGCAAGGATGCTGAAAAAGAAAACTCGGGGATCGCGATATTTACCGTAGATATGCAAAAATGTATAACCATGCCACAACTAAATAATAAAGATTTTTTCTTTAGCCGAAAACTGAACCTTTTCAATGAAACCTTTGCCGGGATAGGTAAAGGAAATAAGCCGGCGACGGCGATGTTGTGGCATGAAGGCGAATCAGGTCGAAAAGCATTTGATGTAGCAACGGCATATGTTCTATTTCTGAAAATGTATTGCAGAGATTATAAAACCGTGATTTTATATGCAGACAATTGCAACGCGCAAAACAAAAATAAAATTTTATTCTCGGCATTACTGAGACTAATCAACGATTGCTGCAATGAGATCAAGACTATAAAAATTGAATATCTCGAGCCTGGTCATACTTACATGTCAGCTGACAGTGTTCATGGTTCCATAACCAATAAAATGAACAAGTCGGGTAATTTGTATGATTTAGATGATTACGTTGAGACGTTTAAAAGGTCTCGAAAAAATTTGACATCTCATGTACATGACCACAAAGAAGTTATGCTATTTAAAAGCGAACTGAAAACTGTTTTCCCTAGAAATTACAACATTTCCAGTTTTAAAATTGTAGAATTCCGAAGAGGCAAACCTAAACTGTTCGTAAAAAATAATTACCAAGCTGATGATTTCAAGGAGCTCGATGTTTTGACTAAAGCATTTAAGAAAGAAATCATGAATACTGTAGGAAAAGAAGTTGACATGTTTATGAATGTAGCAAGAAGAACTGAAGCAGAAGGTATTTCAAAAAAAAAGAAGGATGACTTAATAAAACTATTAAAATTTATGCCAAAATCCAGGCATCGCTTTTATGAAGATTTGCTGGTCAATGAAAATATCACCGAAGATTTGGACGAATCTGCTTCAGAAACTTTTACCTAAGCTTATTCTTATTACTTTTTACTTTAAATTTCTTTTTTTGTTCCCTACTTTACAATAAAATTTTATCGTACTTATGACTAATTTTTATTTTATTATTTTACCCTACAAATAAGTACATGTTAGAAATAGTACATTTTGTTAATCTGTACAATTTCTACAATATCTTAAATTCATTTATTTCTACTTTTGGTATGAGTTAATGCAGATAACAATAAAACAGTACTAAGGTCTATTTCTTCAAAACGCAGTAATCAACGATTACATTGTTATGTCACAACAAAGACGAATATTGGCTTGCTACATGCTGTTGTAACAAAACATATTTTTAATTTTTTTTCAGGTTTCTTGATTAGATAGGATAATATGATGTTAAATTGAAATTAAGTAAATATTATTCCAAATAAGTTATAAAAAGAACTATACCATTATCTATACTGGGTAAAATTTGGTAACGAGTTAAAGATGTAAACTTTTAAACTCGTTTTTCTCAAATTGACGTTTTACAGATTACAGCGTTTTGTCCTAACAGGGCCGCGCGGGCGAAGCCGCTGGGAGCAGCTAGTTTACTATAATACAGGAAATAAAGAAGTTTAAAGTGTCAAAAAACCCACCGTAAAGTACTTACTACTAAAAAGTTCGTAATTAGTCACTTCAAGTCTTTTTTTTTGTCCAAACGGAAATTCGGGGGCGAATGGTATAATTTTCAATGATGTCGGGAAGTATTAGCATTTTTAAAGAGGAAAGGGGTTACACGAATAAAAAAAGCAGAACTGTAATGAGGCGCCTAAACGCCCCCTAAAGACCCGGCGCCTATGTGCACCGCACACCCTGCACTATCCTTAGTTTTAATATTATAAAAGTGAGTTTGTTTGTTTGTTACGTCTTTACTCCTAAATGGCAAAACGGATATTGATGAATTTTGGTACAGAGATAGTTGGGACTGTGGAGACGAACATAGGCTATTTAAAAAAAAAATAGTGAGAAAAGGGGGAGACCCTTTTCTCACTATTATTTTTTTTTTATTTTTTTTTGAAGAGGTAAGAAAAGGGAAGAGCAATTAATATTAATAAACGCGAGTAAAAGCTAGTATATAGATAAGTCCGGCCGGCCGGCCCTGACTTGAGATCGCATTGAGCTGATTGAGTCGAGATCTCTTATCTTGTTCGCGAGCCGTGTCTATGTGTGCGTTGCTCGAGCGCGCTTTGTATGTAGATCGTCTTCTGTACCTGCTACTGTTCTCCGAACCGACGCATTGGACGCTTAGCTTAAAGGTGTTCCTTTGATAAGTGCAACATGATAATTTTTAGTTTCATTAGAGCTATCATGTTTTTGTTCAAGATACAGTGAGTGAGTAACTACTTAGATTAAGATAAAAAATTCGATGACGACTCCGGTATGGTATTGCACACCGAATTTTATCAGCAATTTCTGGGAGCGGTCGAGGAAATTACGAGTACTATATCCTTGCTTAATGTTGATTTATCCACTTTTTTACAAGTGAATGATAAATATTTCAAAATACTAATTTTGAAATGAAATGGGCCTAGTGAGAATAGTGAGATAGGCCCATCTCACTTCTGAGCCATGTCTACAAGCTGTTTTCAAGGGTCATCATGAACCGTCTCGCGCGCAGGTTTGACGACTTATGTTTATAGATAATCTTAAAAATATGCAAGGACTCAACGGAAAAAATTTGGAGAAATATGGAGAAAAGTCTTTAACCTTTCAGATACCGTCAATTAGAAACACAATAGTAAGACAATAGATGCGCGGCCACCGGTGGTCGCTTGGGGATTCATGAATTAAACTAAGTTCTGAAAATATATATCTTCACTGATGTCCTGAAGATTGCTACAATACGTTTATGAGCAGACGAGATGTGATGAAAGATTTGCCTCCGTCTGGTAGGCCATCAAAGTCTTCATCTGTAGCGTGAAAAAGAAGTCCTCGTTCAAGTTTGAGAGAGATAGCTGCTGAACTTTCCGTGTCTCACGAGTCGATCCGTAGGTATCATTTGAAACATTTACTTGAGTATAAAACATGTTCCCACTTGACTAATTCCAAAAGATTTGAATTTTTTCCCTGCTAAAACGAATCGATTCCAACCCAACAATCTTGAAGTACATTATTAGTGTTGGCGAGACGTGCTGAAGTTGAAATCATGTTGACTATTTTATTTGACTATCGCGGTGTTATGCTCTTGGTATTCTTGCCGGAAGGCTAAATTGTAAATAAAGAATATTATATACGGCATTTGAGAGAACAAATAAAATAAATTTGGAATCATAACTAACATTTTGCAATCGATCTATCTAAACACAAGATCTAGTAGCCTACTAACTAGGTACTATTTTAACTTCTAATAAGCAGGAGTAGAGCACCACCGTGTTTTTGTGGGGGCCCTCGGCGGCAGCGATCTCTCGTGCCGGGCCTTGGTACAGGCCATGGTCCGGTGCGAGGAGGACTGGCAGGTGGCCGCCTCCTTCTGCGAAGCAATAATGCTAGCAAAGGAAGCAGCGCACCCCAGCCGCTGGGATTTTGTACCCAATTTTCGACCACCGTAGGTGCGGGCTCGCGGACGGCGAGCAATAGTTAGCTCGCCGTCCGACCGTCCGGCAACCGTTCGGACCGAGCCCAAGTCGTCGACAGAGGGTAGTATTCCATGCGTGCCTCAAGAAGTTGTCAGCAACAGCAGGGTCCCAGCAGGGTCGAAAGAGATCCCCGGGGCCCTGGAACAATGGCAAAGAAGGAACAGGACTGGGTTTTTAGTCAGTAAAAGTCTGTCAAACTTTTTTTTTATTTTTTTTTTTATTATGTATCCTGCTTAGCACTGCAACCTGTCATAAACATTTAGCCATTCTTTTGTTTGACTATGTCTGGGCATTTATCGGTTACGGTACTCACGGTTCTATAGGGAATCGGTTTGACGGTTTATAAGATTTGGAACGCTGTTCCTTCTCAGTCTTGAGTAAATTATGCTTCCAGAACCTGTTAGTCTAGCAGCTAGGGCATTAACATGTGTTGTTAACTTTTGTTGGTAGTTTTTGCTACGCGCAGCAATTTCTTGTTTCATAGTGTTGAGACCCAGGTCGAGCAGTATGTATTTGTTGTGGATGCATTTTGGTATATTGAACAGGGACCTCATAGCTTTAGTCTGAAATCTTTCCAATATTTCGATGTTGCTATTGCATGCTGTTCCCCAAAGCTCAATACCATATGTCCGAACTGGCTTTAAAATGGTCTTGTAAACTGCCATTTTACTTTCGTTGTTTAATTGAGATTTTTTACCAATCAGCCAATACATAGAACGAAGCTTTGCGTCTAGTACTTTTCTCTTGATCCAAATATGTTTCTGCCATGTCATTCTCCTATCCAAGTGCATGCCAAGGTATTTCGCAGTGACATCATGAGGAATTGGTTCGCCGTTCAATATAATAGGGGGACAGTCGCCTTTTCTAAGGGTAAAAGTAACGTGGATCGATTTGCTGTGATTTGCTTTAATTATGTCGTTAGCCAGTTTTAGACCTCAGTTACGAGTTTTTGGAGGTTTGCTGATGCAGTTACTGGGTTGGCATTTACTGACATTATTGCAGTGTCATCCGCGTATGTAGCAATAAAAGTTTTGTCATCGATGGGGACGTCAGCAGTGAAGATGAGATACAATACGGGTCCTAGAATGCTCCCCTGGGGTACCCCTGATTTGATCTCAAACAAATCTGATGTAATGTCGTTTAGCTTAACCTCATAGCATCTGTTATCCAGGTAGCTTTTCAGTAAAAAGTAGAAGGAGTGAGGCAGGTGTTTTTTTGATTTTAAACAGAAGACCGTCATGCCAGACTCTGTCAAAAGCTTGACTTATATCCAGAAATACAGCCGAGCAGTATTTCTTATTCTCCAGTGTGTGTCCGATTGTATCCACCAACCTGTGAACCTGCTCAATAGTTCCATGTTGTTGTCTGAACCCAAATTGGTGCCCAGGGAGAATAGTACTCAGGTAAGGTTGCATCCTATTAAGAATAACTTTCTCGAACAATTTCCCAAGCAGTGGAAGGAGACTAATTGGCCTGTTAGTCTCAAAATTAAACTTATCAAAATTTGCCATTAAAGTATGGTTTGAGACATGCTTAACTCAAAAATTCAAAATACTCACATAGGTAGGTACTTATTTAATTCAGAAATCCGTCCTAAAACCCTATCTCAACCCCAAAAATATCAGCATCAAAGGCATTATTTATATATATTTGTAAGAAATCGTAAAATTGGTAATGAGTATACCTAATGTCGTTATAAGATTACTCTTATCGGAAAATGCAATCAAAATTAGAAGGTTGCCAAATTGTAGGTATTTGTTTGCTCGCTCTACTTTTGATAACGACACTATTTTATGTCGGTACTATGTCGGTACTGATAGGGCGCATTTTCATGAATCATATACCTATGAATTATTTGTGAAGTAGGTACTTGCGACACTGTTCACGATAAACTATTTCGATAATTCGATATTATTGAATGTAGGTACTGAGAATTGATTGTTTTTAAGTAGATAGATCCTGTTATAGTCATCCAGCTCATAGGGCGGTTGGGAGGGCGTGTTAGACTTTTACTGACTAAAACTATACCTGCCTAGTGTACCTACATACTACATATTATATGTTCTTATACAATATACTTATACTTTACGTCGACTTTACGTGTCAAGCCCTTCGATCTACAGTAGGCTTCGGCCCTGCTGGGTGCCTACGGTTTGGTGATATCTCCGCCACCGACGCCGACGAGTCGGACACGGCCTAGATGGTTACCGGACGGCCGGACGCTCATCGTGCGCAAGTCCACGCCTTCGATATACTTGTCGACGTGTGCTCACAATCGAAGCGGTAAATGGACAAAGGTGTTAACTTGATACTATTACGATTCTCTAGTATAGGTATACCGATATAGGTACTTGATTGACAGTTAAAACCTTTGCTAGCATCTGTAACTATGTAACGAATTATAATTGGGATGTTTTAAATCCATGGATCGATTTACCATCAGTTAAAACCTGTGTTCATGCAAAAAACTCGGATTTTTTGATTTTGTCAGATAACACCTTTGTCCACTTAACCCTACAATCGGTTATATAGTCAATATAGCCATGATATCCGTGGTTATAGCCATACATAAATTTGTACTTAGGTATAGGTACATAATAATGAATTCTTTGTAACTAGATTGTGTTTGATCAACGCCGAAGATAAGTAGGTACTGTATTGATTACCTCAATGTCACACTATTATTAGAAAGGCGTGAGTGTGTGTGTTTGTAACTTTTTCACACTCGAACGGCTGAACCGATTTCGATTCCACTTGGTACACGGGTACTCTATGTCCTGGAATAGCGCATAGGATACTTTTTATCTCGGCAGTATGTCCATTGGGATAATTTTCTACCATCACGCGGGCAAAACCACTGGCAGCAGCTAGTACTTATAATAATATCATAAATGAGTTCTCAAAATGTATTACTCTACGTTTAACAATGACACATCGATAGCCTAACCTAGCTTTAACTTTCTGTCTAATCTAATTCATGGTAATTTAAAAACTACAAAAGTAAAAGTAAGTAAATAAATAAATAATTTGAGTCAAGAAATTTAACTAGTTTTGCCATCGATACGCTAAGAAGAAATCTGTAGCTTGAGCACCGCTTCATTCTTTGAAGAACCTAAGCTGAAACGATTGACACACACCTCACCTCACAGACACAGACCTCATCCATCAGTCATCATGAAGGCCAAGAGCGGAAAAAAGATAAAAGGTCGTCAAAGCAGAAAACTTTAGGACATCGGTGCCTTAATTAGCCTTTTATACGCCTGGTGCGAGCTTATATAACTGCTAGATAATATGAAATAATCGCTCCCCTCCAGGTATTGACCCGTTTTGGTTGCAAGACCATGGGCGAAATGGCCCCTCGCCCGCGGCTTAGCACCCAAGGGTCCTCCCACAAGCGCGGGCTCTTTAAGATTTTTTTTTATAATTGATAGGCTAGTGTTTAATTAACCTCTATTATACCGGATAGTAAGCAAAGATGTGGTCGAACACTGGATAGCTCGCTGCTTTTGCAATTAAAGAAAAAGGCTTCGCTGATGTTCCTTCGCCTACGTCTAACTGAGTCCACGCTACGCTCTGCTGCGCCCTGTGCCTGAGCACCACTGACAGCGTCCAATTTACGGCACTGTAGGCGATTGGAGCATCTATACACAAAATATACAGATACAGAAGCCAATCTACATACAAAGCGCGCTCCAGCAACGCACTCATACGCCCGTATTACAGAACGTTACTCAAAACTCAAGCGTTACTTAAAACTAGTTTCAAACAATCAAATGGCTTGAATCTAGTTTTATGTAATGCTTGAGTATTGAGCGATGTTCTGTAAATACGGGCCATGGACACCGCTCTCGGACACGATATCTCGGAGCACCTCGGCCCGCTCGTCGAACAGTTCCGGCTCAAACGCTCATTAGTGTGCGTCCACCGAGCGTGGGTATAAAAAGTGAAGTACATACCTACATTCATGAGAATGTCTTCTGTACCTACTTATCTATTTTGTGATTTAGATGTTTTAGTAAAATCTTTTGAAGCCACGTGGTCATTAATACCTACAGATATTGAAGCAATCGTGTTAAACAAAACATGAATTACTTCACTCATCTTTAAATTATGCTAATAATGGAATGATTCAATAGAATAATTTTTAATAGGTGACACAATATAGGATGTACATACCTTAATAAGAGTTAAACCACATAGGACCTAAGTAATCGGGCTTCTATTTATTCAGAAGTAGGTAGGTAAATAGGTAGGTACTTAGTTCCATCAATCCCCCACACAATCACAAGAAATCTAGGTAGGTATCTACATTAGGAAAGCAAAATAGTTTAAAAGTGTAACCACGTCCCTGGAACGCAAAGTGCTACCGAAGAAACACGGGTGGGTTTAAGTCAGTAAGTCTGAAACTGGTTCGCGTTCCACCCCGGGCAGGAGACGTTATTTGATGCCAATCCCCTCTGGTTATGTTAGTACATAGTAAAGGAAAGAGGACTAGCTGGAAGCATCACTAATTACCTCTTCCTCACATAATATAAGGTAACTAATCGGCGACGTAATCAACAATCATAGTTCTAACCTGTTGCAATGCAATCTTTCAAAAACCAAAAAATATAATGTAGAACGTAATAAGCACTTACATTCGAGTAAAATCACCGTCAAAATTTCTTATAGTCCGTCCTCAGAACACAGAATATAAATCACATGACCATATAAATAAAGCGAAACTGTAAAACACTAATTAGGTAATTTCACTTAAACAGCAGCAAAGCTATGAAAACCTTGCCTAGTTAAGGCGCGCCCAACCAACACTAGCTAACTTGTAACATAAAGGGTGCCAGGTACATGATAAGATAATGAAAACAGGTCTAGATAAATTCGTAACAAATGATAGCTATACGATGCTGATATCTGTTTTTTCCAGCGATTACAGAGATAACACCTGATTATAGTAGGACTTGCACCGGATTCACTTCTATTTCAATAATAAATATAAACTTACATAAACGAATACGTGCTGTAGATATTTTATCATTATAAACCTATATTTACTGGCCATAAACTAATCATTCAAACGATATTTAGGTACGAATTATCTGTAATTATAGCAAAAAGAAATAAAATATACGACGAGGATGGGATTCGAACCCACGCGTGCAGAGCACATTGGATTAGCAGTCCAACGCCTTAACCACTCGGCCACCTCGTCACTTGACAGCGAGTGTAAATTTTGCGATCAGTTTGAATAGGTAAATAGATTCTATTCAAATAATCATTTGACTATTACAAAAATTTTATTATATCTTTTAGTTGTCATAAAATGTGTTATATAAAACGCAAATATGCCAAATCCATAAAAATGTGGCAATACCTATTTCATCTAATATTGTATAATACGGCATCTACATTTGGGTCTTGGAATCATTTGCTAAATAGTTAGGCTATCTGAAAATTAGATTGCGTGTTCAATATGGACTCGAGTCGTTAAAGTGAAAAAACAATATAGCCATCATAATATCATCATCATCTTCCTGCCCTTATCCCGTTTTATTTGGGGTAGGCGCAACACGTTTTTTTTTTCATTGCCATCATAATATATATAATACAAATTAATTCAACTGTTTAATAGCGACATCTATCGGCTTTTCTGCGAACTATATTAGATTTGATTGACGGTTGGGTGTACTTGGTTATTTTTACATCCAATAGATGGCACTGGCGTATGCATTGTTGGAGTTTTATCATCAGGGTCAGTTTAGAATTCATTATTTTAACCGTATAATGTACAAAAATGTACTCTGGTTCCAAATTTCAATTCACAACACTAAGTTAAGACTTTGATCTATCTCTACCAACTTCTGTAAAATTGGAAAGCTACCTAGGTAGGTACCTACCTACCTAATGAATCCGAATCGCTGATATACATATAGGTAGATTTAAGTAGGCACCTAGATACTTGATCAAACTATATTTACAGTAGCTAAATTGGTTGAATTGATTTACTCTTTTACAACCATAGATATTTCATAACAACATAATATGTTTACACCCCAATTTACCTAAGAAAGAAGAACACTTGTCTTGATAGGTACTTAGCTTTCGGTTTAGGTTAATAAAATTTGGTAACATGTTAACACAAGAGAATAGGCACCTACATAGGGATCGCAAGCTCATGCTCAATAAAAAAATTCGAAGGGGGACACGTTGCCAGGCAACCGATCAGACGGAAAGGCCTCCCTTCATCCCCTCCATTCATAAATGACCCACACGCCAACAATTTTCATATATAACTAAATATATTAAATAATGATAGGTACACTGCCACCATAAGGAAAAAAGACGTATCTAACATTTTTGTCAAAATTGAGTTACCTACATAAAAATTCGAAATCAGTAAAAATTGGCATCTACCTACTAGTATTTTTATAAACCGCATAAATTAAACGGAACCCTATAAATCTAACTGTTAAATACGGGGCATTTGCGGTATGAATCAAATATTACTAAAATGAAAAGACACTTCTGTCGTAGGTACCTACACTAAGTTGAAAAAACGCATTTTGGTGGACACGTTTTATTTCTTTAAAAAATATATACCTAATTCATCATAGAATGAAAAGACACTTCTGCATGGTCATACGAAGAAAATACTGTTCTACGTAGATGTGCATTTTAGTGTTACGAAAAATGGGAAGGCGCCAGTGGCAATAGTGCCTTGCCTACTTAGTAGGTATTGTTAGTTGTGCGGGGCGAAGTGGGGCTCGCGGTTGGAATACTGCACTACAGTTGCGTCCAGGCTCCAGGCAATCAGAGTGCAACACGCGCACGCGACTATTCGAGCTATAACTACGGAAAAATCGTAAGTCAAACTTCCTCAAATCATAATTTGTATATATTTAAGCATACCCATGAATAATTTAAGATAAATTAAACTGCAAACGTATCAAGTGACACTTCCAAATAAATACACAACTAGGTACTTTTATGTTGAAATACCTATTTGAAATTTATATGAATCTGTTAGAAAACAATATCTTACTCTAGGAAAACCCTTCTTTCTCAAATTTGTTTACATGGTTGAATATCTACTATTACAATGAAGAGGTTTGCAGTTTATATACTAACTATTACTATAACGGCCCGTTCACGACTTCGGTCTTAGCGGCGCGCAGCGCGGCAGGCGGCGCGGCGGCGGCAAGAGGTGCGTTTTACACGCCACGTACCCTCAGTAGCGGCGAGCGGCAGCGGCCGAGGTGGACGTATTTAGGTAGTCGGGACGTGCTCAAAATTATGGCGTTATCAAAATTATCCCTTCCGTGTACAGACAATATAATTATGGTCGCTGATACTACGTTATTATGTTATCAATTTAAATTAAACTTACCATCATATTCCGGAAAACGTTGTTTTATTTCTTCCCACAACCTTTTTATAACGTTTTTATATTTATGTTAGGGATGTTTTGACATCCATATAGGGGGTCGATTTAAAATTTCAGTAATAAGCGCCTCGGTATCTATTACCGCCACAAAATCGTCTAAAATTTTTTGTATATGAGTTCGCCGCCGAGTCCGTCACACCTACACCGCTAGCCGCGCCGCTCTGTTTCGTGGCGTCGCGCTCATTCACTTGTACTTTTGATCTCGCCGCTCCCCGCACCGCGCGCCGCTGCAGTTATTCGCTCTGACAAAACCGCGCGCATTTTCGCTATGAGCGGCGACTCGTGGCGTGCTTCAAACCACAGAACAGAAAACATAGGTAGAAGTGCCCCTAACGTGGCTAAGCACGGGAACCAGTGTCGCCAAACTCACACATTTGCGTATCAAATTGTACATTACACACATAAAAAACAGTAATATGATTGGCTACGAAGCTACGAATTACAAACTTAACTTTTACAAATCATATTCTTATTGCTTTCATAAATTAGGTCTTATTACAACGTAAGAAAGTTGCTTCAAACCACGGAATAAAGAAAAGTAGAGGAAGTGCCTCTTAGATATCGCGCGTTTGTCAACAGCAGGCGAAATTCGCCTATTACATATTATATACTAGTGCAGGTGAATATGGCATCTATTTCAAAGGCACTAGCGTTCTGAATAGAATAAATTGGTTACAGCGCCATCTAGCGTTGAGTAGCCGAACTCGTTGTAAATTGGTTAAAACTTCTTTATTGTTTGTGTCATGTCAAATAATAACAACTTTCTTACGTTGTAATAAGACCTAATTTATGAAAGCAATAAGAATATGATTTGTAAAAGTTAAGTTTGTAATTCGTAGCTTCGTAGCCAATCATATTACTGTTTTTTATGTGTGTAATGTACAATTTGATACGCAAATGTGTGAGTTTGGCGACACTGGTTCCCGTGCTTAGCCACGTTAGGGGCACTTCTACCTATATTTTCTGTTCTGTGCTTCAAACATTTTCATACATATTTTGTTCTTAACGCTCGCCGCCCCGCACGCCGCTGCCGCTCGCCGCGCTACGGTCGTGAATGGGCCGTAAGACGACAGCGTCTAGCGCGAAATTTAATTTTCCTTACGTTTTTTGCAATTTGCAGGTCAGTGTCGGATTGTATTTTCGTTAAAATATGATAGGACCGTAAATATTAAGTTTAATTGAGTTATATTCATTAATAAGATCAATCCAATCCTTAATAGTAGATTATGCACCGAGGGGCTAAAGTTGTGTCTTATGTCACGGGCGTCATATTGAATCTCGAGCGCAATGAAGGATTTGGGATTTAATTCACGAGCAAAGCTAGGGAGTTAATACAAGAATCGTGAATGCAGCGAGGGATTCAAGCTAGCCCAAGGCAAAGACACCTTTAGCCCAGAGGAGGATACTCTACTTTTTACACCTACTGTGAGAAAATAATATTCACATTATTGATCAGCGGGTCATAATGAAATCCAGTACAACATTATTGACCGGTTGTGCCCCCGGCGCATAGATATAATATATTTCTATGCCCCGGCCACTAATGACTTACTTTAGGTTAAGGTTGCTTGACATATAATTTGACATTTTCGAGCAGGTGGTGTGAAAAGCTCATTTTATCTTTAATTGAAACACTTTTTCATGAATTAGACATTCAACGAGTTAAAATGAACATAGACATGTTTTGATGATTAGAATGTTTATAATTCCGTAAATAAAAATGAATGAAATGAATTTGCGGCCGTAATACACGGCCGCAAATTCATTTTTTAAATCACATTTTGTTCAATGTAGGTACAACCTGACACTGGCAAAAAAAAAACGTAAGAAAAGGGATTTTCTTCCAGTTTTTTCATTTCTATCCTCCTGCGCCGGTATTTCTTTTTTAATTTGTTTATTTTGTTTTTTTCAGTGTGACAAAATGCAACATAATCGATACTTAAAAATATTTTTTTTGGTGCCATCAACCAGTTAATTCCCAGAAGTCAAACCTGAATACGAATCATGAGCTGCATTTATCCTCTACGAACGAAAATATCGCTTTGAATGATGCGGATTTTCATAACTGCAGCTCAAACCTCTTGATTTCATTTCAGACGATTCCGTTTTTGATCGTTTTGAGTTCTGATCTGTCAAAATGTTTAGTTCAGAAGATACAGATTCTTCTACATATACCATCCCCTATTCACAGTCAATTAACATTACGTACTATCCCTGTGTCATCTGAAGTCTCAAGCGACAAACATATGCCACAAAGTCAGAAAACGAAAGAAGTATGATGAATCACCGGCGCAGAAACAAGAAATTAAAAAACTGAAAGATATGGAATCAAATGGGGTGTAATGATGGTTGTAAACAAACTGTTATACGAATGTGTGATGACACAGTGTCATCTGTACAGTTTAAAACTTTGTGTTCGGAGAGGCAATTGTATTTGTTTTTAAATATAAGTATACCATATAAAGCTGTGATTATTATTAATATTAAGTATCATTATTACAAACTTAGACTGTTGTTATAATTTTTTTACACCACCTGCTCGATAATGTCGTTTTATACGACTCACATTTTCACTGTTTTTCATACAACCGCTCATAACTGATTAAGACTTTATTAAACATTTTTCATTAGATGAACAAGTTGACTCAAAATTCAAACTGGCCACTAACAAAAAAAAAGAAAATAGAATAAAACCTGCTTACTGACGGGAGGGCTATAGAAAATTTAAACTATAGAATCTTGGAGTAGTGAAGTTTGTTTGTTTGATGAACTTGTAAATATAATACTTATATAGGTATCTCTAATATATATGAATTGGTCGATCAAATTGTCCTTTAATTATCACACAGATGGTGTAAAAAGTAGAGTATGCAACACGGGGATAAAGCTGTCTTTGTCTTGGGCGGCTTCAATTCCTATCTCTCAGGTTTCTTTATTAATTCCCTCGCGACGCTCGGGAGTCATTTATCCCTCAAATCCCTCCTTAAGTTTAATCCCTCACTAACGATCGGGATTAAACTTAGCAACCTTCCTTTCGTTCGGAATTCAACATGCGGCCCGTAGTCAGATAAACTACTATTGTTTTTGGAAGAGTTTTTAATTTATGTTGAAAGAGGTTGTACCCACAGAACACAGGAATCATACAGTAGATAGAAGGAGTAAGTAGGCGGGGCGCGCGCGTACCCCGAGGTTTGCAGAGATACGCTTAGGTTCCATTGCATCATATCGCGCGGGTAGACCGCGCGAGACGTTAACTTTAAGTCCGTGTTACTTTATTGTTTAAAAATAGATGTTATTTGTTTTTAACCCTTCAGATACCGTCAATTAGAGACACAATAGTAAGACAATAGATGCGCGGCCACCGGGTGTCGCTTGGGGATTCATGAATTAAAACATTACTACTCATAAAAACGTACTAGTACCTATGAAATTTCAGTGACATTGTTATCTAATTTAAAAATTAAAAATTCTAAAAATACTAAAGCAAAATTTCACTCAAAAGTTTCAAAACCAAATTGGGAACATTATGTTACTAAACTAAGTGAAAAGTTTGAATTAAGCATTATAAAACTAAGTACAAACATCAACAAAAACACGACCGAAATGCTATGAAAGTGATCAAAATAAACACTAAAAATTACCAACAGTGACTTGTGATTTTGTGCAAAAATATTTTTTGTATGAGTCACTCTAACGGACAACTTTGATTTAAGACAAATACAAGTCGTATCAGGTGGACTTTTTCGCCCAGACAGCGGCAGACACGTCTAGTATATGCGAATGTTATCACCGAGCCCCGAGTTCGCGTCCCAGTGAGAACAAAGTTGGAAGAGTTCCGCTTTTTGACTTTTTGCATTTTTATTCGCTTAGACCATTTGTTTTTTTTTTCTTTCTCTTTCGCAACCTGAAAAGTTATTATAAACAAATATTGAATTTGAACAATATATCAATTTTGGATCAAACACCGAACAATACAAAAATGAATGTCACAATACGACCAAAGCGATTACATAAGGTGAAATCAATAGAATCTATATGTTCATCACTTAATTCTTCACCTACGGAACCACTCACAAGAAGCTTAGATTTATCTACTGGCCAAGATATAGATTTACTGGAAAAAATTAGGACCGAAAACCAATTCTTATCTGAGCAGTTACAAATTGCAAATAACGAAATAGAAAATCTCCACTAAACCCACTAAAAAATCTTGTTCATTTTCAAAAACGACAAATAAACTCTCTTATGAACATATGTACTACCCCCCCTACACAAAATGTCAAGAACCAGATACAATCAAAAAGAAGAAAATCAAGAAGAATGCTGATTGACAATTCCAGATTTGCAGAACCAGATTTGTTATTGACGAAGTTCAGCTTTTAAACCAAGAAACTGAAGATCCAGTGGCGGTTTTTAATGAGATTTCAGTCAACCAAACAAATGCATCGGAGGAAGGTGACTACAATATTCACCAGAAGCATGCTGATAATTTAAATAAGATTCACATATTTGGAGGAGAACAATGCCGGGGACAGATAGTTAGCTTACTCATTCGCGACTAAATGGAAATACCTAAAATACTCTTTTAGTGGATTAATAAAACCTGGGGCTAGATCTAAAGAGATACTTAGAGGAATCCACGAAAACCAAACTCAAATTAAAGAAAAAGACAGAGTTATATTATCTATAGGAGAACACGACGTAAGTCCCACACAGGTGATGACACTTCAGCAGTTTTAAAACTTCTGGAAGATCGACATGTTTTTGTAACAAGCATAATAAGTAGTAAATATTTAAATGAAAAATTATTGAATAATATGCTAAAAATGATTTGTAACGAATTCAAAAATTGTCAATTTATAGACTTAAGGTGGTGCATCATGACTCACATTTTCACTGTTTTTTCATACAACCGCTCATAACTGATTATGACGTTATTACACACTTTTTATTAGATATTTTGGAAACACAGTATCTTGTGGATATTATCTAGGTTTCTAAAGAAACCAATTTCTAAATTTGTGTAAAAATAATCCAGTAAATACCTCTGAAAATGTCCTATTTTGTATGAACTTTCACACTTCATAATTTGCCTAAAAATTAAAAAAGTCAAAAAAGTAATCCTCTAGAGACCAACTTCTTCCAAAAACTTTTAAGTGTTTAAAAAAAACAGCTATTTCCTGGAGCAAGTTTTGTGAAATTTTCGAGTAAATCTCGGAATTACCGAATATTACTAACAGAGTTTCAAGGCGTTACCTCTCTTTTTTTGCGTTGCCTTTTCGTCAAACATCGCGTTGGATTGCATTAAATGGAGTAACAAGCTTTTAAACCATTTTCGATGTTTACGATAACCGAGTGGAGAAGGACCCTCTTAAGTTTAGGAAATGGGTATGATAAGGACAATATTAGTACATATTATGATTATTATAGCAAGGTGGACCTCAATAAATTATGTAACCAAATTAATTTAGCAATTGACTATAGTGACTATAAGCAAACCTATTTGACGTATAATAATAAAAAAAATAAAAACGTACATACTACGGGGCCTATATCCATTCCAAACAATGAAAATAAATATCTAATAAATATTCCAAAGAAAGGTACAATACCCTATTATTTCCAATTACAATCTCAACAGAATAGGCACACCAGTATAGAAGTTTCTAGTACATTATTGGAAAATAAACCAAAAAAGAGCACAATCCCCTATTATTTTATAAAAACTATTAAAACCGTGCCAGTTAGCGAGCCACATATTGATAATTTTTTTCGTTCCTAATAAAAACACTAATTCTTTTTTTCATATTTTTCATCAAAATATAGCGGGGTTATTGTGCAAAAGAGATATTCTTGAAATTAAGCTTACTAATCTACAGATTAAAAAAATTGTCCCGCATGTACTGTGTTTTAGTGAAACATTCTTAATAAAAAGTGACGTAAAAAATGCTAAAATTAATGGCTATGGTCTAGCATCAACATACTGTAGAGGAAAAAAGCGAGGCGGTATTTGTATATTACGTTATGAAAGGGGTAAAATACAACGAATTAAGTATTATATACAAAGTTTTGCTCGGGAAATGATCTTCGAATGCTGTGGGATTGAGGTACCAACTTTAAAGATGGTAATAACATGTATTTATCGTACACCTCAATCGAATGTTGAGTTATTCTTGAAGTATTTTGACACACTATTATATACCTAAGTTATTATTTAATAGTAAATTCAACAGACACAAAATTATACTCTCAGGGGATTTTAATATTAACACACTCAAGGAATGCAAAGCTGTAAAAAGTTTTAATTACATTATACAAAATTATGATTTGACATTACATATTAATGAACCAACAAGACTAAATACCTGCATAGATCATATAATTAGTAACGTGAAAAAGGCATCTGGTAGAGTATTGAAACTGGGACTATCCGATCATGACACAGCACAGATGTTAGACTTGACGATAAAAACCAAAATGTTTCAATCGTCAAAATATTACATAATAAAGAGAGATTTTTGTCAGGATAATATTCGGAAATTTTAGGAAAGTTTGGAAAGCTTAACGTTTGATGATGTGTATAAGGAAACTAATCTGAATTTAGCCTTCAATGTTTTTCATGATGAGTTGTGTTTGTTTTTTGAATTATGTTTTCCACGGATTAGAAAAATGATTATGACAAAGTATCGCGATATAAATGGTGGTAATGGTGGTGGATTACAAAGGGATAGCGACTTACCTGTAAAACCAAACGAAAACTAAGATTTAGATTCTATAATAAACGCACAAAAGAAAATAAAACTACCTATCACAACACAACTATTCAGCTTTGTTGCGGCGGTGTATATCAAAGTCACAAAAAATTACTAATGAAAATTTTATAACTAAATCAAACAATGTCTGTAAAGCGGCTTGGAAAGTCATTAACGATGATACGGGGAATAATGCTCGTCAAGAATTTGTAAAGGAAATAAAAACTCACAATGATACGGTAACCAGTCCATATGAGATAGCAAACAAATTTAATAACTATTTAATACAACTATCGAACAGCGATAATGGAAACATTCAAAACACAAACAAAAATCGTACAAATAATAGTATATTTCTTACACCAATAGAAGACATTGAAGTTGCAAACATTATTATGTCTTTAAATAATACCAGCTCGGTTGGTTATGATGGTATCACAACTGAAGTTTAAAAAAAATGTATCGTGAGTATTGTTCCCGTGTTAAGATATCTAATAAATTTATCCTTCGAGCAAGGCAGTTTTCCTAGCCGATTAAAGAAATCAGTAGTAAAGCCATTGCAGGAGATAAAACGGAAATGAGTAACTATAGACCCATAACTTTAATTCCAATCATATCTAAAATATTTGAAAAGGCCATGCACAAAAGATTATCATCGTATTTGGATAGATTTGAAATAATTAAAAAGGAACAATATGGCTTTCAAAAAGGAACATCAACCACACGTGCGGCATTTGATCTAGTGCACAATATTTTAGTAAGTGTTGATAAGAAAAAGCAGCCCATGGTGACATTTTTTGACATATCAAAAGCTTTTGATTTTGTTTCTCACAACCTGCTACTAAAGAAGTTGGATAACTATGGTATTAGAGGCCCAACGTAGAATGGATAAGACAATACTTATTTAATCGTGAACAATGTGTCGAAATATCTTGTGAGCAAAATGCAATGGTAAAACAAGTAAAGTCTGAGTATCTTGTTAATAGTTATAGCGTTCCGCAAGGAAATATCCTCGGACCACCTTTTTTTCTTATTTATATTAATGATTTACCTGACATTATTACCAATAAATGTATACTATTTGCAGATGACATCTCTATCATATGGACATACGACCATGAAATTAATAATGATTTTGATATTGAAATAAGATTTAGTTGTAGGGTGGTTAGTAAAGAATAATTTACAAGTAAATATCAGTAAAACTACTTTTATGCAATTTCAGACCCGTGGACCTAAGATCATTCCAAGGCATTTTATTTATTTTTTTATTTTATTATAGTAGGAAAACAAACAGTATATTAACAACTAACAAAACAACAAATTATGCAACTATTAACCAATGACATGTTTTCACAATTAATTATCTATGAAGAGCATGCTTGAGAGAAAAAAATAAAATAAATAATGTTGGTATTTGGTATGCACTTTAAAAATACGACACAATCACAACAATAGATCTTGCAGGACAAACTAAAAACGGTTATCGAACCAAAGTTTGGTAAGTATTCGACTAAATACACGCGGCTTAGAAGTAAATAAGTCAAGTTCAGAAAAGTCAACCAAATTATTGTAGGACTTTGCGCATCTTATAAAGAACGAATTTTGTATGTAATTTGTGTAGCAGTGGGGAATGTTAAGAAGAAGAAAGGGTATTCTAGCAGATCTAGTGGGGGCGCGTAAATTAATCTTGGAGAGAAGTTGCGGGGCGTCGATGTATGATTGTACCAATTTAACGAGGAAAGAGATATCTGATATTCTTCTTCTCTCCCCAAGTTGTGGTAAATGGTACCTTTTGCATCTCAACTCGTAATTATGATCGCGGATTTTACACTTATACTGTAGGTATCGCGTAAAGTTTCTCTGGACAGATTCCAATCTTGAGATATAGGTGTCATACATAGGATTCCAAACCTGCGAACAGTATTCGAGTGAGCTACGGACGAAGGAACAGTACAAGATTTTGATTATTTTGAGATCTGTAAACTGAGAACAAGATCTTTTCAAGAACGCCAAAGCTTTGTCAGCTTTATTTACTATGTGATCTACGTGTTTCTCATAGGTAAATTTGGAATCCATGTATCACACCTAAATCTCGTATGTAATCTAATTGTTTCAGCTGGTCTTTCTTTAGAGTGTATGTATAGGATATGCTGTTGGTTTTACGAGTAAATGTAATTGTATAACATTTAGATACATTGAGTTCCAGATTATTCAACAATATATATATGCATATCTCATATGAAGGTACAAAAATCAACGAATCTACCATTGTAAGATTTCTAGGATTTACAATGGACAAGTACCTAGATTGGAAAGCTCATGTTGATGAGGTCTGCAAGAAAGTTAACTCTTTTGTATATGTTTTAAATAGGCTTAGAACTACATCAGCCCAACATACGGTATTGTTAGCATATCATGCATCTTCCGTGTGGGTTGATATTATGGGGAAACTCAACAGATTTTCAGCGGGCATTTCTATCTCAGAAACGATGCATAAGAGCCATTGTTGGCATTGCTCCGTATGAGTCTTGTAAACCTTACTTTAAAAAACTTAATATATTTACCCTTACCAAGTATGTATATATTCGAAATTTGTGTACTTGTGAAATCTAATCCAAACCTGTTTGTGAAAGCTTGTGACATTTATGCACGAGATAATATATATCCACGTAGTTCAAGACATGGTCAGCGACTGGTGTTAGAAACTGTACCCAAAACTGCAGTGTTTAACAAAAACTGTTCAGCTATGTGCGTTAAAATTTATAATAGGTTAGAAACAGCCCCCCACCATGTGTGTCTCCACGTTGTCGTCGTGGTGGGGCTTGTAATATCTTTAGTAAATCGAGGTTATGAGAAAAAGCTGGCATTTGTTTTAATGGTTTATTGTGGACTGACTGCCGCTGTCAACAACCTACCACAGATAAACAATGTGCCTACATTACAATCCCTCCACCACAAATTAGCAACACACTGACTAATGTAAATAACGATAACAATTTTAATATACTAAATCCTATACCTAATACAATTACAATAACTAAACTACTTCGCTAAATTTTGTAATTAACATTCAATCTACATTTCCTAAAGCGGCGAGACTGGGGTGGTACAAGCATTGGCGACGGCGATGGTGTTGAGAACTCTTCAGCAATTTCTTCTCGGTGGGTCTGATCGTTTTCCTGAGCTGGTGACCACGTAAGCTCCCGTGCAGGCGACGGCGACGCCACCGAGCCCTCCGGCCGCTCCGACCCTCTGAGAGGCGTTACTGGTGCTACCTTAGAAGCCGAAGCTTCCGGCGTACGTGACAACTCTGTGGGAACCACTAAAGAACTCCTCGTCCTACGCCTAAGCTGATCGATATGTCTGTGCACCTGTTTGCCGTCCTTGTCTAGTACCTTATAGTTGCTAGGTCCTGACATGTTAACTATGGTACCGGGCAACCATTTCTCCCCCTTTAAAAATTGTCGATACCAAATGTCATCTCCTACTTCCACGGTTCGTACCGTCCCTCCGGCACTTTCCACCTGCCCCTGCTGCGCTTTACGTACTTTAACTTCCATATCGGGCTTCAGAACGTCTAATTTTGTTCGCAACCGTCTGCCTATAAGTGCGACTGCTGGGCTTATTCCAGTAGTGGAGTGTTCCGTATTTCTATAATATAATAAAAATGTGTTTAAAGCCTGTTCTACATCTTTTTCCTCAATATGAGCTTTTTTTATAACTCTTTTTAAGGTCTTAACTGCATTTTCCGCGGCTCCGTTTGACGATGGATGATAGGGAGCTGTGAATATATGCTGGATACCGTCGCTTTGTAGGAATTGAGCAAATTCTTTACTAGTGAACGGCGGTCCGTTATCCGTGACGACCTGCCTAGGGACTCCCCACCTACTCCAGAGCTCGCGCAACCTGACCATCGTATGACTCGCTGCGGTACTGGGAACTGGAAACACCTCCAGCCACTTGGATGTTGCGTCTACTATCACTAAGTATGTTTTCCCGCATATAGGTCCCATAAAGTCCAGGTGTAGCCGGGACCACGGCAAGGCTGGCCAGGGCCACGGGCGGGGAGGCGCGCGCGGTGGGTCGTCCGCGTACGCGGCGCACACGGTGCATGCGCGGCACTCGCGCTCTACCGCCTTATCGATGCCTGGCCACCACACATAACTGCGTGCCAACGCCTTCGACTTTACGATACCCATGTGGGGCTCATGGATGATTTTTAAAACTGTTTCCCGGCATTTTTCCGGAATCACCACCCGGTGTCCCCACATGAGACAACTTAACTCTTCGTACAATTCTGTTTTCCTATTAAAATACGGTTGTAAATTCACGATTTCACATCTATCGGGCCAACCGTTTCGTAAGTAGGATAAAATTCTACTTATTAACGGATCTCTCCCCGTTTGTTTCTTAATCTCGGTATAATCGAGCAACAACGCGTCTTGTGCGAAGTGCAGGTATGTTTGTTCAGGGATAGATTCCTCCTTAATATCTTTAACGCTATTATTTTCCGGTAGACGCGATAAACCGTCAGCGCAATTTCCATTCGTACGTATATATTCTATGTCGTAATTGTATGCCGATAATATCACTGCCCACCGCTGCATCCTACTAGCCGTCATTGTAGGTATTCCCGCTTGCGGGCCTAACATTGAAACTAAGGGTTTGTGATCAGTGCGCAAAATGAACTTCCTTCCGTAAATGTACTGATGAAATTTGCGTACACTGAATATAATCGCAAGTGCTTCGCGATGTATCTGCGAATAGTTCTTCTCCGCGGTGGTGAGTGAACGTGATGCATACGCTATCGGGCGCTCGCCCGTCGGCCCCGGCTGCGCCAGCACGCCCCCGACGCCCCGCGCGCTCGCGTCACACGTCACGATAAGAGGTTTATTTGGGTCGTAGTGTGCTAATACCTCAGTACTCATTAACGCTTGTTTTATCTGTGCAAATGCACGCTCACACTGTTCATCCCAGAACCAGTCTACCTCTTTTCGTAACAATCTGTGTAAAGGTGCTAACATGGAACTAAAATTTTTGACAAACTTTGAAAAATAATTTACCATACCTATGAAGGAACGTAATTCACTAATATTATTTGGAGCTTCTAGTTTACTAATAGCTTTAATTTTTGATTTGTCCACCTTGACCCCTTCTTTGGAAACAACATATCCTAAATAAGCTACTTCATCCGCTAAAAACACGCATTTTTCCCGCTTAAGCTTCAACCCACTCTCAGATAGTCGCTGTAAGACTTGTTCGAGTGCATATAAATGCTCGCTTTTACTTTTCCCACCAATAATTACGTCGTCGAGAAACACTTGTACATTCGGTATATTACCTAATAGATTCGACATTATGCGTTGGAAAATACCTACGCTCGACGACAATCCGAAAACTAATCTGTTATAATAGAATAGACCTCGATGTGTATTGATAACAGTATATTTTTTTGAATCATCTAATTCTACCTGATTGTATGCACGGGATAGGTCAATTTTACTGAAAAACTGTGCCCCGTTCAGGCCTACGAGCACATCTTCAATCTTAGGAAGCGGGTATCGATCGATCAGCAAGGCGGGATTCAGAGTCGCTTTATAGTCCGCACAAATTCGCAACGTACCGTCTGCCTTATTCACCGGCACCAAAGGTGAGGCCCAGTCGGAGCAGTCGACGGGCTCGATGATGCCGTCGCGCAGCATGGCGTCCAGCTCGGCGTCGATGCGTTCACGCAGCGCGTAAGGTACGGGCCGCGCACGCTGGAACACCGGCACTGCCCCCGGCCGCACTCGCAGCGTGGCCTTGCCACCCTTGTACCTTCCCAGTCCACCGCTGAATAATTCCTTATATCTGTCAAGAATGTTCACAATTCCCTCATTAATCTGCACACAATTGATGTCACTCATATTTTACACGAAAATGTACGTATTTTTATTTTTAACTCCGCTAACCATTGCCTACCTATCAAAGATGTAGTACCATTTTTAATAACAAACAATTCGAGCTGTTTTTCCTGCCCCTGGTATCGAACCCGAGGGCGGATAATACCTAATGGTTTTATTCTAGTGCCATCATAAAATTTTAAAATTGTGTCGTCCTTCTTAATACACAAATGTGAAAAGTAACGTTTGTATGTGTAATTATTTACACATGAAATCGCTGTTCCTGTATCCACTTCCATATTTAACATGATATTCTCTACGAAAATGGATAAACTCACTGGCTTATAATTATTTAGTCCAATAAGGTTCAAACTTTCTTCGATATCCTCCACGTCAGACTCGCTCACGGCCTCCGCGGAAAACATATTCCCACTTCGCCGACCGCGATGATATGAAGATTTTCCTCGTAACGGTTGACCATCATTCTCCGGACACACTCGACGTAAGTGCCCCGTTTGTTGGCATTTACTGCATATGAAATCCTTATAGCGACAGCTTGCCGCACTATGGTTAGTGGCTCCGCAAGCTGTGCAGTTGTCACTGCGTCCCGCACCCGATGCGCGGTTCGCGGCTGGCCCTCCGCCGCCGCCTGCCTCTCTCGGCTCGCGGCGCATACTGCCTCCGCCGCTGTTGCCGCGACCCGCACCGCTGCTGTCCCGTTTCTTCGACGAAACGAAATGCACCGCCTCCGCTTGAGGACTAGATGTTGACTCCGCATCCACTACCGCCGCATCTCTTTCTGCTGCCTCCAAAGCGTTTGCTAATTTCACGGCTTGCATAAAAGTTATCGAATCATCCTCCGCAAACAGTCGCTGCCTGATGACATCGCTCCTGAGTCCGCATATAAATTGGTCACGCAAGCTCTCGTTTAGATATTCAGAAAATTTACAATGGCGAGCTAATCTTTTCAGCTCAGCGACGTAGGTCGCCACGTTTTCGTCTGCTCCTTGTCTCTTTTGACGGAACCGATATCGTTCGGCTAACGAAGATGGCGTCGGTTGTAGGTGCTGATGCATTAAACTAACCGCCTCGCTGAATTTTAATTCCGACGGTTTCTTTGGACTCGATAGGTTGACGAGTAGCTCGTACGCTTCATCTCCGATTATAGAAATCAATGTAGGCAACTTCAAGTCCTCCGCCACTTTATTAACGAGAAAATACATATCCAACCTATCTATATACGACGACCACTGCCCCGTTTTCACTTCGAATTCCCCTAGCTTGCCAATCGACATCTTGACTATAGTTTTCGTTGGTTACGCACGCGATATCTATATATATAAAAATCAATGCCACTTTTCGTTGTTAATTTATAACTCAAGAACGGACTCACCTATCCAAACCAAATTTTTAGGCTTTGTTCGGACTATTTAGTAGATGGTTTATGTGAAGTTTGGTAGGGTAGGGTAGGGTATAGTAGGGTAGAGTAGGGTACAGTAGGGTAGAGTAGGGTAGAGTAGTGTAGAGTAGTGTAGGGTAGAGTAGTGTAGAGTACTGTAGGGTAGAGTAGTGTAGAGTAGTCTAGGGTAGAGTAGGGAAGAGCGGGAGCGAAGCCGTGCGGGCAAAAGCTAGTATATTATGATAATTAATCCTCGTCGCCACTGTAATATCTTTAGTAAATCGAGGTTATGAGAAAAAGCTGGCATTTGTTTTAATGGTTTATTGTGGACTGACTGCCGCTGTCAACAACCTACCACAGATAAACAATGTGCCTACATTACAGGGCTTGCGCGTCTCAATGATCTTGAGGGCTTTGCCGGTAGAGTCACACATGCCGGAAGGCCTCAAGGGAGAGACCAGACTAAGAGGGACACGGGGCGGAGTATAACAACGGGACCCGCGAGGGGCGCAACGTCTGAGAACTTCAGCAGTTGTTGCTGTTTTCAGACGGTGCGCGAATCATTCTTCGTCGTTTTGGAGAGTAAGAAGGAGGTTCACTTCTAGTACAAGTCTGTACAAGACTTGACAGTGAAAGTGTTATCATTGGGGACCCCACCCCATAAAAAAGGCAAAGCTGTGTTCAGCATCAAAAATGGAAGCGACTCATACAAACAAACTACCCCAGAAGGGTACCTGCTGCTCCGCAGTAGGAGAATCCCTCACCGAGCAGTGCTCGGTCAGTCTCACGTATTCTGGGGGGGACAATGATCGCTTAAAATCCCAATCGGATTTCTATCCGTCCTTTACGGACGCTTTGAGCCAGGGTGGCTTATGTCACGGTGATGAAGAGATGCTGAGTTCTACTCCCAGCACATCCAAGGCACCGGAATCTAAGGCTCAGAAAGTGCCAAAGGGGATATCGACTCGTGCACAATTTGTGCGCCCGCCTACCCCAATTGCTGACGAGATGTCGAGTGACACCAGTGAGGCTTCACTCTCGCAAAAGTCATTTGCCTCAGAAAGATCATTTCAATCGTCTCGGGGACGCACACGCAAGCGTACACAGATACCGAGAAGTGACAAGTCGAAGGAAAAGACGAAGAAGAAGGTTGCTAAACCACTCAGCTTGAGTAAGCCATTAACGGACGGAACAGGGGAAGGCACGGACTCTGACTGAGTTAGCGAGTCCACCACCTAAGCAGGCCAAGACTAGGTCTTCAGCACAGCAGAACTTACCGGAGTTAGAGATGCTTGCTAAGACGATGCAGGTGCAACCAACGGCGGAACTGAGCACCTGTATTAAAGACAGTCTTAGGTCCATAGAGGATGTTGCAAATGACTCCCGCAACCTTAAAAGTAGCTATGCCTACAGCCTCAAATTGGCGGCAGTGACAGTGCAAGCTGCAGTTGCTGAGCTGGCCACGCGATTGGCCGTTGAGGTCAACGTAGAGAGGCTGAAAACCGAAAACGATGATTTAAGGGTCGCCTTACCAGTCTCTCAGTGGAGGTCGAAAAGCTGACAGCGCAGGTTAGCCTTATCAGTCGTAAGGGCGAAGTTGCGGTAAGCTCTACTGTGGCAGCCTCACCAATGAGGCATAGTCAGAATACTGTAGCGGCTGGAGTTTTTGGTCGGTTGGATGAGTCCGAGGCCCAGTTTCGTCGCTTATAGAGCGACCTCGGACTCAGGGCTTGGAGATTGGAGGCATGGTAGATGCCAAACTAGCGGCTTTGGAGAGAAGGTTGCCTCCTGAGAAGCCTTTGCGTCCACCACTTGCTGCTGATATAAAGAAAGCCTCGCCATCGGTTGCTCAAGCGCAGACAATTTCCAAATCTTGTCTAGTGCCTAATTCTACAAACAAGAAAGGTATGAGAAAAGGAAAACGCAAAGCCGTAGCTCCGGTGGTGGATTTGCCTGCGGTGACTGGAGCAGCAACTCAGACTTCGCAAGCTCTTTCAAATTCAGCGAGGACTGAAACAGAGACCTGGGCCACTGTGGTGGGGAGAAAGGCAAAAAATGCAAAGACTCCCCAACCCGTCACGGAAACAAGTAGTCAGAAGAAAAACCAGGCAGTGAAACTGCCTAGGGTTCCCACCACGGCAGCTATCACGGTCTCGGTCAGAGAAGGATCGTCTGTCATACTCGGCGAGGTCATGTACGCATTGAGGCAGCGAATCCGTTTGACTGACCTTGGAATTGATACCGTCGGCCAAAGAAGAGCTGCTGATGGCGGAATAATTCTTACCGTCGCTGGCGCTGAATCTTCCGATAAAGCCGATAACTTAGCTAGCCGTATGCGGGAGGTTTTTACCGACTCCGATGTAAAGATTTCACGTCCAACTATGAGAGCACAAGCGAGAATCCTGGATCTCGATGATGCCGTCACGCCTGATGAAGTGGCGGCTGCTATTGCCAAGGTGGGTGGCTGTGCTAATGAGGATGTGAAAGTGGGTGAAATTCGTCGGCCACCTGCTTCTCTGGGGCATGTTTGGGTCCGTGCTCCACTGGCGACGATAAAGAAGCTAGCGTCTGACAAGTGCATGCGCTTAGGTTGGACTTCAGTGAGGGTGCAGGTCTTGGGCGCACGCCGTATAATGTGCTTCCGTTGCCTCGAGCCCGGGCACGTTCGTCGCCAGTGCACTAGTGCAATTGATAGGAGCACACTGTGCTACGCTTGTGGAGGAGCCCACAAAGCCAGAGAGTGTACAGCGACGACCATGCGATGTCCGCTATGTTCAGACCAGGGTCTTCCAGCGGACCATCGACTGAGAGGTAAGAAATGCGCACCACGCAAGAAACGGGCCTCGCATGCCCCTGATACATTAAGAGAAATGGCGCCTGCAACACTGAGTGCGGGCCCTGCGGAGGACATGGATACCTCGCCTTCCCAGCCCTAAAAGTTCTTCAGTGCAACCTGAACCACTGCCGCAATGCGCAAAACCTTTTTATGCAGACCGTTGCGGAATGGTCGGTTGCCTTGGCAGTGGTAGCGGAGCCCTATGGTCTACGAAATCATTCTCGCTGGTTCCGTGACACCGTGGACTCCGTTGCTATTTATTGGGCTAGTGGAAGTGGTCGGCTTCATTGTTCCCTACTGGATAAGGGACAAGGTTTTGTTGCAGTGGAATGGGGATCTCTGGCCGTAATAGGTTGCTACGTGTCACCCAACATTTCTCATATCGAATTTGAAAGATATCTGGACGGGGTTGCCAATTGTATTCAATACAAATGCTCACCTCGTCCAGTGCTCATCCTGGGCGATTTCAACGCTCAATCGAGAGCTTGGGGGAACACCCGGGATACGCCGAGGGGACGCACGGTCCAAGACTGGGCGGCGACACTTGATCTCCGACTTTTAAATCGCGGGTCGGTGTCCACATGTGTTAGGTGGCAAGGGACTCCCCTTGCCACCTTTTTGATTGTGGATCTCTCATGGGGAACTCCCTCTGCTTTCCGTATGGTGTCAGAATGGAGAGTGGCAGAGGATATTGTCACACTATTCGACCATCGTCACATCCTTTTTGATGTGACTCTACGCCCCACCGACAGCCCGAGCCCTGTAGGATCTAACCCACCAGCGCGACGTTGGGCCCTTAAACGTCTCAACCGAGACATGCTCTTTGCAGCTGCTAACGTCGCGGCCTGGCCAGAGGATACTCGTTCTGCGGGAGTCTCGCCCGATCCAGAAGAAGAGGCGGCTTGGTTCCGGGACAGGATGACGTCGATCTGTGACGCTTCCATGCCCCGTATCAGATGCACTCAGCGTCCTGGTGCAGCTTACTGGTGGTCGGAAGACATCGCGCAATTGCGCTTTTTCTGTCTGAGATCTCGATGCCAGTACCAGCGAGTACGACGTAGAAGAGAACCAAGAGCTTCAGACGAGCAAATAAACACACACACAGCCTATAGAGCATACCGGGAGGTGACAATGGAGCTTCAACATGCAATCGCGGATGCCATGTCAAGGTCTTGGAAGGAGCTACTCGAAGGACTGAACGGATCCATGGGGTAGACCATACAAATTGGTCATGGCTAAACTACGTCTCTGGGTCCCCCTTATCACGGAAACTATGGATCCGAGGCTGCTTGAGAGAGTTGTAACTACGCTTTTTCCAGTAGTAAGGGACAGTCCTTCGTCTCTCTTGCCACCTTCAGATTGGTCCGACGAGTTAGGAGTTACTGAAGGTGAGTTGGACCGAGCTGTAAGACGCATGGCGGTACGAAATACCGCACCAGGCCCGGATGGTATACCCGGCCGGGCGTGGGTTCTGGCTATGGATGCTCTAGGGAACCGCCTAAGACAGTTATTTAATAGCTGCTTATCTTCGGGCGTGTTCCCTTCTGACTGGAAAGAGGCTGGATTGGTCTTGCTGAGGAAGGAAGGCAGGGACTCAGAGTCTCTCTCTGCATACCGTCCCATTTGCTTGCTCGATGAGGTCTCCAAATTAGGCTTCCGACGGCAGCGCTCTACCGTCGATGCGATCTTACGCGTTCGTTCACTCTCAGAGCAGGTAGTATCCCAGGGTGGAGTTGCGTTGGCGGTAAGCATAGATATCGTTAATGCTTTTAACTCCCTGCCCTGGGAAGCGATTAGGACGGCATTAGTATACCACAGAGTGGCGCCTTACCTGCAGCGCATCATCTGGGATTACCTACGCGACCGGCACATTCGTTATGTGAGTCGGGATGGTAGCGTTCATAGGAGGGAGATAACGTGTGGGGTTCCGCAGGGGTCGGTTTTAGGCCATCTCTTGTGGGATCTTGCATACGATGTTGTCCTGCGCGTCGACCTCCCTTTAGGTGTAAATATTATTTGTTATGCAGACGACACCCTTGTATTGACCGGTGGGAACACCTACGACGAGACCATCCAGCTTTCTGAGCTTGGTGTGGCAAGAGTCGTGGCTTCAATCCGTGAACTGGGTTTGGAGATAGCGCCTTATAAAACCGAGGCGCTCTGGTTCCACAAACTGCCGAGGACCAAAGAGCCACCCAGCTCATCAATCATAGTAGGAGATACGCAAGTCCAAGTGGGTCGATACATAAAGTATCTTGGCCTAACTCTGGACGGTCGGTGGGGCTTTGAAGAGCATTTCGAGCGCCTGGTCCCCCGCGATGGGAAAGCAGTGGGTGCTTTGCATAGAGTGCTGCCCAACCTCGGGGGTCCCCGGGAAGAAGTACGCCGCCTTTACGCGGGGGTCGTGCGATCGATGGTCCTTTATGGGGCACCTGTGTGGTCAAGTAGACTCTCAATAGTCCGTCGCTGCAGGACTAAAATTAATAGCTTGCAGAGAGAAAAAGGCTACCCGCATCGCACGTGGATACCGAACGGTATCCTTCGAGGCGGCAACTCTCCTGGCACGCTTTCCACCGCTGGACATCCTGGCGGATATGGACGCAAGAGTCTACAATCGGATTCGTGATATGCGCCAGAGTGGCAATAGCGTGCCGGGAATTGCTTTAGTAAGACTGAGGCGGCAGGAACGGCGACACGCGCTCGAGAGGTGGCGCGAGCGGCTACAGCAGCCGCAATTCTCGTGCAAGCGCGTTGTCGAAGCCGTTCTGCCGCACTTCGAAGCCTGGCTGACAAGAAAGGAGCGCATCTCCTACAGACTCACTCAGGTGCTGACCGGGCACGGTTGCTTCGGTGAGTACCTGAAAAGAATAGGGCGAGAGGCCACCGCCAATTGCCACCATTGCGGCGGCAATCTGGATTCGACACAGCACACGCTAGAAGAATGTTCAGCGTGGGCCAAAGAGCGACGAGTCCTGGTCGCCAGGATCGGGCGAGATCTGTCTCTGCCAGCAATAGTGAGGGCTATGTTGGTGGAGCCAGAAAATTGGAGGGAAGTTGCTTCCTTTTGTGAGACCGTGATGGTCCAGAAGGAGGCTGCTGAGCGAGATCGTGAAAGGGCCGATCCCGCTCGGAGAAGAAGGCGTCGGCGAGTCAACCGCCCCGACGCCTAACACGCCGAAACCCCGCTTGTCATTTAATACAAGTGGGACTTTGGAACCACGAGCGCTCAGAGTGGGGACTCTGCTCGCTCATCGAGGGATTCCAGGGAAGACGGTAGCACAGTGGTCACGTGCTGCCGTGCACAAAGAGGCTCAGAGGAGTAAGACGTAATAGTCTCTTCAGGGATGTGTCGTAACAGGCGTTGCACCGAGGGGGTTCCGGAATGGTCTTTTGAGAGGTAACGGGGCCCCTTCTACGTGCTGATGGTGATCACCGGGGTGGTTTTAGTGAGGTAAAAATCCCACACTCCCCGGACTTATCCCCAAAGTCCGGGCGCCTTTTGAAGGTTTCCCCTCGAAAACAAAAAAAAAAAAAAGGTTACAAACAGCCATCCAAGATCTTCCTTTACCAAAATTTAAGAAGGTGCTTAAAGAGCTGCTACTTAAAAAAATGATTTATTCTGTAAATGAATGGTTTCAGGAATATAATATATATTTAAGTAATCATTTTCAGAAAAATTACATATAATTTATGTGAAAATAGTGATATTGTTTAATATAATAAAATATCTGACATTATATTCATTTGACTGTATTTAACCTGAGAGTACCTAAATAATTGACATTGTTAAAAAATATTTGACTTACTATTGAACTGGCCTGGATTTAATTGGACTGTATTTAATTGGATTGTATTGGACTGTATTGAACCAGTATTTATATAATTGACATTGGGCATGCCGATTTTCAGAGGTATTAAGATTGAATAATTATTGTTAAAAATTTTAAAAAGACTTCACATGTCATACGCAGGCTAAATAGAATATAAGATTAAATAATGAAACATAAAAACCACCCTGTGTAATTACTCTATTTAAATGTGAATAAATGAATTTGAATTTGAATTGCGCATGCGCCGCGTCACATCATTCTAGTTACGGTCGCCACGGTAATAATAACTACATAAAAAAAATATAAAAATCGACTACTGTGCTGTTTTGGAGTGCAAAAACGACAGTAGAATCAATAATTTATCAAATAGTGGTAGGTATATCCTGTCATCGGTTAGCCCTGGTTTATTTTATTTTGATAATTTTTGAATAAAATATATATGATATTATATAAAAAAAAAACAAATAGAAGTTTACTTTATTTTGTATAGCACAAGGTCTACTTTCAAAAAAATATTCAAGTCACTGTCAGCTGTTCAATTAGAGATAACCATTATCGATAGTGAGTTATCGATATTGTCAACTAAAATGTTCTTTGTTGTATCGGGAAAAAAACATACCCAAGTGTTTGGACAAAATTATAAACGCACATTATTTTAATTTTAGCTAAATAACTGATAAATAAGTAAACAAGGTTAAACTTTCCATGTTATTTTGTGACTTCATATTTCCTAAAGATCCAGACAGAAAAGAAAAATGGATCGATGTGACTGGAAGGCAAAGTAGGTTTATTGCAAAAACATTAAATTTAAAAAAAAATCTCAAATCACTTTGAAGGATTAGATTGTTTATTTAAAAGCGTAAAGAAATACATAACCGACGCAGCAGTGCCAAAACTTGAGCTCTTAAGAATTTCTAGATATTGGTAGAAGAAATAGAAGTCACTTTATTAAAAATCTGGTTATACCGAACCTTAGCAGTCTCGAAGGTCAAGATGTTACAGTTTTACTCCAATCTGTATGGACTCTAAAAGCAAATTTGTAGTCAGCCAAGAAACACCGGCTTCATTTAGTTTAAACTAACGCAAAAATGTATGTGTAGCGTTTTCTAAAACTTACTTACCTATGAACAAGATAATAATTATTAATCAGTCAGTATTTTTGACAACCTGTTTTTACGTACTTTATTAATTAAACAATTTTTTTACATTTTCATTTGGAAAAAACAAAAAAGCGACAATTTATTGTTGTCACTTATTCACTGTAATTGTTTTTCAGCATCAAAAGAAACCTTTAATTTCAAGTATGAGTAATTTCATGGTTAGTGAATTAGCTACAATACTCTTGAATAAAATTTAAAAAAAAAAACTAAAACCCGACGTCAAAAACTGTTAGTTACACGTTATTAAAGTTTTTCGGTTGGTACCTTAAATCGAGTCTTGTGACACGTCACGTAGTTCATGTTCAGCGGACAATTAGGACGGTTCTAACGATACCTCAAATGTCGAGTTCCGATTAGAAGATTAGGAGCTATGAGGGAACAGATGAACATACTCACATACATACATACATACATACATACATAGCCTGTCAAAATCATAACCATCCTTTGGTTTTGCCGTAGTCGGGTAAAAATATGTAAATTTTTTGTTTTGTAATTTATCGACTCCTGGTGTTGACTTTATTTTATTTGAAACTAAAACGCAATATCGATAAAATAAGGCAATGCCAATGGTACATCTCTAAAAAATGACGTTTGGCAATGACTTTATTTAGGAAACATTAATCTTATGACAAGTAAATAGAGCACTAAATTTATTGCTTATATTATAGAGAATAGTGGAAATTGTTCTTGTAATTATTCCATGCGAGGTAAAAGGTAGATGACAAACAACTCTGTGGACACTAACATATTATGGTTTATTTTCTAAAACGGAAATATGGATAAACTGTTTCTTTCTATTAATATTAAAATGCTCAATCATATTAGGGATTTCTTTGTGTTATGAAATATGATATACCTACCTGTCTATTGTGTGAGTTTGGGTACGCTAGCACATGAGTAGATAAACCGTACAGAGGCAAAGCTTCCTAAGAACGTGTAATATTGTTAAGGTCAAGGCGTCAAGGTCTATAATTTATTGCAAATTAAATTTGATAAACATTTTATGGCTTATTTAAACTTTATTGTTTGTTTTGATCTCATTGCAAATGACTTAGTACCATCTTTCTCCCGAACAAGGATGGTCCCGCCACCCATAAAAACCGGTAATTATTTGCTTTAGCTGCATCGTGGCACTCACGAAATAACATTTTGTTTATCAAAGTGAGATGTTCATGCATATAAATAGAAAGTGACTTTCCTGATAAGCCCAGTTTTCCGGTATTGAGTCCCTTGTTTAATCGGTAAGCGCTTAACCCTTCAGATACCGTCAATTAGAGCCACCGGTGGTCGCTTGGGGATTCATGAATTAAAACATTATCGCACAATATACGTAAGTTCAGTTTTACAATAATATTTTTAGGGCTATCATTATCTCAGTGAGTGTGTGGTACTCATTATCATTTCAGCCGAAAGACGTCCACTGTTGGACATAGGCCTCCCCCTAGTGCCGCCACAATGAACGGTCCTGTGCGTCTCGCATCCATCGGATTCCCGCAACCCTTACCAGATCATCGGCCCATCTTGAAGGAAGCCTTCCAACGCTACGTTTTCCGGTAAGTGGTTGCCATTCCAGAACCTTTCGGCCCCAACGGCAATCTGTTCTGCGAGCAATCTATATAATAGTGCCTATTGATACTTAAGTTTGGCGATTATTCCTGCTATGTCGGTAACTTTGGTTCCTCTTCCTGACTCAATCACGTAAAGAAACTCCAAACATAGCCCTTTCCACAGCCCTGTGGGTGACTTTAAGCCTTCTGATGAGGCCCATTGTAATCGACCACTTTTCGGAGCCATATGTCAGCACTGGCAACACACACTGGTCATAGACTTTCGTCTTGAGACACTGTGGTATGGTGGACGAGAAGATACCGCGCAGCTTCCCGAACGCTGCCCAGCCGAGTCGGATTTGACGATTGACCTCTTTCTCGAAGTTAGACCTACCCAACTGGACCGTCTGTCCCAGGTAAACGTAGTCGTCTACAACTTCGAGAGTAGAGTTTCTGATCTTGATAGGAGTGGGTGCTCGGTATTCACTGTATTGAAATAATGTCACTTTGCTTCAAATTATAAGTAATGGATGATCCTATGTTACGCCTTTCAGAAATATTACAGATTTCGATGTTGCAGCTTCGAGCGCTTTGTTCCAGGGAGTTGATTTTAGCAACAAGTTCGGATATAGTCAGTTTAGATTCAGTGTACTTACGGTTTTGTTTATTAAGCTCACTAACTTTTTTCAAAATATTAGACTGCTCATCACCAGCAAAACGAAAAGAGTCCTTTAAACGGTCGAAAAAAATTAAAAATAAAACCAACGAGTGCGCTTCTCCTGCTAACATTGGCGGTAGTGGCAGATACGCGCGTCTGTTCCCCTCCTGCGCCCCGCAACTAACGTCTCAAAGTATTGTGCGACAATGTTAATCGTACGCACTGAACACATACTACTTTTTTCCCTTGGAAAAACCAAGATAGTTTGATTTTAGGAATTTGAACATTAATTTGTGGGGGTATTTATAAGCTTATTCTAAGACCTTCAATGCAATAAAATGAAAATTTAAAAATATGTGGATCCGATAATGTTAATTGCTACGGTCGACAAGTTTTGTATCCTAAATGCAATAAGTATAGTTATCACCACATAAGGGTTATAACAGTAGTTTATGTGACTAGGGGATAAAGCAGTGACTTTAAGTCACGGGCGGCATATTGAATTTCAAACGAAGCGAAGGTTGCTGATTTTAATTCCGAACGTCAGTGAGGGAGTAATATAATTAACTCCCGAGCATTGCGAGGGAGTTAATAATAAAACCTGGGGAGGGGCCCGCCAGGTAGCGCTGTTAAGTAAACATCTGCTACTGTCAAGTCTATCTAAATATTTCTGTATAATTAAATTTGCGTGAACCTAGTATTTTCAAGTACTTAGAAACGGTCATAGTGATGGATTGTCTGCGTATAAGTGTTATCTCTGTAAAAAACACCCTAAAACTCGAGTTAGAGAGAGAGTTTTACAATTAGTGAAGTGAAGTTGTCAGTTTCGGTGACATACCATGCAAATAATTAAAGAAACTTAATTTCGGTCGACCAGTGAAGGATAAAAATATTAAAGAACTTAATCTAACACTATCATTTAAAGTGAAAAAAGTGAATATAATCTTTCCAAAAGCTAAAATATGTGTGCATAATGGTGCTGCCTCTGGTGGTGAATAAGCGTAGCAAATTTTAACCCTTCAGATACCGTCAATTAGAGACACAATAGTAAGACAATAGATGCGCGGCCACCGGTGGTCGCTTGGGGATTCATGAATTAAAATATACCAAGCCGTTACAAGAAATGTTGTCGATATGGTAACTCAGATAGCAGCACTCTCTTCATGTTTTCGCACTGTACGCTCGGAGCGACATCGGTCATCAAATAGCAGTACCCTGATACAAATCATCACACCTAATTATGAATACAAAAATATCTCATTAGAGAAGAGCTGAGTCTACTAGCGACACTTATGCGTTAACAGCAAAATTACCTAAGACATTAACTATCGCTGCGTCTGCGTTGCCAAATCGAGCTTCCTAAGATTCAAATACACTACTCATGATAAACATAGAGGGAGCTAGTGGTAGTTGAATGGACAATGATATACTAAATATATAATTGGTTTTAAGTTTCTACTGATAATAACTATATGAAAATGAACTTCTTGGAAAACATTACCTTTCGTCGCACTCGCACAAGATCAGAAAATTCGGATCAAAGTGAAAGCGAAATAATCTCACAAACACTAAACCGCACATCAAACAGTATGCCAGGGGTGCCAGAAGATGACGAAACCGAACAACAAGTAAAGATAATGAAGCTTAAGATTGAAGAATAAGTAGGGTAGAGTAGGGTAGAGTAGGGTAGAGTAGGGTAGAGTAGGGTAGAGTAGGGTAGAGTAGGGTAGAGTAGGGTAGAGTAGGGTAGAGTAGGGTAGAGTAGGGTAGAGTAGGGTAGAGTAGGGTAGAGTAGGGTAGAGTAGGGTAGAGTAGGGTAGAGTAGGGTAGAGTAGGGTAGAGTAGGGTAGAGTAGGGTAGAGTAGGGTAGAGTAGGGTAGAGTAGGGTAGAGTAGGGTAGAGTAGGGTAGAGTAGGGTAGAGTAGGGTAGAGTAGGGTAGAGTAGGGTAGAGTAGGGTAGAGTAGGGTAGAGTAGGGTAGAGTAGGGTAGAGTAGGGTAGAGTAGGGTAGAGTAGGGTAGAGTAGGGTAGAGTAGGGTAGAGTAGGGTAGAGTAGGGTAGAGTAGGGTAGAGTAGGGTAGAGTAGGGTAGAGTAGGGTAGAGTAGGGTAGAGTAGGGTAGAGTAGGGTAGAGTAGGGTAGAGTAGGGTAGAGTAGGGTAGAGTAGGGTAGAGTAGGGTAGAGTAGGGTAGAGTAGGGTAGAGTAGGGTAGAGTAGGGTAGAGTAGGGTAGAGTAGGGTAGAGTAGGGTTTTTTTTTTTTTCGTCAGGAGTGGGAAATCCTCATGGACGGCCAGGCTGCCTCACATACGAGCCAGTCTGGGCAGTGTCAGACTCCTACTGACTAAAACCGCACTCCTGCCTTACATTTAAACCACAGACATGGCGTCCGTGCTCTTTTTGATTTTACATTGTTTGCTTCTGGGCAACTCCACGTGCAAGTGGCGTCACTCCAGAGCACCTTCCAGTAACTATAAAAAATCCCGTCAGAATTTCAGAGACCACCAACCCGAAGCGAAACTCAAGCAGCAACGAGCCATACACGCATAAAAAATTGGGGAAACTCCCAACCTTCAACACACATACAACCCTCCGCCCCCCATCAAATGGCCCTCCAGCTCCAGACTTAACTATAATTAATTCTATATAATATATATTAATAACCTTAAATATCAATAACTTAACTATAATATGCTGTAAATAGTGTTTCTTTTTCAGTAGTTTTTATTATATATATATATTTTTTTAATGTATATATGTATATATATATATATTTTTTTTTTTTTACTAAGTTAGGTAACGCTATGTTAAATTTATAACTATGAGTTTCCACCCCAAGACCGGTCACTGTTTCCTGCTAAGAACCAACCGCCCCGAGCAATCAACCAACCGCCCCGCGTCATCCAAAGCTGCTTCAGCTCATCACTGCCTAAGTAGGCGGATCAGTGCCTCGACGACTGCTCTGTCCCGATGCCGCATGGCGTTCTTCATGTTGTTATTGATAATGTCACTGGTCGACGCCTCCTGTGCCCTCCTCACAAACCTTCCAATAGCGTCGTCAGCGTTGTCAGCGTAGTACACGCAGTGGGCAGTATGTCTGGAGACTGCCACCACTGCGTGGGGGACGCTGTTGTCAATCCGGATGTTGGTGGATTTTGTCTTCAAGATGATGACTGACTCGCTGGTAAGCCCTTGAGTTTCGTGTATGGTTAGGACGCATGATCCAACCCCAGCCCCATAACCCTGGTCAATGAGGGTCTTTTTCTCCCCCAGCGTGTAGACCAGGAAAAGCGTGTTGGGAAGAGTGTTGGGAATATGCGCGCCCGTGAAACTCCTTAGCTGTAGGGAGTGGACCTGGTTTTTTGACGAATATATGCCAGGGTACACCTCCCCTAGGGCATACGCAACATCCATTGGATTCCGGTGCGAGCAGGGCAGTTCGTGGCTGATGGTCACAACTGAGTCCGGACGAGCGTAACTAATAGGGAAAAGATTTTCCCTGTCCAGATAGGGCAGTTGATTAATATCTCCGACAAGGACCGCGCTACTAGCGCCCGACAATCGGACTGCCATTACGGTGGCCCCAAAATGGTTCATGAGTGCCTCATCTACCAGAATGCGATTGCATTTTTGTGATCCTTTGCACCCGTTCGATAGAATTGAGGCCATCGTGCACACCTTGGTTCTGTTATCTTCACCAATTTTGTGCGCTAACTTTTGCCGCAGGTCTTTCGCCGCCTCGGTTGTTGTAGTGACTATGACGTCGCGGTCCCTATCAAAGTTATTGATCACCCAAGTGGTCTTGCCGCACCCTGGGACACCGTTTATCCAGCTGATGCCCGGCAAAGCCCAGCCTCCAGGCTGGTCTATCGATCTTGAGATTGTTTCCGCCTGTTCGAGGATCCTGTCATCCAGCATAATCTTAGTGCATCGAGCTACCACTACAATTGGGTCACTTTCGGGTGTCACAAAAGTAATACGGCCAGAACGTGACGTTATCGACTCGTCCAACGGTATAAACCCACACGTGGCGTTGTATGCAGCCACACCACCACCAGTCATTTCTCCCTTGATGACTTGGGAGGTAGCATTATTATATATGGCTGCCGCTACCTTATCCAGTCTCTCCTGAAGCAACTCTTCGGTCTCTAGTCTCTTCTGGTATGACTGCATAATTTTCTGGCAAGTCATGAGACTGACCGAGTTGGTTGCCTTTGTTATCGCTTGAAACTCGAGAAACGCATTCGCCACGTGATCGCTTGGCTCTGTTACCGTCCTGAATTTCGGCGGGGTGACCTGCCCTCTGTCGGCTCTTGTTGATGTTGGTCGCTTTTGTTCCGGTGGTTCTGGGATGACCCTGACTGGCTTAGAAAGTTGGAGACCGATTTCCATCGATCTTTGGTATTTATCTTCTTCTCTAAACTGCGGCTGATTTTTTCTTCGGAGGCGGCCCTCTCGGCTGCTATCTTCTGCTGTAGTCTCTCTGATCCGCATGGGGTTGTTGGGACTGACCTCGAGGATGTTAGCTGACCAGTCTCTGCTGTTTCCAGCACGGTACAATTTTGGGATGGCCTAAGAAAACTAAGATCTTCTCCCCTGTCCTCATACACCACCAACTCGTGATCTTTAGAGGCTTTAATGCAACCGTATCGATCAGCAACCTCGCCTCTTTCGTGAACAATCACCATTGCATCCACGCTAATGATTCGGGGGCGCGTATTCGTGGTTCGGTCTGATTCTGCGATTTCGGTGAGCAACGAGCATACTTGGGCAAACGGAGTCGCCTCATGCCACTCGAAAAGTGCGATCGTTTTATTTTGAAATCGCACAATACGGTATTGGTGTTCAGCTATAGCTGCAGCGGGCAACGCATTGAACTTTGCGCGTTTCATGCTTTTTTTGAAGGTGCTCCCGTTTATCAAAGTAGCCAGTCCTGGTGATATATTGACGCTATACTTTCTGCGCGGCAGAAGCTTAGACCGAGTCTCTCGTTATCTCTGTTCATAAAGAGGGCCACACCGCGTAGTCTGATGCCTAGTTTCCCATCCCCCCCGGATTCCAAGAACTTCCATAATGGCAATATGCTTGGTGTAATCGTCCGCTGGGAACTACTATCAGTGGATGCGGTAGCGATGACTGTTGGGCTCCCTTCAGTCAAGTATCTCGGTATTTGTATAATCGTCTGCGTTGGTGTTTGCGTGAGAGTTGATGTTTGCCTGAGTGTAGGAGATTGCATGAGGGCTAGTGTTTGCGTGGTTGCAGGGCCTTGCGTGGGTGTTGGTGTAGGTGTGTGTGAGCTTGTGCACGTGTGTATTCACTAAAAAGACAGCCCCCGACTACGACAAGGTGCCAATATCATTTGTTAAGAGGCAGATACGGGAGGAAACTGTTAACGAATGGCAGCGGCGCTACGAGACTTCCAGCACAGGCTCGGTCACTAAAGTATTCTTCCCCACTGTCCAAAAGGCAAGGAAGATCCTTAAAGACATGGTACTAACACCTACTCATGTCCAAATCTTGACCGGCCACGGAGGATTCGGGGCTTACCTCCACCGCTTTCACCTTAAGGACAGTCCCGCTTGTGTCTGTGACCCCAACTGTGACGAGACGGTATGGCACGTGCTCACCGAGTGCCCACGGTTTGAACGAGAAGGGATGGTCCCCCGTCTACATTGCAACCTATAATGGAGACTCAGGCCACCAGAACACCATTCCTGGCATTCGCGAGCAGGGTCATGCGAGCGGTGGCGATAGCCAACGGCTCTACACAATACACACGGGTAGAGTAGGGTAGAGTAGGGTAGAGTAGGGTAGAGTAGGGTAGAGTAGGGTAGAGTAGGGTAAAGTAGGGTAGAGTAGGGTAGAGTAGGGTAGAGTAGGGTAGAGTAGGGTAGAGTATGGTAGAGTTGGGTATAGTAGGGTGGAGTAGAGAAGAACGGGAGCGAAGCCGCGCGGGCAAATGTACTATAATATTTTATCTTAAGTAAGAGCGGCCTTTTTATTTCCACTCGCCTATCGTAAACATCGAAAATGGTTTAAAAGCTTGTTACTTCATCTAACACAATCCTACGCGATGTTTGACGAAAAGGCAATGCAAAAAAAGAGAGATAACACCTGAAAACTCGGCTAGTATTCGGTAATTCCGAGATTCACTCGAATATTTCACAAAACTTGCTCCAGGAAATAGCTGTTTCTTATAAACCCTAAAAAGTTTTTGAAAAAAGTTGTCGTCATTTAGAATCTTAATAAAATTTGCAAGGCTTCTATAGTTTTACTTTTTTTTTTTTTTTTTTTACGCAAATTATGAAGTGTCAAAGTTAGCGACAAGGTAAGCGCTCTGTTCCGCATACCTCTTTAAACGCTACTCCGACTCCGTTTGTAGGTATGCTCAACAGAGTGCAAAGTATCCAGATCCTAGACCAAGTGGTTGGTTAAATTTTCTTCATAACATTTACATGTTATGTTCTTTTGTTAAGAGATTTTCTATGCCCTTTATTGAAAATATATGCTAGAAATATTATGAAAATATTATGATATACGTATCCTGTAACACATGCCGCTTTCGCTCCACCTTATGGCCGTATAAATACAACTACATTGCAGTACTGGGCATCAGAACTAGCTGAACCGAATATCGTGCAATAGAAATATCGCAAAGTAAAACGAAGTGCGATAAGATGCGGATAGCAATACTGATGGTGTTGATTATGGTAATGTGATATGTGATTTTTTATAACTAAAACCATACTAACGTTCAGCCCGTGCCCAAGAAGGGCAGTCGAGCTGACCCGGCAAACTACCGACCCATATCTGTCACGTCCGTCCTCTGTAAGAGTATAGAACGGGTGCTTAACAGGAAGCTTCTGGCATACCTTGAAGCTAACGACATCCTCAGTGACCAACAATACGGTTTTCACCAAAATCGGTCTACTGGGGATCTTCTAGCGTATGCCATTCACATCTGGAGCGAGGTCATCGAGAAGCATAGGGAAGCGCTTGCCATCTCCCTTGATATCTCGATGGCTTTCGATAGGGTCTGGCACGAAAGCCTTATTTAGCAATAAGGCTTTCGTGCCAGACCAGCTTAGCAGCTTAGCAGCTTCCTTCCTTCGGTCTACCCACTGGTCTGTGTGATTGGATCGCGGACTTCTTGAGGGATCGAACCATCCGAGTGGTTATTGATGGCTGCTCGTCCGATCAAATGGATATTAAGGCGCTCTGGGTCAGTGCTCTCAGCAACACTGTTCTTGCTGCACATAAATGACCTACTTAAACCCGGTATCTTTGGGTATGCAGACGACAGCACTGTTGCTGAGAGATATGTGTCTAACGCACAAGCTAGTGGGTCACAGATCCAGTCATTCCGAGAGGCAATGGTTGAACGCTTGAACTCGTCCTTGAAGGCAGTCTCCGATTGGGGCGATGCCAATCTGTTCCAGTTTAATGCATCTAATTCACCTAAAACCCAGGGGTGTCTTTTTTCTGCTAAACGGAGTCAATTCTACCCGGCTCCGTCTTTCCGAGGTGTGACCGTGCCGATAACCGACCACCTTGAGCTTCTTGGGATTACGTTATCATCTACTCTCAACTTCAACTCATACATCGAGGCAAAGGCTCAACTGGCTGCCAAAAAATTGGGGATCTTAGCAAAGGTGAGACAGTACTTCACGCCGGAATAGCTGCTCAATCTTTATCGATGATGCACTTGTGGAGTCGAAACTCCAAAGCCTTGAGCATCGCCGCCGAGTGGCTGGTTTGTCGGTTTTCTATCGTTTACATTTCGGGGATTGTGCTCTGGAATTGCACAATCTAATTCCGCCAAGTCCGTTCCATCATCGGACCACAAGACGTACGGCGTTGCGTCACCGGTACATTGTTATCATCCCACCCATACCCACAAAGCGTTTTGGGAACACATTTATTGTGTGTACAGCCAAGTAGTGGAATTCCCTGCCGGAGTCTGTGTTTCCTGATAGCTACAACTTGGGGGTCTTTAAGTCAAGAGTGAATAGGTTTCTTCTAGGCAAGCGTGCTCCATCGTCGACCACATCATCGCTTACCATCAGGTGAGATGGTGGTCAAACGCGAGCCTATCAATAATAATAATAAAAAAAGTTAAAAACATTTTTGACTGTTTTTTGCAGTCAAAAGTGGTTTTAACTAAGGGCATCGGTCAAAAGCACTTTTACCTGCAAAAAAAAGTCAAAAGTGGTTTTGCCTGATTTAAACTTTAGATTGTCGGTCAAAACTCATTAAAAGTTGAGGTGGTTGATGAAAATTACAGGAAAATCATCAAAATAGTATTATGAAACAATTTTAAAGTTTAAAGTTTACATGCTTCTTTTTTTTGGGAAAATCATCCAATGACCACCCCCGCTCTTGGGCGGAGCCGAAGATAGTGTCAGACTCTTACTGACTAAAAACCCGCCCCTTTCGTTCATGCCTCCATACCGGGACTCGAGCTCCCTTTCGGATAACCCTGGCCCCAGTAGGCTTCGACCCGGCTGGGCCTCTGCTGTTGCTGACAACTCCTTGAGCCGCGCGGGAACAGTTACTCGGGCTCGGTCCGGTAAGTTACCGGACGGTCGGACAGCGAGCTACCCAATGCTCGCCGTCCGCAAACCCGCACCTACGGTGGCTGGTAATCGGGATCGGAATCCCGGCGGCGGCTGGGGCGCTGTGAGCGCCACCGTTGCCTGATACGGTCGGCCTCCTCTTTTGCTAGCATTTCTGCTTCGCAGAAGGAGGCGACCGCTTGCCACTCCTCCTCGCTCCGGACCATGGCCTGTACCAAGGCCCGGCGCGAGGGTTCGCCACCGCAAATCGCCCTCACGAGGGCACGGCGTTGCTCTGCCCAAGCGGGGCACACCTCTACTGTGTGCTCCACCGTGTCCTCTGGGCGTTCCGTACAGTGGCGATACCCGGACGTCACTTCTACAGGAACCGGTGCAGGAACCTCCCGAACTTGCCATGTCCGGTGAGAACCTGCATCATGCGGAAGGTGAGGACGCAGTGAGGTCTTTCCAGCCACGCCTCGAAGAGAGGACCGCCATAATTGTGGTGTGCCCAGCACTGGGTTGCGATAGTCGCTGGCGCATTGTACGAGACCTGTGAATTGCAAATACTCAAAAATACGAGCTCGAAATTTCTTTCAGAGCCAGAAAGAAAAGACTTCTTTAAGGGCTTGAGCAGAAGCTCCCGCTCCGCCCAAGAGCGGGGGTTGTCATTGGATGATTTTCCCAACATGAAAAAAGCACGTAAACTTTAAACTTTAAAATTGTTTCATAACACTATTTTGATGATTTTTGGGTTTAGTGTCGGTCTAGTAACACCCCCTGACATTTTTTTTTTTTGATATTTTCAATGTACAAAATTTTCACTTCTTCAGATTTATTATAAGTATAGATTGTGTACTCACTTTTGTCTACGTGTCACTTACGGCTCATCAACAAAGTGACACAAATATTTGCATAATACAACTGCTCCAGTCAATCGCCGGATGGCCACTGACTCTTTCTTGAGGCTACCTTCTGAGCCAATACACCACACATAGTATAGTATACTGCATTCTATTAGCAAGCCCTTTTATTTGATACCCATATTGAGGGCGTTGTAATATTTAGTCCACCACTATGTAGCGAATATATTATATAGTATTGTCATCAAAACTAAAGTTATGTCCCAAAAATCTAATCAATCTGTTAACAGGAAGAGGGTAAAATTTTAATCACAAGATATTTGTTTTTGATCCAAACGAACAGATCAATTTAAATAAAACCGTTTAATAACAATAAAAATACTAAATGGAGCACTTCCACTTTCAGCGGGATGCTAATACCCTTCTTTAGGTACCTTTCTTATTTTTAGAACATGAAATACAGTTCAGTGGATGGGATCAACACCTGGATGGTTTTCAAACCTAAATAAACTATACCAATACATTGCATTGTGAATATTAAACTTCCCATATCGTATATGAACCCATATTAGTGTTTCTTTTTCAGGAAATTATTTTACCTCAAGTCTCTCCTCAAAATTTTAATATGGATGACCTGCATAGTGGGCTCAAAGGTTCTGGCTTCGGTGATAAAATTGACCCGGGTCTTGGTGCCAGTGCAAACGCAGGATTCATGAAAAAGTTATGGTGGAGAGTAAAAAAATGTTTATACAAAACTTTTTTCCTTTTTAGATATACACTAAATCCCTTTGGCGGGTTATTATTCACCTGCCCCCCAAACTATGATTACAGAATGTTCGCGTGGCATGGTGTTTGTGACTAGAGATGGGTTTCTACCTGGTAAATACCCAAATGGTGGGTACTTAATTTTTTGTCATTTTTTTAAGTCTTTTATTCATTTTTAGAAATAAATAATGTTAATCAAATAATTTTTTATGCATGAAAGGTACATGGTGTCAGCAAAAAATAGTTATCTACTAAAAAATCATGTTAAAATTGCACGTCCGTATTTTTTAAGTGTCATATTTGGTGGTTTATATAACATTTAATTAATCATTTTAGCTGATAGATGTCCACTGTTGGACATAGGTCCATCGGATTCCCCCAACCTTCACCAGGTCATCGGACCACCTTTTAGGAGGCCTTCCAATGCTACGTCTTCTAGTAGCGGAAGACGTAGCGTTGGAATACTTTATGACTTTTCGGCACGAACGGCAATCTGTTTTACAAGCAATGTGCCTTGCTTATTGCCACTTAAGTTTGACTATTTTTTGTGCTATGTCGGCAACCTTGGTTCTTCTGCGGATATCTTCATTTCTGATTCGATCACGCAAGGAAACCCAGAGCATAGCCCTTTCTATTGCCATTTGGGTGACTTTAAGCCTTCTGATGAGGCCCATAGTGAGCAACCAGGTTTCGGCACCATATGTCATCATGGGCAACACGCACTGGTCATAGACTTTCGTCTTAAGACACTGTAGTATATTAGACGAGAAGATACCGCGCACCTTCCCGAACGCTGTCCAGCCGAGTCGGATTCGGCGGTTGACCTCTTTTTCTTAATTAGCTCTACCCAACTGGATTTTCTATCCTAGGTAGACGTAACCGTCCACAACTTCGAGTACAGAGTCTCCGATCTTGAAAGAAGTGGTTGCTACATAGTAGTTTATATGAGTTTAGTTCCACTTCTTAGCTGTACGCATAATGAATGTCTACTGAGGTCACTGAGCATTGTGCTGATCTCTTCCATAGTCAGCCATGACTACTATGTCGTCGGCAAACCGAAGGTGAGTGATGTACTCGCCATTGACGAAAATGCCAAGTCCACTCCAGTTGAGAGCCTTAAGGACATCCTCAATTGAAATTGTGAACAGTTTCGGAAAAATGACGTCTTTCTGCCTCACACCCCGCTGCAGGAGGATAGGTTTCGAGGTCTGGTCCAGAAGTCGAAATGACTTAGTGGCGTTTTCGTACAAACACTTCAGCACCTCGATGTACCGATAGTCAATCTGGCATCGTTGGAGAGACTGCATGCAGCACACAGCCCAAGTCTCGATCAAATCAAAGACTTTCTTGTAGTCCACAAACGCTGGGCAGAGAGGCAGATTATACTCCTCGGTCTTCTGTATAACCTGCTTTAGCGTATGTATGTGGTCTATGGTGCCTTATGGTACCTTTTCAGAATCTGGTTTGTTCGGGAGGCTGAAAGTCGTCGAACCTGCATGCGAAACGGTTCGTGACTCTAAAAAAACAGGTTGTAGTCATGGTTCAGAAGTGAGACGGGCCTATAATTCTTGTGCAGGCCCTTGTCACCGTTTTTAAAGAAGAGTATCATCACACCTCTGCTCCATGCCCGTGGTGTTTTTCTGTCGAGTATGAAGAAATCAAACGGCTTCGGGCCTTAAGAATTAGTTTCCCATCCGCCTTGTTATTATTAAAGTGCTTCAGAGCCATCCTAACCTCGTACAGGCTGACGTCCGGGATATTTATTTATTTATTTATTAGTATATATATATATCTTCGGTATAGTATCGGTTCAATCTAGCTCTTAGGTCGTTTGCAAGATTAGCAGTGGGTTTGGTGATTCACGTGATGACTCTGCCATCTTCGGTCTTCAGTTTTGTGAGCTGGCTCTGCCCAATAGACAGATCTCTTGCTAACATCTTGGAGCCCTTATTTTGCTCAATCGCGTCTTTAATTTTTCCGGTAATAAAGTGACGGAGATCGCGTTTCAAAGACTTAGAGATCAGTTTATTGAGCTGCTGATATGTGCACGCATCGTCTGGAGACTGCAGAATCATCTCACGCCTCTCCTTCATAAAATACATATATGATTATAGTAGTTTTAATAAAAAGGCCATTTGTATATCACAGCACGTCATAACAAATAATTATTGGTAAAATACATTACTTAAACGTGGCGCAACAAACTCTTGAGTGTGTGAGATGAAGATCTGAAACGAAACAACTGGCAAACTCGCCTTTAAGCTCAAAACTGACGTTTATCGTCAGTTTTGAGCTGTAGATCTTTGTTATTTACTAAAAATCCACTATATTAACTTCAATATAAGATTGAAATTAATATTTCAAAAACATGTTGACTTGTCGCCTTACGTTAAAGGAAATGCATTCTGATTATTTATTTATTTCATCAACAAATTTACATTTGTGTCGAACAGTTTAAAAATTGAGAATAAATTACGTAATACAACATTAAAAAAAAATAACTAAACAGAATAAATTACAATAAATTAGATTCCAAATTAAATGAAAAGAACGAAAGAAAAATATTTTATGTATTACACGCACACAAAATAGAAACACCTTGTAAAACACTTAAGTTAAAAAAATAAAATAAAAACATTAAGCACACAAACCTCGAGCATCGCCACCGAGTTGCTATCGCCATCGGTTTACATTTCGGGGAGTGTGCACTGGAATTGCACCATTTAATTCCGCCTAATTCCGTTCCATCATCGAACTACACGACGTACAGCATTGCGCCACCGGTACATGGTAGACACCCCACACATACGAATAAAGCGTTTTTGGAACACATTTATTGTGCGTACAGCCAAGGAGTGGAATTCCCTGCCGGAGTCTGTGTTTCCTGATAGCTACAACTTAGGGGTCTTTAAGTTGAGAGTGAATAGGTTACCTACTTCTAGGTAAGTGTGCTCCATTGTCGACCACATCATCGCTTGCCATCAGGTGAGATGGTCGTCAAACGCAAGCCTATCAATAATAATAAAGAAAAAACATTACATTATATGTTATTTACTTTATACAAACTTGAAAATCAGCTGAAGAAATTTTACGTTTATGAAAAAGTTACGGTTAAACTTCATTCAACAAAAACAATAATCAGGCGTTGAAACGTAAAAACATATGAAAGTAGCCAAACTTATAACATAGATGTGTTAAAACTATCTAAACGAACTAAAATTCAACTAAACTTTATTAAAAAAAAACGTTCCAAAAAGTGTTAAACGTTTTTTCATGCTTTTGGGTATTTACTGGGTAAAAACCCTGTTTATACCCAAATTGGGTATCTACCTACCTACCCATCTCTATTTGTAGCATGGGTTAACCGCGTCAACTACAAAACGTCGCAACAACAAAATTTCTAATGAGAAAATTAATCCAAAGAATAAAGAATTAAAAGTTCTTGTTACTCGACGTATTACCAGCAGAATGTTATGATTTGCCCCAATTGTAAAGACTATAATAAGCACCCGAGGCAACCTACCTAGGTTGCCTAAAAACAAGGATATATTTAAATCCCTAAGTTTTTACCTAGAAACTTCTTTGAAATAAATAAATCCTTGTTTTTCAGATTTTTTAAATTTTTACTAAATACATTGTTTCTTTAATACTGTTATTTGAATGTTCTACATTGTTATTAGAAATTAGTGGGACCAAGGTTTTTGACGGTAGAATTAGCGAAAAACTGTAATGTATATTTATTCAAGTGTTTATAAAATATTCATTATTTTGTGCATGAAGCACAAAGGTACAAAGGCAACCGCCAGATAAGTCCTACCTGGCGGTTGTAGCTGATACATTTGACTGCCCTTTACTAAAGCATCAAATTAGGGTGCTGACGGAATATAAATATAAAAGAAATCAATCCAATATCTAAAATAACTGATTGTAATATGAAATTTTTAATCTTTTAATTTTACTAGATATACGTTTTTTACTAACCATTGCATCAATGATGTCTGAATAAATATAATTATTCTTATTATTATATACTTTTATTTATCTCCGGAGCCTGAGGTCCTAGTCTGCCTTTTGGAAGGCATACGAGGAGCCGAAACCAACTCTCAGAGCTTCTTTTAAGACGTTTTAATGGAACGTGGTACCAACCGGTGATTATCGCTGTATGCGCTATGCTAGTGCATCCAAGGACAACCCCCGGTTGGAGGTATTCCACTTTGGGTACCCGCTAAAACGACACCCGAGTGAATGGCACCTGAGGTATTCCACTTTGGGCACCCGTTGATATTTTTCTCAGGTGCCCAAAGTGGAACATATTATTATTTTAAAATTTTATTCCACTTTGGGCACCTATGGATTAGTAGCTACTAGTGATGGGACGTTGTTTTACTATTTTATTTTTTTAGGATGTGAAAACTAAATTTAAATAAAATAGTATGATTAGCTAAGCGCCATTTATTTAATTGACGGAAACTATTTCCGTTCAATCATCAAAACTTTATTGTCAACTTTAAAGTAGTATTTAACATTTTCAAGTAAATGTTTCAATACGAGTATAAAAACTTGCTAAAATATTTGATCTTGAAAATTCCAGGAAAAGCATTTGCCATACTTTTAGACAAAAAAAGTCTAGATTATTTCAACTTTTGTATTCTGCAATTCCTGGCATGCATGTGGATTTTTTTACAAGCAACTTTGAAGATGATAGATAGATAGATAAATTCTGCAAAAGCAGCTAAAAAAGGAATATTGTCTGTATTTCCTAAAGTAAAAGAGAGTTACTTTCATTTAAAAAAAGCTTTAAAAAAGAAACGGAAAGAACTTGGGCTCAACAAAAACAGAATTTATAGGAAACATGTTGCTTTGTGTGATGTGCTACCATACTTGCCTTTTTTTGTGGTGGGTAAAATCATGCCCACCACTGTCAACCCCCGCTCTTGGGCGGAGCGAGAGATAGAGTCAGACTCTTACTGACTAAAAACCCAACCCGTTCCTTCTAGCCTTCATATCGGGGCTCGAGATCCTTTTCGGATAACCCTGGCCCCAGTAGGCTTCGACCCGGCTGGGGCCCTGCTGTTGCTGACAACTCCTTGAGGCGCGCGGGAACAGTGCGCGCGCACTGTGTGTGCGCACGTCGACGACTTGGGCTCAGTCCGGACAGTTACCGAACGGTCGGACAGCGAGCTACCCAATGCTCGCCGTCCGCAAGCCCGCGCCTACAGTGGCCGGAAAACGGGATCGGAATCCCGGTGGCGGCTGGGGCGCTGTGAGTACCGCCGCCGTTGCCTGATGCGGTCGGCCTCTTCTTTTGCTAGCATTACTGCTTCGCAGAATAAGGCGATCGCTTGCCACTCCTCCTCGCTCCGGACCATGGCCTGTACCAAGGCCCAGTGCGAGAGATCACCGCCGCCGATAAGAGCACGGCGTGGGCATGCTCACGAGGGCACGGCGATGCTCTGCGCAGGCGGGGCACACCTCTACTGTGTGCTCCACCGTGTCCTATGGGCGTTCCGCACAGTGGCGATACCCGGGCGTCACTTCCGCACGAATCCGGTACAGGAACCTCCCTAACTTACCATGACCGGTGAGAACCTGCGTCATGCGGAAGGTAAGGACGCGGTGAGGTCTTTCCATCCACGCCTCAAAGAGGGGACTTACCACCATAATTGTGGCGTGCCCAGCACTGGGTTGCGATAGTCGCTGACGCCATTTCACAATGATATCCCGCCGGAGCTCTGTCCGCCATGCCGTGACCTGTCGCGGCAGTGGACTTTCACCCCGGCGTTGCATCTCCACGCGCATATCTTACATGTGTGCAAGGACTGTTGCCTGTTGACGATGGTAAAGACGTTGATAGAGCCTCTGGCAGGAGGCGTCTGGACCCCCAAGCTTGGGCAGGAGCCGCTTGAGAGCAGCCCCAGTCCGGTTCACTTTGGGAATCAGACGTCGGAATTGCTCCGTAGATGTTGAATAGGATTGGCGACAAAATACAACCCTGTCGCACTCCTCGGTGAAATTTAAATGGTTTTGATGTCGTTTTTTCGACTTTTACGACTCCCTGGCTTGAGCCGTACAGCGTGCGAAGTAGAGCAATGACATGATTCGGCACTCCCAGTTCGTGTAGGACCCTCCACAAGCAACCCCAGTTAACACAGTCAAAAGCTTTGCTGTAGTCGACGAAACACATTATCACTGGCGTATCAAACTCGTAAGCCTTCTCAATAAGCTGTCTGACATTAAGAATCTGCTCTCGAGTGCCCTTGCCCTTAACGAAACCCGCTTGCTCTGCCAATCCAGATAGTAGCGGATGCGATTATTTAAAATATTGAGCAAGATTTCGCTGGCATGTGAGTTGAGGGACAAGGTTCGGTAATTACCGCAGCTCTTGGTTGACCCCTTCTTGTGCAGCGGAAGAGTTACGGATTCCGACCAGTCATGTGGCCAGTCACCGTTCTGCCAAATGTGTGAGCAAACCTTATGCCAGCCATAGCCATAAGCACCTCAGCTGTTATTTGGTCGCTTCCTGGCGCCTTCTTCCTTTTGAGGTACTGCAGCAGATAGTTCGGAACGAAGAATTGTGGGTTCCAGTTCTATATCCTCCCAGTCCGGGACGGCTTCGGGTGCTGAATGGGCATCCCCGTATAGTTGCTCACAGTAGACACGCCATCTTTCAGCAATGCGTTCTAGCTTGTGGAGTACAGTGCCATCGGTATCTTCTATGACCCACGATTTAGCCTTGAACTGTTTAGAAAGAACTCTGACTTTCTTAAAAAGGTCTGCAGTTTGTAACTTGCTGGAACTTATCTCAATGTCGCTGCAAATGCCCTCGATAAAGTTATTTCTGTCATGGCGACAACTGTTTTTAATAGCTCTGCTAAGCTCGGAGTATTCAGCCATTACAGTACGATTTTGCAGACCCCTAGTTTTTAGAGCCTTTCTGCGCTGGATGAGCTCCCACGAGTAATCAGAGATCCAACATTTTTTCTTCCGCTCTGGCTTCCTCTTCCTAGAGACTTGGTCAAGCGCATCGTTGATGTGGTTTTTCAGGTATGTCCACTGCTTGTCAGCATTAGCGTGCTCTTGAGCCGGACAACTCTTCAACTTCGCTTCCAACGCCTCTCGGAAGATTGGTTGTTCAGAAGGATCCAGACTTCTTGGTTTCGGTGGTTGACGTCTAGGCGCCTTTAAACGCAGTGAAAACATGGCTACTAGTAGGTTGTGGTCGGAGCCGCACTCTGCGCCGGGGAAGGTCTTCACATTTGAAATTCAAGATCTCCAGCGGGTATCAAGCATGATGTAGTCTATTTGATTTCTGTACCTATCGCCTGGAGATCTCCATGTGTACAAACGCCTTTGATGATGTTGGAAGTACGTGAGTAGTTGGAAAATAGGGTTCCAGATCACAGATCTGGATACCCTATTTTACATTTTAGTTTTGTGGTTATGTATTCATTATATCACACCAGTTCATATAAGAACTGGTGCAATATTCCGATCTGTAGATCTGGATACCCTATATTTCAATATTCGAAATGATACTTCTCTTGTTTATTAATAAATTATTACACTTAAGATAGTGTAATGAATTCTCCGTACAGGAATTGAACCCGTAAACACTTAGTGCAGTTAGATATGTTTCGATCATTTATCTAATGCCCTAAGCGTGTTATTTGTGAAGGTAACAAACTTGATTACATACCTACTTATGATAAGTCTATTCGACACGACAATGATGACAACCTAGCGAAAATAGAATGTGCTTGGTATTATCCAACGCGTTGCCTTTTATATGTAATGCTGTGGCTATTATTATTATTATTATTATTTTAAAGGTTATGACGTAGAAATAAAAGCAAAATAATATTTTAGATATCAATATTTGAAGTTGAACTTAACTTTTTAACTATTTTAGTAACTAAATACTCAGTTTCACTCATGATTTCATTCACGCTAGCACAATCAGGATCACAGTCTATATCTTCCATATGACGACCATCCACATCATATATTCATCCACATCAAACTCATACCATTATTTTTATTATTCGACGAACATGTCCAGTGTCTTTACGAACGATAAACGATGTGTTTTTAAAAGGTTTTGATTTCTTCTTTTTCTTCATATTTTTTTTCTTTTTTATTTCTTGCTGTCTACTTTCTTTTCTTGCATGTGCCGGAACTTGGCGTACCAGCTCTCTCGATCTTGAGCATAATCGAATGGATTAAGAATTGGATCTGAAGATCTGAATTGGATTTGATATCAAATCCTAAAATAAAAATATGAATTATTATGTGTTATTAAACAGCATCAAATATGAATTAAATCGTTCAAATCAATGGTCACTTCGATACTTACGTTACATTGTTGGTCAATGTTATCTAGAACAGGACTGTAGGATGGTGAGCCTGACATTGTGTTTGATTCTAAATCCAGACTTTGTCAAACATCTAGAAAAAAAAACATAGTGTTAAATTTAACTTAAATTTAATTGCCTGATAATGATGTAGATTGTAGGTAATATTTTTTTAATGTTTAATAAAATACTGAGGAGTAATATAAAAACTTACCAATATTACACGGCAGCTGCAACAGTCAGGTGCAGAAATCGAATAGATTTTAAATAATTTTTCTCTAAATATATAATGATTTAATTGTAATCTATAGAGTTCAAAATCGTATGCTTTTGTTAGATGTGAATCCTATACAAAAATGGTGCGGTGAAATTGAAACCTTAACATCTGGACACGTGTTCAACAACTTATTGTTTACTTAAAATAATATAAATAAAATAAATATTACAGAGCATTGTTCATTGTATTTTTTTCATACAGCCAATTAAGAAAAATCAGTAGGCAAAGTCATTGTACATAGCTAGTATGTCGGATACAATTATTTTTGCAACGTAAGTATTTATTTATAAGGAGAACATCAAAACAATATCGACATACTATCGTTACGTTTGGTTTTGTCTGTTAATATTATATTTTTAAGCTTATTTTAATTGTTGTCAGCGATAGAAAGGTAAGTAATATTTTTTGTTATTTATTTTCGTATAATAATTGATTTACTTACCGACATTGTAGATGAAGAAAACTTAAGGGAAGGTATTTTTTTGTTAAGTTGGATTAGTTTATACCTGTCCAGATTAAATATATTTTGTAATTGAGGTTCAAAATAATTAGATAAATTTCAACTCCTCATTATTTCTATTAGTTACATCTTACTTACACATGACTATGGGTTGCATACGAGCGTGCAAAACGCTGCATTTTATGTTTTACGTTTGTAGCGTTTTTAAACAGACAAATATTAATGGATTTTGAACTCATGTACATAAATAAAAAATATGAAATTACAAATTTTATGGGTATCAATGAAAAGTTTCTTTTCAGATTAAACGAACAAACGTAAAACATAAAACGCAGCGTTTTTCACGCTCGTATGTCTAAGCACCTTATTATTATTGTATTTTTTTTTTGCAACAGTGCAATTTTACAAATATGGATTAAATGATGTGATTTTAGGCCTATAAAATCAGCTCACAAGTTAGATTCGACACAAATCCTCTCTGGATCGAATCAACCACGAATCGATAATCCTGAATTCAAAGTCATCAAGCTACTATCTATTCATCAACGATGTAAGTATTCATAATTAGTTTTCAACTATTAAATTGTTAATATTAATTTAAATAATTATGTATTCAAGTATTAAATACTTCATTAATTAGTTAGCACGTTCAGCTCAGAAGCTACAGAAGCTGTGTGTCGTGGGTTCGATTCCTGCACGAATAAAATATTTGCTAATTATTAGTCATTTATTAAAATAATAATTATCTTTCTGTGCAGTAGGTGAGCAAATATAATTTCTGTGCTGAATACATGTATAAAAGTTGTGTTGAGATGATGTAGGTGTTTGTGGATGTAATATTTGTGTAGACAAATGCATTCATAATATTATTATGTGATTTATTCTAGTGTTAGCTAGCGAATGAAATAAATAAAATTGTTTTACCTAGTCTAGCTTTCTATCTTTAAATTAATTAATCTAACAACGATTTTGAAACTGATTGATTGCATTGCTTTAATAATTTTATTTTTTGTTCCCAGGTCAAACCTACTCGCCAATGACCTCTCCCTGTCTAGTGACTCTGAAGTAGAAGTAAAGTCGACGGAAAGAAAAATGAAGCGGGGAAGATCTAGCAAGTCGAATGAAGGCTCCAGTGGGAAAAAGTCGAAACCCACAATCTTTCCGGTTACATCACCAAGCCTAATTACTGCCGCTGAATTATTTGGTGAAGACAGCGAGTCAGCGACAGTTAAGAAAATGTCACCCGAATACAAAACTCCGAAAAGACCGGTAAGATACCGCCTCTTTATTCTTATTTTACGAGAAGATTAGCTAAGGGTTACTCTCGACAGATAAGCGAGACAAAAGAAGGGAAGTACTACGTGGAGGTGAAAATATACTACACGGACGAAATTAAAAAAAATAGCACCAATAGATGGCGCTCTGCTATTACTACCATAAAACTAAATTTGATGAAAATAAGGAGTCTTGCCAACATATAAAAGAATTCGTGAAAACAACTCATAAAGATTTCAAAAATTGTGCAGTCACTCATATAGGATCCTACGATAATTAAGCGGTTTATTTTAAACTAGCTTCTGCCAGCGACTTCGTACGCGGATCCTGTTGCTTATGCCAGCGACAACGGGGTCGTCAAAATCAAAGATCTGAAACGTCTGATGTCGAATTCTAAGAGCCCGGGGACTGGAAAACAACGCGATGCGCGAGACTATTCGAGACGTTCCAGATCTCTCCCTTCCACTTACGCGCGTGACAGTGTGCACACACCTTAGACATGGTGCCAATGTCTTCGTGTTCGATGTAATTAATAAATGGGTTATAGGAAAACGCGCTCCTTTCTTTATTCCCAAAAAGTGTTCCCATAGCGTGATCTAACTCGACGCCAACGTCATTTACGAAACGTTTAGAAAACGGAAACTACATATTATTTACCCAAATATTATAGTATCTTAGCCATATGCAGCGCCCCTTAGTGAACTCCACAGCGGGTGACGTAACCTACGACCAACTTATTATTTGCGGTTGGTACAGTAATCAGGTCTAGGGATCGAACCGCAAAATTAAGTTTGTTTATATTGTATATACTTTTCCGGGATAAAAAATACCCAGTGTGGTGCCTAGGATATTAAAGAATAATTATACCAAGTTTCATCGTAATCGGACCAGTAGTTTTTGCGTGATGCCTGAACAAACAGACAGACAGACAAAAAATTTTTAATCACATTTTTGGCTTCGGTGTCGGTCTAGTAACACCCCCTGCCGTTTATTTTTTTATATTTTCAATGTACAGAATTTTCACTTCTACAGATTTATTATAAGTATAAGTAGGTACCTAAACTACGTCTAATAGAATGAAATAACCTATTTGATACCTAGGTACTTACCTATTTAAAACTACAGCTAAATAAATTTTAAAGAAAGTTTAATTTATAATTAAGCTAAGAAATATTTAAACACTACCAAAATACCTATTTTATAAAATAACAACCAAAGAAATCTAAAAATAAATTATTAAACGTAAGAGTAGACTAAAAGTCGCGCTGATAAGCACGGTTTGTTAAAATCAATTATTGTCTGTCAATAAGGTCGAACACTCTGAACGTCTATTCACATCAACAGCCAAATATTGCCGCCGTGAGCCGCGTCGAGCGCGGCGACCGTTACACAAAAATAATCCTTAATAGCATGATTCAGTATTCACGCGCGATGGCTTATTAGCGTATTTCATGTAAAACTTTGGTGTTTCTATACCGATTTCTATGATTCTTTTTTTATTGAATAGATAATAATGTTAACTTATTTTAATTAGGGATGACTGAGAGTGTTATAAACGTAAGAGTAGACAAAAATAAACAGAAAGCTCCGAACTGCTAAGCTATCGGGAGTTACACGTGTTATTGTGAGTCAACCATAAAAGATAGACATATGCTGTCGTGGGATATTTTTTATATAATTTTGAGGAGAACATTTTCGTCATACATGATTTCTGTGTAGCTTTAACCATTAAGGCTGCAAATGCGACGGAAGCTTAAAAAATGGAGTAATTTCTCCCGTTTCCCCAACCTTTCCCTTCACTGCTCTGCTCCTATTGATCGTAGCGTAATGAAAAGTATACTATAACCTGCCCAGGAGTATGAAGAATGATTGTACAAAGTTTCGTTAAAATCCATCGAGTAGTTTTTGTTTCTATAAAGAACATACAGACAGACAGACAGACAGACAGACAGACAAAAATTTTAACTGTTTGCATTTTTGGCATCAGTATCGATCACTAATCACCCCCTGATAGTTATTTTGGAAATATATTTCATGTACAGAATTGACCTCCCTACAGATTTATTATAAGTATAGATAGATAACACATTAATTGTAACCATATTTATAATAATAATTGTACCCTCTATGTTCATATTTTGTATTACCTGTGTAACCATGTATATTCATGACTATTCTTATTAATAAATATTTATAAATAATATCATCATTTTATCTACCTATTTGTTTTTTTACAGTTACACACCTCAGCAACAATTTATCAAGATCTAGAAAGTTAATAAACTGTGAGAAATGTAACATTTTAATACCAGAAAATCAGTATTCTTATCATATGGGAACTAATATACACAAAGCAAATTGTTTATTAGATACGAAATTCAGAAATGTCCATATTATTGCAACAGCATTTAAAAACAGATTATCGACTTACAGATTGAATGTCACTCAGGAAGACGAATACCTCAGTCTAGAGACGTTCCTGTATGATCATCGAACAAATTTAATAGAATTGATAAATATGTCACTGAACGAACACAGTTGTATCAAATTGAATTTTGAATTGTTTGCCTATTTCATGCTACCAAAATCAGACGAAAAACAATTAAAATCGTTTAATACGTGTGTGCGTGTCCTAACCAAAAAAGCATTTTACAAGGTTAAAGACTATGTCGAAGACACGCTTGTTTGGCAATGACTACCTCTGCACATGTGGCCCCCTGGTAAATCATCAATATTGTGTCTATTAACTGCTCCACCTTTGTTTTAATAAACATGTATTTATTTTTCCTTTAACGAATTGCTTTAGCAATATTTTTATTTTTATTATTTAGACTTCAACTGCATTCAATTTGTTAGTAATTTATTTTGTTAACAGTTGTAATTATTTAAATTTTTTCTGCTTTTTTATATAGCCTCTTTTTGGAATGTGAATGTGAGAACACTGTATAATCCACAAACACTTAGATAACTTTCTATTACAACTTATTTTTTTTTATTTTTTTTTTTATTATGATTAATTTTGTGCTTTTGTGTACAGTGTTGACTGGTCTACACTGTTCTTACATAAATCAATCAATATTGTAATAAACACATTTTTTAAAAGAGTAACCATGGAGTTTCTTGCCAGTTCTTCTCCATAGGAAACGACCGATTTGGAACCGTGCACTAGCTTCTGACGCTTTATAAGTGCCCTTGTAGGCCTATATGAAATAAAATATTTTGACTTTGACTTTGACTTTGATTATGTAACGTCACTGCAATTTATAAAATTCCGGCAAATGTAGATGACAAAAATAAAAACGTATACTGGAAAGATATGCAAGTTTGGTAAAAAACGTTAATATAAGGTAGATGATTATGTACTCATTAGTAATTATAAGGGAACTTTTGAAAAAGGATATACACCTAACTGGTCAACAGAAATATTTAAAATTAAAAAAATACAAAATACATCTCCTATCACGTATTTAATTGAAGATGCCAGGGGCCGCCTATTTTAGGTGCATTTTATACACAAGAGCTCCAAAAAACGAAACATCCTAATGTTTATCTAGTGGAAAAAGTTCCAAGAAGGAAAGGAAATAGATTTTTTGTGAAATGTTTAGGTTTGCCTCCTTCTGAGAATAGCTGGATCGATAAATTGAATAAATTGTAACAAACTAATAGGAGTTAACTTTACAATACTATTTATAAGTGTTCAATCTATTACTCATTAGTCTTATGATGTGTATTGGAGAGAGCAGTCTTCTCAATTGGTTAATAAATAATTTACCATTTGAGTTACACTTACTTATTGGGTTACAATTATTGTGGACCTGGCACGAATTTAATTAAAAGGCTTACTCGTGGAGATAAAGCTGTTAATAAATTAGACGAATATTGTAAAGAACACGACATTATCTATCACAAGTCTTCAAACTTAAAGGATCGTCACAAGGCAGATTTAGTCTTGTTGAATATGGCAAAAAAACGAGCAGTTGCACCGGATGCGAGTGTAGGAGAAAAGCTAGCAGCATGTTTAGTTAGCAGTGCTATGTCAGCAAAAGTTAAAACAGGTTCTGGTTTAAAAAAAAAGTACCAAAAAGTATTTGCGGAAAGCTGTAACTGGAATAGGCTTGAAAAATAAATTTAAAAATGTTATTAAGAGATGTGATTGTGCTCGTAATTAATAAATGACTAAAAATAATAAAAACAGTATTCAAGCAGTGTGCCGTACGTAAAAGTGAACAGACTCCTAAAATAGCAGTGACAGTGTTATCGTTGATCAAAAACACCGCGCAACTATAAAAAACAATGATTCCCTAATATGTAAACATTGACTAAAAAACCTAATAAACTCAGTGTCAAAATTTATAACAGTGTAAATATTCAAATTTTAAGTCAACAGCCTACAAAATAATCATATCTACTAATCGTTTCTTGACAAAGGTAACAAAACAGTGATCAACAAACATTGTTCCCGCAAAAAAATCGTTTTTTATTCAAACACTACATACGTGAGTTGAACTTATGACAAAGCTGCGCCATCTACCTGAAACCACATAAACATCCACAAGTGTCAGTTAGTGTTATCGGACTAAAAAAATAACAAATCGGCAATTAATATTTGTAATAGCGACATCTATTATCATAAGAACCTGCTAAATTAAAGAACCACTGACCTCTAGAACCCATGACATCGCTAAATTGGACGTCGACATCAACTGTACGAGTGGCTTAATAGAGAAGGAGCCGACTTGGGGTCGTACGAGCGGTTGCGAGTTCGACCCCGACAACTGCGGACGGGATACTTTTTGTGATAGTTTAAGTTTAATAAATCGTCATGGACTTCCTAGGAAACAAAACATTTCGTCGCTCACGTACTATATCGGAAACCATAAATGACACCAATGAAATTATTTCTCAAACATTAGATATAACTACAAATAGCATGCCGGGAATGTCGGAAGATGAAGAGGATACGCAGATAAACATACTTAAGGCTGAGATTGAAAACCTTAGATCTCAACTAAAAAGCGCGCATCTAAAAATAGAAATACTCTCACTGGAAAATAGTTCCCTAAAGCAAAGTAACGCCGATCTAATGAAAAAAAATGACATTTATAAAAAAGTCACCAGTAGTCCTATAAAGAAAAAGGTACAAACTCCAAAGAGAAACAAAATTATTCTTACAACCAAGGTGACCAGTAAACCACAGACTTTGGAAAGTCCTGACTGCCGCTCGTCCACTGCTGAAGAGCCTATTAAAAATACAGTAAACAAAAATGAAAACTGCGCATCGTTGCGTAGAGTAATATATGTATTTTAAGTAGTGAAACATCTAATAGATTATACACAATAAGTCAAAGAACTAGTTTAAGTAACTGTAATATATGTCATTATCGTATGCCAAATTGTAGTCTAAAGCAGCTGCTAGATAGTCTTGAAAAGAAAGTACAAAACTTCACCTACTCCGACTGCTGTGTAATTTATGTCGGAGAAGAAGATTTCAAAAAGACGCAAAATTACATAGAATTAGTCACTTTTATTCGTAATAAAATACAACCTTTAACCCACACGAATTTCATAGTATTTTTGCCTACTTTTAAATATATGGAAAACAAAAATGTAATGTTCAACAGCAGAGTTGACACTTTTAATAACTTAATGTTCATGGACGTGGAGACATATAAATATGCGTATCTGCTGGACTCCAACTTGAACCTTCCATACACTTATGACACTTATAATCAACGGTATGGAAGTCTGAATAATAAAGGTTTGAACATTGTGCTAAGTGATTTGCAGGATCTCGTCTTGGATTTGTACTCAGTAAACGCGTCGTCAGATGCTGACTGCCCCCAAATAAATAATGCGCTAACTGATACTCAACTTCAGGAAAACTCTCAGTTTTTTCTTTAGTCACTATTTGTATATTCTTCATCAAAACATAGCAGGACTTATGAATAAATCAGATTTATTGACGGTTAAACTAGAAGAGCTTTCTAATAATGGAATTAATATAGATATTGTCTGCATAACTGAACACTTTGTCGAAACTGGTTATGAAAATTTCATTCATATACCTAATTATTGCCTCGCTGCCTTCTTTTCAAGAGAAGCTAAACGAGGAGGAGCGTGTATCTTTGTTCGCGCAGGATTACACTATAGAGAATTAACAGACGTTTCAAAACAATCAGTGTCAGGTGTGATCGAATGCTGCGGCATTGAACTCGTGTCTCATAATATCATAATAATATGTGTGTACAGAATACCTAAACATAACTATAACATTTTCTATGATAAACTAGACGCCGTATTACGCAAAGTCTGTTCATACTCGAATAAAAACGTAATTTTGACCGGCGATTTCAATATCGATATCCTGAAAAGAAATAAAATTACATATGAATTTGAATATTTTCTTGGACAGTACAATCTTAAACTAACGCTCTTTGATCCAACTAGATTATGCAGTAATTCTTGCATTGATAATTTTGCACATTCATTTAAACGCGGATGTAAAGCGGATGTAATGGATTTAGTTCTCTCGGACCATACAGCACAATTATTAAAAATACCTACAAATAAAAAATGCACTCTAAAGTTCTGGAAAACTAAAAAACTTGACTTATCGGTATGTAACTTGGCTAAGTTCAAGGATTGCTTGAAATGTCTATCTTTTTCACAAGTTTATAAAGCAAAAGATGCAAATGAAGCGTATGACAATTTTATAGATGAATTTTTGCTTTTCTATCACTTATGCTTTCCAGTTAAAATTGTAAAAATTAATACCAATAAGAAAACAAAATGGTTGTCCCGTGGTATAAAACTTTGTAGTAAAAAGCAGAGAAAACTACTTTGGGAATATAGGTTGAAGCCTAATTTGAAAAATAAACTTACTTTTAAAAAATATTCAAAACTTTACAGGCAAATTATAAAACTAACTCAAAAAACACAAAATAATTATCACGTAAGCACTGCGCAAAATAAATCCAAAGCAGCATGGCAAGTAATTAACAAATCGAAATATAATTTACCACAAGAACCAATTTTATGTATTAATAATAATAATTTAACATATTCACACCCACTTGACATCGCTAATGAATTTAACAAATATTTTATTGAAGTTATCGAAAATAATATTAAAACAAATAACAATTTGAAAAATGAGCAACACCTAAAGGACAATGTTTCATGTCAATCTTTATTCATGTCACCAGTAACATGCGATGATATAATCAAAATTATTAACAGTCTCAAAAATACAAATACCGTTGGATTTGATAACATATCAACTAAGGTTATTAAAGAAGTTAAGGAGGTAATAGCGCCGTTACTTTCGCATATAATAAATCTCTGTATTTCTGATGGTGTGTTTCCAACTCGTCTGAAAACAGTAATAATCAAGCCCTTATTCAAATGGGCACGCCACGATTATGGCGGTAAGTCCCCTCTTTGAGGCGTGGCTGGAAAGACCTCACGGCGTCCTTACCTTCCGCATGACGCAGGTCCTCACCGGACATGGCAAGTTCGGGAGGTTCCTGCATCGGATTCGAGCGGAAGAGACGCCCGGGTGCCGCCACTGTGCGGAACGCCCGGAGGACACGGTGGAGCACACCGTCGAGGTGTGCCCTGCCTGGGCGGAGCTTCGCCGTGCCCTCGTGGGGGCGATCGGCGGCGGAGACCTCTCGCGCCGGGCCCTGGTCGAGGCCATGGTCCGGAGCGAGGAGGAGTGGCAGGCGGTCGCCTCCTTCTGCGAAGCAGTAATGCTTGCAAAGGAGGAGGCCGACCGCATCAGGCAACGGCGCCCTCGCCGCCGTCGCCGGGATTCCGATCCCGATTTCCGGCCACCGTAGACGCGGGCTCGCGGACGGCGAGCCATGGGTAGCTCGCTGTCCGATTGTCCGGTAATGGACCGAGTCCAAGACGTCGACGGCGCGCACTGTTCCCGCGCGCCTCAAGGAGTTGTCAGCAGCAGGAGGGGCCCAGCTGGGTCGAAGCCTACTGGGGACAGGGTTGTCCGAAAGGAAGCTCGTGCCCCGGTATGAAGGCTAGAAGGAACGGCGCGGGGTTTTTAGTCAGTAAGAGTCTGACACTGTCTCCCGCTCCACCGAAGAGCGGGTTTCGTCAAAGATGATTTTCCCCGTCGACAAAAAAAAAAAGCCCTTATTCAAAAAAGACGACAAGACTGAATTAAAAAATTATAGGCCAATTGCAAAAATTCCTATATTTTCAAAAATCATCGAGAAAGTAATGTATAATAGTATATATGCCTATTTTGAAAAATTTAAACTATTTTGCAGTGAACAAAAGGGATTTAGGAAAAATATCAATATAAACATGGCGCTATTTGACCTACTATCAAGTGTCCTAACATCTGTCGATAATAAAAACAGGGTTTGCGCTATTTATACAGACATGACAAAGGCATTTGATTTTGTGGATCATAAAATTTTACTACAAAAACTATATAGTTATGGCATTAGAGGGAATATTCTTAAACTTATAGAATCCTACCTAAGTGATAGATTGCAATGCACAGAAATCACAAGAATTTGTCCAGTAACTAAGTTGCAAAAAACATATACCTCGAAAGCAAGGTTGATCAAATATGGAGTGCCTCAGGGCAGCGTATTGGGACCCTTGTTATTTTTGATATATATTAATGACTTACCGAAAGTGACAGGGCACGAAATGGTACTATTTGCTGATGATAGCACGGTTATTATAATATGCGACAATCCTAATTATTATGAACTTGACATTAATGACACTCTCTCGAAAATAATAAATTGGCTTAATGACAATAATCTTGTAATAAATCTGAATAAAACTAAAATTATGCATTTTCACCAACGGCTTGTAAATACTCCAGTTAATGTCACCTATAATCAGTCTAAAATAGAAGAGGCTAGCACTTCAAAATTCTTGGGTATTTCTATAGACAGAAAACTGACCTGGAAACCACATCTGGAAGAAGTTTGCAAACGATTAAGCAGATCAGCGTATCTTCTATTTCAACTGTCGAAAAAAGTAAATACTGAAACACTCTTAATGGCGTATCATGGATTGGTATCCTCGGTTTTGCGTTATGGTGTTGTTTTTTGGGGACAGTCAACAAATCGAGAACTTGTTTTTAAAATGCAAAAGAGATGCATACGATCGATGTTTGGTTTAAGACGGACTGACAGTTGCATTCCATATTTTAAAAAATACAATGTTTTAACCTTTCCTGCTTTGTATATCTTAGAGACTTCTTTGTTTGTAAAAAATAATCCCCACTTATTCAAAAAAATGGCCACAGTAAAGAAATTACCCATACGTGCTCAATATATGAACACATTATGCAATGTTAAATGTAAAACTGCACTGATGAAGAAAAGTTTCTTTGGTATTGCTCCCCAATTTTTTAATAAATTACCCGATGTAATTAAATGCATGCCAGTACAAAAGTTCAGAAACACTCTACAGAAGCTGTTACTTGAAAAATGCTATTACACATTAGACGAATTTCTGAATGACAAATTTATTTAATGTAAATTCTGGAATTATAATTGTGTTATCATTTAATTTTATTTTATTATAATGCAAATGTAATTTAAATATTTATTACAATTAGCAAATTTTGTTTTTTTTTTGCTGACATTCTATTTTTTTATGACATTTGGATTATTTAAATTATTTTGACATATGTAAATTGCTGACATTATTTTACTTTTTATTTTTTTTTTTGTTTAAGTTTTGACAATTTTTATTTGCTGACATTGTATTTTTTTTGTATCACGACTAATTTAACTGTGATCACATCAGCACTATTTTGTATGCCTTTCGGCGGGACATGGGTGGGACCACACACTACCTATATAATTATAAGATCATTGTACCCTGTGTTCACAAATAATAAATGAATTTGAATTTGAATTTGAATTAACAAAACGAAAAGACATATAAAAAAATTTAAACCGAAATGTAAAAAAGTGGCAATTGAATTAGCTATGGCTGCTACTAGAGAGCTATTTAATGATTCATCCATTAAACTACCTCGCGTTATTCCTATACCAAAATCTGGTGGAGTATTACCATTGATTCCAATTTTTGCGGGATTATCTGCAGTGGGAGCCTTAGCAGGCGGTGCTGCTGGTATTGCTTAAACCATAAATGAATTCAAGATGGCTAGAAAGTTATATGCTGAATCAAACAGACATAATGAAAAGATGAAGACGGAAGACGCAGCGTTGGAAGGCCTCCAACAAGGTGGACCGACGACCTGGTCAGGGTCGCGGGAATCCGATGGATGCGTGACGCACAGAACCGGTCGTTGTGGCGACGCTTGGGGGAGGCCTATGTCCAGCAGTGGACGTCTTTCGGCTGATATGATGATGATGATGATGAATGAAAAGATGGAGGCTCTTTGTATTGGAAAAGGACTTCACCTTAAACCTCATAAAGATGGGCTCGGAATTGTTGTATCGAAAGAAAAAAACTGAGATATCGGCTACCCAAACGAGCCTTGACTAATTTAGACATTTTGAAGTATGGGAATAATAATATTCCCTACTTTAGAGGTGTATTTATGAGAGATGAGCTCCCAAAACACCCGTTTGAAAAAGAATGTGGAGTTATTAATTTAGATAGCTCTAAAAATCCTGGCTCTCATTGGGTAGCCTATGCAAAATATAATGATTATATTGAGTATTTTGATAGTCATGGAAATCTCAAACCTCCAAAGGAATTTATAAAATACGTGGGTTCCGAAGTTCACTATAATTATGATAATATTCAGCGTGATCACCCTTTTAATTGTGGGCACCTTTGTTTAAACTTTTTGAAGAATTTTTGGTATAGTGTAAGAATAAAATATACATAATCTTACAAAAGCGTTCAGTATACAAGAATGTCTACTACAGTTACGATCTCTGGAAATAAATCGGAATTGGCTACATACTTTCAACCACCACTACATTTATCCGATCAATACGAGTGCGGTTTGCTATACTTTTCAGTATTAAATTCAAAATCAAATATTTCCATTATAAACAGCAGTTTGTTTGTGATCAGAATTGAATGTGATCTTGTCCACGGTTCGTACTGCAACGGATTACCAACTCATTTTATTCATGAATTTGTAACTGATACTACTCCAGGTCATCAGTGTATGGAAATACCGCAAAACATAATTTCATCATCATCATCATCATCATATCAGCCGAAAGACGTCCACTGCTGGACATAGGCCTCCCCCAAGCGTCGCCACAACGACCGGTCCTGTGCGTCACGCATCCATCGGATTCCCGCGACCCTGACCAGGTCGTCGGTCCACACAAACATCAAACAACAAGCATCCTTTACTTTCCAGTAAACAAAAACATAATTTCATCTTTAACTGTTAAGGTTGTAGATCAATTTACCCGCTGTATTAACTTTGGAGAAGAACATATTGAATTACGTCTACATTTAAGAAAAGCAAAATGATACCATAAAATTACCCCAGTGATAACAAAACGTCTTAGTTCTTCTGCGATTGTTAAAGTGGACAGACGTACGAAAAAAGTTACGAAATTAACTGAAGCAAATAAGGATTTTCTAAAAGCCTTAGGGTTTAAAGTATGAATATACTACAGAATTACAGATTACTGAATTGCCACACTTCGACACTTCGATTGAAAGTTATGAAGTCCATTCATACAATCCCTACAATAACAGCTTTAGAGAAAACGATGAAATCAGAATCCCCATACATCATCAAGACGTATACGTGCTACCATCAGCCAGTTCAATTTACATCGAAGGTCAGGCAAAACTGTTCGGTAAAGATGGGAATCCGATCAAGAAAACTGTTACGTTCACTAATAACGCTGTTATGTCTTTGTTTCAAGACATTCGATACGAAATGAATGGTATTGAAATAGACCGTATAAAAAATTCGGGAGTAACATCTACAATAAAATCATACATTTCATTAAATGAAGCAGAAAATAAAGTTGCTGCCTTGTGGGGCTAGAATTTAGAGGGATTTAAAAGTGATGGACATTTTAGTGTTGTGATACCATTAAATAAAATATTAGGGTTTGCTGAGGATTACAATAAAATTGTCATAAATTGCAAACATGAACTTATACTGAATAGAAGTAACTCTAACTTAAACAGTGTTATCCTTACTGATGATATTGCTCATTTTCAAATAGATATGCAAAGAGTTCAGTGGAGAGTGCCACACATAAAAGTATCAGATAGAGAGCGTCTGACACTTTTAAAACATTTAGAAAAAGATAAATCTATTCAGATGGCTTTTAGAAATTGGGACTTATACGAGTATCCTTTGTTACCAAAAACTACTAAGCATTCTTAGTCAGTTAAGACTGCTTCGCAATTGGAAAAACCCAGATTTGTAATTTTCTGCTTACAAACTGATAGAAAAAATAATAAAATTAAAGAGAGTTATCACTATTTGATCATAGTGAAGTGGCGCTCTTTTTAACCGACTTCGAAAAGGAGGAGGTTCTATGTTCGGCTGAATGTATGTTTTTTCTATATATATATATTTTTTTTTCTTTGTATGTTCACCGATATTTCGGTCAATTGTGGACCGATTTTGAAAATTTTTTTTTGTTTGAAAGGTTATGCTTTCAAGTTGGTCCCATAGAAATATTGTGATGATCTGATCATGAACTTCGAAGATATGGAACAGAACTCCTCATAGAATCATAGCAGAATTGTCGTAACAAGTAAAATTGCTTTGTTTATACGTGTAGTCGATGACTGACTGAAAGAAAAGGGGGAGGGGATGTATCAAACTGATCTGGTGATAAAGCCGGAACGTAAATTCATGTAATATAACCGTATTTGGGATTATTTGGAATTATTATTTTTTTCTATAATAGATACCTAATCTTGTCTCTTCGTTATTTAACACCGACTTCCGAAATTAAAGTTATTTTGTACTTTTTGAAGTCGGTTTAATTTTTTTTGTAAAAAGTTTTTTTATTTTTCACTTTTTAGTTATGGTAGCACCACTAAAAAGTACCTACCCTTCATTTAAACATAAATTACCTTATAGCCAGAGTGCATCTCATAACGATTCTTATAATCCCAAATACGGTTATATTTCGACTTCCGAAATTAAAGTTATTTTGTACTTTTTGAAGTCGGTTTAATTTTTTTTTTTTAGTAAAGGATAAAAAATGGTTATGGTGGGTTATCTCTAAGAGATAGACATATACCATCGCGGACTTTTTTGTTGAACTTTTTAAGGTGGACAATACTGTAGCAGTTACATTATTTTGTTCTATCTCGTAGGGTACAGCGATATAAGCGCAAAAAAACGTGCTTATTTACGACATCACATTAGAAACCTCTAAATTTATCAGTGTTTCTCTACTATATTATGCTTGTATTATACATATAAACCTTCCTTAAGAATCACTCTATCTATTAAAAAAAACCGCATCAAAATCCGTTGCGTAGTTTTAAAGATCTAAGCATACATAGGGACAGACAGACGGCGGATAGCGACTTTATTTTATACTATGTAGTGATTTAAACTATCAATATTTACTTTTTGATTTTTTAAGAGATAAACATGTTTACACTAAAGGTCCTGAAAAAGTGAAATAGTTAAAAAATATTTAAAAAAATAGTAATGTGATTTAGAAAATAAAAATTGTCCTAATTTGTAAAGTCTGTGCGATCAATATTGTAAAGATTTGTATAGCTGTAAATATCATGACTCAATATGTGCTTTAAAAAAATTTCTGAGTTTAAAAAAATGGTGCTTTGATAATAATATTTTTGGTACAATATAATTTATATTTCTGAGATATATTTATTCAAAAAATAAATTTGTCAAAACTTTAATTGTGTTCTTATTTTACTTGATAATTTCCTTTTCCCATCTTTAAAATACTTATATGATGGTTGTAACAATTATGACATTTTAGACAAGTGTTGTTATGGTGCTGAATGGTGACCCACAAATGAAATCCAGAATAATGAAATCTTAATATTTAATCTGTAACAATTACATACTTAAATTCTAACTTAAAGAGCAACCTTAATCCTAAATCCTAGTGCTAAAGTAGGGCGCCATGAGGGTTTCAACACATAGATGGCGAGCGCGCGGAACCCTACCAATCCTGAGTGTCCAGCCGGCTAGGGCGGTTCTTGTCCACGGCTCACGCCTGATGTGGATGAGTGTTCGAGAAGGAAGTACTTAGGTAATAAAGGGTTTACATACGGTCTGCACACGGACCCTTGCGAGAACTGCTCCAATAATAAAAGGGCGTGACGGTAGGCTGGAACAAGCAAAACCAAATATGTTGGATAGTTCCACAACGAGTAGTTTTATTTGTAAACTTCCACTTGGATTATAAATAACTCACCCCTTTATTGTTGAATTCGTTCACACACAAAATGTAGCTTTGATCACGTTGATCCAATCAATTCACAATTTACAAAACGAAATGGCGGTATGTCGAGATAATTCGCCCACAAGTGACACTCGTCTGTCTCTGACCAGTGACTGCGCAGGAATGTGTCCTTCAAACTAGCGGTCATCGATATATACTCTAGAAACTAAGTTAACACAACTTGCAAAGATACAAAAAGACAGTAAACCGACATGGCGAGATTTGAACGTGTGACTCGTATCTTAGAAGTCCAACGTTAATCCTCTTAGCTATCTATTAGTTTAGTTACAGAACCAAAAATGGGTTAACGTTCAACCACTAAACATGACGTCATTACAGTGTCTAGAAAATGTAATGAAGAATGTAAAATGTAATGGTAATATTGTAAGATAAACAATATATATAATTAAAAACACATATCTTAAACACAGCACAACACTCTTAGCATTGCAGCGAGGTGGTTCGAACTTAATCAAAATTGGTTTCATCAATAGAGGGAATAAAATAATTTATTCACATTATGTTCAATTCATCGAAATTTGATTTGGAAGGCATTTCTAAACTTATTTTCAAGAATGCTATGGGCGAGATTATATTTACTCAAGACATGACTGGCCAGAAAGTAACGAGTAATAAGTTCATCAAAACTTCAGGACAAAATAAAAAATGTACAATATCTTACAATCAAGAGTGGTCACAATGAAACAGCGACAACGGTTCACCTAATATATGGAAAAGCATGTAAATTCTAGGATAAACAATTAAACAGCACATAAGAGTAAAAATATTTCATCAGATCAGATCAAGTCAGAATATTGCAGCAGTTTTTATATGAACTGGTCTGTTATAATGAATATATAACCGCAAAACAGATCAGAATACTGCACCAGTTCTTATATGAACTGGTCTGATATAATGAACACATAACCACAAAACAGTTCAGAATATTGCACCAGTTCTTATATGAACTGGTCTGATATAATGAATACATAACCATAAAACAGATCGGAATATTGGACCAGTTCTTATATGAACTTGTCTGATATAATGAATACATAACCACAAATCTAAAATGTAAAATAGGGTATAATATATAGGGTATATAAAATAGTTGGAATATAGGGCATCCAGATCAGAGATCTGGATGCCCTATTTTCCAACTACTTACGTGTTCATGATACTGAGGTTTCGGTCTATACAGAACTCGATCAGTTTTTCACCCTGCTCATTCCTAGTGCCAAGTCCAAATTTTCCAACAGTGCTTCTGATATGATCATCAGCAAGTGTACTACCGACCTTGGCATTCCAGTCACTAAGGATCATTTTAATTTCCCGGCCGGGAATCGAGTTTAGCGTTTCCTCTAGTTTCCCATAAAAGTCGTCAATTTCAATTTTACTTCCGTCATTAATTATTATTTCCAAAGCTCTTAGCAGTTTTTCCCAACTCTAATTGATTTTTTTTTACTTCCATCTTTTTGTCTTTACTTCGAACTGCTTCTGCAACAGCAGCGGCTATCTCGGGGTTTAAACTGGGTGATTTTAGTAATCTGCAATTATCAGGAATATGGTGTTCCTTCAACAAGTTTTCTTTAACATCTTTTGTTAAGCCTTTCTTTAGTATTGGCAATCAGCACTGTGCCAAGTCGTTGTGAATATTAGCTCCATATTTAGGACTGTCTTCAATGGGATCCCTCAATGCAAGACGTATTTCTGCATCAAGTTCTATAGGTACTTCATTTGAGGTTTCAGGAACCGTATCATTTTCGGGATTTTTGTCCACGCATGTGGTTCACCCAACAGTTTTATGCGACCCATCGCAGTCGCACTGCGATGGGTCGCATAAAACTGTTGTACTAGATAAAGGTATCGTCGGTAATGATTCATCCTCAATATGAGGGTAATCATGGTGCATAATTTCAACTTCCTCAACATTATAATTTTCGGGTATTTCGACATCTGAAAGTATACGGTAAAAATATAGTTTTTACTTTGAAACCAAAAATTAATATCACCCATATTTTTATTGTGATTGCAAAATTTTAACAATGAACTTTTTTTTATTAAATGCTCACAATGTATCAAGGTAAGTGTGGTGTCCAGGGTTGCTGCTAGGTTGATAAATAAAAGTCACTCACAATGGGTTCACCAAGCTGCCATAAACACGTGCGCACCCGCTGATGGTTGAACAAGTAATGCCCCTTATGTACCGTCCACGTGTATACGTCACTTGCCCTTTATTAGTACGTCACACCTCTCCTTTTATATAAGAGTTTAAATAGTCAAATATAATAAGTGATTAATAATTTTAATAGCACTTAATTTCTAGCTACATAATTAATTCTTCAGGTCTATATCTATAATTTCTAACAATACTACTTTTTTAAATGCATCAGGTTGTTCCTACATGCAGTCTCTTCGTTATTGACTTTACTTCATTTCTATAGAAGCTTATTACAGTATGTAGTTTTGGATTAAAATTTCATTTCCTTTTGTTTTTCCTTATTTCGTAATCTTGCTTATTAGACCAGTGCTGAAGCCGTTGTTAATGGTAAAAAGTGAAATAAAATCATAGTGAAATAAAATCATATTGGAAAAGGAAGAGAATACAACAAATACGAAAGCAAAAATAAATTACGGGCGATCTGAGGTCGGGAAAAGGATGGGTGTGCGTTTTTAAGGGTAAAAACAGTTTATCTCGATTTCCGACAAAACTACAAGTCCTATGAAAAAAAATAAAAGTGCAAAGTTGTAGATAATAAAAAGATCTACAACTTTTGTATTTACACTTTTTTCACATAACCATAAGTTTTTGATTTTTTATTTTTATCTTTTACAAAAATTATTTTTTTTCCACGAAATTAAATGGAAACTTACCTTTTTATGTCCCAGACACACTGTACTTGTTTTGATTTAAAACGTTTGCTTTTTCACCTTCATTTTGACATAATATCGAAAAAGTCGTCAATCGAAATTTCTGACGTCAAAATATCTCCTTTTCCGGTTTTTTACCGACTTCCCAAAAAGGAGGAGGTACTACGTTCGGCTGTTTGTATGTTTTTTTTTTTTTTGTATGTTTGTTCGTCGAATACTCCCCCAAATGTGGACGGATTTTCAAAATTCTTTTTTTGTTCGAAAGTAGATAGTTCTGAGGTGGTCCCATTATCACCAAATTAGGATCTGATGATGGGATCTTGGAGAAATCGAGGGCAACCTTCAAATTTTATAGGCTCACTTATTGATTTTCGCATATTTTATGAAGTATCTTGTGTATTTGCGTATGGTCGTCACCATCTCAGGTAGCTGGGCTGATGATGGAAGGTACAACTCCTTAACAGTAAGAAGTTACTCGAACAGGCAAGGACTGTTTTAGTAAATTGTTTTGATGTTTGATAGGGCATTTGCCACATTTGGTCTCATGATCATCAAGTCATGACCTGATGCTGCAGTCAGGATAGTCTGCAGAGTACCTAAGTCCTCGACAGCAAACAGCAGATATATCGAGTTTAGGCTCATTGAAAACGGCTCGATGTGTGGATAAACGTACTGCTAATAAAGAACACCGAAGTACATAGAGACCTGATGCTGAAGCCAGGAGCATCAGGAAAAGTACAAACCTTGAAATTACAGCACCGTAGTCGTGTTTGGGCTCATTTTAAACAGGACTAAATTTTAAGTTCATTGCAATGTTGACATAAATCTGGCCTGATGCTACAGCCGGGATTATCAGCATCTAGTCTAATGACTGATTGAAAGATTTATCTTTCGGCTTCATCATCAGATCAGTTCAATATATCCTTTCCCTCTCTAGTCTAATGACTGTTTGAAAGAAGAGGGGGAGAGGATATATCGAACTGAACTGATGATGAAGCCGAAAGGTAAATTAATGTAATCTAACCGTGTTTGGGATTATTAGAACCGTTATGAGATGCGCTCTGACTATAAGGTATTTAAATTTGACTGAGGGGTACTTTTTAGTGGTGGTACCATAACTAAAAAGTGTAAAATAAAAAAAACTTTTTACAAAAAAAATATAACCGACTTCAATGATAAAAAACACTGAAAAGTATCAAATAACTTTAATTTTGGAAGTCGGTGATAAATAACGAAGAGACTAAACTATTATAGAAACACCGACTTCCAAAATTAAAGTTATTTGATACTTTTCAGTGTTTTTTATCATTGAAGTCGGTTATATTTTTTTGTAAAAAGTTTTTGTTTGTTAAATTCTCTAGTTTCTGATGGTGTAAAAAAATATCATTATTATGATAAATTTCTCAGAAAAAGCCAAGAAAACTCGAACCCAAAAATTATTTTTCATAATCATTACCTACATTAATTATACAACAAACTGAACAATATACTATCTATTCATACCAGGGACCGTACACCCCCGAATATAAGTTAATCCTTTCGAAAGGGTTACAGGTTGTACGCCTACAGTAACGGAAAGTGTTACCTCTTGGTAGTGCTAGCCCTTTCATAACCCTAATGTTAGGGTAACCCTATCAATAAGTTAACTCGTACAAGACTTTACCGGTTCTTGTATGATTTCCAATTGAAACAAATAATCCTTTGAAAGGGTTCGTCGTCCAAAACCCTTTAAAACCCTTTGATAACCAAAGGGCTTTAAGGGTTTTCGAGAGCAAGGATAGATTTTGACCTTGAAAGTTTGGAATCGTATAGAATTGTCCATAAGTGTTTTTACTCGGTTTGATAGGACAGTGCTTTCTTTTTAATTTTAATAACGTCTGAATATTTTTGCTAGGTTTTTTGTTGTATTTGTACTAGTTTTGACATTTCACAGCCCAACATTCTGATCCATACATATACGTACAACAGGCCTTATCACGGATTTGTAGATATTACCCTTGAACTTGGAGGGGCATCCGTGGGTCACAAGTTGTTCCTGTGACCTATCGCCTTTTCATCCATCCTGTGTTGATTCGATGAGTTACGTCCCGGTCTACCTCACCATCCCCTAGGACAAGCAACCCGAGGTACCGAAAGTCGGAACAGATCGGTATGGGCGTTCCGGCGAGAGCTAAAGGCACTGGAGTGGAGGGACCGCCGAAATCGCAAAACAAGTACTCCGTTTTGATTCTACTCAATTTCAGGCCAACACTTTCCAGTCTGTGCCACCACACCTCAAATCTGTTCTGGACCTCTAGGCCACTCTCGGCAACCAGCACAACTTCCACTATTTTTCTGTGTTCCGTGATCGTATGTGTATGGACTGTGAAGTCGCTAGGTCCTAGACTGCGTGTTGCGACTTGACGCGTACTTACCGAATGCATGCAGTTTAGTACTTTAAAGTAAGGTACGAGAGATAAAATTACAATATTTTTAGTCTGAATGGGTTACTCTGTTACAGTCGTTGAAGGGGTAACCCGTTCAAAACGTCTAACCATTAAAAAATATAACCCACTCAGAATGGGTTTTTGATTAAACAGGTAAACAAATCGAAAGGGTTTTGAAGAGGTTATCCATTGATGAGGGTTTTCGTTAAAAAGTGTAACCAATATGAAATGGGTTTTAAAACAACACTTTGACAAAACCCTATTTAAAACCTTTTCAATGGATAACCAAAATGGTCCCTGATTCATACCCTAAAAAAAGCAGCTGTTAAAAAAAAAATAACTGACTGGCTTTGTATTGTGTTATATATATATATTTTTTTAATTTAAAATTTAATTTAATTTAATTAATTTAACTTAATTTTTGAAATTTAAATTTTGATTTGATTTAGTTTTTTTATTTTATTTTTTATTTATTTTCCCAAATTGAATAATGTAATAAAACTGTAATTAAATAATGTAATTAATTTATTTATTATTATTAATGTGATTATTGTATTTATGTGAATCAAATCGTCTCAGTATAGGGGGCCTGGTGACCTGACACACAGGTTCTGTAAAGAACCTAGTTCAGGCACCAGTCTTCCACAAAAGACATGGCCGGATCCTGCCCAAATCAATTCACACGGAAATTGTTTATAATAAAACTAATGTTATTCTTTTATTTTTACTTTATTAAAAATAGACTGATGCGAAATTGTACATTTTTTATTACGTTAAATTGCACTTATTTACTAACAAGTAAATAATACATTAAATAAATGATCCTCGACTGGTTTATAAATTTATTTATACTAACTACTACTACTAATTATTGCCGATGCCCGTTAGCGCCACAGGGAATTTCCGAAAGGGAAACCATGGTCCTGGAACACAAAGGGCAACTGAAGGACACGGGTAGATTTATTCAGTATAAACCTCAAATAACTTGTCCCGCTCTAAGATGGAGCGTAAGGCGCTCTACCTTAGATCAGGATAAATTATTGGAGATTTCACCACATCAAAAAAAGTCCCCCACTATGTTCGTTTGTCTATATCTGTTTGCAATCAACTCAAAAACTACTGAACGGATTTTTAACAACGGATGAACTTACAAAAGGGTATACAGATGGAATAGAATTAGGTTTTAGTGTTGATTTAACTTTACATTTTCAGACTTAATGACACGACTACAAATAAAACTGTTGCTGAAAAAAAAAATTTAAATGGCACAACTTCAAAGCCACTGTTTCCGATGGTTCTCGTTTCTTGGAAATCTACAACAAAACATAAAAAATAATATATTACTAGTATTTAACGGTTAAGCCACATACGTGCAGCATTGCGTGCGGCATTTATTAGGGACTTACCTACGGACTAAACTTAAAGACATTGGACTATTATATTTAAAATGAATATAATTCTCGAATGTACTATATCGATGTAGAGAAGATTTTGACGCGCGTCGTTTTAAGAACTGGTCACAGATAACTATATACTGAATTGGGCCGAAGACACGTCCCGCATGTCGCACCTGTAGCCGCCGCTGCTCGCCGCTTTCCGTTGTGTCATGAGAGCAGCCGAAGATCGCCGATCAACAGAAAAAATAAAATTAGTAAAATTGGGACGCGCTAGAATTATAAAAAAAAAATTGAGCCTCAGATATTTAGAAATTTGCTTATAATAATATAAAACTTGAACAGTAGACAATCAAATTTTATAAAATTTAGCACCCAGTCCGTCTTCTGAGTCGTTTATGATGCCCCTTCTCTATGTATTTTTACAGGCAGTTAATATGTTTTAATTCCCGCATGAAATTCAAAACGATGTTTGTTGTCACCCTACATAAATATTTTGTAAACAAAACAGAAAACTTACCAAATAAAATGAAATTCCACAACCAGGATACTCATCGCTATTGCGAAACTTTACACAGCAACGTTTTGAACATCTTGCACACTTTATACTTTACTAAATATTGAGATAAAAACTTGTAACAATTAAAAATACAACTTTAGCCCTATGAAGCATCAGCCATATTGTTTATTGATGTCAAATTCTGTCAAATTGAAACCTCCTAAATGTTGCCTTTCATAATTTGAAAATTACTACGAATAGCTACTATATCTAAATGAAATCATCATTAAATACAAGAAGAATGCGTATAAAATTTCAAGAAGCAATATTTGAAATAAAATATTTAGTTGCAATTCATTTTATGTTGCATAAACCTATCAAAATGCATGAACACGGGCTATTTAACGATAACTGGAACAATCTAAAAACTACCATCTGTTTCTTATTTTTTTCTGGTAGTATGTGAGAAAGGGACACAGAGGATTTATCTTAGTGTCCCGCTCCAGGCCATTTTTCCCTTTTGCGTGTCAATAACACACATGAACTTAATGCTAATGAGAATAAAGAACACTTTAGACAGTTTAATATTTCTTCGTAGTCAATCTAGTCTACTCTAGTAGGATATATAAAATCTTTGGCGTAAACTTAGACACGTTTGGTTATACGCATCAGACCATCTCTGTAGGTACCTACCTATCTGTAGTAAGCATGAAGGTAAAACTAAAATATAAAACACCCGTAAATGCCAGAATTGTATTTCTAAGGTACCTTAAAAAAGTTCGCAAACACCACTTTTCGAGTTGCCGCGTGTCTTGAAGGAGTTCCATTATGTATCAACAATATTTTCCAAGAGTGTAACCAAACGTCTTTTGACATTTCTGTTCTTTAAACTAAACTGTCAAAACTATATGTGTCAGACTTGCGTCGATTTTACAACATATTATTGTTTTGTGTTTTCGTAACTGTATTGGATTTTTAAACTTAACTTAGTACGCTATCCTTTAACGGACTTTCCTTTACGCTTCTAATATTAATATTGAGCTGTGCATATTGAATTGGTTTGTTTACGATTTGAATTCAGACGCTTATGAAGTCAAGGTGCCTGAATTGAAGTGTGGCCTATAATCGAATATAAAGGCATATTGTAAGAACTTTAACACCGTAATTACAAAATACATTGGCTGATATACAGAAACAGGTTGAAGAACTACAGGAAAAATGAATCGGAATTGCTTCAACTACTTTCGATTCAACCAGTTGCTAATCAAGCAAATATAACGGCACCAGCCTCATACTTGATAACAAATATCGTCGAAGCTGGCTTGTTCTTCTTTTCGAGATTTAAGAGTGGATGAAAACATTGAATATGTCTTGTCTGAGTGATTATTGTAGTGATAATGTGTTAAAATATTAAGAAATAAATATATTTAAGCAAATGTATGTACTTATTTATATGACTAAATAAAAATTCAAGTGTTATGGTTTTAGTGTTTTATTGCATGTCCAATTGTATATTTTTTTCAAATTCGCTTAAATATCCAAATATATCTGTATGACGACGAGCTCTTCTTCAAAATCGCAGCTTGTTTATGTCGACGGTTGAAAGTGACTATTACCAATATACATCAATGTGATTACGTTTTACTTGGTCTTTTGATTTTTTACTCTTAATCCACTATTTGCTCATATGAATATGTATCACTGGTAGTGTTTCATACATTTTCATAGAATTATACCTACCCCAAGTTTGAAAGGCGCTCTCATACTAACTTACTGTCACTGTCACTTTAACGTGTTATTGTAGATCATTGTTGTGGTGATGTCAATCATTGCTATTCAAAATGATTAGGCGTTTCTTTTGAAATCTTATTTATAGTGTCTCTCGCCTGTTCTCTGATCATAGAACTTGAACTACTCTAAAGCCGTACCTTTAAGCTTTAATACGATGTACCGTTTGTCTGTGTACATAAATATTTTTTGCTTGGGCACAGCTCCCTACTAATTCCGGCCATGTCATTTATTTTAATTTCGTATTCGTAGATTTTTAATTATTTTCACTGTAATTTGTGGTAAGAAAATAAATAAATAATTATTTCATTTATTCATAACTAGCTTTTGCCCGCGCGGCTTTGCTCCCGCTCTTCCCTACTCTACCCTACTCTACCCTACTCTACCCTACTCTACCCTACTCTACCCTACTCTACCCTACTCTACCCTACTCTACCCTACTCTACCCTACTCTACCCTACTCTACCCTATTCTACCCTACTCTACCCTACTCTACCCTACTCTACCCTACTTTACCCTACTCTACCCTACTCTACCCTACTCTACCCTACTCTACCCTACTCTACTCTACTCTACCCTACTCTACCCTACTCTACCCTACTCTACCCTACTCTACCCTACTCTACCCTACTCTACCCTACTCTACCCTACTCTACCGAGTTCCCCCCCCGACTCTCGTCGCGATAAGACACAAAACCGTGTTGCTTCGCAATTAAAAAATCGAAAAAGTGGTAAAAAGTGCACCGATTTCGACAAATTTGGTATTGGCGTGTGCGGAAAAGTGTCCTCCGTGCAGTAAAAGTAAGAGTGCACCCTGGACTGCAGTGGTTCTAGTGCTAAAGGGCTAAAACTCCCTTTTTTAAGGTTAAGTCCTGAAGGCAAAACCTTTTGCGGCATACCAGAGGAGCAGGAGGCACACGGCAACCACCCTTGAAATTGGAAGTGGAGGGGAACACTATCCGGCAACCTTCATTGGTGCCACCGACCCTGAAACCCCCCTGGTTTTCAGGAAAATTCAGAAAAAACAAAAACCACGTGGTTTTCGTCGTATTTTAATCGTAACCAGACGAGCGAACGCGGCCAAACTTCAGTGGCAGGAAGAACATTGCATCCTCAACAGAAGTCAGCAATCTGCTGATTTTTCCAGTCACTGGCTGATTTTTGACGGCAGTTCCAAAATTTCATCTTGGAGGGCAAATTGCGAGAAAACCAGGAGGAAATTCGAGACTCTGCAACTGCTATCCTTGGCGCGCTTACGGTGGGAAGACGTCACCCGTTTGGTGGATTTTTAGTATTAATAAATCTTAAATAGTAATTAATATTTGAATGTTTTGGAAAATTGAAAATTCTTGTGAAAATCTTCTCAAATTTAAAAAAAAAAATATTTTATTGGATAGACCCTACTTTATTCTATATAGTGTAAAATTTTCAGATTTTTGCGACCACGGGTCACAAAGTTTTTAAAATTTTTAGGTATTTTTATATAAGTAATAAATAAATAGTAAATATTAAATTTTTATCACGGATTTGGGTCCAAATAACTTAATTGACTTTAGTTAAGCCCAAAGTTGGCACAGATACGATAAAAATTGCAGATTTTGGCCCAAACCCGTCTAGTTGGTTATTTAGGTTACAAGTTTTAAGTTAGTATAGCAGGAGATCCGGTGGTCATAGAAACCCCGGACTTCTATAAAAGTGTGTGGCCTAATTTTATCTTAGGGCTGAATAGGTTTTCAGGCGTTTTCAGAGCCTGGAGCTTTTTCGCGCTGGGACCGTGTTTGGCGGATAGAGGGGGTCAAGCCAAGCATAGCATTTGAGACCGCGTCTTTTTGAGATAGACGGTTGCGGAGATACGGCCATCTAAAGTTGGCATTTGACAGTTCGGCGGCCATCTTGGCAAACTTTGAGCCAACGTATCTCCGGGGCTGGTGGTCGCGGAGGGTTGCGGATTTCACAGCAGTTGTTGGGGGGACCGCTCCTGTCGGACAAGCTTGTTTTCGGGCGGATCAGGACCAGTAATTTTCGGGAGTCTGAGGACCACGCTGCGCGGCGGAGCGAGGTGGGCCAAGCCGAAAGAACCCAAACTCGAGTGTTCTACCTCAACTGTAAGGAAAGTTATACCGGTTTGAAATTTCAATCTGACAGTTCTTGAACTGTCAGATCATTTTTCAGGACCGGATAACTCCCAAACTAGAGGTCGTGGAAACCTCGGGCTTTCTTTGGAGTCATCGGCGGACCGTTCTCAACCCGCCCCAGAGGTTTTCAGGAATTTACAGCGCCTGAAAATTTTTTGTACTGAAACCACTCCGGTCGGCAGGATCTTGTCGAGCACGTGTAGGCGAACCCAAGCACGGGGAGATTCGGTTCGGTGGTTGCGGAGTAGTCGCGTTGTAACCATATTTGGGCGGCCATCTTGGATCATAACCAGTATTTTTGCTTCGTGATTGCTCCGAGACCCCTGAGGCTAGGTGCCCCGAATTTGGAGTCGTTGGGACGGGCTCGGCGAGCTCTATTTGGCTGGAGCATCAGACCGACTCTACATAGAGTCTAAAAATAAAAAGTAGAGTTTTAGAATTTTCTGTTTTCTTTCTCAGTTATTTGACCTACAAACGAAGACTCTACAAGGCCTGGGCAAAAAGGAGATTAAAGTCACCCTTTATTGAATAGGAAAGCTAGAAATAAAATATTGTACAGTTAACAATCGACAGGGCTACGTTTTCGCAGGGATACGATTGGAAAACGACAAAAACTGTTACTAACTATAGAGCACATCTGTCAGCCTCTCGGTCGCGTACGTTATCTCTGTGACAGAGTCACATTTTGTACATCTTACATTTAATTTGTTCTATTGTCTATCTGTTGTGTTGTCCCTTATACAAATTTACTTTATTTTTTACTTGACTAGAGTACTCTTTACATACTCTAATTGACGTTGAACTAATTACTCAAGACAAAATCAAGCCAGCAAAATGATCGGCATTCGAACTCCGATTAAGAAGCCTGCGAACCGGCCAAGTAGTAGCCTACAGAACGCAGGAGACGAGGCCGGATCCTCGACGCAGAGCGTCCGGAAAAGCGTGGGAAAGTGGGAGAGTGGGAGGCCGGAAAGCCGGAAAAGAAGGCAGCCACCCCGGCGAAGGAAGTAGCAAAGTCACTGCCTAAAACATCTCCACGCGTTGAACGACGCCCTTCAGTGGAAATGACCAACCTGAGTCCGCCCATGACAAGGAGCAGGGTCGTAGAGGCTAGGATCTGCTCCAACAAAATAAAGGCGCACATGACGAACTCAAAGAATACAAAAAGAGAGATAAAAGAGGAGGTAAGAGCGCAGGCGGACCGACTCTACCAGCTCATAAAAGAGTCAGAGCAAGAGAAAGGCCACGCTCCACCCCCCTCGAAGCCGATATCTACTTCACTTGGGATTCAGGTGCATGTGGGGGAGGCGCAAGAAACGCCACAAAAGGGCATCATCGAGATGGAGACGGAATCCCTGAAAAAAGCCCTTCAGGAACACAGCCGCCAATTAAAAGAGAGCAGTGAAAAGCTGGACAGCCTGAAAGAGGCACTACACACCAGCCAGAGAAACATGGAGAAAATCTCCTATGACAGTGTAGCGGCCAGTCGGCCTGCCAAGAAATTCGTCGGTGAACAACAGACAGCTCTCCACTCTATAGTAGTCACATCAAATATAGAGACCGATACCGGCGAGGAAATCATAGACCACATAAGAAAGGCGGCAAAGGCTAAAGAGGGTTGGATAACAGTGGATAGAATTCACAAGGCTAAGGACAGAAAGGTTGTATTAGGGTGCAAAACAGAGCAGGCAAGAGAAAAACTGAAGGAAAAACTGGCAGGTGCGGGGGATCTCAAAGTAGAAGACGTACAAAACAAGGACCCACTGGTAATACTCAAGGATGTACTAACGTATAATACGGACGAAGACATCCTTCAAGCCCTAAGAAACCAGAACAACGACGTGTTCACAGGGCTCAAAGCGGATGACGACAGGGTCACGGTCCTCTACAAGAAGAGGACAAGAAACCCCCATACGCACCACGTTGTCCTGAGGGTCTCCCCGAAGATATGGGGAAGGCTGCAAGAACGACAGTCAGTGCATATTGACCTGCAGCGAATCAGAGTCCTCGATCAGACGCCACTGGTCCAGTGTTCCCTTTGCCTAGGCTTTGGGCACGGACGTCGGCTCTGCAAAGAAAGGAGAAATGCAGCCACTGCGGAGGCCCTCACAAGAGGTCGCAATGCGCCGACTGGCTGGCTGGAACAGCCCCATCGTGTTGCAACTGCGTAAGTGCAAAGATGGAGCATACTGAGCACAACGCGTTTAGCGATGAGTGCCCAGTGAAAAAGAAATGGGAGGTTCTAGCAAGAGCAAGAGTGGCGTACTGCTAAAGTGGATACGGGCAACAGGGCAGGCACCCCAACTAGAGGATACGCAGTGGCCCAAGCCAATCTACAAAGAAAGGAACTGGCGACCACCGAACTCTTTTTAGAGGCCAGTGAGCGAAAAATCGCATGGGCAATGAACCAAATTATTAGGGACAGTACGAAATTTTTTATATTGTCTACTTTAACTGAATATTGCAGGCAAATGGTTGGTTCTAGATCCGGCTGGTATTTTTTATTTATAAACTATATTGATTGAGATAAAATCATTTATATATTTTTGAAAAAAAAAAGATACGTAGTAAGTTGGACGAATATTACCAGAATTTTGTGATAGTTCAGCAAATTCTGGCATTCTGTTGCAGGTTTTTTGTTATTATACCACTTTTTAATGAGAGCTGTAATCAGCTAGTGCTTATATAAGAATAATAATAAATCATTTATTAGCTTGGTGGTGATTACTTGCTAAGCAATCTACTGCTTGGTGAGCTCCCACATGTTTTCAATAGTTTTCATGTCTGGCGAATTACTTGACTAGGGTAAAACATTAATGTTTTTAGCCAGGTATACAGTAACAATCCTTGTTTTGTAGTACAATGCAGATTCGTGCATAAAAACGGTCTCTTTTTCAGTAGAGAACCATTCTTCGAGTTGCGGCAGCAGTTCAGTTTTTAGTTCACTTTTGTACTGGTCTTGCCTCACGGTCCCTTCCACGGTATGTAGGCGCCCCATATCCTGAGATTAAAGACCACACCATAATACTAAATGGGTGTTTAGCTCTCTCTAAACAGCAGTTTGCATGGAACTATTCTCCAGGGAGTCGACGGAAAGGAGCATTTTGTGAAAGAGCAAACGAGTTTTTGTCAAACAAAATCTGAAACGTCGATTCATCGGAGAAGCATGTCTGAAAAACTATATTACTCTATCACATAATGACAATAGTTTATTAAAAACGTACTGTACTATTTAAAGTCTTATTTTTACCCGACTTCAGTCTGCAACAGTCATATTTTGGTTTTGTTTGGCCCTGTGCAATAATCTCTTCTTCATGACCTCGGTGAGGCGTAGTTTTTTGGTAGGCCGACGACCTATCAACTCCTCTTTTGCGTACCCTCGATGAATTTTCCTATCGAAAACTTCTAGACTTTCGTTGTTTGTAATCATAGCAAGGTGGGCAACAGTCTTTTAACGACATATACCTGATTTTAAGATTTTTACGAAGACTGGTGATCTTTTTCCTGCTACATTTTTTACGGTGTGTTTCTAAATGTTTGTTGTGATAGGTTTTCTTTTTAATACTGTAAACTACAGACTTTGAAACACTTTTAATAGCTGCTATATTTCTCTAGGAATGTTTGGAGTGCAAAAATAATGTTTTAATTTGTGAACATCTTCTTGGGGACTTATCTGAAGCCTTGCCCATACTAAAAAGAAGCAATTTTAAGAATATCACCATTTATCGTCGCCACAATTAAAAAATAACGTATAAAACTTAAAAAAAGCAATGCAATAGGAAACATTATTTACGTATTGACTATTTTATACAAAAAAAAAAAAACTAGTAAAATCAAAGTAAACATTTTTTTTCACCAACAAAAAAGAACCCAATTTTCAACAAACATTGACAAAAGTCAACAAAGTTAGAAGTAATGCCGTTTAAAAAAAATATCACGATCTCACAGTGTTGTCACATATCAAACATAATAATAATGACACCACTAGCAAACAAATAAAAAAACCTTATATAAATATATTGGTTTGCTTAAAAAATGTGTTTCAAACAGAAATTACACATCTATGCGTACTGTCCCTAATAATTTGGCCACCTATAGTAGTTGCTTATAATATTTGAGGAGTTCCCTCGATTCCTCAGGGATCCCATCATCAGAACTGTATTTTGAAAAAAAATGGGACCAATCTGGTAGCATATCAAGTAAAAGGAAAAAAAAAATTTGCAAATCGGTCCATAAACGACGGAGTTCTGAGGTAACAAACATAAAAAAAATAAAAAAATACTTGAACCGAATTGAGAACCTCCTCCTTTTCTACGAAATCAACGCGTAAGTATTATGAGGGGTAGCTCTGTGGAAAAAGCGACATGCGTCCGCTGTCTAACACGCCTCGGCGAGTACTGGGGCCGGATTATGTCGACTTCGCGACCCGCAAAAGCAATTTTATTTTTTATAAAAAAAATGTCCTACTTTTTTCAATTTTTTTCTTGAGAAATCCTTTTAAATACTAAGCTTAATTTTTTTATGTAATTTTGAAAATATTTCTGTCAAATAATCTCATAGAAAAACAAGTTTGAAATCGTAAAATAGGGTCAGATTCGCGATTTTTTTTTATCGAGACAATTAATTTATATCGTGTTTTCATTTTTGCCAAATACTTCGTAATATAGTCAATTTTAATTAAATAATTTTTCATGGTGTTCTCTTTCATATTTGTGTATTTCCAGAGGTTTAAAAAAGTTCAAAATGAGTAGAGCCTCGCCTTATTTAAGTGTGTTATGTATGCCAAATAAAATTCGGAGTATAAGGATTCTGCCAAATAGCAGGAACCCATCAAACCGTATTTTTGAATTTAGAACATAAATAGGTAATTGTTAATATTTTGATAATAATATTATAGTGTAAATAATCTTATTTATTTATGATATTCTGTTATTAAACACTACTACCGTGACGAAATAGGAATGAAAAAAGCCCTTGTATTGCTTTAATAGGTTTAGGTTATTTTGAACCTAATCGTAGCGCGATAAGAGCCAGTTTTCGAGTAAGTGTATTGAAAATGAGATTTTTATGCATAAAACAATGTAACAGTAAACAACTTACTCCCTTTATTAATAATAAAAAAACTTAATTCAAGTCAAGGAGTAACTTCGTAATAAACCCATTAAGATTTTCTTTTCTTTGTTTCACAAAGTAGTTTCACGTCTGGCGAGCACGTTGCATTAATAAGTAAGAAGCGACCTCATCATCAGTGCCTCCATTTTAATATGGCACGATTATCAAACTGCACGTAGTTGAAAGGGGTAGCTCACGGTAAAGACCTTTTTGGTACTGAATCCACGTCACGTCACGTCACGTAGAAGCTTTATTAAGTGAAATAAAAGCCAGAAAGCCTGACCTCGATCAAGGCTACTGTAAATGTGGATCATATCTACCGGGGCGTGATCGTGAAGGTGACAGATAATATGAAGGTTTACACTTCAATGATTTATTCAATCATTTCTGGAAATCATTTTTGAATGATATATGAAATTACAGGATTTCACATATTTATGGTTTCACCTTATTCATAACATTGTTATCACTAAATACAGCATAAAAGCATGACAATGTGTTACTTAAGAAGACTACAGGATTTAAAGCGCGAATGGCATACAGAAGAAAGAGGTACGCAAAGACATAGTGCTTGCAAAATAGAAGCACTTTAGTGATTTATTAAAATCTATAGATTTTGATTATAAAATTAAAACACAGCATCGGTAAAACGTTACTTGTTAAAACGGAGATGAAATAATTTGCTTATTTACTGACAATTCGAAATTATTTATTGGAGAAATTGTTTTATGTTTGGGCTATTTCTATCTGTCAAGTATAAGTCACACAAAGCGAGAGAAAAAAACTGCGCGAAACGAGTTTATATAGTCTTCGGTCGTTGGATGTGGCTTCTCCAACAGACATTGGCTGGCATGGTTAGGCATTGGCTTGGCACGGCATGGCTTCGCTTGGCTTGACATGGCACGGCATGGCTTTGGCTTCGCTTGATTGGGCTGGACGCTCACAGCGCGGCGTTGCGTTACATTGTAGAATAATCTAATAAACAATCAGAATGATTGCATGTATATTTGTCAGGTTAATAACCGATAAAATTATTTTTTAGAGGCAATACCGTAATTTTTTGTATCGTACTAAATTAGCTGTTTAATATTTTGAACATACCTACTACACATCTATCAAACAATTATCCTGAAATTCTTATGTTACCTATGTTATTCAACATAGGTATACCTACTACTCTGTCAAGAAAGTACCGGGAAAAGATCAATAATACACAAAATGTCTGTTATTCATCCAAATTTATTTTATCACCTTCAAAGTATGCTCCTTTAGAAACGATACACTTGCGCCAACGAATAATATTCATCAAAACATTTTTTAAACGCTGCTTCCTGAATTGAGTTCAGTTCTCGCCGCGAATTCTCCTTTATGTCTTCTATCGATTGAAAACGGGTGCCACGAAGTGGTAATTTGAGTTTAGGAAAAAGAAAAAAGTCAGCAGGAGCCATATCTGGTGAATATGGTGGTTGCTGGATGGTATTTGTTAAGTGTTTGGTCAAAAATTCGTTCACAATGATAGCCTTGTGCGAAGGCGCATTGTCGTGGTGCAAAATCCAAGAATTTTCTTTCCACAAATCTGGCCTTTTTCGTCGAATTTGCTCACTTAAACGCCGCATAACGCTCAAATAATATTCTTTATTTACCGTTAGACCTTCCGGTAAGAATTCAGAGTGCACAACACCGCGATAGTCAAAGAAAACAGTCAACATGACTTTGACTTTTGATCGACTTTGGCGTGGTTTTTTCGGTTTCGGATCAGTTGGAAGGCGCCACTCCGAAGCTTGTTGACTAGTTTGCATGTCAAACTCGTAAACCCACGTCTCGTCACCAGTAACAATGCGTTTCATGAATGTTGCGTCCGAACTGACTCGTTCTAGCATGTCCTCAGCGACTTTCATGCGATTGAGTTTTTGGAGAAAATTCAGATCTTTTGGGACTAGCCGAGCAGCAACATGTTTCATACCCAAATGATTAGTTAAAATGGTACGGATCGACTCGTGAGATACAGAAAGTTCGGCGGCTATCTCTCTCAGAGTTGAATGGGGATTTTCAGTCACTATTTCCTTCACTTTTGCGATGTTAACTTCAGTTGCAGACGTTGACGGCCTACCAGAGCGAGCAAATCTTCCATCACATCTCGACCGCTTTTGAACGCTTCGAACCACTCATAAGCACGAGTTTTTGATAAAGTCGATTCACCGTAAGCCTTCTGTAACATTTTCAGTAACTCCGAACACGAAATTCCATTGGCGATGCAAAATTTAAGACAAACTCTTTGTTCGATATTTTTGTCCATTATGAAATTCGCAATACACACTATATATGATATTACTAAAACCAGCATTGTATTTAATATAAATAACAGATGCAACTCAAACTCCGCGCCAAAATGGAAAACAGTTGTGCCAATCTAACAACTACAAAAAAACAAAAATTTGAATTTGGAACCATAAACAAATCACCCATTCCCGATACTTTTTTGACTGAATGTTCTTTTTCGTAAATACATGGATTGCTTCGATAATAGCATTATAAATCCCAATAAACAGACATCGACTTTCTGAGCGGCAGTAATTAAAAACGCGGATGAAACCACGGGTTTACCTAGTAGTTAATAAACCCTAAAGTTATTTTGTGTATTTTCGTACGAACATGAAATGCACGCGCGCAGTTCGGAATGCTTCTGACGCACCGTTACAATGCCCCCTTCTTCCCATCCTGTCCATGTATTGCGTATCTTATCTTCTCTGTCGATCTGACTCTTGAAGCAGTGGAGATGGAGCCGATAGTAATTTTCATATATTTTATTGAGATTTTACTCCAATTTTTTTTTCTATAAAGTAAAATGTTTTATTTCTACCTTACTTGATGACGTAGGATAATCAGCACAGTCATACGGTCTATAGCTCCCACATAGCTCCTAAGAATTAATTTAAGTATTTGAAATCAATAAAGGACATGCTTGGAAGACACTGACACCTTTTTTTTCTTTTTTTGTATTATAAAAAAAAAAACCTTTAGGTTTCTTTACTAAAACTTACTAACAGAGCATTCACAAACGCGCCATACGTGATGACGACGCTTATCTCTTCTTGTCAGTTTATTATTCCGTGTCGCGCGCTTGTCACTTCCATGGAGTAGTAGCTCTTTGACAATTACTACAAACAATACTAGAAAAATGAATGTTCCCCATAAAAATTCAAATGTTTTATAGGGTGCAAATATTATATATTGTGATGATTTTCAAAACTACCAAAATTTCCCCCGAAGTACAACAGCCAAAAATCGTGAAATACTAATTTCCGTACGTCGCACTGGGGTGCAAAATCAATCATGTATTAGGTCAAAATGTATAAATCCTTTCCTCAGTTTACAAAACTACAACAGTTTACACTATTTTCCCTAAAGCCGCAATTACCAAAAATAACATTTTTATTTTTTTTATTTTTTATCTAATGCTGCTTTGGTCCGATTAAAATAAATAAAATGTAATAATGTAGATTGAGGTGTAATATACCATATAAAAAATTACGCTGAGCACACCTGTATTCTCTGGTTAATTATGACCAATTGACAATTTTCACCCCCTTCCGTAGGGGTGCAAAATGATTTTTATTTTTTATACACCATTTTTCATTCCTACAAAACCATCAGAAACGTTTTTGCCTCTCCAGAGAATTTAATCCAATCTTTATTAAAAAATGACCTAATTTGACTATACTATATGTATTGATGATACAATATCGCTCGCCGTACTCAAATTCATCTTAAGATACGAAAATATGAAATATTATTTATTATTTTCGTCGTGTGTCCATTAGTCCATTGAATTGTGTGGCGAGCGATATTGTATCTTAAGATAAAATATTATAGTACCTTAACCGTGTGCAGTGCCTCTAGGGAACTCCACTGCGGGTGACGTAACGTACAACATACTTATTATTTGCGGTTGGAACAGTAATCGGGTCTAGGGATCGAACCGCAAAATTAAGTTTGTTTTCCGGGATAAAAAGTACCCAGTTTGGTGCCCAAGATATTAAAGGATAATTATACTAAGTTTCATCGTAATCGAACCGATAGTTTTTGCGTGATGCCTGAACAAACAGACAAACAAAAAATTTTTTAAGTTTGTATAATACCTAGATACCGTCTATTCGTTATTTAACACCGACTTCCGAAATTAAAATTATTATGTACTTTTCAGCGTTTTTTACATTGAAGTCGGTTTAATTTTTTTTGTAATAAGTTTTTTATTGAGATTCAAAAAGTTGAAAGAGGTAATCGTCATAATATGCACACGTTTTCACGCCACCTTTGAGGTAGTGTACTTAGCGTGTTTTTAGGATTCCGTATCTCAAAAGGACAAAACGGAACCTTGTAGGATCACTTTGTTGTCCGTCTGTCTGTCTGCTTGTCTGTCTATATGTTTGCCTGTCAAGACCCTTTATCTCAAGAACGCGTGGAGGTTAACGCGTGAAATTAAAACTGTATACTCAAGTCTGCAATCACTTGAAGCTGTGAAAGTATCAAACTTGTAAGTTATCGAAAAAAGAAGATACCTACGGCCGTTTATGTGCAATTTCCGAATCGAGTCTCAAAGATCTTTACAGGACCTAGACCATGACGTTTAAAAGTAAGATTGTTTTAATCTTGTTTTAGTGTGGGAAAGAGACAGAGCTATACAGGTTGTCTAGCGCCATCTCTTACTCACGCCGAAACAAGATTAAAATAATCTTACTTTAAACGTCATGGTAACCCCGCAGATCTGTGTTTTTCTTTTGTGACGTAGCTGCAAATTAAAAGTTTTCAGATTTTTTGAAACCTAGCTTTATGCTAAATTTCAAGATTCTAGGACAACGAAAAGTACCCTATGAATATAGATTCCGAAGTTGGATTTCGAATGTCGAAATATACATTTTTTGCAACATAAACAGCCGTATCTTTTATTTTCGTTAATTTTCAAATTTGATTTCTTCACAGCTTGAAAGGTCCTCAGTATATAGTTTTAATTGGGAAATAATAATGGTTCCGAAAAACAAATTAATCTCCAGCGATTTGTGGCCGACTATTTTTCTAATTACCCAGCGTTATAATGAATTACCGACAAAAAACCCAAAACATAAACGAAAAAAAATATCCAGTTTAACAACAAATAAGAGCATGTTCAAATAACATTTTCTCCTAAAAAAAAATGGATCTTCGAATAACAAAACTAAACTTCCGAATAGAATACTGAACCTCCGACAAAATTACTAAGTTACCGACAACAGAGGTTTTGTCAAAATAATCATATTTTTACAACTTGCATGAATTGTTTTAATTTCTATTGTTGGTTATCAAATTTATTTTTTACTCTCAATAATGATGAAAATACCTCAATATTAAGGGATTTTTTTGCATAATATTCTTTGCCCTAATATACTTTGGCATAACGATTTTGGCATAATATGTTTTGCCATAATAATACTTTCCCATGTTTTTTTTGGCATACAGTTTATGTTGGCATAATCATCTTTAAAGCTAATTTGTTTTGGCATAAATTTAATTCGCATAACGTTACTAGGCCTAATGACTATTAGCATAATAATGTTTAGGCATACAATGAATATAACATAACATAACACCACATAGCTATAGTTTCTGTAACAATTCAATAATATTGTTGGTTAAAAATTTTATATGTTGTGCTACAAAAGTTAGTGACAGAACCGAATCGCTGCAAAACCGACTTCACGTAGTCTTGTCTGCCTTACCCCTAGAGTGTAATATAAAATCGCGTAGGCGCGTAGGGGCAAAGCGCCCCGTGGGCTGAGGAGCAGGCGGCTGCGAGCGAGCCGCCGCCGCTGAGGCTGGCCGGCCAAGCCGACCAGCAAGCCGAAGCTGCGGTGGTGAGCGAAAGCCGTCTGCGACGATTAGCACACGTGGGGCTGCCGGAGGCCCGCAGCGCCGGAGCCGTGACAGAAACTATGCCTGCTGCATGTGGCATGCTGGCTTAAAAGCTGTATGCTTGCTTGCATGCTGCATGCTCGCTTGAGTGCTGCATGCTTGCTTGCATGCTACATGTTGCATGCTTACTTGCATGCTGCATGTTGCATGTTTGCTTGCATGCTGCATGTTGCATGCTTGCTTGCATGCTGCAATTTATATTTGCGTGGTAAGTAAAATGTATGATATATGATGCAAGTATAAGTTATTACTACAAGTACATTTTTATATTTTTAATAAGTTTCTGTATAACCACTCAGAATAATATTTTTAGTATAATGCTACAGTTAAAATAGCACCACAGTCTATGAAATATGAAAGGTAATTTATGAATTAATAGTAGGCAAGTAAAGATAAAAATTACAAAGCATAGTTTTCAGTAAAATGTAATTTATGCTGGTAGAAAAGTATTACAGCAGTAAACAATCATGTTTATTTTTTGAAGATTTCAGTATCTCATTCGGTCATTTCGTCATTTTTATTCGGAGAAAAGTAGTCGGAAAGTTAGTTTTTTAGGCAGTAGATTTAATATTTTGAGTAAGCCCAATTCTTCTTTTTTTGTCGGAGCCTTTATTACTACCCGTTTTAATTTCAACTCAATATCTCTACGCGTTCCTGAGATAAAGGGTCTTGAAATACAGATATACAGACAGACAGACTTACATACACAGACAGGCAGACAGACGGACGGACGGACAATAAAGTGATTCTATAAGGGCTCCGTTTTTGTCCTTTTGAGGTATGGAACCCTAAAACCGCGCTAAGTACACTACCTCAAAGGTAGCGTGAAAACGTGTGCATATTATAACGATTACCTCTTTCAACTTTTAAATCATCATATTATCTCAATCTTAAAACGGTTGCTCTTAGGAAAAAAGTATTTAGACAATTTTCTAGATAATTATTTTGTCTACAATTTTTGTCTGAGCTAATTTTATGATAAAACTTACCGTTTTGCTGAAAATCACAAAAAACTCGTTTTTGTGACCTTTGGCCCCAAATATTTTCTTTTCCAGGTGTCGGATCGATGAGGACTTTTTAGATTTCATTTATGATGGTGTTTTGAACAATCCTACCAATTTTCAGCTGGGTGAAAAAATCAAGGTCACCGGGCCATCCAGACGACTGAGAGGTTGTTTTGCACTTGCACCCAGTTGTTTACTGACTCCTTATACACGTTATAACCTGTCATGACCTGTGTATGACCTTTTAAATAGTTTTTTGGGAAAAATATCACCTCATTCTCAACAATCTATATTCAGGTTTCGCATATACTAAAAATAATGTTGTATATGTATGAACTAAATCTAATATATAAAATTTCCATGTCACAATGTTAGTTACCGTACTCCTCCGAAACGGCTTTACCGATTTTTACCAAATTTTATATGCGTATTCAGTAAGTCTGAGAATCGGCTACTATTTATTTTCATCCTTAAATTTTTATTTTTTATTTTTGGACGAAATTTTTGTTTTTATTTTTTTATAATGTGGCATTAAAAAATACCCCAAAATTTTACTTTTTTATCACCAACTCCTATTTTTTATAGCAAAAAATAATTTAAAAGGCAAAATAACGTTAGCCGGGTCAGCTAGTCTATACTAATATTATAAAGAGGTAAAATTTGTAAGTTTGTAAGTTTGTATGTAGGGGGTAATCTCTGGAACTAATAATCCAATTCTAAAAATTTTTTTACTGGCAGAAAGCTACATTATTCCTGAGTGCTATCTATACTATACTAATATTATAAAGAGGTAAAATTTGTAAGTTTGTAAGTTTGTAAGTTTGTAAGTTTGTATGTAGGGGGTAATCTCTGGAACTAATAATCCAATTCTAAAATTTTTTTTACTGGCAGAAAGCTACATTATTCCTGAGTGCTATAGGCTATAAATTGTTTCTATAGCATGTATATTAACCGAGCTATCACAACTTTTGTCTAGCAAGTCGGAAAAAAATACCTCATAAAATAGAATTATTTGCGTGCGCTGCCTAAACAGTTGCTTAAAATTAAAAATAATGTATGGCTACCTGGTTCGTCTTAATTATTTCTACAAAAAAGTCCGCGGTACCATATCTCTATCTTTTATTTTTTATCTTTTATACTTCTTTTATTGCATTAAAAATATTTTTTTTCGGCATACTTACGTTTGGTTGATTATTTGAGCAACAAAATTTTAATTTTTATGACAATAAATTATTTCAGTATCACAAGAACATTATACAGATAAGATTTGCCATTTACAGCATAGCAATTGGTCATACAGTTTCGAAGATAATATAAAATTACTAAAACGCAAAATGCCCCTAGCGTAACTTTCATTGTGCAGACGTTTTATCTATTTTTTTTTTATGGTGGGCAAAAATCATCTCATGACAACCCCCGCCCTTGGGTGGAGCGAGAGATAGTGTCAGACTCTTACTGACTAAAAACCCACCCCGTTCTTTCTAGCCTTCAAACCAGGGCACGAGTTCCCTTTCGGATAATCCTGGACCCGGTAGGCTTCGACCCAGCTGGGCCTCTGCTGTTGCTGACAACTTCTTGAGGCGCGCGGGAACAGTGCGCGACGTCGACGTCTTGGGCTCGGTCCATTACCGGACGATCGGACAGCAAGCTACCCATGGCTCGCCGTCCGCGAGCCCGCGTCTACGGTGGCCGGAAATCGGGATCGGAATCCCGGTGGCGGCGGCGGGGGCGCCGTTGCCTGATGCGGTCTCCCTCCGCCTTTGCTAGCATTACTGCTTCGCAGAAGGAGGCGACCGCCTGCCATTCCTCCTCGCTTAGGACCATGGCCTCAACCAGAGCCCGCCGCGAGAGGTGACCGCCGCCGATCGCCCCCACGAGGGCACGGCGATGCTCTGCCCAGGCAGGGCACACCTCGACTGTGTGCTCCACCTTGTCCTCCGGGCGTTCCGCACAGTGGCGACACTCGGGCGTCTCTTCCGCTTTAATTCGGTGCAGGAACCTCCCGAACTTGCCATGTTCGGTGAGGACCTGTGTCATGCGGAAGGTAAGGACGCCGTGAGGCCTTTCCAGCCACGCCTCAAAGAGGGGACTTACCGCCATAATAGTGGCGTGCCCAACGTTTCACCTATTTGCCCATAGATGGCGTTCTGCAATTACGTAATTTTTCTGAATCGCGGTGTTAAGACTTTCTGTGGATTGATGACCCTCTCGAATTATTATGCCCACGTTGTCGTTAGTTGGAGTTCTTCTGTCAGTTGCTTATTGGTTTCGGTTGTTTCGTTCGTATGGTTGTTGTTGTTGATAGATACCTCATAATCGAAAATATCGTAATTTCGTTGTACGTTTTTGTATGTTCGTAGTTTCGTACTTCGTTCTATCATAATAATCGATACGAGTTATTCGATATTACGATTGTTTTGTTTTGTAAAGGCGGACGGTGTTCGAGTCGCTCTCCTTTTGTTCATAATTGTTTTCAAGTCTGTGCGTAGTTTGTTGAGAGCATGTCTAAAAGGAAATCTCAACTGTCCCGGCAGACATCACAGACAAGAGCCGCTCGAGTACGCCGTACGGAAGAATCTGCCCCTGAAAATGAGCAGCGCCTCTCGAGAAATAGAGAATATATTTCGCAAGCACGCGCTAGAGAATCTAGCTCCGAGCGCTCACAGCGCCTCGCTAGCCAAAATGTGAGGACATCGCGGGCCCGTGCCCGAGGAACTAGCACTGAACGTGCGCACCGTCTATCTGAGTTAAGGCAGCATGTCTCTGAGACAAGGGATAGGGAGACTAGCGCTAAACGCTCGCGGCGGCTTGGTAGGCAAAATGTCATAACATCGCAGGCCCGTGCTCGGGAATCTAGCGCTGAACGTGCGCAGCGTCTATCTCATTTAAGGCAGCATGTCTCTGAGACAAGGGATAGGGAGACTAGCGCTGAGCGCTCGCAGCGGCTCGCTAGGCAAAATGCCATAACATCACAGGCCCGTGCTCAGGAATCTAGCGCTGAACGTGCGCATCGTCTAATCGAGTATAATCTTATTTTAAAACAAGTAATTTTCCGCGGACGAAGTCGCGGGCAGAAGCTAGTATTTATATAAAGTAAAGGAAAAGGCCTTTCAGTTGATTCTGCTTTTTGTCAATATTGTTGTGCTTATTACCTATCAACCTAAATTAATCTTAATACATTCATTTTGGTTGGTTGGTTTGTTGTTGGTTGGTTTTGGTTGGTTGGTTGGTTTTGGTTGGTTGGTTGGTTTAGGTTGGTTGTTGGTTTTGGTTGTGTTTAGGTCTTTAGGTTGTTTTGGCTGGGTGCATTTAGGTTAATTTGTTATAGATATAAAATAACTAGCTTTCCGCCCGCGGCTTCGCCCGCGTGGACTACAGTTTATATCGCGCGGGCAGAGACCCGTGCTCAGTAGTGGAATTATAGGTAGCCTATGTGTTATTCCACTGTCTCTTCTACCTACCTACCTTTGATCTTAATCCTTTCAGTAGTTTTTTGCGTGAAAGCGTAATAGACAGACAGAGTTACTTTCGCATTTATAATATTAGTAGGGATAGGGAATAACAAATTAACAATAAATAAAACGTCATAACATTTACAATGTCGATGTACCCAGCCGTGTCCTCCACGAGACAAAATTAAATCGTACGAATTATTAGGTCGCTGAGAAAATAGAACCTCGGGTCAAATATCCATGGGTCATAAAGAGTTCAATCTCCTCACAGAGAACGTGTTCAATCGGACTAAATTTATTTGAGAAAAAATTAGAAAGCTTACACCGAAAAAATATTGTGTCTAATAGATGCAATATTTTTTCGGAGCGTTAAAAACAGATTAATGCAATGCAGTGGTGCGATTTAGTTGATGTAGTTATGCGAAGGTAATCGACCCTTGGAGTGGAGCAACCTTGCGACATTGGCGCGGAGTCACTCAGTCGGAGTGTGTCGACCTGGCGGCGGGCGGCCGCCTCGCTCGTCCTACCAACATGGCAATGTCACCACCTACTTAGGTTTCCACAGGACTATCTACAAAAATCTAAAGTATGTTTTACAATTTATTTCTGTACTTGCTTCGTTCGTATGTGTTCAGGCACAAATTAGTCATCTGTTTTCTAGCAATTCCTGTTTTTGTATGTTCAACGATTTCTCGGTCAATTTTGGACCGATTTAAAAAAAATGTGATTGAAAGGTTATGCTTCCAAGGCGGTCCCAAGAAAATATTGTTATGATCTGATGATGAACTTCGAAGATATCGAACGGAATTCCTCATAGGATCACAGCAGAGCTATCGTAAGTCGTAACAAGTAAAATTGCTTTGATAAACGAAACAATTTCGTGAGTCGATGATTCAAATCGTGTAGTCGATGACTGACTAAAAAAAACCCAGCTGAGAGCGTGTTGGACCACGCTCAGTGGTTCCGTAGTTTCCCGTCCGTCACAATAAGTGTCCTTAACCCTTCAGATACCGTCAATTAGAGACACAATAGTAAGACAATAGATGCGAGGCCACCGGTGGTCGCTTGGGGATTCATGAATTAAGAGTTAAAAAAATGGGCAATCTGTTCCCCAGCAACCCACATCACATATCACCATATTAATAGGTAAAGTATCTTGCTTCAGCATGTAGCTTATAATTTATGTAAGAAAATAAAATGAATGATCGTTTACAATTACTTATCATCTTTGTTGAAAGAGTATGTTTTAATTCATGAGTTTATTTAGAATAAAGATAGTGGTGTTACTTAACAGAAAGACCTTAATCGCCACAAACTAACAAAGGATGAATCTGTGTTCTTTTTTTTCGTATATCAATTATATAATAATAATTCTAAACCTTAATAATATAATATTCCACAACTATCAAACAACGCTTCTAGTCCCTAATTTGCATGTAACAATGAATGTCTTAGAATGAATAAAGAAAAACTTATTTTTTATAGTTTATTTGTTTATTTTTTTATGTATCTAGTGTATGCTATGGTTTCCTATAACTGACAAAGTACACATGAAGTCGTGAAGGACCCGTTTTGTAATACTGTGATTATAATTGTTATTTCTGTGTATCCTTTTGTGGTTATTCAAATAAATAAGTTCAGTTTAAACACTAGTAAGTACATGATATTTATCCAACAGGATTGCTGGTAGTGCGGGTTATGTTCCAACCTTGAACCTACCATACAATTATATATTAATCATGACAAAAATGCTTACTTGATCACAATCCCTGAAAAATGTGCGGTTCATCGACCTCTTCCATTTGTGGGCGTAAACATTTCCTTGTGTTAGTTACGCACCCTTCCTTATGGGGGTGAAAATAGTCATAAAACAGAGACAATTTTTTTTTTGCTCGCTGTATGGCGAGGCTCAGACGAGGTGTGCTAGCCCCGGGCCTTTGATAACTCATGAAAAATTCAAGTGTTTCCGACAATCTAGAGATACCTATGTACAAGTGTTACAGGTTAAAGAGTTCAGGGTAAACTTTATAGCTGAAGCAAAAACCTAGCTTGTAGATTTTAGTAAATGAATTTTTAATTGGGATTTATCTTCTACGTACTTAGGCAGTAAGGTAGGTGTAATATGTAGGTACTTTATATCAGAATTTGATCATAACTGTTTTACAATATTGTCCAACCTATAGAGATAATGGCAAATAAACAGGTTTCCTTTCTGTACGTATACTTATTTGTATAAAAAATGGGCAAGTGCGAGTCGGACTCGCGCACTGAGGATTTCAAAGGGTAAAAAACGGATAAGTCTCGACGATTTTTCCGAATTGCAATTTTTTTAACGTAGGTGAACTGTATGGTTAGCCGATAAGAAAACAACGTATGCACGATACCAAGTTTAATCCTCGACTAACACAAAGAAGAAAGAAAATAAAATACAGATACCTACATTACACCTCCACCAATAAATTAAAGCTATAAATCAATTGATACACATAATGATCTTAATTATTAAACAATAAAAGTACTTAACACTAAACAAACTCAGACCTATATCTAATCACGGGTTTCCTTGTTCGCGTGGGACGTGATTGCGACAGTTCTGGAAGTGGGGAACCGAGTGTAGTGGGGTCACTTACACCATCGCCTCGTACGAAAGAAAGAAAGAAAACCGTTTATTTGAACCTCACACATATTAAAAATATAAATTAAGAAATACAATAAACAAAGAAGAATTTGTGCAAGGTCAAAAAGGCACCTAACTCAGCATATGCTGCGATATCTATAAAAATAAATAACGCAGCGCTGGTATTCTGTTAGGGCCCGCGGTGATGCCACGGTCATACTTACGGAGACTAATTAATAAACTATATAGTAGGTATAGTAGTAAACTATATATGTAGGTATCGGAACAAAATAAAAAACATTGGAAAAATAATAAGGTTGAGTAATAATACATACATATAATACATTAATACGTCTAAAACAAAAGTAATTCGGGTGCATCTGAAATGTTATTGTGTGAAGTGTAATGTTGTGTTGTATTGGACGCAAGAGAGAGATGTCAAACTGAGCGACAAAGTCACCATCGCAAACCGTGCAGAATTCCGGTTAAATTATGTGGTGGTCTCTTTTTGGTTGCGTAATAAATACTGTTTGTATTTGGAACTAAAAGCACCAACCATCTTTAAAGCACGAAGAGGTGGTGGCAGGTCATTCCAGACCTTGCTACTAGCGTATTTGAAGCTTCCACGGAATGCAGCAGTTTTATGGGTCAAAGCTAATAAAAGGTAAGATTATGCTCTCGTATTAACCTTGTTTACATCCCGTGACCAAGTTAATTTATTAAATAGATAAGTACTTAGGCTTTTTTGTGAGGATTGTGCCAAAGAGTAGGGTAGATGGAGTTTTCTACGATCTGTCATTTTCATTAGATTACCTCTATTTAAAAATGGCCGCATGGTACGACAAGTGGGACCACGTCTTGTGTTGGTAAATTACCCTTTGATTGAGGTTCAACCGTTTCTTTATGTTGTGTGTCACCCTCTCTACTCCCATTCTCCACTTTCTTCCCCGGTGAAACGGCATTCTCACCCCCAATTGTCGATGATTCTCCCGTATTAACCCCACGACAGGCAACATCTGAAAATCGCGGTCTTCGACGCTTTTGATCTATATGACGTTTCATTAATTGACCGTTATCACTTTCCACTATAAACTTACGAGTGCCATCTTTACCCTGTACCTGCCCTTTAACCCATTTGTCATGCTGTCCAAAACCCCTCGCCCAAACCGAATCGCCCTGCCAAAAATCACGCCTGACTCCACCTGCATACTGTGCTTGGCTGTCTTGTGCAGAGCGTACTTTGTCCAGCAAGGTTTGGTCGTTCCTTAATAGGTCCCGACGTGAGCGCAATCTACGTTTCTGTAGCAGCATAGCTATAGTATATATAGTATAGTAGACTAATAAGAAGTTTTGGATAATCGTACGTTTACATAATTTGACGGTGTTTTCCGCAGCGCCATTCGAAGAAGGGCTGGTGAAAAAGATTGCTTGATTCCATTGTTTTTTAAAAATTCCGAAAATTCCCTACTTGTAAACGGAGAACCCTGATCCGAAACTAGTTCCCTCGGGAGGCCAAATCGTGCGAAAGTAGTTCTGAGCATTTTAATAATGACTGCGGCATTGGTCTGTTTCGTTTCGAAGGTCTCGATCCACTTCGATGTCGAATCTACTAATATTAAAAATGTTTTACCCTTAAACGGTCCTAAAAAAATCGATATGTAAGCGTGTCCACGGGGCGCATACGGCCAATGCTGCGGTGGCGCACACGGCGGCGCGTCCGCCTCGCGCGCGCACGTCTCGCAGGCGCGGCACAGCGCCTCCACCTCGTCGTCAATACGCGGCCACCACACGTAACTTCTAGCCCAGCTCTTTGTTTTAACTATGCCCATGTGGCTACTATGTAATTGTTTTAATACCGTCTGCCTTAAGGACTTTGGTATAATCATCCGATAACCCCACATAATACAGCCGCCTTCAATGTATATTTCATTTCGCCTACTGAAAAATTGTTTTTTTCAGCCAGATTCTATGTAAACTTTTAATTTAGTAAATAATACATCCCTAGCCGTGGCCTCACTAACATCCGAGTTAGTTATTGGTAAAAAGTTTTCAACAAAATTTACATACGTTATCTCTTTAATATGTCGCACGTTGGCAACTCTGGGCGGTAATCGCGACAAAGCGTCCGCACAATTATTTTTAGACGAAACATTCAATGTCATATTTTTTTTTTGTACCCAGACAAAAGCACTGCCCAACGCTGCAACCGAGACGCCGACATAACCGGAATACCTACCTTGTTACCGAATATATAGGTCAAGGGTTTATGATCAGTTCTTATAGTAAATTTCCTTCCGTACAAATACTGATGGTACTTGCGTATCGCGTATACTATTGCTAAAGCCTCTCTGTCTATCTGCGCGCAGTTACGTTCTGCCGGTATAAGCGAGCGCGACGCGGACGCGACGGGCCGCTCGCCCGCGCGCGTCAGCTGCGACAGCACCGCGCCCACCCCCACACTGCTGGCGTCCGCCGTTACTATCAACGGTAACTCGGGAGAATAGTGCATGAGGACTTCACTACTGGTTAGCCTGTCTTACTTACCCTTAGCCCTTCTGAATGCCCTTTGACATCTATCATTCCAGTCATATTTTGACCCCGACTTTAGCAACTCGTATAATGGTGCTAATATTGTACCTACTTAAATTTTGAATAAATTTCGAGTGCCTAAAAAATCATGCCTATAAACGATCGAAGCTCCGCTACGTTGACGGGTGCCGGTGTATCGATAATTGCCTGTACCTTGTCGGGATCGGGACACGTATGTACGCCCTCTGCACTGTTACGTATCCTAGATAGCTTATAGTCTTTGCAAAAAGGTCACATTACTCTTTGTTAACTCTTAAACCATACTTTTCTAGCCGTTGAAAAACCTTGTGTAAGTTTTCCAAATGTTCACGGGTCGATGACCCTGTAATTATAACGTCATCTAAGAATACCCCCACTCGAGGTAAATCTGCAAATAATTCCTCAAGGCGTCGCTGAAAAATGCCCGGGCTAGATGACAGTCCATACACAAGACGATTGTACATAAATAAGCCCTTGTGGGTATTAATAACAGTATACTTCTTAGACTCATCCAAAAAAAATTGCGCATAAGCCTGACACAGGTCAATTTTACTGAATCTTTGGCCTCCGTGCAAGCGAACCAGCAAGTCTTCTACCCGTGGTAGTGGATAACGGTCAACCTCTAAAACTTTATTTAACGTCAATTTATAGACTGCGCAAATTCTTATGTTACCGTCCTTCTTCACTACTGGTACGATCGGCGTTGCCCAGTCGGAACGCTCGACAGGAGTGAGGATGCCGTCCCGCACGTGCTGCTGCAGAGCGCGCTCCACCAGCTCGCGCAGCGCATACGCCAGCGGCCGCGCGCGCATGAACACTGGCCGCGCTCCCTCCCGCAAGTGAATGCTCACCGGCGGGCGGCGGGCCGGTGAAGCCGCCCAGCCCATCCGCGAACACATTACAATATCTGGAACTGAATTCCTCTACATTAAACTCCTCTCCCGATATTTTATTTACTGTCGTTAAATTGACAGTAGGTAGCTGAACACCTAATTCTAACATCCATTGCCGGCCGAGTAAAGCTATTTTTAACCGACTTCGAAAAAGAGGAGGTTCTATGTTCGGCTGAATGTATGTTTTTTTTTTTTTTTTTGTATGTATGTTCACCGATATTTCGGTCAATTGTGGACCGATTTTGAAAATTTTTTTTTTGATTGAAAGGTTATGCTTCCAAGTTGGTCCCATAGAAATATTGTTATGATCTGATCATGAACTTCGAAGATATGGAACAGAACTCCTCATATAATCATAGCAGAATTGTCGTAACAAGTAAAATTGCTTTGTTTATACGTGTGTCGATAACTGACTGAAAGAAAAGCCTCCCCCTTTTCTTTCAGTCAAGTAAAGGGAAGGGGGTAAATTCATGTAATATAACCGTATTTGGGATTATAAGAATCGTTATGAGGTGCACTCTGGCTTTTTAAATAACGAAGAGACAAGATTAGGTATCTATTATAGAAACACCGACTTCCGAAATTAAAGTTATTTTGTACTTTTTGAAGTTGGTTTAATTTTTTTTGTAAAAAGTTTTTTATACCCTTTTTTATGATATATTCGAGATCTTTAACTTTATCATTATACCTCACTGACGGTGTAATTACCCCCACTGGATGTACTAACTCGCCCCTATAATATCTTAAGACAATGTTACATTTGTTAATGGTTAAATCACTAAATCCTTGCTGGTACATTTTATAACTGATGCACGACACCGCACTACCTGTGTCGCATTCCATATTTAAATGTTTATTATGTACCTTAAAGCCTCGTATCCACTAGGCAACATTTGACGCGCGACATGTTGCTCAACATGTTTCTCAACTTGTTGAATGTTGACGCGGAACATTTGTTTGACAACGTTGTCTGTCCACACATTCTCAGTCGTCGACAACATGTCGCCAGAGAAACTTGTGTTGATTTCAGCGGCAGTGGTTATAATTTTATCGAAATCAAAAAGAAGAAAACCACGTTGGTGAGTTAGAAAACACCTACAAAATAAAGAAAATGTATTCAGTGATCTCAGTGTGGTTGATGGATTTTTTACGAATTTTACCCGAATGAACAAAACAGACTTCGAGATACTGTTACAAAAAATTGAACCCATAATATCGAAGCAAGATACAAAATTTCGATTAATTTGAGCACTCGTTCGTTACACCACACTACGGACATTGTTGTGCGTCACGTCTCCACTCGACAACAATTGATGCTCAACTAACGATGCACTTTAAACAAACAACAAGCCGCGCGTCATGTTGCGCGGCAGCTGGCAACATAGCGCGCTGCTGTGCAGCGTTGCCGTACATGTTGAGATTCACGTGTCGCGCGCCAAATGTTGCCTAGTGGATACGAGGCTTTAATGACATCATAAACGGTTTGCACTGACTTAACGCTAACTGATTTAAATTAATGTCTATTACCTACCTCTTCACTGTGATTACTTTCACATTCTCCACTGCTGTTTGTTGGTTTAGATCCCACGTAATATTGGTTCAATATTGTATTGGGACAAACACGTCGAATATGACCTGTCTTGTTGCACACACGGCATACGTAACGGCCGAACCGACAAGTGGACGTTTCATGTGCCCCGCCACAAGCTTGACAATGATGCCGGCGCCTCGCATTCGTCCCACTGTCATGACGGTGCCCGCGGACCCTGTTCTCGCCGCGCGCCTCGTGCTTGTCGCGCGCCCCGTGCTGTCCGCGCGCCCCTAGCTCGCCACGCGGCCCGGCCTCCCGAGTCGTACCTCTTGCGTACCGCGTGGCTGTCTTCTCACCTGCCCCACTCGCGGTATCCTTCCTTTGCCATCTTGTGCCTTCTATTGCCAGGCAATCGGTCGCTGTTGCCTCCCCGTTTGCCCTTTTCTGACCTTGAACTACGGCCGCCGCATCTTTTTCCGCTGACTCCAAACTAATCGCTAAGCTATAGGCTCTTGAAAAATCTAGTTTTGGTTCAGCGAATAACCGTTGGCGAATCGCCTCACAGCTGATACCACATACCAACTGGTCTCGTAAACTCTCCTCTAGCCACACCCCAAACTCGCATGTCTTGGTCATTTTCTTGAGAATAGCGATGTACTCAGCTATTGATTCGCCACTTTGTTGAGTCCTCTTCCTAAACTTGTACCTGTCCGCCAGCTCACTCGGCTTGGGCTGCAGATGTTTTCCCATGATATCCACTATTTGCCTAAAACGACTTCGACTTTGGTTTATCAGGTGTGCACAAACTCACTAATAGTTCATAACTTTCCGCACCCATAAGCGTAATTAATGTCGGTACAAACAGCTCATTTTTCACCTCGTTCACTACGAAATACTGTTCCAACCGTTCGATGTATAACCGCCAATCGTCTTTGTGCACATCGAATTCTGATATTTTACCGATCGTCATTGTTGTCGTTATTATAAAATATCGCACGCTGAATATATATTTTAGTGCTCGTCGCCACTGAACTGTATGGTTAGCCGATAAGAAAACAACGTATGCACGATACCAAGTTTAATCCTCGACTGACACAAAGAAAATAAAATACAGATACCTACATTACATTGGTAAAAATAATTTTACTATTTTCAGATTTATTCCTATACCTATGTTATGAGACCATGCTTTGTGCCAAATTTCATGATTCTGAGTCAACGGGAAGTACTTCGATCTTTGAGAGTATCAAAATATACGCGTCATAAACGGCCGTATCTTTTTTATTCGTTAACTTAGAAGTTTTTTTTTTACAACTTAAAGAGACTGCAGTCCTGAGTAGATGATGGTTTTAATTTCAACTCGATACGGACGCGTTCTTGAGATAAAGGGTCTTGACAGACAGACAGACAGAAGGACGGAAAACAAAGTGATCCTATAAGGGTTCCGTTTTTCCTTTTGAGGTACGAAACCCTAAAAATAATATAATACATACAAGATGTAATGGGATGGTGTGGTCTTATTTTCAAAATCGGTTCTGCCCAAGGAAATGATCAACTTATCTCAAAAACGTTATTGCTAATTTCAAAAAGTAAAGTGTACTTGTTCTCTGTATTATGGTAAAATAAAATATCATAATCATAGGCGAACTAAATGTCTCTAAATGTCTTAATTCATGAATCCCCAAGCGACCACCGGTGGCCGCGCATCTATTGTCTTACTATTGTGTCTCTAATTGACGGTATCTGAAGGGTTAATCGAAAAATCCGGTTGTAAATCGTTGTCTCTTTTATGGCAATAAAAACGTAGCAAAGATAAATTAAACGAACATTAATGACATCTAATGAATAACCACAATGGATTGATATATGATGATAGATGGCCCTCGGATAATTACAGCGAATATCCATTCTAATACCTAAACTACTGCAAGAGGCCTAAGATAAAACATATTTATTCATTAAAGACATCAAAGAGCTGAGAATTCGCTACAAGATTTGGTTTGTGTACAAATGTTTTTTTTTTGTTATGGCTATATTTCACCATGGCGGCGCGGCCAGTCGTTGCTACCATCAGAATGTATATAGCTCTATAGAGAGTTACTCATCAGGGGGCATAAGTCTGCTATTTTTATAAAATCGTCATTCCGACACGATCCCATCGTCATTTGGCTAAAAGTTCGTAATCTGCTAATTCATAATGATCGATCATTGAACGGTCAATGGTCAAATAGAGTTGTGGTAAAATGACAATATCAAGGTTATTAAAAACAGTCTATAGTGCGTTTCACTTAAGAAGTTCCTTTGGCGTAATGTTGGCAATACGGAAAAACAGTGTTGCAATATTTTTAGCAATTAAATTACTTAATATTAGGGATTAACTTATATTTCGTTATTTTTAACAATTGCGTTTTTTTTAAAACTATTTTTGAATAAGTATAGAGCGCTGGGCTCCATTTCGATTGTCCTGCAATTCTTTCAAATATCGAAGACGCCACGCTACAATTCCGTTCCTCTCTATAACAACGTCCTTTTAGACTTGCTTTTTTTAAATAAAATCCTATTCCTCTCATAATTGTCCAAAAAGTGCTACAACTACCCTTAAAATCGATTTCGATGCGCATTTCGGGGAACAATTTTGGTAGAGTAGGTAATTCTTTCCTTTTTTTCCCTTCTTTTTTGTGTAGACATACAGGGGGGCCAACATTACGCCGAAGGAACGTCTTAAGTGAAACGCACTGTAATTGTAAATCAATGATCAAAGGAACTGTCAAAATTTTAGCAGATTGCCGCTTACGTCAGGCATTGATTATTTTGTACGAGATTACCATTCTATGCCATTTCTTTCAATAGATTTTCAGTGGTTGACCATTGGAAAGTCATAATGACGGCATTATATTAGCAGATTACCAAAACTTGTAAGAATTAATAATTATGAAAACAATGATATACCATTCTGACACTATTGTAATAGTAGACTTGAGGCCCTGGTGTCCGCTTGGCAACTGGCCGCACCTCTTTGGTGTCCCAGTGAAATATAGCCCTTAGATATTTGGCAAAACAAGTCTTACTTCTTCGTACTAGACAAACCCTATAAGTAATGAATGAATGTCGGCTATTACGAACGCGAAGTCGAAGCAAGATAATAAGTAGCCTATGCCTTTCTTGGGGTTCAAGCTTACCCACCTATTCCTTACTAAATTTTATCAAAATGTTCATTAGGTTAATCGTGAAAACATAGTGACAAACACAGTGATTTTCATATGAATTAACTGTCTCGAAATATTCAAAATGTCTCACGTTCATCTACCAACTTTTTCCTGAATTTTCTGAAGTAAACCTTTCTCCTGAGACCGTCTCTGAATGATGGAATTTATACCAATCAAATCTTGACAGAATCTAAAAGCGAACTAGGAAAAATCGCCCTCATAATTTACGCAAATCGTTGTATGTTCACAAATTCTTACGCTAGGGTATATGTATATTCCAATAAAAGTCGTGCGATCCCCGAACCCCACACAGATAGCGCAGAAATATTGCCTTCATATCTGCCACGAGCAGTAAATTGCCGAAAAATGTTGTTGATCCCTCGTACATAATAAAATAATACATAAATATAATTTCATCAACGTCTACACGAATTCTGCTCGCTAGCGATTTATTTATTACATAGTCTAAAAATATAAGTGTGAACGAAAAATCATCGTTTAACACGGATGCTGAATATACTTACTAGGCGTATCTATTATGTACAATTGTACGTCTAATCTACAGAGACGCACAAATATGTCTCGGTTCCACCACTGGCATTCCCAAATGTAATCAGTCAGGCTAAGTACAGACTCTCAGGAATTTCTAAGTAAATGGTTTTACCAGACCGCCGATTTGATTGGCGTCAAATTGACATTTCTGCGGAATACATTATCAAATAAAGTTATATGTTGTATCCGAGTCCAAAAACCTAGTTTTTATTGAACATGTCATTATTGGCAGTCTGTAGATGCACAGAATTTGCAGATTTTACTTATTGTTGATTTCCACAATCTCCCACAACATCGTGTTGACTCCCAAGGGCCTTGAATAAGAATATTAGTTAAATCCAGAAATCCCTACTTGGCACGTCACAAATGGCTTCGATAAAGCGTTCTCCTCATACGTGATCAGCATTTACAGAATGCCGTTTAGGCACATAAAATAATTTGGAAAACACACTCAATAGTACATTTAAGAAGTGATTTCTCTCTGTAATTTCTGTTAAGATACAAGATTATTTGTTTTGCTAAACATGAAAATACACATAAATACAAGATGTTACATAATGTTTAGTTCAATTACTGTTTTGTATTAAGTACCTTAATACAATTCAATTCATTTATTTCAGGCATCTAGGCCCATAGAAGTTTCATTAATGGCGTACCAAAAAGTCGTTTATTTCGATTCAAGATTTCACTGAAGTTGATTTTTAAGTTTTAGACGTAAATAGCAATGTATCGCACCTGGGTACCAGACAATAGACACGCTCTGCTCTATCCCCGTCTCGTATATTCATCACGTCGAATTTCTGTTGCCGTTTCATTACACGGGTGCAGAGTGGCGGTGGGCATAAATAAGATTGGATGTAAATCATGTCATTAGAGGCGCTGCGATCGGCCCTCGGCCCGGTTCTAATTGAAAATAAATCTCATTAGGTGAGAGGTTGGCAGAAGCGCATTTAATATCCCTGAGATTTGATCTCATTTCATATTTTAGAAATTGAGGTTATTTTAATTATTTATTTTTATTAACGTACTAGCTTTTGCCCGCGCGACTTCGCTCCCGCTCTTCCCTACTTCACCCTACTATACCCAACTCTACCCTACTCTACCCTACTCTACACTACTCTACCCTACTCTACCGTACTCTACTCTACTCTACCCTACACTATCCTACCCTACTCTACTCTACCCTACACTACCCTAATCTTATTTTTTTTTTCAATAAGGACGTTTTCCTCACAATAACAATCACAACAAAAAAAGAATTAGCGAATTCGGTTCAGGCGATGTTGAGTTATGCGCTTACCAACACATTTTGCGATTCATTTTTATATTATAGATATGTATGTAGCTTACGATGCTCATTATTATGAGTTGTTGTTGTGTCCTACAAATAACTAAATATGACTAGACTCTTTAAAATTTGCCTGTATATTTTTTTATACAAAAACCGAACCATAAAACACGTTTTAATGAAAATTATTTTTCATAGCAAGCTTTTACAGCGCAGTATAACTATATAATTAATATTCTTCAAGACGAATCATACGAGCCCAAACTCGATGGGGTTGTGTCGTTTAACTACCAAGTTCCTACGGCCAACTTCCGGTTCCATCATCAGATCAGCTCATAAAAATTTTGCATTGTCATCTGATTTACACATGCATGCAAAATTTTAGCTCAATCGGTAACCGGTAAGTGGGGTAAAACCACCAGTAACTGGCCACTTAAGCACTTTCACCAAGTCAAACTTTAATTATGTCAAAATACGTGATTATATCAGATTTATTGTAATGCCACACAATAATGCACATTCTTTTATGTAATTCGGGGTTTGAAAAGTAAAAGAAAACAATATTTTGTATAAAATTTTATTAAAATCAAAAAACTATCACTTTTTAGCAGTTACTAGCCACAAATTTTAGAAACTGGCCGCCATGAAACTATTAATTGGCCACATGGAATAAGTATCAGTTTCATTCTACTATCTATTATAGGAACATAAAAAAATAAACTTTAAACAAAACAACATTCATTATGATTGACAAAAATCAACATTTTACCCCTAATATTAATATGAGATCAAAAAGAATACGACATAGAAACTTTCTTAATTTACACGAATAACAAATCAACAGGGGGCCGACCATAAAGATTTACAAAACAATCTTATTGCAGGAACGTTTTGTTTCCATAATAAAGTAATATTACTTCATTTCGTACCATGAACTTAATCACTCAGTATGATTGTATTCTTGCTAGGGGCTAGGAAAGAACGAACGATTTTAAAGATTTTGTCTATTCCCTGCTAAACAGAAAAGATAAGCGCTATATAGATCTGTATAACGTTGTCTCTTTCAGATGTTTGTCCGTATCGCAAGTTCATTGTAAACCAATAGAATACATTTAACTCAAAAAATGTCTTGTTAAAATATATTTTTAAAAGGATCTAAGTAACTTTTATAAAAAGGAAGTAATAATTTTCAAAAATTTACATTAATTAAGTAGGAAAACAATTTAAAATAGCTACGGGGGACTACGTTAACATTTAATTTAGTTGCACGCTAGTGTGAATCGGAACGTATAACATAACAAGATTCTTGTCAGTGCTTGTCAGTGTTGATTTCTTGAGTAGGGATGAGATATACTTGCAAGTATCAATACCAGGGCTTGCAAGTACGAGTATGTAAAAATACCAGGGACGAAATCCAGGTATTAAAATACTTGAAAGTATTTTAAGCCCAAGTGCGTATTTCAGTATATTTCTAGTTCGTACCATACGACATTCTTATACTTTTGTACATGAAAATGAAATCTTTCCTTCCTACTTTAATCACAGGCTTAGGACTGGCTGCTAAGAGAATTATTTTTACGATTGTTTTAGTTTTTACGATATTTTGTCATGATTTTGTTTAAAAATGTAGTGTGGCTTAGCAGGCGTAGTTAAAAGATTTATATATTTTTTTAATTATTTTTATTTTGTTGTAGAAACAAGAGTTGCTTTACTTTGCGACTTCCCAGTCGGGATCTTCTCTCTGTTAATATGTTCCCGGCAACAGAAAACAATCGTTCACATGGCACGCTAGAGGCCATAGCGTTTAATTTAATTTGGGGCAAAACCCCGTATACAAATAAATACTTGCAAAGACAAACCATTAAAGTAAAATACTTTCATGCCACATTGTGTCGTGAAACCTTACAAATAAGGAGCATAATCGTTCGAGAGTAATCGAGACCCAAACGCGGCCGAAGCGAGCCGACGCGCAACGTTCGAAGTTACGTCATGACTCACGAATCAGGGACTCGGGCGGGCGCGCGTCTAGCCCCGATCGGACCGAATCCGAGTAGCCGTATAAAATACTTTAAAGTCTTGGAAGTATTTCGGGTCGACACCTGGTGTACGTACTTGGAAGTAAATACCTGGTATGAAAACCTGGTAGCGTAAATACGTTTCATCCCTATTCTTGAGTACGAACCGATTTTAAATTATTAAAATAGTTTTCAAGTGCTTATATTTAGAGTAATCTGCCTTCAAGTGGTTGGTGTTCGAAGCGAATAAGCTAAAAAACTTATTGTAAATGGACATCATAGAATCAAGATAAAGTTAAACAGTGTATTCCAGTGAACTAAACTTGTTGTTCGTGCACTAATGGACACCTTTAGGCCTCATTTACGGAGACGCGGGGCGTCTCGCGTCGCGTGTGGCGTGGCGTCTCGCGGCGCGTCGGACGTTTTTTCTGTTTACGGTGGGGCGGCGCGTGAAGCGGCACGCATCATCGCACGCGTAAACACAAACTTATAGCAATATACGACCATGTTCATAGAGAAGCGAGACGGGAAGCGTGGTGGAACCCGCCGCGGCGCCCGCGGCGAATCCTCTAGCGTGTAGCGAAGCACGCGGCGGGCATCGCGGCGGCGCACGCTCGCCTCGATCAAATCGACTAGTTTTATGTTGGCGAGAGATGGGAGCGCACGTGTCGACTGTTGTCGCTTCATCGAGAATTGCCGCTGCGTGCGCCGCCGCGATAAACGCCGAGCGTGACGTGTCATTGCCATCCGCGGGCTCGGCCGCAAAAAACTCCCTAATTCAAACAAACGCGTCTAAAATCGCTTCAACGCCATATATTTATATTCAGTGCGGGCCGCGCCGCTCAACGCAACGCGCGACGCCCCGCGTCTCCGTAAATGAGGCCTTAGGCATAAAAATAAGTTTTAAATACTTTTTAAGTCACGAAAAACACTTTAAATAGTATTTATTTGGAAAACAATAATAAATCCGCTGCGTCCGAGCAACTTTTTTACTCCAGCTAATTTGACGTAAAAACAATACCGCTGGCGGTCAAAAATGCCGTCAGAGTACGAAAAGAATGAACTTTTTAAGATTGACGTCACAAAACCGTTAAGAAAACAAGCTTGTTTTAAGATTGTAATAAGGTTGTTTTGAAGGCGTCATGGTACGAAAAGCCTAAGTAAGATTAAAACAATACTGCTTTAAGGTCTTATGGTTGGCCCCCAGATTAATATTGTTTTATAGAATAAAGTTAGTACCGAAGCCTTGCTTTCGTGCTTCTTCACAAGCAGAGCTAAACATGGCCTCACAATCTTCGTCAGACGAGTCAGTGTTACTTTCTCGATAACAAATGTGACACAAAAACAGATCCTCATCGTCCACAGGTACATGGAGTCTGTGGCCTGACGGAATACAATTTAAATGAAACCGTTTTTTACACTGATTACATTCAATAACTCTACGTGTAATAAGATTCGTACAAAAATCACAAAAAAACTAATTGTTCATTAGGCTCATACGTATTTTCAGTTTTTTTATTACTTATTTTAGAAGACATACTTCTTTAACTAGTTTTATTTTACTCGTACTTTTTCCATCACTTTTTTTCTTGATTTTCTTCTTAGGTATATTGTTCTCTTTTTCCTTCTTCTTTTGTTCTCTTAGTTGTTTTCTTTCTTCTTTGGCAGCTTCTTCTTCTTCTTTTTTTAACTGTTTTGCTTTTATTTTTTCCACGTATTGGTCTGAAGTTAAAGCAAATGGCAGTTTTTCTATTTGTCGTTTTCCTTGGCGTTTAGGTGATATTGGTAACTTTTGTTTCAAGTATTCAGCAAGAGACATTAGACGTTATCGAAACCTTCGAACTCGTGATCGGTTTTGACGTATTGGGTTGCGGAGTAGGACTACGTTCTATTAAAATATTCTGCAGTGTCGGCTCATTGTGCATCTCTTTCCTTTCTTCTTCTTTCGCGTTGGTGTTATTTATTAACTCACCTGTAAATTCATCAAGAATCGTCCTAAGGTTTTCATCTTCCTCTATAATATCACTCAGATAATTATCTTCTACGGTCATGGTCGGGTGGTCATAAGATTCAGGGATCATGTCTTTATTACTTCTATAATTATTTTTGTTTTCCGATGCCGCCTCAAATGTTTGCCATAAATTGTAAATTGCAATAAAGTTATCATCTGACTCTATAATAGACGAGACTGTTCGACATTTTTTAAGAATTGTTTCACCAACAATCTCACAAAAGTCGGAATATGTCAGCACTCTCATATTATGCTCATTTGCTACTGACGTGGATGTGTCATCGGGGTGGTTTACTCTTGTAATGCATTTGCTAAAATCGATGTTATTTGGTTCAAATGACCACAAACCAGATACTCTGAATCCGTTTATTAATGTCTCTTTCTTAGAACACGAGTCTATAACTACTTTTAACAATGGAGCAAAGGTTTCTTTGGTCAGATTCTTCTGGTCATTATTTCTAGTGTATCAATCACGTAATTCCTTCTTCCAAGCAGCCTTTATTGGGCGAAAAGCTGCAACATCTGCTAGTTGTAGTATGTGAGTTGCATTTGGATAAAGTGCTATTAGATGTATTTTAAGACGGCGACATAGTTCTGATACTTCTATTGTTACATGTGTTTTGTGTCCGTCGACAAACAAAATTACAGGAAGTGGGATATTGTTTTCTAAAATTTGTTGGTGCAGACAGTTACAAATATAATCATAAAAAACCGCTAAAGTCATCCAACCTGTGTCACTTCGCCCTATACCCCAACCAGATGGCACACTCAATGAGACTCTGTCAGGTATACGTTTGTAAGGATAGATGATCATTGGTCTAAAGATGTGTCCAGCAGCAGAAAACGTAAATAAAACTGTAATGTTTTCTTTGGAGGATCCTTTTTCAATCTGGTACACGTTTTTGCACCCTTTCTCAGCCAGTACTTTGCCTGTTTTCGGGCAAATGTTGAATCCAGTTTCATCTGCATTAAACACTCTTATGGGATCTTGAATGACGACATTTAGCTTTTCATCGTCAATGTACTTCTGTATTTCCTGAAACCACTTTCTAAGATCTTGTTCAGAAACACATGCATTTGCATTGGTAACTCCTTCTGATGTTCGAATTGCAATATTAGGGTGTCTTTTCAGAAAAGATTTAAACCACACACTTTCTGGTTTATTGTCTCGGAAGGGGTTGGGTCTCGGATTTTGTTGCAAAAAATTCTGGACGCACAATTGGATATCTTCTTTCTTTCTCGGGAAGCCACGTCTTGAAAGTTGTATGATAAATTCACATAAGCTATTTTCCTCGGCTTCAGGTAGCACTGGATCTGGTCCAGACTTAAATTTTGTGTCAGGGTTTTGAATTTTAAATTGGAGGCTACTTCTAGACACACCAAATTGTTTGGCCGCTTGTCGAATTGAACCCTCTTTATCTTCTTCTTCTATCTTCTATCTTCTATACATATAAAAATGAAACCCGTTTTCCGTTGTCACGACATAGCATGAAACCGGCTTGACCGATTTGGCTGTTTTTTTTTTGTTATGATTGTTATTGTGAGGATAAGGTTCTTATGGAAAAAAATAAAATTAGGGTAGTATAGGGTAGAGTATAGTAGGGTAGAGTAGGGTAGAGTAGGGTAGAGTAGGGTAGAGTAGGGTAGAGTAGGGTAGAGTAGGGTAGAGTAGGGTTTTTTTTTTTTTTTTTTTTTTAGTTGGTGGCAGGAGTGGGAAATCCATCATGGACACCCAGACTGCCTTGCAGAAAGGCATTCTGGGTAGTGCCGGACTCCTACCGGCTAAAAACCACTCCTGCCATGCGAAAGGCTCCCCTGCCGTCAGGTTGCGCAGGGTAGTTTTAAAGGCTGTAGGTTCTATTTGGTTTCCGCTTTTGTAGTTTATTACTGTAATTACGGTGATAGATATATATATATATATATATATTATACAATTATACAAATATGAATAATATTTTAATAAATAGTAAAAATCCTTCTTAATAAATTTCTTATTGTTAAAATTCTGTCATAAAAGTTTCGTTAATAAATCATTTAGATAAGTCAAGATAAAATAAAATAAAAATAAAATAGTAATATAATAATTTCCATAAAATGCTAAAATTTGGTAAAATTCAAGGTAAAATGATTCCGTATATAGTTTAAAACGATGTTATAATTTAGTTAGATAATAATTTCAGTCAGTTAAAAATAGGATTTTGTAAAATTTGTGTTTATATCAGGGTCAATTGGTCAATTAATTTTTGTTTCTTTTGTTTACTGATGTAACTATTCTTGTAATAAACTGTATAAAAATATCCCTATACTTCTTATTTGCTATGATTACGCTAAGGTTTTCTTTGACTGTTTTAGTTTCTAGCTTGGCTTCGAGGTCATATCTTAGGTTGGCATACACCGGGCAGTCCGTCAGGAGGTGGAGGACTGTCTCCTGCTTGTCAGGGTCGCAGGCGCACGCCGGACTCTCCTTGCACTTGAAGCGAGTCAGGTACTCGGAGAACCCGCCGTGTCCCGTTAGGGCTTGGGTCAGCTCCTTTGTCATCTCCATCCTTCGTACCGTCCTGTACGCAGCGATCGCACAGGGGAAGAATATCTTCGTCGTGGCCGCCGTTTCTCCTGTGCAATACCTCCGGTTCCATTCGTCCAGCGTCTCCATTCGGATCATACGCTTGACGAATGAAACCGGGCACTTGTCGTAGTCGGGTTGCCGCTTCGACTTCAGGGCAGCCTCCTTCGCGAGCAAGTCGGCTCTCTCGTTGCCCTCCAGCCCCGCATGAGCTTTCACCCAGAACAGGGAGACGCTCTTATTCTGGGCGTTACTGCGGCGGATGGCGTCCCTTGCTTCCACTGCGAGGGCGTGGAGGGCTTCGGGGTTCACGACTGTTTGGAGAGCTGCCATGGAGTCGCTGTAGATAGCGAACGCCGTCCCCGTCCTTCGGAGGACTTCTTTCGTCGCTTTGCAGAGGGCGAGAAGCTCGGCCTGGTAGACGGTGCTGTAAGACGGCAAAGCAAGCTTGAGGGCCTTTACCTCCACATTATCGGTCCACACCGACAGTGCGGCACCGACTTTGCCCTCAATCTTGCTGCCGTCTGTGAAGATACGCACCGCGTAATTGCGGTGCTCATTAAATTGTTCCTCGTCTACCAGGCGTCGCAGTGCAATAGCCCTCTGCTCAGCCGGATGTGGCATCTTTAGTGCCGATACCACTCGCTCGATCTCCCGGTCTCCCAGGGTAGAGTAGGGTAGAGTAGGGTAGAGTAGGGTAGAGTAGGGTAGAGTAGGGTAGAGTAGGGTAGAGTAGGGTAGAGTAGGGTAGAGTAGGGTAGAGTAGGGTAGAGTAGGGTAGAGTAGGGTAGAGTAGGGTAGAGTAGGGTAGAGTAGGGTAGAGTAGGGTAGAGTAGGGTAGAGTAGGGTAGAGTAGGGTAGAGTAGGGTAGATTAGGGTAGAGTAGGGTAGAGTAGGGCAGAGTAGGGTAGAGTAGGGCAGAGTAGGGTAGAGTAGGGCAGAGTAGGGTAGAGTAGGGCAGAGTAGGGTAGAGTAGGGTAGAGTAGGGTAGAGTACGGTAGAGTAGAGTAGAGTAGAGTAGTGTAGAGAAGGGTAGGGTAGAGTTGGGTATAGTAGGGTGGAGTAGGGAAGAGCGGGAGCGAAGCCGCGCGGCCAAAAGCTAGTCTTATATATATAAAAATGACCCCCGTTTTCCGTTGTCACGACTTGGCATGAAAACGGCTTGACCGATTTGGCTGATTTTTTTTTTTGTTGTGATTGTTATTGTGAGGAGAAGGTTTTTATGAAAAAAAAAATTAGGGTAGTGTAGGGTAGAGTAGGGTAGAGTAGGGTAGAGTAGGGTAGAGTAGGGTAGAGTAGGGTAGAGTAGGGTAGAGTAGGGTAGAGTAGGGTAGAGTAGGGTAGAGTAGGGTAGAGTAGGGTAGAGTAGGGTAGTGTAGGGTAGAGTAGGGTAGAGTAGGGTATAGTAGGGTAGAGTAGGGTAGAGTAGGGTAGAGTAGGGTAGAGTAGGGTAGAGTAGGGTAGAGTAGGGTAGAGTAGGGTAGAGTAGGGTAGAGTAGGGTAGAGTAGGGTAGAGTAGGGTAGAGTAGGGTAGAGTAGGGTAGAGTAGGGTAGAGTAGGGTAGAGTAGGGTAGAGTAGGGTAGAGTAGGGTAGAGTAGGGTAGAGTAGGGTAGAGTAGGGTAGAGTAGGGTAGAGTAGGGTAGAGTAGGGTAGAGTAGGGTAGAGTAGGGTAGAGTAGGGTAAAGTAGGGTAGAGAAGGGTAGAGTAGGGTAGAGTTGGGTATAGTAGGGTGGAGTAGGGAAGTGCGGGAGCGAAGCCGCACGGGCAAAGCTAGTCTATTATATAAAAATGAGACCCGTTTTCCGTTGTCATGACATGGCATGAAAACGGCTTGACCGATTTGGCTGTTTTTTTTTTGTTGTGATTGTTATTGTGAGGATAAGGTTCTTATGGAAAAAAATAAAATTAGGGTAGTATAGGGTAGAGTATAGTAGGGTAGAGTAGGGTAGAGTAGGGTAGAGTAGAGTATGGTAGAGTAGGGTAGGGTAGAGTAGGGTAGAGTAGGGTAGTGTAGGGTAGAGTAGGTAGAGTAGGGTAGAGTAGTGTAGAGTAGGGTAGGGTAGAGTAGGGTATAGTAGGGTGGAGTAGGGAAGAGCGGGAGCGAAGCCGCGCGGGCAAAAGCTAGTTCTCAATAAATTTAAGAGCTATATCTATAGTTTCTTTATCGTATTGTCGTTTTTTAGACATTTTAATAAAACTTCAAGGAACTGTAAAAAATACAACAAAATAGATTATTAGTAACTGGCCACAAACTGGCCACCTATGCCAGTTTCAGATTAGAGTTGACAAATTCTTCTAAAAAAAAATATACAATATTACACCTTATAAACATCATGATTACGAGTTATTTTTAAAGAAATTTAAATAATAGGTAAAACATCAGTAACTGACATACGTGGCCAATAACTAAAAATACATAAAAAAAAACTTCAGTAACTAGCCAACCTTTAAATAACGGCTTATTTAAGATTTTATTAGAATCAAACAAATGGTTCATGTAACTCACCATTCAAACACTTATAAATACGCAATTTTTTCACCCCCACTAAATATTATCACCCACAATATAGATTTTGTAAAAAATTTAGCCACTAACATTTACGTAGTGAAGTAGCTTACATGTCGAGACACGTACGCCGACTGTCAGTAAATGACCGATTGCTTTGGCGCTAGTATCCCTAGCGAAAAAAAATTGAACTACTATGATAGCTGAATGACAAGGCATTTGTTTGATACGTTCATAGATGGCGCAAATAAAACAGTATTCTTATTTCTAATAGATAAAGTGCCAAGTGGCTAGTTATTGAAAGTGGCCAGTTATACCTAGTTTTACCCTGGATCAAACCTAACTCCAAGGTTTGATTACAGACAAACATCGGGACAGGTGAAACTAAATAAAAGCTTGTAAAAACTCGTAGAAAATACACTGCCTAAAACGTACGTAACAAAAACTCAGAACGTACAAACAAAGAGATTTTGTCAACATAAATTATCATCATCACTTCAGCCGATAGACGTCCATTGTTGGACATAGGCCTCCCCCAAGTGTTGCCACAACGAACGGTCCCTATTCGTCTCGCATCCATCGGATTCCCGCAATCTTTGCCAGGTCATAGGTCCAACTTGTAGGAGGCCTTCCAACGCTTCGTCTTCCGATACGGAGTCGCCACACCAGAACCTTTCGGTCCCAACGGTCATCTGTTCTACGAACAATGTGCCCTGCCCATTGCCACTTAAGTTTGGCGATTCTTAGTGCTGTCGGCAATAGGGTGGGTCACTAATGTATGGAGATTTTTTATCTTGATAATCATTTTATGCAGCAATGGCGAATGTCTCCAAGATTCTGGAATAGAGTGGGCTAGGCATTAATGTCAATGGCGAGTACATCACTCACCTTCGGTTTGCCAACGATATAGTAGTCATGGCTGAGACTACGGACGAGCTTGGTGACCTCAGTAGAGCTTCCGAAAGAGTGGGACTTAAAATGAACATGGACAAAACCAAAGTCATGGTAAACAGCCATATAGCACCCACTTCTATCAAGATCGGAAACTCTGCACTCGAAGTGGTGGACGACTACGTTTACCTGGGACAGACGGTCCAGTTAGGTAGGACTAACTTCGAGAAAGAGGTCAATCGTCAAATCCGAATCGTTTGGAAAGCTGCGCGGCATCTTCTCGTCCCACATACCACAGTGTCTCAAGACGAAAGTGACCAGTGTGTGTTGCCAGTGATGACATATGGCTCCGATACGTGGTCACTTACAATAGGGCTCATCAGAAGGCTTAAAGTCACCCAAAGGGCAATGGAAAGGGCTAAGCTCGGAGTTTCTCTGCGTGATCGAGTCAGGAATGAGAATATCCGCAGAGGAACCAAGGTTACCGACATAGCACGAAGAATTGCCAAACTTAGGTGGCAATGGGCAGGGCACATTGCTCGCAGAACGGTTGGCCGTTGGGGCCGAAAGGTTCTGGAATGGCGACTACGTACCGGAAGGGTTGCGTGAATCCGACGGATGCGAGACGCACAGGACTGTTCATTGTGGCGGCACTTGGGGGACGCCTATGTCCAACTGTGGACGTATTTCGGTTGAAATGATGATGATGAATATTATGTTGTTTTATGTCTAAACTAACAATAATTCGTAATTAAAATTCAATTAAGTCATATTTTGACGTTTGGAAGACGTTTTGGGAACTTTCGAAAAAATAACGAATATTTAAACTTTTATTACAAAACATAATACATTACTACAATTACAAGAATCCTGAATGATCCTGAATGTGTTAGTCATTGACTTGTATGTCTACATTCTTTGTTGGAGGTCCTTAATAAACAAATATTTAAATAAGAATTACGTGTGTGGGTGCGTGTCGGTAAAACAGTTTAAACAGTAGAATAAAGTCCGTTTCATATAGTAAAAAGTTTAATTAATGGTCATAAAAGTTCACAAAAGTTTTCAAAAATTCTTAAAAATTACCAAAATTAAATGTAAAATAAGCAATGACCAAATATTTGGTGACCTTGACGCCAAAAGTTGCGGCTCTTCTTTCATCTTCTGTTAATTCAGTATTAGTTTGAGTGGTAATGTTAATTCTCCCGGCTCGACGACGACGAATGACATAGATAATGCTCAGTGCACATGTACCCAATAATATAAGTATGTAAAATGGAATTGTCGTATGGTAGATTCCGATAGGTTCCAGTGTTTCGACTCTAATTTCATCTTGTGAAGTAATTTGGTTCTGTATTTTCTTAACGTTGGTTAAATCCGTAGTCTTCAAAGTGAAGCTTCGTGTCTTCACTGGTATTTCATAGTGTGGTAGAGCCATAAGTTCTAATGGTTTCCCGACTAATTTATTGTCCAAGTTTATTATATTAAGTTCAGGGGTTTTAATTTTGCAGCCTTGAGGGACGCTGACCAAAAAACTACCTTGTAACATTTCAAATCGCTCTTTACCGCAGAATAGTTGAACTTTCGTACTATTGAGGAACGTAATGATGTAATGATAGCTGTCCAACTCAATCAGAGCCTCCTTAGTCTGAGAGATAGGCGTGGGTTTGCACGTTCCATCTATCTCCTGAGATTGTATAAGTTTTTGAATACAGTCTGACCTTGATGAGATCCGGTGGACGATTTTCTGCTTGCATAAGTGTCAGAAACTGATCTTCGGGCATTCAGCCTCCATATACACATATTCCTGAGAATTGGATGCTATATAAGGTGCAGTTGGTATAATTAGGCTGTGTTTATTTGGAACAGGACATAATTCATATAACTGATATTCTGTGCTACGAGGGATGCCTTTTAAGTTTTGTCGTTTGAAGAAAAAACCATAACTAGAACCTTAAAGTTGTTGTTTTTCAAAGTATTCATCTCGAAGTTTAATACATTTTTCCATTCAATCGAACCAGTTATTAAAACACTTATTCTACTCCAAAGTCGGTATGTCCAAAATGGCCGACTTGAAAGCGTTGACTGCTTCTTCACTGGACTGGAACCTTTGCCCACGAAGAGTTTTAATAATTTTAGGAAATGTAAAGAAATCTTGTCTAGTGTCTAGTCTTGACCTAAGCCCTAGCTTAGATCAAGACTACATGGGGGATAGTCAAGAATTTCTACGTTTTCCTGCTTCAAATAATCAATTCTTTTACCAGCGGTATGTGAGCTTGCGTTATCATGGTGTAGGATGATGCGTCGCTTTGGGTTAGATTTCCGGACTTCAGCGATGACTTGTGGTAAACAAATTGTAGTATACCACTCTGCATTAACCGTTCTACGATCTTCAAGCGCAATTCTTGCAACGTGACCGGTTTTCGCCACGAACGTAGCCAACATCTTCTTCGAAGTGCTTCGAGAGCGGAAAACTTTAGTCGGCTTTTGCTCATCTCGGAAGACTCTGGTTGTGGATTGCTCTTTGGAATCAGGGTCGTAGGCATAAATCCAAGATTCATTACCACTGATAATGTCGTAGACGTGATTTCACTCTCCTCGCTTGAACCTTTGGAAAGATTTCTTACACCATCTGACGCGAGTCGCCTTATAATCATCGGAAACCAAATGCGGAATCCATCGGCAAACTAGCTTTCTCATACCAAGCTCTTCATGCAAGATATTTTGAATGGTAGTCCCTGAAATGCCTATTAACGCCTCTATCTCCCGATATGTCACATGCCAATCTTCGAGTATCAGTTGTCTCACAGCAACGATGTTTTCTTCAGTAAAGGCGGGTTTTGGACGTCCTTCACGAGATTTGTCACTAAAACTAGTATTTCCACGCTGGGATTCTAAATACCAGCGTTCGACAGTCCGTAGACAAGGAACTCCATCATAAAATACAGAAATTAACTCTTCAAAACATTGAATCCGAATTAGGCCTCTCCAAAAATTGTAAAAAAATATCGTACGAACGTTTTCCTTAGAGAGATTCATTTTTATGCGCGACTTGATAGATTCAAAACAACGCTGTGACTAAATAGTTGCATCAATTCTCATTATTTCCATTGTTTTGCCATTCTAAATTCAAACAAATTTGAAAATTGAGCGTTTAAATATTTCCCGCTAATTTTGAATTTAGAATTATTCAAAATTAGCGGGAAATATTTAAACGACAGAACTTAAAAGGCAAGCCTAGTATACATAATGGGGAACTTTAGGACTATTACAACTGTCGACTCTGTAAAGTATGAAGCTAGACTAAGAATTTCGTAATAATCTCTGATGTCTATGTCAATTATTTGACCAGATCTTAAAATCCGTTTTAATTGGCTTAAGATATTTTTTACATCGTTAACAGAAAGTACTGAATGGTGAACTTATTTATTTCTACTAAAAGCCAATATATTCTCTATTCTGTCAATTTTACTCAAAAGTTCTTGAACATTTTCGCTTAATATTGCATAAAGTTGTACAAGATGAGCGTAGTGAATAATTCGCTCATTATCCTTAGTCATATTCATGACAAAAGTAAGAGGTCTTTTCAATTTAGCCTGATTTAATGAAATGTTTCGGATAATTTGATTCTGCTGTATCGTCATTTCTTTAAATAAAGTAATATGCTTGTTTAATGATTACGACAAAAGACAATGTCCAAAATGGCCCTGTGCAATAAAGAGTGTCAGAATATTCGATAATTAATCACTTATTTTTATTATATGAAGATATGTTTCCGTAATTCCGCGATGATTAGTCTGGCCTTCATGATATCTTTTTACAAGCTTTTTTATATATACATATATATATATATATATATATATATTATTTTCTTTATTTTATTATTTATTTTATTTTTATTATTTTAAATATATATTTTATTAACTTGCATTGTATGTATGTAAATATGTATGTTCGGCTCAAATCTTGCAACTCAATTTTGAAGCAGATATCTTTAACCGATTGATCTGAAATTTTGTACACATATGTAAATCGCGTGACAATGCAATATTATGGTGACATGGAGCTGATCTGATGATGGAGCTGGAAGATGGTCATAGGAACTCTGCTATAAAACTTCAAACACCATCGAGTTTGGGCTCGTTTGATTCGTATTGACAAGTACTTTGATCCTATATGGTGACCAGGGTCTGGAGATGGAGTTAGAAGGTACCCATAGGAACGCCGCAATAGAACGACACAACCCCACCGAGTTTGAACTTTTTTGATTCGTACTGACGAGTACTTTGAACCTATATGGTTACCAGGTTCTGAAGTTGGAGTTGGAAGGTGGCCATAGGAATCCCGCAATAAAACGACAGAACCCCATCGAGTTAGGGCTCGTTTAATTCGTATTGACGAGTACTTTAATTTTTTGTGGTAACCAGGGTCAAGGTGGCCATAGGAATCCCGCAATAAAACATCACAACGCCATCGAGTTTAAGCTCGTTTGATTCGCTTTCATGAGTACTTTGATTTTCTATGGTAACAAAGGTCTGATGATGGAGCTAGAAGGTGGCCATAGGAACTCCACCATAAAACGAGACAACTCCATCGAGTTTGGGCTCATTTGATTCGTACTGACGAGTACTTTCATCCTATATGGTTACCACGATCTGAAGTTGGAGTTAGAATTTCGCCATAGGAACTGGGTAATAAAACTATACAACCCCATCGAGTTTAGGATCGTTTGATGTGCCTTGCCGAGTACTTAGATCCTATATGGTACCAGGGTCTGACGATCGAGCTAGACTTCCGCATGACGCAGGTTCTCACCGGACATGGCAAGTTCGGGAGGTTCCTACACAGGAATCGTGCGGAAGTGACGCCCGGGTGTCGCCACTATGCAGAACACCCAGACTACACGGTGGGCGGAGCATCGCTGTTGGCGTGATCGGCGGAGGCGATCTCTCGCGTCGGGCCTCGGTACAAGCCATGGTCCGGAGCGAGGAGGAGTGGCAGGCGGCCGCCTCCTTCAGCGAGGCAGTAATGCTAGCTAAGAAGGAGGCCAACCGTATCAGGCAACGACGTTGACAGCGCCCAGCCGCCGCCGGGGTTCCGGTCCCAATTTCCGGCCACCGTAGACGCTGGCTTGCGGACGGCGAGCAATGGGTAGCTCGCTGTCCTACCGTCCGATAACTGTCCGGACCCAACCCAAGTCGTCGACGGTGCGCATTGTTCCCGCGCCTCAAGGAACTGTCAGCAACAGCAGGGGCCCAGCTGGATCGAAGCCTACTGGAGCCAGGGTTAGTTTGGAAAGATAGCTCAGCCACGACGCTCAGTACGAATGGCAACGAAGGAACAGCAGTGGGTTTTTAGTCAGTAAAAGTCTGACTCTATCTCCCGCTCCACCCAAGAGCGGGGAATGTCATTAGATGATTTTTTCACAAAAAAAAAAAAGATGGAACTGGAAGGTGGCCATAGCAACTCCGCAATAAACGACACATACCCATTGAGTTTGGGCTCGTTTGTTTCGTATTGATGAGTCTTCCTAGTAACCTTAAAATATAATATGGTTACCATCATTATCAATATATTGTCACCAGGGTCTGAAGATGGAGTTGGAAGATGGAGTTGGAAGGTGTGGTGGCCACCTCATCGAGTTTGGGCTCATGCGATTTGTATTGACGAGTACTTTGATCATATACGGTTACAAGGGTCTGAAGATAGAGTTGGAAAGTGGAATAGGTACTCCGCAATGAAACGACACAACCCGATTGAGTTTTGGCTCGTTTGATTCACATTCACGGGTACATTGATCCTATATTGTAACCAGGGTTTGACGTCGGAATTGGTAGTTCGCCATAGGAATTGGGCAATAAAACAACACAACACCTTGGATTTTGGGCTCGTAATTTGTATTGACAAATACTTTGACCCTGTATGTTAACCAGGGTCTGATGATGGAGCTGAAAGATGACCATAGGATCTCTACAATAAAACGACACAACCTCATCGAGTTTGGGCTTGTTTGATTTGTATTGACGAGTACTTTGATTCTATATGGTTAGCAGGCGCTGAAGATGGAGTTAGAAGGTATAGGAACACCGCAATGAAACGACACAATTAACTCTATCGAGTTTGAGATCGTTTGATTCGTCTTGATGATGTTGAATACTTTGGTCCTAGATAGTCATCCCATCTTTGGGAAAATAAGTTCGTTCCATTCGCTATGAATGTAGATTCTGAGTACCAGAGCGATCCCTTTTGAACTAAAACTCTTATCCCTCTACAATGGACCTCTGCGAGGAGAGGATCGTTTTTGTCATATACTGGTCAAATACACTCCGTACAAAGTTTCTGACATAAATTATAAAATAATTTAATTTCCGAATTGAGTCTCGAAGATTGTTTCGCAAAAAAGTACTTTTGTGATGTAACGACATCATAGCTCAAGTATTGGAGAAAGTCTGAACACTTTTACAGTTCTATACTTGTACTATGAGAACTTACTTCAAGACAAATAGGATTCTAGTACCCTATAGGTTTTTTTTTTTTTGTCGACGGGGAATCTTTGACGAAACCCACTCTTGGGTGGAGCGGGAGACAGTGTCAGACTCTTACTGACTAAAAACCCCGCGCCGTTCCTTCTAGCCTTCATACCGGGGGACGAGCTCCCTTTCGGACAACCCTGTCCCCAGTAGGCTTCGACCCAGCTGGGCCCCTCCTGCTGCTGACAACTCCTTGAGGCGCGCGGGAACAGTGCGCGCCGTCGACGTCTTGGACTCGGTCCATTATCGGACGATCGGACAGCGAGCTACCCATGGCTCGCCGTCCGCGAGCCCCACGTCTACGGTGGCCGAAAATCGGGATCGGAATCCCGGCGACGGCGGCGAGGGCGCCGTTGCCTGATGCGGTCGGCCTCCTCCTTTGCAAGCATTACTGCTTCGCAGAAGGAGGCGACCGCCTGCCATTCCTCCTCGCTCCGGACCATGGCCTCGACCAGGGCCCGGCGCGAAAGGTCTCCGCCGCCGATCGCCCCCACGAGGGCACGGCGATGCTCCGCCCAGGCAGGGCACACCTAGACGGTGTGCTCCACCGTGTCCTCCGGGCGTTGCGCACAGTGGCGACACCCGGGCGTCTCTTCCGCTTGAATCCGATGCAGGTACCTCCCGAACAAGTACTTTCTACGATCTTTAGATTCGTTCACTTTTGAAGTTTGGTTTTTTATAAGTTTGTATTCTATGTTTTTACAACGTATATAACGGTTCTGATAAAATATCACAACTCAATTTTGAAGCAGATTATACAATATCTGCAACCGATTGAACTGTAATTTTGATATGGTGGACTATGGTTATACGTTTAATATATAGCTATCAAATAAAAGGAATGCTGAGAATACAAATGCGAGTTAAAATATTTATCACTAAAAAGTAAAAAATAAATTTAAAGTAAAAAGCTTTTTAAAAACAAGCTTTTAATTAAATGCCCTAAAAAGAATAAAATAAAATGTTCCTTTAGAACTTTTACTATTAACTTATAACGTCACTACCCAATTTATATGATATAAAAGCTTGTCGCGAGATTTACCTATGTAGATAAATAAGTGAATTATATAACTCGATCTGATTGATTTTAATTTTCAAGCTAACTAAATATCTAGCCGAATAAGCAGATAGGGTGGAAGATGAATGTATGATGATGAATGATGAATGTAACCTGTTGCCTGCAGCGGTGAGAGTAGAGTAAGAAAGTGTTGAACTATTTTCCTCGGTCGATAATGTGGAAGACGTATCGGAGTGATTAACAAACAAAGACTGAGTTTCATTATGATTGATCTGAATACATGAGAGAGCATCGGCGTTAGTATTGATTTTTTCCTTTTTTATGAACAATACTATTGTTTATAATCATATTCTGCTAACTTTTTTTTTTTTGACTCTACTTGATTCTCCATGTTGTAAGACGTGAACCAGGCTCTTTTAGATTCATAAGCCAAATTAAAGGTTTGTGGTCGGTTACTATTTAAATTATCTGCCAAAAAGGTAGGGCCGGAAGTATTTTCTGGCCCAAACTATTGCTAACAACTCCTTTTCAATGGTAGAGTAATTAATTTCGCTATTGTTAAGAGTTCTAGGTGCATAAGCGATAGGTTTGTCCGAGCCGATAGGACCTTGAGAAAGGACTGCTCCCAAGGCCACGTTAGACGCGTCTGTAGTTAAGATAAACTCTTTACTAAAATCCAGGTATATTAAAATTGGGTCATTTGTAAGGAGAGTTTTGCAATGCTCAAAACATTTTAGGTATTCTCTTTGTTTATTTTGGCTCCTTTTTTTAGGCACGATGTAAAGGGTTTAGTAATGCGTGCAAAATCCGGTATAAAACGTCTGTAGTAACCAAGTAGACCCAAGAATGCCTTAATTTGCCTGGGAGTTTTTGGAACTGGATAATTTAGGATGACTGAAATTTTATCCGGGTTTGGTTTGACACCATCGCTGGTGATAATATGACCGAGATAAGGCGTTTCACGTTTGAGAAATTCGGATTTGTCCATCTGAATCTTTAAATTTGAATTTCTAAGACGGTGAAAATGGCGCACAAGTTAACTATAATATAGTTAACTATATTTTCGACGTCCTTACAAGAACATATTATGTTCTTGTAAGGACGTCGAAAATACCAAAATATCATCCATATATGTAGTACAATTTGGGAGACCACGAAGGACATTGTCCATAATACAAATGATGATGACATAATACAAATTCATTACAAAAGCATCTGATCAATAAAATGCGTAGGTAAGTACTAGACACGATCCAGTAGTGTTCTCCGAAACGATATAAATAACGTGAAGATACGCAATACAATGCGAATAGAGAAATAAAAAGATTCTGTAGTCGAGCTACCTATTCCTGTATGCGGAAGATAAGGGTCATAAATGAACTGCGATAGTTACGCTTGGAACAAAGGCTGGGAGAGTAGGGAGAACTGTTTGCCCTAACTCAGATAACCCGCTGCCGGAGAATGGGATGAAATGAGGCCGAGCGAATACTATGCTGGCACACTTTATTCCGCGAATAGCTGATCCATTAACATAATTAATTCTAACCAATCAATACATTGAAATTCAACAATAGTTTTTAAAATGTAACGTAGTATTAAATTGTATAATAAGAAATTAATTTATTACGCTTCAAAACGCTCAATAGTTAGAATCGCCATTGTACCTGTATACCTACTCATTAGCCTTGTACTCGTTTCCAAACAATTGGTACTTATTCGTTTTATGGACATATGTACCTCGCCAATAAACTTTCTCACAGCAATGTCGTGGTTGTAACGTGCGTGGCATCCACATTAGATTTTAGGTTCATGTTACAAAATTCAGTAAGGTGCTGAAAAAATAAATGTATACTACGTACATAAATTATTGTTATTGTTACACGTTTGGTTATCAAATTATAGTAAATTTGTAATAATGGGCGAATGAATGTCTCCTATAACACAGGACTTTCCTAGCATAGGGGACATTGTTCACAAATTGTGTAAAAAGAAAATAACTCGAACTGTTAAGTAACATGTTATGTATTTTAATTTTCTTTGGGCAATAAATTTATTATTATTAAATTATTATTATTAATACTTTTCATGTACGTAATAAATACATAAAGATACGTGCAAATATTGATCTATCTTTCGACACTGAAGTTAAAATATACAGGTATATTATGTGCACCTCCGTCAACAACTCGAAGGTGGCCGATCCATATTAATATTTAAAGTGGAGAGGGACCCCTTCCGACGAGACATTAATGTCAGGATAGCGTGAGAACCATCACCTGCTGGAAAACTGGGGAACAGCGTAAAAACATACAGCGTTATAATTATATCACTTACAAAGTTCCAACTTCAGTTGTTAACGGAATTGTTATTGGAGCCATTATAGTCGTTTTGTGGAAATTTACAATATACACGGGAAAAACGCAATCAACGAGCAATTACGATGTTATTTCTTCTTGTAACTTTGAGATCACTCCAATCTGCGTTCTGTATAATAACTCAGGCTCTCAGAATTATAGCTCTCTACGTATTAAAGTGAGTCGAGTTTCAGCGCAAAAACATTCGCTTCAATTTTTCATTTCAGTGTAGATAAATAAACGGAGCGAGCGCCGACCACCTGCCGCGAGCTTTTCACTGTACAGTCAATGCCCTCTTTTCCCTTTTTTGCCTTTTCTTGCTAATGAGGAAACTAACTACAATTTAAAACTCGCCTCATATAATTGTTCGGATAAAAGACATTAATGCTTTCAGCAACAACAAGAAGCAATCCACGAATAATCACGTCAGGATAAACTAACTCTACCAACTTATATTCCACCGTTCCCAGTTCTAGTTCAAATAAATATTCTCAGGATTTGAAATTGAGGTAGAAAGAATTAAAGCTTTCGAGAGACGAAGGCTCAGAAGCCCGAATGGAGTTTTTATTAGGCTGAACTGGTTGAATCGCCACCGCCGCCGTCCTGGAGTCAGCTGATCACTTTACGCTGAAACCAACCGCGTTCCAAGTAAAATATACGATTTAAAAACTTGGCCGCCCCCATCGACCGGACTATTTTAAAATATGCGATATTTATCAATCGCAGCTCGTTAATTGACTACCATGGAAGCCAGCCCTGTAAAATCTATCGAAATAAATAACTATTATTTAGCTGTTTTCGCATTGAAGACTGCTTGCAGTGTTGCCAGTCGGGTCTTGTCAGAAATTACCTGAAATATACAAAAATGTAACCTTTTTGTATAAAAAATAACCTTTCAATTTTTTTACTAGAAAAGTATAAAAAGTTGATTGAATAGAATATTAGTTGTTTTAACTGACAGAAACTTCATGGTCAGATTCAAATTCATCGTTAATATTAGATTTATTAAAAAGAAAAACCCTTAAGGTGAATGCTCCAACCAGCCCGCGAAATTCAAATTCTCTTACGCTTATTGCAATTAGCAGGCCAGTGACATGTTGTAACTTTATCAAAATATGTTTCGCGGCAATAACAAGTATAATTTTAAATACAAGAATGATCAAAACATTCGCTCCATCAGCTTTCACATAGAAAAGTCGCATGTAAGTTAGATTTCGGAGATTTTTACAATTTACACCTACACACACCTACAGCGAAAAAATTAAAAGTTAATTTTACAAATTCCCAAAAATCACCGTAAAGTAACCTTTTCGTCAGTGTAACCTAAAAGTAACCAATGCAGTTCAAAAATCACCTAAAAGGTTACAAAAGTAACCTTCTGGCAACACTGACTGCTTGCTTCGTAGCAATATCCGGGGGCACAGCAGTGCCCCCGCCAACAACCACACACACACACAATCTACACGGCCTAACTTCACAAATTCTACATATCAGTAAAAATGTATGCTTGGCTGTTTCGTTACTAACTTCAGAAACTAAATATTCTCATCACCTCCACGACGGTACTAAAACAGCGAAGCCATACATTTTTACTGACAACAGAATTTGTGAAGCTAGGGTCGGTAGTGTTAGGCCGTGTAGATTCTACATGATGATTCTTCGTGATGATTTGATATCTTTTTCACAAGGCAAACCTTATGTAGTCGCCTTGGCAATATTTTACATGAAATGATTTTAGTGGGATAAACTTATTGTAAATACCTACACATAATATTCTTGCACGGCTGTACCGCTTGCACCAACAGAATATTTCAAATAATGGCTTGCTAGTTACGTTTATATAAGTCCCGTAAGATTTTAAATGGTGTTATTAGCCTATCTGTAATCGGCCTGGAGGGCCTGGAGAGAAATCTCATTAAAGGCAAATAGGAAGTGAAACGGGCGGGCGCGGCTGTAGATGCAGACGGAATAAAAGCGCGGCGAGACGCAACCATCACAATTTCACCCTGTGAAAAATTGTTGAAGCGACAACTACCGTGTCTGGATTATGTATGATTTGCTAGATTTATTACTTTCCTATACAGGATGAAAAAATATTAGCGACTGATGATGATGACTGTTTTAATAAATTAAGCGGTATAAATTTGAGTAAGCGACACATGTTTTAATTTTAGTTTAGTTAACTAATGACAAAAATTGATTAACAATTCAAAGTCAAAGTCAAAATCAATAGTACCTACATTTTCACCCCGAGGTAAACACTGTGCTTTTCATTACGAATACAAGGAAAGTAAAAATTAAAAATAAATAGTTTGTAAAACCCAAGTCGTCGTACCTATGATTTTAGGTAGGTATGTTTCTTCTGAATTAGGCGGCAAAAGGTTTTCTATTACTGCTTTAGCCTCTTCTCTCATGAAATCACTATTTTAATCTGATAGTTTTATCATTCTCTGCTGTATGGAAATGTAAACAAAACTCTACAATTTGAAAAAAACCAATGACGGATTGCCCCTTTCCCGCCATTTTGTTTTTTTTTTTTGTGGACGGCAAGCTATCCAGCCTTTCGTTCTCATTATTGAAAAATTTGAGAATTATTTATAACTAGCTTTTGCCCGCGGCTTCACCCGCGTACATAATCCCAGGATAAAAAGTATCCTATGTGTACCAAGTTTCATCGAGATCCGTTCAGTAGTTTTTGCGTGAAAGAGTAACAAACATCCATACATCCATCCATACATACAAACTTTCGGAGTTATAATATTAGTAGGAATTTGTAGAATTTATTAAAAATAAAGTATTTTAAAGAAGCAATTGAAAAAATTAGCCACTTAAAAATATAATGTTATTTAATTAATACTTATCTTTAAGTTATTTCAATTTTACAGATGTAATTGACTGGCTGTATAGAAAGTTGGAACATGGTTCAATAGAAATGCGAAGATAGACCTACAGTGCGTTTCACTGTACAGTGCACTGTACAGTGCGTTTCACTTAAGAAGTTACATTGCTGTCATGTTGGTAGTATTGAAAATAATGTTGCCATATTTTTAGCAATTAAATTACTTGACATGAGGGAGATTAACTGATACTTCGTTACTTTAACAATTGCCTTTTTTTATTGTTACTATTTTTGTATAAAGTATAGGGCGCTGGGCTCCATTCCGATTGTCTTACAATTCTTTCAAATAACGAAAACGCCACGCCACAGTATCGTTCCTCTCTATTAACAACTTCCAGGAGAGCCAACATTACGCCGATGTAACTTCTTAAGTGAAACGCACTGTAGTTTTTTTTTTAATAATTTGACAGCTGTCAGTTGAAAGTAAAACTCCCTAGGGGTGAAAAGTATCACTTTCAGCCCGCTCCTTAGGACCTACTTTCAGAGTATTATTGAGTAATGAACAATTTTTTTTTTTATATGGGCACTTATAACGTCAGAAGCTAGTCATCATAATCATCATCATTTCAGCCGAAATACGTCCACTGTTGGACATAGGCCTCTCATAAGTACCTCCACAATTAACGGTTCTGTGCGTCTCGTATCCATTGGATTCCCAGAACCCTTACCAGGTCATCGGCCCACCTTGTAGGAGGCCTTCCAACGCTACGTCTTCCGGTACGTGGTTGCCATTCCAGAATCTTTCGGCCCCAACGGCCATCTATTCTGCGAGCAATGTGCTCTGCCCATTGCCACTTAAGTTTGACAATTCTTCGTGTTATGTCGGCAACCTTGGTTCCTCGGATATCCTCATTCTTGACTCGATCACGCAAAGAAACTCCGAGCATAGCCCTTTGCCATTGCCCTTTGGGTGACTTTAAGCCTTCTGATGAGGCCCATTGTAAGCAACCACGTTTCAGAGCCATATGTCATCACCGACATCACACACTGGTCATAGACTTTCGTCTTGAGACACTGTGGTATGTTGGACGAGAAGATACCGCGCAGTTTCTCGAACGCTGCCCAGCCGACTCAGATTCGACAATTTATCTCTTTCTCGAAGTTAGACCTACCCAACTAGACCGTCTTTCCCAGGTAAACGTAATCGTCCATGACTTCGAGTGTAGAGTTCCGATCTTGCTAGGAGTGGGTGTTACATGGCTGTGTTTACTTTGGTTTTGTCCATGTTCATTTTTAGTCCCACTATTTCTGCAGCTTTACTGAGGTCACCAAGCATTGTACTGAGCTCCTCCGTAGTCTTAGCCATGACTACTATATCGTCGGCAAACCGAAGGTGAGTGATGTAGGTACTCGCCATTGACATTAACCCTTCAGATACCGTCAATTAGAGACACAATAGTAAGACAATAGATGCGCGGCCACCGGTGGTCGCTTGGGGATTCATGAATTAATGCCTAGCCCATTCCATTCTAGAACTTTAAAGACATCCTCCATTGCTGCCGTGAACAGTTTCGGAGAAATAACGTCTCCCTGCGTCATGCCCCACTGCAAGAGGATAGGTTTCGAGGTCTAGTATTAGTACTCGGACTGACATGGTGGCGTTTTTGTACAAATATTTTAGCATTTCGAAGTACTGATAGGCATCGTTGGAGAGTCTCGATTGAATCAAAGGCTTTCTCGTAGTCTACAAACGCTAAGCATAGAGGCTGATTATATTCCTCAGTCTTCTTTATAACAATTATAACCTGCCGCAGCGTATGTATGTCGTCCACGGTGCTAAAGCCCTTTCGGAATCCGGCTTGTTCGGGAGGCTGGAAGTCATCGAACCTGTGCGCGAGACGGTTCGTGATGACTCTGGAAAACAGTTTGTAGACATGGTTCAGAAGCGAGATTGGTATGAAAATGCCCATCTCACATCAATTCTTAAGCAGGGCATTATCGCCCTTCTTAAAAAAGAGTACCACCACGACTCTGCCCCATGCCTGTGGCGTTTTTCCCTCAATTATGACGGAAATCAATAGCTTCTGAAGGACCTTATGGACCGGTTTTCCACCCGCCTTCAGGAGCTCGGCGGTAATTCCATCCCCTCCCGACGCCTTGTGGTTTTTCATCTGTTTCAGAGCCATCCTAACCTCGTACAGGCTGACGTCCGGGATATCTTCGGTATAGTGTCGAATCTAGCTCTGCTAGATCTGCAGCGGGTTTAGTGATAGACGTGTATAACTTTCCATAAAATGCCTCGATCTCACCTATCAGCTCCGATTTGGCGGATATGACTCTGCCATAGTCGGTCTTCAGTTTCGTGAGCTGGCTTTGCCCAATAGACAGATCTCGTGTACTTTAGAGCCCTTATTCCGCTCAATCGCATCCTTAATCATTGTGTTATTTTGCGGCAAAGGTTGCGTTTCAGCATCTCGACATATATTTTCACTGTTTTTAGACAACCGCTCATAACCGATTATGCCGTTATTACACATTTTTCATTAGATATTTTGGAAACACAGTATCTTGTGGACATTATCTAGGCTTCCAGTACAGGAACTAATCCAGTAAAGATCTCTGAAAATCTCCAATTTTGTATGAACTTTGACACTTCATAATTTGCCTAAAAATGAAAAAAGTCAAAAAATTCAAACTTTTATTAAGACACTAAATGACGACAAGTTTTCTCAAAAACTTTTAAGGGTTTAAAAAAAACACCTATTTCCTGGAGCAAGTTTTGTGAAATATTCAAGTAAATCTTGGAATTACCGTTGTAATTCCAAGATTTACAAATATTTACAATTGTAATTAAAGACCTATATAATAAGTTAAATTATGGTAAACTGTGATTGGTGGAAAATGGCGGAATATGATTATTTGACGTTTAAGAAAAGTGTCAATCCACCCGCCGACAGTTTGTTAGAAAAGAGAACCTTTAAAAATAGACTTATTATTATTGTGTGATCCGGCGGCAAAGCTCACGTACAGTGCGTTTCACTAAAGAAGTTCCTTTGCCGTAATGTTGGCAATACGGAAAAACAGTGCAATATTTTTAGCAATTAAATACTTAATATTAGGGAGACTAACTGATAGTTAGTTACTTTTAACAATTGCCTTTTTTTGATTTTTTAAAAAACTATTTTTGTATAAAGTTAAGGACGCTGAACTCCATTCCGACTGTCCTGCAATTTTTCAAATACCGAAAACGCTATGCCACAATATAAGGGGAGGGTCTGTATGTATGCTTTTGCGGTTGCACAACGACACGCTTTGCTTTTGCTTTGCTCGGTAGTATAGATGCAGGCCTACCTTATCACCTCCCTCAGAGGTGGTAAGGTGGCGGGGTCTTGAGGGAGAGCGCTACAGTCGTGAAGATCCTCAAGGCAAGTCAGGCGGATCCACCTTCCCGAGGTTGCCACCCCGTTATTGGTCTAATTCCATCAGAATTAGACGTAACAGAAACCGCCTGGCGAATCCCAATCCAAGGTGTTATTCGTACCGAGCCGAGGGATGCGTGGCCAAGGGGGAGCTTGGTCCTTATCGGTGTCTCCTCAGTGAGATGGCAATCCTGGGGTAGTAATTCCGCCTTACCCGGGCAAGCGGGGCTCTGCCGGGGTGGACTGTTTATTTCCCTAGCTTCTCGTGGGAACTGTATGAATTCTATTCAGTATAACCAAACGAAATCTCTGGACGATGATGAACGTTCAGAACCCTCTAGTAGTCTTATCGGGTCAATACCCGATTTGACTACTCTCTTGCTCAGTTCTGAGGGAGACTCCCAAGTCACCTTGGATACCGAACTCAACCCTCCTGAGCTGGAGTCGGCAAACAATGGCACGAGGCCTACTGAGATGGACTCGGAAGTGCCGTTGGGAACTGACTTTAGCCCCAGGAAACGACGGTTGCCAGGAGCCGCGCGTAAGCGCCTGCGGCGCCTCAAGGCTGGCGGCATGGACTCCATTGAGGCCTACAAGCTGGTCGAGGAGCAGTTGGCGAGTGCGCGCGCTCCTTTGACTGATCTAATGGCCGATAAGTCCTCGAGGAAGAGGCCGATAAAACGATTTCGATCCGAGGACGAGTCGCCAAAAGATCATGCCAAAAAGACTACGCGTGTGGACGAAAAGTCAGGGTCAATTCCAATGATCCCTGATGAGCCGTCCGCAGCTCAGGTCGGACCACCGCCTGAGACAAGCGTTATGTCTTTTAAGGATGCCCTGACCAACATCCGGGTGGGAATTCGTAACAGAGAGCCCATGTCGAATGCGCAATTGGGGCTCCTTTCTAAGGACATACTGAGGGCGATTCTTAACGCCCCTATGCCTAAAGCCCCCGAATTCAAAATTCGAATCGAGGGCTGCACTTTCAAGCCGAGATGGCTGCAAGTCGTGATTAAAAACGACTACAGCCTGAAATGGCTTGAAGAAAAAGTGGGGGCACTAAAGCCGTGGCCAGAGGCAGAACTCTCGCTTATTAACGAGAAGGACCTGCCAAAAGCCAAGGTTGGGATCCTCCACTTCAAGACAGAAGATGTCATTAAAACTCCAAGAGATGCCCTCAATCTCTTGGAAAAACAAAACGACCTGCAGACTGGATTGTGGAAGGTGCTGAGCGTCAAGAAAGAAGGGGACGGAATCACGACCGCCCTTGCTATCGATGATGCCTCCATAGAAGCCCTGCGCAAGCTAGACTGCAGGCCGCAATTAGGTTTTCGCAAAGTCCTAATACGCATTCGCGGCGATAATACGCCAGCGAAGGCTGAGCAGGTGGCAGGGACTAGCCAATCTGGCGCAAGGTTTCTGCCATCTGCTCAACACGCTCCGAAGGCGGGGCCGAGCGTCCGAGTCTCTGGTAAAACGGCAAAGCGACAAAACGCTAAGCCGAAACCCGGAGGCCCGGGCGTCAGGAACCGCCCCCTCGGGACACCACCGACGAAAGGGGCTACACGTCCCAATCGATCGGTAGTGGCGAGCCGACCGGCCAAACTTCAGGGCTGCCCTATAGCCTCGAAGCCAAGCGGGTCGAAAAACGCCACTTAACCCACCCACACACACATAACACTAACACAACACAAACACACCATAACACAGACACACATAAACACACAAGTGGTGCAGATAAACCTGCATCACGCCAGAGCGGCCACGGCTGTTCTGGAAAAACTCTTCACACAGAAGAACCTTCACATCGCTCTTATCCAGGAACCGTGGCTGGCTAATACTAACACGGTGTCTGGACTGGGCTCTGCAGGTAAGGTCGCTCATCATATCGGTGGAGTCAAACCAAGAGCGTGTATACTTTTCAATAATAATATTGATTTCTTATGCATACCAGGCCTGTGCAGCGATGACCTGATTGCAGCTTATGTCAATGTCAAGAGCGGAAATGGACGCCTCATCGTGTGCTCGGTATACCTGGACGGGACGAAAACCGACCCATCCGAGGAGCTTGCAAAGGTAGTAGAGTACGCCTATGCCAACAATGCCGAGCTTCTCATTGGGTGTGACGCCAACGCCCACCATACCAACTGGGGCAGCACTGACATCAACGACAGAGGTGAGTTGCTTCATGATTTTGTACTAACTAACCGCCTCCAAATAGTTAATGAGGGATGTAAACCGACCTTTGTAACTAAATCGAGGAAGGAAGTTCTTGATGTAACTCTCGCTACTATTCACACTGCCAGGCTGATAACCAATTGGCATGTCAGTGATGAACCATCTATGTCTGATCATCGACTTATTGAATTCGCTTTGAATACATCCAACATTTGCGGAACTATCACTTTTAGGGATGCGAAAACCACGGACTGGGACTTGTACAGACGAAAGCTCCAGGAGAGATTCCTAGACGTCCCTAAAACCATACGCTCCCCTGAAACATTGGACTATGCTGTCACTCAAGTTACTGAAGCCATTACAGCCTCTTACCAAGAGAGCTGTCCTCTAAGAACTGTGAGGGACAGAAAAGTGACATGGTGGAACAAAAGGCTCGATGTTTTAAGGGAGGAATCACGTAGGTTGTTCAATAAGGCTAAATCGACTGACGACTGGGATCGGTATCGGAAAGCTTTAACTACCTATAATAAAGAAATCCGAAAGGCGAAAAGACTTTCATGGAGGAAGTTCTGCGAGGAGATTACTAAAGTCCCTCAAGGAGCCAGAATCCACAAAGTCTTATCCAAATCGCCTACGAATCAACTGGGACTCTTAAAGAAACCAGACGGTGCCTTCACTGCATCAGCGGAGGAAACCCTGAAACTTTTGGCGTCAACACACTTCCCTGGCTCGGTGATGGCACAAGACATCATCGTACCATATTCACCTCATATCCGCCTCTCCAGGCCTACAAATGAAGACTGGAGAAGAGCGGCGAGGTACTTTAGACCAAACAAGGTAGAATGGGCTATAGACTCATTCAAGCCGATTAAGTCTGCAGGTGATGACGATATCTTCCCAGCTCTCCTGCAGCAAGGGAAGACTATACTCATCCCTATCTTAATCAAAATCTTCAGGGCAAGCTTTGCCTGGGGATATATACCTGAGAAATGGACTACAGTTAAAGTCTGTTTTATCCCAAAGGCTGGTAAGAAAGACTACTCTCAACCAAAGTCCTTCAGACCAATAAGCCTTACCTCCTTCCTACTCAAGAGTATGGAAAAGGTTATAGACGAATGCATCAGGGATGGACCATTAAGGGCTAACCCTCTGCATCCGAAGCAACATGCTTACCAAAAAGGAAAATCCACAGAAACTGCTCTGTTAGAACTAACAGACAGGATCGAAAGGGCTTTGGAAGATAAACAGATAGCCCTATGTGCTTTCCTTGATATTGAAGGAGCTTTCGACAACGTCACCATAGACGCCCTTTCCAAGGGAATGAAGGCGAAAGGGATTGACGAGACAACTACTCGTTGGATCGAATTCATGCTCCTCAACAGAACTATCAGTGTTACCTTACACGGAACTACAAAAAGCTTCAAAACAACTAAAGGGTGCCCACAAGGAGGCGTTCTATCGCCACTTCTATGGCTACTCGTTGTTGACCAATTGCTGGTTGAAGCCTTTAAAAGAGACTTAGATGTACACAGTTATGCTGACGATGTGGTGGCTTGTGTTATCGGCCCCTGTCACAGCACGGTATCATCTATACTGCAAAGATCTCTGAACGTTATAAACACATGGTGCACAGAGAACAATTTATCGGTTAACCCGAGTAAAACAACAATAGTCCCCTTTACTAGGAAGCGAAAGTTGGACAAACTTGTAACGCCCACTGTAAAGGGGACTCGCATACCATTCTCCAATGAGGTCAAGTACCTGGGCGTAACTATCGACCAGAGACTGACCTGGAACACTCACATTAATAATGTGATTCAAAAGGCTAAAATAGCCTTAGGAATATGCTGTCGCTTAGCAGGGACGAAATGGGGCCTAAACCCTAAAATCGCCCTGTGGTTGTACACCGCTATAGTTAGGCCGATAATAACGTATGCCTGCGTAGTATGGTGGAGGAAAACATCCCAAGTGACAGTCATTAACAAACTTAATGGTTTGCAGAGACTTGCATGCATTATATCAACAGGGGCCATGTCTACAACACCAGGAGCTGCTCTAAATGCCCTGCTTAACCTTCCGCCACTTCATCTATTAATTGCGAAGGAGGCGAAAGCGGGCATGTATAGAATAAACAGCACTGGCAAAGTAAACTGGCGCTCTCAAGCACTGAGATCGCTACACGAATCAGTGCTTGAACACGATCAGCTAGCTATGACAACAGACGTCATGCTTCCACAGTGTAGCTTCACAAGAAATTACACAGTGGAACTGCCGAGCAGAGAGGATTGGGCAAGCAACCTCATTACTTGCAAGGCTGGAAGCCTGATCTGGTTTACAGACGGATCCAAAATGGGTGAGAATGTAGGATGTGGAATATTTGGCATTAGCCCGAAATTCAGCAAAAGCTTGAATCTGGGTAAATATGCCACCATATTCCAAGCGGAGGTATACGCCATTATAGAATGTGCGGAAGCCAACCGTCAACGAAACTACATAAATCAATTAATTCTGATTTACTCAGATAGCCAGGCAGCTCTTAACGCCTTGAACTCGAATACAATAAATTCGAAACTGGTAAAAGACTGCGTTAACAAACTAAATGACCTGGGGCAAAGGAATAAAGTTATTCTGAGATGGGTACCGGGTCATTCTGGAATTACTGGCAATGAAAAAGCCGACGAACTTGCAAGGACTGGGGCTCAGGGTCATCAGATAGGACCAGAACCTTTCTGTGGTATCTCAAAGAACCAGGCCATGCAGACCCTTAAGGGCAACCTATTTGGCGATTCAAAAAAGCACTGGTTGTTACAACCAGGACTGCTACACGCCAAATCTCTTATAGAAGGCTACTCACAAAAACGAACTGCCGAGCTTCTTGAGCTTAGCAGGACGAACATCTGTGCGATAGCCCGCGCCTTAACCGGCCACTGCAAATTAAACAGGCACCTTTTTCACATGAAACTGAGTGACACTGATGTTTGCAGGTACTGTAATCAGGAGAGGGAGACGCCTAAGCACTTGTTGTGTGAATGTGGGCCCCTTATCCACAAACGGAGTATCCATCTGGGTCGACACATTATTCGCCCGGAGGAGATTAAAACTCTCAAAGCTAGGAGTATTCTAGACTTCCTGGAAGCCTCCCGGCTAAAAGAGTTACTCTAACAAGGTGGCGAGTCACAATAGATCTTTTAGGTCGCAGTGACTACATCTCCTACACTATGGGAGATGCATAGCCCCTTTTCTTCAAAAAAAAATAAATGCCACAATATCGTACCTCTCTATTAACGACTTCCTTTTAGACCTGCTTTTTTTAAAATAAAATCCCATTACCCTCATAATTCTAAAAAAAGAGTTGCAATTACCGTTAAAATCGATTTCGTTTCGCATTTTGGGGAACAATTTTGGTAGAGTAGGCAACTTTTCCTTTTTTCCCTTCTTTTTTGTGTAGACAGACAGGGGAGCCAACATTACACCAAAGGAACCTCTTAAGTGAAACGCACTGTAAGTTTTTTAATATTTTGTTTAAATTATTGCTATTGTTTTATTAATTTTGTGTCTGTGTCTTACTATGGCTTTTGTTTTTGATCATGTCATATTGTATTAAAGAATATTATATCATTATTATTCATACTATTTGCTTTACATAGATTTTTTTTTAAATACCCTAATTTTGAAAATCGAGTTTTGAGTATTACATGAGAGATATATGAATCCGATCATCCTATAGCAATTGTAGTAAGTATGATAGTTTTGTATCACAACTGTCGCTGTGTTCGGCCACCAATTGGCCTTGTATGGACGGGTCCCAGTGTGCGCTGATCTGATGATGAAACCGTAAGGTAAATGAATGTAATGTAACCGTTTGGGATTATTAGAATTATTATGAGATACACTCTGGCTATAAGGTGTTCAAGTTTGGCTGAGTGGTACTTTGTAATTGTGGTACCATGCATACCTAAAAAGTATTAAAAAAAATGTACTAAAAACATACAACTGACTTTAATGTACTTATAAAAAAACACTAAAGTGCATAATAACTTTATTTTAGTAATTTTTTTTTTTAACAGTGAAATAGATTTCAAATATCGAATGCTATACAGAAATATGTGTGAACATTAGAGCTGTTGTCACATTGCTTCATTTTTATGTAAATCGTTACGCAATGAAATTCTAATAATAGTGGTTTTAAAACAATTTTCAGTAGAGAAAAACGCTACAATAAGGAAAAGAGAGTATCCGACTGTAAGGAGATTAGTTACGCGGATACAAATGGTCACAAAATAACAAACGAATATCTTTCAGACATTTAGCCTCCATGCAAGTTGAATGAAACAGGTCTTCATGAAAATATGTTTATCATGAGCAGCTTAAATCTTTCCATTCATCAAGCATATCCCGGTCTCTTTGTGTGTTGAGGCTGCATCTGTTCGTGAAACTATGTTACAATTCAATTTTCTTTAAAGTAGTAGCAAAAAGTAATATGTGAGCTAACAAAGAGCCGACAGCCGCGATGCTGCGAGGCTATTGTGGCAGACTGCAGACTGCACACTGCTGAATTTACTCCGTACCGTCTGCCCTTCAGACACTCATATTATGTCGACGAAACTTTATAAATATGTATCTACACCTAGCGCTACGTCAGCTCTTTCTTTTTTGGCACAGCAAACAATTCTCAAGACAGTTTGTCTGTTGTTTTTGCAGGATAAACTACTTTAACATTTATTACGATTTGGTACGTTTCATTTATATGAACTGATATTAACGACTGAATTTGATGATGTATAAATGTTCATGTGTCTCCTGCTAGGGCTGCGGGATTGTTCGATAGAGTTACCTCGGCCCCGGAAAGGAAAACGCTCCACAAGGAACACAGGTGGATTTTATTCAGTAAAAGCCTGACATTCCCCCTCGCTCCTCCGGCGCGGGAGTAGTATTTTTTTTATAATTTCCCGCCTGAAAACAAATGTTTATGGTTGTGATGTTTTTTGTGAGATTTACAATATACCTAAGATCCCAAACTTATAGCGGTCATGCGGTACAACCAAAGCAAAGGTCAAATTCCTATGAAATCACAAACTTGATAAGTAAAAAATTACAGAACTACGGAATGCAAACTCGACCAAATTGAAAAAATATTTATTTGCAATTTTTCATCAGTGTCAGGTGGGTTTTAGGAAATGGAATGAAAATTTCGGATCTGGACAGCGAGATGAAAATTTGTCTGTTGTGCAAACGAACAACGGATGGCATCGTTCGTTCATCAAATAAAATGCGAGCGAGAGCAGTAGCCGGTGACCCCGGCGGCCCGGCCCGACCTGCAAACACACGGCTAATTGCAACAGAACTCCGTCTGATAACTACGTGAAAATTTAATCCTTCCGCTTACAATATTTTTTTACTCTCATTATTAATCCTTCGTTAAGACTGGGAAAATTGAATTTGTTTTATCCTTTAGGTTTGTTTTTCATACCGTTCAGAATGTTTGTAGATTTTTCCGTATAAGTAATAATTTCAATACCTTTTTATTTATGAATTAATTTAATTTTCAATGTATGATATGCACGATAATTTGTTCTGTGCCTGGGTGTAATTTATCTACCTATAATATGTATGTATTTAGAAATAATAGGTCGAGGAAAAAGTATCTTAGCATTTTTTAAGAAAATTCAAAACATTTTTTAATATAGTTAATTTACATTTAACTAAAGTATGTTGGTACCATTTTGTTCGATAACTTCTTGCCATCATGTAAGTAAGGACATGATCCCATAGCTTAAGCGCAAGCCAGATACAAATAGTACAGCCAAAGAGATTTTATTACAAGTTCATACATACTATAATGCGAAAAGACATTTTCCCCAACTTAATATATAAGTATGTTTATCAGTTGTCTAGTACCCATAACACAAGCTTTGCTTAGCTTGGGACTAGACGGCGCTGTGTGATAGTTGTGGAATATTATTATTATTTCGTTTATTCATTAGTATAGACATACAAATTATATTTTTTTAAAACATTAAAAAATATAAAATATAATAGCCCACCGGCATCGGGAACAGGTGGTCAAGGCTCCTGAGAGAGGAATCTCCTAACTATGCGTGTCGTGTTCAGGAGTACTGCTTTCTGGATCAGACCCTTGATCACACTTCCGCGGGATATACAGTCTCAGGGAATTAATTATTATTATTATTAATTATAACTAACTATAAAAACAAACTAAAATATGGCGTCAAGGAATTAGTCCACATCGCTGTCGACTGATGTGCCCGCAGACTGATGGTATAAATGCAACGCTATATGTATTGTAATGCTTATCCTCTATTGAATTCCGAACAAAACGAAGGTTTCTAAGGTTTAATCTCGAACTTTAGTGAGGGATCTGATCTATATAATTAACTCCCGAACATGAGAAACTTGAGTCACGTGAGGACTTCAAGCCGCCCAAGACAAATACAACATTATCCCCGTGTTGAAAACTAAATTTTTCACACCATCTTTGAGATAAAACAACCTTCGTTTCGATCGGAATTCAACATGCCGCCCGCAACTTAAAGACACTGTTTTATCCCCTAGTCACATTATCTACTATTATTATGCACCTACTCTAATAAGTTAGGTAGAGAAAATATATATGAAGAAAAGTGATACAATAGGTGGTCTTATCGCTAAAAGAGGAAACAACCTTTGGATGGATTTAAAAGAGAAAGAAGGGGAGACAGTATACTGCTAGTAATCTTAGGCGTACTTCTTTTTTTAGAATCTACTGCGGCCCTGAAACGCAAAGGGTAACTAAAAGAAACAGATGGGTTTTAGGTGGTAAAAGTTTGTTTCATCATGAGAAAATCAAGTCATTTGATCATTTCTCACCTCAAGAAAATTTATTTATTTAAAATTATGTAAATAAAATAAAAGTGTGCAATTTACATAAAACATAAGTAGGTACCTACACGGTTTTTGGCGAATTTTTTCTACACATCTCGACAATGTGCTGAATCATCTCTGGTTAAGTTTTCCGATGAACTCAGATATCTATTTAGTATGTGTGTTATGTAGGAATAAAGAAAATGAGGTTATGTAGTCATTGGGTATAGGAACAACCATGGAACAACCAATGTTTGGCTTGCACTAAGGACTGGAAAGAATCGCCAAACTTAAGTAGAAATGTGCAGGGCACATAGCACGCAGAACAGATGGTCGATGGGGCGAAAGGTTCTGGAGTGGCGACCTCGTACTGGAAGACGCAGCGTTGGAAGGCCTCCAACAAGGTGGACCGATGACCTGGTCAGGGTCGCAGGAATCCGATGGATGCGTGACGCACAGGACCGGTCGTTGTGGCGACGTTTGGGGGAGGCTTGGCTATGTCCAACATAAAGCCTATAAACCGCTAAATTCTGATCATTTTAATCCCGTGGAGGGTCGATCCGGTACATGGAACACTATCGATTTGTAACGATAAAATTAAAAAATAAAGTACCTTTTTTTAAAACTCGTATTTATTTACGCATGTACGAAATTAATTTCTTTAAGAAAACGTCAGCTGAGCGAGTCCAATGACCTGTAGGTAGTTAGTACGCAACGCCGACTACTACCTATAGGCCATGGCGAAGCCGCGGGCAAAAGCTAGTAATAAATAAAATAAAAACGCCAGGAAGCCAAATAAAATTAATGAAACAAGTAATCATTGGTAAATACTGCATTGTCATATTGCTAGCGCTAGGCTTCGCTCTGGTGCAAGTCATACACTAACCTTCCTCATTTATTGCTTTTTCTGTTAATGAAACCCGTATCAAAATCCACTGCGTAATGTAGGAGTTAACGGATAAACAGGTAAACGCGGAAAGTAAAACTTTGTTTTATATTATGTAAAGATTATGATATAGCATGGACTAGGCACTAACTTTACCTAATAATTTTATCACTTTATTATTTTAGCCCTTCTTTCTTATATCTATCTTTTAGCCGCTAATTATATAGGTAATTACAAAGGTAGGTAGGAAGTAAAATTCTGTAAATTGAATTATTTTCGAAGGGGTTACCTCTAGTAGTAAAATGTAGGCTTTGGATAGGCTGGGCTATAGTATTGTTCGTAAGTTAGTAAGGAAATCGTCACAACAATGTGTCAGATTTTTACTAACAAAAACCCAACTGCGTCCTTCAGTTGCCCACGGTTTCCTTTTCAAATAATTATGTCCCCGTAGCCCTAGCGGACAACGGCGCTTAACACAAATGGCAACTGGGGGAGCGCAGGTGACGTTTAGTCAGTAAAATTCTGACACTCCTACTCGCTCTATCTTAGCGGAGTTATTTGATGATTTTCCACTTCAAAATAAAAAAAGTTTTAATAAAAATTTATTTTGTAAACACAGATCTAAAAGGTTAGTAACAAATATTATAATTCTATGTCGCGACAATGTACGGTCCAGCGACACCCTCACAAGCGGGCTATCTTGCCTTCCGGCCACAACACGTAGAATAGCATACAATAGCAACAAATAGGATGAGAATATTTTTAAAGTGCCTCATTCTGATCTCGTGTCTATCTAACCCATCGGTGTTACAAGTTTGATGTTACCAGCCTCTACTCTTGAATGCGCATTCTTTTTAGTGGCTTTCAAAATACTGTTATGTTTGTAATTACCGAAAAGGAAATAGGTATATGAGAAACCAAAACATAGTCACGGCGATGATGAACGATAACGTGAATTCCTTTGGTTTGTGCGACTTCAGGTGCTGAGTGAAGCACACTGCGTGAATTTTATTTTAACTACTTTTAAATATTGAAAAAATAGTGTATTAACGTTCTACCAATACAAAACAATTTTTGACAAAAATAAATGAAACGAACGATCTAGTGTCTACGTACAAAAATATGGCTGTTAAGCACAGTATCAATAAATTGTATGACGTAATAACTTACTTATCATAATTTGTAAATGTTACGATTAACGGTCACAGAAAACTAAAATCGAGAAATAACTGCCAAATAAATACTGCTAACACAAAGGTATTTCGTTTTTTTTTTTATCTAAAATTCGATACGCAGAATTTTGTGCAAAAAACTATGCTATTTTACAATTTACATTTTATACAAATTATAGTGTGAATGAGTTCTCAATTAGACTGTAAAGAAACGTACATAATGTAAATGGGTACAGTTGTCGCCTTATCGTTTGTGTAGTGCGCCTCGGGTGATCGGGTCGGCCGCTCCGGATCCGGACACAACTTGATCGTCTCTCAACAGTGAATAACAATGTTTTTATACAATAGACATATTTTTTTATTCAGTTTAACGTTATTTACCGTTAGAACACAGGATGACGGTATGTAAAACTGCAATATTTAATTGCTTATTCTCTTATAATTTTATGTCCCTTTCATACATTTCTAATTCGTTTCCAGATATATTTTCAAACTTAATAGATGACGGGGTTAATCCAATGCAGAATTTAAAAGCTGATTTTTATTTTACGGATAATAAGGTTCATATTTTTCGTTTATTTTATTTTGTTTTTTTAACCAGCATGGCGATTAACGAGTCCGATTTGTTGTAGATACAGGCACTGGCACCAGAAAAGGTTGATATCAAATTATATTACGAGTGTCTGTGCCCGGATTGCAGGAACTTTGATACGATGAGTTTCAGACCAACAGTGGAGAAACTGGCTTCATACCTGGACTTGCATCTATATCCCTACGGAAATGCGCAGGTATGAACAAAAGATTATTAGTACTTATAAATATATTTTTTAGCCAAGTACCATAGTCGTGAATGTGCGTAGATGACGTGATTACGCGCTATCAAGCCATTAAATAATTACCTACTTACTATCGACCGCGTGTCTGTTTAATGTAGATAGTGACAAAACTGTTCATATAAACACAACTGTCAAAACATATCCATCCAGTCATTAGATGATATCTTAAAAAAAAAACATCTATTGGAGTTTGGTTTTCGCACTTGATCCATGGCAGACGTGATACGTGATATATGTAGCATAAGTTTGTACCTAGCGGCGGCAGGGGGGGGGGGCTCGCGTCAAGAAAATTAAAAAAAAAACAGTTTTTTTTTTAACTATATTTTTTTTTTAACCCTTCAGATACCGTTAATTAGAGACACAATAGTAAGACAATAGATGCGCGGCCACCGGTGGTCGCTTGGGGATTCATGAATTAATTTAAAACTTTTGATTTTGAATATTAATTACCATGATAAGTGTTTGTGCTTTAATTAAAGATTTTAGTCTTAGTAAAAGCCGCAAACATCAATTTCAAAATTTATCATCTTTGGATTTGCTAATTTTGTAAACCTTGCAATGTAAGTAAAATAGTTTAATTTAAAACTAAAATTGTATATATTTGTATTTGTATAACTTTAGCATTTTTTGTCAAACATAACGAATACCTACCAAATAACCAGACATACTTTCGCATCACATAGTACTTTTCCGTAGGACAAAGGGCCTCGCAGAGACCTGCCGCCCGAAGTCTCGCAATGGGTAAGGCCGCCGCTGTTTGTAGCATGTACGTTGCCCCTAAGAACGCTTTGTACAGTATAGACGGACCTCTTGAATTTATTAATTACTCATACCAACAAAAAAATACTAAGAATTTGTTGCTCTAAACTGGGAGGAACGCAATAAAGAAAGCCTTTGTGTTGCCGTAGGACAAAATCAACTGAAATATGTTTCAATTTTACACTATAAAAACAAGTAAAAAACTAAACGGTGTATAAAGAAGATTCAATGTAATGTGACTAGGTAACCTAATTCATGTGGCCCGTCATAATTCAAAAGGAGGAAATACTGCGCATTCCTCAGCCTGTTTTACTGCAAGTTCTGACGTATTCATTCTGGTTAGGATAAAAAACCAAACAGGAAAAAGCGATGAGAATACATCGATAACACATCAGTAACCAAAATAATAGTCTAGATAAAAAAGGTGCAGTTAGAATATTAAGAGTGTCTTTATAAGTAGATGTGGAGACGGTTGAGAGATGTCTTAGCTTAATTGATGATAAAAGAAATATTTAGGTTGAAAATAAATTAATGTAAGTGCATTTTAATGTAAGTGGGCTAAGTTTGCCATTGAAGCGAGGCAGATTGACCTGCAATGACAAATGCTTACGTGTAATTAACAAATTGTGAATACTGCGAACTTATAAACATATTATTTGCCACTAATATTTGTGATATGGCTGTCCGCCAACCAGCCTCATATCCTATTTCCCGCTAAGGAGAAGGCCTACTACACTATTATAAATGCGAAAGTTCATGAATCAACTAAATGATTTGTATTACTCATCACGTAGGAATTTACTCCATAGATTTTGATAAAACTTTTCAATAATATACATATTTGGAGGTAGGCGGAACAGAGAGTAAAGTCCCGCAAACCTCCTTTGAAAAGGGAGGATCTCCGGCCAGACAGGTGTTATGGTCTAGTGGGCTACTGCCCGATGGTTGAATTCGGGCTTTCGTATATATTCAAATCGCGCGGAGAACTTTGATTGCGCGATGCAGGATTTCGTATTTTTATTCGTAGTTCTTATGTGGCGTCATAGACGTCGCTACACATAGGTTACATATGCGCACTTTTCCAATCGAGTGCGGATAAACAGTTAACACACAATGATAAATTTAGATTGATAAGTAGTTTTTACAAAATTTCACTCATGATATCGAATAAATTATATTCACATAACGTGTGGTGATTTGAACTTTGTTTTGTTTTTCTTTTTTATTCACAGACGATCGACAAGGGTAACGGCGTTTATGAGTTTGTGTGCCAGCACGGGCCTGCCGAGTGCTACGGCAACAAACTGCATGCCTGCGCCATCGACTACCTGGGTAACATGACCAAGGCAGTCTTCTTCAACTCCTGCATGATGGAGTCCTCACGGAACAATAGAGGATCCAACGATGAAGCTGCTGATGCGGTATGATTAAAGACTTAAAAAATAACACAGAATTTGATGCTTTATAAACAAGATGTGCTCAACATGATGACACGATTAGCACAGGCGATGGCGCAGTGATTGAGCGATTGCCTCAGGTTCGATCCCCGTACCTCACACGGAACCAATATCGATTGCTTTGGGTTCGATCTCCGTACCTCACACGGAACCAATATCGATTGCTTCGGGTTCGATCTCCGTACCTCACACGGAACCAATATCGATTGCCTCGGGTTCGATCCCCGTACCTGACACGGAAACAATATCGATTGCCTCGGGTTCGATCCCCGTACCACACACGGAGCCAATATCGATTGCCTCGGGTTCGATCCCCGTACCTCACACGGAACCAATATCGATTGCCTCGACTTCAATCCCCGTACCTCACACGAAACCAATATCGATTGCATCAGGTTCGATCCCCGTACCTCACACGGAAAAAATATCGATTGCCTCGGGTTCGATCCCCGTACCTGACATGGAAAAAATATCGATTGCCTCGGGTTCGATCCCCGTACCTGACATGGAAAAAATATCGATTGCCTCGGGTTCGATCCCCGTATCTCACACGGAAACAATATCGATTGCCTCGGGTTCGATCCCCGTACCTCAAACGGAAACAATATTGATTGCCTCGGGTTCGATCCCCGTACCTCACACGAAACCAATATCGATTGCCTCGGGTTTGATCCCCGTACCTCACACGGAACCAATATCTATTTGTCCTACATGTAGTTGTTCCGAATCTGGGTTTCTTGTGTCTATGAGTTTACAAATAAACTATGAATGCATCCACGTAATTTCTGGTGTCGGGAATTTTTTGATCAAGTCCATCAAATTGCGATCAGACATATTCCTTTTAGTAGTTTAATGTTTAATCATAGGTCTTCAAGATAATGTAAATCCATCTGGTTTTTAATAACCTATGATTGTAATAAATAAAATGATCATTCGTTCATACATGCGCATTATTTTCAGTGTGGAAAGGAACTGAACATAGACCCAGAGTGGATAAAGCAATGCGCAAAAGGGCCCAGGGGTAATGCACTTCTCAAAAACTATGGAGACGAAAGTGCAATGGTTGGCTTCAAATTCGTTCCCTACATCATGATCAACGGAGTTCAGAAGGACGATAACAATTTCATGAAAGAAGTGTGCTCAACGTTCAAGATGCCACCACCAGAGTGCGCGCAAGTCGTATAAGTCCACTTATAAGTAATAAATTATTTAAGTGTTCCGTTTTTATTTTGCCTAGTAAGGCCAAAAATTATGTTACAAATAAAAAATTATAACTTTAGAAAACAAAACTAATAATGCTTACAATAATTTTGTATATCTAATAGAGAATCTAAACAAGAAATATATACTTCTACTCAAACCCACCGTTCACCAAAGGTCCGTGTTAAGGATACCTTTAACATGGACCTTTAAAAGGGTTCAGTCCACGCGCCTATCGCTTCACGCACTGTGTCCATCGGAAAGTTGTCTACAGCTGAAAGGAAAAAAAAATTAACAAGTCTAAATTATTCTTTAAAGCAGGCCATGTCCTCTAACACAGACCACTATTTGTAGTCCAGCACTGCGTCCTCACCTACCGCGAGACACAGATCCTCACCAGACATGGCAAGTCCGGGAGGTTCCTGTTCCGGATCCAGGCGGAAGTAATGACAGAGTCACATTGTGCGGACCTCACGTAAGACACAATGGCGGAGTCAAGGCACCACCGTGTCCTTGTGGAGGCAATCGGCGGCGGTGACCTCTTGCGTCGCATCCTTGTTGATGCCATGGTCCGGAACGAGAGGGAACAGGAGACGCCCCAGGTGTCGCGAGCTGCAGGGTGATCCCCCTCTCACCGGTCACCGTAGGCGCGGGTGGAGGACAAGTAATGGGTATCTCGCCATCTACCCATCCGGTGAGGACTGATCCCAAGTAGGCAGCAGTGCGTAGTTCCACGCGCGACGACCGATGCTCGCTAGAGCCACGAGGAATTTCTAAGTGGGAAACCTGTAACCCTAGAACGCAAAGGACAACAAAAGGATTCAGGTGTGATTTTAGTCAATAAAGTCCCACTTCAATACAGAGCGGGACAAGTCATTGGATGATTTCCGAACTACCTACCTACCTACCTACCTACCTACCTACCTACCTACCTACCTACCTACCTACCTTTCCTTACCTACTACCTATAAGGCCGGGTGCTTGTGCGGTGCAATCTTGCTGAAATATCCATGGTATGTTATCAAAAAGGGATATCTTTTAGAGGGTTTACTACGCCGTCTAATACAGTAGGTATACACAGACAGCTGAAAAGAAATGTTTCCGTTTTTCTTTCACACAGACATCCATTTTCACTAACTATCACATTTATAATATTAGTTGAACAAAACCAGTAAATGTTCGTTTACAGTCATAATGCAACCGTTTGTCTTGAATGTTTATCTTGAAAAACTTTAGGTTTACGAACAAATGACCGCAGCGAATTGCAACAAGCAAATAAGCGATAGCCTCAAAACAAATGCTCGAGGATGTTTCAGATATGAGGGCAAAGACACATAAGTTCTAAGATAAAAGACAATTATTACGGAGTTTAAGTAACTAAGAGATAAAACTCATTACATGAGCTATATTATCACTACTTAATGGTCATAGGCTATTTGATACGACTATCATTTCGTCACCAAGGCATCGTTATTTTCTTAGAAAAGAGCTGTGAGCTTCAGTAAAGACCAGTGATTGAACGGTGTACAATGACTGATTACAGGGTAGTGTTACTTTGTTTATTTATCGGAATTGCAATATGTGACCCCTCAAATACCGGTAAGAAAATATTTCAACCATATCTTTTAAAATTTGCAGTCTTGTGATGTTTGGAAATAATGAGAATTCGTTTTAGGACACTCAACTAGAGCACGTGACAACATCGCGCACAGAAATAAAACTTTAAATGTGAGTGTAACCTATTTTACTGCCAATTTTTACAATAAATTTTGCTATTTTCTTCTAAAATTATTTGAGGTAAGGAGCCCTATAGGCATACATCGAATGGGAATAGGTACAGTTGAAACTATTAACAAAGCATAAAGTCTCTTGGATGGGTGCTCGAAAGTCGAGTTTCTAAATCGACGTTATCCTACCTTTGACCTACCAGCACACAATCTTGCAAAATCAAGCTTTCGCAGTACAGGGGTAAATGTATCAGAAACTAGATCTTTCCTTTTTTTCATCAGATTTTGCTATTTTAAACTGTCATGATGTTAAATGATGATTAGAAAAAAAATTTATTATAACTATAAAAAAGATAAGTGAGGCCGCGAGCGAAAGGGAGTTAATTCACACTATCCTGTTCCTTTATGAAGTCTATCTGGGTTTTCTGTGAAAGTGGTGGGTGGACTATTTATCAATCTTATTTGAGCTTGAAAGACCGAAAGTGGTATTAATTTATTCAGCAATACTGACGTGTATTATACAGTTTGATAGTTGTTACCATAAGCGTAACGCGGACTAATTTAGACGTGTGCGAAGGCACATCAGCGAGGCCTTTTTCTTTCATAAATTCGAACACGAGACAGCGACTGTTGCAACCCGATGTTTGATCACATCGTCGCTAACCATCCGGTAAAACAGAAATCAATAGCGAGCCTATCAATTATAAAAAAAACCTCGTTCTTAAAGAGCCCTCACTTGTGCGAGGCCCTTTTGTGTGCGAGGCCGCGGCCCACTTCGCCCACGCCTAGCTACGCCACTGAATGTTCATCTCGATTTTTTTACATTGTATCTTATATACGAATAAGAAGCTAGTCACTAGTTACAGTACGGTCAAAATATTTTAGCTGCTCTTAACTAGGCGTTTCGAATTATTGAGCATTCGTAATTTTTGAAAAAATACGCTATACGTATATGATATTTGCCGTGCTGAACCTATACTATAAAATATTTCTAGTTTTCGACTAAACCGATTTCAAATAAAATTTCAGGTCTCTTCAGAAGCAACCCAACTCAAGGACAAAGTAGAAATAAAAGTGTATTATGAGACTCTATGTCCATTCAGTGTGGATTTCTTCGTATACCAGTTAAAGCCCGCCATGGAAAGGCTAGGCTCACATTTAGACATACATTTAATACCCTACGGACACGCCAAGGTACGTGAAACTTCAGTATCATTATGGTTAATGCGATATTTTTAATTTATATAAAACACGCCGTGGGTCGTTGCCTAGGCATTACCTCTCTCACGAAATATACGCATTAAGTATTTGTGTCGCTTGGAAACAAGCTGTTTATTTGTAACCTACATTAACATCGTTAAAAGTAGTTTTTTTTTTTAAACTGCCCTACATTAAGAAGCTCTTCTACGTCATGGGTACATTTACAAACATTTAAACTCAATGCCCGACCCGACTCACAGACCCGAAGCAAATAATATCTGCTGAACGCCGCCCGTACAAATATTTTTTTTCCATATGGAAATAAAACTCGCGAAACATTGTGCAACAGTCGACCACTGCGTCAACCGTGGCGTAAAAGTATTGAAAATTACTTCATTATCATTTTATTGTGTGTTAAAAATACGAAATTAAAAAAACTTTTTCTGTTATCAACTGTACGCAGTTTTAATTACCTTAACATCACAAATATTCTGAGCATTCGACATTTTTTTTCACTGTTTTTCATAAAACCGCTCTTACGCGATTATGACGTTACTACACGTTTTTCATTACATATTTTATAAACACAGTATCTTTATAACACAGGATATTATCTAGGCTTCTATTGAAATCTATTTATAAAATTCTGCAACTAATCCAGTAAATTCTTCTGAAAATCTGCTATTTTGCATGAAATTAGATACTTCATAATTTACTCAAAAAATTTAACAAATATAACAATAGAAGTCTTACTTTAATAAAGATTATAAAAACTTTTAAGGGTAAAAAAGAACCACTTATTACCTGGAGCAAGTTTTGCGAAACATTCGAGTAAATCATGTAGATAATTACCGGATGCTAACAGAGTTTTCAGGTGTTATATCTCTTTTTTCACGTTGCCTCTTCGTCAAACATCGCGTTGGATTGCGTTAGATGAAACAACAAGCTTTTAAACTTAAATACTCCTCGTTAAGGCGTGATGACGTCTAAAATGGTCGTTACAGCGCTCAGTAAAAGCAAGTTTAACGTTGAATTAAAGTCTACTTAAAAATACGATTTCCTGCCTATTAAAGTAAATACTTCTCTGCTACTGTGCCTGCACTTATCTCTGAAGTTGTGTGGACATGTAGACACATACATATTATAACTTATGGTATGAAAATTACTATAAACGATTTAAAATTACACTTGGAAACGTAATATATGTCTATTAGGTCTCTTAACCCTGTCGTAGAGCCCCACGTCGTGTGTTGGTCTAGTGAGGGAGACCAATTACTTGATTCTTGTAATAGGAGGCGCTGTCGAACGTTACATAAATGTTGGAACAGTTACCTTGCACGCAATGTATAAATATCCTGTTGGAATCTTTGGAAAACCCATATATATACAGGGTTATTTGTAAAAAAACTAGCGAACTCTTGGGTGCTAGTTAAGAAAATCATAAACAACAGCTTTTGTTCTATGACTTTTTACAAAACGTAACACATTTACCAAAAACAAACCTTCAAGATTTCGCTGTTCTATCTAATCCATTTCGCACGCACATATAGACAAATTGTCGAAAAAACTTAGCTCCGCAGGATATGCTGTAGGACAAATTCGAAATTTAACTGATTTAGAGACAGCCCGTTTAGTTTACTTTAGCTATTTACACAGTGTCATGTCGTACGGTAATCTAATATAGGGAAATGCCGCCGATATCCAGACCATTTTTCTATTTATAAATTAAGTCCCAGGTACTCCCTCGGAGATAAATATAAAGAAATTAATGTAATGATTGTGCCTTCACAGTATATTTACGAGAATATTTTGTATGCAGGTTAAAAAAATACCCATTCATAATTTTAATAATAGAAACAAATACTTCGTGGTTCCTGCAACGATTCTCAAAAAATAGGGGGTATATTTTGATGTCAATGTATACTCTTCTATAATAAACTTCCTAGTCATTAATCGTTTGTAAAACGAAAACATTGCCTGACTTTTACACTGTAAAAAACTATCTTGAGGTCGAAAAGGCTTGGGATTGACCTGCTCCAGTACGTAGTACAACTATTATATTGTAATTTTTATTATTCTTTTGTTTTTCATTTTCAAATGTGCTTTTATTATCTATATTTTTTAATTTTTTACATTGAAGTTCAGCTTTTTGAGTTCATCACTTTGACATTGATATTTATATTTTTACATTGGAGATTATTTTTATTTTACAATTAAAAAAGGAACCCTTATAGTTTCGCCATGTCGGTCTGTCTGTCCGTCTGTGGCTCTCAATGACCGTTAGCACTAGAAAGCTGAAATATGGTACCAATATGTATATCAATCACGCCGACAAAGTGCTAAAATATAAAGACAGTTTTTGAAAATTTTTACAAAATAACTTCTGAACTAAGTTTGTAATTTAACCGTATAAGCAAGCACTTTAACTTAATTTACATATTTTATTATCTTAAACGTATCCTCTTTCAAATAAAAAAAGAGTTATTAAAATCGGTTCACGCAATCCAAAATTACCACCGAAAACCCAAATACTTATTCCGTCTTTTCATTTATCATTTGTACATAGATTATTATTTACATAAAAATACTAGACAGATTGAGGCTTTGCATATACTCGTACTAGAAATGAGGCTGTATATAAATTATAGAGTATATAAATTTTCCAGACTCGTCGTGTAGTGGGCGGCTACAAGTTCAGCTGCCAGCACGGCGTGCCGGAGTGCTTCGGCAACACGGTGCAGGCGTGCGCCATCGACCTGGTGCGCAACGTCACCCGCTCGGTCAACTTCAACACCTGCCTCATGCAGAACACCTCCTACCGTACTGGGTATCAGTACTTCATCTTTGTTTTCCATTGGGTAAGTTTTCTTGATGGGAAAATTGACAACTTTGGGGCAGGTTACAGAACGTAGATATATTTTGAATTCTTTAGTTTCTGCCAGCGACGTCACTTGCGTCGTCGGAGAACATATTCCCGGAATAAAAGTCCTGAGTGCCAGTCCAGAACATGGTTTACACGTAGACAATATTTCACCAAAACCCGTTCAGCAATATGAACGTGAAGGAGTAAAAAACATACACACAAACATACATACAATTTCACCTTTCTAATATATTATTAGTGTGACGTTATACTAGTATACCTATTTGACCGCGGCCCGGGACGCAAAGGGTAACTGAATGAACACGAGTGGGTTTTAGGAAAATTCTGGCACATCGTTTCTCGCTTCACCCATGACGAGAGAGGCTAGATTACTTTCCACTTAAAATTATTATACCATACCTACAATATACCATAGACAATAACCACTTAATATCATCCCAACGGGGACTTGGACTTTTTAAGATAAGTATAACATATAGGCGAAGTATTTGGTAGGAAATATTTGGATTTTATGTTTTTGTAGATACATGGTATATTCTGCTGAAATATTAGAAAAAGTGGAAATTAGCATCCCTCGTAGCCAGTCCCCTCTTTAAGGCGTGCCTGGAAAGACCTCACGGCGTCCTTATCTTCCGCATGACGCAGGTCTTCACCGGACATGGCAAGTTCGGGAGGTTCCTGCACCGGATTCAAGCGGAAGAGACGCCCGGGTGTCGCCACTGTGCCGAACGCCCGGAGGACACGGTTGAGCACATAATCGAGGTGTTCCCTGCTTGGGCTGAAAACCGCCGTGCCCTCGTGAGGTCGATCAGCGACGGAGACCTCTCGCGCCGGGCCTTGGTTCAGGCCATGGTCCGGAGCGAGGAGGAGTGGCAGGCGGTCACCTCCTTCTGCGAAGCAGTAATGCTAGCAAAGGAGGAGGCCGACCACATCAGGCAACGGCGCCCTCGCCGCCGCCGCCGGGATTCCAATCCCGATTTCCGGCCACCGTAGACGCGGGCTTGCGGACGGCGAGCCATGGGTAGGTCGCTGTCCGATCGTCCGGTAACTGTCCGGACCGAGCCAAGACGTTGACGGCGCGTACTGTTCCCGCGCGCCTCAAGGAGTTGTCAGCAACAGGAGGGGCCCAGCTGGGTCGAAGCCTACCAGGGCCGGGGTTATCCGAAAGGAAACTCGAGCCCCGGTATGAAGGCTAGAAGGAACGGGGTGGGGTTTTTAGTCAGTAAGAGTCTGACACTATCTCCCGCTCCACCCAAGAGTGGGTTTTGTCATGAGATGATTTTCCCCATCGACAAAAAAAAATCCCTCGTAGCCGCTTAATTAACCGAAGAAGAATTCGTCCTGGCTCACAGTCGAACTAATATAGGCAACTCTTCTACCATAAGCCGTATGCTTTCTTTTGCCAATTCTATTCGTGGTGATGTGGATGTCTTTACTGGTTCTGTAGCTTCAATAAAAATTAAACTCAAAAACTTAATGTTTTATTTTTGGTTTTGTTTATTTTTTTCCCCTCAAATGATCAATTTGTAAGTTTCTTATTAATAGTATCTAAGTGGTTTATTTTACGTGTGCATGTTAGATTCACATCAAGTAGGTGTCAATCAGATATATTATGTTGTAATTTATTTTTTTGTATGCGTAATTGTACATTATTTTTGTGAATTACAATAAAATAAAAAGTAAAAGCGAGGACCTAAATAACATACGTGTAACGTTAAATGCGCAAAACCTGAAATTAGTTTGATCAGAATGACGAGCAGAATCAATTAAACCATTTTTTAATATAAGTTATATTTTTCAAAAAAAATCTTCATTTAAAACGTCGACCGGTCTATTTATGAAATAGGTAAACAAACACAAATATGTAGTTGTAGTGCAATCAAATTTTCTCATACACGGGTTAATAAAAGTTCTTATTTCTATGCAGAAATGAATTTTAAACAAACTAAAAATGCACATAAAACCTTTAATTTTTTTTATGTTTTTTTTTTACATTAGGTCAATTGAATTCAAAATCAATTGGGGTGTCTGAGGTTTTGCGCATTTAACGTTACACTTTGTATAATCAGAACCTGGTTCACATTTTAAGTGGACACTTAAAATATAAAATTCCAGTTTCTTTAAACAAGACATGTTAGAACATGATATAATTGACAGTACAAAGACGTAAACCTAAAATAAGCTCACCTAGACCAGTTTCTGCGTAGTTAAATATAATTCCCACAAAACAGGTAAATCAGATAATGACGTGTACTCTGAGTTGTTTCTGTCAAGTCTGAACAACTGGTCAATAGGTACTACCATAAAAGACTACAAGTTTGTGTCCAGTTTTAAGTCTAGTGCCATTCCGAAAGCTTCGGCGCGAGTATTACTTACCTTTGTGTTGGTTTTTCTACGAGATGAGTGCATTGTTTAAAGAAGCAGCGCACTCGAGGCTCTCCTACCTACTTAAACTAATAGGAAAATAAGGACGGAAAATTGCATGTTTGTAAAACAATTTGCTTGTAGCTCCTTCCTCTATATTGTTTTGCCACAAACCTGAGTGCCCAGGTAAACCTTCTAGCCTTGAATATTACGAGTATGAAGATGTGAAATTGCGTTGTTTGTAGAAGGAAATCTTTGGAAGCATTGATATAATTTGTAAAACCTTTTACTGTCTTTAACTGTTTGTGAGCCCCTTGTCTTGATAAAATGCACACATGCGGGCTTGCGTACGGCGAGCAATTGGTAGCTCGCTGTCCGGCCGTCCGGACCGAGCCCAAGACGTCTACGGCGCGCACTGTTTCTGCGCGCCTCAAGGAGTGGTCAGCATCAGTTGGGGTCCATCTGGGTCGAAGCCTATTGGGGCCGGTTTAGTTTCGAGAGGTAGCTTAAGCCCCTGTATGAAGGCACGAAGTAACGGGGTGGGTTTTTAGTCAGTCTGACACTATCTCCCGCTCTGCCCAAGAGCGGGGGTGGTCATTAGATGATTTTCCCACCATAAAACAGGCCACAAGAGCATAATATTATCGTCCTGTCTTTGTCCCTTGTTATATCGGATCGCTGCAACACGTTTTTTTCTTCCATTTTGTCCTGTTAACCGTCACACAATTCATCCATCTTTTCTTTGACCTGCTTCTCTCTCTATTCATCCACATTTATGCGTTTTATGCCTTCTCATGACCATACCATATAGGTACGAAAGATAGGTACCCTTTCAACTTTTCAGCCACTAGCGTCATTTTCAAACCCCCAAGTCATTTCTTGCTTCTCGTCATTCCCCGCATCCATCTCTATTATCTCCACTACATGGAATCTTTTGTCATCCATCTTTTTCGCAGCCCCATATTCTGATCCCTAGTATATTATAACAGGTGTTTTACATATTTATTTTTCTTTTCCAGTGTGGTAACCAGCATGATGTAAATGTACAAGAAATATGGGAATGTTTGAACAGCCCGCACGGTTCGATCCTGCTGAAAGGGCATGGCGATGAGACCCACGCTTTGGCTCCATCCTTTGTGCCTTACCTAACGATTGACGGCTCCACAGAGTACCAAGACCAGGCTATAAGCAACTTATTTGCAACAGTTTGTCTCATGCTGAAGCCGATACCGAGGGAATGTACCATAAAATAATTAGATGTAGAATATATTTATTTTTATATATTTACTTTGCACATAGGTATTAATAACTTTATATATAATGATTTACTGTTTTATTTTATATCTGGTAGATCCATGCACTAACATCTCTAAGTCCTAAAAACCTAAGGAGTAATAACTATTAAGCGTTCTTCTTAATTATAATTTGGACTTCAGTTGACTAGTGAATAATCTACATGCAAATAACTACGAAAGTCGAAATCCCTAGAAGATAAAACAGTTTCCAAGTCAACTTAAAGAGGGCTTTCTTCGAAAACAACAACAATCCGGTGTAACCCAGATCAAGACAAAAGAGAATCGATTCCCGCCACAGAATAGCACTCGCAAGTGTCGAGCACCAAGCAATGTAACCGAAATCTTAAATGGTTGAAACTATTGTTCTGTCGTATAGCTCGACAAACTCGGGCTTTTGTAGGCTCCCGGGGAATTGGCGGCGCATGTGGACATTTTCCCACACGCCTCCGGCACGTCGCCGCGTCGTCGCGTCGATGTCGCGTTGCCGCCGGCGGGACTCTTGCCAAACTGACACCTATTGTTCTCTATCGTTCGTTCTTGCGACAATATGATAAAGGAACAACTCCGAAGGCGAATACATACCGCACAGCCCAACAGTATGACAGACTGCAGCACCACTGTTTCTATGCAATCCTATGGAAACTGTCTACCATAGATGAGGAGGATCCCCACCTCTGTTACAGAACAGCAAATTAATTCGTCAGGTTCCTAGATTTCTTTAAACAAAGAGTTGATGGTTGACTATCCATTGCTAAGTAATCGCACAAGGCGCTTCACACGTGACTATATTATTAAGTTTGTGAAGATACGTTCAGAAACGTGTTTTCTTCTATTAAATACATCTATTTGTATCTTATTAAAACAACATTTAAATAAGAAGTGTACACGGAAAGCGAAGTATGCACCGGCGACGTGCATCGATGAATCATGTCACAAGCATTTATTGAATTCGTTGCGTTATGACTAAGAGAGCATTGTAACCATTGCCCATTGGCCATAAACGATAAAGGCATATTTAAAACCACATGCGATAAAACTGAGATACATTGTTCGTGTTCCCAATGAGTAATAAAATATTTAAAATGTTTAATAGACAACTAACCCGCCTACAAACGTAAAAGAGAACCAATAAGTTGAAAACAAAAAGTTTTAACGAAGTCTTCTTGTCCCTCTGCGTAGATCTCGCACAACTTTTAGGTTTGTAGATATTTATTATAAATCAAATAAATAGTTTTAGATATTATTTAGTGATACAACTCCAATATATAGCAAACAAACTGTTGTTTTAGTTCTGAATTACTTAAATAATATCTAAAACTATTTATTTAAATAAGAGGTAAATTATCATACCTATTTCATGGCCGTCTTTTACACAGCCGTCATGCACCGACCGAACTAGATAAGTGGTAAGAGTTCATCCAGTCTAGGATGCTACGAGGATATCAAGAACTGTTATTTTACTTCTTTACTCCACAGTTGAATTCCCCATGGGATTTTAAATAATTAATACTCAGGGTATTGTCAAACAGTCTTCGTCCGACGACAAATACACTAAGGTCCAATTTATTGAGACTTAAGCGGCAAAACCACAGAACAGAAAATATAGGTAGAAGTGCCCCTAACGTGGCTAAGCACGGGAACCAGTGTCGCCAAACTCACACATTTGCGTATCAAATTGTACATTACACACATAACAAATAGTAATATGATTGGCTACGAAGCTACGAATTACAAACTTAACTTTTACAAATCATATTCTTATTGCTTTCATAAATTAGGTCTTATTACAACGTAAGAAAGTTGTTATTATTTGACATGACACAAACAATAAAGAAGTTTTAACAAATTTACAACGAGTTCGGCTACTCAACGCTAGATGGCGCTGTAACCAATTTATTCTATTCAGAACGCTAGTGCCTTTGAAATAGATGCCATATTCACCTGTACATGTAATAGGCGAATCTCGCCTGCTGTTGACAAACGCGCGATATCTAAGAGGCACTTCCAAAACCGTCATATTGTGGTGTGTTAGTTGGTGGAATGGTTCTTCAACAGTTTACGAAGTGGCCATTATCTCTAGCTGTTCCCCCGCGGCTTCGCTCCCGTTCTACCCTTCTCTACCCTACACTACCCTAATTTTCATTTTTTTTCCATAACAACCTTCTCCTCACAATAACAAACACAACAAAAAAAAAAGAATTAGCGAAATCGTTTTCGAGATTTGCGCTTAGTAACACATTAAGCGATAAATTTTTATATTATATATAGAACATAACAATAATTGTAAAAGAAACGAGTATACGAGCAAATAAAACGTCCCAACGAGTACATTCGCTTCAGTTAAAACTGTTAAAAGCCTTTAATTAAATGCTTTGCTTTTTACAAGCGGCCGCTTCAAACTGCTGCACTGAAATATAATTGTAAATGTTCTGTACTTCTGCCGGCAATTGAAATAGTTCGCCTGTACGTAGTTTCACAATTTTATTTTCAAACAGTTTACCCTAGTAGTGCGGCTTATGTAGGTTAACGTACCTAACTGGTATCGGAAATATTTTTGATGCGAAACTCAAATAAAATTACCTTCAATCTATTGATAGAAACCCATTTACCCACCTACAGTCAAAGTGCATCTAATCACATTTCCAATAATGGTTACATGGATTCATAACAGAGTTCCCGTGCCAACCCTCCGACTTCATCATCAGATCAGTTCGATGGTACCTTGTAGCCAGAGTAGTACGTTTCATTACAATTCCAATAAGCCATCTAGGCTAGGATACATTGTTCTATCGCGGAGTTGCCGTGCCTTCCTTCCGGCGCCATCGAGGCATCGACAGATCAATTCGATGGTACCTTGTTCTGGCTACAAGGCACCATCGAATTTCTAAGTTGTTTTTTTTTACGGTGGGCAAAAATCATCTAATGACAACCCCCGCCTGTGGGTGGAGCGGGAGATAGTGTCAGACTCTTACTGACTAAAAACCCACCCCGTTCATTCTAGCCTCTTCATACCGGGGCTCGAGTTTCCTTTCGAATAACCCTGGCCCCAGTAGGCTTCAACCCAGCTGGGCACCTCCTGTTGCTGACAACCCCCTTAGGCACGCGGGAACAGTGCGCGCCGAGGATCGAATTTCAAGGTGCATCTCATGCCAATTCTGATAAAACTTACCTACTTTTTTACGAAAATACCAAAACCGCTGAATATGTACCTATCATATTTTTGAAGTTCCCTCATCATAGACCCAATCATCAACAAGTTTTAAATGAAAATCATTTTTCATAGCAAGCTTTTATAGCGCTGTACATACCTAAAATAGTTATATTATCAAGACCATTATCTTATTGCGCTCATTACCGAGTCCCTATGGCCATCTTCTAGTTCTTCATCAGACCCTGGTTACCATCTAGCACCAAAGTACTCAAGCTGAATCATACGAGCCCATACTCGAAGGGGTTGTGTCATTTAATTACCGAGTTCCTATGGCCAACTTCCAGTTCCTCCATAATAATTTTGCATTGTCATCTGATTTACACATGCATACAATTGTAGCGACATCTATGACGCCATATAAGAACTACGACAGCCCGAAATCATCTATCATCGCGCACCAGACTATAACACCTGTCTGGTCGGAGGATCCTCCCTTTTCAACGGAGGTATGTGGGAATTTACTCTTTGTTCCGCATACCTCCAAACTGGTGACCCTCGACAAAGTACGTCAGCGCAGCCTTCGTGCAATCGTGCTCAATCTATATCCAGGAAGAGGATTAAATTTTTGCAAGATTTTATTACAGACAGACATCGAGACAGATTAAACTAAATAAAAGCTTGTAAAAATGGATTTTGATGGAAATGGGAGTAATCTGAAATATACTTTATATTCTGAAATATACTAAATACTATTATAATACCCTTTCAATTCAATTCAATATCTTTATTGTGGATCATAGGTTTGTACATAATACAGGTCTTAAATAAATAAATAGATCAGCTATGTCCCGCCCTTGGGGCATACAATAGTCAATTAGGAATATAGGTACCAACATTATTTTACAAATTATTGATTATTGCTATCTATATATATAAAAGAAAGTCGTGTTTGTTACAACACTTGTAACTCAAGAATGGCTGTACAGAAATGGCTGAAAATTGGTGGGTAGGTAGCTTAGAGCCAGGTGACGGACATAGGATACGGTAGAGTAGGGTAGAGTAGGGAAGAGCGGGAGCGAAGCCGCGCGGGCAAAAGCTAGTTTCAAGGCAGGTATGCACATAACAATAGGCCACTGAACACCTCATGACTGAGAGGGACTATATTTGAGCAGTGATTTGTCCAATAAAAAGTCTTTTATAGAGTAGTAGCACTTGACTACTAATAGATCATGGAGACTCTTTTTAAATTTGTTAATTTCCGTAATTATTCGAATTATTACCTTATATCCTTTCATTTCATATCATCATTTCAGTGGGAAGACTCCCACTGTTAAACATAAGCCTCTTGTTCCTAGCCCACTACCAGTTAAGTTGGAGATCCTTCGGGCTATGTAGGTAACCTGGGTTCTCTTGCGAATATCTTCATTACTGATTCGGTCACGCAAGGAAACGCCTAACATATTAGCCTTTTCCATTGCCTTTTGGGTGAATTTGTCTTCTGACGAGGCCCATTGTGGGCGACCACGTTTCAGATCCATATCATTATCACCACTGGAAAATCATACTGGTCAAAGACTTTCATCTTGAAACACTGGAATGTCGACGAGCAAAATATCCTTTCATTTATTCTTTCAAGAAAAATATTTTTCTAAATCGGTTCATAAATGACGAAGTTCTGAGGTAACAAACATTAAAAAATACAACCGAATTGAGCAATTCCTTCTTTTTTTTCACCGCTGTATTTGTCAGCAGCTTTAACAATAAAGAACTTGTACCACTCACCTACATACCTATTATCTAAACTGGGGCTCCATCACTCATCGGTAAAATGACAATTTTCCTCAACGCAATGAATCGTGCTTGTTACATTAAACAACAAAATAAACTCAATTTAAAGGAAAAATACTCAAATAAATAGTTGTCATAGTAAAGTATATATCTACTAAGTTATATGCTGCATTCGCATCGGTTCAATGTACGTGACTCCACAGTCAACCAATACTTTGATTGACAGGAATCCGCAAATGAAATCGACAACGACGAAAAAACTGTTGCAAAAACTTATTTCTACGACTGCACAGAAATTACGTGAGTTTCTACCGTTAAATGAAAACAGGTGGCCGGAATCAAATTAAATGTATTGATTTCTTAAAGCAGTAAGTAGGTGTCGTTATCAATTTGTGTGAGTTTGCTATACTTGGAAATGAATAAGCCAAACCATATGATGCATGACTCTACCCCACCGCGTCACGTTTTTATCAGTGTCATATTCTAAGGAAATACAAAAGAAATAGCGAACATGATTTTGTACTGGCAGTTCTTTCATAAAAAAGTCAGTAACTTCAGGTCTAGATTTTAATAAAATCGCTTAAATTACGTGATAATACTTTTCACGGTTGTGCCACTTTTTTCCCGGCCGGTGAGATCCGCCGGATTAGCGCCGATCGAAGTTTCAGCGAACTCCTCGAGACTAGTACAAACTCAAATTAGGCTAAGCAGTTCCCTGCTATCGATATTATAACAAAAACAAGGCAAACTGCATGGCATTTTCATGAATCTACATTAACTTCAATGTTTAAACCGGTAAATGACTGTTTTCTAAGCATGACTACTTTTTTCATGTAACCTACGCTACGGGAGAGGTAAAACCATAAAACAACAAATTCTCACAATAACATTCATTCATATTTCCTACAACATTTAAATATCTAAAATCCACTGACCCACTAACGAATCTAAATATGAATAATTGCATGCAAATGTATGATTGCAAAAAAATAATTAGCAAACTTGTTTGACAAGCTTGTGTTTTAAACAGCGGTAATGTGCAATGCGAGGGTTTTGAAACAGCCAGCGAGTGGAGTACAGAGTACATCGCAGCGAGCAGCGAGTGACGACGCACTTCCGTGCACAGCATACTTGCACATTCCCCATTCCCGATTATATGAGCTTTGACAGACCTTGCATGTTAATTAAAAGTTTGCTTATAAAACAAAAAAAACTAGCGGCACATCTCGCCCGCGGCTGTTCCATGCAGTTTGCTTGTTTTTGTTCGAAAATGAACATGCGTATACGGCACCTATATGTATACTGGCAGCGCTGAGCGTGTGGAACCGTTAAGTAATACAGATGTACCCACGATAAAACAGAGGTTTTGTACAATTACGTTATATGTGACATCACACTATTAAACATGGTAGGCAGGTAAGTTCTCTTGTTCACAAACAAAATTTAAACAAAAATTAAGAAACTGTCATCCCTTACAGACAGTCAGACTTCAAGAAAGGAACATCTAAGTACCTATAACTTAGGTCTCCTCTATCACCAGAGGGGAAAAAATATAAAAACACATTTAGTTTAGTTGTGTATTAGTAAATCAAAACTGATTAACCCTTCAGATACCGTTAATTAGAGACACAATAGTAAGACAATAGATGCGCGGCCACCGGTGGTCGCTTGGGGATTCATGAATTAAAATTATACAACTAAACATAAACATGCCTTAAATGTAATTCGCCGTGTTATTGATCGCTGAACTTTCGACGAAATCATGCATTTTTACATGGGAAGCCCATCTCTTTCAATTCCGAGCGCTTGCGTATTCACAGTTTTACCGTGGTTTTACGCTATAATATTCCATTAGAATAACAGCCTTGACTCGGCAATTGAAATCGGACACCGCCACCGCAAAATCTTACATACAAATAAACTCATAGAAACGTAGTATTTTCTCGAACTACCTGTGTGTGGATTAGTAGGCTTTGTGTTTTTTATGACATTATGCAATATAGACAAATTGTATTTACACAGGAGTGTTATATTATATTATAACACTCCTGTGTAGATACAATTTGTTTAAAAAAAAAAAAGTGGCTACTCTAAAGGAAATTTAATAAAATTAAATTAAAAGGTTGTAACGGTACATAACTTTTAAAGTTTATTTTAATTATGTTTCCTTTAGGGTAATACAAAAGTATTCAATGGCCAAACTATATATCCATATAGGTTTTCATATTCCTATCATCCAGTGTCACGGGCTGGGCCTCAGACGTTTTCTGCGCCATACACCGTCACCTCTCCCTAGGACTAGCCACGTGGCCACGTAGTACCTACAAGAAGCATCCGCGGCAATTGATTTTCCAAAGTGCCAGCATTTCCGCAGATTTCCTTTTCAAATGGCTTTCTACTGCAAATATGCAGCGACATTAATAAAGTGGGTAGACAGAAATTGTCTCTGAATGTAAATCACTGATGGGGCTTGGCATGCATATAATGTCATACATTTTGGCTGGCGTCCCTTGAAAAATGCATTCATTATTACTTTCTTTAAAAGTTATTATTATAGGAAACTATAGCATATTACGAAGAATCAGCTTACGTATCTAACAGTTTTCATATTGCAAAAAGTTTTTTTTTTACGTTTGGCAAAATCATCTTATGATTCCGCTCTTGAGTGGAGCGGGAGATAGTGTCAGACTCTTATACCGGAGCTCGAGTTTCCTTTCGGATAACCCTGGCCTCAGTAGGCTTCGACCCAGCTGGCCCCCTCCCATTGCTGTCAACTCCTTGAGGCGCGCGGGAACAGTGCGCGCCGTCGACGTCTTGGGTCGGTTTTACCGGACGGTCGGACAGCGAGCTACCCATGGCTCGCCGTCCGCGAGAACGCGTCTACGGTGGCCGGAAATCGGGATTGGAATCCCGGCGCCAGCGGCGAGGGCGCCGCTGCCTGATGCTGTCGGCCTCCTCCTTTGCTAGCATTATTGCTTCGCAAAAGTGTATTTGTGTTCTGGAAGGTTCAGATTCGTATCGCGGTCGTACTCTATTAGGAACACAATATAGACGATATTCTTTTATTTAGGTTGACCAACAATTTTTTACACTACATTACATTTCGAACTTAATGACTAGGGTACACTTACAAATGCAACAATTAATTACAGGTTATCACAACATGCACAAAAACTGCTTTATAAGAACATATTTATAATATCTAACTGAAATTACTTGTTATATGATGATACACAATCATATAGAATTTAAACAGGTGCCATAGACAATTTAACACTTTCGCGAGCATTGGCAAAATAATTGCCAAACCCCTTTATGAAAAATCCACCAAAATGTATAAAGTTTATTGATATCGCGTAACTACAGACAGCTAACGAGATCTCTTAGGATATTGTTACAACAATTTGGATTTCCGTCAAACAAATTGTCAGAAGAAATATTTGACAGATTTGTGACATCGTGCAAAATGTGAGGTTGTTTTTCGATGTTCTAACCTAAATCGATTATTTTCAAGAGAATTACTGTGTAAAATATAAGTAACTATATTATATTTATAATAATAAAAATAAATAATACAGTTAGGTAATTGAGTGACAACAAGGCATTGGCAACAAAAAAATATAAAAAACTTGGGCATTGGCAAATACTTTGCCAAACAAAAAGTAACAAACGGGCACTGGCAAAGATATTGCCGTAGCCCATAAAAAAGGGGGCATAAGCAAGGGGGGCAAATTTATTAGTTTTGTATTAACCCTTCAGATACCGTCAATTAGAGACACAATAGTAAGACAATAGATGCGCGGCCACCGGTGGTCGCTTGGGGATTCATGAATTAAAAATGTTATTTCACAATGTTTTGAATAAAAAAAAACAAAATCAGAGGTGAAAATATTATTACTCGCGAAAGGGTTCAAACAGAAAATTTCAAGAATTATCTTCTTAAAAATTTTTAATTCAAACAGTCGTGTCTCGCTAATAACTTACGGTCGATTATAAACAAAACAGGTAGTATGGTTTGCACTATGTCTATTTCGCGTGCCACCGAGTGATGGCATGACGGATGACGCAGCGCACTGCCAGCCCGCCAAGGCCAAGGTCCGTATTATGTAAATCATGGTGTTTGCACACGCGCAGCACGGTCAGCTAATCAGTACGATAATGAGATAACAGACATGCTGACGATGACTCCGAATGGGGAAACAAGAAAATATTAAGTGGGGTATCGATTCTTGTGAAAAACAACGAAGCAAAGAAATAGAATCGCGATCAGAGGCAACTTGGGCCAAATATAAAAAAGCTACCTTAAAATCTGAGGGCATATTTCAAGTTTTATAACGAAGTCAATCAATCACATTTAGATAAACGAATGCTTATGTCAAATCGTGTGAAAGAAAAGGTTCTCCGTTATTGACACCAGATGGCGCGTATGCGGTGTAAGTACAAAATGACCTTTACTTTAACGCAATCCACTAGTTAAAAAAAGGCCCACTAAGGCCACTGTACTTATCTAATATCACAGTACGTTTGCTTTCTAGTTCATCTTCAACAAAGGATATATCAATTCCAATGACGCAACAAAGCAGATGATTCACAATTGTTGTAATAATTGTTAATTTTAAGACGGCAATGATGAATCCAACCCACTTATGAAGAAGACGTGTTAGATTTACAGCCGAGGACTCATCAGTTAATGTCATCCATGTGTCATCACGACTGGGAAGCTGGAAAATATTAAATGATTTATTGATGACTTTGATCAGCGCACTCTGCATGATAGTCGAAATTTATGTAAGTATAGATCCCAAAGGAAATATTTTCCGATTTGTAGGTACTGCAACCAGTGTCGCCGCTTGTCTCCCACCCATAATACCCGAGATAAATGGCCTCATTGTCTACCATTTGTTTTAAATTGCAACGAAACCCGTTCAGTTGTTTAAAGCAGCAGGTATTTACTGTGGATAACAAAAGCCAAAACCGCTAAACGTCCGGAAATTCAAACTTTCCTATTTATATTACTAGTGGGATGAAAGTACAGGGTACATTTGTAGACCAGAAAAAAAGAACACCAAGTCTAGAAAAGGAATATGTCATGGGTGTTGCACAATATCAGACGGGGCAAAATCGCTTATAAACTTACAGAGAAAAGAGAGACTACAATTAACACACCCCTGTTTTCGAACCTACTATTTCTCAAATTCTACTATTTACTGAAAACCTGTCAACATGTGGCCTTTATCTTATCAATTCAGAATCTTTGCCATCTGCTAGGGCTGTAGAATTGCTCGATAGAGATGCCGTGGCACTCACAAATGGCAACTGAAAGATCACATTTTTAGTCAGTAAAAGTATGTAAGTAGTAAGTACACTCAGACCCCTCCAGCTCTTATCATTGGTCAGTCATTTAATGATATGCCCCGTAAAAAAAAACGCTAACAGTAATCACACAACGTTTTCAATAAAAAGGGGCAAAAACTAAATGCAGTGTCCATATAAACAGTTGGTTATATACAGTCCCCTATCAGCCGATATGTCGCCATTACGTGTTTATGTTGCCAGCATAAACTTGTATTTATACACCAGGAAAACGTTGCGAAAACTGATAGAGAAACGCTATAATAGACACTCTAGTTAATAAATTGTTTATTACTTACTAGCTTCTGCCAGCGACTTCGTACGCGGATCCTGTTGCTTATGCCAGCGACATTCAGTGTTTTAAACGTAAGAGTAGACAAAAATAAACAGAAAGCTCAGAACTGCTAAGCTATCGGGAGTTACACGTGTTATTGTGAGTCAACCATAAAAGATAGACGTATGCTGTCGTGGGATATTTTTTATATAATTTTGAGGAGAACATTTCCGTTTTACATGATTTCTGTGTAGCTTTAACCATTAAGGCTGCAAACGCGACGAAAGCTTAAAAAATGGAGTTATTTCTCCCGTTTCCCCAACATTTCCCTTCACTGCTCTGCTCCTATTGATTGTAGCGTGATGAAAAGTATACTATAACCTGCCCAGGAGTATGAAGAATGATTGTACCAAGTTTCGTTAAAATCCATCGAGTAGTTTTTATTTCTATAAAGAACATACAGACAGACAGACAGACAGACAGACAGACAGACAGACAGACAGACAAAAATTTTACTGTTTGCATTTTTAGCATCAGTATCGATCACTAATCACCCCCTGATAGTTATTTTGGAAATATATTTCATGTACAGAATTGACCTCTCTACAGATTTATTATAAGTATAGATTTACATTTTTATTACAATTGTGTTTAGGGGCAAACTTTGTACTAAGGGTTGAACACAAAACTGATTTCGTGCGGCAAAGCATTAGTTCAGGGTGACCATACAACGTGCAATGTGAATCAATTCGCAAGTTGTCGCGATGTTTCGTGCGATCTCGCAGAATTTTACAATGCGAAGTCGCATCGCAGGTTTGTTTTTTGGCCCTATACGTACCGGTATATTATACGAAAATAAACAAGCAAAACAGATTTTATATTGTTTTTTATAGAAGAGGGAATATCATCATTAACCAACAATAACACAGTGACTATAATTTAATTCATGAATCCCCAAGCGACCACCGGTGGCCGCGCATCTATTGTCTTACTATTGTGTCTCTAATTGACGGTATCTGAAGGGTTAAATAACTAATTGATAATGTAACGAGTGTTTCAAACAACCTCAGTTTATAATAAATCTAGCGAGATTATAAAAAATATGGTATATATGTTACAGTCTAAACTCATAACAAAAAATTGTTAAAAGCACTTTTGACTAATTATTGCAGTCAAAAGTTTGGACTGTAACATATATAAAAAAAGAAAGAACCAGTAATCAGATGCACCCATTTTGCTTTATAATATTAGTTGTAGATATAGTAATACAAGTTCCCATGGGCTCGTGGTTGGCTGCATGGAAAGGGAATTGAACCGAGAACAAATACTCAGATCATTGCTAGGCACTCATTCATTGCTGTCTTACTAATTGAACACATCCTTTGCAAAGATTTTAAAATATTATGTTATATTTGTCTTGAAAAGTAAAAAAGTACCTATTCTTGGTCTCATGGCAATGCAGCGGTGTGGAAAAAGTATTCATTATTAGAATATTTTATACCACCATCGACATACTCCTATCTTATGCCCGTATCTATCTTGTACCCTAATTAAGTTAGGTTCTGCACAGCATGTCTTATGCTTCTATGCCTAAATCTCTCGCAATATCTATCATTCCAAAATAAATAGAAGAAACCCAATCCATACTTTAACTGCCGTGAGAGAGAGACAACGCCTTGAAAGAAAGAAAGAAAGAAAAATAATTTATCTGATACAGCAAGGCCAAACACAAATACAAGAAAATAAAAAAAAATAAAGTGATGTGTGCCTCATAGCTGCACCAAAATAGGTCCAGTTCAGCATGATTGCCAGACAACTAGTGCCTGACGCTGGTTTTCAACTGAACCTGTGGTTGTGACGTAACGGACGTAAAACCGGTTTTGGAGTGCAATATAGGTAATATAATAACAGTGATGGTACTTAAATAATATATATATATATAAATAGTGTTATAGCGAATTTGTAAGATACCTGCCTTCTAAAATATACAAACGAGAAATTCATAAAAAAATTCTATAATGTAAGGAAGAGCTACGTTAACAAGAGTTTTTCGAAAGTCAACCCCTGCGTGGGTCTAGAGAGGAGCCTAGACTTGCTAAGAAATTGAGTGAGCTGAGTTCACGAATAGATAAAACAGTTATTTCTGCACTTACTACCTACTCAAAAATACGTACCTACCTAGGTAAATAGGGATCTACCATGGGTGGTGGCAGGCTAGCAAGGAGGCTCACCGTTTTGTGGGAGACCATGCGGGATCCCCGCACCATCTGGATGGCCATGATTCTCTGCCATGCGTTCAGCTTGGCCAGCGGTCACTTTCACAACAACGAGGCCCACATCGGCGCTCCGTTAAGGGCAATGTACTGAACGGCGTAGAGCATCCGACAAAAGGGTTAGAATCCTAGGTTGGGCAGGAGCCGCTTAAGGGCAGCTCCAGTCCGTTTCAGTTTAGGAGCCAGACATCTGAAGTTTTCCGAAATTCCAACAGTCGGCTGTCTATTGATTAAAATAAAGGGCTTTTTTATTAATTTCTAAAAAAGTTGTCAACTCCGGAGCCAACTCCGGAGCCAATTCCGGAGCTCCGGATTTGATTGCTCAACATCGTAACTAGCTCCGGAGTTGATAACTATCCGAGTTTGAATGCCCTAATACATAAGTAGCACTTCTAAAATCTACCCCTGTGTCTAAACGATTCAATTCTGAAATGTATCTGAAATAGGTCCTATAGGTATATTAGGTACCTATGTTTTTCCTTGATCATGGCGACTGAGTGAAGTGGACTAGTGAAAGTTTCCTTCAAAACGACTTTGAATTTAGGTAGATATTAATTACCTACAGTCCGCAGTACACTTATTCTTAATATCTTTCCCCGCTACAAACTCAACAATACATGCAGTGTAAACAAACAAGGAAAAAAGAGGGTGTATTGTATCGTCCCCTGTGCTGGCAGGCTGCCCACAGTTGGCGCGCCGGCCGCCACGTGTGACCTTACCGAGATGAGTTTACTGACAATATTGCACATCCATCGCGCTCCACACACGTTTCACCAAATTCTATCCAACTACGACAACTATTGATCTAACCTAGTGCAAATAAAACTGTCTCTTCAAATTTGGTAACCGTAGCATTTTTATTAAAGACTTAGTTTAAAGTTGTTAGTTTATAATGATACTATATATACTATATAATGACACTAGCTCCAACCAGCGGATTCGTTCGCGTGGTTTAGAAAATTATCGCAAAAGAACGGCGCATTCAAACAGCTGGGTACATGTGCAAAACAACCCTCAGTCGCCTAGATGGCCAACTGACTAAGTATTTTTGCTGACATAATAAGCTTATAACTTTATGGTTTTTCATGAAATTTTGTACATGGAATTGGATAGACACGGGTTTCGGGTTTCGCATATATACTAAAACTAAAGTTGTATACAAAACCTTGCAAAAAACAAGAATGTGTGGTTATTCTGTGTGATGGGATTGGAGGGTTTCTCTAAGATAAAGTTAGGAAATAGGTTTTAGTGGCATTGAGGGTTGCTAGGTTTTACGAAAACCAGTAGCAGACCGTGTTGAAGCCTTTTTGGACATAAAGACGTCGCAATATAGTATATTTTTTTCGTAAGAAAATCATCCAATGACATCCCCAGCTCTTGGGCGGAGCGGGAGAGTGTCAGACTTTTACTGAACAAAACTCCTCTTCCTTGTTTGCTTTCGTTACAGATTCCAGGGCCCCGGGGTTCTCTTTCGCACAAGCCATGGCCCCAGTAGGCTTCGACCCTGACAGGCCCCTACAGATTGCTGACATCTCAGCAAGATGATAGCGATCGAGAGGCGCGCATGGAATACTGCGCGCCGTCATTTGTATGACCCATAAAGCATTTATGATCTGTGGTGGCTACTGCGGTATAACTAGATATATTTATCACATAATATACCTAAACAATAGCATAGCTCCATAAATATTATTATTAAGTTTCCATAAACCTACACAAAGAGGACTCTAAAATCGACATTATGTCAGTGTATTTAGGTCCATATTGACATAACAATATGTACAATATTATAGTTGCCTATAATCTAGTTATAATTAGACCGCAATAACTGAGAATAGAAACGTTTATGGTTAGTTTAAATAATAAATGGGACATCATCATCATTAATATAAACCAATGATATTATAATATATATAGATACAAAGCCCTTTTTTCGGTATAATATAACAACCTCATCGGCAGTTATATTTTTGAGCCGTTTGGGGTTGAAAGTCTCGGGCCGTGGGGTCCGAGTGCTCATGCGCTTTTTAAACAATTATCCAAACGCCTTGTTGACTCTTCGCGTGACCCAAAGACTGGCTTCTACCTGGTCAGAGATTAAGCATTGCCCTGCAACGTGGCAATGCCGCCAGTCTTTTGGGCACACTTCCAGTCGACAGAGATGCGGAGGCAATTTTTTGACGCTATATTTTAGGTAAGAGTTATTGTGTATATATAGTTTTAATTAGTTAAGTGTTTTTATATTTCATGTTCTTTTTAGTTTAAATAAATATTTTTTCAGTTGGGAAAAGGCGTGGAAGTATGACTTTTACGGACTAAAATCAACCCGTGTTTCTCCAGGTGCCATTTATATTCCAGAGTTGCAGAACTCTTTCAGACAATTCCGAAGACCTATACAGTCTACACCCTACAGAGTATTTAGTGTCATCCAGGCTGCTTAGGATCCACCGCAGACGCAGGCTTACGGACGGCAAACCATGAGTAGCTATCCGCCCGGTCTGCCAAGCTGTCGGATGTTCGAAGGAGTTACCATAGCCCTCACAAAAAGGGCAACTGAATGAACATTGTGGGTCAGTAAAAGTCTGACAATCCCACCCGCTCCACCCAGAGTAAGAGAAGGTAATTAATGATTTCCCACGTCAAAAAAGGCTGCCCAGAATGCATTCTTTATAGAACACACCATAATAATGATGACAGGTTAAGAATAATTTGACATTATGCGTGAGAAATTCTTGTTACAATTATTGTGTACAATTGTTAACTATCAGAAGTGCAGAAAAAAATAAGAATAACTCATTTCGTTGCGAGCAATTAATAACTGGGTCGGACGTAGAGAGGTCAGTTTTCATTAACGATGTTATCACTCCATGATTAAGCGTCCAAGGCTTTTGGAAATCGTACATTATTTGTGGATGGATCACTTGTGCAACTCACTGATACAGATCACCCTGGAAATGTTTGCGGTTCAGCTGTGTTCTGAAACACGAATGTGCCACGATGTGAATATGGATCCATAGCTTCTGAGAGCGGCTTCGCCCGCGTCAAATTTGGTTCTCCAAACAAACTTTGGACCTGCCAAATTTTAAGTTTATAGATAGTTTCTGAGATTTCCTGATTAATCAGTGAGTGGTATTTCGTTTTTTTATATACTTACAGGGTTATAAGTTAAAACACCAACCGCCTTACGGGACTGTATTACTAACATCATAATCAACAACTTTTGTTCTATGACTTTTTACATAACATAAGTAATTATTTATTTACCAAAAACAAACCTTCAAGATTTCGTTATCCTATCTAATACATTTCAACTCTGTATTTTGCTATAGCTACCTACGTCTTATGTATGACGTGATGCAAACGCATCAAGAACCCCCGCCACCCGGTCGCGCTCCCATCCGCTATTGTACTATCGCTTGCTTCGCAATTTTTATATAAATATTTAAATTGAACATACTAAACAATTGAAATATTTATATTTTTGAATAAAAATCTAATGAACTTACCTATTAAGCATTCTGTATCTACTACAAATAAATATAAAAAAGAAAAAACAACTTATTAATAACATGTCCTAAATAACTATCGTAGATAGTTAATTTTATGGACAGGAGCATAACTTTTTATAGACGTACTACCCCAGATGTCGGGCTACTATTCGAAATTCTAAGATGGACGCCAAAATAGAGATAATTTCAAACAAAAATCAGGCGTGTGATGGGCCAGACCCCGCCGGATATGTAGCTCTGGACACGCTATTGGTAACTTTTGAGCAATATCATCATGTCCTGCCCCGAATTCAGAGTAAGTCCATTCTGAATGCAAAAAGAAACAATCTTAAAATGGATCTCCTGCACCACGAGCTCTTAACGCGAACCATTTGACGACCTGAACTAAACAGTTAAAGGGATGGAGTTAAAAAGTTTTTTACTGAAAGTACAAGATGATGCGTAAGAGGAGTAACCAGAGCTTGCCTGTGAGAAAAACTTTCGCACAAATAATTTCGACGCTTGCTAATGCAGGAACACAAAGATTACCGAAGCACATATCTACTTATTCTAGTTTAACTGCACATATCTACTTATTCTAGTTTAACTGCACATATATACGTAGGTACCAGTAGGTATAATGATTCATAATAGCTCACGCAGTAGGTGATTTTATTATTGTTATCAAGGATCTAATCATAATTATAGCAGGTATGCTAACGTAACCTGATATTTATTGGCGCGTTGAAAAATTAGCACCATGAGGTGTTGTTAAAATGATCTAGGTATATTACGGCATCATGTTAAAACACCTTTGTTTCTGGTTTGGTTGTTGTATTTGCATCACGACTAATATGTAAATCTCCGTTAAACTTTATGGTGGGCGTAGGTACCTCTCTTCATTTGCCGTTCACTTTAGAAAATATTATTTATATACCAAAAAAAGATTCTAATATTTATTTGTAACAAATTCAACAGTAGGTTTTAGTTTTTGTCCCATTTCAACATTTTAACTTCACCCAAAATGAAATTACATTGTTATTGCATATTGTTTCGCTCAATAAAACAATTTATAAGCCTTTGTCCTTGAGCCTTCTACAACCGGAGCGTTGGATTCTTAACAATATGATCCACAATGTGATGGAACGTGATAGAAGGATGGGAAGGACGCGCCTTCGTGGTGACGTCACGCACGGCCCGGGCCGGTTGATTCATTCACCCGCTGGCGCGTCCACGACCGGCGCTGGCGCGCGGGCAGCCGCGGCCAGGCCACCGATGCGCTTACGCATTCGAAACAAATCGTCTATAACCTCGTCTGCCAATAACCGCACCAACAATGAATAATGCATTCCAATTCTAATCTGCCCACATAAAGACAATAAAAATTGAGGCATGAAGGCAAAGGCAACTTAAATTGGAAATATACTTTTAACATTCCAAAAAATGTGCATTTATAATTCAATTCACGACCAAAAAAGAAAGAGTAGGTATCTGAAATACCTAAGAAGTTTGAGATGTATGTGTGAGTAAGAGCATCGGAATTACGAGACACCTATATCATATTGTGTAATTTTTTTAGAGAACACCAAAGAGTTAAAAGTATGTAAAGCATTTGGCAGTAGAGTACAATTCCAGTGAGGTGTGGTCATCAGCAGCACAGTACAGCACTATGACATTACTGATGACAACCATGATTCTATCCGTGTTTGCGAACCTGCGCACGTCCGACACTGGTGCGGGGCCATCCGGTGCGCATATTCTTAAAAAAAAAAAACCTTCAACATCGTGACTACTCGATATTGTTATTGATTGAACCGTTGCTTGTATGTATTCTACTTGTCACCACACGACCGACGGTAAGTACCTCTACCGATGTTCATGTTAATACCTGCTTGAGATTTTTGAAATCTCGTTCAGGTCGTTGCCCTTCCATTTGCATAGAAATGCCACAACATTTATTATATGATATGAAACAATGACGACGCATCCTGCTCATTAATGTGCAACTAATATCAGTGTCGCACATGCCATGGAAGCATTAATCATTGAGTGATAAAAGGTTCACTGTGGTGCAAATATTACAGCAGTAAATCAATGTTTAGCTGTTATTGTACTGCAAACTGTACATATATCAATCTTCGTTCACTTTAATGTGTAAATTATAAACGTGTCGTCGTAATTATGATTCGTTTCGGACATTAGAGGTTCCTTAGTTTTTTTGACGTTTTCGTCGAATTATTTTAAAGCGTGCAGTAACACGGACGTAAATTAATCACTGAATCACACGGCACCAGCACCGGCTCCAAGAGTTTTTGTAGGATTTCCAATATACATTTATGATATACCGTTCATAATTATTCATAACGACACGGCATGGCGTCGCGCATTTCATTTTTCTTTGTGTTACTGTTACCCCACAATTCAGGTTCTGTTCTGAAAAGGAAATTGCCACGTGAATGAGTGAGGTAATTTTAGAAGACCATGAATAACTTAAATCAATAGCGTCGAACAATATGGCAGTTGTAAGCACCGTGGACGTGGAGGATGACGCGTGACTTCGAGAGGCAGGTGGCAGGTCACAGCCACGCCACAGCCCGCACAGGGCCGCAGGGGTGAAGAACCGACGCGGGACGCCGATAAGCCGCCAGCCGTGTTTACTCGCTCCACGATCATTATAAATCATATACGTAGAGGCAACCTCTGACCCCTCGTTAGCGTTTGATGCTCAGCTCTAATAGTCGACGAAGCGAATCGAAATAGAACCGACTATACGGCACAATCTTAAAAGTACTAAATCATTACGTGACGCAGTTTTGAAATCGAGATAATCAGAGTAGCTTGGCATCAAGATCATTTGTTTGTTTATGCAAGCCATTGTATAAGTTGAATAGAGTTCAACTGGCTAAACAAACCAATCGTAGATATTATATTCATCAACTCGATATATGGAAAGTTGAAAGGCTTCCTTCGCTGTATTTAGGCTTCGGTAAAATGACAGTGCAGCCATCTTGGTATGTTCATACTAATGCAGTGTTGTCAGGTCCACTAAATGAAAATTCGAGATTAAAGATGAAAATAATCGGGATATTAGTATTCAAATCGGGACAACTGTTTTAATTGCCCCAAAAAAAAGCCTGTTGGCGAGCGGGGCCAGAAAAACTAAATGAGGCCGCTTCTTCCAAATAAAATAAAAATGCACTCCATCTCTGAAAGGCTAAGATTTCTTTTCAACATCCTACAGAAATACGACACTTATAATATAAGTAATGCGTACTTTAGTCATATAAGTACGCTGTTAATATATTTTCTTGATGGCGTTTTACCCGTCTAAATTAGCGATCTAACAGACCAAATAAATTAGTGGAAAATCGGGAGCTTTAACGCCCCGTTCAAGGGTTAATCGGAACATATCACAAGACCCCTGAAAATCGAGACTTCCCGCGTAAACCGGGACACCTGGTAACACTAGTTCATACACTAGTCATTTTAAATTAAGTTTTTTTGTGCAAAGATAGGTATAAAATTGGATGCCATAAAGCACAAACAGGGAAAATCAATTTAAAGAAATAATTACTCGGCCAATAGGCTTCATGATTTCGTAAATACCGTGAATCAACTAAACCGCAAAATATACAACATTAAAACACTAAGTACTGGTGAATTAAATCGTCGCCGTCAATTGTTTATGAAATGAGCAGTGAACGCCTGGTGGCACAGAGGCTGACCACATTTCCTGTGATACGGCGACAGGCCGCTGATAACCGCTCGTCAGAGCTTCCGTCCTCGATGCATCTCCGACAACACTCCAATTCTGAAACTAACAAACTCCAATTTATAAATGTATACTAATAAATGCACTTAAAAAAAGAACCTTCCTTAAAAAAACCACCATCAGAAATAACAAGTCAGTTTATGCAGCACACTTATCTTTAAACGCTTTTTACATCTCCGTCTAATTACGAACATTAGTACACGGAAGATAACAGGACTTACAGCAGTTACATACTACTTACAGCTTACATTTACGTTGCTGTATAATAATAAAATGAGCAAGTACGACAGTACCAAGACGATGTGATAAACAAAGGAATGCTCAGTTAGAGACAATAAAGGAAGCTGGAATAGATCGCAAATCATTGAGAATATCTAATATTCGTAGCATGTGGGCCAGTAATGTCGAGTGGCGATAATGCGATGTCATCCGATATTAAGGTCAATTGCCTTACACGATATGTTGGGCTAGTCTTTGATAACACTATTTAAACTGGTGTGCTACCAACGATGTCTATATCAACATGGAAATTGTCGTTACATAACTTTATTGCCGGTGACACCATTTGTACTGTTATTAAAGTAATAAGTGAAGAACTGCACTATTATTCGGCAGTAACTAATAAGCTTTTTGTTGTTGAATGTCATGGGATTATTGGAAACACCAAAGTTTGGACTTATCGAATGAGATCTAATGCGTACTCTTTTGTCTGGATATTTTATTATAGATATAAAGGGTCGCGTTTGACCACTATCTCACCATTAGGTAAGCGATGAAGTGGCCAATGTTGGAGCACGCTTGCCTAGAAGTAACCTATTTATACTCTTGACTTAAACAGATAGCTACCACTTAAGGGGAAGTTGTAGCTATCAGGAAACACTTAAACTCCGGCAGGGAAATTCACTTCTTAGCTCAACGCACAATGAATGGTCTACCATGTACTGGTGGAGCAACGCCGTACATCTAGTGGTTTGATGATGAAACGGGCTTGGTGGAACTGAATTATGCAATTTCAATGCACGGGGAGTGTGCATCGAGAGCAAACATTACCGATGATCATCTTGGCTCGCTTCTCAATCGACTCTAATGCATCAAGATCAACTCGATACCTCTACGCGTTCTCGAGATAAAAGGTCTTGACAAATAGACAGACGGACGGACAACAAAGTGATCGCAAGGTAGGAAGGAGGTACGGAACCCTAAAAATGGCTGATTACATTGCAATACGGAAGCAGTAGAAGGTGATCACAAGCTGATTGTGAGGTTGAACTTTAATATCAAGAATATTCTGTTATTTTCATCAGTGGATTAGATACAATCACAGTTGTAATAGCTCGAAATGTTATTATAATTATCGTAACACCGTGAAGCATGGAGCACTTCTTTTTTTCTTCGTCCAATGATGCTTCTTGCTTCTCTTGTGAGTTGATTGGTATTAGATATGGACAAAAACTGGTTTTAATTTACCTGCATCTGACCAGTAAGTAAATTAAACTAGAGGGATTTATTCCCGTGTTTATTCTTGCGTGGCTTTTTTAAATCGAATGAGGGGATAACCTTCTATACGTATCTACTTAACACGCAATCATTTTCAACAATAATAACAACGAATCTAGTTATCTTGTTTTACGTAATGGTTCTGAATCATCGATTCAAAGATCAGCCGATTGCTGTAGCTATGCGTTTCAGAACTATTCCGATTATATTAGAAAATTTACCAAGAACCGGTGCAATCGAATCAAAATGTCAATGAGTTCGTACGTAGTTTAGAATTACACACCAAAAATTCACTAGAATTTGAAAATTACTCATTCAACTTGCGGTTTTCCGCACCGGCGAATGCTCTGGACAAGTGGACAGTTTGATTAGAATGTTAGCCATATGATTCCAATGGGCACTAAGTTTTGACAGGGTAACTGATCGCTAGATTTGATTTACTGAATGAATTGTCCAAGTAAAGAACGTATATGCAGACATTTCATTGTCACTAAATCAACCTTGTCAAAAATGATTCATTCTTCATTTACTAGCACCGCGCTACTCCACATACTAGCGTGATGGCGTCGAATCTACACCACATCCGCTTTCTTTGTCGCACTGAAGTGGAAGTCGTCTCGGTCGATCCATCATAGGTGTCGCGCAATGGCGCCGAAGAACTGATGTCATGGTCACGCGCGCTTGCGTCACACGGCAGGCGCGGGGGCAGGCGGCCGCGCCCGGTGGCTACGGGCGTCCGCGCGGCCCCAACGTTCGGGCGGCCACGGCATCGCGAGGCCGCTCGTGCGCCAGCTATTGGCCCCACTGCACTGACCACTCATCTGGCTACTGATAATCTAGGTCAATAGGGCAATAATGGAGTACCTTCAGGCGAGTATTTGCTTAAACTTGATATTGATGCACTTTACTTGTGATAGGTACTTACTTACAATAATTTTCGGGTCTACAAAATAAACTAGAATGAGGAAAACCCTTGAGTCACGAGGGTATTGAGATGTACCTAATAGTTATACAAGTTTACGAAGAAACGTTTTCTTAACTTATAAGTTAAGAAAACATCTATTGTGGAACACAAATTCATTATTGGATTTGAGTTATGGACGAACTTCTACACATATCTACTGCTTCGTGTTCCCTAAGAAGCCACCAAAGTGACGTGGAAGTATCGCGACCACCGATAAAAGATGTTTACCGTAGATAAACTTGCTATGTGGACAGTGTGGACACTCCCGGTTCCAAAGGAACTTTATAAGAAGAATAAATTAAAGGGACTGCATAAGCAAACACGCCAAATATGGACGAACAGGATTAATTTTAGTACACCATCGACGGTAGCGGCGCAGCTCTGCATAATAATTCAAGGCAGTATTAATTTATTCGCGTATTATAGAGAACTGGTACACGCTGTTTATAAATGTCTATTAATAATTGTGAATATTGATTTCAAATAAAAAAATACTTACAAGTACATATTTTTGCAGTTAGCAACCGACGTCAGTACAAAATCAAAGTCTGAATTGGTAATTGAATAAACGCATAGCGACGTGATGCAAATGGATCAAGGCCTAACAGTTCCGTGCGCTAACGGATTTTCCAATAATTGAACCCCAAACTACCATTAAACACGGATACTACTGCAAACGAGCTTTGACAGTGCAATACGGCAGTTTCAAAACTGATACTGTTTTGGGGAAAAGGTAAAAAATAAACTGTGATAAGTCATGATGTAATTTATGTAGTCAGGTAACATCAGTCTTTCATGCTACTCGCCTAGAGCAATGCTTGCCTGGCTGGTACAGCGATCTGTGTGAACAGGCTCACCAGTAGTTCATACCTTAGTTGGTAGGTGGTGCTGCCTTTCGTGATTCTTATAATAAACGTGTGGACTTCCTCTCGATTAATTTCTTCTCCTTTGCGAGTAAAAGGGAAAGTGTTTGATGGATATGAAACATTTATTACTTTGGATATACATATGTTGGTGCCTTTCATTATCGTGTGGTAAAAAGTAGGTATATGGCAGCAAAAACCACACAAAAACCACATTCGTTTCTGAAAAATACATTCCCAATTTTATTTTGAATGCCCGTGTACCAGACTGGATTCACATCAGTTTACACTGACACGCGTAAACAGCGGAGACGGATGACGGGGCCCGCGAGCCCGCCGCCCGCGCCCGTCCCACGACCCATTATTTAAATCCCTCTGGACGTGAGTTCCATTATCCCCCTGCGCCAGCACTAGCCCTTGAGTGAGTGGACATGACGGACCGGCAAATACGATGCGGATGAACAAAGAAAATAGCCCTTTTTCAGGCCAAACGACTCTTCTCAACTTTGTCGGAAAATGTCGAAACGAAAAACGATATTTGCATGCGCATTGTTCAACATACAATCTGCTAGGATCATGACCGAGGCCCGGAGACGTTGGGTCATTTACTTTGAAGGGTTTTGTCTGATGGCGCTCTGTAGTAATTAATCAGTAGTCGGTCCGGTGCACGCTGCGGTGTCGCCGGTGTAGAATGAAGACCGACTCTATTTACAACTTCCTTTGAAGAATTGGTGGCCATGATACGTAAAAAGGTTAAGTATGGATGAAATTAATATTAATATACTGGAAAGTTTTATTGGAATTAATTTTATTCTGGGAATATTATATATTAAAATATGCGTACCTATTTATCTAATCGATATGCAATTAAAAATAAACGTCATTAGTAATTGCGTTCTTATCCAGTCCAGCAGATGCTTTACTGTAGGTACTATTATCATTAAATGGTTATTAAGATATATCTAATTTAGCAAATTATATTTATATTAGCAAAAATATCGTAATCGTAACTACCTAAGCTACGCGATGATACTAATTAGTGACCAATCATTAAATTATATTCATTTAAATTATGTAAAGGAAGGAAAACGTGTTTGTAAACCCAAGTTATTTCCAATAAATCCATGCGTAAATAAAATCCTTACAAAGATAACCTTAATGGTATACACGCCTACCTACTTATTATAATAACTGTACCCATTATAGAGACCAACCATTTAAAATAAGTTAGGTACACGATGTGTGAAGTGAACTTTTCCCGTATTCAGGGAAAAATGTTTTTGGATATCATTAATTCCATAACTCATTATTGTACCTACTCGTACTGGCACAATGATGAGCACTTACTGGTAAGGGTAGGTAGTGACTAGGTAGGTATACATTTTTTTCTGATTTCTGATCATTTTATCTGCCAGAAAGAACCAAAGTCGAAATAGGCCTACATAGCTATTTGTAACGAGAACCCCATACAAATCGGAGTAGTAGTTTTAGAGACATACAAGCACACTTACAAGCCGGATACAAAACCCCCTTTTTTTAAATCAGTTAAAAAAAGTCACTAGACTTGGTTTAAATGTCTGTTTGTGGCCTAGAAAAATATATTCCATGAAGGACCTCACTGAACACAACAGAGCTGGAATCCAGTGCTATTGTGAGATGGTACCACAATTGAGATAAGGAGTAACCTGATAGATTCTTCTCTCTCAGTCCGTGTTTATCTTTCAAGGGTTCCTCTCGATTGTCTCGGGGCCTTCATAATCAATACTCAATCAACAAAGATCACAAATACACACGACGCATAACAATTGGCATTATTCACCTATGTTTTTATTAAACATGGAACAGTAAACATAAAATAATTCAACGCCACGTCAAATTATCAGGTACCGTCGTCGGCGTCATTTGGTCGCCATAAAATCACCATGCGTAATGTGTATTGGACGACCGTATGTTTACTAACGTGTGTACAAAGATCATCGCCTCAATATTTAACGTTTAACCTTGAAAACAATGAAGGGCCGGTCACTGGGGTGTCCGGAGTCACGATATATTGAATTGTTTAAAATACCTTGTTAACCTTTGAACATTACCACTCATGCCTATCGATCCGCATTAAGATTCGAAATGCTTTTTTTTACCTCCTTTCTGACTTACAATTTGTACAAGATACGTTGAAATCCGTAGGTATTCCGCACAACAAGCGGTTTGCATAATAATCCATTGTACTCTAGGAAATTAGGCCACAGTATGTTCGTCATCTGCCGGCGAAAAAGCGGCCAACGAGTAAAAACAATGTTAGAATTAATAAACCAGGTTAAATTCTTCGAAATTGGTTTAAACCTCATGTTACAAGATGCAGTGCTCTTCTTCAAACTAAGGTAGGTACTCTGGCTCTCGCTATGTAAACGCTCGTGTAATTATTTCTTGCAGAACTTCTTAGTACTTGTAAGATAATGTTTTTATTTTCAAAACTGAAAAATATGACATCTAGAATTTTCATTACAAGTAACATAATCCACAAACTTTTTTCGATTTCCAGATTCTTAGATAGAACAAAGTTAACCTAAGTTTTGTTCTGCCTGCTTGCTTACTGTAATCTGTTTAAGTTTTTAAATGACATTCTCATTCTGGTTCATCTTCTCATTTTTCGCAAGAACAAAAACAACGTGGTCAAGGCGAGGTAAGCAAAAGTGTTTCAATTAGTAACATTAGCGGTTAGCGTTAGGTGCAGCTGTTCGGAGGGCACGGGGCGTAGGCAGGCGGCGGGCAGGGCTCGGAGACTCGAGCGACAGTAATTATCGCGGCCGTGTCGACGACTCGGAGGAGAGCGTTCACCCCAGGGGTCGCACAATACTCAACTGTCGGGATCGCGCCGCGGCTATCACAAATCTGGGACGACTGCACGCATGCACTCGTCTCGTACGCGCTCCTACTCCCTACTGAGGCCCTGGTACCCGTACACTGCCACAGTGCGCAACCGACGACGCTAACTTCGTAATTGGTCCTTAGTAGGTTTTCATGTCATTCGCCACCACGATGCATGTCACCGTACAATGATACCTATGATACCTAATGTATCAAGAATAATCTGTTGTGACTTGTAAAGTATTTTCTGCTAACGCTCGTCTACTGATATGGTAGTAACAGAGCAACACACTACACAAGCTTAGACCGAGACTGCTCTGAGAGCTTTCAAACTTTTATATTCCTTACAAATTTTCCGTAACATATTAGGCTTTTCAACACACTTGTTCTGGAGACTCCAATTAGACCAATTTTAGGATCTCTAAAATGAATATAAAAAAAGGTTTATTAATTGTTTTTAACAAATTAACATCTTAGTGTCGTTCTGTACCATTGACATGAGTCATCGGCTTTCAAGTAGCGGATCAGTAACCGAAACAAACATAAACAGTTTTTAATGGCGAACCGCATTCAAAGATGTGAATGTACAATTTGAAAATTGAAGTTCGTCTATTAGCTTTTGGGTCCCGGCGAGGTGGCCGACGGGATGCACCCTTTTACACTAGAATAGGTACGGCTAATTTTCCACTAGCATGGCTCCTCGGCATTCTGTGCCGGTCGAAGGCGTCACATGAAGGCTTGTGTTTGTGACAACGTGGGGATCAAGCTAGTACGTGTGTAGTTGTGTAGCTAGTGTTTGATAGGGATATTATAATGGGTAATTATGCAGGTTGGTGCGTGCTATAATGTCGCAAGTCGCGCTCGGAGCCGCTCGGAGCCACTCGGCGCTGCTAATCGCGCCAGCCGACGTCTCACGGCCGACAGCCGCCCACTCACCGCTTAAACCCATATAAAGTATTCGGAGCTCAACTGCACAATAATATTCATATTTTTATACAAGCCAGTGAAGCAATATGCTAATTGAGAAACAATCACCTACTGATATATCCTTTCGAACAAAGTAATCACGTTGAGTCTTGTTGAAATACTCTTATTTATGTTATCTATGTCGCTGTTCATTACGGTTATTGCCATTCAAACGACTCCAGAGAGTGTTTTGAAACGAAAATGCATAATATTTTGGTGTTCGACCGACGCGACGTTTCGGTTTTGGCCGCAATTACGTTCCACGTTTATTCGAAAATGTATAATTATTCGAAAAAAACTGTTTCTGTTCTGGCGTCAACTAGAATCTGAGCCGAGGAATCGAAATGGGCACATCCTTTTTACGAAGTACTTGGGTAGGTATATATACTTAGTGACCGTCAGCCGGAATTCTCTCTACAAGTGTCCGTTGTTATAGTGCAGTCTTGTGTCAACTTTGTTCAAGTCATAGCTGACTCATCAAGGTTTTTGTTTTTATGGCTCACAGGATGCATGAATCTTCAGACCTCATACTAGTTTAGACTTAAAGAAGTTCTTTGTAATGGCAAAATCTTTAACAGCTCAAGCTTTCGACATTCCTAATTTAGACTGTTCATTCTGAAACACAACATATACTAGATATATACACATACGTACATATCTTAGCTTCATTATGACTACACATTCTTTAGAAAGCTGACGTTCATCATTTCATGGAACGCAACCGTTTATGTGGTGTAGCCACATAGCGCAGTACATGGTAGGCAACCTAGCATTGTTCTAGACTTCAACTAGTCTGTCAACATTCCGACTGTGGCAGTCAGGCGTCGGCTCGGACAGGATCGCGGGCGACTGGAGGCGGCACTATCACCATATAAAACTGAAGGCAATGATCTACATACAAACGGGCCCCGTCCGCCACCCCTTGTTATGAACTCGATTGTGCTCAAACAATAAGTCATTACCTCTCGCGATTCCCGCGATCTCGGCAACTCCTACGTTGTGACAGTGTCAGTGAAAGCTTCCTAGTTTGTAACACACGAAATTGAGACTATTATTTACCTTCGTCACCTCACAATAGGCTCTTCCTTTTCTTTGTACACCTTAACTGTGTAATAAAACAATTTAAACTTTCTGACAAATAGCTTGGGCACCTAAACAATCAAAATCAGCTTTTGTAGAAAGTTAACGTGTACTTGAGTTTGCACGATGTTTAGGCTACGAGGTAAAGAGTTCTAATTGAGTGTGGACTACGGACTGCCGAATTATTTGCACATGCATCCGCTGCAAGTTTTGAAGCTAACATGGCTTTAATGAATTAGTCATACCTACCATACCAAACATGCAACATTTGCCTTTCGTGGAATACGAAGGTATTCGATATAGGTGTTTATCTAATTAATTAATTAATTATTTAGTTAATCCTTAATCTATCTATATATATAAAAATAAAACCCGTTTTCCGTTGTCACGACATAGCATGAAAACGGCTTGACCGATTTGGCTGATTTTTTTTTTGTTGTGATTGTTATTGTGAGGAAAAGGTTCTTATGGAAAAAAATAAAAATTAGGGTTGTGTAGGGTAGAGTAGGGAAGGGTAGAGTAGTAGGGTAGAGTAGGGTAGAGTAGGGTAGAGTAGGGTAGAGTAAGGTAGAGTAAGGTAGAGTAGGGTAGAGTTGGGTATAGTAGTGTGGAGTAGAGACGAGCGGGAGCGAAGCCGCGCGGGCAAAAGCTAGTAATATTATAAAAGCGAAAGTGAGTTTGTTTGTTACGCTTTCACGCCTCAATGGCAAAACCGATTTTGATGAAACTTAGTACACGGATAGACCATGTCCTGGAATAGGACATAGGATACTTTTTATCCCGGAAGTATGCTCCCTTGGGATAATTTTCTGCTATCACGCGGGCGAAGCCGCTGGGAGCAGCCAGTTAATTAAGAGACATTGTAATATGTCTTAACAAAAAATAGAAACAAGAATGCTTCAGTTATGTTATTCCCATAAATGCTTGATCTAATTAATTTCCACTGGATTTGCTTGCGAGATTATTAACTGTCGAAAAAATGTGTAATTTTGTTTACAATGAAACAGAAAAGTTCGTTACTTTAAAATCCATCCATAATTATCATGTCTAAACCACATATGTGAACTACTATCAAATCAAGCCATCCATTGAGGTCGCAGTAATAAGAAATAGTGTCATGTCATTTACCTGATATACTCTTTACAGAAGGTTATCGACCTCTACTATCTTCAGTTGCCCTATTAGTCCACTCAGGCAATCACTATCTTTCGATTAAAGCACATTATCATTAACTTTTTATTTGCCCTTAATACTTATCGAGGAACTCGTAGCCAAATAAAAGTCAGCCCGTAGATGGGACTCACCACAAACCACAACTACTCCGAACCTTGAAAAGTACGATGAACTGTTGGTTTCTCCCGCCCTGGGGTTGAGCGAGAGGGCGTAGCAGACTTTTACTGGCTTAAACTCACCTGCGTCCTTCAATTACCCTTTGCGTACCATAGGACCACGGTATCCCTTTCAAATTCCCTTGCCCCAGTAGTTATCGGTCCTAGTAAGCCGTAGAGGCCTACTGGGCTCAATCCTTACCGGGCGACCGGACGACGAGCCACCCATTGCTCGCCGTCCGCAAGCCCGCGCCTACGATAGCCGGGGATTGTCCTGTGTGATTGGTTGTGTTGCCGCGGCCGTGAAACGCAACGAGCAACTGATTGAATACAGGAGGGATCAGTAAAATTCTGAGACACTCTCGCTCCACCCAGTGCGGGAACAGTTATTTAATGTTTTCCTATTTCAAAAATAAAGCTGTTGGTTCCGACCGTCAGTTAAAGTTCCACAGTCGCTATGGGTAAAAAGACAGAAAACAGACACCACTCTTGCCAAAGGGTTCTGTTTTTCCCAGTTACTGGGCTATGGATGCAGAAACAGGCAGCCATCAGCTTAATCAGCTTCATAATGCCCTTACTGCTAAGTGAGACTCGTCCTCTAGGAGAGGGAATAGCCCGTAATCCACCAAGCAGTCCCAGTGCGGGTTGGTGATTCGAATATTTGATTCTAGGACATAGTTTCCTCACGATAGACACAAAACGGAAACGGAATAGCCAGTCAGTCCACATAAAATAAAATTTTACTGAATCGGGTAAAGGGTCTAATACACTACGCGTTATTCAGCACATGCGATATTCAGACTAGTCTTATTTTTCATTCATAGTAAGACCCTTATTATACACTACGACACGACGCGACATCGACTAAGACCGTCTGCATATCGAATAGCGTAAGAGGCCCTTAGGACTGGAAGCAGAGCTTAGCATAGTTGGGGAAACCGCTGTGTAGACTGATTGACTTATCGTATGTCGTTACAAGTCAACGATAACAACATTGTGGAGGCAAACCAATCAACTGCGCCTTCCGCACTACAGTTTTAATTGATTTTTCACGTTGTTTCCTTCTTTAGTATGAGGATAATTTACACTTAAACAAAGAGACTGCATTTACACAAGAAATAAGATGCAATGAATACAGACAGAGACAAAGTATCGGATACAAACCGCAAAGAAAATAAAATAACCCTGAAGAACCAGTCAGAGTTATCTATCATAATAATAACCAATCTGATTAGTAGATGCTAATTAGTAGAGAAAATAGGGAGGTACGTTCTACTCCTAAGGGTCATTGCAAGCGAGTTCAGAGTCAAAGCGAATCGACGCGTTGATCTAAAAGTATAAGCCTTTTAATGTTCCCACTGCTGGGACTCGGGCAACCTCCTTTCTACACACACGTCTTCGAATTTTTGGTTTTAAGACATGCCAGTTTCCTCACGTTGTCCTTCACATTTTTTAAGCGCAGTGGTGATGAAATAAGCCTAGGCTGGGTTTGAACCCGCGATCTACAACTCATAAGTCGGGGGCGGGCCGTTACCACTCGGCCACCAATGATCTAAAAGTAAATATTTCAAATTGACCTTTATGTGAACAAGAAAAAAAAAGTCGCGCTAATTCGTGCGTTCGCTACGGAGTACGCGATTAGACCTACATTCGTGTAACTTCGCTTAATTTGCAAAGAATTTTGATTTTAAAGTAAATAAGTTTACTACACACAGGAGACTTTCTCTCCGAAACGAAAATTCGTAAACGAACGTTTAAACAAAGTTTCGTTAATGAACTTACATAGTTTATTTTTGGACACGCACAAAAGTTTAGTCAACACTTTAAACTTCAACATTCGGTAGTGTTGAAGTTCTACATATCAGTTTATTGTAAACTACAATACACTGATTATAGAATATTGCATTAGTTACCTATTTATCAATCTTTATTACAGACGATGTACCTAATACGAATATTTAATTTTATTGAATTACTTACAACTATTTTTTCAGACCTTTTCCTGAATCTGCCTCTGGTAGAATCAGTTAATGACTCTCAACTGTCAAGCGTCTTATTTTATTTAGCTACTGTTTAATTTTTGTAATTTATTGACTTTGTCTTAATAATTTTAATGTATTTAATTAGGTTTCATTTTGATGTTATTTTATTTTGTAGATGTTGTAATTCTGAAAATGGGTATTCATTTGACCTGAATAAAAATTACTATTATTAAGTTTTGAACTTTTGGAGTTGGAAACACTACTTATAGGACAGGTACGTTTAGATTAGATACATAAGCAGGTACCTACCCTATGTATATAGAATATGTATATGTATAGTGTTTGGACGGCCTGTTTGTTTGGGCGCCGCACCCGCCACGCTCCGCCTATACACAGCTTCATAAATGCGTTAATTAATCATAGTACAACATCGCCTAATTCCAACAATATCACTGGCCTAATAATTGTGCCCTGTGATGAAACAGTTATCATTAGATGTTTGAATGTTCAACTACCTATTCATGTAACTAGCTCTGGGTTTCAATAATGATTGGGCGTTTCCCTTCACAGCAACAACACAACATGTATAATCATCAATTTCTTAATGATTAAAAGAGGTTATTACCAACCAATTAACTCTCTAATATACGATTAATAACAGATGTATAGCAATAAATGCGTGGTAGTCGTGGTGGATGACTTTCCTAACATGCGTTCCCCGCACCATCCAGTGACTGTTCATGTTTAACACACAGTAAACGCTTCACTAAAAGAAAACAAAACCCCACCCTCGAGCGTGTTTGTAACGTCTTTATTGTTCAACAGATTAGTGACCAAAATTAGTCGGTTGCGGGTAGTTTAAACAAGGGAACGGAAGAAGAGGGGCGGCGAGGCGGCGAGGCGGCGCGAAAGGAGTGGAACGCAAATAGCCACGTGACCCGGCCATTGACTCGCCTTATCCTAATCCGTCCCACTACTCCAGTTCAGAGGAGGGCTGAGGACGCATCACTCCCGAATCCGCTCGCTCCTATTCGAGCCGCTCTACGTATACATGAACTTTCACATGACCTAATACCGCAGCTGCGAGCTGCCAAACGAGCATCTGTGCACTCACAAACACTACACTATGTTAATTCTGTGACTGAGCTAACAACACCCGCCCAAACGCTGCAGCACTACACTACACATTAATTGTTCGAATACGATATAAAACTTATACGAGTAACAATAATTTATATCGCACATCAGAAACAGATGTGAATGCTGCGGCCGCTGCCGAATGAAAATAAATATCTCCTCATGGTCTATGCAAACAAACACATCAACCTACTTTTATATTTAGATCGAAGGTACTTGAAACTTCGGTCATTCTTCCGCTACGGCAGATGAATCCGTTTGATTTGTATGTCTTCAGTTATGATGCTGGCGCTACACCTGCGAGCTGCGTCATTACGCGTCATTCGCGATCGTAAACATTATACGTGAAATAGGCAAGACTAATGTAGCTATATATTATACTTTAAATTATATTACCAAGCTCTACGTGATACTATTGAGGTCTGTTAAAAGGGAAGAACACAAAATAGATTTTCCTCAATAAGAAATAACCACGATTGTTCCTTTAAAATTAAATACCTCAATAGAACTACAATGTGCAATGACTTCTATCATAGCAATTTAATTATTATTTATATTTATACATGACTTAGAGGTTTACAAAATCTTGTTTTTTCGATTTATCACAAAAAAAAACGCTTTCAGTGCTTACTACATTCTTATTACAAAGAAGAACTTAGTCGCATACATTAGGCAACGCAAGTGTCACACTAAATAAATAAAAAAAAAAAGTTTCAAAATCACAAGATTATAATGAAACTCTTACGCAGGATTTCCTGTCCATGTTTCTATTGGAGTGCACTGTACCTCTCTGTATCCTTATTTTTTCAATCTTATTACGGGCAAAGAGGAAATACCTCGATTGCATAATGAACCGTATCCCATTCGGGCAACCCTTTAGTACGCTCCGAGCCTAATGCCGGATTATGGTAATGTTCTTGTGGCGAGTGTGGTGACCACCGGAACTCTCTGACTGACTGACGGCTCCTTGCATGAAATACTGCATTTAAAAACATAACTCTGACTTTGCTGTCGCGCAATCGGATTTAAATAGGACCTCATTTATATTTTGATACAGTAGAGCTTGTGTTCAAAAATACTGGTATGCATTGGTAATGCTGAAAGTTAACTCATCTATTAAAACTGTCGTAATCGACAACACTTGACTAATGAATTCTGAACTAATCATGAACAAAAGAAAGACAGAGAAGCTGTTTTAGGTACTTATTAATGCAGTCTCAGACATATTCTTAGATAGTGGTCTGAGTGAGTGTAGACAAGTTGAGACGCTCAGACAATGAGCGGCTGGCGACGCCTCCGCACGTCGCTTGTTGCAGCTCCACACAGATGTAGGACGTGAAACTTGTCAATCAGTATCAATATCACTGCTACAAAACTGCTTATTGTGAAACATAACCGCAATATTAAAAAAAATACAGTACAGTCAGCAAGGGGAGCGCTCCGAAATCCGAGCAATCAGACGCACACTTTCAACTCGGGGTTCGCACGCCTTGTTCTAAAACAATGACTCTCTTCTTTTTGTTTTCGTTCAGACGACCTTTGTTTATAATAAACAATATCGCGACTTAAATTAAAGAAAACATACAGAATGACATTTTATTTCATTTCTTTTGCAATTTAGACATTCGTATTAGAATGTAATCCTGCGCCTGTAGATAGGAATTTCAGAGATCTATCAAACGAATTATTCGTATTAAAGTTTTAATAATCGTAAATGGCCCGTGAAACTATTCAGCAACAAACGCAAGGATTCCGCCATGTTCCCACGTCCGCGGATTGGTTTTCGTCAGTGCGCCTGACGCCTGTGCCCATTACGCCCAAAATACACGCCACGCGAGCAACACCCGCTTAAAAAGCGTGTCAATCAATTTACATTAGGCTTGTGATGATGGCGCTATAAAGAACTAGTGCGTGTAAGTTCGATCAGTAATAAATCGATCACTGGGACGTAATCGGGTTCTTGTAGTTGGGTGTTATCCGTCATTCAATTAGATATTTGGGAGAACAAACTTGTCGAGCCGTTAGCGCAGTTGATGGTTGCCACACTGTGTTCAGTGCTGTGCTGCAAGTGCGTTATGTAACGTAATTGTGTGAGATAGCACGCGTGACATTTGCGCGGTCGAGGAGCCTCCAGCTTCGCCCCAAATTGACTTCTGGCCTTCGCTTCGCTGAAGTGGCACAGCCGCTCCACTCATACGCCTTTTATGATACTTATCTGAGCAGCCGGCGGCCGCGCCATTCGACACCGAACACTTGCAGTGCTCATGACCGCTATAACCTGTCATCTCTACACAACACACCACTTGCATCGTATTGTCTACTTTCTAATGTGTGTGGCTGATTGCGACTGTTATTAACTACTTACATTGATAGGATGAGAAGAACACCTGCAAAGGAGCAGTTTTCTCTCTCACAGTGCTTAGAGCGATTCTATAAGTCTTTATGAAGTTCTATCGAAATCTTTATAAAGGATTAGATGACATCATATAATCGTATTATCGCAATCGCGATACAGAATGAGATGCAACGTAGCTGTAGTGTGCCTACCTTCAGGACGATGTCACCCAAAACCGTCGCATATTAGTAATGACGATGAATCCATACCATGGTATTGCACAATTCGCGTCGAGTACGTGTGCCGCCCTGATCTGAGCTACAAATGACTGCGTAGTAGTAAATCATCCGCGCACCTGTCACTCGCATCACAACATAAAGCCTGTTTTCAGAATAGCGAACCTAGAGGACTCGAACTGTGCTATCGTTAGCTCGTTCGCTACTGAATCACTTGTGTCGTGCATTGCAATGCGACTGACGGCCTTATGGAACAATGCAGTCGAAACGCGCGTCTGTATCGCAACAAAAACTTGCCGTGGGCGAACTGCCTAGGGGCCAAAATAAAATGTAGTATGCAATTCTAGGCATAAGAACTGCAGACATTCAATCACTCGCTCTGTTATAGATATTTGATTTATCTATTAAGCGATTTGCTCATTTATGCTTACTTAACATAGGAGGTTCGAAAAACCGGCTTTAGAAAACGAGAACCGGTTTCGAAAATATATCAATTGAAAGCCCTCGCCCCTCGTCGCATGTATAATGTTATTGTAAGCTCAGCCGCGCAACACTTGCGACACTGCTGAGCCTGTTACGTGACAGTTTGTCGCCACCAGACCTGCGCCCGCGCCGCAACCTGACCCACACTCGTCCACTTACACGCTATACGGCATCATCATTCATTATATATGTAAATCAACTTATAGGTACTTATACCATCCTGCGGTACATATTTCTTAAACATAGGTCACAAGACACTGACTCACCATCAAAGAAATATCTTTTAATACTGTGAATAATGTAATCTTAACACCAAAAGAATCAAGTTACAAACACCGTATTTTTATATGTTGACCATTTGCATAACAGCCCACAAAGTTACTGGTATTGAAAATGTTGTATAATCGTTTAAAAATGAACAGTGAGTCGAGTGTGGCAGGTAGCCACACTTGATTTGAATATGCAACTTCTTGTTTATTTCCAAATTCATTCATGAACTTGTCAATGGATACGTCACGATTATAGGCCTGTTAAAGTATCAGATTCTTAACAAGTTCAACTAAGTGTTTCCATGAGTGTGACATGTTTGAGTAGATAAATGTATCTAGCTAAGTGTTTATGTTCAGAACGCCCTTGGTAACTTCCTTGTGTCCGATACTCTGTACAAACAACCGATCATTTCCAGCATTTGTTTATGGTTTTCCTTTTGAGCGTCACGTGCGCACGCGCACAGTCCGTGTAAAAATCGAATTACCGTTAGACATGTGTCATCGCGTCCTCGTTACGGCCGCAGCCACTCTGAGGCAAACCTGTTCTTGCATTCATACCCTTATTATGCCTTGGTACAATTACCAAATTCGCAACTCAGAATGCTCCAACATCAAGTCATCAATGTATAGATACTCACAGTACATTAGCGACTCATGGCGATGTGATGACATCTAGACCCCAAATGCTATTGTCATCGAACGGTTTACTGTAAACTATTCTACATTTTAAGTTAACTACACTATCATTGATTTCACCTTGAACTGAATTAAACGGTTCTATTTATGTACTAACATTATATCTATACAAGTATAGTTGTAAATTGTATTATGAAAATGGCATCAAAGTTTAAACATGGAATTTAGGTCTAAACCCATTAACAGAAGACATATTTATAAGCGGTTGTGTTGGTATTGAATTTGTAATAAGAACTAGAATGATGGTGGAACCAAAATTACCTATGATTACAGAGATGGTGTTTATAGCGACAGATGTATGTATCATCTGTTTTCAGAGGCGTGTGGCCGGACAGGCGGACACGGAGCAGATGACGTGGAACCCGTGCCAACAGACGGCACTTACTGTTGTTCAGTTTACGATCATCAAACCGCCTAATTGCGTTGTATTACACGTATTTAACAGCAATGCTAAGATAGCTCGAACATCAATAGCCACTTATGTCGAGTAAGAAACTTGAAATTTTGTATCTCCGACCTTCACTCAGGATGAGTAGAAAAACTACAAATTAATCAGAATTAGCACAATGGCACCAGTATATTTAAAGTTAATATCCGTTCAGGTGTAACACTTACAAGAACTTAATATAGCGGATATTGAAGATGCAACGTTGATAGGTGCATCTTTTCCCTGCACATCATACTTTCGTTCTAGTAGCCGATATTCGGAGCCGGTTCCACATAATCGCAGCAGCGGAAATCGAAACTCCGCGCTATCATACTCCTACAAGCTGAAACAGTCGGATTTACAGTTAAGATTCTTTTGACCCGTACTTCGGTCATGGTGACAATAGAATCTATTCATAATAATCACCACCACATCTGAGCATGGCATACTGTCGTTGGGTTTTAACTACTTCTAGCCTCAATAAAATGTTTATATTGTTGGTACGTTCTAGATAAAATCTAAGTGGACAACAACAATATCTGCTGATATGGAATCAATTGCGATAAGATACTGGCAGCAGAAAACAGTGTCCGAGTTTCTCAGGAAGATACTATTCAACTGTTTTAATTACCGCTTTATTAGTCGTTCGGTCGTTATCATGACGGAGATTATTCAAATTAATTTGATTAATTTATAGCCGAAAAAGTCGAACGTGTTTCTATGAATTACGAAATTGAGGTAAACCAGTGAGGCACCCTTCTAACTTGTTGGAATCAAGTACTTGTCAGTAGCATAAAAGGACGCTCATGTGAGCTCCTACCTCCTATCCTATTTCGGCCTTTGAAGTCTTTTTTAATGTAGGGCCGTAGGGTGCGGTGGTTTCTTTCCTACTGGAAAACTAATGACTAAGAATTATGGTCAATTTTATTCGAACATTGATAAAATAAAAACACATCTGATGAGGCAATATTGACACTAAATACCTACTACTGGGTTTTTCTCAAAAACATGATTGTTCACGAGCATTGACGACATAGAACAAACAATAATAATAATGGTCGTTCGAATGAAACTGACCATACCAAAAGGTGTGAAATTGTTTCTCAATCAATGCAATGACTATGAGTAAGAACAGAAGTGGTAAAATGCAACGTCAACTTACTGGGTGACCCTTCTGGGAAATATGTCATTAATTTATTCAGTGAAATGCACAAATGACAGACTATGACTCAACCGTAATGACGTCGGAGACTGGACTTCCAAGGTAAATAGACTGGGTGATTAAGCAGCACACCGACTTATCGTACAAACAAACGTACCAGTTACCGACCATCGTCACTTTCTAAAGATAAATGTTAATCATCACCCGGACGTGGAACTTAAGTCTAAAAGCAACAATAACAATTAATATATCGCTGTTGTGGCTACCGGAATGTTCTGGTTCAATGGAATAGTAAAATACCACGTTTGAACTTTCAAAATACTCATTTTGAAGACATTGTAGAGAGCTCTAAATACTCGCCTATGTATAAGTGTGCATCTGTGCACGTACTTACCGATATTTGCTTATGTAGTTTTTTCCTTGACAATCGATATCGAGGAGACGTCATCAGCGCGACGACAGTCTGGCTGTAAATGTAAACATTGATATAGAGGGTATACATTTGCTGACAAATCATCAGTTCCTACATAAATCGCATCCAATCAGTCATTTCCCATTGAATCATGCAGAAGCATGCACTAGATAATAAGCGTGTTACAGCTTAGTAATCTTCCATCCATTCATTCCAATCAGATGAAATCAGCATAGTTACAAATTGACAACATCTTGCGACTACTTAGTATTCATAGGAGTCCTGCATAGAAGATGAGAATTTTGGATGGAGACAGTCACGGATTAGAGCATCTGCCGTTAGCCTTTACAACTACATGTAAATATAATTAAATCCACTGCTTTTATCATCCTTATCTTATCTTTGATGTTGGGGGAATACTAATATCCATATATACATCTTCAGATTTATAGAAAGAATATTTTCTTTTTATTGAGATGGTTAAACATGAAATAACTTCTTCCGCTTTGAATGGAGGGAGAGGACGTGACAGAATTGTACTGACTAAAAACCATCTGTGTTCCTTCAGTTGCCTTTTGCGTTCCAGGGTCACGGTAACTCTTACAAACATCTTCAGCCAATCTATCTAATATCAATATAAAAACGCCAAATGGTGTGCTTTGGTTACATGAAGTTCAGAATTTGGGGCTTCTGACATTCAATAAAGATTCATACGTCACAATAATAGTATCTATGATCATTCGTTCCGAGGTTCAGGGTTTTTAGCGAGTTGACTATCACATCCTCTTAGTATATATATTACTGTAATATGTAGATAGATTCCACGTAATGGTCTCTAAACTAAATTGACTCATGTTCTTGATAACTAATCGACGTTTCCTCTGCGTTGTCATTTCGTATGGCCAATATCAGTCGACTCTCGGATTTAAAATAAACTCTTATGCGAAATATTGATGATGTTATGAGCGGAGTGACTCATGTCAGACACAGTGATCCATGTGATGACCTAGTTACTTTCGAATTTGATTGTAATGGTTATTATTCATCACTTTCCTTGTATTACCCCCCGCAACTGTGTTCTCCTTTGTTTTATAATAGGCGTATACTTAGTAGACAGATACCTAACAACAATTATATGTACACCAATTGTACCAATTGTATTAACACCGTTTTTAGAGTTCCGTACCTTAACAGGAATAAACGAAACCCTTATGATCCTATAATGGATCCGGTCCGTCTGTCTGTCTGTCAAGAGTTCAAGACCCTTTATCTCGAGAATATATTGAGGCATCAAGTAGAAATTAAAACCATATACTCAGGTTTGCGGTCCCTTCAAGCTGTGAAAAAATCAAACTTCTAAGTTAACGAATAAAAAAGATACGGCCGTTTATGTTGCAAAAATCGTAAATTTTAATACTCTCAAAGATCGAAATTCATAGGGTAGTTCCCGTTGACCCAGAATCCTGAAATTTGGCACAAAGCAAGGTCTTATATCACAGGTATAAAAATAAACGTGAAAACAGTAAATTTGTTGAAAAAATCATCGAGACTCGATCCCAGAGTTATAGTTTGTACGGAACCCTCAGTGCGCTCGCACTCGCCCAGTTTTGACAATGAAAATGAACTAAACTTGCTTGATTATTTCTATGCTATTGTCGCATTATCATTCTGATGATGTAAATAATAAAGCACAAAGTGTTCGATAACATTTCATCCTTTTTATAGATAACATTGTTTATTTTAATTTCATGAGTGACTTCCTTAACAGAGCACTGTTATTATGGATATTTATTAACATTTAAGTAAGGTAGCAATAAAAACGAAGGAACCATGAATATACAGTTTAGGAGCGTGATTTATATTCAATTCCTTTTTATTCATGATTTTAATGTAGAGGTTGTCACTTGTCTGATACTACTGTGTCGTTTATAATGAGCACATAATGCGCAGTTTAGTGTGTATGAAGAATGTTTTAAATGTGGTGAACAAAGCAATAATGTGTTGAATACAAAGAACATAATGCATGTACAGATATAACGTAACTATGTATTTGTCACTAGTAATGTATGTAGTTAGCCGGCCATAATAGTATGTATGAGTGTTGTGACAGTGTGCTGTGCGTGTGATGTGATGTGTGTATGAAGCGCTTATCGGCGGCAGGAAGTGGCTTGGTTTATTATTCGTGTCGTGCATCAAGCGGCTGCGTGCGGCGGCGCGGCCGCAGCGACTCGTCCAGGATAATTGCTGCGCCTCTCCTATCCGCCAGCTACCCAGGACGACACTAACGGAACACTGATAATATCTCTAATTAACTGAGAAAATCATACACGTCAACGTTTACCAACCTACCTACTTAGACACCAGACACTATTTATAACAGCGGTAACGAGCGGCTCCATCAATCGTAGTTATCTGCGAAATTGTGGACATTGAAATGTTGACTAGGAAATTGATTAACTATCGTCTGGACAACATGTCCTAAACAGATAAGGAATAATCAGCTGTTAACGCGTTATCGGTTACTCCGTAAATAGGTTTCTACGAATCTATTGCGATTAAACGGAAAATGAGAGACAAAATCATGTCTTTCTCCTAAGTACTTACACAAATTGTTAACCCTGTAAAATTATACAAAATTGGTATATATAAATACATGTATTCTATACCTACCTACATTTCATGTTAGGGATAGTCCCTTAACTACGTGAGGCTCTTAAGGGGAGGGTGTTCAAAAAATCACACAGGGTGGTGTAGTGTATAATTTTTGTGTTGAGTCGCAATTTCTGAACCAAAAAACAACGGCGCGTGACCATATCGCACCGTTGCCTGGCAACGATTTCCCCGCTAAAGATACCTAATATCCTGAAATTGTAGGTTACTTTGTAGTTTTGTACTTATCAAAAAAATATACGTGATTTTAGGTAGAGGAGGTAGGTCCAAATAAACTCATGATTAATGGACGGTCCCTTATGTTCTGACAACATATTCATTCAGTCCCAGAACTTCTGTTTGCTTCGGGTTTCAGTAAAACAAACTTGTGCTTAATCTAGAAAGTTATGAAGTGAACCTCTTGTCGTTTAGAACTGTTCAACATTTTAAGTAGGTATACCAGCTAGTTGGGTACTAAGGTACCATCAAAGACACTTCCGCCTGAACACCGCTAAGTTCATTTTTGCTTGCACCGAAAATGAAAACTTTCAAAGGGTTTGGTTTGAATTTTTTTTTAAATGATGTACAAGTACCTACTACCATAATTGCGTGCTCCACTCAAGTTTTTTATTGTTTTTATCAAAAAGTAACTTTATCTAAAAACGCAAATAGAAAGAAATTTTAATTTCGTTAAATATTAATCAAGTTAGAAACCTTTCAAATCTGAGTAACAGTATATGGATGCATATACTGAAATGTGACGTCACCGCCATTAGATTACGTGTGCTCAAAAGAGATGGCAAGATATTTCCACTACGCCCCCACTCTTTAACACTCCGATGTTTGGACTGCTAATTTTTCCTTCATTTAATAACCAATTTTTACATAAAGATTTTCTCTATTTTGCATTTTTTATTTGTTTAGTTATGATGCAAATTTATTAATGATCAGCAGTGCTATTCTCTAAGAAAACAGGCTTGAACGCAGCGCTGGCCTCAGCGACGAGTCGAGAGCGCAGTTAGTACGTAGAAATAACTACCCAATGGGTTGTTAATCCAATGTACTCTATTTCGATTTCGTCGATGTGGCCAGCGCTGCGCTCAAGGCTGCTTTCTTTAGAGAATAGCACACCTGATAGGTATAGGTAGATCAGATAAAGTTGTCCGATCCTATGCAGTGACATTTGGATCTCAAGTTCACCCAACATAGTGCCTACGGGATAGGTATAGTACCTAGGTACAAAAGGCTAGACTGTGTTGTACCCACTGACCTGCAGCCTGGTTACAGACCATAGATATAAGAAATATAGACTGTACCTGCATAACTGGATAGTGTTCAGTAGATACTCACCAAACTAATGGCTAATACTTGAAGAGTAGCATAACTCTGCGGGATTGATCGAAAGAGTTACCGCAGCCTTAGAACGGAAAGGGCAACTGAAGCAACCCGGGTGAGATTAATCACTAAAAGCTCACACTCCGTCTTTTCCACACAGAGAAAGGTTTAGGTTTGATGAGTTCCTACCTCTGAAAAAAAAATAAAGGAGTAGAATAACTATACCTAATTAGGTAAACAAACATATTTGGCGAGTAACCGAGCGTTTACAGTGTTTATTGTTTGGTTGGATGTGGACCGCAGAACGGGGCGCCCCGCCAGCCAGGCCGCCAGCGCAACTGGTTTGGAGCGGGCTGACGGGCTCCGCGGGTCAACCACTCACCTTGCTCACTTACTGATCCCAACGCGTAGCCTGATCGCCGGAATACGCCTACGCCATACTTTATTACTAAATTTGCAGCTACCTGATGCTATACAAACCAACTGCAAGATTAAGACTCGGGAGCTACAGCTAGTGTTTTACTTTTCCATCAAACAGATTTTATGATTGTAATATCTGAGGCCTCTGTTGCCGAATTACGCAAACGACATTCGATACTGTTTATCTCTGTACCTACATTCACCTACTGAAAGAAAATAGCACATTGGGCTGATTTCAAGACATTCATTTACCGTCCAAGTATGATGTCAGCGAAATTTAAAACAGTTCGTCCATAAAATGGCCCCAATGATTAATTTTAGGGCAACGTGATTAATCGATTAGATACAATATCGATTTCCTGATAAACTAAAAAAGAAGTAAGTCGGTAATCATTTGTTTATGTAATAAACAGAAGGATTAAACTGTGGAACAGTTACCACTGAGCTCCGCTCTGCGACATCTGCGCACTGACAACCACTTGTTTCTTTTACTGCTTTTCCCAGAAGTGCAGAATAATGATACTTCAATAAATAGTCAGTCAAGTGTTTCAAAACATCTTTGTAAACGAGATGAGAACCATTTGCGTTTGCACTTAGCAGAGATGTGGACGACTACAACAAAAATAAATAAGAGAAGTCTGTTAATACGCAGGCGCATGCGCCACGGATCACTGTGCCCTTCACACATAGATAAGGTTATCTGTGCCTTCAGACGAGTCCAAACTTAATCTACTTCAGATTAATAAAATAATTAGCAAAATCATTGAAGGTTAATTTAACAATTTTGCGATGAATAACACAATTAACCCTTCAGATACCGTCAATTAGAGACACAATAGTAAGACAATAGATGCGCGGCCACCGGGTGTCGCTTGGGGATTCATGAATTAAATATGTCATTAGGTAAATTACTTTTCAAATTATCGCATCGACCACACAACTGACTGGTTAAAAATAAAATAAAACACATGTCTAGTTAAAGAGTTAAAGTCTACAGAGAACCGGATGAGCCAATCAGCGCAAAATGAGTCACACACATACGAGCGAGCTCTCGGGAGCGACGCGAGCGCCGGGCGAGGGCCGGCGACACCCGTGTGTGGTTTTGTGCAGCTCCGCACGGCCACTAGATAACCATCTCATGGAGCGATACCGCCGGGTGAACAGGCCTTGTTTATCGGTATTTCTGAACTTGAATAGAACCGAATTGTGCAAGGTAATGTTCCGATACATTTTTCGAAAATGAGCTACCAGCTCACGACTCATAACCCCATACCTAGATTCCTACATGATATAGCCATGTATAGTTACATAGCAAACTGTTTCATTATTCGCTCTTTACAATTTTGAGCTAATTGATAGGAAAAGAGATAATGTAAATACAAATGATGGGTCGGTACTTCGGCCTCCACAAGGCTCCACTACGTCCACTGCAAGGCCGAAGCCTCTGCTGACACAAAGGCACTAATCAACACCAAGTAGTAAATAAAAATCATGCCATGCAACGACTGTGCAGTCACCGTGGGATATACCTAGACGATATACAACCTTATTTTTAGTTTATGTGAAACCAGAAACCCCTAAGTATCTAGTATTTTTATGTCAAGACACAGTGTAATAAATTTCAAGACTATTATGAAAACATCACAAAGTTAAAACCAGTTATGGTACCTGGTTGGCGTTTTTAAATAATTTTTGGGGTAACACTAACAACATGGTGTAAAAATTACTGGAATCGATTCAGTTACTGATTCTGAACAAACTGTATTCAGGTTTCGCAATATACTAAAAATTATTTTGTGTATCTACACAATAGTTTCTCTACACCGAATGTACATACCAGACCGAAAAAAACAGACAAATGCTGATCTTTAGGCTAACTTTTAATTTTAATCAAAGAATAAATTCAAGAAATTGGCGATTGTGGGTAATCAAAATGATTTATATAAAGTCCGTGATGTGAGTAGATATAAATTTTATTTAGCACAGTCATGAATTTACAGATTTCTACGAAAGATTTCATCATAACAGCAATCACGTTGATAACAAAACCACCTATCAAATACTTACGTACAATGTATTTACCTATTGAACACATGTTATCTCTCTTCACTCACCCCAGCCTTCTTGATTGCTTTTTGACAAACAAAAATACGTTTAACTCGTCTCCATAATACAACATTACACAATGAACAAGTCCATTAATTGCATTATAATGAACGAATCCTGTACGCAAATTAGCAATCGATAAGTATTTAATTATTCGTAGAATTAATTGGAAATCAACGGTTGAAATATTGAGAGGAGAGGTCATTTAATACCGCAGTTAATTGGGTGAAAACCAATTACACACTCGTACGTACAGATTCCTCACGCTCTATTGTTTTATGCACTACCTACGGAAAGTAAAGTTACGAGTACCGCCTGGTTTTATTTTAATACCCTTTGTTTTATGAAAATAAAATATTCAACACTGTTTAGCAACTTAAAATTAAACATTTCTAATCACAGCAATGTTTAATTTTAAGTGTCTATAGAAAATTGTAATTTTAATCAGCATGTAATCCGCTTTCACACACTATAATGTCATAAAGTTGAAAGTTGTATGTTTGTTACTCCTTCAAGCTGAAACAGCTGAAAAGATTTGAATGAAAATTGGCACACAGATACACACACACACATGTCCTGAAGTAGCACATACAATCATATTTATTCCGGGAGTATGTTCCCTTAAGATAACTGTCTATCGAGCGAAGCCGCTGACAGTAGCTAGTTATAAATAAGGAACAATTAGTACTTTGCTATTTTTTTGAGCAGATTTTAGCCAACTAAGTGTTATTAAGAATCAACAACACGTAGAGGTTGATAGTTCTGTCGGTAATAGTTTTCCATCAACATTGTTTGTTAATCAAGTGAAACAATTCGGACCAAGCAATCTACCTTCCTCTTGCGTGAATGTTCTTGAAATCGCTTTCAACGTGTCGTCACATCGTCGTCGGCCGTCAGCTGTGATAAGCAAACCTTTGCTTACGTAAATCGTTAAATGTTAAAGCACTGTTGTATTACGCCTTACCTCGCCTTGATAAATCGGGCTGTATGAACTGTATCCGTTTTTATGCCGCCATCGCATTAGCCCGTGACATTGAAACAAAGAACTAATTTCAGCAACAGGTTCTAGTTTTTGTTAATCAGGTTTTTCCTACGACAGGACAGTCCCCTCCGACGTTCCTTTAACTTCTCTCTATCTTCGGTTATAGCTGGAAACAGCGAAACGAGCTGGAGTCTTCTTCGATATCGTTTATTGAAAAAGTCTCCATCTACATCTGACCAGCAGCGCCGTGTAAAGGGACCCATTGTATTGGTCGATTAATTGTCTGGTATAAGGCATATTGTGGGTATTCAGCCTAATTCTATTTCCATTTTCCAGATTCCTTTAAACCTAATAACAAAAGAAGAAGGTGTCAGTGTCAGTGATAGACAAGAAAGAATGGAAGAAAAATGCATGTGGCGCGGACTCTGAGTTACATGGGACAAGGCCAGGATGATGATTAAAACCATATAATGCGCATAGTTATACTGACTACACAAGTCTATCGTACACAACGTTGTTTGATTGCTAAAGCTAAACACAGCTCGACGACTATATCTAAATCGCGACTTTGGCCGTGAGCCCGTGACTATCCCATCCCCATCCCATCCATAATGCATCTTCATAATTTATCTCCGCCCGCTTTGAAATTAATTACAATTGTGATCCAAATTACTGTTCATCCGTGTGCCTTGCCGACCGTCCTCAATGCCTCAGTTGACAGAGTTGAAACTATTTATTAACTTCTACAAGGTCCATTTGCAATCTAATCTTTGTTTTAATATTGTAAGTATGGAACTTGGGTATGTAGTTTGTTTTTACTAAAAAAAGGGCCCAAATGGTTCTACAGCATCAACGGCAAAGCTATGTTTGTTGGCTCAATAATCAACATAAAAATGTCACTAAAAAACAGCTGATGTTAATTCATAGATATTTACAGTACCGCTAACATGAATGTATGTGCATGATTGTGCGCAACTTCTGTTAACACTACCGTGTCGGATTCTTCCGTAATCTTATAAAAATAGGGTAGTCGAACGGTTGGACGGCGTGATTCATCAATGATCAATGAAGGTTATATGAGCAGAGGCCTGATATTGATGACCGCGGGGGAAGGCCGGTGGCATGGCGGGGAGCGGGCATGACGTCACCAGTCCGCAGCCCCGCACCGTGCGCCCGCGCCGCTCTGCGCAGCCAGTGCAGCTGCTCCCACGTTCACTTTCTATTAATCTGATTACTTCAATGTAGCCCTCGAAATTCAAATTATCTACAAATTTTTAGAAAATGGTGCAGCACTGTTTTACACTTTATGTTGATTAAATTCAATTCTGATTAAATAAATAACTAAAATAAGTATCTAGGTACTCGTATACCTAAGTATTTCAAACATCCATATCACTCTAGAAATTATAGTTGCTGCAAATAAGATGATTTCGTGATGGAATATCAACTTCTGGCTACCACCACCAGTGGCCATTTTGGCTCTCCTCATACCTACCTGCATACTGCCCTTATCCTATTTTACTTGTGGTCAGCGCAATACGTTTTTCCTTCTAATCACTCCTGTCAACCGTCACAAACTCCCTTTTTTATGTTTGATAATTCTGATTGTCCTTCTGGTGACTAATTCATAAAAAAAAAAGATGACAGAGATATAAGTATTGGTTATAAGTATATAGCCATTTACGTATTTGACTCGTACCTACTAACCACAGCTACTGACCTCGTTTGTTTCACTTCCTGTGCCTCGGTCGTGCAGGTTTGTTTCGGCCATCCTCAATAAGTTAAGATGGTAAAGTTTTCAAACATTTACATCAATAAACACTGGGCTCATTTATCTAATTCAGTTGTTTGTTTCAGAGTATAATTAAACAATTTAGGGCAGCCCATGGTTTAACATCGATTATTTTCATTGATCGCAGTTTATTCCTCCTCTACTGCGTGTTAGTGTCGGGAGCATTGGCGGCTTGCCATCGCACTAACCGTGACTCAACCATATAAACACACCCGATTCTTGACTATGACGGGCGGTTGTGAGACGCGCCTCGCATATTTCAATACAATTAACGGCTTGTAGCTACACCAGTGATTTTTTGCTAGTCTCGTGTGAGAATACACACGATTTCACCTGGAAACAGCGTTGTGCTGTGACTTGTGATGATCATACCTTTCGCTCGATCCGACGGCAGATAAAGAACAGCAAAAACAGTTGTCCCACTTCCCAATGACCTTTGTTACAACAGCTACTTACTAGAAAACTTTACTCTGTCAGCGGCTGCCGGCGCCGGCGTAGGCCATTCTTGTGAAATTTAGTGTCAGTGTTGAAAATAAGTCATCTCATGCCTAACCATCCCACACTGTGGAGTACGTACGATAGTGTTCGTAGTAAAATAACAAAAGATTTCCTTCGTACATTCAAGCCGACATTGAACTTTGTGGTGTCTGCAAGGAAGTTGGCACAGGACCAAATGCCGAAACTTAGTCGTGACTCGTGGGGGAGCCGAGCACGTTACTTTTTCTTTGCTTTTTAGAGAAATAGTGATTAGGACCGGAACGTTAAGGACGTTTAGTGTGAAAAATGTAATACGATCATTATTATTGTGTAGGTAGTGAAAGAAACAGTGAAGCAAGTGACAAAGCGACCCTCACGGCTCACCCCTCGAGCCGCGAGACACGTGCGTCCCTTTACATGTTTTATGAATGAGCTTAACAATTTCTGCAACTTCCCTTCGTTACTTACTCGTACTTTGGAAACAAAACAGAAAGGTTATTGTAAAAAAACTCTGTTCCGGAATATCGATGAGGGCAAACTTTTAACATTTTGCAAAGTGAGAATTATGACTACTTATCAGTAATACAATATACGTACCTAAGTATTATAGTAATAGATATATTAATTAATGAAGAAGTGACACTGTCTGAGTGTCTGTCTGTAACTGGGTTACCTTTCAATAGACATCCAATTACAATTTTTTTCACTGATAGAAAGTTACGCTATTTCCGAGAACCATAAGATACTTTTTGCGGGTTTGATGTCAGAAGATTGGATATCTGTGGAATAGGCCCGGGAGAATATAAACGTCTAGTATACCTAACAATTATACCCAACTGCGTTCCAAGCCTTACAGTAACCGCTTCAAAAGTTTTAAAACTTACATACGAGTACTATATTATCATATTGTGTACGAGTAGCTACCTACATACCTCGCCTAACCAACTGAATCGAGGAAGTGAGAATATGGGAGTAATATCTAATTATCATAAACTAGAAACAACGTGAGTTATTAAAAATGTACCGTTAGCAATATCAAGTCAAATCAAGACATATAGGTATATGGACCTAGTTCTCAATGAGTATTACAACGAACCAATAACATGAAATGCTAATCAAAGTGATGCCTTATCTAATGTTAATGTATCTATGACTCCACACAATTGAATCGAAAGAACAATCGAGTGTCCTGTTGGCGAAGGTAAAATGTTTGACCCGCTGGGGGACGGCTGGCTCGAGGCTCGGGCCGAGCTACCTACTACAGAACAATGTCACTGCTTAACATTTAAAGATTTTATTCCACCTTTATTGCAGTCGGGCAAATTAAGACAGATTTTACGAACTGCAATTTGTATAACCAGTTTTTGCCCGCGACTTCGCCAGCCGCACCACCAGTACTTCTAGTTTCCTGAGATTACCCACTACAAACAAAAAATAAACTTTACCCCTGTATAATATTACTTTAGATGAAAGCAAGCTTATCTTCATCTGAATTAAAACGGTGTATATTTTATTTATTATTTACTTCTTTCTAACCACACTTAACTGCTTAAATCATTAGTTTAAAGTTTTTTTTTTGTGAAACCGTTACAATTCTTCTTCTTCTTGTTATTGTGTATAAAGTACATATATTCAATCTTCTTATTTTTATCTCCTGATTTGCTCCAGAAAACTGTCCATCAGCTTTGCAACATCATAATAATATTTAATAACCCAGATAACCGTGTAGCTTGTGTGAAAAAACCGCTGTCGACGCGACGCGACGCGACGGTGAAATGAAGGTTTGTGTGAACTCAGAAATTGTTTGTGCAATGCTAGTGACAATATTATTCTAGTTCTCTCACTTACTGTTAAAGTGAATAAAAAAATAATTATCACCTACTATTCCAAGTTTGAAGTCGACACTAAGGAATAGTATTTCAAGAAATAAGCCAAGTATATATTGTAACAGACAGCTCCATAAAGATTAATAGTTTGCTATTATTATTATTTTTTTACTAATTTGGTCGGCATTTTGGTTTACTAGAAGAAAGAGGTTATATCAAAAAATAAGAAGTTACGATATGTATGTATACTGTATAGCCTTGCATATCGTCATATCAAAGACATTAAACATTATACTATAGCTATAATTTGCAAATGGTAAAAAAATATTGTTATTATTATTGTTAAGTATCGTTAGCAAAAACAAAAATACGAGCAATTGTGAGTAAAAACCAAGGTAGTAGTTTTGTTCAATAAGTCTGCCTGCGAAATTATCAAAACAACAATTACCTACAGTATTGTTTGCAGCAAGAAGCATTAGCATGCTCAGCTACAAATCAAACAATATTAGCATCGGCGATTGGGGCACCTGGGAATAAATCTTAAATTACTTAAGAAGAATTGTTTGGCAAAATATGAAGCTAGTTTTTTTCTGATGTCAAAGCAACAATAGAAGGTGACAAGTGTATTTTTGGGAAGCAAACCAAGCAACCATTTAAAAAGTCGTTGGCAACAGAGCTAAAGATCTTAGGTCTAGTTTATGTCTGCGAACCAATGAGTGCGACGATTTTACATGAAGCCCTTTTGTATACTATAAATATATGTATATCTATAAATCTAAAGCTATATTTACTATACTCTTTGATCTAAAGAGATTTCTGGCAAGTTATTGACTTTGTTTAGTTGACAGAGCGTCAAACAGGAAATAAGCTGAAGGTGCTTTGATCCGATAACAGCAAAGAGTTTCTCAATGAGAGGTTGGAGGAGTTCTATAAAGCAATAAGGATTTGTCATCAGTTTACAGTACAGTACACTCCTGAACAAAACTGAGTTACTGATCGTGCCAATAACACCATTACCTAGAAAGTTAGAATGTTGTGCTTCAGGAGGCAAATTTAGGCCGACGATTGAGGACTGAGGCAGTAAATGCTGATGAATACCTACCTAAAAAACTAATCTTCAAAAGTAGCCGTGAAGGGTAGGTATGCCATGCAGAGACATATAAGCTGGAACAGAGGTCAACGTGAATCACACAAGAAAAGAAAAAAAAATGGCCTTAAACTAAAGTATTAACAAGAATCCATAGCGTTTGATCAACCAAATTAATTAAAACATGCATATTAGTATTAAGATGTGACAGTTTTAAGAAGTCAGAGAAGAACTTCCGGGCAGGGGACTGTTCCAATTACAAAGAATGTTATTAAAACAGAACTGATTTTAATAATATATAGGTACAGTAGTTGGTCCAGTAATATCAGATAGTGAAACTATGTATCGGACATGGACAGGTACAAGTTGTGCCTGTAGCTGTAGGAGGCAAAGGCTGCTATCCTCAATACATGGGCTGCGGGAATATTTGAAAAAGTTACCGGGGCCCTGGAATGCATAGGGCAACCAAACGATCAAAAGTGAGTTTCAGTCAGTAAAAGTCTGGCACAGACAAGCCCGTTCCATCCAAAACAGGAGAAGTTACTAGACGATAACTCCCAGCTCGAACAAAAATCAGCTATTTTTAACACATTGTATTGTAATTTACATCGATAGCCTTATGAATCCAGAATCAGGTTCTGACTGGGTGATCTCGTAAAGAATGTCGTGTAACTCGAGTCGGTAACATTTGTGATAGATTTCTGTACTTTTACTAATTTTATAGTTTCACTTTTTCACAACATTGGCTCGGCTTGTTTGGTAGTTATTCGTATCGACATCGCATGTTACAATAGTGCTACTAATTCACGCACGCGAAGTCTTATAATAACTAGACACGTAGCAACCGCCTGCTCGTGATATTCAATTCGATATGGTTTCACTTCTGAAGAGTACCTACTTCTGTCGCAGATAACGCACTCGCCAATACTTTTCATTTGTCGTTGCATGGAATTTGTTTCTTAACCGACTTCGGAAAAAAAGAAGGTTATCCATTCATAGTTTTTCTTATATTGTAAACCGATTTCTCAGTTATTACTGAGTGTATTTTAGTACGCCATACGAAACCATTTTTCACAAATATTTCTTACAAAATGTGATATTACTCAAACTTAATTTAGGTTTTCTACCGATTTTGTCTTCGCAGGCCCCTCGACTGCAATCTTTGCCCGCTTGTATTAATGTTTTCTGCGGTTTATAAAAGAAATCTATAGAAACAACCAAATTGTTTCCAAGAGATCAATGTCCATCCAGGTTACTGCAACTAAAGAAAAATACAATAGGTATCTAATTTCGAGTGCAAAATAAATCAGATGATGTAGAATGTAAGTGTAATAATGAAGGTACTCGTAACATTTATGTTGTATATGTTAACATTTTAATTTTTTGTTAATTTATGTGCTTATTTTTGTAATATTATTGTGCTTTTGTTTATTAGGTACTTGTTTATTTTTCTGTGTGCATCAATTAAATGCTATATATGTCTAATGCTAACATTGAAACAGTTTGTTACCTACCTACTTGTCAATATGAAAAATTCCTCAAGTCATCAACGCTCAAAATAGCTATTTCGGTCCTCAGAACCTATCTACTATATTATTATAATTATATGAGGTAAAATATGTAATTATCAACCATCAACTGATCATTAACAGATTAAATAAAATCAATTCAATCAAGCTACGCTGAAAACTAGGACTAAAATGAATACAAATTAATAATACTTGGTTAAGTTTCTTACAAATTTCTAGACATAAAGTATTAGCATAATGTAAGTATAGGCAAGTTGAGAACGTTCTTTTTAAAGAAGTCGGTTGTAAAAGTAACTACGAAGACTATTTAACTTGCGTTAAGTACCTACAATAAATTCCTTTGTTTTTAGAGGAAAACGTTTAACGACAAATGATAATGCAGTCTTGCTGGAGGATTTTTAAAGACCCGCGGATTGCCATTAGAATGCTTAAATAGGATTCAACGAACTTTAATGAGTAAGATAACTAAGCGCACTGATTAGTGTTTTACCAAGAATTCATTATGACAACACGGGTGTAATTTTGACAGATTACGTTACAAGCGGGCCATCAAGATTGTGAGAGTTATGAGTCTATTAAAACTTTATATTGGCTAATTGAATAATTTGTTAATTTTAAAGAAAACAATAGGCTGTTTCCTAAAATTGTTAACTTATGCAATCAATTATGTAGATACAGGTGCCTAAATTAAAACGTTAACAAAATAGCCTGATGCCTGGAAAAGTTTGGATGCCGATAAAAAAAAAACAAGTAGAATAAAACCAGTCCAACATGAGATGACTTACATTTCGGGTGATGGGCCACCAACGGCACCAACCGGCCAACCAGACAATGGCCGTCTCTCACTTTGTTATTGTAACGAGATGGCGCGGAAGCCGGGCACGTAACACGTGTTGCACACCCCGCATCCTTACACTAAACTCAGCCATATTGACGGCTTCATTGTACTCATTTCTGTTACAACTTTCTAATCATACTTATTTTGATAACAAACTCGCTCTTTTCAGCTATAATTGCGACTGAAATGCCTTTGCATTGCTACATACTTTTTGCATAGCTTACATACCTACCTAGGTACTTTAAAGACAAGAACATTACGAAGAAGATCGGACATAATGGTCTTTAGTAAAACACAATTTAATCTTACTAAAAAGCAAACTAGTAGTTGGTAAACTAAAGAAGTAGTACGAGTAGTGTTTACTGAAGAAGGTTCTAAATTTGAAAACTATAAAATCTAAATCAATAATCAGCAAATCAGTTAAGAGATTATCACAAATAAGGTTATTTTTAACACGTTTTTATTAGCTTCACCTGTATGTCTGCTTGTTTGTTTGTAACCACCGCCTTTGAGCTCGATTTTGCCCAACTTTGGGCGATCAGATTTACTTAAAACTTTGCACACCCATCAAAGACCGATGACAATGCAATAATCCGATTAAAATATCAGATTATCCTGATTAAATTCGCCAGGATTCATCAATTCCACAAAAAACTACGAAACTATAAATAAAATTGCCGGTAGTAAAATTGGGATAAACTATAATGCATGCCATTAACCTTTTTTTACGGTGGGCAAAAATCATCTTATGACAACCCCCGCTCTTGGGTGGAGCGGGAGATTGTGTCACTCTTACTGACTAAGAACCCACCCCGTTCCTTCTAGCCTCTTCGTACCGGGGCTCGAGTTTCCTTTCGGATAACCCTGGCCACAGAAGGCTTCGACCCAGCTGGGTCCCTCCTGTTGCTGACAACTCCTTGAGGCGCGCGGGAACAGTTCGCGCCGTCGACGTCTCGGGGTACCATTGACCTGCTTTTTGACTTACACACATGACATTTATCCCCTTAATATTTTTATCACATTCGGTGGCTATCAGGTAGGTAAAACTAAAAAACACGCTTTCATAGCATATCAAACTAAAAAGTGTAAAACAATTTTCAATAGATATAAGTAGGTAGAAAATAATAATAATGAACGAAAAATATTACTATTACTGTGAAAAAAGCGTGGGGTGCTCGATCAGAGGTTTGTTGACATATAAACTAAATAATATTTTTTAAGCAACGACTGGAGAGCAGTCAAAACGGTGAAGGAAAACATCGTGAGGAAACCGGCATGTCCTAGAACCAAAAATTCGAAGACATGTGACATTCACCAACCCGCACTGGGCCCGCGTGGTGGATTACGGCGCATTCCCTCTTCTAGAGAGGAGGCCTGAGTCCAAGCAGTGGGAACATTAAAAAGGCTGATGATGAATGATGATGATGATGAACGACTGGAAACTGTAAACTTGGTAACTGCAGTTCTTTTCCGAATAATCTAAGTACATAATATGATGCATTTATTTGTTGATTTGCTTCTACCAGCAGCATTGCTCGCGGGATGGTCGGAAATTATACCAAAGGAACGAATGTAAGTACTCCTGGGGTAAAAAAGTTTTATTTACCTACCTTGAATCAGAAGGTTATTCTGGTTAAATTAAGCAGAACTATTCGGTACAGAGCGTCTACCTAAACACGGCGATAATTGCACGCCCTAGGTGCAAGAAATGCCTATCAAGGTGCTTTTGCACAACTTGCCAAGGACTACGTGGCCAATGGAGCGTAATCGATGACAGCAATAAGTACCAACTTAGCTATTAGCCAAAACTGTATACAAGTCCCAAAACCGTCTGTAAGGTTTTCAAGTTCTTAAAAAGTAGATAAAGGGCTGTGAAAGGTTTAACGGCAACTGAAGGAACACAAGTGAGTTTTAGTCTGATGACCGTCCCTCTCGCTCCATCCACGAGCTTACTGCCTTAGTTCTAGACAAACCTACGCTTTTGTCTCCAAATGAAATAGTTTTTAACCTAACTTAGTGAAATTATTTTTTTGGAGACAAAAGCTTAGCTGGTATTTTTATTGAGACAAACTTATGGCCAACAAGCAACACATTAAGGTGGTTATCACACCGCCACGCACCACGCAGCGTAGTGCGTGACAACCTGTCAACGCACCTAAGCGCGTACTTGTGGGAGTGCAGATCTGCATCATCGTTCGGGTTTTTTAGGCACTCAAGCGCGTAGGTGTGTGTTTTAATTCAAGCAGGCACGAACTAATTTTATACAAAATCACGCACGCGCACGATACTATAAGGAGACACAGTGCGCCATACCTTGCGTGTCGCCCCGCACCCACGCGCGTGAGTGCATGTTTCTCCGCATCTAGGCGCGTGATACGTATGAACGCACGTGGATGCATTTTCGGTGTGTTGGACTGTACGCGTTTTCTATACAAACGGAGATACTTACAAGCAACGGTGGTGCGTGGCAGTGTGATAATCGCCTAACAGAATCACGTTGTTTAATTCATCTCATGATAGGTTAGCCAATGACGCAACTTGCGCCATAGCGTCTGGGAGCAGCCAGCATAAGTCAAACCATATTTGGAGCTCAGTCAAGGCAGTTCCTGCCTACGCATGTTGTGCAACTTGTGCACCTAGAATCAGTCTTCGACGAATCGTTTCAGGTAGGTATACTATGAGATACTTGAAGGTTTCGTTTATAAAATTTAAAAAATAATAATATACATACTTACTTACCAAATTGAAAAGAATACTTATCATCATTTGTCGTAGATGAGTGCACGCATTCGATAAATTCCATTCATAACATGAAAGCACTCATTTGATGTGAAATTAAAAGCATTCAATGTAATAATACCCAGCTCGGAGTCCGCACCCGCATTGATTGTTTCCATGAGAACGTTCAAGCCATGAGAACAGAGGGCACCGCGCCACCGCTCCATTCTATGTATAAGTAGGTACAAGTACGACCTGTGTAAGTAAACAACAGTTCCATTATTCGACGAAACTGCATACTATACCAGTAACTACACTAATATTATAGAGGTAAAGTTTGTTTTCTTGTTTGTAAGGAGGTAATCTTTGGAAGTACTGGACCGAACGCTAAATTTTTTTCACCGGTAAAAAGCTGCTTTATTCCTGAGTGACGCTATATTTTATGTATGCGGGCGAAGCCGCGGTCAACAGCTAGTTAACAATACAATATTCCGACATTTTAGTGAAACAAATGTTAAGAGGATATTTAAAGAATGGAACGTGCTGGAGTCCTAATTTCTGCAGCACTTGAATTATGTTACTCAACGTTATAGTATATTTTTTATTGAACGGACGTAGCGTATGGTATGTAGAGTATTTATAACCGCCCCACGCGCAGGCGCAGCACGCGAGGTGCGCGGGAGACTCGGCGACACGCGGCTATTCCAGGCGGGACCTTGCATGCTCCTCGAACATTTCCAAGATAAGAAAGCATATTCATCCTTTAATTGGAATGTTATCAAAAATATTTAAGATAGAATGCCAACTAAAGGACGGTAGATAGGTAGGTACCTACGACTAATAGGTTCTTAATTATAGACACCGTGTGTACCTTCCATCAAACCAAATCCACCCCAAAATACAAAAAAAATCAACCATTTGCACTTAGTTTTATAGGTACCGTTTTAGCATTTTAAGTTAAGAACGTCTCAATTTTGAAAAGTTATATCAGGCTAGAGTTTGAGAAATACTCAACTTCAAATGCTTAAATCAGAAATTGAGGTAAAGACTAATTGCTCGCACTCACGTTAAAGATAAAGAATTTGTGATTATGAAATTAAAAAACTGGGCAAGTGCGCATCGGACTCGCGCTCTGAGGGTTCCGTACAAACTTACCTAAGTTATTAGTTCAAATCTGGAATGGAGTCTGAGAAGATTTTTCCGAATCGCAAAAATCTAAAATTTTTGATGCAACAAAAAAATAAGTTTTCAGATTTATTCCTATATTTGTACTGTAAGACCTTGCTTTATGCTAAATTTCACGATTTTGGGTCAACGGAAAGTACCTACCATATGAATTTTGATTTCCTCGTGAGTGTCGAAATGTATAGGTACACTTTTTAGCCACATAAACCGAAATAGGGTAGGTTTCTTTTTTTCTGGTTGATTTTTTTACAGCTTAGAGTCAGCAGACCTGAGTATCAGGTTTTTAATTTCAACTCGATACCTCCACGCGTTCCCAAGATAAAGGGTATTGACAGACAGACAGACGGACAGACAGACAGACAGGCAGATAACAAAGTGATCCAATAAGGGTTCCATTATTTCCTATAGAGTACGGAACCCTAAAAACTACTAGAAATACAGAATGTAGGTACACTGATATAAAGGCAAAAGTTTGTGTGTAGGTATATTTGATATTTCTTTACACTCAAACGGCTCGACGAATTGCGATGAAACTTGGTACACGGGTAGGCCATGTCTTGGAATACCACATGGGATACTTTTTATTCCGGGAGAAGTGTTTTCCTATGGTATAATTTTACGGGCAAAGCCGCTAGCAGCAGCTAGTAGCAGATATAAATCGATGGCAGCATATAAATACGAGGTCACGATGTAATTTGATTACATTTGTCTATCTGAATGTTTAAAAAGAGTCGCGGGCTTAAGTGCACCACCATCATTATGCATTGAAATGTTCATTCATACGAGTGAGGTCCCTTCTACCTGTTCCAGACCTACAACATGTTATCTATTATTCGATGCGAACAAATTCCTTGGCCTAGGTGCAGTTACTTTATAATTACTTAGTTTCATTGCAATTATACATTAGGGTCAATAAATATGACATGATAATATAATTAATTATGCTTAATTCATGAATCCCCAAGCGACCACCGGTGGCCGCGCATCTATTGTCTTACTATTGTGTCTCTAATTGACGGTATCTGAAGGGTTAACTTGAATTGTTGTTTTCTTCTTCATTAGTGTCGTTAAGATCCTAAAAAGACTAACTTTTTAGGATGCCGATCCTAAATACAAATAAAAAATTAACTACATTCTAACACATATATCCTATCATATTATAAAACACGTGTATGATCCAATTGTGAATTAATATTCAGGTGCTATCGAAGCTGGACGAGGGGAAACACTGTGTATTTCCCTTTGTGTAATGTACCTAATCAATAACGCAGCCCGCGGCCCTTGCCACTCGTCTGGCAATGTAACTAAAACTGTATAACTAGCTACAATCTAGTTGGGAACGTATCCCTAACAAAACGAGCTAATAACACAATGTAATAATTCCAGTAGCGATGGAATGAAACGTTTCTGAATAGGTTCTCTCGTATCGAGGATAAGGAAATTCAATAAGTACATAATTATCTATGTTTAGCTGTTACGAGTTTAGTACTAAAGGAAAACCCGTTAGAAATCCGACGTTTCAATAATTAAACATCATTTTATAAGGATAGAATAAAATAAACGTTAACCGTCTGCAGTAATTCAGTAAAAAGAAGTAGCTACATACAAAGAACTATATTACCGGAAGCTTCAAGGTTCAAGCGTCAGCAGTAAACTTAGCTTCCTCTCCTCATTTTACCCGCTAAAGGGTAAAATGCTGATTGATAGGATTTAAAATATTTCTGCTTAAAATACCCAGGTAAAAAAAAAATCCAATTCAGTCGCCTTAATGCATACAGGATGACGTAAAGTAATAAAAAGCGATACAAATTTAAACAGTCAGTATTTCAAGCTGTGTGAGATGTAACAACCCCTTTGAACCAGCCTGAGATTCGGGCGGAACACAGGGAGTCGTTAAATGGTACTAAAATATAAAGTCAATCAATTACACCTCAGTATTTTTTCGGAACATCGATTACTTGCTTCGTAATTATGTGGCGATGAAACGTATCCTACTACAGTTCGTCTATGCGACTCTATGACTGGATGCGAAATAATGAGGAATGCTGACCATCTTTATAATAATTAAAATATATACAGGTTGTCTCTCTGACATCGACGCACAAACGAAAACATTCAAGAAACGGTGGAATTTTTCGTCGAATTTTATCCATTTTTTTTTTAATTTATACTGTATAAAATCGTTATTTTAAAATTTTTACTGAAAAAAATGAATGAATTAACTTTGAAATTAAAAATGTCATTAGGTTTGATTAAAATAACGATTTTATCTACATACCCCTATGACTTTTTAATTATTTATTTATTCATTTATGTACACACAAACAATTAAAAATGAAATGGACAAATACAGATAGAAGAGTACAAAGGTACTGCTTATTTCAATTGAAATTTCTTCTATCAGTCTTGCGACAGGAGAGTTGGATTGGATTAGAGATGTAAACAGTGTATACAAATGAGTCAGAAAATTATTATGCAATATATTATATTATCTAAATTAACTCATATAATACATATATAAATATAACAAAACCAATAAATGAAACAGAAAAATACATCTATAAAATATAACTTTACGTGATGGTTGAGGTAATGATCTTTGACTAGCTTTTTGATTAATCTTTAAACCAATTTTGTTTTTTTACTAAAAATATCGGGATTGGTTAGAATAAAGATTTTACACAGTTTAAATACAAAAAGAAAATTTTTTTTTTTTTAAATTAGGAAAAAGCCGATTAAAAATTACACCACTTAGGTGTCCAGAATCATGTACTGGATCCGTGGTATTCGTTTGTGCGTCGATGTAAGAGACACCCTGTATATTTATAATTAAATAGAATGTAGGCTGAAACTGTACAAAAACTCCCCAGACTGAGTTCGAAGAAACAACAAACTTAAACAGTAGATTTTCTGTGGCTTTGGAGCCGGATTGGTGTTGTTGGAGCCATGACCTCAGCTGTTTGTGAAGCCCAAGGACTTAATTTCACTTATTTTGAATTAAAGTACCTATGTAGATATGAATATAGTTATAAAACAATTAAGTTTGGCAAAATTATGTGGTTATCTTGTGGCCACTGCACTGGAGCAAATAAGTAAACAGACGTATGGTATATACGCTACATTATGAACCTGAAGGCTATTGAAATAAGAGCCATTTTGGTATTATAGTATTTAAAAGGAAATTATGTTGTCATTCAATTAGGTAGATACCTAGTTGACCTAATTTACTACGATGATGTACAGTGCCGTATTCGTGCAAAACTAAGTAGGTACTGGTCATCATCATGGTATAATTACTATGATGGTGACCAGTACCTAGGTAGTTTTGCACGAATAACACATTTTTTGTAAAATTATTCCAGTTGATGCTGTCAGTCATCACTTGGTAAATCATGGAAACCTAACAAATTGTTAAATTGTTACGAGTTTAGCGAATCATTACTAAGGATAATCCATTTTAAGGGAAAACGGGCCTAGTTTACCGCCTAAATAAAGTAACACACTAAATATTAGCAACAATTGCACAATCAAAGTTATGTTCACTAACTTAACAACTATTTGAGTTCAGAGACGAGTAGGTACCTGGGTACGCGATACTGCAGTTAGTCAAGTGATAAAAGTAAAACTTTATGACCCGTTTAGTTCCATCAGCAAAGATGGAGATGGAGTCAGTGGCTCGCAACGAATCGATGCACAAGGAAGTAAACACGATATTACAACACCCTCCCGTCAACGTCCGGGCGAATTAGCTCCTATCTGGGCCACTAACGGCACATAAGCAGTAGTAGCGCACGAAAAGACTAAAGCAATCGAAGCATGGCCTTAAACTCGATAACGTGCCACTTGAGCCACAGATTGTGACGGTCTGCACTGAGGAATTAGTTCACTACCGAATATCACTGACGCAATCCAATTAATACTTGTTATTTAACACTTTTTTGTCTTCAGGTGATCCTTAGGTCGTTTACAACAAGTCGATAATTGTAAACCTTCGCAACCTATTTCTATGGGTAAAATAACGTTACATACAGAGATTGTTGGTTAGCTACGTCGAGGCCTACCTACTTTTGTGCTGTAGAGGTCACGCAGCGGACCGTGACATGAGCGTCTAAGTATTGTCACAGCGATAACTAAATTCAAATAGAAAGAGTTAGTGAGGAAGTTCGATTCTTGCGATTAATCCTTCAAAATTTATCTATCGTCGCAAAAATCCCCTCCCGGTATTCTAATTTTTCTTTTTGTTACGAAAGTTTGAACCAAGTATAGTTATACCTAATTTGATACATGGTTCATACATATTTTGACTAGCCTGTTGGTGTAGTGGTTAGTGGCCCTGACTGCGCCCTGAGTTCGTGGGTTCGATTCCCACCCAGGACAAATGCTTATGTGATGAGCATGATCATTTGTTCTGTGTCTGGGTGTAATTTATCTATAACTAGCTTTGCCCGCGCGGCTTCGCTCCCGCTCTTCCCAACTCTACCCTATTACTCTACCCTACACTACCCTAATTTTTTTTTCCATAAGAACCTTCTCCTCACAATAACAATCACAACAAAAAAAAAAATCAGCCAAATCGGTCAAACCGTTTTCATGCCAAGTCGTGACAACGGAAAACGGGGGTCATTTTTATATATATAGACTAGCTTTGCCCGCGCGGCTTCGCTCCCGCTCTTCCCAACTCTACCCTACACTACCCTAATTTCTTTTTCCATAAGAACCTTCTCCTCACAATAACAATCACAACAAAAAAAAAATCAGCCAAATCGGTCAAGCCGTTTTCATGCCAAGTCGTGACAACGGAAAACGGGGGTCATTTTTATATATATAGATATGCATGTATTTAGAAATATATAAGTATGTTTATCAGTTGTCTAGTACCCAAACACAAGCTCTGCTTAGCTTGGGACTAGACGGCATTGTGTGATAGTTGCGGAATATTATTATTATTATATGATGATAAAGGAATTTACGAAACATACAATAATATTGATATTGTTAGTTGTTCTAGTGTATGTAAATACTTTGAAGACAAAATTAATGACTAGTTACAGTGTTATAGCAATAACAAGGTAGGCCTATTGCAAAAACAAGTATGGTTGCGTTCATCACAGTCACTGTCCAACAGCTAGTTACTGTCTAACGTCACACACCAAGTGCCCAGTTGTTTACTCGTACCACTTGGCGATTGCCACAAGGAACCGTCGCATTTTAACGCATGAGTTTTTCCAGTAATTAATGCAATTACTGTATTTCAGTGGGTCGAACCTCTTACAAATGAATTTTTTATAAAAGAAATAATTTTACCTAAAATTGTTTTGAACGGATTTTTAAGAGAATGAAATGCACACTGGTCCATCATGGACTGAGTTCAGAAACTAAACTACAATAATAATACATTGTTTAATGAATTGAAATGATTTTCTTCTTTTTTTTTGTCAAGTCTTAACTTTAGTGGTAAAATCTCACTCTAAATTTGAACAGCAATGATACTATGACCTACAATGTTTACACATTTCCAATTAACAAAAAAGAAACAGGAGCTTGAAAGTTATCATTTAGTATGTGGCGACTGACAACAATGAGACAAAAGTTATCATTTAGCCCTTCAGATACCGTCAATTAGAGACACAATAGTAAGACAATAGATGCGCGGCCACCGGTGGTCGCTTGGGGATTCATGAATTAAAATCAAAATGTTTGTTTGTCATCATTTCTCACTAATTTTCATATTAAGCTTGTTTATTTGGACGTCTTAGTAAGATTATAAACAATCAGCACCAATGTTGCACTAGTTGCACACTGCAAACTGTGCAATTCAATCCATGTTGTGGATGATATGATCTGCACAGTTGAGTGCCCACTCGGCATGCACTAGGCAATTAGTTGCCAATAACTGTTCTACTATCTACTTAAAATTAAATAAAGCCGACCATTTTCAGGAATGTTTAAAAGAAAGGACTCATAGTTGTAGCAAAAATAAAATAATTTTGTATTAAATTACTACACTGAAATGCAAATCCAATTTATTTGCTTTCTATTGAATATCACATTGCTATTGGTATAATTATTATAAATAGTATTAGCCTAGTGTACAAAACGCTACCAACACAACATTTAGTTAATCCGATAACAAACAATTTGATTATTATAAAATTGCATAGAATAGATTCTCAAAACTTGTTTTTTTTAGTTGACTCAAGAATGTAAACACAGCTGTTGTCACTGTTTGTACTAAAATATATCATGTAAATTGTGTAATATCAAAATGGATTGGTTACCTTATTAACTGAAGAATAAAACTTCACTTTTCAATCTCCCACTTAAAACTTTTATTATAGGTATTTTGTTATATGTATTATCACAAATCCTGGTAGACTTTAAAACACAATCACACAACTGACAAAACATACTGCTTTCCTTGATTACTGATTTTTCATATAAACATAATTTACACAATAAAATATAATCTGCGACATCACTTAGGTGTAAGTTCTTACTCATCCTCGCACACCACTCTACACAATCATTAGTTTATTGCATATTGGATGGCTTTTTAATTTTCTAAATTGTCCTTGCCCTTCAACATCATTAATCTCATGAAATTATATACAAAGTTGACTAATATTACTTTACAATAAATGTTTCTGCTTCAGACACAGCTATTACTAGTGTCTGCAAAATATTATGATGAACAAAATCAAGCTTGTTTTTATTTGCATTTGAGTAGCTATTCATGCTCCAATAAGGATAGGTATTTGTTCACAATATAACCATTATTGCGGGAGTATCTACCAGTAATAAAGTATGAAAATATAAGTAAAGCACCTTGATTGGACAATGGTATGTATCAACGATATTAACAATGTGATATGACGCGCTTCACGGCCGCCGGCGCCCCAGCGGCCGGGGCCGGCGCGCCGTCGCCGAGCTCCCCACTGGGGGTGGTCGGCCGTCGAGCAGAGGCAGCCACGATCCTGCCTCGCTTTTGCAGTCTTACGAGAAATAAATGCCACATTACACTCTAAATATTAAAGCACTGTACAACAACAATAAGTTTTCTTTTCTTTTTCGGGGCTAACGTTCATTTCACGCACAATTTCAGCAAACATCTCATTGACGTTGGTGCGGCTCTTGGCGGAGGCCTCCACGAAAGGGCAGGCCCACATCTGCGCGAGCGCCGAGCCCTCCGCGTTCGACACCTCGCGCTGGTGCTCCAGGTCGGCCTTGTTGCCCACCAGCAGGATGGGCACGCGCTCCGAGCCTTTCACGCGCGTTATCAATTCCTTCATAGGCTTGATGTCTTGAAACGTCTGATGATTCGTTAGTGAATATACTACAACGAAGCCTTGTCCATTTTTTATGTACAAATCTCGCATTGAAGCGAACTGTTCCGTGCCGGCGGTATCCAATATTTCTAAAACACATGGTGAATTGTCCACTTCTATTTCTTTCCTATAGAAGTCTTCTATTGTGGGGTCATATTTCTCCATGAAACATCCTGACACGAACTGCACAGTCAAAGCACTTTTTCCGACCCCACCCGAGCCCAACACGACCACTTTGAATTCGCGCATTATTGCGTTCCTCAAATCACACTTGCCAGTCTACACAACGTTTTAGAAACGTATTCTCACTATGTGCTATAAAAATGTCATTGCTATGTTGGTTTATGACTCACACGGATACAATCACTGAGTAATATACACATCGAGCAAGCTAATTGATAAACAGCGACGCCATTTTACTTGGATGAGTGGCAAAACAACTTCGACTGCATCGCGATGGTGTTACTTCAAAGATACAAACGCGGAAGCAAACATCTACCAACTGACTCGTTGACTGCTGGCTAGATTCAGCAGCAGCAGCAGGTTGGTCAATGCACCTTATTGCAATGGTTTGATTGGTGAATGGAAAATAATACCAAACGGATGCTAGTGTTGCCATCACAAATCAATGTATTATTTCCAAACGGGTAAAACAACGAAAAATGCGTTTTATTATTCGTGTTATTTACCATACCTATTCTAGAAATTGAAATATGAGGTTAACATTTATTGGAATAAGTTTCGAAATATTGGTTTATACGTATCTTGTACAGTAAATCTCCTGATTTCTTATTTCTAAGTAAGTGCAATACTACAGTTCAATTCAAAAATTTACAAATGAAAATTTAATTCATTTCTCAATATAAAAACTATAAAAGAACTGTTTCATGTTGGTATATTACCAATTGGTGGTTCAACACAAACATGGCAACATTTGACCGGAAACAACTTCGTATGTGTTAGGTTGCCTAAATTGTGTTTCGTTCAGAAATAATGTTCATGTAATTTTTGCCATTTAATTTTTTATTCCAGAATGCCGCACACGCATGCGTTTATATTTTTTCGTGTACCAAATAAGAATATTGGGTGTACAAAAATGGTTAAATAATAAAAAAAATAGAATAGGGAAGTCAAATATTGATTGAAAAATACGGTTTGCAAAGAAAACTTAGAACTTTTTTTTTTATTTGTATTACTGAATCTTAGTTAAATCTAAGTGAAGTAAAAACGTTATTGTTTAATCTAAATTAGCTAATAATTTGTTATTGTTAGTCATAACTAGTTTAAAATATTTTTTTTCTTCTATTCATTGCTAGGAATAAATGAACAATTCGCGTTCTTCCATTTGACACTAGGTGTAGGTACTCAGACACTGCACACAATATCTCAAAAATTAGCAAAATTGAAGAACTGGATTCTGATTTAACTTTTTTCGTTTATGATTCGTAAATAAATATAAGTTCTAATTTTGCTATTGAAACGCATTGTATGCGATTCCTGCAGTTTCCTGACGCTGACTGCTATCCGATTCTGTGGTAATATTTCTGCTGTTAGCACATTTGCAAATCTGAAATATATAAGTACCTACTTAACTTGATTGACAGTTTCAACCTTTGCTAGCATCTGTAACTATGTAACGAATTAGAATTAGGGTGTTTTAAATCCATGGATCGATTTACCATTTATGTTCATGTAAAAAAGTCAGTTTTTTATTTTGTCAGTTACATCTTGTCCCCTTCAATTGCTTATTGTGCTGTGGCGTTGGTAATTATTTTCAAGATTTTACGCTCACTTGCCCTTAGTATTTTTTGTGTGTCAAATGGCACTATTGAGTACATAGTAAAATGTTCAAGATTCATACAGGTTCAAAATATGATTTTGTTTGCTGTCGAAAATGTAAACAGACGCACGCAACGCGAGTCGCAGACGGATGCGTTTACGGAACGAAAAACAGATAATAAAGTACTTACGGACATCAGACAAGTACATGACTTGCTCCGAGGAATTTAAAAACCTACGACGAAATACCTACTTTTTGGAGGGATTACTTCACAGAGTACTTTGTATAATTACTGCAAGTTGCGTTCTTTACTATATGGGAGATACTGATGCTAATTTGCAGTTCTTAAAGCGTCATGGGGATCTATTGGATTGTGAAGATTAGGTTCTAAAACAGGAAAACAGTCTATGAAACAGATATGCTAAACTATCGAAAACAAAAAAAAAAATGCAATTTTTTTTTGTTTTCTTTTTAAGCTTAGCACTTTTAGTCCATGTAATAAAAAAACGATAATTAGTGCTTGTTGCTTTTTTATGAAATGAAAATAGAAAATTGTCCTAAGAGAACTCCCGGATTCTCTTTGGCTATTCCTAGGACTGTGCTTGTACCTACATGGTCTGCTCGTGTGCCAAATTTAATCCAAATCAGTTCAGCCATTCGAGCGTGAAGAAGTAACGAACACTAACTTTCACCTTTTTACTATTAGTGTGATATTAATACTAAGGGTACTGTTTATTTCAAAACAAATATATTCCAGTAGGCCGAATAATTTCTTTTGCAGGAGAAGAGTAGTGTGTAGAAAATTAAGAGAAAGGTGTGTCAAGATTGTGCAGGCTGCCAGGGTGCAGGGTTGCAAGATTATAGCGGAAACTACCCACATTAGACCGACGCACACGTGGGCTACGACAGTTTTGTACGTAGAGTCGCGTCGCATGACGTGGATTTAAAGTAGCTCTACAAGTCTAGTTGCACTATAAAATGTATGGAGACCGACGCGCTCAGTACAGCGTATGTGGGCCACGTGTCATGTGCCCAATTACTGCCATAAGCGAGAGCTGAATAATCGAAATTCAATAGAATATAGTACTGATATATTTTGAAAGGATAATCAAAATAATTAATTTCATACTACAACATTCCGTTCAAAAAAGACGATGTGTTACAAATTAGTCATAATAATATGGTCAATGATTTTTCTTTGTACTGAATGCAGATTTCTGTGTACAAACAGAGACTTCAGCTTGATGGTACGAGAGATCAGCGAAACTTTCTTCTTGCTGAGGCAATTTTTTCTTAGCTAGATTCAGCTCCCTGTGGTCATGCTTCATTACCAATGGTCTTGGTAAAGTTGTCGTGATTTTCTTAACCCAATGACTCTGTGGCAGTTTCTGTTCATCTGGCACCTCAATCTGTAAATAAGAAAGGTTTACTCGTTTTATTATATGTAAATTAGCTTATTAAAGTTTGTTATCACCATATTTTTTTTATTGAATCTATATAAATATAACAGAATCCGAATGTGTGAAAAAACGAAGTGCGAGTTGGGCGAAGGGAAAGGTACCTCCTTTCCCTTCGCTTCGTGTGTGAAAAAAAAAACCTGGCTGTCTGTAAAAAAATGCATCTGAAAATTTCAACTGTCTATCATGGTTCACGAGATGTATCTCGTGAACTATGATAATTAATTAATTAGATTAATTTTAATTATACATCTTCTGAATTTATGAGGCTTTTAATCCTTACTAATATTATAAAAGCGAAAGTGAGTTGGTTTGTTTGTTACGTCTTCACGCCTAAATGGCAAAACCGATTTCGATGAAACTTGGTACACGGATAGACCATCTCCTGGATTAGGACATAGGATACTTTTTATCCCGGAAATATGTTCCCTTGGGATAATTTTCTGCTATCACGCGGGCGAAGCCACTGGGAGCAGCTACTCAAATATATAATTTAGTTCTTATTTATACTACTAGTGTCCCATGTTAAAAACCTAAAACAAGAAGGGGTAGGTACTCCATACCACCAATGTTATGTATTAGTTATGTCTATTTGTATGAATGTTAAATAATTATCTTGTTGCCTTGTATTGTGTACTTACAATTCATAATGTTTATTACTTACCTTATAATAATCAAATTTATCTAAGTAGGCAATGTTATATATAGAAACAGTTATTTATTAAAATTGTTTAAATTATCTCCAAAAATAAATGTTGTTCTATGAACAACCTGCTTCTATGAACCTCTTTTGTCTAATGCAGAAGTGAATGGAGTATTGACAACAAGGTTACGTTTGGGCCTATAGTTTATAATAAATGTAATAACTTACCACTCTAGTCTTCTTAGCACTCTTGTATGCAACTGAGGGCAAGTTGATATTTTCTTTATTACTTGGTTTAGCTGGTGGCAAATTCTTAACAAATTTCGGAATAGATGATGTCCCAGGTAAAGGTTTCTTAGGATGCACATCCTTCACTAAAGGTGCTATTGGACAGTTCTTGATGTAAGAAGCCACTGGGCTGCTAATATGTTGATAAGCATTTGAACGACTTGGAGTCTTCTTCAAAGAAGTTGCTGACGGTTTCTTCAGTGATAGAGGTTGAGCCGGAGTCTTAAAAATAGGTTTAAGTTTTATATCTCTCGGTGTTGTATAACCTTCAGCATACTTAGGAAGTTGATGGGTTGTTTTTACTGGAGTGTTCTGTGGTGGCTCTGGAGAATTGTAAGCTTCATACATTTTGTCTTCACTTTCAACTTTCTGGGGAGACCAATTTTTAAGTTCTGCTTTTACTCTTAAGTCATCCACTTTTTCATTTTTTTCTTTAGTACTGCTTGGTGGATTATTTAAAATATATTCAATGACTTCTAATGTATTGTTTAGTTCAGTCTTCTCATTGTTCTTAGGTGAAACACACAGTTTTGCCACCATATTTTCCATTTTAACAAAACTATCATCTGTAGCTTTCAAATCCCAACCAGAACTATTGAGTTCAGATAAATCAAGGCTACAATTTTCAGTTTTAGGTAATAAATTAGGTTGTGAATGTGCTTGTAAGATTTTCAAACTTTCGTTGTGGTCTCCACATTTTTTAGGACTGTTAACGGCACTTGCGACATGATTTCTAAAAGTAAAAGCAAAAAGAAATAAGTTGAATGATGTCGAAAATACGATGACATAATAACAATTAGTAAGTACTAAGTACCTACTTTGGTCACAGAATAATAATAAGCTTTGTTTAACCCTTCAGATACCGTCAATTAGAGACACAATAGTAAGACAATAGATGCGCGGCCACCGGTGGTCGCTTGGGGATTCATGAATTAATGAGTTAATTTGTTGAAAAGTAATTAAATAGATTTTTAAGCTCTTAAAGTCACATCTATGACGCCACATAGGAATTAAATTTCAATCCTACATCGTGGTATTTTCTGCACAATAAGAACCTAAACAACAACTCAAAATCAACCATCAAGTAGTTGCCCAGACCAAACATAACACCCTGGTCTAAGAATCCTCCCTTTTTAACGAAAGTTTATAGTGTGTTCCACTATGCCTCCAGGAGAAGAAGTAGCCTACTGCGCCATGGGTGATGCGAAAGAGAACCCCAGGAATGCAGGCAAAGAAAGAACAGGAGTGGGTCAGTGGGTCGTCTTGAAGTGGGTTTTAGTCAGTGTGGCACGCTCTTTCACTCCACCCGAGAGCTAGGGATGTCATTGGATGATTTTCCTAACGAAAAAAAGCTAAGGACTAGTGGCAATGCTTACCTAAAGAAATCAGTATTATTAGAAAGGCAGAAAAGATATGATTAGTTAGTAAGACAATAATTTAGAAAAGTATTAACCCTAATCGCAAAAAGTTTTGCACTGACAGAAAGCTACGTGCAGACCGTTATATTCCCATGAGAACATTTTTTTTTCGGTATTGTTGAATTCCGCGCCGACGAAATTATGAGAAGAAGCTAGCCTAATCAGCATAGATATTATTTAAATAAAATACTGTTCTTACGTTTGGTGCGGTTTATCCCACAGTATGTGTTTTTTCAATTCTTTCAGAGTCAGCTTTCCGAAGTAAACTTCATCATCACTTAATTCGTTCGCATTGCACAAAGACATTGTAGCATTGATTATACGTTTTCTAATATAATAAACTATTATGAAGGAAATAAAAGCAGTAATAATCAAATAATATTTTAAACATTGACATTGAAAATAACACATAACGAACTTCTTTCAAAATTGCCATCTGACCACAGACGTATCACAGATTAAACAGTTCTCTGTTTTGACTAATGTCATTTCTTATTATGTCATATTGACACAAATGAGAGCACTTCTGAAAAGCGTACTTCTTAGATTAAATACTTACAGATGTAGCCACCTCGTTACCGCACATTAAAGAGCACTAGAAAAATTCAATGAGATTATTACGTAAACTTTTCCTGTAAATATAACCACTGAAATACACTTAAAACTTAACTATTGGAGTCTCCGGGATTCTCATCCCGATTTCCGGTCACTGCACCGTAGATAGGCGCGGGCTTGGGGACGGCAAGCATTGGGTAGCTCGCTGTCCGACCGTCCGGACCGAGTCCAAGTCGTCGACGGCGTGTATTGTTCCCGCGCACCTCAAAGAGTTGTCAGTTGGACCCGCGATTTCTGAAAAGATGGTCCAACCTCGGTATGAAGGGCTAAGAAGGAACGGGGTGGGTTTTTTATGACATTATCTCCCGCTCCGCCCAAGGGCGGGAGATGTTATTGGATGATTTTTACACACCGAAACCAAAAATAATTCGCACGGGACTTTTGCATCGGGCATGGCCTTGGCGGGACGTACAGCAAGCAACAGCAAGATGGATGGTGCGTAGAGCTTTGATTTGAATTTGATTGTTTGGGTGGTGTGTACTTGTGTGTGTGATGTAGGTACTCGCAGGGCTACATCATCGCCCCGACTCACTGGGGCATCATCCCGACTCATTGGGACATCATCACCCCGACTCACTGGGGCATCAGTGCAGACAGTTACGACTCACCGAGAACTAGAATTCAGTTCCGACCCACTGGAACCAATCTAGCATTGGCCTGGCACGCATCGAGAAGATTTCGTGGAAGGATACCGACCTCGCAGCGGAACACGACGCCGTCACTTTGTGTGCAAAAGTAATCAGTAGATTTTATTTATATGTATTAGTTTATTAGTTTATTTATATGTATTAGTTTATTATTTTTAAGATTATTTTATGTATAGTGTATATGGGCCATAGTAGCCTGAAATAAAGAATTATTATTATTTCCTTTATTCATTGTACAAACATATAAATTATATTTTTAAATATTTAAATAAAAAATAAAAAACATTTAAAAATATAAAAAATAGTGTCCCACCGGTTTCGGGAACAGGGTCCAAGCTACCGGCGGTCAGGGCTCCAGAGAAAGGAACCTCCTGACTATACGAGCCGTTATTATTATTATAAAAAATCATCGATCTTCGAACTCCGAAGGGCAGTAATGTAGCGACATCTATGGCGTCACTTATGAACTAATCCTGCTTCGCGCAATCAAAGTTCTCCGCGCGATTAGAACAATAAAGAACAGCACGAAATCATCTACCGGGCTTGCTCACCAGACACCTGTCTGGTTGGATGTTGCTCCTTTTTTAACGGGGGTTTGCGGTACTTTACTCTCTGTACCGCATACCTCCAAAAACAATATTAAGAGCGTTCATTCCAAACTACGCGCTATTCGGCCCAAAAACTCGATACTCCCAATGATATTCAAACTCGTTCATATCTATGAATGATTTATTGTATAAGAGCCATTCCGTGAAAAATTGCGCCGTTACTAAGTGGGACAAAACGGATAATAAAAAAAAAGGTTTTTATACGATTCGATGCGGCATTTATCAGAGTTTAAGAAAACTATATATTAAGTATATCACTAAAAATATAGCTTTAAAAAAAAACGGAGTTTTAAACAGCATCTATGGTGTGAACTGTCCATTTAGTAACGATCACTAACTTAATATTTTATCAACAATGTGAGCTATCTTTTACATATTTTTAACATTTTTTACATAAAATTAATAAATATAAAATCCTGAAATCGATTTCATTTACCCATCTGTAATATAATTTTAGCTTTAATCACGTATTAAAATATTTTCGTCACGTTTTAGGTCAGTTCGACTTATATCTTAACTTTTTAGTTAATTAGCACCTTCAAATTTAATTCAAGCTATATTAAATGAAAATGTAAATCAAATTCTACTATGTTGTGCATGATATATAAAAACTTATATTTTTTCATATCTATTGACCAAGCCGTTACGGAGTAGGCTTTAGATAGTCACTGTTTTATTTATAGCACTGCTTGGGAGTTCAGGCCTCACGTTTTCGAGATTATGTAATTCGATCATTATCATAATGATCCATCTTCTTTTCATAAGATATCTCTTACCCAGAAACAGAAACATTGGATAGCTACCTAATAGAATACATCAGTATTATTTTAACTACACAATAGTAATATGTATACACTGATCAATTAATTAAAAAAAAAAAAAAACATTCAATGTATGTAGGTACTTTACAGTTTTTATTTTGTTATCATTTCATTAGGTATAAATTTATTATAACAAATAATTATTTATGGACGCAGACAAGCAATAACTTGTCAACAACACAAGAAAAAATGCCATTTTATCTATAAACACCTATAATAAATTTTTGTATGTAAACTGTGGCTCGTAAAATACAGAGCAAAATAATGCTCTATTATAATAGGTACAGATGGATTGTGGCGTGTCTAATGTGAGCCTAGCAACGGGTGTTGTTTGTGGCAATCATTAAAATATATTTCAATATACTTAATACAAAATCCATGCATTTCAAATATTAATTATTTTAATATTCAAATCTTCCAGATCTGTCAAGTCAATCATCTTAATATCCATTTTTAACTTTTTTTGTATGGAATAATACAAAATCAAAGCTAACCTTAAATAATAATGTACATATTAGTATAGAAGTTGGTTCTTAGCATAGTTAAACTGGGGGTTTCGGCGGTCTAACTTTACTACCATAGATAGGTAGGTAGTTCAGAAGCTAGTGATAAAATATACATTTAATTTTTTATATCTAAATTCCAAAAAATACTACCTTTGGTCTTAAACCGAGTTATAATCCAGGAACTAGACGACATTTTAGATCGCGTTTTGGAATAAGGCGGTCGAAGCCTACTGGGGCCAGGGTTAGCTCCGAAAGGAAGCTCAGCCCCGGTATGAAAGGCAAGAAGGACCGGGGTGGGTTTTTTAGTCAGTAAGAGTCCGACATTATATCCCGCTCCGCCCAAGGTCGGGGGTTGTCATTTGGATGATTTTTGTACCCACCAAAAAAAAAGCTACTTGGGTTGAGATGATGTTGCTTATCTGCGTTCATGTATAGTATAGTATAGCATATCAAAAATATTTTTCTCTTTATCCCTACTTACTAAACAATTAAAAAAATAATATTACAGGATCAATAAATAGCTTCTTGAACCCTTAGGTACTATGAATTCCCACTGGAAAAACATTTATAAAATATCAAAATATCAATACACATATTGAATTTCGTTTTCTATCAATGGACCTATCAACCTGCTTTTGCAATGTCAGACAACTAGTTGAAAGTATTTTATTCGCACCAAAACTTGTTACATTTCTTGACACAAAACAATTTTATACTTAACATGTTTGTATTAAGTAGGTACTAGTTTTTGCCCGCGCGGCTTCGCTCCCGCTCTTCCCTACTCTGCCCTACTCTACCCTACACTACCCTTATTAAATTTTTTTTCCATAAGAACTGTTTCCTCACAATAACGATCACAAAAAAAAAAAAATTAGCGAAATCGGTCCGGGCGATGTTGAGTTATGCGCTTACCAACACTTTTGGGATTCATTTTTATATTATAGAAGATTATACATAAGACTTGTTTCAATGTTTACTAACTCACTTGCAAATTTAACCTTTTTGACGCCCATCTATGTAATACCTACGCGATGTGTCCTCCAGCGCCACGAATATTTTACACACAAATATTTTCTGTCGTTTTTTTTTCTATTGAATATAAAACAAACAAGAACTTTTTATATGTGAAAAAGTTAAAAATATGGCTTATAATAGGGCAATTTTCCATAAAAACAAAATAAAAGGTCTTGTAAAAGTCGTAAATTTATTTTATACTATTATTACTTCTAATCAAGTAGTGGCGCCGAGGGCACGAAAATCTCGAACTTGTATACAAGTGATTGGCGTTCAAAAGGTTAACATCATACTAAATGCAAGTTATACAGAAGTTACCCTATCTTAGCTGGAGTGCCTCAGGGATCGATTCTGGGCCCTTTACTAAATGATACACTATCAATCTACCACAGAGTAACAAACGCTATTTAATTCTTCAGGTAGGTAGCCATTCTTATAGAAGCTTCAGTAATCTTGCAGAGTGCTTTAATCAATGTTGATGTTATAAAATCATTGCAGACACTAAACAAGATCAATATGTGTACAAAACATGTTTATTGATAATGTTGTAAAGAAAGTGTGAATGCAGCAAGAATAGTATATACAGATTTTACTGTTCCATGTAGCACAAATTCAATAAATATGTTGTGAGATTCGTTTCATGTGATAAGTTTCATGATAACCTTACTTTGTTAAACACTGTACTTTTATTCAAATACTTAATATACACACAGTCTTATTCATAAAAACCTTCAGCCTTTTGCATGGTCAGCATTTCTTCAACAACATTTTTATACATGCCATATAGTCAGGTTATGATAGCCCAACTACAAATAAAAAAACAGTAGCAAAAACTTGGGTATAACTTTGTATACCCCAGAGCCATACTAATACTAATACTTACTGTAATAATTTGCCAATTTTTTTATAAACAAGACTGGTGATATAAAAAGTTATTTTTTTTTGTTTATAATATTTTGTCTACATCAAGAAGAATCAATATTATAAAGCTTGCTATTCAGTTTATTTGAGCTTTTTTAACAAGTCTGCAGCTTGAGTATTTGCTTGATGATCATCATTTGACTTAGCAGGATAACTTGCAGCTAATTGTAAATAATATTTAGCTTGATCCTCTTTTTTCAGTTTTAGATAGCAGTTGCCAAGCCTTAACAAGTTTACACTGTAAAATCTAGGCTGTACTGTTTCTGCTCTCAAGAAATATTCAAGAGCATCTTCATAACTGGAATATGGTGGAGAAGCAAATAAAACTTCAGCAATTTTCCTGTGATGCCAGGGCATCTCTGTGATCTGATAGCACCATTCACCCAACATGTGCAATATTGTTGCATCACTAGGATTTATTGAAACCGCCATCTGAAAAAAAATTTTTCACTGTTTATTTAAATGTGGAGCAAAAATATTATTAATAAAAATGTTGTTATATGACAATCACATACATCCAGATGCTTCTTAACATTTTCCAACTGCTTTATTCGTTCTTTCATACCATCTAGTGAACTTTTTGCATCCAACAGTAAAGCATACCATTTGTGTACAGCATAGTGGTTTTCAGCATCTTGAGTATCATTCAGCACTTTATATATTATATCATAAGCTTGAAGAACAAGATTATTCTTGTATTGTTTATCATACTTTGATTCCTTTGACATGTTATATAAAGCTCGACATATTCGCCATTGAACTTCTATATCGCCTTTGTCCTGAAAATGCAAGAATTTTAATTAAATACACTACAATTAAATAGGCGTCATTGAGGCAGGGCCAATATGACGAGGAAGATGTTACCTTAAGTAGTATCTTCCTCGGCCTGAACCGAACAAAACGAATAATTCAAAAAAAAATATGTTTGTTTGCCATCATTTTATTGTTATGTGGAGTCAGAAACCCAGAGCTGTTGTGGGTTTTTCGAGAGGTTTCTGTTTCGGTTGCGGTGGGAATAAACGCCCAGATATTAAAATTGTATGATTGCCTGGAGGATGCTGAGGCATACGATAGAGGTCATGCAGAAGGTGAAGACGCCGTGAAATCTTTCCAGCCATTTAAAGTAGGCTGTGGTGGTTATGGCTTACCACCATGATTACGGTGTGCCCATTACAGCAGCCTTTAAATATCATAACTGTGGTGGTGACTGCCAAAGCATTAAGCAGGTCGGTTTCGTAAAATACATGGGCATAATTGTTGATCAAAGACTGTCATGGCACCACCACATTGAAATTCTCATGAAAAGGATTAGAAAGTTTGTTTGGGTTATTAAAACTTTACGGCATGTGATGTCAGCGCAGCTTATAAATAAAGTATATACAGCACTGGTGCAACCGTTAATAACTTATTGTATTCCAGTATGGGGCGGCGCAACCAAAAGTAAATTTCTCGATCTGGAGAGAGCTCTGCGATCGCTTATCAAGGTGATGCATTTTAAGCCCTTTAGGTTTTCTACCTCAGAGCTGTATAAAGATAGCAATTTGCTTTCAATTAGAAAGCTTTACTTTATATATAAAACTAGCTTTTGCCCGCACGGCTTCGCTCCCGCTCTTCCCTACTCTATTCCACTCTACCCTACTCTACCCTACCAAACTTCACATAAACCATCTACTAAATAGACCGAACAAAGCCTAAAAATTTGGTTTGGATAGGTGAGCCCGTTCTTGAGTTATAAAATAACAACGAAAATTGGCATTGATTTTTATATATATAGATGTATCCCTAACCCTGCATAAATGTTTATTTTTTGATCCAGCTACACAAACCAGAAGACGTAGTGACATAGTGGCTCACTCCCCGAGAGTTCGAACAGTATTTGCTAGACGTCAGTATGTTACACAATCCGCCTATATATATAATAAATTGAATTACAAACTTAATATATATCCTCTGCTACTATTTGACTGTAAAAAAACAATAACTGTTTGGTTAAAATCCATGACATACGAAGAAACAGAAAACATACTGGTAAGGATAAGTTAAAGAAATAAAACATTGCACCATACACACACATAAACACACCATCACACATACTTTCACACCATCATACGAACACACCCTTCACACTGAGAGCTGTTTAAGTATATAATTGTATTATTTTGTTTTTTTTTTTTATTTTTTATTTATATTTTCTCTCTTTTTATTTTTTATTTTATTTTATGTAACAAGAACATGTTCAGTTAGCTGATAAGGGAAGTGCGCGACAGCCCCAACACAAGTACTACTGTAACTTACTGGGGCTGCCTCAATTTATTTATGCTTACAATGTTTTAGATGAAAAATAAATATTTTATATTTGTATTTTTTGTATCACTTATTTAGTGGTATTTGGAATATACTGTGTCAATATGCTTTTCGTGAAACACAAATCGTTTTAAAATCATACTATGTTTTACCGTAATATAAAATGGAAACCTACATAATCTAACGTCTTTTCCCATGGATTAAGCAATTATTTAGATTGCTAGTTGCTGCAACCCTTACATAGGAATTTGCTTTGTTCACATTCACAAAACAAGGCAATTGGTGTTTTGACTTATAACTGTCTTATGTGATAGAAAAATAAATGAATTGGTTGCTTTCAGTATGAATCACAAGCACAGAATATTATTGCTTACTGTTGTGTTTTACAAACCTGATGTGAACGAAGTAGCGGGCAACAACTAGTTATCTTTACTTGAAGAATCAACTAAGATAATGAACCTTATGCATTTGATTCGGAAAATGAAGATTTGTTCATAGTAAAGAAAGTAACGAGAAAAGAAATAATAATGCTTTTTTTAAGAAAAAAAATTTATAAGTAAGTTATTGTTTTGTCTTAAAATTAACTATATTTTGCCAGTAGTTTCACCTGTGTGAAAGTAGTAAATTCTTCTGTTAGCACTAGCCGATGTCATAAAAGGAAATTTCACATTCCTAGTCCCAGTAGTTTTAATTGATGTGTCAGTCCGTCTGTTTCTCCTTTTATAGATAGCCTTAATGAAAGTTAAAAATAAAAATAATTTATTTTAACCATTGTTTTATTACTGCTACTGATTATAATAATAATATACAGTTATATATTACACATGTATAATAAAATATTTCAAATTATAAATAATATCATCATATCAGCCGAACAATGTCCACTGTTGGACATAGGCCTCCCCCAAGCGTCGCCACAACGGCCGGCCCTTTACGTCACGCATCCATAAATAATATAGTACTAGGTAAAATAGTAACAATTGTAACAGGGTCAGTGACCCGCCTCAACATCAGTGTAACTTTTATCCGCTATAATGACACCGAGTTAAATAACAATATAACAGTCTAATTTTATACTTGCAAATGTTTCTGTATACTATGATCTTACCTGATGCTCTGACAGTAAATTATAGCATTCTTCATAAAAGCCATTGTCAAATAATTTATCTGCATCTTCTAAAGCAGGTAAAGGCTTCACAGCTTCTTTATTTTTAGCAACACCTTTCTTTTTCACGGGCCATAATGAAAATGCTAGAGTAGTACATAACAGCAGCATTTTTTTGGGATAAGAAACAGTCTGTAATCATTAAGTTTGCTAAGTTGTTATGGATTATACTGCATACTTGATTTCATCGACATTTCGAAAGAATTACCTGTAATAATATAATTTTACCAGTTTTTTTTGGATAGATTTCCCTATAGTTAAAAACTCTTTGAACGAACTTATATGTGACAGGATTTAATTTGTAAAAATTAATCATGATCACGAAAAAAAACAAGTAGGCAGGACAATGTTTAGTATTAAATGGTATTAACCAAAGCGTAAGATTACTTTTATCTCTTTCTTTACTGAGTGTAGATTTCACGTTGAGTTCGCAACTGAAATACAGAGACTTTCGATCACGGTTTCAAAGAAAACGATAGTTATTTTGATAATTTGTTAATTTTGTGTTTTTGTGACCATGACAGCGATGATGCACGTCACGTCAAATTTTTTTTTTTTGTTTCTTTACTGTTCAATGTGTACTGTGTACCCCTTAGAGAAAGCTATAGTCGTATAACCATATCGTCTAGTCTTTCAGCCATGTTTTCTGTTAAAATAGTAATAATTTACAATATATTTCAAAATAATTAATTTATTAATATACTTCAATAATTTACAATAATTGATTAATTTATTTATTTCAATAATTTTCAATATCTAATTAATTTATTTATTAATATAATTCAATATTTTCAATATCTAATTAATTTATTTATTAATATAATTCAATAATTTATCAATAATTTAGGTATTTCTTACTAGTATTATAAAAGCGAAAGTGAGTTTGTTTGTTACGTCTTCAAGCCAAAATGGCAAGACCGATTTTGATGAAACTTGGTACACGGATAGACCATGTCCTGGGATAGGACTTAGGATACTTTTTATCCCGAAAGTATGATCCCTCGGAATAATTGTCTGCTATCACGCGGGTGAAGCCGCTGGGAGCAGCTAATGTTTTAAAAATTTACATAATCTAATGTATTTAATTTATTTATTAGGTTATAGCAATTTTATTTAATTCAATAATTCAACTATGAGTCAATTAATGCCTGAATTAAACGATATATAAATAAATAAAAAAGCAATACAAAATCTTGAACACCTTACTAGTAATATACTCTAGATACCGAAATTACTGTAAAAATTTACTAGAGTCCGTCTACTGAAAGCGTGACCTGAGAAAAGGAGGTTGAAACCCAAAAATTTGAATATGGTATTATTGAAATAGTTGGAGAAAAAAGTTTTGGTACTTGACTATTTTTTTTATATATGACGATTGTACAATAGTTGTATAAGAACTTAAATGTGTGTAGATTTATTTATTGGTAGATGTATGGTAAAGGTTAATAATACACAAAATGTTAGTTATTAATCCAAATTTATTTTATCTGTTCTCTCAAATGCCGTATATAATATTATTTATTTACAATTTGGCATTTTGGCCTTCCGACAAGAATACCAAGAGCACAACACTGCGATAGTCAAATAAAATAGTCATCATCATTCATACCGTAAAAATATCTAGTGGTCAATCAACAATGATCAAGATAATAGTGTCACACTAACTTAAAAATCCAAGATCGTGTATAAACATTGTTGTTTTTCTTAGAAAACAACTTCTTTCTCTTCTTGTTTTTGTTTAAACTCACTGATGATAGTGTGTAGCAGCTTTCGCACATAACTTTATATTGTTTTACCCATGATAAAGCAGTTATTGTTGATAAATAAATATCTATTTAAAAAAACTGACAATTGCAATCATAGACTTAGACGTGATTTTGGCGGCAAAATAATGTTGCCACTTTAATTTTAAAAAAAAACTCCAGGTTACGCTTTCATTAGACAGACTCTAAAGACTATTTTGACCAAAAAGAACTCCTGAAAGCCAATGGTAACTTAGGAATGGAGATAAATTTCTACCTGATAAATACCCAAATGCAGGGTTTTACCCGGGTAAATACCCAAATGATGGGGATTTACTTTTTACACTTTAAAGGCACCCTTACGACGGAAACATCATTGCTATCAAGGGTTCGTAGTAAAGTTTCAAGTCCAACCTACCAAAGTTGTCTTTCTAAAATAAAATATTTTGTACAAAATTGGATATCAATTAAAGATTTAACAACAAAATAACCAAGTCCAAGTGATAAGAGCTAGAAGATATGCGGCGGGGGTGAGCACGAAAACTTTTCCACACGTGTACATGCTTATAAAATGAGCAAATTACCTCACAAACGTGAGGTCGGACTGGGTTTTCGAGTAGGTATGTTCAAAAAAATATATAAATCTGACCAATCAAAAAACATGGGTGTTAAAACGCTCTAAGCGAACTAAAATCCGACTAAATCTTATTAGATAAGTGTTTTTCTTTTCATTCGTGTTTTGGGTATTTACATAGTAAAGTCCAAATTCGGGTTACCCAAATTCGGTAATTACCAGCGCAGTAATTACCGAATTTGGGCAGTAGCCCACCAGATGATAACACCCGTCTGGCCGGAGGATTCTCCCTTATCAAAGGAGATTGGAGGTTTGGGTTTGCGGGAATTTACTCTCTGTTTCGCATACTTCCAAAATTTATATTCGCGGGCGAAGCCGCGGGCAAAAGCTAGTAGATAATAATAATTATAGGATTAACCCTTCAGATACCGTCAATTAGAGACACAATAGTAAGACAATAGATGCGCGGCCACCGGGTGTCGCTTGGGGATTCATGAATTAAAATATAATTATTTTCTTGAGTACGGAACTATATAGTTATTGCATGTACAATCTTTAAGTCGAGTGCGTCAGGACTCAGGTGAGATAATGGTTATTGTGGTCAAACACGAGAAACTTTAAGTGTGTCGTGTTGTACCTATTAATTCCATGCTCTGGTACGGAGAAATGAGGCTTTTCTTTTGAATACTTTAAAATATTGCCTATGGCAACACGTGCAACAATATTCAAAAATCAATTTCTACGCGGTCCATGGGCGGGTAAGGAATGTGAGGATTGTTGACAGTTCGTTGGAGAGTGTGTTGGATTGGTGTTTCGAGAAATGTTTTTAGTTTGAACAAATTGGATTCTTAGCATTTTCAATATGCAGAGATCAGGTAACATTTAACTTTAATTATTTGTAACTAGCTTTTGGCCGTTACTTCTTTTGCGTAGAAATCAAATATATCGTAAATCATATATTAGTGGGCAATAGTGTTCTTAGCTTTCTATCAAAAGTATATTGAAATCGGTCAATACTTCTTGATATTACTTTACAACTAAACAATTTTATCTCTTTATAATATTAGCTTGTTATTTTACGTAAGCAAACGCGTTTAATTCGCGCCAATTTCTTACATTTTCTGTTGCAAATGGTCTGAATATCTGTTCAAATGTTTATGTACCTAGTAATACAATGTTTAGTTGAAATGTGGCATGGGTAGAGTGGTTAAAAAACGAATGTAATCAATAAATATTAGGTGAGATAGATGTGTGATTTTTTACATCGTCAGTAAGTAGACAAAAGTGAAGATCACAGTCGCCTTACACACCTACTTATCAGTACTGGATGTCTTGTTATTATTGTCTAAAATTATCAGTTCTTATACTATCAGTAGTTACTACGTTCTACTACAGAAAACTAATTTTAATATGATTTGGTATATTTTGTTTTCATAAGTTTTGTTTTTTGCTTGTTTTATGTTTTTATTATTATTGTATTGCTTTGAAGATATCATCAAATTAACATTAAGGACATAAAATATGTTATCATTTGGTTGTTAATTTCGAAATGATTAGAAAGTTGCGAAAAATGTAAATGTTGAGACATACTGGTCAATACTTAGTTCTATTAGCAACATTGATTCTAATTATGTTAAATGTGTTTGTGGTTGCATGGTGAAGTTTGCAACTCCAAGTAGGATGCGATACACAATATTAAGACGTATGTCTTCAATATTGGAAGCATTTATGAGCCTGGGAACCAACTTGGAGAAAACTCCTTAGACATTTCAAAATAAATGAATTGGAGGTACTAACTGACGATAATATACAAATACAACTGTTTATCCACTGTGAATGTGCTCCCAGGAAAGCACACAGTTGATATAGAACTATTGAAATATATGAAAACTTAAGGGCTATGGTTTAAGATCTTTCACAATACAAAGCACCCAAATGAATATCCTACATATTTTATATACGTCCGAGGAGTGAAGAGGCAAATCAGGGCTATCAGAAAAAGTATTTTCCTAATCAAGCATCTTGCTGACGGTAGCTCAAGGATAAGTCACTTATAGCCAGGCAAAACAGTTAAAAACCACGGGGCAAAATCAGGAAGATAATAATTCTTCGAATGTATTTCTAAAATGTTTGCAACAACTGCAATACATATTAGGGGACCATGACATGATAAAATGTAAAGTGTGCAAGCGAAAAAAAGGGATGGAGCTATACACCATAAATAGCTCTATCTCTACAGGTACAGGTTGCCAAATATTGGTCAGAAAAAGTATAGTTTGAGAGCATCAACACGAAAAGAAGAAGCTTTATCTCTCTAACAGTTTAGGTCTTCAAATAAATCGTGTTATCTGTTGAGCTTGTGGTAGGGCCTCAGAATGCTGAAAGCAATACCTACTAAACCCCAAAAATTGTGCTGCAAAATATTTAAAAAAAATATCTATAATAGTAGATAATAGTTTATAATAGTTTATTTTCAAATATTTTTAAAAACATTACATCAATTTGGTCTCAACCCCTAAACTAGGACGACCTGTATGACAGGGGTTGATAATGGATTGACTTAATTAAATTTTGGGTTGATTATGGGTTGGGTATTTATATATTTTATATTAAATTACATATGTATGTTTATTTTGTATTTAAGGTTTTGTAGTTGTACATAATTTTGAGCCCTTTTTTTTTCCTTAGTAAACTTTTTTTTTACTTTTTTTTTATGCACCTGCCTTGCTTTTCTCTTTACCACTCTAGGTAGACTGGTAGAGAATGCCTAAGGCATTAAGTCCGCTTTTGTACTTTTATGTTGCATAAAGTTTTAATAAATAAATAAATAAAACCCTGTTGAGCTCCTAATTGAAGGCTGCTAGTGTCAGTGTTTTAAACATTAAAAATCTCTAAAGAAATCATACATCTATATTTCCTTTAACTCGACAAAATGTACTTAACTGTTGTTTATGGTTTTATTGTTTACAGTTTTCAGGTTTCAGGATTGGGCCCATAGTATAAGTTGTTTTGAATGACTATGGACCAGTATTATACTGGCAACATGAATACTGGTATCATAGTCTGCACATCGCATATTTATGATTATTAAATAACTTTTTAAATTATGTTCTGTTATTTATCAAACTTACTAAATAGTAAACTATTCACCAAGGAATTAAAAAAATAACTGTTATTGAAGTAGAGCCAAATAAAGGATTCTACTATGTTACCTTCTAAGGGAAATTTCAGTAATTCCAATTGTTTTTATTTGAACTGTGTCTTAAACAATTTAACCGTTCAGATACCGTCAATTAGAGACACAATAGTAAGACAATAGATGCGCGGCCACCGGTGGTCGCTTGGGGATTCATGAATTAAAATAGTATTTTGGCCGCCACCAACATTTTGAATAGGGAAAGGAAAGGGTATAAGGAAAAGTTGTAATCTAAACTGATAAATTATTCATTAACCCTTCAGATACCGTCAATTAGAGACACAATAGTAAGACAATAGATGCGCGGCCACCGGGTGTCGCTTGGGGATTCATGAATTAAAATATAAAAAAATATCAGACACATATTTTTTATAATCTAAAATACGGACTAAATAAAATGTAGTTATTTTGATCCTGGAAACTACCCTATCCTTTTTATTTAAATCAATAAGGACTCGGGATCGGTTTCTAATTGAAAATTTAGGGTTAGACTATTATAGTCTTAAATATTACTTTAATGAAAAACCTAGTTTTTTTTTATAGACTGCTTGACTGAATTCCCATCTGGTGGTAAGCAGTGATGCATTCGTTTATGATGAAGCGCACTAATCTATTAGGAGCCTATTCACTCTAGCCTTGAAAACAACTTCATTATAAAATCGGACAGGAAGACCGCAGCAGGCAAATTGTTTCAGTCCTTCGATATACGCGGTATAAACGATGAGGCAAAACGCTGTCGCCGGACCGTAGACGGGTCACATCGTCGAGTTGTCGATGGACGAAAGTTTGTGGCGGAGTCAAGTCATGTGATTGCCGCGTACACTCTCCATAATGTATCCTATAGAAGGCCGAAAGACTGGCTACCCTGTGCTCCACGCTTTGTAGATTGCTCGTAACCTAATCTAGATTTCCAATCAGTCTATTTGCTTGCCTCGCCAGAGTCCAAAGCTGCTAGATTTTGCTAAGGCATTTTGCAGTATCAACCACACGATGGGATCTGTGCTTTGTATAACATTACGTCTTGGTGTGAAGTACCGTCGGACCTTTACAAAAACGCCAAATTTCTTAGTAAATATTTTAGCTTTGAACTCAATGATCCGCCCATCGGTCACTGAGATAATAGCTACTTTCCAGGTTTGCTATGAGGCGCGAGTTCAACACACACTCCATAATCTCCATATTGGTTTTCAGGCTAGAGTTTGGCAAATACTATTGTATTTTATATTTTGAAATCGGGAATATTAGTAGAAACCCATGAAAAGACGTTATATAATCAGCATTTGCGGGGTTTATTTATTAACATTCTAATCAACTACAGCTTGTACCACAAATAAGGTTTTTAAGTTCCTAGGTTCTAAGCCTTGCCAACCTAATATCAGTAACTTTTTTGAAACATAACATACATGCGACGCTCTTGTGCATGACCGTGGAGAATGCTCTTATTGGACAGACGTATTGTACCGTGTTCACGGAGCGTGTGACCTCATCCCGGGATATGCGCCCTCACGCGGAAACTGACCACTACGTTGCCCTCGCTGTAATCCACACCTTTCCGCAAGTACACGGTTCACTCGGCCGCGCCTGCTGGTCTAAGCCATAAGCCACTAAGCAAAACTTTAATAATATAGGTACTTTTTAGTCGTTTTTGTGGTCTTGCTTTTATATAAAACTAGCGACCCGCCCCGGCTTTGCTCGGGTGCAATATCTATACTAATATTATAAAGAGGTAAAATTTGTAAGTTTGTAAGTTTGTATGTAGGGGGTAATCTCTGGAACTCATGATCCAATTCTAAAATTTTTATTACTGGCAGAAAGCTACATTATTCCTGAGTGCTATAGGCTATAAATTGTTTCTATAGCATGTATATTAACCGAGCTATCACAACTTTTGTCTAGCAAGTCGGAAAAAAATACCTCATAAAACAGGATTATTGGCGTGCGCTGCCTAAACAGTTGCTTAAAATTAAAAATAATGTATGACTACCTGGTTCGTCTTAATTATTTCTACAAAAAAGTCCGCGATACCATATCTCTATCTTTTATATTTTATCTTTTATACTTCTTTTATTGCATTAAAAATATTTTTTTTTGGCATACTTACGTTTGGTTGATTATTTGAGCAACAAAATATTAATTCTTATGACAATAAATTATTTCAGTACCACAAGAACATCATACAGATAAGATTTGCCATTTACAGTATATCAATTGGTCATACAGTTTCGGAGATAATATAAAATTACTAAAACGCAAAATGCCCCTAGCATAACTTTCATTGTGCAGACGTGCAGACGGTTTTAGCTATTTTTTTTTTTATATTTTGGGCAAAAATCATCTTATAACAACCCCCGCCCTTGGGTGGAGCGGGAGATAGTGTCAGACTCTTACTGACTAAAAACCCACCCCGTTCCTTCTAGCCTTCAAACCAGGGCACGAGTTCCCTTTCGGATAACCCTGGACCCAGTAGGCTTCGACTCAGCTGGGCCTCTGCTGTAGCTGACAACTTCTTGAGGCGCGCGGGAACAGTGCGCGCCGTCGACGTCTTGGGCTCGGTCCATTACCGGACGATCGGACAGTGAGCTACCCATGGCTCGCCGTCCGCGAGCCCGCGTCTACGGTGGCCGGAAATCGGGATCGGAATCCCGGCGGCTGCCGCGGGGGCGCCGTTGCCTGATGCGGTCTGCCTCCTCCTTTGCTAGCATTACTGCTTCGCAGAAGGAGGCGACCGCCTGCCATTTCTCCTCGCTCCGGACCATGGCCTCAACCAGGGCCCGGCGCGAGAGGTCTCCGCCGCAGATCGCCCCCACGAGGGCACGGTGATGCTCTGCCCAGGCAGGGCACACCTCGACTGTGTGCTCCACCGTGTCCTCCGGGCGTTCCGCACAGTGACGACATCCGGGCGTCTCTTCCGCTTTAATTCGGTGCAGGAACCTCCCGAACTTGCCATGTCCGGTGAGGACCTGTGTCATGCGGAAGGTAAGGACGCCGTGAGGCCTTTCCAGCCACGACTCAAAGAGGGGACTTACCGCCATAATTGTGGTGTGCCCAACGTTTTACCTATTTGCCCATAGATGGCGTTCTGCAATTACGTAATTTTTCTGAATCGCGGTGTTAAGACTTTCTGTGGATTGATGACCCTCTCGAATTATTAGGCCCACGTTGTCGTTAGTTGGAGTTCTTCTGTCAGTTCAAGTTGCTTATTGGTTTCGGTTGTTTCGTTCGTATGGTTGTTGTTGTTGATAGATACCTCATAATCGAAAATATCGTAATTTCGTTGTACGTTTGTTTTGTATGTTCGTAGTTTCGTACTTCGTTCTATCGTAATAATCGATACAAGTTATTCGATATTACGATTGTTTTGTTTTGTAAAGGCGGACGGTGTTCGAGTCGCTCTCCCTTTGTTCATAATTGTTTTCAAGTCTGTGCGTAGTTTGTTGAGAGCATGTCTAAAAGGAAATCTCAACTGTCCCGGCAGACATCACAGACAAGAGCCGCTCGAGTACGCCGTACGGAAAAATCTGCCCCTGAAAATGAGCAGCGCCTCTCGAGAAATAGAGAATATATTTCGCAAGGATGCGCTAGAGAATCTAGCTCCGAGCACTCACAGCGCCTCGCTAGCCAAAATGTGAGGACGTCGCGGGCCCGTGCTCGAGAAACTAGCGCTGAACGTGCGCACCGTCTATCTGAGTTAAGGCAGCATGTCTCTGAGACAAGGGATAGGGAGACTAGCGCTGAGCGCTCGCAGCGGCTTGGTAGGCAAAATGTCATAACATCGCAGGCCCGTGCTCAGGAATCTAGCGCTGAACGTGCGCAGCGTCTAATCGAGTGTAATCTTATTTTAAAACAAGAAATTTTCCGCGGACGAAGTCGCGGGCAGAAGCTAGTTATACATATAAACCTTCCTCTTGAATCACTCTATCTATTAAAAAAAACCGCATCAAAATCCGATGCGTAGTTTTAAAGATTTAAGCGCATTGGCACATAGGAATATAGGGACAGAAAAAGCGACTTTGTTTTATTTATAGTATGACTACTATTTATACTATTTATAGTATGACTATCTAGTGATAGTGATTATATAATCACTATCACTAGATAGTGATTATTTTTTTGTTTGTAACATTTTTCAAACCTTATCATTTAGGCCTTTATTTTGATACCCTCAACTTCACTTACCTACCTAACGGCGGCGGCCGACTGTTCTTTTAACTTAATTTTTAGTGCTTAAATTCAATTAATATTTCTATATTTAAAACTTTAAAGTTTCATTGTAAAAATAAAATAAGTATATATTCGTTTTTACAAATAATTTATAGTTAAATTATATTTAACGATAAATATTAAATATATCTTTTTACCTTTGTCACTTTGGCACTTAAGAAGATTATTGACAATAAACCTATTGACAACAAACCCTTTAGACTACAGTAAGTCCCAAAGAACTAGACATACATATTATGTACTTCTTACATACACATATACATGTAAGGATGGTTTGACTGGCCTGTTGGTCTAGTGGTTAGTGGCCCTGACTGCTAAGCCGGAGGTCGTGGGTTCGATTCCCACCCAGGACAAATGTTTATGTGATGAGCATGTTCATTTGTTCTGTGTCTGGGTGTAATTTATCTATAATATGTATGTATTTAGAAATATTTAAGTATGTTTATCAGTTGTCTAGTACCCATAACACAAGCTCTGCTTAGCTTGGGACTAGACGGCGTTGTGTTATAGTTGTGGAATATATATATTATTATATGTAAGGATGCGCATGTATGTACGCTCTCCCTCTTTGTAAGGCAGTCGAGTTATGATTTGAAGTGTTGTAATGGTGTACTAAAGTACCTGGGTTCCACATAATTGTCTGTGATGAATAAACCATAAACAACGGCATATAGACACCTAATCGTTGACGTAAGCAGTGTTCCATCACCCAATAAGTTTTTGGAGCAATCTTCCTTCCCCACTCGAAAATTTAGTCAGGGATGTTAATATCAATAAATAACAAGCTATTTTAAGAAGCCAATTTGAGCCGAGTGATGGAAATGATGGGTCTATGGCTAAGAAACGGGAATGATTTTGTTTTAGGATCTTTTTTGGGGTGGGAAATCATCTATTTCTCTCGCTCTGGGCAGAGCGTAAAGGAGTGTCAGACTTTTACTGACAAAAACCTACCGATGTTCCTTAACTTGCCATTTGCATTCCAGGGTCGCAGTGACTCTTTCGAACAATCCTGCATCCCATTCTTTTAGAATCTTAGCAACGGCTCCATTTCTAGCATTCATGTTTTTCAGTTTATTCAAGTTTCAACCTGTGATTTCTAAATTTAGAATTTGAATTGCTAAATAGCTTTAACACTGGACCTCAGTCTCATTTTTTGACAGTTGTCTTTGCGTTGTTCGTTGTCTGTTAATGTTGTTAGAAATCTGTTGCCAGGTAAACTGATACAGTTGTTTAAGCATTTCGCAGAATCGGTGTCGCAACTTCAATCTCGCTTTGCGATTGTTAAATGTTTTTTTTTTGTTTCCGTTTACGCATTACAATTACAAGCCTTAAATTTCGCTAGCTGAAATCTAGTGCAGGTCTTTACTGCGCAGAATGAAGTGAACCTAATACTTAGTTCCCGTAAAAACGGTTATGGGATAATTGACAGCCAACTTTGTCACACATTATTGCTTTATGGAGTTGTCTCATAGAATTACTTGAATTGTAATTCAGGTCAAACCTTCACTAGCATTTATTTTGCAGAATGGCCTTTAATTATTCTAAATTTTCTAGGCTAGTAGCAAAATTTTTGCTGCTTTAAGCAGATTGACCTCACGAGACATGCGACGCACCACGGCGGCTACCCGGCGCGGGTGACTGGAATCCGCCGACTTGCGAATTCCCTGCATGTATTGAAATAGCTTGTAGTGCACTTGCACGCGCAGTATCGCGTCCGCCAGCTCAGTCCCCGCTGACGAGCGCGCACACCGCCTGCTCTTCGTTACCGCGGCATAACGCTCTCCTATTTATCCCACATACGTAAACATCCAGTCACGTCTCTATCGTATGTTGATGTACACTAAGCTAGCACTTAAACTTTGCCACATTAGCCAAGTGTAATTTTTTGCTGAAAATGGACAGTTTATTTAAAGAAAGTGTAGTGATACAAACTGTTTTCCATTAGGCTGAAATTATTTTTTTTTCTGGGGTTTAATGTTTTTTTAGTATGTTTATTAAGAAGATTATTATTACTATTATTATTCTTGAATAATAAGTCAGCTGCCATGGAAGCAATGGACACTTCGTGTTTATCGTGTAAGGATTTTTGCTTTGGGAATATTTTTGAAAACTATGCGGCCTATTTTGATCAACTAGGTACGACGACGACAAAAAAAGACTGGGCAAGTTCGAGTCAGACTCGCTCACTGAGGGATCCGTACAAACTTACCAATTTAAAGTAGTTAAGTTCAATTACCAAATAGATTTTGGAAAAAAAATCCAAATTGTAAAAAAAAGGTTTTTGTGATGTAACAAAAAATTTACTGTTTTCTGATTTATTCCTAAACCTGACCTTGCTTTATGCCAAATTTTAGGATTGTGGGTCAGTTGGAAGTACCCTATGAATTTTGATTCCCTTGAGAGTGTCGAAATATACTTACGTTTTTTGTGATATAGACGGCCGTATCTTTTTTCGTTAACTTAGAGTTTGATTTTTACACTGCTCCAAGGGACCGCAGATCTAAGTATATGGTGTTAATTTCAACTCGATACATGCAAGCGTTCTTGAGTTAAAGGGTCTTGACAGACGGACAACCAAGTGATCCTATGAGTTCTATTTTTTCCTTTTGAGGTACGAAACCCTACAAGATATTGCTTCACTATCTGATAGGATGACTGAGAGATATGACAAAGAAACAAAATCACAAATCATGACAAAGAGACAAAATGTAGGCTATGTCACTCCCCATCCCTTCAACTATCTCCACTTAAAAAAATCACGTCAATTCGTCGCTCCGTTTAGCCGTGAAAGACGGACAAACAGACACACACACACTTTCCCATTTTTAATATTAAGTATGTACACCTACTAAACTTTTAATAAAACATTGCTATAAAGAATGGTTTTGTTTTATAAATAAAACAGTTGGACCGGTGACCTGGTCAGGGTCGCGGAAGTCCGATGGATGCGTGACGCACGGGACCGATCGTTGTGGGGACGCTTGGGGGAGACCTATGTCCAACAGTGGACTTCTTTCGGCTGATATGATGATGATGATGATGATGATCCTTTTAGTTTTTTTTTAGTGAAGTCGGTTTTTTTTTTTTGTAAAAAGTGTTTTTTATTACACTTAACTTCTTAGTTGCTATACTTAAAAACAGAGTGCCATTTCTCTTTATTTGATTTTTGGTGTCTTCAAAAATGATATTGAGGTTTCTAATATCTTTTTTTTTTTCTAAACTGAATAGTTTGCGTGAGGGAGACATTTAAAAAGTGGTTAAATGTGTGTTTATACAGGGTTATTTGTAAAACACTAACAACCTTGCAGGACTGTAGGTATACTAACATCATAAACAACAACTTTGTTCTATGACTTTTTACAAAACATAATACATTCACTAAAAACAATCCTTCCATATTTTCTTGTTATATTCGGCGAGGGTGCTTGACGCAACACTAGCGCATTAAGCACCTCCGACGACCAACTCCCCTCCGCTCCGCTATTATACTATCGCTTGCTTCGCATAGATTTTGTAATATTTAGAACAATAATTCAATTATTTTTATTTTTGTATGAAAATTGACGAACTAAAATATGATACATTTATAAAAGTCATAGAACAAAAGTTGTTGTTTAGGATGTTAGTAACATAGTCCTGAGAGGTTGCCAGTGTTTTACTAATAACCCTGTATATTAACTTTATTGTAATTTGCTAAAATTATGATTAAAAAGTTAGAGGGGGGGGCACCTTTTTTTACTTTTGGAGCGATTATTTTCGAAAATATTAACATTATCAAAAAATTATTAGAGTAAAACTATTCAACCCTAACGTGTGATACGTTAGGGTTGAAATGAAAAAAAAATCACTCCTCTCTTTACGTGTAGGGGGGGGGGGGGTATCCTAATAAAACATTGTTCCCACTTTTTATTTTACCACTTTGTCGGCGTGATTGATTTACATACTGGTACCAAGTTTCGGCTTTCTAGTGCTAACGGTCACTGAGATTATCTGTGGACGGATGGACAGACAGACATACAGACTTGGTGAAACTTGGTTGTCCTAGTTGACTATAGAACCCTAAAAACAAGAATTGTATTTAGAACAAGTTCAGTGCGTGAGACGTCAGATCAGTACAAAAGTATGACTGAGGCGTATTTGGTTTACTTTGTCACACAAAATAAAAAAAGTGATATCTATGTACTTTTATTAGTAAAATACATAGATATCACTTTTTTATTGAAAAATTAATTAGTTGAGAAACATGAACATTTCAATATAGGTTGTTTGATTTTTTTTTTGCAGCTAAGTTATTTGTACAACAATATTTTTTACAGGATGATGATTGATGATTAGACAACTATTACTATTAGGCACACCTTGAAAAAAGTATCAGGCGCTTCTACATTTTCATCGGGTAAATATTGCATTTTGCATGAAACAACGGATCCATTTTGTAGGGTTCCGGACCTCGAAAAAAAAAAACGGAACCCTTAAAGGATTACTTTGTTAACCGTCCGTTTGTCTGGCTGTCTGTCAAGACCCTTTATATCGAGAACGCTTGAAGGTATCGGGTTGAAATCTAAACCATATACTCAGATCTGCCGTCCCTTGAAACTATGAAAAAATCAAATTTCTAAGTTAACGAAAAAAAAAGATATGACTGTTTATGTCGCAAAAAAAAAAACGTATATTTCGACGCTCTAGGGAACTAAAATTCTAGAGTACTTGACGTTGACCCAGAATCCTGAAATTTCGCATTAAGCAAGGTCTTATAACACAAGTATAGAAATAAATCTGAAAAAGAAAATTTGTTGTTACGTCACAATTTTTTTTTAACCTTCGACTCCAATCAGGAATTGAACTTACATGCATATTTAAGTTTGTACGGAACTCTCAGGGCGTGAGTCCGATTCGCACAGCTCCCAAGGGTGGGTTTTACAAATAACCTTGCATATGTTATGTATTCGATTTGAACTCTAAAAACTTATATGTATATTTTTTCATTTTAGTCAGTAAACGTCTGACACACCTCGCTCTACCCTAATGCGGTAAAATACGATGATATCAAACTTCAAAAAAGTCTTTTTCCTGGGTGGACCCTTAAGTTTTAAGTTAATTAAGAGTAACCTTGTGTGACATCCATAATGTTCAGAAGAGATACATAAAAGCAAACGCACGCTGATACGAGGAGATGAAGCAACGCCGTGCGTAGCAGTGAAAGAGTCGCGAGTGCTAGATGAAGTCGAAGAAAAATCATTTGTTGTTGATTTTAACATTTAATAGGTCGCGTCATTTGTTTTAATCTTGATCAATGACGATGTGAAAACAATCAGGAATCAAAACAATGCGGCATACAGTTCTAGTGATTCATTGAATCGTGCGTTGACTTTTGCTATACAGAGTAAGTAGTATGTCTCGCTTTGCCACACATAGTTGCGTGTTATTTGGCACCTTCAATTCTTATTTTTTGTACTTATATAAAATAAAACAAAATAGGTGACATAAATAATCTTACATGGACGTTGATTTCATGAGCACTGAAAGTCTCGAGGACGTAGGTACATGTTGTCTTCCCTGCCTAGGTATGTGGAATAGGATTATAATTTAATTACTAATAAAAATGTTAAGTGATCAAAAACACTTAGTGAATAATATTGTGGAATATCAGTTTATAATTTTAATTTATTTGTTTCATGTGCTGCATTATCAACTGTTCAACAAAATCAGCGGTGAGTACAATTTGTTATATAGTTAGGTACACTAGTTTTTAAATATTTCTGTTCAAATTAACTTCCTATTTACAAAATATTTCAATTAAAACTTGTTAACTTCACTTCTATTGACATTCCAAACAATCACTTATTTAAATGCATTGATATCGTTGGCAATAAAGTGATATCGAGTTTGAATTATTAGGTCGCCAGGACCGTTTGTTAGCTGGGCACGTATGCTTTGCGTGCGTCATTTGAATTACGAGTAGGAATTCGCGACCGCTATTCGGCCCTCAGGCGACGACTCGGGTGCAGCAAGCACCATGACACCGATACCAAGTCCCTCTGGTGACCGTCAACCGGGCAGTAACACATTGGCACCTACTGATTGCAGTGACGAACTCGGCCGCTGTCTTCGACGCGCTTATTGTTTTATTGTTTCAGTATGCGAAATTATACTCGTAGAGCGGTCGTTGCGATGTGATTTATTTGTGAAAACAATAATTTTAAAAGTAAAATTAATAAACCACAAGTTATCTTTCGCGTTCTGTTCGTAAACAAAAACATTTCCATGCTCATTCCAATGATCCAAAGCGCAATGCAACTATATTTATTGTGAACAGTTCAGCAACACGTAGGGTTGTGCTACTTATTGTAAACAGTCTAAACTTAATAATAATATACACATAACTTACCTTTTCGCGATGCTGAACCTAGTGGACGATTTTGAGTCACTGAAGGTGTGTTTATTTGTGAAACAACACTAACTGTTATCAAGCTAGGCGAAGTGGTTGTCGTAATCGGTTGAATCACCCACACGGTCTTTACTCGACTCCTCTCCGGATGTGATTTGTCGACGAAAAAATGTGGTATCGCGTTTGTTAGTGAGTAGTGGAACAATATTTGCTGTAATTATAACAGTATGTTTTCCTCTTGAACAGCATATGGATGTGCACTATATTTACAGTTTAAAAAATAAATATTATTGCTCTTTGTGTGTGTCTGTGCATTACAATGACGTCAGTGTCGGATTCTCCATTGAATAGGTCAAGAAACAGACCTGTCTTGGCTCGTTATAAGCCCTGTGGGGACTCTACAGACCAGGTAAGGGCAAAATTTAGTTATAATTTTAAAGTAAAGATGATCTAATACAATGGAGGACTTTCCTGTTTTATAGCGAAACTGTAACTAAAGTTATTGCTACTACATATGTCGGAGTTATGCGGTTTTAAATAATATATACGCTGAATTATACGACTGTGGTAGCAATATTAATGTTTCTTATCAGTATGATATATTTGTACAGAGGAAAGAGGTCGCTTGTGATATTATTAGTCCTTAAAACCTATTAGGTTGTCGGCCGCTGCGAAGGTTTTTTGGTCTTATCGGTTCTTTCGTGTTTCGAAAAATGGACAGTAAAAAAATAACTGGCGTTGTCGTAGTGGTTATTCGTCCGAATTTGTCTGCAATAATGTACCAAGATGAAATCGCTTTAAATTATATCAACAAGTCAATGTGATTTTTCTTTTATGGTGGGGTTATCGTCAAATGACAAACCCCGCTCTTGGGCGGAGCGGGAGATAGTGTCAGACTCTTACTGACAGGATCTTACTGACTAAAAACCCACCCTGTTCCTTGTAGCTTTCATACCGGGGCTCGAGCTCCTTTTCGGATAACCCTGGCCCCAGTAGGCTTCGACCCAGCTGGGCCCTGCTGTTGCTGACAACTCCTTGAGGCGCGTAGAATCAGTGCGCGCCGTCGACGTCTTGGGCTCGGTCCGGACAGTTACCGGACGGTCGGACAGCGAGCTGCCCAAAGCTCGCCGTCCGCAAACCCGCGTCTACGGTGGCCGGAAATCGGGATCGGAATCCTGGCGGCGGCGGCGAGAGCGCCGTTGCCTGATGCGGTCGAATGTGATGGACTCAGTAGATCGCCCAGGGGTTCCGTGATCCTCACCAGGTCATCGGTCGCCCTTTGTGGAAGGTCTTGCTGCGTCTTCCGATGCGTGGTCACCACTCTAGAACTTTTCGTCCCTATCGACTATCTGTTCTGCGAGCCTGCCTCAAGTGTCACATTACGCTTGAGGGAGGCCAACAGCCAACAGTGGACGTCTTTTAGCTGAAATGATGATGATGATTGTAGCAAAGTCGTTACAGGTTGATTAATTCGTTCAATCAACCAGTAACGACTTTGCTATTATCATCATCATTTCATTTTGCTAATCAACATTATGTTTATTCGAAAATATTGGTTGTGATTTGACGTTAGTTTGTATTGTACCGGTAAAATGGCCTAACTTTGCACGAATTTTGAATATTGTTTTAATTTATGCAACTTAAATAGAAAAATTCGTATGTTCTGCGAGCAAAGTGACACTTTTCTAAACATGACATGCGAACGTGATATATAAACATGGCTATGACTCCAAATTACTTTAACATGTTGTTACACAATTTGTAACACTGTAAAGTGAAATGCAAGTTGTGTGATAGAAAAATATCAAATTAAATACCTATTTAAAATTATAAAATTTAAATATGATAATATAATAATAAATCTAAATATGATTTTATATGATTGACTGAAAGTATTAATTGAATGGATATATTTTGTTTGTCAAAAACCATTCGCAAAATATTCGCATGTTTTTTACGAATGCGAATGTCAAAAAATATGCGAATATTCGTTACATCACTAAATAATAGGTGTTTTGTTTTCATTACTCCTATTATTCGTGGTTGCATTCAAAAGGCAATGAGATAACCCATTTTTAAGCAGTACCATTGAGAGGTTATTGTTTAGGCCAGAACTGTATTTCAGTCGTTAAGAAATCATACGACATGATTCTTCTTTTAGTCACAATATTTTTGTTCATTTTTTTTAAAGAACAATCATCATGAAAATGCTGGCTTTTAATATTTAATGAGTCGTCATTTGCTGTGTCAGAAATAAAAAATAACAGCAGTCCAAGGAGCAAGGCACTCACATAATAGTCAAAGGAGGATAGCTCTACATATTATAACGTAAAACGTTAGAAGTTTTGGAAACGTAAAAATTTGTTCTAAAGGTGTAATACCCTTGTATGGAAAGCTGCAAAGTTGTGCAACATATACGCTCCTGTTTACCTGTACCAGTCACCTAGCGTGTATGGCGGGCCATAAGGACCACTGATTCCCGAATGGCTCAATTTAGTAATCATTAATAAATTGACTTATTGACTGCATCGCCTTAAGAAGATGCCAATGATGTTGCCAACTTGTGCAGTTTTCATTTCACGCAACGTCATGCACATAGCTAGACTATGCAATTCGTAGTCCATGTAAGACTTTAGAAGATTCTTCTTTAATGTCATATAATAATATGATATTTATTTTGGTCCTCCAGTATGCACCCGAGCAATGATCGATCACCCTCGAGCTTTATGTTAGAATATTGTTCATCAGTGTGTTCGTGGGTCGTTGCTTTGATAATACAAAACACCGCTCATATTATAATATTACTTGCGTAGGATTATTCACTAAAGAGATAATTCATCATTTGCATTATTATAAATGTAGGTAATTTATGAATTGGTGTATCTCTAGGTCGGAACTTCGGATTGCGCAAACATAGAGGTCTTTGTTAGATGCATAAAAGTGCTCGAATAGGGGGGTTAACTCCCTTAAATCTATCCAAAGGTCCTACAAAGGTATCGAAATCTAGTAAAGACTGTGCCATGCTCGTTATAGAGGGTTCTGAATCCACACGTTGCTAGGAAATAAATATATTATTACATGTTAGTTTATTTTTTTCCTTCCCTATGTATTTTCAAGATGAAAGCGTCAGAGATAGACAGGCGGACAAAACCGCTGTATTTAACCATTTTATTATGGAACCTGTGATGTTCAGTTGCTTCGTACAAACTTGCAAAACTTGAACCTATAACGGTATAGAGTTTTTTTTTTTAGAATATTGAAATAAATCTTATAATTTTTTTTTTTCACAAATGAAGGAAAAAGAGCCTGAGGATGTTTTCAATATCGTGCGTATTTCATCACGCATGCAGTAAATTTCGAAGTGCAAAAAAACGCGCCCCGTGTGCGTATTCCACGCATTACAATAAATAGGTATTTGTATGAAATGGACATTTGTGGGAATACGCGTGCGGGGCAATCCGCATGCGTCATCAAAACCGCACGATATTAAAAACACTTTTACTTGAATTTATTTATTTTCAAAGCAAGCTTTTGCCACTCTGCTTCCATATATAGGCGTGTCGAGGCAGAATAAAAGTTGTTGTTTTTGATATTAGTACTATAGTCCTGAGAGGCTGCTAGTGTTTTACAAATAACCCTGTATATATATATTTAATAAAATTTCATGTATAAAGAATTATGTCCGTTTTTTGCCCAGAAAATGCAGACTAAGTAAAGTAACTGTTCTGGATAATTATTTATTTATTATTATCTTCCTTACAATTATCATTATGATTAAGTAAAGTTATGATATTATTTTAAATGTTATTAAGGACTCATTAAAAAAATGTACAAATAGGATATTTTGTTGATTATATTTCATTCGTTGCTAATAAAAAGCTATCATTTGACATAAATCTGCATTCTGGGTATTGTGACGGGGGATTGGGGAATAGCTCTAAATTAATACAGGCATACTTTTTATATACACAAATTAATGCGCCTGGCTGGGGTTTGAACCTACGACCTCACAATTCCAAAGTTGGGATTGGGCCGCCACCACTGTTCCACGGTTCCAACTCATCCTTCACGTTGTTATTGTTCTATTCAAGGTATATAAACGAGTTAAATGGTGGTTGTGGTCCAAAAATTACAGTTGTTTGAAGATTTACATCTATACTTTCTGTGCTTTGAGCACCGAAGCTTCGTAAATCGTAACGAATTGTACGATTTCAATGAGAAAGAGAGAAGGTTTGTTTTAATTTTGTAATGTGAAAACTTCGTTTTGTACACAGTCAGCACACTCAGCACGTTTCTGATGGGTGTCGCACTCATAACCATACAATGGCAATTAATTAATCTTTCTTTCGATCTATTTTGCCGTTCTATAATGCAACTTTTACCTAATATTGCAGACAGAAAAGTCTTTGGACTAAACAGATTCTCAACGACTTTAAAGGTGAACGCACACTTATCCGAGCCGAACGCGTCGAACGAATCGAAAGAAGATTTTAGATTTTTTGTTCTGGAGTCCTTCCAGATTCGGACGATGCGATGCGGCTATGTTTGCGGAATTTCATAGAATTTCTTATAAATAATTCTAAAATTCTTTTTATTTCTTCAACGGTTTTGGCTCAATTGTGCGTTCACCTTAAATCAGAATTTTCCTATTTCAGTTGATCGACTGGTCTCAATGAATATAGTACGTACACCACTTGTACTTACATAGTTTGGTGATGAAGTAGTAAGGGCATTCTGATATCCATACCATATAATATAAAAATACAATAATAAAACAACGTGTATTGATCGTGGGTTTTTTTAAATTTGCATTTAAATCATTTGTTTAACCTCATTTTTTCTTGTGAGACGACTAAGGCATGCAACCTTATCTGTTTACTAATGACTGTCAGGCGCACTGGATAATTACCAACCTCAATAGTTTTATCACGCCTAATGTCTACATGATTGTATTATTGACTTGCCAGGCTTCTTATCTGCGGTACTAAGCAAGCCAGCACTGAGTTACGTAATACTACTCAAAAAGGTGTACACCGATATTGGTGACTTTTTAGGGATCCATCCACAGCCAATAACAAAAATAAAACCGCAGCTGCGTTTTTTCTGTTTGTACGTCTGTCCAGTTAACTCTGGTTACACAGTGGGTGACCTTCGGCAACCAGTTTTTTTTTCAACACCATCCACATATTTCCAAGTTTCAGACAAAGAAACGAGTTCGACGAAAGTAGAAGAAAACGGCTGTTCAGCAAATTTTTTCAGAATTAGATGAATCGTATTTCCTCACAGCCTTACTCTGATGATTGTCAACTCAAAATGTATGATGTCTCTAAGTACCTTATATTCGTCAAGTACATTCCTGCTTACAAGAGTTCGAACACGGTTTACCAAAAATTATGACTTTGCCTTTTTTTTTTACGGTTGGCTTGGCATGATTGATTTTTAGCGTTCTTCACCTCTGTCTTTACGCTTTAAGCTTAGCGTCCACTGCGTCGGAATCGGAGCGTACGCAATGTACGAGCCGTAGGTATTTACGAAATGCCGGTTGCTTCTTTTGCATTGGGATATTGCATCGGCAATTTCTGATCCAGTGCACGTTGTAGCATAGAAAGCAATGAATCCGTCCGCTCCGTATGTTTCGATTTCAACGCAGTGGACGCTTAGCTTTAGTAGATTTGCCGTCACTTCGTTGCTTGATGCAACTGTACTGGCATCGTTGGCATATTCTAGATTTGCAAGTCTTCCAACAACGCCACCACTGGATTTTTCTTTTATTCTGAAGGGGTAGTAGGTATCCTTATTTGATTGTAAGTACGTTGTGGTTTTAATTTTAAAACAAAATTGAAGATAGAAAATGTTAACATATGTTGATAGAATATGTTATCCGATTAAACAGTAACAACTCTTTACCTTTATGAAAAGTCATTAAGGTTAATAATACTTCATTCCTGTGTTGCTCGTGAACATCAAATATGCAGAACTAGTTTACCAGTCCACACCGAACTATGAATTGCTTAGACTGAATATTTAATCTAAAACTCTTCAGACGGCTACCATAAACAGAGCATTGGCAACATTCTTTTTGAGTAACACAAACAAATTGAGTATGTAACTTCCAATCATATTTGTGGGTTGAAGCATTGCATTGTTTGTGTAAGAGAAGCATCACAATCATTGGTGAGTTTCAACATAAATTACTTAATAAATTGTGGCAGCATGCATGGCGAGTCCGTCGTCATATGTTTTGATTTAGCTGTAGGTTCGTTACTAAACAGACTGCACCAATTCAGACCGCAACACATAAGTGCACATTGAACATTACTCCACATCACTGCATATGGCAAATGGTCGTATTATGAAGGATATAGATGGCTATCTTTCTAGTGCTATATATAACTTTCTCGAAAAAAAGTAACGAAGCTTGTTTGATTATGTGAGGTATGTTTACTTAAGCGGTGTGTTTAATTTCAGCTTACTATGTGTACAAGGCATCTTTTTTATATCATTCAACAGTTTTTCTTTTTGGTTCAACATACGAGTACTTTCCTTGCGAACCCGTATGTTTCAATGAGAAACGCATTTCGTTTTAGTAAATAAACGTACTTTATTTACCTGCTTACAGCACTCGCATACTGTAATTTTTCTGACGTTTAATGTATACGGTTTCTATAAAGCATTACGATGTGTCGTGTCGTGAATCATGTCAAACTATACATACAATTAACATGTGTTTTAATTTCTTTACGAGTTTGATCAGCTCTATTTCTTCGTGATTGGTTATAGTTATGTTGCTTTCAGAGTTCAGAATGTCTGTTTGTATCTAATGAAATTCTGTTGTTTCGAGTTAAAATGTTACTTTAGTTAATAGTAAATTAACGCTGATGACAAGTAATTAACTTGAACATCGAGTATCCATTCCAAAACCGGTTTTCATGCCAAAATATCCATACAAGGAAGATGAAGTATTGAAAACAGGCCGCCACCTGGTGATTAACCGAGTACTACTCACTCCATGTGTGTGCGATGTTTATATTCACCCGCCTTCAAACCGCGACTAGCGATAGCGGTAATGCATGCATGTTAATACGTCAAGCTTATTCGTTAGATGGCGCTTCTTTGTTTACTTTAGGACCATACGAGTACAATAAGGTACCATACTGCTCTTTAAAATCCTGGCATATTATGATTCCCAATTCCAATAAAAGTAATCGTTCCCCTCTTTTGATTAGGCTTTCGCAAATATCTTATACAAAACTTGCACTGTGGTAACATGGTTAATAAATTAGAACCCTTCATTATTATTCGCATTTTTTGAATGTATTGATGCAATAGTATAGTCATTCAGAAAGGATACGAGTATACGAGGAAGCACGTTAGTGTAGCATGCACCGAGGGGTTGTGCAAGGAGAGGCGGCCGCTGGACTGGGGTGAGGACGCGCATGCGCGGTGATGCGGTCGATGGCTTGACTGGACCCACTACAACATGCGACTAACACGTGTTCTCTACACATTGCTGAATTGTTGATTCCATGTGATTAAAAAACATCTTATTTCTGTTTGACTTAAGCGAAACAATCAATTTCGAATGGCACTGTAGCATATTGCCACAGTGCCATTCGAAATTGACTTATTTTTCAAACTCTTTATAATTCCGATGTGGAATGAACAGCCAATGTCTGACGAATAAACTATGAGGATACCTACATAACACAAGCATTCTTCGTACCTTAAACGTACTTCCGCTAATAGTCGCCTCAATGGTTCTTGGATCCAGGCCGCTGAACAAGCGTCATTTCCTGTCTTGTTAGCTTACAATTTATTCCAAGTCGCCCACTGTCAGGAAAATCAGTCATTTCGTACCTAGTTAAAACTTTTTCGTTACATTCTTGTTGAAAGTGACATTTGGCTCTGGTCCCGTTGCAAGAGAAAGTACCTACGCGGTGCTTACTTGTTTTGTTTCTTGTCTTTTTAAGTTATAGTGTGTTTCTCAAAAAGTAGGTAGATATGTATGTACTTATGACAAAGTTTCAGCAGTTTTAATTACATCAAGTTAGCCGAAAGGCGCTCTTCACCGAACAAAAGAGAAGTCAACAAGTGGTTCTGGTTATGCACAACAGCGACATCATTAATAATACACAATAATTGCCTCTCAAAATTCCTTTGAATGTGCGATGCTTACTAAATACATAGTTACTTTAGTATGTATTAATAAGTACTAGGCAGTTTTCATTTTTGAAAATATGAAAAACAACTGAATGACAAATTCTACGAAGATGAAATGTCATGAAGTAGGTGCATTGATAGACAGACGAACTGCTTGACACGCGCCATTAGGAAGGATCTCTTTTATTTTACATTTGTCATCATTTTATTTAACTATCAATAATTCAATAAAAACTATTGCGAGTAGTTTGCAGTTGTGTCTGCACTGACCGATAAACTGTACACACAAGAATATGTATGTGTTGACCTTGACAGAGAGCGGGTAACAATGCATTTTCAACCCTCTGGTCTGGCGATCGTGTGGCAATAATCTTGAGATGTAGTGGGGTCGGCAGCGCTGGCAAGCCGCGACGACGGAGGCGTCGCGTGCGGGGCGCCGCGCCGTGCCCGCCCGCGCGCCTCGTCCGCCGCCGCTGCCGAGCTGTCAAACCGCCTCCGTCGGGCACCCGGCTTGAACGCACGGTATAGCGCCGCACAAATTCGCGATCGTAACGTAGTACGCAGTCAGTGACTCAGTGTGTGATTTTGTAATACTCGCATGACGGAAAGTACTTTAAGGAGATGAACGGCAGCACGACGACGGTGAATGGTGGAGCCGTCAATGGGAACACCGGTGCCCTAAATGGAATCGGTGCCGCGCCGCGTACTGCTACACTTGGAACTCCAAGCAGTTATGCTTATACCTCCAGTGGCTCCCTGCTTGGTCGCAGTGGTACAGCCAGACCTGTTCCACCGCCTACATTACCTAAATATAGTGGGTCTTTTAGCGCGGGCAGCACTACTGGACTCAGGGAAAGAGACAGAGAGGGTACTGGCGGATCCCATCGTCTGGCCAGCCTCGAAAGATTAGCACTACGACAACGTATCATTGAACAAAATGCCAACAATCAGGTGTCCGCCGGGCCGACACTTACTGCACCAGCGAATGGGCCCACCTCTGCTACCGTCACCCTTACCGACACGGCAACGGTGAGTCCCAGAGCCCCCTTGCCGTTTTTCATGTGCACCCTCAACGCTTCCCCTAATCGTAGTTAACGCACCCCGAGAAAGGGATGTGTTATTTTAGTCCGTACAGCCCTCTCAAACTAATATTGGATTTTGATGGTTATCGTTGTCGTCATTGCCACTTCTTACTGGAATAATCGAGTAGTGGTTATCACTTAAAATTCTTCCTAGCTAAATAGCGATACTTACTCGTATATGCATTTATTGAATGATGCAAGGAACGCGCAGCACTTAGCCTGAAACTAGTTTGTTTACATTGAGACATATCGATACCATAACCACATAGATACATAACCGTGTCAGGTGTTGTATTACATAAAACAGTCCTGTATCAACTTCATTGAAGGGTTTGTTGGTAGTTCTGCTTTTAAGTGGATGTATGAATACAACAAAGCTTGTGTGTTCATTCTAAAAAAAGACCATTCATAAAAAAAAAAAACTTTGGTACATATTGGTTTAATTGTGTTACTTTTTGTATTTGACTGTCTGTGTCGAGTTATTGAAACAAAAATTTTATTTCTCTCACATGGATATATCCACTATATGTAAGGGATTAGAGTAGAGACGGACAAAAATTTAATTATCTTGTTTTTCTTTTAAAATCCTTGGAGCCCAAAGTACGTGTGGGGTACGTCATCTCCTGTAACGCATCAACAGTTGCAGTTCATGGTTGTATTGATTATAGTTTGTGTCAATGGCGAATATGATTATAATAATATTTACACAATCAATCGTCAATAAATCTATGAATTGCATGCAACAGTTGATGCATTACAGGTGCTACTGTGCTGCCCATTGTTAAGTCGTACTCTGGTATTAAGTACATACCAATATGTAAGTACACGTTGTTTCCAAGTACTTACTTAAATAAATGTGTAAAATGATCAGGGTTATTGTGTTGTTGATTATACTTTGCAACCTGGTCGAGGTTTTTTTTTAAACTTATTAACGGGCCACAGCACTTTATATTTTCTACGATATGAGCAATGTCAATGCAATATCTGCTGTAGAGGAATGACTGAATGCGGCAAAGGACGAAAATAAAGTTTTAGACCAAAAAACAATGGATAAGACACTTTTTTTTACATCTAATCCATCGTTTTTTGGCCCTTTATAACTATTGCATTAAGAACTAATTGAGAAGTATGAAAGAAGAAGACATGTTACAGCGGCCCCAAATAAATCGGGATAATGCTGATTTGATACAAATTTTAATATTTCGCAGCCCATCAAGAAATCATGTCAAACTTACATGTTAAACCGAAAAACCGTACTTTGATTTAAAAAAAAAATATTTGGCCTATTCTTTTACACTATATGCTATCGATATAATTTATATATTTTTTACAAGTGGTTGCTTCGTACTTTCAATTCTGGCGTAAGAGTTTTTCGCTTGTGCGAATGTCACTCTAAAGATAAACAATAAAATAAAATTTTATTTGTTTCACATTATATCAAGAGTACAGAAAAAGTGTATTATGTTTATTCATATTTATAAACGTTTAGCTATGGGGTATGCCCAATCTTACACTTCTTCAAGCACGTAACCTATTTAAAAAAGCTTTCTTCTAGGTTTTCATTTTCTGTATGAATTATTTACATAGATTGAGTCCAAATAAATAGTTTTATTGCAGTTCGCTGATGAAGAAAGTCTTATTCGTGATTCATCGTCGAATGGTGATCGTGAGCAAGTAGCTCGTGACCCATCCCATCTGTTTTTGCCGTTTTGTGTTTTTCTGTCTTGGGTAAGGACATGCTGGCAGCCTATTCCCACGCAGTTCCTCATGTGATAGGACTGGTTCGGAGTGCGGGAGGGGTGAGCGGGTGACTGACCCCGTGTCTACAGGGTTAAAAATAACCTCGAGCAGTGGCGGGCATTCTGCTCGCATGTGTCGAATTCACTAAACAGACATTAACTGTTTCAGGGTCGCACGCGCACCCTGACCTTAAAAGACTGGAACATTTTTCGGAGAATATTTTTTCCTTCTTGTTTCCATCAAATTCCTTCGCTCTAATATGGATACCTACTAAAAATTGAAAAAAAAAACAGCCACATGAGTTGGTTATTCATACATTATTGCCGGATATTTATAAAGGTTTTTTTATCAAACTGTTTTCTCAAGTCGAATTTCTTGGAATTATTATCAGTAAGACGTTATCGCGTCTAGTTCACCGAGAACTCGAGTAACTTTTACTCAAATTGTCCTATTTTTGGAGTTCTTGCATGGTTTTAATAATTACAATTTACAATACAACTGCGTTTTATGAAACGAAATTGGCTTGAAGTTTCCACTAACCGCGGCATAAGCGGTTCGGGCATGTTCTCTTGCATTGTGAAGGCCAGTGCACAAAAAGCTAAGCACCACTGAGTAACGATATTAAGTTCTCAACTTTGTACCAATCGTATTAAGAACCATTTTGCGTTTAATCGATTGTTTATTTTACCCTCTTTGGAACGGTTGCTCCGTTGCCTTTGTGTGTCTTTGGTGCCCATAAGTGTGACGGACGGGCTGGATCCTTTTGCGTTTATGTATACATACGTATAGATCTACTTTCGTTCTTTTTTACATTAATTTACTGACGGACAACTTCTGGATCTAGAAACGTAAAATTTAACGAAATATAGCACTAAGAATTTTTTTAAATATTCACAATACAAAAAAATTATTGAAGTTGTAACTTGGGCAACTGTTTTTAAGTTTCTTTTATCATCATTTTTGAAACTCATCCCCAAGGCTCCTGAGAAGTTAACGGTGGGTTATCGTATCGGGCACACGGCTTGTAGTCATAATTAACTCAGAATTACCTGAGTTTAAGGAGGCCCTTCCACACGCGGTGTTTATATTTTAAGCCCTACCAGGCATTCACTTAGGTTAGGTTAGGTTATTCATTTGGTAAGTATTTGAATAGCAACCGCTTTCGACAAAAATAAACATGTACCTATAAGATAAGTTTTAGGGGTGAAACTGTAAAGGTACCTTACGTATGTCAAAATTATGTTTATAATTTTGTAATTCTTAACTGAAACAAGTTCTTATACAAAACAATAATAAACATACATTTCTAAGGCGATAGTTGTAGAAGAATGAAAAGTTGATTAAACATTTTGTTATGATAACAATATTTACGAATAAACATCAAGGTAAGAAAAAGCTCAGGTATAAAATAGTATTCGCCCCGTGTGGGACCGACCCGAGCCGTGCGCTGGTGTGGCGCGCCAACCGGCAGCCGGTATCGCATCGCTTGTAACTTAACCTCAAACTGACACAGTCGTGAACAGTGCCTCGTATTAACTACAACAGTTAATATTTGTTCGAATACTATCAACTGACGTTTATACCGTGATCATTTATTTAAAGTTTTCTTTGTTTCTTTTTACGCAATACGCCCCGGTTTTGCTCTGTGTTTATATTGACAACAGACGAACAATAGTGTTAAATCGATATAGCCAGTGCATCAACACAACCAAAGGGCAAGGAACAAGTACTAAACTTACATTGTGTGAAACTAAATGAAAGAGTCTTTTAAGATTTTGTGTTTGTTGTATAGTTCGAGTGGTTTTTACTAAATGTACTACGTGACAGACAAGCTTGTGTGCGTACCGACAGTGTGGCGTCGTTTTTTTACCATCTGCAGCCGTTGAGGAGTATTTGGATGTGTACAAAATGGAAAACCGAGCACTAACTGCTGGCAACGGACACCAAACTAAACTAGCAAGGTGCTCCAGTAGCGTAGGAGACAGTGGAACTGATAAAGCTAAAGTTGGATGGACGAGTCCACGCGATATCTGGAGGAACTTATCATTACGCAGGAAAGCAGAGGTGAATAAAACAATAACAATGTCATTATTCAATAGGAAATTCCTTGAGTGATCTAGTAGTAACAGACGTGCCTTTCACTATCACTCGGTACTTCCATATTGTCGCCATCAATCTAAACTTTCGCTGTCTAAGTATAAATATACTGCTGTTGATAAGGGAGTCACTAGATTGAACTTTAGAAACAGAAATGCAACTCTGATGCCACCCATCGGAACCGTTTATAACACAGCTGTCTAGCTAGCTGTCAATTATTATTTGATTGACATCCCGTTTCTTCATGCAGAACAGATCCAAGTAACGATTTCCTAATCCTCGACGGTTCCCGGGTCGATGACTCGTCAAAAGCATAATAAGTCACAATCGCACTCGGCATCTTAGTTTTGTTTCATCCATACCTATATCTCTGACGCGTAACTAGGTATACCGTTAAGTAAATTTAGAAGTAGACAATGATGTGGCCTGTTTTTCTACAACATTGCGAGTACTTAATGATTTGTGCGAGGCAAAACCACATAGTCTTATCAAAACTTAAAACAAAAACTGTAGATGGTGGATGGAAAATAATAGTTCTATGTACGAGAACTGTTCTCGTGTCTTGTGACTAAATTCGAATTCAGCATCGACAGTTTGTTTGCACTATTTAACTAGTATGTAAGGAAGAAGGCCCAGTTCTGTCTGCAAGAAACTACTAGCAGGCGCATTCGCGCTTGAATGTTTAATTTTATTCAGAGGTAGTTGCTCTTCTGCATAATCGATATCAGAGGGTCGAGGGGAGCAATTATAAATAGAATTCCCTTGTTCTACTAGGTCCTGTTAGTTTCACTTTTGTAGCAAACCATTAACAAATTGCAAAAAACCTTGCAGCAGCAGTACTCCGTGGTGTTGAGATTTATAAATTACGATTTTTGCTTTTCTTTGCTGTATTCAACGGGCTTGCTTTTGTGATAAGTTCACAAAAGCAAGCCCGCTACAGGAATTGTTCAATTTCTGGTGTAAACAAGCCACAAACACAAGATTTGATTAACTTTCTATCGGTGAAACAATTTCCGTGATCAGTCCAGCAATGTCTTCACAATAATATACAGTCGTCAATTTCTTCTCTTTATGGTATTAGTTTAGGTTTCTCTTAATAATTTCTGATGCCATAGTGGTATGTAATGAATTAATTTGCGATTACTAGCGACTAATTTATTGAGTAAGCTTTTTGAGGGTGGTATAAGATGTCATTGTTTATTTTTTGCCGAAATTGTTAGTATTGGTATTGAGTACTGGGATCGGATTTTCCCTGTCGCGCTTTTTCCGTACAAATTTTGTCACTGAAACTTCTATTTTTCACATAAGCTCCGCTACAGCATGGATTTAGGGGATGAAATAGGTGACACCTAGATGATATTTTTTATATTTTAGGAATCTATCGGCATTAAGTTATATGTATCGATTAGGTATGTGGCTCTGGTCCATACAAATTAGATCTGATTTGCCACGCAATTATATTGTATCTATATTTTCTTTAATTGATAAAGGGATGTGACTAACTTCCACAATTTTGATCGATTCGTAATTTAGTACTTATTTTGTTATTTCAATGACATTACAAGAACACGCATGCAACATAACCTGAACCTTGATGACAAGTCCTTACTAACAGCAAAAGTATTGCGGGGCACATTGATATGATCTCGTTGAACTGATTAGAGGTAGGTCTTGGTTTAAGTGACAGCTACAGCATCCCCTGAAACCTCCAGGATACCCAACTCCACAATTACAGTACAGGTATCATGTTTGGGCTCATTGTAGTGGCCATAAATAAATAGTGATCAGGATTTGACGATGAAACAGAAAAGAAAATAAATAGGTGAGATATCCTTAGCTACTTGCATTCGCTTAATCGATACATTGATGTAATCGATATTTATCTTATTTTCTAGCGACCATCATGCTTTACATAAAATATTTTTTTAGTCTTCCCAAAACTTTTTCCATATTTGTTACAATAATTTAGTTTTGTATTTCTTTTTCGGTGAGAAATCGTCTATTAATTCCTTCCGGCCTCTAGGTGGAGCGAAACCCACTTATCTGTGTTCCTTGAGTTGCCCTTTGCGTTCAACTAATTCGAACAATCCCGCAGCCCTGGCAGGCATTAACCATGTACCTTAATTGGTTAATATCCGCGTAATAACCCATTTATGCATACGCGCAAGTTCACAAAGTTAATTCAAGTGACAATTAATTTAACCTCAATTAAAAAATTCATGGCCAGTGGCGTACAATGCTTAATGAGACCAAAACATGATGATTGTCTACCTTAATTGCTTGGATAAAACTGTGCGTACCTAGTTATTGTAACACCCAATCTGAGATCACAACTTTTTGAATGAGTGTGAGCAATAGTTTTCAATTGCCATTATTTTGCAATTCGGTATGTAGCTCATATAGGGGAAATCGAGCAATGACACAAGCATCGTACACTTAATAAAGAAAAGTCAGTGACTAGCAAATTAGAAATGATTAAAAGTATGTGAATTATTTTTTATATTAAAATACACTCGTACTGTGGGCCACATGTCTGTAGTTACAATTTAACCTTCAGCTGGTCTAGCGTAGTACAGAATTTCATTGCAATAAGAGGAGAGCATTTACTGGGTGTGGTGTCACAATCATGCAGCCCACTGTATCTACGTGTATAGCGTATTTATAATAAGAGATACTTGCCGGGCCTGTCTTCGTCTTTACCTCACATGAATAATTCAGTATCCAGCCACTAAGAATGCATTCTGCTTTGTTCCAGAAAACGAAACTTATAAAATAATAAGATTTTTGACTAAATATAATAGTCTGAATTTGGTACCTTTTGTTAAATTACTGATACATAGTTCAATGAGAGCATCGACTATCGGACCACGATCCTAAGTGTTCATCTACTTTCTATATGATTACAATTCGTTCTTGATTACATGTATGCAACCTACAATTTGATTGCACATTGTAATATCGCTCTTCAGTGTGGAACGATAGATGTGCATGTTAGTTTTTCTTATCGAAAGACCCACTTACTGACTTTGTTCTCGGTTCTCATAGTTTTTATTAGCCGTTTCTTTGTCCTTACTCCATTCACTGGGTTTATTCGGAAAATTTCTATTTACGTACGATGTCGATATACTGTAGAAACACTGTATACTGTAGAAATGTAGGACCTAACTTCACATAGACGTTTATACTTCGGAAAAGGGTAGAAAGCTCTTCCATCCGGTGTAGAAAATATTAAAGATCGTCCGTCGTTGTGTCTGGTGGGTTATTGCCGGAGGGTTGTTGTCGGTTTCCTACGCGGATAACCCTTATATCACGATCTAGGCTACCTTACTAAGTTCATTTCATCGAATGTGGCGCTATAGATGTGGCAAAGAAACTTTATTTTCGCTGCACCGAGCATTGTCGGTAGTCTTACTAAATCTGAACTGGAGAGCCAAAAGTAAATTTTTTGTTTCTTTCATTGATAGATAATCTACAATCTATTTTGCAAGTGAAGTCCCAATAAAAGTGTTTTGCAACAGATTGGTCATCTAACTAATTTGGTCAACGTGAGTCGATCAAGTGCGGCTTGCGGCGACCCCATTAGTTTGATATCCAGAATTCCAGACATTAACGTAATAAGGTGAAATTATTGGTCAAATAGTTATAGAAGTCCGTGATAGTATTTAAGTTATATTTTATTTTAGACACGATGAATTACTGTTTTATCCAGATACTTACCAGAATAAAATGGCACGATGCGTACAGTCGGTCACACGTCAGTGGTAACAAAACCAGTATAGCCAGTACATTCAGTTTACTAAATTAACTTATTATGTCTTCGTGCATTATTATGCGTATTCCGTACAAGTCTCAATGCGCTCGTATAGTTTGTGTCGACTCCGGTTTGCATACGCTCTGGGACCCTCCACCCACTTACTTTTATCTAACAATCAGTACATTTGGAGATAATAATATCGAAATGTCTATGGAGCGTAGGTTTGCAAGCGATCTATTTTATTGCGTAACAAATTCAAGTACACATGTGATTGTATTCACGATTCTCACGGTGTTCACTTGTCATTGATTGAATTGATGTGCTTTGAATCAGTCCTCGTATGGTATGGGCGGTCGATGACCCTGTTATATTTGTCTGACCCGCAGTCGCGGGTGTTGATAGATACGCCAAGTCTAGTCCAAGTTCAGTCGAAGAGCAGCTAGCTCGATAGTTGGTGAAAGTATTGAGAAAGAAATTCACCGACGACTTCCAGATCGATATCAATATAAAGCTCAACACTTTGGGTAGACATCTGCTATGACTTGATACAATAAACCTTTGGTATCCAACTTAATTCAATAAATACCTCCGATAGTGCCTTGTTTAATTAACGCGAACTGATAAGCTTGAACCGCCAATGTTATCTGTCTAACAGCAGCTACATTGCATACTATGTCGGGTGAGTAATTCAGTAGATATTTGACTTATTAACAATCGACATTATTTATGTGTTAATATCCAGTCCATCATCAAGTTAATATAGGTGCGTGGAGTTTATGAAGTTTGAACAGGCAATATCCGGCGGGATGGGGAGGTACAAGCAGTCATGCACACACCTGTGCACATTGACCGCAGCAGTGTCTATTCACGCTTAATGAACCGACACTTTTGTTTAGAACTAAATTATACATATTACACATTATTAGTGTACGAAGTAATGTGCGCAATACGTCCTCAATAAGCAAGTAGTGAGACGGCAGCTCTTGTAGTCGAGGCAACTAAAGAGTTAGCAGATATAAATTGATCTTTTAGTAATAGCTCTATTTTGTAGCACATAGATTACTTTCTTGGAGTCGTGTAAACGATAGACGTGGCGGTAATGACTCAGACTACACAGCCAGGAAGAGTCATCGTGATTGCTCGGCGAACGAGTCATGTCTCCGCAGCGTGGCGACGCGACTGCGAGCAAAGCATTGCAATTATACTAGAAGTGTCTGAGAGACAGACTTTTTTTTTTATCGGCCACGGACGTACCCATACCGCCTTCTTTGTCGAGCCACAGAGCTGCCAGATGAAACTACTTGTTATTCTATGCGCGAGACTAAAGACACCGTTCCAATTCCTCTGTTTCTTAGCGTTAACATACAAACACGTACATGCTTAGCAAACAAAGATTAGAATTATTACAACGAATGGAAAATTGTAACTGAATGTTAAACGGTTGCAATTAATTAAGATAACATGTTACAAGGATCGTCACAAAGGAATGATCTTTTGAACTTCTTTAATTTACTTATCCGTAAGTATTTCGCCTTTATTGATGTCTGAAGTTCCGACCAGAGTGTAATAGGTGCAGCGTTGTTGCTATTCAATCAATCATGTACGATTATTCAAATTTTTATTTCCAATAGATGAAGAACAAAGTATGTCATTATATCATCAACTTCTTGTTCTCGAATATTTTCGAGACATCTCAACTGCAGTGGGTACCTTTGTAGAATCATTGAAATAGGTGATATCTCGGTAAAATGGAGCTGTAATTTTTATTGTAGTATTTAAAACCTCAGCGAAGCGTGCCGAGAACGCTGACTCGATACGAAACGAAATAATGGGCTTTTAAACTTGACATTGGATAAAAGAAAAACAAAACTATGTACTGTTGACGTACTTACTTATGCTTACTTTTTATTAGGTTCATTTACTAGTAGGAAGGTGCATATTAATTATACTGTTATGTTTTTGGAAAAAGGAAAAGTCCTATTTCTTGAAGTGTATAATTTTAAGAAATAGGACTTTTCTTTCTCTAGGTTTTGTAGGTACTATGTTGTTTCTACTACATGTTTCTGCTACGAGAACTTAGAAAGCTTTGAGAAACTAAAAAACTTACTTCTATGAACAAAATATTGTTATCAAATCTTTTCAAAGAACTCTCCACCAGCCTCTATGAAAAGTTTTATGCGTCTGAACCAATCAAAAGCCGCAGACATCTCTTCCACGGCCTTCTCAAACGCTGCTAGCGCGTTTTCCTGCGATGAAAACTGTATCCCTTTCAGCTGATGCCAGATCAGGACTATAAGGAGGGCGCCCCAAGACTGACTAGTGTGGTGTCCAGGAAGTCCTTCGTTTTGAGCGCTGGGTGCGCGAGCGCGTTGTCATGATGAAATAGTACCCCGCGCGGCCTGGTGTTCTGTCGCTTGTTGCTCACTGCAGACAAAACTTCTGGCAAGCATTTTAAAGTATACCATTGGGCGTTGATGCTGCTATATGTTGGTGCTGATGTCTTAGTGAAATTTTAATCAGATACCCTGTCAAAGTGAAGTAACTAGCGATCAAAATTTTGGCGTTGGTTCGTTTTGAAACAGCTAAACAGTCGACTGACGCTTTGTTTCTGGATCTTATTCATAAATCCAGGTTTCGTCACCTGTCCAATATCGTAAACGCGCCGAGATGAGCCTGCTTCAAATTTTTGAATCATATCATGGGCCTGCTTCTGAGCTATACGGTGAGGTTGTGTAGCACCCAGCGGCAAACTATCTTTCTCACTCGAAGGTGTTCGTGTAGGATCTTGTGAACGCTTCCCGAACCAATCTGCAGTGTATCCTGAATCTTTTCGTATGTAATTCGCCTGTTTTTGCTTGAATTTTTTTTCCTGCCAGTACATTTTCATCCGTGACAGCCGTCGTAGGACGACCACTCTTTTGTTCATCCCCCAAAGTAAAGCGACTAAGCTTGAACTCGCTATAGGCAGCGGTAGATGGTTGCTTTTGAAGGTCCTTCATCCATAAAAGTAATTTGAAGTCGATCGTCGCTCCTCAGATTTTAGGCCACATTTAAAATCGTAGAAAATCATCGCACGAAAATGTTCTCGATGCAGATCCATTTTACAAGCTTTTATTTTTAAATGAGACACGATAAATTGATTTGGCTCTCGAAAAAGTATGGAGGGAAATTAAAAATTCTAACAATGGTATTTTTATTTTTAAATAACCAACGTTTTCAAAATAAACGAGTGGTCAGTGCATTACACATAATAACTTTTAGTGACTCATTTATTAAACTATGAAAACTATATTATGAACACAGAATAATAATACATGTTTTAATAGCATATTATTGCTCTAATTAACTAAAAGGGCGGAGCTCTGTTCTATATCCCTACTTGGTGATCTATGATTTGATTTTAAACTAGTGAATGAGTCAAGTACTTATCTTAAACGACACACTTTACCAGTAATTACGCATAGCGGCTTTAGGTACGTTAAACAATAACCAAATCTCTAGTCAATATTAGTAGTGATATTAGTCAGCGACGTTTTCAGCTTCAGTGTGTCAGCGAGACTGCCTCGCACAAACAATAAATTGTATTATAAATTGTTCTCAGTTTAGTTAACGACGACCGTGAAGCCTGTACTGGCTGTGTTTGCTTCGTTTCCACATGGATAGTCATTATAAAACTTTATCCCTATTGGCTTTGAACAGTGTTTTTGCATTTTCAATAATAATATGGAATATTATTACAACGAACATTGTCAAGTTCATATTTACCAAGTGAAGCAGCTGATAAGTGTGACGGTGCTCCTACCTGATATTGATCGATATCGATAACGGTATTGTTATTATTTAGTGTATCAGTAAAATGTTTAACACGTTTACGAAGAGACTGAGTTTCAAGAAACGCAAGAACAAGAAAATAATTAAGGAAATAGAAATAGTCAGTGATGATGTAAGTACCTACTTATTGATTCAAATTATTTCACGAGTAATACGTACTCTTGTTTCAGCGTTGGGTAGGGTTGTTTATACGTGCTTTCACTACAAACAAACAAATTCCTTTCGATGTTTAGGCCGTTCGATTGTGGTAAACACACGCCGGATGGTACCTAGTGCTGAAGCGTTGAAGGCATTCAGTGTGTGTGTACATGATTCATCGAGGACTACTGAATTTGTAAAGTGAATTTAATGTCGTCATTGATGAAAATCATGGCACAGTTTTGGTGTGTTATCTATCATGTGAGATGGTGAAATGTACTCAGTGTGTGATGCAGCGCGTACCGATGCTGCTTCTGCTGCATGACTGCAACCACCAGATGTCGGAGACATCTCTGTATTCTCCGATCTGGGTCACTGTTCCAAATATAATGGTTAAAAATTTTCAACTTTATTTAAGCAGGATATTCAAAAGTCAGTGTTTTCATAAATGTGGCAGAAACTTGAGAAGGGTAAATTGAAGCTGATTAAACAATATCGCTCTAAGTTTAAGGTTAACTGGGATATAGTTAGGGTGTTGTTAGTCTGGAACATCGTTTGCAGATATTATTAGAATCAACCGTCACAGACGCATTACGGTCGTCGCACTTCGCAAAACTGCATAGGTACGTGTTTGCATATCCACTTTCTTGTTCGTTTTACATTTATGCAAACGTCCATGCGGGTATATTATTTATAAATATTTGATGGCGAGAGTATGTTCGTACAGAATAATTTTATCACGTGTTTGATAGAAGAACAAACCAACTGTCTTGGGGCCATGGGGCTTTTTGGACCGGGACCACGGTCCAACCTATAAAAATAATTAATTTAGTTTAGTAGTATTTTGGGACTGCGGTTCCGGTCCAAAGAGCCCCACTAAACGTCTTGTAGTCTAAGAGGGAAAATGTCTATTGAGACCTGAATCATTGTTTTATGATCTGGTTGACATAGGTAATATGGTTTAGTCTTTTTGCCTCGTAGTCGCGGGCCCAAGTTACATTCTGTGATGCTTTCTGGCATGTCCATAGATTAGATTATATTCATGGGTCAGGTTTTGAATTGAATATTTTTTTCATAAGCTTTTGGCGCAAACGCAAGTCAATCAAAATGTCTAAAAATAAGCAAATAAAAAAATAACCAAAGTAGGGTACCGATTTGTGCAACAGTTTCACATTACTAGATTTATTTATTTGTTGTTAGGGCAGCTTGCAGAGTAATAGCTACCAGCACAAAAAACTAGATCTGTTCTTTGTGAAATTAGATTTAAATCAGAGTCTATTATTATTATACAGGTTGAATAGATGATTCCAATAGTCAATAAATTGAAAATATTATAGTTATTTAACGATGTTGGTGTCAATGTTGTCAATATTCTAAAGATATTCCATAGAATTCCATAGTGCAGTTTCTTGAACACAACCATAGTTGTGAGTAATAGCTACCAGCACAAAAAACTAGATCTGTTCTTTGTGAAATTAGATTTAAATCAGAGTCTATTATTATTATACAGGTTGAATAGATGATTCCAATAGTCAATAAATTGAAAATATTATAGTTATTTAACGATGTTGGTGTCAATGTTGTCAATATTCTAAAGATATTCCATAGAATTCCATAGTGCAGTTTCTTGAACACAACCATAGTTGTTGATGCATAGCATTGGCTGCCTCATAGTTTGGATTCAGGCCTCGAGCCCATAGGCAAGGGCCCAAGACACCCACGCCTTTTCCGCTGCCGCTTCTGGCTTCATTAAGAGTATTGGTAATTTGTTCGGTTGGTTGGTCCGCTGAAATTTGTTCAGGGCCAATTTAGTGGTGTTTATGTGAAGTCTTAAGTATGTACCTTGCAGTGCGTGAGTCACCGCTTTCATTCTTCGCACCTACGTAATTGCTAGTTATTGGTGCGACCGGTACGACGAGGTGTACTCGATCCACGCAACGATGCGTGCACGCTTCATGCGCGACGCGCGTATTTTTTTTATACAGAGAAAATAACTCGTTATTGCACTTTGTCATTATCTTTACAAATAATGACATCGAGATAAGTATGTCAATCTTCAGATCATTGTTTTACGATGTTCGCTTTTCAGTTTGCTAATAATTATGCAGTTTACCTTAGGTAGGTACGTAGTAGCATCCGATATATGCAACTGTAGCTACTTAATTATGCCTTATAGGTATATTTTGCTTCATTGTCCAGTAACGTTACCTTGGAACTGGTGAGTCATCTGACTCGCATGGAGCCGAGGAGCCGGCTAGACCGTCTCGCTCAGCTATACATGCTGTGTCTCTATTTACAGCGACGATTTAGCGATACATTCAAACTCTCTTCATTATTTAACTGTGAATTTATGGCTACGCAGCGGGAATCTCATTACTGAGCTCTATTTGATGGGAATGTGTTCGTACACAGGATTATAAAGGGAATAACATGTTACTACCGTAGTAGCACGTCTGTTTTGTGATAAACCAGTATACACTGACCTGGCCTCTTAATCAGCTAAAATTCCGTATTACGATTGACGCTAGGCCAACTCAAGGTTAAAGTGTTACCCGATGTGCGGCAGACTGTACCTGCTACTGTCATGACACGATAATAGTTTAATACAAATATTTTCCTTGCATAGATCGTTTACCTAACTGGGTATAAACAAGAACCATTATTACGACGTTACTGATCCAGGATTCTATTTATGCCAGGAATGGAATTTTTTTCATTCTGTCATTAGGAATAGGACTTTACATTTAGGTAGGCCAGAGATAGTGTTTTTTTTTTGAAGTGGGATTTCATCCAATGACTTCTCCCGCTCTAAGGTGCAGCGAGAGGATGTTTCATAATTTTACTGACTACAACTTACCTGTGTCCTTCAGTTGCCTTTTGCATCCTAGGACTATGATTTCACTTTCAGAGATTCCCTGAGGAGAAATCTACTCTTTATGTCTAGAATTCTTACAGTAAATTTTACCTCCTATAACTACTACATAGATTATAAATGTAATGACTTTATTACAATAAGTACATCTTAAGTAAGACATTATACTTATAGACAATTCTGTTTGTTTCCAGTTACAAAGTAAACGCGAATTGTTCTTCAAGTCGGACTCTGTGAGTGGCGGCGGCGTGAGCGCGACGGGCCCTCCGCCGGGGGCGCCGCCCGCGCCGCCGTCCGCGCTCAAGGACGCGCTGGCCAAGCGCGCCGCCACGCTGCCCGACCAGCTGGAGAACAACCACCACGAGTCCAACGGCACGCTAAGCAAGCTCAGCAACAGCGTGTCCGTAGACGCTAACAAGCCCCCCAGCTCCGCGCCGCCGCCCACGCCCGCGCCGCCAGTGCCCACCTCAGCGCCCCCGCTGAGGAGCACAGAAAACATTATCAAGGTAAGCACAAGCCCTGGGCACCCTCGAGGAGTTGTCAGCAACCGTAGGGGCCCAGCAGGGTCGTAGCCTACTGGGGCCATGGGTGAAGTGAAAGAGATCCCCGAGGCCCTGGAACAATGGCAAAGATGGAACAGAAGTGGATTTTTAGTCAGTAAAAGTCTGACACTATCTCCCGCTCTGCCCAAGAGCGGGGGATGTCATTGGATGATGTTCCTACCTAAAAAAAAAGTACTAGGCACGACCTCTACAGACGAGTGTTTCGAGTGTTTCATCTTGTTTCTTTATTCTATAACTAAATAACGGCGGGTTGACGAGTTAAATTGACGATCAACCCGTCAACTTGCGCCGAATCTCTCGGTCGCGGAGGCGGCACTCTACTCTTTCTCTATCAAGAGCGGCTACCACCAGAGCTGCGGTTCGAGACATTGTCGAATTGTTACAGCACGTCACCGCTGACGACGACCCGTGCACTTGAATAAACATTCGACAAGCACGCTGAGCTGACAAATGAACAATGATCATCGAGCACGCGTTAATGTTTCCTCTTCCTGTCTTACAAACCGTTCCATTTCGCTTGTTTCGCGTCGAATAGGTCTATGGCGATGCTCAAAATATTAGTAGAGCGCCGACTTGATGTTTCTCTTTTCCTTTAGTATTTTCATGATTATTTCGATATCAGATATGTGTATAATAATCGTACGTTTATGAATTAAAATATTCATGCACTACATTCCTAGTTTCACGTGTATACGTGACCGTATTTCACTACGCTAGTAATAAATTGCAAAAATTCTCATAACACAGTGTTCACTAAACTGTAATAACAATGTTGGTATGCGTTCGAGGATCGTCATCATCAACATCATATCAGCCAATAGGCCTCCCCCAAGCATCGCCACAACGACAGGTCCTGTGCGTCACCCTTCGAGGATATGTTGTTATTATTATTAGGCAGCATTCAAAGTCAACTTGAAACTATATAATGCTTTCTGAAATTTCCAGAAACCTGACCACCCACCAGTCGCGCCTAAACCGGAATTACCTAAATTAGAAAAGCCAAAAACCAAAGAATTAGATGGATATGTTGGATTTGCAAATCTACCAAACCAAGTATACAGAAAGGCAGTGAAGAAAGGATTTGAATTCACATTAATGGTTGTTGGTAAGATCATTATAATAATACTCCAGTTCATATTTTTCTCTTTAATTTTTTTCTATCTTCTAATATGGATAAATATCTCTTCAGAGAAAAGTGCCAAACGCACCCGACCCAAACGAAGTATCGGGTTAACAAAATAAAATTTGAAATATGCACATTAGTCACTGTGCCAATATGCAACCTTCTTGGAAATTAAGATTGCTAATGATGTCGTTTATTTTTAGGTGAAACAGGTTTGGGCAAGTCCACGTTAATAAACTCATTGTTCCTGACGGACGTTTACGACCACGACAAGCACCCGGGCCCCTCGCTACGCGTCAAGAAGACGGTGGGCGTGGAGACCAGCGTGGTGATCCTCAAGGAGAACGGCGTCAACCTCACGCTCACCATCGTCGACACGCCGGGCTTCGGCGATGCAGTCGACAACAGCAATTGGTGCGTGATTCAAAACATCCTTTCGATTACACTGCGTGCAATAATATTGTCGTTAATTAACACCCAACACGCGAATATTGTTCGAAGACGTTCACTAAACAAATAATAATGATCACTTGTTTTTTTTAGCTAAACGGTAAAATAGCTAGATGGATTTCGTTATTAGCGATAAAAGAAACATTCTTTTAAACTCGAATGCTAATAAAAGTCTTTTTTATGATTGTAGTTGGCAACCTATCATCGACTTCGTTGAGTCGAAGTATGAAGAGTTCCTGAACGCGGAGTCCCGCGTGACGCGCAAGGCGGCACCGCCCGATACGCGCGTGCATTGCTGCCTGTACTTCATCGCGCCCAGCGGCCACGGGCTCAAGCCTTTAGACGTCGAGTTCATGCAGCGACTCGGCGACAAGGTCAATATCATACCGGTCATCGCCAAGGCCGACACCATGACCCCGGAGGAGTGCAAAGATTTCAAAGAACAGGTTAGTAAGACGAAACGAAATCGCGTGTGTAGTTAATCCTCGTTCTCAAGTAAAACATTTAGGTAACTAACTAACTATACAAAAATAACAATAATTTACGTGCTTGCTGAAGGTTTTGGTTTCTCAAATACTTAAGGAATAATATTTGTATAACACTTTTTACAGATAATGAAAGAAATAAGTCAGCACAAGATCAAGATTTACGACTTCCCGGAGAGCACGGGCGAGGAGGGTGACGCGGCGGAGGCGACGCGCTCGCTGCGCACGCGCGTGCCCTTCGCCGTCGTGGGCGCCAACACCGTCATCGAGTGCGACTCCAAGCGCGTGCGGGGCCGCAAGTACCCCTGGGGCGTCGCCGAGGGTGAGCCGCCGCACATACGCCCAACACTACACACGCGCCACACAACACTTTTAACCAACACTATCTGTTTTCCTGCTTAGTTTTAACAGTAAAGTGTTTCAAAATTCACTTTACAATACTGTCAAAACTGATGCATTTACGGTTATTGGGTATATACCTTCAGCCTGAGATATACCAGTGCTGGGCAAAGGTTTTTCCTTATGACTGGTAGCTGCTGGGATCCAGCCAAAGTGGATAATGTTGATTGTATTCATTTCTTCTTTCTTGATTTTGTTTGCCGTGATGTCTTTTATTTAATATTTGTATCTGGACCCCACTATATGGTTTAATCATGTCTAACTATACATCCACACATTTTGTTTCAAAAATATTGTAGTTCAACCCATTAGAAACATATTGTGATCATGTTCACAGTTGAGAACCTGGAACACTGCGACTTCTTGGCGCTGCGCAACATGGTAATTAGGACGCACCTTCAGGATCTGAAGGACGTGACCAGCTCAGTACACTACGAGAACTACCGGTGCCGCAAGCTAGCCGGCCTCTCGCACGACGGCAAGCCGCACAGGATCAACTCTAACAAGTAAGACGAAAGTTGCTAATCTATCTGTCGCTCATTCCACTTTATGTCGAAAACTCATCAAATTTGTGCTAAAAATAACTTTTTGAATCAAGTTTTACCTGTTTCTCTGGTCTCAGTAGATCTTTCCAATAATATTTCGAAACAGGCATGATTAGTGCTAACAACCTAAGTGGACAGGGTTGCTGGAACATCTGTGTAACAATATTCTAACATTTGTTTATTTTATTACTGCTGTCACCGCATTTAAGGTGACCAGACTTATTTTTGGAATTCCATGGACTACTATTACATTTGACTAACACTTGAAACATTAATTGAGAGATTTAATAGATTGATTATTCATTGCTGCGATTGATTATTCATTGCTGCATGTCTGGTCACCTTTAACATTCTTCTACGTACTGTCACAGTTGTGTGCTACAGAGTTTTATTTTATTTTTAATACTTTAGATTTTATTGAATAGCTCTGCATTGATATTCTTTAATTATTGAACGTTCTGTGCTTGGGCATGCAGAAATGAAATATTAATTGTTAATCTCTATCATAATCTATACAATTCATGGATTTAAAAAAAATATCAACTTGAAAGACTCTTATTAGGAGCGCTGTTGTTTTTTTTTTAAATAACCATGATAAATGTCATATATCATAATAACTTGCAGTTCACGCGCTTACACAGTGGCATTAATAACAATTTATTCCTCATTATATTCGTTGTGTTCAAATAGTGATGACTGCAACTAATTTGCGTGTGTTACACTCGACTGCACACTGATTTCTCAGCATTAATTTGTGTAATAGGTACATGAATGTCTTGTAAACTGTCTTTCGACCGTAATGAAAGCTTACATCAGACGGAATCTAAAAAGCAAATAACTTGTCTTTTTTTAAAGTAACTTAAATGGCACATATTATAATACATATTGCGTTTGGAATAGCCAACTTTTTTGATGCAATACTTAGTCACCTTTTGTTAATGTCTTGTTTTCGCTTATTTGTGTAATCGTTGTGTTTGTTACTGATGCCACTGTGAAGTGCTTGCGGGCACAGCCGTGTGTCGTTAACTCTGGTTGTGTTGGTTCAGTTTATGCCCGCAAGGATTGATGAACAGTTTCATGACCGTTTGGTAAGTCCCGTCGCGTCGACGTATTTTCATAACTGCAACTTGTACACATAGCACGGTGTTATTTTGTTTTAGCCCATCTTTTCCCGAACATTCAGTTTTTGGTACTAATCACCCCAACCAATTTGAAAATAAAAGGCGTTAATGTTATTGAAACTGAATGAATCTTCCTTTATCCAATGCTTTGTTACGTAATGACTGTAAGCTTCAACTTTCATAATTCTTTTATTATATTGTAAGTAAAGTGTTGTAGTATAAGTCTATTCTGCGTCCAGGGTATTTAGGTTAAGGTTTAAGCTTACAAGCAGTACATTTATCTAAATGTGTAGTACTTATGTAGATTTGGGATTTGGTGGCATGCATGCTTTTGCTTTAATTTTGCCAGTTTAATAATATCCGAATATAGAAGATCAGAAATAACTTCGTAATAATATCGTTTGCTTTGTAAATTAACTTTATCCTGATTGTACAAACAAAGAAATTGTTCTCGTTAACTGAACCCAATTGACAAATTGGACTACTAGGCGAATTGGCCGTTGTTTAAACGTGACTGGACACGGCGTCCCACATTTCACGTTATGCTTTGCCCTCGTTTGTCTTTTTAAGTACATACCTATTCATGTAATATAACGGTAGGCATGATATGAATATGTTATGATATGAATATTATGGCAGACATACTTTTTTGGCGGGTTCCTTTCTTGTCGGCCCTGTTTTGCATGTCTTTTTTGTGATCATTATTTTCTTCTGATTTTTATCTATAGAGTATTTTCTTATACTTCCTATCGAGTTGAGTGTAGGTAGTCATTTAGATAGATTTCAATGTCGATATTTGTTCTCAGGAATCCTTTGGCTCAAATGGAGGAAGAAAAGCGAGAACATGATCTTAAGATGAAGAAAATGGAAAGTGAGATGGAACAGGTCAGTAATTTTATTTAAATAAGACACCACTTAACATTAGTTTGGTTCATATTTTATTAAGAATCAATACATTGAGAGAAAAAAATATTGATAGTTAATTGAGGATATGTAGCAGATCAGATAGGTTAACGTGAATTATCCCTCAATTCTAGGAGAGGCGAAGTAGTATAAAAGTCACACTCGTATAAATATTTAGACGTATCAAGCTCAAGTGTCGCGGTTTTCTCTTCAATTACAAAACATTCTCGTGAGACAACGCTGAAACGGTTCCATAAAGTGACTCTGGCGAAATGTATACAGAATGACTAAAGTGTGGTGTGTCGTGGATTAGTTCGTGACGTGAGAAAGTTCCATTTATATGGAACCTGTATACAGTAGACTTCAAAGACACATGATTATACTCTAGAAACTTGATTCTCGCATAACTTTTAGTCACTGGTGCAACTTTCAGACTATATAGGGTAGATTTTGGGACGAGGCAATACGAAAAAGTACCTTAAGGTGGTGCATCACGACTCACATTTTCACTGTTTTTCACTCATAACTGATTATGACGTTATTACACACTTTTCATTAGATATTTTGGAAACACAGTATCTTGTGGATATTATCTAGGTTTCTGAAGAAACCAATTTCTAAATTTGTGTAAAACTAATCCAGTAAAACCCTCTGAAAATCTCCTATTTTGTATGAACTTTGACACTTCATAATTTGCCTAAAAATGAAAAAAGTCAAAAAAGTAATCCTCTAGAGACCTTGCAAATTTTATAAAAATTCTAAATGATGACCACTTTTTCCGAAAACTTTTAAGGGTTTAAAAAAACAGCTATATCCTGGAGCAAGTTTTGTGAAATTTTCGAGTAAATCTCGGAATTACCGAATACTAACAGAGTTTCCAGGCGTTATCTCTCCTTTTTTGCGTTGCCCTTTCGTCAAGCATCGCGTTGGATTGCATTAAATGAAGTAACAAGCTTTTAAACCATTTTTGATGTTTACGATAAGCGAGTGGAGAAGGACCCTCTTAACCGTTATAGTTACACAAAAATTTTCGTTTTATACCTATTGATCCTATATCATCTAGGGATCAAAAGATTATGGGACCATTTAAGGTAATTTAGATTTAATCCTAGAAAGAGGATAAGAGACCTTGTTATCTACATATATTATAAGTTATTAGGCTGACCCCACAAGGCGTGCGCGATCCTCGGGCCTGTGAGTAGCGCGGGCGCCGCGAGCGCGCTGCGTGCGCGTCGCGTTTTGCTGCCACACGGCGTCAACACGCGACTCTAAAATCAAAAAGTATACTCATGAAAGTAGATATAAGTAATATAATTGGTGGTGTATGGTTTTGGCAGGTGTTCGAGATGAAGGTGCGCGAGAAGCGCGCCAAGCTGAAGGAGTCGGAGGCGGAGCTGGCGCGGCGGCACGAGGCCACGCGGCGCGCGCTGGAGGCGCAGGCGCGCGAGCTGGACGAGCGGGCGCGCGCGCTGCAGGCCGAGCGCGCCGCCTGGGAGCGCGACACCGGCCTCTCGCTCGACGACCTGCGTCGCCGCTCGCTCGAGGCCAACAGCAAGGAGTACGTCTATCCCTTGTCTTGCACGACCACCTTCTGCAATGGCGACTGGCTCACCACAGTGATCCGCGACTTGTAGTGGCCAGCAAACGCTACACGTGTTTACTAGCGAGGCCAACCCGTCACGTCGTGCTATTCACTCGAGTCCACCAGAGTCACTATAGTATGAACAGCATGCCATATGCAGGTTATTTGTGTTGTTGTTGTTTAATACTTTGAGCACACACACAAGTTGACCGTCCTGACCAGGGACCTAAAGTCATCAGGGCATACTTTTGGATGGAGGATTTTCCCCTTACGCAAGAAACAGAGTGCTCACCACACGCTCCACAAGGGCGTCAGCGCGGGAACCCAGGGGCGGAACACATTCTGCACCACTTGGTAGATGGTCTCTGATTAGAGTTCGCAGCCATACGTAGCGGTCCTCTGACTTGGCCCGCATTATCGCTGCTCGGAGGGTGCGCTTTGCCACTCTATCCCTCGTGAAGCTCCGCCTCTTTAGCCTCGGCAGCTCCGGTGTCTGATGTACCGGCGTCGCACCCTCCGTCGTCCACCACTACACCTGGCGCCAGGCACGTCCTGGCATTGCCACGTCGCAGATTTAAGAATAAGAATCAAAGCTTACTAAATTACGAACTCAGTAATTACGTGTTACAAACTACAACTTACGGTTATTGGAACCAAATTAAAACAATGGTTTTCCAATTGTTATAATTGGAAATGCGCGAAAAAGAACCATTACCTTACCTATGGTATATGTATACGTACGCGCTATACGCCAAAAGACTTGTCATATAACAGGCAGTCTCAAGCAGTTTGTGGTTTTAGTGGATCGAGTTTAAGTAGTAAGAAGTTATTCACAGATCAATTTAAAAGTTGTAAATCCGAAGGTACTTGTGTATATGTGTATACGTGTTTGTAGTCACTATCATCTAGTACCACTTTATATTGTCCCTCTGACTCAATCAAAGAGCAGATGAAAGTCGTGCTGATAAAACGAATGCCTTTACTAATTCTAACGATCTTAATCATGTAATATTTTTTTCCCTCTATTTTTCTGTTGCCAAATATAAATCTTATAATTCTTGCCTGCTAAAGAGCTGTCTGTAACGGACGAGATGAAGGTGTCACTCTATAAGTGGAGCGGTAGATAGTGTCAGACTCTTACTGACTAAAAAACCCACCCCGTCCTTTCTTGCCGGGCGAGCCTCCTTTTCGGGACTAGATCCTGGCTTCAGTGCATTTAGTTCGATTCTATATGATGGTTGTTAATGATTTTTTTTATAAAGCCAATATTTGGCGAGATATGCGCTTCTAAAGTTACCAACTGCATTATTAAATTTTTATTTTTTTGTAAGGTCCTGTGTTCGACTATTCGTTTTATGGATTCTTTCAATTGAATTGTAACGTGGAGAGATTTGTCAACTGGGCTGAAGTAGAGCTGGGTCCGTATTACATGCGGCTGATACATAGCTGACGAAATTTGGGAGTACTATACTTTTGGCACAATTTCGCATAACTGTTCGAGATGACGGACGTCACGGTAGACCGACGATAAAGTTGATATTTTATATGCGACTTTTTTGCGGCGTAGTTTATTGTAGTGTTTTGGATCTAACATTTGCGTTTTTGTGTTTCAGGACGGTTGACGGCAAGGATAAGAAGGACAAGAAAAAGAAAGGTTTGTTTTAAAGTCGAGCGCAGTCTCGCCGGCCTCGCACCCACCGTTCCTTGCGCGTGACTAACTCGCGGCGCGGCGGCGCCACTCATCGATCGAGTGTCGGTTCCCTCGGTCGACAGCTTACATTTTTATCGACAGAAACGAGCTCCGAGTACAAATAGAAGTTTGATTCCTAAATATCGCGTTATAAAATTTAAAATAACGACATGCCTTGGCGTTCTGCCTTTAATTAATAGTCAGTACCGAATTACCCGAGTAGCTTCGATCGATGATTTTCTATAGCATATAACGAATGAGATTCCGGCCGCATCCTGGCGGTCTTCTGTTTAATACCATACTCGATGAAATTAATTTCCTTCTATGATTACTGTGTATTCTTCTGTAATACTTGTCTACCCGTTTTCACTAATAATTGGAGACACATTAATAAATTTCTAAATATTATTGCACTGTCGACTCTGTCGACTCACAGTGGGCTGTTATTTGGAAATTCAATAATAGTGTCTCTTAGTGTTTAAAAAATTATCGGGTAATAGTATTTAAACTCTATTCTCCTTGTAAAATAGATACTTAAAATCTTCTGATAGCTAGAATTGACAAGTCGTTAGTTTATTGGGACTGTACAGGTGTACATGTCGTACTTTAAATTGTTTGAGAACCAGATTTCATGATTGATTTGTATTTAAAATCTAATAATGTCTTGGGGTTGCGAGATTTGTTGCATATTTGTTTTTATTTGTTAACCTAAGTCTGGGTTATATCGTGCCATTTTCAGTGTTGTGACGAGTAACTGTACTGTCGTAAACACAAGTATTTGTCAAGTGAAAATTGCTTTTAGTCTTATGTCGAGCAATGTGTGTTCACATTAAGAGTTTGTCTCACTAATTAATTACTATACTTCAAACTTGTACTTTGTATATTGCTGTTTTTCTGTAACTAAATCACTCTTTTGGTGACTGTTCTGTTTCTGATATTCGACATTGCATGTCTTTTTACTTCTTTACTTCTAATTAAATCGATTCGTAATTATTGGTAATATAATAAAACAGAGAACCAAGTTAATAAAGCATAAAGCATTAACACCGTTAGTAAGAGTGTGCGCCACTGAGCCTTACATGAAAATGTTTTGATGTTTGCCAAAAATATTGTAATTTACTATATTCTTGTAATTTTACGTCACGTATTGAGATTTTTTACGTCATTTGCAGATTGGTCTTTTAAGAGTGTCGCAACTGGAATAGTTATATAAAAGGACCATAGTCCACACACGGCGCACTTAACTATTTAGTAACTTGTAGTTGTATGGAGTTAGCATAATGAAACAACGATTAATGAAGACTACACGATATAATAACATTGTAACTGACGAGTGTTGACGAAGTTAATACGAAATTTACCACAAGTCTACATTGTATGAGATTACTTTTGTATGTATTTTATTTATAAGACTTTTCCATGACAAAGCATTTATTATGATAAGTGGGGCCTAATTTTATATTTCTGTGTTTCCAAAGGATTTTGAAAAACATACATATTTTATATGATTATAGTTATTTATTATTTTTTGGTGTTTAAAACTGTTTAGCTGCTAGCAGCGTTGGAATTAGCACAAACAATATGAATGCTTACAAGTAGACATACATCAGGTCACGTCTGTGTCCCATGAGGGTAGGCAGGAACTATAGACAATGAGAAGACATTTACGTCCATAAAGATGCCAAATAGCTTATAATAACGGTATGCTTTAATCGAAGACGAATGTTTCATGATTTACTGTATTTATTATATTGTAATATATGTTGAGCAATACTAGATTTGACTAGATAGACAACTCAAACAGAAACGTGATCGATTCAGCTCAATATCTGGGTAAAGTTTACATAGGCACTAATCTTTATCTTTACTGATAAATATAGCATAATAAAATTACAAAATAATAATAATTGTGAAGTATGTTTATTGCTTTTATTTTCTGTTATATTTATAAGTAGAGAGAGAATACTGTAGTTATTCTAAAAGTTCGCATTAGGTAATACATACACCATTCTAAATTTTAAAGTGAATTAGGTAAGAAATATTTTTTACTTCTATATCATCATTATCAAGTGTTTGACGGTCTCGGCTCGGCCGGTGCATTCACTGACCTGTCGGAGGTTTGACTCGCACGCCGTTTGTTATAACTACAAAGTTATATTGTGCTTAGTGATATTAAAATATGCTCATAGTTCAGTTGTGAAATAGAATCTAGCTCTAGCTAGTTGTTAGCGTTTCTTTATAGTAACGGGATAAGGTAATGATGTAAGGATCTCTCACCAGCAATAATTGAGGAACACATGGAACAGTCTATTATTAAAAATCTGTACTCATTGTATTGTCAAACTTGCATATTATACATAATTCTTGATCGTTTTCAATACATGCTATAAAGTCACTGTTGTTTTAATATCTTCTTAAGACTCATATAACAGTATACCGCTTACCAATTAGCTGACCTAATTTAGGTTATGTAAATATTTTGTTTAGTCATTATTATTTTACGAGCAAAATATATATTATCAGGTTATGTTACTAAATGACACGTAATTTATGGACATGCATAATCTTTATTTAATCAGCATGCGATGTTTAAATAAATTTGTATTATTTCCTTCACTGCAGTATTGACTTCCGCGTTAAATTTAGTACTTTAGGTGATAAGATTATGCTTAATTTTGTATTTTGTGTAGGGTTTCGACCCACTACCATACAGATCATTTGCTTAGTCATTACGATGGACTTGTGATGAGTGTTGGGAGAGGAAGGGAGTTCAGACGATGTAATATATTGTACCTTTGAATAAATATAAATAAATACGTAATATATAGGAGTAAATTGTTTTATTGAATACATTTAGACTGACCTTAGCGTTGAGGGGAGCGGGGCATCAATGAAACAGAGTCTCGTATGAATTCTCTTTTTATTTGGTGATGTAATAGATCACGTACACAGTGTTATTACATTCGTCGACCACATCAAAATACAATCCATAAATTCACGAACAACCTCAAAATATTCTGTTATGTAAACAACGTTACTACATCTAGATATATTATTAAATATCTTTGGCAGCACTATGGAAAATATACTTCTACTTATAATAATGAAAATGCAACTTCAAATATATTATAACAATCACAACAGTTTATCGACAATACAATCTTTACACACAAATTAACATTAATTTGATTTAAAATATTCGACGATACGTGTTTAACTAAGAAATCTCTTCTTCCTTGAATTTAGTTCTATAAAAATTAATTTATTTACAATACCTATCCATTTTATCGGGGTTTAACTCCTTCTGGGTAATCAATTTACACATTACATGTAAGAGAATAATAGAAAATATATTATGTAGTTATTATACCTAAGTACTTTTGCACATCATATGTGTGATATAAGACGTATTAATAAGTGTAGGGATATGGATTATTATTTATTTAATTAATTAGATCTGTTTATTTTATATATTATTGCAGTTTATTTATTGTTTTCGCGCGGTATGCACATAACAGTGATAATGAATTAGGCATTCAATTTTCGGAAGCTCAGAGTTTATTAGTTATATTTAAATACTAGCTTCTGCCCGCGACTTCGTCCGCCTGGAAATAACACTACCATTCAGTGGCTCACCATGATATGAAAGTTCAATTAAAACCAGGAACGTATGACAAAGCAATTTTACTTATTACTACAGTTTTGCTGTGATCCTATCAGGTATCCCGTTCCATATCTTTGAAGTTCATGATAACAATATTTCTATGGAACTTGGAAGCACAATCTTTCAATCAAAAAATATTTTTTCTATATCTTGTGTTTTTATTGAAGTTATAAATTGAAAAAAAAAAATGTTATCTATACTTCCAGAGATTACCCCTTACAAACAAACAAACAATTTTACATCTAAAAATATTAGTTTAGTAGTTTTGATTTAAAGGACACCATTGTCCAAATGTGAAAGCTGCAGTAGACAAAATATTTGCTAAATTCTGGTAAACTTTCGACTCAATTTTTTTTTTGTAGCACTAAAGCTACAGGCCTTATGGCCTTGAGTATATTTGATTTTCAACAATCGGTCTATTCATACGTTTTTGATTTATCGAATTAACCAAAGTCCAATAGTAGTTAATGGACTTTTGGCACCATAATAGAATACCATAGAACACCATAAAATCTTACGCCCAGCGCACACAGCTGGAGGTGCAGCGGAGAGCAATTGAAGACAACAATTTAATATAAACCTTAACTACCTTGACATACGGTCAATATAAGGATAAATTCGGATGCAAGCTACTGCTTGAGGGCGCTCCGAGCACCGTATCCGAATGAAATCCGAACAGTCGCCGCTGTGCTGCTCTGTGCTCCGCTGTGCTACCCCGCACCCGGCTGGCTGGCGGTCAGATGCCTGGAGAGCTTTTTAAATGTCATGGGCGCGCTCAGAGTTGCTGCGCGCCGCCGCGCGTCTCTCTGCTCGAGGGCACTGATGGGCTCTTGGCGCCGCTCGAGGTCCGCGGAATCCGACCGCGCGCTCAAGGAAATGCGCTCCGCTGCGCCTCCAGCGGTGTGTGCTCAGGTGGACGTTTACCAAAAAATCGCAAACAAATTTTTAGGTCTAGCTAACTTTCTCTTTTAGAACGTATAACTGTATGAAACTCCAGTTGTGTCCGTTGAAAAATATAACCACTCCTAAGGATGTAGGTACAATTAATAACGTAGGTAAAGCTATTTGTGATGCAAATAACATTTCATAATATTTCCTTATACCTAAATTGTCTCCTTGCTTTAGATTGCTCAGCGTCGAGGTAGATCAAACAGTTTAAATATCAGGCCTTTCGTTTACTATTATCTAATTGTATCGCGCTTGAAACCAATGTCTAGTGATGATTCGCATTTAGCCATAGCCAATCTCAAAGTCAGCGTGTATCCTACCATATCTAATTAGAAGAATCTCTTGCTACGGTCTCCTCCGTCGAGGTCCCGATCTATTTATTTACCTACCTTGTCTATATCTTAATTCATAATTATTTAGTATTAATGGTTACTATTTTGGTGTTCTTTCGTGTTACTAAAGTTAATATTACTATAAAAACTTTGAAATTAAAGGACGTTGTACTAAATCTCGATAAGTATCTTGTAATATCACAAATCACTGTATCGCTAAACTCTACTTATACACTAACCGATAAATTTATGATATCGTTATCGTGATGACCGTTAATTATTGTGTATTTCACTATTCTTTTATGATAAATTAAAGAACTCTCGTGGAATATTTCGGTAACGGTGCTAATTAGCTAAACGCTAAAGTCTAAGCGAGGAGGCACAATGGCACAGCTATTGTATTCACGACCTACAATATACGTATGTACTCCAATGATACTATGCTTCATAAATTATACCATGTATTCGTTAACTTTATACCATGAAATGACCGTGATGTAAGCAGTGACTGTTAACGTGGCGAGGCGGCGCTGGCGGCGGCGCGCTGTGCGGGGCCCTCGCACGTGGACCGACGAACGTACGACCCTGGGCTTTTAAGTTAACGCTCTAGGGATCAGCTTGATGACCAGTTGTGTATCTCCAAGGTTTCATTGAAATAACTGAAAACCACAGTGGGTCGTGGTACTCAACATTATGAACAACTACCTACGTGTCTTAACTGAAATCGTGGAACATCAATTATATTCACGTAACTCGACAAAATGTAGGGAGCAACAGCTGACTTAGGGGTTGTTTGGTAGTTAGGTACATAATTTCATAATGATGAGGCCTACATATTCCCTATGCAAGTTTTCATTTGTTTCAATTATATGTACAATTGTACACCTTGTTGAAAATGTTTCATACAGAATTGTTTTAGCTCAATTCACTCATGACCATATAAAATGACGCGACTCTGCTATACGCGTTTAGCAATAACTTGTAATTTAAATATCTTAACAGCCCTGCCTAGAGCATTCGCAACCTTTATATATTAACCTTATAATTTGTATAAAAGCAAATGTTGGTATTGATTAGGTAATTTATAGCCCATGAATCGATAAACACGTCACTCCACTAAACTTAGTGAAAAACCTTAATAAACTTATTTGTTATGAACAGTCAAAGCAGATTACGCTAATCTTTGTTTCTAACGTTACGTGGCCACAAGTTCGATTCACAACACTTTCTTTATAAAGCTTTATCAAGCTCTTTACATTAAGTAGTTATAATATTGTGGTAACTAATCTAATCATTTCGTATTACAATTGAAACTGACTTATTATACGTAATTATTAGTATTCTAGATTAATACATTAGGTAAGTACTATAAAGTAACTAAGAAGGCAATAAACAAGATTAAAGATTAGTTAAAGTACCTAGTCTCAGTATCATATTAGATAACAATTTCGTTAGATATAACTAGATAATACGAAAGCCAACATCGTTCACGTAGTTAGTAGAAGAGTAAATGCTAAAAGTATGTATGAAGTAAGCGAAGTGTTATATAGACCGGTATAGAGTGAGGACGAGCACAGAAGACAGGCACCGCTGTGCGCGGAGGCACGGAGTGCGACACGGTCGCAGCGGCGGCGAAGCGTACGCTAGCGGTACAGTGAGGATGCTAACTTGCGGCTGGATCAACTACTTGCAAAGGGTGCATTCACGTACAAAGACTACATTAGGAGGTATTTTACGTAGGAAGTTGGCGCTGGCTCGCGCAGGTTGTCAGTGCTAGTCAACTCAGGCAGTACCTCTTAAGACCATCGCCGGCTAGTTCGTATGTCCTGCTTTTTACGTGAGTGCACCCGTATACATATTAAGTACTTAATAGCAGCCCTTTTCGATAGAGCAATTATATTATCATATGTAGGTACCTACCTTTAAGTAGCTACTATTCATTCATGAGGTCTTCAAAAGTACTACAAATTGCAACAATTTAAGTAAATGGATTCCCAAGTTTTTGTGCATTCCAACAAAGTATTAATTTGTTTTTTTTTTCATGGTCTATGCAAAATTTCATGGTCTATAAATGACTGAACAGACCGTATAGATCATGTAGGCACGCTCATATTTTTCTATTAACAATAAAGCTCTTAAAGACTAAATACTTAACGACTTTGTCGTTCGTCTGTAGGCAGTTGAAACTATGACCTACAAACTGATATGTTAATTATTGCTGTAACACATAAGTTGATGAGCGGCGATGCAGACATGCCGGGCGATGCGGCTACATGCGCTGCCAGCTCTGCACAGTCACATGGCACATGCACGAGCGTCGTGGAGCAGTGCCCGCGTTCTGCGCCGACGCGGCTCAGCGGCTTAACGGCTGAGGGTCTATATAACACTGCGTTTATGGGCGACGTGGGAGTTGCTGTGGCAACCACCAGAGTCAATTTCCCTCATCTTAACATTAAACATCCTCTCCGTCGAAAAGATGACGTACGACATCCATTAACCACGGTACACACATGCAACACACAGCTATTTGTTTCGTTTCACAATCATGCAATGTACACAGGCGCACGCGCAGCCTGCACGAACAATGTCAATATGACCGTACTCTAATGTATGTACACGAAGTCGTTGAAGGAGAAATACTAGGAATGCGATAACATCGAATGCAAGAGTAACACTGTGTCGTTCTGAAGTATAATGTGGTAAAGTAGCATGTTCTGATATAAATGTCGCCACCGATGCCAAATGAAAGTGAGGAAGCGGCCGTGCAGACAAAACGCAAAACAAAGTGCAACAGGACACGGACAGTGCGAAGGGTGCAGAGAAGTGGAGCGTAGGTGTAAACAATAGTGGAGGACCAGTATATATTACATAGAGATAAAAGTTTCAGGATTAGAAATACTTATTATAACAGGCTTAAAGAGGGAAACTTAAAAAAATAGGCTTCTCTGTGTTGTTTACGTATTAATTGTAACAATGTGTAACATTATGAAAGTGTAACAAGTATTATATTTATTGTACGATTTCACTCTTCTTAATTATTGATCACAAATTGTTTCTATCCGAGGCATTATTCATAATTATGATTGCAACTGTCTGTATGCCTTTCTACTCTATCAATAAGTTAATAGCACTGAATACTACGTTTGAGAAAAATTATGTTTAGTAAATATTGTGGTGTTAACATTGAAGGCCCTGATTATAGTAACAAAGTATTTTTCTTACAATACCTATACTTATTACTTTCGATCCACAGCCAAATGCGTAGCGTCCGCACGCTTGCGATCTAGCCTTAAGAGTAAATGTTAGAGTTGAGTTGAGAAGACGCTTTGTGTGTCGCAAGTGCTCTGCAGAAAGTTACTTTGTATATCGTACTGTCCATCTTATTAATATCTACTTAAAATGCTACAAACGATTCAATAACCGCTTAGTGATGCGAGTTATAACCATTTGTTAGCAAAGGATGTCGGAGTTCAAGTACCACACGGAATAACCTCTAACTGCGGTGGTTTAGGCATTGTTTCACAGTTAGATACCATTTCATGTGGTCCCTAGTACCGGCAGCGCGCTAGAAATCCATAAAGCTGTAGGAATGCCGTTCGTTGTCTATACACCTCATTTTGTCTCATAAATCGTTTCTTATTTCTGCTTAAGACGCTCTTTCTTTTAATACTCTAACTTCCTAGTCCCTATCTTGAAATTCATAAGTTGCAGACATAACCTAAGCTATCATTTACTCCATCAAGAGTGTTATATTATTTCTTAGAACACTTTTGATAGTGTAAAGTTTCCTCACTAATCAAAATCTTACTTGATACATCCGGCCGTCCAATTTAATAAAGGCATTGCGTGACAGCTTTATGATTGTCAGCGCAGTGTCGGTTCTTCCGACGTCAGGCGACGAGTTGTTCCAAGACGTTTGTCTTTAAAACAAGAGGAAGCTGACCCTGGTCCGGCGCGCGTCGCCCTTGCCGCGCCGGCCCATGCCGTACTGTCACATGGCCGTGTCGGAGCTGCTGCCGCCGGGCTTGGCGTCGCCGCTCATGCCGCCGCCGCCCTCCTCGTCGCGCGCCACTCGCCCGCCCGCCGCCGCGCCTCCCGCCGTCAGACCCGTGAAGTCCAGGTTGTACTGTATGCCATAACTCACTAGTTAGCAGAATTGCAAGTGTTTGCTAAAGAAGGAAAGGAAATTTTCATCTCGAAAAGTCCCTTTCCGCATGATCAGGACTGCTACTCGCATATTTTCAGATAACTTCAGTATTATTTTTATTTTCTGAGTAAAATATGCTTTTCGTGGTCTCAAAGTTAGATTCTGAGTTCACACTGATCTAAAGGAAATGAGTATATTAGAGGGAGTTTGAAAGTGGCGTCAGTGACAGAAAAATTGAAAGGAAATGGTTTGTCTTGATAAGAGCATTTGTTATGAGGAGGGATGAAACGCATGTGAGCAAAAAAACCATGAATATAAATTTTAATTATAAGAGTTGGTGGATAGGGAGAGGAAGGTAAAGGATATAATAATTTGAATGAACAGGGACTGGATGCGTGACGATGTAAAGGGGAAAGTGGAAGAAGAGAACGTATGGCGCCGACTTCAAGTAAAATGAGGGAAAGGGTGAACAAGGAAGATGATGAAAATTCTAAAGGAATACACAATTCTCAAAATGACAAGAAACACCATGCTCGCGAATCAATTTGCGGTCATATGCAATAGATAAGTAGATTTATAAAGGACCACGATTAATTGAAATCTTGTATTTAAATGTTTTGGAGTATATTAACAACTTTAGAGACCGAGTGTATTGGTTTTAATTGACATTAGATAAATTGTAGCAAAATTACTTAAAAGAGAAAAAAAACTGACACACTAAAAGTTTATATTTGGTTTATAAACTTAAAGTGAATAATTAATTAAAATACCACACATATGCTAATCTAATAATAAGATTATCAATTGCAACATCACACCAACAACATTAAGAATAGCTATGTATACACCAAACAAAGCTACACTAAATCCACGGTTAGTAAATGATCAGTCTGTTAATGATTTGCATTGGATACAAACTGAAATGTTAAACAAAACCACAATTCTGAATCCACAAATACCTACTTCAACCATTCAGTACACTATTTTCACTCTTATACGTGGATGCTTTTTGTAAATTTGGCTTCCAATGCATAGGAACTCTCTCAGGCATACATAGGGAATACTGAAAATAAATTTATCAAAATAACAACATAAACATAATGAAAGTAAATCAGATAAGGATAAAGCTTAAATAAAAACGTAATAAGAATTGATTGAATAAGGCTGGACACAAATAAAAAGATGTGAAGTTCATATATAGTACACATAGCGAAGAGGGACTATCGTACGTGGGAATGTGTTTAGCTTTCCCCGAAGAGCACAGATCCTAGCTGGCACAAAATTCTTGTATAAAAGAGGTAGATCATTATTAGCATAAATATGTATTCATGAAGGATTTTTTTTCGTATGGGCATGATTGTGATTAACATATTTATATTTAGGAAGGTAGGTAAACTACGTGTACAGGAGGAACACGGTATGATACGTGAAGATGACTACTCGTAGTATGCAGGTGCTACATTAGAGACAGACCGAGTCGGCCCTCGCCTGTGCTGAAGTTTTGTTTATCGCTTTGTCCAGCGGAATAAGGCCCTGGCGTGGACGGAACCACCCGGTGCATGGAGGAAGGCAGAAAAACAGATATATAAAATAAATACAATAATAAAAACTAAATATAAGTGGGGTTCGTCGTATTTAAACTGCTCTATTACTATACGTATAAAACTAATATTCTAATAAACTAAAGAGATTTATTCTTGTTGTTTTTGGAGTTAATTTTCTGATTAAATTTGGCAAAAGCTATAATATCTTAAAAGTATAAATTACAACCAAGAATAAACCTCGTATTTTAATCACACTGTTCCACCGTTTTCCCGAAACTCTAACAATCACGAATGAAATATAATCTTTAAAGTACTTAACAGGTGCAACACTCTGGTGCCTTTTAACCACTCCCACACGGGCCTCCCACGGCAAAGGTACCTAAGGAACATTATGTTCCAATGCACTAAAATCTTTAAATTTCCTAGAAAATTTACTATACTGTCAAAATGTGCGATGTGTTGCTCGAAAAAGAAATTGAAAAATGTTATTGTATAGTCAAATAGATTTAAGGAATGAGCGGTCACCTTGTTCGCGCAATCGAAACATGTCGTGACGACTTTACTAATAACGTTCATAAGATGTTTGGTTTCCTGTATGACGTTGTCTACTTTGCTGAAGGTGGCTGCGCGCCCAACCGTCGGCTCTTTCACTGTGAACTGTAGCTGTTGCACATACGTTGGAACCTTATCAAGATGCTCTAGAAGTTCTTTTTTTGTTGCTCCCGCGGGTACCTTAAAATATATTTTATATGATAGATACATACATATACCATTTAACTATAATTTTTTTGCATGCTGGTATTGGTTTACCTGATAAGAAAACTGTCGCACAATTTTATAAAGTCTGTTGGCTTCCTCGGCGAAATATTCCGCTTGTGTGAAGAGGTCTTGAGTAGTGTTTAGACGGCCTTCACCTTTTGTGAATTGGTACATAGCGAAGGCCATGGAAGACATATTTTTTGCCCTGAAATATTTGAACGACGTGTTGAGTCCAAAGTTATGAAATATTAATGAATACAGAATATAAAAAGACCTATTATAAAGTAGTAATTTACGCATTGTTTCTGTAGGTATAGAAATTAAACTTATATAGTAAAACTTGTTTTAGATAGTACATTTGTATGAGTGGCATTATAGTACGAGATACATTTATTAATTATTTCTTCATCTTTACAGGTTGTTTTTTTAAATCCCCAATGCGATAAATGCGCTCATCCTAACTTATTAACTTACATCTATAACTAATTATAAATATTGCATTTCTTGTGAATTCAACCAGAGTACAACAAAATAAGTCCGTCTCATTAGCTATCTGGTTGAGTGTGTGAATTGCGCGCGTAAGTGGCGCCTCCCTTAAAAGTTTGGTGCGGCCGCGCGGCTCCACCAGCAAGCGCGGTCGTCGCCGTCGCCACACGTACCTGTCGGGAACACACAGGCTCAGCTGTCCTAAAACAATTGGATTGTGCACCTTTCCTCTCAATATTTTAAATATATATGAGGTAAGTGCTTGATTCCTCCTAACCCTTAATTCGTTGTATCCTACCATACCCAAGATAAATAGAGTAGGATACATTAACGGATACATTGGATAAACACCGTAATATCTCATTTACAAATATCTTATAAATTTATTTTGTACTTACTCCAGCATGAGACTATATTTAGCTTCATGCGGAGACCAGATGACTGCGTTACACTCTAGCTGGCTCCTCACCAGTGCGTTATACATATAATGCTACAATAGCTTTCAGATTCGTGAACCCTCGGACTGTACTTTTACAGCACCGCGTGACGTGATCACGAAAAGTCAAGCTGGTGTTAAAACTTACCCCCAAGACCTTGACTTCTGTGACCCGTACCATAGACAACCCTTCAATGTGGTAGCTATTTAAGATGGGATTGTGTGCACGAGTAAAAGTGATTGTCACACACTTCGAGCTATTAATTCATGAATCCCCAAGCGACCACCGGTGGCCGCGCAACTATTGTCTTACTATTGTGTCTCTAATTGACGGTATCTGAAGGGTTAAATTGCAAGAGATTTTCTTTGCTTCAGCTCACGATCCTGTCAATGTCCCTCTGTAGCCTCACATAATCATCCTTGCTCCTTATTGTGAGAGACAATTTGAGGTCGTCGGCAAACAACAAGCAGTTGGTATCCTGGACTACTTCTGGTAGGTCGTTTACTACTAGGAGGAACCACAAAGGTCCAAGGTTACTGCCCTGACTTAATCCTGACCGCGTGAAATATGGATCTGACACGTGTCCCGCTTATTCCACATATTGCCGCCTATCTCTCAAATAACTGGTAAAAAACTGGAGCGAATGTGGAGTGAAACCAACACCAGCTAGCTTTGTAAGCAACACGTTATTGTCGACTAAGTCAAATGCTTTTCGGAAATCAAAGTAAGCAGCATCCGTTTGCCCCCCACTATCCACTGTCGGCACTAAATGAGCCATGTGACAGAGAAGAATGCTGGTGGTACTTATTCCCGGTCTAAAGCCATGCTGACCGTCTGAGAGCTGTGCATATATGTACAGGTGAGCACCTGTACATATATGCTCTTGTGAATAGCAGTTTCCAGAACTTTAGCCGTCGTCGACAACACTGCAACTGGCCTAAACCCACCTACAGATTCAGCTGACCCTCCCTTCGGGTCATCATCATCATCATCACCATCATTTCAGCCGACAGACGTCCACTGTTAGCCTCCCCTAAGTGTCGCCACAATGATCGATCGTCGGGTAATTGATATCAAAAGTGTAATAATAAATTTTATCGTTTAACATCATCAGCACCAAATATTGCTAGGCAACCTATGCGCAATGTCTAATTGGACGCATTATCTAAAATAACCATATAATATTTATCATAATCAAATAACAAATGGGAGAAGAGATTTCTTCTATTGGATCTTAGATCATTAGTAATGAGGTCCTACCTCTTCACAATGTCGTTGTTTTCGTCGGCTGCTGCGCCTTGCCATTTTTCAGTCTCGGCATCCATTTCAGAAGACATCATTTTCATTTCTAATCCAGACTTTGCGATCTTCGCTTGTTCGTCAGAATCCAGCCTTACTGCTTTCAGAGGTTTACTTGTCGTCCCGTGTTTCTATGAATTAATTGGTGTTAATATAACGTGGAAATTGGACACTGATTACGCAAACATTTTATCTACACTTAATATAATAAAGAGGTAAAGTTTGTTTTTTATTTTTTTGTTTGTAAGACGTTTACTCTGAAAGTACTGGTCCGATGCTAAAATTTTTTCACCGATAGAAAGCTGCTTCATTCCTGAGTGACATAGGCTATATTTTATATGCGCGGGCGAAGCCGCTAGCAGAAGCTAGTCTACAATAAGAGAGCACGAAAATTACTCGGGTCACTGTATATAATAGTAGCTTTGTCATGGTCAAATCAAATGTGTGTCGTGGGTGTGCACTTACTCCTGGCCTCGGCAAGCTGCTGTACTGCTGCTTGTCGGGGCGGTCGTCGGTGAGGTCGAGCAGCTCGCGCGCCAGGCGCGCCGCGTCGGCCAGCAGCCACGCCCACATGTCCACGAACACGTCGAGGTTCTCGCGCGCCGCGGCGCTGCCCGGGTGCGCCGCCAGCGTGCGCGCCGCCGTCACCACTTGCGGACCGTATATCCTAAGGTTTATTTCCGCAAACTTTGCGCTTACTTGCAAAGTCTCCGACAAAGCTATATGCCTGAGTAATTTGCAAACCTGTTGATTAAATAAACACATTTGCTTTTAAGTCAGTTAATTTTAGACAGTTGTGTCCATTTTTTAAAGTTAGAACCGTTACCTCTATAATGTGGTCTAATTGTTCATGTAGCCGGCTGGCTATATTGTGCAGTCTCTCAGATTCTCTCTCACCACAGGAACTAGCTGCAAGAAAAAAATGCTATGTTGTTCTCATAGATTTAGTTTACGAATATCTATAAAACAAAATTTAAATAGAGCCATCAAGTGTTTGGTTTGTTGTTTGGTTAAAAAGCAATAGTTGTTTGGTTAAAAAGCAATTAAGAAAATAGCAATAGTTATTAAATATATAGCAATAGTAAATAGTAATAGCAATAGTAAATAGTAAATAGTAAATAGTAAATAGTAATAGTAATAGCAATAGTAAATAGCAATAGCAATAGCAATAGAAAATAGCAATAGTAATTAAGAAAATAGCAATAGTTATAAGCAATAGTTGTTTGGTTAAAAAGCAATTAAGAAAACATGCAGCTTGTTAAAATTGTTAGTTAGGACAATACTCTATACCTGCTTGTTTACCTATATATGCTAGGTCAGAGGCGAGTCTCTTCGCCTCGTCCGCGAGGGGGGCGAGGTCGCGCGCCTGGTCGCGCGCCGCCGCCACGAGCGCGCGCTCCAGCTCCGACGCGGCGCTTGTCGCGCCTGTGCACGCGCTCTCCAGCGCCGTCGCTGTACCGTTGGCACCTTGCTCTTCCTGAATTAAGCACACTTAATAAAATCTTTACACAAGATGATCATTAGAAATGACAGTGGTAGCTTACCAACGATACAGCCACGGCTACTAATCTCTCTAATTCATAAGCTATTCTTTCGGCGAGGGCTAGTATCCGCTGGCGGTGGTCGTGCGAGGTGTAGGCGGAGTCGGTGAAGTCGTGCGTGCGCTCGACCAGCGCGCGCAGCGTGGCGGCGAGCGAGCGGCGGCGCGGCAGGTCGGCGCCGCCGCGCGCGCGCGCCGTGCGCACCTGCGCCGTCAGCCCGCGCAGCGCGCCCAGCGCCGTGCCCGCCTCCCATTGCGCAGCCTATACGTTTACTACATTTCAGTATAAAACACAAAATATTTAGGGAAATTGTCAGAATATTAAAATAGCATATTCCTACCTTACATTTATCTATCACGGGACAACTAAATACCTAATTTAAAGAAAATAGGTGAAATTGTTAGCTTTCGATAAAAGTGAAAAAAATAAAAAATATTTAGTGAAAGATAATAGTGCTATGTTATGATCTAATAAGCGCAAATGACTATCAGTTTTGAGGTCTACGTCACATACCTACTTCATAATTATATATGCAGGCTTTACACAAGTAAGTATTACTCACCACTGTCAAGCTCTAAGTAGTCGGCAGATACTTAGTTAGGATACTGACCTAATCGCTGAAAGTTAGCAGATGTGAGTACGTACCTATAAAGTTAGTAACGTAGCGGGAAGCTTAGCCAGGCCTTTATAGCTAAGCTGTTTGGAGCGTGATCGTTAGCAGAATTTTGTGACGAGTAAAAAAGAACTTTTTAAATCGTTAGTATCTATAGCTACGTTTTTAATATAAGTACAGGTGCTCTTTACTTATTAAGACTATAAAAACGTTTAAAGAACTGAATGCTTCCTCAAGTCCAAATATTAATAAGTCCTGAAATATATAAATCAAATACAGTAGATATTGATAGCAATCGAAGACATTATTCCACTTACTAAATTGAATAATGTCTAAAGTAATTAAATAATAAAACACTTAAATAAGACTGAAAACTAAGGATAGATCATTTAACAATACAAAAAAAGTATGAGGAAGCAAATTGCAGAGGAACTAAACATAGAAATTATTCACAATACATTATTAAAAGTAAAGCATACAAGAGAACAATCTAGTGCTTATTATGTACAATAATAATAATTTCTTACATAAAAATGAATGCACTCGACTACCTGCTTTCAATAAATTGATACCTGTTCATGACTATCCGAGAAAGGTTTCATCTACAAGAAAAGAAAATAAAGAGTGTTTATGTTTGAAGAATACGCATCAGACAGTGTCACAGAGTAACTGACAGACAGAAACATCAGTGGAAGGAGTAGAACAATCTCAATTTTCTATAAATAAACAAGTGTTAGAGTCCATGCTTCGCTCTGCTGTGGTTGTGATAGGCTGAAAGTTTCAGTAATATTATTTAGAAGAATCACTTACCTATTTGGGCTATTTTCAAACCATAACAGAAAGTAAGCAACTCAAATCGAGATAATCTAATTTGTTATCTCCCGATTTAAAGCTACCCACATTTGCACGAATTTGCAGATAGTGAAAGGTGTTTACAAGCTTTTGGGAGAGTCAAAAAACTGGGGATCGAACCCATGATCACGTTATTTAGGTATTATCTTTATTAAAAATGTTGCTATAATTATAGGTACCGTAAAATTGATGAACAGGGTGTAATGGACTTAACATACAACCTACCGTGAGTAACTGAAAATTAATAAATTTGTAGCGTAATAATATCAAGAATTTCATATACAGAAATTCTAAGAAACAGCTGTATTATTGGTTATGTTAGTTCAAATACATAAGTGTACCATATCGAGAGAGGAACCATCGCCCATCGCGATAGCGTTGATCTGTATCGCCGGCTACAGCCCGCTTGTCCGATATACCATCGATATTATCGGTTTTAAATTACTTTTCTATTCGATCGTGTCGTAGTTTTTGAAATACAGAGTGTAAAACGACCCAAAGACTCGCAAAACCATCATCTAAGTACACTGTATATCCTTATAAATAACAGTGTTCAAAATTTATTGCTGGCAAACTAATTAATATTTAGTGTGCAAAACCAAAGTAACCAGAAGGTATGGTCTAGTGCAGAAAAAACTGATCTCAGTCGTAATTGTGATAACATTTATTCATATCCGTTTTATTACGTTCGAAATATAAACATGCATAAAATACGAACGAAAAATAATATAATCTAAATATAAACACGAGGAGAGTTCCGAAACGGCCATATTATCTTTGTGTAATATTCCGTAATTCGTATTATACGGTAGATTTGTATCTGTAATCAGCTGGGCAAAGTTTGCCGACACTTTCCCCGTTAGTTTGCAGGCACATATGTATATATGTGTTCCGGAGTCCGGCAGCCGGCGTGTCGCAGTCTACGGAAGCCTCTCTAGTTATGTAATATAACAGGAGTAGTGTAGTATCTATGTCGTAGCACACACACTGTAAACCTAGCTTTAGGGAGTTTATAACCTACGTATCTCTGAGAGTTCGAAAAATGTAAGTACCTACCTATAGATAGATACCTAGATATAGTCTGTCTAAAAAGTCAAATGACTTGAGAATTTTGTATAATATTTAATCGTTTAAAAATACTTATATTCGATAATTTTTACAAGGTTCTTCTATTAGTAAACAATGATCAAGATCTCAATCAATCTTTATTAAACCAGTGATTATTGAACCAGTGTTGAATACATAAAATTTAATTTTACCCAAATAATTAGGTACTCAAGTTGTTTAACTTTGTAGACAGACTGTACTTATCTATTTATCTGCAGATTGCATTTGCACGATTATCAAAGTTAGTACAAAACTATAGGTACATTATAGCGTGCCTCATTGTTCATATCACGTTAACTTCAACCAGATTTTAGCAAAACGCATGATCCATTTGGCGGTAATGTGTGACAACAATTTCCTGTATCGTGTGTTCTAACCTCCGGAACGTGCTTAGTGGCGCGCGTCTCTCGCTCAACTTGTCCGGTGACATGTTCTAGGCGGCAAATGTTTGCACTAGTGGCGCCTTACCTAATGGTTTCTTGGCTTACACCGCTTCAAAAGCTTTATCATAAATAAAAAATGTAGCTGGATTTAAATCCCGATTTCAGTTTAAGCTCAGCTTGCTACGTGAAATTTAAATATTCTGATTTTTCAGTGCAGCTTTTTGTTCGTTTTCTGCGTTGACACAGTTCGGTTATCTGTGAAAATCTGTCAATTCAGTATGAAATGTTTCAAATACAGCTGTCCGAATCTATGTGGTCGATGCGGCTTTCTGTCGGGAGTATTAAGTTCTAGGATAGATTTCTTACAAAAGAAAAGTTTTTTAGTGATGCTAAACTTTATTAAAAGTTAGCTTTAACCTTATTTTCATAATCCGACTTTTGCATTCACAAAGATGCTGATCGTTATTGTATTTCAAACTATTGCGTTTGGTTTCTTTTACGCGGACGATTCTTTCTTTTGACAACAAGTAAGAAGACGGCAGGAATATGACTTCTGTACCGACAAAAAAACTGTCTATATATGCTGTTCCTTAAGGTATCTATCTACATCGATTGATGTAGATACTTTGCATAAAAGAAAGCTTATGTGTCGGAAAAGGATATGGGCTACTTTTCTCGACTGGATAGAGAATTGCCTAGATACATGGGACGGAACATTATATCCTTTCTATCGAAAAATTCGTATACTGTTACTAAAGTGCCTAAATAAAGTTAAGATTAGTATTATTAAGTAGTATGTGCAGTGCACCACGTGCAGTAGTTTCAGAAAGACAAAGACCTGACCTGACCTGATTTGATTGTATTGGAAAGTCTGGTTCGTATCCAGTGTCGGAGATGGTCCTGGTTAGATATTGTCGATGATGAACAATTAAACGCCATGAGATTTTTACTCCCAGGAAAAAGATAGAGGGTGGTAACGTCGACAAAAGGCCGATAAAAGAATGGTTTATAAAGAGATCACATTTGAAATATAATAAAAAACCGTACTTTAGAATAACATGGATCCGAAAAGGGTACCAAATCAACAACAAAGACAATATCTTTTCCAGTATTCAGTGTGGAACAAACACTACTCTTGTACTATTAATATTGAACGATAGCATATTACCTATGGGTATTGTGATTAAGCAATAAAGTGGTGAAACGGTCGTAAACGAAATTAATTCAACCATAAGCATACAATCGTGAATCGAGCCCATTCCTGCGGGAGAGCGGGACACACGACGCAGACTAGTCGGTGTTCGAAGTCACGCATTGTGGACATTATTTACTGCATCTATTGTTGTTACCCGAACGCCACGCAATTTATGTCCCTATCTACCTATATTCTCATGAAAGCTTCTTCGAGGTATTGAGTTGCTGTAGGATTTCTAAAGGATGGCTCGAATATATTGTCAAACTTTTCATCAACATACCGGTATCAATTACTAGAGAAGCCATAACTGTTTTGGGGAAACAGAATTTTCATTGTCCAATACCTTGTTATAGAAAGTTCAGTCAAAATATTGAATTTTTGTTAGATCAGTTAAAAATAATGGAATCGAATGATAAATGATATTTATTTTTGCAAATAGGTTTAAAAACACGTAATTTTTTTTTTTTTTCGTCTGTTTAAGCTAGATGAGGCCGGTGTTTCCTAGATGACTACCCTGAGAAGAAACACCTAAACAAACTCAGGGGTCAAAGTCTCTTTTAAAGTCCATACAGTAAATATGTAATGGTCAAATCACATTGGTTGAGATAGGTCTTTTGAACAAAGAACCATACAGATTTGAGTGGACCCGTCCAGTCAGTGTAAGCATTTGTCAGTATTCGCAAAGCTCAACTCAGGACTACTAAGGAGCTCAACGACTTGACGAACAATACCAATGAAAGGACATTTGGGTAGGCCGCAGAAAATACTCAAATTGCCAGACTTATGGTTAAGAGAAAAAAAAAAACGAAAACGAAACGGATGGAAACTTGAAAGGGCTTTGCATGAAAGTGTCCCCACCCACCAACAGACTTGAGACAGGTGTCATTCGAAGCGTCTAGTTAAATAGAGTATTTTTTATTATGGCGACACATCTCTAAAGTATGGAGTTTAGGTTTTATACAACATTATAGTTTGACCTAACCTAACCTAACTCAAGTGTTTTGGACCTTAAATATACTCGAAATATAGTACTGTTATATATTTTTGAAAGCGGCTTTGCAAGTTCTATACGATTCTGCAAAAATATTTGACAAAAAGCATTTCGTCAAACTGTCTCCAAAAATGACAGCTTTTCCAAATCTGTTGGTGGTTAAACCTAAACCCCATACTTTAAAGATGTGTCGCCAGAATAAAAAATACTCCATTTAACTAGACGCTTCGAATGACACCTGTTTCATGTCTGTTGGAGGGTGGGGACGGTGCCCATATAAAATCCGGCATCCTCCTTTGCATGACTTATGTTCGCGATTAATTATTATTTGTGTAATACTCGCTAGCTAGTTTTAATCTTATGACCTGATTAGTGCTTCAGCGACATGGCTTAAAAATCAGGATTAAGGTAGAAGAATATTAGTGCATGGTAAAGTACAGGAGTGTGACATCAAACCTCATGCGTGCTGGGCTCCTCGTGTCCTGGCAGGCCGTCTCTCACCACGTAGTGGATCAGGTCCATGGCTCTCCTCATCTGACAGAACACCGTGTCCCTGTTCTCCCGCGCCGACGCGCTCGTTGGATGCCTCATGCAAGTCTGTAGGTGATAAACATTTGCTTAGTGTGACAAGATCGGGGCAGAGAGATGATAGATGGAATCTATGATAGCGTGACGGTTGTCAAGACAGAACGGAAGAAAGAAATAATACGCCGACCCCAAGTAGCATAGGACAAAGTCTGGCTTTATTATGAAGACTAGTTGCGGTTAGAAATAAATTCGTTGCCTGTTTCGTGTTTGTGAAAGCAATTCAGAGCGATAGTCCAATATACGACAATAAGCCCGACAAAACCACGGGAAAACTCTCCGTTCAACTGAATAAAAAATGAAGTCAGAAAGGATGTAGTTTACCCAAATATTTATATTTATACAAGGTTATTTGTAAAACACTAACAACCTTGCAGAACTGTATTACTAACATCATAAACAACAACTTTTGTTCTATGACTTTTAAAAAAACATAATTCATTTACCAAAAAAAAAAAACATCAAAATTTCGTTATTCTATCTAACACATTTCGACTCTGTATTTCGCTATAGGGAATACGTAGGTACCTACGTCTGTTTGACGCAACGCAAATGCATCAACCCCCGCCTCCCGATCCCCGCTCCCCACTACTATTGTACTACCGCTTGCTTCGCACATACTTCGTAATATTTAGTAGAACGTTAAATTTAAATATATATTTTTTTGTATAAAAATCTGATGAACGATAAATTTTAAAAGTCATAGAACAAAAGTTGTTTATGATGTTAGTAACATAATACTGAGAGGTTGCCAGTGTTTTACAAATAACATTGTATATTAATAATAAATTATAATGATCACCAGCAAAAAAAAATTACCATTCTTACGGACTAACGTGTCGGTCGAGTGTCGGGAGCCCCAGGCTTTTCTGATAAAATATTAAGCAAAACAAAGTGACTGCGGTGGAAAACTCGTCTTGACTAAGAATGGAACCCCATCAATTAGCAGTGGGTCGTAAGTCGTAGCTTTCACATGTGAACTTTTCCTATCTTACAAAATCAGGCAAGTGCGAGTCGGACTCACGCACTAAAGGATCCGTACACACTTAATTATGAAAACCCGAATTGAGTGACGACGTTTTATCCGAATCACAAAAAAATGCTTTTTTTTCGGAACATAACAACAAATTTAGGATTCCAGGTCAACGAGAAATGCCCTATGAATGTTGATTCCCTTGAGAGTCGAAATATACAATTTTTGCGACTTTTTTTTCGTTAACTCAGAAGCATTCAGTTCGAAGTTTAAACTGAAATTATCGAAAATGTCTCTCATTTAAAGCTCACTTAATTACATCGTCCAGGGGTGGCCCCGTCCGGTGCGGTAGGCACTAATAACCCCTACCAACTGCATCTGTATGCCGCTCACACAATCGTTTAGAGCTAATAGCACTAAAATCGCGTTGTCACTCGCTATTGTGGCGGCCTACATTTTTGCGGTTGGGTTTCTATGAATAATATCTAAGTATGAACATTTAGGCGCATTACTTTGTGTAATTTATTTCATAACCACTGCTCTCAAAACGGTGAGGGAAAACATCGTGAGGAAACCGGCATGTCCTAGAACCAAAAATTCAACGACATGTAACATTCACCAACCCGCACTAGTCCCGCGTGGTGGATTACGGCCCATTCCCTCTCCTAGATAGGAGGCCTGAGTCTCAGCAATGGGAACATTAAAAAGGCTGATGATGATGAACATTTAAAAAAATCATCTTATAATGTTTAACGGAAAAATACTACATATTTTGAAAATTATTACAAATATTCACAGCTTGTAATGCTATTATATGCAGCAGCGTAATTTAATTTATTATGGAGAGAAATAACTATACCTACAGACAAAAAATAAAGTAACACTTATCGTGCAAACCCGTCGAATAGTTAATATATTAGAATAGTTCACACTCCGTGTACTAATAACTTTGCGGAGTAGGAGGTATGTAGGTATACGACCACGGCTCGAAGTTTGTGCATACTTCTGCCTCACAGTGCTGCTTGGCAGAAGGCGACGGTAACTGCGACATAGGTGTTGCAAACTTGTGTACTTAACGCTAAATTGTTCTACTTTAAATAATTACAAGGAAATACTTCATCCTGCTGTTATATTACGTTCTAAAACGATTAAATTGTCACGATAGGAAAGTATACAGTAAAGTAAAATTGAAAAAAGATCTTTATCAATGTCAACATCTAAAATAGACCAGTGGAAAAATGAAAAGTCTTGTAAAATATGTCATGTGAATGGCTGGGGGAGGCATCGGCGGCGTGCCGCACGCGCTCGGAAGCGCTGACAAATTGCTAGCTTTGCCATCACACAGCTGACTGCGATTGTTCACTCACCCTACTCGTGACACTCTTGACACTAGCAACATATAGCAAGCTACGTCTTTGTTTAAACGCTACTCATTACTGTGTAAGCCTAACGTCCAGACAACATTCCTCCTCGCTAAGTACCGGTACTTGATTGAAATTGAACAGTTTCAAAAACAGTTAATATGATACGGATCTCGGAGTAAACCTGGGGCTTAGACCCGTTTCATAATAAATGAGACCATTAGATTATGGCGGGCACTTTAGCCGTGTTGTTCAGTTTGGCAAGTGACCTGTATATAAATGTGCCTTGGACAAAGACAGATCCTCGTTATAAAACGACTCTCACAACTGTACGCTATCTGGGCACTTAGATATTTCATTTCGCAAGTCCCAAGGCCCAAGAATATAAAAGTTCCCGGTCGTGTTTACTTTCAGAAAGTTCGGTCAAGAGCACGGAGGATGGAGGTCATTCTTAAATTTATCTTTTTAACTTAAGTACTGACGATTTTAATAGTACTCTTGTGGACTGTAAAACGATCTTATTTTAGATTGCCTACACTTGTTAAACTTTCAATCTTTATTCAAATAGATTTTATATTTACTAGTTTGAATTACGTTATTGTACCAAGTACTACTCTGTCAAGAAAGTACCGGGAAAAGATCAATAATACACAAAATGTCTGTTATTCATCCAAATTAATTTTATCACCTTCAAAGTATGCTCCTTTAGAAACGATACACTTGCGCCAACGAATAATCCATTCATCAAAACATTTTTTAAACGCTGCTTCCTGAATTGAGTTCAGTTCTCGCCGCGAATTCTCCTTTATGTCTTCTATCGATTGAAAACGGGTGCCACGAAGTGGTAATTTGAGTTTAGGAAAAAGAAAAAAGTCAGCAGGAGCCATATCTGGTAAATATGGTGGTTGCTGGATGGTATTTGTTGAGTGTTTGGTCAAAAATTCCAAGAATTTTCTTTCCACAAATCTGGCCTTTTTCGTCGAATTTGCTCTCTTAAACGCCGCATAACGCTCAAATAATATTCTTTATTTACCGTTAGACCTTCCGGTAAGAATTCAGAGTGCACAACACCGCGATAGTCAAAGAAAACAGTCAACATGACTTTGACTTTTGATCGAGTTTGGCGTGGTAGTTTCGGTTTCGGATCAGTTGGAAGGCGCCACTCCGAAGCTTGTTGACTAGTTTGCATGTCAAACTCGTAAACCCACGTCTCGTCACCAGTAACAATGCGTTTCATGAATGTTGGGTCCGAACTGACTCGTTCTAGCATGTCCTCAGCGACTTTCATGCGATTGAGTTTTTGGAGAAAATTCAGATCTTTTGGGACTAGCCGAGCAGCAACATGTTTCATACCCAAATGATTAGTTAAAATGGTACTGATCGACTCGTGAGATACAGAAAGTTCGGCGGCTATCTCTCTCAGAGTTGAATGGGGATTTTCAGTCACTATTTCCTTCACTTTTGCGATGTTAACTTCAGTTGCAGACGTTGACGGCCTACCAGAGCGAGGCAAATCTTCCATCACATCTCGACCGCTTTTGAACGCTTTGAACCACTCATAAGCACGAGTTTTTGATAAAGTCGATTCACCGTAAGCCTTCTGTAACATTTTCAGTGACTCCGAACACGAAATTCCATTGGCGATGCAAAATTTAAGACAAACTCTTTGTTCGATATTTTTGTCCATTATGAAATTCGCAATACACACTATATATGATATTACTAAAACCAGCAGCATTAAATACAGTTAATATAAACTAGCTTTGCCCGCGCGGCTTCGCTCCCGCTCTTCCCTACTCCACCTTACTATACCCAACTCTACCCTACTCTACCCTACTCTACCCTACTCTACCCTACTCTACCCTACTCTACCCTACTCTACCCTACTCTACCCTACTCTACCCTACTCTACCCTACTCTACCCTACTCTACCCTACTCTACCCTACTCTACCCTACTCTACCCTACTCTACCCTACACTACCCTAATTTTTTTTCCTTAAGAACCTTCTCCTCACAATAACAATCACAACAAAAAAAAAAAACAGCCAAGTCGGTCAAACCGTTTTCATGCCAAGTCGTGACAACGGAAAACGGGGGTCATTTTTATATATATAGAAGATAGATAACAGATGCAACTCAAACTCCGCGCCAAAATGGAAAACAGTTATGCCAATCTAACAACTACAAAAAAAAAAAAAAATTGAATTTGGAACCATAAACAAATCATCCATTCCCGATACTTTTTTGACTGAATGTATATACATACATAATTATGTATGTTTGTATACTATGCCCCACAGGCCCACGGTCTATGTGCCTTATTAGTTATTATGCTCCCATAGATTTAATTATTTAGGATTCCTTCAATTTTCATTCCTTCAATGGGCCGTAAACCACCACGACAGTGCGGGTTGGTGGATGTCACAAGTCTTGAAATTATTCTTTGTTCCGTGGAACAAACAAAAAGTGACAAACGGCGTATCGAAACATGCCGATTTACTTACAAAAGCAGTGATGGCTCTATGGTAACAGACCGACTTACGAGTTCAATCCCAGGTCCCAGACAGGCGTTTGTGTAATTTATTTTATCAATGCTGCTCTTAAAACGAAGAAGAAAAACATTTAGAGACACCTACAATAAATAAAGATGTATATCCAGTGTCCCAAACATCAACACATCAGACATGTTAGCAAAACCCATCAAATAAATCAGACAGCCTCTCGACTGACCCACTGACTGCTGACGAAGCTAAACCATAATTTAGCCATAAATTGGAGCTGGTTATCTGGCATTGTCTTAAACAGTTTTGACTATAGAATGGTACCTATGAGAAATGAACGTCCATAAACTATGATGTCACAAACAAACCGATTCTGAATTTAGCCCAGGGAAATAAGACAGAGGCAAATATGTGAAATAAATCCTAGCGAGGGTTTCTCGACAGAATATTCATTATTGAAGCATTAGAAAAGTTTGTTGTTACGTTGTGTGCGGAAAAAGATTATTTACGGTTGTTGCTGCTGGCTACGAAATAGTACATTTTGATCAAGTCCAGAAAGTTTGTCTATGTGATCGAGGCAGCTCCATAACACTCTACATATCATTCGAATTCCGCCTCGATCACATAAGGAAAATGCGCGGGTCGGCCTCCACGACGCGCGCATTTTCCTGCACTAGTGCGGGGCTCAAAATATAGTCTATAGTGTGTCTAAAAGCGGTGCAATAAGAGCGGGTTATCGGGTTATTGAAAAGGTTGCAAGTGTACTGTTGTTGCAGGCTTCGAAAATCTGTTTTCATAATGGTCAAAATTCCGCATGATTTCACAATGGTCTTTTTTCCCACAGTAATGCTAATACTTCGCAGAGTAATCCGTGAGAAATCTTCACTAGGATTTCCTCGCAAACCAAGTATTATTTTCCTGGGCTGTATTGGGTTTGGAACCTACATAATTGATAGGATCGGCGGCCAAGCGACAGAGCTAATTTACGCGAGCCACGGGACTCACTGGACATGCGGATTGGAAATTTATTACTGTACAATGGTATTAATAACGTGCCCTCGGTACATCAAGGTGTTTTATTAAGAGCTTTTCAATTCAGTGATCGTGTACACGAGTTTAATCTGATTTATCAGGTTTTGGGTGCTCTTGATGGAGAGTTATAGCTACTGGGGACACACGTGCGAAGGTAACAGGTGCCGTTTACTTCACCGATATGTATAAATAATTTAATAATATAGTTACGACGGTTCTGGGTCGCGTAGTGTTGAAATCAACACATTTGGCAAGTGGCGTTGCGCCAGAGAGCTTGATAAATGATACTTGCATCTGTATCCGTTGAGTTAGATAAGAGTATAGTGGACGAAATTGATTAATCTTTCGAATACGTTATTAGAGACGAAAAAAAGACAATGAGCGAGCGAACGCCGGCGTTCGCTTGGGGTTTAATGAATGAACGAACTGAGGAACGGTAATGTGTCCACATTAATGATGTTCACAGAAGAAAATGGGAATGTAAACCTCGAACCAAAGTTTTAATTACGTAAAGAAGGAACAATTAACCTATTTCCGTGGATGTAGTTAGATTGGACGTGCAATTTCTTTGACCTTTGAGTTGCTAACGAGTTTTCGTAAATGAGTATGTTTTATTTTAAATAACAAATAAATGTTGCCCCACTTAAGGAACTACTCCAGTTCGTGGGTACAGTAGGTAACCTGAAAGAACTATCTGTATAAATATTTGTACCTAATAGCTATATAATATAATTTTATATCTATTATATGTAATATATATTTTTAATCACCGCAGACTACTCCCCCTTTTTATTTTAAGTTCTTGTAATCCTACCTAAGGTTGTCTGGTAGATATCGCCGTTAGCTATAAGATCGCCATTGTACCCATAGAAGTAAGCTATTTTAAAAGTTTTGTTACTGTTTCGGTGTACAATAAAGTTTATTCTATTCTACACTCATAGAACCGAACCAGCGACTCGTAGCGCAGCAGCTATTCACTCAAACACTGCCCGACCGGGTGGTCATTTGTTTTAAAGTTTTAATTAGAACGTTCTTTATCTAAAAAAGGAACAATTAACCTATTTCGGTGGCTGCATTTAGACGTAGGACGTGTAATTTCCATGACCTTTAAACGAGAGTTGCTAACGAGCAACTCTTACTCGAACATTTACGAAAAAAATGAGTCATGATGTTTTTTTTTTAAATCACGTCGTCTGTCGCCTACCGTACCTTTAATTGATAAACGTGCCGTTGATTTAATAAATGCTTACGGTTATTAATCTATTAATTTCTAATTCATAGGTAAATTCATTTTTTGTTAATATTCTAATTAATTTTAATAATCTCATGTGTTTTATCATCCCTTTTTTGTGAGTTATAAATGAATTAATATGTGTATTAATTTGTTTTTATGTATTTTTTTATCATAACAAATGAAGACAATAACATATTTTATGTACGCAGGCGAAGCTGCTGGCATAAGCTATGTTTTAATAAAGTTACCTTGGAGGCGGTAAGGAGCATGAGGGTGGAGCGCTCGAGGACGTTCCTGGCTGCGGCGACTTGCGCTCGTCTCCTCTCGTCGCGCAGGTCGGCCCTCCGCTCCGCCGTCAGCCTCGCCAACTCCACCATGCCTCCGCCGAACTCCGTGAAAGCTCGCACAAACTCCGCGAAGTTCGACACCGACTCCAGCCGGTCCAGGGTTCGTGCCACCTGCCGCACACACGCAATAACAAACACAATGAACGCATAGCAAAGAACAAAGAGCCATCACGCGCGGACGCGATAACTTATTGAGATATTATATTTTTTATCTCGGCAGTCGCTTGTATCCTCAAAAAACATTGTAAATATCGTTTTGATAGTCTGTCTAAAAGTCAAACGACTTGGGAATTTTGTATAATATTTAATCATTAAAAAATACTTTTATTCAATACTTTTTATAATGTTCTTCTATTAGTAAACATTGTCAACCTTAATTATTGAATCAGTGTTGACTACATCAGATTTCATTTTGCCCTACCCAAGTCGTTTGACTTTTTAGACAGACTCTAGACTTGAAATTTTGTAGTTTTTAAATGTTTTGTTTATTTTAATATCAAAAGTGACCTTTTGAGGTTAAAAAGCAAAAGCGTCATCTCAGCGTCAACGGGCAACTTGGTGACTTCATCTTTCAATAACATAAATAAGAATAAGAAAAACAATCCTTATAAGATTTATTGTTGTTTAAGTCTGTCATGTAGTCGTGACAGTGGCGTACTAGACACATTTTGCTTTCCCTTGCCTCGTCACACTTTATTGTTCTGATCGATTGTTGATAGGAAAGAAGAACGTCCCAATACTCCTAGCCAACAAACTATCGACGGCACAGACGAAGTTGTCTCACAAAGTTTCATAATACTGTAATAGATACCTGCCATGTGGGATACGAAACAGTTTAACCGCATTCGCGACACATTCGTGGAGTGCGCCGCTTCGACTGAGTCTCCGACGCAGAGGAAGTTATGGGACGTATTTACAAATACAAATATATATCTGTATTCTGTACTTGTCGGTATTACCGTCCCCGACATATAGGTCAAGGACTAACTTCGGCACGGAGCCGAGGTACGTTGATCTACGAGTAATTCGGGTTGGATAGCATTTTCATATAACTTTGTCCATTAATCGCTTACCCTTGGATTAGTAAGTCAATAAAATATAAATCTACGTACAATTAGATAACGGATTACAAAGTAATCATCGGTGTCGTTCTATAGTTTAATATGCTTTACATTTACTATGTTTGGTAGTTTCCAGGGTCAAAATAACTACATTTTATTTAGTACGTATTATAAAAAAATATTGGACACAATTTTTTTATTTTTTCGATTAAACCAAAAATGCCAAAGATATAGCCCATTATAGTTACGTGTGACGTCACCCCGTGCTAAAAAATGCAGCACGGCGTGACGTTACACGTAACAAATAAAAAAATACGTGTCCCTTATTTTTGAATAAGCTAAAAGAAGGACTAATTATATTTTTTACGGCAACTAACCTATTATGTAAGTTATTTATTAACTCTGAAACGTCCTGGTGAGGTCAGGTCGTTTCAGAGGCCAGTTTCAGCAGTGGGATGATTCTGAAGCACACGCGTCTTTGCCAAACTTGATGAAATCCCGTCGAGAGATCGCGTGTAGTTCCCGCTATTTGTAATTTATATGCAATAATATGTATTGACGTTCCGTCGCCGATCTTCTGCGACGGGATTTCCGTTAAGTGTGGCAAAGGCCGTGTCAGTAAAATATATTGTCTAAAAGAGAGATTTTTCCCGGATATTAAATACACAAACTCATCAAATTCCTCTCTTTTGATTACATAATTAAGTTACCTTATCCTTAGCCAAGAGCAGCTGGCGCACCACCACCATGTCAGCCAGCAGCAGCACCCTGGTGACGGCCGCCAGCAGCGCGCGCGCCGCCGACACCATGCCCGCGCCGTCTGCGCCTGCGCACACGCGCTCGATCGCACGACCTGCACCAAACAATACTGCCTTTATATGTGTCGACTAATCAAACTATTTATATTTTCTTAGACGAGTGTCTGTATTGAGCCTCGTGAAATTCTGCTTTAATTACAAAAGGGCTATCTGCCATGGGATTACTTTTTTGTCCAAATGTGAAAGTCTGTACCTACTGGCCTGTTTGTCTAGTGGTTAGTGTTCTTGACTGCTATGCCAGAGGTCGTGGGTTCGATTCCGACCCAGTTGCCAGTGGTTCGGTTCACCCGTCATGTGATGAGCATGATCACTTGTTCTGTGTCTGGGTGTTTTATCTATAATATGTATGTATTTAGAAATATATAAGTATGTTTATTAGTTGTCTAGTACTCATAACACAAGCTCTGCTTGGGGGACTAGACGGCGTTCTGTGATAGTTGTGGAATATTATTATTATTACTGCATAGGGTGTTGGTTAAAGATGAAGCCAAGGTAAGTATTATGGAACTTATGTTGATCATTTGATACTTAATACAGCTTGATAATACTCGGAGTGTTATAGTTCTTTATTTTGCAGTTACTTAGTACGCTTTTGGAAATAATACAATATTACTATATTCCTAAAGGAATTGTCGTTCAGCAGTCACAATACCAAAAGTTGCACTGTCGGCTGTCGCACGTCGTCGGCTTGTACTCTAATGAAAACCCTTCGATTTCGATCCGTTAGTAGAATATGAATTGAAGTCTCAACTCAACCACCTAGCTTATTGCTTGAAGTAGTTAATCTCGGCAGGAAACAATACAGATATACAAAATTAGTTTTAGTATATGCGAAACCTGAATATAGATAGATTTTACAGAATCAGTAAATGATAGATTCCAATAGTTTTTACACCGTGTTATATTGTTTCACCAAAAACTATTTAAAAAGGTCACAAGTTGGACACCACCGACACTCAGTACAACATAGGCGCCAGCAAATAGCTGAGTGCAAGTGCAAATCCTCCAGTCCCTTGGATGGCCCGGTGACTATGTATTTTTGCTGACATAACAAGCTCATAACTTTGTGATTTATCATGATACCGTTATGTTTTATATATAGATTCTTTACATAAAAATACAAGACACGTGTTTCGGGTTTCGCAGATACTACAACTAATGTCAATATGTAGGTATGTATCTTTCTCTAACTAAGTCAATATTTAGAATGTATAAAAATAAAATGAAAGTGACGTCGTGAATGCCGAAGATAACAAAACAAAGTCGTCAAACATGAATAGCTATATCGATTTTCAGGAAACTCGAATAATGAATGGTGAAAAAAATATTTGGGACTCGAAAAATCACGAAGATATAAAAGTCAAAAGATCTTCACAATACCTGCGATATTTATTTCTTTTCATATTTCTTCAAACAACGAAATAGATTCGCAACGCAATTAATTGGAAAGCTTATATACAGAACAGTTATCAATTTATTAAGTTTATGTAATTTATAAGTGTGTCTTGGCAACGGAGACGGGGAGGCGGCGTTCATTTCAACGTATTCAATTCCCGACCAGCTTATTATGTGTTAAATTATTTGTAATGAGTTTTCGAGCGGAAATGGCACGGTATGCTTATGTAGGTACGTAACATAGACTCCTTTCGCTGGTCTGCTGAAAGAAATTCGCATAGAAATAAGATCTTTTGTACTCATATTTAGAATGTATTTTCTATTACTGTTTCCATGTGTTCATTCTTTTGTACGTGTGTTTGTTACCTAATTGCTCGTTCTAAACGGCTTGACCGATTTGGATGAAATTTTGTGTGTATGTTCGAGGATACAATCCCTGGTGGTGCTACAATCAGGTTATATTTTTTTTCTAACGATAAGCCAGTTTTCGGGCGGGGCAACGTCTGCTGAAATCGCTGCCTAGTACATCTTCACTAATATAACAAAGAGGTAAAGTTTGTCTTTTTGTTTGTTGGAGGTGCGATTGCTAAAATTTGTTCACCAATAGAAGGCTGCTTTATTTCTGAGTGACATAGGCTATATTTTATGTACTTGGGCGAAGCCGCAGGCAAATGCTAGTATAATAAAATAAATGAATAAACTGGTATTTTGTGAGTAGGAATGAAAAGACGCTTGCGGTATAACTTGTCGACGACTAACGAGCGCTGACGACCGGCGGGAAAATCCTGCAATTTGCCAAACTAAATACCCTAGGATGAGCACTTAAGTTTGACAAATTGAATTAGTGTCCACTAAGGTATTCGCTTTTGTTAAGTTATAGTTGACCAGAGAGGCTCATGGCTCTCACCATAACTTTACGATGCCGGATTACTATAAACATTGCTCACTTATGACATCGGCAAAGATCAGTCCCCCTAGCCAAGTACAAACGTTTCTTTCTATTCTCTTGTGTCGAACACCTCGAGTTGGCCACGCCTCCGATTTCTTTGTTCTGACGTCATCTCGATGCTTGGTCACGTGGTCAGAACAAAGGAATCGGAGGCGTGGCCAAATCGAGGCGTTCGACACAAGAGAATCGAAACGAAACGGTTGCAACTTGGCTATGTGGGCAGGTGCTAAATGACAAACAGACAAAAATGAGAGACACATATCTACGTACCTAACAATAAACTAAAGTAAAAAAGTAGCGTCGTAAAACAAGTCTAAATGGTAACTCCCTTATTCCTACTTATAATAACTATCCATGTATATTGAATTGTTGCGACAAAACGTTGCGTGTGATTCTTATCATTTTATTGATCACTACCTGCCATCAACAAAATACGTGCTTGCCTCTATTTACAGCTTCGAAGCAAAGGTTAATTGACGTCAATATTTTTGTTCGACCTCCCTTACAACTGTTGGTCGAAGCTTTTGTGACAAATTATTATACACAAGGAAACACTAAAATGTTTTTTAATAAGAAACAGTAAAAATAAATGTGCAAAAGATATGACATATAGACATGGTGGTCATCCCACCCATACGTACAAAACGTTTTGGGAACACATTCATTATGCGTACAGTAGAATTCTTTGCCAGAGTCTGTGTTTCCTGATAGCTGTAACCTAGGGGTCTTTAAATCAAGAGTGAATAGATTGCTTCTAGGCAAAGCGTGTTCCATCGTCGCCAACATCATCGCTTTCAATCAGGTTAGATAGTGGTCAAACGCGAGCCTATCAATAATAAACAAAAGATATCACAGATTGGTGACCTAGGCACAACAAGAAAAGAAAAGGTGGGTAGCGTCGTAGATGGAAGGACGACATTAAAAAGGTGGCAGGATCAATGAGGATGAGCACAACAAGGGAGCAATCGATCTGGAAAATTCTTGAGGAGGCCTGTATTGAAAAGCAAGACAGTCATCAGTAAACGATTTATAATTATTAGAGAAATTATTTATCGGTGTCGATACAGTACCTACACAGGAATTCGAATTTACTTTTTTCCACAATCATGTACTTACAGGACTCTATGTTAAGAATCTGATTGTTGATAACGGCTATTATTATGATTAGCACTGAAATTGTTAAGATTATTTACATTTGTTGAATTTTACTGCTATTCAGATTACGATATGTAAACGTTTCGCTCACAAAGCACTGGCGCATTAATTAGCAGTGCTCTTGTAGCGTTACCCGTTTGTGTTGTGTTGTATTGTACTACACAGTCACAAAACGCAGGTGCTCCATTGTTGTTTTTAATGAGCAATTTGCGTAATATATTAGTATTTAGTGCTTTCAGTGTAGCAATTTAGCCCCGATGTTACCGCGGTCGCATAATTTACTGCTTTGTTCCGAGATTAAAATGTTAACGTGAACTGTAAACTAAGGAACTAACTTGGATGAACATTATGATTTTAATGAAAAATGTAGTAATATTAAACAACTAGTTTAAAGTTTTGAATTAAGATTTTAATTGAAAGTAAGTTGAGTTCTTTTCATTAATCAGGGAGTAAACGTGAGGCTAGGTTTGTTGGAGTCAGTTATATAGTGAAGTGCAATGCAATATGTTGCATGCTTGTAGTATTTGTGTCGCTCGTGTGTAGGTCTCGTGTAGCTGACTTGTAGCTCGTAAGTCATGCCCCATAACTGCTGCTGCAGTGGATCAACGCGGGTCCGGTAGACCCCAAGGTATCCCGACGGTAATGAAGGCCACCCACTCTTGGGCTATCTAAAAAGTTTGCACCCTTCTTATCCAGCGAACAAATCGTCGAAGTAATTGCAACCATTTTCGATTTGAAAGGCTATTTCAAATAGTAATAACGTGCCTAAGCTTTCGTTCAGAGATAGGGTTTTCTTTATTGTATAGCACTATTGATCCGCCTTCAGAATATTGTTTGTACATTATGGGTTCCGCCAATGCTGCAGCGGTTGTTGTCGGTAATATACAATGCAAAAAGGCAAAGTTATTTTATCGATAGTTTATACAATAAATGATTGCTTTATTTATAGGAAATGGTAGTAAATGTGACTCTCGATCACAGACTTTAAGAGAGCCTTTCTTGAGCCATTTGTAACTCACTTTGTTTAAAAGCTTGTAGTTTCATCTCAACCGATACTTGATAAAGACACAACGCGAAAAAGAGAGAACATTGAACTCTCTGTTGGCATTTGGTAATTCGTCATTTAGTCCAATATTCCATAAAACTTATTAAAGGAAATAAGGAAAAAAAGGTAAAAAAAAAATTAGGTATGTTTAATTGAGATTATTTTCGTCATTCAGAATTCAAAAAAATAAATTTCTATATTTTTTGTTTTTAATTTATGAGTACATTATGAAGGGCCAAAGTTCACGCAATATTAAGATTACGCAGATTTTCAGAGATCTTTCCTGGATTAGTTTTATACGAAATTATGTTTTGATTTCTATACAAACCTACATAATATCTGTAATAAGGTCATAATCATGTAAGAGTATGTATGGAAATGTACCCGGGTTGGCCATTCTTGACTAAAATGTTATGATCACCATACCTAGTCCATTTTCTGAGGAAGGGTTTTTCAATACGGCGTAATGTGTCTTACGTACAACTTGGTGCTACGTTGTGCTACGGTCGGCTACGTCATGCTACGGTCGGCTACGTCATGCTGCGGTCGGCTACGTCATGCTACGCTATGCGGGATAAAATTGATAGAAGAAAATATGTGATAGGCGGTGGGGTGTGGCACTGGTAACATAACCTTTACAGCGGTCAAAATATACAACACAAAATCAATGATCATCGGTTAAAAAACAACTATTCTAGTATTCCTACCAGCTAAAAAAACAACCGAGTTTTCATGGGCGCTCGGTTAGTCTACCGATATCGGAAAACGATATCATGTGGATATCGTTTTCTAAATGAAGACATTAGCATTTGCAGAAAAACTGGTTACCGAGCGAAACTCGTTCAAAACATAAATTCTGTGGAGATCGCTCATGGCCGATTGGAGCGGCAATGAGATTAATAAAGCGGCGCCAAATGTGGATCCGAGAGATTCCACACCTACACCGTGCGTCCTACGATTTATTACGTCTTTGACACTTGTGCGCTGAAGTTGCCTTCATTCTATTTGGGTCGTGCTCGTTACTTTAAATACCTCCTCCAAAAATAACATTTTCATACTTTTTTTGCTTTCATGCGAAGGCTGCGAGTTCATTCTATTTCGGCACGTTTTGTTTGGAGGTAATAAGTAGATATTTATTTTCAAGATTGAATCGTTCAAACGCGGCAATTGTTTCCCTCCGTTTTAAATGTGTAAATTGCCCTTATTTAGTTTTCATTTGGTAAGAGAAAATCCAGGTCCCTTTTCATAAATGGATGTGGCCCGGCAGTACGAATCACAACCTGTAAAATGTTAACAGTTACCTAGGGAAATCGACGTACAAAATGTGAAGTTCACATTACTAGTAATTATTTTTCTGTGAAATATAACCTGCAGTAGAGTAGCATGTGTGCGGTCGCCACTTCAATGAAATAGTTGCGGCATAGCATAACGTATTGGTGACCGACTCATCGGCCACATTGCGCTACTGTAACAGGTCACTGGCTCACGGCCTGAGGGCTGAGAGCTAAGTAAAGTCCATCAAGTGAGCCAACTCCTTACGACCAAGTTGGTAACTTTTGTGGAGCAGTAAGCTAGATATAGATACCGTATTAACGATTGCTAACGCGAGAATTTAAGAGTCGTGAGAGAGATTTATAATTTCAAATCAATTCCAATCAAATCAATTTCTTCAATTCAATTTCTCTTATTTTTTTAGTTTTGTTAGTTACAAAAACAACGTACCGTTTGTGTTTAAACAAAAAGCTAAACTAACGATTTATATGTACACAATAAAAAAACCGTGACTGTAGAATTTGAACACATGGATTTTTGCTTCAACACTCAAATGCCGTTGTGTTAGGGACGGCGTTGTTTGGCAGTTAAAAGCAAAGTTCGGCCGGTGATTTTTAACGTGCTACATTGGCACGCAAGGTTTGTCCGCCGGGTGCAGAGTTAATTGCGTGTCAACACGCCGCTTATTGTTAAATTGACCACCGCGGCCGCTGCCCGGCCTGGCCAGCGCCAGTTGATAACTCTCTCGGGCATAACTATTATCACACGATAACTTTACATGTTTCGAAGTCGGCTGGAATGTTTAATATGTCGGTAAAATTTGTTGTTTTTTGTAAATTTTATATGGTTATTTATAATTAAGAGTAAGAACTCGTAATAATATCGTAGTAGAATAGATATATCTATTCTTCCTGAGAATTTATTCTTGTGAGTAGCAAAGTGTGGTAAAGGCGGAATTAGACGGTTCACTCGAAAGAATGTTCACTCGAATGCGTGCTTCATTTTTCTTTCATCCATGTTTATTTCGAGAGAAAGAGGCCGAATAACACGAAAAACGAATTGCTAGTGGCAGGTAGCTGCCCATTTTTTATCTGGTAAAATTGAGAGTCAAAAATCATGGATACCTATTTAACAAAAATACTAGAGCCGATAGGTAGTATATATTTTATGATACAAAATGTAATATAACTAAGACGAAGAAGAAAATATGCATAATTGATGTAAAAGTAAGCTTTAAAACCCAACATAAAAATTTAAAAAGCCACAGGTGCATTTAGTAAGCGCGTAAGCCATAAAAACTGAGGGAGTGAAAAAGTTCTTAATTCGGTAGAGTAGCCATTTGTAAATTGGGGCAAAATGGTTACCTAGCCGAAAGATTGGTTAGTGCTAGCTGCCTCATAGTGGGCTGTTTGAAACGCGACCAGCCGCGCGGACACTTGACGTCATGCTGTATGCTTTCACACGGTTTCAGCAGTTATTTTTATAACATAGCTGCATGTATCTAACATACTCCTTAACCACTATCTTGTTGAGCTAATGGCGACACTCGGTCTACCTACGATGAGATTTTAATGGTCTTACTAACGACGTGCATAGTGATTCGATGTAAGCGATATTATAGTATGTGAAAAATGTTTTTTGTTAACCCTCATTAAAGTCCCGGGTGTAGCCACTGTGCGCAACGCCCGGAAGACACGGTGGAGCACACCGTCGAGGTGCGCCCTCGCCGCCGTCGCCGGGATTCCGATCCCGATTTCCGGCCACCGTAGACGCGGGCTCGCGGACGGCGAGCCATGGGTAGCTCGCTGTCCGATCGTCCGGTAATCCGGACCGAGTCCAAGACGTCGACGGCGCGCACTGTTCCCGCGCGCGTCAAGGAGTTGTCAGCAGCAGGAGGGGCCCAGCTGGGTCGAAGCCTACTGGGGACAGGGTTGTTCGAAAGGGAGATCGTGCCCCGTTATGAAGGCTAGAAGGAACGGCGCGGGTATTTTAGTCAGTAAGAGTCTGACACTATCTCCCGCTCCACCCAAGAGCGGGTTTTGTCAAAGATAATTTTCCTCGTCGACAAAAAAAAAAACCATTAAAGTAAGAGTTTAGCGTTCCTTGTATCTTCTTACCTCTCTATTTGTTCTACTTGTATTTGAAGAAGAAGATTTTTTGTATCCTAGGTTGCTAACTTTATGAATGTGAAAAAAATCCAGAAATCTATTGTTTGGTTGTTTGTTAGTCTAGCACGCCTGAACAACTAAACGAATTTGAATAAAATAAACTCAATATGTTTCTTGGAGTTAATTTGCAACTTTCATAAAAGCGAAGGAGTTGTCAGCAACAGCAGGGGCTGGGTCGAAGTCTACTGGGGCCAGGGTTATCTGTAAAGAAGCTCAAACCTCGGTATGAAGAGGCTAGAAGGAACGGGGTGGGTTTTTAGTCAGTAAGAGTCTGACACTATTTCCCGCTCCACCCAAGAGCGGGGGTTGTCATTGGATGATTTTTACCACCGAAAAAAAAGTGTACTAGAGCAGTGGTGTTTCAGTGGCAGCGGCCACGATTTACGAGTAGAAGGACACGAGTTCGAACTGTTCGAAGTCATGTGACATTTATCAAACGACACTAGACCCACGTAGTAGATTAAAACTTAGCCAGGAGGCTTTGGTCTAACAATTGGAATTTTAAAGGCTGATAATACGCAAGCGATACCGGTGGCAGTTGCTAGTGTAGTTGTATCTATTGGCTTCTTAGTATCTCTCTGAAAAGTACCTCTTAGTCTTAACTACATCAAGCCCAATTACCTACACGGAGTATAACAAAATGTTATAAAATAATAAGTTGTTTGTATTTTTTTTACGCTCAACGGATTTTCTTCAGATAAAATATCGAAAATGCTGTGAGAAAACATCACAATATGTTTATCTGGCCATGTCTCGAACTGTCGTTATTCAGCGATTTAAGTACGCTTTTATTTAACTATACTCCAATTTATCTACGGCTTATATAATAATTAATAGGTGGTTAGGTACCACGCATTTACTGCTCATTTGGGTCGTTGTGAGTGGAAAATGCAGGAAAAACAAAACACGGTTTGTCTATAAATCTACTGAATTATTTAATTAAGTCTATACATTTGGATGTTTGATGATAATCAATCACGCCTCAACGGCTAAACGGATTTGGACGAAATTTGCAACTCAGGTAGGCAAAGCCCGCGATCAGAGCACAGGATTACTCAGCGGTACGTTCTCTTGGGATAATTTTTGATTAAGGCGCGGACTAGTTACTACAGAAATATAAATATTTTCTACCGTCGCTGCGTCGCTGTTGGCTTTGTGAGTGGGGGAAGGGGGTAATAAGGATTAAAGGGTAAAAAGGTCACGGTGGTATTTATATGTCACCAGCTTGTGTCTAGTGATGTTCAACGACCACGGTAATGAATCAGAAGTTATGATCCAAACATCAGATTAGTAAACAAAAAATATACGCTCTGTAATAAAACGAATATACAGCCATCTTGAACAGTGCAATCTTCTCTTTTCAGTCGCTGCTGAGAAGAATCAATAATGACTAGAATCTAGGTGCTTAATGCAATCAAATATGTGTATTCTAAAAAAAGGGCCATTATTCTTGACTTAGAAATATGTTTTAAATGAATTTAAAGGAAAATACATTGTAAAATACTAACAGAAGTATTGCAGTGTCACAATAATTTTGAATGGACAATTGCTGGCTAATTGTGTTGCAGTGTAACCGTATTGCCCCATTTATATGCGGCGGTCACCGGTGCATATCGACTTAATTAATTGATGGCGACCATTTCACCCTGTTCGATTGCTGTACTTTCACGAAACAATGGACTGAAAACTTCTTTGTATTCCCCTACTATGGGCCTTGTTAGAGCTACACAATGAACGCCCCGGGGAAACCTTTTTCGATGTGGTATTTTATGAACCTTTCATTGCACAATTTGCTAAAAGTATGTTACAATGTGATGTTTAATATTAATGAGTATCTCGTAGCTTTACATGAAAGTTCAAGAGGTGACAAGAAAAAGAAGCTTGTTTGAATGTAACTTTATAATTTTGAATCTAGAAATGACTCATTGCCTTTCGTAGGACACGGTGGAGCATCCAGTAGAGATCTGGTCCGTTTTTAGGCGAAGAACCGTCGAGCCTACGTGGAAACAATCGGCTAGGGCGCCTCTCGCGACTAGTACTGGTTCAGGCCATGGTTCAGAGCGAGAGGGATTAGGAAGCAGTCAACTCTTTCTGCGCAGCAGTAATTCAAGTGAAAAAGGTGGTGAAAATCGTGAAGTGGAGACAATCCTCACGGCGGGAGGCGCAGGCGACTTCCAGCCGCTGTAGGCGCGGGCTTAGGACAGCGACGAAGCACATCGTGTTCCACCTGCGCCTGATCTGAGGGATGTCAGCATAATTTAGGATGCATACCATAAAGGTCCACCTTTATGCATCCTAAATTTCAGGCGGATGCCTGCCAGGGATACAGGATTGTCCGAAAAAATTTATCAGGGCAATCAGAGGAACACAAATAGTTTTTAGATAAAAAAAATCTGACACTCCTTTTTACTCTAACCAGAGTGGGAGAGTCATTTACTCCTCACCCAAAAAATATAATTGTCATAATGCTTCCACATTGTCAGTCAATTCATTGAAGCTGAAATGTGAGATTTATTTGAATTGTGTTATACTATGTACCTTTTTAGCTAATTTAAGTCCAATGAGAGTGTTCAGAAAAATTCATACCACCAGTTAGCACCACTTAGCTGTCACGTCTTTTCCTTTGAAAACGTATACTTGACATTGACGTCTAACGTTTGACGTTGACGTTGATGTCTAAGTAATGTCATTAATATAATCGTTTTGACAGATGCCTGTTTTTTTTCCCTCTATCTTTCTCTCTTATTTGCATGCCTGTCTATATTTATGTTTACTATTAATTACGTTTTCTGATTTATCAATTTAGAATAGCGCACTGTTAAATATAACTCTTTGTATGTTGTGGAAAATGTCGTAGGTTATAAATTTATAAATTCTGCGTATTTATAACTTAGTATAAGGTTTTAATGTATAATTGTTATTTTTCCCGAATAAATAAAAAAAAAAAAAAAATGCCTGGATCTGAAGCCTCAGTGCTGCCACCTGGTGAACTTTATTTTAGAACACCCTCATTGAAATAAAAGTAGTGTGGTTTGGCTAAAGATATTGATTTCATCTATTCAGCCTGTTGGGAACCGGAGTAGGCCATTAGCTAATTTGAATAACAGAAATAGATTTACTCATAATTTGGTATTAAAACAATTTCGTTAGCTAACTTCAATCGGAGAGAAATGGCGTGATGATTTGCCATTTTATGTAACTTTGTGTAGGCAGTGGAGACGAAACAATCACTAACTGCCATTTATTCATTTTGCTAGGGCATAGAAGCATAACAAAAAAAAAACAAAGTTGGTCTACAAAGTGGTACGACTATATTCCAGGACAAGTCCTCCAACTCGACTCTATCTCGAGTCACTAAATTGACATCTTTTATTTATTATTCGAGAGTTTTTGGCAATTGTTCTTCCAACTCACCTACTTGGAGTACAGGCTTTAGAATAATGAACCTATTGTTACTTCTCTATGATTTAAAATAGACATTTAAAATCGACGAATCAAAAATAAAATGTTGTTCAATTTTATAATATAATGGAATTTACTACATACATATTGTTACGCCGTTAAACTTCAACACGTCATATCTCCGACAAAATAAAGAGTAGCAACGAATAATTAAAACGCATTACTGTTCGAAAGCTCTAGAACCAAAGTACCTACCTAGCCTGGCAAGATCTGGAACATTCCGTCATAAGTACCCGTTGTACCTACTATTTAGTAGGTATGTTATCTGTAGGTGGATAAGGGTAATGGTACTTTCCGCCATTCACAATAGAGTCGAAATTCGCGTGAGTGACTCGCGAAGGACAAAGTAACAAAATTGATTTATGGCCCCGCGATGCGACTCTATTGTTCTGGAACTATCCTGGTACGTCAGTATCTAGAATTTTCTTTGCTCCGCGTATAAATACGAGCCCCCGAACGGAAGTGAGTCAGTTCTGATTTCGACTGCGATCAAGAGCGATCTACCTAAGTGTGCGAAGTGATTTTATCTAACGACCGAGGCGATAGTATACCGGAACTGTAGTGCTAACTGTGATTTGGATTATTGTTGACTGGACTAATTACTTATTGTTATTGGTAAATAAAGTTCTTTATTGGTAAGTCGGCATTTAGTTACCCACGTACGTAACAATATGATTATACCTACTTAAAACCATTAAACTATAGGTATTATATGACGTAGCCACATGGCTAGAATCGACTATTTCATAGTGTAGTCAGCCATTTCACAAAATGCTTGGCTACTTCATAAAATGACCACTTCAATATACAAACGCGTATAAAAATGATTAATTGGGTTTTTTTTTGGTTGGTAAAAATCATCCAAATGGCATCCCCACCCTTGGGCGGAGCGGAAGATAGAGTCAACCCTGAATCCAGAGCTAACCCTGGCCCCTGTAGGCTTCGACCCAGCTGGGCCCCTGCTGTTGCTGACAACTTCTTGAGGTTCACGGGAACAGTGCGACAGTTACCGGACGGTCGGACAGCGAGCTACTCATTGCTCGCCGTCCGCAATCAAATTAATTGGGTATCAAAAATTTCATTCACATCGTTGTCAATGGGAAAAGTGCCTCTGAATGCGTCAGCATTGCCAGCAATGCCAAATGAAAAGCCAAGTATGTAGTGTACCATTGTTTTATTAAATTCCACAATTGAAACCATTTATAAACAGCATTGCGTGATCATAAATTATAATTACCATCATCGTTATCTCAGGAACAATGCTAAGTGTTAAATCTTAATTAATAATTGTGTCAATTGCGGTATTAAGTGGAATTAGCGTTGGTCTAATTGCGATGCGCGATGGCCGCCCCGAGTTTATCCGCCCAACGTATTATGAGTTCGTGACTCGAAATCTAATTAAGTTATTATCTTACATATGTTTAATATACGAGCTATTAGTGTGCACTTAATATGAAGGGCAGGTTCTAGTTATACTGTAGTATTGCTGATAAGATATGAACATATTAGATGATACGCGGTTGGATTCCCAAGAGAGCTAGATAGTTGTGCCTGATAATTTAGTTTCATGTAGTAGATATAGAGCATACACGTACGATGATGCATAAACCTAAAACTATCCATCCAAATTAGACACGTTTTTTTTCGGTTTATTCACCAAATTACTTCTCCCGCTTTAGGTGGAGCGACAGGGAGAGTCAGACGTTTACTGACTAAATCCACCTGTTCCTTCAGTCGCCCTTTGCATTTTAGGGCCACGATAACTTATGCCCTTTTTTATTTTTTTCTTTTATAACCCTGCCGGGTATCAGACCTAGAGAGCCCCATCAATGTTGCTTAGAGGCGTATGTAGAACACAGCGCTTGGTCCTTATCAAACCGGTGAATCTTTGATTTAAACGAAGCAACTAACAAAAGGTTACCGACATAGCATGAAGTGCTTAAGTGGCAATGGGCAGGGTACATTGCTCACAGAACTGTTAGCCGTTGGGGCCGAAAGGTTCTGGAATGGCGACCACGTAGCGTTGGAAGGCCTCCTACAAGGTGGGCCGATGACCTGGTAAGGGTTGCGAGAATCCGATGGATGAGAGACGCACAGCTTAGGACCATTCATTGTGGCGGCACTTGGAGGAGGCCTATGTCCAACAGTGGACGTCTTTCGGGTGAAATGTAGATGGCGATGATGAACTAACAAACTACAACACACGTATCTAGACAAATAAATCTATTTATGTTGATTAAATAAGAAATAGCTTTATTATAACTTCCTGATATCGTAATAACTGCTATCTGTGAAACATCGTATAACTATGAGGACTATCGTGTAACCATTCCGTATGGTTTATGACTGTTTGGCTTGGCGCCCTCGTTTCGGGGTTAAGGATAAAGCAGACAAGTCGTTAAATCTTCATAACACTTATGAAAAATCCGAAAATGTTCGGGACAGGAAGCTATTGAGAAAATTGTGTCGCTAGAGTGAAAAGAGCTACAAATAACTATGTCATACTATATTGGTCGTCTTACGTAAGAAATTATGATAAAATATCTACATTTTTATTTATGTTTTTAATAAATTAGACTATATTTTTCATTGAACCAATTTAAATTAATATCGATCTTACTCCGGTAAATATTTTTATGCTTAACAGCAATTTTCTTACACGTAATGATTAAATTAATTATATTTTATAAGTTTAGTATCAGTCCTTCAGTATTTATATTTATTTATTTATGTACACACAAACACTTTAAAGCGAAACGCTTAAAACGAAGAAAAACACAAAGGGCTGCTTATTTCAAACGAAATTTCTTCCAGCAGAACTGCGTCAGGAGAGTTAGATGAGATATAGACAGAAATAAGTTAAAATAGCTAATATCTAAATTAAATCATATAATAACAATAATTTTATTTTGAAAGAAAGAAAGAAAACACGTTTATTTGGCACAAATACACAACTATAGAAACTTAACTACTTAAAGTTAAAATAAATCAACAGTCCAGCAAAATGAATATTTCGGACACAAAAAGAAGAAGATATAACTTATTGCCTAGTGTTAGTAACAATTAGTCTACGCACAAATTTCTAAACAATCGGAGAGGCAAAGGTCTCAGCTACAGTTTTCAGGATGCTTGGGTCTTGTGTATAATATATACATATATATCAGAAACAGTAGTAGTAGTATCTAGTAGTACTTGGAGCCTGTGCAAACCATGCCCAGCAATGTTGTCACAAAACTCCAAGATTGTAGCAGTTATATGTTGGACCTGTCTGCTTGTAATGGTTACTTTATGATCTTATCTGACAGTTATTTATTTTATTCTGAAACTGAGAATAAGCACTTGCAAATAACTCTAAAAAGCACAAACGCAAGTGTAAGTCCAAATTATAGGAAGTAAGGAAACTAAGAGGAGCAGTGGCGACCCAGTGGTAACGGCCCCGGCTTACGAATTGTGGATCGTGGATTCAAACCCAGGCAAGTGTAATTTATTTCATCATCATTGCTCTCAAATTGGTGAAGGAACATAAAAACGACGAAACCGGTATATCCTAGATCAAAAAATCGAAGAACATGTCTTCAAATATCCACCAGTCTGCAATGGGCCTACGTGGTGGATTACTGCCCATTTCCTCTCCTACAGAGGAGGCATAAGAGGCATGAGTCCCAGCAGTGAGAACATTGTAAGGCTGATAATGCACAAGTGTTATTTATTTCATTTATTTATTATTTCTTTATTGTACACCACATAAACAAAAAAAAAAAAAATTAGGTAAATATTCATCAAAGTAGAGTTTCTTAAAATTATTGCACAACCAACTCTTGTCTAATTAATTAAGTAAACCAAATTATGAAAAGTTCGTCCGAATACTTAACAAGAATGTTTCACACAAAAGAGTGGAACAATTAGCTAACTTTATAATACATGGCTACTTCCGAACTGCCGCGGGTTGCCTACATTTAGTTCCAGCGGTTTCAGTAGGCTCGTGTTTATAAAATGGACCCGAAGAAGCCATAAACATAAATTTGCTCGTAAACCGTTAATCTGTTCAGACTTGACTTAATACACAGTTATGACTTGTCTGCCTACTCTACTTGTGTTGCCAGAAAATTATTTGGTCATAATAGCAAATACTACTCATAAAATAATACTAAATTGTTAAAAATTTGTAAACTTCTCAGCCTGAATAAATTGTTATCAAGTTAAATATTTTTTTATGGTAGTCTTACTAGTAATAAATTATTTCACAACTATCACACATCGCCGTCTAGTCGCAAGCTAAGTAGAGCTTGTGTTATGAGTACTAGACAACTGATAAACATACATACTTATATATTTCTAAATACATACATATTATAGTTAAATTACACCCAGACACAGAACCAATGATCATGCTCATCACACAAATATTGTGATGACCCAACGACCTCCGGCGTAGCAGTTAGGGCCACTTACCGTTAGACCAACAGGCCAGTTAAAGTAGCTGCAATAAAGCAGGTACATTGGCCCATAAGTAATATCTCTGCATAATTACCCGTAAAATAAACAACGAATTATTTTTCATTACTACAAAATATAAAGGATTTATAGATGTTGATTCAAGACAGTTTTACGACTTTTCTACAATAAACGTAGGAGGTTCAATGACCGCTCTTTCAAATTTAATATATAATATAATAATTTATGGACTAGTAGGTATATACGTGTAGTTACCAAAATCTCTGTAGGAACAGAAACTATTGAACCGTTGGAAATTAAATGCTTTTAATCCTTAATAGTTTCATCTCCCTGCTAGCAATCAGTATTCATTCGAAACTGAATAATTAATGTCCTATTAATTGAAATGAATACATTACAAATGAAGTTTCCTTGTGTACTTAAGTAGAATCCTTAGTGACGAGGGACTTGGGAGGTTATTAAATAGTTTCCTAGTTAAATTCATTGTGTCAAATAAACGCGCCCGCAGCCGTCAGCGTCGGCCAGACGAATGATTATGAGGTGTGACACCTATCCGCTTCCGTACTCTGGAGAGCTCATTAATCTGTCAGCTTCTGTATCAGTTCCGCTTGTCAGGCTTGTCATTGGTCTCCGGGGCGCATACGATCAATTTGGACATTTTGACAAATTATGTGAATGCGATGTTTCGACTGGAGCTCAAGCGGCGAGTGTCACGCGATATTATTGCTGGGCAAGCTTCACCGTACAGTTCTATAATTTACTAAAATATCAACGAAATATTTTGTCCTCCATTCGTACTTTTTGACAATAAATCATGTGAACAAACGCGAATCGGATACAGCGCAATACTCGTACGCGATCATATCAAATCCCAAATGATCAGCGTTTTTAAAACTCGTCACGTGTCTCTGCGGCTCGGGCATTAGTCCCACAGCTGTGGCCGGTGCGGATGCTGCGACTGAACAAATCGGCATTTGTGGCGTGCCGCCATTTGTGTCCTGCAGAATTATGGCGCGAGTGTAGACCGTAAGTAATGACGTGCCGCTGTCGTCATAAATTGTCCGATAAAAAATATTAAACACATTCGTGCGTTATTTCCACGCGCGTAATGGTTTATTACCTTGCTAGCTTGCGTAAGCGGTGAGCCGCTATTGTGTTATATCCGTTTTGTAATACAAATATTGGTATCGGTTTTGTAGTCAGTGTGATCGTGAATGGGTAAACTTTGGCCAGTTCCATGAGGTGATTTCTGTTATCAAAAGTCAATTATTGTAACTAACATTAAAATGTGTTACTTATCTAATTTAATGTTATGTCTATAATATCCAAACATAAACTAACCCATAATATGTATCTTATAGAAACATCAAATAAAAACTTTCCAAACTTTTTTTTAATTGTTTTTTTTTGTCTTGTTTTTAAGTCTCCGACCAAATTCAGCTGAATACTATATGATTCAGCATGTAGCATGCCGTTTTTTTTTTTGAGGTGGGAATTCATCAAATTCATTTTCCTGCTCTATGGGCGAGAGGGCGTGCGTGCCAGACTTTTACTGACTAAATACTATCTTTATCTTTCAATAGCCCTTTGCGTTCCAGAGTCACGATATCCCTTTCCAAAATTCCCGTGGCCCCAGTGTGCATCGGCCTTGTTGGGCCCTTACGGTTTTGTTTCCATTTCTTTGAGGCGCATGTGGAACACTACGCGCCATCGACGGCTCAAGCTCGGTCCTTACTGGACGGCCGGACGCTGAGCTACCCAATGCTCGTCGTCCGTAAGCCTGCAGAAATCGACCCATGTGGCTGTTATCCTTACTATATAATATAATATTATAAAAGCGAAAGTGAGTTTGTTTGTTACGTCTTCACGCCTAAATGGCATAAACGATTTTGGTACAGGAATAGTTGGGACCCTGGAGACGAACATAGACTATTTTTTTTATAAAGTGAGAAAATGGGCAGTAAGAGGGAAGTCAAGTACAAATATTATTATTAATTCAAAGTATTAGTAAATAAACACGGGCGAAGCCGCAGGTAAAAGCTAGTCATTTTAATAATCTGTCATGTTTCGTTAAATTGGAAATAATCATCAAAGCAAATGAACCGTTCTCGTAGAAGACCAAAGAACAACTTATGCTGCTCTCTTGCTCTTAATACGTTATTTAATGTATCTTGTTATATGCAAGACAGAATGTAGCATAAACTATCGTCTCAACGAAGTTGCTACAGATGAGAGCATTGAGTATTGTTCATAAGGAGGTGTTGCGGGATTGTTCATAAGGAGGTGTTGCGGGATTGTTCATAAGGAGGTGTTGCGGGATTGTTCATAAGAGTGACCGTGGCCCTGGGACGCAAAGGGCAACTAAAGGAACTCAGGTGGGTTTTAGTCAGTAAAAGTCTCCCAGATCGGGAGGAGTTATTTGATAATAACCTTAAAAAACGCATTATATTAAGAAGCTGCACATTACAGCACATAATAGATGAAAGTCGACGATGCAACTATCTACTCAGAGGCTTAAAACAAACTTTCCGCCGGTCTCAGGAGCTCGTGAGTAGAATTTAGTACAGTTTTCACCGCAGCTAAGAGCATTTTTAAAAGAGTTTCGAAATGTGAAAATATATAGTGGAAGCACGTGAGATATTGAGTAATTGCAATTCTTCGATGACACTTCGAAGAAGACATAGCGACTTGGCACCTTTTTGGCAAGCATCGGCAAAACTGTTGAAGATATCGGTAGTAGAAAAAGATATTAATGATAGAACTGTCAGTTCAGAAAATAAAGATGTTACGAGCTTGCATTATATTTAATAGTAGTCAGCTGGTGGGAAACGGACGATTTTTTTGGTAAAAATTTGGAGAGATTAATAAGATGTTTGAGTTCATTGAATCTTTGATGCGTTCTATGACGTTGGCGAGCTGCCAGGCAGTAAAATGATGAAAGTTACGGTAGGTAGCCTTTCAAATTCATCACTTTTACAAAAATGTTGGCTTTATCTGTCCCGTGAGAACTATTGAGTTAGATAAATGAGTAAACTTATTCACAGCCGCAGCATTTGTATTCCGGAACCGACGTGTAACGTTCAGGCTAGCGTCGGCTGGCCGCGTGTCGTAGGTATACATGTACTCGTACTGTGTATATACAACTATATCCATATGTAGCAATACTTGGAGTGACTCGACGCAATGTTTCGACTGCTAATGCGATCTCCGTAACAGGATAGCCCGTCATGTAGGATTAGAAACACGCTGAAACTGTCATTTCTACATTAGTTATACATTACACAAGACTTATGCCTTAGAGTTCCTTACTAGTTTCTCGAGTTCACACTCAATTAAAATGTATCAATTTTTCAATAGTTAAAAGAAACTAAAAAGAGTTTTTCTGGTTTATCGTTATTTATCACCGACTTCTTTTTTTGTATTGTTATCATCATCTTCCTGCCGTTGTCTCGTTTTATTTGGGGTCGGCGCAACACGTATTTTTCTTCCATTCTGTCCTGTCACTCGTCACGCTATCACTAACTCCCTTTTCTTTCATATCACATCTCACACAATCCATCCATCTTTTTTTTGGCCTCCTTCTCCCCCTCCATCCATCCACATGTAAACTCATAACTTTTTTAGCAACATGCGTTTCGTCCCTCCTTTTCACATGTCCATACCAAGACAAACGATTGCCTTTCAACTTTTCAGTCACTGGCGCCACTTTCAAACTTCCCTTGTAGTTGTTTTGGTGTTATATTTTTTAGTGTTTTTTATTCTTGCTACTTAACCCACAGCTAACCCTCAATAGTGTCCAAGTTCTATAATAATATCCTACAGAAACTGACCATTACAACGAGTTATAACCAGAGTGCATCTTATGCCAATTCTAATAAACTCAAACACGGCTAGGGTATACTGTTTTATTACGGTGTTCCCGTATCTATTTTCCGGTTTCATCATCATTGGTTCCAAAGGTCCTACTTTCAGTGAAAATCATCCAATGACAAACCCCGCTCTTGGGCGGTGCGGGAGATAGGAGACTCGAGCTCCCTTTCGGATTACCCTGGTCCCAGACATGGCAAGAGATAATTATTTTCAAAATATGATTCCCGTGGTTTATTTTTATATATATGGGCAAGATAGTATTCTATCGATATCGGGAGCAGTGTCGTATAATATAAAATAGGTAACATTATTATTTTGTTGAAGCGCGGTGTGACATGACTTGGAAAAACAAACAATGTTGTAAGTAACTGTGTGGGAAGAAACGTGATCTTTATTAGAATCGCGAAGCTTCACGTTATTCCCACGGCGAGGTGCCCTCCGCCGTGGAGGAGCAACACGCACAGCACATTACTCTCGCTTTATCTAGCCAATAACGACACCACATTACCAATAATATTATGCGGAGAATATTTTATGCTGAAAAATGTTGGCACTAGGGCCATTTTCTGAGGTGTCGTTTACTTTGAAGCTTCTGATGGAATTGTGAATATCAGGAAGGTTTCTTAGGTGTTACAATGAAACACGTCAGTGATATGATATGAGTAAGTATATGTGAAATTAAAACTGTGGGTCAGTGCTTTGAGAGAAGATAGATAGTTAGATAGATAGATAAATTCTTTATTGTACACCAAAAATTAAAAAAAAATGCATAAGAAATTTAAAATTAATAGGATGTCACAATTTGCGGTCTTATCGCTAAAAGCGACTTTTTACAGACAACCTTTGGACTTTGAAGTGTAGTAAGATAATTATTTCGCCATCCATAGTCATAATACTGATCCTTGGTGCCACGTCACACTCTCGTAAATACAGTGACTTACTGTGAGACAGATTGCAATCACACACAGGCTTACAGCATCTGTCATGTCCGTATTGGGGATGACATTGTCAGTTCTGCAGTCACACAAGTTACGGCTGTCAGGTTGTGCGGCGCAGGGCGTGCCGGAAGATTTATTTTTCGTCGCAAAACATATTGGTTCGCTCAAAGCGGCGTTTTACTACGCCTTCCGACTTCCGATGGCGTATCGATATCCTTCACACCGTGCGACTTTCACCGCACAATCACACAACGTAACGAGTCAATTCCTTTAATATTTATTTATGCACTCCCTACAGCTCACAGATATTGGTAAATAAGTCTGAGATATTTGTTGAATAACAAAATTAAATATTTTCACCTTTACAAAAATCATTTTGTCTTCTTAATAAAAATAATAAATGAAAACATTTATTTCGGACGCGGTCCATAATGTTGTTAGTAGCAATATTTAAAAAAACTGGTGTTAGTAGGTTTCACAAAACAATTAAACACACAACTAGATTACGACATGAAGGCGCATCTATCTTTGTAGCATGGGGGACTCCCACCTATCTAATGCCGAGGTAGTGCAAAAAAAAAAATGTTGGAAATAAAAAAAAAACAATATTGGTAATTTTATATGGTAATCGCTTCATATAGGTGCGAGTGACAACTATAGTTATGAATTAATATGCATGTTATCCCCCTTGGCACAAACTGGGTTTGACAATAACTTCATATTTTATATCCTCGGGTGTTGGAACTCAGAGGCTGAATTTACGAGGGACAGGCTTGCTGTAGGTATGGATATAAACTACGGAGAATTGTTTATGATCCCTTGAAATGAGAAATTCAAAACCAGAAAAAAGATAAAAATTATTGCTTTGTTGATTAAAGCCTAAAAATATTTGGTGGGAATTGGGAAACAAAATATTTTTTTATTCAATAGCCGGAAAGCAGAGACATCAAATCATTTTATCAGCATCAGTGGAGGGAGTTGCCTCCTTTGATGCTGATTTTATTAACAAACTAACTAGTTTGCTTCTTTACCTATATTGTGGAAACCCACGATCCTGCAACACGAAGATAAATAAGGAACATCGGTGTGGTTTTAACCAGTAAAAGTCTGACACCTCCCGCTCCAACCTAGACCGCAAGAATTCATTGGATGATTGACCTTAAAATAAATGCTGTCTTTTTGTTTGTTTCTTGTATGTAGAACATGTGAATGGTTTTCAAGGCAATTTTCTTTACTTGAACCCGATATTTCACTCTTATAGTAATAATTTACGGCCAGCCACGGCCCGGTGGCTCGAATAGAGGTTTCGGAATGGCTTGGTTTACGGATAGCTTTCAATTTCCTGTGGCCACACGTCGAGCCATATAGCGGCACATGCAAATCACGGCTGAGCCACATAAATCAAATGTGTCGTGTACCAACGTCACCTGCCTATTTCGACAGTTGAAGTATATGCGATAAATGGTATTTGCTAAATTTGCTTTTAGGAACTACTTGTAGCTGTTGGTAGTGTAGATAGTGTTAAATACCTCACTGTTTGAGAAGTAATATGAAAGAAGAGGGAGTTAGTGATAGCGTGACGAGTGACAGGACAGAATGGAAGAAAAAACGTTTGGCGCCGACCCTAAATAAAGCGGGACAAGGGCATGAAGATGATGAATCTCACTGTTTCGAAAATTTTCTAAAGAATACGTAGATGGTGTTTAAAAAACAAGTGGGAAAAAAATACGAATCAGCGAAAACACTAGATCAATTCAAAATATAAACATTTAATTTAATAAGTAGGAATAAATATTTTACAATGAAATGTAACGTCAGATGTCAATACCAGTAAATAACCCGCCCCGGATCGTTCCTGGTGCAAAGATGCGCCATAACACTCTCCGCATTTCCTCGCTGAATAGCGATGACCATCCTTTGCACCGAGAATGACCTGGACCGCGAGTCACCCGTTACCTCACCGAGCCTACGGCCCAAATCCCACACAAAACACCTAGTTATTTAATTTAATTATATAGATATTTTAAATCCTTATGATTGAAAAGAGTTTTCTTTTGTTGGGTGTAAAAAGTTTTAGTGGCAATAAATACCTATTCTTCTGTTTAAAAATAAAATAGTTTCACACAACGTATGCAGGTGGGTTTTGTATAACATTAAGTTAAATAAATGGCGCTCGGCCAACTTTCTGTTTTATTTAAGTGACAGATACAGCCTTTAGCAAATTCTAAAAAATGTCGTACATTACCGAAGTAGCTTCATGAAGCAAGAGATATTTTTGGAGATTCTGAAAATAGTACTCTGTAAATGTACGGTTCTGAAAATAAACGAACCTTTTTATGGTTATAACAACCATCCTGTTTACGGTATGGTGTCGGACGTAAAGAATAACACCATCCCATTACTTCCGTGAGTGCCATACGAGGCGAGAGAGTGGGTAGCAGCATTTTCTGTACATTTTTTTTTCGGTGGGCTAAAATCATCTTATGACAACTCCCGCTCTTGCGTGGAGCGGGAGATAGTGTCAGACTCTTACTGACTAAAAACCCACTCCGTTCCTTCTAGCCTTTTCATAACGGGGCTCGAACTTCTTTTCAGATAACCCTGGCCCCAGTAGGCTTCAACCCATCTGGGCCTCTACTGCTGCTGACAACTCCTTGAATTTTCTGTACATTATCACACGCTTATCGAGCATGGTGATTATGGCAACCCTCAACTATGATTAGCATCACCAAAAATAGACAGATGTCAACAACTCAGCAGGGCCGACGCCCGCTAGAGCCGTGGAGATTTTCTGAAAACGAAACCCGTGGTCCTAAAACACAAAAGGCAACTGAAGGGCACAGGTGAGCTTTTAGTTAGTAAAAGTCTGACATGCCCCCTCGCTACACCCTCGAACGGGAGAATTCATTGGATGATATCTCACCAAAAAAAACATACGTAAGCTGATAGATTAGATGATAGAGCAGTTAATCTAATTCCGATGAGGTCACCATCCTTCGTTATTTTTTCTATCGCATGTTTGTCATTAAAACATTATAAGGATGTAATAGCAATCTGGTGGAGGTAACAGAGCGGGATATATTTTCCCATCAAGACGCCACGATTTCCGACGCAATTCAATTTCGGTCGGAAATCAATTGATTCCAATAAATAAAGATCCTAACTTCGTCACACACACCCGTCGCTGGAGATTCGTCTTCAATTCTTGATACAAACTATCAAGGTGAACAGAATTAATATTTCAGTGAATATGTATGTAATTGTATATGCAAATAGGCCGTTATCACGGCTTAGGAGAGTACATTAAGTGATTGTACCCCGTTAGCTACGTAGTCGGTGTTCAGGCTTGCATACAGAACCACTCTGTTACGTGGCTGACAAGTTTACGAGACAGGAATACCAAAAGGGGACGTAGTGCCTATTGTACGAGGTATAGCACGTTTATATGGCTGTAAAGTGCTGACTGTGGATACATGGGCCATTAAGTGTACGATGGCCATAGTTGAACGACAAGATCGGTTAATTTATGGCATCTGTATCTAGGCTAAACCAATCTGTTTACGTATAAATAAAATTGAAGTGTTTGTTTGTGATATCAAAATAACATTGTTTTACTAAATGCATATAATAATAATAAAAATTCTTTATTGTCATAATTATAAGGTTGATACAATTCATGAAGCCTCTGACTCCCGAACTAGGCACGCCTGTATGTCAGGAGTCAGAAGAAAAATATCAGAAGAATATTATAGTATATTCGACGCCTATAACAAGCCGGTTTTTATTTTTATTTCCGTCTGTTTGTTAGCTCAAGCTAATCTTAGAAACACCTGGATGGAACGGAACTTTCACTCATAGATAATCAGGTATCTAAGGAGTAAAGAGTAACTTACGCTACGTTTATTTTACAAACATAATTAGGCTTCCGCCCAAATAAGGTCTTGAAATTGTGACAAAATGCCATTGTGTTGTTTCATGAATCTGACGCGGACGAACTCGCGGGCACCAGCTAGTCTATACTTATATACTTAATATTAAAAATTATTAATTAATATTAAAAATTATTAATTAATATTAAAAATTATTAATTAATATTAAAAATTATTAATTAATATTAATAATTAATTATTATTTCTGTCAAATTCATTCAAAGGTTGTCTGTAAAAAATCGCTTTTAGCGATAAGACCGCCCATTGCGACCACCGATTTTAAGTTTCTTATTTAATTTTTTATTGTTGGTGTATACTATAGAATCCTTCTATCTATTTGTATCATAAAGAGATACATTTTGTTTTTATGATTTTTAGTTTGTAGGAGGTAATCTCTGAAAGTTCTAGTCCGATTGCGAAAATTTTTTTACCGATAGAAAAGTGCTTTATTCCTGAGTGAAGGCTATATGTTGTGTAGGCGGGTAAAGCCGCCGGCAAAAGCTAGTTTAAAATAAACCTGATTTATTGGTGTAAGATCCCGTTGTTCTTCTAAATCACGTAACGGCTTTTTTACGGTTTTTATGATCATTTAGATAATGCATATTACAGTAAAAACCAGGACAAATGTTTTAGCTCTTAATAAAAAACATAAGCAGGTGAGCAAGTTTCCAGCGGTATATAATTTGACTGTATGCTTGGAAGCTCAAATGCTTCAGAGCTAGAAAATATATTGATAGTTAGATACATTTTGACTGGCCTGTTAGTCTAGTGGTTAGTGGCCCTGACTGCTATGCCGGAGGTCGTGGATTCGATTCCCACCCAGGACAAATGTTTGTGATGAACATGATCATTTGTTCTGTGTCTGGGTGTAATCATCATCATCATCAAGCCTTTTTTAATGTTCCCACTGCTGGGATTCAGGCCTCCTCTCTAGGAGAGGGTATGGGCCGTAATCCACCACGCGGGCCCAGTGCGGGTTGGTGTAATGTCTGGGTGTAATTTATCTATAATATGTATGTATTTAGAAATATATAAGAATGTTTATCAGTTTTCTAGTTCCCATAACACAAGCTCGGCTTAGCTTGGGACTAGACGGCGTTGTGTGATAGTTGTGGTAATGTTATATATATTATTGCAGACTGAAAGAACATGTGCTTCAGCTGTTGAGTTCTACGCGCGCCTCAAAGAGTGGAAAATAGTGTGGAGCCAGTAAGGGCCGACGCTTGCCACGGCTGTGGGTTATTCGAAGGTTTGTTCTCCTTATTGCGCGGGCTGCGGTAACACCGAGCCTGTGTCGTCAACTGCGTAGTGTTCCACGCTCGCCTCATAGAGATATCAGCAAAACTGTAGAGGATACTCACTGGGGTCTCGGAAATTTTTGAAAGAGATACCGTGGTCTTAAAGCGCAAAGAAAATCTGAGTATTAGTCAGTAAAAGTCTGACAATTTCTCCCGAGCCAAAGCAAAAAAATAATTTACACGTAAAAGAAGGCAAACGTATACCATCGTCTCAAAAAGACGACAACAAGAGAGCTCGATACCGAAACCATCATATTAGTTAAACTGTTACTAAATGCTTAACTAGTACGCCAATCAAGCCCGACACAGAACGGATAATAGTCAATCAATAACTGTTGATTAGTGCGAAGCGAACCTTAATCATCGCTCATCTGTAATCCTCGGTTAAACATCGATATTAATCCGATTGACAGTCACACTATGGATTTTGATTGCGTTGCTCTAACCACTGCGGTTCTATCTCTATTTATTATGCAAGCGCTGAAATAGGTTTTCGGATTTCGACTATGTGTTTGTTGTATTGCATCCAATTCCTCCTAAGATGTTTACGAGTATGTTCAGTAATATGTACCTATATTGAATATCCGTCATGGTAAAGCCTTAGAGCCTGTACAATTCTCTGGATTTATTTCATTTGTATTCGGCACGGGGACGTGGGGCATCTGTTGTTTATGTAGGCTCCGAAGTACCAGGACGAATTTAACAAGCTATTTGAAGACGTGACAAATAAAATACGGCACCATGTCGTGCCATACAGACCTATCTCGTCTCAGGGTTTATGAAAAGGCGACGGAGATGTTATATCAACCGGATAAACACGCTGCTGTGGTGTATCACGTGGTTTGCTACTCTGCAAAAAGAACTATACAATAGGCTAGTTGCCGTAAAAAATGTAATTAGTCTGTCTTTTAGAACATTCAAAAATAAGGTATACGTACTTTTTTATGTGTAAATTACTTAAAAAGATAAAAAAGATATAGCCCATTAAAGTTACGTGTGACGTCACCCAGTGCGAAAAAATGCAGCACGGCGTGACGTTACATGTCACCGGCTATATCTTTGTTATTTTTTGTTTAATCTAAAAAAGAAAAAATACGTATCCAATATTTTTTTTATAATCTAAAATACGGACTAAATAAAATGTAGTTATTTTGACCCTGGAAATTACTCTATTACTTATACATAGAACTTAGCCCAATCGTGTTAATTTCCGCTACTGATGGGGATCCCCGAGTGCTCATAATAGCTACTGAGATAACGAGTAGATCTGGCAAGCGTGATTATTTAAATTACCCATTACGACTGCCCAATGTAGCGGTTGATAAGAGATTCCATAAGGGTTTAGCAAATGGGCTTTTCCAAGCTGTTATTATGCGCGCACCCCTATTATCACGTGTTTTTAATATCTTTCATTTGTGTCAATTTACTGCGAGTTGCGACTCTCCTCGCCAGTCAGTGCAATCAGACTTCATTAAACGAACAAATTAAACGCGGAATGAGTAGAACGTCAAGAAAAGAGCAAGACTTAATTTAATTATGAATAGCTAGCTCTCTGGGAAGACATTGTGGAAGGTGAGTTACAGCAAATTACCTCGACGACACTCCGTAATGGACGGACTCTTTTATTACGATATCAATTTGGTTAAGAGGATTCAATTTGGAAAACGAGAAATTAATTTTTCATTGTTTTGCTTAATTCTTTGGAGTATGCGAGCCTTGAAAGCTCCACACAAGGCGAGAATTCGTTTTGCCAACGTGCTTTGTAAACGAATTGAAATCGAATCGAATGATGCACGAGCTCGTGTTACGCGGCGAACATCGTGGAACTGATATAAAAGCTTTCATCACGATCATCATCATCATCATCATCATTTCAGCTGAAAGACGTTTACTGATGGCCATAGGCGTACCTCAATTGTCGCCAGAATGAACGGTCTTGTGCGTCTCGTATCCATCGGATTCCCACAATCTTTACCAGGTCGTTGGTCCACCTTGTAGAATGCCTTCCAACGCTGCGTCTTCCGGTACGCGGTGCCACTCCAGAACCTTTCAGCCCCAACAGCCATCTGTTCTGCGAGCAATGTGCCCTGCCCATTGCCACTTTAGTTTGGCGATTTTTTGTGCTATGTTGGCAACCTTGGTTCTTCTGCGGATATCTGACTCGATCACGCAAGAAAACTCCGAGCGTGGCCCTTTCCATTGCCCTTTGGGTGACTTTAAGCCTTTTGACGAGGTCCATTGTGAGTGACCATGTTTCAGAGCCAAATGTCATCGTATCGCCATATGCCTTATTCACCACGATACCAATATCGAAAATAAAATAGTTTAAATACTCCAGGAAACTATAAGGAAAATGTTTATGGAGTCAGACGCCATTATTGACTGAAACTTGGCAATGAATCCTCAGGCTGTCTGGAATGAGGCCGAGGGCTAAGTTAAACGCCTATTACGGCTGAAATAAGCAACCTATTTACTTAACATCTTGTTATTTATTTGCTAACGAGGGCTCGGAGTATCATTTCGTCGCCAAACAACTAATAATTGTGAGTATAATATTGCGTAAATAAGATTTCTTCCCCTTGAGAAAGCAAACCAATTTCTTAAGAAAATTCATGTGCACATAAGCTGTGTATTTTTTTTAGGAAGGTTTTACAACATCTTCCATATTAAGGAGTCGTGGTTGGGGGAGGATGGGTGGAATGATTGAGGAATACTTTATGAAGATTGGTTGGGGAGTCAGGAAGACAGGTAGCGTATAGCATCCGCTACACGGTTACTGAGTGTACAAAGAAGCGGAAAGTGTTCATCGTGGCGACGGTGACGGGGCGCGGGAGCGAGCCTGACAGCCGTGGAGGGGCGTGTGAGGGGAGGGGGGGGGGAGCGGGAGGAGCGACCTGCCGCTGACGACTGTGTTTAAGAATTCACTTCAATGTTCGACAGCCAGCATCGAATAAGGTATATTGCAACTTGTTTACCATTGAGTGATTGGTTTCATCTGAACTGTGCGAGCCACGTATCTAAAGAGGGTTGGCATATATTTTATTGTCTGTTTTTCTAATAGAGATTACTTCGGACTGAAGGTACTTCTAGGCAAGTACTCTATCGTTCACATCACATCGTCGCTAACCATCAGGTGAGAGCCTACCAATACTAAATAATAATATTAAAGTGCGTAAACAAATAAAGACAATTTAATAGACTAGATATTGTTCCATTTATCTGAAGTTTAAACTCAAAGGTTCTAATAATTGGAACCAAATCGCTAAGAACTTATTAAATGATCACAGATTTGAATATGTTATAAATAGAAAGCACAGGCAACCCTACTCACAGAGTGTATATAAGGATGAGCATTGAACATCCAAAATCAATATTCACGGATATGTTTACAGTCGTATGATTCCGTGTACCTATCTGTTTGGTTATCTGAAGTGTGTGTGGTAATATGAGGTCTCAGTTCAGTTCCCGCCTCGGCCCCACCGCGCCAGTGAGCCGGTGAATATTGCCTATTGTCCACCCCACCTCTGAATTGCCAGTTTCTAGTTTATTTGCTGGTGGTCAACTTTTTAACCACGTTCCTGGCTGGAAAATAGTTTTGGAGATAGACAACTCCATGTTTTCGTTTTTTAAACACAATTTTTTGTTGCTCAAACATGTCTACCGCATGTCAGAGTTTATATTTTCGGTGGAAAAAAAATGAATGGGTTCCATTAAACACCAGACGACATTTCGGCAGATCAATGGAAATAAAAGAAGGGAATCAACCTGTGAAGGTTGTGGGACGAGCTGGACTGCTACTGAAAGGACTGATATGACCCAAAGACTTAATTATGAAAAAACAAGAGACAGGCCTTTGCCACGCAGTAGGGAGAAGTAGACCAGATAGATGTATATTTTGATGTCATCATCATTGTTATAATAATAAAAAAAAAACCTTGTAAGAGCTAGTTGGACTTGCGCACCGAGAGTTCTGTACACAGTTAAGATTATTTTATTTAGATTAAAGATAATATAATTGTAAAAATAGTTATTATTTTGTCTTTTATGTTTTATTTTATTTATTCCTTAAAATCGAATTAGATATGTAAGTCTATTGTTGTTCTGCCTTTACTAAATTTATCATTACCTTATCTACCTACCTACCTACCTACCTACCTACTTACCTACCCACCTACCCACCTACCTACCTACCTACCTACTCACCTACCTACCTACCTACCTACCTACCCACCTACCTACCTACCTACCTACCTACCTACCTACCCACCTACCTACCTACCTACCTACCTACCCACCTACCTACCTACCTACCCACCTACCTACCTACCTACCTACCTACCCACCTACCTACCTACCTACCTACCTACCCACCTACTTACCTACCTACCCACCTACCTACCTACCTACCTACCTACCCACCTACCTACCTACCTACCCACCTACCTACCTACCTACCTACCTACCCACCTACCTACCTACCTACCTACCTACCCACCTACTTACCTACCTACCTACCTACCTACCTACCCACCTACCTACCTACCTACCTACCTACCCACCTACCTACCTACCTACCTACCTACCTACCTACCTACCCACCTACCTACCTACCTACCTACCTACCTACCTACCCACCTACCTACCTACCTACCTACCTACCCACCTACCTACCTACCTACCCACCTACCTACCTACCTACCTACCTACCCACCTACCTACCTACCTACCTACCTACCCACCTACTTACCTACCTACCTACCTACCTACCTACCCACCTACCTACCTACCTACCTACCTACCCACCTACCTACCTACCTACCTACCTACCTACCTACCTACCCACCTACCTACCTACCTACCTACCTACCTACCTACCCACCTACCTACCTACCTACCTACCTACCCACCTACCTACCTACCTACCCACCTACCTACCTACCTACCTACCTACCCACCTACCTACCTACCTACCTACCTACCCACCTACTTACCTACCTACCCACCTACCTACCAAAATTACATTTCGATGGTTATGTTCGAGTACTATTGTATATTCTAAGAGCACTAACACGCACTACCATCTGAACAACTGATTTTAATTACAAAGTTTACTTTTATCCCATTGTTGTACTCAAATAAATTAACAAAAGCAAACAAATTAATCGACCCGTGTATAATTAAACTGTCCGTTTACGACTAGCTTTCGTACTTATAAGTAATGACGAAACTTGTACAAAGTTAGCAATTCCGGCATATATCTATATAGGTGTATAGGGTTTTTTTTTTTCTGTCGACGGGGAAAATCATCATTGACGAAACCCGCTCTTGGGTGGAGCGGGAGACAGTGTCAGAGTCTTACTGACTAAAAACCCCGCGCCGTTCCTTCTAGCCTTCATACCGGGGCTCTAGTTTCCTTTCGGATAACCCCGACCCCGGTAGGCTTCGACCCTGATGGGCCCCTCCTGTTGCTGACAGCTCCTTAGGTGTATAGGGTGGTGTCGGTCGGTGGCACGGACTAATAATTTGCCATAGCTGGTCGTCGTTGCTTGGATCTATGGTATCTAACTAGGACGTTTATTCGTTTTGATAATAGTTTAACTTTTAAGTCTAGTTGGGACCGCCTGGACAGAGTACCATCGTGTCCTCTTGGGGCTCGCTGCCGCCTGAGTGGCAGCGATCTCTCGCGCCGGGCCTTGGTACAGGCCATGGTCTGGAGCGAGGAGGAGTGGCGGGCCAGCACCTCCTTCTGCGAAGCAGTAATGCTAGCAAAGGAGGCGGTCGGACGTGCCGGAATCCCGATCTCGTTTTCTAGCCACCCTAGGCGTGGGCTTGCGAAGTGCCAGCAATAGGTAGCTGAATGGTAGTCCAACCGTCCGATAACCGTCCGGACCGAGCCCAAGTCGTCGATGGCGCGTGTTCCACGCGCGCCTCAAGAAGATGTCAGCAAAACGTAGGGGCCTAGCAGAGTCGAAGCCTACTGGGGCCATAGATTGTACGAAAGAGAACCCCGGGGCCCTGGAATGAAGGCAAATAAGGAACAGGTCAGGGTTTGGGTCAATAAAAGTCTGACACGGCTTCGCGCTCCGTCCAAGGGCGGGAGATGTCATTTACTTACCTACTTGATGTCTTTAAGTAGACCTTCTACTTAGGGACATATCAAGGAGGTAAACATTACCTTTCTACATAAAATCAAAATATCACTCCTAGCACAAAACAAATTGGACAAACTGTGGATATGTGTTAATGATATGACCCCAAAAAATCTGGATCTAAAAAGAACTTTTCTACATTAAGATTTATAACTAAACGTGATGCTATAAAAGGTGAAATTGCCACTGACGAAACTGCGAAATTGCTACAGACCTACGAACGTGCTACAGAAATACAAACTTGCTACGGATTGACCTACGAACGTGCTACGAAAAGATCAGCTAACTTGCTACGGACCTGCAAACTCGCTACGGATCCACGAACTTGCTACGAAGCTACAAAAGATCCGAATAAATTGATTTAGAACTGTAATTCTTGTAGCCAAGTGTTTCTGCGGAATTAGCTGAAAATACACCTAACTTCAGCGGTACAGTTTATGTTAAGTAGTTTTAGTATTTCAGACTGAATACAAAGTGCGGCCAAACGCCGTGAGGTGTCAGTTGATTTATAGATCTAGGAGAAAATTACATAGAATAGTGTGCCTTATTTTCAGATTTTTAAGCTTAGGACGGTTTGGTTGTACGGAATAGTCTTTTTTTAAGGTAGAATATATTATGTTTATTGTTGTTCATGGATTGTGCTGTATATAAATATTGAGCTCAAATGCGTTTACAATTATAAATACCCTTTGCGAAATATGTATCGAAACAATTTTATAAGCATTACTAAGCTTATTCATTAACGGTTCAATTTATCGTTGAATTTGTTGAAAACAAACATCTTTTGATCTCATACTCATATTAAAATCAGGTAAATTACGAAAATGTTTAAAATACGCGTTTACGCGAGATGTTAACATTACCTTTGAGGCAGCCTCGGTAATGCTTCATGATTGACTCCTCAGGGCGCGCGGCGCGGCTCGCAGTCGGCTGTTGTGGGCCAGCCGTCGGCCGCTCCGAGCCTCCAACGAACGCACCCTTTAATTTCACACTGTGCCCTTTTGCCCTTTAATTAAAATCTAAATTAACCTGAACCTGTTAAATTATTCAACACAATATCAACTTCTATTTAAGGCTTATCTTGGTCAAATGATCCCTAGTTAAGTAATTACCTTGTTGGTTTGAATAACATAAATAAAAGCTGGATGCCAAAATCTGGGGAACGATGCCCTCTATTTGCTCTACGTAATAATCCGCGATCAGTTTCGTTAGCACACCTATCTACACATCGATGCCAATAACTCGGAGCGATATCGATATGACTTCCGATACCTTTCAGTAACTATTATTTTTTCTTATCTCATGCAAAGAGGCACTTTCGCTCTAAATAGCACCATTGACGGGTGTCGGAGGCGGGACGCTGCGGCGCGGGATGAGGGAGCGAGCTAAATATAGACGACCGCCATAGTGGGACAAGGCCATGCTCTCGGCGCCTTCACCCGGCCCGAGCCCACAGCGCGCAGCCCCGCAGCCCCACAGGTACGGCTTACCAACATCCTTGTGATTAATCTTGGCGTACTTGCCAGCTCACTCGACTGTTGGATTAGACGCACTTGGAGAAAATCTCAAACGCCTCTTGACGATTTGTGTTTCGGGCTGAATATCATAATATACGAGACGATACGTGAACTCAAATACGATCGCTCGCGTGTAATGCGGGCGGTGCGATGAACAGCCACGTTGTTGTGACTTGTTTGTAACCCGTCAATACGACGTAATAACATATTATTACGTCGTATTGACGATTTAATTAAACATGCAAAGGTGAAGTTCTGTGCTTACGTGGAGCATAACATTCAATTTGGGATTGTTACGATATTTCGGAGTTAAATTTTGTGAAACTTGTTGTTTTAATTATAGGTTTCTGTGACTTGTTCAAGGCTTCACATATCAAGTACGTAATAGGCTTATAGATATTGATGGATGGCTTGAATGAGCGGCTGAAAGCTGGCACTAATGACGCTCGCATTTTGTTCTCACCGCCTGAAGATTAACGAGGCTCTACCCTTTTTTAATTATGCAGCTTTTGTGCTAAGAGTGGCTGAGTTTTTTAATTTGTCTCCAAGGAGACTTGGTTAGGAACGTGGAACTTGTAACAAATTAGAAACAAAAGCGAGATTAACTTCAGACCTTTAAGTGTAAATTATGACGCTTTGTTCTCATTTAAAAATGAAGGCGGTGATACAGTATCTCATAAACTTTACTTAGCAGTCGCGTGTACCATTACGCAGTTGAGGCAAATATGAAATTTATTTAATGTAGTTTTAACTTTCGTTTCGTGCGCAGCCGTCATTACACGAACCTCGCGATGATATATGAACAGATAATTGCGAACTTTGAAAGTTTACCGGTGTAACTTTTTGTGGGTGTAGCGATGCTACTAAGTGTAAACATTGTAGGAAATGTAAGACAGCTATAGTATCTTAAATGGAAACTGTTGAGAGGGCATACTGATGATCAAGTTCGAGATGTATAGCTTGGGGCTTTTAAGAGAGCTGCATTCATCCACTAGATGTGTCTGAGAGGCGGTGAATGCCATTTTCGACGGAGGTATGAAAAGGAAAAAGCGCTTAGCAAGCACCTGTGTATGTATTCATTCTTTTGTTCGTCGGGGCGGTCGAGAGCGCGGCGCGGCGCACGCTCTCCGCCACTCATTTTAGGATACAGTAGATAGCTATCAGATACAATGTACCTGAATAATGTATTATTTCTCTTTTATTGGCATAAGAGAAAATATAATTATCGACGGGCTACATAATACGAAAACAAATATGTTTCGTAAACGAATTGTGTTCGACACAATTATGTAAATGTTGTTGCTATTTATTACAATGTGTTATCTGCAATTGATTTAATTACGTTAATTTACGATTATTCAGCCCAATGGAGTTAATATTAATAAACAAATAAAGAGATAGTGCAAAAGGTTTCTAATTTTTATTACACAATGTTACATAGAAATTTTGGAAGGACTTGGGGGAGGCCTTTGCCCAGCAGTGGGATGGTCATAGCTAGTAAAAAAAAAGTTACATAGTAGCTACAGTTATTAATAAAATGCTTCTTAAGATTAAGTCTACTAAAGCGTGAGACTATAAAAGTGTTGACGGAAATTCAGAAACTAGCTAAGCACCTGAGAAGTTTGAGATTAGGCTAATGGCACGGTAAAGCGATATACGAGGTAGCTTTAGCTTTATTCAGAAGGTTGCATTAAGACTGCGGCAACTTTTTGTTAATGACACCATCTGCACACATGGCTGCGCTACTAGATAATCATCACCACTCCATCTTCTAGCAGCTTCGCCTTCGTCAAAACATCCGTTTAGGTGTTTGAGCGTGACGAAGTAACAAACATAAATACACATACAATCAAATTTTCGAATTTATAATACGAGTGTGATTTCGAATGAACTTGAAAGAACAAGCTTTGCAATGATTTAACATGATGTAATATTGCAGATTACTCTGGCTAATTTCAAGCTGGCTAATTTGTGAAATAACATAGTTTAAAATAAAAACATTCAAATGTAGCTAGCCAAAAGGACAATGCAAGATTATCAGGAACTAGCATTAAAAACAGCTTCCCCCGCGGTTTCGCCCGCATACGTAAAATATAGCCTATGTCACCCAGGTTAAAGCAGCATTCTATCGGTGGAAAAATTATCGCAATCGGACCAGTACTTTAAGACATTACCTCATGTAAACAAAAAAAAAACCTTACCACTTAACAATATTACCTAGTGTAGATAGAACCAGACTTTCTGAAACTACCTCTTGTGTACACTGTGCTAAGCAAAATATACGACCGCTCTTACATAACTTTAAAGAAGTACTTTTAAACACCTTTTCGACTCTGAAAGAGTCTCAATGAAAACGTTGGCGTTATATGAAAGAAACCCCCGGGGTCGCGAGAGGCATTTAGTTTAAAGCAAGAAGGTTTTATGTGAACGAAGCGCGGCGTGGCGCGAGCACTCATACGACACCATCATACGCCAGCGTGAACGTGTTTTGTTTTAAAATCTCCTTACATCCCTTGCCTCTTACGTATCTAATAACATTTTAATGCTTCTTTATTTCCTTGAAACAACGCGCCTTCTAAGCCAAGAAAATACACAATATGTCCGACACAATATAGAAAATAGAACGACTCATGTAGCTGTATCCAAAATCTTTTCACGAATATCTGTTACTACAAATGTGTACAAACGATACGCGCACGTGAAAATTTTCGTCTTTATCACATTCGTTTCTTTGTGTCTCTAGAATAAATAAACAACAAGGAAAAAATGTACCGGAAACTCGAAGGAGTCTGTATATTTATAATACTTTTTGTACTGACGGACGAAAGTTTGAGGCCGCGCTGGAGGTTCGACGGCGCAAATTGCTGGCGTCAGCAGAGCTACCACCAACAATAGATAAGTACTAGCCGCAGTAATTATCCGGTGAGTTTCGCAGCGAAAGAGCAGCTGGCTTGTTGGTGAACGAGGACCCTCGTTAGCGTGAGGCAATGTGCCTTATGTTAATGAGCTGGATGCAGAGTGCAGCGGTAATGAGCGCCCCTCCGCTACCCCCTCCCCGTCGGCTGTCCGCACCCACGTACTACATGTTACACTACTAACTTACTTTATAAACACTGATTACAGTAATTTCATGTTTAACAATTAAATCGTGTGCTATGCGTAATATGCGTAGCGTGTTTAATGTTGCCGTGCCATAATTTTTTCTTCAATTGTATATTTTACCGCATCCTTTCATTTGCGAGTACAAATTTTCTTTATGTTGGTATATAAAACAGGATTCGAATGACTGCAGTCGTTAATAAATGTCAGTTTTTCATGCATTCAGTTTATCGGAAATTTTCACTCACTCCAACCCATTTTTGTTGGCAGATAAAATTCTTCTGTGAAAATAAAATTGCCTTTTAAAGTGGCCAATATTTATATACACACAACTCGATAACCGTATTTTGAGGGTTTCGTAAGCAAAAAAAGTGAGGCCGTTCTCAAAACGTTTCCAACGTGGAATGGTGGATCTATGTTCGATTGTATTATGGAAAGTTGATAGAACACGTATGTAGGAGTCGTTATATTATTCCAAAAGCGACTCAACTTATATAAGATAAGTATCACAATTGTCACGATATGATAATCAAATGGTACAGTTTGCAACTCATAGGAGAAATTGCTGAAAGTACACTTAGGATGAAGCTTACGTAATCTGTAATTCGACTGGGCCTTATAGATTTTTATAATAAGTATCTATAGAAATTGAAATTCCATCGGAAAATTGGAATTTCATCAGATTTTACATCCCTAAGGATATTGAAGAGATTGTATCAATTAAAAACATTTTTATAAAAAATATTTGAATAGCTTTATTTTAGGATGTTGGTGTCGAATGGAGATTTTCTGAAAAGGAAACTCATGGTCCTAGAACGCAAAGGGCAACAGAAGCATACAGGAGTGGTTTCGGTCAGTACAATTCTAACACACCTTTCGCTTCACCCTAGAGCGAGAAGGAGTTATTGGATGATTTCCCAACTCAAACAAAAGACACTCCAATTTCAATTCTTTTTCCGAAGTCTGTTGTATTTTCATTCATCATTATTGTCATTATTCATTATCAGCCTTTTTAATGTTCCCACTGCTGGGACTCAGGCCTCCTCTCTAGAAGAGGGAATGGGCCGTAATCCACCACGCGGGCCCAGTGCGGGTTGGTGAATGTCACATGTCTTCGAATTTTTGGTTCTAGGACATGCCGGTTTCCTCACGATGTTTTCCTTCACCGTTTTGAGAGCAGTGGTGATGAAATAAATTACACAAAGTAATGCGCCTGGCTGGGTTTGAACCCGCGCCCTACAACTCGGGTAAGTCGAGGTCCGTTACCACTCGGCCACCACTGCTCTTTCACTGCTGTTTTCATTCATCAAAGTCATTAAAATCGTTTGACAATTTGTGAAGATATCGCTTAACAACAAACAAAAGAAACAGTAGAATTGAAAACCTCCTCTTTTTTTGAAGTTGGATAAAATGAACAATAACAATGATTTAAGAATAATACTGTTTGTACAAACGTGGCTGCCTAAACATCTGCCTCGCTCCAAAACACAAAAATAAAACATTTAAATTACATTACGCGAGTTTTTTTAAACTTGTTTCATTTTGCGTCTAAATCTTCTCGACTTTAAATTACTTCCATAATTTATCTACTTGTAAAGTAAGGACAATGCTGGGACTCAAAATATAAATATAATAAATCCGACGTTGGAGTAACAAGTTATGTAAATAGCTTCATTTGAATTTCTATATTTTAACACCTCTGTCCATTCTTTTGTCTCTGTAACATTTTATGTAATTAGGTTTAATCTTTCGTTATTAGCTCGTTTAGCAATCGACGCTCCCGAAAGCAATTTATAAATTGAACATAACTTGGTTCCAAATCGGTCCCCAGACTGCGGATATTACGTAATTTTTTACAATCACAAGTGCTGAGAAAAAAACCTGAAGACAATGTATTTTTATTTCCAATTAGTGTGTTCCTTTTGATTACCTTATTCTAAGGAGGCGGAGCGGAATTGTCTTCGGGTAGAAGACTACGAAGTAATAAAACCCGAGAGATGTAGCGCGCGCCCGGAGCCCGCCCGCCGCCGGAATAAGCTCGAGCCCTTTATTTTAAAGTTCACCCTAATCCCTTTTCTTTATAATATAAAGTACTAAGAGGTAGTTCAGTTCGGAGACTGTGTTCACCAAGTTTTAATCAAATTAAATGTTATTTAATGTAGTTGCGGGAAGCGTATTTTGTGGGTCGTTTGTGCTCAAACGTGCCAATTGTGAGTGTTCAAATAGAGTGTCGTTTTAAAGATAGCAAAATCTGTGGATTCGGCATGGTTTTAAGTAAATGTAGATATAGCTATTCTAGCAGAAGTAATATACTGAATTAGGTAGTTAGGTACGTACTACGCCCAGAAGAGTACCAACAACTATTAAGCGAAGATAAACACTTGATATAGTTGGTGTTTATCTTCCTTCCTAGAACATTAAGAAAGTCATTAAAGCTCACAGCCGCCTATAAAGCAAAGATAACGTTTTGTATTTCCCGAGGCAGCAACGATACAATGATTAATGAGTGGCAGTTCCAAACGTATAACTTATTCGGTAATATTTATTCAGGATCAAAGCTTTGAATATGTTTGCAAAAGAATAGGTGAACATTTAGGTTTGTTTGCAAAATTTCTTCCGTGATATGCACGATTAGTTGTGTAACCGCTGTGACGACAAACAAACAAGTTTACTGGTCCTTTATCGGAATTTATTCGAATCGAATGTATTCAACGGATGAAAGCTAGTGTTAGTTGTTGTGAAGGCTGTGTTTGTGACGGCCGCCGCCGCCGCAGAGGCGCGACGCCTCGCCGACGACCCATCGCGTCACCTCTCGAGCGCCTGTACGACACATTTCGAGATCACCACTTAAAACGATATAGAGCTCTGTTAATTATACGACGACTTCTTATAGGTTTTTAGACTACTGAAACGCTTATACAGAACTTGAACTATAAAATACGGAAAGCTTGTTCAAGCAGAATATTCCCTTTAAAATACTTACGTAGTTTAAAATGACAATAAAATACCTCGTTATTTTACTCGATAGAACATTTCCCCCATATAGACAGCTTCTGAAATAAGGAACGTTTCAGAAAAATTGGAACACCTGGCAACCATAACTTACTCGTACCTATAGTTTAGATCCGGAGATACAAAATATATTCCTTGCTGCTCGCTCGAGTGTGACGGTCACTACTGCCAGCTGTACCGCACTTCATATGAATATCAGTAACACTTATGAAACTCATCTCCCGAGTAGAGGCTACCAAATTTTTGGAACGGTTTGTCATTCGTTTTAATCATTTTAGTGTGGTGGTTCTTTAAGTTTTTATTAGAAAGAATAAGTAAGTCAATAGCATTAATGAATCTACGATGCTGTAACCTCAGTTATCTGCAAGATAGTTAGCGTAGTTAGTAATGTAAAACCAGGCTTATTTCAAGGATTAGATCGTTAAGGTGAACGGTAATCAGCGCCAAGGGGCGAATAGTTACAGTATTTTACAACTTTAGGGTATTAGTTAACTTTGCTGGAAGGCAGTTAAGCTTGTAATCCGTGGCCTGGCTCTGCTTGTTAGTTCAGCAGGTACTAACCCTAGATTCACCTATTAATTTAGAATATTAAATCCTTTATGGCCGTTCTCACATTTTCATTAGAAGTCTGTATTTATGTGATCTGCTGACCAAACAGAGATTAAACTGAAAGCTGTTTGGAATTCGTTAACATTAGAATAGAGGTGAGCGCAGGGCCGCAAGTAGTGGGCGACACGTGTGGTTATGATTAGCGGCCGGTTTGAGCATTTTAGAGGCGTGTGGCCGCGAGCCGGACCGCGCCATCCGCCACCTGCTACATTATGCATGTGTCCACTTTGTGGCCACTCTCAGAAACACACTGTTTGAGTTATAATAACAGGTTTTCCTCATTTCCACGAAAGTATAGTTTTCTTTTGTGGAAATGAGGAAAATTAACACAAAAATCTACGGTAAACAAAGAACTAGATTTAGTAGTTTTTCGTTCCGTATCGTAGACTTTTGTATTCTATTTTTTTTTTAAATTGTACTGTCACATTAGTTTTTATTTTGTAGTAATGGCGTACAGTACAGGAAGGGCATAAATTAGAGTTTTAACTTAAGGATGCGTTCACTAACAGGACTGCGTTCATACTTCCAACAAAAGATATTATGAAATAAAATAAATTATCTTTTGCAGATTACTGCAGCGACCATAATAAAATTATGTACCTACTGTTATAAAACTCGCAAATGTAATGAGTAGGTCCAATTAAATGGTAGTAATACCTATTAATAATAATCAAATGTAGATACGGAATATAGCATTAGAAACTTTCTAAAATATTAATGAAAAAGTAATCATATTGTTCGACCTGGACACAGGGCTTCGGATGGGGAACCCAAAGAAATAAGAAATTGCAACTCTGTTCCAAGTGTATATTTTTACAGAGAGAGAGAGAGACAGTTTTCACAAGTAGGTACATAGGGGTTATATGTATATAGTGTCGCCGGAAAATCTTAACACCGCGATGTAGAAAACGGTACAACGCCATCTATCGAAACAAGCTAAACTAATAATTCAACAATGATATTAACATTCCTATCACACTGATACTATAAAGGCTAAGGTTTGTGAGTGTTCTTCGCTACACTCGAACGGCTAAACGGATTTCCAAACTTGGTACACAGGTAGACCATGTCCTGGAATAACACACAGGGTAATTTTTTTATCCCGGAAGTATGTTCCCTTGGGATAATTTTCTGTCACGCGAGTGAAGTCGCTGACAGCAGCTAGTTATATCTAAAAGCGACGTGTTCTTTTATCTAAATAAAAACCACGTAGGCAAATATATTTTTGTGTTGACGCTCATATTTCCGTAATGTGGACGTAGCACAGTTAGACGTACATGTTCACGTATATGCGAGAATTTGCCGCACAAATATTTACGCCAAAGGCAACACAGCACATTTATTATTGAAAGGGATGAAGCAGAAGTTCATAGTCAAATAGGAACCTTTGCTTCAAGTAAATATAGGGTTTTTATTCGATAATAGATTTTCAATATTATTATCTTGTAACTTAAAAGGCAGGTACATGTTTCGCTCCCACTAGTGCCCGTGTGGTTACTAGAACGAGTGAGAGAAATGTATGCCTCGATTTTAATTCGGCAATATCCGCTTTTCTGACATTTTACTAGATTTAGTTTAGTGAAACGACATATCACTGACGATAAATTGGTGTTTTGTCATATCACTAGATACTTTAGTGTATAAAATGAAAGATGTTAATGTTCTACAAATAATGTTTAATAATACACTTCATTAATTCATGAATCCCCAAGCGACACCCGGTGGCCGCGCATCTATTGTCTTACTATTGTGTCTCTAATTGACGGTATCTGAAGGGTTAATTGAATGTTACTTAAAAATGTTAAATAAATGTTACTTAAATCCTTACTAATATTATAAATGCTAAAGTGAATTTGTTTGTTTGTTACGTCTTCACGCCTAAATGGCAAAACCGATTTTGATGAATTTTGGTACAGAGATTGTTGGGACCCTGGAGACGGACATAGGCTATTTTTTTTAAATAATGAGAAAAGGGGGAGAAAGTGTAAAGTATATTAATGAACGCGGGTGAAGCCGTGGGTAAAAGCTAGTGTTCTATAAAATATTAAAATGTTACGAGAGTTCGGTGCCAAATGTACTACTGACGAACTAGTCTACGTGACGATACAGCAAACCTACTTTTACCCGATTTTGCAATAATTACTAACTAGGTCTGAGTCCAGTGCTACCTACATTGGACTCAGACCTAGTTAGTCCAATGTAGGTACGGATGCTGACCGTACAAATAAAAATAATAATATTTAGTAAATTGTGGTCGAAATATTATCTAGTCGAGGTCAACCATTTTCTAAAGATACCCAATCCTAACTAAGCATCTACTAAGAATGATAAAAGAACTAAGTATCTAGTTTGCTAACAGATTATCACTGTTAATCGTTACGCTACAAATTCAAAAGTTTGGCTAGCCACAGAAAAGCATAAAAGAATGATAATAAAATGCGTCCAATACACAACAACACAAAGGTATATTTCCAGGTCATCTTCACCCCTCTCTACGCGTGCGGCTACTCCGCTCCGCAACTCGCTTGCCTCTCGTTATCGGTTTCAGCTCTGCAAATAGGGATTACCTTCATATACGACGTGTTTACTGTTCCACATAACTGTTCCTAATAAGGCTATATACCTTGGGAAATTATCAAGCGATTTCTCTGGCTCTAGCTGAAGCGAGAGCAAGTGTCATTCTCATATTGACTAAAACCCAAAGTGTTACTTCAGTTGCTCTTTGCGAGGGACACAGTAGACCCGCAATGCTATATACCTAGTAACAGTAACACTTAATACCATCATTTCTTAGCTGGTGTTTTATCCAGGTCTCCTTTTAATTTCTCTTTCAGCTGCGCTCGTGAGGACATTAATTTCACTTCTCTGAAACGATTTTGCAGTTTTATTGTAGCAATATCGGATTACGCTCGCAATAGACGCTTTGGCTTTGCGAATAAAAGAGAAAAGAAGGATTGCAATCACAAACGTAACGAATGTACACAAACAGAACATTTCAACTCGTGAAAGGCTCAACTGAAGCGGTATTTTATTAGTGGTGGCGTATGGAAGGGTTGTTTCTTACTGAAATAATAAACTTGTCCATACGATAAGGAACGCTAGAAGTTGGGACGCACCGTTACGTCGTCGTCAATTACCCGCCGCATTGCCCTTGACAGCTGGGAATTGACTTTGGAAAACATTGCTTGCATACACCCGAGTTAAGGAAACACTATTTCACAGACAACGTCTGGCGGCTGGAGACGCTGCTGTCTCGGGAGTAATGTAAGGAAAACTTATCCAGTTAAACTTTCCAAGCCGTTTGAACAATTTATTTAGCCTCGATAGCAAAGTACAATCGTGCTAGCGTGACCATTAACTTATTTTGTAGTAAAATAAGGCTTAAATACGGCTACTTAACTTGTATGGCTCCTTACGTAATGTTTCCGGGCACGTAAATGTGTTTTTCTTCAAGCTAAAACTTGCCTGGCGCAGTACAATGTTGGTGAACGTCTCTTATCGAGAAGTTCTTGTTCGTGTCCCAAATGTTATCCCGCGACCAGTAAGCCACCTACTTTAATCACCAAGACTTTTCGTAGATAAATGTAAATCGTTTCCATTCATTCTTTCCCTTTATGGTCGTCTGAGGATTTACAAAGATAAACTTTTCATTTTCTTTTCTTGTTAAGTTTCTATGTTAATTCTAAATAGTAGGTAAACGTTATTTTTTACAATACAAAGTTGCGCAACAATCAAAACATCATTAAAAGACGTTCAGTCGTTTTTTTACGCGCACAAAAGACAAAGGGGAAAATATGAAAGAAAGCTTCTTATAACGCTGCTGATGACGCGCCGCGACAGACGGAACTGTGCGATTGGCTATTAATCACCAGCAGTCGGATGTCGATTCAAGATGACTGCGAGGATTAATTGCACAACTAAATCACGTGATTGTTATATCTACATGTGTGTGCTTGGATATCTATGTATGTGTGTTCGATTGTTATGTTTCGGGAACAATAACTTCCCCTCAAAAAGTATTCTATTAGAAGTTATTTGGCAATAAATATTAATAGCTAATTAAGCGCTAAAAGATATACCTAGCAGATTTCCTTGTTGAAAATACAGCGTAGATAAACGAATAAACAGTAAATCACAATCAGTGAAATGTAAATTTAAAGCGGATTGCGGTTATGAAACAGTTTCACGCCTTCCATAAACCAGTCTCATAATAAGTGCTGTAACGCACGGCGTTATTAAAGTTCCCGTTGAGTATAGAACTACTAAAAATAGTGGGTAATTGTTGTAGAATCCGCGCAATAAATAGCGTATAGTGACGGTCCCGCCGCCGCCCGGCGCCACTCGGGAAATTATTGACGTTTTCCGACGAACATATTGCAATGTTGTTGCAAATCAACGTCCACACTAGTTTGCCAATATATTTTTTATGAGCGAACTACTTCAATTTATTTATTACGCAAATAAGCCAGTGTGTTTAGAATATTCTGTGCAACAGAGTCGAAGCAAAATTAGCGCTATAATTTACCTGTGTGCTCGGTAAAAGCTTCTTTATTTAAAAATATATTATTTTGTAGGGTTGAGTTTTTATTTTAAAAGCTTGTTCTAAGTATAATATGAGAAGCAAAGGTAATATCAAATCCTCATTAAACCCATCTGTGTGGAGGTCGAACGAAACGCGGCGCATGTGTACCTACACCTGGCTTATATGACACAATTTACTATATTAGGTTGAGAGGAGATTACGTAGGTTTGTGTAAAGAAAAAAAAGCCAAATCATGTAGGAATCCTCTCCTTTTCGGTGAAATAAAATTCTAGTCATCGTGAGTTATAAAAAGTAGGATTATCAACTAATGCAGTGGGTCAATTGAAGTGGCTAGCCGCTATTGCCAGAGCGGATCCCAACACTCGGTGGTGGAAGTCAAAAATTACTGCAACTATTCACAGTTCATTCTCGAAACAAAAATACGTAACCTGAAATATTTGATTCATATCGCAGCATTTAAAATAATGGACTATTAAAACTTAATGTATTTTGTAACGGAAACAGATTGAACCGTGTTTAATGACTTTTATGTATCGAGTTGCATCAGCGAGTGGCTGTGCATGAATGAGGCGGCTCGACGGATGCCGACGGCAGCCGATCGATACTGACTAAGTGATGACCACGCCGACTTTCTGCCGGCTGAAGTAGCGGCAACCGACTGCCTCCAAACTAAACTAGCTATTAACTAATGTAATTGAAAATGACGTGCCGCGGAAATCACTAGTTCGCTGCATGCTTTTACTCCGACACGACCCCAGTCTTAAGCCATTAAGAACTTAGTTTTGTTTGTTAGGGAAGTATAAGTTTAAACGCCTTTGTGTGCCGGAAATGTTTTCTTTACATTTTCTCGTATAATTTACTCATCCTATCTTTGTCTTGAATTTTGCCGCACATTAAAAATAAACTGTACAATTTTGTTAAGTTGTGTTCAGCTACTGCCAAGAGTTCAGTGTTACGTGAAAAATGGCTTGAATATAATAGTCCTCTTAACCCCACTGCGTGCCACTTAAATAAATTGTAACTATGTCATGCGACAATGTTGAAATTAAGTTATGTGAGCACGGAGTTGGTATAACCACGATGTTTGTGTGTCGGGCTCGTACAATTAGACTAACGTCATTATGGTGTGAAGTTACGGAAACCGCATAATATCGTGTGCCGAGGACAACGTGAAGCGTGATTCTTTTGTGACCGCGCGCTTTGTCAACGTCGCCGCAGACTGATGCGGCTCCAGACGACGTTCTCTGGTAAAATGTGAACCCAACTATCATTTTTACAGCGAGGAATATTTTTAAAGCGGATAGCTAATAAATTATGCGAACAGTGTCATAACAAAGGTATTGTTTTAAAACTAGCGCACCGTAGTAGCTGGAGTTTTAATAGTCTGTAAGAACGAGCTGGAACTTTCAGTATTTTCCGTAAACATTACACCATTGGAAGTAGGTTATCGCGATAAACTATTTTTAATGTCATTTGACCTAAAAAAGTTCACCGCAATCAGTGTTAAACAAAAAAAAGTATAATTAAGTTTCCTTTAATATCGTTGTGGAATGTAGATACACATTAGCTAGATACAGGGGAGTTGTGAGGTGTAGGGGAGCCTCCATTCCACTAACGAGTTAAATGAGTTAGCAATTTGCCGATGTATCTGCTTAATTGACTGCGATCATTAGTGCAGTGCATGTCTTTTCAGATTTATTCGATGTAGCAGGCGCAGTTACGAAATAATCATGGAGCCACTCCTACCATTTGAGGTGGTAAATCGAGTGGAGTGATAGGGCGTGTTAGTCTTTTAACTGAATAAGTCTACCTGTGTCATTCAGTAGATCTTTGCGTTCCAAGGCCACGGTAGCTGAAAAATTCCCGCGGCCTTAGCGGGCACCGGTTCTACTAGGTACCTACGGTTTGCCTGACATCACTTTGATGCGTGCGTGGAACGTTTCGCTCTGTCGACGACTCTGGTTCGGTCCTTACTCTATGGCCGGACAGCGAGCTACCTATTGCTCGTCATCCGCAAGTCTATGGTAGCTGGGAACTGCCATGCGACTTCCAACACTCGGTAGTCACAACTACCTAAACAGTATTATCAACAAGTCTTAGGCTGTGTTCAAACCAAACTGACTGTCAGCCGCTGGAAGTGAGCGCACGTTACGCAGTTTATTGTATTTCCATACAAATTCACTTTTTCGTTCACATCTAACCGACGATACATTATTACGCTATGCGTAGACGCTGACATTCGGCGGCCGATTAATATAGCGTGTCACTACGCTCCGCGGACGCGTATTGTATATTGTATAGCGTATTGTCAGCATACTGTGAACGAAAAATACCGTTTATTTTCACGTTTACACTGGGGCTCACAGTGAGCCTGCTCAGTCGGCGGCTAACAGTCAGTTTGGTTTGAACACGGCCATAGTACATTGTTTAGGTACGTACAAGTTTGGAGCAGGTTCGGTAAAACATATATTGCACATACCTATTATTGTTTTCGCGCCATTAACTTTGACGTAGATATAAATTATAACATCGTACCAAGAAATGTGCGAACATTTTCCAATAGGCACCTATGTTATTTCAGAAGGCGATAAACTAAAGTTTAGCTATGAAATATTACCCTACGAGAAGTCCTGAAATGATTCCGTAGAGTGGTCCGTATACCAGCGCTCGTTACGACGGGATTGGACTGAATGTTTTACGTGAGCCGAGCCAGGGAAGCTATCATATTTAAAAGTAAAATGAAATCGAAATATTGGGTGATGTATTTTTAAGATAACTGAATATTATTGGACTATATGGTGATTGCATGAACCTTGATAATAAATTAGTAATACAATCAATCATTCTGCCTAGCCTTTGCCCAGCTATGTTTGAGCCGGTTTCCAGTCTAACCAGATGAAGCTGAATATCAGTATGTATAATATATTACATGGAGCGACTATTTATCTGACCGCCACAACCCACTGATTACTTAGGTATGGTCCCCCATCTAAAGGTCGACCTTGGTTTGGGAATGTTTTCTCCTCTAAAAAAGTATTGAAGGTTGCTAAAGGAGCCGAGTACGAGCGGAGCACGAGTCGAGCTCAAATTCGTGTATTGTGGACAGACGAGCACGAGCGTCACTGCACGAATTTGAGCTCAGCTCGTGCTCCGCTCATACTCCGCTCGTGCTTGGCTCGCCTAGCGTAGAAAGCGTAAGAAAGAGCCTCCACTGCAAATGTAATATTTAAAAAGCCTAGACACAAAGATCTTGAATTTTGAAGACAAAGATTTAACTTAAATATTTGTGTAGTAAATAGTCGCTTTCATGAATAAAACATGAAGAGCAGATTAAAAGCGATAAAACTAGCGCCTTCAAAAGGTACGTACGTACTATTTGAAAATTAACTTTGGCGAGCGTTTCCAAAACGGTTTGGACATGGCATGAAATTGGATGGTTTAATTTTCGTTTGAAACGATTGCGTCCATTTCATATTGCTGAATAATCCCGACTAACGAACTTATTACTTCAATAAAAGGCTATTAGGCCGAGCTAGATATTTCGCTAGTTTCCTGAAAATTTTCGAACGGGACTCCCAATTGCTAGCCTCCGATGAATTTCCGGCGGCCGGCTCCACATTTCCGGAAAATGACGAAGCGTTCACGTGTGCCGTATACGGTGATCGACCTGATGGGGACCTTCCTATATTAATGGGGACCTTCGCGATCCGTTCAATATATTCAGGATAAATAATGGCTATGAATATTTCTTGTTAGCAACACTGTCATCAATACTGATGATGTTCAGACAACTTGCGTAAACGTTTATTGTAGTGATTTTTCTTTGAAAATGATTTATTTTCCTTAAAAAAGATTGCGTAGTTTCCGCATTATTCAGGGTAACATTGTAGTTGGTTCGGTACCTAAATAGTTTTTATGAATGTGAATGGCAGGTTTCGTTTCAGACTTCAGAGATTAAAAAAGACTTTGTCTTTAGTTCTAAGAATATTATCAATTTATGACGGCACAACCGTTTCTTTGTTGTGTTAAAACTGCTCAATGAATTATAATACATGAAATAAACACTCTTGTAGCTTACTTTTCAGTCTTTGACCTGGCTGAACACACACTCTTTTATCTCAGTAATATATGTGTTCCGTATAATTTTATGAACTTGTTTGAAAGTATTTACGATAGCAATGTCTATAACTTATTTGTCTTGCAACTAGCGCGAGCTCGGCGCTGTAAACATGTCAACACGCCACTTTTTATTCGTCTAATAAAACAGGTATCATCAACATATTTTCGGGTGAAAGCTGCCCGACATTTAGATTATAAACATGTTACACAACGGATTTATTTTATTATTTATTGCGTTTCTGAAGTATCAAGCTCTGCTGTGTTAATCTACTCCATTCATTTCTCTAGATCCAACAATGTTTCAGTCTAGTTTATTTCATTGAACATTCTCGGGGGCTTCATAAAATGTTTTTTGAAGTGCTTGTGACGGTTTGTGTCTATTTCAATCACGATTTACAATGATGTTCTCCTATGTTTTTCTCGAATTGTGTCACAAACATTACTAGTTTTCATTGCTTCAGCGTTTTCATTGCTCACTAGTTTCAGAACTAAAACTAGCTTGCACAAAATTGAGAGATAACGTGACTATGACGCAGCACCGACCGGCTTCCTTTGACTTCGTCTTGAAGTAATTGCATTTATTTTGTGTGTTTAGTATCTATACGAAGAGAATGTTTGCGTTCATTCAATTTGCAGCGTGAAGCCCCTGAGGGCGGTAATCCCGGGCTTAGGCCTGCGGGCCTGTTGCGTCCTGCGGCTGATGCTCCTCCGCACGACGCCGACGCCCGCACCGCGCCGCCTCTCAGCGAATTGTTTTTACTGATGTATGTGGATTTGTGTGGTCCGTAGCTCATTGTTGGGCGAATTAGTGAGTTCATGCGGCTGGCCGCTTTAAACTGAGGCGGGCTTTGTCTTCAACTGTTCTGTCAGAATGGATTGTTAAAAACCTTTCACAGAATAACTTAGGAGACAGAACTGTAACATAATCGTATTTTGTATTCAACGCTGGCCTCGAAGCCTTCTTGAAAAAAATATAGGTAACATACTTCGCAAAAAAAAGGAAATATCAAATCAATATTTCATAACAGCGCGAGAACAATGGCAGCATACAACATGTACGATACATTTTCGTAATGAGTGCGTGTACTCTTCAGTTCTGCCCCCTGCGACCCAGAAAACGGGAGTTGCACTTTAATATAGCGCGGTACTGAAGCGAATGCCGGATTTTCTATTCTCGGCCTTGTCTGTCAAGATTTATGTGTTGTGCCCCTTTAGGTTTTTGCAATATCCCGTGCCCCGAGGTACACACCGGCGATTTGTTTTCTTTTCGACTCAGCTTTTACGTCTGTATTTTTAGTTCAAATGAGAGTGTTGAATTGGAGTTGATGTAAAATGTTCTTTATAGACAGATCTTTGGAAACTGTCTGTTATTACGAGATGTTTTTGTTACTCGTGATCTTGTTGAGATTACGTAGCTGTGGTTAACTCTCGTCGTCTCAATCGACATTGTCAGAGGTATTGATCAAACGATTTTTATATTTCCATCTATCGTCTGAAAATCGTATCGTGGCTAAAATGTATGCCAGTGAACTATCAGATGCTATCTGTGTCAAGTTCATTTACAAGGAAAGCTGTCTGCGGAAAACCAATAACTTATAAACAGCGTTGGGATATATATTGGTAGCGAGGTAGGTCACGGTTACGCTGAAACAGACCTGCATTCAGCTGACCCGACAGACGTCTACGGATTTTAGTATACCTTCAATATTCCTATTCGGCAGTTATCTGCTCTTTGAAGGGGGTGTTCCACAGTAATTCCACAGTTGGTTAGATTGAAAATGTATGTAGTGGAGGATATTTCTTCGGCCTTTTCGTTGGATCAGAAGGTAGAAAGTAAAAATTTTTTTGCAAAAAGTTTGATTATTCTGTCTTTTTATTAAGAGGGTCCTTTTCAACATGGAAAATGGTTTAAAAGCTTGTTATTTCATCTAACGCACTCCAACGCGATGTTTGACGAAAAGGCAACGCAAAAAAAGAGAGATAACGCCTGAAAACTCTTTTAGTATTCGGTAATTCCGAGATTTACTCGAATATTTCACAAAACTTGCTCCAGGAAATAGTTGTTATTTTTAAACGCTTAAAAGTTTTTGAAAAAAGTTGTCGTCATTAAGAATTTTGATAAAATTGGCGAGGCTTTTATAGTGTTACTTTATTGACTTTTTTTTAAATTTTTAGGCAAATTATGAAGTGTCAAAGTTCTTACAAAAAAGGAGATTTTCAGAGGTCTTTACTGGATTAGTTTTACACCAATTTAGAAATTTATTTCCATAGAAGCCTAGATAATATCCACAAGATACTGTGTTTCCAAAATATCTAATGAAAAATGTGTAATAACGTCATAATCGGTTATGAGCGGTTGTATAAAAAACAGTGAAAATGTGTGTCGAGATGCATCACCTTAATCTGCTAAATCAGTGTTGGCTGACTGGCGTGATCGTTCAATTAGGGGATAAACTCCTCGGGTCCTCTTCTTTATTGACGGTGACTGTTTACTCCCGGGACTGAGACTGTCATTTTTCAAATATAGCGGTAAGCGATGGTGGAACGTATCCGCACGGGTTGAATGACAATCGAATTACCGAGAGTGGTGTCTAATCTTGTTTAGGTTTATATTTATTTGGTAGGGATGGTCTTTATCAAAAAGTATGGAACTAATTCTTGATAGTGTGTTTATTTATTTATTAATTAAAACTTCATGCAACATATACGTACAAAGGCGGACTTAATGCCTTAGGCATTCTCTACTAGTCTACCTAGGGTTGTAAAGAGAAAAACATGGCAGGCATGTGTTGAGTATGAGAGAATTAGTTGAGTAATAAAGTTACCCGTAAATGCCTCCATTAAGTTTTTATTTTACTCCCAAGTAACACTTAAATATTCTGATGGTTAGAGTATTTTTATCTTAAAATACATACTCTTGTGGAAGCACCTAATTTAGCAGAGGGCCGAAAGACGAGTTTATCTCAGCCGAGGGTAATTTCTCTTAAAGACGTTTGTTCCAGAATTAAGTGGTTCTGAACGTGGCCCGCCGTTGTTTCGGTCGGGTGTGCTGCGCGATACTAGCTCTTGTGTTCACGGACGTAAGGAAGTGTGGCTAGATCTAAATCTTAGCTATTTGTATAACGTGTTTTTAGACTGCTAGAAGCTGCTTCAGTTCAGCTTGTTGTGTCTTACGCTCGGTTTGGGTTCATTTAATGAGTGATTTTAAAATTAATTGTTGTTAAGAAGAAAAGACGCATCATTATTAACGTGGAGTTAAATGACTCCCAGTAAGTATGAACTGAAGATAAACCCATACTTATTTTATAGGTAACGTTTAGCATTATAAAGCCTAAAGCCTAAGCCTTTTTCATTAAAGAGGGTTGATAAGTTTCTTTATAAGTTTCTACAATTAAAAAACAGAACAAGTATCAAAGTGTCCGTTCATTGAAAAATAACGTTTTTCCGCAAGCTATAAATGCTGCCGGCCGCGTTAATAGATACCTGCCCACGGAAACGGCAGACATTACCCAGATTAATGTCTTTCCTGATAACAGTTTAGCACTCGCTTGAAATGACAAAACATAGCGTGCTTTTGAAAACTTAACCGCCCTTCATAAACTCAAGAAATAGCTTATCGTGGCGAACTTACCCCATTCCCGAAGTTCGTAAGGAAAAATGGGCATCCGTCAAAAAGCAGACCGGAAGTCGTTGGCAGCTCCACAAAGGTCGACAGTTGGCATTGAAACACAAATAAGAGAGATATTGAACCAAACTAGAGCCAAATGTGGCTATAAATTTTTGAACGGGCGTCACTGCTCTATATTTATACGGTTTGTAAACTTCGCCGGCGTACGAATTGAAACTTGGGTCGGAAAAATGAGCATCTAGAAATATTCTTAATAACACTCCTGTATAATATACAGTTTGGAACAGTCGTTAAATAAAAGTTGACTGTGTACCTACTTGTGTAGGTATCTTCTACTAATAAGTACATAATATACAACATATACCTAAGTGGAACAATGCTATACACTCCACTTAAAAAAATTAAGTTACAAACATAATTGAAGCAATTATATTTTATTTGAATGCCATTAGGTAGAGTTTTTTTTAAAAGAAATTAGCTATTCTAATAGTAGGTAATATGGGCATCGACGCAACACATTGGTAGCACTTTGGTCCTGTATGTATCTACGCTGGCACATCCAAACACTCTAGTAACGCTATCAAGATTTATTCATAATTTAAATTTTTACCATATAATAATTTTCTATTATTTTAGGATAAAAAAAATATCAATTTTATAATAAAAACAGCTGAAATGGATTCAGTAGCGAATTCTGAATATACAGGGTGTGCGTTTATTATGTTAAATGTTATATATTTACATAATGAATTCCCAAATAAACGAGGACGAACAAAGATCTTTCTTACAAGATGTGACACTTTGAAATGACATTTTAAATGAACCACTCAGTGGAATTGACAGAACAGAGGGAAACCTTCAATATAAGTTTACCGAATTTTGATGAAAATACATTTGCTATTTAACGCTGTCAATTTATTTTGTGTTGTGGCGTAAGTAAACCAGCTTATAATTACAGTAAAACACTATTATTCCGGTCATTTTACGAAAGAACGGTTAATTACTGAAAATTTAAATATTAACCTAGTGTTTTACATTTTTCGGGGTCTTTTATCGTGTTACTGATCACTGTAACATTGTGTTCTCTTGTAATACCTGAATTTAATTGGACTTGGTTTATATTTAATATTCTACAACGTGTAACGTTAAATACGAAATATCTGAAAATAGTTTGATCAGAATAAAGAGCAGAATCAATTAAACCACTTTTAAATATAGGTTACATTTTTCAAAAAAATCTACATTAAAATGTTGCCCCGTCTATTTATGAATAGGTCAAGCCATGACGTGCGCAAACCCGCCGAAATAGGTAAACAAACACAAATGGTTGTAGTCCAATCAAATTTTCTCACACACGAGATAATAAACGTTCTTATTTCAATGCAGATATTAATTTTAAACAAAGTAAAACTGCACATAATTTTTTTTTCACAGAATTAGGTCTTTTAAATCAAAAATCATTTGGAGTGTCTGAGGTTTTGCACATATAACGTTACACGATGTATATTTAATTATTAGTTCACCTATCAACGATCTATTTAACCAAACGTTTCTGATTCGACTGAAATGCTTCAAGAATTTCAGACATGTCACAATAGCAAAAGAAAAATTCTAATCCAGCCGTCTAGGCTCTGACAAAGCTGTGATTGTCAGCCATTCTTTGAATATTCGTACTTATAAAATACAGCGGAATCGCAATTTCTCACAAAAGATAGCCAGGCAAGCATAAAAGATGTTATTTGGGCGTGGAGCCTCTGGCCATAATCCACAGGGCGCGGATCCAGGCCGCACTCAAGGGGCGCATTATCACGGCATTATGCTGATGCGTGTCTGAGTTCTCAACGCGCCCGTGACGTCACATTTATGGCAGATTTATGCCAATAATCGTACTTCAGCAGCGGCTTTTGTTAAAACCATGCCTGTGTTTAGTCCCGTCGATACCGGCTTCCTATTTGTTACTTAGTGTAATACCATTAGCGGCATATAATTGTGATTTACGACATGAAAGCCGCGTATATTTGTTAGTAATGCCAGTAATCCTCACTATGATCCATTAGCTTATTTATTTGTACCAACCTAAGCATAAGTCGGTTGTTTCCATAATGCAGAGTGAGAGTTAAATATGTTTTTATATGGGTATACCTTCTCATATTGTACACAGGTGTATTTGTTGTTACTTAGTCAGGCTTATGAGGACAAAAATGAAGAAGTTTCCTAAACATGTATGTGCCTATAAAAATGAGTAACCTCTGAAAGTATAAGTTGGGTAGGTACTTTGTTTGTGTATTTTCTTTTCTTAAGTATTATGTCTAAAGTTTTATCTCTATATGTAGTATGTACGCAAACTATCCCTTTTTATGGTTGGGAAAATCATCCAATGACAACCGCCCCTCTTGGGCGGAGCTGGAGATAGTGTCAGACTCTTACTGACTAATAACCGACACCATTCAACTTAATGGTTTTATTTAAATAGACGTTAGATTAAAACATTATTTTATCAATGTTTGCATTACATCTTTTAACGACAGCAATGTCATTGAAACTGCAAAGATCGCTGACATTTTTAGCCCGTCATAATTTTATTAAATATTTCAGTGCGCGCTCAATGGACCTGCAGAATGTCTTTCTAGTCGAGAGGACAAGCCGCGGACTCGGAACCCCTTCCTTTAACTTTATATGTCAGAAACAATATCTCGGTTGTCGTTTTAAGTTTTAACTACTAAGTATCTTTTGTGTTTTTTTGCGTCGAGGGATAGGATCACTTTCAGTGCTTCCAAAGAGCGAAAGTTATGTCTCGGGGCGTCTCAGGCGGCGCTCGGCGGTGCGTGGCGGCTCTATCTGCGAGTCACGCGTCGTTGGCCACGTCGCGCTTTTGTTCAGTGACTCGCTGACACTTAGGGAGACGAGCACTGAGCTCGCGCCTCATCTACTTATACCACAATCATGTTTTTGTTTTGATGGCTTACGGCTCGACGGACAAAATTAATTAAAGACGAAATTGAAATGCAATGTCTGAAGAAGTTTTCAGTGGTGACAAAGTAATTTAACCAATTTTCATTAAGAACGCGTTTTGTAAAGTAACTGAAGCGTGCAAAACATTGTTAGGAGCTGTCACGTGGAAACATTCTCACAGAGTTTCGAGTCACCCCCGAGTGAAAAAATAGAATCTAAGCAAGAATGGACGGGAGAATGATGTTAAACGCGATATAAAACTTTTCTCGGCCAAGTTAGCTGTTCCAAGTTAAAAGTGCTGTAAGCAGGGCCGTTATCCAATAAAGCTTTCACAACTTCCTTTTACGATTCATCTGGGACTACACAGTTATGTACCGTAATCGTTACAGACTCTTTGCCACAGTAAAAACGTCATAAACGTCCCACGAGAGCTCTCGAAAATATTTCAGGTACGTACAGCTGCGCAGATATTCAGATTCGTGCCAAGTTTGTCTTCAAAGTTAATGATGGTAGACAATAGTTAGATAAATGTCAATACAGATTACTTAACTATTATCTCATTATGAGAACAACGGCAGACAAAGTTAGAGGTACGAAATACCCACGAAACCGGCTCACTACAAACTCAGAAATATGAACGGCATGTGATTGCAGGAATTTAGTAGAACTTTCACACCATTTCAACCGTTGAGCAATTTCTAAAATTGCTCAAAGTTTATCTATGAAAAGTGTTTATTATGAAGGTGGTAAAGCGCAAATTAAAACCACGAAGTTGTGTTCATACTTGGTATTTTCTTTGTTAATCGAGTTTCGTGCTTTGAAACTGTTGCTGGCAAAAATTGCAATTTCAGATTATACTTGCCGAAGAAGAAGATCGTTCAAGTGAAAGAATTTCTCTTTCTCTGTTATAAAGTCCGCAATAGAATGTTATCTTTTCACTAAATGTTATATAATGTAATTAACAATAGTTGCAATGATATATAATTGAATTACTTTAGAATAGGTGTACGAGTTAATTTTAAGGGGATATCAAAGAGTGTTAGGCATTCTAATCAAAGTTATCAAGCTAAGAAGAAAACATTAGTAATTAGTAATGTAGTGGAGCGGGAGATAGTGTCAGACTCTTACTGACTAAAAACCCACCTCGTTCCTTCTAGCCTTCATACCGGGGCTCGAGTTTCCTTTCGGATAACTCAGGCCCCAGTAGGCTTCGATCCAGCTGGGTTCCTCCTGTTAGTCGTAATCTCTTGAGCTCTCAGGTGCACGAGACTATTTTGTATCATATTTTTCAAGAGATTGGTTACTTTCTGACGTAAATCTAACCACTGAAGTGCATTCCATTTTGCTATCTGAATGTTAGCCTTGTAGAAAACGTGGTAGTTTTTCACGTGTAAGAAAATGCAAAATAAAGGCTTGTTTATCAAAGCGAAACAAATTTTTACTGAATATCCCTAACTTAATTTTATAAGCAAAGGTATCAATTTGTATTAAGAGTCCAAAAAAGTAAACGGATTGAAGGGACGAAAAGAAAATCGTGTTTTCTTTTGTCTACCGTGCAAAAGGTTAGGGAAGTAGAGTTACATAAATGTGCGAACCTTCGTACGAGTGTGATGCTTGAGTTTTTTCTTATGTAAACGTATAGGTACGATCGCTATTTTGCGTTAGGTACACGCTCTTTATATAGATAGTGTGTGGAAACGTGAATTAGGATTATATGATTAGATGTTTACCTAGTAATAAAAGGCGTATTGATTTGTTTGCTATGTCATTTGATAAGTAAAAACAAACCTCATAAAATTTCAGTTAAACTTTATTTGGCTGTTGTTGACTTCTAAGCCTGTTATTGCCTCAACTTGCATGACACTAAAGAACACCATCGGCAAAGTATCTTTAAACATGAACACAATACAATCGTATATTTCTGTCGTTCGCTTCGTTCGCTGACACAGGTGAAGGACGAAGTCAAAACAAAGAACTTTCATTAAAAAGCTTGACGTGATAAGAAATTTAATGACACCATTTATGTTTGATATCAGTAACCGACTACCCGCCATGAATAAAGGGTAAAAGTAACATTTTGTGGGATGACTTTACGACCGTCGCGTGTTAGTTTAGGGTAACTGTAAAAGTTACCCGTACCTACCGGGGTAATTGTTGCGCAAACCGTAAATTTGTCTGAATTTACCGCCTACGTTTAAGGTCATTGAATATTGCATTCGATTCTGGTACTTACGGCTCCAAAAGCCATAAATGTGAACTGAAAACGTATGACTAGTAACTGAAGCTCTAAAAGATCTCTTATTCATAACATAGCAACTGAAACTGTTCAAAATGTAATGTCCAGGAGGTTACTGTTCCACAAACACGAGCGAGTACAGCTAGTGTAAAATATTATCTTTGAAATTGCTTCAGGGAAGGGTTCATTGAATCAGAAAGTCCCTGTGCTCTTGCAAGAAAAGTGGCAACAGATTTATGGCTTATAATACGAGTAGAAACATTGTATTACTAGCTGAATTATTGAAGAAATGGAAGATAGAGGTTTTTTATTTCAGTAAAACTTTGCAGTGTTACAATATTTAAGAGGCACCCAAGATGGTTTTTACCGCATTTTTTATTGCCTATAAAATCACATTCACTCCCAATTGTTTCTTTGACATGACAAAGTAGCACAACATCACCACCACTGCTCTCAAAAATGTAAAGGAAAACATCGTGAGGAAATGAGCATGTACTAGAATCAAACATTCAAAGGTATGTGATATCCACCTACACTTGGTCCGAATGGTGACTACGGCTACGGCCAGCAGAGGAAAGATTATAGGGCTAAAGATGATGATGATGAAGTTACAGGAACCAAGCAGTTGCATGAAATATATGAACATTGAGCAACCAACAATATATATGCGGTTCGTGTCACTACATATAGTAAATAGCAAAGCATTATTATTATTTTTGAAGATAAGGGGCTATGCATCTCCCATAGTGTAGGAGATGTAGTCACTGCGATCTAAAAGATCTATTGTGACTCGCCACCTTGTTAGAGTAACTCTTTTAGCCGGGAGGCTTCCAGGAAGTCTAGAATACTCCTAGCTTTAAGAGTTTTAATCTCCTCCGGGCTAATAATGTGTCGACCCAGATGGATACTCCGTTTGTGGTAGCAAAGCATAGTCGGCCTTATAATGTTCCTACTGTTGGGACTCAGACCTTCTCTCTAGGAGAGGGAATGGGCTGTAATCCACCACGCGGACCCAGTGCGGGTTAGTGGATATCACTACTCTTCGAATTTTTGGTTCTTGGTCATGCTGGTTACCTAACGATGTTCTCCTTCACCGTTTTGAGAGCAGTGGTGATGAATTAAATTACACAAGTAATGCGCCTGGCTGGGTTTGAACCCGCGACATACAACTCATAAGTCATACACATATCATATTACATATCGTAAATACTTATTTTAATATTGAGTTGTTAAGTATGTATTCCCGCCAACGTTTATAGCCGCTTCAGTTTCAGCTTATTTTTATCTAAACGGGACACGGTTTTGCACGCTTTTGCATATCCCGAGTGAGCGCTCTCGTTATTTGAATATCCGTTTTTAGGTTGAGCTATAAGGTTACCTAGGTTTATATTTTTGCATGTTACTTTTTTAATTATTATAAAATAGAAAGCGGCACTCTTGGACACGGCTCGTATAGTCAGGAGGTTCCTTTTTCTGGAGCCCTGACCGCCGGTAGCTTGGACCCTGTTCCCGATACCGGTGGGACACTATTTTTTTATATATTGTGTTTTGATTTATTAAATGTTTTTTATTTAAATATTTAAAAATATAATTTATATGTGTGCATAATGAATAAAGGAAATAATAATAATCGTTTTTTAAAAATTAATGTTCCTAATTATTAAAAAAGATGACCCTCGCAGCTTTAAAGAAATAAAGTCTCATAAACAAAAACCTTTCAGTAAAAACACTCTATTTTTGGACAGTCATGTAATCAAGTACTTGTCTATAGCTACCTATAGGCCAAATTCTTACTTCCCTCTACGCGCCCATTTTCAATTTACTTGGGAATCGAATTTTATTTCACTTTAAAATGGCTCTCGTCTCTTCCAAGTCGTTAACAAGGTGAGTTCTGTACGAGTGAGGGAGAGCACCTTTTCTTGGCTGTCTCCAGCAAGGATCCGCATCATCTTCGAGCCTACGATGATAACGTATTATGGAAAAGAGAATTTGAGCCATATTATTTTAGTGCGTACAGACTATGTAACATATTATATAACTTGTGTTATATAACACGTCTACATTAACACACCTATCTCATATCTCATTTTCTTTGTTCTTCACACGCAAGAAATCTGCGTTCTTCTAATAATCTCCTACTGCTCTGTCCTTCTCATACTTCTGATTTGGTTCATTCTTCCTTTTATATACAGTCCATCCTTCTGTGGAATGCGCTTCCTCTCGATATCAGGACGGCCAAAAGTCGGTATGCATTTAAGCGGAAGTTGCGGAATCATTTTCTTCACCAATAGCAGAATCGTCTCAAAACTTCTGTCCTTACTTTAAATTAATATATATGTAGTATATATATATTATATTAAATATATATGTATGTTTATTTTAATATATGTATTCTTTTTTTTTGTTCTTTCTTAAATAAATTTTTCTGTATATGCGCCTACCATAATGTCTCTGCACCACCCTAGGTTGACTGGCAGAGAATGCCTAAGGCATTTAGTCCGCCTATGTACTTTGTGTTGCATGAAGATTAAATAAATAAATAAATAAATTAACCTGTAACTTTGTTATTCAAAATTGCAACATAATACTGTACACAATAGAATAACAATGTTATGTAACAGACTGCCAGCCACCCCCCCGCCACCCGCCGCTGGGCCCGCGCTTTTGGGTACACGTGAATAAGTTATATAACATTGTTATACATATCGATAACATGTTATTATAACATGTTTTATAACATTCAGTGTCTACATTATCTGAGACATGTTGTATAACATGTTATGTTATATAGTCTGTACGCACCTTTGATAATAAAATATTATAGCTATTCTTTAGTAGTCACTTGCACTAAGCTTCTGCTGTTTTATAAAGTGCCCATGTAGGCTTATGTGAAATAAAAATATTGGTATTTTTGAAAACTGATTCTTCGGTTTTAACACGTATTTTTATAATTAAATGAATATTCTGCGTATTTTTTGGTATCGTGAACTTTCGTATCTAATATTTTATCCATGAATGTTATTAAAAAGTCCACTCGCTAATAATGGTGATTGGTCTAAAAATAGCTGTGATTGTGTCCCATTTCGGTAAACAACAGCTGGGCAAGAACAGCATTAGGATTAGTATCTATTAGCTTAGAAGTATGGGAGTGGTCGGCGAAGGTCACAGTCGACACCTGTTATTTATTAGATTTGTTTCGATCCCGGATAATCTCGTTACAGCTGACCCAGTGCGCACGCCCTTGGCGAACCCAATGGACGAGCGACATATTTCGGTTGCTGAAATATGTTCACGGGGGCCGATACAATTTTGATGGCGCTCCTAATGGTAAGTAATTACATCGGCGTTCATCTGTATCGTTTCACGAGCTCTGATATTATGCCATTCCAGTAATATTTAATAACGTAGAGCTCGAGGGCGATGGAATATTTTCGATATTGAATAACTTAGCAAAATATGCGTAAAACTCAAACAACATCGGCTAATGAAAACTTTTCGTTTTCGTTACAACACTAACTGTGTTAATCTGTAATCAGCGACTCGCAAACTGGCACCTCTCAAGCGAATTATTAAGGAATTTAACGGCCATGATAAGGGTACATTGGATTACAATGGCATTCATGATTGATGATTTTCGTGATATCAATTTGAATTGAATACAATGTCCACGGGTTGGGTTACGAGAGGATATTGGAATCATTTATGTGAATTGCTAAAGCCATTATTCAATGAGAATATAAGTAAAGCTGTACGTTTTGTATTCCGCTGTACCTATATACGGTGTTGGGAGGTACTGTGGGTGGTGTTTAAGGAGATCGCACGAAAAACGATTCTTGTTCGCATTAAGGCTGGTCGGTAGAAAATGCTTTTAAAGGGCTGTGCAATTTTGAATAAAGTTTGAATATGATAAGATAAGTTAGTTTTTGATAGTTGCAGGTGTTACAGGAGTGCCAAAAGTAGATATAAGTAATGACATATTGTGTCCGAAGTTCCTCTCCATACTCTCCAGATCCCAGGAGCCTACACCTCGAGCGTACCTACAGTACTCACTGCGGTCAGGCAGCGGTTTGCACCCTTGTCTTAAAAACCACTGAACAATGAACAACAAACAAGGTGTCGAGTCATTTGTCTGGTTAGAGGTGTCAGGCATGATGAAGTGCGGTTGGGCTGCTTCGAAGAGTTTGAGACATGGTGAACGTTGAGGTAGACTCGTTTATGAGTACGCATTTGATAAGCGTATGCAACGCGATAAAACTATGAAGGTTTTAGAATATTTAATTATGCGGCTCAATCGGAAAAAACATCAGTCAGGGGTGACAGGAAGAACGATTCCGATCGATGGGGATAGATAGCTTTGCAAGTTGCTTGATTATAGAGTCGTGAATGTATGTCAAGAGTGTGCACTTGCACATGTTACAATAGTACGCACGGATGCTTGAAGAAGATTGTAATTAAAAAACAACTGCGATACCTACCTATTAAGAGGGCTAAAAACCGTTCCAAGTCCCAAAGAAAATGCACAAATAGAAAAAGTTGGCTACCTTACAAAGTGAACATTCAAGATTAGTAGAGTGTTGACATGTAGCCTGTACTCGTACGAGTTATTATGGTGAAAGTGCCTTTATTTGCGAATACTGCCTTTTGAGATAATTCTTCCTGCGTCCTCTTATCACCTCACATGCGTACTTATATGGAATATCTCTTGTAAGAGTACGTAATTGTCACTTGTGTTATTTTGAATATTTTTCAGAAATTTTGTATGTTTATGTAGCATTCCATTGTACTTTATGAATACTTGTGGAAGTATATAAGTCTATGTAACTCAGTGATATAGTAGTAGCATTTTATTGGTGAAATAATTTTTTAAATTGGTCCAGTAGTTTTTGAGTTCATTCATAGCACACAAAACTACAAAAATGCAGACGACTTGATAACCTCCCTTTTTTGGAAGTTGTTTAAAATACAAATCTTTCTCTTTATATTATTATTAAAAAAAGAAAAAGTTATTAAAAGTAATCATAAAAGTTAATCTTACCACGCAGAACTATTTAATTTAAAATTTTTGTACAGTTTAAATCTTAAATGCGTAGTGCAAAACCTGCTTACCATAAGGATGCTTCTTGAAACCAGTAACCCTATCCAATTTACCCACCGTAGATCAGATTTCGGAGCTTTTGATAAAACACGATGTTACGAAACACTCACAAAATGAGGTTTGAGTGGCATATAAATAATTTATGAGTCGTAAAAGTGACCCAATAAAAGGTTAAATAAAAGAAAAGTTATTTATACCGGGGTTCCATAGATTGTTATCAAGTTGTGGCCGTGGGGTCCACCTGAAGTCTGTGATACGGTTTTGCAATGGAATGTAACTTTTATATTTATAACGTAATAGCTTGATCGAAAAAAAGTAGTCCTATAAGATTGGTTTGCAGAATAATGAATGTAGTCAGGTAAAACTACACTTTATAGAGAATAACACCTTTATTGTAATACGGTAAGCTACGAAATATATCGGTGGTCCCGTAGTGCGCGGGCTGAGGGGCAGAGGGACCGGGCGGCCATTGTTTGCATCTTTTGTTTGTTGGCATGCTGGATCCGGTAATAACGTTCAAGCATTAAAATTCGGGTCAGGTTGTTGACACAAATTTATGAGGGCTGTTAGAAAGGGTAGCCCTGATTCCCGCATTATCTGCTACACGTTTAAACGGAAAAACGCAGCACGATTTTATGAACAATTAGTTACTGCCAGCGGCTGCGCTTGTGCGAAAGTAGAGCATTTTTAGTTTATTCCAGGACATGGTCTATTCGTGTGTTATTTTTCATGTGAGTGTGAACGAGTAACACATATACACACACACCTATACGTATGATGCATGTACCTACGACTATACCTTATTATAGTAATTACTCTAACATAGGTGCATTCACAGTAAACTCACGTACACATGACACCCAGAGCACAGGAACAAATGTCTGTAAGTCATACAAATGTTTGATCAACGCGGGAATCGAACTCACGACACTCAGCGCAGCAGCCAATCGCCTAACCACTACACCAAAACGTGCCGACAAAATAAGCGAAAGAATATACAAACTTTCGTATTTATATTAGTGTGATCAGAATATTTTATGCATTGAGAAGGGATAACACTTCCTAAGCGAAAATAGCGATGAATTACTTAAATAATTTAATCTGCATTGCGCCGAGAAAAGATATACATATTTGAATAAATCTGAGCATTTAGATTGATTCATTATTCAGGAATAATTGGCATTCCCGTCAGCAGGGACAATGGGACGGTCGAGACCCGAGTGAAATGTACCAGAGAAACTTTAAATTAAGGAGCCAATCGCGAGCCGACATAAATCCACTTTTTCTCGCAGCGTGATTCAATCCCCTACCTTCATGAACTATTTCCTAACATTTAACTGTGCATATCCATTCAGTCGAATATATAGGCGGCCCCTTAAATACACAATAGAGATATCGGAGAGATTTATAGGTCACGCAAGCTTGATTAAAACCCTCTGAATGGTAATACGTGGGCGTGGATTTAATCCTACCGCTTCTCATTTGTATATTTTACGTTATTAAATTAATATTTCAAATTATGTATTTTCGCAGCTTTCTTAAAGCTCTTGGGATTTTTATGTTTCCAGCACTTTACATATTTGCACGAGTAATTATTATAATTTACCAGCATTTAATTTTCAACATTTGTATATCGTACATAGCCAAGTAATTTGACGCCTCAAGTTCAGTTGCGGTGTTTGCCTAGCTTAAACACATTAACAACTTGATTGTATACCTAAGTTTAAGTTCACCGCGATGGGTGACGTCATTATTAAAGGACTTCTTAGCTTTAATTAAATAGCTGAGAAACTATTTCGGTAAAATGGCACCAGTCGTATGAAAACTATCCGAAAAGTCGTTCAATTTTCATGGAAATTTATGTGCTCGCTTTTAGAGGTTAATAAAACGAAAGAACAATTTAATTTGAATTTTATAATAGCTTCAGCATATTGCCTCTGTTTAAATTATACAGAGTTAATATTTGGTTTATTACACTTTATGTATTTCAACATTGCCGAGTTTATTTATGTGGTGGAAAACCCTACTTGAAAAGTCCCAGTCATTGGTATGGAAAATACCGATAACGGTGATATTTACTACTTGCGTTCGTAGTTATTAATGCACGTTAACGAGTTTATATCCGATGAGTTAAATTGTTTGTCGGAAATCTGCCGGTAAGTACTCTCTTATCAGATTTTTCTCAGTGAGATAGTAGAACCTCCACTTGAATATGTGATTGTAGGTATTCTGTGTGGTTATGTTGTGTTAAAACATCACTGTAACAACGATGACGAGTGCAGCGGCATTCCATCGAAGATATGAAGTGTCAGCGCACTTCTAGCTCACTTCACATATGTTTTCAAACTATAAATATCTTTACAGAATGCTCTAATGAACATTTATCTTAATACGAGCATGTACACTACGATCAAGAAAATCAGTCGACTTCATCACTAGTCGTAAGTAGGTGACTGACCTGCGGCCCTCGCCTCCTTGCAGGCGAGCACCATGGAGTGGCGCACGTCGGGGTTGTCGTCGGCGATGGTCTCCCCCACGGCCACGAAGCGCTCCACGGCGCAGCAGACCGCAGCCCCCACACGCTGCACCGCCGCGCCGCCGGTCGCCTCGCCGCGCGACGCCACCAGGCTGCTGATCTGTGACAACGGGGCACCATTACTGATGTGCTTCTGTGTGACTTTTCTACTTGACAGCCAAGACACGACTGGCATTTCTTATAAGGGATCTAATAAACTCAGCATATATGTTGCAAGTCAAGCAACGTCTAGTAGAAATAAAGATTTCGGACGCAGACCAAGTATTGTTATAAAGTGAGAAAGATCTCCAAGAAGTTTCAGTGAGCAAACGGCTGCAGGAGCAGAACGAATGCTGCATCCAATAGGATTTATAATCGTATCTAATTGTAAAAAATGACTAGGTACTTTCTCACAGTTAAATAACTTATTAACATGCGATTAAACCAGCGCCAATAGTGACAGAACGCATTGATGAGTAAAACTTGTTCTCAAAAGCAGCAAATTTTTGTGCAGAAATTAAACAGGTATCAAAAATAGCTACGCGATTCTTGATCAATATCATCTAGGAGCCTTAGGTTCGCTGCTTGTCTGTTGTCTCGTTAAGTTTATCCTAAGGGTAAAATGACGATATTTGTGTTCTGAAATAACAATAATGCAGCTCATTTCCGAACTCCACAGATATCAATAGCATGTTTTGGCAGCATTCAACACTACATGAAATCGAGGCAGACTAGATACTGCTTATTTGATGTACTTTGACTAATTTGATTATACACTGAGCCGCACGAATTCCGGGTTACTATTGAAAAGCTCGATAGTTTCTTAAATACACAAGATGAATTCGTCAAACAGACGTATTTTTACGAATTCATATTGTTTGTAAACTATTTCATTTTAATTAAATATTAAAAAATATTATAGCAAAAATTCACATCGCAATTTGTCTTGAAAAAGAAAACTTTTTGTCACTTTAATATTTTGTATTTTCTACACGAACACGTATCTTTTCACTAAGATGAAGTGGTATGCTCTGACAAAAATTTTAATACGATTTTAGTCTATGTTTGTTAATTAGGTGAAGCTATTGTGTTGTTTAACGCCTCTCTCGAGCTCGCCCCATGCGTTTTCTATCGAATTTAAATGGCCACTCCATGCAGATGTCTTGAATATATACATTGTATAGACTAAAAAAAGAACCAGCATGAATTTAAAATCTCTACGTGTCGCAGAGCAGTCAGAGAACCTTTTTCTATCTTCAGTAATCATCCGTCAATTGGTACCTTTCTTCAAAACATGTTTGATAATACCATTGCAAAATCTGAACTCATCGGAAGGCGTAACCCTAGACCGTGGTAGTTTTCTTTATTCCGTGGTTATCTCCATCGTCCATGGGACGTGTTCTCAAAAAAACTATAACATGGCTACTCGCTCGTCCCTGATCAATTTGAGGACGTTTTCTGGTCTATAATAAGCTTCACGCAGTCGTCGCAAGATCACATTGTTGATGTATATTTTTTAAAGCTGCTTTGAACCTGAATAGCCTTAGATGTTCATTTCTTAATAACGTGACCATGATGAATGGGTCTTTTTAAGTAATATTCATGCACATTCTTGAGGTGTTAGTGACATGATGTTGCACTAATTACTGTAATCAATAAAAAAAAACATAATACGACAGACAGTTTGAGCTCGTTTTTAAACAATAATAGAAATAAATATTATTTTTTCTATAATTTTGAAATCTGTTTCAGTAGCTGTAACTTGTACAATGAAATCTCATTTATATTTACAATAAGCATTATTAATCTGCGTATAACATTTTTATTAATCTAGCGAACTATGTAAATAACTTAGGGACATATCGCAGTTTTTCTATTTGACCCGGTATTTTTGTGGCTCAGAGTATTATCGCTTAGCAAATAACACCACTATCCCTTTTCTATTATGTTTAAATCGTTTTTTGTTGATATGGATTAATTGATTGTTTGGTTTGTAACGGTTACTATATCATGACTTTTTTTTTCTAGGCGGCAAAATCATCCAATGACATCACCCGCCTTTGGGCATGTCAGACTTTTACTAACTAAAACGTACTCCTAGTTACTTTGTTTCCTTTCGTTCCAGGCCCGAGTTTTCCTTTCAGAAGCGAACCCATGGCCCTAGTAGGCTTCGACGCTGCCGATCGTATCCCTGCCGAAACTCTATCCAGCCATGACACGACATGTCGTGGCAGAGGAGTTTTAACCCGGCGGGTGCGAGCGTTGCAGCTCCACGCGCAAATCGTTCATGCGTGCAAGGACTGTTGCCTCCAAATCTCATGGTGGCAGGCCAGCAGTGAAGCTCATTACTTCGTGAGAAAACCGTGCGGTATCCCCGCAATATCCGGATGGCCATAACCCTCTGGCATACGTTCAACTTGGCCGCCGGTCGCTTTTGCACTCCATAAAGGGCCATAGACCGAACGACACCTGCGTAAAGCCTCCGGCAAGAGACGTCTTAACCCTTAAGGGGCAGAAGCCGCTTCAGAGCAGCCTCAGTCCGACACAATTTGGAAGCCAGACATCGAAAGTGCTCCTCAAGATTCCACCGGCTGTCGAGGACGAGACCCAGGTACTTCATTGTCGACTCGATGCCTCGATGTTATTTGGGAACCCGGTGATGGCGCATTCCGAAGGCCGTGAAAATATATGGCCTCGGAATTGTGCAATGCCACCTCGAGTTCCAACGGTTGGATCCTCTCCACGACTGTCACAACCAAGCTTGTTGCCAATTCAATCGCCGCCTGGTACGACTTTTCACACGCCAGGACCATCGTGCCATTTGCGTAACAGACCACGCTGAAGCCACCGCGCAGCACGTAGTCATCCCCGATGTTACACAAGGGCAGTCCTATTATAGTACCGATCCCTGCGGAACATCGCACGATATCTCTCGCCGTTTACTATATCATGACTTGATGACAACTTGTAAGCATAATTTTCTAATAGATTTTTCAACCAACGGAGTGAGACCTGTACAATCTTGCGGCCGAAGCCTAACGTTAAGTGTTTAGTTTAGGTAGTTAAATAAGATGTATATATTAGAGAGCCCGTGTACAAAACAAGAAAGGTAACCTAAATTCTAACAATATTATATTAATGCATATATTATTTAGGCTTAATGTAGCAAGAATGGAGTTGTTCCCATTATGTATATTACGGTTTCCGTTCCTCTTAATAAGAAGTTAATGAGGGGGAAACTGTACTGAAAGTCAGATACATTGAATAAGGAAAAGTAACCACGCAACTCCTTGATTTGGCACGCGTGGCCGCAGTCAGTGTCGTCGAAAGTTGCCGGGTATAAATATAATATACCTTCACCCTATATAATGGAGGGTACATAACTTTGTTGCCTACATAACTTGCGGCCGTCTGCAAATAATGCGAGGCTATGTGTTTTAGTAACTGGTGCTACTATATAACTTTTTCCCAAACAGTCTCTTTCTAAGCCTAAAGTTGAGTTTTTTAAATGAACAGACTCTCATAAGGTTTTGTCAGGGCTTTGGAATCCTGTCCTGGAACGCAAAGGTAAACTGAAGGAATACAGGTCACTCTCAGTCAGTAAAAGTCTTCATAGGAAGTATCTCGCTCTACCCATTGCGGGAGAAGTTATTGATGAGTATCATTTCGAAAATTCTGGGCCGATTGATTTTATCTTCACTTTCTCAATTTCATCATAGACCACATCATAACTTACCACCAGGTGAAATAATGGTCAAGCGCAAAAATATATTGTGACCAATGAAATAAGAAACATCTCTATCATCTTCGAAAAAGGTATATTCAACCACCCAAATAATGACAGTCAGGTAAAAGCGCTTTTGACCACCCACCGCAGAGTACCGCTAATCCGTTCCTTGTCCGATATAACCCTCGTATAAAGAGGGGTGACTATTTCGATTCAAAGCTACGTGCTTCCTTTGATCTCCCTGTGAAGCCGTAAAACTTAATTTCAAATATTATTTTGCCCTTCCAAATTGCTTTTCTTCTTCATTTCGAGGGTAGGTACCTAGAATTCATTTTTGATAGTCCAATACTTAAAAACACTTTCAAGTCATCGTCAGTGGTATCTACGTAGGTTGGTTTGACTGCAGGCTATGGGTAGGAAAGTAAGAGATCCATAGATACAACAGTTCTACAACAGTTTATGTGTTACAGAAAATTTACGAAGAAACTTCAATAATATCTTGTTGCAATTTTATAAGCAACCATTGTTTGTGTGAGAAATTGCACGTGAGCTTACTGCATTATTAATGGTGCGAAAACCTTCACGTAAGAACGGTTTTCTTTGTGTTGGAGTAAATAACAGACTATTGAAGTGTTGCAATTTGCGGACAAAGCTTTCATTAATAAAGCGTTAATACGAAATAATAATGACCATAGATTAGGTTTAAATCTAGAAAAATATTTGAAATTTTAAAAGACGTAGCTATGTATTATTGTTAGAAGCCGCTTCAAGAATAAAAACGGTTTGTAGGAACAATGATAAATCAATCAAAATACCCCCGGATTTTACTAAATCCAGTTAAATACGACCAGAGTTTTCGGAAAAGAAAATTTTCTTTGGATTCAGCGACGTGCAAGAAATTTAATATAACACATCAGTGGAGTTTTCGTTTGCCTTTGTAATGAAATGAAAACTGGTCATTCATTTCAATCCATCCGAAAAGGTACGACGACTCTCGAATTCGGTAAAACACAATGCCTTACTAACCAACGTTAGAATTATGATGTGGAAGGCACAAAGCGCGTCAGGCACGATTTAATTCCTCAATATTTTTGTTTGCGTGCAATCCAACTAATAACGACAACGATTTATTGGATAAATAAAAGCAATGTTAGATTCGACTGGTGCTTATTTTAGAAAATCTGATACCAAGGGTAATTTGAATCGTAAACATGCTTGGCAAACTAATTTACATAATTAAATGCCCAGAACAGGCATTTGGCAGTGTCTGGCATCGAAGGTTATACCGCTGATATTTATTACCTTTACGCAATGCTTCTTACTTGAAAAGGGTTGTTGGGAAACTTAAAATATTATACCTATCGCTTTTAAAGCTTTTGTGAATTTCACATTGTAATAAATTATGTTGTAGTAGCATAGATTCTTGTTGTAGAGTGGCGTTTGTGACGCTGAGTTGAGAAGCCTTTGTTAGCGAGTTGACTGCTCCGAGTAGCTACAAGATAAGTCAAACAAGTACAATGTCAACTTGAGTCGCTCGAGAGTTACGTAAGCAACTGAAAACTTAATTTAAATCAATGTGTTCCCACTGAGATGCTAAGGTTAATCGGATTAGATCCGAACGCATTGTAGATCCGCAGATTACGGAGCCCCTTCATAGAAAACTTTACCGTGCGCACACCAACTAATATTTACGTAAACCTCACTGAACAACTACGTGTAATTATTTGCCTGCACGCGGCACTAAGTTATTTTTTTTGCGGTCACAAATTAAAATATTGAGCCTGTTCTAGGTTCAATTAAAAGTTCAAAGTGCAACTTTGAGGGATTTTACTATTTTAGTTAATTATCACAAATGGTCAATTGGTTTAGTCTTAACAGATACCAGGGTCGTGAGTTGTTTTGATCAAATGTTTTGCCTGAAGTGAACCTTGAACCATATTTCTTATTTCTTTGAAAAGAAAACAACGTGAATTATGTGAGAAAATATAAACCACAGTAGCTGAGCTTTTGTTAACTTGTGTTATAATTACGTAAGGGTTCAAGATATTCAATTAATCATATTTTGGAAGGTGGTCTGATCGTCGTCGGCCGGGTCGCGGGGCGAGCCCGCGCGAGCTCCGATCAAGGTCGCTCTTGCACGCGAGCTGCTGCCACCCCGCGCCCGCACTACTTGTTGCGCGCGCGACGCTGCACGCCAGCACGCCAGCAGGCTGTGCGTGCGGGAGCTGGCCTGCAGCACCGGCTGGGCCGGCTCAGGCGCCGCACGTACCTGAGGCTCCCGGCGCGCGAACTCATCGTCATCGGAGAGCGCGTCCATGTCGTGGAGCACCTGGCGCGCGGGCGGTGTGCGCGCGCTCGGCGGCGCGTGTCCGCGGGCGCGCGCGCGTGCTCGAGTCGTGCGGCACCGCGCCGCTCCGCCCGCGATCGCCGCGGCACTGACGGACCCGGCGCGCATCGATCGCGCCCGCCCGCCCCACACCGCCGCTACGAAGCCACGTGGCCGCCCGCCCCCCGTGCTTACTATGCCACCCCAAACTTTTGGCGCGACTTAACTTATTTTTACTTTCACCTTCTATCGATAAACTTGACAAAATGCATGCAGATATTACTTAATATATATTATTACAAGTTACGCTAAGTTTTGACCGAGTACCAAAACCGGTACTAAAACGTATTAATTCAAACCAGCCGCCAGAGGCGGGTGCTCACGGCGGCTGCGCGGCCCGAGGCGCAACAGATTGTTGTCGTGGGCGGGAAATTCTAATCGCGGACGTCAAACCGGCGACGCAATACAATTTACAGCTTCTACGAAAATAAAAGTACGGTTTTAGTCGCGTACGTAAAAGCGAGGAATTATGGTCGGCGTGCTCGTCGAAGGCGACGTCAGAGAGGCGCCGTGACGCCGCCGGCGCGTCACGAGCTGCCCGGGCGCGCCGGCTGGGCGAGCCGCGGGCGCTGGCTGCTGGGTGCGTACCTGCTTGATGAGGGGGAGCAGGGTTCTCTCGATGGAGCGCGTTTTTATCTGAGATAGGTCGACGTCGGGCAGGCCGGTGGCCGCCATGGCTGGCGCGGGCGACTGCGCGTGTGCGCGCGCACGTACCGCCGCGCCGCCATTGGCGGAGAGCGGCGCGTCACGTGCGCCCCCCCCTGCCCCGCCCGCCCTCCGCGCCGCGCCGCACACTGCCGCCCGCCGTAAACACGCGATTGCGTGTTTAGTTTTAACACATACTCATGCTGGCTTTAAAAACTACAGCTTTACGTATTTTACTTTGTTTTGATTTTGAGCGCCAATTATATTCGTCCACGTGCACGCTTCACCAACATTTTCATGTTTGCACGAAATGCGGCTCAAAACACTGCATTCTAGTATGTTTGTATTAAATTATAGGTATATTGGTCAGGAAATAAATAAAAACCTTTTACTGATGCACAAACTTTATTTTCATATCGTTGACCACCCATATAGACGACTAATTAACTTATTATTAATCATTGGCACATTATCACAAAGGTTGTCAATGATTTATCTACAATTTTATATACTTACGATATTACACTTCAATAGTTTTACTCTCTGTAACTGTGATGGCAATAATGAGTAATTTTTAATCAAAATCACTATTCCGGTGAGATCCTACTTTCGATATACATGATGTAAAACACAAGTAGATTAAATGTGATATAATAATACTGATAAATATTACAAGACAAATCTGATTATTATTATAATTATATAGTTCATACATTTCTACAGAATTACCGTAAGTAGCGAATTAAGTCATAGCAAGATCATTATGTTATGCACTAATATTTTTACGATTAAGGCTTTGGTAATTGCTTATACAATGAAGACTTGAAACAAAATGTTGAAAGAATTACACGCAGAACTACCCAATGTCTGTTTATGACATATTACTTGTGGCTCAGAGTTTTGGATGCAATCGAGTTCACTGATTAGAAAGACCTCAAAGTATGCTCAACTGTAATTTAAATAATTAAGACTGACATTGATTTATATTCTGTTTTGATGAAAATTGGTCTCTTATGTTGACACCGACTTCAAGATATTTTAGAACAAAATAAGTACAAGTGATTTGTTTTTAGAGTTCGTTTTGGTTATTATTTTATAATTAATGACTCAAAACAACAAACACTCTGGAGAAAACAAACGGATATAGGTACGAGTACATTAGTTTATGCTATTACTTCGAATTTTTATGTGGTATATTAATGTTATTTCTAAGAATATTTCGAAAACGTGAGTATTTCAGAAAGGAATATAAACTTAAATATGGAACTCTAACCTTTAATAAATAGTTTAAACTATGTTTCTCATTAGGACGGCTAAGGTACCTACATAAATAAATTCCAATGATTTTAGTTTATAGACTATAAAATTTTAGTGCTCTTAAATATTACTAAATTATGGCTGTGAGGCAAGCACAATCAGCATTGTTCAAAATAGTCGGCAACAATGTAGCAACCGTGGTGCTGGGTATTGATCCAGTACTAGAGGACCAGGACTAAGGGACATGTGGAGAAAATCCTGGAATCACACATCAGTGCATTGTCTAAAGGTTAATTTTTACTGAACTACGAACATCTATTCTGATGCTCGCCTATCTTATACAACATGTTTTCAACTAGCTATGCGTAACTTAGTTGTCTGTAGTTGTCAAACTATCTGGAAGTTGAGAACACCTTATCTCTAGGAGGTAGAGGCGAAAGTAGCTTGCTTCTAACTTTCCAAGTTGCGATCTATGAATTGTAGAAGACGCCCATTCTGATCTGCGGTCGACGTTTGCACAAAGCTTGCTTGGAGCTAGTGCTGTCTTGTGAGCTGTCCGACATCCAGGGACTTTGTCCTGAAGAATTCCGGACTTTTCTTTTGCGAAGGCTCTCCGTGGGTCCCAGAGTGGGTCGCAGCAGCTGTTTGAACCTAAAGGGTCCCTCCGTGTAGTCGTCGTCGGAGCTGAAGATGGGCGTGGCGAGGATTTCGGGCGAGTTCCGTAGGATCTTCCGCAAGTCGGACTCAGGGTCGTGGGTAGGGTTGTACGCCAGCCGCGGTGGAGGATCTGATTTCTGAGACTTTCGCACTAGCTCGTTGATTTTGTTGCTGTCGGGAGAAATAATTTATATTAGTATTCACAAATATAATTGATATAAATAACTCACTTACGCTTGCTTATGAATTAACGCAGTACCGTTGTCTGTATCATCGATCAAAACGTAATTGGTTCTGAAATTAGCTCTACATTTTAGTCGAGATGGCAATGCACCATCACTGTCGTAGTAGTGACTTCAATGCTGTAATTCTAAACTACCTAATGTCTACATTTTAAACAGATATAGAACGTGGTTACTAATAGAAAATTACACTGAGGACTGTTGAAAACCTGTCAATAGTCTCAACAGTCAGTGTATTTGTCCATTAGAATGTAACAACTACTGAATTGTTTTATTACCTACTTGCTAATGAAAACATACACTGATTGATATCAATTATACTATGAAGGGATGACATATCGTTCGGGATATCGTTTTGGACATCTTTTTTCGCTCAAACTACATCTATCTTAAGCTCTATCTATCCTACAACAGTTAGGATCCATACCCTTGGTGTCTGCTGTCCACAAGGAGCGACGCATGCGACAGAATGAAAGCGATTAGTTTCGTTCAGGGCCAGAATCTGGGGTCGTTTAATTCCCTGTAGTCTCTGGGGCTCCTGTAATCCCTTTGATCTTTGGGGTCCCTGTGATCCACAGGACGCCTATGATTTATAGGGTCCATCCTGTGATCACTGGGGTTTCCGAGATTTATAGGACCCCCATGATCTATGAAGCTTTTGTGAGCCATAGGTCCCCTGTGATCCATAGGACCCCTCTGATCCACAGAGCCCCTGTAATCGTTAAGGTTCTTATGATTCATAAGGCCATTGTAATCCATAACGCCCCGATAATCCTTAGGGCCCTTTTGATCCATATTGCTGCTGTGATCTAGAGCCTCTCTTTGATTGATATCCCTGTGATCCGCGTCGTATCGTTCGTACCTGACTAGTCCGCCACACTGTCGGCTGCAAGGCAGGTTGCTCTGCCAGTGGTTCGCCTGAGCATGTCTGTCATCCTGGTATGCGTGGCCGTTGCTTGTGGGTTGGTATCTGTGCGAAATGGAAATAATACTATCAATTGGAAGACGCGGAATTGAAAAGGTAAGCCGATGATCTTGTGAGAGTCGCAGGAATCCGATGGATGTGAGACACTGCGAGTCGTCGAGTCATTGTGGCTATAGTTGGGGGAGGGGGAGGTCTATGTTCAGCAGTGGACGACTTTCAGCTGAAATGATATTGTTGTAATGCCTTCCAATGTCCTTGTTGGTCTGTAAACTTTTAACAACGAATGTCAAATCGTCACAATAGATACTATTCGAAAAACTTTTTCATGCCCGTTAGAAATATAGAACAGTTACACAAACGGCATTTACATACAATGCTGACTTTTATCGTAACAAAAAAGCTGTGAACATTTGAAGATCTGGTTTTTCCAACACCTGAAAATTCTACAATTCGTTTGTAACACATTTTTATGTTGGTAATAAAACCAGATTGTGGGATGAAACAAACGGACAAAATATTTAGCAACCTGAATCAATACCTAGTACAATAATAGATACACATTTGTGTGCTATGATTTCTCCCACGCCAATGACTTGTGTCCGCTGAGGCTGAGATAGAACGCCCTGGCAGATATTCCTTTGAGAGGATTTGTTCATTCATTCTCGTAGCCCGATGAGATGGCCCAACTGGAGAGAGACCCAACGCAAAACCGTTGGGTTATTTCATTACATACATGACGTGGTGTCATATTATACTACCAACTTCCAAATGCCGAACTGCCACTGAGAGTTACCTAGGTAATTAACACTTAGACCTATCTGGGAATCCCAGGATCCTACGCTCAGGACCAATGGCGAAGTGTCATTGAATACTAAATACACAAAGTAGGTGCTAAAGTATAGTGTAAGTCAACAAACCTGGGGTTTTTGATCTCCATATCTTTCTTACATATCAACGGTTCGTCCCAAGGTCTAGCGGGACTCTCGAGGAACTCTGGCGACGGACTGCGCCAGTTCCATTATAGTAAGCATGAACAATAACATATAAAATATCTTAGTCTTTGCAACTTATTTTTAACCTGAAAAGAAAACTTGCGGATCTAATAAACTATGTTATTGCTGGTAATCCCTACCGCATTTGTCTGTGTGTTCGCGATTAACTAAAAAACTACTGACCGGATTTCCAAGCGGTTTTCAAGAATAGACAGAGTAATTTTACGAGGAAGCTTGATGTCTACAATACATGCATATTATAGTAGAAAAAAAGCCGTGAATTTAAATGTTATTTAATACACTTTTGAAGTTGGAGCGGGTCGCTAGTACCTACCAATTTATGATTATTTAAATAAAAAAAAAACAGTAGATTTAGCAACGAGCAAGAACGCAAATTCTAAAAAGCCAAAGTCGTTTAATCATGTTGGATGGATAATTAATAAAAAATAAACATTCTCATCCCCGAAAGCGCGTATTCTCTTTATAGCGTTTTTATTGCTTTCGAAGCTAAAAACTCCGATTGATGTGAAATATTGAGTACACATTACGACTGTCTGATCGTCAATAAACTTAAAGCGTGACGCAATCCTGTAATTGTCTGGCTATTCATTTCTTGCCACTGTTCTGGATGGAAAATAACAATTGAAAATAAACGCAACGGTTTTTTTTAATGCTTCAATCTACATCACCTTTATATATATATATTTTAAAGACGTTGTTTCACACCTAGATATTAATTCCTGTATTGTAGTTGCGTTCAAAATTATATGTAAGCTCACATAAACAATACACTCAAGCGCGGAACAACCATCTGTAGGCCATACAACTGTTTGTTCCGAGCGGGAATCGAAATCGCGACACGCAGTGCAGCGACCAATTTTGCTCAACCATTGTGCCAACTGCGCTGTTAATAAGGGATATCATTTATCACGGATCATGAAATGAAATATCGTCATCGTGAACAGTCCAGCGAGAGCGCGCGTTTCTAAGTAGAGATCAAAGATTTTATATATCCTACTAGAGTACTAGGATATATAACATCTTTGGTAGAGATTCAGAAAAACTTTAATAAATATTCCATTTTTTGACGGATTTTAGTAGTTTAAACATTTTTATGCTGAGTAAATTATTACAATACGATGTGTTTAATAAAATTTGTGATTGATCGTCATTACCTGGACAGTCTGGAAAATGTCCTAGAATAAAAAAATCGAAGACATATGACATCCACCAACACGCACTGGGCCCACGTGGTGGATTTAGGCCCATTCCCTCTCCTAGAGAGGAGACCTCAGTCTCAATAGTGGGAACATTATAAGGACTATGCTATGCTTGCTACCGTAGACGCTAGACAGTCCGCTGGCGTCTCGCTCCATCTGCGTGGGCTGGCCACGCAAGATGGCGGGCACCAGCGTGAAGCCGGGCGGCTGGCGGTACTGGTCGGCGCGCTGCACGTCCGCCAGCCGGGCGCAGGGCTTTTTGCGCCGCAGGTTCTTGTACACTTCTTGGTTATCATTACCTGGACAGTCTGCTGGCGTCTCGCTCCAGCTGCGTGGGCTGGCCGCGCACGATGGCTGGCACCAGCGTGAAGCCGGGCGGCTGGCGGTACTGGTCGGCGCGCTGCACGTCCGCCAGCCGGGCGCCGGGCTTGTTGCGCCGCAGGTTCTTGTGCACTTCTTGGTTCTTGTTGTGCACCTGGTGGATAAACGGGCAATGTAGCACAATAGGAAATATTCATGTATTTTTTATTTGCTAATTTAAATCATTGTTAGCTTTTAAAACTCGTTAATATTTAGTTTATTAAAAACAAAATGTGAAAGAGTTTTTGAAATATCTTCCTGAACAACGAAATTATAAATGGGAATATACGTACAAGTTTTTTATTTGCTAAGTTAATTTTAGCTTTGATAAACGAAATATGAAACAGTTTTTGAAATACCTCCTGAATAACGAAGTTATAAAGCTTCAAAGCTGCTAATGAGAATGAAAAGTCCTACGTGTTTGTATATTTATTGATAAACTGGATAGATAACAATAGTACATTTTAATATAAATGTAGAAAGTTTGTCATTGCGACCGAGGCGGAGTTCACCTGAGCCGCAGGCGAGGGTATTATGAAGCCGAGTGCTGCCATCACTTATAGTATCAGACTAGGTGCGCGTTAACCCCCGCGAGTCGCGCATTGATCTCTTTTTATTTATTCCCTTGTAAGTATATTGATTCCGTATATTGAAAATCTATAATGCCCTCACCTACGGCTCTGGCGAATTCCACCTCGGTTGCAATGACAAACTTTCTCTACTTGTATCAAAACGTACTATTTTCATATATATTCCCTATTAGTCAGCTACAGGCCTGTGTATTGAATGCTGGAGTGTTACCTGGTCAGCAAACGCGTGCAGCTGTTCGGCGCGCTCCTGCACGGAGTAGTGCTGCATGAGGCGCGGCGCAGGCGGCGCTGCGTGCGCGGGTGGGGGCGGCGCCGCGCCCGCTGCACGCAGACGCCGCGCCGTGTAGCCGCGGAAGTCTGCGGGGACAACCATGACACTTTCGGACACACTCATGAACTACAGTAGATACCAGTACCCTTAGCCAAGTTGCTAATCTACAATAGTTAACGCTAGTAGAAGGCTTCAAATGTACGGGAATGACGTCATCTCAACGCTTAGTCACGAGGTCAGAACAAAAGAATTTGTCGCAAAGCGTTCGACGAAATCGAAACAGTTGTAACTTAGCTAGAGGGATAGGTCTAAATAAGGACCAGAGGCCCTTTTTTACGGTGGAAAAATCATCCAATGACATCCCCCGCTCTTGAGCGGAGTGGCAGATAGAGTCAGACTTTTACTGACTAAAACCCACTCTTTTTCCCTCTTTGCCATTGTTCCAGGGCTCAAGGAGTTGTCAGCGACAGGAGGGGCCCAGATGGGTCGTAGCCTACTGGGGCCAGGGTTATCTGAAAGGAACTCGAGCCCCGGTATGAAGGCTAGAAGGAACGGGGTGGGTTCTTAGTCAGTAAGAGTCTGACACTATCTCCCGTTCGACCCAAGAGCATGGGTTGTCTTTGGATGATTTTTGCCCACCAAAAAAAAAGGTTATGTTGGTAATCTTGGTTCTCTTGCATACATTTTCAGTTTTAATTGGATAAGGCTTCTGATGAGGCACATTGTGAGTAAAATCTGCGGTTAGATTATAACACCAAGGCTAGAGGACTAAAACTGATTTAAACGGATTATTACTCATACTAATTTCAATATCGTCCTTTGAAATAAATCAAAACATCTTCTTCCTCTTTCTTATTATCATAACGATACTTACGACTTTGTATCACAACAGCAGCCTTATTAGTATCAATGTTCTCTTTGTTACCGGAGATAGTTTCATTGGTGTCGCTCTCGTCTGACGTCATGCGCCTCAAGACCTTCGCTTTCATCAGAGCTTTGTTCTTGCTAGGGACACCTGGGAAAGCGAAAAAATCATAAAATTAGTTATTCGTTCAGATTTCTACAGGTTTGTGGGAAGTCATGTTTGGCATGCCTAAGAAATTAATTTGAGAACATGTCATGGTACAGACGTCAAACACCACGAGCCCTTTACGAACCAGTCTCTTTAATTAAATGAAAATCTGGTTCCTAGCAATGGAAATAACCTAAGCTATGTATGTTATGTGATATATTCGCTTAATTTTATCTGGAGACCCTAGTCAGTATGTATATACATAGTACGAGTACATCTTCCTATAGCTTTTTCTAGTTACCTCTTAGAACTATCTGGCTAGCCGTGTCTGTCTTTCCTGTAGCCCCTGCATCGGTTTTACATCAGTCAGCTGTGCTCGTGTCACTGTGACGTGATGCCTGCTATCACATAGTGTTACAACTTACCCGACACGTGTTTTTTCCTCTGGCTGTCTTGCTCCATCTGCAACTCTCTGGTTAGCTGTATCGGTTTTTCATGCAGCCCCTGCCGTCACTTGCCCGTCAGTCAGCTGCACACGTGTCATTATAGCGTGTCAAGGAATACAGCCTTGTGTTACAATTTATCCAATACATGTTGTTTCCTCTGGCCATCCTGCTCCATCCTGAACTCTCGCTAGCTGTTTTGTCTCTCTTGCAACCGCTGCAGTACCTTACGAGTCAGCTAGTCACGCACGTGTCACTGTAGCGCGTTGACGGATATAGCCCTGTGTGACAATTAGTTACCCGACTTGTGTAGTTGCCTCTGGCCATCCTGTTCCATCCTGAACTCTGGCTAGCTGTCTCTGTCTCTCTTGCAACCGCTGCAGGTTCTTGCAAGTCAGCTAGCAGCGCTTCTGTTACTATAGTTTATTTAGGGATATCGCCTGGTGTGATAGTGTCATATCTTACCCGATTTGTGTTGTTTGCTCTAGCTATCTTGCTCCCTCTGGAACTCTCTGGCTAGCTGCCTGTCTCTCTTGCAACCGCTGCAGTTTCTTGCAAGTCAGCTAGTCACTTTCTTGTCACTGTAGCTTCTTGAGGGATATCGCCTAGTGTTACAACTTACCCGGCTTGTGTTGTTTCCTCTGGCTTTCTTGCTCCATCTGGAACTCTATGACTAGCTGTCTCTGTCTCTCTTGCAACCACTGCAGTTTCTTGCGAGTCAGCTAGCCGCGCCCGTGACACTGTAGTTTCTTGAGGGATATCGCCTATTGTTACAACTTACCCGACTTGTGTTGTTTCCTCTGGCTTTCTTGCTCCATCTGGAACTCTCTGGCTAGCTGCCTCTGTCTCTCCTGTAACCCTTGCAGACGCTTGCGCGTCAGCCAGCCCCGCACATGTCGCTGTAGCGTGAGGACTGATATCGCCATCTGCGCTTTCAATCGCTGGTAAGTTCGCCGCGCGAGCCAACCTCGTACACATGCTTGAACTAGCACTACTTTTCTTATCTGAAAAATAATGTTATCATTGAGTAAACTATAGAATCGATTTTTCAAATATACGATGATGAAGGAAAAAAATATATTTTAATTACAAAATAGTAACTAAAGGTCGGATAGTATATTTGAGTCAAATTACTCTTTAAAAAAACGGTAACGTTTTTACCTGCTCCTCGTAAATCCTGGCAAGGACTTCGACGTGGTAGTATTTCAAGAAGACTTTAGATTTGCCGAGCGCCCAGCCGTCCATCTTAAGCCTTAACAGTAGTAGTCGACAGGAGTCACGGTTGGGCTTCATTTGTTCGTCATAACTGAACGCCAAGAAACCATACCTGAAAACAAAAATAACCATTTGCATATAGGAGATACACAACTAACACAACATAGTACACAATAAATATAATATGTAATACAAACAACAACAAATAAATATAACAGCCGCGTGCCAGATAAAAGAATCTTGCAAAAATTTGACGAGTTACACGAAAATACTTGCCTCTTCAAAAACTCTTCAAACGCAAGTCGGTGCGAAAATCCAGTTTGTCTTATCCTAATTGTCTCTAAGACTCCCGTGTATCGAAGTTGTTTCAATATTTTCGTTGAATCGAAGTGTTTCGGAGAGCGCGTGTCGTTCGGTTTGAGACATCGCACGAACTGAGGGGTGCCGCTCACCATCTTCTGAAGGAGCTCCATCAGGGAGTATCTGAAGTACGTGGAGACGGTCTGTTGAGCTCGAGACTGGGAAGCGAGTCCTCGACTGTTGAAGCGCTCCTGAAAATATTGATTTTATCATCATAAACTTTTTCGTCTTAAACCTCTAAAATTGAAAGAATTTTTAATAATCGACATCAAAAATGCTTTGTTGACATGGTTTGTTCTATAACTAATCGTCGCAACTTCGCAACATCTTTGCGCAAACTAGTACTATATTATTTGAAAATAATAAACTAATAAAAACAATCAAGTAAGTACCCTAATATCACTTGACGTTGGACTTTCTAAGCTTCTTGAATCCATGACGTCTCCTTGCAGTGGGGAATACAGATTCCCAGTTTTAGTGATGGGACACTGGAACAGGAACCTGATGATGTCGTACTGGCTCTGCCTCATCAACTGGACGACTTCGGGAGGCAGGAAGTTGCGGTTCTTCTCCAAGAAGCCGTCGGCCTGGTACACCACGCGGCCAGCGAAGTGGTGCACGGCAAAGCAGATAGCGTCCGACTTCGGACGGACGTAGTATTTGCTCTTTATGTTGTTGTGGAATTTTTCTGTAAACAGTGTATATAATTAGATCGCATTGCTATGCTGTACATTGAAATTTAGTTATCCTGTCAGCTAAGGGTTTAAAGAATCAAACTAAAAAGTTTTAAAATGAGTTTTAACATTAATGACCTATAATAATACGGTTCGGTCAACCAATCTCAATGATAAATTGTGCATTTACATTGACAAAGCTAATTGTAGCGACCGTACAGCCACATGAGTAACGTCACCAATTGTAATGTAAGCATTATTCATAGGAAATGTACAGGCGACGCCGGTAAAAGCCAGTCGTACCATCAAGTGCGATTTTGTAATGTGCTAAAGATTTAACTTCAACAATTACCAATGAGAGTCCTATCAGTAGACCTCGGGAAACGACTCTCCTCATCCAACAGCGCCAACATGCCCATAGGCCTGGATAACAGCATGTCCAAGACCGGCCTGTTGTCAGAGAACTCCACCAGGTCGACAGGAACGCCTTCCGCCATATACTCCTGCTGCTCCCACGTGAAGATGTGCTGGTTAAAGTAATACTGGATCTGCTCGTTAGCGATGTTGATGCAGAGTTGCTCGAAAGAGTTGTTGTTGAAGTTCTCGAAGCCGAAGATGTCGAGGATACCAATGGAGAGTTGTTCGTTTCTGTAAATATACAATGACATGGGTAGATAGTATTAACGTAGTAGGCTCATGTAACGTATACCTATCACAGTTATATCATAGATTAAACAATACTACCTAATATAAAAGCGAAGCTTTGTGAATGGGTGTGTGTGCCTGGATTCGGATGAAACTAGGTACATGTACCACACCACATACTTTTTATCTCGGCAGTATATTCCCTTGGGATAATTTTCTAATTTCACATGAGCGGTAAGCTGAGAATCTTAAAAAAAAAATCATAGGATTTTGGGGGCGGGATGATTCGGACGCGTACCACGAGGACTGGTTAGAGACGGCGCAGGAGAGGAAAGTTTGGAAGGACTTGGGAGGCCTTTGCCTAGCAGTAAGACAGTAATAGCTAGTAAAAAAAAGTTTTTTTTTTTACTAAAGAGTTAGATATGTCGATCCAGTTCAGCCATTTACAGTAAAAATAAAATAGTAACTTTAAGTTACATTTTACAGATGGGTAGATTTTTTACAGGTGGTATTCGCAGTTCTGGATGAGTACCTGCATATTCTAAATTACTAATTCAATTTGTATGTGAATGTTTGGTGTAAAAATACTTACACATTAGGTCTATTCTGGCAGAGTAGTGCATTGATTCTCTCGACGATTCTGTCGAAGGCTCGGGCGTAGAGTCCCCTCGCGGTGGCGTCCCTGGCCACGGCGGCCTCGGAGGGCGACGAGTGGCGCGCGATGGTCTCGCCGCGCGCCACCACGCTGCTGCTGGTAAGGCACTCGCGCAGGTCCACGGTCTCCACGCCGAGCAGACAGGACGCTGGGGAATCATGACTTTGTTTTTAAAAAAAAACCGTAGGAAAGAATAATCTAGTGAGTGGTGATTCACTCATTGTGTTAATACGAGTAGTAGAACGTCGAAATCATAAATTGGTATAATTAAAATTAAGACCAAATTAAATTATTGTAGTCTCCGCACTTGTATTTTCTGCTGTGCTCCTTATTTTGTCCAATCCTCCCGTCAAAAATATCGTAGGACATTGGCCCCAAACTTTAGTCATGTCAAGACCAGAGCGTCATTCATAAAGTCTGTGACTGATTAGAAACGTAACGGTGTCAGGACTGACGTGTGTGTATGAACCGTAGACACAAACACGTAACACGAGGACAGTCAATAACCTTTAACGCCGTCTAAACACAAAAAATAAACATCCAAACAAAAACCTCCTATCTCTAGCATCTGTAAAAGTTAAACGGTGTCCCATCATTATAAAGTCGTAATCTGAGGCCGTATTAAGAGTATAATGCCATCATGTTACCGTAACGAAAAAGAGACAGAGCTATAACTGATCTTAAAGTAATCATGTTGTATTGTGATATCAATAATTAAGATATTTGCAGGAGAACTAAAGTTGCCTAACATAGCACAAAGAATTGCCAAACTTAAGTGGCAATGGGCAGGGCACATTGCTCGGAGAGATGGCCGTTGAGGCCGAAAGGTTCTGGTGTGGTGAATGCCTCCAACAAGGTGGACTCATGACCTGGTGAAGGTTGCGGGAAACCGATAAATACGAGACGCACAGGATCGTTCGTTGTAACGACACTTGGGGAAGGTCTATATCCAAGAGTGGACGTATATCGGCTGAAATGATGTAGGTGTATAAAATCAACTAAAGACCAAGATTATCGAATGTGTGTGGCAAGAGAGAAAGAACTCCTATGATTCGCTGATCAGACCAGCTAATTTTGTTTAACATAAGCGCCACAGAAGCAGTGCAAGTTGCTCAAAGTGAAAAAACATAATCATGGATAAAGTTCTGAAATCATGATGTCATAAACCCCAGCATTGAAGAAAAGACGCGATGACGGGGAACTCACCTCTGTGCAGCGGTGCGGTGTCGATGATGGTAGCTTTGTTATCCGTATTATCCTCGCCAGCTGTTTCCCCGAACTCGATGTCGCCGAGGTGAAGGATTGCTGCTAACATCTTGTAGATGACCAATACCTCTTCTTCTTGGAAGCCGACCACCTGGGAATTTTTATTTTTATTGGTTGGTATTTCAATGTCACAATAAATGTGTAAAAAACTTTTTTTTCCTTCTTCTTTATAGTAATTTAATACTTTCTGACCGCGTTTTCGAATTCGTGAGAAATGATTTATTATTCCAAGGCAACATACTATCGAAATAAACAGTATCATGTTCTAATTAGATCATGGTCTACTCGTGTGCAAAGCTTTATATGAATCCGTTCAGCTGTTTGCAATTTGACAAAGTTCAATAAACTGCAATGGTCGATTTTCGCAAATACCGATTTCTAAACTTAATAATGCTCGCCTTTATTTAATTTATTTAGTTTTTAGCGTATGGGCGCTCAAAACTAAATTAAATTAAAAAAGGCGAGCTCCGCGCCATCTAGCGAGAAAATAATCTTCACTTTGTAGTTTGAAATCTAAATAAATGTGACAAACAAAATTTAAAGGCATTTTGCACTTCTAGTAGCTAGTACCTATATTGCTCATCGATATGACGCCACGCTACAACGTAATTCAGATTATGGAACTATCCTCATCTTTGGTTCTCTAAAATGCTGCGTAATGATGACTCAAATTATGAATATCAAAATAAAATTCACAAACCTAAAAATGACAGACGTAGATTACCTTAAAAGCTTGGTTGAGCTGTCTCCAGCGATGCACGTTGTGCTCCCTATGGGTCACGGACAGAGGCTGCAGGTAGCGATGTCTGGACTTCAGTTGCTCGTCCAGGTAGAACTTCCTCCAGCGGCCCTCACTCTCCAAGCCGTCGTATAGATAGTAGAACACGTGAAAGTTACTTTCACCCCTGAAAATGGAAGATTTGGAACATTTCAACCCACTCACATCCAAATAAAAACAAGGGAAATTAGCAAAAGTAACTGGAGTAACATCACTACACGCCACTGCATTTGGATTTAAAGAACATAGGTATGCCTCGATTAAACAGGTGAAAATATTAGTCTCGAAGCAAACATTTATTTAGCCCATATCAATTTACAAGATTTTATTTTATGCTTATTACTCATCGAACACTCGTATTCAAATCTCGGTCAATTGGCTCTTACAATACACTCGGAAGTTTTTGCGGGTCACTATAGAAAGCTGCACTTGAAAGAAATAAACTACGTAAATATATACTTACAAGGCTTGATGTACCACTCTGGACTGTTCAAGAAGATACACCGAGATTCTAGCGCCGGATATCCGACCAACTCTCATCATAGACAAATCTAGATATTTGCCGAAACGAGAACTGTTGGCGTTGATGCCCGTGCGAGCGTTGCCAAATGCTTCCATTATTGGATTCACTTGTAAGATTTTTTCTTCCAAGTTACGGTTCTGGGTCTAGAATAATTAAATAGAACTATTAATAATAGTGTTGGAAGATAGGGTCATTTTTGTGACATGCAAATGACCAGCAAAAATAACCCACTCTACAAGGTGTAAGGGACAGCCCTCCGCAAACTTTAAGGGCTTGCTCGGTAGTTTCTTTTTCAGGAAACGAACAAAATAAAATCAGCCTCACCATACAAAATTATAAACGTGATTGGACAGTTTTTATGGAAAGGCCGATTTTTGTTACCGACCTTAGAATCAAATTTTACCATTAGATGCAGTCGAACGTGTGAACAGTTTTGCAAATTCTTTATTTTTACCTGTGAAATTGAAACAGTACTTACCTTCGACAGAAACACAAGTTGCTTCAACAAAAGGTTAGCAGACTCTGTCTTGCCTGCTCCACTCTCCCCAGATATGACGATGGCCTGGTGGAGCTTCTGATGCATCAGCGCCTGGTGGGCGGCGTCCGCAACCGCGTAGATGTGCGGCGGATTATCCGACCGACACCGGCCCTGGTATATCTGTTGAGTCTAGAACAATTAGAATAATACACATAATAATCGATAGAGAAGCAACTAAGCTAAGTATAACGGGATATGTGCAGTTCATTGGAACTGTGCCCACAGAGAATTAAACCTCATATATGGGCATTTCCTTTATTTCCAGGCGGTTGATATCATAATCGATTACAGTTCCAACAGTTACAATAAAGAATGACGTGACTAAAAATCCCGTTTTCACATTTTAACAACACGCAAACAGCAAAGCAAAACACCGCTAGGTAACCCACACATTAATAATAAAGTCCAAATGCGTGAGGACGAATTAATTAAACACCTTCGCTCTGGCCAAAAGAGCGTAATTTTTTTAATGTTGTGGTTACTTTTTGGTGTCATAAAAATTACCTTTGTGGTGTAAATTCCCACATCAGTAAATGGGTTTACGGCGACAAGAATGTCTCCTATATAGGTGTAGATCTGGTTCTGCGTGTATCTCTTCTGCAGTTGGTCAACAATGGCGTCTTCAGTCAGCACTTCTAGGGTCGCCAGATCATCGGTGTACATTTTCTCCGGTCGCGCTTTTCGATGAGATTTGAGTTTCCCTCTCTTGGTCGTGGCTTCAGGCGCGCGAGAGCCGCGCCCTTCAGCTCTCTGTCGTTTTATCTCCGCTTGAAGCTCTTTACGGATCTACAAAAATTAATTAAACGTTAAATTGCATCACTCTTACCAAATTTATGTCGATCTACTTAAAATAATTATCAATTTTATCATTACCTTATCCTCAAAGCTACTGACGGCGAGTAGTAGAGGATGTTCCAAAAGTTCTCTCGCAAATGGTCTCTGATTCATGTCTTTTATTAAACAGTCTGCGATAAAGTCCACAAGTTGCGGTGAAAACATTTCAGGATGGGATAAAGATGGCGGTGGGTTCCGAGGTATTTGAAACAGTGCCCTCATAGGGTGCAGGCCCGACAGTGGCGGTTCACCTTCAGCTAGTTCTATAGCGGTTATGCCCACTGACCACACATCGCACCGGCAGTCATAAGATTCATCCAGCTGTTGTTCACATGCTATGACCTGCAACCGAAAACAATTCCAACATGACCTTAAACCGTCACTATACTACGATTATTACCTACAGCCACTTTCAAAACGTCACTCGTATTGTGTTCGGGGTCACGAATATTGTTCGCATTATGTGGAACAGATAGATAATAAATAGCAAGTACTTTTGCAATTGTTGATATTTAAAAGAGTCGTTGACATTTTACCTCTGGAGCCATCCAGTATGGTGTACCAACTGATGTATTCCTTCTGGCAGCTGTAGCGGCCAAATGTGATGAAACACCAAAATCAACAAGTTTAACTTCACCATCTTCGGTGAGAAGAATGTTGTGCCCTTTAACGTCCCGATGCATGCAGCGGTGAGCGTGTAGATGTGTCAGGGCCCGTACAGTTCCTCGCAACACATACGCAAGTTGTGGTTCGGTGAGATTGCTACCGCGGGCCCGCATTCCCGCGCATAAATCAGTCACCGAACCGCCGGTACAGAGCTGTAAATACAAAGGTCATATTGATTTATGCCTTTCGCACAAAGCTCAGAATATGCAACCTATAAATAAAACGTAAACCAACCTCCATGACAAACCATATTTGGTCGTCATCCGAACACACGCCGCGTTTTAAAAACAGACCGAAGAATTCAGGGATATTCCGATGGCCCGATAAGTCACGGAACACGAGGAACTCCTCTTCTATTTCTTCTATATTTTCTGTAATGTTTTCTAAAATCTGTAACGACAAATGAAATACTGTCAGAGTAATATTCAAAGCCGATGAGTTCATATTGTGCACATAGATTGGTATCCAGTGAAGTTATTGTGTTCCAAACGAGAGGCGGCAAAGCCATGCCATGTCATGTATTGTTTAGCGGCCTTGACATCAATACTACATTTGAGATAACATCTATGCAATCAATTACATACGTATGCTAACAATACCTCCATAAAAAACATCGGCCTATTCTGTATACACAACGTTCTCATACATGGTATATTTTACTTTGTTACTTATACGATTACACCAATATGTTATTATAATTTGCTTTCCAAAACTTCATAATTGCAGTCATTACGTGCTTAATTTAAAGAGGTGCAATTATGAGCAGTTATCAAATAAAATTAATCGGTATATTACTGTAATCTTTATACACGTTAAAGTATTTAACATCTACGTCTTATTTACATTGAATAACTAAAAATTTAATAATCTAAGTTGTTAATAAACGAAAACTTGTAGGGCTAGTATGTATGAGTGCGAGGCGGTTTCTCTCGGATTTCACCCGTGCGAACAGTTTACGAGTGCATGCCCTATAAATGTTGTTGACCTTAGTCGTGCACGTACTAAAATAATATGTGGAAATAATAGTAGGCACTGCGGTATTCTAGACGATAGCTTTTAAATGACGTCAGCTCATGTGCAAACTTGAGATAAGGTTAACAACTTTTATGGTGACTAATACTGACTGGTGTCGGTCTAGGTCTGATAAAAAAAAACTAAAAAACATACTTCCTGGATTTGACACATTTCAGATAACATGTTTAACAGGTAGATTGTATAATATCTGAGATGCTATTTAGATATATAAAATTGACCTAGACCAAGGTTAGAACAATCATAACAAATGATAAGATGGCACAGGTATTTTTATATAAATGTTTCATTAGTGACTCATCAAATAAACGCTAGCAGATCTTGACCGCTACCCGTCTGACGGTCTTCTTGACCTTAGTGCACTAAGTGCCCTCTCTCAGGCTTAGATTGACCCTGACGGAAGGACTGTCGCCTGCATCGAATAGTAAGCTAAACTACCAAACATATTCAGTTGTTCCATCAGGTCCATTTGAACAGATAAAAAAAAATCCATACGATAACGATCCGAGACTATTACAAATTGAGGTATTAGAAGCAAATTATATATTGAAACTAAATCTGACGTTTTGACTTTACCCAACAATCAGTATGAACTAGTTTGAACTATTTTGTTCAGGCCACGTCACCATGTGTGTTCGTAATACTTTTATTTCTTTGTTCCTAGACCTACAGACCTTAACTGCGACCCGCCGGCCGGTCTTCTTGTCCCTGGCGCAGTAGACCTCCCCATATGTGCCCTCTCCGATGAGCTCCTGCAGAGTGAACCGGTCCCGAGGATCTGCTGCCCGGTCCAGTTCCACGTGCTGTGAGAGCCCGCGGTATGCCACGTCGCTGCGCATGGCTCAGCACTCGCATTGAGACACCATCTGGAAAAGAAAAATGAGATGTCAGAAAGGCGACTTGTTTAACGGCAAGTGTTCTGTCGTAGATCGGCGGAGAAGTAATGGGCATAAACAAACACTCAGAGAATCCCAAATACCAAGAAACCCAGAAAATAACTGGCAGTATGAGCTAGACCAGGACGCCTTCGTCCGCGGTCACAGTAGACCGACAGTAGGTATCTTACCCTGCAGTTGGTTACCCCAGGCTTAAAACCATATAATAATAAATTATGAGATATGAGAATCATTTATTTTAAATATTAAGGATATTAAAAACGCTATCAGACCGAAACTGAAGCAATAGTACTAACTTACTTAGCTAGGGTAATGAAGCGAATTTAATCGAGTTCGGATATTCGAAAAGTTTCATCAACATCCTGTCAATGAAAATTAAAATTTATCTGCATATTTACACGCTACAGAAAAGTTTCTTAAGAGATCTAATTGATGATAAGTAATGTAACATGTCGACACCACTACTATTTCAATTCAATGCAGTTATGCACGGATGCCCAGTACTTTGGGATTTACCGATTGGTAAAACGAGGGGACTCTACTACCACATTATTAGAACTGATACTACACTATTAGACCTGATATAAGTGCCCATGTAGGCCTATATGAAATAAAATATTTTGACTTTGACTTTGACTTTGATAAGTTCTAACAATGTATTATTTGTGTTATAATGTTTTACCGATATTAGGAATAAATAAAAGCACCATGGTCGTGATGACATCAAGCCGTACGACAAATTCGTGTTTAAAAAAGTAAGTTATCGTTAAAAATTCTGATAAATGAGTAATGTATCGATTAAATAACATTATAGATATATACGAGTACGTCTAGCGTATACACGTCAGTAGATAAATGACTAACTAGTTCATAGCTATTGATTGCTGGTCACAATCGCGCTCATTCGTATCGTCACATATATCCACAAAATGCATCGTTATGATAAAAAGTATAGTAATTAGCACGTGAAACAGTTGAAACATCCGGTAAGAAATAACTGTACCGCGGCCGAACCGAACGCATCCGCACAACTTTATTGATTTCTAATAAAAATGAATACTATCTCACCCAACTCTTTTAATTATGGTTGAATATGACGTAGATGCAGATTAGTATAGATGCAACTTTCTATACACTTTTATTATGGATTGATTAAACATGAAACAACTAGAAAGTGAAATGTATAATATTCCTCCAATACTATAGATGTGATGCAGGCTTAGATAATATAACTATTATAATGTATTCTAATTTATGTTAATTCATCCGACTTGACGACAGACGAGATTATATCTATATGATAAGCGTATTTTTAAATACACCATTTATCTACTCGCATGCAGTCGAAACACGAGAGATATTTGCGACAATTTGTTGCTTACTAAAGAATACAGAGACAGTTTCTGAAAAAGGTAAGGAACAGCATTTATTATATGAATATACCGTTGCATGCGCCATTGCGTGGTGGAGTCATGCGTGCTTGGTTGGAGGAGTGCTTTGTGCACTTGTCAATAAACTTGCACAGCAACCATGTGACCATAAATGACATGACTATAACATATAATTTCATTCAGTGTTATAAAAACATTGCTGATATCGGCTTAGGTATGCAGTTATTGCATACGTTAACTCGATAATATTAAAGCCGTAGCCTTACTAAAATAACAAATAAAGTGAAGGACAATTATAACGGAAAACCAGGAAATATTTACGCATGTAAAATTAAATAAATGAACAAAATAATTTTATCAAATGTCATAAGAGTCATCACAGCATTGAAGTTGCAAGAAGATATAACAACGATTTCCGCAAAAGGTACAATCGTCAACTTTCAACATTTAATGCATTTGAGGAACTTGTCACACAATGTTGCCATATCGGTAACATTACGATGGTGTAATGAACATATAACTTTAGCTTCTTGTACATAAGTGTAGTGTCAAATTGGTGTCAACCTTGGTAAATTGCCAGTGTGTCGTAATTACCAGTAAAATGAGTCGACAATATTTGAATAGAGCCCACACAAACATTTAGGATTAGGCCAATTTGTACAGAGTAGTGACTTTGCATGTTCTACAAATAATACAGATGTATAATTCACCTGTATTCAAGTATTGTTATTATGACATATTTTCACCTACTTATTATGATTTGTCAATTTGAATGGCCGTGTGTAGCCGCAGCCCGATTACAATGAATAGCCCTGTTTACCGAAGATATGTGGACTGTGGAGATGTATTGTATATAGAGGTAGGTAAACTAAGTGACCGCGGTCTCCTGCGGTAGGCGTTGGTATGGCTTTATGACATCATGCATTACTTATAACATAGCCTGGTTTAACTAACGAGAGGAGATTATGAGAGCTTAGAATATATCCAGAAATGTCAACAAATTGAACAATAAACATGAATAACATAATTATTATCATTATATGGAAATATCCTGCATCGAGACCTATTTCCAAAATTTTATCTTCTTTTATAAGCAGACACTAGATAGTCTAGATTTTTGTATACTTTAGATAAATATACCGAAAAATATAAGGAAATCATTCGGATATTGTTACGGTTTAATATTTGAATAATTTTAATATGTGATTGTCTTTATTGTTGTAGCTTATTTACATAAGTTTTGATTAGACCGGTGCAGTTAGTTGTTGACTAGGTAGTTTATTTGTGTGGTAATTATCTTAAACCAGAAAATTAACTAATGACGTTATTGTTTTCAATGAAAATGAGTAATTCATCTCGTTTGTGAATAACATTATGAATTTAATTATGAACAACAAAACAGTATAATTACGGACCACTTGTTAATTTACAAACCATTTTCATGGCGTTAGCTTTGCTAGCAATTATTCTTAAGGTGGTGCATCACGACTCACATTTTTACTGTTTTTCATACAACCGCTCATAACTGATTATGACGTTATTACACACTTTTCATTAGATATTTTGGAAACACAGTATCTTGTGGATATTATCTAGGTTTCTAAAGAAACCAATTTCTAAATTTGTGTAAAACTAATCCAGTAAAAACCTCTGAAAATGTCCTATTTTGTATGAACTTAGACACTTCATAATTTGCCTAAAAATTAAAAAAGTCAAAAAAGTAATCCTCTAGAGACCTTGCAAATTTTATTAAAATTCTAAATGATGACAATTTTTTCCAAAAACTTTTAAGGGTTTAAAAAAAAACATCTATTTCCTGGAGCAAGTTTTGTGAAATTTTCGAGTAAATCTCGAAATTACCGAATACTAACAGAGTTTCCAGGCGTTATCTCTCTTTTTTTGCGTTGCCTTTTCGTCAAACATAGCGTTGGATTGCATTAAATGAAGTAACAAGCTTTTAAACCATTTTCGATGTTTACAATAAGCGAGTGGAGAAGGACCCTCTTAATAACTTAAATACAAATGTACATAAAACTAAGTACAGCAGTTTAGTAGAATAGAAAGACGTGACATCGATTTCATCAATACGAATGACTCATAAACGGCAAAGTAAGTCATCGACGCGAAACAAGGTGTCGTGGCACCAAAAGTGTCAATAAGTAATTTTTTGCATGATGAGATCGTATCGGCCGTTGATCCTAATCCGGTGTAAATTGCGTAATGTCAGCAATTAGTCAACACAACACATCATAAATGGACATTAAAATGTTTTCATGTAAAAAGAGGTCTCGCGCTGTGTGACTGACGGCAGCGACTGGAGCTACACTTTCACTGATTGTTTTTGTCACGAAGACAATGTTGCGACGGCCAGGCGAGCTCATTTTGTTAATTATAAGGTTTAACACAGTTGTCATACCTACTTGTCATGTTAACCACTACATCTAAGCTACGAACACACGGACAATCGACATGCACAAAACACACACTTTTATTTAGTAATCCAAAAATCAAATCAATTCTTCAAAGCGTTATCACACTACAAAATTATTGCTTGTATGCTATAAAGTAAAATAAGTGTCTCAGGGCATAAAATGAATAGAGTTGCAAACAAATAGTTTCTTGCTTGTATTTCTTCTGCGCTTACATTTCCGTGCACACCTACAGTTGGAAGTTACACTCGAGTAGTTACATATGTGAATATGAGTTTCAATTAATAGGAAATTAGCTGCATTAGCCACATTGCTTTCCGAGTTTCTCATTACGTTGTCGCAGGGACGCGTCACCCGTCGCATATTTCAACTCATTGTTTGTTTCGTTCCTGCATGTGAACAATAACATTATTACATTATTTCCAATCTCCTCTAAATCTAGTCCGTTTTTAATTGCAACTTATACAAGCATTAATTAATAAGAAGGAATTTCAGTATGTGTCCAACGATCTCAAGTCATGAGAGGGCAATGTGTTTCACATGACTATTTTAGAAGCAGCGTTCTCAGGTTCAATAGCGGGTATTGTATTTTAATAATAGCATTTCCTGTAGCCGCACTGCACTTTCTATTTTAATAGATTGCTTGTTAATTTAAGATCAATATATCTGTGTGTACTGTATCATAGTTCTGATACTTCAAACCTAACTCTCGACTACCCACATACAAATAATAACCTTGTGGACTCAATATTATTCTAAATAGGTTTGGAACGGTTCCTCGCGGGCAATAACGGTACAATATCCGATATGGTAGAAGGCAAGCCATAGAATACGTAAGAAGGAAATCTTTTGCCATCGCTAGTAATTGAGATTTCGATTCAGGGCATTTACTGATGATTTTATAAAACTGCTGACACTGCCAGTGAAACCAATGATATACGTATGCTAAACCCACATTTTACATATTATTTGAGATAATCTGAGCTCTTATAAATACATATCCTATGCTATTAAATGTTTACGATGAGTATCTCTTTGACGCATATACCATAACATAATTATTACACGTACATTAGATACAAGTCATTTCCTAAGCTTCGACTATAAAACAAATAATTTTCCATGGTTAAGCATGTGAAAGAGGTGTTGAAAATAATGACGTGCCAAGCCAATAATGACCGCCATTCTGTTGCGGGAATAAGAGCATTAAGTTTTGGTCCAATGGACGATGTAAGGCGATAGGCAATTTGAAATATTACCTCCAATAAGCGAGATAGTGAAGACCATTGCCGTGAACCGGCATTTCTTTTATAGTGTAGTGTAATCAATTTTATACTCGTAATTGTAGCGAAAGCGTTGAAGAAAATTTTGTTGATATTTTCGTTGAGTAGAATGTACTCCGTCTTATGATGGTTGCGTAGCTACACAAATAATTTAATACCTAGTTTACAAACTCGGTTTTAGAAAATCTAATTTTTAGCATTCATCTCATTCAATTAATATGATCTAACTCCAAAAGATTACTTCGTGAAGATATTCAACTAGTTACCGGATGATCTACTTATTGTTACAAATCTGATCAGATTATCATGTGACCTTTAGCCGATGCTAACAAAATGTAAGACAATGGATTTAGCTTTGTTGATTCAATATTGTAGTACAACGAAGCCTTATAGGTGCATAATGCAATCCTTTCATGGTATTATAGCGAACCTCATAATGCTCGGCCACGGTCGCCGGACGAACTGTCAGACGGGTGGCGTAACGCACACATGTAGGAATTCAAGCCTACAAAGTGCTGACACGTGCAAAATATAAGGTGACAAAGTACACACCAAGCAATATTATACCCACTGAGTTTTAAGGTGACAGAAATTACACCGTGACTACCTCAGTCTATAAAATGAGGACAGCGTAATTTATGTAATCATCGTTTATCTAACGTAAATTCCATTGGAAACTATTTAGTTGCCAATTTTAATTACAAGCTACATAAATTAATGATTGAGTGAGGACTTCATTAAAGCGATTGATTTTATTAATTCGTGCTCAGATAACTTTTACGTAAGCTGATAACTTTAAACCTGCCAAGAAAACTAATTTATTTTGCTACCGTTACATATACAGTTAACTTTTATATTGTTAAAGTTACATGTTTCCAGTACCACAATAATATGTTTACGACAAATCACAAGTAAAACTTACAAATTGAGATCACTGGTACTTGTGTAACGTGCAATATAGACACTTCGAGTTACCAAACTTCCTTGTTTGACAATCGCACCGGTAACATGATGCATGGAGTTCATATGTCAGAATACTTGCAGTTTGTTAGATATCAGTTACTTAACCAGAAGGAAATGAGCAGTGCTTTATCCATACTTATAATAAATCTGTAGAAGTGAAAATTCTGTTCATTGAAAATATTAAAAAAATAAATGGCAGGGGGTGTTACTAGACCGACACCGAACCCAAAAAAGTGATTAAAAAAAAAATTGTCTGTCTGTCTGTTCAGGCATCACGCAAAAACTACCGGTTCGATTACGATGAAACTTGGTATAATTATTCTTTAATATCCTGGACACCACACTGGGTACTTTTTATCCCGGAAAAATATATACAATAAAAAACAAACTTAATTTTGCGGTCCGTTCCCTAGACCCATTACTGTACCAACCGAAAATAATAAGTTTGTCGACGGTAACGTCACCTGCAGTGGAGTTAGGAGTAAGAGTAGGAGAAAGGGGAACTGTGTTACCCTGAATTTAACGCGGGCAAAAGCTAGTAACTAATAATTTCTTCTTTTGATTAAAGACTGGGTGAGCCATAAAAGAGCCATGCAGGTACTTCCCATGTCAAAACACTAGTAGTTAGTAGCGATAGAAAAGATAAACGGTACAAAGTTTGGTCGCTCAGCTGCGATAATAATACAACACTACCATTGTCTCGTAAGCGAGAGAAAGATTAATCAATAACATACACACAATAATCAATAACAATCGATCAAAAAAGGTAAACAGATCTCACCTACAATACAATATCTAGACCGATATATAAGTTTGCAATCAATAGCCCGAGACAATACAGCAAATAAAGCAGACATCATAAGTAAAATTAATGGAACTTTGAACAATAAAGGTGTACAAACATTTCTTGTGGGATGCTAAATTGATGAAAGAGACAAAAGATATGTGAACTTAATAGTATCAGTTTATTTCCGCATATAATTTATTATCGTTTACCTACTTACCAAAAAAACAAAAATGTTATCTTTTAGTAAAACATGAAACTCAAAATTAAAAATTCATGTTAAGTAATCTCTTATGATTTTCGTAATTTTAAGAATGATATTAACATGGTTTGGTTTCAACCGCTTTTCATATTTACAAGTACAAAATATGGCGAAACAAACACGCAAATTTTGAATATAAATTGCATTACTTACAAGAAATGAATACATATTATATGAAAACGTTTTACGATTTTTTAACTAATAAACTACTAATAAAACCTCTAAACCTCTTTAAAACGTGACAGTCGATGTGGAAGCTGGGGGATTCGATAAACGTGATGGTAAAATTATTCTTTTGTAGCCATGACGAGAAAGCAACGCTTTCTCGCAATAATCAACAGTAAATAATAGGCTTTGAATCAATCGTATTATAGAGAATAAAAGTAATCCACGTTTTAATTATTATGGTACTAATGTTGGGTTGATATAGGGTGGACTTATAGAAATGTGAAGATGGAACTAAAATGATGTGAAATCTTCACGTTTCTATTGAACCATGTCCCCCCATGTGATAATTAAATTTTACATCACGCCTTATAGCGTGAATTATCTTAAAGATTAATTTAAAGAATATATTTTTTAATTACTTATTTGGTCAACTATTTATTTTAAATATTTTTTTTTATTTCTTTTAAATAAATATTTACCTACTATATTTTCAATAATAAAAATGAAATATAACGCCTAAATAACAGGCCGGCCACAGAAAAATTAAATCTGGGCAAGTGCGAGTCGGACTCGCGCACTGATGGTTCCGTTCAAACTACAAGTCTCGAAGGTTTTTCCGAATTACAAAAAAAAAATTGTGGCTTAGGTAACAATAAAACTGTTTTCAGATTTATTCCTATACCTGTGCTATAAGACCTTGCTTTGTGCCAAATTTCAGTATCCTGGGTCGACGAGAAGTATCCTATCAATTTTGATATTTGAGACTATCAAAATATACGTTTTCGCCATATCTTTTTTAATCGTTAACTTAGAAGTTTGATTTTTCACAGCTTGAAAGGACTGCAGACCTGAGTATGTGGTTTTAATTTCAACTCGATACCTCTACGCATTCTTGAGATAAAGGGTATTGACAGACAGACAGTCGGACGGACAGCAAAGTGATGAATGTTCTTATAAGGGATCCGTTTTTTTTTTGAAGTTAGGTAGAGGAGGTAGGGTTCCGTACCCTAAAAAACAAAATTAAGTTACTTTCACCCCTGGGTAACAATATACTATTTCTCTTTTCCCGCCTCTTTTCAAAGTTGGCAATGAAATCTTTTTGGATGAACTAAAGTTCCACCATTAAAATGAGTTTAATGCAAAGATTTTATATATTCTACTAGAGTAGACTAGATTGACTACGAAGAAATATGACAGTCTCTAAAGTGTTCTTTATTCTCATTAGCATTAAGTTCATGTGTGTTATTGACACGCAAAAGGGAAAAATGGCCTGGAGCAGGACACTAAGATAAATCCTCTGTGTCCCTTTCTCACATACTACCAGAAAAAAATAAGAAACAGATGGAAGTTTTTAGATTGTTCCAGTTGTCGTTAAATAGTCCGTGTTCATGCATTTTGATAGGTTTATGCAACATAAAATGAATTGAAACTAAATATTTTATTACAAATATTGCTTCTTGAAATTTTATACGCATTCTTCTTGTATTTAATGATGATTTCATTTAGATATAGTAGCTATTCGTAGTAATTTTCAAATTATGAAAGGCAACATTTAGGAGGTTTCAATTTGACAGAATTTGACATCAATAAACAATATGGCTGATGCTTCATAGGGCTAAAGTTGTATTTTTAATTGTTACAAGTTTTATCTCAATGTTTAGTAAAGTATAAAGTGTGCAAGATGTTCAAAGCGTTGCTGTGTAAAGTTTCGCAATAGTATCCTGGGTATCCTGGTTGTGGAATTTCATTTTTTTGGTAAGTTTTCTGTTTTGTTTACAAAATATTTATGTAGGGTGACAACAAACATCGTTTTGAATTTCATGCGGGAATTAAAACTATTAGCTGCCTGTAAAAATACATAGAGAAGGGGCATCATATACGACTCAGAAGACGCACTGGGTGCTAAATTTTATAAAATTTAATTGTCTACTGTTCAAGTTTTATATTATTATAAGCAAATTTCTAAAAATCTGAGGAGGCTCAATTTTTTTTTTAATAAGTCAAGCGCGTACCAATTTTACCTTTTCTGTTGATCGGGCGCCTTCGGCCGCTCGGCGATCTTCGGCTACTCTCGTGACACAACGGAAAGCGGCGAGCAGCGGCGGCCAGAGAGGTGCGGCATGCAGGACGTGTCTTTGGACCAATTCAGTATAAAACGACCCGCGTGCGCTCCAAAATCTTATAATTCGAGAATTATATTCATTTTAAATCATAGTCTTTAAGTTTAGTCCTTAGGTAGGTAGGTAATGCTGCACGTATGTGTTAAGCCACATCGCGTTAACTACTAGTAATATATTATTTTTTATGTTTTGTTGTAGATATCCAAGAAACGAGAACCATCGGCAACAGTGGCTTTGAAGTTGTGCCATTTAAAATAATTTTTTTCAGCAACAGTTTTGTAGTCGCCGCATTAAGTCTGAAGATGTAAATCAATACTAAAACCTAATTCTATTACATCTATATACCCTTTTCTAAGTTCATCCGTTGTTAAAACTCCGTTCAGTAGTTTTTGAGTTGATTGCAAACAGATATAGACAAACGAACATAGTGGGGGACTTTTTTTGATGTGGTAACAATGCCTGCTCTAAGGTAGAGCGGGACAAGTTATTTGAGGTTTATACTGAATAAATCTACCCGTGTTCTTCAGTTGCCCTTTGTGTTTCAGGACCATGGTTTTCCTTTCGGAAATTTCCTGTGGCGCTAACGAGCATCGGCAATAATTAGTATTAGTTAGTATAAATAAATTTACAAACCAGTCGAGGATCATTTATTCATGTATTATTTATTGTTTATTTGTTAGTTAATAAGTGCAATTTAACTTAATAAAAAATGTACAATTTGATGTCACGCATCAGTCTATTTTTAATAAAGTAAAAATAAAAGAATAACATTAGTTTTATTATAAACTAACTAGTTTTTTCTTTCAGACAAACCTTATTCTGATAGGTGCAGCCGTTCTGAAGTGATCTTCTTACGTAGGTACACACACATTAGGCATTTTTTTATCAGTATAGGTATTTCATACTCGCTTATGAGGATATTGCTATTATAATATATACGGACATCAGCTATTTCCTAGTCATTACAGAGAAAACTCACAGTTCCCTTTTGGTAAGAATATTATACATATTAATTGTTTTTTTAACTTGAATGTCTATTTTAATGTATCAAAAATATCTTTAACTAACTTTTGAGAAAAATTGTCCCGTAGTATGTAGCTAGTGTATGGACACACTAGTAGAACGAGATGACAGGACTCTTTCTGACTTTCCTTTTCAGGTACGCTTTTGAGGCTGTCGTAGTCAATCTAGTACTAGGATATATAAAATCTTTGGTTTAATGTCCCATTGCTGACCTCATGGACGGTCGTTTTGACACGTGTAATTGCCATAGAAGTGAATCGGTGTAAAAAGTTTTTGAAGTTACCATAAAGCATTACGAAGTTTCACAAATTATGGCACATCAAGCAGTACCTAACTACGTAACTGCTTGAATTTATGTAGGTGATTATTTCCGAAACTAATGGTCGATTTGTAATGGACCCTTCACTAGTTTTTGATGAGCTATAAAGGCAAAAGCGTGAGCAATGGCGAACTGTTGTTTGCGAGAGATATTTTATTGGTTTTTTTCTTTCTAAATAGCTGGTTATAATTTTTTGTGATAAAAATGGTATTTTAATTCAGTCGATTTATCTTATCGTGTGGATAGAATCGCGTAGTAACGCTTATTACTATTAAAGCGTGGCGGTTGTGCATCGATCATTAGTAACGGTGTTCGGTGTCACGGACTGGCCGATACCGCGCCATAAACATGCGATATACTACTACATTTCATATATTCTCAAGATCGGTAACGTGATTCGAGAGGGCTTAGTTTCACCGAATTATGTAACAGTTATTGATATATGTAGCTAGTAGACACTGCAGGAATCTGACCACTATTAGTAATAACAGAGGTAAGAACAGGTTTTCTCAAGTTTTTGATTTTAGTACATTCACATTTTTTATGGTTCAATTCTAATGCCTCTCAAGAGAGAATGTTTTGCGCATAAAATATTTGATTTGTGTCGATTTTTTGTCATAAAAATAGTTAAGCATTTATGATTTTTTTTTCCGGACATATCCTACATTTTAATGGTAACCCTAGGAAATATAGTTAATTCATGAATCCCCAAGCGACCACCGGTGGCCGCGCATCTATTGTCTTACTATTGTGTCTCTAATTGACGGTATCTGAAGGGTTAATACCCAAAGGGCAATGTAAAGGATTATGCATCGAGTTTCCTTGCGTGTTCATATCAGAAATGAAAACATCCGCAGGAGAACCAAAGTTACCATTATAGCTCATCAAACTTAAGTGGCAATGGGCAGGGCACATTGTACGCAGAACAGATGGTCGATGGGACGAAAGGTTCTGGAATGGCGACCACGTATCGGAAGTCACAGCGTTGGAAGGCCTCCACATGGTGGATCATGACCTGGTGAGGGTCGCGGGAATCCAATAGATGCGAAACGCACAGGAACGCTCGTTATGGCGACACTTAGGAGAAGCCATGTCCAACAGTGGACATCTTTCGGCTTAAATGATGTAAAAGTTTATGTAGCTTAGTCCAGAAACCTTAATGATCATTTGAAATATAATACCTATTAATTGATATTCTTGGTGATGCAAATATTTTGACGGATGATCTAATTATTTAATTAGTCATACATGAACTACGTTAATAGATACCTATATGTATATTAAACTGCTGTGTAATTTTTCATTTTCAGTGACGTTCGCATTTCCTTATTAGTTTTAGTTTTGTCTAGTCTTCATAAATTAGGTATATTTCATAAAATGTATGTATAGGATAGATAGAAATACCTTAGAATCGATTACCTATAATATTTTTGCTTTTTTGTAAATACACGATCGAATTAGGAAGTACTACCGTAGCTAAATCAGCTCAATGACAAAGACCTTGCAGTGTTTAAATTACAAAAAACTTGTTTTTTTTTTGCCATATTTTTTTTATCATGATGTCATGTTTGCTTCCGGAATGGCCACACCTTCTCATCAGTATAATCAATCGTTCAACTCAAAAAAAATAATCCTGTATATCATCATCATCATCATTTCAGTCGATATGCGTTCACTGTTGGACATAGGCCTCCCCCAAGCGTCGCCACAACGAAAGTTACTGTGCGTCTCGTATCCATCGGTTTCCCGCAACCTTCACGGTCATCGGTCCGCCTTGTAGGAGGCCAAAAGTTATTTGGGGCACTCATGTAATATCTTTTCAATAAAATTGTTAGATACATAACTATATGATTAAATAACGTAGAACAACACCTACTTCCTTCCTCTTCAAGAACATAACTGTAAAATAACAATGATACACGATATACACATACATTAACATTATTACTTTTAATGATCACACACGCAAAACGTTTGTTTACGTGTATTTATGACCAATTTGTTATTAACTGTACCACATTACCTACCTACAGTTGTGTAATATAATAATGCTAATGATCTCCTATTTATTCAGTGTCAGTCCATCAGTGATTTATAAAATAGGATTTCTTTACATCTTCGCCTATTTCACAAAAAAACCGTGATTTTCTAAAACAGTTAGCCTGCAACATTTAGTGAATCTTTGTTATTGGATCTATAATGCCCGAGAATAACTCATGCAAACAAATACAACTTTAATTGTTACATATTAGTTTATTTTAAAAACGAGCAAAGTAGTGGGAAACTAAAGTAAAGAATAAAGAAATAGAAATAGAGTGAATAGGCTCTTTATAAACTAGTGCGCCTCACCATCAACGATTGCATCACTGCTTACTATCAGGTGGGATCGCAATCAAGCACGGGTTTATGTCATTAAAAAAAATACCAAAAGGAACAATGATAATTAATAAATGTCACTAGAAGTGCACAATGTATGAGCAGTCAGTAAACCGACTGATCTATCTTCTGTTTGACGTATTTGGCTGTAACACAGACTGCACATACACAGCAACATCAATCTTATTTTTAAACACAAAGAAACTAAAAATATATGTTTTGTGTAATATTCTTCATAAAAGCAATTAAGTAGACTCAATACTTTTTATACCACATCTATAAACAACTTATGAAGAAGAGACCTATAATAAAAGAGTATTAATGTTAAATGACGTTGATAACTGGTATAGGTCTTATCGTTTATCAGCGAATTTCTACCAGGCTAGACTTCAAAATATTGTGCAAAAAAATGAGTACATAACGCTTGTACTTGTTGATCAATTGAAGCAAGCCGATACAAAATCGGTTATCTATGTCAGAATCATTGATATATGAACCGTGTGATTGTTCGTTTACAAGCATTAAGTGGACAATGGTGATCATTGAGTCGTATTTCCTGTTGCACCTAATTAGTCTATAGATATCGGAATATGCTGCGTGAATGTTCTAAAGAGTTACAATGGCCCAGGAACGGAAAGGGTGACTAAAGGAATACTAACTACTACTAAGGGTTTAACTCAGTGAAAGTTTCACTTCATCCACAGCGGGAGAAGTTATTGACGATTTCTCATTTCAAAAAAAGGTATCGGACTATCGGCCAATCAGTGGACCGTGCGATACTCACGTTGAGGATTAAGTATTACAAGTAAATATAATTTAACTTTGTCATAACAACGCTTTCTCAGATCATGTGCAATCAATTGATTAAATAGAGGCAATTTTTAATGTGTGAGAAAGTTCGAAATCCAATTGGCACCTTCAAAAGTAAAAAGTATCGTAGGTATAGGGAATTTCACTTCTGATTTTATTTCTATTAGGTACGACTTAAATGCGTCATTACACTTTTTAAGTAAGAGGAAAACTATTATAAAAAATACAGCATTTAGTTTGTGTTGAAAATAAAAAATAAACTTCATAGAAAATGTAGAACGGTCACTACAAAAACCGTAAAAATAAAATTTACCGTCCCTTTGTATGTCGCACCATATCTAATTTGACGACACAGACTAATTTGACGATTTCTATTTCAGCGACAACCTTAAAAGAGGATCAAATGTCATAGATTTCTACGTTTAGCTTTCGAAATAAATAGTGACCCTAATGTGATTTTAATAGGGATTTTGGTAGACTGTGCACGATGATAGTCGAGGGGTAACCACCTGTCACGAATTGCGATCATAGCTGCATCATAAAAAAATCTGTACAAGGTCAGAAACCGATCTTGTGGCTTTTAAATATTTTGAGCAAATAAATGAGCTGTGTGGTTTAATTCGAACTGACACCAAATATAGGATTATAAGAAGTGACATTGAACAGTTCGTAAGTTCTTAATTTGACTTAATTTAATATCGAGGGTTTGGCCGTGAACATGCCTTTATCGAGCACCCAAAGACAAAAGGACAACAACGAAATAACAGCGATTAGACTTACGAATGACGTTGGATGCACTGAAAAGGTTTCCTAATTGTTGGTTCCATCGTCACGTGACGTGATGACAATGTCACGAGCAAGGCTAATCCGCCACCTTGGGCTCGAAACACGTGGAAACCGTAACTAAATGCGTATTTCTCTGTTTTATAATGAGTTTCACAAGAGGCCTCAGGTTTGCCACCTGAGACCTAATTCATTTGAAAAAAATGCTGATGCCAATAAAAGTATCTCATCAAAAGTGGTGTGAAAGGTTTTGGCCTTAGTAGTATTTTTACTAGTGCATAAAGTTATAATAAATAAAATAATAAATCAAAAGTTGGAAGCCAAATCATTTTTACACACAATTGCTTAGACAGTAAGGCAGAGTCTGATTGAGAAAGAAAAACAACTAATATCTGTTGAAATACTAACAAAGAAAGCTAGTTTTAAAATTCATCTTTAACAATTTCAAATTGGTTGCCAAATCTAGATACTTTTCCTCATATTAGACAACTCTAAACTGATTATTTTACCACAAAGTTAACAAAATGCCTGTAGGCATACACCCACCATGTAAGCAAAACACATGTGTACCTAATAAAAAATAAAGTAAGTATGCTAATTAAGCATCAAGCTGTCTGACCAGTTTTGGAACAAGTTGTACAACATCTTTCACTCCAGGAAGTGCATTTCAAGTTTTGAATCTATCAAAAAATAAAAAACTTGATTAATAATTTTGACTCGTCTACTTTTTATCCATAGAGTTAGGTTTCGTTACTTCATAATCAGCTGTTATTGTTGCTAGATGTGGTCATCATTACAGGTCTTATGGAACTTGGGTCATTAGAGGTTATTGTTGGCATCATTGCTGAAATTGGTATTCATAGCAATTGTAAAGATGTGAATATGGACAACTATTATGCTAACTGGTGTGCTGAAAGTGTCAGTATCACTAAAGCTGAAAGTCATGCTCTAGCATCTAACTAAAATGTTAATATACTTGATACTCATTCGGTCGAAGCAATAGTATCGTCGTTATGTAACTAAAACTGTTAAACTTTCAAAATGTTAATTTTTATAGTTGTTTTTTAGATATGTCTGTTATCTTCCCAAATGCCTACATATATATAGTAAAATAACATAACGAAATAATACAACCATCAACTTATAATTCAGCAATTAAATTTATTTATTCATAATTAGATGCTTTGATCTGAATTAGATAACATCTATCGACTATAAATTAATCATTATTTATGTGTAGAATCCTCTTTATGAGTGTTATGTCAAGAGCAAGTAATTTAAGGGAAAGTTTATACCTACCTTATGTACTTATATGAAAACAAAAAGTAATTTCTATTGTGACATAATAACTTACAGCGACCAAATAAGTAAGGTTCATCAAAACTAGATTAGGAACTCAAAGAAACCGACAGCCTAAAATAGCATACAATACATTAGGTACATATCATTAGAAGCGATATTTATTTCATAACTCTGAAACTGCTAAGCACAAAAGAAAAAGATCAATCCAAAAAATTACCTAATCGATAAGGCGAATTCGGTATCATCAGCATTTCAGCCGAAAGACGTCTTCTGGACATATACCTCCCCCAAGTGTCACAACGACCGGTCCTGTGTGTTCGTCCGATGAACTGGTGAAGTTTGCGGGAATCCGATGGACGTGAGAAATTTAGAATATAACCAATTTTAATAATCTTTAACTAAGATTATACATTATTATATTATAACTTAGAAGGTATATATACAAACTAAAAATAAAAAATAATAATATTCATAAACGGGTAAAAAGTAAATACTTATTGGGCATCAAAACAATTCATCCACATAATGGTTTTAGGAAATCTGGTTTTTCATCATACATAACGGGAAAGAAGATGTAATAGTTATATATCTGTAAGAGTAGCTGTTTAAAGTCTTAAATATCATATTTGTTTTTAAGTCAACATTACACAATCTAAATTGTTGAACCAGGTGTACAAATATAATCGTTAGATATACAATTTTATTTTTAGTTTTTGCGAAACCTGAATGTATTTTGTTCCTAATCAGTAACTGAATAAATTCCAATAGTTTTACACAATTACACCATGTCATATTTTTTTCCCAAATATATTTAAAACACTAAGTATAATATAGGTCATGGCAAGTAATACTGTATTATGAAAAATCATAAACAGCTGGATGCAAGTCCAAAACAACCCCTCAGTCGCCTGGATGGCCCGGTGACTATGTATTTTGCTGACATAACAAGCTTATAACTTTGTGATTTTTCATGAGACAGTTATGAAATGTTGTACATAGATTGCTTGCATAAAAGTACTAGACATGTGTTTCGGGTTTCGCATATACACTAAAACTAATGATGTATATAATAGAAATGGTTTAATTTATCACAGCTGCAGTGATCAAAATTTGGGGGCCGACCATAAGACCTTAAAGCAGTATTGTTTTAATCTTACTTAGGCTTTTCGTACCATGACGCCTTCAAACAACCTTATTACAATCTTAAAACAAGATTCTTTTCTTAGCGGTTTTGTGACATCACCCTTACAAAGATCGTTCTTTTCGTACTCTGATGGGATTTTTGACCGCTAGCAGTATTGTTTTACGTCAAATTAGCAGGAATAAAAAAGTTGCTCAGACGCAGCGGGTTTATTATTGTTTTCTAAATAAATACTAATTAAAGTGTTTTTCTTGATCATACTGAGTGATTAAGTTCATGGTACGAAATGAAGTAATATTACTTTATGATAGAAACAAAACGTTCCTGCAATAAGATTGTTTTGTAAATAATTCTGGTCAGCCCCTGGTTAGAACTCACACGCCTATCTAAACGTCTAACCAAACTATCATAAATGTAACTAGGTACTCTACCTATGTAGGTAAGCTTGCACGATAATTTACATAAAACAAGTTTTTGTAATAGCGTGATTTCATTATGAAAACTCGTGAGAACAGTTGCATTATACGTATCTCAGTTGGCTAGGTACAGCGAATGCTGTGCAATATTTTGTTAGGTACGTATATACAGCTAGTCAAGACTTTTCGAAATAAGTAGCTGCATTAGTTACTACTCGTAAGAGTTTTACAGTAAGAATTTTATTTTTTTATATTCATGGCATCGGTTTTTGCAACCGACCGCTGAGCATGGTCTTTGGTGATTCTTCATTCCTTGCCGGAGTCTGTGTTTCCTGATTGTTACCAGCAACCTAAAGGGGTGACCAGATGGTTGCAAATCAACGCCCCAACCAAGGTGACCTTGCTACTTTCAATCCGTAAAGACAGCAGTAACCTTGGTTGGAACACTAATTTTCAACCGTCTGGTCACCCTTTAAGTCAACAGTGAATAGGTTACTTTTAGGCAAGTGTGCTCTATCGTTGACCACATAATTACTCACTGTCAGGTGAGATGGTATTTAGTGGTCAAACCCGAGTCTATCGATAAAAAAGCAGGTTCCGGAATGCAAAGGCCCACTCTAGTAACGCAGGTGATTTTGGACAGTTAGAATCTACCACCCACCCAGAGCAGAAGTAATATGATGATTTACCACTTCAAAAAAGAGTGGATCCCACTACGAAGTTATAAGATATGCTTTTGTGGTTTATGTGGTAGCAATATGCATAAAAGTTAGCTTGTTACTCAGTCTAAGTTAGCGCTAGACAATGACGTACGTTCTCCTCGAGCCGGATTCGCTCGCACCACGCTTTGCCTCAATGACAATTCCCAGCGCTTGATTGTTGTCTCGTTATTGTTCTGTCTCCAAAGTATTCAGTGCATGTATCCATACTAGCAAGCAACTAGCTAGATGGCAAGCTATAACTGAATTTACACTAGTGAGAATTTACGATGCGCACACATTTTTAATCGAAGCATGTTGTTGAACGTTTAATTTCAACTATGAATGCTATGAAATTCTATTTTTTACTGGATATCTTACATTATTCAATAGGTCAAAAATTAACACAGTTACCAATATATTACATCACTGTAAAATGTTTAGGAACAAATTGTATTGTTTGTATGATTCGAATATTCGGCGCAACTGGAATTGAAAAAGTCTTTCAATTTATTATCTATGTAACTTTAGAAAGGAAATCTATTGAAAATTAGATACATGTCGTTTCCTCATAGTGTTATTGCAACCGCTTGATGATTGCTTCTGGGCGCTAATAGTGCGGTTTTCTGATTATATGTAGAGGTGTAATATAGACCCTAATAAGTCTAGAATCCTTATCTCCTCTGACATGATGACATGAGTGTGCACAGCCATTGCGTTACATTGCATTTTTTGTTGATCATATTCCGTATACATCACCATTTTTGTATCTGTTACACAATCATAAAATATCATGGAGGTCCGTTAGGCGATCACAAAATATAACGATCAATTTACAGATCAATTGAGTTTCTATATATGTGAATCAATTGATAAAAATGAGAGCTAAAAAACATGAGACTATCCGCAAATTATAGTGTAAGTCTCCTGGCATAACAAGTTGACTGGCGTAAGGCCAATAATGCTTGTTACACTCATAATATTTTCTATTGCAATGTTCTAACTCATTATTGCACACATTACAACTATTTATATGACTTCACGCAACTCAAACACAGGTATGTAGTGGTGATTTAGTAATTCAACTGAGAATCTCCGTTTAATGAAGTAAACGTACGGGCCATTGCCGTCGACGTATGAACTAGAATCATAAAAATATCCAATAATGAAAAAATAGATCATAATTATATTAACTTTAATTTTGATCTACTTATAGAGATCTAGATCCAAACAGGTTCCATAAATAAGTAGACAAGTAATAATAATAATAATAATATTCCACAACTATCACACAACGCCGTCTAGTCCCAAGCTAAGCAGAGCTTGTGTAATGGGTACTAGATAACTGACAAACATACTTATATTATATATTTCTAAATACATACATATTATAGATAAATTACACCCAGGCACAGAACAAATGATTATGCTCATCACATAAACATTTGTCCTGGGTGGGAATCGAACCCACGACCTCCGGCATAGCAGTCAGGTTCACTAACCACTAGACCAACAGGCCAGTCTAGTGCTACGGCGCAAATAATAAAAAATATACGGAGATATATTTATCTATTTGCTTATCAGTATTATGTAACTTTTGATGATATCTTCTTAATCACGATCGATTTCAATCGAAATCTGCACAGAACAGCCCGTAACAATGCCAGTAGATCGCTTCTATAAATTAGAAACCATAGCGATCGTGATTCTGCGGTCAACATTCAGGCGTTTATTACCCTGTGCATCATCGGAAATCAATTTCAATCGTACAAAAATAGCAACCGTGTCTTCAATTGCTTTAATTCCTCTCGTAATTCTTTAGAAGCAGTCATTGTGTGATTCGCAGTATTTATAAGCCATTATTTGCCTCCATCGTGATAACATTGCCACCAAACACGAACGAGCTAACGAAGACCTCTCATTGAATGGTTTATATGACAAAAGCTGGCGTCAATTAGCACATCTACAATCAATTGATGGTAATGAGTGTCCAAAGAAGCTGCCTTTGTTCATCAAGTATTTAGTTCTGTTACTAAGATGCTGTTCGTCTGTCACAAGGCTGTATCTAATTGTGAACTGTGTGTATGTAGTAAACTGTGACAGCTGCTTCATTTGAAATTTTCACAGATGATGTATTTCTGTTGCCGCTATACAAACAAATACTAAAAACCGAATAAAATAAATATTTAAGTAAGGCTCCCATACAACAATCTATTTTATTGGCGTTTTTTGCTATGGACAATTTGGAACCCTTCATGCGCGAGTCGGAATCGAAAAATTAGCTTGTTTTACTCTATTTTTTTTTTGTGTCTGTATGTTTGGAGTAAAATAAGAGAGAAGAGTAAATCATATAATAATGTCAGTTGTAATCTTTTCTATACTCAAGTTAATCTTTTACTAGAGACTACAGAAGTTTTATGGACCGTTTTCAAAGCATAAAACGGAAGCCAGTTGATATTAAAACTGTAAACTGAGGTTATTGAATGTGTGAATAAGAAGAAAGCTGAGTATAATCAATTATTAATTTGTATTAGCCACACCTCACCCGTGAAACTGTACAGTGACCTTAATATGAACAAGAGTGTACTAGGTTTGTTTTGTATGTTAACTCGAAGATTAGCAGTTAATGATTCGCTTCAATAAATTCAAGGATATCTTCATGACAAAAAACAGTCTGCAATTAATAACTTAAGAACTGTTCAGAGGTTCCGTAGTCACCTCCTTGTCTGCGACTTTCAATTAAAGGTTTGGTACTTTTTGGCCCTTTTTTTTGGATCTAGGTTACCCAATTTGCAAATTTTACCTATACCATATATTTAATTTAACTTTCTGTTTCCAAAGGGAATCTTGTACGTTAAAGCGTTTTGGATTTCTGCAAAAACAATACTTTGCAGCAACTATTGCAAATTCACAATTTGTATGTTGGTATCACGGAATCTAGTGACTTATGGCTACTCCGTGCTTATGGCCTAACTATGACAGCACTACAAAGGTTTCGACACTTTACCAAATCGGTCGAGCCTCAGTGAAATCTGCCGAGAAGCGGGTCGATATCATGCAATTGTAAGCGCATCAGTCCGACCGTTCTGATTGACAACCGGCGTGACGTATCGAAGGCGTCACACTTTCCGACCGCGGCCAATCGTCGAATTAATAACTTGACTATGCCGAGCGAAATATGAAACAAATTGAAACGTTTCCCATCGAGTGCGACACGTAGCCAACGCGGCCTGTCACCATTGCACAATTAGATCCGGAAGAATCTCACCTGCGTTTTAACCACGAGCCGTCACTAATGCTCGCCGCTGCGATTGTTCAACAAATTGACAAAAATTTGTTTAAATAAATGTCTTTTCTCCGGCAAATAACAGTACCATAATTGTTTAGAAACTACTTTTTTGTTGTCGTATCAACGGTAATCAAACACAAACCGCATTCCAAATTAAGCAAATAAACTATCTATGCACTAACATCCACTAATGTTCGCTCATACACATTGCACACATTCCGTGTTTGTGTATCGTAGGTTTAGTGGCTTCATTTGACAATAATAACGTAACAAATTCTGTGGCTTCGTGAACAAATGAAATGCTCTCGTTACGTTTCCGGCACAAATGCACCAGTTGATCGAACAATACCGTGGTTGTTTTATATGAAATCATGCGAAAACGGCACAATGATTTATCATACACAACACTCCCACGTATGGTAACGTGCGGGACGTAAAAAGTGGGATGAGCATTCAATTGTATCGGTTGGTTCGAGTTTAGTGATCTCCTGAACGCGATGTACGTCGAAGTATCTAGAGAATGCCAGGGTTGTATTGAGGCTAGTAGTTGCAGAATTTTGTTTGAAATCTACCCAAATGATGTAAGGTATCTTTTGCAACTTACCGAATTATATTGCTGAAGAATTTGACCAATGGTAGTCGTACTGTAATCTTTAAGCTTTGGTTTCAAAATCGACTTTTTTCATGGCAATCTTCAGACCATACTTGTAAACCTAAAGGTTTAGAGAACAAAGTGCGATTGCGCAATGTTTCCATAACAAGTTTAGGAATGCATACATGTTGCAAAACTGATTGGAAGAATGTTGATGGCAGCCCTAGGTCTGCTACACTCCGGTGCGGTTCTTATAACGGCAATTATTTGTTTACGCAACTCATACGTGTTAACGTCGAAGAGTCGGTAAATTGCACTTATCTCTTATTTATTACTTGAGTCAAGGTCACTTATGTGTCTAGGAACATCTAACATATCTTTATCAATCGCTATTTCAAACGTTTATGAACTGTGGTGCAATGAAATGTGGGTACGTTCTTACCTCGACTATGCCAATTACGTTTTGGAGTGAAATTCGTATCTAGAATCAATACAATTGGTCTTTATGTACTTCGTAATAATAACCGACTCTACCAATTTATTTGTAACCTTTAATTGGTTCCTTAAATTTTCGATGGAAAAGTATTTACAGCACCCATTTTATTATTATGTAGTTTATTTCTAAAGTCTATTTAAAAGTAGTATGCGCGCATTTTTTAAATAAGGAATTTTTTCAATATTTTCCGTAGGGATAAAAAACAATGAAAAGATATCATATATTTTTTAAGTTTCCTTTGTTTGAGCCAAATAACAATGAAGCAGGAAAAATAATTTGGATGCAGTTAACATATAAAATGTACATAACAATAAACGAAAATCAAGGAAGTAACGTAGAATAGGTTCAACATATTGTGAACAAAGCATCATAACTTGATTTGATACATGCTCAACAATATAGAAACATACCAACCCACCTGCTAAGCCAGATAGATAGATAGTGAGGGACATGATCCTTATTTGTACTAATAAACGGGAAACTACAAACTACACTAATATTATAAAGGCGAAATATGGTATGAATGTGTGAGTGGGATAGTGTGTCTATATGTTTCTTACTCTTTCACGCTGAAATGGCTTAATGGATTTAAATGAAGTTTGGCACATGGATAAACTAAAGTCCAAGTACATTAGTAGTACATTTTGCGTTAATTTTATACTTTCATGCGGATGATGCAGAAGTAATAGAATATGTATTTCGAATCATTTTTAGAACATTTTTATCACAAATTATATCCAATACATATAATTATCATGGAACTTTTCTTCCACCATTAATTAAGGCAATAATCATTCATTATACTATAATTGCTTGTTTTTTTCCACACTATTAGCTAAACTTAGCCGAAAAGCAGACCATTATGCTAATATCCTATGAACCGGACCGGAAATGGTTAGCTAATACGAGTAGATATTTTGTTTACAAATACCCACATAATGTCTAAGAAGTTATAGTACATACGTTTTAATTTATGCTTCAATAACAAGATACTTTTTAATTAAAATATTTATAAAGATATCCAAAAAATTTAAATTGTCTCTGACAACAACAATTGATCTCATTTTTTGATTCATTATTCTTATGGTATCTACATTTTATTTATAATTGGTTACATACATATAATGTAACAATTAGGGAATGCAAAAACAGCTAAAATTAATAACCGTAATTTTTTCGGGTTTCCTAAAAAAACCGGTCAATAGGGTAACCGGTTTTTAAATTAGATTTTTTTGAAAATTATTTTTACTGAATATTTTAAATTGCTTGTGAAGTTCTAAATAATTATTTTAAAACTTATCTATTAAAAAAAAATTGTATACCTAATATAGCCGTGAATTCTTTTAAAATTTGTTTTTGTACTTAGCCTTAACACAGGCTTTTAAGCGTTCAGGCCACGCGTCTATCGGTTTACGCACGGTGACCATTGGAAAGTTGTCCACCGCTGATCGTAAAGAATTTTTAAGGATTTTTAATTATTTTCAAAAAAAGGGAGAGATGCTTGAGCCCATGCCCTCTAATATATATCTTAATTTGTAGTTCAGGGGTTGAGGTCTGGGTTAGCCGAAGGTCAATCATCAGCCTTAACCCTTCAGATACCGTCAATTAGAGACACAATAGTAAGACAATAGATGCGCGGCCACCGGTGGTCGCTTGGGGATTCATGAATTAATGAAGTCCGAAACGCTCGCTGCAAGGTAAGCCTGGGTAGTGCGTGCATTGTGACCGGATGCTGAGTCTTGCTGAAAAAACCCTAGTTATCAAGAAGAGAGAGGCTTTAAGAGGTATGCTATGGCGTTTTGGATAGTATCTTGATACTCTTCTGCTGAAGTTAGAGTAGCCCATTTTCACGAAAATGACACTTGGTCATTCCGTGATACCCTTACCTAACCATTACTGATGCCGCATGATGATCATTCAAGACTCTGATAACCTGCAGAGTGTTCTTTGGAGTTACAAGCTACACCCGATCATTTTCCTTGTTGCTTGTTGTAATATTCCTTGATTGTGAAAATTTTCTCATCGGTAGCAAGAATATCCCTGAGTTTTTCATCAGTGTAACGAACAAGCAGCGATTTTGATCTTTTCACTCTCTTCTATTTCTCTCTTTCTAGGGTAGAGAGAGAGGTAGTGTCAGACTTTTATTGACTAAAAACCTACTCCTGTTCCTTCGTTGCCTTTCGTACCGAGGCCGAATCTTCCTTTCAGAAACAGATTACGGTTACGGCGCTTACAGTGGCCGGAAATGAGGATCGGAATCCCGGGCGGCTGGGGCGTGAGGACCGTTGCCGAAAGCATTCGGCCTCTTCCTTTGCTAGCATTACTGCTTCGAAAAAGGAGGCGACCGCTTGCCAGTCCTCCTCGCTTCGGACCAGAGCCTGTACCTAGGCCCGGCGCGAGGCACGCCTCTATCGTGTGCTCCACTGTGTCCTCCAGGCGGTCCACACAGTGCAGACATCCGGGCGTTTCTTCTGCAGGAACTTTCCGAATTTGCCATGTCAGGTGAGGACCTGTACCTGCAAGGTCTGGACGCCGTGAGGTCATCCCAACCACGTCTCAAAGAGGGAACTTACCGCCTTTACCTGCCATTCGAATTACAGATAATTTTTGTAACACCATTCGGACACAACATTGACGTATTGATTTTGACAAAAAAATTATACGATTAAATTTATTTCCCGTTTTTGAATAAAATAATAAAACGATTTTAATCAAAAACGGAAAATAAAAAATAAATAAAAATATCTTTACTATGTAGACAATTGAAATACCTATATATAATGCTGAGCAAGAGTATCGAAACTCACCAGACACAAATTTTATTTAATATATTCTAAAATACATATAGCTATCAAATATGAGAATAAAATAAAGCGGTTCTTCTTCATAATGAAAACTTGATTGTTCACCATACAGCTTCTTGTACGGCTTGCATATTTTATTACTCAATTAAAATAATAATTTTAATTATTAAGATAATAGGTTATGAAAACTGATGATTAAAACTTTGATAAAACCTTCATTATTTCTATTTTATTTTATGGGGTGGCATTATATGTTGTTTGGCATAATACGTAAATTTTCTATGATTTAGTTGCTTTAAATATTAATGTTTTTATTTTATGTTGGCTATCTTATCTCGTTTGCTTGCACTGTGATATGCATTAGGAAGCTTTAAATGTGTCCAGTATATTATAAAATTTCTTAAAAGCGAAAACTGATTGAGTAAACACAAAAAAATGTGTTTTTAGCATTTTAATAATAATAACAATAATAATAGTAATTAACACAAAATTGAATATTCTAGTATCAAGGTAACTAAAAATAAAATGAAATGGGTGTCGAAGATACAATCTCACGATAACAGTCTCGACAATTTTCACAAGCATCGAAAATGTATTAAATAATAAATAAATATATTCAAATAAAAGCATAGTAGACTTACCCGCTAAAAACAATATATGAACGGGAACTCCGTTTGTATCCTTATGAGGTTTATTAATGGTCCAGTCAAAGGTATCAATAACACATTCACTTTCTGAATTATTTATAACTGTATTGTTCGAAGTATTAAGTTGCCGGCATTTTCCCGCGAGAGAGACGCTCAGCGGGCGCGCGACGTCGCGGTACGACACATGTGAAATCAGCTGTGGCTTGGTCGCGGCTAACGGAACCCCCCTCCGCCCGGCCTGCCGCATTCTGCAGATAAGCACCAGATAACATTATCGTATGTTTATTTACGGATTACATTGGGTACTGTCCGAAATTGCATTTGCGTGAGAACATATGACGACGCTAACTGATTCTGACAGCCAATTTTGTCAGACACCTTTATCAATTCTGATAAATAAAGCAAGAAATTCGTGGTAAGTGCGTGACTCCATTACGAAATGGATAACGTTTAGATTTGAGTAAAAAGGTTCATTCACAGCGATATCGTTATTTTACTATATTATAGAAACCAATAGGTCTACATCACGCGACGAATTTCATACTTAGATGTGTTAGTAGTTATTATTCAGCTAATAAAATTCTTAATGACATAGGTTCTACGCATTAATGTCCAGCAATCACACGTCTATAACATATTATGGTCACCCGTAGCTCATAATGTACGATGTTTCCGTGTCAAATTATTACTGCTAATTGTTGCTGGTGTAAGTCCACTATGAAAAGTTATAACCAAGACTTAACACTTATTGTCACGAACTTTCCCTGCTTCAATCATATACTAAGAACTTTCAAGTTATCTTTTAATGCACATATTTGGCTAATTTGTTTCTAGTTTTGTTTATGAGTCTCTAGTATTGGTTAATCTACATGCATACATATTTATATAACCCAATGCAATACAATCACTACAATTAAGAATCTAAGAGATTACACAGTTTCTTTATGTGTTAGGTAACGTTTTTTAGATTACAATATGTAATAGCTCATTATATCTTTTCATTTACCATCGCTGAAATGTTACTAGTTCATATGGGGATTAGAGACCTAGATAATTGAGGTCGATCACGTCAATATACTTGATTAATGTCGTTAAGGCTCACAATAAAAACTGATAACTTACGTAAGAATTCATAAAGAATGAGTAGTTATTACAGTAGATCAAGTGTTGGATATAAAAAGAAGTTTCGATAAACAAAGTAAAATATCACTTTGAGAAAACACGTCATTTACCACACTATTTTATTCTCAGCATGTTTTACTTTCTCTAGAAAGGCCATAAGGATTTAAATACATTCATTCAAATACAGAAAACATTTTAATGCCAATGCTTGCAGACTGTTGCGAAAACCAGTTAAAATATATTTATACTGCAATATGCAGAAAGCACAGCACCCAAGAGCGTCCCACAGGGTTTCACTTTAGGCCCTAAGATCTTAAGTTTATTACTTAAGACTTATTCAAACTCCATTAAAGATTTCTCTGCGTTTATATTTAGTTTCGGTTATTATGACTTATTTTTAATTAAATTAAATTAATGAATTAATAATATTAGCAATTTAGATTCTAGAAAGTTAATAAGGATATTCAATTTCAGTTTTATTTAGGAGGACACAATTGTATATCAGAATGGTGTAATATCGTTTGATTTAATAGTAAACAGAGATCCAATTGTGAGAATATTTGAACATTTACGCACAAACAATGCATCTAGCAAATGGGTACATGTAAAATCGGCATAGAACTTTCCAAATAAACCCGCATCCGTCCCACTCACCGAGCCATTGTCAAGAGCGGCTGGTCCTCTTGATTCCAATTAGTTGTTACAAATCGATTCTCCAATTGATTAAATAATAGCCGATTGTTAAATTCATCAGGGTGAGATTGTCTAAACTGTGTGATTTAGGTTTATGTTCAACGCCGAAATGTTTTGTTACGAAACTGCATCTCTAAGCGTTGTTGACTGCGGTTATTCAAATATTCATTTTGTGCCTTTTATCACCATTAGTTGACAGTTATTGACTAATATATATGCTTTTCATATTACTTTTCCCTTTTAAAGTTGTTTTTCTACAAAAACAACGTAGTTCTGAATATTGTGAATGTTGCACAACATTTTATCTAGGCTAATTAATAAGATAAACAACAGTTTCTTATATGGTGAGGTCTTACAATCTTATTCGAGATGAAAAGCGGCAGGCTGTATAACTTGGGCGATGTTCCAGAGCTGAACGTAACCACGGACACATAAGGAATGTCTAGCGCAATATCAGTGGCTGTTTGATATTATCTTAACTTTACTAAGTCGTGAGGTAAATGTCAGGAGAATTGGCGAGACGCATGCAGCGTGCCAGTAGCAGTCTGATCCTTTTTGGGTACCGCCGCATCAGAGTAACGGAATTCATTCGCAGACGTGATTCAATTTAATATCCTTATGTGGGTTGGAAATAAGACTAGAAATCGATAAACCGGCACAAGGTTTATCACGTGTATTTGCAAGTTATATGTAGGTGGCTCCACAATAGGAACTAAACTAGTTACAATTTCTCTCGTCCCCATGAAACAAGCAGCCGCATACCAGTTAGTATTGATGCAATAAATGTTCAAAATTCTGTTTTCCTATTGAATACATCGCTGGAAGTGTTGCAATACGCAACAAACTAATTTACATCGCTGGTGACATCATTTTAGATATTTTGCCGGTAGGGCAAATGAATCACTGAGTAGGAATTTTATTATTTCATTTCGACTATAACACCTTACAAACGGAAAACAGCTCTTTTGTAATTCTTTGTTCGTTTTTAATCTGGATCTCACGGGTGTTTAGTACAGAACCACACAAAGAGTACTAAAAGGTTTTTGTTGCGTCGCCGGCGGCTAAGATGTTATCTACTCAGTCACCTTGATCTTTGCACGAAACTGCACAGAACGCGCTTGACCTCCGCCGCCTTCTTTCTGTGCAGCCGCGTACGAATGGACAACAACACTTCTCATAAGCAAAAGTAAGTACTATTGATTTTTTGGCGATTAACCTTGAATCTTTAAAAAATTGAGTCATGGTCCCCCTAACAATATCACGAGGCTATTTATTATAATATTTGTTTAAGCCGAGTTTTAATAAATATGAAAAAAACGTGGAGAAGGAGAATTGAACCTTGTGTTCAATTCAATAACCAACACGAAAAATGTATTAGAGATTGGAAAAACTATCGGTGTCCATTTCTCAACAGCTATTTTTCTGTAGGGCATAACAGCGTAGCTACATCCGTTTGAAAATTGTACTGCAGGTAACCATTTTATAGAAACTCTGAACTAGAAACTTGTCGATGATATAAAAGCAGTGTTCAATTTTCACCGAAAACGACTTACTTTATCTTTTACTCGACAAGTTAAAGATAGCCCGTAAGGCATTACTGAACTGTTTGATAATAGGGGAACAATGCTATGGCATGTAAATTATAAAACAATGGCGATACTGAAGGTAAACAAGAAGGCGGAAAGGTTTCTAAAGTTAACTATTGGTTCGATTTTATGGATTTCGTGAATCAGAAATACTTACTAATTGCCAATGCTGGTAATAATATGTGATTTATCATAAATATGTAAAGGTATATTATTATGAGCAGAGATGGAAGAAATCTGCTTTCATCATGACCTCTGAAGTGGGTTGAAAACTGCAAGAAGGGAACACCTACATTGGCTTCTTTGGATTTTTAAGTTCAAGAACCTATTAAGTAGGATTGTCCTTAGACAACCCTACGTAATTTTTCAAAAAAATTGGTGTTAGCTGGTATAACATAACACTTATACCAGCTAATTTATTTCAGATTAATCATTAATAGACTAGAGGTTCATTATCGATTTCATGTTCAATACCACCAACAGTTACTCGCAGTGTGAATAGATCAACATTGACAGAACAAACATTGGTAGAATCCGCCATGTTTGTTCGTTGGAGACGGACTAGCATTGTTCTAAACTATTGGTTAGTTAGAATTAACTATCCCAAAGATCCAACAAGCTCGACTGATGACTTTTAGTTTATCATATTTTAGTTCGTCAGATTTTTATATATAAATGAAAATATTTAAACTGAACGTTATAATTGTTACTAAGTATATATGCGAAGCAAGCAAAGTATCAAAGTTCATTCAAAATGGCAGATCTTCAGAGGTCTTTACTGGAACTTCAATAGAAGCCTAGATAATATCCACAAGATACGGTTTCTAAAATATCCAATGAAAAATGTGTAATAACGTCATAATCGTGTAAGAGCATTTCTATGAAAACCAGTGAAAATGTAAGTATGTCGAGTTGTTGCCAAGAGCAGGGGTAATCTCGCTCCCGGACTGCAAACAAAAGAAAGATATGCGTAAACAAGTATAATCTGACAAACAAACAGAATGATTTCCCGTTTTTAACTGATAAATTAAGTTTTCTCGTGCTTTTTCTCTGTCGTACTAAATTAGCTGTATAGTCTTTTGAACACACTATCTAGTATTTATCCTTTACTGTTTTATATACTTTTACGCATTATAAACTCGCGATTAGCTCCTCTAGTCCTCTTAAAATGGTCATATATCCACTGACCGTCAGCGACAAGCCTAGCTTAACCGGCTGTTATTTAACCACGAGTAGTTGAGTCAATAAGGTTTATTATGTCGGCTTCTATAATCTCATTATGAATAGGTATCAGCTTTTTAATGAAACCATCTAACACTAACATTAATGCGACTCGTCCGCTTCGTCACACAAATTAGGAATGTTATTAAGTAGCTAGCTTTTGCCCGCAGCTTCACCTGCGTACAAAAAATATAGCCTCATAGGCTACACTCATGAATACTGCAGCTTTCTATAGGTGAAAATTTTCAGAATGCGGACCAATATATACAGAGATGCAGAGATTACCTCCTACAAAAAAAAACACAAACTTTATTTCTTTATAATATTATATACTAGCTACCCGGCCCGGCTTGCCACGGGTTCTTATCTAGAAATAAATACAAACACTTAACAAATTATATACTAAAACCTTTCCCGAGAATCAGAGTGGTGAAAAACGCTTGAAAATCGGTGCAGTTGTTTTTGAGTTTATGGCGAACAGACAGACAGACAGACGCGGCGGGGGACTTTGTATAATATGTATTGAAGTGTATTTTAATATTGATTTTAATAATAACATTAAAATAAAAGATAAATAATTGTTATTTTTTTGTTGTTTTAATTAAAAGTTTTAAATAAATAATTAAATATCAAAAAGATGAAAGTTTATGTGTGTGTGCATGTTTGTTATTTCTTCACGCTAGAATGGCTACACGGATTTTGATGAAACTTGGTACACATGTACCTAGTCCATGTCCTGGAATAGCACATCTTATATCGAGGGAGTATGTTTCTACTATCGCGCTTGCCAAACTGCTTTCAGCAGCTAGTATTACATATTCCTTTTTTTCCAAAGGTATAAACAATTTTTGAAGAATGATGACATGAAGAATGTCCCTTCTCTTTTACTAATAGGTACTAAGTATGTCTTTAAACCAATATTACCTTAATTCATTAAACCCCAAACCCCAAGCGAACGCCAGCGTTCGCGCTGTCATTGTCTTACTATTGTGTCTCTAATTGAGGGTATCTGAAGAGCTTTCACCAACCCGCACTGAGTTTGCGTGGTGGATTACGATACGACCCATTCCCTTTCCGAAAGAGGAGGCCTGAGTCCCAGCAGTGGGAACATTAAAAAACTTGATGATGATGATGTCTTTAGTTCATTAAACCCGAAGCGAACGCCGGCGTTCGCGCACCGTTGTCTTTCTATTGTGTCTCTTATTATCACGATTGAAATATTAAAAATAAAGCCAGCCTCCAATAAACTTTAAATTATCGTTAAAATTAAATAAAAATAAAACTAAAGCAGTTTATTTTCATTTCAGAAAGTTTAAAACTATCACATTTAAACTGATGAAGAAGATGGAGTTTAGAATCACTATTTACATGCAATACGCATTCTAATAGCTATATAACGAGACATAGACCATTACCAAAGAGATTTACGATGTTGGTTAAGAGTATGTTGTATATCAATTACCTATTTAATCATAATTTAAACGCTATTGCGTGATAGAAATATTTTCTTTCGAAATCAATCGTGCAAGAAGTGATTTCGAGTGGCTTGTTGGTGGGAGGTACACCATCACCTTGCAAATATTAGGAAATAATGTAGGTGTATGGGCTGCGGTATTGTTCGAAAGAGTGGGGCGTAAAGGGCAACTGAAGGGACACAGGTGGGTTATCGTCAGTAAAAGTCTGATACTACCACTCACTCCACCCAGAGTGGGAGAAATTATAATGATTTACCATTTTCAAATAAAAAGGAAATAATGTAGGTCTGTCTATACCTATTTGTATTTGTATGTAACATCTACATTGTAATCTGAAGTATCAATTTCAAAAACTTGGGACAAAGGCAGAAAGATACTGATGTTAGAATGGCAGTCATCTTTTTTGCTAATGTGACAAATAACAGATAAACTAACAAGACCTTAGTTACATTATAAGCAACCAAGATTTCGATCCCGATTCCCGGCTACCACGTGGGCTTGCGGACGGCAAGCAATGGGTAATTCGCCGTCCGATCGTCCGGTAAACGTCCGGACCGAGCCCACGACGTCGACGGCGTTACACACATGCACGACATGCGCGTGGAGATGCAACGCCGGGGTGAAAGGGTGAAAGTCCACTGCCGCAACATGTCAAGGCATGGCGGACAGAGCTCCGGCGGGATCTCATGGTGAAATGGCGTCAACGGCTATCGCAACCCAGTGGTGGGCACGCCACGATTATGGCGGTAAGTCCCCTCTTGGAGGCGTGGCTGGAAAGACCTCACGGCGTCCTTACCTTCCGCATGACGCAGGTCCTCACCGGACATGGCAAGTTCGGGAGGTTCCTGCATCGGATTCAAGCGGAAGAGACGCCCGGGTGTCGCCACTGTGCGCAACGCCCGGAGGACACGGTGGAGCACACCGTCGAGGTGTGCCCTGCCTGGGCGGAGCATCGCCGTGCCCTCGTGGGGGCGATCAGACCTCTCGCGCCGGGCCCTGGTCGAGGTCATGGTCCGGAGCGAGGAGGAGTGCCAGGCGACCCAGCTGGGTCGAAGCCTACTGGGGACAGGGTTGTCCGAAAGGGAGCTCGTGTCCCGGTATGAAGGCTAGAAGGAACGACGCGGGGTTTTTAGTCAGTAAGAGTCTGACACTGTCTCCCGCTCCACCCAAGAGCGGGTTTCGTCAAAGATGATTTTCCCCGTCGCCAAAAAAAAAACCTCAACACATTAAGAGGTTACCAATACTCATTGGTGTCAACCTTGTGGATATTGCAAAATCCTAGTATTGTGCAAAGGTGTCGCTGCGTAGGAATGACAAACAACGACATGGTGCGAAAATCTGCTTTCCCTAAAGGTTGCGGAGGTCAGACGACAGATGCGAACATAATATTGAAGAAAACAAGAAACACGTTATGTAATTAAAACTTAAATATAGATATTTGGGTGTAGATCTACACTTCTACGCTAAATAGTAAAGAGGTAATTTTTTTTGTTTTTTGTTTTGTTTGTAGGAGGTAATCTCTGAAAGTACTGGTCTGCTAGCTAATTTTTTTCACTGATAGAAAGCTGCTTTATTCCTGAGTGACATATGCTATATTTTATGTACGCGGGCGATGCCGCGGGCAAAAGCTAGTAAGCAATAATATGGCAAAACGACAAGTTACAACTTTGAACAAAAGGCGCTTGAATTTTTTTAACTCTTTACGACGATCGGACAGCGAGCTACCCATGGCTCACCGTCCGCGAGCCCGCGTCTACGGTGGCCGGAAATCGGGATCGGAATCCCGGCGACGGCGGTGAGGGCGCCGTTGCCTGTTGCGGTCGGCCTCCTCCTTTGCAAGCATTACTGCTTCGCAGAAGGAGGCGACCGCCTGCCATTCCTCCTCGCTCCGGACCATGGCCTCGACCAGGGCCCGGCGCGAGAGGTCTCCGCCGCCGATCGCCCCCACGAGGGCACGGCGATGCTCCGCCCAGGCAGGGCACACCTCGACGGTGTGCTCCACCGTGTCCTCCGGGCGTTGCGTACAGTGGCGACACCCGGGCGTCTCTTCCGCTTGAATCCGATGCAGGAACCTCCCGAACTTGCCATGTCCGATGAGGACCTGCGTCATGCGGAAGGTAAGGACACCGTGAGGTCTTTCCAGCCACGCCTCAAAGAGGGGACTTACCGCCATAATCGTGGCGTGCCCAGCCATTATATACCTAAGTGCAGTGCAATAAGAGTCACTTTATGAGCAAGAGTATTGAAAAATTATCTTTTGACTTTCAAAAGTATCTATATTATTGTATACAGATTTTACAACAATAAGAAACCAATAAGAACGAAGATGTAGATGTGTAGATCAAACGCAAAGGTGTCAGTAACACAGCAATTTATTTAACGAAAACTTTTTCTTATTGAAAGTGAATGGAAAGGAAGTTTCCTCTATACTTGCCTATGAAGTATGGTACAGTAATCATGTCGTTACACGAACAACACGTAAGTCTCACGTATAAACAGCTATTTGTGGTCACAAAGCAAATGGGAATCATTTGTCACACACGACTGTCGGTGCGCGAATTTCTCTACGATTATATTATCATTTTTCAAGTAGCCATGCTTTGTTTTTGATTTGTCGCTGTAAGGAGATAAAAATTTAGCAATAAGCGTAATACTGTAATTTTTTTAGCTAATTACAAAATACGAACAGGTGAACAAAGGCTATGAAATAGGTAGGTACCAAATCGGGAAGTAAACACCTTAAAATTTCAGCGTCCGGCAAAACTGAGGAAAACACAAAGCAGGATACTTGGCTAACCCCAAATGCACCAACTTACGGAAGCTTTTTTTAGTCCTGACACTCGCTACCAAAGTATCACAGGCGGCTTTCTGAATATAGTATTTTTGATTTATAAATAAGTCAACACATGGTTTACAAAGCAACAAATAGAATCCAAATATCGCCCCTTTAGAATTATAGGGACCTAATTAAAAAAATCATGATATTTTGATCAAAATCGATTAATTTATTTTCTCATAATACAGGTAGACAACTAAGTTAAGAAACAAATTCAACTATTATTTGTATAAGTTGTATGAAATTTCATTGTAATAACCTTCATTTACAAAAAAAACTTACGTGTATAAAACTTTATTTAACATTTCCCAAAAATTTTCATTTTTGGAATAGGTCACTATAATTCTAAGGGTGCGATATATTCAGCTTCTGCAAAATATATACACCCACAGCACAGCTGCCATCAAGTTAGAGAGAGTAGGTCCTATGTTTGAAATTCTTAAGGGAGTCAAACAGGGCGACCCGCTGTCCCCCAAGTTGTTCACCAGTACCCTGGAAGAAGTCTTTCAGACATTGGCAGTCAAATGGGAAGAGAAAGGCATTGTCATCGGTGAAGCGAGGTTAACTAACTAGCGTTTCGCTGATGATGTTGTCCTTTTCTCTTCCATAGCCACAGGTCTAGAACAAATGCTGCAAGATCTGAGCGATGCGAGCCTTGAGGTTGGATTGAAGATGAACATGTCGAAGACCAAAGTTGACCAACAGCTCTAAAAGGAACATACTCGTAGGCAGGGAGAATATACAATACGTCCAAGAATATATCTACTTGGGCCAAGTAGTCTCTTTCCAGGCAAGGCAAGATAAAAAAATAACACGCCGAACAGAAAATGCTATTCGGCGCTATTATTAACTATTTAAGGGCACTTTGCCCTTGTCACTGAAGCGTAAGCTGATGGACATGTGTATTCTCCCCATTCTGACCCATGGTGCACAGACTTGGTCTTTGACTAACATCCAAAAGTCCAAACTCAAAGTTTGCCAGCGTGCAATGGAGCGCAGCATTTTATGTGTTAAATTAACAGATCATGTTCGAAACACAACACTGCGCTCCAAAACGCAAATCGTTGATGTGGCTCAAAAGGCTGCCCAACTTAAATGGGACTGGGCAGGACAGGTCTGCCGCATGTCCAACGAGCTGTGGGCGCGTAAAACGCTGGATTGGTGCCCGGACACAGCAACGCGGGGCCGAGGCAGACCACGAAGGAGATGGCGGGACGACCTGGATGGCTTCCTTAAGAATTGGAATGAGAAGGCGAGGAACCGTGATCGTTTTAAGGAGTGGAGGGAGGCCTTTGCCCAGCTGTGAGACAATATGGGTTAATTATAATAATAAAAAATAAGTCAAAGGTTTTCAGGTTAAAGTAAAATTTGATAAGTACTCAACTTTTATTTAGCGTGTCGATTGCAAAAACAGTTAATTTTCTAAATTAAATTCCTTGCTTGAACCAGCACTCAACTTGAAATTATTCAGAAATCGTGGGCATAACAGCTAAATTGAAAGATGTCTCTTTGAAAGATACAGTAGACGACTTGACATTGTTCAGTTCGGGTTAAATATTTGTAAGTACATAAATTATTTCATACCTTCAATGCTCCCATCACTAGGAATCCTCTGCTGGGATAAATCTCAAGAAATTCTTTCCACGCTCCTTGATCTTAGCTCTACGTTGCATGTCTCAAAAACGTGGCCTGATTTAAAATAAAATATTGTAGTTGAAAATAAAAATATGAATACATCCATCATGCTTATAAATCACTTTTCAGCTGCACTGTTTACGGTAGTAGCGTCCAAAATAGCGAGTACGTTTAAAAATAAAAAGAAAACTTGAAAATAAGGAGATAACAAAGGTGAAAGCAGAATTAAACGATAGTGTTGATGAAAATTTTCATGAGTGTCTTGATGAAGCAACAGCCAGCAATTGTTGCAACAGTTGTCGGATCATTGAGTTTCTTGCCGATTCTTCTTCATAGGAAACGCCCATTCCGTAACGTATGTATACGAGCTTCTGACATTTTATAAATACACTTGTAGTTTGTGTATTAAAATTGTTTGAATTGAATTGACTATTGCCGATTAGAAGTTAGAAGATAGTGAGATAGGCTCCTAAAAAGCAGAAAACAGTTTTAATTCTAGATATATCTACGTACTGTTGAAAAACAAGTGCTTAGTGAAGCGGAGAAATATTTCGTGGCATACTTACACATCTAATCGTTTCTAAAGACAATATCGAGAACATAAATAGAAGATTGAAATATAAAAATAAAGCCTAGTAAGTATTTCGTGACTAACAAGATCAGGAAATTCAGAACGTTAATGAAAAATTGTAAACAATCTACGCACCGAGTGGCGGCCATATACTATGTATCATCATTCATCAACAAAAAGTGCGAATTGATGAATTCATCGATTAGTAAGTATTTACCAAGCTAAATTGGTATAATTATGCCGAAATGATTTATTTCACAGTGTTTAGGCGATATGAGGATTGTAATTTTAGAGAAACATATACTGAGGACTTTAAAGCTGAAATAACATGGTTTATTATAGGCATGGTTTTATAATTCACAGTATATATTTTTCAATTTTATTTAAAGTTTAGTGTCAGGTATAGTATGAGCTGTCATGGCCACTTAAAGATCATCTCTGACAACAAATGAAGCGTCTGTTTGATCACTGAGAATACTGCATTTGCTTCTCTTCAAGTGCATCATAAGTGTGTATTATGAGAACATCTGGTACGTTCTAACTACTTAACGTAACTACTTAACTTTACTTTTGCCCTTAAGGGCAAATGAAATGTTTCTGAAAAGATAGTGTGTTGAATATAAGTAGTCGAAAAAAGCAATCTCGATGACGATAGCAGAAATCTAAATCAACCGTTTTGTCATCATCTAAAAGGTGTTAATCATGAACTGAGTAGAACAATGTTAAGTAATAAACGCATTAAAGAACAACAGCCAAACAAGAGGTGACACCTGCGGGTGACACGAACGCGAGATAAGCTCTCGTACCGCTATCGACGCGAGGCTGTGGGAAATTGGAAACGTCAGTGAGATGCGTGAATGCACCACCTATTGTTTTATCTGGGTAGGTCGAAGTGCCTGAGTTTCTACATCTTTATTACAAAATGCATTTAATGAAGATCATTTGCCCACTATGTGCCTCTCAGAACCAAACTGCATATGTTTGCCATATCCTTTACCTAGTTGCTCTACACCAAGTTATGTTTGTCCTTGGATGCACTTGTATAGCGGGTACCTATAGGGATAATTTTCGGTTGGTGTCACATTTCATTTAAATTAGTTGTGCCCCTGGCGTGCCTATCAACGTCCTGGATCCCGAGCGTCCTGAAATGTGTTAACAAGTACCTAATGTAGCTTTTCTATATATATACGTTTGCGTGGAAGAAAAGGTCAAGATTAGGCAAAACTTTGTTCTGATTTGGAGCACCTTTTTAGATCTAGGTGAACTAAAAAGCTCGATTAAAAAACACATTCCCTAAAATTTAAATACGGCTGCTACGTGAAAGAAAGCAGACAACAACTTGTCTAATTCTTAAAACCAGATTCTTATGCATGGCGTGGTTAGTTAACTGAAATTACACACATGTTGCATATTAATAGGAACAGTACATTATGGTAAGCAGTGCCTCTGGTTTGGAATCTCGCAGTACTTGTAATCCTATGGAGGACTATAATTTACAGGCAGTTTGCAAACTTTGAGCACCTTGTGAAGCGCTAAGAGGTACTGGTTTAATTGCCGCGTAACCGATTCGACCTGACTGTAATGAGAGCGAGTTAAAAACTGGTGAAGCTGATGATTTAATGTTCTTACACCCATAATGTGAACTTGTTCTTGTCGGCGCTGTTAAACAGACTATTGTTGAGTGCAATTAATCTTTTTTCTTCAGTTTCCTTTGCATTTTGATCTGTCTGATACATGTCGCAGCCCCGTTGTAATTTAAAACAAATGTTGATTATATGTATGACTTTCGCAGTGTTTCTCATATATTAATTAGCAAGACATGAGTAAAGAAATGCCGTGTTTATGTAAAGACGACATGCAATTATGCATAATGAGGTGGAAAATGTTATGTAGGTACTTCCACTCACGCTATCTAAAATTACTCATATGGTCTCTATTACATATTTTAGTTGATTGGCATTACATTTAGTTTGTAGGTAGTTGTTTTTAAGGGACCCAGTTCAGCAATGGGCTGTATCGGGTTTTACGATGGGTTAAAATGAAGTCACTTATTATATCGTAGTGTCGTAGATGCTACGACAGAACAATATGAATACACACACAGCTGCGTAACAGCTAGAGAATAGAATGGAATAGAATAAACTTTATTGTACACCAAAATAGTAACAATGTCACAGAAACTTAAATCTGTGGGTACAATGGCAGTCTTATCGCTGACAGCGATATCTTCCAGACAACCTTGGGATGGAATATAAGAACTTAAACTAAAAAATGGGGTAGTCTGCGGTTGTAGTACACCGCAAAATTAACCAACAAAATGAATTAAGGGAAATAAAATAATAATATTTTATTTCCCTTAAGAGGTACGTGTAAGAAGCGTTTTGGAACCCAATTAACGTTATTCTTGGGCAAATCATATATTTAGTTAGAATGGAACTAGAAAATTACCAACTATAAAGATAGAAAACCATTTTATTAACGGGATGAGCGGCTGCCTTTCGATTTAACCATCCTTTTTTTATTCATTCATAAAATATTTGCAAAAGTAATTTTAATTATAGTTAAGGTAAAGTATCTCACACCAATTGATCTCACACCAATTGATCACTTTATGATATTATAACTATCTAATAGTTGCATTAAGTTCCCGTTAAAATAGGCCAAATCGTTTAAACGTTAACGTTTGATAATTAAAATATGTCAATCCACGTTTGGCCATATAGATAATGTAAAATGTCCATGTCAATAAAATATCTAAATATAGAAGGAACTTATACTTAAGAACAAACAAACTTAAAAATTGAAATCTTTTTATAGATCTGCGTTCAAATAAAAATCCAAGGTATTGGAATTAAAATCGTATGTATGTCATTGGCAAAACTGTACCATAACTGGTTCCGAACTGCTGACCGCAAGCCCATATTAGTTATATTATGTACCTAATGAAGATTTGGGTCATAATTATATTTGATTACACTTTTATCATGCATTTGAAAATTAATATACGCTTTTAATCAAATAAGTATTGTTTATTGCCCTGTTACGTCACGAAAAACACAAAATCAGCAGTTCTGCCGGTGTAAATCACAACTCGTTAAAGGTGTGATCAAGCATGTTTGACCAAATCATGAATTAATCCTGTGCTAAAAGCTGGCAGTTCATTAAATTGGCTGCCCAAATTATAATGAGGCTCATTATTTTCCTCATCATCATGAAATGTTCAATTCTAACATAGATGAAGAGTTGTGCATTTTTTAAAAACATTTCCTTACTTTATGAATTACCTAACCCTGTATCGTAGACAAACGACAAACATGTATCTAAACTAAAATAGACATGAGATCTAATAGACTCATTTGGCTTTATCTTACTGAAGTAAAAAAATATATACATAAAAGAAATATTGAATAACACGTCACTCCTTTATTTGGTTATTTGTTTTTTTTTTGTTTGTTTTATGGCAAAAAATTATGCTGGCTCCTATGGATTCCGGGATCACATTTTGCTAGATTGCAATTCCTCTTTACCCTGAGGTGATGGTTTTTCCACATTTGCTGCCCCTATATTATGTGGAAGTGGTGGTAGGTACCTACACCACTTTACTAAAACTTACTAACATAAACTGCACCACAAGCGCCCCTCATCTAAAACTGTGGTCAAAATTGGAACTAACAGTAGGAGAGTGATGGCAGCGACAAGATTTATATGTGCAACTTTTTGGATACGGGACGTTGCTGTGTGTGTCCAATGACGCCATCTCTTGGTCGCATACAAAGAGCATTCGGGGAACCTGAAAAGTGGGCGCTTCCTGAATTTTCTCCTAGATGTCTATTTCATTAATTTTAGCTGACTTTAGAAATAGTTTTTTTTTTTATGGAGCCTAAAAGCTAACTAATATAAACATACAGAACAACAACATCAGGATCATTGACGCAGGGTTTTTTTTTAATTATAGAAACCAGTACTTGACTGCGTTCCCTTTTGATGGAAAACAGTGATGCCCGCCAGTCTTTCGTCATTTTACAGGATGCATTTTGGAGTATGTACGGGAATTGCACGACTTGATTTTGCCATTACCTTCCTCGGACAACCTGATGTACGGCGAGTATCTATCCTGAGGCGAACATTACACGGTCATGCAAGCATCAGTCAATCATGAATGATGGTTTTCACGTCAATCAGTACTAAAATACGTCACATACGGCAAAACTGACAGCAAAACCTACCATCTAATGTTCGCCTTACATTGTTAACACCTCTACGGTACGGATTAATTCATGAATCCCCAAGCGACCACCGGTGGCCGCGCATCTATTGTCTTACTATTGTGTCTCTAATTGACGGTATCTGAAGGGTTAAACGTTTCGCCTCGTCGTTTATACTGTGTAATCGAAGGACTGGAACTGGAAGGCTGGAGGACCGCAGAAGTCATTTTGACTGATGCGGTCTTCCCGTCCGATTATAATTTAGGTGCCTTCAACTTTCAAGGCTAGAGTGAATAAGCCCTAAATAAACTAGCGCGCATCACCATCATCATATGTGATTTGGTGCATGTGTTGTGTTGTAACCAATAAATGCTTTATCTATCTATCAACGATTGCATCACTGCTTACCTAGAGGTGAAATCGTAATCAAGCACTAGTTTTAATTACAAAAAAAATGTCTATAACTCGAGGTTCAGTTCAAGTCCATGTAATGATGCATGAGAAAAGCACATAAAGTTTTTCATTCTCCGCCGTCATGAACTGCGCAGCCAGCGGCCTGGAACGCACAGCAATTTGCACCAACATGGTTATTAACACATAAATCATCCAGCCTTTGCTATTTATTTTACTTAATGTACACAAATTACGTGTGAATAACGATGCCAATTCATTAAAATCTTAGATTAGGTTTCGATGATAAATTATATCTTATTTGCGTTATATTTTCGTCATCATGACATGTTGTGCATCATGATTATATTTATTGATAAATGATAGATATTTATTTTGCAAAGAGGTTTTAAAAAACACTTTTACACGTCAATATTTTTTTTTCGTCAGGTTAAACTAGATGAGGTCGATGTTTTCTAGCTGACTACCGTGAGAAGAAACACTGAAACAAACTCAGGGCTGAAAGACTCTTTTAAAATCCATACAGTAAATATGTAGTGGTCAAAATCACATGATTGAATTTGATACTGATTAAAATTTTGACAACTTTACCTCAGACAAAAATTAGGAACCTGATTGCAGCGCCATCTTCTGTGTTTAATTTTATTTCCAAACCATCAGAAACCCACTTAAATAAATGTTGTTTATTGCCAACGCAAAGTTGAAGTCAGATAAAAAGTAGCGTATTAAATAACCCCTAAGAAGGAATCCATTTTTATTTTTTGAGTTTACTTCTAACCAAATCTCATCAAAATCAGTTTAGTAGTTTAACCGTGAAAGCTTAACAGACTGGCAGCGTTACTTTCACATTGATAAATAAGTATTAGTGTGGAAGTACGAATGTTATATTTTTTGTGTTAGAGAAATCATCAAATAACTTTTTCAGCTCTATGGAACGAGATGAAGATCCAGACTTTTACTGACTAAAATCCATCTATCTTCCTCCAGCTGTACTTTTCGTTTTAGGGCCACGATAAGTCTTTAAAAACGTTCCCACAGCCCACCCTAAAGCAAAACGAATGCATGATATTTAAAAAATATTAAGAGAATTATTTTGACTTATCATTAACAGAAACAAATCAGTTTAAATAGGCAATTTTTATTAAAATATTTTGAGGTATAATGAATATCAAACATTCTTATTGAATACCTACACAGTCTTACTTGCATCCTTCTCCTGGTGCCATGAAGTCATGAGACAGGGGACAAAGGGGTAATGGTAGTCAATGGTAAATGCTGGTCACGCAAAACGAATGAGTATAGACAAACGAATGTCAACCATGGAGACCCGTAACATATACAACGAAAAACCGTTCAGTAACCATCCCTTATAAGGGATAGCTAGCACACGATTTCGCACCCATGTGATAAAACTTTACAAGCGATAAAAAAGGTGAGTAGCATTTTAATAAAACTTCATTAAGAAAAAAAAAACGTTTTTTGAGTTTTCGTACCACATTCAAAATATCCAAGACCTTGAAACACCCGCATATTGTACTTACAGCACTTAGCATTAGAAGCTCCCCACTTATCTAATGCTCACAATGATTCAACATTGGAACTTCTGCACTGAATGTTCACAACGCTTCAACATTGAAGTCTCCATGCTTTCAGTTCAAAACACTTACAATTCAATGCTCTGTGCTTCATGCTCCTAACACTTCAGCATTCGCAGCTCCACATTTAATGCTCTAAACACTTCAAAATTAGAAGCTCTGCGCTTTGTGCTTGCAAAACTTAGCATTAGAAGCTCCGCACTTAATGCTCAAATCGCTTCAACATTGGAAGCTCTGAGCGTTATGCTAGCAACACTTAGCATTGGAAGCTCTGCACTTAATACTCAAAAAACTTAATTATTAAATGATACGCGTTTTATGCTCGCAACAATAAGTATTAGAAGCTCCGCACTTAATGCTCAAATCGCTTCAACATTGGAAGCTCTGAGCTTTATGCTCGCAACACTTAGCATTAAAAGCTCTGCACTTAATGCTGAAAACGCTTCAACATTGGAGTATCCACGCTTCATGTTTGCAACATTTAGAATCGAAAGCTCCGCGCTTCATGCTCATAACACTTCAAAACTAGTAGCTTCGCACTTCGTGTTCAAAACACTTTTATATCGGAAGCTCTGCGCTTCGTGCTTGCAACACTCAGCATTGGAAGCTCCGCACTTAATGCTTAAAACTCTTCAACATTGGATACTCTGTGCTCTAAGCTTGCAACACTTAGCATTAGCTCTGCACACACTGGATACACAAATCGCTTTAACATTGGAAGCTCTGTGCTCTAGCTTGCAGCACTTCGTACTGGATGCTCCGCACTTCATGCTCACAAAACTTCAGCATTGGCAACTCTGCACTTAATGCTCGAAACAACTTTGGAAACTTTATTCACTTGGTAGCCGTAATTACCAACGTATGTGGATAATGATGTTCCAAGCCGTTTCTTCTTTCATATGTCAAAGAACTATGTTCCCTAAGATAAGTAAGTTATTTGAGACTAATATTGTTGTAAAAATTTATCTTACGATTTGATTTTAATGGAGTTCTAAATATATTGATTATTGCAATAATGGCTCCATTACCCCTTTCTCTTCTATCAATCTAACCTCTTTTGGATGCAAGTAAACATTCAGTTTATTTGCATCCAAAAGAGGTTAGATGCTGCTAACAGAAACGTGATGTAAAAACCCGTGGGAGTACAATAGTAGTAGTCATGAATTATCATATCGAATCAACTGTTATTTGGATACCAAAATATATCTTCATGTCTATAAACAAATGTCGCTGATTACAGATCGTTAACGGATATTATAGTGCTTATTGAAACCGAACATATTAAGCCCATTTTAAACGTTTGTAACATCTCAATACTTTTCATTGCAAACTACAAAAAATCTCATCTCGGTTTTCTATTAGTTTTCGGACTAGGGTTACGGTACTGTCTCATACACATATTCATATCATAGAAGCTCATATGATGATAAGAGAAATACTCAGGATTCTGATATTTCTTGTTTTTTCCCGCGCCGAGGCCGAGGATCTGAAAATAGTATCGTCATTGAAAACTAAAATAAACAGTGTCTCTGGATTGCGGTGGCATCTTCGGCACCTTATATTGGCTAATGCCGTTAGGAATTATAGTAAACATGTGGTTTGACATCTATCAGTACTATCATGGTGTCCATCAGTAATATTATATGGTGTCGTGCTAATTCAAAGCGATTATCGCATGAATATGCGATAGTTGCATTCATTTGTACGGCTAACGCGATCACTTAGCCCCGTTGTCAGAGGGTAGATTCCGGTTTCACCGAATCGAGAGACGCCTGAGAGGTTTTAAACCTCTACCATTACCAATATAAAGTTTCCTCAAACTTTTAATAATAGCTCGTAGTGTGTGAAAAGGATTGTGTCTTTACCTAATATAATAATAATAATAATAATAACCCCATCGTCGTATCTCCACGTTGACGTCGTGGTGGGGCTTGTGTGCTCCAAAATACCCTAGGTCTGTATCGGTAGAATTTTCTTTGCCGTAACATGCTTAGGGTGAGGGGCCAGACTAAGAGAGATACAATCCGCAGGGCAGTTTTGTGGCGAACTGTTGGGTATTAGCGACCCCACGGACCCGATCTCCCGGGAGAATTCTTCTTCATCTCCGGCTTGCCTTCATTGGCCGGCCGTAGTGAACACTGACGAGGAACAGAGCTCCCACCTCTCTCTTGCCTTTATTGGCTGGCTTGAGTGGAGATTCGCAAGAGCTCGTGCTCGGGAGAAGGATGTATAATCCAGTAAGGTGCTGGTAGGGATCTTGACCGTACTTCCGGGATTGTCCTGATAGCCGTGGTATGCCTCTCCACTCCTCAAGCGCCTCAGGATATGTTGCCCTCTTGTTGCTACGTCACTTCGTGCTAGCGGCCGTTTCTGGGGGCCCATTTATTGAGTGTGCAAGTCACCCCCTGCCTTTTATCGATGGATCTTAATAACATTGTTCAGGCAGGGGCCATAGTCTTAACATAGTTCCATGATATCAGTCCACCTAAGACTCCAAAAATCATAGCCTTATTATTTTGTTTTCCATATTGTATCGCAATAGTTTTTCAAACCGGGGGTTGTCCTTGGATGCACTAGCATAGCGCATACAGGGATAATCGCCGGTTGGTACCACAATCCATCATTAAAAGCATCTAAAAGGGCCTCTGCGAGTTGGTTTCGGCTCCTCGTACGCCTTCCAAAGGTCCAGGACCTTAGGGTCCTGAGATAAATAAATATATAAAAATAATAATAATAATAATAAAAACAAAAAAAACAAAAACACAAAAAACAACAAAATTAGGAAGTACACAGAATTACAAGAGGAAATCACCAGAGTATGGAAAATGAATAGAGTTACAATAGTCCCAATAGTAATATCAACAACAGGTGTTATTCCTAAACAAATATTTAATAGTTTTAATGTTCTAAATCTATCAAAATACACATATCTAACACTACAAAAAGCGGCAATTTTGAACACGTGTCGTATAGTTAGAAAATTTTTACAACTGGACTTAGATAATAACTTAAATCCAGCACAAAGTCTTTTACCATCTTAAACTCAATTATTAGGATTTCACCTTGGTTCACACCCGTGAGATTCCGATAGAACACCAGGTATTGGCCTGAGAAAAAGTACCTAAAAAACCATAATAATAATAAAATTTTATTTCAGAATTACTTCCATATATTGTTAGTAACAAAGTTTCTTAGCCTAGTGTTAGTAAAGGATATATTTTTTTTTTTTTACATAATAATAGTGGAAACACATTAGGCGCTTGGTCTTGCGTGTAGGCCTATCAAGTGCGCCATCAGTACAGAGTCCCATCGGCCGGCGCACGCGGTCAGGATGGCGCTGGGGCCACCGCGTACCCGCGCCAGTAAGGACGCACTTCGCTTTCGTATGACAGCGTGAAAGCCGTCCACGCGCGCCTCCGCGAACATGCCACTCGCGCTACAGTACCGCGGCAGCCCCATCAGCACCCTGAACGCGTTATTATATTGCACGCGCAGGGCGTCGTATGTCCTCCGCGTGTATTTGGCCCACAAACTGCACGTGTAAAAGGTCTGGCAGAAAGCTCTAAATAAAGTGACCTTCACTTGCTCAGTACACCGTGCGAATCTGCGAGCCAACATATTACAGCGAACAGACAACGCCCTGCGTTCCCTCTCCACATCCATGTCATCTCTAAGATCCTCGGTGACCCAGTGGCCCAGATACTTGAAGTGAGTGACTTGTTTCAAAGCTGCACCATAGAGTGAGACGGGAGGTACCACTCCGGCGACCTCTTTTCTAGGTGCTTTAAAAACCATTATCTCACTCTTTGTTACATTGTATCTGAGCCCATGAGCCTCTGCGTACTCTTCACATATACGGAGTAACTTGCGCAACGCACCGATTGAGGGACTGAGCAACACCATGTCATCCGCGTAACTGATGTTATTTACGCAAATTCCGTCTATATGACACCCGATGCCAGCGCTGCTCAGCTCTCCAATCAGTCGGTCCATATATAAATTAAATAATTTCGGTGAGGTCAACCCTCCCTGCCGCACACCACACTCCAACCTATATTCATCTGACCTACTAGCCGCCCATCTAACAGTATTTTTCTGATTTTTGTACCAGTATTTAAATATAGATACGATTTCTGCGGGTAGACTAGTGTCTTGATACATTTTTGTCCATAGCAGGTCATACGAAACCAAGTCGAATGCCCTGGACAGGTCCAGGAAACACGCGTAAACTGGAGTTCTACGCGCGGTATAGTATTGCACAGTCTGCTTGAGGCACAAAATCGCGCTTTCAGTGGATAGACCAGTTCGAAAGCCGAACTGAATCGTGCAGTTTTATATGTTTTGTTAAATGTCCGTCAAGCAAACTGTCCATTACCTTCGCTATAACCGTGGCCAAGGAAATAGGCCTGTAGTTAGACCTGTCCGAGACATTTCCGGTTTTGTTTTTTACAATGGTATACATGAGATCGTCAGGCAGATAAGAGTGGTTAATACACAGATTAAATAGTAAAGCCAAAATTCTAGGCAAGTGTACCCCAGCAAACCGCAGGTGCTCAATGCTGAGGCCATCATGACCTGGAGACTTTCCTCTCTTCATAGATTTGATAACTACATCAACATCCTTTGCAGTGAACCTTACATTGATATCTCCAGGTATAGCCCCAGCATCAGACACCGACATCACTTCAGACTGTGCAGGAATCACAAACGGCTCAACTCTGAAATGGTGCCGAAACAACCCTGCGATGTCATCTGGCTTGTGTTCACCTTCGACGCTCACGGGCCGGCTAGGCTTTAGATTCAACTTGTTCGTTGATTTCCAAAATTTTGTGAAGTTATTATTGGAATGGTGTCGTGCAATTATATCCATTTTAATTTGTTGTTGGTTATTTTGACACCATTTCAATTTCACCTTAAATAAACGTCTAGACTCAATCATTTCATTGTATAGCTGGCCAGAGTTAGGTCTCCCATACAACAGCCAGTTCTGATAACATTGACGAGCTTTACCGTGAGCCTCCCTCACATGGCACAATATACCTAATTCTTAAAACAAAACAAATTAAATACCTCTCCTTGAGTGTTTCTGAAGACCCCTGAGGGCATATTTTTCAAAGTCTCAAAGTCTGGTTCCGCCTTGCTAGCGGGTAGGTCGTCACTATACTTGCGTGACTGAAAAACAAAATAATAAATGAATACAAATAATCGTCTATTAGTAGTCCTCCAGAGCAGCATTTGGATCAGGATGGCAGAGTTCGGATCATACTTGATGTTAGCTGACAATAGGCAAGTTCGCAAGATATATTATAATATACAAGTAAGTAATATGTGTCCATATGTGAGAAAACACAAGTGCATTTTTGTTCCTTCATTCTTATAGGACGGCAATCCATCAAGACCGGAAAGATATCAGGCGGAGGACCCAACGGCTTCACGCCCTTGTACCCTCTAAGCGTATATGATCCCTCTTTCATGACTTGTAAATCTAATGATAAGACTTTAAAAAAGAAAACGATTTAGAAAAGAACATTTCATTTAGGTCAGCCCCAGTTCTGACAGCAGATCTGCCCATAAATATTTTGCATCTCACTCTACTGAGAAATATAGGTACTTACATCATAGTCCCCAGCACACGGTGGAGTATTACTATAAAAGCGTAATTCTAATATATTGTACAAAGAAGAAAGCATGCTAAATACTGTGTAAGTTCGTGTAGGAATGGCGGTACGGGCCATTTTGGAGAATGATGCCATTGCTATGGTTTAAAATTTTGTCAGACGCACTTAGAAATGTAACTCCATTTTTTTACTAAAATACATTACTGATGCGCGATATCGCGAAAGTTGCTGTTTGATTTTACCATTAAACTAATTTTGAAATATCCAATCTTTCCAGATTAATATGACATCTTCCAGGATTTTATGAACTTGAAGTCATAGAAAATAGACAAGTGGAGTTCTGGAGTCGGAGACGGAAATGTCTGTCAGAATAATTCATAGACAAACAGATTTGATTCCATTCAAGGAATTTCTGTGCGTTTCACTTATGTAGTTCCTTTGGTGTTATGTTGGCTCCCCTGTCTGTCTACACAAAAAAGAAGGGAAAATAGGAAAAATTGCCTACTCTACCAATATTGTTCCCCAAAATGCGAAACGAAATCGATTTTAACGGTAGTTGTAACTCTTTTTGGAGAATTATGAGGGTAATGGGATTTTATTTTAAAAAAGGCAGGTCTAAAAGGAAGTCGTTAATAGAGAGGTACGATATTGTGGAATAGCGTTTTCGGTATTTGAAAAAATTGCAGGACAGTCTGAATGGAGTTCAGCGTCCTAAACTTTATACAAAAATAGATTTAAAAAATCAAAAAAGGCCATTGTTAAAAGTATCTAGTATATATCAGTTAATCTCCCTAATATTAAGTAATTTAATTGCTAAAAATATTGCAACACTGTTTTTCCGTATTGCCAACATTACGGCAAAGGAACCTCTTAAATGAAATGCACTGTAGTAGGATATACAAAATATTTGGCACTGACCTCTGGATTCATAGGGCGTTGTTCCATTAGCCGGTCCGGCACCGCACCGGTACGGCGCCGGCACCGGCCTCGTGTATGTTCCTTCCTAGGGTATGTTCCTTAGTGTTAGGAAATGAAGTGGAAATCAGATTCCTTGTCTATTTGAGTCCCACCACGAGTAGTGGAAAGGAGTTTTAACTGGAGTGATAAGCGAATATTAAATATAACTGTTGATTGATAGTTTAGAGTGGCTAGTACGACGTATACGTATGCTAGCCAGCGCTAGCATTTCCCACGGGTGCAGCATTGATTGCCTGCGTAATTAACCTTTTTAATTTCTTATCTCAGCTTATCTTTAATTAGAATCGGTTTTTAACCGACTTCGAAAAAGAGGAGGTTCTATATTCGGCTAAATGCATTTTTTTTTTATATGGTCACCGATATCTCAGCCAATTGTGGACCAATTTTGAAATTTGTTTTTTTGATTGAAAGGTAATTATGCTTCCAAATTGATCCCATAGAAATATTGTTATGATCTGATCATGAACTTCGAAAATACGGAACAAAATTCCTCATAGAAACAGCAATACTATCGTAACAAGTAAAATGGGTTTGTTTATACGTGTAGTCGATGACTGACTGAAAGAAAAGGGGATCAGTTCGATACATCTCCTCATGTATCGAACTCACACTTCGAGTGGAGGGTTCGTACAGTGTATGGGCAACACTGGATTGGTCTCGGTCGGGTCCGGGTACGTGTAGTGAATGGTATGCTTAATAGTTTTGTATCTTCGTCATTTAACACCGACTTCCAAAATTAAAGTACTTTTCAGTGTTTTTTAACATTGAAGTCGGTTATATTTTTTTTTGTAAAAAGTTATTTTTTAAATTGAACTTGGCGACAATTTTACGGCCGGTGTTTGTCTGCGTTATTTACAAATTCTTTACACTATTATTCTGTGGAGACGTTAGCGCGTACCGTGATAAAACATTAGCATGTACAACTGGCCTAAAGGATGATTTTGTGAACAGACAAAAAAATAATAGTCTAACATAATGACATAAGTCAACAGTAATAATTTTTGGGAACAATTATTTTTTGTATTAATGATGATAGTATTTGAGTAAACTTAATAATGCCTTTAGAATGTAATACGGCAACTTCAGGGGGAAAGGGGAATCGTGGGATGTTCATAGAAAGAGATCCAAAGATTGTTGCTGCTGGTATAGCAAGTGCTCAGGCTACAGAGACTGTGGGCGCTGCATTGCAACATTACCTGCTTAAAGACCAAGCAGATGCCCTATTGAGTGACGCCATCTTCCCGCCACCTAAGCCACGTCCGCGGCCACCGCTCCGTCACCCCTTACCGCCAGATATGCGGAATGCAGGCCCTGACGGACAGGTTGCCCGGCTTATCAATCCACCAAACAAAACAAAGTTCGAGATTCTAGTTGCCGATTTTAAGGATACGGTGTACGCATCGTATTGGATGAAGAAACTTGGAGAAGGGCGGGATCCTGTGCCAATGTTACCAGAAGGCTTTGATAAATTTACCACGTTTGGCAAACCGACGTCGTATCATGGGAGACTTTATGATATAGTAATGCCTAAAGTTCCATTACCTGATAAGACACCACAGTCGAAACGCGCTGGCGTTCAGTTAGACCGCAATTACTGTTCACCACCTTTTCGTTCAGACGTAACTTATGGACACCGCACGACCGCGGACAAGCGAGGCACGCGCGGCCGCTGCGCTGTTACTGATGATAGAATTATGCTTGGAAAAGCAAATATGGCGATTGTGAGTTCTATAGACGCCAACTTTACACATTCTCGCCAGCCCAGGATTGGGGAGGTGCTAGCTCCGAATGACAATATTAGTGAAGTACCCAAAGATTATTCTTTTGGTATATTAAAACCACCTGATAATATGAAGGAATGTTTGTCATTTTGCGAAATGAATATGGGAGTGGAATTTTTCAGAAAATGCTTGAAACATCTTAACACTGTCCGGAAGGGTTTGTCTACACGCGTTCTACCAACCTTTTTCCATACATTTTACTCAAACCTTAAATATTTCGATAAAGACGGGTCAGGTTGGCTCGCAAAGGAGATTGTTTATAACATCTGTGGAACAAAATTAATACGATTCGATCCAGCGTTGATAGAGCCACTTTTATCAATGTGGGGGGCATTTAACGGGTCCCAAATTGAATATAAAATTTTTGTACGAGTTATAAATTACAGAGTGCCTTCTCCTGAAATTCCTAAAATACCAGATGTATCTGAAGACTGTCTTGATTTTCGCACTACTTACACAGAGATGGTAAAACCAGGACAAAAGCGAGATACTGGTCGAATGGCTGGTTTACCCTCTGGCAGATATTTTGATCTGGATTTTCCAATATCTCCTGAAAGAATGTGTAAAGCAGACAGAATTTGCCTCCCGCAGGAATCCGACGCTAAGTCTTGTTTATGTCCAAGCATTTTGACGCACCTCTTCGTTTCCCACCGCGATATGTACCAGAAACGGGAACCGGACGTGATCAGAAAAGTTTTCGAGGCTACCGGAGAAAACTTTACAGATGAAACATTTAACGCTATTTGGAATGAAGCAAAAAAACTTCATTCCCAAGGGTGGGTCTGTTATGAAACATTTCGTCAGATGCTAGAAAAGAAACGTCCCGAATTAGAAGGAAAAGTAAAAACCAAAGTAGAACAATAACGAATGTTTCTTTATTTTGTTATTTAAATATTACAGTATTTATAATTTTCTTTGTAAAAGTGATAAAAATATTCTTGTCAAAAAGATTAGTTTTTGTTTTTACCCGATTATGGCAACACCAAAAAGAAGCGTTACAATTTTAAACGTGTGTGTAGTGTGTCCAAATTAAATACTTTTCCAGCAGAGCTGTGCAAAGTAGATAGGCAGAGTTTAAAATATATTTAAACATTTAAGATAGGAAGTCATACAATAACTTCTCCCGCTGCGGGTGGAGTGCGAGGCGTAGCAGACTTTCATTGTTTATAACCCCACCTGTTGCAACAGGTAACAGGCCTCCAACAAGGTGGACTGATGACCTGGTGAAGGTTCCGAGGAACCGATGGATGCGAGACTCACAGGATCGTTCGTTGTGGTGACACTTGGGGGAGGCCTATGTCAAAAAGTGGGCGTATATCGGCTGAAATGATGATGATGGACCCTACCTGTGCCCTTTAGTTACCCTTTGCGTTCTAAGACTACGGGTTTCCGTTTCAGGAAATCTCCGCAGCCCTAGCGGATGTCGGCCCTGCTGGGCCCTTAAGGTTTTCTGAAATCTGTTTAAGAAGCGCGTAGATCACTACGCGCTCTATTCCGCCTTGTTCCGGATCATAGCCTGAACAAATACCAGTGGTATTAAAATGTAATAAACCAGAAAAGGCAAACGTTATCGCATACACATTTAATTCGAGAATTGTCAGAAGAACTAATTAGTTAGTCGTTACAAGTAAAGTTGCTTTGTTTATACGTTCAGTCGATGACTGACTGAAAAAAAGGGGGAGGGGATGTATCGAACAGATCTGATGATGAAGCCAGAGAAGGTAAATTAATGTAATTTAACCGAGTTTAGGGTTCATACGCACTATGCGGTTACCCGCAATACGGCTAGCCGTCCGGCTGAACGCAGGATGCGGTTGCAAATGCGGCCAGCCGGATCGCGGGCAGCCGCATTCGTAACCGCAACCTGCGGTTGACGGATCGTTGCTGTTTGCAGTCATATCAAGCCCTTTAAAAGTTATATTCAATCGGAACACTCTGGTAATTTGGTATTCCAAATTGCTGGCCGACTCTGGATTTCGATGATAAATTTTTCGGTATCGAATTCCATTTTACCAGACGTACCACATGCACACACTCACTCAATGGTCGCGCCTCGGCGCCGTGTAGCCGTTATGTCTTGATTACACGCACCGAGTAAACGGGCGAGACAGTACTCTCGGTCGAGTACTTGGTACGTGTAAACACAGCACCGAGTGCTCGGCCTACCATTTATCTCTACAACTCGCTTACATCACTGTCTCGGCCGAGCAACATTTTACTGCCTCGCCTTCAACTCGCTTACATCACTGTCTCGGTCGAGCAACATTTTACTGCCTCGTCTTTTTAGGGAAGGTTCATATCTGACGTAAAATATGCCGAGCGTATCATCAGTCGCGTCTATTCGGGCGAATGTGTCAGTTCATATCAAACGGAAAATGCGTTTAGCATCTATTAGAGCGGTTGTGTTGTGTGATACAGCCTGTACACAAACGATCTCTGTTAATGTTACGCCTAGACTGAATGCATCAATCAAAATAAAAGAAGCGCGTGGCGCGCGCGACGTTGCCGCTCTTACGTCGACCAACAATGCGTTGACGGAAACGGAATGGACGCTGTACGCTCGACGCACTAACGTATCATCGGTTGAGTGTGAACGGTCAAGTGTTTTTCTATACATTTTACGCGGCGCATGTTCAGTCAGATATGAAACTTCCCTTACTCGGTACGTGTGATCGTGGTATTATGTCTTGATCACACGTATCGAGTAAACGGGCGACAGTAAAATGTTGCTCAGCCAAGACAGTGATGTAAGCGAGATGTAGAGAAGCGCTCGGCCGAGCACTCGGCGCTGTGTTTACACGTACCGAGTACTCGGCCGAGAGCACTGTCTCGCCCGTTTACTCGGTACCGACGTGTAATCAAGGCATTAGGGAAGGTACTCAACCGATGATACGTTAGTGCGTCGAGTGTGAACGGTCAAGTGTTTTTCTATACATTTGTCTGTTTTGGCGTTACGCGTGTCTGTTGTGGCGTTTTTACGATAATACGCGACGTATGTTCCGTCAGATATGAATCTTTCCTTAGTGTTATATTTTGTGGTGTGGTGAGGTGTGTTGTGGTGTGTTCAGTTGGGACCAGGATTCGTGTTTCAATACAAATGAAAAACCGAATACAATTACAACATTTAATGCTTGCAGATTATTTTGCACTTTTTCTTAAGCTTTCAGGAAATCAGTGAGTTCGTGATAAAACGCGATCAACAAAGCTTCATCACCAACATTGGTAAACCAGCAGCTGGGCCGCCACTCCCCATTCCGCCTCCTTCTCTCGGCGCAGAGCAACAACCTGTACAATATTCAGGCGTCAGCAGTTTCATTATTTCGCGAGTTCGCTGCGTACCCTGCGACTGCACGTGGTGTCCAGCAGGCCTTTGCATGCCGCTGGAGCCACTGCCGCCTGTCAGAGGGTTACGACCCGGCTGGATGCCGGCCGGAGCCTCGAAACAGTCCGCTTTGCACGGGAGGTCCCACACACAGGGCGGCGGTGGCTGCCAGTGAACACACCCAGCTCTAGTACACGGCTCTTCCTTAGGAACACTAGTTTTCGTAGGGTCACGAATCCGGCCGCCAGGTCCTGCAATCTTATTTTCACGAGACGGCATTTCTTTATGGTCAAATCGTTTCATTATTTGGTTCATCGTGTTTTCGTCGAACGCGATAACTGAAGATTGCATATTTTGTACGCCAGACCCGGACCTACAATTGCAAGAGCACGGGAAGGCCGCACGACTATTTGGTGGAGGATCTGGTGCAGTCTTCACTGGAGCCGCGCCACCAGTACATACACATGTATGAGGTCTCGAGCTGCCACCGCCAGAGGCTTGCGTGGGTACAACAGTAGGAGGTTTTGCTCCACCACTGTTGAAAGCTTGTGTAGGTACGGCAAATGTAGGACACTTACAGCATTTATTGCTCTTGTCCGCTCCAGCATCAGGGACTATTCCCTTCAGCTCGCAGACAATAAAACGTTTTCCGCCGGATCCCGAAAGCGCAGGCCCGCCGGAACTGCCGCCGGCCTGCGCGTGCGTGTGAGCGGCCAGCGCGGCTGGGTCGGCCAAGCCGCGCGCGCGCGCCAGCTGGCTGGGCGCACATAGTGGGTCGGGCAGCACTAGGCACGCGGGCTCGCCGCCGCAGCCGGTGCGCCGACAGTCGTGCTGGAGTCCATTTCGTTTAATACAATGACAACTGTAGTACATGATACCACCACGCAACTCACGACTCTTGGTTCGCTTCAACTGATTTTCCTTTTCACTCTTTTTATTTTCGCCGTCCTCCTCAACTCTAGGGCCTGCATTTGTAGGCTTTCCTCTCTGTAAACGAGCAAAAGTTTTTAATTTAAATTCTACTAGGAAAAATAGGACTGTCCGCCGTGAGTGATTGAACAATTATTTACCGGAATACTAAAAAGAAGAGGACGACGTGAAAAGGCCTATCACTACCACTGTGATATAAGGTCGAAGTCGCTGAAACGCGTGACGTAGGTCTTGCCGGGAGGCGGGCGGCGCACGCACGGCGGACAGCACGGCGGGCACGGGCGCGGGCAGCAGCAGTCTGCCCGGCACAGGTACCGGATAGAGCCCTGCTGGAAGAACTGGCAGTCTTGCAGCCCATTGCGCTTGAACGCGGATCGCGGTAGACACTGTAGCTGAACATCGATATGGGCATTAGATTTTATGTCATAATTTATCTCAATCATTATTATTAAAATTCAGCAAGCGAACTTACCGGAGGGCCACAGTCTTCATATTTGTAGCAAACCATAGGACCACACGGAGAACACCTATAACAACAACAGCGTTCATAAAAACGGCTTGGGTACAGTGTAGTATTTTGGTTAAGCTCATTTCAGACTACGATATAAGATCATAGCGCTTAAAGTTGCACAAGAATATCGCTTACTATACGTTTATCTAATTTAGCCAATAATATGTAGTATAGCTAAGTGTGAACGTGTTCTAAATAAATGTATGGTGAGCGATATTGTTGTGCTATGGAACTATAAGCTATATGCTATTGTATTATAGCGTAGTCTTAAATAAGCTTTACAGATCAGCGTTTTAAAAACCCATATCATACTTACATCTTGAAATATATAGATTTACGGCCCCACTAAATATTAGACGAGCGAGGAAAAGGGATTTTTCTATTATTTTTTTATATTTTTATGATTTTATATTAGTTACATGGAAATTGTACAAGAATTTAGTAAATATTGTATTTTATGAAAATTTACAAATTTTTTATTAGAAAAAGTACATCTAAACTTGACGAAGTGAAAATTTCTTCTGTCAATACATTTTTTCTTTTGTTGAATTTCCATTTTTTTCATATTCCTTGTTTGAATATTCTGTTTGTGCCAGGATCGATGTATTTTTTCGAATATGAAAGAAGACTTCATAACTTTTTAAAATATACTTCTTTCTTTAATAAAATTTTCTTTATGATTAATTTGGGTGTAGGAAATGATCCAGAATAGCTGTGTGCTAAGGTTTCTCAAATCCCATCAAACAGACCACTCTATTTCTGTTTTAGAGAGAATTTTCAGCAACATAGGTTTCATTTTATGAGGGTGGATAGTAGTAGTGCCCTGGCTACCAAGGACGTAACTTACAAATACTACTCAATTCTTCAGCGTGTGGGTTAGCACAATGGGTAATGCAAGCAACTCGCGAGGGTTCACAAACAGGAGCAGGTTGAACAGAACACAGCGGACTATTCTGGCAACCAGTCCTGCGACAGTCGTACTGCAACCCGTTCCTCCGGAGGCAAAAGCAATCCCTAGAGAGAACACCTCCTCTTAACTCACGACTTTTACATGCACGGACAGATTTCCCCGCGTTCAACGATGCGCTAAACATACGTTCTTTTCTATTATCAGAAGATTTTTGCTCCCGATTTCGACTCTTGCCTCCTTTTAGTTGCACTGTATTTTTACAGTCAACATTCGCTTTAGCATAACTAATAACCTGGTTGAATCCACGTTTATCGAAGACATAGATTATACAGTCTTGTTTAGGGTTCTTCATTACTGCAGGAAACGAACATTCTTCAGAATCAACTTGTTTTATTTTCTTCGACTGTCCTTCCTTCAAGTTGGATTTCTTTTTGTTTGGTTTACTTAGCTTAAGGGTTGCGGTTGATCCTTTTCTGCTTAGTGGCTTTTTATTTTTTACGCAACATGGAAATACAATACCAAGTTCTCTAGGATTATCTGGAGGAGGAGGTATGTCACCCAACTCAAAACACGATATATCTTCATCGTACTCTATACATATTACCTTAGCTTTGGCAGGTTTGGTTAAGTCATCGTCTTCACAAAAATGAAGCTTCATTTTCGTCGTAATAATCAAAAAGTGGAGCTACAATTTTGCTACAATTTTGAACTTGTAAAGTTATGTAAAGTGGTACAAGGTACGGTTGTGAAGGTGACAAGGAAGGTTTATGGAGAGGAAAGTAACAAGAAAAAAAGAAGCATATTAATTATTTTGTTCGTTAATAAAAATATATGACTACGAAAATAAAATATTGATCGATCTCGGCCACCTCGTTTTAATAACTCATAAAGGACTTCACACACAGCAGCTATAATGTATATTAATATACATTAAATTACATCCCGGGATGTATAGCTTTAAATTATTTTAATGTATCACACACAACAGTTAAAGTAAAAAGTCTTTCCCTTCATCCCAATGGTATACATACGTCCTGCTTTACGCACTTTTTAGCTGCTAAGGTGTTATAGACGGTGTTCTTATTTTTAATGTTATAATACTATGGACCCGTCGAGTTACTTGCTATTAGATATACTAGATAGTTCATCAGAAGATAATTCAGATTGCGATTTTGATACGCGCATTGCCCCATGTGCCAAAAACAGAATGATGTGGATTGAAAATCACATAAAGCATAAGGAAAATTTCGGAGTTTAAAATATATGATGAACTAGCTTCTCTCAGCGGCTTCGCCCGCGTGATAGCAGAAAATTATCCCAAGGGAACAACCCTCTGGGATAAAAAGTATCATATGTCCTATTCCAGGACATGGTCTATCTGTGTACCAAGTTTCATCAAAATCGGTTTTGCATTTAGGCGTGAAGACGTAACAAACAAACAAACTCACTTTCGCTTTTATAATATTAGTAAGAATGGAAAATTGCGTGATTATTTCCGGGAGTCAAGATCAACGTTTTTAGAACTTTATGTTCTACATAATTAAAGAAAATACTAAGAAAAAAATAATACACACATGCGAAAAAGTATATCTTCCGAAGAACGACTTGCTGTGTGCTTAAGGTAAGGATGAAATGAAAGTATAAAATAATGATTAATAATTTTTAATAGATTATCCCAATGACTGTAAAGTGCTTATTGTACTCAGTACGTTATACATTATTTGTCATAACAAAGTTCACTAGGTTCATACATTCAGTTCACAGAATTTTTTGAACATCCTTTACGAAGAGAGATGTATAGTAATATACGGAAAGGTACTGAGATGTATTAAGATGTATATCGAAATATAAATGTATATTTTCGTATGGTAAAAATATACATAATAGTTGTCATGTACCACACATGACAACTATAGTCCTGACGACTTCTATGGAAAGATGTAGCGAGATGTATCGTGCTGTAATACACCTACATTTTTACATTATCAGCTCTGTGTGTGAAAGCCTTTACATATAAACTTTTTCTATTTGAAATGAATTATGATCTAATACTGTCAACTAATAAATCAAATATTTAAAAAAAAATTTCGACTTCTTCTGTATTCGAACGCCATCCGAGGTGTTCTGTATAAGTAGGTTTCTTCTATAAGGTAGTACAATCAAATCACTTGCGTAATACACATATCTTATAAATTAAGAAAAGTCTCAAAAAAAGTTTACCTTTACCCTCTCTAAATAACTTTTTCGAAAATTAGTAAATTTCCACAACTTAGGTCTACTCTCGACCATTTTTATTTATTTTAAAGTACTCTTCACCCTCAATAGGACAAAATGTGAGTTTTTATTTTTGTGCTGGATTCGCGAAGCGAGACAGTTTTTCCTGCTTGTGGCCTCTAATTTACGCTTCTTTCTTGCAGGTGCGGACCTTGCGGAGGCTGTTGCGGTGGCTGCTGCGGTGGATGTTGCTGCCCTTGCATCACGATCTACACCTGTTGTACGAAGATTTGCTAGTGGCACAGAGTTGCGCCTCTTGGCGGAGACGAGCCATGGCGTCTCGGTCTAAGATGGTGCAGCAGCGCCTTCGATGTTCGCGTCTTCGAAGTATACACTCCCGTGCTGTTTTGTGGAAATAAACTACTATAAATAAGCGTATTCGAAAGCTTTTAATTTCACAAACTCTTCCTCTATTCCCTTTACTGCACACTCGCCCTTTACTGCACACTTGGAGGTAGCCCCCTCCTACTCTGGGCACTGCACACTCGGAGGTAGCCCCCTCCTACTCTGGGCACTGCACACTCGGAGGTAGCCCCCTCCTACTCTGGGCACTGCACACTCGGAGGTAGCCCCCTCCTACTCTGGGCACTGCACACTCGGAGGTAGCCCCCTCCTACTCTGGGCACTGCACACTCGGAGGTAGCCCCCTCCTACTCTGGGCACTGCACACTCGGAGGTAGCCCCCTCCTACTCTGGGCACTGCACACTCGGAGGTAGCCCCCTCCTACTCTGGGCACTGCACACTCGGAGGTAGCCCCCTCCTACTCTGGGCACTGCACACTCGGAGGTAGCCCCCTCTTACTCTGGGCACTGCACACTCGGAGGTAGCCCCCTCCTACTCTGGGCACTGCACACTCGGAGGTAGCCCCCTCCTACTCTGGGCACTGCACACTCGGAGGTAGCCCCCTCCTACTCTGGGCACTGCACACTCGGAGGTAGCCCCCTCCTACTCTGGGCACTGCACACTCGGAGGTAGCCCCCTCCTACTCTGGGCACTGCACACTCGGAGGTAGCCCCCTCCTACTCTGGGCACTGCACACTCGGAGGTAGCCCCCTCCTACTCTGGGCACTGCACACTCGGAGGTAGCCCCCTCCTACTCTGGGCACTGCACACTCGGAGGTAGCCCCCTCCTACTCTGGGCACTGCACACTCGGAGGTAGCCCCCTCCTACTCTGGGCACTGCACACTCGGAGGTAGCCCCCTCCTACTCTGGGCACTGCACACTCGGAGGTAGCCCCCTCCTACTCTGGGCACTGCACACTCGGAGGTAGCCCCCTCCTCCTCCTCTTCCTCCTCCGGAGACAAAACATGAAGGTAGCCTCCTCCTCCTCCGGACACTGCACAGTAGCATCCTCCTCCTCTCGACAATATACACTCCTCAGCAGCGGCCTTCTACTTTCGACACTATACACTCAAAGGCAGCGACCTCCTCCTCCTCTCGATACTACACACTCCTCAGCTGTGGCCTCCTACAACTCTCGGCACTACACACTCCGAGGCAGCGACCTCCTACTCCTCTCAACACTACTCGGAAGCAGCGGCTTCCTACTCTCAACAGTATACACTCTGAGGCAGGAGGAGGAGTCATCTCCTCGACACTACACACTCGGAGGCAGCAGCCTCCTCTTCCTGACAGAACGGCCGGACAATCCCTCACGGGCCAGACAATCGCTCACGGGCCAGCTCACGGGCCAGACAATCGCTCACGGGCCAGACAATCGCTCACGGGCCAGACAATCGCTCACGGGCCAGACAATCGCTCACGGGCCAGACAATCGCTCACGGGCCAGACAATCGCTCACGGGCCAGACAATCGCTCACGGGCCAGACAATCACTCACGGGCCAGACAATCACTCACGGGCCAGACAATCACTCACGGGCCAGACTCACTCACGGGCCAGACAATCACTCACGGGCCAGACAATCACTCACAGGCCAGACAATCACTCACGGGCCAGAATCCCTCACGGGCCAGAATACCTCACGGGCCAGAATCCCTCACGGGCCAGAATCCCTCACGGGCCAGAATCCCTCACGGGCCAGAATCCCTCACGGGCCAGAATCCCTCACGGGCCAGAATCCCTCACGGGCCAGAATCCCTCACGGGCCAGAATCCCTCACGGGCCAGAATCCCTCACGGGCCAGAATCCCTCACGGGCCAGAATCCCTCACGGGCCAAAATCCCTCACGGGCCAAAATACCTCACGGGCCAAAATCCCTCACGTGCCAAAATACCTCACGGGCCAAAATCCCTCACAGCAATCTGAGCATACTTCCCATAATTATGACAAGAAATAATAAGCAAGCAAGTAAAATGTACGCTAAACTTTTATTGTACGCCACTTTATTACAGCACAATGTGTCGTAGCACTGGTGGACGCTTCCAGTAACGGCCCTCAAGCTATGCTGCGAGTAGACGTCATATCCCAGCATTTCCGGAGAACACGTTGCTTGCGGTCCTCTCAATGTCTTGCACACAATCAACAAATCTTGGTGCAGCACGTGTGTATCGTTATCTTTGGACACCCGCATCCGCAGCAGCCGCCACAGCACCCGCCGCAGCAGCCTCCGCAGCAGCCACCGCAGCCTCCGCAACCGCCGCAGCAGCCGCCGCAGCAGCCACCACAGCAGCCGCCGCATCCACCGCAACCACCACACCTGCCATAATTGAAAAATGTTTACCAAATAATGATTTAAAGACTAAGCATTTATAAACGCTTTCAAAACAATATCGCAAGGAATATACATTTTCACATCGTTCAGCCATTTTAACCTATTTTAGGAATAACGTACTCTTTGGTTTTACTCCCACGAGTGAGTGAATCGCCGCGGGTTCGCCTTTTATGCCAGGCCGATTACACGTACCAAATAAACGTGCGAGACAATGCTCTCGGCAGAGTACTTGGTAAACACAGCGCCGAGTACTCGGCCGAGCAAAGCGGCGAGACAGTAGCTCAGCATCCGTTCTACTTATCGCATACGTTCTACGCCGAGTGCCCACACTCCCGCTTCCCCCTCTAGTCTCGCTGGTTTACTCGGCAGGTCTGAACGCTTACTGTCTCTCCACTCGGCCACAGGACTATCAGTCATGTCGCCGCGTGCGCCTTTTGCGCCGCGTACACTATGCCAATAACTTAAAACTACTCTCTTACATCACTGTCTCGGCTGAGAGCCATTTTACTGGCATCATGGCATTATAGTCAGTTCATCTGCATGAGAATGATTCTGACGCCAGCGTATCATGAATGAACCACGTGACATCAACGTCCTGCAAGTCTGCAACTCTTGTTTTGAGGAGAGTTGAAGTCGAGTCATGCGACGAGCACGCTGCGTGTAAATGCCTCACGGCGAGCACACGGCGTGTCTCGTTCACGTTGGACACTTCCCGTCCAATCTGTCCCTAGCTTCAAGAAAAACTCGCTAGCCTTTTCTAGCCATTTTCTCCTGAAGCATTCCAAAATTGATGTAGAGTGATACTTACATTTTGAGTAGTTCGATATATTTGCAAATAAAACGGATATCAAAAACTTCACCGACGGTGAATATTTTAAACAGAGGCGAAGAAAGGTTTTCTTGAATATTTTTCAGTTTTTCTTAAAAGATACTGTTTTTATGTGTTTACGTATTTTCTACTTTTTTTTCTTAATTTAATGTTCTTTATTACACGGGGGATTTGTAAATACTGACTGAGTTTTGACTTAATACAACTATGTCAAAATGTTGTAATTTTTTACTTGAGTTCTAGAACGAATATTTCAAAAAGATTACAAAATTGTTTTGTGCCATTACGTATTATATAAGGCAGCGTACTCATCGATGAAACTTGGTACACGGACCAGGACATAGGATACTTTTTATCCCGAAACTATGTTCCCTTGGGATAATTTTCTGCTATCACGCGGGTGAAGCCGCTGGGAGCAGCTAGTTTATAATAAATCGGTCTTTAAATCAGTTGAGTGAGAGTTGTTGTTGTTTTATTTACCTATAAAATATATTTGGTCATCGTTTTCCCCTTACTCTCGTTCCTGTCTAAAATTATTATTACGAAATAACATCATAAAGGATTGGAAGAAGTAAAGAGATTTATTACAATTAAATTACTTTAAATAATTATATATATTTTTTTTGATAGGAACCTTTGTACTTGATCACAAAACACAATACAGTCTCCTGTTCTGTGTTCTTGATAGTGTATTCTAAAGAACAATAAAGAACAATGAACTTCTTATTCGGTTACAAAAGTAAACAGCACACGAAAATACTCTCTCACTCTTAACACTCGTGGGTAAGATAAAATATTCGTATAAGCATCTGTCAGATACACACACGAAAACATTCATTGTGCGTGCAGCTAAGGAGTGGAATTTCTTGCCGGAGTCTGTTTTTCCTGATAGCTACAACCTGAGAATCTTTAAGTCGAGAGTGAATAGGTTTCTTCTAGGTAAGCGCGTCCCGTCGTCGACCGCATCATCGCTTTCCATTAGGTGAGATAGCGGTCAAGCGCGAACCTATCAACAATAAAAAAAAAGATGCACCCTTCGATCTCCTCCGTTATCACACATAGCTTTCTCTAATTTGACAAAGCCTGCGAGGTCAAAATAAGTTGAGGAATTCTTACAGGTCTTATTACATTAATTATATATTTCCTCATCAAAGTGCTCTTGTAGAGTTTGTTGATTTGATACCGTCACTATCAAAAGAATCTAGAGCGGAGGGCTGAACAGTTAGGGTTCGATGGGCTTGCGAGGAGTTCGAAACGAAGTTTAGTGGTTAGTGGAATATTCCAAAGACGAAGTTATAAAACATTTTAGCCTTAGAATTTTAACATAATTATCATGGTAAGGCCCCTAGTACATACAGAGTGATAGTTAAATTTGTTTGACAAACTTAATATTATGCGTGTTTGCTATTCAAAGTTAGATGGCATGACTGAGGCATTTGGAAGATAGTTTTTCTTAGACATTTCTTCTGATAGCCGCTCTATTGTATCTCTTTAAATCTCTCTGGGTCAAGTGAGAGTTTGTGTTAGATTTTTACTGACGGCCGGGCGCGAGAGGTCGCCACCGCTGATCACCTCTACGAGGACGCAGCTCCACTCAAGCAAATTAGGAGAACTCCTATTTTTTATGTTTGGATAAACAAAACTGCATTACTACACTAAAAGGCATTGAACTGATGACAAAGAAATAAAAACTCATTGTTTGATTTTTATCTAGTTCGCTGGATGCACTGGGATGCAGACATTCTAGTATCGCTAGGTACCGTCTAGCATCGCTTCATTGGCGAGCTGTGTACGCTGTGCCGGTAGGATCGTGAATATGGCACTTCGAATGACAAATACTGGCACGTATTTTTGTTTTCTTTTATCGAAAATATGACGTTACAACTTTGAAACAATTGTCACAAAATAAACTCGATGTGAAAATACAGAAAATCTAAACAATTATTTTTTATTAAAATTTTATAAAAGTGTTTAAATACCAAGCCAAACAATGTGCAGCCCAATTCAATGCTTACCAAGTTACAAGGAGCCACCAACGTATATTCCCTGCATACCTATTAGTGTAAGTTAAACATATGAATATTTCCGTTTTTATGTGTGAAAGAGATGGTAGGGTTCAGAGTTCAGACCGAGCTGTACCCCTAGCCAAGTTGATAATCTACAATCGTTAACTCTAGTAGAAAACTTCAAATGTACGGGAATGACGTCACCTTAACGCTCAGTCACGTGGTCAGAACAAAAGATTTGGGAGGTTGGCTAACTCGAGGCGTTCGACGCAAGAGAAACTTTTGTAACTTGGCTAGGGGGGAGGGCTGGTCTCCTTCTTAAAGCTATACTTTCTATAGTTTTCACACATTTTATATGCATTCGCCGCACATGATTGACGACGCCGCCGGTGGCCACCACACGCTACAAAACGCCGCTGCTCGCTTCTTGCGGCCCGCACCGGCTACGCCGATACAAAACGCCGTCACACGCCACTCGCGCATTTAAACTTTATTCGTCAGAGTACATTATGATACGGCGTGTTAAAGGGGTTAAAAAAAGCAGCAGCTTTACAAGTGGCTTGTGGCCGCTTCTACCTTCATGTGGCGGCGTTTGTGGCTGTGGCATGTGGCCTATGTGCGGCGACACTTACTTGGCCATATCATGAAGTGATCAATTTCTAAGATTTGGCCACGACATTAGCTTCTGTTTGCAGCTTCACAAGCGTAAAAGTAGGTTTCTTCATACAATTTTTTTTACCTTCGTTTCATTCCCGTAGGGGCGAATTTTTTTTTTTTAAATCCACTTTATTCTTTGTAAACATCCTAAAAGCAGCTTCTGGTCATAATTTTGGGTGTTCTAGGTCCAAAGGTTGGGCGATAGTAAATTAGGATTTTACCTTTAGATATAAAGGTACCATTAGTTTTTTTTTTTTCAATTCAGAGTATTTCTGTGAGTATGATTTTTGTTTTCAATTTTACCTAAAGACACGGAAGATCGCTTAAAGCAGACAGCTGATAAAGCCCTTCCCCTTTCCCTTTCCTAGAGAGGAGGCCTGAGTCCCAGCAGTGGAAACATTAAAAAGGTTGATAATGATAATGATGATGAGACAGCTGATATTCAATGATAACCAGTTTAAAGTATTCTAAATTGTAGGCTTGATTTTAAAGACTTTAAACCGAAGTATTCCTTGCACCTTCCTACATAAAATAGCGTATTTGACAGCGCCTATTCGCACAATGATCCGCTAAGGACTAAGTGCGGAAACCAGACCACAAAGATAAGATGCGCCTGTTAAAATAATGTCAGCAAAGGTCTCAATTGCGAGATGCTGTGATGCTGAGCGGTTCAAAAATACAATGTCCATATAAAATAATCGGGGAACATAAAAAACTAAAAGTTTGTATCGAATTGAGAACCTCCTCCTTTTTTGAAGACATTATTGTGCCATATAACAATTTTTAAACTGCACACGATCCACATATTTAAATAAAGTACACCTCTCTCAGGGTCCAGCATGTCTGCCCTGTGGTATGGACAATTGGACGGTTCGCCGGCCACTCATCGTGCATGACAGCACCTTCGACTACAGGCCCACTAGCTGGCCGGGCATGGTGCTCAACAATCAGGACAAGAAAGTGCGCTACCAACTCATCAATTACGAGCGGCCGGTAAGCAGCATATATTTTAATTTAATCCGAACATGTAAAGTGATAGTTTATTATGCAGAGTTAGGCCGTCTGTCCATCGCCGCACTCACCGGGACGTCACCGAGAACGAGATTATTTCGGGTCGAGTTTAAGTTTAAGATGCGCTCGGGTGACGGACGTGCGGTGGACACATGGCCATAAAAATGTATGTATCGCGATTTCGGCGCCGTCATCTTGTTCTCGGTGACGTCCCGGTGACGGCGGTGGTGGCCAATTGGTAACGGCCCCGACTTACGAGTTGTAGGTCGTGGGTTCAAACCCAGCCAGGCGCATTGCTTTGTATAATTTATTTCATCACCAATTCTCTCAAAATGGTGAAGGAAAACATCCTAGAACCAAAAAATCGTAGACATGTGAAATTCACCAATCCGCACTGGGCCCATGTGGTGGATACGGCCCTAGAGAAGAGGCATAAGTCCCAAAAGTGGGAACATAAGGCCAACTGTGCTATGTAAAATGAGACGCAGTCGCGACAGGCCACATATTGGTAGTCAGTGGATGTTGCGACAAACTAGATAAATTCCGTTCAAATGGGTTGAAAGAAGTAAGCCAACGAGAGTTGGATAAAGTGTAAGGCCATTGCCCCTAGAGTGAGAACAACTAGTAAAAAATACTTATACATTTAAAAATTAAAAAGAATGGTTGATAAAAACCAAATGCCTTTGTTTGTAGATTTTGTTCAGGCGTTGTATATAACTGCAACCTTGTTTTCGTTAGTCTAAATATTAATAGATATTGCGTACCTCTTTAGGTAGGCATTCTGGAAATGGGCTCACAGCCGCTATAAAATCCGCGTGCCTGACTGACAGTGGCCGGTATGGACTAAATGGATGAACTGATGCTAGGGTCTCAACAAACGGACTGCGTGTAGATTGCGCAGTCCGCTCGCAGTCGGCATGCATTGGCATGCAGTTCAAATGACAGCTGTCAATTCCGATGTAGTTGTGTCTTTACTGCAATTTAAGGTTTGGCAACAAAAAGCTGGCGTCCATTTCAGACAAGAATTTATTATAATGCGTGGAATACGCAGCGCGATGCGTTTTTTTTTTTCATTTTGAAATTTTCTACATGCGAGGCAACCCCACGTGCGTGATGAAATTTGTACAATATTAACCCTTCAGATACCGTCAATTAGAGACACAATAGTAAGACAATAGATGCGCGGCCATCGGTGGTCGCTTGGGGATTCATGAATTAAAAACACCCTACAGTCGAACTCCTCATAGCTAAGGATGGCTAAGTTAATTGTACGTTTACTTAAACATAAAATTATCCAGGTAAATTCAGAATTAAAAGAATTTCCCATCCTTTTGATTATGATATAGCGCCCACTATACGATACGCATACGATGTCTATCCACGGGATACATGACGTCAGATCCGATAGCCGGATCGTGTGAATAGGCGCTAAATCGTTAGACATGCCTAGCTTTAAACATTGCACACGATTAATGTTTGTTAGTTATTTTATACGCATCTGCGCACGTCTACGTTTACTTTGTCTGGCCTCCTCCTTCTTTCACCACCCTTCATGGTCAGATAATATAGCAGTATTTAACCAAACTGCACATTTTTCTGAATACAAATTGTGTAAAAGTGTTTTTTTGTTCTAGGTTAAACCTCACTATCCGACGTGCGCTCCTTCCTATAACAATTGTTGCTGCAGATAAATCAGGTATATAAATTAGAACAGAAAACTATTTAAATAACATCCTTGAATACCCTATTAGTTTACATCATAGACTTTGCGTACTTGGAGGAGACGAGCCAACTTTAGTATGACTGCACAGAAATATAAACGCCAAGTTGCTACTTTGAGACTTTTCACTTTGCTCGACCCGGTGATCGAACGGAATACCAACGCTCGGTGGTCGAGTTTGTGACAGTGCGTTTCACTTAAGAGGTTCCTTTGGCGTAATGTTGGCTCCCCTATCTGTCAACACAAAAAGAAGGGAAAAAGGAAAGAGTTGCCTACTCTATCAAAATTGTTCCCCGAAATGCGAAACGAAATCGATTTTAACGGTAGTTGCAACACTTTTTGGAGAATTATGAGGGGAAGGGATTTTATTTAAAAAAGCAGGTCTAAAAGGAAGTCGTTAATAGTTAGGTACGATATTGTGGCGTAGCGTTTTCGGTATTTGAAAGAATTGCAGGACAATCGGAATAGAGCCCAGCATCTTAAACTTTATACAAAAACAGTTTAAAAAAAAAAACAAAAGCAACTGTTAAAAGTAACGAAGTATCAGTTAATCTCCCTAATATTAAGTAATTTAATTGCTAAAAATATTGCAACACTGTTTTTCCGTATTGCAAACATTACGGCAAAGGAACCTCTTAAGTGAAATGCACTTATAGGTATAGACTTACCAAAGAGATTTACTTATAGACCAGTGAAGCTACCTTTTTTTAAATAATGCAGACTCCAAAAAGAAAAAAAAACTTTATATTTGAAAATAGAACTGTCACTTTCTAGAAGGCTTGGACTGTCGCATTGACAGTTTGTACTAATAAATCAATCGTACATTTTGGGTGGGGTAATCAAAATTTATCTGAGTAAAAATTTAACGATTCTATAACCAATATTTCCTCAAAAATGTGTGACCGAATGGGTGTTATTGGTCAATTGCAAACAGTTATGTCCGCAATTCGGTGAGTCCTAACTTTTTCAAAATCGTCGATTTCGTATCAATTTTATTTGGAGAATTCCATTTCTTTTTATACTAGCTTCCAAGAATAGTTAAACATGCGCGATTTTATTAGCAATTTCTTTAGTATCTAGAGTATTCCTGCAGTGGGTTAGCTCACAGCAAAAGCGACATGGTGACGGTTGAAGAGATCTGTCTGTAGATTCACGCAGCGCGGCTCTGCGAGGCGTTATATCACAGGCGAGGCGTATTCAGGGTGTAGCAGGGGCCGAAATTTTTGTCTTTCGAATGAAATGCACAACACTGCGGTCCATATGCGATATGTCCATATGCGTGTTCCATCGTCGACCACATCGTCGCTTACCATCAGGTGAGATGGTGGTCAAACGCAAGCCTATCAATAATAAAAATAAAAAAAAACATGTCAAGCAAACGTAATTTTACGAAGTATATGTCAGCGGTGAAGACCTAGACGTTATACGAGTATTATGCTTATGAAACAAATTACGATATAAGTTTTATATGTTCCAGGGGCTGCGGTGGCTGCCGGGCTCCCTGCTGCGGACCCTGTCGGCCCTGCTGCGGAGGAGGCTCCCTCGTCACAGTTTACAGTCAAGTAGCACATATCCAGTGACGCGCCACCGCGTTCGCGATCACTTAAGTCATATAACTTTCCATTCTCTTTAGGTGTTCTCCATTAGATCACGGGTGTCCACGAAACTTTTTTTTAATTTGATTACAAGGGCTTTGTCACTAAGCGACCACATCGCCCCCAGTATAGAAACACAGAAATTAAGGGCGCCTTCATACTAGCGTTAGTTCAGCGTAGGCGTCAGATAAAGGTATGCGCAGCGCAGACGCCGTGACAACGTGGCGCAGGCGTCGCGTTCTTGCGGCGTTTCATCTGGAGACAATTGAACGCTGCGACAACGCGGCGCAGACATCGCGTTGTTGCGGCGTTTCCACTGGATTCAATTGAACGCCACAACAACGACGATGACCTATTAAATTTTGACTTTAAAGACCCGCATGTTGTAGCTAGGTACACGACCAAAATTTTTTTAATTCTATACCCCTCGGAAGTAGGTTTCCTGATGTAGTGTTTCTTGATAGGAGTAGCTTGAACTCTTCTTCTTCTTCTTGCCCTTATTCCATATTACTTGGGAATGGCGCAACAAGGTTTTTTTTCATCCTTTCTTTCATATCACTCCTCACACAATCCATCCATTTTTCTTTGGCTATCCATCTGCAGCTCATTCTACTCGGAACTCGAGTAACATGCGTTTAACCCCTCCTCTTCACATAACCTTACCAAGACAAAAGATTTCCTTTCCATTTGTCACTGGCGCCACTTTCAAACTTCCTCCAATATATTAATTTCTCACTTTATCCTTTCTCGTCACACTAGAAGTAGCTTGAACATCTATTTTCTGCCTAGATCTGGACGTAAAAGAAAATATATTAACACGCAATCGTATTAAAGCTAAATATTGTTTTTGCTTATCGTTCATTCCGTCCATGCAAATCCTTATGATATAAAATAAGCCATTTTTCGGCACAAGAAAAAGGTTCGCTAGTGCGGTAATAGAAATTTGACAATATCTTATTATTACAGATGCCGTGCTCGCAGTGGGCCAGCCGCCAAGACCTGTTGCAGCATTCGACAAAGCAGTCATAGAAATCGGCTATCATTGACCCATGGTTGCTGAGAAAACATTGAAACTTAGTGAAGAAGAAAACCGTCCGAGCGTCCGGTGAACGTTCTGTACCGTCGTGTGGTTATTGAATCTGGTTGTATTATGTAAAAGTGTCAATAAAAATTGTTATATTATTTTTTTATTTTATTTCTACGTTTGTCAATTACACACAGACACACGTACGAACACACCATCACAAATGCACGCACGTGTGATGGTATACCACGTGTACCACCCATATACATGTGTTTTTAACCGACTTCGAAAAGGAGGAGGTTCTATGTTCGGCTGAATGCATGTTTTTTTTTGTATGTATGTTCACCGATATCTCGGTCAGTTGTGGACCGATTTTGAATTTTTTTTTATTGAAAGTTTATGCTTCCAAATTGGTCCCATAGAAATATTGTTATGATCTGATCATGAACTTCGAAGATATGGAACAGAACTCCTCATAGAATCATGGCAGAATTGTCGTAACAAGTAAAATTGCTTTGTTTATACGTGTAGTCGATGACTGACTAAAAGTAAAGGGGGAGGGGATGTATCGAACTGATCTGGTGACAAAGCCGGAAGGTAAATTCATGAAATATAACCGTATTTGGGATTATTAGAATCGTTATAAGATGCACTCTGGCTCTGCCTTGGCAGGTCTAGAGGTATTTGGTTGTAAATGTTCTGGAGCGTTACAACCCGATCCGATACATTTTTCACCAGCTGCTGCCCCCAAATGAAACATGAAAAGTCTTTCCCGGCGGTGTTGCCATCTGTACTGGGTTTGGAATGTTTACGATTTTTTTTTTTAGCTACGGGTCAATGATTTCGCCAGGTCAGGACACACCTTTAGATGTAGATTTATATATTTTGGTTAGAAAATAAAATTCTTACATGCTCCCACTAAAATGGAAACTTGCCATAGGTTTTTTTTTCGTTTTAGAGCTATATTTCACCGGGATACCATGGTGGCGCGACCAGTTACGCCGCCATGGTATCCCGGTGAAATATAGCCCTAATCTACCAAACCAAACACCATACAGACATCAGAGTCGCCACACGTGCAAGCTGGTCGCGCCACCATCAAATTGGTTGCGCAACCGAATAGACACCAGGTGAGTAACTCTCTATACCTAATCTTCACAATCCAATAGGTCCCCATGACGCTTTGGTAACTGCAAGTTTAGCATCGGGGCTTTCCCTACTACCGGTTTTAATCACCTTGCGAGGAGCCTATGAAATATGATGGCGTTGAAGTTTTATTTATTCACTGATCCAAGGGGTACGTAAAGAAGACCTCAGTATTTGACATACAATTCAAATTCTTGACAAAAATGGTACTTTTTTTACCTGATATAAAATTATGAATGAAATGACTGCGATCCCACCTGACGGTAAGCAGTGATGCTATCATTGATGGTGAGGCGCACTAGTTTATTAAGAGCCTATTCACTCTAGCCTTGAAGACACCCAAATTATAATTATTATTATACCAGTAACTACAGGTGTGACCAACAAAATGTATGTAACCTATAAGGGTTCCGTTTTTGCCGAATGAAGTACGGAATCCTAAAAATAATGAAAACATATTTTTGAAAGACGAGCTCGACGTCAGGAGGCTGTAACTTGGTGGAGCATACGGTGAAGGTGTATCCTTGGCTGGAGTACCGCCGTATCCTCGCGGAGGTGATCAGTGGTGGTGACCTCTCGCATTGGGCCCTGGTTCAGGCCATGGGTCGGAGCTAGAGGGAATGGTAGGCGGTCACCTGCATGACAAAAAAAGGATAAGTCGCAAAAAAACGTCTATTTCGACACTCAATGGAATCAAAATTCATAGGTTACTTTCCGTTAACCTAAAATCCTGCAATTTGGCTTGAAGCAAGGTCTTGTAGCACAAGTATAGGTAAATATCTGAAAACTGTAAATTTGTGGTTACGTCACAAAAAAAATATGTGATTCGGAAAAATCTTCGTAATTCAATTCGGAAATGAACCATAGGTAAGTTTGTACGGAACCCTCTGCGCGAGTCCGACTCGCACTTGTCCAGCTTTTTTTTTGATCGACAGAATAAAAGTGTTTCTGTGGCTACATTTCCGTGGTGCGATATTGAATCAGAGCCGACTAGATTTCTCTGCAAAATCTACAAGTCACCAAAATCTCGTAGGGTCGGTGTTGTTTATAAATAGGAGCGAATTCTGGTCATAAAATCCATTTGGTTTACCGAACATCTTTGATCAAAATTTACAAGTGAATTTAAAATAAAAAAATCAGAATGCGCGGAAAGAATTGTTGTCCGCCGCCTATGTGTTGTCCGCCCCAGTCATGTTATCCTTGTGGACCTAGTACTACGTACTGTGGACCCAGCAGTCCGATGGTGTGCGAAGGCAGTAAGTGCCCTCCAATGCCCAGATGCTACGCAGTCAACCCGTGCATCAACATCTACAGTTGCAACACACAGATCATGTAACCATAAGTGAAGAATACTAAAAACTTTGTAGTGACAATAGTGATCAGTGCATAAATGTTTTCTAGATAGTTACGGACTTTTATTCAATCCTGTATCATGTAAGCATCAAGGGCTATATTTCACTGGGACACCATGGCGCCGCGACCAGTTGTGCCGCCATGGTGTCCGTAAGCTACCAAACTAGACACCACACAGACACCAGAGTCGCCACACCACACCGAGACAGTACCAAAATGGACCTTAATGCACGCTTCTGAGCTGGTCGCGCAACCAAAGTGGTTGTGCATTTGTGCAATCAAACGGACACTAGGTGAGTAACTCTCTATAGAGCTGCATTTTGTTCGTAACGTCGATTGGTTGCGCTGTCATGGTGTCCCGGTGAAAAAGTCTGTAAAGTGTGGTGTAGTGCGTTCTGCGTACGGCTTTTTCCAGCGATTCAGTTGCAAAAGGATCGCAACGAAACGCGCTGCTGATAGGATGTGAAATGCCTCAATGGGCAAGCAATTGAACCTAGAATTCTATTAGGTATTTATAGTTAGTGCCCACTAGATTTTTAGCCTCGCAGATTAAATCGATTTTAGAAGCCCTCTAGATTTGAGTGACAGTCAAAGCCTTTTAGATTTTTATTTTTGAACATGATATTAATTAAGTAGGTACATTAAATTACCTAAATATTAGTTGCATTACTAAAGCTCGCACAAATAGGTAATGTCTGCAAGATCAATTCGTGAAGTGAATAACGGCATTCTATATTTGCTAATAAAAATAAATAAAAATACATGTCGGATTTTAATATAATCATGTTTATTTCAAATCCATATCACCAACGTTACTTGTAAAAATGTTATCACATTACTATTTCAACGCAGGACAGACTTATACAACACTCAAAAAAAAAATCTAAATTAGAGGAACTGGGACTGGGTGCCAACAACCAGATTGGGGGCCCTGAAACAAAACAAGGAGAAAATATTAGTACATGTATATAACCAATTAATTTTTTTTTTTCTTATAAAACTAAGAGAAATTGAAGCAGCTTCTTACCTGTCTTACATAGTTCTCCACGTGGTACCGTACACTAGGATTAGTTCTTGTGAAACACTCGCCGGGCAATCCAGTCTTCCTACAGTGGAACAGACTGTCATGTACTATTAAGGGCCGCCGCCTTGTGACTGGGTCTAGTTCACATTGAGGGCAACAGCTGCGGCACACCGGCAGGCAAGGGTAGGGGCAAGGAGGGGCTCTGGGGCAGATAGGACGCTGCTTAGGTATGATAGGAGGTGGACACTGCGGATTACAACACGGTAACACGGGCTGATAGCACGGTGTTGGTTCTGGGCAACGACAGACCTGGAAGCAAATAAACAAATGTAAAAACTGATAGCTTGTAGCTAAACTATGCAAAACATTACATAATAAATTTAGATTTCAATAATATCATAAAAAGATTATCACCGGCGGCGGGTCACAGCATGGTGGTGGTGGACAGCATGGTAGCACTGGAGGACAGCAGACCGGTGGAGGCGGGGGAGGTGGGCAGGGCTCTGGTCGCGGACACCGCCGAGGTCTGCAGGGTGGCAGTATTGGCACTATAGGTGGCACGAGGTCGGGGATCACGGGCGCCGGGCACTGGCGGAACACCGGGCAGCACTTGCACGGGGGACACGGCGTGCACGGCACGGGAGGAGGACAGCATGGCTGGCAGCACGGGCACGGCCGCGGACACGAGTAGCAGCAAGGCCCCGTCCCACACGGTAAAATTGCTGGACAGGTTGGGCAGAAAGTACATGCACACATTTTCAAAGATTTTTAGCACTTTAAATTTTGTATTTTTTGTGTTATTCTAATTTTATTTCATTTTTAGGACTTTCCTGTCTTTTCTCTACTGACGTTTAATTTGATATGTCTAATTTATTTTTTATGCCAAGAAGTATAAAAAGATGCCAGATTGCCAGCCATATTGTCTAGGGTGTCTAATGGTGTCTAGGGTAAAGTCAAGTCTGTATCGCTGACTGGCCACGACACGGAGCAAGTATAGAAGAGGAGATGTTGTAATAAGATTTCCCTAAGTAAAAAAGCGTGACATTTTGCGGGGTGAGGGGTGTTAGACTCCGCCCATTTTTTATTTGCCATCTGCCGGTCAATAGCAAAACTACTTGCTCGTTCTGTTGATTTTATTTTGTAGTTACGTAACTATCTCACACTAGATGTCATTAAGTGCAGGATGCAACAGGGTCGCACTCAGAATTACCTGGGATATTTGTTTTTTAAATTAATTGTGTAAGTGTAAACCATCCGATACGTATATTTTTCATTGAAATAGTTATACTATTATTTGATGAATGACGAATGAAGATCATTCGAAATTCATCAAAAACCTTTTTATTGTAACATTTTTTTTATTCTATTTTTATTAGGTTTTACTTTTTTAAAGGCTTACTTTGATAGAAAGAATGGTCAAGATTGATCAAAAAGCTAGTTTAAAAAAAAAAACACGTGTTTACGTCCGAAACCAAAACGTGACTAGGGGATAAAGCAGTGTCTTAAAGTCGCGGATGGCATGTTGAATTCCGAACGAAACGAAGGTTGCTGATTTTAATCCCGAACGTTAGTGAGGGATTTATATAGTTAACTCCCGAGCATTGAGAGGGAGATTACAAAGAAACCAGAGCGAAGTGAGGAATTCAAGCCGCCCAAGACAAAGACAGCGTTATCCCCGTGTTGCATACTCTACTTTTTACACCAAATGTGAGGTAGTTAAAAAACAATTTGGTCGACCAAATCATATATTAAAGAAATATAAGTATTATACTCGTATTTACAAGTTTATAAGCCGTGGGACATTCGGTAAAATAATTGGCTTCTAAATACTGCCCTGTATTTTAACTATTTGACGATAGATGGCGACCTGTTTACAAAATTATATAAAAACAAAAAAAAAACTACAAAAATAATATTTTGGCGATTAAAGGACCTTTAGGAATGAATGTTGATCAAATTTCAGACCGTATGATTATTAAAATATATTAATACTGAGCTCTACGTGCCTAAATATATTTAGTTCCCATGACACAAAGTGTCGCCATCTAATGTCGAGTAGAATTATATTTGGAAATGCTGACTTTAAGAGATTGTTCTAGAAGTATTTTAATAAATTATGCCTAAAATTACTTACAAATGAAATGTGATGGCATCCATAGCATCAGAACGTTTATCCAAGTAGTTTTTACAAGATAAAATACAACACTTAATTTTTTTGTTTTTCTATCGCGAATATGATGCCAAATAAGTAGGTTTACGAAGTTGTGCACAGGACGAAAGCCAACAATATACTGATTTAAGCCACGCCCACCGTGATGACGTCAGGACTCAGTTGAGAGTCACAGTGCACAGTTGTTTAGGCCGCCTCCTCTTCTATACTTGCTCCGTGGGCCACGATGACAAGGTGATTGAATCATTCACTGACCTTTACTATTTTATATAGTGTGTTTTTATATAGTTTCATTGCATGTTGATCTAGGTATTCTAGAGACGTGGGTATAATAATTACAATTGGGTATTTGTTAGTATGCACTGTGGATCATTAACATGCTCCTTTCTGTATTATACTAGCATGCTATGCTAGCTTAATTCTATATAGCTCTTCTCTTGGGTCGTAATTAACTTCAGTTGTCCAGCAAACAGTGATTACTATTCTATAAGTAATATAGCATGAACTATCGCGATATCAAACTATGCCAGTAGTAAGAACTTCTTATGCTGAACCTTTTTTCTTAGACATGAAACAGGAGAAATCACCGAAAAAAAATAGAAACAAAATAAATTATCAGCAAGCACTGTCAAAATATATTTTTTATGAAATTTTAAGTTATTTTGTAATAAACATAAAAAGAGTAAAATTAAAATGAGTGCTCCGTTCTACAGTTTTGACCCTTGCGTTTGTACAGGACAGCCTTGCGGTGCCTGCTACCCGTACTCCACGAAGCCCTGTGTGGCGTCGTGCAACGACCTGCGGCCTTGCTCCGTGTGTCCGGGCGGCGGCTGTTCGCCCTGTCCAGCGCCTGTCCGGCCCTGTCCAGCGCCCTGTCCACCGTGTCCTGTCCTACCATGTCTGCCACCCTGCCCTCCATGTGATAAGGTACTTCGGCTTTTGCAAAACTCTTAAAATCGAATTATCTATATGTAAATATCCATATTGCGCATCTTTCACTCAAATAACCTTGAATTCTGGTTTTAGTCAAATTATTCCACTTTGGCTACACAGTTATGATACTTGGCACTCTGACAAAATGTTTACGTTTATATTTTCAGTATTATTTCTAGACTAGACTTTCAAAAATATTGTTTATTTCTAGCCCATGACTCCGGTACCGAGACCTGCACCTCTTTGCGAGACGGTGGCCATTCCTTGCTGCCGTCCGAATCGCTGCAAGCCGTGTCCCTGCTACTGCTGCACGGAGCCCGGGATCTGCTGCCCCAAGCGGTGCAGCTACCCAGGAGTCCCCGTCTGTGGCTGTGGCTGCTGCGGACCTTGCATGCCCGTTTGGTAGAGGAGTACTGTAAAACTTAGTGGAGTCTTTGTTGTGTAAGAATACACGTTTCTAGATAACACTTCTTTTATTTACTTTAGAGGAATCGATGAGGGGTGGTCAGTGTACCTATAATATTGGAGCTATGATAACTGGTTTGGCTAAATCACAAATAAAATAAATTTATTTCATATCCACCTAGCCTAGAACGAAATCATGAAGGCATTAGCACTTCGAATTTGTCGTACGAACCAAAGACGCATTTCTTTCTCACTTTCCTACAACCCGCTACTTGGCTGCCATTGCCTTTTACAACACTTTCTATCTCAACCAGGTCGTGGTTAGAAAATTAGAAACAATGCAGACAAAGTTAAACCAATTCCGTAGCCGAATATGAACGTTAGACAGAAGACATCATTATGGTGTCAGGTGACTCCTAGCCCGCTCCACTGAAGGACATTGTATGCTAAATAGTAAAGGTCAGTGAGGACATTGGGTCTACCCAATTCCCTCACTGACCTCTACTATATCAAGTCCCCTAGGACCTGAAAGCTTAAAAGTAGTGAAAGAAAGAGACCATAGTTGTACGTGATACTACTGAACTCTATTCGCAACCTGTAATTCTGGCTGGCAAACCATAATGACATTTAAACTGTCGTTAAAATTTCGTTCTTCATTCAAAAACAAAATTGACATTCATTTCTGTCACACTATCGTTTCTATGTAAAACATCTAAATTCCAAAAAATTATATAAAAATCTGAAACCTATAAAAAATTGTATAACAGTAAGTAATAAAAACTACGGTAAGTGTATTATCACATAATAAAATAGTTTTCACTGTTGTCGTTTCACCAAGGTTTTTCAAGTTTTTCATTTAATTGTAGTTATAAATTTCATCATCATTTCAGCCGAAAGACGTCCACTGTTGGACATAGGCCTCCCCCAAGTGCCGCCACGATGAACGGGTCCATATATTTACTTAAATGAAAAACCTGGATGAGAGAAGTCAACGATCACTATCTACTTGTGATTCCGGAAAGGGTCATGTCCAGTACTGGAATGCTCTTGGCTGATGATGATATCACTCACTTATCGAAGTTCAGTTATTTAAAAAGCCCTTTCCTACATTGTGCCACTTTAACGATGACGTCACAGAATCAATGACATAACACTCGACTCGTCGCATTCCTACATACCTACGTAGTAAAACAATGTATCTGTTGGAACATTCAGTCAGCACACAATCTAGATACAAAAGTAGGCTGACACTACTGACCGTGTTTCAATCTCAGCAAAACTTATTTAGGCACCCGATAACCTGACCAAGTTGATAAGGTATAAATAGTTTAGTTGAGAAAGTAGATAGCTTACCTATTTGTTGCAATGATGTATTTTGAAAAGCCAAGTGACAGGATATATCCCACAAGAAATTGTCATCGTCAAACGGTTGGAGTGCCAACATACTCGTTTTTCCAAAATTCTATATTAATTAAAGGAAATAAATAAGCAGTCATTCTCAAAATATGTCCTAAGTTTTTCAGTGCGGCAAGCAAGGGACGCAGAATACCAAATCCTTGAATGTTGAAGAGAAACACCCCATCCTCTATTACAGATAATCCAAGACAACTTTGATCAGGGTTACGATTCACAAGAATGTCAGTGTTACCTCGTGGATACGAATGCTGCCGTCCCCCACCTAGGTTCGGCTGCGTTCGCGGAGAGTACAGCATCTACTACAAGAGGCCGCGGTGCGGGCAGCCCAGGCCGCAGCCGTTCCAGAGGGAGTGCGCTTGCTACTACTGGGGATGCCCAAGCAACGCGCCCTGTGAGAGGTTAGGCTGCTCATAAAAATTTCTATCTCCATTAACTACTGTATACAGGCTGGATTTTTGAAGCGGATCAGTAAGGGCAGGCTGGGAATGCAGTTCAGAAAGTTTTTAAAAGTTATAGATGGTCTCCTAGGAACGTTTTGCTGTAACTATCACAGTTAAGGTATCAGCCCTTACTCACCCGTCTCAAAAATCCACCCTGTATTATTGAACATGAGAAATTTACTAGCCAGTACATATAGGTAGGATGTCGTCTCTTACTTTGCAATTCTTCTTCACTGTAACACAATATAAAAAAATAACACAGAAAAAAAACTTTTTACAAAAAAAAATATAACCGACTTCAATGATAAAAAACACTGAAAAGTATCAAATAACTTTAATTTTGGAATTCGATGTTTCTATAATAGTTTATTCTCTTCTTCTTTAACACCGACTTCCAAAATTAAAGTTATTTGATACTTTTCAGTGTTTTTTATCATTGAAGTCGGTTATATTTTTTTTGTAAAAAGTTTTTTTTATTTTACACTTTTTAGTTATGGTACCACCACTAAAAAGTACCCCTCAGTCAAACTTAAATACCTTATAGTCAGAGCGCATCTCATAACGGTTCTAATAATCCCAAACACGGTTAGATTACATTAATTTACCTTTCTCTCCCCCTCTTCTTTCAAACAGTCATTAGACTAGATGCTGGAGAGGGAAAGGATATATCGAACTGATCTGATGATGAAGCCGAAAGGTAAATCTTTCAATCAGTCATTAGACTAGATGCTGATAATCCCGGCTGTAACATCAGGCCAGATTTATGTCAACATTGCAATGAACTTAAAATTTAGTCCTGTTTAAAATGAGCCCAAACACGACTATGGTGCTGTAAGTAGTTTCAAGGTTTGTACTTTTCCTGATGCTCCTGGCTTCAGCATCAGGTCTCTATGTACTTCGGTGTTCTTTATTAGCAGTACGTTTATCCACACATCGAGCCGTTTTCAATGAGCCTAAACTCGATATATCTGCGGTTTGTTGTCGAGGATTTAGGTACTCTGCAGACTATCCTGACTGCAGCATCAGGTCATGACTTGATGATCATGAGACCAAATGTGGCAAATGCCCTATCAAACATCAAAACAATATACTAAAACAGTCCTTGCCTGTTCGAGTAACTTCTTACTGTTCAGGAGTTGTACCTTCCATCATCAGCCCAGCTACCTGAGATGGTGACGACCATACGCAAATACACAAGATACTTCACAAAATATGCGAAAATTAATAAGTGAGCCTATAAATCCCCTCTCCCCGCACCCGTGCGAAGAGATAGACGCGTTCCACTGTCACTGAGCATAATATATTATTTTAAATGGCAAAACTTGCGTAACCTGAGTTAACTATATTCCAAAGTAAACAGAAGTGTTAACACTCGCGCTGTGCTAACGATTAATACCGTTCCAATCCGTTATTATGGTGAAAAATACCAAAGTCAATTTCTAAACCAAAGTGTAAAAAGTTATAATACCTTCGCACAACAAGTGCACATACCAGTGACTAATAGTATAGAATACCCTCAACAAGGACAAGGCCCACACACTACACCAATAACAAGATCAAGTTTTTCGTCAACTTTAGTACGTGAGCTCTGGCTCAGTGGCTTTTGCCATATACTCCGGTGCAACGAGGCGCGAGTTCAAACCCGAGGAATTGCAAAACTTTTAGTAAGTTTTTAAAATATCTTCGCCGAGTAATTACTTCATAAATTCATAATGTCACTCAGCAGAACACCTCCGGGGCCAGCTAGTACTGCTCCTAACTCGTCGACACAAGGCGATAGTGTCTCGAATGTGAAGGCCCGCAACAAGCGTAAATGGACTAATGCTGAACTACAAGAACTAATGGACACTTTGGAGGACATCAAATCGTCATTATCCAACTCCATAGCTGATCACAACCGTAAATTAATCTCCCTACAGGATACAGTTACCGAAATTAAAAGGCAAAACGAAGAACTTAACAGGAATGTACAATTTATATCACAAAAATACGATGAAATGAAGGATAACCTACTATCTCTGGAAACTGAACGTAAGCAAAACTATAACTACATCAACCAGCTTGAAGTCAGGTTAGAAACACTGGAAAAAAATGCTCGTTCTGGTAGTCTGGAAGTCCGTAATATACCCAAAAAACCAGCTGAATCTAAAAAGGACCTTCTAAAGGTGGTAGAAAACCTAGGTAATTGCCTGAAATCGCCCATTCTTCCGTCAGACATTAGAGACATCTTTCGAATCCACTCCAAAGGGTCATCAAACAATACCATCATTGTTGAACTATCCTCTGTACTTAAAAAGGAGGACGTTATAAATTCATTGAAAGCATACAAAAAAGAACACATGAAATCACCAATGACGTCCGATATTAAAGTTGACGGCCCGTCACAACCCGTCTATATCTCCGAGAATTTAACCACCAAGGGAAAGCGCCTGTATGCTCTGGCTCGAGACTTTTCTAAATCCAACGACTACAAGTACTGCTGGACTGCGCACGGTTGTATTTACATACGCAAAAAAGATGGCGGCCCTGCCATCCGAATCAACAATGAAGATGATCTAACACTCTTGTTGAAGACGACATGACTATACTCGGATATGTTCAGATATTGTTTTTCTCTAAGCAAAAAATTCGTATTAATTTTTTTAGATTGTTTTAATTTCATTAATTTTTTTAACTATTTTTTTCAATTTGTATTCTATAGTTTTGTTATCAAACTTGTAATGACATCTCACAAAACACACCAATACAGACACATTAGTGTCCCAACTCACCTCATATATCATATTTTCACTATCCCCGTTTTACATAAAATGTCCTCAAATAATTTTCCGAATAACAAAGGCAGCCAAAATTTCCTCTCACCTTGTAATGTCATGTATCTCGTCAGAGGTCTATCGCCTTTGTTAACTTATCTGGCGTCCATGGTTGATTTGTTAATAGAGTTTGGTCAACGAGTAATGATTTTTAAAATTCAACTTTGATAGTATAAGCATATGTAATGAAATTGAAACAAGCGGCGAAATCCAGTGTTCTGTCGTGGACGATCCCTCTACCTGCGGATCCCGTTTTGCACTTTCCAAAACTTTTTTGACAACCCTCGCAGTAAATATTCGGAGCGTTAAGAAAAATTTTGATGCCTTAATGGTTTTTCTTTCCAACATTGACATTCCAGTAGACTGCATTGTGTTGACTGAATGCTGGATCGACAATGGTTCGCCCATTAATCACATTAATAACTATAATACATATCAAACCACACGTAGCCTTAACCAAAATGACGGTGTTATAGTTTACGTCAGGGATTGCTTTGTTAATGTGCTAGCTCAAGAGCCTGAAGTGGCTGATGGTAACTGTCTTGTTTTGAATATAGACAAATTTACTCTCATTGCCTCATACAGACCCCCTTGTTTCACAAATCCGTCCAAATACATCTATTCTATAAACGAACTGCTTAGTAATATTCACTCGGAAAATATCATTCTTGCTGGTGATATAAACATCAACATTCTTCCGGAAAAGATATCTGGCCACGCTGCGGAATACATCTCTATGCTAGCTGCCCACGATTTAAGACAAGGGATTGATAAGCCCACAAGACTGGGCAACTGCCTTGACCATTTTATGGTTAAAACACGCAAGAACGTTAAGACATTCGTGTTCGACCCTCTTACGGACCACAGTCCTATATTGTTGTACCTAGAAGACATTAATTTAACTACAAAATCGTCTGACCATTTCAAAATAACTGTTAACTATGAACAACTTGAGTCGGATTTGAAAAACATTGATTGGGACAGTTATTATAACTCGAATAATGTTGATGACATCGCTGAGTTTCTCGTCAATACACTGCGGGAGGTAATCGCTAATAATACAAATAAATCTAAAGTGCCAAAAAAAAAGAAACCACTCAAGCCTTGGATCACAGTCGGCATTGTTAAATGCATTCGAAAACGGGACAAAATGAACCAAGCTCTTAAGAAATCACCAAATGACGACCATCTCCGTAATCAGTACATTAGTTACAGAAATATCTGCCACAAATTGACAGCCTCATTAAAGCGATCTTACTATGAAACAGAACTAAACAATAACAAAAAAAACTTGAGGAAGACATGGAACTTAATTAAGGATATGTGTAACATCAAGAAAAAACCGGATCGATCAAGCGAGCTACTCCGGACGCATTCTAACCCCCAAAACTCTCTTAATGAAGTGAATAGATATTTTACTTCAATTGGAAAAGACCTGGCAGACTCGATTCTGAGTAAAGTAAATAAGGACGAAAGCACTCTAGCTTCACAAGCCCTAAAATCGAAAGGTTTCCTTCATTCAATGGCTTTTGCTCCGACAGACGAATGCGAAGTAGTCCAGTTGATATCTAGCCTCAAAGTTAGCAGTGCACCTGGTTTAGATAACATACCGGTTAACATTATAAAAAAATTTAAACTCAACCTCGCATCCCCCATAACGCATCTCTGTAACATGAGTTTATTAAACGGTGCTTTTCCAGCTCCGTTTAAAAAAGCAGTCGTTATACCCATCTTCAAGGCTGGTGATAAAAACCTTGTGAGCAATTATCGACCCATCTCTCTACTTAGTACACTCTCCAAAATTTTAGAAAAAATTGCAAACAAAAGACTTGTAAAGTACTTGGAGTCAAATAACATTTTGTCTCCTAACCAATTCGGTTTTAGAGCTAATCGATCCACCAATGACGCAATTCTAAAACTGACTGAAAATATAACTAAGTATACAGACAAAGGAGAGAAATGTGTTGGTGTTTTCCTAGATCTCCAGAAGGCATTTGATACAGTTTCAATTCCTATTCTAATAAGCAGATTAGATAATATCGGAATCAGAGGAGTGCCCCAGGAATGGCTATTAAGTTACTTGTCGGGAAGAACTCAATGTGTTCGGCTCGATAACCTGACTAGTTGTGATGCTTCCTGTACTTACGGAGTTCCACAAGGAAGTACTATCGCCCCTACACTATTCCTGGTGTACATTAATGATCTCTGTGATGTTAAAATCAACAAAGCCAACGTTTTGATGTTTGCTGATGACACAGTGCTTTTGTTTCATGACAAGTCGTGGTCTAACCTGGAACATGTTTGTGAGGTTGGTCTCTCCCAGGTTACTGCTTGGCTTGAGGATAGTCTGCTTTCTCTCAACACATCGAAAACTAAATACTTGTGTTTCAGTAAGACGGTAGCAGGCAGCCCAAAAAAATTTAAAGTCACTATCCACTCATACCCCTGCAATAGGAATAGTACTTATCTTCCCTCTTGTACGTGTCCTGAGCTAGTTAGAGTAAGCGAGATAAAATATCTAGGAGTAACTGTCGACGAACATCTGAAATGGTCTCAACATATCTCAGAAACCGCCAAAAGAGTACGCAGGCTGATTCATATTTTTAAAACCCTGCGACATGTTGCCGGTCCCAAACTTCTTATCCAAACCTATAAGGCCCTGTGCCACTGTCTCTTGGGTTACGCTATTTGCGCTTGGGGTGGCGCCGGTAAGACTCATATGATTGAGATAGAGCGTGCGCAACGCACCGTGCTGAAGGTTCTACTCCTTCTGAGATTCCGGACGCCCACCTCAATTGTTTACGAAAAGGCTAATGTCTTAAGTGTCCGGAAGATCTTCGTATACGAATGTCTGCGCAAATACCACCGATGCACTGTCCCAAGTTTACCAACCACGTCTAGGCGGATTGACAGGTGCCCAGTTGAAAGGACTAAGAGCGCTTTTGCTATCAAACACTATAACTACATTGCCGCAAGACTATACAATAAAATCGGTCAGGATAAGGGGATGAAATATCTTAAACATCTAAACAATTACCAATTTAAGATAACAGTAATGCAGTGGCTGAACAGTTTTAACTTTGAGGAAACAGAAGGCCTAATCGGATCAGTTACTTAATGCACACTTACAATCACTTCACAACCACTCACAAACACCACACACACACCCACTCATCCCCCACTCACACCTCACACTCCGGGGTGAGTGGACCACTCTTGACATGTTTTAAATAATTTTATGAAAATAGTATCAAGTTTTTTTTTTTTTTGTATAATTGCGATTATTATGATTTTCTTTTTGCATGCTTACTATTTTATTATTTTTCCTGTTTGTCTATCACGCATCTTTTTTTTTTTTTAATCACCATGTATTTTGAGAGGACTGGCTCTTGTGATACAGGATATCCTAGTACAAGAGCCAGAGCACCACTGATGTTTGTATCTACCATGTGTGTTAAATAAATTATTATTATTATTATTATTATTATTATTATTATAAAATTTGAAGGTTGCCCTCGATTTCTCCAAGATCCCATCATCAGATCCTAATTTGGTGATAATGGGACCACCTCAGAACTATCTACTTTCAAACAAAAAAAGAATTTTGAAAATCCGTCCACATTTGGGGGAGTATTCGACAAACAAAAATACAAAAAAAAAAAAAAAAAAACGTACAAACAGCCGAACGTAGTACCTCCTCCTTTTTGGGAAGTCGGTAAAAAATGAATCTAAACTTCATTATTGATGGATTAGCGAACGTCTAAATCATCCGATTCGATAGATTCTAATTTAGGCTTCTGGACGTTATGAACGTGATAGAACAATACCGAGTATTAGCACAGAATAAGTAATAGTTCAAGTATTAGACAGGTGTATAGGATTTGAAACATTTTAATGGACAGTCAAAGATTTACAGGCATAGGAAATCTTGAAACTGGCCGTAAAAGATGATTAGTCCGGCACTACGGTATATTGTAATGGCCCGTTTAAGATTAGTAAACTTAAATAGGTTGCTCGTTCAAAGATGAGAACAACAGGTTAATACTGGTAATTTGAAATATTATAATTTCTTGACATACTTCATTGTATTTTATTTACTCCTCTTCAGACAACTCTTACTCACATCAAATCAAATTCACATCTCATAACCTCAGCGCTGGTTTCCATCAAAGATGAGTTCGATATGTCTCATACAACCAATTTTGATAATTTCACTTAGCAAATATTTGTCTCCGCTTAGCTTCAAGCTTATACACAATACTATTGATTGTTTGCAACACGTCACCCCTCATCTCTGCAGGAAAACGTTTATACTTTCTCGAATTAATCTGACTTCTTTGTTCCCCAGACCGTGCTGCTACGACTTCCCGTGCAAAGCCCACTGCTTCAATCACGGGGCCTGTACAAGGCCGAGCGGCAGGTATGCGCGCACAGTCTGGTACCCTGGCGAGTGCAACCCCTGCGTGCCCCCCTGCCAGGCGTTTACCTGCCCCAACCCGCCCTACCACCCGTGCTGCTACCACACCTGCAACAAACATGTGTGATGTACAGTAATATCATTCATGTTATTATGTCCCTACTGGGTCGTTGAGATTTTTAAATACATTTTATACCACATTTGTGACGAATTCGGTGGTAAAAACTGGAATCAGACGGTTTAAAGCCACAAATAGGGACCACACATTATAAACCTTTGGTTCAAAGCTATCGCGTATAAAGCTTTGAGGACAGAGGACAATGAACGTTAATTTGCGAGATCGTGGAAGTGCAGTCGTGACGTCATTCTTGTGAATCGTAAACTGTTATGTTCAATAAATGGCATATTAATTCATCTTAGCTTTTATTTTTCTTTACTTTTCGGGCTTCTTACATCTAAAATACTCGACTTTTAATTCAGTCTTAAAGCTACGTACCATTTTATAAATTCCAAAAATACGTAAATAGGTTCTAACTTGTTTTGAGACGTGGTAATTGTTAAATCAATGCAATTATGGCCTCTTCAGACGAGCTGAGACGCTAACAAATGCTAGACGCTAATGTGGAGGTAATGGGTGGTTTCGCCTAAATAAAAGTAGCAGTGACATTGATATCAATTAATGAGTATAGGTACAGAACATATTGTACTTCGATAACCTGTTTATAAACTTCTAATGCTATTCTGGCATCCGTGAACATTCCTCCCACGTCTTCGGAGCACGCTGAGCTTCCGACAGTGGTTTTCGCGCGCTTTTCGCGATCACTTGCCTTTGTCGGTTTTGACTACAACGAACGCTTCACCGACTTTCAGTGCACAATAATTGTCGTGTTCTTGTGAAATATTTATCTTAGTGAATTTTTTATTTCTATACTTACACGAATGTTTGCCGCAAGATGTCAATTGGGTTTACACTTATAATTTTTTGTATTATTGGTAAGTCGTTTTTTTTAATAACTAGTCACATTTTTTCGGTATTTTTCCAGATTGGTTTTATCATTACATATCCGTATCATTATTGCCTTTTTGATTCTCTGTATCTCTATATTCTCTGTAAATGAATGCTATTTTTTTTAATTTAAGCGGTCCCTTCAATTTTATTATTACTTTATTAATTTTATAAAAAAAATATTAGTCATTCATCTTTTATCACTCATCCATAATAATCAGGAAGTCACAGTTGCCGTCACTTTGATTGCTATTAATAGCCTGCCATATAATCATCATAAAATAATATACCTAAATAAACATAAAACGGTCTCAATTCGTTAAAGAAAACAACAACAATAAAGTGAAATTGCTTAAACGATGAAATATGGTGTTTGTTGTTCTTAGGTATTTATAAATTGTCTAAATGATATACTGATTTGTACAATGTGTCTCTTTGTTTATAAACAGGAGTCATGGTCATAAACACATCAGAGGTATCAGACCATGCGTCACCATTTATCAACCAAACAGTCATATTTATCAAGAAATCGGGTGAATTCTTAAAAATTGGAAAGTTTACAAGATTTCTTATTTTTCTTCTAAGAAGTGGATTGTTTAAATTTGCTTTATTTATAGAAATTAATCACTGTCTTTCTCCTGGAGCTATCTCAATTTATTTAGGGTTTCCCAACACATACTCGTACAATATCGCATCTAACCAAGTGCCACATCTAGATAATATCTAATTTTATGTAGGTTAATAAATTTATCTCACCTACTCACTCAAATGTCTAGACAACATTTTAATAAAATTAATGAGATACCGCCTTCTCTCGACGTCTAACCAATGTATCCACATTTCCCGACGGTCAAGTTCAGGGTGAAATGAATTCATTCCAGTAGCATAATTAGTTCATTACTATCGCTAGAGATAACAACGTAGAATGTAGGTCGACGGTGTGTGCATAATGTCATTAACAATCATTTTTGATGTACTCTGCGTATCTGCTTGAAGTGTGTAGTGACACAGTATTTAGGCTGTAATCTGCTGTTTCCATTAGCTATAAAATGCAAGTTTAAATGTTTCTCAGTTCTTCGAAGAAATAAGAGCCGAAACAGTTGTAGATTTGGAGATAGTGTAGATATTTGTTGGCAACTAACGAGGGAGGGACCTACCTCCCAACCTTAAGAAAGAGGTTCTTGCCCTTTAGTTCCAAAATCAGCGCAAAGCCACCGCGCGCCTGGTTTTTTTGAATTTTCAAGGAACCAAGTATACTAGTAGGACAATCTAACACGAGACCGAATATCATTTGAACACATTTTTATTTTGCCATTTAGTACATACAAAATCTGTCTTCTCAATCGGACACTCCTGGCAAAGTGGTCGTGGTCATGGATCGTCTAGTAATTTAGTTGCAGCTTTTGCGAGAATTCTCCATCTCTCTCTATTCGTGACACTGCGAGTAAATTCAATGAGTTCCATACTTAGAAGATGATTCGATGAGGACTGTTCATATGCTTCAACTAAAACAAGTTCTAGAGAAACGTCTAAATCTTCTATATGTTTAAAAAGCAAAGTCCTGACTCACGCACCGTCTCATCAACGCCCAGCCCAAACTTATGGACCTAGAACATTTGCATTTAGCACAGAGGTTATTTTTATGATATATTAAAAAAAAAATCTTTTTTACCCCCTTAGTTGATGAAATAGGGGTACAAAGTTCGTGTGGAGAAACCTACTTTCACATGGGTAAGACCTCCGGCAAAAGCTAGTAGAATATAACCATTAAAACCACCTAAAGCCAAATTACATCTAATAACAGTTCCAACAAGGCAAAGATGGTTAGAATATTTTTTTTTGTATAACGAAGTTCCCGTATCCACTTTTTGGCTTCATCCCAGTGCCTAATCTTCAGGTTTTCCTTCCGTCGATAAACATGCAATGGATCGTACATAACTCTTGGATGTCTCATGACTCTACCAGTATGAATAAGGCGCTGCGTACATGGAGACACTTTTTATAGACACCGAACACTTTTTGATCGTCATGAGTATGTGTTAAGTGGAAAAAACAGAATACAAAAAATGTTCACGTATGCGCAGGGAGTGGATGATTTCATACTGGTTCTATAGAAATCAAATGTTCAGTAGTGGCAAACTTATGTCTTCTGACACAAGACATAAGTTTGCGCTCTGCCTTAATTCATTAAACCCCAAGCGAACGCCGGCGTTCGCCCTATCATTGTCTTTCTATTGTCTCTAATTACGGCATTGGAAAAGATAAGGGCCAATGACACAATATGAATAACAAGCGAGTCTAAATTAAAATGATACACTATTTCTAGTTGTGCTCCACAAAAAATACTGACTAATCTAATGACTGGTGGGATTCTATCGACAATCAGTAGGAACTACTTACTAAAACGTTTTTGCATCAAGTACTTATAAATCAAATATATACATCATACCATTGACACGAACTGTTTATATTATTATCCTTAGATACTAATTTTATAAAATGCTCAGTGTTTCTGTATTTATGTTTGTTAAGTTCTCAAGATAGATAAATAAATATAAGTACTCTTAATTGTAGACCATACAAAATTGATAAACGGTTTTGGTGGGATTAAGGTTATTTTGATCGTTTTTATTCCGTTATTATATAGTAGTTGGTTTTTTTTTTGTAATTGGTTTTTTTCCTTACGAAAAGCCCGTTTTCAAGCTGAATAACTTCAAAAATTACAGTAGAAGTTTAGACCATTTCCGGAGTTTTATGAAAATTTGGAAGTTGGCATAAGTATAGAATATGGTCTGGATAAAGGACATCATCATCATTTTCCTGCCCTTGTCCCATTTTACTTCTTTTTTTTCGCTGGGAATAAATCATCCAATAACAACCCCCGCTCTTGAGTGGAGCGGGAGATAGTGTCATACTCTTACTGACTAGAAACCCACCCCGTTCCTTCTAACCTTCATACCGGGTCTCGAGCTCCTTTTCAGATAACCCTGGAGATTTTATTTGGAGTCGACACAACACGTGTTTCCCCCAATTCTATCCTGCCGACTCCCTTTTTTTGATTCAATGGATCCTTCTTTTCTTTATCCTCCTTCTTCCTTTCCATCCATTCAGTCTGTGTGAATTAGGACAAAGAATAAGATTTATCTCGGTAGTAAATTACGCCAGGTAAAATCGCAGGCAGAAGTTAATCTTCGATGAAGTTCTAAACAAACAACTTAATAGAATCATACTTTTAGATCATCAACATCGTTTTATACATGACATCATTCCAAAGAGATGAATAGAAACATTATAGGCATTTAAATGACGATTTTAACGTTAAATTAAATGTACTTAGAAAACATTTTGCACTCGATTTGCATGCAAGTGCGTATATATGTATTTTAATATCTCACTTCCTAATACTTATCCGCCGCTTATATTGATTTGCATACATTGTTATTATGATTATGGTTCTTTATGATTATGGATTATTAATTGACTATTAAAAACTATGTTTACCATTACTGTGACAAACTTAAATATACCTAATTAGCTTCAGCCAGCGGCTTCGCCTGCTTGAAAGTAGGTTTCTCCATACAAAATTTGTACATTCGTTTCATTCCCGTAAGGGGCAAATCTATATACAACGTGTAACAAAAAGGGGGTATACATACCAAGTGCACGGCCTCTTGATAAGATAACAAACGATACGGAAAGGGTTTTCTAACCTTATGTTTACATGGTAGGAAGTTGTGATTTATTCCATACATATGATACCAGAAACCGAACATTTCAAACTGAAACCAATACATCACTAGCAAAAAGTCAGCTGATCGGTGTCATTGAACTGTTTATGACTAAAAACAAACCTCTTACTCCTGGTATTTCTTCAAACAGTGGATAAAGGGTTCCGCATGTTTATTTTTTCTAAAATTTTTTTTTTAGAAAAATAATTTTAATTCATGAATCCCCAAGCGACCACCGGTGGCCGCGCATCTATTGTCTTACTATTGTGTCTCTAATTGACGGTATCTGAAGGGTTTAGAAGAAATAAGTTTTTCCTACAAAGACTAAGATTATGTTTGTGTGCAACAAACCAAGCCAAAAACTAGAGCGAGTGCGTGCGTTGGCCATCGAAAAACCTGCGCGCCGCGTAGGCCCGTGTTCGTTAGCGCGCAGCGCATATTATTTTTCGTGCGACTCACGCCGCTTTTAGAGGAGACTAATTAGATAAGGGTATTCGTAAGGATATGGAATAATTAGGTACCTATCTGGTATTTACGTGAAACAATAAGAAATATCTACATACTTTTTATTGTTTTACGTAGATAGGATAGTAACAAATACTTAATTTACGAAAAATTTAAACGAAGTACCTACGTAAAATCTAAACGAACGTTGTACTCGGCGTTAGACGCTGCGAAAAAGGATTTCATATCTGTTAAAATGAACCCAAATATCATTTCTAAGCAACTTATGTGCCTCCTGGTACAAATAAACTCCCAGTGGGTTCCGTTCTTGAATTTAATTTAATTAGAGGACTTCAATAAGTTGTCACTTTTTGCAGGGTCGAGATGAATTTTCTTACGTACCTAATTCTTTTTATGTCGGTTGCTATACATAGGATATGTACTTAGTTAACAAGAAATTAATTATTTAGATGTAGTGTGCGCATTCACGACGCCGCGTGAATGCGTGTGAGTTTAATTTTACCCCGAGATTATAATCAAATCAACAAATCTTTCGCGTTTATTTCTAAAAAAACTATACGTTTGCGCACAATTAGGTCTTTGCGTAACTTTTTGCCTTTTCTACAAAAACATTACCAGTAGTAGCACAGTTTAGTCTTAATTTATCATTTTAAAATAAATGGAAAACATGTGAAAGTACTAGGAGTCCATAAAAAACGAGAATTGTTATTGATAATTTTAAAAAACGGTTCACAGATCCCTAAAAAAATTCCTTTGAGAAGCTCAAATGTTATTGAACACGATAAAATAGTTTTGTCCCAGTCGCACACGCCGCCTGCGTGTTTAATGTGAGAGAGATGGCAATGTTGTCGTCGTCCGTTCGGCTACTCTCTTTGGCGGTACTGGCGGCGTCTTTGTACGCGCCGAAAGTCAAATTTAGGTAAATAAATAAATATAATTTTGCATTAGTGGATGACCAATAATCATACGTTGCAGTCGCATGCCGTTCCGGTGTTTGTGATTTGGATTTTAAACATTATTTTATTGCAGTTGTGATAATCGTGTGTGATGGCATTTCTATGGTGATGGTGTTAAGTAATAGTGAATATTATGAGATGATTGTGTGTCGGAAGAGAGGACGGCCGGTAATGTGCGAGCTGCTCGCGAACTTTATCGTCCTCGATTTATCGCGGGTACCTAGAAGGAGCTGAGCGCCGACAGTTTCTTCGGTGGCGGGCTTCCATCGGATAGTAGGTAGGTACATTCACAGAGTACTTTGTAACATAGGTACTGAAAGGTACATCGTCTGCAACAAACTGGTTTCACGCTTCTAGTTTAGGGGGTCGCCCAAACACTATCGATCCAGAATTTGAGGAGGCCGTACTCGAGCATTTTGAAAATAACCCACGTAAGTACTAGCGCACTCTGCGAGCTGCATTAGCGCTGTATACCTCTAACCATATGCAAGTCAGTATGGCGAGTGTTGCAGAATGAAGGTCAGCACCCATACCTCTTCCGTCGCATCCAGGAACTGACACCTGCAGATATTTTGCCTCGCGTGACCTTCTGCTTTTTTGAGGCAAAATTTTAAGTAGGCAAGTACTAGGCAAACTGAGCGTTTCATTCACACACGCGCCGCGCGTATCGAAATTAGGTAGAATTAGGAAGAGAGGTACTAGGCGATCAGATTTACAGAAGAAGTCTTTATTAGTATTAGCAAGTGACGTGGAATGTTATTGACCCTCGTAGTGTCGTGACACGTTTGTTATGATTTGAATTCGAGAATCATACGATACCAAGGATACCAAGAATTTGGTATCAATTCTTTGAGTAATTTATTTTGAGCTGAAACTTTGTGTAGAGATTCTATACCACCAGTAAACTTCAGGGCTTTTTGATGTATATACCCTTTTTGTTACACGTTGTATATAAAAATGACCCCCGTTTTCCGTTGTCACGACTTGGCATGAAAACGGCTTGACCGATTTGGCTGATTTTTTTTTTGTTGTGATTGTTATTGTGAGGAGAAGGTTCTTATGGAAAAAAAATTAGGGTAGTATAGGGTAGAGTAGGGTAGAGTAGGGTAGAGTAGGGTAGAGTAGGGTAGAGTAGGGTAGAGTAGGGTAGAGTAGGGTAGAGTAGGGTAGAGTAGGGTAGAGTAGGGTAGAGTAGGGTAGAGTAGGGTAGAGTAGGGTAGAGTAGGGTAGAGTAGGGTAGAGTAGGGTAGAGTAGGGTAGAGTAGGGTAGAGTAGGGTAGAGTAGGGTAGAGTAGGGTAGAGTAGGGTAGAGTAGGGTAGAGTAGGGTGGAGTAGGGTGGAGTAGGGTAGAGTAGGGTAGAGTAGGGTAGAGTAGGGTAGAGTAGAGTAGAGTTGGGTATAATAGGGTGGAGTAGGGAAGAGCGGGAGCGAAGCCGCGCGGGCAAAGCTAGTTTTAAATAAAAAAAACCCCATTTCATCCTTATAAGGGTTTTGGAAATTCCTTTCTTAGTGCTCGCCTACGTCATAAAAGGAAACTTTGTGCAAAATTTCGCGTGTGCGCTTTGATATGACAGTCAGTCAGTTTCTCCTTTTCTTACAAGCTTTTATTTAGTTTAAAAAAAACCTGTCTCTGCCTCTGTCTCAAATCTTGCAAATTAAATTTGATCCACTTCTCGGTTACCGATTGAGCTGAAATTTTGTATACATGTGTAAATAAGGTGACAATGTAAAATTATCATGACAAGGAGCTGGTCTGATGATGGGACCGGAAGGTGGCTATAAGAACTTGGTAGTTAAACGACACAACCTCATCGAGTATGAGCTCGTATGATTCGTCTTGACGAGTATTAATTATGTATATAGATATGCCGCGAGCTATAAAAGCTTGCTATGAAAAAAATATTTTCATTAAAAGCTTATTTAGATAGGTTAATTCCTGTTATTTATCGACATCAATAAGAGTAATAGTAGTAGTCAATGAATAAATTTAGTAGCTTTTATGTTCCGAAGTGGACCTATTGCTAGGAATAAATGTATAATACTAGCTTCTAGTTGCTGCTGCACCCGCCCTTGGTTGAATAGTTCCCATCAAGCTTAGCTGTGTAGGAATTGTAGATATAAGATGCAATTTTCTTAGATGGGAAATAATTAACTTCTCCCGCTCTGGGTTTTTTTTTTTTTTTTTTTTTTCTCTCTCGACGGGGAAAATCATCATTGACGAAACCCGCTCTTGGGTGGAGCGAGAGACAGTGTCAGAGTCTTACTGACTAAAAACCCCGCGCCGTTCCTTCTAGCCTTCATACCGGGGCTCTAGTTTCCTTTCGGATAACCCCGACCCCGGTAGGCTTCGACCCAGATGGGCCCCTCCTGTTGCTGACAGCTCCTTGAGGCGCGCGGGAACAGTGCGCGCCGTCGACGCCTTGGCTCGGTTCGGACAGTTACCGGACGATCGGACAGCGAGCTACCCATGGCTCGCCGTCCGCGAGCCCGCGTCTACGGTGGCCGGAAATCGGGATCGGAATCCCGGCGGCGGCGGCGGGGGCGCCGTTGCCTGATGCGGTCTGCCTCCTCCTTTGCAAGCATTACTGCTTCGCAGAAGGAGGCGACCGCCTGCCACTCCTCCTCGCTCCGGACCATGGCCTGAACCAAGGCCCGGCGCGAGAGGTCTCCGCCGCCGATCGCCCCCACGAGGACACGGCGTTGCTCCGCCCAAGCAGGGCACACCTCAACTGTGTGCTCCACCGTGTCCTCCGGGCGTTCCGCACAGTGGCGGCACCCGGGCGTCTCTTCCGCTCGAATCCGGTGCAGGAACCTCCCGAACTTGCCATGTCCGGTGAGGACCTGCGTCATGCGGAAGGTAAGGACGCCGTGAGGTCTTTCCAGCCACGCCTCAAAGAGGGGACTTACCGCCATAATTGTGGCGTGCCCAGCACTGGGTTGCGATAGTCGCTGACGCCATTTCATCGTGAGATCCCGCCGGAGCTCTGTCCGCCATACCTCGACCTGTCGCGGTAGTGGACTTTCACCCCGGCGTTGCATCTCCACGCGCTTATCGTGCATGTGTGCAAGGACTGTTGCCTCCAGATCCCACGGTGGTAGGCCAGCCAGAAGGCTCGCCGCTTCGCGGGAGATCGTGCGGTAACCCCGCACCATCCGTATTGCCATGACCCTCTGGCAGGCGTTCAGTATGGACGCCGGTCGCTTTGCCAGCGACGGCGCCCACACCGGCGCCCCGTAGAGGGCCATGGACCGAACGATCCCCGCGTAGAGCCTCCGGCAGGAGGCGTCTGGACCCCCAAGGTTGGGCAGGAGCCGCTTGAGAGCAGCCCCGGCCCGGTTGAGTTTGGGAGCCAAACGTCGGAAGTGTTCTCCGAAATTCCATCGGCTGTCGAGAACGAGTCCCAGGTACTTCATCGTCGACCCAACGCCGATGCGAACTCCTCCTACCGTAAGTTGGGAGTCTGATGGTGGCGCATTCCGAGGGCCGTGGAAAAACATGGCCTCGGATTTGTGCAGCGCCACCTCGAGTCCCAACTCCTGGATCCTACCAACGACTATCGCAACCCCGCGTGTCGCTAGAGCGACCGCCGCCTGGTGCGACTCTCCCTGCGCTAGAACCAGCGTGTCGTCTGCGTAGCAAACTACGCTGACCCCGTCAGGGAGGTCGCCGCGCAGCACGTAGTCGTAGCCGATGTTCCACAAGGGTGGGCCTAGAACCGACCCCTGCGGAACACCGCACGACATCTCTCGACGTTTCCACTCTCCCTGGTGACCGGGGTAGATAATGGACCTGTCCGACAGGTAAGCCTCGACCACTCGATAGAGGTATTCGGGCACCCGGTGGTAGTTCGGGCACCCGGTGGTATCCCGCTCTGGGTGGAGCGAGAGTGAGTGTCAAACTTTTACTGACTAAAAACCCACTTGAATTCTTTTAGTTGCCCTTTGCGTACTGCATCCGTGTTAGGGCTTATTGGAATTATTTTCATGAAATGCACTGGTATGAAGTTTAAAAATTTTAAAAATTTAAATTTTTTAACACGAAAATGCAACTAATTTTAACAGTTCAGTTTAGAAGTGGATATCTTTAATGTTGTCTAGATATTACTGAATACTTTGTCTTGGGTTTTAGTAGGTAACAGATAACACTGAAACATGTGTCTCGTTCAAAACATGTCATGCCATGCACGTCCCAGTATGAAATTACATATCGCTGCTTGCGTAATTATTACAATACAACGTTTTTACACATCTTAGTTGTTTCGTGTTCTCGCCAAAATTTTTTTTTGAGTTTCCTTGAAATAGCATATCTAAACTGGCCTTCAAAACGTAGAACTACATTTTTTAAATTTTAATTTATGAACTACTGAAGTTAGATTTTTTAATAAAAAAAAAAAAAAACATTTTATAGGTAGCAAATTTCATCAACTTTCTGTAATGTTATACCTAAACATTATAAACATTTTTTATTATATAGTATAGTCTGTCTAAAAATTTAAACGACTTGGGCAGTTCAAACAAAGTAATAATTTATAATCTTTCGCTTCATCAAATTGGTTTACCATAAACGGAATACGTATGCCTCAGGAATGTTAATAGAAATAAAGTACCCTCCTGTACTAAAATTATAAAAACTATTAAAATTCCCAAGTCGTTTTGACTTTTTAGACAGACTCTACCTGAATATGGTTTTTGGCTTCTGACTGGGCTCCCGAACTCTCCGGCTCTAAAGATGCTGTTGCTGGAGTTCAACTGCATTAAGACAGATGTTCAATTTGTACTGTACTGTCTTCAGCATATTGGAATCACCTTAATTGCCTAGTTTAGGACGAATTGCAATTATAAAAGGTTGGTACTAAGATTTGAAGGCCAGTGTAAAAATTACTAATGCTATTTTCTTGGCAAACTTGTTGTGCGGAAAAGCTCGGGCATACACAGGTCATCTTTAATGTCAAAGTAGAAAGAAACTCAGTAGGTAAATATATCAAAGAAAAACGTGTAAATATAAACATTTAAACAACAAACGGCTAAGACATTAAAAATGTTACCCTAAGCCTTTCTCACATTGCCCGAAGGACACTGATGGAGGTGTACCCAGCTTGAGCAGAGCATCAAAGATTTCTCATTGGTCCGATTTGTTGGTAGTGATCTCTCGCACCGAGTCTTGCTACAGGCTATGGTGTGGAGCAAAAAGAAATGACATTCGATCGCCTCCCTCTGCGAAGCATGAGTAATGCTAGCTAAAGAGGCGGCCGCGGAACGGACTTCCTCACGCCCCAGCCGCAGGGATCCTGACCCTAGTTTCCAGCCTCCGTAAGCGTGTACTTGCAAACGACGAGCAATGCGTAGCTCGCAGTCCGGCCGTACGGTCACCGTCCAGAGTGAGCCCGAGTTGTTGTTCCACGACGAGTGCCTCAAAGAGAAATCAGCAAAACCGTAGGGGCGTAGCAGGGCCGAAGTTAACTGGGGCCATAGTTTAACATCCGAGAAAGGAAAACCCGGGGTCCTGGAATGCAAAGCAAAGAGGGAACAGGAGTGGGTTTAGTCAGTAAAAGTCTGACACGCCCTCTCGCTCCACCCTAGAGCGTGAGAAGTCATTGGATGATCTCCAAACTAAAAAAACACCATCCTCACATTGGTTGAATTTAGGATTTCTTCTCTTTACAAGTACATCCTAATGAATCAGAAACGGCCCAAGGTCTGATACCTCATACCTTCTCCTTCACTCCTAATCTTCACTCCTTAAAAGGACTATTCGCCAAAGCTTCAAAGGTTTGATGAATTATTAGAAACAGCATTATTGATAGCGGTCCCACAATTCCTGATGTCCATAATTTTAACGCTGTACGGGTGGTCAATAAGTAATTTATTGCGGATTTGCAGCAGGCCACTTACATACACTGTTTTGCAATATCTGAGATTGTTTTATAGCATAGTGCGTATTTCTGATGTCATTCGTGATTCCTATCATTTATTAACTGGTAATTGTCAACAGCTGAACATTCGACCTCCCACTCAGACACCAACAAACAATGTCGATTTACCTATTCATTGTATTGATAATATTATATTTTACTCCAGACTAAAACAATGACTAAATTTAGGACTAGGCCGAGGCTGTGGATCATTCATATATTACGCGGCATCGCCGACTATAAGGCTGTGTTCAAACCAAACTGACTATCAGCCGCCGAAAGTGAGCGAACGTTACGCAGTTTATTGTATTTCCATACATATTCACTTTTTCGTTCACGTCTAACGGAAGATACGTTATTACGCTATGCATAGACGCTGACATTCGGCGGCCGATTAATATAGCGTGTCACTACGCTCCACGGACGCTGATTGTGTATTGTATAGCGTATTGTCAGCATACTGTGAACGAAAAATACCGTTTATTTTCACGTTTACACTGGGGCTCAAAGTGAGCCTGCTCACAGACGGTGGCTGACAGTCAGTTTGGTTTGAACACGGCTTTATTACGTACACAAATAACACAACCCTCAAGTTGAAACTAATAAACCTTGATAATTATGTAATGACAAAGTGTCTACTCGTATCTGCCATAATTCCTATTTCAGGTCAGTCAATACACCGACTCACTCAGCCTTCTTCATTGCAAACATTAGTAAACAAAACGGTTCGTTCTTGAAACTGGTCACCTTTCACGACCACGACGACGTCCTAAAAGAATGATGGATAGTTTATTCCTAGCCGGTTCCAATGGTGACGTCACTCCAGCGTCATGTTAAGGTGCTCCCTCACCGAGAGCATTCGCGTGTAATGTCAAATCAAATCAAATCATTTTTATTTGTCTCAATGCTGGTTAAAAAACATACAAGAGGTGTTACAGAATAATAAAAGTGCGCTGCATTCTACTGTTAGGTATCAGTGAAGGAGGCGAACCGAGCATTAGTACCTTGTAATGTTACAATGTATCTTGATACAACTTGTAACATACAACTTAGGGGTCGGTTGATTATTTTTTAAATATCCAAATAATTCATTACACCAATATCGTTTCCTTTTTTTTTACGTAAATAACAATGTCGAATTAATATTGCCGCACTCAGCACAATGGTTTCGTCTGACATTATGGGATCAATCGAAGTCGAATCTATAATATTACATTACACGCGAATGCTCTTCAGGCAGGGAGGTAATATTGTAAGGTAATGCTCAAAGTCGAATCTATAATATTACATTACACGCGAATGCTCCCTGCACTTTAGGAACATAAAATCCAGCAAAAATTATGTTGCACCTGAAATGCAATGGAATGTGGGACTTGTGCCAGATACTTTTGTATCAGTTTATATCTTTCATTGATTGTACGTTAAATGTGTTACTTATTGACTGTTACATTTTTGCCTATTGGAATTTAACATCATAGGTGTTTGGAGTTTTGATAATGGTACGGTCACTGGTCCAGATGACCAATTTGATGAATTCAATTATATGGACAGTATATTCTGTCCATATTATTGAAGAATTGCTCTCAACTATTGACCGCAAGCTTAGCCTAGATAAGCAATGGCCCTCGCGCCCCAGCCGCCGGGATTCTGATCCCGAATTCCGGCCACCGTAGTCGCAGACTTGTCCGGTAACCGTTCGGACCGAGCAAAAGTCGTCGACGGCGCGTAGTGCACCACGCGCGCCTCGGGGAGTTTTCAGCAGCTCTAGGGGTCCAGCAGGATCGAAGCCTACCGGGGCCGTGGGTGAAGCGAAAGAGATCCTCAGGACCCTGGAACAATAACAAAGAAAGAACAGGAGTGGGTCTTTAGTCAGTAAAAGTCTGACAGTAGACGGGAGAGGTCATGGAATGATTTCCCATATAAAAAAAAAAGGTTGGATAGGTAATGTTATTTGTTATGGGATTTCTCGCCCTAATGCCATAAAAACGTGAAAGATTTAACACAGTGGAGGAACCTATACATCTTTACCTACTACCCAACTTTTAGTTTTACCTTTCGGGAGTACCCAGATAGTGATGATGATGATGATGATGCCATCTCGCCGATTTCAGCCACAACGACTGATGGTATCATCATCATCACACACATTCTCCGGATAGTAGTCGCATGTCAACTAAAGTTGAGACAAATTTTCCCATACGAATATAATTTTTATTACAACTTTTCCTATAAAACTGTGATCATTTTCAATGTCACGTACGTATGTAAATAATAAGGGCTTCTTTACACTTACCACGACCACACCACGTCGCAACGTCAAAATGCTGTCAAGTAGTGGTTACGTGTGAACAGCGACACTACGCTGCAGCTTTTTGTAGTTGCGTTGTGGTACCGACAAAATGTCGATGTGGTTACGTTGTCGCCAGTAGTTGCGATTGCGATGCGGTTACGTGGTGTGCAGACACGGTTACGCACTGTCATTGCGTCGACGCAACGTTGTGTTTGCGATGTGGTCAGCCACTAGTTCGCAGTGTCGCTGGTGATTGCGTTGTGGTTGCGATGTGGTCGGTATCACACACACGGTCGATAACGACTGCAAAATGTGTTACGTGTGAATAGTTCTATTCATTTTTAATACGAAATACATATCCGGCCACGTGGTGTGAGTGATTGAGGTGTGAAGAAGCCCTAAGGAAGTTTGATTTCATTAATGAAGTTCAAAAGTTTGTAAATAATGTCGCTGTACTAACATTATATGTTTTTTTTTTCTAGGATCGCTGACAGCCCGCCAACCGGACATAGACATCAACAGGTTAGTCAATTGACGTAAACTTTTTGGCAGCACTCTTCAAGTTTCTACAAATTATATTATTTTATATACACGACTAGCTTCTGCCAGCGACTGCGACCGCGTACATAAATTATAGACTTTGTCACTGAGGAATAAAGCAGCTTTCTACCCGTGAAAAAAATTTTGCATTCGGACCAGTACTTTCAGATATTAGATACCATCAAGAGAGTACAAACAAAAAGATAAAAAGTCAAACTTTACCTCTTTATATCATTTTTTTTCTTCAATTTAGGTAAGTACCTATACCTACCTCGGTACTTTAATCTCTAAAAGTATCTTTCGTGTTTATTTTTTACTGCGTACCAGGAAATATGTATAATCGTAAATAACTTCAAATCAAAACATGGATAAGTGCCTGTCAAAATATTCAATATTGAAAGCTAGGGCTAGCAGAAATAGCAACCATACGTCAATTCTATTCCTATAGCATACCTGAATGCCTAAAGAGATTACAAGCTCCAGTTTTCATGTTGTGAAAACCACAATTCAACCTCTTTGTATAAATATTTAAAATTTTGAGATGGAACCTTGAAACGTATGCTTTTTCTATGCTTTCATTATTAGTGAATTCACATAGCAGTGATAAACGCGCGCAACGAAATTTATAGACAAAGTTTGTTATTACGATCGATTCAGCATTCACCCGAGCCTCAGGCGAGAGCGTTATGGTGCCAAGGGCAATAGTAACAAACCACGTATCTCAAACGACGTTTTTCAATACACTTACGAAGACATAAACGGGGGTTGACGCGCCACTCGTGTGGGTTGACGAACGCCTGGACAAATACAATAAACGTAATAAAATCGTGACGGGGGTGAGCTCGTGCACTTTTCCGCACTAGTGCGAAAAACAGTAAATTGCGTGTTTAAAAGCGGTTGGGATGATAGCAGGTTTTCAAGTACTTAAGTATATCTATTGAAAAACTCTTTTTTTTTGTTTGCAGAATACAACTTTTACCTAAAGAAGGATATCACAACCGAACATCAAATTTCCACAGTCGTCGGTCAATACTTACCAATCAAAACAAAAGAAATGATTATGACTATTATAGCAGCCGGCTCTCCAAGCTACGGGCGCCGGTGCACGTTCGGAACGATGCCCCATCACTTGCCCAAGAGAAGACGGGTAAAATATACCAGCCAAGAGAAGACCCGCGGCTCTTCTACCAGTCTGATGCATATATTGAAGAAACTAATAGGAAGAACCTAAACAATGAAGTGTCGTCCGTTTATATTGGGCGAGGGGTGGTGCGAGCGGGGGAAGAGAACCGCAGCAGATCGCTGCCAATTCGCATCAGAGACAATTACTTCAACAGCGTCGATGAAGGTTATTGTTATTAGAAATACGTAATTTTGCATAATTACTCTTAATTTCAAGGTCCCGTGCAATTTGGCGGCACGGTTGGTGCAGTGCTTGAGCCATTGGCTGCTGCGTTGCGGTTCGCGGGTTCGATTCCCGCGTGGAACAAATATTTGAATGGCAGATAGGTTCCGGGTCTAAGTGTCTTGTGTGTGTGAATTTACATGTTAGTGAACGTACCATTAAAGACACTTCCGCCTGAACACCGTTAAGTTCATTTTTGCTTGCACTCGAAACGAAAACTTCAAAGGGTTTGGTTTAGCGCCGCGCCGCAGATTTCAAGCGAAATTTTTTTTACTTGATCCCGCAGAAATTACCGCAATAATACCCACGATACAGAAGTAATTCCTAGTGTGGGGCAAAGTTTAAAAAATAAAAATGCTTTCAGGAATCTGCGTGCGATGTCCTCCTGATAGGACATTGATCACCAAACCTGGACTAGATCGCGCAGTCTTACAGCATCCTCGTATATTGTCATGCTCTGGAAGAAAACCGTCCAGACACGTACGCTTTGTCCACATGTATGGTCCTAAATTTGGTACGTTGCTGAAAGAGGGCTCCCATGTGATCGTCGGGCAGATCGCGCATAAGGACAACGTGAGTTTATTTCTGTAAGTGTGAATCGTTGTAATAAATTTTCGAATCTTTCAGCAATAATGTTGTACGTTCCAGATTCTCCAAACATGTAAAATGCAGATACACGTGCTGCTCCAGTCTTGTTCTGTGCCCAAGTATTTAGTGCCTCATTGTGGAGCTGAAAATAAAACGTGCAATTTTACGTGCCGAGATCCTAAGGCTGAATTCCGGGGACAAAGAACACTAACATGTGGTGACGACATGAGGTGGTCGGGACATCTGCCCGTGTGTAGCGGTAAGTCATTAATCATTACGCGCACTATTGTATAAATATAAGACTGCACATTACATCCGCATCTATTAAAAAAACTTAACAAGTGCGAGTTGGATTAGCGCACGAAGGGTTTCGTACCATTATCAAAAATTACATTTACTTACACTATATTATAATATGTACCGTCTATACCTTTGAAGACCAACGTAAGAGAGATCTCGACGTCAGGCGAGATAACATCAATAATAAGCCGCCCTCCAACATCCAATACATACAACAATGGTGTTTTAACGTGCCCACACTGTGCCTTGTGGCAAAGATAGACTATGTTAGTCACATCTGAGCACATGACCGCAACCCGTAGTTGCACTAAATCAGAAACCAGTCACCGTAACCGAATATTATTAATTTTGAGCAAAAAACGGCATAAATATGTTTGTTGTTTTGAGTATTTGTTGTTATAGCAACAGAAAAACATCATCTGTGAAAATTGCAACTGTTTAGCTATCTCGGGTCATGAAATACAACCTGGTGACAGACATACTGACACTCGGACAGTGGTCTCCTATTAATCCTGTTTATACCCTCTAGGTAGGGAACCCTAATAACAAAGGGAATATATCACTGCTATGAACAACACTGCCGAGTCATAACAGCAAGGCCATGAGACATTTCGATGTTCTTTTATCACCATGATTCATACCACGCACACTTCGCATATTGCAACAATTATTATGAATGCATGTTTAAAAGCAAATCTTACTAATAAATAAAACCAAAATAATTATCGAGGTGGCAGCCAAACGTTTAACATCTGCGACAAATTATTATTTATTACATATAACTTGTTCCTGTAGGGTTAGCCAAAAAAACGGCAGAGTTGTGTACTCAAAACAATAATAATAGATACAAAAAAATACAAATCAACATGAATTCAACATGGCCGCTCGCTACACTTTCTCCCATGATAAAACGTAGCGGCCATGTTGAATTCGAACAAAGCAAAGACTGCAAAGTTTTAATCCTGAATTCAGTGAGGGATTTTATAGTTAACTCCCGAGCACTGTGAGTAGCTGACTGCTTTTGAACTAAACATTAGGTACTTGCTTGCGTATACAACACACTTGTAAAATTTTCTAAAAATTACTACTTTTAAAAACGAACATAAAAAACCAAAGTTATTATTTTTTTCCTTTAGCCAAATTTAAATCACATTAAACCCTAGGGTACGATAAGCCGTAAGGGATTATATACATTATAACACTAAAGATTTTGATAAATATTATAAATATTAACAGTTACCTATTTCGATGACGTGCGAGTTGATTTTGTCGTATGCAAGGTTACTCTATTACTGTCTTGCTAATTTCCCTATTCTGTGGTATAGCAATAAACATTAGATTTCATTTCACCTTCTAGCGCTGTTGAAATTCCTCATTGTTTACAGTCCTACACGGGAAGGAATGCGACTTTGTTAGCAGTTATTTTCCATGTATTTACAAAATATCTCTGTGTATTTCAGTACGCACGTGGTGTCACCCTCCACCGCCACCAGAGTACGGAAGAGTGACCTGCAAAGGAGTGACGTCACAGAATGGTAGGGGGCTCAATGAGGGATCTAGTTGCCGTGTAAGATGCGCACGCGGCTGGAAGTGGAGCTCTCGTTCTAGCGCTGTGTGTAGACGAGGATCCTGGACCTATGATCTAGGATGTGTACCGAAGGGAACTTAATACAATATCTAGTGTTTTAATACTATAGTATAGGTACTTAAACTGAGCGAATAATTTAACCGGCCTTTACATTAAATAACAATGAAACCCGATTTCACTGACGCTATAATAGATATGAAGATAAATGCCTAAATATACGTGCGCTTCTCGGGTCGTCAGCATTTCAGTGCGAGTTAAATTGCCCTAACTGAACGAATTTAGAAGTTGTTTTGTTGTTTTTTTTCTTATTAGAAATCTTGTAACCATTTATAATGTTTCCTAAAATCCGTAATAACAGCTTAAAACACGCAATAAAATTTTTAAGTGCCAGAAAAAATAAAATATCCACCACCATTTGTAAAATTCAACGTTTCCTTGGGTAAATTACATAACTTTCTTTTCTAAACCGAAAGTGACTTGTTTCCACGTGTGAATTGTACTAGGGATAAAATTCTTTGGTTACTAATTAATTTCAAATAATCCGTTTAGACAAAGTAATGACAGCGTTTAGCTCTCTGATTGGTTGAAAGCTAGGTAAAATAAACTTGCACAAGTCACTCTGTAAGGTTAAGGTTTCGCTGAATGTTACCTCAATATGGGCACTAGTGTAGGAAAAAAATCCACATTCTCCATTAAAAGTTACCTAGTCTTTAAAAAATCGCTTCTAGCAATTAGATGACAATGTAATCTTGTATCATTAATCTTTTTATAATTATTATATTATATTATGTGCGTGCTTTAGAATTAAATAAGTGAGTAAGGTGTAACTTAAGGTAATTTGTATATTTTACTACCTATTATAATTATTATTTTCTGTGCAAGATTTTTTTTTTTAAAGAAAGTATGAACCTATGTATACATTTTATTTAGATATGTACTCAAATTAGAGTACCTATCTGTTAAAGGTTTTCAATAAATAAACGTAAAGTGCAATTAAAAATAATATGTAAGTCCAAATAATAATTTTAGCTATTTTAACAACAAAATAAAGTTTTTTTTTAAAAAACGAGCTTTTATTTTTTTCTTCTATAGGTACTACCTACCTACGGTGTATTTATTTTTGTGTTCCAAATACGAATAGGATCAATTTTTACGCCATGTTGTGACGTCACAGCTGTCATTTCAAAAAATTGAGTAGGGTGAGCAAAACAAGAAATTGATTACATAATTATATACTTATATTATTTATTTACGAATCATGAACGAGAAAAGCTTATTCAAAATCCAGTTCTTCAATTTGCTAATCTCTGCGTCACTGTGTAAAGACTGTAAAGACTGTCTGAGTAATGGCAAATGGAAGACGACGAATTGTACCCAACAGTAAAAATAAGAAATAAAACTGTTTCTTTTTTTTTAACTTTTTATAGCTTAAATACATAATAATTATATTTAGCTATTTTAGTTTAAATAATAACGTTTTTTCTTCACCTAGATTTAACTAAAATAAACAAGCTTTCTTTACAAACCGTACTTTTCAATCAACATTTGACATATCGACATTATTGACTTTCCTAATCTTATTTGGAACGCTAAGTAGTTTTCTACAACTTGCTAGTTATAGAATTTTCAGAATTAGATGACTTATAATTTTCAAGATTTCAGCCTGTCTTTAATAAGTATAGGGTTATGGGCTACTGGCTAATGGAGTCTTTTCTAGGAAATTCTCAGACCAACGCCGGCCATTCAAAAATTGCCATCGCGGACGGTATTTTACGTCCACACGGTATTGGTAAAGTTTTCAACTAGCATTAATTAACTAGATTACGATATTGCCTCTGCGCAAAGTTACTTCGGAGCCCAACCAATAACGAAAATAGCGGGATATAATTCGATCTTATCGCCATCTATCGAGGTAAGGTGTAAACTTTTGCAATGACGACAACACGGTGGCGCCGCGCCGGTGCCTTCAGAATGTGTTTTCTGATTGCAATTTTTTTTACATTATTTTGCAATATTTGTTGCATAATATTTTCATAAATAATTTTGTCTTGAAACTAATGTTTTTTCTCTTGGTGGTAACTGTATAATTATAATTAGATATTTCAATCGCTTGGTTGGTGGTTTCATGGTTCTAGCTAGTAAAGTAGATGTCTCAGTCTGTTGTCTGTTGACAGTCAATACTCAAGCTCTAGGTCTGAGTGGGTTTGGGAGGGGGAGTCTGAAATATTCTATGTCAGACTTTTACTGACTAAACTAAAACCACACCTACCTATGTTCTTTCTCTGCCTTGCTTTCCAGGACCCCGGTTTTCCCTTTCGGACCACCGTGTTGATAAATGTGAAATCAACAACGTCTACAAGTTTTAATTATTAATTAAACGCAAAAGGCTGCGCGACTGCAGCACGGCTGCTGCGCTGCCTTTGCGTTGCTTTTTCATTCCATAAGAGCCGCGCCACTGCTGCCTTACATCCGCGCTGCGGCCGCTCTAATAGGTACTTAAATAGTATCTTTAAATGCCTAAGTAGGTAGTCTGTGGGAGGTCCTGTTAATGAAAGCGACAGACTTTCGTCTAAGAGAATCCGATGGCGAGAGAGATCATCAGCGATAGTATTGGTCAGCATTTATAGTGACTACGACCACTCTGTCAAGAGCGAAGCAAAGAAGAAGAAAGTTCAACAAGGTAGTCCGATATGGCCATTGCTCGCTGGAGTCGCCGGAAGCGGTGGAACAGAAAGCGAGTTCAGTTTCACTTGTCAAAATCCTTATAAATGAAAAGTCCAGCGACAGAATCATTCTTGATTAAAACTAAAAAAGATACAAGATCTTTGTATATTTTATAAAGTTTTCGAAATATTTTTTGTTAACAAATAAAGGCGTCTTACCTTTTGTAACGGCCCCGCGTTTTTTCCTTGCAAAAAATTCTAGCAAAAACAGTCCAGGTTATCCCACCATTTCCTTTGTGGTTCACCTCCACCTCGATCGACGCCGCGTCTCTATTTCACTATTTCAGGGCACCAAATATGGTCACTTTTTTTGTTTGTTTATTGTAAACTTGCAGAAAAAAAATATTTTTTTTGGATGGTTTGTTTAAAACCAGATTTTACCGTTTTTTTGGCGGGAAATCTTTGAGTGAAGTTTAGTTCCTGTTTTAATTATTCGCAAATAATAGTTGTTAATGATGTATAGCATACATACCTATCTCAACCGTCTGCGCAACTGGACGATATTATAGAATCATTGAAACAGGTGTGATCTCAATACAATATCACAAAAACATAGAATGTGTACTGTGCGTTCCAAATGAGAATAGGATCGATTTTTTGTTGTTACGTCACGATTTACTGTCAAATCTAAGAAATTTGGTCAAAATTGAGGAACTTGGAGATGAGTAAAATTGAAGAACTGAATTCTGATTAAAATTTTCCGTTCACAGTTCGTAAATAAATAATTTTTTTCGTAAAATAGTTAGTTTCAAAATTTATTTCCTCGATTTGACAGTAAATCGTGACGTCACAACTTGCAATCGATCCTATTCTCATTTGGAACGCATTGTACATACTCAAATTAACTGTTTAGAAACCAAAGACTTTATATATCCTATTAGAAACATGTAATCCGTTCCATTCTGTTATTCTGATTGAAGATACGACTGAAAGACTTTGTATCCATGGTCAAGAAATAAAAAAATAATCAGATTTGAATTCGTTCAGAAGTGTAAACCTATTAAAATTAATTCTTTTTTTTTATTAAACCATATAGTCAAATTACCTGACTAAAATCTAAACAAAAAGTAAAGGTCACCATTCCGTGTCAGAAGACGTTAGTTTCACTTCTTTTAGTTTTTCTGTGTGAGACTGACTTTAGTAGTGCTTGAAATAATAACACGCCTATTAAAAGACGTGGGTTTCCGAACGAAATATTTTCAAAAATAGAATCCAGTGTGTGACATTCGCGGCCGTTATATGTTTTGAGTTCGCCAACCGGATTGTGGGGAGAAAAAAAAGAACTAATATTTAGATAATCTTGTCGCTGTTAATTAAAATGATTAGTTGGTTATAATAAACAGCAGTGCCGTATTTTATCAACTACTGGTTTTATACTGAAAGATAAAAAATGGGAACCAACGCAAGTAAATCAAATAATAATGAAACACCAACTGTTGCTTCGATAAAGAATGATTTGGACGGTTCAGACGTTTGTAATAACCCTGATCCTCGATCTCCAACACAAGAAATATCACGGACTCCGCTACAGGTGCGTATAATAATCCACGTTATGAATATTATAAAACTAAAAATAACACGGTATTCCCTCCATTTTTTTTTTGTTTTGTTCGACATGTCTGGAGTTCACTTCGTCTCTTGTGCCATGTACTAATTTAAATGCATTTTGGGTTTCAGAATAAGTCAACTGGTAAACACAATATTACTAAAAACGTTGATCTGAGGAAGACTTTCGAAAATGCTAATGGTGAAGAAAAACTGATACACAACAATCCTATTCTCTCTGCTGTGATAAAAAACCATTTGCAGTCTTATGACCCGCGCTCTCCTACTCAGGACTTTGAACGTACACCTATTATAATCGCTGCAAAAACTGATGAAACGGCTAATGATAGAAAATTACTAAGACTACAAAGTGATAACTGTGCCAGTCCTGTGTTGAGCACTGAAAATGACGACAATTGTGACAGCTGCTCTGAAGCATGTGATAAGAGCCCAGATTTGGTAGTATCCCGAAACTTGTGTGAAGGATTCTTAAATATCACTTTAGATGACACACTAAAAGAACCTGAAGAACCATTGGGCTCGTCTACAGCTTCTTGTGAAGCATTAGAAAACAACATGTCAAACGAAGAACAACCCAAACCAACATTTTTGGAAACAAACTTTGATTACGTAGATAGTGAGGATAAATTTGTAGACAGTGTGGAAAATATTAACAGTGTCGAAGATATTGATATTCTAAATGAAGATCAAGATAATGGTCCTGAATTTCAGATCCTTGATGAAGATCCTCGGTCACCTTCAATAGGTATTGAGAGAACGCCTATTGTTGTAGCTAAAATAGAAGAGGACTCGAATGTTGAAACTATGTCAGATGATACTTTGATCAAAGTATTACAAAGCACCAATGTAGAACTTCGGCAAACTGGTGCGAAAACAGACAAAAATGTTGATGGGCTGCTTATATATGAAGATGAAATGGCTAACTTGAATGAAACACCAAAGAAGTCAAAGTCTGCAAGTAACAGTGGTTCTAGAACTCCTTTGTCATGTATGAGGAACAAGGCAGATGCCGGGCACACACGGTCTAAATCAACCAACACTTTATATGATCCTAAAAATCAGAAGATTGGGTCTAAAATTCCTAAAAGAGTATCTCATATTCCACGGCTGAAGTGTTTACCAAAGCAGTCTAACTTACCTGCAGAGAGTAGTATTTCATTGAAAAGCATTTCTAAAGCTGCAGCAATTGGTGGAGATTGTGAGAATACACCTCCCCATTCACATCGTGATCGCTGGGACAAAGATAGCAGCATTGTACTCTGAAATTGATTTGCAGTAACCAACAACAGCAAGCATGCTGTAGGATATTCTTAAAACTTGGAAATTGTTTTATAATTACTATTATGTTTATTGTGAAATGCCACTTTTGAATAATATTGCTCAGATTGAATAATTTCTTGTATTGATATCATGCTTTGCTTTATTGTTTGAAATTAATAAACAATTATTGTTGTCTGCAATAAGTAATTCTTGACTTTCAATAAAAGAAATAAACTCATGCCGTTATCTTTTCCCTAGTAGTAATTGTATTGAGAATTGAAATATATATTTTTAAATACATTTACCTTGTACTGTTCATATTTTTATCTCGAATCTGCATAATCATCATGAAATCTTCCTAACCAATGACATTCCCGCCTTACAACCGACACTCCTATGAGACTTCTCTTTTTCATATAATTGATCACCAAACAGTATGTCAATAATGTCTTCAGTGTTCATCCAGTTATGCATATTTGTAACTCACATACATCAGGGATTTTTAGCCGATTATCTTTATCAAGTACCTTTTTACGTTTTGTTCCTCTTCTTCAGCTTATAATGATACAATGGATGAAAGGTTTTCGCAACTTATTCATCGCCACCACTTACAAACTTATATTAGGTACCTAGGATAAATGTATACCTACTCTCTAACTTGTTCTGATCATCTTACGCAAAGATGGCAACGCAAGATCGGTAATAAAGTACCTACGCCTATCACTCGCCCTGTGGAGTTACAGAACCAGCCGTTAGTCTTAAAAAGTGCAATCGATATATAGTCAATCATTAAGGCGCGGGCCCACCGCGGCGCACGGAGAGGCTACGCACGTGTGTTAAACTTCGCTTTCTAAGAATATGTAAGTGGTTGTGTCCACTGCAAGATACGGAGAGGCTACGCACGAATTGACGTCACTGATACATGCGTGGCTTGCTCGAATAGGCGGTTACATAGCTCAACGCTGTCGACGTAGGTCTACGTTTCCACTGGAGTACACGAATGCGACCCACGACTATGTACAGCTTGCTTATAGCAGCGTTGTTTTCAGTAGTACACCTCCCGCAGTGAAGCCCGTGTCAGTGGATTGCAGTGGCACGTGCGTAGCCTCTCCGTGCGCCGCGCCGTGCCACGCTATACGTAGTCGTGGGTCTTCGTGTACCTAATCCAGTGGAAACGTAGACCCACGTTGTCAAACAACTTAATACACGCAGCTAAAATGAGCCGCGTGTGCGTGCACAGCATGCGCCGCGGTGGGCCCGCGCCTTTATATGATATGGCACAGCCATCCATGTGCATGGTAGACAAATAGTAAGTATAATAAATGTACCTACGAATAATTACCGATAGTAAGATAAGATACGATAGATAGATGAAATCAAAACAAGCACATTCTTTTAATCATTTTATTTTCTATACTGACAACACTTATTACACACAATCTGCATTAAATTAAATTGCAAACGCAACACATTTTGGAATAAATAGTAAATATTTATAAATAACAATAAAAATTATGCAAATCACAATATAATTTCATGTATATATAGCAGTACAGCGTTGATAGCATCTTGGAATGGTTTAAAATTGAACACCAAAAATAGAGACAGTTAGATTGTTTACAAAAATATAACACTAGTGTAGAATGTAACTCCTAACAAAGCCCCATTCCATAAAAATAACAAATATTTGTTAGCAGGCTTTTAGAAATTGTACCTCCATACATCATAGTATTTTAAGGTAACACATTCTAACCAACGAGTATTTAAGTTAGTATTAATACTAAAATATATATTATACAATAAGTTGAGTAGAATCTTTAACCGCCCAGTTGCTTTAGAATCCTCGAAGAACAGCTAAAATGAAAAAATAGATAAGAATAATGTTATTAATCTTGCATAAATATTTCAAAACTCAACAGCTGACTATGCTAGTACTAATAAGCCCAATTAGAAAATTTTAATTTTAGTTTAATGAATTACTATACAAATAATTACCTACTTTACCTACACATCAAGAATTTAAAGTAAGTATATATCAAGTATCTATTCAAGAATAATATTTAGTTTAAGATAAATTGAGAGAAAAAAATGCAATATCTTATTGTTGCAATAGTTTTCATACTAAAACTATTTAAATTAAAACAATATTTTCTCTACTACCATTTCCTAAGTACAGTACATGTAATAACACGATAAAATTGCACACGACCTGCAAAATCCATGACTTATAATATTTTTAAGTAGCCGAAATTGTATAAAATTTGGCACGAAAAATGGTAGGTCAAAGAGAACAAAATTTTATTGTTAGACTTACTCCTAATTTTTAAAACAAAATCATTTGGCTGATAAATACTGCCACTGCTTATTTACTAGTGATGTAAATCAATTACTATGGAATGTAAGGGACGTATTTTTATCGCACTAGGGTTTTATAGCAATAGAAAATGTTATATTCAAGACTCGAGTGCAACATCATTTCAAAATATGGCTAGTGTTTTGGTCTGAGATTCTTTTAGACTGATAGATGTTTTAATTGAATTGCGTACATCAATATAGCAACACGGCATTTGATTTTAGTATTATAAAATAACATACCATATAAATTTGAACTACATAATTTACACTTAAGTAACTAAATGGTAAAGCTTAGACTAGTTTGTATAATTTCCGACATAAGTAGTACAAAAGTTTGTAAACCAGAAGGACAATTTAATAGACAAGGAAGTTTTAATTTAATTTGTCTTTAAAATACTACGCCTTGCTGGTATGGCAGTCATTATTTTCATCATTTTTTTATTATTATTTGGATGTGATTAATATGTAGATCATTATAACATGTGTCCCACAAGAAATATTGTTCAAAATTTAGTCAATTAAAGCTTTTTGAAGCCTGAATACGATTGAAATAACGTAAAAATAAATATTATGCTTTCTGCTCATTAACCCTTCAGATACCGTCAATTAGAGACACAATAGTAAGACAATAGATGCGCGGCCACCGGTGGTCGCTTGGGGATTCATGAATTAAACAGAATGAGGCATGACGCGCAATTTTTTTATCATTTGCAAAAATACACACTGCTTCACATGATTGTTTTCTAACATTTAAAACATCTAATAAACTTGAACAACAATCACAATAAGCAATTTCTAAACGCCTAATATCAGTTTGAATCCCTTGAAGATCACCATTTTATGGTTTTACAATACTGTCTTAATTATTCAATAGGAGGTAGTTTCTCATATATTTGTTTTTAAACCATGTTGCAGTATATATATCACTGGGAAGTTGAATCCATTAATTCACAATAAACCTTGTAGAATTACGAACATATATATTTTTCTTGATGTGTTTTATTGTATTCTAAATGATATATTCATAAAATATTGATATTTATTCCATAAATATTGCAAGGTTTATTACAATCTTACGGAGTTTAATATAAATCCAGTGACATGTATACACTAAGGTTTATTGGGGCCATACTTTAGTGTTAAACACACAACTAACACCAATAATTTTAAAATATCAAAACAGAGGACAACATGTACGCTCGTCTCAACAGGGATAATATCATGCTTCATGCAGAGGCTGTTCACTTTTCGTCCCCCTCATTTGTCTTCTTGATTTCTGTTGAATAATGTTAGTAAAGTTAATGACACACCTTATTAATTAAACTCAAGCAAAACAGATTAAAAATAAAACAAAATAAGACTTTTTTTTGTTATTATAGCTGGTCACAACTCCAAACCTGCCTAGACGACAATACGACTATCTGTGCATTTATTTGCGGTCAGCTGGGCCCGTACAGAGTTCCGCTGACTTTTAAATCCATTTTCTTTGCGAAATATTGATTGATTACATATGCTATGTTCACTTTGAAGAATATTTAATCAACAAGTTTTATATGTAAAAATGTTTCTAAAGACACAAGCCGTTTCGAAGGAGTAGGGAAAAGTTGCGAATGGAGTTGTTGAATGTAATATTTTTTTTAGACAAAAGTATTAATCACACGAAAAAATCAATAGTTGATAATATTGGTCATGATTCTATAATAATTTTTTTTCAAACTTGTTTACTTGGCCGTTACTGAGGAGTAGGCTTGAGAAAGTCACTGTTTTATTGCACTTCTCGGGCACTTCGGCCTTAAACTATTACCTAACAACCCTTCAGGTAAGAGCAGCCAGTTTAACGGGACATTAGGTAAAAAAGCTGGACATCCTAAACTATTTAGTCAGTAGTAGTTGTATAACACGACAATTAAAATAAAAACGGTTAATTTAGGCTTTTTTTATCACCTTTATTAAATTCTTATCAATGAACCAACAAAATTGAATGATTTTGTCTTCTTTACTATCATCATCATTTCAGCCGATACACGTCCACTGCTGGACATAGGCCTCCCCCAAGCGTCGCCACAACGAACGCTCCTGCGCGTCTCGCATCCATCGGCTTCCCGCAACCTTCACCAGGTCATCAGACCACCTTGTTGGAGGCCTTCCAACGTTGCGTCTTCCGGTACGCGGTCGCCACTCCAGAACCTTTCGGCCCCAACGGCCATCTGTTCTGCGAGCTATGTGCCCTGCCCATTGCCACTTAAGTTTGGCAATTCTTTGCGCTATGTCGGTAACCTTAGTTCTCCTGCGGATGTCTTCATTTTTGATTCGATCACGCAAGGCAACCCCGAGCATAGCCCTTTCCATTGCCCTTTGGGTGACTTTAAGCCTTCTGATGAGGCCCATTGTGAGCGACCACGTTTCGGAACCATATGTCATCACTGGCAACACGCACTGATCATAGACTTTCGTCTTGAGACACTGTGGTATGTTGGACGAGAAGACACCGCGTAGCTTCCCGAACGCTGCCCAGCCGAGTTGGATTCGACGGTTGACCTCTTTCTCGAAGTTCGACCTACCTAACTGGACTGTCTGTCCGAGGTAGACGTAATCTTCCACAACTTCGAGTGTAGAGTCTCCGATCTTGATAGGAGTGGGCGCTACATGGTTGTTAATCATGATTTTGGTTTTATCCATGTTCATTTTAAGACCCACTCTTTCAGAAGCTCTACTGAGGTCATTGAGCATTGTGCTGAGCTCCTCCATAGTCTCAGCCATGACTACTATGTCGTCAGCAAACCGAAGGTGAGTGATGTACTCGCCATTTACATTAATGCCTAGTCCATTCCAGTCCAGATCCTTGAAGACATCTTCCATTGCGGCGGTGAACAGTTTCGGAGAAATGACGTCTCCCTGCCTCACACCCCGCTGCAAAAATATAGGTTTCGAGATCTGGTCCTGTAGTTGGACTGACATAGTGGCGTTTTCGTACAAACACTTCAGCACATCGATGTACCGATAGTCAATTTGGCACCGTTGGAGAGACTGCAGCACCGCCCAAGTCTCAATCGAATCAAAGGCTTTCTCGTAGTCCACAAACGCTAGGCAAAGAGGCAGGTTATACTCCTCGGTCTTCTGTATAACCTGCCGTAGCGTATGAATGTGGTCTACGGTGCTGAAACCTTTTCGGAATCCGGCTTGTTCGGGAGGCTGGAAGTCGTCAAACCTGCGCGCGAGACGGTTCGTGATGACCCTTGAAAACAGCTTGTAGACATGGCTCAGAAGTGAGATGGGCCTGTAATTCTTAAGCAGGGTATTGTCACCCTTCTTGAAGAAAAGTACCACCACACCTCTGCTCCATGCCCGCGGCGTTTTTCCCTCGAGTATGACGGAATTGAATAACTTCTGAAGGGCCTTTCTTCTTGGTTATTCAATATTAATTTTAAATAAATTGCAATAGTAGTTAGCAGTAACTACTATTGTAACTATTTAAGAGCTAGTTCCCTTGCGCAAGCGATAAAGGTGAGGCACCCTGCAGAGGAAACCAACATACGAAAATGTAAAGAAAAGAGAGAAATATTTTTTGAAGAGAGAAATCATCCAATGACTTTTCCCGTTCTTTCAGATTTGCTGACTAAAATGCATCTGTATCCTGCTGCTGCCTTTGCATTCCATAACCACGGTATTCCTATCTGAAATTCCCCGTGGCCCTATCAGGCAATGGCACCTTAGGGCTCCACGGTTTAGATAACATCTCTGAGGCATGCCAGTACGTGGTCGGGGAGGCATGCCAGTACGTGGCCGGGTACGCGGGCTCAGTCCTTACCGAACTGCTGGAAAGCGAGCTACCCATTGCTCGTCGTCCTCAAGCACGCGCCCACAGTGGTCCGGGATCGCCCTGTAAATCCCGACGCCCGGCGTGAGGATAATCAATCCCTCATGGTTGCGGCCATCTCCTTCGCTAGCATTACTGTTTTGCAAAAGGAGACGTCCGCATCCTTTTCCTTTTCGCTTCAGACTATGGCCTAAACCAGAGTGCGAGAAATCGCCGTCGATCGCCTCCACGAGGACACGGCGGTGCTTTACCCAAGCGGGCCACACTCCACCGTATGATCCATCGTGTCCTCCGGGCGGTCCGCACAATGGATATACTCAGACGTTTCTTCCGACTGAATCCGGGACAGGAACCTCCCAGACTTGCAATTTCCAAAGAAGACTAGCGTCAGGCGGAAGGTGCGGACGCCGTGGCGCCTCTCAGTCACTGTTCAGAGGCTGCCGCGATTATGACGTGCCCAAAGTCGGAAACCATGTAATTTTGCCGCACACTTCACCAAAAAGCCTGTATACAGCTTAATTTAGCGCCTAGAAAAAGTCTAGTAGTGGTGTTTAGAACAATCTAGAATGGCATTTTTTACGGTGTTGGTAAATCGTCTATAATTGTGGCGAACCCAATCATAATTGTTATCGTATTGTCCATGATTGTTCACGGATTTAACAATATTGATCCATTTTCACAGTTAAATCTATTTTCGATGTAGTAACTTTTATTTACTGATAATTTTGCTACACAAAAATTTTAAGAATGTGATACTTAAGTGTTTTCATATCTTTAATTTATAATCAGTTTAATTATGTATCAAAGAAGGTTAATTGATAAAGCATTAAGTGCTTTGTTTGCTATGTTAATAAATATTAGTAGGTAGTTAACTAATTTGATAACTATTAGGGCGCATTCACACGGGATATGTCTTTGACGATTCGGTATAAAACACGATTCGCCTTGACGGATAGATGTTCACATTGAATACGGAATCGTGTTTTTTCACGATTCGTCAAAATATCCGAATTGATGTTCACATGTTGTTTCGTGATTGTGTTCAGTTGAGAGTAAACTACCAAAGACAATGGACGTGAATACTTTAATTTTGTACTGGTATTATCGTCGATCTAAAAAAAGAAAAACAAGAAGAATTCACTGGGTGCATCCAATTTTAAGGCAAAGACAAAGTGTTGGGGATTTTTATACTTTGATGAGCTCGTTACGAGAAGATGATACCAAATTTTACACTTATTTTAGAATGTCTAAAGATACCTTTGACTTCCTTCTCCAAAGGTTGGATACGGATTTGAGAAAACAGGATACATGTATGAGAAAGGCCATTAGCCCTGAAGAAAAGTTGGCGATAACTATAAGGCAAGAAAAACTAATTATATTATTTATTATTCTTATTTATTGGTTATATTTATGATAATTTAGAACATGTTTTTAGAAATTTGATAGATCCAGATAATCACTTAATTGACTTAGAGCTGTAGATAGTGCCGGTGATGCACTTGGATCATCGCGATGGATCAGCGATGTTCCAGGTTGTAGAGGGGTGGGCGTTTCTGCAGACACTTCTGCATTTACTATCGATGAACTTTCAGGAAGAGGCCGAGTATTATTATTATTAGACGTTCCTCCCGGTGATTCTTGAGGCTTAGTATAATAACCACCACTATTATAGTTGTGATGATGTGAATTGTAATAATTTTGATGCCAATTCGAATAGTTTCGTCCAGTTTTAATACTCTGTATTAGGTTAATGACCCCAGATTGGAATTCCAGTATTTGATCATCATCAAAATGCCGAAGGGATGGCAGAACCCCCTTAAAAAAATTCATGTTACGGTCATCACTTCCAATTGTGTTTAATTGATGATCAACAAGTTTCATCATTTTATCATCCAATACGCTGCCACTATCCATTCTTTTCTTTTTTGATGATGATTCTAAGTGTTTCTCTTTCTGATTTTCTTGTTGATCTGCATTTTCTCTTTGGGCTTCATCTCTTGTATTTGGATTATTGTCATATGTTTCACCTGGCTTAATAATTGGCTTCAAAAAGCTCATCTCTTGATTATATTTGTAGGGCTTAGATTTTGTACCAGACCCAGATTTTTTTGTTTCTTTGTTTTCATCTAATGATTTCCTCCAAGTGTCTCTCAATTGTGTCCACCTTTTCATCACTGAACTTCCTGAAACAATAATTCATAAAACTGTATGAACGGTTTTATAAGAAGATTTTTATTTACATCGCATTATTCCCAATATTACAAAACAACCACAGATGAATATATATATACTAGAAAACAACTGTAATAATAAGGACACGGTTTCGAAACACGTCACGACAAGACGAGCGGTCTGTTGTCGGGCGAATATCTATTCACAAACGCCGTTCGCTGTCCGTCTGTGTATTTATGAATTATTATACATAAATAAAATATACAGGGACCTGATCTGTGGTTGTTTTGTACGGGCTACGCCCCATACGTTATATAACGGTTTTTGCTTTCGTAAAAAGAGGATGCTTAGTAAGCTGAATTTGTATAATTGAAGAAGCGCTTGAAGAAGTTGTATTTTCATTTAGACTAATCTATCCCACTAGGCAGCCAGTCAAACATATGAAATCGTTTGGGTGCCTAGTGGGAACGCTTATTCTGAATGAAAATACGACTTCTTCATCCCACTAATTTGGTTTTAATGAAATATTTTTTTAGGTATTTGGCGTCAGGACTTTCCTATGAAGATCTTCATTTTAGTTATCGAATTGGCAAATCAACCATTTCCACCATCGTAGTAGAAGTGACGCAAAGTATATGGAATAATTTATATGAAGAATTTATGCCACTTCCTAATAAGGAAGAAGAGTGGTTAAAGATAGCAAGTGGATTTAATGAAAAGGCCAATTTCCCTCACTGCCTTGGAGCAGTTGACGGGAAGCATATTAGGCTTCGAAAGCCGTCAAATAGTGGTTCAGTATATATGAACTACAAAGATTTCTTTTCAATAGTGTTATTAGCAGTCGTAGATTCAGATTATCGATTCGTTTACGTCAGTGTAGGTTCCTATGGAAAAGAATGCGACTCATCAATATTTAAAGAGTCAAGTTTTTGGAAAATGTTGACAGAAGGCCGTTTGAATATACCCGAACCAAGGCCTTTATTTACAGAATCAGAAGTTCAAGTTCCTTACGTAATTATTGGCGACGAGGGATTTGGTTTACACACACATTTATTAAGACCTTTTGGTGGAACGCATCTTGACAGAGGTAAACGAATATTTAATTATCGTTTAACCAGAGCGAGAAGATACGTTGAATGTGCGTTTGGCATTCTAGCAAATAAGTGGAGAATTTTACATAGACCCATAGACCTTAAACGAGAAACAGCTATTTCAGTAGTGAAAGCTTGTACTGTCCTCCACAATTTGATTATAAAAAAGGAGGGAATTGAATTAGAAAAAGAATTTAATTTTGAAAATTTACTACCCCAGGAAGTATCACCGAGTGTCGGAACTGGCAATTCAATGAGAAATGAATTTATGACCTACTTTCTATCAGAAACTGGATCAGTACCATGGCAAGACAACAAAATATAGGCAGTATAGATTTGTATTTAAAATTTTCTCAATAAAAACTTACCAAACAACTGTCGGTCCTTTTGATCCATTTCTTCAAAATCTTCTTTCAAAATTATGCATATTTCCCGCCATGCTGCTGTTTTAGCGGTTTTGTCCTTATAAATTTCCAAAAATTTATTCCATAAAACTGGCCTGTCTTTGATTGCAGCAATCAAAACTTCGCGATTTATTTGTTGGTCATACAATTTTTCTTTTTCTTTTTTCGACATGATTTTATTGAAGCGCAGCGCTACACGTCTTAACAAGTCAAAGGAATGTACTGAATTGAGCGGGCGCGCGGCGGGTGGGGCAGACAGGCGGGCGGAGCAGGCAGACGCGCGGGGCGCGAGCGCCAATCACGATTCGAGATTTTTAACGAATCGTCATTCTAATGACCGTAGTGACCGACGTATCCGTCTACGTCTTTTTTCACGATTCGTGAAGCGTGTGAACATGGGTATATAAAAAGCATTGCTCCCGTCAAAAAAAATAACGAATCGTGAAAAAACACGATTCGTGAAAAATCACGATTCGTCTTCGTGTGAATGAGCTCTAACACGGAAAGGATTTTAGAAAATTTAAAAAAATATTAACTTCCGCTGATAGCCTAATATGATAGCGCTGATAGCTCCAAATAATACTTGTCACACAAAAAATATTAATAAAATCACTGCAAAGAATTTTGTCAACATGTTTTGACTGTTCACGAAACTGTAGCACACACAGCAAAACCAAACAGGTGTATAAACACACACACACACACACACACATACTATTCACATCTCGCCAACAAATGGAACAACATGCTGATTCACCAACTTATTTATCAATTATTATTACTACTCATCTTTGAGAAATATAATTTGGGAAAATACACAAACCTCGTTCTTTCTCTTCCATGTTTTTGGATAGAAATTCACGTAGCTCTGAGTAAGCCTTGTCCAAGTTATCGTTGAGAATGATAATATGAAAGTTCCCTGGCTCCTGACCTGAAATCATTGCATCAGATGTGTTATATTTTGAACACTTATTGTAAACAATTATAATTTTATTGATAATAACAGGAATTGCGTAAGCAACTCGAATACTATTCTTGAAAACAATTCTACATTCATATTATAAAATTATTAGAAAACTAGCTGGTGCCTGCGACTTCGTTCACGTCAGACACGTAAATCTGCACAATAGTCTCAATTTCAAGAACTTTTTTGCACATAACACTAATTCTTTTTCCTAAAAGAAAAACAACCTAATTTACTCCTTATAACATCAACTATCTACCAGTGAAAGTCCCTTCAGAATTGATCCAGCCATTTCAGAGATTAGCTGGAACAAATCGAAATCGGATAGTCTGTTTAAGAGTTTAAAAAAAAAAGGAATTTTGGGCTTGATATATTATTTATACTACTCTGTCAAGAAAGTACCGGGAAAAGATCAATAATACACAAAATGTCTGTTATTCATCCAAATTTATTTTATCACCTTCAAAGTATGCTCCTTTAGAAACGATACACTTGCGCCAACGAATAATCCATTCATCAAAACATTTTTTAAACGCTGCTTCCTGAATTGAGTTCAGTTCTCGCCGCGAATTCTCCTTTATGTCTTTTATCGATTGAAAACGGGTGCCACGAAGTGGTAATTTGAGTTTAGGAAAAAGAAAAAAGTCAGCAGGAGCCATATCTGGTGAATATGGTGGTTGCTGGATGGTATTTGTTGAGTGTTTGGTCAAAAATTCGTTCACAATGATAGCCTTGTGCGAAGGCGCATTGTCGTGGTGCAAAATCCAAGAATTTTCTTTCCACAAATCTGGCCTTTTTCGTCGAATTTGCTCTCTTAAACGCCGCATAACGCTCAAATAATATTCTTTATTTACCGTTAGACCTTCCGGTAAGAATTCAGAGTGCACAACACCGCGATAGTCAAAGAAAACAGTCAACATGACTTTGACTTTTGATCGACTTTGGCGTGGTTTTTTCGGTTTCGGATCAGTTGGAAGGCGCCACTCCGAAGCTTGTTGACTAGTTTGCATGTCAAACTCGTAAACCCACGTCTCGTCACCAGTAACAATGCGTTTCATGAATGTTGGGTCTGAACTGACTCGTTCTAGCATGTCCTCAGCGACTTTCATGCGATTGAGTTTTTGGAGAAAATTCAGATCTTTTGGGACTAGCCGAGCAGCAACATGTTTCATACCCAAATGATTAGTTAAAATGGTACGGATCGACTCGTGAGATACAGAAAGTTCGGCGGCTATCTCTCTCAGAGTTGAATGGGGATTTTCAGTCACTATTTCCTTCACTTTTGTGATGTTAACTTCAGTTGCAGACGTTGACGGCCTACCAGAGCGAGGCAAATCTTTCATCACATCTCGACCGCTTTTGAACGCTTTGAACCATTCATAAGCACGAGTTTTTGATAAAGTCGATTCACCGTAAGCCTTCTGTAACATTTTCAGTGACTCCGAACACGAAATTCCATTGGCGATGCAAAATTTAAGACAAACTCTTTGTTCGATATTTTTGTCCATTATGAAATTCGCAATACACACTATATATGATATTACTAAAACCAGCACTGTATTTAATTCATGAATCCCCAAGCAACCACCGGTGGCCGCGCATCTATTGTCTTACTATTGTGTCTCTAATTGACGGTATCTGAAGGGTTAATATAAATAACAGATGCAACTCAAACTCCGCGCCAAAATGGAAAACAGTTGTGCCAATCTAACAACTACAAAAAAACAAAAAATTTAATTTGGAACCATAAACAAATCATCCATTCCCGATACTTTTTTGATCAAATGTATGTAATGTAAACAAAACTTGTTCTTGATAACAGTGAGTAAAAATAATATATAGTATATATCTTTTTTTTGTACATTGTTTTAAATGAAACACACATACAACAATGAGAGTAAAGGGATTGTGTGTGCACCTATGTTTGTGCACACACTTGTGTACTATAACTATAATATTTTCTGTGTACTTGGTTAATCTATGTTGAGGATTGTTATGACAAAGAGCACAACTCAACTCTCAACTTCTCTGAACTCTGAGATAGCATGGATGTGTTAAATTAATAAATTACTCAACAAAAGGAGAGTAGTAGCTATGCAAACAAAGCCACAGGTAACAGCTAGTAGTTACCTACTAAAGGAAAGAGGATATAATTGATGAACTTTATTTATAAATAAAATAGTCTGCAAATACTTTAACTACTGATTAGACCAATTTAAAATTATCTATGGATAATTTGAATCATGGTAATCAGTATTTAAAAGTTCCTGGTTCTATAAATAAGCTGGAATATTCATCATCATCATAATTTCAGCCGATATATGTCCACTCTTGGACATAGACTTGAATATTAAATATACGTAATATTCAATAATATATTGAAATTTGAACATTATAATTGTACATATAATAAAGGTTTTGTTTTATGGCAATTGAGCTGGTTGCAAAAATTCTGCCAGTATCACATTGGGTTTATCAAGGTTGTTGCAAGGATTGAATAGTAAAACTTACTTGTTTAGTACAAAAAATGATTAATCAAAGTGGGCAGTAAATACAAACATACTGAGGAAGAACCTTGGGCAGTGGGTCATCTTAGGGGCGGATTTGTACTTGTATAATGTATTTTTACATTTGCATTTTTAATTAGTATAGGTGCTTCATTAATAGGAAGTTAACGGTTGAATTATTAAGACTTCAATTAAACCATAGATTTACAAATGAAATCTAGCAGCTAGTTATCACCACTAGTCAATATTACAAGAGCTCTGAAGTAGATACACATACTGGTACTGCTGGAGAAAAGTGATAACAAAAAAAAAACCCATCCTCTCTCTTGGTTGACTGGGAGAGAAAGCTGTCTGCCTTAGTACCTTTGTGTGTTACATGAAGTTTATATTTAAAATAAATAAATAAAAAAACTCACCATATAAAATTTCTTTGCGAGCTGTCTCCAACCTCTTCTTCAAAGCATCCTCTTCCTCAGTGTTGCGTGCACGCAGTCGCCTCTCCAACTCCTCAATTGAAGGAGGCATAACAAACACCAGCAATGGGTTGAGATCAGTTGTCTTCACTTGCTTGACTCCCTCAATTTCAATATCAAGAACACAGATCCTTCCCGAGCAACGTACATCGTTCACTGCTTGTTTACTGAAAGTTTCAAAATAGATCTTGTTAATAGGTTACTGGAAATACTTTGAGTATGGTCAATAATGAAGATTGTTTGACAGTCAGCAATTGCTACTGGGGCTAGAAGGTGATGTGGCAAAAACTGATTGCTAAGGAATTATTGAGATATTGCAGTAAATGCATTTAACAAAACAATGACTTTAGGAATAACACCTCGTTGTTGGCAACATGCCAAGGCGACCAAAACAACAAGCACATGGCCAAGTGAGATTCTCCACAAAACAGATTTACTTGCCTGGTTCCATACATATTGCCACTGAAACATGCGGTTTCTAAGAACTTTCCGTTTGCTATAGCAGCGGTCATGTCTTCTTTGTTTGTAAAATGGTAGTGCACACCATTTATCTCCCCTGGTCGTGGCCCTCTTGTAGTATGCGACACACTAAATCCGAATTTATCCGGGAACTCTTTCAGAAGGCGCTTTAACAACGTACTCTTGCCCGACCCTGAAGGTCCGCACAGCACCAAAGGACGAGGACCTTTCTGCACCATTTTTGAGAAAACTATGAACAAAAAAATAATGATACAAAAGCCGCATAGGTTAATGTTGAATGGATAAGTAAAAAAATATCTTACATCTTAATAGAATCGTTGTGAAAAATAGCTAACAGAACTTATTAACTTAGAGCTCTTTGTGGAAAATCGACCCGGCAATAATTTAATAATGGTACGAAATCAGTGCACACATTTATAACGCGCAGCAACAGCAAGTTGAGCGAGTGTTCTGTCAATGAAGTTGTCAAGATAAAGTCATGCGTACGTAAAACGGAACTGATCAGTAGGAGCTGTGTGTGCGCCTCGGAAAAAAGATAATGTGTGTGAACTATGAAGATGAAGATTGTGAAGAACGGAACGTCGATGAGACCAGCTATGCTAAGCCGGCTACACACGTTTGGCATTGAAAAAGAAAATATTATAATAACGTTAATTAATCGTATTGTTAATCTTATTTCTCTAACATTAGAATTCTAGAATAAAATTATTTATCGTTATGATTTAACGTGATTGCAAATCTACATTAATACTATGAATAAGTTTTTTTTTTGTTTGTAGGGTGTACTTAATCTCTAAAATATTGATCCGATTGCTGACATTTTTTCACCGATAGAAAGCTGCTTTATTCCTGAAACCACGGGGAAAAGCTAGTCGATAATAATTATTATTCAATCATTTAATTTAGGATTGAGTGTAGAAAAAGCAAACATGCACTTGAGGTGAGAATATCATTCAAGACCGCATAGACAAAAAGTAATGTGTCAAAGAATTCTTGGGATGTTGAAGTCAATAAACGTATTTATTATTCTTTGCAGCTAAAAAGCTGCTGTAAATGAATGTATTAGAAACTGTTTTGTACATATTTTTTTATAAATTTGATAAATAAGTTAACAAAATATTATTGTATGATATTTCTATTAAATGTAAATAATTAAATTTCTATTTGACTTTCCGGATATGGTCAAGGACCAATCATAGCTAAGGGAGTCTCAACCAATCATTGCGAACCATAGTGAATTTGTTTTTGAATTGAAAAAATTGTAACCGTTATTTTTGAGTTGAGTTAAAACAGATTACAGAACGAAGCAATCGAAGCAAATACATATTAATAAAACTGTACCTCGACAGTGGCGGAACAGCTGAATGTAATTTAAGTCAGTTTGAAGGATCTGCCCCCTGACTTATTTATTTAATTGCGAACGGGCTTATCAGGAAACATTTCGCTATGGAAATCCAAATGAGGAGACACCGAACGGTAAGAAATCTTCGTTACATTCAATACCAAGCCAACTGATTGTTGATTTAGAAATTTCTTAACATGGTGACTTAAACATTTTAGGCGCAGATCCAGGATCAGGAAAACATATATGCCATTAAGGGTAAAGCTAACGTGGCGGGTCTTGTAAAGAAGCAAGGATTAACCGTTCGGGGTGCTTTGGGAGATATCAACACAAACGTTCAACCACAGCGTGAAATAGGGGGCAAAGTCGCTGTTGCTGCTGCGGAGTTTGAGAAGAAAGCTACTTTAAATCGGGCTGTTGTGAAAAGGTAGGTATCATTTTGATATAATTCTTCCACCCACTTTATTATTTGTTGGTCAGCTGGTTTAGATTTTTGTCGTTATCTTCAATAATCCAATACTGACACAGACGTATAATTACTGCGTGATGACAACAAATGATTATTAAGTTCTGTGGGCCTTGTACAATATAACTCCAATTTAATATTTTTTGACATGTAGGTAGATGAGTAAAAATCTCTTTTTGTTACAGTAATTATAGTCATGTGCAATCGAAGGTGGACACAGGCTTGGCAGCCAAGGCAGCAGCCGTGCAGCCATCTTCAAGGCCTCCCCTGCGCCGCGAAGAGAGCACAGCTGGACATGCTTCCAGAGCTGCGGCTCGCAACAGGGTAATTTACTCACAAATAACATATCTTCTGTGTTTTGTAGATGTAATTATAATCAAGTGTGATCTTGAATTATTAGGTTGCTTGAGTTTTACATTTTGTTTTTTAATTTATTTATATTGGCCTTTCACTTTGAATAAAAAAAATGGCTAGAAAAAAAAATTTAACTTACTGACTAAACTAATTCAATAGAAGCTTGTTATTGTCATATCCATTACAATTTCAATCCAATACAATCCACATGGTGATTATTATGGCAATAGATGAAACGGGGGCATAAAGTTTGTAGGAAAAACCTACTTTCATATGGCAGAAACCTAGTATTGCTTATGAATGGTCACTCAATTTCTGATAACTGTAGGCTAGTCTTTTATATCTGTGGGTTGTGACCCCCCAGGAGGGTCATAAAGTCCTGCTTAGGGGGTTGCGGTCACAAGTCAGGTATAATTGAAAAGAGACTTTACTGATCTTATGCCACAAAAATGTGTTACAGTCTAGTAATAAAGCTGTGCTTGTTTATGCTTTATTAATTTTTCTGATTTTTGATATATTTTTGATGCACAAGTTCTGTGCGATTTGAAATGGTTCAACTTTGATTTTAAAATTAAAAAATGGGAGTCGCCACTATTTGTCTGTTTTAAAAAGAGTATATTTCATCTGTTGTAATGATTTGATCAGATATTGGCATTTACTGTTTAATTAACAAAGACTCATAAATTAAACAGTAAATGCCAATATCTGATCAAATCATTACAACACCTTTTGACAAATTGCACATGAAAAATTAGTTGGTCTTCAAGACAATTCAACATTTTGGTATAAATAGTGTCTCAACAGTTGTTCTACATTTATAGGCTATCTTGAAAGATGCTCAAAACAAGCCAGCTGAACTGAAAGAGTCCATCAACATTTACATTCAGACGAAGAAGCTTCAAGAGTCCAAGAAATCATCAAGGCTGCCGACACTAAAAGAAAATAGGGAGACCAAAGCATTGAAACCAATTCTAAAAGAATCAACAGAATCACTTGGAAAGTTAAAATTAGATGAGGTTTATGAGAAGAATTCAATTATTGACAGGGCAAAGGTTGAAAGATATGCACCCTCATTGAATAATGACCTCGATGTTACTCCTCAATTGCCCAATGACATTGAAGATATTGACGCTGGAGATAATAATAGTCCGCTGCTTATGTCCATCTACATAAAGGATATTTACAAATATTTGACTGAATTAGAAGAGAAATATCCTATTGAGGTTGACCATTTGAGGAAACAGGTTTGTATAGACTTATTGTTTTGTGTAACTGGGATGTTTCAACATCACACAGAGTGAAACTAAAAAGGGATACTTATATTATTGTCTTGGTTGGTTTTTAATTTAAATCAAAACTTGAATGAAAGTAAAAGTTTTAAACCAAAGTATAAATTAAATTGTAGAGTTGTTAACTGCCCCCCCCTCCCCCCCTTCTTTTTTTGTTATGGTTATGAAGAATTCGAACAATTATTATTTTTAGTGTACATTTATTTGTATATTAAGAGTATATCTATCTAATTAAAAAGAAAATACCAATTTATTATGGTATCAATATTAATAATAATAAACTAATTAGGAAATGAAATCCTTTTCAGACTGTAATCACTGGGAAGATGCGGGCGACTCTTATTGACTGGCTGGTGGAGGTGCAGAGGCAGTTCTCTTTAGTGCTGGAGACATTCCATCTGACTGTTGGAATCATTGACCGATACTTACAGGTGAAGAAATTCAGTCTTATGTTCAAAGCGGGAATGGTCTTTTCCTGCCCTTATCCCGTGTTATATGGGGTCGGCGCAAAACGTTTTAGTCTTCCATGTCGCTCGTCATATTATTACTACTCCCCTCTTCTCTTTTTTACTTCTCACACAATCTCTCCCAACTTTTCTTATCTCATTATCTCTCTCTTTATCCATCCACTTGTATGCTCATTTTTTAATAATGTGTGTTTCATACCTCCTCTTCGTTATGACCACACCAATTCAAACATCTCTCTTTAAACTTTTCAGTCACTAATGATACAAATTTTGTAAATAGGTTTAATAAAAAACGATTTTAAAATTGATGCCGTGTGGTGGAGTGGAGTTCAGTTAGAACTAGATTAGGCCGTCTCACACGTAAATAACACGTCTGATTAGAACCACGTCGCGTGGCGTGGATCAAGTGTAGCTCTACAAGTCTAGTTTCCCTATAAAATGTATGGAGACGACGCGCCCAGATCGGCGTGTGTGGCACAGGTGTGTTTCTATTATCAGTGTAGTTCTAGTATTATTCTATTATCGCTTTTGCCTACAGCTCTTTAAACTTCCTACCATTCTTTCGATTGATGTTTTCGACCTTTTTTTCTGAGCTTCATTAATTGATCAATTCGAAAAACTTGCGAAAAATACAATTGTAACAGCGGCCCGCCGAGAATGATAGCGCCAAGCTTATGAAAAAAAAAACAGCGTAAGTTAATAATAATTGTTAAATTATAGGTGGTGCCGAACGTTCAAAGGAATCAGCTGCAGCTCGTCGGCGTGACTGCGATGTTCATCGCCAGCAAATACGAAGAGATATACGCGCCCGACGTCGGAGACTTCGTCTACGTCACCGATAGTGCATACTCTAAAGCCGACGTGTTCCAGTGCGAGAGGGACATCATGTCGAAACTAGGCTTCAGTCTCGCAAGACCTATTCCACTTAGCTTTTTGAGAAGGTATGAGATATTGATATTAATTTTTTAATTTATCTTGGAGATTGGTAAAGAAAATCATGGTAAGGCTGGACTTATATAAGAATCGCCGACTCGTCTTGAGTAAGCGCTCGCCATTACACCGAGATGAGGCTTTTGTAGTGGTACAGTTATTCTACTGTATATTTCAATGAGCGCGTATATACACACCACGCACGCACTGGCTTCTGTTTCGAGTGTGTCTGAGTAAAATGCGTGGGGATTTAGTTTGTGATGAAACTTTGATTTCGACTTCAATAATAAAAAAAAAAAACTACTAACATTTTAATTTTTTGGATGAAAGGCATGATTTAGATAGATATCAGTTATTAATACCGATAACTTGAATTACGACTGTTTTGTTTGAGAATATTTTAAACCCTGTAAAATTTAATACAAATATATTTTTATGATTTAATTTCAATCAATTTGGATAAAAAATCGATTAAACAACACGCTCAGACACGCGTATTGGACAACCCCTTTTTGGTTACTTCGTAAAGTTTCGTGCTTATTCGGCAATGCTCGGTACGCGGTAATATGTTTCACTCCGTTAGCATTGGTGTCATTTTCGTGTTGCTGTCTCTGTCTTGAGCACAGGCTGTGACAAAAGTTTTCATTAGTTGTTATCATATGTTATTTGTGCAGTGTTAAGTTTTGTACAAGTGCTAAAGTTCGCAGAGCCTATGTTCAGACTCGCCAAGTTACGTCGGCTTTATTGTATCGTCTAAAAGGGATACTACTGACAGATATATTTATTGCAGGTTTGTAAAAGCTGCACACGGAACATCAAAGAACCATCACTTAGCCAAATACTTCGTAGATCTTTGCCTGGTTGAGTACACAATGGCCCACTACCGACCATCTGAGTTAGCTGCCGCCGCCATCTGCCTGTCGCTGTACCTGCTCTCGAGCAAGAGGCTCGAAGACGTGTGGACACCCACTCTCTCATACTACTCGGGATATTCCCTTGCACACATTGACCCCATAATTAGGAAAATCGCCAAAATTGTTATTAACATAGACAATTGCAAATATAGGGCAGTGTATAACAAATATTTGGACACGTCGTTAGCCAAAGTATCCAGCTTACACCAACTTAGAGGCGAAGCTATCTATGAATTGGCCAAGATGCCAATGAGTTCCTAGACCTAAGAATTTTGTGTGCTAGTGTGATAAGTTTGAGAGTCATGTGACACATTATGTATTCTATGCTTTTAGGCGTTTTGTGACGAAGGACTGAATTTGATATAAGGTTTGTTTTAGGTACCTGGTTTGTTTGCTAGTTTTAATTTAGAAATAGTTTAATTTTTAGACGTAATTTTGTATGATCAATGAGACTAACTGAATGTTATTGACGAAGTAATTATGTATGTGTATTTGTGTTTGTCTCCAGTTTCTTCAAATAATAATTTTTGTTTTTGATTTATATTTATAAATACAGCTTGTTATGTCGCCCATGAATTGTGTTACACGAAAGAACAGAACATTTTGAATTTTTGTCTTTTTAATTTATTGAGATTTCTAAAATCTCGTCCATTTTGTCTGTCTAAATCTAAGCGTCCACTGCGTCGGAATCGGTGCGTGCGGAGTGAAAGGATTTGCTGCATTGTATTGTATAGCGTGCACTAGACGCGAGCAGCACGCGCGCCGCTCGCAAGTGGTTCGCGAGCGACGCATTCGCCAGGTGTAAATATATGGAATTCTCCGTAAATAGACTTCAAGTTTATTATGTCGTTTCCTTTAGTTTTTCTTTTTTGCTAATAATAAACGACTCGTTTATAATATCCTCGTCACTCTCGTCCATAATGTGAATAAGCCCAGGCGAACTCGATTGCTTTGAAAATACCGAAATTGCCGATGCAAAATCCGAATGCAGGAGACGCACCCTATCGGCATTTTGTAAATACCGACGCATTGTACACTCTGTACACGCAGTGGAAGCTTACCTTAAAAACCTGACTATATTGTGCTGACGTCGTATGTAAAATTGTGACATTAATATATTATGTCGATAAATTCAACTGAATTCACTGTATTTTAATCTCATTGTAAGAAACTAGAATAACATATTCTAGTACTGACAGTTAGCCTAAGTATGATATTTGTATTTTCGTAATAATGACACAAAACATACAATTATATTTGGCTCAATTCATAATTCTCTTGGTATTTGACGTTTTTATAGAGATAAGTTTCTAATAATGTATTATGATATTTATGATTGATAGAATATTTTGATGTAATTTGCTATCCTGTGATTAGAATATATGAGGTAATTGTTGATAATAAATCGATGTTTATAATATTAAGGTTTTTTTTTCATTGCAAAAATAACCTTTTTCCTCTGCGCAGTGTCGCTATTACAACTTAAATGGTGTACATGTGGTCGTGTCGATGGAGAACTTTAATGTATTATTACGTAGTAAAATGGGCGGGGCGCGCGACTCCCCGTGACGGTGTACTTTTGTATATGGAACCACGCGGGCGCCCGCAGCCTTGCTTTAGCAATGCTTATGCCGGCAGCGTCGGCCCATATAGCAGTCTGAACAAAAATCTTGGTAAAACGTACCTATCAGCTACGCAACGTTCTTTAACAACAATAGAACGTAGGTAGGCTGTTGTAGTTATTGCAGGCAAAAGTATTACGAAATTGGGAAACATTCCCATCTCACAACTGTTTTTACTTGCTTTATGATGAACAGGTGCCATAAAATATCTTTGAACACTGGCTGGAAAATGAACACCGTCTAAATAAACTATTCTAAAAAATGAGGCGATCGGCGGCAATGACCTCGACCATAGACCATAGTTCTGAGCGAGAAGGAATAGCTGGCGGTCGCCTTTTACCTACGAGCCACAGTAAGCCCGGGCTTGCGCACGACGAGCAATGGTTAACTCGCCGTACGGCCAGCGACCGAGACCAAGTCGTCGACAGCACGCCATGTGCTCCTCAAGGAGATTGCAGCAAACCGTAGGGGCCCAACAGGGTCGATAGCCGCTGGGGCTGCAGGCATTTTCTAAAAAAGAAACTAGTGGTATTCGAACGCAAACGGCAACTGAAGGATACAGGTATGGTTTTAGTTAGTAAAAGTGCCCAAGCCCTCATTCTCCACCCAGAGCCGAAGTCATTGGATGATTTCTCACCTTAAAAAACAAAATATATGATGATTTTTGACAATTTTTACCGACTTCACAAAAAGGAGGAGGTACTACGTTCGGCTGTTTGTATGTTTTTTTTTTTTTTTTTTTGTATGTTTGTTCGTCGAATACTCCGCCAAATGTGGACGGATTTTCAAAATTCTTTTTTTGTTCGAAAGTAGATAGTTCTGAGGTGGTCCCATTATCACCAAATTAGGATCTGATGATGGGATCTTGGAGAAATCGAGGGCAACCTTCAAATTTTATAGGCTCACTTATTGATTTTCGCATATTTTATGAAGTATCTTGTGTGTTTGCGTATGGTCGTCACTATCTCAGGTAGCTGGGCTGATGATGGAAGGTACAACTCCTTAACAGTAAGAAGTTACTCGAACAGGCAAGGACTGTTTTAGTAAATTGTTTTGATGTTTGATAGGGCATTTGCCACATTTGGTCTCATGATCATCAAGTCATGACCTGATGCTGCAGTCAGGATAGTCTGCAGAGTACCTAAGTCCTCGACAACAAACAGCAGATATATCGAGTTTAGGCTCATTGAAAACGGCTCGATGTGTGGATAAACGTACTGCTAATAAAGAACACCGAAGTACATAGAGACCTGATGCTGAAGCCAGGAGCATCAGAAAAAGTACAAATCTTGAAATTACAGCACCGTAGTCGTGTTTGGGCTCATTTTAAACAGGACTAAATTTTAAGTTCATTGCAATGTTGACATAAATCTGGCCTGATGCTACAGCCGGGATTATCAGCATCTAGTCTAATGACTGATTAAAAGATTTACTTTTCGGCTTCATCATCAGATCAGTTCGATATATCCTTTCCCTCTCCAGCATCTAGTCTAATGACTGTTTGAAAGAAGAGGGGGAGAGGATATATCGAACTGATCTGATGATGAAGCCGAATGGTAAAGTAATGTAATCTAACCGTGTTTGGGATTATTAGGACCGTTATGAGATGCGCTCTGACTATAAGGTATTTAAGTTTGACTGAGGGGTACTTTTTAGTGGTGGTACCATAACTAAAAAGTGTAAAATAAAAAAAACTTTTTATAAAAAAAATATAACCGACTTCAATGATAAAAAACACTGAAAAGTATCAAATAACTTTAATTTTGGAAGTCGGTGTTAAATAACGAAGAGACTAAACTATTATAGAAACACCGACTTCCAAAATTAAAGTTATTTGATACTTTTCAGTGTTTTTTATCATTGAAGTCGGTTATATTTTTTTTATAAAAAGTTTTTATTCTAATCCTCTCGGCTACTACACGCAGTTTTTCAACACTCTCGTAAATAGTTAATAATTTTTCTTCATTAGCATTTTTATTAATAAACTAGCTTTCCGCCCGCGGCTTCGCCCGCGTGGACTACAGTTTATATCGCGCGGGCAGAAACTCGTGCTCAGCAGTGGAATTATAGGTAGCCTATGTGTTATTCCAGTGTCTCTTCTACCTACCTACCAAATTTGATCTAAATCCGTTCAGTAGTTTTTGCGTGAAAGCGTAACAGACAGACAGAGTTACTTTCGCATTTATAATATTATTAGGGATTATTGTGAGAAATTGTTCGCGGACTTTTTCCGGCGACCAGCTTGATTAAAAAACGAATGTCCGTAAGACTCCTTCAAGTACTAATTTTCCTGAAATTGAAACGACATCCAATATCGTGGTCCTCTTGACCGAGAGCTCCGAAGTAGTCATCATTTAAGTATTTCTCAGTAAATACAAATGTTACAGTTAGGTACATATTTTAAGCAGAAAATTATCCTAAGGGAACATACTTCCGGGATAGAAAGTATCCTATGTCCTATTCCAGGATATGGTCTATCCGTGTACCAAGTTTCATCAAAATCGGTTTTGTCATTTAGGTGTGAAGACGTAACAAACAAACAATTCACTTTCGCTTTTATAATATAGTAAGGATAGTCTGTCTGCAGTCACATGACTTGGGAATTTTTAAAGGAAATAAAAAGTCTGTTGCAACGCGAATTTTTGCTGTCATTCACCTATTTCTTGAGATGATTATAGTTCTACAAGATTTTGATCATAATATGGTTAGTGATGATGAACCCATAAGTGGAGTAGAATATTTAGAATTTGATTTCTGTCACGCTTCCAGATTTATGATAATAAAATAGGACACTAACAACCGACATCCGCCATAATTCCGGAAAGGATAATGCGGTTGCTGATTTGACTAGCACAAATATTTTATGTATTAGCTAATTCACACATTCGGTTTCCGGATTAGGTTTTCCGATCAGGAATTCAGATTTGGGATTCCGTGAGAGACGCACGGAGAAAATTTCGAAACGGATGTCTGGGTTTTTTTTCGTTCGGAAAAAGTAAGAATGTGTTATAAGAGCATTTAGGTTTCCAAATCGGAATTTCTGGTCGGGAAACCTAATCCGGAAACTGAATGTGTGCGTCCGGCCTAAACGAGCTTACAGAAGTTCTTAATTCTTAGGTTTGAAAATTTGAAGAGGCAAAAGGAGGACGATAAGTTCAAAACTAAGTAAGAACTTATCGTCCTCCTTTTGCCTCTTTTGGACTATTATTTGGACAATTTATATTAGAAAAAACTTCATACAGTCAGGATTTAGGGAAGCTAGTTAGGTAGGCACTAGGCATTCAACCTAGGCATGGGCTAACTATATCCGTTAAAAGATTGGATATGTAGTATATCACTCCGACTAAAGATATATATCCAATTAATATATCCATATCCGCTTAATATATCCGGGAGTGAATTAACTTTATGGAGCGAGAATGTGTTAGGGTCTAGGAACTTAGGAAGGATATAGGATATGATAGTTCCGACTTATAAATAGATCCACGGAATGAAGCATTCTAAATAATTCCAATGTAGTCAAGACTGATATATCCACGAAATGGTACATCGTAATAATTGATTTCCCTTCATACTTAGCAGGCTTAGGACTGACTATAAAATTAAAACATTTCATAGGCGTATTTAAAAATCAATTATTATGAACAATGATTCATTTGAGTATTCTTTTTAGTTTTGTTTTGTTTCTTTTTGTCTTTGTTGTTTTTTTTATATTTTTTGGAACTTTTTTTTACATTTTCCTAATATTTACATTATATTCATCGATATATTTACTTCATATTGCTCGCTATAAATAACAGCTCTGTCAATTTTTTTGCTGATAATCTTGAGCGTGTTTCAGTCATAATGAGACCCGCCTTCGAAAATGTTCGTTCACATGGTACTGATGTAGCTACCACATGAAGTCTTTTTAAAATATATTTATACAGAATTGGGTAGACTTGTTTTTTTTTGTTGCCACCAAGTTAATGGATCTTCGTTGCGACTTAATATTGGTTCCTGTAAATATTTGTCCATTTCCACAATTCTAGCGGCAATTGGGTTACAAGGAACTAGTGCGGCAACTTCTCTGTCAAAATCCTGAAGACTTGCATTCATTCAGTTCGTACTCGATCGGAACTCGGAGTCGGAACGGGTCGGAGTTACTTGGATATAGGATATATTAATTTTTAAGAAAGGGAAGGATATGATATGTGTCCGCTTTCGGATATATATCCGAAGATATAGATGTGTCCGGAGTTACCCATGCCTAATTCAACCAATCATTAGGTACTCGTGTTTATCTGTGTCCATTTATATATATTTTTTATCTAACCATTACTGTCCCACAGCTGGGCAATGGCCTCCCCCAAGTCCTTCCAAACTTTCTTCTCCTGCGCCGTGTCTAACCAGTCCTATAAGATAAATTTTTAACCGACTTCAAAAAAAGGTGGAGGTTCTCAATTCGGTTGTATTTTTTACGTAACTTTTATGTTTTCCTGTTAGCTCAGAACTCCGTCGTATATGGACCGATTTGCAATTTTTTTTTCTCTTAAAACCATATGCTTCCAGATTGGTCGTAATTTTCCAGGTACATTATGAAGGGCTAAATATCTTTATTTTATTAGTCCTACATAAATGTAGGTATGTTTCGGTTTCAACAGAAACCTAGATAGTATCCAAAAGATATCTCATCATCATCTTCCTGCCCTTATCCCATTTTATTTGGGGTCGGCGCAACACGTTTTTTTCTTCCATTCTGTCCTGTCACTCGTCACGCTATCTCTACTAACTCCCTTTTCATTCATATCACTTCTCACGCCATCCATCCATCTTTTCTTTGGCCTCCCTCTCCCTCTCCATCCATCCACATGTAAATTCATAACTCTTTTAGCAACATCCGTTTCATCTCCGTATCTCAGTATCCAAAAGATAGTAAATGGTAGTAGATGGATGGATGGTGGTAGTAGTGATAGTAGATGGTAGTGTGTAGTGTTTTGACACTACACATTTTTATATTATCTAAACACAGATATCTTCTACTACCTTCTATATCTTCTACTCGAGATATCTATACTAATATTATAAAGAGGTAAAATTTGTAAGTTTGTAAGTTTGTATGTAGGGGGTAATCTCTGGAACTAATAATCCAATTCTAAAATTTTTTTTACTGGCAGAAAGCTACATTATTCCTGAGTGCTATAGGCTATAAATTGTTTCTATAGCATGTATATTAACCGAGCTATCACAACTTTTGTCTAGCAAGTCGGAAAAAAATACCTCATAAAATAGAATTATTTGCGTGCGCTGCCTAAACAGTTGCTTAAAATTAAAAACAATGTATGGCTACCTGGTTCGTCTTAATTATTTCTACAAAAAAGTCCGCGGTACCATATCTCTATCTTTTATATTTCATCTTTTATACTTCTTTTATTGCATTAAAAATATATTTTTTCGGCATACTTACGTTTGGTTGATTATTTGAGTAACAAAATATTAATTCTTATGACAATAAATTATTTCAGTATCACAAGAACATTATACAGATAAGATGTGCCATTTACAGCATAGCAATTGGTCATACAGTTTCGAAGATAATATAAAATTACTAAAACGCAAAATGCCCCTAGCGTAACTTTCATTGTGCAGACGTTTTACCTATTTTTTTTTTATGGTGGGCAAAAATCATCTTATGACAACCCCCGCCCTTGGGTGAAGCGAGAGATAGTGTCAGACTCTTACTGACTAAAAACCCACCCCGTTCCTTCTAGCCTTCAAACCAGGGCACGAGTTCCCTTTCGGATAACCCTGGACCCGGTAGGCTTCGACCCAGCTGGGCCTCTGCTGTTGCTGACAACTTCTTGAGGCGCGCGGGAACAGTGCGCGCCGTCGACGTTTTGGGCTCGGTCCATTACCGGACGATCGGACAGCAAGCTACCCATGGCTCGCCGTCCGCGAGCCCGCGTCTACGGTGGCCGGAAATCGAGACCGGAATCCCGGCGGCGGCGGCGGTGTCCGCCGCCGATCGCCCCCACGAGGGCACGGCGATGCTCTGCCCAGGCAGGGCACACCTCGACTGTGTGCTCCACCGTGTCCTCCGGGCGTTCCGCACAGTGGCGACACTCGGGCGTCTCTTCCGCTTTAATTCGGTGCAGGAATCTCCCGAACTTGCCATGTTCGGTGAGGACCTGTGTCATGCGGAAGGTAAGGACGCCGTGAGGTCTTTCCAGCCACGCCTCAAAGAGGGGACTTACCGCCATAATTGTGGCGTGCCCAACGTTTCACCTATTTGCCCATAGATGGCGTTCTGCAATTACGTAATTTTTCTGAATCGCGGTGTTAAGACTTTCTGTGGATTGATGACCCTCTCGAATTATTATGCCCACGTTGTCGTTAGTTGGAGTTCTTCTGTCAGTTGCTTATTGGTTTCGGTTGTTTCGTTCGTATGGTTGTTGTTGTTGATAGATACCTCATAATCGAAAATATCGTAATTTCGTTGTACGTTTTTGTATGTTCGTAGTTTCGTACTTCGTTCTATCGTAATAATCGATACGAGTTATTCGATATTACGATTGTTTTGTTTTGTAAAGGCGGACAGTGTTCGAGTCGCTCTCCTTTTGTTCATAATTGTTTTCAAGTCTGTGCGTAGTTTGTTGAGAGCATGTCTAAAAGGAAATCTCAACTGTCCCGGCAGACGTCACAGACAAGAGCCGCTCGAGTACGCCGTACGGAAGAATCTGCCCCTGAAAATGAGCAGCGCCTCTCGAGAAATAGAGAATATATTTCGCAAGCACGCGCTAGAGAATCTAGCTCCGAGCGCTCACAGCGCCTCGCTAGCCAAAATGTGAGGACATCGCGGGCCCGTGTTCGAGGAACTAGCGCTGAACGTGCGCAGGTCTATCTGAGTTAAGGCAGCATGTCTCTGAGACAAGGGATAGGGAGACTAGCGCTAAACGCTCGCGGCGGCTTGGTAGGCAAAATGTCATAACATCGCAGGCCCGTGCTCGGGAATCTAGCGCTGAACGTGCGCAGCGTCCATCTCATTTAAGGCAGCATGTCTCTGAGACAAGGGAGACTAGCGCTGAGCGCTCGCAGCGGCTCGCTAGGCAAAATGCCATAACATCACAGGCCCGTGCTCAGGAATCTAGCGCTGAACGTGCGCATCGTCTAATCGAGTGTAATCTTATTTTAAAACAAGAAATTTTCCGCGGACGAAGTCGCGGGCAGAAGCTAGTATTACCATACAACCACTCCTACCTACTTGGTTATGACCAAGTAGGTCGGAGTGGTTGTATGGTAATGTATCTCGAGTTGGGCGATCTCCTTATATTTTAATTTTAAAATATTTTTGTCAGACTGAGTCCAAAACGATTCTTAAAAAGTTTTTAAATTTAATCGATGCCCTGATTTAATAGGAAATGAGAGCAAAGATTTCCTGAGCTTAATCTGTGATCTTTTGACGCGGCGGCAAGAGGAACAAAATTGACAGGTCTCATTAAACTTGGACAGTTTCTAATGGTGAAGTAGAAGATATTAAAGATGATTACTTCGACACTGAAGGTTTATTGTAGCTTTTTATAGCACTCATTAAACAGTTGTTTGACAAGTTCGAAGTGAGCCACGAACACGCTTTGTTGTTGGTGTTTTGAGAAAGTCTGAGATCTGCTGCTGTTCCTCATTTTTACTTTCTACGAGCTGTAAATTTTATTTTTTATTATAATCTGGGCACACGGCAGTGTCGCCGCCAAAACGAGCCAAGCGAAGCGCAAGGGCACTACCTATCTTTTCTCGAAGTGTTTCGTCGTTTTTTTGAACCCTCATATAGAGTTGGTTTCCGATGTACCAGATAGTTCATATTCTCTATAATAATTTTGGTGTCTTCAAGGCTAGAGTGAATGCCCAGCCCTTAAATAAACTAGTGCGCTTCACCTTCAACGATTACATCCTACCTACCTAAGTACCATATCTAAGTACCATCAAGTGGGATAGCAGCCAAGCACTAGTTTATAATAATTAAAATAAAGAAGTTATTCGTGCTATTCCAATATAGGAATAGCGCTAGAGTTGACTGTATTATGGCTAATTAAAATGAATGTGTTATACTTGAACTGAAACTTGTTTGTAAGAAGGTTGGTCTTACACCACTTTACATAAAACTAAAGTGTAAAACAGACATTTTTTAAATGCTAGAGCTGTGGTGTGTCCTGTGTGCTATGTCCAGTGTTGGCGGACAGCCGCCCGTGCTCGGACACAGCGTTTTCCGCAGCGCAACCCTCTCTCCGCAAATTCGAAGAATTTATTAACGCTTGGCGGTTAGCCGAATCGTTTTTGTTTCCCCTTTTTTCACTGACCGTACTCCTGCTGCAGCGAGACTAGTGTAAAAACAGAAAAATCTGCACGTTTTTTTTTTATTTTTATGTAAAACCGTTTTCTTTTTGCAAACTTTCACGAGTTCGTTCGTTCGTGTGTTGGTAATAGCGTATGCAGATGATATTAGCTTTTATTAGTAAGAATTTATTATTTTACTAATTAAACACGAACAAGTGCATTGAAATGGAAGCAAAATAAAAGAGCTGCACACTTTTTTAATAGTCCGAACTGCTAACAGCAATAGTCATGTTAAGTTATTAACAGAATTTATCGTAAAGGTAAGTGCCAATTGCTGCAAACTCGTGCTAAAGCGTCATGGCCAATAAACAGCGCAGTTATCTAGTTGGTGCGGATTGTTAATGCAATAGCCGGTCCATGTTGTTGCATTTTTGCAACAAGCGCGCGGCGAAATGTATGCACATAGTCGTTGTAATGCCGCGAAAGCCTGTCTCGTAAATATTTCGCGCACGCAATTTACAGCTTTGGGAATCCTCTTAACGGAATACAGGGGCAGTTAGTGAGCCGGGGGTATTTATAATTTTAACGACGACCACACTGAACCGCTATTGTTCTTTAGATTACTGCTGAAATACCTACGCATTTATTTGAGTCATTAAAATATCTTCTTTTCACAGTTTAAACTGCGTATTGAATATTGACTACAATTTTCATGCAGCATGGAAAAGCTTTAAAGGGATTTTGTAGAAAGGAAAAATTATTAATATGAAATTATAAATAGAGCTTAGTGACTGTTCGATTCCAAGCAAATACTATTTGTATTGCGAACAATATTTAGTTCTTTTTTCATCACGAATACTTTGAGTAATGATAGTGATGAGCTTATGTCTTCTCTTGTCCTTGATACGGGTTAACCAGAGCGCTATATTGAAAAAAATCTCAAATGAAATTTTCATCGACCGTCTTAAAATATTTTCCAGCGTTTGATGGTCTATCAAAAGTTCGCACGTGTTATTGGCAAAATTGTGGTGTCTCTTCCACAAATGCCGTCAATAAAGTTGATGTTAAAGTTGACTGTCTTAAGACAATTTGTTCCATCATAAACCTATCCAAAACCATAAAAAACAGAAGAACAAACAACAAAATGAAAAATACAAAAGCGCAAACTTCTTGAACTGTGGGTATCAGCTTAAATATCCGCGCGTTAGTTTGGTCTGGCAACAAAATGTTTCATATTATTGTCGTGTTATACTTTTCTACTTAACGTCGAGACTCGAGTCGCAAGTGTGTCGGTGTCTCGGTGTCGCCAAGTAACGGTGCTTCCGTTGTTTCGCGAACTTTTAACGAGTTTGTCGGACACGGCTGAAAGTGCAGAAGTGCCGCCGCCGACGGACTGGCGGCGAGCCTTCACACCAACATATGTTGCAGCTTGGAAGAGATATTCTCTTATATTTTTGCCAAAATAACCTTTGACACAGATGTTAAGATGTTTTATTATGATTTGTTGAGTAAGTTGTGGCTTCGAGGCATCTTCTGCCTTCGTATTTGGAACTCTTATTAAGACTGTGACAATCATTAAAATTAAAATCGCATCTGATGATGATTTAGCAACGTATTCCACCGTTGGACGTAGTATGTACCTATCTTCAGCAGCCCACAACAGTCTGTGTTGGTGGTATTGCAGCCCAATCACACGACATATATGTCAAATCTCGGCTTTCATCTAACTGTCACGAGCTATCGACGCTCCACCTAGCCTAAAGGTGACCATTACCTTCATCAAAGGATCATCGGCTCTACGCCAAATAAAGACCCATCCGATACAAAACGCTTATTCTTTTTAGATCATAGCCGTAGATCATATCTGTCATAGAAACTCTAGGTAGAGATTTTTATATTACATTGCCTTACCGTGAGTATCCACATCTTGAACCCGTAAGGCTGCCATCAGACGGATTGCATCGCGGCAATCGCGCGTAGTCGATATATTGTACTGCTTGCAGTTATCTGCAATCGGATCTGACTTTTAGCAGTTGACGCCACGCGTCTAGGCCTGGAGTACAGTGTAAGATTTGATCTTTAAAGGTAGGCATGAACGTTAGGGTGTACCTGACAGGTTTGGCCTGCACAGTTATACCTGTCAGGTAAGCTTGTGTGGAAAGCTGCACAGTTGTGTAAAGATAGTTGTGTATACACCCTAGGTTATACCTGATAGGTTTGCCTGTACAGTTGAGTTTTACAGGTAAACCAGGGCGTATATGATGATCGCATAATATCAATGTGCGTTTGATGCGACTAATTACCTTTCCTTCCCTTCCCCTTTCCCTTCCTTTCCTAATTCCTTGACTAATTATGATCCTTGCACACTAATTGTATGCGGTTAGCGATAGATAGCGAGCGTCGACACTGCTACGACTGTAGCCGACCGCGTAAACTTGCAAGTCGCGACTGAACGAAGTCGGACGCGCATCTGCATGCAATTGCAATCAACTGCGCGTGGTTGCTGCGATGCAGTCCATCTGATGACGGTCTAAGCCATATTAGGTAGCGCGCATTTTTTTAAGACCTTGTCATGAGGCTGTGTAGAAAAGAATTGATGAAGTAGGTGTTCCAAACGGGGTAGCGTTAGATAGACTTTGCCAGTTTTCAGACCAGCTTTTTTATTTATTATTTCACTAAGCGGTAGTATCGATTCGAGTGGGTTTATTATTAAATCGTCAACAATACTACCTAAATAAAAATATTGTACGTAACTTTATGTTGTAGGTAGGTACTTACAACATTTTCCATTGAATTGTTCGGTTGGTGTAAATCATAAGAGAAGAGCGTATGTAGATAGATATCTATTTGAATACTTGAAAAAGATTACCAATAGTTTCGATTATAGGTAGGTACATTGTAAATAGAGCCAATCGTCATGAAATTTATTAGACATATTACGACTCTTATACATATACTTATTTGTGACTAAACGAATAAGAATATTCGTAGAATGCAAGAGAAGAAAGAACAAAGCTTTCGTTTTTTTTTATGTGGGAATCATCTAATGACTTTTCTCGCTCTAGGGTGGAGCGGTAGGGCGTGTCAAACTTATACTGACTAAAACCCTCTCTCTTCTTCTTCTTTGCCTTACTACCCATGCTAATGCTTTCACTAAGATGACATACGGCTCTTTGGATTTGTAAAAGTCAGAAATATTTTTATTTGGTGACAGGCATCTTCTCGTTCACACCTATCGACATACATTCAAGTCCAAACTCAGCAGAGCGGAGTCTTAAACCGTGACGCAACCGATCGAAGACAAAGAACTTTTCCCAATTTAAATTGCGACTCTTCAAACTTCCGAACGGTATATCAAGTCAGCACAATACACCCACCATGCCACCTACAGTTGGTTTATGCAAATCACCTTTGTCTATCGCTCAAAGTAGTTCACTTACTGCGATCACCGATCCAACCGGACCATGGGTAGCACTTAAAACTGCCGTTAAAAGGGGCACCGTTCAAAAGCGGAGTATAAATAACCCAACCAACAGCATTTACGTTAGCGACGATATTTTACGATATTCTTTCATTCCCATTTGCAAATTCAATCGAAATGTACAAAGCCATGTAGGTAGGTGCTTGTTTCAAAGGCTTTTGCAGAACTGCTGAAACTAGGTGTTGTGAATTTTAAATCGTAGTTGCGACGATGTTATTTTTCGTATTGAAACGACACTTGAGATCACTTTGGAGATCCATTTTGATTAAAACTGAAAAGCTGAAAGTTATCAGCTTTAATTGTAGGTACATAGTTTATCTTTTTATATTAATTAGTTATTAATATGACTGGCCTGTTGGTCTAGAGGTTAGTGGCCCTGACTGCTATGCCGGAGGTCGTGGTTTCGATTCCCTCCTAGGACAAATGTTTGTGTGATGAGCATGATCATTTGTGCTGTGTCTGAGTGTAATTTATCTATATAGTATGTATGTATTTGCTGCTTAGTTTGAGACTAGATGACGTTGTGTGATAGTTGTAAAAAAAAACCTTTTTTTGTTTACAGCTGTTGATACGTTGGCTAATTAATTGCAGCGCTTACCATCAGGTGGGATCACAGTCAAGCACTAGTTAATATCAATTAAAAAAAAAAAAACATATGTAAACTTTCAAAACTACCCTCAAAATACGGTCTAAGGAGTTTTAAAGATTTTATGAAAAAGTCACTGGCTAATGGCTAGTCTAATATACTTTATTACCAATTTGGAAAATGTTTGATGAAAAACTTTGGACATTTCAGAACCAGTGGATAACCATCAATTCCACTGTTCTCTACAACTGTCAAACATTGGTGTCATGTGCAGTAGTGGTCGTATTACCTAGTTTAGGAAATTGCTAAATTTGACTTTGCGGGCTGAAAATAGCCGTATCAATCACAAAACCAATAGGATTGCTGAACTAAATTTTAACTTTACTGTGCTTGATTTTTTATAAAAGAAAATTACTTTTTTTATTTTTAGATTGTACTGAATCTTAAAAAGTAGATAATATTTTCTAGAACACGATGTTCAGTTTCTGCGGCAGCGCACGCGTTTTTGGGCTAAAATATGTCCTCAAAAATAACTGAATTCTATACATACTTTTAAAACCCTTTTCACGTATGAACAAATTTTTCGAAATTAAACCCTTAAGGCATTAAGGGTTGAATTTCGAAAAATTTGTCATAAATTATTGTTTACATCTTAAAAATCACTTGTGAAAAAAAAACAGCGTTCAAGGTCAAAGGTTTGGGTCGAGCGTTGTTAATTCGCGCACCTATTGTCTTACTATTGTGCCTCTAATTACGACGATTGAAAGGTTAAGTAAGTCAAGCTTTCTATTTTTATTTACATATATCTACTAGCAGTCGCGACAGACGTTGTCTCGCCCAACAGCTAGCATTATGTCGAAAATAAAACTTAAAAGAACCCGAATGTAGCGCCAACTCGGTAGGTTCAACTGTGTCTTCAAACCATCCAGGGACCCACTTCCTTTCACTACTCAAATCGGTCAAGCCGTTTAGGAGGAGATAGGTGACAAACACACGGACGGAAGAATTATATATGTAAAGATATTGGAATAAATAAATGAACCATTTGCTTGGCAATAAAATGCGCGTCTCATACGTGGAAGTGATAAACTTTTATTTTCTTTTGTAGTCTGTGCGATAGAAGTATGCAGTGCGTGAATTATGGTGTATTTTAAACCATAGAGGCTAGAGTATAGATGGTGGCGACGGCAAAATGAAGCGTTTTGAATTTATGGCTAATACAAGCTTTTTGTAAACCTACGATAGAGTTCAAAGCAAGCTCGTTCAAAGTAAGATAATTTGTGATAGTTTTTAGGTTCATTTAAATAGTTTCTTTACATAAAACGCATTCATGTTTGTTACTGCATCACGTGTCGAAGTGATTACATTTAGAGTTTTATCATGTCTTGATTATCTCTTGGTTAACTTCTTGGAGATTGACCGAAGAAAAAAAAACTGTACGAGTAGCAGGCCATGAAGAGAAGTTTGCTAAGTGGTGTGATGGTAACGGTTGAATAGATGCTAATTTTTTATTGGGAATCTGTACATATACTCGTATTTTATATTGCAAAACCCTTTCCTAAAACCGGACACAATATCCTAAAAACAGTTTCCCATAAAATGCAACAATGATTTCAAAACGACAATCATCGTACGATGCTAGTATCGCATTCAGACGAAAACGTTTGATCGCAGCGTTTGTTGTGAAAGGGCCCGGATGAGTGGGTGTCGTAAAAACCGCCCCAAATGGGGTGAAAAGTGTCGACGTGCGCCTCATCCCGGGGCGGGATCGCAAGTGATGGGCCGTGTCGATATCGAACAGTCGACGAACATACTCGGGGCTTAAGTGAATGTTGGGGCTGTTCACGGTCAGTTGGTGATTAGGTGTAGAATGGAATGACACGACCTGCATGCTGGTTTAGACTATGTTTGTGGCACCTATCATATAGTGAAAATAGTTATACAATGTACTTATAAGGTGAGATATTGGTCAAACGCGAGCCTATCCATAATAAAAATTAATACCTAACTTAAGTACTGTAATGATACTTAAATTAACTTTTTAATTCTTGTGGTCCGTAAATCTGAAATCCCATAATTCATCATTTAGCTGTTTTTTAACGGAGTGACTTTAACGTTGGTAGGTCTCGTAATTCCTATTAGTTAATAAGGCTTTAAAATTGTTAAAATACTGTTGAAAATCTACTATCTTAGATATATGATTTAATAATAGTGCTCACATAATAAAAATATGTAAGAAATATGTAACCAAGCATTATATGTAACACATAAATGCTTTTTTATTTGTATTTAATCGAAACTAGAAGCAGGCACAGATAAAAAAATAACGCTGAATTAGAATTCATACTGATTCAATTTAAGTCGATAAAAAATTGACAGTAAAATTATCGTTACGTCCCCGAGGAAGCTCTAACGTCTAACCGGATGCTATCAGGCTCTTATTAGGCAGCTTATTTTATTAGCAGCTGTGGCTTTAAATCAGCTTGTCGGGAACAGGTAGTGGTAGGGCTAGCCAGCGTCACCACCCTCCCACACGTTCGGTAATAACTCTCCTTTCGTTTGATTCGTTTTCGAATAAAGATTAGTGTTTCGGGGTTTTTGAGATGCCGTTTTGTTAGTTTATCGATAGTTTGATTGAGTGTACTTTAAGGTGAAAGCGAAAGGCTAAACTCATATTTTTTAGTTTGATTGTGAGACACCTGTCAAAATGCATTGGATGACATTACTTGAAATGACGTCAAAGTCAAAACGAACGAATTTCGAAAGTTACGTTTATTAAGTAAACTAGCACTCTGCTAGCGGCTTCGTTTGCGAGAATATTTTGTTATAATTTTAATACTATATAAACCGTATTTTGAGGGTAGTTTTAAAAAGCTAATACTTTGTGTCGAGTTTCAAGTTTGTTAACCCAAGAAAAAAGCATCTCCCATACAATCTTTATAACCCCCTAAAGTGTTCTACTGGAGTTTATTCTGAAAATAAATAATGGAAACGTAATTGTTTACCTGGGTTACTATCAGTGCTAACTTTCAAGAATATTAGTACCTACACGGAATGAGATTTTGCATACAAACGAATTTCTCTCATTTTTGTTCCCTATAGTTTGAATTTTCAAAAACCCCTTATTAGGCCCCACGCTCACGGCGAATTTTTGAAGCGAAGCTGTAGCGCTTTCACGTCGATATTGTCGCGATGTTGTACATAGTGCGTTAGTAGCATGTTGGTATTTTTCTGTAGCGCCTAACGCGCGTTAGTAGTTAATTACTCGTCGTAGGCGAAGGGCCTTAGTGCTCATCTAAGTCATAAACGTTTATACCTAAATTTCATGTTCCCTGGCCCAGTAGTTTCGACTGTTGCGTTGATATGTCAGTCAGTCAGTTTCTCCTTAGGTATAGAAGACCTCTCGCCTATGTACCTCTCGGCCACTAGTGAAGTAAATTTTCCAGAAAATCCTCATTGGACACAACCTTAGATGCTTCAAAAACTCCCAACCTATGACGTCGCTCTTCATCTAAAACTCCGGAAGTAATCGTATTTGCCTGTCCGCTGTAGTTGTAGCACATAAACAAGATGAGTGGATTTACAACGTGATAAATAAATTCCCCTGTCAGGGCGAGACCTTGGTGCGAATTCTACGTCAGCATCGGCCAGGGTCGGGCTGATTGCCCCATCTGTCAGTACAAGACCGTAGGGCTGCAAATAAAATAAACAGGCAAATTATTGTCCCTTATTGATGGAAGGTGCGCTTCGGCAGAAACGTCAGAATGGGTATTGTTTATAGAAAGAATAAATAAATATTGTGAAGGGGCTGAGCTGTGATGGGATTTAAATAAGGTCTTCGGCGCAATTTGATTTTTAATACTATCCTACTATTTCACAATATTATATTAATATTATAAAGGCGAAAGCTTGTCTGTACGTTTGTTACTCTTTCACGTTCAAACGGCTGGACTGATTTGGTATACGACCATGTCCTGGATTATGACGGGAGTATGTTCCCTTCGGATAATTTCTGGCTGGTAGAAGCTAGTATCTAAACAGGAGGAAGTATAAATTCCACGTGGGCGAACCCCTGGCTAATAACGATGTAAAACTTGTTTGTTTTTAAATATTCAAAATGAGTACTACTCAATCGTGAAAATTTACTGTCACTGACTCAACAACAAAAACAACATTATTAGGGACTGGAATAATGCTAAGTTTTATCTCCGAATAATGCATAGACCAGTGGGGTTGGCCACGGCAAAAGGCTAGTATGGAAATATAGTTTTTATGGTACAGGATTCGATGAAAATAGTCGGTACAGCCATACGTACCTATTTGAGGGCATTGAATATGCATGTTACCGTAACTTCAATAGTTTTATTACCCTTTTAAAGTCCTTTCAGGCCTCATTGAAGTTTCTTTTGTGCTCATGCAACTGCACATAAATTTAACCACGGCACAGAAGCCATCAACATGCTTCTAAGCCATAACATTACGTGGCAGACGGAATCAGTTAAGTATTGTTCGACAAAACCTCTCTCTCCAAAGCGGAGCGATAAAATTACCTATTGTCGATGCACGTTGCAGTAAAGCCCACATTAAACTGAAAGCGATTCTAAATGCGTCGCGTAAAACGGAGCAATACGACAGCCAGCCGACCGCATTGTTTTTTTTAGGGTTCCCACGAACCCTGCAACGGCAATGTGAAACCCTCTGTCTGTAGCGTTTTGTTAAAGATAATTCAGGGGCATAAAATTGTAGTAAGAGAGATACTAAAAAATAGCTTCTGCCAGTGGCTTCGCCGGCGTGAATAGGTTTTTTCATACAAATCTTTGGACCCCTATTTCATCTTTTTAGAGGGTTAAGATTGGAAAATTCTTTATCATTCTTTCTTTTTATTACAAAAGTCGAAGGACTGGAACAGTTTGCCTGCTGCGGTCTTCCCGTCCGATTATAATTTGGATGTCTTCAAGTCTAGAGTATATGCTCTTAATAAATTCATGAGATTTTCATAGAAAAATATAAATATTCAAATTAGACTCGCTAAAATTACGAAGTCTATGCGAAGCAAGCGATTTAGTACAATAGCGGAGGTGAGCGAGGATCGGGCGGCGGGGGGGGCTTGATTCGCTTGCGTCGTGTCATACAGCCGTAGGTAGGTATAGCAAAATACAGAGTTGAAATGTGTTATATAGATCAAGGCGCATTACTTTGTGTAATTTATTTCATCACCACTGCTCCCAAAATGCTAAAAGAAACCGGCATATCCTAGAACCAAAAATTCAAAGACGTGCGACACTCACCAACCCGCACTGGGCTCGCGTTGTAAATTACGGCCCTTTCCCTCTCCTAGGGATGAGGCCGGAGTCCCAGCAGCGAGAACATTAGAAGGTTGATTATGCTATCCTATTAAAACTGTATTTTACCGGTACGGAACCTTCAAGTTTCACTGGCGACTCGACTTCATCGGTATTATTTACTTTATGGTTCTACGTGTAAACTGTTTCGATGTCTCGCGCTCGATGAGCATGTGCTCAGGATAATACCGGTCCCGAGAGATGTCTGTCTGCACTGCTTTATAACTTGCACTAAGTGCTTGAATTTTATGCTGAGTAGTGTATTTTACTGCGACTAGTATTCCGTAGTTACCATGTATTTTATAATGAGCACGTTGTCCGCACAATAGACAGTTGATGAGGCTGAAAGGTTTTGGAGTGGAGACTGCCTTCCAGAAGATGCAGCGTTGGAAGCTCTTCCACAAGATGGCTGATGACTTGGCGAGAGTTGCGGGAATCCGATGGATATGTGAGACGCACCGGACCGGTCATTTAGGAACTAGGCCTATGTACAACTGGACGTCTTTCGGTTGAAGGTATTTAATTTTTATGGTAGACTAGCTGCTCCCAGCGGCTTCGTCTGCGTGATGGCAGAAAATTATCCCAAGGGAACATACTTCTGGGATCAAAAGTATCCTATGTCCTGTTCCAGGACATGGTCTATCCGTGTACCAAGTGGAGATGCAACGCCGGGGTGAAAGTCCACTACCGCGACAGGTCGAGGTATGGCGGACAGAGCTCCGGCGGGATCTCACGGTAAAATGGCGTCAGCGACTATCGCAACCCAGTGCTGGGCACGCCACAATTATGGCGGTAAGTCCCCTCTTTGAGGCGTGGCTGGAAAGACCTCACGGCGTCCTTACCTTCCGCATGACGCAGGTCCTCACCGGACATGGCAAGTTCGGGAGGTTCCTGCATCGGATTCGAGCGGAAGAGACGCCCGGGTGCCGCCACTGTGCGGAACGCCCGGAGGACACGGTGGAGCACACAGTAGAGGTGTGCCCTGCTTGGGTGGAGCAACGCCGTGCCCTCGTGGGGGCGATCGGCGGCGGAGACCTCTCGCGCCGGGCCTTGGTTCAGGCCATGGTCCGGAGCGAGGAGGAGTGGCAGGCGGTCGCCTCCTTCTGCGAAGCAGTAATGCTAGCAAAGGAGGAGGCAGACCGCATCAGGCAACGGCGCCCCCGCCGCCGCCACCGGGATTCCGATCCCGATTTCCAGCCACCGTAGACGCGGGCTCGCGGACGGCGAGCCATGGGTAGCTCGCTGTACGATTGTCCGGTAACTGTCCGGACCGAGCCAAGGCGTCGACGGCGCGCACTGTTCCCGCGCGCCTCAAGGAGTTGTCAGCAACAGGCCCTTCTGGGTCGAAGCCTACCGGGGTCGGGGTTATCCGAAAGGAAACTAGAGCCCCGGTATGAAGGCTAGAAGGAACGGCGCGGGGTTTTTAGTCAGTAAGACTCTGACACTGTCTCCCGCTCCACCCAAGAGCGGGTTTCGTCAATGATGATTTTCCCCGTCGACAGAAAAAAAAAAAATCCGTGTACCAAGTTTCATCAAAATCGGTTTTGCCATTTAGGCGTGAAGACGTAACAAACAAATAAACAAACAAACTCACTTTCGCTTTTATAATATTAGTAAGGATACTAACACTTCTCCACTGTAAACTGTTTTTAATTTCTCGTAGCACCGGCCCGCGTAGCAACAAGTTTCGTAGCATAAGCTTTCGTAGCATTAGACTTCGTAGCACAAGGTTTCGTAGCACTAAACTTACAATGATGTTATTATGAATGAAACAATTTTATTCTCAGACGTAAAAGCTATAATTATGTTTGTTGCTAGTAAAACCTAAAAATACGTATATATTAGTACGATAAAACTAGGAAATAAATAAACCAGCAACAATGTTAGATGCGAGTGAGAGATACATGGAGGAATGTTTAGCTATTTTTATTATAAATGTGACGGATTTGTACCAAGTTCTTTAAAGTGCACCTATCTTGGGCTGCGCGAATACTTGAAGGAGTTACCGCCCTGGAACAGAAGGAGCAATATGAGAAACATAAGTTGATTTTAGTCACCAGAGTGGGATAAGTTGTGTGATGATTTTCCACCTCAAAAAGACCCAAAATTTGTTAAAATTTTATAGATTTTAGTATATCAACTAATTTGCAATTATTTGAGAAGATACTGTTTCCTGCTTAATTTATTATAGGTAATTTAGGCGAAGATGTTTTCCTGTCAGTGCTGAATGATTGTTCTAAAGTCAGTATCATGGCTCTGGAACGTAAAGGGTAACTGATGGAACAAAGGCAGGTGTTCCCCTGCCGCTGCTCGGATCCCGATTCTGATTTCCGCCCACCGTAGGCCTGGGCTTGTGGACAGTGAGCAATGGGTAGCTTCCCGTCCGACGACCGTTCAGCAACCGTCCGGACCGAGCCCAAGTAGTCGACGGCGCGCACTGTTCTTGCGCGCCTCAAGGAGTTGTCAGCAACAGCAGGGGCCCAGCTGGGTTGAAACCTGCTGAAGCCAAGGAAAATTCGACCCTGTTATGAAATGCAACGAAGGAACAGGAGTGGGTTCTTAGTCAGTAAAAGTCTGACAGTCTCACGCGATGTCATTACATAATTATCCCACCTAAAAAAAGCCGGGTAGTAAGTAAATACCTCACTCTACCCGGAGCGCTTGAGGTTATTTGATGATTCCAGATTTACCACCTCAAAAAAAAGTTATATTTTATGATATCCTGTTCAAAATAAGTTTTTACAGTAATAAAAGACTAAGTAAAATTACAAGAAACTTTTTTACGTTTCCTTAGAAGTTGGGGTCATCAAACAAGTGTTAGCATGCAATGAACTTGGCATAAATAAACTTTTCCCTTCTGTCGTTGTGATTGCGAGTTCCGAGTCGCCAAAATCATTATCTGTACCACAGCCGAAATAAAAAGTTTTTCATTAAAGTGAGTCGTGGTTTATTTTTGGGATAATGAAATTATCTTTGCTTCTAGCTAAGCGTGTGGGCCCGCGTGGTGAATTACAGCCCATTGCCTCTCCTGGAGAGGAGGCCCAACTGTGGGAACACTATAAGGCCGACTATGCTATGTTATAAGCGTGTTCTATTGTTCTTCGTTGCCAAATATTGGTCAGAAAAAGTATAGTTTGAGTGCATCGACACGGAAAGAAGAAGAATCGTGTTCTATCGTCGACCACATTATCGTTTACCATCAGGAGAGATCACAGTGAGATAGTGTTCAAATGCGAGACCTTCAATGATAAATAGTACAGTTTGATACAAGTGGAGAAAGTTTGACATTGCGATCAATGTGAAATTAACCAGAGTCGCAGGCAAGGGAGTTATGGAGCCGAGTGCTGCAGCGACAATTTCCTTGTGCAAACGATGTTTTTCAAGACAATTATAAAAAAAATATAAACGGGGGTTAACACATGGTTTTCTTGTGTGTAAATTTTATCTATATCTTTTCAGCCATTTGAACGTGAAGAAGCAACAAAAATACATACATACAGACTTTCGCCTTTATAATATTAGCGTGATTAGATTAGCATATTAGCATAAAAACTTGCATAATAATTAAATTCTTTAAAAAACGATATTTTTATTAATGTAGAGTAATTATTTATAGACATGGCCTTCATCTCATGTTTGCACGAAATCCTCCTGATAAAAAAACTGTCAAAATAAATTACTACATATTTTTTTCTAAATTATCCCTCATCCCTCCCTTCCAAGTTATCACATAAACTTGTGTCAATATCTCCTTTTAAAAATATATACGAGTATGATCAGAGCGGTTCTCAGCGGGACTCTAGCGTCAATTGCTGAATCCCATCCGGTTCCGGGCTGTCGGCAGTCAACCTCCGGTTCAGATTCATAACTCCGATGCTTAGAACATTGTCGGCAGCCATCTGTAAAATACGAGCGCACTCCACAAATATTTATGTTCCTAGTTTTCTTTGTTGGCGAATTATTAGGTGCATTGGCAGAGTAGCATATTCTTTTGTTTTTTATTTAATTTGGGGTGTTAGTATCTTTGTCTATTCGAAATAAATTCGGTGAAATGTTAGATGTTTAGCAATTTTTTTTGTTTTCTATAAATTTTGTAAAGTGCATAATGATAAGTGAGTTGTAGATTATGTTGAAAAATCTCTGAGGTTTACGAGTATAATCTAAAATCAAAATGTTACCTAATACTTTTTAATAAATCGTTCATTTGCGGCAAAGATGTCATAACTCTAAAATTGAAATTAATGACAAATCTACAATAATTTTACTGCATTAGATTAAAAAAAAAAATGGTTTCATATAGTTACAAATTTCGTTTTTTTTCGATGAACAGTGTTTCTTCAAAAAAAATGAGTTTTGTCAAATGATGCTTTTTGAATTGTCATTCTGGTCACAAATGAGCGATAATTATGTTACGTAATAATATACTATACTATATTAACCTTCATTGTTTTTTCGTTTTGTTGAGTAAAAATCATCGAAATGACATCCCTCGCCCTTGGGCGGAGCGTAATGTAGTGTTACTCTTACTGACTAACAAACCCACCTCGTTCTTTCTTGCCTTTCATAGGGGCCGAGCTACCTTTCGGAGCTAACCCTGGGCCCAGTAGGCTTCAACCCAGCTGGCCCCCTGCTGTTGCTGACTTGCTAGCAGGCCTAGCGCGAAAGATCGCCGCAGCCGATCGCCCCCACGAGGGCACGGCGATGCTCTGCCCAAGCGGGGCACAGCTCCACTGTGTGCTTCACCTTGTCCTCCGGGCATTCCGCACAGTGGCGACACCCGGGCGTAACTTTCGCACAAACCCAGTGCAGGCTCAGTTGCCCTTCGCGTTCAAGGACTGTGGTGGCTCTTTTGAACAATCCCAAATACTCGAAACAAAAATAACTTGTGCTGCAATTACTTAGAACCACTAAATAAAAATGGTTTTATTTTAGATTCACAGTTTTGTTTGATGAAATAAAAAACCAGTTCTTCAAATAAAAAATAAATAAAAATGTCCTCCTTAATTCACTTCATCTCATTTCTAACTTAGAAATTTATTTAAAAGTTTGTGAAATGTTCCTCCGAACATTTAGTTGAGGATACAGTAGAAAGCTGCCTACCTACTAAGTATTTGTTTTGAGGAAACAGGTAGCGAGCGCGCTTCAACTACTTAAAAGTTGTGTTGCAAATGAAGCGTTACAAAAATGAACGCTCCTTTGGGTCCTATTTGGAGCGCGGACTACCTAGTGGTTTTCGAAAGCGAATACTTGGCGAAAACGAAAAATTTCTATGAAGAACCTATATTTTTTGTTGAAATTGTTGTTGAGTTGTTGAATTGTTTTTACAATTTATCAACAAACCACCTACCTTTTTAAATCTTGAAACCTTTTGCCGACGGTCCTGAACCATAATTTACATACTCAGGAATTTTAAGATACAAGTTTTAATTTTAAATTCAAATGTAATCCGTTAATTTTATTTATAACTATTAATTTAATGTAATTCTATGATCCAATGTTGATTGGATTAAATAAATAAAAGAACATGGAATGAAAAAATAAGCACAGAAAATATTTCTGTCAATAAGCAGTCAGAAAATATCAACAGGTTTAGCGAGGGATAACAGTATAGCGAACAAGGAAAAGTGATTACGCGAGTGGCACCGTATAATCGCTACGCTAAGACGTTTCGAGAGGCACCCGCTAACCCCCGGATCGGCGACGCACCGGGCCCGATCCCTGAAGTCACTTTTAAGCCATTACTTACTTGCTTGTTTTCGATTTGTTTTTTCCTGCGAAAAAAGACAACGCGAAATACAAGCGAGACTAACTTTCGGGCAATCAGCAAGCTCAACTTCGGGAAGGGTTAAATCAAAGGGTTCCGCTTTTATGAAGACTTATTTCAGACTTACCTTGAAGTTGAAATTAGATTTAATCTGGCTCGAAGCTTTAGGATTGAATTTTGTAAACAATTTGGAATACCTCTACAACTTCCAGGCTTTGTTGGAATACCATTGGGAACTCGGGATCCGGTTGTTTAGAAATTCCTTTGAAATGAATTTGTACTCATATGAGGTCGAGTTTTGTAAATACGTAGGCCAGTTTATGTTCAATGGGCATAAAGTATATGTGATGTTTATTTAATTGAGTTTATTTGGCATTTGTTTAGGGTCAGAGCGAACGTTGTGTTTATTGACACATAGTCTACATGCTTAGGCAACTTTTTCGGTACAATAAAAAGCGTTTGCTTTTAAAGTAAAATGTTTTCAATGTTAAAATTAGAGGTTGACACAAGGTTAACCCGTATATTGTTACCTTGTGGGCTTTAATATGAATTTTATTAGTGGCTTACCAAACGTTTCGGACGTGTTTAATTAATACACCAGAACTGTACAAAAGCTGACCGGTGGTTTTACCAAATAAATACAGGATTGTTTATATTGAGTAAGCAGTGCGATCGTTGCTTATATCTATATCTACACTAATATTATAAAGAGATAAAGTTGGTTTTTATGGCTTTTTTTGTTTGTAGGAAAGTACTGGTCCGATTGGTAAATTTTTTTCATCGATAGAAAGCTGCTTGAGTGATATAGGCTACATTTTATGTGTGCGGGTGAAGCCGCGGGCAAAAGCTAGTCTATCACAAAATCATTTAATATACTCACTAACACTTCAATAACGTTTCTTAATCAATCAATTCAAACGACTAATTCACGTACCTATCAATTTCACATTTTTGCAGTTCCGAAGGAGGGCTTTTTTAATGGCTACCTTCAGATTGTAACAGCTGCTAATTGAATTTGAATGTCTCAAAAACTTATGCTGTCAACTTTTTTTAAAGTCTTGTGTTAAGAAGAAGGCGAGGCGACAAGGCGTCACGAAGAGGTCTGCGGAGCGGGGGCGGCCACAATAGTCCTGAGGCCGGATGTGTGGTTCCCTTTGTATCGGGGCTTTTAAGTTCTGACGCCGATCACTGACACCGACTGGAAAAAAGGAGGAAAAAGTTGACGGACTATAGCGTGACTAAAAGATTCATCTAAACCGTGGCATCTACGGTCGTTAAAATAAAAACTTTCTAAACATTGAATAAAAAAAAAAACTATATTCTTACTTAATTGTTTCTATGAAGAATTCGAATTTCGAATCTGCTAATCAGCCACCTCTCGAGCACCGATTGTACAACTTGAATGAACTTGAAAACATGCTCTCTTTGAATGCTTTAAGTTCCACAGTGCGTCATAAGTGTACTAATTACCGGTGATTAGCATTCAATAGGTTAATTGTCATACTGTACACAGGAGTGTTTGAAATTTATTCGGCCGAAAATGTTGGTCTCTATATCTTCGTTTTTCTTGGAAAAAGCCTGAATTTACTAAAAAACGCTTAATTACGTAATAATAAACCCCCAGAGCCGAGAGCATGTAGGCGTATGTTTTAAATTAATACGTCTTGTTAACAAAAAAATTAATATTGCTCAAGTGTCAATAAAGTAATTAAAAATAGTCTAAAGAAAAAGTATTAAGCACTAAATTACCATGAAAATAAAATAGTGACTCTCATACAGCTCTAGTATTCACTTGTAGATCATAAATTTGGTCTGAACACTAAACAGCTCTTAAGAGACGAGCGAATGAACACTGAGTATTCACTTTTAGCTTTAAACTTTACATGCTGTTCCTCAATACGGTCTGGTAACATGCTATTTTTTGACAGCGCCATTAATAGTGCCACCCTTTAGAAAGGGTAGAAAACTACAGTACATTGAGTTCCAAAAACCATGCGTTGAAATAAATTTTGGCAACAAATATTCCGCGATCCTCGTGTGTTGCCGCAAACTGTTCAAATATGAACAGAAAAATAGATAAAAAACTAATTCTAGTTTTATAATGTCGGTGTTTTTGCGGACGGTGCGGCAAAGGGCCGCGTGTGATCGTCCGCGTGAGCCGTGACGTACACTTTCATACCGCCACTATTTTTCCACGGCAGGTATGCTCTCCTTTGTGCTCGCTCGCCTCGGGACCACACTTCTTCCTTTCATTGTCCAGATCGCCGCTCGAGTAGGAAATCGATGACGTGTTCCGAATATAACGTGTTATTGAAAGGAACATCGCCTCGTTGCCTCGCACCATACTGCCGTTCTATTTTTATTCGCCCGCCAATAACATACAACTTTATATACATTTAGTGTGGTTCAATAAGCAGATACAAGAATTAATTTTATGCTAAAAGCTTTAAGATTATACGATTTACATAGAAACGACAGTATCAAAGAAATAACGTTTCCATTTCAAATTATGCTAATGTTAATAGAAATGCGTCCCCTTTTCGCAAACATCCTACAACGAAAGAAAATATGCTGACGAGAGCGCGGACACGCATCGAATGATTTCTGAACAACATTTTTTTGCAGGATAAAAACAGAGACGTAAAAGCTAATTACCCCTTCGGAGTCTTTACCGGTTCAAGTGTTCCGCCATCAAATCGCATGAATTGCTCGCATTTATGGAGGGAGGAGGGGGAGGGGAAAATGATGTGTTGAATTAAGCCAGCATTTTTTTTCTAAGTGGGCAGTAAACGGGCTGCTTTCACCCATACATATTGAAGTGTCGTATATTTTACGGTCCATCTCGCTCGAGGGCACTTCCACAGAAGCAATGCGAACATCCGTATCGAGTGGACAAAATTACCTTCATCCTGTTTTACACGTTGAATCGTCTTGTTTTAACATTAAACCATTTCTACTCATTTCGTAATAAAAGTTATAGAGCTTCGCTATAGAGCATTTATGTATTGAATTTTATTTCTTTGATAGATTGTGTTTGAAAAAGGAAACTGTTTTCATAATGAATTTTCTAGGAATTTTAACTTACCGCTGTAGTAAGGTTTCTCCTTGCAATCAACTTGTATAAATCAACTTGTCAATGGTTTAACTTTTCAAATTATTGGAAGATTGTATTTTTTTTTAACTTTGCCTAATACTAGGAATAACTCCTGTATCGTGGGTCACAAACATGTAAACTCACATACACAAGACACCCAGACCTGGAACATATATCTGTAGGCCATACAAATATTTGTCTCATGCGGAAATCGAAAACGCGACACGCAGCGCAGTAGCCAAACGCTCAACAATGGCGCCAACCGGTTTTTACTAACAATAACTTGAAGGCACGTCAAATTATTGTTAGTAAAAATAAAAATGTCTGTAAAAAAATTATCGATTTACAAATCATTTTAAATTCCGACATATAATACATTTTCATACTCAAATGTTATAATAACAAATTACATTAAAGTATTCCGGTTTTGTTGAAAATCATGTTTAAATGCATTTGCTAATCTACAAGATCTCAGTTTGTTTATGAAAACTCAAGCGTTCCTTTATTAATAAAACACAATAACTGTTACCCTTTATCATCGGATTAGAAACAATTGTTCCTCGACAGTTAGATCATCATTTTTGTTTAGCGTCCGTGTGAAGTAGCCTCAGACCGTGAATTTAAATTATACGAGAGAATTCATGAGACGGGACGTTTCTTCGGCGGACATGCAAACAATTAATTACCGGGAATATTAATGCCTCGCATTAGTCAGGGGTAGAGCCGTGTCAGCGGACCCTCGGACTCGCATCGCTGTCCGCAGCTTACCCACAAGCCTATACGCTGCCCACTGTAACTTGATCCAACATGGGAGCGCTGCTTTTGACAGCAAACGTCAACGAAACGTCAAACTAGGTACATTTGCATCTAGTACGTTATTTTCTCGTATACCAAGATAAAGTGGCCAGTGCCCAGTATTTAAATTGTCGGTAAATATTGCTGCAGTATATAACCTGATTAGATCCTTGTTGTGTGGAGCTGCGGTTCGACTAAGTTATAGAGCGCCTTTGTAAGGATTTTGTTGCCGATATTTGTATGATGGTTATGGCTGTATTGTTAGAATGGGTGGCTATTGTGTGCTTGGAGATATGCTAGCTTTTACGTGTAATATCACTGTTATAAAATTAAGATATTATGATTTTAATTTTATTGTTATTTAACAACTCGATATATTGAAATGGTTGCATTATAAGAAAACAGAAAACGGTTCAAATAGGATCTCTCTATTTGAATAATTTTCTGGCTTTTGTCTCCTGGTACATCTCTAAACTTAGGTATTGTAGGTTTATTGTGTCTATTTTTTACTTGCTCTGTAAGCGTATAGGTCTGTAATAATAACATGCGTCATGTTCAAGTTAATCTGTTCTCATATGTCCACCCTGTGCTCCGAGTTTTTTAGCCAAGTTTTTTTTCGGTGGGTAAAAATCATCCAAATGACATCCCTCGCCCTTGGGCGGAGCGGGAGATAGTGTCAGAATTTTATTTATTTTTCTGACTAAAAAACCCACCCGGTCCGTCGTCTTTTCATACAAGGGCCGAGCCTTCCTTTCAGAAGTGGCTCTTTGCCCCAGTAGTAGACTTCGATCCTGTTGGGCCTTTATGGTTGTTGACAACTCCTTGAGGCGCGCGGGGACAGTACACGCCGTCGACGACTTGGGCTCGGTCCAGACGGTTACCGGACGGTTGGACAGCGAGCTGCCCAACCCAAGCTACCCACTGCTCGCCGTCCGCAAGCCCGCGCCTACGGTGGCTGAAAATATTCCATACAATATTCCACAACTAGATACCAATCACACAACGCCTTCTAGTCCCAAGCTAAGTAGAGCTTATGTTATGAGTCCTAGACAACTGATAAACACACATATATTTCTACATACATACATATTATAGATAAATTACACCCAGACACAGAACAAATGATCGTGCTCAACACACAAACATTTATTATACATTATTTAGAATTATATAAGTATGTTTAACAGCGTCTAGTACCTACTCATACCACAAACTCTGCTTAGTTTGGGACTAGATGGCGCTGTGTGAAAGTTGTGGAATATTAAAAGAAAGATGTTAAAGTTCTTTGAACCACAGCGCTTGAGTGAGTGAGTTATTAAAATATTTTCTGACTACATTTAATTAAACAACTCAGTATTCAAGCTATCAAAATCAGTATTCAATCCTTTGAAACTTAGGAGCTTTGAATGTTATAGCGCTTGATAAAATTCATGGAATATTTAGAAGTCAATAAAATTGTTGATTACAACAGTTTGCCAATCAAAGGTTGTACGCACAAAGTGAGAGCCGCAAGGCATAGGGCTGTGCGTTCGAGTTATTAATATTGAAACTTTTTAGGGTTCCGTACCTCAAAAAAAGGAACCGTTGTATAGCAAACAGTATGCATATTTTTCTGTCGACAAGACCTTTATCAAATGCACACTTAATATTGCTTGAATACCACGATTATTCTTGAAACTAATACAGATAGTTTTACACAATATTTTGAACAGATATACATATAGGTGGGGTGGGGAGGGGGGGTTTGGTTGGAGTTATATTATGTTTAGTATCACTTTCTTTTCTGTCTGTCTGTCATAACTTTTTATCTCAAGAACGCGTGGAGGTATCGAGTTGAAATTAAAACCACTATACTCATGTCTGCAGTCCCTTCAAGCTGTGAAAAAATCAAACTTCTAAGTAAACGAAAAAAAAATGATACGGCCGTTAAAGTCGCAAATAACGTATATTTCGACACTCTAAAGGTCCCGTTGACTCAGAATCCTAAAATTTGACATAAAGCAAGGTCTTAAAGCACAGAAGAGCAAAAATAGGTTTTCTGTGATTAAAAAAAAAATGTCATTGAACTATTTATGTGTCTGTACTAATAAGAACCTACCTATATTTGTCTTCCAATACCTTCGCACCTTGTATCGCTCCCTTCATCGACTCGTAGTTCTGCAGACTGTAGCTGCTATGATAGCTGAAAGACGCCGGTCTCGCAAGCCATCGGAAAACCTTTTAATTAGGTACCAGCTTTTCATTCAAGTGTTTGACTATTTTATGTCTCTGAGTTTCCTTTGGCTTGTGATACCGTAAGATCCACAAATATTTCCGAAAGCTGTTTACCATATTCTTCAATAGACTAATTATTTTGTTTCAAAAGACCCCTATTGCAATTCAATCCTATTTTGAATTGCAATAGGGGAATTTTGTGGTAGTAAAACATTGCGCATATCTGTAATTAAATCCTCAACTTTTGCATAATTTGATTTCAATTGCAACTTGGCATGTTGAGGCCGCGTGATAGTAGAAAAATATCCCAAGGAAACGGGGATAAAAAGTATCTTCTGTGATATTCCAGGAAATAGCTTACCCGGGTACCAAGTCTCATCGAAGTCCATTCAGTAGTTTTTGCGTGACAGAGTAAGAAACATCCATACATACAATCTCGTTTAATGTTAATATACTTATTATAGACTAGCTTTTGCGGCTTCATCTGCGTACGTAAAATATAGCCTACGTCACTCAGGAATATAGCAACTTTCTATTGGTAATAGATATAATTTCAGCAATCGGAGCAGTGCTTTTAGAGATTACCTCCAACAAAAAAAAAAGAAAAAAAACTTTACATCTTTCTAATATTAGTATAGAAGTGTAGATATTTATGACAAAAAATTACTCATGATTTAGTTTTTATTTACTTAGAGTAATTCTAGAATTCATCATACCAATCAACCCTATAATAAAGTCATGAGACGTGTATTGCAAGAGGAACGATAAAAATACGGTTAAAAACTCACAGCAACTACGGCCAAACTCAGGAGGTAAAGAGCGAAAAGATTTTATTATTTTCGTGTCGAAAGCTGCGCTCTGAACTTTATTGAGATGAGGACGTAACTAATATTAAGAGTTTTATTAGATCCCGAACATTTGGCGGGTAACGATGCGGAAAATCTATGGTTAGTACTTATTTTTCCGTTAGCATATAGCATAATCAGCCTTTCAATGTTTAGGAGAGAATTTCTCTCGGAGAGGGAATGGGCCGTAATCCACCACGCGATCTCCGTTCCGGTTGGTGAATGTCACTTGTCTTCAATTTTTGGTTCTAGGACATGCCGGTTTCTTCACAATGTTTTTCTTCACCGTTTTGAGAGCAGTGGTGATGAAATAAATTACATAAAGTAATGCGCCTGGTTTGAAATCGCGACCTCTACAATTCGTAAGTTGGGGCTGTTACCACTCGGCCACCACTGCTCACTTTGGCGGATAACAACGTGGAAAATCTATGGTTAGTACTAATATTATAAAGGCAAAAGTTTTTAAGTGTATGTGTGTACGTTTATTACTTCTGCACGCTAGAACGTCTGAACGGATTTCAATGAAACTTGGTACACGGGTAGTCCATGTCCTGAAATAGCATAGGATTACTTTTTATTCAGCGAGTATATTCCATTGGGATAATTTTCTATTATCAGACTGGCAAAACCACTGGTAGTAGCTAGTATTGTTATTAAAACAGGCTTAAAAATAGTTTGGTGGGCATTATTGTACTTTTTATAATATTATATTGTTGCCACTGACCCTAAAATGGCTCACCAGTGACGCACATTGCTTCCTAATAAAGGACATGCAAGCCACCAGACATCAGTGTGCGCTTCTGCGAACATGGTCGAGGCACTGCAGAACCGTGGTAGCCCCAGCAACACCTAAACGCGTTATTGTAATGAATACGTAAGGAACTATATGCTTCCAGTGTGTAGTTAACCCACAGGCGGCACGTCTAAAGTAATTTGCGAACCTGTGGGCCAACATATTACTTCGAACAGCCAACGCCCTACGTGCTCTCTCAATGTCTGTGTTGTCTCAAAGGTCTTCGGAAACCCAGTGGCCTAGATATTTAAACTGAGTGAATCTGTTTAAAACGTTACCAGCTAAGTTGACTGAGGTTACAGTCACTTAATTTTTACCACTCCCTTTAAAAACTGTCAGTTCAGTTTTCTTGGCATTGTATCTGAGTCCATGGGACTCCGCATAAGTCTCACACAATCAAACAAACTTTCGCAATCGATGGACTCAGCAGTACCATGTCACCTGCGTGCTGGTATTGTTGTCCGTCATTTACTAACAACAAGTTGTATTTACTCTATATATATGTTAGTCTGTAAGGTATATATCTATGGGCCAAGATGCCTAATAATAAATGATTTATTATTATAATTATAGCAGCCGACGTTGGCATTGCTGAGCACACCGATCTTTGCACTGCAAACTCTTACCGGACGCGTGCTGTTACCCTGGCTGACTCTAATGCCTATTGTGTAGACACTTGAGATACAAGACTATAAAAAATTTACATTACAATATTCACTAAAAAACCATTTGTGAATAATTAAAATAGGTACTGAATTTTACTCGAAAAAATGCCGCTAAAAACATCTATTTTAGAAGGCGTTATGAATATTCATGTTAAGATACTGGTCGCTATTGTCACTTGAAGGCTGACTTTGATAGTCAAGTTGTTACGTGTAGATATCAATCTTACCAAGGAGTATCATGGTATCCAGTTACCCGGTTGTTCAGGGCAGGCAGGCAGTCGCTTTTTGTCAAATATTGGTAACTATGTACTCACTTATAATATCCGGATAGATAGGAGACTAACCAAAACAAAAGGCTAAGTTAGGTAATATTTTAATTTTACATGTGGATGGATGAAGAGGCAGAAGGAGGCCAAAGAAAAGATGAATAAAAAGGGAGTTAGTGATAGCGTGACGGGTGATAGGAGAGAATGGAAGAAAAAAACGTGTTGCGCCGACCCCAAATAACACTGGACAAGGGCTTTCTACCCTTGATGATGATGAGGTATTATTTTCCTTTTAAAGAGTTTTAAGAGAATCAAGGCGTAATGAGTGAGATGTTCATAAACCAGTCCGTTTCGTTTTTTTTTTATTTCTATTATCCGAGCAAACGCCTCTAACACCCAGTTACATTATTCTACTGCTATTCAAACACTCAAATGTCTCAATCAGTCACCGAAGGCAGATGCCGCACTGACCGTATTCGGTTTAACCGAATTGCTTCACAAAATTGGGCTGTTTACATAAAATAGCTCACCGTCTTATTACGACCGTATTCGTTTCTACTTGTCGGTTTATCCGATCCGACAACTGCATTCAGTCGACTTGTGTACACTTGTGTTGAGAGCATCATGAACGATGAGTGGAACGTTTTATCGCGTTCTGTCACTGGCTCACAAATAAATTTTGTCGTGTATTCGACTACGGGCTGTAGTCGAATACGGTTTACCGAAAATCCATTTACACCAGTCGGTGACCGAATACGGACTACAACGAACTAATTTATTTTGTTTATTTACTAGCTGCTCCCAGCGGCTTCGCCCGCGTGACAGCAGAAAATTATCCCAAGGGAACATACTTTCGAGATCCTATGTCCAGGACGTGGTCTATCCATCTTTTTTCATTCATCAATCATTATCTTTTTAATTTAACTTTTTATTTTTTTATTATTTTATTTTTCTTTTTAACTTGCGTTTCCAAGCGACCTACAATCAACAACGGTTACGATGCATTTATCTATCACCTATCAACAATGTAAACAAGCGAAGTATCTATAAGCCTTGCATATACTATGTCAACTTTTGAAACTACCTACAGTTCTCGTAAGGTGACTGATGAACAATATTTAATGTATACCCGCTATATCTAACGATTGTAACGTCTTTCTTTGATTTGTTACATTGAATTAATTGATTATTTGTTAAATTGTTAGTGCCACTAGTCTAACGTATGAACTAATATAAACCGCGGCCGATGAATACTGTTTCACCGTAATACAGTTTATACTAGTACGGGGAACAGGGTGAATCAGTTCTGTGTGAGCTAACAATATGATTTAGCTAGTGAAGCCGTTTGTGATTTCGAATTGTTGTCTTCAGTGTTGTTGGCTGTGTAAGTACGCAAATAAATGTCTTTTTTTTTTTTTTTTTTTATCCGTGTACCAAGTTTCATCAAAATCGGTTTTGCCATTTAGGCGTGAAGACGTAACAAACAAACTCATTTTCGCTTTTATAATATTAGTAAGAATTTCATAGCTTCAGACAACAATATGGTCCATTTTACTGTAGTAAAATTCCTTATAACTAGTGTCAAAAACAAGAATACAGACATACAGTGAAGGGCGTATAAGTACATTTTTAAAATAATTTATTAGTTTTTTTTTTTTAATTAATTTACATAATTTAAAATTCAATATAGATTCCTGAACGGGTGAAGGCTTAGTTAATTTTGGGCCATGTCTGTCTGTCCTTTGCTTTTGTGATCCAACTTCCCCTTTTTGTTATTATTTTAACCTAATTTCCTCTCGGTCTACCTCTTTTCCTCTTTCTTCCTCTACTCCATATATGTACATGCAATTTCAGTACTATGTAAATAAGTGAACAGGAACATTATTGCCTGTATAGGAGGAAAAATAAATAAAGAAAAGTCCACCACGGTTCACAGCTTTATCCTTAAGACGATCAGTGTTTAATGACGACAAGGAACATTCTGGACGATATAAGGGTGTTAGTACATCATTGGCAAACGTCGAGGGCGTGTGGTGGCGGGCTTGATAACGTGTGTGTAAGCCGATAAAATACACTTATTGCTGCGATGCCTCGTTATTTGTAATTACTACTGTGTGTATCTTGTTATGTTTCTATAGTGCTTTTACTTTTTTTGTTATATTGAGCTCTTGTCTTATTTACTTATCTTTATATATATGATTCTGTTGTATGTGTGTTAGTCATCTAATTTCTCCTAAATGGCTTGACCAGTTTGGAAGAAACTTTGTGTGTATATTTGAGTGGATCTTTAGGTGGCTTAGTTAGATTTACAATTGAACCCGGTATGTGGTGCAGACTAGTTTATTTTGATTTGTCAGTTTCAATCAAAATCCAATTCTGATGAACTCCTCAAGTATTATAGGCATATAAGCAGTGATTAAAATGATAATGTAATATATTATTGTATGTAATTTATTTATCTATAATATGTATGTATTTCGAAATATATAAGTATGTTTATCAATTGTCTAGTACCCATAACACAAGCTCTACTTAGCTTGGAGCTAGACGGCGTTGTGTGATAGTTGTGGATAAATTATATTTATTTTGCAAATAGGTTTTCTAAAACACTTTTACCCGTCAACTTTTTCGTCAATTTAAATCTAGATGAAGCCGGTATTTCCTAGCCTCCTATTTTTAATGAAATATCAAAATCGAGTTGTCAGATTTTGATATTTCATTAAAAGACAAGTATAGGTCCCACTCGATGAAGTCGAACTTCACCAATACCCAGATATCTAGATTTAGATAGTTAAGCAACTATGACGAAACAGATGTAAATAAATGGTTCAGATGAAAATGGTACCATCGAACTGATCTGGTGACGAAACCGGAAGGTAGGCATGGAACTCCGTAATAAACGTATCCTAGTGTCCATGTATCCTAGCCGTTTTTCGGCTTATTGGAATCGTCATACCATGCACTCTGTTACAAATAGATAAATTACCTATACCTATAGGTATGTTACTATGAAACTTGCATAATATTTGTTTAGCTTTGTGCCAGTATACACAACTGAAAAGTGTAAAAAAAAAAATGTGCAAAAAAGCTTCAATTTCGGAATTCAATATTAATAGAAACATTGAGTTTCAACGTGTTTTCATAAGGAAGCCGATTGTATATTTTTCGCATTTGTGTTGGTAACATCACCAACTGAATTTTTTTTCATATTCTATTAACACATTTCTCAATGAACTATTCAATAGTGCAACCCATTATTATTACCCGTTAATGGCTACATTGGTTACAGGCTGAGGGATTAGGCGTTAAATTTAGATGACCATCAATCTAAGCAGTCAGTCGAAGAGGATTTGTCCTGTAATCACTCAAATTATCTATGGATAAGGCATGTTAACATGTAATAGCTGTTATTAATATCCTTCGCTAAACTTAAATTTCAGTATATACGGACAGATTTACCATAAACACTACGGGGTTTAACGATATTTTTTTACTGGTTAGAAATGAAAGGTATATACTGTATATCCCTCATTTCTGAATTACGAATTTGATGTTGAATAGGTATTTGTTATTCCCTAAGGCTCGAATTACCAGTAAAAAATTATCGATAAACCCCGTAGTGTTTATGGTCAATTCGTAGATTGACCACAGAATTAAATATGATTACCGTACAAGACAGTCAGTGGACTGCTTGGCCTGTTAGAGTTTAAGTTTGCTATCATGGTGAAAGGATTTGCCAATTGACCGAAGTCGATTGCCCAGGATGCGCCGGACGAACTGAAGATTTCCGTGGCGAAATATTGGACTTAATTAGTTTTGTAATCGACACGCTAAGAAGAAGACTGTACAAGAAACACAGTGTTTATAATACATAATTAAAAGAATATAATTTTAAAGAAAAAAAAATGTTATATGTATTGTTGCGATTATGATTGAATAAACATTACGTATTCGATTTGTTTTTTTTTCTTTCTTTACAATTTAGTATAGATACAGTTTAGTTTACTTTTAGCTAACTCTACTTATTTGGAGCGCGATAAAATCAATGTATGAACGTTAAAATGATGAGAACAATGTGTTTTGGAGTGTAGGTTACACTGCGCATAAATCAGGTAAAATAGTAATGAAATTTATTGGATTGAGACATAGGTAGTGGGCGCCTCTGGACATAAAACTCTATGGTAATGTTTATTAAAAAGTTTATCTGCACAGTCAGTAAAGAAAGAAAGAAGAAAGAAATTTCACTTTTAGTAGTAATTTCACTTTTACAATAATCAATTAAATAGCACTATCTTCTTTTCTCTCAACTGTGATATTAATATGTACATATAGCATAGCCTTATAATGTTCTGTTGGGACTCAGGCCTCTTCTCGACGAGAGGGAATGGGCCTTAATCCACCACGTGGGCCCAGTGCGGGTTAGTGGATGTCACATGTCTTCGAATTTTTTGTGTCTATGACATGCCGGTTTCCTCACGATGTTTTCCTTCACCGTTTTGAGAGCAGTGGCGATGATAAAAAACACAAAGTAATGCGCCTGGCTGGGTTTGAACCAGCGACCTACAACTCGTACGTCGGGTCGTTACCACTCGGCCACCACTGCTCTCACTTACTACTATCATGAATTAAATCAGGCTCATTACAATTCTCAGTCCATAAAGACCGGTCAAGACGTCGGGGCGTGGTTGAATTGCTTTATAAATGTCTGTGGGTCCATCCCGCGAGCCCTCTCGAGCAGGTCTGACCGCGGCTTAAACGTTCCCCCAATAAAATGTCTGGACTGGCCATCTGCGAATGTTTCAATTTAGAATTTAGAATTTGTGACTTTTGTTTGTTACCAGTTATAATGAAAATGTTAAAATATGTAAAGGTAATAGGGATAGGTTATAGTTTTATAAATAAAAAAATAGAATTTTAAAAGTAAGAATTATTGCAGGTCGTAGCGTCCATTAGGAGCCACTGCACAGCTGGGTTCGGAAGCAACACCACCCTTCAGTAGCCCGGGTGACCCGGTGACCATGTATTTATGTCGCCAACCAGGTACTATAACTGCCTTATAACTTTGTGATTTTTCATAAAACAGTTTTGGAATTTCGTACATAGCCGTTACTATGTGATTCTATGTGGTCTATGTTCCGACTAGAATCAATCAATCAATCAATCAACTCAGCATATTGGAGTTCTCTGCCACAGTGACCAGCAACGCAAACGGGTTGGTGACCGCAGGCCCGAATAGAATCATCGTTATTCAGATTCACATACTATATCCTTCAAAAACCTAATTTTTGAGTTATTTCTATTTATAATAAAGCGGTATATTTTACTGTAAATTTTAAATATTACACTTAACAATCAGATTAAGCAACGACAAATAAATCAGGAAATGTAGAATAATTTTCAGTGCACAAAAGTAGGTTGTATAAAATTTATTTAAAACTGAATAAATTATAATATCACTGCATGCTGTTGGAAAATTTATTTAAAATGGAAGTGATGCATGGCGGACAGAATATTATAGTACATTATCTCTTATTCTCACAATAAAAAAGAAAACGGTTCAGGAGTAAAAAGTTATTGTGGAATCTTAGTGGAATTTATTTTAAGAGCGTTCACTCAAAATTACGCTCTATTTGGCCGAAAAACCATGATTTTCAAACTTATGTTTATTTATATCCATGAATGATTTATTGTATAAATATGTAATTTACCAATAACAATAAGAAATATTCTTGCCTAAATAGTTAGATAGAATTTTATCTAAATTAATAGCATGTTCTGTACTATAAATAGAGATTTTTCAATTTTGCTTTTCTAGTCATTTTCGAAGCTTGAAAACGTCTAAAGTTCTAATCGAATTAATAAACAAAAAATGTAAACCAGTAGCTAGAATCCTTAGCAAAATAATTATAGAGAAACCTTTTTGGATTTACTTTACTAAGTAATTAAGAAAAATAAATTAAAAACTAAAATCAAATTATTAAGATGTCATGGGTAAATAAGATGATAATTTGTACTAATATATTATTCCTTTTATCATTAAAATGATAGCTTATTTTACAAACAGTTACTTTAAAATATGCAATTTAAAATTTGAATTAAAATAGCTTTGTCATTTTCTAGTAAATATCACAAATCTCGGCGCGCGAGCATGATCATGATTGTACTACTGACTGATCGATAACGTAAATATAAATTAACGCAATTTATTTTTAACAATTCCAATTTCTGTGTAATTTAATTTATCTAACATAATTTTATTGTAATTGGAAAACATACTGTTAACTTACTTCGTAGTAAGTAACTAAAAATGAGTCTATTATTAATTAAAATAAACTCTAAAAAATTTTTTTTTAAGAAAAATGAAAACTTCTTAAAATGTGACGCTACGAATTACAATAGGTATATTTTAGCGTCGAAAGTCAGTGTTTTAACTATTGTTTTTATCGACTTTTACATACTAGACGATTTATTCATATTGGACTATAAAATCTTGAATAGTAACAGTAGATACTAAAACTATATTAATAGTGAAAATGTTGCCATTAGCCCAATCGTGGTTATCGGGTTACCAATTTATGCACTGAAACGAATTTGATTAGTTACCTGTTGTATCTAAACATTTATTTAAATTCAATTCGATTGTATTTACATTCTATGTATCTAGGTATCTACATAGGTTACATCTATATAGGTTTTGTTGTGTGAGGAAGCCTGTCCTAGAACCAAAAATTCGAAGACATGTGACATCTACTAACTCGCACTGGGCCCGCGTGGTGGACTCCTAGAGAGGTCTGAGGACCAGTAGTGGGAACATTAAAAAGGCTGATGATGATGATGATGATGGATTTTGTTAAAAACAGCAATTACAAGTTAAAAAATTGGAGCGATTTTAAGACTACCTAAATATACTGCAAGAAATGGATTGTTAGTCACCTTAAGGTTGATCAAGAACGGGTAAGCCATAATAACGGTGGTAAGTCTCCTTCTTTGCGGAGTGGCTTGACCGGCAATACGGCGTCCTCACCTTCCCAGGACGCATCTTCACATGACGCAGGTTCTCATCAGACATGGCAAGTTCGGGAGGTTACTGCATCGGATTCAGGTACAAGAAACGCGTGGGAGTTACCTTAGCCATAGGTGACCCGCTTGGGTGGTTTTTTTTTTGTCGACGGGGAAAATCATCTTATGATAAAACCCGCTCTTGGGTGGAGCGGGAGATAGTGTCAGACTCTTACTGACTAAAAATCCCGCGCCGTTCCTTCTAGCCTTCATACCGGGGCACGAGCTCCCTTTCGGACAACCCTGTCCCCAGTAGGCTTCGACCCAGCTGGACCCCTCCTGCTGCTGACAACTCCTTGAGGCACGCGGGAACAGTGCGCGCCGTCAACGTATTCGCGAAGGCAATCGGCGCCAGTAACTTCTCGCACCGGGGCCTGGTGCGCGCTACGGTCTGGAGCGAGTTCCTCTCCGAAGCAGTAATATTAGCGAAGGAAGAGGCCGCACACGTAGGGGAACGAACTTCCTCCCACCCCAGTCGCATAGATTCCGACCCCGACTACCAGCCATGGTAGACGTGGGCTGGCGGACGTCGAGCTATGGATAGCCCGCCGTCTTGCCGTCCGGTAATCGACCGGACCGAGCCCAGTTGTCAACAGCGCGTAGTAATCCACGCGGTCCTCAAGGAGATGTCAGTAAACCATAGGGCCTAGCAGGGCCATTGCTCGCTAGATTTGCGGAGATTTTCTGAAGAGCAAACCCGTAGTCCTTGAACACAAAGGGTTACTGAAAGATACAGGTGTGGCATTACAGTTTTGAAATTTTGTACATAGATTCTTTACGTAAAATACTAGATAGGTGTTTCAGGTTTCGCATATAATAAAAATAAGAATAGAATAGAATAAACTTTATTGTACACCAAAATAGTAACAATGTCACAGAAACTTAAATCTATGGGTACAATGGCGGTCTTATCGCTGACAGCGATATCTTCCAGACAACCTTGGGATGGAATATAAGAACTTAAACTAAAAAATGGGGTAGTCTGCGGTGTACTGCAAGCAAAATTAACCAACAAAATGAATTAAGGAAAATAAAATAATAATATTTAATAGGTTGGTTTAATAGGTTGTATAGATAGTATTATTATTATGTTATATGTACGGATTTCTTCAACAATATCTGTGTCGCTTATAATAATAAAATTTCCAATTTGACTTACCTAGTCAGAAAGTTAGAGCTAGCAAAGCCAGTCACAGGACATACATAAGTCTATGTATTTAGTTGCTTGTGGTCGGGTTCTGTTCAAGCTGTGTTTAGAACCATTAAGCTCCTCTCTGTATCTTTTACACTAACCGAATTGCTCCACTATTATTACAGTATGGACTGTAGAGTAATTTATTTTCACAATAGTCTGATTTCAAGAAAATCAGTCTAACAGAATTCCGATTTTTATCCATATACGCATTTTTATTCATGACATAGGCTATAATTTATGTCCGCGACTTCGTCCGCGTACATAAATTATAGCCTATGTCATTCAGGATTAAACTACTTTCTAACGGTGAAAAATTTTAGCTATCGGACCAGTAGTTCCAGAGAATAACCCCTACAAACATAAAAACAAACTTTACCTCTTTATTATATTAATTTAGATGTAGATATCGTATCGGTGATGCTATTTTCCTGGGATAGGAAAATATCTTCAGCACTGAAAACCTCGTAAGCATATTTTGTTCAAATAAATAATTAACAAGCTTATAATGAAAATATTTTATACCTATGTAATTAACACACGACAAGACGAATCATACGAGCCCAAACTCGATGGGGTTGTGTCGTTTAAGTTGTTTAACTACTAAGTTCCTATAGCAACCTTCCGGTTTCGTCATCAGATCAGCTCCTTGTCATAATAATTTTGCATTGTCATCTGATTGACAAGATTTGATTACAGAGAAAAATCGGGACAGGTGAAACTAAATTAAACGCTTGTAAAAATTTAACAAATTAAAGGACCAATCTCGTTCACAATTTTTTTCTCAGAAGATAGTTTTGTTCCTCTTGTAAACTTTTGCGAATAATTGTTCTCATAAGGCTTTCACTGCCAAGCGACATTATGAAAATGTTTTGCAAATACACTTCTGTTCAGTAAAACTAAAAATTCAATATCAATACTGACATTATAAAAGCGAAAGTAACTCGATCTGTCTGTCACCGTTCCAAGTCTTAACGACTGAACCGCATTGGATGAAACTTGACAAACAGATAGACCATATCTTGATTTCAGAAATGGGATTGTTATCTATTCTTGTCATAATTTACGCATTTTATGCGGGCAAAACCGCTGTCCAAAGCTGGTTCTGTATAAAGTATGGTTTTTCCATTAAAACTTTAAAATTAGGTAAGTTTGAAGCTTTTAAAATCAGGGAAGGGGAAACATTCAACAGAAACAGGATGCACTAACTGACATGTGACGTCATTACTATTATGGTTACTGGCGTACAAAACAGATAACGAGATGTTTTCCACTATACTCTACTCTCCCATGAACTAATATTTGATACTAATTGGTGCTACATTCAACGATCAATTTTGAAGTTGTAATCAGGAATGGATTTATTTTGAGTGTTGTCCAGTAAAAAATATTGTATAAAAATAGACATAGAAAAGACGTATTGAAATGTGTGTGTGTGTGTAACACGCGGTTTCGGCAGAGGAGCGGGTTTCTATTAGCCATTCATAATTGGAGTAATCGTGACGTGCCCTGTGATCCCGCCGGCCCGGAATATGGACCATAGTCCGTGACCGTTGCCATTTCTCCGCAGCCGCCGCGCTTTGAGTCACAGCTTCAATTTCAAACGTTTGATGTGTTTAATTACTTTGTTTGTTCTTGTTCAGCCTCCGATGCTTGCTGCGGTCGCCCTAAGTCGAAAACGTTTCCAAAACTGTTAGCATTTGCAAATTAAACGTTACCCACGTCAAAGTGAGCGAATAGTTTTATGCTCACAACGAAATAATTAAAGCTTTACCGCTGAAGAGGTAAGTGTCAGATGCCGATATTTCAGTGATTAATTGGTAATCAACCTATTGCCCCTTTGTCTTAAAATGAGGAGGGGGTGCAACCTACATGGTTGCCCCCCCCCTCCCTCCACACCCGTTAAGCACTTGACGTAGATCTCAGTATACAGGGTGAACTTTTCAAATGAGCGTGGATGGTCAAATCTGAAACTACGAGGTTAAGCGAAAAGTACTCAAAGGAATCTTGGATCTGATATTAATGATTACTGCATGCTTGACTGGATTTTGAAAATACAATATTTTTAGGTAAATATGGAACATATTGATTTAAAATAAAATCATACTACGTTATACCATTCTATCATTGTTAAATGTCATTACTTCCAAGAATTTGATACTTAGGTATTGGCACTACTACACTACTGTTTGGTGCAATAATGCGGTAAGTTTTTTTTGTGTTTAATTATGATAATTGACTTTTCAAAAATCCAATGATGTAGTTTTAGTTTTCATCAAAATCGGGTTCGTGATTCTTTTGAGTCTTTTTAGTAGGTATTCCTCTTTGTTTCTGATCTCGCCAACTTGAAAAAATCACCATGTATTACACTTTTCGGACTTAATAAAAAAAACATAGCGTCCGAAAAAAGTCAGGTGAGAGATAAAAGTGATAAGGGAGGGTGTAGGCAGTGACTGTTTTCACAACTTCTCTTCACCTTTTATTTACTTCTTACGCCTTAGATAGCAATAAAAAAATTGTGTAGTAAGGGGAGAGGTATTAGTGACATTGGTAATTTGTTGGTATTTTTTTTAAACACAGTACCATATAGTGTCCTACGCATAATATATGTTACTTGTATAAAGATATTTATCCTCCTCACGCTTGTAACAACTCGCTAGCTCTGTCTCATGAATGTGCTTGCTTGGTACTGTGTGATATTCAGTTTTTTTTTTAAATCCCTGATTTACCTATATCAATAATACACCTTTATCCTACATAATAGGCAAAACACTCAACTGTTGAGTTTTAGGCGATTTTGTTATAATTCATTGCAGCATAGGTATATTTCGACTCCCAAAAGTTGAGCGACAGGACGCAGTCCTGTTCGACACTTCTGAAGAGTACACACTTATTTAGTAAATTATCACAGTAACGGTTAATTTTAAAGTAACGTTGGGCCGGGTGTTCCACAAGGTCGAGCCTTGGGTCCACAATATATCTTGTGGGCAGGCAACCGCGATTTGACTGACGGCGCAGTCTGAAAGGACATTTATCAGTCTCACTAGCGGGTTACACTAAACCAAACAACAATGAATTCTCATTGACAAATTGTCTTGGCATTTCTTGTTCTACGGTCCTTCTTTTGACTAATAGACGCTTAAGACTTAGGTGGGGTTAGCTTGTGTTTGGTTACTGTGTAGTGCATAGATAAAATACTCCATCCTAATGGCCACACTTTAATAATATCTATAATGAGCGTCTCGTATACAGCTCAGTGGCGTAATTAGGTTTAATTTTCAGCGGGGGCCTGACCCGTGACATGCCTGATTTTTTTGTGAAGTTGTCAGTATTTGGCGACCATCACAGTATTCAAATAGGTAGCCTACACGCTCCTCTTCCCCTATTTACGCCTATGATACTGCTTCATCTTTATATGCTTACTAGCCGAATGTTACTAAACTTACTAGTAGAAAGAAATGACGGTCCTGCCCGAAAGCTGAATTATGTCAGAAAAAAAATTAAGAACCCGTTTGCAGCACCATCCGCTGAGCTTAATTTTATTTTCAAACTGTCCAGAGAATCACTCAAAGTTCATCAAAATCGGTCAAGCTATTTAGGAGGAGTTAGATGACAAACACACGTACGTACGTAACACACGTACGTGACACGCACGTACACGTTGTAAAACACTGGCAACCTTTCAAAACTATGTTACTAACATCATAAACAACAACTTTTGTTCTATGACTGATAATTTCATTCATTCAAGATGACTCATCATTTACCAAAAGAACTTCACAAATATAACAAAAGAAATTAAAAGCGCTCACTCCACCAAAAGTCCAGCATTGAATTTACGAAACCTAAGTGGCTAACACAGTGTTGTATCGTGTAGCAAGTCGAGGACGTCCCAGTCCTCCGCGACGCCGCCCGGCGTCCTCCAACCGGACCTTAGCCACAATCGCTGAATGTAAGCCACTTATGAAAATTAATGTAAAGCGAGGATAAACCAAAGCCTATTTTCTGCGCGAAGTAAAGCGGGCGGTTACAAATTGCTTTGGGCAAAGCGTAAATTTTAATTTTATCTCTAATACCCAAATGAGTACCGTGACTCGACATAATAAATGTACTCTTCCCACGTTAGCTGCGGTCGATTCGTGCCGCGTTTGTCTGCACAACGCGTTAACACATAGCCCGCTTGTGAATCACATGCCGAATCGCCTACTGTGCCCATAATTATGTGAATTGCATGGATTTGTGTGCGGTGTGAGCAGAAAGCTAAGCAATGTATAATGTACCTACCTACCATCATTGGGACAGATACTGTATTATTTTGGTTGTTTGTTTGTGTTGTTCTATTCATTTAATTCAATTGAAAACCTTTTTATTTCACATAAGCCTACAAAACTTATAAAACGTCAGAAGCCAATGTAGGGTTCTAATTGGTCGTTTTTTATGGAGAAGAACCGGCAAGAAACACCACGGTTACTTTAATTTTTTTTATTGATTTTAGAATATTTCCATATTACAATATTAATAGGTATGTGGGGACAGTGCAGACCAGTCAATATTATACCCAGAAGCACAATAAAAAATAACAACAATAAATTAGTGGGTCAAAATAGAAAGTAATCTATGATTCGGCGGATTCATAGATTACTTTCTATTTTGAGTCTACGGTGTTATCACAGTCACATTCACATAATAAAAAAGAGGCTATAATAAAACAAAATCTATCAATAAATGAACGTTTGTATGCATCTGGCATCTCTTGCATTGATCATCTTTTCGAATTTTGATATTTTGTTAAATACCTCAGTTTGCTTAATTCTAAGACCTTAGCACAAGAAACCTTTATTATCATTCGAGGTCAGAATAAGTACACATTAAGTTCGTGGAAGTATGTAACATAGAGTTGAAAATACCTCCGCTAAAATCCCGGAATCATAAACATGACGTTATTTGAACGTCATGTTTATGATTCCGGGATTTCAGTGGAGGTATTTATGAAATTGAACATTATTATTTTGCCCAGGATTAATGACATTGCAAATTACTCATTGCACTTTGAATACATTTGAACTATTATAGCTTTTTTCTATTTTATGGGGGCCCCACGTTGGGCGCCAGTGTAAATTTGTATCAGAGGTTATGTTCTAAATTTAGAAGAAGGATGAAAAATAATACAAGTATGTTGCTTATGAGGTAAGATATTAATACTTATTACAGTTTTACAGAAAAATAAGGTTCAAAAATGACACTATAAGTTCCATTAAAACTGTTAAGTCAAAGAGCTTTGTTTTAATTTAACTGTTTAGTCATCTGTAAAACTAGGAGGATTTAATAGTCATATTTATGATTCCGGGATTTTAGAGGAATTTTCAACTCTACTTACTTACTTACACACTTCCACGAACTTTTCCACGGTAAATAATTATACTCTACTTATTTCGATCTCTAATTATCATAAAAGTAATTTTTTTGGGGTTGGTTCTCAGAGAGTCAGACTTATACTGACTAAAATCCTGTGTTTCTTGCGTTACAAGAGTGCAGTGGCTCTTTCGAGCAATCTTGTAAAATTTGGATATTTGGGTTTAAGTCAGAAAAAGTCTGACACTCACTCCAACTTCAAAGAAGTTATTTGATGATTGACAAACTAAAATCTCTTTCGAACGATTTCGTAGCTCAATCATATCTTTGACGATTCATCTCCATCTAAAATTAGTGAAATGTTAATTTTGCGAGGAAAATGAATGAGTCTATTTACAGATTTTGGCAAGACGCTTGTGTATTTCTGTTTCCGTAGAGCATCATCGGCATGTTTTCATCTCGTTATCAGCGGCTGCACGGTTCACTCCACTCAGGTGGGGCCACTCAGATGGGGCCACTCAGGTGGGGCCACCTGTTTTCATCCTTTTGTCCGCCTCGGTGATAATGGCATGTTCGCGGTCCGTTTGCCTCACTGCACCGCCTGTTAGGGTTTAATAAGAATTACAACATTGAGTGGTAATAGCGGAAACTCCGACAGCGAAATTATTCCAGAGAAAACAAGGGTAAGTTCAAAGTTCAATCACGGGATCCACAAAGTTATGATTATGAATACTTAGATTTACATTTTAGAAGTCTATTTTTATTTCAGTGGTTGGAGAACTCTAAAGTAATAATGTTTCTACAAGCTTTTATTTAGTTTCACTTATCCCGATGTTTGTAATAATTATGTCTGTAATCAAAATTATTATGACTTGGAGCTAATCTGATGATGGAACCGGAAGGTGGCCTTAGGAACTCGGTAGTTAAACAACACAACCTCATTGAGTTTGAGCTCGTATGATTCGTCTTGACAAGTATTAATATTACGGGTATACTGCGCTATAAAAGCTTGCTATAAAAAAAATATTTTCATTAAAAACTTGTTATTAAAAGAAAATTTAAGGCGACAGTTATTCCTTTATTACCTTATCAATTTTTTTTTAGGAACATTGATCTTATTTTTTTTTAATGTGATCGAACGTTTCACACGTCGGTGTAACAATGTAAACGAAATTTAAATGAGCGTTCGGCACGCCGCGTTCCGCACGCCCGCGCCCTGCGATCCCGATCAGTGTGCCAGTCACGGCGGGACAGTTTATTTCAACTTCTCAACTTGTTCCGCGCCTTCGAATGGGGCATAATTTTCATAAGAAACGCGCCGTTGCGCCCCGACACAAAAATTAGATTCATCAGCCTTCCAGGCACATTTGCCTCGAAACATTCTCGAAGCTACCAATTCGATTCGAGTTCGTAACGAGCGCGTGAACAATGTGATGTTAACTTTTGTTACTTTGCATTTTGCTTTGTAAGTATTAATGTTGGGACTGTAGGTACGCATCGGATGTGTGTGTTATGTAAATGATCTGTTATTAAAGGCTCAAGCTGATGATTGAGTTTGGTGTTAAAAGTTTGCTTCGTGCAAAATGACGAATCCCCATTGGTCATTTTTAAACTAAATGGTATAAACTTATTAGCTGTAAATGGACATCATAATTTCAGCCAGGCTTGGCCAAGCCAAGTGTCGCCACAATCAACGGTTCGGAGCGTCTTGCATCCATCGGGATCCCGTAACCCTTACCAGGTCAACGGCCTGCATCTTCCGGTACGCGGTCGCCACACCAGAACCTTTCGGCCCCAACGGTGATCTGTTCTGCGAGCAATATGCCCTGCCGATTGCCACTTAAGGTTGGCAATTCTTCGTGCTATTTCGGTAACCTTGGTTCTCTTGCGGATATCTTCATTCCTGATTCTCTTACGCAAGAAAACTCCAAACATAGTCCTTTCTATTACCCTTTGGGTGACTTTAAGCCTTTACATGAGGCCCATAGTAAGCGACCGTAAATGGAGAAGATAAGACAATTGTACTGCCACTGTTTGATCGTCGTGGCAGCCAAGAGCCTTCAGCCGATTTCCATCGTATTTCATACCAACATTCGCACTCTTACATTGCGATATAAGGTATAATCAGCTTTCTCAAGCTTCTTTATGTCGGAATAATTTGCAGTCTGTACTATATTTCATTTAAGCAATATTTCCTCGAATATCTGGAGTGCGCGGAACCGCTAAAACAGTTTCATCAACGCTTAATATCGGTAATGTATGACGATCGTTTGTATAATATTTTTTATTGCTCGCATTCTTTGAGAACTTTTTTCATTTTTACTTTGGCTCTAGGTACTCGTATATGGGGAGAATGTCGGATAATATTTTATAATCTTTTTTTCTTTGTTTGTTTAATATAAAATTCTTCAAAGTAAGAATATTGTTGGTTTCATCTAGATCAAACATTCTGTTGTATATCTCCTTTATCGAGAAAACGGAACAAATAATGTCAAGGTTATTTATTCACGAGTTAATTTAGTTTCGGAAACTTTAATTCGATGAACTTTTGCCAACAAATATTTTTAGTTAAAATAAGTGAATCACGGTGCGAGACATTGAATACAACGCGGCGTTCGGGACGCAAACATAATTTACTTATCTCACGCGAGACCAGAAAGTTTCGTTCAAACAAATAATATAGGTTTCCATCGGTGCGGGAGCACCTGGGCGGCGCTGCGATCGGTGTGTCCCCGGGGAAATAAAAACTTTGTCGCACGTCGCTTGTCCTAAAGCCTTCTTACTGTCTCCCTGCTCCGCGACACGTTCACCGATTTGCTACCGACGTACAGTTTATAGCTTTGATTCTCAACGACACACTACGTTTACGATATTGTTTCGCATTACTGCCGCGTAAAGCGCCCCGTAAAAACGTTAGCCGAATAGAGCCGAATTGAATAACCCAAACTTAAGTGCTTATCGTATTTCCGGACGCGAATACAATCAGATATTGAGATATCCATTTCAACTTTTGTTATTTAAATTGTATAAACTAACATGGTATATAAGGAGATTTTCTCCGACGTGTGAAAGAATTAACGCTTGCAATCCTAGGTTTTAAAGTCGGAAATTCTCGAAATGACTTCGCTAATATTACTAGTGTTGAAAGTTTCCGACGTCCCGAGTTCGATAACTGCCAGGATCTCAGCAGGAATTTTTAAATTAATTCAAAGGAAAAATAAAATTAACGAAGTTCGCGAAGATTAAATTATATCCGTCGTAATTTGTGTCAAGAAAGTTGGGATGTTGATTGTGGCATCGCGTTCTTTTGTACCTATACTCTATAATATAGTAAAGTTTCGTTATATAATTTAGAAAATAAAAGAGGATATCGTTATGAACTTTTCTACGTCAAATGATGATAGAGATGAGAGCAATATCGAGAAACTTTGCTTAGCACAATTTCCCAAAGGTTTACAATCCATGTTTACGTGTATGTGAAGAAAGTACACATATACTTATATACGAACACTTGAATCGGTGAGTACTTGTAGTCCTCACTCGACTGATCTATGAACTTTAGTTTCGTCTCCCTTTCACTCCTCAGAATCTATAAAATCTTTGAATAAACATTTGCCTTGTTTGCCCTTTCGCACTCGTAAAAGGGGTCTGAGAAACTCGCCTAAACTTATTTAAACTTTTACCCTAGGAAATCCTTTTCACAAGCACTTTAAATGTAGAATAGAATATGTATTAGAGAATAGGAAAAGGTTACGTGGAATTGTTTTTTTTTTTTTAGATAAACTTGGTTCAATACCTTGAATCGTTAACTAGAACTGAATTTTGTTTGTATCACAGTATATATAGAGTACTAGCTGCCCGTCCCGGCTTCGCACGGGTATCTATGTTACTCAAGGTGAATGTAGCTTTTTAATGGTGAAAGAATTTTTGAAATCGGCACAGTAGTTTTTGAGTTTATTCATTACAAACATACACATACAAAAATACAAATTTTCCCTCTTTATAATATTAGTGTAGATAATTAATTATATTAGACAAGCTCGCGAGTGAATTTTGATCTTAGTCAAGTACGCAGAAAATATTATAATCTCATAGTCCGATGAGATGGGTATCCGAATCGATTACAGAGAGATCAGGCGTAGGCGCAGTAATAGCTTTTCGTGCTTTCCGAGGCTCAGGGTGTCACATGACCAACTTCTAAATTCGAGGCTGCTACAGATTAATTCTTAATAGGAAAATACACCATAGTACATATAAGTTAGATATAGGTAGGTTGTAGGTACTTTTTACTTTATCAGTAGTTAGCTTTTTCTCGCGGCTTCACCCGCATATAAAAATATAGCCTATGTCGCTCAGGAATAAAAGAGCTTTCTTTAGGTGAAAACATTTTCGCAATTAGACCAGTACTTTCCGTGATTACCTCCTACAAACAAAAAAACAAAGTTTACCTCTTTATAATATTAGTGTAGATATTAAAAGTTCGTGTCAGTCTTCCGCAGTGTAGAGCCTCAACAATATCGTAGAAAGCAAGTTTCACTTCCGTATCACGGTTGATCTATAAGCTTGTTACAGACCAGTAAGTAGTTCGTAAAGATATATTGATAAGGGTTAACATAAACACTCTCCAATAACGTCTATCGTGTAGATCAGCTTTAGAGTTTTCAAAGGGTTTGAAGTTGAAGCTCGCCTGGAGGTATTTCTCGGATCATCAAGACGGTTTTCCAATTTTAACTTTGCTTTAACCAACCAGTGGTAGCGATTTTCGAATTATCTTCCCGCTTTGGCGGGCTCATCAAAATCTGTTTATCTTTCAAAGCTTCTGTTTACAGTGGTTGCTACTTTTTTTTTTCTTATTCAGATATTACATTCTGCTTTACATACCAGAAGCAGATTATTAGCTGCTTATTTTTTGTGCGATTTACGTCGTGGCTTCGAAGTCGGATAAGCGTTTTACTTTGCGTAGTTTATTTCATCTCCCAATGGTCTCAGAACGGTGAAGGATAAACATAATAAGGAGGATTGTGCTCACATGCTTATATTAGCGAAATAGGCCACTGAAAAAGCCAAATGGTTGAGGTAATGTTTAGCGGTTATTTTTCTTCTAAGAATCGCTTTTGGATACAATATTGACAGGTCTACACTGCCCTTACATATCTATAAATATTGTAATATGGAAATATTTTAAGATCAACCATTTTTTTTAAAGAGTAACCCATGGAGTTTTAGTTTAGTAGTAGTAGTTTTCTATTCAATGTTATATTTTCTTTTAAAAGAATAAAATAATACCACAGTTATTACACACTCCCAGGGGCCTAAGTCTGCTATTTTTATAAAGTCGTCATTCCGACACGATCCCATCGTAATTTTGCAAAAAGTTCGTAATCTGCTAATTCATTTGATCGATCATTGATCGGTCAATGGTCACGCAATAGAGTTGTGGGAAAAAAACAATATCAAGGTTTTTAAAAGCAATAACTGCACAATGATGTTCTAATTGTAGTTCGATGATCAAAAGAACTGTCAAAATTTTAGCAGATTGCCGCATACGTCAGACATTGATTTGTTATTTTGTACGAGATTACCATTCTATGCCATTTCTTTCAATGGATTGTCAGTGGTTGATCATTGGAAAGTCATAATGACGCCATTATATTAGCAGATTACAAAACTTGTCAAAATCAATAATTATGAAAACAATGATAGACCATTCTGACACTATTGTAATAAAAGACTTGAGGCCCAGGATACTAACACCCTAAGTTCTATTCCAAGACATGGTCTACCCATGTGCCAAATATTATCTAAACCCGATCAGCCGTTTAAGCGTGAAAGAGTCACAAAGCTACACACACAAACGCACACACGTACCAACTTTTGCCTTTGTAGTATTAGTGTGATACGAACAAACTCAATGTATTCAAATACTTTTCTCTCTCTTCCCTCAGTTGGCCCCAAGAAATATATTATGTGTTTAATTGTCCATGAAGTTGGATTTTAAATTCACACACAGTACATTTCTATTCATATGACAGATGTTTCCTTTCCCATAAAATGCTGTTATATTGTTATTGTTTCCTGAAGTTTAGATGCTGTATAAAAAGTCGCAAAAGGAATAATAATACACTGTAAATTGTTTAAATACACTGTACCGGTTTTGTTAGTTTTTATATAGTTACAGTATGCTATCTGCTGCCGGCGACTTTGCCCGCGTGCAAGTAAAATTATGACCCTAGGGATCATACTCCTGGGATGAAAAGTATCCTGAGGAAAATCTTGCTATGTTACCATCCAAATTGGTTGAGTCATTCTAACGTGAAGAAGTAATAAACATATACATACACACACACTCAAAAACTTTCGCCTTCATAAGACTAGTGTTGTTTCATTACTGGGTTGTGGAGGTCAGATGGTGGGTCCATATATAATTCTGATATCCGAGTTTATCCACTTTGACTAGATGCCGATCTCAATACAGGGAAGGAACGGAGGACTCGGTGGAGGCATGCCTCGCTTGGGCGGAGCACCATCATGTCCTCGTGGAGAAAATCAGCGGCAGCGACCTCTCGCGCGTGCCCTTTGTTCGAGCTTTGGTCTGGAGCGAAGAGTAATAGCAGGCGGTCACCTCCTTCTACGAAGCAGTAACGCTAGCAAAGGAGGAGGCCGCTCGCGTGTGGGGACGAACGTCTTCACGTCCCAGCTGCCGAGATTCCGACTCCGGTTACCGGCCACGGAAGACGCGGGCTTGCGGACGTCGAGCAATGGGCAGCTCGGCGCTGTCAACCGTCTGGTAATAACCGGACCAAGCTCCGTTGTCAACAGCGCGTCATAGTGACCCACGCGCTCCTCAAAGAGATGTCAGCAAACTGTAGGACTCCAGCAGGGCCGGTGCCTACTAGCTAGGACCGCGGGAAATTCCTAAAAGAAAAACCCTTAGTCCTGGAACGCAAAGGACAACTGTAAGACATAGGTGTGGTTTTAGTCAGTAAAACTCTGACACGCCCTTTCACTCTGCTCAAAGGCGGGAAATAATAATAATCTTTATTTATATAAAAAACGGATTGTTAGTACATCTTACATTTTTTCACAAAGTGGGTAGTATTATATTTCTGACAATCAAGTGGGTGTCGTACTGTTCTCCTTGCTAGGCTATGAAATAGCCTGTGTTAAGAAGTAACAAATGTCATTGGATGATTTCCACACGAGAAAAAAAGGTACCGTCTACAAATTCAAGTTGTAACCATTTTCAAAATAAACTGATTTCAATTCCTTACAAAGGTTTATTCGCAAGCTGTACCGTAATTCTACATTGCTGAAAAGATGCAAATCACAAGAAATTGTCCGAGAACCACGCCGGAAGTGAATTGTTTTAAATTCACTCCTAAGATTTATTCATTAAACGACTTCAGTCGCAAACAATAGGGAATAAACATGAGACACAATAAATTCTAGTTGTTACTTAAAAACAGATTTTGGTTAAGTTCATCAGAGTAGAAGAAGAAGAAGATATTAAGGTCAGGTTCTACTCATTTTGAACTTAATAAATCTCTGGAAATCCACAATTAAAAAAAAAACTCCATGAAAAATTATTTGATTAAAATTGACCATATTAAATTAATAAACCGCTGGGCAAAAATCAAAACCTGATATAAATTAGTTGCTTCGATAAAAAAATCGTATACCTGACCTTAACTTACGATTTCAAACGTGTATACGAGTATCTACGATATTACGTCACGGCGATATTTGAAAGTTACATAAAATAATAAAACTTGTTTTTAAAAGGGTCTCGCAAGAACAAAAATCTTGAATAGTTACTGAGTTTTTTTTAAATAAAAATAAAACCGCTGTAACGAGGCCACAAGGTTCATCTGGACCCGGGAGTTTATACAAAAAACTCTGTGACTACAACCAGCTCTTAAGTAGAATACTAGCTTCTGCCAGCAGCTTTGCTTGCGTGAAAGTCGAAAAGTATTCCAAGGGTACATACTTCCACTTAGAAGCTTTACAACTTTATAAAAGTACCTGTTATTACAAGACATGGTCTCCCCGTGTGCCAAATTTTATTCCAATCCGTTTGGCAATTAACAAAAATACACACACACATACATACTAGCTTTTCCCTTTATAATATTAACAGCTGCTACCAGTGGCATCACGGGAAAATAGAAAATCTCAAGGGAACTTACTCCCTATGCTATGATATGGTCTACCCCGTATGCCAAATTTCATTAAAATCCCTTCAGCAGTTTCAGCATGATAAGTATCCAAATTACATAAAACGTTTCCTCACCCTTTTTCCTTTTACTTATGGCCAATAACTTAAAAGTTAATCTGCTGAATAGGAAATTATTACCTTTGTTTGCGTGATCGCATCAGGAATCAAGATGTCCCCAGCAGAACCAAAGTCACCGACACAGAACCAAGCTTGAAATGATGATGATATTCAGTCACTGTTATCCCTACTAATATTATAAAAGCGAAAGTCAGTTTGTTTGTTTGTTACGTCTTCACGCCTAAATGGCAAAACCGATTTTGATGAAACTTGGCACACGGATAGACCATGTCCTGGAATAGGACATAGGATACTTTTTATCCCGGAAGTATGTTCCCTTGGGATAATTTTCTGCTATCGCGCGGGCGAAGCCGCTGGGAGCAGCTAGTCTACAATAATGGAAAAAATTCCATACACTACGTCATGACTTATGTAAGTTGGGCGATCTTTAAAAGATGCGAACCTGAATGTACAACTTCATGCATTTTCACCTGCTTCTAGACTTTTCTGAACTTATTTGGCCTCTAATATAATCGCATTCCGTTGGATACTTGGACTTAACGGCGTGACTGCCGGACCAGCTCGTGAAGTTTGAACCCGGACAGCCCTAATGCCCTTAGCATAATTTTATGTCCTGCGCACGGAACTGTCTGCTGTCACCGTCATAAACATGAATCTAAGAAGACATAACGGGCTAGCTATAAAAACATGGTCATCTAAATGTTCCTGTGTCCTTCCATTCCTAGACCTATCTTAACTGTGATCAGAAAACTAAAATTATATCTGCCTCCCTAGCCAAGTTACAACCGTTTCGCTTGCGTCGAGCGCTTCAAGTTGACCTTGCCACCAATTCTTATGTTTTGGCCACGTGACTGAGCGTTGAGATGACGTCGTTCCGGTACATTTGAAGCTTTCTAGTAGCGTTAACTATTGCAGATTAGCAACTTGGCTTGGGGTACTGTTGCCATAATCATTTTCCTGCTCTTGTTTCGTGTTGTTTGGGGTCTTCACAACTTGTTTTTTTTTTCATTCTGTCCTGTCACCCATCACGCTATCACTGACTCCCTATTTTCTTTCATAGGACTCCTCACACAATTTAATTCATGCATCTTTTCTTTGGCCTCTCTCTCCATATCTACATGCATAAATCTACACTTATAACTTTTTTAGTAACATGCGTTTCATCCTTCTTCTTTACAAGACCATAAAGAAAATTATATTTGTACCCAATCTATGAAAAAGAGTCTTTAATCCTAACAACGCAAAATTTTTTCAAGGTTTTTAATCAAAACTAAAAGTGAGTAGACTATGATAAAGAATCAATGCATGTCGTATGGTGTAAGTCGTATCCGTGTGTCATTGTTTAGAGATCTCGGGAACGTCGCCGGAGTCAATATGCGGAACATTTCCTATTACACGCCCACTTCTTTCCGTGAACGAATCCGATCTTTATAGAGTGGTTTGTTAGAGAACAAGGATTTAGAATTAGGTTGATCTGTAGGTGTGGCATCGGATGGCCTTCAGTTAAATGGACTAAGGACCTTATGAAGGCAGCTGGCATAGACTTCCGACGAACGACAGAAGATAGCAGACCAGGTGTGTGTCTCTAGTGGATTGCGCTTGGCAGAGTTGTATGATTGAAGTTAGACAAAGTGATACTGGTAACCAATGTGACGCCATAATTGACCAAGACCAATAGACCAAGACCACACACGCAAAAAGCAATTCTTTACGCGTTGCGTAAAAGTCTTTTCCTCTTATTAAATATGTGGAAATCTATTGTAGAAAACGAATGTGCTACTCAAAAAGGTCAACAAAATTGGAATACTCGTATTTTGTTCAACATTAGGTCTTTAAAATTAATCAAATCCAAACTGAGCAAGTTTTAAATGATAAGCCGTAGCGATATCATAGTAATTTGGCCCAAATCTAAAACAAATCTAGACACACCAAATAATGTGGTTATTTGGTGTGTCTAGATTTGTTTTAGAAACAACAACATGGTTCTAACCACTCTATATGAATCTGGCCATATTTTTATTCCAACACAATTTGTAATGGAAGCGACACGCGGAGACAAGAGAGCAAGGCAAGGGCGGGGGACGAAGAGGCGGGGTGGTGGAGAAATTACTTGCAAATTCCATTTACAAAGTCGGCGACCAGGCGTCAAAAGAAGCCGGTGGTTGTCTGCTCCAAGAGCTGACTAGTTACCTAGATTGTGGTCTGTTCATTGAAAATATATCTAGTTTGTTGTGTACGACTGCTTTTAGGTTAATTGTTAAGGCTACTTCACATGTCACCTGGGTTTATATGATTTATTTGAAGGGCATAACTATGCTGAATATTTGGTTTAGATTAGTATTATTTAGCGTATTTTATTTTCTTTGTTTTTAATTTTGTTTCAGGCCAATTCAAATGAACCGTTGAAATGTTAAGTACCTACTAAATATAATGGAACACATTTTTAAAACTTGTATTGAAAAAAAAAATACTTTTTTACACTAAACTTTTTTGCCATTTTACTGTAAAAAAAGTATCGTCTATAATCTTTATTATTAATAACCGTTTACGGAAAATGACATTGCATGACGATTCGGTTAAATTAATTCAGGAGATTAAACTCTACCTCTTCTACGATAAATAAAACTGGTTATCAGAATTCGTTAAAGATCATCAAAAAAGTTCAACCTCCAAAAACAACAGGTAAAGCGGCGCAAAAACAGTTCTGAAAATTAATTTAAAATTACAAAAAAGTTTTCACCCAAACTAATAGCCTTCAAATCCAGTACGAAACATGACCACAAGTTTCCTGTTTTCCATGTTTGTGGCGTGATTACCAATGGAGGTCGGGCGGTAAGGAGCCGCCGATTGGTATGTAAGTTACGAGGCGTTACGGCGAACTTAGCTCATTACCAGTGGTACGCGGTAAGAATGACAATGGCGGGAATTTTTACTTCATTCTCGTCCACGCTTATTAGGTGCTTCTAGACGTGTAGTGGCAAGAGACTCGAGTCTTGCAACTGCCATATTGAATTTTTCGCCTTAGCATTAGACCAGTGCGCTTTCTTCTTGTTCAGCTTAAAAAGTAACCGACCTCGGCTCCCTGTCACGTAGACGGTGTTGCTGCAACACGTTGCGGGGCTGTGACGTCATATACACTGAAATAATAGTATTTTCATAGTGTGGTGGAGGCGCCGAGGGTTATTCCCTAAGTACGTTATTGTTTATGTGTTCACGTGTCAGCGGAATAAGGCTGTTCTTATCTTGTCAGAAAAAATGTATCTTGGTCAGTTTAGTGATAATGAAATTATATGGATACGAATTTAATTCGGGTAGTATTTCTAGTAGTATTCAAATTATATAAAATATTTCGGGTAGTATTCAAATAAACGTTTTTCTTTCTTTCTTTCTTTGTTATTTTTTTAATCGTCATCATCATTATCGTTTTAGCCAAAATATGTTCTTTGATGAACATAGGTCACTTTCACGCGTCGCTACAACGTTCGAACCTGTGCGTCTCACATTCATCGGATTCCCGCAACACTCACCAAGTCATCAGATCATCTCGCGGAAGGCCTTGCAATGCTACTCATTTAAAAAAAATTAAAAGACAAATATTTGATGAAAAAGTTACCAATGTAATTTTAGAAAAAAAATTTAGATAAACAGTAAAAATAGTTTTCTGATCGACGTAAAAAAGGGAATTGCAAGTTAAAAATAAATCCACTCCGCGATCTGTGGCAACACTTAGATGGAAGCATCGTTATTGGCAGTATCTATTCCAAGACTTGTCACAAACCTTTGGCCTATGAATAATTTACACGACCGCCGCGACCGCAAAGTGTTTATTGTGATAGCGCGCCTGGCTTCACAACCGCAGTCTCATGTGAAATAAAACACCTAGATTTTTCCTCTCAATCTCTCGAGGTACGTCTACGGAAACATTTCACGGAAAAAGATCGTATGAGCTTCAAAGAAACTTCCGAAAATGAATTATATTTACATGGAACTAAGTCCGACTGTATGTACTTTTCTAAATCGCTCTCGGGTCGTCGTTTCCTGTATGAAGTCGAGAGTGTAAGGAGTCTTGCCGTCGGATTAGGGTAAAGCATTTAGCGTCGAATGTTATGGGAATAAGGTCGATAATTATTTGCGGTTGGCAGTCACGTTTGCCGTGAGAGCCGGAATCGAGGGAAGGCGGCAGTAAATAACAAGCGAGATCGGATTATTTCGATAAGATCGTAAAATGAAACAAGGCGCGCCTCGGCGGGACGTTTTCTTTTTGAATATGTTACACGTTAGTTACATTGCCCACGTACGGGTGTAAAATGTGAAAGTTTGACTTGGCTCATTTTCTCGTGTCTCACAGTTGCGCTTTTGGCACTGAATATATTTCTGATATTAGATTCGGGTTAGAGTTATTGGAATGGCTTAACTTTATTTTACGAATGAGATCGGTTAGGAATAAATATTGCCCAATTTAGATCTAAGAATTATTGAAGAGTTTGAATGGCAATTAAACGATCATACTGAGTTGAACTTTGCTTGGTATTTTTGAAGTTTCTTCGTATTTTTCTTTCGTAACAAGATAGTAGGAACGTTTTAAAATAGTAGTTTGTTACTAGCGGAATGTGGAGTACGTAGACAACCCCGCGAGCGCAGCCGTGCATTGTGTAGCAGCGCGGTGCAGCGTGGGGCGGCGCGGGGCAGCGCGGGCATGTGGAAGCACGCGCGGTGGGTCAGGAGCGTCCGGGTGCAATCTTATTTTTCCGGGCGGCTCGCTGGCGCTCTGCCGGCGGCTTATTGCCTACGTGCCAGCGGGCCGGTCGCGCGCCCGTCATATTATTCTATCGAGCGGCTATCGGTTGCGCCCACACGACCGATATTAGTATACCCGACGCTGCCTTCTCCAGATATTGCTCTGGATCGTAAATAAAACTGCCACCGCGATAAACCAGCCGCGCTCCCTGCGAAAGCTCCACTTATCACCTTAAGAAGACTCGGGTAGTACTCTACCCGAGTCGCTGGTGGAAGTAGATATTGATATTTTCATAATTCCAGATTTATTCTCAAGATTTGAATACGAAAGTTTGTCGTCCATTTAGTAGACGTGTAAAAAATAATAGTGTGACGTTATTTGATCTGGAGATTATATGTAACGCCATTTGTACAATTTCTTGCGGTCAAATATAGTAAGAAACACCACCTCCACATTTATGACGAAACTTGTTTATCACAATTACGCAAACAATAACGTAATAAGGGCGTCCGCAGCCGGCGTTATTGTCGCCGGCGAATGTCGCCGCGGAGAGTAGTCGGAAAAAGTGAAAGTTTTTATCTGTGCGGTCCCCGGCCGCCCGTTCTCATTTCCACGGAGCCGCTCTTGATCGCAATCGGCTCCTGCAGGGTTGAGCTGTGTACACTTAACCATCGGATAATTGCTGATCAGCAGATACCTCGCGAACACAAGTACAAACATATCGATTTATTGTTAGTTTGCTTTTTTACTCTGTCGTATTTAGCTGATATTCGGTATATTTTGTTATATTTTTGCAAATTTAGTCGAAAAGTTTTTTGAAACTTTCAGTTTTTAATCCATTATTTGTTTTGTATCAATTATTCTCAAAAACACTCACAATCAATGCTTGTTTTAAAAAACAAATCTGATTAAGTATATCTATAGTATTTTAACAAAAAAACAACCACAGAAAATTGATAACATCAAAGAAGAAAATAAGCAACCCTATTTGTGAGGAGTGGAAGACAAAGAAAAAAAAAGATGTACACTCAGGGGGACGATACGTCAAAAATTATGTGACCGACGCACTGGATGTGGCAACTGGCAGTGACGGTTATGTGTGAGGTGAAGCGAGGCGTCACTGCGTTCTTGAGCGCAGTCGTGCAGTCGCCTGCAGTGGCGTGCCGCGCTTTGACGCCCCAGGGACACTTTGTCAGCGTATCATTTTCTTTTATTTATTTTTTTAGCTTGAGATATGGTTGTTGAATTATTTAAGTTGTACTTTCGTTTCTTTGGATTGGCTGTTTTTCTAGGAAATCGCTTATTTACAGTCATTTTCGACAAACTTAGTAATTGTATCAGTTCCTCTTTAGTGAATGTGTTACCGGTAATCTGTATAATCAGGTATTCTATACAATACCTAGGCAATATATAGAACACCGATATAGAATGCCTAAAACGTGTAGGTAATGTATGTAATATATTTTTTATTAAATACTTTGGGTAAGTACTCTGTACAATACCGAATGCTCATCCGGTAATGTGTGTAAAAGACGAGAGCAGGTTGGTTAACATTACTAAAAATAAAGACCGAAATTTATTTATTTTACACATTGCTATCGGACCAGCAGGTACGCTATACAATCCCTAGGATATTTATACATTACCTAGGTAAAGTATGTAATGCGTCTGACGTTTTATAAGTGCCCATGTAGGTCTATGTGAAATAAAAAAAATCACAACTACATTTTTTTTTACGGTAAGGTTAGATAATATTTCATTAAATGCCAGGACGCCCCAGGAATTTTATACATTGCCTAGGCATTGTTTGCAATACCTGAATTATAAGATTGCCGGTAACAAATATAAGTACTGATCGTTTCTAAATTAAATGACCATTGCAATTGTTTCTGATAGTTTTCGTAAAAACTTTACTTAAGCGTAACCCTGCTCGGACGTCAGAGTTTTTGGTAATAATTTGATTACCTACCTATGAGTAGGTTGGCGTAGTAGGTAGAAGTCTTTAGTTTCAGTATAGGGTTGGGGAAGGTATAATTTTCGACATGAGTAGAGTTATTTGAGTAGGTTGTAATACTTCCTAACATTAATGTTAAGAACGTCGATTCAATTAAATTCATTAACTAACGTTACTTTGTATATTTTACTGTAGTTACAGTCGTATATATTTGCCATTATAATGATCTTTTTCTTAGCACATTTTCTCTATAGTAAAATATCAGTTGGTGTTAAAGTTCAATGTCGTTCAAAGTTTTTTAGTAAAATATAAATTGGTTCATAGATATCGCGAGTACAACGAGTTGCCAATATTTTTCATAGTCTTAAAAGTGCGACTTTTTTCACGGAACCTTTTTGTAGCCGTGTAATATTTATGTCGTGTACGAACTATGATAATATTACTTTTTCTTCAGTATATTTTCTGGTAAATTACTGTATTCCTGTTGCTGCAAATAAAATTTCTTATTATAAGGAATTTTCTATGTAGTTGAAATTGAGGTCAACTTAGTTGACTAGTACTTGGCCATGGCATGTCTTACTGGAAAAAAAAGAAATACTTAAGAGATTTTTATACTTATGTTTGGCTTCCTGTCCACAGGAGTGTAGTAAGGCTGCGGAGTGGAGAAACGGAGAATTATATTAATCAACAGCCCATAGGATTGCACAAAATCAGAGGAGCGAAGATTTTGTGAAATCCTGTTAATATTTCTCCGATTCGCCGCAGCCTTGCTCCGCTCCTGTGGACAGGCAGCCTTATTTTTTACTCGGATTGTTTGTAAAAGAGTTAACATCAGCGGACCAGCAGACGTACGGTGATGTTCCACCCGTATATGGTGGACATCCCACCCATAAGCAACAAAACATTTTGAGATGACATTCATCCTGCGTACAGCTGGATTGGATTGCAGCAGTGGATGTTCCGGTTGAAGTCTGTATTTCCTGAGAGCTACAACCTAGGGTTCTTTAAGACAAGATAGTGAATAGGTTATCTACTTCTAGGCAAGCGTGCTCTGAGGCGAGTGACCACATCATCGCTTTAGTCTATCAACAACATACAAAAAGAGAGAGGGATAAATGAAGGCTTATTATTAAAGTAATGTCGCCGGAAAGTCACTAGTGTAATACATTCTCATTAGCACACACGTAAGAAGTGCCCTAAAAGGACATATACTGACCTTTTGAAGCTGTCCCTTCAAAAGGTCATGTGTGTCGTATTCGCAACCAACTCGTATTATGTTAATGCATGAGTATGAAAAAGCAAAATTATTAGGATCGCTTTCTTTGTAGATTTTACCTGTATCCCCCAGCACCGTAAATGTTAGCTAGCTACACGTTTTCTTAACGTTATAGTTAAGTGTTCTTCACACCTATTTTATTAGTGTTTTCGTACATCTATCATACTTCTTATTATTTCTACTTACATAATTAAAATTCTTGAAAGTATTTTTGAAAAAAAAAAAAAACTGTACAATAATATTCGACGATATTTATGATGTTTTGTTTCGATTTGACTAACTGATTGTACTGTATCCCCCAGCCAACCCCAGCACCGTATATATCAGTTAGTGACACAGTTTCTAAACATTTTTCTCACTTTTATTCCGTCAGTTATCGTCATCTATCACATTTTTTATTAGTTCAACATAATTTAAATTAATAAATAGCTTTAATTTTTTTATATAAAAAAGTCGACGATATTTTTATTGTTTTGATTTGTACCGTATGAAAAATTATAGTAAGAGCATAAAATAAATAAAGAATAATGTAACAATGGACCGAATTATCGCTAAAGCAATCCTAATGGCTAGGCTATTTTCTATGGGTTTTCAGTAGGTCACTTTTTTTTAAAGCGTTGCCTCACTTTAGGAATTACTTCTGTATCGTGAGTCTGTTTACAAACATGTAATATTACATATACAAGATATCCAGGTTTAGAACAACTATCAGGGTGTTTTTAATATCGTTTGATTTTGATCTCGCATGCGGGATTGCTCCGCACGCGTAACCCCCGCAAATGTCCATTTCATACATGTACTTTTGTAATGCAAGGAATACTCTCGCGAGACGCGTTTTTTTGCATTTTGAAATTATCTGCATACGGAGCAGACTCGAATGCGTGATGAAATCCGCACGATATTAAAAGTACCTTCAGTAGATCATACAAATATTTGATGCGTGTGTAACTCAAACATATGAGTCTCAGTGCAGCAGCCAATCATCCAACGGTGTCTTCAAAATATATACCCTCAGATATCTAGATTGGATACAAATGGATGTCACAAATATACCTAGGGCTATAGCAGCTTAGAGAGAGGTCTGATTGGATCGCATGTCAGTTTTCATCATCTCGCATGCGTGTCCTTGATGTTCCAATATCTTAGCAAATCTGTACGCTCTGTTTGGGAAACCACAGGAGAGCTATTACTGAAATCAGAATAGATAGGAATGCTTTGTGTTGTAGCTGCGACATGGTTTCTGTGTCTATATATTTTGTGCTTGAAAAGGAAACAGAAATGCCGGTCACTGTAGGCGTGGGCTCGCTGACAACGAGCAATTGGTAGTTCGCCGTCCGATGGCCTGGCAGTGTTTCACGTGAGGCCCACGTTAAGTTATCAACAAAACAAAAGGGACTCAGTAAAGCCAATGCCTGCTAGGGTGGAAACGTCTGAAACAGAGACCGTGGCCTGAGAACGCAAAGGAACTGAATGTGTGTCATGCAGTTCCTTTGCGTTCTCAGGTGGGATTTGGTAAGTAAAAGTCTGACATGATCCCTCACGGTCCACCCTAGAGATGGAGAAGTCCTTTGATAATTTCAGACCTTAAAAATGGTAGATACCTTTGTATACGTACAAGGGTGGACATGTGGAATATATGTATATACTCGTTGACTTAGTCTATTTTAAGTTTTGTTACCTATTTAGGTACCTATACACTGTCTACATATTTCACCTAACCACGGTAATAGTATCATACAGTATTGTAACTCGGCCATATCTTTGAAATAAATGCCTATAGCCGCTTTTTTTTGGTACGTTAACATGCGATAGGGCTGCCCGCCTCCAGCATTATAATTACATTTGCCTACTTTGTGTTTCCTTTTAGTTTTGTGATTGTATATACCTACTTTGTGGATTGAATAGGAAGTGTTCAATAAAAATGCGTGTTGTTTTTTGATTGGTAGATTTAAATAAAATGCTTTTTCTAGTGTTATTCATACACATTGTACAATAAACCATTATTATTCATAATAAAATACCACTTGTTTACTTTGAATTATACAAACTAACAATAATCGCGCGGTTATTGTTAAAAAAAACCGTCGTGTCCGCTCGTCACTGCAGCACAGTTGCGACGGCCGCGACTGTTTACATGCCGAGCCCATGCTACAACCGAGGCGCGTAGGTATAGTTCGCGTTTAGTCCGTTTGTATGAAGTTGGAATACTGTATGATATTATTACCGTGACCTAACTCTCCTGTCGCAGGTCTGTTTGGAGAAATTTCTTTTGAAATAAGGAGCACCTTTGTGCTCTTCTGTTTTTGTTTTTAATATCTCATATTAAGTACACAACTTATTATGAGATATGAATAGGGTGTTGTTATAACTTGGCTAGGCAAGAGATATTTCATAGTATCTCGTGCCTAGTCTTTGTCGATTTTGAAGATTTAGATTTACCTGTACTTTTTACTGTTTACTTTTTATTACTTTATCGCCGTGTCAGTCTAGTTAATAAAAAAATTGCAGTCAATATTTTTTTTCAAACAAAAGAAAATTCCCTCTAACAGAGCCAACCCAACACAAAGACTCAACAAAAAAAAATTAAACCATCTTATTCCATTACTATTCCGGCTTCCGAAGTAGAAAGAAGGCTGATTCAATTTTATTAGCGCATCGCGTTAGTGGTTTCGGCTTGTCGGCACGGGCCCCTAATAAAATGAGGCGAGGTAACGGCGTGTTTGCGCCCGGAGATGACAGATACGGCACGGTCCGGGCCCCCGGGCCCCGCGCCGCCCGAACCCCGTCGCTCTTATAAACTAGCGTACACACCACACCTACTAAACAGACTGAAAAACTGAATTTATGTAGTGTTTGCGCTATGAGCTGCGTATGTGTGAATCAACAGCGAGCTTGTGATGTCAAAGGAGAAAAGTTTTGGTGTTTTGAAAGGTTTCGAACTTGGAATTCCAGTATGTTTAATGTTTATGGAATGTTTGAAAGAGTTTCCGAGGTAAAAGGCAACTGAAAGAACACTGGTAGAGTTTAGTCAGTAAAAGTTTGACACTCCTTCTCGGTCTACCCAGAACGGGATGAGGTGGAGGAGATGGCTTCCCGCTGACATTAAGTGTGACTAATGATGCTCGTATAATGATAAATAGTAATGTTTTTCCGATAACGGATCTTCGTTCTAGAATGTGATCACAATACCACAAAATAAGGTTATATTTGAATGATTAGACAATACCAAGAATTACTTTGTATATTTATTTCAATTTCGCTCACAAGAACAAATTCGAAGAAGGCTGCTTTTACAAAATTATTTATTCATTTTGATCGAAGAACTTCAAGCATAGGACCCGTTTCTCTGTAAAGCGAGTGAAACTAGCACAGTAAACTCGTATTTCATACCGCTGTTGTTTATAAATCAACGGTTTAATATCATTAAGCGGCTACGCCTAGTAAGCTTAAAAACTTTCCAGTTTTAATTCGCCCGTGAGAGATTTTAATTTAGCGAGAAACTGTTTCCTCGAACTTGCTGTAATGTATTCATATATTAACAAAATACTGACACCCAGCCCGCTGGGGCGCGTTCTCCGAACACCGGTTTCATGAATACTCTGAAACGAGTGAGATTTTTTGCTACTTTTTTGAATTTTTATTAGTTCATTTCGTGTTTTCTACGTTTTTTTGAGTGGTAGATTTTTATTTATTCTTTATTCAAAACTGTTATTATTTTTTGTAATGGTATCAAAATGGCATTGCCTGTTTAAATGAGCATAAGTTTGAACAAGGAAGAATAAAATTAAATGCGTTTCGAACATGGATTTACAAATTCGCGTTCTTCAGTTGACGCCAGAAGGAGAGAGCATTACTTTGCAATGCAGTGACATTTTTCTTTATGAACTCTCCCGCCCTGTTTTTATTAATTCCTACTCCCCCGGTTCCAAATAAAAGCTTTAAAGAAAATGTTTTCATAATTTAAACCATTTTATATCCAGACTTATGCTTGCTTCGTACCGTACATCGAATTGTTTTTGTGATTTTAAATAAATCGGCTCCTGTGGTTACGAAAGGAGACTAATACTCGGTTCCTGAATTGAGAATTGAAGTAAACAACTTGTAAAACCCTACTTGAATGCTAAAGTGTGCCAAGATTTTAGGCTTAAGTGAAGTCTTACTTTCAAATTCTTAAGTTCAACAACTTGAGTTTTAGGCTGTGGGATTCTTCGAAAAAGTTACCGTGACCTTGGAACGGAAAAGACCTCTGAAAGAGCACAGATAATGGCCGCTACCATGACAGAACAGACATCGACTTCATGCCCCAGCTGCCGCCGAAGAAGATGCACCGAGCATCGGGAGTGGTAGGGAGAATTTTCCAGGTGCGGGCTTACGGGCGACGAGCCATGGGTCGCTCAGCGTCCATCCGTCCGGGAAGGACTAGGCTCGAGTCAGCATTGTGTTCCACGCACGCCTCAAAAAGATGTCAGCAAAACTGAAGGAGCTTAGTAGGGTCGATGCCTGCTGCGGCTAGGGGAACGTTTGGAAGAGTGACTGTGGCCCTATGACGCGAAGGGCAAACGAAGGACACAGGAAGATTTTAGTCAGTAAAAGTCTGACGCTCCTTCTTGCTCCATTCAGAGTGGGAGGAGTAATTGTTGATGTCCTACCACAAAAAACTGGGCAAGTGCGAGTCGGACTCGCGCACTGAGGGTTTTTTACAAACATCAATTAAATAATATTAGTTCAATTTCCAAATGCAGTCTCGAAGATTTTTCCGAATCGCAAATTTTTTTTTGTGACATAACTTTATTGTTTTCAGATTTATTCTTATATCTGTGCTATAAGACCTTGCATAAAGCCAAATTTCAGGATTCTGGATCGACGGGAAGTATCGTACGAATTTTGATTCCCTTGAGATTGCCGATATATACGTTTTTGTGACATAAACGACTGTATCTTTTTTTTTTCGTTAACTTGGAAGTCTGTTTTTTTTCAGAGCTTTTAATTTCAACTCAATATCTCCACGCGTTCCTGAGTTAAACGGGCTTGACAGACAGACAGACGGACAACAAAGTGATTAATAAATGCTATTGTATTCTATTCTATTAAGGTTCCGATTTTTTCATTTGAGATACGAAACCCTAAAAACAAGTAACCTGAGTTTAGAGACGCGGCAGGATTTCACACAATATTAAACAGAACAGTTAGATGTTGTGTAATAATATCTTGGTGCAAATACCAACGATCCAAGCCGTTGTAATTATGGGAAATGACCGTCAGGATAGTTTAGGGCCGCGGCGGTTTGGGGGAAGGTTCGTGTCTGTAATGCAGCGGTTCTCAATCTACTTATGAACTGGGACCACTTTAATTTATTTGTTTTTTGTAGAAACTAGAATTCTGAAAAGGGACTTTAAGTGTGTCAATCTACATTAATATTATAAAAAGCTAAAGTTTGTTTTTTTGTTTGTAGGAGGTACTGGTTCAATTGCTAAATTTTTCATCGACATATATAATTTATATATATTTATGCTATATATAATTTATGTACGAGAGCAAAGCTATGGGTGAAAGCTAGTTTAAAAATAACTTATAATATCTTAAGTTCATAACATGTAGCTTACCTAAAAAAAAGAGAAAGTTTTGATTAAACCGTATTTTGAGAGTAGTTTTAACAAACTAATAATGACAGTCAAAATTCATTTTGACCAACACTTATGCCAACTTTTTTAAATTTGTTAACCCGAAAAATAAGAATCCTCCATATTATCTTTAAAACCCCCCGAATTGTTCTATTGTAGGTAGTTCTGAAAACAAATAATGATAAACTTAATTAATTACTTAGGTTACTATTTTTGATAACTTACAAGGATGAGATTATATGGAATGATATTTTGCATACTAACGAAATCCCCTTTTTTCACTTCCTTAAAGCTTGGATTTTTGAAAACCCCTTCTTAGTGCTCGCCTACGTCATAAAAGGAAGCCTGTGCAAAGATTTATTAATATGATTATTATGTAAATGGACAATTAATCAAAGTACATACTGAGCATAGTTAACCCTTCAGATACCGTCAATTAGAGACACAATAGTAAGACAATAGATGCGCGGCCACCGGTGGTCGCTTGGGGATTCATGAATTAAATAAAATATAATATTTCTAATAGTGACTTAAAATCAGTCTGCATCGGCGTCAGTAAGTTGTAAAGTTTAAAATTTCAACCTTATCGCTCCAAATTTTAGCTCTTTTGGACCATCAGTGGTCCCCGGACCGCAGGTTAGGAACCAATGCCGTAATGTATACCTTTCTTAGGGTTGCACTGCCTAGATCAAAAAAATGTATAAATGATGATGAGAAGATGCATATTTTATAATTGCATAGGAAAAGTAATTTTAATATTTATGAAATATTTACTAGGCTATTTCTTCGACTGACCCATAATTTTAATTTCACTTTCAGCACTGTTACAAATGTTCATATGAAAACAGATATCAAAATTCAAAGACATAATAAGAAATTATACATACATAATCACTACATAGTATAAAACAAAGTCGCTTTTTCTGTCCCTATATCACTTGTACGCTTAAATCTTTAAAACTACGCAACGGATTTTGATGCGGTTTTTTTTAATAGATACGAGTGATTCAAGAGGAAGGTTTATATGTATATTAACATCCATTAAATAGTGTAGAAATACTGTTACCCGAGCGAAGCCGGGGCGGGTCGCTAGTTTAATTTAAATAAAAAAACCGATTAAATAGTAATGATGATAAAAGTCAAAATAAATTTTGGCCATATGGACAAGTCGAAAAACCTTGATGAACTACCACACTACTCAATTAATCACTTAGCAACTATTTATATCAGGGATAGAAGAAAAATCTCCCTATTATGCAATAAAACTGACAGCACGTTAAAACTATTATATGAAGACTAGCTTTAACCCGCGGCTTCGCCCGCGTTTATTAATGGTGAATGTTTAAAATAAGCCTATGTCCGTCTCCAGGGTCCCAACTATCTCTGTACCAAAATTAATCAAAATCTGTTTTGCCATTTAGGCGTGAGGACGTAACAAACAAACAAAGAAACTCACTTTCGCTTTTATAATATTAGTAAGGATTTAATTCCAACTGGATCATGTGTAGATAGTACGTTTGAATAAACTATGATATTTAAACACGTGGTCTCTTAAATAACAGACTATAAGCCAAAACAAAAACCGCATATTTTCCAACAAAACCTGCTTTGTTCTGTTAAACAAAATTCGCGTAAATACAAAGGCACGTTATTGCATCGTTACACCAATTTTATTATTATATCTTTTGGAAGCTAATCAATTTGCATCTGTATGGGTACCCGTCAAACTTAATGACCGAAAAAGCCCATTGAATGAAAAAACCGTTCGCAAATCGGTGTTACATGAATGAGGGTCATGAAGCTAAATTCAATTTGTGATATATTTGTACCGGTGAATTATTTACGGGTTAGAAACATTGTGTGGTTTAAGAGTTTATTTAGACTCCAATATAACAAAAAAAAATTGGTAAAAAAATAATGTGAAAGACTAACTACTGTCAGCGGCTTCGCCTACGTGAAAGTAGGTTCCTCCATACAAACTTTGGACCCCTTCATCCGTTTATAGAATGAATTTTAGAAAATCCTTTCTTATTCTTTGTACATATAGGTATGTTACCGGCAATGTATAGAATACCTAAAACGTTTTAGGTCCAAGTTGGTCTAGGGGTTGATGAGTCAGTGAGTGAGTCAGGACTTGTTGGACAGCAGGTTGAACAGAAAGGACTAATCATAAAAATAATTTTGGATATTTGTATTATTTTTTCTCTCTTTTCTTTCGGTTGGTAAAAATCATCTAGGTGACATCACTCGCCCTTGGGCGTAGCATGAGTCACACAAAATACAAAAAAAAAAATTTGGGAAAGGCTGCCTGCCATCGTGCATGAGAATTATTAGTATTTTTACCTCCTAATGTACGGATGGGCTGCTTAAATAATCTATGATGCTGATAATGATAACTCTGAGGCATTCATGTAACACAACGTGCCGTCGTATTGACCCGGGTCTGGTTCTTACCGGATTGGACGTGGATTTGCGAACGGCGAGCAATGGGTAGTTCGCCGTCCGCAAATTTGCGTATAGGCTGCTCGGGAATCGCCCTGCTACAACCAACGTCACGGGCATCTACTATTGCCTCTTTGATAGTTTATGGTCATCAGCATTACCTAAGACTTTACGAATGTCTAGTTTTTAAGACAATCGTAATCTTTTTCTCCTTGTATCGAACAAATAACTGCTACATCAAATTTTCGTCGCTATTTAATAGTGTAGGTACATATAAATATTCACGTTATAGATGTGTATAGACTTGCGATCATGGCAATAGTACCCTATATTAACATAAACCCCACTTAGTAAACGGGATTTGTGATCGGTACTAGTGCGATGTTGTTACGAACCTGATCATAACTCGGTTAAACTGAATGGAATGTTCTGTGAATAAAAACCGACCACATAAGAAAACTCCAGGCAAGGCCTTCTCTATTGCTCTTTGGGTGACTGTAAGCCTTCTGATGAGCCTCATTGTGAGGACTACGTTTCATAGCCATATGTCATCAATGGTAACACGAACTTGAGGGCTTACCATGACATGTTAAAATTTTAGTCATGTGTGCGAGGATATAGGGGTTTATTCAGTTAAGTTTAGAGGTAAGTTAACCAGGAGCTCTTAACGCGATCCATTTGGCGACTTAAACTGAGCTGTTAAAATGATGGAGCTATATAGGGTGTATAACTCCATTCATCTTTCTCGTTTGCACGCTTGACATTTTGAAACGTCATAGTAAAGCTTGTAAAATGGTTTGCACGTGGTAGCACAGCTGATCATAGATTTTTGTCTTTTCATACAACCGCTCTTAAGTGATTATGATGTTATTACACATCTTTTCCTGGATATTTTGGATAAAGCCGACTTTGAACCCTTATAAGTTTTTCAGAAAAAATTTTGTTATTCAGAATCTCGAATAAATGTACAAGGCTTCTATTGTTGTATATATGAGTAGTATAGACGGACAAAGTTCACGTAAAATAGCAGGTTTCAGAAGTCTTTATTATATTAGTTTTACACTTTATGTTTTGATTTATATAGAAGCCTAGATAATATCCACAAGATATCTCTGTATCCAAAATGTTGCCAAAAGAGTTATGAATTTACATGTGGATGGATGGAGAGGGAGAGTAAGGCCAAAAAAAAGATGAATGGATTGTGTGAGAAATGATATGAATGAAAAGGGAGTTAGTGATAGCGTGGCGGGTGACAGGATAGAATGGAAGGAGAAAACGTGTTGCGCCGACCCCAAATAAAACGGGATAAGGGTAGGAAGATGATGATGATCTGTGTATACAAAATATCTAGAGATAAAGAAAGTGTATCTCGGAAACAACGCTTGACACAGTAGTAAGACAGACGAGAAAAAACCGCGCATATTTCCGAATAATAAGCAGCAATAATTACTTAATATTAACTTGTTTACACCGAAATAAATATTGGCAGTATTCTCAACTTAGTGTTATGAAATTTGTTGAAAGTTGTGATTTCTTGTGATTGAGTTTAACAGGATACTGTTGGCTGATTCAGTTTGATTGTGGGAGCAATTTACTTGTTCGATGGCGAGGAGAATGATTAAAAAATTTGATTAGATCACGAAGTTTTGTTTTGTTGGTAGTAATTTGAAAAGGGCAGAGGGTTGGTTCAACTTATTTTCGTTAAGGTCATGACTATATTGATTAGTGAAGGTCAGATCTAAAGTAAATAAAGGTTACCACTTTTGTAGCATATTTTTTTTAAGGTAGGAATTCATCCAACAACTTCTCTCGCTCTAGGGCGTAGCAGGAGGTTGCTAGACTTTTGTTTACTAAATCACTCCTGTGTCCTTCAGTTGTTCATTTGCGTTCTAAGACCACGAGTTTCCTTTTTAGTATATGCCTGCGGTCCTAGCCGGCGGCGGCCATTTCTTTGAGGAGCGCGTAGAACACCACGCGCTGTCGACGACTTAGGCTCGGTCCAGTCGATTACCGGATGGCTGGACGACGAGCTTTATAGCATACTTAAGGTTCATATTAAAACAAAACGGTCTAAGGCCTCTCGCCCATGGCGGCTTTTTGTAGTGATGCAGTAGCAAAGCTGACGCACGTTCGTTTCGATACAGTCGCGATGCGGTCGCTACCTGTTTGTCCTCGCCCACACCACGATTCTGTCGCGTTGCAAACACGATATTGTAGCGCTTCTGTCGTAATGCAAACGCAATTCAGTAATGTCACAAAAATGAGGTATTTGTATGTAGAATGTTTCACTCACGTTCAACTCTACCTCCGTTCTCTCACCGATGTAATGTCGGACGACACGGTTGCGAGTTTGCATCGATACAGTCGCGATGCTGTAGCGCTTTAATAGCGCGTTGGCATCGCTTCTGTAGCGCGTTGTTAATGCGACTATCACGCGTTAGTAGCAATTCTGTCACGCATTTGCAACACGCATTTAGAATAGCTACAAGAAGTAGCAGTGGGCGAGAGGTCTAATTGTACTTTTTACTACACAAATTACACTCTGAGTAATTAAATTGTCATGCTCTTCTGTATTGTTATAAAAACTTAAACCAAGTTACGAGTACTACTTGTTAATTTTCTCCCAATAGTTTCCAAGTTACAAAATATTGACACTATCGTCCAGTGTTGCAGTTTTTAAGTTACGACTAAGTGTCGAAATCTCTGCTATTTGTAGTAACTTTAACTTGTTATTTATATAAATGTTCTATTTTAATTAAGTTTTCTTCCGACTCAACTTTGAATATTACTAAGTTCTTTAGCTCTGTTTTTCTTGAGTAGCATTCAGCCAGTAAAGTTAAATCATATGAATTTTAAATGTTATGAAAGTAGCGATCTGTTAGTTGGTTCTTCTTAAACTGTTTGTTTTTTTTTTGCATTAAAAAGCTAAATTTGATGTTGTCTTAATCAGACTGTTTAGTTTTCTTTACTTATTTACATGAAGTAAGTGATATTTTATTTCGTTGATAGGATCACGCGTTTTTTGAAGTCAATTTTATTGATTAGGTAAAAACTATATGTATATTAATTTAAAAATCCATAATGTCATGGATAAAATATTACAAAAAGATATGCTTTCTACAGAAGTAAAATGCTTTAACTAAATAAGTTATTAATAAATTAACATACCTATAAAAAGAAACTTTACAGCTTCAACGGTAGAATTGGCCACTTACCTAATTCGACTCAGAATCAAGTACATAACATTTCAAAAACATAAATTCCCCTGATTTATCTTTCTACATAAACGTAGATATAAATTTGACGTCGACGATAGTTGTAAAATAACTGAGGTATAATGCTTCCTAGCTCGTCTCCGGAGAAATAATACCGAATGCCGAGTGTCGAGTGCCGAGGCCGAAGACGAATTGATTCGACAACTTAATGACTCATTCAAGAAGTCATAAAGTCGGCGGCATCTCACTGCTTAATATAGCGGCGTTGCAAGAAACAATTAGACAAGCGGCACAATCATCCTTGAGGTGGTGGGCACGAGCCATGACGGAACGTAGCCTTTGGATGCGGTACATAATATTTCAGACCACTAAATAGAGGGGCCATGGGTGATGCGAAAGAGAGGCCCTGGACCAATGGCAAAGCAGGAAAAGGAGTGGGTTTATAGTCAGTAAAAGTCTGACGCACCGCCCAATGTCATTGAGAAGATTTTCCCAACTAAAAAAAGACCACTAAATAGAAATATATAATTGATTAAATTAAAGTTCATTTTAAGAGTCTTCTTATTTGCCTTTTGTATCTTCCTGTTACGCGGAGTTGGCTTTCTTAGCCATTTATTTCCCTGATAAACACCGTCATCTGTAAGGCTAAGCTTTTGCCTACTGGGGCTAGGGTTATCCGAAAGGGAGCTCGAACCCCGGTATGAAGACTAGAATGATCGGGGTGGGTTTTTAGTCAGTAAGAGTCTGACACTATCTCCCACTCAGCCCAAGACCGAGGATGTCATCGGATGATTTTTCCCACCATAAAAAAGGGCTAAGCTTTTGTATGTCCTTACGGACATTTGTCATCCAGGTAACTTGCGGTCTACCTCTCTCCCTCTCTTCTGTGAAAGTTCATATTGAGAACAATATTTGTTAGTCAGTCTATTCATTCGTTTGCTATGTTCGCTCACTTTATCATCCTCACGCACGTCATCCCCTTCGAACCTACCCTATCCGTATCAAGGGGGCCGAAGTTCCCGATCTTAGCCAACCCCAGTAAGTGGGCAACATGATACCCGTTACCCATACTGGTGTCAGGTTCCCTGGCTTCTAACTTCTCTTAACGAATGTCATAGAAAAATTACAGCCGGAACCTACCGACCTATAGATATACATATATTTATTGATGATTCTAAATACAATGTAATTATTGTCCCTGAATAAAACTGAATATAAATATATTAGTCTTTTAAGATGGTTACTAAACACCGAAAGGTTCTACAGTAGGGAACACGTTCTGGAAGACGCTATGTTGGAAGGTTTCCCACGGGGTGGACCGTTGACCTGATAAGGAAACTGATGGATGTGAGACGCACAGGGCAGGTTGTTATGGAGAAACAGGGGGAAAGCCAGAAATAGATATAGAATAGAATATCAGAATCAGAACCTATACCGAACCCCGTAGCCTATGTCCGACACTGGACGTCATTTGGCTTGCTGATGTTAAGATGGTCTCCCATCAGTGTATCGGTATTGACATGGGCTGCTTAACTTTAAAGATCGACCGATTATTTAGCTACAAGCACAAGATAAATCAAATGAATAATATAATAATCGAAATGAAATGACTGTAATTCGTACAAGGAATGACATGGATGGTCGCGTTAACCAAGTCCCGGGTAAACGATCCTACATACAATTATGTGGAAGTGTCCCAGGAGAATGCGCAGATATGAATTACAACCACGGAAAGGAGTTACCTACAGTTATTCGATTAAATACATTGTTTATTTGTGGAGTTGTCGGTTACATTGTTAAAGGTTTCGGTGTAAGCTTAATGTGTCATTTGAAATATAATTAGTTGAACAGTAATTAAAAAAGTTTTGGAGTAGTTTGACGGTTAAGTCTTTACAGTCCTTCATGAGTAGGAAACAAAATAAGTCTGTTACGTGTACGGGAAACCTGTCGTTGAAACAAAAAGTTTTGTTGTAGGTTTCAAAGGTATGTTTTACACTACCTAATGCAAATACAATAACATCGATAGATCCTTCAAATCATCAACAATACAGTAGTCGTTTTATTGTATTTAAGTAATGGTCAATTCTTTTAAGGTTCTCTCACAGGTTTTTACCATGTTCATAATACTTCAAAATGTGTATTTATTTGCGTAAAGGATTAAGAAATCCCTAGAATAACTTTCTATATTTAACCCTTCAGATACCGTCAATTAGAGACACAATAGTAAGACAATAGATGCGCGGCCACCGGTGGTCGCTTGGGGATTCATGAATTAATTTAATTTCTCTCACAATAACAAATTCGTAGAAGGCTGCTTATAGAGAATTATATTAGCCATTTTGATCAAAGAACTTTTACCATGGTTTCATTTCTTTGTAAAGTGGATGAAACTTGCTTTACCCAGAGCGGGAGAAGTTATTTAAAGGGTTTAGTGAGTTCGATATTTTCATGAGTTTTTCTCATCATCTCCCTGGCTTTTTCCCAATTTGCTTGGGGTCAGTTTCTAGTCTAACTGGATGTTGTAGAATACCCGTGCTCTACATGGAGCGACTGCCAATCAGACCTCCACAAGCACTGGGCAACACGGTACTCCTTGGATAGACTAATGGGTACGCTTTCTGGCTTTGGCTACCTTTAATGACTGTCAAAGATCTGACAACCGGGACCAAAAGCTTTAAGTGTTTTCGAAATTTTGGGGCTGTAAAGTCCTAGATAAACCATATTGTCTTTTCACCACCCTAGCAGGACTGGTAGACCTAAGGCATTAAGTCCGCCTTTGTACTTTATATTGCATGAATATTAAATAAATAAATAATAGGTAACTAAACTTAGGAAAGTAGGTATATGAATTGAAAAATTGACATTGGTAGTTGAAAGAAAAAAGAAAGAAAAACTTTTCTTTGTTTAGTTGCCCGGTTTCGAACTAGCAACCTCATGTATATTCGGCTAGCGCTTTAACCTCTGGCCGTCACAGTACTAACTACTAATAACTCTAACATTTCCATAAGTTTTCCTAATCACAAATATATTTATCTTCGTACCTCGTTGTAGCGGCAACGTGTCGAATGGCGTGTAATACTGCTCGCATAAATCGTGGAGACACGGTGACGAGAGAACGCGCACTTACGCCCGAAATGAGACACATATACGCTCCCTGCGCCTCGCAAGCGCTAAAATTTCCTTTTAATTGTCTTGCCGTGAACTTACGACGTCACCCTGTTACCTTATACGGATAGGTATTGCCATTCGTATAATTCTATTTGGAGACAAGTGTTTTCATATACATACATTGTGGGGACGATGGGACGGTTGTTATTTTCACTTTGTATAGCTAAATACCTAGACTGCATACGAAAATTTAATCGAATATCTATTAATAGCTTTTGTAGCGGTGCCATCCACGTGAAGTTTTAAAATTGGGGATTGTTCATAAGATTCACCGCGGCCCAGGAAAGTGAACAATAACTAAAGGAAACAGGTGGTTTTTGCACACTATAGTCATGGCGGTAAGTCCCCTCTTTGTGGAATGGTTGGACAGGCGTCACGGCGCCCTCAACTTTCCCATGACGTAGGTTCTCACTGAACATACCATAGTTCGGGAGGTTTCTGCATTTAATTTGTGCGGAAGAAACGCCTGGGAGTTACCATAATCTGAACCACCCGGAGGACATGGTGGACGACGAGCAATGGGTAGCTCGCCGTCCACCTATCCAATAACCGTCCGGACCAAGACCGAGTCCTCAACGGCGCGTAGCGTTCCAATCGCCTTAAAAAAATTTCAGCAAAACTGTAGGGGCCCTGTAGGGCCGGAGCCTACTGAAACCGTGGGTAAGTTACCTAAAGGGATACCCGAGGTCCTTTTTTACGGTGGGCAAAAATCATCTTATGACAACCCCCGCTCTTGGGTGGATCGGGAGACAGTGTCAGACTCTTACTGACTAAAAACCCACCCGTTCCTTCTAGCCTCTTTATACAGGGGCTCAAACTTCTTTTCAGATAACCCTGGCCCCAGTAGGCTTCGACCCAGCTGGGCCCCTTCTACTATATCCGAGGTCCTGGAACGCCAGGCACAGAAAGAACATCCTGTTTGATTGTAGTCTGTAAAACTTTTAAAAGCCCTCGCTCTCCGCTTTGTAGCGGAAGAAGTCATTGGATAGTTTGCCTCTGGTTGGGTTACCAGGACTTTACAAAAATACCATAACCATAATGTTTCTTTAGACGGTTATTTTCAGAGACAGAAAACGTTAGAATCAACTTTGATGTAAAAAAGAAACTAATTTCTGTGATTCTTTGATTCAATTAGTAACGAAAACAATATTCTTTGGAGGAGAAACCATTTTGGTTAATGGTAGCTATTAACTGACTCAGGTTGGCCGCTGTAAAAGCAATCTGGCCAAATGGGGCTTTCTCGACCCATCTCTAACACTCTGGGAGTTTGGAGCCGCTGCACAGGACATGCGTCACTTGTACATCCTGCACGACTACCTGGCCTTTTCAGGATCTATACTAGGCTAAACAGAATAAAATTAGTTGGAGTAAATCGCCACGAAGAGTAGAAGAAGCAATTTTAACTCAATGATTACGATAGTAACCTCATTAACAATAGCCAGTTTTTATCAACATTCGCGTTCGAGTTCGAGTTTTAAGTTTCTTTTTTAAAATAGAAAATCATCCAATTAATACTCCCGCTCTTAGGCGGAGCAGGAGGACTTGTCAGAATTATACTGACTAAAACCCATTTCTGGTCCTTCTTTGCCTTTGTACCAGGGTCCCGGGGTTCACTTTCATTTAACCCATGGCCAGTAGGACGCTGCTGGGCGCCTACGATTAGCTGACATCTCCTTGAGGCACGCGTGGAACAGTACGCGCCGTTGGTGACTTGGGCTCGGTTTGGACGACTACTGGACGATCGGACGGTGTACCCATTGCTGGCCGTCCGCAAGCCTCTCTCTTTCGTTAGTATTACTTATGCTTCATGGAAGGAGATGACCGCCTAGTTTCGAGTTCTAAGTTAAGACTCAATCTGTCAAAAAAAATTACAAAAATACTTTACATTGGTGGCTGGAATAAAACTCAACTTTGAGTTAAGCTCGTCTATGTAGGTACATGACCTTTGTTATCCACTTATTGTATAAGTTGTTACCTACAATAAAAAAGTTATTAAGTTATTTATGAGGTGAGAAAAGCTGTCCAGATTCGTTAATCATAAAGTTATTTGATTTAGCGATAAATCGAATCATTACATGTTGATTCGATTTATTTATTCGCAACCCTATAAAATACTCATCGCTCTACGATCGAGCAGCATCACTAGCACAGCACTGCAACACCAAAATCAATTAACACCATCTAAAAGCAACACTCAGACACTACTTTTATGACCATTTTATATTTAAAGTGTTTCAGTTACGACTCTAACGCAGTATAACAGTCTTGCACAATATTCAAATTAAATTGCATCTTTGCCAAAACTAGCGGGAGAATGGCGCCGCTAACATTAATATACAATACAGTCTCTGACCCTCTTGTCGTGGCAACCTCTTTGTTTTTATAGGTTGTTGAATAAGCATTAACTAAGTAATTTGAGGGGCAGGTAGGTACGAATAGCGGCACGTTTAAGACCTTTTATGTTGCCATGGAAACGATATTAGTGTATCATTTTGTGATTATTACTACTTGAGGTTTTAGATTTGGAGTTTGCTGTTTTTGTCTAAAAATCTTTTGAACTACTGTCTCGATTTATAGCAGTATTATCTTTGTTTTTTTAGTATTGCACTAAATATTTGATTGAAACACGGGATAAGATTTTACGAAATACTTACAATACATTAGCTGGTCCAGCGAACGTTGTTCTGGCATATAAATACAAAGTAAAAATGGGGGGTTGGGGACAGGATGGTAAAAAATAGCCTACGATATATTCTTAGATCTTCGAAACATACACAAAATATTTCATAAAAATCGGTCCAGCCGTTTTGGAGGAGTTTGATAACACTATGACTTTTATATTAGATGTAGTTCAAGCAAGTCACAATTACCCAGGAGTAAGGTGTCAACTTTTAATAAAGTGAATAGTCAATCTCATTTAGAACCATTGTGGATGGCTACCAATCAGCTATGTTAATACTATTCCATCCAATATCTATAGGTAGGCACCAAAATATTGACATATCTAATTCTGGTAATTATGCAACGTAATACGCATAATTTCCATTTGCCCTTTTCAGGTAATAATATCAACGCACTTAGCAGCGTATATCAATTCATTTGGCTAATGACATCGGGCACATATGAATGCATCAATTCGAATCAAAGCAAATGAATGCCTTCGTATATTTTGCCGTGCCAAATATACACATGGTTCCCTGAAATTATATTGCTAATAGTCGACATGCGATGGAGGGGCAGAGTGGGTAGAGCGGGCAAAGCGGGCAGAGCGAGCAGAGCGGGGGCTAGGTATTCAGCTATGTGGGCTATAGGCTCACATCAATATCAAATGCAATTAGTTTGAGTGCACCGTTTTTGATGTAGTGGCCGAGTGCCGACAGACAGGGTCGTGTGTGCGTCGAGAGCTATCCGATATAAATAATCCACAACGTTAATCGTAGGTACATACGAGTTGATTTAAAGCTGAACAAAATTGGTTGTCTGACTCTGAGCTGTGGTCGCGTTATCCCGGGCTCACTCGCGCGGATTCTAACCTGGCCCTAATTAAATTGTTATGTGGATTATTTAGATGGAATTATGTGGTAATGTGGGATTTGTATAACTATCAAAAATTTGAAAAGATTTTAAGAAAATGTTTCTTATATCTATGGTTAATAAATTCACTAGGCTTTTTGGAATAAGTTAATTTTAAATATATACAAATAACTAAAGCCTGAAATATGAAAATAAATGTATAACAATATTTCTTGTTTCATTGCCAAAAATTCATAACATAATATGAATGCATGAATATAATGTTAATAATTTATATAAGTGTAATTTATACAAGTGCGTACGTAAATACAAATAAAAAGAAAATGGGTGTAGATACGTACACCATCTATCGCGGTGGTCATAAACTCGACTTCGTCATTTTATTGATAATTGTATTACACTATCTTTTAAAATAAGTTTTTAATGAAAATATTTTTTTTCATTGCAAGTTTTTATAGCACGTATAATACCTATATAACTAATACTCGTCAAAACGAATCACACGAGCCCAAACTCGATGGGATTGTATCGTTTAACTACCAAGCTGCTATACCCACCTTCTGGTTCCATCATCAGATCAGATCCATGTCATAATAATTAAGCATTGTCATCTGATTTACACACGCATGCAAAATTTCAGCTTAATCGGTAGCCCACAGACTTATAGAATTGAATAAAAGCTTGTAAAAGAAACTGTTTTCACGACAAAAAAAGATCCAATTCCAGCAGCAATTTTTGCAACATACAATTGACTCTTTCTGAATCGAATATTTCCACTTAGATTAAAGAGACAGAAAAAAGAATTATATGCCGCGCTTAATTGGCTCGCTGTTGAGCTGTTCATCAAGTCTGGTTTTAATTCTATTAATTAACAAGGCGTCAGTCGAGTCGAGAGTTATGTTGAAAAGCAAAATATTTGCACGCTGAAAATCTGTCGATGTATGCTCGTTGATTTACGATTTCATTAGTTTTGTGCCTCGACGAGACAGGAACAATACATGAGTTTACTGATTGTGACAATAATGTGACTACTAGGAGATTTGGCTTGATAATGTAAGGCTCATTTACAATGCTCATTAACTCTGTCATTATTCAGCATGCTTGAAATCCCAAATACAAGCTATTGACTAAAGAAAGTAGACTATCTATTGATATATCGATATAAGGCATGCGGGTATTCCCCGCACGAATCCTAACCACTAATGAAATTGATCGGTTGGTATGTTATTAGATGAGAATTGACGCTGCTTCGTATATATAATGGCTGAGCGTTTTACTGATTTTTCTCTGACTTCTTATTTTAATCTTGCAGGTAACGCTTCTCGAAATGATTAGTTTGTTTTTGTTTCTATCTTCCCCAATAAATTCTCAAATAAGTCATTAGACATTCTGAAAAAGTTATTACTCTGCATGTGGGTTCTATATCTTACGTTACGGAAATCTCCCGCACCCCGCATGCGGGCATTATCGACTAGTGAAACCGATCGCCTGTATACAGGCTGTACGTCATGCGTTACAAAAATCTCCCATACACGCACGCGTGCTCCACCGACCAATGAAAATAAGACTTAACGTACGTTTAGATTGGGTGCAAATGAGATGTACCCCTATTGGATCGTATTAGGAGAATACTAACAAATTAGACGGCCCGTAATGAATGGGTGATGTGAATTAGGAGCGCTGGATTGAATTAGGGTCTGATAAAGGCTGTGTGGAGAGGTTTATTGATTTAGTGTTGTACCTAGTGTAGTTGTTGTTGCCATAAAATGGAGCGTGTGAAGGAACTTAGTTAATTTAACTGTAAATATGTAAATACATTGTTTAGATTTGAACTAAAAGTAATGTAATTGCTAGCAAAGGAGGAGGCTGACCGCATGAGGTAACAGCGCTCACGTTCCAGGATTCCGACAGCCCGGGCCGAGCCCAAGTCGTCGACGGCGCATACTGTTCCCGCGTGCCTCATGGAGTTGTCAGCAACCGTAGGGGCCCAGCAGGGTCGAAGCCTACTGGGGCAAAAAGTCTGCTTCTGAAAGGAAGGCTCGGCACTGGTATGAAACGCAACGAAGGCAAAAAAGATGTCATTTGAATGATTTTTACCCACCTAAAAAAAAATGGCAGGTAGTGTGTATCATTCTTGTATACTCCAAGGTTTAGATAGAGGAGTGAATGTAGTACACCCACTCTTCTTTGTGATACATACTTTTATTTAAGACATTTTCAAACACATAAAACATCTCATTTTATTTATTCACATACAAAGTAAAACACGTTTTATAAATGAAGTATCAAGTCCAATAATAACGTTTATCACTTTGTTACCAGTTCTGGAGTTCGTCCAAGAGGAAAAATAAGTTTTCTTAACCTAAGGCGTGCCAACAAAACTGTTGTTATTTGGGTTTTTAATCTAATGTTTTCTTATTCGTATGTTTTTATGATTATGATAGGTTATTGAACTCGTATTTTTATAATGTCTTTTTTCAAATCCCTATATTCGGCACATTGACCTGTCCTGTACGTCTGGCATCCATTGGATTCCAGCGATCCTCACCAGTATCCCTAGCCAAGTTGCTAATCTACAATTTTTAACGCTAGTAGAAAGTCAGTCAAGCTCAGTCACGTGGTCAGAACAAAAGAATTGGGTGCGTGGTCAATTTGAAGCGTTCGACGCAAGCGAAACGGTTGTTACTTGGCTAGGGGGGGCAGGTCTGCAGTTTACCTCGTGGCAACGCTGCCTGTTCCGGTACGTTGGTCGTCGCCATTCCATAACCTTTTTACCCCGTCGACCATCTGTTGCGATGTTTTTTTTTTTTTAACTATACTTCTATACTAATATTATAAAGAGGTAAAGGTTTTTTTGTAGGAGGTAATCTCTTGAAGTATCGTCCGATTGGTAAAATTATTTCGCTGATATATAGTTGCTTTATTCCTGAGTGACATGCTATTCATGTGTACGCGGGCGATGCCGCAGGCAAAATCTAGTCTGATATAAACTAGTGCTTAGCTGCGATTAGCATCGCCTGATGGTAAACAGTGATGCAATCGTTGATGGCGAAGCGCACTAGTTTATTAAGAGCCTAATTATTCTGGCCTTGATGTCACCTAATGGTGGTTGTTTGTTACTGTGTTGTTGCGGACAATGAGCCCTGTCTACTGCCACTTAAGTTTGGCAATGCGGGGATCTTCATTTTTGATTCGATTACGCAAGGAAACTCTGAATAAAGTCTTCTCCATTGTTCTTTGGGAACCTTCTTTAATCCCTTGCATACCTTGGCTGTAGACATAGTGGCGTTGATCACCATCAGTCACTAAAAACGTCAAAAGACGTCCACTGTTGAATATATGGTTGCCACAAGCGGTGTTCAAACACCAATAATATTGATCGTGTCTCAATCCCAACATACAATATGCAGATTGAAATTGGGCATGTTATCAAATAACTACGAAACTTCGTTTTCAGTTCTATAAAAAAACATTTTACCATTACTCGCACTCTTCTCGAATAATTTTAGACAATATTCGCATTGTAGATTGATTGCGTTTTCCACATACATCATCGCATAGAAAATATTGCGAATGGGTAATTGGATATACGCTATACGTCGGTCGCACTCGACGCCCGGCGGCGCCTGCCGCTGACGGCGGGTGACAAATAATATGACGGACGATGAATACTTGCACCTATTGGCTTAAATGCAATTTCATATCGAGCACTTACGCCAATATGTTTTTGAATGTTATTGGACGAACACTGAGCCCTCGGGAAAAACGATGATCGATTATTCCGTAGCAGACAACGCAATAAGTGATAAAATTCAACTAACTAAAAACACAACCATCCATTTTTCATAGGTAAATTGAATTTTCAGTGAATTGAAACACTGAAACGTGCGATCATAAACTAACGAAACGACAAGTTTCTTTGTAAACGTTCGTCGAATTTGTAGGTATGTACTGAGCAGACCACAGAAACGAAAAAATTTAATGGAAAATTAAATTTTTCGCTTGTATGCCGTGCAGATCGTTTTTAAAAGATAAACATAGTGGCATGCGAGATAAAAATAGATCAAATGCAGCCGCAAACAGAAAGCCACTTCGAAGCCAAGCAGCTTAACGAGTATGTGGCAGCACGCGGTACACGCGCGGTACGCGTGTTATATTCTATTAGATAGGAGTGCGGATTTAATAATAATAATATTCCACAACTTTCACAAAATCTATCTATTTTCATATTTTCAGTTGTTCAGAGTAGATATAATATTTATCACGTAAAAAACTCAGGTATAGTTATAAAAAAGTCTATACAACAAACCAACGTGTAACGTTAAATGCGCAAAACCTGACAATAGTTTGATCAGAATAATGAGCAGAATCAATTAAACCACTTTTTAATATAGGTTAAATTTTTGTAAAAAAAATAATAATTAAAAATGTCGCCCTGTCTATTTATGAATAAGTCAAGCTATGACGTGCGCAAACCCATCAAAATAGGTAAACAAACACAAATGGTTGTAGTTTAATCAAATTTTCTCAAACACGGGATAACAAAAGTTCTTATTTTTAAAGAAACTAAAACTGCACATAAAACCTTAAATTTTTTTTTAATGATTTTTTTCTCACTGTTTTAAGTCAATTAAACTAAAAATCATTTGGGGTGTCTGAGGTTTTGCGCATTTAACGTTACACGTTGTATATTTTCTTCTTAATTCTCTTGACATTGGTTTTTTTTTTATCATTAGAAAAGGTAACAATTGATTGAACAAGATAGTTCAAACTACTACTCTAAATTTAAACAATTACTATTTTAAGCATTGGTTGACTTAAGTAGGGAACAATAAAAAACACCATATAATTCCGCTTTAATGGGATTTGGAAATAGATATCAAGAGTAAGATTATTTGAAGGCCAACACAGACAGGAGCGACGCGATCACGTGGCAGCCATGTTACATTTAAATACATGTGGGTGACTCACATATATTAACACACACCCAATACATATACACTCACCTACGTCTATTATGTCTAATTATACAATCATATATATTAATATATTTCCAAGTTCACAACACACATATTCACTAACACTAAACACAACATACACATTGACGTGACGCATTGGACACGCGCACCGTCGATGAAGCCCCGGCGACTTATTTTCTTCTACCGCCAAGTAGAAGCATACATGTTACATTTCGTTTCTCACCAGTCACGATCTACGCTGCCCGCTAGAGGTACGTGCGCTCGCGCCGGTAAAATAATTGTGAACAATATCTACCCGCGCTAACTTGTCGTTGTGATTGCAAAGACGAGGTGTGTGTCGTTGTATTTACTGTTATAATATACCAGGTTGTGCTTGGCTTATTTGTTATTTTGCGTCTTCTATTATCCTTCATGAATCCCCAAGCGACCACCGATGGCCGCGCATCTATTGTCTTACTATTGTGTCTCTAATTGACGGTATCTGAAGGGTTAAACTGTGTTGTTGTGTTGTGTGTAAGGAAATTATACCTGGAGATACTACAGCAAGGAATTTCATTTACTCGCCACCTACGCAGTGAGTACCTACACCACACACACACCACCCAAACCACCAAATACAATTAAAAAATACTGCTCATCATAGAATTAATTTTTAAAGGTCTTCATTAATATTACAGTAGTAATTACCCGCCCACTGTCAGATCTTATAATTATATTAGGTAGTTTCATACACTGGTAGCTAGCAACAACAAGTATTTACAGAAAAGGGATTTGTTCTAGATTCTCTGAACTCGAGTACCGTGAAGGCAGCCCAGCTGTGGCATAATATAATTTAAATTAAGACAAAATCTCCGTCAAACATGGCAATGCTATTTAAATACATATTTAAATATTCTGTTTGTGGAACAGAAACTACATAGTATATGAATTCACTAGAATGTAAATGAAGGACAGATTTTTTTGGGTTGGTAAAATTATCAAATATCTTTTCCTGATCTGGGTGGACCGAGAAGAAGTGTCAGACTTTTACTGACTGATGAAAACCCACTTGTTCAGTTGCGCTTTGCCTTCCAGAGCCGAGGTTTTCTTATTGGTGGGAATTTCATCCAATGACATTCCCAGCTCTTAGGCGGAGTGGAAAATAGTGTCAGACTTTTATTTATTTATTTAAACTTCATGTACAGTAGTGGTACATAGGCGGACTTAATGCAACAAGGCATTTTCTACCAGTCAACCTTTGAGTTAAAAAAGGCAACACTGTGGTACAGGTTGCACAATAAGCAAATAACATACAAACGGAAAAATATAAAATAAGTTATTTATAATATAATAAAATACATAAATATGCTAAAATAATAAACTAATAAATACTATGAAAAATATCAAATCATTAAGATAACTCAATTATAACAATTCTGATGAAAACCGATCTAAAAACCCACTTCTGTTCCTGTATATTTGTTTCTGTGGTGTACAATAAAGAATATAATAAATAAATAAATAAAAAAAAATTAAATAGTCATAAACTATTAAAATTAAAACATCTCTCCGTATCAAAAACGCAACGCAGAAGCAGTCCAATAGACATAAGCACACGTTATTCGCAACAACAATACAATCGGGAATACAAACTCGTCTTCTCATCTAATACAGTGCTTCTTTTACATAAAGAACCTCGACCAAAATCCAAATTTCAACTAATAAGATCGTTGCTCACGATCTTATCAGTTGTTACTCCAAAAACAAGGTCGCAAAGAGTAAACTTCATCTTACGATCTGATACGCTAAAAACATTACTATTTAAATTGTACCGAGAAAATAGGTTGGTTTGGTACACTCCAGCCTTCTTCCAGTGTGGCGCTATCACGCCGTTACGAAAATAGTTCTCATACACTTAAGGCTAGGTGAGGCGGAGACGATTGAATCGAATATTCGCGGGGCTCGGCAATGTGACCCCGGTTCCGCAGAATAAATAGTTGCAGAAGATCAGTTCTATACCATGGTACGCTAAGTCGCGGTTGTAGCAATGAAGATTCACTATTGTGCAATTGCACAAGACTAGTCAGGCATATTAGTTATTAGCTCGCTGTCCGACCGTCCGTTAACTGTCCGGACAGAGCCCAAGACGTCGATGGCGCGCACTGTTCTTGTTAAAAAATGTTTTAGGCGATATAGAAATAATTTGAGATCACCCTGTTCATAAGCGTCTATGTGTGCTTGTGTTGTTTAGGCACTGTTTTGCCTTGATTTTAATATTTTTATTTATTATATATTTTTTATTTATATGAATGAATGCAGTTTGTAATATACGAATGAGTAAGACTCGAATAATTCATTTTTCTTTCTTTCTTATCTTTCTTGCGCGTGGTTTCGCTTAGATTACGGAGTTGATCTTCTGTAACTATTTATTCTATGCTGATTCCTTTACGAGACTTCTAACTCGATTTCGGAATTCGGATATTATACAGGTTAGTTGGTCCAACTAGGAAGAACGTATTTTTAAACTGAGTGTTCTGGCGAATACATCGAATTTGGATGTTTGAAAAATGTATTCGTATCGTGCAGGACAGTCAATCTTAATTTGGTAGGTAATTCTGTTTGCTTTTTATATAGGTACCATAATAAGGACTACGTAAGACAAAGTTGTGTTTACGTCAAAAACATTCTAAGTATTACCGACGATAAAAAGTCTAATAATATCATTTTGATCTTGTTGATCATGTTGCAAATATTTAAAATTACAATTTTACTTTGCAAGTCTTCAACTCGGTATCGTCATGATTTGAATTGCTTTTACTTACGAAATGTTTTTTATTATTTGTGTAAATATAATTTGTACGTAATTAACTCCACCTTATATCACAATACGGCACAGAATTCCATTTAATTACACAACTTTTGACGTTCTGTGCCAGTTTCATTTACAAGCAGCGAAGTCAAACAACACCGACCTCGCGGATAGATTCGACACTGACGTCACTATACCATTCAATTTTTCCCACCAAACACAAGCTGGAATAAAGTTGATTACCGTGCGAGCCGGCCCAGTTTACAGAGGCGAGTTTTTTTGTGAAGGCCCTTTATCGCGGACACTTTACCCGCGACCACTGTGGGTAGTTGAATAGTGCTTCGCCGTTTTATTTTTCAAGCTCGCACAGTAAAATGTTTTGAAAGGACCGATTTCACTTTACGTCGGCTCTACCCCGCCCGCATGTCTCCGACTGCCATTGTAAAAGCAACTACAATCGTGCATTATTGTTTCGACGTTGTACCTGCACCTTTTTTATTTCAGTTTTCATGCAAAACCGTATCTTTGCACGGTTGAGTTATGGTGATGAAATTAAAATGGAACTTTTAGTCGAAACGTTTGGTTCGTTTCTCCATAACGATATCACACTATATCTTTAGATTATTTTTAAGGCATTTTTCATCTCGCAAATGGATAGCACATCTGTAATATTGGTTCTTATTTCCCACTTGCCACCTGTCTCAGTATGGAATATAGAAAATTGAATTTAGCGACATATCAGTAGACGTATCTGAAAGCGCTTGGAGTAAGTGCTAAGAACAATATGTGGGATGAACACGTCACATCTAAAATACGCCTAAAGTCTACGAATTTCTGTAATGTTAGACTAACTATATCTTTATATAAGTACAAACCCATAATACAGTCATAACCCATAAAAAGCGATCCACCTCTATAACATTATTTTGACTGAAGCAGTAAGAGATCGGATATTTTAATTGAATTCTTAAGATATATTTTATTCTCCTATTTCTCCTATTCAAAATGGCTACTGCGTCAACTGAATCACTTTTAACGGCTGCATTAAAGAGCGGGATTCATTCCGCAATATGCGTAACGCTACAATTTATGCAGATTAAAGGAGCTGTAACTAAACGCAGGGAGTCGGCGTGAACCGGGGGATATTTTCTCATGTTCGACAGATTATGAGTAAGCCTAGGCTGTTCAAGCTCCATTACATAATACGAAGTTGTGAGCATTGCCTGTTATTCCGCTACGTGTATAATATCACTAATATTCGAACAACAAACACGAATTCTCCCCCTTCCTTTGCACGATACTCAATTGAGTAATTATCGCAGGGAATTGCTTGAAACTCGATAAATACTCGTTACAGTAACAATCAGTGAAAAACTCATTTCAGTGGAAAACAAAGGAGCGTATCAGCTGCCTATCAAACCATTTCTGGCGTAAGTCATTGAATAAAATGCTCATACCAGAATCAATTTAAATCCTAACGTCAAAAGGTAAATTGGCGTTGTTGATTTTAAGGGGAATTGAATGTAATAGTTAGTGGAAAAGGCCAGTTCGTTTGTAGTGTCGTCAAATTTTAATGATCTGATGCCCGCGTGGTTTTTTTTAGGCGGGAAGATTATCTGATTGACATCTCCCGCCCTTGGGGGGACCAACTTTTACTGTCAAAAAACCCACTCCTGTTTCTTCTTTGCCTTTTTTTCAAGGCCCCGGGGGTCTCTTTCGCATCATCCACGGCCTTAGTAGGCTTTTTTTTTTTTTTTTCTCGACGGGGAAAATCATCTTTGACGAAACCCGCTCTTGGGTGGAGCGGGAGACAGTGTCAGACTCTTACTGACTAAAAACCCCGCGCCGTTCCTTCTAGCCTTCATACCGGGGCACGAGCTCCCTTTCGGACAACCCTGTCCCCAGTAGGCTTCGACCCAGCTGGGCCCCTCCTGCTGCTGACAACTCCTTGAGGCGTGCGGAAACAGTGCGCGCCGTCGACGTTTTAGACTCGGTCCATTACCGGGCCTTAGTAGGCTTGCAAATACCCATGTGCATGTGTGTGTGACCGGCCGCTATGTTACGGCGAAATATTCATTTCGTAAAATAATGCAGCTGATACTATATCGGTCTATTCAACCGCTATATCCTATTGTGATTTTGATATTATTCCATGGGATTTGTTGAGGCTTTTATTCATAATACAATGTTTGATCGTATGTCGTATTCGGTATATGAACAGCGATAATTTATCATTTGCAGAGTTGTATATTGACTGTAATTGTTAATTGGGCTATCTGTAGATTTTTGACAGTTGTTATGAGTAGTTTGCAATTCGAGTCTGACGAATACTAAAGGGTATCTTTACGGATAAACAGTCGTATCGTATGGTACCGTATCTTTCCCAGTAACTGGGTTATAGAGGAAATGTATCCATGCAAAATACAAGTATTCAGCTACGTCCAGTTAAACGGTAAGCCGAGTACATAGTTCGGAAAATCAAGACACATTATGATGACTACTATATGAGTTTTTGAACAGGAATTATTAATTTCATCGTGTTGGTACCGTACTGGCTGGTGTTGGTACAGATGCTGCGTCAGATGTAGTCACTGACCTCTACTATTTGATGTAGTTGTCAAATACTACAAACACTGCTCTTTAATAGGCTGCTTTTCCACTCGCTTATCGTCAACATCGAGCATGGTGTAAAAGCATGTTACTTCATCTAACGCAATCCAACGCGATGTTGGATAAAAAGGCAGCGCAAAAAAATAGAGATAACGCCTGAAAATCCTGTTAGTATTCGGTAATTCCGTGATTTACTCGAATATTTTACAAAACTTGTTACAGGAAATTGAACTTGTTATTTTAGTAGCAATTTTAGTGTATTAGATCCAGAAACGCGTCCGAGAATGAAGCCAATCTCGGTGACGTCATCTGTCATGATCGGTTTCCACCATGCGATTAAAACGGCAGTGCAGTCTGTCGGCGTTCGTCGCACGGATCAAGACAGATGACGTCATAGTAAACAGTCCAGCGCGCGTTTTTAAGTACCCGTTCAGAAAAACTTCACCATTTCTTGACGAATTTAAAAAAAATTAATTCTCAGTAAATTATTTATACATACGATGCACTTAGTAAATGATTTGCTATTATGTGATTAATCCTCATTGGTTATCGATCAATATTTCGTACTTTTACTGAATTCCGCACCCCAATTTAATTCCCTGTTTATTAACAAAAAACAAAAATTCATAACGAAGAAATATGATCGTGTGTCGTATCGTAGTATCGTAGTGGTCGGATGTCCGTGTGTGCCAGGCTACAGCTACCCCGGCACACAGGCTACAGGGCTACACTGCAAATCATTAGCAGGATAGAGACGGCTGCGGCCAACCACACTCGCTGTTTGCATTTGTAATTAATACACTGTTTGTACTTCTGATTTACGATAGCGTCCGTTGTGCACTCCTAATGTGTTAATAGCTTAGAAAATTAACATTTAAATTTATACGCGAAATTGTTACGCTGATTGCTGTATCTATCAGGGCATTGATTCATATAATAAGTAGCAATAAAAAGGATCTTCGGTTTTATTGAGTAGCACGGGTATTACTCGCAGAATGGATGGTTGAGGGGGCCGAAAGGTTCTGGAGTGTTGATTGCGTCCCGGAAAACGCAGCGTTGGAATGTTCATAAGGTAAACCGACGACCTTGTGAGGGTTGCGGAAATTTGATAAAGCTATCTGGTGCAGTAGTGGCACTGTTCATGTTATCAACTACATTGCGTAGGTATAGCAATCTAGAGAGACACAAGAACAGTCAAAATTAAAAGGATTTTGTTGGAATGTCCGGTTTCCGCAGATAGTTTTTCTCATCCTTACTTCCTTACTAATATTATAAAAGCGAAAGTGAGTTTGTTTATTTGTTTGTTACGTCTTCACGCCTAAATGACAAAACTGATTTTGATGAAACTTGGTACACGGATAGACCATGTCCTGGAATAGGACATAGGCTATTTTTTATCCTCGAAGTAAGTTCCCTTGGGATAATTTTCTGCTATCACGCGGGCAAAGCCGCTGGGAGCAGCTAGTAAACTATAAATAAAACTAAAATTGGTAGGTTCAGCACCATCTATCGAAACTATGGCGACATTCGGGTTCGTAGCATTCACTTTAATTTTTTTTTTGTACTAAAACTATACTCCATTCGCAATAACACTAGACTTTTGAACAAACCTTTTTTACTGTCCGTTCAACCGATTTTGACTTTTATTGCGTTAGTGATATGACAAATGACCGCTGCAGTAATTAGTTGGTGTTGTAACTGTTTTTTTACTATTAATACAATCCTTATATCTATGAAAAAGAAATCGATTTCAATTGAAAGGACTCTTATAACGAATGGAGAATATGTTACCCGAGAAAAAAAGATCTTCCAATTGAAAAAATCTCATGGTTATTAGGTATTACATATATTTCGTAATTTGTACCACGATTAAAATTTACAAATGAAAATGCAGATTTACCATGCGCTTAACACAAAGTAGGGTTAGTGAGAATTCAAACTTGAACGCGCCGCGCTCGGGAATGCTAACTTTAGTTGATTCAAGCTGAATTCATTTAACTCAAATGTAGCAGGAAAATATCAAAATGGTAGTAAATTTTTGGAAGTAAGTACACTTATATTTGAATTTACAATTCGAGATAATTTCTTCAAACTTCATGTCATAGAAAACCCAGGGCTTGCGGCCAGAGAGCAATAACAGCTCGCTGTCCGGCTGTCTGGTAACCGTCCGGATCGAGCTCGAGTCGTCGACGGCGACGGCGACAGTGCGTAGAAATGTCAGCAAAATCGCCTACTGGGGTCATCTCATGGCTTCGCTTCTAGAATGTAGGAATGCGTTATAGTTATTAAAAGAAGACACTGGATTATTACCCAGCTAAAAGAAATTGTCATAGAAAAAAAAATCAATCTGCAATATCGACTATATTTAATACAAATTTACAATGAGAATATACGATGTGAAAGGCAAATATTTAAATTGATGGCAATGAATTTCAATTATTTTTCTTAGGTGCTATTAAATCATCAGTATGTTTGATGATTTTATTTATATTTATTTTAAATCTGTGTTATAATTGTTAGATTAATTCCTCAATAAGCCTGCGGCTCATTCGGGAAGACATGCAGAACAAGTTTTTAATGAAAATATTTTTTTCATAGCAAGCTTTTATAGCACAGTATAATCATAATATATATAATTAATACTCGTCAAGACAAATCATATGAGCCCAAAATCGATGGGGTTCCGGTTCCATCATCAGATCAGCTCCATCTCATAATAATTTTGCATTGTCATCTGATCTACACAAGCATGCAGAATTTCAACTCAATCGGTAACCAGGAAGTGGACCAAATTTAATTTGCAAGATTTGATGACAGACAAACATCGGGACAGGTGAAACTAAATAAAAGCTTGTAAAAAAGAAAATTATTTTAATTCTGCATGAGAATCAGTAGTAAAAGTGTAGTGGTTATGGGCCTGCCCCGTTTACTATAGCAAGTATCAATGAGAGAGCAGATGCGAGAATAATTTCTTAAAAAAAAATACATGGTAAGTGCGAGTCGGACTCGCACACTAAGGGTTCCGCACAAACTTACCTATGAAGTTTGATTCTCGAATTGAGTTATGAAGATTTTTCCGAATTAAAAAAAAGTTTTTATTTGTGACGTAACTACAAATTTACAGTTTTCAGATGTATTCCTATATCTGTACTCTAAGGCTTTGCTTTATGCAAAATTTCAGGATTCTGGGTCAACGGAACGTACCCTATGAATTTTGATTCTTTAGAGAGTGTAGAAATGTACGTTTTTTGCGACATAAACGGCTTTATCTTTTTCCGTTAACTAAGAAGTTTGATTTTTTCACAGCTTCAAGGGACCGTAGACCTGAGTATACGGTTTTAATTTCAACTCGATACCTCCACGCGTTTCTGAGATAAAGGGTATTGACAGACAAGCAGACAGACTTTTTTTTCCTCATGAGTTACAGAACCCTAAAAACAATATAACTGCAGGTATCTTCCAGTTCTTTATAAAAATGTATCTAATTAATTACAAAAGCAACACAATACTGTGCGAAGCATGTCTGTGTTATACGAGAAATTGTTTAAATGACTTGTACAAACAACTTTGATACTTAACGCAGTGTATAAAGGTCGTTAGATGGCGCCACTAGCGTTCCGTAGCCGCTTCGTATAATAAAGAAAACCGCAAGAAAATTGAAGTCGTGGTTAAGTTATAAGTGAACAAAATGTACGTGCGCAGTCCTTGTTTATAAGTGAGTTAAAGAGTACCGCATGTGTTTGTGTGTTTGTTTGTTCTGTTGCTGAAGAATAGTTTGTATGAATTGCTTAAATTTGAGTTCGATATGTTTTTAAGCGGCCCTATACTGCCGAAGTAACAGTTCTAACTAACTAGTAACTATTTTTTTTAGGATGCAAATAAGTTTTCAGTTACATTTTTTTTTATAACAAACTTGTATCATGCGTTAAAGTAGCCATACACGCTAGAATAAACCTGATAGGTTTGCTTGCACAGGTGTACCAGCCAGATAAGCTTGTATAGAAACCTGCACAGATGTAAAATATTTACGCTGCGGTTTATTTATCCCTTCAGATACCGTCAATTAGAGACACAATAGTAAGACAATAGATGCGCGGCCACCGGGTGTCGCTTGGGGATTCATGAATTATACAGATCACCTGTACATGCAAACTTGTCAAGTATACCCTAGCGTGTATGGCGGGCATTAGAATGCTGATCAAGACCATTTCAAGGAACTCAAATATGGTTGGGTTATTTTGCTACACTCAAAAGATCCTATTGTCAATTCCATCATTAGACCAGTTTCAAGGTATCTTGTAGCTCAATTAGTTGGGGCTAACTGTTTCAAAATCCATTTACTAGATTTGCCCTAACATACATACAAACAATGTAAGTAAAATCACGCTTCACACTAATTTTACACAGGTAAAAAATCATCGATAATGTGTTACTTCTTCATGCTCAAACGACTTTAGCGGATTTGGATGTTGGCACACACTCACGCAGGTAGACTTTGTCCTAGAATAGCATATATAATACTTATCCCATATCGGAGGTCCTGGGTTCGATTCCCACCCAAACAATTGTTTGTGTGATGAGCATGATCATTTGTTCTTTGTGTGGGTGTAATTTATCTATATGTGTATGTATTTAGAAATATATAAGTATGTTTATCAGTTGTCTAGTACCCATAACACAAGCTCTGCTTAGCTTGGGACTAGACTGCGTTGTGTGATAGTTATGGAATATTACTATTTTATGCTCCTTTGGGAAAATTCTCTACTTTCACGCGAGTGACGCCGTTTGCAGAAGCTAGTATATAATAATAAGCTTGTAAAAGAGGCTACATTATGACAAGATAATTAGAGTTGGTATGCTTACTTTTCTCCAGCCGAAATAATAGATGTGAGCCTGACTGCTGAAACTGTGAAATTTTATTAGATATAGACAAACCCAAAAAAAAACATTTCAGGTCTCAAGCTCCGTAGAAGAGTAAGCGCCATTCAAATGTCGAGATAAGAAGCAGCCGAACAGGAGTACAGTACAAAATCACAGCAGCAGCAATAATGAAATACTGACGAAGGAATATTCGACTCTCAACGAGTCACAGGGGTGTGTCTTGCTCATTTTCGTTTCGTGAAAAATGTTGAGCCTCCCTTCCCGCTGAGTCCCCAAGTCAGCTCCACGACCCCTGGGCGTGGTGTCTGTTCGACGTACAATTTGCATTTTTAGCGAAAGTACGACGCACGTCTGGTGCAGACGGATTGTGCGGGAGACGAATGATCCCGCGACGTGGATCGACACCCATGTTTACGAGACTTTTTAAATATTGGTTAACGTGATTTGAAAGGCTGCTTGATTTGGAGTGGGTGTGAACTGTGAATGTTGGTTTTAAGGAGGCGAACAATCGACTTTAGTAATAAAAAGTGTTTTGATTGACTACCGCTGAGTACCATTAGCTCAGCATCCACATAACAAAACAGTGTCTTACCTACCGTTGTTGAACGTCGACGGCGCGTTTAAAAAACGTGGTGTGCATAGGCCCTAAGGTTTAAACAAGCTAGGTGTATAAAATTTAAAGCTAAGTAGTTGTAATTGTAAGTAAAATTAATATAAAACCAGCTTAGTTACAAGTACTAACAAGAACTTCTTATGGACTTTGTCTAAAGGAAATACAGTTATCGATCATGCCTACAAACGCTACCTAGGCCACATAAATTTAAAATAATATTATTTCATCTCACGTTGTTTAAAAGCAATAAAAATCCAAAAACTTAGTTTAGCTGGAAAAGTTGAGCTCTACTTTGGCTTCGGGCGAGTCAAGTGAACGCACCCAACCCAACAAGGAATAGGCGTGTGCGGAATGCATAATCAAGCAGGAGATTAAAAACTACAAAACCTTGTCAATAGCAGCCTGTGACACTTGACACTGTTGAGCGTTGCGGCTTGTTGAGTCTTTGCAAGCACATCTCTTATTAACGCTCATGCCGTTTTAGTCGTTTTTAAGGTGCTGTACCATCCGTAGGATATCATAAATACTTTGTCTGTATTTCTAATTCTTTAATCTTTATCTGTGTTTGTCTTTCAGTTGGTAAAAACGAAATCCTTGTAAGATCAACATACGGATAGATCGGTCTGTCCGTCTGTACGCCCGTCTGTTCCTCCATCTGTCCGTCCGTCTGCGTGTCCGTCTGTCAAGATCTTATTTTTTAGAAACGCGGGGAGGGTTTATGTTAAAATTAATATCAAATTCTCAAATCTACCACTCCATGTAGAGTGAAATAATCAAACTAGTCAATGCAATCTAAAAGTTAAGATTCGTTATATTCATGGCATTTATTTTGAAACTTAAAAGGAAATCAAAACCTATAGGGTACTTTCCATTGATCTAAGATCATGAAATTTAGGTCTCATAGTACAAGTAATGATAATATTTTAATTTATTGTTACGACTTTTTTGTTGCGATTTGGAAAAATCTTTGAGACTTGATTCTCGATTCGATTCTGTAATCGAATTTTTTTAATGAAGCTTCATGATTGAATCGAAGGTTATGTATGATTACAGACGACGGACGGCAGGTTTTTATCTTCATCATCATTTTAGGCGAAAGATACACTGTAGGACATACACTGTAGGACACCGGTCTTGCCCACGGGTCGCCACATCAACTGCCGCTTTCGCAACCAGCTTACTCTTATCATGGCTAGATTTCCCACGCAAAAAAAAGGTGAAAGTTAGGATAGTCATAACCCTCCTTTGGTCGTAGTCGGGTAATATAAAAAAACATTCCATTTCTTGGTCCACTTTGATAATTTAGTTATCGGATGAATCTAAACGTGACCTCATGCCAATTTAATTCGGCCGTCAGTTATTTCGGGTTATACCCAAGGTTTCTAAGAACCGAAACCCAATTTAACCTGTCGTGAGAAAATCGAATGAATGGTGGGATCAAATACAACTTTAAATTTTCTACACTAAGGGCAAAAGTCCCGGGTATCCTGATCATATGATTTTTTAATCTTGCGGCCGTCAAAAAACGTAGTACAGAAATAGTCGTTCGCCGCGAAACCATTAATGTAAGTGCATGAGTTTCCTGTATCAGCCATCTCTCTTAGTCGATATTACGAAATGAAACTTCAAGTGCTCGTCTTTACTCTTCCTTTATGTTATATATTTTGATGCTAATTTACAAATATCGCTTTAGAATTGAGAGCTTTTGAAAGCTGCGTAGAATTTGTAAATCAAATCATCTGTGTGCGATTGAAGTGGTGTAATTATACGGGTATGCCTCCAAGATTAAGTATTACCTGTTGCCAGCATTTTCAATCGCGCGATAGATAATTCGTATCGCAAGGGATCGTACTCCCAGGATAAAAAGTATCCTATGTTCTATCACCGGACATAGCCTGACCAAGTTTCATTCAAATCTGTTCAGTTATTTATCAGCGAGCAATGGGTAGCTCGTCGTCCAACCGTCCGGTTATCGTCCGGACTGAGCCCAATTCATCGGGCGCGTAGTGTTCGACGCGCGCCTCGATGCTCGGTCCAGACGGGTCGAGGCCTACTGGTGCCATGAGTGATGAGAAAGAGATCCCCGGGGCCGATGAAAAATGGCAAAGAAGGAACAGGAGTGGGTTAGCCAGTAAAATCCTGATACTATTTTCCGCTCCGCCTAAGAGCGGGGTATGTCATTGGATGATTTTCCCACCTAAAAAACACATCTCCCGGTTTACAAACCGAAAGATGTATGTGTATGTACAGATATACAAGGCTAGAAAAGCTAGGGAAGCTAGGTAGCTTCACCCTTTCTTCCAGAGCTGTGCTAAGCTAGGCTAGATACTGAAAGTGATCCCAATGGTGGTTTTTTTCCTTGCTTAACTCTGGTGGAAGCACCCTTAGCTGTGGCTCCCTCTTTGAGGCGTGGCTGGAAAGACCTCATGGCGTCCTTACCTTCCGTATGACGCAGGTCCTCACCGGACATGGCAAGTTCGGGAGGTTCCTGCATCGGATTCAAGCGGAAGAGACGCCCGGGTGTCGCCACTGTGCGCAACGCCCGGAGGACACCGTCGAGGTGTGCCCTGTCTGGGCGGAGCATCGCCGTGCCCTCGTGGGGGCGATCGGTGGCGGAGACCTCTCGCGCCGGGCCCTGGTCGAGGCCATGGTCCGGAGCGAGGAGGAATGGCAGGCGGTCGCCTCCTTCTGCGAAGCAGTAATGCTTACAAAGGAGGAGGCCGACTGCATCAGGCAACGGCGCCCTCGCCGCCGTCACCGTAGACGCAGGCTCGCGGACGGCGAGCTATGGGTAGCTCGCTGTCCGATCGTCCGGTAATGGACCGAGTCTAAGACGTCGACGGCGCGCACTGTTCCCGCGCGCCTCAAGGAGTTGTCAGCAGCAGGAGGGGCCCAGCTGGGTCGAAGCCTACTGGGGACAGGGTTGTCCGAAAGGGAGCTCGTGCCCCGGTATGAAGGCTAGAAGGAACGGCGCGGGGTTTTTAGTCAGTAAGAGTCTGACACTGTCTCCCGCTCTACCCAAGAGCGGGTTTCAGCAAAGATGATTTTCCCCGTCGACAAAAAAAAAAAACCCTTAGCTGTGGCTAGATGACTTTTATCGAGATAAGAATCGTACAACAGCACTTTATGTCTTATTTCATATTCATCGCTATTTAGAAATGGAGGCGTCTGATTTAACTATTTAATTTAGTTTCAAACGGAGTAAACTGAATGTAACAGTCACTTCATGTTTGAGAATATTCATTCATTTGATGGCATTATTCCATTATGCCATCAAAATCATAACTTGTAAAAAAACCCAGGCTCTCAGTTCTTCTACCGTAAAAAAATGTGAGATCCATGTGAGTAATACCAAGTCGGTTAATTTATTCAGTCTGTATTTAAGGGATCTTAACCCTTCAGATACCGTCAATTAGAGACACAATAGTAAGACAATAGATGCGCGGCCACCGGTGGTCGCTTGGGGATTCATGAATTAATGACCATTTTTTTTTTATGGTAGGCAAAAATCATCCAATGACAATCCCCGCTCTTGGGCGGAGCGGGAGATAGTGTTCGACTCTTACGGACTGAAAACCCACCCCGTTCCTTCTAGCCTTCATACCGGAGCTCGAGCCCCCTTTCAGCTTACCCTGGCCCCAGTAGGCTTCGATCCGGCTGGGTCCCTGCTGTTGCTGACAACTTCTTGAGACACGCGGGGACAGTGCGCGCCGTCGACGTCTTGGGCTTAGTCTGGACAATTACCAGACGGTCGGAAAGCGAGGTACCCATGGCTCGCTGTCCGCAAGCCCGCGTCTTTAAATTTAAAATCTATATTTATAAATTCAGGCTTCTAGTTTTATAAGCAATGAAGTTATAGAGGATCGAAAATGGCCTGAACTGTTTCGAGAAAAGTACGGCCGAGCCACTTTTTTGCTCGCCTTGGTGTGGGGTTCTGCCGTGTCCCTAATATCAGTTAGTTGCCTTGAGAAAATTGTAGCGAAACTATTCAACTGAAACAATCTCAACGTGCCTGAAGTGCGAAACGGCAGTATTAATGATAATTGTGTCGTTTATTTTTCAAATAAACACGTATATGTACATTTATTTACGGGAAAGCAATATAATAAGCATTTCTCAAGCGGGCCGACGTCCCAGGTGTTCCCGCATCTACATATTGAAACGAGTGTGATCAGAATCGAGATGCAGTTTTATTGTCACTCCCGCCGAGTAAAGCTATGAAATTTTATTGCTTTCTTTAAAATTTTCACGGAATTCACACACGTTACTGCCGTGCAAACGTACTGGCAATAACTATCGTATCGGGCGAGGGAGACGCTTTACAAAACGACTTCTTTGACACCAAATATGACAGTGTACATGAAACAAAATACGTGGAATTTACGATCTTCTAGAATGAGGAAGTACGTAAAACCATATTTTACTCGTTGTCTTGGATGGTTGATGTTAACTTGAAGTAAAATGCCTGTAAATTCGGGAAGGCAGTTTGGTTTTCGCACACTGAAGCAGGCAAGAGGTGACCAAAATGCCTACAAGGAAGGAGACGGTCTCCTTATACGCTTTTTTACTAATTAAAACTTAAATGTCAAATCGACCCTTCTTGCTCTAGTTGCAACAGTAAACTGCTAAAAATAATACCTGTTAGGTAGCACATATATAAAGAAATTAATTGATAGGTCCTAAATTTAGTGTTAATTTAAATAATACTTTTTTTTTACTGGGAAATCAATTTACTTTCGGGAGTTTTTATACCACTAACATCAAACTGTATGAAATAAATTATGTGTAAGAATGAATATATTGTGTTTTTTGGTTATTATCACCAGATGGCGCTTACTTAGTTTTAGTACCTACAAATAAAAGAAACACGCAATTTTGCAGTCGCTGATTTGTTTTTTATAATGAGGCCTACCTAATCCTTAATCGCCTGTGATGGTAAATGATGGATGGAATTCTTGGCTTTGAAGGCATAGGTCGTGATAAACACAGATGCTGTTTTATTTGTTCAACTGATTATCCTTTTCTTTCTTTATTACGTGGGAAATCATTAAATGACTCCTCCTGCTCATCCTCCTGTTATTCTTCCAAAAAGTAAAAAGAAATTCAGAATGACAAGATAATATTACATTAATTATTAAATTAGTTCAAAAAGTGAGTCCTCACAAACTGAGCACTGCTCGTATCTTGGGTAGTCAGCGGTCCACCGTTTTATTAGTTTTTTTTATTGATATAAACTAGTGCTTGACTGCGATCCCACCTTATGCAGTGCAGTTATAGAATGTTGTCACTGTTCCATTTTGTTGGTGCAATTATGTATTAAGTACACATAAAAATGTTACTTACGCGTTACTGCAGTGACATCATAATCAAGCATGTGTAGTTTGCGGTACAGGACCACGGTAACTTTGTTTCTTCTTTTCGGTTCTTCTTCTTCTTTTCTTTGTTTTTTTCTTTCTTTTGTTTTTTGTTGCTAACCTGCAATAGTTAACGCTAGTAGAAAGCTTCAAATGTACGGGAATGACGCGCTCTCAACGCTCAGTCATGTGGTCAGAACAAAAGAATTGGCGGCAAGTTCAACTCGAAGAGTTCGACGCAAATGAAACGCTTGTAACTTGTCTAGGGCGCCTGGTAGGCACACCAAGCTACACTAATAAACACATAACAACAAATACATTGTCACATTATTAATACCACGTCACACAGCGAATAAATCGCAAATTCGATCGTGTTCCATGTACAATATTAACCCGCGAACGTAAGAGGAAATGAGCGTCTGTATCTAAGGATTCACACGCGAATGGGCCTCGGTGCAGATTGTTAGGAAATGTGGCGTCACTAACGTAGCTAATGTCGTATGAAAGGGGCGCTATTGCTTTATCTCAATCGTGGATTCGTGTGTCGTGGCCTTTAGGGAGCGTGATGATAAGTGGTAGGATGCGTGACTTTTGATCTATTAGCTAAGGGATTATGATTTTGTTGGTATCGTTACGAACGGTGAAGGGAGTACCTATTTGTTGGTCGGTATATGGAAGTATATGCTGCACTCTGGGTTGGTTTCCACTTCCAACAGTAGACTATGTATTTTTTCATGGCATTGGTGGAGTTTTACATGAATGAAGACGAGAACAATCGAATCGCCCTAAAAACCGAGACACCTTAGCGACTACAATTACAGCTGGCAAAATTTTTCATGCAAATCAAATAGTAAAATCAAGGAATGGGAAGGCTTTAAATTGACGATTTATGGCAATAATTTTGACTATGTTATGTGCATGACAATAGAAACTTCTGCTCTGTATTGTGCGCGTGCGCGTATATTGGCAATGGTGTCCCTAGTCGCTGCCAGAGCACTGATTTCACATTCTGCGGGATTATTTTTCGCTAAAGAGACAGATGCACATTCTTAATTTAAGTACTCAAAGAGTAGTAAATCGCTCTTGGTATACATAAACTGAAAGTTTGAAAGTAATATTGTACGCCTAAACCGCTTAATCAATTTTGATGTATTTCAGAATTAAGGTAATTTGTACCTTTGAGAAGCACTTTGGATATTTTTATCCTGAGGATACATACCCTCTCATGTGATAATTTTGCTGGCAAAAACAATAGACCAAGTGCGTGTAGGACTCGCGCACGTAAGGTTCCGTACCGTCCGCAGCAAAAAACTGCAAAAAAATATGTTTAGTGGCATACGGGCAGTGTAGTCTTAGCAACAGGGCCCCGTGTATACCCTTTGACTACCAAATTAAAAAAAAAAGTAAACACAGTTGTAGTCTACAGCCAGCTAAAACATTTATCAACCGTGCAACTCAACAGCAAATATTACTGATAAAATCATAAATCAACACTATTTAAAACACATGCAAAACAGTAATCATTTACAAAAGTGATATTGTACCTAATATGAATATCTGCAAACACGATGCATCAATTAAGTAATCTTTGACCATGGAGGCCGGCCCGGCGGCAATACATCAATCAGCCATGTCGGCGTGACGAGGCTGCAATCAAATAAAATTTAACTCAAAAGCCGTAAGCTCTCTCATATAAGCTATTTATTGTGTCCGTAAAATGCTCTCTTATGCTATTATAGGGAAAAACTTGAGTAGGAACGTTTATTTTGTCGATAACTTTATGATTTTTTTGATGATCAAATTCTGTCACCAGTCTTGGCTTAAGGTTAATATTTAATTAGGTTCAGATAAGCAGTTGCTTCAGGTTAGACTGGCAGCCTTCCCAGACATAGTTGGGAACAAGGGATAGGTACACTACGTAAATACAAATCATCATCATCAGCCTTTTGATGTTCCCACTGCTGGGACTCAGGCCTCCACTCCAGGAGAGGGGGGGGAATGGGCCGTAATCCACCACGCGGGCCTAGTGCGGGTTGGTGAATGTCACATGTCTTCGAATTTATGGTTCTAAGACATGCCGGTTTCCTCACGTTGTTTTCCTTTACAGTTTTGTGAGCAGTGGTGATGAAATAAATTATATAATAATATAATATAATATAATATTCCACAACTATCACACAACGTCACCTAGTCCCAAGCTAAGCAGAGCTTGTGTTATGGGTACTAGACAACTGATAAACATACTTATATATTTCTAAATACATACATATTATAGATAAATTACACCCAGACACAGAACAAATGACCATGCTCATCACACAGACATTTGTCCTGGGTGGGAATCGAACCCACGACCTCCGATATAGCAGTCAGGGTCACTAACCACTAGACCAACAGGCCAGTCAAATTATTATTATACAACGTAATGCGCCTGTCTGGGTTTGAACCAGCGACCTACAACTCGTAAGTCGGGGCCATTACCACTCAGCCACTACTGCTCTCAAATACAAATGCCTGTATCAAAAACATAACTTGTAAAAAAAACCAAGGCTCTCTTAGTTCTTATGCCGTAAAAAGTTGTGAGATCCATTTAATACCGAGTCGGTTAAATTATTCAGTTCCTATTTGAGGGACCTTTTGTTATATCTCATAGTGACCATACCAGTATTACCATGTTTTTATATCTACATTAATATTATAAAGAGGGAAAATTTGTATTTTTGTGTGTATGTTTGTAATTTTTTTTTTTGTCGACGGGGAAAATCATCTTTGACGAAACCCGCTCTTGGGTGGAGCGGGAGACAGTGTCAGACTCTTACTGACTAAAAACCCCGCGCCGTTCCTTCTAGCCTTCATACCGGGGCACGAGCTCCCTTTCGGACAACCCTGTCCCCAGTAGGCTTCGACCCAGCTGGGCCCCTCCTGCTGCTGACAACTCCTTGAGGCGCGCGGGAACAGTGCGCGCCGTCGACGTCTTGGACTCGGTCCATAACCGGACGATCGGACAGCGAGCTACCCATGGCTCGCCGTCCGCGAGCCCGCGTCTACGGTGGCCGGAAATCGGGATCGGAATCCCGGCGACGGCGGCGAGGGCGTCGTTGCCTGATGCGGTCGGCCTCCTCCTTTGCAAGCATTACTGCTTCGCAGAAGGAGGCGACCGCCCGCCATTCCTCCTCGCTCCGGACCATGGCCTCGACCAGGGCCCGGCGCGAGAGGTCTCCGCCGCCGATCGCCCCCACTAGGGCACGGCGATGCTCCGCCCGTGTATTTTTGTAATGAATAAACTCAAAAACTACTGTGCCGATTTCAAAAATTCTTTTACCATTGGAAAGCTACATTCAGCCTGAGTAACAAAGCTGGGACGGGCCGCTAGTTTTAAATAAATAGATTGCAGTGGCATCCGCATGAAAACAAAATGTATGTCATAATGTATATTATAATATTTATAATTCCGAAATATCAATATTTCTATGTTAAATATTAATATGCTCAAAACAAGATGTCCGAATTTGCTTTGAAAAACTGAATGACTTAGGTATACCTATGTAGCTCGAGCCCCCGTATGAAGGCTAGAAGGAGCGGGGTGAGTTTTTAGTCAGTAAGAGTCTGACACTATTTCCCTCTCCGCCCAAGAGCGGCTGATTTTCCCCACCATAAAAAAGGTAAGTGTATACTTTATATGTTTTTACTTTAATCAATAACTAATAATAATCTTTAATGGTTAATTTTAGTAGTTTATTCGAGGTACTGAAAATCGGAATGCCGTTTTTCGACCTTGATTGACTTATCGAGTATTTGATTTTTCTTCGAACTTATGAAAACGCAAACACAACCAAATCGCATTCATTCGTGAATTTTAATAATATTAAGACTTTTGAAAATCAGGTTATCAAAATTTCAAATTATATTATATTTCGTAATATTTAGGTTTTCCAGGGAAAAAGGCTAGACAAATTGATTCAAATACCCAGTGCTATATTAAAACTGTGTAGTGATGCAATGAAAATTATGGAAAACTAGCTTTCCGCCCGCGGCTTCGCCCGCGTGGACTACAGTTTATATCGCGCGGCAGAGACCCGTCCTCAGCAGTGGAATTATAGGTACCCTATGTGTTATTCCAGTGTCTCTTCTACCTACCTACCAAATTTGATCTAAATCCGTTCAGTAGTTTTTGCGTGAAAGCGTAACAGACAGACAGACAGAGTTACTTTCGCATTTATAATATTAGTAGGGATAATAGTGATATTATAATATTATATATATAGTAGGGATTAAAGGGTTTTCATTTCATAAAAAGCTTATGTAGGCTTACATAAGTAAGCCTCCTAATTATCTCTTTTTCTCTCCCAGCAGCTGTTAACGTGAACACGTGATTCGTGAGTCGTGTTACGTGATTAACCCTTCAGATACCGTCAATTAGAGACACAATAGTAAGACAATAGATGCGCGGCCACCGGGTGTCGCTTGGGGATTCATGAATTAGTTTACAATAATTTTATGACTACCCTCATTGAGGCGCGATACCAAGAGGTCTGCTTAGCAAAACAAAAATATAAATTTAATTTGATTTTAATTTTTTCCTTTGTTTTATTCAATGGATTTTATTAGGATTTATTTTGATTTTCTATTTTATTGTGTCGCGTTGTAAATATTTTGTACTAGCTTAAGTCCGGGTCTCGCCCGCATACATAGACTATAGCCCATGTCATTCAGGAATAAAGCAGGTTTCAATCAGTGAAAAATTTTACCAATTGTACCAGTACTTCCAGAGATTATCTCCTACAAACAAACAAAAAAAAAAAACTTTACTTCTTTATTATATTAGTGTAGATTTTGTTTGTACATTTGACCTGAAAAAAAAAATTATCATTAAAAACCTAGGTAGTCAGCCTCACATTGTTTTCTCACTGGTATTTAAACTAGTCAGGGCTGGAGGATCTTTTTGAAAAATTACTACTCTGGAAAGCAAAGGGCATTTGAAGAAACACGGGTGGGTTTTAGTCAGTTAAAGTCTGACACTATTTTTTGCTCCACCTTAAGCGAGAGGAGTTATTCAATGACTTCAAGATGACAAACACTTAGCTTTGATTAGACCTTGTCCTAGAATGGAACATAGGATTTTATCTCGGGAATAGTATATTCCCTTGGGGCAATTTCCTTCTGTCACGCTGGTGAAGTCACTGGCAGTATAGCTAGTATTTCAATGGGTAGTTCTTCGAAATTGGATTCTTTGATGGATCTATATGGCCAAAATTTAATTTCACTCTCAGCTCTGTTACACATGCTCATATGAAAATTGGTACCGGGAAATGGCCAACGGACGCGCTATATGAATCAGGAGAACGAACTTCAAATATTTTTATTTTGTACTTATACAGCAATTATTAAAAAAATAGCCAGTAAAGGATAAATCTAAACTGTATATAAAAAAAAATACATGCCGTTTTGTTAGTTAGTAACAGAAATATACCCATAGACATAGAAAATTTTATCTTTGAAGAACTACTCGAATATATTCCAACTATTTTCCTCTGTAAATTGCAAGTTAGCTTATTAAAACCTCTGTGTATGGTTCATTTGTTTGAAACAATATCAGGAAGTAGCCTCGGGCGAGGATACGGAGATCCTTCTAATCAAGTACCTCGGATCTAACTACCCTAATTGTTCGAAAGGTACCGGTCCCTTCGACTTAATACCTCATAGTTAACATATTCACGTTCACATGTTACTTCAAAGTTTGGTTGCCTGTACTTGTGAGCTGCTTCTGAGTTTTCTTCACTTGTATTTGGGGCTGAGGGTACTTGTATTAACAAGGGTCTAATTATGCAAAAGTAGACTGAAAAGTAATAATGGCCTGCTTTTCCCTTTAGACATAGATCAAATTCGATCTTGTTCATCTTCAAGGTTCAGCAACGCTGGTCGAGTTCAGTCTGTGGATAGTTTAATAGTAAGATAAGATAAGATAAACTTGCTCAAACATGAGTACAATACATTCATCACAAAATAAGTCGTCAGCATGCAAAAAATTTCAAAAAGGAATGCAAATATTTCAAAAAGTTGATAGGGTTGCGCTTGACACTATCACATCTGATGGAAAGCGACGATGCGGTCGACGATGGAGCACACTTACCTAGCAGTAACCTATTCACTCTTGACTTAAATGTTCCCGAGTTGTCGCCATCAGGAAAAACATACTCCATATGCCATGATTTTAAATATTACACGCTTTTTTAAAAACTTCGGAGTAAAAAAATATTTTACAACACTTTCTCAACATGCAAAATGGTGCGTGCAAAAATTGGTTGGCTTATATTTCAGTGGTGCCTCTATATAGCAATAAGGAAAAAAGTATGTTGCTCGTATCGGTAAGCACACCTATGAGTTATTTGCCTTTGTGTTCGAAGAGAATTTTTTTGGCAGAATTTTTAAACTGCATGCCTGGTAAATGTTAGGTGTAACACCTATGTATACTTAATTAAATAAAACCTCGCCTTATGATTTTACTAGCTTCCGTCCGTGGTTTCACTTTTCTGAAAATAGGAAATTATCCAAAAAAACATTCTATACTCCAGCCCCTATAGCCAAGTTACGACCGTTTCGGCGAACGCCTCGAGTCGGCCACACCTCCGATTCCTTTGTTCTTACTTCATCTCAACGCTCAATTGCGTGGTAAAAAGAAAAGCATTATATGGTCTAGTTTAGGGCGTGGTCTACTCGAGTGGATTGGGCTTTACGATTGCTGACAAGGATTTGTCAGCAACCGTAGGGGCCCAGGGTCGAAGTCTATTGGGGCCATAAGCGATGCGAAAGAGATCCCCAGGGCCCTGGAACAACGACAAAGAAATAACAGGAGTGGGTTTTTAGTCAGTAAAAGTCCGACACTATCTCTTGCTCCACCCAAGAGTGGGGGATGACTTTAGGTGATTTTCCAATCTAAAAAAAAAAATGCTTTAGTCAACAACACTGTCATCGTTGTTCTGAAAAGCATCACCAGGATGAGTATTAGGAGAAGCCAGTACCCTGTCTTAGGTTACTGTTCTACTCTCGTGGATCGTAAGTTGATGTTAGTAGCAGTATCCTACTGCCTTCACCAACTGGGTTGACCAACACTAAAATATTTTTAAAATTAAAACTAGTAGTTCCTGAAACTAGCGCGTTCAAAACAAGCGTTGATAATTTTATTCACACCTTTGTCACTAGAGTCCAAAGCGTTATGAACCTGAAGTCATCAAAATTACGGAGCCCCCGATACAATACCATGCAAGAAACTCTTCAGTTTTATAATATTAGTTGTTGAATTTGACCTGCCGTACTTCATTCACATTTATCACTGCCTAAACCAAAAATTCCCATCATCATAATCCATAAATACAAAGCCAAATCAAAACACAATACGAATGATTCACGCCTGTTATGTTCATTCAATTCGTATCTGTAATCGACAAAGTCGCAATCCATCGAGCAATGCGCATCACTGGTTTAAAATGTATTGGTTGTTCGGAATTATCGTCATATGTCAGGCAGCTGTCGTTGGCAGGCCGTGAGAGATCGAATGGGTAACGTTGAAGTGACGTCACTGATACGGGCTGATGTGCTGTCTCCAGCACACCTGGGTGCTAGTGAGGGATGCCTAGTGTTGTTCAGTCCATTAAGTGTTCATGTCCAAAGCGTCAGGAATATTGATGTATTGATTAGGAATATTACAGCACCAAACCATTTCAGTTCTGATCGAGATACTAATTGATCTTGTCATCATCATCATTTTAGCCAAAAGACGTCCACTACTGGACATAGGCCTCCCCCAAGTGTCGCCACAACGATCGATCCTGCGCGTCCCGCATCCATCGGATTCCCGCAACCTTCATCAGGTCATCGGTCAACCTTGACCATTGATCTTGTGTCGTGTTATTTTTCTGACTAACTTTTGCCAGCGGCTTCACCCGCGTACATAAAATGCAGCCTATACCACTCGGGAGTAAAGTAACTTTCTGTCGGTGAAAAAGTTTACTATCAATTAGTAAAGAAGAAGAAGCAGCTAATATACATCATAACTCATTAAGTCATTCGTTTCTACACTAACTAAAATACTATAAACATTAATAACTACTCTACCTTGCTGTTTTAATGTAAATTCTTGTACAATTCAGTACGATTTCCTTAAGGTTGCACTAGTCGGCGGATCGAAATTATTGATATGTAACGTTAAAGTACATGTTGGAAACGCTGATGAGCAATAAGAAGCTAGAACACACTTGAATATATTCCCGTAATATTATAATGATGACTTATAACGAAAAGAGCGCAAACAGTTTTATGAACCGCCTCCCCAGCCAAGTTACAACCGTTTCGCTCGCGTCGAACGCTTCGAGTTGACCTTGCCGCTAATTCTTTTGTTCTGACCACGTGACTGAGCGTTGAGACGACGTCATTCCCGTACATTTGAAGCTTTCTACTAGCGTTAACTATTGCAGATTAGCAACTTGGCTAGGGGTACAGACATTTAGACATCAGATATCATAAAAAATCTGTTACGCTTATATGTTCAAAATTAAATTAGATTTATTCAATAAATAATTTACCCTTGTATGGAAACCATTTTGCCATATTCATAATCCATAAGTTATTTATTTAAGCAAAGATGTGCAAATTGATTTCAAAATATGGGAGTTTCAAAGTTTATATTTTTTACTGATTTAATTTCATACAGTATCAGAAACTGATCGGCTCAATTTTTGTTATGAAATTACACCGTCAAATAATAAAATAGTTGCCATACTGCGTTTGTATGGAAGAATGTCCAAATAGGGTACCCTTGTATCAAAACTGATGCTCACGTCATAGAGATGAAATCATGATTTTTGAAATTAATCCCCGTCATTCATTCATCTATCTCGTCATAGCGTGAGTCAGTCAAAGGCCATGAAACCTTAAAGTGGTTCACAAATCCATGGAATGGGGTCTGTCAGTTCCTGTAATCCTGTCCGTTACAGTAGGTATGCACCGTAAACAGAAAGGGGTACGAGTACCTATATTTTGTAGTAGAAAACTTATATGTTAAAACCACTTAGCTAAAATCTTGTAGCCCTTTATCATTTAACATCTAATTTGTTGGCTTAAAAATAAATATGTTTTTATTATATCAGTCCATCCAGACTGGACAAGAAATCAAGTAATGGTCGGTTGAAAGCAGTAGTAGAACTTAACAAGATTTCAATGGTGTTTATAATTCAATGTTTAAATAAGTTGAATTTTGATAAATATATGACGACGGCTGAGAGGTCTGAGGAGCTCGCCCGTTATCGGTATGGTCTTGAGGTAGAGATTCCATGGCGAAGGTCTCAAGTAACAATCAATCAAGTAAAAAATAATGCGTAAGCGGGTAGATGAATTGTTATCTACCCGCTTACGCATTATTATTTTTTTTAATTTTTCTTCGCTAGACCGCTATGGTCGTCTTTTGCTAAGATGAGTCAATTAAACGAATAAATTCACTTTTAATAACACGCGATTGTAGCATACTGTACCGTCATAGGTACACGTCAATGTCAACGTTATTTAACGTAAAAATTATCTATGGAGGAGTTATCACTGTCAAACAAAAATCGAAAACGGTATCTACCGGATATACTGAGGGTAGATGTGATTATAATTGTTTATGTCGTGAACTTTAGCAATTTATCAAAAAAGAAGTATGTCATGCACGATCATACTATTTAAACTGAATCCTTGCAACAATATTTCACGGCCAAAATATCACTTCGCAAATAGATGTTGGGCAAAGCATGGAATAAAACCTCAATCAAACTACGCAAGTAATCTGAACACGCTAAACTGACCCTTCAATGTAACAAAACTGTGTTTACGTTTGCCGTGAAATAGTGATGACAGACTTTAAAGTGAAAAAGAGATAACACTCAGCACCGGAATCAAAATGGAATGTGAATACCTGACCTTGTTCCTGGTTCCTTTGACAGCACATACGTCATCCAGTTGCTCGCTACGTGATGCCTTGGCACCACCATCGCCTTCACGTCGCTTGCTTCAGGACACTGGCTGGAAATGTGACCTTGTTTTCCACATTTGTAGGATACAATGTGGCTGACCTTGGGATTGCGTCTTGAAGCTTGAATATTACGCTATCCTGTCGGTTTCTTCTTGTTACTTGCCAATGAAAACACTCGGCTTACTTAGTCCAACTATTCCACAGTGGAAAATTTGATAGGTGGCGTTTGAAATGACTTCATGCGTTTTGTGTGAAATGTTTTCTGATCTGGTATTGCACTTGACACACTGCACCTCAGGCACGCACACACACACGCACTGCTGCACTTTGAACTTGCATCGGTCTTTTCCCGGTCACTAGCTGGGTGTTACGTTGTAATTTGCTCTCTGGGGATACAGCGGTACCATGGTCCAACATTTGTTGCTCAGGATTAGGGAACAACCCCAGAAAAAAACCTAATCAGACCATTTAAGTCAGCTCTTCAATCCGGGTCTTACTTTCTTCGATAATGCTTTCTTCTACAAATATTCATTTCAAGTAATAACCGCCATTTGTCTTTTTTCTTGCTATTTTCTTCATTACCAGCGTTACGTAACCTTCGTGCTGCATTTATTTATTGGCTCGGAATCCCAATTCTGATGACGACGGCTGAGAGGTCTGAGGAGCTCGCCCGTTATCGGTATGGTCTTGAGGTAGATTCCATGGCGTAGGTCTCAAGTAACACAGTAACAATACCAAATACTTGCACAAAGGTTTATTTGAAAAATAGCACAGCACAGTTTAAATAATAACGGTTATAATGTCAGAGACAATAGTAATGAAGAACCTGTGAACCATCGATCCCGATTGGAGCTCCGATCTGGAGTAAGTTCTGCGCCCAGTCCCCTGCGACTCGCGCTTTTATCACTTTTTTAAAATCGACACTCCTCCAACCGATTCCGTTCAAGTGACATGTGACGTCACTGCGTTCACCGGTATTATAAAAATCAATTGAGCGTCTAAACCATTAAGTAGTCAAAGATGCGACATATATAATAACTAGCTTTTGCGCGCGGTTTCATCCGCGTATATAATCCCAGGATAAAAAGTATCCTATGTGTTATTCTGGGACAGTGGTCTACTCGTGTACCTAGTTTCATCGAGATCCGTTCAGTAGTTTTTGCGTGAAAGAGTAACAAACATCCATACATCCATCCATACATCTATTCATACATCCATCTATCCATACATCCATCCATACATACAAACTTTCGCATTTATAATATTAGTAGGATAGGTAATGTAAAAAAAATAATTAAATTGAGTTTCGAAATTAGTCATTTTTTATTAGTTATCTTAAAACTACGTAATTATTTCAAAAGCTAGCGGAGTGTTCTCAAAGCAGAGTAGGTGCACGCCCGTTCCACCCTGTAGCCTGTAGGTGATAAGGCCCTAAAGGTTTACACAATGAAAATATATTCAAAGAAAATATCTGAAATCCGATTCTAAAATAAGATTCAATTTTAAAGCACTGTTGGTAAAGACTGAAGTTGTATCTTCGAACGCATACATACTAAGAATTGAAATGAAGTAATATCTTCATAATATACGAAATAGTTGAAGGTGAAGCTCACGGAAGACGCAGCGTTGGAAGGCCTCCAATAAGGTGGACCGACGACCTAGTCATGTAAATGTAAATAGAATTAGAAAGCTTGTGCGAGATGCCCTACTTATAACGGTTCAGCATAAATTCGGATTGCACAGTTTATATTTGTTCTGGACGCTGTATCAAGCTATTGATTAGCATTATAAATATATTTCACCACTAGCTGCTGCCGGTCACTTCGCCCGCGTGAAAGGGAAGATACTCCTGGGCCTGTAACTAAAGAACAAGGGCCGTGAGCCAAGTTTCATTTAATGTAAACAACCTTCACCATTATTTCAGCTGAAACATGTCTATAGACGGACATAGGCCTCCCTCAACAGCGACCGGTCCCATGCGTCTGGCAACCGTTGTATTCCTGTGACCCTCACCATGTCATCGGTCCACCTTGTGGCAGGACTACCAACGCTGCGTCTTCCAGTAGGCGATTACCGCTCTAGAACCTTAAATACATGAAATTGTAATTTAACATACATGTAGATAGAGAGTGTTTTTTTATTTGAATTTAATATTAGTATGAATAGCAAGTATGGATGCTGATAGTCGCTCTATGATAAACATAGCATTTTTTCCGCGTGTTATTTTTGTTTTAGTAATTCAATAACTTTTTTGAAACAAGTTACACTGTTACAAGATTGTGATTTATACTATAAGTAAGTCAGGTTTTGCCTGTGTGTGGAATACACCAGAACACACACGCTTCCTCCCATCGGTATCGTTAAAGGCGAATGTGGGGTTATGGCATGATCCAGTGCGCTGGATACAAGACACTGTTATCAACCTACAATCTGAATTCCAAGCTTTATTACTTGGGATGCAGCGTTGAAAGGCTTCTCAAAAGGTGGACCAATAACCTAGAGAGGGTCGGACGTATTCTATGAATGCGAGTTGCACAGGACCGTTCATTGTAGCGACAGCATAGAAGCCAGACACTCTGCTCTACCCAGAGCAAGAATTAATTTGATGATTTCAGACTTCACGTACCGGAAGACGCAGCACAAGATAGATCCATGAACCAGTGCGGGTGGCGGGATTCCGATGGTTGCGAGATGCACAGGACCGGTCGTTATGGTGACACTTGGGGGTGGCCTATGTCCAACAGTTGGTTTGAATTTGCCTCTTAATTTTTTTCTGACGTCTATTGGCTGAACTGATGATGATGATGATGTAATTTCCTAGGTACGGACGAGTCTCAGTATGTATGTATGATGGCCACCCATCCACGGACCGACCTGTGCAGTTTTTATAATTTAGCCAGGAACAGTGGGGGATTTGGAACAAGGGAAGATATTAAAAAAAACACTCGTTGACTCGGCAAACGTTGTTCTACCCTATAAATTATGATACAATTGGGGATGGGTGTATGAGGTTAAAAAAATAACTTACGACTTATTCATAGAACTAACAAAAGTAAAAGAAAAAAAAACATAAAAGTTGTTCAATCCGTTTCGGAGGAGTTCGATAATAAACACTGTGACATGCGATTTTTATAAATTAAGCTAGTTTCTGGCAGTGGCTTCGGTCGCATGAAAGTAGGTTTTTCCATACAAACTTTAGACCCACTTCTCTTCCCCTTATAGAGTGAATTTAAAAATCCATTCCATTCCAATCCATTATAAAAGGAACCTCTACGCACAATTTCAGTGTTTTAGGTTCGATGTGCCCTAACAGGCGTTGTACAGAGAGGGTTCCGGGGTGGTCTTTTAAGAGGTCACGGAGCTCTCTTCCATGTACTGATGGTGATCACCGGGGTGGTTTTAGTGAGGTAAGAATCCCACACACCCTGGTCTTTCCCCCCAAAAGACCAGAAGCTTTTTGAAGGTTTCCCCCCTAAAACAAAAAAAAGGTCCAAGAGATTGGACTGCATTGATAAATCAGTGTATGAGTCAGGACTTTGCCTTGTGTATAAACAGATATTATAGAAATATGCATTGCAATTACGACTTATTAGTTTCATTTCTTATTTTAATCTACCGCGGTAAAACCTGTGTATTACTTAGTCATCATTAAAAGTTTCTAGTGTGTTGATTACAGCATGAATTCTCTTATGCCTTGTTACATCTCTCTGTTGGTCTGTAGGGACACCAATGTTCAGTCGGAGCGGTCGTTTGCCGCTTGCGTTTTAGTTTATTTTCATGAAATACGCCTCGGGATTTTCTGTACAAGGTAACCACAGGTGGCATGTCAAACTAATATGTTGGTATGCAGACTTAGACAAATTAAATCAAATATCCTAATGTACTCTAGTAATTTAGATAAGAAGGACCTAGGAGTGGGTTTTAGTCAGTAAAAGTCTGACACCTCCCGCTCCACCCAAGCGTGGGTGAAGTCATTTAATGATTCCACCTACAACAAAGATAAGAAGGAAAAGTTATTTGTATAAAGGAAGAAAAAAGTTTACTAGTGGCTTGTACAACAAAATAAAATAAAATGTTAACAAATCTTAAGAGGTCAAAAAGACCTCTGCATATGCTGCAATATTGAAAAAAAAAATCCAATAGGGCCTGTGATGCCACAGATACACTCACGGAACACAGAGTAAAGATATAGATAATAAAAGTAATTTCAGATTTACCTCGAAAAAGTCTTTTATTACATGAACACTTTGGTTCAATTGAAAAGCTAGTATCGGGTTCCAGTCGATCGCTTTCTGATAGCGCGGTATCAGTTATTTTTGCCGTGGTCGGATCTCGCCCAATCTCTGAGGGCGGTCGATTCGCTTGGTCCTTCCTACACGCTTATTTGAATCCCCTTTCTAAGCGACTTCCTTTTCTGTGAGTGTCAGGTAATTATCTGTGTGGCATTCCAATTTTACGATCGAACGGTTAATTCAGTTTAAATCTCTTCGTCTAATACGTAGTCGGCTGTAGGCAGTGCCTAATCCCAGTCCCTCGAAGCCAGCTCCCGAGTCTCGAGCAGGCTCGCCTAATGTGGAGTGGGACTCTTTATTTTCGTTTATATTCAACTCTCAAAGTGCTTTGATAAGTCAGTCCACATTATTAAAGCTGACTAATTAAATTTTAAAATCTTATTCAAACGTACGTGGGCTTGGAGTTTACGCGTGCAGCTTTTCATAATTAGTGAAATCGCCTTCTTTATTGGGTGTAAGCAATTAAAATGGATTTTAAATTTGGTTAAATAACTCTAAACATAAAATAGCCTAAAAACATTGAATTAAAAATGAGACATGTTAAATGATTTCCGTATCCGTCTCCATTAAATTGAATCGTCGTATCAGTAAATAAAGTTCGGTGCCAACTCATCAGCCGCAGTGGGCTGGGATCTGATAAAAGTTGTCGGAAACTTTCTTTTGCGATATCGCCACCTTCGTCATGTAAATTGGACAAGTTGTGCCCGACACTGATGCTTGTTTCATTGGTAAATATAGATTAGCTCTTAATCTGGCCGATTCTCGCAGAAAATTGTTTCCAGATGAACGGAGTCCGGTCCACGACGAGGCAGGGTCGTTCGGGTCAAGTAGCTTTTGTAATACTTGCGCAGGTAGCGGTTCAGACGTGGACATCGAAGGTCATTCAATTATAATGTTAATTATCTTTCCTCACAATATCAGAGTTTCATCCTATTCATATAGTCAAGTGAATCATAATCGCGAGAAAGTTCAACAGTATCTTTTCTTTTTTATTTAATTTTATCTTTTACAAACTCTAATGAAAAAGCGGTATAGCGGATCAATATTCCATTTTCATCTAAGTGAAAAGTTCTACTAAATCTTGCTATAATAAAGCGTACATGTATAAAGCGCTCGATTGCCTTTAACGGATTCAAAGTTTTTATTGAAACGAAGCAGATCCAAAAAGTAAACAACTGCGGATACTTTTATCCTTTTCAACCCGGTTAACCCGTAAACCATCTCAGTTTAAGGAGGCATTAAATCGCAACTCAAACAAGAGCCGTTACACTGAAGTTAACTCACATATTGCTTTGTGTCACGAACGCTAAAGCGGAGCGAGTATAGTTGAAGAGATGCGGAGTTGGAGTGAGATGGGGGATGGTAGCTGGGAGAATGGGTGTGGAGGGTGTAAAAGGAGAAAAACTACATCGCTAAAAGTGAATGCGGTCGAAAGCCGCGCTTATTTTCAGCGCTAAGTGCATGGATTTTTTCAAGTGAAGCCATAAGCACGCTAGGTAGCTGAGCGTCGCGCCACCGTACCTATGGGTGTACGCAGCGCTGCCGACAAAAGAACGGTTTATACCGCCGTATATTTCTATGGCACACTACTTCCAATTACGAGGTAAGGACTTATTGTAACAAGTGCTGTCTGCGACTTTACTTAGTCGTAACTGCATTGTAATCTTTTGAGTATTTTCTAAGTTTAGTCTTGATCTACATGAATTGTCTCAGGACCCTAGACAGAGAAGACCGTACAGGGCAGTAGCTATTAAAGTTTTTGATGAACAGCAACATTTCGGATTCGTAACATCTTCCTTCGGAATTCACACTAGTGTAATAAAGGCGTAAGTTTGTATGTATGTGTGTATGTTTGTTACTGCTTCAAAGGACCAATTTTGGCACACGAGTAGACCAAGTCCTGATGTATATTTCCTTGGGGGAAGCTAGTAAGTACATACAGAGTTTACAACCCCTTTATAAGCATGCACTATACCTAACACTACATAACAAGTTAACAAGTCTGACGAAAATAATATTTCATCGCTTATTAAAATTACGAAAATGTATCTGGTTAATTACACTAATGCACCGTGGTCTATACTCAATGACATCAGATAATAATGCTTTTAAACTTTGCATTGAGCGCCAAATTGACGGCTCATTAAAGTGCTCGGCTTTCAACCTACCACACTGATTTAGGACCAAAATACGCCAGCAGTTAAGAACGTGCCTAAATTTAGACAAAATTATATATCATATCTTACATGTAGTCGCGAAGGGCTCGATTAAAATTTCCAGCCACCGTAGGCGTAAGCTTGCGAACGGCGAGCAATGGGTAGCACGCCGTCCGATTGTCCGGTAACCGTCCGGACCGAGCCCAAGTCGTCAACGGCGCGTATACACGCGTACCACCATCAAGATGTCAGAAAATCGTAAAGGCCCAGCAGGATCGAAGCCTACTTACTGGGGCCATGCGTTAAGTGAAAGTGATCCCTGGGGCCCTGGAACAAAAGTAAGAAGGAACATGGGTGTGTTTTTAGTCAGAAAAAGACTGATACGTCCTTCTGCTCCGGTTTAGAGCAGGAGAAGTCATTAGATGATTTCCCTCTTGAAAAAAAACCCACGAAAATTTTACAATAACCACACACAGAACAAATATTTGCATGGCATTCAGATAGTTGTGCTGGGTCTAGGTGATTTGTGTATGTATGCTTATAATATGTTTGTGAACCCATCCGCAATACAGGAGTAAATCATAGTGTCGGTCAATGTTTATTAAAAAAAAAAATACATAAAGTTAGTTTTATTTTGGAGAACTGAACTAATTTAAAAATCTTGTAGGTACTTTTAAGATATACAGGGTTATTTGTAAAACACTGGCAACCTCTCAGGACTATGTTACTAACATCATAAACAACAACTTTGGTTCTATGACTTTAAAAAATTTATCATATTTTTATTCATCAGATTTTCATACAAAAATAAAAATAATTAAATTAATGTTCTGAATATTACGAATGCAAGCGATAATACAATAGCGGAGACGAGGGGATTTGGTCGGCGGGGGTGTTTGATGCGCTAGCGTCGCGTTAAGCACCCTCGCTGAATAAAACAAGGAAATATTAAAGAATTGTTTTTGGTAAATGTATTATGATTTGAAAAAAGTCATAGAACAAAAGTTTTTGTTTATGATGTTAGTAATACAGTCTTGCCAGGTTGTTAGTGTTTTACAATTAACCCTGTATATTTAGTGTCCTAGGCTAGTTTTTATTCAGAAAAAAATGTTTTGTAAGAAAAGTTTTAGACATACTTTGTTAGTTTATTAAAAGGTTTTAAGGAGGTGGGGAATTATCAAATAACTTTTCCTGCTTCCGACGAAACGGCAGGGAGTGTCAGACATTTATTAATTAAAACCTGTATTCTTTCAATTGTCTTCTGCGTTCTAGGGCAGCAGTAACTCTTTCGAACTCTCCTGCGTAAACGCCAACGTGGTAATAATACTCGTAATACCAAATTCTGTTCTTTCATTATCGTCATCATCAGCCTTTTTAATGTTCCCACTACCGAGACTCAGGCCTCTTCTCTATGAGAGTGAATGGGCCGTAATCCGCCACGCGAGCCCAGTGCGGATTAACCTTTCAGATACCGTCAATTAGAGACACAATAGTAAGACAATAGATGCGCGGCCACCGGTGGTCGCTTGGGGATTCATGAATTAATGAATGTCACATGTCTTCGAATTTTTGGTTCTGAGGCATGCCGGTTTCCTCACGATTCACGATTCCTTCACCGTTTTGAGAGCAGTGGTAATGAAATAACAAAGTAAGTTCTTTGTAATAGAGATTCTTTTGTATCATAATCATTCTCTGATTTTTCCATATGTGGGTCTGAAATATTAACAGAATTAACACTCTCTCTTTGATTGTCACATGTTGGTTCAGTTTTAATAATAATTTTATTTGTATCTACAATATTCAATTCTGTCTCTTCTTTTGGTGTAGTAAGATTTCTATTCATTTTAACATCAGTACCTGGTTTGATGCGTGTTTTGGTTTAGGATAAGTAGACTGGAGCAGTGGTGGCCGAGTGGTAATGGCCCCGACTTACGAGTTGTAAGTCGCGGGTTCGAACCCAGCCCGGCGCATTACTTTGTGTAATTTATTTCATCACCACTGCTCTCAAAACGGTGAAGGAAAACATCGTGAGGAAACCGGCATGTCCTAGAACCAAAAATTCGAAGACATGTGACATTCACCAACCCGCACTGGGCCTGCGTGGTGGATTATGGCCCATTCCCTCTCCTAGAGAGGAGGCCTGAGTCCCAGCAGCGGGAACATTAAAAGGCTCATGATGAAGTAGACTGGCCTGTTGGTCTAGTAGTTAGTGGCCCTGACTGCTATGCCAGAGGTTGTGAGTTCGATTCCCACCCAGGACAAATGTTTGTGTGATGAGCATGATAATTTTTTCTGTGTCTGGGTGTAATTTTTCTATAGTATGTACATATGTATTTAGAAATATATAAGTATGTTTATCAGTTGTCTAGTACCCATAACACAAGCTCTGCTTAGCTTGGAACTAGACGGTGTTGTGTGATAGTTGTGGAATATAAAAAAAAAACTTATTCCCATATTACAAAAAAATACAACATAAATTATACTGTGCTAGTATCAAGTAAGCGTTTGTGACTTCGTAAAGCTATGCCTATATGAGAGTCGCGACTACCACGTGAACGAAAATAGTGGAAAGATGAAAATAGAAATTAAAGAGAAATGAATGAAAGATGGAAATAATGCAACGGAAACCATAGCTTCAATGAATCATCGATGTTCATTACCTAGAATCTTGTTCTATCTAAAGGATCAGCACCGTGACATCAATAGAGGTAGAGGTAGGTATCAGAATAATGCATCAATCGCTCCGTCAGATAAGGATTAGTAGCTGTGTAACTCAATTATGACGAGCACAGAGCATTGGATGGCCTGCGTCACACAGTTATAATTGTTCTGTCTCACCAAGGCGATATGATCTTGTGTGTGTAGACTCTCGTACAGAGTTTTTTCCGTGTGGTCAGCTTAGAGCACTGCTGCTGCCGACCTGGTTTTATAGCAAGTAGAACGAAAGAAGTGATAAACATACATACAAACAATCGGCTTAACCCTTCAGATACCGTCAATTAGAGACACAATAGTAAGACAATAGATGCGCGGCCACCGGTGGTCGCTTGGGGATTCATGAATTAAGGATGTTTTTAATATCGTGCGGATTTGTTCCGCATGCGCAACCCCCGCAAATGTCTTTTTCATACAAGTATTTATTGTAATGCGGGGAATACGCACACGGGACGCGTGCGGGGCGGGGCAATCCCGCATGCGTGTTGAAATAGGGTGTATTATTCTGCTCAGCTTCTGCCACTCTCGTGATTGTCGAAAATTATCTTAAGGCGACATTCCTTCGTGATAAAAACTAGCGTAGGTGAAATTTCAGGACATGGTCTACCCGTGTACCAATGTATAATTTTTTTTTGTGGTGGGGAAAATCATCCAATGACAACCCAGCGGAGGTTGTCATTGGATGATTTTGGGCGGAGTGGGAGATAGTGTAAGACTCTTACTGACTAAAAACCTATCTCGCCTTCATACCGGGGCTCAAGCTCCCTTTCGGATAACCCTGGCCCCAGTAGGCTTCGACCCCGCTGGGCCCCTGATGTTGCTGACAACACCTTAGGCGCGCGGGAACAGTGCGCGCCGTCGATGACTTGGGCTTGGTCCGGACAGTCACCGGACGGTCGGACAACGAGCTACCCAATGCTCGCCGTCCGCAAGCCCGCGCCTACGGTGGCCGGAAATCAGGATCGGAATCCATGCCCATCCACTCCTCCTCGCTCCGGACCATGGCCTGTATCAAGGCCCGGTGCGAGAGACCGCCGCCGCCGATCGCCCTCACAAGGGCACGGCGAACCAGTGTATCATCGAAATTCGTTCAGCCGTTCGAGCGTTAAGTAGTAACAGACACACACACTCAACAACTTTCACTTATACAATACTAGCTGCTCCCAGCGGCCTCGCCCGCGTGATAGCAGAAAGGAAGAAGGAACGAGGAGCAAGGGAACATACTTCCGGGATAAAAAGTATCCTATGTCCTATTCCAGGACGTGGTCTCTCCGTGTACCAAGTTTCATCAAAATCGGTTTTGCCATTTAGGCGTGAAGACGTAACAAACAAACTCACTTTCACTTTTATAATATTAGTAAGAATTAGTGTAATGATAGTGTTATTCTCACCGCTACTAGTAAGATATCCATTCACTTCCCAGCCTATCTTACAAATTAGATGTGAAACCAACAGGTTGTTTATTAAAAGTGTGCTTCAAGAAGTTAATTAGATGAGGGAGACCGGCCAAGTTTAATTTGTTCAAAGGAATTCGTGACATTGCCAAAAAAGTCATTATCAATGTTTTTAAGCCCCCACCTTGAATGTTTCCTTACAAAAAATAAGCATCCTATCATTTATTCCGGGAAATGGAATACTGAAGGGTGGCTGTTAAATGTTGCCTTTGTTCTTGTAATGCCTTATAGGTGGCGTTAATTAACTGTGGATTAAAGTAGACATATTTTCTAATAAAAAAAGTAGAATGATTTCAATGAGTGCAATACTTATGCAGAATCAGTCTTTTAATGTTCCTACCGCTGGGACTCAGGCCTCCTTTCCCTAGAAGAGCGACTGTACCGTCCAACAGGTTGCGGGTTGGTGAATGTCACATGTCTTCGAATTTTTGGTAGCAGATCAAGGGTTCAAACCCAGCCAGGCGCATTATTTTGCGTAATTATTTCATCACCACCGCTCTCAAAACGGTGAAGGAAAACATTGTGAGGAAACCGGCATGTCCCAGAACCAAAAATTCGAAAACATGTCACATTCACCGACCCGCACTGGGCCTGCGTGGTGGATTACGGCCCATTCACTCTCATAGAGAGGAGGTCTTAGTCCCAGTAGTGGAACGATTCCGTTCCACTACTGGGACTGGGAAATAAATCAAATTATTCTGGATCTCAGACCAAATAAAAAAAAACCTTCACCAGTAAAATGATATTTTATCACTGAGTAACATAGCCATTCATTTTCCCGCAGGCAAAGCCACTGACAGAAGCTAGAACATATAACTTTAACGCTCAATTATTATCACTTTGAAGATACGACCCATATTGGTTGCAGCACTCCTGTACAGCAATTACTATGGTTGGACACTCACAGAATTTATCGGTTGCACTTTAAAAGACTGCTGTGTCCCAGTAATGACGGTGTGCTATCTACTCGGTTACGATCCTATCAAGTTGCTCATTTCCTTAGCTGTCTATTAAAGCCTGGGAGATGAGAAGTGATCTTTTTTACTTTTTTTATTGGTCGAATACAACTTGGTACAAATTTTAGCAAAGTAGTTCTATTTTTTCATTTATTGAAGTTTTTATTGTATTTATATTATTATTTATTCAGAAATGAGAAAGTCTTACTTTCTATAATTATGGATGGTTGTTAATTAATCACTCTTCATCGGCCTAATATTAATGTAAAATACTTTCTGTGAAAAGCTGATGCTCCTAAGCTGGACTTGTCACAACTTTGTGCCCTAGTTGGGGCTCCTCCAAGCGTGACCAGAACGATTGGCCCTATGCGTCTCGCATTCATCGAATTCCCACGACCCTCACCAGGTTAACAGACTACCTTGTAGGAGGCCTTTCGACGCTGCGTCTTCCAGTAAGTACGTGGTCGCCACTCCAGAAACTTTCGTCCCCATCGACCATCTGTTTTGCGTGCAATGTGCCCTGCCATTGCCACTTGGCAATTCCCGTCCGATTATAATATGGGTGTCTTCAAGGCTAGAGTGAATGGGCTCTTAATAAACTAGCGCGCCTAACCATCAGAGATTGTTTATATCAATTAAAAAAAAATTCTTCGAGCTATATCGATAACCTTGATTCTCCTGTGGATATCTTAATTTATGTTGTGATTACGCAAGGAAGCTCCGAGTATAGCCCTTTCCATTGCCCTTTGGGTGACTTTTTAAGCCTTCTGATGAGGCCCATCGTAAGCGACCACATTTCGGCACCACATGTCATCACAGGCAACACGTACTGGTCATAGACTTTCGTCTTGAGACACTGTGGTATATTGGACAAGAATCAGAAGGTATATTGAACCATTCAGTCAGGTCAGTGCGCTAATCCGGCTCACACTTGCCCGATTTTGTTATTCAAACTTTACATCAAGGTAAAGTTAAAGCTTTACTTACTCCGTGCTTTAAACTCACCTTTGTATCCACTTTGTAAAGTTTAAATAAATAAACAAATATAAAAACCTTTCCCAGTAGTTTCGATTTTTACAAAAATCAGCTAGTAGTAATAGTTTTATGCTTATTTTGATACTGATTGATAATGTAATTTAATATATGCGCATAATTAATGATAGCTTTTGAACGTGATTAAGTGCGTTATCCTATCAGCTGTTACGAGTATCAGTTTCGGGTGGTAAATGATTGTTCTATGTTTTAAATGAATCGTTTTTGTGTGGCCATCGTCCTCTGAAAATACTGTTTTGCCATACAGTTACAAGTAATAGGATATACCTAAGGCCAACCGAGGTAATCGCGTCATATTTTCCGATCAATTCAAGTTATCGCTATAGCGATAACTCAAACTATTATAGTGGGAGCAAATTAATAGCAATATCTCAGTTTTAGAAACTCTAGCTGAATACGACTGTTTCTAAACAAAATTTTGCCAAATATTAGAAAGGTATTATATACGAATACATATATACGAATTTTCGCCGTTTGAGGCAAATGAGCTTTTGTTAACTAAATATTTAAAGGGGAAGCTTTTTGTGAAAAAATCAAGATAGTTTTTTCAGTTTAAACAGAGCCAAAAAGAATAATGGACGCATTTCTTCTGGTTTTAGTATGGGGTCATACTAAAACCAGATATTGTCAACATTCTACGTAAAAAAGAGCTCGCAAGCAGACAACCTCAGTACTTCGGTGAAGTAAATAATAAGTATGTAGGTTTAATAGTTGTGTATAAGAAGAATAAGCTCTAGAATACAGTATAAAACTTTATGGGGCAAATATACACGTTCTCTTATTGCATCAATCTGTAGGTATATGTAGGCAGTTCTGACTCTCTAACTGAACTTCCTTTCATGAGTTTACCGAGTCAGCTAGTACAGCTAACTTGGTGAACTTCATACCACCGAACAGTAAACGAACGATGGAATGATTGACCGAATGATGCAATGACAGAGACGAATGTTTTAGATACATTTTTTTTTGGTATTTGGAGTTTTTTCTAGATATATTTTTATACAAGTTTCTGATATTTTAATAGTTATTCAATAAAGTAATATATTAAAATCGTTCCAGCCGTTCTTGAGTTTATAAACGTTGTAAATAACAATGCTTTGTTTTATGTACTTACGTAGATTTGTAGAAGCCGCTGACAGCAGGTCATAGAATATTCACAAGGGTTAAGACACATTGACGTGAAGTTCGACTTTCCGGTGTGCCTTGACCTGCCAATCTAAAAAGCTAAAAAAGGGAAAAATGTGTATTTATATCTCAACAGAAATGTATCAATCTATATATATACACAAAATACCATAATACTGATTAATAACGAAATCTCACAAACTATAACATCAACAAACTTAAAATTTGGAAGGTTTAGTTCCTTACAGGGTATCCGCAGGGTAACTTTGACATTATTTATTATTTTTTTAAATTTGAATTTATTTGATTATTGTTTTTAATTTGATTATAACTTTGACATTATTTATTATTTTAAATAAGTATGGTATGCAAATAAATGAATATGAGTATGAAATAGAGTTTACCTTTGTTCGTTGTAGCATAGTTCGTTGTGGCATAGTCGGCCTTACAATGTTCCCACTGTTGAGACTCAGGCCTCCTCTCTAGGAGAGGGAAATTTTCGGACCCATCGATAATCAGATCAATGGACCCTGCCAACTGCCATAGAAGTCTTTGTACGTATATAGAACGAAACTTGAAAACAGCAGGCTAAAGTTTTTTCTTTATTTGGATTAGAATTACGCTTATGATAATAAATCTGCTGCGTTATAGCACTGCAAAGGTGGTCTTTAAACTGCATTTTATATGAAAATCTATAAGCTTTACAGGATGGCAAGCCTGCATCGACATCCTTCTAGGCAAGCGTATTTCATCGTCATCTTTGCTTGCCATCAGAGAGCAAAGATGAGAGTGTGTGCGCAGGAATTGCATGACTTGATTCCGCCATCTCAATTCTACCATCGGACAACCCGCCGTACGGCGAATATCCACCCTTACGTTGTTGGAACCTCTATGGTCCGAACTAAGCGTTTCGCATCGTCGTTTATACCGCGTATGTCGAAGGATCGGAATAATTTGCCTGCTGCGGTCTTCCCGTCCGATTATAATTTGGGTGTCTTCAAGGCTAGAGTGAATAGGCTTTTAGTAAACTAGTGCGCCTAACCATCAGAGATTGCATCACTGCTTACTATCAGGCGGGATCGTAGTCAAGCACTAGTTTATAACAATTACGAAAAAAAAAACCGTTAGTAGAAGCCAGTCAGTAATAAAAAGAAGGCATTAGAATAAAGAATAAGACTCTTTAACAATGAAAATCCATTCATAGTTTATTGCCCTGAAGTGAAAGTACAATGAATGATTGCCATGCTCCAACAACCACAATATTTGTATTGTAGTAGATCTACAATACAATTACTGTAAAGTGGATTTTACTTTTTCATTGAAAACTATAATTTTAATATCAATCAGTCATTTACGTTTTTCTTCAATAACCTCGTGTTCTTGAAGCGCTCCATTTTCTTTCCTATAAGAAAACATCATTTTAAAAATGTATCATTTAATATTGTACCACTTTATCGGCCATAACAACACAATTTCATCGTTTAAGGTAAATAAAAATAACGTGTTTTTGACATTCATAACGTTATTGTAGGGGACTGTGTAAGGGCCGCACCTGGGCCCAACAATGGGCCCGCACAATACCCCGCGAAGTAAACTGAATAACTTTATTTAAGAACACAATAAACCACTTTTTACTAGAAAAGGTCTGAATTGTGTAATGCTATCGTGGGTCGGATAGGTGAAGAAAAAAACAAGGCAATTTTCTTGCGTATTTTTGAAGAAGTTCTAATAGAATACTCGCGTTCTATACAGACATTTGTTGAGTAGCTGTCTTTAATTCCACGCTAGGCTGCTTTTAGATCAATATTACTGCGTATTCGATTACATTAAATCTTGAAGATAGAAATCAGGTATATTGTATTAAAGAGATTTGGCTTTTTCCATTTTTCTTCGACAGAGACATTACAAATAAACCTTTTTTTGAGGCAGGATATAATAAAAGCAGAAATATCAAATGATATCGTCAGTTGGCTCCTGGTTCCCAGGGTGCGCTATCCTGAAGACTAGTCTTACCAGCTGATATATCCGTAAGCGAATTCCAGTCAACAAGTACACGAGGAGGTTTTCTGTCCATGTACCCTAAGAATGAAATATATAGCCTGATTTCACTAAATTTGCGTAACATAAGCTAGGTTTTTTCTCACTGATCTGTACAATGTTTTCTAGCTCAGTGCTCTTCAGTTTTACTACTCCAAGGAAGTTGGGAGGAATCGGTTACTTCGCCATTCGTCGATAGAGAGTTTGAGCGGAAAACAAAAGGCAATCGAGCACTTTGGCACCTATTGGAAATACATCAGTAGCGAGGCAGAGCCGTGGCTGAGCGTCAGTTGCTAGCTAGCATTTTATTTATATGGAGCTTTGATTAACATTGAATAAGAAGATTTTAAGGAACTGTCGGTTTGAGAATTTCAACAGTAGTGAATATAAATTATATTTATTTACTAGCTACCCACCCTGGCTTCACACCGGTTCTTTTCTAGAAATAAATACAAAAAAATAACATATTATATACTAAAACCTTCCTCGAGAATAACGCTATCGAGTGGTGAAAACCGCTTGGAAATCGGTGCAGTAGTTTTTGAGTTTATCGCGAACAGACAGACAGATAGACGCGGCGGAGGACTTTGTTTTATAATTATGTATTGATTAAAAACTTTATGCACTAGGAAAAACACTGTATAAAGGCGCATTAAATTTTTATCTACCAGTCGACCTTGAGGTGATGCAGAAACATAACTGCCAGTTGCAATGTTATAGAAAGACTAATAGAGAAAAAAATACATACTTTTTACTTATTCTATCCCACTCTTGGGGAAAAGCCACCCTGCGCTCCATAAATCTTTCGCGGGCCCACATGTTTTCCTTCCAGTTCAGGTGAAATCTCTTTGGTTTGTTCTGCCATCTCCTTCGTTGTCTACTACTTTAATTCTTTATTGTTGTATAATTATGTGGATCATTATAGAATTCATGCATATAGGCTAGCCCAACTTACAACAACCTAAGTAACAACTTAAGTGATAGAGACCAGCTCCCCTAGCCAAGTTACAACCGTTTCGTTTGCGTCGAACGCTTCGAGTAGGCCACGCCGCCAATTCTTTTATTCTGATCATAGGTCTGAGCGTTGGGATGACGTCATTCCCATACATTTGAAGCTTCTCACTAGCGTTAGCGATTGCAGATTAGCAACTTGGCTAGGGGTACTGTTATAGACTATACAAGTTTTTTCCGATTGAAAATTGAATCCGCGCACAGAGCAAATCGCTGAACCTTGCCGCGGTGGTTGCCGTGTCGTTACAAACGTTATATTTACAGTTCTACGAAATGGAATAATATCATTAAATACGCGTTATCGTGTCTCGAATATAAGTGGTACCCTTTTTTTGTGTTGCGAAATAATCAAATAACTTCTTTCGCTCTGGAGAGCGCGAGAGGGAGTGGCAGATTTATATCTATTGACTAAAAATCACTCTTATTTCAGTCTTTCGCGTTACAGGGCTGTGATGACACTAGGTTCACTAAGGCATTATGTCTTTTAAGGTTACGGGAATGTTTGAAAGAGTTTCTATGGCATTGGTATCCAAAAAAAGGACTTTTTATACAAATTCCCGCCTCAAAAAAGCTAGGTTATTTTTAAAATTTGAGAAATCATCCAGTTACTTCTTTTACTGTAGGCCGGAGCTCGAGGGTGTGTCAGACTTTTACTGGCTAACACTTCACCTATGTTACATATTTGCCTAGCATTCCACCCTGTGTTTACCATTTGGAAGTCAACCTATGGCCCCAGTAAGCTTCGACCCTGGTAGTCACCAGTAGTAGTTTTCGAAAATTCCGCACACGGCTCTGTTTTATTTAGAAGATGTTCTTAACTTGTAAATAAAACAGTGTCGTGTATAACTCTCTGCTCGATCATATTTCGTACACAAATCCGATTACATCATTACATTAGCTAGTCTCCAGACAAAGGGTCGTGACATCTTATAGCTGGGGCTCGTTCGTCCACTTCATTACGGCATGAATTATGAATGGATGGCATTAGCATCCGTCTAGAGAGAACGTAACTATGACCACCATTGTTATGCAGATTGTAGCCGGACGTCGGCGCACCGCCCTCCAATATGAGATGTTTGCAAACAAATATACGTCGATAATAACCGCTTGTTACTAATTGTTCTTGAGTATGCAAATCGTGATAGTCGTTGCTTTGAGTTTGACTCGTCTTGGTTAAGTTAGTTTAGTCGAGTCAAGTGAAAAATTAGGAAATCAGTTGTCTTGGTATAGTCATGTGAAGAGGAGAGATGAAGCGCGTATTACTAAAAGAGTTCTGAGTATACATGTAGATAGTTGGAGAGGGAGAGAAAAGCCGAAAAAACGATGGACGAATTGTGTGAGGAGTGATATAAAAGAAACGGAAGTTAGTGATAGTTTGACGGGTGACAAGACAGAATGGAAGGAAAAACATGTTGCGTCGACCTCAAGTGATACGGGATAAGGAAGAAGAAGAAGGATTGAGTGAAGTGAAGTGCATTGACACTGTTTGAATTTATTTTATGTTTATTTATTTCTAGTACGCCGTTTCAGCTCCACACGGGTTTGATGTTGGGTTTCTACTGTAATATGCAAGTATTATTGCCTGTTGGTCTGGTAGTTAGTGACCCTGCCTGCTATGCAGGAGGACGTGACTTCGATTCCTACCCAAGACAAATGTTTTTGTGATGAACACGATCAATTTGTTCTATGTGTTGGTGTAATTTATGTACCATGTATGTTTTAAGAAGTATAAAAGAATGTTTATCCGTTGTCTAGTGCTCATATCACAAGCCTGCTTAGTATGGGATTAGTTGTGTTATCCACTAAAAATTTCTTTACACGGGTTCTGTGTATGATTACACTACCGATTACACGGAGTCTGGAAATTTCAACACGCATTATGATGTGATATAAGAAATGCATTGTCACACTTATTATAGGTCAGGATGAATTAATTCTTTCTAAGATTTCCATGTCTGGCACTTGTAATCCAAATGCTTGAATAAATCTCAAAGAAGATTCTACATACAGGGTTATTTGTAAAACACTGGCAACCCCTCAGGACCATGTTACTAACATCATAAATAAAAACTTTTGTACTATGACTTTTAAAAACTTATCATACTTTATTTCATCAGATTGTCATACAAAAATAAAAATAATTTAATTAATGTTCTAAATTAATATTACAAAGTCTATGCAAAGCAAGCTATTGTACAATAGCGGAGGGGAGGGGGATTGGTCGGTGGGGGTGCTTGATGCGCTAGCGTCACGTTGAGCACCCCCGCCGAATAGAACAAAGAAAATATTGAAAGATTGTTTTTGGTAAATGTATTATGTTTCGTAAAAAGTCATAGAACAAAAGTTATTGTTTATAGTGTTAGTAATACAGTTCTGCAAGGTTGTTAGTATTTTACAAATAGCCCTGTACATTGATTTTTTATGTTCTGTGCGGAAATACACAAAGTTGTTGGCGGTCATAGAAACAAACACGTTTGTTCAAAACCAAAAAGACGTTATAAAATGAAGTCTAGACCGTTACGAAAATTGCCACTGAGTTTTCTGCTTACCGCAGTTGGAATAAATACTACACACACCTTTATGTAGATAGTTCAGTGAGTTTAGAGCGCGATTTAATGTCAAAACGACCACATTAACATTTCGTATGCAGTGAAAGTCCCCTCTGTAACCTATATATTCCATAGAATGCGAAACTAGGTAACTTTTCGCAATAGTGAAAAGCTGCCGAGTTGGAACAAAGAGTTAGAAAAGTCGTGTCTCAAAAACGTGCAGTTTACTTCAATTTAGCTTTATATACGATGGTAACACTACGGAAATATATGATGTGGTTTCAACAGAAGCAAGCTTTAATTTATTGAGAAACTAGCTGCTCCCAGCGGCTTCGCCCACGTAATAGCAGAAAATTATCCCAATTATCGAGTTTGTTTGTTTGTTACGACTTCACGCCTAAATGGCAAAAACGATTTTGATGAAACTTGGTACACGGATAGACCATATCTTGGAATAGGACATAGTTTTTATCTCGGAAGTATGTTTCCTTGGGATAATTTCCTGCTATCATGCGGGCGAAGCAGCTGGAAGCAGCTAGTAAAGAATAAATATATAAAAAAAAAACATCAATATATTTTTAATGCAATCGTATTTATATTCCGAAAGTTTGACCTTTTGGAAAGTAAATATGTAATTCTAATAACTCTCGGTAATTTACTGAGTAAAGGTCATGAGGGAATTTTGTTACTTTTAGGAAAACCAGTACCGCTGTTGATTGCTTCATCGCCCACCTGAGGCAGTAATTCTATGAAGTTTAAGGTGAAAATTCATAACATTATAAAATTACTTGCTATCACTAAAGTAAACTATGTATTCGATGCAACGTAACTTAACAATACAGCTTTTTAGGCTTTGTATAGTTGAGATTACTCACTCAAATTCAATTCCCAAAATTGAATCATGGAAATAATCTGCCGAGGGAATTCGACCCAGCCAACAATACAACAAGTTTGTGCCTCACGCATTATTTACGAGACTAAATCTACTGTAGCCCCGCAGGACAAAAACACGGCACAAAATATTCGATTCCCATCTTTCACACATATATATCTACATATGTAGGTGTTCCAGCACTTAAGATGCAAACTGTGACATCCAAATCACAGGTGAAACACAGGGGAGTTTCTGGGACAGAGATGTACGTATCCGATATTGTGTTACCAGAACAAAGATCACTGAATATCAGTCGTGCGCCTAAACTTCGGCTTTGATGGACTGGACAAAGACTTCAAAGGCAACCTCAGTAAGGGTGTACCATTAATAAAATGGTGACTTCTATGTGACCGTGTCCTCTTTCAGGGAGTATTTATGTGTGTTAGATAGGTGTAGCTAAAAGCTTTTGAGTTGTTTTTAGAAGTGGTTTATTTTATTTCTATTTATTTACTAAAAGACCATGTGGTTTTGTCGATTAAAAGGAATCAACCACCTAAGTTTCTACAAACATTAGCAGACTTTTTCCGCATAAGTTTAACTACGTCATTAAAATTTTCATACTTATTTTATATCTTCATTAAATTCTATTCAAGTTTTCTATTTAAATTATAAAATTAACATCCAGTATTGAATTAAGTATTCCCACTTTTAAGGCGATATAAAAATGTTTCAACATACAATTGACTCTGCGGCAAATAAATGCAGTTGATATGAAATTACCTTGTTGTTCTTAATACTATACTGTACTCGTAATAATATAATAATAATAATAATAATAATAATAATAATAACCCCATCGTCGTATCTCCACGTTGACGTCGTGGTGGGGCTTGTGTGCTCCAAAATACCCTAGGTCTGTATCGGTAGAATTTTCTTTGCCGTAACATGCCTAGGGTGAGGGGCCAGACTAAGAGAGATACAATCCGCAGGGCAGTTTTGTGGCGAACTGTTGGGTATTAGCGACCCCATGGACCCGATCTCCCGGGAGAATTCTTCTTCATCTCCGGCTTGCCTTCATTGGCCGGCCGTAGTGAACACTGACGAGGAACAGAGCTCCCACCTCTCTCTTGCCTTTATTGGCTGGCTTGAGTGGAGATTCGCAAGAGCTCGTGCTCGGGAGAAGGATGTATAATCCAGTAAGGTGCTGGTAGGGATCTTGACCGTACTTCCGGGATTGTCCTGATAGCCGTGGTATGCCTCTCCACTCCTCAAGCGCCTCAGGATATGTTGCCCTCTTGTTGCTACGTCACTTCGTGCTAGCGGCCGTTTCTGGGGGCCCATTTATTGAGTGTGCAAGTCACCCCCTGCCTTTTATCGATGGATCTTAATAACATTGTTCAGGCAGGGGCCATAGTCTTAACATAGTTCCATGATATCAGTCCACCTAAGACTCCAAAAATCATAGCCTTATTATTTTGTTTTCCATATTGTATCGCAATAGTTTTTCAAACCGGGGGTTGTCCTTGGATGCACTAGCATAGCGCATACAGGGATAATCGCCGGTTGGTACCACAATCCATCATTAAAAGCATCTAAAAGGGCCTCTGCGAGTTGGTTTCGGCTCCTCGTACGCCTTCCAAAGGTCCAGGACCTTAGGGTCCTGAGAGAAATAAATATATAAAAATAATAATAATAATAATAATATTTATTTCACAAAAATCTTTACAAACTAATGAAGCCCTGACTCCAGAGCTAGGTATGAATACCTGTGTTTCAGGAGTCAGTGTCTTCTTCCTAAAAACATGGAGTTATAGCTACAGTAACCTTGATACAAAAATAAATTGAGAATTACATGAGGTACAATTAAATAACAAAAGTCACATTAATGTTGCGAATAGGAACTACCGAATACAGTTCATATAAATATAATGTCAATTTTAAATTAGTTTAAATTATACATGCATTAATAATTATAAATTACAAAATAATAATGAAATTAGAATTGATTAAATTAATATTAAATTAGACTTAGAATAAATAACAAACATTTTATGTCAAATCTATAAATGCATCCAAATTCCATGATTTTACTCTGCAATTCAGAGCAAAAACACAAAATGCAAAATGCTATATCAGATATAACGTGAACAGCGAGAGAGGAGAGTGTGGAGGGTGTGTATGTGTGTGTGGTAAAGAGTGTGTAATTGATATATACCATAACATGCCTCAAGTCCGCTGCAATAACAATTCGGTCTTTTCGTAATCATGAGTAGATAACCAATCCTTTAAAGTTTTTCTTGTTTCGTAAATTGTAAGGGGATAGATATTTAACAATTTGTTTAATTTATTATACAAGTATATGGCTTGATGTGCACGTTGCCGCCTGGCAGATGCCGTGTGGCATCTCAAGGGTAGACAGACGTCAGGAACGGTTCGACTGGTCTTGGGTTTTTCGGTATAGGGTGTGATACTGTGTTGTTTGGTTACTACCTGCAGAATATAAATCTGTCTTACGGTGAGTACATTACACATCTCATATAATGCCACAGTGGGGAATAAATAGGGTTTAAATGTCATGACCTTTAGGAGGGATCTCTGGGCTCTTTCTAGTTGTATCATAAAGGTTTTACATGCACCACCCCAAACCACAATACAGTAGCTCAGTACTGATTCCGCTAGTGCGCAGTAGACTCTACGCATTAATTCCAAATCTGCCACATGTCTCAGCTTTTTGAATGCCCATATCAGTTTACGGATTCGTGTAGAGGTAAGATCGATGTGTTGTCGCCAGCTAAGCATATCATCCACCAAAACGCCCAGATGTTTGACTTGTGACACTTTGTGCAAAGACAGACAGGAGCAGACCCCATTTATGAGGGGTGAAAGACATGTATGTAGTCTCACATTAATGTCGGGGGGTCGGGTCTTCGAAAAGTGAAATTGAAGATATGTCGATTTCGAGATGTTCAGAGTCAAAATGTTAGCTGTAAGCCAATGTCCAACTTTATGCAAGCCTAGTTCGGCGAGCTGTTGAACCTCATCCCAAGTGTCCCCATGAAATATTATTGCTGTGTCATCAGCATAGGTGAAAACTCTACCATTCTCAAGAGATAGCTGGCACAAGCCATTTATATAAATGAGAAAAAGACTGGGCCCGAGTATACTGCCTTGTGGGACGCCGAAAGTTACCCTGGCTTCAGAGCTTGTGTATTCATTTATTTTAACTTTCTGAGTACGGTCATTGAGAAAGTCTATTAAGATATTTAAGGCATTTCCACGAATACCAACCCTATTTAACTTATCCACAAGAGCAGGAATTGAAACAGTGTCGAATGCCTTTGCTAAATCGAGAAAAACCCCCACACATTTCTGTTTTCCATCCAGTTTCTGCGTGACATGGTCTACCAAATTGCAAATCGCATCTTCGGTGCTCTTTCCCCTCCTAAAGCCATATTGGGCCTCTGAAAGTAATTGGTTGCTCTCCAAAAAATTAATAAGTCTACTGTTTAGCACCCTTTCTAGAATTTTCGACATAGTTGTAAGAATCGAAATGGGACGATAGTTTTGAACATTATCTGTCACCCCACTTTTGTAGACAGGCGTAATAATAGACCTCTTAAAAACTCTTGGGAAGACACCCTGATTAAAGCATAACTCAATAAGCTTTGTTAATTGGAGTACTATAATATGCTTAGCCAATTTGAGAAATCTACTTGATACTAAATCCCAACCAACGGCGCAATCATTCTTTAGGTTCATTACTAGCGTTTCCACTTCGTCCTCGTCAGGGGGGAGTAAAACGATAGAGTTGAGAGTGGATGGAACGCTAAAATCATATGGAGACGTAGTATGCCCATCAAAATGATCGGCAAGCTGTTTGCCTATGTTAGCGAAATAGCGATTCACCTCATCTACTGCCAGTGAACCACTTTTTGATACGGGTATCAGTTTATCAGCACAAGTTTTCTGTTTTTTTGTATCAGTCACCGATTTGATGGCATTCCATTTATCTTTGTTGCTTTTAGCGTTTTCTAGTAAAGACTTTTCATAATTTCTTTTTAATTTTATGAGCAAAGTGTGGCAGAAATTGCGGTATCTTTTATATGTGACTTCCAGAATTTTATTTTGAGGTTGTTCAGAAGATTTTTTGTGAAGTCTGTCTCTGTGGCGGATACAACGTAACATGCCAGGGGTAAGCCAAGGCTTGAGAAGTCTTTTTCGACAAGGTCTAGGGAGTATCTTTGTGTGCTGTTTCACCGCTTCAGAGATTGAATCGACGAAAAGCGTAGCAGCTTCATTTGCGTCCGAGTCATTGTTCATAAACGAGAAGTCAACTGTTTCAAGGTGCGAGATGGCAGCGTCGTAATCTATGCTAGTATAAAGGTTCTTAGTGCTATTCCGCTGATTAGAGCAATGCATACACAACAACACAGAGTCGTGGTCAGTTACCGCAGAGTGTAACACAAAAACTGTAGCAGGAAGACATGTATTTAACATAACATGATCCAAACAGTTTTGTAACCTTGTTGGGTATAAGTGTGCTGGTAACAATCCTAGTTCCGCTGTCATATTTAAATAAGACGAACTGTTTCTGTCTGTATTATCGGTTTTTATGTCAATGTTAACGTCACCAGTAATAACAATATTTTTTGTTTTTAATGGTCGAATGATATTATCAAGCGAGCTTAAGAAATTATTAGTGCAGTATATGGAGGGAGACCTATAAACAGCTAGTATGTTAATGTCAGGATGAATTTTAATCAAGAGAAATTCAGCATCTAAAGAATCAGGTTCTTGGACTGTACATATAATTTGTTTCTTTATATATATAACAATTCCACCATTTTGATTTAAGCGTTTCTTAGAGTAATAAAGTTCATAATCTTCAAGAATGGGAATAGGTTTATGATCATTAATCCAGCATTCAGTCAATATAATGATGTCCATTTCTAAAGATAATCTACATAATTGTGCCTGGAAATTATCAAAATTTTTATATATACTGCGAATATTTTGGGAAATAATTTTTAAAGTAGGCACCGAGTTCTCCATGATTTCGTTACATGTTTCGATGTCACAGCAGTAACTATCAGCCACAGTGACACTGTCCATATCTGAACATAATATATTATTATTAGCCATTGGAATCGATAAGGAAAACTATATCACAAACAAATATTACAAACGCCCATAGACGACGACAAGAGCAAAGGATAATCAAACTGCAAGAGCGGCTTTTCTCAGACGTAGAACCTAAAAAGCATGCTTGGTATACAGTGATGTGTAGGTGTGGTGTATGTGTGTGTGTGACTATGCTTACAAACTGCCAGGAACAGGTCAGACAAATATAAAATAATATAATAAAATCCATATTACAACAGAGACAATAGGATAGTCATTTGTGCAGGTTATTAATGTCAGCTTCTTTTTTAATCAGAAACTGTTTGTCCCCTTCATTTTTCTTTAGGTAAACTTTTCCATATGAAGTCCAGCAAAACTTGTAAGAGTTATCCCTAGCAAAATTTCTAGCTAAGAAAAATAAGCGTTGAGCTTGCAGTGTCAGACTTTCGTCTATGTATATAGGTTTGGCTGGACCCGATATTTTAATATGGTTGGTGTTCAGTTTGCTTTCCTTGTTTCTCCTATTAAATTGGCGAACACGTCTTACAATGTCATATTTAATCTTAGTTCTAGCGAAATCAACTATTATCGATGAAGTTCCCTCTTTTTTGTTTACTCGGAAAACATCCTTAATTTCATGTTTTTGCAGGGGCATTTCAAGAACAGAGGCCGTTTCCGTTACAATTTTACAAAGATCGTCTTTACTTTCGCCTTGTGTTTTTGGGATATTTCTAATTTCAATTTTCGATAGATTGCACAACCTCTCTAAATTTTCCACTCTATCCTCAAGTAGGTTTATGTAAGAACGATCTATTTTCCGTTCAGCTTCGAGTTTTTCCGTTTTTAATACCATATCGTCGTATTTTTTTGAGATAAAATCAATAGTATTTTTAATAGCAGCATTTTGAGATAAAATTTCGGAAATCGATAACTGTAGAGACTCGAGCGTGCTGTTTGTTTTATCCGTGTGTGATTGAAGCATCTCCATAAGCTTGTTGTAGTCATCTTCTCGTTTCCTTTTGCGATTATTTACATTTGCAGTGTCAATAATGACAGATTCGGTACTTAATTTTGGCACACTTGCATCTGATGACTTCGGCGGGGTACGGTTTACTTTTGGCATTGTGTTAATATTTGTATAAATGCAAGTTATTCAATAAAATTCCAAATAAAAAAGCTGCAATTATGATGTTACGAGTCGAAATTGCAAAATAGAAGCCAAAATAAATCCAAAAAGAAATTGCTTGAAGTCCGGATCGAACTTGGGCACTGTTGCATACAAGTCACAGTGGTAACCTGGTAGGCTAAGTTGACGCACAACTACTTGATGAAATTTTGGGACTGCTTTTCGTAGGTGTGAGGATCGGTAGCTGTGATTTGTGACCATATATGGTAGCGTTTTGGACGCGCTTTCGCACGCTGACTCACCCGCCGCTGACGAATGGGAGCCACGCGCAGCTATGACTCACTCTTGCCTACTTTCTTTGTGTTTGTCTTCGATGGTCGATTAGTTATATTTCACTATTTTTGATATACAGACAGTTAAAATATGTAAATAACTTTTATTTAAGTAAGTTATTATAATTATTTAGATTCTGCGCACAATAACATTTGATCGTTGAGGATATAGTACGACAAATAAATTTATTTACTCAGAGCCACTTGCAAATGCGACCGTCTACGAGTGCGCGCGGAAGAAGAAAATCTATATCTTACTTATCTACTACTAAGTAGGTTTATTATGTGCCTTTTGTTAACTTTATTTCTTTGGTTGATCTGCTTCTATAAACTAGTGGATTTGAACCTTTTTTGATCGGGTACTTGGTTTACTTTATTTGTTGTTAGCGGAAACCAAGCGTGCAAAAGAGAATTCAACTATAAATAAACAAACTGGGCAAGTGCGAGTCGGACTCGCGTACTGTGGGTTCCGTGCAAACTACAATTCCCTAATGGAGTCTCGAAAATTTTTCCGAATTGCAAAAATGTTTTTTTTTTTTGTGATGTAGCTAACAACAAATTTACTGTTTTCAGATTTATTCCTATACCTGTGCTATAAGACCTTGCTCTGTGTAAAATTTCAGGATTCTAGGTCAACGGGAAGGACTCTATGAATGTTGATCTTTAAGAGTATCAAAAGTTTGATTTTTTCACAGCTTGTAAGGACTTGAGTATATGATGTTAATTTCAACTCGATACCTTCACGCGTTCTTGAGATAAAGGGTCTTGACAAACAAACAGACAGACAGACGGACAACAAAGTGATTCCAAAGGGTTTGGTTTATTCCTTTTGAGTTACGGAACCCTAAAAAAAACTCATATCATAAATCCATAACTTATACACCTATTCACTTAAATCAAAAGTAACGAAAAACTTGTTAACGGCATAGAAAATATAATATTTATGATTAAAAATAAAAATCTGTGCACTTCAGCAAACTTTTCAGTTAGAAAGTTTTTGTAAACCAAATTTTAGCTCTTAGACCGCCAGTGGTCCTCAGACCACTGTCATCTGGCGGTTGAGAACTACAGCCGTAGAATAGTGTGACCAGTCTATGTTTTTACGTCTGATTGCAGTTTAAACTACAACTCGTTTCAGGACATTCTTTTCGTCCCAATACTAAGTTCCCATGACAAAAAAAAACTTCGGAAGCTGTAACAAAACATAGTTTTTAGTATAATTTTATAAATAATTAAGAAAATGGCACAGATAAATTAATTGACATGTAAACATAGCCCTAATATTTTTCTCCTTAAAATTCAGATGTACCCAAAACGTGAGAGGTCCAAATTGATACTGGAATAAGTAAACAGTAAATTCGCGCCTTATTCATTGAAAACTCAGCACATCTCTTTTACGTGACTACGGACCCACAGGTCCAACTACAAGTTCCTATTCCACTAATATATAAGCTACCTACGGTTGTCGCAATGAAAATAACAAAGCCCCAGGTAGTTTCACTAATGCAAGTGGTTACACCCTATCTACATCGCACTTACAGAGCCTTTGCCCAAAGGTACCTATTAAGAGGGTCTCCGCGCGGGATATCGTCAGACCTTCGCCGCTATATTTTGACTAAGTGTTAATATTAAGATGGCGGTAGATAGTTTGAGAGTACGAATGGTCTAAGAAATTGGGAACAGAGCAGTATGTGTTAAAGTAATTATTACCTTACCTCTCTGTTGCGTAAATGATTCGTGGTTAGCAACTCTCGGTTCCAGAATTGAGAATTTGAAATTTAAATCATATTTTCATTCAAACAGCTTTTTACGCTAAAGTAGTTTGACTTCTCTACTTGAATTCAGGATCCGGAGAGGGGAATAAAACACTGTCGTAAGTTTTACTTCGTTTATATTTGTTTCGCAGGCAATATTATACATTTACATAAGGCCAATAAGTAAAGAAACACTGGCTGCAGTATAGATACACAATCTTTTACCAGTTTGACAAAAATCCGTAACACAAAAAACACATCCGCATAAAATATGTCTACGAAACTCCCACTTAGTACTTTAGATACAGTTTACAAATTATTTCTCATAAATTCAACAATATTAAAAACGTTAACAATTTACAAAATTTTCCCTATATTTTATAGCATTTCAGATTTACATACATTTTCGTTAATACAGCTATAAAATTTAATAGATAACAAATTATATAAATGAGCAAATAAAGTTCTAACGTTTATAACCGCTTAGCTACATTATATTATGTACATAAACATTAACAGTTTATTATTTAGATATATAATTATTATGACACTGAGTAGTTACATGCGCGCGCGACGCAAAACAAACGAACATCGTGTTTTAGTGAAAAATATTGTACAACAGCAAGAATGTATTTTAGAGAAAATTATAAAAAATAAAATATATGACAGTCAATATACTATTATGTTAAAAGTTCGAACAGTATTGTTTATTTGAATTAAGAATTCAAGATAATTTTCAAATGATGGAACGACAACATCAACGACATTCATTTCCACTAATTTTTAGGGTATTTTTAATACATATAGACATTTAAAAATGAACTTAAAACACATATAGTTTAAGTAGATATTTGAGTTGGTGGTGCTGAAATGAAATTATCTTGAATTATTAATCCAATTATAGTATAGTAACTCAATAATATTATTTGTATATATTAGAAGCCTTTACATTGTTAAATATAAGCTGACATCTGATGAAATGCTAATGACTATTACGTAGTTACACTTATTTACCGTTCGTTCACCGTTTGTTACAAAACGTACTATATCAGTACTATAGTCTTTAATCTAAACGATAAACACTGTCTCACGTCCAATTAGTAAGACACAGACACTTAATTGCCGAACAATGCTGAGCCATGCACAATTTTAAGACAAGCTGAGACAAAAGAATTAGTTCAATTACGTCATACGTGTGTACGTGACGATTTAGATTGAAATTATGTTGTAATTACCGTTTACGAAGTAGATGAATTTACTAGCTGATTGGTTTAGACTTATCGTTGACTATACTTGAATGTACAATCTCGGGTTTTTTCTAACCAAAAGTTCATCTGGCCTAAGGTCCCAGATAAATATGGAATAAAGGTCATTGACCCTTCTAAATTTGTTGACATTCTTAATTTCAAAAACGGAAATAAAGACATAAAGCTGTTTTGAATCGACATGTATCGTGATCCTTTACATGATCTAGTAATGAAAAGTAATTCATTGTTTGTTTTTCAGGTGCCGACGCAGAGATATTGGGAAAAGGTCAGTGTACTTTATTCTACGATTATCTGGCGTTTTCTATAGTCATATTTCAACGATGGCATGTTGACTGAAGAAACAAGATTGACTTTACCAATGTAGTTAAACACAAGAATGGAATTGATATGTTCTCGGTCAGTTCGCATCTCTTCCATGCGTAAAACCCGAGACGGTTATAAAAAAAGTACGAGTAACTTTTCCGATTTTTTCTCTTAACTTTGTACATGGCTTTACGTAAAAGTTTAGCATGTGGCGAGGGCTAAGGTCGTTATTAAAAAGGTAGCGCTCACGGTCAGGGCGGGCGCGGTGGCGGTGGCTGGCCCGCCTCCGCCTAAGAAGCCGGCATCCTCGTCCCTCGGCCCACCTTCCCGGAGAGGACCCTGAAGGCTGGAGCGGACGTCATTCGTCTCTTCGATGGAGTAGTCGCGATCGTCGTCATCGCGTTTTCGATTTGGCAACTCCATTTCTGTGTGTAAGGAAAACGGTATTTTTAAATTGATTTATTACAATCTGCAGTATCTTCTTTTATCAAGAAAAACTATATAGGGTTATTTGTAAAACACTAACAACATTGCAAGACTGTCATAATGACATTATAAACCACAACTTTTATTCTATGACTTTTTACAAAACATAATACAGTCACCAAACACAAACCTTCAATATTTCGTTGTTCTATCTAACACATTTCAGCTCTGTATTTTACTATAATTATCTATGTTTGTGTGATGCGACACAAGCGCATCAAAACCCCCACCACCCGATTCCCACTCCCTTCCGCTATTGTAATATCACTTGTTTAGCATAGACTTCGTAGTATTTAGGACGCTCAATATATTATTTTTTATATGAAAATCTGATAAACCAAAATAATATGATAATTTTTTAAAGGTCAGAATCAAAGTTGTTGTTTATGATGTCAGTACCATAGTCCTGAGAAGTTACCAGTGTTGTACAAATAACCCTGTACAGTTTTCCAGAGTTAATGTTATATGACAAAAAGTTTAAAGTATTTATAGTTACGTGTGACAAATTGAATTTGACCACATGATAGAATGTAACATTTCTGCTTCTGCCTCTAGTTTGAACTCAGTTCTCAGATGATATTCTAACGGACACAATAGTTAACCTATCTTCAAAACGACCATAGAAATACATAGTCCATAGCTTACCATTGCTCCTTGCCATACAAAGTTCTATTGACAATACAAGGATACTGCAGGCGCCTTTGTTCAAGACTTACCATATAACCTAATGTTGCCTTCGGCGTCGCCTATAGAGTTCTTGGATATGCACTTGTACCCTCCGAGGTCACTCCTCTGGATGTTCCGAATAACGAGACGCATCTGCACGCTGTAAGCAGAGCTGTTGATCTCAGTCATCTGGTACTTGTCGTTTGAAATTATCATTTCACCTGAAAAAGAAAAAATGGTTAATTTTTGCAGGAATTGATCCTTAATAATAACTTGAATTCAGTAGGTTAACGTTCTTATAATTGGTTCAATTAACTTAGTTTGTCGATGGGTTTGTTTTAATGACCGTGAGTAATATTATATGACGCCCCCCTGAAATTGATGGTAAGAGTACATTCACTTCTAATGAACCCTTTGAAATTATATTTAAAACTAGTAATCCCCCGCGGTTTGATCCGGGTCTTTAGTTACTGGTCCACGTCTGAGGGCCGTAGCGTGATGGTATATAACCTCTACTATTTATTATGAATCTAGCTATCTCATACAGGAAGATTTTTGGCGGTAGCGCGAGGCACATACAAAGTAATTGATTTTTTTTGTCACATTTTTATTGATTTTATTTCTGTAGTGTAATTCTGGTGCATGTTCTAAGCGAGTTAAACAAACAAAAATTTCTTCGGCTCTATCATATATCATCATCGTCATTTCACCCGAAAGACGTCCACTGTTGGACATAGGCTTCTCCCAGGGGTTACCATAACGACCGGTTCTGTACGTCTCGCATCCATAGATATATATACTCCTATATTATATATGTTACCTACATTTTAAAGCATAGATATTCAAACTAAAAAAACTTTTAAACGTCCATTAGCAGAACTATTCATTAATTATGCTATTTACATAGCAGCAAAGTCTTTGGTTTCAGTTGATACAGTCATTTGTTTGACCACCCTTTATTCGATAGGCACAAGCCTTTCCGTCCATTTATATTCGGCCACTTCCGACCATTGTCCGCCCGATATCGAATTGAAATATTGTTTCGGCATGTCGTGTGCGGAACAATACACTATATGCTCACATAATGTATCTACTTTGCAGTATGTGCTAACGATACAGCATTCGGTTAAAATAATATTCAATTTCATCCCATCCCATGTTGCAATGTCAACAAACAAATGTTGATTTTGGGGGCAAGTGTTAACATTATTCGTTCGTGTTCAATTTGTCAGTCGGAAAGCTTAATGTGCTTCACAAAACAATAGTAATTACAAGGATAAACTGCCGCTTTGCGATTGTTAATCCATTAATAGTGGTGGATGTTCGACTGAATCATGGTTTGAGGGACATGTTGTTTGCCAATCAAAACGTGGGGCCCTGTTATGAATATTGGCTATTCAGTCGTTGTGTTTTATAGGGTGGATTTCCTATTCAGTGCGATTTGAATCAAAATATCCATCTTATTGTGAGTATGGTTGACGATTATGGCAATAAAGTAAAAAGGCTTTCCTCTGCTCCGCTTTGGATGAAGCAAAAGAGTGTCGGGCTTAACTCAACCGTGTTTCTTCAGATGCCTTTTGTGTTCCAGGGCCACAGTAATTCTTTTGAACTATAACGCAATCCTGGTAGAAGCAAGCATAGTCTCTAAATTTTGCGGACTATAAGCTTTAATGTAGGAACACATAAATTCAGCCACTTTAGACCTAAAATATCTCGTAACATGAGCAACAAAACATATTTCTAATCTTTCTATCAATCTAACAAAAAGTTAAAGATCAATAAAAAAAATAGCGTAATCTTTTATTTGTAATGTCCCAAGTGGTTACAACCCCGGGTTGGACCTAGCCTAGGTCAATGATATCGAAAAAGTGGTGAATAAAAAATAAAGTCATTCTACAGGATTTGTGCCTAGAAAATCCGTGGAATCCGGCGAAAACAATCGGTGTGCGGATCTAAACACAGTCAACGTTCTGAATAATAGATACGGTGCGCGCTGGTGCTTTTGATCTGAACTATACGAACGTAACTGTTTGCCGATTCAGCCATGTTTCTTCTATTTGTAATGGATTTTTGCTACATCTAAACTAATATTATAAAGAGATAATATTTGTAAAGTATGTAAGGGATAATTACTGAAATAGAGGATCTCAGTTGAATGCTACTTTATCATCATCATCATCTTCCTGCCCTTGTCCCGTTTTAATTCCTGTCCTGTCACTCACTCGTCACGCTATCACTAACTCCCTTTTCTTACATATCACTTCTCATACAATCCATCCATTTTTTCTTTGGCCTCCCTCTCCCCCTCCACCCATCCACGTGTAAACTCATAACCTTTTTAGCAACATGCGTTTCGTCCCTCTTTTTCACATGACCACACCAAGAAAAACGATTCCCTTTCAACTTTTCAGTCACTGGTGCCACTTTTAAAATTCCCTGAATTGCTACTTTATCATTGAGTGACATAACTAAAGAGTGAACTGAATAGAGTGTACTGAATGCTGCTATAACATTGAGTGACATAAGCATATATTTTCAAATTTCATGCGGGAAAAGCCGCTGGCAGAAGCTAGTACTATGATATAATGGAAATAGACAAGCTAGCAAGCAGATTTAATCAATTACAATAGATTACAACTAAGAAAAATTTTGACAAGAGAAAATCATACACTTTTTTTTTTTAATAAAGTCAACCATCACTACCTCACTTCCTAAAAGTCAATGCACTACCGTATGTCTAACATTTACGTATGGTGTGCGTGTATACAACGTGTAACGTTAAATGCGCAAAACCTCAGATACCTCAAATGATTTTTAATTTAAAAGACCTACTTCTGCAAAAACAAAATATATTTTTTTATTTTTAAGGTTTTATGTGCAGTTTTAGTTTGTTTATAATTAACTAGTTGCTCCCAGCGGCTTTGCCCGCGTGGTAGCAGAAAATTATCACGACATGGTCTATCCGTGTATCAAGTTTCATCAAAATCGGTTTTGCCATTTAGGCGTGAAGACGTAACAAACAAACAAACACACTTTCGCTTTTATAATATTAGTAAGGATATCTGCATAATAGTAATAATAACTTTTACTGTCCCGTGTATGAGAAAATTTGATTGGACTACAACCATTTGTGTTTATTTACCTATTTCGACGGGTTTGCGCACGTGATGGCTTGACCTATTCATAAATAGACAAGGCGACATTTTTATTGAATTTTTTTTTTGAAAAATTTAACCTATATTAAAAAGTGGTTTAATAGATTCTGCTCCTTATTCAAATCAAAGTATTTTCAGGTTTTGCGCATTTAACGTTACACGTTGTATATTGTTAATGATAAATGTAGTTTTATCTCATAACACCCGGTTGTTTAAAGGCTGATCAAACTGTCGTTCAACTAATACAACTGTTAAATTAACAGCTGTGTCAAATTAATTTGGATTGCTGATACGATGTTTCGCATAAAATTAAGTAATAATTGATCATTTTGATTTGACAGGTAGATTGTTTTTAATATGAAAAGTTAGAAGAGGACAATGTTACGAAAAGGCGAGCAATTCTCAGTCTTAGAGGTTGTCAAAGCTGCTAGTTCGGGGTGGTGACGATAGAGATGCACTCACTAATTATCTTTTTAGTTCAACAATATATATTATGTTCGTTATAAATACATATGTTATGTGTTGTATACCTAATAATATGTGTAAATATTTTCTCATTTTCTGTTAAATTCATCCAAAGATATTATCTTTGGTATGGTCACAAGTATTGGCGATAAGACCGCCCGGTGTTACACAGCTATTAAATGATATAAACTTCTACAACATTTTTAAGGCATACAATAAAGAGTACATCTATCTGCATTCTTCATCAAAGTTCAAAGTTATAGAAAGATATTCGAAGAAACAATAAATGTAAGTATTGAGTAAACGATGATAATGTCTAGAAAAGGATCACAGAGATAGAGAAATATGGAAGGTAGGATGGTTACTATACATTTATGTGTAGCCTACATTTACCAATAAACTGGCTATTCCATAAAGAGAGATAGATTGAAAATCGACAATAAATTATTGAGTAGATTGATAATTTAGTTATTTACAGTTATTCCTTGGGCACTGGTATAATTACTTATTAATGATTATTTTACATGTTGGGTTTTTTTTTTCAATTTCATTGGTAGTTCCAGAGTTAGCATGTTTAAAGAAATAAAAAAAATCTTTCACTTTTTTATTTAAGGCTAAGAGCTGATGAAAATTAAATCATTTGACGTAATAACACCAACACGTAACTAATATTTGCACGTGATGTATTATTCCTGACTCTTTAACATTAGTTTGATGAAAGTCTTGAGAAAATGTATATAGAATAATAATATGTTTCATCAAACTAATTAACAAGTCATATTTATTGTAAGAATGTTTAACTGTTATAGAAGTTGGTAAATAAAGTTAGTTACTAAGCAAATTTATCCTTTAATTCTTTATTGTACACCATGATAATATACAAAATATGTGGATATCAGAGTTCATGTACATAGGCGAGCTTAACTCAAAGCTAAGTTTTCTGAGAGCAAACCATTGAGTGATAGAGAAAGATCACAGTAGAGGGTAGGATCCAGTGCACAATTTTAAAATTACAAGTAATTTGAATAAAATAATACATAAACATACCTACATACATAAATACATATATTTACTATACCATGTATGTCATCCTTGCTACCTACTCAAAAACTCTTTGTCTTAATTTTAGTTAAGAAAAGAAAATATTGTCATTGAAAGACAACGTTCAAAATGCGTGAGCTGATCCTGTGCACAGCGATTCCGAGGAATATTTTGTCGTAGGCTACATTATTACCGTGGCGGGTCGCGATGCCTTGTTCGTTCTACATTAAAAATTGCTTGCATTCTTCTTGCCTCGCTTTATTTTGTGGGCGGCTTTTATTTTTTTATTGCCAGCCAGTGACCATGGCTTTCTGCTATGAAATTGAAAATTTTGGTTTTAGGTATTTTTTTAATTATAGAATCCACTTGGATTTGGTCCCTTTCTTATGTTGTATCCTGTGCTTTAGGAATTTGAATTGTATATTTTATGCAGTGAGGATTATTATTGTGTGCAATTGGTCTTTGAAATAAGTTTTTTAATTCATGAATCCCCAAGCGACCACCGGTGGCCGCGCATCTATTGTCTTACTATTGTGTCTCTAATTGACGGTATCTGAAGGGTTAAATGTTAAAACTAAGCTATAGGTATTATGCCTCACGTTTGTATAGAGGATTATTGGATTATAGCAAATGGTGCGTCCGCGAGCAAAATGAAATATTTATAGAACATGTGGATTATGTATCTATTTATTTGGTTAAGGTATTTTTATACTAAAAATTTTAATTGAAACGTATCACGTTTCTTTATTAATAGTTTATGCATTTTATATTTCTTTAAAAAAATTATAGAAGAGATTTAAAAAAAAAACATAAGCATGATTAGCAAAATAGAATTTGACTAAAGCAGCATTAAAAATATATTACATAATTTAACGTGTTATACAGCAAGTCTTCATTATTAAAATACAATTATATTCACTCAGATTTTGAAGATATAACGTTTTTGTTAGTGCCTACCTATCGTCATTATAGTACCTATGGGTTTTTAGAGTACCTTACCTTAACTTTTCATTCACTAAAAACCTTACAGAGATTTAAGTTAGTACTCATGAATATAAGTTACTTGAGCCGCCGTAATGGGGCAGATAATTAATAAAAATAAAAATTTATATTCGCATAATTTGACAAAATGGAGCCAACAACAGATTTTTTTCATATATCATATTTCCGTGTTGCTTAGTAAAAGTTGTTCATATTCACGAGTACTTATACCCCTTGAAAGATAGTAGATTAGAAGTCTAACGTGGAGAAAACGCGTCGATACGACAATAAATTTTAATGCTGAATTATTAAATAAAAAATGGTACAAGACCATACCTTAAACGGCGTAAAAAAATACTGCCCCATACATATATGTGTGCTTATATGATTCGATAAAAGAACATTAAAAACCTTACCATGGAAATTTTACCCTTTTTTTCAAAAATACTTTCGCAATTGGAAAGCTACATTCACCCTGAGTAACATAGGCTATATTTATTGCCCGTGCGAAGCCGGGACGGTCCGCTAGTTTATTAATATAATTATGGAACTAATGGCGACTTTTTCGGAAAATCCCAGAGCCTTTAACGGCATCGGCTCTAACACGCCCCGTCAATCTTGATGACATTTCTTTGAGGTGGAACACGGCACCATCGACCCGGGCTTGGTCCTTGGTACCAGATAGTGGGCAGGTAGCTTGCTGTCCACAAGCCTCCACCTACACTGGCCGGTGATCGTCACGATTCTTACCTCCGCCTCATACTTTAGGCTAGACTCTTAGCCTGCATTACTGCTTCTTAGTGGGAGGTGACCGCCTACCATTCAAAAGCATCGCGTCTGACTGCTTTTTTACACCGTAATGTCACAACCTCTCTCTCATTCAATATTCAGATCGCACCGACTCCCCACCAACCGTGTTCCCACGTTGTCGTCGTGGTGGGGCTTGCGTGTCTCAATGACCTTGAGGGCTATGCCGGTAGAGCTACTCATGCCGGAAGGCCTCAAGCGAGAGACCAGACCAAGAGGAACACACGGCGGAGTCCAGTCGGACCGCCCGGCGGGTGCGCTGTCCAGGAGCGCTGGCACCAACAGCTGTTGGCGCCTTCTGGACAGCGATTTCGGAGAGTGGGTTCGCCTCGGGTACGTGTCTGCTCATCAGACACGACCACGATGGCGAACGTGTATTGGGGACCCCACCCCATCGCCAAAAAGGCAAAGCTGTGGTCAGCCAAAACATGAGTGCGGATAGTAAAAATATAACTACCCCAGGAGGGTACCTGCTTGCAGGAGAATCCCTCCCCGAGCTAAGCTCGGGCTGCCCCTCGTATTCTGGGGGGGGCAACTACCGCCTCGGGTCTTCGGACCCTATACCGTCCAATGTGGACGCATCGAGCCAGGGTGGCTCACTTGACGGCGGCGCGGAGTCCCTGGGACCAGTTCCCAGCACGTCCGCGACGCCGGTGGAGGCCGGCCGCAGTTTCGGCCTCAGAGAGGTGAGTGAAGACGCGGCGTCAGACTCTGATGCCGCGTCTTCACACAACTCTGATGTTATGGAGGTGGAAATATCCACCTCTAACAACAACAAGAGGAAGGCGGAGTTTATGCGCTCCGTCTCCGACGGCGAAACGGGATCTGCCCGAAAAATCTCGTCCTCGGGACGGGGCGCAGCCCGTCAAACGGGCAGAGGAAGAGGGCTCCCCGCTGAGAGCGCCAGCGAGGGACGCCAGACCAGCGCCATAGTGCCGGCGCTCCCCACTGAGTTGCCGGAAGGCATGGAGGAGGCCATGGCCAAGTTCAAAGAGGTCGTGGCAGCCGCCATTATGAGCGTGGCCAATAAAAGGGAGAGAGTGGCCAAGAAGCGCTCCATCGAGCTGGCCAATATCACGATTGGGGGGGCCCTGGGGTTCGTATTTGAGCCCTATGAGCGGACCCTCAATGGGAGGATTGGCCGGCTCGAGGCCTTGGCTGGTCTCCAGGACCCCTGTCCTGAACCGTCACCGGAAGGGCGGAGCACGCACGAGCAGGGCCGATCCCTGCCCTTGCCTCAGGCGGAAAGCGAGGTGCTGACCTTGCTGCGGCAAGAGCTGGCTGCTGCCAGGGAGCAGCAGCAGGAGCAGCAGTTACGCTTTCAAGAGCAGATTCAGCGCCAGCTTTCTGTCCTGGAGGGGATCGTGCTGCGTCCCCCGCTCGCGGCTTCAACCCAGAAGAGAGCCGTGACATATGCCGCTGCCGCCGCAGCCACTGCTGCTGAGCCCAGGGCAGGCCCGTCGGGGCAAGTCGGGCCCAAGGCCACGGCACCGGAAGCGGCTGCGAGGCCGGCCCCGGTGAACAAGCGGCAGCAGCAGGGGAAGCCTGCCGCCCCCCCGAAGGGCAAGGTGGTGGCTGCCACCAAACCGGCGGGGCCTCCTGCCGCGGCGGCGACTAGGTCGCGCCTGCCGCCTCCTCCACCCGAAGACCCCTCGGCTGGCGCCGAGTGGACGGTCGTCGGCGCCAAGGAGAAGGCGAGCAAGGCGGCTAGGGCGACCAATAGGCGCAAACGGCGACGGGAGCGCAAGAAGCGGGCCATGGCTGCCAGACTTCGCGCCCCGACTTCCGCAGCTGTAGTGATCACACTACAGCCGGCTGCGGAAAAGAAGGGCGTGAACTACGACGTAGTCATGGCCAAGGCGAAGCAGGCGGTGGTGGGCCACCTCGACGAGTTCGGAGCCTCCGGGGGCTTCCGAATAAGGAAGACCGTGACCGGAGCCCGAATTTTGGAGGTCCCCGGGGCGGACAGCGGCGAACTCGCCGACGCTCTGGCCGACAAGATCAGGGCGTCCCTGGACGTCGAGGAGGCCCGAGTGTCCAGACCCACCAAGAGCGTAGACATGCGCATTATGGGTCTGGACGACTCTGTCAGGGTGGAAGAAGTGGTGGCCGCCATCGTCAGGACGGGAGGGTGCACGACCGATCAGGTTCGGGCGGGCACCATCCGCGCTGACAGCACGGGCATGCGAGCCGTCACGGTGAGCTGCCCCGTGTCGGTGGCCAAGGCCATCACGACCGAGGGCCGAAGACTGTTGGTGGGCTGGGTTTCAGCCCAAGTCAAGATGCTGGAACCCAGACCTCTGCGGTGCTACCGATGCCACGTCGGGCACCACGTGGGCGCCTATTGCGCCGCAGAGGTGGATCGCAGCGACCGCTGCCACCAGTGCGGACAGCCTGGTCATAAGGCCGCCGAATGCCGTGCATTGCCGCACTGCTACGCATGTGCGGCTGCCGGCAAGCCGGCCGACCACCGGGCTGGGGGTAGGTCCTGCGACCCTCCCACCAAGGCCAAGGGCAAGGTCAGAAGGGGCATCCACCCTGACGTCCTCACCGCCGCAGCCACTACCCTGGCTGCCGCTGCTATCGCCGCCGCTCCCGCCGCCGCGGCAGGACCCTCACAAAGGGCTCAGGAGGAGACGATAATGGAATGTCAATAAGGACACCATTACGTCTCCTCCAGGCGAACATCAACCACTGCGCCGCCGCTCAGGATCTGTTGCTCCAGAGCATGGCGCAGTGGTCGATCAATATCGCCGTCGTCGCCGAGCCGTACTTTGTCCAACCCCGTGGAGACTGGGTTCAGGACTTGGACGGCTCGGTGACGTTAATTTCGCCGGCCGCCGCCGGTACCCCGCCCCCCGAGTCCGTCACGAGGGGGCGGGGTTGCGTGGCAGCACGGTTCGGGGACATTGCCGTGATAGGCGTCTACCTGCCCCCGAACAGATCTCTCGACGTGTTCCAACTCTCCCTGATGGAGCTAAATTCCGTCGTCGCTGGGTTCGGTTCCCTCCCCGTGGTCGTTTGCGGGGACTTCAACGCCTGGAATACGGCTTGGGGTTCTCGGCACACGAACCGACGGGGTCGGATGGTGGAGGACTGGGCCTTGGAGCTGGGCCTGGTCGTCCTGAACCGGGGCTCTGTCCCCACGTTGGTGCGGATGCGGGGTACATCAGTGGTGGACATCTCGTTCGCCAGCCCCGCTCTGTCGCCGCGTGTCGTCGACTGGCGCGTTATGGAGGAGGTGGAGACGTACTCCGACCACCGGTACATCCGGTTGGACGTCTCCGCCGAAACCTCGGCAGCGCCGGTCCGACAGAGCCCTTGTGGTCCGCGGTGGGCGCTTAAGCAGATGGACCGGGAGCTCCTCCTGGAAGCCGCGACGGTACAGGCCTGGGTGCAAGCACCGGACAGGCCTGTCGACATCGACGTCGAGGCGGAGTGGTTCCAGGAGGCCATGTCGCAAATCTGCGACGCGGCAATGCCCCGAGTCCCTCCAGGTCGTGCTAAGCGCCGCGTGTACTGGTGGTCGCCGGAGATCGGCGCACTGCGCAACGCGTGCAACCACGCGCGCCGCCGGTACGACAGACACTGCAGGCGCCGCAACCGCCAGCCGGATGCGGAGGTCAGAGAGGCGGAGCTGTATGAGGGGTACAGAGAGGCAAAGCGCACCCTCCGAACGGAGATAAAGCGGGCCAAACTCGAGGCCCGCAACGTGTGGCTGGGGTCTCTGAACGCGGATCCGTGGGGGCGCCCGTACAAATTGGTACGGGACAAGCTACGCCCCTGGGCTCCGCCGCTGACTCAGAGTCTCCGGCCCCAACTCGTGGAGGGTGTGGTAACCACTCTGTTCCCTGCGCGAGGGGAACACTCCCCCCCGCCCATGGCTCCGCCCCCGCCAGCAGTGTCTGACGCGGACCACAACAGCGACGACGACGATAACGCTCCAGAGGTGACCGAGGTAGAGGTGAGAGTGGCGGTGCGAAGGCTGAGTGCCAAGAACACCGCCCCAGGACCCGACGGCTTGCCAGGGAAAGCCTGGGTCCTGGCCATGGAGGCTCTCGGGCCTCGACTAAGAGGGCTCTTCAGCGCATGTATGGAGAGGGGCCAGTTTCCACTTCGCTGGAAGAGGGGGAAACTGGTCCTCATCGCGAAGCTAGGGCGCCCTGCGGACTCTCCGTCCGCGTACCGGCCCATTGTGCTGCTCGACGAGGTGGGCAAGCTCTTTGAAAGAGTCATTGCAAACCGCCTCGTCGCGCGGCTAACACGGGTGGGGCCGGACTTGTCGGACGGACAGTTCGGCTTTCGCAGGGCGCGCTCTACGGTGGACGCCATCATGCGCGTGCGAGCCCTCACGACAGGGGTTGCGGTGTCCCGGGGCAGGAGTGTCGTGGCAGTGTCCTTGGACATTGCCAACGCGTTCAACTCCCTGCCCTGGAGTACGATCCGGAGGGCACTCCGGTACCACCGGGTGCCCGAATACCTCTGTCGAGTGGTCGAGGCTTACCTGTCGGACAGGTCCATTATCTACCCCGGTCACCAGGGAGAGTGGAAACGTCGAGAGATGTCGTGCGGTGTTCCGCAGGGGTCGGTTCTAGGCCCACCCTTGTGGAACATCGGCTACGACTACGTGCTGCGCGGCGACCTCCCTGACGGGGTCAGCGTGGTCTGCTACGCAGACGACACGCTGGTTCTAGCGCAGGGAGAGTCGCACCAGGCGGCGGTCGCTCTAGCGACACGCGGGGTTGCGATGGTCGTTGGTAGGATCCAGGAGTTGGGACTCGAGGTGGCGCTGCACAAATCTGAGGCCATGTTTTTCCACGGCCCTCGGAATGCGCCACCATCAGACTCCCAACTTACGGTAGGAGGAGTTCGCATCGGCGTCGGGTCGACGATGAAGTACCTGGGACTCGTTCTCGACAGCCGATGGAATTTCGGAGAACACTTCCGACGTTTGGCTCCCAAACTCAACCGGGCCGGGGCTGCTCTCAAGCGGCTCCTGCCCAACCTTGGGGGTCCAGACGCCTCCTGCCGGAGGCTCTACGCGGGGATCGTTCGGTCCATGGCCCTCTACGGGGCGCCGGTGTGGGCGCCGTCGCTGGCAAAGCGACCGGCGTCCATACTGAACGCCTGCCAGAGGGTCATGGCAATACGGATGGTGCGGGGTTACCGCACGATCTCCCGCGAAGCGGCGAGCCTTCTGGCTGGCCTACCACCGTGGGATCTGGAGGCAACAGTCCTTGCACACATGCACGATAAGCGCGTGGAGATGCAACGCCGGGGTGAAAGTCCACTACCGCGACAGGTCGAGGTATGGCGGACAGAGCTCCGGCGGGATCTCATGGTGAAATGGCGTCAACGGCTATCGCAACCCAGTGCTGGGCACGCCACAATTATGGCGGTAAGTCCCCTCTTTGAGGCGTGGCTGGAAAGACCTCACGGCGTCCTTACCTTCCGCATGACGCAGGTCCTCACCGGACATGGCAAGTTCGGGAGGTTCCTGCATCGGATTCAGGCGGAAGAGACGCCCGGGTGTCGCCACTGTGCGCAACGCCCGGAGGACACGGTGGAGCACACCGTCGAGGTGTGCCCTGCTTGGGCGGAGCAACGCCGTGCCCTCGTGGGGGCGATCGGCGGCGGAGACCTCTCGCGCCGGGCCTTGGTTCAGGCCATGGTCCGGAGCGAGGAGGAGTGGCAGGCGGTCGCCTCCTTCTGCGAAGCAGTAATGCTAGCAAAGGAGGAGGCAGACCGCATCAGGCAACGGCGCCCCCGCCGCCGCCGCCGGGATTCCGATCCCGATTTCCAGCCACCGTAGACGCGGGCTCGCGGACGGCGAGCCATGGGTAGCTCGCTGTCCGATCGTCCGGTAACTGTCCGGACCGAGCCAAGGCGTCGACGGCGCGCACTGTTCCCGCGCGCCTCAAGGAGCTGTCAGCAACAGGAGGGGCCCATCTGGGTCGAAGCCTACCGGGGTCGGGGTTATCCGAAAGGAAACTAGAGCCCCGGTATGAAGGCTAGAAGGAACGGCGCGGGGTTTTTAGTCAGTAAGACTCTGACACTGTCTCCCGCTCCACCCAAGAGCGGGTTTCGTCAATGATGATTTTCCCCGTCGACAGAAGAAAAAAAAAAGATCGCACCGACTCCTCAGTAATATAACGCGGTGAGTTCCACGTCGCTGCCAGCTTGATGTGATCGTTAATCACGCCATAAGACGGCGGGCGCTATTACACACTGATATACCCACTCGACGGTTGATCTTACTTCAATTGACGGGCGCTTCATTAGTACTGCTTAAGATTCTGTGTTAACACACTAATATTATAAATGTTTAAGTTTGTATGTCTGTTCTTCTATCGTGATTCAAAAGCGTCCAGCTTTTGAATCACGATAGAAGATCAAAGCTAGTCTAAGAATATTAATTACCTCTATACCATGCCATAATGTTATATTTATAGATTTGATTAGTTTTATTGATGTATTTATTTATTATTATTTTTATTTATTTTTTTCTTATTGTTTTTTTTTTTAAATATTATTTCATAATTATGATTTCTTATTTAACTAAGATTTTCGTAATCTCATTTTTATTGGATCATAGCTCCTACTCTCTACCGATTTCTGGGTTATCCCGTTAGGCATCGACATAGTCAGCTTGATAAAGTTCCCACTGTTGGGACTCAGGCCTCCTTTCTTGGAGAGGGAACGGGCCGTAATCCACCACGCGGGCCCAGTGCGGGTTGGTGGATGTGTCTTCGAATTTTTGGTTTTAGAACATGCCAGTTTCCACACGATGTTTTTCTTCACTGTTTTGAGAGCAGTGGTGATGAAATAAATTATACAAAGTAATACGCCTGGCTGAGTTTTAACTCGTGACCTAAGACTCGTAAGTCGTGAGTCATGAGTGAATCTGGTAGCTGTCTGTTGGGTCAGTTAGTGTAGGTATAATAAATACTTAAGTATATATAAAAATGACTCCCGGAATAGGGGGTTATTTGGTCTTCTTTGATCACGCCATAACTAGAGATCGATGTTACGGATTGTTTGAGAACTACAACTATTTAACCTTCGCGCGTCTGACAGTTCACGTCTAAGACAGGACAGCGTCGGTTGGGTTGCTAGTAATTACACATCTGACAGCTGAAATGCATCCTAGCTTAAATAAACAGTTATACTTTCAATGATTGCAGTCGACTTGCAGTCTGTCTGAAAACACTTCTATTCCTCAAGGGAAGCCGTACCCTGGCAATAAGTTAGAAAAAACAATCCCGACGGAATGTACACAAAGCATCTTCATGATTATATATTAGTCCCCTGCGAAGGGTAAAGGTGTCGCTCTAATCATGAAATGGCATTAATTTATTACTGGGGTGAGTTCGCTGCATTAGTTTAGTTCGAAATAAACTTTGTATATACACTATTGCAGCTATTCTCTGCGACTTAGGTCATCTTGTTTTTGTATTAAGATCTAGGGCATTGTTTTTAAACTACAAAATAGATATGAGAAAATTACCTATTGAAAAAGGTGACTAGGGGATAAAACAGTGTCTTTAAGTTTTTTTAAGTCAAGGGGCCATGTTGAACTCTGAACAAAACGAAGGTTGCCAAGTTTTAATCCCGAAAGCAGCGAGGGATTTATGTAATTAATAGAAACCTGAGTGTAGCGAGCAATTCAAGCCGCTCAAATCAAAGACATCTTTATCCCCGTTGGACACTCAACTTTTTACATCTTCCCTTAAATAATTAAAAGATAATTAAAAACGTGGACATAGAAAAAGATCATAATTAATACTCATGTAACATCCACACTTATTGAGTTGAGATTGGAGACTACGCTCTAAATTACTTACCTCTAAGGTACCTGGTGGAACCGGTTCAGTTAGGTAGGTCTAACTTCAAGAAAGTGGTCAACAGTCTAATCCAATTCGGCTGTGCAGCGTTTAGGAATTATCTGGGCGATATTTTTTCGCCTCCTAGCTCATACGACAGTGTTTCAAGACGGCAGTTTATGTGTACATAAATCCGTGTTGCCAGTGATGACTTGTGGAACCGAAACGTGATCGCTCACAATGGGCCTCACCAGAACGCTTATAGCCCCTCAGAGCTCAATTGTGAGGGCTATGTACGGTGTTGCTTTGGGTGACCAAATCAGAAATTATGATATCCGTATGATATCCGTTGCTGATATAGCGCGAAGGATCATCAAACTTAAGTGGCAGTGGGCAGGTGAAATTGCTCACAAATCAGATGGCGACCACGTACCGGAGGACGCAATGTTGAAAGGTTCCCCACAAGGTATACCGATGACCTGGTGAAGGTGACGGGCGTCCTCTGGATACAAGACGCACAAGAACAGTCGATGTAGCTGCTCTTGGGGGAGGCCTATATCCGTTAACTTAAATGATGTCTAAATGTTGGTTACTGATTCTATCGCAAGTTTTGCGAAGGACCCACGCTGAAAGTTCTTCCAAAAAAATGAGGCACGGCGTGACGTTCCTCCGGCGTTCGCGGTCATTTTTGGTTTAATTTACAAATAAAAACTCATCATCATCATTTCAGTCGACAGACGTCCACTGTTGGACAAAAGCCTCCCCCAAGTGTCTCCACAATGATCAACCCTGTGCGTCCTGCATCCATCGGATTCCCGCAACCTTCACCAGGTCATCGGTCCACCTTGTAGGAGGCCTTCCGACTCTGAATCAATAAAGAAATACGTGTCCATTATTTTTGAATACCTAATCTAAAAGACGGACTAATTAATTTTTTTACGGTAACTAGCTAACTTTCTTATTAAAGTTCCTCAATATCCTAGCAATGACAGAATTTTGAGTGTAGTTTGTCCTAGCGCGCGGTACATCGAAAAACTATGTGTGCCTAGTTCGTCGCGATGGAGCACTCAATCTTAGCAGCAAACTACTCAAAGCAATACTCTCAATATTCCCATTACAGAAATTATAAAGAAAAAGCATGTCCAGAATCATACGTCTATTTTCCAATGGTAGTATATTATGATGTTATTTTCATTAAAAGACAAGACAAGTATTTTTTTCTTTCTTATACAGGGTTATTTGTAAAACACTAGCAACCTCTCAGGAGTGTATTACTAACATCATAAACAACAACTTTTGTTCTACGACTTTCATATTTTAGTTCATCAGATTTTCATACAATAATAAAAATATTTAAATTTAACGTTCTTAATACGAAGTTTATGCGAAGCAAGCGATAGTACAATATCGGAGGGGAGCGGGGATTGGCCAGTGGAGGTGCTAGATGCGCTTGCGTCGCGTCTTACAGACGTAGGTGAAATGTGTTAGATAGAACAACGAAATCTTGAAGGTTTGTTTTTAGTAAATGTAATGCTTTGTAAAAGGTTAGTAATACACTCCTGTAAGGTTGTTAGTGTTTTACAAAGAACCCTGTATACAGGTTGGTGTAGCTTTGTAGCTTTTTTGAATAGGTAGATAAGTCCTAAAATATATGATTACAAGTCATAACCCTTTAAATTACGACACGCACACGAAACTAAATCACAAGCATAAATTAATATCCTTAATTGTCCAAAATTGTTCAGTACCGAACTAAAACTGGGCTTGAATACTAGCACACTATTACTCCTGAGGCGCTATCATACGTTAGAGCTCAACACATTACTGTTGTAATATTACTACCAACCAAATGGTAGCAAAACATCACATGTTATTACTGCTCCGAACTCAGTTTAACTGCTAAGATTGAGAATAAATCTCTTGTAATACATGTTTATTACAAGCCGACTTGGGAATGCACTGTGTCATTACTTCTAGCAAGAAACTATTGAAGCCAGCTTTACAGAAGGCACTGTGTTTTAAAATAATCACAGCATTAAAGATATCGATTAGAGAAATTAAGGTAGAAAATTACGTAAAGACAAAAGGCAAAAAATTGGTTTTCTTATGACACTAACATTGTTATAATGCCATTTTCTCTGTCAATGTTAGTAAGTAAGACAAATAGAGCTTATTGGTTAGAATAATTTGAAAGGATAATTAATTTAATTGAAGTAAACAATAACTTAAACACTCCACCAACAGCAACACAATCACAATAGCTTCATTAATAACTGCGGTCAAAGCCGAAGACATCGAGATCTGTCAAGAGACGTGGTGGCTTTGCCGCTCGACCCGGCCGGCCACAAATCTGCGGCGGCCGCCCGCTTGATGCAACTGACACCTCCACGGTGGCCAGCCGCCACTGACACGCCCTCTTTTGTTTATTGTTGACAACTTTGTTAATTAATTGTCAGTTTACAACATTCAATTGAAGGCGTATCGAATGGTAACGAATGGACGATGATGTTGAAGAGAAGATTAATTGTGAATTTGTTCGACAGTTTGGTTTTTTTTTGCACTTGGTGCGCCAGTGATATTATTGTTTCGTCGTAACTTTTCGTCTGGTTTTTCATTTTCGATCTTTTCATGCTTTTACGATTTCGAAAACGCGAACGTGTATATATCTACAACATCACCAAGAGAATAAAGCCTGCAGTCATCGCCGAATTTATACGGACAATGATGTATAAATTGGAACGAAATGTTCCGTTAAAAGCGCTATCGAAAAGTAACCTGTACATCACGACAATAAAGTAAGCAATTTTATTTAAATAAAACCCGATTGAAATTACAACAAAAAGTTGTCGCAAGGCCGGGCTGCGAATGGCGGACACTCCCATTCCATGTCCGGCGCGGGCGGCACGCCGCTTGTCCCATCTCGTCACGCCCGTGTATTACCTAATTTAATTTGTAGTCCCCGCAATTTATGGGCCACAGAAGAGCCGTCTACCCCCTCTGTTTGTTAGTAACGGTCCAGACATATGTGCCGTACGTCACTTCAGCATTTGATTGTTAATTGCTTAAAAAGTTCCGCAGTTACACAAGGTGTTAACGACTAACATTTATAAAGTTGGAGGCTAACAAAGCTAAAACTCGCAATTTGCATTAGAAATCCAATAAAAATACTTTTTATCGTTGTGCAAAAATTGAATATTATCAAAATAATGAATATTAATATGCCATAATGAATATTTAAATGTGCAAATGCGTTAGGGCGAGCGAGAGAGATCACAAGCGTGAACCTTGGAATGCGATCTTTTGGAAAATGTTTATTGCATAGATATAATAACGTATCTAACGTATCTATTGCCTGATGTTTTCTGAATGTGAATTTTAACAGTAGGTACGTGCTTTTGTTTCGTCTGGATAAAAAAATAAAACTGCATTAATCCGAGGTGGTTTAGTTTCGGCGAGTAATATTTGAAATTGAATTTAGATTTGTACGAATATTGTGGTACGTATGTGAGAGTAAATATTGTGACTGTAGCCTAAAGCAATTTGAAGCGGGCAGGCCAGCGGTCTTTGTTGCATATTGGGCGGTAATAGAATTTGGTCCGCTTTTTGCGCGGGTGGTCGGTTCGACCGCGTAATAGCGAGCTCGGTTGCCTTTGTAACTGCATCTAAATCTGCCTGCACTATGCGTCGGCCTGGTTAGGGTATAACCAATTATTTCGTAGTAGATACTTCTGTGGCTTACGGATTTGTGGCGGGTTTACTTCTTTGGAAGGCCCGTTGTTATCGGAATGAAGTTCATCATACTCCGACCTCTGGAAGTTACTTGGGGAAAGAGAGTTAGAGATCAAACATTTTTTTATGTCATAGCACTTTATCGTGTTTGTTCACTATTTAAAAATTTTATTTCAGTTTTTTTTAAAGGTGGCCAGTGAGTTCTGAAAAAAAAGTCTATCTTTTTTTTATGAATGATATTCTGGCCCGTTTAGCAAAGTCGGTTTCAAACCTTTTTTGCATTAACTTTTTGTTTTGTGCGTGTTATTTTATACCTACCTAATATTGGGTTTATAGATATAAAGTTTATTTTGAACTTATAACTCCAAGTCACACCAAAGTTATGACAGTTTCAAAAAGATTCGTTCAATATTACGGTAACTTCATGGGTGAAAACCTTAATAATTAATTATAATTTGTTTTATTGTCACTGTGTACATAAATAATAAAATAAGTATATAAATAAGAGTGTACCTTCATAGGTCTCGTTATTTTTATACGTTTCTGAGGACTGTTTGTTCTGTACATATGCTTCCAGAAGGTTATAATGCCGACGGCGAGCAATAGGTAGCTCGTCGTTCGGTAATGAGCAAACCCTGGTCGATGGCAAATGTGTGACGGGACAAGTCAGGGCTGATGTCTGCCAGGGCTTCGGTTTATTCGAAAGTCACTAGAAATTAGAGTAAGTCCTACATCCTTAGCCGAGTTCTAATCCATTAGGCAAACGAGGCACATTTATTAAACGAAAGTTCTATGAATACGTAATTTAAATTAGAACAGAACATATTATCGTCTGACAGTACTCAAAAGACTAAAGGTGTGATCCCTCTAGCGCGGAGCTGGGTAAAGACGAGAGAAGACGACCGTGAATTGGCCAATCACGGTACTCGAAATCTCAACTCAGTGGAAACATTGAAAATGGAACAGAGCTGAGCGGACTTTCAAATAAAACGAACGGAGGGTAGCTCAAATCCACTCCACCTCGCTCCGCTTTAATAGAAACATTTGCTACTTTTCACTGTTCTTCTCCGTTCCGCTTCAGTGGAACGCAACCTAAAGCGGGGTTCTTATCTAGGTATCTACGTAGGTATCGATATGTTCCTATGAATGACGCCAACGCCAAAATGTGTAAATTGTAATTTTATTGATCACATTTTAGAGTCAAGTTGCCAAGCGCGAGCAGTGGTGCCCCAATGGTAAAGTCCCCAACTTATGAATTTATACAGTCATAGGTTCAAAGGCGCATTACCTTTTGTAATTTATTTCATTACCGCGACTCTCAAAATGTGAAAATAGTGACCTTGAACAAAAAGGAAAAGAAATCCAGTCCAGTAATTTTACAATTTTATTTATTCAGACCTAAAATTACCTTGCTATTAAATTATATTTTTCCAAAACAAAATAAATGCCTTATGTTAATATCAGGACTTTTCTGTTAAATTCTTAACACTGATGGAAAAAATAATGGTTCCGAAATCTCAATTTCCATATGTCTAACTTTTAGTAAAGTTTGCCTGCACTCGCATTGGACCGCATAAACTGTTCGATTAGACCGACAAAAAATATAAGTTTAAAGACCGCATTGCGAAAAAGTTTTGTTCGTTTTGTCGGGCTTTGGCCGAGGAGCGTTCACACATGTCGCGGCATGCGGTGCGGTGGCGGGCGGCAGATGACTGCGAACGGCACCGGACGCCACCGGACGGCACTGGACGGCACACGACGGCGCTGGATGCCGCCGGACGGCCCGCAGCCCGTAAATCCATTCCTAACTCGACTTTAGTGGCCGGCCGTTGTCCGCAGAACGTGCCGGCTGTTTGTTGCAACGCATTATCCACTTGAAAACTAGCGCTCCAACTAAAACGTATTTCGGCATGTCGGATTCCAATTGCGTTGGCCTGTCTTAAACGCAATAAACGTGAAATAACTGATACCGATAATGTTTATTTTTTCAATTTCAGTGTATTTACTGTCTGTCTCGACTAACGCCGATTTGCAGCATCTCTATTTCATAAACATTGCGAAATTATACAAATGCCAGGACTGCATTGTCAGTTTTATGAATATTTGGATTTACGAGGGCGTGTGCGGGCGTTGGGTCAGTTCTGTTAAAGTCGCGACATAATCTCTCGCATTTGATCTTTATTTCCTTCATCTCCATACGTAAAACAAACGTAAAGTAAATATTGAGCTTATCTCTGGCACATCTCCCTTCGCTTCTCTCCGAGTGCTTTTGTCCATCTGTCACCCAAGCACTAAATAAGCAACTTTTATCCTGAGGGTGTCATTTTAATGAGAAATAATGAAGTTCCCGACCTCTCTGATGTTTTGTTAGGTTAAGAGCCTTATTTGTATTAGTTAGCACGTGTTTTTATATAGGTGTTTCACAGGTTATATTTCACTGTGTCCAATTTAGTGCGCCTTTTGACGGTCGGCTATTTATTTTAACCGGCCGACTTAATAATGCCGAAATGGCTATTTGAGTCGTTATTTCTACAAATAGTTAAGGCAAATAGAAAAACGTGAAACAACTAAGGCTACGCTGAAAAGGCGTGTTTATTTAACCTAGCAAAGTTAAATTAACACGAGTAGACATAAAAGAAATGAGTTTATTTTCGATTCAATCAGAACCAGGTTAGGTTTCATTTGTTTTTCTTTGAAAACCGAACTTCGTTAATCCTAGACAATAAACAAGGTCCATTTATTAATTCGTAGCAAGCAATATTTTACGTTGTCATCGTCGCTATAATTACGCGGTCGTTAATAAGCCGTAACATAGGCGCCATATAATCAAAGTAAAAATAAATCTTAGCGAAATGAAAAACGGACATGAAATAACCGCATATTTTTTCCCTTTAAATACGTCCATAAAAAGGCAATATCTTGTAAGCAAGCACTAGCCCCCGTGGCCTGTCAAAGAGGATAGTAGGAACATGAATAACGGTCCTTTTAATGACTGCTTTAACGCTTTCAATGTGCTTTATGAATAATGAAATTAGTTGCTTATTCCGTTCTCGAGGTTCGTGCTTAGTACTTAATAGAGTTTATGAGTTGCGCCGCTCGTAAACATCTTTAGAACACAATCGGAGGTTTTGCTAATTATAGCTTGCGTTAACTGATTCTCGAGGGCGATAAACGAAGCGTGAAATAAGGGAGGAACTAGTCGATCACTTGATGGTTTTCTTTTAGAGGGCGTTTTGTGTTTGGTACTATTTCAATTTAAAAAAAAAATCTTATACAGATTATGATGTTGATGACAGTTTTCCATACTACGTGTTAGGGATTGCAATCTGTTAAGTCTAGATTTATTTGCGATGTCGTCTACTATATTACCTAAGTCTTTTTGTCAGCTGGTAGAAGTTCTGGTGTGATTTTTGGCTTCCAGACTGAAGCGAGCCGAGGCTTTCAACGGTTCTTGCTCAATCTAGGCATACCAGAAGCCTCCTACCAGAGTCTATGGTTGTTTAATAGAGTAAGGACACGATCTCTACAGAAGCTTGTGAAGGAGAGGATTCTTACAACCTGGCTCCCGCCAGAGATACCTTGGGCGACGTAAACTAGCGACTTCTGGTAATTGGAGGCGCGGACTTGAGGATTGTGGGCAATGGATAGCTCACCTACCGATAAGATGCAAGCCGATAAGGACAATGACGGTGCGTTATGTTCAAAGTGCGCCTCAAAGAGTTGTCAATATAAGCGAAGGGGCCTAGAGCTACGGGATTGTTCGAAAGAGTTGTTACACACCTGGAACGCAAAGATAAACTGAAAGATCACAAGTGGATTTTAGTCAGTAAAAGTCTGACACTATCTCTCGCGAGGAGTAATTTGATGATTTTCCACTTCAAATAAAAACTTTTTACAAAAAAAATATAACCGACTTCAATGATAAAAAACACTGAAAAGTATCAAATAACTCTAATTTTGGAAGTCGGTGTTTCTATAATAGTTTAGTCTCTTCGTTATTTAACACCGACTTCCAAAATTAGAGTTATTTGATACTTTTCAGTGTTTTTTATCATTGAAGTCGGTTATATTTTTTTTGTAAAAAGTTTTTTTTATTTTACACTTTTTAGTTATGGTACCACCACTAAAAAGTACCCCTCAGTCAAACTTAAATACCTTATAGTCAGAGCGCATCTCATAACGGTTCTAATAATCCCAAACACGGTTAGATTACATTAATTTACCTTTCGGCTTCATCATCAGATCAGTTCGATATATCCTCTCCCCCTCTTCTTTCAAACAGTCATTAGACTAGATGCTGGAGAGGGAAAGGATATATCGAACTGATCTGATGATGAAGCCGAAAGGTAAATCTTTCAATCAGTGATTAGACTAGATGCTGATAATCCCGGCTGTAGCATCAGGCCAGATTTATGTCAACATTGCAATGAATTTAAAATTTAGTCCTGTTGAAAATGAGCCTAAACACGACTACGGTGCTGTAATTTCAAGGTTTGTACTTTTTCTGATGCTCCTGGCTTCAGCATCAGGTCTCTATGTTCTTCGGTGTTCTTTATTAGCAGTACGTTTATCCACCCATCGAGCCGTTTTCAATGAGCCTAAACTCGATATATCTGCTGTTTGTTGTCGAGGACTTAGGTACTCTGCAGACTATCCTGACTGCAGCATCAGGTCATGACTTGATGATCATGAGACCAAATGTAGCAAATGCCCTATCAAACATCAAAACAATTTACTAAAACAGTCCTTGCCTGTTCGAGTAACTTCTTACTGTTAAGGAGTTGTACCTTCCATCATCAGCCCAGCTACCTGAGATGGTGACAACCATACGCAAACACACAAGATACTTCATAAAATATGCGAAAATCAATAAGTGAGCCTATAAAATTTGAAGGTTGCCCTCGATTTCTCCAAGATCCCATCATCAGATCCTAATTTGGTGATAATGGGACCACCTCAGAACTATCTACTTTCGAACAAAAAAAGAATTTTGAAAATCCGTCCACATTTGGCGGAGTATTCGACGAACAAACATACAAAAAAAAAAAAAAAAAAACACAAACAGCCGAACGTAGTACCTCCTCCTTTTTGGGAAGTCGGTAAAAATAACAACGGTCAGTTTGTAATCCAGTGATTGAGATAACTTTAGTTAGATCTCCTTTGTTCATTGTATTCATGAATATGTAGAACAGTGGTGGCCCAGTGGAAATAGCCAATTTACGAGTTGTACGTCGTGAGTGTGTAATCCATTTCATCATAACTGCACTGAAAATTATAAAGAAAAACATTGCGATGAAACCGATATGTCCTAGAACCAAAAATTTTAAGACAACATTCAACGAGCTACATTGGGTCGGCGTGTTGGATTACGGCACATTCTCTCTCCTTGTGAGGAGCCTAGGTAACAGAGGAAACATTATGAGGCGGATTGATTATGCTAAATAAACGTAGCTTAGTTAGTGTCTAGTGTGTAGTTAGGTATATTATTAAATATATATAAAAAAAAACCTTACCACTTTGCCACCAATCTGCCAATTCCTTAGACTACTTTATTAACCATTTAAAATTTTAGCCAGAGTACCAACTCGTCCCCAATCTTTCTTGCTCTTAACTCTTCAATATGTAGGACAAACTTAACAGACTAATGTTGAGTGTTTCTTTGTAGTTCCACTACTTTGGGCTAAGTCTCGTTGGTGGCTGTCCAAGTTTGGACACCATAAAACTAGACACCAAGAGATTTATTCAAGCTTCTAAAACTTGGCTTTTTGGCTGTATTTTAACTTGGTTTTATACGACCGAATAAAAAATAAAACCCTTAGAGGATCACTTCTGTATCTGATCATCACAAATCTGAGGTTAATTTTGAAAGAAAATATATATAAAAAAAAATATATATCAGTCAATAAAAGGGCTTGATTGTGAGTTTTTTTTTTTGATAATTTTATCATGAATTGTTGAAAAAATATAAATTAAAGTTTTTTCGCTCATCTAAAAATAGTCTACAGAAAAATATAAAACAGCTAAGGCAGCTCATTTGATCGGGACCCTTTGCCTGCGAGTCCAACTTGTACTTATTCCGTTTTTAAATGTGTCCTTCATTTAACTTAAAAAAATATACAGGTAGGTTAATTATTAACTGCTGGTGTGAAACTTTTAAAGTGGGCGTTATATTTCTCTTAAATGTTGGTTTCTCATTTTTCACCCGTGCGTGGACGCAGGCAACTTCGGATTATGTAAAATTTTAAAAGACTTTCATTGTTTATTTTCAAATAACAGTAATAAAAAATGTGACAATGCTAAAGAGCTCTACCTTTTTTTCAGTGGGACATCATCAAACGACTTCTTCTGCTCTAGGTGGAGCAGGAAGGAGTGTCAGACTTTTGCTGACTACCTTCTTCTACCTTACCCATCAATAAATATTCTAAAATAATTATAGATTATGCTTATGATACCTTATAATATGGTCGGTATAGCTATACACCCTGTATAGCTCTATCTCTATACAGTTAAATTTAGGTCATCGCAGAGTTCGTAGTAGGGTTATAAAAATTGAATATTTGCAAACAACCCGTCTTCATGAAAAAAACCAATAAGTTCCAAATAATTCACTTTTCAAGCAGTCTGATGCAACTGGTCGCATTTAGTTTAATTACAGATTTCATGATGATATAAAAGTTGTTGTTTTAGTATTTCTGTGACATAGATGTATTTCTGGAATGATCTCCTGAAGCTTTTTATTTTGATACGCCACAATATGATCAAATCGATATAAATCTTAAATGGTTGTTGAAAATGATGACCAATTTGAGAAACTTTAAGATAATATTCAAAGTCCTATTTATGATCCCTTACTTTACATATAATAGGTTGTTGATTTTTTTTCACAATATGGCATTTCGTTGTCACCATATAAAATTTTGAATAGTTATATTTTTAGCGACGCTCGCAGCATTAAGACAGATCTATCTCAAGAACGCCACAAAAGATTCTTTTTTGATTTCTTGCATTTTCTTTCACCCAAACCAAAAAAAAAAAAGAAAAAAAAAACAATAATATACTAGGAGAGATAAACGTAATTGCTCTCACCGTTTTCTCTTGTCCAATAGTTGATGGCTTTAGGTGAGGCCTCGACGTGGCACTGAAGAGTGACGTCAGTGCCCGTCGGAGCGCCCACCAGCTGGTTTGGCACTTGCACCAACGGGTGAACTGGGGACAAAGGTATTTTTAAACAATATTAATATTAACTTAGACAAAAGGTTTACCGTATATAAGGATACTCGAAGGTAGTTTTGTGGCTGCAGCTCGTCTGAAAGTGCTACTCTAGCCCTGGAAAAACATCCTACTCATGTTTCTTTAGCTGCCCATTGCGTTCGTTTATCGAGTAAAAGTCACAACACAAAGCCCTCCCACTCCGCCTTGACAGTGGGGGAAGCTATTTGATGATTTTCCACCCAAAAAAGGACGTAATGTCCTGAGATAAACTAAAACAATTTAATTTGAAATCATCATTATAGCAAGAATTATAGAGATACGCAGTGTTTATGGGTCATCATCATCATTTTAACCGAGAGACGTCCATTACTGGATATGGACCTCCCAAAGTGTTGCCACATTGACGGATCGTGCGCAACCAATCGGCCATAAGAATATGTTAGAAACCAGAAGACTTCTAGCATATTCTTGCTGCCTTCAAGATGTCATCGGTCGACTTGGTAGGAAGCTTTCCAATACGATGTAGATGACTAATCATAATTATTCACCAACAAAACCATACTTCTGATTAACTCAATCAATAACTTATTAGACTAGAATTAGTATGATTTTCTTGGTGCTTAACAAACTAAAGGATTTTTTTTTTCTTTAAAAATGATCTGTTCGATACCGTCATAAAACCAAGTACCGCTATCGTCACAAAACAACTGGTGGTCTTATCACAAGTATTATCTTATTTTCCTAAATAAATGTTTATAAAATTTTACTAACTACAAGATAATCTATCAACGTTCCTAGTTATGTATAAACCAAATCAAGACTACCTAAGTAACGAAGTAGTTATTCCTCTGCATCGTTGTCATCTGGAAAAGTATTTAAAAAACTGGTAGTATTGTCATGTGGATTGGAAATGACAATTTTATTATTGGAAAAAGAATGATCCAGCCTTTTGGTCACCTAAAGTTGCTGAAAAATATCCTTGAAATTATGGCGTGTTCTTGGATACCATGGCTCAAAACTATACCATTATGAAAATTTTCCCACATTCTAGTGGAATAAAATACTATATGGATGATTAGGCCTATTTATATCTTATCTACAGATATAAAGTCAGAAATGACGGACTGACATATCGACTAGGAACGGGAAATTTTGCACGAGGCTTCCTTTTATTACTTAGCCAAGCACTAAGAATTTTTTTAAATTCACTAAGAATTTTTTTAAAGCACCGGCCTGTCACTCGCTGAAGCAGGATGGCGACGCACGCGCAGGGCGGCCCGCTCGCGCGCCTTTTAGTACTGGCTGTTTTACATGTCAATTTTATTGGTAAGTTTTATATTACTTTTTAATTTATTTATAAATTTGTGTAATTTGTCGCCCAGTTATTGTAGCTGATACTCGTATAAGTTTCTAATACATCTTGCTAGATTTATAATTTATTGATCGGTATAAATACAATATTTCTACTCCAAATTGAGTGGTTTACTATATATTCGTGTCTAAACGAGAAGAAAGAGTTTACAATCTCACGCAATTTATTACAAAATATGATTTTATATTATATATACATAAGTAGATATATATTTGTATTCTCAATAGTGTTTGTAGCTGTTAGCATGATCAATTTTAATTTTTTTGAGTTCTGTATTGGATAGAAGTATTTACCTACCCAGAAAAATAAATAAGAAAGGGAGGCATTGGCTCTGCAGTGGTAGACAATAAACAGACCGGGAACAATAATTAATTTATATTTATTTTGCAAATTGCTCAATTTAAACCAAATGAAATCGGTTAAATAGTCTGAAAAAAATCACCGGAAGAAAGTTAGAAACGTTTTTAATCTTTCTTTTTAGTACATTCAATACAAAGTATTTTGAGCAAAGAACGCATAGATTTGGGTGGACCTGTCTGGTAATTTTAATTTGAAATCTATACTTAACTATCCCTAGTATCCCTAGTAATATTATAAATGCGAAAGTAACTCTGTCTGTCTGTCTGTCTGTTACGCTTTCACGCAAAAACTACTGAACGGATTTAGATCAAATTTGGTAGGTAGGTAGAAGAGACACTGGAATAACACATAGGCTACCTATGATTCCACTGCTGAGCACGGGTCTCTGCCCGCGCGATATAAACTGTAGTCCACGCAGGCGAAGCCGCGGGCGGAAAGCTAGTAATATACATATATCATAAATAATACACCTAATAATGCACAAAGAAAAACTCTTAAAAATTGTACGTTTCCTGCATTTACAATCTAATTTATAATCCCACTTTGCCAGGTTTAATTTCATTTTAAAAAAGCTTCACCAAAACGCTTGTTTCAAAAATTGCAATATTACTTCGTAGTGACAGATTGTTCGCTCATCGCCCGGGGCCACTACAGCAGGTTATTTTCCTGAGTTGACTCCTAAAATTACCGTGGGACGGTAACAACTGACAAAGTGAGCTTTGTTCTATTTTTAGAACGGTATAAGCCGGATTTCTTTATTATACTGACCGATTATAGGTACTAAATTATGGTTTCTGGATTGTTTAAAAGAGTTATCGTGGCCCTGAAATGAAAAGAGCAACTGAAAAATTGTAGGACATGTTGTTTACCCCAAAAAAAATGACTAAAGTTAAAAAAAGAAAGTGCGCATTTTTCGCTATGTTAATAATTCAAATGAAAACTAGGTTGGTATCTGGTTAAGAGAAGGCATCCCAACACACATTTTCACTGTTGTTCATACAACCGCGCATAACCGATTATGACGTTATTACACATTTTTCATTAGATATTTTGGAAACACAGTATCTTGTGGATATTATCTAGGCTTCTATTGAAATCAATTTCTAAATTTGTGTAAAATCAATGCAGTAAAGACCTCTGAAAATCTCCTATTTTGTATGAACCTTGACACTTCAAAATTTGCCTAAAAGTCAAAAAAGTAAAACTATAGAAGCCTTGCAAATTTCATGAAGATTCTAAATGACGACAACTTTTTTCAAAAACATAAGGGTTTAAAAAAAATAGCTATTTCCTGGAACAAGCTTTGTGAAATATACGAGTAAATCTCGGAATTACCGAATACTAACAGAGTTTTCAGGCGTTATTTCTCTTTTTTGGCGTTGCCTTTTCGTCAAACATCGCGTTGGATTACGTTAGATGAAGTTTAAAACCATTAAGCTTTTAAACCATTTTCGATGTTGAAGATAGGCGAGTGGAAAAGGAGCCTCTTAAGTTTAATCACCGTCATATTATAAACTATACCGTTTAGGAGGCATGATCTACCCAGAATAGGCCGTAATTAGCCACTCGGGTCCAGGGCAGGTTGATAGATGTCTACCATTATTAGTTTTAGGTTACGCCAAAGTAAAAATTATGCACATCTTCTTTCGAAGTAAAAGAAGATGGTGCATGCAAAATTTTTATGTTTTTTTGGGATTATCAAATAACATTCTTTCATTCTGGATGGATCGAGAAAGAGTGGTTTACTTATTAATACCCACCAATATCCCTTTAGTTGCCCCAGGGCTGCGGTCTTTAAAAAAACTCGGCAACCCTTGGAGGAGAGTAACGGATTAACGTGTTTTTCGGGGTTTGGAGAGGTCTTGATATGGAATAGAGGGTACCTCAAACATATAAAATTATAAAGCGAGACGATATAAATCATTATTAATTTTAATATTATGTAGTAGCAGGTTTTACAATGTTAAACATGCATGTTATTATTAAAACTAGAACATTTTTCCCAGCCTGGTTACAAAGCCGCACACATCAAAACTTTATATTGGTCAGTTTTTACTTTTATTTGAATATTATTTTATTATACTTGTTGCCTTTAAACGGCAGCTTTTATTTATGTATTATATATAGGTAGTATGATTTTCTTCTACTTATCGCATTATAAATGGAAGAAAAAAAATGAAACACAATGGAAGGTCCATTGTGTTTCATTTTTTTTACCGGATTTACTTATTTACGAATAATATTATTTCCGTAATTAATTGAAGACATGTTCATGTTCAAATTAATATTTTACAGATTTCTTATTGAACTAGTAAGACAACATAATGTCTAATTAAATAATAATTTCGATTAGAGGAAAAAAATGTGTTAACCCACCCTAATGTACACCACACATTTTCAGGGATCCGCACTACAAAAGGAAATAACGGAACCCTTATAGGATCACTTTGTTGTCAGGTTGTCTGTCTGTCTGTCAAGACCCTTTATCTCAAGAACGCTTGGAGGTGTCGGTGGAGGTCAAGTCTGCGAACCCTTAAAGCTTTGAAAAAATCAAAATCCAAATTAACGAATAAAAAGATACGGCCGTTTATGTCGCAAAAAGACGTATATTTTGAAACTCTCAAAGATCGAAATTCATAAGGTACGTACCGCTAACCCAGAATCCTGTTTGGTACAAAGCAAGGTCTTATAGCACAGGTATAGGAATAATAGAAAACAGAAAATTTGTTGTTTGTTATTGCCTAAGTCACCAAAAATTAAACATTTTTGTAATGCGGAAAAATCTCCGAGACTCCATTCGGGAATTGTAGTTTGCACTGAACCCTCAGTGCGCGAGTCTGACTCGCACTTCCCAGTTTTTTATTTTTCCTGTGAAACCGAACCCACAACTCAGAGCTACTTACTAAGATGTCAAAAAAGTTTGAAAAGTTTATTCATTTTTTTCGTTGTTAGTTACTAAATAAATCGGTGAGATGGTGGTCAAACGCGAGCCTATCAATAATAAAACAAAATCACATAAAGTGAAATGTGTGGAATATTATGTATTTTTTAATGTCCAGACAAGATTTCAATGATTATTTTGTTTTGTATGAGTTATTGATTTTGAAATTGTGTAGTATTATTTATTTTACGAACTAGTATAGATATCGTAAACGTACTACAGTGCGTTTCACTTAAGACGTTCCTTGAGCGTAATGTTGGCTCCCCTGTCTGTCTACACAAAAAAGAAGGTAAAAAAGCAAAGAGTTACCTACTCTACCAAAATTGTTCCCAGAAATGCGCAACAAAATCGATTTTAATTCATGAATCCCCAAGCGACCACCGGTGGCCGCGCATCTATTGTCTTACTATTGTGTCTCTAATTGACGGTATCTGAAGGGTTAAGGGTAGTTGTAGCACTTTTTGGAGAATTATGAGAGGAATGGGATTTTATTTAAAAAAGCGGGTCTAAAAGGACGTTGTTATAGAGAGGAACGATATTGTGGCGTGGCATTTTCGGTATTTGAAAGAATTGCAGGACAATCGAAATGGAGCCCAGCGCCCTACCTCAAGGAGTTGTCAGCAACAGGAGGGGCCCAGCTGGGTCGAAGCCTACTGGGGACAGGGTTGTCCGAAAGGGAGCTCGTGCCCCGGTATGAAGGCTAGAAGGAACGGCGCGGGGTTTTTAGTCAGTAAGAGTCTGACACTGTCTCCCGCTCCACCCAAGAGCGGGTTTCGTCAAAGATGATTTTCCCCGTCGAGAAAAAAAAAAAAAAAAAAAAAAAAAGACCCTAACGGGATGAAACTCGAGTCAATCTTGTATGGAGAAACCCTATTTTTATTTTATTATTATTTTCACGCGAGTGAAGCCGCTAGCAGAAGCTAGTATTTAACATAAAATTATTCATTAAAATAACAAGCAATAGTTATACAGATTATCTTGATAAAGTTGAAGACTTTACAAATTAGTTTTATGTTTGTCTATGAATTTAAAAGCAATGCTTTCTCTTATCTAATAATTCATGCTAACTCCATTTAGTTAGCATAAATAAGTAGATAAGAAAAAGCAGTTATTTTAGATTATAAATATGAAAGAATATTTAAATTGTAAACATTTATAAACAGCCGTGATAAAATCTTAAGATTCCTTTCGCTATCGTAATAAAATTTGAAAACATTATCAATGGAAAGTGGTAATAAACTTGTACTGTTATGATTAATTGAATGTTTTCTTTCTAGGGTTCCGTACCTCAAAAGGAAAAAACGGAACCCTTATAGGATCACTTTGTGCACTAGCTTCTGACGTTTCATAAGTGCCCATGTAGGCCTATGTGAAATAAAATATTTTGACTTTGACTTTGTTGTCCGTCCGTCCTTTTGTCAATCTGTCTGTCAACACCCTATATCTCAAAAAACGCGTAGGTACAGGTATTGAATTGAAATTAAAAGCATATACTCAGATCTGTAGTCCCTTCAAGCTCAAAAATCAAACTTCTACGTTAACGAATAAAAAAGGTACGGCAGTTTATGTAAAAATATAGGATAAATTTAAAAACCTAAAAAAAAATTGCAATTGGGATAAGTCTTCGAGATTCCATTCGGGAATTGTAGTTTGCACGGAACGCTCAGTACGCGGGTTCGGCTCGCACTTACGCAGTTCTTTAAATTTGGTTTACTTTAACTATACAGTAAAATTGTTTGTATTGTTTTCAAATATAAGACTATATTTAGACAATGTCTGTATACATAAAATACAAAGTTCTGACTCACTCACTCATTAACTCATCAACCCCAGCCCGAATCCTAGGTCCTAGAACGCTGACATTTTGTACAGTGGTGTCTTGATAAGAAAATATTTTCTAAAATGAAACGGTGGTCCATTTGTGTTGAAATAATTACTTTCAAGCAAGCGACACCGCTGACAGAAGCTAGTAAATATAATATGAGAAGTGGTACTATTACGTTGGTAGTTACAGTTACACACCAAAAAAAAAACATCATTATCTCCTAGAGAGGAGTCCTGAGTTCCAACAATGGGAACATAATAAGGCCGACTATGCTATGCATAATTTCAGCCGATAGACGTACAATGTTGGACATAGGCCTCTCCCAAGTTTCACTACAAAGAAACGATCTTGTGCGTCCCGCATCCATCGGATTAAAAAAAAATACCAAAAAATTACATCAAATAATTTAATTCACAACGAAATATAGCAAAAGCAGCACTAGCTGCTAGTGAGAGGGTTGTATTCACATTTTTGAATCATAACATTCTATTTGCGCCTTCCGCTTATAAATACGCGTTCAAAGCCTTTGCATTTGGCATGGCAAGCAGTATGCATACACCCCACACATTTGGTTTGCTTGCACAGTTTCAGAACATTTTACTATATATTTAAAACTTTCAGCACTAATAAAAGGGAATGCGCTGCTAACAAAATGTTTGAAATAACGCAAAGTTGAATTTCGGCGTATGATAATCATGTTACTGTATTGTTGATGTTTGTGGTTTAGTTAATATGTGTGTGTTGCATTCATGTTCACTGTATTCAATCATGAATGACCCTGCAATATCTTCTTGATATTGCAGGTATAAGTCAAAATGATGCCAAAGCCAAGAGTAATTTTGAAATTACCGATCATAAAATAATTTTTACGTATAGGTAAAATTGTTTTTTTAATGTTTCCAAAATTCAAGAATGTTCAAGATGAACCAACCTAAGAATATGAGATTTCATTACTAAAATTCTCTCACCGATAGAAAATAGAGGTTACTTTTGGTCGATGAAAATGCAAGGTTTTAGCGGAATTAATTGCGATACCGAATCCAATGGAAAAGTTAGTAAATAATAGGTATAAAAATATCACTCTGTAATTGTCCCACTGTAGAATAAAGTCCACCTCCCTTATAGTAAAAATTTATCTCGACTATATTTAACACTGTATTTCTCATTGTAACGTTCCAGTTCATTTAATAATTGTCTTAAAAGGATAGCCAAGAAGTGATAGAACCAAGGATTTTATGGTTTTTAAGACTTTTCTTATGTAAGTTGATTGTAAATTTTTGATAATTGTAAGGTGATTGAGTTATTTCTTTAATCTAGTAACTATAACATTCGTCCAGTCTGAATTTCGACCATGGTGGCTAACTTATCGATGACACGCCATCACCGAGAAAGACATTAATACTACACAGTGTGTGTGATTGTACACAAACACAGGCCAATTTCTGTGACTCTTTAGTGGGTATTGTGGGTAACTCACTGTCAGCTATGCGATAAGGAGCGAGTCTGAATTGTCGATAGCGCATAGTGTTGCATGCGCGTCTTAAAGAGATGTCAGCAAAACCACAGGAGCTCAATAATGCCAATAACCACTATAGCAACGGGAATTCCTGAAAGGGATACCCTAGTATTGGAACATAACTGAAGGACACGGGTGAGTTTTAGTCAGTTAAAGTCTGATACGCACTCTCGCTGGAGTGGTAGGGTGGAACCTAGTAATTAAAAAAATTACGATCTCTTTAAAAAATAAAACACCTATGACATCTCTTAGAATCCGATGGAAAAAAGTCCAACATGACCGAGGCTTAATCAGGAACAGGACCAACAGCACAGCTTGCTTACTGAGGCATGAGTGTGTCACACCATCAACCTCCAAACACCGTACTGCCTTCGAGATGTTTCTAGTGGAAAATCAATCCTGTTTTATCGACCTAAGAGACCTGTCAGAGCTGGAAGATTGTTCGACAGACCAACCATGGTGGTGGAACACAAAAAGCGATTGAAAGAACGCGAAAGGTTTTGGTCAGTAAAAGTATGATGCGACGGAGTCAGGGAGTTATTGGATGATTTCTTTGAAACACAAAACACACTCATGATACGTCAAAATGTAATAAAATTGAATTACTTTAAAGCAAATTTATAAAGAATGAACAAAGAAGATTTTGGATGAACTATTTCTTAATCTTTCCAGTAAACAAACCGGTGCAACTTTTCTTTATTCCGTTACTTGGTGGAAAGCAGTTATGAAAAATAATGCACCGGCCAAGTTTACCGCATAGTACATAAAATCATTCATATTAGTCTGTCAAGTGCAGCGTGCCGTCATATTATTAGCCTCAGTTAATGAAACGGTCGCGTTAATAAATGAAATGACGTTAATATATTGCGGGGTGAGCTGCATTAGTTTCGAATAAACTTTTACGTCCATGTGAGCGCATGGTCAACCATGATACGATCTAATCTGTTTCGGTAATGAGTTATGGTTTAGACTATACAGTTGCAAATATGTAAATTGAGGGTATTTCGTACTCGGTTGAACTGTTTTGCTTTTGATTTCGTAAATGAAACATTCAAGCTTGGGAGACTAATGTCCATGGACGTCTTTCTATTGAAATGTTTATGAAATAAAATCACAGAATAAAGTAGAAGAGGGAAGAGGTTACTTTAAGGCAATTCTGTTATTTTGTCTACCTCAATCATCGCTTATTGTCACAGGAGATAGGGAATGCTAGCAAAGGAGGAGGCCGACCGCATCAGGTAACGGCAGTCATGGCGCCCCAGAAGACGCTGGGATTCCGATCCCGATTTCCGGCCACTGGAGGCGCGGGCTTGCGGACGGCGGCCAATGGGTAGCTCACTGTCCGACTGTCCGGACCGACGGGACAGGGGCCCAGATGGGTCATAGCCTACTGGAGCCAGGGTCTAGTTTCGAAAGGGAGGCTTGGCCCCGGTATGAAAGGCGAGAAGGAACTAGGTGAGTTTTTTAGTCAGTAAGAGTCTGACACTATCTTCCGCTCCGCCCAAGGGCGAGGGATATCATTTGGATGATTTCTACCAACCGAAAAAAAAAGATGTGAGAGTGCACAAGTGTGAGCTCGGCGTTAAAAAGGCTATTTTTTTATCCTAATACTATTAAGCTACGCTACGCTACTAAAAAACTACATTAGTATAGCAGTATTACTACGATAGTTAGCAGTTGAAGCAGACGAACTACATACCCAAATAAATTCTTTTTTTTTACTCTCTTTCCAATGACTTTAACATAATCCAAGATACACAGAAAACGGGAAAACTTTGTGAACTAAACACCAGTTTTTCAATTATGAACTCATAATTTTAACAATATGAGTTACCAAGTAACTAAGTTGGCAACTCATAATGTTGACAGTGCGCACCGCGCCGCTATCGCCGCATCCACGTCGCGTCGCCGCGGCGTCGACATCGCTCGCGCACTCTGTTTGCCTCCCCGCTCCGCCACTTTGGTAAAACTCCGCTGCGTCTGTCAGGTGTTTACACTGAATATCATCCCGCCTGGCTGCACTACTTCTGTTTGCATTAACTATTTAACGGACTAGATGTTTGCACGCAATTAAACTACAGTTTCAGACACGGTACGGTTAATCGTAGAGTAACATTCATGTTTTTATAGTGATGATCGTAACCCTACACAAACTTCAGCTTAGAGCGCCACTCATTATAACTTTGAAAATTGTATTTACCCGTCCGCACTGAACAAAATATTAAGTCGCTTAAAGACTTTTACAATTACAATGCTTTTATTTGAATCAAAAGATGTTTCGCAATTAACAAAGGTCCTGATTCGAAAAGATACCGAAAGGTTGAAATGTCTGAACGAATGCGTCAAGTCGTTCTTAAAGCGAACGGATTATTTCGAAAATGTAAACAATCGCACCAGCATCCCCGAAAGTCTATTTAGGGTGAATTAAGGAAAACGGAATTTTCTTCCACGACCTTAGATCAGAGCTTATTTGCGGTTATTCTCTTTGACCGTCGTTAAGTTCCTTTGGACGGCTTTTACGAGTTTGAGTGGCCAATTTAGCGAACAAAATCTGAACGATCAGAATTTTTGTTCTAATTAATAACTCCAAGGGGCTACGAGGGTAGCCTTTTGCTTATTAAATAAAGCGGAATAATGAACAGTCGAGATGTTAATCTAATTGCAATTGCGTTTTATTCAGTTGTGTTAATAAAAGTTAAAGTAGAGGAATATTTCACGTTGATATTATATCGTGTGTGCTGTGTGCGCAGCATATAACTTAAAGAACGTGATTAAGCAATCCCTTACTGTATAAGTAGATAGGAATTCTCGCAGCAATCAAAAGTTAGGGGAGTTTTCTCGGGAAGGATTCCGCGCGGAATTCTTGAAGTGACAGTTTGATTAACCGAGCGGCGCACACGCTTTCGCCGTTTTCGGATTTCTTGGCGTTTTGTAGCTATTACCTGTTTTAGTTGACTTTGGAATTTCTTGAGCTGCAGTTTTAACCTAACAATCCTTACAAATACGTTGCATTTATTTCGCTATCTGAGCGTAGACAAACTTATAAATCAGGGCGAGTACGGAATTAACACTACAAGAGAAAATATATCCTAAAATTAATTATCCTTAACTGCTGGATCCTCTTTGCAAATTGATCGCGATTTGTTCACTTCGTTTGGCGTGTTTCTTTTTCTCTAAACTCAATTTACCGTCGTCCGCCTCCAGTGAATCAAGTAAAAGAAACTCATCGCGTTACGTGGCACTTACTGCTACAAATGAATTGCTTCACTTCTGCTTCTAAAAACGTGTTTTTATGTGTCCGCGGCCGCAAGTCCGCCCTGCCCGCTGTTATCATTCGTTTTCGGGGGAGGAAATTTAAATTAAATATTTGAGAGCGTTAATTTTGTCTCCTCATCGAGCGAACGCGACGCATTCTTTGTGAAGTAATTAAACTGAGTGGAAGGGTTTCAGACGGCAGTAGTTTGTTTGTTCGCTTGAAATTGCGTTTCCTATGAAGTGAATTTCTCTCGGTTGTCGTCAAGCAACGTTGGCTTCTATTTGTTTTATAGATACGAGATATGAAATATCAAGTATCTGAAATGTGTATTTATAGTGTAATGTAAGTTAGATTAAGGATCAAACGAGTATGTACCTGTTTTATTCAAGTATTTGATGTTACGCTGTGATTGATTCTAAATAAGTTGTTGAGTTATTTAGTAGGTACGTTCGTCAGTATTCCAATCAGAATGTTTACACCGGACAGCCAATAACTGAATGCAAATACGGTAGTGGACAACACGTCACAGAGTCCACTGACCCGATAACTGTGCGAAAAACTTTTAGCTATTGGTTGAACTAAAGTTAAAACGCGAGAGAACCAGACAGATACTGGAATTATAGTATTATTACCAACATCTTTTACGGTTATTGTCTGGCTCGAAGAGGTAGTACAAAGTAAGAAACCATAGCAATAGTTTTCTCTATAAGTTGGGATGGATTTCTTGTTCAGTACCAGAAATGTAATCCTTACACAGATTACGTGTACCTATTATTTGATATGAAATTTACTTTTGTGCCAATTCTTATCGTTTAGCCGTTCAAGTGATCAAGAAAAAATCATTGCTTTGAATTATTAGCAAACGGAATGGTCGCTTTCGCAACGTATAATAATATATAATGTTTTGACGTAGAAGAGGATGTTTATTTACTATTCATATACCTATATAAGGAAAAGTAGGACATTTACAGTTAACGGTGATTCCTCTAAGCCATAAAGATAAATATGAATTCTTACTAAAATAACATTAGTCAATGTGGAAGTTGGTACCTATAATAAAAATAAGAATAGCGCGAACAGGGATAATTGTCGGTCGGAACCATGTTCCATACAAAGTAATATTCCACAACTATCACACAACGCCCTCTAGTCCTAAGCTAAGCAGAGCTTGTGTTATGGGTACTAGACAACTGATAAACATACTTCAATATTTCTAAATAGCAGTCAGGGAAACTAACCACTAGACCAGCAGGCCAGTCTAAGTGGCCTCTGTGAGTTGGCTTCGGCTCCTCGTACAACTTTCAAAGGTCCGTGAACCCAGGTTATAAGACACAAAAACATTGTTAATCAAATGCGGGAGCATAAGGGCATAAGGCAAGCCATAAGGGATTATGGCTTGATCACACGTAGCGAGTAAACGGGCGAGACAGTGCTATCGGCCGAGTACTCGGTACGTGTAAACACAGCGCCGAGTGCTCGGCCGAGCGCTTATCTCTACAACTCGCTTACATCACTGTCTCGGCCGAGCAACATTTTACTGTCTCGCCCTTTAACTCGGTAGGTACTAACGAAGACAGAAGTCCATGGAGAATTCCAAACCAAAATCGTTTGTACTGGGTTTCATCGCGTTAATAATATGTCGTGGATGACATAGATGGCGCTAGTATAGTAGTTGGATTGAAAAACATACATCTCTCGTTAAAGAATATTATCTTGCTTTTTGCTAGTTACAATATTACTTAATTTTAACACAAATTCTCCTACGACATTACAAACCTTATAAAGCAAAGCACGTAATAACTAGGATTTGAAATCGGTAGCATAAAATTTACCGATATCATAAGCCACTGGACCATTGCGTCATTACGCAATTAGTTGAAATTATTCCACTCTTTATTATATTGAAGTTGTTTAGAGACTTTAACCCGTATCATAAATCTCAAAAGAATTGAGGGTAGTTTAATATTGGCTGTATAAAAATTAAATCTGAAATTTCGAGAGAAACTGGCTTAAACGTAAGTAATGTTTTAAAATCACTGTCCGTTATTTATTTTATTATCCCTGGTTATCGATACACGAAATATCGAATATATATACTATATATATATTTATATTTTCCTTACAGGTAAAGACTGTCACTTTATGGATAAAGCGGTTTCAAGAAGAGGGTTCGTTGGAACACCGTAGTAGATCTGGCAGAAGACGCCATATTGACTCAGACCAGCGTCAACTTATGGTGCAAGGTTATGAGGACACCAACAAGATATTACGCAGAGTTTTTTGATACATCTTTGCAGACGGTGTATCGCACTCTTCACAGTGAAGGTCTGCATTATCGTCGACATGCTATTAAGCAATTGCTTACCGAAGCTAATAATAGAGCACGATTGGAGTTCGCAATGAAATACAGAAATTTCGAATGGAGCAACGTCATCTTCAGTGATGAAAAGCTTTCAAGTCTAGCCAGCACGGGCGAGTTATGTTGTGGCGTAGGAATAATACGCGTTATGATAGTGATCACGTTGTGCCTAACTGTGAATCCGGTCGTGTAACAGTGAACACGTGGGGATGGATGAGTGCTGCAGGACCAGGAGAACTTACTGTAATACCCAGTCGTGCAAACAGTGTAAACTACATAGATGTGCTGAATGACGTCATGTTACCCACCGTGCGGAATGTTTTTCCTGTAGAAGACGTGCCAGTGATAACGTTCGTGCAGGACAATTGTCCTATACACCGTTCCATAATTGTGCAAGAGTGGTTTAGCCAGCAATCGGACATACGGATTATTCCTTGACCTGCGAGATCGCCAGATTTAAACCCTATTGAAAATTTATGGGGCGTTATGGTTCAAAGGTGGGACTATAGAAATGAAAGGACTAAGGAAGCACTGAGTACTCACTGCATGCAGGTATGGGATTCTATACGGGGTCAAAATTTATGTGAAAAATGTATAAACTCCATGGGTTCGCGCTTGCAAGTTGTCAGCGATCAAAATGGCGGACACACGAGTTATTAAAAAAAGAATATAAAGTGTTGACTATTGGATTGAGTAATAACAAAGACCGCGGTAGCTATAATTTATTTGATAAATTACAGTATTCAAACTTAGCGTAAGTGGGCTACATTTATTAACTATTTTATAACAACAAAATGTTATTACACTAATGATTTTAATTTCTTATAAAATATAAGAAATTAAAATAAAAACAATATAAATACAGATTCCTTTCCAATATAATAAATTATTTATTTATTAATATAAACAACTCGGTCCCAAAATGACAGCTATAACCGGTCTTACAATTGTTATTTTGATTTGAGGTTAAGCTTCAATTTCTTCCTCGTTCTGGAACGTATACTTAAGCTATGAACCTTAGTCATAACATAATGCACAAATCAATCATTATAGTCAATACCACTAACCATAATTATATAAAACGTAATATTTTTTTAAATTTATGAGTAAGTAAAATATAAACAGAACTAAAGTTGCATTATAGTGAAAGGTATTATAACATTATGTAAATAAAACTAAATAATAGAAGAATAGCACAACATTGTTTTGATTTAGAATACTTATAATTTCTATTAAACAGTTTTGCTTTGTTAATGTCTTCCATTTTGTAATGTAGTTATTCAGTTATAAATTTTACTTGTATTTCTCATAAAGAGTGAATTAAATAATTGTCGATTGGGTGTAAAGTTGTTAGGTTAGGTTATACATAGTATAAGAAAGAAAGAAAGAAACAAATTTTATTTTTCTTTGAGAATTAAAGGTCTAAAACTATAATATCACTACAATAGTTTTATTTCTTATCCTTTCGAGAATTAAACTTCGTAAATCTTAATCTGTAAGAAAAATATGTCTAGATTTTCTTACATATTTTTTTTACTAATAATACTAATACTTACCACCAATTATGAAAGTAACTTTTATATATATAAAATTTATATACAGGGTTATTTGTAAAATACTAACAACCTTGCAGGACTGTATTACTAACATCATAAACAACAACTTTTGTTCTATGACCTTTTTCAAAACATAATACATTTACCAAAAATAACCCTTAAATATTTCCTTGTTCTATTCGGCGGGGGTGCTTGACGCGACGCTAGCGCATCAAACACCCCTGCCAACCAAACCTTCTCCCCTCCGCTATTGTATTATCGCTTGCTTCGCATAAAATTCGTAATATTTAGAACATTGTTTAATTATTTTTATTTTTGTATGAAAATCTGATAAATAAAAACATGATAAATTTTTAAAAGTCATAGAACAAAAGTTGTTGTTTATGATGTTAGTAACATAGTCCTGAGAGGTTGCCAGTGTTTTATAAATATCCCTGTATAATAGTCAATGTTTACTTGTATAATATGCCTTTATTCATTTATACATCTTATACCTCATATTTTTATACTATTTATATAAAAATAAAATAAAAAATGTTTAAAATTATAAAAAATAGAATATAAATTATATTCAACTTAAAAAAAGTCGACAGAAAACTGGGATTCGAACCGGTGCCCAGTGGAACGAGCTGTGTTATTCTGCCATGCATATCCACCTGACCTACCGATCTAACTACTACAGAATGCGAAAATGAGAGCTACTTTGTGAATGTAAGGATTCTTTATTATTTATGATCTACGCCATCTGTAGTCAAATTAACTAAGATACCAATTGACTTATTTGGTTTGGTTTAGATGGCGCTGTATTAAGTACTCGGAAAGAAGAAAATAAAATAATTTATGTTTATTTGAATATAAATATATTATTATTTCTAAGTAATTATTTTAGGTATTATTGAGCCTATGTGCCTCTGCATAATAAGGTTTTTAAGTTTTGCAGTGTTAAATTCATTTTTGAACAGCGCCATCTAGTCGTCTCATGAAAAGTAATGCAAAACCTCACAGCCAAAAATCGACCTTAAGATATCCATGGACTATTGTCTATGATAGTACGTGTGATCAAGGAATTAGGGCTGAACAGATGTATATTAATGAACACATATATATCTTAAATTAAGATATTTTTTATTCCGATACAACATTTTCGAGGGATAATTTTCGACTTTTACGCTGGCAAAGTTGCTAGAAAAAACTAGTCTATAATATTTTCACCAATAGATGATCTAATAAAACAGTAGGTGATTTATACAAAAATAGATAACACAATTTAGTACCGAGTGTTTGGCTGACAGCTTCGGTGATGGAAGGCTTTGTTTGATCATTCTAATACTAACAACCCTTTTATAAATTTTCAATGAACGTTGATGGATCGCCGCAAATTCATACATTATACATCGATTGTTTTTATTTACTGGGTTTTATATGGCGCTGCGCAGCGTTGGAAGACCTCCCACTAGGTGAACTAAGACATGGTGAAAGTCGCGGAAACCAGTACCTCGAACCAAGTTGATAATCTGCAATCGTTAACGCTAGTAGAAAACTTCAAATGTACGGGAATGACGTCATCTCAACGCTCAATCACGTGGAAAGAATCGGGGCCATAGGCAACTCGAGGCTTTCGACGCAGGAGAAACGGTTCTAGCTTGGATAGGGGAGCAGATGTATGCTAGATGCATACGATCGGTCGTTACGGTAACGCTTCAGGATGTCCAGCAGTGGATGTCTTTCAGATGAAATTATGTCATCATTAGACGATATAGTGTGTTATTTTGTTGTTTATCAAGCCCATAATATATCTACACCGTGACTTAGAATATCGGCACACAAACTTATACCGTGGATTCATGTGTACCATAATGTACCTACATAATTTTGAACCCCCAGTGGTGGAATTTTTTTGTAGCCATTTCCTAATAAAATATTCTTTACTTTTTATTTTAAAGTGTATAAAATTGACATTCTGATCTATTCCAATGACACTTTGAATTAAAAAATAATTAATTTGCTTTTTTCATCAGAGCATCTGAGTTCAGCTGAACATATTGTAACTTCTAGTTTAATTTACATTATGTTTTTACCCTTATTTTGACACTCGTTAGGAAATCAAAACCTATAGAACACTTCCCGTTGACTTATGATCCTGAAATTTGGCATGAAGCAAGGAGAAAAAAGAAGGAATGTTCTTTTGAGACGAAAAGTGTCCTTTGACGTAATCCACATTCTTTCTTTCCACGTATCTTGGTCATGGTCTACTCGTATGCCATTTTTTTCTTAGGATTATAAAACACTTTTTACGCGGGTTAAGCCGCGGGCAGTAACTAGTTCATATACTATTGGGAGTACTCTTTCAGCAAGCCAGCGAGGTAATAAATTTGATTGTTTATTTTTTAGAAACTTTCTTTTTTCATCATCAACTTTATTTTAATAACCCGAAAAAATCCCGAGGAACTAAAATAAAAGTTTATTGGCTTTGTTTTTCTTTATTTCACTGAAATCGTATCTAACCTATAGGGTTTTGCGTTGGTGCTGCGCAAACGTAGACATTTTTTGTTGCCGACAACGCATACCATCACAGGAAACTATAGTGGTTGTCGGTTACCGACACGGTACAATAGAATACCGTTGTTACAGTCATCGATCGCAACTCGTCCGTTCGACACAGTTTTTTTTTTTGGAAATTTGTTATTGTTGCTTGTGTCTTTTCTGACAACTTTTGGATTTCAGTATCGTACACTAAATACCTACTTTTTATTTGACAATCCTATGTGTCAAGTTTAAGCAACTGCACTCTATACACAAATAATTACTGGTATCTTATATGCTACACAAGACACTAAAGTGTTCACGCTTTGCCAAAAACATCAAATTTTTAACCAGGCCATGTGCCAAATTTTATCCAAATCTGTTCAGCCGTAGTTATAATTATTCTTATGGCATAATAGCGTAGTATAATACATATAATATTCAAGCTTTTTCTATAGTAGAAGGAATAGGAATTAATCCACCACGCAGATCCAGCTTTGGTAGATGTCACAAATCTTTGATTTTTTGGTTCAGGTAAGGACAGTTTCCTCACTATGCTTTCCTTTTTGAGAGCTGTGGTGATATAATAAATTACACAAAGTAATGCGCCTTTTGAGTTAGAACTCGCGACCTACAACTCGTATGTCGAGTCCTTTACCACTGTACATCCTTTCATAAACTCAGATATAGCCTCCTCATTCTTCCCCTATCATCAGTCTCATCATAATCAAGCCATACGTAGATAACTGTTCCCCCGAACTGGGTCCTGAAAGTCATTTGTTCCGAACATACCTTCGGGGATAATGTTATAATGAACTCGGCCGGATGCGGAAGTGCTATCACGGCCATGTTATTAGTTCACAGGTGACTTCTGTTTTTTTATGAGGCTGTATTATTCAGTTTGTTGGTTTTAGTGTTCATTAGCAGATTGTCTTAAGTTGCTCTTAACTGTGTTATAGATGTGGTCGTGGATTTTGTGTTTTTGTTAATTTATTCCGGAGTTGCTTTTTCGGCGGCTTCACCCGCGTACATAAAATATAGCCTATGTCACTCAGGAATAAAGCAGCTTTTTATTGGTGAAAAAATTTTAGCAACCGCATCTGTACTTCAGGAGATTACCTCCTACAAATAATAAAAAAAATACGACCATATCTCTCAGTTCCGCAAGGATCTCAAGTGGCTCCCTATCCGTCTTCGTAGGAACACTCGGGTATTATGTCTCCTGTACAACATCCTATTCAATCCTGCTTATCCTGGCTACCTGCGTGATCGTTTTTGTTCACCCGCCCTGCCGACGCCCTTTGCAGAGCCCACCTTAAATACCATCTTAATTTCCCATCCCATAATACTCATTTCTATTCCAACTCCTTCTCTTTTCATGCAGTTCGACTGTGGAACTCACTTCCAGCTAAGATCCGTGACGCTAAAACTATATCTGTGTTCAAAAAGCTAGTCAAAGAACATTACCTCTCAACCATCTCGTAAAGTTATATTTTGTATATATACTTATAATTTAATTTATGTATTGTATCTATTTTGATATATTTATATATGTATTATATGATTTAATTTAGATAGTTATAGTAATTTTTTTTTCTCCCATTTATTTGTATACACTGTGTCTACATCTCTCATCCAACTCTCCTGTCGCAGGTCTGCTGGAAGAAATTTCATTTGAAATAAGCAGTACCTTTGTACTCTTCTTTCTGTATTTGTTAATTTAATTTTTTAAGTGTTTGTGTGTACATAAATGAATAAATAAATAAATAAATAAATAAATAAATAAATAAATAAATAAATAAATAAATAAATAAATAAATAAATAAATAAATAAATAAATAAATAAATAAATAAATAAATAAATAAATAAATAAATAAATAAATAAATAAATAAATAAATAAATAAATAAATAAATAAATAAATAAATAAATAAATAAATAAATAAATAAATAAATAAATAAATAAATAAATAAATAAATAAATAAATAAATAAATAAATAAATAAATAAATAAATAAATAAATAAATAAATAAATAAATAAATAAATAAATAAATAAATAAATAAATAAATAAATAAATAAATAAATAAATAAATAAATAAATAAATAAATAAATAAATAAATAAATAAATAAATAAATAAATAAATAAATAAATAAATAAATAAATAAATAAATAAATAAATAAATAAATAAATAAATAAATAAATAAATAAATAAATAAATAAATAAATAAATAAATAAATAAATAAATAAATAAATAAATAAATAAATAAATAAATAAATAAATAAATAAATAAATAAATAAATAAATAAATAAATAAATAAATAAATAAATAAATAAATAAATAAATAAATAAATAAATAAAAAACTTTACCTCTTTCTTATATTAGTGTAGATTAACTATTGCCAGCGGCTACGCCTACGTAAAAGTAGAAAAATATAGCCTATGTAGCCTTGTTCGGATTTCGCTAATGTTAGCCGACAACACTACATGGCCAGCAACAACGGGCGGGAGCAGAGATCACGGTAGAGGCACGGGCACGCACCATCCGGCTCGAAGGACCGCTGAAGGGCGTAAAGATGAATGAGACTGTCTGTAGGAATTTTCTATTAGCGATATTGATATTTAAAACCCGTTAAAATCATTGACATATCTATGCTATTGAAATGTTATGTGTGAATTATTTTTTTTTATTTTGTTTTTTCTGCTACAGTTATTATTGATAGCCTCTTTACGTAGAGTAGGGATAAAGGACATTTATTGAAAAACTAGCTGACCCGGCAAACGTTGTTCTGCCGTATAAATGATTAAAGAAAAAAATAAGGGGTGGGGGTAGGAGTCACTCAGACTGTCACTCATATCTGGATGTTTATCATGGAATGGAAGGTATCCAGATCTATATATCCATACAACGTACATTTATATTCATTTTAAATATATTTTTTTTGTAAATAGTGTCACGTAAATATTTAATAATAAAAATGTAGGTACTATGAATAATAACATTGTAGAAACAATCTTTTTTTTAATGGTTACTACCATGGTGTTTCTTGCCCGAAAACGGCCAATTAGATCCATGCGCTAGCTTTTGACGTTTTAGTGCCCATGTAGGCTTAAGTGAAATAAATAATTTTGAGTTTGAGTTTGAAATAATTTATGTAAGTTTTTTTTATTGTTTAAGGTTTTGATTTTGCTACTGCATGGGAATTTTATTATAAAACAAAAATGTAGATCACCGTCAACGTTGTATCCGGATCCGCATTTAGCTTGTACTTGTGATTGATTACAAAAAATCTAGTCTATCACATATAATTATTTTATTTAGGTGATAATAACTCGAACAAATCTTTTTCAACAAACTAAAATTGAGTACAAAATGGTTACATTGTCATCGGTTTTCAGATTCATGAACTGATCAGCGTCAATTCCCGGTAGCATAACACTATCCATGCAAATGGAAATGGGCGTATGCACCTGAGCGCCACACTATAATTCCAACAGTGATTTTGCGATCGCCGTGCGAATACGAACGGTTGATCCGAACAGATAGGAGATTAATTTGTCTGAGTGCTGGGTCGAGCTAAACATAGGTATATATTTTTTTCTTTTTCTGTAATGCATTGTGTCTATGGAAATATTTGCGTTTGAAAAACTAGGATTCAGATAAAAAATTGTTAGTTAATTGGAGTATGAAAATCTTTGTGCGTATTAAAATAGACGTTACGCATGTTGATTTGTAAGACGAATTAAATTTTAAATGTATACTCGTATATAAAAATCAATGCCACTTTTCGTTGTTATTTTATAACTCAAGAACGGGCTCACCTATCCAAACCAAATTTTTAGGCTTTGTTCAAACTATTTAGTAGATGGTTTATGTGAAGTTTGGTAGGGTAGAGTAGGGTATAGTAGGGTAGAGTAGTGAAGAGTAGAGTAGTGTATAGTAGAGTAGTGTAGAGTAGTGTAGAGTAGTGTAGAGTAGTGTAGAGTAGTGTAGGGTAGAGTAGGGTATAGTAGGGTAGAATAGGGTAGGGTAGAGTAGGGAAGAGCGGGAGCGAAGCCTTGCGGGCAAAAGCTAGTCTATACTAATATTATAAAGAGGTAAAATTTGTAAGTTTGTAAGTTTGTAAGTTTGTAAGTTTGTAAGTTTGTAAGTTTGTAAGTTTGTATGTAGGGGGTAATCTCTGGAACTAATAATCCAATTCTAAATTTTTTTTTACTGGCAGAAAGCTACATTATTCCTGAGTGCTATAGGCTATAAATTGTTTCTATAGCATGTATATTAACCGAGCTATCACAACTTTTGTCTAGCAAGTCGGAAAAAAATACCTCATAAAATAGAATTTTTTGCGTGCGCTGCCTAAACAGTTGCTTAAAATTAAAAACAATGTATGGCTACCTGGTTCGTCTTAATTTTTTCTACAAAAAAGTCCGCGGTACCATATCTCTATCTTTTATATTTCATCTTTTATACTTCTTTTATTGCATTAAAAATATTTTTTTCGGCATACTTACGTTTGGTTGATTATTTGAGCAACAAAATATTAATTCTTATGACAATAAATTATTTCAGTATCACAAGAACATTATACAGATAAGATTTGCCATTTACAGCATAGCATACAGTTTCGAAGATAATATAAAATTACTAAAACGCAAAACATACTTTATTGGTCATACAGTTTCGAAGATAATATAAAATTACTAAAACGCAAAATAGCGTAACTTTCATTGTGCAGACGTTTTACCTATTTTTTTTTTATCGTGGGCAAAATCATCTTATGACAACCCCCGCCCCTTGGGTGGAGCGAGAGATAGTGTCAGACTCTTACTGACTAAAAACCCACCCCGTTCCTTCTAGCCTTCAAACCAGGGCACGAGTTCCCTTTCGGATAACCCTGGACCCGATAGGCTTCGACCCAGCTGGGCCTCTGCTGTTGCTGACAACTTCTTGAGGCGCGCGGGAACAGTGCGCGCCGTCGGCGTCTTGGGCTCGGTCCATTACCGGACGATCGGACAGCAAGCTACCCATGGCTCGCCGTCCGCGAACCCGCGTCTACGCGTCCCGGCGGCGGCGGCGGGGGCGCCGTTGCCTGATGCGGTCTGCCTCCGCCTTTGCTAGCATTACTGCTTCGCAGAAGGAGGCGACCGCCTGCCATTCCTCCTCGCTAAGGACCATGGCCTCAACCAGAGCCCGCCGCGAGAGGTGTCCGCCGCCGATCGCCCCCACGAGGGCACGGCGATGCTCTGCCCAGGCAGGGCACACCTCGACTGTGTGCTCCACCGTGTCCTCCGGGCGTTCCGCACAGTGGCGACACTCGGGCGTCTCTTCCGCTTTAATTCGGTGCAGGAACCTCCCGAACTTGCCATGTTCGGTGAGGACCTGTGTCATGCGGAAGGTAAGGACGCCGTGAGGCCTTTCCAGCCACGCCTCAAAGAGGGGACTTACCGCCATAATTGTGGCGTGCCCAACGTTTCACCTATTTGCCCATAGATGGCGTTCTGCAATTACGTAATTTTTCTGAATCGCGGTGTTAAGATTTTCTGTGGATTGATGACCCTCTCAAATTATTATGCCCACGTTGTCGTTAGTTGGAGTTCTTCTGTCAGTTGCTTATTGGTTTCGGTTGTTTCGTTCGTATGGTTGTTGTTGTTGATAGATACCTCATAATCGAAAATATCGTAATTTCGTTGTACGTTTTTGTATGTTCGTAGTTTCGTACTTCGTTCTATCGTAATAATCGATACGAATTATTCGATATTACGATTGTTTTGTTTTGTAAAGGCGGACGGTGTTCGAGTCGCTCTCCTTTTGTTCATAATTGTTTTCAAGTCTATGCGTAGTTTGTTGAGAGCATGTCTAAAAGGAAATCTCAACTGTCCCGGCAGACATCACAGACAAGAGCCGCTCGAGTACGCCGTACGGAAGAATCTGCCCCTGAAAATGAGCAGCGCCTCTCGAGAAATAGAGAATATATTTCGCAAGCACGCGCTAGAGAATCTAGCTCCGAGCGCTCACAGCGCCTCGCTAGCCAAAATGTGAGGACATCGCGGGCCCGTGCTCGAGGAACTAGCGCTGAACGTGCGCACCGTCTATCTGAGTTAAGGCAGCATGTCTCTGAGACAAGGGATAGGGAGACTAGCGCTAAACGCTCGCAGCGGCTTGGTAGGCAAAATGTCATAACATCGCAGGCCCGTGCTCGGAAATCTAGCGCTGAACGTGCGCAGCGTCTATCTCATTTAAGGCAGCATGTCTCTGAGACAAGGGATAGGGAGACTAGCGCTGAGCGCTCGCAGCGGCTCGCTAGGCAAAATGCCATAACATCACAGGCCCGTGCTCAGGAATCTAGCGCTGAACGTGCGCATCGTCTAATCGAGTGTAATCTTATTTTAAAACAAGAAATTTTCCGCGGACGAAGTCGCGGGCAGAAGCTAGTTTTTTATAAATGTACAGGTCACTCCGTAACACAAATTGTAGCTGTGTGCTACGTCGTAGACTGACGCTACGCATGTTGTAGATTGACTTGTTGCAGTAGATACACCACTAATTGTTACTCATGATCGTGAAAACTTACTTTATACAACAATTTTACTTTCACGACTAATCGCACAAAAATTTAAAAAGTAGCCTAAGACAATCAAAACGAGTGTGCTTTCTTTTTGAAATAATTTTCGCAATAGTATTTACTTCTCAACATTATTAAAAAAAAACAAACAACTATTTTACTCCTCTATAATATTATATTTAGAAAATTCATCTCACTCTCAAACGATAATACACAGCGCACAAAATATTGTAACTCAAATTTATCAGACGATTTCATCTATAATTGAAAACGGTACTAAAACTAAATTCCAATAGTCAACGGGGCAGTAACTTTCTACGCTTTGGTGCGAGTAATTCTGATGCAAGACACGCACCGAAGATGATACGTGATAACACGAAAATCTCCCAATTGCTTACGTGTTCGAGCTGGCGGGCCGGTGTGGTACAGACACGGAGTATTGAGCTAATGGAGTGGTAACTTGCGAGTTACTGAGGCAAAATACGTTGACGTTGATGTAGTATTTTCTTTTATTTAATATTTTTGGTTATTTACATTTTGATGGCTTTTATTTTCCGGTGTGAAGATCATCTAATGACTAATGATAGTGTCAGACTTTTACTGACTAAAAACCCACTCCTGTTCCTTCGTTGCCTTTCGTACCGGGGCTGAGCTATAATGTTTTCAGTGCATATTACATGTATAAGTGTGAAAATTTAAAGGAAAATATATATCGCCAATTGTATTTTATTCTTAACTGCAAATTAATATTGGTATAGGTACGGGTTCTTTTCATAGTTACTATTTAACTACGTATGACGTTCTTAAATAATGTATTTAACAGTATTTGTAAAATTATAATTATTAAATCACCGATCAGTATTGATCACGAAAATTACCCAAATATCCATAACATAGCCTAGCTTTTTTCCGCCTATGGTGGGGTCGGCTTTCAGCCTAACTGGAAAAAGTGGTATTTAATGAAGGAACTAGTAAGAGCCAAAACCCAGTAATTATGTGAACCATATTCTCGGTAAGATAGCGGATTTTCTGATAGCTTCTGCGGATTTTAGGTCAAGAATGAATAGGTCTAATATACCATCGTCAATTTTTATCAGGTGAGATAGTGGTCAAGCGTGAGCTTACCAACAATAAAAAAATGGTATCAGATTTTTTGACTTTTGACTACTCGTAACTACAAAAGTTAAACCTACATGAACACTCCATTCACTACCCACTCCATGACAAAAGTTGAGAACTTGAGACCACCCGAGCATTGAATAACTCCCGGTTATAAATTAGGACGATCGTTTGATAAGTGAGTTCGCAGTGTAACGCTTTTTGCCTTGCCTTACGCAGGAGAGTAGACTTTATCGATGATTGAATTGATACACGGCATGAATGCCTAATCGGATTGGGTCTCCGTGAGTTGGGTTGAGAAATTAATTTTCAGGTAAGTTTTTGTATGATTGATTTGGTTCCGTGCTTAATTTCTATAAGTAATTACACATGCAGATCAGTAAGAATCTTCTAGCTTAAATACAGAAAACCGGATACCTATACTTGTGTTAACGTAAACGAAACGAAGCAAGGAGAAAAGGTATGTAAGGATTGTAGCAGGTGGCGGTCTGTATATTTTGCCGAGCCCCAAGGGAAAAAGTGGGTTTATGTTTTTATAAGAGTTCAATAAAAAACGGTTGTACTTTAACTTAGAAGAATGTTTCCATAATAAATTCTAAGCAATGCGAATTACTATTTTGTAGAATTATTATCGATATATTAACCTTTCGAATATCGTAATTAGAGATACTACAGAAAGACAATGAGACAGCGAACGCCGGCGTTCGCTTGGGGTTTAATGAATTTGAAAAAAATAAACAATAAATTGTGCCTAGAAAGAGGTGGCGGGATGATTTGGACGCCTACCACGAGGACTGGTTAAAGACAGCGCAGGAGAAGAAATTTTGGAAGGACTTGGGGGAGGCATTTGCCCAGCAGTGGGACAGTAATGGCTAAATAAAAAAAAAACAATAAATTGAAGATAATAATGATTGCTCTTTATACGTCATATTTAAAACTTGTAACTGGACAAAGGTAATTTTAACTGAAAAAAAGCAAAAGTACCTACTTTTGAACATACAGGTTAGTATACTGTTGCAATAATAGTTTTGCTTGAAACTCATTAGTTAACTTAATTTGACTTTCACTGTCAATATGCAATAAAAAGGTTTTGACTGACGCTTTTGATAAAAACTTCAAATTGTCTGCACACAGCCACAAACGGGCCTCAAAAAAATGCCGCTTCAAGCTTCTTTTTTTGAGGTGGCCTTTTTTGTGGCTCACGTGCAGCGGTGTCACCACAAAAAAAAAAAAAACGCTTGAAGCCGCTTCAAGCTTCTCCGGCCACAAGCTGTCGCGCGCTTCAGTTGCTTTTAACTTTTTTTTGTGGCGGAGTTTTTTTGAGGCCCGTGTGCGGGGACAGTAAGTAATTTTGATTAGTTAAAACTACATTAAAATTAGGTACTAACCTTTATTCAAAAACCTGTTAGGTTAGTTGATTTTTGTGACCATTTAAAAATATTTTATGTAGATTCTACTTACAACCTAGAACTAAGAACTGTTTTAATTCTGTAGCCAGCTATTCCTACTTTTACCAGCTTAATTCATGAATCCCCAAGCGACCACCGGTGGCCGCGCATCTATTGTCTTACTATTGTGTCTCTGATTGACGGTATCTGAAGGGTTAAAGGACTTTTGTGATACTTTTGACTGTTATTTCAGTCAGAAGTGCCATTTCTGGCAGCCTGCAGTCAAAAGTACTTTTGACAGGTCAAGAGTTTTGACTGTTACATTTACTTTCACCTACCTTTAAGATAACCTTTCAAGCTCATATAATCGTCTTATACAGTATCATAACACGAACGACACAATACAAACACAGAATAATTATAATTACTCATTTCAGTCCCCTATTACAGCTACAGTCACATTCGCCTCCCCTGTCTCTTATCATCTTATCAGTAATGAATACTCACAGTGTACATGCAGCATTATTCTCTTGCTGACTGAGGGCGGCACGCCGTTGGCTGCGATGCACAGGTATGCGCCCATCTCGGAGCGAGTCACCTTCGTTAGGTTCACTATTTCTCCTTCCAACGATGTTACTGTGGACGAAAGATAATATTAACAAGTGTTTCGAAAGTAATAAATTAGAATTTGCCTAGCCCTTTCATAAATATGTTTATTTATTTATATATATCGCGAATTTAGTGAAATAAGGCATTCTCTACTAGTCAACTTTTGGGTTAAAAAATACAAAACTTTGGTAGGTGCGCCCAATAAAGAGAAAACAGATTTTTTAAATACAATGAAGTATTTTAAATGAAGTCCGTTGCAATAATAAAATACATATTTATGCTAATATTATAAACTAATAAATACTGGGATAAATATAATATAATTAATTAATTATTTTATATTGGTTTATATAATATAATTAGACATTTTTTGTTTTTATTACAAATGAAAAAAATTGCGGTAATTTTGACTAAAAAACCTATTAAAAAAAAAGTTATAAATATCAAATCATATTAATATATTGGGGACGGTTCCCTAAACTGTCCAAACAGATGCAGTTAGGTATTTGACCTCCTTAACCCAGTAATTGAGTCATGCAATACCTCTTCGCTAGCTTGTCAGTTTTTTAAGCTTGTGTGCATTGCTTTCCGAGGTCTAGACGATCACAGATAGATCGTGGCAATCGTTGCAACTTGGCGATTGACTCATGTCACTATTACTATAGCGACATGAGTCAATCTCAAGCCGTCAAAACACTGAATTAAAATTAAGAATTTTAAAATCTCCATCGTCAGCCACATCATCGCTTACCATCACGTGAAATGGTGGTTAAACGCGAGCCTATTATAATTAGGATTTTATAACGTACTCAGACTACAATTCAGATTGGTTAGTACTTAAGTTTACTAACATAAGTACATTCTACTTAGTGAGAATCTTAAGTTCATTAATCCACCGAGAGTTTGACAGACAACTCCTAGCTGAAACTGAGCATAACAACGCTAGAGTAAAAATAAAAGCAGACACGTGGCGCGACAATGCAACAACCGTCTTACAGTTTCTTTAAAAGAGCGTTGTCCCATTGAGTCTGTTTGCAGGAGTCTAAAAAAGCTGAAAACTGATTGAAAGAAAAAGAGCAAAAAAATCAGAGCATTTAGTTCAGTTCATCCAATCACTGAAACCTGACTTGAAAATAAATGAGTCTGATTTACGTTCGTGTAAGGAAAGTCGAAGTTGTAGAAACACCTTAGTTTGTTTTTAAACTTTGCGATAGCAATAGAAGGAAATTCATTATTGTAAAAATAACCAGTGTCTATAAATCCAAAATTATTTGTGACAAACAATTATTTTCCAAGTTGATTTTATTTTAATAGAGATAAATTATATATAAAACTCCGAACGTATAACAAGAGTTTTAAATAATTCCCAGAGCAAATTATTTCTTAAGCAAAGACTTGAGCCTAAAAATAATTCTCTAGAATTTTAGCTAACCTAGATATAATTTCTCTTCTTTGTGAGTTATTTAATTATCTACTTTTAATAGCGGTTTCATTAAAGAAGAAGAGGTAGATGTTTATTAAAATTTGAAGTAAACACAATATCCGTAGCGCAACAGAACCTAAGTACCTACGCGCTACGAAATATGAAAATACAGGAGAAGAATAAAAAACAAGAAAAAAGTTAGGTACACCCAAACTACGTACACACACCAAAATTGCTAAAGCAAAGATCCACGCAAACGGTTTTGAGCACTATCTGTCGGAGTGCTTACATTACATTCCAGCCAGTAACTGTTGGAAAACACTTGTGAACCGCCAAAAGTTGACGGGTTGTGTAAACAAGTGCCGTTAGTGGTTCGAACTCGAGCTGTTTTCCTGACACCTTGCTCGAATGGCGGCCAAGTACGTTTACGGCCATTATTCAAACAAGAGGATAAAAAGCTAAGGCAATATTTTCCGAAGGAGCTGTACACCGTTGATGGTTTAAAGTGTAGAGCTCTCGGTGGCGGGACGACGCTTCGTTAGCAAACAATGCGCGCACAGAGGCGGCTGTTGACTCGCCAACAGTTATTGTTGTTTTCATTTATTTTTGAATGGCTTGCAAATAGCTAATTGCAACCCATTTGGATTTAAGTTGAAAAATACAGCCCTTTTTGCTCAGGAATCTTTGTAAAAAAACCAATCAAGTTAAAAATATTGTAAAGAGAAATTAAAGTAGGGGAAGGTGGGGTAAGACGGGGTAGTGAGGTAAGACCATACTAAAATCGACTAATACGACAAACTTACTTTTAAACTAATAAATTTAACGCAGTTTTGTTTTAGATGAGCTAATACTACCACCTAAACACATCTTATTATATTCAATTATAATCAGCAGAACTTTATTCTAGCTTGGACTTTATCAATCTTAACTAGAAAATGGTATGAAACATTTCAAAAATATTCCAAAATATATTAATTGAACAGGTTCGCATACTACTCCACAGATTTTTGTGCTGTCTTCGAAGCGGACCGTTGAATAAACTTGGCCTGTCGATGTGTCATAAGTCAAGTGACGCTTGAGCCCTACGGACCCCTGGTGGCTTTGCCACAGACACACGAAATCTTTTAAAGGATCCTTAAAACATTTTCTTCGTAATAGTTTTACTTAATTTTTTCTTCTTTATGGCTACTTGGAATGAAATGGAACAATCATTACGCAAATGAGACAAGATCATAAATATTTAATGAGAAAATTATAAAACGGCGCTTTTCACGATATTGTGATCCAACTTGAAATTAATCGCTATTTAATTAATGAAGTGTTGCCTCAACATTCCCCAATAAAATAACTGATAAAAGGAATTTCAATTTATAACATTTCTGATTCCAAGTTAATTTCAAAGTTTTCTAATAATATTGGCACTAATCGCGTTGTCGCTAAACTCTACGGTAAAGGCGACAAAAGTCCAGTACTTCGGTAAAGTGTCCTCGAGTAAAATGGAAAACCAACATTTTCTCATCACTCCTTGTTCCAAAGTTATAATTTTAATTATGAATTCGAAACGTTCTGTACTGAGTGGGTAATTATTTATTTTGTATTAGGGTGGGTATACCACCCTTCTAAGACAAGTACTTGAATTTAATAAGCAGAAATACAGTGCTTAATGGACTTTCTGTTAATTGGTGTGATCGCAAAGAACTTGTTATGAACAGTTTATTTTGAAACGGAACACTATCGCTGCACAACTAACTCGATAATTGGGATTAACAATTCTAGATATCGTAGAACGTAGTCGTATCTGTTTCAAACTTTGTGGTGCTGATGAAAAGCGTCGAATTGAAGGATGGTGGAGTTAATTTGCATCAGTCTACAACTAAGTTTCCGCCATTCATTCGCTTATCTGCATAATTTGGTGTTGAACATGAAACAAATAGGCACGCGACACGCTGTTGTCACCACGAACATGTTTTATGCGAAACAATAAAGGGCAAATTTTGAATAATACCCTATTGTTGGCGACGCTGTTTTCTGTCGCCGCTATCATTATTATTACCTACACAACATAGGGCGAATTTCGTTCTTCTCGGATTTACTAAAACGTGATTGTCTCGAGATTTTCAAATTTGTATTCAGAACAAAGAGGACAGCTAATGTGTTTAACGTTTATGAGATTTATAAAAATCGTTGTTTAAAACAATTCAACGAAAGGTAAAAGTAATGTAATAATCAAAGGATTTTAGACAGACAAAAGGAATAGGATTGAAGCTAAATAGATTTTTGTTCCAATTGATAACGAAGTAAATTACTTAAAATTATGGTTTTACAATCTCGCGACACGCGAAAGCTATTAGCTCCGTACATCGATGCAGCAATATCATATATCATGCCAATATTAAATTCTTGCACTTAAATTAGATTTATGTGGCTGAAGTTGGGCTTCAGTGGGAGATAACAAATTGGAAAGTGGCCGTGGTAGTCATTAAAAAACTATGTTTGTCTTGGCCGGCCCTAAAGTTTCCTCATTGGGAAAATTGGAATATTCGTGAAGAAACATAGGCCCAAGTAATGGATGGCTCGTATTGTTTTCTGTTCAGATTTATGGAGGTAACTTGTAACGGCTTCTTTAATTAGACTTCTTCACTCAAATTGATGATTGTTATTGATGTTAGTTCATTTAAAATTGGTTGAGGCGGGCTTCACCTTGCCACTCACTCAATTACCGATCATTTGGTAAGTTCGTATCTTTTGTGTTCTGTTAGTGTGTTTGCGTTCACTTTACTCATGTTATACAAATTGATTTTATAACCTAATTTTCTATTTGTTAGTTAACCCTTCAGATACCGTCAATTAGAGACACAGCAGTAAGACAATAGATGCGCGGCCACCGGTGGTCGCTTGGGGATTCATGAATTAAAAGCAATATATGTTTTTTTACCGTCACTTTGAAAGTTTTTTTTGCTTATATCTGCTAAGCTCTACTGGAAAACAAACTACAAATGATACACAAATCATAAATAATTCACAAATGTAGGTCGTCTTCTATAATTAAAAAAAAATATTATTTTATTCTTTAAAAGTACCTACCCAGTAGTTGGACCTCACTGCTACCTTGTATACATTGGCACTAATTTCCAACGCGCAGGATTGAAAAGCTCTAAGTGTGCTCTAATCTTAGCTGTAGTATTGAAGTGCTCGGCTCGTTGTGAAAGTCATTACCGGTAGTACTTTGTTAGCTTAATGAATTGACTGATGGCGGGAGGAGGTCTGAACAGTGGTAGGGTTAAGTGGGACCTGCTGATTAATCACCCGTCAGTACAGTTTCCAATTGCCACTCGTCACGAATTCCCCTTGTCCCGGAATAATTTTTAAACCTACTTTCCATAGAGCAATCCAATAGCTTTTCATTGCAACCGTTTAAATTCAAATTCTAAAAATAAGCCGTTACGTTTTCAATTTCATAAATGGAATGGATGTTTGAAATTTAGACAACGGTCGATTAATTTTATTGCCATATCAAAAATAAAAGTGCATAAATATGCGCATTGCTGTTTGTTATAATCAAACTGTTTTATTGTTTGAGCTTTGTGGTTAATTTGGGGTAGAGAGATAACCCTTTATCCAGCTTTTATTTGACCGAGTACAGAGATGAGTAGGTAAGTAATTATTCCCGGACCGTCTCGAGATTGTAATCCGGTGGGATTAGGAAGGGCGGTGTGAATAGGAGTTCCTGAGGTGCTGCGGTGTGATTTACTGCTAAGATTCAATAGTGAATATTTTAAGCTGTGATTTATTTGTTAGTCGTTTCTTGAAGTCGTTCAAATCTTTCAATATGGACTACAAAATGAATAGTTTAGTATTCAAAAACACGTAATTAGATGTTATACTTGCAAAACTAGATTTGTTTAAGATGAAGTTTAAAAGTTTTTCGAAGTTTTATATCTGCTTAAAATTAATTTTCCATTAGATATTAAAACTTATTTTGCTTTGTACTCATTAAAAAATCATGAACTAAAGCATTCAGCAGCTAAACTCAGGAACAAGTTCGGCTCCCGTCATCATATTTGCAAGTAATGCTCCTAAAACTAATGAGCTTAACGACATTTTAAGCTGGAATAGTTTAGAGGTGGATAATACAGAAACTGGGTTAGGGTAAGCTCTGCCTAGTTCTGCTCCAGAGTTTGAGGAGGGTCGAGCTCATCCAACTTATATGAACCTTTGAACTCCGCCTGCATTTTCATGCATTATTATAGTTTTAATCGAAATATAAATAGCGAGACCGCTTTTGTAATGCATGGATAGAGAAAATGTTTTTTTTTTAAGCAGCCTTTTAAAAAATGGTGTGGCGTTGCCATAGTGAACACGCTTTAGCATTTTTGGCCCTTTTTCAATTAAAACCAATTTACGGCTTTATTTATAACATACACTATTTATTTTAATGAGCAACATGAGCTCCTGTCTGCGGCTTTGCTCACGTGAAAGTAGAAAATTAACCTAAAAGACACCCATCCATACACTCGCAGTAATAGTATCTGAGGTTCTATTACGGTAATAGATCATGGTCTACGTGCGTGCGTTTTTTTCAAATCCACCATGAAATAACGAATATACACACACATTCGAATGTGCAAACATAGTCGTATATACATATAAAACTTTCATCTTTATAATGATTGTGCGAAAGTACGATTCAAGAATATACATTTTTTTTAAGACATAATGAGTATGATGAATTTTATAATGTGCCACTTACATTTTATTTGAAATATTAGAATTAAAAGAATAATAATTAAAAACAATTCATTAAACTTAAAATATTTGAAACTGTAAAAAATAAACAATCTGTTTTAATTAAAATAATCTGCAATCAGAACATCAGCCCTTAGTGTAAGTATATCAATAGATTAGTGAGGAGTTATCGTGTTACGAGGCCTTAAGTTCCTTCATAGAACTAAATGATTCGCTAATAGCACGCAAACGCCAGTGACCTTAGTTGAACGTAAATTTTGCTTGGTTTCGCTTCCTGAAAAAATGTGTTGTTGGAATTAAAAGATGGTGTTCTTTTCTCTCTGAAATTGACTTAGTCTTAGGATTTTTTGCGACGTTTATAAATATTACAACGTCTCTTGCACAATCACAGAAATTCAGGATCTTTATCAAAGTTTTTTTTACAGTGAATAGACTCGTTCTTGACCACTATCTCAGCAGATAAAAAGTGACGATATGGTCGACATTGGAGCACACTTTTCTAGAAGTAAACTATTCATTCTTGATTTATAGAATGGTAAGATTTGGAAATTATTAATATGATAATTCCTCTAATATCTCTAATGTGCTTCAGTTGCCCTTTGCGTTGCATAGCCACGGTGATCCTTTTGAACAACCGCGCATTTTAAGTTTTCAAAAATATTTTTGTAATGTCTTCTTTCTTTTGGCTAATTTTACCAGTTTATACGTAGTTGTTATTTGTTTTTTTACAAGCTTTTATTTAGTTTCACCTGTCCCGATGTTGGTCTGTTATCAAATCTTGCAAATTGCATCTGTATATCAGATGACAATGCAAAATTTTTACGACATGGAGCTGATCTGATGATGGAACTGGAGGGTGGCTAGTGGCTATAGGAACTTTGTAGTTTAACGACACAACCCTATCGAGTTTTCGTCTTGACTAGTATTAATTACATATTTATACCAGCTATAAAAGCTTGCTATGAAAAAATGCTTTTCATTAAAAGCTTGCTGTCTTTTCGAGAGCAAAGCCTTTAGAAAAATCTAGCGTGTGATTAGTTCGCTAGACGAAAAAGAAGTTATTATTATAGATAATGATAAACTAAAAACGCATCAGTTTTGTCGTTAGTTTAAAGGCTTACAGCCCACGCATAGCTTCATAGACTCATATTCGTCATGAGCATACTCTGTCGACGACTTGTCGCTTCGTCCACAGTGTATCATAGTTTTGTATAAGATGTGAGCAGGCACATTTATATTTTTTATTTTTTATTCTATGATCACTAGATAAAGAAAAAAGTATGATATATCATATGATCCTTGATGGCCGATCAGCGTCTCACCGTCAATGACGGCTGGTGCTGAAAATCAGAACTGTTGCTCTGTTTTACACGAGCCCCAGCATTTTGCTGAGCGCTGGCCGTTTTGCGCGGATGTGACGCATATCCTACTTTTGTGCTACTTTAATTCGATTTGTTATTTGTTTTATTTTAAAGTACATATGAGCCATGTTTGACGCAAATTATTTTTTTTTTATTTCTTTTTCTTTTCTTTCGGACATATGTAAATATTATATTAGTATAGCTTATATACAATGTATTATATGCTTAGGCGTATAATCACAAATACGCGTCCATGGACAGTATGCCCTAGTCACAGTGCCAAGCGTACCTTCGTAACTTCGTTCCGTATTCATCATAGTAATAGAATAATCATAGCTTTAATAATCGGTCAAAAGTTCAAACAAGGTGACAGTTTAATTTATTTACAATTAGTGATTTTGGAAATGAATATTAATTGGTATAAATGTGTTGACACCGCTTGTTAACTTATATGTTATTTGATTAATTGGATTGGAATAGAAATTGTAAATAGACACTGCTTGTGCTTCGTTAAGCAAACTATTGCATGTTTTGTAGTTAATATGTGCTTTATATAGAACATATTCTATACCCGTATACCTACATCAAACTTGGTACACGGGTAGAGTATGTTCTAGTATAGCACCCATTTACATATTTATCGAAATCCTATTATGTTATTTGATTAATTGGATTGGAATAGAAATTGTAAATAGACACTGCTTGGATAGTTAAGCAAACTATTGCATGTTTTGTAGTTAATATGTGCTTTATATAGAAAATATTCTATACCCGTATACTTACTTCAAACTTGGTACACGGGTAGAGCATGTTCTGGTATAGCACCTATATACTATTTATCGAAATCCGGGCAGCTGTTAGAGTGTGAAAAAATAACAAACATACAAACAAAAAAACTTTCAGCTTTATCTTTGTTTTGCGGGATGTTGCATTATCTATGTCAATGGCAATCTGTATTTATTTAGGTATTCTATACAATATCTAGGCATTGTCTAAAATACCTGGGGTTCAGGCAATGTATAAAATATTATTAGAATTTTAGGGCACCCCGACACAGACAGTTTAGGTTAGACGGCTAAAGCGGGAGGTACACTCCGCTCACTATTAGTGTTTTTTTTTTATTAACGTTCCCAGAATTAGGAGCCGTACTTAAAATTCGCGGAGGAGGCCATAAATAATATTACATACATTAGCTACACGTTTTAGGTTTTTTATATTATCTAGGTATTGTATAGAATTCCGGATTATACAATTGCCGGTAACATAAATACTAATAATGAACAGGATTTTTTTTTGTATTTTTGTTTGCTTTATTACTTATCACTAAGTGTTTATGTAGCAACATCTATGACGCCACATAAGAACTGCGAAGAAAATACGAAATCCTTCATCGCGCAATCAAAGTTCTCCGCGCGATTTGAACATATACGACAGCCCGACATCAACTATCGGGCAGTCGCCCACCAGACCATAACACCCGGTCTGGTCGGAGGATCCTCCCTTTTCAACGGAGCTATGTGGGGCTTTACTCTCTGTTCCCCATACCTCCAAACTTACTCACTCATTATGTAACACCCAGAGATATATCCTTCAAATGATCACAGATTCAACTCAGTATTGAAAATCAAACTGCAGATTTCTTACGTGTTTTGGTGCTAACAGATTAGAGTAAGTTCTACCACAAGCTACCGATTACGCTAAGCGATGAATTAAACTCGGTCGTGGAGTTCCTACGCCGTCTCGATACATATGTGTATCAATGCTCCCAGCTATATTTAATGGTAACGTATTGAATTTATAGACTGCAACGTACGAAGCTGTATTGAGTTACTATAGTCTGTTATCGTCTCACTTCAATGGTCTATAGAACCGTCAGACGCATAGTGCCATTACTGAATTGACTTGGCTGTCTCTAAGATGCTATATTAGGTTTTGAGTGACTACATCTATGCATCAGCTATATAAATTTAGTATTTCAACTCACAACGAGTCACGTTTTGAGCATTTTGCTCACGCAATCATGTACTGTAGTTTTTTTTTGAACTATCACGTTCCTCAGTACCATCCTAAGTATTCATCCCCTGTGCCCAAATTCAAATCATGTACAATTGAGCCACTAGGATGGCGTGACGAACGGTTACGGCAGATATTGACGGTTTGTGCAGACTAAATTGCAGCATTTTGCTCCTACCTGAGTAGATAGTATTTTTGATGCGTAGGTAATTATTTTAGTTATTTTTCTTAAAATTTTCAGTTTAAAGTAGTATGTAAAAAAGTACTTTTATGTTTTGTTTAGCTGAATTGGCTCCTATATCAATGAGTAATATAGTATGTTATATAATCACACTTCTGAAGATTTCATTGAAGAAGTAAATATAGCTCTTATATGCAAAAAAATAATTAAATAAATCGGTTACACTGGGTTCTAAAAGTCACCGATTGTTAGATAAGGTTAGCGACACAGATTCGTCCCGCCCCTTCGTTCGCGTCTGTCAAGATCAATGCATGGCTTGTCTCCGCAAATTGTTCGTGATTGTGCGAACCGCAACGCTTGTAAAGGATCTCTAACACTGTCAAATCATGTTGTGGGATGGCAATTCCTGTTAAACATGAAAGATGGTCAGTTTATTTATTGCTTTAAATGTGATTTAACCTATGTAATGTTGTAAGCCTATTGTGTGTTTTATTGTAACTGTAGTAGTATTGCATGCTTCTTCATTAGACGACAACAGTTAAACTAAAAATTATAAATCTCATGTAAGTGAACGATTTAATAAGTACTTATGAAAATAAAAGATTATTTAAACCTAACTTCAGCTAAACGATCTTTTATTTAATGTGATAAGTTTTCAAGGGAGCGTTAAATATAAATTTAGCGGTAACTTTCTTTCGAAATCATTCAGAAAAAGGAAAAATCGATTGACCGACATATCAATACACAACTTAAACTCACTTGCTTGCTTGCTTAGGATTGTGAAATTTTGCACAAGGCTTCTTTTTATGATGTAAGCGAGCAAAAGACCTTTCTGAAAATTAAGGGGGTATAAAAGGGAATTTATTTGAAACTAGAAATTCCTTGGCCCAATATACTTGAAACTTAGCATAAAGAGTAAACAAATATTCATTGTTTGTTATTAAAAACTACCTTTATAAAACTATTTAAAGCCTGTTAAAGAAGTTTATTCCGCGGGTGAATAAACTTGAAATATGGCAAAATTGCTTATCTAAATATTTATATAGATAAACAATTTTGCCATATTTAATTTTTAGGGTTCCGTAGTCAACTAGGAACCCTAATAGTTTCGCCATGTCTGTTTGTCTGTCCGTCCGTCCGCGGGTAATCTCAGTGACCGTTAGCACTTGAAAGCAGAAATTTGGTACCAATATGCATATCAACCACGCTGACAAAGTGGTTAAGTGGACAGTGATTTTTTTTTTTTCATTTCAACTCTAACGTTTGATAATATTTTTGGATAGGTATTTAAAAATGAATAAGGGTTTACTAAAATGATTTTTTGATAATGTTATTATTTTCGGAAATAATTGCTCCAAAAGTAAAAACATGGGTCCTCCTCTAACTTTTGAACCAGTTTAGAAAATATGAAAAAAAATCTCAAAAGTCTTTATAAAGACTTTTTAGAAAAATTATTTTGAACTTGATGGGTTGAACATTTTTGAAAAGTTGTACAAAATAATTTCTGAATTAAGTTTGTAATTTAACATAGACGGTTAAATTTACATTGCACGCATTTTTAAAACTTAGTTCACATATTTTATTATCCTGAACGTGTCTTCTTTCAAATAAAAAAGTAACTATTAAAATCGGTTTATGCAATCTAAAATTACCACCGAAAACCCAACATACATAACCCGTCTAGTTTGTATAAATGAGTTACCCAATTTCCCGAGAGATGGCGCTGTACTTTGGGCTACTTCGCGCTGTTAAGATTTTTCCTGAATTGGTGGGGTCGGAACGGGTATGAGCTATTATATTGTCGAATTTTTCAGTTGATCTCTCGTTGGCATTGATGGTATTTAGTTATTAATAAGAATATTTGGTATTGTGGGAAATTGTAATTGTGTTTAAGTAACTTAAGTGGAGTCACTTATTGTGACGGACAGGAAACTACGGAACCCTACACTGAGCGTAGCCCGACACGCTCCAGGCCAGTTTCTTTAATAAAAAAAAAAAATTACATTATTGGTGTTCAAAATTAAATACAGTGTGTTACTAATTCTTTCACAGGAATTTCCATATTTCATGTCCTAATTTTTATAAAAGAATCATATTCCTAAAGCTTTAAATATTAGAAAATTAACTATGATTACTAAGTGTCTCCGCACACGGGCTTTAAAAAAACGCCACTTCAAACTTTTTTTTGAAGCGGCCTTTTTTGTGCAGCGGTGCCGCCAAAAAAACGCTTGAAGCCGCTTCAAGCTTCTCCGGCCACAAGCTGTCGCGCGCTTCAGCTGTTTTTTTGCGGCGGCTTAAAGCTTTTTTTTGTGGCCATTTCCAGCGTTTTTTGAGGCCCGTTTGCGGATACACTTACCTGAATTACAAATAATATATAGAATCTTTTATAAAACGTGTAACATTAAATGCACCAAACCTCAGACACCCCAAATGATTTTTAATTCAATTGACATAATTCTGTGACAAAAAAAAAACATATATTTTTTTAAGGTTTTTTGTGCAGTTGTAGTTTGTTAAAAATTCGGATCTGCAATGAAATAAGAACCTTTCTTATCCTGCGCATGAGAAATTTTGATTGGACTACAATAATATTCTTAATTCATGAATCCCCAAGCGACCACCGGTGGCCGCGCATCTATTGTCTTACTATTGTGTCTCTAATTGACGGTATCTGAAGGGTTAATGAAGATGAATGAGATTGATAAATGTAACTTATATTAAGAAGTGATTTAATTGATTCTGCTCGTTATTCTGATCAAACTGTTTACAGGTTTTGCGCATTTAACGTTACACGTTGTATAGATATTTTTTTAAACTACATATCTCCATTATAGATCATTTATGTGTTTTATAACGAACCTTAACGCACGAGCCGACTAAGTTAAACTAAGTATAATTAAATTTATCTAAAAAGTTTATTACCATAATTGGGTTGTTCAAAAATCTAACCTAACAAGACTAATAGGGAGTATTAGTTAATTGACTGTGGGTTTTTATACACCATATCCTATGTAAGAGAAGTCACGGGTTTTTCGATTTCAACTCATCATCATCTTTCTGCCCTTGTCCTATTTTATTTGTGGTCGGCGCAACATGTTTTCTTCTTAAATTGTGCCCTGTCACTCGTCACGCTACCAGTAACTCCCTTTTCTTTCATATCACTTCTCATCCAATCCACCCATCCCACCCATTTTCTTTGGCCCCCCACACCCTCTCCATCCATCCACATGTAAATTCATAACTCTTTTAGCAACATGCGTTTTATGCCGCTTCACACTCATACCAAGACAAAAAATTATCTTTCAACTTTTCAATCACTGACGCTACTTTTTAACTTGCCCCAATATACTATTCGATTTTAACTGCATGAACAAATAGAACACACTACCTTTAGTCTTTCCTTGAGGCCCACCCCTTGAAATGATGTCACCTCCATCTTCTCTACGCCACACGATCTTGGGAGGAGGGTACCCTCTGGCTTTGCAGACCAGTTTGGCTGAGCCTCCTTCTGGTACCATCATGTCCCCAGACGTTTCTTCATAGATTATATCTGGAGGGATCACTACTTCCAAGAATGCTGTCTGAAATATAACAATCTTATTAATAACACAATATATTGCATCACAAATCTTCATCATCTTTGTCCACTGCTGGCCATAGGCTTTCCACAAGCGTCGCCACGATGTGCAGTTCGGTTCTCGCGTCCATCATATTCAAAATTAACCGATAATTAAAAACGGTTGAAAATTTACGCTCTTAACATAATTTTATCATAACAAGGTTCTCATGAAATCATTAATTATTTCACCATATGAATACGTATATGCTGATTTAAGAATTGCATGTTGCTACTCGCATGCATTGTTATTGTGATTATAGCGTCAATGCTCTTTCGGAGAAATGACACCATTATACGGGCGAGCCGATAAGGCCCGTTTTCACGAACCACTGCAAGAGTCGTTCCAAAAAACCAATTGCAGTTCTCGTTAAAGAGCAGGAAACATACCAAAAAACACAAATTAGTGTGTGTTCTGACGTTTAATTGCTTTAAATTAGAAGCACTTTACCTGCATTTTCATTGGGTCAGTGTTGACTTGGCACATGTATTGTCCCCGGTCTTCTCTCTTCACCCCCCGGATGTTGAGCGTCCACGTGTTGTAGTCGTTGTGCGTCACGCTAAGCCGCGCGTTGTTCGTAATCACGTGCTCGTGGATCGCCAGGATCGCCTTCGTGTCCGCTTTGATCCACGCTACCTACCCCGCGAACCACCAACCACCAACAGATGACACCAAAATCGTACGCCCAAGTGTGCATGGAGAAAACAACATCGTAAGAACAAGGAACAAAAAGAAACACAAACGCCGTATTCCTGTCACGATTATCCGTTACACGTATGATCTTCTGTTTGTAAACGATGAAGACTTTCACGAACAAGTCTAATTACAAGCGAATGCTTCCCAAGAGGCAGTCACGACAACGATCCTCGAGCCGGCAACACTATCTTGTTGCGAGCGCCGCGCAAAATGCTCTCGGAATTTTTAATTACATTTTCGTCTGGTCGCCGGCATGGAGCGGGCTGCGGGCGCACTGAACACGCCCTCGTTTCACCCGCTTTACCAAAAGCGTCGACATCGCAATAGAAGCTAATTTCCTGCATAGCGCGTAACAAAAAATACGAAGAGAAATACGGCGTTTGTACTTGTCTACGATACGCGTCGCCCTCGGTATTATAAATAACTTTATTATTGAAAATATTATTCGGAGCGATGTTTTTTTTTCATAATTCGTGCCGAACGTGAGCATAGGTACTTCAATTCAATGGTCCCATTGAAAGAGTTATATGGGTATCAGCCTTTTCATGTATCTGTTACAGTTGGCAGTCGAAATTTTTATTCACAAACTGAGGGTAGGCAATACTTCTTTAATATAATAACTGTTTGTATAACTTATTATCTTTATATTTACATAAGTATTGTAAGTGGATAGAGAAAGTGCAAGAAGATGTGCACTAATAGAGGTGCGACTTAGAAAGTGTTCTACAATCGTATAGTGCTTGTGCAACTCTAATTAGTCACTAATTAGGTGCCTAAAAACTACAATCAGAACAAACATAACTAAAACATTGGAGTGCTTGAAGACAATAATTGTTTTGTAGCAACAGCCTTACAATTCTCGCATTTCGCTTTATCTACATTATTGAAATGAGCGACGAAAGGATTGCAGAGCTGTTGAGCGATGTAATTTCAGTTTCAAAACGCTTCAGATATTTCATCGCGAAAACACACAAGAAATAATAAATGGGTATAAAATAAGTTATATTTACCAAATTTTGAACTCGTCCCATACCAGCGGTGCATATCGAAGATGTGTTTCAAATTTTTTGATTTATTTGTGTGTCATGTATTGAGATTGTATTTGTGTTGTTTTGAATCTTATACAGTTATTTTGTATCTACAGCCAGCATCATTAAACAACATGTAACGGGCATAGCGCACGCCCTTGTACACCTCAATGTATTTACAATAAATGCATTGAATTTTTATTGAATTGCACTTAAGTAGTATTTTTTTAAGAAATAAATAATATGAGCATCGACGCGTACAGTGGTAATGCATTAGTATTAGTATTTTCGCACGCATAAGCAAACACGCTATTGATGTAATCAAGATTTATCAAATTTTTATGAAAATAGGCAACTTTTTTTATTCTACAATAAGTAACTTGTTTGTAGGAGGTAATCTCTGGAACTACTAATCCGATTGCTAAATTTTTTTCACTTATAGAAAGCTGCTTTATTCTTGAGTGATATAGGCTATATTTTATGTACGCGGGGGAAGCTGCGGGCAAAAGCTAGTCAATGATATTGTACCTGATACTGTACGTACTACTTCAAGATGTGCCTTTAGTACGTTAAATCTTGTACACATACAAGAATTTAATTTTAGGAGTACCTGTATTATATTTTATCGAAGTATAAACTGAATAGGTATACCCAAGGTATACCTGTGATAGTTAAAAAGTCAAAAAGCCAATAAATTATTATTCATAATTTATGCTGAATTTAACACGCGTACCGTAACTTCTAGACTCAACAATGTTGCTCTTTATCATTTTCATCGGAACAGCTCTATTGGCGGGTATTTCTCATCCGACCACCGTATTGATACGATTTTCATCTCGATATCCACGTGGGAATTATCGAGAAACACATGCGAAGATGTTATTAGTCTTGTGTAATTACTTACGTGGGATCGATATAGAAAACAAATATGTATCGATAGTAGCGTAGAATCGAGTGACCTGAGTTAACGGCCCCAATGAGACTATTATCGAATCTTGTTTCTCGTGGCAGAAAGATTCGAGAATAAGTATTTATAAGCAAGTTTATTGCAGAAGCTATTGCTTTTTTTCTACTGCATGATATATTCCGATTTGTTTTGTTTAAAAACGCTTTGTAAAATAGTTAAATGTTAGTATTATTTTTAATCTTAGATACTTATTGCTTTTATTATAATAATAGTTTGAAAGTAAAATAACAGGAATGTGCCAAAAATACAAAAAAAAAAACCAATATGCAATATCATTTCTGACCATCGAATTTAGTTATTTCACATATCGTATACGCTACAGTATCGCATATCATAATGATAGTGTACTAGATTAACTCCCGGGACAGTTTGAGAGCACCGCCTCTCGAAATGATTGAACGGGGACCGAGGGGGTTTGTCCTGGCTTTATTTTAATTTCCTAAAGTGACTGTTTTGCAACGTAAATTCCTTGGACTAAAGTGATCCCATCATAGTGGGGTGCGGTTTTTATTCCGACAATGATTGACTATTGTAAAACCGTCCGACGTGCATCGCTATATTAAATTATATCTTTCAACTAAAAGGTCGCGTAAAGTGCATTTTTATAGAAAGCATGCTCAAAAGTTGTGTTCCAAAATAAACGGAATTGTGCATTAGTGTTTAAAATCCAAGAATAGTTCTCGTAACGTTCGTTCACTGTTGCATAAATCACTGTTTTTATCACATTCTTGGATCTTAGTTTCTATGTGCAAGTGTTAGTGTCTAATGCAGTTGTGCACAGTGTTCCAACACTACGGCTATGTGGACAAACTTACAGTAGATTTGTGCAAATATAGTACCGGTGTAACTCTATTCTAGGATAGAGAGAGGTTCTATAAAGTGGTGCTGTGAGTTTCAGAGAGTGCTGAAGGAGGTGCATTGAAGGTAGTGTGCTAAGAAGTGTGGAAGTGGTGCAAAGTCTATCTGTTGAGATCTATAATTTGTTTTATGTGTCATCAGCAACATCAATGGTCTCTTGTAAGAGTTAAAACACCAGCTATTATACGACTCCTCGTTTCTAATACAAAATATGGAGAAAGATTAGTTTAGCAAATTTTAAGTCAGAGAACAGTCTACTTACTGTTATCAAATGAACTTTAAAAAAGCAAATTTCAAGAACGAAATCTAGTCAGAATAAAATCATGCTTTTTAATATTATTCGTAGTTATAGAGTTCATTCACTAGAAATTAAAGATAGAAATTTAAAACGTCAATTACGAGTATTAGAAGCAAAATATTTGAACCAAAAATTTTTTAACAATTTTCCAGAAGTTTAGGTAGACGTTTGAGTAGAAATAAATTATAGATCTCATAGTCAAAGTGCTGTGACGGTGCTCCACTAGGGCTAGCTGTAATGAGTCGGTTTGATACACACCCTGGCTGTGGCGGAGTCGCCACTCACCCTGTAACCACCCAGGTTATTCACGACGCAGGTGAACATCGCGTCCCTTCCCTGCGCGATGGTCACGTTCTCCAGGGGATAGAGGAAGTCCGGCTCCAGACCTAGTGCTGGAACAAATAATATAAGTTAAAATCTTTTTCAAAACACGTTATGGTACATGTTTGGTCTTAACTCGTTCGAGATGTCCGTCCACATTTATCACAATTCGTTTTTTTTCAATATACTAATCTACCGTTTCTTGTTTAATATTTTTTTTTACATTATTTAGAGATTATATTATTATTACTTCTTCTTCTTCTATTATTATTACTATATATATATTATATAGTCATAGTATTATTATATATTATAGTTTTAACAGTTTGTTTTTTCATATGACGTAGTCCAACGCAATGTTTGATAAAACGGCAACGTGTAATAATAGAGATAACATTTGAAAACTACTATTGACATTTATGTATTATTTTGTTTCAATAAGAATTACTATACGTTACTAACTCTACAAAACTACGTTCATCACCTCACAATCTCAGCTCCAGTTGAAAACAAGCGTCAGGCACTAATTGTTTGACATTTAAACTGAACGTAGCCTACAATTAAGTCTTAAAATCATCTTGAATTTGGTTAGAGACAGGGTTAGTGCTATACAATCAACTAAGCTCTATCCTTCAGTTTGGTTGGTAGGGTCGTTATTCAGCACACGATATTTAGAGTCGCCTTATTTTTTAAAATAAGACTGTCTTCAGTCTGACCCTTATTACACTACGCGACATCGACTAAGACTGTCTGAATATCGAGTGATGTAACAGGTTCTTCAGTTCTGTCCGCGCGTGGATCACTACGCGCCGTCAATGACTCGGGCTCAGTACGGACGGTTGCCGGCCAACCGAACGGTGAGCAGCCGAATGGGTAACTGTTTCTTCTCGTGCGCAAGCCAAACGGTGGTTGGAAATCGGTGTCGAAGTCCCGACAGGGGCAACCGCCTACCATTCCTCCTCGCTCCGGACCATGGCCTGTATCAGGGACCAATGCTAGAGGTCGGTGCCACAAATCGCGCCCTTGAGAATACGGCGGTGATCCGTCCTAGCGAGGCACACCTTCATCGTATGCTCCACCGTGTTCTCCCGATGGTCAGTCCAAACACGATAATATTATCTTGTTTGAAGAGTTCCTATGGTCACCTCTCTGCTGCATTATCAGACAAGCTCCATAATTATATTGTATTCGAATTTACATAGTATGCCATGTTAAAGACGACTTTAACTTTGAATTTACGAAGCCTGCGTCATTCTTCAAACACCCATGTTTGAAGAATCATCATCACCATCATCATCAGCCTTTTTAATGTTCCCACTACTGGGACTAAGGCCTCCTCTTTAGGAGAGGGAATGGGCCGCAATCCACCACGCGGGCCCAGTGCGAGTTGGTGGATGTCACATGTCTTCGAATTTTTGGTTCTAGGATATGCCGGGAAGCCTTGTTTGAAGAATGGAAGACCGATTTGTAACTGGACACACATACGAACGAAGCAGGTTGGAAAAGCTTGTAAAAAGATTATTATTGATCTATTGGCTCGTAAAGTAATAAAGAAGACAATTAGCGTGATATTGGGCTATTTGTCTTGGGAAATGAAGACCTAAATATAATCCGATTGGTCTCTACCTATAACTTGACGTTGTTAGTTATCATGATTACTCGTGTTTTCTTGAAGAACTGTGTTGAGAAACAGGTACAAGTTAGTATATTGTCGACAGGCAATATTAATCGAATATGTTTGAAAGGTTTCCATTTATTAGATGTTTTTTTTTGAGGTGAGAAATAATCTATTTATTTATTTATGTACACACAAACACTTAAAAAAGAAAAGAACAAATAAGGATAAAAGAGTACAAAAGACCTGCTTATCACTAACGAAATTTCTTCCAGCAGACGTGTGACAGGACAGTTGGATAAGATACGTAGACACAGTGTGTATAAATTAAAAAAATAAACAAAATATGTAATTAAATATACTATAATTATCCAAATTAAATTTAATGAGTTCTCGCGCTCTATAGCGGAGCGTGAGAGCGTGTTTTTACTGACTAAAACCACACTTGTTCCTTCAGTTACCCTCTGCATTCTAGGACTACAGGTTTCCCTTTCTGAAGTCGGTCCATGGCCCCAGTAGGCTTCGGTCCTGCTGGAGCCAATGAAATTGTAGGGGCGCTGACGCAGCATTATGTATTCCAGTATAATGCGTAGTACCCGAGCTTCAGTCTGCTCGTACCTACGATATTCTATAGACGTGTTTACGTATAAGTTATTCCCTGTTATGTAATTCGTTTCGTGACTGAATAAACTTCCAAAATTAAAAACGTTTTTTTTTTTAAGTTACTAGGTTAGGTTTTTTTTTATTATTATTGATAGGCTTGTGTTAAACCACCATCTCACCTGATGGTAAGCGACGATGTGTTCGACGATGGAACACGCTTGCCTAGAGTAACCTATTCACTCTTGACTTAAAGACCCCTAAGCTGTAGCTATCAGGAAACACAGACTCCGGCAGGGAATTCCACTCCTTGGCTGTACGCACAATAAATGTGTTCCCAAAACGCTTTGTGCGTATGGGTGGAATGTCTACCATGTACCGGTGGCGCAACGCCGTTCGTCTTGTGGTCCGATGGTGGAACGGACTTGGCGGAATCAGATTGTGCAATTCCAGTGCACACTCCCTGAAATGTAGACGGTAGAAAACCGACAGGGCAGGTATTATTGGTCAAGTAGTGTCAATCTAAACGTATGTTTTAAAGATTTTAAAGTTATTTGTTTTTTTTTTTATAGTATCTAGGTGAACATTGCTTCGTTCATAAAATGGTAAAAATTACAATAGTGTAATTTCTGTAATTTTATAAACGCTAGGAACTTAAGGTACACTCTATACCGGAAAAACGCACAGTGCCTCTGGGAAGCCACGGGAGCGAAACTACTGGAAAAAGTCAGTTCATAATATTTTCAGTCTTTTTATTTATATTAACTTTCGTGTTGCAACGAAACCGTAACAGGCAGTTATTGAAATATTTTTGAAATTTCTAATACTCTTTGTTTGCAAGGCAATTGCTTGTACGTAGTGTTCAAACAAAGGCTCTGTTTTAGCTAGCTATATATATTTTAACTAGCTACTAGCTATAGAGGCCGAACATTCAATTCGGCTGAACTATGTATCGCCTTTGGGCTAAAGGTTAGGCTGTCAAAGACCGTAATTAGAGACACGATAGAAAGACAATGAGAGAGTGAACGCCAACATTCGCTTGGGGTTTAATGAATTGAAACGGAATTCTTTTTGTAATATTATAGTTTTATCAAAAGTTAGGGTGCCTCATCATCAACGATTGCACCACTGTTTACCATCAGGTGAGATCGCAGGCAAGCACTAGTTTATCTCAAATAAAAAAAAGTTTTCAATGGTCCGATAACTATTTCAAGTCATTTTATTTCTGGCAGTTTATTCGTCGCCAATGACTTTTGGTTTCAGTTTCAGCTGAAACTGGAAGGCGATCCGAATGTTCCAAAAAGTCGATTAAAACTCGTGCTTCGGTTGAACACTAGTTGCATGACTAACAAAGAGACTTTTGGGCTCTTTGTTAGGCATGCAACTAGTAGTACGGACTCTTAATATTAGTTTTCAGCTTTTGGAAATCAATAGGATGCATGAGGTAAAGTATTGATTTCCATTTATAAGTTTTCTTGTATCATACATTCACAAACTAAAATCTGCAGGCCATTCCAATATTTTTTTCTTACGGGTTATTTTTCGCGGTGGGAAAGTCATCCAGTGACATCCCCGCTCTTGGGCGGAGAGGGAGATAGTGTCAGTCTTTTACTGACTAAAACTCACTCCTGTTCCTTCTTGCCTTTTGTATCGGGACCGAGCTTTCCTGGGATTTGAACCTACGACACGTAGCGCGCTAGCCACTCAACCATTTCACCAAATGTCGTCGGTGTCCATGACAGCAGTATTAGCAACATGTTAAAACACAGAAAATGAAATTACATATTTCGAGCTTAGCTTTAATGCTAAATTGAAAAATGGCTTACTAGCAATATTTTTCAGGTTTTTAAACTCGTTTGAAGCTATGGTGGTCTCGACAGTCTCCAAGCAAATACGAATGCCGTTTTTATAGGAAAAGAAAGTTGTGAGCTTCCAGCTTTTGCAGTCGAGCAGTTTCTCTAGAGATTAAGCTAACCTCGGATTTACAATGCTGGTTCTCCAACGGGTTAGTTTAGTACATTATTTCCTAGATTCTAACTTTTATGTGGGACCTAATAAAATAGAGCGGCGAATTTTAGCTTAAATTGATTTAAGCGTTTTTCTTTAAATCATTATACACTTATTTATAAGGTGGAAAATCATCAAATATCTGCTCTTGGTGGAGTGTCAAACACACAAATCAGAGAGGTCAGACTTCTATTGACTAAAACTCATCTTCACTGTATTAAATATATATATGGCATTATTCCTTCAGTTGCACTTTGCGTTCCAGCGCTCTTCAAAAAACAGCATCAGCCATTTGCAAATTATCGCGCGTTATGGCACTGTGAGCGTGAGTACGACAGTCTTTAACAGATTTCGTCCACTTACTCTACGAAAAGCTTAAAAATAAAAATAAGATTTAAAAAAATACCTATCAATTATTTTTTCAAATTGAGAGCAGTGGTGGCCGAGTGGTAATGGCTCCGACTTACGAGTTGTAGGTCCCGGGTTCAAACCCTGCCAGGCGCATTACTTAGTGTAATTTATTTCATTACCACTGCTATCAAAACGATGAAAGAAAACACCGTGAGGAAACCGGCATGTCCTGGAACCAAAAATTCGAAGAAATGTGACATTCACCAACCCGCACTGGGCCCGCGTGGTGGATAACGGCCCATTGCGTCTCCTAGAGAGGTGGCCTGAGTCCCAGCAGTGGGAACATTAAAAAGGCTGATGATGACCTATCAATTTGAATATTGAGGATTCAGGTCGAGTCACTAACATACTTGAAATTGTCTCCAGATTTTTTTTATCAGATTCAAAACTGCACTTTGTATAAATACTTAGACAGAATCTTGAATTTTATACCACTTTTAGTTTATCACACACAATATCAGGAATTCTCACGTGTTCTTAAAAATAAACTTTCAGGGCTGAATAATAATTCAGAAGACGTTCACTCATTATTAAACAGGTCATGTACGAACATTTAGTCTAAGGTGGGTACCTACAGCAGTAAGTTGCGAAAATGTGAAGCGTTATGCTAATGTGACTCGAAGATTTAATCGTATTCACTGAACTTGAAATATCTAATTGTTCCAAACCGATTTATTTCACTGGCCTGGTCTAGTGGTTAGTGGTCCTGACTGCTATGCCGGAGGACGTGGGTTCGATTCCCACCCAGGACAAATGTTTGTATGATGAGCACTATCATTTGTTACCAGAAAGAAGAAAAATGGCTGGCAGATGTAATCTTTTTTTACAAAGTAGTACTACTATACTTTTAGTGATATACAGAAGAGAACTAGAGTAACATTGCACTTTTTGAACTTAATATTAATATACCTAATAAGAGCCAGTTTCAGATTAAGTTTAAAAAACAAACTTTTAATGAAAATGATTTTTTCATAGCAAGCTTTTATAGCTCGGTATACCTGTGTAATGAATACTCGTCAAGACGAATCAAACGAGCCCAATGGCCCTATAGCCACCTTCGGGATCCATCATCAGATCAGCTCCATGTCATAATAATTTTACATTGTGATCTGATTTATACATGCATGCAAAATTACACCCATTCGGTAACCGGGAAGGGGGTCAAATTTAATTTACAAGATTTGATGGCAGAGAAACATCGGGACAGGTGAAACTAAATAAAAGCTTGTTAAAAGTCAGGTTGCAGCATGTGTTTATTGTTCTTTTGTTTTGATATTTTCTATAAGTTTTATTTTTAGAAATACTTAAATATTGTAACCCCAAACTATGAAAAGGGTTAAAGGCAAAAGGTAACTTGATCGTGTTTTATTTTCCATAATTTGTTTTGAAAGATATTAAATAAGGTTGACAATCGCTTATAAATATTGATCAATATTAGAAAGCCAGTTTTCGTTGATAGTATGATAAAATTTCAATTCTAAGTAGGTACCTGTTCAATGATATCCAGACTCGTTTTTTGGTTTTGTGCAATATGGAATGTAATAATACATTTTGTTACCAGCGTAGAAATTTCGTCATTGTGACCGAAGTGAAATTTTCCCGAGCCGCAGGCGAGGGTGTTATGAAGCTTGTTATGTTATGTTTACACTTGCAAATAAATAAGTAAGCGATGGTTAATCGACGAAGAGATGAGACGAAAAGGTCGCTTAGCGCCACGCCTGGTACGATAAGTACATAAATACAACAAATTGTGGCGGTGGCGAACTCACGCACTTATCCGCACTAGTGCGGAAAACAGTAAATTGCTTACCTCAAAGTGAAACCACTTTGAAACTTGAAAATTATTTAGTTTGCCAATATGTGTGGCTAACATTCTCTAGAAAAGGACAATACATCGAGAAGGATGGAGACCCCTTGCCTTTGCAGTATTAAAGATTGAATATTCTTAAAACATGTCTGTTTATGAACAGCATTCATTCGTAGTCACTGTTCAATGTGAAGTATCTTTTAGTTATTTTCCATTTCCCGTAACCCACAATAATGTACTCCCAGAGGCGTTCGGAAGTCCTTCCTAACTCAGTACGAAACAACTTCGGACGGCCAAAGATCGCGGAATCACAAACGAATCGTTCACAGAATTTAAAGCTCAAGAAATACTCGTTATTCTTCACCGAATGTTGAGAATGATATACGTAAGTTGCGCATAAAAATGTCTCCCTAAGCGCCGTAGGTATTGTCCCGGGCGAATAGATGCGAATGGGTAGCAGGGGCCGCCGTAGCCGCTGGAGGCGTCAATATTCTACGTGACCAGTTACTTGTGTCGGCCACGGAAACATGTGTCGGAAGTGAAGACTATCTGTTTGCCCATAGAATGGCGATCGCACTGTTGAATTATTCGCGTACCGACATACGCGACAGGAAGCGGATTACATGGTGCATTCGATCCGTTTATGTTTTCGGGTTAGGGTCGAGCTGGTGTAATTTTCTTGTCGATGGCTTCTAGTTTTTGCAATATGTTGTGTTCACCAATATTTTCATTATTTAAGCAGATGAGAAGAATACCACTGTTGGTCATAAGCCTCTCCAAAGTGTCACCACAACCCGTGTCTTGCATCCATCGGATTCCTGCGTCCTTCACCATCAGTCCACGTTGTGGGAGGCTTTCACACGCTGTGATGTTTTATATTGACCTAATCAAATAGGACGCAACCATGTTCCCATGACGAGACCGGTTAGGGTCGATGACTGCCATAGCTGCGTAATTGTTTGGAAGAGTAAACGCGGCCCTGGTACGCAATGGATTTTAGTCGGTAAAAGTCTGAAACTTCCTTCTGCTTCCCCCAGAGCTGAAGTTTCATGACTATCTAACTTAGATCATACCAATTTTCAATCTAGACACGAGCAAAATATTATTATGAAATGAGATTATACAAATATCACCTACCACCAACATTCATTAGTATTAAAGACTACAATAACAACATAATCTACAAACAATTTTTGGCACAAAGACTCCACAGTAACTCAATTCTCCCAATCGACTACAATTTGCACTGAAAGATAAGCTGTTTATGTTTTCCTTTCATTAACAGATCGGGAAAACACATCGCTGGGTCCAATAAATTTCAATACATAACGGAGTTGAATTCATTTCGGCCCTTATTTGTTCACGTCCATGTGTGGCAAACGGAATGGGTCAATTGAAGCACCAGAGCAAATGTCGCCAGGCTAAATGTCGCCGATATACACAAGCCGATCCCGTTCTATATTGGGAACACACGAAATGTCCGCTGGCTTTACAGCCGTGTTAACATCCCGCATTTAAATTTTCAAATATTCATTAGCAATTAAAATATAATTAACTGCGGAAAGCGAGATTCACGAAATGTACAATTGTAGGCGATAATGGAGCAATAAAATATGATTAAATATGGTCAAACGGAAAATGACTTAATACTTCTGTAAGTCGGTTTGAAAACTACACTTAATCTACCATAAGCAGACAATTATTTATCCAGTGCATCGGTAATATTGTTGAAATACGGACAAAGTTCTTAGAATATTTCAACGGAAATGATTCCACGATCTCGTAGTGAATATCAAATGTCCGAATCGTACAGACGAGACGTTCGGAAAGTAAATAGGGCTGCATTTGTATAGGTCGGGAGTCGGGAGATCGCACTGCCAATGACCGGCCAATGCTGGCGTCGAAACCAGCTGAAATCGTAAGTACCGGCCCGACCAACTGATATTTGTAAATTCTATGGTAATCCGACTCTGAGCCTAATCCTACTTTCCATTCAGAGCGGTTGAAATAAATTCTAAAAACAATAGACGGTTATTTGGATGTTGCGCTCATTGGGAACGGGTATAACGGACCCCTGTGTATTACCTACGCATTCGTATCGTCAGCAATCGTATAATAATCGCATGTATAGTTCTAATTTGTTAAATTAATCCCGTTACGTATTTTCGTACGCTCTGTGCGCACGTGTGCGACTGCGAACAATTTGCTAACACGGTTTCGTACTTTCGTCGAGATTCGGAGTTGGTACACCTAACAACTCTTGGCCAAAAGTCCTACGGCTTAATTGGACGATTTCCTACATGGAGATTTGATTTACAGCGTCTCAAAAGTTAGGGCAAACAGGTAGTTAACATTTTGCAAGTATAATGTTTGAAATGTATTGACTTTGTATGTAGTACGCCTGCGAATATATCAAGCGTTATTTAGGGTATGTCGTCTCGGTGGATTTAAAGAGTTTTCTGTCTGTAAAGTTCTTCATAGTTTCTAAATAAAGTTATGTGCTTATTTGCAGACTCAACTTACGCCTACACAGTAATCGATGTTGAATAATTTCGTGGGCGACACACGACATAAAATAAAACACGGCACAAAACAAACAAATCCTTAGCATTCCTAAGAACGTGCAATAAAGTTGAATATTAATCACTAACGCGAGCAAACACGTAGCGCTGGTATAAGATCTGATATACGGCATTACTAGAGTTAGGCAGGCGCTTCATTTGCAATTTGGTTCAGTGATTTCGTTGGAGCTCTCCACTGAGCGAGCTCTGTCCGTGAATTATGCCTATTGTTGTTGTGCCCGTGGCAAAGGATGCATTACTGTACCTTGTTCGTTCATATTCGACGTCCTTTTACAGAAATTGCTTTTAAAACGTCTCTATTCAACATTATTCGGTGTATTAATTTGACTTATGGAGATGGTTTTTTTTTGTATTTATTTTTAGACTAGCTTCTGCTAGCGACTTAGCCAGCAAAAAGTAAAAAAAAATATTCTAAGGCTATTTGGGGCTTGGTTAACGCGCGTGGAATGCTACAAGCCGTCAAGTCTACTACTTGGGCTCGTTCTTTATTGGACGAGGAGCTACATACTGCTCGTCATCCAGCCCCAATTATAGTGACCAGAGATTGAACTGCGACTACAAACACATACGTCCTTAATATATCTCTAAAACTACTTACAAAAAAAATAAAAATAAAAAAAAAAAAAAAATCGCTATAGTAGGCCGAAGTTTTATTCAAAAGATTATTTTTCAATACCTAACAAAACTAACTTTAGTTAGTAAGCGTTTATGAAAAAAAATCTAATACAAAAGAATGAAATTATGAGGTACCTACCTACCTATCATGATTCGACATTGCTATAAAAACGACTAGTTTCTGAAATATAAAAAAAAATAATCACTTATGGGGTAGTTCGATTCCTTCAATTTCTTAACCGTCATTAAATTGATTGAATCTTTAACCATATTTTTAATAAAAGTTAAAAGTTTGGAAACCTTTTTTATAATTTAAATATTTTCGAAACCAAATGATGAATATTTCAAAGTTTACAAAAAACAATCTTTTCTTTATTTCAAAAATAAAATCAGTGTAGCTACTTACAAAATAATACGTAAGCAATATGTCAAGTGGGGATCACATTAACATCCTCAATAAATTAGACGAACAATCAGTTACGTTCGATACATTTTGTTCAGAGGACTTTGTGCGAGACTACTCCAGGGATGACGAACCTTTTACGTCTTTCTTAAGAAGAAGGAGAAGAAGCTTTTTTGTCATATTTTTTTAATGTGTTTTACACAATTTGTACCTAATGTGTCCAATGTAATTGGCATTTTGTCGTTCTGCTTAAATACATAAATAAATTTTGAGGACCAAAAAAAGCCTAACAAGGGCTTTTTCTTGGGTCATGACGTTTTACAATAAGAATTGAGTTACAAAAATAAAATAAAAAATTCTCAAAATTAAATGTGTTTTACAACCTTATATTATAAAAATACAAAAAAAAAATTAAGCATTAAAATTACGTGCGGATCCGGTCCCAATAGTTTTTACTCACATACAAAGCTACGTACACCATTTCTGAGTGCCATAATTATGCTACTTTTTCATCATCATCATCATCATTTCAGCCGACAGACGTCCACTGTTGGACATAGGCCTCCCCTAAGTGTCGCCACAATGATCGATCCTGTGCGTCTCGCATCCATCGGTTTCCCGCAACCCGATGCTACTTTTTATTTCGGATAAATACACGGTTCAGTAAAACATTAAAGATGATTTGAATTCAGAATATATTTATATCAATATTAGACTTCATTTAAATCAAAATCCAAAATGTATTCAGAATGTATGGTAGCGAGTAACCTTTGGCACGCTTGCCAAAGGTTCACAATCCCTGCCGTAGACGAATCGACTTATGATATCACTGAGTGGATCAGTGGGTAAATCGCCTATTGTCGCTGAGGGGAATCCGATTCCCGCCACTTACGGATGTCGACGGATCTCAATCAGAGGTTATATCTTACAACTTGATAAGTACTGACGGCAGATTAGATTTCTGACTTGAGTTCATTTTACGAGTTTTACGTGGCTTTTTATTAAAGGAGTCTCGAATGTAATGGCACATAAATTTGTTTGGATATAAACTGAGTAAAGTAACACTGTAGTAGAAGTAGTGATATTTTATTAATTATTACTTTTAGCATCAGTCACAGCATTAAAATTTGTATTAAACGACGTTGTCAACAAAGAATTCAAGCTATCTATACCCTGCTCTAGTTTTCGACTAACCCATTTCAGCTAGCGTTATTCAAACACAACATCACCCGCAATAAAAGTTGTTCGGGGCCAGCGACACACAAACAATACATCTAAACAGACGCGCCATCAGATCTTGTACACTCGTATCTTGGTTTGCAAAACAAATATTTTCCTAGACGTTTTTGAAGTCGTTACGAACAAGTTAGACGGGCGGTCCACGGGCGAGTGCAATTCGCGCCACTAGACTCGCACTCCGGATTTGTTTGCTCCAACTAGTTAAATGTTGGCCTAAACTTTATTTCGGACGTCGAAGTCTCCGAGATGTTGTACCCTTGTTATTGTTGTTCAAGTATATTTAGAGAGGTTCCGACGAAATGTTAGAAACAACACTCGTCTGGCTTATTCATTATTCATATAAAACTGGTATAGTTCCCATTTGGGGATCGTTTACCTTGTAGTCTTACAATTACTTGAAAGTTGTTTTTTTTTTTTTTAACGATAAATTATGACCTGTCTCTGGAGGCCGAACCACTGGTAACTTTGACCCTGCTCCCAACACCGGCGAAAATATAGGTCTTTTTTTTTCTGAAATGAAGTAAATAAGAATAAATAAACAAAGAACAATAATAATTACAAGCTGGAAAAACATATGAAAGATCTTCGGTAACCAAGTGTTGTGGACGGCGAGATTAACCAATAAGAGGCTTTGTTGTGGCCGGCGAAATCAACCAATAAGAATCCCGCAAATAAAACACGCATTGAAAGCATGCACCAAGTGGCGCCGCTCACTAGGAACTAATGGTTGCGGGAGCAGGTCGCGACAGGTTCCGACAGGTTTGGAGCAAGAAATGGACTCGCCCAAACCGCCACAAAGGAGATTGGTCAAGAAAGGAAAAACCAAGAAAATGATAGTTCGCCCGAACCACTACCTCCACCCAGGAGTTTGGAGTATAAATATAGGCCGAAAACTCAGTTCGACACAGTTCGTCGGATCAAGCCCTCAAGAATGAAGAAGTAAAGTGCAAGCTCTCTAAATGTAAAAGTGCTATGTAAATACTAGTTGTTATATACTCTATTTTCTTATGTTTTACGTTTTATAAAGTTTATGTTTCTAAGTTTGTGTTTCTAAAGTTTGTGATTGTTGTAAAGACTTGTGATTATTGTGAAATCAAGACTGAATAAGTGTAAGGGATAATTAAAAGACCACCAGCGACCTATAATTGAAGTATTTGTTTTATTTGGAACTATATACAGTCCACACCCCACACCAAGGAACAATAACAACTAATTGCATTGCGTCAGTTTCGATAAAGAAGTACCATCTAATGAAATAAAATCGGAAGTATGTGGTATATTAAACGTTTTAATTAAACCCCTTAACCTGACTGAACACAAACTTTGGGCATTATTAAAACTTAAATCCTCAGTTCGTACTCTAAAACGGATAATCTGTGTGAACAAAACCGTACGAGCTCGGCGGAACAAACAAAGCGAACGCAAACATCTCCGAAGGAAAATTGTTAACTGGAGAAAAATAAATTAAAGATCGACAGTAAGCAATAACGGAGCTAAACAATGTGGGAGGAAACCAAGAATTCTGGTTTGGGGTTTCAGAGAGCTCATTCGAAGTAAGGAAATTCTTTAAGAACATTGTTTCTAAATTAAAACAATCTCATAATTGCACATTCTCCAACTTCTTTGATGCAGTGTAGGTACGGTTCGAGGGTGAGAAGGGGGCGGTGGGGAGGGGTGTTTGCCCTGGGTAAGTTTTGAGGCGAAGTTAAGCCGATTAAGTGTCATTTCCGGCGCGGAACTAGCACTGTTCATTAAATATTTCGAGTGACTTAATTGCTGAGGTCGGTCGTCTACCAAGTTTTGATGTGAACAGATTTTTACTATTCTTTGCGCATTTGAATTTTATGTTGCTTTTTTTGGCTATTCTTATGCCTTTTTCACGTGGGTCCTCGGAAAATGGTACTTTGCTATCAGGTACCATGGTAGTCAAAAACTCTGTATTTTAAGACAACTTTTGGAGAGTACTTTTAGGTTGGATTTCAATTTATAGATCCCTACGCGATAAATAAAAACTTATTTATTAGAATCAGGTAGGTAATTTTAATATGATTAGGCCATATTTGGTCCTGTCACATAGTCAACTACTATAATATGTAAAGGTATTTTAGTCAATAGACTTACTAGAAAATCCGCTCTTATCCTTACCACTTTTAAGCATGTAATTTATTGTTTTCCACATTAGTGCGGAAAAGTCCACGAGCTCACCTCCGTCACAAATGATTGTATTTATCGCATCAGACTTGGCGCGAAGTGACCCTCACGAGTCACGCATCATACCCGGTTTAATTATTTGTTCATAATTGTATTGAAAAACGTCGTTAAATAGTCGTGGAAAGTCGCTGCAGCACACTACTCCATAACACCCTCGGCTGTGGTTTAGGTGAATCTCACCTCGGTCGCGATGACAAACTTTCTGCACTTGTGTTAAAATATACTATTTTTCATTATAAGTAAGTCTCTCGGGTATTTTTGTGAGGTAATTTAGATAGTGCTTCTAGATGGCGCTGAACTCAAAAAGTTTATTTAATTTTTTAGTTTATGACAGAATATTAAATGAAGAAAATGGTATTTGCTACAATCGGATCTTGCAGTTTATTGAACTTGATCAAATTATTGCCTTTAAAATCCACCTGATTAGGTCTGTTCATGACGGACTGAAAATTTCACCTTTTTTAATTGTTGGGGTTTAAAATCATAACGGACTAAAAATTTCACCTTTTTTAATTGTTGGGGTTTAAAATCATCAAATAACTTCTCCTGCTCTGGGTGGAGCGACAGCGCATGTCAGACTTCTATTGACTAAAATTCACTATGTTTCTTCAGTTGCGTTCCAGAGCCAAGGTTTCGACCCCGGCACGAAACGCAATGAAGGGACTGAAGTGGGTTTTTAGTCAGTAAAAGTCTGACACTATCTCTCGCTCCACCCAAGATCGAGGGATGTCATTGATTGATTTTCCCACCTAAAAGAAAGGTAACTCTTTCGAATATCCCTGTATCTTACTATAGCCATCACAATTTAAGTTTAAAATATTTCCTGAAGACCACATGAAATAGAGGCATGTATGAAAATAAAACGAATAATAATGATCAAAATAGCTGAAAACTAGTTTACATATTTTAGTTTATTTCCTAGAGTTTGTAAAGTGACGGTAGAAATAGGTTAATGAATGGTTTCAGAAGGTGAAGCGAAATCATTTCTCTGCTACTTTTACGTCATCCCTCTCTATGAGCCTGAAATATTATTGTTATTTATGATCTTTGCCAGTCTATTTATGTCATTTTAGAACTATTTTGATGACAACCACAAGGGGATAGTTTTTGCAAATATTTTGATATATCATTGCTAAGTAATTTCTTAGTTTTGTAACAGCTAACTTCTGCCATCGACTGCAGGGGTGCAGGGTGGCAGGGTTGCTCAAAAAGTTACCACGGGCCTATAAAGCAAAAAGCAACTGAAGGAATAGACCCCACGTCTATTCTTTCAGTTAGTTCAGTGAAAATCTAGCCCCAAAGAGGGCGAATTTTGATGATTCGTCCAAAAAAAAGGATAAAACCACATATAATCCTATTCCAGGATATGGTGGTTTCGAGTGTCGAGTTTCTGGGCACGCCACGATTATGGCGGTAAGTCCCCTCTTTGAGGCGTGGCTGGAAAGACCTCACGGCGTCCTTACCTTCCGCATGACGCAGGTCCTCACCGGACATGGCAAGTTCGGGAGGTTCCTGCATCGGATTCAGGCGGAAGAGACGCCCGGGTGTCGCCACTGTGCGCAACGCCCGGAGGACACGGTGGAGCACACCGTCGAGGTGTGCCCTGCCTGGGCGGAGCATCGCCGTGCCCTCGTGGGGGCGATCGGCGGCGGAGACCTCTCGCGCCGGGCCCTGGTCGAGGCCGTGGTCCGGAGCGAGGAGGAATGGCAGGCGGTCGCCTCCTTCTGCGAAGCAGTAATGCTTGCAAAGGAGGAGGCCGACCGCATCAGGCAACGGCGCCCTCGCCGCCGTCGCCGGGATTCCGATCCCGATTTCCGGCCACCGTAGACGCAGGCTCGCGGACGGCGAGCTATGGGTAGCTCGCTGTCCGGTGGTCCGGTAATGGACCGAGTCTAAGACGTCGACGGCGCGCACTGTTCCCGCGCGCCTCAAGGAGTTGTCAGCAACAGGAGGGACCCAGCTGGGTCGAAGCCTACTGGGGACAGGGTTGTCCGAAAGGGAGCTCGTGCCCCGGTATGAAGGCTAGAAGGAACGGCGCGGGGTTTTTAGTCAGTAAGAGTCTGACACTGTCTCCCGCTCCACCCAAGAGCGGGTTTCGTCAAAGATGATTTTCCCCGTCGAGAAAAAAAAAAAGAGTGTCGAGTTTCAACAAAATCTTTGAGACTTGAAGAGGAACAAACATACACTATTATTTTTGACATTGATTTTATATCGAAGCAAAAAAGCACGAGCTCGAAAGTCAAGAATGCTTATACGCTATTACTTATTGATATCTTAATAACTTAGCGTAGCAATGGAAACATTTAGTTTTTTTATTAGGCTTTACAACGTAAAAAGAAAAACCTCCAACATTATTTTAAGCCATGTCCAAATACAAAGCAAAAAACTTGAACTTATTTCAGCGTTAAACACTCTCGATAAATATTTCCCTCTTTGTGTAAACGCACGGCTACGACGGGGTTCTGCGGGCACAAAGTCCATTACAGTCAATTCGTCTAGACTCGGCACGTGTTGAAACTATTCTCACGGGTAAACGAATTACCTGCTCTATATAAATAAAAGAAACAGTCCGCAGAATAAACCGTATAACAATTAAAGTAAGGAATAAAAACTGTATGTTAACGGCCACGACTGTACTTTGTTTGCATTAGACCTCATTTATTATTTACAGCATCAACCATTTTGTGATATTTCCTTTTATGTTTCCGATAGTGAGGGATTATTTTTGACGATTGCCATTTTGTTTTGGATCGTTTTAAGGGTACGTGTGTGTTTGTAAATCTGGGATTACGGTGCAAGTTATATGGTATATCGGTAAAGCTACGCACGTACGGACAACGCAAATTTTAATTAAAATCGTGTTGTACTTCATGTGAGGCTCGCGGGTCGCTCGCTTGTGTCGCGCCATGTGATTGCGATTGAACAATGTGCGACATTATCCCCTATATTCTAATCCATTTCCGCCACTCGACCCATGGAAATTGACCGTTTTAGCTTGTTACTTAATAACATTATTCCCTTGTGGTAATTACCATTGGCATGTTATGGGTTAAGTCAAGTGCACTGACTTTCGGACGACGAGCAATGGGTAGCTTGCCATCCGGTAGTCCGGTAAAGACCTAGCTCAAGTCGTCACGCGAAGGCACGTAGTGTTCTACGCGCATCTCAAAGGGTCCAGTACGGCTGACATTCCGCTAACGCTACGGGATTTTTTTGGAAGAGATACTGTGGTCCTTATATTACAGACAGGTTTTAGTCAGTAAAAATCTTCTCTTGCTCTACACCAGAGCATGAGAAGTTATTGAATAATTTCACACCTCAAAAAGATTTGAATCAAGTGGAGTGGGGAAAGTATTTTCATAATTTCTTTGCATGAAGGCGATTTTTACAACTACGTGTGACGCACCTAATATAACAAAGATGATCTGTGTATAAAAAAAATACGCAAACACAAAAGCAACCTCCTAAAAAGGATTCAATGACTCAGCAAAGTATGTGGGAAAGAAATTGAGGGTGAACATGAACAAATGTGATATTATGGGGAGAGGAGGGACCCAGACAAAAGTTATATAAATATAAACAAGCCGGCGATACTGTCCGTGAACGCATTACAGACCTTTCTATCCTTGCGGGTCGAATTTCGAAAAATCTTTACTTTGGGAGCGCTAACAGAGGAAATAGTGAAATATATTCCCAACATTAGGCGTTGACTGAATGTACTTATATCTTACTATATTTGGAGACAAGTTTTGAATAACTAGGTATTTATTCAGTACTCAAAAATAGATACATACTCTTTATCGTTCTCTTATTTTTTGTTTGTTGCGTTGTTATCTTTATTTTTATTTGTTTCTTTTTTGTTATTTTTGTTTGGTTTGTTTGTTGTAACTTTATTCTAGTTTGTATTAAGAAAATAGTTAACTGAATCCTTTAAATTAATTATTTAAAGAATCTGCAATCCTTGAAATATTGCCGAAAAGCTGCACAGCAGCTAACTCAATTAATAAAGCCATATTTAGCAAATTCTGTAAATCTGAACTGTGGATGAGACAAAAGCTGCAAAGCGAATTATAATGCGACTTTGATTCAATTACGTCATCTGTACCTTCTTTCTGAGAAATCGTATATATCAGGAAATGAAAAAGGAACAAGGAATAAGTTTTTTGCCCTGTGGTAAAGAAAACAAAAAGAAAAGATGTGCCTCACACAATATTTATAAATGTATCACTAATGATAAATGGTAACACAATATAAACAGCTTAGCAGTGTATAAAATATGTTATAGTAATTTTTGTTAATTAGGCAAAATTAATCTTGACAACTTTGGTCGAAACCAATATTAGATCAAAAGTAGAAATACATTGGGAACACGTGGGCCCCGTACGCCGATCTGGGCGCGTCGGTCACCATAAATAATAAATTTATTTATTACAATTTATGTCAAAATCCTGCATTATGTTTACAATGTTATAGCTGAAGTAAATATGTTTTGATTTGTAAATTTTAGTGACTTTAAAACTATTTCAACTCATCATTGAATATTTTTTCGAAACTTTGCAGTTTAAATAATTTTGACTATGACATAAAATATTTAGTAGCCTTCTTTCCATTCTTTTTTTCTTAAAGGTGCCCTACGATTAGGTACACTCTGTAATCGTAGAGCGCCTTTAGATGGATGATGGGACTATAATTGAGACTTTTACACTTATATACCCGTGTGTGTGTACAAAACGACAATTAAGGATTGTTCAAGGTCACTCAAGTTGTTTAAATTTATGTACAAACGGTGCTCGAGAGGAGATAATTATTTTTATTATTTAAATGGTGAAACTATACTCTAAATATCAATAAAAAAAAATAAACGCTACAATTGCAGCAATACTCTAAAATGTACATGATCCATGCGAACTATTTATATTTAATCCTGTAAGTTTACGCCAAAAGAACTCTTACAAAACAAGACAAAAGCTGGACGCACAATAAATCCTCCCTTTCTGATTACCAGCTAAATTGACCTACAAAGAAAATGATGTGTTGTCCAAACTATACGTGATCCGTGTTAGCCACATATTTATCGATAACAAACCAATTTGCCGACTATTATTGTGTTAGCGACTACGCAGGGTTGCCAAAGTTTGGGAAATTTTTATATGAAAGATTTTTTGGGCTTGCAACTCGGTAGAATTTTTTTCTCTAGTTTATTGGTGTTGTATATGTGACTATCTACAGTTGTCGTAGGGCTATTAAAGAACCTACTTAAAATTTTGCCTGATATGATTTGCATGGGTTCAATGTAATGATTTACTTTTTTTTTTTCTCTCGACGGGGAAAATCATCATTGACGAAACCCGCTCTTGGGTGGAGCGGGAGACAGTGTCAGAGTCTTACTGACTAAAAACCCCACGCCGTTCCTTCTAGCCTTCATACCGGGGCTCTAGTTTCCTTTCGGATAACCCCGACCCCGGTAGGCTTCGACCCAGATGGGGCCCCTCCTGTTGCTGACAACTCCTTGAGGCGCACGGGAACAGTGCGCACCGACGACGCCTTGGCTCGGTCCGGACAGTTACCGGACGATCGGACAGCGAGCTACCCATGGCTCGCCGTCCGCGAGCCCGCGTCTACCGTGGCCGGAAATCGGGATCGGAATCCCGGCGGTGGCGGCGGGGGCGCCGTTGCCTGATGCGGTCTGCCTCCTTCTTTGCTAGTATTACTGCTTCGCAGAAGGAGGCGACCGCCTGCCACTCCTCCTCGCTCCAGACCATGGCCTGAACCAAGGCCCGGCGCGAGAGGTCTCCGCCGCCGATCGCCCCCACGAGATGTAATGATTTACTAGTTGTGATATCTAGTTAATATAATAATTTAGATACCCACAAACTCAATAGTTGCTAGTTATATCTTCTGTAGTTATAATTAACTTCTGAAGATTTCATTTCACTAATAAAATTAAAAGAAAGTTTCTTGCTCAGTCATTTGAGATAATTTTCGTTTATGTATTTATAAAAGTTTCTTGTTTCCTTATCCTTGCTTATTATCATCATCGTTTCAGCCGAAAGACGTCCACTGTTGGACATAAGCCTCCCTCAAGCGTCGCCACAACGACCGATCCTGTGCGTCTCGCATCCACCGCATTTCCGCAACTCTCACCGTTGTTGGTCCACTTTGTGGGAGGCCTTCCAATGCTGCGTTTTCCGGTGCGCGGTCGCCACTCAAGAACCTTTTGGCTCCATCAGACATTGCGGACTCATCTTTCCTATCGTCTCTTTAAACGTTTTTATTAATTTACTATAAATAAAACTTTATAAAATTAAATCATATACAATGGTGGTAGCCAATTTAATATATGCCAAATTGCAGCTATCAAGTACGGCTAGGTAATTGAGGTGAATAAATTTGGAAGTTCCTGGCTTTAGTGAAGTGGGGAGCTGTCAATGTATTTGCGATCGAAAGGCAGAGAATTCGAATTTAATTTAGTTGAAATAGCATCAAGGGACATAATTTGGTAATGTCAGAGAAAATTGCTTTTAGAATGGTAGGTATTTATTGTTATGAGTTCGCAATCTGCCTAACTTTTTTCCATCTATATTTGGGCAGCTCTCCAGTCTAACCAGATGCAACTGAATACCAGTATGTTACTTGGAGCGATTGTCTATCTGACTTCCACAAGCCAGTAACTGGGTATTCCTTGAGAAGACTGGGGCGGCAAGTTTCTGGCTTCTAGTCAGAAGACTAATGATTATCGAAGATGACAACGAGGATCAATAACTTAGCGTGCTTTCCTGGACACAGTAGGTAGAGTCTCCATATGTGATGAACCACGGATCAACCTTGGCAACCATTTCTAACCTTAAAGAGAAGAAGAAATTTATTTGGATCTGTAACAAACACAACAATGAAAACTTCCAAAATACGATCTAAAACAGATCTTCAAAACCAATACTATCGACCATCTTATCTCGATAAAAGTGCTAACATATGACGTCACAAATACGGACACAACGATCGGCGAGGCTCACTTTTTCAATATCCCGTACCTAATGGCCGTCAGATGGCAAGTTGGGCAAAGTGATGCTATCAAAAAGCGATAGGCCGCGGTTTCGAGCGGTTATCGAGCCACTTTGCTCTTCCCTATGACGTGGGTCCGGGGGACCACTCGACATGCTGTACGCGGGTTCACACAATTTGAAATGAATTTAGTGGCCTTACTTGGTTTATTATTTATTTTTTCTGGTGCAGACGGTAAGGTTTCCTACAGAAAAGCACCTGCGAAGTTCCCACTATTTTACCTGCAATACTACATAAAATCGTGCCTATTTTCTCTTAAGGCCTAAGCTGATACAACTCAGCCTAACCCTTGTACCTACACCAAAACTTAGCATAATGCGCCTTATAATATTCTCACTGCAGGCATTCAGGCTTCCTCTCCAGGATCGGCAATAGGTTATAATTCACCACGCGGGCCCAGCATGGATAGATGAATGTCACATGCTTTCGAATCTTTTTTCACCATATTGAATGCAGTGGTGATGAAATAAATTACAAAAAATAATGCGCCTGGTCATCGCTGTTCCTACGTACGGTACGGTGTACTTATGTTAGTATTTCGTCAATTTAGTTTGAATCCCATATATTAGGCGTTAAAAATATCTGCATCAAACGGATGTAACTCTAGACTCCGACTGCGATTGTTACAAGGAGTTACCATGATTTCTGAAAGGTAAAGGACTGAATGACTACTGCTGAGTTTTTTTTAATTAGCTTATTCTGCCCCACTCCTGGGCAAATGCCTTCCACCACTTCTTCCATCTTTCGCGCGCCCGGGCTTCCTCTTGCTAGTTGTGGTGGAATCTGTCACTGCTGAGTTTGAGTTTGTGTCTCATTTCTCATAATAATTTTGTTTATTTGTATGTATTTATATAAGTATTTATTTTTATAATTATGTATTAATTTTGATTTTAATTTTTCTTTTTTGTTTACTTTGAAGTTCGCACCTACCATGTTATGTTTCTGTACCACCCTAAGGTCGACTGGTAGATAATGCCTAAGTTTATGTGCAATAAGCATTAATAAATAAATAAATAAAAATCTGACACTCTTTTTCACTCTACACTAAGCGGCAAACAAAAAGACTCCGGCTGCTACTGGAATTCTGGATGGAAAATCCCAATAACATAATACCCGACCCGGAGTTTGAACCCAAGCTTTCAAGCTTTGCAGTATTGTTCACAAACATTACTTTGATTTTACTATCACGCAATCGAATAATAGGCGATCCGAAAATTACAACAAAATTCTCATTTCCAAACAAATCATAATACAGAAACCGAGCCACGGTGACACTTTTTGTAATAAAGAAAATACTCGTACTAATAAACGTTTAACAAATGAAAATTCCACGTTTTCAACGCAGGTACAATTCGCGCTGTTTTAGTATGCGCGAAAGGCGCGCCACCGAAAAAGTTATAAGGCCAGGATTGTTTGAAAAATATTCTTATAATCTCATTGTTTCTCAGATTAATGTTGTTACACTTCTGTTTATTAACAAAGCGCTTTTAATTTGAGTTAATTGTATTTGCCACGGCACATGATTAGCGGGGTTTGTTTTTCACGCCCTCGCCAGGTACAAATTAAGGGTTTTTTATGCTGTCTGGCATTTTCCGTTAGAATTGTAATTGGTACTCGTATGTTTCATTCAAAAATTTTAGGGAAATAAGATGAGGAAAATAAGGAAAGAAAGAAGTTAATAGCAGTGGTAGCTCAACGGTAACGACCTTGACTTACGAGAGGTGCGTCGTGGGTTCAAACCAAGGCAGGCGCTTTACTTTGAACAATTTATTTCAACACGACTGCTTTTAAAATGGTGAACGAAAACATTGTGAGGAAACCCTCACAATGGTTTCGTATTTCGTATGTACTGTAACAAAAATTCAAAGACATCAACCAACCCCTTTTCTAGAGAAAAGGCTAGAGTACCGGCAGTGGGAAAATTATAAAGCTGATTATGTTAGTAAAAAGAAGATTGACACGAAACGTTTACGTAGAAGAATAAAAAAATCGAGACGATTGTGATTTTTGGTATAAATTAGTTGAAGAAATTAATCTATCTATGTTGAGATTGACTTCCAATATAATTGAATGCAGCAGAATACCAGTATTGACTTGGAGTCATTACATATCTGACCTTTACAACCCTGTAATTACGTGACAAGATAAAACACGCAAAAATATTACTACTAGAATTTAATAAATTAAGTAACGATGTTAAACATTCAAAAAGTGCCATTCATTGACACCCCGGAACATAAAATTAATTCTTACCATAAACTGTACTAACCGAATTCCTTTTCAATTTATCATCGACAGCCAGATCAGCGCCTCTAAAATGTAACGATACCGCCGGATAATACAATTTTCCCGTTTCTTTTGCATAACGGAGTAGCAGCATTTTAGACGTCCGTTTGAATTGTTATTCAGTCGACGGAGTCGTACAAGCGCACGCTCCGGGGCTTATCGTCGGCCCCCAGCCGTTGTAAATTAAATAAATATACACCTAATGAGCGGAAATACAATGCATGACTAAGCTGAATAATTGCTTCATCTTCCTATTCGTGAATTTTCTCCAGCACGACGACTAACTCTGTCAAAGTCTGACTATATATAAAAATATGTAAATTTATTCGAAGTAACATCCTCGCATTTTCATTTTTAAAGTTCGAATCTAGAATGTTCGCGGAAGCTATGCTATTATTTATTAGTTTCCGTCAGCTTGACTGCAGTAATTTTATTCAAAATAGAGAGAAAATAAAAAATAATGGGTTTATAGTCACCCCCTGGGTAGGAAGGAAGTTATGATTGAGGGTGAGTTTATGCGATTGGATTAGTTGTAGGCTTTTAGACGTATTGCAAGGGCTTCTTCGTCTTATTTTACGCCTCGTTTTATTTATGTTTTAGATACAGAAATCTAGTGGTGCGTAGGGACTATTTGGAGAGATGCGAAGCAATGTGTTCTAAATATATTTATTCTTCGTTAGATAAATAAGAATTTTCTAGAAATAAAACCTGTAGATAACCCTAAACGTATGTTTTCAGTAGATAATATTTTACGATTCTGACTAATTGAACCTAAGCATTAAGTCCACCTTTGTACGTTTTTTATTGCATGAAGATTGAATAAATAAACCTCCTATTAGATATACAAATAACGCTGTATTAAAAAAAAAATGCACTGAATGCAGAATAAAACAGCTTTCTGTAGGTGAAAAAAATTTAGTAATCGGACCAGTACTTTCAGAGATTACCTCCTACGCACAAAAAAAAACACACTTTACCTCTTTATTATATTAGTGTAGATTATTAGCGTTTTTTTTTTTAGAAATGCTTACGACGAATTAGAATTGTTAAATATTATCTACTGAAAACATACTTCAGTAGATAATATTTAACAATTCTGACTAATTGAACCTAAGCATCAAGTCCACCTTTGTACGTTTTTTGTTGCATGAAGATTAAATAAATAAACCTCCTATTAGATATACAAATAACGCTGTATATAAAAATGCACTGTAGGAACCTGTCTATCAATAAATCCTTGTAGATACCCGCACAACATAAACATATGCGGAACAAAAGCACACTAAAGAAAACTAAAGTAAAAATCTATTCACTGTTAAAATCGATACCGCTATCAAAATGCACCGAGCGCCATTTCAAAGGCCGTCCGCCCGACCGCCTCAAAGGATGTTCCGCGGAACAAGCTGTACGTTCCCACTCAGATCAATGTACAAGGGTATGGAAGCTCCTCTTTCCTACAATCATGAGCTCTTGGCACACAACATATCCTTTTTTATCCCTCTGTGAGGACGTTTACCGGGTATTTTTTTCCAGACCCGATTGTTTTTTAGTTTTCGAATTTGGTATTGCCGAGATCATCATTTGTTTCTTGTTTTTCGAATTTGGAACTGCAAAAGTCATCAGTGTCTTTTTTGGGGTGTAAATTCGAAGATAGTATGTAACGCGTCTCGCTTGAAATATAGATCTAGATTGTTAAATGTGTGAAGGCATCTTAACTTTCACGGTAACCCTCTGTGTCGCTATAATTGTCTGTATCCTTTATTGAAGATCCAAAATAAATAGACACCGACCTTATCAAGTTTAAATTTTCACTTACTCAATTTACAAAATAATGTATCACTCATCATTTATCAGGTATTCTCGCTTTAATATTACTCCGAATTTTTCTTACAGAAAGAATTTTACTGATGCAATCAGGATCTTAATTCAAAAAGTGTGTATGTACTTACTGCTAGACATAGAACTTCCATTATATTCAAGAAAAATATTGTTGCTATTTGAACATTAAATTTTATCATTTTGATGTCTTATAAAAACAAAACAACATTGTTTTATATGAACGATGTCACGATTTGATTTTATCTGCTGTATCTATGAGGAAAACGGTCGTCAAAAAAGTAAACATTGATGGACGTGTCAAACAAAAATATGTAGAGCTTTGAATTGGAGAGACACAGGCAATTGTTTGAAATGAAATCATTGTAATAAACTCTACGAATAATTTTTCAACATTTTGGTTTAACAAAAAATATACTTGATCGAGGCAAGGTAAAACAAGTAGAGAAGAATCCATAAAATAATATATATTTTTAAACGTTCATGCTCGTATGCTGAAATAAAATTTAAATCTTTCTTCTTTCAATGTTGTATTTGATCAAGGCTTTGGTATTAATTCTTATCGCCTACTTAATACTGGAATACTTTGAGATACCAATAAGTTACTCGAAGTATTCCTAGTAGGATATGATAGTTTGACCAATTGGCAACAATATTAAGAACTAGCTTTTGCGCGCAGCTACGCCTGCGTACATGAAATTTAGCATTATGTCACTCAAGAATAAAGCAGCTTTCTATCGGTGAAAAAAAAATAGTATTCGGACCAGTACTTTCATAGATTACCTCTCACGGCCCATTCACGACCTTAGCGCGGCGAGCGGCAGCGGCGTGCGGGGCGGCGAGCGTTAAAAACAAATGTATGAAAATGTTTGAAGCACGCCACGAGTCGCCGCTCATACCGAAAATGCGCGCGGTTTTGTCAGAGAGAATAACTGCAGCGGCGCGCGGTGCGGCGAGCGGCGAGATCAAAAGTACAAGCGAATGAGCACGACGCCACGAAACAGAGCGGCGCGTTTGGCGGCGTGGATAGCGGTGTAGGTGTGACGGACTCGGCGGCGAACTCGTATACCTACAAAAAATTTTTGACGATTTTGTGGCGGTAATAGTACCGAGGCGCTTATTACTGAAATTTTAAATCGACCCCCTATATGGATGTCAAAACATCCCCAACATAAATATAAAAACGTTATAAAAAGGCTGTGGGAAGAAATAAAACAATGTTTTCCGGAATATGATGGTAAGTTTAATTTAAATTGATAACATAATAACGTAGTATCAGCTACCATAATTATATTATCTGTACACAGAAGGGATAATTTTGATAACGCCATGATTTTGAGCACGTCCCGACTACCTAAATACGTCCACCTCGGCCGCTGCCGCTCGCCGCTACTGAGGGTACGTGGCGTGTAAAACGCACCGCCTGCCGCCGCCGCGCCGCCTGCCGCGCCGCGCGCCGCTAAGACCGAAGTCGTGAACGGGCCGTTACACACAAAAAAAAAACAAAAAACACACTTTACCTCTTTGTGTAGATTATTAGTGTTTTTATTAGAAATGCTTACGACGACATTACATGTACACATACAGTATCACGTGTTGCCGAGAATACGTCAAGTTACCAGTAACTTTATATTATTTAGCTTTATGCACGTTTTAAATTCTAACTATAATCCGATAAATGTTAAACTATAGTCATACGCATCTACCTACGCCTTTATAAATATTCCTTTCATAAACTTTCGCTTCATAATATCGTCTGTTATTAAGAATCTTCTCAAGCCAATTTACCGCATTTTTTCTTTACCCTCAAAAGGACAACCGCAAAAAATAAAAATATACAGAAAAAGCTTAATAAAATAAACCGTTAAAGAAAAGATGATATTTGATCACATTAATCGAACATTCAAAGTATTTGTCTTTTGGCTCTGAACCCGTCCCACTTGCGAAGGGAGAGCGTTCGAGAATTTCAATTTAGGAGAAGAATGTGCCGACATAACGTGTGGCCCGAGATATTTTGATAGGACATGTTCTCCGTGAATAAATTTCTTTCCTCATATTAAAAGTTTTTAAGCGGTTTTATTTATTATCAATTTGTGGCCGACTATGTAATAGTTGGACGCGAAATTGATTTTTCACCAACAGAATGTTTTAATTTTTTTTAATATGCAGCTTTCATATATAAATTCTGAAATGGGATATTAAAAATGCTTCAAAGTAATTTGTCTCGTTGTTTTTTTAATTATTATTCGGAGAACCGTTTTTAATTAAAATGCCATTTAATTTGTATCTACTTCAAAAGACAATTTTTTTTTAGATGCTTTTTTAATAGTGTATGTCATTTAGTACTTATTCCACTTTATGAAAAATACAACGTGGTTACGAGGTTCACAAATTACTATAAGAAACAAAGTACTATAGATACCCGGTCGGAATTTTCAATTTGATCGTGGAATGCGACCACAAGTAAAGAACAAAACGTTGAAATCTGCATGTACTGTAGAGAACGCACGCCGCGCCTGCCTCCTACTGCGTTAGTTCTCGATTTATTGTATCAATTTCGTATAAAGCCAGTAGGTGAAATAAGCGCGAAGAAATATGTGCTAGCTCGCGCTTCTCACCTCCACGCTACTGCAATAGAAAATAAGATAGAATTTAAAAAGGATACCGATTTTACTAGGATCTTTCAAAGATTCCTTGCTTCTGAGATAAATTAAGTAGAATTAACTCTACAAAGAATTTTTAAACAATTTGTATCTAGAGTCATGAAGTAAGTACTGATATTTGAAATACCTTGTCAAACTAGACTATTTCTGTTATGCTGGAAATGCCTTTAAATGGCATCTTGTTCAAAGAACAGAAATGATGAGTAGGTACAGAAATAGAAACGGCAGCGTTTGTGTACTTGCTTTTTGATAAGTCATTACTGTTTCTTACAATAAAAGGAGAAAAATAAAATATGTACCAATGTAAGAATAATGAACCCGAGAGATCTGCCAAATAAGTATAGATGTTCTAATACATTTTTAAAAAGTAGACTAAGACTTATTATAATAAATTTTAATTGTTAGTTTATTGGAATTCGTTATAATATTATTTTATGGTGGGCAAAAGTCCTTCAATGACAACCCCCGCTCTTGAGCGGAGCGGGAGATAGTGTCAGACTTTTACTGACTAAAAACCCACCCCGTTCCTTTTAGCCTTCATACCGGGGCTCGAGCTCCCTTTCGGATAACCCTGGCCCCAGTAGGCTTCGATCCAGCTGGACCCCTCCTATTGCTGACAACTCCTTGAGGCGCGCGGGAACAGTGCGCGCCTTCGACGTCTTGAACTCGGTCTGGACAGTTACCAGACGGTCGGACAGCGAGCTACCCATGGCTCGCCGTCCGCAAGCCCGCGTCTACGGTGACCGAAAATCGGGATCGGAATCCCGGCGGCGGCGGCGAGAGCGCCGTTGCCTGATGCGGTCGGCCTCCTCCTTTGCTAGCATTACTGCTTCGCAGAAGGAGACAACCGCCTGCCACACCTCTTCGCTGTTATAATCATTTGACTTTGTTAATTATTTTGTCACATAACATACTATAATGTAGTCACAATAACAAGAACGAATGGCAAACGTATGATTTTTAGAATATAATACCAGTTAATGGCAAAACATGTAAGGTCGCAATTGCAAGGTAAGTAGTATGTCATACAGCAAATATTCTAATTCTTAAGATTAATGAAAAATTAGGTAAAAATTGCTTATCGTAGTAAGCAATTTTTACCTAATTTTTTACACTACTGTATCTTTTATCGAAAAGATACAGCAATGTTAATAAGCTGGCTTCTTCTTAGAAAAGCTATAACCTGGATGAAGAGACGCTATCATGAAAAAGTAAATCACAATATAAGAAAAATAATACAGCGAAAAATTTAAAAATAAACTAAAGTAATAGAGTAAAAGATAAGTCTGTTTTCATAAGCCATATCAAATTCATTACGACAATAAAGTCCCAAATGTATTTACGAGGGATCACGTCATGAATAAATTTTGTCAACAGAAAGTTTGATTTGCGTGAAATAGCTACGGTAACTTAGACAATGCTTCAAAAACCGATATTTTAACTTGTTTAAAATTACGTGAGATTACGCTTGTATTTCTCAAATATGTATATAGGTATGTGTCTACTTAGTGACTTTTATTTCATGATAATCTATGCTTCTATTCTAATTTTGTAAAGATGAAAGATTTTGTATTTTTATACTTTTGTTTGTAATGCAAAAACTTAAAAACTGACTAAAAAAAAAAACATTATACTTAACATTATATATAACCGGACTTATTTCAAAAATTATTTTACCAGTAAAATGTTACTTTATCAAAAAGTGACATAAGTTATATATTTTCTACTTTCACGCCGAAGCAAAGCGAAGCCATTGGCAGAACCTCGACTTTTATATTAAAAGGTAGTTATGAACATGATTGAATAAAAACCATTTTAACTATTTAAATAAACTTGTCTTTATTTTTGGAGTGCGAAGGAGTGACTAACTTGTAAAGATTACGAAGATCTCGTGTTCTATTCCAAAACAAAAAAAAAAATATTACTTACATTATGTTTGAACTAATAACACTATTTACAGCTACGGTTTATGACAATAGAAAAATTATTCGATGCACTCAGGCACCTAATGTAAGATTTAACTTGTGTTTAGAGTGCCAGCATCCTTGCCTATCATTTGAACATACGTAGCATTATTCATAAGACGAGCACAATAAACAAGGTTTACTTGTGAGCCAAGTTTTATCCATATTTGTTGAGCCATTTGGGTGTGGATGAATAACAAACACATGTTTTACATACATAAAAATTTCGTCTTTATAATATAATGTGATGGGATTCGATGGATTGTGAATTAGTGTCGGATTGCTAGTTGTAAATTATTTGTAGGATCCAAAACCTACCTAAAAAAATAGTCCAAAACTAAGATTTGAAATAGGTCAAATTTTGAATGAAAACACACATCTATCACATTTGGTTTCGAAGCACAACTGCTCGATAATTGTGATATATTGGCAGTTTGCACCAACAACACAATGCAACCAGAAAATATATAGCGTCCTGCAGAAATATTCGAAAGTCATCTATCGTTTTTATGAGTTTTGTTTCGATCTAGTTTTGGTTTCGGGGGTGATGGTGAGATATATAGTTTTTATCACGTGAAGAGCTTTTTGGCAGAGACTTTTGATCTAACCATTTGAGAAGCGTTCGCGAATAAAAGCTTCCTAACTTTGAATGCCATGAATTGTTGTTTATATACATAGTGCAGTGTTACCCTCTATGCTCGAAACTAAAAAATGTGGAATTGTTTATTGCAAAACCAAAAATTATTTTGAATGTAAAACTTATTTTTCGAATACTTAAAAAATAAAGCGTCTAAAAAGACAAGAATTCCGCCTATCTACCACTATTGTACATGAAGTTTAAATAAATGAATAAAAATTGAAGAGTCTTGAGAGTAGTATGCCTGGTGTAAGCCTTTGTTCAAGGATCCCAGGGTTTACTTTAATCCATGGCCCCAGCAGGCTTCAACACTGCTGGGCCCCTACGGTTTTGCTGACATCTCCTTGTGGCGCGCGTGTAATACTACGCGGCGGTGACGCCTCAGGCTCGGTTCAGACAGTTACCGTTGCTCGCCGTTGGCAAGCCCACGCTTACGGTGGTTAGAATTCGGGATACCGGCCGGCTGGGGTGTGAGGAAGTCCATTCCCTCAGGAGTGCAGCCGTCCGGCTGTCCAGTAACCGTCCGGATCGAGTCCAAGTGTACGATGGCGCATAGTGTTCCATGCGCGCCTCTCGGAGATGTAGCAGCAAACCGAAGAGCCCATCAGGGCCGAAGCCTATTGTGGTCATGGCTTCACTTCTGAAAGGAAAATCCGGCCCTGGAATGAAAAGCAACGAAGGAACTAGGAATCGATTTTTAGTCTTTAAAAGTCTGACACGTAAATTAATAATTAGCCTAAATTAATAATTAGCGTTGACTGTAAAAAACATGAATGGTTTTTTTTTATGCAATACAAATAAAATACCTACTACAAATAAAAAAATACTCTGTAACAAAAAAACTTAGTGATCACACGAAGTTCCGGTAGTGATTGGAAAATAATCTCGTACTCGTAGCTTAAAAAAATATAGTAACTGAATCCCGTGGTTGACACAACAACATGTTTTTCTTTAATTTTTCGCAACGTGTGATACCGTCTGCTGAAAAAAAAACTACCTATATTTTACTATAACAAGTCATGGCTTACTGTCCACACGAGCCTCAAAAAAATGCTGCCACAAAAAAAAACGCTAGTAGCGGCCACAAAAAAAAGCTAGAAGCAAAAAACCTAAAGCGCGCGACGGCTTGTGGCCGGAGAAGCTTGACGGCTTTAAGCGTTTTTTGTGGCGGCACCGCTGCACACAAGCCACAAAAAAGGCCGCCTCAAAAAAAAGCTTGGAGCGGCGGTTTTTTGAGGCCCATGTGCGGGGACACTTAATGTGCAAAAAATTATGAAAAAAATATACATATCTAGTTTATTATTATAACAGAAACAAAACGAAAGCTGCTAACGCCACAACTTTCAGTGGGAATGACCTGCAGGCCTAGCCAAGTTACGACCGTTTCGTTTCGATTCTCTTTCGTCGATCGCCTCGAGTGGCTCGCCTCCTATTTCTTTGTTCTGACCACGTGACTATGCGTTGAGATGACGTCAGAACAAAGGAATCGGAGGCTGACTCGAGGCGATCGACGAAAGAGAATCGAAACGAAATGATTTTAACATGGCTAAGGGAGATGATATATCAACCATGAAGTTACGAGTAATTAAATAGTACCTAAACCCATATTTTGACAGTAGTATTTGAGTACTATTATGTGTAGGTGAGCCAACTGTCAACAATCGGGCATAAATCCAGACTCCGGACTGCTGCGAAATAGTTCAAAAGAGTGACCCTGGGGTGCAAAATGCAACTGAAGGAACATAAGCACGTTTTGAGTCAGTAAAAGTCTGACTCAAGCTATCGCTCTTTTTTAATCAGGAGTCATTTGAAGCTTTCCTGCCAAAAAGCGAACTGGCATAAACCTGCCACAAATCCAGATTACAGATTTTCGAATACTTAGGACTTCGTGACTTCGTCAAAAAGCCCCTACAGAAAAAAAAGCCTGTGCGATAAGAAATTTAAAAGGAGCAAGAAAGATGTCTCCTATCAATATGCCCAATCGACGTAAGGGTCGTTTTAGTTTTACGGCGTCACAACATATCCAAACAGTTAATAAAAATCGTAGCCGGTCTTATGGCCCCCCCGTGCGTGACCCAATCGCCTCACACATAACATTTTTACAACGCATAAATTCCCTACTCATATTTCCCAGTTTAGTTACATTATAAAAATAACATGTAGTAAAATATTACTAGGATTAACCCCCAGCCTCGCTCGGTATAAGTGTCAATAGAGACTTTTCATAGCGAATTTACAATGTAGTTTGCAATGAAACCTGCGCGGTTCTGTGCGGTTTTTTTCATGGAGTGTAATACAGTGCTACTAAACTCGTCCTGCAATAACATAATATACAATGAGATATTATTATTAAATTTAAGATTCATTTATACTATTCAATATAATATAAAGAGAAAATATTTGTATATTCCTATGTTTGTTGTTTTATTTGTCTATAATATTTAAAAGGTTATAGTTTGTGAGTATGTTTGTTATTTCTTCACTCTTGAACGGCTTGACGGATTTAAATGAAATTTGGCACACGGTTAGACCATGTCTCGCAAAAGCACTTGAAATACTTTTTGTCTTAGGAAGTATATTTCTTGGAGGCAATTTTCCACTTTCACGCAGGCCAAACTGCTGGCAACAGCTTGTAATGAATAAACTCAAAAACTACTAGACCTATATTAAAAATGATTGAGATGAAATTGACAGGTTTAAAAGAGTGTCCATAGAGTTTCTTGCACGTTCTTCTCCATAGAGATCTACGCTTTGAAACGTGCAATTTAGTTTCACTTTTCTTGGAATGACTGACATTTGACGATTCAAAAGTGCCTGCAAGTGGTCTATTTGAAATGAATGTTTTTTTTATTTTAACCAGTAGAACGCTACTTTATCACTAAGTGATTTTCAACTTTCATACGGGTAAATCTGCTGACAGAAGCTAGTCTTGAGTATTCAAAATTAACGTTTATTTGATTTGAATGCGTTTCATGAAAAATAATTCGATTTTTTTTTCTATCTGCACTATTTTACGTAAAATGGGCTATTCTATTTTTCGTTGGGTTGAGTTTGGTTTTATAGCTCAATTTGTCTTCACATGCATCAAAGGACTGTTCTAACGGTTCTCAAAAATGATTTATGATTTTGTAACTGTTCGCGACCTTTCTCTGTTTTATCATCGTGAGTATTTTTGAGTAGCTTGTCTCTTTAGGAATGGATATTGTTATGGATAACGAAAAGTACAATGCCAACAAAAACATAACTTGTAAAAAAATCAAGGCTCGCAAATCAGTTCTTCTATCGTAAAAAGTTGTAAGATTCATGTATTACGAAGTCAGTTAATTTATTCAGTCTCTACTTGAGGGAACTTTTGCAACGTCTTATTATTGACCATATTAATATTACAAATCTTTTATGTTTCAATTAAATATAATGACTAGGCAATCGTATTATGTATATTAAATTAGATTGTTTAGTCCGATTCATCAGGCAAGTTTTATACACAACGAAGTTCGAAAATGGCCTGGACTGTTTCGAGAAAAGGATTTTACGGCCTTTCACTTTTTTGCTCGCCTTGGTAGTTCTGCCGTGCCCCTTAATAGCTTAAATAATTATGGAAAGTGGTATTGATTTTTGTCTTATTATTTTAGACATAGACACTGTCTATATCGTGTCGATATATTGTAGCCAATTAGATTAATTAGTCATTTTATTAATAGACTAGGTTGATAATAAAACGGTGCAGCTCAACGAGCGGCCGGAATGATTTTCAGCAGAATGATGCTTCTGGACAGTTTTATAGGATAGAAAAAAACTTGGCTCACCCTTCGATAGGTTTGAAGCAAATGACGGGAAGAGAGGGAATGAAGCCCCCGTCATCTCCTTCATGTAAGGTTCTCTTAAGCCAGTGGTTCCCAAACTTATTTTGTCTACTGCCTACTTTGAGAATAAATATTTTTTAGCGCCCCCATTTTTTCACCTATTTAAAAACCACTATAACTTCAAATTAAATTAATTAATTATTGTGACCTAGATATGTATATTATGTATATTAACGGGTCTTTCTGGGTCTCTTCCCGCCCCCCTTGAGACCTGCAGCGCCCACAAGGGGGCGTTATCGCCCACTTTGGGAAAGACTGTCTGAAGCTCTGCAGATAAAAATAGAAACCCCGCATAGTGGAGCTGTGTGAGTTTACCTTACTTATGACCATGTATATCGACTAACGACCGTTGTCAGTACATTATCAGTTGATAGAAAATAATTTTACATTTTGCCATAGCTAAACTACCTAGCCCAGATATAAAGATGTCTCTCAAAAGACTGGTCTGTTGGTCTAGTAGTTAGTGGCCCTGACTGCTATGCCGGAGGTCTTGGGTTCGATTCCCACCCAGGACAAATGTTTGTGTGATGAGCATGATCTTTTGTTCTGTGTCTGGGTGTAATTTATCTATAATATGTATACATTTAGAAATATCTAAGTATGTGTATCAGTTGTCTAGTTCTCATAACACAAGCTCTGCTTAGCTTGGGACTAGACGGCGTTGTGTGATAGTAGTGGAATATTATTATATTAAAAGAGACAAATATCTGTGCTAGGTAGTTAAGCGTTATAGATCCGATTCATTTGCCTAGCTGTTTGATTAAATGACTGAATATCAGTCGTGCGGCTAGTTGAACGGCACCGTTTAGTAAAAAGGCGCTTTTAACTAAATGGCGAAATAAGGTTGTTTATTGCGACATTGACATTTTTTTTAACTCTTCTTTTGCAGGTATGCTGGAAGAGATTGGTATAGAAATAAGAATCATCTCTAATTTTTTCATTTATTTCTCGTCATTTAGTGTACGAGTACCACGGAGTACTCGTGAATAGATAAATTAATAAATACGATCAATCAGAAAACAGAATTCTATAATTCAAAAGCTGTCAACCATTCAATCAGTCAAATTCAATCCAAAAATAAAACATTCTACCCATAATTACCTTAAAATTTTCCCCGTAATCACAGCTGATTATAAAAGCGATCAAACAAGAAAGTTTCGCTACAATAAATAAACAAAGCTCCGGGGGTGGTTCGCCGTAGATAAAACCCTTATGGGCGTCGACGACAAGTGATGACGGTCACGTTTTTAATCACCCCGGTCTCATCCGTGACGCGTCGACCAGAGTTTGGTGTGTACTTGTACTTCAGTTGCCTTGTTCATTAAAGAGCCTTGGCGTGCCTATTTCCGCTACGGACTGCCTTAAGGGATGTTTTCTGTTACGATGGGAACTATTTTACTTTATCGTCGAAAAAAAATCTAAGCTTGTAGTATCAATTGCAAAAATGAAGTAACTAGTCTACCTACGTCGGTATGACTCAACGCAAGCGCATTAATCTCCCCTGCCGCTCGATCGCCGCTCCCCTTGGCTATTGTACTATCGCTTGCCTCGCATAGACTTCGTAATATTTAGAACTGAACGTTTTAATTAAATATTTTTATTTTTGTATGAAAATCTGATGAACTAAAGTATGATACATTTTTAAAAGAACAAAAATTGTTGTATATAAGATGTTAGTAACATAGTCCTGAGAGGTTGCCAGTATTTTAAAAATAATTCTGTATATTCCTAATAAATAGTTTCGATATTATCTGTGTTATTAAAAAAATATCATGTTATTTGAGTTTTGTAAATTAATTTTCAAAGTGTAACTTGGTTCTAACACCGTTGGTTTATTTCATAAGAGTTTGTTTAGTGACAAAAAAAGATTGGGTTTTATAACAACACTAGAAAAAACACTGTGGTTTCACCAACGTATTTGGTTACTGCTCCAGTTCCAGTGATGTTATATAGTCGATACTATGTGTCATGGCTATCTCATACAGGAGGATATTTTTTAATCCGCCTAGTAGCTTCAGAGATAAGCCAGGAGTGAAAACAAAACAAAAAGAAACTTGCCCTCCTAAACTTCGGCTTATTAATCTTCTGTATATATAAAAACAAATTCCTGACTCACTCACCGACTCATCCACGCCAAAAAAAACCTTGGACCTAAAAATATGATATTTTGCATAGGGATATCTTTTATAATGTATAAAAATAATATGAAGGGATTTTCCAAAATTCACCCCTAAAGGAAACAAACGGGTGTCCATGGAGTTTCTTGCACGTTCTTCTTCATAGAGATCTACGCTTTGGAACGTGCTATTTAGCTTCATTTGTTTGACTGACCGACATTTTGACAATTCAAAAGTGCTTATTGCGGGTATATTTTAAATAAACGTTTTTGATTTCTGAAAAAATTAGAGAAACCTACTTTGACGCTGGTAAAGTCGCTGGCAGGAGCTACTGTAGTACATTAGAAGTTGGCCCCATGCTAGTTGGGAAAAGGATAAGGAGATAACGATGAACATGGATATAACCAAAATGGCTAAACAGTTTTTGCATCTTAATAGTGGCAAATACATGCAAAAAGACTAGTTCGTTCCAACAAAGTTTGCCATAGCAATTTCCTTTAGGACTGCACATTGGTAACCTTTTAAAAGTGTATTATACAAATTGTATATTTCATTGCTTACCTATATATCTCGTAATATTTTTGACTTAGGTCCTTTGAATAAGTCGTTGGCCGATTAAGATATCTATTATTGATTAAAATTAGAACCCATATCTAGCCTAAATATATATAACAAATGTATATTTCTTAATATTAATATAACACTAACTTCCTATAAATCTAGTCTCTTTAGAATGAATAAATCTATAAATTGTATAAGTATCTACGTACCGCCGTTATGTAGTGCAATAATAATATTTGACCAATATATGATTTTGACTAAAATAAAAGAGAAATAAAATTTTAACAATTAGCAAATGATGGTCGATGGTTAGGTAAAAAATAAAAAAAAAACGGAAAACTTTAGGCGTGTGAGAAAATATAGTATCTACATACATACACGCTTTAGTATATTATGTTGTCTTTTATATAGCTACATATTTTTTATTTACAATACACTGGCGGTCTTGGCCATATCAGCGATAATACCACCAAAATACCCGTAGATTTAAGTGTATGTAAAATTTATGTTGCTATTTTGGTGTCACAATAAAGTTTATTTGATTTTTTAAGTATTATTTGTCTAAATTGGATTTTGAGGTTCCATGTTTTTATAACCCCTTAATCCAATCGATATATCCTTAACCTTATTTAATTTCAAACAGCAAACTAGCATAGGTTTACAAAACTATTTCGGTACCCGCGTCCTTTATCCTCTGGTCACCTTTGTCAACACCCTCGGTGGCCTATTTTTAGTCGACACAGGACAGATATTTTATATATTTACTTTTTATTGTGTATAGGACATTTTGTGGCCACAGTATTTGTCGTTTACTTATATCCTTCGTTCCGAACGGAAATCACGAACTGGAAAATAGAAACTATAACTATTTGTTCAGTATTTATTGAACAAGCGACTAATATTATTTTGGTTTTGTTTATTTGCGAACGATCAAATAGAGTTTTGTGAGGTATCAAGTAAACAATTGATTTTATTTTGATTACTTTTACGTTTCGTAGCAACGTAGCAGCTCGTAGAGCGTTCGTAGCACACTCGTAGCACACTAGTAGTTACAAAAAATAATACGATAAATTTTACTGTAATATGAATTGGAAGGCGATATTAAAAGTAAACAGTTTTCCAAAAATAATATGTCTGTTAAATTCACGGATAAACTCGAATACAACTATGGAAAGTTAACATAAATTGCACTCGTAAGCGAAATTCCCTCACGAAGAAACAAAAGCAATATTATCGGAGAAAATATTTGTTTGCTCAATAACTTAGTATAAAATCCAGTGCAGCTTAGCTAGCCTTCAGCTGGCAATAGGAAAACATGATGCTATAATGTGGTGGCTACGATCGGGCTCATCTGTTGCAGGAGCGATAATCGTTCGGCTAAATGAGTTCGAGACTTGAAACTGTGCCCACGGAACATTATTATGGAGTATAGACAATGGAACTTGGAAATTATTGTCACATATACGGGACTACTGGAAAATATTTTTATAATTGAAGCCGAAATAATTAGACATTTGAATCTGTTGATTTGCGTTTTTAACGGATTTTGAATACCTTTGTTTTGGCTGATAATATAATCAGTCTTGTAAAGTTCCCATTGGATACTTCCGGCCTCCTTTTTTTAGGTCGTAATCCACTACGTGCATTGGTAGACCTCACATATCTTCGAATTTTTGCTTCTGGGACATGCCGGTTTCCTCACGATATTTTCCTTCACCGTTTTGAGAGTACTGATGATGGAATTAAATACTCAAAAAAAATGCACCTGGCTGATTTTGAATCCACAACTCGTAACCCCGGGCCGTCACCACTGAGCCACTACTTTCAATGATTATCTTAACACACGTATAAATTGAAATCCATAAAAAACAACCTGACATTTGTTTTTTATTGTTGAATTTTCTAACTTTACATATAAATTAAAAATTATTTGGTTAGGATCACATTTATTGAAAATTTCGGAGCACCTGATTTTATCATCTTTAATTATTTATTGTACACACAAAAAAACTTAACTTTAATACATTGATCTAGATAATTTACGTACAAAGGCGAGTTTAACTCAACAATGAGTTCATTCAAGATATTGTTTAGTTTATAGCTCAATATACGATTCGTGATATCGTGGTTGCCATGTGATTACAAAGCGTTGTTAACCCTCCAGATACCGTCAATTAGAAACACAATGGTAAGACAATAGATGCGCGGCCACCGGTGGTCGCTTGGGGATTCATGAATTAAAGTGACTGTCAGAGACGAATTTATTCTGTTGAGGTTTTTTGCGCCAAAAATATAGCAGTCTAGTGTGTCTCACTTTTTTATTATGATATTTATTGTGTTTTGAGTACAATATTAACTGGTATGCACTGTCCCTAAATAATATCTTTATATACTGTTATATGGAAATATTGTAAGAATAATCAATTTTATTAAAGAGTGGAGTTTCTTTCCGTTTTTTCTCCATGAGAAGTGACCAATTTGGAACCGTGCAATATAGCTTCTGACGTAATAAGTCATGAAGGCTATGTGAAATTAAAACAATTTTTTTTTAGTTTTAAAACTACAAAAAAAAAAAATTATGTTCACAATACAGGTTGAAATAATTTATTTTACTTCTTTGTTACAACTTCCGTGACGAAATAAGATTGGAATTCCTCCACGCCCTCCATGTTCAGTATTGTTCCGAGTATGTTCGCTCAATCTCGATATGAACTGCGGGCAATTTCTCAAGCTACTGTTCTGTCAGTCGTGACGCGACGCGGAGTCAAGAGGCTAATAAATATAATCTCCCCTTTCTCCAATTTTATACAAAAACAGTCTCATCCGCAATCTGCATGTTTATGAGCGAATATTCTATAAACAAGTCGGAAGCCACGGCTTATGGTGTATGTCGGGGACAGCAATATACAGAATTGCATGCAAATAAGATAAGGGTAATAAATACGAGCCGTTTCTTTGTAGTCGTGTTTTGTTTTCATCTAATGCTGCGTTTTTCTAATTTACATACGATAAATTTTCTCAAAATTGATATTTGTCTGAATTTGTGTGTGCCAGTATTTTGTTTCATTATGACATCATCAATGATATTGCCAGTTTGTTTTAAAGCATTCATTTATATTGGATCGGAGTCTTAACTAATTTCAAAATGAATAAACAAGCTTTATAATGAAAAACATTTTTTCATAGCAAGCTTTTATAGCTCGGTATACCTATATAATTAATACTCGTCAAGACAACTCATACGAGCCCAAACTCGGTGGGGTTGTGTCATTTAACTATCAAGTTCCTATAGCCACCTTCCGGTTCCATCATCAGATCAGCTTCATGTTATAATAATTTTAAATTGACATCTGATTTACACATACATGCAAAATTTCAGCTCAATCGGAAACCGGGAAGTAGGTCAATTTTAATTTACAAGATTTGATTACAAACAAACATCATAAAAAAAAGCTTGTAAACATGAAAAATGCACATATTGCATGTAAAATACATTTTTATAGTCCATTTCACCTTGAGTGTATTCATAAACTCAATTCAGAAGAAGAAAATTATGTTTTACTAAAGGAAATATCTAAGTAAAAACTTTCCAATTTCAAAGTAGCGCCCGAGCCATTAAAAATGATAAAATTCCGAGTTGACGTAAACATTATTTCAGGGATACTTTGGGTCCATCAGTAAATCACTGGGGAAGGATTACTCATCGACGGTGTCCAAACAAAACGGCTCATTGACTAGCTGATTAATTGCTAGGAGACCCGCGGTGACATTCCAATGTGGCAAAATATGCAAACGAATAAATACGCTCTAATTGTCAAATGACTTGGAAGCTTAAAAGGTTACGCCCTTCGATTTTCCTGTTAGCCTAGTAACTTCTCCGTGTATTTGTTAGGGATTAACAATATTTTCAATACTTTTTGGATAGGTTATCAATGAACTCAGATCTCGTGTGCAGTTTATAAAAGTGAAATGGTTTTATAAGTAAAAAAGTAAAGTAAGTATCTAGTCATACATTTGTTAGTAGGTGTCGTGTCTGTGTGTAAGTAGTTATTGTCTACGAGTCTACGCCAAATGTTTAGTCAAAACAAACACGATCCACGTTAAAGCAAATATACAAGCACTTCCATAAAGGTGAGATATGAATTTTGAATATTATTAAAATAGCTTTCTACAGAAAATAAAAATATTACACCTACCGACAACATCATTTTGTGTTAACACGTAGTTGTCATTCCGAGTTGCCGACGCGAGTGCGTCGTGTTTCACATAAGTGGGGATTTGGCAAAAAGGTGGTAATAAGGTATGCAAGCCCTCTTTCCTTTGTCGGCCACTCGCTCGCAACGTGACGTGAATCACCACACGAGGTTCGCTAACTCTATGCGAAGAATCCGAGAGGTGAAATGTAGACGACACAATTCGTAAAAGTGTTTACTCATTCATACGTTCCGAAGAGCTAAGCTTTCTGTCGATCGGTGACTATCTCTGGAATTTGGTCCGGGATTGTGGAAAGGTAAAGCGACGTTGTGTTCCGTAAATAATGCGAGTGCTGGGGGTATTTTCATTTATTATAGAAACTCAAATTTGTATCATAGTAAAGGTGAAAGGCGCGTGTAGACGGGCGGGGTCGAACGGCCGCATCATTGTGCGGGCAGCCCGCGGGCGCGCGATTACAATGCCGCTGTTGTGACATTTTCGCTAATGGTTCCAGGGTAGGCACAATAAAACGACAATACGACAGGAGATAAGGTGGCAAGTGAAAATTTTAGGACGAGATTAATTCAATTCCGACGCGGGTGCTGTCTGGATACTTGCTGAGACAATCTCCATCTATGTGAGTTCAGTTTGGGGAGCGACTATTTCATGCTTTATAATAAAGTAGATAATTTGTTTTAAAATGGTCTGTTTTAAATATATAGCTTTATTTAGTTATAGATAATATTTTTAACTATTAGAATTGGTAAACAATATTTTTTTCATAATTTGTATAAAACGTTAAGTTTGTAATTGTGTGTATTCATATACTAATATTATGAAGGCGAAAGTTAGCGAGTGTATGTGTGTGTATGTTTATTACTTCTTCACGCTCAAATTACTGAACAGATTTAAATAAAATTTGGTACAAGGCTAGATCATGTCCTGGCATAATATATAGGATATTTTATATCCCGAGAGTAGGTAAATTCCTTAGGGATAAGTTTTCTACCATAACGCAGGCAAAACCGCTGTCAGCAACAACTAGCAGTTACAAGCATTTCTAATTATTGCTACTTTCTAATGAATCTTTGTTTTCCGCGTATTTTGTATAAGTTTACTTGTACAAAATGATTTAATCCAATAAATTATACATTATGTATTATTATTTAGATTTACATTTATTTTATTGTGGTTAGAATTAGGGAATTAGCAAAGGCTGAATGTATATTAAGTAAAAAAAAATGTCGTTTTGTAGCAATTCAGATGTCAATTAAAAGCCACTTAAAGGCCCACCGCACAGTTTTGCCTGCGCAGGCCGGTTCATAAACAGAACGCCGTTATGAAGTGTAGTGAACCAAATCGTGGTGAAGCTTACATGTATGCATGTGAATTCTTGTTAGATCTTTGCTAAGCCTTCTTGCACTTAGCTAGGTTATAGATACCTATCTATCTAATCTCTGCCATACAACAGCAACTCACGCTTTATCTCACTTTCCAGATTTTTTATTAAGCAGTTACTTCAGCCAGAGGCTTTACCTAAGGGAAAATAAAAAATGGTAATAAAAAGCATAATCAGCCTTATATATTTTTACTGTTAGGACACAGACCTCCTCTCTAGGAGAAGGAATGAGCCGTAATTTACTACGCGGCCCCGTGAGCGTTGGTGGATATCACACGTCATCAAAGATTCGTCTTTGTTGGTGGGAAAATCATCCAATGACAATTCTACGCGCCCTTGGGTGGAGTGATAGACAGTGCCAGACTTTTACTGACTAAAATCCATTACTGTTCCTTCGTTGCTTTTCGTACCAGGGCCGAATCTGCCTATCAGAAGCAGAACTTTGGCCCCAGTAATGCGCCTGGATGAGTTTAACCCTGCGACTTTATACATCGTATATTAGGGCTGTTACCAATGACCCACCACTGCGTCTATTAAGATATAACATTTTAATATAATTACTAGCAGATTTACAGAACAATCCAATCAAATAAATATACAAAACCGACCGTTTAATCTCTACAAAATCGGTCCTCGATCCGCGGGATTACAGCCACTTCAGTTTTATTAAATAGCTGTTTTACTAGAATTGCATGTCATGAATGATAACATTCAATTAAAATTTAATTCTCTAATTGGAGCTGTTGAAATTTTGTTTGCTTTAATTAAATATTATTTAAATAGGTACTAGCTTCTGCCTGCGGGCTCGCTCGCGTGAAAATTGTTTTTTTCCATATTTTTGACCCTCGTTTGGACCCTTACGGCCCATTCACGACCTTAGCGCGGCGAGCGGCGGCGGCATGCGGGGCGGCGAGCGTTAAAAACAAATGTATGAAAATGTTTGAAGCACGCCACGAGTCGCCGCTCATAGCGAAAATGCGCGCGGTTTTGTCAGAGCGAATAACTGCAGTGGCGCGCGGTGCGGCGTGCGGCGAGATCAAAAGTACAAGCGAATGAGCACAACGCCACGAAACAGAGCGGCGCGTTTGGCGGCGTGGATAGCGATGTAGGAGTGACGGACTCGGCGGCGAACTCGTATACAAAAAATTTTAGACGATTTTGTGGCGGTAATAGATACCGATGCGCTTATTACTGAAATTTTAAATCGACCCCCTATATGGATGTCAAAACATCCCCAACATAAATATAAAAACGTTATAAAAAGGCTGTGGGAAGAAATAAAACAATGTTTTCCGGAATATGATGGTATGTTTAATTTAAATTGATAACATAATAACGTAGAATCAGCTACCATAATTATATTGTCTGTACACAGAAGGGATAATTTTGATAACGCCATAATTTTGAGCACGTCCCGACTACCTAAATACGTCCACCTCGGCCGCTGCCGCTCGCCGCTACTGAGGGTACGTGGCGTGTAAAACGCACCTCTTGCCGCCGCCGCGCCGCCTGCCGCGCCGCGCGCCGCTAAGACCGAAGTCGTGAACGGGCCGTTAGAGGGTTTTGGAAAATACTTTCTTAGTGCTTGCCTACGTTGTAAAAGGAAACTATTAATTAATTTGAATATATTCCCTCCGAAACGGAGCTCGACCCCGGTATGAAGGCTAGAAGGAACGGAGTGGGTTTTTAGTCAGTAAGAGTCTGACACTACCTCCCGCTCCACCGGGGGTTGTCATTGGATGATTTTCCCCACCCTAAAAAAAGGTTATTAAGTATTACGACAGTATGCGTTTTGAACTATTAAAGTATCGATGTAATGAGCAATTGCTGTAGGGTTTTGCGCGACAGGATTTTTCACACTGACGTTGCATCGCACCAATAAAGCTTCGATGGAATAAAACATCGTACAACTGAATTATCGACACACCGTGTTCGATATAATAAAAATCGTATCATAGTTTCGAAATCAATTAGGGAACTCGTGTGTGTGTGGGGGATTTGTGATAATTTGTTTTATTTTTAACTAAATATCACCCCCTCCTTAATTTAAGTTTTCAGAATAGTAGCGTGAAAGTTTAGTGACACCTACACGAAAGGGCAAATAACAACAGTCAACGGCCGCCGCGCCACGCGCATGTCCTTTTCTCTATTTTGACCTCACAACGGTTTTTCAATGAGGATATAGCGAACATCGCTTGGAGCTCTGAAAGGGTTATCCTCACTCTACGATGCTTTTATATTTTTATCAACGTCAAATGAATTGCTCCAATGTGACTACAAAAAATCCATTTGCAAAATGTCTCGTCGGATTTATTCTACGCAAACATTAAATACTCTTTTTATGTAGGCACTTTGAGGGTATAAAAGGGACCGCTTGATGATGTAGTTAATTAATATTGCCTTTTGCCCTGAAAGGAAATTCTTTGAATATTTCTCTAGTAATTCATAGAGGTTTTAAGAGGAAGCCACGCAATTTAGGAATGTTTGAAAGTATTCTAAATATCGTTCCGGTTGTTTACTTAGAATCAGGAGGGTGAAAGAAACATTTTTGTACTATTTATGAGTACAAATAGCATATAATTTAGATAAGTGCAATATTTTTTATTTAAAGATTAATATTTAAATTAATAATATAGCTAATTTAGAATGAGCGCTCTAGGTACTGTCGGAAAATCTTTAATATTATCAGTTTCAGTCACATACTCAAATGGATTCTTATACACAGACAGACTCATATTTAAACAAATATATTCTCGTACATAATTTCATATTAAAATAGATTTTCATACATAGATTTATATTAAAATAGATTCTCATACATAGACTCATATTAAAATAGATTCTTATACACAGACTTATATTAATATAGGTTCTCATATATAGTTTCATACATCTTAAAATAGATACTCATACTCGTACATAAACTCACAATCATCATCTCACCTTCCTAGACTGTTCCTAACTAGTTTGGGGTCAGCTTCCAGTCTAACCGAATGCTGGCTGAATACCAGTGTTTTTCATGGAGCGACTGGTTATCAGACTACCATAACCCAGTTACAAGATACTCCTTGGATAGACTGATGATCAGACTTTAGGGCGTCTATCTAACAATGACAACCGTGACCAACGGCTTTGCGTGCTTTTCGACGCACGAGGTCGGTATTGTCATAGATTCATAGAAAGGTACAAATCAATTGAAAAAGTCACATTGCTACTTTTCTTTTTCTGGTCGGTAAAAATCATCCAAATGACTGTCAGGTTTTGTACCCGCCATTTGATGCATGTGAAGATGGTGCTTTAACCGCTGGGCCATCTCAGACTCATAACCAAACAGTCTAAAATTCAAATATGGACTCATATTCATGAATCGCATATTGAAAAAGACTTTTACTATTCAAGATCGAACTGTTTTTAAAGATTATATATTTATGAATTGCGATGAAAACAATGCTATTATCTTTTCTCATATTGCTTTTAGTGCAGGTAAAAACATAAGTATATATAAAAGTAGGAATAGTCCAGTTCATCTGTCTAGACGTCATAAATGTCGGCTTGAGTATTATGTCCGTTTACGCTTATGGCACTGTCCACTACAAGTAACTGTGTGTGTGTGTAGGCATTAAGTTCGCCTTTGTACATTTGTGCATAAAGTATTAAATAAATAAATAAATATAACATTTTTGGTATACAATACAGGTGAGTCATTTTAAAGGTTTTTCGAAGATATTGTCTGCATTTAGCTTTGTTAGAAAAATAAAAGGAAGTTGTCTTGTGTAAAAATATTAGTAACTTATTTAAATTAATTTTTTGAATCTAATTAATTTTTAATTGTCTTAAACCGTTTTCGCATTGCCCTCCTATCCATTGATCATATCCATTGATCGGATGGCTTTAAAGTTTACAACGGACATAGTACCTATAAACATTTTTTTTTTATATTTTGAGATTGAATTTTTATTTTTATCATCATTACTTTGAAGTTAGTTCACGAAGCAATAGCAATTTTATTTATCTAGCACAATAATAAATCAACAACCACCTACTGTTTGCATCAAACTCACAAAACATTCACACTTGAGAGTCAAAACAAAAAAAAAACTCATTTCACTCATTCCTAGATTCATTTTAGCCGACGATTCCGTAACCGTAACAGTGTAAAGTACAATAGTTTAGTATTATGAAGCGTTCTACGCTAACGCAGCGAAAGCTTGCACTTTGTGAAATGAGACCGAGTCCGAAACAAAGCGCTCTCGTGAACGTGGGCCCGAAACAACTCATAAAGGTGCGTCCACACTCACCGCACCATGAGCCGAACACGCACGGATTGATCTCTATAGTTCAAAGAGTATTGTTTGCGTGTGTTTTGGGGAATCCTGTGCCCGGTAGGTCTCGATTAGTTGATTGAAACCGCACAGTGCATATCAATCCATTATCATCTACTGTTTGACGTCGCCGTCATCCGGACTACCAGACAACATGAGTAACCCTCAATCATGGGTAAGTACTAAATCAAGGAATCAATTTGAATGACACATGGAGGTGAAACTTGTGTATCTAAATGACGTACATTGATAACTTCATGCAACATAAAAGTACATAGGCGGACTTAATGCCTTCGGCATTCTCTACCAGTCTACCTAGGTAGGGTATGATTTAGATTTTTGAACTGTTTTATTCCTAAATTTCAGTTTAGAAAGACGTGAATAGAAATAATTATCAGAATATTAAACATGGTTTCTTAAAAAATCTTGTAAACGTTTTCAAACCTAGACTACACTATAGCGCATTCATTAAAATTTCGCACGCTTTTTTATATTTATTTTGTCGTTAAGTCTGCGCTCACCTTTAAACATCATTGCTGAGTTTAGCTTTGACAACCCACACGATGTCCTAGACAAACAGCTTCCCTTACCACAATTTACTGAATATTATGAGAAACGACCGACACGGGTGTAAAAATCTAGGGCTGCGGAATTATCTAGCACTGAAGGTTTTTTTTTTCGGTGGAAAAAAATCATCCTTTGACAACCACCGCTCTTGGAACGGGAGATAGTGTCAGACTCTTACTGACTAAAAACCCCACCCCGTTCCTTCTAGCGTTCATACAGGGGCTCGAGTTTTCTTAACCCTAGCCCTAGTAGTCTTCGACCCAGCTGGGCCCCTCCTGTTGCTGACAACTCCTTGAGGCACGCGGGAACGGTGCGCGCCGTCTTGGGCTCGGTCCGGACAGTTACCGGACGGTCGGACAGGCACTGCAGGATTACTTAGGGCTACGGGATTTTATTTAGAGCTTAGGGAAAGAAATACCCTGCCCTGGAACGTCAATGTGACCGGAGGAATTCAAGTAGATTTTAGTTAGTATAAATCCAACACCTCACTCTATTCAGAGCGGTAGAAGTAATTCAATGTTATCCGACATCAAAAAAAAAAAAAAAAATTAAGATGTTTTCTAGTTTATATGACAAGGTCCAAAGTAAAGTAAATACTAAGGTAAAGAAGTTTTTAGTTAAAGTTATGAGTTTACATATGGATGGACGGCGGGGGAGAGGGAGGCCAAAGAAAAGATGGATGGATTGTATGAGAAGTGATATGAAAGAAAAGGGAGTTAGTGATAGCGTGACGAGTGACAGGACAGAATGGAAGAAAAAAACGTGTTGCGCTGACCCCAAATAAAACGGGACAAGGGCAGGAAGATGATAATGAAAGAAGTTTTTAGTTAAACTTAACAAACTTTGATACTGGTGTAATAGTTAGGAGTATAATATGATATAAATCCCAAGTTGAAAGTTCTACGAGTTCAATAGTAGTACAGTGCGTTTCACTTAAGAAGTTCCTTTGGCGTAATGTTGGCAATACGGAAAAACAATATTTTTAGCAATTAAATTACTTAATATTAGGGAGATTAACTTATATTTCGTTACTTTTAACAATTGCGTTTTATTGTTTTTTTTTTAACTATTTTTTAATAAAGTATAGGGCGCTGGGCTCCATTTCGATTGTCCTGCCATTCTTTCAAATACCGAAAATGCCACGCCACAATACCGTTCCTCTCTATAACAACGTCCTTTTAGACCTGCTTTTTTAAATAAAATCCCATTCCTCTCATAATTCTCCAAAAAGTGCTACAACTACCCTTAACCCTTCAGATACCGTCAATTAGAGACACAATAGTAAGACAATAGATGCGCGGCCACCGGTGGTCGCTTGGGGATTCATGAATTAAAATCGATTTTGTTGCGCATTTCTGGGAACAATTTTGGTAGAGTAGGTAACTCTTTGCTTTTTTACCTTCTTTTTTTGTGTAGACAGACAGGGGAGCCAACATTACGCTGAAGGAACGTCTTAAGTGAAACGCACTGTAGTACGTTTACGATCTATACTAGTTCGTAAAATAAATAATACTACACAATTTCAAAATCAATAACTCATACAAAACAAAATAATCATTGAAATCTTGTCTGGACATTAAAAAATACATAATATTCCACACATTTCACTTTATGTGTTTTTTTTTTATTATTGATAGGCTCGCGTTTGACCACCATCTCACCGATTTATTTAGTAACTAACAACGAAAAAAATGAATAAACTTTTCAAACTTTTTTGACATCTTAGTAAGTAGCTCTGAGTTGTGGGTTCGGTTTCACAGGAAAAAAAAAAACTGGGAAGTGCGAGTCAGACTCGCGCACTGAGGGTTCAGTGCAAACTACAATTCCCGAATGGAGTCTCGGAGATTTTTTCGCATTACAAAAATGTTTTTTTTTTGTGACTTAGGCAATAACAAACAACAAATTTTCTGTTTTCTATTATTCCTATACCTGTGCTATAAGACCTTGCTTTGTACCAAACAGGATTCTGGGTTAGCGGTACGTACCTTATGAATTTCGATCTTTGAGAGTTTCAAAATATGCGTCTTTTTGCGACATAAACGGCCGTATCTTTTTATTCGTTAATTTGGATTTTGATTTTTTCAAAGCTTTAAGGGTTCGCAGACTTGACCTCCACCGACACCTCCAAGCGTTCTTGAGATAAAGGGTCTTGACAGACAGACAGACAACCTGACAACAAAGTGATCCTATAAGGGTTCCGTTATTTCCTTTTGTAGTGCGGATCCCTAAAAATGTGTGGTGTACATTAGGGTGGGTCAACACATTTTTTTCCTCTAATCGAAATTATTATTTAATTAGACATTATGTTGTCTTACTAGTTCAATAAGAAATCTGTAAAATATTAATTTGAACATGAACATGTCTTCAATTAATTACGGAAATAATATTATTTGTAAATAAGTAAATCCGGTAAAAAAAATGAGACACAATGGACCTTCCATTGTGTTTCATTTTTTTTCTTCCATTTATAATGCGATAAGTAGAAGAAGAAAAACAATCTACCTATATATAATACATAAATAAAAGCTGCCGTTTAAAGGCAACAAGTATAATAAAATAATATTCAAATAAAAGTAAAAACTGACCAATATAAAGTTTTGATGTGTGCGGCTTTGTAACCAGGCTGGGAAAAATGTTCTAGTTTTAATAATAACATGCATGTTTAACATTGTAAAACCTGCTACTACATAATATTAAAATTAATAATGATTTATATCATCTCGCTTTATAATTTTATATGTTTGAGGTACCCTCCATTCCATATCAAGACCTCTCCAAACCCCGAAAAACACGTTAATCCGTTACTCTCCTCCAAGGGTTGCCGAGTTTTTTTAAAGACCGCAGCCCCGGGGCAACTAAAGGGATATTGGTGGGTATTAGTAAGTAAAACACTCTTTCTCCCTCCATCCAGAATGAAAGAATGTTATTTGATAATCCCAAAAAAACATAAAAATTTTGCATGCACCATCTTCTTTTACTTCGAAAGAAGATGTGGATAATTTTTACTTTGGCGTAACCTAAAACTAAAAATGGTAGACATCTATCAACCTGCCCTAGACCCGAGTGGCTGATTACGGCCTATTCTGGGTAGATCATGCCTCCTAAACGGTATAGTTTATAATATGACGGTGATTTAACTTAAGAGGCTCCTTTTCCACTCGCCTATCGTCAACATCGAAAATGGTTTAAAAGCTTAATGGTTTTAAACTTCATCTAACGTAATCCAACGCGATGTTTGACGAAAAGGCAACGCCAAAAAAGAGAGATAACGCCTGAAAACTCTGTTAGTATTCGGTAATTCCGAGATTTACTCGTATATTTCACAAAGCTTGTTCCAGGAAATAGCTGTTTTTTTTTAAAACCCTTACGTTTTTGAAAAAAGTTGTCGTCATTTAGAATCTTCATAAAATTTGCAAGGCTTCTATAGTTTAACTTTTTTGACTTTTTAAATTTTTAGGCAAATTTTGAAGTGACAAAGTTCATACAAAATAGGAGATTTAGAGGTCTTTACTGGATTGATTTTACACAAATTTAGAAATTGAAGCCTAGATAATATCCACAAGATACTGTGTTTCCAAAATATCTAATGAAAAATGTGTAATAACGTCATAATCGGTTATGCGCGGTTGTATGAACAACAGTGAAAATGTGTGTTGGGATGCCTTCTCTTAACCAGATACCAACCTAGTTTTCATTTGAATTATTAACATAGCAAAAATTGCGCACTTTTTTTTTTAACTTTAGTAATTTTTCTGGGTAAACAACATGTCCTACAATTTTTCAGTTGCCCTTTTCATTTCAGGGCCACGATAACTCTTTTAAACAATCCAGAAACCATAATTTAGTACAATAAAGAAATCCGGCTTATACCGTTCTAAAAATAGAACAACGCTCACTTTGTCAGTTGTTACCGTCCCACGGTAATTTTAGGAGTCAACTCAGGAAAATAACCTGCTGTAGTGGCCCCGGGCGATGAGCGAACAATCTGTCACTACGAAGTAATATTGCAATTTTTGAAACAAGCGTTTTGGTGAAGCTTTTTTAAAATGAAATTAAACCTGGCAAAGTGGGATTATAAATTAGATTGTAAATGCAGGAAACGTACAATTTTTAAGAGTTTTTCTTTGTGCATTATTAGGTGTATTATTTATGATATATGTATATTACTAGCTTTCCGCCCGCGGCTTCGCCTGCGTGGACTACAGTTTATATCGCGCGGGCAGAGACCCGTGCTCAGCAGTGGAATCATAGGTAGCCTATGTGTTATTCCAGTGTCTCTTCTACCTACCTACCAAATTTGATCTAAATCCGTTCAGTAGTTTTTGCGTGAAAGCGTAACAGACAGACAGACAGACAGGGTTACTTTCGCATTTATAATATTACTAGGGATACTAGGGATAGTTAAGTATAGATTTCAAATTAAAATTACCAGACAGGTCCACCCAAATCTATGCGTTCTTTGCTCAAAATACTTTGTATTGAATGTACTAAAAAGAAAGATTAAAAACGTCTCTAACTTTCTTTCGGTGATTTTTTTCAGACTATGTAACCGATTTCATTTGGTTTAAATTGAGCAATTTGCAAAATAAATATAAATTAATTATTGTTCCCGGTCTGTTTATTGTCTACCACTGCAGAGCCAATGCCTCCCTTTCTTATTTATTTTTCTGGGTAGGTAAATACTTCTATCCAATACAGAACTCAAAAAAATTAAAATTGATCATGCTAACAGCTACAAATACTATTGAGAATACAAATATATATCTACTTATGTATATATAATATAAAATCATATTTTGTAATAAATTGCGTGAGATTTTAAACTCTTTCTTCTCCTTTAGACACGAATATATAGTAAACCACTCAATTTGGAGTAGAAATATTGTATTTATACCGATCAATAAATTATAAATCTAGCAAGATGTATTAGAAACTTATACGAGTATCAGCTACAATAACTGGGCGACAAATTACACAAATTTATAAATAAATTAAAAAGTAATATAAAACTTACCAATAAAATTGACATGTAAAACAGCCAGTACTAAAAGGCGCGCGAGCGGGCCGCCCTGCGCGTGCGTCGCCATCCTGCTTCAGCGAGTGACAGGCCGGTGCTGCCATCTACCGCCGCTATCCAACAGTGACACCCACTTTAGTCTTCTCATTTTAAACACTAGTTTGCGCAGTTCGACATTGAGGTCAGTGATATCTGTAAAAAAAACAAAATAAAATTGTTATGGAACAAATATGTGTAGTAATTTGTTATTATTTTTTTAGAGATATTGGATTATGTTATAAAGAACAGTTGAGTAGAAAAGCATTAATATAATATTACAAAAATAATAATGATATCATTAAACTTCTCTGAAAGCCAATTCTCGCACCTGTTAAAAATATTAAAATACTCGTAAGTTTCGCGCAGGACAAAAATATTATTTGTGATCGAGGAGTCCTGTAGGATTACTTGCATTCGCATCTCAACTACAATCAACGTCAACAACTTATTCAAAAATTAGAGAAATTAAAAATAATTTTGACAGATTGCGACTGTGATGTGCGAAAACAGGACTTCTTACAAAAAAAATAACGATATTTCTCTTACGTGAGTTCACTTACGAGAATTGTAATCAATCATTTGGCATGGTGGTTTATTACTGGAGAAAATAGTCGTAACCATTTAAATAATATAATCTAAATCAAGTACGGGATTCGCCTCAATTTGACGAGGGATTAATAATTTTCATAGAGTTTTAGTAAACGAATATTTTAATCCTTTTATCATTTTATAGATGCTATTAATTTGAGTCTATTATTTTCTAGCGTAAAATATTGTGGATGATAACACTAATAGTCGTAGTTTTGCTAAGCTGTGGACTAAGGACTTCCAACAAAAGGATCCCAGATTAGAGGCATTGGTTAGTAAATTACGTGGAGCTTTTAGTGAGCTAGATTAAATACCGAAATAGATTTGTATAGAAAGATTTGATCAGCTGTATAACTTACAAGTAACATTGAGATATTTCAACGTTTTGGTTTTGTCAAATAAAAACTTTCTATACTTTGTAAAATAATTCAAATTTATCAACACCACCTCAAAGCATTGACTTTAGAGTCATATATTTAAAGCTGACTTTTATGTGACCAGTCGTATTAAAGAGTTCCAATAAGTTTTGGATAGCATACTACGGTTGTAATATTCCCACTGCTGCTCAGACCTATCTATTTATGGATAGCAAAAGAAATAATATAACTTAGGTGCCTTCAAGACTAGGCTTTTAATACACTAGTACGTTTCATTATCAACGATTGCATCTTTTTTTTTTTTTTTTTTCTCTCGACGAAACCCGCTCTTGGGTGGAGCGGGAGACAGTGTCAGAGTCTTACTGACTAAAAACCCCGCGCCGTTCCTTCTAGCCTTCATACCGGGGCTCTAGCTGGCTCTGGCTTCGACCCCGATGGGCCCCTCCTGTTGCTGACAACTCCTTGAGGCGCGCGGGAACAGTGCGCGCCGTCGACGCCTTGGCTCGGTCCGGACAGTTACCGGACGATCGGACAGCGAGCTACCCATGGCTCGCCGTCCGCGAGCCCGCGTCTACGGTGGCCGGAAATCGGGATCGGAATCCCGGTGGCTGCCGCGGGGGCGCCGTTGCCTGATGCGGTCTGCCTCCTTCTTTGCTAGCATTACTGCTTCGCAGAAGGAGGCGACCGCCTGCCACTCCTCCTCGCTCCGGACAATGGCCTGAACCAAGGCCCGGCGCGAGAGGTCTCCGCCGCCGATCGCCCCCACGAGGACACGGCGTTGCTCCGCCCAAGCAGGGCACACCTCAACTGTGTGCTCCACCGTGTCCTCCGGGCGTTCCGCACAGTGGCGAGACCCAGGCGTCTCTTCCGCTCGAATCCGATGCAGGAACCTCCCGAACTTGCCATGTCCGGTGAGGACCTGCGTCATGCGTAAGGTAAGGACGCCGTGAGGTCTTTCCAGCCACGCCTCAAAGAGGGGACTTACCGCCATAATTGTGGCGTGCCCAGCACTGGGTTGTGATAGTCGCTGACGCCATTTCACCGTGAGATCCCGCCGGAGCTCTGTCCGCCATACCTCGACCTGTCGCGGTAGTGGACTTTCACCCCGGCGTTGCATCTCCACGCGCTTATCGTGCATGTGTGCAAGGACTGTTGCCTCCAGATCCCACGGTGGTAGGCCAGCCAGAAGGCTCGCTGCTTCGCGGAGATCGTGCGGTAACCCCGCACCATCCGTATTGCCATAACCCTCTGGCAGGCGTTCAGTATGGACGCCGGTCGCTTTGCCAGCGACGGCGCCCACACCGGCGCCCCGTAGAGGGCCATGGACCGAACGATCCCCGCGTAGAGCCTCCGGCTGGAGGCGTCTGGACCCCCAAGGTTGGGCAGGAGCCGCTTGAGAGCAGCCCCGGCCCGGTTGAGTTTGGGAGCCAAACGTCGGAAGTGTTCTCCGAAATTCCATCGGCTGTCGAGAACGAGTCCCAGGTACTTCATCGTCGACCCGACGCCGATGCGAACTCCTCCTACCGTAAGTTGGGAGTCTGATGGTGGCGCATTCCGAGGGCCGTGGAAAAACATGGCCTCGGATTTGTGCAGCGCCACCTCGAGTCCCAACTCCTGGATCCTACCAACGACTATCGCAACCCCGCGTGTCGCTAGAGCGACCGCCGCCTGGTGCGACTCTCCCTGCGCTAGAACCAGCGTGTCGTCTGCGTAGCAGACCACGCTGACCCCGTCAGGGAGGTCGCCGCGCAGCACGTAGTCGTAGCCGATGTTCCACAAGGGTGGGCCTAGAACCGACCCCTGCGGAACACCGCATGACATCTCTCGACGTTTCCAGTCTCCCTTGTGACCGGGGTAGATAATGGACCTGTCCGATAGGTAAGCCTCGACCACTCGACAGAGGTATTCGGGCACCCGGTGGTACCGGAGTGCCCTCCGGATCGTACTCCAGGGCAGGGAGTTGAACGCGTTAGCAATGTCCAAGGACACTGCCACGACGCTCCTGCCCCGGGACACCGCAACCCCTGTCGTGAGGGCTCGCACGCGCATGATGGCGTCCACCGTAGAGCGCGCCCTGCGAAAACCGAACTGTCCGTCCGACAAGTCCGGCCCCACCCGTGTTAGCCGCGCGACGAGGCGGTTTGCAATGACTCTTTCAAAGAGCTTGCCCACCTCGTCGAGCAGCACAATGGGCCGGTACGCGGACGGAGAGTCCGCAGGGCGCCCTGGCTTCGCGATGAGGACCAGTTTCCCCGTCTTCCAGCGAAGTGGATCAACGATTGCATCTCTGCCTACCATCAGGAGGATCGCAAGTATGCACTAGTTTATGTTATTAAGAAAAAAAAAAAACAATTTGAATCTGTTTTATATAACATAAAGTTTGTCGTTCCAAAATTAAAAAAACTATTTCTAATACAAAATTCAAAAATAGTAACTTTAAAATGCATTGTTTAAAATGTTACCAAGTTTATTCGGTCTCACAAAATATTTGCTCATTGGCTTCCATCGATCTGTGAACAAATTCTATCATCGCAGTATTTTATTCATCAAAAACGAAATAAAAATATAAGCTAACCTAACAATAAATTTTGGTATCTATGCACGAACGCGGGGTAGTAAAATATTCGTATTTTTATTCAACATTCGCTGGAGCACCAGAGAAACAGTCGAACGTTATCTAAAATATGAGTGAATGGGAGAGTTTGCGGTCGGTTCTAAAAGAATTTCATATCAAAGATTTGAGGCAGTACAAACACCGACCCCTGCGCGTCCGGCTGAGGAATTAGGTGTCGTGGAAGAGACATTATTAGGGTATCAAAGAATAATGTTCATTTCTTCTCAAAGAATAATCTTGTGATCTTTTACATGTTAGAATACAGATCACAAGATCCGAGTGTTTTACAATTTACAGACAAAAGGAAATATTTAGTGTTCCCCATTATTTGTCAGCATAGACATACTCCTAGGATTCTAGCAGCATTTTACTAAAAGCTTGATAGATATGTATTAAGTTAAAAAGAACACAATATTAAATAAAAAAACGAATTACCAATAACACTTGTTTTCGTGATGGTACAACCTAATGGCTAACAGTTTATTATCTCATTATTTTATTTTAACAATTAAAATAATAAACGTCAACAAATATCAAAGTTAACAAACGTGATAACGGTGTCAATATTGTTAGACCTTCTATTACAGATAAAAATAGTGGGGTCATGATAAATATCATTATGTAGGTACAATGTGTCATAGGTACCTACTCTGTATTGAGATGTAGACAATGATTGAGATGTATGCTTAAAGGAGAAGTTAGTCATGATGCGAAGGATACGAGCTGATGATGTGGTTAGTGGCCAGCGTTGCCAGACGTCCCGATTTTGAAAACAAAATTAAATGCCCCACGCGGAACAGGCTTGGTCCCGCTTTTCTGGAATAACTCGAACATGCGTGCAGCATACTGAGAAAGCGCGGGCAGGTCACAGACAAGTGTGGACTGGCCGCCTGCCTTAAATTGTGTGTGTTTTTTTTTTAATTTTTTTTTTTAATTCAGGAGTCGACTAAGACTCAACTATTTAACGATAGGGTAAATCTCAGGTAGGGGTATTCTGAAAGGCCACAAATCAGTAATGATTGGAGTTATTTATTAACAAGACTTAAGTTATTAACATTTCAGACAATACAATATTTGACCTTATGGTTTATTTAAAATAGCTCATTAAATGCAGTGCACTGGGAGATTTTCTTTTGCATTTCAACTTTGTCACATGTATTATTATTATTATCTGTTACTTCTTCACGGTCATACCTGAATGGATTTCTATAAATAATAATAATAAAATACATTTATTTCGGACTAAAAAAATTAATGTCCATAGAATTATTAGTAAGAAAGATCTTAAATCTTCGATCGTGATAATTAGAGACACAATAGAAAGTCAATGGGTGCGCGAACGCCGGCGTTCGCCTGGAGTTTAATGAATTAAAATCTATATTAGTTCCTATGAAACTTGGTACACGAGTACAGCTTGGAATAGCACATAGGATACCTATACTTTTTATCCAGGAAGTATACGTGTGTTCCCTTTGGTCAATTTTCTACTTTGGCGTAACCACGCTGTTTCATTCCAGGACATGGTGGTCGCGTACAGCAAGTTTCATCAAAAATCGTTTAGTGTCCGCACACGGACTTCAAAAAAACGCCGCTTCGAGCTTCTTTTTGAGGCGGCCTTTTTTGTAGCTCGTGTGCGGCGGTGCCACCACAAAAAAAAACGATTGAAGCTGCTTCAAGCTTCTCCGGCCAGAAGCTGTCGCGTGCTTCAGCTGTTTTTTGCAGTGGCATCTACTTTTTTTTGATGCCACTTCGAGCGTTGTTTTTTGTTGCGGCATTTTTTTTGAGGCTCGTGTGCGGGGACACTTAGTGTTCGATCATGAAGAAGTAACAAACGTCTTAGTATACTTCGGTCAGATCACATTGATAAGTAAATGCGCGGTACGTAAGTAAATATAATTTGGCCAAATCTCTTCCAGGGAATAGTTATGGCCGCACTCCACATAACATAATCACAAAATGGATATAGACGTGTCTTTTGGCCTCTGATTCTGTTACCAGAATGTGCATTACATCATATAGTTACTCGTAGCTAATGGAATATTTTTATGAGCAGCTTTTGGGCTGTGCGGTTTCCTTTTCGTTTGGCTGCATGATTTTAGGTGTAGATATATTATTTTGAAAACCGTAAATGTAGGTATATAGTTAGGCAGTATTTTTTTTCTATAATAAAGGTTGCATTCTAGGGTCACGGTAAGTCTTTCAAACATTCCTGTAGTCCTGGATGGGTTCCAAATCGATACGAGGTACGTATTGAAATGGTTAATAAACTATTGTTTTATTCAAGCGTATGTATGATGTGTTCTTTATTTTAAATCAGATTGGGTTGATTGCATAATGAATCCATGTATTTCATAGGTTAGAGCTAGAGCTAACCTATGAAATACATGAGACGCTTGCGCTCTTCTTTGTTCCCACACACAGAAGAGCGCAAGCGTAGTAGATATGGTGTTGTATTCAAACATAGTTGGATAAACGTTTGTAGCCGGCAAACCTAAAGCTAAGTTAGTTTACGTTCAGGATTGCTATCTGCGGTTATCAAAATAATACCTGTCAGGTAAGCTTGTGTGGAAACCTGCACAATTCAGGCCCTAGAATAGCACATAAGGTATATTTTTCATTCCGAGAGTAAGTTTTTTGTGGATAACTTTCTACTATCACGAGGACGAAGCCGCTGGCGACAGCTAGTATTATCAATGTGTGAGTCTAATGTAACATTACAACCAAAAATTTTCCCCACTAAGCAACCAAAAATCGAATCAAAGCAAGCAGCTTGGCAAAGACAAATGGCAGGAACGCAGCGCAGCCGCGTCTACACCACGATAGGGTAGTGATCGCCATCGGAAGTTGTAGTTAATGCCGGCGAGCGCTATGCGTTTCCTTTGCGCCGTTCTGTGTGTGGGACAGTGTGGTGTTGTGTTCAAACACAGTTATGTTAAACACAAGGATAAACGTTTGTAGCCGGCAGATCTAGAACTTAGCTAAGTTAGTTTCAGTTCTGCTTGGATATCTGTGGTAATCACACTAATAGTATGCAAGAGAAAGTTTGAGTGTATGTATTTTTATATTAGACTGGCTTGTTGGTCTAGTGGTTAGTGGCCCTGACTACTATGCCGGAGGATTCGATTCCCACCCAGGACAAATTGTTGTTTTTAATAATAATAATTATTTTTTTATTTGTTCTGTGTCGGAGTGTAATTTATCTATAATATGTATGTATTTAGAAATATATAAGTATGTTTATCAGTTCTCTAGTACCCATAACACATGCTCTGCTTAGCTTGGGACTTGACGGCGTTATGTGATAGTTGTGGTTTATTATTATTATGTTATTTATGTATGTTAATTAAACTCATAAGATTGAATGTATTTAAATGGTAGAAGCACACGGATAGATCATGTCCTGGCATAGGGCTTTTTGCCCGGGGTGTAGATATGTTCACCTGGGATAATTTTGTTTTATAAACGAGCTGCTTCAATCACGTATGCGTAGGTGTTAGGGTCGGGCCAGACGATGCGTTGCGGCGCCGCAACGCAAATATTTCGACGAATTTACCGGCCGTATGAGCGGGGTGCCGTCGCTCGTATGACAGTAGTACTATTGTATGCCAATAGAAAAAATACTAGGCAAGTAAGAGTCGCACCCGCGTACTGAGGGTTCCGTAAATTTCTTATGTAAATAGTTCATTCTCGAGTGGAGTTTTTTTTTTCGAATCGGTAAAAAAAGCATTTTTTGTGACGTAATAACAAAATTTTCAGTTTTAAAAATTATTACTACACCTGTGCTTATACCTAAGTCCTTGATTAATTAGGTCCTTTTCTGGATTTTGAGTCAACGGGAAGTACCCTATACATTTAAACTTCCTTGAGAGTGTCGAAATATACATTATTTGCAAAATAAACGGCCTTATCTTTTTTTTCGTTAACTTAGAAGTTTGATTTTTTTTCAGCATAAAGGATCTTTACAGATAGATAGATAGACAGACAACAAAGTGATCCTATAAGGGTTTTGTTTTTTCCTTTTGACGTACTGAACTCTAAAAAGGAAATCGTTTTCAAAATGATTTGGATGCAGACTCAGTGGAATCCAGTTCTAACTTAACTGCATTACGGGTATCGGTCGTAGAATTTGTGTGTGTAGTTTGCAAGTGTATCAAACACGAGCCACAGACTACGCTGTTTCTATTTCCCTTCCAATGGATAGAATTCCCAGTTTGTGCTCACAAACCGTTCAGTAGGATAACGGGATATTCTGAAATGATTTCAAGACGATTTTTATGTTCTATATTAAAGTATTTTGGTATTAAACTTTAAAGTACCTAAATACATTTTGCCTTCGTTTTCAAAATAATTTTGTTCTTGAGACCCGTCGTAATGAATTCTTTAAATTGCAATTTGAGTTACGAAAAATTGTTTTTAATTACATTAGGGAAAAATTGATTATTTAGGTTGGCAACATTAAGAGCGATCCCAGCCACGTGCCAAGTTAACGTGCGAGGGCTCTACTTCACTTTGATTCTCTTTTAAGTATGAGGTGATACCGATACGTTATTATATTTTTTGAAATCAAAAAAGTTGCGAGATAAACAACGGGATATTCTGAAATGTTTTCGGGATGACTTATAGTGAGTAAAATATTAAAATTAAAAAAAAAAAAACAAAAAACTACAACACCTATCCAGGTGTAGTATTTTTATTCTATAGAGTTCACCTCACACTATTGCCTTCATATGACTATCACGGTGAAAGAAACGAAGTCAAAACCATTAACGAAACTTACTTAATATATTCATAGTGAATAAACAGCTCATTAATTCATTTTTTATTCATTTATCTGTCGACACCGGCTTGTCATTTCCTTTGTAGTCTCAACCATGATTTTACTTATAAGTTTTTCTCTAGTACCACCAAAACGTCTAGAATGGCATATATCATAATTAACCTTGTAATGTTCCCACAGCTGGGGCTCAGGCCTCCTCTCTAGAAAAGGGATTGGGCTGTAATCCACCACGCAGACCTAATGCGGTTTGGTGGACATCACGTGTCTTCGAATTTTTGGTTCTAGGACATGCCGGTTTCCTCACTATATTTTCCTTCATAGTTTTTAGAGCAGTGGTGATGAAATAAATTACACAAAGTAATGCGCCAAAACATCTACGTCTATAAATAAACTTCTGTACCTACCTATAAAGGTTGATTTTCTCACGGATTGCGTGAAAATAAGTGCGTTTATTGCGGCCATTATTTGCCACTACATTTGCGGGAAAGCTGTAAACTCACGCGTCGCGGAACACTGGATTATTTAAATTCGCAACTAGTGCAAATTGTTTCTAACTAACTTACTTTAAGATTGTTTTACTTGATTAGTTTTTGCGAACAAAGGAGGCAATAAAAATGTTGAACATAAAAGGCTTTCCTTTAGTGTTAAGAATTTTCATAACATTCTTTTAAAGAAAGTTTTTTTAAATGTATGATCGCAGAAGTGTTTGATAGCTTGGTTAAGTTTGCAGATATAAATGTAGATTGTTTAGTGGTAAACCGGATGCAACAAAACATAACTTTGCAGAAGACGAGCACTGGGTAGCTCGCTGTCCAACCGACCGGTAACCGTTCAGTAACCGTCCGGTAGCCGTCCGGACCGAGCCCACATTGTCCACGACCTGTAGTGTTCCACGTGCGCATTAAGGAGTTGTCAGCAACCTTAGGGGCCCAGCAGGGTCGAAGATGATGCGAAAGAGATCCCCGTGGCCTTGGAATAATGGCAAAGAAGTAACAGTAGTGGGTATTTAGTCAGTAAAAGTCTGACACTATCTCTCGCTCCGCTCAAGAGCGGGAGATGTTATTAGATAATTTTCCAACCGAAAAAAAAAAACTGAAAGTACGGGTAGGTTTTAGTCAGTAAAAGTCTGACAACCTCTATCTTTAAAATTTTGGTAATTTCCTCTAATTGGGTTGCAACTTGTAACTACTGTGAGGGCAAATGTAAATGGATCAAAACAATATGTTTAATAAACCGCATTTCGTCCAATTGGAAATTAATCTCAACCTATTTGCAAGTAGGCTAGGATGAATTACACTGACATATATTACGTAAAAAACCACCAAACCGTGTTCCGTATTTCTAAAACCACACAAAAGATAAATCAAATTTCAAACAGTGTTTGTGTGGTCGGGTCAATACACATTCGTTACATTTATCAAACGTTAATCAGTTCATACTTAGCCATATTACAACTGGAAATCAAAATGATTGCAATTCCATTTAAATCATCAATGTGAGAGTTGACACAATATACTCAAATTAATGATCACGCGACTGAAAACACATTTTGCTTTCGTCAGATTGGCAGTTCGAGCTCATTTGGGAGAGCGGCAATTATAAACCGGCGTAATCAGTGAATGGTCGGCGTATCGAACTCCGAATAGAGATTCGGAAAGTATCGATACTTATATTGAGTAATATCGATTTTAAGTACGTTTAATCAATACTCCTTAAACAACATAATATCGAAATTCAAGACTATACCTAACATCTTTTTTGAATTGCTAGTTGAAGCCCATCCATCCATGTTTAGTCTATAAAATGCTGTTACCTAGAGAAACAAGTTTCCCCAAACTCGATGATGTTGTGTCGTTTAACTACCAAGTTCCTATAGCCACATTTCGGTTCCATCATCAGACCAGCTCCATGTTATGATAATTTTGTATTGTCATCTGATTTACACAAGCATGCAAAATTTCAGCTCAATCGGTAACCGGGAAGTGGGTCAAATTTTATTTACAAGATTTGATTACAGACATACATCATACATCGTCATACATCGTCATACATCGGGACAGGTGAAACTAAATAAAAGCTTGTAATGAATTAGTATGAATATTACACTTTGTGAGAATCGATACTACTAACGAGTAAACGTCTAACCGAACAGAATCCTTTGACCAGTCGTATTTAGTGATGCATTTTCTACACGTTACAAAATGGGAACTGGGTCAGTACCTGTATGGGATGGATGTTTGAGATAGTGCAGCAAAGACAGTATAGATATAATATTTCAGGAATATAGGTGTATAGTTTCCTTTTATTTATTTCTGTGTGTGTTAGCCATTGTTTTAACACTGAATGTTTTGACCTCATGCACATGGAATAAAAGTGTATATGAAGTTATTCACACATCCAAGACCAACTCGCCTTTAGTTTGAGAAGTGAAGTCATTTAGAGGTTCCTTCTGCTCTAGAGTGAAGCCCAAGGTAGTGTCAGGTTTTACTAACAATAACCCACAAACCATCTGTCATTTGCATTCTAAGACTATGGTGACTATTTCAAACGTTCACTTCAGTTTTGCTGACATCTCCTTGATGCGTGCGTGGAACTCTACCCGCTGTCAAATTTGTTTTAATTTTCACTAGACAGCGAGTAACCCATAGTTTGTCGTCTATAAGCCCGCGCCAGTGGCAGAGAATTGGCCCGCAACTTCCATGGCATCTCCTGTGGCTGTGGCTGGGGCATGAGGGTGCCCGCTCGCTCATGGCTGCGGCCATTTCCTTTGCTCGCATTTCTGCTTCGCATAAGGGTGATCGCTTTACATTTTCTTTTGCTCCAGACAATAGGCTGAACTAGGAGTAACCCACCTTGCTCATATAAAACCACTATGCCATAATTATTGTAACTACAGGAGATCACTTTATACCGACTTTTTTCAAATTACAGCATTTACAGTTTAAAAAAAGGAACTTGGGTTGTTCTTATTTCTATCGACAATCGCGAGAGAACAACCCTCGAAAAATAATTATACCATATTTACATAATGTGTAATAATGTAAATATAGTATGCCGTCAAAAACATAACTTATCGAAAAACCAAGGCATGCAACTCAGTTCTTCAGCCGTAAAAAGTTGTGAGATCAATCTTATACAATGTCGATTAATATATTCAGTCCCTACTTAAGGGACCTTAATGACCTAGATCGACTTGACCATCGGACTAAGCAATCTAATTTAATATAATACGCATTACTTGTGATATACATGCGATTGCCAATGCCAAGTCAACCTAGGTCATCAAGGTAGGTACCTTAAGTACGGACTGAATAAATTAACCGATTTGATATTACATTGATCTCAAACTTAGATATTATTTAACAAAGGCTTATTTTGTCCACTCTCTCAAAGTAGACAAAATACGCCTCTGTTACAATTTTTTGTAATGAAGAATTTTACACCTGCAGTCAGAAACAATAAGAGTGTAGTCAATGCGTATACTGCATAGTTTGAGGATTGCATTTTATACAGGCATTATGCCGTTCCTGGCCGTTCAAAGCTCTGGATTGAATTACATGAATTTAGAATAGAAAATCGTTCTTTGGAAATGTTAATATTGCTTCAGTTTCAGTATGAAAATATTGTAATACAGATGCATGATAAGGTGACTACACACACTATACCAATAGGAATGTGATGTAGGATTCATTATATTAGATATTACATAGTTACAGGTTTTAGCAAATGTCTTTACAAAAAAATGCATAGGTATACATACAATTTGTAAAACACTAACATCTTTGCGGGATTTTGTTGTTCTATCTAATAAATTTAGACTCTGTATTTTGCTGTACCTATACCTCCTGCGCATGATCTGCGCTCCCCTCCTTTATGGTACTATCGCTTGCTTAACATAGACTTAGTAACATTTAGAAAGTTCAATTTAAATATGTATTTTTAGTTTTGTATGAAAATCTAATGAACCAATGTATAATCAATTTTTAAAAGTCATTGAACAAAAGTTGTTGTTTATAATGTACTTAACATAGTACTGAGAGGTTGCCAGTGTTTTCAAATAATCCTGTATTTACTCAGTTCCTGATACTGGGGGCATACAATTTTTTAATTGTCAAATGATTTATTTTTTATTGAATTATTTAAAACTAGATTTTGCTTGCAGCTTCTCCCGCATACATGAAATATAGCCTATGTCACTCATGAAAAAAAAAATAGCACCTTCACAGATAACCTCCTCCAAAAAAAATACAAACTTCATTTTGATCACTTTTTTATAAGTTGTAAAAAATTTATTAATTTTCCGCTTGTATCACTTGGTACACGTTCAATAATTTATTTCAAGACACGTGAGATACATTTACATTTTACACGTAAAAAATTTTTCTGCAAATAAGTTGTATAATTTATATCTTCGACGAATTTTTACTTCGACTCTACGATTCATAAATTTAAATAATAAAAAATATATATAAATTTAGTGTAAAACAACGACCGTGGAAACTTCACTTTATATTAAAAAAATACGATTTATTATTGGTATTTCCCCGAATTTTGTGCTGCAGTAAAAAATCTTCTGTATTATTTGCCAAAGCTTTTTTCACTGTTCGACATTTCAAGGACGGTTGAAAAAGCATTTATTGTGAATTTTTGTTAAAAAAAACATTATTAACTGAATGAGTGTTCTATTTGCGTGTGTGCTATTCTTACTCATGGAAAAATAAATCGCTCTATAAGTATAAAAATAGCTAACAACAATTAGTGGCTTCTTTTTAGGGTTCTGTACCTTAAAAGGAAAAAAAAACGGTACCCTTATAGGATCATATTTTTGTTTTGCTAATTTTATGCCTTAAGGCTGGAGTCTTGTAAAAATTCACCCGCGGCAAATTATTAGCGCATCTTTGTATGCTTTTTTTGAACAAAATAATGATGAAATTGTGACTTCTGAAATAAGAAAATGAAACATAATTAGAACTAGCCATGAATGCATTTCAAAGATGATAATGTTGCGCTTAGTTTCCATTCGTAAGATTTGTAAATTCGTTATATTATGCCATTAACGAAGCTCACAAACATAAGTCGAAATGATGTTGGCACGAAAGAGCTATGTTTAACGCTTGATTGACCAAACATAATACACCCAAATTGACTTAAAAAAAAATATCTGGCTACTACTCATAGTATGGTTAAATATGTGCTATAATAATATTTCAAGTTGTTTCATTATTTTGTTCAAAAGAAGCATACAAAGATGCGCTAATAATTTGCCGCGGGTGAATTTTTAAAAGACGGCAGCCTTAACCTCCCGGAGAATAAGTTATTTTAGAGATGAAATATTCCAAATGAAATCGATTTAAACAAAAATACACAGCTCATTCGCTAGCAGTTCTAAGTTTATTACGTACCGTTTGTTTCCTCAGTAGAGCTCAATCTTCAGAACACAGGTTTTATTAGCTTTTTTACGGAAATGGTAATAAATACAGCGAATTTACAGAAAATACAGAAACCAAAGAAACAAAAAACAACTAATTTATAAAAATAAAGAAATGTTCTAACACATAAAGTTTATTTGAATTTGTTATTCGAAGTTAATTCAAAGCTATCATAGCTCAAAGTAACCCGTTTTATAAAACGGTAACTTTATACCTTATATAAATATCTGAAACTTTTGAGGCTTTGACTGGCTATATATATATAGCTATTTTTTACAGCTCTTAAGAAGAAGTTAATAGTAAAATTTATTCACAGCCACACAACTAGTTTAAGAGGTTTTTAGAAAAAAGTATGAGAAATTTTACCTTCCACTCGAATTCGTTCGGAGTATTTTCATTTTCTCATGTAGGTAATTCTGACAAATAATTTCAAATTAACCTAAGCACCGTCTATTTCCTACGCTCATCAGCTTACCAACATCCTGTCCGCTGTTATTGCCTTATCCGTACCGTATTTGCGTGTCATTCGTCAGAGGCGTCCTGTAATTAATGCGGACATGGACAGCGTCGGCCTAATGAATAGCGGGTGTACCGTGTCGCACAAAAACTGGACCGTCATACAACACGCGGGCGGTATCGGTCGGTGAGGTACGGCTGACTGTCAGCGGATAAAGTTCTGATATGCTCCGACTGTCAGTGTATGAAACCTGGTCTAATGAATAGTGTGGCTGTACTGTGTTGTACTAAAACTGGATCGTTTTAGTACTTGCGGTCGATACCAGCTCGTGAGGTGCAGTTGACTGTCAGTGGATGAAGCAATGATTATGCTCTGACTGTCAGTGGGTGTAATGAATAGGAGGTATGTACTGTGTTGTACAAAAACAGAACCGTCATACATCATACGAGTGATATCAACCGGTGAAGTGCGTTATGCGTCAGCGGGCAAAATACTGATGTGCTATCATTACAGGTACAGATGCATTGCTGTTGTGTACTGTATAACGGGTGTGCTATATCGTATAAAATCTGTGCCATCATACGTAGTAAACACGTATGATCGGGCGGTGAGGCGCGCCTCACTGTCAGCGGGTAGAGTGTAGCTTACTGTCAGCGGGTGAAACACTAGGTGGAGTGATGAAAAGCGGTTACACCGTGTCACACAAAAACTGGATCGTTATATAACTTGTGTTTGGTATTTGCTGATGAGTGTCAATAAGATCTGATTCATGATTGTTTTTTTTTTTGGCGTATAAACTGTTTTTGTATGGAATTTTAGCTAATACATTAGTTACAAGATTATGATAAACTGATAGTTAAGAGTTTCTTTAAAACAGTTAACCCCACCTAAATTATTACATGACTTATACGAGAATATGAGGATACGTTAGAACCGTTGAATAAATATATTGTATATGTGTGTATTAGAATAGAATGAACTTTATTGTAGATCAAATTAGTTTCAATTTTACAGAAACTTAAATCTATGGGTACAATGGCGGTCTTATCGCTGACAGCGATATTTCAGACAACCTTGAGATAGAATTTAAGAACTTAAACTAAAGAAGGGGGTAGTCTGCGGTGTACTGCAAGCAAAAAAGGCAATTTTACAACCTGTTTTGTTGTTTATTTCTTAGTTTATTTTATTGACCAACCAACCATTGTACGTGCTGACAAAATTATTAAAAATGTTTTCAGTGATGAAAGGTTACCATTATATGGGTCATATAGGTCAGCACTGCATTCTCTATAAAGGTACCGAATAAATATAAGCTACAAGTACTTGCTTTAATATAACATGAATGAAAATTAAATTAAAATAAAACATAAGAAACTAAAATTGGTCTAAAATATATTAAGGAAGAATACAGCACAGTTTAAAACCTGGACCTACACGCTAACAGTATCGCTCCCCGCCCGCACTCCGTCCGTGTCTCAATCGAAGCGTTGCCATAAGCTGCGTACGAAATTCTAGATGTCAAAATGATAGGCACATATTGGACGGTTATTGATTTCACTCGGACACTGACCGAACGCTGCAAATTTATCTACGGAGAAACAACATAATACCACCCTATTAATATAAAGTCTATGAAAAGTTTTAATATATTATAGTCGAAATATTTCATGAGTAAACCGAATTGAATATCAAAGTTTTTCAGTTCAATTCGTTGCAGAGGAAATTGTATTTTATTTTGTAATTTATTATGCCAACATCAATGTTTTTTTTCCGGGTACAATATTATTTGCTTTATATGAAAAGGTAAAATGCATGATTAAAAATAAAACATTTTAAAACACGGTTGCCGTTTGGTTGCCTCGTTGCAAATTTCCAATTAATAATTATTATTTTATTCTGTAATGAGGCTGCGTATTTGGGTTCCATGAATGGCGCAAAAGGCGAACATTTGTGTTTTCAATCATTTATTTTCAACCATGTTTATTTAAACCTACACTGCACTGGGAATTACTACTGTTAGCTTTCTTTTCTTTCTAATCTTAAGCCTCTATGTGTTATTTCTACTGTGTGTATCTTTGTGTGCCAAACATAATATGTTTCTTTCTTTTCTTTTCTTTCGTTCTTGTAGTCCTGTAGCGTAGGTGCGATCAAACATGAAAACTCACAATACTTTCAGACTCCGAACAGCTATCTGTAAGCTATACAGTTTTTTTCCTCATCATCATAATCATCATCAGCCTTTTCGATGTTCCCACTGCTGGGATTCAAGCCTCCTCTCTGGGAAAGAGGAATGGGCCGTTTTTTACTCGCGGGAAGGAAACCAGAAGTATGCAGTACCTACAACAGCCCATCACTCTTTGATTGCACCAATCATGCCACCTTAATTTGCTTTTTTTGTCATAATTTCTATATTTGTATAAAATCTGAATATATTATACATAGTTTACCACTTTAATTCATGAATCCCCAAGCGACACCCGGTGGCCGCGCATCTATTGTCTTACTATTGTGTCTCTAATTGACGGTATCTGAAGGGTTAATAATATTTAGATTTAAATTTTTCGACGTTTTTTGACTGGCCTGACTGCTATGCCGGAGGTCGTGGGTTAGATTCCCACCCGGGACAAATATTTATGTGATGAGCATTTGGAGGTATGCGGAACAGAGAGTAAAGTCCCACATACCTCCTTTGAAAAAGGGAGGATCCTCCGGCCAGACAGGGTGTTATGGTCTGGTGGGCGACTGCCCGATAGATGATGTTGGGCTGTCGTATATGTTCAAATGGCGCGGAGAACTCTGATTGCGCGATGCAGGATTTCGTATTTTCTTCGTAGGTAGTTCTTATGTGGCGTCATAAATGTCGCTACATCACTCCCCTCCGGAGATCGGAGATCGATGGTTCTTGATGCTTCTTGATGTGTGCCAGGCCAGCGGTAGTTTGGTTCCAGTGAGTCGGAACCGATGCATAGTTCTCGGTGAGTCGGAACTGTCTGCGGTGATGCCCCAGTGAGTCGGGGTGTTGCTATCCCAGTGAGTCGGGATAATGCCCCAGTGAGTCGGGGTGATGATGTCCCAGTGAGTCGGGATGATGCCCCAGTGGGTCGGGGTGGTGCTGTCCCAGTGAGTCGGGATGATGCCCCAGGCTCCAGTGAGTCGGAGTAATGCTGCTGGCTCCAGTGAGTCGGAGCGGTGCTTGTGCGACTTAGGGCTTGATTGCCGGCGTCGACCAGGAGAGGTTCTTCATGGCTCTTCATATGACTGGCCGAAGGTGCGGTGTGCCAAGGTCGCTGATGCGGCTGAGGTGGTGACCAGGTATGACCAGGTAGGCATACTGATGGTCAGGATACCCTTAGCCGAGGGTGCTGGCTGTTTGGCTCGTTGCTCGAAAGCTTGAGGAAATGATGATGACGTCACGAAGTAGTAGCTGCACGAAGGCTGCGCTGACGTTCTTTGTCGGGGTCACCAGTTTGGTGGTATGCGGGACAGAGAGTAAAGTCCCGCAAGCCTCCATTGAAAAGGGAGGATCCTCCAACCAGACAGTGTGTTATAGTCTGGTGGGCGACTGCCCGATAGTTGATGTTGCGCTGTCGTATATGTTCAAATCGCGCGGAGAACTCTGATTGCGCGATGCAGGATTTCGTATTTTCTTCGTAGTTCTAATGTGGCGTCATAGATGTCGCTACAAGCATGATCTTTTGTTCTGTGTCTGGGTGTAATTTATCTATATTAAGTATGTATTTAGAAATATATAAGTATGTTTATCAGTTGTCTAGTACCCATAACACAAGCTCTGCTTAGCTTGGGATTAGACGGCGTTGTGTGATAGTTGCGGAATATTTTATATTATTTTTAATATTAATGTAGGTAGTATATATGTAATGAAATGACATTTCATTAATTCAAATTTGCCGCGCTTCGCGCGTTGAAGTTGTCAATGGAATTTATGTTCTGTGGAACGGGGTGACGTGTGATTGAATGGCAGATGATGTTTAGATTATTTTGCATATTTTATTGTTAAAAATTCTATTGTAAAGAGATAAAATAAAGGGATATAATTGAGGAGGCGATATTAGTAAACTTTAAATGTCGTTTCTTTGATTTTCAGGTAAGTTATAGGTGTAATGGTCATAGTTAAACGTTGTAATATAGTAAAGACGTATTAAATAAACAAATCTTTGATTTTCAGAGAAACAATTTGTGGTTTATTTGGAAAATCTTCAATAACATATCTTATATATAAATATGCGATCTAAAGTAGTATTTTTCTACGAATCCGTCAGTGAATAAATAAGAAGAAAAAATATATAAGGTATCTTAAGATCGCCACGGTGCGGTGTGTAAGGTATCGTGTCGGTCACACGGGACATGACCCGAACCGCATTCTGTTTTGTTTGCTCGTAGAATACTACATGTTTGATCAACCTGGGTCAAGGTCATAGTTTATTATATTCATTCATGAGTTTTACCTGTAGATAATGAGTTATTTCTAGTAAATTTAGCCATGTAAGTATTGTCTCTTATTAATATTATTTCTAAATAGCTATTGCCCGCGGCTTCACCCGCGTGCATAATCCCAGGATAAAAAGTATCCTATGTGTTATTCTGGGATATGGTCTACTCGTGTACCAAGTTTCATCGAGATCCGTTCAGTAGCTTTTGCGTGAAAAAGTAACAAACATCCATACATCCATCCATACATACAAACTTTCGCATTTATAATATTAGTAGGATGTTGTACACTGACAGCCCTAAATCTTTGTCCTTTCTTGCAGTCCATCCAAAGGTTGTCTGTAAGAGATCGCCCTGTGCGATAAGACCGCCCATTGTACACTTATTTTGTATAATCTTCTTCTTCTCGTATTTTTTTTTTGTTTATGTGGTGTACAATAAATAATATTGTGATAAATATACTTTGGTGAAAAAGAAATAAAGAAAAAAGTTATATGTCACAGAGACAAATACATCCTTTTTAGGGTTCTGTACCCAAAAGGTAAAAACCAGACTACTGTTATCACTGCGTTAGTCTGTCTCTCTGTGACAGGGATGTATCTTAAGAATCGTGTTAGCAAAACCTTCGAAATTTTCACTGGTGATTTATTTCTGTTGCCGTTTTAATAACAAATACTAAAAACAGAATAAAATCCATATTTAAGTAAGACTCCTAGATAAAACAGACGTGATTTTTGGTCGTCTTTTGCTGCGGATGGTACGGAACCCTTAGTGCGTAAGTCTGACTTACACTTGGCCGGATTTTTTATTTGGTTTGTACTGAAACAAATGAGTTATTTGTTTGTAATTTTTTTTTAGTATCAAAAGTTCTAAATCATCATCATCATCAGCCTTTTTAATGTTCCCACTGCTGGGACTCAGGCCTCCTCTCTAGAAGAGGGAATGGGCCGTAATCCACCACGCGAGCCCAGTGCGGGTTGGTGAATGTCACATGTCTTCGAATTTTTGGTTCTAGGACATGCCGGTTTCCTCACGATGTTTTCCTTCACCGTTTTGAGAGCAGTGGTGATGAAATAAATTACACAAAGTAATGCGCCTGGCTGGGTTTGAACCCGCGACCTACAACTCGTAAGTCGGGGCCGTTACCACTCGGCCACCACTGCTCAAAATGTACTTTGAAAATTAAATTTAAACCCAGAGATGCTCAACGTGGTTTTGTCTAATGTAAGCAGAAGTGAACAGTATCTATTACTACAAGCAAGTACCTTTTATTTTTGTTAAGATAACTAAAATACAGTAGGAACATTCCCAGATTTAAAGTGTTGACAAAATTATGAATCCTCAGGGACACGAATGAATAACAGAGAGAGATAATATTTCATTCTCTGTCTCTGGGGACCGACTGCTGTAAGTTTTTAAAGTTATTTACTTGTCTCCTTTTTCTGTCTTTTTATCTAATAGCACGTAATGTGCTTTCAGTGAATCGATGTAGAAAAAGTTGTGGATAATGTGATCTAGAAAAACAATAATATATTTTTTTTATTTCAGATATTTTATTTCGATCCATAGGTACATTTAATTATTCCACAATACAATTCAATTATATTAAAATATTGATAAATTACATCAAATCATATTATCAAAGAAAATAATTGTAATTTCTTATTTTTATATGACAGTAAAAAGTTATCAATAATCAATTTACTGAACAAAAGTCATTTATCAACATTTCATAACTTGCGAATTTAAAATAAATCTGTACAAGGGCTATAAATCATTAAAAAAATTGGTTATGCGAATTTATAACAAAGTTAAAAGTTATAATTATCTTTACATAGGGCCATCGAGTGATTTAATTATCGTCTCTGTAATTTCAAAGTAATGACATGTTACCCGTTTAGCATTACTCACCCAAGTTTGCCTGTTCAGAACCCGCAACACTCGGCTAACGGCAGGTAGCCGCACCACTAAAACAAATATTGCCCTTTTACAACCAAGGGCAAAAACACTAGTGCCGTAAATGTCCCAGTGGTACCTTTAATTTTTATTAGCCCAACATCGTGATGTTCGGAAACACCGCGTTATTTTGTATCTCGACGCTTTGTTCAAATAATAATTTATTATTCAACAATGTTTGTGATATTTTAAAATTCAACAAAATGTTGACGTTGCCTGTTTTTTCGAACGGAAGTACGTGGTCCGATTATTTTATTTTAACAACGATTTGAATTGTCAAGTGGAATAATGGTTATAGTGTGCTACGGCGTAGCACAGCGTCGTAGGCGGCTACGTTTTCGTAGCATGCGGTTCGTAGCGTAAATGTATAATTTAGAAACGTTTTGTTGTAGACAGAAATTTTAGATCTCTACGTAAATTGAATTTTGGAGCCACGCTTGTGAATCACTTGTATCGGAGAGATTTTATAAGTAAAACTGCTTAAATCATCATCTATGAATATTTATTAAAGGAAAATATTAAGAGAAAATAACATTCCACTTAAGTTGGCATGATAGCAACTTGACGCGATCCTTCGTTTGTGTTTCTTATTTCCTTTGTTCACTACAAGTATTTATTCCCGTCTAGCAAAGAGTTAAGATTTTTTAAATACCTTCTTACATTTGAATGACATTTATTTATTGGTTCGCTTTTTCTCTCGTGTTTTTGTAGGTTTTAACTTTAGTTTAGCGGAGTTACAGTTAAACCAACTCAGGTAAATTAATGAGGTTTACGCTTTCGTTATTATTCTTGAGGAATTTTATTTTATTTTTTATCAATATCATTTTTTTTTTGTGTTTGAAAAAATGCTAATACCGTTCTGAAACCGTTACTGTTCTAAATAGATTTAAAAAAAAAGTAATTTTGGAAAAACTATTCGTAATCGTATCAAAACTGAAGATGTATTCCTCTTCGTTAAGTAGCTTTTACTCGTACATTGAATTTAAACCCCGCACATTAGTAGCTAAGCTCGCTCACGTGGCACCATCGCCCAATTTATAAAACTCTCATAAAAATCCCTCATACATTTCGTTCACGCCATAACATATCTTCCTCACTCCATAACAGGACGCATATTACCAGTAACAGCTGGGGTAATTTAAGGCTCATATGCTGGCCTCCATTAAAAATACCGTAGTGTCTAAATACTGTATAGAATAGAAAATTTACAGCTCTATATAAATCAGCGTATAACTATTCCTCCTTATAATTTATGTGTGCTTGGTACCCCGTTGTTGGGGTAATGGATGCCCCTGCAGATATCAGCCCGTGGCCGTCTTTAAATTACTCACTGTGCGGAAGCATTGGCTCTGCCGTGACTACAAATCCACTTAAGTGTACTTCTCACACTATTTAGATAAGCGTTCCTAATAAAAATCACCCTTACTTGTAATTGATTTTAATTGTATCCTGTTACAGTGAGATTGTGTCTCGGAGAGTTATTGTGTATACGGTTTCTTTGATTATAATCTGTGGTGAAGATAATTTTGGGAACTGTAAAGCCAAAATTAAGGTTATAGGATACATATTTTAAGGACTGGTGGTAGAGTTGCCTAGTTATTGAGTTTACCAGGTCACTATGATAAAACCACGATGCCTGTACTGGATATTATAATTTTAATCAATCATAATTCACTATTCTATCTGATTAATTATCCATATTAATTTCACAAGAAATGATTCTTGTATTATTTAGTGTTTGCAATAAAAAGGTATCAGCGCAAAATACAATAATTAAAATAATATTATTCTATTAGGTTACTTTAATTTTCTGTAGCAGAACAAGCTACAGAAATACAGGCAAGCAGGAGGTTAGGTTGTCGTATAATACGGGTTGATTTTATACTTGCAACCTCTTGCTAATAATAATTAGGTATAAATAAAAAAAAACCTTTTTATAAAAAAAACCGACTTCACTAAAATTTTAATTGAATTTGAGGAGTTCCCTCGATTTCACCAAGATTCCATCATCAGATCCAAACTTGGTGACTATGGGAACATTTGGAAAGTACCAAATGTTCCCATAGTCACCCTTTCCAACAAAATTTTTTTTTTCAAATCGGTTAGCAAGCGACGAAGTCATGCGGGAACAAATTTAAAAAAAATACAAACATCCGAATTGAGAACCTTTTCCTTTTTTAGAAAGTCGGTTAAAAATCTGTGGTACTATGAATAATAAAATACGAAAGGGCTACCAATAATTTTCTAATTCAGAATCACAATTCGTGTCATTTTAAATCACCTCTAATTTTTTTTAGGGCCATCACATACATTTCTTAGTATCAAAGTACCCGCTGGATTAGTTACTAATAATAATAATAATTTTCTCCTATTCACTGAATAATAAGATATTATATCTTTCTTGGATAACAAAGTAAGTACTTGAGCGTAAGTCGGCAGGTAGTAGGCATTTGATAATAATTCCTTAGAATTACAAAATGTCAAAATTATAACACCTACTTGTCAGAATTGGAAATATCTTCTTTAACAAATAAAGAGGTAGATAATAATTTGTTCTGTACAAAAGGCGTACATGAAAATTATGTTAACAAAACTCCTTTTATGAAGAATATAAATAATACTGGGGTAGAATGTTAAAAATAGGAAAAAAATACAAGGTTTTTATAAAAAGCTCCTAAAAATTCCGTACACAGGAATTCATACAGAAATTGAATGGAATATTAAATTATGTTGGTCCGCATTTTGTAAAACTGACGAAGCTTCTTGTTAAGCTTTCAAGAAGCTTTTAAGTTAATGAACAAGTTATTAAAAAATCTATTGACTTTTATACTGTTTGTTTTGAAAGAATTTGATGAACGTTTGTTATAAAAACAGATGATGTTATTATTTTAACTTTAAACGAAAACAATTTTTGATATTGTTATTAGTGATTATTTTTTTAATAAATTGTAATTTTGATTTCTATCTTTTATTGTTATCTTTGACCTAAAATAATACATATGGTTGTTAGATTAGATGCTGTAATCATTTGAATTCTTCTAGTGGATACCTTTTCATTCGGTCTAAATTCAGAGAAAAGTTAAGTATGAATATTAGTTCCTAATTATTTTAGTGCTTGTGCTTAAAATTTGTTATATTTTAATGAAAGAAACTAAAAATAATATAGTAGTTTTTTTTTAATTTTAAGTAATTTTGCAAATAATTCAATTACTCCATACAACCCATAAGCTTATTCTGCGAAAATTATTTATGAATGCCATCAATTCAAAATATTAATTTTACACTATGATTAAAATTAAACTCGTGGGCAATGTACAACATATTTATGAAAGCTCGTTTATTAAAATAAATTCTATACAGTATTATCCATGTACGAGTAATTGTTTTGTTTTAAATATTAATTAACAACATGGGATAATGATATTCCGCTACAAAGCAAATAAATATTTTCAATTTATGAAGCACTCCAAAATATTTTATACGTCCAACCGGTCAATTTAACGATTTTATAAATCTTTAATTCGTGCCATTTCTGGTTGGAAAATTCGAGTTTCATTGGGGAGAGCAATTGGCAACTTTATTTATGGCCCCGCTCGGCCCGCGGCGTTGCCCGTGAAAATGTACTTTATCCCTTTTTACCTCGCTTAAGGGGCGATTTGGAAAAATCCCTAAGTGGGTACCTACGTCACTGGCAGGGCTGTTCTACAACAATTCTGTTTGCCACGGGCCAAATTTTGTACACAATCCTAATTTTGGTTTCAGTATTTTAGGTAATTTTATTATCTGCTGTTCATATATCTTGTCCAGCTCTATTATCCTCCTAGGTCTAGGATAGATTTGCTAAAATAATAATACAGTAGCCTCGCTTGAAGCTCAGGCACTATGTTAACTTACAGCACAAACGTTCAGGCATAATTAATGAGTTTAAACCACTTCATTTACTTATTCTTACGTTCAAGTTTCTTTGGTTGAAGCCTTTTACTGTCCGATTTTTTATTCAGACTGAACTGAAACTTGCCCATTTGCGGTGTGGGAAGTTTAATATAATAATAATTATGAATTATATTTAGAGATTGATTTGCACATGTCTTATTTACTTTTGTACGTACATACTAAGTTACTGAATTTATGTAAAATAGTTTGGTGTTATTGAGCAAGTAAATTAGACGACACGGTTGGCACAGTTGTTCAGCGATGGGCTACTGCGCTGTGTGGCGCAGGTTTGATTCCTGCACTGATAAATATTTCTATGGTCTGCAGATCTGTTCCAGATCTGCGTGTTTTGTAAACGAAACCACAATATAAAATAAAAGTAATGGCCAAAGTAAAGCAACGTTAATAAAAAAGTGCATTTGAGTTTAACTAAAACTTCTAACATAATGTGTGTTCAAAATAACATTGATCATCTACTAGGTACTCACCTACATCAATTTAATGAAACGAAAAATATGTCTCTAAGTGGTCAGAGCTCATGGAGCAGATCTGTAATAAACAAACGTGCCGTTGTCATCCTCGCCACACTCACTGAACATGAAATCCACTCAAATCTGGTTGGTTTAATCAGCAAATTATTTGTTTACGGGCATTACCCTCCCCGTCTCACTTGATCCGGTAAAGTTATATTAAATTTTGCGCAAGTCGAACACGAAAGTTTTGTGTATTTTCGCGGGACACAAACGGGAAGTAAGCTCGTCGTGTGGCGTGGCAAGTTGTGCTGTGGCGCGACACAGTCCCGGCGCGCGGACCGATTCGCACTGACTTAGTTCTCGCGACACACGGAGCGGCCGACCGACTTGAGAGCGCCGCCGGTCCGATTCATGCGCGGATCACTGGGTAGGAGGAGTCTTCGTACAAAACCACGCCTACCAAGGAGCTACACATTTCTTTTTCAATATGTGTAATTCAATTTCGCTTATGTCTTCGCTGGGAAAGTTGATGCCCCGTTGTCGTTGAACGCGATGTTTTTATGTAAACTGTAATGTAGTTCGCGAACCGAGTCGGCCCGTGATGCTACGCTCCGTGTGATTTTCCCTTTTCTTTTTTGTTGGCAATTTCACGTGCTGTTGCTTGTTCATATGTAGAGGTATGATAATAAAAATTGGGTAACTTTGTTAGGTACAGAACAAGTGGTAGGTACGACATGCTCTGCTTATTGTTAACTTTTGAAACTTTTTAATTGATCCGTCTTTTTAATTATTTCTGTACACACAAAAAAAAAAAAACAAATAAAAGCAAAAAATAAAAATACAGATAGAAGAGCATAAAGGTGCTGCTCATTTCAAACGAAATTGATACCAATTAAAAAAAAAGATGAATGATATTTTTTTATAATTTTTGTTTTTTAATAAATTTTAATAACCAGATCAAATAATAAAATTTAAAAAAAATATTTGACTAACTTTTCCCTAATTGCACAAAACGTTTAAGAAATAACGATAATCCAAACCACAATAGTATTATCGTATTAATTCCACACTCAACAGAATCCCATCTCACCGCGGCTAAGTTGCTCAACGCTTTGGACTGTAAAGGAATTCACTAAATTATAACAGTAAATTAAGCGTAGTTTCATTTGTGTTACCAAGTGAATTATGCGTTGGTATCTTAGTTCTGTCACCACCTAACTTACTACGGTTCAAAATTAATACAGTGCCATAAGCCAGCTCTAATACCTCGCGTCCTGGGGCTTCTATTTACCGTATCAAATTTTAAGAGCACACTTAATCTAACCTCAACCTTAGCAACAGAAACATAGAGTTTAAAATCTTTCTCAAACTCAAAATGCACATAAGCTGTTATGTGCGTTCAATCATTATTAAGTGTACACCTATTTGTTTGGTGTCGTATGTAACGAGATACTAATGACGACTGACATCTATAAACTAAATTGCGCTATATGATATTAGCACCCGGCTTCATAATAATTTACTTGAGAAATGGCGGCAGTTGAAATAAGATTGCTCGGAGTTCATATTGAAACTGGAAAAGTAAACGCTGCAAGAACGACTGAATATTTTAAATCCACAGAAGGAGTAGTATTTATTTTAAATTTGTAGCTTCTTCCAAGATTCTTGTTTGGGAAATTTTGTTTTTACTTGATTCGTTTTTGACCTGCCTATTTCATAGGTACAGCATCCTTTTAACATACAGCGTTATCGTAAATATCAGCAAAATAGACAAAACATCCTATTTATATTCGCACTAATTTATTATGAAGGCAAAAGTTTGTTAGTAGGGATGTGCATGTGTGTGTGTATGTTTTTTACTCACTTCATGTTCAAACGGTTTTTCGCACTTGGATAAAATTGCACACTATCCTGGAAAAGCAATATAGTATTAAATTATTTTTTAATTTTATCCTGGCAGTAAAAAAAAAAACTTTTTACAGCTTCAGTTAACAATGTCTAGGCAGTTTTAGCAATAATAAAAAAAAAAAACACAAAATAAAGAGGACGTGTTTGCCTGTTGCCTTTGCAGAAAATTTATTTATATTAATTTATGAACAAGCTAAACCTTTCCGTGATATCGCTTATTTGATAAGAAGATTAATCTCAAAGTATACTACTATTCTCCTGCAGTGATATATGTGCCAAGGTGACGTCACCTCTTCGAAACTGGTCACACCCACAATGTAAAATGTCTTCAAGGTACTGGACATGAGAAACCCATTGACATCAGTGCCTGCCTTAACGTCAATGGCGAACACATTACTTACATTTGTCAACGATATAGTAATAACGGCTGAGACTAAGAGATGACTACTGAGAGAATCGATCACTCTATTGAAGCCATCGAGCACCAAACTATGGTCATCGAGTACTGTACTGTGGTCATCGAGCACTGTACTTCACTATGAGTCTTCGGTGCTTTACTATGGTCGTCAAGCAATTTCTTGAGGTCATTGTTCACTGTAATGCGATCATCGAGCTCTTAATTGTAATCATCAAGCACTGTACTGTTGGGGTCATCAAACACTGTACTGAAGTGATCGAGCAGTATATTGAGATCATTAAGCACTGGAATATGGTCAACGAGTGCTGTATTAAAGTCATCGAGCACTTTCCTGGGGTCATCGAGCACTGTAATGCGATCATTGAGTACTGTAATGCAATCATCGTGCACTGTACTGCGGTCATCCAGCACTGTACTGTGGTAATCGAGCACTGTACTGTAGTTATCGTACACTGTACTGCGGTTATCGAGCACTGTACTGAAGTCATCGACTACTGTACTGTGGTTACCGAGTACTGTACTGTGGTCATCGAGTACTGTACTGTGGTCATCGTGTACTGTACTGTGGTTACCGAGTACTGTACTGTGGTCATCGACTACTGTACTGTGGTTACCGAGTACTGTACTGTGGTCATCGTGTACTGTACTGTGGTCATCGAGTACTGTACTGTGGTCATCAATCATATATACCGAGGAAATCATGCACTGTACTGTAATTGTCGAACGCTGTACTGAAGGCATCCATTACTGTACTGCGTTCATCGAGTGCTATACTGAGGTCATCAAGTGCTATTCTGAGATCGTCTAGTATTGGTACTGGAGTCCTCAATAGAGTTTACTAAAAACTTTCTTCGTTGAAAATAAATAGCCATTCTATCATGGTAATCAGAACAGACAACCTTATGAATTCCCACTCTACTATAAAAATCTAACAAAACAACAAGATGAACAGGTAAACAACTATTTATGAAGCAAATGAATCATAAAAAGCGTAAAAGCGTAGTTTTTAAACTGAGCTAGTTTTAAAATCAAGCTAACGTTTAAAAGTCGACAAAAAATGCAACAACACTTTAACGGCTCAAGTTTTTCATACGGCAGTTGGTGAGGTAAGTCGGATGTAATCCTGGCAAGTTTGCTGGATCGTCTCGGGCAAAGGAAGCAAAAGGAAGGGGCCGATAGTCGGGCGCTCCCCCGGGCCTCGTTTGAACCGAAGCGATTCGCGGCCGTTCTTATGATTAAGTCAACTCTGGTGGGATTCAGAATCGAGCCTCACTAGACGCTGTTTCGATGATTCAACTGGCAGAAATATTACCTCGTCAAACCAGTTTATTGATTTTGATGCTGCGTTTTATTGCCTTTTTTTAGTTGAGGGTAGATTGGATTTAAAATCTAGCTGTTTATACTTTATTTTTATTTTTTATTGCACACGAAACAAAAATAAAAAAATATATTTACATTGAAAATTGATGCGCAAAGGCGAGTTTAACACAGAATTTGTGTTATTTTATTTGAATTTGGGTTATGTTGTATTTGGTTTTGGTTATTTGGATTGTGTGGTTTGCCTTTATGGAAAGCATGAAAATAGTCATTAAAACTATACGTCAAGTTGATTTTCTTTTGTTTCATATATAGCAAGATGTATGGATCAACATCAATATCTATAGAATAGTTTTCAATTATGCCTGGCCTGTGCTGAAAACACAAATGGAATACTTCTTAACAACATCTAACACATTACCATACCATCATTGAGATGTAGTTAAGTACTTCATTATACAATTTTCAAATTACTCTTTTATCTTCTAACAAAATTACGCTATGTTATTCAAATACCCTTATTTTTACAAATAGCGTAGAGACTGAAGATTTTATTACAGAATATCTAGATAATGAAATGAACATAAATAAACTTTATTATAGAGAGAAACAGGAAAATACGATAAAGGGGAAGGAACCTTCCATTTGAACGGAAAGTTGTTTTATATTAGGCAAATTTTCTTTATTTACATTTAGGTGAAAAGAAAACTTCACCTGTACTCTTACGGCAGTATATTCAATGGTTTATGAATGACTTGTCTTTTTTTACCGTTAAATAACTTTTACAAGTATCTCGTTCGCTTTACTCAAAATATTTTAATCTATTAGAATAATTTTCATTTAATATTTTAAGCATTATTTGATTTTTAGTTTTTTTCTACAAGGTATAATGATTGGGTGATAGTCAAGGGAATCAGCTAAATTTAAAAAAACACATAAATTTTTCAGAATTACCCAGTTTCAGAGTTAGGGGCCCAGGATCAAGTACAAAAGATGTCACAAGAAGAAGTGTACAAGAAATGATGATGATTTTCCGGCTGAACGTGGAATAATCAAAACGTAAATTATGTTATGCATCTTGCAAACAATATATTTTTGCTGATTCATTTGGCTTAACGTTTAACCGAGTTTAAAGAATAGAAGAAAATTTGTATCCACTGCAAGAAATAACTATCTCAAAAGATATTATTTTGTCACGGGAATTTTCGAAAGAGTTACTGTGGTTCTAGAACGCAAATGAACACCGGTTAGTTTTAGTCAGTAAAAGTCTGACACGCCTTCTCACACCACCCCAGAGCGCAGTTATTGGATGATTAACACCTAAAAAAAAACCACCCGTTGATATGTTGCATTGTTTAATATAATTTCTCCCACTTATTTCAGTAATTTTACAGACTCTAACCACAAGTTGAACTCGAAAAGACTCGTCAATTAATCGATCCACTTAATTAATTAGTCGTCATTATGATTAATTGAAAAATGTTCAAAGTAGAATTTTAACCAGATAATATTTTTTGTTCATCGAAAAACTCCCAAGGGGATTCTGCTAATTGGATTCATGTCGTTGTAATTTCCACTAGTTTGTTTTAATGCATGCCTGAATTAATTTTCAGTTTTCATTCATAATATTTCATGCAAGTTTTCATGTTGAAGTTGGATGGATGACTCTTAAAGTTAGGAGTTTGAGGTTTGTGTGGTCATCGCTGTTTGGCTTGCTCGAGAACATACGTTGAATGAGTCTGTTTTATATTAGATGTGTAAATTATTCCCGTTGGAACTTTGTGGTCACAAGGCTGGCTTATAAAGGTCGAGAAAGATGTAATAAATAAATCAAACAGGGAATGTAAAGAAAATTATTTTTGAAGAGCTCTATTTTTATTGGACAATACTTTTTTCTTGGAATTGTAAATCGAATTTTGCTAAAGAATTTTATTATTTGCAGAAAGGTTCTAAAGTTTTTCTTTAAGATTTTGTGTGGAAAGGGAAATTAGTGTTACAGATATAGGTTAATTAATAGAGCTTTTGTATTACTTTGAAGCACCCAACATGCATTAAATAAACAAAAACAATATTTAAAACAAAATGTCGAACTGTATAAATTTTAAATGTCCCTCTATTGTCGCCCATCGTGTTTAAGCGAGTTTCTTAAACAATAGCGAGTTGGGTCGCTTTGCCTTAACGTACAGATCTTATTGTTTAGAGGAATACGCGGTTTCGGCTCAGTATTGTTGTTATCTGTGGGTCCGACCTCCTTTTGGGAAGAAATTAAAATAATAATACGTGTTACATGTTCGCAGTATCACCAGTTCCTCGTTTATCTCTCTTGATTAGGCGTTCTGGCTTCTATAATGACGTCGTTGAAAGAGACAGCAAGTGTAAAACAAGTGTGGTGTGTAGTTACCAAAATAAAAGTTTGTTCTCAAGTTTGGAAACTTTGTTGTGATTTCAATGTGTCATCCCGATATTATTGTTCTTGTTATTATATACTTTAGTGCACGCCTTAATTTATCACAGGACAAACAGATTGCGTATTCCGATATTCTATTTTGTATTATTTTCTAAATATTTTAAAGAAAAAAATATTTACCGTCGGAAGACTAATAAATTAAACTCATGTAAGTAGTCCATTTTGCGGTTGTGGTCATCCTCCTTTCTTGTTCATCTAATAAAATCTTTATATTGTAACGATCTTTCACATTTACAATTTAACTTATAACTTTTTTCATATTTCTTAATATTTTTGCATTACATGCAAATCCACCGATTTTCCCACAAATCACTGTTTACTGGTATCACTTTACGTAATTCTCTTACCTACATACTCATTTCTCATTCGGCACATCCATCGTACCGTTCTGGTCTCACTTGCATGCATACATAGGCTTTCGTTCACATCTTTCAGGTCCCAACATTTGGATCCGTAGCAGACTAATAAGAGAACCATAGATTTTGGTTGAGTGTGTGAAGCCGTCAAATATTTTTTACTACTATGGGATCGCAGTCAAGCACTAGTTTATATCTTAAAAAAAAATGGACTGTTAGATTTACAGTAACTAAAACCCACTCGTTTTCCTTCAGTTATCCTTTACATTCCAGGGCCATGGTGACTCTCTAGTATATTCCTGCAGTCCGCAGTAAACATTCCTATTGTTTTTTAGTAGTTCCACTAAAGGTAAACCTGAGTTAATAACTTTTGCCAGTTATCAAAATTTTAAATAAATTTGTTTATTTAATCTTCATGCAACAAAAGGTACAAAGGCGGCCTTAATGCCTTAGGCATTCTCTACCAGTCAACCTAGGTTAGTGCAAAGACAATATGGCAGGTGCATAAATAAAGAAAATATTATTTAGAAAACACATTTAACATCAGCTCTTTTTACAATGTATACTGCCAAAGCTAAAGACAAAAAGGAAAAAGTAACATGGCCCTCGCGAAAGGCAACTGAAAGAATACTGTTAGTTATAGTTAGTAAAAATCTGACTCTCTCTTTTCCTTCTCTTTTCTTCTGATTTCCCACGTAAAAAAAATGCTGTAACTATCTATTTTGTTAAGGGTAAATTTTGGTCTCGAGCCCCGGTATGCCATGGGTAGCTCGCTGTCCGAACGTCCGGTAACTGTCCGGACCGAGCCCAAGACGTCGACGGCGCGCACTGTTCCCGCACGCCTCAAGGAGTTGTCAGCAACAGGAGGGGCCCAGCTGGGTCGAAGCCTACTGGGGCCAGGGTTATCCGAAAGGAAACTCGAGCCCTGGTATGAAGAGGTTAGACGGAACGGGGTGGGTTTTTAGTAAGTAAGAGTCTGACACTAGCTCCCGCTCCGCCCAAGAGCGGGGGTTGTCATTGGATGATTTTCCCTACCATGCAAATAGAATTTGAAACAATTAACCCTAACCAGTTTAGCTGATATTTGGTATACCTATGTAATTTGGCTGACAATGCACTAATACGATGCTATGAAGCTGATCTGGTGGAGTTGGAAAGTGACCTTTCAAACTACTGAATGCAGCAAAAATACCCCACAGTGTTTGACCTTCTTGGAATGGTCTTGATCAGTACCTACTATAACCGCGTGATAAAAAATTGTTATGATTTCTTTTTTTAAAGAAAACTTATTTGAACAATAATATTTTATCAATCGTTACATTATCACACTTTCATTTCTTACATAACTCTTCTCACATAATCTATCTTTCTTTGACCTGCCTCTTTCTCTCTTCACATCCACATATAAAACAACTCACTTACTTACACTTATAATATCTCACTCATAACCCTTTTAGTAACATTTGTTAATCCTTCCTGTTTACATGACTAGGTATATCAAGACAGACGAACTTCAAACTACAAAATTCTTTACAAATTACACAAAGTAATGCACCTGGCGGAGTTCGGACCCGCGACCTACAACTCATAAGTCGCAGCCGCTACCACTGAACCATGACTGCATCGATATTATTATATAATATACCAATAATAATAATGACTTACCTGCATAGTGATTGCAGCATGCATGTAAAGTTAATTATCGTCTGCAACATATTTACGAGATCGGGTCGGTTGTCGCTTAATTTAGCGGTTTCCATGCCACTGAGTAATTAAACGATTGTTTGCCATTTTGCGATAATTGATGTTGCTGTGTTTGATTTGCACTAATTATCTTTCACGCATTAAATTATTAATTCAGTTGTTTTGCGTTTTACGATAGTTAATTTGGTTATGTGTAATTCGTGGTGGCTGCGTTCATTTGGAAAATTGAGGGAATTTCTGGACCTGAAAAGGCAACATTGCGTTGTCAATTTTCGTGTAGTGGTGTCGACTACAGGTTTTAAACGTTTTTTTTTTTTGGTACGGCTGTTTTTATTTTTGAAATCCCTAATTCTAGTTTAAGTAACATCCTTTCCAACATTCCGTCAAGCCAGTTCCATCATTGGACCACCAGACGTAAGGCGATGCACCATCGGTACATGGTGGACATCTCACCTACACGCACCAAATCTTTTGTGAACACATTCATTACACGTACAGCTAACGAGTGGAATTCCTTGCCAGACTCTGTGTTTCCGAATGGCTACAATCGAGAAAACTTGGAGTCAAGAGTGAATACTTCTAGATAAGCGCGCTCCATCGTTGATCGCATCATCGCTTTCCATCAGGTGTGATAGCGGTCAAGCGCGAACCTATCAACAATAAAAAAAAATCATTGACAGTTAGTGTCCAACCAAAACTCGAATTTCACTGAAGGCAAAATTGAAACTGAATAACCGTCTTGCCTTCCAGTTTCAGTTGATAACGAAACCAGGTAAAAGAAAAACGATGAAAAATCCAAAATTTCATCTTGAAGAGACCATTGAAAAATAAATTTTATCAAATACTAAACTGGTACCTAAAACAATAATAGTACACAAATGATTAGATACACATAGACAAAAGAGACAGTCAGTTTTAAGGTCTCTTTCACAACCTTCAGCTCAAAGACGTTAGTTTCATTTCCAGCCAAATTTAACCAGTTTTAGCCGAAACCGAAATTATCAAAAAGTACCTTCAAAATGTAGGTATAGAAATGTAACCACCAAAGTAACACGAGGTCAAACCAACATTTTGTTTTTCCGTCAGTCGTATTGCTGACAGCATTCTGTGGAGTCTCGAGACGTTAAACTTATTTGCCTTATACAAGATTCACTAGTAAATGGTGCTTAAAATCGTTACTTGTGGTCAAAGAGCTGAGAAACCGAATCGCCAGACATATTGAACTGTCGAGGACTTCAAAGCTCCTTTAACCATCGTCAAAGCGTCACATATACAGCGATATGTCACAGTCACAATTGTTAATTGGTCCAAACTAGTTTTGACTGCAAGAATTAGAATTGTCAAAAGTAAGTTTTTTTAAAACGAATGTAAGACAGCTAACATTTACTCTAAAACCCGTTAGGTAGGTAGATTTTTGTAATAATTTTTCAAACTTGTTGTAGTGATTTTTTATGAAGTAACTAAAGCGTTTTGTTTTAACTTAATAAGAGTTTGATTGAGTCAGTCAAAATTAGTTTTGACCGGTTAAAAGTTTTGACTGTAACTACAAAGCTACAATCGACCTACATTCTAAAATAATATTTATATACCTTTATGAACCAAGTCACTGAATTGAGGATAAAGGAGATTTACCCAATTTTTTGAAAAGCTCTAGTAATATCTTCGTCCATCAATGGATGTTTGTAGCTGAAATGATGATAAGACAATGATAGGAGTAAGATTGTATGTTTTCTGATTCAAATTATTATGACCTGAGTCAGAAAATTTGCCGATAGATCTAGGAAGAAAAATAACCATTTTCACATAGCGTGGAAAATAATCATTTTCACATTTTTCACAAACTGCCTTTTTTTTTCTTTGTCGACGGGGAAAATCATCTTTGACGAAACCCGCTCTTGGGTGGAGCAGGAGACAGTGTCAGACTCTTACTGACTAAAAACCCCGCGCCGTTCCTTCTAGCCTTCATACCGGGGCACGAGCTCCCTTTCGGACAACCCTGTCCCCAGTAGGCTTCGACCCAGCTGGGCCCCTCCTGCTGCTGACAACTCCTTGAGGCGCGCGGGAACAGTGCGCGCCGTCGACGTCTTGGACTCGGTACATTACCGGACGATCGGACAGCGAGCTACCCATGGCTCGCCGTCCGCGAGCCCGCGTCTACGGTGGCCGGAAATCGGGATCGGAATCCCGGCGACGGCGGCGAGGGCGCCGTTGCCTGATGCGGTCGGCTTCCTCCTTTGCAAGCATTACTGCTTCGCAGAATGAGGCGACCGCCTGCCATTCCTCCTCGCTCCGGACCATGGCCTCGACCAGGGCCCGGCGCGAGAGGTCTCCGCCGCCGATCGCCCCCACGAGGGCACGGCGATGCTCCGCCCAGGCAGGGCACACCTCGACGGTGTGCTCCACCGTGTCCTCCGGGCGTTGCGCACAGTGGCGACACCCGGGTGTCTCTTCCGCTTGAATCCGATGCAGGGACCTCCCGAACTTGCCATGTCCGGTGAGGACCTGCGTCATGCGGAAGGTAAGGACGCCGTGAGGTCTTTCCAGTCACGCCTCAAAGAGGGGACTTACCGCCATAATCGTGGCGTGCCCATTCACAAACTGCCTTGCCGCTTACGTCGTGTTGTTACATCACACTTTTTTTTTATTTAATTCTTTTTTTCTTCACTATAATACTTTTATAATCAAAGGTCTAGTTGTAGTAAATGACGAGTTAAGAAAAAAATATGAAGACAATGGAACAGTATTATACATTGTTGTACATTTTCAGTACCTACTTTATTTTTTATTGTTTTACAATAAAAACTTATAAGTACAATGTTTAAAGTATATCAATAAATACTACACTCGAAGAACAGTTTCCATCGGCCATTCCATAGTTCAAATAAAACCCATTTAATACAATAAAAAGTGTATTGCTTTCCTTTTGAATGTAATTTCAAGCTTGGGGGAGCATGCCAGCATTTTTAAACGGCAGGATTGCGATCCTGGCGAATACGTACATATATTAAAATCAAGTTGCGTTTTGCTCTCATTCGTCTCATAATTCTATTTGCTGGAAGCAAAAATGCGCTTGGTTGGAATTCTTATTTGATAAACATAATATTCTGCTTTTGTTTACATTTTGGTGCTGAAGTTACTCAAAGGACTTTTATTGTTTTTTATTTGGTTTCTTGTCACTGATTCTCTGCATTGTTTTGACTGGCCTGTCGGTCTAGTGGTTAGTGGCCTTGACTGCTATACCGGAGGTTGTGGGTTCGATTCCCACCCAGGACAAATGTTTATGTGATGAGCATGATCATTTGTTCTGTGTCTGGGTGTAATTCATCTATAATATGTATGTATTTAGAAATATATAAGTATGTTTATCAGTTGTCTAGTACCCATAACACAAGCTCTGCTTAACTTGGGACTAGACGGCGTTGTGTGATAGTTGTGGAATATATATATATATATATATATATATATATATAATATAACACACATAATTAGGTTTAGTCATAAAATAGTAACGTTCTGCGAATACCCGAGTTCATTAATATCATAAAGCTCTTGTTTTAAAACAGATGTAGTTGAATAAACACAGTGTTTACATATATCAGGCGTATAAGATATTTTTGTTATGTTTGAATGAATGGACGTGTGGGAGTTCATTTAAAGTGCCACGGTTGTTTCACAAAAATATTGAACTCTACCATTTTGAAATAGGTACATCGATGGAATTCCTTACGAATATATGACAAATGGAACTATTTTATCTTGGTCCTAAAACGTAGAAGGGAACTGAAAGAATATAAGAAGGTATTAGTCAGTAAAAATCTGACACTGCTTCGCGTTCCATCCACAGTGGCAAGAGTTATTGTATGATTACAAAACTCAAAAAAGGTACCCAAATCCGATGTATCTATACAACTTTCTTTATCCAAAATTTCGCTAAAGGCAAATTACTGTTCTTTAATATTCCTATATCCAAGGCTCGGAACCGGTTTAAAAAATACCGGTTAGCACCGGTTTATTTCGGTTTTCCTCCGAACTTTTCTTAAGAACGTGAACGTTTTAAGAACTTTATTTTAACCTAAATTAACCGGTTTATTCGGCGAACGGCATGTCGGTAAACGCGTTGCAACTTGTATGGATGCCGCGCATAGCGGCGCGGTATGAGATGTATATTTTTTTATGTTTTTGCAGCGTAGCTTATTGATGCACTGACAAAAACGTCCGACCCAAAACAAAACAATTCTTACTACTGAATAAAATCTGAACTGCGCGCGTCGTTTCTTTATTGTGCGTCCGTATTAACCGGTTTTTATTGCTCTAAACCGTTTAATCAGAAAAAACCTTTATATAAATACTCTTCCAAATATCGGTTTAAAAAAACCGGTATATGCGAACGAAACCTAATGTAAAAGGTTTTGCGTCAAGTACATAATAACGGTTTGAAAATTTAACCGGTATCCGAGCCTTGCCTATATCTACTGATTTTTTTTTTATAACATTAATAATTATATACATCTTAACTATTAAATATTATAAATTAATAGGTATATATATTTTTTATTTTATATATATTTTAGTTACAAAATATTAAACTTCAATAGAAGTATTCTAACGATCCCACATGAATTCAAAAATAACCAAATTTTCGTCAAAAAGCTGTTTTATTACATGACATTTGTTTCTAGCAATAACATTCTCTTTGTACCTACAGCTATTTTTATTTAATCTATCCAACCCTTCTTTTATAAGCGGTAGGTAATCTTATAAAATGATTAGATAAACAAGAAAAATTTAATCAACTTCCAATATCCCAGCCGTAATCTCTCAACAATGTATATAATATTTGCACAGAAGAATGCCTGACGTAGTTGGAGGCAGCAATAGTTTTTGTTCAAAACCTCCTACTCTCTTTAGTTACGCAACTTGCATTATTAGTTTTCAACTTCACGAGTTTAGCATTTTCGGGTGAGTTTAGCTCGCTCAAATTAAATGTATACTTAGTTCAATATTGGTGCTTTTTATTTAAACGAAAGTTTGGAGCTAATCTAAAGTTTTAATCACGCTGCTGAAGTAAGCAATCCTTTCTTGTTCATTGGTCTCGATGTTAAATACTTTTTTAATTAATTTATATTTGTTGTGTCCAGTCTGATGTTTTTTTTTTATTTGTCTGGTTGTTATTTTTATATAGCCTTTTATTACAAAGTGAATATGAGAACACTGTAGACTCCTCCGATTTATTTAGTTAGTTTTCTATTTCGATTCACTTTTTTATTATTATTTTTTGTGCTTTTGGATACAATCTTGACTGGTCTACACTATCCTCTCTTATATTGTAATATGGAAATACATTTAAAAAAAATTAAAGAGTAGCTTTGAAGTTTCTGGCCGCTTCTTCTTCGAGCTGTGCACTATCTTCTGACGTTTTAGTGCCCAATAGGCCTATGTGAAATAATTTTTTTTGGATTTTTTTGAACTTGTCGTTGAAGAATATCTAGATTTCAACTGTTATTGCAAAGATACTGTGAGAGCTGAAAATTAGTCGGGATCATATATAACGTCTGTGCTTTCTTAAAATTCTTACGCCTTTGAATGAAGTTTATGTATTAAATAGTTTTAGTTTTTAACCCGTGACGCAAAAAGTTGGGTGCTATAACTCTGACTCTATTGGTTTTAATGACAGAATAGGTATCAAAGGGAAGTCATCCGATCAGCTTGAATAGACGGTTTGAGGTCTTGTAAATGAGTATGCTAGACTATGATTAAATAAAGTAAAATGGCGAGAGATTGACACAACTCATAGTGACACGACCACTTTATCCTGAGTGCAGTAAAGATGAAGAAGAGGATAAGGCAGATGTACACTACGAAACCGTTTGTTAACTATAACCTGACCTTTAAAACACCATCAACAAACGATGACAACTTGCTTTGAAATATTTCACCACTTTCCTTTCCGACCATAAATTGGCGGTAAGCTCTCTAAAATAGAGAGGTGCCGGATGCAAGCAATATACGTATCTATCGAAACTGCACTTGAGGCCCGGCGCCTCATACAAGGAGGTGCTCCGACGCAATTAACTTGATTTATTCCCCACGTTTACTTATTCAGTGCTACGGTTAGTACGCCCAGGGAACACGCAACTACATTTAAAAAATACTTGTTCTAACTTTCACGTTACACCACGCGAACTTCAACCTTATTCACGTACATTTTGAGGTGTTAAAGCAGTTTTGAAGAGAAATATTTAAGACGCAAAGTTTCAGGCAAACTGTCTCGCGTTCAGAACATCTTTTGCATGTAACAGTAAATATTTTTTAGGAGCTTTTAATTTAGATTTAGTCCGTAGCATTATTATTGTACGCCAGTATGAATATGATAACAGACTTTACTGTCTTGATTCTAGATTGTGTAGGTAGTCATAAAATTCACCAAGACTACGCTTGGACTTCGAATTTTAAATTTTTAAACGCATGGAACATACACTGTAACTAATATACTAACACAATCTACACATAGCGTTACCTTTTAACTAAATGCTTCTCTATAAAAGGTAGAAAAACAGAACAAAACAACCAGCAATAAGCAAGAAGAAATAAGCAGATTACAATAACGAGATAATAAGAGAGCCTTAACAACTCAGCGAAGTAAACTTAACTACCGTGCTGCAGCTATTATGAACTAATTCTCTAGAAAGAAAACCTTTAGCGAATCTAGGGGTGGGTCTGGAGGGCCATTAAAAAGGCGTGAGAGTGCGCGCTACGCCTCGAGTGAATTTGTCAGACGACGTCGTGAAATTAACACTAGGCGAACATAAGTCACCGGGAGACAGTGCTGCGCCTTGCCCCCCGGGCGGTTATCGATATCTCGGATATAGTAAATTTTAACCGCCAAATTCGCTGCGAAAGTGGCTGCAGCGAAGTGATTTGCAGTGTTATAGCTGTGTTTGTGTTCGGTTTTATTGGATTAACGCCCGAGTAATGAGTAAACTTGTTAGTGAATGCAGTGAACAAGATTCTGTTGCTATTTCGGATGGTTTTGTACTAGATTTTAGGTTAGATTATGAATTAGATTTGTGAGTACCGTCCCTTGTATTTATATTAAAAAAAATTAGTTTTTATGATCACAATCAAACACTTATAAGACGAATATGAGTTTTTTTCTTATTATAGCGTAAATTTATATCAAAGCTAAGAGGAGAGATTTGTATTTTTGGTTTAATGTATAAACTACTTTATCACACAGTAACATAGGAATATACATATACGTATTTTCTAACTAGACGCAAGCAAACCCGCTGTCTGAATATATGCTTTCGATTTTCTGCTGCATTACAATATTCAACGTGTCTTAGACATCGTGCAAAAACGTGTGCAATGCATCTAGTAGGTACCTACATGATTCTAGATTACTGTTTTTTTCCTCGTAAATTAATACAATAAATACAAAATAATAGGTAAGTCTACGATACACGCTTAAAACCTCGATATTTAGAACTCTTTAAGCATTCAGCACGTCCCTAAAGACATTTGGGATGTAGCAATAATTGCTGCGACGTTCACTACCTAGATGTTATTAAGTTGAACATTACAACGGTTATGCAGCTCACTCCGATGCAGTCCCCTACTTTCTATGGAGCCCTGGTACCCGAAGAAACGAAAAAGTATTATGAGATGAAATTATTAAGCTACTTCGTTTGAGGCGGACCCGGATTTATTACGGTCGGGATTTTGTTGGCTCTTTCATTTTTCTTTAGTTACATTCAAAGAAATAAATACAACAGTTTCTTCTGGACTAGACTTAGCAACTACTACTTGTAGATACAACATTATTTTTAGTGTGTAATGCGAAACCTGAATACAGTTTGTTCAGTAACTGAATCGATTCCATTATATTTTTTTTTTATTATTGATAGGCTCACGTTTGACCACCATCTCACCTGAAGGTAAGCTATGATGTGGTCGACGATGGAGCACGCTTACATCATGTTATATTTTTTCTCCCAAAAATATTTAAAAAAGGTCACAATTTGGACACCACCAAAACTAAGTACAAAACTAGTCAAGGCAGGTCATAGCAGACATTAGGTACAACGTACAGCTGAGTGCGGGAGCAAAACAACTCCTCAGTCACCCAGGTGGCCCGGTGACATGTATTTATGTTGTGATTTGGGCTACTGTCGATACATTAGACCGTCAATGGAACGTTTTCGATACAGCGACCATCGATGTAGTGACTGTCGATATTATGAATTTATTCTCGTTAAAAAGAGGATGAAAGCTGATTTTTTCAAGCGCACGACTAGTTTTGGATAAATGACTAAAAACTCTGTATAAAATAGAGTAAGAAACACCTACTTACAGTTTACAGTATTAACATTATAATTAAATTAGTTCTTCGAAGTACGCGTTGAAAGAAGAAAGTAAAAATAAAACAGAAACCTAATCACTAGGAAGTTCAATAGGTGCTCTTGTTTTCCATCGTGAGCCATCACAACAGTTGCATAGAGTCGTCTTTGTTATTTTTATTTTAGTCTTTATAAATTAAGGTGTAGGGGGCATCTCAATTAGTCCAACTATATAATGCCTGAAAACTTACCTAATGTAAATTCTTTTGTTATGAAGGCCATACAATGTTAAAGATACTTTTGGAAACGGTTGCATAGGCGAAACAAGTACTTTTAGGGTTTTTTTTACGATTAAATAATGAAATGCAATAAATTGAATATTTAGTTCAATACGGTTTGTTAAAAAATTTTCGGCAAATACCAAAAATTCATGTCCAAATGTCAGCTCCACGGATGTCGTATTCAAACATCTGTAAAAACTTGGTTCATTTGGTCGAATGCATTGAGAATTTTAATACTTTCCTTTATCTTGAACTCTCCTTGTTAGGACCTTATCGGGTGCCTACTAAGTTCCTTTATTTTATTACAATTTCAATTTCTTGCATTACTCGCAAATTTCAATAATTATTTTGAGAAGAGTGCATCAATTTTTAATTCATATGGGTTTTATTACTGAAAATTGTATTCCAATAAAAAATGATCGTATCGACTGTTCATTAGTTCATTAAATTTCAAGCGAACGCCGACGTTCGCTCTCTCATTGTTTTCTATTGTGTCTCTAATTACGGTATTCGAAAGTATAACGACACAATTATTTTAAATACTATGAAAACAAAAGTCACAAATACTTTTAAACTAAACTTAAAACAAACTGGAATTATAAAATATGCATATATTTAAAAAAAGCAGATAACTAAAATTGCCTATGGCAGTCATTCCAAACTGTAACTTTATAAACTTCATATACGCTCATCTATTTTTAACATTGTTCATACAAAATAATAGAAATAACCCATGCTTTACTAGCCTTATGCTAGTACCATACTGCATTGATATTTTGCCAGAAATCTTAAAACATTAGGTACAATTTAAACATTCTAGTTAGGTGTAGAAAATTTGAGTACTTTACTCACAATATTATCGTCTGTGTTTTTTCTAATTATAGTTCTTTCCCGCCATTTATATCCCACAGCAAATCCCATTGAAAACGGTGTTTTTTTAAACTAGTTTTAATGATTATATTTTGTGAATCTGTTTTATTATCGGATTAGTATTTTCTTGATTACCTTCGAAAAACGAACAAAACATTTTTTTTTTTTACAAAATTTTATATTTTACAACTATCAGAAAAGCGTTACTTAAGATTTTGAGTTGTTATACTCGTAATCAATACATGGGACGGTAGGGATGAATAGCAATAGTCACGAATTTTGACGTCAATTTTACGAACATTGAATGATGGTGTAGCAATCCGAAAGCTTCGTCATTATCATCATCATCATTTCAGTCAAAAGACATCCACTGTTGGACTTATGCCTCCCCCAATTGTCGCCATAACGAACGGTCCTATGCGTCACGCATCCATCGCGTAAGCTCTATCTGTTGTTGATTATCTACTTACAAATCCCATCTTTGCTGTTTTCATGTTAAAAAAATAAATCTTGGCAGGCGTTATGTCATGCTTTTTATATCATTGGAACTTTTTAGAGAAACATTTCTAAAACAAGAAAATCTTTTGAAATAAATGATACTAAAATTTTGTATAATGCTATGAAGCTTCGCGCCATATCGTAGCACTGGTGTAGTAAAGCTTCCTATGGATTAAACTGACCTGCTGAATTATGCAAGAATTCGATAACAATTTTAAAAATTTAAGATGCACTTCTATTTTAATTTAACTTTGCTCCTACAGACCTTTATAGTTCTGACATTCAAAGAAATAATCTCGACAACTATTTAACTTCACAAAATTCTTTTTCTCGTAACGCGCCACCATGGTAAGTACATTTAGTTTGAAACTTATCGAAGATAACAAACAGTTGGTTGACTCTTCGCGTGAACAGAGGGCTGAGCATTTCTTCAGTCAACGAATCAGCATTGCCATCCAGCGTGGCAATGCTGCCAGCGTACTGGGCACATTTCCCCTTGACATCGATGTGGACGAATTTTTTAACGCCCTATAAGTTCCTTTTGTTTTTACCCGTTTGTACATATTATTACTTTAAGTTTGTATATATACATATTAGTTTATAATATTGGATAATAAATACCTAAAATACTTTCTAAAAAAAAAACAAACGTTTTTAATAGATGTCTCTCCATTTTCGTAGCACGCCACCAAGCTACGCGGTTCCGTTGTAGTACTCCCGTAGCAAAGCAACGTTTTAATACGATAAAATAAATTGCTGAATTCTGAAATAAAATAAAATGCTGACATTTAAATCAAGACGAACTAGCACCATCTTTGGTAAATTAGCAGCGATTCTTACAAACCTTTGTAGTTCTGATGATCAGGAAAATACATCTTTGTAGAAGCCACACAACGCTACGGTCTACTTGGGTCATAAAGGAACAACGCCATCTGTGATATTGTGTTGAAACTTTTTTAGAACAAACTCATATCATAGATGTCGCTTTGCTTTCGGAACACGCTATGAAGCTACGCAGATATAGCCAACATCAGCACAAACATCGTGTAATTTTGCAGACAATCTCTATAATGAACCTACAAGGTTCGAATTTTTAGGTGAAACTTTTCTAAAATCAAAAGAATATTTCAAGGTAGATGGCGCTTTACTTTCGTAGTGCGCTACAGCTATAAGTTCAAGACGTAGTAGTGACGTAGTAAAACATCCCTTGGAATTAGTTCGAGAATTTTCTTATAGATGGCGTTATTAAAAGTTTGTTAGTTTCAGTTTTTTCCCACAAAGGGATCTATTTATGGTTCTCGATGAAAACTATTTTCTTTCAGTACTCATATTGCGTAAAGTTTATGACTTTGCCAAAAGATAGCGCTATATTCATATTATTGTTGAGATTGTTTCTTTTGATTCGTTTGCATTACTATTGCATATAAATATTATTACAATAAACTTTTAATTGTCTGACGATGATTCTAAGATTAGTTTTAATATATTATTGTTAATGAGAATGAAGATATCCACAGGACAACCAAGGTTACCGACATTAAACGAAGAATCGGCAAACTAAAGTGGCTATGGAATGCCCATTGCCACTTCGCTCACGCTCGCAGGATAGATGGTCGTTGGGGCTGAAAGGTTCTGGAGTGGCGACCGCGTACCAGACAGAACCGATCATTGTGACGACAATGTCCAACAGTGGAGGTCTTTCAGCGGAACACCGCCCCAGGACCCGACGGCTTGCCGGGGAAAGCCTGGGTCCTGGCCATGGAGGCTCTCGGGCCTCGACTGAGAGGGCCCTTCAGCGCATGCCTGGAGAGGGGCCAGTTCCCACTTCGCTGGAAGACAGGGAAACTGGTCCTCGTAGCGAAGCCAGGGCGCCCTGCGGACTCTCCGTCCGCATACCGGCCCATTGTGCTGCTCGACGAGGTGGGCAAGCTCTTTGAAAGAGTAATTGCAAACCGCCTCGTCGTGCGGCTAACGCGGGTGGGGCCGGACTTGTCGGACGGACAGTTCGGCTTTCGCAGGGCGCGCTCTACCATAGACGCCATCATGCGCGTGCGAGCCCTCACGACAGGGGAAGCGGTGTCCCAGGGTAGGTGTGTCGTGGCAGTGTCCTTGGACATTGCCAACGCTTTCAACTCCCTGCCCTGGAGTACGATCCGGAGGGCACTCCGGTACCACCGGGTGCCCGAATACCTCTGTCGAGTGGTCGAGGCGTACCTGTCAGACAGGTACATTGTCTACCCCGGTCACCAGGGAGAGTGGAAACGTCGAGAGATGTCGTGCGGTGTTCCACAGGGGTCGGTTCTGGGCCCACCCTTGTGGAACATCGGATACGATTACGTGCTGCGCGGCGACTTCCCTGACGGGGTCAGCGTGGTGTGCTACGCAGACGACACGCTGATCCTAGCGCAGGGAGAGTCGCACCAGGCGGCGGTCGCTCTAGCGACACGCGGGGTTGCGATAGCCGTTGGTAGGATCCAGGAGTTGGGACTCGAGGTGGCGCTGCATAAATCCGAGGCAATGTGCTTCCACGGCCCTCGGAACGCGCCACCATCGGACTCCCAGCTTACGGTAGGAGGAGTTCGCATCGGCGTCGGGTCGACGATGAAGTATCTGGGACTCGTCCTCGACAGCCGGTGGAATTTCGTAGAACATTTCCGACGTCTGGCTCCCAAGCTTCTCCGAGCTGGGGCTGCTCTCAAGCGGCTCCTGCCCAACCTTGGGGGTTCAGACGCCTCCTGCCGGAGGCTCTACGCAGGGATCGTTCGGTCCATGGCCCTCTACGGGGCGCCGGTGTGGGCGCCGTCGCTGGCAAAGCGACCGGCATCCATACTAAACGCCTGCCAGAGGGTCATGGCAATACGGATGGTGCGGGGTTATCGCACGATCTCCCGTGAAGCGGCAAGCCTTCTGGCTGGCCTACCACCGTGGGATCTGGAGGCAACAGTCCTTGCACACATGCACGACATGCGCGTGGAGATGCAACGCCGGGGTGAAAGTCCACTGCCGCAACATGTCAAGGCATGGCGGACAGAGCTCCGGCGGGATCTCATGGTGAAATGGCGTCAACGGCTATCGCAACCCAGTGCTGGGCACGCCACGATTATGGCGGTAAGTCCCCTCTTTGAGGCGTGGCTGGAAAGACCTCACGGCGTCCTTACCTTCCGCATGACGCAGGTCCTCACCGGACATGGCAAGTTCGGGAGGTTCCTGCATCGGATTCAAGCGGAAGAGACGCCCGGGTGTCGCCACTGTGCGCAACGCCCGGAGGACACGGTGGAGCACACCGTCGAGGTGTGCCCTGCCTGGGCGGAGCATCGCCGTGCCCTCGTGGGGGCGATCGGCGGCGGAGACCTCTCGCGCCGGGCCCTGGTCGAGGCCATGGTCCGGAGCGAGGAGGAATGGCAGGCGGTCGCCTCCTTCTGCGAAGCAGTAATGCTTGCAAAGGAGGAGGCCGACCGCATCAGGCAACGGCGCCCTCGCCGCCGTCGCCGGGATTCCGATCCCGATTTCCGGCCACCGTAGACGCGGGCTCGCGGACGGCGAGCCATGGGTAGCTCGCTGTCCGATCGTCCGGTAATGGACTGAGTCCAAGACGTCGACGGCGCGCACTGTTCCCGCGCGCCTCAAGGAGTTGTCAGCAGCAGGAGGGGCCCAGCTGGGTCGAAGCCTACTGGGGACAGGGTTGTCCGAAAGGGAGCTCGTGCCCACCGGGCCGTTCCTTCTAGCCTTCATACCGATGAAGGCTAGAAGGAACGGCGCGGGGTTTTTAGTCAGTAAGAGTCTGACACTATCTCCCGCTCCACCCAATAGCGGGTCTTGTCATAAGATGATTTTCCCCGTCGAGAAAAAAAAAAAAAAAAAAAAAAGGTCTTTCAGCGGAAATGAAGATGGTTATTGATATTTTGAGGAGCCCATACTTTCTAAAGTACGTTTGGTTCATTCGTTTGCACAGCGAGTTCATGACACCCTAATCGACGAAATGCGGGTAGTATGGTAAACCTCAGCTTAATTTAACAAGGTTTAGTATGTTACAGATCTAAATAAAATCGTTAACGTGAACTAAAACCATTATAATATTGTTAATATAAAATCTTACATTAATAGATACTCTTTTATATTGATGCTCTTTTTTTATTTTTTCATTGCTTAATAGTAATTATTATACAGTTTGTGTACTCCAATACGCATTATACGAATATATAAAAAAAATGTAATAAATACGACTAGCTTGATTTTCTCCTTCTCCTCTTCTTCTTGATTGATCTTGACTAGCTTATACAAAGCCGGCAACTGCTGCACAAAGAGATCTTCAACTATTCCCACATCAACCTTCCTTATGCGTGTTGTATCTTTTGGATTCCCGCTACCTGCACCAGGTCATAGGTCCCAATACAAAACACAAATTTTACAAAAATATTAACCGAAAAATATTATTATTATATCGAATATGCGACAATAGCATCGAGCGTGCATTACTTCGCGCAAGTGATTCATGTCTGTAGAGAATAGAAATACTCCTAGCTGAACAGAAACACCTCCTATTTGCACTCTATTTGGTCAACAGCCCGTTGAAGCAACTCTTAACTTTATGTCATTGGAATAAGAGTGCGAAAGAATGTACAGAAAAGTTTGCATGTATGTACACACGCTCTCGTTTCGCGTATACGTGCCGAGTTCCGTAAAGTTCTCGCGTCTTGTTACCACGCGTTTGGCAGATTGGATTTGTTTCTCCGCATGCTAATATCATAGGAACGTGCGGACTCGTCCAGATTAGCACCGCAGAAAAAAATGTCCTCTCGTTTGTATATTTTAAGGACATAAATACGTTTGTTCGAGTCTGCCTCTCGTTTCAAAAACAATTGTTTCGTCTCGCCGGGTTTTATGAACATAACTGATATTTTAACAAATGTGCTGTGTTAAGTCTGATAAAACCCCGACTTGGTAAAGTAGCTTCTATATTTTTTTGCGAAATTGTCGGTGGTTGCGTAAGGCTTTATTTCAATTCGCTTTTTCAACCTAACCACGTGTGAGCGATAAATACAATTGCGAGGAATCCTGTACAATTTAATTGTTTCGCATTCGGGGTTGTAATGAGTAACAGTGCTGCCTCATCTTACATAATAATAGATTTTGGTGTAGGTACCTACGTTTAAGATGGTATTATTTTGCTTTTACTCAAATGGAGTTGGGCAGGACACAAGGCAAGTCGCGTTGACCATAAATGGAGTAGGACAGTCATTAAGTGCTATCCAAGGGCGGTAGAAGGAACGTTGGTCGTCAGGTAGCGAAATGAGCAGACGATAATGTCACCATCGCAGATAGAACTTGAATGAAGGTGTCCTTGGAACGTGGTGTATGGCACGACTTGGATCTCGGAAGACCTCACAGACTACAAATTTTGAAAAAGAGCGCCGGGACACAGATATGCAATAATATGTTGGCTCGTAGATTGTATGTATAGTGCACAAAGACAGCAAAAGTAGAATTATTCCGGTCGTTTCGGCAATTCTTTTTTTTGTTGCCTATTCTGTCCCACTCCAGAGCAAAGGCCTCCGACCACTCTTTCCATCTCTTGTCAGTTCTGGTGAAGTCTGTCTAGTTCGTGGTCGTCCGCGATCCCATCTCACTGTTTCAGGGCTCCAACTTTGTAGCAATCCTAAAAAAAGAAAAAAAAAATGTCCAGTTTTAAATTTAAAACGTCATCTTAAAATTCAAAATACAGAATCAAATAAATTGACCTAACTAAACTGTGCAGATCAAAGGTGTATGTTAGCACGACGACAAAACAAAAACAAGTAATTTCTAAACTATATCTCCAAAATAATTAAATCAAATTATAATTATCTCAAAATCATTCACCACAATTACAGTTTAGTTCAAGGCGAAGACACTCCCATTCGATCCGTAAAACCACAGAACTATCTCACCCTCGAAACCTCGTATTTTCAATTCCAATAAATGTATACTTATAGGTAAACATATTTTATGCTGTACACGTTAGTGAATATCTCATTTGCCATCGTTTCTGGGCCACTGGTTCGATACCCGATTCGATAAGCTTGTATGCTAACTTGGGGGCTCATATATTTATAACTTTGACAAGTTTAAATGGATTTTTCGTATTTTTGGTTCGGATCTTAAAGCACGATTGGAAGTTTAAAATTATGAGGTTTCAATAAAGCCTGCGTTTATTCACGAGTCAAAGTTTATTTTTAAATGCTTTAACACTTTTTAAACATCATAGAGTTAAAGTGTGTCGCGCACTAGCGAATATTTTTTAGGATACATTTCCATTGATTGCATTTTAATAATTATATGTTTATACAAGAGTACAAAGTTTCTTTTTAACTGCGTAGGTACTCAATTTCGATGATCGAGTAAGCGAAGGATTCTAAAATTGAATCAAGAGCGCAACGAGTGATTTAAAAATTAGAAACCTGAGCGGTAGTGAGAGAATCAAAAGAGCACGGGATGAAAAATCTTTGCACTCGAGTGCAACACGTAACTCTTCATCTCACTAAGGTGGGTTATGACGAGGAAATGACTAAATGCAAAAAAAAGTACACCAAGAAGGTTCATAGTCTGAGTTTTTAACAAATTAAAAAAAGTTGTATGATAAATTTGGTACCTGGAGGTAGAAGTAAATAGGTTCCATCACCATCATCATTTCAGCCAAACGACGTCAACTGTTGGACATAGGCCTCCCCCAAGTGTCGCCACAGTGAACGGTCCTATGCGTCTCGCATCCATCAGATTCCCGCAACCCTTACCAGGTCATCGGTGCACCTTGTAGGAGGCCTCTAACGCTACGTCTTCCGGTACGTGGTTGCCCTTATAGAACCTTTCGGCCCCTAAGGCCATCTATTCTGCGAGCAATGTAGCCTGCCCATACGTTAATAGGTTCAATGATGTTCTAAATTCAATTAATTTTATTCTCTAGCGGATAAAAACGGCTTTTGCTCTCAGATATCGAACCAAATGATTCCCCCCCCTGAATCTTGAAGGGGAATCGTTTGTCTTGGTATGGTCATGTAAAGAGGAGGGATGAAACGCATGTTACTAAAAGAGTTATGAGTATACACGTGGATGGGTGGAGAGGGAGAGGGAGGCCAAAGAATAGATGGATGGATTGTGTGGAGAGTGATATGAAAGAAAGGGAAGTTAGTGACAGCATGGCAGGTGTCAGGATACAAAGGAAGAAAAAAACGTGTTGCGCTGACCCCAAATAACGTAGGACTAGGGCAGGAAGATGATGATGCACTCAGATTTCGAAGAGCAAAAATACTCTTTCCGAGAGTGGGCGCGGGCTTGCGGACGGCGAGTAATTGGTAGCTTGGCGTCCGGTTATCTAGTAAGCACCAAGCCTGAATCCGGGTTCACAGTGCATTGTGTTCAACGCGTTTTGTTCGAATTTCTAGGCTCTACTCTCAAGTCTTTCAAATATTCCCAGCAGCAGCAGCTAAAAGGGAATGTTTGAAAGAGTTACCGCGGCCTTGGATCGCCAAGCATAACTAAAGAAACACAGGTGAATTTTACTCAGAAAGATTCTAACACTTCCTCTTGCTCCACCCAGAGTGGGTGAAGTTATTAAATAAATTCCGGCTCCAGAAAAATACAGGAACCTCTTACCCTTTTTAAAATTTTACTTGTGATTTTTTTACAGTTAGTTTATTACTTTCAGCACACATTTAATTACTTTAAAGAAATGCAAATAACTTTCCCTCTCTTGTAATATTATTTTCTGCCTCCGGTGTAACAAAGCAATCGACTTGTTCGCTCATGTTATCAAAACAGGTGATATGTTATCATTTTCTTACTGAAAATCTTCAATCTCATCACGTATGGTTCTACGTGACTGACGAAAGGATAGTCTTTCTTTAGGGGCAAGTTACCCTTTGCGGAAAAGCCACATGGTTAACATGGTACCAAATTATATAAATAATATTTCATTCTTTACCCTAGGGGTGCTACCTGTTTAGGGTTTCTTTTTTAGGTATTTTTTCTTAGACCATTTTTTTTTAGTGAGATAAAGAAAGTAGGCTTACTTAGGACCCGTCCCCATCACCACGGCGCGGCGCTGCCACCGCACAACGGCACGGCGCCGCGAACGGTGCGCCGCGCGCGCATTCTCAGATTTCTCAATCGATATTTCCCGATTGACCTTGTTCGGTGAGAACCTGTGTCATCTGGAAGGTGAGGACAAAGGGGGGGACTTACCGCCGCTTTGTCTCTGAAAGGAAATCTTGGTCCTGGTATGAGAAGCAACAAAGGAACAGGAGTGGGTTTTTAGTCAGTAAAGTCTGACACACTCTCGCGCTCCGCCCAAAAGTGAGGGATTTCATTGGATGATTTCCCACCTAAAAAAACATAATTAATCATACGAAGAATGTTGTACAATAGGTATACCTATTCATTTGCTCAAGTCCTACCATTACGGTTCCAGGACTTTACATCCACCGCAGTAGCTCTATAGGTATTGCACGAGCTATGATATAAGATAAGCTGGTCAATCTGAGTCAGTCATGGTTTTTAAATTCTTTAGTACAGTCTAAATCTTAATTAGTCGTCTTGGGCCTGCTGAACGGAATAGGATAAATTTGCTATCACTACTACCAATAGACTCCACACTACACCAGCAACACACGTTTGTACTGTTAAAATAGGTACCTAGGATATCTCAGACATTGAGACTTGTCCCACCTAGCCAAGTTACAACCGTTTCGCTTGTGTCGAACGCTTCGAGTTGACCTTGCCGCCAATTCTTTTGTTCTGACCACATGTCTGAGCGTCATTCCCATACAAGGGGTACTAAACACTCCTCATACATCACCCATCTTAATTTAATACAGTCTGTAACCAAAATATACAAACCTTTAAAGTACTTTAATTAACAATACGTACACTTAAATTTACCAAGTTAATTTATTAATTTGATTTAAAAACTTACGCGCCACATCTAAATGCCTTTGTTCCACTATTTCTCTCGCGTAACACGTTGTAAATCTGAAAAGGTTGTTTGCAACTGTATAATTGCTGTGGAAAGCCATAGTCCTTATCACTGGGGAATTAAGCCTAGAATCAGAGGAACGTGCTAAAGGAGCGCTATAAGGGTATGTTTCGACTGCACACTTGCAGCGATGAGACGTGTGAACTGCATAGTGTGTTTGAAATGCTACGACAAGTGATTCGGGTCACTAGTTCATACGAGTATTGTGATACTACAGTTGATTAATAGTTGCTAATGACAATTACATTGTGTTGTGCTTCGGGCATGTTTCCTCACGTAAGTAGAATAAGTAGCTACGGCCAAAGTGGGCATTCGAGCGCGAATCAAGGTGCGAGTTTCTGGTTGATATTTGATCAAAGGGCTGTTCATGAGTTTCGATGATCGGTTGGCTCTTTGTGGAATTAAGCTTTCGTCTTATGCTGAAGTCTTTTAAATTTTCAGTGTGGTAACAGTTGAATTCTTTAGGTATATAGATGAAATGGCTATAAATGGTGTTAATAAGTACTTTGTGACGGCTTATAGCGACGATTTCAAAGTCATGTCGAAATAAACCGTTAAAAAAAATTGGCCAATGGATTAAAATATACTCTGTTCTGCCTCATGCTTCTTATGGAAGAAAATGGACATTAAGAAGAGAGTCCAAAAAGCATTTACAATTTTTACAAATTTTAAAAATACACCGCATTGAATCACACAAAAAATAATAATAATGAAGTACCTCAATAGATGTGCCAACAGTTTTACCGTGAGATATTTGCAGACTTATACACCGAAATGAACATTTTTTTATGTTCATATCTCTCAAAAGTCGGCGACCTTTTGATGATTGCAAAATTATGGTTACAATCATTCACAGTACAGTTGTACAGCCGATAGCAGGCTTATACTAAAAAAATAAATAAGATGATGATTTGATAGAGGGAGGTAATGCTCTGATACTGGTTCGTGGCGTAAAGTCGGATTGCAGTGATCCTAAAACGTAGTATTCTTCATTGCCGTATCCTACGAGGCGGTTACCGATTGAGTCGCACGTACACAATATGCCGCTGCCTTATCGTAGCAATATGCAAGCGACGACTGCACGGGCGTGTAAATTGTTAAAGTTGGAGGGGTGGTTGCAATTTTCGCAGCTGTATAAAATATTGTCAGGCGCAATAGCGGACAGGGGCGTGGGACGATGGATGCGCTCTTCGGCTTTTTGGCACGTTTCAGTGGATCGACTCACTGTTGTTAATAGATTATTGCTTTTGATATTACTTGCACTTGGACTTTGAAGGTACTTTTACTGTTTTTTCTTGTATGTTAATGGTCTACTCAGATCATATCTGGTTAGTAACTATGTAGCTACCTGGCAAGTTTGTAAACACTGGATACAAATCTTCCATCTGAAAACTTCACGCATATTATAAAGGCCAAAGTTAATATGAGTCTGTGTTTATGTCTTTGTGACTCCTTATGCAGAAACAGTTGAACGAATTTAGATGGAATTTAGCAGACTAATTTGGGTAGACCATGTTTTGGTATAGTACACAAGATACTTTTGATCTCGCCCGTTTATTCCCTTTGCAATAATAATCTACAGTAATATAAAGAGGTAAAGTTCGTCTTTTTGATTTTTTTTTATGTTTGTAGGAGATAATCTCTGGAAGTACTGGTCCAATTGCAATTTTTTTTTACCTTTAGAAAGCTGATTTATTTTTTACTAGCTGCTCCCAGCGGCTTCGCCCGCGTGATAGCAGAAATTTATCCCAAGGGAACATACTTCCGGGATAAAAAGTATCCTATGTCCTATTCCAGGACATGGTCCATCCGTGTACCAAGTTTCATCAAAATCGGTTTTGCCATTTAGGCGTGAAGACGTAACAAACAAACAAACAAACAAACTCACTTTCGCTTTTATAATATTAGTAGGGATTAGTAACAGTAGTATTTAATAAAACTGGTTTATAGTAGTGGTACGATATTTTTTATATGATATAATATTTTTTTAATCATCATGTAGTTTACCTACCTAAAATGAATTGTTTCACAGTAAAGATACATATTGTAGATGAATAATAATTATATTTGCTAAGCATGATACGAGTATTTTTTTCTTTACCTTATGTTAGCAGCATAAGTTATCAATGCTCTTTCTGATTACAAGGAAAAGAAGAACGATATCTCAGTAAGAAACTCCATTAAGTTGTTTAGTTTCATTTCACCCCAGAATACGTCGAAAATTTAAATAGGAAGGTGCATGAAATAATAAACTAAAACCATTGGAACGAACGAAGTAGCGTTCAGCAAGTTGAACGCTACTTCAGGAGATTGGTGACAGAAATAAATGAGTTTCTGAGTACATTACTAGAGACACTATAATCTTATGTTATGATATCCTTTTTTTAGGACACTGTTTGAGTAAAATCCGATTAATTAATAATATTAAGTATACCAGCACATATCTAAAAAAAAAAACAAAATGTTCCCTAAGTTGTATTGTAATGAATTGAATGGGACTGAACTGAATTGAATTGAATATGATATTTGTGTGTAATGACAATATTTGCAATATGAATAATTAAATAACAGGGGAGCAACGTCTGCGATCAAACTGGCAGAACTATGTAAAAATTTGGTAAAATACAAATAAAGCATTTTATTATCTTATCTTGACCGATTTGGCTGATTTTTTTTTTGTTGTGATTGTTATTGTGAGGATAAGGTTCTTATGGAAAAAAATAGGGTAGAGTAGGGTAGAGTATGGTAGGTAGAGTAGGGTAGAGTAGGGTAGAGTAGGGTAGAGTAGGGTAGAGTAGGGTAGAGTAGGGTAGAGTAGGGTAGAGTAGGGTAGAGTAGGGTAGAGTAGGGTAGAGTAGGGTAGAGTAGGGTAGAGTAGGGTAGAGTAGGGTAGAATAGGGTAGAGTAGGGTAGAGTAGGGTAGAGTAGTGTAGTGTAGAGTAGGGTAGAGTAGTGTAGAGTAGGGTAGGGTAGAGTAGGGTAGAGTTGGGTATAGTAGGGTGGAGTAAGGAAGAGCGGGAGCGAAGCCGCGTGGGCAAAAGCTAGTTATTATTAAAAATAAGGTTGAACTTAGGTACTTTTATTATAATTCTAAGTCATTCGAAAAATATCAGACTTCAAAGTAACCCTTTATAGAAACAGAAAAAAAAAACAATTTCATAAGTAAGGATCCGATAAGAATATAATATAGATAGGAATATAATATATCAATAATATTCCACAATTTTCACACAAAAACACAAACTAAGCAAAGTTTCTACTAGACAGTTAATAAACATACCTATATATTACTAAATACATACATACATATTTTAGATAATTTACACGAAGACACAGAACGAATAATCGTACTCATCATACAAACATTTGTCTTGGGTGGGAATTGAACCCACGACACGCTACGCTGCAGTCGATTGCTCAATCAACAATCATATCATTTTCTTTCTTTTTGGGCTACACTAATATAAAAGACCACTCGATTATTTTTTTACATTCATTTAGGTGGGAAATTAAAATGTTTGTTTAGTTGTTGTTTTCAAAACCCCGAGCCAAGTCGCTAATCTGCAATAGTTAACGCTAGTAGAAAGCTTCAAATGTACGGGAATGACGTCAACTCACCGCTCACTCACGTAGTCAGAACAAAAGAATTGGCGGCAAGGTCAACTCGAAGCGTTCGACGCAAGCGAAACGGTTGTAACTTGGCTAGGGGGTTGAGTTCATGAAGATGGAAACTACCACCGAGCCCAGTATAGAATGAGGTGCCGTGATGAGTACTACCACCACCAGTATACCATAAGAGCTGATTCGAGACGATGCAAGAGAAGAATGTCTGGAAGGATTTGGGATAGACCTTTACCCAGCAGACGAAGAGTAAAAGCAAAATAAAAAAAATGAAGGTTGAACGCGCCAATGATTCCGGCCCAGAAAAAGGTGCTGTGATGGTTAGGACCAGATTAGGACGCATACCATGAGGGCTGGTTTGCGACGGCGTTAGAGGAGAATGTCTGCAAGGATTTGGAGTAAAACTTTACCCAGCAGTGGAAAAGTAAACGAAATAAAAAAAAGATTGCTATACCTATTTTACAACACCAAAAAATTAAAAACTTAGTGATTTCCTCTTCCATTATTTTTAATACAATTCCATGCAACGCGTGCCGTTAATTTTCTTTAACACGATTAATTTTTACAGCACTTAACTTTCTTTCAAAATTAATTATCCTTTACGTCGTAATTGAACGCCGCACCATTACATCCATCGTTAAGTAAAATGTTAATTTTAGTATTACCCAAGTTTTTCCGCCATTTTTCCTTTCAAAGTTTTTCCTAGTGAACATTTTTTGGGCTAGGAAGAAATCGCATTAAATATACTATTTTGGTTAGAAGAACAGTCACAATAATTAAATAATCCTTACTAATATTATAAAAGCAAAAGTGAGTTTATTTATTTGTTACATCTTCACACCTAAATGGCAAAACCGATTTTGATGAAACTTGGTAAATGGATAGAGCATGTCCTGGAATAAGACATAGGATACTTTTTATCCCGGAAGTATGTTCCCTTGGGATAATTTTCTGCTATCACGCGGGCGAAGCCGCTGGGAGCAGCTAGTTATATTATACAGGCAAAAATTTTATATGTGTATGCATGGCTGAAATGATTGAAATGATATGTACCTACTATTCCAGGACATGACAAAGTTCTTGAACAGTCATGTCCTGGAATAGTGAACAAGATACTTTTCATCCCGGAATTTGGTTCTCTTAGGTTAGATGATCTTTCATCCTTTTTTTTTTTTCGGTGGGTATAAATCATCCAATGATATCTCCGTGGCCTTGTGTGGAGTCGGAGATAGTGTAAGACTTTTGCTGACTAAAAATCCACTCCTGTTCCTTCCTTGCCTTTCGTACCGCAGCCGAATCTTCCATTTAGAAGCAGACCCTTGGCTTTACTATGCTTCGACCCTGCTGACCACTTCTTAGGACGCACGTGATCCTGGCAAAGCTGCTAGCAGAAAGTAAAATGACTTATTTTTCGATTCATTTTTTTAACTGACTTCCTGACTTCTCTGATGTTACTAAAACATCTTTTTTTTTCAAATACGAACACCTATTCTTTATAAAGCAGAAACCATACATATACAACTAATTATCTTGCCAGTTAGCAAGTCAATAAGAGCAATTGCATGCGACCTGTTTCTATATCAGTAGGTACTCGTATATCTTATTGCTCGTGACTGTACGCTACCATAGAATAGGATACGTAGGCAATAATCATTTACCGCTATTATAACCAGGCTCACTAATCACTTATCTAAGACCTCAATTAAGATAATTACTTGCACACGATGCCACAGATAGTCCTAGGAAGCTTAAGATTATACATAGGTAGGTATTGTGGAAGCCTAAAGATAGAACTACATTAGACCGACGCACATGTGTAACACCCCTGATTTGTACGTAAAACGACGTCGCGTGGCGTGGATCTAGTGTAGCTCTAAAATTTTAGTTTCCATATAAAGTATAATAGACCGACGCACCCAGATCGGCGTGTGTGGCACACGTGTGCACATTGTAGGTCTAGCTTGCTCTTGGCTTGGGCTCCTGAGCCCAAGACCTACTAGAGAGTCATGTATATTGAAGAAAAATCTTAACGTCGCAACAATAACTTATGTTTCTTGAAAGAAACAACAAATAAACTTTTGATTAAAATGTTTTTTTTTTGGAGCTGAAACTACAAAAAAAAATCAATCAAAGTCACTTCACCAATGAAAATAAATGAATATAAACATATTTATTGGAACATAATAATTTTTACAATATTATGTTCCAATAAATATGTTTAACAGCTACAGTAATTTAAAGCAATAATGCTCGTTAACAGCTACAGTATTTTAAAATAAAACTGCGTCGCAACCATTAACGCCAAAAACAACCGACATTTTTTTTTCTATCAATTTTCTAATCTATTCTAAAATAAAAATTCAAAATCCTTAAAAGTATATTTTTCTAGCCAGTCCGCTTTCTAATTAGAAAAATAACGTGAAATGCGATCTCCTTCACTTATCACAGTTCACATACATTGGATGCGGGATTATCCGCAACTATCATAACCCTGGACCGAAAAGGGCAACTGAAAGAACATAGGTAAGTAGTAGTCAGTAAAACTCTGACATTTTATTTCGCTCCACTTAGTGCATGAAGATATTTGATAACTTTTTAACTGAATGTGTGTAAAAGATGAGAGCAGGCTAGGAATTGACGTAATTTTAGGGCGCTCCGACGCGGACAGATTAGGTTAATGGTTATTTCTTTTTAACCGCCTGGAAACCAAGGCTGCGTATTCATTATTGTATAGAATACCTAGGCAAAGTATAAAATAAATAATATTTGATACGTCACGTTTTAGGCGTTCTATACATAGCCGCTATTCGACAGAATACCGGATTATATTAGGTAAAATATATAATAATATTTTTATACCTAATAGTTTTAACTGTATATGTATTTCGTACTCTAATTCTATAGGCCTGACCTCAAAATAGTTGAAACTACTTACCAACTGGATATTAGGTACAGCTGTCAGATTGAGGCAAACAATTGCGACGCTCGTTTGCTCTGAAACCTAAATCCGCTCTGTTCCTCACATTAGTTCAATCCCAATGAATTGGAGCACTTGCTTCACTACGGTCCACAGCTGAATTTCGTTAGAGCCTGCATTGTGTAACGCCTACCCAAAGTTGTGCACTCCTGTGTTGAGAACTTGGGACAGGAATCGTAAACCTTCGGTCGGGGTATTTGCGGGACTAATTTGTTTTTGTTAAGTTTATTCAATTATTTAAAATTTATTGAACTAGGATCGTTCATTGTGGCGACACTTGGAGGAGGCCTATGTCCAATAGTGGACGTTTATCGGCTGATATGATAATGATGATGATGATGATGAAGTAGTTGGTACAAAGGTGGACTTAATGCAACTAATTATGCTTAATCAGTAAGACCGTCAATATCTATATAAAAAAAATGTATTCAGATCAAAACTTTCCCGATTACTTTCCTAAATTTTACTTTTATAAACAGTTAAACACATTTCACAATAACATTATAGTATAAAAGAAAGTTTGTGAGTGTTGGTTACTTGTTCACGCACGAACGATTAAACGAATTTAGACGAGAATGTCCTGGAATATCACAAAGGTTACTTTTTATCCCGGGAGTATGTTTCCTTGGGACAATATTCCTCTTTCACACGGGCAAAGTCACTGGCAGTAGCTAGTCAATACAAATTTTGTAAAGAAAAATGATTTGTATTTTTGTTTGTAATCAACACCTCTAAACTCAAAAATTACTGGACCCTTTTTTTCTTCTTCCTTGATTTTTCCCTTCATTCTGGGTCAGTCTACTTATCTTTAGAAGACAGAATAGTCAATCCTGAGTTGTCTGTGCGTCCAGCTGAGTTTTTTCCATGACCACGTAGCTAAGAGAATGCCCTGGAAAATTAAAAATTACTGGACTGATATCAAAAAATCGTTCACCAGCAGGATGATACTTTATCACTGTGACAAAGGCATAAAATTTTACGCAGGCGAAGTCTCTGGCAGAAACTAGTATTAGATAGACAATACACCTCACGATTCCTCTCAATCTATCCAAGGTTATCAATAAATCCCCTCACTAATGCCCAGCAAATATTCCATAACAACGACTCTCATAGAAAGGAACACGAAACAAATTACCTAATTTCTCTTTATGTATACAAAATGAGCTCGAACTTGCTCAAATTGGCCGTTAAACACACTAAAACAATTTGGTATGGAGGCGGGAATCTTATTAGAAGCTTTAATCTAGGAGGCGACTGAAAGCGAAATACACTTCGTTTAATTTTTGAATGAATCCTTAAGCAACTTCCATCTTCTTCGCGAGACAAATTAGTGTCTTTAAAGTCAAAATTAATACCTACATGTTCCGCCTGTTCCTAGGAGTAGGTGCTCATTTTGGGCACAAAACGAGCTGTGAATTGCAAGGGGTTGGTATAATTTTATTTTCGTTAAAATCTTTTGTAGGGTTTTCGAGAATTTTGATGATTTCTTTAACTCATTATTATTTGGATAACAGCTTCTGCCATGGTGTAAAAATAATCTAATCTATAAGTGGTATTACAGGCCTTGTCAGAATACTGGCCATATTTTATTTTGTATAAGAAACCTCCAATTTGCCGACCATATGGTATATTCTTTTTTGCACCCCACAGCTCAGGAGATACAAATAATGCTTCAAAAACTGAGCAAAGTTAGTCGTCAGGTAAGATCGTCAGAGAAAAATATAGGGTCAAAGTAGATGCGCAGGAAATCCATTATGTCGATGAGTATATCTACATGAGTCAGTTAGTATCTTCCAAAAACAGGCAGGACATGATCGATCGACGTACCCAGAACACCTGAAAAAGCTACTGTTCCATGAAGACGTTGATGAAGGCTGCCATCCATCCATGCTCATCCTGACCTACAGTGCTTAGACCGGTCACTCACCGAATCGCAAATCTTTCGTCTTGGGGTTTGCCAGAGAGCTATGGAGCGCAAATAACACGTTGTGCTCAAAAATGGGCATAATGACGTGGACTGCCAGGCTCAAATGTGATTGGGCAGATCTCATCAGTCGCATACACAGTTACCGCTGGGTGATACAACGTGATCTTACAAAACAAAAGCACCTTCGAGGCCAGTCCAGAAAAAAGTGACGAGATGATCTAGGCACGTACCACGAGGACTGGTACGAGCTGGAATGTCTGGAAGGACTTTGGGGAAGCATTTGCCTAGCAGTCAGAAAGTAATGGTTAGGGAAAAAAGAAAACATATGTACACATAATAGACGGTCTTATCGCATTCTGTCATCTCTTTCAGTCAACTTGCCAAACATAAATGAAATAACTAGTCGCACTGGCTATTATGATGTTAGATATTATTGTTCTGGTTAAATATTATTACTATTATTTATTTAGTTTTTGTACTGTGCGAGTCACAAATTTTGTTTTTCAAAACTACCCCCAAATTGAACCATTACGGGAGATCGGAAAGTCGGGAAAGATTGTATGGAGAATATTGTTTTCTTAAGTTCATAAAGTTACTTACCACAAATCCTAACTAAAATAAAAAATAGAAATTGTCATTATACATTGTCAAGATTTTATGAAAAGTTGTGGGCCAACATCTACTAATATTTAAGTACTTACTCTAGTCCATACAATGTAAGAGATACCAGCCTAAAAATTTAGTAGTATTTTTTTATTATTTTATTATATATTTTATTTATTATTTTATTATTCGGAATCAAATCATCCTCTATCAATTCTTTGAATACTCCTTAAACTCCAAAGACGAAACCTTTACCTTGTAAAGCGGGGTTCCACACCACAATATGCAAACTCGTTGTGTTCAGCCTACACGGAGCGGTGTGAGCGATACAAGCGGTGTGAGCGTTTTGAGCGGTGTTCAATAGGTGTATGTCTTTGAGAGCTACGCCCGGGGCACTCGGCGAGCCTTTTAACACGTAATTGCGTTAATATGTCCCGACGTACGACACCTACGAAATTAGATGAGACTGCGCTGTACTTTGATTTTGTTTCTTTTCGAAATTCGGTTTTGTTGAGTCTGGATATTGGTGGAAAGGTTTGATGGTATTATAATAATAATAATAATTTATTTAAAGACAACAATATGGTCCACTTTGTTAGTAAAAAAGAATATTGATGCGCTCATTTATATTTTATGTACCAACCAAGTACAAAAAAAATATTGCCATTTAAAACTCAGTTACTAAAAATTTATTATATTATCTAAGAGAGGCCTTCCCAATCTGTCTATTGTTACCATGAGCATTGTTTAAAAACTTGTCGTTTGATCCAACACAATCCAACGCAATGTTTGATAAAGAGGCAAAGCGAAAAAAAAGACATATCGCCTGAACAATCTGTTGGCATTTGGTAAGTAATTCCCATCACTCACTCGAATATTTCACAAAACTTTTGCTAGAAAATACGTATCATTCTAGAAACCTTAAATTTTTTGGAAAAAAAAATTGTCTTCGTCCGTTGCGTCACCAAGTTGCGTTTGCGTTATAAACCAGCGTTAGGCACTAGTCTGACATTTATGCTAAACTGGACTTAATTTGGCGCAGCCATTATTTTGTTTTTGCTTTTTTTGTTTCGGTAATACTTAACTACTGTTTGTGTGTCTTGTATTGTGCCAAATTAAGTCATTTTCTTTCTTAAGTTGTTTAGTTCACCAACTTACTACCAAATTGATTGCATTTTGAATGCATCCATGTAACCAAGTACCTTAGCAGACGTTCGGCGAAGAAGTAAGAAATAAGTCTTCAAAGTATAAACTTAAAACATCCTTTCGTTCTGCTCAGTCCACTTTAATATGTCGGGTATCGATTTAGCGAACATCGGCTCTGATGTTGACATACCCCATCGAACAGTGCAATGTCGTAGGCCTGCATCGAGCAACCAGTATTTTCATTTTCGATTTGCTGCCTCTAAGAGATAGCACATTGGTCAGTAATTGAACCACGGACGTCTTTGATATATCGGCTATTTTATCGGATTGGACGGACGCAATAACAGACCGTTGATTGCTTCCAAGTGGACTCGGAAGATTGATTATTTTCTCGTTACTGCGTCCGTGTCTCTCTTGTTTTATAAACATTGTCGTATATCGTTTTAATTTTACCTTTAATCAGAAATATCTGGAAGAAAGAGTGTAAGTAACAACAGTTTACTTACTAGAAGTTTTAGTGTAGTTTGCGTAATCATCAGTTAATGTTGTTTGGTAACTTCAAATTGCTGTAGATATGCCTCATTTTTTCGGTGAAAAATTATCAAATGACTCCTCCCAATCTAGGTGTGTGTGGTTGGAGTGTCAGACTTCTACTGACTATAAACTAGCATTCTTTATGTATAGATATAATACCTATGAGTTACGTTCAACAAGTAACTTTGTGCAGATTTAAGTAACTGATTATTTTTATATTTTAATCTACTTTTTTGAGGAACTGTTATATTTTGTCAAATTACATGTTGATGATGTTTTCACCGATTAAAAAATATACGTAACTTGTAATAACCAATTATCAAATTCGTAACCTAGAACAAAATAAAAATTTTCAAGTCTACGCTTTTCAAAGCTCAAACAAACATAATGAAATTATCCGTCGCTTTCCAGCTCTGCCTGAAACATCACGACAGCTCGCATTCTCAGGACGATTGTGTATTCAGTACGTTAAAGTTTATTTTTTTAAAGACGTCCTAAACAAAGGCTGTACTTCAGAACGTATGTTATTCTGTCCCTAAATCGGTATTGCAAAAGCGGCAAACATTAATGTGAATATATTGTCGACGAAGCATTTCGTCCGCTCGCACTGGCCAAAGCTCATAAATAAACAAAACTGGATGCTCTGTCGAAAAGTTCCCTAAAAAAACTCAAAAACGTAAAATTTACAACCGGGAATTCAGTGGAGTTTTAATTAACCGTACAACGGATCGGCGCGAGAACAAACTGTGCAATACGTGTACCATCTAAATATTAGTTAGATTGAGTTAAACTAGAAAGTTACACGATCGATATTGACAACTCGAAATACTGTTACGATGTGTACATTTTAGCCAGTGTTACGGGAATATTTTTTTTAGCCTGATCTGTCTCTTGATTCCACATTACGCTCTGAAGTAATTTTTTGGGCAAATTCTTGCGAAACAAATAATATTTTTAAAGCACAGAAGAGGTGCATTAGGTCGATGTGTAATTTTTAACCAACGGATAGTTGTAAACTTCATTTTAAATCACTTAGAATATTAACTTTACATGTACGAGACTGCTTTGTTTGTCAAGAAAAAAAGTAAATTGTTAAAAAAAAGCTTCAGAGAAACGTTATAGATCTACAAGACCAGAATATCGACACGAATAATTTCTAAGAGCCTCAAAGACAATGCACAAAAGCATTCTCTGCATGGCACCAAAAATATACAATAAAATACCAAATAATATCAAAGATTTGAACTTGACAGATTTTAAACAAAAACTTAATGATTTCTTAATTGAAAAATGCTACTATATCATTGAAGAATTCCTTCTTGACAAAATGTTATAAACTAACAATAATATATTTTAAAAATTAATTGCAAAATTTTACTGTATGATTACAAATTGTGAACTTGACCATTGATTCTATTTTTAATGTTTGTATTGTAATTTAAATCTTCACATTTGTTTCGAATGGAGAATCATTCTTTGAACAGACTTCCCAACGACCCACTAAGAAACAGACTTATAGTCTTCATGGATGATGACTGAATATTAATAATGAACTAAATATTTTACTACCTTCTGCTAGCGGCTTTGCTCGCATGAAAATAGAAAATATATAGCCGATAACATCTAAAGATAGCAAAGCTATTTAATATTATAATTAGTGACAGTATTTTCAGATTCTGTTCAGCAATTTCAGAGATTACCCTTTACATACAACATCTTTATAATATGTTTGTAGATTTACCCTAGTCATGTTTTACCCTGCTGTGCTCCCTTATTTCTCATTTACTGTGTGTTCATTGCTGCAGTACTGTGTCTATATCAACATTTTCTATTCTATACATTCCTTTTCATTTTACCTTATAAACTGGCGTTGCTCTACTCCTGTCTCTTCAGTGTGTTCACTTGTGTGTGAGATTTAAACTCAGACTCACAAGACACCAGACCTGGAACAACTATCTCTAAGCCATATATATTTTTGTTTTGTTCGAGAATCGATCCCACGACGTCGAGTACAGCAGCAGATCACTCAATCACTGCGCCAACTACATTTCATAATCAGCCTTTTTTACCTAAATCCAAGTTAGAGTAGGTTAGTTCCTAAACGTTATTTCATATTGACATGGGTTTAACTGGGTTTTATATGGTGTGGCGTTAATAATGGATAACCCTGAAACTGGCAATTGGCCAGATTATCATCTATCATTTACCCCATTTATATCACCATATGCCCATGGGTGTCCAAATTATTGATATTTTAAATAAAAATCGTACTTACTCATACACTCCTGTGTCACTCCTGAATATTTGCATTATCAGACCAGTATCAAGTTTTTTTATTATACATACAATCTAAGATAACATGACAAAAAAAATATTTAGTTTCAAAATTTACCATTTCTTTTTAAGGAATTATAATTTTTGGGTCCCTGTATAGCAAACAAATATACTACATTGCTCATTATTTAAAAAAAAATGCCCATTTAATGCAATTTATAAAATGGTATAATATTAACCAGTATCTTAATAAAATTCAAAGTTATTGCTGTTGGAATCTTAACGGAAATGTTTCATAAAATCAATTATTATAACACTGTTGTAATATTATATTATAACACTGGAGCAGTGGTGGCCGAGTGGTAATGGAGCAGTGGTGGCCGAGTGGTAATGGCCCCGACTTACGAGTTGTAGGTCGCAGGTTCGAACCCAGCCAGGCGCATTACTTTGTGTAATTTATTTCATCACCACTGCTCTCAAAACGGTGAAGGAAAACATCGTGAGGAAACCGGCATGTCCTAGAACCAAAAATTCGAAGACATGTGACATCCACCAACACGCACTGGGCCCGCGTGGTGGATTACGGCCCATTCCCTCTCCTAGAGAGGAGGCCTGAGTCCCAGCAGTGGAAACATTAAAAAGGCTGATGATGATGATGAACACTGATGTAACTAATGTTAGATGAGTATTTTCTTAAAATTTGATCACTATTGGTTTATTGACACAACACGTGCGAGCGGCGTTCGCTTGGGGTTTAATGAATTAAAAATAATTTTCCAGTATCAGGAATACAGAATATTTATTTAAGTTGATCACAGAGGTCACTAAAATTAAATTTATGTATTTGGTATAGGTAGCTTGTCAAAATAAAAGAAAAATGTTTTTCCTTTCCATTACTTTACCCTTCGAAATACTTTTTTCAACAAAATTAAACATGGCAACCACAGCGTATTAACCTAACGTCTTCGTATAACCAAAAAGTTTATTTGTTTGTGAACTTAGCGCCTGATTTGCATACATAGCAACAAAACACGGCCGTCTCGAGTGGGAATAAGCGGGAGTGTGAAAATGGGAAAGTTCCTTCTGTATAATGAAGATGAGGGAAGACGGGTAATCCGCCACATCGGGAGAAACTTGCTACAAACCACAAGGCGGGTTCTTCCAACTTGGCTTGAGAGAGTTAGCTCTTATTTTTCAGGCGTGTGGAATCGTGATATGTATTGTTATCTAATACTGGGTATAGTTATGTTGAGGTATAGCTTTTCATAACAGAAGTTGATGATGTATTTAATTTAAAGTATAAAAATTGTACTTAACCGAGTCACAAGCTTTTATTTCGGTTCACCTGTGCCGTGGCTGTAGGAACTTGGTAGTTAAACGCCACAAGCCCATCGAGTTTGGGCTCGTATGATTCGTCTTGATGTTGACGTGTATTAATTATACAGGCATACCGAGCTACAAAAGCTTTCTATGAAAAAAAATATTTTCATTAAAAGCTTGTTTAATTCATGAATCCCCAAGCGACCACCGGTGGCCGCGCATCTATTGTCTTACTATTGTGTTTCTAATTGACGGTATCTGAAGGGTTGAGTTTGATTCTACAAATTATTAGTGGCGGTGAAATATTGCCATAATATTTGGTTTTTCATACTAAACATTTTCATATACACATAGTAAACAAAACATTTTCAACTTTATTTTGTGTAAACTAATATTATAACAGCTTCAGGTTTAATAGTGACATTTCATGTATTATTTAGTGTTAATTAAATTATCACAAAGCATACCTCACATAATTCACGACTCGTTGCATTTGTAATATACATTTTAGTATCAATGTATTCACCGAACTGATAAAATGGTGTCAGCCATTAAATCAGAATGCAACGTTTGTTCGGAAACCACATTGTAAAACCCAGCGTCGAATCAAACAACTTGTTTAGAATAATAATTTATTTGTTTATCCTTTTATTTATAATGCCATGTTCTATCTAGCGACTCAGTTCCGAAGATCACAAAAATGTTTGGTTATATTGTTAAGTCTGAAATATTTTGGGCATTATTAATAAAACTAGAAAAATAATTAAACATTATTAATAATACCCAAATTATTTTATTCCACCCTCAATAATGAACGCGAAATAAAATATTTTAAAAAACAATACTATTTATTCTAATTTATCTTACTAATATTTTATTCCGAGTTTATCAATGGAGGAATACAGTCCATATAATATCTAGGTATGCTTTTTAACAACAGTTTGGTCAATGCTAATTTATAACGTTTGTTACACAAATGGAGTTAATACTAATATTATGTTTTCGCCTTTTTACGGTACAAAGAGCAAACGATTTTAGAATGTAGGCGAAGACTTGTATTACTCTGTACATACATGTATAGAATGAGACAGAAGTTCAGAAAGCAATAGGATATTAGACATTGTTTTGGATTCTTAAAATCACGTAAATATTATTTTAAGACTCAGCATCAATAAAATGTATAAAAAAATACAAAATTGTGAAGTTGCTGCACTACTGTTTTCAAGTCTATGCTAAAATAAGATAGCGGTACTATCATCTGACAACACAAGTCACAAGACACAAACGACAAAATTACCACGTTTGCTCATTTATTTCTTATTAAACACTAACTTTTGGCCGCGGCTTCACCCGCGTACATTAAATATAGCCTTTGTCACTCAAGAATAAAGCAGTTTTGTATTGGTGAAATAATTTTACAATCGGATCAGTACTTTCAGGGATAAAGGCAAACAGTAATGTTTATAACATTAGTGTAGATTTTTGATTATTAAATCGTATTTTTTGGTAATAATATGTTTTTGATAGCAAAATACCTTATTGTTTTAAAACAAGCCTTTTTTGCCTACTTATACGGGGTTATTTGTAAAACACTAGCAACCTCTTAGGTGTTAGTTAAAAACATAATAAAGAACAACTTTTGTTCTATGACTTTTTACAAAATATAATACATTTACCTAAAACAAACCTTCAAGATTTCGTTGTTCTATCTAACACATTTCAACTCTGTGTTTTGCTGTACCTACCTACGCCTCGTGCACACTGTTCTTGTAGTAACAGTAAACAGGCTTCCGAAACATTGTCATCACACCTACCTAGCAAGCATTCGCATCATTTTCGTGTACTCATCACAGTAGAAATTTGATACGCCAGAATAGACTTCGTAACATTTAGAACGTTCAATTTAAATATTTTTATTTTTGTATGAAAATTTGATGAACTAAAATAGGTTTTTTTTTTTTAAAGTCATAGAACAAAAGTTGTTGTTTATGATGTTCTTAACACTATGTTAAGAGGTCGCTAGTGTTTTACAAATAACCCTGTATAATAGGTATAACAGACAGTGTAATAATTCAAAAGATTGATTATTCTCTTGAAAAAGTGTATATGGATGGTGCTTAGAGTAGGTACAGGACAGTCTATTGTTTAATATACGTATAATAATATATTTAATTTATTTATTAGAAGATTGGAAGAATTTATAGGTACCTAATTAAATTATATTAGTACAACAGTTTCTTAAGTCATAACTATATGAAACTTAATTCACAGAAATGGAAAAAAGACAAATATTTTCTATTGACCAGTTTGGCGAATAAACTAAAAATACAATTGTAGATTTTTTTTTAATGTTTAGTATTTTGAACACAGTTAATTTAAAAAAAGAAACAATTTGTATATAAATATGATACAATATAAAAATTGTATGTGGCTCGTGGTTTTCGTAGTAAATATGATTTACATTGTTAAGTATGCTCGGTATACGAACCCAGAACATGTTTTTAGTTTTAGTCAGGTGGCTAAATATTGGTCGGACAAAATTTGAGTTAAATCGACCCGAGAAGAAGAATAGTCAATTAATTCGTATAAATATTTCAGTGATTTCCTCATTACGTACACTTGAATCACGTACGTAATTTACTAAAAGTAATAATGCATTCTGTTGAGAACGGTGATGCGTGGCGCCATCCTTCTCCGGAGTTATTAACTACCGGTGCAATGTGATAAATCGGACTTACGTCCCCCAATCACAAGTGAATCTTGGTGGTTAATGGCCATTAGGGTACATCTTCAAGTGGGGTGTACAAAAACAATCAACTAAAAGGTTTCAAAGAAATCTTCGGCCTTACAATTTTCATTAACAACTGTCAGAAGGTTATGAAATCGTCTGTCACTTCGAAAGATACGAAACAGTACCCCTAGCCAAGTTGCTAATCTGCAATAGTTAACGCTAGTAGAAAGCTTCAAATGTACGGGAATGACGCGCTCTCAACGCACGGTCACGTGGTCAGAACAAAAGAATTGGCGGCAAGGTCAACTCGAAGCGTTCGACACAAGCGAAATGGTTGTAACTTGGCTAGGGAGGCAGGTTCGACTTGAAAATTTTTTGTGGTGGGAAATCATTAAATAACTTTTCCCGCTACGAGTGGAGAGAGAGGGAGTGTCAGTCAACTCACCCGTATTCCTTCAGCTGCCTTTTGCGTTCCAGGGCTACGGTCACTCTTTCGAACATTGCCCATAGCCCTGATTTTGACTTATGCGTGGATCATGCATCAGAATTAACTTTGTTCCATTCTGTTGATAGGTAGAAGGTTTCTATATCAATTACTAGCTTCTGCCAGCAGCTTCATCAGAGTGAAAAAAGGTCCATACTTTTAACTTTGAAATGAAACAGAGGAGCAAAGGTAAAGATTTTCCGCAATTGACCCCCACTTCATCCCCTTAAGGGGTGAATTTCAGAAAATCCGTTCTTAGTAGTTACTTAATGTCTACACTCTCTAAGGAAACTACCTGCCAAATTTTAAGTATGTAGGTATTTGTTACTGAGATTTCGTGATTAATCAGTGAGTTCGCTTTCATTCACTTTTATATATATAGAAGTGGTCTTACTTGAGGTCAGCGCAACATGTTCTTTCATATTTCTCTACCAGCTATATCTCACAACCACTGATGTGGTCTCCTGGAGTTTTGCAGTCTTCTGACAGTGAAAACCATTTTTTACCAGTCAATTTAATTAATTCATTGGCTACAACTTGGGGGTCTTTAAGTCAAGAGTGAATAGGTTACTTCTAGGCGAGCGTGCTCCATCGTCGACCACATCATCGCTTACCATCAGGTGAGATGGTGGTCAAACGCGAGCCTATCAATAATAAAAAAAAAATCATAAGCCCATCTTTCTAGTAGTCTTCCTTGTCTAGGTTCTCTTTCCGTTCTATCCACTTTGTTAATAACCATTACCAGGACCGAAATATGAAGTTAATCATTATTTTTACAGATTTTATTGAAACTGTATTTAGTGCAGCCATTTCTAAAATGTTCATGTTTCCAATCCATACTAAAATTATATATGTGTCTTTGTCTGTCTGTTACGCTTGAAAGATAAAACTACTGAAATAATTTTGATGAAATTTGATAACGGGTAAACTTGAACCCTAAACAAATTATGTTACCTTTTTATCTGACTTCGACTTCACGGCCGCAATAATCGAGATTGACGCGAATGAAGTCGTGGACCAATGCTAGTATAATAATAAACAAAGTTAGTTATGAGACTGCTTTTAGTTAAATGTATGTTGGTTTCAACTTTGTGCATTAAAATTTATGAAATGTTCGTACAAAGGACAGAGTAATCATATTTGAATGTGATGTGGATACAATTTGAAATGTAACTTTCATATAGACTATGATTGTTTACGGTTTTACTCGCGACCATCCTTCATATCTTGGGAATGCTCGACGTGTTTCGTATTAACCCATTTAGTGCCACTATAGTCAACTAGGTACTGCAAAATAATTGAGGGTAGTTATAATTTACTAAAGGTTTTGTTAATATAGTGTTTTTTGGCTTTGATTATTTAGTCCTTTAAGCCATGTCTTCAATTCAATATAGATACTTTATTTGCTATTAGAATACGGATGTAACATATTCTAACAGTTTTTTGTAGTACTTGGTAGCAAACGTATCGAGTCAGTTTTTTTGGCAAACTTCACTGAGATAGTCAGCACTACAATAAAATTGTCAGATTCGTTTTAGCGAGATTGCGTTTGATTCAATGATTCCATATATTTTCCAGTTGTGCTGATATTTAAAATGCAAAACTATATAAAATTCAGTTGACACAATTTCTAACAGGAATCAATTTATGAATTGAAACAGCTATTGAACTTCCCGCGAAAAATTCCATCAAAAACCTTTTATTGACAAGGGATAAAAATAAAATAATAACAACCAAGTAATTTTAAAATTGAATGCATTTTAACATACCAGAAACAAAAAATATGGTAAGCGAAAAATATATGTATGATTTTTGATGTCCGAAATGTATTTATCGTCGTATGTGTATTGTTAGTGTGTTGTTGTATGAAACATAAAAAAATAATCTGAAACAATCTAAACTTTTACAACCAATTCTAAAACTTTAGATATATACTAAATATAAACTGAAATACCCCTTTTTTACCTTTACTAGGTTAAGTTGCGATAGGGAAAAAACTATTTCCTAATTTGCTTATTATCCTTACTAACATTATAAAAGCAAAAGTGAGTTTGTTTGTTTGTTTGTTACGTCTTCACGGCTAAATGGCAAAACCGAATGAATTTTGGTAGAGAAATAGTTGGGACCCAGGAGACGGACATAAGAAATTTTTTGTTAAGTGAAAAAAAAAGAGAAAGAGGGAAGAAAAGGGGAAAGGAATTAAATTATATATCAAAGCGGGCGAAGCCGCGGGTAAAAGTAAGTAATAATATAAATAGTAAATTTTTCTTTAATGTTATTTCATGGGTTAAAACCAAGCCTCTACTCATCGTTAAGGTCAAATTACGATTAGCAGAAGTGGAGACTAGCTGAAGTGCATAGTAAACAATCATCTGAAAATACCAAGGCTGATTCATAAAAAAATCGGAATAATTGTTTACCGCCTGTAAAGCAAATTCTTACTACAATTCTCTAAATAAAATTTTGCTAACGAAAAATATTCCGAAGTATTTATAAAATTTTACGGATTTTATGCTTGACAAATAGCATCCGTAATATTAATATAGAAATAAGGAAAACAAATAGGTTGCCGTATCCAAATAGTTGGGAATAAAAACAAGACAAATACATATGAGGATGATATTGGACTTGTAACAAGACTTACCATCAGGTGGGATCACAGTCAAGCACTAGTTTATACGAATTAAAAAAAAAAAAAGATTTCAATAAACTCAGACACAAACAATAAAGTATAAATTGCGCATAATATAATAAAAAATAAAAAATATTGATCCAAATGACAACAGCTAAAATAAAATAAAAAATAACCTGACATAATCATGTAACTACAGCCCCAGGCGTGTTTGAGCAACAAAAACAGAAAATCTGTTAGGACTAATTCTCAAAATAAAACAAAAAAGATAAGACTAAACAACGGGTGACAAATTCAAAGGCAAACTGTAAGAGACGAAATAAAATCCACAACACGTGGTATGGGATGATAATTTTAAATATTCAGAAAAGTATTGTCACCGACAACCATTCAGGCTTGTATTCACCATGGATTCGCATTTAAAGCCGCATTTACATTAATAAAAAGTCTGTCTGTCGGTGTGCGACAAGCTTTTCATGTGCTCATTTTTAGGGACGAAACCCTCGCGAAAAATATACATAAAATTATGAATGGGTAAATGAAGATTAAGTAATACATACTAACATTTCAAAACTACCTTTTGTAGAGGACTTGTCTATTGTGAGATGATATAAACATAATACTCGTAGAAAAGAAAATTAGAAAGTCGGCGGCTAAAGAGAAAACCACAACTAAAACTTTGCAGGAATCAAAATTTAAATTAGAAGATTAATATAAGTAAAGTCAACAACCTAATGAGGTCAACCAGAGCCTTCAATTAAGTTATCCCCACTAGATCAATTTTACACAATTTGATTAAATTACATTCATAAATCAATACGGTCGAATCATGAAGTTATTAGCAAATGAAAATCTGACCTAAATATATAAAATACAAATTGTAACACTTTAATTCAAAGCAGTGTAAAGTTTTCACCAATAGTGAAAACTTTACCCTGCTTTGAAATGTAGGCCTTTTTCATTACAATACAATCTGATATCATATAACACACGTATCCGGGTAACGTCCAAAGCTTTTATAAATATTCGATTATAACAGGTAATAATGTAATGTACCGATATAGCGTCAACAGAATATTAATTTCCATAGCTACGGAACTCTCTCATCAATATCAATTTCGTATCCACTTCAAAACGTTCAATTAATTATGTTTGAAGGCTAAAATCTTGCACGGAATAACTTACAATATACTGGAATGAATACCGAAGTAATGTTTGGTAAACTTTATAAACATCCATATATAATAACAACAGCTAACACAAATGTTTTCTACGTATAATCTAGTGCTAGAATAATTCCTAATGAAAGAATACAGTTTATTACGAGAGAGGAATGCACACAACATCTGTTGTTGCCAAACTCTTCTATTTCGAATTTGTTCATAATTTTGCGCACTTTATTGCTAAGCTTTTGTTCTGTTGTCGGCGTATAATGGATTGTTCTGTTTCTAGTAACATTTTCGTGTTTGTATGCATTTGAGTGTCTGTCAGTGGTATACGTGGCGGTGTCTCGTTCATCTTCGTCATCGGACCTGTCAGCAGAACCGAATTGATTGTCAGGCCCCTCTATCGGTGTCGAGTACTTGTACTCTTCTCTTTTGTACGCTGGACTTGTGTTCTTCACCGTTGGTCCCGGAATTTCTGTGGACGAATTCATTAATGTAGTTCCTGTCAATGCTGTGTCTTGTGAAAATCAGGAAATGTTCCACACATTTTCTGGTTTTGGTATTTTTGTACCTAACTATTAACTAAACAAGCATTTTTATCAAATCAGTTCTCCCGGAGTGCAAGGGAGTGGTAGACTTTTACTGACTAAATCCTACAGTGTTCTTCTAGTTGCTTTTTGGCTGGCCACGGTACTTAACTCTTTTGAACAACCCACAGTCCTGGCATGCTCCGGCCTAATTGGCCGTCAGTTTTCCTGGCACATCTTTGAGCCACGAATGCTGCGACGCGTCGTCGATCTGGGCTTGGTATTTACCAGACGACCAGTTGGCGAGCGCTCATTGCTTAGCAGCATAGCAGCAGCAGTATAGCAGTCGTCTTTGTAATGTTCCCACTGATAGGACTCTGGCCTTCTCTCTAGGAGAGGAAATGGGCCATAATCCACACCGCGAGCCCAGTGCGATTTGGTAGATGTTTTCAAATGTTTGGTTCTAGGATGCCACTCACGATCTTTTCCTTCACCGTTTTAAGAGCAGTGGTGATGAAATAAATTACAAAAAGTAATGCGTCTAGCTGGGTTTATACCCGCGACCTACAACTCGTTAGTCGGGGCCGTTTCCACTCGGCCACCATGCTCATTGGTTGTTTTTCATTTATTGTTGATAGGTTTAGGTTTTTATCGATATAGTTACGCTGTTTGTCTAGAAGCTGCACATTATTTACTAGGTCAGTACAAGAGTGTTACCTAGATATTTTTTAGGTGCTTTGAAATATTTTGCCAAATAAAACCAAGTTATTACTTTATTGTTTTAATAAACATCACTCCCTCACTCTGTTTCTCTTTGTGGTGTTTTAATTAATTAAACTTTTTAAACTTCCTCTTCAGTGAGTTTGAACAGGAAAAACGGAAAACAATACCTACCCCTTTCTGTAGTTAGGTACTTAATGGAATTTCAACTGCCTTATATAATATTGTTGTTGAAAGTTTCACACAGTTAAAATTACGAGTACCTATATTAGCATTATTTACACAATCAGAGAATGCAGCACTTTATAACTTATAAACTGTAGATTTTTACACCATTTTATATATTTTTCCCAAAACTATTTAAAAAAGGTCACAAGTTGGACAACACCGACACTAAGAACAACAGAGGTCGCGGCAGATCATAGCGGGCACTAGGCACCAACGCACAGCTGAGCGCGAGAGTTCCTCAGTCACCTGGATGGCCCGGTGACCACATATTTGTGCGGGCAATCAGGTAACATAATTGACAAGCTTATACCTTTGTGACGTCTCATGAGGCATTTTTGAAATTTTGTACATAGATTCTATAGACAAAATACTAGACACATGTTTCGTGTTTCGCTTATACTAAAACTAATTCAACTAGTCCAACCCGCACTGGGCCCGCGTGGTGGATTATGGCCCATTCCCTCTCCTAGAGAGGAGGCCTGAGTCCCAGCAGTGGGAACATTAAAAGGCTGATGATGATGATGATGAAAACTAATTTGTTAACGTGGAGGTGACTGCATCGAACGCCTTGTTATACAAGGAAAGTTAGATGGAACAAGGCCGCGTGGCAGATCGCCGATGCGTTGGACTGACCAAATAAAAACGGCTGTTGGCGGCCCGTAGAACGAGTGCGCCCGGATGACTTCCAGCAGGCAAAAGTAGCGGGAAATCGTGCGGCGTACCCTAACGGCTTCCGGAGAGCTACCTTCGTGATAACCACGACCACTCTGGCAAGAGTGAAACAACCAAGAAGAAGAAAACTAATTTTGTATAGAAACAATCATAATAATGCTGATGTTATCTTTGTCTACATAACTACTCAAAGTCAGTGCACCACCAACGCAGTAGAGCTTCCATATTTGTTGGTCAGCTCAGGATGCCGATCACAGTGAGAATCTTCTCTGCACGTGGGTAACGAGCAATAAACAAACTACTTCAGACCACTCAAATGAAATATTATGATATAGACTTTCGGTATTCAGTTCACAAAGAACTATGAATCAGTCCTTACGCAATATTATCGGCACGAAGTCTTAATATCAAGACAGCTCTAGGGGTCTTGATAATACTTTTTATAGCCGAACATTGTGAACGTCCTGCCTGACTCTCTTGGGGCCAAGGGTCTGCTTCTAAAAGAAAGATTCGGCCTCGGTACGAAAGGCAACGAAGGAACAGGATTGGGTTTTTAGTCAGTAAAAGTCTGACACTGTCTCCCGCGCAAGACCGAAGAATATCATTAGAAGATTTTCCCACCTGGAAAAAAAAATGCCTGACTCTGTCAAAGCGTATATAATATGTGTCACACAACACTTGTTTTCCTGTCATGCTGTCTTCCATACGATTGACTTTAAGAACTTTACCGACTTGTTTATTATGGAATAATCACAGTAACAACAATTTAAATAACTACAATGGGCTAGTTGCCTAAAAAAATGTAATTAGTCCGTCTTTTAGATTATTCAAAAATAAGGGACACGTATTTTTTTATTTGTAAATTAAACCAAAAATGACAAAGATATAGCCCATTAAAGTTACGTGTAACGTCACGCCGTGCTACATTTTTTCGCACGGGGTGACGTCACACGTAACTTTAATGAGCTGTATCTTTGTTATTTTTTGCTTAATCTAAAAAAAGAAAAAATACGTGTCCGATATTTTTTTATAATCTAAAACACGGACTAAATAAAATGTAGTTATTTTGACCCTGGAAACTACCCTATTGTAAAGTAAGTAAAGAACTTAAGTTAGTACAAGTCCTTACCATACAGCCTGATGACGCTATCGACTTCCCCAAGCGAGTTCTTGGCGACGCACCTGTACCCGCCAACGTCTGCGGCCGTCAGCTTCCTCACTGTCAGTGCCATGCGGCTCTCAAATGAGCTGATGACAGTGTTCATCACCTCGTACTTACTTGATGATATCACCATCTCATCTGTAGAAGGAGATAGATGTAAATAGTACTGATATATTATAGAGCAAGACGATAGATTTGTGATATACTCGAAGAAGTGACGTTGGCATGTTTAGCACAGTGGTTGAATGATTGGCTGCTGTGCTGCGTATCGCAGGTTCGATTCCCGCACCGAACAAATATTCACATGGCCTACAGATATGTGTTCCGGGTCTGGGTTTCTTGTGCAGGGCAAAGTTATTTTAAAACAAGCTTCTAATGATAATATTTTTTTCATAGCAAGCTTTTATAGCTAGGTATACCTACATAATTAATACTCGTCAAGACGAATTCTACGAGCCTAAACTTGATGGGGTTGTGTCGTTTAACTACGAAGTTTCTATAGCCATCTTCCAGTTCCATCATCAGATCAGCTCCATGTCATAATAATTTTGCACTGTCATCTGATTGACATATGCATGCAAAATTTCAGCTCAATCGGTAACCGGAAAGTGGGTAAATTCAATTAGCAAGATTTGATTACAGACAAACATCGGGACAGGTGAAACTAAATAAAAGCTTGTAAAAAACGGATTGTTCATTCATACGTCGTGATTATAACATCAGTATTATTAGTATTGGCAGCAGTGTTCTTGTCCGATGTGTGTTAGGTGTCTTCAAAGCTAGAGTGAATTGGCTTTCAATAAACTAGTGCAATTCACCATCAACGATTACATCGCTGCTAGCTTGGTATACTTATTTATTTATTTATATATACTTTATTGCACATCAAAAATAAAAATTTACAAAAAAGAAACCATACAATAGAAAACACAATTGGCGGCCTTATCGCACCAGGCGATTTCTTCCAGGCAACCTAGAATGGACAGAGATTGCCTGGACACAAAATGGGGTTGCACTTGGTGCAAATAATTATAAAAGTAAACAAAACTTATTCAATACTTAATTCATGAATCCCCAAGCGACCACCGGTGGCCGCGCATCTATTGTCTTACTATTGTGTCTCTAATTGACGGTATCTGAAGGGTTAAAGCTAAAATAGATACACATATACATACATACAAAATATATATAAGCAAGAGAGTAAGTGAAGAAGTGAAGGCAAGATCATAGTGACTAGTAATGATTCTTCACAAGCCCTTTAAATACAGCCAGTGTTTGCGCACGCTTTATTTCAACAGGCAATGCATTCCATAAACGAGCGGCCTGAACAGTAAACGACTTATCCAGGAAAGTACTTGAATGCATTGGCATTTTAAGTTTCAGGTTATCTGATGACCTAAGAACTTACGGTATACGGGTAGAACATGTTCTGGAATTACACGGATACTTTTTATCTCGGGACTATAGTACCCTTGTATAATAAATGTTTCTTTAACATATTTGGAATCAGATTTCTTTCCGATTCCGAATACGAATTTAAGCCAATTTTGAAAAAAAAAAAATTGTGCGAGTCGGACTAGCGCACTGAGGGTTCAGTGCAAACTACAATTCCCGAATAGGAGTCTTGAAGATTTTTCCTAATTGCATTTTTTTTTTGTTACGTAGACAACAAGATTTATTCCTATACCTGTGCTATAAGACCTTGCTTTGTGCCAAATTTCAGGATTCTGGGTCAACGGGAATAACCTATTAATTACGATCTTTTTATCAAATTGCGACATAAAAGGCCGTTTTTTTTTTATTCCTTAACTTAGAATTTTTTCACAGCTTGAACGCAGACCTTAGTATGTAGTTTTAACTTCAATTCGATACCTCCCCGCGTTCTTGAGATAGGGGTCTTATTGACAGACAGACAAACAGACAGACGGATGGACAACAAAGTGATCCTATAAGGGTTCCGTTTTTCCTTTTGAGGTATGGAACCCTAAAAAAGATAGTTTTGCCCTTTTTAATTACAGTGGCAATGTATTTCATTGGGATACAGTCTACAGTCACGTTGACGAAGCTATTGGTAGCACCTAGTAATACCTACTATAAAACAATATGATCCGTTTTTACTTTTACATGTCCTCTATCAGGACGGCTATAAAACACTGGATCGAAACTAATTCAAAACTTTAAAAAGGACCCTTTACAGCGAGCCATAAAAGAAACGTTATAATTCACAGCAAAGTCTAAGAAACTTAGGGCAATAAACTGTTGAATTCGAAAAGAAAACAGATTCAAATAACACAACTTTACGTCTCAAGGCAAAGCAAAATAGTTTAATGTAAACTTTTTCTTTCAGTACAGCGTGAAAAACTCGTAAAAATATTACGTCTTCAGTTTTCTTTTACTTGACACTCCATTTCATGAATATTTTTCGCGAAAGAAAGCCACATAGTTTTCATACAATAATCTATTACACCGAATTACACGCAACCGTAGCTTCGTTGAAATATGATACAGTACGAGATCCTAGTTATTATTCAGAAATACATTTGAATTGTGAGACAAAATACGTGTGTTATTTCGTGAAAAATGTGGAATCCCCTTAGCTCGCGTATATTTATATTGAATCCAGCTGTGGCAAACTAAAGTGTTTACTAGATAAGGTAAACAATGTCCCTCACAAAATTCCGTTGCAGGGGAAACGATATTTTCAAGAAGCTCCAAATCGCCGACATTTCCTGGTAGACCCCTTTAGAGAGGTGGCCCAAACAATCCCTACATTGCGGTACGTAAGTATGTCGTTCGCCGCCTCGGAGCTCTGGTAAGCCTCCACCGCCTGTTGTCCGCAAATGATAAAGCGACTAGCTTTCTTTCGAAAACACTGCACCGACGCCGTCCTCTTAAACACTCCTTTCAACCGCTACGTTTTATTAGAACCAATAAAATACGCCCGCACTATTTACACCGCTCAAAATATTTACACAATATTTATTATCACAATTTAAAAAAAGCATTAATTTAAGCTTCGTCGTTCGCCATGAACTTTATAAGGAAACGATAACACCAGTAACGCCTTTCTTAATCTTCATTCCGATCGAAACTTCGGTTTGTTTACTCTCCAATGTGCTTCGACTTTACGACGTGCGCCGAAGATGGCCTTCGGAGGAAATTACTCGACAATCTCGAAGTCTACTCGTTTCATTATAACAAGAAATTTCATCTCAATTAATGTCTAAAATAACACTGTAACACTCTTAATTACGCTCGAGTGAGGCCTGCTTAATTAACACTTACATGTCAGCCACCCTAACATAGATTGATGACAAACGAAAATGACGATCCTGTAGTGTTACCCTTTGGGGCTGGTTTTGGAAGCGGGCCCGAGTGAAAGCGCCAGTCATTGGGCGCAAGTTGGCGGCCTAACAAAGGGTGTACCGGCCCACAATGCCCCCATGGATCATAACGCAGACGTAAAACAACTTGTGACCTTAATGCGTTTTAATAATTAGCCCTCGACGCTGTTTAAATTATACTCTGCCTCTACAGAGTAAATACACAGAGTTTATTTTAGAAAACAGGCTTGTATTTTCAAATTACTTCGAATACTGCAGCTACTACAGGGAGATTTATTTGCAAACCACAATTTTGTGAATACTTCCATGAATCTAATGTATTTTGTAAAGGGAACGCGAACTGCTCCTTACTTGTGCTCTCTTCAGAAGACGCAAATTAACTGAATAAGTCTTTGAAACCCGTTAAAGCCTTGAAAGTTAGCATCATGCTCTTGACTTGTTTCCTTTGTGTCAGTCACTCAGCCTTCTCGTACATAAAACACGACTTTATGTATACACACCTCAGAACATATTACGAGTAAGTACATAAAACAAATGCATTTCCACTGTATGTTTTACACTAGTTATAAAGTATGCATTATGTTCTCCAACTTCACAGCTAGATAATATTGAGTTGTGTGAATGGCAAGAGTACAGTATCGAGCATTCAACAGAAGTTATTATGACTGTAACTGGTCTCCCCTGAGGTTCTCGGAGAGCTGTACGAAGCCACGTAATGGACTAAGTGAACAAAGCACTCGTGTGCGAAAGGCGACCACAAACCGTGCTTGGTAATGAAATTATGTGTAACATAGGGGCTACTTATTACTGAGATACGGCTAGTGGGTAAATGGGTGAACTCAGATCTATTGGCTAACTAAATTAAGCTTCCGTAATAAGGCCCTATGTTTATATTTCAACCGTGGTTTTTCTTAAGAGGGCAATCATCCCCCGCCTAAAAAAGGGTGGAGTGGGTGGTTACCAATTGAGCTGACATTATGCATGCATGTGTAAATCAGATGACAATGCAAAATTATTATGTCATGGAGCTAATCTGATGATGGAACCAGAAGGTGGCCGTAGGAACTCTGTAGTTAAATGATACAACACCGTCGAGTTTGGGCTCGTATGATTCGTCTTGACGAGTATTAATATTATACAGGTATACTGTGGTAGAAAAACTTGCTATGAAAAAAATATTTGCGAAATGCCTCTATGTTTTTACGTGTCAGTTTCAAGGTAAGGTAGGTTAAATGACAAACTAACCCTATTGTTAGTTGAACTAAAAGGATTGATTTATTTGGATGGACTGAATTTGATGACTTTAATAATTATGATTCCATAAATAAGTATGTGTTACTGTTGTAAATACTATTTTTATCAACAGACAACTTCACACTGCCCTGCAAAATGCAAATATCGTATTTTGTGATTTACCCTGGAGAATTTCCTTTAAGCACACAGTAAGGTTCAAAACCTGGATAAAAATTGAGTGGCTTCTTCGATATTTTTAATTCAAACGAGTAGTTAATGAAAAGAAGTTTCGGTTAACTAATATAAAACATTAAAATTAATATACATTCTGTACGAATGCTGAATCAGTGACGCAGTGTCCTACTGCGGTTACGAAGCGATCCGTTACAAATCACGCGATTTCAGAGCGATGAGGCGACTCTGTCCTACGTGCGCGCGAAGTCGCCGCTTCAGCCGTTCATGGGTAAATATGAAACTAACTGATCACGTTCGCTTCACTTGGCTCATCACCGTACCGCACCCACGTGCCAATAGAGTATCAATTCCCTCAAAGAGACGTCAGCAAAACCATTGGGGCCTAGCGGGGCCGATGCCTCCTGGGGCCTTACTTTTCGAATGCGAATGCCTAAGTCCTGAAACGCTAGACATATAAGGAACAAAGGAGTGATTTTAGTCAGTAAAAGTTCGATATACCCTTGCGCTTCACCCTAGAGCGGGAGAAGTGTTGGATGATTCCTGATAAATATAAAAAAGTGGCAAATTCAAATTCTTGTCAAACTGCCTGTCAACTAAAAACTGTGTCGTAATTTGTTGGAGATAAATAAAAAATAGCTGCGTGAAGCGGTCCCATACAAAAGTACTCTGTCGCAATGACCCGCGTGGGCACCCGGAGCTTTTTTGCTATGTAATAATACATTAAAGTTCTTCTTCGATATGACTACATGCACACCGTTAAAGTTGAAACGCATTTAACAATTTAATAAAAGAATACACTTCAGTTGATCTTTTCACAAGCAGCTTAGCATCCATTAATATTGTTATGTCTAAAGGCAATGTTTTGTAATTGCATTAAATTATTGTATTCTATATTATCTTGCTACCAAACTTTGTAACAATTACTTCAGTAACTGCAACTTCCCACAATACTCCCATACTATATGTGGAGCCTTGTAAATGGCTCATCATGATCTATCTTGACGTTTATCTTGTATTGTTAGCTGTAAGCCACCCAAACAAAATAAAATAAAATAATTACTTACATAGGCGTGAGCGTGAGCATAATTATAGTCCTTTATGCTTTTGAAATTTTGACACAAAAGCATAATATAATGTCAATTAATCTGTTTTCATACTACACAACATTCATAAAAGCTAATCATAAGTCTCGGATGATTTATCATGTTCACATTTGTCTGTGACTGAAGTAGGTATGGTATTATTACTTACTTAATTAATATAGTTAGGTATTTGCTAATGTACTAGTTGTACTTACTAACTCTTTGCATACGTTAGTGGAACGGCTTGATGGAGTGAATGTGCTTTTATGAAACAACAACTGATATTAATTTTGGAGCTTTTGAATTAGTCTGGTTGAAAGTTGAAGTTATCGGGTGTATTAGTTGCAAGTCAGCGTTGCTAGTGGAAATTGCTTGTTACGGTATATGGTATGTTTTAATTTTAATGACCTTGAGTATTTGTGGGTATTTGTTATTTAAATATATATCCTAATGAGTGCTGTGAAATGTATTATGATGCTTTTATTTATTTACTAGCTGTTCCCAGCGGCTTCGCCCGCGTGATAGCAGATTAAGAATTATTCCAAGGGAACATACTTCCGGAATAAAAAGTATCCTATGTCCTATTCCAGGACATGGTCTATCCGTGTACCAAGTTTCATCAAAATGAGTTTTGCCATTTAGGCGTGAAGACGTAACAAACAAACAAGCAAACTCACTTTTGCTTTTATAATATTAGTAAGGATTTAAACTTCATGTACATAACAGTAGTGGTACATAGGCGGACTTAATGCAACAAGGCATTCTCTACCAGTCAACTTTTGGGTTAAAAAAGACAACACTGTAATGGTGGTGGTGTGGTGTGGCTTTTGACTTTAACTCTTACTAAGCGCTCTAGGTTCAGCGAGTGGGAGAGTCAGACTGTTACTGATAGTAAACCTACCCGTATTCCTTATGTTGCCCGTGGTGTTCTAAGGCTATACAGTTCCGCAAATTTCTAGCATACTGCGCAAATTTTTTCAACATGACACAACGTTACATGATATGTCACGAGGGACGTTTAAAACTACCAAAGAATATAAAGAGTGTTCATAAAAGCAGTCTATTCACGCCTAGTAACAAATCATATCCAAGATTCATCAAAATTTCATAAACAGAAAAATCCGCGAACATAAAAAAGAAACTTCTCCCTTTATTACGTCATACATTCCCGGTGCGGATGAGAGCCAAGCATAATGTGGAACTTAAAATTTCCAGAAGCTCAAAACCCAGTCCCATTGAAAATTAACCCGTAAATTTTGCGCGACAAGTGCCGAATGGGGAACTTTGCGAAACCGCCGACGGCTCTGAGCGGGGGCGGGAACGAATGAACGAACGAACGGAACGAAGTAACAGCCCGAGCTCCATCCAGCTCATTACTCCGCTGCGTGAATGGAAACTGATTTCGATACGTCATATTTGTGGCTTGTGTGTCTGTAGTGAACTATTGTGTTGGGGGCCGCGTTTAGAGGGTTAAAACTTGTTCGATAGTTTAGTTTAGTTTATTGGACGATTCATTTAAATATGTATGAGTTTTTAATTAATATCCCTACTAATCTGTATTCTCGTGCGTTAGAGCCAAAATGCTGTATGGTTCGAATGCTGGAAAATCAGAAAATGCGAAGAGTAAAAAATGCATGTCACACCGATGAAAATGTTGGGACGGGACTGGATAAAGTCTCCAAACTGATTCGAGAGACCTTTAAAATGGCTTAAATTCAGCACAAGATGCCAGAAAGCCGCTTGCAATGGTATGGGCACATAATGTGCAGAAACAAGGACCGGATGACACTTCTTCCTTTTATACCCTCTTCTATGACGTTTTGTCATAGAAGAGGGTAAAAAAGGGAGAGGTCGGTTGCCAACATACAGAACGACCAACTGACAAAATTGCCTAGAGTGACGTAACAGTATCAAGAGGGCTGACCCTAAATAGGGAGCAAGTCAGGGGATTGATTGAACCAATCTGTATGTATTATACAACTGAGCCGGACGGTGAAAATTACAAATAAAATACATTTTGTATGACAAGAATGCCAGATAAATATTGTAGAGATGCTAGAAAATTTTTCCTATGGAATACTTTTCCCGTGTTCACAACTGCCAATAACAGGTTGCACAATGTTTTGCAAAGTCAGGATTACTGTTCACAAGTCACTGATTCAGAAGGTAGAGAATTACAAAAACAATTCCGATCTCAACTTCCAAGCTTTATAAATATACGGCGTTACATTTATTTGCCTGACGCGCTATCACTCTTCTTGAATATCATAATAATGTTATGATTTTGGACTTTCGCATTACAGCTTCAACACCAGATACCTTATTATAAAACGGAATTGCGGCGAAGAATTTATTGTTTTACTACGTACCTCTGTTACTTTGGGGTATTTTACGCCCGGATAAGTGTTAATGGATTTTTCACTGTGGATATCATGTGGGCTTTTATTATGATACCGGAGGTAATGTTTTCCACTTTTCAATGTGGAGCACATTTGGTTTATACGACTGTGTTACGAGCTTGAGGTTGCGTGACGGAGCCGATTATTGGAGCGGGATCTGTGATGGTTTAGTATGGGAAACGCGATTCAAATTATGCTATCGACTCGTTTATAAAGCGATATGTCATAGTATCTACTGTTTGGGGGTTGCCAGATGATGTCACGTAATCGCCACATTTCTTATGTCATCATTGTGCGTGTTCGTGTATTACCGTGTCGACTGCTTGGTTTCATAACAAGAATCAATGCCAGATGGTTTAAGCGGGGATGACTGGTGATGATGAGGATTTGTACTGGAATGTTTACATTATGTAAGTTGGAAGTTTAGGTACTGGCTAGTCTAGCTATTCTGAGATATACATATAGTAAGTATAATTCCCTATGAATAATACAGCTAATAATAACTTGTTGTTTAGGAAACGTTTTACGTTACTACCTGGTCTTCAAACCGCATTAGAAACTTATGACTTCGTAACATAAAAGGACTGGACTTTAAATGAGGATTTACTTATGAAATACTCATAAACGTCTAAAATCTGAAGAGGTCTAATAATAAAGGTATTTATTATTATAGTACTAGCTACCGCTCGCGGTTCCTTCCGTGAAATTAGCACTTTTTTTAAAGTGACTTGTTTCAAACATTTTATTAGTTTTTCGCGGTCGGATTTTTAGTAGAGACAAAAAAATGGTTTTATGAACATATTTTTTTCTTTCTTAAGCGGGCGGTTAAGCGTTTTTAACTTTTAGCAAGACTAACAAATAGCAATTGATTTATATATCACTACTAACTGCATTAAGAGCATTCGAATTATAAAGCCCAATATCAGTAGCACATAAAAAGATTTATGCGAAAACTCCGTGTCTGTAAAGAATTTTATATGAAATTCAGGAGAAGCCTGCAGAGACGATGCCTTCCTCACCTCATACATGACAATATGAATAAAATATGGAATCATCAGTTGAATAAACGAACATTTCTTGCTTGAATAACGTTGTTCGCACGGAGTGTGTAATGATCACTTGAGTTCCGTCAAATATCCCATGTTTGGGAAAACATCTTTGAATCATTGTCAATCTGGGAGGGTTTTTTTTTAGGGTGATTGCTTCTTTCATGTTTTCATAGCGTTCTTTATACGGTTCTGATTATAGCACCTCATATAAGGGGTGGGGAGTTTAATGAGCCTGTGCGTGGTGGTTTATGGACACGAATAAAGGTGAGAAGACAAAAAAGTGATGTCCTTTATAAAAAAGTTTCTAAAAATTTACGTTACTTGATTAATAGTAGATTATGCACCGAGGGGCTAAAGTTGTATCTTATGTCACGGGCGTCATATTGAATCTCAAGCGCAAAGAAGAATTCGGGATTTAACTCACGAGTAAAGCGAGGGTGTTAATACAAGAATCCTGAATGCAGCGAGGGATTCAAGCTAGCCCAAGGCAAAGACACCTTTAGCCCAGAGGAGGATACTCTACTTTTTACACCTACTGTGAGAAAATAATAGTAACATTATTGACCAGCGGGTCATAATGAAATCCATTATTGACCGGCTATGCCCCCGGCCACTAATGACTCACTTTAGGTTAAGGTTGCTCGACATATAATTTGACATTTTCGAGCAGGTGGTGTGAAAAATTATTTCAAAGCTATTTCTTATCCTTGAAAAGCGCTCAAAGTGAAACCAACCGTAAAACATTAGAAAAAAAAAATTACATGTCGAAAAACGTGTTATTAATGTCAACTGCTGCACGCTATTGTGGTGGTAAGTCCTCTTTTTGAGATGTGGTTAGAAAGGCACTACAGCGTTTACGTATTTATTAATATAACTTTAATGTACAGTAATGGTCCGTAGGCAAACAGAGTATTGTCAAACAGTCAAACTTTAAGTTAAAAAAAAAAAATTACAAAAAAAAACAACAACTGACTTCAATGTAAAAAAAATGCTAAAAAATAACTTACATTTCGGAACCGAGAAATCGGTGAACATGCATAAAAAAATACACATTCAGTCTATTCTTCTTCTTTCTATTCTTATTGAAAACAGTTACAAAGACTACACTTCTATAGACGTGCTTTTCTTCCCAATATTCTAATATATAAACTCTAGTATACAAATAGTATTGTTAGCAATGTAGTGGCGCTAGTAAGTCGTCGGTCGGCTTGGCCGCTTGAGCAGAAACTTAACGAATCAAAAGCTTGACTGGAGTTGCCGGAATGTTTGCGCTGCCAGTTAACTTGGTGTGTTGCCTTCAGACTTATGCTGAGATAACTAGGCTCGTGTATATCGCGTATAGTAAGAGTATATCTTTGTGATCTTGTGCTAATATTTTGGGACTTTGCAGAGGGATAGCAATTTATGGCTAATCGATATGATGTGTGAGAGCCCATTACAAAACCTCTTCTCGTCTCTCTCCCTTGGACAAAATTCTTTGAAAAAAAAGAAAAAGAAAAAATGATTTTTTCTACCTCACACATACATTTTAATTTAAAACAGTTGAAGTAGGATACATTAAAAAAAAAAAAACATATTATTTCGTATGAAAAACAAAAAGACAACTTTAAAATCTGTGTAAGGTTTCTTTCGATTTTTGTCATTTTTGTGACCAGTTGACAGCCATCAAATTGCGGTTAAAAATACAGGACTCCAAGCCTATGTTGTAACTTTTCCAATGTCGTATGATACCGCATAGGTTCATACCTATTGATCGGCGTACGTATTGCTGATCCTGTTACTAAATCCCGGGACATATTTAATTTATTTATTTTTATTATACTGTTGTTTCCTAAATATTGCTCTGTTTCATAAACAATTATTATATTTTACTGTAAATTTGAACTTATTCAATACTTTGATTGTAATTAAGATCTCTTTTACTTTAATTACCAGAATATATCTACACTAATATAATAAAGAGGTAAAGTTTTTTTTGTTTTTATATTTTTTTGTTTGTAAGAAGTAATCTCTGAGAGTACTGGTTCAATAGCAATTTAAAATTTTTGCACCGATAGAAAGCTGGTTTATTCTTGAGAGACAACGGCTATATTTTATGTACGCAGACAAAGCTGCGGGCCAAAACTAGTTCACTATATAGGTATTAAAAAAACAACATAGTATTACGCGACTGCTAAGCAAAAGTCGTCCTTCCTTCAACATTCAAGAAATGCCATAACCTCCACTCAGCCTTTAACGACATATTTCTAATAGTTATTTTTAAAACACTGAACTACATAAAAGCTAATGGCAGCCCCAGTAATATCGTACATCCTTAAGTGATAAATTATGAAGGCATTGTTGGACGTCTGCGGAGAGAGTCGTAAACGGTCGTGTCCAGTCGTTCGGAACTAACGGGCATTGTCTTATTTCACCACAATAGGTCACTTTTCTTAAGACTTAAACCCGACGCACTCGTAAATTAAAACTTAATATCTCATTACTTGCAAGCGTTACCCCGCCCCGGTTTGACTCGAGCCAAAAAACTTCAATTACAAGCAGACTTTCTTTATTTCACCTCGGTTTTTTTTGTATGATTTTTTTTTCTAGGCTGTTTTTTCTTGTGTCAATGTTGTAGCACAAAGCGTGATCAGCCTTGAAATGTTCTTACTGCTGGGTCTCTTCCTCTCCCTAAGTGAAGGAATAGGCCATTATTAACCACGCGGGGACAGTGCGGGTTTGGTGAATGTCACTGCACTTTTATAGTTAGTCATTCTTATTCTCACGATTCTTTTTTTATTGAACCACTAATTTAAAATCCCGTTTTAATGTTCTTTGGTTAAATTAGTATGAAACTCATCAAGAACATAATCTTTTTCTATTCTATATCACTGTTATGTGTATGGAAAAGGGAGAAGGAGACCTTCGCCCAGTAATAGGACATAATAAGCTAACTAACTAACATGTCACTGAAGAAAACATAAAGCTAATTTTATAAATAATAATGATATTACACAACCATCACACAACCCGTCTAGTTCCAAGCTAAGCAGAGCTTGTGTTATGAGCACTAGACAACTGATAAACATCCTTATATATTTCTAAATACATACATATTATAGATAAATTACAGCCAGCCAGTAAATAATATAACTAGCCAATTAACTATTCTTAATCACCGTTATTACTTCTAACTACCCATTTTTTCACAAACGCAGAAGCATACCACTCAGTGGAGTTACTATCAAAATAAATCTTGGCCGTAATTAGCAACATTTCCTAAGTGATGTCGTGCTAAATTACTAGTGCAATTGCGATTAAACTCAGTGTTTTAGAGGTCACTTGCGTGCCGTTGCCATGGTAACCGAGGATCGAGGTCCCAAAGGATCACTAAAAGGAGCTGGACACGACACGAGCGTCTTAGTAACGCAACACAATCTGTGTTATTAAACGGCTTTAGATAGTCCGTAAATAACACATTTTTTTAGGTATTTTTTCTGTCGTCGTTTCCCCATGGGGTATGGACTGTGAACGTCAAACGGGATACATATTTTAGGGATAATATCAACGATTATAGTATTACGGTTACATTTTTAGGGTTCTGTACCTCAGTCGGTAAAAAAAGAATCCTTGTAGGAACCCTTTATTATTTGTCTATCAAGACCCATTTTTAGGATAGTTTGAAGGTTTGAAACTGAAATTAAATCGAATATTTAGGTCTACGCTTTCAAACAATGAAAACAAAAAAAACTTTTAAGTCAACACAATTTAAACATGAGGCTGTGAATGTTCCATTTATGGCGTATATTTTGACTAATGAGACTTCGTTGATCCAGAATCATAAAAGGCAAGACGCAATGCTGTATAGCACAAAAAAGGTAAATATCCAAAATCGGTGAATTTGTAACTACTTCACAAAATAATTACTTTTTTGCGATTATACGGCTAAGTTTGTAAACTGTCCGGACCGAGCCCAAGACGTCGACGGCGCGCACTGTTCCCGCGCGCCTCAAGGAGTTGTCTGCGACAGGAGGGGGGACAGGAGGGGCCCAGCTGGGTCGAAGCCTACTGGGGCCAGGGTTATCCGAAAGGAAGCTCGAGCCCCGGTATGAAGAGGCTAGAAGGAACGAGGTGGGTTTTTAGTCAGTAAGAGTCTGACACTATCTCCCGCTTCACCCAAGAGCGGGGGTTGTCATTGGATGATTTTTCCTACCGAAAAAAAAGGCCAAGTTTGTAGTACTGAACCCTCGGTGTGTAAGTCCGACTCGCACTTGACCTGTTTTTTTTTTTATTCCATCTTCTATCATGTTGTGTATTCTTATGTACAATATAATGAATCATGAAAGATATTGTCATTTTATGTAACGATTTTGTTATAACATTAACTGGTTTTACTAGCGACGGCAACAACTGAATGTGAAAAGCGTAGCATCGTAGACCACGCTACGCGCTACGAAAAAGGTCCTATAATGGTTGCGTTTTAGCATGATATAGATATAAACGAGTAATAGGTATATTTTTTTAATCCATATAAACTCGTGCTTGACCGCGATCCCAACTGATGGTCAGCAGTTGTTTATTCATTGGTCAGCAGTGATACAATCGTTAATGGTAAAGTGCACTAGTCTATTAAGAGCCTATTCACTCTAGCCTTGAAGAAACCAAAATTATAATCGAACGGTCAAATTAAATAGCATTGAACTATTCGACATTTTAAATTTTGTTCACATATTTTTTATTTATTTATTTAATCTTCATGCAACACAAAGTACATAGGTGGACTTAATGCCTTAGGCATTTTCTACCAGTCAACGAAGGGAGGTGAAGAGACACTTTGGTAGGCGCACAAAAATAAAATTTTGTTTTGAACACAAGAGTAAAAAGTATACATATAGTTAAAATACACATACATATATATTTAATATACTACATATATATCCTTACTAATATTATAAAAGCGAAAGTGAGTTTTGTTTGTTACGTCATCTCGCCTAAATGGCAAAACCGATTTTGATGAAACTTGGTACACGGATGGACCATATCCTGGAATAGAACATAGAATACTTTTTATCCCGGAAGTATGTTCCCTTGGGATAAATGTCTGCTATCACGCGGGTGAAGTCGCTGGGAGCAGCTAGTATTTATATAAAGTAAGGAAAGAAGTATGAAGTAAGGAATGAAGTATTTTTTAGTCATGCATCGTCAAATATCGTGATACCGAGCTTTTTGTTACAGAAAAACAAAGCAAAAATTGTGTTTTCACGAAGAGATATGAAAAGGGCAATGACCGCTATTGTTATACTAAAACGTAACAACTATAGTCATAATTTATCTTACGTTCCTAATGTATGTAGGCACCGTTTACCATAAATTAGTTGGCTATTTTGTAGTCCCTAGTGAAATTGTTGTTACCATTCAAAATGAATCATGTCCACGAGCTCTAAACAAAGCAACACTGACAGCCACGTGTGCATTTGCAAAAGCTGCATTTGTATATTTATTACACTACAAAAGCAAAGTGGAAAATTGTAGAGTTGAGATGTGGTAAGAAATAAACAAATGCTAGAAAAGGATCATCCAATTTAAAATAGAAGCTGATCATAAAGTAATGTTTCAAAATTAAATTTAAACTTGGTTTCAAAAGAAAAATACAATTGTTTAACAATTACCGTCATGTTAATGACGGTAATCGTACAAAACATTATTATATTTGATATTTTGTGTTCAATGACGTAACTGCAGATGAGGAACAATTTACATGTTGATGTCATAAGTATGGTTTAAGAAGTAAATAAATCAAATCAATACAATACCTATTATATAACACATTCCATTTAAAAAAAAAGTTTTATTATATCCAAACCTTAAAAAGCTTCTCCTAAAAAATGTAATTACGTCATTGTTCTGTTGGATTAACGATTTAGGTAACCGTTTTAAGACAAATGAAACATTTCAAAAATAAAGTTAACAGAATCTCGTCTAATTATTTGAATTATACAGTAACAGTTTCAGTTAGATAACGCAGTTAAATCCTTTCGAAAATTAAATAAAACTGGTTAAACAATGAAAGTCAAAGTAAATTTTCATTACTGTGGCTTTCATGCTTCAATCCTGCGAACTTTGCAAAAAATATTAAACAAGTAGATACGCCAAATCGTTAAATGGACTTTATAGTCCATTTAACGATTTTCATCTTCATAGATGAAGTTAAATTTTTTGATAGAATTACTTTGAGAGATAGAAGTGTATTTAAAGAAGAACTTACTTGAATCTCTGACCCAGTAGTTGATGGACTTGGGCGAAGACTCGACGTAGCACTCGATGGTGACGTCAGTGCCCAGAGGAGCTCCCACTAGCTGGTTGGGCACTTGGATCACCGGGTGAACTAGACAAAAGCGAAAAAAAAACTTTTTTTAGGTTTTTGAGTCAATCTTCACTTTAAGACTATGAATAAGTTTCTTAGACAAGCGTGCTTGTCGTCGACCGCATCAACGCTGGTAAGATTATATTCAAAGCGAGTCTGTAAATACCAATATTAAAAAAACAATTATCATATTTTGCCAGCAAGTTTTACACATTGCACAATGCAGAAAGCACAATTTGGAAGACTGTTTAAGAAACGTAGACTAATATTATTTATTAAAGTTAAATCTTGCATAAAAGCGAAATGTCCGCTCAAGTTGACGCGAAGACACAAACAGTCCCTTCTAGCCGGAAAATAATTAAAAGCTACTATTCGCTGACATTAAATAACACCATTAATAAGAAGAAACCTCTGAAAGTTGCCGAGATAAACAACACTTAATACCATTTTGGGAAGGTTCTCTATTTCGTCCTCAGAATAAGGCTGGCCCTAAAACATTTTTTTAAGGAAAAAATATTCGACTCCTACGAAACATAATTGCTACTTTGGTCTTGTTATTTCTTATCAAGAAAACATGGATTTGCTGGATCCTGGAGGCTATTATTATTGTTGGTAGAGCATAGTTGAAGATGTATCAAATAAGCAATCACATCAGTGCTTAAAGGAAGAAAACATCATCTTATGTGGCACACAGACACACAATGAAGAAACAAGTATGTACCTAGAAATTTAATAGGTCATAATAAAAAAAAAAACAATAACATAGCATTTCACTGCTACCACAAACTACTGCTGTCATATTTCTCACAATAAATAGTTAAGTAAAAAAGTTAAAATAATTTAAAATCCGACAAGTGTGTGAAATCTCATAAATCCGACACTGTCACTTGAAACTTTAGGTAAAACGAGAATTTTAGGCTCAAAATACAAAGAATACATTTTAATGATAGTAATATGTTGCCGATATCATTTTCGTTATATTTAAGTGAGAAAAGTCGCTGGCAAAAGATATAAAGTTTCCTACAAGTATGTAAAACCTACTTACAATGTACTTTGATAGTGATCCTCTTGCTCACCGAGGGCGGGACACCATTGCTCGCGATGCACAGATATGCACCCATATCCGAACGGGATATCTTCGTGAGAGTCAACACCTCCTTCTCGTACATCGCAACTATATGGAAAATATAATCTAAATAAATAACCAAAATTCCCGAAGATTTGGTGAAAGGAATAAATAAAATATTCATATTATATTACTTGGTTATGTAAGCTCTTTACAAGGAAATGTAAATGTCAAGAGAGAGTATAACAACATTTTGAAGAATGTCACCTTTTTTTGTACAGCTATGTTTTTTTTTTCTTTTGAAATAAGATTTTACGAGGCTAATTCTTTTCGGTTTAGGACTACTGTTTCTAGAATATCGTCTTTTTGATTAAAAATTGAATAAATAAACGCTAGTTTCTAAATTGAAAGTTTCGAATTAGGAACATATTAAAACTTATTTTAATGGTAAAATACTAATTAAACCTGAAAACCCGTCATTTTCAGATTTAATTAGGGTTTAACAAGTATTCAACTTTCAAGGTCCATTTAATATACACATTTTTTTATGTATATGTAATTATTCTGAGCGTCTCTTTATCTCCTAAATCTTTCTAAACAGTTTGACCAATTTGGATAAAATTTTGTGAGTATATTTGAGTGGACCCTACCTACCTAAAAGATTTGTAAATAAGGTTAAATCTGGTAGATGGCGCTTCAACCAGGTTCTCAGTTATTTGGCAGCCTTCGGGCAAAACAACGTCTGCCGATACTGCTAATATAGATAGTAATACAACAAATGAAGACTACGTACTGCAGCTCTTGCCCGTTAAGCCTATTATAAAACTGGTTACTTACCCTTAGTTTTGCCACCGTTAGGATCCCTGATTACAATATCAGCGCCATCCTCTCTCCTCCAAAGTACTCGAGGCTCTGGCATTCCTCTTGCGCGGCAAGCTACTTTGGCAGTTCCACCTTCGGGAACCATAATGTCTCCCGAAGTTTCTTCTGGTACAAAGTCTGGTGGTATTACCACTTCGAGGTAACCCATCTGATAGAAATAATATATACGTGTTAACATTATAAGCAAAAAGTTGAGAAAATAATACTTTTTTTGATTATTAATTATTTCGATATTATGTCACCGACTTTATTGCAAGCACTCTAGGAATAAATCATGTCAGATTGTGAACTCTTTCCTCTCAATAAAACACGTAATACACTTGTAATTATTGTTTACGGGATTGTTCGAAAGAGTCACCATGTATATAGAATACAAAGAGTAACTGAATACACACGGATGAGTCTTCATAGGTGTAAATCTAAGAATTCAAACACATAACTACGTTACGACGACGCAACGTACCACGGCACGGCAACGTGACGTGACGTGGCTCGTTCCGTCATCGTAACGCAAATAATCACGTTACGACAACGCACGTTGCACGGCACGTCGGCGAGATGTAAAATTTCACGGTGCACTCTTGGCAGCTGTGCCACATTTGCAATTCTATATTCAAAGATGACGGACGGCATTAAAGTCGATCACTTGGTAACCGTAGTTAAAGAGCGTCCCGTACTATGGGATAAATATCTGAAGACTTTAAAGTTCATTTCTCGAACTGCGGCAATTCTACAAATGCGTGGTGCATTTGTAGAATTGCCGCAGTTCGAGAAACCAAAAAAAAAAATGCTGTAAATTATTGAATTTGGATGGAAGCTTAGTATTTAAAATTTGTTCGTTCACAGTTTATTGGAAGTACATAATCGAATCAAGATCTATTACAATTTCACGGTGCTTCATTTATTCAGTGATAGATAGACTTTTTCATTTCCTTAAAAAATTACAATTATGTGCAAAAAACTTAGCAAAGGAAACGCTTCTATTATAAAGCTTAAAGCCTTCAAACATCACAGTCCAAAATCGCGTTTATTACTTAATCCTTATTAACACCAATAAGCCTACAGAACAATGCGAAACAATTATCGAAAGTACATTGCGTCAAGTGGCGTCATGCCGCGCCCGCGTCAACGTCGGAGTCGAAACCTCGGGTGCTGTCGCCGCCGGCGATTTATGTCGTTATCAGCTCCGGGTATAAATTACAGCGCAGCGCAATAATTTAGGTGCACCATGCACGAATCATTACCCGCTGCGTCCCTCGCCACCCGTCTGTGCGGCTTAATTCACTTTATCTCCCTAATGTTTATTTTAACTGCTATTTAATTTTCTCTGTTATTCTGCTCCAATTTATTCCTTACACTTTTTATAAATGACACGATAAGATAAACAACAGCTATGGTGCTACAATCTATATGGTCTCGATCCAGTCAGTTGAGTTGGCTTTTCAAAATTAATGTTATATTAAAAAATGGGACACGAAGAAAAAATTGAAATCGATGGATCTTACTGTCCTGAAGTGAATAGTCGCTGGAACAGCTACGGTAATTACAGACTCATCATATGGGCGTGGATGATGAACGAAGTCACAATGATGTTCTCTCCTACCGATATATCACATAATGGATTTTATACGCATGCTGCTCTGCAAGCATTGGCAGTAATCTTCGTCGGGATGCCACTGGCGTATTCAGAGATATGTTTGGCTCAGTACACGAATTGCAATATATTGACCATGTGGAATTTCTTCCCGCTGTTTCGGAATGTTGGATATGGCACATTATTTTTGATTTTCTTGAAATCCATGTATATATTGGTGCTTACTTCTTGGTATTTGGTGTACTCATTTTATGCGGCCTTGGACGTTCCACCATGGCTTAGCTGTGATGACTATAATGATACTAAGTGTATGGTGAAAAAAGTAAATGTTACGACTTTTCAACATTGTCTGGAAGCTCAAGCGCTATTTGATGAAGATTGCGGAATGAAAACTGCGAGTTTTTGTTTTTTTGAACGTGAAATAGGCGGTAACTGTACTGCATATATTGGATTGAAATGCCTGATTCCATGGAAAACAATCTTAGCGGTTATATCAGTATGCGTTTCTGTTTACCTTTTATCGTTGAAAAAAGAAAAACTCATTCAAGCAGCGGTGAAACTAGAAGCAATTTATATTTGTGGTGTCATGCTGACTTTGATTTGTGTTGCACAGTCTACCAACGGTACTTGGTACGCTAGCAAGATGGTAAACTGGACTACCTATACGTTTCTCAATTGTTATAGCACGATTACTAGAGGTTTTTTGTCAGTAGGCACTGGGTATGGTATGTTAATTTTCTTAACTCGCGACGTATCATTTCGGAGCCCTGCCGCGATGACTGCGGTGAGTGCTCCATTATTCGCATTATTTGTATCACTCATGTTTGCACTTGTTTCATTTAGTGGAATTAAAACAATGTCATGGTATCATGGTGAAGAAGAAAGCGTTATAGAAATCGGCACCTGTTTATTTTTTCCAACTTTTGCTTCTATGTCCGAAATCATAAGTTACTTCGATGCGTTGCCAATTTGGGGTTTTTTTTGGTTTTCCGTCGTATTCTGTAGTTTATTTATAAACTTCTGGATTTTTTATTTATTTTTGAAAGAATTATTGCTTCATATGGATTTAGCAAAAGATTATACCAAACTGTCTTGTATGTTTATGTTAATATTTTTAATAATTTGCACTCTGCCATTTTTGTGTTCTGACTTGACTGGTATACTTACTGATGCTACAGAATTAATCCAATCATTTAATTCTTTATTTTTTTCTGTTTCAATGTATTGGTTTTATGGTGTCCAAAACCATAACGTGGACATTATTTTCATGATAGGAATCAAAACTCATTATATTGTGAAGTTAATATGGCTTTTAAATCCAATCTTTATAAGTGTCATTATTTACGCTCGATGGAAAGTTATGGAAGTATATAATTATGAAGACTCATACCGTATCGAATCAATAGAATTGACTTGCGATTTGTTGCTACTTTATGTAATATTATCCATATACTGTTTCATAATCGTTTTCGGTTTATTTGCACAAATTATAAAATTCTATCGACGTGGTGAGCTTCTTCGGTTGTTTTGTTGTAAAAAAAGTTGGGGTCCCAGGGACAAGGTATTGTTTCGAAGTAGGAAAATGTTTGTACCTGAAATAATGACGAGAGAGTTTCTGTACCGGCAAGTTCGTATACGTGGTTATTACAAGAAACAGGACCGTGTATATAAAACGAAGGTACGTAAAACATCGATCGAGGAATCGGTGAGCAACGAACCATCTTGGAGCGGTTTGGCATCAGATTAACGTATTCATAGGTTTATTTAGTTATTGCTTACCGTACCTGGCTTTTCATCGGGTCTGTATTGATCTGGCACATGTATTGACCCCGGTCCTCCTCTTGAACGTTTCTAATGTGTAAATTCCAAACGGTCTGACCGTTATGCGACACTCCTACTCGGTGATTGTTTGTTATTACGTGAACATGGATCGCTTGGATCGCTTTAGTATCTGCTTTTACCCATCCGACCTGCAAATTGTAATTGAGTTTTTAATTAAAAGCAAAATTATTTTTAGTGTTGTTCTTTGTAAAGTTGACTTACTCTATATCCGCCTAGATTTTGCACTAGGCATCTAAAAGTTGCATCTCGACCAATTGGTATCGTCAAATTCATTAACGGCTCTGCGAATTCTGGCTGGAATGCTTGACCTGCAAATTGATCTTGAATATTACGATGAAAATGATTTTTAATTGTTAGAGTTATAAAGGTAAAAGACGTAATTATTTTCTACAAAAAAAGACTTGTTTTTAGTTTATTGTTGTATGTCCAAATATATTTTCTTGTACATGCTATTCTTCTTTTTTCTGAAAACTGTTTTTGTTACCAGTTGTTCCAGAAGTGTAAATAATAAATGATACTTTATGAAAACAGCTGTACTTTACTTACTAAGACCTATATTTTATTATAAATTTCACTCACCTACGAGCTTGGAGTCTAGTCCTAACATAAAAATGGCTAGTAAGTATATGGACCACCAAGGCTGCTGCATATTTTCAGTCGCACTGCCCGACCCTGCTCTCAAGCAAATCCTTTGTTAGCCATGGGACACTGCAACCAAATAGACATATTGAAATACAAAATATATATTTACAACATAAAATATTTTCATTGCATAACCACTTGATAATTAATATAGACAAATTTTCAATATCAATTTTGTTCGCTTGTGGTGCAAAAAAGCTTCATTCAGCAAGCAGAAAATCATTTTTTCATAGCAAGCTTTTATAGCTCGTATACCTATATAATTAATACTCGTCAAGACGAATCATACGAGTCCAAACTCGACTACTAAGTTCCTATGGCCACCTTCCGGTTTTATCATCAGATCGGCTCCTTGTCATAATAATTTTGCATTGTCAAATTTTAGCTCAATCGGTAATCAGGAAGTGGGTCAAATTTAATTTACAAGATTTGATGACAGACATACATCGGGACAGGTAAAACTAAATAAAAGCTTGTAAAAATATAGCATGTTCCCGTCCGTGACTAAATACCAATTTAACCCTCATGAAAAAATAATAACGATCTTTTCTCAATTTTTCTTTACCTAATCAACCATTAAACTATTGGCGTCCTTACCTTCCGCATGACGCAGGTCCTCACCGGACATGGCAAGTTCGGGAGGTTCCTGCATCGGATTCAGGCGGAAGAGACGCCCGGGTGTCGCCACTGTGCGCAACGCCCGGAGGACACGGTGGAGCACACCGTCGAGGTGTGCCCTGCCTGGGCGGAGCATCGCCGTGCCCTCGTGGGGGCGATCGGCGGCGGAGACCTCTCGCGCCGGGCCCTGGTCGAGGCCATGGTCCGGAGCGAGGAGGAATGGCAGGCGGTCGCCTCCTTCTGCGAAGCAGTAATGCTTGCAAAGGAGGAGGCCGACCGCATCAGGCAACGGCGCCCTCGCCGCCGTCGCCGGGATTCCGATCCCGATTTCCGGCCACCGTAGACGCAGGCTCGCGGACGGCTAGCTATGGGTAGCTCGCTGTCCAATGGTCCGGTAATGGACCGAGTCTAAGACGTCGACGGCGCGCACTGTTCCCGCGCGTCTCAAGGAGTTGTCAGCAGCAGGAGGGGCCCAGCTGGGTCGAAGCCTACTGGGGACAGGGTTGTCCGAAAGGGAGCTCGTGCCCCGGTATGAAGGCTAGAAGGAACGGCGCGGGGTTTTTAGTCAGTAAGAGTCTGACACTGTCTCCCGCTCCACCCAAGAGCGGGTTTCGTCAAAGATGATTTTCCCCGTCGAGAGAAAGAAAAAAAAACCATTAAACTATTCTTACGTAACTATTTCTATAGGACATTGACACCATCAATGTAACCGAATTGTTTAACCATACCTTAAAAAAATCAACACAACGATTCAATAATAGCATTTGATTCTCTCGCTTATGCCATGAAAACATTCTTCAAACACAATCTCTCCATTGATTTATAATATAAACATCGAGCCAATCTTTTTATGGCTTCTATTAATATCTTAACGATACCATTTACAGGGATACGACTAAAAAGTCGCTGCTCCATAACCACTGAGATGTTTATGTACATCACATCAACATAAAAGTGGAGAGGTTATATACACATTTTGATGGCACATTGTCGCTCTATTCGCAGCAATTATGATGCGTGACATCAAGAGAGAATCTTTCAAGGCTTGCGATCCCTTCGACCCCACGATTCAATAATGATTCCTTGTTACGACTATTCCTGTTTATCGGAGTCGTTCGTATGAACATGTTTGAGCATCATAACAACGGCAGAACGTATGAAATGAGCACGGATGCGATCGAGCACCGGTAACTACTTTTCCGCGAAGATATAATGTTTGAGAAAAAAAAAATACAGTTTGCGAACATCCTCGTATTGATATGAACGGTGTTATTTCAGTGTGCGTTTAGATAAAAATGTATGGTACTTTTTTCGGTCGAGTGTTGAGAGATGTCGTTTTGAAAGCTATAGGACGGTTTCATAACGGAACATTAGGCTGAAACTGTGATGCCTCAAGAGTTTCTTCAAGTTGAATGTGTACCTAGATGAATGTTTATTTTTTACATGTTTTAGCAAAATACCGGGAGAACAGGTTTGAGACGGCATAGGAGAAGAATGTCTGAGAGGACTTGAGGAGGCCTTTGCACAGCAGTGGGACTAAGTAAGGCTAAGAAAAAAAATAGTTACTTTACATAAGTGATGAATGTGATGTTATATGATAAATGTGAATGGTAGATAAGACCTAAAAACTATGGATCGATCGTGCAAATTATCATAGGGCTAGGAAAACAAATGTAATAAAATTGGTGGTACTATTAGACTATTTTCTGATAGATTCATCTTAGATTGTTGAAAATGTATGGATGCGCGATTAAATAGAGGCATTTCCATTAAAGGAATATTCTTAATAATTTTAATTAGAATAAATACAAAAAGTACTCTCACATTACTCCTTTTATTCAAAGATAATGTAATAGAAAATCACAATCTATTAAATGAACAAAGCGCGAAACGCGGCCTTGTGTTAGAATCAGCATCGATTTTAATCAGAAAATGTAATGAAACACGAAATATCTAAATAAACAAGGTAAATGTTTGGAAGCGTGACAGCCGGGTCACTGGAACATCCCTGTCGAAGAATAATCCCGGTCTCAAATGTTATTGGCAACGTGTAACGTCGCAACGTGTTATACATAACGCTTTATTTGAACACGACTAATTCTGTGTTCATGCGTGAGATTTTGTGTGTCCATTAATTAAATTTAAGTTTATTTTTAGAACAATTTTAATGCTCAGATGCCATTGATAATACCTGCTGGTTTTAGAGTTGCGCTGACCGTCGGCGCTGACGCCCGCAAACAAATGAACTTCTAGGAAGCATTTTAGAATAATTTTTTTAACTATCAGCGCGTGCATTGGTCAGCGCGGGTCAGCCACCATACGCGTCACACGTCGGCGCTGCGTAGCCGTCGGCGCTGACCAACGCTCACGCGCCTCTGTCTTCAGTGAGCATTTTAGTGTCGAGCCGAGCGGACACCGTCAGCAATTATTTGTGCGTCTGTACTTCACAGTGATCAGCACGATAACGAAAGGTCTAGCGCTGAACCTACGCACTGAGCTGTCAACGTGACTCTAAAACCAGCCTTACACTATACAGGTATACCTAAATATAGAAGCTAGTGGCTTCGTCAATAAGAAATTGAGTTTCTCCATACAAACTTTAGCCCCCTTTTTATCCGATTTGCAGAGCTCAGGATTGTTTGAAAGTCTTCGCGGCCCTAGAACGTAAAAGGTGGCTGAAGGAAACAAGTGGGCTTTAGTCAGTAAAAGTCTGACACTCAATTATTCCGCCCAAAGCGGAAGGAGATATTTTATGTTGTTTTTCATCTTCAAAAATAAGTAACTTTAGGTAAGTACCCAAGTTTTTATTTTCAACAATATTCAATGGGGTTTTAGCTACAAGAATCAACTAGCGTAACCTTCATGGGTTGTGTGAAAGTGACGCCTGGGGCCCTGGAATAAAGGTAAAGAAGGAACAGGAGTAGGTTTTAGTCAGTAAAAGTCTGACACTATCTCCCGCTCTATGCTTTTTGCCCACCGTAAAAAAAAAAGTACGCAAGTACAAAGTGACAGGATAGCGTGGAGTATAATCATGTTCAACGGCTGTCCCTTTCAGATAAGTTAGATTACTATGCAATCATGTTTTGGTTTTTATTCCCAAACAAAGTAAAAAACAGGTCAATAAAAAATATAAATGTAAACTATTTAAGATCAGTGTTTTTAAGAGTGGGACGCTGTGGCCTGTTCTGCAGAAGTCATCGATTTCATCGTGAAATGAAATCAGTATGGCTCTCAGTGGTAGTTTTTCTTCCTAACTATGACAGTTATCATAATTTTTGTGTAAGGACTTCTTCAAACAGCATAATCAGCCATAAAATGTTCCTACTGCTAGAATTCAGGCCGAGGAGACGTGAGTTCCAGCAGTGGTCTCGAACAGGAAATGAGCTGTAAGGCTGTAGAACACCACACGGGCTTAGTAGCGTGATGTTATTTCCTATAATGTTTTTCGATAAAAGAGCTATCCAACACTAAATCACTAAATATTCTTTTTTTATTTGCATCAGCGAGTTTTGAGAACAGCGCGTTCTAACAAACTAAAACTACACCGAATAAATAAATAGCCAAAAAAAAAAACTTGTAATCGAAGCTGTACGCACGCCTAGGTCCGGTTAAATATAGCCCTAAGCTACCAAACTAGACACCAGCCCTCCTAGCCAAGTCACAGCCGTTTCGCTTGCGTCCAACGCTTCGGGTTGACCTTTCCGCCAATTCTTTTGTTCGGACCACGTGACTGAACGTCGTTCCCGTTCATTTAAAGCTTTCTATTAGCGTTAACTATTGCAGATTTGCAACTTGGCTAGGGGTACTGAGTCGCCACGCACCCAAGCTGGTCGCGCCACTAAATCGGTTGCGCAACCAAACGGACACCAGGTACTCTCTATAGAGCTGTATTCATTTTGTTGTTAGCGGCGACTGTCGCGCCGCCATGGTGTCTCAGTGAAATATAGCTCTAAAGGGTCATATAGTAACATTTTATGTGACCACAAATTATTTATTTCTCATCTACAGGGATTGTTTATACTCCCTATGATGTCTATGGGTTGCCAAAAATAAGGTTTGATATTCAATAATGTTATGTTTTGGTAACATACCTATATGCCGAGTTGGTAAGTTTTTTTGGAACTAATGCGTCTCTAATCAATTTTAGAGACCTGTGTCGTAGCAATGAGGATATGCAAACTTTTTCGGGATGCATATACGCACAAATAAATGCGTATCTAATTATATTTTTTTATGAACTACTTCTTGCTACGTTTCGCCCGTGTGACAGTTAAAAATATTCGCAAGGACATACTTCGGGAATAAAAAGTATTCTATGTGCTATTCTAGGATAATCTCTCCTTGTAAAAAGTTTCATCAAAATCCGATTAGCCGTTTGATCATAAAGAAGTAACAAACATATCTACACACACAATGCAAACACAAACCTTCGGCTTTATGATTATAGTACCATATGGAAGCTGCACCACGTCGGTGGTGAATTAGTTCTCAGTGGTTGATTATGGCATATGGAAGTAACATCAGTATAGTTATGATTGTTTCTATGGATATGAAATTTCAGATCTAGATATTATGGATAAGAAAATACGAATATTTTATATCAGCTCAATTAATTTTACAAATTAATTCAGTCAAAATTTTTCGGATCACCCTCTAGTTTCGGATCGATCCGGTTACAGTTTAATACAAACAGTAAAAAAGCCCTGAAGGAGATGATGTTACGATTTGGAATCCTACCTAAAGGATTGGCCAGAAACAGGCTAAGGAGAGAGAAGAATCTAAGGAGGCCTGCAGGACGCATCAGGTTTATAATAATAAGAAAAAGCAACATTTGATTTTGATTTCGAGTTTAGATTATTATTTGTTTGGCTGGGCAAAACAATCAAAAATCTGTCGTAACCTGACATTTAGACTCCAACTCTATCCGGAACTATCCGAAACTTTTTATCGGATTCGATAACACATATTTTTTATTTTCGATATCCGGAAGTTTTGGTCTCAGTTACGCAAATATAACATCTCTAATCTAAATCCGTAGAGTTTCTTCGACTAAAACGGACCAAAGTAACAAACAGCTGTTATAATCGCAATAATTTCTAGGCCTTGCTTTGATGTGCATTGTCTTCTTCGACCTGTCTCGGACTCCCTACCAACTTGCTAGTTGGAACAAAGTTTGCAAACGCTCCGTCGGAAATTTCATACCGGCCGGCCGACAAACTCCACTATACCCTAAACATTTATACTACTAAGTAGATTCACTATGAACACGAACTCGTGTTGCCTGGATAAAGTACAGGTATCCGGGAGTTGGCATATGGATCTGTAAAGTGGTTAGATGTATGACTTTAGTTAGTTTAGAGCTTTGATTTTTATAACAATGTTGTATGATTGTTTTCAATTCTACTGATATTACCATAAAAATATGAGTAAAATTGATAGATAGGTAAAACATTTATTTCTTTAAACATGCACCAAAGCACAATCAAATCTTAAAATACTAAGCACTTCTACGTAAACAAATAAAAACAATAATAATGAATATAAGCTGAGAAAGTGAGAGAGGTTATCGACATGTGGAAGGTGGACTCGGCTATCATTGTGCCGATTGTCGTGACCGCCAATGGCCTTATAGCCAGAAGCTTCAACGACCATCTGTCGAAGCTGTCGTTGCACGGTTGGATCAAGGACCTGATCCAGAAAGCAGTACTCATGGACATGGCTTGCATTGTGAGGAGGTCCTGTCTTTGGAGCCCTAACCACCGGTAGCGGCGACAGAGTCCAACTGTTTCCGACAGCGGCGAACTACTATTTTTTATATGTTTTAAAGTTTTTTTTATGTGTTAAATATATTCAAAAAAATAAAATAAAAATAATATGTAATGAAAATGAATATACGAAATTAATATAATAAAGAAAAAATAGCAAGTAGTGGTGGTGTTAATATACTTGATACGGAAAAGTTAAAAAAGAAAACGTTATGGAAATGTAATAAATAATTTACTGAAGTTGCAAAAAATTACCTTAGCCATGTAAGCTAAGTATAAACTAAATTAGCTCTTAGTATGCAACCGCCTTGAAGGCCAAGCTATGAGAGCTGGAGAGAGCTAAATCATGTAACATTCTTAGATAAAATTCTTAAATTTTAAAGGGAAGATTGTAGGCTGTTTGTTTCATAACTGAGATAAAATTATTATGCAGTTGGAAATCGCAGCCTACTTCCTCTCATTCTAATCTTGTCTGGTAAAAGTTTTCTTGTCATCGCGTTTCCTCAAGCAACAAACAAAAGCTTTTACGGTTCACTAGACATAACATCATTATTTTTTTATGGGAGCGTTTATATTTTTTATGAAAACAAAAATTAAAAAAAAAATATTTCATTAAAAAAACCGGTCAAGTGCGAGTCAGTCTCGTGCACAAAGGATTCCGCACCATTATCTTTACGACACTTTATCTTATTTTAACGTTTAGTTTAGTTTCTCCAGTCCCGGTGTTTGTTAGTTGAAAAATTACGTTTGCTGGTGTATGTTGTTTGCCGATGACATTGTGTTGATTGCCGAGAGTGGCCAAGAGGTCCAGAATAGATTGGAGATGTGGTGGCACAGACTGGAAAGTGTTGGCCTGAAATTGAGCAGAACCAAAACGGAGTACTTGTTCTGCGATTTCGGCGGTCTCTCCACTCCAGTGCCTTTAGCTCTCGCCGGAACGCCCATACCGATCTGTTCCGACTTTCGGTACCTCGGGTTGCTTGTCTAAGGGGATGGTGAGGTAGACCGGGACGTAACACATCGGATCAACGCAGGATGGATGAAATGGCGACAGGTCACGGGAACAACTTGTGACCCACGGATGCCCCTCAAGTTGAAGGGAATTGAATCTACAAGTCCGTGATAAGGCCTGTTGTATTGTATGGATCAGAATGTTGGGCTGTGAAAAAGACGGATGAAAAAAGATTGCATGTAGCGGAGATGAGAATGTTAAGATGGATGTGTGGTGTGACGAGAATGGATAAAGTGAGAAATGAGTATAGTAGGGGAAGTTTGAAAGTGGCGCCGGTGACTGAAAAGTTGAAAGGGAATCGTTTGTCTTGGTATGGTCATGTAAAAAGGAGAGATGAAACGCATATCGCTAAAAGAGTTATGAATTTACATGTGGATGGATGGAAAGGGAGAGGGAGGCCAAAGAAAAGATGGATGGATTGTGTGAGAAGTGATATGAATGAAAAGGATGAAGTGATAGCGTGACGAGCGACAGGACAGAATCGAAGAAAAAAACGTGTTGCGCCGACCCCAAATAAAACGGGATAAGGGCAGGAAGATGATGATGATGTATGGGAGCCCTACGTAATTTTTTTTTTCTGTTATAGTTTTTATATCGGCAACAGAATACATATATCACAATACATCTGTGATTGTAACTGTCCTAGGTATCAGAGTTCATGAGATACAGCCTGGTGATAGGTAAACAGTCGGTCAATGGAGTGTTAGTAAATAGGGTCCCGCTTTTTTGCCCTAAAAATTATGTTAACTATGTTAAAATATAGGCGTGTGAAGAGGCTTGTGATCTTGATCTGGTTGAATCCAATCTACAAAGTCTTGAGCACAGGCGAAGAGTAGCCAGCCTTTCGGTGTTTTACAGGCTGCATTTTGGAGAATCTACGCAGGAATTACATGACTTGATTCCACCATCTTACTTCTACCATCGGACAAGCTGACAAATGGCGATAATACACCCTTATGTTGTTGAAATCTCTACGGTCCGGACCAAGCGTTTCGCCTCGTCGTTTATACCACGAGGGACAGAAAGGACTGGAACAATTTGCCGGCTGCGGTCTTCCCGTCCGATTATAATTTAGGTGTCTTCAAGGCAAGAGTGAATAGGCTCTTAATAAACTAGTGAGCCTCACCATCAACGATTGCATCACTGCTTACCATCAGGTGGAATCGCAGTCAAGCGCTAGTTTATATCAATCAAAAAATATATATTTTACTAAATTACTGGGTTGTAGAAGTCTGATAGGTGAAATACTGGTATCAGCTCACCCGGTTAGATAGATATATAAGATTAGCTTGGCAGATTTTTTTTTGTTTTGAAATGAGATCTGACCTAATAACTTCTACCGCTCTAGGTGAAGTAAGAGGGATTTTTTTTAATCCACAATTATCACACAACGCTGTCTAGTCCCTAGTCCCAAGCTAAGCGATCTTGTGTTATGATTACTACACAACAGATAAACATACTTACATATTTTAAATACATACTTATTATTCATAAATTACAACCAGACACAGAACAATTAATGATCATGCTCATCACACAAACATTTGTCCCAGGTGGGAATTGAACCCACGACCACCAACAGAACAGTCAGTCAGACAGTTTCAGACTTTTAGCATCGCTTAAGTAGTCAAAGATATGAAACCGGCAAGTGCAAGTCGAGATCGCGCACTGAGGGTTTCGTACAAACTTACGAACTTACATATTAAAACAGTTTGCAAAAACTATATTTTTTGTGACGTACAAATTTACAGTTTTCATATTTTTTCCAATACTTGTGCTATGATTTTATTTTATTTTATTTTATTACTTTTAGGAAAACTTACAGCTACTTGGTACAGTAAAACTTAGAATAGGTAAAAAACGGCCATTTACAAGTTTTCACATATACTAATGTAAGTGAGACTTAGGTAAATTATGACGACAACAGCGTAAGGTTAACGCGATAGAGCTTATACAATACAAAAAAAAAAAATGTTTAATTTATTACAAAAAATCGATCGGCTAAAGTTTATTTACCTTTTTAATATTGGTAGCGAACAAATCAAGGTCGACATCCTGACACACCGTATTAAAAGTACGACAAGCTCTTATTATAAATGAGTCCTTGCGATAGTTTGTTGAAACTACAGGTATATGAAGGAGACGCGATTTGCGACGAAGCACACACGAGTTAGGTACCCGCAGTCCAACCTTGCCTACCAGCTGATACCTTGCTTCATGCCAAATTTCAGGATTCTAGACGGGACAGCACGGGAAGTACCTATGAATTTTGATTCCCTTCAGGGTTTCGAAATATATACGTTTTTTTTGCGACAGAAACGGCCGTATTTTTTTTCCCAGAAGTTTGATTTTTTCACAGCTTCAAAGGAGAGCAAACTTGAGTATACGGTTTAAATTACAACTCGATACTTCCACGCTTTCTTGAGATTTAGGGTCTTGACAGACGGACAGACAACGAAGTGATCCTAATATAATGGTTCCAATTTTTCCTTTTGAGGTGCGGAACCCTAAAAATGGCGGCTTGAGCCAATTCAAAACAGTCACAGCGGTCCTTAAACGCAAAGAGCAACTGGAGGAACACGAGTGGGTTTTAGTACAAAAGTCTGTTATTCCCTCTCAATCCACCCACAGAAAGATGGATGGATGAAGTTGTTTGATAATTTCCCAATTAAATAAAGCCTTACTCTCCCACTGGCAAAATTGGGACGTTGCTTTTGTTAAAAAGAAGTGGGTGAAGATTTCGCCCACTAGTGGTTAAATCATTACATGCTATAAAGCAAAATGCTTCACTGTGTCTGTTTGTCTATATAAACGCAATAAATTCAATAAGTTTCACCAATAGGTAAAATGATTCATGAGGATTCATGAGGTACATAATATTGATTAAATTCATGTGTTTGGTGGTGATGAATCGATAATGTAATTTCTAATCCCAAAAATTTGAGGTAAACCAAGGTATAATGTGAATGGGCTACGGTCGGAATCTTCGAAAGAATTACCGCGACCCTTTAACACAATGAGCAACTAAAGGAACATAGGTATGTTTTAGTGAGTGTGAGCCTGAAATGCTCTAAAGAGTATCGCGATGCTCTATAACTGGGTTATACGGGTCGGATCTGCGGTAGTCAGTCCATGTAGAACACTAGTATTCAGCTGCATCCAGTTTGACACGAAGCCGACCCAAAGCTTTTTGGAAAGAGGCTAGGGAGATGAAGAGTCTGACATACTCCCTTTCTTCACCCGGAGTGGAAGAAGTTATTTGATGATTTATTACATTCAAAAAAAGTAATTCATTTTTACCGACTTCCCAAAAAGGAGGAGGTACTACGTTCGGCTGTTTGTATGTTTTTTTTTTTTTTTTTTGTATGTTTGTTCGTCGAATACTCCCCCAAATGTGGACGGATTTTCAAAATTCTTTTTTTGTTCGAAAGTAGATAGTTCTGAGGTGGTCCTATTATCACCAAATTAGGATCTGATGATGGGATCTTGGAGAAATCGAGGGCAACCTTCAAATTTTATAAGCTCACTTATTGATTTTCGCATATTTTATGAAGTATCTTGTGTATTTGCGTATGGTCGTCACCATCTCAGGTAGCTGGGCTGATGATGGAAGGTACAACTCCTTAACAGTAAGAAGTTACTCGAACAGGCAAGGACTGTTTTAGTAAATTGTTTTGATGTTTGATAGGGCATTTGCCACATTTGGTCTCATGATCATCAAGTCATGACCTGATGCTGCAGTCAGGATAGTCTGCAGAGTACCTAAGTCCTCGACAACAAACAGCAGATATATCGAGTTTAGGCTCATTGAAAACGGCTCGATGTGTGGATAAACGTACTGCTAATAAAGAACACCGAAGTACATAGAGACCTGATGCTGAAGCCAGGAGCATCAGGAAAAGTACAAACCTTGAAATTACAGCACCGTAGTCGTGTTTGGGCTCATTTTAAACAGGACTAAATTTTAAGTTCATTGCAATGTTGACATAAATCTGGCCTGATGCTACAGGCGGGATTATCAGCATCTAGTCTAATGACTGATTGAAAGATTTACCTTTCGGCTTTATCATCAGATCAGTTCGATATATCCTTTCCCTCTCCAGCATCTAGTCTAATGACTGTTTGAAGGAAGAGGGGGAGAGGATATATCGAACTGATCTGATGATGAAGCCGAAAGGTAAATTAATGTAATCTAACCGTGTTTGGGATTATTAGAACCGTTATGAGATGCGCTCTGACTATAAGGTATTAAAGTTTGACTGAGGGGTACTTTTTAGTGGTGGTACCATAACTAAAAAGTGTAAAATAAAAAAAAACTTTTTACAAAAAAAATGTAACCGACTTCAATGATAAATAAAAAACACTGAAAAGTATCAAATAACTTTAATTTTGGAAGTCGGTGTTAAATAACGAAGAGACTAAACTATTATAGAAACACCGACTTCCAAAATTAAAGTTATTTGATACTTTTCAGTGTTTTTTATCATTGAAGTCGGTTATATTTTTTTTGTAAAAAGTTTTTTTTCTCAGATTCAGTTGTGTGCTCTATTGTATATATTGTTGTCTAATTAAAAAGTAGTGTTGTATGTTCGTTCATTGAAATAGTACCGCCTTTACGGATCATGTGTCGCAAGCAATAATATCAACCCGTACTGGGCCCGCGTGGTGGATTACGGCCCATTCCCTCTCCTTGAGAGGAGGCCTGAGTCCCAGCAGTCGGAACATTAAAAAGGCTGTTGATGATGATTATGACGAACAGTAGTAAATAATATACATTGTCACATTTCAATCTATCTTAACTTTTCTTATTCAAGAAATAGGCTTACGACAAATAGTTCTAAATTACCTAACCACCTAATATGAAATTATGAACCAATTGTCGTACGTATATTTCATGAATTGCAGAAGATAAGAGAGATAGAAAATGTGACAATGTATAAATCTTATTACTCATAACTGTATAGCTAAGAAGTGGAATTTCCTGCTGGAGTCTTTACTTCCTGATACTGATAGCTATAACCTAAGGGTTTTTAAGTCAAGAGTGAATAGATAGCTTCTAGGCAAGCTTGGCGTTTACCATCAGGTGAGGTAGTGGTCAAAGGTGAGCCTATCCATAATTTTTTTAAATCTAAGTGGTCGCCAACTTGACCAGTTTGGTGACTGCTGGCTACCCTCTAGGTGCTAATAAGTATCAACACAAGTACCGGTAAGAAACCTAACAATTAACACTAAAAGTGTTAAATTTCTTCCTAAACAGTAGCAGGAAATCCCGGAAATAAATATTTAAAGAGCTAATTAGGTAGCTGTGTGGAGAGGAACAAATACTATTCTATTAACACTGTATATAACCAGTTTGTGTAGGTACTTATTGATGAATTAAATCTCGATGAAAAAATTACCAAAATATTGTAAAGAGGAAAACTTTCTAAGTTTGTATTTTTGTTTGTAATGAAAAAAAATAATGGAAAAAATAACGTAGCACCTTTATCATAATTTTTCACGTAGGTGAAGCCGCTGGCAGAAGCTAGTCAGTAATCATGTTTGGTCAAATATAATATGTTATTGTTAGCCTATTTCAAATACAATTGACTATGTAGTGTGTTTTTGCTGTTAATCGATTAAAATTTGCGATAACCTGTTTTTTTTTTTAAATCTTATATAAACTAGTACTTGACTGCGATCCCAGCTGATGGTAACCGGTGATGCAATCGTTGATGGTGAGGCGCACTAGTTTATTAAGAGCCTATTCACTCTAGCCTTGAAAACGCTCAAATTGTAATCGGAATCTATATTAGAATGTACTATAACTTAGACGTCTACTGCAAGGATTGATTTGACGTGGCTTAAGGAAAGAATACCTGGAAGGTTTTGGGGAGGCCGTTGCCAAGCTGTTAGAAAGTAGGTATAAGCTAAATATAAATTTTAATTATCCCTTGGAGAGCCGATTGTACATACATCTGTACAACTTGAATACCCTTGAAAAACGCTTACTTATCGTTCTGCACACACATTTGTACGTAAATTTAGGTGAAAGTTTTGTTTTCTATATCTTTGTTTTTTTCTAGAAAAATCCAGTTTTTATTTTTGGTCATTTACGTAAAAAACGATATTCGGCCAGGGATCAGTTTTGCTTAACTATTTTTATTTTTTGTCGGTTTGTACCCATATCCCGCTCCACTATAATAGTATCGGTATAAAGATTGGCTGAGAATTAACAATGCAATATCAGTGAAGCTCTTAAATAAAAGGATTCTGTAATTCTAAGAAAGACTACGAACTTTCTGCTGTCAAAGCTTCCCAAATAATTAAATTAATTTTCTACGAATAACAATCAATTCAATAATTTTGCTGACAGAAGCTGAAAGTTAAATTAATTAGTATTTTACTCAGTATGGTATAGGTATAGTTAGGTACACGAACTAATTAAATATTTATATTCCTGTTGAGCTTTTGAACAAAATAATTAAAAACTTCGGATTTGTTTTCAAGTATTTTTGGTTACTCGTTATTCCAACTAAAATTAACAATAATACAGTACATATAACGTAAAACGTCTTTAAAAAAAAAACACTACGAATATTTAATCTATTTAAAAACCAAATAGTAAGCTTGCCAAAATGAACTACGAAAAAAAAAACAACCACAAAAGCAGGCACAAAAAAAGAAACAAGAGCTTAAAATGGTTACAACCTTACCTCAATAAGTCAATTAGCAGTCAAAAGCCAAAGAAAAGTCTTTAGAATGATCCAACAAACTTTTCCCTATCCTTTCATAATATTGTGCGTTGCTGCCGATGTTTGTGCAAACTTTCCCGAGCGCGTGTGAAGTTTTCCGGTCCCCGGGGAGCGCAGGCGTGCGCTCGACGCAGGGCCACGACACACACTGAACCAATTGTTCATTCAATCCTCCACTCAGCCGTTATTCTTACGCAGATGTCCGTATCATCGTGGAGATACGGAGCCGATAGGTTCCCTCGAAAAATTCGATATTCGAACAATCTTTCTTTCTGGCCAGCCATTTTGATTACCTATTTTTCTTGAATCAACAGCCGCGCTTTCTGTTTACGAGTAGCTTGTGTATATTGATATATTTTTTAAATCTTTTCCGTAAAATTATTATAATTTTAGGCAGGATTTCGAATGGTATGGTTAAATAAAGTTTGAACAATTAAACGTTTAGTACTCATTGCGTGCTAATCCGTACTGGGCCTGCATCGCGATTTACAGCCCATTCCCTCTCAAAGAACGCTTGAGTCCCAGCAGTGAGAACATTTTAACACTAACTATCGTTATTCAATGTGTATACAAAAAAAAAATGGATAGACAGATACCTTTTACAGTTTTAATATTAGAGTTTGTTTGCTATTGTTATGTTTTGTTTCACTCTATGAAACTTGTTGTTTGCTTGCTTGTTTTTTTCGTCACTGATTTTAGAGTTCCGTACTTTAAAAAGGCAAATAAGAAACCCTTATAGGATCACTTACACACAACACAGTATTTTGTGGATATTATCTATGCTTCTATTGAAATCAATTTCTAAATTTGTGTAAAATAAGAAGTAACAAGCTTTTAAACCATTTTCGATGTTTACGATAGGCATCTTAATTGGCAGTTTCTAATTGTCAAGATTACCTTTTCTCTAGATTTTACTAATACGTTAAGTTGAAAAAGAGAGAGAAAATAATTATGATATGTATTATATTCTCAAACCTGCAATTTCTTGGAGCTGAGAAAAAAATTCAAACATCTAAGTCACCACAATCAAAAGATACGGCATTTTTTGCTATCTATTTTGACACGCGCAAGGAAATCAAAGCCTATAGGGTATTTTCCTTTTACCTAGAGCCAAAACGTCTTGTAGAATTAAATAAAAACAACATTTAAAAAGCATTTTTAGTTACATAAAAATATGTTATTATTATGTGAACGATATTTTTTTTTTTCAAATATTAAATTGACCGTGATCTAACTCAATATATGGGGATAACAATATTCGAACGAAAAGTTTAAGTTAGTCATTACATTCCTTTAAGTTTGTAGTATATACGGAAACCTCGATTATTTATTTACTAGCTTTTGCCCTCGGCTTCACCCGCGTACATAATCCCAGGATAAAAAGTATCTTATGTTTAATTCTGGGATATGGTCTACTCGTGTACCAAGTTTCATCGAGATCCGTTTAGTAGTTTTTGCGTGAAAGAATAACAAAATCCATACATCCATCCATGCATACAAACTTTCGCATTTATAATATTAGTAAGATTTATCTTTATTCCCAAAAAGGTAAGTCCTTACTATATCTAGAGTAGGGTAGAGTAGGGTAGAGTAGGGTAGAGTAGGGTAGAGTAGGGTAGAGTAGGGTAGAGTAGGGTAGAGTAGGGTAGAGTAGGGTAGAGTAGGGTAGAGTAGGGTAGAGTAGGGTAGAGTAGGGTAGAGTAGGGTAGAGTAGGGTAGAGTAGGGTAGAGTAGGGTAGAGTAGGGTAGAGTAGGGTAGAGTAGGGTAGAGTAGGGTAGAGTAGGGTAGAGTAGGGTAGAGTAGGGTAGAGTAGGGTAGAGTAGGGTAGAGTAGGGTAGAGTAGGGTAGAGTAGGGTAGAGTAGGGTAGAGTAGGGTAGAGTAGGGTAGAGTAGGGTAGAGTAGGGTAGAGTAGGGTAGAGTAGGGTAGAGTAGGGTAGAGTAGGGTAGAGTAGGGTAGAGTAGGGTAGAGTAGGGTAGAGTAGGGTAGAGTAGGGTAGAGTAGGGTAGAGTAGGGTAGAGTAGGGTAGAGTAGGGTAGAGTAGGGTAGAGTAGGGTAGAGTAGGGTAGAGTAGGGTAGAGTAGGGTAGAGTAGGGTAGAGTAGGGTAGAGTAGGGTAGAGTAGGGTAGAGTAGGGTAGAGTAGGGTAGAGTAGGGTAGAGTAGGGTAGAGTAGGGTAGAGTAGGGTAGAGTAGGGTAGAGTAGGGTAGAGTAGGGTAGAGTAGGGTAGAGTAGGGTAGAGTAGGGTAGAGTAGGGTAGAGTAGGGTAGAGTAGGGTAGAGTAGGGTAGAGTAGGGTAGAGTAGGGTAGAGTAGGGTAGAGTAGGGTAGAGTAGGGTAGAGTAGGGTAGAGTAGCGTAGAGTAGGGTAGAGTAGGGTAGAGTAAGGTAGAGTTGGGTAAAGTAGGCTGGAGTAGGGTAGAGTAGGGTAGAGTAAGGTAGAGTTGGGTAAAGTAGGCTGGAGTAGGGAAGAGCGGGAGCGAAGCCGCGCGGGCAAAGCTAGTAATATTATGAAAGCGAAAGTAAGTTTGTTTATTACGTCTTCACGCCTAAATGGCAAAACCGATTTTGATGAAACTTGGTACACGGATAGGCCTTGTCCTGGAATAGGACATAGAAAACTTTTTATCCCGGAAGTATGTTCCCTTGGGATAATTTTCTGCTATCACGCGAGCGAAGCCGCTTGGAGCAGCTAGTAACATATAAGCTAAGCCCCACAAAACCGTAGTAATGGTATGACTGTGGGGTCGATGAGCCTCTAGATTTATTTATTTATTTATTTATTTATTTATTAGCATGAATCATTCTCGCATTTGGCTGTTTTCTTTTAATTTGTTCAATAACTATCACGATACGTCATCATAATGAATCTAAGCTAACACTGAGTTAAGCCTACCATTAGCTACACACATTATGTATCTTCGTTATCTATTTTTGGTATTACGGATCTCTATAAGCGGTAGTGATTATGTACTTAGCTTACTAGCTTACGTACCTATATATTTTTTTATAGGTAGGAAATCATCTAATGAGATCTCCCGCCTTTAGGCGGGGCGGGAGGGCGTGTCAGACTTTTACTGACTAAAACCTACTTCTACTGTTCCTCTTTGCCTTCGTTCCAGGGCCCCAGGGTTCTCTTTTGCATTACCCATGGCCCCAGTAGGCTTTGAACTTGCTGGGTCCTTACGGTTGCTGACACCTCTTTGAGGCGCGCGTGGTACACTACGCGGACAGTTACCGGACAGTCGGACGGCAGGACACCCATGGCTCGCCGTGCGAAAGCTAAGGGCGCCGTGTTGTCTTTTCAGCCACCCCTTACAGAGGGGACTTCTCGCGATAATTGTGGCGTGCCCAATACATTTCGTATATGCCAACCACTAGATTACCCTTCTAAGTCGCAAAAAAAACTAAATTGTAACAAAAAGACAACCAAGATTGAAGACAAAAGTCGGACACTTTCTAAAAAGAATTATTCTGCCAATTTAAAATCCCACTTTGACTGCATAATAATGAGGAATCGAAATCCAATTTGAGTTACACCAGTTCAACTTACGAAGCCACTTAATGAAACCGAGATAGAATAATTAGCCACTTTCCGCTAATTTCCAAGTTATTAATTGGGACGTTAGAAAGGGCCGTCATCTGGCCGGGGAGCTATCTTGAGCTATGTGTGACGCTCTAAACGGCTTCCATTGTGTCAAGACAAAAGCTCATTAGGGAACAAGCTGGATTCAAACGAGGCATCGCCAAAAGAGAGTCAGGCTCGTTTGTCATATATCTGCCATTTGTAGAACATTGAAATTTATGCAGATTTATTATGTTATATTGAGCGTTGCACAAAACATATGTTTTGCCACGGCAGCGTGGACCCTTTTCCCGATGCCTGCGGGCTACTATTTTTTATACATTTTTTAATGTTTTTTTTGTATGACTTTGTTTAAAAAATAAATAAAGTGTAAATTGTATGTGTATACAGGATTATTTGTGAAACACAAACTTCCTTGCTGATCTCCTAGTAATAGTAAGCAGTCCTTTGAAACATTGTCATCAAACCTAGCAAGCATTCGCACCTTTTTCGTGTACTTGACATTAGAATATTGATACACCATCACGTAAAGATAATTACGTCCGCACTGTCGAATTTCGCTACAATAACACGTCTGACGCGACGCAAGCGCATCAAGGCGACCGAACGACTACTGAAGGCTGCCCGTAAATAAGTCAAGTTCATGTTCAGCTATCCTCCCTTATAGTTCTTTTGCTTGCTCCGCATAGACTTTGTAATATTTAGAAAATGCAATTTAAATATTTTTTATTTTAGTATGAAAACCTGACGAAATAAAGTATAAAATAACCTGACGATATAAAGTAGTAAATGATAATTTTTTTAAAGTCATAGAGCAAAACTTGTTGTTTACGATGTTCTTAACATTGTCCTGAGAGGTTGCTAGTGTTTTCCCAATAACCCTGTATAATGAATAAGGGAAATAATAATATATAAAGAAATAAATAGTATTAATATTTTTATTTTTTGTTCAAAGCTAAATAATATTATACTCATGTCTAAATAATATTAAACTCACGGCTAAATAATATTAAACTAATAGCTAAATAATATCAGTCACAAAAGTGGATCATCAAGGTTGCTTGCCGAGGTCGGTCCTAGGGTTTTGAAACTAGTTCGTTGATACTTATTCAGATTTTCCATCATTAATGGATAACGCACGTTACTGGATAACCTTTTGGCACTTTTGATGTCAGATAACCATCAACAGCTGTTGTTGATCTTGGAAATCATTAATAAATCACTGACAGTATACGTATATAGTATATTGTACATGGGAAGTCAGACACCATAAAATCTGGCACTATTTGTGCCAAAACTTTACCCAGGTACTTGGTTGTGAGTTTGGATGGGTAGTCGCTCCATAAGAAATACTGGCAGTCAGCTGTATTCTACTAGACTGGCCCCAACATAGTTAGAGTAAGGCTAGGCAGATTGATATAACCTACTCACAGTTAGACTTAGGTTTCGGCGGTGGCGGTGGTGGCGGCTTTGGTTCATTATACGGAATATGAAAGTTTTTCAAATAGTGCCAAGGAGTCCGTAGCTCGTACTGCCGTGCTTCCTGAGGGTGCTCCATAGGCTCATAAACCAGTTTTTTCAACTCATCATCGTATCGAACTTCAATATATCCAACCAAGGGAAAGTCCTTTCTCAGTGGATGTCCAGTAAACCCATAATCTGTGAGAATCCGTCTCAAGTCTGGATGATGAGTGAATACTACTCCATACATATCATAAATTTCTCTTTCGTACCAGTTACAAGCTTTCCAGACGCCGTACCCAGATCGGAGAGGAGTCAATTCATCAGTGTACGTCTTGAGACGAGCTCGTTCGCTAAACCTGAAGCTGAGGAGGTCATAGCATACTTCAAACCTATATTGTCTGCTTGGGACGTCTATAGCGGTTGCTGAGGAGCATTGAGCAAAGCAAGCATGGTGGTGAAGACGCATGAAGTTCATGACTTGGAACATTCCGGCTGGTGCTACGAGGATCTCCAGTTCATCGGTGTGCTGCATTTGAACCTTCTGGATGTATTTCGGCAAGCATGTTGCCACGTATATTCCGAACTCGTAGAGACGCTGGCGTCTGTCGTTGTCGTGACACCTCAGAGTGTGGTGGGGTTGCTCTATAGGTTCGATGTAAAACGGGTTCTTGAGCTGTACTTTTTTTTGGCTGTCTAAAACTGCAATGTTAGTATGAATTTTGCGTTGTACAATTCTTGCTAGGTTTGTTTTTACCAGTTTTGGCAGCAAATATTTCATGATTTCTTAGTTACTCTACAAACGTTTCAAAGGTCTTTAAAAATTACTGACAATGTCTTCATTGACATTGATTGATGTTTATTTTAATTTAATTCCAAAATAAGGTTGTATCAACCCAAAAATAAGTATCTATGTATGTAAATTTAAGACTTTATAAAGTGAGATAAAATCAAAAATAAACAAGAAAGCTTGGTTCAAACGAACAGTTGCTTAACTGATACAATTTTTAACCACGAAACAGTAGTTTGTCCAGCACAACTGTTGCGATTGGAACAGTAACTTTTGTTTGACAGAATGCGCAAAACAAAGTTGATAAATTTTTGTTTTGCACCGAGCCAAATTGTGCAGGCTGCTTCTAATAATTAAGCAATAAATTGGTATTGCGTAGTACCTATTGTAGATGATCGTGTAAAACAGACTAAATTTTGTGTTCATACTATTTACACTTGGGTAATTAAAAGACGTGAATCCAAAATCTGTCTGTTATAATAATAACCTACTTTCTTTCTCATTAAATAACGTTTTTAATTTCGACATCTGTATCATCGAAATTGAGGTGGCAAAGTCTGGTTTTGATTAAAGTTTTATGTTCTGTTTTATAACGAATAAAATGCACGTGGATGCTCCGAGGTGTTCGATCGGCGAGGAATCTTGCGGTGATTCTATCAATATCGAAGAAAATTTAAAACGATAAGTCTGATGGCTTTGAAGGATTTATGTCTATCGAAATCAGGATTAGCAGTAATGGGTTTTTTAATATCAATAAATAAAAATTGATAGCGATTTTTGGTTCGTCATTGTTTTTTATCTGAAGAAGGTATATTGGACCATTCCGATTGGTTCACGACTTTTCGTCTTGATATGACTTTAAGATCTGTCTTGTAGTTAATTTATTAGTTGATTATATATCGTACATTATTTGTAACTCAGATGTAAAGGTAATATAATTAAACTTACAAGCCTGGTGAATTTATGGAACTGGTATCACTAATAAATTGTTTTTCTTTCTTTATGCTTTCCTCCTTCTCTTTTTTCTTTTTCTTTGTTGGGTGGTCAAGAGTATGATTTTTAAGCCTTTGAACTAAAGTACGAGGTCGGACTTTTATATGGACTTTGTTGTTGATAAGATTGAAGGGAACAGCCCCCTATCCAAGATACAACCGTAACGCTTGCGCCAAACGATTCGAGTTGGCCACGACGCCAATTCTTTTGTTCTGACCACGTGATCGAGCGTTGAGATGACGTCAATACCGTACATTTAGCGTTAACGAATGCAGATTGGCAACTTGGCTAGGGTACAGATATGAAAGGTTGTTCCAGCATATTTTTAGAACCATTTCAATGTGTCATAGAACATCAAAATGCCGTCAGTAGCAATTGATTGCGGATAATTTAATTTAAAAAATTAAATGATAATTGCATATCAATAATTTTCTCAGAGCTTTGCTCGTAGAAACTGTTTATTTTTAGGGTTCCGTAGCCAAATGGCAAAAAACGGAACCCTTATGGAGTCGTCATGTCATAGTAAAATACAACTACAGTTTTTTCTTTTAATACTTATAAATCACCAACCCGACTTAGTGCAGGTATATGAAGGGTAGGTTCAGGTGGGTAGCATACGAAATCCACCCACCTGAAAACCACAAAAACAAAACATTCTCAAGAAACGAGAACTCAAAATACCTACCTCCTTCAAACAGAACACTTGAGAAATAAGAACCTTAATTATGATAAAAGCTCTCAAATTACTTATTTTATTAAATTATAAAGATATTAAACCGTTCTTGGTGCACGTAATGCTGGGTACAGACTACAGACCAAGCGAACGAACGAATGAATAGGAATCGCTGATCGGCACTGCACGCCTTTGCACGTTTGCCTTCGGGCAGATGCGAACGGAAATGAGTGTATTAAAGCAGGTGCACTGATGACGCATTCATTGGGGTGTTTGCGCACTGCATCTGACCTGAATCCGTATGCAAGTTCCATGATGATTTGATGCAAATTGGAAAGCTACTGAATACGAACGAATGGAGTTCGTATTTGCGCAACTCTTCCTATAATTCCCAACAGTAGGTACTACAGTTATTTCAAACAGACATTTATCTTAGTAGAGTGTTATCATTACAAGCACGCTTTCCTTCAAAGATGCAATTTCATACACCGTCGCTCGTTCAGTCTGCAACAGGCCGATAGCAAGCGTGCAGTCGCCATCAGCGATTCCCATTCGTTCACACGTTCGCCTAGTCTGTACCCGGCATTACGGGAACAGGGCTTTACTCTTTGTTCCGGTGAAGTTTTCAAGTAGAAGTTCCGACACATGTCCCAAAGTCTCAGGATCTTCGGATCCACGTCTGTACATGTCTACAAATAAATTTCGAAACGAATTGTGTTATGAAGATTTTCGACGAAACTATTTTAAGCTCGTCAGTGTTTCATGTAAGTTGTTCATTAATTTCTGGAAGAATTTGTTAGTTGGTAAACTTTATTATTATTCCTAGTTTTTGTTGTGTTAGGGATTTCTGTCTTCTGTATCAAGTTTTTGATCCAACTGCCCAACAAGAGCCTCCTCAGATGTTGGTCGAGGTTCTTGGCTAATAAGTCATTGACCGTCATGATTAATAGACAACATCGAAAGCTAAGTCGAGATACTTAGACGTGTAAACGCTTCTATATTACAATCATTTTAAAGCTTATTTTGGCGTGATTTTATGGACGATACATTGGCGGAATTCAGTGTCAGTTCGATAAAAGATGGAACTTTTAGTAGGCAACGCAATCAATTATATTAATGACAAGATTTACAATACAATCAGCATAATATTCGCTTAATCACTTAACGTTAAGTTAGTTTGCATCAATCTAAACGCCAGCATCGAACTAATCCCCTTCACATCACTACACCCAGTACATAGGTAACTTCGTCGAACCGACCCAGCCACGTGCCTTACATACGCATGATACTACACCGCACTACAGCGGAAACACGCATGTAAGAACAATTAAACCTAACAACGGGAATTACCTCCCTACGGATGATATGAAAACGTACCCATATATCTTTTACACTCTCATATATAAAACAGAAAGCTCAGGCTGCACTTGATTCAGTGTTTCCCGCCGTCCAACTCCAGATTGTGCGCCGCAACACCACAACTTCCTGCTTCCGGTGGCAAGCCTGCGCCTGCGCTGTGCGTAACACCGCCCGGATGCGACGTCACGGCATGTCACTTCCGCATAGTGCTACGCCCCATTTAAAATAAGAACAACACTGATACATTCACGAAAATTATTATGGGGAGAGATAATGGAGAAATGCTCAAAAAAATAACTAAAAAATATAAATGAAGTCTTCAGATACATTTCTATATGCCTTAAAGCAAAAAAAAACTCCTAACTTTTCAAGCCGCTAAAAAGCCAAACACATCCAAGATACTCAAAGTATCTCACGTCCAACCAGCACATACGGCGAGTACATTTAAATATTTAAAAATGAAACTGAGTGTTTAACGTAGCCCGAAATTTGGGTAAATCTTCCTTTCCGGCCGCAACGGACTGTGGTGGCCATTCTCGACCCTACCACTCTAATCTAAGCGGACGCGTTCTTAAAAATATTAATATTGCACGGACCTTGCTTTTAAAATTATTATATTAAGTTCTAGCCAGCAATGCTCTTTTAATTTCACTAAAATGTACGCGTTGAGTAACTTAGTTGGACGAGCCAACTTATATTACAGAAAAATAATAGGTTTTGTACAAGACTTTATAAGATTTTTCGTCACTTCGTGGACGTCGTTCACACGTTCACTTAGTGGTCAATATACCGCTGTTAATTTATAAATTAATTATTTTAATTGTTTGTAAAAAAAGGGGGCAAAAACCAGAAAACCTGACCAAAAAAAAAACAAAAAAATGTATTGTTGTTAACAATACATTTTACATATAGGTATGGTAGGTACTATTTAATGGAATGTCACCTACAAACTCTACATTGGTAGAAAACATCTGATGATGGCTGGATAGCAGTTTACAAATTGGAAGAAAAAAAAACGAGAAGGGTGAAAATAAATTAATTTTTACATCTTGATTTACAGGAAGCTACTGCAGCTACATCTGCTTAGACTTGATAGTGGCCTGTATGTAGTATAGAAGTCTGTTAAAAAACCAGAAAAATGTATTCATTTTATGAGATGATAATGATAAGTTTTTTTTTAACAGTCACAGTAACTACAGAGTTCGAAACAAAAAGCTTGGTTCACGAGGAGATGAATTAATTTAGGTAAAAAGAAAAATAATATATTGCCAGACTCAAAAGTCTTCGTACAGAGGATACCAAAAGACGCATGGCGCCGCTGAGGTTGGGCCGTGAGAAGTGGTGCGAGGTGATGCGGAAAAAAAATACTGGCAGGATTTGGGGAGGCGTCCGCCTAAAATTTGGACAATATAGGCTTTATATTTAAAAAAAAAAGATACTTCATCAAAAATAAAAAATAAAACTTCAAGATGCCTATTTACTAAACCTTTCCCATACGAACATATTTTTTCTTCAAAAAGAAAAGTATTATATAAGATTTTATTTTAAAGAAATTAAGTGAGCCATGGCACGAGACTGTGAGTTATTGCGAGCCGTTTTTGCGTTTTAACAGACTGATTTATTGTAAAATATTTCTATCCCAAAGTGAAAATATCTCAACGAACGTAAGGAAATATTATTTTTATTCATACTTGTGAATGTGGGTAATTCTGGTTACTATATTCCACTGCTAGGCCAAGGAGCAGTGGTGGCCCAGTGATAACAGCCCAACTTACAAGGCGTAGGTCACAGGTTCAGACCTATCCAGGCACATTACTTTGCGTAATTTATTACAATCACCACTACTCTCAAAACGAAAATATCGTGAAGAAGGAAAACATCGTGAGGAAACTGGTATGTCCTAAAAACAATCATTAAAAAACCTGTGATATTCACCAATCCACACTGGCCTCGGTATATTGTGACCATTTCCTCTCCTAGAGAGAGGACCGGAGTCCCAGTATTCACATACAGTTCTGCCAACATTATAAGGCTGATTATGCTGTGCTGGGCGAAGGCCTCTCTGTCCCTTTTCCACATGCATGGTCTTCGGCCATAGCGGGCCCGTGTTTCAGGTGAGAGTCAAGTTCATCTTTCCACCCTCGTATTAGTCTATCACATAGATTCCCAACGGGAGCAGTACCACCCCCTAGTGGGTGCTGAAGCTTTTCGTGGGGGACGGTAGCGGGTCTAAAGGCAAATGAGGGGTGTTAGGTCAACATTTTTTAGTGTTTTAAAATAACTAATAATCACAACCTTAAACAATCACGAGTAGGACGATTACACACAGAGAAAGAGAATTAATTTTTAATTTGTGATTATTTATAGATAAAAATTAGACAGACATATGAAATTGTTATAATTAACTATTATGTAAATGGGGCGTTGGAAATTTGTTTTCTTGTAAAAGGGGTACATAAAAGGTACTATGGTCTACCACGATGTCACCTTGCGCTTAACAGGACCAAATAAGTGGTTATTTTAGTCTGCAGCACATCTGACATGCGGCAGATATGTGCGATCTAATCGCACTTAAGAATAGTAGCTTTCCGGGTAACATCTGTAATCTTGTTACTGAAATAAAAAATATAGTTTTATAGTTAGATATAAGTAGGTGTATAGTTTTTATTACTTTAATTTTACGGCCTGAGGTGTCAGCTGTTTATTGATAAATGTTGTAAATGTCACCAGTGTGAAATGGGTCTACTTAAGTTACGGGTTGAAAACAATGAAATCGAGAATTTCTGGGAATTGTGTTTTTCTTTTTTACTACCACTCATCAACTTAAGAAAAAACTAGGATAGCTGAGCTACAGCCAAGACTATATGTTAGCTGTAATTTCAAATTAGGTACATTGAATTCAGTATTGGTTTATTGCCTGTAGTGGAGTCAATGGGTGGGAGACAAGCGGCAAGACTCGTTGTAGTACAAGTCGGAAAGTATTTCCTTTCTAACCTCTTTCATCTTTTCCGTGCTTCTACCTACCACAGAAACACAGACGTGATGTTTTGTTGCCCAGGTTGTTAGAGACAGTTACATGGCTAATTTCAAAACCCCTTAGTGTACACTTGTTACAGAATAAAGGTCATTAAAATTCAGCTCGACCATTAAGCTAGTTTAGCCAGTTGCATACAAGATGCCGCAGCGTGCATTATTGTTGCTACCTACTAAGACTCTCATTAATACCTTAGTATAGAAACAAAACATTGACCGAATCCGATGAATGCCAGGGTAGTTTGGTTTGTTTCAGCCGCTTTTCACTCCACATATAGTCATCATTTCAGCTGAAAGACGTCCATTGTTGGACATAATCCTCCCCCAAGCGTCAATATATAGACTGGTCATGTGCATCTCGCATCTATTAGATTCCGGTGAATCTCATTAGATCATCGGTCTACGTTGTGGGAGGCTTTCCAACACTGCGTCTTTCTGTACGTAGTCACCACTCTAGAACCTTTAATTCCCATCAACCATTTGTTCTGCGAGCAATGTGCTCTGCCTACTGCCATTTAATTTTGGCGATTCTTTGGGTTATGTCGGTAACACATATCGTCATCATCATTTCAGCCGAAAGATGTTCGCTGTTGGACTTAGGCCTTCCCCAAGTGTCGCCATAACGCCCGAGAATTTTTATTTTTTAAAATAATATTAATACATTTGAAAGATATAAAGCGTTTTGTTTTTTGGTAGTGTTTTATGCTGTTGAGCCAAAATCCTCGATGCCAATTGACATTGATAGAATATTCATATGTTCGTAAATCTCAATAACATTCATGTATCACATTACGAGTACTGTTGGATAAGTTAAGAAATTCAATCACATAAATAACAACATCTTCTTCTTCCTGCCCTTATCCTATAATACTTGGAGTCGGCGCAACACGTTTTTTTCTTCCATTCTGTCCTTTCACCCGTCACACTATCAACTCGTTTTTCTTTCATAACAATCCTCACTCAATCCATCCATCTTTTCTTTGGCTTCCTTCTCCCTTTCCATCATGTATACTCAGAACTCTTTTAGTAAGATGCGTTTCATCCCTCTTCACATGACGATACCAAGACCAACCACTTCCTTTCTACTTTTCAGTCACTGGCTTCAGTTTTGTTTGTATATGCTTTAAAAACTCCTCCGAAATAATCAATTCATAAACTCTTTACCTCAACACAACACCAAGAAACTGCACTAACTTTCTTCACTTGGTTCAAAACAAATAATAAGTTCGCGTTGACCGTGACTATCTATGTAGGTCTTGCAAGGAAAGAAGCGCAGGATATTTATGATAATACCTTAGATACAAGGAGGTCTACACGAGTAGGATGTATGTGCCTTATTTATACACTAGATTCTTTACAGAATGTCTGTATACATTTTTGTATTATCACATGTAATCACGCAACCGTAGGTATCTAAGAATAAAACTAAGTGTTTAAATAATATGGAAGTTTTCCTAGTATTATCAAAAAAGATTTTCAATTTCTACAAGGTACCCATTGGATAAGACTTGACATCTTATCCCAAGTTAGATACGTGAAAGGGTAACCGACTTTTTTGGAATTGTTAATGTCTATATTTTTTTATGCGGTGTATACAATAAAGAATATAATAATCTCTGAACATACTCATTAGTTTAACTGCAAACATTCTGATAAGAGGAAAATTTTCTATCATAAAGCTTCATGGATTACTAATTAGTTAATCGAAAGATCTTGGGTTGGATTTCTATGTGATAATGAGTTTTTTAATAAGGAATTAATCAAAAGTAGTACGGATGTTGGAAATTGGTGGAGTGACTACTCTGTGCCTCTGAAAGCATTGAAGCCGAGAGTCATGTATCTAATCTCTGCCGGTCGTGGCGCATTGCCGTCTCATCGAACTATAAGAGTAAAGAACCTATGTTTGAGCACACACTTTTGAACTTTAATACCTCCTGTGCACTTTACTGATTTCCGTTGACATTGGACACTGTAATCAAAATTTGGTCAGTATTATTACCCCGGGAGGTGTACGAGGAAGCGAAGCGATCTTGCAGATATTATTATTATTAACATTATTTATCGTTTATTTCAGCCTAAGATGGTTCGGTTATGTCATGAGATGCCCCGAAGACCATGTCGTGAAACAGGCCCTAGCACTGCCAGAAAACAAGAAAGGTAGAGGACGCCTACTAGCCACCTGGTGGTCCACAGTGGCCAAGGACTTAGAGCGTGCCCAAACAAATATTTCGATAACCCAGGACAGACAATCCTGGCGCCGCAGAACGAGGAGAGCCGACCGCAAATAATGGGAAATGGCTAGGACAAAGAAGAAGATCGTTTATTTAAGGCATTAATTGACCCATAGTAATATTATTGAATCAAATAAAATTATTATCATTAACATTTCCAAAAAATAATCTTAAGATAAATAATTTCTTATAAACACCACTTCTAAAGTTACGAAGACAAAATTAACTTAACACTCCTAATACAGAAATAAAGAAACCTAAACATTCCCATAAAGGAGCGCTTAAAAGGGGTAATTTGTTAATGGTGCGGTCGCAAATCTGCCGCTATCTGATGCCGCAATCACCCGCCTTTTTGAAACAAGTAAACTCCTTGTGGTTTCTTTTTTTTTTCTAAATAATGTCCGCAACTCGCCTTGTTTAGTACCCTTTCTGCGATAAGAACTCTTAAAACAGATATTAAGAGGCTTTTAAAGAAATTGTCTCCATAGGTTTGCTAAAGATTACGTTTCTTCGGCTTCATCCGATTGCGTAATAGGCATGTAATTTTAAATGAACTCGTTATACTCATTTAATTGTGCAAATAATGGATTAAGTCGGCGTTATTGTGCTGTTCCGGATATCAGTTAAAGTTTCAGTTCACAAGTCTTTTATAGGTTTAATTTTTTTTCGGGACAGAAAAATGCTATTACTTGTGCTTGTGGCATTATATGAATGTCATATATTTTGGCGATACATTGTCTTCTGTAATTAAAGTACATAAATTAAATTTGAATAATATGTCTGTAATCTATACACCACTAAATTTTGATCGTTTTAATCCCGTGGAGGGTCGATCCCGTACATGGAACACTATCGATCTGTAACGATAAAATTGTAAAAATTACCTTTTTTTAAAAACTGTATTAATTTACGCATGTACGAAATTAATTTCTTTAAGAAAACGTCAGCTGAGCGAGTCCAATGACCTGTAGGTAGTTAGAACGCAACGCCGAGTACTACCTAGTCGTAATTTTGTATGAGAATGGCTTCTTAAAGGTGAAAAGTACTCATCTCATGGGGTTGGAACCGTAGGCGGCAGCTAGTGCATAATAAAATAAGGCACGACTAAAAATAAACTTATTCAATACCAGGATGATTATTCATACCAAAATCCACTCTCTACAAAACATGAATATTCAGTCACTATAAAAAGCTGCTTATAAAGGAAGATGCGATCTTTCTCACTGCCTGTCATCACTTCATGAGAGCAATGTGTTACTCCATTTTGTTTATTACTTCTCCGCCACGCTACCAATGAATTAGGGTGAGCGTTCACTGTTGATTTGTCGGCCGAGTTTTTTTTTTATACTAACTAATGGTATTGTTTTTAATCTGCACTTATAACTCTAATCTACTTATTGTGTATCTTCAATATTTTATATAGCATAGTATAGTCAGCCTTATAATGTTCCCACGGTTGGGACTCAGGCCTCCTATCTCTCTTCTAAATATAGACCGCGGGTCCACCACGCGGACCCAGTGCGTGTCCTAGAACGAAAAATTTGGAGACATATAACATCTATGCCGATTGCATATGTCACATAATCGCATTTTTTATGTTGAATTTATTAACCCTTCAGATACCGTCAATTAGAGACACAATAGTAAGACAATAGATGCGCGGCCACCGGTGGTCGCTTGGGGATTCATGAATTAAATGGTTTTACAGTCCTCTTGAAATTAATTAAGAACGTATAGTTTTTAAAGAAAAAAGCTATGGAGTTTTAATAACAAAAATGTAGTTTTTAATAAATGAAAGTTTTTTTTCATAATCGAATGACTACTTACAGAGATTTTACATTTTACCTATTACAAATATAACATATTTAGTGGGTAGTTAGAGAACACAAAAATAATTAATTCATGAATCCCCAAACGACCACCGGTGGCCGCGCATCTATTATCTTACTATTGTGTCTCTAATTGACGGTATCTGAAGGGTTAAATGTAATTTTATACTTTGCGAGTATTTATCCAATCTAACGATACTGACTGATTCTTGAATACCTTCCTTGCCTTGAGTAACGTAACAATATTTACAATCAACATCGTCACGATACACATTAGTTGTGCGTACAAATAAGGAGTAGAATTCCCTGCTGGACTTTGTGTTTCCTGATTGCTACAACCTATTTATCTTCTAAGGGTCTTCAGATCAAGGATAAATCGTCGACCACATCATCACTTATCATCAAGTGTGATAGTGTTCAAACGCAAACTTTTCAGCAATAAAAAAAAGCAAAAACGAATAATTATGAAATTATATGGAATTATTATACGCGCCTCACCATCAACGATTGCATTACTACTGACCATCAGGCGGGATTGTAGTCAATTAACCCTTCAGATACCGTCAATTAGAGACACAATAGTAAGACAATAGATGCGCGGCCACCGGTGGTCGCTTGGGGATTCATGAATTAATAGTTTATCTACACTTATAAACTAATATAATAAAGAAGTAAAGTTTGTTTGTTTGTTTGCAGAACGTAATCACTGAAAGTATTGGTCCGATTGCTATATTTTTTCACCAATAGAAAGCTGCTTTATTCTAGAGTGGCATAGGCTACATTTTATGTAGGTACGCAGGCAAAGCCGCGGGCAAAAGCTAGTATCATATAAAAAAGATTTTTGAAAAGTGACAACCATCAAGAAAAAAACAACTCAAAACTGTTTTGTGTACGATTTTTTGCCCATAAAAACTGCGGTTACGACGTTTAGTGTGAGAATGAGAACCATAACACAAACATACTTAGCCATGCGCCATAACCGGCATTTGTTTATTTTAGCCACTTGTGGCCCCATCGGGACGTTCGAAGGAAAACAAACAACCCACATTTGATCCGTTAGTTTTAATATTTAGGTAACAATTTATTTATTGAGGTGTTAAAGAAATAACGGGATTCATAACAAACCAAAATATGAAGATTCTTTTTGAGGAATGTTTTTGCCTGTGTTTATTTCTGTGCTTGAACTATTTTGTACTAAACAAGAAATAAGATTTGAAAAAAATCCAAACAGCATAAAAATTTGTTATAAAATAAAATAGCAATTAGCATAAATAACAAAATATATTTTACGAAGAAGAGAGAGCGCGTGGTTGAACATTTCGCTATCTCTTTCCTGCGCACGGTTCTAATGGCAGAGACGTCGTGGTGTGCGCATACTTTTTGTGTTACTTGACAGTTTCCTCATCAATCTGACTTGAAAAGTTTTTGTCTTAACTGATTTATATGAAAGACACACTGGAAAACCATGTTCTGCGGGGTTACCATGACGTTAAAAGTAAGATTGTTTTAATCTTGTTTCAGTGTGAGTAAGAGATGGCGCTAGACAATCTGTATAGCTCTGTCTCTTACCCACAACGAAACAAGATTAAACAATCTTACTTTAAACGTAATGGTCTAGACCCTGGAATGGCACATAAGACATAAGTTACTAAGGGATACCTATGTTTCTATGGTTTTCTACATCATCAATATACATGTACTACGCACTAGGCTACGCGTGCCGAACACTTACTTTAATCGACTCAGCTCCCCTAGCCAAGTTACAATCGTTTCGCTTGCGCCGAAAGCTTCAAGTTGCCCACGCAACCAATTCTTTTGGTCTGACCACGTGACTGAGCGTTGAGATAACGTCATTCCCGTACATTTGAAGCTGTCTAATGACGTCAAAGATACTGGTGTACATAATGAAGTCCGTACACCTTGAACATTATATTGAACGAAACATATGGCCGTAAAAAAGTATCCTCTAAAAGCTATCTTAGCGCTATATGTTTTACTAGTTTTGTTAGACGACATATGCTAATTCAGTGCTGCAGCGAACTAAAATAATTTCCATGAACGTGCTTGTCTATTACTAGAATGTAAGTCGATGTTCTACACTACGTTACTAGTACTATAGGTATACTTCTGTTGAACATTTTTGTGACAACAAGCGTTATATAATGTTCTATGTAATAAGTAACTTAATAAAGCAAAGAAGACACCTCCACAGTCACCACAGAAAATTGAAACGAAATTACTGGTACCTGAGTAGCCATTTTTCGTGATGAATTAAAGGAGACGCTTCCGACGTTCCTTTCATGGTATCTGGAGCGAAATAAGTACCTGTACAGCGTTTTGGCAACATTTCCGCATATTATTTAGAAGATTTATTTCTTTGTATTTTCATTTTGGGCGTGTGATCTCCATCTCCTACGGGGGATGTTATATTAATTATAAGTCACTGACACTTTAAAAGTGACTTTATTTGCGAGGTGTTCATAAAAACTTTAGTTTTGAACAAAGATTACCTAGCTAATGAAGATAAAAATAATTAAGAATTTAATTAGATTAAGATATCCTACTTGGTTTTGAAAAAAAACTGATGAGGACTGACTTTATTTTTAATTTTGATTTGTAATGTTGGTAACAACTTTATGGTTTTCAAACCAAATCTGACCATGTTCAAACAAGACCATGCCTTTTTCACTGCTCTAAAGGCTAGCACACCAAAGTATTTGATATTAATTTAAGCTTTAAGCATTCCTGAGAAAAAGGGTCTTGACTGATGGACAACATAGTGATTCTATAAGGGTTCCGTTTAGCTGAAACTAAGATTAAGGGGAATAGGAGGGGCCCAGCTGGGTCGAAGCCTACTGGGGACAGGATTGTCCGAAAGGGAGCTCGTGCCCTGGTATGAAGGCTAGAAGGAACGGCGCGGGGTTTTTAGTCAGTAAGAGTCTGACACTATCTCCCGCTCCACCCAAGAGCGGGTTTTGTCATAAGATGATTTTCCCCGTCGACAAAAAAAAAAGACTAAGGGGAATGAAAAAAATGTAAAAGGTACAAAAATCTGTTACAATAAGTATAAATCGACTCGAATCGACGATTAAAATTTAAATGAGTACTTAGGTACGTGCCCTACCTAGTCCAATTCAAAATGCTCATTAATTCATTAACCCCAAGCGAACGCCTTCTATTGTGTCTTCAATTACGGTATTCGAAAGATTAAAAAAAGAAATAGCTATCAAAACCTTTTCAAGCAGATGTCTCAGTAACATAGCTTCTAGTAAGTTCAATGTAATCAAGCTAGATGATATGTGTACCCGTTCATACTCGAATCAACCAGAAGGCCACGTCAAAGCCAGGAGTGTGTTCCTAGCACGGATTAGCTACTCCTCCAGAGTGTGAAATTTGATTATGTAGTGATGTGTCTAATTGAAGCCTCTGCAATATACACATTAATCTGTAATCATTGGCATTTAAGTCAGTGCATGGATGTGTTCCTGAAATTGGTGATTAATCAGCATCACGTGGTGTTACCACAGATCAAATAAAACAGTAGGTTACTGAGGAAAAAATGAAACGAGCCGATATTGAAAATACTTTTTTTTCACACAACGTCGATTTATACGTATGGTGAGAAAATCATCTAATGTAACGCTTTTGGGCGGAGCGTGAGAGCATGTCAGACTTTTACTGGCTAAAAACCCACTCCTGTGTTCTAGGGTCCCGGGATCTCTTTCGCATTACTCGTGTCCCCAGCAGACTTCGACCCTGCCGGACCGTTTTTTCTTTGTCGACGGGGAAAATCATCTTTGACAAAACTCGCTCTTGGGTGGAGCGGGAGATAGTGTCAGACTGTTACTGTCTAAAAACCCCGCGGCGTTCCTTCTAGCCTTCATACCGGGGCACCGGACAACCTTGTCCCCAGTAGTCTTCGACCCAGCTGGGTCCCTCCTGCTGCTGATAACTCCTTGAGGCGCGCGGGAAAAGTGCGCGCCGTCGACGTCTTGGACTCGGTCCATTACCGGACGATCGGACAGCGAGCTACCCATGGCACGCCGTCCGCGAGCCTGCACCCTGCCGGACCGTGGGACTAGGATCGTGTGGTGGTATTACTGAGAAAAAAGTAAAAATGCGAGAAACAAGACTGAAAATACGTGTATATATTTTTATATTGATTCTTTTTTATAGTATAATTTTGAAAATACTGTAAATTCCGCAGACTCGTAGATTATTATCTATTTCGATCCAGTTTTTTATTTATTATATTTTATTTTATTATTAGTAGATTTCCTTGTTGGTTATTTTCCATTGGAAAAGACTAATTGGAACCGTCCACTAGCTTTTGACGTTTTGTAAGTCTTTGTGCCAACGTGGGCTTGTATATGAAATAAAATATTTTGATAGATTATTGAATGAAGGTTTTCAGGAAAACCACACCACCAGTTGGCGCCACATAGCCGAGAGGTCTTCTACTTTTGAAAACGTGTATGCTGATGTCAATTTAACTAATGTCATCAACATAAGGTTTTGACAGGTACCTGGACCTGACGAACTGGTACTGCAACTTGGTGAAAGTCATTTTAGAAAACCCTCATTGAAAAGAGTGCGGAAATATTTAGAAAAATTTTTTTTTTTAATTTCTAAACATAAGGTTGGCATAAATATGTACGAGTAAAGTAAGGTCCTGACTCTTGTGAATACCTGTGTATCATAAATAAAATAAAATTAAAATTGAGTTCATTAAAAATAGGATCATTTTTCAATGTTACATAAAATCCAGAATTTGTATCAATCACCACATTGAATTTTAGTACTAGTAGAGGCAATGGAAACTAATTATATTTTTGTTTGTAATTCCGTTTAATCTTCTACCAGATTTATCTTCCCAAATCTTAATCTCAATACAAATAATCCGTTCAACAATATTTAAATGAAAACGTTAAATTTCAATTAGTTAAGTTGTAAGCGACGTTCCAGTCGTAGTTCTTGCATTTAATTTCAGCTTGCCATAATGAGGTTGAGAAGTGCATATTTCATAGCAGCGGGGCTGGGAGGGCGTTAAGTGGGGTATTTTATTGGCTTATTATACAATATTCTAAGCTAAAAATCGTGGAAAGAGTACGTTTTTAATTGGGCAGTCGGCTAGCGTGGTGCTGACGCAAGGATTATTCATAGCCGCTTCAGAGCCAACGCTCCGTCGCGTTATTCCGCGCGGATTTTTTTATGATCGCTCTTGCCTTTTTTTAGCCCGTTTTAACTTTTACATCACTGATATATATCAACTTCTTCGGTCAGGATTCTAGTCTAAAAGGCAGTATTGGATATTGACATAGTTCGGTATTGTACTGCAGTTTATTGTAGAATGGAAAATTCTGCTATGATCATGGTTGGTAATTTAGTTCGAAATATCATCGGAATATATAGGGGTTGCGTAATTAATTACCAATATGTACATATGTAGGTATACAATCAAACAGATCAAAATGTTCGTATCCTGTCAATTAATAATATTGCGAGCTTTGTCGGTCTCGGTATATTTCAATTTGTTGTGGTTTTTCAACATTCACGAATTGATTTCGACGCGAAATACGCCGTCGTTGCCAATTTACACAATACCTTTTTAGCGAATTAGGGCGAACTGTTTCAATATTATGTTGATGAATATAAATGTGGTATTTAAAGGGATTGGGAATGTAAATTATGAAAAAATACTTCATTAAACATTTGAATGACGTCAAAATAATAGTTAAAACAATTAAATACACATCAATAATATATTATTATCAGTAAATAGATTGAAACCCGAAGAATCGAGAAAATAAAGTGACAGTGAGCAGGGCATGGGCACGCTATAATCTAGGCAGTAAGCCCCCTCTTTGAGGAGTGTCTGGAAAGACGTTACGGCGTCCTCACCTTCTGGATGACGCAGGTTCTCACTGGACATGTTAAGTTCGGGAGGTTTCTGTAGCTGATTTGTGTGAAACAAATACCCTTGTGTAGACCGCTTGGAGGACATGATGGAGCATACGGTGGAGGTATGACCCGCTTCGGCAGAGCACCGCCGTAACCCAATGTGTGATGTGGGCGATTGCTCGCAGAACAGAGGGCCAATGAAAGTTTCTGGAAAGGTGTCCAAGTACTGGAAGACGCAACGTTAGAAGACCACCTACAAAATAGGCTGATGATCTGGTGAAGGCAGTGGAAATCCACGGGATACGAGATTTACAGGAGCCGTCGACGAGGCAACACTTGGGGGAGGCCTATTTTTATTTTATTTATTAGGGGAAACAAACAATAACACACACACACACCTATGTCCAGCAGTAGCGCGTTTTTCGGCTGAAATAGGGATGAAATAACACTGTTAACACGTTTGTAAAATCACCAATAAGGAAACATTTTGTCAATATTTTTGAAAATTCTAATTAGATTGCTATGAATTCACACAAATTTGTACAATAAACTGCACCCCCGGGAACGCTAAATAATATTTATCAAAAGCATGTTTAGATAATTTCTGTTTTACCCGAGACAATAATAAATTCAAATGTCGTTTTCTATACCAGGGTACTGAAAATATAGGTACATTATAATCAGTTCATAAAAAAACCTGTTTAGTAGTCTTGGCTCATGGGGTCGGTGTAGCCGTCTCCTTTTTAAAAAAAACACACCGACTAATCGACTTGCGTGACCAGAGGGCTAGCTTGTTCTTCGCTCAAAGAATTAGTATTCCTATTCAAGTGGCAATACTGCTAGTATTCTGGGTATATTTCCAGATGATAGCGATGTGAAGGAGTACTTCAACGTCTGACTGTACTTTGTGTTTTTTTATTAAGATTAGAGAGCTTAAATCTGTAATCTAATCATTTTGTTGTATTTTTTTTAAAGCGAAGTATAGATCATAAATAAAAGTCAAAGTCAAAGTCAAAATATTTATTGCGAACTAAGTGTACAATGTTGTTCATATTATATTATAGATAAAAAATTACTTATTTTCCCTTAAATTATGTCTATACATATCGTTGATTTAGTTGGCGTACGTACTTAAAAACATAAATGAACACAGATTCACAGATAGGTACCCCAAAAACAATAATGCGAATAAAATATGTCAACACAAGCACGTACAGGGTGATACTCATATCTTCACTCACATAATATTTCAAACAACGCGCTCTGCGGCATGGCAGGCTAATTTGGCGTTCCAAGCCAACGGGCCGAGTCAGCCTGAATTTAAACATTTCTTCAAGAATCTACCAGAGGGCGCGCGGGATCTATTTCACGCACATTACGCCCATGACTTATGAGTTATTACCGCCGTAAAACTCAGCACACATCACTCCATTTGCTTGAATTTTTAATATAATTTAGACGATGTTTTTTTTTCCTGAATTTTTGTTGCTTGTCCTGTAGGTTTATTAGAGGATTTTACGAAGTTTTTAAAATATGTCTTCATTAGGTAGGTATAGATATTAAATTTTCATAATATTACTAAATTGGAATGTGACATATCCTACTAATATACTACCTATTTTTTGTACCTACTTGCCTCGGCAGTACCTACATAATTTACTGCAATTGAAACTATACCTTTTTCTATATCATATTTATATTCTGTTTTTTAAAACAATTTCAAACAATTTTTTCATCAAATATAAAATCTTTGCTGTGCACTTATAGCATTGAACATTTGTTTTTACATTACACACAGTCATATAATAATAATAATCATTTATTTGCAGCCATCGGAGGCCATATAATAATAATAATCATTTATTTGCAGCCATCGGAGGCCATATAATAATAATAATCATTTATTTGCAGGCCTTTTTTTTTTAATTAGTACAAAAAAACATTAGTTCTATCTGTACCCGATACTGACCTTTTTTGTGTAGTCAAAAATAAAAAAAAAAACGAAATCCTAAAAATTTCCGCGGAAATTTGTCATAACTGGTAAATTCATAATTAAATCAAATATTCCATTATTTTTCATTCATAATCGCTAGCCTGTGCATTATTGATTGCGACTGGCCTGTTGGTCTATTGGTTAGTGACCCTGACTGTTATGCCGGAGGTCGTGGGTTCGATTCCCACCCAGGACAAATGTTTATGTGATGAGCATAATCATTTGTTCTGTGTCTGGGTGTAATTTATCTATAATATGTATGTATTTAGAAATATATAAGTATGTTTATCAGTTGTCTAGTACCCATAACACAAGCTCTGCTTAGCTTGGGACTAGATGGCGTTGTGTGATAGTTATGTGAATATTATTATTATTATTTTTATATATTTATTTATCTCAGGACCCAAAGGTCCTGGACCTTTGGAAGGCGTACGAGAGCGTTTTAGATGCTTTTAATGATGGATTGTGGTACCAACTGGCGATTATCCCTGTATGCGCTATGCTAGTGCATCCAAGGACAACCCCCGGTTTGAAAAACTATTGCGATACAATATGGAAAACAAAATAATAAGGCTATGGTTTTGGGGGTCTTAGGTGGACTGATATCATGGAACTATGTTAAGACTTTGGTCCCTGCCTGGACAATGTCATTAAGATCCATCGATAAAAGGCAGGGGGTGACTTGCACACTCAATAAATGGGCCCCCAAAAACGGCCACTAGCACGAAGTGACGTAGCAACAAGAGGGCAACATATCCTGAGGCGCTTGAGGAGTGGAGAAGCATACCACGGTTATCAAGACAATCCCGGAAGTACGGTCAAGATCCCTACCAGCACCTTACTGGATTATACATCCTTCTTCCGAGCACGAGCTCTTGCGAATCTCCACTCAAGCCAGCCAATAAAGGCAAGAGAGAGGTGGGAGCTCTGTTCCTCGTCAGTGTTCACAACGGCCGGCCAATGAAGGCAAGCCGGGGATGAAGAAGAATTCTCCCGGGAGATCGGGTCCGTGGGGTCGCTAATACCCAACAGTTCGCCACAAAACTGCCCTGCGGATTGTATCTCTCTTAGTCTGGCCCCTCACCCTAGGCATGTTACGGCAAAGAAAATTCTACCGATACAGACCTAGGGTATTTTGGAGCACGCAAGCCCCACCACGACGTCAACGTAGAGATACGACGATGGGGTTATTATTATTATTATTTCCATAAATTGAGTGACATTTTGGGATATAAACAAACTCTAATATTTATTGAGAATTTACTAAAACCTTTTCTACTAAGCCCTATAGGTATTTGTACTAATTGAATAAAACTAGTGGTGTAATGACGAAAGACGCAGGTGATATATGTATATTTCATGTTGAACTTAATCTTATCGCGATAAGAGAACCAGTTTTTGTGGAAGTGTATTGAAAATAAATATAACACCAGAAATACTTCCAGTAGGTGTGAAAATCGTCTTTTTACACCCACACGTGGTCCCTTAATTTTGTTATCGGGTGTGAGAATAAGTATAAAAGGGATCAGAAGTACACGTGTAAGATCCAGATACGATACCTACACCCCTACACGGTATGTTCATGTTTGTTTTATGGATACCCTCGACGTCTGTAGGGTTGCTTAGCTTAGGTGAATAGCTAACACATGATTGTAGGAATAGATTCTGGCTTCAGTTGAATACAACCAGTATTCAGTTATTTCTTTTATATTTGTAAATAGTAACAAATATAAAAGAAAAAAAAATATTGACGAAAAAATGATAGAACCCGGCCAAGTATTTACGAGTCAGACTCGCGCACGAAGGGTTTCGTAAAAAACAGTAAAACAATGCGTTTGTTGTATGGGACCCCCTTAAAAATTTATTTTATTATGTATTTTTTGTGCATTTTTGTTATAGTGTAGCAACAAAAATCATTTATGAAAATTTCAACTAACTAACACGGTTCATGAGATACAGCCTGGTGACAGATGGACGGACAGTGAAATATTGACCCGCTAGGGAAACAAGGTAACCCGTATTTGTAAAACACAAAACATATTACGCCCTCTTGCTCCACCCTAAAACGGGAGAAGTCATTAAATGATTTATCACCACCTTTCAAAAAAAGTGTTTGTGTTAAACACTTTTTTTTGGAAGGTGGTCTCTAACAAAAGTTGCATAGAAGTTTTTTTTTCTGAGGATTTTGTTTGAAAGATACTGGCCCTGGACCGCAGAGGGGGATAACTGAAGGACTGAAAGAACACGAGTTAGTTTTAGGGGGTAATAATCTGCTACTCCCTTCTCGTGGGTTATGGGACATCTCGCCCATGCAAAAACTGGCTTGCGGGCCAGATGTCAACTTTAAAATGTGCATGGGTAGATTTGCCCGGACCAGCTTAGTGAAACGGGCCAGATGTCTCCTATTAAAAAGGAAAGGGATATTTCGGCAAAATCGTATATTAATTAATTAAATAGCTGATAAATCTGTGAATCATAGCATCAAATGAACATCATTGTAACGAAAAAAAAAAACAGAATAATCATCATATCAAACTTCATCCAGTTTTGGCTTGGGCGAGAAGTCCCATAACTATTCACGTGCACTCAGAGCAAGAGGAATTAAGTATTTAGTAATATACAAACTCAAAAAATATTTAAGTATGGTCTACAAAATTTAAAACACTCGGAAATCGTGGATTTTGTACACTTCTATCACTAAATTAGGGTACACCATTTGTGTGATAAATGATCCGCGCAGATACGACTGTGCTACAACTTGTACCTAAATCTTTCACTAAATGTCGTCTTGGGTATACTAACTAACGTTTCTAAGTAATTAATTCTTGTCCATTTCAGATGAGATGAAGTAAACAAAGTGTAATCATTTTTAAGTGGCCATTGTCGTTTGTGCGTTGGAAATTGTTCAGTTATCTAAAAGAATATTAAGTTCAATTATTAAAAATACTATTTAAAATGCCTTTTTTGAGGTGGTAAATCCTCTGTTGGTCTAGTGGTTAGTGGCTGTGACTGCTATGCCGGAGGTTGTGGGTTCGATTCCCACCCAGGACAAATGTTTGTGTGATGAGCATAATCATTTGTTCTGTGTCTGGGTGTAATTTATCTATAACATGTTTGTATTTAGTAATATATGAGTATGTTTATCAGTTGTCCGGACGATTATCGGACGGCTGGCCGGCGAGCGAATCATTGTTCCTTGCTACTTAGATATATCTGTAGCTAAAGATATCGATACTGATACCGACTCGTACTGGGCCCGCGTGGTGGATTACGGCCCATTGTCGAGAGCTCGGCTCTACTAGAGAGGTCTGAATCCCAGCAGTGGGAACAATAAAAAGGCTGATTATATTATGTATAGCTTTTGCTCGTGGCTTTGCTCGCGTTAAATTCGGGGTAACACGGTTCCCCTTTCGGCTTATTTTTTCCCGACATCTTCAACAAATATCGTTAATGTACACAGAAATAAATTATACAAAAACTTAACAAATTATATACTTAAAACCTTCCTCGAGAATCACGCTATTGAGTGGTAACACCGCTTGAAAATTGTTGCCGTAATTTTTGAGTTTATCACGAACAGACAGACAGACAGATGCGGCGGGGGACTTTGTTTTATAATATGTATTGATACAATATCGCACGCCATACAAATTCATCTTAAGATACGAAAATATGAAATATTATTTATTACTAGCTTCTGCCAGCGACTTCGTACGCGGATCCTGTTGCTTATGCCAGTGACAACGGGGTCGTCAAAATCAAAGATATGAAAAGTCTGATATCGAATTCTAAGAGCCGGGGGACTGGATTCAGTATTCACGCGCGATGGCTTATTAGCGTATTTCATGTATAACTTTGGTGTTTCTATACCGATTTCTATGATTCTTTTTTATTGAATAGATAATAATGTTAACTTTTTTAAATTAGGGATGAGTGACAGGGTTATAAACGTAAGAGTTGACAAAAATAAACAGAAAGCTCCAAACTGCTAAGCTATCGGGAGTTACACGTGTTATTGTGAGTCAACCATAAAAGATAGACATATGCTGTCGTGGGATATTTTTTATAAAAATTTAAGGAGAATATTTCCGTAATACATGATTTCTGTGTAGCTTTAACCATTAAGGCTGCAAACGCGACCGAAGCTTAAAAAATTGAGTAATTTCTCCCGTTTCCCCAACATTTCCCTTCACTGCTCTGCTCCTATTGATCGTAGCGTGATGAAAAGTATACTATAACCTGCCCAGGAGTATGAAGAATGATTGTACCAAGTTTCGTTAAAATCCATCGAGTAGTTTTTGTTTCTATAAAGAACATACAGACAGACAGACAGACAGACAGACAGACAGACAGACAGACAGACAGACAAAAATTTTACTGTTTGCATTTTTAGCATCAGTATCGATCACTAATCACCCCCTGATAGTTATTTTGGAAATATATTTCATGTACAGAATTGACCTCTCTACAGATTTATTATAAGTATAGATTTTCGTCATGTGTGATAGTCCATTGAATTGTATGGCGAGTTATATTGTATCTTAAGATAAAATATTATAGTATCTTAGCCGTGTGCCCCTTAGTGAACTCCACTGCGGGTGACGTAACCTACGACAAACTTATTATTTTCGGTTGGTACAGTAATGGGTCTAGGGATCGAACCGCAAAATTAAGTTTGTTTTTTATTGTAGATATATATTTTTTTCGGGATAAAAAATACCCAGTATGGTGCCTAGGATATTAAAAAATAAATATAACAAGTTTCAAAGTAAACGAACCGGTAGTTTTTGCGTGATGCCTGAACAAACAGACAGACAAAAATTTTTTTTTGAATTACATTTTTGGCTTCGGTGTCGGTCTAGTAACACCCCCATAGTAACACACACGTACCATAAATTTTTTTGATATTTTCAATATACAGACTTATTATAAGTATGGATTTATACAAATATTCTGATAACAGTCTAAATTTTTGACGGAGACGCAAATATTTTTAATTGCCACGGAACTCCATTCCTTAAATTGTTCGCTCCTACAGTAAATGGTCAACATTGCATCATGCAATTCATTCATTAAAAAAAAATTCAATCACTTCTGAATCCATAAAAGATTGGACAGTAAACCGACAACTCGTCAGGTCACAAGCTTTTACTTTACAGACTTTGATTACTTCCACGATAACCACAATCCAAAAAAAATCAACCTCAGGAAACCGACGCGCCAAGGAAGCTAGAAGAAAATCTTTTAAGTATTTTTGAATCGTAAACTTAAGTTACTTAATACTTAGTGTAGGTTATGTGCAGGTTTCAGTGACTATCTCAAGTGAAGTGTTAAGATTACCTTTGCGATTGCACTGGAGTGTAGCATTATATCGTCTTCGACTAGACTACATGGCGACATAGGAGGAATGACCAGTCAATGGTGGCTGTAACGTGACGAGAGAGCATCGGTACACACGGGGTGAATTTTTCGTTGGTTTGTTAGAGGCTTATGTAAGTTAACCCTTCAGATACCGTCAATTAGAGACACAATAGTAAGACAATAGATGCGCGGCCACCGGTGGTCGCTTGGGGATTCATGAATTAAGAACGCTAAGTTACTTCTTTGAATTTAATTTTTTTTCTAAATGTTACATCAAGTATGGAGAGGGAGAAGAAAAGATGGATGAGTTGTGTGAGTAGTGATATCAAAGAAAAGGGAGTTAGTGATACCGAATGACAGAACAGAATGGAAGAAAAAAATCATGTTGCGCCGACCCCAAATAATACGAGAAAAGGGCAGAAGATGATGATGATAGCTTGTTAGAAGACTTGCCAAGTCAATCTAGATCATCAAGGTCCCATAAGAACGGACTAACAAAAAATAACCGACTTGGTATTAAATTAATCTCACTACTTTTTACGGTAGAAGAACTGAGTTGCGTGCCTTGGTTTATTTACAAGTTATGTATTTGATGGAACGATTTCTGCCAGTGATTTCTGGGATAAACAATATTAATTATGTCTATATATATATGTGTTCTGGGTCAACGAGAAGTATCATAAAATATGCACTTCGATCTTTAACAGTATCAAAATATACGTTTTTTTGACAAAAAGTTCGTTTCTTTTTTATTCGTTAACTTAGAAGTTTGTTTTTTTCACAGCTTGAAGGGCTCGCAGTCTTAAGTAGGTATATGGCTTATCGCATGTCGTATGTAATGTCAACTCGATATATTCACGCGGTCGCGAGATAAAGGGTCTTGACAGACAGACAGACGGACGGACAACAAAGTGATCCTATAAGGGTTCCGTTTTTTTCTTTTTGAGGTACGGAACCCTAAAAATATCAACAATAGTTTACATACGTATACGCAATAGGTTACATACGTTTTACGCCTAAACCACTAGATTTAGGCGTAAAACGTAAAAAAATCGACCGACAAAGTTCGCATTTATAATATTAATAGTACTTACTTCGCAAGAACACCAAAATTAAATCGCTTAGTGAGCTTCGTTCCCACGTATTGAACCCAAAATAACAGGTCAAATATTAGGAAGTGCGCTCGACTTGGCGACGTCGGAGTATCATTCGCTGCCATATAAATACAATATCAATGACATGGACTAATTTGATTTGCTGTTTTCGGCAACCACCCACTGAAAACAAGATTGGAGAATCATACAATATTTCACTTTGATGAATCATTTGGGATTTAACTCAATAAGTTGTCCTTATACTTAAGTTATTTTAAGTTTTGTTGCTTTCAGAAAGCGTGTGGGTCGCTGTTAATATAAAAAGTAATTTTCCTTTATATAATCTAGTGACTTGGTCTGCCGAGCTTTACTTTGAGCTGTTCGTGGAAGGTTTTGTAGTAATGAAAATCGATTTAGTGATTCAAATAGGTATCTATGTTTTGATTCTAAAGTTAAAAAGAAAACTACCTCCATTTTCTCTTGAGGTGCCAAATAATCAAATGAGAAGATAATATTTTGTATCTCTCTAGAGATTCTTTTAGGTGAGAAATCATCCAACTTCTTCGCCTTGTGTGGAAGGGGAGGGCGTGTCAGACTTTTACAGACTAAAACCCACTCCTGTCTCTTCTTTGCCATCGTTCCAGGTTCTTAGGGATCTCTTTCGCATCACCCATGGCCCCAGTAGGGTTCGACCCTGCTGGGCCCCTACGGTTGCTGACAACTTCTTGAGGCGTATTCTCTTTCGTACAACCCGTAGCCCCAGTAGGCTTCGCCCCTGCTGGGCCCCTACAGTTTGTCTACACCCACCTATGATACTTCATTTGCCCTTTGTGAACTAGGATCACAGTCTGCAGTCTTCACAATCATCAGTTTAGCCAGGTCCATTGCTGGATAGGTTTCGCTCCTAGGTATCATCACATTAATTGGTCCTGTACTTCTTAAATCCAACAAACTTCTCTGGCTGTTACGAGATTATAGACCAGTTTTTTGAGTGGCTAAGCTAATCTCTCTTCTCTTAAGGAGCTGTCAGCAACAGCAGGGGCCAGCTGGGTCGAAGTCTACTGGGGCCAGGGTTAGTTCGAAAGATAGCTCAGCCCCGGTACGAAAGGCAACGAAGAAACAGGAGTGGATTTTTAGTCAGTAAAAGTCTGACACTATCTCCCGCTCCGGCCTAGAACGGGGGATGACATTTTTATTTGGGATCGGCGCAACACGTTTTTTTCTTCCATTCTGTCCTGTCATCAGAGGCCAAACTAACCTAAACGCCAAGAAAAACACAATATATATATATATATATATATATATATATGTATATATATATATATATATATATATATATCTATAAACCTTACAAGTCAATACATTTATAAACATCACGACAGCAGATAAACCCTTTTATTTGAATACATAAATCATTACTATATAAGGTTCCGTCATGAAAATCTATCGAATAATGTGACTCTATTATAACTAGTGTCTCATATCAGGCCGAGTGTTCATACTCGATGTTCCAATAAAGTTTTGTCAGGGGATCTTTGCCGGCACATAATAAAGTATTACAAAAGCAAAGACCGTCATTGTTGCTGGTACTTCAATCCCCGACGCGTTGGCGCGTTTGAACGGTCGAGTTGACTCGACTGGTCTGGATTTTTAAAGAGATTATTTGCCAAAAGCCCTTTGACAGCTATTTTATAAATGTTTTCGTGTTTTGAGTAACCGTGTAATAGATTACAAGGGTTTTTAATTCTTTATTAGCATGTTTGTCCTGTATTTTTCTTTGTTTATGTGGTGTACAATAAAGAATATAATAATAAATAAATAATAATAAATAACAATCTATTTTTTTTTTGAGGTAGAAAATCATGCGATGTCTTCTCCCGTTCTAAGGTAGAGCGATGGAGTGTATCAGACGTTTACTGACTAAAACCATACTGTGTTTTTCAGTTGAACTTTGCGTCTTACTACCACAGGTTTCCTTTTCAGAAATTTCTACTAATAAAGTAAATTAAAAATTCTTGTACAAAGACGAGCTTAACTTATCAAAGATATTTTCTCTAATTACCAAAAACACTTTTGTTTAATACTGTTTTATTCGAAAAACTATTTTTTTTTTATCTCATTAGACAACGTTTGGAATAGGTATAAAAAAAGATATAAATTTTTAGTAGGCGACCCGCAAACTAGTTAATTTGGATCGTTGATTATACAGGTCCCACAGTAGACTCTTCATTAAGTCATAGGCATTTTTTTTCCTATCAGTGCTTGTCAACTCTGCCGTATTATTACCGACACTCATCCACTTAGTAAGAAGGCACACAGAACTTAAGATGCAAGACCGAGCAAAGCGAGCTCGTGAGTTGGGACACCCTGACTCGACAAGTGAGATTAGAAGGGGATGGTGGAGACGAATGAGCGAGCAAAGAGACAGACTCCGCAATCCCCATAGTGCCTATTTTTTATAAATAAAAAATATAAACACCTTTGGAGGTAGGCGGGACAGAGAGTAAAGTCCCATATACCTCCGTTGTAAAGGGAGGATCCTCCAACCAGACAGGTGTTATAGTCTGGTGGGCGACTGCCCGATATTTGATGTCGGGCTCTCGTACCTATATGTTCAAATCGCGCGGAGAACTTTGATTGCGCGATACAGGATTTCGTATTTTCTTCGAAGTTCTTATATGGCGTCATAGATGTCGCTACACACCTTGATGTAAGAAATACTTCTTGTACATGATAAGAAGTAGTATCTATGCTTATAAAGAGATAATTACCGAAAGTCGTCAACAAACCTGCATTTGACTAAACTGTTATTTATTGGTTCACCAACAATTGTTTACCCTAGTGTTATACTAAAGGTAACATGCAATAAAATAGAGTACAATGGTCTAACAATCAGTTATAAGTAAACTCCACATGCATTAAGGATAAGTTGTATTTAAGACAAAAAAATGCAAACTTAACCAAACTAATCTAAAATTATTGGTTTAAGAGCATCGACTTGAAAAAAGAAGAAGATTGAAAACAGGCGTCATTCTTCATATAATTATATCTAAACCAAATCGAGATGATATTTTTAAATATAAGCTTTTAATTTGTTTATAGTTAAAGGACAGATTGATTATATCGCTACAACTATTAACCACCTTGCAAAATCTCTCATAAGGACGGGAACCAAAAACTGTTCTCCTTTGCGGTGAACATAGTGGTGTTATCTGGCTGCAGGAAATTCTTGAAGGTGCATGGAAATTGAAAGTGATAGTCAATCTTGAGAGTCATAACTTTGCACACAAACGTCGCGTCAATTAGACGTCGGCGTTTGTCTAGAGAAATCATTTTGAAGTGTGTCAGTCTGTTATTATAAGAACGTATTTTCTTAGCTATGCCACTATAAAACGCCAGATGCCACAGAAAACGCTTTCGAACACATTCTAGATATAACGAATATGCAGCATAGTGCGGTCGCCAAACCACGCCGCAATACTCCAACACGCTTCTAACCAAGCAATTACAAAGCATTATTTTTGTCTTTATGTTATAAGGATCTACAATCTAAAAACTTGCCTAAATATAGATTACATTTACTTTTTTTTCATTACTTGGGGATAATCTACAATATGGTAAACAACATCCTCCAAAAATTGTAAATTATGTAAAATATTGATTTACAAACAATCTTAGCTTACAATTATTTATATATACTTTATTGCAAGTTTTATTTTAATACTGAATAATGTAAAAATTTACATATGTACAAAAAAAAAAAAAAACTTAAACTACTTACTTATACTACACCCTAAATAAATACATAACGTACATAAATAAAATACAAAAACACAAAGTACACTCAGGCGTCGAAGTACTCCTCCACATCGCTGTCATCCGGGAATGTGCCCAGAAGACTGGAAGCATTACCACGTTGGATGGCAATGCTAATTCTTTGAGCGAAGAACGAGCCAGCTTACAATTGCAAAAACGTGTATCCCTTAAAATACAAAAAATAAAATCATTCGAAAACTTTACCTGCTTGATCGTACCTCTTTTTAATAAATCAATAAGCTTTTTACCCTGAATTTTCAAAATTGCTGTCTAAAATATCGCTATGATCAATAATGTGTTTAGTTATGGACGAGGTGTCCGCGGTCCAGATCTGCGCAACGAACTTCAGCGAGGAGGAGATAGCTGCTGCGAAGCTGTTGCTGTTCAGCGTGCTGAATAAGCGCGATCAGATGCCATCCCGCCGTCATGACGGGACTAAGAAAAGCCTGCAAGATATTATCACGCTGTTCAAGGAGACCGACCCTGACGACGTGCCCACGTTTGTGGCGAAGGAGCTGCACCAGCTTCCTGCGATGTCACTAGCCTTTTGAAAGACATTGTTTTTCTGAAGGCCAGTCTTACGGATGGATGTACAAGCGAAGTTACATGCATCCCAGAAAACCGTCGCCGACTTACGCCAAGAGTTTGGTGAATTTCGCAACACAGCGGCGGTAACTAGGTCATCAGCCGATGCGTCTAATGTAAACATGCGTCATGGAGCTAGCCTCGATTTATTATCGCAAAACTCCGTGTCAGCAGTTTCGTCGCCAGTACGTCCGTCGTTTGCTGAGGTTGCAGAGTGCTCACCCCGGGCGCCCCGCAGCTCCGTGCCGATCACTGCGGCTCCTCCATGTGCCGCCACCCGACCCCTTCGCCCCGCCCCGCTGCCTGTACACGTAGTCCCAGTGAATCCGCATCATCGGAATTTCGCTAGGGTCACTGCGAGCGCCTCTGCCGCTCCTACATCGAAGCTTTTGCCTGATAAGGCAATGAATAAGGCTGGTAACGAAGATGGCTTTGTTACGGTGCAAAAGAAGAAGCGCCGAAAGCAAGCCAGCCGGAATCTCTGCGGCAAAGCACCAGTTACTCCTAGTGCGAGTGTCCGTGCCGCTCAGCCGAACACGCCGTATATCTCCCGCCTGCATTACACCACAAAGGTGGAGGACATCGTCGAGAATGTGCGTCAAAAGTTGAAGTACACACTGAGGGTGCTGTTGCTGGAGTCGCACCGTAACGTCAATTTCAAGGCGTTCGTGGTGCGAGTCCCGAACACTTTTCTGCCCCTCTTGTTGAAGGAAGACTTTTGGCCGCAGGGCGTGGTGTTCCGTCGCTTCCGCGGACAGGTGCCACAGAACAGCATGAAGAGAACTGAGTGCAATGTGAAGTTACTTACATAGATTTAAGTCTTATTTACTAACGACAACTTGTATTTACTCTATATATATGTTAGTCTGTAAGATCTATGGGCCAAGATGCCATATTATTATTAATAATGTCTCTTTTCCTCTTGGCATAAGCCTCTCTACCATCATCTATTGTCTTTCGTTTATTCTTTTTACCATCTCTAGGGCAATTTTTCGAGAAAATCTTGTTCCTCTTTTCTTGAGTACTTACCGGTAAGTTTACCTTTTATTTTCACTTTTGTTGATCTATGTTCTTCGTTTTATTATGTTTTATTTAGCAATCAGCAATTAAAAAAAAAGGTTGTTGGTAGAAAATTACTCGCCCGCAAATTTCTAATACCGGCAAGTATCAAAATCAATGCAAACGCTCCCCGAAGGGTACAGATAAGGTTTTATGAGCTCGCCACGTCGTTTCTGTGCGGGAACAGCGAATGTGCACTACATAGGTTTGTACAGAAAACCAATTACCTCCTCTTTTGTTTAGCATTTGATTGTTGTTTTATGCTCGCTCTATTACAATGAGAAACAAAAGAACGCTTAAAAAGTAACACCTACTAGAATGGATGATCGTGTGAAGTAGGGTTAGTTTTATCTATCTCAATACATAACGTTACACTTTTTATTTCTTGTGGGGTAGAAGAGAGAGGTAGAAACTAGAGAATGCCTCTGCTACGATCTCTATTTGCTTGTTTATCTATGATTATGTTTTGTGTAATCACACTTCACACTAATATTGTAAAGCCGAAAGGTGAGAGTGTTTGTTTGTTATTTTTTTATGCTTAAACGGCTGAAAGGATTTCGAAGAAATTGCCCGCACCGGTAGACCGTATCCTTAAATAGCACAAAGGATACTTTTATCCAAAGATTGTGTACCCTTGGGATAAATTGTCTGTTTAGTTATGATATATTTATAAGCGAAGAGCCATTGTGGCGCAGTGATGATGACCCCGACTTACAAGTTGTATGTCGTAGGTTCAAACCTAGGCAGGCGTTAATAATAAATGATATATATTTCGCAAATAGTAAGAAATAACAAAAAGGTAATTTCGGACAGTTTAGTTACCTACGTCGAAACCTGTCGTCGTTGATTTCGCAAACAACTAATTAGTGTGTCGGTAATTGTGAATCTGTGTTATTGGACGTGGAACACATACACACAGGCTTCCATCTTCATACGAATGCATATATAGGATGCGTATGTGGAAAATCTACTTAAAACTGGGTTTGTGTTGACAGGACATTGCTATGATGCAACGTATGTTCATTAATTAATTAAACAAATCATTAGGTGAAGTGGAATAGTGTTTCGAAACCGTTTGCATTCCAGAGATACAATGTCTCTATCAAACAATCCTGCAACCCAACCGCGATTTACTTTAAAAAACAGTATACGAGTACCACAGATGCAAGTCACGTGATTCAGTTGACTATTGAAAATTCATTCAATTTTTTATGCAAGAACTTTTGTGTTACACTTACAATATGAGTAGATACGCGAATTTCTATAGTTCTAAATGTATTTAGTAAAATTAAGCTTCAAAAATAGAGGCCAACCGAAGTATGAAGTTATTCTAGTATTTAATGGGCAAGAGTCAATAAGTTATAAAGATATCTAGTACTTAGTTAAAAAATAGATAGAGGAAATAGACAGAGAGATCATTATTTTCTAATAACGTTCACAATAGTACCTACATCGAGACAACAACGAGAGTACCAGAAAATCTTAAAATATCTTGACGAAAATACTTCATATCTTTTTTTCGTATTACTGAAAACATAACGAGCTTTCCCAAAATACGAATAAATCTATCCCATTTCGTGTCTATCCGAAACACACTTCGCAAATACGCCTCCAGTATTTCAACACACATCTGCGTATTATCCTGCAACTGACATACGGGTTGGCGGGCAAATTCACTTACCTGTGCTCTGAGCACAATATGTGGACACTGTTTAAATAATTGAAAAATTTAATGAGCCCTCGATGTTTTTCAGTTCCGTAAAATACCTATTTTTTTAGCTGTGTGTAAATACTAGCTGCTGCTAGGGGCTGACTTGTTAAATTATAAAATCAGGAATATAATTCCGGGATAAAAAGTATCGTATATGCTATTCCAAAAAGCCAAACATCCGAATCCGTTCACTGTTTAAGCATGAAGAAGTGATAATAATAACATTCCACAAAGCCATCTAGTTGCAAACTAAGCAGAGTTTGTGCTATGGGTACCTACTAGATAACTGATAAACATACTTCTATATTTCTAAATTCATCTACACTTAATATAATAAAAAGGTAGTTGGTTTTTTTGTTTGTAGGAGGTAATTTCTGGAAGAACTGGTCCGATTGCAAAAATGTTTTCACCGATATAGGTGATTCTCACCCGGGTCAAATGTTTGTGTGATGAGCATAATCATATTTTGTTCTGTATCTGGGTGTAATTTATTTATGTTATATATGTGTGTATTTAGAAATATATAAGTATGTTTATCAGTTGTCTAGTACTCATAGTACAAGGTCTGCTTAGCTTGGGACTAAACACTAGACGGCGTTGTATGATAATTGTGGAATATTATTATAGACATACGAATTCATCTTAAGATACGAATATGGAATATTATTTATTATCTTCGTCGTGTGTGATAGTCCATTGAATTGTATGGCGAGCGATATTGTATCTTAAGATAAAATATTATAGTATCTTAGCCGTGTGCAGCGCCTCTTAGTGAACTCCACTGCGGGTGTCAAACTTATTATTTTCGGTTGGTACAGTAATGGGTCTAGGGATCGAACCTCAAAATTAAGTTTGTTTTTTTATTGTATACTAGCTTTCCGCCCGTGGTTTGGCCCGCGTGGACTACAGTTTATATCGCGCGGGCAGAGACCCGTGCTCAGCAGTGGAATTATAGGTAGCCTATGTGTTATTCCAGTGTCTCTTCTACCTACCTACCAAATTTGATCTAAATCCGGTCAGTAGTTTTTGCGTGAAAGCGTAACAGGCAGACAGACAGACAGAGTTACTTTCGCATTTATAATATTAGTAGGGATACTTTTCCGGGATAAAAAGTACACAGTGTGGTGCCCAGAATATTAAAGACTAAATATAACAAGTTTCATCGTAATCGAATCGGTAGCTTTTGCGTTATGCCTGAACAAACAGACAGACAAATATTTTTTTAATCCATTTTTGGGTTTGGTGTCGGTCTAGTAACACCATTGCCATTGATTTTTTTGATATTTTCAATGTAAAGAATTTTCACTTCTACAGATTTATACATATAATAAATCTGTAAAAATATAGATATTGATAAATTACACCCAAACAGAACAAATGATCATGCTCATCACACAAACATTTCTCCTGGATAGGAATCAAACCCACGACCTCCGGCATAGCAGTCAGGTTCACTAACCACTAGACCAGCAGGCCAGTCAAAATAAACCCTAAATTCAAAAATAGAGTAAGTAAATCGTTTAGTAATCAGAAATCGAGTAACAGTATTATGTTGTACAACAGTAAACAACCAATAAGAGTGCATTAAACGAACGTGAACCAGTAGTTTATTATTGCAATGTTATGTTATGCCCGGTCGAATACAACAGTGAACTTTGCGCTGTCACTCCGCATTTTGTTCGGTCATCGACCAAGGTACGTTGCAATGCATTATTATTTACTCAATACGTACGTTATTACTTTACACTGAGAGGTTTATTTGTAAAACATTACACAACCTTACAGGACTGTATTACTAACATCATAAACAAACACTTTGGTTCTATGACTTAAAAAAATATCATATCAATTGCCCTGAGAAGTAGCCAGTGTTTTACAAATAGTGCTGTATACCTATATACCTAGGATATACATTCGATAGATGCAAGACGCACGGGCCGGTAATTATGAAGATATTTGGGGGACGCCTAAGTAAGGAAGTTTTTACGGAAGTACACTTCAGTAGGTATATTTTTTTTAATTTGCGTTAAATTGTTTTGGGCCGTACATATTTGAATGGGCCGGGACGAACTAGACCAATTTCACTAGAACTGGAAGAAGAAAGTGGGGCTGGAGAAAAAAGAAGAAGTGAGAGATTCATAAGTAAAGGTGCGTACAGACTATATAACATGTTTCAGATAATGTGGACACTGAATGTTATAAAACATGTTATAATAACATGTTATCGATATGTACAACAATGTTATATATGGCGCACTGAAGAACGACAAACGACAATGGTTATATAACATTGTTATATTGCATTGTTATTCTAATGTCTACAGTATTCTTTTATGTTGCAATTTCGGATAACAAAGTAACATAATGTGGACGTGTTATATGCACCATAAGAACACAGAAAAGAAATAAAGAAAGAAAAAAAACTGTTTATTCATGTCACAGGTTGTGCAAAAAAAGTAACATAGGTTGCTCCTCATTGTAAATCGTGTTTCTTTTAAACGTGGCCTCAGAATGCACAAATAAAAATGTGTTAGTTTTAGTCAGTAAAAGCCTGACTCGCCCTTTCGCTGCACCGCTGACCGAGAAATGTAATTTAGTCATTACTAATCTCAAAAAAAAAAAAATATATAATAAAATATAGTCTTTGTGCACAATATGTGATCTATTTTATTCATTTATATTTATTATATTTTATTTAAATTCATTTTCTAACTTTTAGCTAAGCAATTTAAATACAGACATTGTGATTTAATGTTCTGTATCTCAAAAACTATCAATCATAGAAAAATGAGCCTTAGACCAAAAGATAGAGCATGGAAAGTTGTATAAGACTACATTAAAAAGTGGAAAACGACCAACTGTGGCTTAACGGCCTTTTAGTTAGTGGACGGCAGAATGTTACTTTTTCTTTTATTTTATTTATTTGTTTTGTGTATGTCTTAAGTTTTTAGTTGTCTACATGTTTTGTACGTCAAAATAAATACTTTTTTTTCTTGTTGCCTCAGCAAAACATGACCAGAAGGCTAACTCAATAAATATGCTGCCAAAAAAGAAATGTCATGTTACTTACATCTGCATTGTAATGAAAAACATAGCGACTGTATTTTACACCATCATCATCATAAATTTTGTCGGAAGAAATTCAGTGCTGGCCTCCCTTAAGTGTCGCCACAACGAACGATGCTGCACATCGAATTTTGCAATCCCACCAAGGGATCGGTCTACCTTGTAAGAGGTATTCATATTCTATACCAAAAACAATTAAATACTTTCTAAAATTGGTACAGGTTTTGTGTACCACAAACCGTACAAAACAAAAAATAACAGTCCTTTATTTCCCGAAAATTGGTGGCTCTTCCTTATCCCCAAATTGTAACATCACTCTGTCCAATCAATAAACACGAAAATACAAAAAAAGTGTTTTAAAAACATTCGCATTCGTATTATATGATGCAGAAAATACTGGCAAACGCGACTGTAACAGAACAGTTGTAATCTATAATTCTCTGTGTTAACGCGTAACGTCAATGTGCGATTTAAATAAATCCACTAGTTATCGCTGGAGTGTTCTCTCAGACTCATCACGCAAGTAGCAATTGCAATTGCTAAATCGATTAATTCGTAATTGCGTTGTGATTGTGATAACCTTTTAGCGTGCTAAGTATATACTCTCTCTATTTTCTTTGTGAATACACCTAATGAAATTGTTCCAGTTTTTAATCAGTTGATTCTCTAAGTAAACATGATTAAGATTGTCTTTGGCGTTGATTATATTATTTATTTTTGTTTGTTATTTTTAATCAAAGCTACCGCAGAGCTACAGCAATTTTATTGTTTTAACAATAACAAAAGGAACTTTAAAAAAAATATTATGTCGCTGCAAGTGGAATTTAAACATCAGTTAATCACATTAAAGTCCACTGTCTTTTATTCAAGTCTAAGCCTAGACCTCTAACAGCAGGGTACCTATGCTGATACGCTGACATATTCACTCAATTTTCTGTTATTTCCTGAATTGTAAAATAGCCTTGAAATGATGGAAAAAATGTGACATTTTTATTTCGTCAGAAACCATACAAGCATTGCCAACTGTATTAATCCAAAACCTACGCCTTATTGTCGTTGATTCAGCGCATCGTAACCAAGGCAGGTCTACAAGCTCAGCAACCAATACTTATAGTGACGATTGTGAGTCGCAGTCGCCAGTTGCGTAGTAGGGTTCTGGGCGGCGTTTCGTCGACGGGGTTACGCGGCGAACGTGTCAGTTCAGCACCAGTAATGGAATTCTCATGCTCACTCCGCTCACGGTTTGCGGCGCTAGTAATACATACTTTAAATTTGCACCGGTAGGTATAGCCCGCGAGCGCTCCTACAAGAAACTTTTCACAACTTTAAAGGGATCTAAATGGGCCTTATTTTAAACTTTATCTGTATATAAAATGAGCGACGAAAAAGACGTTATGACGCGCGGTTTTTTTGTCTCTGTATTCTTGACGTGAAAAACTTGTGATGAAATATGCTGTGTTAGTATTTAAATATTAAGTAAATAAAATGCTTGCCACCAATTCTCTGTAGGTATTTTTTTTTTTCGTGTTCTGGGTGGAGCAAGTGGAAGTCAGACTTTTACTGGCTAAAACCTAGTTGTGTTCTTTCTGTATTTCTTTGCGGCCCAGAGTCACGAAAAGTCTTTTGAATAATCGCGCAGCTCAATTAAAATGCCTGTCTACAAATATATTTTTATTACAGTTTTTATTAAAAAAAACGTCTCCTGTTCAGAACATTATTTATTGCATCATCATCGTTTCAGCTTTTTTTTGCGATGGGGAAAATCATCGTATGACAAAACCCGCTCTTGGGTGGAGCGGAAGATATATACAGTGTCAGACTCTTACTGACTAAAAACCCCATCCCGTGCCTTCTAGCCTTCATACCGGGGCACGAGCTCCCTTTCGATAGACGTCCACTGTTGGACACAGGCCTCCCGCAAGTGTCACTACAATTGAGTGCATAACTCGACAAAATTATATGGAATAGGTGATTCTTTTTTTTCGTTTGTACGTTTTTCTTTTGCTCCTTGTAAATATTTCGGATGATGATTAAAATTCAAACCGTTCGTATACCTATTAATATATAGGTAACTATAAATTTAAAAAAAACCTTTTTGTGAATACTGATGAAATGGCTTGAATATTATTACGTGAAACTGAAAGCTTTGCTTTGCTTAATTTTGTGACTCGATCACAAAATCACTAAAAAATTTGGCTTTGTTTGTAATGTTAATACCATAACTCTACAAGGTTTTCAGGTTATAGTTTAATCGTCTATCAATACAGCTAACTTTAATAAAATCATTAAAACCGATTCTTACAGGAAAAATGCAAAGCACAGGCATTAAGTCGGTGGCAATATTTCAACTTTTAGCTGGCCTAGCTAATAATAATATAATAATAATATTTCGCAACTATCACACAACGCCGCTGCCGTCTAGTCCCAAGCAAAGCAGAACTTGTGTTATGGTACTAGACAACTGATAAACAGACTTATACATTTGTAAATACATACATATTATAGATTAATTAAACCCAGACACATAACAAATGATTATGCTCATCACACAAAAAGTCCTGGGTAGGAATCGAACCCACGACCTCCGGCATAGCAGTCAGGGTTACTAACCACTAGACCAACAGGCCCGTCTAGCTATAAAATAAAGATTCAATAGAATGACAGGCCACCTTACGTTGGTAACCACAGAACTGCGCGCAATGTAAAGATTATTTTCTTTTCTTATAGGCATAGTTAGACTTTGTATAAAATAGAATAAAATTAGACAAGCAAATATTTGTTCAAAGAATACTTCAGTGTCTGAAGTCTGTTACATTTAAAGTATAAAAAATCTCATTGTTATCGATTTTCTCCGAAACGGCTTCAGTGATTTTTTTTTAGGTGCATACTTGGTAGGTCTGAGAATAGGTGTTATGCTATTTTTGCCTTTTTACCTCCACTTATATGGCAAAGTAACGTTTACCGGTGTAGTTAGTAAATTAATAGTTCTTGCCCGCTAGCATAAATAACCTACATCTACACTAGTATAACAAGGATGTAGCTTTTTGTTTTGTTTTTTAGGAGATAATCTCAGGAAGTGCTAGTCCGATTGCTAAATTTTTTTCACCGATAGAAAACTGCTTTATTCCTGAGTGACGAAAGTTATATTTTATGTGTGTGGGCGAAGCTGCAGGCAAAAGCTAGTTAATACTATATTCTTAAAACACGGAAGAGATGACAACTATTCTTAGTCTGAAGCATGGAGCGTTCGATAATAATTAATAGTTAGATCCTAAATGGGATTGCGAGATGAGCCTTTAAATGATAAATTATGCTTTCACACCTGCGTCTGTAGTTACAGGCACAATGTATACTGATAGGCTCATATTAATGCCATCGAGGCTTTAGCAAGATATCACTGTGCAAGTGGCTAATAATTTCTATATTCAGATATATTTTTCACTCATTGATCTAATATATCAGTAGCACAAGAATTTCATATTTCTTAGCAGAGATATATTTAATACAAGCTTTTGCCCGCGCGGCTTCGCTCCCGCTCTTCCCTACTCTACCCTACTAAACCCTACTCTACCATACTCTACCCTACTCTACCCTACTCTACCCTACTCTACCCTACTCTACCCTACTCTACCCTACTCTACCCTACTCTTCCCTACTCTACCCTACTCTACCCTACTCTACCATACTCTACCCTACTCTACCCTACTCTACCCTACTCTACCCTACTCTACCCTACTCTACCCTACTCTACTCTACTCTACCCTACTCTACCCTACTCTACCCTACTATACCCTAATTTTTTTTCCATAAAAACCTTCTCCTCACAATAACAATCGTTGTTGAGTGATGCGCTTACCAACACATTTTGCGATTCATTTTTATATTATACAAGATACATGACAGGATGACATTTAAAAGAGTGCATTATTGTTTTGATTTAATCAGTCAAAAATCAATCTTGACTGACGTTTTGGTTAAGGTGATTAGAAATATCATCATCATCATCGTTTCAGCCGAAAGACGTCCACTATTGGACATAGGCTTCCCCAAGCGTCGCCACAACCAGTCCTATGCGTCACGCATCCATCGGATTCCCGCAACCCTATTGCCTATGGCCACTAATGTTTGGCGTTTCTTCGAGCTATCGGTAACCTTGGTTCTCCTGCGGATATCATCATTTCTGATGACTGTGATCACACAAGGAAACTCCGAGCACAACCCTTCCATTCTTTCATTTGAAATATAAAAAATAATACAGTTAGGTAACGAACTAAATAAAAAAATATGGATAGTTTTCTTATTTAGAAAATTTGAGATTTTTTGGATAAAATAAATAAATAAATGTGTTTGATCTTTTTAGAGGTTTTTTTTTGTTTTCCAAGCTTGGAAACCTTTAAATCAAGAGGTTTTTTTTTTAACGGTTCCCTATCCATTTGCATAAAATTTTAAGACCTAATATAACTTGGCATACTTTTGTTTGTCCTAATTATATTTTCGCATAATATTATTTCCGCATAACAGCTTACGCATATTTTTTCTAATCATAATAATGATTAAGCATAACATTCTAAAGCATAATTTTAATAAGCATAATATTCTAAAGCATAAATTTACCAAGCATAACATTCTAAAGCATAACTTTAGGATATACCAATTTATTTCGACGGTTGGAAAAAAACATATCTCCTGAAGCATAAAAAACATATCTCCTGATACATAACATATTTGTTTTGAACAATTTTGTAGGCTTTGTTCACAGTAAAAATCATGCAAAAAAGCATACAACAGGCATGCAAACAAGCAAGCATGCAGCATGCAAGCAAGCATGCAGTATACAAGCAAGCATGCAGCATCCATGCAAGCTTGCAGCATGTAAGCAAGCATGCAAGCAAGCATGTAGCATTCAAGCAAGCATGCAACATGCAGCTTGTATGCAGCATGCAAACAAGCATACAGCTTTCAAGCGAGCATGCAACATGCAGTAGGCATGGTTTTTGTCACAGCTCCGGCGCTGCAGGTCAATAATATTGTTAGTAAAGTTAGTGACAGAACCGAATCGCTGCAAAACCGACTCCGCGTAGTCTTGTCTGCCCTACCCCTAGAATGTAATTTAAAATCACAAAGGCGCGTAGGGGCGAGGCAGCCCGTGGGCTGAGGAGCAAGCTTCGAAGCTGCGATGGTGAGCGAAAGCCGTCTTCGACGATTAGCACGCGTGGGGCTGCCAAAATTACCAAAAAATATAATTATATTCATGAATCATATTGAGCTGAAGCAATAGGAGATAAAAACTAATTATAATATTGCAAAAAGTGAGTAGGTCACACTAGTTGTGAGTAACTAACATGACTGTATAACATTAATTAGTAGGTATTTACCTAATACTTTCCGAGTTGATATTTTAAATTTTAGTCGGGTGGATTGTTGACTTAATAAGCTGCTGACATTCTGAAGTGTTGAGATTTTGAATCGTTAGTCGTACGGTGTTGATGTTTTTACTGCTGATATTATAACTGTTGATCTTAAGTATCAAACCCCTTTCAAGTGGATGTACCCACTACTTTCAATTCCAGATCGCTGTTTGCTATCTGTTCGCTTATAAGAGCACAAGAAACAGCTAGCCTAACACCAAAACTGATGACAATTTAATTACCTTCAAAAACATTCTGAAAAAGCCATGATCTGTACAAACTAGACCACAGCTGCCTCTATGTAAACCAAAAACAGCTTTCCAAAATATCGTATTAATTACTTAAAGACGTTTCAAATAGAAGTGGAATTTTAAAATGTAACAACATTTTCTGCAGCAGCTGGAATGTTTGCGGCTGATTGGATTTGTTTCGTTTTCCATTCAGCTCCTGAGTTCCAATGGCCGGCGAATACTCGTTTTCAGTAAAACACCACGGTTAACCATTGACTGCGGGCGTTTCACAATATGCAGCTCTTTTTATACCCTTCCGTTTATTTGTTTGTTTTAAGCACTCATTTATTTAGAGGCGAACTGGATTCCCACGGTTCTTTTTCGCATAGCAATTAATTTTTATCTTTTCTCAATTTGCGTGAATAATTTGTTGGTAAATGAACGGTGGGGGTTGATTATGTTTAGTAATTTATTGCCAGGGGGTACTTAATGTTCGGTTGTTGAACTGGCTAACTAATTCCTGGCAAATATAAAGTGATGATATATAGGTACCCTGCTTAATTACCGAGCCTTTGGCACAACAGGGGAGAGTCGTAAAAATTTGTTCGTTGTTAGTTGTAGCGTAATCCACTTTTAGCAATATCATTATTTTTTTGTGAATGCAGGTAATGGTTTTATTTCGAACACTAAGTTTACGTGTAGGTACATAAATAATTCAAGTTGGTGATTTATGTAAACTAAGATTTAAAAAAAGAAGTAAAACGTTGTTAGTGTGTTGTGTTCTTTAGTGAAGAGTGAATAGATTATCATTAGGAAATCAGAAGTGGCCGATTCGTAGCGCCTAGCCAGGCGCATTGTTTTGTGTAATTTACTTCTTCACAACTGCTCTAAGAACCCAAGCAGCCTAATCTCAGCAGTGGGAACATTATATGGCTGATTATGCTATGAATATATTATGTATTGCCAAGCGTGTTCCGTCGTCGACTATGTCATCGCTTACCATCAGGGCCTCAAGCCTGCAATTACAATAGTGTCAGAATAGTCTATCATTCATATTCATATTCATTTATTTGCATACCATAATGTGATCAAAGATGTAACAATAGGCTTAAAGCTAAGGTACATTTATGGACCCTGTAAGGGCACAGCAACATGATAAAATAAAATTTATAATTATGTAACGAAATAGTATCTAATCTAAAATTGGTAAAAATAAACATTAAAAACAAAATGAATGATATCAAATAATACATAAAAAATTAATCAAAATATCAAAATCAAACTAAAAGTTTAAAATAAAGCAATCAAAATCAAGCATTAGTCAAATAAAATAATCAAAATCAAAATAATAAACAATGTCAAAGTTATAATTAAATTAAAGATAATAATCGAATAAATTCAAATTTTACAAAGTAATAAATAATGTCAAAGTTATAATCATATTAAAAATAATAATCAAATAAATTCAAATTTTACAAAATAATAAACGATGTCAGATTGTTAATAAAATTAAAATAGGTAAATATAGAATTAATCTCAATTTAAATAGTTAGAATTTATTGCACTTCCAGTTTATCATTTATATATTCATTTATGTTATAAGTAGCCTTTGTTTAATTTGCATTGTTTTCATAATGATTGATTTTGACAAGTTTTGGTAATCTGCTAATAAAGTGGCGTCATTATGAGTTTCCAATGGTCAACCACTGACAATCCATTGAAAAAAATGGCATAGAATTGTAATCTCGTACAAAATAACAAATCAATATCTGACGTATGTAGCAATCTGTTAAAATTTTTTGATCATTGAACTACAATTAGAACGTCATTGTGCAGTTATTGTTTTTAATAACCTCCATATAGTCATTTTCCTGTCCTCGATATTGCCACAACTGATAAGAGAGGTCTCCGCCGCCGATCGCCCCCACGAGGGCACGGCGATGCTCCGCCCAGGCAGGGCACACCTCGACAGTGTGCTCCACTGTGACCTCCGGGCGTTGCGCACCCGGGCGTCTCTTCCGACTTAATCTGAAACAGGTACCTCCCGAGCGTGCCATGTCAGGTGAGGACCTGCGGCATGCGGTAGGTAAGGACGCCATGAGGTCTTTCCAGCCACGCCTCAAAGAGGGGACTTACCGCCATAATCGTGGCGTGACCAGTTATATAATAGCTGCTAACCAGCACAATGTGTTAAGGCTAAATGAAAATATATCTGAAAAAAATAATCTAAATCAACATTAATATTAAAAAGAGGTAAAGTTGTTTTTTTTTTTAATTTTTTGCTTGTAGAAGGTAATCTCTGAAAGTACTGGCCCGATTGCTAAAATTTTTTCACCGTTAGCCATAGCGCGGACTGGTGACTTGACAAAAAAGTCACCGTGCTTATGAACCCAACAATCAACATGTAGTGCGCGCACTTGAAGACGTGACAGTTACAAAAAAAAGGGTAGAAAAAATATTGTCACCGTGACATATGTCACTAGTGCGCGCTATATCTTAGAAATCTGCTTTATTCCTGAGTGACATGGATACTCGTATTTTATATATGCGGTGAAGCTGTGGGCAAAAGCTAGTTAAAAATTAAACCATACTAAACCCATATAAGTATCTTATATATAACCAACACATAGAAGTAAATAATTTAATTACACATCTGTGTCCGTCCAAAAAAATTGTGTCTAAGCATTTCAATTAAATCTTGAAAGGTTTCTTCAGGAATGCTTCTCGTTTAGACAAAGGAGTTACAAAACCGTTTCAGGTAATTAATCCCTGTGGAATTCTTTCAGTAGCAACCAGTCAAGGAAAATAATCACAATCCACTACTTACTTTGACAAAAGATTAAACATTTCTGTTTCGTGAAGGAATCGCGTAATATTAATTACTTGCCTTTGTTTTCTATTATTTATTTAATTCGTAAGTTTTTGTGAAATGTTTTCTGGTTATTTTTTTTATTGGTAAATATATCTTGGTATATATAAGGGAATCCGATGGATGAGTGACGCAAAGGACCGGTCGTTGTGGCGACGCTTGTTGGAGGCCTATGTCCAGCAGTGGTCGTCTTTTGGCTGATATGATGATGATGATATAATAGATCTTTACCTTTACCTTTAAACGAATTTTTTTCATGTATTTTTTATTTGTATTAATCGAAGTAATCACCCGTGCAGTCAATGCATCTTTGCCAACGCAGTGGCAGTTTATTGATGCCCTTCTTAAAGAAATCAGCTGGACAGGAGGCAACAAATTCTTCAAAGGCATTTTGTACTGCCTCTCGGGTATTGAATTTTCTTCCCGAAGAAGAAGTTATCCAAATTCTGGAAAAAGTAATAGTCTGTAGGCGCAAGATCTGGTGAGTAGGGCGGATGACGGAGAGCTTCCAACCCCAGTTCTTGCAACTTGGAGACCGTCTGCTGTGCAGTATGAGGTCGCGCGTAGTCGTGCAGGAGCAGCGGAGACGAGCGATTGACTGGTTGGAGATGTGCCAGCTTCTCCATCATTGTGTTCAGTTCTTCACAGTACACATCTGCAGTAATGCTTACCCCGTTTGGTAAGAAGCTGTGATGAATCACACCGGCGCTAGACCACCAAACAGTGACCATCACTTTTTTAGGGGTAAGTTTTCGTTTAGGGCATTGTTTAGGTGCTGCACCAGGATCCAACCAACTTGCTGAGCGCTTGCGGTAATCAAACAGAATCCATTTTTCATCGCAGGTAACAATGCGGTTCAAAATTCCTTCATTTGTGTGTCTGTTGAGCAGTGCATGGCACGTCTCTACGCGTACTTTGCGCTGGCGATCATTGAGTTCGTGGGGCACTCATTTGTCAAGCTTTTTTACCTTGCCAATTTGACGCAAATGGACCAATATTGTTTTGACGCTAACGTCTAAAGCTGCTGCTAATTCAGCCGTAGATTTTGTATCATCAGTTTCCACAATCGCCTTTAATTCGTCATTGTCGACCAAAGTCTTCGGACGACCGCGAGGTTCATTTTTCAGGTCGAAATTTCCAGAACGGAAGCGACCAAACCAATAACAGGTGGTGGAACAACCAACGGGTTTGTAGTGTTAGCTCCGTAAACGTCGTTGATGTTGCGTGCCGCTTGTACCGCGTTGCTGCCACGACGGTACTCATATTCCATAATTACTCGAATTTTTAACGTATCCACGATGACGAAAAAGATTGAAATGCGATGAAAATTTAACACTAATCAATGAACAAATGACTACTTTTGGAAAAAAAAATCCATGTTTCAAAATAAAATTAATTTGCAATAAGAATTCTTAGCGAAACAAAAATTATTTTGATTTGAAATGGCCAGTACTGCAGAACGGCAATTTCATAGGTAAAGACCTAATATAAGGTCTCTTCTCTAGGAGAGGGACTGGACTGAAGTCGACCACGCTGGCCCAGTACGCTCATAAGATTTATCAGTGGCAAAACTGGCAGTATGTAATTAATACTACCATAATTCTCGCTGTAGATTTTTCTTTCCTCGTAACTGTCCACTATCAAACACTTTAATCTCAAAAAAACAATTACACATACAAGCTACCCACACACACCCACGTATATAACGTTTACCAACGTTTAATTTTTCTTCACTTTTAAAACCTCACTTATTTATACAAAATTATGGCAATAATAGATTAACAAGAGCGAGGGCCCAGGTAGCTTCATTGGAGTACCAGAGCTCAACAAAACTACTATTTAAAATATATAAAATACTAGCTTTTAGTCGCGGCTTCGCCAGCATTTATTAATATACTTTAATTTAATAATAATATTTGTACTTGTCTTCCCTCTTTCTCCCCTTTTTCTCACATAAAAAAAAATATTAGCTTATGTCCGTCTCCAGGGTCCCAACTATCTCTGTACCAAAATTCATCAAAATCGGTTTTCCGTTTAGGCGTGAAGACGTTACAAACAAACAAACAAACAGTCCACTTTCGTTTTTATAATATTAGTAAGGATTCTTTTGTGTAATGGTCTGTGTGGATGTAATTATAAAAAATATATTATCATGTATGTATTTATTTAAGGGCCCTAGGCTCTTGGACCATTGGATGACATACGAGAGACCGGAGCCAACTCACAGAGGACCCTTAGATAATTTTCGGGGAACGTGATACCAACCGACGATTACTCCTGTGACAACCCCCGGTTAATGAGAAACTATATGAGCATTATATTATTATTTACCGCATACCGAAAGACGCAGCGTTAGAAGGCCTCCCAAAAGGAGAACAAATGGCCTGGTCAAGGTCGCGGGAATATGATGCATGCCTTTGTCCAACAGTGGACGTCTTTTGGCTAAAAATTGTGATGGTGACAATTATTTACACATTATTCGGGAACAAATTGTTTTTTTTTTTAAACAGAATATAAGAAAAAAACGTATCGTTGAACAAGGACAGGACGATGATGATGATGATGTATTACATAAAGTCCAATTAGAAAAATCAAGCTATATGTCGGAAGTAGTAAAAAGTTCAGAGAGCGGACGATACCTCACCTGTGCAAATTTAAACAGACAAGCGCGATAGCGTTCCGGCCGAGCACGAGAATTCCATTTACCTGACCGAAATGTCTAGGTCTTAACCTTTAAACACTGAAGCCACAAAACAAAGGCTATATCTAGCACAGTCTTAGTAAGAAAACAGCTTTATGGATCCACCAGCTCCTACTAGTGGTTTTCTACACGTGAAAGTAAAAAAAAATACCAAGGGCACAAACTCCCGGTATAAAAAGTATCCTATGTGCTATTTCATGTCACGATCTACCTGTTTTATCGAAATCTGTTAAGCCACACGAGCGTGAAGAAGAAACAACGTACAAACAGACTGTTGCTTTTAGAATGATAATGTTATCAAAGGAATTTGTTTATGTATTAGGACTTCATGCAACTCAAAGCTACAAAGGAGAACTTAATGCCTTAGGCATTCTCTATCAGTCAATCAAGGGTAGTGAAGAGAAAACCTTAATTCTCCCATTCTATTCGAGAAGTCAGAAGCAGTAGGGTAAAAAAAATACAATCTGCCTAGCCTTAGTCTCCAATATTTTGGGGTGGGCTTCTAGTCTAACGAGATGCGACTGAATACCTACCTATGTCTTTTTACATGGAGCGACTACCTATCAGACAACCCAGTGACTTGACAACGCAGATCTCTTCAATAATTTACTCAATAAACTTGGCCGCCTTCTGAATAACTGCAGTCAATTTGTTTTCAACGTCCGTAAGTATGATCATGTATCCGGATACATGATCATCAATTACTTTTAAAATGGTTACTTATTTGTCAGCGTGGAGTGCCAAGGGCTTTGACTACCCTATTTTAATTTTTGGATACGCCTTATTCTCTTTCTTATCTGATCTGACTTCTCAAATTCAATTCCTTTGCTTTGGCCAAATTAAAAATATCTGATCTACCAATAATTGTTTACTATGATGGTGACATCACTCTGGGTTTATTCACTCCTCCTTCTCTGTCCAGGCGAGTTGGACATTGGGATGGCATCCAGTCGGTTCTTCTTTAAGCTAAAAGCACGTGAACACATTTACAAGAAGTTGATAGAATCAAAAGAGCGTCGATTTGTTGTATTCGTTCATCCTGGAAGCCGACCCCAAGCTAATTGGAATCATGGCGGTAAGTCCCCTCTTTGAGGCGTGGCTGGAAAGACCTCACGGCGTCCTTACCTACCGCATGAAGCAGGTCCTCACCGGACATGGCACGTTCGGGAGGTACCTGTTTCAGATAAAGTCGGAAGAGACGCCCGGGTGTCGCCACTGTGCGCAACGCCCGGAGGACACGGTGAAGCACACCGTCGAGGTGTGCCCTGCCTGGGCGGAGCATCGCCGTGCCCTCGTGGGGCGGAGACCTCTCGCGCCGGGCCCTGGTCGAGGCCATGGTCCGGAGCGAGGAGGAATGGCAGGCGGTCGCCTCCTGCGGTCCCTCCTTCTGCGAAGCAGTAATGCTTGTAAAGGAGGAGGTCGACCGCATCAGTCTACGGCGCCCTCGCCGCCGTCGCCTGGATTCCGATCCCGATTTCCGACCACCGTAGACGCGGGCTCGCGGACGGCAAGCCATGGGTTGCCCGCTGTCTGGTATTTCGCTGTCTGATCGTCCGGTAATGGACCGAGTCCAAGACGTCGATGGCGCGGACTGTTCCCGCGCGCCTCAAGGAGTTGTCAGCAGCAGGAGGGGCCCAGCTGGGTCGAAGCCTACTGGGGACAGGGTTGTCCGAAAGGGAGCTCGTGCCCCGGTATGAAAGCTAGAGGGAACGGGATGGGGTTTTTAGGCAGTAAAAGTCTGACATTATCTCCCGCTCCACCCAAGACCGGGTTTTGTCATAAGATGATTTTCCCCATCGCAAAAAATAAATAAATAAAAGCTAATTGGAAAAAGACAAGAGAGATGATGATGATTACAAAGACTTGCATTCAGATTATAGTAACACACATATCCATAGAAGTGTTCTGCAAATCAGAAAACATCAAAAGATGAACCTTAAAAACATTATCCAAAAGAGTATAGAATGGAACAACAACACATTCGGTAGGTACCTAACTACCCATCCATTCGGCTATAACTCCCAAGTATTTTTACGTCAGCACTAACATCGAGCAATACCAACTGTTTTCACGTCGCTACTCAGTAGATACCTTTTAAACCAGAAAATGGATGGTACAGAGAAGTTATAAAAAGAAATACGACATTCCTCCGTCTCTGTTTATTACTGTACATTAGTTATACAGCTTCCGTAGTGTCGTCTCGGCATGAAATGGAACTAATGAGATTTTGATGTTTTTTTGACTATGCTTTTATTTTTCTTGGGCACGTTAAGATGTTGTTCGAGGCCACGTGAGGACACTAGTTGCGAATTTAACTTGGAGATAGTATACTTTGTTTGAGTATGATTGATAGTTTTTCTTGCTTTGATGACATTTAAGTGAAAATTAAACGTTTTTACGCGGAACATTGGTCTGATTTTATTTGAAAAGAAGAAGAAATTAATACTGTAGTTGATTCGATTGTTGCGGTGACATATGAGGGAAGCCTATGTGTAACAGTGGACGTCTTTCGACTGAAATAATGATGATGACGATCTACTTAGTTGAGTGTTAAATATACTTGAACTAAATTAAATTATATTCCATCAGTTGCTGGCAGCGGCTTTGCTCTCGTGATAATAGAGAATTTTCCCAAGGAAACATACTCTCAGGATGAAAAGTATCCTATGTGCTATTTTAGGTTATGGTCCAGCAAAGAGCTAAGTTTCATTGAAATTCATTTAACCATTCGAGCGTGAAGAAGTAACAGTCGTACGGCTAAACTTTCGCCTTTATAGGATGTGAGGTGTAGTAGTACTACCTTTAGTATAAGGTCTATGGCCCTATCCATATGAATGTATCTTCATATTGACACACTTATACTTTTTTAGTCAGAAATAAAAAGGTAATCGCTTGAGAACAGTTTTTTCAATAACACTACATCCCGCGTGACGCGAGCGTGACGCCAAAGCAAAGTAAATAAATTGAACTACGTTTGTAATAAATTGGCCAGAAAATATTTGTGATAATGGAACTATCGGTTATTTTTCGGTAGGAAAATCATCTAATGACTTCCTGCACTTTTGGACGGAGTGGGAGATAGTGTCAGGCTTTTACTGATTAAAAACCCACTCCAGTTCCTTCGTTGCCTTTCGTACCGGGGGCCGAGCTACCTTTCGGAGCTAGCCTTGGCCCCAGTGGGCCAAGGCTCCGATATAATTGCTAAAAAATAATTGAAATAATTATTAAACGTATCATATTTTTTTTTTTATTATTGATAGATTTGAATGCAATAATCTATATATATAAAAATCAATGCCACTTTTCGTTGTTATTTTATAACTCAAGAACGGGCTCACCTATCCCAACCAAATTTTTAGGCTTTGTTAGGACTATTTAGTAAATGGTTTATGTGAAGTTTGGTAGGGTATAGTAGATTAGAGTAGGGTAGAGTAGTGTAGAGTAGAGTAGTGTTAAGAGTAGTGTAGGGTAGAGTAGGGTAGAGTAGGGTAGAGTAGGGTAGAGTAGGGTAGAGTAGGGTAGAGTAGGGTAGAGTAGGGTAGAGTAGGGTAGAGTAGGGTAGAGTAGGGTAGAGTAGGGTAGAGTAGGGTAGAGTAGGGTAGAGTAGAGTAGAGTAGGGTAGAGTAGGGTAGAGTAGGGTAGAGTAGGGTAGAGTAGGGTAGAGTAGGGTAGAGTAGGGTAGAGTAGGGTAGAGTAGGGTAGAGTAGGGTAGAGTAGGGTAGAGTAGGGTAGAGTAGGGTAGAGTAGGGTAGAGTAGGGTAGAGTAGGGTAGAGTAGGATAGAGTAGGGTATAGTAGATTAGAGTAGGGTAGAGTAGTGTAGAGTAGAGTAGTGTTAAGAGTAGAGTAGGGTAGAGTAGGGTAGAGTAGGGTAGAGTAGGGTAGAGTAGGGTAGAGTAGGGTAGAGTAGGGTAGAGTAGGGTAGAGTAGGGTAGAGTAGGGTAGAGTAGGGTAGAGTAGGGTAGAGTAGGGTAGAGTAGGGTAGAGTAGGGTAGAGTAGGGTAGAGTAGGGTAGAGTAGGGTAGAGTAGGGTAGAGTAGGGTAGAGTAGGGTAGAGTAGGATAGAGTAGGGTATAGTAGGGTAGAGTAGGGTATATTAGGGTAGAGTAAGGTAGAATAGAAAGAAAGAAAGAAAGAAGAAAGAAGTGAAGTAGGGAAGAGCGGGAGCGAAGCCGTGCGGGCAAAAGCTAGACTAAATATAAAATAATAATTGAAATAATTATTAAACGTATCATATTTTTTTTTATTATTGATAGGTTTGCGCTTGACCGCTATCTCACTCACCTGATGGAAAGCGACGATGCGTTCGACGATGTAACGCGCTTACCTAGAAGAAACCTATTCACTCTCGACTTAAAGATTCCCGGGTTTTTTAAATTTTTTTTTTCTCTATCACTCCTGAGGTGAGGTGTAGTAGTTACTACCTATAGTATAATATAAGGTCTATGATCCTATCCATATGAATGTATCTTCTAATTAATATATCAATACACTTATACTTTTTAGTCAGTAATTAAAGGAAATCGCTTGAGAACAGTTGTTTCCCCCCAGATGTATTGTGTGTGATATAGTGTGATCTCACTCATTGATAAAGTAGCACTATTTTTACAATCGATTTAGTGGCATATAATTTTATTTACTACAAACAAAATTGCATCTCTAAAAATCTTCTCTTTATAAAACTAGTTTAGATCAGAACACAGAGAAAAAGTAAAGCCATTACAAATCAAGCCCGTACATTTCATATCCAGATTATCATCTGTCATTCACCCCACTTATATCAGCATATGCCCATGGATATACAAATTATTGATATCTATACTTATAATAAATCTGTAGAGAGGTTTTTTTTTTGTCGACGGGGAAAATCATCTCTGACGAAACCCGCTCTTGGGTGGAGCGGGAGACAATCTGTAGAGAGGTAAATTCTGTACATGAAATATATTTCCAAAATAACTATCAGGGGGTGATTAGTGATCGATACTGATGCCAAAAATGCAAACAGTAAAATTTTTGTCTGTCTGTCTGTCTGTATGTTCTTTATAGAAACAAAAACTACTCGATGGATTTTAACGAAACTTAGTACAATCATTTTTCATACTCTTGGGCAGGCTATAGGATATTTTTAATCACGCTACTATCAATAGGAGCAGAGCATTGAAGGGAAATGTTGGGGAAACGCGAGAAATTACTCCATTTTTTAAGCTTCCGTCGCGTTTGCAGCCTTAATGGTTAAAGCTACACAGAAATCATGTATCACGGAAATGTTCTCCTTAAAATTATATAAAAAATATCCCACGACAGCATATGTCTATCTTTTATGGTTGACTCACAATAACACGTGTAACTCCCGATAGCTTAGTAGTTCGGAGCTTTCTGTTTATTTTTGTGTACTCTTACGTTTATAACACTCTCATTCATCCCTATTTAAAAAAAGTTAACATTATTATCTATTCAATAAAAAAAAATCATAGAAATCGGTATAGAAACACCAAAGTTATACATGAAATACGGTAATAAGCCATCGCGCGTGAATACTGAATCATGCTATAAGGATTATTTTTGTGTAACGGTCGCCGCGCTCGACGCGGCTCGCGGCGGCAATATTTGGCTGTTGATGCGAATAGACATTCAGAGTGTTCGACCTTATTGACAGACAATAATTGATTTTAACAAACCGTGCTTATCAGCGCGACTTTTATTCTACGTTTAATAATTTATTTTTAGATTTCTTTGGTTGTTATTTTATAAAATAAGTACCTATTAGTTATTTTGGTAGTGTTTAAATATTTCTTAGTATTAGCTTAATTATAAATTAAACTTTTTTTTTAATTCATTTCGCTGCAGTTTTAAATAGGTATCAAATAGGTTATTAATCCCGTGGTTTAGGATAATAATCCCTACTGTTATGAGAGGAAAAATTAAAATTTTCTGAATCTACCCCTTGAGTTAATGCATGCTGAATGTGAAGTACCTGGTTGAGTATACAGTCCTGAGCACTGATGACCTTGGATGAGTTCTCCGTTACCACAAGTTGGAGGCCAGCCTGGTTAGATTCTCTCTGAAAAGTACTTTTGTTGTTTCTAAGAGAGTCTACTTTGTCTACTACTTCATTTGTAGCAAGAATATGTTTGTTTATTTGTTTCTTTGAACATACATATTTGTTATAAATTGATTTTAGAGAGTTATCAAGAGCCTGAATTTCAGACTGTAAGCGCTGAGAGTTTTTTTTTTTTCGGTGGGCAAATATCATCTTATGACAACCCCCGCTCTTGGGTGGAGTGGGAGATAGTGTCAGAGTCTTACTGACTAAAAACCCCACCCCGTTCCTTCTAGCATTCATACCGGGGCTCGTGTTCCTTTCGGATAACCCTGGCCCGAGTAGGCTTTGACCCATCTTGGCCCCTCCTGTTGCTGACAACTCCTTGAGGCGCGCGGGAACAGTGCGCGCCGTCGACGTCTTGGACTCGGTCCGGACAGTTACCGGACGGTCGGACAGCGAGCTACCCATGGCTTGCCGTCCGCGGAAAATTGTTTTTGTTGCCTCTTGTGGTTTTTAAATTTTCTAATGATTTTATTTAGTCTTGCATATCTTTAATTTTATTTTGACTAAGTTTGTAATGAATTTTGTCTTTTAATAAGGAATCTTCTGTAAGATAAATTGTTACCAAGGAATGAGGGTTACATTTTGAATTTAGTAATTCATCATACAAATGGTTTATCTTCTCAGTCTGAGTACATTTGTTTTCCTTCTGCAATTTAAAAATAAATTAATATATCCTAAACGAGAATAAAGTACTATTCACGTTTTATTTTTTTTTTACTAATTCGCTACACAGGGTTATTTGTAAAACACTAACACCCTTGCAGGACTATATTATTAACATCATAAACAACAACTTTTGTTCTATGGCTTTTTACAAAACATAATAAGTTTACCAAAAACAAACTTTCAAGATTTCGTTGTTTTATCTAACACATTCCAAATCTGTATTTTGCTGTACCTACCTACGCCTCCTGCACACTGTTTTCTTAGTAATAGTAAGCAAACTTCTGAAACATTGTCACCAGACCTACCTAGCAAGCATTCACGCCATTTTCGTGTACTAATCACACTAGAAAATTGATACGCCAGCAAGACTTCTTAAGGTGGTGCATCACGACTCACATTTTCACTGTTTTTCATACAACCGCTCATAACAGATTATGACGATAATACACACTTTTCATTAGATATTTTGGAAACACAGTATCTTGTGGATATTATCTAGGTTTCTAAAGAAACCAATTTCTAAATTTGTGTAAAACGAATCCAGTAAAAACCTCTGAAAATGTCCTATTTTGTATGAACTTTGACACTTCATAATTTGCCTAAAAATTAAAAAGTCAAAAAAGTAATCCTCTTGAGACCTTGCAAATTTTATTAAAATTCTAAATGATGACAACTTTTTCTAAAAACTTTTAAGGTAAAAAAAACAGCTATTTTCTGGAGCAAGTTTTGTGAAATTTTCGAGTAAATCCCGGAATTACCGAATACTAACAGAGTTTCCAGGTGTTATCTCTCTTTTTTTGCGTTTAACAAGCTTTTAAACCATTTTCGATGTTTACGTTAAACGAGTGGAGAAGGACCCTCTTAACATTTAGAACGTTCAATTTAAATATTTATAGATTTGTATGAAAATCTGATGAACATTTTTAAAAGTATGATTTATTTTTAAAAGTTATAGAACAAAAGTTGTTGTTAATAATGTTAGTAACATAGTCCTGAGAGGATGCCAGTGTTTTACAAAAAACCCTGTATAAAAGGAAAAACTCACTGACATATCAACGCACAGCCAAAACTACAGAGACTAGGAAAGTATAATTTTATACAAGGTTTCCTCTTGTGACGTAGGCAAGCCTTAAGAGAGGAATTTCCTAATTTTTTTTATCGAGAGAGTAAAACAGGGTCCAAAGATTGTATAGAGAAATCTACTTTGATGCGGGCGAAATCGCTGGCAGAAGCTAGTCTATGTATAATACCGTTACCATATGTATTTGCTAGCCACCTTAGATACATATCTACGGGCATATGTTGAATCATTGATAGCACTATCTAACGCTTAGCGTTCATACAGATCACTGACTTGGAAAGTGTTCAATCACCAAACTACTGAAAGCTTCACAGGTAGTCATAGCATGTAGGTAAGTAAACAAGCTTTTAATGAAAATCATTTTTATAGCAAGCTTTTGTAGCTCGGTATACCTATATAATTAATACTCGTCAAGACGAATCAAACAACCCCATCGAGCCCAAACTCGATGGGGTTGTGTCATTTAACTACCAAGTTTGTAAAGCCACCTTTCAGTTCCATCATCAAATCAATTAACTTTGCATTGTTATGTGATTAACACATGCATTCAAAATTTCAGCTCAATCGATAACCAAAAAGTTGGTCAAATTTTATTTGCAAAATTTAATTATATTTATAACTAGCTTTTGCCCGCGGCTTCACCCGCGTATATAATCCCAGGATAAAAAGTATCCTATGTGTTATTCTGGGATATGGTCTACTCGTGTACCAAGTTTCATCGGTTTCCGTTCAGTAGTTTTTGCGTGAAAGAGTAACAAACATCCATACATCCATCCATACATACAAACTTTCGCATTTATAATATTAGTAGGATTATATTTGCTGATATACAAACATCGGGACAGGTGAAAGTAAATTAAAGCTTGTAATAAAGCAACAAATTCAACTTGCTTTATTTCAGTCATATCAGTTTTCAATTAGTTCTTCTTATTGACTAATAAATAAAACGAACAAAATTAAAAAACTTTGACCAGTTATAATTCTGAAACAATTGGTTCACATTGAATGAAATTTTAAATATACCGTATTGACGCGATGCCTGCTTGGTTACTGAAAAATCAGGTTTCTAGTGTTACACAACGAATTTATAGGAAGTCGAAAATGGCCTGAACTTTTTCAAGAAAAGGATGATACGGCCGTGCTACTTTTTACTGCCCCTTAATTATGTGTGATACTGAGTTTTCGTGGATTAGTCTCATAAAGTACTTGCTAAATTAATATCATTACTAATGATCTGTATTAACTAATGTTATAAAGAGGCAAAGTTGACCTGAAGAAAGCGATCATACACAGTCCACGTCACCTAGAGGTAAAGTTAATAAAAATCGACTTTGTATAATTTTTAGAAATATATTATTTATATTTTCTGAAAAAGAAAATACCTTATCGTACACAAAGATGTACTGCTGCATCGTAATGAGATTACAAACATTTAAACTCACACACAATACAGAACTCTATAGACCACGAAAATATTTATTTATTTATTTATTTATTTATTTATTTATTTATTTATTTATTTATTTATTTATTTATTTATTTATTTATTTATTTATTTATTTATTTATTTATTTATTTATTTATTTATTTATTTATTTATTTATTTATTTATTTATTTATTTATTTATTTATTTATTTATTTATTTATTTATTTATTTATTTATTTATTTATTTATTTATTTATTATTACAGGTACCTACTCTCTGCACTAACAGTCGAGACCAATACGTGCAGAGAGTAATTATTCATTACCATACAGCATAAAGATAAAATAAATCACATAAGTAATCAATAACATCATTATCATTCAAAATTATCATTATCATTAAAAAAAACATTATCATTAAAATTTTCAAAATCATTAAAATTGTCAATATCATTAAAATTGTCAGTATTATTACAATTGTCAATATAATTAAAATTAGCATTATCATTTTATTGGTTCAGGTCCGCAAATCAACATTTAAAAATCAATATTAGAAATTATAAAACACTCAACAAAAAATAATCATAAATAACATCAACCCCCAAAGCATTCTCTGCACCTTTTTAAAAACAATCGCACACTGGAGTGGAACATGTCTACATCAGGATGCTGAGCAGTCAGTGTGTTGAGTAATGTCATTGCCTGATGTGTTGCCGCATATTGCGCGACCCTGGGAGTCGCTAGCAGAGGGCGCGAGCGCAGTCGCGTGTATTGAGGCGGCGCGGATAGACCGCAGCGCGACAGAGCCGCAGGGTTGTCAATTTTACCATTAAATAATAAAAAGTAATGCACAAGGAGCGCACATTTACGTCTCAGCTCGAGGGTATCAATACCCACCATTCCTGTGACGAACAGAGAGGGATACAAGTAGGGATAATACCCGTACATTTTCATGTACAGGTACCGACAGAACTTACGCTGTACTCGCTCTAATAACATATTGTACTTTGTTTCGTGTGGATCCCATACAATCGAATTAAACTCCAGCCTACAACGAACAAACGCGAAATAGATTGCAACAATTGCATGTTTGCTAGTGAACCGAGCCGTCGATATTATTTCGTCCATGAGGGAATCGAACTCGCGACATGCAGCGCTGCAGACAATCGCTAATACCCTGCACCAACCGTGCCAAAAAATGCTAGTTATGCTACTTGGTGATAAAAAATAACTATTAAATTTTTTTTCAAACTTCACAAACTTCACTTTGTGTACGTTCATATGGGTAGTAGGTACTTTTTATGTAAGACAGAAGTACCACGTCAGGTAATTAATTTCCAACTAGCATATAATATAGCAATTTATATTCTGTTGCACACTATGTATTTTGTTTTACGCTCGTCCAACATCGCTCTCAGTGCAAAAACTTTATAAATTATCTAGAACTTTCAATGAAATTATTAAAATCCTGCACTGTACAGGTGCTTAAAATACGATAGTTTAAAACCTACGTGTCAGGGTCCTGAAATAATATGGTTTTTAATCAAAAAGTTTTTTTTTTTCTGTTCGTTTTTAATTTTTAAAACAACACACGGTTTAAAACAATGCTTTGTGCATTGTTTAGTTCAAATGACTGGAATCGTAATATGTCACATCTGAAAGAAAAATTTTTTGTGCTTGACTGCGATCCTACTTGATAGTAAGCAGTAAAATCGTTGATGTAATGGGCACTAGTTTATTATGAGCCTGGTCACTTTAATTTCGAAGACATCCATTTAAAAACAAAAACAAATAAATTATAATCGAATTAATTATAGGTAATAATTATAATCGGATGTTTGGGGGAAGGCTATGTCCCCAACAGTGGACTAAACTGATGAACCGGACGGGATCACCACAGCAGGCAAACTGTTGCAGTCCTTCGCAGTCAAGTCTCGTCGAAGAAGAGTCGTCGTTGAAGTTTCGTCTTCAAGGCTAGAGTGAATAGGCTCTTAATAAACTAGTGCGCCTCACCATCAACGATTGCATCACCGCTTACCTTAGGTGGGATTGCAGTCAAGTACTAGTTTATATCAGATAAAAAAAAAAAAAAAACAGTGTACATGTAGGTACGAAGTATAAATGACGAGGTCAAACGTCCAGACCGTAGAAGAACAAAATATACCGGTAGAAGTATCAAGAATGTAAAGATGGCTAGTCGCCGTACGGCTTTAACTTAATCGTTAATTAATCATGTGCATATGGCTAAGAGGATATAGCGCACCTACATAATAATATGTCAATACATTTGAGTAACTACAAAGGATCAGTGGTGGAATACCTAATAGTAATGGTCGACTAATTAATTGTATATCATGAGTTCAAACTCGAGGAAGCGCTTTACTTTATATAATTAACTTCATCATTTCTGCTCTCAAAACGGTGAAGTAAAACATTGTGAGGAAACCAGTTTGCCCTAGAATCAAAACAAAACTCGAAGATATGTGACATCCACCACACGCACTGAACGGGTAGCCCATTCAACTGCATGGTTGGCGCATAGGCTTAGCGATTAACTGCTGCGTTGCGCGTCGTGAGTTCGTTTCCAACACGGAACAAATATTTGTATGACCTATACTTAGATAGATATACATATTTGACTGTAATAGTACATTATGATATAAGTGCGTTATGTTAGTGATTACCGTTGAGGCGCTATTTAGACCCGAGCCATGGCGAGGGTCTTAAGAGAACCGAGAATATCATACGACGTTTTTCAATACACTTGTGAATAAAATAACTGTAAAACTAGTAAACTTTTGTGGTGGTAAAAATCTGTTTTCATATGCGCGCCCATTTTTTTTCCTCGTGTGGGACCTGCGCCCGTCTTGATACGATAAATGTCTTAAAATTATGGCGGTGGAGAGGTTGAACAATAAGGTTTTATTCACATTACACTAGTGCGTAATGGTAATCTAAATGTCACAGTTTAGTAACAAGTGCCATTATACACCTAACTAAGTGTAGTGCAGTAAGAGTTACTTTATAAGCAAGTGTATTGAAAGAGCATGTTTTATGCTTTTTGTTATAATAACTATGTTATGTAATAAAACTATGGTTTACTACGGTATTTATTCGTAAATTAATGTAATTTAATTAGTAGTCTGTAGTTGGGAACACTAACATGTACCTATGGGAGAATTTATTTCTTTGTTTGAACGCTAGTTTCACATGGTATACAGCTGTTTTAAACTATGACATCAATCATCGTCAAGACATCCCCGCCCTTGGGCGGAGCGAAAGATAGTGTCAGACTTTTACTGATTATAAAACCCATCCCGTTTCTTCGTTGCCTTTCATAGCAACGCCGAGCCTTCCTTCCAGAAGCAAACCCCTGGGCCCAGTAGGCTTCGGCCCTGCTGGGCCCCTGCGGTAGCTGACAACTCCTTGAGGCGCGCGGTAATAGTACACGCCGTCGACGACTTGAGCTCAGTCCGGACGGTCGGAGAGAGAGCTACCCATTGCTCGCTGTCTGTTGTTGGTATTGGATAAGTTGAGACTTTAAATATGAACTACGCTTATTCTAAAAATATATTTCTGTATTTTACATATTTATATATTACTCACGAGAATTTTACTACAAAATTTATGTTGATTTTACTATAATATTTGCTCGTTTTAAGTTTTAACTTCTAGGAACGAAATCAAATTATGGTAGCGCTATGGTTTCAATTTCTAATTAGTTATATTATTAATATATTAAAACAATGTTTTACTGGATTCTATTCAGCTGCCAATCCACGTGGATAGGTTGACGTATTATTATAAAGAGACCACTGCAGACCTGGAAACAGGTTTGAACCAGTAGCAGTTTTGTGCATACACAAGAACTGGTCCACAAAATTGTGGATATTAACTTTATCCACTAACATTTTCGGTAATACACGCCACGAAAAGCAACGAGCAAGAATAATTATGATAAAAGGAAGAAATGAAACGAGGTTGTAGCGACATCTATGACGCCACATAAGAACTACAAAGAAAACACGAAATCCTGCATCGCGCAATCAGAGTTCTCCGCGCGATTTGAACATATACGACTCACTGTGCCACCTACCTTCAAACTGGTGACCCTCGACAAAGAACGTCAGCGCAGCCTTCGTGCAGCTACTACTTCGTGACGTCATCATCACTTCCTCAAGCTTTCGAGCAACGAGCCATACAGCCAGCACCCTCGACTAAGGGTATCCTGACCACCAGTATGTCTACCTGGTCATACCTGGTCACCACCTCAGCCGCATCAGCGACCTTGGCACACCGCACCTTCGGCCAGTCATATGAAGAGCCATGAAGAACCTCTCCTGGTCGACGCCAGCAATCAAGCCCTACGTCGCACAAGCATCGCTCCGACTCACTGGAGCCAGCAGCACTACTCCGACTCACTGGAGACTGCAGCATCGTCCCGACTCACTGGGACAGCACCACCCCGACTCACTGGGGCATCATCCCGCCTCACTGGGACAGCACCACCCCGACCCACTGGGGCATTATCCCGACTCACTGGGACATCATCACCCCGACTCACTGGGATAGCACCACCCCGACTCACTGGGGCATCATCCCGACTCACTGGGACATCATCACCCCAACTCACTGGGGCATTATCCCGACTCACTGGGATAGCAACACCCCGACTCACTGGGATAGCAACACCCCGACTCACTGGGGCATCACCGCAGACAGTTCCTCAAAAAGATAATTATTTTCAAGTGCTATTCGTGTCCCTCTTGTCCATAATGCAGTAGATAAATAAATAAGATAGTCAGAATTCAATACAGAACACAGAACAGCTGTTCTACGATACAGAATACTGCAAATAAAAGCCAATAGAATCTCTTTAGCATCTAGCGTAGACTACACTATTGACATTTAATTTTATACAAAGTGTACTAAGCAACGAAATGATTTTAAAACCTACCTAAACCTACTAAGTTTAAGAATATTCTATTGAACTTGCTAGAGTGGCCCCGTAAGTATATAAGATCTAAATTAGTATGACGACTCCATCAGTTATTATTAGAGATGTACCAATGATTTTTTTGCGGTATCTACATGTTGTTTGACAAGCCAACCTTTTCAAAACTGATCGACCGCTGATCCAATACTTACAAAGCTTTACGCTTTGGTTTCCTAGAAAAGCGGTGCCGTCATATAGGGGCCGTAATATTACGGACGCAAAAAGGCGGCCGTCTTTACGGTGACGTCATGTGGAAAGTTCCACGACCCTTTTAACACACCGTCAGTCATTTTTTTAAAACAAACGTCAAACGAAAAGTATCCAAGATAAAAAATGGACGACCTTGATTTAGTTTTAGTAATTTACATGGAGGATGACCTATCATCAGAAGAAGAAAATAGTCCTTGTTCCGGGAAAAAAACACAAATACGTATTAAAAATAGCTTCACCGGTATCAATGAAACGTTCACGAAACCATCTGACACCGACAAGACGGCCGTCATGCAAATGGCGGCACCGCTTTTTGACGTTACGGTGTCAGTTACCGCTCTCTAGGAAACCGCGCCATTATGTTTACATAGACAACGTTCTAGTGACGTCATTCATTGCTGTATTACGGCCGCTATATGACGGCACCGTTACCCTAGGAAACCATAGCTTTACAGTCCTTCTGATATTTCACTAAAAGAAGCGCTAAATTATTATTATTATTAATATTATTATTATTATTTCTTTATATGCGCCTACCATAATGTCTCTGCACCACCCTAGGTTGACTGGCAGAGAATACCTAAGGCATTAAGTCCGCCTATGTACTTTATGTTGCATTAAGATTAAATAAATAAATAAATATCGCATTCCCTCAACTAATGATATACGATGTCAATGTTCATTGATGTAAGTGGAGCCACAGTGAACGGTCGTATAGAAAACAACTGATGAGTCAGTGAAGGTCGCGAACTCGCTGCCTGGACCACTGTATATAATTTTGAATATAGAACTAACTGTGATAGTAGGTAAGGAATTGTTATTTTCTTTTTTGTGTTAGATTTTTTTTTTTCATGTTGAGTACCCGGTAAAACTAACATCCCAAATGGTTGTTGTCTAATCAAATTTTCGCATATGCGGGGTGATAAAAGTTCTTATTTCCATGCAGATACGAATTTTAAACAAACTAAAACTGCACATAAAACCTTAACATTTTTAAAGCCTTTTTTTCTCACAGAATTAGGTCAATCGAATTAAAAATCATTTGGGGTGTCTGAGGTTTTGCGCATTTAATGTTACTCGCTGTATATAGTATACATAGTAATAGAACTTAAAAGATTATACATTGGACCAGTTGTCATTGATTTTTGTGACCAAAGTACCTTAAGATTGCGGCTGTGAAAAGTCTTTTATAATATTGATTAAGAATACTTAACGGTGAAAATTCGTGCTTATTTTATTGACAAGAACAGTGAAATAATTATATTATAATGAATTAATGTGTTATTTTAATTAAATGATTAATGTGGATTTTTAATCAAAACGTTTGTTTTTTATTACAAGCTTTTATTTAGTTTCACCTGTCCCGTTGTTTGTCTGTCATCAAATCCTGCATTTAATTTGCAAATAATCAGTCCAAATTAATATTCAATCGTCAAAGTTAATAATTTTGCGTTATCATCCAATTTATACCTTCATGCGCGCAAAATTTCAGCTCAATCGGTAACCAGAAAGTGGATCAAATTTAATTTACAAGATTTCATGACAAACAAACATCGGGACAGGTGAAACTAAATAAAAGCTTGTAAAATAAATAAATAATCATCATCATCTTCCTGCCCTTGCCCCGTGTAATTTGGGGCCGCGCAATCCGTTTTATTCTTCCATTCTATCCTGTCACCCGTCATGCTATCACTAACTTCCTTTTCTCTCATATCACTCTTCACCCCATACATCCATCTTTTCTTTAGCCTCCCTCTCCCTCTCCACCCATCCACGTGTATACTCCACGTGTGTCCACACGTGTGTGTGTGGTGTGTGTAAAATAAATAATACAACCAAAATTTTCCGACCGATTCAACTGTCTAAACCTAACCTAAATCGTATGAGCGCACTCTGCTCGCAGACTAGTAGAGCATTGTGGACGAAGAAACAATATACCCGCTGTTTACAAACCGCTGGCTTATTTCGAGTGATCCGCCCTCTGTCTAACACAATACTTTGCTGTGGAAACAGTGACGTCATCCGCAGGGATGAGTTCCACATGGCTGCATTATGCTATTTTGAATATATACCTACAGATGTTGCTGCGGAATTGTTCGAAAGCCTTTCTGTAGCTCTGTAACGCAAAGGAATTTGAAAGAACACAGTTGGGTGTGTCTGTAAAAGTCTGACATTCCCTCTGGCTCAGCCTAGAGTGAGAGGAGCTATGTGATGAACCCAGGGAGGAGTTTTTTTATGTTGTAAGAAATCGAAATTTTGTACGTCGCGCTAAGATGTGGTTATACCAGGATCTACACTTATAATAAACCTGTAGAAGTGAAAATTGTTTATTTGTGTGGTGTTACTAGAACGACACCGAAACCAAAAATATGATTAAAAAAAATTGTATCTGTCTGTCTGTTTTTAACAAACAGACAGACAGATACAATTTTTAACAAACAGACAGACAGATGCATCACGCAAAAACTACCGGTTCGATTACAATGAAACTTGGTATAATTATTTTTTAATATCCTGGGCACCACACTGGGTACTTTTTTTATCCTGGAAAAGTATATACAATAAAAAACAAACTTAATTTTGCGATTCGATCCCTAGACCCATTACTGTACCAACCGAAAATAATAAGATTGTCGTAGGCTACGTCACCCGCATTGGAGTACACTAAAGGGATGCTGCACGTGTCTAAGATACTATAATATTTTATCTTGAGATACAATATCACTCGCCATATAATTCAATGGACTATCACACACGACGAAGATTATAAATAATATTTCATATTTTAGTATCTTACTAGCGACCCGCCCCGGCTTTGCTCGGGTGTTTCTCCACTATTTAATGGATGTTATTATACAATAAACCTTCCTCTTGAATCACTCTATCTACTAAAAAAAACCGCATCAAAATCCGTTGCGTAGTTTTAAAGATTTAAGCGTACATAGAGATATAGGGACAGAAAAAGCGACTTTGTTTTATACTATGTAATGAAGATAATTGGTATGGCGAGCTATATTGTATCAATATGTACATATTATAAAACAAAGTCCCCCGCTGCGTCTGTCTGTCAATCTGTTCGCGATAAACTCAAAAATTGCAGCACTTATTTTCAAGCGGTTTTCACCACTCAATAGCGTGATTCTCGAGAAAGGTAAGTATATAATTTGTAAAGTTTTTGTATTTATTTCTGTGTACATTAACGATATTTGTTGAAGATGTCGGGAAAAAATAAGCCGAAAGGGGAACCGTGTTAGCCTGAATTTAATGCGAGTGAAGCCGCGGATCAAAGCTAGTCAATAATAATAAACATTTATTTAGTTAATAATAAAAACGAAATAAAAAGGATAACACATACAGAGTAGCCGCTTTTTGACTTTTGATTCAGTAAGTTTTTTATTTTTTTAAGATTTTATTTAAAGTTCAGTGGAACGATTTATGATTTTGTATTTAATTTGAAAATGTTCCAACCAGAAGTCAGTTTAGACAACTAAATAAAAAAAACAAGTTCTAAAGAAGAAGTGGTAACTTATTAAAACCAGTATTTTAATAATAGCTACCGGTGTAATACAGCAACAAAGAGCGAAATATATAAAATTGCGGGCGCGCAAGTAATCCCTGTATCTTGGCTGAAAATAGGAAAAGAACCCTCCTGATTCACGCGAAGCTGGGAATGAATTTATTTAGCCACGGCGAAATTAAACACAAATATATTCATAATGCACTCTGAATGTAAGCGGGTTTCGCTGTTCCAGAAATTTATACGTCTGTGTTTTTTTTTGGGTGCTATGCATGATCGTGGGTGTTTGAGCAAAAAGGAGCTTGGAAGCGACGAACGTGTTTTTCGTTTGGTGAAGTGTCAGATACCAAGCGCATGTTAAATGATAAATCACACTAGACTAATATTGTAAAGGCGGAAGTTTGTGTGTGATGTTTGTTACCTCTTTACGTTCAAACGGCTGAATGGATTTTGATGGAATTTGGTACACTATGTCCTAAAATAACACGTAGAGTACTTTTTTCCCCCAAAATTGGGACCTCCAGAACATTTTCAAAATCCATACAAGCAATGCCACATGGATTTAGAAAATAGAATAACTACGAGTAGTGTATCTGGTAAACATATATAGGGTAGCATTTGTCCTTGAGTGAATAAGGATCCTGATTGGAAGAATATAAGGATTTCTTGCCAGAATCTGTGTTTTCAACCCGGGAATCTTTAAGTCATGAGTGAATAGGTTCCTTCTAAATAAGCGTGCTCCATCGTCAACCGCAACGTCGCATTCCATCAGATGATATAGTGGTCAAGCGCGAATTTAACAGCAATAAAAAAAGGATATAGACCTCCTTAAAGCGTCATCACAATGACCGATTCTGTGCGTTTTGCATCCATTGCATTTCCATGATCCTCACTAGGTCATCGGTCATTATGTGGGAGGCCTTCTGGATTAATAAGTGCAGCCAGAGCTCGAGGTATTGGGGACTTAGCCCGTACAATAGTATCACTCTGAGGCACAACAAATATCCTATCCTCTTAACCGCGGCAGTTATTGATGATGGCGTTTTATGGTTTCTGCCAACACCCACGGAAAAAGGCGAGAGTTTTCGTACGCAACAAAACTTTCATAATCCCTATTACTAAACAATCTTCCCCAAGTTTCTATTAAAGACCTGATTTACAAGTATTATGTTATAAGCCCGTTGTTTCCTGTTTACTAGAGGGAACTGAGCGAACTCGGTTATTATGGTTGTCAAGAAGCAATAGACCTCGGAAATTATCGTGACTTGCTCCGTGTGCGGCGGTTGTGTGGAGGAATTACCGCCTCGTTTAGTGCGGTGAGTTTATCTTACATTATGTTATTAACTAAAACGTAAAGAGATAAAGTTGTCGTTTGTTTCTTGAAGTAATCTTAGAAAGCACTCACGATTACAAAAATTCTTTTACTGATCAGGTTGACATTTTCGGGTAATATAATAAAGGCAAAAGTCTGTATGTGTGTTTGCTACTCCTTCATACTCAAACAATTGAAAGGATTTGTATAAAGTTTGGCAAAACAGCAAACAGGGACGTGAAAATGTCTGTGTCCCCTTAGGTACTGTTTCACAGAAAGACACGCACGCATCTCATGCCGTCTCGCCCCAGACCTGCACCCCTAGCCAAGCTACAACCGTTTCGCTAACGTCGAACGCTTAGAGTTGGCCACGCCCCCAATTCTTTTGTTCTGATCACGTGACTGAGCGTTGAGATGATTTCATTCCCGAACATTTGAAATTTTCTACTAGCGTTAGCGATTGCAGATTAGCAACATGGTTAGAGGTAGTGGTCTGAATGAGGTCCCACGGGAGGTTGTCGCTGGTATCTTGTTTATGTGTGTATTGTTAGGACTCTTGCTTGCAAGATTGCTAAAGATTGCTACTAAAGAGGAAAACTTCAGAGTAGAAACTAAAGATGCAGATTTTATAAAGTGTCTAAATTTTTGAAAACGAATGTAACGTATTTTTCTGATACGATGAAAATCTGCGACATAATTCTAATTGTTTACCACTCTCAATACAGTTCTGATGCAGTGAGTAGCAAAATATAAAATCCCTCAAACATTCAGAGTTTTTTTTTTAGAAAATTACGTCAAAAAAGCCTTCTAAGTTGTATCATATTTTCATCAAATTCTTTTTAAGAGATTGAGGTGTTTACTAGATAAATCTTTTCATCTGGTATGCGTGTCAGTGACCGTCTGGCTGCGACAAGACGCGACACGACACGGCACGACATCTGCATTATACATGAGATGTTTTGGAAGAGATCACTCACATTTAAGCTATTGACTATGAGCAGTAACGTTTTTTGCAAGTTTTTTGTGTTTTTCAGCAGGCATATGCGTTGTTACACGTGTACGTTGGTCTAATTGTAGTTCTAGCTTAAAATCGTACCTACTCTGTAAAAACTTCAACTATTGTAGTTCTAGCTTAAAATCGTACCTACTCTGTAAAAACTTCAACTGACCAACTAGAGATGCCACTTTTTTTAACTGTGTTAAGTAAGTTCTTTGAAAACTGACTTTTGTTGTAATCCTGTTAAGCCTCTTTATTAAAACCCGACCCATTTGGGGTCCAATAGATAGTTTCATTAATATTTAAACTAGGCTAACAAATTGAATGTCTTAAATAAATATTATGTTTTATAGAATTACTTTTATCGGCGATCAAAAATACGTAACCAAAGGTCACAAGCTTGTACAATTGGATCTATCCAAATATATACAGTTAAGACTGGTCTAGTTGCCCTATTTTTTTTTATCTGATATAAACCAGAATAAACAGTAGTAAGTATAACCAGTACTTTATTGCGATCCCAGCTGATGGTACCAGTCAAAGGTATCCCATTTTTACCGACTTCCCAAAAAGGAGGAGGTACTACGTTCGGCTGTTTGTATGTTTTTTTTTTTTTTTTTTTTTTTATATGTTTGTTCGGCGAATACTCCCCCAAATGTGGACGGATTTTCGAAATTCTTTTTTTGTTCGAAAGTAGATAGTTCTGAGGTGGTCCCATTATCACCAAATTAGGATCTGATGATGGGATCTTGGAGAAATCGAGGGCAACCTTCAAATTTTATAGGCTCACTTATTGATTTTCGCATATTTTATGAAGTACCTTGTGTATTTGCGTATGGTCGTCACCATCTCAGGTAGCTGGGCTGATGATGGAAGGTACAACTCCTTAACAGTAAGAAGTTACTCGAACAGGCAAGGACTGTTTTAGTAAATTGTTTTGATGTTTGATAGGGCATTTGCCACATTTGGTCTCATGATCATCAAGTCATGACCTGATGCTGCAGTCAGGATAGTATGCAGAGTACCTAAGTCCTCGACAACAAACAGCAGATATATCGAGTTTAGGCTCATTGAAAACGGCTCGATGTGTGGATAAACGTACTGCTAATAAAGAACACCGAAGTACATAGAGACCTGATGCTGAAGCCAGGAGCATCAGGAAAAGTACAAACCTTGAAATTACAGCACCGTAGTCGTGTTTGGGCTCATTTTAAACAGGACTAAATTTTAAGTTCATTGCAATGTTGACATAAATCTGGCCTGATGCTACAGCGGGGATTATCAGCATCTAGTCTAATGACTGATTGAAAGATTTACCTTTCGGCTTCATCATCAGATCAGTTCGATATATCCTTTCCCTCTCCAGCATCTAGTCTAATGACTGTTTGAAAGAAGAGGGGGAGAGGATATATCGAACTGATCTGATGATGAAGCCGAAAGGTAAATTAATGTAATCTAACCGTGTTTGGGATTATTAGAACCGTTATGAGATGCGCTCTGACTATAAGGTATTTAAGTTTGACTGAGAGGTACTTTTTAGTGGTGGTACCATAACTAAAAAGTGTAAAATAAAAAAAACTTTTTACAAAAAAAATATAACCGACTTCAATGATAAAAACACTGAAAAGTATCAAATAACTTTAATTTTGGAAGTCGGTGTTAAATAACGAAGAGACTAAACTATTATAGAAACACCGACTTCCAAAATTAAAGTTATTTGATACTTTTCAGTGTTTTTATCATTGAAGTCGGTTATATTTTTTTTGTAAAAAGTTTTTTTTTTGAGCTCGTTCTTACTTAATAACAAAACCACTTCTTCAATATTTCACGAGCCCACACGTTTTCTATTCAGTACAGACGTAACCTTCCCAGTTAGTCTGGCTATCTCCTGCGTCGCCTAGTAACATTTCACTGTCTCAAGTCATTACTTCTGTGGTAGTATGGCCAAATTTGTGAAAAACTAAGAAACATCAACAATTAGCCCCAAATATGTGGTACTTGCTGCGCTACCGCTCCCGTCACCTGTTTACTGATAAGGTTTTGATCACTATTAGGTATGGCCTTACTACTACAAAAACTTTTATAGGTACCTACATTATACCTTAAGGTAGTGCATCACGACTCACATTTTCACTGTTTTTCATACAACCGCTCATAACTGATTATGACGTTATTACACACTTTTCATTAGATATTTTGGAAACACAGTATCTTGTGGATATTTTCTAGGTTTCTAAAGAAACCAATTTCTAAATTTGTGTAAAACTCAGTAAAAACCTCTGAAAATGTCTTATTTTGTATGAACTTTGACACTTCATAATTTGCCTAAAAATTAAAAAAATCAAAAAAGTATTCCTCTAGAGACCTTGCAAATTTTATTAAGATTCTAAATGATGACAATTTTTTCCAAAAACTTTTAAGGGTTTAAAAAAAACAGCTATTTTCTGGAGCAAGTTTTGTGAAATTTTCGAGTAAATCTCGGAATTACCGAATACTAACAGATTTTCCAGGCGTTATCTCTCTTTTTTTGCGTTGCCTTTTCGTCAAACATCGCGTTGGATTGCATTAAATGAAGTAACAAGCTTTTAAACCATTTTCAATGTTTACGATAAGCGAGTGGAGAAGGACCCTCTTAACTGCTAATATCAGCGCACATTTATGTTCTTATATAAAACACTAGCTTTTGCCCGCAGCTTCGCCTGCGTGTAAAGCAGCTTTCTATCGGTGAAAAAATTTTAGCAATCGGACCAGTACTTCCAGATATAACCTCCTAAAAACAGAAAAAGAACAAACTTCACCTTTGTGTAATATTAGTGTAGATTAATTACAAGAATTCAAAAAATCCAAAATGTACAGAATATGTCTGTATGTTGTATTGTGTTCATACTACCCAATTTAATTATCACTGCAGTGCCAGTTATTTTTGCACGTCCCGGTGAAGTTGCGGTCAGTGCCGTGAGCGTTGTCTGCCGTAGACTCGTCTCATGTCCACATTTGCATAGACGTCGTCTGAAATACCTACATGAAATTTGCAGCACATCGCCAAAGCGGTACTTGTAACTGCGGCTAACTTAGACTGTGCCCGACCTTACAAAGAGGCATTTAATTTAATTAAATAAATAAGGTACGTTATGTTATTCAATTTTATTTACACTTTACAATATTTTCACAATGAACAGATAGTTTTTGACTGAGGAATGAAAATTTAGACAGCATTTGTATGGAAAATTAGTCAGACAGCCATTTTATGAAGACTTCAGAATAAAAACGGACTATTGATTTAAACAAAGCATTTAATTAAATGATAATATGCAATAGGTATTGAAAACCAAACCAATCTTTATTTTCTCACTCGCATATCGTCAACATCGAGGATGGTTTAAAAGCTCGTTACTTCATTTAACGCAATCCAACGCGATGTTTGGCGAAAAGGCAACCCAAAAAAAGAGAAATAACGCCTGAAAACTCTGTTAGCATTCGGTAATTCCGTGATTTACTCAAATATTTTACCAAACTTGTTCCAGGAAATACGTGTTCTTTTTAAACCCTTAAAGTTTTTGAAAATTATTGTAGTTTTTGTTATTTTGATAACATTTGCAAGGGATATTGTTATATATTTTTAATTTTTGAGTAAATTATGAAGTGTCAAAGTTCATAAAAAATAGCAGATTTTCAGGTGTCTTTACAGGATTAGTTTTACACAAATTAATAAATTGTTTACAATAGAAGCCTAGATAATATCTACAAGATACTTACTGTATTTCCAAAATATCTAATGAAAAATGTGTAATAACGTCTAAATCACATAAGAGCGGTTGTATGAAAAACAGTGAAAATGTATGTCGAATTGTATCGTCTTAACCACAATACTGTCCAACCCAATACTTCGCTGTGTCCCGACCACTGCTTAGCCGAGTCGGATTTAGTCCTCTTTCTCGAAGTTAAACTTATCTAACTGCTTCGTCTGTCTAAAGTCAACTGATAATAATAATGAATCTCATACTGAACAATGCTATGTACTTTTTCGAAAATAAATGAAACCTATTCTTAATTATCTCCAAATGCTTCTACTTATTGTTGCCCGTCTACTGTTATTTTTATTATCTATTTCAAAAGCTTATATTTTAGTTTCGCTCATCCTGGTGTAGTAACCAAACCTTGCATGTTAAATTTAGCCCACCCCTCGGTTTCCAATAGCATGTGTTTTAAAACAAACTAATATTAAAACTAGTTAATTAAAACAGTTTTGTATCAGAAAATTTAAAAGAGACCTTTATTTTTTAATGACACCACACAAGAGTCACATCACTATGAAATCAGCTTTGCCTAAAGCTAATCTCATAAAAGTCTTCTGCTTCTTCTTCTCGTGTCGATTCGACTCAGATTTTGTCCGACCAATACTTAGCCTCCTGGACAACTCTGTCGTTGGCCTCGTTCAAATCATTTAGGGAGCAGGTAGTTGGTTGATGACTCATAAAAGTAACTTCTTAAATAAAAAATAAAACACGTTTCAGAATTTAGATTTTAATCAACATCAGAATGTTATTCAGACGTAGATAAATGTACATAGACATTAAAAATTAAACAATTTATTATTAGACTAGAAACATATTATACAAAAAAACATCTTATTACGTATCAAACAATATAAGTCTTATGTTTCACATTGCTCGCAACTTTTGATTTGTAGTATTCAACAAAGAATCAAATTCAATTTCATATCCTGTGTCAAAAAGAAGGTAAGATTTCGAACTCGGAATTGTCCCACTTACTAACAGTACCTACATTTTATTTAACTATTTTATAACATGTCTACTTATAACATCACATCTGTATTGGGTGTCCAATAAATAGTACACTGACATCACACTAAGAATCAAACTTTTAAGAGTAAAATAAATTGCCATATACCTACTGGCATGGCCAAACAGCGGGATATTACCAAAACGAATTTGCTCTTTACTTTCTTTTCTCAATCATCATATTATTTTCATTGATTCCTTCCTCTTTGGGTGAAGTAATAGGTAGTCACCCACCTATATTACATTAGTTGCCCTTTGTTTTCCAAGACTGCGTTCAACACAATCTCTCAACTCAGCGCTAGAAGGAATAGCTTTGCCTAACTTGAAGATCGGATCCAGCACGATCTCATCAACGTTATTACCCCATTATTTTTAAACTAATTACATATTATATCATTATAATATATGTTCCACTATGCTCTTCAATTAAATAAGCACGAATTTGTCACTGTCAAGTATTCTTAATAAATATTATAAACGAGTTTTCACAGCCGCAACGATAAAATCTTAAGGTACATTGGCCACAAAAATCAATGACAACTGGACCACTGTATAATTTTTTAAGTTTTATTTCTATTTTACGGACTTCAGTCAGGTCCTGATCTTTCTTCTCATTCGCAAAACATCTAATAGTAGGCTAGACTCCGCCAGTGGTTTAGCCCATATAAAAGTAGAAAATTATCCGTAGGGCATAAAAAAGTCTTCGGCATGTTAACCTATTCTAGAATGTGTCTACCTGTATGCTTATGAGAGTTAAGTTGCATTCAAAACCATTCAGCCATTTAGACGTGAACAGTCAGAGTTACTTTCACATTTAAAACATTTATAGTACACATGCAATAAATGTTCAATCAATTTTATTCTAAATAAAGCAAAACTTCTGGTATTTGTTATTCTATTTAAAAACCCTTTTTCCTTTAATTCATGAATCCCCAAGCGACCACCGGTGGCCGCGCATCTATTGTCTTACTATTGTGTCTCTAATTGACGGTATCTGAAGGGTTAATTCGGCCTAATCTAATAGCTTTACTCGTCTTATCTCGAACTATGAAATTTTTTGTCGTTTCGGCTCATCTTAAGAAACTAAACTTCTGTCTTTCCTAACAGAAGAGTGCAAAGCACTAGAGAGTATTTCCAAATACTTAATATTTTAATTCCACTTAAAAAACAAATCGGTCCCTATGTTTGTGATTGTTCTGCATCCAACTTCTTTTGTCTTCTTTCTTTCATTACTAAGTATAACATATCAGGGACCCATGTAGCGAGTAGTATGACTAAAAGAACATTTTGTGCTGTTATACATGTTATGTAGCTGCCAGAGTAATCTCTGATCCATCCAAGGAAGTAACCAACTGGGGGTACAATGATCCCCATGGTCAACATGCCTAGACCTACGGCAGCTGGCACTTGATCCATTCTGACGTGCTCAGATATCGCGATGTTTCTCGCAACGATGATCATACTCCTGCCCATGCCGTAGAGGCATGACATGGCGATCAGCACTTCAATGTTAGTTTGATACGCCAAAACTGAAACGAAAATGATATTTTAGTAACTAAATTAACTTATAGGTACAGGTACGACCATTACGGTGAATACGCTTATCGAAGATCAAACTCCAGTCGATAGTAATTTTATCATAGATGTATAATTTTTCCATTTTTCTTGTGTTAAGTGGTTAAGATAATGTAAGATTAGGTGCTTGAGAAGATAAGTGTGTGACGTACTTTGCCTGATGACGATGAGCCATACGCTTGTCATGATCAGCATCCATCGGGCTTTGATTTTGTATTTGTCCTGGAAGATGGGTAGGATCAGGCGTCCAGCTATATCTGCAGCGGCGACCGCTGACATACAGTTTGCAGTCTGCTGCTTATCCAATGATGCTGCATTCTGCAAAATCAATCAATGTTGTCTTGATTAAAATTTACTTCTATTTTAATAGCTTTAGCTATAACATCCATATCGTAAATTGAACCATGGACTCTATCTATGGACTTTGGATTATAGTATTACCGACTTAAGCGTGTGGCTTAGCTCCTATTTCTTAATCTTTTGGACTTTATTCTGTGCAAAAATGTATTTTTTTTTGTCAATTTTGTTGCGTGTCGATGTTTTTTTTTTGGTGGGTAAAAATCATCCAAATGACAACCCCCGCTCTTGGGCGGAGCGGGAGATAGTGTCAGACTCTTACTGACTAATAAGTCTAAAAACCTTTTTATAAAAAAAAAAATAACCGACATCTCTAAAAAATTGAATTGAATTTGAGGAGTTTCCTCGATTTCGCCAAGATTTCATCATCAGATCCCAACTTGGTGACTATGGGACCATTTGGGAAGTATACTCTTTCCAACAAAAAATTCAAACAATTGGCAAGCGACGAAGTTATGCGCGAACAAACATAAAAAAAAACATACAAACATCCGAATTGAGAAACTCCTCCTTTTTTAGAACTCGGTTAAAAAAACATAAAAAAAAAAACATACAAACATCCGAATTGAGAACCTCCTCCTTTTTTATTAGAAGTCGGTTAAAAACCCACCCTGTTCGCTCATGCCTTCATACCGGGCTCGACCTACTCTTTCGAAACTAACCCTGGCCCCAGTAGACTTCGACTCAGCGTTGCTGACAACTCCTTGAGACGCATAATAATAGTGCGTGCCGTCGACGACTTGGGCTCGGTCCGGACAGTAACCAAACTGTCGGACAGCGAGCTATGCATTGCTCACCGTTCACAAGCCAGCGCCTACGGTGGCCGGAAATTGAGATCGGAACCCCGGCGGAGCGCCGTTGCCTGATGTGGTTGGACTCTTCCCTTGCTAGCATTACTGCTTCGTAAAAGGAGGCGATCGCCTGCCACTTTTCCTCGCTCCGGACCATGGCCTGTACCAAGGCCCGGAGCGAGAGATCGCCGCCGCCGATCGCCCCGATGAGGGCATGGTGATGCTCTGTCCAAGCGGGGCACACCTCCACCGTATCCTCCGGGCTTTCCGCACCGTGGCGACACCCGGTTGTGACTTCGGTATAGATCCGATGCAGGAACCTCCCGAACTTACCATGTCCGGTGAGAACTTGCTTCATGCGGAACGTGAGGACGCCGTGAGGTCTTGCCAGCCATGCCTCAAAGAGGGGACCTACCACCGTAAATTGTGGCGTGCCCAGCACTGAGTTGCGATAGTCGCTGACGCTATTACACCATTAGATCCCGCTGGAGCTCAGACGTGATTTTTTAAACGTGATTTATTTCTTCAAAATGTTTTTTTTTTTAAGACAAACTAGTGAAGACCAAACCATTGCAACTGTACTAGTCCTTTGATGTCCACACTATAAGCGACGAGGTGAAACACTTAGTCCAGATCGTAGAGGTGTCAACAACGTAAGGGTGGACACTCGCCGTAGGTACGTCGGGTATTATCTGTACATGTTTATTACTGTTATTGTCAGTAGGTACGTGTGCATCATAAAGAAAACGGGACAGAGTAAACACTAGATTATGTACCTATGCTATTAAATTATTGACTTTATAAGTCACAATAACATTATCAGTTAGATTATATCTTGTCTGTTGTGTCAAACAAAACATCATCAGAAGGAAATGGTAAAATGATTCATGCCAATTATTGACATAGCGATGATCACAACCCTACTTAATGTACAATTTTACAACAAATAGATAAATTGCAGAGGAGTCTTTAAATATTGATAAGGTAGTGATTAAATAAGGATTAGTTCTTATCGAATTATTACACCTGCTGGTGTATACATACACGAAGCGTTGGCATGCTGAGCACGCCACGATTATGGCGGTAAGTTGGGGCGTGGCTGGAAAAACCTCACGGCATCCTTACCTTCCGCATGACGCAGGTCCTCACCGGACATGGCACGTTCGGGAGGTACCTGTATCAGATTAAAGCGGAAGAGATGCCCGGGTGTCGCCACTGTGCGGAACGCCCGGAGGACACGGTGGAGCACACAGTCGAGGTGTGCCCTGCCTGGGCGGAGCATCATTGTGCCCTCGTAGGGGCGATCGGCGGCGGAGACCTCTCGCGCCGTTTTTTGGTCGAGGCCATGGTCCGGAGCGAGGAGGAATGGCAGGCGGTCGCCTCCTTCTGCGAAGCAGTATGCAGCAAAGGAGGAGGCCGACCGCAGCAGGCAACGGCGCCCCCGCCGCCGCCGCCGGGATTCTGATCCCGATTTCTGGCCACCGCAGACGCGGGCTCGCGGACGGCGAGCCATGGTTAGCTCGCTGACCGACCGTCCGGTAACTGTCCGGACCGAGCCCAAGACGTCGACTGCGCGCACTGTTCCCACGCGCCTCAAAGAGTTGTCATGCTGATTTTTTTCATGAGCTTTTTTTTTAATATAACGCTTTGTCTATATTGTTCAATAATCAACTTTTTTAAGGTGAGAAATCGTCGAATAAATTCCGCCCTGAGTGGTGTGAGAGAGGGTATCTGAATTTTACTGATTGAAATCCACGCATGTTGCCTCTTGCATTTGCGTTCAAGGTTCGCGGTGACTAAAAATAGCCCGCACTTGTAAAATACAATTATGTGGAAAAATGAGAGAAAGACTATTGCCTAGCAGTGGGGAAAAATATGCAAGAAACGGTTAACTGAATAAATCTTTTTTTTTTAATTAGTTTTTAATTATTTTAATACTGTCCACGTGATAAAGTAAAAAGAACTTCATAAATAACGTTATTCCAATGAACTCATTATTTACAATATTAATTAAGATAAAACATCGATAAAAAGTGCTTTCATTAATAGTCTCATAGCGGAAATAACATTATTAATTCATATTTAATTATATGATTTTTGTAGAAGCGGTTTTATTGATTTGAGGACGAATCTCCGGTAAAATGATTACGTTCGTAATTATATATTAAACTTAATATTTTGCTGACTTATTGTGTTTTTATTTATTCACGTATTATGTGTTTGTATATATGTTACGTTTGTTACTTCTTCACGCTCAGACGGCTTTTTTTTATTGTTGATAGGTTCGCGCTTGATCGCCATCTCACCTAATGGAAAGCGACGATGCGGTCGACGATGGAGCGCGCTTACCTAGAAGAAACCTATTCACTCTCGAGTTAAAGATTCTAGGGTTGTAGCTGTCACAGCACAGGCTGAACGAATTTTCATGATATTTGACACGAGATTAAACCCAAAGAAACACTCTTGGGAAAAAAAATAATTTCTGTGAGCTTATCAAGGTCATTTTCTAAGTACCCGTATGTCGAATTTCATCCGAATCGGTTCAGCTATTAGCAGAAGAAGGCGTTACAAACATATACATACAATTGCCTTTATTGGCGCATTTTGGAAAATACTCTCTTAGTTCTCGCCTATATCATAAAAGGAAGCCTTGTGCAAAATATCATGGTCCTAGTCCCAGTAGTTTTGGCTGTGCGTTGATATGTCAGTCAGTCAGTTTCACCTTTTATATAGATTAGTATGACAGTAAAATAAATAAAAACCATGATTTACCTGTAAGAAGAACGGGAACAGCATACTGAAGTTTTGTATGGAAGTGACAGCTAGGGCTGTGCCGATCACAATGTTGAGAAACCGTACATTTGACAGCAGAGAGATGCCGAATAGATCGTACAGTTTCTTCAGCATGTTCTGTTTTTGTGGCGATGCAGACACATGAGTGGCTCCTGGAACAGAATAAGCGAAATTTCAGTACTAGACAACTGATAAACATAATTATATATTTCTAAATACATACAAATATAGATAAATTACACCCAAACACAGAACAAATTGTCATGCTCATCACACAAACATTTGTCCTGGGTGGGAATCGAACCCACGACCTCTGGTATAGCAGTCAGGGCCACTAACCACAAGACCAACAGGCCAGTCAGATTGTCCAAAGACGAGCGACATTGAGCCATTTGTGAAAAAGTCTTAAAAAACAATTGTCCTGTACCTATAATGTTTACAACTTATGGTATTGTAACGTGACGTGGGAAGGTACACGTGCACGTCACGTCAAAAACAATAACACTGCAGCGGCCGTATTTGAGTGCGAAAACTGATAGTTTTATCAATACCTCATAAACTCTAGAGTGTTTTGGAATAACCGATAGTGATGGCGATAGGCCTTATATGTAATAGTAGTAACACATTGTTTTTTGTTTACCACATTTTCTAGTGAATTCAAACACGTAACATGCTAATAATATAAAACTGAAGAGTTTCTATATTTGATTGCGCTAATCTTAGCGACTAGTACAGTAACTTAAGACGAAAGTAAAACCGTAAGTGAGATTACAAGTATAGCAGTAAAAGTATATCTTTTTCTTGACGTGTCCGACGCAATTTGTCAAAATCAAAAATCAAAATCAAAGCATTTGTTTCAAATAGACCATTGATTGATTGATTGTTGGATTGTATAAGACTAATCCAGTGAAGATCTCTGAAAATCTGATATTTTGCATGAACTTTGACTCTTCATAATGTACTCAAAAATTAAAAAGTAAAAAAATATAACAATAGAGGTCTTGATCAAGATTTCAATGACGACAATTTGTTTTCAAAAACTTTTAAGGGTTTAAAAAACACGTATTTCCTGGAATAAGTTTCAATTTAATTGAATCATGGAATTACCGAATGCCAACTGAATTTTCAGGCGTTATCTCTTTTTTTTTGCGTTGCCTTTTTATCAAACATCGCGTTGGATGGCGTTAGATGAAGCAACAACCTTTTATACCATGCTCGATGTTGACGATAGGCGAGTAGAAAAGCAGCCTCATAACTACATAATACTAAGTTCAGATTTTAGGAAGTAGATACCTATTCACAAGATGATTTTTAATGGCTTACTAATTCATTTATTTCAAACCATAAAATAATTATTTCTAGATATAAACTTAAATTAATTAAAACTAACTTAAAAAATTAAAATAAAACCCTAGAGAACTAAAATAAAAAAATAAATAAAAATGGCAATTTAATGTAAGGCGTCGAAAAATTCCTCCGCATCGCTGTCGACTGGTAATGTACCCAAAAGGCTGGCGGCATTGCCACGCTGAATGGCAATGCTTATCCTTTGACCGAAGTAAAAGCCAGCCTTTGGGTCACGCGAAGTGACCACGAGGCGTTTGGAAAGTTCTTTAAATAATTTGTGAGCACTTGGACCCCACGATCCAAGAGTTTCAACCCCAAACGGCTCGAAAACATAATTACCAACAAGGTTATTATATTTCCGCCGCTTGAGGTTCTCTGCAGCCGCTGCAGCAGCACCAGCACAGCACGACGAGCTAGGAAGATGGGATGGCGCAAGAGTATCGACACAAGTAGCGTCCCACACTAAAGGCCTACCCATCTTCCATGGAAATAGAGACATACCGTCCGGTCTTTTGCCATCGTCGCGTGCCAGGCCATGAGGTTTAATAAATATATTATTTGCAAGTAAAATTTGAAAGAAGTAGAAAGTAGTTTGAGGTATTTTTGGCCCTTCACCAAATGGCAAGAAATCCGGATGACTGAAATGATGTTAAAAGAGCCGACAGAATAAGTACGTCAAAAGACGGGTATATTAGACGTAGGAAAAAAGGCTGCCAGGCTAAAATGGTCAATGGCAATCGCATGCACTCTAACCGCTGGGCAAGAGTTTGCACAAAGTGGGTCCGGAGGTCCGGAGAGCCTAGGAAGAGGTGGCGTGACCACCTGGATGCCTACCGCCGGGACTGGTTTGATTTAGCTCAGGAAAAGAATACTTGGAAGGAGTTGGGGGAGGCCTTTGCCCAGCAGTGGGACAGCAAAGGTTATTAAAAAAAAACTATTTGCAAGTAAATTTGAAAGTAGTAGAAAGTAGTTTGAGGTATTTTTGGCCCTTCACCAAAAAGTAAGAAATCCGGATGACTGATGGCAGGCTATTTCTTAACAACACGAATGTGACGTTAAATCAATAACGAGCCTTAGAAATTGCTTGAGGTTTTTGTCATCATTACATTGCCAAAATAAATAGATATGTTTTTGTATGTCACAGATTTTTTAGATCACTACATACTCGTAGTATAAAACAAAGTCGCTTTTTCTGTCCCTATATCCCTATGTGCGCTTAAATCTTTAAAACTACGCAACGGATTTTAATGCGGTTTTTTTAATAGATAGAGTGATTCAAGAGGAAGGTTTATATGTATAATAACATCCATTAAATAGTGGAAAAACATCCGAGCGAAGCCAGGACAGGTCGCTAGTTGACAATAAAATATTTTTTTTGTTTTAAGCCCATGCAATTAATTATAATGAATAATGCTTTTGTCAACAGGCTTATTCGTTTTCAATAAGAGTTGTTTTCACTGCTGAATACATTTAATTGTGTTATAGTGATTACGAATATAGCACTTATTGTAGTTATTTCAGCGATTTAGATTTGGTAAACGCCAGTCATACTATGGAAGAAAATTAGTCTTTCCTCAAACCATGAAATTGTGTTCAACTTTGGAAGGCAGTTGGCTTATAAGAGCGGCCAACCCGAGGTTTCATACAATCGCTGTATCATGATTATGATATTAGAGAGAGATGTGTAAACATGTAAAAGTAATCTAGCAAATCTGTTATTTTACGTGAACTTTGGCCCTCTATAATCATCATCATCAGCCTTTTTTAATGTTCCCACTGCTGGGACTCAGGCCTCCTCTCTAAGAGAGGGCATCCACCACGCGGACCCAGTGCGGTTTGGTGAATGTCACATGTCTTCGAATTTTTGGTTCTAGGATATGCCGGTTTCCTCACGATGTTTTCTTTCACCGTTTTGAGAGCAGTGGTGATGAAATAAATTACACAAAGTAATGCGCCTGGCTGGGTCTGAACTCGCGACCTACAACTTGTAAGTTGGACCCATTACCAGTCGGCCACCACTGCTCCTCTCCTATAATGTACACTATTATATATTATAACTAGCTGCTCCCAGCGGTTTCGCCCTTGTGACAGCAGAAAATTATCCCAAGGGAACATACTTCCGGTATAAAAAGTATCCTATGTTCTATTCCAGGACATGTCTGGTGGACACGTCTATCCGTGTACCAAGTTTCATGAAAATCGGTTTTGCCATTGAGGCGTGGAGACGTAACAAACCAAACTCACTTTCGCTTTTATAATATTAGTAACGTTATACTGCTTTTTATATTTTTAATATACAGCTACTATATTAAAAATAAAAAAGTACATTTTTAGAAGCTTTGCAAATTTAATTAAGATTCTGAATGATGACAATTTTCCTCAAACACTTTTGAAGGTTTAAAAATATACGTATATCTTGGAATAAGTTTTGTGAAATATTCGAGTAAATCACGGAATCACCGAAAGCTTACAAAGTTTTCAAGCGTAATCTCTCTTTTTTCGCGTTACCTCTTCAATCAAACATCGCGTTGGATAGCGTTAGATTACCTTTGCATTAACTAACGCAATCCAACGCGATGTTTATAATTGCGTTGATTGAAGCAACAAGCTTTTAAACAATGCTCGATAGGCGAGTGGGAAAGGGCCCACTTAATATAACAAAATGTTAAACATTCCGGCACTTACCATTGAGACCATTTGCGTCTGATTTATTTACTTTTCCACCGTTTAGTTCTTTATTGCTAAGCGTCCTTTTGCTTCCGCCCCAATCTTTGCCGTTTGTCTGATTTTGTGCGTCACCGTTCGATTGAGAGACGTTTCTTACAATTGAATCTTTAGGCTTCTCTTGTAGCAAGTGTAGGTTCTCATCTACTTGTACTTCTACTTCTACTTTCTTCATATGCCATTCCACTGGTTGTATTAACATAGTTCCGGCGATCTAAAATAGTAAGAATACTCTCAATATTGCTAACAATGTAAAAATAAAAATGGTATCAAAAAGGGCTATACAATCATTTGGTAGTTTGACCTGGAAAGGTTTTCTGAGTGTTTTGAAAATAAGTAATGCTATTTATTGATTTTGATGTGTTTTTTCCGAATTTTGCCACCTTGTATTTTTGCCGTTTACGCCACCATATTGGTAAAATGACGCTCAAAAGCAGTTTTTTGCCAATATCTTCTTAACAACTAATTTAACGATAAAAATACTCGTAATTACAATTTTATATACACCAAAATGAAATTATAGACCTACAATTAATGTATTAACTTTTATATCATGAAGTTAATAGTTTTGGCGTACGAAAGCCGCAAAAAAGACTTGAATACTCATTTTGGGCAAAAAACTTGACATGCATCGAAAGCCACGAAACACTTTCCAGCTATCCACTATATTTTTCGAACCAAATGACTGTATCTACTACACAAAATTTTTAAATATCGGAAACTACTGCTCCCAATTTAAACAAGTAATAAAAGTCACTAACCCCATGTAAACTGAGAGATGAGAGCAGCAAGCATGCGCCACGGAACCCGAAATGATCCAAGAGGTACCTCACTAAGTGCGGCATTAGGGTTTGTCCCACACCTGTGCCCACGTTCGCAAGCCCCACTGCTCGGCTCTTCTTCAGCTTGAAGTAGCTATTTATAGCCACAAATGACGAGTTTTGGATGAAACCCAAACCCAAACCTGAAACAAGCATTAATAGATTAGTTGTTTTACCAAGCTATACGGATTTTGGGTGTTATTTATACCGATGCCCGTGGTTAGGTTTGGGCCATTCAAAATATTAGTATAATTGTTAATATGTTTCTCGATTGTGGCTTTGTATATCTAGGTCATAGTGCCATGATTCATGTCTACATTAATATTATAAAAAGTATTAATGTTTGTCATCATTAACATCGTCATCATTTCAGCCGAAAGACTTCCGCTGTTGAACATAGGCCTCACCCAAGTGTCGCCATGTGTTGTGTTCTGCGTTTGTAAGTAGGAACTAATAAGGCAAGAGTCAACTGCTTTTCAATACGAAGACAAAATGCTCTGTAAATTATTACAAAGAAATACTAAAACACACAGCACTTTTGTTAATTTAAACCAGCTCGAAGCCTCCACTATACCGCATTATGCTAAACAATAAACATTGAACAAGAAACAAGACAGTCTTACCTAATAGGATGCCGTAAGTTAACACCAAGTGCCAGATATTTGTCGAAAATCCGCTGAAGAAAATTCCGCTAGTACAGAAACACGCTCCCGTTACGGCTACAAATCTTGTTGATGTCAACTTAACAACAGCCCCGGCTATTGGGCCCCCGAAATTCGTGACGAATAACATAGTACTCATTACTATGGCCGCTCCTTGCGTCCGGTGCCCCATGGCTTCTAACGCATCTCCGTATAGCAAACTGAATAATGACAGCATTGATTGATTGAAAATCTGCAATAGAAGAATTTTGAGTTAGTGTAACATGTTCTATTTACTTTGTACTGAAAGGATGCAGCAGTACTCCTAATGCTGCATTCATTCAGTCTACATTGATCTACTTTGTATATGACCTGGTTAGGATCGTGGAAATCCAATGGATACGAGGCGTGTAGGACCTGTCCCTTCCCGAAGTCTCACCTTCCTGAAGTGACACTTCAGGAAGGTTTATTTCCAACAGTGCACGTCTTTTGACTGAAATGATGATGGTGACGATAACGATCTACACAAGATTAGTAGGTGTAACGCATTCAGGGCTCTCGGATTGTTCGAAAGAGTCACCAAGCCGATAAAAAGTAATCGAAGGTACACGAGTGGCTAAAGTCTAACTGTTTCTCGTTCCACCCGAAGTGAGAGAAGTTATTTGACGATTATGTAACTACCCTCCAGAGAAAAAGAGAGATATAGAATTGGATAGTCCTCCAGTCATTAGTAGTCATTAGAAAGTAAGTGAGAATATTACTAAGAATGCGAATGCACTAAGCAGCAATTGAACATGATCTTTGTCAATTGAATGCATCACGCATTTAGACCAAGTACTCATAAGTACCGTGACACTTGAGCTGTGCAGATGAAGTATTGTGTTAATTTTTGATAAGCTATGGTCAGGGTTATGAACTACAGTTCTGACGCTGTTAAATTATTTATTTTTTTAAATTGAGGATAGAAATCATCAAAAAACTTCTTCCGCAAGTGGAATGAGTGGGAGCGTCTGATTTTTACTGAACAAAAAAACTCTTTCGTTATTCTTAGCGTTCCAAGTAGGATTACCATATCTCAGGATTTGTCCTGAGAAATTAGGATTTTTGGGCTCTTATCAGGATAACGGCTGGATTTTGCAAATCTGATGCAATCTCAGGATTTTTAGAATTTTTAATAAAATACAGATTAGGTAATCAAGTTGAAACTAATTAATAAAAAAAAAACGGAATAAAAAGTTAAATTAACTTAAATTAATCTTCTTATGCTAAAGGGGGGTTCCGCTGCTACCCCCACCGCTTTGAGTGCGATATGCTGCTACATGCGATATGCTGATATAACGATTGAGTTAGATTCGCAGTGTAAAAAATTCTCAAACTGTAAAAAATCTCAGGGTTGTTTAATGGAAATCGGGACTTTTTTTGGACTGTTGATTTTTTCATCTGGTAACCCTTGTTCCTGACTCTTTTGAATAATTCCGTACCTGTGCATAGTATTTGTGTAATAAATAATGATGTTATCTGTATTACATTATCGTGACATGAAGTGCGCAAAATTTCGTTACTAATATAAATACTGTTATTTTATCTATCGAACAATCGATGTCGGCAACTGATAAACTGGTAGCTTCCCTAATGTGGGGACATGTTATAAATTAAACGACCTTCTAGTAGCCTTGTCGAAGATAATGCTCAAGTATATCCTGTTTTTGTTTTTTTTATTATTTTTTGTTGCTGTTTCTTTTTTTTTTTTGTTACAGTTTGGTTGATTAAATTTGCCCATGAGCGGTACAATCCCAAACCACTCATGGAACAGTACTAGAGAATATCAGAAACTATTAGATCGAAATGAAAAGTTCTTTTAGTGTTGGAAAGCTAGGCTAATAAAAAACAACGCTACAATTTTTGGGAGCAGAGCTAAACACGCCGAGTGAAATCACGAGGGACTTACTCATCATCATCATTTCAGCCGAGAGACTTTCACTGTTGGACATAGATCTCCTTCAAGTTTCGCCATAATGTCTGGTCCTATGCTTCCAACGGATTGCGGCGACCCTCACTACAGACTAGTCACTAGTAATGTAGTAATTAGTATTTTTATTTTAGATCCTCAAGTTCATGAACAATGGAACATTTGGTCTTGTATAAAAATGTCCGATTAGTATTACGACTGGTGATAATGTGGTCTGCAGCCGTTGGAAGGCTCTTGTTATAAATAAGACGTAATGTTACACAAATATACTTACATTAGACATTGCTGTCCCCAGTAACACCATCCAGCCCCATCCTCCATCGGGCGGTATTAATTTGATTACTTTCTGCGTCTTTGGAGATGCCACCAACGCGTTTTTTTCCGTCGCCATTTTTTATTTGGTTTGTTTTTCTATAAATTAGCTTAACATTACTTGATTTTTAAATTGGTTTTCTCCTGCCTTCTGAAACAAAGATAAAAGTCTTTTATTTATTTATTTAATGCTTTATGCACACAAAGTACAGAAGCGGACTTAATGCCTTAGGCATTTTCTGCCAGTCAACCTTTGGGTGATGCAGAAAAAAATAGTGGTAGGTGCAATAAAAGAGAAAGAGAAAACGAACAAGAATTAACATAAGTACTAATAAACCATATAATATATATTATACAATTAAACAATATATACTCAAAATTAATAAACTACATACCTAATTAATATAGTCAAACAATTGGTCCAGATCGACAATTGGAAAGTCATTAAACATTATGCAATACTAGCTTTTTTTTTAGATTGGAGAGTTTTCTAGGGCGGAGCGGAAGAACGTGTCAGACTTTTACTGACTAAAACCTACTCCTGTTTACCTTTTTTGCTTTGTTTTCCTATACTTCAGATTTCAGAAGCAAATTTATATTCCCAAAAGATTTTCGACCCTTCTGGGCCCTTATTGTTTTGCTGACATTTTCTAGAGGTGTTCGTGAAATACTACGCGCCGTAGATGGCTTGGGCTCGGTCTGGACGATTACCGGACGGCCGGACGGTGAGCATGCAATATTAGCTTTTGACAGCCGCATCGACATCCTATAGGAATTTGTACTTATATCAGGAATATACCTATATATAAAACTGAAGAGTTGTTGCATGTTTTTTTTTTGCACTGATTCTCAAAAACCACTTGTTTCATTAAGCCCATTTATCGAGCAATGCTATAGGCGATATTATAGTATCATGCTGCGACTAATAAGAGCGCGGAACAATAACTAAAAATGTGAGTGAATCCGCGGGACAGCTAATTCCTGATATGATTTAAAGTTAAGTGTAATGTAACGTAATCACCTGAGGTCATTGAAATTCCCTCGACATCAATAAAAACAGCTTTTAAGTGCATACATAGTATCTACTGATAACGATCTAGTCACACCCATATCACAATGTAAACAAATCCAATCACATTCACATATTGAACATTGTCCAACCAGTTATTTTGTCTAGTATTAGTTATATAGTAAGTAGGTCAATTTACGTAGCCTTATTTCCTATTTTATTGGGTTTGGATTCCAGTCTAAACGGATACACCTGTTTATTATTATTTTAAGAGCGACTGCCAATCTGATCTCCACAACCCAGAAACTTGGTTAACAAGACTGTAGACTTAGTTAGGTTGGTTAGGTAGACTGATTTCAAAGAAGGAGGCCGAAACCAGACAAGCCTCATGCTCCTGCCCCCCACTGGAGACGCCGCGGGCGTTGAGAGTCATTGGACCATTTCTAGCCATCGTTAACGCGGACGGTAAGCGATGAATAACTCTCCTTCCGCTAAAGAACCTAGCCTGAGTCGACGGTGCATTGAGTTCCAGGCGCTCCTCAAAGCTGTAAAATTGACGGGGCCGGGGATTGTTCGGATGACCATAGCTCTCTAGCCTCGTAAAAGGGCAATTTAAGGAACAAACACTGGATTTTAGCTAGTAAAAGTGTGACTCTCTTCCACTCCGCCTAAAGTGGGAAAGTCATTAATTGATGATTTCCCACGTAGGTACAAAAAAGGTAATATTCGGTCACTCATCCACGGACCAAACTCGAAGTGTGTTGCGAGGAGATCAATCCGCATCATCATTTAACCACGAGTCTCTTATCGTGATGATAAGAGACTCGTGGTTAATTAAACCTATATTTGGGTACGTAAAAGTAATAAAATTTCAGTAGATTTACGCAAAAGATACGCATCTTTGTTCAGTTACGTCGTTTTACGAGCGGGGTGTGTCAGATAGGAAAGTGTTATAATTAGATCGAGTTCACACTGGCGACCTTTTATCTTAGTGTCAATAGTAATAACGGAATTATACAGTTTTTTACCCTATATCAGTGTTTGCGTTGAAGAAAACAAAAGTAAATCTTTGCTTTGTTTTTGTAATTACGAGTAGTTGATGTATGGATCGTGTGGGGTCGTTGATAAGTAAATTATTATTGTATATTTTTACTAACAATATCAATTGAAGTAGTCTGGCTTTTTTTCTTCTTACGGTGTGTTTTAAAGTCGTAAGTGGACTATGACAGTGAGTAGACTCTAGATTACGTAGTGCCTTGGAAACAGTTGCAGTTTGGATTCATTTATTTTTATTATTTTTCAAATACAAAGGAATAAAAAGAGAAAAACACGTTTATTTGACATGTATACATGCATGTATACAAAAATTTGAATACATCAACCAAACTACCCAATCCTAATCTCTCCATCTCCCAAAGGTTGGTTGGTAGAAAATGCTCTAAGGCATTAAGACCGCCTTTGTTTTTTGTGTGCATAAATAAACAAATAAATCAACATTGTGTCTCACGGCTGCACTGAATATGACCAATTCAGCATAATATGCCAGGCCAGTACGTAGCAGTTGCCTGACGCTGGTTTACAACTGAACCTTACCAATGAACTACGGAAGGAAATTAGTTTTGTTAGGTGTGAATACATATACTCATATGTATACTTATTATTATATATAGATTAATTTTAGCATTAGATTTATATTAGCTTTTAAACTTCGCAGCCACGTGTAGGAATTGAGTAAACATCAGGGATTACAGACCATGTTTTCCGGGATCTTGAAACAGATGCGAGAATAAAAAGGTCATTTACCTTATTACACTCAGTGTTATATCTAGAATCTAGGGTAAAAGTTCAAGAAATAGTCTTATTCCGTCTCTACATTATCGATAAACTACTTTGTATCAACAATATATCAGGTCAAAGTCCGTTCGCACGTTCCTAAAGATTTGACGTAATAGATAGATATTATTATGTAAATAAATTGAAAAAATAATATACTATCTATGTATACCTAGTGACTTGTGTAATCTTTATCTATGAACCAATGTTCAGTGCCATTCTTCGCATGATGTTATAACAAACAATAATTGCGACCCGCTTCATTCTAAATAGTTGTTGTGTGACCTTTCCTCGTCATATTTTGACAAATTAAAGTATTAATACTGATAATTATTAGCTTTATGTTCTAATTATAATAATGTTTTTTTTATTTGTAACGATAAATATAATAATTATACTCTTCATTATTCACCATTAACTGTTGCTGGAGACAAGCATTTCCTGACATGTTAGGTATCATCTATTACTAGATTATGGAATTCAGATAAGCAGTCTATCCATTTAAAATACTGATATGAAGCTGCATTGGGTTTGACTTGAAAGCTAGCCCTGAGTTAGGATAAGACTTGGAAATTTCCAAGTAGTGGCTGTGGCATAAGTTCAAAACTATTTTATTTGTTTTGGTAAAAACTTTTCTTTTGTTAGCCTATTTTGTCTCACTCCTGGTCAAAGGTCTGCCTCCTCTCCATCTTTCCGGGTTCGCGCTTTTTACTCTTAATACTGGCGTAATCTGTCTAGTTAATTCCGCAATCTTCTTCGTGGTCTACCGTGACCTTATCTCACTATCTCAGTGCACTTATTTTGTGCTAGGAATACTTATACAATTTTGGCTTATAGTTTGAAAAAATATATATTTGTTTCTTCTTCTCAGTCGTACACTCCTGGTGGAGTGGTCGTGGTCATGGATCATCTAGTTGGCTGCGACTTTTGCGAGACTTCTCTATCTCTCTCTATTCGTGGCATTGTGTGTGCATTCAATGAGGCAACACTTAGAAGATGATCTGAGAGGTCTGTCCTATCTGGTAGGTGATCGAGCAAGAGAACGTTTGCCCCTGTACCACTAAAAGTTCCAAAGAGCTTTCATTACGAATGATATGTCCAAACATTTTGAAGATTCGCAGTTGACCAATCGATGAAAATCTTTGTTTGATGAGAAGTCCATTTTATCCTTAAAAGATATATTTATTTAAATAGCGATAAAACAATGGAATTCAAGAGTAGTTTATTTACTCTTCACGCTAAACACAAATCTCATTTTAACTTATAAGACGAAGAAAACCGACAGACACCAGCGAACCGAGAGAAAAGGGAAAATATGAAAATGTTATTCCTATTACGACCCCGAAAATGTAAAATATCCGGCAGGGATAAAGCTGTATAAAGGTTTTTGTTTTTTTCCACGAACACAGTCCTACATTGATAACGCGGTATCTACATATTTTGCGTTTACACACGTATGACGCATTTTTAAAGGGTATTTTTTTCGTTCGCACTGAAACTTCCGCCTCCCGAACAATATTGTATGGCACTTTGAACTGTGTGTTGATGCAATACGGTGCCGCCATGGTTTGTTTTTTTTTTTTTTTGGAGCGTTGTTTGGAGAGTAAAGTTTATATTGTTTCTAAAAAACAAATGCTGTTTTAGAATGACGAGTACTTTTTTAATTTGTGCAATAAAAAGAAAACAGTCTATGGTAACTTTAGTTTTAAGTAATATTACTTAATATACCTTAGAAAAAGGGTACTGAAGGTGCAAAGAGTAGGTTTTGGTCAGTAAAAACCTGACACTTCCTCTTGCTTCATACACAGCGAGAGATGTTAATTGGAAGATTTTTTAATTCAAAGAAGTTTTTTAGAAAACAAATGTAAACCATATTCATACAAGTCTCAATATTGGTATAAAACGGTTACATTATCATCATAGCATCATTATCTTTGAAGAAAAACTTAACTGGTCGTTTTGTTTACTAATTGGAATAAATATAATAGTATTTCTTACCTATCTTTGCCCACGTGAAAATAGGAAATTATTCCAGATCATGGGTTACCCGTATGGCAAATTTCATCCAAACCCTTTCATTCATTTCAGCCTGAAGAAATAACAAACATGCACACACTCATATACAAACTTTTACCTTTATACTAGTACTGGTACTACTACTAATATGTGTCACTATGATGGACCTGAGGCTAAACCTTCACAGGAATCTTAACCGTGTTTATGGGAAAATCAGAACAACAGCTGAGAACTACTGACCAAAGCTCTGTTTATCACGGGTCCAAATTATTTTCTGGTGTTTTGTGTATGTGAGTTTACATAAATAGGTACATAATTATGTAAATGCATTCTTAATACAGGAGTAATTCCTAGGAGTAATTCTATTTCCTAACGTTTTTTTAAGATAAAATAACAAATGATTATACAATTCGAAATTTCTATGTTTAAACCACTTTTATTTAGAAAGTTATCAATAATGATGCAAGATTCATACATCAAATGTTAGATTGAAATAATACATTTACGATAATGAATCGTTAGATTCTGAAACTATCGCTCGAAGCGTTAACATGCCCCAGTTCTTTTATTCAGATAAAAAAACGGGTGTATTTTTTCAGAAAAATTACAGTTATTGTGTTTGCATATTGCTACCAATATCGTGCTTTTTAACGCTTATGTTTTTATAAAGTTTTTGTTATACCTCTCCTCTCTCTCAGCTGGGAAAAAGATCAAACTTCTAAATCAACGTAATTTAAAGATATCGCTCGTTTATCTCGCATATTTTTACGATTACAAGAAAATCAAATCGAAGACTTTCCGTTGACCTAGTCACGTTGTAGATCACGTTTGGCAAGCAAGCAAGTCATGTAGTAGCACAATTTTTTTTGGTTACGTCTCAAAACAATTTTATTACGTTCTGCGGCTATATGTAGATATAAGTTTAAGTTTGTATGGAACCCACGGTGCACCAGTCGGATTCGCTCTAGATTGTTTTTTTGTAATTGAGTTTTTTTTTTTTAAGACATAATACGACCAACGTAACTTGGCGAGCCCTAACATAGGATCTACGCATCTCTCTCTCCACGTCATTTATGGCAAACGACGACTTTCTCTTTAGGTGATTTCAAGCCTTCTAATAGGGCCCATTGTGAGTGATCATAATTTCAAAGCCGTAGTTCAACATTGGCATAATCGTTCGTAACTTTGAACTTTCCATCAAGATCTTTGACATCAAGATCTCTGACATCAAAATCTCTGATACCGCACTGCATTCCTGGTACTGCAGTACCATCATATCAAGATCAGAGCTGAGTGGGTGCTGCATAAGCGTTTATCATGATCTTCGTATTATCCATGCTCATTTTTAGATCGCCTTTTATAAATATATTATTAATTAATTATATCAGTTAAAACGATTAATTATAAATATCAAAAGTTGTTTAACATGCTCTACTGAACTATCACCACCATATTGGATTTTTGACAATCATTGGCGCAGTTAAAATGTCACTTTTTCAGACTTTCCAAAGGCCCTACTACGATTTTTTAACGCGATCCATTTGGCTTAAGTTCTAATTATTACGAAGTCTATGCGAATCGAGCGATAGTACAATAGCGGAAGGGAGTGGGGATCGGGTGGCAGGGTTGCTTCGTGCGCTTGCGTTGCATCATACAGACGTAGATAGATATAGCAAAATACGGAGTTAAAATTTGTATTAGCTGGAACAACGAAATCTGTAAGTATTGTTTTTGGTACAGGTCACGGAGTAATATACTTACTCCATGGTAGGTACAGGTATTATGTTTTGTAAAAAGTTATAGAACAAAAGTCGTTGTTTATGGTGTTAATAATACAGTCCTGCAAGTTTGTTAGTATATTACTAATAACCCTGCAGTCTTGTTCATGACCCGCACAAGTTGTTTCACTTTAAGTAATGTTTTACAGTTAAAGTATAAGATAAAACTAATTTTATTATTCTGGGTATTGCAATTCAATTTTACTAGTAAAAAATATTTATATTAATACTAGCTGACCCGGCAAACGTTGTTTTGCCTTATAAATTATTTTTTGCTATAAAAAAATAGGGGTTGGTGATAAAAAAATAAAAATTTAGGGTTGTATGTATTTTTAATGCCACATTATAAAAAAATAAAAACAAAACTTTTTGTCTAAAAATAAAAATAAAAAATTTAAGTGTGAACAACCCTTATCACTTAGAAGTATGAAAAATAGATAGTAGCCGATTCTCAAACTTACTGAATACGCATATAAAATTTGGTAAAAATCGGTAAACCCATTTCGGAGGAGTACGGTAACTAACATTGTGACAGGGAAATTTTATATATTAGAAGATAAAAAAATACTACATTTATGAAACTAAAGATAAACCTCTTTTTAACCCTTAGCGTTATAGACACATGATATAATGTTGTTGGTATGTCAATTATCAACATTTTTATTTTATTTTTGACACTGTAACTGAAATAACTACGTCATACTCGTATGTATATCATTCACGTGATTAAATACAAAGAAACAGATCGTATTTATAATGTCAATAATAGTAATAATAAGTCTTTTATTATTGACATTATAAATACGATCCATTTCCTATTATAAAGTCCTTTATTATTGACAGATTATTGATACAATGGCGGTTTAGGTACTTAGACTAAACCAGCGTCATAGTTGGGTATAAAAAGCATGATTCATTAATCATTTTTAGTTACTTGGTTAAGTTTATAGCAAAAACTTGGAAAATAACTGAGTGGTTTGTTTTTTCTTAAATGCGAAAATGATTTTTTTTTGCAGTGACAAATCATCTAATAACTTCTCCTGCTCTGAAGTGGAACGGGAGGCTGTGTTAAAATTTTACTGACCAAAACCCACCCGTCCTTTTAGGTTCGGGGTGTTGTCTTTAGATGATCAGAACGCCAAAGTTCTGTAAGGGTGCGTCCACATCTGGCGAATGTGCCGCAAATGTGCAGCTCGCGAGCCGTTTGCGAGCCGCCCGCGAGCTGCGCGCGTGCAGTCACGGCAATGGTTTGGTGCGCCTCTTTAGCGCAACTCATGCAAGGATCGTAAAAGACGTGCGCGCGGCTCGCGCTCTGCGCGCACTTAATTCTCGCACTTATAGTTCCGTTTTCTGGCTCAGTACTTTCGAACATGTCGGACGACACTAGTGCTTTAATAATTCTCCTCCATCCACTCCACGACAACACATACTTAGCCTCTAGTAATCAGAAACGAACTGAGCGGGTAAACAATCATTTAATAACTAAGGCGCCGCCCGCGCGCTGTTCGCGTACGGCGTTTAGGTCGCGCGCGAACTGCGCGCAGGCGGTGCAGGAGCGGCGCACGAACAAAAATGCACGCGCGCAGTTCGCGGGCAGCTCGCAAACGGCTCGTGAGCTGCACATTCGCCGCACATTCGCCAGATGTGGACGCACCCTAATAGGAAAATCGCGGTCAAAATGTCATAAAGCTCTTAAGACCGATTATAATGTAAGAATGTCTTTAAGTAGAATTTTTAATGAGCATGAAACTGATATTTATGAAAACTGTTCTAAATTGGAGTGTTTTTTTTTTGTATCTCTGGGGGTTTCCATTAATTTGAAGAATAAATTTACTAGATATAAGCTGTACCACGAGTGTTTAATTTCTTTTGTTACAGCATCATTTTAAATTCAATAAAATCCAAAAAAACACCTTGTGGGATTTTCTATGTCAATGAATCGAATATTCAAAGATAAAAATCCTTAATATTATGTCTGAAATAACAGTTCACTAGGCACTGTTACTTTATAGAAAAGTATAGATACAATGATGAGGTGAAATTAACGACAATTAATATTTTAGGTATGAAATTGTTTTAAATTATAATATTCCACAATATGGTATATTAACTGCTGCCAGCGCCTTCACGTGAAAGTATAAAATTGTCCCAACGGAATTTTTCTGCTATTCCAGGACGTGGTCTACTCGTGTACCAAATTTCATTCAAACCCGTTTAGCCGTTCAATCGTGAAGAAATATCAAACATACACACATACATTAACAACATTTGGCCTTGAATTCTTTTCTGTACACAAAAAACATAACATAGTACACAGTGATTTGACAATTCATGTGCAACGATGCGCTTAACTCAAGATTTCCTCTGCCTTTATTATATTAATTTTTGGAATATTAGTCTATATTTACTGTGAAAAATATGATTCAGCTATTCCACAAAATTGCACTAAATAGCTCATTGTTTTATTAGAAGCTTTTATTTAGTTTCACCTGTCCCGATGTTTGTCTGTCATCAAATCTTGCAAAATAAATTTGACCCACTTCCCGGTTACCGATTGAGCTGAAATTTTGCATACATGTGTAAATCAGATGACAATGCAAAATTATTATAACATGGAGCTGGTCTGATGATGGAACCGGAAAGTGGCTATAGCAAGTTCGTAGTTAAACGACACAACCCCATCGAGTTTTGGCTCGTATGATTTGTCTTGACGAGTATCAATTAATTATATAAGTATTATACCGTGCTATAAAAGCTTGCTATGAAAAAATGTGTTCATTAAAAACTTGTTTTATTGACAATTTGACACATGGCTGGAAACAACTAAATGGGGTGATAAAAATAAATGTGTGTGATGAACAGAGGTCGGAATTAGGGCCTGCGCTCACTTGAGACAAGACGTCTTAGACAAGACTGTTCTGTTTATGACATGGGGCGTTAGGGCTGTTACAAAATATCCTACAGTCAGCCTTATAATGTTCCCACTGTAGGGACTCCGGCCTCCTCTCTGGGAGAGGGAAAAGGCTAATCTACCACGCGGGCCCAGTGCGGGTTGGTGCGTGGATGTCATATGTCTTCGAATTTTTGGTTCGAAGACATGCCGGTTTCCTCACGATGCTTTCCTTCACCGTTTTGAGAGCTGAATTAAATTACACAATATCGATAAATCGAAATCAAAATTCTCCTCGTTTAGGTTTCTTCTGGCTAGATGTTACTATTCAGTCGCAGAGTTTGTTGCTGATAAACAGGGGTGTGAAGATCCGACATTCTAAATAGTTAATAATGGATTGTGATAATAATATTTGTAATAATAATAATTTAATAATCCATTGACATAATTTTAATAACTGTAATTATTTTATTTGACTTTATTTTGATGAACGTCAATTGACATACTCTAATTCTATTTCTTTTTTAATGTTTTTTTATTAAACACATTTAAATTATTGTATTTGTTGGCTTTTTGCCTTAACTTTGTACGCCATTCTTTTGGCAAAACATAATGCACTTATTTTTCTTTTTATGTAATACCTTAATTCACCTATGTTTTACAAAATAAATGATTGATTGATTGAAATATCAACATAATTATTGTTTAGAAATATCGATATATATTACTGCCGTCCACTAACTAAAAGGCCGTTAAGCCACAGTTGGTCGTTTTTCACTTTTTAATGTAGTCTTATACAACTTTCGATGCTCTATCTTTTGGTCTAAGACTCATTTTTTCTATGATTGATAGTTTTTGAGATACAGAACATTAATTCACAATGTCTGTGTTTAAATTGCTTAGCTTAAAGTTAGAAAATGAATTTAAATAAAATATAATAAATATAAATGAATAAAATATATCACATATTGTGCACAAAGACTATGCCTACATATATAACTTGTAACCTTGTTCCTAGGTATCATACTTTTCAAGAGATATCAATTCCCAATTTTTGTGTTTTCTCGAAAAATACTTTTTGCACTTAGCTGCCTTTTAGTTAGTGGACGGCAGATTACTAGTACCTACTTTTTTACATTAGATTTTTTTTTTAAATTAGCGGCAAATTATTTAAACTACAACATCATCGTAAACATCTCTACCATCATCTACTGTACTTACTTAGTTTCATTTGTCTTATCTATCTACTAACTAATAACTAATCATTTACTCATTTTCTTCCAACGATTCGAAAGCAAAGATCAAAAGCAGGTATAATTTTCCACATAACTTTAAAGACACTAACTAATTTAGTCAAGAGCTTGGTTATTAGCAGAGTTTATATAAGCCTGCGCTTGCGCACCGAGTCTTACTTTGTATGCGTGACCACATACACAGCACGTGTTTACGAATATCTAGTAAATTTATTGACACTTAACATCTTTCTCTTTCTCTCAAGTTGATTACATCCGGAATGAAATAAACAAAAAAACACTAATGCATGTATTTCAATTAGTGGTGGTCTTGTTTGTTTTTTATTAAGAAAGCATCTCATCGACTTAATCACTAAAATATACACAAAAAAAAAACACAGTTTTAGGCACAGTGAATTTGTCACATACAGAGATGCACAGCACTGACAGAAAACTTGAAAATTTACTGTCACCGCCCACGGGCTTCAAAAAAACGCCGCTTCAAGCTTCAATTTGAGGCGGCCTTTTTTGTGACTCGTCTGCGGCGTTGCCGCCACAAGCTGTCACGCGCTTTAGCTGTTTTTTGTGGCGGCGTTTTTTTGAGACCCCCGTGTGCGGGGAAAGTTATTGATATGACTGAAAACATTGTATAAAGGTTCCAAACATTTTTTTTTAATGTTAATAAAAATGAGCTGATGATGAGAAATATCCAGATATAATGTAGGGAAAAATTTAATTTAACACAGTGGAAAGAAAATCAAAATATCAATAACATAAAGGAATTGAAGTAAATAAAATAATTATAAAAGATAGTTCGTGTCATTCTATTATTATAAGATTGTCGAGTATTGTGTTAATCCGTAGTATTGTACCAATTTAAAAAAAAAATACATTTAATTAATTCATATCATGGTAACAATGGTTAGTCATTCTACAAATAGCATGATAGACTGCTTGGGATGCCCCGAGTCTTAATGGAGGTTTTTTTGTGATACTTATACCATGATAATTATGACGTAACGAGATTCCATCGGAAATCACCGGGATTTATGAAAAAAAATTCAATGAGTCATGTATTATAAATGGCAAAGTAGAGCATCAAAATCTATTGTTGGTCTACATTACCCCAAGTAATATGGGATAGGGACAGGAAGAAGAAGAAAAAGACTTACGAGTTAAACATGACGGGTTTAAACCCAGGCAGATGCTTAACTTTGTATAATTTATTTCATCACTGCTGCTCGCAAAACGAAGATAAAGAAAAATATCGTGAGCAAACCGGCTTGTCCTAGAACCAAAAACTTTGAAGAGATGTGACAGCCACCAATCCGCACGGAGTATTTAACGGCCCATCCTCTCTCTTAGAGATGTCTGAACCCCAGCAGTGGGACCATTATAATACTGATTAGGTAGGTATATAGATACGTATTCCTACTTGGACTTATTTAAGAATACTTATAAAACTATCGTTGTTGACAAGCCTGCCCCCCTAGCCAAGTTACAACCGTTTTGCTTACGTCTGACGCTTCGAGTTGACCTTCCCGCCAATTCTTTTGTTCAGACCACGTGACTGAGCGTTGAGATGACGTAATTTTCGTACAATTGAAGCTTTCTACTAGTGTTAACTATTGCATTTTAGCAACTTGGCTAGGGGTACAGGTTTGTATGAAAAGTTTTGATGATGACTTCAATAATTGTTGCCATGGAATCCCAGGACCCGCAGAGTCCAGAACGGTAAGTTAATGGTTTCGGCGAAGTTCATGTAATATGGGACAAAAAAAGATGGCAATCTTTATAAGTACCTGTCTGCTGTGTGTGAGTACCGTTACGTAATTTAATACGTCCTCTGTAAGCAGCTGTGTTAAATTTATAATAACAGCTGCTAAGTGCGATGTGTAGCTACCGAACATTAAAAAAAAACCGAGCTATTGGGAGTTGGACCTGCGCACTAAGGGTTCCGAACATACTTATCTAATTACCTATGAAAACAGTTCAATTCCTGAATTAAGTTATAAAGATTTTTCTGAATCGCAAATTTTTTTTTATTTTTTATTACATACCGACAAATTTTATTTCAGATTTTTTCTTATACCTGTGCTATAAGACCTTGCTTCTTGCCATATTTCAAGATTCTACTAGATACTATTCAGGATTATATGAATTTTTGTTTTCTTCGAGAGTGTCAAAATGTAAAGAAAGAAAGAAAGAAAGAAAGAAAACCGTTTATTCGAACCTCACACATATTAAAAATATTAATTAAAAAATAGGTACAATAAACATAGAAGAATTTGTGCAAGGTCAGAAAGGCACCTAACTCAGCATATGCTGCGATATCTATAAAAATAAATAACGCAGCGCTGGTATTCTGTTAGGGCCCGCGGTGATGCCACGGTCATACTTACGGAGACTAAATAAAATATATATTAGGTATAGTAGTAAACTATATGTAGGTAGGTATCGGAACAAAATAAAAAATACGAAAAAAACATAGGAAAAATAATAATAATTAATACATAACATTGGTAAAAAGCGTGAATTTATGTTAATAAGTGTCATGTGTTACAGATATATTATAGAGAGAATGTAATAAATAATTAACCATAGACAGACGCCTGACAGCGCGCTCCAAAAGCATTTGTCTAATTCATAGACAAACAGATGAACGCGAGCGTACGGCGACGACGGCAACAGGTCACGAATATTCGATTCGAGTGTTTAGCATCTATAACTAATCTGTGGAGTGTATAATCTATAGATATTAGTATTCTGTGGCACGATCTATCGACTTGCAAAGTTGCAATCAACTGTCAAAAAAGTGGGTGGATTGGTTATTATACAAATAAACAAAGGTTGAGTAATAATACATACATATAATACATTAATACGTCTAAAACAAAAGTAAATCGGGTGCATCTGAAATATTATTGTGTGAAGTGTAATGTTGTGTTGTATTGGACGCAAGAGAGAGATGTCAAACTGAGCGACAAAGTCACCATCGCAAACCGTGCAGAATTTTCCGGTTAAATTATGTGGTGGTCTCTTTTTGGTTGCGTAATAAATACTGTTTGTATTTGGAACTAAAAGCACCAACCGTCTTTAAAGCACGAAAAGGTGGTGGCAGGTCACTCCAGACCTTGCTACTGGCGTATTTGAAGCTTCCACGGAATGCAGCAGTTTTATGGGTCAAAGCTAATAAAAGGTAAGATGATGCTCTCGTTTTAACCTTGTTTACATCCCGTGACCAAGTTAATTTATTATATAGATAAGTAGGCTTTTTTTGTGAGGATTGTGCCAAAGAGTAGGGTAGCCAGATGGAGTTTTCTACGATCTGTCATTTTCATTAAATTACCTCTATTTAAAAATGGTGTTATGTGAGATCTTGGAGGGACATTAAAACAAAACCTAGCACATGCATTTTGTACTCGCTGGATAAACTTATCACTTCTACCGAGAATACACGCCCCGTACACAGTGTCAGCATAGTTCAGCTTGGATAAAACAAGTGACTCACAGAGCATGATACGCATATCCACACTTTAGTATGGGCGTACACGGTATAAAAGCTTGAGACGATAGAAGCAATTACGCACAGCTTCTGTAATATGAGTCTCAAAATGTAAGTGTTCATCAAATACTACTCCAAGATTACGCGCTTCCTGCACCCTCTCAATGGAACAACCATCAATCCTCACATCCAAATTGCTGCTGCTCAATTTGCTCAAGAAATCTCGTGATCCTATGATCAAATATTTGGACTTGACTGGGTTTAAAACCAGCGAGTTTCTCGAAGACCAGGCTGTGATTCTATCCAGATCCTCATTTACTCTTTTTACAGTGTCAACAGTCTGCTGAGGATGGAAAGACAGATACATCTGTAAATCATCCGCATAAAGGTGGAACTTGGTGTTTAGCAGGCAGTTGGTGATGTCAGCACTGTACAGTATGAAAAGAAGAGGCCCCAGGATCGATCCCTGGGGCACACCTCTGCCCACGCACCTTGGAGCAGAAGACTCAATGCTTCCATCACTTTCACTTGTCACCTGGACAAACTGAGAACGGTGAGTCAAGTAGCTTTTAAACCACTGAACCGTCTCAGGCTGACATCCATAGTACGACAGCTTGGAAAGGAGAAGTGACGTATTAATTGAGTCAAAGGCGCGTGAGAAGTCCAGTAGGACCAGCACAGCACCCATTCCCTTATCCCTGCCTTCAAGGATATTCCCGACCACATCAAGTAGGGCTGTGGCTGTACTATGTCCCTTACGAAAACCAGATTGAGCGAGCGGCAATATGTTGTGTTCCTCGAGATACGCTCTGAGCTGGTTGGACACTACCCTTTCTAGAACCTTGGAGAGACAAGGCAGTAAGCTAATAGGGCGAAGTTCTTTAACGCTGGTAGGGTTAGAGACTTTAGGGATGGGTCTAACTATTGCCAATTTCCACAGATCCGGAAAAGAGGAGGAGGAGATGGACCGGTTGACGATAGCCGTTATAGCTGCGAGCGTACGAGGAAGAGTCATCATCAACATTTCAAGCGAGATGTGGTCACAACCCTGAGCATTAGACTTTAGACCACGTAGCAGCCTCAACACCACATCCCCCTGAACGGGCTCCAGCTGGAAATTAGTGTTACTGAATCTGTGTTGCTCATAATATTGTAAGTCGGCAGCTGTGACTGTACCGCTACCTGGTACATCCAAAAAGTGTGCATTGATTTTTTCAGGATCACTACAGTGGTTTGGTAAACTGTGCTCTGGGGTTTTAGAGATAGCTATGGAGGATTTTATGTGACTCCATAGCTTCTTTGGTTTTTTAATATTTTTATTTATACAAGTTTTAAAATATGCACGCTTCTCACTGTCCAGCGCTGCCCTAACAAGGTATTTAAGTTCTTTGTATGAATCAAAATGATGTGATGCTTTAGTAGCTTTTGCCTTGTTGTGGCTCTTGTCACGCAGCTTCATCATGTCTTTGATAGTATCAGTTATCCATGGAGGGGATTTATCTTTGATGAGAACTTTTTTAAGGGGAGCATGTAAATCAAATAAATTTAAAATATAGTTATTAAAAGTTTCCACCATGGAATTGACATCATCCAGACTTTCAATGTATTCCCAGTCCATCTTATTTAGATCCTTGTTGAAATGGTCCAGCAGTATATCCCTAAGTGGCCTAAAAGTGACCCAGCGTGGCGAAGGCCTATCTAATTTAAAATTAAATTCAGCAGATATCATTGCATGCTGGCCGAGCTCTGGTATGTGTGATACAGAAACTTCACGCACACGGGCATCGGTGCATATAACATCAATTAATGTCTCGCTGTGGTCTGTGAAATGGGTTGGCTGAGATACAATTTGATTTAACTTGCAGCATAGCAGAAAATTGTTTAGGAGTTTTGTTTTATTATTTGTATGACTTAACATGTTAATATTGAAGTCGCCCAGCAAAATAATTTTATCCACTTTAGAAAAAGAGAAAAGAGAGTCTGTAATTGCATCCAGGAAAACATTGACATCGAGCCACGGCGGTCTGTATGCAGTTCCGACGATGACAGAATGGGAGTTGACACTCAGCCGAAGCCACATCTGCTCGACCTGCGGCGCAGACGGGTGCGGCACGGTGCACACGCGCAGTCCGCGGCGAACAAAAAAGCCAACACCGCCACCGCGGCCGGCTCGCACGGACTGCGGGCGCGGCACGTGCCGCAGCCGATACCCCGGAACGCAGGGCGCACGGCCTTCCTGTCCGCTCTTTAGCCAGGTCTCATTTACCGCTAAGATGTCAACCCCAATGCCCTCCATAGCCACAAGAAACTCGTCGTGACGTGATCCCAGAGACCCAGCATTAAACAAACCAACTTTTAAGTTTTTAGTCTTAACCATTGTCATTGCAGGGAATTTTACAGAATAGATGTATATTTACTCTAGATAGTGTAACTGTGTAGAGTGTAGTGTAAAATAATGTACGTTTTTTGTCACATATTCCGAAGTATCTTCGTCTCGTTAACTTGCAAGTTTGATTACAGCTAAAAGAGTCCGCAGACTTGATTATAATAATATGGTTTTAATTTCAACTCGATACCTTCACGCGTTCCCGAGATAATAGGAATTGACAGACAGGCGGACTGACTGACAACAAAGTGATTATACAAGGTGATTGGAAGATGGGTGCAAAGCTTTGAGGGGAATATAGTAAAGACAATTTAGAACCATTTTAGCCATGGTTGTATTAGACGAGGTCTTACAATTTTTTTAAACCTAATTTTTAAATTTAAGCGTTCCATTTTTTCCTTTTCGAGGAGCGGAACCCTAAAAAGACGATGGGTAGTTGGGGTAACGACCAGTGTAGGTAACTTCAATATTAATAAATTCATAATTATCACCCAATTCATCAATGTCAAAATAAAAATATCAAGAGATAACTCACCAAGGAAATAAAAAGATTAGTGTCCTTGAGGAGAACAGTGGTTGCTCAGTAATAATAGCCGTGACTTACTCATCGTAGGTTACGGGTTCGAACCCAGTTTTATTTTATGTAAATTACAAGACTTATATGCTCACAAAACGGCATGTCATATATCCAAATATTACGAAAATATGTTGTACCTACCTACTGCACTGAGCCCGCATAGTTGATAACAGCTCATTTCATGTCAAAAAAAGGAAGCCTGATGATTAAAAAGAAGTGGTGTTCTAGCATTTTATACTAAGACTCTATGAAAATTTATAGACTTGAAAACCATTTTCATATAAAAACTGCGACCCGTTATTTAGAACTAAAAAAACTACATGTTTCTAAATGAGATTGTAGACTAAAATTGTACATAAATAAGAACAAGATCTTTGTTTTAAACCTGTATTTTTAGATTTCACACGATCGTCGTTTCACTTTCGACGGAAACGAACTTTATTTTTCAACCATTGTTAAAAGAGGCTTCTAAATATACCTAACTAGCTGACCCGGCGAACATCGTACCTAGGCGGTACAATCAATGAATGTAGCTAAACTTATTATCCGAATGATGGAATGATTGAGACCAATATACACCGTTAAATTTTGATAGTAGTCAGCGTTTCGTACTCACTATCTACAGGTCATTGGACTCGCTCAGCTAACGTTTTCTTAACCCTTCAGATACCGTCAATTAGAAACACAATAGTAAGACAATAGATGCGCGGCCACCGGTGGTCGCTTGGGGATTCATGAATTAAAGAAATTAATTTCGTGCATGCGTTAATTAATACAAGTTTTGAAAAAGGTACTTTATTTTTTAATTTTATCGTTACAAATCGATAGTGTTCCATGTACCGGATCAACCCTCCGCAGGATTAAAACGATCAAAATTTAACGGTGTATTTGACAGTTGCTGTTAATTGCTGTTGTGGACAATTTTCTATTTGTTTTTACGTAAATGATACGATATTGTAATAGTTATTCTGTTATTCGGGCGGAGACGAATTAAAATACCGTCCAGCTGTTCTTTAGTTATAAATGGTGTAACTAATATGACTTTTATAAAATGTGTATAGATATGGATAATATTTCCGCACATGCAGTTTCATTCAACTAAGGCTAGCGACCGGACATAGTCATTTGTCGTATAGCTAATTATACCCGAGATAATCTCACTAAGAGAATCGAACCAACAGACCATGGTTCCCGTTGCTGAATTTTAATACTATTGTATATCTAGGTACTTTATTTAACAAAATATTGCGTCCTGTGTACCATTGTATATAATATTGTTTTTAACGATGGTATCGTGCAAGCCATTTATGAAATTATAACAATTTTAGGTACCTTCTAGTGATGTTTTTGTTATCTGTGCAAAAAAGCAATCGTGCGATTTTTGTTATGTAAAGCGATTTGAACCTGAGAGTGACATGGCTCATTCAGTGATACTAATTGAAAACGCAACGTGGTCTTGTAGGTATTTTTTTTAACCTAAATTTTAATATTTTTTTTTATAATATTTTTTTTTAACCCAGTTTTCTTCAACTTCAACAGCTTCTAGACCTAAGTAGACCTAGTAGGTTTGGGCCTGAGTAACAAAAATATTTTGAATTGCTGAAAACTACAATTGTAGATAGAACATTGAAAGATGGGTCCTCAAACTTGTCCCGACGTGATAGCTTGCGGACTGTCACCAATGTGGCATCATTCATTGTGTGAAGTGGTTTCGCAGGACCAATAACTAAAAATAGTCCGATTCAATCTTGATAATTATAGACACTTTTGAAGATATTAGGTATATGGCTTTGAATCAAATACTCAAGATTTAAAGTGAGTATAATTATAATTTTTCCCCATTACCAAATATAAGATGCCTGTTTTGATATTTTTATTATTTCAGTCTTGTTATCTGGCCATAGTATAAAAAATTCTACAGACAGTATTTTTGAAAACTTAATTTAATCTAGGTGAGATTAAATCAGTCTGCGATATTTTTTAAGTAACTAATTACGTTAAATAAGTGATTTTCTTTACGTAATTAGGTACGTAATTATATACTAGTAATTGTAAAATCAGTTTTGATTTGGTGATAAGATTTTTAAAGATGGATATCTTGATCTAGATTCGTAAGTCTAAATTACACATGTATGCTCACGGCCTAATCTTATAAAGTTAGAATATCAAAATGACTACTCTCGGTCGGAACTGCGCACGCGCATAATGAATGCACAATGTGTGTGCATGTGAATTTTTTATGCAGCGAGTACCAAAACAAAAAACAAAAATAGATTTACTGTCCCACACACGGGCTTTAAAAAAAAAGCCGCTTCAAGCTTCATTTTGAGACCCACTTTTCTTGGCTCGTGCGTGGCGGTGCCACCACAAAAAAATGCTTGAAGACCGGACTCAAGAGGTATTGCGCACTTCAGCTGTTTTTTGCGGCCGCTTCTAGCTTTTTTTGTGGCCGCTTCTAACGTTTTTTTTGTGGTGGTGTTTTTTTTAGGCCCGTGAGCGGGGACAGTTAAATAAGTGGAATAAAATGTAACCTGAAGAGAAAACTACTGAGTTTTTTGTAATTACCAAATTTTGAACCGATTAATTCATGAATCCCCAAGCGACCACCGGTGGCCACGCATCTATTGTCTTACTATTGTGTCTCTAATTGACGGTATCTGAAGGGTTAAAGATGGATATCTTGATCTAGATTCGTAAGTCTAAATTACACATGTATGCTCACGGCCTAATCTTATAAAGTTAGAATATCAAAATGACTACTCTCGGTCGGAACTGCGCACGCGCATAATGAATGCACAATGTGTGTGCATGTGAATTTTTTATGCAGCGAGTACCAAAACAAAAAACAAAAATAGATTTACTGTCCCACACACGGGCTTTAAAAAAAAAGCCGCTTCAAGCTTCATTTTGAGACCCACTTTTCTTGGCTCGTGCGTGGCGGTGCCACCACAAAAAAATGCTTGAAGACCGGACTCAAGAGGTATTGCGCACTTCAGCTGTTTTTTGCGGCCGCTTCTAGCTTTTTTTGTGGCCGCTTCTAACGTTTTTTTTGTGGTGGTGTTTTTTTTAGGCCCGTGAGCGGGGACAGTAAAATAAGTGGAATAAAATGTAACCTGAAGAGAAAACTACTGAGTTTTTTGTAATTACCAAATTTTGAACCGATTAATTCATGAATCCCCAAGCGACCACCGGTGGCCACGCATCTATTGTCTTACTATTGTGTCTCTAATTGACGGTATCTGAAGGGTTAATTTTTATCTTTTACAGTATAACCTACAGCAAAGTCGTGGTAGCGATATTTAAGCAAATAACAAATGAACAGGGATTACTAAAACATTTTATCATTGCTATCGCTTCTGCTAAAGTAAATCCGTATCAGGAACGAATAGTACAAAACAATCTTAAATAATGTCAAATTTATGATCCAGCCCGCGCACACGATAATGGTACTTAGCCTAAGTAGATATTATTCTTCACGTCACCTCATATGACAGATAAACAGTAGATAGGAAGGTAGATACATAGTTCTTATAAGGTAGAAGTACGTATTCCCGTTAGTGTCCCAGTACCCGTTAACTAGTCAGTTTTTTATTTTTTGCGTCTTTCTCCCAAAATTAAATTAAAGTTTGTAAATGGCAATTTATTCTTGGTACTATTTTATACAATTTTAATGGCAACACTCATCAAATAGTTTAATGGCGTCAAAACTGTGCAAACTTAAAAATACGTTATAATGAAATTATCTGTAAGTTCAAAGTTCTGTCAGTGAACTACGAGACCACCCCGTCGCAGAGATCATCTAGCCATACTTCGACGGATAAGATTAAAGTAAGAGTGTTAATCTTTATATAAAATTGTGTGTATTATTTAACGATTTAACCATTAAATTAAGGTAAATCGCATCGAAAAGTAAATGTTTTTGCATTTTACATCTATTGGTACTCACAAACCCCTACTTGACCTAGTACCCGGTAAATTCGTATGCTTTTTACCGGATACTGGTACACTATCAACCCGGTAACATACGTTGCACCGAAACCCGTTATTGTATCCTTATTGCTTTGAAATAGGTCTCATTTTCCTTTGAAACTGTAGTTTATATTAAATATTTTCTGCCGGATACTGGGACATATGCATTAACAGTTGCATTTAAATCTGTCACGGTTCTTATTGCTTTGAGTTAAGTATGATTTTCCGTTGACTCAATAGAATGTAGTTATTAGGCATCTTGTTTGTTTTGTTACCATGTGCATTTAGTTGCTTTTGCGTTTTTTTGTATGATTTCCCAATTTTTGTACAGGTTTCGTTACAGCTCTGCTGCTCTAAAACCAGTTTTTAACACGCTTTTATTAGCTTCATCTGTATGTTTGTAGGTTTGCCTGTTTGTTAGTTTCCTTGTAACCACCGCCTTTGAGCTCAAGTTTGCCCAACTTTGGGCGATCCGATTTTCTTTGAACTTTGCACACCCGTCAAAGACCGATGATGATGCAATAATCCGATTATCCTGATTAGATTCGCCAGGATTTATCAATTTCAACAAAAAAAAAGTGGCCGCGTATTCGGTCAGACAACGTTCACCATGGTTTACCGTACTGCTTGATAGTAGCTGAAATTGAGGAAAGGGCGAAAAAGCTCTTGGCGATTTCATTTACTTAAATAGTAGGTATAATTATGCTTTGCAGTTTGCGTCTTAACAAATGGTGACACTTGACCTTTTTTTCCGATGAGGAAAATCATCTTATGACAAAACCCGCTCTTGGGTGGAACGGGAGATAGTGTCAGACTCTTACTGACTAAAAACCCCATCCCGTTCCTTCTAGCTTTCATACCGGGGCACGAGCTCCCTTTCGGACAACCCTGTCCCCAGTAAGCTTCGACCCAGCTGGGCCCCTCCTGCTGCTGACAACTCCTTGAGGCACGCGGGAACAGTGCGCGCCGTCGACGTCTGATCGGACAGCGACCTACCCATGGCTCGCCGTCCGCGAGCCCGCGTCTACGGTGGCCGGCAATCGGGATCAGAATCCCGGCGGCGGCAGCGAGGGTGCCGTAGCCTGATGCGGTCGGCCTCCTCCTTTACTAGCATTACTGCTTCGCAGAAGGAGGCGACCGCCTGCCATTCCTCCTCGCTCCGGACCATGGCTTCGACCAGGGCCCGGCGCGAGGGGTCTCCGCCGGCAATCACCCCCACGAGGGCACGGCGATGCTCTGCCCAGGCAGGGCACTCCTCGGCTGTGTGCTCCACCGTGTCTTCCGGGTGTTGCGCACAGTGGCGACACCCGGGCGTCTCTTCCGACTTAATCTGAAACAGGTACCTCCCGAACGTGCTATGTCCGGGGTGCTAAAAATCTCCGGGCGGGATCGATAAACCGTCAACGACTGGACCTGGCAACGTACAACACGCGTACACTCAGGTCCGACGAGAAGATCGCCAAACTCGAAGAGGAGTTGAGCAGGCTACGATAGAGTATTGTGGGGTTATCCGAAGTCCGAAGACAGGGGGAGGACACGATAATCCTAAGATCTGGTAACCTGCTCTATTTCCGGGAAGGGGACCGGCAGTCCCAAGGTGGTGTCGGGTTTATCGTCCACAAGTCCCTTGTGAACAATGTGGTGAGGATCGAGAGTGTGTCGACCTGGGTAGCGTACCTTATACTCAGAATATCAGCAAGATATTCGTTGAAGGTCATACAGGTTTACGCTCCGACCTCGACACACCCCGACGACGAAGTAGAGACCATGTATGAGGATATATCCAGAGGCATACATGGTCCTAAGACTCACTTCACCGTGGTCATGGGGGAGTTTAACGCAAAACTGGGCAAACGAGACGGTGACGAGCTGCGAGTGGGGCAATTTTGATTTGGACGTAGGAACCACCGGGGACACCTACTGGCCAGCTTTATGGAGAAGGAGGGCCTCTACATGATGAACTCCTTCTTCAGAAAGCGTGAGCATAGGAAATGGACCTGGCAAAGCCCTGATGGTGCAAGTAAAAATGAGATTGACTTCATCATGTCGACGAAGAAGCAAATATTCAATGACGTCTCCGTGATCAATGCGGTGAAAACCGGAAGTGATCATCGCATGGTAAGAGGCTCATTGAATATCAATGTCAAGCTTGAAAGATCTCGACTGATGATCAGATCCAAAACTCCGAAAACTTTCAGCTCGAACTTCAAAATCGTTTCAAGTGCCTAGGAAGCTCCGTGGACGAATACAACGATGGGTTCATGGAAACTGTCCATACGGTCGGGTCTAAGTTTTTTAAGACTCGTACAAGCAAGACCAAGAGGCTCACTGATCAAACTCTTGAGCTCATGAAGAAGAGGCGTGAAATGACTTTGCAGTCTTCAGATGATGCGTGCACGTACCGGCAGCTCAATAAACGGATCTCGAAATCTCTGAAACGCGACCTTCGCAGATTTAATACCGAAAGGATTAAAGACGCGATTGAGCGGAATAAGGGCTCCAAGGTGTTTGCACGAGATCTGTCTATTGGGCAGAGCCAGCTCACGAAACTGAAGACCGACGATGGCAGAGTCGTATCCGCCAAATCGGAGCTTCTGGGAGAGATCGAGGCTTTTTATGGACAGTTATACACGTCAATCTCCAAACCCGCTGCAAATCTAGCAAATGGCTCTGAAACAGTTGAAAAACAACAAGGCGTCGGGTGAGGACGGAATTACGGCTGAGCTCCTGAAGGCGGGTGGAAAACGGTCCTAAAGGCCCTTCAGAAGTTATTCGATTCCGTCATACCCGAGGGAAAAACGCCACAGGCATGGAGCGGAGGTGTGATGGTACTCTTCTTTAAGAAGGGTGACAAGACCCTGCTCAAGAATTATAGGCCCATCTCACTTCTGAGCCATGTCTACAAGCTGTTTTCCAGAGTCATCACGAACCGTCTCGCGCGCAGTTTCGATGATTTCCAGCCTCCCGAACAAGCTGGATTCCGAAAAGGCTTCAGCACCATAGACCACATACATACGCTACGGCAGGTTATACAGAAGACCGAGGATCTGCCTCTCTGTCTAGCGTTTATGGACTATGAGAAAGCCTTTTATTCGATCAAGACATGGGCTGTGCTACAGTCTCTCCAACGGTGCCAGATAGACTATCGGTACATCGAGGTGCTGAAGTATTTGCACAAAAGCGCCAGTATGTCAGTCCGACTTCAGGACCAGACCTCGAAACCTATCCTCCTGCAGCGGGGCGAGAGGCAGGGAGACGTCATTTCTCCGAAACTGTTCACGGCTGCAATGGAGGATGTCTTCAAGGTTCTGGACTGGAGTGGACTAGGCATCAATGTTAATGGCGAGTACATCACTCACCTTCGGTTCGCCGACGACATAGTAGTCATGGCCGAGACTACGGAGGAGCTCAGCACAATGCTCAATGACCTTAGTAGAGCTTCCGAAAGAGTCGGTCTTAAAATGAACATGGACAAAACTAAAGTCATGATAAACAACCATGTAGACCAGTGAAAGAAAAAAGAAAGAAAACATGTTTATTCTGCCCGTATAGACACACAAATAATTTTCAGAAAACAAAAAAATAAAAACAAATTAAAACAAAAATTAGTTGCCCTATGAGATCACGTGTGAAACGGGCTTAACTTGCTTGAACCATAGACAACTCAGCTGTCTGGGTTGTCTATTAAAACAATATTTTTTTATAGTCTATGCGACACCGGCCGACACGAGCCTGACAGAGACAAACACCAAAATTATAAACAGTGCGTGTTGCCAGTGATGACATATGGTGCCGAAACGTGGTCGCTCACAATGGGCCTCATCAGAAGGCTCAAAGTCACCCAGAGGACAATGGAAAGAGCTATGCTCGGAGTTTCCTTGCGGGATCGAATCAGAAATGAAGATATCCGCAGGAGAACCAAGGTTGCCGATATAGCCCGAAGAATCGCCAAACTTAAGTGGCAATGGGCAGGGCACATTGCTCGCAGAACAGATGGCCGTTGGGGCCGAAAGGTTCTGGAGTGGCGACCTCGTACTGGAAGACGCAGCGTTGGAAGGCCTCCTACAAGGTGGACCGATGACCTGGTGAAGGTTGCGGGAAACCGATGGATGCGAGACGCACAGGATCGATCATTGTGGCGACACTTAGGGGAGGCCCATGTCCAACAGTAGACGTCTGTCGGCTGAAATGATGATGATATGACTGTTTGATTGAGTTTAATATTGAGGCTAAAATAAAAACTTATGGTTGTTTTTCTATATTATTTAAAGATGCAATTTGAGGTAATAATATTTTTATAACCAAAGGTTTCTTAAAATAAATCTAAAATATTACTAGTGTTAGCCTATAATTTGTATAACATGGTACATTAAAAAAAATTAAAACTAATGTTTTTATTTTTTTAATTACAGACCCTAATTTTTTTTCACTACTCCTTTTTATTTGAAAATATTTTATTTTTGTAAACTTTAACGTAAAGCAATAGAGTTCAAATTCGCTGTTCAAATTACCGGATTCCGGGACAATTAAACGGTAACTAGTACAACTTTACCGAGTACTGGTACAATTGGCCCTTTTTGTATTTTTTTTGTTTTATTGTTAGTTAACATTTATACTAATTTAATAGAAGTACAATATACTTAAAGTATATTAAATTATCTAACTAGTCATATAAAATTTATTTTTATAAGTCTACTAGTTTTAGCCTAGCGCGCATGCAAAGTCAGGGAAGTTCAGAACTTCACGGTTACTGGGCCGTTTACCTTAATCCATAAAAAAAAGAAAAAACTCAAATGCCTTTCTAAAGGATATCGCGCTACAGTTAACATTCACAACAATTCTCTTAGCTGGTTGAATTAAAAACCGGCTACCGCTAAAATAAACTCTATCATCATTAAGTTATGGTCTAATTCGGCTTTTCGCGGTTATGGTGTTATTGAATGGGCATTTCGCGCGTGACGATACGGCTCCTAATGTACAGTTAGCGCCAATTTTTTGGGTGCGATGAAACGGTTAAAAATGTTCATGTTTCATTAAATGTGTTACCCGCGTATTCCATATGATTAATTTTTGTTAAAAGTAAATAAACAACCATGAAAAAGTATTTATTGGCCCCAATAATTTCTTCATACTTTAGGTTACAAGTGTTACTTGTGCCGGTTTTGAAGACAGTTTTCCATATTATTGTGTTTAATCTTATATAGGTATAGAATGGTGCAAATATTGTTATCGTAACTAGGTAAATCGATTTTGTTTACTCCAATTTCGCAATCAACATCAATAATACTTAATCGCTGTTAAAACAAAATTGAATAAAGAGTCTAAATAACAAAAACTGAAACCTATTTCATTTAGTTTTACCGGGCACTCGACGTTAAAAAAATAGTAACACAAAAAAGAACAAAAAAAACAGTTCCTTACCTACTATCACAGTTAGTTCTATATTCAAAATAGTATCACGTATAACAATGGTCCGGGCGGTGAGTTCGCGACCGTCACTGACTCATCAGCTGTTTTCTATACGACCGTTCACTGTGGCTTCACTTACATCAATGAACATTGACATCGTATATCATTAGTCGAGCGAATGCGATAATATTCAGCGCTACCTTTAGTGATTTATCAGCAGGACTGTTACTAAGTATTGGATCCGCGGTCGATCAGTGTTCAAAAGGTTGGCTTGTCAACAACATACAAGTGGATACCGCAAAAACAATCGTCGGTACATCTCTATAATAACTGTTGGATTCGTCATACTAAATTAAACCTTATACACACTAACGAAGCTAAATTAGCAAGCTAGATAGATTATTCCCAAACTTTTGTAGGTTCTTAGAATCATTTCGTTGCTTAGTAAACTTTCTATAAAATCAAATGTCAATAGTGTAATCTACGCTAGATGCTAAAGAGACTATATTGGCTTTTATTTGCAGTACTCTGTATCATAGAACAGATGTTCTGTGTTCTGTATTGAATTGTGACTATCTTATTTATTTACCTACTGCATAATGAATAAGAGGGATAGTAATCGCACTCGAAAATAATTATCTCGTCTCATTTCTTCTTGTAATCATAATTATTCTTGCTCGTTGTTTTTCGTGGCGTGTGTTACCAAAAAATGTTGGTCGATAAAATTAATATCCGCAATTTCGTGGACCAGTTCTTGTGAATGCACAAAACTGCCATTGGCTCAAACCGGTTTCCAGGTCTGCAGAGGTGATGCTACTTCAATCCACTCTTTATAATAATAAGTCAACATATCCACGTGGATTGGCAGCTGAATAGAATCCAGTAAAACATTGTTTCAATATAATAGTATACTAATTAGAAAGTGAAACCATAGCGCTACCATAATTTGATTTCCTTCCTGGAAATTGAAACTCAAAATGAGCAAATATTATAAAATCAACATGGACTTTGTAATTAAATTCTCTCTTGGATAACAAATAGCGTGAGTAACAGGAAAAAATACAGGAATTTATTTATACATTTTAGAATAAGCGTAAGTCATATTCATGCACCGCCGTGTCCTCATGGGGGCGCTCGGCGGCAGCGACCCCTCGCGCCGGGCTTTGGTACTGGCCATGGTCCGGAGCGAGGAGGAGTAGCAGACGGTCGCCTCCTTCTGTGAAGCAGTATTGCTAGCAAAGGAGGCGGTCGCACGCGCAGTGACCCTCGCACCCCAGCCGCCGAGATTACGATACCAATTCCCGGCCACCACAGGTGCGGGCTTGCAGATGGCGAGCAATGGGTAGCTCGCCGTCCGACCGTCCGAGAACCGTCCAGACCGAGCCAAGTCATCGACGGCGCGTAGTGTTCCACGCGCGCCTCAAGGAGTTGTCAGCAACCGTAGGGACTCAGCAGGGTCGCAGCCCCCGGGGCCTTGGAACAATGGCAAAGAAGGATCAGGAGTGGGTTTTTAGTCAGTAAAAGTCTGGAACTATCTCTCGCTCCACCCAAAGAGCGGGGATGTTATTAGCTGATTTTTCCATTAAATTGCTTACAACTGCTGTTTACCATGTGAAACTAGAGTTCAAACAAAGAAATCAATTCTCACATAAATGTTACTGTTCCCAGCTACAGACTACTAATTAAATTACAGTAATTTACGATAAAATACCGTAGTAAATCATGGTTTTATTACATAACACAGTTATATACAACGATCGATATCAGCCCAGCTGTTTATGACAGGAAAGCGTAATTATGAAATAATATGTAGTAATAAACAATATCAGTAATTATCATGTATCACGTGTCAATGTCCAATATTTAGCTTGTAAGTACACAATTACATATGTGCAATCTAATAAATATTACACTACGTTTTTCCTACATCGCCTAGTTGGTCAAGCCTCGCTATTGGTCAATATGATATCCTTTGTTTCTGAGGTAAGCTTTTCTCGCTCTGGGTGAAACGAGGAGTGTCAGATTTTTACTGTCTAAAAAGCCAGCTGTATTATTTTTACTGTCTAAAAAGCCAACTGTATTATTTTTACTGTTTAAAAAGCCAGCTGTATTATTTTTACTGTCTAAAAAGCCAGCTGTATTATTTTTACTGACTGAAAAGCCACCGTCCTTCAGTTGTCCTTTGCGTTCCAGAGCCACTGCAACTCTTTTGAACGATCCTGCAGTCTTAACACAGTATGGTGAAGAAATTAATACGACTTTAGGTTTCAATATCTGGATCTAGCACAGTATACTACAAGTATGACGTTTAAAATGTATATCGTACGAGTGAGCTATGTAACCTACATAGTTCAATCCATTTAACAATTCAGTTTAGGTTGTCAAATTGATCCCGTGAAGAGCTCGTGGAACTAGACATTAGCCATTGGTTCCAGCTGTCATTTGTGAATCTTTGTCAGCCTTACGAGAAGTCAGAAGCTGAGAAATCTGAAGATTTTCGTTTTGCCAAGGGGCATCATGTTAACCAATTAAAGCTGTCTGTAGACTATACAAAGGGCAACAGCTATGCTCGAAGTTTGCTTGCGTGATCGAATCAGAAATGAAGATATCCGCTGGAGAACTAAAAAAAAAGAAGAACTAAGGTTGCTGCATAGCACGAAGAATCGCCAAACTTGAGGGACAATGGACAGGGCACATTGCTCCCAGAACAGATGGTTGTTGCTGTTGGCCCCTAAAGGTTCTGGAGTGGCGACTGTTTACCGGAAGCGGAAGCGTTGCAAGGCCTCCTACAAGGTGGACCGATGACATTATAAAGGTTGCGGGAATGCAAGACGCACAGGATCGTTCGTTATGGAGACACTTGGGCTCCCTCAGGACTATATCTAACAGTAGACGTCTATCAACTGATATGATGATGAGTATGTCTATACAAATAATTATACAGTGTGGGAATCGAACGAGCGACACACAGCAGGAAATTATCTTTCAAACACTGCGGCAACAATGCCTTAATAAAAATAATTAATGTATAAAAACAAAAAGCACGACTGCCATGTCAAAAAATGAACTGAAAAGCAAAAAACAAGATATTAGTTAAACTATACAAATAATAAAAATGAAAGTAGTCACTCATTCATTCACTGATTAAACGTGATGTCTCGAAAATGACTTGATCTACAAAAAAAAAAGTTTTCATCGCAGTCGGGGGACATTTTATATAAGAAAGTATTTTACAGATTGGTCGGGGACCTCGGGACGATGCAAGGATTCAACGATACCCCATACATGTAAATCAGTTTAGTCATTTAGAAGTTATGGTGGAATAAAGAAACTCACAGAAAACACTCCTTTTTTGAGGCAATCGTGTAAAAAATACTGGGTTATGGAGTTCAGAAAGGTAGTCGCCATGTAAAATATTGATATCCAGATGCATCCGGTTACACTGGAAGCTGACCCCAACATAGTTATCTCTTATGTCTAAATAGTAACCCAGAATCTAGATTCACGATCCACGAAACGTTAGCATACTATGCATATACTCCGGCTGAATCTTTTGGGCAGAGAGAAGCATAGCATAGTCAGCCTTTTAATATTCCCACAGCTGGGACTCAGGCTTTCTCTCTAGCAGAGGGAATGAGCCGTAATCCACCACGCGGGCCCAGTGCAGGTTGGTGAATGTCACATGTAGTCGAAGTTTTGGATCTAGGCCATGCCGGTTTCCTCACGATGTTTTCCTTCAACGTTTTGAGAGCAGTGGTAATGAAATAAATTACACAAAGTAATGCGCCTGGCTGGGTTTGAACCCGTGACCTACAACTCGTAAGTCGGGGCTGTTACCACTCGGCCATCACTGCTCACGGCGAAGGCGTTATGTTATTATTATAGGATATAAGTACCCCAAAAGGGCCACCTCCCTGATATCACAACAAGTTTGCTACCTTGCACTTTGTATAGGAAGTTTTAACGTAACCCCGCAGTGCTCCATCTTCAATGCCACGCTGGGGACAGAGGTTCACTCGCGAGTTCGCGTTTCACCACTCGGGGGCTAAAGGATAAATAAAACCAACTTAAACTAAATTATGAATGAAAATTGATTTTTACAAAGAACTGTATAAAATTAACAGTTATGATGATAATTGAGACAAAACCATATCAAAGTTTTAAGAAGGATGACGATCGCAGCAATGTCGATATCTTGTTTCAATAGCTAAAGGAGTGGCAGAACTTACTCCAAGAAGTTTCAAGTTAATAGTATAACGATCCACTTAATGGATTTGGATAAAATTTAGCTCATAGGAAGATCATGTAGAAGGTCATCAAATATCTTTCTTTTCCTCTTAAATGGCGAAAAAAATATTCTGTGAAAACAAAATTTATTTATGGATAAAAGGAGTATGCAGGTTGGATTTTTACAGATAATCTATATAGATTATCTGTAAAAATCAATGTAATACAACTTTCTTTTATTGTATATATATACAATAAAAGAAAGTTGTATTAGTTACACTATTTATAACTCAAGAACGGCTGAACTGATCTAGCTAAAAATTGGTGAAGCCACCTTAGCTTTGAACTAGGAGACGGATATAGGATACTTTTTGATAAAGAGATAAAGATTTTTTTCTTTTTTTTTTTTGTAGAAATATAATCTCTGAAACTACTGGTCCGAGTGCTGGATTTGTTTTTCTGTTTTTTTTTTCATTTTATTAGATGGTGGCCAAAAGTTAGTCATAATAATAATAATAAATGTATCTATCAATGTCAAATGGTTGTGGAAGCCTTTACCAATTTACCAAAATTATTATTTAAGTAGGAGCTATAATCCCAAAACACTTTATTGTTTCACATACACTATGACAACAACCTAACAAAAATATCAGTTGTATCGACTACTTATCATTCAGCGCAGGTCGTGAGGGTGTACCGAGAGAAATGGCCCAGAATAGTACCCTCGAGCAAGGGGTTAAACCGTCCTTTATCAAGTTGTTATGGTTAGCGTGTATCAAGCCACTGCTGGCTAGAGGACTTACCTTGCTACTTCTTGTTTTTATGAGACAGAATTTTGAGCAACTTGAAATATTCCAATTTCCATTTAGGTATTTTTCATCTTTTTGTGCTCATTGATTATTCTCTATTCTATATATGTAGAAGAACCAAGATATACTGACATAGCCCGAAGAATCGCCAAACTTAAGTTGCAGTAGGCAGGGACCTACTGCCACTTAAGTTTGTCTGTGAGCAGTGTGCCCTCACCTTGCCCGTAGAACAGATGGTCAATGGAGCCAAAAGGTTCTGGAGTACCGACCGTGTACTAGAAGATGCATTGCGAAAAGGTCTCCCACAAGGTGGACTGATGACCTGGTGAGGGTAAAGAGAACCTGATAGATATGAAAAGCACAAGATCGGGTTTTGTGGTGTTATATGAGGACACCTCTGCCCTGCAGTAGACGTGGAGGGGTGGATGATCTATTCTGTAGGAGTTATGAAGCTTGGAGAGGTAAGATGTGTGTTCATACGCATATCCTACCGTACTTGTGGTATTTCAAGGAAATTTTATTATATTTTGCACACCAGATTAAGCCCTAGGTACAAATTACTCGTGATTGTGCAATCTAATTTCACTCCTGTATGAAATCTTAGCCACTTATTGCAATTGTTTACTTTATGTGGGATCACCTTAGGCTGATTGCTAAATATTGGTAAGTAAACTTATTTTTATCCGCACACTCGTAATAAGGTTCAGTTGAAAACCAGCGTCAAACAACTACCTCGTTCGCCGTGGCATTTTTGCTGGAACTTTTTGGCGCAAATGCGAGACATGCAATTTTAGTTTTTTTTGTTTTTTTTTTTTTTATTTATTTATTGAATTATGTACACACACAAACACTTAAAAATTAAACGAATAAATAGAAGAAATAACAAACTATCTACGACCTTATTAACGATCTTATTAAGTTTCAACATGTTTTTTTTCTACAATGTTTAAGCGCCAAAATAAATATTTTTCTCTTCTTTCTTTTTCTTCTTCTTCTTCTTCTACAGAATTTCATTTCTAATCTTCAAAATTGAACTTTGCGTACAAACTTTGTAAGTTGTTTATCACGCTACAGAGGACGATAAGCTTACACTTTTACACTTGGTGTACAAAAAAAACAAGAGTTTACTGCTTGCGAACGCACGACTTGATTTCTAGTAAAGGCTCGAATAAACTTTAACCGAATGCACCTTAATGCTAGTATTTTATATAGAACGACTACCTATTTGACCTCCACGAACACAATAATATGTTATAAAAATTGGGCATATGTTTTTGGATAGATAAAATGGAGCTTAATAAAAATTTTAAGGCTTTTTTGACTGTGGAAATTGCAGTGTAAGGTTTAACAAGATAACCTATACTTTGAGTAAAAAATTCTAAAAATATACGACTTTACAACAAAATAAAACTAAGTTTAAGTATTACCTACTCCGGTTTGCAGTACCGTCGGAAGAGCAGACCAACTTTGTGATCATGGCTAGTGGTCACGAAGGCCATAAAAGACAGGAAAAGTTTTCAAATATATAAAATTTAAACAAAAGAAACTAAAACTCTATACACTAAGTATACATACTGATATAGTTTTACAATAAAATTGAAGGCACTTATACGTATTCAACTTGTCTTTCCGACATATTCGTGATTTTTACGAACACAATAAAGATCTAAGTTTGTTTATGCAAATTATCAGGAATATTAGGGAGAGCTCAAACGCTGGGTATAAATATAAAATCTCCCGCTCTGGCTTTAGCGTCAGGGAGTATCAGACTCTTTCTGAAACTTTTTATTATTATTATTTTTATTTATTTTTTAAATATACGATGCTACAGACTATTATAGTTCAATAAATTATATTTGACTATCACTCATGATTGTCATTGTATAGCAATTAATTCACTACAAAAGACTACAGTTGCACAGAGTTTCTATACAATGATAGGCCAACTTACATTGGTTTTTTAACTGTCAATATTTTCACTGCTCACATACTCGTAGTTATCACGAAGAGGCTGATTGTGCAACATTCGCCGTAGTCTATGAGTCAGCGTGCAATTCTCAGTACGTTAATCATGACGATGAGAATGACGTATTCGGTGCTATGTACACACGATCAAGATCAAGGTTAACCGGTACCTAAGTTAGCATAATTAGGTGTATATTTGAGAAATAGGTGTTTGAGGAAGTTTGAAAGTGGCGCCAATGACTGAAAAGTTGAAAGGAAATCGTTTGTCATCATGTGATGAGGAGGGATGAAACGCATGTTACTAAAAGAGTTCTGGTATACATGTGGACGGATAGAGAGGGAGGCCAAAGAAAAGATGGATGGATTGTGTGAGGAGTGATATGAATGAAAAGGGAGGTAGTGATAGTGTAACGGGTGACAAGACAAAATGGAAGAAAAAACGTGTTGTGTCGACCCCAAGTAAAATGGTATAAGGGCAGAAAGAAAAAGATTTCAGAAATTAGATTTGTGTTAGTATGAAATTATATAGATGTAGGTAATTTGTGAAGCCTGATGCGGACGAGGTCGCGGGTTTTTGTCCGGTAAGGTCCAACTCAGAGTCGACGGCCAGTAGCGCCGGCCAGTTGGATCCTATGTTTGCCAGGACTGCGGATAGTTCGAAAGAGTTACCGAGGACATTTTTTATTATTATTTATAGGCTCACGTTTGGCCACTATCTCACCCGAAGAAAAGCGACTATGTGGCTGACGATGAAGCACACTTGCCTTGAAGGAACCTATTCAATCTTGACTTAAAGACCCCAGGGTATAGCTATCTGGAAACACAGACCTTGAAAGGGAATTCTACACCTTAGCACACTGAGGAACACTATGGATTTTAGTCAGTAGAAGTCTAATACGAGGATTGTCCTCGCTCTCCCTGAGTGGAAAAAGTAATTTAATGATTTTTTGCCTTTGAAATACGTAGCGACGCGGAGGCTTGGAATAGTATTGTCTCATCCATCACTTTTATTTTTAAAGACGAAAACCCAAACTGCGGAATCTGTGGAATAATGTGGGTTTTAGTCGTAAGTATAGTAAGGTTCAGTTGAAAACCAGCGTCAGGCAACAGCTACGTAATGGCCTGGCACTATGCTGAACAGGACCTATTTGGCGCAGCCGTGAGACATACAATGTGGATGTATTTTAAGATTAAATAGATTCTATATTGTTATTTTATTGTGTGAATTGATGTGCCAAACAAACGTGTTTTCTTTCTTTCTTTTCTTTTAAAAGTCTGATACAGGGAGTGTCCTCAATCTACTTCTTTTTGAGTGGGAGAAGTCATTTGATATCCCACGTAAAAAACACGTGGCGACGCCGACGCTTGAAGTAGTTCTCTGTCTTGTAATGGGCGAATTTTTGTTAAAATGGTGATGACAACGTTAATCGATTTTGTATAGCAGTAGTAAAACTTTTTGTTTTTGAGTGTATCCATTAGCACATTACGGTATGTTGATACCTTATTTCGACTTTTAAATGCCAGCTGGTTTCAGGGGAATACATATATGGTAGTGATGCTATAATTCCAGAAGTTTGAGATAGGTATTTCAACTTTGTGACTGGATTTGCATTGACGCTCCTGCGATGCCTTTGCTTAATTAGGCGTGCATTACGTGCAAGCGTGCTCTTCGTGCATCAGTCAGATAAGTTTGCACCTATGGAGGAATCTCTTTACCGGGGATTACCGATTGGCGCATCGGACAATACTTAGGTATCTACCTATTCTCGGATTCTCAGGTAATATGACATAGTTGGTACTTGTGTATGGCATGATATCAGCCAGCTCACAGAAAAGATGAAAGGGGTTAGATAGGAAATCCTTTCCGATTTGTACTACAAAGAATGTCGCCGCTTATTTCCCACCGGTTAACTCCACTGCAAGCAATAAACCAATACGAAAGCGCGTTATGCAACTAACAGACTACGCACACTTAGATAGCAAATTTTGCTATTGGTCGTGTCAATCATAATCATATTTTGAGGTACGTCTGCCCTGGACAAGGCCATTCTAACCTCTTTTACCTTTTCAGTGAGTCAGTTGGTGTTAGTACAACAAGATGATTGACTTGCAGCGTCTTGAACAAAAACTTGTTTAATTTGTCATTTCTGAGGAACTGAAGAAGGAGGAGTATGACAAAAATGCGGTAAAGATGAGTATGTATATAAGTGTTCGAGTATGATTGTTCATGGTTATGAGAGGAGGGTAAACACCAAGACAAGATGTAGGGATGTCCAAGACAATATCCTTAGAAAGAGGAGTGACTAAGTACATAATAAAATGGGCTGTAGAGTTCGGAAGAGTTACGATCCTGGAATGCAAAAGGAAACTAAAGAAATACTAGTGAATTTCAGTCAGTAACATAGTGAAATGTTCAAGGTGTACGGACTGCATTACACCTGAGTCGACCGAAGTGAGTATTCGGCGCGCATAATAATCTAGTGCATAGTACATTATATCGATGTACGCATTAGTCTTCTCAGTAGCCCACCTTCAGAAACGGTGCGTACCGTCACTATTAAAAGGTAATATTTTTGTAACTGACTAAGTTATTATCGTCTCGGCTGTACATATAATTTCCAAATATTAACCCTTCAGATACCGTCAATTAGAAACACAATAGTAAGACAATAGATGCGCGGCCACCGGTGGTCGCTTGGGGATTCATGAATTAATAAAGCATAGCATAATCAGCGTTTTTTAATGTTCCCACTGCTGGTACTCAGGCCTCTTCTCTCTAGAAGAGGGAATGGACAGTATTCTACCACGTGGACCCAGTGCGTGTTGGTGAATGTAACATGTCTTCAAATTTTTAGTTCTAGGACATGCCAGTTTCATCACGATGTTTTCCTTAACCATTTTGAAAGCAGTGGTGATGAAATAAATTACACAAAGTAATGCGCCTGACTGGGTGTGAACCCGCGACCTTACAACTCGTAAGTCGGGGCCATTACCACTCAGCCACCACTGTTCTCAAAAATGCGTACCCTTATTATTAAAAGGAAATGTTCTTATAACTGACCAAGTAATTATCGTCTCGGCTGTACCTATATTTTCCTAAGATAAAAAAATACAATCAAATTGCGTATTTTATTGCTTTTAGCAGTAATCTGCGAGGTTGTTTTGAACAATGATAGTAAGTGGATCATGACTACAAGACGTGATATCTCTACGAAGAAATAAATATGTTGTTTTGGTATTTGTACACATGATAATCTTTTTAGGGTTTCGTATTCGAAGGGTAACCAACGGAACCCTATTACTAACCTGCAACTATCCGATTGTCTATCTGTCTACCAACAAACTGGATCTCATTAAACGTAAAATGTAGAGGCAATCTAAATTTTCACGAAGTGTTGATTCGTATAGCCGCGATATTAACAGATAATATAAATTAAATAAAAAATTGATGAGTACAAGATACAAGGAATTTTGGTTTGTGGTGTAGAACTCTGGGTGTGTGAGTCCGTCTCGCACTTGACCGTTTGGTTTTTTATTATTATCACTTGGAATTTGAGGCCACTTTGATATTTAGGTATCGATGTCACTTAGATAGACGGACAGAAAACATTTCTTTGATGTAACTTACAAAAATAAACAGATTACAAAACTGACAAGTGAAAAACAAGAAAGTGACACTATACGTGTAGGTAGGTATTTAGTTAAAGTAGATCCAGATAAGAAAAAAAAAGCATATTGAGGGGAGCACCCCAAGGTTGGACCAAATGGGAGTCCAACTCAGCATGCAAATAGACCTATAGTATAGTATAGGCAATGCTAGAATATCTAAGGACAACTTCCGGTTGATGGTAACCATTGCGACATGTGGATCGTATAGTCGGCCTCATAATGGTTCCCACTGCTGGGACTCAGGCCTCCTCTCTAGGAGAGGGAATGGAGGGTAATCTACCACGCGGGCCGAGTGCGGTTTGGTGGATGTCACATATCGGCGAATTTTGGTCCATGTCCTAGCCGGTTTCCTCACGATGTTTTCCTTCACCGTTTTGAGAGCAGTGGTAATGAAATAAATTACACAAAGTAATGGGTCTGGCGGGGTTTGAACCCGCGACCTACAACTTGTACATCGGAGCCATTACCACATGGCCACCACTGCTCTCTCCTCCTGCCCTCCTGAACGTACGACGTAGCGATGAATGAAGGTAGAACTACATTAGAGACCGATGAACGATCGTCGCGTGGCGTTGCATTGCGTCGCGTGGCATGGATCTAATGTAGCTCTTCAAGTCTAGTTTCCAGTAACCCAGATCGGCCGTACATGGCAAACGTGTGCGCAATGTAATTATACCTGTAGACCTACGATGAAGCCCAAAAGGAATATCTGTTGTAGGCTGACGAGTCATAGGTACATGCCTACATGGTAGGGAGTTTACGTGCTGACAGAGTGACACACTTTGGCATTGGCACAATGTTGTTATCCAAAAACGTAACGGCTGATATCACAGATCACTATCGCTAAGGCGCATGTACGTAATATGCATTACTCTAGATAAGTCGAAAACATGAATCAGTTATATGTGCGTCAATTGTGCCGTATAATGTTTGACTGATGAAATAGGTATATTAGGTATATTTCATCAGCGTTTTCTGGCCTCATGTCCATTTATCTTATTGCCGGCGCAACATACCTATCTTCTACCCACTACACACTAACACGGCCGCGGGAATTTTCTGTGACAGGAACCCGTGATCCTTTTTTTTTTTTGTCGACGGGGAAAATCATCTTTGACGAAACCCGCACTTGGGTGGAGCGGGAGACAGTGTCAGACTCTTACTGACTAAAAACCCCGCGCCGTTCCTTCTAGCCTTCATACCGGGGCACGAGCTCCCTTTCAGACAACCCTGTCCCCAGTAGGCTTCGACCCAGCTGGGCCCCTCCTGCTGCTGACAACTCCTTGAGGAGCGCGGGAACAGTGCGCGCCGTCGAAGTTTTGGACTCGGTCCATTACCGGACGATCGGACAGCGAGCTACCCATGGCTCGCCGTCCGCGAGCCCGCGTCTACGGTGGCCGGAAATCGGGATCGGAATCCCGGCGACGGCGGCGAGAGCGCCGTTGCCTGATGCGGTCAGCCTCCTCCTTTGCAAGCATTACTGCTTCGCAGAAGGAGGCGACCGCCTGCCATTCCTCCTCGCTCCAGACCATGGCCTCGACCAGGGCCCGGCGCGAGAGGTCTCCGCCGCCGATCGCCCCCACGAGGGCATGGCGATGCTCCGCCCAGGCAGGGCACACCTCGACGGTGTGCTCCACCGTGTCCTCCGGGCGTTGCGCACAGTGGCGACACCCGGGCGTCTCTTCCGCTTGAATCCGATTCAGGAACCTCCCGAACTTGCCATGTCCGGTGAGGACCTAGAAGGACGGGAGGAGGAGGAAGGACAGGAGGAAAGTAAGGACGCCGTGAGGTCTTTCCAGCCACGCCTCAAACAGGGGACTTACCGCCATAATCGTGGCGTGCCCAGCACTGGGTTGCGATAGCCGTTGACGCCATTTCACCATGAGATCCCGCCGGAGCTCTGTCCGCCATGCCTTGACATATTGCGGCAGTGGACTTTCACCCCGGCGTTGCATCTCCACGCGCATGTCGTGCATGTGTGCAAGGACTGTTGCCTCCAGATCCCACGGTGGTAGGCCAGCCAGAAGGCTCGCCGCTTCGCGGGAGATCGTGCGGTGACCCCGCACCATCCGTATTGCCATGACCCTCTGGCAGGCGTTCAGTATGGACGCTGGTCGCTTTGCCAGTGACGGCGCCCACACCGGCGCCCCGTAGAGGGCCATGGATCGAACGATCCCCGCGTAGAGCCTCCGGCAGGAGGCGTCTGGACCCCCAAGGTTGGGCAGGAGCCGCTTGAGAGCAGCCCCAGCCCGGAGATGCTTGGGAGCCAAACGTCGGAAATGTTCTCCGAAATTCCACCGGCTGTCGAGGACGAGTCCCAGATACTTCATCGTCGACCCGACGCCGAAGCGAACTCCTCCTACCGTGAGCTGGGAATCTGACGGTGGCGCATTCCGAGGGCCGTGGAAGCACATTGCCTCGGATTTGTGCAGCGCCACCTCGAGTCCCAACTCCTGGATCCTACCAACGGCTATCGCAACCCCGCGTGTCGCTAGAGCGACCGCCGCCTGGTGCGAACTTCCCTGCGCTAGAATCAGCGTGTCGTCTGCGTAGCAAACCACGCTGACCCCGTCAGGGAAGTCGCCGCGCAGCACATAATCGTATCCGATGTTCCACAAGGGTGGGCCTAGAACCGACCCCTGTGGAACACCGCACGACATCTCTCGACGTTGCCAGTCTCCCTAGACAGAGACCACTAGACAGAGGTATTCGGGCACCCGGTGGTACCGGAGTGCCCTCCGGATCGTACTCCAGGGCAGGGAGTTGAACGCGTTGGCAATGTCCAAGGACACTGCCACGACACACCTACCCTGGGACACCGCTTCCCCTGTCGTGAGGACGTCTATTGTAGAGCGCGCCCTGCGAAAGCCGAACTGTCCGTCCGACAAGTCCGGCCCCACCCGTGTTAGCCGCACGACGAACCCGTGATCCTTGAACTCAAAGCACAACTGAAGGACACAGTTGGGGTTTTACTGAGTAAAAATTTTACATATCTTCCCACTTCACCCTAGAGCCAGCAGAGACAAAGCCTACTGGGGTGTTGGGTCCTCGCACGCAGTGCGGAGGGCGAAAAATAGGGGTATTTTTAGTCAGTTATAGTCTGACACGCCCGCCCGCCACGTCCTAGAGTGGGAGAAGTCATTGGATGATTTTCCACTTTAAAAAAAACCTAGGGCGTCTTACCACCAAACTTAAACTTAGGATTATTTGCCACTTGCCACCAAACTTAAAATGGATACTTAATATTTTTGGCACGTGAAGAAAGATCATAACGTTCTCTGGGGAATCTTAGGCGATAAAAAGTAAGTCATACTTTAATAAAAAGTGATATACGCACTAAATCTTGATAACATAACACCTAGCAATACGGAAGATATTTGTTGCCACTTTAATTATTTTTGTCAATTTGAAATCTAATCTACCAGAATAATAAAATATTTGGATTATTAGGTAATCATCACAATTTATTGAGTTAGGTCGTGTTAGTTTTGTGATTTGACAAAAATTTTTTTTTTATTGATATAAACTAGTGCTTAAATGTGGTCCTACCTGATGGTAAGCAGTGATGCAATCGTTGATGGTGAGGCGCACTAGTTTATTAAGAGCCTATTCACTCTTGCTTTGAAGCCACCTAAATTATAATCGGACGGGAAGACCGCAGTAGGCAAATTGTTAATACAAAGTTATCAACATTCCTTTCCATTGGCATACGTCAAGTCCATCTTCAGATCACTAGAAGTAAATCGAGGCGCCACGGTACCGGTACATAGTTGACATATTATTCCACTTATACGCAGAAACCGTTTTAGGAATGTTCCTAAAACGGTTTGTGCTGTTCAGGCTGTACTTACGTACGATGACTATGTCTCATTGTACTTTAGTACAACCTGAACATCTGAGAAGTGAATTTTCTGCCGTTGTCTGGATTTCAACCCTGTAACTACAACTACGGGTATTTCACTTAAGAGTGCCTAACTTACTTCTAGGCAAGTGTGGTTCTTTTTCCATCATATCATGTTTACCATATGGTTATAGTGGTCAAGGGCAAGCCTATCAATAAAACCACCGTAGGCACTGGCTTGCAGAAGGCGAGCAATGGGTAGCTCACCGTCCGACAGTCCGGTAAGCATCTAAACCGAGCTCAAGATGTCGACGGCGCGTATAGTTCCACGCGCGCCTCATGGAGTGGTCAGCAAACCGTAGGGGCCCGGCAGGGTCGAAGCCTACTGGGGATAAGGATTTGTTTCTGAAAGGAAGCTGGAGTGCGTTTTTAGTCAGTAAAAGTCTGACACTATCTCCCTCTCCGCCCAAGAGCGGGGGATGTCATTGGATGATTGTCTCACCTAATAAAAATCTATCAATAAAAAACAATATTTGAAGACGGTCTGAGATTTATTAATAACTTTAAAATTGTCTAATTATCAATTACAAAATCATTGTCAGTGTGTATTGAGATAGGAATTTTACGTTAAACTATTTTTGTTTTAAATAAAATTTTCATATGCTGAGAAAAGTTACAGGAAAAGTTAGAGACAATTGAAATGGGTGACTGAATTATTACTTTTGTATAGTCAACAATTTTATCTGTGAGTGCTGTGACCTAATTACTTTATAGCTTGGTTGTTTAAAATCAATGTTGAATATGTCAACAAACAATGCAACGCGCACGTTTTGTTTTGTACATTTCCACGGTGAAGGATGTCATTTTTATACAACACGTATTGTTTTAGTATCTACAATTTTACATATCGTATGTACATATCTGTTACAAATGCATTGTGCCAATGGTTTCTTATGAAATTAATTGTTATTTATAAATACGTATATAACTTTTTTTGGTAGAAAACGTTAACCAGCGGAAAGTAAATTTTATTTTTACAGATATGCCTGACTTACAGGTAGTCTCACCGGAAGGCGAGGTGGGTGAGGGGTGAATGATGTCTTAAAATCATTATGATCCCTTTGGAATCTTTTTAGATTGTGGTATCTAAATAGCCATCGAGCTTGACTATCTTAGTCATTACTCAGTTAATACAGTGTAGGTCAATGGACTGTATAGAGACGCATTAGCATCTTTATTGTGAAAATGAATCTTCATAATAGTTTACATGTCTTTTTCAAAAATAACTACGGCCAGGTTCACCCAGCCGTTGTGTCCTGACCTGCATTAGCAGGTCAGTACATTATTGTTCTAAAATATTAAAACTTTTTTTATATACATTTTGGTGTGAGCTTGAGCTTCAGCAGTGTGGTTAGTTCGCCGTCCGGTCGCCCTGCAAAGACCAAACTCGAGTCGACGGCGCATATAGAGTTCCACACGCGGCTCAAAGAAATGTCAGCAAAATCGAAGGAGCCAAGTAGAGTCGATGCCTGCTAGGGCTGCGGGATCATTTGAAAGGGAAACCATGGTTCTAGAACGCAAGAAAACTACTGGAAGACGCAGGTTAGTTTTAATGATTACTACTACGAAAAAAAACTTTAAAAAGTAGCTAAAATTAGGGAAATTTAAAACGAACGTAATGAACACGTCGTCACGTTAATTTTATGTTCAGTTACATACAGAATTACGATACCTGGAATATTGATCTTACAAAAATCCAATGATACAGTTTAAGTTTTCTTCAAAAACGCACTCTAAACTCGTTTGAGTATTTTTTTCGCTTCTCGTCATCGTTACAGATTTCGCCATCCATGCCCAGTACCCACTTGTATAAATCACCCTGTATACTTGCTCTGCACACTAATTTAGGCATTGATATTAACCTCAAACCGTATGTTTTGAAAGGTTTCAGAACAAAGATGAACTAATATTAATCAGTAAAAAAACAGTGGATTATTTCCAACTTTTTGCCCTTGACCAGTTATCGCTAGTTTAAGATAAGATAAGATTATATTTATTAATAAACAAAACACATAACTGATCTGAAGTCACTTTTAAAAATCGAGTTCAGTATCTGTGTTGTAAAATATTTTTGGTAATTTTCCGCTGTCCGAATATTTCGGTCACCTTCATTGTTCTATATAGGATATCTACAGTTTTTTTTGCATGTGATATCTACGAGTATTTATTGGATATTTTCTTATGTTTTTTTTTTATTTTTATAAAATATTTTATACTTCATAACCAATAAGATTTTAAAGAAAACTTTTTTGGAACGCAACTTCAAAATTGGTTCTTATCTATTAGATAAAAAAAGGCCACACAAATATTTTTCCAGTGGAGGAATCAAACCCCGACAATCTATCCCTCAACCACAATGCTAACCATGCTGTCGACGTTTTCAAGTTACTTTTTGATGCAAATCTATACTAATATTATACAGAGCATAGATTTGTATTTTTGTATATTTGTAAATAATATTTTCCTTTGAAATTAATAAACTCAAAATTTACTGGATCGATTTAAACATTCTTTCAATAATAGAATGCTACTTTATAGAATAGAATTCATTCGATGCAGGCATTACAATTCAACGGCAACAATACAAAATAATAAAATAGAGAGCACAGAAATACAGTTCCGCTGAGCGTGCCCAAACCGAAAGGGTCGCCAAGTCAGCAAATGCTGGGTGTCTGACGCCCAGCGCTAGTTTTCAACTGAAACTCCACAATGGGGCACGGGTGATGGTGAATAATAATATAGGCTCAAGTAAAACTGACCAGATCGTTTTAAAAGTTAAAGTTTGATGATATTTCAATCTTTGTGTGGCCTAAATAATTTATACCTATATTATCATTGCAATCCTTCATCAATGATATGGCCAGACAAGGATTGGCATATCATCAGTTCAATTTATATATACAAAAAGCGCCGTCACAAAAAAATGCTAGAAGCGGCCACAAAAAAAAAAAACCTAGACGCTGCCGCAAAAAACAGCTGAAGCACGCGACAGCTTGTGGCCAGAGAAGCTTGAAGCGGCTTCAAACATTTTTTTGCGGCGGCACTGCCGCTCACAAGCCACAAAAATAGGCCGCCTCAAAAAGAAGCTTGAAGCGGCGTTTTTTTGCGGCTCGTGTGCAGGGACACTAACTGGTTTAGAATGTTGACCTGATGCTATGCAGAAACGGGGTGTTCTTAGAGGCACACGTCGACAGAAATGTGCCTTTTTGTTCTCCAAAGTGCGGTTTACCTCCAACTCCATCCTGCAGACCATAGCGGGGAGGTACGACTCTCACTAGGAGAGGGAATGGACCGTAATCCACGCGGGCCAGTACGGGTTGGTGAATGTCACATGTCTTATAATTTTGGTTCTAGGACATGCCCGTTTCTTCACTATGCTTTCCTTCATCTGTTTGAAAGCAGTGGTAATAAAATTACACAAAGTGAAATATATTTATTTTAGACTAAATATTACCACTGAGACTTATTCTGAGTAACTGAGGGAAGAGAATGAATTCCCTAGCATAAGCTAGTAACAAAATGAAATTGAATCAACTATCCAATTATAAGCTTACCTACAATACAAAACAAAGAGGCCGAGACGCCTTGGGAGTAACTGGTAGAGACGGCGGTATCAAAACTTTCTGAACCAAGCGTATCGATCATTGAGTGACAACGTTTATTCACAGGAATAAACGGTCCGTGACAAGTCTGACTATGGCTGTGACAGCTGAAACTTGTGCTCAGTGCTTTCGTTCGACCACGAATATTATTAGTTAGATAAATACAACCTTAAGGTCTTTAAGAGTGAATAAGTTACTTCTAGGCAAGCGTGCTTCATCGTAGACTACATCATCGCTTACCATCAGGTGAGATTGTGGTCAAACGCGAGCCTGCCAACAACAAAATATTATTTTTACATAATATAAACTAGTGCTTGACTGCGATCCTATATACCTGATGGTAAACAAAATCTGTAGGTAAAGTCTCAAATATAAGGCATATTTCTGATTCACTCACTGACTCATCACCGCCTAGTCCATACCCTTGCGCTTAGATCGCTGAAATTTTGCACAAAGATATTGTATATTAATAACATTGAATTTGTAGTGCGAAATCTATATTATATAATATATATATATATTTGATCCTGACTCACCCACTGACTCATCAACGCACAGTCTAAACCTTTTTTTTAGATGGAAAATCATCCAATGATTTCTCCCACTCTAGTAAGGAACAGGAAGAAGAGGCACACACACAGGCAGACCACAACTATCACACAACGTCATCTAGTCCCAAGCTAAGCAGAGCTTGTGATATGGGTACTAGACAACTGATAAACATACTTATATATTTCTAAATACATACATAATATAGATAAATTACACCCAGACACAGAACAAATGATTATGTTCATCACACAAACATTTGTCCTGGGTGGGAATCGAACCCACGACCTCCGGCATAGCAGTCAGGATCACTTACCACTAGACCAACAGGCCAGTCAAACTTTTGCTGATTAAAACACACTCCTATGTTCCTTTTGCAGGGTTCCCTTTTTGACGGCCCATGGAGCTTAAACACGCAAGGGTTTATCGTTCCAGGTCCAAGCCTAGAACGTTGAAATTTTGCACAAGGGCCTTTTGAATAAGTAAAAGGTCTCAAAAGTCTCTCCCTCACGGGATGGAACAGGGATTCAAAGTTAGTAGGCAAAAACCTACTTTTAAGCAGGTGAATCCGCTGACAGAAGCTAGTCTTATATAACTACATGCATACTTACTATCATTATACATACCTTTTTTTTCAAGCGTGCTATTAGAAGACATGTGTCATTCACCAAAACGCACTGGGCCCGCGTGGTGGATTACGGCCCATTCCCTCTCCTAGAGTAGAGGCCTGAGTCCCAGCAGTGGGAACGTTAAAAAAGAAAAAGCTGATGATGTGCTCTTCATAGATAATTAAATGTGTTGTTTTCCGATTGTAATAAGACAAAAAGACAAATAAATAAATAAAACTCAAAAATTATTTCTATCTAAATTCATTTTTAACCACCCAACCGATTTGCCCCAAATCAGTTTCATATTTGGGAGTTATAAGGCGATGATGATTTTAGACGTTTAAAACAATGCATAACATTAAATGCAAATTTTGAAAAAAAAAATTTTTCCAACAAATAAACAAATTAATGTATTTCTTTTTTAGCGTAGCAACACAAGCCGAGTATTCAAGTTTATTAAAATAACAGCATTTTAACGGAATGCGGATATAACAAACTCGGTATTAGCCGCAATAAATCGTTAATCTGATAGTATATCTTAATAAGTAATATAATCTGTTCCCGATGCCAAATGGATCATAAGTTTTTAAATATTTTGTTGTTGAATTTGTTAGCCTGTTCTATCCCTCTTCAGGCACCTCTTTTTACCAATCCTGGCGAAATCTATCTTGTTTATCCCCCTATCTTATCCATTTAAAAATATAGAAATAATATGCAATAACATAATAGCTCACGATAAAATCAAAGAGCGTTCGTTTACATTAAATAAAATCCATGCAAAGGAAATGCGAGAAACTGATTTTACTTTCCAGTTATTTTCTCGGGTAAGGGATGTTTATATGTGCATTCTACAATCAGATCAGAACTTTAGCATAAACTGTTACATGGAGCCAGGGGAACCAAACTATACTTCTCCTTTTTCATTATTTAAGTAGACCTAGTAAAGTGAACGCCCCAATTATGTTTCTTTTTTTGGTGGCGTATCACTAAACGCCACCAAAAAAAAACACCTTTTTTAAGGTTGGAATTTATCCAATGATATCGCCCGCCCTTGGGTGGGAAGAAAGGGCGTGCCAGACTTTTACTGACTACAGCCCACTCCTAGTTCTTTCGTTGCCTTTCATTCCAGGGTCGGGTTTTCCTCTAAGAAGCGTACCCATGGCCCCAGTAAATTTTGACCCTGCTGAGCCTGAGCTGAGTTTGCTGACATCTAATTGAATCCCGCATGGAACATTACGCGCTGCCGACGACTTGGGCTCGGTCCGGACGGTTACCGGACGGTCGGGCAGCGAGCTACGCATTGCTTGCCGTCCGCGAGTCTACACCTAAGGTGGCCGGAAGATTAAAAGCCACATAAAATGTGTTCATTCAGTTACTTCTACTACGGCTTTAGAACATTCTCGCAACCTTGGCAAGTGTCGGCCCTAGTAAGCCCTGCTAGCTCTTTGGGTTATTTAGTTTTCACATTTAGGAGGAAAACTTAAAATTTCCAATCCAATTGAACCGGACGAAGTGCCAATCATCAATGTTTTTAGTTTTAAAGAACTGGCGGACTTGTAGCTGGTGCACTCCCTTGATCCTCCATAATTCATAGAAGCAAGATCCAAATTACAAGGTTACCTTGCACTTTCTTCTCCATAAGAACCTACGCTTTGTTACTTTTAAATAGCTTCATTTGTATTGGCTGACCGAGTGTACACGATTCAAAAACCATAAATGGTTTAATCGAATAAATAAAACCTTTTCAAATCATTTCAACAATATTCAAGCAAAATAAACTTGAATATTGTTTGGTACATACAATATGCTCAAAATATTATGATAGCAACCCACATAAAAAGAACATTGTCCAAAATTTGAAAAAATTGTTTTTCAAAATATTTATAGTTACGATTAACAATGACATACAGCCGAACGGTTTAAAAACATTTTTTTGGGTGTTGATGAAATCACAGCGCATATGAATCAAAAAGTAACAAAGTACCTACCTATTGGTTTATAACATTGGTGGATATGTTACACATGTTATTGTGAAAACTAGTGACTAAATTATACAAGCTCGTACTAAGTAGGACTCTCACCTTTGGACTTCACGATACCCCAATTGAGTAACAAGCCAAGATGATCATTGGTGATGAATGTATGATACACTCATCAAGCCACACACGCAGCGAAAACGCAAAAAAGAGCTAACCTGTCGTTTTGTACAGGTTGTATTTCGGGGAATGTGCGTCGCAATTGCATAGCTGAAGTCCATTCCATCATTGAACCACCACACGTACAGCGATGCGCCACTGTTACATAGAAGACATCCTACCCATACACACAATACCTTTTGGGAACGCATTCATTATGCGTACAGCTAAGGAGTGGAATCACCTGCTGGAGTCTGTGTTTCCTGATAGCTATAACCTAAGGATATTTAAATCAAGAGTGATCCAATCATTACTTCTAGGTTAGCACGCTCTACCACAGGTGAGATAATGTCCAAGTGCGAGCCTGTCGACTTGTATATTATTAGAGTAACTTGTTTTTGTTTAGAGCTCAATGAAACTCACATACTAAGTAATTAGAATAATTTATTTTTAATTTTGTCCCTAACTGGCGCTAGTGCCCGAATCTCAGTGGAGGATACTACAAATACAGCATTTGGACACTAGTGTCCAAATTTAGTATTTGTAGGTAAAATGTGGCTTGAAATTACTAATATTATTATTAAATTATTAATTTGTATGATTTGAGAATAGCTGAACGTGAATTAAAAAAATCTGTTGAACACAAGATCAGTCAATTTTGTGCTGAACTAAATGTGTGGCCATTTATTTGTACACGTTCTACACGTTGTACCTAATTCATCTAAACGCACCACAAATGGAAGATAGGTAGGCCTTTAGTGTGGGACGCTTTGTGTCGATACACCCTTTCCTGTTTCTTTCATAGCTCGTCGTGCTGTGCTGGCCCACCTACTGCAGTTGCAGAGCATCTCAAGCGGTGAAAATATAACAACCTTGGCTGTAGTTATATTTTTGAACCATTTAGGGTGAAATTCTTAGATGATGAGGCCCAAATGCTTAAACATTATGCTAAAAACTTTTGAAACATCTAGTTGATACTTCGCATAACCCAAGGGCTGGCTTTTATTTGGGTCAAAAATAACGTGAAAATGCCGCCAGTTTTTTGGACTCAGTACCATTTCACAGCAATGAAGATTGTAGCTAACAGAAATAACATTCTGTATTTGTCTATGTTAATAAATAATAATAACACACAAATCTAATCTAATTAGGACACAAATTAACATCAACCTCTGATAAAGACCACCACTGAAGCTTAAACATTATCAGAATCACTGAAGCGAATCTCGGAATTGTTAAAGATAAATAAAAGGGGCATTTCTGAGTACAGGAAAGCGAATTTGTGAAACATTTATTCAGAATGTGTTCAGGGTCGATCGTACGAAGATAAACCGAGGCAATTTCGAGCAGCCAAGGAGCCGTTAGCTGGTGAAAGCACGGCGACGCAGCGGGTACAGAGTTACTAAGAAAGGGATGTGCCTCGTGACAAGACCCAAATTAACGAGGCCGGCTCCGCTTGAAATTTACATGGGTATGCATGTTGCGCTCCTAGATAGTGCTGTCCTACTGGTGTACGGCAACTGGATTTAGTGCCACAAATAGTTTCGAAACTCCGGATCTAAGCGAGCTACTTGCATAAGGAACTGTAATTAAAGAAGACCCGAATGAACTGTGACCGAGCCTTAATTGTATAGAGCGTTTTCCTTAATTTGAACGAACAATGTTCGTACAAACAACTGAAGCTATTCCAGTTATTTGTTGCTTTGTTAAGCACGTTATTGATGTTCATGTTTTAGATATTACTAGTGCTTTTAATTGTGCGGTAATTATTGTAAAATGTGCATGTTGTTTCTTGACTTCTTGGTAATTGGATCCATTCTGACATCTTTCTTTCTTTGAGGTTTTACGTGCTAATAAATTTTAAATAATAATAACATACACATATAACATATTGGCCACTGTGATTCATTAACAGTCGATAATTAAGAATTCTTACTAACCGGATGCGGCTCGAAGAATCGCAAAACTTAAGTGGCAGTGAGGTGATAGGCCTAATAATTAATGGCAACCGTATCTCAAAAGATGCCAATGATTTGGTTAGGGTAATGTTTTTTTGTTTTTTTTTTTTACGGTGGGCAAAAATCATCTTATCGAAAATCGCACAGGACCAGTCATTGTCTCGGCACTTGGGGAAGGCCATGTCCAGCAGTGGACATCTTTTGGCTGAATCAGATATTGGTGAACCAGTGTAAACGATTTAAAATATCTTCATCATCATCATCTTGTTGTCTTGTTTCCAATTTCCATGGTATCGGCGCAACACATCTTTTTCTTCCTCTCTCTCCAAACTTTACGATATCACTGACTCTTTTCTTTCATATCACTCCCTAATCGTTAAACTACGTGAGTGTTTGTATGCTTATGTATTTAATGGTTATCTACGCTATCTACACTTCTACACTAATATTATAAAAAGATAATAAATAGCAAAAGCTAGGCCAGAATATAAGTTGTCTTGGTGATAATTTCTTTCCAATTCGTTCAGCCATTTCAGCGTGAACAAGTTACAAAACACATACACATGCACACATATTATTTACATAGATATCTTTATATTTTATTTGACCAATGATCACAAAATGCGTGTGAATTATTATATACTAGCTATCCGTCCCGGCTTCGCACGTGTTCTTTTCTAGAAATAAATACAAAAACTTAACAAATTATATACCTTCCTCGAGAATCACGCTATCAAGTGGTGAAAACGGCTTGAAAATCAGTGCAGTAGTTTTTGAGTTTATCGTGAATAGACAGACAGACAGATGCGGCGGGGGGCTTTGTTTTATAATATGTATTGATTTGACTTGCCAACTAACTATTACACTCACTAGCAAATGTTAAACAATGTTCATGTTTAATAAATGTTCATGTTTTATGTATTTTTGTTTATATCAATATTTTCTCAACATAATCAACGATCATAAACGAAAATTTCCTTATCGCAACAAGCCGTCCGCGGTCACGTTCAAGGAACCGATAAAAATAAGTTACATCTATCTGTTAGCAACAAACTTCGTCGCGGACCATTTAGCGATTCAGCAGGATACGAAAATCGGTAAAGTTTAATTAAAATTAACTTAAGTTGTGATTTGTAGCGTTATCAGGAGGAATCAATAATTTATTCCTTTTTTTTTTTTTTTTTTTTTGTCGACGGGGAAAATCATCTTTGACGAAACCCGCTCTTGGGTGGAGCGGGAGACAGTGTCAGACTCTTACTGACTAAAAACCCCGCGCCGTTACTTCTAGCCTTCATACCGGGGCACGAGCTCCCTTTCGGACAACCCTGTCCCCAGTAGGCTTCGACCCAGCTGGGCCCCTCCTGCTGCTGACAACTCCTTGAGGCGCGCGGGAACAGTGCGCGCCGTCGACGTCTTGGACTCGGTCCATTACCGGACGATCGGACAGCGAGCTACCCATGGCTCGCCGTCCGCGAGCCCGCGTCTACGGTGGCCGGAAATCGGGATCGGAATCCCGGCGACGGCGGCGAGGGCGCCGTTGCCTGATGCGGTCGGCCTCCTCCTTTGCAAGCATTACTGCTTCGCAGAAGGAGGCGACCGCCTGCCATTCCTCCTCGCTCCGGACCATGGCCTCGACCAGGGCCCGGCGCGAGAGGTCTCCGCCGCCGATCGCCCCCACGAGGGCACGGCGATGCTCCGCCCAGGCAGGGCACACCTCGACGGTGTGCTCCACCGTGTCCTCCGGGCGTTGCGCACAGTGGCGACACCCGGGCGTCTCTTCCGCTTGAATCCGATGCAAGAACCTCCCGAACTTGCCATGTCCGGTGAGGACCTGCGTCATGCGGAAGGTAAGGACGCCGTGAGGTCTTTCTAGCCACGCCTCAAAGAGGGGACTTACCGCCATAATCGTGGCGTGCCCAGCACTGGGTTGCGATAGCCGTTGACGCCATTTCACCATGAGATCCCGCCGGAGCTCTGTCCGCCATGTTTTAACATGTTGCGGCAGTGGACTTTCACCCCGGCGTTGCATCTCCACGCGCATGTCGTGCATGTGTGCAAGGACTGTTGCCTCCAGATCCCACGGTGGTAGGCCAGCCAGAAGGCTCGCCGCTTCGCGTGAGATCGTGCGGTAACCCCGCACCATCCGTATTGCCATGACCCTCTGGCAGGCGTTCAGTATGGACGCCGGTCGCTTTGCCAGCGACGGCGCCCACACCGGCGCCCCGTAGAGGGCCATGGATCGAACGATCCCCGCGTAGAGCCTCCGGCAGGAGGCGTCTGGACCCCCAAGGTTGGGCAGGAGCCGCTTGAGAGCAGCCCCAGCCCGGAGAAGCTTGGGAGCCAGACGTCGGAAATGTTCTACGAAATTCCACCGGCTGTCGAGGACGAGTCCCAGATACTTCATCGTCGACCCGACGCCGATGCGAACTCCTCCTACCGTAAGCTGGGAGTCCGATGGTGGCGCGTTCCGAGGGCCGTGGAAGCACATTGCCTCGGATTTGTGCAGCGCCACCTCGAGTCCCAACTCCTGGATCCTACCAACGGCTATCGCAACCCCGCGTGTCGCTAGAGCGACCGCCGCTTGGTGCGACTCTCCCTGCGCTAGGATCAGCGTGTCGTCTGCGTAGCAAACCACGCTGACCCCGTCAGGGAAGTCGCCGCGCAGCACGTAATCGTATCCGATGTTCCACAAGGGTGGGCCCAGAACCGACCCCTGCGGAACACCGCACGACATCTCTCGACGATTCCAGTCTCCCTGGTGACCGGGGTAGACAATGTACCTGTCTGACAGGTACGCCTCGACCACTCGACAGAGGTATTCGGGCACCCGGTGGTACCGGAGTGCTCTCCGGATCGTACTCCAGGGCAGGGAGTTGAAAGCGTTGGCAATGTCCAAGGACACTGCCACGACACACCTACCCCGGGACACCGCTTCCCCTGTCGTGAGGGCTCGCACGCGCATGATGGCGTCTATGGTAGAGCGCGCCCTGCGAAAGCCGAACTGTCCGTCCGACAAGTCCGGCCCCACCCGTGTTAGCCGCACGACGAGGCGGTTTGCAATTACTCTTTCAAAGAGCTTGCCCACCTCGTCGAGCAGCACAATCGGCCGGTATGCGGACGGAGAGTCCGCAGGGCGCCCTGGCTTCGCTACGAGGACCAGTTTCCCAGTCTTCCAGCGAAGCGGGAACTGGCCCCTCTCCAGGCATGCGCTGAAGAGCCCTCTCAGTCGAGGCCCGAGAGCCTCCATGGCCAGGACCCAGGCTTTTCCTGGCAAGCCATCGGGTCCTGGGGCGGTGTTTTTGGCACTCAGCCTTCGCACCGCCACTCTCAACTCTACCTCGGTCACTTCTGGAGCATCGTCGTCGTCGTCACTGTTGCGATCCGCGTCAGACACCGCTGGCGGAGGCGGAGCCATGGGCGGGGGGGAGTGTTCCCCCTGCACAGGGAACAGAGTGCTAACCACACCCTCCACGAGTTGGGGCCGGAGACTCTGAGTCAGCGGCGGAGCCCAGGGGCGAAGCTTGTCCCGTACCAACTTGTACGGGCGCCCCCACGGGTCCGCGTTCAGAGACCCCAGCCACACGTTGCGGGCCTCGAGTTTGGCCCGCTTTATCTCCGTTCGGAGGGTGCGTTTCGCCTCTCTGTATCCCTCATACAGCTCCGCCTCTCTGGCCTCCGCATCCGGCGGGCGGATGCGGCGCCTGCAGTGCCTGGCGTACCGGCGTCGCGCGTGATTGCACGCGTTGCGCAGGGCGCCGATCTCCGGCGACCACCAGTACACCTGGCGCTTAGCTCGTCCTGGACGGACACGGGGCATTGCCGCATCACAAATTTGCGACATGGCCTCCTGGAACCACTCCGCCTCGACGTCAATGTCGACAGGCCTGTCCGGTGCTTGCACCCAGGCCTGTACCGTCGCGGCTTCCAGGAGGAGCTCCCGGTCCATCTGCTTAAGCGCCCACCGCGGACCGCAAGGGCTCTGTCGGACCGGCGCGGCTGAGGTTTCGGCGGAGACGTCAAACCGGATGTACCGGTGGTCGGAGTACGTCTCCACCTCCTCCATCACGCGCCAGTCGACGACACGTGGCGACAGAGCGGGGCTGGCGAACGAAATGTCCACCACCGACTCACCCCGCATCCTCACCAACGTGGGGACAGAACCCCGGTTCAGTACGACCAGGCCCAGCTCTAAGGCCCAGTCCTCCACCATCCGACCCCTCTGGTTCGTAAACCGGGAACCCCAAGCCGTGTTCCAGGCGTTGAAGTCCCCGCAAACGATCACGGGGAGGGAACTGAACCCAGCGACGACGGAATTTAGCTCCAACAGGGAGACATGGAGTTCGTCGAGAGATCGGCTCGGGGACAGGTAGACGCCCACCACGACGATGTCCCCGAACCGTGCTGCCACGCAACCCCGCCCCCTCGTGACGGACTCGGGGGGCGGGGTACCGGCGGCGGTCGACGTAATTAAGGTCACCGAGCCGTCCAGGTCCTGAACCCAGTCACCCCTGGGCAGGACAAAATACGGCTCGGTGACTACGGCGACATTGATCAACCACTGCGCCATGCTCTGGAGCAACAGATCCTGAGCGGCGGCGCAGTGGTTGATGTTCGCCTGGAGGAGACGTAATGGGGCCGTTATTGACACTCCATTACGGTCTCCTCCCGAGCCCCCCTAGGGGGCACTGCCGCGGCAGCGGGTGCGGCGACGATGGCGGCGGCGGCCAAGGAGGCGGCTGCGGCGGCGAGGACATTGGCGGTGATGGGCCTGTGGGCCTTGCCCTTGGCCTTGGCGGGGGGGTCGCAGGACCTGCCCCCAGCCCGGTGGTCAGCCGGCTTGCCGGCCGCCGCACATGCGTAGCAGTGCGGCGTAGCACGGCATTCTGCGGCCTTGTGACCGGGCTGGCCACACTGGTGGCAGCGGTCGCTGCGATCCTCCGCGGCGCAGTGGGCTCCCACATGGTGCCCCACGTGGCAGCGGAAGCACCGCAGAGGTCTGGGCTCCAGCAGCTTGACCTGCGCGGAGACCCAGCCCACCAAAAGCCGTCGGCCCTCCCCGGTGATTGCTTTGGCCGCCTGCACAGGGCAGCTCACCGTAACGGCTCGCATGCCCGTGCTGTCAGCACGGATGGTGCCCGCCCGAACCTGTTCGGTCGTGCACCCACCCGCTTTGACGATGGCGGCCACCACCTCGTCCACCTTGACGGAATCGTCCAGTCCCATGATGCGCATGTCGATGCACTTTGTGGGCCTGGACACTCGGGCCTCTTCCGCACTGAGGGACGCCCTGATCCTTGCGGCCAGGGCATCTGCTGCAGGGCCGCTGGCCGCACCGGGGACCTCGAGAATTCGGGCCCCGGTGATAGTGCGCCTCATGCGGAAGCCCGCAGCGGCTCCGAGCTCGCCAAGGTGGGGCAACACCGCCTGCTTCGCCTTTTCCATGACGTCATCATACGTCACGCCCCTCTTTTCCGCTTCAGGCTGTAGCGTAATTACTACAGCCTCGGAATTCGGGGCGCGAAGACGTGCCGCCATGGCCCGCTTCTTGCGCTCCTGCCGCCTCGCGCGCTTTTTGGCCGCCCTGGCAACCTTGCCCGCCCGCCTTTTGGCACCGACCACCGTCCACTCGGCGCCAGGCTCCTCGGGTGGAGGAGGTGGCAAGCACGGCCTAGTCGCCACAGCGGCAGGAGAACCTGCCGGTTTAGCGGCAGGCACCGCCGCACCCTTTTTACGCCGCTGCTGCTGCTTGCCCGTCGGGGCCGGCTTCGCAAGCTCTGGCCTTGGCCTCGCGAGCTCCGGCGCCGCAGCCCCGCGCCCCGCTTGCCCCGACGGGCCCGCCTTGGGCGCAGTACCCGTGGCCGCGGCAGCGGCATAAGAAGCCGCCTTTTTCGGCCCAGAGGCCGCCAGTGGAGGGCGCAGGACAATGCCCTCCAGGACAGACAGCTGCTGCTGGATGCGCTGCTGGAACTCCAGCTGCTGCTTTTGCAGCCCCTGCTGCAAAGCTGCGAGTTCCCGCTGCATCAATGTGAGCAGCTGACTCTCCGGCTCGGGCTGGGGCTGGGGCTGGGGCCGACTTTGCCCCTGCTCCTGCTCGCGCCCCTCCTCCATGGGCTCCTGGTGGCCTCCGTTCGGCGCTCTCGCGAGCTCCGCCCGGATCTCCGCACAGAGTTCGGCCCGGAGCTCCACCCGGAGCTCCGCCACCCTCTTCTCGAGGGAGGAGTCTAGGGCCCCCTGGAGGGATGCGGCGTGGCGACGAATCGTCCTCTCCCGCGTGGCCTTGTCCCGCTGGCGGGCCACGTCACGCAGCAGGGTGACGGCCAGCTCCTTGAAGGGCATTGCTGCCTCCCCACCTGACTCCGCCTCGGTGCACCTCTCGCTTCCGGACGGCTCTGAGAGGTCCCTCCCAGAGTCGCCCGCGCCGGGTTGGCGCCCCTCCGCAGCAAGCCTGTTGGCTCGCTCGGCGGATTTCTTGGCCGTGAGGCCCCTTCCCCTTCCGCGGGCTCGGCCCGCGCCACGGCTGCTGGTGGAGATCTTTGCCCGCCCCTCGGAGCAGGACGATCCGTCCTCCTTTCTAAAAGAAGCGGAGCGTTTCTTCTGGGAGAGACTAGAGTGTCTCCCAGAACCGCCCGCTTCCACCTCACTCTCCGAGCCCTCCGAGCTCCTTCTGGATGCCGCGCCGGACTCCGACCGCGCATCACTCTCACGTGGTTTTTTGAAAAATTTCGATTCAGATTCCATTAAGTTCCCACGAGTAGATACTTTAGGTACTGGCTCAAATACGTGGTTCGCACTAGAGACTAATTTAGCTACCCATTAGTCAAGCTAACAACCTCCCTCACGGTGCGCCGCCGCTTGGAGGTTTGGGGTAATTTTTTATAGAGGTTGTCTTCCTCGCGGCCCGGGCGGTTAAGCCAAGGCCCTCGTCCCCCATCAAGAGTCAGAAACATGACCTTGGACAATCTCTGGGGCTACGAGACTAACGGTGGCAGAAGGAGGAACACGTCTTCCTCCTGCCTGCCCGGCGGCAGTGTGAGTGCACACCGAGCCCGCTCTTGCTTCGCCACTGTGCCCTCTGCCATGGCAGAGGGACACGCGTTGAAGCGGTCCGTCTGACAGAACATTCGCAGACGGCCATAGAGGCCCTTGGGTAGGAGTGCCCAAGGGGGTCTATGGCCGCCTCCCAGGGTGCACCGTCCCGCAGACTGGTCTTCCCTCGGGACGTGTCCGCAAGGGAACTACAGTCCAGGGGCACTCGTGGAGGTTTTCTGTCGTGGCACCCCATAATTTATTCCTTCAGTTTCAAGTGTGTACGTACGGTGTAGGCTATTTGAGTGCAGTTACAGGATCCAGCCCCGCATACTGTAACACATAGCTCCGCAAAGCGCTTAGCACGGAATTCGATTCAACTAATGCCGCCTAATCCTGACCGGTGGCACACAAATGGCACTGGGTGCATTCCGAAAGGCTATGTGCAATTTGCAGTTGGTGATTGATGATAATCCCCGCGCGCATCTGTGTGGCAAAACAATGCACTACCCGCCGCGTCTGCAGTGCTAATACAATTTTTCCAGGGAGCGTCGATTGTCCCTATCCATTTTCTTTGTCGTTTAGACGGACGGAGATATTGATATTGTAAATGAAGTTTTCCTTCCTCTTTGTTTAGTTTTAATTCTTTTTAGGATTCCGTACCTCATTCGATAAAAACGAAATCCTTATAAGAGCACTTTGTTGTCCGTGTATCTCTCTATCAAGACCCTTTTTCTCAGAAACGCGTGGAGGCATTAATATTTATTTTTATTTTTTATTATTGATAGACTCGCGTTTGATCACCATCTCACCTGATGGTAAGCGATGATGTGTTTTTGTGAATATAAAATACTTAAGAATACAGTTCCTTGGAGCAAGGATAAAATCAAAATTTAAATCGAAGGAATCTAACGATAAAGCCGTTACTCGCATATACACTCTCGCATAGCTCTTATAGTCATAGCACAAGTAAAGGAAAAAGTTTGATATTCACAAAATGTGGTTACATCACCAAATAAATCAGTATCTTAAAAATCTGCGAGTCTCGATTTAGGCATTAAGACTCGAACTACTTACATAAGTTTGTACGAAACCCTTTGTATGTGAGTCAGGTTCGCATTTGACTGTTTTAAAAAAAATAATTTGTTACAATTGTTCTGGGACAATGGATGGTAAAAAAAAACGACGATGAAAAAGTATGAAACAAAATATTCAGGATGCTGCATGAACACACTTGCATACATAGCCTGTCAAAATCATAACCCTCCTTTGGCTTTGCTGTAGTCGGATAAAAACATAAATTCTTTCCCAAAAAAAGTCTTTAACAGTTTCAACCTTTGAAGTATTTTAATGCGCAATAAAAATGTGCTGTTTTATTCTAAATAAATCCCTGTCAGTTCCGGTGTGTAGTGCGGCGAGGCGGAACGCGGAGCGGAAGGTGCGCCTTCGGAAGCAGGATGGTGTAAGATAAAGAGAACATTTCCTATGGCACGTCTGGGGAGATTTAGCAACATTCCAAGACGCCCCTTTTAATGCGCCAAAAGTGTAATTCAGTTTTTATACGGATTTAGTTCCGAATGTTATGCTAATTTTTATGGGGGTGAATTATTGTGCCGTTGATCATGAAGGGTCGTAAAGCAGTTATTGTCGTTTTATTTGATGATGTGCATTTTATTTTGACGCCACGGTTGGTGCAGTGGTTAAACGATTGGTTGCTGCGCTGTGTGTCGCGGGTTCGATTCTCGCTGGGACAAATATTTGTATGGTCTACAGTTAAGCGTTTCGGGTCTGGGTATCTTGTGTAATTGACTTTACATGTTTGTGAACGTTTCCACGATACAGGAATTATTCCCAGTTCGGGGCAATTTTTTAGAAAAAAAATATTGTGCTTATTATCATTTCATTTGAAAGATACCTACGGAAAAAGGCCCTAAACATCATCGCCGGATCTAAGCCAGAAAGAAAGAAATTCTACAGACGCCAGTGTACTGAGTGTAAGTTGTTTTTATGATAAAATAAAATAGTCTTTAATTCGGATAAGTGACATCCGTATGGGTTAGTAAACAATATAGAAAAATAAATTTAAACCTAAGTATGTTAGTAAACTTACTACCTATTTATTTATTTTAATACAAGGTGGTTGTTGGTGGTTGATAAAGTGTTAATGTTTATTGTTTTATTGTGTTTTATTGTGTTTGATTGTGTGTGACGTTTGCCGCGATTGTTTAGAGGTTCGCTCTGGTTGGTTTAGAGTTTGTATTTGGCCAATCGGCGCACTGAATGCCGTAAACGTTTCGATTGCGTTAACATAAAATAAAGTCGCACTAGGCACTCAGAACGTCTAGCAAACTCCTGCGGCCATTGTCAGGAAACGTAAACAGAAGACTATACGTGTTTTCCTTTATTGATACTGTATTAAGTGAAGTTATATCTACTTTAAGTACTTTGATGTCGTATCTTTTTAAAAATTAATCTATATATACCACACCATATATCCATGGGCATATGGCGATATAAATGGAGTAAATGATAGATGATAATCTGGCCAATCGACAGTTTCAGGGTTATGCATTATTTACGCCACACCCTGTATATAAAAGCAAAATACTTCTTATTGATTATTCACGAAATCTCAGAAACTATAACTCCGTAGGCGCGGCTTGCGGGCGGCGAGCAATGGGTAGCTCGCTGTTTGAGCGTCCGCGGTAACTGTCCGGACCGAGCCCAAGTCGTCGACGGCGCCACTGTTCCCACGCGCCTCAAGGAGTTGTCAGAATTAGCAGGGGCCCAGCTAGGTCGAAGCCTATTGGTGCCAGAGTAACTGTCAAGAAGTAGCTCAGCCCCGGTATGAAAGCACGAAGAAATCTGTGGTGGTGAAGAAACGTGTTGGGTTTTTAGTCAGTAAAAGTCTGACACTAACTCCCGCTCCGCCCAAGACCGAGGGATGTCATTGGATGAATTTCCCACCAAGAAAAAAAACTTAAAACTTGGCAAATAGCTTCCTTATAGGGTGTAGACATCCCCTAAGAACAAAATTCACTCCTTCAGGGTATGAAACGGGGTTCCAAAGTTTGTATGGAGAAACCGACTTTTACGCGGGCGAAGCCGCTGGCAGAAGCTAGTTTTTTACTATTTTCACAGTGTAACTCTCACAACTAAAACTAATCTAAGGACACGTCTGAAAATAAAATGCAACATGCCGTTGCAATTCTGGGGCATGCCCGTAAAAAATACATACATACACTAGAAAAAAAAATATAACCCTCTGTCTGGTACAGTCGGGAAAAAAATCTATAATTGATCCGTAGCTAGGTGTAAATATTCAGTCAATTATCACCTAATCGCCAATTACATGAACAATTAAATTATAATCAGACAGCTTTGACATAATTAGTTAATATTAGCATTGGTATCTCATACTTAAGTTAAATCTAGACTTAGTCTTAACATTACAAAGCATTGAGTAATTAACGGCTTTACAATCCATTATTAAGGGGAAGTCATCTTCTGCGAAGCAGTAATGCTAGCATAGGAGGAGGCCGACTGCATCGGGCAACGGCGCCCTCACCGCCGCCGCCGGGATTCCGATCCCGATTTCCGGCCACAGATGCGGGCTCGCGGACGGCAAGCCATGAGTTGCTCGCTGTCCGATCGTCAGGTAACTGTCCGGAGCGAGCCCAAGACGTCGACGACGCGCACTGCGCGCCTCAAGGAATCCGAAAGGAAGCTGGAGCCCCGGTATGAAAAAAAAAGGGCAGTGTTCTCTGGTCCATATTTGGATATGTTATACATATGATGTTAATACATCATCAGACTTTTTAATGTTCCCACTGCTGGGACGCAGGCCTCCTCTCTAGGAGAGGAAATGGGCCGTAATCCACCACGTGGGCCCAGTGCGGGTTGGTAAATGTCACATGTCTTCTGTTGGTCCTAGGACATGCTGGTTTCCTCACCATGTTTTCCTTCACCATTCTGAGAGCAGTGGTAATGAAATAAATTACACAAAGTAATGCGCCTAGCAGGGTTTGAACCAACCTACAACTCGTAAGGAGGACCAGTACTTGTTAAGAGGTCAAAGAAAATATGAATGGTTTTTATGAAAAGTGATATGAAAGAAAAGAGAGTTAGGGATAGCATGACGGGTGACAGGACAGAATAGAAAAAAGAACCATGTTACGCAGACTCTAAATAACACGGGACAAGTCCAGAAAGAAGATGATGATTTTTTTTTTTTTTTAGTGTAATTCTAGCTAATTATTGAAGAGTTCATTAATTATTTATTTAACCAGAACGACAGAATGCCAATTACACTGATTACAATAGGTACAAATTATGTAAAAACACATTAAAGAAAATATAACAGATAATATAACTAAACCTCTCATGCAGTCTTCTCGCAAATCGCCAGACAGTCAGTCAATATCTCCTTCCATTCATCAGCGAATAGATCTAGTCTAGGACTGGATTCAAGGAGAGCGTTGAGTGCAATTAACATTCGCGGAATAGGTGACATACGTCGTGCAACCGTACGGCACTGTGGCACTACGAATAATTTATGCCGTCTTGCCCGGCAATAGTTATCAGGGACAAAAATTTTACACAGCTCCCCATGCAAACTAGGCGAATCGATTGTTCCGTTTAAGATCTTGTAGGCAGTTACAAGCTGATCAAAGGCTCGTCTAACCTGGAGCGAAGTAAAACCCAAACAACCTAACAAAAACTTGGTTGGATACAAATATGGATAGTACCCAAACCTAAGTTTGTAGAAATACCTTAAAAATGCTTTATGGACTCTTGAATATCAAATGCATCCCCTTAAGTGAGGTGTTCCCTGAATATAAGCTTATGATAATAAGGAGGTTATTATATTAATTTATGAAGAACATTACAATAGCATAATAGTACACCTGGCTCTTACACGATCCTGTTAAAAGCTTTTGCTTTTAATTAGCTGTAATAAGTACTAAAATGATAATATATATAGGAATAATGCAAACACTGATATACACTTTTGAAATGAGGAATATATTTTTTCTTAAAAAGTAAACTTTTATGAAAGTGACCATATCTACGTTCTTAAAGTTTATTTATTTTCGGAAAAAATCACGGTGGATCTTGTATGCAAAGGACAACTGAAGGAACACGTGGGTTTTAATGAGCAAAAACATAACACGCCCTCCTTGTTCCATCCAAAGCGGGAGAAGTTATTAGATAATATTCCAAATAAAAAAAAACTTTGTCATAAAAAAGCCTCATACCCAAAATAGTAAATTGTATTATTTTATACGGCGTTGACAGGAAATTTAAACAACAAAAACTTGTGATTCTCTTTTACACTTCGTTAATATTTAAAAAAAATACAAAATTTTGCTTCACAGTTGGAGACTAAAAAAAATATCGACACGAAATAAACCTCAGAGAGCCATTTTATCTTTTACTAGTTTTTGAAATCCCAGTGAATTTAATTGTCTAATTAACCAGACAGTCTGGCAATCCCTAGTCTTATTTCTAAATACTTTCAGCATTGAGCAATTAAGTTCGTACGTCCAATAATAAATTATCCCACAACAATATTCGTTTCTTCTAACAGAAACTTTAATGCAATTTTCTCTCAAACAAAGCAATTTTGAACTATTTGTTTCGAGATTTAAGCGAAATCTAAAGTTGGATATTACCGACCGTAGTTGATGGCTAAGGGCATGGCCACACTATTGCCGACGAGGCGGCATCGCCTGGCCGCGGCACGATGACGCGTCGGACTCTTGTCTACATCTCTGTTCAGGCTCTGCGTCGTCGAAAAATACTGGTCCTAGAACGCAAAGGGTAACTCAAGGATAAAAGAGTGATTTTAGTCAGTAAAAGTCTTGGGGAACGTTCGATCCCTTTACGGAGCGCCGGCACAAAATACACCTACATACAAAGCGCACTCGAGTAACGCACACATAGACACCGCTCATGGACACGATATCTTGGCACAATCGCCCGGCCGCACTCGTACAGTTCGGAGCAATGCGCTGACCGTAGTGCGACCGTAGAGCGTAGGTATAAAAAGTGAAGTACATACGTACGTACGTAGTAGTGAAGTAATTGTGAAGTGAAGTGATTGACTTCTGTACCTGTTTATTTTGTGGTGCCGGTGTGGGCGCCGTCACTGCAAAAGCGAGTGGCAGCCAAACTGAATGCGTCCCAAAGTCATTACCATCCGAGCAGTGGTAGAATACAGCACGTAACCTTCCGGACCGAGTCAGAATCATCGATGGCGTGTAGTTTTCCAAGCGCGCTTCAAAGAGATGTCAGCAAAACCGTAGGGTTCGAAGGTAAGGAAAGAACATAGGAGTGGGGTTTTATTAGTAAATTTTTGACTCACCCTCCTGCTTCACCCAAACTCAAAAAAAGAAAATCGTATAATTATCGGCACTACAATAAAACTCAAATCGACACCGCGGCACCGCGCCGCGCGCTTTTTTACATTAATGACGTCGCAGCGTGGCAGTGTGGGCAGGCCCTTATTCGAGAAACAATACTGTGCCGAAATTATAAACGTCGCATTTTTGAAAGAGTTAAAAGTTATTTTCAGTCTATGAATTTTTATTTTTGAAGCCAACAGGATGTCGGCTTGAACGGACTTTTAACATACCTCCTAATTTCCGTTTGCTTTGCTTATTCGCTGTACCGTGGTTTGAAAACGTCAGACATTTTATAATTTCAGCTGAACGTTTTACATGAAAATGCATCATAATGTGTTAATCCTTGATTAGCGTGGAAATGCGTCTGGCTAATTTACACTGTTTTATAAATTAAACATAAATCACGTATATTCATAATAAGTCTGTCTTCTAAGGTTCATGGATACGATACTTCTCGTTTTAAAATAAATATATGCTTCGAGATGCCTTGATGCATTACCATCAAAATATTCTATTTAATTTTGGTATTTTTTTAGTTAGCCAAATAACTTTGTTTTCAGTGGGCGTAAATCATCTTATGACCCCGCTCTTGGGTGGAGCGGGAGATAGTGTCAGATTTTTACTGACTAAAAACCCGCCCCGTTCACCCTAGCCTTCATACCGGGGTACGAGCTTCCTTTCGGATAACCCTGGCCCCAGTAGGCTTCGACCCAGCTGGGTCCCTCCTGTTGCTGACAACTACTTGAGGCACGCGGGAACAGTGCGCGCCGTCGTCGTCTTGGGCTCGGTCCGGACAGTTACCGGACGATCAGATAGCGAGCTACCCATGGCTCGCCGTCCGCGAGCCCGCGTCTACGGTGCTTTACTGCTTCGCAGAAGGAAGCGACCGCCTGCCATTCCTCTTTGTTCCGGACCATGGCTTCGACCAAGACCCGGCGCGAGAGGTCTCCGCCGCCGATCGCCCCCACGAAGGCACGGCGATGCTCCGCCCAGGCAGGGCACACCTCGACTGTGTGCTCCACCGTGTCCTCCGGGCGTTCCGCACAGTGGCGACACTCTCCAGCCAAATAACTCCTGCCGCGGTGGGTGGCAGGTAGGGCGAGTGGGAGTGTCAGGCGTTTTGATGACTAAAATCCACATGTTGTTTTCCGTTACCTTTGGCATTTCAGGGTAACTCACGGCATCCGATTCTTCTCTAGCGGGCCTTGTCAACCGTAGGTTTTATCGATAAGTATCTATTTATAAATAAATATAATTGATCCAGAGCTTTTATTCCTATTTTAGTGTAACAACAAAAAAAAGAAAAATAGAATTACAGACAAAAATAACCACTATTTTCTTTCAACAAACAAAACAAGTTTATCTATAAATATAGTGCTGATTGAAAGATGACTGATAAGCGCGGTACGAAAAGACTTATCAGTTGTCAATCACTTCTCGTTCAGGAGATGAGTAAATCCTTTATACAGTGCAAAGAACGCTATCAGCGCTGAAAGCTTCATTTGTTGACGTACTACCTAACCTGTAAGGTAGAATTCTGAAAAATAGTCTCGTTTGCTAGAAAGTTACATTAGCTAACGGAAGTCCTCACACCCCAGCCACCGGACTCGACCTTGACTACCAGCCATTGTAGGCGTAGGTTTGCTGGACAGCGAGCAATAGATAGCTCGCCGTCCGGCCATTCGGTAACCGTCCGGGCCGAGCCGAGTCTTCGTCGTGGCGTAGTGTTCCTCGCTTGTCTCAAAGAGTTGTGTTCGTACGTTGTTGAAGCCTCTACGGTCTGGACTAAGCGTTTCGCCTCGTCGTTTATACCGCGTACATCGAACAACTGGAACAATTTGCCTGCTGCGGTCTTCTCGACCGATTATAATTTGGGTGTCTTCGAGGCTATAGTGAATAGGCTCGTAATAAACTAGTGCGCCTCACCATCAACGATTGCATGAATGCTTACCATTAGGTGGGACTGCAGTCAAGCACTTGTATATATCAGATAAAAAAAAAACGGAATTACGCATTTAGCTACTATTTAAAACTAGTAATTAGTGATATACGGTCGACTCTTCATCATCTCATCACCATCATTGCAAAAGAAAATCTGACGTCTTAACTTCAGAATAAAAAACACCCAAAAGTACATTATTCAGTGTTGACTGCGGTTTTTAGCTCAATAAAAACTTAACCAAAACTTGTTATGGCTTTTTACAAGTGTCCAGTATCTCACCAAACACCTAGATTTCATTGTTCAACTAGAAAAAAAAAACAGACTAAGATGGAAAAGAGTTTTAGAAACTAGCAATAAATTTTTGGCACTAATCCGTGGCGTGCCTCACCGACTACATTGGCAGCTGGCCATTACAGATAGCCAGAGATTGAATTGCTAGTCATCAAGAAGCGATCTGTCCGGACTTGGAAACTACTGATCTAATTTAGCAGCTATTTGCTGTAATAAATGTGTCTCTATTAAGTGCTCTGATTATGTACGAAATCGTGCGTGAAGATTGTACCTACATGTATACATATATCGATGAGAAAGAGCCACTTTTTACTACACACAACACACGTTTATTGAGGAATTAACTTTTTATCACTTTGAAATTAAAGGCATTTTTCGCATGATTTAGTGAAATCACCGCACAAAATTAAAATGATAAGATACATACCAACTAAAAAGCCAACATACAACATAAAATGTGTATAGTTAAGTTAAAATCTCACACTCCCTTTTAGATCCACTAGCCATTTTAATAAAAGTGCAAAGGTGTGATACTCAAAACCAAACATTATGGATCTTACTTTGGCTAGATTATTCCCAGTTATGTTGGGATAGGTCTCTAGAACAACCCGACAAAATTAAATTCAGCTGTCATCATCATCATCATCATCATCATTTCAGCCGATATGCTTCCACTGTTGGACATAGGCCTACCCAAGCGTCGCCACCACGAACGTTCCTGTGTGTCTCGCATTCATTGGTTTCCTGCAACCCTCACCAGGTGATCGGACTACCTTGTAGGAGGCCTTCCAACGCTGCTTCTTTCGGTACGCAATCGCCAATACAGAACCTTTCGGCCCCAACGGCCATCTGTTCTGCGAGCAATGTGCCCAATTGCCGATGAGCAATTCAGTTGTATAGTACATAACAACTATAGGTGTCTATTAAATAACAATCCCCATTTTTTTCTTGCTTCCACTTTTCCCTAACTTTAGTTTCCATTCAAAGTGTATCATATCACTCGACTCTACGTTATTGCTCCGACGCATTTTATTTTTTGGAAAGGAATCTGAATGGTGTGAGTTCCGGAACGGAATCGGTCGGAATACTGTCATTGTTTTAGGGCATACAGCGTGAAACTATTTTATCGAGGGAAAGCGTATTGATATCGGCTCAATATGGACGATACAAGTGTGTGCATACGAGTATCTACGGTTTTTTAAAATACGCGAAACATTGCACATTCTGTGGTGGTATACGGCCTTTTTTCTGAAAAGGCTTAAGCTTATAAAAAGATGACCAGTTGAGCTGGATTTCGTATTTAAGAATTGGCCTACCATCGCTTTAAGTTATCATATAGGTACTGGAATTAAAGTACGACTATGTAATATGTCGAAAAATTGGCTATTTCGTGACATATGACCAAGGTCAGATTACTTTTTAGGTGGCTATTTCATGAAGGGGCTAACTATTATGTGAAATAGTCACATTAAGGAATGGCCAATCCTACGATATGGCTACGACATATACATATTACTACCTATATGAATAGTTTCACTATTTGTTAAGCGATAATACTGTGGATGATATAGTCAATGGTGGTGCACCTGGTTCTATCTACTTAATTATGAAACGATTTTTTTGTTGTAATATGTTCTTTTGATATATTGTTTATCTATGATAAATGATCTTTATTTTGTAAATAAGTCTTCAAAAAACACTTTCACACGTCAATTTGGTTTTCAGTCAGTTTTAACGAGATAAGGCGTGTGTTTTCTAGCTGACTACCCTGAGAAGAAACACCGAAACAAACTCTGGGGTCTAACATCTGATCTCCAAATTGTGTTTTACGAAATTAAAATGGCCGTCGATGGCATGCTTGCCTGGTTACTCTTGAATTAAACATATCCAGATTATAGCTATCAGAAAACCTATCAACAAACAAGTCAATATCTAGAAACAAAATATTCAAACTTTAAAACCCGTAAATGCCCGGATCATCAACAGCTGTAGCTCTTTTTATAGCAGCAAGGGGCCAGACTATAACGCTGCAGTTGTTTATAAGGACGGTTTTCCATCAGAGATCTGCGAGGTAGCAATGCGGTGCGCGAGAAAAAATCTGTCAACTTTTCTTCGAAGAATTAGCGCAGACAGGATTTGACAGAAAATTGTTAGCAATGCTAGATACTTTGAAGTAAAGAAAAAAACCGGCCAAGTGTGAGTCAGACTTTCACATTAAGGGTTCCGTACCGTCTGTAGTCAAAAAACAACAAAAAATACATATGTTGTTTGGGAGCCCCCTTGTATACTTATTTTATTTTGCTGTTATAACGGCAATAGAAATACAATTATAGTCTAAATATTAGATGTATCTCATGAATCGTGATAGCTAGACAGATCAGGCTGTAGCCTGGTGACAGAAAAACAGACCGACAGACGGATGGATAGCGGAGTCCTAGTAATAGGATCTTGTTTTACCCTTTGGGTACGGAACTATAAAGAGAGAGTTTTTGAGGGACAAAGAAGAGAAATGTGTGTGCAAGAGACGCGAGCGAGGAAAGTAGACGCCACACACAGCGAAACAGATCCCACTACGCATCGTCACACCACAGCACCACACCGATTAACAGAGCATCGCTCCGCATCCTCACATCGCGCAAGTTCCTCGCACAGCTTTTGTGGAAAAGTTCCCTAAACGCTCGAAAGATCCGAGGCTCCTTTGAACGCCTATTGACGTAGCCAGGTGCGTTGTTCAGTTGTTTTCAAACTTTTTCAAAGACAAACTTTGCAGACGGAGTGCGGTATCAGTGCGTCTCACTTTTTTTTTTAAACCCTTCATTTGCATTTTGCTGCAAAAGGCTTTTGTGTTGTTGAAATGTTGATAGTGAGTTTGTGGGAGGTGTAATTATTTAGAATCGATGAGAACTTGTTTTATATTTTGTATTTAAAATAAGTAGTACGCAATATTGCTTTTTTTACATCTCGGATGGTTTAAAAATAAATATGTTTATAACATGTTTGCTTAAAACAAAGGTTTTTGTAAATAAACTGACACACACATTGACGTTTTAATCAATTCTTTAAAGCACTTATAAAATTACCTGTTTACTTACAAGATTGTATGAAGTAATCTCTGGAGTACTAATACGATAGCAAACATTGTCCCTTACTGAGTTTAATAGATTAAAAAATCCATAGAATAGGCTGTTTTTTATGAATTTGATATTTTTATTTGGATACTTAAATTAATATCACAATAGCATAGCATAATCGGCATTATTATCTTCCAAATGTTGAGACTCAGGCCTTCACTCCAAGAGAGGGATTCTAGGAAGGGACCAACAGTCAATGAATGTCACGTGTCTTCAAATTTTTGGTTCTAGAACATGCCGGTTTCTTCATGATGTTTTGCTATACCGTGTTAACAGCAGTGGAATGAAATAAAACGCATGCCTGGGTTTGAAGCCTCGACCTTACAACTTGTAAGCTAGACTAGAACTAAGTTATCACTGCTCTCATAATCATAATTATAATATTAAAACTTGGTAGAACTATTCCATTACATTAAGTGATGCTTCGAGGAGTTACCTTACTTGCATTCTTACTCAGATTCAAATAATTCGGTATTTAAACAAACATTACAAACTATTCAATAACAATGCCTGTATTTTGTTCACAGACAAAATAATATTTTACAAACAAGATCACTGTATCGTAAACATGGCCTACTGTTTGAATATAATCCTTTTAAACATCTTTAAAAACAAGAGTAGGTTCTCAATTCAGTTGTGTTTTTTATGTTTGTTAGCTCAGAATTGCATAAAATTATGGTGGTAGAGGGGTCTTTGAGGAATGTCTCGGAAGACGTCACGGCGTTCTCAACTTCCGCATAACGCAGATCCTCAACAGACATTGTAAGTTCGGAAGGTACCTGCATCTGATTCGTGCGGAAGAAACGCCAGGATGTCACCATTGTATGAACCGCCTGGAGGATACAGTGGAGCATACGGTAGAGGTGTTCCCCTTGCGCAGAGCACCGCCGTATCCTCGTGGAGGCGATCGGCGGCAACGACTTCTCGAGCCGGGCCCTGGTGCAGGCCATGATCCGGAGTAAAGAGGAGTGGTAGGCGCTCGCCTCCTTCTGCGAAGCAATAATGCTAGCGAAGGGCGCGGTTGCAAGCGCGAGGGAACGGCCCTTACGTCAGCCACCGGGATCCCGACCTTGATTTCCAGCCACCGTAGGCGTCAGCTTGCGGACGGCGAGCAACGGATACCTCGCCGTCCGGCCATCCGGTAATCATCCGGACCGTCGTCAACGGCGCGCGTAGTATTCCACACGCTCCTCAAGATGTCAGCAATACTGTAGGGGCCCAGCAGGGTCGAAGCCTACTGGGGTCATGGGTTCGCTTTTGAAAGGAAAACCCGGGACCCTGGAACGCAAGGGAACGAAACATCTGACTAAAACTCTGACACACCCTGACGCTCCACCCTGCAGCGGCTAGCCTAGAAATTGCAGATGTCAGCCTGTCTGCCTAAGCAGACAGATAAACATCTTTAATTTCTCAGTAGCAGCCTGGAGTCTTCGTCAGTCGGAGTCGATGACTCACTCACTCTCATTGATATATTTCTTTTATTGCTTCTTATTTTACCTACGTTATAGTTTATTGGAAGCGCACTCTATTTTTTTCATTTACGCCATATATGGATGTAGCCTATCGTACAAGTCCATAAATGTATACTCGTAAATAAATATCGTCATCGTCAAGGCCTTGTATCTCCATTTTTACAAAAAATGCAAAATTATGGAGGTACCTATATGTGTTTAAATTTTGTTGTGTCTGCAATAAGACAGGGTTTGTTTATAACAAAGTCCTATACATATCTCAAGGAAATATTTCTTAGAAGTACAATAAAAAATAATAATAATAATAATAATAAATCATTTATTATCAGGCATCTTGGCCCATAGATATATACCTTACAGACTAACATACATATAGAATAAGTACAAGTTGTCGTTAGTAAATAAGACTTAATAATGCCTCGTCTTTTAAAAATAAGTACGACCTCCGGCGCTAACCCCGCGTCACGTTGACGGTATGTAGAATCTTTTTAACGCAACAATTAATTCTAGGAATAGTTTTGAAAGGGAACTTCCAATGAAGTTTCAGTCACGTTTATTTCATCATTTTAATTCCCAACAAGAAACCTTATTTTTACGTTAAAATTTCTTTGAAAAGTGCCCGAATTCTTAGAATTATTGCCATTGTAACTTAGGACAATGAAGTGGACTCGAAAAAGTTCACAATCAACCGTGATGTGATTGTTTAAGTACGCGATAGGAACAACTTTTTTCGTACACAATTTTATCGTGAAAAAAATCTTGAAAGATTTTTCTGTTAATGAGACTCGGTTACAATTTTTATTCGAGAAGGACAAATGAAAACATTAAAATTTCGTATCTTTGCGTTTTATTTTTTTGGTAAATAAAAATTGTGATTAGGAATAATTTTATATTCTAGTTTTCTTCCGTATAAGAATTAGTAAGGACGTACCGGTATACAATTACGCTAAAAGTGTGTCTTGTAATGTCTGCAATCATTTTAAAATTATGTCTTCATACAGTTTTTTTATTATGTATTATTTTTTCTGATGATTGTGTGTTCATAAATAGAAGAAAAAAAGAAAATTTCCAACAACAAGACTATCAGTGAGTGAACCAGTGACTTCTTTGGCGTGGTAACAATTTCATAACAGTATGCTTTGGTGAAAATTGTAACCTATGTGCTATTCTAATACACGGTCTTCCCGTGTGTTATATTTGCGTTCAGCTGCATAAGCTTGAAAGATTAACAAACATCTAATTACTTTATTAAGCAACAGTTCCTATAAATCCAGAAATCCCCTACCGCTTAAGCATCAACAAGTTTAGTAAAAACATTTGCAATTAATCCTTAAATCCTTTTAACTTTTTTATCTGTCTTTGCCACCTACGATCTCATTAACTGTACTTAAACCTTGAACAAATCGTTGTTAGTTTATCGGCACTAGTGCCATTAGAGGCTCCTTCTAGTTCAGTGCTGTCAGTTGCACAGCACTAGCCAGTGATTGGTGCAAGTGTACATTGTAGTTAACTGCTTCGGCTGCTGCGCTCCGAAATTTAGTGACGTCGTTAGAATATTTAGTTATTTATTGTGGAAATGATTGAGGCTGACTTCGATTTTGTGTAAAATTTCATACCTTATTTCATTTCAATTAAAAAAAATCGGTAAAGAGCAAGCCAAACTCACATTGCATGGGAGCAGGGGCCTTACTATGCACTAGTACTTGTCACTACTATCATGATTCTGCTGTGAAATCTCATAATATTTATGATCGCCCATCCGTAGACCGACCTTTTCAAGTGTTGCTTAACCTATATTTTAATCTACACCAATATTTATTTATTATATTAGCTAAATGCCCTGAAACAGGCAGATTGCAAGAATTAACGATACAAAAAAAAAATTATAAAGAGGTAAAGTTTGTTTTATCTGTGGCAGCACTGGTCCTATTGTTAAAATTTTATGTACGTAGTGAAAATATGTTTTTAGTAGGTACAACGCATAAATGGTTTAAAAAATCATGTTCGTATCAGTTTTCATAGGACGTTTATTTGATGCGAGTGACATGCACTGTTTGGAATATAACAAATATTGAAATACGCACTCAACGTCGAATATTATCCAAACAAATTTGAGTTGTAATATTATATACTCGTAGGTATGATAAACACAAAACATTTTTGTTGAATGTAAAGAAAATTAATTTTGATACTAAAGGAAACATAATTGGTTGCAAAACATTAAAATATCCCCACCAACCGTGTTCCCACGTTGTCGTCGTGGTGGGGCTTGCGTGTCTCAATGACCTTGAGGGCTATGCCGGTAGAGCTACTCATGCCGGAAGGCCTCAAGCGAGAGACCAGACCAAGAGGAACACACGGCGGAGTCCAGTCGGACCGCCCGGAGGGTGCGCTGTCCAGGAGCGCTGGCACCAACAGCTGTCGGCGCCTTCTCGACAGCGAGCTCGGTTCGCCTCGGGTACGTGTCTGTTTATCAGACACGACCACGATGGCGAACGTGTATTGGGGACCCCACCCCATCGCCAAAAAGGCAAAGCTGTGGTCAGCAAAAAACATGAGTGCGGATAGACAAAAAATAACTACCCCAGGAGGGTACCTGCTTGCAGGAGAATCCCTCCCCGAGCTAAGCTCGGGCTGCCCCTCGTATTCTGGGGGGGGCACCTACCGCCTCGGGTCTTCGGACCCTGTACCGTCCAATGTGGACGCATCGAGCCAGGGTGGCTCACTTGACGGCGGCGCGGAGTCCCTGGGACCAGTTCCCAGCACGTCCGCGACGCCGGTGGAGGCCGGCCGTAGTTTCGGCCTCAGAGAGGTGAGTGAAGACGCGGCGTCAGACTCTGATGCCGCGTCTTCACACAACTCTGATGTTATGGAGGTGGAAGTATCCACCTCCAACAACAACAAAAGGAAGGCGGAGTTTATGCGCTCCGTCTCCGACGGCGAAACGGGATCTGCCAGAAAAATCTCGTCCACGGGGCGGGGCGCAGCCCGTCAAACGGGCAGAGGAAGAGGGATCCCCGCTGAGAGCGCCAGCGAGGGACGCCAGGCCGGCCTCATACCGCCGGAAATCCCTACCGAACTGCCGGAGGGAATGGAGGTGGCTATGGCCAAATTTAAAGAGGTCGTGGCAGCCGCCATCATGAGCGTGGCCAACAAACGGGAGAGGGTGGCCAAGAAGCGCTCCATCGAGCTGGCCAATGCCACGATTGGGGGGGCTCTGGGGTTCGTGTTCGAGCCCTACGAGCTGACCCTGAAAGGGAGGATTGGCCGGCTCGAGGCCTTGGCCGGTCTGCAGGACTCCCCTCCTGCACAGTCACCGGAAGGACGGAGCACGGAGGCGGAAAGCGAGGTGCTGTCCCTACTGCGGCAAGAGCTGGCTGCTGCCAGGGAGCAGCAGCAGCAGCAGCAGCAGCGCTTCCAGGAGCAAATCCAGCGCCAGCTTTCCGTCCTGGAGGGCATCGTGCTGCGTCCTCCGCTCGCGGCCTCCAACCCGAAAAGGGTGGCATCATATGCCGCCGTTGCCGCGGCCACGACAACTACTGCACCCAGGGCAGGTCCGTCGGGGCAAGTCGCGCGCAAGGCCGCGGCGCCGGAAGCGGCGAGGTCGGGCCCGGTGACCCGGCAGCAGCAGCAGGGGAAGCCTGCCGCCCCCCCGAAGGGCAAGGTGGCGGCTGCCACAAAACCGGTGGGGCCTCCTGCCGCGGCGGCGACTAGGTCGCGCCTGCCGCCTTCTCCGCCCGAAGACTCCTCGGCTGGCGCCGAGTGGACGGTCGTCGGCGCCAAGGAGAAGGCGAGCAGGGCGGCTAGGGCGGCCAAGAAACGGAAAAGGCGACAGGAGCGCAAGAAGCGGGCCATGGCTACCAGACTTCGCGCCCCGACTTCCGCAGCTGTAGTGATCACACTACAGCCAGCTGCGGAAAAGAGGGGCGTGGACTATGACATAGTCATGGCCAAGGCGAAGCAGGCGGTGGTGGGCCACCTCGACGAGTTCAGAGCCTCCGGGGGCTTCCGAATAAGGCGGACCGTAACCGGAGCCCGAATTTTGGAGGTCCCCGGGGCGGACAGCGGTGAACTCGCCGACGCCCTGGCCGACAAGATCAGGGCGTCCCTGGACGTCGAGGAGGCCCGAGTGTCCAGACCCACCAAGAGCGTAGACATGCGCATCATGGGTCTGGACGACTCTGTCAGGGTGGATGAAGTGGTGGCCGCCATCGTCAGGGCGGGAGGGTGCACGACCGATCAGGTTCGGGCGGGCACCATCCGCGCTGACAGCACGGGCATGCGAGCTGTCACAGTGAGCTGCCCCGTGTCGGTGGCCAAGGCCATCACGGCCGAGGGCCGAAGGCTGTTGGTGGGCTGGGTTTCAGCCCAAGTCAAGATGCTGGAACCCAGACCTCTGAGGTGCTACCGATGCCACGTCGGGCACCACGTGGGCGCCCATTGCGCCGCAGAGGTGGATCGCAGCGACCGCTGCCACCAGTGCGGACAGCCCGGACACAAGGCCGCCGAATGCCGTGCATTGCCGCACTGTTACGCATGTGCGGCGGCAGGCAAGCCGGCCGACCACCGGGCTGGGGGTAGGTCCTGCGACCCTCCCACCAAGGCCAAGGGCAAAGTCAGGAGGGGCATCCACCCTGACGTCCTCACTGCCGCAGCCACTACTCTGGCTGCTGCCGCCATCGCCGCCGCTCCCGCCGCGGCAAGACCCTCAGAAAGGGTTCAGGAGGAGACGATAATGGAATGTCAATAACGACACCATTACGTCTCCTCCAGGCGAACATCAACCACTGCGCCGCCGCTCAGGATCTGTTGCTCCAGAGCATGGCGCAGTGGTCGATAAATATCGCCGTCGTCGCCGAGCCGTACTTTGTCCAACCCCGTGGAGACTGGGTTCAGGACTTGGACGGCTCGGTGACGTTAATTTCGTCGGCCGCCGCCGGTACCCCGCCCCCCGAGTCCGTCACGAGGAGGCGGGGTTGCGTGGCAGCACGGTTCGGGGACATCGTCGTGGTGGGCGTCTACCTGTCCCCGAGCCGATCTCTCGACGAACTCCATGTCTCCCTGATGGAGCTTAATTCCGTCGTCGCTGGGTTCGGTTCCCTCCCCGTGGTCGTTTGCGGGGACTTCAACGCCTGGAACACGGCTTGGGGTTCTCGGCGCACGAACCAACGGGGTCGGATGGTGGAGGACTGGGCCTTGGAGCTGGGCCTCGTCGTCCTGAACCGGGGCTCTGTCCCCACGTTGGTGCGGATGCGGGGTACATCAGTGGTGGACATCTCGTTCGCCAGCCCTGCTCTGTCACTGCGTGTCGTCGACTGGCGCGTTATGGAGGAGGTGGAGACGTACTCCGACCACCGGTACATCCGGTTGGACGTCTCCGCCGAAACCTCGGCCGCGCCGGTCCGACAGAGCCCTTGTGGTCCGCGGTGGGCGCTTAAGCAGATGGACCGGGAGCTCCTCCTGGAAGCCGCGACGGTACAGGCCTGGGTGCAAGCACCGGACAGGCCTGTCGACATCGACGTCGAGGCGGAGTGGTTCCAGGAGGCCATGTCGCAAATCTGCGACGCGGCAATGCCCCGAGTCCCTCCAGGTCGTGCTAAGCGCCGCGTGTACTGGTGGTCGCCGGAGATCGGCGCACTGCGCAACGCGTGCAACCACGCGCGCCGCCGGTACGACAGACACTGCAGGCGCCGCAACCGCCAGCCGGATGCGGAGGTCAGAGAGGCGGAGCTGTATGAGGGGTACAGAGAGGCAAAGCGCACCCTCCGAACGGAGATAAGGCGGGCCAAACTCGAGGCCCGCAACGTGTGGCTGGGGTCTCTGAACGCGGATCCGTGGGGGCGCCCGTACAAATTGGTACGGGACAAGCTACGCCCCTGGGCTCCGCCGCTGACTCAGAGTCTCCGGCCCCAACTCGTGGAGGGTGTGGTAACCACTCTGTTCCCTGCGCGAGGGGAACACTCCCCCCCGCCCATGGCTCCGCCCCCGCCAGCAGTGTCTGACGCGGACCACAACAGCGACGACGACGACAACGCTCCAGAGGTGACCGAGGTAGAGGTGAGAGTGGCGGTGCGAAGGCTGAGTGCCAAGAACACCGCCCCAGGACCCGACGGCTTGCCAGGGAAAGCCTGGGTCCTGGCCATGGAGGCTCTCGGGCCTCGACTAAGAGGGCTCTTCAGCGCATGTATGGAGAGGGGCCAGTTTCCACTTCGCTGGAAGATGGGGAAACTGGTCCTCATCGCGAAGCCAGGGCGCCCTGCGGACTCTCCGTCCGCGTACCGGCCCATTGTGCTGCTCGACGAGGTGGGCAAGCTCTTTGAAAGAGTCATTGCAAACCGCCTCGTCGCGCGGCTAACACGGGTGGGGCCGGACTTGTCGGACGGACAGTTCGGTTTTCGCAGGGCGCGCTCTACGGTGGACGCCATCATGCGCGTGCGAGCCCTCACGACAGGGGTTGCGGTGTCCCGGGGCAGGAGCGTCGTGGCAGTGTCCTTGGACATTGCCAACGCGTTCAACTCCCTGCCCTGGAGTACGATCCGGAGGGCACTCCGGTACCACCGGGTGCCCGAATACCTCTGTCGAGTGGTCGAGGCTTACCTGTCGGACAGGTCCATTATCTACCCCGGTCACCAGGGAGAGTGGAAACGTCGAGAGATGTCGTGCGGTGTTCCGCAGGGGTCGGTTCTAGGCCCACCCTTGTGGAACATCGGCTACGACTACGTGCTGCGCGGCGACCTCCCTGACGGGGTCAGCGTGGTCTGCTACGCAGACGACACGCTGGTTCTAGCGCAGGGAGAGTCGCACCAGGCGGCGGTCGCTCTAGCGACACGCGGGGTTGCGATAGTCGTTGGTAGGATCCAGGAGTTGGGACTCGAGGTGGCGCTGCACAAATCCGAGGCCATGTTTTTCCACGGCCCTCGGACGGCGCCACCATCGGACTCCCAACTTACGGTAGGAGGAGTTCGCATCGGCGTCGGGTCGACGATGAAGTACCTGGGACTCGTTCTCGACAGCCGATGGAATTTCGGAGAACACTTCCGACGTTTGGCTCCCAAACTCAACCGGGCCGGGGCTGCTCTCAAGCGGCTCCTGCCCAACCTTGGGGGTCCAGACGCCTCCTGCCGGAGGCTCTACGCGGGGATCGTTCGGTCCATGGCCCTCTACGGGGCGCCGGTGTGGGCGCCGTCGCTGGCAAAGCGACCGGCGTCCATACTGAACGCCTGCCAGAGGGTCATGGCAATACGGATGGTGCGGGGTTACCGCACGATCTCCCGCGAAGCGGCGAGCCTTCTGGCTGGCCTACCACCGTGGGATCTGGAGGCAACAGTCCTTGCACACATGCACGATAAGCGCGTGGAGATGCAACGCCGGGGTGAAAGTCCACTACCGCGACAGGTCGAGGTATGGCGGACAGAGCTCCGGCGGGATCTCACGGTGAAATGGCGCCAGCGACTATCGCAACCCAGTGCTGGGCACGCCACAATTATGGCGGTAAGTCCCCTCTTTGAGGCGTGGCTGGAAAGACCTCACGGCGTCCTTACCTTCCGCATGACGCAGGTCCTCACCGGACATGGCAAGTTCGGGAGGTTCCTGCATCGGATTCGAGCGGAAGAGACGCCCGGGTGCCGCCACTGTGCGGAACGCCCGGAGGACACGGTGGAGCACACAGTTGAGGTGTGCCCTGCTTGGGCGGAGCAACGCCGTGTCCTCGTGGGGGCGATCGGCGGCGGAGACCTCTCGCGCCGGGCCTTGGTTCAGGCCATGGTCCGGAGCGAGGAGGAGTGGCAGGCGGTCGCCTCCTTCTGCGAAGCAGTAATGCTAGCAAAGGAGGAGGCAGACCGCATCAGGCAACGGCGCCCCCGCCGCCGCCGCCGGGATTCCGATCCCGATTTCCGGCCACCGTAGACGCGGGCTCGCGGACGGCGAGCCATGGGTAGCTCGCTGTCCGATCGTCCGGTAACTGTCCGGACCGAGCCAAGGCGTCGACGGCGCGCACTGTTCCCGCGCGCCTCAAAGAGTTGTCAGCAACAGGAGGGGCCCATCTGGGTCGAAGCCTACCGGGGTCGGGGTTATCCGAAAGGAAACTAGAGCCCCGGTATGAAGGCTAGAAGGAACGGCGCGGGGTTTTTAGTCAGTAAGACTCTGACACTGTCTCCCGCTCCACCCAAGAGTGGGTTTCGTCAATGATGATTTTCCCCGTCGACAAAAAAAAAAAAAAAAAAAAAAACATTAAAATATACATGTCTAATTTTTAATACGACAGATTACAATATAATGGAATAGAATCGTTTTTTTCTGAGTACATGTTATATAAAGATCTTAAGATTAAATGGAATCACACAACCTTTGCCAGTGTAAAAATATTCATCCAATATTAAGTAAAATTAAAAAATAATAATAATAGTGGCAATTTTTAAATGATTATGTAGTACCATGCTAATTCTTTATACATAGGTACATAATTCAAAATTAGATAATTTAATCATGTCAAAAGATATTCATAAAACTATCAATATTTATTACTAATACAATGTAAATATTTCTTATTACTACAGTGTCAATCATGAATCTAGCTCAAAGATTTATAAGTAGACTAGCTAAAGGGAGGTCAGTAAAAGTCTGATACGCCCATCCGTTCCACCCCCAGTGGGAGAAGTCATTGAATGATATCCCACCTCAATAAAAAAGACAAATAGGATAAGACATAATATGTAAAAATATAACTTGATATCATTATATTTCTATGGTTTGAACCGTTTGAGTTGGAAAAACACTTGGGTTGAAAGCTCCAATCAGATCATAAAACTCTTCAAAAATATAAATAAGATACATTTTTTATTTCAGAAGTAAAAAAAAAGTTAAAATCTATTAACAAACTATTTTGCCATGCTGCCACCATTCCTTGTTCTCTTTTTAAACTACTCAACCTCAATTCGGATCGCATCTATGTGCTCAACAGCTTGCAAGCAATTATTGTAGATCAATGAAAGGCTCAAACCCAGGATCGCTGACGACACAGAGCGTCCAGAGACAATGTTGACACACTCGTGCTGACTCCCGGCATCTCGTGCACTTAGTTAGTAATTTATGTCAGCTGTGTGTGTGCAATCTGCATAAATATATCGGGAACGGTCGTCTCTAGATTTTCTGTGTGTACAGGTTGAGTTTTAGGGGAGCTTTACAATGATTAGACTGAAAATTTTACTATGTAAGTCAAACTCAAAATTTATTTATTTCCTAGAAGCCTACATGAGGCTACATGACCACTTATAAAACGTGAAAAGCTAGCGCACAGTTCCAATTGGTCGTTTCCCATGAAAAAAAAAACAACTAGAAACTCTTTTAACCCTTCAGATACCGTCAATTAGAGACACAATAGTAAGACAATAGATGCGCGGTTTTAAAAAAAATATTGATTCTGCAATCCTTAGATAGTAATAATATATTATAAAAGCGAAAGTGAGTTTGTTTGTTACGTCTTCACGCCTAAATGGCAAAACCGATTTTGATAAAACTTGGTACACGGATAGCCCATGTCCTGGAATAGGACATAAGATACTTTTTATCTCGGAAGTATGTTCCCTTGGGATAATATTCTGCTATCACGCGGGCGAAGCCGCTGGAAGCAGCTAGTATTTTCATATAGAAATGAGAAGACCCGGACAATGTAGACTTGTCAACTTCATAGTCGGACAAGAAGTAGACCTAAATCGGACATAAATACCTATTTATGTCCGATTTAGGTATTAATGTTTTTTAAATCGAACAACCTCGTTGAACACTAATTATTTGTTACGTGTACGTATATCGTTGAGTATAGTTATAATGATAATTTCATTTTCATAATACTACTAAATAAACAGATAAAACATTTACAAGTAACTTAATTTCCAAGATACAGTTTTCAGGATTATACTTACCAAAGAAACTTAGGCCTTCGCAACGTTCACTTGAAGTCTGAAGTGCGTCTGTTATTTAGATTTCGCTTATCTTTTTAGAACAATATTTTGGCATAACCACTTACCAAAACTTCATCGTTTTAAATAAGTTAGTATATTTTTTTTTTATCTAAGTACCCTCTCGAGTTTTTAGTGGGATTTCTTGAGTGAAGTTTAGTAGTTATTTTAATTATTCGCAAATTGATTTTTAGTGGATATAGTGATGTAATCTGTGTAGTTTTATATCACAAGTGTCTACGTCATCATTATCATCATCATCTTCCTGCCCTTGTCCCGTTTTATTGAGGGTCAGCGCAACATGTTTAAAATCACCAGTATCTACATATTCGAACAATAATTGTAGAATCATTGGAACAGAAGTGATCACGGTAAAATTGAGCTGTATTATTGTAGTAAGCGAAGAATGCGGAGATGACTGATTTGATACTTTTGCTGCCAAATACCGCAAATATATTAACTCAAACATAGGAAATAAACTACTATGACATGCCTTAAAAGACTTAATATCCAAACCAAAAACATTACATAAAAAAGTGTGTAGGTACTCAGTTCTTTAAAACTTGTGCTTTTATATTTGGAACAAAAGAGCCGGTAATAACTCCCACTCCTTACTTCGCGCATAGACAACTGAAACAACTCTATAGACTCCTTGGACCAAGTCCATTGACGTCCACGAAGGTGTGTAGTTTTGGAAAGTTCTTAAAGGAAAAACTTTTGTGTACCGCTCGGAAGGAAGTCCTTGGTTGTAAAAAAATTCTTTGATGTTGGCGCATGACTTTACTTACTTCTATCATTTGATATTTTAATAAGTGCGAATTGTTTATCAAAGGTAGTGCTATTGACAATACTTGTAAGAAAATATTGGCTGGTTTACAATCTAATCAGAACACAAATAGAAATGTGTAGCGTGAAATCTTAATTCGATAATTTAAAAGTGTTGATTTAAGTAACGTATTTATTATGCGCTTGATAAAATTATATTGATACTAAGTATTTATTAAACACTTGTAACATTCAGATACTACAATAAACAATGCTATTTTTTCTTTGTTTCCGATACTCACGGGTTTTCCCGTGTAACTATATTCTATGCAATTAAAAAAATGATATTTTCCTAATTAAATTAATTTATTGGTAAAGAGTTCATGATTGTTTTGATTAAAACTTTTTTCATTTGTGTTAAGTCTAATATTAAAACTTATTACTAAGATTTTGATTCATAATTATTTTGAGACTTTAATACACGCGTATTAATGATTGTTCGAGTTCCATCATATATTAATTTGTTATCCCAAATTAGTTCCCTAAACTAGGTTGTGTTTTTTTTTGGGAGGTGGGTCGGTCAGAAAATATCTTTAAATTATCTTCCGTGCTAGTTCAGACTTTTACTGACTAAAATTCTGACCACGTAGTTGCCTTTTGCGTTTTAGGACTACGGGTATCCTTTTCAGAAATTTCCCCATGGCTCTAGCGCGCATCGGCTCTGCTGGACCCGTAAGGTTATGCCGCCATCTCTTTGAGGCACGCGTGGACAACTTGGGTCCCACACTAGGTAGAACCGGTATCTTTGGGACCTAAAGGCCTACCATGAGCTCTTAACGTGACCTATTTTATGACCTAAACTGAACTGTTAAAGTGATGGAGTTAGCTCTAGCCCTCCTTGCTCGAACCACTGACAGTTTAACACGTCATAGTAAAGCCCTAGATATAATTATTCAACTGATTTCGATCTGAAATATATATATATAGGTAATTATAGTCACGTTGTATGACATATTTCGCAAAATTAAATCAACGTGAGTAAATATAGTATCTAATTATGAAGATTACTCACGATTCTTGCGGTTAAATCCTCATCATAAAACTAGGTACGTTTAAATAATGGTCAATTCCAACAACACCACTTCTACCAAGAAAGGCATGAACACAACAACATCAATGCATTTTATTAACAATTCAATGTATCATAAAGAACGAGTAGTACAGTAAAAGTTGGGAACACACGTAATATCCCAGCGTGTTGGAGACGTAACGTTATTGCGTTATAAAACTATAAGAATCCCTTGTGAGTGCACTTGGAGTTGAGTTTAACTTGTGAACGATCCGCAAGTATGAACCGAACCTTAGTACCACGTTTTGAGTTGTTCGCAACTACAAGATATGAATTTATTGGATATTTTTATTAGATGTAGGTACTTCAATTGTTTCTTCGTAAGGATTTTAGTGTATTGTACATTGGTAGGGAAGTCAATAGTATTTGAACAATATATTCGTAGGTTGGTACTATAATCGCTTAGTTACCAGCGGATTCACCCGCGGGAGTCTAGTGAATTTGAACTCAAAGGAATATACTCCTAAAATAAAAATGTATCCTATGTTCTATTATAGGACGTGATCTAGTCTTGTGCCAAATTTTACAAGCTTACATAGTTTGTCCCGATGTTTGTCTGTAATCAAATCTTGGATCAAATTAAATTTGATCCACTTTCCGTTTACCGATTGAGCTGAAATTTTGCATGAGTCTGTAAATCAGATGAAATTGCAAAATTATTTTGACAGAGCTGATCTGATGATGGAACCGGAAGATGGATATAGGAACTTGGTAGTTAAACGATATAACACCATCGAGTTTGGGTTCGTATGATTCGTCTTGACGAGTATTAATTATATAGGTTTACCGAGCTATAAAAGCTTGTTATGAAAAATGTTTTTTTCATTAAGAGCTTGTTATCTAAGAGGAATAAAATATACACATACTCATTAAATAAAAACTTTCGCCTTCATTTATTAGTAGGCACCAGATAAACGTTGAATAACCCCCACGATCAACCGTCATTGACTCCCTACGATCAAAATATGTCCACTATTCTGACGTTAGGCAATGCGAACTATACGCATTCTCAAAAAAATACTCCATATGTATTCGCCATATAATTTTTAAAAAGAATTACTGCGGAGCTAGTTGTTCGAAGTTCGAAGTGGTCAAATTACTTCGTCCGTCGTAAATAAAATAAATTATTCAAAAACTAGCTTCTGCGCGCGACTTCGTACGCGAGTCCTGTTGCTTCTGCCAGCGACAACGGGGTCGTCAAAATCGAAGATCTATAACGTCTGATGTCGAATTCTAAGAGCCCGTGGACGGGAAAATAACGTGATGCGAGACGATTCGAGACTTTCCAGATCTCTACTTTCCACTTACGCACGTGACAGTGTGCACACACCTCAGATATGGTGCCAATGTCTCCGTGTTCGATGTTATTAATAAATGGGTTATAGGAAAACGCGCTCTTGTCTTTATTCCCAAAAAGTGTTTCCATAGCGCGTTCTAACTCATGCCAACGCCATCTAGTTAGGAAACGGAAAGTACATATTATTTACCCAAATATTATTACGTCACAACACCATTATTATTTTTTTGAGATGGGATATCATCCAATGATTTCACCCATCTTAGGTTAGTGACCAGGAGCAGGAAGGAGCCAGACTTCTACTGATTAAAACCACACCAATGTCCTTCACCGTACACCGTAAACCGTAGGAACCCACCCTACGGTTTTGCTGACATATTTCTGAGGTGCTATATATCCACTAGGAACAAAAAAGCGCAGTTCAGTTGCTGTTTTGATTATCAAAACAGCAACTGAACTTAACTCGAAAAAATCTTGCTGAGAACTCCTGAAAATGCACACATGAAAAAACAGTAAAATTAGTCTTCATTAATTTCGAAACTAGCGTAGCTATAAAGAAAAGTAGTCTGAAGCGCGAAGTGCTTAATCTCAAGACCCCTCCTCTACTAAGCTTTGACCCCGCTATTAGTTCACCCGTTCAACTTGATATTATGTTTCTTGTTTCTATAAATAACTAGCTGCTCCCAGCAGCTTCGCCCGCGTGACAGCAGAAAATTATCTCAAGGGAACCTACTTCTGGGACAAAAAGTACCCTATGTCCTATTCCAAGACATGGTCTATCCGTATACCAAGTTTTATCAAAATCGGTTTTGCCATTTAGTCGACAAAAAAACAAACAAACTCACTTTCGCTTTTATAATATTAGTAAGGATAGTGCTTTAATAGACTGGAATATAGAGTTATTAGACTCTTTAATTACCTATTCTTAGAATAACTTCTTCCATACAAACTTTCACCTTTATAATATTTACGAATAGATCTTTGTTTCAACTGTATTTTGTCTCACTTAGCAGCTGATCCAAGATCCAACCTATCAACCGGAATGGAAAAGGAATGATTTGAAAGTAATAAAAATGTTTTTTTTTTAGAATATGTGAACGTGAAAAGTCAGGCCCCGCTAATGCTTTTTACAAGCTTTTATTTGGTTTCACCTGTCGTGATGTTTGTCTGTGATCAAATCTTGCAAATTAAATTTGATCCACTTCCCGGTTACCGACTGAGCTGAAATTTGGCATGCCTGTGTAAATCAGATGACAATGCAAAATTATTATGACATAGAGCTGATCTGACTGGAAGATGGCTAAAGGAGTTTGGTAGTTATACGACACGACCCCATCGAGTTTGGGCTCGTATGATTTGTCTTGACGAGTATTTATTATATAAGTAGTGCACCGTGCTATAAAAGCTTGCTATGAAAAAAATATTTTCATTAAAAACTTGTACTGACTAACGACTTATTATTTCATATGTTTGATCCATAAATAACTGACTGCACAGAAGTACTTATAGTTTTTCTTAAAATTTTAGAGAATTTCGTTAAAAAAAGATCAACCAAATCATTCCAGCTACTCTAGCTGCCGCCAAAAACGCGCGCGTGATAGCATAAAGTTATCCCAAGGGAACATACTCCCGTGATAAAATGTATCCTAAATCCCAAGAGTACCTTTGTTCTAAATTTCTTCGAAATCTATTCAGCCGTTCGAGCGTGAAGAATTAAAAAACATACAAAAATATACATACTTACTCACAAAAAGCCTTTGTAATGCTAATATAAGTGTTAATAGGTAATATATGTTATCAATGATAGCAGAGCTTGATTTCTATTGTAGGTATCTCATAAGTGACCCGTGCCTCCTAGTAATTTTTTTTTCCAATAAAACAATATAATATTTTCTCTCTTCTTTAAAAATATTTAGAGAGTTTTACGAGTATGTTGTAAAGAGTTATTAAAAACTGATGGCATCCATACTTATTTTTAAGCAAATACAATTTATTTGTTTGTTTATTTTATAAAATTCAGATTTTAGAAACATTTAGGTACTTTGTCTCGTGTTTTGTTTAAACGACAATCAACAGTTTATAACGGGGTACTAAAAACATTTTCATATTTAATTTATAAAGTTTTAATGCATATTGTGGTGGGTGGGATTCATTACAAACAATGTTTTTGATATGAAAGCAAGACAAAGCTTTATTATTTGAGTATTTAGAAAATATACCTAGTAAAAATAGTGATTGGAGTTCAGACAGGACGAAAAAATATAAAAAGCACCATTTCATTTCGTAATTTCATTTTTTTTTTTCTACTTGAGATTGCAGTAAATTTTCTACATACACAAAAAACTGACTAACTTGTTACAAGCTTTTATTTAGCTTTATTTATTTTATTCACCTGTCCCGATGTTTCATCATCATCATCATCATCATATCAGCCGAAAGACGTCCACTGCTGGACATAGGCCGCCTCCCCCAAGCGTCACCACAACGACCGGCCCTGTGCGTCACGCATCCAACGGATTACCGCGACCCTGATCAGGTCATCGGTCCACCTTGTTGGTCCCGATGTTTGTCTGTAATCAAATCTTGCAAATTAAATTTTACTCACTTCCCAGTTACCGATTAAGCTGAAATTTTGCATGCATGTGTAAATCAGATGACTATGCAAAATTATTGTGACATAGAGCTAATCTGATGATGGAACTGAAAGGTGGCTAGTGTCTGTAGGAAATTCGTAGTTAAACGACACAACCCCATCGAGTTTGGGCTAGTATGATTCGTCTTGACGAGTATTAATTATATAGCCCAGCTATAAAAGCTTGCTATGAAAAAATTTATTTCATTAAAAGCTTGTTGCCTATTAAGATCTGCTTCGAGTATACACAAATGAGAACATAAAAAGCAGTGGTGACACAGTGGTAGAAGCACGGATTTGTACATCAAAGCCTTCGCTCTCTCATTGTTTTTCTATTGTGTATCTAATTACGGTATTTGAAAGGTTAAAGCAGCTTTCTATCATTATAGAATACTCCGCAATCGTATCAGTGCGTTCAGAAAATAGCTCCTACAAACAAACCAACTTTACCTCTTTATAATATTAGTGTAGATTTTATAGCAGATAAGATGTTAATATATTTTTGTATATATAATTTTATTTGCATAAATATATAATGTTCAACATGCTACTATATGATAGAGAACTTTTGTAATAATTACAATACCTACCTACCTACATAAAAGATCCAAATGTGATGTTACTGTATTCGTGCTATAGCTATATTACGTTCTGTCATCATACTAACAGCAAGTTAAGCAAGTCAACATAAAGTTAATTTGCTGCACCATAACAGGGTCAAGTACTCATTAAGTTAAGACTTGTCTGTGACGTCATATTACAAGTAAGTACTTCTTGTGTGTCGTGAATGTCTAGGGTTTTGTGAAAAGATGATTTTTGAATCCACCAGGTGGGCTTAGAGAGAGTTGATGGATGTGACGCAACATCTATGACGTCACATAAGAACTAATCCTGCATCACGCAATCAAAGTTCTCCGCGCGAGTAGAGCATATACGACAGCCCGAAATCAACTATCGGGCAGTAGCCTACCCGACTATAACACCCGTCTGGTCGGAGGATCCTCCCTTTTCAATGGAGGTTTGCTGGACTTTACTCTCTGTTCCATCCACCTCCAAATATGTAATGTGTGAATTTATACATTTTTCCGGATTCTTCACGATGTTTTCCTTCACCGTTCTCAGAGCGTGATGAAATATCGTATGTACGAGGCTTTGGATGAAAATTGGCACTTCGTTAGACTATTTCACTTTTTTCCTATTGGGATGATATTCTAATGACAATCAAATCCCGTAACTCGATAACATTGTTAGCTACAAATCGTATCACCAAGGCGATTAGAGCGCCCAACACACTGTTTCCAATCTGCATAGATACCTCAAAGGGGAGGGAGTGAACGGAAAGTTAAACAAACCATTAAGAACGATGTACACGCCTTTACTGTTCAGTATGGCTTACTGTAATTATATCTTCCTTTGCTTGATTAACCAGCTTAAGTAAGTGGATAGATAAAATGATATGGGAATTTGACAGAATTCTGATAAATGGCTAAGTAAGAGTATGTAGAAACATAAAAGTGACTGCGGTCCAAACCTTTTTTTTTTATGTGGAAGAACATTCAATGACTTCTCCAACATGTCATTAGCTCCATGACCTGAACCAAGCCGCCGGCGGTTACCTGCAAAGGGACGCGGTGGTTCTCCGCCCAAGCGGGGCACATCTCCACTGTATGCTCCAGTGATATATTCGTGTAAACCGGCACTAGGCTGTTTCTGGGTAGTGCGATTTTTTTTTGTTGGTTCGGAATCTGTAACTGAATCGATTCCAATATTTTTTTCACCATGTTACTGTTTTTCTCAAAAATATTTAAAAAATATCACAAGTTGAACACCACCGATACTAAGTACAAAACAGGTCATGGCAGGTCGTAGCAGGCATTAGGTGCCAGCGCACATTTGGGTGCTGAAACAAAACAACTCCCCAGTCGCCAAGGTTTTTTTTTTCCCGATGGGGAAAATCATCTTATGACAAAACCCGCTCTTGGGCGGAGCGGGAGATAGTGTCAGACTCTTACTGACTAAAAACCCCATCCCGTTCCTTCTAGCCTTCATACCGGGGCACGAGCTCCCTTTCGGACAACCCTGTCCCCAGTAGGCTTCGGCCCAGCTGGGCCCCTCCTGCTGCTGACAACTTCTTGAGGCGCGCGGGAACAGTGCGCGCCGTCGACGTCTTGGACTCGGTCCATTACCGGACGATCAGACAGCGAGCTACCCATGGCTCGCCGTCCGCGAGCCCCTGTCTACGGTGGCCGGAAATCGGGATCGGAATCCCGACGGCGGCGGCGAGGACGCCTTTGCCTGATGCGGTCGGCCTCCTCCTTTGCTAGCATCACTGCTTCGCAGAAGGAGGCGACCGCCTGCCACTCCTCCTCGCTCCGGATCATGGCCTCAACCAAGGCTCGGCGCGAGAGGTCTCCGCCGCCGATCGCCCCCACGAGGGCACGGCGTTGCTCCGCCCAAGCAGGCATACCTCTACTGTGTGCTCCACAGTCGCCAAGGTGGGCCAGTGATCATGTATTTATGTCGCCAACCAGATACCATAACTGGCTTATAACTTTGTGATTTTTCATAATACATTTTTCATATTTTGTACATAGATTCTTTACATAAAAATACTAGACAGGTGTTTCAGGTTTTGTATATACTAAAAAATAAGGTTGTATCAGTTTCAGCTTCCTTTCCTCTCCACCAAAGACTAGAATCGAGCAAATCGACCAAAACACTTTAACATAGTGTGTATACGCTTCAATCCTGATCCGTGGGATTAACAATTTAGTCTATTAATTTAGTGCAACACTGGTCTCAGATGGTGTGAACCGGCCGTCCATTACTCGCAAAGCTGAGGATAACTCTATAATATTGCGTCGCACTGCGATAATGCACTGCATATTACTTGTAATTAGGCACAAGCCAGGTAGATCCGGTAATTAGTTTGCCCAATGAGGGTATAATTGTCCGTAGTACATTAGCTATGGGCGATTAAATAAATACGGTGATATTAGGTGTTTGCAGGTTCTCGTTGATTCAATTGTGGATGTGGTAAATTAGATTGGGAGATAGCTTTGACGTGGGTAGCCATGATATTGTGTAACGTTACTATTGTTAGGTAGATTTTGCTCATCCGCCAGTGGTCTTTTTTAATTCATGAATCCCCAAGCGACACCCGGTGGCCGCGCATCTATTGTCTTACTATTGTGTTTCTAATTGACGGTATCTGAAGAGTTAAGGTAAGAAATCTTCTAATGATTTCTTCCACTCTAGGGTGGAGTAAGAGGTCGTGTCAGACTTTTACTGACTAAAACTGATACTACGGTACCCTTTACCGAATTTTTCCATGGCCCTAGCGGTCATCAACCCAACTGGCCCTCTTTGAGGCGCGTGTGATACACTACGCGCCATCAACGGCTCGAACTTGGTTCTTGCCTTACGGTAGGTACCTATTGCTCGCCCTCCGTCCTCTACCAGGGCTATAGAATTGTTCGATAGGCGTACTGTCTTTGAAGCTTAAAAAACAATTGAATGAACTTAGGTAAGTTTTAGTCAGAAAACGTTTGACACACTATCACTCTCCACACCGATCGGGAAAAGTCATTTGATTATTTCTTATTGTCACAAAAAAAAGATACCTATGTGCTTATATATATTTTTTTAATTCAAATACGAGACAGTCAAAGCACATAGTCTCATCCTATTTAAATGAAAACACATTTCCTCGTTCAAAATATGTACTGACATTGTAATGTGCTAATTGTACAAATTAATAGCTATTAGGAATTAGCAATAAGTATATTTTGCATATGATATAGGTAATTATTGTTTAATTATTTATTCGACAATAAAACAGATATCGTAAAATAAATCTGAATCTAATGTATATATTTACTATAGTTGCAGTGCACGGGTATTTTTTACGGTGGGCAAAAGTCATCTTATAACAAGAGTCTGACATTATCCCCCGCTCTTGGGTGGAGCGGGTGATAGTGTCAGACTCTTACTGACAAAAACCCACCCCGTTCCTTCTAGCCTCTTCATACCGGGGTTTGAGCATCCTTTCGGATAAACCTGGCCCCAGTAGGCTTTGACCCAGCTAGGCCCCTCCTGCTGCTGACAACTCCTTGAAGCACGCGAGAACAGTGTGCGCCGTTGACGTCTTGGGCTCGGTCCATTACCAGACGATCGGACAGCGAGCTACCCATGGCTCGCCGTCCGCGAGCCCGCGTCTACGGTAGCCGGAAATCGGGATCGGAATCCCGGCGGCGGCGGCGAGGGTGCCGTAGACTGATGCGGTCGGCCTCCTCCTTTACTAGCATTACTGCTTCGCAGAAGGAGGCGACTGCCTGCCATTCCTCCTCGCTCTGGACCATTCTTAGCTCTCGCCTCGGCCAGGGCCCGGTGCGAGAGGTAAGCACATTTCCCTGGTTTTAGTTTTTTTTTTTTTTTGTGGATCTCCTAGATCATCTATGAATTTCTACCACTCTGGGTGAATTGACAGGGCATGTTATACTTTTATTGACTTACTATGAGCCTTAATTGGAACGCTACCTCCGAAGTTATAGGAATCCTGTGAGTCAAAAACCAGTGTTCTGACCGATATTTTTCACATTTTTTATTTGTAATTTCAAAACAAAAGACCAAAAAAAATTAAGAACTTGTGTCTAAATATTCAGTTACCAAAACTAAACCGCAACTAATATTTAAAACGCTGTAAATAAGATGTAGTTAGAGATTTGTTTCAAAACTGGGTAACATATCAAATCAGGGACATAAAGTATAAAGTTTGCCTACGTTTCACCGCACTGCAGTCCGGAAGAATAAGTATCCACCACAGCTGAATCTTTATTTTACTTTCAAATAATCTTATCTTTTTGTATGTTGGAAAATGAAGACGTGGTTTTTGAACTTAGTGTGATAATAAGCTAGTTTAACTAAAATATTATCCCAGTTAGTTGGTTTGTACTATTTGAGAGTTGTGTGTGATTATTTTGGTTTTTGCCTTTTTAGACAAGCTTTTCTGGAATCTAAGTTTTTCTATCTTTACGTAATTAGAAAACAAAACCCCAAAATGCATCTATCTGCCTGTTTGCGATGAACTCAAAATTGCTGAACAGATTTTGATGCATCTTTCAGTAATATATAGAGTGATTCGTGAGGAAGGTTTGTATATAATAACATGCATATGGTATCCATATTTATAACAGAAATCCCGAGAATTTAAAAAAATTCTAACAGTGTTTATTTAATTATTTAAAAATATAAGTTTACAATACCTACCTACCGGACTAAAACACTTACATTCTAAAATTTTACAGGGTAAAACACACTTCTTAAATACTAATGTGACACCTCTTGCAAAAAAAATATAAATTAAATATTTTATATTTACAAAATATTTGGTACGGCTTTTCATGGTAAATATTTACAGATTTATGTGCTGATTGTGAGTGAACAAAGAATTGAGCAATAAAGAGTACACAGCTGGGATGTGTTGCTAGTCTTTATATGCCTACAAAGTTTTGTATTTTATTTTGCTATTTAACATGTAGGAACTGCATTCAATCCACGAAACAAAATAAATTAAATTACGCATGCACACAATTTGTTTCCGAAAATCCAACTTCACTAAACAACTCGACTGCTAAGTAATACGTTAAAATGTCAAGTGTGCGAAGTGAATACATATTTTATGTTGTTAAAATAAAAAAATAAAATAAACAGGAGCACTTCTTTACGGGAAGTCTCAAGCCCCATCAGTATTCTGCACACCGTTCGACGGGAGGAAACAAATTCCCAAAATTGAATTTTGGGAAACGAGTTGAATGCGACACGGCAGGGTATACAAACTCGAAAAACGAAACGAGATTTTTATCATTTTAACAATGACTTTTATGATTGTTTTACGACAAATCCGACTTTTAGAGAGTTTCATTGGTTAGCCGTTAGCTGCCTTTTTTATTTGAAAATTTAGTAATTGGGGATTTCTTTTTCATGCAAAGTTAGATGTGGAACAATGCCTTTGTTTTAGAACAATTAGGTTTTGTAACGATTACCCACTATTCCTTCTGGAATAGAATACAATATGTAAAATATTAAACGCGCATCCTGAAAGTAACATTTCAGTATTTTTTTAAGTAGATAAGTTTTGATGCTAAAATAATCAAGAATTATTTTAGGATAAAAAATACCCGTTTCAATGAATTCTTGATAAATCTTGATCGCATCACTAGAGCGTTAGTATGTGCGTCCGTAAGTCTAGACCTATATTATTATCTTACAATTAGAATATCTATATTCTTAAAACAAACGCTACCATACTAATAATAGTAATACTCGTATTCTACAACTTTCACACAACGTCATCTAGTTCCAAACCAAGCAGAGCTTGTGTTATGGACAACTAATAAGCATACTAATATATGTGTTTCTAAATACATTAATATTATAGATAAATTACACCCTGACACAGAATAAGTGTTCGTACTCATCACACCAACATTTGTCTTGTCACTATATCCCGGGTGGAGCATTTAAGTAAAATTTCAATGCTTGAATTACAATTATAATTTAATTTTCTAATTGGGGCATATAAAGTCACGCATTATACCAGTTATAATGTTGTATATACATAATATCAAACAAAAACGATTTCCGCGACTGTTCGTTTATTCGCTAACGCGCCCTAAACCAGGCAGCGGATTTGGATGTGGTTTTCACTAATAGAAAGAGCAATAAACGGAGAAGATTTGTGTGTTTATTTTGCACCCGAACAAATTCGGGGCGGGTCACTAGTGTACTTAAAATCAAACACTGATATATTTTGATATTCAGTATGAATATATATTGATATGTATATGTCACTTCATGTAAAATACTATCTAGTATTATACTGCATCTGGTTGTAAGTATACAATTGGGATAATTTGGGCAATAAACAGTTGGTAAATGATTATTATAGTTCATACAATAACAACATTTATTTTCAAAGTTTTCTCTTTTTTAGTCGCTCCGCTGTGTCCCCCGAGCGGTCTTCCCGATTGTGATACCCGGGTGTTTCTTCCTCACGAATTCGGTGCAGAAACCTCTCGGACTTACCATGTCCGGCGAGGACCTGGGACAGGTGTCAGAATTTAATGCCGGTTTTACAAATCACCAGAGGGCTTAGGCAAGATAATCTACAATCCTTAACGCTATTAGAAATTCAAATGTATGGAAATGACATCATCTTAACGCTCAGTCACGTGGCCAGAACAAAGGAATCGGAGGCGCACCGACTCTTGGCGATCGAAAGAAAATCGAAACGAAACTTTAGTAACTTAGCTAGGCCTGCTGGTCACTATCCCACCTTAGAATAGAGAGTTATTATTAAAAATGTATAATCCCGAAATTACTTAACGTTTGACAGAGTGACCGTGGCTCTAAAACAACTGAGGGACACAAGTGGGTTTAGTTAGTTACTACCACAGAACAGAAAATATAGGTAGCAGTGCCCCTAACGTGGCTAAGCACGGGAACCAGTGTCGCCAAACTCACACATTTGCGTATCAAATTGTACATTACACACATAAAAAACAGTAATATGATTGGCTACGAAGCTACGAATTACAAACTTAACTTTTACAAATCATATTCTTATTGCTTTCATAAATTAGGTCCTATTACAACGTAAGAAAGTTGTTATTATTTGACATGACACGAACAATAAAGAAGTTTTAACCAATTTACAACGAGTTCGGCTACTCAACGCTAGATGGCGCTGTAACCAATTTATTCTATTCAGAACGCTAGTGCCTTTGAAATAGATGCCATATTCACCTGCACTAGTATATAATATGTAATAGGCGAATTTCGCCTACTGTTGACACAGGCGCCATATTTAAGAGGCACTTCCTCTAGTTTTCTTTATTCCGTAGTTACTACTCACGGTGACGGTGCCGTACCGTAGAACAGTGGCGGAGCTGCGCCCGCGCCGTGGTGATGGGGACGGCCCCTTAGTAATAGTGTCGTGTGAACCTAGAGCGAAAGATGCCATTGGATGATTTCTCACTTCAAAAACAAAAGGGTTCACGTTGTCAAAACCGGATTTAAATAAATTAAATACATTTGAATCAGTTAATCATGTTATAATCATATACCTACTGCCTTGTTATTTCCAAAAACTAACTCACTTCCGTTTAGTCATTTAATTTTAGGTTAATTTATTTTAAAGTCCAAAACAGTGTGTCAATGGAAATTACCGCTAAAGTTGACCTACTTATTAATGTTAATTAATCTCAGATAAAATTGTGACTTATTGATAAAACATTGTATTTTACAACAACGTAAACACCGATGCGAATGGGCACGCCACGATTATGGAGGTAAGTCCCCTCTTTGAGGCGTGGCTGGAAAGACCTCACGGCGTCCTTACCTTCCGCATGACGCAGGTCCTCACCGGACATGGCAAGTTCGGGAGGTTCCTGCATCGGATTCAAGCGGAAGAGACGCCCGGGTGTCGCCACTGTGCGCAACGCCCGGAGGACACGGTGGAGCACACCGTCGAGGTGTGCCCTGCCTGGGCGGAGCATCGCCGTGCCCTCGTGGGGGCGATCGGCGGCGGAGACCTCTCGCGCCGGGCCCTGGTCGAGGCCATGGTCCGGAGCGAGGAGGAATGGCAGGCGGGCGCCTCCTTCTGCGAAGCAGTAATGCTAGCAAAGGAGGAGGCCGACCGCATCAGGCAACGGCGCCCTCGCCGCCGTCGCCGGGATTCCGATCCCGATTTCCGGCCACCGTAGACGCGGGCTCGCGGACGGCGAGCCATGGGTAGCTCGCTGTCCGATCGTCCGGTAATGGACCGAGTCCAAGACGTCGACGGCGCGCACTGTTCCCGCGCGCCTCAAGGAGTTGTCAGCAACAGGAGGAGCCCAGCTGGGTCGAAGCCTACTGGGGACAGGGTTGTCCGAAAGGGAGCTCAAACCCCGGTATGAAGAGGCTAGAAGGAACGGGGTGGGTTTTTGTCAGTAAGAGTCTGACACTGTCTCCCGCTCCACCCAAGAGCGGGTTTCGTCAAAGATGATTTTCCCCATCGAGAAAAAAAAAAAAAAAAAAAAAAACACCGATGCGAAATGTTATCAAATCATCTTCATAATTAGGTTCATTTAATTTCGTGATATCATTGAAGTCAAAACAATAAACATCATTGTCTCAATATTGTCTTAATTTTAGTTTAAATTCACACACTGCAGTATCGTTCGCAAGATTCACCACGGTCTTAAAATGCAATGGTTACCATATAGGTATAAGAGTTTTTCAATACACTTGCTTATAAAGTGACACTTATTGCACTGCACTTAGGTATATAATGGCACTTGTTACAAATTGTTACATTTTGATTACCATTATGCACTAGTGTTATAATGTAGCTTAAACCTTTTTGTTCAATCTCTGAACCGCCATAATTTTATTACGTTTATCGTATCAGATTATCCCCTCTTGCTGCTGACAACTCCTTGAGGCGCGCGGGAACAGTGCGCGCCGTCGACGTTTTGGGCTCGGTCCATTACCGGACGATCGCTCAGCGAGCTACCCGTGACTCGCCGTCCGCGAGCCCGCGTCTACGGTGGCCGGAAATCGGGATCGGAATCCGGTGGCGGCGGCGAGGGCGCTGTAGCCTGATGCGGTCGACCTCCTCCTTTACTAGCATTACTGCTTCGCAGAAACATGCCGGTTTCCTCACGATGTTTTCCTTGACCATTTTGAGAGCAGTGGTAATGAAATAAACTACACAAAATAATGCGCCTAGCAGGGTTTGAACCCGCGACCTACAACTCGTAAGTCGGAGCCATTATCACTCGGCCACCACTGCTCTCGATTAGGTACCTCAAATAACTTCACACACATTTATCTCAATTATCATCCTAAGATTTACTAAACCCCCTTAATATGAAAGCGATGTATTAACGGTTCTGACCCAAAACCATAAAGTTAAGTTAGATCGGCGACATTATGAGGCCAGTTTGAACGCTCATATCTGCGGCTGAATGCAAAGATTTGCTTGCACAGCTTGGATGCGCTCGGCATTGCCTACATATATGAGTATATCTATAGGACTTACAAATATAAAGCTAAAGACAAACTGCGTCCACGTATTCTACATAAGCTATGCATTGTGTCATCTAGATTCTAGAATTTGCAAAACTGAATATTTGTTCTGTGATTTTGGTGGTCTCTCTAGTCCTATGTCCTTAGCTCTTGCTAGAACGCCCATTCCGATCTGCTCCGATTTTTTCACAACTTCAAGGGTCCGTAAACTTCAGTATACGGTTTTAATTAACTCGATAGTTCCAGAGATAAAGGGTCTTAACAGACAAACAGACGGACAACAAAGTGATACTGTACGGGTTCCGTTTTTTCTTTTGAGGTACGGAACTCTAAAAACTAAGGTGGAAAAAGAGGACGTTTCAGAATTTTACTAACTAAAACCCACCAGTGTTTTTCAATTGCCTTTTACAGTTTAGACCCACGGTCAGTGGTCACACAATAACTCTAATGTGTGAACAATCTTGATAATAAACCTTTTACAAACATTTCATATATTTTATAATCTAACTGAAGTGATTAGGCTTTTTATATGGTTTTCTTTGTATAACAATAAGTATTTTCATTTGAATTTCAAAAATATTTTGTTTCTCACCGATTTTAATCAATGACTAACTTCCTTTCCAACCAAGCCAATATTTTATTTTTATTTATTTTAAATTAGCGGTTAGGAAGTATTAAAGTATGAAATTAAACCAAAAGACTTCCGGGATTAAAAAATCCTAGAGCCCTATTCCAACACATAGTCGATCTGTATGCCACATCCAAATCCTTTCAACATTTTGAGCGCAAAGTAGTAACAAATACATACACATATGCAGGCATACGTATAAACTTCCACGTTTATAACGTTTGCTTGAAGATAAAGAAAATCGCGTTTGTTTGTTTACAGGTTGTAATTATATTCATCTAGAAGAACATCACTAAAGTGTGTGGTAATTGCGCCACAGTTTTAAATATTGGTGTCATTGTTTCTACATAGTTCCAAAATCAACGATTGTTATTATTTTAAATAGGTTTACACTAACTTCAATTACTGGAATACTACCAAGTCTTGCCAAGGTGTTTCTCAATTACTAGGTTATGGAGGTTGATAAGCAGTCGTTCATAAAAAATATTGGCACTCTGTTGTTGTTCGGTTGGACTGCAAACCAGTTCAAACACAGTAAAAAAGATTTAGACTTTACTCCAATTATTTTTACTTCATTATACATATCAATCAGCATTCTAAAAGACTTAACAAAATATTGGACTTACACAAAGACTTATCAGACTAGCGAATGAACTTATTTAATCTTATTTAAATATCCTGAAAGGGACAAGAAAAAATCAAGGTATTAAGTCTTACAAGTTAAAGTCGTGGAAGTCGGCACGGCATTAAATCCTAGTCTTTGTGCAATTTAACTACTGCAGCTGAAGAGAATTATCCCTTGAAAGTGATTTCACACAGTTTAACTCCTAAGCTACGTGAAATATTAGCGAAATAAGCGTTAATGTTTTCTTCTTATGCGAAAAACTGAAATTAAAAGAGCCAGTAAATAGATAAACACGGATCGAACGCTACATAGCTTATTTATTTATTTAAGTGGAACTGGGCTGGACATGTCTGCCGCATGCCGATTGAGCAGTGGAAAGTGATGCATGCAGTTTTGACTTTGTTAGGCGATGTATCGGAGAGCAGTGGTGGCCGAGTGGTAACGGCAGCAACTTAAGAGTTGAAGGTCAAGTGTTCAAACCCAGCCGGACACATTACTTTGTGTAATCTATTTCATCATCACTGCTCTCAAAACGGTGAAAGAAAACATTATGAGGAAACCGGCATGTCCTAGAAACAAAAACTTCGAAGACATGTGACATCCACCCTCTCCCAGAGTCCTGGCCTGTGTCTCAACAGTGGGAACATTGTAAGTCCAACTGTGCTATGCTAGGTGGTGTATTTATTTATGTACAGAGAAGAGAATTCATGTAGAAAATAACTAAAAAAATAAAAAAGTCTGTGTAAACGAAAGTAGCTTTCAAAGGTCTTTACAAAAAGACATGCCAGTTGGATCACTTGAAAATTTCTAATTAGATCCCATTAAAGTAACTTTGATCCAACTATCTTCAGTAGTTAACGTATCTGCGGAAGTTAAAACCACTTGACCGATATAAACTCTGAAAAGCCGTAACATTTGAGGCTGGGAATCGCAATAGCCACAGTGAACAGGCCGTAATAGGTCGCTAGCCTTTGAATGGACACCACAATGGGCCATTCCCGTAGTCGAGTCTAACAACTTGTGTGAAATGACACGCTGTTCCCAGAAGTGGGGGTGAAAAGTGTTGGTAATATTAAATATTTGATTGGTACAATGAAACCTGGGTAACTGGGAGTCTTATAGAAGCTTTTTATTTACAGACAAGTATACTGGCAACCTGGAGTGTCGTGGCACCGTCACAGATGGCGAGATGCCATCAATAAGAAGCTAATCCAGCGGGAAATTTATGACCCTCAGTAAATAGTTTTGTGTCTGCGAGTCATTCAGAATAGTATTTAGAAACATGTTATGTAAGTTGTGTGAAAGTTGAGACATGTTATATTATTATTAATCGCTTGGCAAGAAACAAAGTATTTATAATAGTTTTTTTTTTTACGGTGGGCAAAAATCATCTTATGACTACCCCCGCCCTTGGGTGGAGCGGGAGATAGTGTCAGACTCTTACTGACTAAAAACCCACCCCGTTCCTTCTAGCCTTCATACCGGGGTTCGAGCCTTTCGGATAACCCTGGCCCCAGTAGGCTTCGACCCAGCTGGGCCTCTGCTGTTGCTGACAACTCCTTGAGGCGCGCGGGAACACTGTGCGTCGTCGACAACTTGGGCTCGGTCCGGAAAGTTACCGGAAGGTCGGACAGCGAGCTACCCACTGCTCGCCGTCCACAAGCCCGCACCTACGGTAGCCGGAAATCGAAATCCCGACGCGGTGACGACAGCGCCCTTGCCTGATTTGGACGGCCTCCTCGTTTGCTAGCAGTGACGAAGGTTCCATACAACTCGATTCCCACCGGCTTCCCTTCAGATGTTTAGAACACAACCACTCTCTACCGTAATTGAGAAATGGCACAATCAGAAATTATAAAACTACAAAGCTAACATTACATAACGGCTGCACTAAGTACACTATGAACATTAAATCAACAAAATTTACTTTTCAACAACATGTAGCACGATAACATAAGCCGCAGGCGCAATCGGCTTTTTAGCGTTTAAATTTCTTTACAAGAATACGTCATGACGTCACATTAACCTGCGCGCTCTAAAGCGCTCCGGCAAGCCGGTTTTTTTTTCGAGTTATTTGATAGAGTTTTATTGAATAGGCTTAAAAACTACTAGACTGTTTTTAAAAATTCTTTCACCACTCGAAAGCTACATTATCCACGAGTAGCATAGGCTAAATTTTATTTTGGAAAAAAATAGGGTTCCGTAAGATATTTGGGTTTTTCGGACACAAGGTGTAAAAAATCAACCAGAAACATTACTTATTTTGCGTACGCTGCCTGAACTATTAAAGATGGAACCGTAAAATGTTTTAATTAATTGTAGATCTTACAAATATCTACAAAAAAGTCCGCGTAACAGTATACCTATCTAAGTCGAGTGAGGCACAACAACCATTTTTTTATGTAATAATCTTGATTTTTTTTTGGACTACATTTAAACGCATTTATTTTACTCATGCTATTAACCCTTATCAAAATAAATTATTTCATCGCTAAGTACAGTTTATGTAGATAATATTTGGTCTTTGAATGATTAAAATTGGACGTTTGGTTTTGAAGTTATGGCGAAATTAAAATATTACGATTTATGCTGCAAGCGTCACCAAGGCGGGGCCCGGGAGTGCGCGTGCGGGAGGGGAGTTTAGATCTATGAGAAAGGTCGTGCGCGAAGTTATAATTTTCGTGCGATTTTTTTTAGATTTCGTTCTTAAAACTACACCAACGCAAAAGTTCTTCTCAGAGCTGGTTTTTTTAAACATTTTAATATATCCCTTTACAATAAATATCAACATGCGTAATGCTCAAAAACAAGAACGATTATCTGATCTAGCCATTCTTTCTATAGAAAAACGTTCTTTACTAAAAATTAAGAATCTTCCCGGCTTTTATGATAATGTCTTAGCGCACTTTGTAAGAAAGAATAGACGAATAGCTTTAGAGTATAAGTAGTATTATTAGTACTTAGTCGATTAAGTTTTGTTTAATTTACATCATACCATCATTTCACCACAAATAGCTTTTATCAAAGCCACTTCTATTATGCTTGTGAATAGCGTTGCCAGGCGTCCGGATAAAGCCGGACATAGTCAGGCTTTTAAGTGGCGGGTCCGGCCAAATTTGAGCATTTTTGGCTTTTGTTAGGTTTTTTAAAGACCATTTTGTTTAGAATTGTCATTAGAGTTTTGCCTTACCTTGTATCGCTAGCACAAGCAGAGTGAGTGTTTTTTCATTAGAATTTAAAAAGATTTCGGCCTAAAAAAATGTCGGCCTTTTTGACCAAACATCCGGCTAAATAGGATAGATTGTCCGACTTTTCAGTTCCAGGACCTGGCAACCCTACTTGCAAGACACTGTTTCAATATCTCAGTGCTTACACGTATAGTAAAAGTGGACTGAAGATACATCTGCCTATACAAGACTGAAGCCAGGATGTCAATCATAGATTTTCGGTAAGGACTCAAGACTGCGTGCCCGCGCTCGGAGTAGGCAAGCATTTTTTTTTTGCTCCGGCTTACCTCTCTCAATACTTCACGCTTCGCCACTGTTTGCTAGCATTACTGCTTCGCAGAAGGAGGCGACCGCCTGCCACTCCACCTCGCTCCAGACCATGGCGTGTACCAAGGCCCAGCGCGAGAGATCGCCACCGCCAATAGCCCTCACGAGGGCACGGCGATGCTCTGCCTTAGCGGGGCACACCACTACTGTGTGCACCACCGTGTCCTCCGGGCTCTATAAAAGGGTTGTCTCTTCGTTATTTATCACAGACATCCGAAGATTGAAAGGCACTCAAATAAACCATGTCCTAGAATAGAACATATTATAATTTTCTTTTAACTCTGAAATATGTTCGTCTGGTATAGTTTTAGTCTTTCATGCGGGTGTAGTCGAAGCATAAGCTAGTACTTAAATTCTGTGTCGCGAATTCGCCTCGTAATCAGCTTATGATTAGTCGTGTTGTGATTAGAGGTGTCATGGATATGAAATTTCGGTTCTGCATACTGGTTTTGGATAGTTTCGATTGTGTATATTATAATAAATACCTATATAAATATATGGACCGTTTATTGTGGCGGCATTTGGGGGAGGCCTATGTCCAAAAGTGGACGTCTTTCGGCTGAAATAATGATGATGATGATGATGATGATATACCTATATAGCAAGACTTTTATTTCTAGTCTAGGTTATCATGTGTTTTTACTTACTCCTATAAAACTAGCTAACTCACTAACTCGGAATATTATTATGTTATTCTAAATAAATTATGAAAGAAAAAATTGAGGCTGGGGGTAGGAGAGTAAAAATAGCCAGTTTAAGTCTTTTTTTTTATTCGAAACACGGTTTCTTTTTAATTTCGGATATCGGATAATTTGGTTACAGTTACGGAGCTCTATAATATCTCTGGTTGTGATGGTAGTGATCAGTTTAACACTATGAAGTCATTCTCGCATCCTCTACGTGAGGAAAATGACAAACTGATCATAACAAAATGTTGAAACTGTTTGTTTACTTGATTTTTATCAGTAAATTAGCTGTCAAAGTAGAAACAAAGAGTCATATCAGTTGAAAGAGGATTAAAAGAAAAATATGGAATCTTTCACGAATACGTCCTTCCTTTAGATAACGTGAGATCTGTAAGAGATTGTCGACTTCCATTTATCCGACTGTTGCAATATAAACAGCGCACTAGTGCAGCGCTTTCTATTTTATTACTCTCATAATCTGACAGGACGGAAATCCAACATGACCAAAGAGAGGTCTGTAGGCGTAGCCATGTTACGGCCGTTTCGTTTCGATTCTCTTTCGTCGATCGCCTCTTCTTGGCCACGCCTCCTACTCCTTTGTGCTGACCACGTGACAGACCGTTCAGATAACGTCAGAATAAAGGGGGTGTCACACCAACAACTTCCAAGTTCCAAGCTATTACATAGTAATCCCTACTGGAAAAAACTTCCAGGCTCCAATCTATTACATAATAATCCCAAATGGAAAAACCAATAACACTTTTTGCTCGAGCCCACACTCAGTAGTGCATTGTGACCACGAGAGCATCAAGACAGTCCTACTATTAAAGTCCTCTTTTAAAACTCAAAAATATCACAATATAAAGTACTACCACTCTAGCATGACCTACAGGGAAGTCGTTTTTTTCCGCTTAAAATATAGTCGCTCAGCAATAATAATTCTCTATCAGTAAAATAATTTTTGATTTTTTTCATATTTTTTTTTTTCATGAGTATATACATAAAATAAGCATAATCAGCCTTATAAGGTACTGCTGGGAACCTGTAGGAGAGGAAAGGGGCCGTAACCCACCACCCTGGCCCAATGCAGGTTGGTGGATGTTACATGTACATGTCTTAGAATTTTTCGTTCTATGCCGTCTCCTCACAATGTTTTCCTTACACTGTTTTTTGAAATTTTATTCAATTGGATTGTTTAGTCCGATTGCCAAGTCAATCTAGATCATCAAGGTCCCTTAAGTACGGACTGAATAGATTAACCGACTTAGATCTCACGACTTTTTACGGTAGAAGAACTGAGTACTGAGTGGGAAATTATAAATTGCATATCAAATAAATAATCGCCTATCAATACATACTCATCATTTAGATATTTTGAGTTGAATATTTTGCTGTGCAATCAGTAATTTTGATGGGAACTTGGAATTTTATTGCATAGAAAAAGGATATTTTTTGATTTACGTTTAAATACTACCCGTACTGAGTTGCATAACTCATTTAGTTTTTCTACAAGTTATGTTTTGATGGCATTGTCATTTAGACAAAGATACTCGCCACGCTTCCACTACCAAAAGCAATGCTGAACTAAAATATCGGTCCTATTTTTAAATCCACTAGCAACGTCCAAATACCCCTGTATAAGTATCCACATACGACAGCCTAATACTGACCGCGAATAGCGTTAGTAAGCTCACAAATTGATATTCAACTAGCAATGCACGACCGTGCGTCGAAATATAAACAGTGGCAACGTTGCCTTATTTCAAACTGAACTTTGGTTTCCGATTCATAAATGCTGTCGAGAATTTCATTATAGGAGCCATGCTTTTACAGTCTGATTGGACTTTATATTACGAGTTTATTCACTGAGGTTCTAGTACTGCGATGCATCTTTAAATTTTCTTTTTTATTTTCTTTTTTAGAAACTTTAGATATAGGCTGTATTTCTGAATTGAGTGTTTGATGTTAAGAACGAGTTAAATTCTACTGAAGCAAAATTTTGAGCAAATTTCTGGCAAAAGAGTTTGACAAATACCAGTTTGACAAAAAATCAGGGAAGGTAATATAAATGTAGATGTAAATTATACCGTGCCTGCTGTTATGATTGTCAAAAACATATAGATCACAAAAATACATAGATTGAACCACGTTGGCGGGATTATTTATAAGATTATCATGACCCTCGTAAAGGTAACTGTAGGAAAACAGGTTAGTTTTAGTCAAAAAAAAGTCTGTCACTCGCTTCACCAAAAACGGGAGAAATTATTTGATGATTTCCCGCGTGGTTGTCTTTTCAGCCACTCCTCAAAGAGGTGACTTACCACCATAATTATGCCCAGCACTGGGTTGCGATAGTCACTGTCGCTATTCCACCATGAGATTCCGCCGGAACCGCTATGCCGATTACTTTTTGAATGTTGTTTTAAGATGTACTTGCAATAACAATCGTCAAGGGTCCAAAATGTATGAGTTGACCACGTCATATGTCAGCAGCGCATGTCAATCTCATTCACTTTAGACGTTTCAGCAGCTGTTTTCTAATATAATGTATTTAGCTATTGTTTAAAAGGAAGATTAATATATTTTTGATTAATCCATGTGATTATGGCTTGCGCAAACCACCAGCGCTGATCGGTAGATCTAAATATAGTTTTCTTTTTAGGTGAAAAAATATTATCTAATGACATCTCCCGCTTTTGGACACACCCTCTCGCTCCGAGACACACCCTCTCGCTCCGAGAGGGTGTGTCAGACTTTTACTGACTAAAAACCCACTCCTGTTTCTTTATTGCCTTTCATACCATGGCTGAGATTTTCTTTCAGAAGCAAGATTATATTAGCGACTAACTTCTATGCCAACGGTTTTATCCGCATAAAAGTAACCCGAGGTAAAAAGTATTCTATGTGCTATTCTAGGATATGATTTACTCGTGTGTCAATTTATAAGTGAAATTTTTTTAAGTGATCAAGTAGTAAACATACACACACTCACAAACTTTCGCCTTGATAATATTAATCTAATTAATCGCCAAAAAATTCTCAAGCATAGTTTTCATCTACTCTGTCTACAGCCGTCCATTTCTGAACATATGTCTCACCCAGTATGCGCTATACAGCTTTAGTGACTTTGCTAACCATGTTGGTCGCTCAAGTGTGGCTAAATCGACCATTGTGAATACTGTATAGTCTCCATATAATGCTATGGCCTTTTCGCACAGAACTCATACTGAATGGCACTAGTTATCATTATTCAGTATGATAATATGATTTGAAAAGCCGTTGTTCTTGCGTCTGTTTTCACCCCATGTTGGGTAAGAGCGGGGATTTTGTTTGAATGATAACCTATCGAGAAAAAAAACCTCCAAGTTGTGTCGGATTGTCATCCCATCGTACATTTTATGTAACACGACGATTTAAAAGAGTGTCCATGGAGTTTCTTGCACGTTCTTCTCCATAGAAATCTACGCTTTGGAAAGTGAAATTTAGCTTCACTTTTCTTGGACTGTCAAATAGTCAAATGTCGGACTATTCAAAATTGCCTGCATTTGGTCTATTTGAAATAAAGGATTTTTGTATTTGTATTTGTATCGAACTATGAGAGTAAGGGGACAGATTGTGATTCAATGTTTGCACATATGCTGGGTCACTAAAAATATCTTCTGCGTACCTGGTTAATTTTCGTTGAAATTTTCCACCGTTATCGAAATTTGATCACCTGTTGATCATTATTATTATTAGATATTATTTAAGGAGGTAATTTTAGATCACAGCTTCCAAGAAACACCACTAATAGACTGGCGTGCAGACTTACAATTTGCTTCTATCTGTAAAGCGACTTTGGAAAATGTAAGAAGGTAGTAATAATAATTATTCTAATAACAGCTTTATACATAACTGGCTTCTGTTAGCGGCTTCAGCTTCAGAGTAAAAGTAGAAAATTATCCTATGGGACATAGAAAGTGCTGGAATTTAATGTTCGGATCCTTGATTGATTTGTAATTTCTTGCGATTATTTTGACGTTCAAATTACTGTCGTATTTCATCACTAGATGGCGTTAATTTTGATATATTTACGATCTATTAAAATTCGTAAGAATTATTTTGGTAGCTTCAAACATGTATATGTCTTTAAATTGTCACCAAGCTTTTTGGTGTGTGCACTAGTTCTGAGAGGTAGACGGTTGTTAGCCGTATAATGAGCAATTCAGAGAAATAAAAATTAGTTATGTCGGAGTAGCCAACTCACGAAAGTATGTTATGTGCTTTTCCAGTATAAGGTCTAATTGTGTGCCAAATTTCTTCCTGACCCATCAATGGGCCCGAAAGGTTCTCAGAAGATGTTACTTTGGAAGGTTTTTCACAAGATAGACCGACAACCTGGTAACGGTCACAAGAATCAAAATGCACAGGACTGGTCACTGTAGTGACACTTGGGGAAGGCCTTGTCCAGGAATCTTTCAGCTGAAATGATGATGATGAAGTGTGCGTATATCTCTCGTTGTTGTGAGAGTTAAACCTATACATGTACACATGTATCTGCCACAGTCTGGTGACCGGTGACCTTACACGTTAAAACCCCTTTGTACTTTGAAAGCATGTTAAGCTAGCATCATCTTCATATTGTGGCGAGCGTTCAAAGGGCACTTTTGTTATGACTTGGTATCCAGTTGTATATCAAGCTATTACTGTAACGTCTCATATGCAACCACTTGGTATAGCTGGGAGTCCAAAACCGAGAGAACGCTATTTATTGGAACGTGACCACAACCATTTTGAGCCCTGGATCCGCCCTGACTCTCAACATGGTTGACTGGCTGACGGAAATATATTTTTTTTGTGCAAAAAAATGTGTCGTAAATTTGTTGCTGAATTCTACGAATTAAAGACTGTATTCATTGCTCACATATGAATTATTTTTCAGCCAATCGTGCAAAAGAACAAAGGGCTATCAAAGGCACAGTCATCTTTTATTGTGAGTTATTACTTACCAGTCTCAGCAGTCATGATGATGCTGAGTTGAACTGCAGTAATTCTATTTCAGAACTTTCTTTTTTCACTGAGGCACTGGAAATAATATAATAATTAAGGGACATGTTTATATAACATGCTTTTTACAAGTTTTTTGCATTTTGTCGGTCAGTGTAAAATTATATCTTTATCAAAATACTAGCTTTTGCCAGCGGCTTCACCCGCGTACATAAAATATAGCCTATGTCACTCAAGAATAAAGCAGCTTTCTATCGGTGAAAAAATTTTAGCAATCGGACCAGTACTTCCAGAGATTACCCCCTACATACAAACTTACAAATTTTACCTCTTTATAATATTAGTATAGATGATTTTTTACTGTAAGGGCTTTATCGCACTAGAGGTTTGCGAGCGACTGCAGGGCAAACACGCCGCGGCTGAACAGCGAAGTCGTCGTGGACGCGTGGCAAATTCGCAACGTCTTCAGCGCGTGTTTGTAGGAAGTTAACGACGTACAATACACTCAGAAACAAAATGTATTTCGACGAGGGCACACTGCTGTTGGGTTTGTTACTTCAAAGACGCCGGAGAGCCTCACCTTGTTGCCGGATCTCGTTGCGCGTCCGCATCAAATTCGCTGCGCATGCACGCCGTAATCGTTGCCCGCCCGCAACGTATTTGTTGCGCACCTGTTCCGCTTTGAGGGCGCTCGCAATCCGCTAGAGTTATCATTAAAATTATTAATATGACCCTTTTAATTCACCTGGTTTTTGAAAAATAATTCTGCAGGTTACCCTATAACTACCTTCTGTCAGGAGTATCAACAACGTGAAAGTAAAAAAAAATCTTAAGAGAATGTATAAATAAATACTCCTGGAATAAAAATCAACCTATGGTCTATTTTAAGACATGGTCTACTAGTGTGACAAATTTTTTTCAAATCCGTTCAGCCGCTTGTAGGGGTAACAAACATACACAAAGAAACACTCACAAAATTAAATGTTCACTTTTATAATATGTAATATTATAACAGTGTAATTACATAATTAATTGAATAAGTGGTACCCATTAAAATCGTTGCCCGCCCGCAACGTATTTGTTGCGCACCTGTTCCGCTTTGAGGGCGCTCGCAATCCGCTAGAGTTATCATTAAAATTATTAATATGACCCTTTTAATTCACCTGGTTTTTGAAAAATAATTCTGCAGGTTACCCTATAACTACCTTTTCTGTCAGGAGTATCAACAACGTGAAAGTAAAAAAAAATCTTAAGAGAATGTATAAATAAATACTCCTGGAATAAAAATCAACCTATGGTCTATTTTAAGACATGGTCTACTAGTGTGACAAATTTTTTTCAAATCCGTTCAGCCGCTTGTAGGGGTAACAAACATACACAAAGAAACACTCACAAAATTAAATGTTCACTTTTATAATATGTAATATTATAACAGTGTAATTACATAATTAATTGAATAAGTGGTACCCAATAAATGGCCTCGCAAGTAGTGGTATTATGAAGAAATAGTCATGTGATCACTTTAGACAAATTAATTTTAATTATAATAGTAATTCGCTAATCAGTAGCTGGTTGGTATTATTATACTCGTAATTGAATAAATTACAGAAAATTTGATCCACTAATCTGTATTTACACTAATGGTGGTATTAGAGTAAATAATGATCAGTGGATTATAAATTCATATTCTCCGTAACTGTAATCCGAAGTAAAAACCCCCAGCCACTCCACAAAGGCCTAGGAGTACCTATTTAATTCGGATTACAATTACTGTAGATTAAATTTAAAAAGAAAATATTATACATATTTGTAGCTAATATGTAGGTATAAAAAGTTTCATCATCATCATCATATCAGCCGAAAGACGTCCAATGTTGGATATAGGCCTCCCCCAAGCGTTGTGACAACATCGGTCTATCTTGTGGGAGGCCTTCCTTCCAATGCTGTGTCTTTCGGCACGCGGTCGTCACTCCGGAACCTTTTGTCCCCATCGACCTTCTGTTCTGCGTGGAATGTGCCCTGCCCATTGCCACTTAAGTTTGGCGGTTCTTCGAGTTATGTCGGTAGCGGTGGTTCTCCGGTGGATATATTCATTTCTGATTAGAAACATGACTTTGTGTAATTTATTTCATAATCTCTGCTCTCAATAAGGTAAAGGAAAACATCGTGGGGAAAATTGATGACATGTTACATCTACCAATCCACACTAAGCCCACGTGGTGGATTAGTTTCTTATGTATTTTTTTTTTATTTTTGGTGTACAATAAAGAATTTATTTATCTATCTACCTCTAGAGAGTAGACCTGAGTCAGAGCTGTGGGAACATTATAAGGCTGACTATGCTTATATTTTATTTGACTAAAAACTGCCATTTAGTCTCAAGACATGGGTTATACAGGGTTATTTGTAAAACTCTGACAACCTCTCAGGACTATGTTACTAACATCATATACCTACAACAACTTTTGATCTATGACTTTTAAAAATTGATCAGATTTTCATAAAAAAATAAAAATATTTAAATTATACTTTCTAAATATTGCAAAATCTATGCGAAGCAAGCGATACTACAATAGTGGAGAAGTGTGGGGAGTGCTTGCATCGCGTCATACAGACGTGGATAGGCAAAATACAAACTTGAAAGTTAGGACAACGAAATCTTAAAGATTTGTTCTTGGTAAATTTATTATGTTTTGTAAAAAGTCATAGAACAAAAGTTGTTGTTTATGATGTTAATAATACAGTCCTGCAAGGTTGTTAGTGTTTTACTATTAACCCTGTATACGGTAACCACACAGCTGGATAGTATCATAATAATATTCTCCACCGAAAAACCACCACCCGAAAATTTCTAACGAATTTTAATTACTCCAAACTAAACGACGAAAGTAATTAGGAAAATTACAGCACGTACGTAAGCTTATGGTCTTAAAAGTTATAACAGAAGGAGCACTTTGTCATGTCAAGCTTTTAGCAGGCTCTTTAATTTCTCTTTGTGCATTAAATGAAGACATTAAATCGTTTACGTCAGGACATAATGAGGGAAAGTAAATGAATCAGGACCTCGCGTAGGGAGGTACCTGCAATAGGAGTTTAATGAATTGATGTAATATTGCAAGGGCAGGCTGGAGTGTTGTTTATGTAATTATGTTACTTTAGTACTTGTCTTTACTTTCATGTTTTTAATGGTAATTATGATGTGTGGATGTTTATTGATACTATTATTGTTATAGAAAAGCATTGTCTACCTACGTTCATATATCAATGCCTTTTACGCATACAGTCGTAAGGAAACAAGTTGTTTTTTTCAGGAGAGCCGTTTTTTATTATTATTATTGGAATATATAGCAATTTGTGAAACACTTTTAGCCGATGTTTTTGCAATCAATATATAATCAGTTTAAGATAACAGTACCAGATGCTGGTATTTTTTTCACTAGAAATTATATAACGCTTTTATACGTAGAGGTGTTGATGGTCTATTTGAAAGACTCAGGTTGTTGCTCTTTGAGGAGTGATTAAAACATCATAATAACAGGTTTACTCTTCCTCCAACGCAGGCCCTCACTAGACACGATTACTGGTTTCGGATATGGCGGGCAGAAAAATCCAGGTGTTATCATTGTGCGCAACGGCCGGAGGACAGAGTGAAGCATATTTTGGAGATCTATTCCGATCGTTTGAAAAATTCAATACGGCCGTAATACGGCATAGTCAGTACAAGTCTGACAATCTTTCTCACTCCACCCTGACTTCTCTCTAAGTTATTTGATAACTAACTAACCCACAAAAACAAAAGTGGATTGGTCATCATCATCTTCCTGCCCTTGTCTCGTTTTATTTGGGGTCGGCGCAACACGTTTTTTCTTCCATTCTGTCCTGTCACTCGTCACGCTATCACTAACTCCCTATTCTTTTATATCACTTCTCACACAATCCATCCATCTTTTCTTTGGCCTCCCTCTCCCCTTTCATCCATCCACATGTAAACTCATAACTTTTTTAGCAACATGTGTTTTGTCCCTCTTTTTCAGTTTTGGTATGACAAGAAAAACTTTTATTAAATATAGGCTATTGAAGTTCATCTATAGTCAACATCTTCGTCCTGCCAGATCTCTCTCTATATTTATGAGGTGTATTTTTGAGGTTACGATAGGTAACTAATATATGATTAGAATAATAATAAAATAATAAAATGTATGATTAGAATAATAATCATACATTTTATTCAATCAAGACAGATATGAGTTAGTAGCACACTAAAAATGTCTCAATATTATCCTAAAATTCATAGAATTCCCACTTTACCTATTTCTTAGTACTCATTAAAAATATTTAGTACCACGTATATAGTATATCAATAATAGTATGTTACCAAACTAGATACAAACACGTAGCAAAATTAACCATTTAGTAATAAAATTAATGGTTTGAAATAAAAGTCCTTATTATGATTCCATTAACATCAAATGAGGTCGTGAGCAAAGCCTTTTAAATACTAATTGTAAGCCGTTAGAACCACACTCTTAAAACAGTAAGTTTTAAAATAAATAGCATTTTAAAACGCTTTTTGAACAGGGTTTGTATGTAAATGTGCTTGCAAGTATTTTTTTTTTTTTTTGAGCGAGTAAATAATTTAGTCAGTTACAATTAATATAATTAGTGACAATCGAATAATCAGTAACAGGTAGTTTTCCTTAAGAGTATTTTATTGGGTCTGGCAATGCATTCCACAGACGAGCAGCCTTTTTTTTTGCGGTGGGCAAAAATCATCAACCCCAGCTCTTAGGTGGAGCAGGAGATAGTGTCAGACTCTTACTGACTAAAACCCCACCCTGTTCCTTCTAGCCTCTTCTCTAGTTAATTATCTTATATTTTCACAATCCAATGTATAAAATGACTTTATTACGAGTAAAATCAGTGTTTGCTAAATCCTTGAAAGCTGTATTTTCATAGTGCCTGTATCACAGCCTGAGTTCTACCCTAGATTCAATTTTTAAGAATTTGCTCCGTTCACCGTTCGCATCCTGAATACCAATGAGTTCAAGTTATGAGTAGTGCTTTCTAAGTATTGTTCAGCGCGTTATTTTAATCTATGGCTGAAGTTTATGAAATTTTATTAAAAATGCTCGGTTATTTGATACAGCTTTGGTTTTTAATAAAAGTGAATTTATTTAGGAATATCTTCTGCATGCTGGTGCAGTGCTGGCCCAGTGGTAACTGCACTGACTTATAAGGTGTAAGTGACGGGTTCAAACGAGGTGCATAACTTTTTCTTATTTATTCCATCACCACTTCTCTTGAAAACTTTGTGAGGAAACTGACATGTGCTAAAAAGACTTTCAATAAAACTCTTTATTTGAATTACAACTAAAATTCATTCCCCCACTACTTTACGCCGAAAACAGTGAAATATTTGCCAGTAAATCGCAGCGCTATCAAAATCTTCATACGTTTCAGTCAATAATACGAAGCTGTCTGGCACGGTATTCGCACATAGCACCAGCGGAAATTGAATGCGAACTATCGAGTATGGACAGACATGACGCCGATGGACGTATACATTCGACTGACATATCTGGTATACACTGAACTGATGTATCTGTCCATCAGCCAGGACAAAGACGCCATCTACTGTCCGAAACATCAAAGACTTGTTGACATGTTTCAATTATAAACGAGCCGATGCGATTGAGATACTCACAGTTTTTTATTTGTATTGTGTTTAGGTTTTGGCATTTTATTTTTGTTTGGTTTGGACGTAATAGGATTTTTTTAGATGATTGTTGAGGTTGGCAAAAAGTAAGGAGGAGAAGGTAAATTAGGAAAAATCTATGGTTATTGAAACTTGCATTATGTAAAAGTAACTATTATCATTATTATCATTTGTCCTGATAGCCGTGGTTTACCTCTCTAGTCCTCAAGCACCTCAGGATATGTTGTTTTTTTGTTGCTACGTCACTTTGTGGTAGCGACCATTTTTGGGGGTCCAATTATTGAGTGTGCAAATGTGTGACTTACCTTTTTATTGATAAACATTAATAAAATTGTTTGGGCTGGAGTTCTAGCAGCAGTCCATCTAAGACTCCAAAAACCAACCGGGCGTTGTCCTTGGATGCACTAAACACAGCGGGTACAAGGATAATCGCTGGTTGGTTTCACGTTCCATTAAGAGCGTCTAAGGGCCCTCTGTGGACAGTGAAATATTTGCCAGCAAAAAAATATTTGCCAGAAATATTTGAGCCATGGGTAGCTCGCTGTCCGATCGTCCGGTAACTGTCCGGACCGAGCCAAGACGTCGACGGCGCGCACTGTTCCCGCGCGCCTCAAGGAGTTGTCAGCATCAGGAGGGGTCCAGCTGGGTCGAAGCCTACCGGGGTCGGGGTTATCCGAAAGGAAAGTAGAGCCCCGGTATGAAGGCTAGGAGGAACGGCGCGGGGTTTTTAGTCAGTAAGAGTCTGACACTATCTCCCGCTCTACCCAAGAGCGGGTTTTGTTAAAGACGATTTTCCCCGTCGGCAAAAAAAAAGGCCTCTGTGAGTTGGTTTCGACTCCTCATACGCCTTCTAAAATATCAGGAATTCAGGATATATTATAATAATATTTTTATCATAACTTCTCAAGACTTATAATAAAAATCTTATTATTAGTATTATGCACATGGGTGTGTATTAAGCACGACTGCTTAGGAAATTATTAAATAACTGCCCTCGTTTTGCACGCTCTTTTTTTAGGTCTCAGACTTTTACTGACCAAAACTCCTCTGTTTTCATTCAATTTATCCATTGCGTTCCAATTTATACGTTGTGTAATTCTACATACCTAACACGCATGCAATCGGCTCTAACGGACGCCGACAAAGTGCATGGTCTAAACAGCATGTCTTTTATTCTTGTGACTGGTTTCACGCAGGTGACCTACGTGCTAAGGGTAACCTTTGTAGTGTACCTACGGACCTCGACTTAGGACGTCACTTATTTAAGGACTTTAAAACTACAGGCCCAGTGGCACGGGCTGGTTCATTAACACAATGTTACTTGTGAATTCTATTTCTATTACTCTTGATATTTCCATATATTTCTAGAATATACAAGTTTATAAAAGGCTCGCGCACTAAGGGTTCCGTACATACTTACCTATGAAAACAGTTCACTTCCCGAATTGAGTTTTGAATATTTTTCCGAATCCCAAAAAAAGTTTTTATTGTGACGTAACTACTTTACAGTTTTTAGATTATTTCTCATACTTGTGCTATAAGACTTAGCCTCATTTCAAATTTCAGGATTCTAGGTATAAATGGCCCTATGAATTTTGATTCTCTTGAGAGTTAATACAGAATTTTTCCGACATAAACGGCCGTAACTTTTATTTCGTTAACTTAAAAGTTTGATCTTTTTACAGCTACAAGGGACCGCAGACATGAGTATATGGTTTTAATTTCCACTCGATACCTCTACGCATTTCCGAGATAAATGACCTTGACAGACAGACAGATGGACTTCAAAGTGATTCTATAAGGATTCCATTTTTTCTTTTAGGTATGGAACCCTAAAAATGAGTTTTGAAACTCAAGGTTACATAATTAGCGAAATAAAATTAAACGCCGTAATACAGGCGTATTTTTTTAAGTAGGTACGTAGATGTTTAAGTAATTTTTCCTTTTTGTTACTTTCATAACTGTCCTCGCGGAAATATTCCAACAAAACAGGTAACCTTGTAATAAAACTAGACGTAATATTCCTTATTCACATTAAAGGAAGCCTAACTAATTTAATAATCTACCAAGTTATTAGGTACTAGTTTCTATTCAATATTGATACAGATATAATACTCTCGAACATTAATTAAGTTATATTTTGTCGGTAGTCCAAAATTGGGTGAGAGAGCTTATGCGATAAATTTTCATGTATATCATAAATTTCATTAAACTTTTAAGTAAAAATTATGACCTGGTGCCTGCTCTGGTATTAAAGGTTCATAAAATGTGCCTGTAATACTTTTTTAGACCACTGCTATAAAATTTTGAAATGCATGTGGTATTAGTTATTAACTTAGATGTAAAAATAATATCCAAGTCTTTGCGCATAAAAATTGGTTCAAATTAGGATAAGAGGATTTGTGTAGTTCGATTATTAAATCTGCTTAATTAGTTTTTTGAGGTGGGAACTGGGAAATCGTCCAATGAATACTTCCTCTCTTGGGTAGGCTGAGAGTATTCGCATGTCAGAACATTACTACAATTGTGTCATTCAGTTGCTCTTTGCGTTTTAGGACCTCGTTCCGGACGGTTACTTGATGAGCTTCAGCTTGATTAGCTAATTCGTGTTTATTTATACCATTAGTTATTTATACTAATAATAGCACGAAAAGTAGTTGCGACCAATCTATATGACTTAGCTAAAAGTTAGCCGTGAGTTTGTAGTAGCATCACAACGAAAATTTTGAACCAACCAGTTTGATTAGACCAGTTTGTAGAGCAGTGGTGGCCGAGAGGTAAAGGCCCCAACCTACAGATTGTAGGTCACGGGTTCAAACGCAGCCAGGCGCATTACTTTGTGTAATTTATTTCATCGCTACTGCTCTCAAAATGGTCAAAGAAAACATCGTAAGGAAACGGACATGTCCTGAAATCAAAAATGCGAACACATGTTGAAATCAAAAATGCGAACCAACAATCCGCACAGAGCCAGCTTTGTGGATTACGGCTCATTCCCTCTCCTAGAGAGGAGGCCTGAGACCCAGCAGTTTGAACACTAAGAGCCGACTACGCTATGCTATGAGTTTGAATACAATCAATACATTATAATGACAAAATTCTCTAAAAAATAACTGTCCAAAGTAACAACCCATAAAACAATTTTATTTACACATCCCAAGAATACTCGGAAAAAAGTTCGCCTACTTAAATTATTATGTTGCCCTCAAAATAAGTGATCCCGACCGCTAATAGGCATCATGGCGAAGTTTCTTACAAAAGCAGAAAACTTTTGGTCGGAGGCCACGTATCTAAGTAGCAAAAGATTTCCCAACTATCAAGAACTTTCAATAATCCTGGTAAGTCGATTGTAGCGAAACTTATTTCGGGAGACGAGTGCGTATAGCCGTTTTAGATAAAGCAACATCTGGTTTATGGAGTTCCCTGAACATATATTTTGTATTTTCACGCCCGTTTTCCCTATGATGTGAGCAGAAGTTGGAGAGCTTCTATTCTTGGTGATGGCTTTATTCTTGTATATGAAAAGTTGTTTGATACAATGGGATCGCAATCGTTTTTGAACTAACCTTTTTTTGATGATGTTTTTTTTGATTTGATTGTAAATATGTCAGTAGAACAACATTACTGTAATATTGACAGTTTTAAGTTTAACTATTACACTTTTCTCAAATACAAACACCGTGAGTTCTGTTCATAAGCATTTTAAGGAATTATCCAAATACCTAGTTGATACTCCGCGTGACCCAAAGGCTGGCTTTTACCTCGGTCAGAGATTAAGCCTTTGCATCGCTGTCGACAGGAAGTCCATACTTCTAGTCGACAGCGAATTTTTTGACGCCATATTTTAGGTAGTCTTTAGTGTATATGTAGTTTTAATCAGTTAAGTGTTTTTATTTTTCTTGTTCTATCTATGTAAAATAAAATAAAAAAAATCAAATAGTTGTGTCATACTTTTATATTATGCAATTTTTTTTTAAAACTTTGAGAAGGATCCAGAGTTTGATTAGATTTTTTTTCTAATGCAAAGTCACAAAAAAGTCTCTCTTTGTATGCGCAAAAAAAAAGTTTTATTTTAAAAGACTCATTAAAAAAGAGGCGAAAATAAGCATGGTTTTACTCTCCTGATAAATATCTGTCTCTCCACTCTCGCAGGGGAAACGGTGCTAAATGAAATCTTTTACAACGATCTGTTAATTTAAAAACTGGTAGTCTCTTGTATGAATGTATAGGAGAGGTCTGTTGTGATGTGTTTTCTCTTATGAGTTGCTAATTTTCTGCTCGAACACAATGTTATCTGATTTGTATGAAAGGTATTTCGGTTCAACAAAAAAAAAAAATGTTCAATGATACACGGTTTCTTCTTTATCAGATCAATTAACTGCTTGCTTATTTTTTTGAGGAGGCCATCGGCAAATAACTTCTCTCGCTTTAAGGTAGAGTGAGAAGGCGTATCAAACTTTTACAGTTTAAACTAACCCATGTTATTTAATTTACCCTTAGCGTTCTATGGCCACGGTAACTCTATCTAATGTTTCCACAGCCCTACCAGGCATCGGCCCTACATCCCTCGGATTTTCCTGAGTTCTGTTTAAAAGTGGGACAGGACGCCTTGGTCATGGTCCTTGGTCTTTACCAAACGGTCGGAAGGCGAGCTACCCATAGCTCGTCGTACACAAGTCCAATAACCTTTAACACTCACATGCATATTTATCGTTCTTATCTAGATGTAATACAGTTCTGGTATTATTTAAACATCACATTCATCACCGTTATCAAATTAAACACATTATCATAAGGATATCTCGACTTGTACACGTGCTATTTGATGTTTATTCAAATCGTCATTATTTTGTTAGTGTCAAGACAGCTTATTTATGTCATTTAAATCCATGAAATAACACGATTAGATTTTATTTTTATTACAACTAGATAAGGCTCTGTCAGTGGCTTTGCCAACGTGAAAGTAAAAATTTTTTTCCAGTCACAATCAGTGATAAAGTAGCGTTCTACTGGTGACAGATTTTTTTAAATCGATCTAAAAGTTTTGGAGTATTTTCATTACGAACCAAAATAATAAGCTGTACCTATGAAATTACCGTTTTTTTGAACGGGTTGCTTTAAAGTGATATATTTCGATTACCTTAGAATTATAAATTCAATGGAAATAAACTTTATAATAAAGCTACGTTATTCTTTCTTCGAAATTATGTATTTATTGGTTTCTTTGTGTTTTTTGTAATATCGCAGTACTTATAACCATTTTTGTATTAAATCAAATAAAACTCGCATTATTTTGTAGAAAGAAGTATTATACACTATAGTAACGCCTATTCTGATATATTTGGAAATAGATTTCTATCTATAAGTTTCATGTTTTTTTTCTACAAAACATAGATGTTACAGATAAGCTATGAAGGAAATTGGACTTTAGGACGTGTCATACTAGAGTTCGGCTGGTATTCATTTTCAGCCTGAGAATTCCTTAAAAAAATCCTGAAAATACTAAATAAAAATAAATATTAGATGTAATATTGACGCTGTAAAAATTTGATGTGAACTTCTATGAAAAAATGCATACGAAACGGACTATAAGTACCTATCTACTATTTATTGTACATGTATTATGAACGAGTATTGTATTTTAAAGAGTAAAGCCCGATTTTGCAATAGTAAAAACTTTTATTTGAGTAAATAAAATAGCGGTAAAAAAAAAATGTTTGCCAGTAAGTATGGGAAAAAAACAATTTACTAAAACAGTCCTTGCCTGTTCGAGTAACTTCTTACTGTTAAGGAGTTGTACCTTCCATCATCAGCCCAGCTACCTGAGATGGTGACGACCATACGCAAATACACAAGATACTTCATAAAATATGCGAAAATCAATAAGTGAGCCTATAAAATTTGAAGGTTGCCCTCGATTTCTCCAAGATCCCATCATCAGATCCTAATTTGGTGATAATGGGGCCACCTTAGAACTATCTACTTTCGAACAAAAAAAGAATTTTGAAAATCCGTCCACATTTGGGGGAGTATTCGACGAACAAACATACAAAAACAAAAAAAAAAACATACAAACAGCCGAACGTAGTACCTCCTCCTTTTTGGGAAGTCGGTAAAAAAATAGTTTTGTTTAATTTCTTTATTAATTTTAGTATAGCAATACTGGTAATATTTTATAGTCAAAAGTTATTTAATATATAAAAATCTCGTGTCACAGTGTTTTTTATCAAACTTCTAAACGACTTAACCGATTTTTATGAATTTTGCACATTTGGTACTCACGTCTGAGAATAGATCGTAGACTATTTTTTATCCTTCTACTGGAGTTTGGTTGAGTATTATTTCTTTGATAATGTACACTAATATAATAAAAGATAAAGTTTGTTTTTTTTGTTTGTAGGAGGTAATCTCTGGAAATACTGATCCGATTGCTAACATTTTTTCACCAATAGAAAGCTGCTTGTTTCCTGAGTATATTTTATGTACGCGATCGATGATGCGAGCAACAGCTAGTACTATATAATTACTAGCTGCTCCCAGCGGTTTCGCCCGCGTGATAGGCGAAAATTATCCCAAGGGAACATACTTCCGGGATAAAAAGTATCCTATGTTCTATTTCAGGGCATGGTCTATCCGTGTACCAAGTTTCATCAAAATCGGTTTTGCCATTTAGGCGTGAAGACGTAACAAATAAACAAACAAACTCACTTTCGCTTTAAAGTAAGGATAAGGATGGCAGAACAACGTATGCCCAGTCAGGTTGTCCGACTATAAAAAAATCAGTGTTGACTAAAAAAAAAATCATACTTGTTTGCAACCCAAAACCGAGTGTTATTTTCCTATTTTCCGCCATATTTGAACAGCAGCCACCTTAACTGAAAAAGCTCGTGTAGCTACACTTATGATATTCTCCGGAGCTGTAGACCGAAACAGAACTGTACAAACCGGATTTTCAATTTCCTTTCCGGACCAAACACTTTCCTTGAGAACGTTTTTTTTATACTTTCACTCCGGTATACTATAACGTGGTATCTGTGAACACGACGTGTGGGCTACATTTACACATGAGTGAGTTTCTGTTTTGAACAGTATTTTAATTAATATTCTCTTAGTAAACCTCGTTTGTTTTTTCTTGTGTTGTTTTAAAAAGGTCAAGTTTGGCATTTCCTTTTGTTATACTTTAATTACAGTATTATAAATTAATTACGAAGAAATCAGTTACATACCTAAAAATATAGCCGAAACCAGGGAATATGCTTTCATTACGTCATTTCTAAGGCGTTCCTTTGTGTGATTGAATCAGGAATTAAGATTCCTGTAAGAAAACCAAGGTTATCGACATAGCCTATTTTTTTTTACGGTGGGCGAAAATCATCTAATGACAACCCCCGCTCTTGGGTGGAGCGGGAGATAGTGTCATACTCTTACTGACTAAAAACCCACCCCGTTCCTTCTAGCCTCTTCATACCGGGGCTCGAGCTTCCTTTCGGATAACCCTAGCCCCAGTAGGCTTCGACCTAGTCGACATAACCTAAAAAATCGCCAAACTTAAGTAACATTGGGCAGGGCACATTGCCTGCAGAGCAGATGGTCGATGGGGACGAAGATTTTAGAGTAGAGTTCAATGGAAGACGTTCCAAAAGGTAGACTGACGATCTGTTGACGACCAGGTGCTAGAATCAGATGGAAGCGAGACACACAAGACCGGTTATTTTGGCAACACTAGGGGAAGCCTATGTCCAGCAGTGGAAGTCTTTCAGCAGAAATCATAATAATGATTTTAATTGTGATAATGTTCTTTCTTGTGTAGTCTCTAAAAAATCAAAGTTGGCTTTTCCTGTTTTTTTTTTTTTTGTTAACCAATAAATTTATTTATTTTATAATTATATACATCTTAACTATTAAATATTATAAATTAATAGGTATATACAAACTTAAAATAATAATATGTACAAACGAGTAAAAAAGGCACAAAAACGGGGAAAACTCAAAGGGCATCAAAAAATTCGTCCACATCGATGTCAATGGGAAAAGTGCCCAGAACGCTGGCAGCATTGCCACGCTGGATGGCAATGATGATTCGTTGACCGAAGAAAAGGCCAGCCCTCTGGTCACGCGAAGAGTCGACCAAACGTTTGCTGATATCCTTAAAAACTCGATGAGCGCTCGGACCCCATGGCCCTAGTGTTTCAACCCCAAACGGCTCAAATATATAACTTCCAATGAGGTTATTATATTTACGCCGTTTGAGGTTTTCTGCACCTTTTCCTGTTGTATACTTTCCTTACAGTATTACAAATAAAGTTTGATGACATCAATTGCGTCTGTACTTGGCATCCATATATAGTCAAAAATCGGCAATAAGCTATCATTATGTCATTTAGTTTACGTTTTGCAGTATGTCTTTTTTAAGTTGGGAAATCGTTTAATAACTTCAGCTCTGGGTGGAGCGAGAGGGAATGTCAGACTCTTACTAACTAACCTTAAGTCCCTTCAATTGAACTTTGTGTTCCATGTCCACGGTTACTCTTTTGACTAATCCCGTAGCAAATAGTATATGTCTTGTGGGTATTGTAGTAACGAAAGAGAGAGACAAAAAGCAATAAATAGTAGAAAGTTAAAAGAAGAGAGTAAACACAAGAAACAAGTTTTCGGTTAGGCTCGCGTGGTCATCCTCACGGAAATTGTATATTCAACACAAAAATACGTGGAATTCATCAGCGAGAAATCACTATACCTACACCGATATAATTATTCTAATAGATTTTCTTTTCCAGGAATTACCTCCAACAAACAAACCATTTTATCTCTTTTCGTACCCTGCGGTTGTAACCGCATCTTTGATTACTACTGGTCTCCAATTAGTGTGACGTATATAAATGAACGTAAATAAAGAAAGAAATAAATAAATAAACGAGAAAGCCTTCCTTAAATCAAAATAAAAATGATGGGTTATCTAAAATCAAAATATTGTTTCAATTAGAACCATTAATTAACTTTAATGTTAAGTATAGATTTAACTGGTTCATTAGGCAAATTAGTTCAGGTCTTTCACCCCCCAGTTCATGAACAGTCAATAAGCTTTATACTCTGAAATCCTAGATCAGTACGAAATATGAGCTAAGCCCTGAAATAGCTAAACATTTATGTACATTACCTACGCCTACGTGGTAACGAAATATCAAACATTCTATATATTTAGTGATAATAGCCTGAAAATCAGTATAAAAGGAACGTTTTGGAATTTAAATAGGAGTTTATTTTAAAAATGAAAGAAAAGCCAAGATAATTTACGAACTTTTAAGATGGATAAAAAGTTTTGTATAATCTTGACAATGCAGACCTTTTTATCCAATCTGAGGCAAAGTTGCAAAATAGGGTAATGTTTTTTTTTTTTACTCGTGTAAATCATTGGAGATGGTGCTGACTTTGTTAGCAACGTTTATACAGTTATAAAAAAAACTAAATTGCAAACTAATGAAGGCATAGGAGACAACCAATCTGATTTTGCTATAAACTAACCTAGAGATCCTACTCTACAAATATGTTGTGGAAACGAGCCCAAAGAAAGACGGAGGAGGTTAATTTTAATTTATTCAAATCAACACTACATATTGAAAACGATCCCGACCCCGATTTTCAGCCACCGTAGGTGCGGGCTTGCGGACGGCAAGCAATTTGTAGCTCTCCATCTGACCGTCTGGTAACTTTCCGGAGCAAGCCCAAGTCGTCGACGGTGCACAGTGTTACGCATGCCTCGAGAAGAAGTCAGCAAAACCATAGGGGTCCGGCAGAGTCGAAGCCTACCTTGGCCTCGGTTCTGAAAGGAATACCCCGGGCCCTGGACTACAAGGCAAAGAAGGGTTTCAGTCGGTAAAAATCTTACGGCATCAGCGGAAGAAGTCATTTGAAAACACCACTCATTGAAGATGTTTTAGCTCATATTCTTTTTTTTGTTTTTTATTAGACATATAGACTTGCGTCTCACCACAATTTTACCGGATAGTAATCGATGAAATGCGGCAAAATTGCAATTTTTGAGATAAATCACTTTTATTCTTAAGATGCATAGCAGACCATCAATTCAAGTTTACTATTCCAATTACACCTACGAGTAAAAGAAAACTATAAAACAACAATAACACTCGCAAAACCAACCTAAAGTCAATTCCTAAACATTCGGCCACAGTAGCCATTAAGCTTAAATTAGTGAAATAGTAAAATAGTGCTGTACGAAATTAAGCAAGTTCATAATGAATATTTATTGGTTTAATACGAACCAGCTGGGCAACGGGACTGGCGAACAATCGGACTGCATACGGGAATTGCCGCGATAAGTGGCATTTTTTATTGCTGTAGCTACATACACACACTTCCGCAGAAAGTTGAATATGGTTATGAAAAAGTGCTGGTTTATGGCTGTTATGAGTTTCAGCACTGGTCGAGTAGTAAACATGAAATTGTAATACCCAAAATGGAGATTAGCTGAGACAAGTAAGTCCTTCCTCATAAAGAATTTGCCTAACTCCGAACTTAGCGAGAGAAAGTTCAAAACCTACATCAATTTCGAAAATAGAACTTCGTACCTATATTAAAGAGTTTATTTGAACTTATAATTCCAGATCAATCCAATGATATAACACTACAAAGAAATCCGTTTTAAAATACGACAATTTTATAGGTAAAACTACCTATTAATTTTCAATCTTATGCTAAAAAAACATTATAATTATACTATAATGACTGACCTGTTGGTTTAGTGGCCCTGTCTGCTACACTGGAGGTCGTGGGTTCGATTCCCACCCAGAATAAATGTTTAAGTGATGAGCATGACCATTTGTTATGTCTGGGTGTAATTTATCTATAATATGTATGTATTTAGAAATATATAAGTATGTTTATCAGTTGTCTAGTACCCATAAAACAAGCTCTGCTTAGCTTGGGACTAGAGCCAATGGTTCCCAAACTTATTTTGTCTACTGCCCACTTTGAGAATAAATATATTTTTAGCGCCCCCATTTTTTCACCTATTTAAAAACCACTATAACTTCAAATTAAATTAATTAATTATTGTGACCTAGATATGTATATTATGTATATTAACGGGTCTTTCTGGGTCTCTTCCCGCCCCCCTTGAGACCTGCAGCGCCCACAAGGGAGCGTTATCGCCCACTTTGGGAAAGACTGGACTAGACGGTGGCGTTGTGTGTGATAGTTGTGGAAAAAAAATTAACAATAATAAAATTTTATTCAAGAAAGTAAAATTATGGTTTACATTAAGTACAATCGAGAAAAAAAGTAATTCTAAGTGTTATATAGAAATGCCTGATCTAGGTTAATGAACACCTGTGACATGAAATAATTGACGATTAGCTACCGCATTATTTCCTTATCTACAATAATATTATAAAGAGGGAATATTTGTATTTTTGTGTGTGTGTGTGTATGTTTGTAATGAATAAAGTCAAAAACTACTGTGTCGATTTCAAAACATTCTTTCACCATTGGAAAGCTACATTCTCCCTGAGTAACATAGGCTATATTTATTGCCCATGCGAAGCCAGGACGGAACGCTAGTATTTTATAATTATCATCGAAGGAATATTACCAAACTCACAGCATCTAATATCACATTTATATAGCAAATGTCACCATTACTGTATGTAATGTAACAGTCCACTTCGGCTCGCCGGTCAGGCCCGGGGTCCGCCATAAAATTGAATCTTAAGATACCCTCACCCAGACGTGACCAAAGTACGTTCATTGTTACACATAAATACCTTGCCTTACCTTTTTCGAATGTTAATTCATTTCCAAAGAAACTATAGCAATATAGGTACCTATTATAAGTGTTATCTATACTTATAATAAATCTGTAGAGAGGTCAATTCTGTACATGAAATATATTTCCAAAATAACTATCAGGGGGTGATTAGTGATCGATACTGATGCTAAAAATGCAAACAGTAAAATTTTTGTCTGTCTGTCTGTCTGTCTGTCTGTCTGTCTGTATGTTCTTTATAGAAACAAAATCTACGCGATGGATTTTAACGAAACTTGGTACAATCATTCTTCATACTCCTGGGCAGGTTATAGTATACTTTTTATCACGCTACGATCAATAGGAGCAGAGCAGTAAAGGGAAATGTTGGGGAAACGGGAGAAATTACTCAATTTTTTAAGCTTCCGTCGCGTTTGTAGCCTTAATGGTTAAAGCTACACAGAAATCATGTATCACGGAAATGTTCTCCTTAAAATTATATAAAAAATATCCCACGACAGCATATGTCTATCTTTTATGGTTGACTCACAATAACACGTGTAACTCCCGATAGCTTAGCAGTTCGGAGCTTTCTGTTTATTTTTGTCTCCTCTTACGTTTATAACACTCACTCATCAATAATAAAAAAAAATTAACATTATTATCTATTCAATAAAAAAAGAATCATAGAAATCGGTATAGAAACACCAAAGTTATACATGAAATACGCTAATAAGCCATCGCGCGTGAATACTGAATCCAGTCCCCCGGCTCTTAAAATTCGATATCAGACGTTTCAGATCTTTGATTTTGACGATCCCGTTGTCGCTGGCATAAGCAACAGGATCCGCGTACGAAGTTGCTGGCAGAAGCTAGTTATAATTATAAAATTCATTGAAAAACTACTTCAAGCGGATTTATTTTTATATTTCTCAATAAAACAACGAACTTTGTGTCAAACTGTGTTTAAGATTCAGACTTAATAATAACTATATAACATAATATTTAACAGACACAATAATAATAAAAAAATACAATTCACACAAATATAGTTAGTTATTAAAAAATTCATAAAATCGCATCTATACTAATATTATAAATGGGAAAGTGTGTGTGTCTGTTTGTCCGTCTTTCACGGCAAAACTGAGTGACGAATTGACGTGACTTTTTAAGTGGAGGTAGTTGAAGAGATGGAGAGTGATATAGACTACTTTTTGTCTCTTTCTAACCCCCCACTTCCCAAGGGAACCGTGTTACCCCGAATTTAACGCAAGCAAAGCCGCAGGCAAAAGCTAGTTCTACATATATATTATATTCTTTTTCTTAACATTTATATCATTTATTTAAAATAATAATTATTAAAAAAAAATTACAAAAAATGTAGATGATTTCATTAGAATTCAAAAAAAATACAATATCAATAAATTCAAAGAATTAAAATGCCCATAAAATTCGTTAAGATGTTATGTTATGATAGAATGTCGAATGTTCTTATAGGTGTATTGATTACACCCAAAATAAAATTGATTGAAGAAAACCTAAAAATAGAAAAACCTTCAGCGGGAATGTTAAGTGGGCAATTAATTTAAGGAGTAAACCTTTTTTATGTAAATATTTTTTCTGTCAGTTCCTTTTCTTAATGCCTATAAAGTAAAAGAAGCTTATTATTATCTTTATAGAAGATAATAATAAGCTTCTTTTACGTTTTCCATATGTGATAGATACAATTATTAAGCAACATCACGTATACTTTGTTACTTTGTGCACACAATAGTACCGAGACGGACTCCGGGATTTTTAGTCAGTAAGACTCTGACACTGTCTCCCGCTCCACCCAAGAGCGGGTTTCGTCAATGATGATTTTCCCCGTCGACAGAAAAAAAAACCCTTTAGGCATTATCAATAAGAGAACAAGGTGATACAGAGAAACAAGTTTTTAATGAAAATATTTTTTTCATAGCAAGCTTTTATAGCACAGTATAATACTTATATAATTAATAATCGTCAAGACAAATCATACTAGCCCATACTCGATGGGGTTATGTCGTTTAACTACAAAGTTCCTATAGCCACCTTCCACTTCCATCATCGGATCAGCTCCATGTTATAATAACTTTGCATTGCCATTTAATTTACACGTGCATGCAAAATGTCAGCTCAATCGGTAACTGGAAAGTGGGTCAAATTTAATTTGCAAGATTTGATGACAGACAAACATTAGAACAGGTGAAACTAAATAAAAGCTTGTAATAATAATAAAAGGCGAACACAAAGATATACAAATAAACTATTACCGCTCACAATTCCTTGTTCAAATACTATCTACATTTACCAGTTTTACGTCGCAAACCTCTTTCATGAATTCACCTCTAGCCTCTTGGTACTGTATTGTCCCATAGGCACGTCACTACAAAGTCGTAGCGTCGGGACGCCGGTCTTGTTTACGCTGCTAAATAAACCGAGTGCCATCAAACCTTAGGAAATCGCCAACAATACGCCGTAGAGTGGCTTCCTTAGAATCAATTTATGTATGACTCTCTGTCCTGTATGCGGTAGTCGTATCATAACTGGTTTTATTTTTATTGGCACTTGTTTTTTATTTTTCGTTAAATTTTCTTTTGCAATGCAAGAATTTATAATAAAAAAATATTTAGCTATAAAAGCACTACGATATAAAAATAACCGTTAATTTCACAGAAAACTTTTTAATCATAGATTAACATGTAGATATAGTTACAATAATAATAAAATATTTTCACTTACAGGCCTTTGAAGATTTACATTTCTAAAATCTTCTTAAATATACTTCACAATATTAATCTGACAGACTTTCTTTTTGATATTTTCCAAACAATTTTTTACGGAGAAGAAAATATTTTCTTAAAATACCTGAAGCGGACAAATGTCTACAAAATAGTTTAGTATTTTTAAAAATCTTTGCAATTCTCAAAGTGGGAACTATTCTGAGAATAACAGAACCATTTATTAATATAATATTGTTGTGACACAACGGTACGAAGAAGGACTTAATTGCCCTAGGCATAATTGTCAACCTAGGTTGGTAAAAAAAAAATAAGGCATGAAAAGAAAATAATATTTAAAAAACTAAGAGAAAAAAATACCTACACGAATAGTTATTTAATGACGTAAACTAGTCACCTGATAGTAAGCAGTGATTTAATTTTAGATAGTGAAGCTCACTAATTTATTAAGATATTCACTCTAGATTTGAACACAACTAAATTATAATCGGATGGAAAGACAGCAGCAAATTGTTTCAATATACGCGGTATACTCGTATGCAAATAGTTTTAAAAATAGAACTTCGTACGGCACTAGTTAGGTAATATTATTAGTAGGCTTAGATTAGGTCAAGATAGATTACTAAAAAAGAAAAAAAAGAAGGAAAAGTAGAAGAAGAAGAAAAGTAGTAGTAGTAGTAGTAGTAGAAGGAAAGGTTCCTTTGAAAATCTTTATACCTAAAAGAAAAAAGTCGACATCTATATAGTTAATGTTTCTAAGATTTAATTTCACGTCAATTATTCCTTTGTGATCCTGGAATTCAAATGTCTCTAAAGGATAAAATGTTATTTATTTTGGCAGCACCTGCTGCTGTATTAGTCAGTCAATAAAATAAAATTTTAAATTATTTATTTCATAAATTAAAAATCATAACTTGTTTACTATAAAAGAAATGAAATCAAATTATGTTTTTATTATTTGCGTTACCTAGAAACGTAGCTAATGATTCGAGAAAAAATAACAGATTAGTATATAAAATTAAACTTCAAAATACTATTTTAATATGCCTTACGTCAAACCAGTGTGATTTGGTTTAAAGGCAAAAGTTTGTAAGAGTGTACAAATTATGTGTATAGGTATTTGTAACTTTTTTAAACTTTATATATTATTCGGATTTGGATAAAATTAGTATTAACTAGAACAGCATGTCCTGGAATAGCATATAGGATACTTTTTATCCCCTGAATATGTCCCCTTGGGACAAAATTCTACTTTCAAGCAGGCAAAGCCGCTGGCAGCAGTATTCTGCAAGCCTAGTACCAAATCAATGACATAAAAATCTAACCTCAAAATCTCTAAATCGCTAACAAAATCCTGAGCTTAAAAAAATACTCCAACATTATTACAAAGCAACGTCCACTATACTCCTGGCCGCCTGGTACCTAAGTCGTATATTCTAGCGAAGACATTGCAATACGTTTGTTTGTTCCGGACCGTATCTTCCTTTTTATAAGATGTCTTCAAGACGCAGGAGTTACGGGTCGGTACACCTTGTGAAGTTCTCAACTGTTTAAAGGCACTTGTATTGGCTCTTTAACTCTAAAGCTATTGCATTAGTAGTATTACTATTGTTTTAGGTGGGACCTGTAAGTACGAGTACATCCATATATTTTAAATACTTAGATTACTTCTTCTTGACTTATCCGATAAAACGGCTTTTATTAATTGAGAATCTCCTTAACAAAGTAAGAACTGTTTTTCTTCAGAAGGTACAAGCAGGAATTCAGAAATCGAAAGGAAATGTAAACCTGCAGCTATATAAAATAGACACGTCCAAAAACTAAGTAGGAAGGTACTTATTTTGAAGTAAATACTTTTTTTTTAATTTCCTCGCTCCCATTTTATCGCAAGTCCGTTGAAAATAGCCCGATAAACAAAACCACGCAGACGCCCTCTAACTTAAGAACATGATAAAATTTTATGACCTCACACGAACTCTGAGGTACAGCCAAGCACATTCTATTGGAGCGTGTATGCACTTATGTGCGCAATAGTACGCGAATGTCCGTTTAGCTCATAGTTTGGTACGCTTCCGTGATTCCTCACATTGTCGGGGCAATGCCACCGACATGAATCTAAATGACGTTTGAACTGCGGGTCATTTACTTCTCAACATGAATTGTTTGTTCTTGCATTTTGTGCTGACTTTAGTTTTGATTTTAATATAGTTGCAGTGGTTGTAAGCTCGTTTATATTGCTTAAAAGTATATACATTAAGGTACCTATATATATATATTTATCTAAGCTGCAATGATAATCGGCGTAAAAATAATGTTTATATACACATTTGGTAACTTGGTAGTTAAACGACACAACTCCATCGAGTTTGCTCTCGTATGATTCGTCTTGACGAGTATTAATTATATAAGTACACCGAGCTATAAAAGCTTACTATGAAAAAATTATTTTCATTAAAAACTTGTTAGAAACTTTTACTTAGTTTCACCTGTCCCGATGTTTGTCTGTAATCAAATCTTGAAAATTAAATTTGATCCACTTCCCGGCTACCGATTGAGCTAAAATTTTGCATGCATGTGTAAATTAGATGACAATGCCAAATTATAATGACATGGAACTAATCTGATGATGGAACCGGAAGGTAGCTATAGAAACTTGTTAGTTAAACGACACAATTCCATCGAGTTTGGGCTCGTATGATTCGTCTTGACGAGTATTAATTATATAAGTATACCAAGCTATAAAAACTTGATATGAAAAAAATATTTTTTTATTAAAAGCTTGTTACTGACTAAAACCCGCAGTGTTTCTTTTTGCGAGTGCTTTTTAGAGTTGCCCTTTGTTGCGAGTGCTGCGGTTACTCCTTCCAACAATCCGCAATCCAATATTAGTCCAGGAGCTGAATCCTATGAACAGTGACCCTATTAACATGGGACCAATGACTAATGTCCACTACGCATGTCCAACATGCAATGTAATTAGTGTTTAGTAGGATTCGCTAATTTAGACGTGCGGTGTATCATGTAATACAATGCATAACGCACTTGTGTGGATAGTCTGTCTAAAAAGTCAAACGACTTGGGAATTTTGTATAATATTCAATTATTTAAAAAATACTTCTATTCGATACTTTTTTTAAGGTTCTTCTATTCAAAGTCAAAGTCAAAATATTTTATTTCACATAGGCCTACATGGGCACTTATAAAACGTCAGAAGCTAGTGCACGGTTCCAAAATGGTCGTTTCCTATGGAGAAGAACCGGCAAGAAACTCCATGGTTACTCTTTTTAAACAATGATCAAGATCTCTTACTCAACCTTGATAATTGAACTAGTGTTGACTACATCAGATTTCATTTTACTCTAATTATTACCCAAGTCGTTTGACTTTTTAGACAGACTGTATTGTAGTATTTTTTTTTCAAATAGCCTATCATAGAGCTTTGCAAAATCAGCGCATAATTCCCACTGCTGGGATATAGGTATAAGTCTAAGTCTTAGTACGATGAAATGAGGAGCTTTTTTACAAAACTTGACTTTTCCACTTTCGATGAAACAGATTTTTTATTTTTTTATTTGGTAAGATTGTTTATGCTCCACGAAAATAAAATTGGTCCAAAATTTGATAATTGCTCTATAAAAAATAGATTAAATGCAATGATTTCGTCAAAAATAGATTCCCTTTCAAAAATACCAAAAACTATTTTCTCAGATTGTGGAAAATCACAAAAAGCGGAACAGTCAAGTTTTGAAAAGAACTTCCTCAAATCAGTTGCACTCCACTACGCCCTTTGCGGATAGATTGATGTCACATATTAAATATTTGGTTCCAGGTAAGGATATGCTTAAACACATCTCAACCACGGTGATAAGTCCCCTCTTTAAGGCGCGGTTAGAACGGCGCTACAGCCGAGTCCTCGTGGAGGCGATCGATGGCGGCAACCTGTCCCGACTCCAGTCCAAGCCATGGAACACAGTGAGAGGGCATGGGAAACCGTCATCTCCTTTTTTCAAGCTTTCCATAGTGTTCAGTTGCATAACTATACAAGCGAAGAAGATGGACACCTTGAGAGAGAGGTAATCCTCACTTCCTAACCACGTGCCCTGAACCCAGCGTCAGATGCAGCTGGGCGATTTCTAGCCTCTGTAGACCTGGGATTGCTAACAGCGAGCAATAGGTAACTCACCGTCCAATAAGGGCCAGGTCAGCCTCAAAAACCTGCCGACTTAAGAAATGCGTCTCGAGCCGGTGTCTACCAGGGCTGCGAGATTGTTCTGAAAAGTTACACTGGAAAAAGCCACTGGAATAAAACGGGTGAATTTTAGTCAGTAAAAGTCCATCAGTTCCTTTTGCTAGACCTAGAGAAGTTATTTGTTAATTTCCCACCCAAAAAAGAAATTGCATGGATATGTTAGTTTTGACACGGTATATTTCTTTATTTTAAACACAATAGTGGTGAGATAAGTTACACATAGCAATGCGCCTAACTGGGTGTCAACCCTATGCCACCACAGTTTCTAAAAAACAAAAGGAAAATAAAATAGTCTAAAATTAAACAAAACGTTTACACAAAGCTGTCAGTGTCAGTACATATGTTAGTGACAGGCCTTCCATCGGCTTCGGCCATAGACATAGAGAACGAACTGAAATAAGCGTTCCCTGTCTGTCAGCCAAGTGAATACTGCCAGAAAAATCCGATGGAAGCAAAAGAATCGTGTGTCTAGTCGTTGCCTTTTTCTAGAATTCTGATTGGTCCACTTCATAGACTGTCAGTGTCATCTTCTTCACTAAATCCTACAGAAAAAAGACAAGTGTTCACCGTACATTCACATGGTCTCTTTCTACAGATTAGTCAATTTTATGACGGTAACGCTCAGTCGAGTTCTCTACGTCTATGGTGGTATATTTAAGTTAGAATATTAAAATAACGGAAGTCTCTTCAACCTTCTTGACCATTGAAACTTGCATGGAATTACAAGTAGCTTACACGTGCTTAGGTTTTCTTACTTTTTTGCCACAAAATATAATCAAATTTCTTTAAAAGAAGGTTCTATGACCTTCTTTAAAAAAATATAATGCTTGGTACATAATAAGTATGGAAATGGAATCTAAATGGTTTAGTCAGATTATATTCGTATCAAAAATAGCACTTTCTATATTGAAAGTTTTTTTTATTCATGTTTCTAATGCGATTTTAATGGAGACGACGTCAAAATAAAATTACATAAAAAAAACTTTTGATAAAAAATTATAATAATGAGTAAGAATTTATTTTTCGTTCTTTACTATTTCAAAAGCAATTTCAGACACATATTACCTGAAAGTCCAGACTTACTGGCATTGTGATTAATGCCTCCGTTCCTTTTCTGTTTCAGAAGTGACTTCTGCCCTGTTATGAAACAAATACAGGTTAGCATTATTATTATTTTTTGCAACCTATATATAACAGGAGATACTGATTGACATATCAACGCAAAACTGAAACTACTGGGATAAGAAGTGTGAAATTTTACACAAGTTCTCCCTATAAGAATAGGGATGAATTTTGGAAAAAATTCTCTCTTTGTGCTCGATTACACTATCAGAGGATTTTCACCCCCTTTTTTGTGGGAAATTATCTAATGACATCTCCCACCCTTTCGTGTTAGACTTTTACTGACTGAAACCCACTCTGGTTTCTTCTTTGCCTTCTTTCCAGGGCCCCGGGGTTGTTTTTCGTATCACCCATGGCCCCAGTAGGCTTCTGCTGGGCCCCTAAATTCACCCCCTAAGGAGATGATTAAAACGCCAAGGTTGTACGAAGAAACCTACTTTCACATAGACGAAGCTGATAGAAAGTAGATTCCATGTAACAACAAAGTTTTATTAACAAACGAGACAAGAACAAAACATTTCACACCTGTCAATAATTCCACTTACAATACCGACCACAAATAATAACCCACGAATTACTTCACACCAGCTGCTTGATTACCAATAAAGGGTCTATTAAGAAAGCAATCATGGTCGTCTGTCAGCCTCCCAATGACTGGCTGTGATGAGGCGGTGGTCTCAATGTCACGATAAATAGCCCCTAATACACTTAGGTGGGACGAGGATGCCGTAATGGCCCGGGGCGTAACGCGATTTGCTAGTTCTCTATTACCTTAATTCTCCACAAGTATTCGTCCTGCAAAGAGGGGTTCTTAATATAATATCGATGTAAAACCGTCTGTGTAGGTGTGTACGGAGTGATCAGAATTTAAATTTCAATGGAACTCAAGAATTCGTTGGTGTATTAAATATTAGTGCTGTCAGGAAGTTTCCAAGATTCTCGATAGTGAATCGAATCGATCACATATTATTGGTAAGAGACTGAACAAAGAAACGATGGAAGTGTTGAGAAAATTTGTAGGATCGATATGCGTAACCGAAATGATATCGACATTGGAAAGGTAAAAACGCTTAAACGCAACTTTGGTCGACAATAAGTATTATATAACCCATTTTCGACAAAAGTGGTGAAAATAGTAGTGATGGAGTTATAAATTATGTCACATTTAATCATTTATATAACTTATTATTTGCATCATTATACGAAAACTAGTTTCCACCAGCGGTTTCATCTACGTGAACGCAATAATGCCTATGTCAGTCAGTGATAAAATATCATACTACTGATAAGAATTAATCTAAAAACTCGGTCTATTAGTTTGTTTATGCGTTTGTTCGTTACGAGCAATAATAAAAATCTTTCCGCTTTAAATATAGATTGACTTTTTAAGCGACATCAAAATTTAAGAGCAAGCTCATTCACGAAATAAATAAGGAAGGAAAGACGTTTCTACGCGCTAAAGATATTAACTAAATTCTTAGTTCTATGCAAGTACGGCTTACTCCCGATACACATTTGCTGTTTATCAGCGTCTGATTGGATTAAACACTGCTTACTAGTTCCGAAATGTGTAGCATAAAGTTGTTCGTGGTTCTAGAGTTCCGTAGTAATCGCTAGTTGCGGTAAACCAATCAGGCTCGCACTCAATCTGTGGAAGCATGTTATGGACGGGCGTGTTAATAAGTAAACACGTGCTTTGATTAGTGGAGTTTGTTGTTGTAAAATTTGCATCCTGCTTTTTCATTAACCTGTTGGAGAAGGAAAGAGAAGCCAGAGAAAAAATTAATGGATTATGAGAGGAGTGATATGAAAGAAAAGGGGCAATAGTGTGACGGATAGAACAAAAGAAAAAAAAGTGGTGCGCAGAACCCACGTTTTGCATTTTTAATCATAATCATCGTCTTAATCTGTTGGAGAAAAAAGAGGCCAAAGTAAAGATGGCTGTAGAGTGAGGAGTGATATGAAAAAGGGATACGGGAGAAAACTGGACCACTGGCCACAAGTAAAATTAGAAAAGGACAGAAATGTGATCATTATGACTTTAAATCTCTCGAGCCAGGGCCTAGTTTGGGCTATGGTCAGAAGCGAGGAGGAATGGCAGGCAGTGGAATCCTTCTGCGAAGCAGTAATGCTAGCGAAGGAGGAGGCCGCATACGTGAAGGAACAAAAATGTCCTCGCGTCCCAGATGCCGATATTCTGACTCCGACTACAAGCCACGGTAGATGCAGGCTTGCGGTCGTCTGACAACTGCAAGCTTTTTTCTCTCTCTCACCCAAGAGAGAAAAAAGTCAATAGATGATTTCCAACCTAAAAAAAAAATGTTCAAAGCACCACTACGCTTCTTCGCCACACTACCTTGCACATCTTTGGTGGAAAAATACTCTTAAGGTCAAAGAATCCTTTGTTTTGAACTATTTTTACTAATCCATCAAGTCTAATTAATTAACTAGTATGCCTTTGGCACTTGATGACTTCGGTCTGTTTTGGAGAGAAAAATAACTATTCTGTGAAATATTTACAGCATAATTATATCAAGAGCAACTTCTAACAAGTTCGTTTAAAGAAAATGAGTAAAACATTCTTTGTTTTTATAGCTAATCACGTTGAAACTTCACCTTAACTAGCCTCATCTATGAAAAGAGGTGAAGTTTTAAAACATATAAAATATCGGGAGTGCATCAAATAATGCGGGGGCTGCTCGACCCGAGCACCATATTAACCTATTTTACTTCGTTCCTTCTTATGAGTTCCTCAGTTACTTTAACAACTGATATTATCCGTTTTTTAGCTCATTTTACCCTGACAATGTGACCTTATTAGGGTCTAGTGGCTTAATTTGCTCCTGTGTCAATATTACACGCGTTATTAGGGCGAAGTTCGCTTTTTCTCTGCCTTGTAAGACACACAACGATGAACATAGTAAAGTTAATATACAGAATGATAATTATTATAAATATTTAGTAACATGGGGTCAACCGAATAATAAAAAAAAATAGCTGTTAAGTTAGTCAGTTTACATAATATACTATAACTCTATAACTATAACAATTTTGTAGTATTATCCGAAAGATGCGAGACGCACAGGACCGTTCATTCTGGTGAAAGTTGGAGTAGGCGTATGACCAACAGTGAACGTCATTACCATCATCATCATTTCTTTCGGCTGAAATGATGATGATGATGATTATGATGACTATAACTAAACTTTACAAAATCTAGGGAGCAAGTTTAGTTATAATTAAGTATATTATTGTCAACCCTTATAACACTGATATTATATTTAACATTTTTATAGTAAAAGTTCATCATATGAAAGTAGATTCAGCCTCCAAAGGATTGCTTGTATATTAGCTATATCAAAATCATTACCATCTATATATCTTAACTCCTAAACGACTTTACTGATTTGGATGAAACGTTGTGTGTATAATATGCAATTGAACCCGGTAGGTGTCGCTGCAATAGGTTCACAATTTTCTTTTTTGACGAAAAATCTAGCTTTCAGATAATACGTCTGTCGGGACTGCTAGTTACTAATAGTGTAAATCAAACAAAGAAAATACTTTTGAATCATGACCATTAGTAGATATCTTATTAAAGATAGATTTAACTTTCATCGGTCACAACTACTCTATACCTGTATTTTAATCCATGCTTTCCGGACTTGTAAAGCGTGCTCAGAAATTCAGAATCCGATTTGTTTCCAACGGGTCGAGTTCTCATCAGCTGGAGTTCAACTAGTTATGCCATAATACCGTACCCTGTTATTCTTTAGAATATTACAGAGAGTTGAATTAATTTATCATTATATCGATGGAGAGTTGTCTTTTATCAATACAGACAAGAATTTTTTTTTTTTGATAAAATTCATATCTATTTAAATCACATAAGCCTACATCGGCACTTATAAAACGGCAGAAGCGAGTGCTCGTATCTAAATGGTCGTTTCCTATGGAGAAGAACCGGTATAAAACTCCTTAGTTAATCTCTTTTAAAAATGATTGTTTTGACTACATCGTTACGTAGTGTACTCAAAAATTCTTATAAAAAAAATCATTACCTAATCTCCAATCCCCATGATTTATAATTTACTAGCTTTTGCCTGCAGCTTTGCCCGTGTACATAAAATATGTTACTCAGAAATTAAACAGTTTTCTATCAGTGTAAAAATTTTGGCAATCGGACCAGTAGTTTCAGAAATTACCTACCTCCTGCTAATAAAAAAATAAAAGTAAAACCAACTTTACCTGACTAGGTAAAGTTTTTTATTTTTCTTTTTTGTACACTTATATTATAATAAAGATTAATAAAGATTATATTAGTGTAGAAATGTAGATTGGTTCACCATCTTTGAAAGTCCACCATATTGAATTTAGAATAGAGCCACTTGGCTTACTGTTCATTGACATCCAAACCAAACGTAAAATGCAAAATTTAAGTTCAAACCGTTATGTATAAAAGTGTTTTAAAATTCAGCTCCAAGATTTAAAATCCTATAGGCACTTATTAAAGAATACAAGGTATATTAGTTAAAAACTAGTAAAAAATCGGATACTACTTGAGTTTTTTCCACATATTTATCCAACCTTACTGCTCCGTACAGCCACGTCTTAATATCATGACCGTCGTATCAGCCGTCGATCGCCGCCTTAAGTGCACTTCACCGCGCCGTCACTCATCGTGTTAGTAACACGCCTGATATTGGCATCACCATGCACTATGATGTTGATAGTCACAACACTAGAGATAGGATGAAAGGATGTATTGTTGATATAAGCAACTAGCATTTCGATAACGCGTACAAAAAATATAGCCTGTAGGGTTCACCCCTACCATATTATTAGTTTATTTATGTATATTATAAAATCACGCCGGGATCACCAGTTTAGAGAAATGTCTATGTGAGTGCGAGTCCGCTACAAACTGCCGTGCGCGCCTTTGATTGTTTCCGATCGCACCCGTCAGTATAATTGTTACGCGAATCTTTTACTGTTTTCATGAGGACTATTGTTTCGTGCTGTGACTATATATTGTGTGTCTCCTTGCTGTCTTATGTACTCCTTCTGTGTTGTTGTGTATAGTGTGTGGACTTAGTGCAAGTAAACCGTGAGTAATAACTAACTAGCAGAGATTTTAATTTCCACGCACCCGCACTTACCGCCTACGTCTACCTACATAGACATTTCTCTAAAAGCCTATGTCTCTCAGTAATAAAGCAATTTCTATCGGTGAAAAAATTTTAGCAACTGGACCAGCCCTTCTAGCCAAGTTACAACCGTTTCGCTTACGTCGGACGCTTCGAGTTGACCTTGCCGCCAATTCGTTTGTTCTGACCACGTGACGGAGTGTTGAGATGACGTCATTACCATACATTTGAAGCTTTCTACTAGCGTTAACTATTGCATATTAGCAACTTGACAAGGGGTACAGTACTTCCAGAGATTACCACCTACAAACAAAATAAAAACTAACTTATATATATATATTATACTATAGTGTAGATGTAGAATGTAGATGTTATGAACAAAAAGTCCACATACTAAAGTGTTGCTGCATCTATAACTTCCTTAGAGAAACCGACTTAAAAAAAAAAAGAAAAGGTTCTCAACTGAACTCGTCGGAATATTTATTATTTTTAACCGACTTCGAAAAGGAGGAGGTTCTATGTTCGGCTGAATGTATGTTTTTTTTTTTTTTTTTTTGTATGTATGTTCACCGATATTTCGGTCAATTGTGGACCGATTTTGAAAATTTTTTTTTTGATTGAAAGTTTAGGCTTCCAAGTTGGTCCCATAGAAATATTGTTATGATCTGATCATGAACTTCGAAGATATGGAACAGAACTCCTCATAGAATCATAGCAGAATTGTCGTAACAAGTAAAATTGCTTTGTTTATACGTGTAGTCGATAACTGACTGAAAGAAAAGGGGGAGGGGAAAGGGGGGGGGGGGTAAATTCATGTAATATAACCGTATTTGGGATTATAAGAATCGTTATGAGATGCACTCTGGCTATAAGGTAATTTATGTTTAGCTGAAGGGTAGGTACTTTTTAGTGGTGCTACCATAACTAAAAAGAAACACCGAATTCCGAAATTAAAGTTATTTTGTACTTTTTGAAGACGGTTTATTTTTTTTTGTAAAAAGTTTTTTTATGTATATTCCCCGATCACTTGAAGATGCTTGAGCTGATTTGAAGATTTATTTTTTTTGTTTAAAAGGGTACCTATACTTTTCATGTGGTTTCATCGTAATCAAGTCAGGATCTGCAGATGGAACCCTTTAGAAATCGACAGAACCTATCAAATTCTACACAACTCAGGCCTCCTATATTCTCTAGGAAAGGGTGTTAGGCCGTAATCCATCACGTAGACCCAGTGAGGATTGGTCAGTGTCACATATTTTCGAATTTTTGGTTTTAGGACATGCCGGTTTCCTTACGATGTTTTCCTTCACCGTTTTGAGAGCTGTGCTGATGAAATAAATTACACAAAGTAATGCGCCTGATTCCGTTTGAACCGGAAACTTACAACTCGAAGACCAGGGCCGTTACCACTCGGCCACCACTGCTCTCTATTATAAAATATAAATTGAAAACAAGTTCTCGGCAATATATTTAAGCTTATTCATATTTTTTATATTTGCATGGCGTCGTATCGCGAGAAAGGCGGTTGTGCGGGTCTCGACCGAGACATGACCACGACCACTCTGACAAGAGAGTGCGACTGAGGAGGATATTTTTAGCCTCAGCCTGAAAGTAAACCTATTATACTGTTTTGCTCATATCTTCTAGTATCTTGGCCTTTGACTGCCATCTTAAGTGCATCTCAGTGCGCCGTCACTCATCGCGTTAGTAGCACGCCTGATCTTGGCATCAACATATATTATGACTATGATACGCGCTAGCTCGGATACAGTCGATACTTGCATGTGTGTGTTTTGATTAGGGTGCTAATACTGAATATTATTTTATTGATAGTCTAAAAAGCTTGAATAATATGAAGTGCAACAGGACGTTTGTACTCTACAACGTGTAGCATTAAATGCGCAAAACCTCAGACACCCCAAATGATTTTTAATTCAATTGACCTAATTATGTAAAAAAAAAATTATTAACAAAAAACTTAAAGGCATTATGTGAAATTTAAATTTGTTTAAAATTCGTATCTGCATCGAAATAAGGACTTTTATTATCCTGCATGTATGTATGTATGAGAAAATTTGATTAGACTGCAACCATTTGTGTTAGTTTACCAATTTGGGCAGCTTGCACACGTGATGGCTTGACCTATTAATAAATACACAGGGCAACATTTTTAATGAAGATTTTTTTTAAATGTAACCTATATTAAAAAGTGGTTTAATGGATTCTACTCGTTATTCTGATCAAACTATTTTCAGGTTTTGGGCATTTAACGTTACACGTTGTATATCTTCAAATGACTGGCCTGTTGGTCTAGTGATCAGTCGCCCTGACTGCTATGCCGTTGGTTGTGGGTGCGATTCCTATCTAGGACTAATGTTTACACACATTTCTTCTGTGTAATTTATGAATAATACCTATATGTGTGTATTTTAAATAAAAAAAGTATGTGTATCATAGCACAAGCTCTGCTCAGTGTGGGACTAGACGGCATTATGTGAGAGTTGAGGAATATTATAGTATGGAATATTATTACAATGCATTGGAGGACAAAATATCCTCCAACATGACGCGCAAGGATCAACCTACGTGAAGCTGCAACGTTGCCCAGTGTCCAGCAACTTTATGTTTCAGAGACGGTGATTGTCTGCTTCAGCATATGCGTCAGTCTGTGTGTACATAATGGTGCGTATGTGTGCGTATTCAAATGGTCGACTCCTGGACATGTTCAATATAAATAATACCTTTTAGTAGAAATAACCCTCCACAATCTAGAATGTTCCCATCTTCCCTTTTCACTGTTCATAAACCCTAACGATAATGTGTTATTGTATCTAAGTAGATACGTCTTATCTTTTCTTTACATTTGGATAACATTACTGTGTAATGGTAGTACAAAATATTGCAATACTGCATGTAATATAGAATTTATTTCGAAGTCTGGCTATTAAAATTGATCTAGGTTGTAAAAGATTTGTACAAAACCAGAGAGTGACAAAGACGAGTAGTGTAATTTTTCTTAGAATATGGAATAACTAGGAATGATTTTGTGATACTTTTAATCGTTTCTACTATTACTGGGACTCTTTCGTTAAAAAAACTGACCTGGTTAGTAACATATGAAAAACATGCATTTATATGAAATTACGTTTTGTTAGATATTATGCGAAGAAAAGTTAGAAGCGTTTTCCGCTTGCAATTCTTTTTGAAATACCCATTACACATCAGACCAAAAGTACATGGCATAATTTCATAGAAAACAAAACACAAAGTAAATAAAAAGAAAGGGACACGACGTACAAAAAAATATACCGCAGTGTAAAACGATTTTCAAGCAAGAATAATTGTCTACAAAAAGCAATTGCTTCTAAAAAAGAAAGTCTTTATCATTATTCCAATCTTCATCTTTCAGTTGAACACCAAAAAAATATTGTACACATCATTTAGCTTTATTAGAATCAGTAACAATTCTAGTTATTTACACAAAGATAGGTGCTTACTTTAAGAGCATAATGTCATTAGATTGTTATTTTGTTTTTGTCTATTTTTTTTTATTGTTGATAGGTTTGCACTTGGCCGCTATCTCACTTGATGGAATGCGATGAAGCGGTCAACGATAGAGCGTGCTTACCTAAACGTAATCTATTCACTCTTGACTTAAAGATTCCCGGGATATAGCCATCAGGAAACACAAACTCACTCCTTAGCTGTACGCACAATGAATATGTTCTTAAAACGTTTTGTGGGTAAAGGTATCCTTTTTGACGTTTCTCTCTTAAGTGAATACACCGTTAAATTTTTATCGTTTTAATCCCATGGACGGTTGATCTGGTACATGGAACACTATTGATTTTTAACGATAAAATTAAAAAATTAAGTACCCTTTTTTTAAAACTGAAATTAATTTACGCAGGTACAAAATTAATTTCTTCAAGAAAAGTCAGCTGAGCGAGTCCAATGATCTGTAGGTAGTTAGTACGCAACGCCGACTACTATGAATAAAAATTTGAAACCAAAAATACTGGTTAAATTCACGTCTTCCACTAATAAAATAGCTGTACGTAACCCAGTTATAGGTACCGTTAGTGTACGTGTATCGGCGGCGCGCGGTCGGGCCAGTAACGTGATTTCCCAAATCGGACATCTCCCGCTTTGAGTGCTCTTCAAACGCTCACTCAGTAAAAGGCATATCTCCGATGCGCACTCAGCTATCGCCCCTTGAAAACGTGATACTCAAATGTACACGTAGCTTAACCTACAGCTTTATAAAGGTAATTAGAAGGAAGTATAGTTTAAATACTTTTGACAACGAAATCTTGCTTTACGACGAGTTAAAAACAACTTGAAAGGCAGGATGCTTCAGTTGCTGGAATTTTTATACCTGCTCTAAAGCAAGGTGCAGTGTTTTTTTCTGCGAAAAACGAGGAAATCTTCCGAATAGGCAAGGATTTACGCTTGACGGATTGCGGTCCAATAAATTGGCAACTTGCGCGTATATATTTCTGGCTCTTTGTAAGGCAGGGGAATCAGAGCCAACCTTTGTGGAGTATTAAGTTCGTATTTCGTCTCTGTCTGTTTATTGAACTTTAACATCTCAAGTAGTTCTTAATTTCGAATGAAAGGAAGTTGCGACCTCCTTTTGAAACCTATTAGTACTGGTAGTAGTACCTACCCAATCCTTTTGAACTAAAGTTTACAGTATCGTCCATACTTTGGAATTTCTGTAACAATTATTGTTATTTCTTTATTGTCAGGCTACTAAGCCCTATAGATTAAATACATAATACTAGCTTTTGCCCGCGGCGTCACTCGCATTCATAAAATATAGCCTATATCACTCAGGAATACAGCAGCTAATTAGCAATCAGACCCATGCTTTCAGAGATCACCTCCTACAAACAAAAAAGAAAACTTTACTTCTTTACAAGACAATTAACTAATACCTACTAACAAACATGCTGACTGTTTACATTGTTATTTCTCTTTATCAGGCATTGTCACTTCAAGGGAAATAGATAGGTACATAAATTCCATTATTGTTTATCTTAAACAATGCACATGTTGACGATGTATTCTGCTATTCATGTTCCGAAGCATATTAAGAACGAAATACATAGGAATTATTTAATGTATTTTGTTTTAGGTTTTTGCTAAGTAATTTTTTTTTATATTCCACAACTACCACACAAGGTTATCTAGTATCAAGCTAAGCAGAGCTTGTATTATGAGTACTAGACAACTGATACTTATATATATATATTTCTAAATACATTATAAATAATATAGATAAATTACACCCAGACATAGAACAAATGATCCTGCTCATCACACAAACATTTGACTTTGTTGGGAATCAAACCCACTACCTCCGGCATATCAGTCCACTAGGCACACCAGGGCCACTAGGACCAGACATGAGTCGTCAGATTAAATAGTCAATGAAGGTATTGACTTAGAGGCACCGACTTATAGACAAACCACGTATGTGGACACAGCAAGCTGCCAATTAGTTCTTTTGATAACTTCCTACATAGCTGCTTGTCTTCCATAAATTTCTTGTAATACTACAATAGTCAGCAACATTCTAACCTTTCCGATTTCTCACAGAATTTATACATCGTCATATCTTAATATGTCGATATAAATATAGTCATATTATGATTTAGAGTAAGTACCTATATGGTAGTGTAATAAGCAACAAACACATAAACTGCCATAATTAATCAATCGAAGATATCGTCGTCAAACTGACACAAAAGCAACCATGTGTAGGCATCTCGACGTGCCTCGTGAAGGCCGCATTCAGGGAGTATGCAGATCATAGCCAAAGACCCGTAATAGACAGCCAGTGTGGGCTGTCTATTACGGGTCTGGGACACTCCAAGAAATTCCTGGGCTCTACGTTCAAGGCACGGGAATGTATCTGGAATATGAGCAGGGGGCAAATCCGCTACCTGATGGGTGCCTTTACAGGGCACTTTGGAACCAACGACATGCTCATGAAAATGGGTCTAGCCGCGACTTCCATGTGCTTTTCCAGGTTGTGTGAGGAACATACAGAACGCATGGAGCACCTGCTGTGCACATGCGATGCTTTGGCTAACAAGCGAATGAGTCTTCTAGGGGTAGGATATCCAAGACCAGAGGATTACAGGCTCTTATCCCCGCATCTCGTTGTGAAACTTATGTAGGAGATTTTCAGCGAGGGTGGGGAGGAGTAAGCTATCTAGGGGACCACAAAAGACCCACATGGGTTGAAGTGTCCGAGCTGTATCTCGGCCCCTTAACAAGATAAGATAAGATAAGACACAAAAGCAATGTTCCGGTAAAACTATGCCAGAGCTGCGAGATTGTTCGAAACAAGCTTTTAATGAAAATCATTCTTTCATAGCAAGCTTTTATAGCTCAGTATACCTATATAATTATACTCGTCAAAACGAATCATACGAGCCCAAACTCGATGGGGTTGTGTCGTTAAACTACCAAGTTCCTATAGCTACCTTCCACTTCTATCATCAGATCAGCTTCTTGTTATAATAATTTTGCATTGTCATCTGATTTACACAATCATCTCAATCCGTAATCGGGAAGTGGGTCAAACATTTATAAGATTAGATTACAGACAAATATCGGGACAGGTGAAACTAAAATAAAAGCTTATAAAAACGACCGTGGCCCTGGAACGCAAAAGGGTGAAGGTAGGAAGACGGGTGGATTTCAGTCAGTAAAATCTAACACTCCATCTTACTCCCATCCAGAGCGAAAGGAGTTAATTGATGATCTCCCATCTCAAAAAAGACGCCATCATTTCCGTGATCTTCTTTTACTCTTATAATAATCCACGTTGATACTTAAAACATTCCTGACATAAAAACACAAGATGCAAGCACAAAATGTTGACATCTGAACTATTTTGACAGCTGGGGCCAAGTAAATGGGTTAATGAAGGAGAAAATTACGTCATCCATCTTAGTTGGATTCCTCTTAGCATCGCCGTGCCGAGCTTAATTCACTTCATTAATGTTTTTTTTTCCTCCCAGCTTTTTGCTACTGTACGAAAAAACAAAGATAAGCTAAAAAAATAACAACTCCATAAATGAGATTTGTTGACGTTTCTCTCATCTCGTTTTTTGTATTACATTTTAAGATATATTTTTTTTACTTTTTCTTTTTATAATGAGGAGATTGATGAAGGTAATAGGACGCAGAGATTAAAGACTCGTAGCTCAGACGACTATTATACTAAATCTAGATGATAGTTCACGGTCTAGTGATTTTAGAACTTGTTTCAATATAATTAATGTTTCTAATAAAGTAAAAAATATCATTTTAAACTTAAATTAGAACTTGGTTCTAAAATTGGGCTTTGTTATAAATTGTATTCTATTCCTAACTCACGTATTAAGGGTTGATAAGAACTCTGGACCAATTCTGTAATAATATTAAAGGTAATATTTAATTTACGTTTGTGAAACACTGTTCAAAGTTTTACAATCTCGAATTTATTGGAGATTTACTTATTGTGGTTTATTTAAACGTTCTATTGTTAAATTTTTAATATATAAATCGATCTGAAATAATGTAATAAGCATGATTTATTCCAAGTACAAAGAATTCGTATAAAACGCTACTTTTTGGAATATCTTAGAAAATATATTTGCATATATGGCGGAAAAATATACCTATGAAATTTTTGTTTAAAATATAATTAGAAAAACGTGTCAAGCACCAAATATAGATATACAGCATTACAACAATACAATATGTTATATTTAAAAATAGGATGAGAAATTTTTAGTTTAAATATGATAGTTTTTATCTACGACATTATCCGAGGAAAGGTAGTTAATTATCTCTCGAAAATTATTGATATTATAATATCGATATTTTCGAGATAGGATATATCGTATGTCTTATTTTAGGTAGAACAGGGTCTACCCGTGTGTCATATCATTCAATCTCACTTAGCTATTTAGCCGTAAACGAGTAACAAATATTATACAAACATATACAAACTATCGCCTTTATAATAATATACTTAGTATACCTACTTAGTGTTATTATTCCAATACAAAATGTATCATTAAGCAGATGCACAAGTTAAACATTTTTTTTTAAATTTAATTTTAAACAGAAATTGTATTCCTAAAATATCGCTTGCAGGAACTTTTAAGAAACCAAAGGTGAAACTTCAATTAACACCCATTATTCCTGACGACGTTGAGCCGTCAGTCCTAACAGATATCACAAGGTGATAACGATACAACTGGGGTGACGGAGTGTGGGCCCGACGTGAAGCGACGGCCGACCATCACCCTGTTATATATAGGGGCTGACTGAGATCTCGACACACGAAGGGCGTGGCTTCTCGCAATTAAGCCGATGGCCCACTGTGAATCTACAAAGTGGACGTCCGTATACGACGTTGATATTTAGACAGGGATGGTTATGACTAAGATAGTTTGCTGTTAGACTGTTTGATGAATATTAAAGTCCTGGTTTCAGCCAGTGGCTTCGCCCGCAAGAAAGTAAATATAACCCTACGTCACCCAGTGATAAAAGAGCACTTTACTGGTGAAAGAATTTTTAAAATCAGTACGGTAGTTTTTGAGTTCATTCATTATAAACAAAATAATAAAATACATATTTCTCCTCTTTATATAATTGGTATCCAGCTAAGTAGTGGTAGTTAAGTGGTAAAAAGCAACAGTGGCCCAGTGGTAACGATTCCGACTTACGAGTTGTACGTCATTGAAACCCAGACAGAAGGAGCAGGAGCATTACATGGTGTCTGAGGAGTGAGTCCCAACTAAGGAAACATTATAAGGCCGGTTATACCTGCTATCGGGTAGATTTAAAAACCACGCACAACACAATTGGAAAAGGAAGTATTGATGAACTTTAGATAAAAAGTAATGAGATACGCAAAAACATTACGCGACGTACTGAGACGAAAATCAGTATTTTTCACATCTCAAACACTAAAGATAATTTCTCAGGAAAAAGGCCTATAGCCAATATTGTGGGATTGTTATAAAGAGTAATAACGGCCCTGAAACACAAAGGGTAATTAAAGACACACCGGTGGATTTTACTCAGTAGAAGTCTGATATATAGCGTGAATGTCAGTCCACTTAAAACGAGAAGAGTTATTTATGAGTTTTATACACAAAAAACGATACATTAGGACTTATTTGTTTATGCAAGACAGAACGACCATAACGCTTTCTTAATGTAAGTTGGTAGTTGCTGAATACTATTTGTATTTGTGGAATATTATTATTATTAATAATAATAATAATAATATTCCACAACTACCACACAACGCCGTCTAGTCCCAAGCTAAGCAGAGCTTGTATTATGGGTACTTAGACAACTGATATACATTCCTAAATACATACACATACATACATACATATATATTTCTAAATATATAAATATTATAGATAAATTACACCCAGAATGAAATGAATGTAATTCCCTAAAGAATAAAAAACAAACAGTTTTGTAAAACAATCTAAGGATTTCTCTATTTGACAATATATGAATCATGTTTTGAATCCTCAAAATCATGCGTAAGCCTTCAATTCACCAGTACAGCCCTAGCATTGCTTCTGAAATTTTGATATCACAAAATGTTGCCATAAGTAATATTGTTTGAGTATCAAATACATATTTACGCTCGTTTTCCTTTCAAGCGGGCAACATTCCAAGTATAGACGCGGGCTGTGCTTTTGGATTGAAGATCATGATAATTGAATGGTACATTTAGGTGTGCTCTTCAATTTTATGGTTTTTATTTATTTCAAAATATTATTTAATATGCTGTAGCTAATGCGACTTTTTACTCTTTGTCATAATAGATAGCTACGGAAGTAATTGTACAACATAATAGACCTACATATATAATTAATATACACTTACCAGTGTCAAAAAACTTGCACATATGCAAATTTACTCCTCTGCGGTATGAATAAACTTAAGTAATTGATGATTATGTAAACTTAGTGCCAAAAAGTAGTCAAAAATTTTTCATCGACTGATCGACACTTTTCGTGACCAAAGGGTTGGTTGGTTTGGTCAAAAAATTAACATTGCTTTTAACGTAGCATTACTATTAGAGCGCATAGCCAAGTTGATAATCTACAAATCGTTAACGCTAGTAGAAAAACAACAACTCAACGCTCAGTCACGTGGTCAGAACAAAGGAATCGGAGGCGTTGCCGACTCGAGGCTATCGATGAAAGAGAATCGAAACTAAACGGTCGTAGCTTGGCCTGCATTTTTTTGAATAACAGCGATATGTTTATTTTAGTTTTGTATTTGCCACCTTGTGTGGGGCCTTCCAACGCTGCATCTTGTATACGTAACTATAAAACAATATACTCGTAATTATTATTTCTATATCTACTAATAATATCTACTAATATATTTATTTAGGTGAAAAAATCATCCAATGTCATATCCCCCTCTTATATAGTCAGAGCCCGAGGGTGTGCCAGACTTTTACTGACTAAAAACTGACTCCTATTCTTTTTCTCTTTCCAGAAGTAAACCCTAGGGGCCAGTAGGTTTCAACCCTACACTAAATATAAATTAGTAAGTGACTTAATTATAGTAAATGAATTAAATAGAGTACCAAAACAATACTTCCTTTTTTCCATCAATTAAACTTAACGCAGAGCCTCGAAGAACAATCCAACCGAGAATCAAATTAAGATACAACACAATCCAAGATTACTGTTATTAGATATAAATGAATATTCAACGAGGAAGCTGGATAGTTCGTTAACGTCCAAACATCTCAGCACGGCACTTATCCGGCACATTCTGAGTGCCGTGCCGCTATCTCGGGGCATGCAGATGCCACTACCGGCTGCAACATTCGGATGGACTGGGAGATGAATGAAATGGCGGAAACATAGTGTAGCATTAACCTCATGATTTCTGATTTTCAAAACTATTGAAGAAGTTGGTACTTGTCATGTTACATTCATCATTTCAGCCTTAAGACGTCTACACATGACACATGCCCCTTCCAAGTTTCGGACCCTTCCCGGATTTCCGCGACCCTGATCAGGTCATCAAGCCACTTTGTGGGAGATCTACTAACGCTGCATCTTTTAGTACACAGTCGCTTCACCAGAAACTTTCAGCTCCATCATCCATCTGTTCTGCAAGGAATGTGCCCTGCCCTCAGCCACATAAGTTTGACGATTTTCTGGGTTATGTCGACAAGTTTGGTTCTCCGGCGGATTTCTCAAAAAGAATAATTGCTATAACGGGTAAATTATTCTTTTTAACGTATATGATAAAAATATATAACATTTTTAACCTTTCGAATACCGTAATTAGAGACACAATAGAAAAACAATGAGAGAGCGAACGCCTCTTGCCGTTATTGACGTGGACGTATCCTTGAACGATATTGATGCGGTCATTAGATCCTTACTTGAACGGGTAACCAGGCCATGTAACGCAAGATAATACTATAATTTAATATACAAGAGATGGGATATGGTCTACGGAAAGATACTGACGATCAAAATCGTTCGAAAATCCCACCTGTGGAGATTGTGCTGCAGCCGCTCTGAGAATGAGCATGTTCAAAATGTCCTGGTGGGAAAATATCCAATGGCATCCAAGATCTAGATCTGACTTATAATTTCTTTTTTCTTTCCGAAATAGTTAAAAATATTTCAGTCAATCATTTTCTTATTGCCCACGTGGTCTAATTCTCATTTTATGACTAAGCAGTGAGAAAATGAGAAATATATCGACCACCTAAGCCCTCCTGCGTTTTCGTGATCTATTTTTAGTTATTTATCTTCACATTTGACCTTTTTATACAATAATTGGACTACATTAGTAAGCTTTTCGGCAAAACATATGTAAAATTGTGTAACATCTAACATCTCTTGATTGTTTGCCTTAGGGTTCTTTTAACAAACAGGCACGACTCCACTACAATACAACACTTGAAATCGAAATTATTATAAAATTATGTTACAGATTTTTCTTTTTGCAATTTCACTGTGTCTTTCACTTCCACTTTTTGGAACCTTTCGGCTCCATCGAACTTCTGTTCTGCAAGTAATGCGCCCTTTCCATTCTTCCACAAGATGGACCGACGACTTGGTGAGGGTCACACTCACTCATGGAAAACCGAAGGATTTAAAACGTACAGGACCGGTTATTTTGGTGTCACTGGAGGTAAGCCTACGTCTGGAAGTGGACATCTTCTGCTGAAATTAGGATGATTTTCTGTAATTATATATTATATTACACGTCATTGCATTATCTATGGATTCCTTTAAACATTTCTGAAATAATTTGGTAGCATAATGAGATAAATTCTATGGTCTTATTAAAAATATCTCATCAGATATAGCTAAAAGCAATGTCTAGTACGTATTATAAAGATGGACATAATAGTTTCCAGCATCCAGCCATGCACTGAAGCTGACAGTTCATCCAATTCTAAGATAACTACGTCTTATCCACATTTGACATCGACGTTTCTTTTTCAATTAAACTAAAAACTTCCCTTTAAAACTAGATTGAAGCATTAAAATTCATAAAGTTTATCTAATATATTATAGTGATCAAATATTATATTTATTGTACACTCATAACTAATAAATAATAATATGGAAAATTTGCAATGGCAAGAGTCCCCACAAACAGGGTACCTGAAGATGGGCGACGCCACCGAGTTTGACCTGGGAAGAGGTGGCGAGACGACCTAGATTCCTACCGCAAGGACTGGTTCGAGGTGGCAAGAAAACAATACCTGGAAGAAGTTGGGGGAGGCCTTTGTCCAGCACTGGAACCTATACTGTCCTTTTTTTGGCTCTGGCTTTTCAAAATGAAAAAGAATCATACAATTAGCATCCATATAGCATTTTGCGATCTCCTGCGAGGGAAACTGGAATGGACGGAAATTGTCTGGGCACAAAATAGGTTTAATGTAGATGCAAAAAGAAGTTGGATAATTAGTTGACAAAAATAAGGTGCATACTTAATACTAAACTAGGTTTGCCGTTGACGCAGGCTTGCGGACGACGAGCCATGGGTTCGGTTCGCTGTCCGACCGTCCGGTAGCTGTCCGGACCGAGCCCAAGACGTCGACGGCGCGCACTGTTCCCGCACGCCTCCTTAGATGAATTTGAGTATGGCGAGTAATATTGTATCATCAATAAATATTATAAAACAAAGTCCCCCGCCGCGTCTGTCTGTTCGCGATAAACTCAAAAATTACTGCACCGATTTTCTATCAGTTTTCACCACTCGATAGCGTGATTCTCGAGGCAGGTTTTAGTAGTATATAATTTGTCAAGTTTTTGGATTTATTTCTGTGTACATTATCGATATTTGTTGAAGATCTTGGGAAAAAATAAGCCGAAGGGGAACCGTGTTACCCCAAATTTAACGCGAGCGAAGCCGCGGGCAAAAGCTAGTTCTTAAATAAAATCTATCTATCACTCAAAGGTTTGCTGTAAGAAAGCTCAAATTCTGCGTTAAGCTCGCCTTTGCGGATAAACTATCCGCTTGTATGTATTTGCATGTTTTGTGTGCAATAAAGAATAACAATGTAAACGTTTGCAGAACAAGATTTGTATATTCGAGTACGCAAATGGCTTCACTATATTTGTATGTACAGTATTATTCTGTAAGTGACGGGCAATCCAAAATCCAATCTACATGCTCTTGATTCGTGTCGGTAATTTTCTTTTTTGAATGATTACAGATTTGCCACGTAGGCCTTACTTTCCGCCTGACGTTGTTTTGGGAAGTGCCGGTTTTGGGTTCGGCGGGAAGAAGCACAGGTATTATAATTGTGTAGATCACCCACAGAACACGACGGATATTTACCACATTTGGGTAGAACACCACCGTGTCCTCGTGGAGGTGATCGTTAGCTGCAACCTCTATCGTTCGTCTCTGGGGTGAGCGAGAGAACATGGGAAGCCTTTTTCTGTGATGCAATGATGCGAGTAAAGCTGATGACGGAAAACCTAAAGAAGAGAGTCAGTCGCTTACGCTCCAGCCATTGCAGGAGACACCCTAGTCGCCGGGAGTTGCGGGGCTATTTACATGCTCAATTGGCGACGGCAACCAATTATGTCCAGCTCTGGTTCAAAAAAGTCTTAATTTTATCAACACCAGTAAGTTTCGTTATTTCTCTTGTCCAAAATAAAATCTATTTGTTTAATAGAGAGAAAGATATCTCAATTTTAGGATTAGGTACGATTAAACGAAACCTTGTCAAAGTTAGTAGACCATGTCAAGTATTAAGGACTGTGGCTGGATAAAGGTCTTTGATAGAAGAAACGTATCGATGAGCTCCTTGAATATGTACTCAAGTTGATTAATATTTTTTGGGTTTTAGTGGGACCTGGCTGAGAGCAGTCGTCTAAATTAGGGACTTAACATGACTGTATATGCCCCTTATTTGTAGTATTGACTTTAGTAGCTTTTTGTTTAGACATGGCGCTGACACATTTAACTAAGATGTAAGACAACAAAATGTTTGGTCTGATTTCAGTAGGTGGTTTTATCAAAAGCACTCTGTTTCAGAATTCAAATTAGTGGTATATTCTCCTCTTTTTATTCACCACCGAATAAAACTCATCAGCTAAGTATTAGGTTTGGACTCTTACGTTTTTGCTGACATCTCCTTGAGGAGCGTGTGAAACATTACGCGACACTGATGACTTGGGCTCGGTCAGGACGGTTACCGGACGGCCGGACTGCGAGAATCTTTATATGTTTAAGTATTTCTTACATTATTTAGGTAAGTAGAGAGTAAGATATACACTGGTTTCTTTAGAGTATTTCGAAATATGATGTTCTTACATAAAGATAAACATAAAATACTTCATCTGATATGATGACGGGTACTTCATCTACTTGGAGCTTCACTGCTTTACACTATTCTAAAAATCATGACTAATTTTGTTGCCAAACGTAAAATAGTTGTATTACAATGGATCCCTTCTCACGTTGGATTAGAAGGTAATGAGGTGGTTAATCGTTTGGCAAATGAAGCCGGGTCGGGTGAGGAAATTTAACTGTGTTCTCCTTGACATGGCAAGCTTTGACCCTTAGGGAGTTACCACAGTAGCGGTTTGCGAGCGGTTGCGGGGCGGTAGCGGGCGCGCAGCGAATGCGTCGCGGACGCGTCGTGGACGCTTAGAAATTCGCAACGATTTCAACTCGTGTTTGTTGTAAGTTAGCGACGTACAAATACACTTAGTAACAAAATGGATTCCGACGAGGAGGCAATGCTGTTGGTTTTGTTACTTTAAAGATGCCGTAGACCCGCATCTTATTGCCATTATGCGCGTCCGCAGCAAATTTGCTACGTTTGCGCGTCGTATTCGTTGCGCGCCCGTAACGTATTCGTTGCGCACCCGCTCCGCTTTGAGTACGCTCGCAATCCGCTGGTATGATAAAGCCCTTAGAGACAGATGTACTGAGCCTTGGTCAGAATATTTTTACAAATAATCTTATATTTTTACGCCTTTAGAACTATTGGCGGTGTAGTGCGACTGGCAAGTTCATTGAGAATGGAGTTACTGATTTTTTACGGGCTTTTGAGTAGACTTATGGCATCTTTCCTGACTCGACTGACCCTGTGTAATAATCAGATAGTCTCTGAAGTATTCCACTGTGTGTATCTGCTTAGACAAGTTAATTTATTAATGTAATTCTATAATTTATTATTATTATATCTAGCCCATAACTGTCAAAGATGAGCTGGGCAAAGGCCTCCCTCCATTCCGTACAATATTCTCGGTTTTGAGCCACTTTTTTCCCATTCCCAAGGAATGAAGTGCGATTTCAGGGCACTAATTTCACCCATTTCAAAATGTTTGTCTTATCTAATTTGTTATATTTTATTTAACTACTATGCTGTAACGTTTAATTCAATAAGTTTTTATGAGTTAATGCTTGAAATAAACAAGGAATAAAAAATAAATTATTTTAATATTTAAACCATTTACCCATCTCGGGCATGGATGCTTTAGTTCAACGGGAGATATACATATAAATACAAGGAAGAGATGAATAGAGAGGAGGTACTGGCGGCTTTACGACTCCTATCTGACCTCATACCACTCAATAGTTTCGGATTAATGATGAAGTTGATTTACCCAATTGTGTTGTCTGTGAAATGTGTTCTAACTATTGTCAAATGCTTAAAACCTTTGGGATCCAAAGGCAACCATAGATTTAATGTAGGCTTCAGTAATAACGTTCTAGCGTTACCTTTATTAGATGAAGCAATAATGCTTTATCATATTACTAGCAAGTTTGCATATTCTGTATAGAAACATCCCATACAAAAGAGAGAGAGAGAGAGATTCAGATATAAAAAAAATACTTGCGGCCGTTTTATTTTATAAACAGTAAGCACATCAACTCAATTAAAACGGCAGCTAAATAAAACAGAACAGCTCTTTTCCATAGCTAAAAACTAAAGCATTAAAACACTATTTCTGTTACAAAAGTCTGCAGTGAAAGATAATGCTCGGGCGATTCTATCACGGTGTATGCCCGATATCGCTAATCCGATTTCAAGTCGGACCCGCCCGTCCGTTCGTAACATCGTACAAAGAACTTCCATTAACAGACAAAAAAAACCCTTGAAACGTTTTACCTTAACGCCTTTCGTTGGCACAGCCGCATCTCACCTACACTGTGACAATAAAGCTTATCGATGCAAGTTCTGTGTAACCAAACCTAGTTTTATTCGCGGTTTTTTCAAATGTTCCTTTGTTTGGCGCGTGTTTAGGAGTCGGTTTGAACGCTCTTGGTGTTTTGTTTCTGTTTAGCTTTTCGTCTAAGGGGAAAATAACATTGATCTTGGGAAAACGTTTGATTATACTAGTCTGTCATGATGTAAACATGCTTTAAATGTGGCTGGTGTTTTTCAGGGAAACGTCTCTAGTTTTCTATAGATTGTTTTGAATAGCTTTTTTGTTCTGGGTAAGGGCATCCCCTTTTTGTCTTAACCGTGGTTGTGAAGCGATCTAAATGTTTGCCAGGCAAACTTAGCGAGAGATCGCCCTAGGTTAAAGATTTCTAGAGAATTAATTTATAATTATTACTCGCTGCTCCCAGCGGCTTCGCCCGCGTGACAGCAGAAAATTTTCCCAGGGGAACGTATTTTCAGGATAAAATTATCCTATGTCCTATTCCAGGATATGGTCTATCCGTGTATCAAGTTTCATCAAAATCGGTTTTGCAATTTAGGCGTGAAGACGTAACAAACAAACTCACTTTCGCTTTTATAATATTAGTAAGGATTTATTATTAAATTAAATACAAAATACTTACAGCTTCAAAAAATTATAAATGTCAAATGTATCAAAAATTATTTATGTTACTATAGCTCAAAGATTTTATATATCCTACTAGAGTAGACTGCTATAGCTACATATATCGGCCATATTTTCATCACTCCTAATAAATTTCCAAGACTCTTTCTTATAAGATGAAAGCGCCACAGTGACTCCCTAAAATTCAAATTTTCTTTAGTTTTCTGCATTTTGCACGTTGATTAACATAATATGATTTGCAACCTCAACTCGTATTTAGTAACGGAATTAAAATCAGCAGTACAACCCTGTCAGCTCATCTAACCCTACTGAATGGATATTTCATTAAACAGTCTTTTAATACTCGTAGTTAGTTGACTGAGAGCGTAAATATATATTTTTATTGATTGAGCGTAAATATTTTTTTTTATTTACTGAACCTTTTAAATAAATTAATATTCGCTTTGGTCACGAATCATAATATTAATCAAAATTAAAAAAAAAAATCTTTTATTTCTCATAGGCTTACATGAACACATAAAACGTCAGAAGCTAGTGCACGGTTCCAAACGGTCTTTCCCTATGAAGAAGAACCGGCAAGAAACTCCATGATTACTTTGTTTTTAAATGTTTTTCTAATACTTCCATATTACAATATAAATAGGTATATGAGGACAATGTAGGCCAGTCATTATTGTATCCTAAAATAGAATAAAAAAATTATTATAATAAAAAAATGGGTCAAAATAGAAATTAATTTATGAATCGGTGAAGTCTACAGGTTTCCGATATTTAAAATCAATATACATTTTTACACTGACTTCTTTTTCTTCTTTGTTTCTTCCTGCCCTTATCCCATATGACTTTGGGTCGAGAAAACACGTATTTTTCTTCCATTCAGTCCAGTCATCTTTGAATTTTGCACGCTATCTTGACGTTTCCTTCTACTAGACCAATTTTAGTAGGGGGTTAATTGGTTACTATTTTTTTTTTTTTGTATGAGTTAGAAAAATCTTTTTCAAACTGATACTTTTAATAAATGTAACAAAAGACAACCGTAAAAACACTTACAATTGGATGCAGATAAGCAATAGTGTGTCAAACCACAAAAAGACAAATTTTAAAAATATTGATGTATTCTAATAATTTGTCATGTGTTAACAATATACAAAACTGTTTCAAATCACTTAAATCAAAAAGTACTAGAAAAGCGGCCAAGTGCGAGTCGGAATCGCCCATGAAGGGTTCCGTAGCAGCAAGTAACATAATAGTAGTAGTGTTCTTGTAGTTCGTTGTCATATATGTTATACTTTGTCGTATGTTTCTGTGACATTGTTTGGTGTATAATAAAGTTTATTCTATTCTATATTTTTTTTTGTTTTATCATTCTCTTATTTTAGAAGTTACAGGAGGTGGGGGGCACATTTTACCACATTGGAAGTCTCTCTCGTGCAAACTATTCAGTTTAGAAAAAAAATTTATTAGAAACCTCAATAACATTTTTAAAGACCTATCCATAAATACCCCATACGTATGGGTTTGATAAAAAAAAAATGTGAGTTTCAGTTGTAAGTATGGGGAACCCCCAAAATTTATTGTTTTTTTTTTTTCTATTTTTGTGTAAAAATCTTAATGCGGTTTACAGAATACATCTACTTACCAAGTTTCAACAGTATCATTTTTATATTTTCGGAAAAAAATGGCTGTGACATACGGACGGATAGACAAACAGACATGACGAATCTATAAGGGTTCCGTTTCTTGCCATTTGGCTATAGAACCCTTAAAATGTATTTTTATCATAAAACAAATAAGAATTTTCTGACTATTAATCATTATTAATTATATTAATAGTTAGAAAAACTAAGTGACTTCCAAAATAACGATCTAAAAATTGTAGTCATTTTATACGAGCTCGATCATTGTAGTGAAGGAACGGCTGCGATCCGAGATTTTCGGATAATATGGATAATCCTCGCTGCTCGAAATGAAGCTACCGGGGATCCTTTGCCGTTCATCCGACTCGAAAATTATTTATTCATTGCCCTGTTTATGACTATGATTATGTTGTATGTTAATACCATAATAACCGTAATGTTCAGCATGCTACGAGTATATAACGAGAGTGAAGCTTTTGTTTAATATTTGTTGCTTAAGTGGCTTGTGTTATGCCCCTCTTAATGTCTGCGGCGATTTACGGAGATGTCTTTTTGCTGTAGGTTGCAGGATTGTTCGAAAGGGTAAACGTGACCTTGGAATGTTAAGAGTGACTGGAGAAACACAGGTGGGTTTTAGTCAGTTAAAGTCTGACACTCCACAAATTATTTGATAATTACCCACCTTAAAAAAAAAGTTCACGTCTCATCATCTTCCGTCTTGACTTATACAATGAACTACAGTGTTGAGGTAGGATATTTAACTAAATTTTACTTTTAGGAACCAACGTCAAGCAATTAGGTACCTACTACATGGTCCGGCGGCATTTTATGGAACTGGACCGATCTGGTACAGTCAGGAGGTATAGAATATTATTATGATTATCATTTTTATATTAAGCTCCTTTAATTTTTTGTACCCAATAAACATGCTATTTTTTATCTCAAATTAACGATTTTTTAACTAAACATTCTTGAAATCATACTGTTTTAATTAAACAGTTTTTAAATCATATTGTTATAATGTGCTTCAATATTTAGTTCAAGGCTCATCAATATTAAGGGAACATCTGTATTCGGTATCATAATTTCAGCCGATAGAAGTCCTTAGCTGAGAATGGGCCTCCCCCAAATGTCGCCACAATAACCGATCTTGTGCGCCTTGCAACCATTGGGTTCCCACCAAGTCGTTGGTCTACCTTGTGAGAGGCCTTCTAGCGCTGCGTCTGCAGGTACTTTGTCGCTACACTAGCTTTCAGCCCATTGACCATCAGTTCCGCGAATGTGTCCTGCTGATAATTTTAAAAAGTAAATGTAAAGAATCACTTCATTAAATACAGTATGATATCCAGTCACGGCTTACGAAGCTATAACACGCTCCACGAACCGCTATGCTGTTCCTACATGAACGGAGTACTTCAAAACCCGAGCACGAAAGCATACAGTCACAATTGGAACTCATAATGATAAGTGGGCAAAGCAAACGGATCGAGACCGCAACGTTCTATCACGGAGCAATATTATTGAACTCAGCCAAGTACCGATCCACAATATCTACTTATTATATTCCTTTTTGTTCTTCTCTTAGGATCTGAAGTCTGAGCATTTATTACTGTCTTATTGCTAGTGGAGTGCTTGAGGCCGCGGGGCCAACAAGCAGTTATTATGTTGGAACTGGCGAAAAATGAGCAAGAAAAGATTTTTGCATTCTGCACCGCCACGGAACACTTTAAAATTTCAATCCGCATAACGATTAAACAAACATTTTTGTTTTTCTGTTTTTTTTTTTATCTCGTTCTTGAAGTAGTTTCTAATGATCTTCTTAGAGTGGTTTTAAATACTTGCAGATTGTTGATTTTGCTAAATATTTTTCACTTGTGGATAAAAAGATATTGATGTGCAGTTGTTTCGTGTCGCAACAAAGGTCGAGTGAACTGTGGGTGAACCGAGATAGATTGAATGCAGTGGGTTGATGACCTGCGAGGTACAATCTTAGTAAACACAGCTTTAAACTATCGACATTATCTAAAACTCACCTATCATATTGCATGCTGAACTTAAGATTCGATACAACACTATTTAAACTTTGTTCGAAAATAAAGGTTTATCTTTTACAGAGAAGTGATTTATGCGGGTACTTACTAGCTATAATAATATTACACACACACGCATAGATTGTCAAGAATTTATCCACGACACTTGGCCAGTAGCCAGGCTATAATATGTTGTCATTAATTTTACAATACCGTATGTTAATACAAGACTATTGGTTAATGGTGCGTAATATTTTGAGCACAATCTTTTTCACAAAAAATACGCAACATATTTTCCCTGTATTCGCCAATTATGTAGTATTGTAGTAGCTACAAAATGGTGGAACTTAATTGCTCAATTTAATATGAACAACTGCAAAACCTGCCTCTCAAAATGTTCGGTATACACAATTGCTAATGTGTATTCATGTATATATGTACGTATATATATATATATATGCATGTATATATAAGTCTGCAACACAGGGTAGCCAATAAACAAAACACGATACTTTATTGTTAGGTTCCAGAGTATCGTGCCGCAAAAAAGATTCCTCGGTGTTATGCCATAATGCGTATAAAGGTACATTTGGTGGGATTTATGAAGAAGGCCTCGCCTGGTTTATGATGACAATGGAGCCCGCCCCGAGCACCACCTCATTTCCTCACTGAAAGTTATAAAAAACATATTGAAAATGAGATTCCCGCACTGGAAGACCTAGCGAATGTTATCTTGTTTCGTGATTTGCCTGTTTTTATGTACGCCTCCGAGGAAAATAAACGTATTTTAGAGAAAGATCTTTAGAAGAACACAGCGAGTAAATGTTGTCATCCCTTATGTTTTTTGTTACTCCCTTCGTTTTTGTCACCCTCTGATGTATTATGTTGGCTGCACGTGTTTATTGAGAGTTTTAAGTATACTTTCTTTGTCTTTATAATTAATTAAAATGACTTAAGTAGGAACGTGAAAATGCCGTATAATTTAGTTACAAGTTTGTAAGCGCGTAACTTACCATTTAGCGTAAGCTCGCTCACCGTGTCTGGATCTAATTATATCGTGTAGGTGAAGCAAACTTATGTAATTTTAGGCTTTTAGCAGCATGCTATCATATTCTCTTTTTGAACCATTATGTAGAAAGTTATAAGTACATTACATAAACCTTTATGAGTTGCATGCAAATTCTGCTCGCTGATGTTCAACAAACTTGCAGTATTGTATTACAACACTGATTTTATTTTTACTTGCAAAAGTGCAAAAGTAGCTACAAAAAACACTTCCGTGAAAAAATCTCACCTTAAATTCCAGTTCTAAGTTTGTGCCAAGATCCTAATCTACATTGAAGAGACTAAAAAGAAGAAATTAAACTTTATTTACAAGTGAGGAAAGCGCTGCCAATTAACAATATGACACTAGAGCAAGTCAAAAAGAGCGGGTGGAAGACAAAGCTCCCGTTACGCCGGTTATCCGTGCGAAAGCTCACAAGTTGCTGTGTCTGTTGAGCACCGCTATGCCAGTACAGGCAAAGATTGTCTTGTCAAGAGCGCTCAGTGCTACGCGACCCTTCGGACAGGGCGGTCGCTACGCCGCGCGGAGAACACCTCTCGTAGACTCGTAGCGAGCACACGTCTACGAAAACTTTCATTCTCAATCGTAACTTTGTAAATTTATAAATCGGTTTCGTTTGTTGATTCTGAATTTAGTGATTTATAAATTGAATTGCGAGTGGACTACTTTTTCTTTTAGAATTCGTAAGTATATCTTTTTGTTATTTTATTTATTAATGACGTTCTGTGCTGTCAATGCATTAATTAATTGTATGTTTAAAGTGATTTACAACCTGAAAAAATGTTTTACATAAAATGACAAACAACACTTTATAAATTTTTGCTTTAAACTTATCTTATTATTATTATTATTATTATCTGTTCTTATTATGAATCTGCATTCGTGGGTGAAAATTTATTTAATGAAAAATATTTTCAAAAATAAATCTCTACACAAAAGATAAGGCGACGTAATTAAATTAGGTCTTCCGTGATCTAGCCCCAACATTTCTATTCACTCGTGTCATAATAAACAAAGAGAAGAGCTCCGATCATGGCGACCAGCCCTTACGGTTTATTCCGGGCTCCTTTGTTTCCTATTCACCGTATTGTCAAAATCGCTTTACGTTGCCAGTGCGAGATAAAAGGAAAAATAATTAGTAAAACGCTTTGTAGACTTAGCTTCAGAAGTACCTTTTCTTCTTAACTAATACCCTCGAGTTTTACGTCCGTTCTTTCCTTTGCGATCCTTCAGAACCGTGTGTACCTCTGAGTAGGACTAAGCCACTTGTGTGTACTTTGTTTAGAAATGACGCAATGTCATTTATGGCAATGTACAGTAATGAAAATCTTCGTTGACCTGTGGGTTTATACTGAAAAGTGTTACTAAAATGTATTGGAAAAGGAACAAGAGAAAACGTAAAGATTTTGTCTTATATGATCATTTTATCTGTACTCGTATATGCATAAATAAAATTGAAGTGCCTGTTTGAAATATCGCAATAACACTTTTTTGCTTTATGCATTTTCGATACCTATAACAAAAATAAAAAAAATAGTTTTGTCCGTCTGTTGGTCTATCTGCCTGTTGGTTCTCTGAAACAGTTGAACTGATTTTGACGGGACTTTCACCGGATGATTAGCTGAAGTTACAAGGTGTAACTAAAGCTAAACTAATGCCCTCGAGTTTTCACTATCCCGTGGGAACAGGATTTCAAAATAAAAAATACCTACGTCTTCGAAACCAAACGAGATTTTACTAAAACTAATATTTGTCCCAAAAAAGAACAGTAATAATTTCAACTGTAAGCCATTGAAATTGCGAGTAACATCAAGTATCTACTATGTATAATAATACTAGCATATAAATATCCCAATGCATAACACAGGCATCATATTTGCCTGCTGCAGTCTTCCCGTCCAGGTATAATTTAGGTGGCTAGAGTGAATAGGCTCTAAACGATTGCATCGCTGTCAAGCACTAGTTTCATCATCTATATCATTCAAAAAAAGAAATGGACTGCCACGCGTGCTTAAAAACTAGATAGGTGGTTTTACTGAATAGTAAAAAAAAAAAAAATATCAACTGAAAAATACGTCTACAAAACATCTTCTATTAAATATTCATTACTCAAGAATCTATTCGAAGAAAGACGTAAATAAATCGAGTAATAAATTAAATTAAGCTATTGGCACAAACTAATTAAGGGGTATTATTTGATATTCCGGTATTCAGAATTTATAAAACATAATTAAAGATTTGAAATTTAAATTATAAAACAAAACAGATCGCACCCACAAAAATTAAAGGCATTACTTAATTGAAAAGGCCACTGTTCAAAGCTATTTTTTATTTTATTTAGCTATTTTTAAGTAGCACTGAAGAGTGGCCGCCGGCTTTCGAAACGGTGAACGAAAACATCTTAAAGAAATCGACATATCCTAGAACTAAAAATTCAAAGAAATTTGACATCTGTCATCACGCACTGAACCAGCGTGGTGGATTACCGTCCACTAGAGAACGTCTCTCCTGGAGAGCACGCCTGAGACCCAGCAGTGGGAACATTAAAAAGTCTGATTTGATTATGCTTGTAATGGTTAGTGGCCGACAATCAATCAATCAACCTGCCTAGTCATTTCGTAAGTTTGGGGTCAGCTTCTAGTCTAACTGGACGCGACTGTTAGTAACCACGCTATATATGCTTCTGCCAGCGGCTTTTCCCGGTTAGTCTTGTTTTTTGTGGGTAAAAATCATCCAAATGACATCCCCCGCCCCTGGCCTGGAGATAGTGTCAGATTCTAAAAAAGACTTAAAAACCCACCTCATTCCTTCTTGCCTTTCATACCAGGGCCGAGCCTCCCTTTCGGAACTAAACCCTGGCCCCAGTAGGCTTCGACCTGGCTGTTGCTGACAACTCTTTGACGTGTGTTTGAATAAATTCGTTTTCTTTCTTTCTCTCCTTGGGACGCACGGGAACAGTGCGTGCCGTCGACGACTTAGACTCGGTCCGGACAGTTACCGGACCGTCGGACAGGGAGCTACCCGTTGCTCGCCATCTGCAAACCCGTGCCCACGATGGCCGGAAATCGGGATCGGAATCCCGGTGGTGGCGTAAGCGCCGTTGCCCAATGCGGTCGGCCTTCTCCTTTGGTAGCATTAATGCTTCACAGAAGGGCCTGCGTGGTAGTTGTAAATAATCCCAAGAAAACATCCTGCCTATTCAAATATCAGGTATAAGTGCTATTGCCGTACTCCCAAGCTTTTGCCTTTGTAATATAAGTGTGATGATGAAGCCAGTTCCACATCCCAACAACAAGAGACCCTGATTATGGTGCTAATAATTGTAAATTACAATTAAGTAATGGTACAAAATTATAATTACAAATAATATATCACGCTAATAGAATTAAATCAAAAGTTTGTTTGTACGAGTATGTGTCTGTGTATGTTTGTTACTCCTTCGGATGAAATTTTTCACACGGGTAGACCATAATCCTGGAAGAGCACATTTATGTTTTTTTTTCTGCCAGCTAACCTACACATAAAAGGAGAAACTGACGGACTGACATATCAACACACAGCTGAAACTACAAGGATTAGGATCATTAAGTTTTCTTAATGACGTAGGTGAGCATTACAGGCTCGTCCCCGACCTAGCCGCTGCGAGCGGTAGCTAAACACGGGGCGGCGAGCGGTAAGAACAAAAGTATGAACATGTTTGAAACACGCCACGAGACGCCTTATAGCGCCCAGTGCCAGCTTACATATGCCGCGCCGCTCGCCACGCCATTCGGCGCTAAGACTGAAATCGTGAACTGGCCGTTAGAGAAGACTTTCAAAAATTTACCCCCTGAGGGGATGAAAGGAGATCCAAAGTTATAAAGAAACCTACTTCACGTTGGCGAAGCCACTGACAAAAGCTAGTCTTGTATAAAAATAACAATCCTTCATAAAATTTCAGTGTACATATATTAATCCTAAACTAAGCCACTTGACAAGGACAAATAGCTAGTCTTAGGTATTTCAAGAATTAAGACTTTTTCTTTTAATAAAAACCCATATAACACATTTCTGACATTCTATTAATTTACCTAAGTTACTTGAGTAATTAGGGTAGATTCGAGAGCTTTTCGTTTGTTATTGAAACTAGCCGGAGCCATGTTTAAAGTGTAAACAATCCTCAAAGGGTGGTTTTGCACATTAATGACTGAGGTTCTGGCCATGCCGGAACTAAAGTAGAAAACTAATGTAAACGTTAAACTCGAATTAATTGCGATATTTGTCGTTTAAACTTCTTGTTTGCCGAATTTATTTTTATGGTTGTAGTAGGGTAGTTACGTTTTATCTTTATTGAAAAAAAGATACGCTCTCGGATTATATATTGTACAAAGAGATGCTTAATGACCAGAGGTCGGAATAAAGTAGAGAAGAGGTATTTAAGTACTTATACTGATTTTATACAGCGAAAGAATGAATAAATAAAAAGTGGATATGCCTGAAATCCTAAGATCAATTTCAAAGAGCAGTTTTATGACACTATCAAAAATATTTCAGAAAAAATTTATTCGTGCATTAATGACGAGGCGGAGAAAGCGTATTTTGTTAACCTCACCTCAATATTGACGTACAGAGATCTTTTTCAATGAAAAATACTATCTAATAAAAATTGTATGTTAATTATAATAACAATACTCCACAACTATCACACAACGCCGTCTAGTCCAAGCTAAGTAGAGCTTGTGTTATGAGTACTAGACAACTGATAAACCTACCTACTTATATATTTCTAAATACATACATATTATAGATAAATTACTCCCAGACACAGAACAAATGATCGTGCTTATAAAATAAACATTTATCCTGGGTGAGAATCGAACCTACGACCTCCGGCATGGCAGTTAGGGCCACTAACCACTACACCAACAGGCTAGTCTAAATAATCTTTGTTTTATTTCTCTTGTCTATCTCGTAGGTTTTTATTATTATTTATTTATAATATTGTTAGTCACACGGGATTTTTAAGAAATCCCGGGAAGATCCATATTAATATCAACATTCCAATGCAAGTACATGAATATACTGAGCTATACTGAAAACTTGCACGTTTCGGCCTTATCGCTTCCCTACCCATCTCTTGTACAATTCATGTGAAGTTCTCACGGTGCGACAGCTTTTTGTACTGCAAGCAGTTATTCGTCAGCATACATACACAAATTATGACAGATCCACGTACCTGTCTAAGCGTAGACGAAAAGTTGTTACACTAAATGAACAACCATCTTTCAAACACCCATACGCTCGCAAATTCTTTTGTTACTTAGGTTCCTTTCTGTACTGTCTGAGAAAATAAATAAAAAAATTGACATTTATCCTATAAATAGAAAAAAATGTAAAGACACGTTGTTTACCTACATTCACAAACTAAATTACGAAGAAACTGAAAACCTATTTTCAATAGTACAGTAACTTACCTACTCACCCTCCCTCACACACTCACTCACTCAGTCACACATTACACACAGGAGGCCTTTTTACTATTTTATATTGTAATGATCCAATTAAATCTATAAATTTATGTTATGTTAGCTTTAATTTTTAAATTTAATTTTTGATTTTCGTAATAGTCCAATTGTATTTATGAATTTATGTTATGTTTTCTTTAATTTTTAAATTTAATTTATTTGTTTTATAAATTAATTCTAATCTACATTATTTAAATCAATTAATGACATTGTAATTTTATTTCTAAATGTAGCTAAATAATCTGATTTTAATTTTATTTTCTGATATTGTTAATTGTTATTTCTAGTTTTAGTTTTACTTCAAAGGCTTGTCTTAATAATAGCTATCTGAAAAAGATTGTATAGACTTAAGGGAGAGCGCTGATGTCTGAAATACAGATTTTTTATCTAGTTCAGACACAGATGTTCCTCACTGGATTTAACTTAATGTGCAACTCAAAGGTCTACAAAAATTTTAAGGTGTATTATTTTTTTTTTTTTTTTGGAAACAATAAATTATTATTATTATTATTATTTTCATCTGTTTATTAATCTCAGGACCCTGAGGTCCTGGGCCTTTGAGAGGCGTACAAGGGGCCGAAGCCAACTCGCAGAGGCCCTTTTGGTTACTATAATGGAACGTGATACCAACCGACGATTATCCCTGTGCGCGCTATACTAGTGCACCCAAGGACAACCCCCGGTTTGAAAAACTATTGCGACATAATATGAAAAACAAAATAATAGGGCTATGATTTTTGGAGTCTTAAGTGGACTGGTAATATGGAGCTATGTTAAGACTATGGCCCCTGCCTGAACAATGTCATTAATATCCATCGATAAAAGGCAGGGGGTGACTTGCACACTCAATAAATGGGCCCCCTAAAACGGCCGCTAGCACGAAGTGACGTAGCAACAAGAGGGCAACATATCCTGAGGCGCTTGAAGAGTGGAGAGGCATACCACGACTATCAGGACAATCCCGGAAGTACGGTCTAGATCCCTACCAGCACCTTACTGGATTATGCATCCATCTCCCGAGCAAGTTTGCTCTTGCGACTCTCCACTCAAGCCAGCCAATAAAGGCAAGAGAGAGGTGGGAGCTCTGTTCTTCGTCAGTGTTCACTACGACCGGCCAATAAAGGCAAGCCGGAGATGAAGAACAGGAATTCTCCCGGGAGATCGGGTCCGTGGGGTCGCTAATACCCAACAGTTCGCCACAAAACTGCCCTGCGGATTGTATCTCTCTTAGTCTGGCCCCTCACCCTAGGTATGTTACACCTACAGACCTAGGGCATGTTGGAGCACACAAGCCCCACCACGACGTCAACGTAGAGATACGACGATGGGGTTATTATTATTATTATTATATCTCTACCAAATTCCGACCTCTGTTAATTCATGAATCCCCAAGCGACACCCGGTGGCCGCGCATCTATTGTCTTACTATTGTGTTTCTAATTGACGGTATCTGAAGGGTTAATGACGACACTCTTATGATTTATTGTTTAAATATAAATAAACTAGCTTCACCTGCGTGGCGTGTATATGTGAGCATCGAAATTGGTTGAAAGAATTACCATGGCTTTCTCAAAGGGTAACTGAAAAATCGCAGTCGGGTTTAAGTGGCCGAATCTGTATCATTTGGTTATTTGTAGTAATCAAATACATGTGTAGTTATAATAATATTATGCTAAACTATAAGCTAATAAATATTACGATAAATATCAGTCATTCAAGAAAATAAAATGAAAAAAACACGACGAAGACAAAACTGATTTTAAGAGAACTAGAAGTAGTCATTCCATGATTTTACGCTTGAAGGATAACTTACTCCCAGCTTTTCTGATGTCAAGGGAAATCATTAAACTCTGGTATTTGAGTTTAATGATAGAGGCAGCGTATGATATAGATTAGTTTTTAATCTAGAATGTGCGAAATAGAACTAAACCTATACATACTATAAAGTAATTTCTTATAATCCTTGAATATTATAAAACAATGTACCCAACCATTTCTGTGTATATGTTCACGATGAACTCGAAAACTATTGAACGGATATTCATTCAGTTACCGCTAATAGACAGAGAGATTCATGAGGAAGGACTGAATGTATTATACCTGCGTATTTATAATAGAGAAAAGGCAAGAAATTCAAAGATTTCTTACACGCATGGAAAACTGTGACTGGCTTAGTGAGTTTGCAAATAAAATCGTAGAAGAAAATCTATGATGCAAAAATATTACATCACGCGATTGAATAAAATGCATGTGAGTGATAAAAGTGTAAAAATTTGAATACGAACGAGACAGGTAAGGAAAAATCATGAATGGATTGTAAGGAAGATGACAGCTAAGAAGAAAGTGAACAATGAAACTTTTATACCCAGACCTCCTCTTGGTGCGTTTCTAAAGAAGTGCATGGCTTTAAAGGAAATATTGAACGCTTGTTAATTGAGACATGATAATAAGAAAAGACGAATGACCTCAGCGGAACACAAATGGCTAAATAATGCTGTAATAATATTATGCGAAGGTATAAAATTTAGAGGTCTTTATTGGATCCATGCGTCTACAGAAAAATGACAAAGAGAACCGAACCAAATCGGATACTGCAAGAGAAAGGGAGATTATCATTCAAGTACGAGCCTAAATATAGCGATACACCTAAATCTACACAAAACTACCATTCAGTTTAATACAAATTTTAAACGAGTCAGCAATTGTGAAACTTCGTTATTACATATTGGCTAAACCTCTAAAGATACACACAAGTTATTTGATCACGTTACACTTCTCTAAATTCACTACTAATTACTTAAGAAATTACTTACACGCACGTGCCTTAAGGTACGGTAAATACGCTTTATACATGTATCTGTGTTATCATCATCTTCCTGCCCTTGTCCCATTTTACTTGGGGTTGGCGCAACATGTTTATTTCTTCCATTATGTCACTGACTCTCTTTTCTTTCATATAATTTCTCCCACAATCCATATAGTTTTTCTTTGGCCTCTCTCTCTCTAACTGTTTACTAACTACCAACTCCTTTAGTAACATGCGTTTCATCCTCCCTCTTCACGTACACTTGGATCTTCCTGTTTTTCCCTTTTGGAAGTCAACCCATGGATAATATATTCTTGAAAGAACGTGGAACTGCATTTTATTTTATTAAAGCTTCATCCATTCTTCATTTTCCCGCGTATATAAATTATATAGCCTATGTCACTCAGGAAAGAAGCAGCTTTCTATTGGTGAAAACAAATTAACAATCAGACCAGTACTTCCAGAGATTACCGCGCGGTAATCTCTTAGCTTACAGTTTAATACGTTTCTTTTATGATGTAAATTGATGTAGGTATATAAAAAATATGAAATAAAAGATTTTTTTTTAATTGATATGAGCTTGACTGATGGTAACCCATGGTAAACAGTGATGCAATCTCTGATGATGAGGCCCACTAGTTTATGAGCCTAAAATTTTGGTAAGTTCTTCCCATATGGGAAGGAAACGGAGATCCACGGTTTGTATGGAATGGAGATAGCTAGTTTCACGTGGGCGAAGTCACCGGTAGAAACTAGTTTTATACGTATATGGTGAAAATAATTATATAAGTAATGGAAATCAATATCATACCTGTTGATGTGCGTGTGTTATTAGATCGATTTTATTTGTATTGTCAACACACCTGGTCTATAATTGACATGAGAATTATTTATAACTCAAAATTCGAATCATTCATATATATACGTAGATGACACAGCTAATAGGTATTTATTTCAAGAAAAAAAAAATCTTTTCTTTTCCGCTGCTGGCCTCCCAAGTCTTTGCAATAGGAGTTCTGGCTTGCGGACAGCGAGCAATAGGTAGGTTGCCCACCGACCATTCGGTAACCGTCTGGCCCTAGCCCAAGTTGTCGACGCCACGTAGTGTTTCACGCGTGACTCCAGGGGAAGCCAGTAAACCGTAGCCAGCAGTGTCGAAGCCTATTGGGGCTAAGGGCTCAAAGATGTCATTGGATGATTTGCCACTTAAAAAAGGCTTAGATATAATAAATTAAGTATTTATTATAAAATTACTAGCAGCAAACATCACCCACGAAAATAAAAATAGAAAATTATCCGAAGAGAACATGCTCCTGGGATAAAATGTATCTTGTGTCCTGTTCCAGGACACAGTTCACACGCTCACCAAGTTTCTGTTCAAGAGTGAAAAGTAACAAACACACACACACACACACACTCACAAACTTTTGCCTTTAGAATAATATTAAAATGATATTGTTTTTAAGAAAATTCGTAGGTAGCAGTTTTATACCAAAGCAATAACAAGTTTATTCAATGACAAAATTTAATCAAACGATTCTATTTACCAACATAATTTACATAATAAAAATATTTGTAATGAATGTACTTGTTCACATAAAATTTTAATTAACTAAGCATCCGTTTACCTTATTTACTTAATTAAGTTCAGGAATTACCTTTTTTGAAAACGTCAACTTTTCCTACTTTAGCTGCTTCTTTCAGTTCCAATGTTAATCAAACCAAATTTAATTTGTAACTCACATATTGGCTAAAGGAATTTAAGATAAATAATGTCTGTAACTAAAATAAAGGAAATCACTGTTATATCAGCCATCATTAAAGCCAAAACTCGATCACTACTGGACTTCGTAATCTTCAACAGTTCATTGAATTACTACATTGAAGGATTAAATCGTCGAATTATAAAACTTGTCTTATAAATGCATGTAAAATTGATTGTACAATTCTCTATGATTTATTATTTAGGTATCTATTGTTGTTACATTATAATAACACCTAAAAACAGTTGTCTAAATCGAATCAATACATAATAGCTTTACAATTATAAAACAATTTAACATTTATAAATAAAAATACAGGTAATTAGGCGTTGAAGTATTCTTTCATATCATTATCATTTGGGCATACCACCCGTTTGTAGCGTACGCAGAAGATTGGCTAATTATTTGGGCGAAGAACGTCAGCCTTCTGGTCACGCAAATTTTCGACAAGACTACGAGAAATGGCAATACTGCCAGTCTTCTGGGCACGCTAGAAACGTGGCCAGATGACAGTGACGTAGAAGAATAGGTACTTTTACTTTTGTACATATCTACGTATATTTTGTTTAATTACGAATTTATTAAGGATGGTCGCAACGTGACTGTAATCTACCATACCTATTTCTCTATTAATCATTATCTCAAATCATCTTCTTCCTAGTCATATCATCTTTCACACAGAACAACCATCGTTCCTTTGATCATTTTCTCTTATCTTTAATGGTAACAACCATTTAGTACAAAATATGCTTGAGGGGAAACGTTCACGCCCTCCACCACAGTATCGTTAGTGGATCACTTGACGCCAAGTACGTTAACGAACTTACACCTGTCTAACAAGAGAACGCGGCCTCACGACATGCAGTGTTGCGGTAATTTTGGCAACGATGCCTCGAGACATCTATGAACGCGTATATACGAAATTATAAAGCGGTTTATAGACAGCGGTTTAGTTTAGCAGCGATTGAAGTTCTACTTTTTTTATGTAGATAATCATCTAAAATCTCCTTCGTTTTATGTGAAGTGAAGTATGTCAGATTTTTTAATTACTAAAATTCACCTGTGTTTCATCAGTCCTACGGAAACTCAAACAATCTCGCAGCCCTAGCAGGCATCGTCCTTAATATACTCTGTCTATTTTCCTGACAGTTCTTTCAGATGTGTGTGGAAAACAACGTATCTTCGACCTGAGCTTAGTCCTTACCGGAAGGGGAGCTATTTATTTAAACTTCATGCAACACGAATGTACAAATACGGACTTAATGCCATATGGTGTTATCGCATGCAGGTTTGTTCCAAAAATGTAAAAATACAAAAACACACGTGTATATTGCAGCAAAAAAAATTATTAAAAAAACTTTTATAAAATAGACATTTACGCGTGCGGAGCAAACCCGCATGCGTGATGAAATCCGCATGATATTAAAAACACCCTTAGGCATCCAACTTTTTTTGCCAAGCTAGCCTTTTTAGGTTATTTTCCAGTCTGAAGCTGACGTACTCTGACAGTTGTTAGCTACAAGACTTGATGTGATACGGCGTAGGGTCAAACAGATTAGTGTGCTTGATGTATCTCGCTCCACGACACAAAGCAATACTGTACCTATAGATTAACCGAATACTGCTGAATACTAGTATCTTACATGGATCGACAACGTATCTTACCTGGATTTCAAACCTCACTGACCCAGTTACTGGGTAATATATACCTCTTGAAAAGACTGATTGTTAGATTTTCGGACTTCCAATTAGGAGTGAAAATCGGGAAAAAGCTTAACGCATAAAACGGCTCTGTATTAACTGTAAGTTTTTCCTTTCCACAATAATTGTATTATTACTTATTTTTATAACCTCCATTGGCCTACTGCTGGATAAAGTCCTTCGTCATATCTATCCAGACACTCTTTTCTTGGGCCGCGCCATCTCAAGCCAGCCTTCAGGGTACACTTCCAGGTTACCCCACCTCTTTGTGGGCAGGCCTCTGTAACACCGTCCATAAATTCTCTACAACTCATTTCAGACTTGTCCGGCTTATGTCGACTATTTTTCCAACGTCTATATTTCCAGGTTTTGACGCGCAACGTGGCGGTCCGTACTCCGTTTATTATTTTTATTGCATAAAAAATACATGCATTGCATAAATTTTACCGCATTCCGAGAATTGTGGGGCAAAAAGAACTATATTATGGGCAAATCCAGTCTTTGTTAATCTCTAATAGTCAACTTAGACACCCTTCTCCGCTTTCTTCCGTGATACTGCCAGCGTCTAAAATATCTCTTTAAGAGTGCTCGTAAACAATTTGGGAGAGAGCGGGTCACCCAGTTTAACACCCCTTTGTGAGCTAAAATAAGGTCCTGCGATGTTAAGTTTTATGTTCGTGGTGATTACGTTAACTTTATATCTGAATAAACATATTGTATACTTTTTTTTAAAGAATTATTTTAAAAAATACTCCCGGAATAAAAAAATATATATTCTGTGCCAAACATTCAAATGTGTTTAGATGTTTGAGCGTGAAGAAGTAACAACAGGTACAGATAGCTCGCGGTCCGGCTATCCGGTAACCGTCCGGACTGATCTTAACTATTAGACAGCGCGCAGTGTTCCACGCTCACCTCAAAGAAATGTCAGCAAATCGTAAGGGCAGCAGATTTGATACCCACTCATAGTCGCTATCAAGTCTGCTTAAGCTCGCGGAGGTGGTGCCTAAAGGACTCATATAGAAATATTAGGAGTATTGATTTTGATTTTGATTGACCTGCCTGTTGATGTTTTAGAAATTATTGAATGAATGTTTTTTTTTAGTTATATTGATATCCACTCGTAGTGGGTATCAAATCTGCTTATGAAGAAAACCGGTGGCCCTGGAATGCAAAGGGTAATTGAAATACGCAAGTGTAATATTAATACACTTGCGTATTTCAATTCACAGGCCCTCCCGCTAACCTAAAGCGGATGAAGTCATTGGATGATTTCCCTCCTCAAAAAAAAACCCATAACTATAGAAAATTTATAAAAAAAATAACTTGGGTCTTACTGCTACCATTGTTGCTTTCTTTTGAAAAATAAGTTTTTTTTTTATGTTTTCTAGATCTTGTAGTAAGCTATGCGCGTTTAGTAAATAAACATATTAAGAATTTCACTCCGTAATACGAGTACATATTTCAAAGCTAATATTGGAACTGAAGCCAACAAATTGTTTAGCTATAGTTTTAGCGGTAAGACTATGACAACTAGTTTGTATGGTCATGTGCATACTCAATGTCCAAAGTTTTAGCTCTCACGGTAGTTTTGACGACTTCTCGCCGACCATTCTCGGGCCTTGCCTGTCTCATTCTGTATACCGTTATATCCCAGACACATTTGTGATATATAGGGTAACTTTTAATAAACAATATGATATTTTTAACCGAGTGAGAGTATTTCTGAATATGTTTTTTTAAACGTACTTTAGAATAATTGCGTAAAAAAATGAGTTGTATTCGACAAAAAAAAAATTATACAACGTGTAACGTTAAATGCGCAAAACCTGAAAATAGTTTGATCAGAATAACGAGCAGAATCAATTAAACCACTTTTTAATATATATGTTACATTTTGAAAAAAAAAAAACATTAAAAATGTCGCCCTGTCTATTTATGAATAAGTCAAGCTATCACGTGCGCAAACTCGCCGAAATAGTTAAACAAACAAAAATGGTATGAGAAAATTTGATTGGACTAATCAATTTTTCTCATACACGGAATAATAAAAGTTCTTATTTCAATGCAGATATTAATTTAAAACAAACTAAAACTGCACATAAAACCTGTAATTATTTTTTTAATGATTTTTTCTCACTGTTTTAGGTCAATTAAATTAAAAATCATTTGGGGTGTCTGAGGTTTTGCGCATTTAAAGTAACACGTTGTATATAAATTTTGTTGCAGTTAAGAAACAGCTGTTTTTTCACAGTAGGTTACTCATAAGTATTTTCACTTTTTTAAAAGTCCAATGAATTAAAAGACTAATTGTATTATGCGGATCTCTTTTTTATAGCTACATTTATTGTTTTCTTAATAACAATACCAAATATACCGTTCATTTGGTATTCTTTACCTATATTCCAATAGTGTAAAGAATATAAAAGTTATTAAATTACACTACACCTATATTCCAATAAAGACATATCACGAAACCAAACAGACAGATAGTATCACGCCAAATAAACCCTTATAATAAGCAAGTTAAACATTAAAACAGTACCAATATATCAGCAACGAGCAGTATGTTACTTCTTTGATTAGTTCCATGTGTATCCTTAAAGTTAGAGGCTTGTTCCCCTTAAGTAATTACCTACCGATCAATTCTGAGCTTCGAAGGATAAACGTAGGTAGTTTAGGTACATGCGGAACACAATATAAAAGGTAGAACTGGGATTCGAAGAATGTTTTGTCGATATTCGCTTTGGTTTACGTACCTAGCGTATCAATTTAATTTTAGTCTGAATTCTTGTCTGTTTTTTATCTTGTTAGTGTTTTAAGCGGGTTTCTGTCACCTGTAAGTTTATCTATATTCCTCGGGGGAGGGGGAGGGGGTTATTATTATTACGCAACTTTTTAAGAATATTATTAAAAAAACTATTTTTTTTTTAGAAAAATTAATTCTTTAATTCTTTATTGTACACTATAACAAATTATAAAATAAGTGGATAACAAAGTTCATGTACATAGGCGAGCTTAACTCAAAGATAAGTTTTCTTCCAGCAAACCTTTGAGCGATAGAGAGAGATCACAATAGAGGGTAGGGTCCAGTGTACAATTTGAAAATAAAGATATAGAAGCCAAAATTTTTCGGCCAAAAATGTTCGTACAAGCGTGTGTAACAAAAGGGAATCATAAAAATCAAAGATTGGTCTCTAGAGTGCCACAAAGAACCAACAAACACACATATAAATATAATTTATTATTAAGATCTCATGTAAAATGTACCAAAAATCACACCAATAAATGAATTTTGAATTTTTTTTTTTAATTTTGAATTACTAATTGCTATTAATCTTGTAGTGACCTAAATATTGTCAAAATTATAATTAATTAATTAATTATGTAAAATCAAAATAAAATAATTTATTTACATATGTACAGACACTAACAACTAGTATTATATATAACGGCACATGGCCATCATCAGACTGTTCCGGGTTCATTATTTCTACCGAGCTATCGTGGGTAGGCGGGCGAGGAGAATGAAACCACGTGTTAGAGATGATTAATAATGCACAGTTATTATTCTCAACAAAATACAAACTAAATCACAATCAGCACGTTGTAATTGGCGAAGATAATGCGACGCTCCACCGAACACGTCTTGCTTCTACGCGATGCAAACGGATTATATCCCGTCCGACGGTAGTGTGCAAAAGAGCTCGGAGTTGCGTCAGAGTGCAGAAACGTCAACCCGTGCTTGTCCGATGTCAGCTGTCATTCTTGGCGTTTCTTGATACTCTAAATATGACGGCGCCGTCATATAGAATCAGGAATAAAATAAACAACCAATGTCCTAACATCAACAAACAAACCGACCGAGACAATTTTGTGTTAGTAGATAATTTCTTATTAGTTGACCGGCCGTAGTTATACGATACATCTATCGTATAGCGCCCGGCGGGTCAGTCGCGCTACCTAAACCGCGCGCGCAAGCGAGACAGCGCTATCAGCGTCATAGTGTTGCGCTCGCGCCCGCGCATCGGCAGTACGTGTACGTTTTGACGAGTCTACCGCCTAACGTATGTCTGTTCCGCGATATCTCGCAGCGCATAATTCTATGTTGTATGTCCGTTAACTTTCGTCTCACTATCATTCTACCACTCCTTCTGTCTCTTCTTAGTGGAACTCTTGTATGTACGTGAACTGTAATCTGTGACTGTGTCAAATAAACTTTCTTCTTCTTCTTGTGTACTACGAAGTTTTACTAATCTCTTCTCACTATCTTCCTCTTCAATCATTCACACACTCATTCTACAATTTATTCGTTGTTTCTGTTTGTTTTTCAATTTTATTTTAATTGTTACTAAGTCTCAATATTGTTAACTATCAATTAAGGAATGAGCGAGGAGCGAGACAACCCCAAGACAAGAATTAGTAATTTACTGAGACTGTTTCATCCATATAATTTATTATTTATTTATACAACCTTATTTTTTTTTTTGTGTATATATACAAATACAGCCGCCGAGCAGCCGGATAAAATAAGCAATAGGTACTCGCCACATAAAACATTTTCATACTCGTACAAGCCACTCACAGTGTCGAGGTCTCCATTACATACTTGGAACCAACATTGAAGCCAATACAAATATTGTCATGTTGTGCTAAATCGAACTCTCTACCAAACACAGGCGAACAAGCTGGTGCAGAGAGAAACTTTCTCATGGAAGAACTCAATAACACCACCGGACCTGGAATATCCAGGACTCTTAAAGTAGCAGTACTGTAATAAAGTGGTGTCACCTGTTCTTTTGTAGAATATAGATTAAAATTTATGAATTTATATTATAACAACTTTAGAAACCAAGGCCCTGTTATAACGAACTCTTAATCATCTTAGTTATAATATTATTAAATTAATTGTCATTATAAATTCAGACCTTACTCGATCATTATTTGAGCTAATTTTACTTTAAAATAAAATATTAACCAAATATTTATGATAAATTACGTAGGTACTTAAACAAAATGTACCAGGAATGAGATAAACCCTTATTTTAACCGACTTCCAAAAAAAAAGACGGTACTCAATTCGGTTGTATTTTTTTTAATTTTTTTTTTTTTTTTTGTTAGCTTGTTATGTCCCACTCCTAAGCAAAGGCCTTCCTCCACTCCTTCCATCTTTTGCGCACCCGGGCTTCTGATGACAATTAATTGTTATAAAATTTTAAAACAATTAATTGTCATCATAATTCAAGGACTATTTTCGCAATACTCCTTATTTCATTATAACTTTTGTCACACAAAAACCTTACACAGTTAACAACTTCGGTCCACCACAATAGCATTTTTACAAAAACAACAGATGCCAAGAATTCTCCGTCGCCCAGCGTGTTCAATCGACTAGCGACTGGACAAACTGTTGTTTTGCCTAAAATGACAAGAATGTCATAGGCACAGCCGTATGTTTGATCGTTGGCTGCACAGTACAAAGTAAGCCTGTGATCGAAGTGAACAAAGCAAAAAGAAAACTGCGAAGGACCATGAAAAAACGTCGTTCTGGATATTTGTACATATCTGTGTTTTTCTTGAAATTCACTGCGTAAAACTGAGTGAGTGAAGTATGTAAGAGGCTCTTTTTCTCCTTTTCTGCCCACAGTGATGCATAATAATATTAGTAGATAACATTCAATTGTGTTACGATATAAATAGATACTCTTAGAATTTGTTTTTTTTCTTTTTTTATTTTTTTTTTCTCAAACGCTACTTTTACCAAAAAACCTATCATTTGCATCACTGCTTACGGTCAGGTGGGATCGCAGTCAAGCACTACGAACGAACGAATACGAATAAAATACGAATTTAAAAAAAAAATGCATCAAAGTAAGATTTCAGGCCTGTTTAAAACAAAATAACTCAATTGCCCGTTTTTAGCTTCTAGCTAGATAGATATTCTACTAATCGTCTACAAAAGAATTCAAAATCACACTAAAATATACAAATGTGTTTATTTATATGTTTGATACTCCTTCGCGCTAAAATTGCTAAAGAGATTAGAGCGAAAATTGCATTCTGAAGTAACACATAGGATAATATATTAATTTCGGGGGTATGTTATCTTGATATAATATCTTACTTTCACGCTGACGAAACCGCTGGCAGATGCAAGTTGGAGATGATTTTAAAATAACAAACTAATTTAACGGCCGGTTTAATAAACAAATAGTTACTTAAAATGAAGAGCTCGTATCTAAACAATAACAGATAAACCAGACGAATTTTGAGGTTTTAAGCAACGCTTTCCGGGGTTGATCCGGAGATTAGTGACCATTCCTAACATATGTCGAGACTCTTCCGCATGTAGAAAACACGATAAGTTTTAGTCTCGACTATTATTTGAAGATCTTTGAGCCTTAAAAACTGTCGAATTTAGCCTAGCGGTATTGTGTTAAACAATATCTAGGTTGTGGAGATTTGATAGGAGTCCGTCCTTGTAAAATTCAGCTGCATCCTGTTAGACTGGAAGCCGATCACAGTTGGGATAAGGTAAATTAGATTTGGGTGACGGGATTGTTCGAAAGAGCTACAGGGGCCCTGAAACGCAAAGGATAATTGAAGGAACCCAGTTGGGTTTTAATCACTGAAGTCCGACACTCCCTCTCGCTCCACTCAGAGTGGGAGGAGGTATTTGATGATTTTTCTCACCTCAAAATAAAAGGCTTTTAAAGGAGACTTATGAAGAAACTTATAAAAGATACATATAACGCTTCAAGTCGGTATTAGAGTTGGTGGAGATATAATCATCATCATTAAAATTTCACTGTTAGACATAAGCCTTCCTTGACTCAATTTTTAAGGGTTCCGTACCTCAAAAATAAAAAACCGAACCCATATAAGATCACTTGGTTGGCCGTCTGTCTATCTTTCTATCTTTCTTTCAAGACCCTTTATATCGGAAACGCGTGGAGTTATCGAGTTGAAATTAAACCCAGGACCAGCTTTGTGGTCTACCGGCGAGTCGGAAGGGGTAGGAGGAGTAAAAATGCAAGTCTTCAGGTAGAAAATGGAAAAAAATTAGAAAGCGTTACATCTGGCGGTTGCCCGTAGGTAAAATAAAACAACGTTTACGGTTCCTTGAAGCTGTGAAAAAATCAAACTTCTAAATAACCCTCAAAAAAAATACGGCCGTTTATGTCGCAAAAAACGTATGTTTCGACAATCTCGAAGGAATCAAATTCATAGGGTACTTCCCGTTGATCCAGAATTCTGAAATTTGGTATAAAGCAAAGTCTTATAGCATAGGTATAGGAATAAATCTCAAAACTGTAAATTTGTTATTACATCACAACAAAAAATATTATTTGCGATTTGGAAAATTCTTCGAGACTCCTTTCGAGACTTGAACTATTTACATTACAAGTTTGTGCGGAACCCTCAGGGCGCGAGTCCGACTCGCACTTGTTTTCTCAAGAGCAGCATTCGACCAATTATCGTTTATCATTATATTAAGTACTTGTACTCTGCGAGACAATACAAAGCAAAAACTTATCAAAGAAAATGCTTCTTCGTACAGACAATGGTTGTGAACCTATGTCCATGTCGGGTTTTTATTTTCAGCAGAAAAAAATATCGTCTACCCTCTTTCTTACATTGAACTGTGTAAAGCTCGTACCTAAGGGAATATCTATATAAAAATGTCTGCAAGCAATAAAATAATAAGAGACCTTCACCTCTGAAGAAATTCAGTATCTCCATAAAATGTAAACTCGTTACAATTTTTTGCTTTACTATGTAACACTTCACAATTTTATAGCACTCCGTAACTCTCTAACCATTCCATTTTATTTTTAAAGCGTATTCTTTTTCAAGCTAACCTAACCTAAACCTATTCACGATAAAAAAAATACCCCGCAAACACCGATACGAACGTCACTAGCTGTATAAACCCGGGATAGCACCCCGGAAGGGACGCGTGTTCGCGTCGCAGATAACTGAAGAAAGTGTCGAAGGGTCCGTCTACGACATCACCCACTATCTGCCGCCTCACAGTCATTAACGGCAGTGTTGTTGTCCGAACTTATTATCGTCTAATTTATGACCACACATTACCGCTTAAGGCGCCATTAAGCCGCTCCGGGAAAGACCCCGGGAATAAATACACCGGGAAAGTTCACATGATGAACACCCCTAACTCGTTTCGTTCGAGGCACGTGCAATCGTTAATTTTGCCCGTCACAGATCATAAACTGTTTATTGTTTTCTATTAGCCGTCGAAAGTTTCATAATTTATTTTAATGGTTGTTGCTAGAGATACCTACAAAGTGCTCCCTCTATTATCATTTTTATGGTGAATAAAACTTGCTTGCGCGTCCTTGATTAGATATTATCGTGAACACGTTTGTTTTACCTACCGTAATTTCATAAAATATTTTGATAAAGGGTAAAGTTCAAATTAGAACTTCTTGGTCCCACGTGTATTTATCAAGATCAAATAACAATTCGCTTACAGAATAATTTTGTTGAGTTGAAAAATACAAAAACCCACACTAAACACTTTGATCTAAGTATCCTCCGATCTAACTACCTGAAACAAAATAGGTATCTAATTCTTAAACATTCCATTATTTTATAAATATCAATGAGTTGTATAACGTTATATCAAGCCCCATATTGAATATTCTTTGTCCTTACATAATTTATAAAACAAAGTCTCCTACCGCTTTTCTCTTTCTGTCTGTTTGTAATTAACTCAAAAACTACTTACCGGATTTTCATGAGGTTTTCATCAATATACAGAATAAATTTGGGATCTTTAAGTCAAGAGTAAATAGGTTACTTCTAGGCAAAGGTTAGATGGTGGTCAAACGCAAGCCTTTTAATAGCAATTTTAAAAAAGCCCTAAATGTTTTTCTACACGATAATACATGCATATTATAGTAGAAAAAATTTGAGAAATTTAGATATTTCTAACACCGTACGAAGCTGGGGCGAACCGTTAGAAATTATATCAATCTAAATCGAGCATCATACCTAGTATCGTAACAAAATCGATTACTATCAGGTTATAGGTAATTCAAGGGCACATAGAAATTCAAATGTTGGAAATACATGAAAATGTACTTACTTATACACTAAAACTAGCTAATACAATACTACGCTTTTGTTCTATAAATGGATAGACAGAAGTGAATAATGTAGTGCTTACATTAAAATTTCATTTGGCCCCACGTAACGGGATCTAGAAATCTAGATAGCTCAGTACTGAAAAATACATCATAACGTAATGAGCCTAACAATGTTCCCGCGGCTGGAACTCCGGCCGCATTTCTAGTATAGGGCATTTATATTCTTTATCCTAGAAAGGAGGCCGGAAATCCTAGCTGAACACCGTTGACAATCCGGGCTCAGTCCTTATAGGACGAGCGGACGACGAGCTACCCATAGCTTATCGTCCGCAAGTCCGGTCAAAGCCTACTTAAAAACCAAATTGTGACAGGGAAAACCTGCCAACATTTGGCTGTGGTGGCTAAAGTCATCATCATCATCATATCAGCCGAAAGACGTCCACTGCTGGACATAGGCCTCCCCCAAGCGTCGCCACAACGACCGGTCCTGTGCGTCACGCTTCCATCGGATTCCCGCGACCCTGACCAGGTCGTCGGTCCACCTTGTTGGAGGCCTTCCAACGCTGCGTCTTCCGGTACGTGGTCGCCACTCCAGAACCTTTCGTCCCCATCGACCATCTGTTCTGCGTGCAATGTGCCCTGCCCATTGCCACTTAAGTTTGGCGACTCTTCGAGCCACGTCGGCAACCTTAATAAGAAGGTGGCTAAAGTAGAGATTGATAAATACTCAATTTTAAATGCCTAATTCAGAAATTGATCATAAAGGTCCGGAAATTCTTTCATACGAACAATTTTATTCCCATCTTTGCAGAGAGAACCGCAAAAACAGATGACGATCATTAATAAACTCACGCACTCAAATAAAAGACAGTCGTACGACAACAATAGGAGGCGTTTCTAATCTCTAATGTCACAGACGGACAAACAAATCACATGGCTATATGGTCACTGCTTCTTACAAAGGAAAACACCCCCATCATTACGTGATGTGGTTTCCTTCCTACAAAACAGTGGGCCATTTTATCGTCTTTGTCGACTCGGTTTAAGTACCTTTTGAATGATTTCTTATTGGTATTCATTTGTAATAAAACATTAGTACATTACATTACACTAATATGTATTTTAAGGGTTTTTTTTCTCGTTGGTAAAATTATCCAATGACATCCCCTGCTCTTCGGCAGAGCGGGAGATAGTGTCAGACTTTACTGACTAAAAACCAACTCCTGTTCATTCTTGGCTTTCGTACCGGGACCAAGCTTCTCTTTCGGATAACCCTGGCCCCAGTAGGCGTATTTAAGGGCTCAAGTTTGTGAGATGGTGTGTTTGTGTGGCCGTGTATATCTGTTACGTCTTCATGCTGGCTCAGTTAAACTGATTTCAGTGACACTTAGTATACGGGCTACGGGTAGATGATCTCTTGATATAGTATATAAGATACATTACTTACTACTTTACTATACCTTCTGCTAAATTTTCAATTCTTCTTTTGAAATTTTGCGCAAAGGTTTGTTAAAGATCAGACACAAAACCAAAAAAAAATCAAATCAAGACAAAATTGAGCATCAAGATTTTTTTAAAATTCATTAAATCCCAAGCGAACGCTGCCAATCGCGCACCAATTGTCTTTCTATTGTGTTTCTAATTATCACGATTGAAGAGTTAGAGTTAATCTTTAAGTCAAGAGTGAATAGGTTTCTTCTAGGTAGGCGCGTTCCATCGTCGACCGCATCGTCGCTTTCCATCAGGTGAGATAGCGGTCAAACGCAAACCTATCAACAATAAAAAAAAAAAACATCCTCTGTAACGGTAGAGATTGTGTGGAAGTTCGTCATTCTTTCTGACAGAAAGTTGTACTAAAGTCACAGTCTTTTTGATAGAAAAGTCAATCGTCAAAATTTGGTCGCTTTCTAAGGAGAAGAACCGACCAGAAACTCCACAGTTACAATTTTTTCTTTTTATTGATAGGTTTTTTTTCGGTGGGCAAAAATCATCTTATGACAACCCCCGCTCTTGGGTGGAGCGGGAGATATTGTCAGACTCTTACTGACAAAAAACTCCACCCCGTTTCTTCTAGCCTTCACACCGGGGCTCGAGTTCCTTTCGGATAACCCTGGCTCCAGTAGGCTTCGACCCAGCTAGGCCCCTCCTTATTATTGATAGGCTTGCGCTTGACCACGATCTTACCTGATGGAAAACGACGACGTGGTCGACGATGGAGCACGAAAAACCACGACACCACGACATACCACGGATTAGGCTGTGCGTATATTTCTTTTTTTTTAACAATTAGATTATTGTCTTTTTTTTTCTGTTTTCAAAAACTTTTTGGACCGTTAAAAGAGACATTATAAAGCATCCTCCACTGTAGGTCGATATAAATGGCTCAGTATGTAATCACACAAAGCAGAGCTACACAAAAACTTGGGAGTTCGACAAACGATGCCGACTCTCCCCTTAATAGGAAGTTAATTGAATTACTTACTTCATAGAGGAGAGCGGGTATCCTTTAGTAGAGCCACTGATAGACGGTACAATAATATTGTGGGTTCAATTACGTATCAATTTATTTTGTCACATCCATGAGATGGACTGGTGGCCACAATGTCTTTGTAATTTTTATTTATTTTGCTATTGATAATTGTATTATGTCTGTGTGTTTTGAGTAGGTGATTTAGCTAGGTTGGGGGAGGCTTATGTCCAATAGTGGACGTCTTTCGGCTAGAATGATTATGGACTTTCAAATTATTTTAGTGTATTTTAAATGACGAAATAATACATAGTACACACACACACACACATAGTATACACAGTGTCATAATCTGTCAATATATCTGTATCTTGTAATGCAAAGTGCAAATGGAGGATAAGAAGTAATAATTTCCCACCTAAAAAATCAGATATCTTCAGTAACGAACCTCGCATTATGCGTGTTGTGAGAAAGAGGTACCGTGTCTTCAGAATACAAAAAGCAGTTAGAGGATCACAGGTGGGTTATTTGAAGACATGTGACATTCACCAATCCGCACTGGGCCCACCTGGTAAAATATGGCCATTCCCTCTCCTAGAGAGAAGGCCTGAGTTTTAGCAGTGGGAACATTAACAGACTAATTATGCTAGGCGGATTTTAGTCAGTAAGCGTTTGACAGTCGCTCTCACTCCACCCAGAGTGGAAGATATTAGCAACCCAGTGCTGGGCACGCTACAATTATGGCGGTAAGTCCCCTCTTTGAGGTGTGGCTGGAAAGACCTCACGGAGTCCTTACCTTCCGTACGACGCAGGTCCTCATACTCCGGATTCGTGCGGAAGTGACGCCCGGGTGTCGCCACTATGCAGAACGCCCGGAGGATGTGATGGAGCACAGGTGTGCCCTGCTTGGGTGGAGCATCGCCTTGCCTTCGTGGAGGCGATCGGCGGCGGAGATCTCTCGCGCCGGGCCTTGGTTCAGGCCATGGAGCGAAGAGTGGCAGGCGGACGCCTCCTTCTGCGAAGCAGTAATGCTAGCAAAGGAGTAGGAATCATCAGGGCATCAGGAAACGGCGCCCCGCCGCCGGGATTCCGATCCTCATTTCCGGCCACCGTAGACGCGGGCCGTTAGTAATAACGGCGAGCTATGAGTAGCTCGCTGTCTGATCGTCCGGCAACTGTCTGGACCGAGCTCAAGACGTCGATGGCGCGCTTTATTTCCGCGCGCCTCAAGGAGTTGTCAGTAACAACATAGGCCCAGCTGGGTCGAAGCCTACTGGGGCCAGGGTAAGTCCGAAAGGTAGCTCGAGCCCCGGTATGAAGGCACGACGGAACGGGGTAGGTTTTTAGTCAGTAAGAGTCTGACACTATCTCCCGCTCCGCCCAAGAGCGGGGGTTGTCATTGGATGATTTTCCCTAACATAAAAAACCTAGAGTGGAAGAAGGTAGATATTTGATAATTTTACACCTAAAAATAAAGAAAGAAAGTAAAGCCATAATCCATAGTTTAGAAACCTAGTAAATCCTCTCACATTCATTCGCATTACGTTAGTTTCAAAAAATCTGTATTTCTACAACAGAAGGTTATATTAGCCACAGATCACCTCATTCATACTTAAACATCCCCAAACCACGGACGAGTGGGTTCATTCAGTGAAGAAAAATAACCAAGAACAAAATTATTTATATGAAATATACCTACAGGGTGTAATGCTCTGAGAGAGGCAGTAACGCCACCTGTCGTGTTAAACATGAGTTACCGACCCGACGAGTGACACCGTATAAAGAGAGATTAAGGAACCCTGTTCACTCCTAAAAGAGTATCAAGAACCTTTTAACATATGGAATACTGAAGGTCTTTGCTATCAGGACGATGGGATTGAATGGTTATCTTTAAGGTGAGGTATCATCCAGTCTAGGATAATAGGAATCAAGTTGTTTCTGAGAAAGACCGGTGCAATACTGGAGTTTTAGATATAGTCATAATAATATCACTGGAACAGACTTTAATGTTATTCAAAGCACAGGTCCAATCGTGTGTGGAGTACTGCAGCCACATAATATGGGCTGGTGCTGCAAAATGCTACTTGGCAGCTTCGGACTCGGAGGAAAGGTGTGCGAAGAGGCTAATTGGTGATCTAGATTTGGTTAAGTCCAATATTCAAAGCCTTAAGCACAGGCGTAGGGAAGCCTACCCTTCTTTGAAACCTCTACGGACTAAGCACTTCGCCTTGTCGTTTATACCGAGTAACTACACGGTGCGCTTTGATGTACCTACATCAAAGGACTGGAACAATTTGTCTGCTGCGGTCTTCCCGTCCGATTATAATTTCTGTGGCTTTTAATAAACTAGTGCGCCTCACCGTCAACGATTGCATCACTGTTTACCATCAGGCGGGGTCTCAGTCAAGCACTAGTTTATATCAGATTAAAAAAAAATATTCCACAACTTTCACACATCGCCATCTGGTCCCAAAATAAGCGGAGTTTGAGCTATTAGTACCAGACAACTGTGTTCAGCTGTACCTACATGCTATATGTTTCTATATACTTACATATTAAGTAATCTATGAAATTCCCAGGACCAAACATGAAGCTTTAAAAAAAAATTATTGTAAATTTGTAGCCAGTTGATAGTAATAATATCTAACAGTACTTACTTAATTTTTTTTCCATAAATTAGATATCGATATCTACTACCTCTTCAGAGTAACGCTAATTAATTTAGTTTTACTCCGAATATGTGTATATTTACCCAAAAATATCTAAATAGTGTATAGAATACCATCATATAGGTACGTAGACTTACCTGCCAAGGGTATACGAGTAGCCTGTGGTAAACTAATAGCACATACATCCCATACACTTCCTTATTGACCTCGACTAGAGAGCATGGGTTCTGCGATAAGCGACGATCTTTCGGGATAATACATGCATATAGTCACTTGACAGGGTGTGATGATCGTATGGACTGTTATCAGTATTTAGGGGATACAGCAGCTGTCTAAACAACTGATATTTTGGACAGAATAACACGCTTTGCAACGGAGTCTCCTGTTCAATAGCGTATTTAGGAAAATCCTGCAGCTAAGCAGTTACTGCGTGTAGCTTCAAAGCTGGTATGATTACAATAATAACACACTTTGGTGTATTTTCTTTCACCTTACAATCATCAATCATTTTGATAATGCACCTGCCCATTCACGAAAATAACCAGCTATGTCCACACACAGGTAGTCATTTCCTCGGAAATAATATGTGGTTATACAAAATATATGTACTTTATTTGATCAGCAGAGTTGTAATCTATTAACACCAATACAGATCAAACAATGTTTTGTAGATCTAATCATATATCTAGTTTAAAATATTTATTATTTATGTAATGGTATCGTTTCCTTGCCAGCACTGGAAAATGTGGCACAATTCTGCTTTCGATCTGAATTATTGCCTGCGTGTGTAGCCCGCGTATCTGCAGGAAGCACCTATGTATACATACGCAAGTACGTACACTAGAAATCATGTCTGATAGAAAAGTTTGAAATTTTGACACAATAATAACAAAAAAAAAAATGGAAAAAAGCTGTAGCATGACCTGGCAAGTTTGTGTTTTTTGAGTTGAAAAATCAATGAAAACTTCTCTTGTTTTGGATGGAGTGTCAGACTGACTAAAATTTCAGTTTTACTTTGCAAGTCAGAGTAACGGTAACTCTATCGAACACTCTCAGCTAGCCATTCCTGCTAGGAAGCAGGAGCCTGGGAAATAGTACCTGATTTACCAGGTTTCTATCGTTAAGGTATTAATAAGTTTTACTAATGAAATGTTTTACTAGGCTAAAGACAGAGAAGAGTGGAAAAATGGAAGCAAGGTCTTTACCCTGCAGCGATTTACAACAGGGTAATAATAATAATACCTAAGTAAAATTTTAACATTGATCGGAGAAAGAAAATATAATAGTTGGGCCTCTAATGGGGCCTTAGACCAGTTTCTGATATGAAGGTCCGACCCCGGTAGGAAGGGCTAAAAAGAAACGGTGTGAGTTTTTTAGTCAGTAAAAGTCTGACACTATCTCCCGCTCCAGCTATGGGCGGAAAAAGACATTGGATGATTTCTCCCCATCAAAAAAAAAAAAAAAAACACCCCTTGATGCATACTTTTACCAACAATTTTATAGTTTCAGTTATTCTCTACAGATACAGTAGGACTCCTTGATTAACCAATTTAGTAGTAAATATAGTGCTCGTCCAAATACGATCCTCTCTGCATACGTAATGGAGAACTGTTGCCAAACACTAAAAGCACATCGCTTACTTACTTACCAACGTCAGCTAAAGACTGCTCTCAGCCGAAGTCTGTGTTCCCTGATAGCTACTCGTACAACCTAGAGGTATTTAAGTCAAAAGTGAATGGGTAACTGTCACCGCACACGGGCCACAAAAAAACGCCGCTTTAAGCTTCTTTTTCAGATAAAGTATTTATTATTTACTACGTCAAAAAAAAAAAAAACTAAATTCTAGTGCTGCAGAATAGTTCAAAACAGTAACCCTGGTTCTGGATGGCAGGGGTCAGCTGAAGAACACAGGTTGGTTTTAGTCAGTAGATGTTTGATACTCCCTCTTGCTCCACTCAGAGCGGGAGGAGTCATTTGCTGATTTTCTACTATAACAAAAGTACTGTAAGCTTCAAAACGTCTTAAAAACTGTTTCTTTTTCTTAGAAACGAATCCCTAGGCGACCCACCACAAATTCTATAAATTCTAAATTAAACTTCTAGGAAAGAATTTACTATAAAAGAGTTTTAAAAATGATTGCTTGTACAAAAGCCACTAGAACAATATCAAGGCCTGTTTTAATAGCAAATAAACTTCTAAACTAATCAATTCTAATTGAAAGTCAAACTTGTCAAAGGCCTTTATATTTTGTCCGTAAGAAGTTCATAATTAATTGTTTGTGACTGGTTTGTACCTTGTATTGTTAATTACAGGTACAATAATTATTGTAAAGGTAATTTTAATACGTTATTAACCTTTTAAATAAAAATACTGCCTTTACTCCCACAACCTTCACACGACGCCATTTAGTCCCAAACTAAGCAGAGCTTGTGGTATAAGTACCTACTAGACAACTTTTCTTTATTATTATTGATAAGCTTGCGTTTGACCACCATCTCACCTGATGGTAAGCGATGATGTGAAGAAGAGAAGTAATCAATACTACTGATACCACTACTACTGGTACTGATAAACATACTTTCTTGCACAATATGAGTTATTGATTATAATTATTGTAACGTTACTTAAGTAGAGCAGTGGTGGCCGAGTGATAACGGCCCCGACATACGAGTTGAAAGTCAATGGTTTAAACCCAGCCAGGCGCATTACTTTGTGTAATTTATTTCATCACCACTGCTCTCAAAACGATGAAGGAAAACATCGTGAGGAAACCGGCATGTCCTAGAACCAAAAATTCGAAGACAAGTGGCATCCGCCAAATCGCACTGGACATTCCCCTCCAAGAGAGGAGGCCGGAGTCCCAACAATGGGAACATTATAAGGCCGACTATGCTATGCTACTTAAGTAGGTTATAAGTTCAAAGTATTATATTTTAAGATAGCGAAACACTGTATCGTTGTTGTTTTGATTTTGATTTTATATAATTTTACCAAACTGTATCTATTATTAACTATTAACATAAGGAAACGTGGTGGATTGTGCGTTTACTAATAGCATACTGTGTATCTAGAATGTATATATAACGTACGATTTTTTGTTTTTCTAATAGAATAAAGTGATGCCCGCTAGAGTCATGGAGAATATTTGTGAAAGAAATTCTTGGTCCATGAATGCAAAGGGCAACTGAAGGACACAGATGTGGTTTTAGCCGGTAAAAGTCTGACGCACCCTTCCACTTTAAGCTTTATAAAGTAATTGGATGATTTCCCACTTTAAATCAATTCCACTTTAAGACTAGTAATAATCATTAATTTAACAATCATATAGACTTTCTTGTTCAAGGGAGTTAGTGAGAGCGTGACGGGTGACAGGACAGAATGGAAGAAAAAAACGTGTTGCGCCGACCCCAAATTAAACGAGACAAGGGCAGGAAGATGATGATGATGATGATAGAATTTCTTGTTTATAGAACAAGTTATACTAAGTTACATCGTTCTTTTTTAGCGAAAAAATAAAGCCTAGTGTATTCCAATATCCAAAATTAGCACTAGCGTTAATCCATTTTTCCGTATGCCATACGTATTCAGTCAACGGGTATTTTTTTCTACAATTCCTTTTATTTGTATTGTATATTTTTTTCATTTTTATTATCTAACAAACGGGTGGAAAAGTGATTAATTTTATTTATATGCTACAATTATGTACTATCTTGATGCTAGGTTAGGAAAACAATACTACCTACGGGTTCATTACTAAAAAGAAAGTGACACTAGCACTAATTATTTTGACTGTTGACACGGTTATGTAATAAATACGTTACCAAAATAACAAGTAATATTTTGCACTTTGCTGCAGTAAACTGTCGTGATAAGGAATGCAACCAAACTAAAAAGTAGGCACAGAGCACTGAACAAAATCGCTAATGCATTCCTCAGTTTGTTTTCTTTTTGCAAACTTAATGGTTTTTTCGCTAGAAAATGTAGCCGGTCTACGCCAGAACTAGATAATAAATAGCTGCGATTAACCGCAGATTGTCTTAGCTAAAATAAAATAGGATTTTCAGTACCTAAGCCTTTATTGAGACGATATGTGTATTTCTACCCGTGAGAACCTGTAATTAGCTGTATGTTTCTTACACCTACTGTTGTTATCCTCTCTTTATAGCTGTTGGTTCTCCTAATAAATCAATAAATCCTTACTAATATTTTTAATATTATAAAAGCGAAAGTGAGTTTGTTTGTTTGTTACGTCTTCCCGTCTAAATGGCAAAACCGATTTTGATGAAACTTGGTACATGGACAGACCATGTCCTGGAATAGGACATAGGATACTTTTTATCCGGGAAGTATGTTCCCTTGGGATCATTTTCTGCTATCACGCGGGCGAAGCCGCCGGGAGCAGCTAGTATATAATAAAAGTGTAGTGTGCACGGACGGTGGGTAAAAAGTAGCTCGCAGTCCGATAAGGACCCGGCTTGATGATACATTCTGGCTAGTATATGTACCAAAGGTAACTAAAGAACTCTCGGGTTTTATTAGTAAAGGTCTGACATATATTCACTCTATCTAGAAGGGGAGAACTTATTTGATGATTTCCCACCTCAAGAGAAAAAATGCGTAACATATTAAAATTGTTCGTTTTGGCTATGTTCATGATGTTGAACAATGAAAAAAAAAATCTTATCTAGAAATAAAAATATGAGTGACTAATGTGTAACAATTTATGTCAGTACAGCATTTTTTTTTTTTAATTTTCCAAATATTTTCACATTAGGTTTTTTTTAGGTGGAAAATTATCCAAAGAATTCTCAAGCTCTTGGACGAAATAGGCCCTTTTATTCTGTCACATATAGGATTTGGAAAATGATTGCTTCATTTTTCTACCAATATTTTCATGTGATACAATTTTACTTTATTAACCCTTCAGATACCGTCAATTAGAGACACAATAGTAAGACAATAGATGCGCGGCCACCGGTGGTCGCTTGGGGATTCATGAATTAATAAAATTAGAAACATTTTTAACCCGAAGGAACCCTTAAAACTTTTTTTAGTACTTTGATAATTCTACTGTATAAAGGAGTAACCGCACAATCACGTTTTTATATCCTAAACTATACGGGAACTCACCTAATTTCATACTTTGAGTGCAGCGGAAGAAAATTCACAGAGTCATTACGGAAGGGGTCAAACTCTAAATTCTACCGACAGATCTGACATTAAACAAGAGTATGTTTGACATGTTTCTATTTATCTAGAGACGAAACACAATAAAAAACGCTCCTAACTACGTCAACATTAAAGTCGGTTTTGGTACAAAAGATACGCAGATGAGCAAAAAAAAGGTTGAATATGAAAAATGTGCTCTATGTTGTGGAATTTAGATATGGTTTTGGATGTCAGGGTTGATGATCTAAACAGGTACTTACACAAAGGGTTTCAATACAGTGTAGCGTTTCTTCCGTGGGCAATAGAGTACAATTTGCTGCGTAAAGGTATGGGAGATTACCTAGACAGGCGGACGACGATAAGCGCCGAGTCGTTATAGAGGTTGTCGGAGACCCTCAAAATATAAACATGGTCCAGATGTCGCAGATAAGCGAAGAGAGCTTTTTGGCCTAATGGCAGATTACTTGAGTCGAATATGTTACCCGCCCCCTCATGTCATGACTTATTGAATGGAAAATTCCTCAAGATCAGATAAGGGCGGCCGGTGTTTGATACTCTAAATATTTTCATCGATATTACTTCTTTAGTGTCTGACTGAAGATTTGGATTCGGTTTCGGCAAAAAAAAAACTGGTTTCGGCGAAAGCGATCGAATATTTCGAATGGCTCGGCCGTAATTAGTTTTCTTTGTTTCATCATCATCATATCAGGCCTCCACCAATTTCTTTGTTTACCGGTGTAATAATAAAGTTATTAGGTTCGATCCTAAAATTGTTCAGTAGTTAGTTAGGAGATTAGATTTACGTTATACGTGTAACTTAAGCGTAATTGGCTACATGTCACTGCGCTTTGTCTAATACCTACGTTATGCCTTTAATATTCTAAAACTTTATTCAGAAATAATTTAGTTTTGTTTTTTCTAGAACTACGTAATTTACAGGTTTAGCCGAATCTAGAACAGGAGCCGAATATTTGTTTACAGTTTCGGCTCCTGCTAGAAACCATGTTTTAATTGGACATTGCTTTATTCTTCAAATAAATCATTTGAATATTCATCAAAAATTAATCGTAGGATATTTACAGTCTAGAGTCATTAGTTATTTGCCTCATAAAGGATTAATTTAATAATTTTAATTAATTAGTTCGAGTAGATTTTCGTTTTGATTCTTTAGGTACCTAATTTAAGTATGTATTTATAATAATGGTTTATAATTGGATGATACAGATACCTAACTGAAATCTGGTTTGCAATTAATAGGTACTATTACTTATTATTTATTTACATTACTAATTAAATGTAGACTTAAATTTTATACCCACTTTTCTTTTATTATATACCTGTTTTAAAGGTCTAATGAATTCTCTAGGGTGAAACGAAAAAGGCATGTCAGACTTTAACTGAATAAAACCACACCTATGTTCCTTCAGTTGCGTATGCACTTATGATTCTTCAAGTTAAGAGGGGAGAGACAGAAAAATATTCTAAACGATTCAATTGTGGTACGGTACCAGAAAAAAAATTCCTCGTTAAAAATACAATGTAACCATAAACACCATTTTTATTTTATCTCAACGGTGCTTGTAACACCATTCATTGTTATGCACACACCCTGTATTCATGACGTCACAGCGCAGACGTTCGCTTGTCTAAAACAATGTTACATTTTTTTTTGTTTTTTTAGATTCATTATGATATTCATGAAGCGCCATGTTGGTTTTATAAATCGATTGTCTTACTTTTAATTACTTTACATAGATGCCTATATATAGATACAAGGCGTAATATCTATAACCTTGATAATAGTTTTAAAATTGACTACTGATTTTATAAGTTGACACGTTAAAAAAAGTGAGCGATTGCGGGTCGGACTCGTGCAGGAAGAGTTCCGTTCTGTAAAAAAAAACACGTTAGTTGTATGGAAGATACACTTAAATATTTATTTTAGTCTGTTTATAGTATTTGTTGTCATAGCAGCAACAGAAATACATCATCTGTAAAAGTTTCAACTGTCTAGCTAACACAGTACATGAGATACAGCCTGGTGACAGACAGATGGACAGCGAAGTAATAGCAATAGGGTCCCATTTACCATCTAGGTTTGGAACCCTAATAATATTGAGACGGAATCGTGGGTACAGATATGACTGGAATGAAAAAAGAAGCTGATCAATAAAATATTCTTTTCAATACACTTGCTCATAAAGTGACTTTTATTGCACTGACTTAGGTATATAATAGCACTTGTTACCAAACTGTGACATTTTGATTACCATTACACACTAGTGCTATAATGTAGTTAAAACCTTTTTGTTCAACCTCTCCTCCGCCATAATTTTATAACATTTATCGTATCAGGATGGTCGTGCGTCTTAAAATACACGTGAGTAATTAATGATTACTGTTCTCGGCTCTCTTAAGACCCTCGCCACGGCTCGGGTTTAAATACCGCCTTGACTGTAATCACTAACATTACACACTTACATCATACGTAGTCTAAAACAAGCATAATCCTAATATTTAGTTGAGTGTGTATAGAAAAACATTATACAAAAAAATCAGCAAAATTCTTACTCAACTTGTAGAATTTCGCTTTGAAAAGTGCTAAAGCCGCGAAGGACGACATTCGAACAATGTTATTTTCAAAAAGTAAATTATTATTTTGTCTTCAGTTTCTGATTTTGTAAATTAATGCGTATACCTACAACATTAGTATTAGTATCGAAACCCGAAACACGTATATAGTGTTTTAATGTAAAGAAACTATGTACATAATTTCATAACTGTATCATGAATAATCACAAAGTTGTAAGCTTGTTATGTCAGCAAAAATACATAGTCACCGGGCCATACAGGCGACTGAGGGGTTGTTTTGCCCAGCTGTTTGCTGGGGCTTAGTGCCCGCCGCTATGACCTGCCGTGACCTGTGTTGTACTTAGTGTCAGTGGTGTCCAACTTGTGACCCTTAAAAATATTTTTGGAAAAAATATATATCGGCGCAATTACTTATTAGTTGTCTAATTAATAATTAAGAATGCCTAAAATTATGTAATCATTATTATTTTTAACATTTAGTTTATCGGCGCAATTACTTATTAGTTGTCTAATTAATAATTAAGAATGCCTAAAATTATGTAATCATTATTATTTTTAACATTTAGTTGATTTTGTGAAATAAAATAAGAAATTACTTTGTAAACTAAACAACACGTGCGTCGCCACGTGCGCACAGTGCATTGAGTCACGTGTTGACTAGTATAAATAGAGGCGAAGGAACGAGTTGTGATTCATTATTGTTCGAGCAGTCGTACTGTGCGGACCTCCTAGTATTCGCAAATAAATCAGTTAAACACTATCTTGAGTTTCACTGCTACTATGGACAAGCAACCCCAAATGAATGGCCCGTTTGAGGAGGAAAGTGACGTCAGCGCTGCTGACGTCACCATTTTTAAAAACACTGCTGCTCGGGATTCTTCGATATCAGAAGTGGGATCCGAAGGGATCCATGGTACTTTTTCACCAACACCTGCTGCACCACAACTCCAACTACCAGGACCAGTGCAGCCATCACTGCCACCAATGGATACACCTATGCCCAGTACATCGATGGGTGGGGTACCACCTGAGTTCTTCACGCACATGATGAAAATGATGCAGCAAATGTCGGAGCGTTTATGTAAGCCCCTCGAGCCAAAAGTGAAGATCAATGATATTTATCTACCATCATTTGACCCGGACTTGAACGTTGGGATCCGAGAATGGTGTCAACATATAAGCAAAGCAATTGAGACATACAACCTTAGCGACTTTGACGTACGTATGAAGGTTGGAGGTCTTTTGAAAGGAAGAGCAAAAATGTGGGTGGATGACTGGATGGTTACCACATCTTCGTGGGACGAACTCCGTAATAACCTCATTACTACGTTTGAACCCGAGAACAGATACTCAAGGGATGTTATACGATTCAGAGAACATACTTACGACCCGTCGAAGGATATCGCTGAATTTCTATCACGAGCATGGGTTTTGTGGAGGAGAGTTACCAAAGATAAGCTTGGCAATGAAGATGCAGTGGAAGCAGTAATTGGATGTGTAAATGATGAACGTTTACGCATTGAACTACTTAATGCGAGGGCTACTACAGTACCAGAATTAATTTCGGTCGCATCTTCGATCCGAAGAAAACGTTCTCATCCAGGAGCAAGTTCCGTAGTACCAAACAAACGTTCAAGATTTTCAGAAGCTACTACACCATCATTGTTTTGCCGTATATGCAGAAGGAACAATCATACATCTAATGATTGCCGCTACAAACCTCAAACTACGGATACTAAACCTGAAGAATCAAAACGTATGGAGCACAAAGCAGCAAATCCACCTACCTGTACATTTTGCAAGAAACTGGGCCATACATACGAGACCTGTTTTCGAAGGGAACGTACAATCACCACAAATATAAATAACATTGGAGGACATAAACTTGCACCCATCAACGTGACAATTGGAAACAAAACCGTTAGAGCCGTTTTTGACAGTGGTGCCGAATGTTCAGTCATGCGCGAAACAGTAGCTAACGCCTTACCAGGACAAAGGAATCAAGCCGTGAACTGCTTAAGAGGAATTGGGAGATTTCCGATTATGTCATTAACAACATTATCCACAATTTGCACTATCGATAACATCGCAGTTGAGTTGCAGTTTTATATACTTCCAGATTACGAAATGTCTACAGACATACTGGTTGGAATGAACCTGATTAATGGCACAAATCTATGTATGACAATAACGACAACTGGAACGAAACTTATTCGTCAACCATCCATCTACCAGATCAGTAAGAACAATCCAGTTTTTGAACAACTAGAGTGTGACCTCACGGATGACAATGAAATATCCCAATTACGCTCATTGCTGAACAAATATGAACACTTGTTTATTCGCGGATACCCAACTACACGAGTAAATACTGGTGAATTGGAAATCCGACTGAAGGACCCAAATAAATATGTGGAAAGGAGGCCTTATCGACTTAGCCCTGTGGAAAGGGAGAAAGTTCGCAAGATCATCCAAGAACTCTTGAAGCATAACATCATACGTGAGAGTAAATCACCATTTTCGAGTCCCATCATTTTGGTGAAGAAAAAGAACGGAGATGATCGCCTATGTGTTGATTTTCGTGAATTAAACACGAATACTTTACGAGATCACTATCCACTGCCTCTAATATCTGACCAGATTGACCAATTGGCGAAAGGAAAATACTACACCAGTTTTGATATGGCAGCTGGATTCCATCAAATTCCTATATCGGAATCATCAATTGAGAAGACTGCATTCGTCACGCCAGACGGACTCTATGAATATCTCACTATGCCGTTTGGACTGAGTAACGCCTGTTCAGTCTATCAAAGGTGTATCAACAAGGCTTTATCCTCGCTTTTGGATGACACTGCTCAAGTCTATGTGGACGACATACTCTGCAAATGTGCGGATTTTTCAGAAGGATTATCGAAGATTGAACGAATACTCCTAGCACTACAAAAAGCTGGATTTTCAATCAATATGGATAAATGTAGTTTCTTCAAACAGTCAATTGAGTATCTAGGCAACATTATTTCAAACGGACAAGTTCGACCAAGCCCGAAGAAAGTGGAAGCCTTAGTGAAAGCTCCTGTGCCAAAAACGCCCAAACAAGTACGACAATTTAATGGCTTAGCAGGATACTTCAGACGATTTATCCCGGATTTTTCACGCATTATGGTGCCATTATATGAACTCACTAAACAAGGTGCTAAATGGGATTGGAATGAGCGCCATGAAAAAGCACGAAATGACATCATCCAAATCTTGATATCAGCTCCAGTGCTCACTATATTCCAAGAAGACGCACCTATACTATTATGCACTGATGCAAGCAGCCTGGGGTTTGGATCAGTTCTGGTACAAATTATTGATGGACGACAACATGCAGTGGCTTTTATGAGTATGAGGACTACCGACGCAGAAAGCCGATATCACTCCTATGAGTTAGAGACTTTGGCAGTCGTACGGGCTATCAAACACTTCCGTCAGTACCTGTATGGACGCAAATTTAAGGTTATAACCGACTGCAACGCTCTTAAGGCATCCAAACACAAAAAGGATTTACTTCCAAGAATTCACCGCTGGTGGGCATTCCTACAGAATTTCGATTTCGAGATTGAATATCGCAAAGGAGAACGATTGCAACATGCGGACTTTTTTTTAGCAGGAATCCGACTGATTTAGTAGTCAATGTCATGACAAAGGATTTGGAGTGGCTAAAGGTAGAACAAAGAAGGGATGAAGCATTACGACCAATAATGGATTCAATCAGAGATAACAACTCGGTAGATGGATACCTTTTGGAAGATGATTTGCTTAAAAGAATAGTGCAGGACCCAGTTTTTGGACAACAAACCTGTTCGGTTGTACCGAAAGCATTTCAATGGAGTATCATAAATTCCTACCATACAGCCCTCAAACACACTGGCTGGGAGAAGACTTTACGGAAAATCAGAGAATCCTATTGGTTTGACAAAATGAGCACCATTGTCCGCAATTTCGTAGACAACTGTGTCATATGTAAGACATCAAAAGGAAATTCAGGAGCCTCGCAAGTCCAAATGCACCCTATTCAGAAACCATCAACAGCTTTCCAAGTGGTACACATGGATATAACCGGCAAACTAGGCACTCCGAACGATCAGCAGTATGTCATAGTAACAATAGACGCCTTCACAAAATATGTCTTGTTTTACCACGCCACTGATAAGAGTCAGCATAGTACGCTAGGTGCTTTGAAACGCCATGTACACTTGTTTGGCCCACCGGTACAAATAATAGTTGATGGCGGAAGAGAATTCTTAGGCGATTTTAAAATCTACTGTGACCGGTTTGGGATAAACATCCATGCTATCGCGCCAGGAGTTAGCCGAGCCAACGGTCAAGTTGAACGAATGATGGCAACACTCAAAAACGCTCTAGTCATGATCAAGAATTATGAAACGGAACAGTGGCATACAGTACTTGATGAGTTACAATTGGCTATGAATTGTACTGCACATCGGGTCACAGGAATTGCACCACTTACGCTTTTAACACAAAGGAAACATTGTGTACCACCAGAATTATTGAGTTTGGTGGATATTGACGAACAAACTGTGGACATAGAAGCTCTCACCAATTTAGCTCAACAGAAGATGACCCAAACTGCAGAACAAGACAGACAACGCTTTAATTTACGAAAAGCAAAAATACATCCATTCCAAAGAGGAGAATATGTGCTCATAAAGAACAATCCTCGCAACCAAACTTCCTTGGATCTCAAATATAGTGAGCCATACGAGATTTCCAGGGTGCTAGAGAATGACCGGTACCTCGTTAAACGTGTTGTTGGAAGAGGACGACCTCGAAAGGTTGCTCACGACCAACTTCGTCGCGCACCACAACCTGGTAATCCGGTGACCGTATCGGCGGAAATCGAACAACCTCCACCACCTGAGATAGCCGGAGAACCTTTGCCAAGTACATCAGGCGCTGAACCAGGTCAACAACAAGCGCAAGATCAAAACGAGAAAGATCAACCAGATGACTAAAAACCATGTGAGTATCTACAACTATTACTATTGAAGGCTGGGCTAACAATACAACAACAATTACAATACGTTTAACCCTTCCTAGTTTAGAGCCCCTGTGCATAGCACAGCAACGACCTTTCCCTACTTTCCTTAGAGCCTCTGTGTACCACGGCGAACAAGACCGCCCAGAGCACAGCATCATACCTTCCACTACGAGTCTCCGAGAATTATAAAATCTTCGAGAATCTTCGAGAATAATAAAGTCTTCGAGAATCTTCGAGAATCATAAAATCTTCGAGAATCATAAAATCGTCGAGAATCATAAAATCTTCGAGAACCATAAAACCTTCAAAAAAAAAAAAAAAAAATTATCATGAATTGGCAAAAAGATAGATAAGCAACATAGTTGCATACGGGTACCAAACTCAGAATATATTTCAATTGCTTCAGGTAAACTACAAATGTCACCGACGAATTCTTCAAAAATTTATCTACGACCTAACGTGCCCTGAGCAGGAAGAAACCTTGGGAAGTGGCATGGTGCAGAGCGCGCACCACCCATCAGAATGGCCGTATCGGCGCAATTACTTATTAGTTGTCTAATTAATAATTAAGAATGCCTAAAATTATGTAATCATTATTATTTTTAACATTTAGTTTATCGGCGCAATTACTTATTAGTTGTCTAATTAATAATTAAGAATGCCTAAAATTATGTAATCATTATTATTTTTAACATTTAGTTGATTTTGTGAAATAAAATAAGAAATTACTTTGTAAACTAAACAACACGTGCGTCGCCACGTGCGCACAGTGCATTGAGTCACGTGTTGACTAGTATAAATAGAGGCGAAGGAACGAGTTGTGATTCATTATTGTTCGAGCAGTCGTACTGTGCGGACCTCCTAGTATTCGCAAATAAATCAGTTAAACACTATCTTGAGTTTCACTGCTACTATGGACAAGCAACCCCAAATGAATGGCCCGTTTGAGGAGGAAAGTGACGTCAGCGCTGCTGACGTCACCATTTTTAAAAACACTGCTGCTCGGGATTCTTCGATATATAAAATGGAGTAAAAACTATTGGAATCCATTCAGTTTCTGATTCTGAACAAAGTATATCCAGGTTTCGCATTAACTGAAAATAATGTTGTATATAAATTTATTTGTTATTTAATAGGGATCTATAACAGTTGGTTTTTTTCTACGAAATTCAATATAATTATCATAGTATACCATAACTGTCCGTATATAGATTAGTAAAAATAATGGCCATTATTTGAATCAGCAGAATCTAAATCAGAAAAAAGTGTCATAAGATCAGACACCTTACAAACCTTATTTCTGCTAGCGTCTTCACCCGTATGATATTTATACTTCATGATATGTGTACTGAGTGCGAGTTGATTTTATGTTAACGCAATCGAAACGTGTATCGCTTTCGGCTTTCTGATTGGTTTAGAGCTTGAAGCGGGCCAATCAGAGGGCCTCGTTAGGCGTTAACGTGATAACTATAAAAACAATTTGTAGCCTATACTGCAGTGTTCCGCAAAGTGTGCGCTGCAACACACTGGTGAACTGTGGTGAATACTTGGTGTGTCTCAAAAAAGTACTGTTATCTCATAAAGTTAAATACGGAAAAAGATGTATCTACCAACTAGGTTCGAATTTTATTTTCCGAGTGAATTCCTGTTTTTAAATTCACCGAATAACGAACATGAGTGGCTGTTGGAAATGAAAACGGAGTACAAATTCAAATAACAATTTTCAGAAATTCAGTTTTGTTATATAAAAAATGATTTTTATTTATGTACCTCCAAAATTTTCCGATTTCCTAGATATACTTTGAACGCAACATTTATGCGGAACTTTGGCCTATAGCAATCAGGAACAGTGCAGCTATATTTTATTAACAGAATTCTCAGAATCAGTTCTGCAGTTTCAGAGATGTAACGATTCTACCGAAATGTAAAGTATCCTATGACCCATTCCAGGACATGCCAAGTCTAATCCAAATCTTTTTTGTTGTTAAAACGAGAAAATATAACTGGCTGGCAGATAGACTTACTTTCACATTTATAATACGGTTGAAAGTGAAGTGATTTTATAGAAATCAAAATCGGAACCGGAGTTTCAAATTGGTGTATTGGGATCGGAAAAAAAATGGGATGCAGAAGTGAAAGCAGAAGCGTCAAATAACATTGAAGCACCACTAAAACTATTACGGATAAATACCTATAAATAAAGGACGAATTCATAACATTCCAAATACGAAAAAAAAAACAACAATGTACTCTATCGATAAAAGACACGGGAAAGGAAGTTCCCTGCGCGACAAGTTTACACCTCCGACTTAGGTTCCGATAAAAAATCGGAACCGATTTCGGATATTGTACTCGTATTTATAGTTATATTGCACCTGCCAAAATTTGTCTCTGCATCACCCAAGGCTTGAAAATGCATTAAGTCCGCTACTGTACTTTTGTGTGTATAAATAATTAAATAAATAAATCTGAGATACAAACTCAATCGGAAGTTCCGAAATTTCAGAATGGGCATCGAACCTCTGGAACATCTCTAATTTATAATATTAGCATGAGTGTAAGTAAAGATAACAAAACGCCAGCGTCATAATATCAGTCAGTAAACATCCGGTGCAGGACATTATCCTGCGAGCGTCAACGCTTGGAACAATGTACGGTCACCGAGGATATGGCTGTAATCAACTTGATTGGCGGATGAATTAGGTATCTCACTGTACATATTGTGACTCGTTTGGTACTGGAAGTAAATACAGGGAAAATATAAATTAGCAAACGAAACTTCACCAAAATGATGATGATTGATATTGAAACGCAATAAAATAAATTAGGCTGATTTTTGAATTTATGTTTTAACCCTTCAGATACCGTCAATTAGAGACACAATAGTAAGACAATAGATGCGCGGCCACCGGTGGTCGCTTGGGGATTCATGAATTAAGCACCTACATTCGGTCGTTGCCCCGTAATTAGGTGTTAGTGAAAAGCAATTATATATTTTCTATATATTTATAAATTCTAATTATGTAAAAAGAGAAACTGACTGATTGACATATCAACGTTTGAGGTTTTTGAAAATACTTCAAGAATGAAAAGGTAGAATATTGTTTGTATGCAAAAACCCATTTGGGGTGCTAATAGTACTTGAAACTAGCACAAAATAATAGTCACCCATTTTTTTTTTATTTTATTGAAATTTATTTTTATTTTTTTTTAATTAAAAAAAATGAAATTAAAAACACTTAAGGTGGTGCATCATGACTCACATTTTCACTGTTTTTCATACAACCGCTCATAACTGATTATGACGTTATTACACACTTTTCATTAGATATTTTGGAAACACAGTATCTTGTGGATATTATCTAGGTTTCTAAAGAAACCAATTTCGAAATTTGTGTAAAACTAATCCAGTAAAAACCTCTGAAAATGTCCTATTTTGTATGAACTTTGAACCTTCATAATTTGCCTAAAAATTTAAAAAGTCAAAAAAATAATACTCTAGAGACCTTGCAAATTTTATTAAGATTCTAAATGATGACAACTTTTTTCAAAAATATTTAAGGGTTTAAAAAAAACAGCTATTTCCTGGAGCAAGTTTTGTGAAATTTTCGAGTAAATCTCGGAATTACCGAATACTAACAGAGTTTCCAGGCGTTATCTCTCTTTTTTTGCGTTGCCTTTTCGTCAAACATCGCGTTGGATTGCATTAAATGAAGTAACAAGCTTTTAAACCATTTTCGATGTTTACGATAAGCGAGTGGAGAAGGACCTTCTTAACTAATTAAAACTACATAAACACAATTACTCTTACCTATAATATGGCGTCAAAAAATTCCTCCGCATCGCTGTCGACTGGAAGTATGCCTAAAAGACGGGTGGTATTGCCACGTTACACTGACCGAGGTAAAAACCAGCCCTTGGGTCACTCAAAGTGTCAACTAGTCGTTTGAATAATTCTTTAAAAAACGCATAAGCACTCGGACCTCACAGCCCAAGACTCTCAACCCCAAACGGCTCAAAATACCTAAATTAATTATAAACTCACCTAATAGTTAATAATAAACGGTGTCTTTATTTGTTTCTCACAGTGATATTTAAATAAACAGATTTGCTATGAGCGCGCACTCGTGAAGACTAGGAAGGATCCTTATTGGGATCCTTGCCTTTAGGCGTCACGCATCGGATCTAGTCATACGTTGCGCGCTGCTACGAAATAAAATAAAAAAATGCCTTCATGTGTCTTTAGAAAGTTATTGGCAATAAAACACAGGGGATCTAATATCACAAGAGCTGCCGCTGCTGCGCCAAACACATTTTTCAGTTGATTTGTTAGTGTCTGTTTATTAAAATGTCATTGGTTTTTCAAAACTACCATCCATATGACAATTTAGGGAGTTTAAAGATTGTATAGAAGATCCTTATTTTTTGGATGATAAACTTGAAACTTGGCACAAATTCTAACTAAGATTTATAATAAAGATTGTAATCATTCGTTTTTCAAAACGTCTTCTTAAAATACGGTTTAATAGTAGTTGAAAGTTTATGAAAATACTCGCGAACGAACTCTGCGAGCATAGCGCTGGTAAAGCATTAATTCGAAAGCTACAAATTGGTATAGATATTATGTATATGCCAATCAACTGTAATTAAATATCTGTTATAGAGAATATCGACGTGATGTGTCAATCTGTTAAATTATTAATTTTCGTGTCTGTACGTATACTGATCAAAGATATGTATAAACCAAAGTATAAAATTACTAGCTTCTGCCCGCGACTTCGTCCGCGGAAAATTTCTTGTTTTAAAATAAGATTACACTCGATTAGACGATGCGCACGTTCAGCGCTAGATTCCTGAGCACGGGCCTGTGATGTTATGGCATTTTGCCTAGCGAGCCGCCGCGAGCGTTTAGCGCCAGTCTCCCTATCCCTTGTCTCAGAGACATGCTGCCTTAACTCAGATAGACGGTGCGCATGTTCAGCGCTAGTTCCTCGAGCACGGGCCCGCGATGTCCTCACATTTTGGCTAGCGAGGCGCTGTGAGCGCTCGGAGCTAGATTCTCTAGCGCGTGCTTGCGAAATATATTCTCTATTTCTCGAGAGGCGCTGCTCATTTTCAGGGGCAGATTCTTCCGTACGGCGTACTCGAGCGGCTCTTGTCTGTGATGTCTGCCGGGACAGTTGAGATTTCCTTTTAGACATGCTCTCAACAAACTACGCACAGACTTGAAAACAATTATGAACAAAAGGAGCGCGACTCGAACACCATCCGCCTTTACAAAACAAAACAATCGTAATATCGAATAACTCGTATCGATTATTACGATAGAACGAAGTACGAAACTACGAACATACAAAAACGTACAACGAAATTACGATATTTTCGATTATGAGGTATCTGTCAACAACAACAACCATACGAACGAAACAACCGAAACCAATAAGCAACTGACAGAAGAACTCCAACTAACGACAACGTGGGCATAATAATTCGAGAGGAGGGTCATCAATCCACAGAAAGTCTTAACACCGCGATTCAGAAAAATTACGTAATTGCAGAACGCCATCTATGGGCAAATAGGTGAAACGTTGGGCACGCCACAATTATGGCGGTAAGTCCCCTCTTTGAGGCGTGGCTGGAAAAGCCTCACGGCGTCCTTACCTTCCGCATGACACAGGTCCTCACCGAACATGGCAAGTTCGGGAGGTTCCTGCACCGAATTAAAGCGGAAGAGACGCCCGAGTGTCGCCACTGTGCGGAACGCCCGGAGGACACGGTGGAGCACACAGTCGAGGTGTGCCCTGCCTGGGCAGAGCATCGCCGTGCCCTCGAGGGGGCGATCGGCGGCGGACACCTCTCGCGGCGGGCTCTGGTTGAGGCCATGATCCTTAGCGAGGAGGAATGGCAGGCGGTCGCCTCTTTCTGCGAAGCAGTAATGCTAGCAAAGGCGGAGGCAGACCGCATCAGGCAACGGCGCCCCCGCCGCCGCCGCCGGGATTCCGATCCCGATTTCCGGCCACCGTAGACGCGGGCTCGCGGACGGCGAGCCATGGGTAGCTTGCTGTCCGATCGTCCGGTAATGGACCGAGCCCAAGACGTCGACGGCGCGCACTGTTCCCGCGCGCCTCAAGAAGTTGTCAGCAACAGCAGAGGCCCAGCTGGGTCGAAGCCTACCGGGTCCAGGGTTATCCGAAAGGGAACTCGTGCCCTGGTTTGAAGGCTAGAAGGAACGGGGTGGGTTTTTAGTCAGTAAGAGTCTGACACTATCTCTCGCTCCACCCAAGGGCGGGGGTTGTCATAAGATGATTTTTGCCCACCATAAAAAAAAATAGGTAAAACATCTGCACAATGAAAGTTACGCTAGGGGCATTTTGCGTTTTAGTCATTTTATATTATCTTCGAAACTGTATGACCAATTGCTATGCTGTAAATGGCAAATCTTATCTGTATAATGTTCTTGTGATACTGAAATAATTTATTGTCATAAGAATTAATATTTTGTTGCTCAAATAATCAACCAAACGTAAGTATGCCGAAAAAAAATATTTTTAATGCAATAAAAGAAGTATAAAAGATGAAATATAAAAGATAGAGATATGGTACCGCGGACTTTTTTGTAGAAATAATTAAGACGAACCAGGTAGCCATACATTGTTTTTAATTTTAAGCAACTGTTTAGGCAGCGCACGCAAATAATTCTATTTTATGAGGTATTTTTTTCCGACTTGCTAGACAGAAGTTGTGATAGCTCGGTTAATATACATGCTATAGAAACAATTTATAGCCTATAGCACTCAGGAATAATGTAGCTTTCTGCCAGTAAAAAAAAATTTAGAATTGGATTATTAGTTCCAGAGATTACCCCCTACATACAAACTTACAAACTTACAAACTTACAAACTTACAAACTTACAAACTTACAAATTTTACCTCTTTATAATATTAGTATAGATGTATAGGTATGAGTATGAGTGTATGACTGAAGGACACAGCCTGTGTGGTTTTATTCAGTAAATGTCTGACCAACCTAACTTCCTGCTCCAACCTAGAGTGGTAAGAGTAGTCATTAGACGATTCATAACTACAAACAAAAATCTGTCTACACGTATAGTCACTGGGAAAAATCAATAATAATAATAATATTCCACAACCATTCACACAACGCCCTCTAGTCCCAAGCTAAGCAGAGCTTGTGTTATGGGTACTAGACAACTGATAAACATACATAAATATTTCTAAATACATACATATTATAGATAAATTACACCCAGACTCACATTATGCTCATCACACATACATTTGTCCTGGGTGGGAATCGAACCCACGACCTCCGGCATAGCAGTCAGGGTCACTAACCACTAGACCAACAGGCCAGTCAAAGGCAAGTCAATGTTTCTAGTTATTTTTTTCTCGTTATTTGGAACCGACTTTCAACATTAATTCATGAATCCCCAAGCGACCACCGGTGGCCGCGCATCTATTGTCTTACTATTGTGTCTCTAATTGACGGTATCTGAAGGGTTAAAATTATCTTGAACTGATTAATGTTTTTTTTTTTTTTATCTAAACTAATATAATAAAGAGGTAAAGTGTGTTTTTTGTTTGTTTGTAGGAGGAATCTCTGGAAGTATTGGTCCGATTGCTAAAATTTTTTCACCGATAGAAAGCTGCTTTATTCCTGAGTGACATAGGCTATATTTTATATACGCAGGTGAAGCTGTGGGCAAAAGCCAAGCCTGCTTGTGAAATTTAAAGTTTCCGGAATATCGCTAGTGTCTCAACATCAAATGTCAGTATTTGATGATGGTGATGGATCTGTAGTCAGGTAAGCCTGGTACAAACGAAAATAAAACAACCAATTCGTTTAAGCGCTTTCAATTAAGCATTTGGGAAGATAAATAAAAACATAAATCTTTCTGACGAATTGAGAACCTCCTCCTTATTTGAAGTCGGTTAAAAAGGCGTGAGTGTTTGTAATTACATGAATGAACTTTTTTGTAACGATATCTGAAAAGCTTGAGCTAATTTGACTTCGAGTTGTTTCCTGGAAATCTACTTCATTGAAAATTTTAACTTTTCTGCGCGTAACGGAGAGTTGAAAAGCGATATTTATTTTAATTTGCTATCATAGCACTGAAGTTTTATTAGGTTTTATAATTATCTGTATGAATAAACCCTGTAGCCTTCGGGAAGCTGCGGCTTTCTCATCCCACATTCCTCAGTGTCTCCAGAAGAAAGTTTATGACGTGAATGACGTATAGTGCCTATTATAGATATCAGCACGGATAGTGGAGATCGCTTTACGCATTCCATACATTGGCGAGCTAATCGTCGTCGTTGCTAGATACATGCAGCAAGCGCAGGGAACGAATCTCGAGTGACGTCTATGACACGATGGCGCGGCGAGCCAATCACTGATGCTCCCCACCAAAGAGACCATTCGACCAAATATTCATTTGACTTCTGCGCACACACTCTCTCACTCCACCCAGAGCGTGAGGAATACTTTGATGAATTCCCACCTCAAAAAAAATATTGGGGCGCGAACATAATCTAAATTCACAAAAAAAGGCTCGCATTTATTATATTAGTTGGGAGATAGGACATTTCAACCAAAGGTCTAGATCGTAGATCTGGTTTTTCTTGGTCTGAAACAGATTATTTTCCCTCTAATCAAGGATTCTTGTTTTTCAGTAACCAACTGTATTACGGTTCTTATATCCGATTTTTTCATTATGGAAAGTCTACTGACTGAAGAAAATAAGGATCTATCGGGTTTTTATTAGTAACAAGTAAAAACCTTTTCATGAAAAATAATTTTCACAATCTATTTTTAAACAACAATGCTTATCCATATACACCCCAAATATAAAAGAATAATACACGGGATCACTCTTGTACAACCCAATAATTTTTTTTTGTTACGTATTTGGTGTTCCATGCGTTCCCCAAAAAGATGTCAGCTAACCGTAGGGGCTCAGCAGGGCTGATGCCCACTAGGACCGCAGGATTACCTAAAATGGAAACCTGTAGTCTCAGAGCAGTGGTGGTCAAGTGGTAACGGCCCCGACTTACGAGTTGTAGCTCGCGGGATCGAACCCAGCCAGGCGCATTACTTTGTGTAATTTATTACATCACCACTGCTCTCAAAACGGTGAAGAAAAACATCGTGAGGAAACCGGCATGTCCTAGAGTAAAAAAATCACTGGGCCATCTGTGGTGGATTACAGCCCATTCCCTCTCCTAGAGAGGAGGCCTGAGTCCCAGCAGTGGGAACATTAAAAAAGCCTGATGATGATGATGATGATGATGTAGTCTCAGAACGCAAAAGGCAACTGAAAGGTACAATGGTGTTGTTAGCCAGTTACAGTCTGACACGCGTCCGCTTAGAGCAGGAGAAGTCATTGTATGATATTCTACCTTGTTAAAACCTTGATACACAAAGTTACCTGGACATGTTGAAAATATTCACAGTATAAATAGTATGCTCTTCAGATAATTTCAGAATGTATGGAATTCCCTTAGCGTACTTTCCCGCCTCGGGATGCTGGAGGTACGCAGCATCCAATTACACAAGACAGGACACTGCTAATGAGTACAAAGTAAAGCATCTTGAATCCTTCGGTAAAGATAGGTACATTACACCATCTTAAAGAAGAAAATACAAAATTGCCTGATTTTCGCAATTTAACATCGACATTTTTCACATGGAAAAAGGCAATGGATAGGGCTATTCTCAGAGTTTCCTTGCGTGATCACATCAGAAATGAAGATAGTCGCAGGAGTACCAAGGTACAGACAGCCCAAAAAATCGCTAAACGGCAGTGGGCAGGGCACGTTGTTCGCAGAACAGATGGTCGATGAGGTCGAAATCTTCTTGAATGGCGACCACGTACCGGAAGACGCAGCGTGGGAAAGCCACGGGGTCGTGGGAATCCGATGGATGAGAGACGCACAAGATCGGTCATTATAGCGACACTTGGAGGAGGCCTATGTCCAACAGCAGACCTCTTTCGACTGAAATGATGATGATGATGATTTTCCACATCGTTTTATTAAATAAATTAAGTCTTTACACTAAAAAACACTACAACAGAACAATTTTAAAATCAGCCACGAATTAAAAACGCCCTCCCTCACAAACCCGTTGTGAAAATTGCAGCGGTACATTATATAATTCTCCTTTCTTTGTTACACTAAAAACACACAAACGAGCTAGGAGCGCAAATTTTCTTTTAGTTAGCAAAGGCAACAAGATGATGCTGTATTCAATATGGTTGACAAAGAATTCGTACTTCCCTCGCAAGTTGTACGGTTTCTGCACTAATTAGGTTGGCTAATGAATACAGGGGGTTCATCCATAGTTGTCTGGGTAATTAACAGCGGAGATAGGAAATATTAATATTTATAAGGCCCTGGGGTAGAAGAAAATTTTCGCTAGTATATGTTCGGTTCAAAGTGTCGCGCTGAATTTTACATACTCATTACACCCCAATAAACAGGGTGTTTGTATTCCATTTCCGTGTTTTATTCATTTGATTAACAGCGCGGTGTCAACTCTAAGCAAAAATAATTGTTATTTACTGCACCAACGTCCTCGATTCTCGTAAATTAATAATTATTATGTGGATGTTTATAATGAGTGCAAATATACTACAGTTATAAAAATCCTATTAACGCAGGAATTAATACAGCTGCTAGCTACCTGATTTAATACCATAAATTATAGTTATCGAACAAAAAGATTAATTAAACATTAATGTAGATTCGATCGCAAAGATAAAAACAAAACATAAATCAAATCACCCGTTTGAATCTCAATATTTTTCTAAACATTAATATATTTATAAAACACAGCCTAACTCTTAGCTGTATCTCTAGAGGTAAAAATTAAATAATTATAATTTTCGAACTAAAAGATTAAAAGGTTTATTTTTGTATATTTATTTTATTTAGACCTCAACCACCTTAAACTTCATGAGTGATTAATTATAGTAAAAATCGAGTTTACGGAGAGATTTATTTTTATATATAAGTAACCTTTTTTTTATAATTTGGAATTACCTGTTTTTTTTTTTCTCTATTTTTTTTTGGCTCCAATATTGTCTGGGCTGCACTGCTCTCTTAAAAAAAGGAAATTAAAAGAGTTATTATAGAGTTTATTTCAGGTTCTATTCCATAGCAAACGACCAATTGGAACCGTGCACTAGCTTCTGACGTATTATAAGTACCCATGTAGCTTTTGTTAAACAAAAATATTTTGAAATTAAATTAAATTGAATTAATCAAATCATAATGAATGAAATTATCCATTTCAATCTCGGTATTTATCTAAACAGTAATATGTAACGCACAGCTCGACCCTTTACCGTATCTCCTGAGGTAAATTAGCTTGGGTTAAAAAGAGGTCTACCACAGTTATTCAGCGGGTCGGATTTCAATCCGCAAGCCTTTGATCGCGAGTTAATGCTGGCGTTTGGCAATTGTCGCTCCATTAATAAAGCAGACAAACTGATAAAACACTTAGATACGGTTTTTTTTTTGTACGGTCTTTATGAGATGTTTAATTTGTGAGCTCTGTGTGGCTTTGTAAGTGTTAAAAGAAGACAGGCTTTGAAAAAAAGAAAGGGTTTTTATTAATGTATAAGACCGCTTATTGTGCACTTATTATTTTTGTAAATGTTTATCCTTTAATAAGCTAAGGTGTGCAATAAACTAATAAATAAATAATAATGTCAAATGTACTTAAATATATTAGTATCTGTACTGTATATTTGCACCAATATGATACTGTTAAAAGTTTTTGTGTATGTATGAACGTATGTTTGTTACTCCTTCATACTCAAACGATGCACGGATTTGATTGTTTGGTAGCACATAGAAATTTTTTCCCGAGACTATGTTCTCTTGGAATGATTTTACGATTCGAGTTTATAAAACGATGTGTAGGAGTACTTCAATACCTAAGTGTAGGTACTTATATATAGGTTATCTTATTTTGGTAGAGATATCTATAGAAAAGACATTTCAAGTACTTAACACTAATATTATTATGTTACACTATTCTACCACGTAGTTGATATGTCATTAAAATTAAATGATATCTCAAATATAAAACCTCATTAGGCTACACCTACGCGGTTATTATATTATATAATTCCAGTCTAAAATGTTCATTTACAATGAACGTAACAAGCCAAGGTAATTAAAGTCTGTGAAAACAATCGAAGTATAATTAAACAGGGTTGTGACCTTTATTGACATGGCACCTAGTCTGCCCTTGATAATAACGGGGTCATAATTAACTCTGAGTTAAGGTTTCCAGCGACAAACAAAACACGAGAATGTGACAAAGATGCGACAGCGGTTTTTCCATAGGTATATATGTACTACGCACTAGATTAGGCGTGCCGAACACTCACTTCAGTCACGGTAATAGACTAGTATCATACAGTATTGTAACTCGACCGTATTTTTGAAATAAATGCCTACAGCCGCGCGGTACGTAAACATGCGATAGGGCTGCCCGCCTCCAGCGTTCTAATTACGTTTGCCTAGTTTGTTTCCGTTTATTTTTGTGATTGTAAATATACTTACTTTTTTATATAAACAAAATACTTTATGGATTGAATAGGAAGTGTTCAATAAAAATGCGTGTTGTTTTTCGACTGGTAGATTTAAAGAAAATGTTTTTTTTTGTATTATTCATACACATAGTGCAGTAAACCACTATTATTAATAATAAAATGCCACGTCTTTACTTTGAATTATACAAACTAACAATAATCGTGCGATAATTATTGTTAAAAAAAACCGTCGTGTCCGTTCGTCACTGTTGCGACGGTCGCGACTGTCTACATGCCGAACGCATGCTACAACCGAGGCGCGTAGGTATAGCTCGCGTTTCGTCCGTTTGTATGAAGTTGGAATACTGTGTGATATTATTACCGTGCTTCAGTCGACTCAGGTGTAATGTCAACTGTACACCTTGACCATCACACTATGTTGAACGAAACGCATAAGTGCTACGAAATTCATGGCGCTTAAGGTTTTGGCCGCGAAAAAAGTATCCTCTAAAAGCAAAAAAAAAGTATCTTAGCACTGCATGTTTTAATAATTCTGTTAGATGACATAATGCCTATGTAGCGCTACAATGAACTTTAGTTTTAATTTTTCAGTTTTTTTGACAAATAGTTTTCCATGAAAGGGCTTGCCTATTACTAGAATATATAAGTCAATAGTTTTTTTTTATTTATTTTTTTACGGGGACAAAGCCAAGCTATGTCAGAGGAAACGGGAGGACGCCATGGCGCGTCTCTAGCCTCTCTTCAAACAGAGGACCTATCGCAGCGGTTGTGGCCAAAACATGGCCAGGATACGGTTCTCAAAGAATTACTTTTTTTAGTTTTTTTTTTTTTTGTAATTTTGTGTACAGTATTGATCCACAATGTTCTTACATAATATCTATAAATATAATTATTGTAACACCAATCACTTTTTTTAAACGAGTAACCATGGAGTTTCTTGCCGGTTCTTCTCCATAAGAAATTACCAATTTGGAACCGTGCATTAGCTTCTGACGTTTTATAAGTGCCCATGTAGGCCTATGTGAAATAAAATATTTTGACTTTGACCTCTCGTGCTTACCTTCCAGCTTTACCATTAGATCGGTTTAATGATAATTATATCATTTTCATCTACAAAATTCCTTTAATTGGTTTTGTCAGTAAGATTTTCGTGTGAATAAACTATCTTTGTTTACTTTGTAGCGACATCTATGACGCCACATAAGAACTACGAAGAAAAATACGAAATGCTGCATCGCGCAATCAAAGTTCTCTGCGCGATATGAACATATACGACAGCCCGACATCAACTATCGGTCAATCGCCCACCAGACCATAACACCCTGTCTGGCCGGAGGATCCTCCCTTTTCAACGGAGGTATGTGGGACTTTACTATCTGTTCCGCATACCCCCCAAACTGGTGACCCTCGACAATGAACGTCAGCGCAGCCTTCGTGCAGCTACTACGTCGTGACGTCATCATCACTTCCTCAAACTTTCGAGCAACGAGCCATACAGCCAGCACCCACGGCTAAGGGTATCCTGACCACTAGTATGCCTACCTAGTCATACCTGGTCACCACCTCAGCCGCATCAGCGACCTTGGCACACTGCACCTTCGGCCAGTCATATGAAGAGCCATGAAGAACCTCTCCTGGTCGACGCCAGCAATCAAGCCCTACGTCGTACAAGCACCGCTCCGACTCACTGGAGCCAGCAGCACTACTCCGACTCACTGGAGCCTGCAGCATCGTCCCGACTCACTGGGACAGCACCACCCCGACTCACTGGGGCATCATCCCGACTCACTGGGACAGCACCACCCCGACTCGCTGGGGCATCGTCCCGACTCACTGGGACATCATCACCCCGACTCACTGGGGCATTATCCCGACTCACTGGGATAGCAACACCCCGACTCACTGGGGCATCACCGCAGACAGTTCCGACTCACCGAGAACTATGCGGCATCGATTCCGACTCACTGGATCCAACCTACCGCTGGCCTGGCACACATCAAGAAGCATCAAGAACTATCGATCTCCGATCTCCGGAGGGGAGTGATGTAGCGACATCTATGACGCCACATAGGAACTACGAAGAAAAATACGAAATGCTGCATCGCGCAATCAAAGTTCTCTGCGCGATATGAACATATACGACAGCCCGACATCAACTATCGGGCAATCGCCCACCAGACCATAACACCCTGTCTGGCCGGAGGATCCTCCCTTTTCAACGGAGGTATGTGGGACTTTACTCTCTGTTCCACATACCTCCAAAACTTTTTTTAGTAAATTAATTACTTAAGCTAAGTAATATTTTAAAATAATCATTAATATTTAGTTTAAATATATATTTTATTTTACTAACACCTGTCGTCGGCTACGCCTGCGTGAAAATATATGCTTACGTCACTCAGTGACAAAATAAGAAAATTAAGCAAAAAAAAAATTATTAGTCAAAAATACAATTTATTATTTATAATATTAGTATATAAGAACAGATTTACCCTCGTCCGTGCGTCACTGCGGGGTGCCAGCTGAAAACCAATACTGGGTGTCTGACGCCCAGCAAATATTGAGATGGTAACCCTTTCGCTTCGGACACGCTCAGCGCAATTTTATTGTAACATTATAAACTATTTTTCTTTTTATTTTGTATTGTAGCCATTGTGTTGTGTCTGTACCGAATAAATATTTTCTATTCTATTGATGTCGGCCATTATTATTGTTTTTGCTCGACTGCCCCAGAAAAAGGGATTTGTTTCTTTTGTGGCCTGAGGTAATGACTAAGTATTTAGATATACTACTACTATGAATAATATATATATGTATATATATCTAATAATAATATATATAATACTTATACTAGTTACGAGTACATATGTGCAGACATACATATAAAACAAAATTACTTAAAATTAAACCACTTTTTTCTGATATTTAAAACTTTTTACACCTCCCAAGCTTGGTAAACATGGAACGTGAACAAAATAAAAATTACCTAAACAATAAACGCGGATTATTCCCTAAGGTAGTTATGTATCTATACTAATATTATAAAGAGGTAAAATTTGTAAGTTTGTAAGTTTGTAAGTTTGTAAGTTTGTAAGTTTGTATGTAGGGGGTAATCTCTGGAACTCATAATCCAATTCTAAATTTTTTTTTACTGGCAGAAAGCTACATTATTCCTGAGTGCTATAGGCTATAAATTGTTTCTATAGCATGTATATTAACCGAGCTATCACAACTTCTGTCTAGCAAGTCGGAAAAAAATACCTCATAAAATAGAATTATTTGCGTGCGCTGCCTAAACAGTTGCTTAAAATTAAAAACAATGTATGGCTACCTGGTTCGTCTTAATTATTTCTACAAAAAAGTCCGCGGTACCATATCTCTATCTTTTATATTTCATCTTTTATACTTCTTTTATTGCATTAAAAATATTTTTTTTCGGCATACTTACGTTTGGTTGATTATTTGAGCAACAAAATATTAATTCTTATGACAATAAATTATTTCAGTATCACAAGAACATTATACAGATAAGATTTGCCATTTACAGCATAGCAATTGGTCATACAGTTTCGAAGATAATATAAAATGACTAAAACGCAAAATGCCCCTAGCGTAACTTTCATTGTGCAGATGTTTTACCTATTTTTTTTTATGGTGGGCAAAAATCATCTTATGACAACCCCCGCCCTTGGGTGGAGCGAGAGATAGTGTCAGACTCTTACTGACTAAAAACCCACCCCGTTCCTTCTAGCCTTCAAACCAGGGCACGAGTTCCCTTTCGGATAACCCTGGACCCGGTAGGCTTCGACCCAGCTGGGCCTCTGCTGTTGCTGACAACTTCTTGAGGCGCGCGGGAACAGTGCGCGCCGTCGACGTCTTGGGCTCGGTCCATTACCGGACGATCGGACAGCAAGCTACCCATGGCTCGCCGTCCGCGAGCCCGCGTCTACGGTGGCCGGAAATCGGGATCGGAATCCCGGCGGCGGCGGCGGGGGCGCCGTTGCCTGATGCGGTCTGCCTCCGCCTTTGCTAGCATTACTGCTTCGCAGAAAGAGGCGACCGCCTGCCATTCCTCCTCGCTAAGGATCATGGCCTCAACCAGAGCCCGCCGCGAGAGGTGTCCGCCGCCGATCGCCCCCTCGAGGGCACGGCGATGCTCTGCCCAGGCAGGGCACACCTCGACTGTGTGCTCCACCGTGTCCTCCGGGCGTTCCGCACAGTGGCGACACTCGGGCGTCTCTTCCGCTTTAATTCGGTGCAGGAACCTCCCGAACTTGCCATGTTCGGTGAGGACCTGTGTCATGCGGAAGGTAAGGACGCCGTGAGGCTTTTCCAGCCACGCCTCAAAGAGGGGACTTACCGCCATAATTGTGGCGTGCCCAACGTTTCACCTATTTGCCCATAGATGGCGTTCTGCAATTACGTAATTTTTCTGAATCGCGGTGTTAAGACTTTCTGTGGATTGATGACCCTCCTCTCGAATTATTATGCCCACGTTGTCGTTAGTTGGAGTTCTTCTGTCAGTTGCTTATTGGTTTCGGTTGTTTCGTTCGTATGGTTGTTGTTGTTGACAGATACCTCATAATCGAAAATATCGTAATTTCGTTGTACGTTTTTGTATGTTCGTAGTTTCGTACTTCGTTCTATCGTAATAATCGATACGAGTTATTCGATATTACGATTGTTTTGTTTTGTAAAGGCGGATGGTGTTCGAGTCGCGCTCCTTTTGTTCATAATTGTTTTCAAGTCTGTGCGTAGTTTGTTGAGAGCATGTCTAAAAGGAAATCTCAACTGTCCCGGCAGACATCACAGACAAGAGCCGCTCGAGTACGCCGTACGGAAGAATCTGCCCCTGAAAATGAGCAGCGCCTCTCGAGAAATAGAGAATATATTTCGCAAGCACGCGCTAGAGAATCTAGCTCCGAGCGCTCACAGCGCCTCGCTAGCCAAAATGTGAGGACATCGCGGGCCCGTGCTCGAGGAACTAGCGCTGAACATGCGCACCGTCTATCTGAGTTAAGGCAGCATGTCTCTGAGACAAGGGATAGGGAGACTGGCGCTAAACGCTCGCGGCGGCTCGCTAGGCAAAATGCCATAACATCACAGGCCCGTGCTCAGGAATCTAGCGCTGAACGTGCGCATCGTCTAATCGAGTGTAATCTTATTTTAAAACAAGAAATTTTCCGCGGACGAAGTCGCGGGCAGAAGCTAGTTACAAAATATATTAACAGCCAGAATATGTCTGGAAAACATTCAAATAGGATTACATACGAACCTACCTACATTTAGTATTTTATTAGATGAACATTTTTTTCTGATAAATACCAAATTACAGAATGTTTCCAAAAGTTCAGAGTTTCAGAGTAGCACTTTTAAACCATCAGAAGCTAGTGCATGCAAACGACCAATTTGAACCCATTGAATTGATCGTTTCATATATAGAACTAGCTGCTCCCAGCGGCTTCGCCCGCGTGATAACAGAAAATTATCCCAAGGGAACATACTTCCGGAATAAAAAGTATCCTATGTCCTATTCCAGGACATGGTCTATCCGTGTACTAAGTTTCATCAAAATCGGTTTTGCCATTTAGGCGTGAAGACGTAACAAACAAACAAACTCACTTTCGCTTGTATAATATTAGTAAAGATAACTAGCAACAAACATCACAGTGAGTCTTAAAAAAATGATTTTACAATACCAAAGCGAGGACAGTGTAGACAAGTCAACATTTTCCCTAAAGGCACAATAATAATAATGAAAAACTAAATCAAAATATAAAGTAATCTGTGAATCTGCGGATTCGACAGTGTTCTCAAATTCACATTATGAATAAAAATAAACCTACCAATGAACTACAGTAATAATGAAAAGAAAATAACATAGTAGTAATAAAAATGAAAGTAATGTTATTATGTAATTTTCTGAATAAAATTCAAATAAAAAAAGAGTATTATTGATTGGCTCGTAGCTCTATTGCTGCCGAGCTGATCAAAGGATCCGTTTTGAAACGAATAAAGGAATAAATACCTTCTGATGTAAGTCAATAAATTCGTCTGTAAAGCCAAAGATATACCGACGTTATCCCCAGTCAGTTTCCTTATACTTAATAATAATAGCTAAGAGTGGAAAAATACTTTCAGACCACAAATCCCCAACAATCAAGGGCGCCCCTAAAATACTTACCTCCTGTGAACTATTTGAATAAAAGATGTTCCACAACGCCTAATTTTCAATTATGAATGTAGATACAACTTTATTCTTCGGCTCTGTTTGTCACCGTAATAAAATTATAAGACAAAAGGTCGTGTTTTACGAAAAATTTTATACCATTGTACGAGTAGTTTAAAAATAAAACGTCTGAAAATATTAAAACATTTTTTTATGCGGTTATTGCATTTTTTTTTTTATTCGTGACGTCGTTAGCGCATAAATGAAGCGGGAAAATGCAATTTATCTTGAAACGCACATATAAATATACTTATGAAACTTAACTGTTGAAAGTAAAACGCGATGCTGTTAAATGTGATTTTATTTTTATTGCTCCAACAAAAACAAATCGTTTTATGTCGAGATTTAAATTTCAGTGTTGTGCCGAGAGCTGAACATCCCAACTGTAATAAGGCAATGTTTTTATTACAGTGGGCCCTTCTAATAAGCGGCCACTGGCTGTTTGTTCGCAAACAATCATCCCATTTTGTAATTTTACACCTATATCCGCTAGCAAACGAAACAAAATTACACAGACCAAATTAGTTGAAAAAACAAGACACATTTTTACTGTTGCTAATTGTGCTAGAAACATATTGAGTGCTTTTTACAAACACGAGGCTAGCGCATAAAAAAGATCAAGAAGTAACAAAACAAAGTTAGTTATTATTAAATCATTAAACCTCAAGCGAACGCCAGCGTTCGCTCTGTCATTGTCTTTCTATTGAGTCTCTGATTGACAGTATTCGAAAGGCTAAGAGCCTGATTTCTTACTGTAGAGCATAGACCTCCCTTCCATTCTTCCACTGGTCTCTGTCCTTAGCTACTTCTGGCCAATCCTTTAGGTAAGAGTCCAAAATAATCTTCAAGCCATCTCCTTCTGTACCAACTGCGTCACCGTCTCCTGCCGTTCGTGAACCAGTCAGTTTTCAGTCGTGGCCTTTGCCCAATTTCGTTTCAACAAAAAAAAAAACAAAATTTAAATACCTTCTTGTTAATAATAATAATTATTGATTTATTTTCACAGACAACAGAGATCCATAATGTTAGTAAACAAATACCTTAAACCTAGTGTTAGTCTTATGTTACTGCAGCGTCATCCTCTCCACAAAATGCCTGAAAAATGGGGAAAGCACACTCTCCGCTACTGTTTTTAGAATGCTGTTGCCACTGGCCCGGGTTCTAGCCGCCAAAGATGCTAGCTTCATTCGAATAATCGCATTAAAGCGGTCAGTTTGATTCTGTGCAAACATCTCCGACGCACTACAGAACCGAGGCAGCCTCAACAACATTCTAAAAATAAAAGTTCAATAGCACAACAAATCTACATCATTCTGTATGTTATAACAGTCTTAGCGTAAATCCTTAGAATTTCTTCAAGAATTCTAATTGTTTTAATTAACCCAAGCAAACAAAACGATCTCAATCTGTTTACTTAACGCAAAACTTTTCATAATAAAACGCTTTTTGAGTTCACGAATATTCCGAAGCAAAGATCCGAGGAATTAGGGTTCAGGTAATTAAATGCGACATAAACAGCGAGCCGGGCATGTATTATAACTGCATTATCCAATAAATATTCATGAGCGGCAAACTTCCAGTAGGACTGGTGACGAATTCACCGACTTATCCGCATCAAGTTTACCCCATGAATATGTAGCCACATGAAGGCGCAGACTAAGGGTTTATATATTATTATTATAACGACCAATGAGGGTTTTCAGGACAATTCACACCACCAGTTGGCGTCGTGTAGTTTGTATTAAAGTGTTTTATTTTTAGGTATTCATCTAAATTTCTGGTTAATATAATTAAGTTTATAATTAAGTTAATATTTTAGGTAAAGATCTGTTTATATTTCTGTTTTATTAACCATAGAACTCAAGATAGTTGTGTGTTACTTTATCTTACTAAACAGTATCGACTAAATATTTGCATGCCATCATTAAATCTGTTTAAGAACTTTATTTTCTCATCAGAATTAACAATAATTCACTTACTGAGAAACTATACATTACAATCCCATATTGTTATGAACGTAGGTACAGAAACAAGTTAAAAGTAATTTTATACAAAGAAAAAATAATGTAGGTACTTAGACGATCACAAAAGTGTCTGAATGTGTCTTTGCACTTAGTCTCCTTTATGTAGGTAACATCTATTGTCCTACCACACTTTACGCCAATAAATGATATTATTTATTTTTATTATTTTTCGATAGGTATTCTACATTTGAAAATATATATGCCAGATCTTAGAATTGACCACTTCATGATAAAACTGAAACTGGCCAGATCGTTTAAACGTTAACGTTTGATAAGATGTCATTCCTCGTTTGGCCATATCATTGATGTAGGATTACTATGATAATAAAAGGTCTAAAGAAAGTAGGTCAAACGTGAATTGATATACCATCAAACTTTAAAGTTTAAAACGATCTGGCCAGCTTTAGCTGGCCATATTATCATGAAGTGATAATTTTCTAAGATCTAGCCACGACCAAGAATGATGATGATGATGATGATGTAATGTCATTAACATAAGCGTTTGACAGGTACCTACCTGGAAATAACGACTTAGTACTGCCACTTGGTGAACATCATTTTAGAAAACCCTCATTACCCCAGATATCTGTACAGTTGTACACTCCAGAAAACTTGTTCAAAGACTTTGAACAAATATATTGGACCGTCCAAGAGCTTTTTTTTTCTTTGTACTCTGTGGACGCCAAGAAACTACACTTCGTAACTACTGACATACCGAGTTAGTTGTTCTGTGTTAGATTAACTGCATCTCGCGTGGACAAAGGGGATCGAATATTATGCATTACTCCGACCAATTAGTGGGTATTAGCTTAGTGTTACAGTAACGTGAGGCATCCCTTGTTATTTGAATTAGAGAATAACAAGGGATGATATATACGCGTTATGTGTTGTAAGATACTTGGCAGCGCTTTACTTTGTGTAATCTATTTCATCACCATTGCTCTCGAAACGGTAAAGAAAAACCTTGTTAAGAAATCAAAATAAACTAGATTCAAAAATTCGAAGACATGTGTCATCCACCTACCCGCAACTGCGTGGTGGATTACGGTCCTTTCCCTCTTCTAAAAATTAAGTTATGTCTCAGCGCTAATTATGTTTATTTTTTATTATTGTTATAATTATAATATAAGATTTTAAGAATATTGAGTTAAATATCTTGCTTTTGTAATTTTTTATTTAGTCTTAAGGCATATTTTTTCTTTTTGTAATACTACTGAATTTCTTGATATTTTAAGATTCAAAATTGTGGGTATAGCTCGTAACGTAACGTCTTCAAAAGAGTGAAATGTCCTAACAAGGAAAATTTTGACCTAAAAGTTTTGACCTAAATGTAATAGTTAGGTAATTTGTGAAAGGAAATAAATTATTTTTATTTATATTATTTCTATTGCTTTTAGTAGTCGATGTAATACAAATTAAGATCGATAACTGTAATGTAACTACTTACAAAATACTCGCAGGTAGGAAATTACCCGCACAACGCCAAACTCTATTCATAGATAAAGATTAGCTCGCGCGTAAGACGATGTATCGCTTAAATAAAAATCAATATCGCAATCGCTAGCGAGTTTCTTCTTACAGTCCATTTGCTCTGAGAACGTAGTGCTTTCTCAAAGGGATCTCTCGGCCCTTATTTCGAGATCCTTTAGGACCACACTTGAAGAACGGCACGGCGTCTTTAGGGCCCCGCTTCCGCCCTCCGAGAAATGCCCGAGATAAGAGAGACGTTTTGGCGCCATTCATGTTTATGGCAGGGCAAATGGCCCTAGAATACTGCGTACTTATTATAAACAAGTACCTATACACAATATATATTTTAAAGCGCTTTGAGAAATATTGAAAAGTAATATTCGTTGAAAGGGATAACGCTTGTAGCTAAAAATTTATCACCGATACATTTTATTGGACTAAGATTTAAGCTTCTTTTAGCAATTAATTATAAAAATGTTATAAATCTTTTCCATTATGCACTTAAATTTGCTTGAAGACTTTGGTGAAAAAAAAGACGTGAAACTATGTTTTATACATGATGCTCGAGCTCGGCGCTCGCTGAAAAAGAGAAAACTTTTTCATCGTATAATTCGTAAATGTTAATAGAATTTGAGGTCGCAAAAACTAGCGATGTCTAGTCTACGCAGAATCCGTCGTTATTTCAAGTGTGAAGGGACGGAACGTAGCGGTATTACTTTATTTTACAAAATGTAGTCTCCGTAAAATTTTATAGGGACCGTTTTTGGAGGGGAAGCTCGTGGCAGAGAGCATTAACATTGTACCTATACGGGGTGCTGTGATACCCCGCTACAGTTTTCACCCAGGCCGTTGATTCCAATTACTCGCTTAACTGTTAATATTGTTCTATTAGAAGCTATATCTTCTAATTCCGGTGCGTTCTGTTACGATATTAAAATCCTAGCCGACAAGATTCGCTTTAATTGTGATATATTGGGGAATATTTATTACACAAAAGAGTCTTGTTGTACAAAGCCAGAAAGTTTAACAAACCTTTATCATTTTTAAATGTTGCAACTATATAGAACAAGTGTCTAAACAAAACAATAAGAAACAAATAGGCATTTGTTGAAAATAAGGAGAACGGTACTGAAACGTTGTTAACGGGAGACGCACCGTTCGCGAGCACTACTGAAATAAACAAACCAAATTGTCAGTGGCAGTGGGCAGGGCACATGATTTGTAGAACGAATGGTCGCTGTGACCGAGGGGTTCTAGAGTGACATTGTGCACCGGAAAACGCAGCGTTGGAAGGCCTCCCACAAGGTGGACCGAATACCTGGTGAGAGTCACGGGAATGCGGTGGGTGCGAGACACACAGGATCGGTCGTTGTCTATGTCCAACAGTGGACGTCTTTCGGCTGAAGTGATGATGATGATGATGACTGAACTGGTCGATCAGTTGGTGAGCAATATCAGACACGTTCTTCACTATCCGTGACCAGAGGGCCGACTCGTTATTTCCCCAAAGAATTAACTAATGCAAATTTAACGTGACATGCTGTCGTACGACTGTGGGTACTTTGACACCTAAGTGTTTTTAATGTTTTATATTCAATGAATAAACGTATATACAAGGTGTAAGAGACTGCCCTCCACAAACTTTAAGGGCTTGTTCAGTAGACGAAACGGAACAACCTTCTCCAAGATTTTTTTTCAGGAAACGAAAAAAGAAACAGCCACGCCGTACAAATTGATAATCATAATTGGACAGTTTGTATGGAGAGGCCGTTTTTTTTTCGTTTCCTGAAAAAATATTTTGTGGAAGGTTGTGCAGTTTTGTCGAGGGCTGTCCTTTACACCCTGTATTATGAATATTACTCATCTAAACATAAGTACATTATATCTATAACCTACTCATAATTGTTACTATTAGATACATATTATTATGTTAAAATTTATACGTAATTAACTTATTGTATGGAGTAAAGCAGAGTCATGCTTCAAAAATACGAGCAATATTATAATAATTATAAATTAAATAATGTGTATCCGAAGTGCGCAAAAAGTAGAAATTGTCATAGAGGTAGAGGTCCGCCCTCCTCTCGTCACAGTCCTCGCACCGTGGCCAGAGTGTAGGCGCGTCCTCAGGGGCACTTGCCAAACAAAGTTTTTGTTTTATCAAACTGGTAATTCTCATTTTTTGTTTTATTGCCCCAAAGCTCTGGAGATTTATAGCTAACCACTTTGCATTAATTTCGCATTCATTACAGATCTCTTGAATATTGGGCGTTATTTTTTTGCAACAAGATTGAGTGTAAATTACAGGAAAATTATGTACAATGTTTATTCAAAGTACGTTCGAAGTAGTACCTACTGTAAATTAATCCGTGCATAACGCCGTAGCGGCTCTTGCATTAGAGCTTTATATTTCTTTCAACAAAATTGTACAAATTATTCAAACGCGGGAGGAAGAAAGAATTCTAAATATCGCTTGTACCGTGTACTGGAAAAATCAGGTACTTGCCGAAAGAGTTTGAGAAATTTTAAGATTTCGAAATAGGCGAGCAATTTCATTAAAAAGTACATTCTAACGTTAGAAGCTCACAGAGAATGTGATCACATGTTTTTGTTGAAACGCGAATAAATATGAACGGCTTGTTAAGAGTATACTTAGTTCTAATTTGCTGGGACATTAAAATAGTTTGAAGTTAAGTAAAACAAAGGAGTTAAGGTCACATACATGCCGTATTTTCTTGAGTTTGGCGGAAACCGCACATAGCTTAAGTGAACCATTAATGAAGATTAATTGTTGACGACGACGCGCACTACACACCATGGAGACGCACACATACACATTAGGTGAATGTATGAATAGATAGCTGAAGCACGGCTGAGAAAATTACGTTTAATAGAAAATGATTTTGATTCATTAATCATGATCAGCTTCGTTATAAAAGCATGTCGTACTGTATTCCTCCCTTTCATAAAGGTGACCGTTAGACCATAGACATACGTCATGTATGAAATGATTTATCATTCATTTTTTTGGTCGAAAGCAAAACATTGTTTCTGTGAGGGGTTGAAAGGACCAAATCATGTTAACATGCTCACCACGCCCACTGCAGTCTGTATAATATTGCGACAACCTAATCGTGACTGAAATTAGTTTTGAAACCAAATTAAATGTATTATACATTTAATTTGGTTTCAAAACTTTACATTGTATAACTTATAAATATACAAATTTACTTAAAATATACAATTATTACTCGTAATTGTATATATTAACTGTTGCTACGTCTAACAATAAAAAATCATTTGTTAACATTTTAAGTATCATCAAAGACACTTCCGCCTGACCACCGCTAAGTTAATTTTTCCTTGCACTCGAAACGAAAACTTCAAAGGGTTTGGTTTGGCTCCGCGCCGCAGGATTCAAGCGAAAATTTTTTTAAGAGATCTGGCAGAAATGACTGCAATGGTACAGTGGAATGTTTGTTGTCCAGTCAACATTTGTGGTTAAAAAGGCCACACGGTAGTTGATGTGCAATAAATAAATAATATTTAAAATCGAATATATAATATTTAGATACCTATTTGTCAATAGTTTCAATTAGACAACAAACTATGATGGCTGAAAGGGGTGGTGAGTACGGTGGTATTTAAAACTGTTTTTCACAGACTTAGGTATATTGTTATATACCTACCTTTAAATAGTGATTTAAATTAATGAAGTAAAATTTTTTTTTTAACAAAAATAATTAGAATCCGAACAAAAACTTGTTCATGCAATGTTTTAAAATTTATCTACTTCACTCATCCAGGATAAAAGCTATTGTCCCAATTAAACTATTCAAATATTCGCATGTCGCGCAAACCGTGAAACAAAAAAAACCTACGAGTTTTGTACAAAATAAAAATGGTTTAAAATATGAGCATTCGTAGAAAGAATTTGAAATAAACTGTTACCGTCTCCTGTCCTGAAATGTGAGACATATCGAACACGACTGGCGTAATACAATAGATTTGAAAGATTTCGGACCAGTGAAATCGGAAATCTTGAAGGAATTTAGGGCAGATATTGTTTTATTAGGAAGTGAAAATGGTGAGATTGTCAACAGAGAGGCAACAAACGTGATTGCTTATTGTTTTCCAGGTATTGTCCAGAATTGAATCTGTGTTACGAGTTTACGGCTAGAGGGGCAATTCCAGTATTTTGCGGTACGTTCGCATTCTAATCTCAGACTCAAACTTAAAAAAAAACTGTTTTGATGTTGATAGTCACTGAAATGAGGTTACGACAGACAGTTTTACGAGGATTGACATTTATTATGGTATGTTAACTAATTTCATGATGTCATTTTAAAAGATATTTTCAAGATACACTGCTGGGATTCAGGTCCTCTGTAGGAGAGGAATGGGCCGAAATCCACCAAGCGGGTGAATGTCACATGCCTTCGAATTTTTGGTTCTAGAACATGCCGGTTTCCTCACGATCTTTTCCTTCACCGTTTTGAGAGCAGTGGTAATTTATAAATAAATTACACAAAGTAATGCGCCTGGCAGGATTTCACCCGCGACTTACAACTCGTAAGTCGGAGCCATTACCACTCGGCCACCACTGCTATTACATGACATAGATATACCTATGTGGATATACAATACCAGTAGAAGCTCAAAATTAATAGGATTGCCTTATCACTGAAAGCGATTGTTTACTGACAACCTATGGATGAATTTGACAGCGAATAAGAAAAGATACGCAGATAGTTCGTAGGTTCTATTTAAAGGTCAAGAAAATATTTCTTATATAGCTTTTTTATCCTTCCTTATATTACAAAAAAGGCGCAGAAATTGTCAGGTCAGATTTAGACCTGACATTTTTAGACATTCTGAGAGTTTTTCTGGGCGTCGTCGCTAAGACAAATCTACAGACAGTCATTTGTCAGTAACGGTCGAAATAGATTTCGTTTCAAGACTTTTTTGTCTAGCCAAAGTCTAATTCCGACAGCTATTGTTTCTAAATTATGACCTCTATGTCGGAATTAATGTCCCTGATGTAAACTAACGTTATTACACATTGTTGATTTGGTCGGCTACATCCGCTTAAGGGTTGATTCTACCCATGATACTGAACAGTGTATGAATATACATGGCATATAATGTCTTAGAGAAATGTGTCACCATTTCCTTATGGTGACACTGTATTTGTAATACACTAAAAGCATTATGACAGAGATTTCTATTACATTGTTACGTTGAAAGCTGTTTTCATATTTGAAAATTTCATCAGTTTCTTATCATAAAAAATACTTTAAATAAATTTTCGTACTTCCATCTTTGTTTCCGTGACTGTGTGATAGTTACACAGCATCAACAATCAGTGATATTGTACATTTATATCATTAACTAAATAAAAACACGTCACCGCTTAGTTGTAAACACCGTAAGTTTATAAAAAAACACGTAAAATTATAAAATGGTTAAGAACTTTAAAAAAATTTTCTAAATGATTGAATTTGGATGAGATTAATTCATAATATGTCGAGAATTTACACACTCGCAAATCTCACGGTGTTAGTTACATGAGCACGCCACAACCATGGCGTGAGTGACACAAAGGTCACTCATGACATAAGTAGGTCTTAACCGGACGTTGTAAATTCGGGAGTTTCCCATTCTAGAAAGAAAAGGTCGGGTGTCACCCTTGAGTGGGCCGCCTGGAGAACATGGTGGAGCATACGGTGGAAGTGTATCCCATTTGGGTGGAGCACCACCAAATCCAGAGACGATAGCCGGCGGTGACCTTTCGCGCCGGCCCCTGGTTCATGACCATAGTCCGGTATGAAATGCAGCAGAATCGGTACATCTTTGCGCCCTAGTCACCGCCTCAGAAGACGCGCAGATTTCAGGAGTCAAAGTACGGTCTCTGGCCAACGTAAGCGCGGGCATGCAGACGCCAAACAGCTCGCCGTCCACCCGTCCGGTAAAGACCGAGCCCCAAATTATTACGTGGCCATGGCCAATGCCAGTTAGAGGCAGGACAATTTCTAAAAAGGAAATCCAGCTCGCAAAGGACAACTAAAGTAGGTTACATACATGGATTTTGGTCAGTAATATTCTGACACGCTTCACCCAAAGCGGTAGAAGTAATGAAAATTTCTACCGAAAATTTCTACCTTTCAAAAAACAACAGTGTTCTTTATTATTCGATGGCACATATAAATAAAAAAAAAACAGTTTTAACCATTTACGATAGGTATTAGTTTAGATTATGATATCTTCTAGACTTAGACCCCAGGATATATTTGGGCCTTGGATAATTCGATAGTTTATTTCTATCGAAGCATCGTTCCTGTTATTTATTACAAAGTTTTCTCTATTTTAGTTTATTGCCAATTTCTTCGAAACCTTAACGAAAATAAGGTAAAAGGTAATGTAGGTCAATCCTTCCAAACCCTATTTTCCTTAAAACGGGATAATGTACAACAAACTGCTAAACGTTTTCGTACAAAAGAGTTATCCGTGTCTCCCGTACGCCATTATTTTGTCCCCCTACTATGACGTGTCGTTGCCATCATAGATCCGTTGTGAAAAAGAGATAGCGCTATTCACGGAGTAACGCTCCGTCTCTTTCAGCGCGGAATGATGATAGCGCTGGCCCCTGCAGTCTCGCTCCCTTATCGCTAGGAAGTGTCGAGTAGTTCTCATTGTATCCTATAATAGTCGTAATCGACTGCTGAGCCCGCGGCTAACGACTCTTTGATTAGAACTAAGCTTTAACACATTTCGCTCTTGGCGAGAATTGCCTGAGAAACATTCTGATCGTAGCTATGTGTTCAGAAACTCTAATCAACTTGCAAGGAGGAATACGTTGATTTATAACTACGTAATCTTGTTATATTATCGTATTATTAATAGACGTTGTGAGACTATGATTAAAAGCCTGTCCTTCTGTCAATTTGATAAAGGATAGTTATAATCTATAAATAAGGGTTTATATAGGAAATAATTAAGTTATTATCGTTATCATTTCTACCGTGAGACTTCCACTATTGTACACCGGTCTTCCTGAAGTATCGCCACAATGACCTGTCTTATGTGTGCCACGACCTTCACCACCTTGAGAGAAGCCTAACAAAGCGCACTATCGCCAGTTCAAAACCAGTGACAGGTGGTCGATGGGGCCAAATAATTAACTATCAAGGTCAATGTTCACTCAAGGACATCTAGCAAGTCTAGTGTGAGCTACAGGATGGTTTAAAAGAGTTACCGCCACCCTGGACTGAGCAGATAACTTTCTACGTTCGATTTTGCATGGTCTGCGTAGAAGCAATGCATGGTAAAAAGAAACAGAGGCTTCTGCAGTGGGTAAAGGCGGGTAATGAATAATTGTAATTACCGTTATCTTCAATTTAAGTAAAAACTAATACTATAGCTTAGTTTAATTTAATTCATGAATCCCCAAGCGACCACCGGTGGCCGCGCATCTATTGTCTTACTATTGTGTCTCTAATTGACGGTATCTGAAGGGTTAAGTGTGTTTTGGTGTGATTTGAGTGATTATAAATATCTTTAGAAGCGTTTTCTAAAAATTATACACGCGAATACTTCTAAAAATATATTATTACTACTTACAATATAAAATGTGACTCGAATCCTCCCTTATCGTCTGTAGCTGAGCATAGAATAGAATTAATCTAAAAGAATCAGGCTGTTGTATTTTCTAAAATGATCTTGGGTTGTCATAATTATTATAAACTAATTTAATGTTGAAAACAAAAGTGTAACCGGGTGGTTACACTTTTGTTTTCAACATTTCACAAATAAATTAAATATAATAGTTAATTATTTTACATGCTAACACTTTGTAAGCTTGTACAGCGTTTTGTAATACATAATAATTACAATGTAAAAATCTGTAACATTTATATAGCGATTACCAAATGAAATTAATGACGTGTTTACATGAAAAGGGCGTGTCGTGACAGATTTCCCTGGAAGATTAGAGTAACTACGTTGAAATTATAAAATCAATTTATTTGACGTAGCACAATGAAATCTGTTGTGTGCCATATACGGCAGATTACATTTACATTAGGGATTTTGTTTACATTAGGTTTTATTAGTTATCCTTTGAAGTTAATGTCTTTATGCTAACAGGGTGGTTACCACTTTGTAGAGTACTAGCTTTTGCCTAAGGTTTTACTCGCATGACGACCACTTTCTTTATACAAATTGTTAACCTCGCTTGATCATATTAGAGGGTGAATTAATTCATGAATCCCCAAGCGACCACCGGTGGCCGCGCATCTATTGTCTTACTATTGTGTCTCTAATTGACGGTATCTGAAGGGTTAAAAAAAAATCTTTCTTCTTATTATTTGCATATGTCGTGACCAAATCTTAGAAATGACCACTTCATGATGTGACCGACTATTTCATGAAATAGTTTTATTTCAGCTAAACCCTTTTTTCATGATATCCTCAAACATGGCTGATCATATCATAAAATAGTTACATTGTCCACCGTTAGAGTCCACTGTTGCTCTATGTGTACCTGTTTTTTACTACCAAAATATCCTTTAGTTCCATCAAAAATCCTAATTGTGCAATAAAATATTCTCTTCTGGGTGGTTTCAAAAGTAACCACGAAGGGGATGGCGGGGTCTACGTTTTATTTGTATCCTGAGTTTTTAATTTAAATTAAAAGCTTTAAATTCTTCTTACAAGATAAATACATAAGTTCCTACTTACTTTAGTCCTACTATTTTCAAAGAAATCTTACATTAATCATATGGTTAAACATGGATTGCAACCGGTACTTGGTAGACATCCCACCCATATGCACAAAGCGTTTTGGGAACGCATTTATTGTACGTGCAGCCAAGGAGTGCCTAGCATATCAATAATACTTAATAAAAAAAAACATCAAACGCTAAAGCGATCTGGCCAGTTTTAGTTGGACATATCATGAAGTGATCAGTTCTAAGATCTGGCCATGACATCTGATGTATCATGAAATAAAGCTGTGTGCAATATTTCAGCGTTCTAGATCCAAGGGTTTGAGCTGGACGTTGATGAGACAGTGAGTGAGTCAGGACTTTGCCTTTTATGTTCTAAACAGATTAAAAAGTAATGTTTTTATTGAAGTGATTTGATGAGAGTTTTTTAATGAAATTTCAAACTTTTTAGATATGATTTAAAGTTAAAATATGTGTTGGTACGGTTGTTTTATTTTATCGTCATTTTGTATTGTATCTCCCTCTTTACCTTCTTCCTCAATGTTCACAATAAATTATAAAATGTCTAAAATGGTAAAATAAATGGTCTGTCCTGTATTTTTTTTATGTGGTGTCGCTAAAGAATATAATAAATTAATTCATTCATTCATAGAGCATACTATTATGCTGTTTATTTACTAAGTTCGGTTTCTTTAACACACCAGTAAAAGTAAAATACACACTGGACACACTTCATGTCGACAGCGATGCGGAGGAGTTTTATGACGCCATATTTTAGCTAGTAGTTTTTGCCTTTAGTATATAATATATAGTTTTAATCAGTTAAGGTATATTATTTTTCTTGTTTTCTTTTTTTAATATATACGTAGGTAAACCGCTTATATTTTACACACCTGACTTTAAATGCTGACACTGACTATAAAATTGGTCGGATACCTGGGTACTAATAGAACGCCTTTTAAACGAGAAGATTCCTAGTTTATATCCTGAAGCACGCATTTTATGGTGATTGAGTTTTAGTTAAGACATTCTCAGTAATGGAAAGGAGATTAGAATTGTGATCTATTGATTCTACGAAACTTGTACTAGCCATTAGTGCTTTGCTGGTGTGTATTTTAGTAAACCTCCAACAACTTTATGTACTCCTTTGTACAGTTCTGTAACTAAAATAAAGCGTGCAGTAAATTTATATATATAAGATATGTTATTGAGGATTTTCCAAATAAACCACAAATTGTTTCTCTGAAAATCAAAGACTTGTTTATTTAATACGTCTTTACTACATTACAACGTTTAACTATGACCACTACACCTATAACCCACCTGAAAATCAAAGAAACGACATTTAAAGTTTACTAGTATCGCCTCCTCAATTATATCCCTTTATTCTATCTTTTTACAATAGAATTTTTAACAATAAAATATGCAAAATAATCTAAACATCATCTGTCATTCAATCACACGTCACCCCGTTCCACAGAACATAAATTCCATTGACAACTTCAACGCGCGTAATGAAATGTCATTTCATTACATATATATAAATATATTAGGCTACTAGCTTTTGCCCGCGACTTCGTACGCGGATCCTGTTGCTTATGCCAGCGGCGACGGAGTCGTCAAAGTCGAAGATCTGAACCGTCTGATGTCGAATTCTAAAAGATGGGAAAACAACGTGATGCGTGAGACGATTTGAGACGTTCCAGATCTCTCCCTTCCACTTAATGTCTCCGTGTTCGATGTAATTAATAAATGGGTTATAGGATAACGCGCTACTTTCTTTATTCTCAAAAAGTGTTCCCATAGCGCGATATAACTCGACGCCAACGCCATCTAGTTAGAAAACGGAAAGTACATACTATTAACCCAAATATTAACTATAATATTTGGGTAAAATGTATCGATCTTAAGATAATCTTAGCCGTGTCCAGCACCCCTTAGTGAACTCCACTGCGGGTGACGTAACCTACGACAAACTTATTATTTGCGGTTGGTACAATAACCGGGTCTAGGGGTCGAACCGCAAAATTAAGTTTGTTTATTTACTGTACATACTTTTTCGGGATAAAAAGGGTACCCAAGGTACCCAGGATATTAATGAATAATTGTACCAAGTTTCATCGTAATCGAACCGGTAGCTTTTGCGTGATGCGTGAACAAACAGACAGACAGACAATAAAAAAATTTTAATCACAGTTTTGGGTTCGGTGTCGGTCTAGTAACACCTCTTGCCATTTATTTTTTTGATATTTTCGATAAACAGAATTTTCACTTCTACAGATTTATTATAAGTATAGATTTCGTATCCTACTAGGATCTCAATTTTGATGGTTGAAATATAAAACAAGATGCATAAAAAATAACAAATATACAACTTTATCTATACTAATATTATAAAGAGGTAAAATTTGTAAGTTTGTAAGTTTGTAAGTTTGTAAGTTTGTAAGTTTGTATGTAGGGGGTAATCTCTGGAACTAATAATCCAATTCTAAATTTTTTTTTACTGGCAGAAAGCTACATTATTCCTGAGTGCTATAGGCTATAAATTGTTTCTATAGCATGTATATTAACCGAGCTATCACAACTTCTGTCTAGCAAGTCGGAAAAAAATACCTCATAAAATAGAATTATTTGCGTGCGCTGCCTAAACAGTTGCTTAAAATTAAAAACAATGTATGGCTACCTGGTTCGTCTTAATTATTTCTACAAAAAAGTCCGCGGTACCATATCTCTATCTTTTATATTTCATCTTTTATACTTCTTTTATTGCATTAAAAATATTTTTTTTCGGCATACTTACGTTTGGTTGATTATTTGAGCAACAAAATATTAATTCTTATGACAATAAATTATTTCAGTATCACAAGAACATTATACAGATAAGATTTGCCATTTACAGCATAGCAATTGGTCATACAGTTTCGAAGATAATATAAAATGACTAAAACGCAAAATGCCCCTAGCGTAACTTTCATTGTGCAGATGTTTTACCTATTTTTTTTTATGGTGGGCAAAAATCATCTTATGACAACCCCCGCCCTTGGGTGGAGCGAGAGATAGTGTCAGACTCTTACTGACTAAAAACCCACCCCGTTCCTTCTAGCCTTCAAACCAGGGCACGAGTTCCCTTTCGGATAACCCTGGACCCGGTAGGCTTCGACCCAGCTGGGCCTCTGCTGTTGCTGACAACTTCTTGAGGCGCGCGGGAACAGTGCGCGCCGTCGACGTCTTGGGCTCGGTCCATTACCGGACGATCGGACAGCAAGCTACCCATGGCTCGCCGTCCGCGAGCCCGCGTCTACGGTGGCCGGAAATCGGGATCGGAATCCCGGCGGCGGCGGCGGGGGCGCCGTTGCCTGATGCGGTCTGCCTCCGCCTTTGCTAGCATTACTGCTTCGCAGAAAGAGGCGACCGCCTGCCATTCCTCCTCGCTAAGGATCATGGCCTCAACCAGAGCCCGCCGCGAGAGGTGTCCGCCGCCGATCGCCCCCTCGAGGGCACGGCGATGCTCTGCCCAGGCAGGGCACACCTCGACTGTGTGCTCCACCGTGTCCTCCGGGCGTTCCGCACAGTGGCGACACTCGGGCGTCTCTTCCGCTTTAATTCGGTGCAGGAACCTCCCGAACTTGCCATGTTCGGTGAGGACCTGTGTCATGCGGAAGGTAAGGACGCCGTGAGGCTTTTCCAGCCACGCCTCAAAGAGGGGACTTACCGCCATAATTGTGGCGTGCCCAACGTTTCACCTATTTGCCCATAGATGGCGTTCTGCAATTACGTAATTTTTCTGAATCGCGGTGTTAAGACTTTCTGTGGATTGATGACCCTCCTCTCGAATTATTATGCCCACGTTGTCGTTAGTTGGAGTTCTTCTGTCAGTTGCTTATTGGTTTCGGTTGTTTCGTTCGTATGGTTGTTGTTGTTGACAGATACCTCATAATCGAAAATATCGTAATTTCGTTGTACGTTTTTGTATGTTCGTAGTTTCGTACTTCGTTCTATCGTAATAATCGATACGAGTTATTCGATATTACGATTGTTTTGTTTTGTAAAGGCGGATGGTGTTCGAGTCGCGCTCCTTTTGTTCATAATTGTTTTCAAGTCTGTGCGTAGTTTGTTGAGAGCATGTCTAAAAGGAAATCTCAACTGTCCCGGCAGACATCACAGACAAGAGCCGCTCGAGTACGCCGTACGGAAGAATCTGCCCCTGAAAATGAGCAGCGCCTCTCGAGAAATAGAGAATATATTTCGCAAGCACGCGCTAGAGAATCTAGCTCCGAGCGCTCACAGCGCCTCGCTAGCCAAAATGTGAGGACATCGCGGGCCCGTGCTCGAGGAACTAGCGCTGAACATGCGCACCGTCTATCTGAGTTAAGGCAGCATGTCTCTGAGACAAGGGATAGGGAGACTGGCGCTAAACGCTCGCGGCGGCTCGCTAGGCAAAATGCCATAACATCACAGGCCCGTGCTCAGGAATCTAGCGCTGAACGTGCGCATCGTCTAATCGAGTGTAATCTTATTTTAAAACAAGAAATTTTCCGCGGACGAAGTCGCGGGCAGAAGCTAGTTTTTAATATATGTAAAGCCCTAAACACGTGTCTTGTATTTTTATGTAAAGAAGCTATGTACAAAATTTCATAACTGTATCATGAAAAATCACAAAGTAATAAGCTATATATTATGTTACCTAATAGTCCACCCAAAAACATGGCCCCTGGCCCATGCAGGCGACTGAGTAGTTCTTTTGCTTCCGCACCCAATTATAGGCTGTCACTGATTCTGAACAAACCATATTCAGGTTTTGCTTACACTAAAAATAATGTTGTATACGCGTTAAATTACAAGATCCGAAACCTGGAGATATAAAAAATATTATTTTGAAAATAACTTTATTCGTCGTTTGCTGGTCTGATACTCTTCAAAGGGATTTCTCACATTCATGAAAATGAATGTTTAAATGTTCAATTTAGTAGGTAGTTTAGTCAGGTACCTACAAAAATTGTCCCACTTACAAGATTTCATTAATTACTTCCCCCGCTTTAAGTAAAATAAGAGAGAGTGACAGACTATTACTGACTAAAACCTAGGTGGGTTTTAGTCAGTAATAGTCTAAATACAGGTGTATTTGCTTCCAAACGACCCTACAGCCCAAGGAATTGATACCCACCACGGTAACCACCTTCTAATCCCATCATCAATATTTAACTCAATTCTAAGATCGATATACGAGTATTCCAACCAGAGTCTATTTGCTCTCTGCATTTACTAAACTCGATTTATTGTAGCTGGCGGTCGCTTGATGCAATATCAACAATAGGTACGGTGCTTAGGTACTAGCAAGTAATCATAGTTTCCCCTGCAAAGTTTGTCTGGTAAACAATAAAGCGTCAATGTTACTTCAATAAATAAGCAAAGGAACAGGTTCTGAAATATACACAAGCGCTTGTTTGTTCCAACTTTGCCTTTAAACTGCTTCATCATCAAGCTTTAGCCAAAAGACGTTTATTGTTGGACACAGGCCTCCGCCAAGTGACAACATAACGACCGGTCTTATGCTACTCACATTCCTGCGAATATCTTCATTTCTGATGTAATCACACAAGGAAAGTCCGAGCATAGCCTTTTCCATTTTTCTGGGTGACTGTAAGCCTCATGAGGCACCTTGTTTCAAACTGCTTAACGAATTTTTGAAACAAAATGCTCTTTAATCTTTTTTCATGCATAATTTAAACCAAAATGTTTGCAAGAAGCATTAAATTCGACGGTAATAAATTATTAACACGGGTAACTAAACCCCATCTGTCGCTACGAGCAATAATATTTAATCCACTTAAACTACCCTTACAGACGATGCCCATTCCACTACTTCCGTTATTACACTGCATCGGACTAACCACACCTATAAACTGGAACATTGTTGCAAATCCTAGCACCGAATCACTTCACCGTCTAGTGGGGCATGTGGAAATCATTTATCTGAAAGCGTCTCCCTTCCGCCATCAAAACTAAATCAAGTAGGGCGAGGAACATAAACTCGACCGCCCTTGCTGTTAGATAAAATGTAAAGGGAAGTTTGATTCACTTGGCTCGTGTGACATCGCACGTACCAGTCCGGCCACCTCCCCGGGCCTCGTAACGACCTCTTTATACCCAACCGTCTCTATTTGACTACGATTCATATCTGCAACTGGAGGACACTTAGTCGAACATTATTGGAAAACTCAAACCTAGCCTGAATTCGATAGGTACCTACCTAGTATCAAATCGGAGGAATCGAATTTTATTCAGTTCGTATTAGATACACAGGTTTTCTCCGTACTTCCGACACCTACCAACTTCTTCCTCACAATTTGCTTCCCTGAATTTTAATATTTGGCACTTTTATCAGCACGTTGAGCGTGCAAAAAACTTTGACGTTACCATATTGCATTAATTACTATCTGTATTCCACAAATGAGTGCTACGTAATTGCCACTTATACTTCTGCTGAGAGGTATAATCATTTGTGACGATTCTTAATTACTTAATTCGCGATTAACTTCTTAATTACCGCCGGCGTCGGCATGCGAATGGAGCTCTGAAAAAAGTCGTTTGAGCACGTCTTAGCGGGCAAATATTGTCGGTGGCCTGCTCTTAGGAGGTTCATCTCGAGATAGGCGGCGGTGAGACGAGGCGGCCAGCATCTGGCCCGGTAATTAAGCGCATCTGCCCACGTTCAATTTTGGAACGCTGGATGAGTTGCCCCGCGCTCCTTTGGGTCCATTTCGGAGGGTAAGAGCAAATTGCTAAACTTTCAATTAAAGAGTTGTTATTCAAACCGCTTCCAGTTCCTCGATGGAATTATATTTTATTTCACAACGAAAACTCTTATTGGTACTTGTGGTACTTGTTTTCCGCTCTACTTGGTCGCAGTTAAACAATTCTCGAAAGGAAACTGTGGGAATTTATTAACAATTGTGTATTTAATCCATTCTGGTTTCGTACAGCGGCTTTGAGATTATTAGATGATCTCTTAATTTTTGGTTTCTGTTGATTAGAATTGTTTTAATCTCTGCAGCTTATTGTGAAATGTTAATCAACATTTCAGACTAGAAATTCTGTATTTGTTATTTTTATCCTGGAATATTTCTTACGGATATAGTTGCCTGTCAAAATGTGATTTAAATTGAAAGCTAACATTTTGTTACGTCGTCGTCAGAAACATTGTAAGCTCACCGTAAAATCTTCTGCCTTTGACGTTACCTAGATCTCTAGAATAATATTACGTAAGCTCTTAAACTTGAACGTCACGTTTTCTTTCACTCATCTCTAACATCAACTGCTGGAATAGAAAACAATAAAACTTATTCCAATAAACTCAATACACTTAATACTACACAGAGTATTTGTAATAGTTAATTACAAAGATTTAAAATCTAGTAACTTTCAAAATGATAATTTGAAAATGAGAAAAGAAAAATATTTTTTTACTTAGAGTCGTCTTCCTGTCCAAGTGGATGCAGTTTGATACAAGTATTTTACATGGAGCGACTGCCTATCTACCACCACAACCCAGAAATTGGGTGGTACAATACTTCTACGCATGACTGGTAGTAGATTTTCTAGCTTCTCACTATCCGTAACGATTCTAAAATAAATTCTAAAACAAACGATACCCCGTACCAACAATCTCGTTAACATGAAACACGGGCGGCACAGTTGGCGCAGTGGTTGAGCGATTGGCAGCTGTGCTACGTGTCGTGGGTTCGATTTCCGCACGAAACAAATATTTGATAGGGGTTTCGGGTCTGGGTGTCTTGAATATGACAGTTTACATGTTTGTGAACGCCACCACGATTCAGGAGTTCTTCCTAGAGAGGTGTTACTTGTGTTTATTTAAGAAAATAAAACAAATCTTAGAATCGGAATGGAATTGAAACTGAAAAAAACAAAACTCACGCTTTTTGCTCATCCTTTAGTGTATCCCACTGTATGATTCTTTTGTTCTGGGTTCCCATTATAATTTGATGAATGTCATCATTGATGAACACGGAGTTGTGGACATTAGCCCATCAGATGATGGGCTAATGTCCACCACCAATGTGATCCGTGTGTGGGATAAGGCGATCATTACCCACCTCAGCTTGTTCAGGCAGGTCAGCAACGCCCTGGTGTTATTGATCTTACGGAGGTTACCTGAGTTTCTAAAGTATAGACTGATGATGCCAATAACCCTAACGACCTTTTCACAACTTCAGTCGAAGCGTCGAGCGGCGCGGCGAGCGGCATCGGTAAGCGAGCGCGCAACGCTATGAGCGGCGTCTCGAGGCGTGCTTTAAATATTTTCACACTTTTATTCTTACCGCTCGCCGCCCCACGCTTAGCTACCGCTCACAAAGGCAAGGTCATGAACGGGCACTAATAACCTTGTTATGCTTGTTCCAGTAGAAGCAAGCCGCGGCGCGCTTCAGGCTCGATGTGCGTCCGCCGCGCGAGGAGGGAGCATGCTGGTGCACCTCGTAATACTTAGCACCGCCTTCGCGGCAGCCAACACCGGGAAACACGGTATGTATAGCATCTTATGATACTTCAATAGTTTTTATGAGAATATGTCACCATGTGCAAATAAACTTCAGATATAGAGCGAACAATGGTGGTCGGTCAATTTCGTACACTGATGAACGATGTACGAGTGTGGCGTTTTTTAAGTTACCCGTGTGTACAAATATATGTTCGAGGGACTTTTCTATTTGGGGCTATTAGAGTTTTCATAATAAATTATTTAAAATGTGATATGTGAATTTTGGTTATCTACATTGGTTTGGAACATTTTACGTAATCGTGAACTAAACATAGAAATAGACAAAATTTTCAAAATTGATATGAGTTCTGCTGGTTATCTTTTAACATTCTGACTGCTTTATTTGTAAAATATATTTTCGATGTAAAAAAACGACTTATCTACAGATTCAATGTATTAAAGGCCAAGCGAACGCCAGCGTTCTGTTGTGTCTCTAATTATCACGATTGAAGAGTTAATAAAAGAACAGAAAAAATATTATGATTCAACCATTTTTTTTTTTCATATTTGTGCAACATTCAGAGACTTGTCATAATACAGTCTATTTGGTATTAGAAATTTGATAAAATGTTCAATGTTGTTTTTTTTTTGTTGTTTATCAAAAGTTTGTCAAATCAAAGTCTTAAAATTTATTTATTCTTATTTAGGTACTTGGTATGTGAGTCAAAAATATCAGTTTAGTTTGATCTACAAAAGGTGGCTCCAGTAAATAATGGCGTAGGAAATTAAACTCCAACTGAAAATCTACTTAACTGCAAGAGAAAACTTAGGTTCTTAATGAGGTAACGATATTACGGAAGGTGTGAAAAAGTACAGAGAAAACTTTATCTAGAGTGAAATCAACACTTGAATCCTGTCTTTACAATAAAATATATGGACTGTAACTGCGCAAATCTGTTTGTACAAAATGACTAATACAGATACGTGAAAATATTGCTTACCTACCAGGAAAAATCCTGACGGAAACACTCGCTTCCTTGAGGGAGATTTCCTCAAAAAAATAAACAAATGTATTGACGCGACCCTCGGCAGAGATTCATCTCCTACATGTACATTATGTAGTAGACCCCCTCGACTTAATCTATGTGAATGTTATAATATTATACACCCTACAACGATTTGAGGGGCGAAAGCGATGGGGAAATTTTTAAACTTTTTCACACTTCTAGCAGACCCGCGCAGATTTATGCCGTGAGTGCCTTGACTATACAAATGTAAATAATAACAAATACACATTTCTCCCTAAAGAATACATTTTGGGTTGGAATAATAACATAAAATAAACATTAGGGTAAGCTGCTCTAGGAGTACGCACTTTAAATTAAATAACTTTAGATAATACGAACTTTTATTTTTAAATTTAGGTAATATTTCAATCATTCATAAATTATCATAGCATAGTCGGCTTTATAATGACCACACTGCTGGGACTCGGGCCTCCTCTTTAAAAGAGGAATGGGCCGTAATCCACCATTCGGGCCCAGGTCAGGTTGGTGGATGTCTTTGAATTTTTGGTTCTAGGACATGCCGGTTTCCTCACGATGAGCAGTGGTGGCCAAGTGGTAACAAGCCCGACTTACGAGTTGTAGGTCCCAGGTTCAAACCCAGCCAAGCGCATTCATAAATTATCATGAAATAATAGTGAAAAAATAACAAATGCGATAATGGCATATTCTTACAATAATATGTCGTGTATACGTGCGTGCCAAATGATTTAATCGCAGTAACTTCTAATTTTTTTTTGGTGTTTGTAGGCTCTAAGCCCTAACCCAAAATGATTTATTTAATATGTCAATATCCACTCAAAACATACTTTATAAAAGACATGAAACCCAACCTAAAATGACCGTTTCGTGTAAATTTCCCCACAAAAAGTCCCTCATAATTGAATCTTCGACACCGTCAGAAGTCACACATTCCTCTGCTTGCAATTTCGTCGTGACTGCCATAGCCAACTGCTATTGTTACGTAGGCCTCCATAAACTGCTTGACGAACAGTCCCTACTCTCATTAAGGCACCGGGAAAATTTGACATAATTAAAACGGGGTCAATGACTGCATTACAAATCCCTTGCCCCTTTTCTTGTATAATATGTGATTATACAGAGTGCAAAAAATGCGAAACGAAATTTTAATTGAGCAATAAGAACGCTGGTGCAGGATGGAGAATTTTTTATGTAAGATTTTTTTTTAATTTTTAGGTTCCGTACGTAGGGTACCAATGGGATTCTATCACTAAACCTTCGTTGTCCGTCCATCTGTTTGTCTGTTTGTCAGTTCGTTTGTCAGCGGGCTGTATCTCATAAACTGGCAAACGTTATTTTGTCGACATTTTTTTGCTCGATTTTAATATTGTAGTACAGTACCCTTCGTGTACGAGTTCAACTCGAACTTAGACAGTAGTTTTTTGGATTAGCTTTGCCCACCTATGACGTGTTATTGTTACTCAATGGAACATTCTACGCGGTTTAAAAGTATCCTATGTTCTACCGAAGGTCATGCCAACCGACAAGTTCCAACGAAATCCATTCAGCCGTTTCAGCGTAAAGAAGTAAAAAACACACCCACATACTCTAAAATTAATGTTCCCCTTTAATAATAATTATAATGTGATTAGTATGGATTATTTTATTTCTTACTTTTGCCATTGACTTAGGCCGTTAGAAAGTCCGACGAAATTATTCCATGAAAATATACCACCACTGGTTTAAAAAAAGGTTTTTTAAGTCCCTAACTAGGTCAAGGTCCCTTTGTATCAAACTTCACCCAAATCCATTTAGCTGATTGATTAGATTAGAACAAATTTCTAAACAAAGTTTTACATCTTCCATATACATAAATAACATTTTTTTTTTACTAATTATATATGAAAGTAAAGAGCCTATTACACCCCTTTTTTTTCGCGGTGGAAAAATCATCTAATGACATCCCCCGCTCTTGGACGAAGCGAAAGTTAGTGTCAGACTTTTACTGACTAAAAACCTACTCCTGTACCTTCGTTGCCCTTCGTGCCGGGGTCTGAGCCACCTTTCGGTCTAACCCTGGCCCCAGTAGGCTTCAACCCAGCTGGCTATTCAGACAGAGTCGATGTCGCGTCGTATCGCTTAGTGTAATAAGGGTCAGACTGTCTTACTATGAATGACAGATATGACGAGTCTGAGTATCGTCTGCTGAATAACGCGTAACGGGATGCAACTCGACACACATTTTCACACACAACACTAGCTTTTCACGTTTTACAAGACAGTGCTCATGTAGGCTTTTGTGAAATATAAACATTTTTAATTTGTACCTCCTTGCTCGCCCCTCTCATGGCTCCTATTATTTAAAAATACAGAATCTTTAGTGTCTTCTTATTGAAGTCATTAATAAGATTATCATCATGCTGCGACTTAGGCCTCCTCTCTAGAAGAGGGAATGGGTCGCAATCCACCACGCGGGCCCAATGCGGGTTGGTGGATGTTACACGTCTTCGAATTTTTGGTTCTGGGACATGCCGGTTTCCTCACAATGTTTTCCTTCACCGTTTTGAGAGCAATGGTGATGAAATAAATTACATAAAGTAATGTGCCTGGCAGGGTTCGAACGTGCGACTTACAACTCGTAAGGCGGAGGCCACGACCATTCGGCCGCCACTGCTAGGTATATATTATATAATCTTTATTTATATTTAAAAAAAAAACAGATTACATACATCTTACATTTTTCACAAAGTGGGTAGTATTATATTTCTGACAATCAAGTGGGTGTCGTACTGTTCTCCTTGCTAGGCTATGAAATAGCCTGTATTAAGAAGTAACAGCGCTTAGTCCCTCGAGTTGTATTACTACAATTTTATTTTAACAACTTAAATTCAAGTAATTTGTTTAACAATAACGCGAGCTTGAGACATTATTTATTATTAATAAGATAATATTATATTTATATTATGTTCGAGAGACCTAAAAGTTATATTAATTTTAGGTAGGTTTTACATTCCATTAACCTATTAACAAACTCTCTTATCTACAAAAGGTACCTACCAATGATAAGGTAAAATACCCATTACTTTGTAAACAGCAACAACACAGCAATATTCATTGAAAACGATTCCTTTATCGCGATCGGAATTCGGGTCACCTCGCGAAGCCTGCATAGAAGTTTTGTTGTATCAGTTATGAAACTGAAACGTTTCCGGTACGCCTTAAGTTTTACCAACTATTAAGTAACTTTAGCCGAGTTTTGTAAGGGGAAGAAATAAACGTGGAAAGGTACTGCAGGAGTGGAATGCAAAGGGCAAGGAAGGATATATAGGTGGCTTTTAATCAGTTTAAGTCTGACACTCTCTTTTGTTTCACGCGGAGCTACAATGAAAACATTAAAAGTTGTCTTTGAATAAATAAATTATTATTATTATTATTATTAAGTACCATTAGGAGGATGCCGGATTTTGTATGGACGCCGTCCCCACCTTCCAAAAGACATGGGATGCATGTCAGTTTGTTCATTCCTATCCACAAAAAACAAAACAGCTAATTTAGTTATTAAAATGTACGAGATTTTTTTTATAAAAAAAAAGAAACTTCTATAGTTTTACAGTTTTGTTGTATCAGTTATGAAAGCGAAACGTTTCCGGTACACCTTAAGTTTTACCAACTATTAAGTAACTTTAGCCGAGTTTTGTAAGGGGAAGAAATAAACGTGGAAAGGTACTGCAGGAGTGGAATGCAAAGGGCAAGGAAGGATATATAGGTGGCTTATAATCAGTAAATCTGACACTCCCTTTTGCTTTACGCAGAGCAAGAGCGAGAAGCTGCGACAACAAAAAACAGTATGGTAACAGTACCTATTTGCAGATTACACTTGATCTTTTCTGGACGGCGAGCTACCCATAGCTGACCGTCCGCAAGCCCACGCTGACGGTAACCGGGTATTTCCCGACTCCTAGCAAGCGGGGCGTCGCCGGCAAGCATAATAATAATAATTACTATTATTATTTATTTATTTAACCAGAACGACAGAATGCCAATTACGCTGATTACAAATATAATGTCCTAGGGTTAGAGTCTCGGGTCGATAAATGAGTGCTATTAAATTTTCTTTTTATAATTTTTCATTAGTAGTCCAGCCACAGTTTAGATTTGTGATCGGGTGATAGGACGGAAGTAAGGACCAACCTTACTTAATATGATTAAAACACAGAACAGAAGAATGTATGATTCCTGTGTTCTGTGGATTAAAATATTACTGGTTCAATGTAAGCGTAGTTTGACAACTCTGCTTAGCCATTCAGAGGGCATACGCTTGATGTCATATTCAGATTTAAAAAAAGTTGTCAAAAATTATAATAAGTAATGAAGCCCCCCAAACTGATTCATGATCTAAAGCTATCGCTTTTACAAGAAAAAGGAAATTAACAAAAAAAAAAACACGCAAACCTGCGGGTGGTGTTCAAAAAAATATAGACCTAAAACAAACCCGCATAAGGTCGAAAACAAACAGCACAGAGAATATCTGGGGGCATCCGAGTCCCCTATTGACATGCAGCCACTCACAAGGTGCATTATCGCACCGGAACTTGAATATCCAATATCACGGTATTCAACTGCGTCTTGATATCTAAAGTGCCTTACAACAGTCAAGGGGCCGACTTACGTTCTTAGGCTGTCGTTACCGAAGTGCCAAACTACATTATAAGGCCGCGACTCCATCAAAGCGGAGACGAGACGAGCGGAGAGGAGATGATTTTTTGACACATCTCTCCGCTCAGCTTCAGTGGAGATCGCTGTGCGGAGATGTGTAATATTTTTATGGCGTGATGGAAACGGAGATGTGAGCTGTGCGCAGACGACGTACAGTGAACGACGAAAACGCACACATCCGCTTTGGTGGAGTCCCCCAAGGTGAAAAATATCTCGCACAGCACACAGCACATCGCACACATCTCTGCTGTGGCGTTGCGGCCTAAGCTTGTTTATGTTTACGCCACAGTCTATAAATACGCATAAACTTCTCACCACCGTCCTGATACAATTAAGTCTTCATGGCCCAAGTTTAGTACTCGGATTATTCTATTCAAAAACATCTTTAAGGCCAAACAGAATAACATTAAGACTCAGCCGCTGTTGTTTGCAAATAATAAGAAAAAGAAAAAACATACTTGGTAAGTTAAAAAATTTCGCGTAAAATTTGCATAAACCTCGTGGAGCCTGTTCACTTTTCTGTACTTTCACTTTTTATATCATCTCTTATACCGTTCGTCCCTAACTCATTTTATAACAATATCTTATTAAGTGTTTCATAAAATACTTTAAAAGAAAAAGTTTTATAATAATTGTTAATGATGTTACTGAGTGTGGTAGGATGATAATATTTATAATTTTATTCTTTGGCCGTGTCAATATTCTATGAACAATAGAATTGAAAAAAATTAAATGCGTTTGTCTCAAAATCGCAGCTGAAGGTTATTATTTGTTGCGTTCACTTATATCTATAAAACTGTATCAATGAACTTGAAAATGTATGGTTCTTCTAAATACAAAATTGTTTACTAGTTTGGAGGACCTGGGACCAGGAGCCTGTGTGTGTCGCCATAGTAGGTACCTACTAGTAGTAAGTACTAATAGGTACTCCTATAATACAACCTATGCTATAGGAGCCAGTGTCTTCTCCCAATCACTTTTGTAAGTCGAGTTTTATGCAATAAATCTAAAACAAAAATAATTATAAAATAAAAACTTGTAAGATATAGGCAACATATGAATTAAATGAAGGTGTTGGTGTGTAGTGTATATGAATGTATGTACTTAATGTGGAATGTATATATGTGGATAATGTTTTTTGTAGCTATTGAAGTAGAAGTTTGATTTATGTGTATTCATGGGCGAGAAGCAATGATTTAACGTAAATTCTAACATCTATGATTGTGAGAGGATTTATATCAACCATATTTGTCCTATTATAAAAATAAATCAGACTTATAATTTATAGGCGAAAGCTTGTGAGTGTATGCAAGTGTTTATATGCGTATGTTTGTTACTTCTTCACGCTTAAACGTCTGAACAGATTTAGATTAAATTTGGCTCCAGGATAATCCGTAACGTAGAATAGCACGTAGGGACCGGGAGTAAGTTCCCATGGAAAACTTTTCTACATTTACTATCGGGCAAGCCACTGGCAGCAGCTAATGGACAAACAAGAGTGTGAGTGGAATATTTTTGTGGCAATGGAAAATTCCTGTTTTTACCGATCTGTCAGTTCACCGACTTTTCGACGTCCCTACCTTACCCTCGTACATTTATCTACGTGGAAAAAATCCTTGTGAAAATGCTCCGTCCAAGCCACCCTCATATATATTAAGTAGGTTATCTATACTAATATTATAAAGAGGTAAAATTTGTAAGTTTGTAAGTTTGTAAGTTTGTAAGTTTGTAAGTTTGTAAGTTTGTATGTAGGGGGTAATCTCTGGAACTAATAATCCAATTCTAAATTTTTTTTTACTGGCAGAAAGCTACATTATTCCTGAGTGCTATAGGCTATAAATTGTTTCTATAGCATGTATATTAACCGAGCTATCACAACTTCTGTCTAGCAAGTCGGAAAAAAATACCTCATAAAATAGAATTATTTGCGTGCGCTGCCTAAACAGTTGCTTAAAATTAAAAACAATGTATGGCTACCTGGTTCGTCTTAATTATTTCTACAAAAAAGTCCGCGGTACCATATCTCTATCTTTTATATTTCATCTTTTATACTTCTTTTATTGCATTAAAAATATTTTTTTTCGGCATACTTACGTTTGGTTGATTATTTGAGCAACAAAATATTAATTCTTATGACAATAAATTATTTCAGTATCACAAGAACATTATACAGATAAGATTTGCCATTTACAGCATAGCAATTGGTCATACAGTTTCGAAGATAATATAAAATGACTAAAACGCAAAATGCCCCTAGCGTAACTTTCATTGTGCAGATGTTTTACCTATTTTTTTTTATGGTGGGCAAAAATCATCTTATGACAACCCCCGCCCTTGGGTGGAGCGAGAGATAGTGTCAGACTCTTACTGACTAAAAACCCACCCCGTTCCTTCTAGCCTTCAAACCAGGGCACGAGTTCCCTTTCGGATAACCCTGGACCCGGTAGGCTTCGACCCAGCTGGGCCTCTGCTGTTGCTGACAACTTCTTGAGGCGCGCGGGAACAGTGCGCGCCGTCGACGTCTTGGGCTCGGTCCATTACCGGACGATCGGACAGCAAGCTACCCATGGCTCGCCGTCCGCGAGCCCGCGTCTACGGTGGCCGGAAATCGGGATCGGAATCCCGGCGGCGGCGGCGGGGGCGCCGTTGCCTGATGCGGTCTGCCTCCGCCTTTGCTAGCATTACTGCTTCGCAGAAAGAGGCGACCGCCTGCCATTCCTCCTCGCTAAGGATCATGGCCTCAACCAGAGCCCGCCGCGAGAGGTGTCCGCCGCCGATCGCCCCCTCGAGGGCACGGCGATGCTCTGCCCAGGCAGGGCACACCTCGACTGTGTGCTCCACCGTGTCCTCCGGGCGTTCCGCACAGTGGCGACACTCGGGCGTCTCTTCCGCTTTAATTCGGTGCAGGAACCTCCCGAACTTGCCATGTTCGGTGAGGACCTGTGTCATGCGGAAGGTAAGGACGCCGTGAGGCTTTTCCAGCCACGCCTCAAAGAGGGGACTTACCGCCATAATTGTGGCGTGCCCAACGTTTCACCTATTTGCCCATAGATGGCGTTCTGCAATTACGTAATTTTTCTGAATCGCGGTGTTAAGACTTTCTGTGGATTGATGACCCTCCTCTCGAATTATTATGCCCACGTTGTCGTTAGTTGGAGTTCTTCTGTCAGTTGCTTATTGGTTTCGGTTGTTTCGTTCGTATGGTTGTTGTTGTTGACAGATACCTCATAATCGAAAATATCGTAATTTCGTTGTACGTTTTTGTATGTTCGTAGTTTCGTACTTCGTTCTATCGTAATAATCGATACGAGTTATTCGATATTACGATTGTTTTGTTTTGTAAAGGCGGATGGTGTTCGAGTCGCGCTCCTTTTGTTCATAATTGTTTTCAAGTCTGTGCGTAGTTTGTTGAGAGCATGTCTAAAAGGAAATCTCAACTGTCCCGGCAGACATCACAGACAAGAGCCGCTCGAGTACGCCGTACGGAAGAATCTGCCCCTGAAAATGAGCAGCGCCTCTCGAGAAATAGAGAATATATTTCGCAAGCACGCGCTAGAGAATCTAGCTCCGAGCGCTCACAGCGCCTCGCTAGCCAAAATGTGAGGACATCGCGGGCCCGTGCTCGAGGAACTAGCGCTGAACATGCGCACCGTCTATCTGAGTTAAGGCAGCATGTCTCTGAGACAAGGGATAGGGAGACTGGCGCTAAACGCTCGCGGCGGCTCGCTAGGCAAAATGCCATAACATCACAGGCCCGTGCTCAGGAATCTAGCGCTGAACGTGCGCATCGTCTAATCGAGTGTAATCTTATTTTAAAACAAGAAATTTTCCGCGGACGAAGTCGCGGGCAGAAGCTAGTGTTATATATGTTGATGGAACACGTGTTATTTCACCGTGAGCTGCGAGATCAAACATAATCGTGATGTATAATATGAGATCTGGTTTCAGTTTATTTTGACGCCGAAATACGCGTGAATAGCGACCAATTTTCTAAAGACCATAAATAGAATTAAGCGTATTGTCTTGAACGAAGTTTGTGGCGCCTACACGCAAGTAATAACTCTCCCTAATTCACTGTTTGTACCATAAAGCTAAATGAAGATTATTATAAACCGTTTTGTTTATTTACGAATTATTCCAAATCAACAAACAAACAAATATAATTATAATCTGAATTAAGGAATATATAAAGTGGTCTACCAAGTCATAAAACATTGACAAAACTCAACGACGACTTACTTTAAAAGTGTGAAAAAGATTTCTTTGGCGATGAGATTTCATTAAAACTCAACAAGCTTTCAAAAGTCCAACTTTACCGTGATAAACTAGGTAAAAAAAACTGGGCAAGAGCGAGCCGGACTCGCGCACAGAGGGTTCAGTGCGAAATACAATTCCCGAATGAAGTCTCAAAGATTTTTCCGAATTAGAATTTTTTTATGACCTAGATAACAACAAATTTAACGTTTTCAGACTTATTCCTATACCTGTGATTCTGGATCAACGGAAAGTACCCTATGAATTTCGGTCTTTAAGAGTATCAAAATATACGTTTTTTGCAACATAAACGGGCGTATCTTTTTTATTCGTTAACTTAGAAGTTTAATTTTTTCATAGCTTGAAGAGATCGCAGACTTGAGTATATCGTTTTAATTTCAGCTCGATACCTCCACACGTTCTTGAGATAAAGGGTATTGACAGATAGACAGACGGACAGACAACAAAGTCATTCTATAAGGGTTTCGTTTTATCCTTTTGAGGTACGGAGTCCTAAAAACGGATTAAAACATGAAAAATATGAAAGTAAAGCCAGTATAAGAATGATATCCATAACCGCAATACTAAAACAATTGTCGATACAAAGATATACAAACTTTGTAAAAGGAAAAAGTATACCGATGTACGAGAGCTAACGGAGCCTTGCCTTTGTGAACTTAGAACTGAATCCCCGGAGGTTTATGTCTTTTCGGATCAGGCGGCTTACCGGAGGACGCGAGAAGAAAACTCCTTTCCTTCATAAATATTTACTTTATGAAATAACGCGCCCCAAGCACAGCTTAGTCTTATATACGGGCTGGCACCAGGTGATAACTGGCAAATGACAAAAAACACTCTTTTTACTCACACTTGACTTCTATTTGAAAATAATAATAGGTACGTAAATGTTTTTTTTTTCTGATGATACTTTTGCGGCAGAATTTAATATAATGTAGCTTATCAAATTAATAATTATAAAACTTAAACAAAATTTAATTACATACAATAGTCTACCATGGACTAAGATCCGAAAGGTTTTTAGGCGGATTAATTTCTCGTGAAGTTCAGTGCCGATTTTCAATATCCGCAAGTTGTTTCCTTTGGAAACAGAATACGCAGCCTTGGAAGGCCTCCTACAAGGTGGCTCGAAGACCTGGTCAGGGTCATGGGAATCCGATGGGTGCGAGATGCACAGGACCGGTCATTCTGTCGACACTTGGGGCAGGCCTATGCTCAACAGTGGACGTATTTCGGCTGAAATGATGATGATGATATTTCCTAGAGGATATTTTGATTTACTCGTAAAATATGTAATTAGCTAAATTGTAACAGCTGTTCAGTGTGGGAATCGAAACCGCGACACGCAGCGCAGCAGTCGATCGCTCAACCACTAGGTACGGTAACCGTAGCGTAAATTTTCTGAGTCATCTTTTCTAAAATGATACAAAAAGATAAGCGAGAAATAACAAAAAAATATTAGCTACCTACAACATATAGTTACTTTCCCCCCAGAGAACGTCTTTACAAAAGGACAATATTATAATTTGTTTCCCCAAAGCCTCATGAGGAAATAAATCAACTTCGTAACAAGTACATAAGGTAGATAGAGTACATAATCGGGTCTAGCGGTTTGCAAGTCATTCACCCCGCAATTTGTTTAAGTAGCGTTCTGTATACAAAGATCCGTGTGTTATTCATGTTTTGATTTTATTGCCATACTAGCTTCTGCCCGCGACTTCGTCCGCGGAAAATTTCTTGTTTTAAAATAAGATTACACTCGATTAGACGATGCGCACGTTCAGCGCTAGATTCCTGAGCACGGGCCTGTGATGTTATGGCATTTTGCCTAGCGAGCCGCCGCGAGCGTTTAGCGCCAGTCTCCCTATCCCTTGTCTCAGAGACATGCTGCCTTAACTCAGATAGACGGTGCGCATGTTCAGCGCTAGTTCCTCGAGCACGGGCCCGCGATGTCCTCACATTTTGGCTAGCGAGGCGCTGTGAGCGCTCGGAGCTAGATTCTCTAGCGCGTGCTTGCGAAATATATTCTCTATTTCTCGAGAGGCGCTGCTCATTTTCAGGGGCAGATTCTTCCGTACGGCGTACTCGAGCGGCTCTTGTCTGTGATGTCTGCCGGGACAGTTGAGATTTCCTTTTAGACATGCTCTCAACAAACTACGCACAGACTTGAAAACAATTATGAACAAAAGGAGCGCGACTCGAACACCATCCGCCTTTACAAAACAAAACAATCGTAATATCGAATAACTCGTATCGATTATTACGATAGAACGAAGTACGAAACTACGAACATACAAAAACGTACAACGAAATTACGATATTTTCGATTATGAGGTATCTGTCAACAACAACAACCATACGAACGAAACAACCGAAACCAATAAGCAACTGACAGAAGAACTCCAACTAACGACAACGTGGGCATAATAATTCGAGAGGAGGGTCATCAATCCACAGAAAGTCTTAACACCGCGATTCAGAAAAATTACGTAATTGCAGAACGCCATCTATGGGCAAATAGGTGAAACGTTGGGCACGCCACAATTATGGCGGTAAGTCCCCTCTTTGAGGCGTGGCTGGAAAAGCCTCACGGCGTCCTTACCTTCCGCATGACACAGGTCCTCACCGAACATGGCAAGTTCGGGAGGTTCCTGCACCGAATTAAAGCGGAAGAGACGCCCGAGTGTCGCCACTGTGCGGAACGCCCGGAGGACACGGTGGAGCACACAGTCGAGGTGTGCCCTGCCTGGGCAGAGCATCGCCGTGCCCTCGAGGGGGCGATCGGCGGCGGACACCTCTCGCGGCGGGCTCTGGTTGAGGCCATGATCCTTAGCGAGGAGGAATGGCAGGCGGTCGCCTCTTTCTGCGAAGCAGTAATGCTAGCAAAGGCGGAGGCAGACCGCATCAGGCAACGGCGCCCCCGCCGCCGCCGCCGGGATTCCGATCCCGATTTCCGGCCACCGTAGACGCGGGCTCGCGGACGGCGAGCCATGGGTAGCTTGCTGTCCGATCGTCCGGTAATGGACCGAGCCCAAGACGTCGACGGCGCGCACTGTTCCCGCGCGCCTCAAGAAGTTGTCAGCAACAGCAGAGGCCCAGCTGGGTCGAAGCCTACCGGGTCCAGGGTTATCCGAAAGGGAACTCGTGCCCTGGTTTGAAGGCTAGAAGGAACGGGGTGGGTTTTTAGTCAGTAAGAGTCTGACACTATCTCTCGCTCCACCCAAGGGCGGGGGTTGTCATAAGATGATTTTTGCCCACCATAAAAAAAAATAGGTAAAACATCTGCACAATGAAAGTTACGCTAGGGGCATTTTGCGTTTTAGTCATTTTATATTATCTTCGAAACTGTATGACCAATTGCTATGCTGTAAATGGCAAATCTTATCTGTATAATGTTCTTGTGATACTGAAATAATTTATTGTCATAAGAATTAATATTTTGTTGCTCAAATAATCAACCAAACGTAAGTATGCCGAAAAAAAATATTTTTAATGCAATAAAAGAAGTATAAAAGATGAAATATAAAAGATAGAGATATGGTACCGCGGACTTTTTTGTAGAAATAATTAAGACGAACCAGGTAGCCATACATTGTTTTTAATTTTAAGCAACTGTTTAGGCAGCGCACGCAAATAATTCTATTTTATGAGGTATTTTTTTCCGACTTGCTAGACAGAAGTTGTGATAGCTCGGTTAATATACATGCTATAGAAACAATTTATAGCCTATAGCACTCAGGAATAATGTAGCTTTCTGCCAGTAAAAAAAAATTTAGAATTGGATTATTAGTTCCAGAGATTACCCCCTACATACAAACTTACAAACTTACAAACTTACAAACTTACAAACTTACAAACTTACAAATTTTACCTCTTTATAATATTAGTATAGATATTGCTGTATAGTATAATTTAAAATTTATGTCCCAATGTTTATAATTTGTCTTGAATATTTTTACCCTCTTTCGGGAGTACTTTTTCTATACGTGTGGTACCTATAATAACTTCATCTATCATGCCTAATATATATACCTAGTTGCAATAGTCTCTATTGCAACAAGGTATATAAGGTGTAACATTAAATGCGCAAAACCTCAGACACCCCAAATGATTTTTAATTCAATTGACCTAATTCTGTAGAAAAAAACAATTAAAAAAAAATTAAGGTTTTATGTGCAGTTTTAGTTTATTTAAAATTCGTATCTACATCGAAATAAGAATTTTTATCATCCCGCATATGAGAAAATTTGATTGGTTTACAACCATTTGGGTTTGTTTACCTATTTGGGCGGGTTTGCGCACCTGATGGCTTGACCTATTAATAAATAGAAAGGGCAAAATTTGTAATGTAATTTTTTTTGAAAAATGTAACCTATATTAAAAAGTGGTTTAATTGATTCTTCTCGTTATTCCGATCAAACTGTTTTCAGGTTTTGCGCATTTAACATTACACGTCGTATAATATAGCTTTTTTTATAACTTCGCTCCCCCACTAGGATTTACTACTGTATTATGGGTGCGTTTACAAATATATAAATTCACATACTCAAGACAACTAAACCCGGAACAACTGTCTGTAGCCATACAATTTATGTGACATGCGGGAAACGAATGTGAGATACATCGCGCAGCAGCCAATTGCTCAACCACTGCACCTACCAATGGGGTCGTCTATAGGATAGCATGGTATTACACTAGTTATTATTGTTCCAATAATTCGTTTCGCACTTTTTGGAATATTTAGGCTCACCCAACTAGCTCTAATATTTTAAATCAAATATACATTAAATACACATACACACAAAATAAAGACAAGATAAAGAATACAGAAAAAAGTTACAAAGGAGATGCTTATTACTAAAGTAAATCTTTTCCATCATACCTGCGAAAGGAGAGTTGAAAATAAAGAGATAGAAACATCGTGTGTAAGAATAGTAGGAAAAATAAGTACTAACAAAAAAAAAAACAATGAACTCAGATTTGATATCAAATATGTCATTGGGGCCAAAAGATTCGAGAGTGGCGATCCCGTACCGGAAGACGCAGCGTTGGAAGGTCTCCTTCAAGGTGGACCAATGACCTGGTGAAAATTGCGGGAATGCGATGGATGCGGGACGCAGAGGATCGTTAATTGTGGGGACACTTGGGGGAGGCTTATATCTAACAGTGGACATCTATTGGCTGAAGTGATGATGATAATGATGATGAATGGTCATGATGATCATGATAAATTATGTTATGTTATAATTCGACAACTTTCTAACAACGACACCCAGTCCCAAACTGAGCAGATATTGTGCTTTGAGTACTAGACAACTGATAAACATACATACATATTACTAAAAACATACGCATTATAGATAACTTACACCCTGGTACAGAACAAATGATCTTGCTGCTCATCATTCAAACATTTGTTTATTGTGTTTTTATAGAGATAATCCAAATGGTAAAAACACCATGAAGACCACAGAACAGTAAATATACAGACAAGACTCCAAGGTAAAAAAAAAGGAACGAAAACATAGAAGAATACTTTCTTTGACCGTATTTATTGACAATCGATTTAGTAATAAAACGTCTCAACCTGACAAACCTGACAAACACACAAACTTTAAATTAATAAACAAAATACTATGTAAAGAAAAAAAAGTAATTTAAAGTTTTTCGCTTAGAGCATTTCAAGTTTTGTTCGAATTCACAACTTTTTTGGCTCGAATATTTTCTAACATACGGCAACTTTTCCCACACCTACTGATTTTCTTTTATGAACGAGAGAAAAGTGTAAACATCCATCATTATTTTGTCACCTATGTCAGTCAACTTTACTCTAAACTTGCGAAGTTTACATAAAAGGAGTGACGAATAATCACATTAATATTATAGAAGCGAAAATTTATACGTGTATGTTTGTAGGTGGTTTTGTGTATATTTATTACTTGGCACACTGGTATATCATGTCCTGAAATAGAATATTTGATACTTCTACTTCTTCTACAAACTCACTGGAAAAAAACTAGTGCAGAAATATAAAAAAAGCAGACAAGTGCGAGACGGATTCGCTCACTGAGGGATCCGTACAAACTTTTCCATGTAAATAGTTCAATTCCCGAATGGAGTCTCGATTTTTTTTTTTGTGACGTAACAACACTGTATTCAGTTTAAGTCCTATATCTGTGCTATAAGCCATGCTTTATATCAAATATCGATTCTGGGTTAACGAGAAGTACTCTATGAATGTTGATTCCCTTGAGAGTATTGAAATTTACGTTTTTTTACGTACGTACGTACGTACGTATGTACGAAATAAACGACCATATCTTTTTTTTCGTTAACTCGGAAGTTTAATTTTTTCTTAGCTACAACCAACTTGAGTATATGGTTTTAATTTTAACTCGAAACCTCTATGCGTTCCCGAGAGAAAGGGTCTTGAAAGGCAGACAGACAGACGGTCAACAAAGTGATCCTATAAAGATTTTGTTTTTTCGTGTTGAGGTACGGAACCCTAAACAATGGTCATAACAAGTATAACATAGCATCGAAAATCAATAATTCAGATGCATAATCACAGAACCCCTCCTTTTTTAAGCCAGTTAAAAGTGTATTTAGGAAACTATAACTTACGAGTCTGATTTTCCACTCGCTGATCGTCAACATCGAGCATGGTTTAAAAGCTTGTTGGTTCATCTAACGCAATCCAACGTGATGTATGACGAAAAGACAACGCAAAAAAAGAGAGATAACGCTGAAAACTCTGTTAGTTTAATTCGGTGGTTTACTCAAATATTTTACAAAACATGTTCCAGGAAATACCAGTTTTTTGAAAAATATTGTCGTCATTTTGAATCTAAAATGTCATGTCAAGTTAGAAATAAAATTTTCAGCCAACAGACGTCCACTGTTGGACATAAACCTCCCCCAAGTGTCACCACAATGGTCAATCTTTCTTCTTCTTCCGATAAGGTTTCTATAGTTTGACTTTTTAAATTTTTGAGTAAATTATGAAATGTCAAAGTTCATGCAAAATAGCAGATTTTCAGAGGTTTTTACTGGATAAGTGTTACAGAAATTTAGAAACTGATTTCAATAGAAGCCTAGATAATATCCATAAGATACTGTGTTTCCAAAATATCTAATGAAAAATGTGTAATAACGTCATAATCGAGTAAGAGCGGTTGTATGAAAAACAGTGAAAATGTGTGTCGAGTTGCATCCCCTTAACCGATCATGTCAAACTCACACGTGGTCAAACAATTGCACTACGTCAGTATTCTCTCTGCTAAGCCAATGGAAATGAATACATGCGGAGTCACGGCTAGCAAATATTTCTATTTGAATACAGAGGTCGAAACATTTAGGATTTGAAACAGTTATTGAATTCACCATTTTTGTGATACAGTATTGGAAATACATCATAGTATTGTTGGTTTAAAAATCAGCAATCTATTTTTGTGTGCAAGTTACAAATAGACAAATCGTTAAATGGCGAAGCTTGTCAATAGATTAGAGATCAAAATGGAAAAATAAGGACACAGAAACTAAAAAATATATTAAAACTAGCTTTTAATGAAAATCATTTTTTCATATCATGCTTTCATAGCTCGATAAACCTATATAATTAATACTCGTCAAGACAAATCATACGAGCCCAAACTAGATGGGGTTGTGTCGTTTAACTACCAAGTACTTATAGCCACCTTCTGGTTCCATCATCAGATTAGCTCCTTGTCATAATAATTTCGCATTGTCATCTGATTTACACATGCATGCAAAATTTTAGCTCAATCGGAAACCGGGAAGTGCGTCAAATTTAATTTACAAGATTTGATGACAGACAAACATCGGGACAGGTGAAACTAAATAAAAGCTTGTAAAAAACAACATTGTGCGTCTCATGGCTGCGTTAAATAGGACCAGTTCAGCATAATGCCAGACAACTACGAAGCAGTTGCCTGACGCTGGTTTTTAGCTGAAACTTACTTTGAGTGAACAGAGTTTAAATCAGCTTTGTTAGGTGAGAGGTACATAAATAGATGTACAAAATATTACTTCTTAGTATATGCGAGACCCGAAATACGTGTCTAGTATTTTTATGTCAAGATTCTATGTTCAAAACTTCATAACTGTATCAAGAAAAATTACAAAGTTATAAGCTTATTAACTTACCTGGTTGACCGCAAAACTAACTACTACTAAAACTAATGTCGTATAGATAGAAGCAGCTCAATACGTTTTGTATCTTGAAGAATCTAGAAGATGTAGATTTTCGATCAGAAAAGAAGACCCAGAATATTGTTATTGAAATAACAGTTTCCCATTTCGGTCTCGAGCGGCAACACAAACCCTTATAAATAACAAAAGAAACCGCCACATTACTTCCACTCAATTCAGATCCACCAAAAAATTAATTGTGCGATCATCAGCTATGAGTTAATACAATATTCAGCGGACGCGGCATGAGCGATGAAGAGCCATCGACGTGTGAATCATTCATCCAGCTGAACGCAGCCGACGTTCACATGGCATACATCTGCGGCCAATGGAACACGCCACTGAAAAGTTACATCCAATTAGCAGAAACCGATGACGCGCGTACTCTATCCACCCGTTGAATATGACAACTGCTGTGTGCTACCATAATTTAAATTTCGAAATACCTTACGACTAGCGGTGGGCCATTATGAAATATACTAATGAAAACATTCGATTATGAAGATGTCTCGATTATAACAATTTAGTATTATTAATACTAATCTTCTAAATAAACAGTCAGCAGCTAGTTAGTTCTATTGGCTCGAGGTCACGAAAACTCAATTTTGTTCTCATTACATAAAGCACAATAAAAAAAAATACAGTACAGAGGAGAGAGTACATTCATATATTATTTTTATTTGACTGGCCTGTTGGTCTAGTGGTTAGTGGCCCTGACTGCTATGCAGGAGGTCGTGGGTTCGATTCCCACCCAGGACAAATGTTTATGTGATGAGCATGATTATTTGTTCTGTGTCTGGGTGTAATGCATCTTTATTATGTACTAGCTTCTGCCCGCGACTTCGTCCGCGGAAAATTTCTTGTTTTAAAATAAGATTACACTCGATTAGACGATGCGCACGTTCAGCGCTAGATTCCTGAGCACGGGCCTGTGATGTTATGGCATTTTGCCTAGCGAGCCGCCGCGAGCGTTTAGCGCCAGTCTCCCTATCCCTTGTCTCAGAGACATGCTGCCTTAACTCAGATAGACGGTGCGCATGTTCAGCGCTAGTTCCTCGAGCACGGGCCCGCGATGTCCTCACATTTTGGCTAGCGAGGCGCTGTGAGCGCTCGGAGCTAGATTCTCTAGCGCGTGCTTGCGAAATATATTCTCTATTTCTCGAGAGGCGCTGCTCATTTTCAGGGGCAGATTCTTCCGTACGGCGTACTCGAGCGGCTCTTGTCTGTGATGTCTGCCGGGACAGTTGAGATTTCCTTTTAGACATGCTCTCAACAAACTACGCACAGACTTGAAAACAATTATGAACAAAAGGAGCGCGACTCGAACACCATCCGCCTTTACAAAACAAAACAATCGTAATATCGAATAACTCGTATCGATTATTACGATAGAACGAAGTACGAAACTACGAACATACAAAAACGTACAACGAAATTACGATATTTTCGATTATGAGGTATCTGTCAACAACAACAACCATACGAACGAAACAACCGAAACCAATAAGCAACTGACAGAAGAACTCCAACTAACGACAACGTGGGCATAATAATTCGAGAGGAGGGTCATCAATCCACAGAAAGTCTTAACACCGCGATTCAGAAAAATTACGTAATTGCAGAACGCCATCTATGGGCAAATAGGTGAAACGTTGGGCACGCCACAATTATGGCGGTAAGTCCCCTCTTTGAGGCGTGGCTGGAAAAGCCTCACGGCGTCCTTACCTTCCGCATGACACAGGTCCTCACCGAACATGGCAAGTTCGGGAGGTTCCTGCACCGAATTAAAGCGGAAGAGACGCCCGAGTGTCGCCACTGTGCGGAACGCCCGGAGGACACGGTGGAGCACACAGTCGAGGTGTGCCCTGCCTGGGCAGAGCATCGCCGTGCCCTCGAGGGGGCGATCGGCGGCGGACACCTCTCGCGGCGGGCTCTGGTTGAGGCCATGATCCTTAGCGAGGAGGAATGGCAGGCGGTCGCCTCTTTCTGCGAAGCAGTAATGCTAGCAAAGGCGGAGGCAGACCGCATCAGGCAACGGCGCCCCCGCCGCCGCCGCCGGGATTCCGATCCCGATTTCCGGCCACCGTAGACGCGGGCTCGCGGACGGCGAGCCATGGGTAGCTTGCTGTCCGATCGTCCGGTAATGGACCGAGCCCAAGACGTCGACGGCGCGCACTGTTCCCGCGCGCCTCAAGAAGTTGTCAGCAACAGCAGAGGCCCAGCTGGGTCGAAGCCTACCGGGTCCAGGGTTATCCGAAAGGGAACTCGTGCCCTGGTTTGAAGGCTAGAAGGAACGGGGTGGGTTTTTAGTCAGTAAGAGTCTGACACTATCTCTCGCTCCACCCAAGGGCGGGGGTTGTCATAAGATGATTTTTGCCCACCATAAAAAAAAATAGGTAAAACATCTGCACAATGAAAGTTACGCTAGGGGCATTTTGCGTTTTAGTCATTTTATATTATCTTCGAAACTGTATGACCAATTGCTATGCTGTAAATGGCAAATCTTATCTGTATAATGTTCTTGTGATACTGAAATAATTTATTGTCATAAGAATTAATATTTTGTTGCTCAAATAATCAACCAAACGTAAGTATGCCGAAAAAAAATATTTTTAATGCAATAAAAGAAGTATAAAAGATGAAATATAAAAGATAGAGATATGGTACCGCGGACTTTTTTGTAGAAATAATTAAGACGAACCAGGTAGCCATACATTGTTTTTAATTTTAAGCAACTGTTTAGGCAGCGCACGCAAATAATTCTATTTTATGAGGTATTTTTTTCCGACTTGCTAGACAGAAGTTGTGATAGCTCGGTTAATATACATGCTATAGAAACAATTTATAGCCTATAGCACTCAGGAATAATGTAGCTTTCTGCCAGTAAAAAAAAATTTAGAATTGGATTATTAGTTCCAGAGATTACCCCCTACATACAAACTTACAAACTTACAAACTTACAAACTTACAAACTTACAAACTTACAAACTTACAAATTTTACCTCTTTATAATATTAGTATAGATAAAGTTGTATATTTGTTATTTTTTATGCATCTTGTTTTATATTTCAACCATCAAAATTGAGATCCTAGTAGGATACGAAATCTATACTTATAATAAATCTGTAGAAGTGAAAATTCTGTTTATCGAAAATATCAAAAAAATAAATGGCAAGAGGTGTTACTAGACCGACACCGAACCCAAAACTGTGATTAAAATTTTTTTATTGTCTGTCTGTCTGTTTGTTCACGCATCACGCAAAAGCTACCGGTTCGATTACGATGAAACTTGGTACAATTATTCATTAATATCCTGGGTACCTTGGGTACCCTTTTTATCCCGAAAAAGTATGTACAGTAAATAAACAAACTTAATTTTGCGGTTCGACCCCTAGACCCGGTTATTGTACCAACCGCAAATAATAAGTTTGTCGTAGGTTACGTCACCCGCAGTGGAGTTCACTAAGGGGTGCTGGACACGGCTAAGATTATCTTAAGATCGATACATTTTACCCAAATATTATAGTTAATATTTGGGTTAATAGTATGTACTTTCCGTTTTCTAACTAGATGGCGTTGGCGTCGAGTTATATCGCGCTATGGGAACACTTTTTGAGAATAAAGAAAGTAGCGCGTTATCCTATAACCCATTTATTAATTACATCGAACACGGAGACATTAAGTGGAAGGGAGAGATCTGGAACGTCTCAAATCGTCTCACGCATCACGTTGTTTTCCCATCTTTTAGAATTCGACATCAGACGGTTCAGATCTTCGACTTTGACGACTCCGTCGCCGCTGGCATAAGCAACAGGATCCGCGTACGAAGTCGCGGGCAAAAGCTAGTAGCCTAATATATTTATATATATGTAATGAAATGACATTTCATTACGCGCGTTGAAGTTGTCAATGGAATTTATGTTCTGTGGAACGGGGTGACGTGTGATTGAATGACAGATGATGTTTAGATTATTTTGCATATTTTATTGTTAAAAATTCTATTGTAAAAAGATAGAATAAAGGGATATAATTGAGGAGGCGATACTAGTAAACTTTAAATGTCGTTTCTTTGATTTTCAGGTGGGTTATAGGTGTAGTGGTCATAGTTAAACGTTGTAATGTAGTAAAGACGTATTAAATAAACAAGTCTTTGATTTTCAGAGAAACAATTTGTGGTTTATTTGGAAAATCCTCAATAACATATCTTATATATATAAATTTACTGCACGCTTTATTTTAGTTACAGAACTGTACAAAGGAGTACATAAAGTTGTTGGAGGTTTACTAAAATACACACCAGCAAAGCACTAATGGCTAGTACAAGTTTCGTAGAATCAATAGATCACAATTCTAATCTCCTTTCCATTACTGAGAATGTCTTAACTAAAACTCAATCACCATAAAATGCGTGCTTCAGGATATAAACTAGGAATCTTCTCGTTTAAAAGGCGTTCTATTAGTACCCAGGTATCCGACCAATTTTATAGTCAGTGTCAGCATTTAAAGTCAGGTGTGTAAAATATAAGCGGTTTACCTACGTATATATTAAAAAAAGAAAACAAGAAAAATAATATACCTTAACTGATTAAAACTATATATTATATACTAAAGGCAAAAACTACTAGCTAAAATATGGCGTCATAAAACTCCTCCGCATCGCTGTCGACATGAAGTGTGTCCAGTGTGTATTTTACTTTTACTGGTGTGTTAAAGAAACCGAACTTAGTAAATAAACAGCATAATAGTATGCTCTATGAATGAATGAATTAATTTATTATATTCTTTAGCGACACCACATAAAAAAAATACAGGACAGACCATTTATTTTACCATTTTAGACATTTTAAATAATTTATTGTCATAAGAATTAATATTTTGTTGCTCAAATAATCAACCAAACGTAAGTATGCCGAAAAAAAATATTTTTAATGCAATAAAAGAAGTATAAAAGATGAAATATAAAAGATAGAGATATGGTACCGCGGACTTTTTTGTAGAAATAATTAAGACGAACCAGGTAGCCATACATTGTTTTTAATTTTAAGCAACTGTTTAGGCAGCGCACGCAAATAATTCTATTTTATGAGGTATTTTTTTCCGACTTGCTAGACAGAAGTTGTGATAGCTCGGTTAATATACATGCTATAGAAACAATTTATAGCCTATAGCACTCAGGAATAATGTAGCTTTCTGCCAGTAAAAAAAAATTTAGAATTGGATTATTAGTTCCAGAGATTACCCCCTACATACAAACTTACAAACTTACAAACTTACAAACTTACAAACTTACAAACTTACAAATTTTACCTCTTTATAATATTAGTATAGATAAAGTTGTATATTTGTTATTTTTTATGCATCTTGTTTTATATTTCAACCATCAAAATTGAGATCCTAGTAGGATACGAAATCTATACTTATAATAAATCTGTAGAAGTGAAAATTCTGTTTATCGAAAATATCAAAAAAATAAATGGCAAGAGGTGTTACTAGACCGACACCGAACCCAAAACTGTGATTAAAATTTTTTTATTGTCTGTCTGTCTGTTTGTTCACGCATCACGCAAAAGCTACCGGTTCGATTACGATGAAACTTGGTACAATTATTCATTAATATCCTGGGTACCTTGGGTACCCTTTTTATCCCGAAAAAGTATGTACAGTAAATAAACAAACTTAATTTTGCGGTTCGACCCCTAGACCCGGTTATTGTACCAACCGCAAATAATAAGTTTGTCGTAGGTTACGTCACCCGCAGTGGAGTTCACTAAGGGGTGCTGGACACGGCTAAGATTATCTTAAGATCGATACATTTTACCCAAATATTATAGTTAATATTTGGGTTAATAGTATGTACTTTCCGTTTTCTAACTAGATGGCGTTGGCGTCGAGTTATATCGCGCTATGGGAACACTTTTTGAGAATAAAGAAAGTAGCGCGTTATCCTATAACCCATTTATTAATTACATCGAACACGGAGACATTAAGTGGAAGGGAGAGATCTGGAACGTCTCAAATCGTCTCACGCATCACGTTGTTTTCCCATCTTTTAGAATTCGACATCAGACGGTTCAGATCTTCGACTTTGACGACTCCGTCGCCGCTGGCATAAGCAACAGGATCCGCGTACGAAGTCGCGGGCAAAAGCTAGTAGCCTAATATATTTATATATATGTAATGAAATGACATTTCATTACGCGCGTTGAAGTTGTCAATGGAATTTATGTTCTGTGGAACGGGGTGACGTGTGATTGAATGACAGATGATGTTTAGATTATTTTGCATATTTTATTGTTAAAAATTCTATTGTAAAAAGATAGAATAAAGGGATATAATTGAGGAGGCGATACTAGTAAACTTTAAATGTCGTTTCTTTGATTTTCAGGTGGGTTATAGGTGTAGTGGTCATAGTTAAACGTTGTAATGTAGTAAAGACGTATTAAATAAACAAGTCTTTGATTTTCAGAGAAACAATTTGTGGTTTATTTGGAAAATCCTCAATAACATATCTTATATATATAAATTTACTGCACGCTTTATTTTAGTTACAGAACTGTACAAAGGAGTACATAAAGTTGTTGGAGGTTTACTAAAATACACACCAGCAAAGCACTAATGGCTAGTACAAGTTTCGTAGAATCAATAGATCACAATTCTAATCTCCTTTCCATTACTGAGAATGTCTTAACTAAAACTCAATCACCATAAAATGCGTGCTTCAGGATATAAACTAGGAATCTTCTCGTTTAAAAGGCGTTCTTTTAGTACCCAGGTATCCGACCAATTTTATAGTCAGTGTCAGCATTTAAAGTCAGGTGTGTAAAATATAAGCGGTTTACCTACGTATATATTAAAAAAAGAAAACAAGAAAAATAATATACCTTAACTGATTAAAACTATATATTATATACTAAAGGCAAAAACTACTAGCTAAAATATGGCGTCATAAAACTCCTCCGCATCGCTGTCGACATGAAGTGTGTCCAGTGTGTATTTTACTTTTACTGGTGTGTTAAAGAAACCGAACTTAGTAAATAAACAGCATAATAGTATGCTCTATGAATGAATGAATTAATTTATTATATTCTTTAGCGACACCACATAAAAAAAATACAGGACAGACCATTTATTTTACCATTTTAGACATTTTAAATAATTTATTGTCATAAGAATTAATATTTTGTTGCTCAAATAATCAACCAAACGTAAGTATGCCGAAAAAAAATATTTTTAATGCAATAAAAGAAGTATAAAAGATGAAATATAAAAGATAGAGATATGGTACCGCGGACTTTTTTGTAGAAATAATTAAGACGAACCAGGTAGCCATACATTGTTTTTAATTTTAAGCAACTGTTTAGGCAGCGCACGCAAATAATTCTATTTTATGAGGTATTTTTTTCCGACTTGCTAGACAGAAGTTGTGATAGCTCGGTTAATATACATGCTATAGAAACAATTTATAGCCTATAGCACTCAGGAATAATGTAGCTTTCTGCCAGTAAAAAAAAATTTAGAATTGGATTATTAGTTCCAGAGATTACCCCCTACATACAAACTTACAAACTTACAAACTTACAAACTTACAAACTTACAAACTTACAAATTTTACCTCTTTATAATATTAGTATAGATGTATTTAGAAATATATAAGTATGTTTATCAGTTGTCTAGTACCCATAACACAAGCTCTGCTTAGCTTGGGACTAGACGGCATTGTGTGATAGTTGTTGGAATATTATTATTATTATATTAATATTTATATTCGTGGTGCTACCCGCGGTACCATCGGAAATATATAAAATATATTCCACCGGAATAAAATAAAACAAACTAAGCCAATGTCTATTCCACTAAATTCACACAGAAACTGTCGACTTTATAAAACACGATTATTCGATTAGTAGTACTCATTAGTAACGTCATTCGATTATGAAAACATATTAGTTACTAATTCCATAATGGATTATCAGCATTAGTGATACAAAGTATTTCGACTATGCCGATCATTCATAATCGCCCACCACTACTTATGACCCGTTCATTTACTGTTCCCGCACACGGGCCCCAAAAAAACGCTAAAAGCGGCCACAAAAAAAAAACTAGAAGCCGCCGCAAAAGCTTGAAGCGGCTTCAAGTCTTTTTTTTGTGGCGGCACCACCGCACATGAGCCACAAAAAAAGGCCGCCTCAAAAAAAAGCTTGAAGCGGCGTTTTTTTGAGACCCGTGTGCGGGGGACACTTAAAGCTAGAAATCGTGAGTGCGTGAAAGTTTTATTAGTTTTAAATTGTTTGTTGCCAGCTTGTTAGCGATTAGTAGTTAGTATACGGAACGAGTTATAAACTGTTTTTTTTTTTGCTATGTTTAAAAATAGAATGTTTGTTTGTTGTTTTTTGCTGTTCATGAAAGTAGAGTGTTTAATTTTAGTTTTTTGCTGTATTTAAAAATAAACAGTCCTTTTTTGTTTTTTTTACTGTATTTAAAATATAGTGTTCTTTTTTGGTTTTTTACTGTATTTAAAAATAGATTGTACGTTTATGGTTTGTACTGTATTAAAAATAGAGTGTTTTAATCGCTAATGTAGTAGGTACAGCTTTGATATGTATTTATTTCTAGTATTAACAAATATACTCAACATAAAAATGTTAAAATGGCCAAGTTATTTTACGTGCTTAATAAATAAACTCTCATTTTCTGTATCAATACATCAAATTGAAACCTCTTGGAGTTCGTTATATTTTTTTAAGTAAATAAGTCCAAAATAAAAAATAATAAAAACAGTCGGCGCTATCTCCAGTAGCAATGAACGTTCATGAGGTCGATTCATGAGAAAAATGTTTTTGCTTATCAGTGAGACAGTTCTTGCGATCTTGGCGACTTGTTATTTTGGTCATTAAGTGAAGATGACCGATAAAACTTGCATTACTCACCTACCTATACAATTTAATGGTTATGATGCTATTAAAATCATGCCTATATTCCACTGCAAAGGGAGGGCAGAGTTCAATTAAAATCAATGATTATTTGATTTGACGTTATTCTAGAACGGTAAATTTTAAAGGCATTTAAAATTGGGGCCAGGGTTAGTTTCGAAAGATAGCTCAGCCCCGGTACGAAAAGCAACGAAGGAACAGGAGTGGGTTTTTAATCAGTAAGAGTCTGATACTATCTGCCACTCCGCCCAAGAGCGGGGTTTTCCCACCAATTAGATTGATTTTCCCACCGGAAAAAAGGCAATTTAAAATTAATCAAAGTAATGTTACTTATAACAGCAAAAATTTGTGTGCGCGTATGTTTGTAGTAACAGAAAGAGTACCTCAAATGGTTGTATAGCTTTTGATACATGTTAAATATAGAATTTTTCTTGAAATACCTAATTTATATAGATATTTTCGTAGATAAATTTCCTACCTTCACGCGACCACCGACAGGAACCAGTTTAAAATAAACGGTGGTGTGGTCAAGATTGGTCAAAGAAAATCTAATCCATACAATACATATAACCTGAGAAAAAATCAGCCTCAGCTTACTGTAAAGCAAACAAAGGGAGAAAGAAGTTAATAATAATAAGTCACTCCTACAAAACTCCTTTACGTGGCCAGAGAAAAAACTTCGCACACTTTTTGTACTACGACATGTCATAAGCTTTTCCTGCACATAACAAAAGGAAAAGAAAAGCAAATGAATAAAGCTTGAAATAAAGATAACAAAGAAAAACAGAGAATAAATACAGGATACGGACCGTTCGAAGAAAATGTCAATAATTATAGTGGACATTAGCAAAAACGGGGCACTCAACCGCAAAGCAGCTATTTCCTCTGTTTCAGAGAAACTAGTTTTAAAAGCGGTATAACTGGACCTGCGGTGAGCACAGGATTTTATCTTTAACCTTTAGTTAAATTGTTTAGAGTGGGATTTTTTTTTAAATTTATTTTCAGCCTGTAACATTACATTCAATAGCATAAAGGTCCGTTAACATTTAAACAAGTTTTTATTTAGTTTCACCTGTCCCGATGTTTGTCTGTCAACAAATCTTGTAAATTTTTGACCCACTACCGGTTACCGAGCTGAGCAGTGGTGGCCGAGTGGTAATGGCCCCGACTTACGAGTTGCAGGTCGCGGGTTTGAACCCAGCCAGGCGCATTACTTTGTGTAATTTATTTCATCACCACTGCTCTCAAAACGGTGAAGGAAAACATCGTGAGGAAACCGGCATGTCCTAGAACCAAAAATTCGAAGACATGTGACATTCACCAACCCGCACTGGGCCCGCGTGGTGGATTATGGCCCATTCCCTCTCCTAGAGAGGAGGCCTGAGTCCCAGCAGTGGGAACATTAAAAGGCTGATGATGATGATGATGATGACCGGTTACCGATTGAGCTGAAATTTTGATGCATGTGTAAATTAGATGACAATGTAAAATTATTATGACAAGCATCTGATCTGATGATGGAACTGGAAGGTGGGTATAGGAACTTGGTAGTTAAACGATACGACCCTATCGAGTTTGGGCTCGTATGATTCGTCTTATCGAGTTTTAACTATACAGGTATAATAAGCTTGCATAAAAAGCTTGCTTTAAAAAAAATAACTTATAACTAAATATATCTACATATCATTATCATATCAGCCAAAAAACGTCCACTGTTGGACATATACATAAGTAGTAAAAAATATGCAATTTATTTAAGGTAGATTAGATATCTATTTTTTGAAACGGGAAATCATCGAATGATCTTTTCTCGCTCTACGGTGGAACAGGAGAGCGTGTTTGACAATTATTCAAACTCGCATATTCCTTCATTTTCACTTTCAAACGTTCCCAGCAGCCCTAGTAACCATCAACTAGTAGACGTCGACCTCTAGTCTTTCTGACATTTCTTGAGAAACACCACGCGCTTTTGACTTAGGCTTGGTTCTTTCCGGACAGCCGCACGGCGAGCTACCCATTACTCGTCGTCCGTAAAGGTGATTATGCACAGCTTATACTTAGTCTATTTTAGTGAAGCTTACCGAAATAAATGACCAAAATAATTCACAATATTACCTACTAGCAGGAGCCTAATCGTACAAAAACATTATGAATATAAATTTTCATACCCACTAAAAATATTTGCAAGAATTCCCTCGTACGAGCCCCGTAAGGCTTTGCGGGTAAAACACAAAACAACGTAACGGGCAAACGTTATTACATTGTGTATTACACAAAAAATATATTGTAGGTACCTTCTCTTACTTAAAAAAATTGAAAACAGGCTAACAAAACTATTTGCTCAAATGCTCATACAATGTTTTGATTGTGAGACTATTAATAAGATAGCATCTTTGTTACGTAACGTAACATCACACCTGTTCCTTGACCCCATTTCCGGCCACCGTAGGCGCGGGCTCGCTGACGGCGAGCATAAGGTAGCTTGCCATCCGATCGTCCGGTAACCATCTGGAACGAGCCCAAGTCCTCGACGGCGTCAGCAGCCGTAGGGGCCCAGGAGGATTGAAGCCTATTTGGGCCATGGGTGATGCAAAAGAGATCCTTGGGGCCCAGGAACAGTAAAGTCTGACACTGTCTTCCGCTCCACCCAAGAGCGTCAGATGTCATTGGATGATTTTTCTACCTTATTAAGAAACGATGCCTGATTTCCAGTACTGAGAACATTATAAGACAAATTGTGTTATTTTTTGCTGCCACCAGGAACAGGGCCAACAGTTTTACGCGCTTTCACGGGGTGTCACATAACCAACTTCTAAACTCCAAGCTGCACCTCTTGTCGAACCTGGGAATCGAACCGCAGAACTTAGACTATATGTGACGTCCTCCAGTAACCAGAATACTACTTTAGTAAAATTCTTCATCATCGGAAGACGAGACAGTACTGCCATAATGACATTCTATATAACTGTACTTATTTCACCGCAACAGAAGTTTAAGAACATCTAATATTATGTAGTTTATACCTAACCACACCAATGTGTATGCATGTGTGTTACTTCTTCATGCTTGAACGGTTGAACGGATTTTGATATACCTTTCAGTAGACCATGTCCTGTCACAGCATATAGAAAACTTTTAATCCCGGAAATTTATTTTCCCTTGGGATAATGTTCTACTATGAAACAGGAGAAACTGCTGCCAGCAGCTATTATTTAATAATTTACTAAAGCTAACAAAAAATAGGCAACCCTCCTTACGAACATCCGCTGAATATTTTAACTGAAAACATAAAATAATTCCGTCAGTATTAAAACAAAATCAAATTAGTGAACGGTAAATAAATTAATTAAAAATGTTCAAATTTTAATAATTCTTTAACTTAATTATTTTATAACCGAAACGGGAAACTGCTGTTTCAGTAATAATGTTCTAGGTCTTCTTTTCTGATGGACAACCTACAACTTGTAAGATACAAAGCGAATTGAGCTGCAACAACAGCTAACTGTCCGGACCGAGCCAAGGCGTCGACGGCGCGCACTGTTCCCGCGCGCCTCAAGGAGTTGTCAGCAACAGGAGGGGCCCATCTGGGTCGAAGCCTACCGGGGTCGGGGTTATCCGAAAGGAAACTAGAGCCCCGGTATGAAGGCTAGAAGGAACGGCGCGGGGTTTTTAGTCAGTAAGACTCTGACACTGTCTCCCGCTCCACCCAAGAGCGGGTTTCGTCAAAGATGATTTTCCCCGTCGACAGAAAACAACAGCAACAACAACATCTATCTATACAACATTAGTTTTAGTGTATGCGACGAAACGTGTAGTCTCCAGGCCATCCAGGCAACTGAGGAGTTGTTTTGCACTTACATCCAGCTGTTTTCTGGCGCCTAATGCCCGCTATTATCTGCCATGATTTGTTTTGTACTTAGTGTCAGTGGGTGGGTGGGTTAGTGTCATTTTGTGACCTTTTAAAATATTTTGAGAAAAAATATAACATGGTGTAAAAACTATTGGAATCCATTCAGTTACTGATTCTGAACAAACTATATCAACTATACAAAAAATAATGTTGTATATTATGTGTAATGAAATGACATTTCATTAATTCAAATTTGCCGCGCTTCGCGCGTTGAAGTTGTCAATGGAATTTATGTTCTGTGGAACGGGGTGACGTGTGATTGAATGGCAGATGATGTTTAGATTATTTTGCATATTTTATTGTTAAAAATTCTATTGTAAAAAGATAAAATAAAGGGATATAATTGAGGATATTAGTAAACTTTAAATGTCGTTTCTTTGATTTTCAGGTAAGTTATTGGTGTAATGGTCATAGTTAAACGTTGTAATATAGTAAAGACGTATTAAATAAACAAATCTTTGATTTTCAGAGAAACAATTTGTGGTTTATTTGGAAAATCCTCAATAACATATCTTATATATGTATGAATAATAGGGGAAACTGACTGACTAACATATCACAGATGAAACTACTAGAACTGGAGCGTGAAATTTTGCACAAGATTTCATTTCATGACGTAAGCGACTATTAACCCTTCAGATACCGTCAATTAGAAACACAATAGTAAGACAATAGATGCGCGGCCACCGGTGGTCGCTTGGGGATTCATGAATTAAGACACAATTTTCCAAATTTCACCCCTAAAGGGATACATCATCCCTTTAGGGAGTGAATTTTTCAAAATGGGGTCCAAAATTTATATGGACAAACCTACTTTTACGCAGGTAAAGCCGCTGACAGAAGCTAGTTGATCTATAAAATGAACAGTGGTATAAATTGTTTATTTTTTTTACGTTTTGACTTCTGTTTTAAAATTAAATTTAACATGAATTTACTTTGAAAAGTACCTATTATGTTTTAATTTTATTATTATTAACGTATGTCTGGCAGTTTAAGTAGGTACTTTATACGGTCAACCCAAAGGACTTTTCTTTGGTAATGTTCGTCGAAATCATATAAATATAGTATGATGTAGTAAGTATAGTGTAGTAGTATGTAGCGACATCTATGGCGGTACATAAGAACTAATCCTGCATCGCGCAATCAATTCTCCGCGTGATTTGAATATTATAGGGTGACTGGTAATCAGTGACCGATACTTATACACGTTATTGTAGTCATGATTACAAACAACTTTTGCAATGAAACTTTTTTTATATACTCATTAGTTTTATCACAATAACAAAACAGCTGTTTGTAATTCGCGTACCTAACCTGATCGGATTAGGCATTTAAAGGCTCACGGTTCCTAGTCAGAATAACTAACTGTCTTTGGATATTATTTAACCAAAACATGTAGGTACATACACTGATTACGTACACCGTTCGGTTTGCAAGCCTCGCGGTTGTTCTATCACTATTGTAGGTACGCGACTGCGTCACGTGGCTAACAGCTGAGCGGTTGCCGGTTGCAGGCGCGCGCGCGTAAACGTAGTTGTTTAGTAATTGTGATAAAACTAATAAGTAGGTACGTCTATGTAAAAAAGGCTTCTTTGGGAAAGTTGTTTGTAATAATGAGTACAAGCACTTGTTTGAGTATCGGTCACTAATTTCCAGTCACCCTATATACGACAGTCCGAAATCAGCTATCGGGCAATTGCCCACCTGACATAACACCCGTCTGGTCGGAGGATCCTCTCTTTTCAAAGGGAGGTATGTGGGACTTTATTCTTTGTTCCACAAACGGTTTCCACAACTAAATCTGGCTAAAATAATAATGTTTAAGAGCGTTGTTAAAGAATAATGTTTAACGGTTTAAGAGCAGTGGTAATGAAATAAATTACACAACGTAATGCGCCTGGCAGGGTTTGAACCCGCGACCAACAACTCGTAAGTCGGGGCCATTACCACCCTAACCACCACTGCTCATTTTAAAAGACGGAAGTCAAAACAAAAAACACAACGCTCATTAGCTATAGGTATTGCCCTTTTGGTTGTCCAAGCAGAATCTCACGAGAAAACTAATTCGTGGATAAATTTCTATTATCACATTTAAGTCTAAAAACTAGGAAGAAACCAAATCATAGAACCCAAATTACTACGCAGAGAAAGTTGGTCTCCCTAGAATTAATATAAAATATCAGTGTCGCAGTGATCTTCGACACAAATTAAAAGTTTTAGCAAAGAGGTGGCCCCGACGAATTGTGCCGCTACTGTGCCGGTTTTCTGCCGCTTGTCTGCCGTTTCTGTGCCGCGTCTGTGTCGCTTTAATTGCGCCTTCTAGGGCTCGTTAACATTTATTACTACCATTGAAAAACTCTCCCGTAACGATGAATACTCCGTGCGGAGGAAAATATAAAATATTTTTTAAACTAACCTTGTTTTGACCTATTAAGATAGGAGAGACTTTTTGTTCGTGTTTTTTTTCTTGAAAATGTTGAAACTTCAATAATATTCTAAATCAATCTGTTATTTTTTAGTGGGTAGACATTTTTATTTGAATTATGAGATTTTTTGACTAATGGAATGGATTTAGGGCTCCGTACCTCAAAAAGGAAAAACCGGAACCACTTATAGGATCACTTTGTAGTCCGTCCGTCACTCCGTCCGAAACGGAAAAAAAATTCAGACTCACCATACAAAATTATAAACTTGATTAGACAGTTTGTATGGAGAGGCTGATTTCTTCCTCGTTTCCCAAAAAAAAAAATAGTGAAAGGTTGTTCAGTTTCGTCTACTGAGCAAGCCCTTAAAGCTTGCGGAGGTCTGTCCCTAACACCTTGTTTAATAGGTCCTTAGCCTAAATAGGATAATTGCTCACAAAAAGAATAACGTTCCTTTTATATAAATTTTATTTGAACTTATAATTTCAAGTCGATCCGAAGCTATAATAGTTGAAAGCCTTTACAGTTAAAGAAACCTGAGTGAAGTGAGGAATTCAAGCCGCCCAAAACAAAGACAGCTTTATCCTAGTGTTGCATACTCTACTTTTTACACCATCTGTGAGATAATTAAAAGACAATTTGGTCAACCAAATCATATATGAGAGAAATATAAGTATTACATTTACAAGTTTATCAACAAACAAAATTCACTACTCCAAGATTCTATAGTTTCAATTTTCTATAACGCTCCTGTCAGTAAGCACGTTTTATTCTACGAGTATTTCCTTTTTTTTTGTTAGTGGCCAGTTTGAATTTCGATTGTACTTGTTTGATTTACGTACATTTTAGTTCAAAATGTTGACGTTTTTTGATGTTCCAGATTCAAATCTCCCTAGGGATATAATGACTTGCTTTAAGTGAGATTTGTATGACGTATAAAACGACATTATCGAGCAGGTGGTGTAAAAAGAAATATTATTATAAAGTGAGTTACAAACTAATTTCAAAGCTAACAATAAAATACACGTTGAATACCTCCTACGGCATGAATCTCTTTGACATCTGTAGAAGCAAATGTCATCTATAAAACAGCGAAGAACATGAAAACAGACAAAGTTCTTAAAAATCTTCGGTGTATTTATTCTGGCTTGTTTTTCTAAATAAAGTAAAAAAAACTATCTAATGTGCATTGGTATCGTGTAACTTGTTCGCCAACACTATTAAGGTCTGCAATTCCCGCCATCGACGTTTGCAAATGGCGCGTGACGGTAAATACTTACCTAATGTAGGCAAAGTTTTTCTAAAAATATGTAGCAAATTAGTATAATGGAACGTTAGTTTAATAATTACGTGTACTCTAAAAGCTTCCTAGGTAAGCACAATGTAGTCATTAATTCATGAATCCCCAAGCGACCACCGGTGGCCGCGCATCTATTGTCTTACTATTGTGTCTCTAATTGACGGTATCTGAAGGGTTAATTATGAGTGCCTAACTCGCCGTTACCCCTTTATTTTAATACTAACTACTGACATTAAAAAATTGTCCCAAGGAAACAAATTCTGGAATTAAAAAAAAAAAATTAAATAAAAACAATTTTTTTATTGCACATAGGCCTACAAGGGCACTCATAAAACGTCAGAAGCTATAGTGCAAGAATAAAAAGTACAGTATCTTATGTGGTATTCCAGGACATTTTTTTTTTGTCATGGTGGGAAAATCATCTAATAACGACCCCCGCTCTTGGGCGGAGCGCGAGATTGTGTCAGACTCTTACTGACTAAAAACCCACCCCGTTCCTTCAAGCCTTCATGCCGGGGCTCGAGCTATCTTTCGAAACTAACCCTGGCCCCATGGATTTCAATGAAACGTAACACACGGGAAGACCGTATTCCAGGACATGGTCTACTCGTGTGTTATGTTTCATCGAAATCCATTCAGCCGTTCGAGCATGAAGAAGTAATAAAAATACAGATACACTCACAAACTTTTGCCTCTTTAGTATAATTAAGTGTGATCTAAAGAAGAATAAACTGCCTCACAGCGTTTTTTTCCAGACCGGACGTTAAGTACGTTAGTATTAAATTAAATTATACAAATTGATTGTAACAAATACTATTAAGAATCTTGCGAAGTAGGTTTGTAAAGGAAGCAATCCTGTAGAAAGGAAAAACGGGCCGCGTTATTCTACAAACAATACGGGGCCAGAAGGTCTAATCTCTATGAGGTACAAATCGCTCGTTATGTAAATTGAATCTCTTGCAAATTTGAATAGCTTTCATAAGCCAATTCCCTCTGAATAAAAACAATAGAATACTCTTTCAACGTTTTAGATATTTCTCGAGGAGAAATTTATCTCGGATCATTAATTATTCAGCGTCGTCTTATCTAGTTAGGGTGAGATAACATCGGCTTTTTCGTCGGAGGCTGAGTAACCTACCCGTTCTGAGGCCCTAACTCATTTCAGTACCGAAACCCTCGATACATGTCACTCTTTTAGTCTTTAAATTTATTTGCCTCTTAAGTTTTAGTATTCCTAGGTTTTCTCATGTTTTAGTCATTTTCAATTGATTTAGTCTGAGTCTACCAAGATTTAAAGTATCAAGAATGTTTGCTTTTAAGTACGTAAAATAGCAGTAACTAAAGTCAATAAAAGTAACTAAAATCATGAGAATATGACTAAAATAATTAAATGCCCACTTGCACTACATGAATAACTAAACAAGTTTAATACAGTCCCTTTTGTTAATGTTTTTCTTTAGTTTAATGTTTTATATTTGTTATTTAAAACATCATAGACGTATAAAAAAAGACAGCTAGACTAAAATAGGACTGGGAGGGTCACGTCAGCTGCATACACACTGACCGCTAGGCTAGAGGCTTCACAAAGTGCCTGAGGATTGACGACGCCTCCGAGGCCTACGCCTACGTGGCTGACTTGGGAAGTGTTGGGGGAGAAGATCTTGACGCCTACTCTAAAGGCTAGTTCAAGGTGGCTGGAGAAAAGAATACCTGGAAGAAGTTGAGACGGCAAAAGCCTTCCCAACTTCTTGCAGAGGTCTAGCAGTGGAAAAATATAGCCTCATCATTTCAGCCGATAGACGTCCACTGTTGGACATAGGCGTCCTCCAAGTGTCGCCACAATGATTGATTCTGTGCGTCCCGTATATAGTACATTGGATTCCCGCAACCTTCATCAGGTCATCGGTCCACCTAGTAGGAGGCCTTCCGACGCGGTCACCACTCCAGAACCTTTCGGCCACAACGGCCATCTGTTGCGAGCAATGTGCTCTGCCCATAGCAACTTAAGTTTTGCGATATTTTGGCAACCTAGGTTCTCACGCATCACGCAAGGAATCTCTGAGCATAACCCTTTCCATTGCCCTTAGGGTGACTTTATGCCTTCTGATGAGGCCCATTGTAAGCGACCACGTTTCACGTAAAAATAGTCTAAATAAATAAAATAAAAAATCAAAACATCGGTCTATTTCTGTCAAGGTAACAGAGTCAAATTTTAAATTATATATAATTTTAAATATGATTAGCGCTAAATGTAGATTAGTGATTTATGGTGCAAGCGAATCCAAGTAACTAACAATTTAATTCAAATAATTCTAATATCATTTATCAAGATTGTGTTCGACAGATTACAAACATCAATCTTCTAGATCCCCTCATTTTTCCGCTTGTTACAGGAGTCCGTCGTAAGATGTCAAAGACATTCACTTGGTCTCATTAGATTTTTCCTCTCACCCTAAGATGATAAGCATTTTTTGCATTTCCACAAGACATAACCACTAATACCACTATTAATCTCTAAAGATAGTGCTCTTTTGCTTCTATAAAAGTAAAAGAGCACTATCTTTCCTCTCTAGCGTGATAATTATATAAGTATATATAATAAGTATTTATCTACACTAGTATAATAAAGAGGTAAAGTTCGTTTTAGTTTGTAGGAGGTAAGCACTAAAAGTACTGGTCCGATTGCAATAATTTTTTCTCCGATAAAAAGTTATTTTATTCCTGAGTGACATAGGCTATATTTTATATACGCGGGTGAAACCGCGGGTATAATTTAGTTTTTAGAGCATACCTACGTTGTGGATTACATCCCATTCCTTATCAAAGACAGGATGCCAGAGTGCCAGTCATGGGATCATTATAAGACTGTATGCTTCCGTTATGATACCGTGTAGATCACTAGTTTCCACTAAAAGATACAAAACTGCCTCGCTGACTGCCACTCGTAGTTGCAATGCTTTTGCTGATCTTTGGATCCTTGGTTAGATTTCACGGTCGGGCAAAGTTTTATTGGACTCTTCTATCTGGAAATTTTCAGTATCAAGTCTGAGAGGATATATGCCTTCTTATATTATCTAATAACATTTTCCGCTCTGAGTGGAGAGAGTTGATTAGAGGGAGTGTCAGACTTTTAGTGACTATCACCTGTGATTCTTAACTTCCCCTTTGCGTTCCAGGGCTGTAGTGACTGATAATCTTCTACCTCTTAAAAAAGGTATATTAAATATAATAACCAGCCTCAAAAAACTGTTATGTAATTTAAGCAGAAAAGTGAAATTCGCAGTTCCCCTGAAAATCATTTAATCGCCCCATATACTTTACTTCCAAAAACCGCTTCAAAGAGAGTATTGTACCTCAAAATATAATAACGTTCTTCTTAATAAAGCTTAAAAATTGCAATATCGCATAAATAATGCATTAATAGGCTCCCGGCTTCGCTTGAGTTTCGCGCAATAATCCGATTCACTTACTTAATTATAAACATTAATGAGAATACAACAGGGTTTTTCTTTTACAATATACTGAATATGAAACCTTATTTCCGTAGCTCCACCCTCCGTGGCTCCACCTACGGACTTACTTTTGTTTTAGTTTTTATGTCATTTATTTAACCGCTTTGTATTGACGTTCTGCACTCGTGTTGCCTATTTTTAACATTTTGTGCCTATTGGGTTGGAAATGAGAGCAGAGGTGGCCGAGTGGTAATGGCCCCGACTTACGAGTTGCAGGTTGCGTGTTCGAACCGAGCCAGACGCATTACTTTATGTAATTTATTTCACCACCACTGCTCTCAAAACGGTGAAGGAAAACATCGTGAGGAAACCGGCATGTCCTAGAACCAAAAATTCGAAGACATGTGACATTTACCAAACCGCACTGTGCCCGCGTGTTGGATTACAGCCCTTTCCCTCTCCTAGAGAGGAGGCCTGAGTCCCAGCAGTGGGAACAATAAAAGTCTGATGATGATGATCGGTTTTAAATAGACTAGATATTGTGGCTTAAATTCACTCAAAACACAATGGAAATTGCCTTGCGTGATCGAATCAGAAATGAAGATATCTGCAAGAGAACCAAGCTTGCGGACATAGTAGAAGAATCGCCAAACTTAAGCAGCAATGGGTATATTGCATGCAGAACAGATAGCTGTTGGAGCCGAAAGGTTTTGGAGTGATGACTGCGTACCAGAAGACGCAGCGTTCGAAGGCATTCCACAAGGTGGACCGATGGCCTGGTCAGGGTCGCTGGAATCCAATGGATGTGAGATATACAGTACCGGTCGTTGTGGCGACGCTTGATGGAGGCCTATGACCAACAGTAAACGTGTTTTGTGTTTCAAATATCCAGTAGGTGACTTAAAGGACACGGTGCACGGGTTTTTGATTTTATCAATAACTAGCCGTTCCCCGTGGTTTCTCTCGCGTCTTTGGGTACTACTCCGCTCTTATTAGTTGTAGCGTGATGTTGTGTAACGTTTAGCCTATCTCGATAAATGGGCTATCCAACACTAAAATAATTTTACAATTCGTAACAATAGATCTTGAGATTAGCACGTTATACCAAATAAACCTTCAGCTTTATAATATTAAAATATAGATTTCAGTTTCTACTCAAATTCAAATAGTTTACATATTTCTGTATACAGGTATAATTTAGATGTCACAAATATTTATAAACGTCTCTGTGTTTCGAGGTAATTTATACAAGTAGTGGTAATTGGGTACATACATGAGTACCTCATATCAATATCGCACATAAGCCAGTATTTTAGTGAATAATTTACAACAGCTAGACTACCTGTCTCTGATTCCATGTACATTCAGCAGTGAACTGACACTAAATTGGTTCCATTCACAGCTGAATGAGAAGATCAAATGCAGTCAGGACGAGGTATTTTCTCCCGTTTCACTGCAATTACTCAACACAGTACAGCGCTGAAACTATAATTTTTGCTTTGTGAAGCTTAACTACGGTGTGTTGTTGAGAACCATTCACTGACCCCTCTCCCGGATACCTCTCTGCTGCTCTCATTAGTATGAGAAATTTTGCCTAATTGTTATATGTTTGTAATGGGTTTGTAAGTAACAAGTTTGTTCGGCACTTACCGCAATGACTTCAGGATTATACAGGCTGAAATCAGAATGACTTGGCAAAATATTTTGGGTACACGCTGACTGTATTTGCTTCCCAACATTACGGACGAAAACAATTTTCCGGCGGCTAAAAATCGGCGGTAAGTAAAGGAAATATATATTTTAATCCATCCTAAAACAAAGCATGTTCAATCTTCCTCGTAAAAAAAACTCCGACTACATTTTTTCTTAATAGACGTCTTCTTGTTCCGCAATTAAAAAAAGGTCCAAACAGCTGAAATTACGACACTTCATTATAAAAAGTAAGAAAAAGCGGACAGTTACGATACTGTTGTCTTGAGACCCGGAGATTCAGGGTAGAGTAATAAAAATGAACAGAGGCCGAGTAGTTGTGCTTCACAATGACGGGGCTAGACACGGTGTCAAGTGCAGAAAATTATGTCCATTCATCCGGCGCTTGCAAGGATTATAAAACGGGGTCGCATCTTCAGCATCTGACTCCAACTGACGGCAGTTTTAAGCGTTTTCAACATGACGTAAGCTTGCTAATTAATGTTTGTTGATAAATATAGTTTGTTATTGTGTATTTGGTAACGTTTTAGTGTGTTTAATGTCTGCTTGGGAGGGTAACTTGTTGGAGATAGCTATGCGTTAGTTTAAGAATTATTTTCAACTTTTTCAAAATCTGTATATACAAGGTAATTTATAAAACACTGGCAACTTCTCAGGACTATGTTATTAACATCATAAACAACAACTTTTGTTCTATGACTTAAAAATTTATCATATTTTTGTTCAACAGATTTTCATACAAAAATAAAAATAATTAAATTAATGTTCTAAATATTACGAATTCTATGCGAAGCAAGCGATAATCCTATAGCGGAGGGGAGCTGGTTTGGTCGGCGAGGGAGTTTGATGCACTAGCACCGCGTTAAGCACCCCCGCCGAATAGAACCGGGAAATATTGAAGGATGGTTTTTGGTAAATGTATTATGTTTTGAAAAAAGTTATAGAACAAAAGTTGTTGTTTATGATGTTAGTAATACAATCCTGCAAGGTTTTTAGTGTTTTACAAATAACCCTGTATAAAAGGAGAAACTGACTGACTGATATATCAACTCACAGCCAAAACTACGGGGACTAAGACTATGAAATTCTGCACAAGTATTCCTTTTATGACGTAGGCAAGGTTAGTTCTTACACTGAATTTTTCATAATTCACCTCCTAAAAGGATGAAAACGACCCCCAAATATTGTATGAAGATACCGACTTGCACGCGGGTGAAGCCGCTGACAGAAGCTAATCCTTAATATTGTTAAACCCAGGATCTGAATTGAGAATTAAAGTTTTACAGATTGTCAGACTAAAGAAGGGCTCTACGAAATCTCAGATTTAAATTTTTAATTCAGAAACCCCCCGGTAAGTCCGTTTACCTACCAAACAAATTATATCAACATTTTCTGGGCTACAAAACCGTAATTTGCGCGTCGGGATTCCAGATTTCTTCCTGATTTTCGACTGCCAAGATATCTTTTACATAACGTTACAAAAACAATGTTCCGTTTCATTGTGTCGGTATATAATATCGTAATATCGGAGCGCCCGAACAAAAAGGTACGTAACAGAATCTACCCTGAACATCAGATCAAGTTATTCCTAAACTTCGATAAGGTACGTGGCCCTTTCACCTAAACTTGATAACAAACCCTCAGTTATACGTACCTTTTACTTAAATAAACGCTGAACAATAGATAAGTAAAAATATATGTGAAGAATGATTTGTACAAGTAAAAGCTTCTTTAAAAAATCGGTCAAGTGCGAGTCGGACTCACGCACGAAGCGTTCCGTATTGTCTGTAGCAAAAAACGGCAAAAAAATATCACGTTTGTTGCATGAGTTACTTAAACAGTTGTAGTAACTGCTGAGACTCAGGACTCCTAAAGCGGTTGTAATCCACCACGCGGGCCCAGTGCGGTTTGGTGAATGTCACATGTCTTCGAATTTTTGGTTCTAGGACATGCCGGTTTCCTCACGGTGTATTTCTTCACCGTTTTGAGAGCAGCGGTGATGAAATAAATTATACAAAGTACTGCGCCTAGCTGCGTTTGAAGCCGCGACCTACAACTCGTAAGTCGGAGCCGTTACCACTCGGTCACCACTGCTTAATCCAAGTCATCCACAGCAGGTAGTGCATCACTTTACCTAGTCTCTAGAGAACCAGGCCAAAATTACTTCATGAGCATTACTGCCGTAAGCATGCCTCACTTTCGGTTGCGTAATTTAGTTTTAGGTTTTTGAGAACGAAAAAATCACCAAATAATTCCTCCCACTCTGGAAGCTCAGGTGGTGCGAGAGGGAGTATCAGATTTTAACTAAGGCCCACCCATGTGCCTTCCATTGCTTTTTGTGTTTCAGTACCAGGGTTATTTTTTCGAAGAATTCCGCAACCCATAATTTTTGCTAGCAGGTCGCTCCTTCATCATCTTCTTCCTTTTTTTATAGAGGAAAAATTAATAAAGCCTGACCAAAATCGGGCTTTATTTTCTGTTTTTTTGGTTAAATTAAAACGGTGCCCATACTAAGAATTAGGTACTCTTGTATTGTAGGTGTGTTTACAAACATGTAAACTCACATACGAGACACCAAGACACAGAACTTTTATATGTATACTAGTATTTATCCCGTCCGGGAATCGTACCCACGGCACGCAACGTAGCAGTCAATCTCTCAAGCACTGCATCAACCGTGTCGTCAAATCCACTTATAGTTAGGGTTCCTTACCTAAAGGGTAAAACGGAAGCCTATTACTAAGACTCCGCTGCTCGTCTGTTTGTCTGTCCGTCTGTCACCAGGCTGTATCTCGTGAACCCTGATAGTTAGACAGTTGAAATTTTTATAGATGATGTATTTTTGTTTCCGCTATAACAATAAATACTAAAAAACAGGTTAAAATAAATATTTAATGGACCTCCCATACAGACCTGATTTTATGCCGTTTTTGTGTATTTTTGTAGTCTGATTCCTGTAATACAGGTATTTCACCTAGCATGGGAGCCAGGGACTTCATTGTATTGTATCTAATTTTTTTATGCCAATAAAGATTATTATTATTTATTATTAATGCCATCTACGGAACCCTTCGTGCACGCGTCCGACTCGCACTTACCCAGGTTTTTTACTTATATTGCTCCACTTACGACAAAGATAAAAGATTACAGTCGATATTGGATACTGTCGAACTTTAAGAAAAAGTTTATTCACATTAAAAGTAAAAATCGGATAATACAGAAAGGAGGTTCGATTGCCGAGGCCAAAAGCAGGAAGACTCCGGGTAATGTCCTCTGGCACTAATTAAAACTTTAGAAACAGCGGGAAAAAGTGTTGAGAAATATGGCATTTAGTAGATAGTAATGGCATTGTGGTCTTGTTTAATATCCACGGTTTTTCTTCTAGAATTAGAATTTTACGATTTGAGTTTAATAGACGTTACTGTCGCTTGGTTGATTTAAAATAGTTTTATAATAAAATGGTGATAATGTTTTGGTCGCATTATTGCTCAAATTTTTGGTTACATGTTTGCAATAGTTTGGACCTATTCGAAGTAGTAGCCGTGAGATACGCAATGTCCATGAATTTAATATTCTATAAAACTGGTACTTCATTGCGTGTATTTGTGTACCAAATAGTGTGTATCTGTGTACCAAAAAGTGTCGTGATTAAATAATTTGCGCTTTCTATCGGTGAGAGGTGAGAGTCGCGGGAATCTGATAGGTACGAGCTTATGCAGTCAAATTATTTATTTATATATATGTTTTTATTATTCTTATTGATAGGCTCGCGTTTGACCACCATCTCACCTGATGGTAAGCGATGATGTGATCAACGATGGAGCACGCTTGCGTAGAAGTAACCTGTTCACTCTTGCCTTAAAAACCCCTAAGTTATTAGCTTCCGTCAGCGGCCTTGCCCACGCGAATGTAGGTTTCTCCAAACAAAATTTTGGACACTGTGTGATTCATTTCCTTAGAAGATGAATTTTAAAAAATCCACTAAGAAAAGATTTCTCTTGCCTACACAAAAATTCACGCTACTAGTCCCAGCAATTTTAACTGTGCATTGATATGTCAGTCATTCAATTTTTTTTTTTACAAATACCTATAGATCGATACATTCAAAGTTTCAAAAATAAAACACTACAGTCTATAAAGATCAAGTCGTTCCATATATCGCGTAGCATGACTTACACTTTCATCTCCATAAATCAAAAACGCTAAACATAATTGGAACCTTTTCATAAAACTGTGCGAACACCAAATTAATTTTGATTTATATCCGAGTGAAATCTGTTCAATCAAAGCGAAACTAGCGTAAACGTATTTATACCGTGAGCTGCTGATTTTGTTTTTTTCTGAGCTCCAAAAGGAAGTGGGGTATTAATTAATTCCCTCATCAATCATTTGCCGCTTTCTCTTGAACCCGACGTCACTCGCATTGTTAGAAGTAACAGGACCACGCAAAAATAAAATGGCTACCTACGAGTGCCTTAGATTTTTTTCTCTCTCTCTCTCTTAGTTATAATTACTATGACTAAGGATTTACTTATCAAAAGTGAGCTCTGTTATTTCTTTTCATTTCGAAGTAATTACAGTTTAGGATTTGCCTTTGCCCGCCGCTCGGCGAAAAAGGTTGTTTATTTTTTTTACTGGTACTCTGGTAATGGCGAGACTAAGGGTAGGCATAAATTATGTTAGAGCCTTCGTATCATTAAGTAAGAGGCTGCTTAGTCTCGGCTGTACGTTATATTTTCCAACTACATTGATTTTTTTTTATCATTGCGCAATGAAAAACACAAATTCCTTCTTTTATACGGCCCTTAAATCTGGCAAGATCAAGCCAATTTGTATGCCAATTAGTTGCAACCTCTACATCCTTTGAGACATGCATTATTACATACACAATAGATCTATAATGATATGAAGTCCTCATAAAAGAGGGTTATGCTCGAATAATATTATGTTTATATGCATAGGCGGCTCATATTGTTAGTATAACGCAGCAATTAGATTTTCTCGTGATTATTCCCAAAATCAACTATCTACTACGAAATGATTTTTTGTTTATTAGTGTCATTGATACGAAACAAATAATAATTAATAGTAATATCTTTTTTTTCTTTACACTACTTAATGCTAAAGCTTTATAATTTCTAAAACGAGGTTCAAATAAGAGTCTGGTGCCTGAAATAGGTTTCCATAAGAACCTGAATTGAAGGTCACAAAATTTTTGCCGAATCAGGTACCTTTAATTTGAGGAGTCAAATTGACTGTACGCACTTTGAACACCAAATTTGCGGACTTCTTTGTACAACAGCAAAAACAATATTAACTTACAAACTAATCTCAACCAATTGTGAGAATCGAACCTATCAAAGTATCGAAATTTTATATAGTTTTTAAATTTTAGTCAATAAAAGTCTGACATCCTTTCTTGTTCTTCTTAGAGAGAGATGCAACTTAATGACTAAATCTAATACTTTATGACTTAATCTTAAAGAAAAGGTTTATACTCATTTCTATGATAACACGTAAATCTGTAAGAATCTTTATGTTAAACACCAAAATATTAAACTGACTCATCGCCATGATATTAAAACAAATCGAGACCGAAGCGCTACAAATTACAAAGTCATTATTGCCAAAAAGCAAATTAATTTCCATCGAAGGCTACATAAAAACAGATCTAAATATAGAAATTTTCTTCTGACTCATCCTCCCATCTAACTGGACAGACAGAAAGGAAACGTTTGCTATTTGAACGCAATCTTTCGACTTCCTGTCGAGTCGCCATCGACGCAATTAAGTACAGGAAGACACCTAATGACATCACACCCCCAATCTTTGTGTACATTCGTACCCCACCGTGCAGCCGCCCAATCTTTTGGCGTACACTTGTACCCCGCCGTGCAGCCGTTGACAATACTTGTGATCGGAGATAATACGCCATTTTCCTTCTATTATGTCTTTACTAATTGGGTACGAAGGAGTATTATGTTTTATTACGAACTATTTTTCGGCTTTTGTTGTTTTTTGTATAGTGATGTCCTAGAAAGTCTTTAAATTGGTTTTTTGGCGGGATTTCTTCGAGAGATGTTCAGTGTCTGTTTTAATTATTTGCAAATTGATTCTTAGTGGATATTGTGATGTAAAATTGTTGTAATTTTGCATTTCAAGGATCAGGCGCCAGTGGACAATATGTGGAATCATTGAAACAGGTGCGATCTCGGTAAAATGATGGAGCTGAGAATTTTATTTTAGTGTTTGACCTCAGCGAAGTTTACCGAATGTTACTTGGTACTTTTGCTGCCAAATACTACGAAAACATTAGAATGTTACATCCGTATTCTAATAGTAAACAAATGAACAATTCATTACGAATACAAGGCTTAAAGAACTTAGTATTCAAGCTAAAAAAAACACAGCAAATCTTATTTAGAAATTCGATCATTTAAACGATAATTACTTAAGACGTGTCCGTTGTTCAATACAACCTTGAATAAAACTCGCCTTAAATTGTTGTGTATTATGGATTTACAAAAGTTTTGTTTAAGGAAAAGATTTTATCATCATAAACTGTTGTTTTCATTATTATAATGACTGTAAACTCCACAAGTTTATTGTTTCAATAAACACGGGTTGGAATTAACGAAACCTCGTTCAACAAATTACTCCAAACAGATAAAGTTACTTGAAAACGTTTAATTCTTCTTATCTTCTTGTTGATTTTGGCAATTTTTGTTCTTTTTAAGGGTCCATACTTCAAAAGGAAAAAAACGGAACTCATAGGATCACTTTGTTGTCCGTCTATCTGACTGTCAAGATCCTTTATCTCGGGAACGAGTTTAGGTATTGGGTTGAAATTAAAACATAATAATCCTGTAATACAGTATACACTAGCGCAGGAGCTAGGGAATTCATAAAATGCATGTACTATTTCTGCCAATAAAGATTATTATTATTATTTAAAAAAATATACTATAGGTCTGCGGTCCCTTGAAGCTGAGAAAAAATTAAAAAATTCTAAGTTAACGAAAAAAAAGATACAAGTGTTTAAAATAAACGTATTTTTACCGACTTCCCAAAAAGGAGGAGGTACTACGTTCGGCTGTTTGTATGTTTTTTTTTTTTTTTTGTATGTTTGTTCGTCGAATACTCCCCCAAATGTGGACGGATTTTCAAAATTCTTTTTTTGTTCGAAAGTAGATAGTTCTGAGGTGGTCCCATTATCGCCAAATTAGGATCTGATGATGGGATCTTGGAGAAATCGAGGGCAACCTTCAAATTTTATAGGCTCACTTATTGATTTTCGCATATTTTATGAAGTATCTTGTGTATTTGCGTATGGTCGTCACCATCTCAGGTAGCTGGGCTGATGATGGAAGGTACAACTCCTTAACAGTAAGAAGTTACTCGAACAGGCAAGGACTGTTTTAGTAAATTGTTTTGATGTTTGATAGGGCATTTGCCACATTTGGTCTCATGATCATCAAGTCATGACCTGATGCTGCAGTCAGGATAGTCTGCAGAGTACCTAAGTCCTCGACAACAAACAGCAGATATATCGAGTTTAGGCTCATTGAAAACGGCTCGATGTGTGGATAAACGTACTGCTAATAAAGAACACCGAAGTACATAGAGACCTGATGCTGAAGCCAGGAGCATCAGGAAAAGTACAAACCTTGAAATTACAGCACCGTAGTCGTGTTTGGGCTCATTTTAAACAGGACTAAATTTTAAGTTCATTGCAATGTTGACATAAATCTGGCCTGATGCTACAGCCGGGATTATCAGCATCTAGTCTAATGACTGATTGAAAGATTTACCTTTCGGCTTCATCATCAGATCAGTTCGATATATCCTTTCCCTCTCCAGCATCTAGTCTAATGACTGTTTGAAAGAAGAGGGGGAGAGGATATATCGAACTGATCTGATGATGAAGCCGAAAGGTAAATTAATGTAATCTAACCGTGTTTGGGATTATTAGAACCGTTATGAGATGCGCTCTGACTATAAGGTATTTGACTGAGGGGTACTTTTTAGTGGTGGTACCATAACTAAAAAGTGTAAAATAAAAAAAACTTTTTACAAAAAAAATATAACCAACTTCAATGATAAAAAACACTGAAAAGTATCAAATAACTTTAATTTTGGAAGCCGGTGTTAAATAAAAAAGAGACTAAACTATTATAGAAACACCAACTTCCAAAATTATAGTTATTTGATACTTTTCAGTGTTTTTTATCATTGAAGTCTGTTATATTTTTTTTTGTAAAAAGTTTTTTTTTTATAAAGTCGGGTAAATGGGGTACTTCTAGTTGACTAAAAATCATGACATTTAGCATAAAACAAGGCCTCATCTCGCATTTGCCTGGTATTTTAAACCTTGTTCTATTGTTTAGTCTACGTCAATGTTAAGTTCTATTGAGCAGTTTGTTCATAAATTTCTTGACAGAAAAACACAAAACTTTAAGATGATCCAATTAAGAATCTGTCAGAACACTTTGTTATGACCTGGCTCTAATTAAAGCCGTCTGCTAACTTTAAAAACATTTTCATAAACTCTTACAAAATTTAAAATGGAGGTAAATGACAATCACTTTATTTTTATTCTCATTACAAAGTTTGTAAATCCAATCTTGTGAAAGGATGCAAAATTGTCTTAAGCTAATAAGAACTTTAATTATCTTTCCTGTGTGCTGTTGATAGCTCGGATGCATAGCTAAGACACTAGATAATAAGATCTTTCCAAGTACTATCAATTTTCAGATTGTTTCTTTGTAGAACGTGTTTACTAAAGAACTCTTGTAAAAATCGAAAATACAAAACCTTCCATTTCAACAAAAACTCTTACAATATAACATTTTCTATAAATATCGTTCATAAGTATAAGATTTGCTTCATAAAACATGAATTACGACACATTTTATAGATGTTAACACGCTATTAAGGATAAATACTATTTTTAAAGGACATGTTCGTAAATATAAGACGCACATTTTGGAGGGACAGGAAATTCGGCCGCCTTTTAGGGGCCATATAACCTCGGAAAATATACACCCTTACCGTATAGGAGGGACAAGGCAGTTAGAAAAGAAGGCGCAATACAGCTGGCCATGTATTTTTAAATGTCTTAAGCACCCGAAAAATGTCTCGAGAAAAAAATAATAAATCTGGGATGTACCGCCTTTTTAAGAAGGGTGGTGAGGCTATGCATCACCTCAGCTGGTAATAAACTCGTGCCAGACGATCCTACTCCATTCTTTTATTTCAATAACCCTCGCCTTGTTTGAAACTTTAAGTATTATTACACTTGAAAATAAAAAAAAATAATGACAGCTCTAAGGGTTTACTGTTCGTCGTTACTGAGTAATTTTTATAGGTGTAGATGGTGATGTGGGCAGAATAGAAATGGAATAGGTGTTAAAATGATATGTTTCTTGTTTCTATTTTATTGTTGCTGCTTGAATTTATGGATTTGAATCCACGAAGGTATTTTTAGCTGCTCCTGATTTATACTTTACTGTGTAACATTTTTCTACGGAGAACAAGATCTGGCAGCTCGACTTGTTTGCATTACGTTCCTATTTCTATAAACCCTAACGAAATGACCAGATATATATATTATCATTTGTTCAAATTTTTGCCAGTTTCTTCACTCGCGTTCATATCCCAAGAGAACATACTTCCTGGATAAATAAATATATCTTCCAAGATATGATCTATCCAAATTTCATCTAAATCTGCTCAGATGTTTAAGCGCGAAGTAGTAACAAACATATACATCTTCAACTTTCGCCTATATAATATTCATTATGATGAAAAATGACGTCATCAGCAACATACATTCTCAGAACAGTAAAAGATCCACAAAATATGAATATCAACCCAAAATAGAAGCTTTTACAACAACTAACGGCCATATTCCAGTAATCTCATTATATCGCTGATTGGTTCTCCTAAGTAGGTACTCAAGCAAAAACAAGACATGAAGAAGGGTAGTGCGTTTGATACAACCATCAAAACAAATTATATTAAGGCGAGAAAGTGCGATTCTTCGTCACGCGATCTCTAATGGCGTACTAAAGTTAAGAAAAAGAAAACTTGGCATCTCCGCGGCAGCCGCGCTCTTTTGCGTATTTATTAACTCAGCCATCATAACAAGAGCCACAGCCCCTTATTCCTGTAACAATTCTTTTGAAGAAATCTTCAAAGTCGGCAATCGTTACAGCTCTATGCTAGTGGTCCTGTTGTGGAATCTGTTTGCGCTAAAGTCGTCACGCGCAGCCGCTGATGAGCCGTCGACGTGATATCACTCACTCGAACGTGACTCTCGTCTTATTTGAGATCTCGCGCCTAGAGCTTAGTTTTACTAAATATACAGCAGGATTTTACAATGATTTTTCACTGATTTGTATTCAGACCATCGCAGCTCATAAAAAGTAAATGTTTACCATTATTTTGATAGCTACTAGGTAAGTACTCAATTTTGTTTCAAGCCAAACCTAAAGTATGAACTCGAGTACGCCGTCGTTTGAAGTTTGTTACACTGTCTTCATAAACTTTTTTATTTGCAGCGTTACAGGGTATTACGAATAATTCCAAACATCTTAGTTTAAGCTGTATGCTACTCACTTTCGGGTTTTCTTCAATTAAAAGATTTAAGAGTAATTACGAAAATGAGAAATGGGAAAAGTTCATTTTTGTGACCATTGAGTTTTGACAATTTTTTTTTTATAATGAAGTCCGAATTGGCTGCCTTTTTTGTGTCATGAAAAAATAATTTCCCCTCTTAATTCTGAAAACAAAAAGGTCTTTTAAAAAGGAATTTGTTAATAATTGAATATTGTTACTTGGTTACCATGAACTTGTATTTTAATTTTTTCAGTTAATTAACATTTCCAAATTGGCCGTTATGAATAATAACGAATACTTATCTTGATTAAAAGAGTATCTAATAAATATTTTATATGCCTTGTGGTTGGCAAATTAATTGGGATTAAACCTTAGATATTCGGCCTGCCAGAGAATAATGTATTACCTACGTTTTAGTTAATTAAGTTGGCGCCAAGTTAAGTTTTAAGCGTTCATTCATATAATACCGAAGGGAATGTGAGCCGACCCTATTAGCTATGTTTACGAACTAAACGATTTGATATCGAGACCCAAATAACCCAAACGCAAACATGTTACTGATTCTGTTTACATATAGGTACTACTAGTACCTATCTTTGATTAACTCTATTAATAAATACGCAGCAGTTTATTTTACAGGTTTTTGGGGAATTTCGAGTACCATAATGATTTTTTTTTATTAGTCATTTTATAAAAGTGTCAAAAAATTATAGGCTTAATTTAAATACTCATTTTAATTAGATACACAAAAGAGACAAATCCAATCGTAACGTAACACAGTTTGTATTAATTTACTTTGCACTTTTAAGTGAAAATAGTTCTTTGTTTATGATGTTTTTTTCCTGACATATATATGTACAGATAATACAGCCTATATAAATACGTAATATAATGTTTTCTTTGAAAAAGTTTTGTTAAATAGTTTAATTTTTTTTTGTCACATAATACTGGGTGATTCTTCGATCAACAGAGGTGATATCTCTCGTCCGTAAATGCTTCTAATAGAGGAAGAGATTAAAACTGTCAATCAGTTTTAATTGAGTCAGAAAGAATAGCAAAAACGTCTTCCTATTTCAATCGTAAGATATTACATAAAACTGCAAGTAAAGGATTTTCTTCATTGCCTTAAAACACGCTTTAGTAGGAAAGCCAGCCTTTTCTTAACTTAATACAGATGATTTATATTACAGTCATTTTTATCATTGGTAAACTTACTTATGTAAATTAAGCCTTAAATTTAAAAAAAAATAGCTAAAGCTTCCAATTACAACTCTCCTACAATTAAAAAGGTCGTAATTAGCTAAATGTAAAAACAAACTCTCCAAAGGCTACTTTTCTACTGGAGATGTACGAGGTACTGAAGCAGTGTGAGAGTGCGTAGGGACGCTGAGGAAATCTAGGACTGTTTCCAGTAAAACTGCGAAGTGCGAAGCTTTTGGGTATGAGAATACCTAATGCCGCTGTGAAACTATTTAGTCACAAAATAGATAGGTACAGAAGACAATCTCATGTATATACTTCACTTTTTATACCTACGCTCGGTCCGCCACTGTGCGGAACGCCCGGAGGACACGGTGGAGCACACAGTAGAGGTGTGCCCTGCTTGGGCGGAGCAACGCCGTGCCCTCGTGGGGGCGATCGGCGGCGGAGACCTCTCGCGCCGGGCCTTGGTTCAGGCCATGGTCCGGAGCGAGGAGGAGTGGCAGGCGGTCGCCTCCTTCTGCGAAGCAGTAATGCTAGCAAAGGAGGAGGCAGACCGCATCAGGCAACGGCGCCCCCGCCGCCGCCGCCGGGATTCCGATCCCGATTTCCGGCCACCGTAGACGCGGGCTCGCGGACGGCGAGCCATGGGTAGCTCGCTGTCCGATCGTCCGGTAACTGTCCGGACCGAGCCAAGGCGTCGACGGCGCGCACTGTTCCCGCGCGCCTCAAAGAGTTGTCAGCAACAGGAGGGGCCCACCTGGGTCGAAGCCTACCGGGGTCGGGGTTATCCGAAAGGAAACTAGAGCCCCGGTATGAAGGCTAGAAGGAACGGCGCGGGGTTTTTAGTCAGTAAGACTCTGACACTGTCTCCCGCTCCACCCAAGAGCGGGTTTCGTCAATGATGATTTTCCCCGTCGACAGAAAAAAAAAAAAAAACCTACGCTCGGTGGAAGCACACTAATGAGCGTTCAAGCAGGAACTGTTTGACAAGCGGGCCGAGACGCTCCGAGATATCGGGTCCATGAGCGGTGTCTATGTTGCGTTGCTCGAGCGCACTTTGTATGTAGATTGACTTCAGTATATTTTGTAATATAGTTGAGTGGAGCGAAGATGCGTAGCGGTCTCTTTTCTGTCCACATTATCCTCACCCACATCTATCGTTTTTTGTGTCTTTGTAAAAATACTTTTCTCCCATATCCTTCTTCCACCAGTTTTGCTAAGCCTTGCCAAGAAAATTAATTGCGATATTGTTGGATATTTTCCTGGTACATCTCCTCGCTACTTCACATATCTTTGGAGGACTAGTACCTTAACGCCTTCCCACGCTTAAACATTTAAATCAAGCTCATTACATCATAACAGCCATTGTGATTTTCCTAGAAAAGTGAGTTTTTGTCTAGGCTTTTTAGATGTTAGTAGAATTGCAAAAAATAGTGAAAGCACGACTTGAGATAACAGTAAATAAAAGAAGAGTTCAACATCCTAGAAAATGGGCAATCAAAGTACCTTTTCCCCAAATATTCAAAGCCATCCCTTCAAATTATTAATTACTAGCTTTGCCTGCAGCTTCGCCCGCGCGTGGTTCGTTCATCTTGTATATAATATAAATATAATACATTATGAACAGTCACGCACTTGAGATACGTCAAAAATTAGATCAAACCTCTCAAAATTAAAAAAAAAAAATATTCACCAGGTCAAAAAGTGCGCACTATCGACCAAACCTTTTGTGACACTATAAACTTCTGCTAAATACCGTCAGATAGCAATAAAATGAATTTTCTAGTGACATTGTATAATCGATTTTTGTATGGTCCCCGTCTTACCTCGCTACCCCGTCTTACCCCACCTTCCCCTACATAATAAAATAAAGTCACTCAGGAATAAAACAGCTTTTTATCGGTGAAAAAATTTTAGCAATCGAACCATTGCTCTCAGAGATTACCTACAAACAAGAAACAAACTTTACCTCTTTATAATATTAGCGTAGACATATTTCCCTTCTTCTAAAATAAGAATGAATAATTTCAAGTAGATTTTTGGTCAAACTCTATTATAGGCTGAACATCTATCAAACTTCGGCAATAAAGTACCCACGTTCTAACTCCAAGAGTGAATAAAGTGAGAAATGAGTATATTAGAGAAAGTTTCAAACTGGCACCAGAGACTGAAAAACTGAAAGGGAATCGTTTGTCTTGCTACGGTCATGTGAAGACTAAACGCTATATAAGTAAATAAATAATAATGAAAATAAATAAATATGTGACAATGTGGAAGTAACAGTCTGTATTTTATTTTTTTTTGTGCATTCGTACCTGGTTTTTTTGCGTAGATATTTTGTACGATATAACTCACTTTTTAGTTAAAGGTTTATTTATTTATTTATTAAAACTTCAAGGAAAACAAAGGTACAAAGGCGGACTTAATGCTTTAGGCATTATCTACCAGTCAATCTAGGGTGATTAGTATTGTAGGTAGTGACAGCAGAACACTGACTCCTAATTCACAGGAACTCCTCATTTGGGAGTCTGAGTTTACTCTATCGGTGGTTCACTTACCTATATGCACGCACATATCTGTATAAATAAAATTTTTACTTTTTGTGGCGACGCTTGGGGGAAGCCTATGTCCAACAGTGGACGTCTTTCGGCTGAAATGATGATGACGATGATGCTGATTTTTCATATGGTAAGTATCCACTGTAAATTTTTCCAGCAGTAGCCAGTAGCACAAACGGTCAGTGACCTATCAAAGAGAACTTTAAAATTCTCGTATCCGTAACAGAAGTCCTGTTCGAAAAAAGGTGATGGACAGAAAAAGGTTAGAGAACAAAGCAAGATTAATAGACGCACTAGAAGACCTAGAAATGCTTAAACTATATAAATTATGCATAGAAAAGATAACCCTTTTCGATATTTTGAAACCGTAACGCAAGCAAAGGTTACGTTGGAATAACATCACGAGAATTTTGTAAGTATTTTTTTAGGCACTAGCTATAGCCTGCGGCATCGCCCGCTTGAAAGTAGAACAGACCTCAGTGAACACAATATCTTATTTTAGGAGGCTACTCGTGTGCCTTTCATCCAAATCCGTTGAGCTTCAAGATGTTTGGAGCAATACAACCAAACAGCTCAACAATTTTTCTTTATTTCTTTCTTCTTCTTTCTACAATTAAAGTCAATGCATATTCGTCCACCAATCGCGTAACTCAAACCGTCCTAAAACCAATCAAACTATATTTTAGATTAAATTAACTTAGCTTTCTTTACTTTATAAATATGATGGTCTAAAATGTTAAAAAAAGACGTATCATTTAAACGTTGGAAGGCCTCCAACAAGGCTGACTGATGACTTAGTGAAGGTTGCGGGAACCGATGGATGCGAGACGCACAGTATCGTTCGTTGAGGCGACGCTTGGGGGAGGCCTATGTCCAACAGTGGACGTATATCGGCTGAAATGATGATGATGATGATCATTTAAACTGATGGTCGAACTAAACCAAACTCGAACTATAACCATCAAATAAACTAAAACGACCAAAATATAAACAAATCTAGAAAGTTGGTATTACGCAGTCAGATACCAAATTCCTTCACACTTGGAGTAACAAACGTCTTCTTCTTGGTCGTTTCACTCTTGCCAGAGTGGTCGTGGTTATCACGAAGGTAGCTCTCCGGAAGCCGTCAGGGTACGCCGCACGATTTCTCGCCACTTTTGCCTGCTGGCAGTCATCCGGGCACACTCGTTCAACGGGCCGCCAACAGCCGTTTTTATTTGGTCAGTCCAACGCATCGGCGATCTGCCACGCGGCCTCGTTCCATCTACCTTTCCTTGTATAACAAGGCGTTCGATGCAGTCACCTCCACGTCGACAAATATGGCCAAAGTATTTAAAAATACGACTGCGCACCAGTGTAGACAAGCGTTCCTTTACACCCAATTCCTCAAGAATGGAAGCGTTTGTTCGAAACTCGGTCCAAGAGATCCCGAGCATTTTTCTCCAGCACCACATTTCCAAAGCGTCAATCTTTTTGGTCTCTGTCTGTCGCAGGGTCCATGTTTCAGCGGCGTAACAAACGTACCTACACACATAAATACAAACTTTCACCTTTAAAATATTACTGTGAGATCTATAGATATAAGCGTTTAATTTTGTTAGCAAAAAAGTGTGCTTCAATTTTATAAAAGCTCCTATAATGTTGACAATAAAAAATGCGACCAAAACCTTATTAAAAAGTGACATTGCCCACACAAACAATAAGAGAATATAAAATGTCCCTCATTATGCGATAAGTCCACGTTTCAGTAAATAAATTGGATAAAACCCACGTAAGATTCGTTGTAAATCAATTAAATATTAGCTCTTGCCCGCGGCTTCGCCCGCGTACACCAAATATACTCTATGTCACTCAGGAATAAAGCAGCTATCTATCGGTGAAAAAATTTTAGCAATCGGACCAGTACTTCCAGAGATAACCTCCTACAAACAAGAAACAAACTTTACCTCTTTAGAATATTAATATATAAGTGTATCTAGTAATTAAATATGTACGACTATTTGACGTTACAAAAAAAAACCAACAGACGCAAAAGCAATTTATAATAGTGACCAAAAGTGCACAGTAACAAGCAGAATTGCTGAAAATTGCATCCTAGACATTCAGCTTCATGATAAATGGTTTCGTCTGTCTTTAAGAATGTAGCCAGACGGTTAAACTATGGAAGGGACAAGTCATCCATCGTAATAATGTGACGTATCTACCTATTCATTCCGCTTTAGAGCGCTTTTGATGGGAAAATGCAGCTTTGTTATGTACTGGATGTGTGCGGTTTTTGCATTTGAAAATGACAAATCTACTGCAATCGCCAAGAGACTATCTAGAAGTAACTAAGTATTATTTATTGTATAAGCACTGCAAAATGAGATTGAAGATCAAAAACAGAACTTTCAGTTGCCAATTACGAGCACGACGCCATCGAAACGTAGATACATCATCTGCTTTCTTCAGTGAACAAAAAAAAATAAGAAGGAACTCTTATAATAGCGAAGCGAACTTTTTCCTTCGGAACGATTTCACACAAACTTCGTTGGAATAAATATCAGGAATATTTTATTATAATTTTCTCGCTGCATATTTCATGAGGCCTTATTGCGTCGCAATTACGTGGGGCTATCAATTAAGTACATTAGTCTGCCGAAAACACATGTAACGTTGAATGCGCTGTTGTTTAAAAAACGGGTCACAGAACGCAAGCTGCGCTGCAACCACATTAATAATTTATCAGCCACCATGACAGCTGTTTGCTAATAAACCGTGGATTCGCGCTGGAAATATTAATAAAAGCAGCTTGCAGCCGGAACTCGGCAGAACCGGCGCGAACCGGCGCGGACCGGCGCGCGCCGCCCACGTCCTATGACAAATGACCAGATGAAACTTTCATTTAGTTTGCCATTTGAATTAAGCGACCAAAAATCACTATTTAGGATATCTGTTTCGATATTAAGGCTTTTAATTAAACAGGTTAGCATGGTCATATACTTTGACCATTACAAGTTTGCTGTATGGACTCTAAAAATGACTTTGACCCATGAGTTTGTTTCGGTGTTTCTTTTCAGGGAAGTAAACTAGGAAACACCGGCGTTATCTAATTTAAAACTAAATAAATTACTTGCAAAAGTGTTTCTAAAAACCTACCTGCAAAATAAATATCATTTATCAGTTCATTTCACAAAATTAGAAATTAGCTGAATCATGATCTATCTATTTATATTTGATTATGGAAAAAAGTTTAGATACAAGCTTTTATAACATTTTTTTCCGTGTATGTAAACCAAAAATACAATTTGTAACTTTACCTATCTGTTACACAGGCAAAATTCTACAGAAATCTACAAAAATCTGTACCTACTATTCTTTTGAAAAATGCCGCAGTCCCTACTGGCATCGGCCCTAGTGGGTTTCACATTTTACTTCCGATGGATTTAAATATTTTTTCAATCAAACAACAAATTATACAATCATACATAATTTACTAACTTTTGTTTTTAATTTTATATTGTTTATTTTTAATAGTGTTTTTAGAGGCTCGCATAAGAGCCTATAAAAACACTATTACTAATAGTATCATGAATAAAAAACTTTTTACAAAAAAAATTAAACCGACTTCAAAAAGTACAAAATAACTTTAATTTCGGAAGTCGGTATTTCAATAGATACCTAATCTTGTCTCTTCGTTATTTAACACGTAAGTTTTTTATTTTTCACTTTTTAGTTATGGTAGCACCACTAAAAAGTACCTACCCTTCAGCTAAACATAAATTACCTTATAGCCAGAGTGCATCTCATAACGATTCTTATAATCCCAAATACGGTTATATTACATGAATTTACCCCCTCCCCCTTTCCCGTCCCCCTTTTCTTTCAGTCAGTCATCGACTACACGTATAAACAAAGCAATTTTACTTGTTACGACAATTCTGCTATGATTCTATGAGGAGTTCTGTTCCATATCTTCGAAGTTCATGATCAGATCATAACAATATTTCTATGGGACTAACTTGGAAGCATAACCATTCAATCAAAAAAAAAAATTCAAAATCGGACCACAATTGACCGAAATATCGGTGAACATACATACATAAAAAAATAAAAAAATTACCATACATTCAGCCGAACATAGAACCTCCTCCTTTTCGAAGTCGGTTAAAAAGGGGCGAGTCTGTTACCATGACAACCACATTTTCTTCAAGTCATTTCCTTTCTTTCGAGTCAATCTTACTGACAGCTGAAGCTTGTTAATTATTGCCATTAATTGCGGGGTTTTTTTTGTTACAATGGAAACTGAATCGATTGGATTAGAATAAGTTTCTTTCAAAAGAACTTAGCACTCTGCCCGACCGGAAATCGATCACCTATACACTAACGAAGCAGTCACTTTAATAGCGTAGAATTCAAGAGGCCGTTTTTACAAAAAAAAATTACTAGGGCACTAAGAATTGCTTCTGTGGGTGCATTCACGAACATACGAACCCAAACACTAGACATTCCAGACCTAGAAAAACAATCTGAAAGCCATGCAAATATTTGTTCCGTGCGGGTATCTAATCCTCCAACCATGTCGTCATACTGCCTTTCTTATAAAGGGTTTTTCACAGTGCATAACATCATAGCAATACGGAGATTATACGCCAACACCCAGTCTCCTCACAATTGTGTGGTACACTTTCGAAATGGCGCCTAAATTAGACCAACACAGGCCACTGATCATAAAATCGATAGAAAATGATGGCCCGTTCGGCAAACATTTGTTAATGAATAAATAAAATCGATTGCATCTCGCAGTCTCTTTGTCGTATTAATACCATGAACACGCCATTAAATTCGAACAGCGTTCAATATTAGCTGAAAACCATTAGAAGCTACGATAAGTATCCCATTTGGTACTAATGATTCTTACTACTGCTTAGTACTAGGTAATAATGTCGATATTATCGACATTTCTCCTCTCTACTCGAGGTATTAGCCTCCGATAGTCGGAAACTATCTAAAGCAGCTCAACTAACTAAATGTTAGTTGTTAGCACCGACTATTGTTAGAATACGAGTAACATTATTCCTGCCTTTACTCCTTTTATTTAGGGCCAGTGCAACACTTTTTTTTTTACGTTCTGTCATACCAACCATCACGCTATCACTGGTTCTCTTTCTTTTTCATTTCACTCTTCATACGACACATCCATCTTTTCTTTGACCTCCTTCGCTTTCTTCATCTATACGTATTATAAACTCATTAATCTTTTAGTAACATGCGTTTTATTCTCTTCTTCACATGACCGTACCAAGACAAACTATACATTTTTTTTTTCAACTTAGGATTTGGGAATACAAATTTTTTACAGCTATTTTTAAAGCTCGAGAGTTTATCATTTAATATTTACATTTTTTCTTATTATTTGCTCCCAATTAACCCTTCAGATACCGTCAATTAGAGACACAATAGTAAGACAATAGATGCGCGGCCACCGGTGGTCGCTTGGGGATTCATGAATTAATGTCACAACTAATCTACACAAGGCTTACTTACGCTATAACATCACGCTTTTTTAATAAAAATATTAATAATTGTGAAGTATTTACCTATACTATCCCTTTTTTACCTGATTTATTGCAGGAAGAATAAAAATCAATTGATCTAAACTGTATATTTGTTTTATTAAAAATTTAAGCAAGAAGCCAAAACGTTCCCTTACTCCCATAACGCTTAATTGGTCTTCTGCAACATTACAGGGCTTTTCGTAACATGTCTGTGCCGACGTACATCGATTGACTAAAATTTTAATTAAGCAGGAACGCTGTACCCGTCGCATACGCTGATATACATAAGCTGCGGTTGCTGCACAATAGCTTGGATACGGTAATTACACTTAAAACCTGCTTATCGCACACACTTAATACAATGCAAAGTGCTATCCATTCATTCACACACTTTACATACATAAACTCAAGCCTTTTACAAGCTTTCATTTAGTTTCACCTGTCCCGATGTTTGTCTATACATAATCAAATCTTTCAAATTAAATTTGACCCACTTCCCGGTTACCGATTAAACAGAAATTCAATACTCGTTAAGACGAATCATACGAGCCTAAAATCGATGGGGTTGTGTCGGTTAACTACGGAGTTCCTATAGCCACTTTCTGGTTCCATCATCGGATCAGCTCCATGTCATAATAGTTTTGCATTGTCATCTGATTTACACTTGCAAGCAAAATTTCAGCTCAATCGGTAACCGGGAAGTGGGTCAAATTTAATTTTCAAGATTTGATTACACAGGACAGGTGAAACTAAATAAAAGCTTGTAATATGCACTTGCTTTTTCAATTTACTAAGACTAAAAGAATTGTCGATATCGGCTCTACTGTTATTAATAAAAAATAGAAAAAAGTAGAATAGAAGAATACCTTTATAATGTTACTATTTCATATTGTCCTCGAACAACAATATGCACAGAAACTTTATTATTTCGCTATAAAACCGCCTTTGTACCGTTAGATTTAATTTTTTACCATTTTGTTGTACAATAGACTTTATTCTATTTTAATAAAATTAGTTTATCAAATAAGGGATTGAATTAAATTTTGTACTATACTTAATTAAAACCAGAATATATACACGTTGATTACTTTAAAGAGCTTTATTTTGATTTTAATTAGGAGAAATATTTTGTAGGACAAAAGTTTCAATACTTTAATGTATCGATATTTTTGTTTCTATCCTACTCATCATCATCATCATCATATCAGCCGATAGACGTCCACTGTTGCACATAGGCCTTCCTCAAGCGTCGTCACAACGACCGGAACAGTCCATCCTAATACTCGTGAGAAAAATATCCATACTTTTGATTCGAGGTCCCTTTTATACAGAACACCATCGGCAACCAACTTGCATAATGGTGTGTTGCTTAGTTTATATTCTTAAATTAAGTTACACGCGCATATACCAATTGTGAGTGCGTACCTGAACTTTCTGTAGAACGTCACCCAAAAATATTTCTACGTATTTGTAGGGATTTCATGTAGCTACTTTTATAAATTCTCATTTATATCGTTTTTTCCTCCATTATTTGAGGTAGGCAATCATCAAATAACTTCTCTAAGTGGAGCAACAGAGCGTGTCAGACTTTTACTAATTAAAACTACTCCTTCAGTTGCCCTTTGTGTTCCAGAGCCACAGTAACTCTTTGGAATTTTCGTTCAGCTTATCATTTCTTCCTTCTGCGCTCGGATATCTATCTCCAGGGTTAGTCGAGTTTCGCTATGCCGTTTTACTGATAGTCGTCACTGCTGAATCTGATTAACAGAATTCTCCGTGACCAAGCTCGTTCTCCTTACAAAGAACTCACCACTTTTTACGACGGTGAAAAACTCTTTTATTTATTCAACAACTCTTTCTACGATTCTAAATTTAAAGTAGACCTAACGCCTCCGCTATGAAGGCAAAAAATATTTCATAATCTTTTTGATATTTCATATTCCTGAACATTTTAATATTTCACTTCGCGATCCTTTCCCGAGAGACGTCGGTACCAAACCTAACATTCTAGCGAGTGCGTTGACACCGGTAAGCGCCTTTGGCAGAAACACGCAAAGTTATATTGCCTGCCGAATAATCTAGAAGATCATTGATGCCTAAAAATGATTACTTCTTAAATCTGTACCTAGGACGCGTAAAACCAATAATAGGCTCACAAAGATATAGGTAGGTACAGGGTTATTTGTATAACACTGGCAACCTCTCAAGACTATGGTAAAATTAACTAAAATAGAAAAGTTGATTAGATTTTCATACAAAATAATTAAATTAAATGTTATAAATATTGCGAAGTCTTTGCGGAGCAAGCTATAGTACAATAGCAAAGGAGTGGGGATCAGGTAGCGGGGGTGCTTGATGCGCTTACATATAGACGTCGGTAGGTCTATACCTAGCCTACCTAGCCTACCGTAAGTTAGCGTATAGCCACAGTCATATCGTAGTTGTTGCTCCAGCCGCAGGCTTTAAATTATTTTGACTCGTTAATAAGCATCTCGTTTCTCAGTTACTGGTTTGTGGAGGTCAAATACAGTCCCAGTCGCTCCATGTAAAATACTGGTATGCAGCTGTATCTGCTCAAGTTAACTTAACTTTTAACTTAGTTGAAAAAGAGATAAACTGATTTATTGAGGAAAGTTCGGTTAATCAGTAAACCAGCTTTGACTTCTCACGCTGTAGGGTGGAGCGAGAGAGAATGTCAACATTTACTGAATAAAAACCTACCTGCCTCCTTCAGTTACTCTTTGAAAACGTTCCCACAGTCCTTTTTTTGAGTTGAAATCACGTATTGACTTCTCCCGCTCTTGAGTGGACAGCATCTCTATCCTGCATATCAGACTTTTACTGGCTAAAACCATAGCTGTGTCCTTCTGTTTCCTTTTACGTTCTTGGACCACAAGGCTACGAGAGAATTGAAGTGGACAAAAAAAAATGTTTTTATAAAAGTAAAGTTTTCCGTTTTAGATGAAGCAAATTTAAGGCAGGAACGGATTCTCGGTATTTTCGGTTCTAAGTATTACTATCAGCTCCGAACTCCTTACTCAAACCGCCACAAAAGCCCAACTTTAAATATTCGTCGCGATATTTCAGTAGATATTGCGCGCCATACTGATTTATCATTCGCGTGATGGTCCTCATGGCAAGGCGCTGTCTCCACCGGAAAATATATGGCGTCTTTGAAGCGCAGAAAGATGGGTAATTTCATTGAATTTATGAACGTATCACCGTTGATATTGCGACGTTGAAAATTTGTACGTAAAATTGTGATAAACATTGTATCAAATGTTATATACGGTTAGTTATGCTCATGTTGGTGAGATGTGAAATATGATACAGCGATAATAGCTAATGGTTTCTGTGATATATGCTTTAAAAAATCCGGCCAAGTGCGAGTCGGACCAGCGCAACGATGGTTCCGTACAAACTACCGAATAGAGTCTCGAAGATTTTTCCGAATCGCAAAAGTAGTCATTTTTTTGTGACGTAACAACAAATTTGCAGATTTTGGGCTTTTTTACTATATTTGTGCTAAGAAACTTTGCTTCATGCCAAATTTCAGGATTAGAATAAACTTTATTGTACACCAAAAAGTAACACAGCTTATACATAAAATTAAATTTATGGGTACAATGGCGGCCTTATCGCTAAAAGCGATATCTTCCAGACAACCTTAGGATGGACAAGAACTTAAAATAATACAAGGGGTAGTCTGTGGTCTACTGCTAACAAATTAACTCTATATATAACACAATACATAACTATAAATATATATATATAATGTATTATAATATGTTACACAATTTCAATAAAATAGGGAAGAATTAAAGGGTAAAGTAGGGTTGGTGGAAAAAATTAAATTACTTAGAATCAAAATAAGTAATGTTACAAAGTAAGGAAATTTAAGTCAACGGAAAGTACTCTATAGGTTTTCAATTCCTAACTTAAAATGTGCACTTGAACGAAGCATAGACCGCCTTATGTGTATTTATGACGCTGCTTGGGGTAGCCGAAATAAATATTTGAAATTAATTTCAGTATCTAACCTCCACGCGTTCCTGAGAAAATGTATTTTAGCAGACGGACAAACGGACAGATGGACCAGAAATTGATCCATAAAGGTTCCATTTTGCCAACTTAGGTACGAGACACTAAAAAGATATAATGAATATAAACAATTCTTGTAAACGTTATTTAATATCCAATCTATTTACATAAAGAGATAATCTTCTTGTCCTTGTCACAACACGACGAATAGCAGTTTGTCAGAGTTATGACATCTTTATTCCCGCTGATCCAAAAATGACAAAAATGAAGCTCGGAAATTTTATGGAACAAACTATACTCCATCGGTTTAGGTAGTCAACTAAAGGTAAACAATCTTGATATGTCTTTTTATTTAAAACTAGTTTTTGTACGCGACTTCACCCACATACATCCTATGTCAATCGGGAATAAAGCCCCTTTCTATTGGTGAAAATTTTTTATTAATCGGACCAATACTTCCAGAGATTACTTCCTACAAACAAAAAAAAACAAAGCTTACCTCTTTACTATATTAGTGTAGATAAATCTTATAAACGACATGCAAAGAATATTTAAATATTTATTAATTATGTACCTAACATTGGTTCAGGTAAAACCCTAATTGTAAACGTTTTTAGATATTTTTTTTAGAAATTATTTTTCGATAACAGACATGTTAAGATTGTTTACATTTAGTTCAGTATCTACCTAAACATAGGTACTTCCGAGGTAACATAGAATCCAATCAGCTTTTTTTGCATGAATAACTAACATTCGTATATACACTTAAACATACATACACACATACAAACAAAAACTACCATAGGACTCTCTCTCACACTACACGTCCCTTTTTTTTTGTTGGGCAAAAATCATCCAATGACAAGCCCCGCTCTTGGGTGGAGCGGGAGATAGTGGCAGCTCTTACTGACTAAAAACCCACCCCGTTCCTTTTAGCCTTCATACCGGGGCTCGAGCTTCTTTTCAGAAAAAGATTACAGACGGTCGGACAGCGAGCTACCCATAGCCCGCCGTCCGCAAGCCCGCGTACACTACACGTCACTAATCTTTGTGAATACAAACTCACAGATCTGAAGCTATTTCAAAAATGGCCTTATCTAATATCGTCATAAATATCTAAGCCTTAATCGCAGATGTAAATAAATATCGAAGGACAAATAAATGTTTTAGGAAATAATCAAACACATCAAGTTTTGCAAAAACCAGTTTTCAGGTTTTGTTTGCGAGGTTCCAGCAAAAGATTGCTAACTACATGTTTGAAATTCGACTAGTGCGTGATGTAGGATTGGCCAGTCAAGGGAAATCATAAAAGGAAGGTTTGCAACTCCTCCTCGAGTCGTATTCCAAATTACTGAGGGACGTGAAGTTCCGCTGGATAAGCATCTTACTGAGTGTGGGCTTAGAAATGCAACAGCCCGCTGAAAAAATGAATCTATTGCGATAGAATCAGTATACCTAACTAGGTTTTAATCAAGATCGTCAGTCCACTGTTGAACAAAGGTCTTCCTCTAGTGTCACCCTTAAGCATTGCCATAACGATCGGCCCTGTGCGTCTCGCCCACTGGAATCCCGCATCTCTTACCAGGTCATAAGGTCTGCCTTGTAGGAGGCCTTCCAACGCTGCGTCTTCCGGTATGCGGTCGCCCTCCAGAACCTTTCGGTTCCAACGACCATCTGTTCTGTGAGCAATGTACCCTGCCTATTGCCACTCAAGCATGGTGATTCTTTAAGCTCTTGATCCAATCACGCAAGGAAACTCCGAGCGTAGCCTTTTCCATAACCGGTAAAGATCCGACTAATCAGAGTCACAGTTTTTCTACGAATCCGGATAACATACCTTCTAATTAAATATCGTAAGGCGACATATTAGCCTTAATCAATGTGTTACATTCGATTAAATGCAGGACACAATTGCTTGATGTATTATATTAGCACATCATGTCACCGTTACACTTTATGTATGTAATGTAATTAATATCGAACAATCACTAGAGATGTGCCGACTATGTCTTTGGCCGACTAGCCGACTAGTCGGCAGTAACGAGGCTGCCTAATCCGCCAACTAGTCCTCTAAGCCGATCTCGGTTTTAGAGGTATTCGGCACTTTCCGTGACGCTTCGTTTACGGCTGTTTCGTGCGCAAGATGTAATCGCCGCCTGCAAGCGTGTTTCGTTTGCTTCGATTTGTTTCTTGATTTTTAATTTTGCATTAATGAGAGCGATGTTTTTGTGTAAAAAAATGAAGCCAATCAGTATTGAAAAATACGTATACAAAGTAAAATAGTCGGCGATCTTTGCCGAGTAGTAAATAGTAGGCTATATTAACTAGTTGGCAAGTACTCGGTACGCCTCTACTTATAGTAATCACATTGTAATACTAATATTATAAAAGCGATTGTTTGTATGTTGGTTTTTATGATGTCAAATCATCTAACGACTTCTCTCGCTCGTGAGCGGAACGGTAGGGCCTGTCCTACTTTATTTTAGGTACTTTATTTTTTAATTTTATGGTTACAAATCGATAGTGTTTCATGTACCGGATCGACCACCTCCACGGGATTAAAACGATAAAAATTTAACGGTGTATATCTGGCCCCCACACTAGGAAACCTCGCGTGAGGTCTAGTCCGAAAAGTCACAAATTAATATTTAAACATTGAAATTTCAGACTTTGGTCAGCTGAACATTTAATCAAATGACCATCGTTGTTTTAAACTCTGTTGATTTGTACGTTGTTCGTTTGTTTGCTCAGGAAAGTTTTGATTTTCTAATATGCAACCAATTTTCGTGTATACTTTCACTATTTTTTTTTTATTTAAAAGACAAAAGAAAAAGAACGCGAATAGTTGATTCATTGTCATTCATATAAGAGAACCTTGTATTTATTAGCGTAAGATACGCAGTCACTCAAATAAAATTAGAGAAAATATTAATTCGATTATCCTCTCTTAAGTGTCAGTGAAGATTGGAGTTTGGAGAAAACTTGGCTACCTACTAATCATTATTAATAAGTTACCAAAAGTTATATTATAAGCCTGTTATATAATGAGTAATGTAACCTTTTAGAAGTTTTGGCATTGTCATTGAATTTTTATGAGACGAATGTAATTTATTGTGCATGTAACTGAAACACAAAGACTCTGATCTAAGTGGGTTTCAGAAATTTTACATGAAAATGAAGTCCAAAATTTTTAAAAATTGGTGCCGTATTGAGCTGTTTTAATTGGCACATCTGCCACAGGGTTGAGCATTTGGCTGCTGCACTGCGTGTCGGGGATTCGATTCCCACATTGAACAAATATTTGTATTGCCTAGAGATATAATAGTTCTAGATCAGGGTGTTTTCAGTAGTCTTCTACGAAGCAGTACCTTGAGAGATAGCCGAAACTGTGAAGAAGAGGTCATCACGCTCCAGCTGGCGTCGCAGGTAACGCCCCGGTTGTGGGGAGTCGAAAGGCAAATCCCGGCTAACGTAGGTGCGCGCTTGTTGACCACAAGCAATAAGCAGCTCACCGTCCGGCTAAGATAGATAAAGACCGAGTCAACGGTGCATTGTGGTTCAAGCGCGTCAAAAACTGCAACTCAAAAAGATTGGGTGTCTTCTATATGTCAGTATAAATGTTTGTGAATACACCCACGATGCCGTGGCACTAAATTTTTATTAATAAAAAAAGTATTGTAAAAGGAAAACAAATGATTTTATCATGTTAAACGGACTGTTACGTAACAGTTTTGAAGTTTAACATCGCATCAAAAATCTATTGTCAAGAAACAAACCATGTCAAAAAAACTACATTTCAAGGCACAATATTCAATAATAATTGATACCTATTAGCTATAGTATCTGTACATTTAGATGATATGTATCCAGAAATATCCATTACATGTTATCTAAATGTAGCCACTAAAGTTAAATTTCACGTACACAATGCCACGTTAGATTTCCTGCAGACGAGTGTACAAGTGTTACCGAAAATAGAGCGATTACCCAGCTGCAGGAAAATGGCCGACTGAGTTTACGCTAAAACGGTAATACAAAAGTAATATCCAACACTTCTAGCGGCACCCACAACAAAAGCAGGATATTTTGTAAACATTTTACTGCGTCCCAGTCTGTGACGATATTGTGGACGCTGTCGCTGCAAAATGGCGCTTTTTACTGCCTTCCACGAGACCGTTCGGTAACGTTACACCCGCCATACTTGTCGTTATACAGACAAATGTTCTTTCAAAAGTGAAACTTTTTTTTTACTCACACACTTCTTGCCTTCCATTTCAAGAAATTCGAAGGAAAACTTCTGTAGTTTTATAAGCAAACGGTGAATTAAGACGCTCAAGCGGAAATAAAGTTTGTTTAAAATATTTTACGGGATCTGATTTTCATAAAAGTGTTGTTATTTTTACGATCAATCTTTGAAGCTTTAGCTTTTTCTGCCGAGTCTTTAGTTTCGCCAGCTAAGTGTAACATAAGGAATGGAAAAAGCAAAATGATGTTTTGAATGCTGGTAGGCGAGCTTTCACACTTTGCCGCCTCTAGACGCTCGTTAAGGTGACAAAACATCGTTTTTAGTTCCCTCTAACACACGGTATCTCCGCCCAACTGCAATTTTCTCACTTAGGAACCATGGCTTTTTGCAAAACGCGCGAAACTTACCCACTAAAGTTGCACTACTGTTGAATTTTGTTTATGTTTATAGTATGTTAAATTATGCTACCCCTAAAACCGTGTACACACGCTAATATTTATAGTTTATGATATTTTCGAAAGCTTTTTTACTTAAATATGCTTAGTAAAAAATTTGAGAGTAGAAGGTACATATAACCCTGGGTTTCGAGATGGGATCTTTCGACCGTGACAAAATAGGTTGTGATGATCGGATGCTCCCTATTTCGATACCGAATATTTTGCTACTCTCGTGACAAAATTACCAGGGTATATACCGAACCAAATAATTCTTAAGCTTTTAGTTTGGCTCTGAGATTTTAATTGTGTTAGTTTGATGTCTGTTATTATGTAAAATTTGGAACGACTTTGAGAAGACAAGTTTAGACGGATGCTCAAACCTTGGGGAATATAATATATGTAAATTATAAATACGAGTACAGTGTGATGTTTTGGTACGTTCATGTTTTTTTTTTTTTCTATTAAATTGTACGTACTAACGTACCCCTTCTTATCATCTTTAACCCTTCAGATACCGTCAATTAGAGACACAATAGTAAGACAATAGATGCGCGGCCACCGGTGGTCGCTTGGGGATTCATGAATTCGATGGGAAAGCATATTAATTACCCACTTTTTAGAAGATTCTAGTATAGTTACTTACTTATTCATTTAAAATGAGTTAATGCGTAATTATGAAAGGAAAAGCCGAACTTCAAACTAATCCTAAATCTTCAGCTTTAATTATGTTCGCGTCAGTAAATGGCAACATACTAGGCAATCTATTTACACAAATAAACAGGAATAAGAATTCATATCAGTGCGATGGTCCTGAACAAAATCATGAGCGAAAGTGGTGCACCACAGAGTAAGAAACCCCATGACTGGAGTCGCCACTACTTATTTTAAAGGTTTGAAGAAGAGCGTAAAATACCACAAACCTCCAATCTTCCTGTTGTTTCTGGTCCGAAAAACTGCCTGATAATTAATTTCAGAGTTTTATGTATGTATGTTCTAATAACACAGAGAACCCTGATACCCACCAACATGCAGTATTATGAAGTATTAGTTCCTGGGCAGCCATATAAATATTGCTACACTTATTATAATCAATTATGTGTTATTTGTTTTCACAAAGCGACGCCAAAGTTAGGTGTAACACTGGATCCTTTACTAAGATATCTTTAATAGGATTTAGTCTCTCTCGACACATACTTAGGAATGCACCCACGATATAGGGGCAAGGCCCCACACTAGGAACTATCGACTACTGCGTGAGGGATAATCATTCCCTTTAGCAAGACTCGTATCACGATTACTTATTTTTTTATTATTAATAACAGTTTTCCACTTCACCACTATCTAACCTGATGGAAAGCAACGATGTGGTTGACGATGGAGAACGCTTGCGTAGAATTAACTTATTCACTCTTTTTTTTTTGTCGACGGGGAAAATCATCTTTGACGAAACCCGCTCTTGGGTGGAGCGGGAGACAGTGTCAGACTCTTACTAACTAAAAACCCCGCGCCGTTCCTTCTAGCCTTCATACCGGGGCACGAGCTCCCTTTCGGACAACCCTGTCCCCAGTCGGCTTCGACCCAGCTGGGCCCCTCCTGCTGCTGACAACTCCTTGAGGCGCGCGGAAACAGTGCGCGCCGTCGACGTCTTGGACTCGGTCCATTACCGGACGATCGGACAGCGAGCTACCCATGGCTCGCCGTCCGCGAGCCCGCGTCTACGGTGGCCGGAAATCGGGATCGGAATCCCGGCGACGGCGGCGAGGGCGCCGTTGCCTGATGCGGTCGGCCTCCTTTGCAAGCATTACTGCTTCGCAGAAGGAGGCGACCGCCTGCCATTCCTCCTCGCTCCGGACCATGGCCTCGACCAGGGCCCGGCGCGAGAGGTCTCCGCCGCCGATCGCCCCCACGAGGGCACGGCGATGCTCCGCCCAGGCAGGGCACACCTCGACGGTGTGCTCCACCGTGTCCTCCGGGCGTTGCGCACAGTGGCGACACCCGGGCGTCTCTTCCGCTTGAATCCGATGCAGGAACCTCCCGAACTTGCCATGTCCGGTGAGGACCTGCGTCATGCGGAAGGTAAGGACGCCGTGAGGTCTTTCCAGCCACGCCTCAAAGAGGGGACTTACCGCCATAATCGTGGCGTGCTCAACTTATTCACTCTTGACTTAGACACCCAGATTGCAACAATCAGAAAACAAACGCTGGCAGGGAATTTCACTCCATAGCTGTATGTACAATGAATGTGTTCCCAAAACGTTTTGAGCGTATAAATGAAATGTCTTGACTGTCAAATCCAGAGTCGAAATGGTCATAGGCTGTCAATTTTGACTGTGGCTAAACAGCGACCCTCACTAACACGCTTGGTTTGTATGAAACTTTAGACCCGTCGTAAGCAGAAGCCGCGGAAGCGACTCCCTACTCTGTGGTCTACATAGTTACTATCACTTGGCAAAGTTATTCGTGTCACTTCACATTTCTGAAGTTGGACCGCGAATAACGGTACAAGTTGAAGTGGTTAGTTGACACTTTGTTGCACAAGGTCCTAGCTAGGTGCAACTGCTGGCGACAGTATCGTCGCGGGCAACTTTGTGGCGACTTCCGTGATAAGCCGCCTACATACCGGCGGTAAGTAATGCTGACGTCACACTCATCAGTTAGCCGCGATGTCGCGATACTTTTGTTTTTATACGTAACTAACTCCGTACCTAACTAGGGACTTGGTTGTGCATGTGGCCTTGTTCTACTGGGGAGATAGTTTGGCACAGAAACAGGCTAAGTTTCAAAGATTCAATGTGGGGAAATTGTTTCTGCGAGGTGATAGTATAATAGGACTTTTGCGTATTAGTTATAGCACGTACTTTTTTGCAGATTGCTTTAATTTCTGATTAAACAAATACATTTCCTAAACTTAGCTCATTATGTTACATTTAACAGATCATTTTTCACAGAAAGACTTCGTTTACATTTCAGGTATTACTTAAGTTTTTAGTTTAATAGTAGGCTGCCACTGCTGGGCAAAGATCTCTTCTTTATCTCTGGTCAAATTTTCTCCGTGAACATGATCATCACACCACATTGGCCGTGATGGACCTCGACAACGTCATCCTTCCTCAGGTATCCAGTAAGTGACAATCCTCACCCATCTGTCCGTGTGCACACGTGCGACGTGGACACTTCCTCTTCAGCCTGACTGTTCTCATGTTTACTTAATATTATTTTTCTGCTTGTCGACAGGAGGTATCGAGGTACCAGAGTTTGGGGAGCCCATCACGAACCTAACAGTGCCTATCGGGAGGGACGCTACATTCGAATGCATAGTTGTCAACCTGGGCAACTTTCGCGTAAGTATTTGTTTACTCTTTATATAAGCCATTTTTCTTTATAATAAAAACATTTTTATAAAAAAAATACCGACTTCGCTGAAAATTTTTATTGAATTCAAGGAGTTCCCTCGATTTGGCCAAGATGCAATCATCAGATCTTAACTTGGTGACTATGGGACCATTTGGGAAGTATACCCTTTCCATCAAAAAAATATTTTTCAAATCGGTTGGCAAAAAAAATATACAAACATCTGAATAGAGAACCTACTCCTTTTTTAGAAATCTGTTAAAAAAGGAACATAAGAGTGGGTTTTCGTCAGTAAAAGTCTGACACGACATGGAGCTCTCTCATTTTTGCGAAGAGTTACCGCGGTTCTGGAACATAAAGTCCAACTGGAGGAACACCGGTCTATTCTAGTCAGTAAAAGTCTGACACTCCCTCTCACTCCACCTAGAGCGAGAGAAGTTATTTAACGATTTAGTGTATCAAAAATAAAACACGTCTGCCCACACCTTCGAGGACTACAGACACAATGTTAAGAATTTAATCTCACAATTCAGATAGTACTCCAACAAACAACATTCCACGTAACCTCTTAAATATAAAACGGTTTTATTCACCTTACCCAACATCTGCTCACATAACCGAATGGTTCCTTTAGTAAATTACATTATTTCAACCTAAAATCATAATAGTATCGACTCGAGACTTCACTGAATTTCAGTTTCAGCCTACAGGTATTTTACTATGGCGGACTGAATAAGTAATTCACGTTTAAATCAAGCCCTTATTACTTGAACAATCTATATTAATAGTCTGTAGACAAAAAGCTTGCTCCGTCCCTCGAACTATATAATAAAGTCGAGAGGCTGAATATTAATTATGTTAGTTACTTGAATAAGGGTCACATCACACCGCGACGCGACTGACTTGATGTGACTTCGATATTTTCAGTACCAAGGTCGTACATTAATTGAAAAATCGAAGTATACTAAGCATACTTAGATTTTAGATTTGGTCCTGAGCATAAACACAAGTCAACAATATTTGCCACGTATAACAACGACTCGGAAGAGGGATTATGGGCACGCGAACAAATTATTATATGTTCTTAAAACTAAAAATATGCAATATAGAATTTTATTTACTACACGAAAATGAGTAAATCAAATTCCTTTTAGTAAGAAAATTAAAACAAGAAGCGTGAGGCGGATCGCTCTCGAATTCAAATCGTCCCCGCTGTTTCAAAATACGCAGCACTAAATATTTTAATTGAAAAATTATTACGGAGCGAGAGGGAGTGTCAGATTTTAAAAACCCACCTGTGTACCTCCAGTTTCCCTTTGGATTCCAGGGTCACTACACCTCTTTTGAACAATACCGCAGCCTTGGCGGGCATCTGCTTTAGTGGGTCCCATTCGTTTTGATAACAACTTTTTAAGGCGCGATTGGAACACGACGAGCTGTTGACCTGAACCTGATCCTTATTGGATATCGAGCTTTACTTTCGGACCACAAGCCAAGGGAATGACTACTTGAAATTTCGTTAGCGCATGTCATACATGTTTGACTTAACATAAAAACCAGAATCAATCCAAACATCGTCGCCTAGCGTCGCATCTCGTTGCCAGCTAACCCTTAGCTAGTTGGTTTTAGGCCGAATAAACTAACGGCAACAGTAAAATTATGAAGTTGAAAAGTTTAGCCAGCGGATTAGCGATAAACCGCGATAGAGAGCTGGATTGTTTAAACCGTATCACAAGTAGCTTAGTGGGCTATACATTTAGAGTCATTTGATATTTACTCGACCAAAACTTGCCAGACGTTTACTATTTCTTCTTCTCTTCTTATTATTATTATTTAACCTATAATGTCTCACTAGGCAAAGGCTTATTCTTCTTTATTGTGCTCCATTCCTTCCATTGTTCTTGACTCTAGACCACGCTCTAGACCCACTTCTTACCAATTCATAAGGAAAACATCTTCGTCATCCCGCCATCTCTTTCGTGGTCTGGCGCGATCCTATGTCATGATTTCAGGACACTAATTTTATGTTTTGCTAGCCCACCACTTGATTGGCTTGTGGCAAACATATCCAGCCCAGTCCCACTTAAGCTAGGGAGTTTACTGAGCCACATCAACTATGTATGTTTTGTATCGATTTATCAATCCATTAGATTAACACCAAGTGTAGTGCGCTCCATAGAAAGTTGAGTTGAAACTTTGACGTTAGTCAAAGACCAAGTCTAAGCATCGTTTGTCAAAACGGTGTGAATACACATTCTCATTAGCTTAGTGACATAGGTAAAATATCTATCATTAAATAGTTCGTTCATAGACCACGAGCTCTTTCATACATTATCTGCTCTTGTGTAGACTAAAGATACAACCTAAATCAGCAAACATAAGCCAGTCAGGCTGTGCCGAAAGCGCCTATTGAACAACTTTTGTTACAGGTTCCGCCCAAATTGCCTGTTTCATCCAAAGTCAGGAACTTCTGTGTTAATAAGTGTCAAGTACTTATATATGCCATGGTTTCACCGAAATCCAAATCTGTTAAGCCATTGATAAATTGAGTCCTTGGACTTGAATCACTGTGATGTGGTTGATGATGGAACACGTGGACCAAGAAATAACACCTTTTTCTTAAACAGGTTATAGCTACGAGTATAAAAACTCAGACAATGAAAGTACTCCCAGAACATTTTGTGCGGAACACAACTTAAACCCCAACTTTGAACAAAGATCCTCTAACCTTACTCAGAGATCGCAAAACTTTAAAAAGTTACAACAGTTAACAACAGAAGGCGCCATTTTAGAAAGAAATCTAGGTTACTACCTAAAGCCGCATGCGTAATTTATAAATTTTGTTTATGTACAATTTAAGCGAACCCTTTCCTTATTTTAATGTTGACTTGACCTAAAAATTAGGCAGATTAAAAAAAAACTTCACATCAAAAAAACCTGTTCCTCAAATGTTTTCACGGAACGGACTCAAATCGACTCCTGAACGTCGGAAATGTTTATCCATTGTGTAGGGAGGCCTCCTCTCCCTGCTATTACGGAAGAACAGCCTACTTAATGTACTTATTTAATTAATTTACTTTACTGATTTACATTATTCAACGCAATGAATTTTGAAGTGTTGTAAAGAGGCCTTTCAGAAATAGGTAGAGATACAAGCCAACTGCTAAGCTTGGAACTTTTGGCTAATTACTAATTGATATTAATTCGTTTTTACAAGCTTTCGTTTAAGTTGCTGTGTTTGTATATGTTACCTATATGTTGAGGGTAAATCTTGCAAATGGATTCATTCATTCGACTGATTGAATTAAAATTTGTTATACCTAGGTAACTTAGATAACAATGCATTAATAGCTTAGAGCTGGTCTAATGATGGAGTCTTATAGTGGCCATACGAACTACTGCATGCAAAAGATATCGTGTATAAGGTGTTTAGAATAGTTTGGTTAATATTAAATAAATATTAAAATCATTCTATAGTTCTGTAATGAGTACTGTATAAGTACTCGTTATAGAACATTATGATGTGCTTACTATCATGATAATAAAACCACAAAAAGTAATTGAGGATTTTTTTTATCCTACTATGGGTTAAAACTAAAAAAAAGAAGTACAATAATACGTAATGAAAAAAATAAACTTGAATGTATAAAGCAATTACTTACCTGACCACTGTATATAACAGTATAATGTACCATTAACACAACTGGTTGCAAGGCTTTAAGGCTTGTACAGAAAGATCTACAAATGATAGCCGCAAGCAACGAATTATTGTGCTTTCAGAGGCATGAAACAACATTAATTTCCATAACAGTGCTTTAATAACGATGGCGATCCCTGGGGGGTTATGGCGTCCCCGCAGTTTCCAGATCGACCCCCCATAGACGCAGCAACACTGGTTGTGTTGTTGGGTTTAACATCGCATTTAATCTTATTCACTCTACATAAAAAGGATATAAAAAGTATAAGTCTCAGCAGAGGCACTTCCTCCCTTTCGAAGTGCACCTCTCAGATCTCAATGCGGGCTACCACCGTCTTGAGACTGACCAGGTACACTTGGTTTTCTTGAAAGAGACCCAGATTAGTTTTTCCGTCAGATGCAGCGGACCTCAACTAACCGGGAATACTCATTAGAGCGTAATTTCATGCAGCGTGGCAGGTTCTGTGTGTACGTCATCTCGAAGACACATATTTGTCTACGCTATGGCTGTTGGTGGACACTGGTATAGACAAAATTGTTTATGCCTGTGTCTATCGATTGCACAGCAGTCAGGAGATGAATCGGCTGTTTGACCACTTCAGTGAGGCCGTCGATAACGCTCTGAATCGGCACTCTAATACGCAACTCGCCGCTCTGGGGGACTTTAACGCCTGTCGCCAAGACTGAATTTTTCTATACCAGAGAACGGACCACACTGGAAGAGAAGCACAAAACTTTGCGGTATCCATGCTGTTTAAAAATTAAAATATCCAAAATTCCATTTCTAACCTGCCATTTTTTCAGGTGGGCTGGGTGAAAGCAGACACGAAGGCAATCCAGGCGATCCACGAACACGTCATCACGCATAACCCACGGGTGTCCGTCTCTCACAGCGACCACTCCACCTGGTACCTGCACATCAAAAGCGTGCAAGAAGAAGACAGAGGACAATACATGTGTCAAATTAATACTGATCCTATGAAAAGTCAGGTGAGTGGGATATTCTTGGTTTCTTCCATTGACTTATATGTACATTATATCGATGGTTTCTTCAAAGTGAAAGCTACTATCTCTAGTGTGGTCACATTTTCAGTAGATGGCGCTGAACTCAATATTTTTAGTTTATTTAATTTTAGAGTATGAGAGGGAGAGTTATTAAATTAAGAAAATTGTATTTGCTAGAGTTCGACTATTAAAATTATTTAATTTAGTCAAATTATTGCTTCAAAATCTACCTTATTCTAACTGTGCATATCTGAAAACAGCAACGAACAAAACTATGAGAATTAGGTAGATTAAGAGGCATCCACAGACGCTGCGAAAATTTTATAAAGAATTTTATAGAACTTAGTTTCTATGGGATGGGAGATAGAGTTTCGAGATATTTTTATGCATTGTCCCGTCTGTCTTCGAGAGCTTTTATTGGCAACTGTATAAAAAAACCACCATCATCATAAACTAAAATATTGTACTTATAATTGGGATACACAATAAAATCGCGTAAATAAAACTTCCCTTTGTCAATATAACTCTGCAAAATGTTGATACCGTTATGCAGTATTTTTACTCTATTTCGGAGTAAATTCTATCGTAAAAACTATCTAAAATTATGAAAAGAAAATTATATTATTAGAAGATTTTCAGTTATTTCAATTACCTTATAGAACCGTCGCGCGTCGGCAAGATGGTAGCCAGCCCACTGCCTACTCTGAGGCGGATGTATAAATATGGATAAATGTCATCCAAGTTGGCTGCTTTTTAACGCAGGAAATCTGTTTATAGCTAAAGGAACGGATACTGGGGCAAATATGAGTTTCCGAGTGAAAGACGATGGTCCCAAAGTTTGGACCGTCGAGGTACTAGACCAAAAACTGTCATCATATAGTCTAGTTTTGACCTACCAACGTTCTTAAGAGAATCCATCTTTTCCACCTGCCTTTGTTTGGTTGTATGAAAATGTACCGCGAAAAGGACACTCTGAAGTTGAAATGCCGTTAGGTGACATTTAGCGGATTAAACTAAAACCTTTTTTTTTTAAAAAAACCGACCACTAAAAAATTTAATAAAAACAACACAAATATCGGAATTTATTACCTCCTCCTTTTTTAGAAGTCAGTTAAAAATGTATACGTGTAGGTGTTCTGTACATGCAGCATTTTTACTATAAGTAGTTTTTAACAAAAAAATAACGGGATGTAGCTGTGTCATGGATTGAGAAGTGATTTTTCATCATCCAATTGCATAACTTCAACAGCCCCAACTGCAGATGTAATGGCACCGTCGGAAGAATGAATGCGGCCGAGTGGATGTTGATCCACTACACGTGGTTACGTCCCAGAGGCTGCTTCACTTGTTTGAAGCAGCCTTCTATTACCCTTGAGAAACCTTTTTCAACCGTATATGATCTTTGAAGTTGGATTTGACTTTTTACCTGTGCAGGCCGACATTATATTTTATTTTTATTTTGACATAGTAATGTTTATACTTACGTTATATAAATGCAATCGATATATTTTGAAGAAAGTTGACGATCGAAGCTCAAACGATGATCGTCGTAGCTTCTCCAAATCAAATGTTATACCCGTACTAAGTGGAAATCTCCAAAAACAGCAAAATAACCTCAAAATGGTGGTTCTTCACTCTCCACCGTAAGGGATATTTACGTCACTTCACACTAACTTAGCTTACTGAGTAGTTTTATCTTTTAAAAATACAGAATGAAGATAAGAATGGAGATGATAGATGTCGCTGCAACACCAAACTGTATCCACCAATTTTGATATCAGTAGTTTTTAGTATTACCTCACAATATGGAAGCAATGTTTTTTTCAAAAGTCAAAAGTTTTTATTTCGCATTGGCCCACATGGGCACTTATAAAATGGCAGAAGCTAGTGCACGGTTCCAAATTGAAAGAAACTCCATAGATACTCTTTTAAAAAAATGGCCGTTCTTACAATATTTCCATTTTACAGTATTAATAGGTTTTTTAGTTTGAAGACTTATTTAGTCAAAATCTAAAGTTCGCTTGATTCCTCTAAAATTCAACTTTATTCTTTTATTGTGTAACTCAAAATTTGATTTTGACAGTTAAGTACAGGTCTTAGCTCCCCGGCTCCCAGGTTCAAATGAGATAGGGCGGGTCACGTCAGCCGTATGAGCAATGACCGCTGGGCAAATGTCGCCACGCAGTGGGTTCCTAAAAAGGGAAAGCGTCATCGAGGTCGCCCTAGAGAGAGGTGGCGAGATGATCTGGACGCGTATCACGAGAACTGGTTCGAGGCGGTGCGATAGATAAATGTCTGGAAGGACTTGGGGGAGGCCTTTGCCCAGCAGAGGGACAGTAATGGCTAGGAAAAAAAACAGCTCGTATACGAAAACATAGCGTACATTAAAGTATGAAGAAGTTAAATGCTTTTCTGAACAGAAGCACCAATTTTCAAACTACATCATCTTCCTGCCCTTATCCCGTTTTATTTGGGGTCGGCGCAACACGTTTTTCTCTTCCATTCTGTCCTGTCGCTCGTCACGCTATCACTAACTCCCTTTTCATTCATTTTTTTTTTTTTTCAAACTACAATGGTAACCAAAAATACAACGCACCATGGGTATAATCCACTATATTTTTTACCACACTGCAACCGTTCCTTGTTACAAAGTAATGGACTGTGGTGAGCTGAAAATTCAGGAACGATTTAATGAGAATGCGTCACCCGGTGGGGTGCACTTTAACCAATATTCTGACATGTATTGCAACTTGTGCGATACCTAACACGGTGGTCATGCATTTTTAACAGCTTTTAAAGTAGGCATTACGTTAATGAGGAAGGAAATATGATAACGTTTTCAGCTTCATCAATTATTATTGGGATTTTTAAAAGCGAGTCCTGTTTATGTAATTTTAATGGCTACATTATTAGGTGTAATTACTATATCTACAGTGGTGGTAGGCAATGTTTTAGTAAAAAAAATAAAAATACGCAAAAATATGTCAATAGGATTGAATTTCTGATCTATATACATTGTAATGTCCCAATATTGATCAAAATTCTCCCACCCGGTTTTTCACACACGTGTGGCATCGACCGTTGCAGCCTAGTCTCTTTTTATTTTATTACAAGCTTTTATTTAGTTTCACCTGTCCCGATGTATATCTGTCATCAAATCTTGTAAATTAAATTTGACCCAGTTCCCGGTTACCGATTGAGCTGAAATTTTGCATGCATGTGTAAATCAGATGACAATTCAAAATTATTATGACAAAAAGCTGTTCTGATGATGGAACTGGAAAGTGGCTATAGGAACTTGGTAGTTAAACGACACAACCCCAGCGAGTTTGGGCTCATATGATTCGTCTTGACGAGTATTCATTTTAAAGTTATACCGATCTATAAAAGCTCGCTATGAAAAAATAAATTTCATTAAAAGCTTGTTTATTGTAATTTTGTATTGGTATTCTTAATTTTTTTTTTTTACTTCTAAATGTCTTAATTTAATGTGTTAAAAAAGGCATATAGCCTTTAACTTGTAGGTATAGTGTTGACTGGCTTGTTCGTCTAGTATTGAGTGGCCCTGTCTGCTATGCAGGAGGTCGTGGGTTCGATTCCCACTCAAGACAAATGTTTGTGTGATTTCGAGCCTTTTTAGGAAGAAGAAGAAGCGACAGTGAGCGTTCGCTCACTGTCACCACCAGCTCTGCTTAGTTTGGGACTAGATAGTGTAAAAGTTGTAGGCTATTATATTATAATAGCTATCGGGAAACAGACTCCGGCAGCAAAATTCATGCTTAGCTGTACGCTCAATGAATGTGTTCCCAAAACGTTTTGTACCAAAAATTAAAATAAACACAGGCCGGAGGAACCTAAAGCTATACAGTAATATAAACCTTTGATACTGACATAAAATCGAATCCACCTCACTAGTAAAACCCTCACTTTAACATATTCAAAGCTAAGAATAACTTAATAACACGCCTTCAAACTCCAAATAGAAAAAGAAAACACAAAATAGAACCTCCCCTGTTACTAATAAAATTCTTAACGTGTTGCCTGACCTGCCGATGGGCATGAGTGCCTCCTGACGTAGACACATCGAGAGCATTCTATACGCTGATTGATTCACCACGGATCTCTACTTACCCTGAAAGGGTAACGTGATAATGCTTATTTTTCTCTTAATATTTCGAAAAGCTAATAATGTTGTAGTTTTTTCGGAAAGGTTACGTTATCGAGATGGTAAATCGTTTTATTCGTGGAGGCTTATCTATATATATAAAAATGAGCCCCGTTTTCCGTTGTCACGACTTGGCATGAAAACGGCTTGACCGATTTGGCTGATTTTTTTTTTGTTGTGATTGTTATTGTGAGGATAAGGTTCTTATAAAAAAAAAAAAAATAGGGTAGTGTAGGGTAGAGTAGGGTAGAGTAGGGTAGGGTAGAGTAGAGTAGGGTAGAGTAGGGTAGGGTAGAGTAGAGTAGGGTAGAGTAGGGTAGAGTAGGGTAGAGTAGGGTAGAGTAGGGTAGAGTAGGGTAGAGTAAGGTAGAGTAGGGTAGAGTAGGGTAGAGTAGGGTAGAGTAGGGTAGAGTAGGGTAGAGTAGAGTAGAGTAGGATAGAGTTGGGTATAGTAGTGTGGAGTAGAGACGAGCGGGAGCGAAGCCGCGCAGGCAAAAGCTAGTTCCCAAATATTAATACCTTTCTTTGTTTATATTATGAAACTTCATTTGTATTATAATACCAGCTGACCCGGCGAACATCGTACCGCCTAAGGGTGTTTTTAATATAGTGCGAATTTCAACACGCATGTGGGATTTTCCTGCATGTAGAAAATTTCATAATGCGTAATAACGTGTCCCGCATGCGTATTCCATGCATTACAATAAATCTCGTATGAAATGGACATTTGCACGAGTTACGCAAGCGGGGCAATCCCACAGGCCTGACTAAAACCACACGATATTAAAAACACCCTTACAGTCAATGAATATAGTATATATTTCGATATAGTCAACCGATCGCGATGAAACAAAACTTTATGTATGAAAGTCATCTGCATCGATTTAAGTGGCCATTGCTCGCAGAACAGATGGCCGTTGGGGCCGAAAGGTTCTAGAATGACAACATCCTACCGGAAGATAGCGTTGTAAGGCCTCCTACAAGGTGGGCCGATGACCTGATAAGGGTTGCGGGAATCCGATGGATACGAGACGCATAGGACCGTTCATTCTGGTGGCACTTGGGGGAGGCCTATGTCCAACAGTGACTGTCTTACGGCTGAAATGATGATGATGATAACATCGATTTCGTAAATTTTACGTTATGCGCGCACAATAATAAACTTCTAAAGATTTATTATATGTAGGTATAGATAGATAAATAAATATTGTAGGTACTAAGCTACTTACTTCTGCCAGCGATTATGCCCACGGAATAGTAGGAAAATATCCAAGGAGAACATATTATTCTCGGAATAAAAAAGTATTTTATGGGCTATTCCAAGACATAGTCTGCCCTTGTGCCAAATGTCATTCAAATCAGTTCGGCTAAACGTGAAGAAGTAGGTAACAACAAAGGGATAACACCCAACACAAATATGTATTTGTATATATTTGTAGATACGACATACAAATTTTGGCCTTTATAATATGACTAGGTTCCCCCGTTTGCGTCAAAATATAAAAATAACCATTCTAATCAATTCAGCCGTATGGGCGTAAAGAAGTAGGTAACAACAAAGAAATAACACGCACACGTATGTACCTATAAATATACGTATATTATATATGTATCTACAACAAAATGCACCAAAAGCTAGAAATCCACTCCCTAAATACATACAATTGTAAAAATATACTTAAAACTTTTCTATTAACCCTAGATTATGACGAGACAGAAGCACTGGTAAAACCTTCATCCACATAAATCTCAAATATTTATAATCACCATACGCACCCACAGACACACCCACACACTCTCACTCTTTCTAACACATACTACTCATGCATGCGTGCTCACACGTACATATATTATTGTTATTGTTACACGTTTGGTTATTAAATTATAGTAAATTTGTAATAATGGGCGAATGAATGTCTCCTATAACACAGGACTTTCCTAGCATAGGGGACATTGTTCACAAATTGTGTAAAAAGAAAATAACTCGAACTGTTAAGTAACATGTTATGTATTTTAATTTTCTTTGGGCAATAAATTTATTATTATTTCCTTTATTTCTCAATAAACATATAAATTATATTTTTAAATATTTAAATAAAAAATAAAAAACATTTAAAAATATAAAAAATAGTGTCCCACCGGTATCGGGAACAGGGTCCAAGCTACCGGCGGTCAGGGCTCCAGAGAAAGGAACCTCCTGACTATACGAGCCGTGTCCAGGAGTACCGCTTTCTGAATCAAGCCCTTGATCCAGCCGCCTAACGAAAGCCTCCTAAGGTGTTGGTCGAGGCTCTTGGCTATTAAGCCATTGGCTGAAACGACTATCGGTACAATAATCGCTGAATCCACTTCCCACATGTCGACAACCTCGCGAGCCAAGTCAATATACTTGATTTGTTTATCTTTCTCGGCTTTCACGAGGTTCTCGTCATGTGGAACGGATATATCAACAATCATTGCACGCCTCTCACTTCGGTCCACCACCACTATATCAGGCTTATTGGCTACAATAGTCCTGTCAGTGATGATGGACCGGTCCCAGTACAACGTGATATCGCCATTATCGAGAACTGGGTCGGGCACATACCTGTAGTATGGCACCTCCGATTCCACAAGAGAATACTTCAGAGCAAGTTGCTGATGGATAATCCTGGCTACAAGGTTATGTCTATGCAAGTATTCCCCGTTAGCTAGACGAGAACAATCAGAGATAATGTGGCGGATTGATTCACCCGGTCGGTGACATGCCCGACAGATGTCAACCGTGCCGTCCTTCACAATAAATCTCCGGTAGTTATTCGTCATGATAACTTCGTCCATAATTGCACAGACAAAACCTTCGGTTTCCCCAAAGAGGTCACCGTCGCGCAGCCAGGCTACGGACGCTAGTTGGTCTACATCGGGCCCATGAAGGGCCCGGAAAAAGCGTCCGTGAAGTTCCTTACTCTGCCGTACTTCCTTGCGTACGTTAGTGTCAAGCATTACAGGTTTGCGCCAGTTCTCGTTAGCCAAGGAGAGCGGGGTGAGTCCCTTGTCCACTGCCACTACATCACGATGCATACCCACGTCGGCGGCTAGGAAGTATTCCCTAAGACTGCATACCTCGCGATTGTGCAGGGTCTTAGCATTTAAAAAGCCTCGACCCCCACACTTCCGCGGGATATACAGTCTCATTACCGACGACCGAGGGTGATGCATTCGATCTGCAGTCAGCAGTGTACGAAGTCTTATTATTATTATTATTATTTTTTATACGTTTATTTATCTCAGGACCCTGAGGTCCTGGACCTTTGGGAGGCGTACGAGGGGCCGAAACCAGCTCGAAGAGGCCTTTTTTGTGCGTTTAATGGAACGTGGTATCAACCGGTGATTATCCCTGTACGCGCTGTGCTAGTGCATCCAAGGACAACCCCCGGTTTGAAAAACTATTGCGACATAATATGGAAAACAAAATAATAGGGCTATGGTTTTTGGAGTCATAAGTGGACTGGTAACATGGAACTATGTTAAGACTATGGCCCCTGCCTGAACAATCTCATTAATATCAATCGATAAAAGGCAGGGGGTGACTTGCACACTCAATAAATGGGCCCCCAAAACGGCCGCTAGCACGATGTGACGTAGCAACAAGAGGGCAACATATCTTATTATTATTATTGCTAGCTTCCCCAAACATATTTCCGGGATAAAAAGGCCCTATCCAATTCTAGGGCATGGTCTACCCGTGTACCAAATTTTATCCAAATCCAACAAACATGCTTACAAATTTTCCATTAAAATTTTTCACCTTTATAGGTAATATTAGTGTGGTATGTTTTTCGTGTCTTTGCTCTGTTAACCTATCCGACCAGCATTCTATAGAAATAGCCACTCAGTGAATGTGTGGCCGTGTAGTGAGAGAATTTTCATAATCAAACCAGTCCCCCCAGAATAACCTCCAACAAACAGATATTTAACCTCTTAACCCTTCAGATACCGTCAATTAGAGACACAATAGTAAGACAATAGATGCGCGGCCATCGGTGGTCGCTTGGGGATTCATGAATTAATAATATTTAAATTAAAACATTTGAGTTAAGAAATTAACGAATGAAGAGGAATATACAGCAATATACAATTATATGATCACGCAGATCGCTTCCACAGCATTCAAAGAAATAAATTAATTGAAGCATTTTATTCGTCCGACAACGCGATGTTTCGAACACTTTGCTCCATCCAACAAACTTATTAAATGAAGGAAACGCTAAAACTTATTTCAATTCAAATAATTCTTCATTCTTATTAATCTGCACGAGCCAGAACAAATCTGTTATTCAAAATTATAATATTTCCGATGAATCCTCTTCTGTATCAAGGTTTTTAGCATGAAAAAGTACTGTAGGGACTGAAACACTGTTATGATTCAGTTGCTACAAAATAATTGCCACTTCTGTTTGTTTTCAATAACTCGCGGCTCAATACGTCGGACGTAAATCTGAAAAGACTTCAATTTAGTACAAATTTTGCACCAAAATGTGATTAGAACATCTCGCTAAGCAATTTCGAGTAAATATTTTCTCGTCGGCAATCGGAAAACCGCACAATTCAGATTTAATTTCATCAACAATGTGAACCATGTTAGGTTTCTCGATAATTAAATGATCCTGTTTACACTTTCAATGGGTTGTTGATTTTAGAATGTTATCCGCACTGGATTTTGGTAATCTAACTAATTTGAACGTTGATTTGATTTTTGTGATATTGGAGTTATTAAACTATATTGATGTTTTCAACCAGTCCACGAGATTTATTTAACCTTTATTTATTTTAGAAAAACCACAATATTGGGAACTTTTGTTTATTGGAAACCATACATTACATTTGTGTTTTAGTTTTACCAGTAAAGACTTCTGAAAATCTGCAAATTTTGGCCCTTCATTATGTAGGTACTCATCAAATGAAAAAAAACCGGGCATGTGCGAGTAGGACTCGCGCACTGGGGGTTCCGTATAAACTTCTCTATTAAAAAAAAAACATTTTTTTTGCAACATAACTACAAATTTACAGTTTTGAGATTTTTTTTCTATAATTGTGATAGGAGACCTTGCTTCATGCCAAATTCAAAAATCAGGATTCTAGTTCAACGGAATGTACCCCATGAATTTTGATTCCCTTGAGAGTGTCGAAATATACATTTATTTTAAACGGGACCCTATTACTAAGACTTTGCTGTCTGTCCGTTTATCTGTCACCAGGCAGTATCTCAAGAACCGCGATAGCTAGACAGTTGAAATATTCACAAATTATATATTTCTGTTTCCGCTATAACAAAAAATATTAAAAACCAAATAAAATAAAAATTTAAGGGGGTCTCCCATAAACAAACGCGATTATTTGCTGTTTTTTTTCTACGGACGGCACGGACCCTGCGTGCGCGAGTCCGACTCGCACTTGCCCAGTTTTTTTTTTATGTGTTCTGTTCTCTTATGTGGGGTTTACGAGCGGCTGAAGCCGCACGATTTTTGCCGCGGGGCTAAAGTTGGATACTACCCAACTTTGAGACTAGCGGCTTTAGTCACTTGCGACGTAACCGAATTGCCATTTTGACGGTCGATTTACGCCGCGCGGTAGAAATCGTGCGGCTTTAGTCGCCCGTGTAAACCCCACATTAGATCGCATCCCCATCGTATGGCATAACAATCTGTCTTACTCTTCCTCAGATGGGCTTCCTAGACGTAGTGATACCTCCAGACTTCGTCCCCGAAGAAACTTCGGGTGACACGATGGTTCCCGAAGGTGGCACGGCCAGGGTGTCGTGCAAGGCCCGCGGCGTGCCACCCCCGAGGGTCATGTGGAAACGAGAAGATGGCATGGAGATCGTTGTAAGGGACCAAACTGGAACGAAAAGCAAAGGTACACTGTATGCGCCGTCATACATTTCTTCTTCTTCTTCATGTAGATGATTCTGCTATTTTTTTTTAAATAATCTAGACATTTCAGAACTCGGTTACATCGATAGCGATAGCGTTAATCTTTCGTAGTTTAGTCCCCTAGCCAAGTTGATCTGCAAATTTACGGAAATGACAAATGATATTTATTTTTACAAATAGGTAGGTTTAAAAAACACTTTTACACGTCAATTTTGTTTTGACGTCATATCAAAGCTCAGCCACGAGAATCAACTCGAGGAGTTCGATGTAAGAGAAAAGGTTGTAACTTGGCCCCCTAGCCAAGTTGCTGGCTGGAGTTATTCAACTTATTGCATTTAGATCAGGATATCAAATGACAAATCGTTTGTGGTGTGGCTCCACAGTCATACTCTGGACCATCAACTAAGTTCTACCCACAGCGGTCCACTGACTTCGAAATCAATTTCTAGGTTTTTCTTCTATGAGGTACAAACTATTAAAACAAAATAGTCTACCACAGCATATATTTTTGTAACCCAAAGGTTCACTCATAAAGAATGCCTTGTTGAATTAAGCCCGGCTGGCGATAAGACCGCCATTATACCCATGGATTTATGTGAGTTTGTGTTTAAGTTGTTTTTTGGTATAGGTACAATAAAGTTTGTTCTATTCTATTTTAATTTAGGTACCACTGCTGTACATAAAGAATAAATAAATAAGTAAAGAAATCACAAGAAAGAAAGAAGAAAGAAAAGAAAGAAAGAAAGAAAGAAAAAGTGTTTATTTGCGCCCAACATGACGCATATCCCAAAAATAAATAAAAATAAACAAAATACCAATATCCTACTTAAAAACTATCAGCTAGATAGGATATGCGTCACATCAGCGCAAAACGGCCAGTACTCAGCATAATGCTGGGGCAAATGCAATAGGCTAGTTGCCGTAAAAAATATAATTAGTTCGTCTTTTAGATTATTCAAAAATAGTTTTTACACGTTTTTTTATTTGTAAATTAAACTAAAAATTACAAATATATAGCCCATTAAAGTTACGTGTAACGTCACGCCGTGCTGCATTGTTTCGCACGGGGTGAAGTCACACGTAACTTTAATGGGCTATACCTATCTTCGTTATTTTTTTGCTTTATCGAAAAAAGAAAAAAAACGTGTGCAATTTTTTTGACACTGGAAACTACCCTATTGATTGCATTGCATGCATTGCAATTATTTAAGTTTATTATTGTACCACAAATAATTCAAATGCACAAGAGTATTTAAGTCGTATGTGAACTCTCGCGCTTTTCCTAGTCATTTAACGTACAACTAGCTTATTTTTGATTTATTAGTAGTGTTTTTAGGGTTCCGAAACTCAAAATAAAAAAACTAAACCCTTATAGGATCACTTTTTTTGTCCGTCTGTCTGTCTGTCTGTCTATCCTTCAAAACCCTTTATCTCGAGAACGCGTGCAGGTATCGAGTTGAAATTAAAACCATATACTCAGGTTTGTGCTTCCTTGAAACTTAAAAAATCGGCCGCAAGAATCTCTCTTGCCTAGCTTTGGTGCAGGCCATGGTCCGAAGCAGGAGGAGTGGCAGCTAGGCGGTCACCTCCTTCTGCGAAGCAATAATGCTAGCAAAGGAGGAGGCCGCACGCGTGAAGCTACGGCCCTCACGCCCCAGCCGCCGCCGGGATTCCGATCGCGGCTACCGTAGGTGCCGGCTTGCGGACGGCGAGCAATGATTAGCTCGCCGTCCGAACGTCCGGTAACAGTCCGGAGCGAGCGCCTCAAGGAGTTGTCAGGAAACTGTAGGGACCCAGATGGGTCGAAGCCTAGGAACTCGGGCCAAAGATTTACTTCTGAAAGGAAGATTTGGCCCAGGTACAAAAGGCAACGAAGGAACAAGAGTGGGTTTTTAGTCAGTAAAAGTCTGACACTATCTCCTGCTCCACTCACACCACACTGGATGATTTTTCCACCTAAAAACAGCATATCTGTATTACTTTTTCTTTCATTTGTTTTACAAAACTTTTTATTATCTTGTCGTTCTGGTTTAAGTAAATAAATAAACTAATAGTATAGTCAAAACAAAACAAATCAGTCCCAATTTTCTTCTTTTCGACACAAAAACGAACACATTCACATAATAGTTGGCGCTCAGTAATAACCAGTAAATTGCAATAAATATGGGCTACATAGTTCCATCAGTCACGCGAGCCGCACTTACTGGGAATGTACTGACATTAGTGGATAATAATAACAGGTTCATAATATTTGTGCACCCTCTATATAAACGTATTATGTATATGTGTGCTGGGAATATGTCGAAAATGATTTTGATATTCGAATAATTATGTTGCATTGGGTTTAGCTAATGTTCGAAAGAACCGCAGCCCTGGAATGCAACGGCAACTGAACGAACATAAGTTGGTTTTAGTCAGTAAAATTTTGACAATCCTTCTCGATTCACCCAGAGCGAGAAGAGTTATTTGATGATTTCCCATCTCACAATAAAAGAGCTGTAAGTCTTATTTTTGTGGTTATGTTTCTACTAACAACTGCAAATGACTTTGCCCACGTGAATTTAGTAAATTATCTAGAATATATATAGAATATAGATGGTTAGCAGTGATAAAATCGTTGATAGTGAATCGAACTAGTTTATTAAAAACGTGTTCACTCTGGCCTTGACGACACTTATGTATGTAAATATACTTCTGTACCCTTGTTATCTATAGTATGTCCCTAGTTAATGTATTGCTACCATACTTTCACTTTACTACCGTGGATATATAAGATGACTGATAGGGAATGCCTATTGGCATTTGTATTATTGCGTTACATGAAAATTAAACAAATAAATGAAGCAAAAACTAAGTGTATTTCCGCTTTCCCTTGAATCAAATTTTACAGGACAGTTCAGCAATATAGGTATTTGATGCAACACGCCCTTGCAAACGTTCATCTGACATTCAGAAACGGACAAACAAACATGCCATGAGGCGAGTTCATAGACATCATGGTAGATTCCCTCTAGGCAAGGAACTAATGTTGACTTTAGTCGGTCTCTGTAACCACTGTGTATCGACTGTAAAGGCCATCGTTGCCTATGCTACAGATTGTAATCAATATCTAGATACCTGAGTACTAATTGTTACTACACGTTATGCAAGGACGCTAGCTTAAAACTAGAACTCATTATACCACACGCGGACCACGCCTGTGTAGCGACATCTATGACGCCACATAAGAACTACGAAGAAAATACGAAATCCTGCAACGCGCAATCAAAATTCTCCGCGCAATTGGAACATATAGACTAGCCCGAAAATCATCTATTGGGCAGTCGCCCACCAGACTATAACACCCGTCTGGTCGGAGGATCCTCCCTTTTCAATGGAGTTTTGCGTTAGAGTCCCGCAAAACTCCATTGAAAAGGGAGGATCCTCTTGTTTCCATATAACATCTATGGAGACCGATGCACCCAGAACGGCGTTCGTGGCACACGTGTGCGCAGTGCTGTTCTACCTTTAAAACTGCGCTGTAGACTTTTGATTGAAATGCTCATTTATCAATTATATGACTCGCTTCAGCTTTGCATGGGTGCAGGTTAAACATATAAACCTTTCTAGTTGTTTGTCTTTATATTAGTGCAAACAAACTTTGATGCGGTTTGCCGCATCAAAGTTCATTGTTCATTGTTCATTGTTTGCATGGTTTAAAAATATGTAAGCAGATAGTAAACAGACAGACGCGTAAAGCAACTTTGATATTATAAGTTATTTATCATTCACTACCGGCTTTATATGCGTGAAAGCAGAAAATTGTTCCCATATTCCAGGAATAAACATTATTCAATATGCTATTCCAGGACATGGACTACATGTATTCCAAATTTCATCCAAATCCGTTCGATTGTGAAGATGTAAACATACACCCCACAACACACCCACAAAACTTTTGCCTTTATAATATTAGCGTGATATGTCCAAATTGAGTTGTTCATACGGAAATCCTATAGAATAAAAAACATTTTTACCGAAGTTACAATTAGAAATACCAAATAATATAACAATAAATACTTAAAATTACACATCTCTAACAAACCAAGCGCAAGTTAGTATACTTTTAGTTGTTTGTATTCCGTGTATAGTTACGATTCAACTATGCAAATATTTTTCGACTACCCCACACTTTTTGATTACTTCTCTTAAAATTGTAATTAATTCATGAATCCCCAAGCGACCACCGGTGGCCGCGCATCTATTGTCTTACTATTGTGTCTCTAATTGACGGTATCTGAAGGGTTAAGTCAAAACAGTTACTGCACGCTTCCAATAACGTTTGTAAATTAATTTTAGGTCTCTCATGTAAGTGAATTGTAAATTCTTATGGGTAATAAAGTAATCCAAACCTCAAAATAAAACTCAATTTAAGCGTAAAATATGACCAGAATACCATTCTCTACAAATTTGATCGTGAACAATTAAACAAAATGATTAACCAAAGATCAAATTTGAGACTTGATTAAATTGCTAAAGGCGACTCTGAAAGGTTTATATTAGACGTTATTATTACAATGCTTAGGGTAAATTCCGAGGGCGGTATTGTTTCACGAATTACCGGTACAGAAAGCAATACGAGACCCTCGAACAACGAAATAATATAACGATAAAATCAACATTAAGCACGCTACCCGCAAATAGTGATTGAATGCCCGTTCCCATTGGAATTACGTTTCTGTATAAGAGATCGTTGAACTGATTTACTTCATTATTCTTGAAATATTATCTATTTACAGGGTTATTTGTAAAACACTAACGACCTCGCAGGACTGTATTACTAACATCATAAACCATAACTTTTGTTCTATGACTTTTTACAAAACATAATTCATTTACCAAAAACAAACTTTCAAGATTTCGTTGTTCTCTCTAAAACATCTCAACTATGTATTTTGCTATACGCCCCGCCCGATGTCCTCTCCCCTCCACTATTGTACTATCGTTAGCTTCGCATAGACTTCGTAATATTTAGATTTAGAACGTTCAATTTAAATGTTTTTATTTTTGTTTGAAAATCTGATGATCTAAAATATGATACATTTTTAAAAGTCGTACAATAAAAGTTGTTGTTTAGGTATTTACCGAATAAAAAACCCAAATTCTCTTATCCTGCATTCTTATAATTTTTTTTCCGTTTTTGTAAGTACTGTAGCGTTAAAAAAAAGAAAAATCACCACTTATACACGTATAATTTTGCATTTTTAAAAAAACAACATAGAAGAAATTATAAAAGGAAATAAAAAAATTCGGCGACTCTATATATATAAAAATAGGGTTTAAGTAAGGTGGCGAGATGGATATATAAAAAAAAATAAAAATTTATAATTTGGAAGTTGTGCCTATAGGTACGGGATTGCAATCACGGGACCTCAGACGCGGATTCGTAAGCTATCAAAGAAATCGGTTCATTCCGCAACCTTTTTACACGAATTGCTGTGATTATACATATAAAACAGATGGCGTAAAAAAAACTACTCAAATATTACTTGCTACTACTGCTATAGAATAAGGAAAAATAGGGATCATGAAAACTTCACGTGGAGTGACGCCACCGGGGTTTTCTCTAGTATCGTCATGCGCCAGTTGGCGCACGTACTTATGAATTGCAGTGGGCTGTACTGTCCACTTCTGTGAATTTCTATCTCTATGTCCAGAATGCTCCAAGAATACTCCGAGAATACTCGAAGAATACTCGAAGAACCGATTGATAAATAATCTATCGTGAGAAGAAAAGGAAAATTATCACTATGAGACACGAAACTGAACCCTCAAAGCAGCCAAAACTTAAAATATTTAAAATACATACCGGTTCTTTATATTCACAAACACAAATCGGTTTTTTTATTTACTACCGAGTTTCGCAAAACATTTCGCAGTTAGATTATTACTTATAATCACATTTGCTTTTTAATTCGTGTTCATAAAGCACTTTTTCTCAGAAAATTTCGTCGCCGAATGACAAATAAAATTTTTCCTTGTCAAACCTCCAAATTTTCCTATTCTAAGTTCAAATCAAAAAAAATAATATTAGAAAAAGGTAAATTAACGCGAACGAAAAAGTTTTTATTTAGCTAAACGAATTAAGCAACATGATAATGCTGCAATACCCCCTTTCTAAGAAAAAAAGGACGAAAGTACGAGTGAGAAAAAGATAAACTGGAACAGACAAAGACAACAGCAGGAATCATTTCTGAATCATACGATATCGAAGTGCAATAGATACTGAATAAACACGGAGGCCTCCACATCTAAACGTTATCCACGCTAACTCACGACATCTCAATTACGAAAATGGAGAATATGAAAGAAAATAACGAACTCATAAATCAAAATGTATATTGTCCAATTTGAGTCAAACACTAACCTACCACATCCTAACAACTATGAAGAACAATTAGGGAACTATATATCTAAGTAAAGCTAGCCTAACTTAACATAAGACTAAACTATTACCTAGCAACAACAAGTAAAAAAATCCGGGGATCATACATCTAATTAAAGCTAGCCTAACTTAACATAAGACTAAACTATTACCTAACAACATTAAGAAAAAAACCCGGGAATTCCCAAAAAATAAATAACGTCAACACGTAAAGTCCAACCTTAGTTAAAGAAACGATAAAAATTGGACAAAAAAAACAAACAACTAAGTTTGAAAAAGTTAACTTAAGTCAATTAAGTCAAAGAAAAAATTCAAATTGATTGTTGGATGACAAATCATTTGTGTTAAACAAAAGAAATAAAACAACCTAATTATGCAGGCAACCTAAGAAAGCAGGTTGACATAACATAAAAATAAATAAATGTCATTATATATTTAACGGATAATTTAAAAAGTTTTTAACTTAATTAAAAAACTTATGCAAAGAAATATGCCATAAACCAAAGAGGAAAAGGTGTTACAAAGCAAATGTTAATGATAAAATGGAATAAAGAGAATTTAATCCAATTTATTTTAAGATATCTTTGATATGATATTGTCCGGAGTGGACTGAATCACAATCCTGTAGCAAATAGGTGGTCCTAGAAATGACTCTTAACACGCGGCACTTAATAAAACGTGGAGCAAGCTTCCCAGAGAAAAAATCATTTCCAGAAGACTTGGAAAAGTTCCTTCTCCATACAGTATCGCCAACATTCAGAGTGATAGCTGATCGATTAGAATTATATGCGCGAGAGTTACGGAGGAAAGCTAAAGAAAGATTATCAGCAACCTTTGCATAAACTTCGTTGAGAGAAGATAGGTTTGAAGCATGTCGAGCCCGACTGTCTGCCAAATTAGAGCTTCGAGTCTGACTATATACACGACCGCTATCCATAAGGACCTCTCTACCAAACATAAGAAAGTTAGGCGTAAAGCCAGTAGCTAGATTAACACAAGAATTGAGGTAAAGCTTAACTTTAGGTAACATTTTAGCCCAACTTCTTTGGTTCTCACCAACCAAAATACCTAAACACGTAATAACACTTTGGTTGTATCGCTCAACCGTATTTGCTTGGGGTGTATAATATGGCGTAAAAGTAGGTGATTGAATATGGAAAGATCTGAGAAAATTAAGGAATTGATTACTACGAAAAACTGTAGCGTTGTCGCAAAGAATAGTACGCGGAACCCCAAAATTAAAGAAAATCTCAGACTCTAACGCTTTTATAACAGAAAGAGCGTCAATCTTTTTCAGAGAAACTAGCCATACATACTTCGAAAATACATCAACCATAGAAAGAATATATTTATAACCATAATAAGCACAGGGCAATGGACCAATTATATCGATAGAAATCATCTGTAAGGGCAAGGAAACCTCTTTAGGGTAGCACATCTGACCGCGAGGTTGCGTGTTCGAAATTTTATAGGCTTTACAAACCTCGCATTGACTTAACGTCGAAGTGACGTCACGGAACATATTTGGCCAGTAGAACAACTCCCTAAGTTTTAGATACGTTTTAGTAACACCGGGATGTATCGAAGGAAAACTATTGTGAATTTCCCAAATAGCGTCTGGAACCTTTTCAGCTGGTAACACCACACGCCATGGTTCAGAAGATAAAGGATTAGAAACAGGCATGCGTCTCATAAGGATACCATTGTTTATAGCGTATGCTGGGAACATTTGTGGCGAGTCTCGAGCACCTATATAAATCTTTTTATACCAACGGTCATTAGTATGTTCAGGACCCTGGTGAAACGACACAGGATTTGCATGGATCCTGGATAAAACATCGGGGACTTTATGTTGCAAACCTTTACGATGCACATGAACCTTACCAACAGAGGAAACTTGAGGGGGAGAGTGCTGAACAGTAGGGATAAACATATTACCATCAATATTTTTATCAAAAGCCTGACTAAAAATAGACGTCAAACCGAATTTATTCCAAAATTCGATACCTAAAATAACAGAAGATGACATCGAACTTGCCACTAAAAACTGATGAATAAAAGTTTTACCATTAAATTTAACTGGAAGATATACAGAACCAAGAATATCAATCGGTGAATTATTAGCCGATATAACACGGGGACAAGCTTTTTTTGATGTCAAAGAAATACCAAGTTGCTGAATAAAATTATCGCTAATAAGTGACATCTGAGCACCAGAGTCAAGTAATGCTTTAACGACTCTACCGCATAATAATACTTCTATAAACGGACGGTTATCAAATGAATCTGAAGTAAACACTGGGGATACTTTACGGAAAGAAGCGTATCGCCAGTGATCTATACATTTTTTTGGATTACATTTCGGACATTCTCTAGTAATAAATCCAGGAGTACGACACTTAAAACAAATTATGCCTGAGATCTCTGGACAAGAGCGGTAAGAATGACCAACTTTATTACATTTTAAACAATGCTTAGACTGACTACAACTAGGACAAATCCGAGGCTTACTAGTTGTTGGTTGATGGGTAGTTTTCTTCGGCCTGGGTTTTGGTGAGTTAACAGACTGAGAAGTCGACTGGTCGGCAACACAATTGAGACTGGCTACCGCCTTTGGAGGTTCTAGAAAGGACTCGAAATGAGTAACGACTTCGATTAAATTATTAATGTCATGAAATCTTTGGATGGACAAGCAAGGAGCGTACTTAGGCAACATATTGTGAGTAATGATTTGCAACAATTCCGGTTCTTCAATGGGCTTATACAGTTTTGCATTTAAATAAGACACTTCGATAATAAATTCTCTAATCAATTGTTCCGGTCTCTGCTTAAGGTTACGGATCTCCTGGCTGGTCTTAAATTCATAATCTGTCGTACCAAACGTATTAAAAAAGGCTTCTTTGATCTCAAAGAAAGAAAGACCCGGACGACGGATTGTCCTAAAATATTTAAGTGCGACACCTGATAAGACTTCATGGAATCGCTTAACTAAGTAACCATCAGACAAATTGTCGGCCTCCCTGCATTCTTCTATATTCGTGAAAAATTCCCGAACGCAGGTCTTTCCATCGAAACTAATCTTCCACTTAGTAAGAGAGAACTGCCTGGTAAATTGTAGGCATTCATCAGATCTTACTGGTGAAGGAACGACACTTTGTGAAGAAGCGCGAGAAGCTCTTGGCGGAATAGGAGGAGGTTGTGGTCGCGAAATGATGGGACTATCACGACATGGTGTCTCACCAATAGGGAACCCCTCTTCTGACATGATGTAACTAATATAGACCTAATAACGAATGAAAGAACAGACTAAAGTCAATTAAATCCTAGCGAAAAAATAGGCACGGCATGAACAACTGGACAAAAATAATCCAGCAACCAGCAGTCAGCAAACGCCAAGCTAGAAAGCAAAAATATCGGCTAAATAACCGTTCATACTAAGCTTACCTTGAAAACCGAAGCCTATACATTCACACGTCACCATATATACCCTACGGGTTCTAACTACCGCTAGCTAAGGATATGGAATAAAAATCAGGAAACCTATCGTTATATTTGCTGCGATAAGTGGATAAAATAAAAGGCAGTTATGTGTTTTATAGTTCACAAAATTATTTTTCATTAAAAATCATTACATTTCATGAAAAAATAATATGTCATGGAAAAAAACAGCTTCAAACATCTGTACTGGTGGTATAAATCCTATAATACCCTTCTTGAATGGAAGAATCCACGTCCTGAAACCAATAAGCTTAAGAATAATTAGCTCCCAGAGGGAGTGACCATTCTCAATAAGGCAAAAAAAAAATTCTTTATGTAGAATCGTTTAAATTTTAAATGTTATTAAGTAAAAACACTTACTTCATGTTAGCCGGAGAGCCATTTTTGTAGCGTTAAAAAAAAGAAAAATCACCACTTATACACGTATAATTTTGCATTTTTAAAAAAACAACATAGAAGAAATTATAAAAGGAAATAAAAAAATTCGGCGACTCTATATATATAAAAATAGGGTTTAAGTAAGGTGGCGAGATGGATATATAAAAAAAAAATAAAAATTTATAATTTGGAAGTTGTGCCTATAGGTACGGGATTGCAATCACGGGACCTCAGACGCGGATTCGTAAGCTATCAAAGAAATCGGTTCATTCCGCAACCTTTTTACACGAATTGCTGTGATTATACATATAAAACAGATGGCGTAAAAAAAACTACTCAAATATTACTTGCTACTACTGCTATAGAATAAGGAAAAATAGGGATCATGAAAACTTCACGTGGAGTGACGCCACCGGGGTTTTCTCTAGTATCGTCATGCGCCAGTTGGCGCACGTACTTATGAATTGCAGTGGGCTGTACTGTCCACTTCTGTGAATTTCTATCTCTATGTCCAGAATGCTCCAAGAATACTCCGAGAATACTCGAAGAATACTCGAAGAACCGATTGATAAATAATCTATCGTGAGAAGAAAAGGAAAATTATCACTATGAGACACGAAACTGAACCCTCAAAGCAGCCAAAACTTAAAATATTTAAAATACATACCGGTTCTTTATATTCACAAACACAAATCGGTTTTTTTATTTACTACCGAGTTTCGCAAAACATTTCGCAGTTAGATTATTACTTATAATCACATTTGCTTTTTAATTCGTGTTCATAAAGCACTTTTTCTCAGAAAATTTCGTCGCCGAATGACAAATAAAATTTTTCCTTGTCAAACCTCCAAATTTTCCTATTCTAAGTTCAAATCAAAAAAAATAATATTAGAAAAAGGTAAATTAACGCGAACGAAAAAGTTTTTATTTAGCTAAACGAATTAAGCAACATGATAATGCTGCAGTACCTACCTATCTAACAAAACCACAGAAAATAAAACTGTTTATCAAATAAACGTCACATAAGCATAGTGGTTAGAGTCATCAGATAGAAAAATACCGCAGTCTGTGGTTGCAATCTGATTGTGGTTTACTGATACGTACATAATATAAACAGTTTGAATTCTTCATGAAGTCTGCTCGGTTACATCGGTTATTATTTAATCTATTTTGCTAACATATCTGTAAGTATATTTTAAATGTATTTTTATAATAAAAAAATTTAAAAACTAAAATCAGTTTTGGGAAGTACCTATGTGTGTATTATAGGACTTCTATAAAGCTAAAGTGAGCCCACGTATGCAACGTATGATACGCATCAGTTTCTTGAATTTGCTTGAAAACAGACGACTACATAAGTGGAAACCGAAAGACGCGTGTGAACGAGTTGCATGTGCCAACTATGTTTCAAATAAATATCTGTCAAGTCGTAGATGTCATAATGCGTAGCATACGTGGGCTCAGTTTGTCTTTAGGAATAACATTTTTTTAAATAATTAGCAAATCAACGCTAAAAGCCTGTCAAGCAACGTAGCTATCTGTTTCGATTTTTAGGGTTCCGTACCTACCTCAAAAGAAAAAAGCGGAACCCTTATAGGATCACTTTGTTGTCCGTCCGTCCTTCCATCTGTCTGTCTGTTAAGACCTTTTATCTCTAGAGCGCGTAGAGGTATCGAGTTGAAATTAAAACCATATACTCAAATCTGCGGTTCCTTCAAGCTGCGAAAAAATCGAACTTCTATGTTAACAAATAAAAAGATATGGCCGTTTATGTCGCAAAAAACGTATATTTTGATACTTTTAAAGATCGAAATTCATAGGTACTTCCCGTTGACCCGGAATCCGAAAATTTGACACAAAGCAAGGTCTTATGAGCCGTGGCCCTCTTCTAGAGAGGAGACCTGAGTCCCAGAAGTGGGAACATTAAAAAGGTTGATGATGATGATGATGATGAAGGGAAGGTATTATAGCACAGATATAGCAATAAACCTGAAAACAGTAAATTTGTTGTTCCTTCGTCAAAAAAAAAATTGCTATTCGGGATAATCGTCGAGGTTCCATTTGGGAATTGTAGTATGCATGGAACCCTCAGTGCGCGAGTCCGACTCGTAATTGCCCAGTTTTTTTCAATAACGACTATTTTCTGTAAAACTTCAGAACCTTATTTTACAAATCAGAGATTATTTCTCTGATTTGTAAAATAAGGTTCTGAAGTTTTAAATTTGGCATCCGAGTACAACGGTTTATCTTTATAATTAATATACCATTAGCATCATCAAAGAGGTTGCCCAGCTTTACTCCAAAGCATACTTTAACCGAGCCACATATTAAATCGTTCAGCCATTTCAGAAACGTGATTGGACTTTCTCATTTCCAGAGTATTTATGAGTATGAAATAAACTAAAGACTTTACTAAAGCAAACATTTTTCGAAGTACAATATAATAAATAAATTAAAAAAATATTGCGAAAAACTTAAGTGATTGGCTTCAGCAAGCTTAAAAATATTGAGCGAGCATACCGACGGGTTCCATTTTATTTGAGCAAGTTTTTTAGTTTTATAGATAGGTTTTGTAATTGGATTAGATACGTTTTTAAAATATACTCGAAGAAACAGGTTTAAAGTAAATTTCATGGACAGACTTCACTAAAAAACGTCTAAAACGACCAAAATAACTGTAATTTCGGAAATCGGTGTTTCTCGATATTGTTTATTGGTGTAACCACAAAAAAAAAATTGAGTACCTGCTCCTTTTTTCGGAAGTCGGTTAAAAATTACACCTCACGCTCTGGATGAAGCAAAAGGAAGTGTCAGACCTCACCTGTGTTTCTTCATTAACGCTTCCCGTTCCAGCCGTCAAATCTTGTGTGTGACATGTGACATCTCCTAACTCGAATTAGCCCCACCTAACAGGCTTCATAGAACGTAGCCCTGTTTCTCTGAAGTATGAATATTGGTAGGCTGCTAGTAGCTAGTAGATACTGATACGGGCAACTACATCTACACTAATAATATAATAAAGAGATAAAGTTTGTTATTGTGTTTGTAGGAGGTAACCTCTGTAATTACTAGTCCGATTACCTAAATTCTTTCACCAATAGAAAGCTCCTACCGGGTTCGGGGTTATCCGAAACTAAACTAGAGCCCTGGTATGAAGGCTAGAAGGAACGGCGCGGGGTTCCTAGTCAGTAAGAGTCTGACACTATCTCCCACCCCACCCAAGAGCGGGTTTTGTCACTGAAACTCAACCCTACAAAAATAATAAGCAACATTAATCCCAAAATTTTTAAACAAATAGCTGGAAAAATATTTCATTTGTCTTGGTTTATTTGAATGGCGCAAGGACGCCATTGTTTTTCTGAATATGTATAATACGAAAGTCTGTGTGACCGCATTTGTGGGTCCACAATGAGCCGCGCGGCGACTATTCTCGGGATGAGTTTCGCGTCCAGTATTGTTTAAAGTTTGTCGTAATTAGTAGAGTTCTGCCGTTGAATACACTTCTAGGTCTCATTATGCGAATGGAGAATAACATTTGAATAATTTATTGAGACCCGTGTATGGGTCATGTTACTTGTTTAAGGGTCTGTTTACAGCTGAAAAGCGTTACCATTAAATGAGGAAAAGAGAAACATAAATAACCTGAATTACTGTCCCCGCACACGGGCTCAAAAAACGCCGCTTTAAGCTTTTTTGTGGCTCGTTTGGGGCGGTGCCGCCACAAAACAACGCTTGAAGCCGCTTCAAGCTTCTACGGCCACAAGCTGTCGCATGCTTCAGATGTTTTTTGCGGCAACATCTAGTTTTTTTTTTTGTGGCCGCATCTAGCAATTTTTTGTGGTGGCGTTTTTTTGAGGCCCAATTGCGGAGACAGTTAAAAATAGCTGCCTAGAGCGTCTATTTTGGTTGACGATATGAATGCTTCAGAAAACGTCTAAATCAAGGGTGGTTAACCGGTCGATCTCGACTATCTACTAATCTACTAATTCACCCTGCGTTCCGAATTGTGTCAAAAGTGAAAATATTGCGAATCCGACCAACGCACAACGACAATTATTACTTAATTGTCATTATATTTTGTGATTTTTAAATTTGGTTGGATTCCCGATATAATCGCTATTGACACAATTCGGAACGTGGGGCCAGTCGATCTTGGCAATCAGTAGCGTGTTTACTTTTAGGACTAGCGGACTATTGGCGTGAGGTAGCAGATAGGTATTATCGGCCCTACTACATTCTATTATGTACCTTGTCGCCCCGTAACAGGTTCAATTGTGTATCAACTATGATACTTAAGATAGTTTGGTGACCTCCACGCAGCCAACCGATGACTAAAACGGTCTTTATAGGCCAGATAGCTACGAAGCCATCAGTGTGTGCTTCGGTAAATATTGCTGATGAGCATACAGAAGCATGAAATCCGCAACAGCACCCTGTACGCGTTGGTAAACAGTACCCGCAGAGCATTGTATTCTCTCTGGGTGTAGTCAACCCACAAACGTCCCGTGTACAGTGGGGTACTCGTACAATACGCATAATCTAACAAACTTTTTTTTTCTATTCTTGATATGGAAGTTGTGAACATATTGAACCTCTGCGAAGCGCTGTGCTAAACTCTTTGAGCTTGCCCTCTCTTTTATTATTTTTTGTTAAATTCGTAGACAGCGTCTAGTAGACCCTAGGTCGAATCGAGTTGGACACCTCTGACATTTAAGTTGTTTTATAATTTATGTCTAACTCAACTACACGTGTAGCACTTTTAACACGTGTATTCCAAATGCCAACGCAATAGTTAAGCTACGAGTATTAAAATATACTGTTGAAATAAAATCAATGCCGTAGACTTAGTGGCATCTTGACACAGAAGAAAAACCTTTCAAAATTCCCGTAGATACGCAAATGACAACACTTTTGTAATTCATTTTTTTTCTAAGATTACATTACACATCAGCATCATCATCATCATCATCATTTCAGCTGAAAGCGGTCCACTGTTGGACATATGCCTCCCCCAACTACCGCCACAATGAACGGTCCTGAGCGTCTCGAATCCATCGGATTCCCGCAACCCTTACCAGGTCATCGGCCCACCTTATAGGAAGCCTTCCACCGCTACGTCTTCCGGTACGAGGTCGCCATTCCAGAACCTTTCGACCCTAATGGCCACCTGTTCTGCGAGCAATGTGTCCTGCCCATTGCCACTTAAGTTAAGCGATTCTTCGTGCATGTCGGTAACCTTAGTTCCTCTGCACATTACACATGGACTAATTTAAACTGTTCCATGGTTTCTTTGCCCTATTGTCGTATCGCATTTGTGAGACCTTTAATTTTTAATATTATTATTGATAGGCTTACACTTGATCTTATTACACCTTATGGTAAACAAAGATTGTAGTCCATGATGAAGCACGCTTGCCTACAAGTAACCTATTTTACTGACTTTGTCCATAAGTAGTATCTATCAGGAAAATCTGCAAAATAACTACGATTAAATAATCAGCCTTTTTAATATTCCCACTGCTGGGACTCAGGCCTCCTCTATAGAAGAGGGAATGGGCTGTAGTCAGACATGCGGGACCAGTGCTAGTTGGTCAATATAAGGTATCGACCAATTAGCACTGGTCCCGCATCGCATCGTCATCGAATTTTTGGTTCTAGGACATGCCGGTTTCCTCACGATGTTTTTCTTCTCTATTTTGAGAGTGGTGGTGAACACAAAGTTATGCACCTGGCTGGGCTTGAACCCACGATCTACAAACTCGTAAGTCAGGGCAGTTACCACTCGGCCACCACTGATCTACGAGTAAATAATATTAGTTATTTTTTAAATAAGAACTTGTTATGAAGTTGCAGGACTTATTCACAAACAAATCAAGCTTATTAAAGCGTGTTAAACAAAAACTGAAAAAGTGCACAGATAAACTAGCATTTATTTTGTAAAGTCGTACTTGAATAGTGCAATATATTTCCCTCAATGGTTACCGCTTTAGCACAAAGCTGGGCGATTAATGTAATTAAATTTTACTGCACATTTTAAGAATTTCAAAGGAAAAAGACATAAATTCTGTATACGTACAGTATAGCAGTTGTTCTGTACTACAAATTGTTTATAGTTTCAGTAGTCTAACTGTATTTGTGGTTTTTTTTTTTAAGAAACAATTGATAAATATCGCAGGGTTGGAAAGCCTCCCACCAGGTGGACCGATGGATGCGTGACGCACAGGACCAGTCGTTGTGACGACGCTTGGGGAGGCTTATGTCCAACAGTGGACGTCTTTCGGCTGAAATGATGATGATGATGTAATATTGAATTTTAATTGACGATATCATTATGATTGATTGATCAGGTTTTTTCGTTTTTTCTCATGTGTGTTAAATCTGGGCAATAATCAATATGAGTTTATCAGTTCAAGTCATGTCCTGTGCAGCGGCTCTACACTGCCACTGAGAGATGAGCCAAAGAAACCCCAGTTGACCAAATTGTTTTTGCAGCGGCCAACCTGTGTCCGCAATCGGTTAAGAGATTTCCAGATTGGCCACTGCAGTTCGCGTCCAGGGGGAGATTTTGTGATGCGGTGACAAAGTGTGGAGCAGGGATGTTTCTGCTTTCACAGGGTGCTTTTCTCGTCCTTTGCACTGTCTTTTGAAGAGGTCGTATATATATAGCATAAAACTTTTACAACTCTTTCGACGTGCAGGACTGCAGGTATTAGTTGATGTTTATGCAGGGGGTGGCGGCCGTCTCGTTCATGTTTACTCGTTTTGATACAGCTGGCTATTTCGCGGAGGAGCTATACCTGCTAGACGAAACAGTATCGCAAGAGGGTTTTAAGCATTCGGTTACGATGCGACCGGTATAATTAATCACACGTAGCATCGAATAAAAGTATTAAATAAACTATTTGATTGAGAGGTCTGGTCCTTGTGATACAGGATCTCCTGATACAAGAACCAGAGCCACTCTAACTTTTCTTATGGGTTTTTTTTTACATCACACTACAAGCGGAATAGTGTGATGGTAACCTACTGGACCCAAAAGCTTTGAGGTAAAAGAAAACCATCGATTCGAAAGAAGGAAAAAGCGGAGTAACCAAAGACATGGGTGAAACTGCGGGGAGAGTTAGTATATATCTATATATTTATTAAATTGTCAAACAAAACCGCCACACATTTGATACAAAGCGTCCATAAGCAGTAGTAATACCTAAACCAAAATCATCCTCTGTTCTATATCTAACAACAATTTTCGTCAATCTGTTTGACGTAATGAAAGCTAAATTGAATTGATGTTACAGTAAATACTATGTTCATTTCAACATAGACCGAATTCTGACCTAATGACTAAATTTCAGTTCGTAATAGAATATTATTATCAAACAAATATAGTGTTCAACAGTTCCGTTTGTACTAGGGTTTAGCTGCATTATTAGAATCAACCTGTAACATGCAAATATGGTAATCATGCTCAAAGACAAAATAATGATTGGGCACGCCATAATTATGGCGGTAAGTCCCCTTTTTGAGGCGTGGTTGAAAAGATCGCACGGCGTCCTCATCTTCCACATGTCGCACATCCTTACCGGGCATGGTCAGTTCGGGAGGTTCTTGCACTAGATTCGTGCGGAAGTATCGCCCAGGTGTCACCATTGTATGGACCGCCCGGAGGACACGGTGGAGCATACGGTAGAGGTGTGCCCCACTTGCGCAAACCACCGCCGTACCGCGGTCATCGTAGACCCGGCGGCAGTGATTTCTCGCGCCGGGCCTACGTATAGGCCATAGTACGCGCCGGGCCTTGGTACAGGCCATGGTACGGAGCGTGGAGGAATGGCAGGCAGTCACCTCCGCTAAGCAATAATGCTTGCAAAGGAGGAGTCTACACGCGTGAGGCAACGGCGCTCACGCCTCAACCGCCACCGGGATTTAGATCCCAATTTCCCGCCACCGTTGACGCAGGTTAGCGGACAGTACACACGCGTACATAAATCGAAGATCGTAACATCTTTTTTTGAGGTAGGAAATCATCAAGAAACTAGTAACAGCTACCCTTTTGCGTTCCGACCGTCAACTCTTGTGTGTGACATACATCTTGCCAACTCGATCTGGATCCGTCTAATAGGTTTTATAGAAAGAAGTTCTGTACCTCAGCAGCAGGAAATTGTAGGTTTTTGCTGATCAGAAATCTATTGGTATCGGACAGCTAATTCTTGCGAAACGGCTTGACGGATTCTCAAGAAACTTTGTGTGTATATTCAGTAGGTCTGAGAATAGGCCGTAGACATTTTTTGAACCTCCTACCCCCAATTCGCGTTATTTTTTTGATAACTTATTTGGCATAATGACGTTACCGAGTCAGTATTATAGTTCCATTATATTGGTGTTCCACATAATTGAAAACTGTTCTTCCTTACTGGTAGTAAAGACGCTATCGAAATCAAATTGTCACCATTATGTCTATGGTGACCACGAAAGCGTGGTCACTTACTGTACCTATTAACCTCTCGGTTAAAGTGAACGTATAACTTTTGTCCACAGTGCTAACATACCAGGGTGAAGTGTTGAAGCTGACCAAAATATCACGTTCGGAGATGGGCACATACTTATGTATCGCCGGTAATGGAGTCCCCCCCACCGTGAGCAAGAGGATCCACATCAGTGTACATTGTAAGTTGATCTTTGTATTGACACAAAACGAACCGAACTGTACCCATTGACAGCTGCTGATTACAAGTCAATTCCCGAAATGTATACGACAAAAAAAAACCGAGAGGTATTGTGGGACACCGGTTGGAATTTCTTTTCTCTAAACATCCCTATTTTTTAATTAGTACAAAAAAGGAGCTCTATAGCTCTACTGATCATATTTGTATAGTCAAAAGAAAAAATCGAAATCCCAAAATTGTCCACGAGTTATAATTAGTAAATTCATAATTTAATCAATTATTCATAACAATGGCTACTAGAAAATAGTAGTGCGAAGCAGCGCAGTTTTTTTCAATTTTTTTTTTTTCATTTATAATCAAATAGCCTGTACAATATTCCCATAAACTGAGTGACATTTTGGGATTTATACCCACTCTAATAACTTTGCTGTTTGTGAATATATTTTTTTTAGAGTTTTACTTAAATAATAACGATGTATTTGTACTAATTCAAAATTAGTGGTGAATATCATTTATAATATATTATAAAGTTGAAGTTTATTTGTTTGAACGCGCTTATCTCAGGAACTACTGGTTTGAATTGAAAAAAAAAACATATTTTTAATGATAGTCTATTTATCGAAGAAGCGAGCGGAGTAGCAGTAAAAAAGACACGGGTGAAGCCAAGGCAGGCAGCCAGAAACAGCTACAATTAAATATATGAACATAAAAAAACTTACAAACCCACATTGATAAATGAACGAGAATATCATCCATCAGTTTATCAAGATCTTTTCAAAACCACACTGGCCACCTATAAAAAAACATCGCACAATATTTCAAATAACGAATTGACACGAAAAATTGTATTGATGGTCGTAGTTATCGATCAACAATGTACTTGAAATAATATTTTTGAATTCTTTGATTTTTGAATAACGAATGTATTTTTTTTTTATTTATTGCTTTTTCCTACTATCTGATAACGGAAGGTCTTGAATACAAATGTAAATATTTATTTCAGACACAGTAATGATACAAGTCCGTATCATGTTAGCAAAATGTAAAATTATTATTATTTTGGACGTGCATGAGCGACTACTGCCTCAGGATTTGACTGTCCACTCGTCCACTCTGTCCGACACCACGCCTAGAAGCGTGTTGGTGCTCCTCATATACAAACACTATTTGTGCCTTAAAGTTTTTAATCAATCCTTTATAACTTCTTTCTTGAAGAAATATAAATGTATATGCATTCTAGGTCACTTATACGATACGATTCTATTTTTAATCCTTAATCTAGTACATTATTGATTGAAAGTCGTAGTCTTGTCTAGCTTTGATGCTATGTAATTTCTAAAACAACATCAGTCTGGCAACTGATTCTGACAAATGTCTGAGAACGAATATTAAGTTTGGCGTAAACACGGTTTAATATTTTACGTATTTTGTCGGTCGTTAATTAGGCCAAATGAAGCCATAAAAAGATTTCATTTTTTAACTCAAAGTATCAAATCTCAACTCAATGTGATTTAAAAAGGTCTTGAAGATAATTAAAATAATTTAGTACTTTCTTCATATAAATCTTTTAGCATTTTGGTATTTCGTTTGTAAATTTTGAAGAGTGTCATTGACCTAACATGTTTTTGCAAAATTGTTTTTATTTTTTCTAGTTCACCCGGTGATTCAAGTGCCCAATCAGTTGGTGGGAGCTCCTCTGGGCACTGACGTCACCATCGAGTGCTACGTCGAGTCTTCACCCAAGTCTATCAACTACTGGGTGAAGGACCCAGGTAAGAATAGTATGCAGCTCATTATTTACTATAGAAAGTCCATTTTGAAGAGAGACGCCAAGCGCTATCGCTTGGAATTAAAAAAAAACTTATCTACGTTGACAAGTTGAAAGTACTTATACTTTAAAGACGATATAAAAACGAAATATCTAATTTGATATCCCAACTGCACGTTTCGTTTGAAACCAATAACAAGATTAAGTTAATTTAAGATCATGAGCATAAAATTATGGTTCAGCAATAAAAGTAAAAATCATCTTACACTCCGGATTGAATATAAATAAGCTTTAAAAGTTCAACATTCGAATTTTAATACCGTTTGATTAACTCGGCTGGCAGGTAAGGCATTCGCGATAAAAGCGAAACAAATTATAAGGCAGCCATAAAACTCCTAGGTGTCTGCACGAAGTTTTAACATTTTTCATAAAACTTCCGCTGTGGAAAGATGAAATTCTAATATTGAATTTGAAAACAAGTGTGTTTTAAGTAATAAATTGTTCTGCAGGTGAACTGATCATACCTTCGGAGCACCACGTGATGTCAGTCAGGCAGAAATCGATGTTCGAGGCCGAAATGACGATGACCATCAAGAATATCCGCAGAGAAGACTTGGGCAGTTACATCTGCGTCGCCAAGAATTCCCTCGGAGACGTCGAGAGCAAGATAAGATTATACGGTACGCTAATTTCTATTTTAAGAAATTCAATTTCTCTCCTAACTCTGTTAATTAAATACAATTTCATTCAGGTCCGCATACCTTTAAACATCAGCTTTTGTAGGACCCAACAAAAATATATTTGCTACAGCAAACGCATATAAAACGTGTTCAATGACTCCCAAATCTGCATTTCAATTCGCAAATACTTTAAATAAATGCAAAATCGAAATTAACTGAGAATATTGAAGCATCGCGGTGTCGGCACATGATTGATTTTAAAACAAACATTTTGTTCGTGTCACAGAGATTCCGGGAAATGATAGACATGCTTACCAGTACCCTGATGTTCGAGCGACGTCGGATGATGAGTATGGGACGAATTTGTATGATGATGATGAAGAGGATGTGGATAGCATGAAGAGCAACAGAGTACCTGATAGGGCGAATAAATGGTACTCCAATGACGGCAAGATCGCAGTGACCACGGCAACCGGCGCCTCCTCTACAATCACCACAAAGACGGCAATCTTCCTCTGTTTAATAAAAAGTCTGCTATAATTACTATAACTGCTAATAAATTAAAGATTTCTTTTTTGTCGCAAGCCTGATGATAATTCAGGTAAATTGTCAACAATCACAGCCTGTGTTACGTTTGATTGGAATCATTTCCGTAGGCGTTGTTATTTTTTGTATTTAGAGTCTGCGAATTTTCTGTTTCATAGTTTTTATTTTTATTATTCCATCAGCGTGTAACGTGATAATAACTAGTCTTATAACGTTGTATATAGTTTGTAATAGGCGAATATCCAAACTGTTTGTAAGAATATAAATAATAGTTATTCATCTCTGATACTTACTGTTAAATACATTTACGAGATCGTGTAAGAATTAAGCAAATGTTTATAAATGAATGTGCCATGTATATTGCTATTATCTTGAATAGAGACATTTATATTAAAGTTTTTATTGGGCATGGTAAATTTAATTGTAAATAATATATTGTATGTAAGCGATAGAGGACATATTTACTTAATGACTTGTTTGAAACATATAAAACAGTTAAAATAGTTGCCGAGTATTTACAAATTAAAAGTTACCTACAGTTCCCTGTGCTTACACTCCAGCTGCAACTTCGGTAGCCGATACGCTGCGAACCAGTAATGGATTTAGTACCTAAAGTCTTTCAGCAGTTAAGCCAACTTTATGGTATTACATTCTTGAGATTTGTTCAGTGGTTTATGAAACTGAAATTAATTGAATTCCTAAAGTTGCAGATGGAGTTATTTCCGCGTGTATCTAAATAATGTAGTCAAATAATAATGTAACTTCTTCCGAACAATGTACGTTAATATCCTGATCGTTACAAAAAATAATAAAATCAAGGACATGTCGCATTGCCTCTTAATTTCATCCAAAACCTTCGTTTCTCGACGACTTTAATACCTAATTGAATATTTCACGGCGCTCTATGCTAATGTTGCGAGGGGTGATAAATGGTAATGGTATACTTGGTTATTCTCACTAAAATTCATACGTTTTACAAAATAGAACCATTTCACAACACTAATTGTATTTCGAGTTTTATGCTTTACAAATTGTAGTTTTAAATGCTGGTTCAATTATCATAGTGAGCAAGACTTAGCATACTTTAAAAGTTTAACCGAAAAATATTTTGTTTTCGACTTACTTTTTCAGCATTATTAAATGCTTGCGGACTTATTACTTACTTAGAGGATTGTCCTATCTTTTTCTTTTTTATTGTTTACGGGGGAAAACCTTCAATAGGCACCTGGCCCGTGAGAAAAACAACCAGACTGTATAGAACGGTTTTAACCACCTCGGTGACCACCATCCGTATATAGAAAGAGCTCTGGGACCTCCTGAATACCTTCTGAAACCATGCCGAACTTGTGTAGCGCCTATTTGGGTACATCCCTGGTGAGAATTTCCACATCAAAACTTATTTATGTTATGTTTGTTCTTATTCCATCATCATCTTATTAAAAGAAACTTTGCCCTACATTAAGAATAACTCCTGTATTGTAGATGCCTTAACAAACATGTAAACTCACATACATCAGACACTAAGTTACAAACTTTAAATAGTACATTATGATATAAGTGTGTAATGTTAGTGATTACCGTTGAGGCGGTATTTAGACCCGAGCCATGGCGAGGGTCTTAAGAGAGCCGAGAATGGTAATCATTAATTACTCACGTGTATCATACAATGTTTTTCAATACACTTGTGAATAAAATAACTGTAAAACTAGTAAACTTTTGTGGCGGTAAAAAACTGTTTTCATATGCGCGCCCATTTTGTTTTCTTTTGTTCGTAGGGGACAACCTGCGCCCATCCTGATACGATAAATGTCATAAAATTATGACGGTGGAGAGGTTGAACACTAAGGTTTTTTTTTTTTTTTTATTATTGATAGGTTTGCGCTTGACCGCTATCTCACCTGATGGAAAGCGGCGATGTGATTATAGCACTAGTGCGTAATGGTAAACAAAATGTCACAGTTTGGTAACAAGTGCCATTATATACCTAAGTGCAGTGCAATAAGAGCAACTGTATGAGCAAGTGTATTGAAAATTATATTATTTATCAGGAGTTAATCTGAAAATATTACTACGAAAATTCTTTTACTAGTCAAAAGAAATATTAAGTTTTTACTCCCAATATATATAGGATGGGACACGAGCAAAGCTGCAGAAAAAAGCTAGAGTAATCAGGTCGATAAGGAAATAGATGCTGTGTTCACATGAGAGGTCTTCTCGTGTGCCTTGGAGGGAATAATGAGCCTATTAGTACTCGATCAGACGACACATTGACTGGAGTAGTATTAATATACTAATGTGGAGAACCTGCTGATGCACGGTACGTATGTTACGCTTATGATCTGTTAGAGGGTAAGTAGAGTTGAATGTGAGTATTAACGGTATTTTACTTCGGTAAATATTACAGGAGAAATTGATGCAGTGTGAAAGTATAAAATAATTGTAATTATTTCTGAAATCTACAAGTTTATTTTCAAAAATTGTAGTTTTAAAGCTTATTGAGCTACCATCTAAGATAGATTATTAGGTACCTAAACAACTGCAGACCTACTACAATTAATTAGCGACTTTACTTCTTTGCATTTTCTTCCACAAAAAAACTCAAATCCATGAAAACAAAAACTTTATACATATTTTTTATGTGTTTTCAACGTCGTGGCAATAAGTCATATAACAATAGGTCACTTTTGTGGCTGAAATTTTATTTCTGGATTTTACTATGTCAGTCACCTGGATGAACATTTTGCAGTCAAGTGTCTCATTCCACGTTGATGTACTTATATACCCTGAAAGGATGAGAAACTTTGTCTTTTAAGTCTCCTGTGTCGCAAGTTCATCTCCTAATAATCAGAGGCCCAGTCCATATATAAACCATCCCGGCAGCTAGGCTGATCTGTTTTCACAATTTTTTTGGGTACTACCGACTTGTTCGTCAACTCGCTTAAGCTAACGATATTGGTTTTATTTTAAGATAGAAGATAAAGATATTTTATTTGTATAAAACATGGTACAAAAGGTACATGGACACACACATCGTATTAAAGTTAAGTCGAATACAATTTCTAATACCTTTGTAGTAGGTTTTTGTAGCTGACTGAACATAAATACAGTCAGATATTTACGTTTGAGCGAATTGACGAACAAGTCGTACTACCAAAATGATGAACTAAAAACCTTTTTACAGCCAGCCTCGGCATACTCTAGGCTCGAACGTAGTGATAAGGCCAGAGTGACAGGTGCGTTAATCCACTGTCGAATTGGCATCGGCTGCCGCCTCTGATAAGATAATGTGCGTCAATTGAACCGCTCGGATATGTCAAAGGTACTAGCGGAACTATTCTACCATTTGTGGGGGGACTTCTGTATAAAGTGATGTTGAATCGAATTCTGTGGTAGGCATAAGCCTTATACCACTCGAATAGATACTTGTGTATTCGACTTACGACGATTCGATTTTTGTACTATTTGAGTGGCTTGCGATATTTTTCGTTATTCCTTTTCGTTGGTTTCTTTTTTTTCTTTGAAAAAATAAGAACGTTGCCCCCACACTTCAAAAAGTTCAAAATATTTTTATTTCACTCATGGCCACTTATAAAACCTCAGAAGCTAGTGCACGGTTCCAAATTGGTCGTTTTTCTATGGAGACTAGAAATACTTCGGTACCCAGAGTGCGTTCACAAAGGCACTTGGCATCAAGACCCGTAAGAAATAGGTTTTACAGATAGCTGTAGGTCATACAAACTTTAGCTCCGTGCGGGAATTATACCCGCTTCAGCGTAGCAGTCAATCGCTCAGCCACTGCGACACCAGCCCAGCTGTGCCGTTAAAACTAAATTCTTATCAAATTATAAAATAAGAAATATATTTCACTATTGCAAAATACACACAAAAACCTTCCATCACTTGCTCTTTCTTGTAATGAAAAGCGCATCAAAATCCGTAGCACAGTTTTGGAGATGTTACTGGATACACAGACAGGCGTGAAAATCTGACACATTTTTACTGATATGTAGTATTTGTGAAGTTAGGGTCGGTAGAGTTAGGCCGTGTAGATTCAGAAACTTGGTTCTACATGAGATCTGATATCTTTTTCACAGGGCAAAACTTATGTGGTCGTCTTGGCGACATTTTACATGAAATGTTTTTGTTGGGAATACTTAGTTTTATGCTATATAAAGAGGCTCTCAACACGTGTGTTTAAAAACCATATTAAATTAGATATCCTTCTAAGTTCTGAAAAAGGAACACTCAGCAAAGTAAAACTGTATCAGCTGATCTAGGACCAGCTCCAATGGCTTGCTCTGAACCTTAGGCGATAAGCACGATGTGCCGGTGATCAATCACTGGTTGCGGTTGCTGGTGCGGCAGGAAGTTAAGTATTTTAGGTTTTTTTTTTATGTAGTACCAACCCCTTAGTTGATAACTTGGAATCAACCATTAGACCAATGTTGTTTTTAATTTAAAGTTATTATTAACAACGATTTATTTTTAAAATCATGATTGGCTAAGAACATGGTTATAACAGATAAAAGTTAAAAAATTAGAGAATTGCCATAAGCTCTCGGGCTATTCTAAAAATTTACATTTAAATTTTATTTTATTGCATCGTTTAAAGACCTAGGATACCACCATAAAAACACTAATATATAGGACTTTAGCGTTGGTAGCTAACTAGACCAGGACTTGCGAATAATAAGAACAGTTGACGATCTGATGATAACTCTTTATTTTTCCAAAAACCACATTACTTATATACATTAATCAGTATGCTAATCCGCCAATAGCGACGCGCGTAGGGTGAGGCGTGCGCGGGGCGCGGGGCGCACTTTTGCACACGGCACTATCCACTCTCGTTTCTATAAATGTGAGCCGCGCGCGCAGCGCGTTCCTTCGCAACGATAGGACCCGCTGTCACGGTGGTGGCACTCTCATATATTATAAAAAAGAGCTGTACTGCACTCCCATAACTCCCCCCCCGCCCTCATCTCATCTCGAATACTCGGCTTGTCGGCTGGGCATGACCGGTCATCAATCGATCACCGTCATCTCCGCCTACTGTCCCCCCTCGTCAGACAAGACCGACGAACTCTCCGCCTTCTCCAGTGACCTCACTGCCCTCTTCAGCTTGAGCGACTCCGTCATCCTGGCGGGCGACCTCAATGCTAAACACCCCGCTTGGAATAGCACCCTGACCAACCCCCGTGGGAAGGTCCTATTCAACTTAGGTGCTTCCCTCAACTTTGACGTCATCGGTCCGATGAGTCATACCCACTTTCCCCACAATCCCAACCATAGCCCCGATGTGCTCGATGTGGCGCTTCTAAAGAATGTAAACCTCCGTATGCAATCTATAGAAGCGATACATGAGCTCAACTCTGACCACCGTCCAGTGGTCATGCACCTTGGCTCCCGCTCGGGTAACCTTGACCCCGGCCAGCCCCCCCCGTCCCAAATGATTACGGTCACTGACTGGAAGAAAGTAAGCGAACGGCTGAAATCGACCGAGTCACCCCATTTGGATTCGATCCCTGACCACATAGTCTCAGCCACTGAAACGGCGGGGGCGATCGACTCGCTCACAGAGCACGTACAATCTGTCCTGAACGATTGTTCAAGGGAGATCCCGGCGACAGAGGACTGTCGCTGGAAAATCCCGGACGATGTACGGGCTCTGATGACCGAGAAGAACGCTGCTATCCGCGCGTACAGCTCTTTTCCCTGCGTCGCTAACAAGGCTCACATGCGTAAATTACAGCGTGCTGTAAAGAAGCGCATGATTGAGCTGCGTTCTGCCCGCTGGGAAAAGACGCTCAGTGAACTCGAGCCCACCCACCTCGCCTTCTGGCAACTTCAGAGGAAGCTTCGCTCCTCCGAAGAGTCCACCATGCCCCCGCTCACCCGCCCCGATGGAAGCGTCGCTTTTGACAATTCCGAAAAGGCGGAATGCCTAGCCGACAGTCTCGAAGCCCAATGCTCGCCTAGCACTCTCCTAGTAGACCAAGCTCACATCGATATTGTGGATGCTGAAGTCGAACGAAGAGCCTCCCTTCCTCCGGTCGAAGACCCCGACAATCCACTGGCCCCCGTCACCCCCGACGAGGTAGTGGAGATAGTCAAAAAGCTTCAGCCCAGAAAAGCCCCTGGAGCCGACGGCATCACGAACAGAGTATTCAAACTCTTCCCCCCCCAACTCATTGTGCTAATGACCGCCATCTTCAATGGCGCATTGAGCAACAACATGTTCCCCCAAGCTTGGAAGCAGGCCACCGTCATAGGTATCCCCAAACCAGGCAAGCCCAAGTCTGACCCCACCAGCTACCGCCCCATCAGTCTCCTAAACGTTCTCGGCAAAATCTACGAGAGGCTTATTTATAAGCGGCTCAAAGACTACGCCGAAACAAAGGGTCTCATCCCCAACGAGCAATTCGGGTTCCGTACCGAACACTCGTGCATCCACCAAGTCCACCGCATCGTAGAGCACATAAGCGTTGGGTTCCAACGTAACGCGATGACGGGCGTCTTGTATTTCGACATAGCAAAGGCTTTCGACAAGGTCTGGCACAATGGCTTATTATATAAGCTTTACCAACTCGGCGTGCCTGACCGTCTCGTGCTCATCTTGCGAGACTTTCTGTCGAACCGTACCTTCCGCTATCGCATCGAAGGAGCGTTGTCCTCCCCTCATCCGATCAGGGCAGGAGTCCCTCAGGGCTCCGTAGTTTCCCCTCTTGCCTTCACGCTGTTCACCAGCGACATTCCCCAAGACAAAAAGGCCCAGTTGGCTCTATTCGCTGACGACACGGCCATTTATTGCTCCGGTCGTGACCCCAGGGCTATCGCTCGAAACCTTCAAAACTCCGCAAACCATCTGGGTGAATGGTTCCGGAAATGGAGGATCGAGGTTAACCCTGATAAGAGTCAGGCGGTTCTCTATCGGAGACCGCTTAAAACCGTTCTCCCCCCCCCTCCGATCACCATGTACGGCAAGCCGATCCCCTGGGCAAAGCAAGCCAAGTACCTCGGAGTGATCTTAGATCAGAACCTTTCCTTCGCCGAGCACATAAAGCAGGCTCGCTCGCGAGCTGCTTTCGCTCACGGTAGGCTTCACTGTATGATGACTGCCCGCAGCAAATTGTCACGCAAGTGCAAATTGCGCCTCTACACCGCAGTCATCCGCCCGATCTTGACGTACGCCGGTGCGATCTTCGCACATGCCAAGGCCCGTCACATCCACCGGATGCAGACCCTCCAAAATCGTATCCTCCGTAGGATCCTAGGAGCCCATTATTACGTCCGAAATGAGAACATCCATTTGGATCTCAGAGTCCCCACCATACAGCAGTTCATGAAGCGCCTGTGCAAGCGCTTCTTTGACTCTGCTGTGAAACATCGAAACCCCCTCATCGTACGGGCAGCCCGTTACGAACCCTCCCGTATCTCCAAGATTCGCCGACCAAGGCACACTCTCGTGACCCCAGACGACCCCATCACCCTGCTCCAAGAGAGCCGTAGGGAAACCAGTACAGTTCGTAAACACTACAAACCGACATCCTTCAGGCCTCGCCGCCGAGGTCCGCCGCGAAACTCACGTAATCGTCCTCCCCGACTTTTGCTCGAGCCAGCCCGCGCCGCTGAGCTGTAGCTTTAAAAATTCCCTTAATAATAATAAATATTATTGTTTTTGCTCGATCCAGCCCGTCCCTTTGCTGCCCTCCCCCAGTGACGCCCTAAGCCGAGGCTCGTACCCCACAGGGGGTGCCCTTAGCGTTGTCACTTAAATTTATAAGTAGTTTTTAAGTAAGCCCTGGCTGGAGGCTTTGAATTTATTCAGGGCCGCCACAGGCAAGTTCGGTTGAGCAGACGACAACCTCAGAGGTTGACCTGCGAGAGGCCACACAAAAAAAAAAAAAAAAAAAAAAAAACAGCGCGTTCCTTTTCGCCCGGTGACGTCGTCGTGTGAAGATCTCCGCTACGCGAGTCCACGTGTTCCATCTGCGCTGCCGCGAAGCACAAACTGAAGATCATGGATGGTGTTGGAGCTTCTGCTTGGCCCAGCTTGCGCTTACAAGCTTATCCTATTTCTTGATTTGTCGTAAACGTGTTGCTTCACTGTTTCTTAATCAGAAATTGTCGAAAAACGTGTACCCTCATATTTCTATAAAAGAATGGTCGAAAACGTAACTGGTTGGGTGGATTAGCACGGTGGCTTGCGGTCCGTTGTCAGCTCTTGGAGGTACCATGCTGCTACATCACTCCCCCCTAAGCGAAGCGTACGTTGTGTTTGACTGCGCGGCCAGAACGAGTGACGTATGTGGTGCGCGGCGCGTTAGCGGTTGACGACTTAGGCTCGACGCTCGCGGTACGTGTGTTCTCAGTGGTCGGTGCTCGTTGTTGCGCGTATGTTGTCGGGGAAGCAATAACTTCTTCGTTGAGTAGGTGCGCCGGCTTAAGTCGGTCTATTGAGACAACTGTAGTTCGGAGTGGCATCTGTATGGTGAAGTGTTTGTTGTCGCGTTGAATAACCTTGAACGGGCCGTCGTATGGAGGGGTCAGCGGACTTCGCACGGTGTCGTTTCGCACGAAAACATGAGTACATGTTGCTAGGTCTTGGTGTACAAACGTGCTCCTGTTGTTGACGCGAGACTTGCTGTTAGGCGCAAGTGACGACATTACTTCGGTCAGCTGGCGGACGAATTCTGCGTCTTCATTTTTCGGCTGTGTGGGCGCGAAGAAGTCTGACGGTATTCTTAGTGTCGATCCGTAGGTCATCAGGGCCGGGCTGACTTGTGTGTCTCCGCGTAGTGCTGTACGTAATCCAAGCAGCACGGTCGCTAATTCGTCGCTCCAATGTGTCCCGGCGCCTCTTGCCATGAGCGCCGCCTTCAACATTCGATGCCAGCGCTCGACTTGACCATTTGCTTGCGGGTGGTATGCAGTAGTTCGTATCCTTGTGATGCCGAATTTTTTCATTAAGGCGTTGAAAAGCGACGATTCGAATTGCCTTCCTTGATCTGTCGTTACACGTATTGGACAGCCAAATCGCGATATCCATCCTTCGTATAATGCCTTGGCCACAGTGTCGGCGGTGACGTCACGAATAGGTATCGCCTCCGGCCATTTAGTGCAGCGGTCGATCATCGTTACCAGATATCTGTAGTCGTTAGATGGCGCCAATGGACCAACAATGTCCAGGTGGATGTGGGCGAAGCGTGCTGATTTTTGAAACTCGCCGAGTGGACTGATAACGTGACGTTGAACTTTTCCACGCTGGCAGCCGATGCACGATTTAGCCCACAAACCGACGTCTTTGTTCATGCTTGGCCAGAAAAACTTTGCTGTCATTATTTTCCTTGTTGTTCGCACACCTGGGTGACTTAGTTCGTGCTGTGCTTTGAATGCTGCTATACGATAAGTCGCTGGCAGGTATGGGCGAGTATTGCCTGTTGATGTTTCACATATGATGGGTCGCTGGCCTCCGGGCAATGTGATACGTGTAAATTGCAGATTTGGGTTGGACATGCAGATCTTCAGTTCTTCGTCATTTTCTTGATCTTGTGCAAGTAGGTTGTAGTCAATTGTAGAGTGCGACAAGTTGATTTCTTCGATACGTGATAAGGCGTCGGCTGCTTCGTTCTTATCACCGTGAACGTATTTGATCTTCGAGCAAAACTGACTTATGTAATGTAACTGTCTTTCTCTTCGTGGTGTATCGCTGCTACTTGATGTTCTTGTCAACGCGTACGTCAGCGGTTTGTGATCGGTGAATATTGTTAGGTCACTGCCCTCTATCAGCCGTCGTAGGTGTTGCACAGCGGTGTACATTGCTAATAATTCGCGATCGTACACGCTGTAACGTCGCTGCGTTTCACTCATAGTTTTCGAGAAGAATGCTAGGGGTTTCCAGATATTGTCAACCTTTTGCTGAAGGACGGCGCCGATGCTGGTATTTGATGCGTCAGTAAATAAATATAATGGCGCGTTAGGTGTCGGATGAGTCAATGTTGTTGCCTCGAGTATGCTTTGACGGCATTTTTCAAAGGCTTCTTCTGCTACTTGAGACCATTGTATCGGAGTTTTGTCGTTCTTTTTGCTATTGTGTAGGTATTTGTTTAATTCATGTTGGAGCTCGGCTTGATGGGGTAAACAGCTACGGTAGAAGTTGATCATTCCAAGAAATCGTCTTAGTTCTTGAACTGTCTGTGGTTTCGGGTAGTTGACGATGGCTTGTATTCGTTGTTGAGTAGGTTTGATTCCTTCTGATGTTACTTCGTATCCGAGGAACTCGATGTTTTCTCTTTCAAACTCGCACTTGCTGATGTTAAGACTGACGCCGTAGGTATTTAGGCGTTCGAGTACTTGTTCTAAGTGGCGGCGGTGTTCTTCTTTATTTCTTGAATGGACAAGCAAATCGTCGACGAAGCAGAATACGTTGTCATCTAGTCCTCGTAGAACCTCGTGCATGAATCTTTGAAAAGTTTGACCCGCGTTTCTTAAGCCAAACGTCATGCAGGTAAATTCGAAGAGTCCGAACGGTGTTATTATCGCTGTTTTTTGAGCATCTTGTTTCGAAATAGGGATCCAAAAGTACGCCATTTTCAGATCAAGTTTTGAGTAAATTTTCTTGCCGTGAAGTTGGTATGTAAAATCTTGGATTCGTGGAATGGGATATCGGTCTGGGACTGTGACGGCGTTGAGTCTTCTGTAGTCGCCACATACTCGCAGTGATCCGTCCTTTTTCTTTACGATATGAAGTGGACTTGCCCACGGACTGTTTGACGGCTTGCATATTCCGTTCTCGATCATGCGCTCGAACTCGAGTTTTGCTGCTTTATATTTGTCGGGTGGTAGTGGGCGTGGTCGTGAGTAGATCGGTGGCCCAGTTGTCTCTATGTGGTGTGTGACGTCATGCTTGGTTGGAGTTTTGAGTGTCATCGGCCGCAGTACATCTGGATATTTCTTCAGCAGATCGTGATGAGTGTGGTCGCGGTTGATAATGTGTATCGATTCTTCTTTGCTGTTTATTTTGATGGCGTTCACGCTGAGTTCCGTTACGCGGTCTACAAGTTTTCTTTGGTGCAAGTCGACTAACAGTTTATGATGTACTAGAAAGTCGGCACCCAGTATTGAAGTCTTTACGTTGGCGACGACGAAAGTCCACTTAAAGCTTCTTCGTAAGCCTAGGTTGAGCTCGAGTGTGCGCTCTCCGTAGGTACGAATCTCTGTGCCATTTGCCGCGTAAAGTTTGTAACCTGCGTCCACTGTTGGTTTTGTATATTTTTGGTTTCGTGCGGCTAGTACTGATATGTCGGCTCCCGTGTCGACAAGAAATTTTTCTTTGCTTTTGGTGTCGACCACACATAGGCGGCGGCTTGGTTGGTTCACATCGACACCCGCCACTGTCGATGAGCGTTTTAGTTTTCCCGCTTTACGAAGGTACACGGCGATTCGCATTTTCGTGCTCCGTTGCCGAATCGGTAGTGGTATCGACATAGCCAGTCGGAATCGCCGGGCTTGCGGGCGCTATCAGAACGTTGTCTTGAATGCGAGCGTGAGCGGCCACGATGTGCGGAGTTTTGACGCGAACGGCGATGAGACGAGTATTGGTGAGTGCGGAGTTCGGCGACTTCAAGTGACAATTTCTCTAATTGCTTCGTAAGAATGCTGATCTGCAGTGCTGTCACCGCGTTTATCTGCACCTCATTGACAGCTGGATTTGTTGATGGAGAGTTTGCCGTGGAAACTGCGGCGACTGTAGCGGGTTCAAAATGTTCCATCATCTTGTCTGCCATCGCTGCTAGCACTTCGAGGGGCGACTCGGTGTTAACGGAGAGTACGGCGCGCACCTGTGTGGGCAGTTGGTTAAGCCACATAACCTTTAGCGCCTCATCTGACAGTAGCTTTCCACTGAGGTCTCGCATTTTACGCAGCAGCTGACTTGGCTTGTTATCACCGAGCTCGAGGCCTGAGACTGAGTAATTTCTGTAGCTGCCGGTGGTCTGACTCTTGATAAGTTGAGATGAGTCTATCTTTAAGCGCGCTGTACTTGCCGGTGCTTGGTGGGTGCAGGATGATGTCTCCGATCTGTTCTAGGTCGCAGTTGCCGAGTAGTGGGACGACCAGGTTGAATTTCTGCTCCTCACTTATCTTGCTGGCAGCGACTGCGGCTTCAAATTGCGCGAACCATAGTCGAGGGTTTTGGCGCCAAAATGGTGGTAGTCTTGCAGGAAGTGAGACTGATGCTACGTCGTTCTTCATTAATGCGCTGGCCTGACAATCGCTGAAGTCTTCGATGTCGTTCTTCATGATGCAGTGTTCAAGTTTCTCGGGGTCACCACTTTAGCGTTGGTAGCTAACTAGACCAGGACTTGCGAATAATAAGAACAGTTGACGATCTGATGATAACTCTTTATTTTTCCAAAAACCACATTACTTATATACATTAATCAGTATGCTAATCCGCCAATAGCGACGCGCGTAGGGTGAGGCGTGCGCGGGGCGCGGGGCGCACTTTTGCACACGGCACTATCCACTCTCGTTTCTATAAATGTGAGCCGCGCGCGCAGCGCGTTCCTCGCCTCGCTCCCCAGCGGGATTCCGCGTGGAACAAGCTGGACCACCAGAGAGCCTTCCCGGCCCTGGTGCCAGCCAACCCTCCTCCCCCAGCTCTGATGGCCAAGCCCATCCCAGCGCCTACCCCCGCCCCCGCGGCTCCTGCAGCCCCAGCAGCCCCAGCAGCCCCAGCAGCCCCAGCAGCCCCCAAAAAGGCCCCCAAAAAGACCCCCCAGCCAGCTGGTGTGATCCCTCCGAGGACAAAGTCCATCGGGCAAATCATCACCGAGCACTACGTCATTTTCATGACGCAGGACGCTAGGGACCTCGCCGATAAGCTTCACGCCGCTGAAGCAACCGGCGTACTGACCCAGGCAAAGCGCCTGGAATTCTTCGAACAGCACGAGTCCGTGCTGCTCGAACTTGACAAGATGCCTGCTGTCGCCCCATAATGGATAGACAAAAGAAAGTAGTCTGCACCTTTAAACCCCGTTCCCTAAAGTTAGGTTTCTTCAATGCAAACAGCATTACTTCCCAGCGTGATGAGATCGCCGCATTCCTCCGCGACCATCAGCTAGACATCTTCCTCGTACAGGAAACCCTCCTCAAGCCCCACTGTAAAGACCCTAGAATTGCGAACTATCGCATAGTCCGCAACGATAGGACCCGCTGTCACGGTGGTGGCACTCTCATATATTATAAAAAAGAGCTGTACTGCACTCCCATAACTCCCCCCCCGCCCTCATCTCATCTCGAATACTCGGCTTGTCGGCTGGGCATGACCGGTCATCAATCGATCACCGTCATCTCCGCCTACTGTCCCCCCTCGTCAGACAAGACCGACGAACTCTCCGCCTTCTCCAGTGACCTCACTGCCCTCTTCAGCCTGAGCGACTCCGTCATCCTGGCGGGCGACCTCAATGCTAAACACCCCGCTTGGAATAGCACCCTGACCAACCCCCGTGGGAAGGTCCTATTCAACTTAGGTGCTTCCCTCAACTTTGACGTCATCGGTCCGATGAGTCATACCCACTTTCCCCACAATCCCAACCATAGCCCCGATGTGCTCGATGTGGCGCTTCTAAAGAATGTAAACCTCCGTATGCAATCTATAGAAGCGATACATGAGCTCAACTCTGACCACCGCCCAGTGGTCATGCACCTTGGCTCCCGCTCGGGTAACCTTGACCCCGGCCAGCCCCCCCCGTCCCAAATGATTACGGTCACTGACTGGAAGAAAGTAAGCGAACGGCTGAAATCGACCGAGTCACCCCATTTGGATTCGATCCCTGACCACATAGTCTCAGCCACTGAAACGGCGGGGGCGATCGACTCGCTCACAGAGCACGTACAATCTGTCCTGAACGATTGTTCAAGGGAGATCCCGGCGACAGAGGACTGTCGCTGGAAAATCCCGGACGATGTACGGGCTCTGATGACCGAGAAGAACGCTGCTATCCGCGCGTACAGCTCTTTTCCCTGCGTCGCTAACAAGGCTCACATGCGTAAATTACAGCGTGCTGTAAAGAAGCGCATGACTGAGCTGCGTTCTGCCCGCTGGGAAAAGACGCTCAGTGAACTCGAGCCCACCCACCTCGCCTTCTGGCAACTTCAGAGGAAGCTTCGCTCCTCCGAAGAGTCCACCATGCCCCCGCTCACCCGCCCCGATGGAAGCGTCGCTTTTGACAATTCCGAAAAGGCGGAATGCCTAGCCGACAGTCTCGAAGCCCAATGCTCGCCTAGCACTCTCCTAGTAGACCAAGCTCACATCGATATTGTGGATGCTGAAGTCGAACGAAGAGCCTCCCTTCCTCCGGTCGAAGACCCCGACAATCCACTGGCCCCCGTCACCCCCGACGAGGTAGTGGAGATAGTCAAAAAGCTTCAGCCCAGAAAAGCCCCTGGAGCCGACGGCATCACGAACAGAGTATTCAAACTCTTCCCCCCCCAACTCATTGTGCTAATGACCGCCATCTTCAATGGCGCATTGAGCAACAACATGTTCCCCCAAGCTTGGAAGCAGGCCACCGTCATAGGTATCCCCAAAACCAGGCAAGCCCAAGTCTGACCCCACCAGCTACCGCCCCATCAGTCTCCTAAACGTTCTCGGCAAAATCTACGAGAGGCTTATTTATAAGCGGCTCAAAGACTACGCCGAAACAAAGGGTCTCATCCCCAACGAGCAATTCGGGTTCCGTACCGAACACTCGTGCATCCACCAAGTCCACCGCATCGTAGAGCACATAAGCGTTGGGTTCCAACGTAACGCGATGACGGGCGTCTTGTATTTCGACATAGCAAAGGCTTTCGACAAGGTCTGGCACAATGGCTTATTATATAAGCTTTACCAACTCGGCGTGCCTGACCGTCTCGTGCTCATCTTGCGAGACTTTCTGTCGAACCGTACCTTCCGCTATCGCATCGAAGGAGCGTTGTCCTCCCCTCATCCGATCAGGGCAGGAGTCCCTCAGGGCTCCGTAGTTTCCCCTCTTGCCTTCACGCTGTTCACCAGCGACATTCCCCAAGACAAAAAGGCCCAGTTGGCTCTATTCGCTGACGACACGGCCATTTATTGCTCCGGTCGTGACCCCAGGGCTATCGCTCGAAACCTTCAAAACTCCGCAAACCATCTGGGTGAATGGTTCCGGAAATGGAGGATCGAGGTTAACCCTGATAAGAGTCAGGCGGTTCTCTATCGGAGACCGCTTAAAACCGTTCTCCCCCCCCCTCCGATCACCATGTACGGCAAGCCGATCCCCTGGGCAAAGCAAGCCAAGTACCTCGGAGTGATCTTAGATCAGAACCTTTCCTTCGCCGAGCACATAAAGCAGGCTCGCTCGCGAGCTGCTTTCGCTCACGGTAGGCTTCACTGTATGATGACTGCCCGCAGCAAATTGTCACGCAAGTGCAAATTGCGCCTCTACACCGCAGTCATCCGCCCGATCTTGACGTACGCCGGTGCGATCTTCGCACATGCCAAGGCCCGTCACATCCACCGGATGCAGACCCTCCAAAATCGTATCCTCCGTAGGATCCTAGGAGCCCATTATTACGTCCGAAATGAGAACATCCACTTGGATCTCAGAGTCCCCACCATACAGCAGTTCATGAAGCGCCTGTGCAAGCGCTTCCTTGACTCTGCTCTGAAACATCGTAACCCCCTCATCGTACGGGCAGCCCGTTACGAACCCTCCCGCATCTCAAAGATTCGCCGACCAAGGCACACTCTCGTGACCCCAGACGACCCCATCACCCTGCTCCAAGAGAGCCGTAGGGAAACCAGTACAGTTCGTAAACACTACAAACCGACATCCTTCAGGCCTCGCCGCCGAGGTCCGCCGCGAAACTCACGTAATCGTCCTCCCCGACTTTTGCTCGAGCCAGCCCGCGCCGCTGAGCTGTAGCTTTAAAAATTCCCTTAATAATAATAAATATTATTGTTTTTGCTCGATCCAGCCCGTCCCTTTGCTGCCCTCCCCCAGTGACGCCCTAAGCCGAGGCTCGTACCCCACAGGGGGTGCCCTTAGCGTTGTCACTTAAATTATAAGTAGTTTTTAAGTAAGCCCTGGCTGGAGGCTTTGAATTTATTCAGTAATCAGAAATTGTCGAAAAACGTGTACCCTCATATTTCTATAAAAGAATGGTCGAAAACGTAACTGGTTGGGTGGATTAGCACGGTGGCTTGCGGTCCGTTGTCAGCTCTTGGAGGTACCATGCTGCTACAGGACCTTATATAAAAACACTAATGTTATAAAGTCGAACAATTTTATGTATGTACGGGTGTATGTGTTTATGTTTGCTACTCCTTCACGCTCAAACGGCTAAACGGATTGGGGTGAAATTTGGCACATAGGTAGACCATAGTCAATATTATGAGTATCGACAAACTACACCGGTAGCATATCGATGTTGATATCTACGCACGCGCACAGAATCACTCTAGTGACGTAATCAAGATTCATAAAGACTTAGAATTTAATTTAATAATTTTTGATTATATTTATTAAAAATTACATATTATTTGTGAGCCGGTTATTCGTTTATTATGTTACATGTCATGTCATGTTGAATTTATTTATCACATGCATTTCCCGATTAAGCTAGAACTACATTAACCACCGACCGACGCAAATGTGTAACACACCTGATTTGTATATAGAATGACGTCGCGTGGCGTGGATCAAATGTAGTGTAGTGTAGTGTAGTGTGTGTGTGTGTAGTGTCAAGTCTAGTTTCCATATAAAATGTATGGACACCGACACGCCTAGATTGGCATGTTTCACACGTGTGAGCAGTGTAGCTCTACCTTTAATTAATCGCATAATGAACCCTATTTTCAGTTTTAAATTCAAAATCAAAAAGGAATACTTTTATTGTCATTATACACATTACGTTCAGGATAATTAATTCAATTAACGTTACTACAAATGCATCAATTTGCGTTATCCAATTAAGAGATGATTTAATTTTAGTATCAAATAAACAGGTAAATTGCGTCAATGGAATTCATCACTGAATTATTCATTGTTGACACGCTCCGAATAATATAATTTCAAGGTGTATTGTAGGTGTTAACTTAGCCCCGATACGAAAGGCAACGATCGAACAGGAGTGGGTTTTTAGTCAGTAAGTCTAAAACTATCTCTCGCTCCGCCCTAGAGCGGGGGATGTCATTAGATGATTTTCCCAACAGAAAAAAGGGTGTGTTGTAGGTGGGCTGTGAAATAGTTTGAATGAGTTACTGGGGCCTTATTAGAGTTTGACGTATCAAAAGGAAAAACGGAACCCTTATAGGATCACTTTGTCCGTCGGTCCGTCTGTCTGTCTGCATGTCAAGATCCTTTATCTCGGGAACACGTGAAGATATCGAGTTGAAATTTAAACTCAGGTTTTCAGACTCTTGAAGCTGTGAAAAAAAAACTTGTAAGTTAACGAGAAAAGAAGACTTCGATTCATGAGGCATTTCGACACTCTCAATGAAATCAAAATTCATACCAAGCAAGGTCTTATAGCACAAGTATAAAGGAATAAATCTGAATACTGTAAATTTGTCGTTACTTCACTATTCGTTTTTTTTTTTTGCGATTCGAAAAAAAATTCCGGGACTCCATACCGGAATTGAACAATTTACATAGGTAAAGTACGAAACCAACAGAGTCAGTAAAAGTCTGACACGCCTTTTTGCTCCACAGAAACTGAGAGATGTTATTTTGATGATATGCCCACAAAAATGACCACTTAACTTGGGTTAGTGTCCCTTAAAATTTAGGTAACGTTGATGAAAACTGTATACCGCACAGTGTGTTTTTATTTTGTTTCCGCACGAGTGTGTAATATGCAGAAGCCGGTTTTATCCCATTTAATTTATTATACTTATGATTATGCTTTTTTTTCGGTGGGAAAAAATCATCTTATGACAACCCCCACTCTTGGGTGGAGCGAGAGATTGTGTCAGACTCTTACTGACTAAAAACCCACCCCGTTCCTACTAGCCTTCATACCGGGGCACGAGCTCCCTTTCGGATAACCCTGGCCCCAGTAGGCTTCGACCCAGCTGGGCCCCTCCTGCTGCTGACAACTCCTTGAGGCGCGCGGGAACAGTGCGCGCCATCGACGTCTTGGGCTCGGTCCATTACCGGACGATCGGACAGCGAGCTACCCATGTCTCGCCGTCCGCGAGCCCGCGTCTACGGTTTTCCGGCGTTCCGCACAGTGGCGACACCCGGGCGTCTCCTCCGACTTAATTTGAAACAGGTACCTCCCGAACGTGCCATGTCCGGTGAGGACCTACGTCATGCGGAAGGTAAGAACGCCGTGAGGTCTTTCCAGCCACGGCTCAAAGAGGAGACTTACCGCTATAATCGTAGCGTGCCCATTATGATTAGGCTGGTCATTTACGATTCATGTGTCGATTTCACATCGGCTTTAAGGATAAAATTGGCCAAGTTAAAATGCAGCCTTTTATTTTCCCTACTGCATTTTCGTCATCAAATCTTCTTAACAAAACACGGTGTTTTCCAAGTAATTAAGCTTCCGCTATTTTATCTCCCCATCTCACTGCATTGCAGCCAAACTGACCTCATTATGTTATTGTTCTTAAGCTCAAAATCTGCTGTATCACGAGGTAAGTAATTGGGCGCAAATTAGCTAAGCCCGAACAGTCAATCACTGTAACCCACTTATGCGAGGCGGACGAAACGGTCAGATTATGTAGGTCCTGCGCTGTCGAGAAATTACTTATATGGTTATAGTGCCCATATTTTAATAAATACAGTTTTTGCTACTATTAAGGCTACCGCAGACGCGCGACATGGCTATACGATAACTTCACGATTACTCTTTTTAGAGAAATTGATTAATTTGTAGAATAATTCTGTAATACTCGTAGAATGACTCGCCGCATCGCTGTCCGCACGGCCGTGTCGCACTTGTCTGTAAGAGCCTAAAATATTTTTCAGTACTCGAAAACCTGCTGCTATCCCTACCTCTTTTAGGCTCATAATTTACTGTTTTCCGCACTAGTACGTAAAAGTGCGCAAACTCACCTCTGCTGCAATTCATTGTATTTATCGTATCAAGCTCTAAGCAACAGCACAAGTCGTTTATAAATTTTTAATAAGTGTATTGAAAAACGTCGTTTGATACACGTCACTGCAGTACTCGGCTCCATGACAGTGGTGATTATGAATTCGAAAAAAAAAATAACCTCAGATATATTGGCCATATTTTTTTGAATTTTTTTGTAGAATCTTCGTCAACATTCAGCGTCAAAATTACGTACTTCAAAGTCCCAAGCAACTAAACCCTATCAATATGTACTCGTACATCAACAAAGGCACACACGTAATTGAATCACGAATGTATTCAAAGCACAAGGAGAAGAGTTGAATAATCACCATTATTTTTCCTCAAGACAAAGGGAGCTCACAAACGCCCTTAATTTGGGGAATCTAAACATGGCAAAGGAAAAGTGATTGATGTCAACATCGCCTACAGGCTCGCCGTCTGTGTAACAAGTGTTTCTACGTGACAGTAATCAAGAAGAATGTCGGCATTCCTTGAGAGGAAATTGATAAATCAATTTGAATTTACTCACTAATTATTTTCGATATTGAACGACTCAATTCTGTTATTAATGACCTTTTTGAACCCGTGATCAAAATTATTAAGTAGATCTCCATGATCTTTACCAAAGCTGCAGTACAAAAGACTGCGTAAAAACGGTTTATAAATATCCACAATACAGAAAACCGAACCGCAAAGTTCCTATTCATAAAACACCAGAGCGTTGAATCTAAAATATAAAATAGCAGAGCATTAATAGCAACGGTGGTCTCTCTTAAACTGTTAAATAAAACCAAACCGCTAATATTTCGACGCTAAATATTAAATCCGTTCTTACTGAAAACTGAAAATCTATTCAATTCTATACAAAAGTTGTGTTCACGATTACGAAATAAACTTCTCTCACAAACTAATTCAAACTATCTATTGTAACAAATAAATTATAAATTTAGTTTCGCAGTCCTAATTGTTTTTATAGTTGATGGAAATGCAAACAAGTTCCCCAGTGCAGGTGGACGGTCGGAAACAAAACAATAGGAACGTTACGAGCTTCAAGCTCTATCAAACAGTCATTAACACTGCACACGTATTATTCAACAAACACTGAAGCAATTTTATGTTCACACACATCACATACACAAAGAGGTTATACCTTCTAGCTCAGCTGGAGGTTCTTTGTGCGCAGACGTACGTGTATAAAATAATAGCGAGCGTATAATTATGAGGCGAACTTGCCAGAGTTACCTCAACAGCTTTATAAGTATTGGTATTCACAACTATCTCAATGTTCAACAAAACTCAAAGTTAGAGCTGTTTTAGCCCAAAGCTGTATAAATGTACTGTTTCAATTTGCCTACCTCTCCCGTACTTTGGAACTCATCTCTATTGATGTCCAACTAATAGAACTTTGGCAGTGCAGTTCAGTGAATTCGGTTTCAATTGACACTTTCGTGTTTCAAGTGTTTGTCGTTCTCGGCTTCAAATGAACTGATTCTCATTAAAACTGGGGTTATTGAGTGGATCTTAGATGTACGCTTTACACTGCGTGGATCTTATTCTTAACACCGCTCATATAGTAGGTACGGAACGCAAGATTGTTTTAGTTTTTGGATTTAATGTAACTACTTAGATAGGTACCAAATAAATGTGGAATAGCGGTCATTGACCCTTGTACATTTGTTTAATTCTTAATTTCAAAAACGGAAATAAAGATAAAAAGTTGTCTTGAATCGACATCTACCGTGGTCCTTTACCTTTTCTGATAAACAGTTCATTGATGGTTTTTTCGGGTACCTTCGATATATTGGAGATATTAGGAAAAGATCAAGGTACTTTATTTTAAATATATCTGGCGCCTTGTATATAAATTACAACGTAACTTAAAACTTAACTTATCATCATCATCATCATTTCAGCACGAAAAACGTCCGCGGCTAGACATAGGCCTCCCCAAGTGTCACCACAACCAACGGTTCTGTGCGTCTCGCATCCATCGTATTCCTACGACTCTCACCTGCCCCTCTAGCCAAGTTACAACCGTTTCGCTTGCGTCGAACGCTTCGAGTTGAACTTGCCGCCAATTCTTTTGTTCTGACCACGTGACTAAGCGTTGAGACGGTATCATTCCCGTACATTTATAGCTTTCTACTAGCGTTAACTATGGCAAATTAGCAACTTGGCTAGGGGTACAGGTCATCATCAAACTGAACTCAAACAACGCTATTTATTTTATTTTTTAAATTTAAACGAACATACGTTTTATATCACATCTGAATATTACTTTCGTTACCCGAGACATACTTTAAATTCCAAATTTAAATTAATTCTTTATTGGCTCCAATTCGTGCCCCGAGGAAAACTTAAAGTGTACAATCGAGGACACAAAAGACAGCTCAAAAACACAATATTGAAGCTGGCATCCCTATTCCCGCAACACTATCGACGCAGTATGAATGCATAGAGGTTAATGCACTTGTCAATGTCAGTACGTAACACGTTGTGCCTATCGGACCGTGTCGGTGCTTCGCTAGTTGGATGAAAAATATACCGCGCCGCTATTGTTCACAGTTTTTATTCAATAGTTTACTGTGGGATATGTGTTACGCAATTGTTCATGGTCTAGAGTAAGATGTTTGTTTTTCTTGTTGTTTTTAAAAATGGGTACTCGTTCATTATTAAAAAAAAAAATCTCAATTGGATATTTTGCTTGTTTTCTCATAACTCGATCGTTTATTTAGACGCCACTTTGGAAAATTCTTTTTTTTTAATCTACGCTAATATTATAACTAGGTAATATTTGTGTTTTTTTTTTTTTTGTTTGTAGGAGGTAATCTCTGAAAGTACTGGTCCGATTGTGAAATTTTTTTATCGATAGAAAGCTGCTTTATTTCTGAGTGGCATAGGTTTTTGTGTATGCGAGCGAAGCTGCGGGCAAAAAGTAGTAAACATATAAAAACCTTTCTCCACACTAAGAATAACTCCTGTATCGTCAAACATACACAAAATACCCAGATCGGGAGCTCCTATCTGTAGGCCAAACAAATATTTGTTTCGTACGGGAATCGAACCCGCTACACGCAGTGCAGCAACTGCTCAACCGCTGCGCCACCCGTGCCGAAAAAGTTTTTTTTTTGTGTTAAATTTTTCACCAAAAAACATGTGTCAATATATGAATTTCCAACGTCAGTTACCAAACTAATAGCGTACTAATGTCTGACGGCAGAACGTTTCAGCCAGGTTTCAAACGTCGATGTAGGTACATCTATATATCCGTGAAGCATAAGCTACTATGTACGTGTATTATTCAACCTTGCTTTTACTATATGCGAAACCCGAAACACGTGTCTACTATTTTTATCTACGTAAATAATCTATGCACACAACTGTATCACGAAAAATCACAAAGTTATAAGCTTGTTATGTCAGCAAAAATACATAGTTACCGGGCCATCCATGCGACTGAGGGGTAGTTTTGCACTTGCACCCAGCTTTATGCTTGCGTCTAATGCCCGTTATGACTTACCGTGCCCTGTGTTGTACGTCCAACTTGTGACCTTTTTAAATATTTTTGGGAAAAAAATATAACATGGTGTAAAAAATATTGGAATCCATTCAGTTACTGATTCTGAACAAATTATATTCAGATTTTGTGTAAACTAAAAATAATTTTGTATTATAAGTTAAAAAAAAAAACACAAAATAAATCACAAACCGACATCAAAACATTTCATACGATATTGAGAAACTTTTAATCGAAATTAACTGAAGAAAAGCCAAAATAAACTTGCAAAGGCAGAAAACACCTGCACAGCAAGAATTCGTCTTATTTGAGGCCTACGTTTAATAAGATTAAATTATTTAAGCCTTAGTAAAAGTACTGGCGTTGCTTGCTAAGCAGACCTGGAAACCTCATAACATGAATCAGACTGGCTGGTTTAATAGAGATGGTTTTTGGGGGAATATATCTGTTACTGGGAGAAAAATGGGAGATTGCCAAACATTTATACCCCGCTTAGACAGAGCACTGCCCTGTCCTTGTGGGGGCGAGGAACGATGTCCCGAGCCGAACCTTGGCCATGGTCTGAAGCGACGAGGAGTAGCAAGCGGTCGCCTCCTTCTGCAAAGGAGTAATGCTAGCAAAGCAGGAGGCTGCACGAGCAAGCGCCATGGAATGGCCCTCGCTCAACCGCCGGGATCCCGATCCCGGTTTCCGGCCACCGTAGAAGCGGGTTTGCAGACGGCGATCACTGGTTAGCTGGCCGTCCGACTGTTCGGTAACCATCTGGACCGAGTCCAAGTCATCCACACTGTTCCACGCGCGCCTCAAGAAGATGTCAGCAAACCATAGGAGCCCAGCGGAGTTGAAACCTACTGGGGCCAAGGGTTTGTATCTGAAAAGAAAACGCGGCCATTGTATGAAAGGCAACGAAGGAACAGGAGTGGATTTTTAGTCAATAAAAGTCACACGTTATCTTTTACTTATAGCACAAGCTCAGCTTCGTTTGGGACTAGATGGAGCCGTGTGAAAGTTAATTTATTCATTTATTAAAACTTCATGCCACACAAAGGTAGAAAGGTGGACTTATTGTCTTAGATATTCTCTAGCAGTCAACCAAGGGCGGAATATTTTTTTTTAATTCCCCCGAAAGACAACTTTGAGATATATCATAAAATAGGTTCATAAAAGAACATTTTGATGTAGTACTATCTGTCTGTCAACACCATTCTTTTATACAACCCGAGAAGGGACTCTAAATCTAATTTAAAGAGACTCTACTCTCTCGTTACTCAGCTTCAACCTAAAACATCAGGGATTAACTGTCAGGCGCCAGCCAGCAGCGGGCACACCGAAATTAAGCGATAACTAATGAAAACCGTAAAACAATGACAGTCAAGCTGCCTCGCGCGAATTTAAGCTGTCTCGCCAACCACCGCTGGATTTATTTGGAGCCACGTTTAAAAAGCGCACTTTTCTGAACTAACATTAAATATAAAACTTCTGACACAAACAGTTTAAAAGAGGCGATATTGCTTTTAAATAATCCTTTTTAACCTAACGAATACAATTTTGGTATGGTTTTAAATTGGGTAGTATTTAACTGTTCCACGATTTATTCCTGTTTTCTACTGCTTCTTCTAACTCAGGGACTGCTGTCCAAACTTTGGTAACTTTTAGGCCTTTATGATTTTTTCAGTTTGTTCCAAGGGCCAAAACTGTTTTAATTTTTCTACATACAAGTAAAATTTATCCACAACAACAAACTATTGTCGATGGGAAATCGCAATTTTATTAATTATTTGTTAGTTATTAATATGCGATATAGAGAAAAAACAAAATAGAGAAAAGAAATAGGTAATATTACTTGTCAGGTCTACTGGTTATCCAGACATGAAAATGCAAAGAGTATGTATGATGTGTATTTTTATTTGTAAAGCTCCTTCAGCAAATAAAGGCTATTTTATTTATTTTATATTATTTTAATATGCTTAGATCCTTAGGCTCGGCGCAAACGGGCCACAGCCACGGGTAGCTCCTGCCACATTTGTAACAGTGTCAGAAGCAAGCGACAGCAACTGGTGTTCGGAGGCCGACACGTTTTATACCCGTTCCTCGCTGCGCAGTCTTACGATGAACGATATGATTCATATCAACATTGTTGATACATTCGTATCAACAGCCATTGAGGCGTCGTGCTCCATGTTAACGAGTGCGATACGTGCAACATCGAACGGGGGAAGGAGAAGTTGACAGTGGCTGGTGTCAGCGATATGTGTGGCCCGTAGGGATCACAAATGGCGACTGGCGGACACAGCTATAGCGAGTGGCCGCCACCGACTTCACGTGTGTAACGCGTCTACACAAAATATATAAGAAGTACAAATTCACCAGATCAGCTGGTAATTCCATAAATAAATACGAGTTACAGTCGCAAATCATCTTCTATACTTATAATAAATCTGTAGAAAGGTCAATTCTGTACATGAAATATATTTCCAAAATAACTATCAGGGGGTGATTAGTGATCGATACTGATGCTAAAAATGCAAACAGTAAAATTTTTGTCTGTCTGTCTGTCTGTCTGTCTGTCTGTCTGTCTGTCTGTCTGTCTGTCTGTATGTATGTTCTTTATAGAAACAAAAACTACTCGATGGATTTTAACGAAACTTGGTACAATCATTCTTCATACTCCTGGGCAGGTTATAGTATACTTTTTATCACGCTACGATCAATAGGAGCAGAGCAGTAAAGGGAAATGTTGGGGAAACGGGAGAAATTACTCCATTTTTTAAGCTTCCGTCGCCTTTGCAGCCTTAATGGTTAAAGCTACACAGAAAACATGTATAACGGAAATGTTCTCCTCAAAATTATATAAAAAATGTCCCACGACAGCATACGTCTATCTTTTATGGTTAACTCACAATAACACGTGTAACTCCCGATAGCTTAGCAGTTCTGAGCTTTCTGTTTTTTGTCTACTCTTACGTTTATAACACTGAATGTCGCTGGCATAAGCAACAGGATCCGCGTACGAAGTCGCTGGCAGAAGCTAGTATTTTAATAAACATAGAACCTAACACTTTTTTTTACAAAATAAATATTTATTTTCTTAATATTTACTGTTTTACATATTAAAAAAAAAACACTTACCTGCAAAATAAAGTTTAATCTGAATTAATCATTAAGACTTTTTTCGTAAGAGGTTACCGTTAACCCCACAGAACTAACAAAGGTCAAAATGTGACTAATATTGAAGTTAAGCACTTAATTCACAAACTTGACCTCAGTGTTAAATAGCGCAAAGTCAAAATGTGCTTGACCATTGAAAGGTCAGTAACAATAATTTATTCGTGAACTTCAACCGCCGGTTTGGTAAGTATCGTTGACAATTCTAGAACTCATTAAGCCTTTGGGCACATCGGGGCTCAAGTGAACTAATTCGGGTTTAAAGCAGTTAGCACACTAGCTTTGTCACCGGGATATCACTGTGAACGCTGAGAGTTTTCCTTCAAGCGTAAAATTTGGAACTACTACCGTCAAACGGGGTGAATAGGAACGTAGGGGTGAAAAAAAAAGGGCTGAAACAAAACTTTGAATTTTCACTTTGGTAGTAGGTACATATTTAAATCATTGATTTCTATCAAAGCATCGACTTTTATTATAAAAAAGACGGTTAAACAACGTAAAAATCTCTTAAATTGTTTGTTTCTATTCACCTCTGCGTACCAATTCATCCCGTTTGACTGTACTTAAACTCCTCTCAACCTTAGCTTGGTTCTGACAGGATTAATATATTTTGTTCTCTTAATTGTAATTATTTGATATTTATCAGTGTATTATTAGTTTAATAGCTGCTCCCAGCGGCTTCGCCCGCGTGATAGCAGAAAATTATCCCAAAGGGAACATACTTCCGAAGAATAAGGTTGCGGGAATCCGATGGATGCGAGACGCGCAGGATCGATCATTGTGGCGACGCTTGGGGGAGGCCTATGTCCAACAGTGGACGTCTGTCGCCTGAAATTACCATTTTATTTATTAACATACTTCCGGGATAAAAAGTATCCTATGTCCTATTCCTGGACATGGTCTATCCGTGTACCAAGTTTCATCAAAATCGGCTTTGCCATTTAGGCGTGAAGACGTAACAAACAAACTCACTTTCGCTTTTATAATATTATAGTAAGGATTTCATTTCAGCATATACAATATGTACCTGCAATAATGCACACCCTTGTAAACCCTAGTTCGTAAATTAAGTTAGGCATAATTCCGGCACTGAAATTTTACTTTAATGCTCTTAGGTAGTATTTGTTTTATTAATTAATTACCCTAATTGTAGGCAAATAATATGGGAATCGACGTTCTACACCGATAACGTATCAGTATCGCTATATACGCACAAACATATTAACACTCTTGTTGGCAATGTATTCAAGATTTATCAAGTAGGTAATATTTTTACTCTAAGGCCGGACTCATACGTATGTCTTTGGTCAGATACAAGCTACATATGAATATTTGATTTTTATAGAACCAGTATGAAATCATCCACTCCCTGCGCATACGTAAATATTTTTTTTGTCCAGTTGTTTCCACTTAGCACATACTCAAGTCGATCAAAAAGTGTCGGTAACAGGAACAAAAGGTGTCTCCGTTTGCGCAGCGCCTGAAATAAAGAAGAATTATTTTTAAATTTAAAAGTTACCATTAATTTAGAAAAAGCTGAACCAATTTTGATAAAATTTGGTACAGAGTAAGCTTGATTCTTAAGGAAGGACATATGCTGCTTTATACCTTGGCTTCAGTTTTGACTTCACGTCCATTATAACCGACATTCTCGCGAATGAAATCGTAGGTAAAAACTAGTATGTTTTTAATTTAAATAGATGGCGATAGATCACACATGTCCTGTTTAATAAAATAAGCTGATTACTGAACTAATTATTATGAAAAGCTTTCTACTATTAATATAGGTAGCATTCGTGCATTCAATGGGCATTTGTTTGTGCTGATACATTCATTATATTAATGAAGAATTATCGTTATTTTACATATATATGTATACTAGATCAAAAATGATGAATGATGCTTTTAAACAAATTGTTAATTTGTATAAATACTGAACAGCAGTGCTGAGTTTTGAAAGCTATAATATATCATCATTATTTCAGGTGTCAGCCAAGAGTCACCACAATGAACTATCCTGTATGTTTTACATCCATCGGCTTCCCACGACCCTCACTAGATCATCGGTTCACTTTGGGAGAGGCCTTCCAACACCGTCTGCCGGTACGGAGTCACCATTCCAGAACCTTTCGACCCCATCGACTATCTGTTCTGTGATCATTATCTATAAACTGCCCACTACCAGTTAAGTTTTCCGATCCTGCGGGCTATGTCGGGAACTTTGGTTTTCTTGTGGAAATCTTCATGTCTAATGCAATAACGCAAGGAAACTCCGAGCATAGCCCTTTCCATTACCTTTTGGGTGATTTTAAGCCTTCTGTTGAGGCCCAAAGCCATATGTCATCACTAGCATTACACACTGATCACAGACTTTCGTCTTGAGTTGGATGTTGTACGTTATGAGACTGCGCAGCTTCCTGAACGCTATCCAGTCAAGTCGGATTCGACGACTGACCTCATTCTAAGCTTAGGCTTATGTGTTTAGACACATAATTATAATAAGTTTATTTTAACATTAATGTCAGACAGATGCTGTCTGACTCGAGTCTTCTAATACACCTTTAAAGACAAGATATAATACACAGCCATTTTTCTTCAACAAATTCTCCGCAACAAAATTTTAGCACCTCCGTACAAGAGTACATTAAAACACAATTTATTCGCGCAATCTTAACTAACGTTTAATTAAAACTATTAGGTAGCAACCCTGAAAGTTGGGCCACGTGTGATAGGGGAGGTCCATCCCTAACTCGCTGGTATATAGTGCCCTCGAAAGCAAAAAGCAGTATCTTAAAAAAATTGAAAAATTGATTTTTTTTATCGGATAGCGTAACACGTTAAGCATCAGATGGGCTATTCCAAAATCCGTAACTTTATTGGAACATTATAACTCACTCTATACTTACTATAAATGCGAAAGTAATTTTGTCTATTTTCTGTTACATTATAGAAAGCCGATAAACCGTTCCTTAAAACTATTTTTATTAATATGCTACACTCCCAAAGCTGACCAGAAGCTAGTTTTAAGTGGATACTTATATAATTATGTTTGAAGTGAAAAATAAGGGAAAAAGTTTTTTTTTTCACCATTCCCTTTTTATCTCAAAACTCGCATTCATTGAGTTATCGCGTCTTGGCTTCAGGAGATTGTATAGATGTGGGTAACTTGATAATTAACATTCTAGAAAGACGGAGACGTGGGGCAACCCTATCGTACCGTTTACTGATTAGGAACATATTAAACTAGGCGAGTGGAATGTGTTATTGCTAATTGAATAAACTTGATTTGTGTTTACAGGGGTTAGTGACAATCCGTTCGTTCAATAAAGTGTGGTGCGGTATTGGGAACATGTGTTACGGAGGACTAATCGATGCGAGCTCTAAAAAGTATCACAGAATGGTAACATTATGCCTATATACCTCAAGGGTTAGGCAGAGGTGTATCTCTGGTGTATTTCGGGGAGTGTTTATCAGAACCGCATAACTTAATCCCAGCTTCACGTTCCATTATCTGACCACCAGATATATGACAATATACCACCGGTTCACATCACACCCATATGCCCAAAACGTTTTGGGGACGCAATCATTATGCGTACAGCTAAAGAGTTCCTGATAGTCTAAGTTTCCTGATAGCTACAACCTGGAAGTCTTGTTGTCAATAGATTACTTCTAGACAAGCGTGCTCTATCGTCGACCACATGATCGTTTACATCGTTATCATCCGGTGAGATAAAAGTGCAAGTTTGCCCCATGTAATATGGAGCAAGACAATTGCGTTCAATTGGATACGAATTCAGACTGTTGAGTTGAGAAACAGAAAGATTTCTACCAGACTTAGTGTAATACTTCCTAGTCGTAAGCTATGTTTTAATTAACATAAAACCTGTCATTGACTTGCAAAATGCACACAACTCTTGACTTAAAGACTAAAGGGTCTTTGTTGTAGCTTTTTGCACTTTTCCAAATTGCTAGAAAAATAAATATGGATGCACTACTAGTTGCATATCATGGCTTAGTAGCCTCAATTTTGCGTTATGGCATTATTTTTTGGGGCAATTCTACTGATAGGGATATTGTTTTTAAGGCACAAAAAAGATGCATAAGATCTATGTGTGGTCTGAAAATTTATGATAGCTGTATACCTTTCTTTAAATCGCTAAAAACTATTGACCTTACCTTCTTTATATATTTTTGAAATTAGTGTTTTTGTTAAGACAAACATGAGCTTGTTCGAAAAAGGGTCAACATTACGTGATGTTGCAATTCGTAGCCAATACGCAAACACTTTAAGCAATCAGCGTTGTAAAACTGCTTTGATGAGAAAGAGCGTTTTTGGTATGGCACCCACATCTACAATAAGTTACTAGATGTCATAAAAAATCTAAATATTGGACAATTCAAAAAAAAATTGAAACTGTTATTAATTGAAAAATGTTATTATACGACTGATGAATTTCTAAATGATAAATGAATTAAGTAATTACTTATTTATTTTATTTGACTATAGATTTTTTTTAATATTATTATTATTTAATTCTCATATTGAATGCGCGAATTGACATTACTCTACATTATGACATTTATATTTTTTGATTATATTTAATTACCATCATTGAATTAATTTTGACATACCTAGCAAATAATTGGAATTTACCTCTCGCATGATTAATATTGTATTTTTTTTCTATGCATGCAACCATATTTGTACGCCTCTAGGCATAACACAGCGACCTATGAACTTTTATAAGATCTGTATCCACTACCTGTGTTATACAAATAATAAATGATTATTGATTAGCTATCAGGAAACACAGACTCCGGCAGAGAATCCCAATCCTTGGCTTGATAAAAATTGAGCAGCTGTTGCGGAGTGAAGTACCGTCTCGTTTTTGCTAAGATCCCTAATTTTTTGGCAGCCAGTTGAGCCTTAGCCTTGATGTATGCCTTTTCTTAAAGTGGGAAATCATCCAATAACTTCTCCAACTTTGGGTAAAACGGGAGGGCGTGTCAGACATTTACTAAATCCACACCTGTGTCCTTCAATTGCCCTTTGGGTACCAAGAACACGGGTTTCCTTTTCAGAAAATGGGAGCATTCACCTTAACACAAAACATTCCGCTGAACTTATGGAATAATGATGTCTATTGTCGATCCCTTGACAGGACACATCGGCCATAGATAGCTCGAGGGAACGGACAAATGGACATAGGAATGCTCATCTCATCGCGCTGATACGAAACTATTTGTCACTTTTTATGGCACCCATAGATAGACATCGCAGATCATTAAGTTAGGAATAAGTATCATTTTTAGCCGACTTCAAAAGAAAGAGGTCATCTATACATCGGAAAGTTTTTTTATGGAATTTATGTGTGTGTGAGTGCTAGACCGATTTGGATTTTTATATTAATGGGTTTACTTTCAAGGCGGTACCATGATCATCAGCACAGAATGTGACAGTGGAATCCTGAAAAAAATATGGGATTCTTTTAATGGTTATATTCCATATATGGTACCTTACTATAAAACTTGCACACTATTTATGTATAGCTGGCAGGTAACAAAACTAAAATATATAAAAGAAAACCTTTTAAAAAAAATACAAATGACAACAAAACCAGAAGCACCAATTTTCGAAAATAAACTTATTTAGCACATTTGAGTGTTTTTTTTGTTGTAGGGAAGTCGATTATATTTTTTTACTTACAGAAATACATGAAGCTTCTCACTGCTTTGCAGGGGATTAGGTATTTCGTTTCGATTCTTGCGGTGAGTAAATTGTTTTTGAGATTAGTCCTCCTGGTTTTTTCTCAATGTCGTTCTGGAGTCTGAACATATGTCTGGTTGATAGCTAATAAGCTCGGCCCTGTTACATAAGTCAGTGAATTCTCTTAATTAAATTCCTTGCCTGGCCCAGTATTCGCCCACAGCAATGCCGTCCGTTGACGCTGTCATTAGATCCTTACGTGAACAGGTACCAGGGCATGTGGCCTAAGATGTAAGGCGGGACATGGACTCACACGACAAGCTGAGAAAGGTCTGCAGTCAACACGCTAAAAAGAAGATTACTTAGGTTTAAACGATAACTGGCAGTTGTGTGTGAGAGTGCTCTTGTTTACATTTTGTAGAACACAGAGTCACTCTAGTTCTGGAACGCAAAGAGTAACTAAAGAAATACAGGTTACTGAACCCTCACACGGGCCTCAAAAAAACGCTAGTAGTGGCCTAAAAAAATTTGAAAAAAATTGCCACTTCCTCTCCCTTAACCCTTCAGATACTGTCAATTAGAGACACAATAGTAAGACAATAGATGCGCGGCCACCGGTGGTCGCTTGGGGATTCATGAATTAACCGAAAAGTTATTTAAGGATTTCACATCCCAAAAAAGAAGACGTGATTTTATTTGTTGACTTACACCTTTTTATATATAACTAGCTGCTCCCAGCAGCTTCGCCCACGTGATAGCAGAAAATTATCCCAAGGGAACATACTTCCGGACTAAAAAGTATCCTATGTCCTATTCCAGGACATGTTAATCCGTATACCAAGATTCAACAAAATCGGTTTTGCCATTTAGGCGTGAAGATCTAACAAACAAACAAACTCACTTTCGCTTTTATATTATTAGTAAGGATTTTTCTGAACGTGTGTTTGTCACCTAACTTCTCTGGACCTGACTGGACCGATTTGGATGAAAGTTTGTGTGTACATTTGAATAGGTTCCTTGAATGGTTTGTATATACAATTGACACCGGGTTCAATTATATGTGGCAAGGTGCTACAATTGAGATCTCATATTTTTTAGCTCGCCAGTAATGATATAAAGCTTAACAAATTGATAATCCAAAACAACAAATAGCCTCGACAGTATAAGTAAGAAAACAAATCAAAGAAAAGTAAAGTCGATTTTAATTTCCGTCAAGTTCTTTGTGAGTTGTACCTACAGTAACCCTCCCACCTAATTGAAAATCACAAATAATCGCTTAAATGTACGAGTACATCAGTACATTTAATAAAACCAATGTCGGTCCGAAACAATGGGCCGCCATTTATATTGGCAATTAAAATATTTTTCAATTTTGTAACACATTTCCGTATCACCAATATTGGGTCAAATATATGCGGTCTGGACGTGGCAATGGACGGAATGATTGCATTCAATTTATTCGCGTTCTATTAGGGTTGTTACGAAACGGAATGCAGAATTTCCGCATTCGTCTCCACTAGATTTCAGATTTCGTTCGCTTTTGTGTGCAGTATTTTTAACTACAAAACCCATTTTTTTTTAATATGACTAGTTATTCACACAGCTACTGATCTATTAGAATAGTTCCTATTAAGGTACTGTAATACATATTTTTTAATTAGGACAGAAAATAAGCCTTTCTGCTAAACGCAAACTATAGCTTACCTCCTGAAAAAGCTCAGCATTTTTGTGAACGTACAGTGAATAATTCCATAATTCCATGGGGTCAAATTTTATTTAAAAAAAAGTTTTTTTAGCTATTTGAACGTGAAGGAGTAACAAATATTACATTTAATTTGAACAATGAACTGGTGCCTAGTGAGGATCGTGGGAATCCGATGGATGAGAGACGCACAGAACTGTTCGTTGTGATGATACTTGGGGGAGGTCTATGTCCAACTATGTCTTTTGGCTGAAACGAAGACAAAGAACAATGAACATTTAGTAAAAGTCTATGTGTAGTCGGTGAGTGCGGGTGCGTGAAAATAAATGTCACTGCTAGTACTCACGGTTTACTCGACCGGTTCATCACAACACATATAACACAACACAGAAGGAGTACATGAATTAGACAGAAACACACAATAGTCAGAGCACAAAACAATAGTTCACATGAAAACGATAGCGTAACATATATTTTCGAGTACAATCGATGCGCGGGCGCAGGCGGTAAGCGGCGAGGTCTATATCCGACTGACTACCCACACGTCTCAAAAAGTTGAGGTTGAGAGGGGACACTCAACCGCCGCGCATGCTGGCCCGCGGGCTGGGGTGTACCGACACCCCCGACAGTAACATTTGAATGCCGTGAATGTAGTGTAGTGTTATTGATAAACGTACACGATAATATTACTGTGGCTGTGTTTATGTTGTGTTTTAAATGTGATGTCTTGTGTGAGTTTATTATAAACTTAAATAAACTAATAATATGGTAGGGGTGAATTCACCCCTACCATAGTATTACGGCCACAGTAATATTATCGTGTACGTTTATGAATAACACTACACTACCTTCACGGCATTCATAATGTTACTGTCGGGGGTGTCGGTACACCCCAGCCCGCGGGCCAGCATGCGCGGCGGTGGAGCGTCCCCGCTCAACCTCAACTTTTTGAGACGTGTGGGTAGTCAGTTGGATATAGACCTCGCCGTCTACCGCCTGCGCCCGCGCATCGATCGTACTCGAAAATATATGTTACGCTATTGTTTTATGTTCTGACTATTGTGTGTTTCTGTCTAATGCATGTACTCCTTCTGTGTTGTGTTATATGTGTTGTGATGAACCGATCGAGTAAACCGTGAGTACTAGCAGTGACTTTTATTTTCACGCACCCGCACTCACCGACTACACATAGACTTTTACTAAATGTTCATTGTTCTTTGTCTTCGTTTCAGTCGAAAGACATAGTTGGACATAGACCTCCCCCAAGTGTCACCACAACGAACCATTCTGTGCGTCTCTCATCCATCGGATTCCCACGATCCTCACTAGACACCAGTTCATTGTTCAAATTAAATGTGAGGGTATATTTGTTACTCCTTCACGTTCAAATAGCTAAACGGACTTTTTTTTAAATAAAATTTACCCCATGGAATTATTCACTGTACGTTTACAAAAATGCTGAGCTTTTGCAGGAGGTAAGCTATAGTTAATGACTTTAAAAGATGTCCAAAAAATGTGTACAAATACTAATAATTTATAGACATTTTTTGGACGTCTTTTAAAATCAATATTTTTGATAAATTATGGTGATTTAGATTTTAACTTTTTTATTATTTGCTTTATTGAAGTTTTGGCATCAAATAATCTAATCATGATGTAACTACAATGCTTAGTTATTGTGAAAAAAAAAAGTTTAATAATAATAATATAATAATTGAGAATTTTGAGGAAATTGTGGCTTAAAAAATAAGAAAATGAAACATAATTAGAACTAGCCATGAATGCATTTCAAAGATGTAATTATCCATTCAAAAGATTTGTAAATTCATTATATTATTGCCATTGACGAAGCTCACAAACATAAGTCGAAATGATGTTGGCACGAAAGAGCTATGTTTAACGCTTGATTTATCAAACATAATACACCCAAATTGACTTAAAAAAAATAACTGGCTACTACTCATACAAGACTGCAGCCTTAAGAGCGTGTTTTGCACAAGCTTTCGCCCCTAAAGGTGTTAAACGCGTCTAGTTTATTCCAGAAATACCCACCGATGCTAATTGTTATTTTTTTCTCTGAAATCTCCATTAGTTAAACAATATCAGCATAGTGGAGGTTTTTGGAAAAATAGGTAACAATCCCCACCAGATGTAGTTTTGTATGGAGAAACCCTACTCAATATAAAATACTAAGTTGCAAGCAGAAGCTAGTTTTTACATATAAGACTTTATCTACATCCATCTCCCTTAAGATAACCTACATAACATCTTATCCTTATATGTTTGTAAAGACAGTTTATAAGTTATTTAGTTGATGCACAGAGCTGAAGCAAGCATCAATATTTGATGCGACCGAACCAGTCTATGCTGCATATAAGATGTTTGGCTTTAAAGCGGTGAGGTGTTGAGTTCCAGGCTTATATTTAGGGATGTCGAATACTTGATGGCTCTGCAGCTGATCGATACTTCGACTGACTAAACAGGCATTAACTTTGAGGGATCATTGACCGTTCTAGTGGGCTATCACTATCAGCTAAGCATATAAACTAATCTAAATCTCATATGGTATTACATATTTGCTACTAGCTGCTCCCAGCGGCTTCACCCGCATGATAGCAGAACATTATCCCAAGGGAACATACTTCCGGGATAAAAAGTATCCTATATCCTATTCCAGGACATGGTCTATCCGTGTACCAAGTTTCATCAAAATCAATTTTGCCATTTAGGCGTGAAGACGTAACAAACAAACTCACTTTCGCTTTTATAATATTACTAGCTTTTGCCCGCGCGGCTTCGCTCCCGCTCTTCCCTACTGCACCCTACTCTACCCTACTCTACCCTACTCTACCCTACTCTACCCTACTCTACCCTACTCTACCCTACTCTACCCTACTCTACCCTACTCTACCCTACTCTACCCTACTCTACCCTACTCTACCCTACTCTACCCTACTCTACCCTACTTACTCTACCCTACTCTACCCTACTCTACCCTACTCTACCCTACTCTACCCTACTCTACCCTACTCTACCCTACTCTACCCTACTCTACCCTACTCTACCCTACTCTACCCTAATCTACCCTACTCTACCCTACTCTACCCTACTCTACTCTACCCTACACTACCCTAATTTTTTTTCCATAAGTACCTTGTCCTCACAATAACAATCACAACAAAAAAAAAAACAGCCAAATCGGTCAAGCCGTTTTCATGCTATGTCGTGACAACTGAAAACGGGTTTCATTTTTATATATATAGAAGTAAGGATATGAACTTTAAAAGAGTCTTTGACGCCAAAGTTTATTTCGGTGTTGTCCCTCAGAGTAGTCAGTTATGAAACACCGGCCTCAGCAAGTTTATACTAATAACTGCAAAAATAAATTAGCCTTGTAATGGAATATGATATTTTTAGTAGCATAAGCATTATTATATTGTTTCCACTGCTTGACCTCTTTTCTAGGAGAGCGAATGGGCCGTCATCCACCACGCGAGCCCCAGTGCGAGAAAGTGGATGTCACATGTCTTCGAATTTTGGACTCCTGAATATTTCCGGGTTTCTCTCGATGTTTTCCTTCACAATTTTGAGAACAGTGGTGATGCAATAAATTTTAACTCGCAACCTACAAACTCTTAAATTGGGGCCGTTACCACCCTTATCTTATCTTATTATCTTAGCCCTAGATAATTAAACACTACAAAACCGAACAAAACAACCATTACTCAAGTACATTATCTCTCATAACGCTTCCAAGCATTTTCATAAAGTTATGCCTGATGTTGTACTTGTTTTTGAGAAATAAAACTATTGCAAAAAAATCACCCCAAATATCGAAGTATCTGGTTTAACGATCAGAAGTCGTGACAGTGCAGTTCACGAGTCGAAACAGCTTGCTAGTCGCGTAGCACACCAAAACAAGCAGCTCCCAGTTGACTCTTTAAACTTCAACTGACTAACTTTCTTTATACCCTGAACAACTTGGAGAAACCTCTGGAAAGTCCTGGGTTTTGCTTTTTCTTCTTTTTTTAAAGGAAAACAAAAGAAAATCGCTTTAGTTGCTGTTGCTGTACATTAACTGTCATAAGGTGTAAATCTATTTTGTGCAGACTTCAAAAAAGTATTATTGTTTACTGTTTTTATTTCTTTCTTTATTTCCGCTTTTTAGGCACGCTAGTCAGGTATCTTTTTTACGGGACCATAATTTTGCTTTCCAATTTTCTAGATACAAATTCTCAATCCAAATTTTGAATGTTAATAGCCTTAACTGCACCCTAAAAATGAACCAATAAAAATTTACTATAGTGCATTATTACGAACTCATTCATTATGCGTACAGGTACAGCTACGGAGTGGAATTCCCTACCGCGTTGCGTTTCCCGATGGCTACAACCCAGGAATCTTCAAGAGTGAATAGGTTACTTTTAGATAAGTGCGCTCCATAGCCATAATTGTAATTAATTCGTCCAATTTTCTTACATAGTTTATTAAAAAAAGATAGCTAGACAAGATCGAAATAGTTATCATTGCACTTTTGTTAATATTAAGAATATTTGGAAACGATATATGTCATGACTATTCCCCAATAAATTATGCAAATAAAAAATTAACGACCACTAAAGACCGTATCGATACTAATCGCATGATAACCTAACCTAACCCAATAGTTGAGTCCTAAATACTAACACCACAGATACAGTATTAGATCAAGTTCTAAAACCTAGACACACAGATACGGCGCAGTTGAATGTTGCTATTATTAATTCAGTGCTGGGTGAGACTTGCTCCGTCAACGTTTGCATTGGCTTCTCTTAAACTTTTGGTTCTAGACGGATATTGGTTTATTGAAACACGGATACTGAAATATACATTAGTTTTAGTAAGTGCGAAAGCCGAAACACGTGTCTAAAATTTTTATGTAAAGAATCTTTGTACAATAATATTAATATTGCACAACTATCACACAACGCCATCTAGTCCCATGCTAAGCAGAGCTTGTGTTACGGGTACTAGATAACTGATAAACATACTTATATATTTCTAAATACAAACATTTTATAGATAAATTACACCCAGACACAGAACAAATGATAATGCTCATCACATAAACATTTGTCCTGGGTGGGAATCGAACCCACGACCTCCGGCATAGCAGTCAGGGCCACTAACCACTAGACCAACAGGCCGGTCAAAACAACAATAATAACAACAATATTTCATAACTGTATCATGAAAAATCACAAAGGTATAAGCTTGTTATGTTACCAGGTTATCCGCACAAATACATGGTCACCGGGCCACCCGAGTGACTGAGGAGTTGTTTTGCTTCCGTATCCGGCTGCGCGCTGGTACCTAATGCCCGCTATGTTCTGCCATGACCTGTGTTGTACTTAGTATCGGTGGTGTTTAACTTGTGACCTTATTTATTTTTGGGAAAAAATATTACAAGGTGTACAAATTATTGGAATCGATTCAGTTACTGATTCTGAACAAACTAAGTTTCTGATTTCACTTATACTAAAAATAAGGTTGTATAGACGGGCACCGTTGTTATCACTAATAGTTTAGGCGTGTTAGTTCTAAAGCTCCTGTAGCCAATCTAAGTGCAACCATTGCAATGCCTAAGCGCTCAGGTTTAAAACTGTTTTAGGCACTACTAGTGTCTGCAGTGACTTCCCCTGCGTGATAGTAGATAATCATCCCAAGAGAATATATTTCTGGGTTAAAAAAGACATGCCTATCCGTGAGCCAAATGTCATCCAAATTCGTTCTACCGTTTGAGCGTAAAGAAGTAACAAACATACATACATAAATGTTCGCTTTTGTAATGTTGAAAGAATATAGGTGTGGTTTCAGTCAGTAAAAATCTGACCCGCCTTCAATCAGGAAAAGTCATAAGATAAGTCCTACCTAAAAAAATGTAATCTCGCAAAATCGTCTTTGAATGTAGATATTGCAAAATAGTTTTTATTAGTACATCATAAAACATTTTTCCTAGGAAAAAAGTGTAACAAAGTGTTAGCTTTATTCATCCAAAACACACTACACCATATTTTGTTCAATGCAAATGATGAAAACTGACATATTCTATATAAAACACGTTCCAGTCTAAAGATTGTGAGGATAAAAGCAGCTAGTACGTATATTTTCTTTCAAGCTCTAATAATAATCTTCCCTACAAACGTTCTCTAAACGACACTCAAGTGCATCCCGAAAGCATCGTACTAAGCTCCACTCACAGGTCGTAGGATTCCAAAGGGTTTTACAAACACTTTATTTCAAGCCAAGTATTTCGGTGTACATGTCAATGAAAACTAATTTCCACCTAAGTGCTACTTAAACAGTATCAAAGTGTACGCTGAATGTGTTTGATAAGGTACATAATGGCATTCCAAAACTCCAAAAACAAACTAAGTTCATTGCCCTATAATTAAAAACAAAACAAACCTATAACAATATGATATGTATACAGCATGTGTTTAATTTCTCCCAATCTGCAAACACGAGACGCGTCTGATATTCTAAATTTAAATTCTCTCCACATTTAGTAAACAATGTAATTGGTCGGGCACTACACTCGATTGGAGCTGGAAATGCAGACGCGTGTAATTAAGTCTGTCGGGGGTGCAGGCCTTTTCGAATCACAATGAGTCCGAGTCGCTCACGACTCACGCCTCACGGAGCGTCCCACACAAAGGCGCGAACTGAACTAATGGCGCGTGCATAATCCGCACAAGTCTCCCATTCACCAGTAACTGGCAAATTTTTCAACGATGATTTACGAACCCGTCTATATCTGACGCTGAACATTTGACAGCCAAATTGTTATGTGCTGTCACTTGATTTATTTATTTACCGCTCCACAAAACCGTTCCCTGGTTAATGGAAAAAGTTTTGAAGTAGTCTATTTTTGGATGGCTTGCTAAAGATATTTTAATATCTGTCCCGTTTGATGTAAATAAAACGAGATTCAGTTACAAAGGATCTAAAATGAATTCTAACAAATATTAACTTGGAAAGGATTCTAGGTCGCATACAACACGAGTTATCAAATGACAAAGAAAATCCGTTCCGAAGTCGAACGGAAACATACCGAACGAACGAATGGCTGGAAAAGTTATAATTGATGTGTAAATCTGTTATCGCTAAGCCTTCAGATATTGAGTTATAAAAACAAGTTGTTAACATAAATTGGAAAAAAATATTGTTGCGTGATTTTTATTACCTGTCATAAGCACTTTATTATTATTTGAACGTTCAAGATACATAATAAAATTTTAAAGGCTATTTGCTGTCAAGTAATCTAACGAAATTACATGATGTAAAACGGGATTCATATCGAAATAAATTGAGTCCAGTAAAATGAACACCGTTTATAAAGAAATCTAACGCGCAGGTAACTTTTTTTTTATAAACCATAGAAAACAATAATTTATTTATTTTCTCCTTTATTTTCATTTTACACATATTTTATATATTTTTAAATATTTCTTAAGGACACTTATAAAAAAAAAAAAACATTTATTTATTTATTAGGAGAACCAACAGCTACAACAAAAAGATAACAATAGTATAATAAACATACAGCCAATTACAGCATAATGCGTGGAAAGTAAATTTTACTTCACCTAAATTATTAGAAAAATCAACCATAGGTACGGTTGATTTTTCAAATCATTTTGTTCATTCATTTGCACATTCATTTGTAAATTCACTCATTTGTAGTTATATAAAGAATGAGTAGGTCCAATTAGTGTTTCACAAGCCAAAATAGCTGTAATGTTGGTCTATTTAGCGCATAAACGCCGCGACATATGGTGCTTTCACAGCGTATCTACTCGAGAACTTCTCACACGACTAGAGTGGTCTCTCATGAGTTTATATAAACGCGTGTACAGTAAATAAAGGAAATTACCACTGTTCCGCAGCTAGCCGAGAAACTTCTATTGTTATGACCTACATAATAATAAAGAACGACCGCTTCATGAAAAATACATAAAACGCTGTTCGTATTTATAAGCGGCCTCCCCTTAATTGATTGCCTTCCATCGATATCGTCCCATCATATAAGATTTCGCGAAAATTCATGTTTGCATGAGACTGTCAGAGTCACACTTCCCCTTAACTCAATCACGTGTGATAAACACATGAATTTGACAGACATTATGTAACCAAGGCCTTTTGATGAAAATGAAAATATATTATTATGGTAACGGAAAACACGCAGAGAATTTAGTAGATGGAAATATTTATCTCAAAGAAGAACGTTTTATGAGCAATGGTGGCCTAGTAGTCACGATTCCGACTTACGAGTTGTATGATGTGGTTCAAACCCAGCCAGGCGCATTGCTTTGAGTAGTTCATTTCATCACCACTGCTTTCAAAACTGTGTAGGAAAAAATCGTGAGAAAAACTTGCATATCCTAGTACCAAAATCTCAAAGACTATAGGCATCCAGTAACTCACACTGGGCCCGTGCTTACGGCCTAGTCTCTCTCCTAGAGAGGAGGCCTTAGTCCAGTCTCTCTCCTAGAGAGGAGGCCTTAGTCCAGTCTCTCTCCTAGAGAGGAGGCCTTAGTCCCAGCAGTAGAGGAGGCCTTAGAGCCTCATAAAGCTGATTCAGTTATGCTATGCTATAAATATTGTATGCTTACAAACGAGTATTTGCATTACCTAAAGCATAAGCATAATCAACCTTTTAATGTTCGATTGTTTTAATGTTCGATGCGAGACGCATAGGACCGTTCATTGTGGCGACACTTGGAGGAGGCCTCTGTCCAACAGTGGACGTCTTTCGGCTGAAATGATGATGATGAAATATATATAATAATCTCCAACTTAAATCAAACCATATTAGACTAAATGATTGTTATGCTAAATTTTGCATTACGCCAAAGTGTTATTATGCAGCAGTATTATTATGCTAATAAAAGTTATGCAAAAACGTTATGCCAAACTATATTATCCCTTAATTCATGAATCCCCAAGCGACCACCGGTGGCCGCGCATCTATTGTCTTACTATTGTGTCTCTAATTGACGGTATCTGAAGGGTTAATTCATGAATCCCCAAGCGACCACCGGTGGCCGCGCATCAATTGTCTTACTATTGTGTCTCTAATTGACGGTATCTGAAGGGTTAAAATTTTATGCCAACAGGGGTATTACCCATAAAGAATACTATGAAATGTACCCTAAATGATACCCCTAGCCAGAGTAAATCCCAGTGTGAGCCCTGTGGAGCTAAGTCACAGTCTTTTATTTATGAATGCCTCAACTCGGTGTTTATTCCATTTGTGCCGTAAAAGACCTGTGTGCTTGTCACAGAGATATGTACACACATTGTTACCCTAACGTTAGTTCAAACCGACCGAATGTAGTGAACAATGAGATAGAGCAGGCGGTCGGCTTTCAAAGGTTTAAGTAATGTTTTCGTGTTAGAACCGCAATTAACGTATGCCCTTCCGGGAGCGCGCAATAATTAAACAGGACGGGTGGAACATATGTAAACGAGAAAAGAAAATAAACAATACGGAATTTTTTTGAGTTTTTTTTTTTTTGTTGTTTCTGAGTGTTCCGTGACAGTTATGGTGTATTTTTCAATCATTTCCCGTAATCAAATCGAGTTTGTGAGACCGCGAGAGTTTTATCACCAACTAGCGTTTCCGACAGACGTCCTGTCCCTAAACTAGATTTTCGTCAGAATAAAAAACTGAATAGGTACCCGATTGCAGAGCCATCTACCAGGATCAATTGTATTTTTAAACCATCCAGAAACCCACTCAAATATACATACAAAATTTCATCCAAATCGGTCAAGCCGTTTAAAAGGAGTTAGGAGACACGCACAGAAAAAATTAAAGATTATATCTATAAAGATGTACAACATTCTAGATATTGTAGGTAATTTGATTATTTATTAAACAAGTAGCAAATTAAAACCACTTTGAAACGCTGTAATTTTTATGATCAAGATTTCGAAGTTAAAGTTAACAGAATCAATTTTTAAAAGAATATGTTAATATTATAAAGAAAAAAGATTTGTACTTTTGTTTATAATAAATAAACAAAAAAACAATCTTTCACCACTTTATACTATTCAGTGATGAGTAATATAGGCATATATTTTCAATTTTCACAGGGATCAGTAGCTAATTTTCTCATATTGCTACAAGTAGGCTTAAAAGAGTTATCGTCAACCAAACAAAGAAGTTTTTTCCACAGGTTTTCCCAATTAACCAGTCTCCGAGGACTTTCTAAAAAAGACTCCAATAGTACTACACCAATGCTACTTTAGCAATGAGTAACATAGACAAAATATGTATTTTAAATTTGCACGGAAGCAGTAACTACTTTTCTCATATTGCTATTATTTGGCTTCCAAGATTTACCCATCAACAACCAAGCAAAGAGATTTTTCCACAGGTTTTCCCAATTAACAAGTCTCTAAGGACTTTCTAAAATAAAACCCTATAATATTGATATCCCATGACCTTTCACCATTAACATTCCCATAACTTTAACAATCCCTGATCACTTTTCAAGAAGTTTTCCACAGTGGTTTCGTTCCCCGTATCTAAAACAACGGCCCTGCGACAATTTGCTAATTCCAACAAACTTCGGCTCTACCTCCGACTTTGTCATTCTGGATCATGTCACGTAGGGAAACTCCGAGCATTGCTCTTTCTATAGCTCGTTGAGTGAGTTCGGGACTATTCATGAGTCAAAGTATAGGATTTTTACGTCTCACTGCGTTTGTTTGAAGGTTTTTGATAAAGAATTAGGCGGGAATCTTAACATGATGTATAGATTTTGGTTTGTTGTTTGTTTTGAATCGGCTTTCAATTTATAGATGAAAAATATCAATTCGACGTGCGGTTTTTATCGTTAGGAAAAAGGTTCAATATTGCACGTTACACTCGACACTTGACAAATGAAGCTGGCCGAAAAAGTGTAACTTTGACAGCCACGATACTTTTTCGTGTTTGTTCGCTATTTGAAATTTTGAGTGCAGCGTTTTACAGGTGGCCAGTGAGTTTTGAAAAGACTTTGATAAATTGGCGGTTGATATTCTCGTTCGTTTAATAACGTTGGATTTAAAAAAAAGAACATGTTTATAAGTTTGTTTGTTGTTGTTTGTTTTTAAAACATGTATTAAGCTTGTTATTTAAAACTTAAATATAGCGTAATTAATATTGTAACCATGAACATCTCGTAAAACATCAAATTAACTAGATTAATATATAAAATATTTATTCAGAATTAGAAATTAGTAAAATGTGAACATAAAATCTTAGGATTAAGTAATTACAAAAGTATGACTTTGTTAGATACTTACCTATACGTAATTGATTATTGAATCAATTAGAATTTATAAAGTACCTATAGGCAAGGTACTTTATAAATTCTAATTGAATTGAATTGAATTCCACTCCTATTAAGATCGAAGACTCTACACTCGAAGTTGTGGACGATTACGTTTACCTGGGACAGACGGTCCAGTTGGGTAAGTCTAACTTCGAGAAAGAGGTCAACCGTTGAATCCGACTCGGTTGGGTACCTAGCGTTCGGGAAGCTGCACGGTGTCTTCTCGTCTAATATACCACAGTATCTCAAGACGAAGGTCTATGACCAGTGCGTGTTGTCACATATGGCTCCGAAACGTGGTAACTTACAGTGGGCCTTATAAGAAGACTCAAAGTCACCCAAAGGGCGTCGAAAAGGGCTATGCTCGGAGTTTCCTTGCGTGATCACATCAGAAATGAAGATATCCGCAGGAGAACCAAGGTTACCGACATAGCTCGAAGAATCGCCAAACTTAAGTGACAATGGGCAGGGCACATTGCACGCAGAACAGATGGTCGATGGGGACGAAAGGTTCTGGAGTGGCGAACACGTACCGGAAGACGCAGCGTTGGAAGGCCTCCAACAAGGTGCACCGATGACCTGGTCAGGGTCGCGGGAATCCGATGGATGAGTGACGCACAGGACTGGTCGTTGTGGCGACGCTTGGGGGAGGCCTATGTCCAGCAGTGGACGTCTTTCGGCTGAAATGATAATGATGATGATAGGCAAGGTTAATCTTTTATTAGTAGGTACAAATACTTAATATTAGAAAAGAAACTTATAAGCCTTTTAAGACAAGAAATAATATTCATAAACAGCAAAATTATTAGAGTTTGTTTATATCCTAAAATGTCACTCAATTTATGGAAATATTGTACAGGCTATTATACAATGAATAAAAACAATGTAAAAACACTGCGCATAATATTTTCTAGTAACAATTGTTATGAATAATTGATTCAATTATGAATGTACAAATTGTGACAAATTTTTGTGGCCAATTTTGGGATTTCATTTATTTTACTTTTGACTATACAAATATGATCAGTAACATCTACAGATAGAGCTCAATTTTTTTATACAAATAAAAAAATAGGGGTATATAGTAATTTCACCACTTTGGTATTATCTAGGTAGCTAGATGGATGGATGGAGGGGGAGAGGGAGGCCAAAGAAAAGATGGATGGATTGTGTGAGAAGTGATATGAAAGAAAAAAGAGTTAGTGACAGCGTGACGAGTGAAAGGACAGAATGGAAGAAAAAAACGTGTTGCGCCGACCCCAAATAAAACGGAACAAGGGCAGGAAAATGATGTTGATGGTATCATCTAGGTAGCTTAACCTTTTTAAAAGTAGGTCCCTGCATTTACGAGACACAAGGTTTACTTAATAAAAATTTCTATTAAACTTTTCCTTAGAATAATCCCTTTTAATAAGACATCGGCGTTGAAAATACAAGCCTGCATTAGTTATTGTTGCCATTATACTCCGACGAGACTAGAAAAAATAAGTTCTCTTGGCGGCACTACAGAGTTGGCAAATAAAAAAAAATATTACCCGACTAACACTTCAGTAAAATCTGGGGCAAGAGCTTGGACAAGAAACTGTAATATAATAACTAATACTAGCTTTTGCCAGTGGCTCAGTCTTCGTGAGAGTCGGAAATTATCTCACGGTTGCATATTCATCATCTTCTTGTTTCTTGTTTCCTTTCTGTTCTTCTATCCTGTCAACCTTTATGCTATCAATGACTACGTTTTATTTAATTTCTTACCTCAGACAATCAGCCATCGTTTTACTTAAAATATCGGCCCTACTGAGCCGCGTCCATTTTGCAGACATATTTTTGAGAATCTCCTAGAACACAAGTCGCCGTCGACTTGGGTGTGACCTTTACTGGGCAGTTGGACAGTGAGATACACATTGCTCGCTGTCCATAAGCCCACGTCTTTTGGTTCTTTGGTGACTAGGAACTCTCGACGCTGGCTCTCCGGCTTCTTACAGGATTAGCCAACCCCATCTCTCGCATTGATGCTTTGTTGCTTCTCAAGGAAAGAGAAGAAGGATTTGGCTGCTTCTCAATAACTCTCACTCAGTGGCCAGGGTTGAACCAGAGCTGGAAGTGAGATGTCGCCACCACCAATTGTATCCATGGACACATCGGTGCTTTAATGAATAAAAAAAGTGGTGATTATGGTTGGTCTGCGGTTTTTTTGCAGTTTCGGCTGTGCGTTGATATATCAGTCAATCAGATTCTCCTTTTACGAGTATATATATAAACACTAACTGAGTTCGAAGTTAGTTCATTCAATGAACTTAATCACCTTAGAAAGTCATTTTGTGTTAGACACCTACTGATTTGATTCTTGGAACCAATTACATTGAAAGTGCGAGACTTAGGTAAAATCTTTACAAACATTATGTGTTCCACGAATAAGGAATTTCCTAGAAATAAAATTACTTTGTAGTAAGCAGTAGCTTTTAGTATTATTTTACTGGTTGGAAGTTTTATAGATAACTTACTAACTACGGAAATCAAGGACTTTCTGTCAAGCTTTGTCGTGCAAATGCCTAAAGAAGGGATTGATGTTGGCTTTACGTAGGTAGAATTATGGTTTTTTGTAGAGTTGAATTATGGTTTTTCGTAGAGTTGAGTTATGGTTTTTCGGAAAGTTGAGTTATGGTTTTTCGTAGAGTTGAGTTATGGTTTTTCGTAGAGTTGAGTTATGGCTTTTCGTGAAGCTAAGGTAGGAAACGTTGGGAGAGGATGGATGTCGTAAGGATAAAGGTAGAACTGCGCCATACGTGTGCCACACACGTCGATCTGGGCGCGTTGGTCTCCATACATTTTATATGGAAACTAGACTTGTAAAGCTACACTTAATCCACGATACGCGACGATACGCGACGCCACGCGACGTCGTTCTACGTACAAATCAGGCATGTTACACGTGTGCATCGAACTAATTTAGTTCTAGCTTTACCCTTACGCTCCGACCGCGCGCCGCAGGAGCTGCTCTGCAGTTCCATCGCGAGTTCTTGACGCTATCCATTTTAAGAGCCTACATAGCTCTGTCCCTCTTTCTCGCTCGCACGATTGACATTTTAACTCGTCATGGCACGAATAAGAGTCTGTATGCATTTTATTCAGCCTAGATGATGCACCCGCTCATGCCGATACCTAACAGGGTCACGGGATTGTTCGATAGAATCACTCCAGTCCTAAAACGCAAAAGGCCAAAGTAAACGTCTGACTCTCTCTTAAGAAGCTCTTGAGAAGCTTTTCGATGTTAATGGGTAACTTACATATGTAGGTAATATGAAAACGGCATAATAATATATTTATTTAATCCAATTATAAATCCTAAAATGTCCGATAGTTTGTTATAGCATAACTGTAATGGGATGATAGCGTATTAATGTTTTATTTGAATATATGAATTGTGTGATAGTTTTATAATGTAATATATAAGTTATTATGTAAACATTGTTGTTTTTCCTTAAATAAATAAAATAAAACTCAACAATCGACTTTAATGATGACATGTGTATTCAAAGTTGATCTTACGCGTTAGGTATTTGTATTAAAAAAGGTCCTAAACACGTATCGCTTCCAATTGAATTTGATCTTTGTCACTACGAGTTAGAGTTTCTTGTTCCAAAATTTGACAACTATCCCGAATTCTGAATTCAAATAAACGAGTAAATTAAATATGTTGGTCAATGACGGCTATGTTGCCAAAAGCAAAAACAAGCTACATTATTTTGTTGGTTCCACGAATTAAGATATCTTTTTAAAATATTTAAATGTGGAACAATAAAATGTTAATGGTAGTCTATGATTCGGAGTGTGGCCACGACATTTTGAACAAAACCGTTGCGCCGGGCTCGCCGCCGGCGCCGCGCCGCCTGACGTCCGTGTCGCCAACTTTTAATAGAGTTGAAGCGAACGAATCCATTTCGAAACTCTGATAATATGTGATAATATACATCTGGGATTAACACGTCTATTCGGACTTTGATGTTGTAGAACGATTTCTGGCCAAGGTATTTTCCTATTTCGCAAGTTATGGTTTCTTTTTCAAGTAACTTATCTGTTAAAATCATGATTTCATACAGAATTGGACGATTGAAGTATTTCATTTACTGACGTAAAATACTAATAATAATAATAATAATAATAATAATAATAACGAAATATTTTTTAACCCCATCGTCGTATCTCTACGTTGACGTCGTGGTGGGGCTTGTGTGCTCCAACATGCCCTAGGTCTGTATCGGTAGAATTTCCTTTACCGTAACATACCTAGGGTGAGGGGCCAGACTAAGAGAGATACAATCCGCAGGGCAGTTTTGTGGCGAACTGTTGGATATTAGCGACCCCACGGACCCGATCTCCCGGGAGAATTCCTGTTCTTCATCTCCGGCTTGCCTTTATTGGCCGGCCGTAGTGAACACTGACGAGGAACAGAGCTCCCACCTCTCTCTTGCCTTTATTGGCTGGCTTGAGTGGAGATTCGCAAGAGCAAACATGCTCGGGAGAAGGATGCATAATCCAGTAAGGTGCTGGTAGGGATCTTGACCGTACTTCCGGGATTGTCCTGATAGCCGTGGTATGCCTCTCCACTCCTCAAGCGCCTCAGGATATGTTGCCCTCTTGTTGCTACGTCACTTCGTGCTAGCGACCGTTTTTGGGGGCCCATTTATTGAGTGTGCAAGTCACCCCCTGCCTTTTATCGATGGATATTAATGACATTGTTCAGGCAGGGGCCATAGTCTTAACATAGTTCCATGTTATCAGTCCACTTAAGACTCCAAAAACCATAGCCCTATTATTTAGTTTTCCATATTAAATCGCAATAGTTTTTCAAACCGGGGATTGTCCTTGGGTGCACTAGTATAGCGCGTACAGGGATAATCGTCGATTGGTATCAAGATTCATTAGAATAACCTAAAGGGCCTCTGCGAGTTGGCTTCGGCTCCTTGTATGCCTCCCAAAGGCCCAGGACCTCAGGGTCCTGTGATAAATAAAGAAATAATAATAATAATAATAACCATTTATTTCAGGCATTGAAGGCCCATAGAAAAAATACATAAAATAATCTTATAAAATAATAAACTAATAAATATCATAACAACAAAACTTGAACTATTTATAATTAAACACGTAACATCGGCGTCGTGTTCCGCTGCGTGGTGTCGCGTAGCCGACCTCGGAAACGTCGATACACGACACCTTTCGGCCAAAAGTCCTCTCTCAAAAAGGTCTCCAGATGGTGGGTTGGAACTCGTATCACGAACGACTTGAAGTTGGTGTCGTGGCGCGAATCCAGCCTTTTGACCCTCAGAGTCCAGTTGCTTTTTATCTTCATATACTCTACGACTTCCTCAACCTTCGTAGAGCAATTTAGACGTGAAATATACAGCTGCGTCGTAGGCACAGCAGGACGCAGCAGCATATTTGGTCCAGTCGGTGCGGTACCGCACAGGTTACGGGAACAGGGCTTCTTTTTCTTCTTCTTTTCCACTCTAGTGAAACCCTCTTCATCAACTTGGCCCAATTTTGGCAAGGAGTTGAGTTGGAGGTTTTGGAATAATTAAAACAAATTACAAAAACATCTACTATAGTTTTTGCCCGCGGCTACACCCGCGTACATAAAGTATAGCTGATTTTTTTTTGCAATCGATACAGTAGGTATTTTCAGGGATTACCTCCTACAAAGAAAAAACTTTACCTCTTCATAATATTAGAATAGATTATTTCAAAGTGTAGACTAACAATTTAAAGTTGCAAATTATTGATTTACCAAGTTTTTAAGTACCTAGAGTTAGATAGGCAGTTATTGGCTCGCTAAGTATTTGGTACAAATCGACGGGACTACTCCATCCAGTGCTAAAGTCGTCCGTGTACCGCGAACACTGACCTCATCTGAGACCAGAAACCTCTTTAATGAAACAATACATTAATAAGATCTACCGTTGAAACCATAAATAAATAATAAAGTAAAAGCTCTACAAGGAAAACCGCTTCGAACCACAATACGGTGTTCTCAGAGAAATAATACGTGTAATCGAATAACCTACATCAAAAGCACATTACAAAAATATTTCATTACAAATTTCACGTCGATTTTACCTTTTTTAATGGGCACAGATAACGGTATACAGCCGTCAGACTAACACTTTTCATTACCTACATAATTCTAAATTAATTGAAAATAACGCCCTTTGTTTTGCCGCTTATAAATCTCTTAAAATATGCTTAAGCATCTCAGTTCGTAACGTTGTTCCTATTTGCTTTATTAAATTTTACTCGTAACAGTCTTCAGGAGGGAAATTTATTTCGGTGTCTGTGAGTGCGGGTGTGTTTCATTATTCTTCGGCTAAGCCGCGGATTAGATTAGCAGCCTCTCACGGCGCTTGTTGTCAAGCAATGCATATTACATTAAGTGTAAACTAGACTCGTTTCTTTATTTAGATTGTGAGAAATTCTCTTCACTGAAATCGTATTCATGAACGCGAATGTACGGAGGGATTTTTTTATTTCTGTAAAAACTTCTAATCAAAGAGAATTTCTCACAGTTTCGTTATAACTTATTATTTCTTATCTCCAGAATGATTTCGATATTAAATATGCTTATAATATTAAGAGGGAGAAAAAAATACAGAAACGTTGAAAAGATTACGGTGGCCTGAATTTGACGTACAAAGTCCGATCCTATGAAAAACGTAATATTCCGTTTCAATTATCTTCACGGATTTGCGACATCGAAATCCTGTCACAAAACAAATGACGACTGAGAAACGAAACAAATACCTACTTTGGGAGTGGGGGGAGTATCTCGGGGTCCGAACGAGGCCCGACACATGACGAATATGGGCCAGAGGGGATTATGATAACAAATACACCGCGAATGAAGGGTTCAAACTCACTTTATTATTTTATCGAACAGTACATGATATTGAATTTGTTGTCAGCTAAAGGATTCGAAAATGGTTGCGTCATCTTAAATTTTTAATGGTAAAGCATTTTTAAGGTGCAGTGTTAATACAAACAACGATACTACTGAGCTTATCGGGATAAATAAAACGATACCATGATTCAGTTGTTTGCTTTGTAACTAAACCAACAAGATTCGCATTTGAGTCAGTCTCTAGCAATTCACTGTGTTTGTTTAACAATTGACTCCACCACTCACATTTTTATAAATTCTCAATATAAGCATGACAATTCGCGTAAGGGAACGGGTGTCCTCAGGCCTCAGCTGCTAGGACTCCGACCCTGACTTCCAGCCACCGTAGACTCGGGCTTGTAGACAATGTAGATCGCCGTTTGGCCGTCCGGTAACCGTCCAGACCGAATCCGAGTCATCGAGGCGTAGTGTTCTCGCGTCTCAAAGAGATTTCAGCAAAACCATGGAAGCGCAGCTGGGTCGAGGTCTACTGGGACCATAGATTAACTTTTGAAAAAGAAGCCCGTGGTCCTGAAACGATAAGGCAAAGAAGGATCATAGATGTAGTTTTAGTCTGTAAAAGTCTGACACGCCTTCCTACTACGCCCTAGAGCGAGAACAATCATCGGATGATTTTCCACCTTAAAAAAAGAAAAAAACAATAGGACATGCAACTATAATAAATCGAGGATAGCAAATCTCCTAAAACAAGCAACGTCATATGACAAACTACTAGGAAAACAAAGCCAGCAGACGAGTGCAGTACGTGGCGATAAAATTGCTCCAGTATAATACCGGTTCCATGTAGAATAATGCCGGCCCGCCATCTGTCACCGGCGGCTCCGTCGTGCTGACGTGATGCCTACCTACCTGCCCGACCACCTATGTGCGGAAACCGACGAAAGTGTCTGTGTAATTAGGTAGGTATATACTCGCAAATAAGTTGGAGGTTTGTTAATATAAGTATCTACAATTGTCAGTCTCTTCATAATGTTTGACTAGCTCTCGTCGACTTACGTATTGACCACTTTTAGCCTGTAGACGGTGCCAGATAAATTTAAAATAAAGTACCTACATTGACCTGTTCCTAATACTCATATTACAAATATATCGAAGGTACCCGGAAAACCATCCAAAACCATCAAAGAACAGTTTTTCAGAAAAGGTAATGATCTAAGATCCCATAGAAGAAATCTCTTCCCTCATCTGTTATTTGATTATGATAAATATTATATATGCTAGATAATGCGTTCATTAAGACATTGCGTATCTGTTGCTTAGCTATATTTGGTACCAATGATGTTAAACAATAAAATTTGTCCGAGATCGCGAATATTTGGATATTTTCGACTTGAACCAAACACTTGACACTTTCAGATTTTCATTTACAGGAGTAATTGAATCGAGAGGAAGATATGACTGTACATACACTCATATCTTCCTCTCGATTCAATCAAATTGACACTTAATTGCTGTTATTTATTGACATGAATTGATGTTTTTTTTTTCCCTTGTCACAGCAACCGGGTCGAAAGAGAAGTGGAAAGGAACTTAGAATGTAAAAGCCTTATTATCTATCTACAGATATAAAAGTGAAATACCACTCACTGATTGATCACAAAATCTCAGAAACTGTAACACCTAAATACTTAAAATTTGGTAGGTAGGTTTCTTATAGAGTGTAGATAGCCACTAAGAATTTATGAAACTCCTCCCCTAAGGGGATGAAATGGGGGTTCAAAGTTTGTATGGAAAAGCTACTTTCACGGGCGCGAAGTCGCTGGCAGCTAGTAGACGTATAAATTAAAGCGATAGTGTAATACAATTCAAGTCATAGTATCAATCATCTGTCACCGGCAGCCTCCGGCGCGCTGTCATGATGCCCACTTACCTGTCCGAATAACCTATGTATTGTAGGGACTGCTGTTCATGCTCCTAGAATGTGGTTTTAATGAACATAAACTCTGGACATAATATTTTAATACACTACCAATTGAGATAATGGTCTTCAAATAAATCCTTCAAGATAAACATAAAAATTAATTATTAACCTTTTTTCGTTTTTTTTTTTTTTGCGTTTGATGATTTGAGTTGACAAGTTTTAAAAATAGATTTACAAACCTAGATAGAAGAAACCTAGAACAAATTTCAGCCTTAACTTATTGACATCCTCACGCCTCAACAGCTGGGACCCCGACCCTGACTCCTAGCTACCGTAGGCTCGCGGACGACGTGCGATGGGTAGTTCGCAGTCCGGCCGTTCGGTACCAAGTCGTCGACGGCGCGTTATGTTCCACGCGGGCCTCAAACAGGTGTCAGCAAAACCGTAGGGGCCCAGCAGGGCCGAAGTCTTCTAGGGCTATTGATCAGCTTCTGAAAGGAAAACTCATGGTCTTAGAACGCAAAACAACTGAAGGAAATTCGGTGTGGTTTTAGTCAATAACTCTAACACGCTCTCGCGGTCTGCCCTATAGAGGTAGAGGTCATTAGATCCACCTCAAAGAAAAGCTTTGACTTATTGGTAAATATATTATTAAGACTTACTTTTATTATGTACACTAATAAAATAAAGAGGTAAAGTTTGCTTTTTTATTTGTAGGAGAGAGATTACCTGCTAGAGGTTACCTTCTCTGAAAGTACTGGTCCGATTGCTAAAATTCTTTCACCGATACTGCTTTAGTGAGAGAGTGACATTTTTAACGTACGCGGGCGAAACTGCAGGCAAAAGCTAGTTTGCACTGCACATTCCTACCAAAAATAATACTATAACAATAAAATGGTGAATATTAACTCGTACATGGTGCGAGCGAGTAAGGACTTTAATGTTCTTTGTAAGGAGTTCTCTTTTGACCCGTTTAACACAAAAACTTATTCTGCACGCACTCAGCTGAATACCAAATTTTTCAAAAATGCATAGTGCTGATTGTACTTTAGGGGATGTTTAATTATATTTAACTATGTTCTTTTTTTATGTGCTTTAGTGATCGTAAGCTTTCTATTATTTTAACTATTTCTACCCGTGAGAACCTGTAATTGGCTGTATGTTTATTATACTATTGTTATCCTTTTGTTGTAGCTGTTGGTTCTTATAATAAATAAATAAATAAATTAAAACCATCCAACACACACGTGAACAAAAAGTTTTATAAATTAGCATGCATTTTATACGCAGCATAGAGTTCCGCATTCATTCCAAATTCAAAAGCGCTTAATTAAAAATAAACTTCATGTCACCTGGAATATGCTCACTAGAATATTGTGAATGCCAAATTAACGAAGACTGGCCAGGATTATTATTACTTTTGCAACACTCTTACTCGGAAATCCACTGCTACTTTTATACTCATAGTGCTACAGTAGTGTATTTTGCACTAGTACGGAAAAGTGTGGTACAAATAACTAAGGTAGGCAGATAAGTTTGAATATTCTTAAAACGAAAATAAAGATATAAAGTCCTAAATTAATATTTATCGTGATCCTTTAGATTTTCTAGTATCTAAAGAAAAACGGTTCTTTGATTTATTTTTCGGGTACCTACGCAGAGAAATTTGGAAAAGGTCAAGACACCTACTATAGCTACGTTTTTTAACGGGGTTTTGCCGTCCGCTGGACTACAATTACGATTTTGTGCTTTTATTTGTTTCATTATAATCATATAATGAGTAGCCATTAGAGCGGAAAATCATTGGATGAATTTCCAGCTCAACATCAAAAAAATCTTAATAATGATAGATGATATTTATTTTGCAATTGCCTTTTTAATGTTTCCACTGCTGGGACTCAGGCCTCTCCTCTAAGGGAAGGAATGAGCCAAAATCCACTACGCCGGCCCAGTGCGGGTTGGCAAATGTCACATGTCTTCGAATTTTTTGTTCTGAGACATGCCGGTTTCCTCACGATGTTTTCCTTCACCGTTTTGAGAGTAGTGGTATTGAAATAAATTAGGTACACAAATGCGCCTGGCATGGTTTGAAACCGCGACTTACAACTTGTAAGTCGGAGTTATTACCACTCGGTTACCACTGCTCTTAGCCTCTCAATACCTATAAATAATTTTAAAATACGTAGACATTTAGAATTTTAAGACATGATCGGGGATGTGGTTATAGAACTATTGACTGCTGCGTTGCGCGTTGCGGTTTTATTTCCCTCGTTTGTATGGCTAACAGACATTTGATTCACGTCTAGGTATCTAGTGAAGCAATTTTCCATTTCCTCCTTGCGTCGTGTCCTCAATGCTGAGGGTCATGAGTCGTGACCTTGACGAATAACTTTCTTGTGGACTATATTTCGCCATGTGGTTCTATCTCCGGCGATGTGGATGGCGTCACAGACTGTGGTCTCCAGTGCAACACGGACTTGGTCTGACCAACGTCTCGGACTCCTGCCCCTGGTTTTTTCCCATCTACTTTTCCTATCAGAAGCAACTTTTCCAGGTTATTTATTACCTCTCTTTCTGGCAATGTGGCCAAACAAATCAAAAATTCTTTATTGGCATATGGTGGTCAGTATCGTGGTTGAAGGTTTTTTTTTTTATAAGTAAGGGATAGGCAGTGGTAAGGGTAAAGGCAGTGGGCAGGGCAAATTGGTGGCAGATGTTCGATGAAACCGAAATGTTCTGGAGTGGCGACCTTGGAGACGCTGAAGTGGGAGGCCTCCCACAAGATGGACCAATGACCTGATGAGAGTCGCGAGATTCCGATGGATACAACATGCTCAGGTCCGTTCGTTGTGGTGACACTTGAAGAAAACTTTTGTCCAAATGTGGACGTCATTCAATCAAAATGATGATTCAGCGCGCTGTGACCAAAACAGTAAAACTGGAGAATAATAATCTTCAACGCGTTCAATGGACCCAAAAGCAGCGCTCGACGCGAGAATCCTTATTCTTGCCCTTGAGACAAGTAAAGGTGATATAATTTCGTCAAAAGCCTAAACCCAAACATGTTCTCACACTAATAAGATACGTCGCCAATTGTCAGCTCCTAAGGTTGACACGTTACAAGTATTTATTCCAGAGTTGTCAGCAGGTGGGAAGGTATTAGAGCAACCACGCCACCGGTGTGAAGCACTTTGAAACATCAAAGGTAAATTATGTATATTTATTCAATAAACTCTCAAAAAATATTCAGTAAGGTTGCGGGAGAGTAACTGATGCGATTTTCCCCTCTGTTCTCATTTTCCGTCCCATATTTTTGTTTTCAACTCCACTGAATATTATTATTACATTTTCTTGTCTTTCGACACGTGAGTTATTTTCTTGCGGTTTTTACACTGCTTCCGAACGCGTTGAACTGCAAAAAGTTATGGACTACTTTCCGTCTTACATATGAGCGGGCGCTTATGACGTGCCCCTTGAACTTATGAAGTGGTAGACAAATACGGGCGGCGTTATATAACTTGAAATGCATGTTAGTCTACTATTTCTGGTAAAATAGTCTCTGTGTTTAGTCTGTGATTATTTTTTACGGTTACTGTTAATTAGACTCAAGCGGCGAAAGAGCTAGGCTGCCGGATGGCTCAAAAGAGTTACCGCAACCTTGGAACCCAGGTAAGGTTAACAAAAGTCTAGCACTCTCTCTCGCTCCACGCAGAGCGTTGTTTATTCAGTTATTTGATGATATACCACCTAAAAAGAAGAAGCAGGGGAAATTGAAAGGACGAAATGCTGTTGAATTTTAACGTGTAGGTACTTACTCCCATAGCAGATCGGTGTATATATTGTAGCCAGATCATTGAAATTGATCAATTCATAATATGGCCAACTATAACTGGCCAGATCGTTTAAACACACATTTGATGGTATGTCAAATAATTTCAATCCTCGTTTCGCCATATCATTGATGTAAGATTTCTAAGACAATAAAAGGTCTAGAAAAATAGGCCTACAAGGCTTGATATATCATCAACGTTTAAAACTACCTGGCTAGTTTTACTTGGCCATGTCATGAAGTGATCAATTTCAATGATCTGGCCTCGACTTCTATTTTGCATGCATTAGACGCGCATTAGTTTAAGCCCAAGAGCTTAAACTAATGCGCGTCTAATGCATGCAAAAAGGACGAAATGCTGTTGAATTTTAACGTGTAGGTACTTACTCCCATAGCAGATCGGTGTATATATTGTAGCCAGATCATTGAAATTGATCAATTCATAATATGGCCAACTATAACTGGCCAGATCGTTTAAACACACATTTGATGGTATGTCAAATAATTTCAATCCTCGTTTCGCCATATCATTGATGTAAGATTTCTAAGACAATAAAAGGTCTAGAAAAATAGGCCTACAAGGCTTGATATATCATCAACGTTTAAAACTACCTGGCTAGTTTTACTTGGCCATGTCATGAAGTGATCAATTTCAATGATCTGGCCTCGACTTCTATTTTGCATGCATTAGACGCGCATTAGTTTAAGCTCTTGGGGACTTACATATTGACTTATATCGTGACTGGCCTGTTAGTCTAGTGGTTAGTGGCCCTGACTGCTATGCCGGATGTCGTGGGTTCGATTCCCACCCAGGACAAATGTTTATGTGATGAGCATGATCATTTGTTCTGTATCTGGGTGTAATTTACCTATACTTTGTATGAATTTTGAAATATATAAGTATGTTTATCAGTTGTCTAGTACCCATAACACAAGCTCTGCTTAGCTTGGAACTAGACGGCGTTGTGTGATAGTTGTGGAATATTATTATTATGATATTATAATTGGTGATATGTAGGTACGCATTCTGTTAATGTATCTCTATCTAACCCTCTTAGAATACAAAGTTCTATGCGTCATTACGCCCGTACGCCTGTGGGTGTAAGCTTATATTTAACAGCTTTCAAAATTAGAACGTCGCGTAGGTAGAGATGATGTTGCTGCGGAAACGATTCAAAGAGTTCCCGTGGCCCTTGAAGGAACACAGGTTGTCTACACTAATATAATAAAGAAGCAATGTGTCTTTTTTAGGGTTCCGTAGTAATCTAGGATACCCTTATAGTTTGGCCATGTCTGTCTGTCTGTCCGTCCGTCCGTGAATAAACTCAGTGACCGATAGCACTAGAAAGCTGTAATTTGATGCCAATATGTATATCAATCACGCCGACAAAGTGCATAAATAAAAAGTGGAAAAAAAATGTTTTATTAGGGTACCCCCTACACATAAAGTGGGGAGTGTTTTTTTTTCATTTCAACCTTAACGTGTGATATATTGTTGGATAGGTATTTAAAAATGAATACGGGTTTACAAAGATATTTTTTGATAGTGTTAATATTTTTGGAAATAATTGCTCCAAAAGTTAAAATGTGTGTATGTGTCCCTTTAACTTTTAAACCATAAGTTTAGAAAATATGAAAAAAATCTCAAAAGTAGAACTTTATAGAGACTTTCTAGGAAAATTATTTTTAACTTGATGGGTTGAACAGTCTTTGAAAAATTATACAAAATATTTTCTGAACTAAGTTTATAATTTAACCGTATATCTTTCAAATAAAAAAAGAATTATTAAAATCGGATCCCGCAATCAAAAATTACCACCAAAAACCCAACATACATAACCCGTCTAGTTTGTATAAATTAGTAACCATATTTCCCGAAAGATGGCGCTGTACTTTGGGCTACTTCGCGCTCTTAAGATTTTTTCCTGAGTTGATGGGGTCGGGACGGGTATAAACTATATATTGTCGAGTTGTTCGGTTGGCCTCTCGTTGGCATTGGTGGTATTTGTTCTTGCTCGTTGTCTGTTGTTCATTGTTATTAATAAGAATATTTGGTATAGTTGGAAATTGTGATTGTATTTAAGTAACTTAAGTGGTGACATTTATTGTGATGGATGGGAAACCACGAAACTTTACACTGAGCGTGGCCCGACACGCTCTTAGCTATTTTGGAAGTAGTCATATGACTTCTCCCGGTTTAGGCGGTTACCGAGAAGGCGTGTCAGGCTTTTGCTGACTAAAAGGAAATCCTGATAAGGGTAGTGGTGCTGATTATATAATGCTAGTATCTGGTTTGAGAATTTTAGAACGTGTCAAACCCTATTTTAGTGCCTAAGTTTTAGATTAAAGTAGATTTCAACGAATACTTAAGTTTAATTTAGAAAACGAGGGTGAGAGAGCGTGAGTAGTACTTTAATTATTCAATGCTGTCATAATTAACAAATTAATTAGCGTTAGTCGTGGAGTAACTCTAACTGCACGTGTAAAGACAAGATTGTTTAATGGAAAATTATAATTGAGTGTGGGTCATTTCCTTTTTCCGGTTGTCTTAACACGGATTAGGATAACTTGAAAAAGGTAATTTATATTAAGTAGATATTATTGCATTCATAAAACTGCTGGGATTATTTATTTCAACTTCAGTTGAAAAGTAGCCACTTTTCCATATTGTAATTTGTAGCGTATTTAACACTTGTACATTTTACTTTTCACATTCGTACTCGTGCAGGAATGTGCGTCATAAATAACTATATATGTATAAATTCATTATTTATCAGAAATGTGACCTTTTTTTTATTAAAAAAAATAAATGATGAAAATTAATAAAATATTTAAAAAAAACTTTATATTTTTCGAAATTATTTATTTATGATAACAATCAAAGGCTTTATGAGAGAAATTATCTTAAAAACAATTACAAAATTAATCCTGCTTTCAGTTTTAATTACAAAACCGATCACAAAATGTAATAACCAGCATACAATGAAAAAGGTAGGTAATTAAAATTATGAAATGTCAAAAGTTTTTGAGCTTAATTAATGTTTATTAGGATTATTCCTCATATATGAACTCTGTATTTAGCGATACATAAGATTATTTTTTTTAGAGACCAGTGTAATTCTATTATATTGATATTTAAAATGAAATCTTTGTAGAGAGTTTTGGATAGTGGCGATTAGGAATAAAAAAGTTTTGGTCGTCCGGTGGCAAGACTGGCCGACAGCATTAGTACCACTCCTACAGGAGCAAAAATGAACTGGCCAAGTGTGAGGCGGGTTTCGTTCTACAATATTAAAATCGAGCAAAAAAACGCCAAAAATTTAACGTTTTATGGATTGGAAACCCCTTTAATTTTTAACTTTATTTATTGTTGTTATAGCGGCAAAAAATTACACCTACTGTAAAAATATCAATTCTCTACCATAAGATACAGCCCGCTGACAGACGAACGGACAGGCAGACATACAGACGTTCAGCAGAAACTTAATAATAGGGTCCCGTAAGCATTCTTCGAATACCGAACCCAAAAAATACAAAGGTTGAACCAGTTTGTCACATGGCGATATTATGAATCTTAGCTGTGCCAAATGTATGACGCAACTGATACAAGTGAAACCACGGGCAATCGAAGAGATGTCAACAAGACTGTAGGGGCCCAACAGGGTAAAAGCCTACTAGGGCCATGGATAGATTGACTTCTGAAAGGAAAACTCATAGTCATGGAACACAAAGGCAAAGAAGGCACCTAAGTCGTTTTAGTCAATAAAATTCTGACAAGCCCTCTCGCTCCACCCTAGTGCGCAAGAAATCATTGGATGATTACTCACTTAAAAAAAAAACTAGTGATCAACACTATTCACAGTAAGTACATTTCTTTCCACGTTAAAAACTAAAAAAGAGAAATCGAAAGAATGGAGAAAATCTAATATATCCTGTGTTAAATTCACAAATCGTTCGCGGTTACTAGCCGTGAAATTTCTATATGAAAAGGGCAAAAAGAAATGCCGGCCGTGACTGTCAAAGTTTTGCGAGTCACACCAAATCGAAGGTATCATATTCATGAGGTGTTACAGCCCGAAATGGCGGTATTTTTCTATTCATTTTTTATAAATATCGCAGTGTTATACTGAGATAGGAGCCTTTTTAGCCTGGCATAAGTTTTTTTTTTTTTTGTATTAGTTAGATTTATTTTTTTTCAATTCTTTCGTTTGTTTATACTGTTCGTATCACATTCATTAGATATATCTAATATTTGTCTTGCTTCCAAAGAGTTCCTTATCTATATATTATATATACTATAGCTATGTATATATATTTATCTTTTACTAGCCTCTGACAGCGGCTCCGCTCGCATGAAAGTAGTAAATTATCCCAAGTAGGAAATGCAAATCTCGGAAGATTGGGGCTCGAGCAAGATCTCACGAGATTATAAATATCAATATCGCGAGATCTCGCTAATTTCAAGATCTCGCACTTAGCGAAATCTTAAACTGCCAATCTTGCGAGATCTCGCCCTTTTTTCGTCCGAGATCAATCTCGCTAAAAAAGGCCGAGATCTCGATTTCGCGAGATCGAGATTGCATTCCCTAATCCCACGGTAACGAAATATTCCCGGTATAGAAAGTGTCATATGTCCATGGACATGGTCTACCCCAACTTTCATCCAAATCTATTCAACCGTTTGGGCGTAAAAAAAATAGCAAACATACACACAAACTTTCACCGCTATATATTAATGTTTTAGTTTTATTCAATACCAATAAGGTGTCTATTTTTAGAAAAGTTATAAAAAGGCACACACAGGTATATTTTGGGCGATGTCAGTCGCAAAGGTTGTAAAGGTAAAGTTAAATCTCTTGTAATTTTATATTCGTTTCGAAAGCTTAAAATCGTTATATTATTAAATCCAATTTAGTACCTACTTAATAAAAAAATAGTTGTAAAAAAGATAGAGTTTAGAAGAGTAATGTTTTGTCAAGCAAGTTTACAATGCGGCCTTAATCTAGAATAGAAATGGTATAAAATAATTATTACATAGATTTAACCTGAACTAAGATAAACCTGTATCTTCTGTCTTCAGAGCTAGATAATTTTATTATTTACGTTAATATTTCCTAAGCATACTCAATATAATGTTAGTAACTAATCGAAACAACGCCAATGAAAAATATAATATAACAAATACACAGATATATAATAGAATGAAGCGAACCCACACTAAAACCCAAATATTTTAAGACTTACATTATATGAAGAAACGTTACATAGAATAACCATCACATTTGAAAACTGACATACAAATATAGAAATACACGTATTCTTAAACCACGGTTCTACTCATAAAGAACTAAAACTTACTAGCGTGTATTTTCCCTTACAGCAATGAAGTTTTGTATGCTAATTCCATCTGATTCTTTTTTTTCTTTCATTCTTTTTTCTGCTTCCATTTTCAAAATTAAGTCAATATGATTTTTTTTTTACTAATTTGGTTTCACATGTATATGTTGCAGCCATCTGGTTAAATTAGCCATCCAATTGGATGCCTAGGGCGTTCGTTAAACGGCGGCATTTAGGCCAATCGGATGGTTAATTTAACCTAATGGCTGCGACATATACATACCCATAAAATACCCAGACCTGAAAAACTATCTGGAGGTAATACAAATATTTGTTCCGAGCGATAAACGAACCCGCGACACACAACGCAGTAGCCAATTGCTATATTACTACGCCAGTCATATTGTTATTTTTTACCAAAAGAGAGTAAAGAAACAATTACTTTTTATAACATACACAGCTCTTTCTTCCCCACCTAACCTACATGACACTCAACGTTAATGTTGATTTCGGACCACCAGATACCTTACGATAGGTATGCCACCGGTACATGCTAGACATCCCACCAATATGCACAAAATGTAGGCACACATTCATTGTGTGTACAGCTAAGGAGTGGAATTTCCAACTGGAGTATGTGTTTCCCGATAGCTACAATCTCGGTTAAGAGTAAATAGGTTACTTCTAGGCAAGCGCGTTCATCGTCGGTTAAGCGAGAGCCCATCAACAATAAAAAGAAACCATCAATTAATAAATTTTCATAACTTAATCAGTATTTTCAAAACTTTTCTAAAAAAAAAACAATTTAGATATTTTCTATGGACAAATAGGTACTTATTTGGACCCTGAGTCAAGTAAAGGTACTGGAAAGGTAACAAGGTATACCTTAAATGAGTTTTACCCGTATCATTCAAACTCTGAATAGAACGGAATTAATTGTTCTAAGTTAAGGAACCTCCATCAATGTGTTTAACGAATTTGTTCAACCCTTATCTGTCCTTATATAGAATCATTATTATCAAAAGTCATCATTTACTAATGTACTAAAAGCTCCACAGAATACGTAACGCCTAAATGGATACTTTGCTAAATGCAGTATTGTCAACACTTTCCATACGAACCAAGCGTGTTACCGTCTACTCACACTAACACAAAACAAATGATGTATATGTTTATAGAAACTGGCTGCGAAAAGTAACACTGTAAACTGACCCACTGTCTTCAAAAACTGACTCCGAAATCCGATCACTGACTGTAAAAACTGACCACTATGAAATCTGGGCACTTACCGCGAAATCTGGTCACTGACTACGAAAACTGACCACTGACTGCGAAACCTGGTCACTAAATACGAAAACTGACCACTGACTGCGAAAACGGACCACTGACTACAAAAACTGACCACTGACTGAGAAACCTGGTCACTGAATACGAAAACTGACCACTGACTGCGAAAACGGACCACTGACTACAAACAACTTACCACTCAATACGAAAACTGACCAATGACTACGAAAATTTACCTTTTCTATTTCTTTGTGACTGTGTGCTCAAAATGCTATCAGCGCCACGAATTTTAGTAGTCTAGAAGTTATTAGCACAAAGATTGTGTGCTCTGTGAAAGAACACAAAGAACATACACCTTTTTGCTACAGTATCAAAAATAAAAAATGCAAAAATATCCTGGCCACTAAAAATTTAAACTTGCTTTATCCGTTTTAAAAGTATAGGTAACACAAAATAGTGACGTCATTGAGTATCGCACCCAAGGTGGGCCGACCCTTATCACGCGCCATCCGATTAGGCCCGGATTAGCCGGACAAATGGAATGTGTAATTATCTCTAGCTAACTAATCGCATTCGAGTGTGAGCAACATGTATTGTAACACGATGTGTTACAGATTATTGGTACAAGTTGCGAAGGTGATTAGCTTTCTGCTTTAAAGGAAAAATATATTCACTCACTCCGCTCAGAACGGGAGTTATTTGATGATTAAAAATAAAATAAGGCTCTTGAACGATTGTCAAAAAGTCCGTATCGTCAATAAAATGTAATTTCGTAAATACGACTGCTGATTTTAAGATTCCTAGATTCGATACCTTTTTTTACGGTGGGCAAAAATCATCTTATGTCAGACTCTTACTGACTAAAAACCCACCCCGTTCCTTCTAGCCTCTTTGTACCGGGGCTCGAGTTTCCCTTCGGATAACCCTGGCCCCAGTAGGCTTCGACCCAGCTGGGCCCCTCCTGTTGCTGACAACTCCTTGAGGCGCGCGGGAACAGTGCGCGCCGTCGACGTCTTGGGCTTGGTCCGGACAGTTATCGGACGGTCTTACAGCGAGCTACCCATGGCTCGCCGTCCACAAGCCCGCTAGATTCGATACCTAGGTCGGCCATATTGTTATTGTCTTTTTTACATGAAATTTCTCAGTAGCATGGAGCTCGGATTATGTTAAGTATTTCTGATTAAACGTAAACGGATTAGCCGCTTAGTAAAGAGATCCAGACTAGAGAACGTTCTCAGTAAATCTGCTTTTAAAAAACAACGCTAGTTACCCTTGTGATTGGCTGGATAAAAAAACAACTCCCCACGACGCGACAAGCTTAAAAAAACAGGCAATCACTTTTGAACAATTTACATTTATTCTCCCAAATGTATAATTCAGTATCATAAAACCAGTTTTTAACGTTTTCCACACTCTCAACACGAGTTTAATTAACTTTTGCTACAAAAAAAACTGATCCTTTCAACCGAAATTAATATCGAACATGAATTGCGACTCATAAACAAACAGCTTTTTGCGAGAGATATCTTTTTTCAGTATGAATATGTTGATGGTACGGTTTCCCCGTCATTAAGCGTCCATACTGATTAACAAACAGAAAGCCAATATAAATTAACGAGGAAACAGTAATGTAACCTTTTAATGTAGCGGTATGCATCCACTCACTCATATCGAATGTAAAATTGGTTTCGAGCGCGGCGGGGGCGCGCGGCTAGGTTCACTCTCCAGTCAAGGGCCATCGCGCTACCCGTGAAAACAAACAAACTGTCGAAACCCAATTCATTTACATCCACACTTCATCCATTAATGATCTATTTAATTGTTTAATTTACCGTCCCGCTGTCGAACACCTTTGTTTCACCGTTTAATGTGTTACTCTCCTGCTTTTTGTGTTATCACTAGCTATTTGTCTTATGTTTCTGTATGCTGTTGGTAGTTTCTTATTGTGAAAGAAGAGATTGAAAGAACCTTTTGTTAACTTTATGATAATATTAAATTATCACTCGTTAGTCTTGTTTTTAAAGTATCACTTTAGAGTAATAACTAGACATACATTCAAACTTTTGTCTTTATAATATTAGTATTATTTTTTGACTGGCATGTTGGTCTATTGGTTAGTGGCCCTGACTGCTATGCCTGGCTTCGGTCATGGGTTCGATTTCCACCCAGGACAAATGTTTATGTGATGAGCATGATCATTTGTTCTGCGTCTGGGTGTAATTTATCTATCTTTAGTTGTATAATATGTATGAACTTAGATATATATAAGTATTTTTATCAGTTGTCTAGTACTCATAACACATGCCCTGCTTAGCTTAGGACTAGACTGCGTTGTGTGATAATTGTGGAATATTATTATTATTATGTTATTGTTATAAAGACAACAGTTTGTATGTGTGTCAAAGTAATGTGTTATGTTTTCATCCTTAAACGGCTGGACAAATTTCAATGAAAGTCACCACTTTATACGTACCTACCTTGTGGCATACTGTGCAGAATAGGGGATAGGCTGGAAGTATGTTCTCTTGAAATATTTTCTACTTTCAAGCAAGCGAAGCCGTTGACAGGGGCTAGTTATCAAGACAAAAATAATTTATATTATTATACTATTAATTTGAATTTAGCGACATGAATAGAAGAAGAATGGTAATAACGTTGGATCAAAACATTTGTTCCCGCGTATCACCAGAATTCATTATTCGATGAGCACAACAAAGAGTTTGTCGAACAACAAGCCAGAGTTTGCATTGTGTCGACGCCCTGAATCCCAAATTCGGCGCGAAGTAAAGCGACCGCGGGCCCTAGTCACAATTAACTCCGAACATGTTTCAATTTCCACTCTCGACTAAATACTAAATCCTCAGTTAATATTCCAGTTGGAGACCGGTCTGAGACTCAGAACTGTTGCAATTGCTTTGACTTGCAGCCAGGCTTTAAAGAACAACGGAATGAAGTTGCATCAATGAGAAGCTGAGAAACTTGTGAAAGAACGATGAGAACTGCCGAGCTAATGTCTCTGAACACTATAATGCAAGTCGTAAATGACTAAAGCGGATACTAGGAGATAGGATCTTCTTTGAATTCAATCGGATTTGAAAGATAAAGATAACAAATCCTCTTGAATTCGACTTTCAAAGTCAACATTGAGGATCCGTCGGCGAAAAGAAGGCTATTATGATTCCGACGAAATGTTAAGATGGAGTTAAGTGGAGTAAGTTGGTAAAGTTAATATCACTCTTTCACAGTCGAATAATTCTGCGCCGCGCGTGTCCTACATTACGAGACGTTTTTAGATCGGGATTAGGTTGGTGTGAGAGGATCGCGATGATTATAGAAATATTCTCCGGAGGCGCCTTCATTGAAGCGGAACAGAAGGATGGCCTCATATAAACCTCGACTGTCTCTCGGAGAAGAGATGATAATTATGACAGAATTTTTATGGACCAAAATTTTATGTTGTTTTATTTTTACCTTAATTACAAATAAAGTATGACATATAAAAGTTCTGTTACTTGGATTTTTTTTTTGTAACTAATAAACTACAAAAATAAGAAAAATAAAAATACTTAAGGAAAAAATTCCTAAGTAAAATATGGCGTCAAAAAATTCCTCCACATAGCTGTCGACTAGAAGTGTGCATAAAAGACTGGCTGCAATGCCACGCTGTATGGCAATGCCTAATCTCTGACCAAGGTAAAAGCTAGCCCTTAGGTCACGCGAAGTGTCAAGTAAGCGTTTAGATAAATCTCTATTCTCTAAATAGTTTATACCTCAATCAATTACTAAAACAAAAAATAGTTTTTGATTTTTTTTCGACTAGTGTGCACGTTATTAAAACTTATTATAACTATGGTAAAACTAGCTTTTGCCTGCGGCTTCACCCACGTACATAATCCCTGGATAAAAAGTATCCTTTGTGTTATTCTGGGATATGGTCTACTCGTATACCAAGTTTCATCGAGATCCGTTCAGTAGTTTTTGCGTGAAAGAGTAACAAACATCCATACATCCATCCATACATACAAACTTTCACATTTATAATATTAGTAGGATATAAATTTCTTCGTAATGTCATCGCTCTTGAAAAAAACCCTTCGATCAGATGAACAAAAAAGTGATACTGTAAAGTTTCTATTTTCTATCTAAAGTTACACTCAAATGTACCTATTCAAATCCTTATGATTATGTTATTGTTGTTGTTGAACTCTCTAACAAACCTAGATTCTCCGTTCCAGCATAGAATGCTCACAACACGCATTCCTCACATTAAAGTTTCCGGTAACAAAGATTCATAAACCTGCGCCGTCCTAAGTCTACAACAGCCGGCGAACGTAAATCAGGTACGACATTACTCTTGTTGAACGCACATAAACTTGTTGAAATTATGACGAGCTCAACCTGTGTAATAAGGAGGTCTTTGTTTTACTACTCGATGACACTCCGCGAGGAGGCTTGCGCTGAGTTTGTGGCCTACTGCACGATAGGGTTGCCAGACAGGAAGTTCCTTTTTTAAATTTTGAGTAGAAAAAAAATAATAGAAATATTACAGATACAGGATAACAAAATCTTTCATGAGATGATAATATTCGGTAGCAATGAATGCGAAGTCATATATTTATGGGACTTTGAATTATGAAAAAAATATTTTCAGTAGGTAAATAAGAGTTTTCGTTTTCAAGTTTCGTGATGTGAGGTCTCGTCCTTTGAAATATTAAAAATATGTTCCGTATTTATTTAACAATTTATGTACTCACAATAATAAAGTAAAAGAAGAAGGAAACAGAAGAATTGTAGAAAGGTGATGCTTAACTTCTGCAGCGGCGTCGCGGACACGAAACACGTGAAAATTGGATTCTCCATGCAAACTTTGAACAGCCGTTTCATCCTCTTAGAGGACGAATTTTGGAACATCCTTTCTAAAAAAGGATTTTCTAAAATTGCAGCATTCTAAATCCAAAAGTTTGCGCTAGGCGTTGATAAGTTAGTGAGCGAGTCAGGACTTACCTTTTATTTACCTCAACAGAATGCTAGATAGACATTTTTTTTGATTACTAGACAACTGATAAACGTACTTATATATTTCAAAATTCATTCATATTATAGATAAATTTCATCCAGACACAGAACTAAATGATCGTGCTCGTCACTCAAACATTTGTCCTGGGTGGAAATTGAATCTACAACCTCCGGCTTAGCAGTCAGGACTACTAACCACTAAACCAACAGGCCAGTCAAATTATTTACTAGACTTATACTGCATTAAGTTAATATTGATGCAAAAAGCATGTTGGATAACTACATAGTAGGTTACAGGCAAATCCGAATGGGTACATAATTTACAAAATGTTCGAAATAAAATTCCGTAGCTGCGTAGACTACGCCATTGTAGCACGGAGCTACGCCGTAGCAAAGTGAGCTACGAGGGGTTACGGAATACCATTATGCGTAGACGCAACGTGTTGATGAACGTTTTTAAGTTGAAATGAAGAAAACTTATTATTATAATTATAAGCTCTATATGTTAATACTCCCCTAGCAGCTTATTAACTGCATTACCGTACTATCATTATTTTAACTTAAATATTAATACTAAAATATTTTTTTCCTCTCCAGTGACATAGTTTTTGCAATGTTTTTCATATTAATTAAACCACAGCTACCTTAATTTTACTAGTAATTTATTATTGTACAACTTCTTTCTAATGTGAATGAGAGAACAATAGCAATAGCGGATTCTTGGACTACAATTTTTTATTATGCTTTTAGATACAAAGCTGACTGGCCTGCATTGTTCTCTCATATCTATTATTATTTTAATACGGAAATATTGTGGACACAATCATTAGTTTATAAAAGAGTAACCATGAAGTTTCTTGCCAGTTCTTCTTTATAGGAAACGACTAATTGGAACAGTGTACAAGCTATGGCCTATGTGAAATAAATAATTTTGAATTTGAGCTTTCAGTAATTTTTTAAGGTAGGAAATCAATCAATGACATCTCTCGCCTTTGGGTGAGGTGGGAGGGTGTGTCAGACTTTTACTGACAACAACCTACTTCTGTGCCTTCGTTCCGAAGCCCCAGGGTTCTGTTTCGCATCACCCATGGACGCAGTAGGCGTCGACCCTGCTGGGCCGACGGTTGCTGACATCTCCTTGAGGCGCGCGTGGAACACTACGTGCCGTCAGAGTTTTGAATTTAAATAAGGATATCCAAATTATAATTCAAATTCAAAATCATTTATTTCAAATAGACCAAATGTAGGCACTTTTAAATAGTCAAATCCAGTTTCATAAAATCAATAAAATAATAATACCGATAGCAAGTTCGAGTGCACTGGCCAAATCCCTCGCAATGCAGCAGATGGAACAATGAACCAGAAATTCAAGGAATCGCCGTCTCAGCTCCTAATCAATAGCATTTAGTTCGAAGAGAACATTGCAGTTGCTCAATATTTTAATGAGTCAGCTCGAAACTTGAAGAGAAACAATTGAATTTTAATAAATTGGATATTATTGTTTATTAATAAAAGTTTATGGAGGTTTACACATAATAAATGGAGATTGAATCCTAATAATATTACAAACGTGAAAGTTCTTATGTAAAATGGATGGATAGAAAACCTGTTATTCGGGACAAACATAGCACGATAGTTACAAGCATAAAGTAAAAAAAGATCACAAATATAGAATGCAACGAGCATGCCCGTATAAAAATGTTACCACCTCAGCATTTGTTGGGCATCAGACACCCAGCGCTGGTTTTCAGTTGGCACCACGCAAGGACTAAATATTGATACTTATGTACCTACTGGTGTATAATTTTATTAAAATAAAATACATAAATAGCCGTTTGATAAATAATAACATAATAATATAAAATATGGATGTTTGGGATGTTTCTAACATCGTGCGGATTTCATCACGCATGCGGATTTGCTCCGCATTCGTATCCCCCGCAAATGTCCTTATCATACAAGTATTTATTGAAATACGGGGAGTATGCACGCGTGCGGGATGGAGCAAGCCTCTTTCACGCAAAAACTACTGAATGGATTTCGATGAAACTTAGTACATGGGTAGACCATGTCTTGGCATAGCACATAGGATACTTTTTACCCCCAAAAGTATGCTCCCTTGGGTTAATTTTCTTCTACCACGCGGGTAAAGCCGCTGGTAACAGCTAGTCACAAAAGTCTTTTTTCACCTTAAACTGGAATGATGAATATACAAAGACAACGAAGTAAAAACGAAAGAAAAAGGTCTTTTTACGTTTTACTGCAACAGAAGTGAGTGCCTTATCTTCTAAAGTTGTCAGCTCGTAAATGAACGCCGTTGTATACACGCCTTGTACGTAAGCCAGTAAATAGGATAATGAAATGTAATAGAAAGTAGGAGTAAAGTGTAAACACTGACTTTTGCAAAGTAGGTAGGTATCTTTAATATCTTTAACTTTTGGGGCGGAGTTATAATAATAATAATAATATTCCACAACTATCACACAACGCCGTCCCGTCCCAAGCTAAGCAGAGCTTGTGTTATAGGTACTAGACAGCTGATAAACATACTTATATGTTACTATGTACATACATATCCTTACTAATATTATAAATGCGAAAGTGAGTTTGTTTGTTTGTTACGTCTTCACGCCTAAATGGCAAAACTGATTTTGATGAAACTTGGTACATACATAGGACACTTTTTATCCCGGAAGTATGTTCCCTTGGGATAATTTTCTGCTATCACGCGGGCGAAGCCGCTGGGAGCAGCTAGTTATAGATAAATTACACCCAGACACAGGTATGTTTTGTTTGAAAGAGTTAGCGTGGCCCTGAAATGAAAAGTGTAAGTGATGGAACACGGGAGGTTTTTAGTCAGTAAAAGTCTGACACACCCTCTCGCTCCATCCAGACTGACCAGGGACTTGTTATTTCATGATTTCTCAGCAATAAAAAAAAAAAAAAAGATTAAGCAGTCATCATGATGGTAGATACATATGGTATTTGTATATATAAAAAAATATGACGGTAAAAAAAATTCTACCTTATTGATCTAATGGACGAAAATTGATTGAGCAATGAGGTTCTGGATTCAATTCCCGCACCAGTAAAAGTGTTATAGATTTTTCCATCTGGAATTTCTCAGTAGCAGTCTTTTTTTTTGTTGGGCAAAAATCATCCAATGACAACCCCCGCTCTTGGGTGGAGCGGGAGTTAGTGTCAGACTCTTACTGACTAAAAACTCACCCTGTTCCTTCTAGCCTTCATACCGAGGCTCGCACTCCTTTTCAGATAACTTTGACCTCGGTAGGTTTCGACCCAGCTGGGCCCCTGCTGTTGCTGACAACTCCTTGAGGCATTGCTGACCAACTTGGTTATAGTTTCAGTCAAATTAAATATAACTCAGGAACTTAAATTTATCATTGAATGAAAAATATTAATAACAGTAGATAATAAATGAGAATATACATAATTTAAAAAAAAAAATATCATACTCTTTGGAGTAGTTCATATGTTCAGTTTTTTTAAGAGGTATACAGACAATTTGATATTTTGTTAAGTAACATATATCAAAATGCCTATATAGCTCTTAGAAAAACTGAACTTCAAATACAAACATTTTTTGTTAGTTTTAGCTTGCAATTAAACATTTGTCGTACTTGTAATTACTACAAAACGAGTATACACTCTAGAATTCAACGTACTGCTAAATTAAACTGAATCATTTTCCCACATTCTCACAAACACCAATTCTCAACGAACCACACAAAAACTAAAACCAGCCATTTTCACTGTTAATTCGCACTATCCGAGGCATGGTGTCGGCGGGCGTTTATCTTTGGCGAAAGGTCGCAAGGCGCGGGGTCGCCGGGCCGCCGGTCGCAGGTCCTCGGATTATCCAGCCCCCGCGGCTCCCACGGCCCCCCTGGCCACCACAGCCCGCCCTGGACGCAATTAACTCTCGACATGTTTCAATTTACACTCGCAAATACGGCCGACAACCACTCTATTGTACCTATAGCCACCTAGAATATAGGCCACCATAAATATTCACTAGTTCCTCTAACTTGCGACCGTTGCGTTGTTTTAGATAAATGCTGTGAGGTACGAAGTGAGTTTGTTTTTTTTTATTTGCTGTGTCTGTGGTCAGGTTGATAAAAAGTCAGTTTCCTTTAAGGTTGAATTTACCTCGCGTTCTGTAGTTTCAGAAGCTGGTTGTTGGATTGTGACTGTAAATTATTTGAAACAATTTTTAGTTTTAGTTTTTTAAACAAATGTGGCCCCACACTAGGAATTGTGTGATTGACAAACATGAATCGAACCCGCGACATGCAACACAACAGCCAATCGTTTAACCACTGCGCCAACCACGTTGGCTATATACAACTTTCAACATAACTTAACTTTCTTTTAGCATAAAACAGTCTGTATTTTTTTTAACACAGCATAAAACCATGGCTGTTAAAGTTAGGCTGAAGCGGTGCTATAGTAGAAATATTCACGTTACACCAAATAATATATTAAAATCATTAATGAATAAATCAAAACACAAGGAGGCATATATATATTTTTTTAATTAATTTATTTATCAGTTGCCAGTGTTTTATAAAAAAATAAATGTTATAGTATAGTACAGTATAGTATATCGGACTGTTTTCCGCAACTCCACGACCAAAAAAAAATAAACGTTACAATTAGACTGGCCTGTTGGTCTAGTGGTTAGTGGCCCTGACTGCTATGCCGGAGGTTGTGGGTTCGATTCCCACCCAGGACAAATGTTTATGTGATGAGCATTATCATTTGTTCTGTGTCTGGGTGTAATTTATCTATAAAATGTATGTATTTAGAAATATATAAGTATGTTTATCAGTTATCTAGTACCCGTAACACAAGCTCTGCTTAGCATGGGACTAGATGGCGTTGTGTGATAGTTGTGGAATATTATATTATTATTATTATATTATTATTATTATTATAATTGGATAGTCATTCTAACAAAAGTCACAAACCACCCAACTTGTCCACCCCTCTTGCCAAAGCCCACTTAGAACAAATATTGTGTAAAGCTTTATTAAAATAAACAACCATGAATAGAACTCTTATCTATAAATCGTTTACCGTCATGAAAGAAAAGTAGGGAAGTAAAATAAAATAATAAGTGAATACTTATCAACACCGCAGAATAGTTATGTCGGCACGGAAAGAATAAACGTCTCAGATAACACAAAATAATCTCAACAAGAATAATGTTGTCCCAAGTTTATTTTCTACTTACTCCACAGTTTATTTGGGAGCAAAATGGAGCGAACTGTGAATGAAAATTAGCCGTCGCGTTCTAATTTCAAATGTGTTTTTTTTTTATTTCGTGTCAAAGCTTAAAGGATCTTGCCTTGCTCGTTTGCATGAAATTTAAAACGTCAGACAGCATACAATAGTAGACTTCCAAAATTTCTTTTCAACGCAAAGGTACCAATTATTTTTTCAAAATAAAACCCCGCAAAGCTTTATCTCAGCACCCGATTACACATGGTCTTATGCCACTAAATTATATTCTAACAAACATAATTTTTCACATTATACCCTATTACCCGTAATAATGGACATTAACGTGCCTTAGTAATTACGCTCCCCCTTTTTATGAGAGCAGATAGCTGCGAAAATATAATCATGAACAAAAATAATTCGCGCCACAAAACTTTAATGGACTCAATTAGCGCTCGTTCCAAATTCTGCAAGTCAGTGAAATTATTTTTAAATTTAAATGTATGGAACTGGAAAGTCCATAGTTTGTTATCCGAGGAGACAGCACACCGGCTGGAATAACACGACGCAAGGTAATCCACACGAGAATAACAATGTTTTCACTTTATTTTCACTTGTTTTTTGGCCATTCCCACGAATGCTCCGCGGGGACAAATGGATACGACTGGGACCTTTGCCTTATGTGCCGGTTTTATAAAAAGTCTTTGCGTGCCAACATTTTTATTCCGACAACATTATACAAAACTTTCTGAATAATTTTATGATATGAATAATAATTTACGCATACGTTTAATTAAGTTAATCGCTTCTGGATTGCTGAATCGTGAAATATCACGGCGTTAACACGTTTTAGTTGTTCTATTATGGTTACAATTTGATTTAATTTTAGAACGGTAAACGCAGCAAGGGCATTATTGTGACATGGCGGATTTGATAATACAATTAAAACATAAATGTGTACATCAATTTATTGTACAGGTTCCGCTCCCGTTGTCAAACATTGTGTGACGATGACGTAACGAACACTCGGAGCGCAAGGATCGTCTGCATCGACGAGACTTCATTGGTACTCGTGAGCCACACTTACGCCTAACGAACTTTCCACCTCAAAGGAATCTTGTATCACTGTAGTCACGCCACACATCCAGGACGCGCGAGTTATTCTGCCGGGAATGGGAGGGTTCTACTAAAATTACTTTCACCAAGACCGCGCCGCACTGAATCGCCTAGCGCCTTCCGCAGCCATGATAATATGTGTGATATATCGCGCCAAGTGTGCATTGTGATCTTGACACCCACTTCGCTATAAAGTGGCCAATTTATTATAAAATATTATCGTGGGCAACATTATTTATTTATAAACTGTGGGCCAGTGTTTGCTCTACTCGTTATTATTCCCTTGGTATTTACGTACATAAATCAATTTCCGTGCATGATTATTGTCGAATGTGTTATACAATCCTAATCTGTGAAACAAGCTAACATAATGGTAATAAACACGCTGACGGGATTGACAAAATTAATTTGATCAAACAATATAATTAAACAGTCTGTGTACAAAATGGAACATAAATAGTATATAAGGTAGACAGTTAAATTAACTTATAAATTAACATCATTTGTTTGCAGTTACTTCACTATTTAATTCAAAATTAGCTATTCATAGTCGAGACACACTTGAGGGAAATAATGTTTGTTTTTATATGTAGCAACACTATTATACTCGCAGTTTTGGTCCGTCGCGGCGGCAGTCGGTCCCACAGGAACGGTGCGTTTTCCGAGGTAAAAGGTGCTCAGTGATAATGCAGCTTTCTGTCTGTTTATTAGTTTTTTATACATGTACCCCTAGCCAAATTGCTAATCTGCAACGCTAAAACGCTGTTAACGCTAGTAGAAAGCTTCAAATGTACGGAAATGATGTCGTCTCAACGCTCAGTCATGTGGCCAGAACAAAAGAATTGGCGGCAAGATCATCTCGAAGCGCTCGACGCAAGCGAAACGGTTGTAACTGGCTAGGGGGGCTGGTCAATACGTCTAGATGTAACACTGAATAAAAGCAATAGAATATTCTTTTTTGAGATTTATTGAATTTAAATGCAGAAAACATAATGTTGCTTATTTAAAACATAAAATTATTATTATTATTTTTTATTATTGATATGGCTCTGGTAGAGCAGTGGTGGCCGAGTGGTAATGGCCCCGACTTACGAGTTGTAGGTCGCGGGTTCGAACCCAGCCAGGCGCATTACTTTGTGTAATTTATTTCATCACCACTGCTCTCAAAATGGTGAAGGAAAACATCGTGAGGAAACCGGCATGTCTTAGAACCAAAAATTCGACGACATGTGACATTCACCAACCCGCACTGGGCCTGCGTGGTGGTTTATGGCCCATTCCCTCTCCTAGAAAGGAGGCCTGAGTCCCAGCAGTGGGAACATTAAAAGGCTGATGATGATGATGATGATATGGTCTCTATAAGATGTTGCAAAAGGTCCCTCAAGTAGGGACTCAATAAATTAACCGACTTGGTATTACATAGATCTCACAACTTTATATAGTATGGTAGAAGAACTGAGTTGCGAGCCTTTGTTTTATTACAAGTTATATTTTTAATGGCATCTTTCTTTTCATCTTTCTTTCTTCTTCTTTATTTATTTTTTAATGCTACATATCTTTGAATAACCATGGTCGTGAGTTTAATTCCCACCCTGGACAAATGTTTGTGTGATGACAACGATCATTTGCTTTGTGTCTGTAGGTATATCACAGAACAAATACTATAAATATTAATTTAACAACTATAAATTTTTATTATTTTCACCTTTATTTATTTTCAAATCGTGAAGTGTCAGTTATCACTTGTGTGTTGAAATCAAATATTATAACTTATTCATAGATTTTAACAGCCTCTAGCAAAATTTAAAAAAATGTAGTACTCGATGTACACCAAAATTATGACATAAAAACGTATATTTTTTGCCTGTTTAAAGCCGGCCATAGAGTAATCGTGTTATAAATTTTGCATTACGTGAAATGTTAACAAAAAATTTAATGACGCAACTCGATGCTCCGGGTATTTTAACATTTTTAATCTAATTTACGATATTTTAAAATGGGTTATTGAAGAGATTAACCCTTCAGATACCGTCAATTAGAGACACAATAGTAAGACAATAGATGCGCGGCCACCGGTGGTCGCTTGGGGATTCATGAATTAAATAAAGTAGTGTATAAATTAATATTAGAACATTCAGTTCGTTCGTTCGGTTCATAAACTCATACTTTAATAACTGAAAAGTGTCAGTATCATAAGTTACGGGCTTGCAGACGGCGAGCTATGGGTAGCTGCCCGAAGCGAGCCCAAGTCGTCGACGGCGTGCACTGTTCGCGCGCGCGTTAAAAAATTGTCAGCAACAGCAGGGGCCCAGCTGGGTCGAAGCCTACTGGGGCCAGGCTAAAAGCTTGAAGGAACGGGGTGGGTTTTTAGTCAGTAAGAGTCTGACACTATCTCCCGCTCCGCCCAAGAGCGGGGGTTGTAATTAGATGATTTTCCCATCATATAAAAAAAATATAATAAGTTAATAGGAATGCTTCTGAAAGGAAAACCTGTGGTCCTGGAAAACAAGGCAAAGTAACATAGGGGTGGGTTGTAGTCAGTAAAATTCAGACACTTAAAGCAGAAGTCATTGGATGATTTCTCACCTAAAAAACATTTTTTTTATCGGTTTAATAATACTAGCCTGTTATTACCTCCGCAGGGCAACGACCTCTCCTCAAATATACGAATACAAGGCATTAATCACTACGCAGTCATTAGGTAGGTACAGAGAAGAAAATATTAAGGCTTTTGAGTCTGAACACAACAAATGTTTCTTTGTTAAACCATTTATTCCAAGATTTATTGATTTTATAAACACAATATCGTTACAATAATAAATGAGTGAAAATGTGTGGAAACAGCAAGAAATCATTATCAAATTTTGAGGCGCATTTTCATGAATGTTAGACATCACTTTGAAAACTGCCAAAGCCTGAAGAACTGTTTTAAGTGTCCCATGTCTCCAGTTTCTGATTTTGTAATTTAACGCGCGTATATAAGACTCTAGCTTTTGCCCATGGTTTTACCCGCGTACATAAAAATAATATAGCCTATGTCACTCAAGATTAAAGCAGCTTTCTATCAGTGAAAAAATATAGCAATCTGACCAGTACTTTCAGAGATTACAAACAACAAAAAATAACTGTAGAAGTGTAGATGTAGATAATTTTGATGTGTATTTTGAAGAAAAATTTTAACATGTGTAAAATGTGTAATAATGAATAAATGAAATAATAATAAAATTTATTTAAAAGATAACTTTGGTCTAATTTTTAGAAGCAATTTATCCACGAAAGGCTTAGTAATACTTTAAAAAAATTAACTCTTTATAATATTGGTGTAGATTTTTATGCATCTACGAAAATAAGTCACTAGTTACGAAACACCCTGTATAACAATATATAACCGCTGTAAAACTTCTCTAAACAGACTAATCATTCTACCTACTAAACGTCAAAGCACTATCTAAATAACTAGCCAGCTATTGCCCTAGGAGTCTCAGTAGTCCCTAGGCCGAAAGCTGTAGACCTTATACATAAATTATTTATAGCGCAAAACATTTGTTACCCTAATATTGTAGTGGAAACTTCAACGACACGAAACATAATGTAGCCGGCTTAATTTAGTGGCTAATCTAGAATCATAGTTGTTACTCTCAGTCGTTAGAGAGCTAACCCTCAATCAGTTCCTTATGGCTTCAGGGTGTGAAGTAAGTTTATGAACTACAAGCTTTTGCCCGCGGCTTCGCTCGCGTTAAATTCGGGGTAACACGGTTCCCTGGGAAGTGGGGGTTAGAAAGAGGCAAAAAGTAGCCAATGTCACTCTACATCTCTTCAACTATCTTTATCTAGGGCTTCACCCGCGTATATAATATATAGCCTATGTCATTCAGGAATAAAGCAGCTTTCTATCGGTGAAATAGTTTCAGCAATCAGACGTACTTTCAGAAAAAAAACGTAAAACCAAACTTTATGTCTTTGTAATATTAGTGTAGATTATTAGCTGCTGCTAGAGGCTTTGCTCGCGTAAAAGTAGAAAATTGTCCTATGAGAACATACCTCTCGAGACAAAAAGTATCATATCATATCATATATGCTATTCCAGGACATGATCTACCTGTGCACCAGGTTGTGTCCTAAATCCGTAAAAGTTTTCAAGTGTGAAGAAATAACAAACATACAACTTTTACTTAACTAATAATAATATTCGTGTGATGTGATTAATGAATAAATAGATGATAAATGATAAATTTATACTAATAATAGTGTCCCAGTTGTAGTGCACATACAACTTGGACACTATTAGTATAATTTATTTAAGTAGTAGGTAGATAAAATATCAGTGTTCTATTTGTTGGAAGCGTTAATTCATTTCATTAAAACATAGCATTTCACTCCATAAAACATCTGTATTGAGTTTAATGCATTATTTAATCTGTTAACCATGTCATCACATTTTCAATGAAATGAGTTCATAATAATTAATTTAATGTAATAATTATTGAGCTTTAAATCAACCTTTCCAAACCCAACAGGAATTCAGCATAAATTAATCGAAATCCGAATAAATTATTAAATACTCTTAAAAACTGAATGGATATGTAATAACCATTAAAATTGTTTGGTTCTCCTCAATTATAACTTTGATGAAATATAACTGGTGTAACCCTTGTTTGTAGATTCGCTCAACCGAAGGTTCCTGGCGGCCCGATGTAATTAGTTACTTCAAACAAATTTCGTTCATTTCTATTGCTTGTTTTACAGAATCAAGCCCTTTAATTTGGAATAATCCTACATGACAACGATCCTGACGTGGTGGCTAGTCGGGCCGGTCCGTGTGGACTACCCAACAGGAAAATTCCACGTTTACATTTAATGAAAGAGAAACACGGAAATATTTTACTACATCACCCGTTTCCTAGCCCACATCGTTCTATAAACTGAATTTTATAATTAAGTACGAAACACAAATCGATACAAATTGATCTAACAAAAAAACTTTTTACAAAAAAAAAATTAAACCGACTTCAAAAAGTACAAAATAACTTTAATTTCGGAAGTCGGTGTTTCTATAATAGATACCTAATCTTGTCTCTTCGTTATTCAACACCGACTTCGGTTCGGTTTAATTTTTTTTTTTTTTTTGTAAAAAGTTTTTTATTTTTCACTTTTTAGTTATGGTAGCACCACTAAAAAGTACCTACCCTTCAACTAAACATAAATTACCTTATAGCCAGAGTGCATCTCATAACGATTCTTATAATCCCAAATACGGTTATATTACATGAATTTACCCCCTACCTCTTTCCCCTCCCCCTTTTCTTTCAGTCAGTCATCGACTACACGTATATACAAAGCAATTTTACTTGTTACGACAATTTTGCTATGATTCTATGAGGAGTTCTGTTCCATATCTTCAAAGTTCATGATCAGATCATAACAATATTTCTATGGGACCAACTTGGAAGCATAACCTTCCAATCAAAAATGAAATTTTCAAAATCGGTCCACAACTGACCGAAATATCGGTGAACATACATACAAAAAAAAACATACATTCAGCCGAACATAGAACCTCCTCCTTTTCGAAGTCGGTTAAAAAACAGACTGTTTAGGGAATTGCCTTCAATCGGATATACAATAAGCAATAACAAATACAATAAATAACGATGTGGGACCATTATTATTCTGAAGAGAAGGTACTAGGGGATTATGGCAGCAAACGTGCGTCCATTATCGGAGGGAGACAGAGCGGTGGGTAATTATAACAATTATGTCGCTGACGCCCACGCCACGCAAATCCATGGCGCGTATGTGGCTCACGTCTGGACGAAGTACCTGTGGGGCAGCCGCCATTCAGTTAATAATTCAATCAGTCAGAGCGCCCCAGCGGAGGGCCCGCTGTGCTTAAACGCACAAATATGCAAATCTATGTAGGCCTCCCGTGATACTTACTTATAAACTTTAAAATTAAATTGAGGCCAGCTTACGACACTGATAGGTACTGAATATCGTTTTCTGTGAAGTTTAAGTTTAAGTTTGATGTGGCTATTACAGGAGAAACTTCAGGCAAAATTTGATGTTTCGGAGTATGAGAGCTTCTGAAAAATTTGATCCTACGCCTGATCTCTCGCCATTCCTTCGTACTATGAGAATGAGCGAACAGAGAGTGAATCTGTGTTTTCTTCTACTGTTGTGCTACATACCATGCTGACGAATTCGACTAGGTTAAACCAACCATACGTACCCCACTGGCAAACACGTATTTAAAATTACATAAACTATACAACGCAAGTTAAATGCATTTCAAAGTTTAAATTGCCGTCATAATTATAAACTAACCAGATCAGTTCAAAATAACACCAAATGTTGCGTGTCTCGTTTTTGCAAGTGGAACACATCACCGACTGGAGCATGTATCCCTGGTTTACCATATTTATATAATAATGTAATATTCTACAACTATCACACAATGCCGTCTAGTCCCAAGCTAAGCAGAGCTTGTATTATGAGTTCTAGACCACTATAAAAATACTTAGGTATATATTTCTAAATGCATACATATTATAGATAAATTACACCCAGACACAAAACAAATTATCGTGCTCATCACGCAAACATTTGTCCTGGGTGGGAATCGAAACCACGACCTCCGGCATAGCAGTCAGGGCCACTAACCACTAGACCAACAGGCCAGTCAAGATATAAGTCAATTAAGTCCCCAAGAGCTTAAACTTCTGCGCGTCTAATGCATGCAAAATAGAAGTCAAGGCCAGATCATTGAAATTGATCACTTCATGACATGGCCATGTAACACTAGCCAGGTCGTTTTAAACGTTAAAGTTTGATGATATATCAATCCTCGTAGGCCTACTTTCTTTAGATCTTTTATTGTCATAGAAATCTTATAATCAATGATATGGCCAAACGAGGATTGACATTATTCGACATATCATCAAATGTGTGTTTAAACGATCTGCACTAACCACTAGACCAACAGAACAGTAAAATTATTATTAGTATTATTTTCTTAACTTGACAAAATACAGAAAGACGTTTTCCTCTTTACAACTATTATTTTGAAGAGGAACCTCGAAGCTCATACCTTTATGAGACTTTTACGGAAGGAAGAAAAGTGTTCTTTCTTTGTACCAAACAACAATGTTAACAAACGCGAATAACACATCGAAAGGAGGTAATTACCTTACTAATGTGCCACTCCGAAAGTGCGAAAATTAGTTTTCGCATAGAACAGAATACAATAAAGATAACCCATCAACAATTCATTCATTTGTGTGGTGAATTAACTATTGTACGGCAGTATCTTTGTTGTATTGTATTAGCTATATTAAGATAGTAGCCAATTATGTCAGGACAATAGATTTATTGATTCCCTGTATTCTTACGGCCATAATTGTAGTTTGTCTTGCTGGGAAGTGGGAATTTGTATAATAATAATAATAATAATAAACGTTTATTTCAGACGTTTCCGTCCATAGGTTACACTTACAATTTTATAACACATATATATATATAAAGCACTAGTTTTTGCCGGTGACTTTGCTTATGTGAAAAGTGTTTCCATGCGGTTAAGCCACAGAACACAGGAATCTTTCTGTGGGTTAAGCTATCTTAAACGGACATGGTACTGAGATAAAAAATATGTAATGTCCAAGCTAGGATCTACCTGGGTTAACGTGAGAGGGAGGCAATTCTCACACCCTAACCGCCGCAGGAGACGCTCAGGGCGCTAGGAGTCACAGGGCGATTCCCGGCCACAGCAGGTGAGAGCTAAAGAACGGTGAGCTGCACAATGCTCGCCGCCCAGGCTCGAATCAATGGTGCGTTGTAAACCAAGCTTGCCTCAAAAAAATGTCAGAATAGATGATGAGACTCGCTAGGGCTGCGGGATCGGCGAAAGAGTTACTACAGTTAATTAAAATAAAAATCGTGTTCCAAATATCATCAGATGCTTTCAGGCAATGTTTATTAACAAACAGACGAGCTTTTACATTTATAATAATAGTATATTCTACCTACTTAATAACCTAATAGAGGAAGCGGTACTGAGGCTTATTCCAGCTTTACTGTGAACAGACAAATGTGGTATTGTGTAAGCATTTACCAACTCCGCAATATTCTGTGCGGTAATGCAATACGTACATGTATATTTAAAGCAGTGATGCACTCTTGACTTCCCCTCAAAACTGTATGAAAAAATATGCTGTCCGTTGGTAAGTGCATCACTTAAGAACGGCTTGACCGTATTGCTAAACGAATATATCAATTTAGCAATATTTTTTTAATGTTGCAGGAAAAATAAATATCGTTATTACTTATAAGTAATACAAACTAGGTAGGTATATGCTAGGGTTGTGGGACTGTTGGATAGAGTTACCGTGGCTCTCGCAAAGGGTTTGAAGGAACACAGGTGGGTTTTAGTCAGTAAAACTCTAACACTCGCCCTTCTTATACACAGAGAAGACATTTGATAACTTCCCTTGATAAACAAATAACAAAAAAATACCTATTATTAAAAACAGCATACCCAGCAAAAAAGTTAACAATTAAAAAAAAAATTGTGGTATACTTTTACCACATTTTTTTTTTATGGTGAAGAGTTTCCACAAAGTGGGTGCCCGAAGATGGACGACGCCGCCGAGGTCGACCAAAGAGGAGGTGGCGAGACGACCTGGATTCCTACAGTGGAGACTGGTTCGAGGTGGCTCGGGAAAAGAATGCCTGGAAGAATTTGGGGGTGGCCTTTGCCCAGCAGTGGGAAAGTATAGGCTAGTAAAAAAATAAAAATATACTTTTTTCTTAAAATTATGTCTACCACTAAAAATGTATTTATGTAGTTTTTCGCACAAAAAACTTATCGTTAATATTGACTAGACTAGTCCAAACTTTCTGGTCAAAACGATGGCAAATGTCCTAAAATGGCTCCCTTATTAAAATCATCATCAAAACGCCACTTTCTATAAAAAATAATCAGAATACGAATAAAACAGGTAGCAAAATGTTCAAATTACAAGTAATAAACCCATTATTAGATATGGCAAGATATCAAAAAGCCATAATAACCTAACGTCTAAAGTTGTTGTAAAATTTTATGTTACGACCCTGTTTCAGGCTAACGAAACTTTTGTTACCGATACCGAAGTTTATGTGTCTCTACAGGTATATACAGCTGCTTGTATATATGTGTATTTACTGGAGAAGGGCCAACTAGTTGCCGACTAGTTCGGAAAGCCGACTACCCGGCCATGTTTCTAGTCGGCGATCACTAGCGACTAGCTGACATTTTATGATCTACAAAAAACAAGAAAGAAATAACAAACAAAACAGAAACTTATTTTTTAAATTATTTCAGTGTTATAAGAATATAGGTTACTATCAAACGATTAAAATAAAAATAAATGTGGGGATGACCCGAATATCTGCTGACTATCCTGAAAATCTATTTAATTGGCTTTAGTCACCATTTATTGACTAGTTTAGCGCGGTCAGTCTAGTCACCAACTAGTTTGGAAAGCCTACAATTCGGGCACATTTATACTCGGCAAGAAAGCAAAAAGGGCTGAAAATAAAATAAATAAATCGTTAGACTTTATTATGTTTAATATTTTTTTATTATATAATTTGTTTTACAAGAATAGTGCGTACTATCAAACTATTAAAATAAAAAAGGGCGGATCTGATATTCGCCTACTAGCCTAAAAGCTGACTATCCCGCCACGTTTTTAATCGACAGTTATTGAGCAGAATAGTCTGCACTTTAACGCCAACTAGTCGTCTAGTCAACGATTAGTAGGAAAACTAGTCGGCACATCTCTAGTATTTACATGTTGGGGTAATAAGGAAAAACACGGCACAGCTTGGAAATTATTAGCGAAGTTGGGATTTACGTAATAGGTTAGTAAGTATGTTGTTTTATACAAACTACGTTTGAACCGCGGGGAGATATGTTACGTTAACGCGGGTGATTGATGATTCTGTAACTTTTATTACTTAATGTAAACCGCATTTTTACCGCTGTTATTCGTCAGGATTTGGGAATTACTTTTTTTTTTTTTTTTAGCTGTGGAAAAATCATCCAAAGACATCCCCCGCTCTTGAGCTTAGCGGGAGATAGTGTCACACTAAAAACCCACTACTGTTACTTTCGTACCGGGGCTTGAGCTATCTTTCGAATTAACCCTGACCCCAGTAGGCTTCGACCCAGCTGGGCCCCTGCTGTGGCTGACAGCTCCTTGAGGCGCACGGGAACGATGACTTGGTCTCGGTCCGACTTTAGGAACCTAAATACAAAACTATGCAAGGTATCATAATGCACCGCATAAGAGTAGTTTTTCTTTTCACGTCACATTTACTTCAAATTTCTCGCATTGAAGATGGAGCACCGCATCCAAAAGCAGCTTATCTTTAAATACTTTATTTGGTAAATCTCAGTTTACTTTTTGTTGTATATTGTCATTAGATTCGCATCAAGAATTATTTCCAACTATTTTTTTTATGACGGGACATCATCCAATGACTTTTTTCGCTTAAGGGTAGAGCGAAGGGGCGTGTTAGACTTTTTTTTACATCTTAGGAAAGCGTACAAACTAATAAGAAAAAAATAACAATAATGAATCACTAAATAGCTAATTACAATCTTCCACAGATAGTAAAGAAAAACATAGGGCACTTTTACAAAGTTGGTACAATTCCTTATTTCGCTTCTTCTTTCGAGTCGTTTTTCTCTTCTTCATGTTCTTTGAGTGATATTAACTTAATCATAGACCTTTATTTTCCTTTTACGTTCTAGGTCCACAGTATCTCTTTCAAACGTTCCCGCAGCCCTAGCAGCCATCGGCCCTATTCAATATACCCTTTTATTATATTACAATACCTTTAGGTACCAGGATGGCTGAAGAATCCGTGGCCTAAAGTCGACACTTTGCTTGACCAGAGGGCTAGCTGGTTACTTGACCAAAACATTACCATTGTTATTCAACTTGGCAACGCTGCACATCTTCTGGGCACGTTTCTGAATGACAGGGATGTGGAGGAGTACATCGACTCGACTTGTTTCTGTGTAAAGAAGTACGTAATTAGGTTTAGTATAAATATAGTTTCTTATGTATATACTAAAATGATAATTCATCCCTACTATCCCTACTAATATTATAAATGCGAAAGTAACTCTGTCTGTCTGTCTGTCTGTTACGCTTTCACGCAAAAACTACTGAACGGAGTTAGGATCAAATTTGGTAGGTAGGTAGTAGAGACACTGGAATAACACATAACCTACCTATAATTCCACTGCTGCGCACGGATCTCTGCCCGCGCAATATAAACTGTAGTCCGCGCGGGCGAAGCCGCGGGCGGAAAGCTAGTAAATAAATAATTATCTTTCTAAAAACAATGGAGTGTAAAGTGCTCTCAAATTCACTTATGCTCGAAATACTTAACTTAACATTAAAAAATATTTTCAAAAAGAAAATTTAAATCAAACATGGTGACGAAGGCATTCAGGTGGAAGACTTGTTAATTAAATTCTAAATTAGAAGATGAAAGCCTTTACAAGCTTATTTTGACACTTCATAATAATTTGATAATTCTTAGGCGACTTCAATAAATGTTTTGTTAAAAGGAATTATTTCGAGCTAAATAATCTTTATTATTTCACACCTGTGGTATTATTATGGGAAGAAACGCCTGGGTGTCTCGCTTGAAGAACAAGGTGGAGCATACGGTGCAGATCTATCCCTCTTAGGCAGAACATAGCCGTGTCATTGTGGAGGCAATTGGCGGCGGGGATCTATGGAGTCTGGCGCTGGTTCAGCCCATGTTACGAATTGAAGGAAAATAGGAGGCGGTCACCTCTTTCTGCGAAACAGTATTGCAAGCAAAGGAGGCGCCCGAAACCGTGAGATTGAGACAAGCCTCACACCCTGATCCCAGACGGAAACGTCTCAGGTATCGGGATTCGCAGGACGAATACTTGCCACCTAAGGCGCGGGCTTGTAGACGAGTCATGGGAAGCTCGCCATCCAGCCGTCCGTTCAGGACTCAGCTCGGGGCAGTGCGTTGTCATGCGCACGCGCCTTAAAGAGATGTCACCAAAATTGATGGGGTCAGTTAACGACGATGCCTGCCAAGGCTACGGATTGTTCGAAGGAGTTACCGCAGCCCTCACAAAATAAGGGCAATCGAAGGTACACTGTGTGTTTTAGTCAGTCAAAATCTGGCTCTCCTGCTTTGGTCTCCCCAAGGAGCTGAAGAAATAAAATTCGTTTTAATATTTACAGTCTATTTTTGTGTCCATCTGTGTAACTGAGTCCTTCTTCGAAATGCAACGGATTTAGATAAAGCATTTTCGATAATTTTGTAAGTTTACTGTAAGACTTATGCGTCTTAAACATGAATGTTAATCTTACATAATATATAATAACGGAGTCTCTCCTTTCCGCGCTCTCTTTTCAAGCTGTAAACTCCGTGCGAAGCATCATAATTTTCTGATGTAGCCTATAATAATATTATCTCCAACCTGTAATAATATAAAAGGTCTCTCGGCCCAAGACATAATAATTATCGTTATTTTAGTACTGTACACTTTAATAGACTTTTTTAAAATATATGACCATTCTTTAAACTTACTTATAACGTTATTACACATATTTCTCTAGATATTTTAGTAATACAGATATCTTGTGGTTATCTAGGCTTCTCAAAACAACAATTTGCGTAAAACTAATTCAATGAAGACCTCTAAAAATGTACTATTATGGATTCACAAATTAAAAATGTATAAAAAAGATATCAATATAAATAATCCTCGCATATTGAATAGAGTTTCTGAATGATTGGTTTTGTTTACAAAAAATCATAAGATTGTTAAAAAAACACGTATTACCTGAAACAAGTTTTGTTAAATATTCGAGTGAATGACAAAATTACCAAATGCCAAAAGATGGTTCAAATGTTACCTCTCGTTTTCATGTTCCCTCTTTATCAAGGTTTGCGTTCGAATAAGTTAGATGAAACAACAAGCTTTCAAACCATGCTTACTATTATGATAGACGGATCAAAAAGGTCCCCCTTAAGCATCAACATACGAAAAACGACCACTCTAAACACCATTGAACACCCCGTTGTGCTATGAAAGCTAAATTCAATCCTAACATTTGCCAATAAAACCTAAGATTTACGCAGGCTTACTGGTAAAAGTTCGAACTATTCTGTGAAAATCGCTATCGGACGTTTACTAGCACTCATTCGGTGAATGTTAGATTTAACCTCGAAGACATATGATAAACTAGCATTTGTGAGCGGCTTCACCCGCGTACAAATATAAATTACAGCCTATGTCACTCAGGATTAAAATAGCTTTCTATTGGTAAAAAAATGTTGGCAATTGTTTCAGAAATTACTTCCTACAAAGAGAAAAAATAAAGAAACTTAAGAAGACATTTAAGTCTTCCCTGCAGCTTCTTTTTCTGGGACTGCCGCGACCCCGTCATGCGATTTCAGGGATTTATAACACTCGTAAGTTTAGTTATTGAATCAATCATATTTGTTTTCCAAAATTGAGTAATTTAATGACGTAGTAAGTAGTGGAATATGTTTCTTTATTTTATAAAAAAAATAAATAACACATTACATGGTAAAAAATACCTACTAAGGAATATGATTAACTGCTTAATCAAGAACATTTGAGGCTGTACTAGATAAAACATAGCAAATCCAAATATGAAAAAAAATAAAACAGAAAAATAAACAAACAATTTTTCTAAGAAACGTTTTACCTCGGTAATGTCTTTTTTTAACTTTAACATGTCTCTAAGGCAAATCTTTAAATATACTTACCAAGGGAGTGCTAGTAAAAGTCCGAAATAAGCAATTATATAATATCAGAGCAATTCGAACTTTCATCAATACGAGTAAAGCTTGGTATATCTTACCGTAGATAGACGGTAACTAAACCTATCTCACCTGATAGTAAGCGATGATGTGGACGACAATGGACCACGCTTACCCAGAAGTAACCAATTCACTCTTGACTTAAAGACCTCTAGGTTGTTGGATGTAAACACCAGCAAGGAATTCCAAGTCTATGTTTTCTGATGGCTACAACCTAAGGATCTTTTAGAGTGGATAGGTTACTTTTAGGCAAGTGTGCTCCTTCGTCGACCACGCCACCAAAAATAAAAACATTTTATTTTTTATTTGACTAACTTTTTTTTCGTTAACTTATAATATTATATGTTTGATTTTTTCACAGCTTCAAGGGACCGCAGACCTAAGTATTTGGTTTTAATTTCAACTCGATGCCCCACGCATTCCTAAGATAAAGGGTCTAGACAGATACTCGTAGACAATCAGACAGACGAAGAACAAAGTGATCCCATAAGGGTTCCGTTTTTTCCTTTTTATACCACATCCTACGGATCCCTAAAAAACAAAAACAGTACCTACATATCTGTATACAACCTGCAGCCTGCTTTTGCTTCCAAAGCTCGATGTTTTATGGATACTCACGCCCGGAGACTATAATAATACACTACCCAATGTTCAGTAATTTTCGATACTCAACACATCTGTCTGGGTATTAGTCGACAGATGACAACTGTTTGTACTTACCACTCTTGTTTTCATCGGAACCCCGGGTCTAAAGCTGAGGGGAACAATGCGTTATGTAAACACAGTGGTACCTATCACGTTACACTATATGTAATACTTACTTTTGCCAGCGGCTTCGCCCGCGAGATAGTAACAAATTATCTCAAGGGATCATAGTCCCGAAATAAAATAGTAGATTATGTGACTAGCTTAGCAAAGATTGCGAAGTTCTAATCCCGAACGCGAGTAAGGGATCTATATAATTAACCCCCGAGCATTGCTTGGGAGTTAATATAGAGCCCTAAGTGAAATAAGGAAATCAAGCCGCCCAAGACTAAATCCCTAAGGACAAAATGACTTGCTTTAGGTGATGGTTGTATAACATAAGGGCATTATCGAGCAAGTGGTGTAAAAATCTTATTTTGTGCTATTCCACCCATGGAATAGCACATGGTCCACCCATGTGACTAGTTTAATTGTCCGTTCAAACGTGAAGAAGTAACAAACATAGACACACAAACAAAAACTCACACTTTCATCTTTATAATAATAGTATGATAGAGATGGATTCCTGTCATCGACCGACAGGATATCAAACAGTTTTCAAACATTTTTAATTTAAAATTTCCAGAAATAGTTCGGTCAAACGTTAGGACCACAAAGGAGTTAAATTTTAAAACTCTATCAAAGAAAATATCAAAGGTTTGGAGAAGACACATTTAGAGACAGCCTTCGGGATCCAAAATTATGAATTTTAAATCTCCAGCGATCGGATAAGAAAGGAAAATCTAGAATTAATTTCTCCAACTTAAATCTGTGAAGTAATCGTTTGAAACATTTGATGTCTGAACGTTTAAAAAGTGCATAATCAGCGGTGCCAGGAGGCAGCTTGCCAGAATGCTGTAGTGATAAATCTTGAAGGCCTCCATTGAATAGAGACTCGTGCGAATTATTAACGCCCCATTAGTCTTCGCCCAACGTCTTTATTTGTATAGAGAAATCTTATTGAAATGCCTATCTGTTACTTGCAAAATTACAAAGGGCTTATCGTTACGGTGAGCCGAGTTCGGCTTCTCGGCTTCAATGTCGTATAAATCAATTTCGTTGTCAGAGTCCTTTGTTGTATTTCGAGATAGGAAAATGCATTTGGGATAATAAGGTGTATTTATTTTATAGTCAAGACGTGCAATAATTATATTAAAACTTGATGTGGTGAGTAAGGAATGGGAGTGTGACTACAGATTCTATATATAGGGTGATTGGTAATTAGTGACCGATAATTATACACGTTATTGTACTCATGATTACAAACAACTTTCCCAAAGAAACCTATTTTTTTATATTCATTAGTTTTATCGCAATAACAGAACAGCTGTTCGCAAATTCGCGCGCGCGCGCCACATGGTTAGGGCAAAAGAATTGGCGACAAGGTCAACTCGAAGCGTTCGACGCAAGCGAAACGGTTGTAACTTGGCTAGGGGGGCAGTTCCCTTAAAACTTTTCTCAACTCTTCATTACCATACTCAAATAATGTTGTTTGCTAATTATTGAAACGACCCTTTTCCCCAATATTTGGCTTATTAACCGACAACATAATCAAAAACATTTCGGGTGATCGCAAAACCGATATCCTAAATGAACATTTAAAAGTTTGGGTCATTAATTTATTTTGCCAAACGCCTAAATGCCGGCTAAAGTGGGTGTTTCATAGGGAATCGCTATCGAGGCCATTCCCCGCCATAATTTATTCCTTACATTATTTATTACCTTAATTTCTAGTAGTCGTTGTAAATAATTTTCAAAGTGAGACCAGCTGGATACTTTCGGATTATAAGATTCCGAAACTGTTTCGCCGTATTAGGGAAGTTTATCACAAGGCTTAAAGAAGAGGCTTGAAAACTAAAAAAGTAGAGTTAATGTTAATTAAGGACTGTCTTTAAATAGCATAGCATAGTATAATCAGCCTCCTCTACCTCCTCTCTAGGAGAGGCAATGGGCCGTATGGTTGGTGCATGTCACATGACTTTGAATTTTTGGTTCTAGACCAAAATTATCCTTTATAGTTTCCTTATGAAACCTTTACTGTTTAGAAAGACCAGTGGAGATAAAACATATTCCATAAAGTAGGGTTTGAATCCACGATCTCCAATCCGGGCCGATACTTCCGGGCTACCACTGCTCATATCTCTCACTGCTGTCATTAAGTACTTGATTTTAATCAAACATTCTGTTTTTTTTTACTTACATGTTCTATCCCTTCTCTGGGCAAAAACTTGCTGTCACTTCCAACGCTCACAAGTATACCTACTGCGCTCCATTGCTCGTTTTAGATCTTTTATCTCGGTTAATAGTAATTTGTTTCCGTTTATTTAAGCAAAAGCGAAAACCTACGTCTGAATATACGGAACAATGCCATAAACAACACGAGCTCAACCAACCGCAACCTCTACTAATACTTAATACGTCAAATTATAGTCGGTCCGTTCTCAGTAGGCAGAGATGCAGTCCATAAATCCGGCCAAATGTTTACCCCAGGGCCTCGTACAGTAACAGGTTGTAAGGTTATAAAATATTTAATAGCAGACACTACTCACAACAAAACGAAGCGGAAAATCACGGAAAAAAAATCCTACAACACTATAAAACGAAAGATCACAGCCAACACATCTGTATTGTTAAAAAAGAAATAAAACTAAACACCAACTTCAGTTACTTCGAGCAAACCACAAAAGGAATCATTACAAAGAAAATTGAAACAGAAAATCTATTAAAAGGACGGTCGTTGACCAATGAGAACTACAGACGCACAGCTCCGTGTAATTTTGTTTTATAATAATTGAAAAACAACATTTCGTCTCTTATCAAATGAACAAAAACATTATCGTAACGCGCCCAATGTAATTTGGAATAATGTTTTGTGTAATGGGTCTGTTCAGCAAAGTACTATAGAACGCAGTGGGCTTTTTGCCGAATTTCCCACGGCCCGGCCGCTATTACAAGCAAAGCAATCCACAAAAAGATAAATTGTGAGTGAATTTATTACAGCAGAGTGCTCTCAGCAGGACAGATTTTCTTAAAGAACACTCAGGTACTTGTTTTTTATCGTGTTTTGTTAATTTGTTGAAAAAAAAAAATTTTGACACGTTTTTTATCTCAACCGCAGATGTTTCAGGGAAATGTACTTTTACACGTTTATCACGGTCTTGTTTTGATTGTTATTTATTCATTTCGGTTTATAAATAGAATTGCTACTAGTATATCTTTAACGGAAAATAGGAAACGACTACACAATTACGTATTTCGATGTTAGAATTAAAGCTGAACATCAAGTTTCACCAACACAAAATTTACCAGCTTTACACATTCCGAAAACTAAAAGCACACACGTTCTCTAATGCCTGCGTACATTTGTAATACAGTCGTTCGTAGGACCCAAAATTCCTGACACTCGTCTGCCGCCATTTCCACATTAATATTACGAAGGTAAATCTCCAAAAAGGCGTGCAAGATCTGTCACGACACTCACACGACTTATTTGCCGTGTCCTTGTAGACTACTGGCTTCTTACATCGTGTTTTTTAAGATTGATTTTTGGTTGGAAAACAGGACTGCTTAATATATTTTGTGTTGATTTATTCAGGTGTTTTAAGCTTGCTTGCTTCTTTGTAGATAGAAAAGGGCTGCATTTTCATGTCATCATCATCATCATCAGCCTTTTTAATGTTCCCACTGCTGGGACTCAGGCCTCCTCTCTAGAAGAGGGAATGGGCCGTAATCCACCACGCGGGCCCAGTGCGGGTTGGTGAATGTCACATGTCTTCGAATTTTTGATTCTAGGACATGCCGGTTTCCTAACGATGTTTTCCTTCACCGTTTTGAGAGCAGTGGTGATGAAATAAATTACACAAAGTAATACGCCTGGCTGGGTTTGAACCCGCGACCTACAACTCGTAAGTCGGGGCCGTTACCACTCGGCCACCACTGCTCATTACATTTTCATGTAACATGAAGTTTTGCGCTTTTCAGAGGGTACTACTTCTACTCCAAAGATACAGAACTTCAAGGTTACTAGCTAAGGACGTCGCCTCCGTTGGACTTTGTCTCCACGTTTTAATTTCAAATGTTTTTTTTTTGTATAATTAAATAAGTTAGGTAAGCAAGAGGTTACCTGTCTTATATAAAAAAAATATCTGTGTCAATAGCAAGTATTAATTTCTCGATTATTATACAGATTCGACACTACATGAGACATCTCCCAAGAGATTCGATGGCTATTTAGATGAAGCCTCTAACGACTTCATCAGTTACCTACTTGTCAAAGCAGAACATTCCCTTCTGACAAATCAGCCTCGCCACTGGTATCAGCCCTGTACATACAAACAAAACTTCTCTTGCTTTATGGTCCATTCGCCGTGTACTCCCATAATAGGTTACCCCGTTTCTTCCCGCGGGTGTCGTAATAAGACTGAACTGAATTTTTACCTCACACCTACATGTGTGTATATGACTCATTTGTATGAATTGTATAGGTACTGTAGCCATTCTATTCTACCTTATATTTTGATAAAAACGTAGTCCCAAATAATTGCGACCGACAAAGACCTACAGGGACGCCTTTAACAGTAATAATATACTACCTCCCCAAGTCCCACAGCAATTATAATTACGTCACGAGAATCAACGAGAAATCCAATCGTAATCCAAAACAGAATTTAGTGTTCTCTATCCCACGAAGGATCCAGTGGACATCAATCGCTCCTGTCCTAATAACCGTTTAAATAGCAGAAAGATTTATGGAAAAGCCCAACAAAAGGGTCCTCGATCCGCCTGCGCCGATAAATCTACGCAGAAAATAATACGATCCCCGAGCGATTTGTTCTCTGGGACAAAGACTATGTTTTGTCCAATAAAATTAAGGAGCGTTTCATAGCGAAGATCGCGCCACGTCAAGTTGTTTGATCGTTAAGACACTCCTACCAGCTCTGAGTGTTACGCCTGTTAATGTAAGTACTTCTACAACTAAAATCTTTTAAAGTTTGCCTTTTTACGACGCTCTACATTTCTCATGTCATGTACTTTAACTAGACAAGCGTTTTTCTCAATTAATTATATCATAAGAACTTGCTTTTAGATTTCTTTTGTTGTTCATTTCTTTAAAATAAATTAAATGAAACCTTAATTTTAATTTGATGCGAACAATGACTGGTTTACTATCTGTAGGTAGATATTTAATCAAATTAAAAATGACGACTTCTAACTCCAGCAGGTAGAGAGACATAATAAGTATTAATATATAACACAGAGCAACACCCTTGTCCTTCTATTCATATTTAAACGAGTCTCATAGGTATTGTAAATTAGATATGGTTGATGCGACCTTCACAGGCCACATCCTGGCGTGTGATTTGGATAAAGGACGAAGATAAACAAGCGAAATGAAATGAATACACAGGGCGAGTTTTAATTTATTGACAATCTTTCACGGGGAAGAAATACAAATGAATATGAGAAAAAGCTTCATTTATTAATTTATTTTAATTATTACAGTACGGTTAAACAACCAATTACAGTTACTAACCAAAAAAAAGTTATAAACAATATGTTGGTACATAAATCCCTCTCACAGTACTTCGGACATGCCAATAAAATCATCTTCCATTCATCCGCAAACAGATTGTTTGTTGGAAAAGAACGTAACGTAAAAGATTGCTGCATCTGAAAGATATCGGTCACTCTGTATGTATAAACTTTATACTGAGGTACTACGAATACTAAACATTTAAATCAACGAAGGTAAGCGTACAAAGCGCGAAACTACAAAGCGGTTCTCTAGTAGTTCGTGGCTAAGAAAATAAAAGTTGCACTTACGTATGTACCTACATCTACATAACGTATATCTGTTACGAATCGAGCTCCACTCACAGCCGAACGACAAAAGAGCTGAGACCATCTTTTTTATCTTTCTCTTTTCGCTTGGACGAGCCTCGTGAGTGAAGAAAATTATTGCCTCGCAGAAAACCTGTGGAGTCGAAGGAAGGTCAGGAAACAGCACACAAAGACAAAACTGCCGATTGAGGAGATCGCTGAAATAATCACCCGACAACGGAACCGGAGCAATTTATCTTTATAAATTCCTTTTCTGTTTTAAAGACTCTTCTGTGTGTGACGCCGCGCCAAACTATTGTTCTGTGTCACAAAGACCTGGTCTAATGGATGTTTGATATTCGGCTAACAGTTCCATTGTGATCAAATCTAATCACCTCACTTATCTAACTACCTACCAAATAGAATCCGCAATTACATTCAATCACTCATGTTATTAAATCCAGCAAATTAGGTACAATATTTGAATAGCAAATTGGAGTACACAATCATGAAATTGGTAGCATTATAAAATGAGTTTCTAGGTATTTTAAATTTCGTTGAAGTGGAGAGTATATTAGGATAATTAAGTGTGGAGGATATTTCCCCGGCCGCCTCGAAAGTAATAATTTGGTGAGGATAGTGGTGCGGCGGCGACCTAATCATGCCTACATGAGCGCGCAGCGATCTCCCATCTACGTCTCATTAAGGCCCGGCGAGTCGACGCTAGCGTGCAGGGCGAGGCGTACGATTCTCCGCAGTTTACCAGAAAGCCCCAAGTCGTAATTCGTGGCGGCGAAGGCTGCTAACAGACCGACTGGCGAGCATTATTAACGGACCATTAGCTCTCATTCGACGCTCGCCGGGATCTGCAAGACGCCGCCGCCGCTGCGGCCTATAGACAACTATTCCGGGTTTGAACGACGAAAATTGTAAATCCGATAATTGTCGACAGTTTGCGAGGCAGGTTTTCTTCGACAGTGTCTCGATACAAAGTAATGGGCTCTTGTCTAAATAAACGGGAATTTAAAGAAGGTGTACAGTGATTTTTAAATAACAAATCTTTTAACAGAGATGAGTTATAATCACAGATGTTTCAAACAGTAGTCATAATTATGTCATGGTTTTTTTGTAATCCTCTTTTTCATGATGGCTTGTGAACTTTAACACTTTTATACAAAAAATATTGTCGACACCTGTTCTGATAAAAAAAAAGTTTAACAAAAGATATTATTTCTTAATCATAAAAATCATTTCTCAATACTTCAAATGCACAAAGTCCTTACATACAATTCGAAGGAAGTAGATATGATCATATGTATCAAAGCAAGGCCACGATATCGTGACGACAGCTTATAAGATGTCCAACGAGCTCAGATATATCAGTCGCTGATACGAAAACAAATACAAATCTGTATTCTAACTTCCGTAAACATTATTCCATGAAGTCTCAAACGATTCAATATGCATTTCATATGAACAATAAAGAGAGGAACCCATTTCCGTCGCAAAACAATTTTACTTCAAATAATATTTGTGCACTGGCAAACTATCTGGCAGTCAACAGTAGTTCATGGTACACCGGCGGCTATATTCTGTAACTGCACTAACTTTTATGCAAATACAGAGTGTAACGCAGGAGCACATCCCACCTGGGATCCGACGCTCAACTCCAGAGCACGCCCCCACTCACTAATTAACGACCAAACTTTGAACAACAACAATACCTAAAGCCATACCTCATTAGAGATTGTACTTGTGTATGAAAAATAAACCGTTAGCCGACAAAAGTTTGGGAATATCTTTTAGAAAATAAATTGATGAAAAAAATTTGGAGTTGAATTTTTTGTAAGGCTTAGTTCTGAATGACGCGGTTTTTGTACGAGTAAAATATTGAGTCTAAACGCGTCTATGACTCTTACGAACGTCACGGACCCGTGCATCATTGATTGTCAAATTCGTGGGCCTTTCTAACCTTAGCCTAATAATACGAAGTCTTACTTTTTGAATCCTAGAAACGTAATAACGACTTAACGAAGCCCTGTCTGACCGCTAATAATCCGAGACGTACTAACCCGATTTCTTGAGTTATCCATAGTTGGTAATATTTTGGTAGTTATTTTTATAAAAATAATATTCTTTGTATTGTACAGGTAATTTAATAGGATTTGTAGTCTTCTTTATATCATTTTTTTTTAAATACAAATGGATACTTCATGGGTAAGGCGAGGCTTGGTTTTTCACATACGCGTAAAGTGTACCACAATACCTTACAAAATTAAACTAAATAAGTATATGTACAGTAGTAAATATATATTCAGTAACTGTATTACTAAATTAAAAAAATCTTTAAAAAATATGTTTGGTCATGTTGACATAAAATGTTTCCTAATTCTTCTGCTGACCTGTGTTTGGAATAAAATTCCAAATTCGTACAGTAAAAGTTCCAATCTAGTAAAGGATTCTCTTTTTCGACTTGATGAGTGAGGAGGGAAAGCCAGGAGTAATAATTATAATAATAGTATTTTTTTTTTTCAATAATACTTTGCAGAAAGACACACTAAGCGAAATATAAATAATAATAATATTCCACAACTATCACACAGCGTCGTCTAGTCCCAAGCTAAGCAGAGCTTGTGTTATGAGTACTAGACAACTGATAAACATACTTAGGTATACATTTCTAAATACATATATCTTATAGATAAATTACACCCAGACACAGAACAAATGACCGTGCTCATCGCACAAACATTTGTCCTAGGTGGGAATCGAACTCACGACCTCCGGCGTAGCAGTCAGGGCCACTAACTAGCCTAGACCAGTCAATAAATAGAGAAGTTGAGATTGAGAAGAATACAAAAGAAAGAAGAAAATGTCTCATTTAGTGATTGATAACACTTATACACTTTCGAGACTAAAATCAGATCATAGAGCATTTTCCGATAATAATCATGCTTGGATCGACAACGCGTCAAGTTCCACGTGAGTTCCAAGCTGTCAGTATAAAGAGCTGTCAGTATAATTGTCGCTGGGTTTCGCTAAGCTTAATGCCTCCCTGAAATACGGGATTTTATGAAATAATTAACTCAGTGAGTTTCAGTTAATAAAACTCTACCACTCCCTTTTCGCTCGACCTAGAGCATGTTATAGCATAATCAGTCTTTAAATCTTCCCACTGTTGGGCTTCATCTCTAGGAGAGGGCCGTAATCCACCACGCGGGCCCAATGCGGGTTTGTGAATGTCAGATGCCTTCGAATTTTTGGTTCAAGGACATGCCGGTTTCCTCACGATGTTTTCCTTCACCGTTTTGAGAGCAGTGGTGATAAAATAAATTACACAAAGTGACGCGCCTGGTTAGGTTTGAACTCGTGACCTACAACTAATAAGTCGGGCCCGTTACCACTCTGTCACCACTGCTCTCGAGTAATAGAAGTTATTTGATATTTTCCCCGTTCCAGAAAAAATCTACTCAATTAAATAGATAGATAGACTAAAAATTAAAAAAATACATAAGAAACTTAACTTAAAATTCAGGGTGTCACAATGGGCGGTCTTATCGCTAAAAGCAATTTTTTACAGACAACTAAAAAGATTAAATATTAATCACAAATCTCTCCACACTGAACGGATGAAACGAAAAACCAAAAAAGGAATACTTAAATTAAATATTTAAAAACAACTATTTACATAAACAGTCACGTGTAAAATAACAACTTTTCCTAGCGTAATGTATTATTAGAAGCGATCCTTCAAGGAAATCTTACAGTGGGGTCAATGTTTTCTTGAGAAACTTTGAAGGCAGTTGTTGATTGATTGTTTTCCCAGTGTTTTTCCCTGACCAATGTAACCTGGCCCTTATTTTCTTACGAACATAGTTGCGAGCTCATTAGCAACTATTAGCTGCTGCAAATCTAATTCACTTATTTTTTAATAAGCTTTTTCTAACCAGCTCATTTGTAGGGAAAGTTTTGTTTCTAGTATTATTTTCTTTGTTCGAGATTTTTCTAGTTATTTAATAACTAGATTTTCTGTGTGGCGTAGCACACAATAACTTTAGTAACTATGCAGTTTTTTTCAAGGTAAAAAAGCAGCATATAGGCTGGTTTACCGATAACATTTGAAATTAAAATCCCGTTAATATAACGTTTTTACATCACCTATTCGATAATGCCTTTTCATATGTCATACAACCATCTTTAGGAGATGGTTGTATGCAAGTCATTTTGTCCCTAGGGATTTAATGTATGGATGTTCCATGAGGAATATCGAGATTTGAATTTGGAACGTCAATACCAATTCATTTTTTTTAAAAACAGTCATTCTAATTTATAAACTAAGGAAAGAGTGTTGGCTGACTCTTGAACAAAATTACTTGACCAAGATTTACATATATTAGTGACACTATTAAAAGTTCAGTTTAGCCAAAAGTCATGTTGTTAAGGCAGCAAAAAAAAACTAAGCCAAGATTATTTATTATCGTAAAAAGTAATAGTCAACCCAGTTTCCCATTATGACGATTTATTTATGAATCTTAAACTGGTCATTAGCTTGATTTCAGAAAACTTAGTAAATTGTTTCGCCGGTACATATCATGGTGACATTGTGTATACCACAGATCAGAAGAATGTAGAGATTCCTGTGTTCTGTGATGTAGACACGCAACAACTTCATCAACAATTTCCTCGCCCTCGTTGCCCTGGAGCTGAAGATATTTTCGTTAAGTAGTCAGCTCGCATTCAAGCATTTACCTACATCCTTACTGTCTGGCTAACGTTAATCAGGAGTTGCGCCATTCCCGTATAACTCGTACCGACAAGAAAGCAGAAGTTTCTGGTTTATAGTTTTTAAATAAGGACTTTGTACATTCGTTTAATCAGGATCCTGGTGATGAAAGGACTTTGTTAGCCATTTCCCTGACAAAGCAACGTTCGACTCAGATACATTTATATGCATGATACAGATACATTTGACGGCACAGTTGCCACAGTGGTTAAGAGCGTCAAACACGAGATACAATTCCATACAGCCGCTCTTATGTGATTATGACAATATTACACATCTTTATCCCAAGAGAATATACTTTTGAGATAAAAAGTATTCTAGCAGTATTCCTCAGGTTCAGTGTTAAAAACAGCGTCAGGCACTGGTCTGGCATTAATGTTGAACTGGATTTATTTTGGTGCAGCCGTGATGCACGTAATTGTAGTTTTTGGGGTTTTTTTGTTTCTTGTTTACCTATATCTACTGTGGATGCCTTGTGTTGTTCTAAATAAATTAATTTTCTTTTCTTTCTTTATCCTATTCCGGGACATTGTCTACCCGAATGCCAAATTTCATCAAAATTCGTTCAGCTGTTTGATCGTAAAGAAACATACAAACACGCAAACGCCTTTGTTATAATACTAGCTTCTGACAGCGGCTTCGCCTGCACGAAAGTAGAAGATATTGCCTATGTCACTCAGTGATCAATTATATTACCACATGTCTGGTGAAAGAATTTCAGAATCGGTTCAGTACTTTTCGAGATAACCACCTATATACCTACAAACAATCGAATTTTCCTTTTTTTAAATAAGATTAGTTTAAATAAGATTAGTATGGTTTATGTAGGAACAAGGCTAAAACAACGAGATTGCTTGCTATTTATTACTTAGGTACTCGATAATTTAATTACGTAACTTCCTACATAATTTATCCGTAGAATATTCATAAGTATGTACGATAGATTAACCCCTCGAGCTTCAAATTCCTTTTTTATTAAGTACACACGGTTTTTTGGACACTTTTTATAATATAGCCGTTCTATAGTTGCTCATCAAGGCGGTAAAATTACAAAATGAAATCGAGTTTCTAGCGGACCTATATTGGGAACAGTCGGCCTATCTAATATAAAAATGTTAATAATACCTAAAGGTGGAGTACTGGTGTCTTGAAATACAGGACTCAAGCCTAGTTTAGGCACCAGTCTCCTACAATATGCTTACTGTATGTATTTTTAATTTTGTAATTATTATGTAATGTGGCGAGAAAATAAATCTTAGTATTATTTTTATCTTGTTTCCACTGCTTTGACTAAGAGAGAGTGGGCCCTAAACAACCATTCGAATTCAACGCGAGTTGATTTTTTAGTTTAAAGAATTATACCTACTAATATCCATATACGTTTACTACATCATTTAGAAAGCTCTGGTGGAAAAAAATACGCAAAATATTTCGAACATCTGCGACTTTTTTGAAAATGTTACCATGACCGTCTAATGAATGTCCGCTATTAATCTTAACAAAAAATTAATTACGACAAAGTTAAATTAAGTACTTACCTACTACTTCACCTTAATTTAAAAAAAAATAGTTAAATTATGAATTGAAACAAACTTCTGACGACACGTTACTCACGTTACGTTACGCCATTTTTACAGAACTACCAATGCAATATACAATACAACCTCGACAGTAATGGATAATTTCATAAATATGAACACTCTTAATCATCTGATAAGTGTACATTTTAAACACATTTCCTATCAAGACAAAATGGACGATAAAGAAACTACACGCTCAGTTAATTTGTGTGTAGTAAATAAATCACAAAGGATTAATTAATCAGAAATAGGATAATAGGTACGTGTAATTTGTTTAATATCTGAACATAGGCAATCTCAATCACATAACGAGCTGCCCCTTACGGGAACAACCCAATTTGATACTAGTGTACAAGTTTATTTGCCGGCTGTCCTTTGGGTATGATAATAAATGGGAGGACAAATTCTCGACCTTTCCCTTATATTGAAATTTTACTAATTCACCCATTTGGAAACTTTAATTAGCAGCTTTATGGGCATTATTTTGTTTTAACGAAATATTGTCCAGTCAAATTAGACCAAAACAAGCTTTTAATAAAAACATTTTTTTCATAGTAAGATTTTATAGCTCGGTATACATATATTGTTAATACTCGTCAAGACGAATCATACGAGCCCAAACTCGATGGGGTTGTGTCATTTAACTACCAAGTTCCTATAACTTTCGGTTCCATCATCTGATCAGTTCCATGTCATAATAATTTTGCATTGTCATCTGATTTACATGCAAAATTTGAGCTCAATCGGTAACCGGGAAGTGGATCAAATTTAATTAACAAGATTTGATTACAAACATCGGAACAGGTGAAACTAAATAAAAGCTTGTTAAATAGCTCAGATTTCATTTATTATGGTGTTTTAATTCATGAATCCCCAAGCGACCACCGGTGGCCGCGCATCTATTTTCTTACTATTGTGTCTCTAATTGACGGTATCTGAAGGGTTAAACAATCCTACCAATTTTCAGCTGGGTGCGAATTTTTGTAACATCAGATGTCTAAATTGACCAGATTAATAAACTTTGTTGACACTTATCGTGACCTGGCTGGCTTTTTTCCTTGGGCAATGGAAGAATATTGCCATACGGCGTGGATATGGCCGCCAGTATTTTGTGCACATTACCAGTCGACAGCGATGCAGAGGACATCTTCGACGCCGTTTTTAAGATTTATTTTATTAGTTTTAATAAGCTAAAAACCCATTTCTCTACCGTGTGCTCCACCGTGTGTGTGTATGTTTGTTACTCCTGCATGCTCTAACGACTGAACGAATTTGTGTGCAATCGCACACGTCTAGCCTATGGTCTAGAAATAGAAATAGTATACTTTTTATACCGGACGTATGATTCCTTGGGACAATTTTCAACTTCCATACTGGCGTAACTACGGATAAAAGCTTGTCTTACAATCAATAAAAGATAATTACCGACATGAAATTAGCCTTACAAGCAACCCCGTTCAATATCCAATTACATCAATGCCTGCTCCAAACAACCAAACCACCCAACTTCCTAATACATTCGTTTGAGTTTAATTACTCTTATTCATCAATTCTGTTTAAAACATACCTATGTGTTTTAAATCGTTTAAATTCTAATTTAATTTTGCTTACACAACATATTACAAGTAGATTCCAGCTTTCTATTACGGCTGGTAAATAATTAAACGTAGCAGTAAATACCTTATAAATATCAAATTATTGCGCAGGTACTAAGTATATAATATGCCTACAGCTTATTCTTGTTTCGTTGCCGAGTCAATGCATTATGAACGAGTCTGAAATGAGTATTCCCTTTAATCCGGCTTACGGCTCTATTACAGACGGAAGAAAACAAGGGATCAGAATTAAAGAAAAGATTAGTAATTCCCCGTTCGAAGACGCCGAAGTGAAGTGGCGCAAACAATAAATCTTTGGCCGTTTCTTCCGACCGGCCTGTAAAAACGGCTACGCGTAATTAATTACCTCACTTGGTCGGTCAGCTTTGGATTCCAATCCCTGCTCTCGACTTTTTTTTGGCTAACATTAAACTGCGGCTGGCTGGGTAATTGATTTGGTCTTAGCCGCCATACTGCCAACTGAATAAACCGAATGTCAATCAAGTTTGCTTGAGGTGTGTTGAATGACGTTTCGAACTGTCGCGAGGTTGATGTATGGATTAGGAGTAAGCCTTTTGAAGAGGGCTTGGATTAATATTCTTTAGGATTTGTGAATATTATGAGCTGAAAATATTATTGAAATTCGTTTTCTAAGCGATTGATTTTAAGGGTTAGGGCGTAATATTCGAAAGAGTTATCGTGGTCCTGGAATGCAGAGGGCGGCTGAAGGATCACTGCCAGGTGAGTTAAAGTAAACAAAAGTCTGACGCACCCTCTCGCTTTCCCTCAAGAGATGCTACTTGAAGATTAAGCTCCTCATAATAATTTTAATATTCCACAACTATCACACAACACCGTCTCGTCCCAAGCTAAGCAGACCTTGTGTTATAAGTACTAGACCACTGATAAACATACGTACCTATATATTTCTCAACAGGAGGGGCCCATCTGGGTCGAAGCCTACCGGGGTCGGGGTTATTCGAAAGGAAACTAGAGCCCCGGTATGAAGGCAAGAAGGAACGGCGCGGGGTTTTTAGTCAGTAAGACTCTGACACTGTCTCCCGCTCCACCCAAGAGCGGGTTTTGTCAATGATGATTTTCCCCGTCGACAGAAAAAAAAAAACCTATATATTTCTAAATACATACATATTATAAATAAATTGCACCCTGACACAGAACAAATGATCCTGCTCGTCACACAAACATTTGTCTTGAGTTGGAATCGAACCCACGACCTCAAGCATAGCAGTCAGTGCCACTAACGACTAAACCAACAGACCATTCAAAACAATAAGCGGTTTATATTGTGCACTGAATTTTACCCTCGAATATGTTCTCTCTCTATAACTCAAGGGTTTACTGAGTGAAAACTCATTGCTGAGTTAAGCTCGCCTTTGTATGTGAACTGTCTGTACCTCCTATGTTATATTATGTATTTTTGTGCAATAAAAAAATAAGATGTGATTTTTAAGCAAAGACTTGTTTCCCTATCAAAACTTTTGACAGCAACTAAAACTAACAAAAGTCACAAAACAAAAAGAAAAATGTTCCACTACACCGGCACCGCAAGCTCAAACTCAACAGTTTATTAATTTCCATGAAACCGTTAAAGAAAAATTTGTTTCTCTACAAATTACTTCGGAGCAGCATCTGATAGCCGGATGAGAAAAAAAAAATTAAAAACATCGTTGAAGTTGGAAATCTCAGTAATGATCTGCAGTGAGATCGCTTTGAATTGTTTTCGTTGAGAGGCTGCGAGGGAGGCTGCGACTTAGCGAGACTGAAACACGCTTATCTGCTAGTGTAGCTGGCTGTGCTTGCTATCAGAACAGTGTTTTGTACACCTTTGACGCTGTAGTGTTAAATTGGATGCTGTTTTACATTTTTGAAGAGATTTTCTTTTACTCTTTAGTTCACCTTAATAACTGTTAAGAGCTTTGCTTTGACTTGCTTGGTACGACAAATGTATCTTTGTTTTGAAAATAATATACAGAAGGGTTTTTTTTGTCGACGGGGAAAATCATCTTATGACAAAACCCGCTCTTGGGTGGAGCGGGAGATAGTGTCAGACTCTTACTGACTTAAAACCCCGCGCCGTTCCTTCTAGCTTTCATACCGGAGCACGAGCTCCCTTTCGGACAACCCTGTCCCCAGTAGGCTTCGACCCAGCTGGGCCCCTCCTGCTGCTGACAACTCCTTGAGGCGCGCGGGAACAGTGCGCGCCGTTGACGTCTTGGACTCGGTCCATTACCGGACGATCGGACAGCGAGCTACCCATGGCTCGCCGTCCGCGAGCCCGATATACAGAAGGGTTGCGAATGAAGATATCCTGTTTTTGTGTGTAGCTTCTTGTAGATAAACCTATGAGGTTTTCATCAACTTAATAAAACTCGTTGGTGACGGCCTTAATAAAATTTAAATCTCCATCCCAGGACTTAATACGGTCATGTAAAGAGGAGTGATGAATCACAAGTCACTTAATAAGTTCTGAGTATATATGTAGATGGATGGAGAGGGAGAGGCAGGCCAAAGAAAAGATGGATAAATTGTGTGAGGATTGATATGAAAGAAAAGGGAGTTAGTGATAGTGTGCTGTGTTGCGCCGACCCCAAATAATAATAATAATAATAATAACCCCATCGTCGTATCTCTACGTTGACGTCGTGGTGGGGCTTGTGTGCTCCAACATGCCCTAGGTCTGTATCGGTAGAATTTCCTTTACCGTAACATACCTAGGGTGAGGGGCCAGACTAAGAGAGATACAATCCGCAGGGCAGTTTTGTGGCGAACTGTTGGGTATTAGCGACCCCACGGACTCGATCTCCCGGGAGAATTCCTGTTCTTCATCTCCGGCTTGCCTTTATTGGCCGGTCGTAGTGAACACTGACGAGGAACAGAGCTCCCACCTCTCTCTTGCCTTTATTGGCTGACTTGAGTGGAGAGTCGCAAGAGCAAACATGCTCGGGAGATGGATGCATAATCCAGAAAGGTGCTAGTAGGGATCTTGACCGTACTTCCGGGATTGTCCTGATAGCCGTGGTATGCCTCTCCACTCCTCAAGCGCCTCAGGATATGTTGCCCTCTTGTTGCTACGTCACTTCGTGCTAGCGACCGTTTTAGGGGGCCCATTTATTGAGTGTGCAAGTCACCCCCTGCCTTTTATCGATGGATATTAATGACATTGTTCAGGCTGGGGCTATAGTCTTAACATAGCTCCATATTACCAGTCCACTCTTAAGACTCCAAAAATCATAGCCCTATTATTTTGTTTTTCATATTATGTCGCAATAGTTTTTCAAACCGGGGGTTGTCCTTGGGTGCACTAGTATAGCGCGCACAGGGATAATCGTCGGTTGGTATCACGTTCCATTATAGTAACCAAAAGGGCCTCTGCGAGTTGGCTTCGGCCCCTTGTACGCCTCTCAAAGGCCCAGGACCTCAGGGTCCTGAGATTAATAAACAGATGAAAATAATAATAATAATAATATTCCACAACTATCATACAACGCCGTCTAGTCCCAAGCTAAGCAGAGCTTGTGTTATGGGTACTAGACAACTGATAAACATACTTATATATTTCTAAATACATACATATTATTAGATAAATTACACCCAGACACAGAACAAATGATTATGCTCATCACACAAACATTTGTCCTGGGTGGGAATCGAACCCACGACCTCCGGCATAACAGTCAGGGTCACTAACCACTGGACCAACAGGCCAGTCAAATAAAACGGGACAAGGGCAGGAAGAAGCATGGACTTATAAAAAACCTGAAACTTAATTTTAAACTATACTTACGACATTTTAAAGGCACCGTCCTGTGGGATATGGACCTCGGCTAGAATAGCAAGGGAAGGGCTGAATTGAGGAGCGCTGCTCCCAGCGACGTCACACGCGTGATAGCAGAAAATTATCCCAAGGGAACATACTTCCGGGATAAAAAGTATCCTATGTCCAATTCCAGGACATGGTCTATCCGTGTACCAAGTTTCATCAAAATCGGTTTTGCCATTTAGGCGTGAAGACGTAACAAACAAACAAACTCACTTTCGCTTTTATTCCTTACTAATATTATAAAATATATATATACATATTTTGTATGCATATAAAGAATGAGATAAGTGTGTCAAGATGTTGCTCTCTGAAGTTTCTACTGGCGTCCATGGAATAAAGAGTAAGCTCATTTGAGAAACTTTAGTTTGTCTTAAAGGTTAAAAATACTCGTTCAAAAATATATAACTACGATGATTAATTATTTTTCAGTAAACGTGTTATATAATACTATCGTTCTCTTGCCAATCAAAACAAAATATAATTAACTTCCATTCTATTTCACGTCGAAATAACAAAAATCTTACCGTACAAAGTTCCTAATTAGCTCGAAAAGTTTGTTTACGTAATTAATTTCATAGCTAAGTCGGTAACAACGTAGAGGTACTTTACCAAATGATTTATTATCTACTATGTGGCGCTTTACTTTGTGTGTTTAAGTTGAGTCTTACTTAGATAATCCCACTTACATATTTACACATCACTAATTAAGTACATCACTTAAGGGGTGACCAGATGGATGCAAACTAGAACAAACCAAACACATAAACCAAGGTAACCTTGGTTTGTGTATAACTCGTTCCCCAACCGTCAGGTAACTGTCCGGAACGAGCCCAAGTTGTTGACGGCGCGCACTGTTCCCGCGTGGCCCAAGGAGTTGTCAGCAACCGTAGGGCACCAGCAGGGTCGAAGCCTTCTGGGGCCAAGGGTCTGTTTCCGAAAGGGAGGCTCGGCCCCAGTATGAAAGGCAACAAAGGAACGGGGTAGGTTTTTTAGTCAGTAAGATTCTGACACTAGATATATACATACTCCGCCTAAGGGCGGGGTATGTCATCTGGATGATTTTTACCGAAAAAAAAATTCCCTGGGTTGTGTTGCGTTGTTTGGTTGTAAACCACGCGCCACCACGTTCAGTGGCGCGCCTCCCAACCAAGGACGTTGAAGGTCATAGATTACTACTGCTGTCTACACGGATTGAAACTAGCAAGGTCACCTTGGTTGGTACGTTGGTTTTCATCTGGCCGCACCTTTAAACTCAAACAGTCCCTATTATAGTATGGGTACCAGGCACACATGAAATAACAGAGCATTATAATTACCTTCTCACTGACACAGGCTGAAAACAATCAAGTTAGTTGAAACATGCTAGTCTTAGTCTAAGTTCCGAATTCGGGCTTGCACGTACCAGTTAGTTACATTACCATAACAGTACACTGAATAACAATATTACACAAATATGAGCCTGAGGTAAGTTAGTTAGTAGTAAAAAGTGCGAGTTGGATTAGCGCACGAAGGGTTTCGTATCGTACTTAGGTTAATTCGGCGAAAAAATCGCGTTCGTAGTATGGGAGACCCCCTTAAATATTTATTTTATTTTGATTTTAAGTATTTGTTGATATAGCGGCAACAGAAATACATAATTTGTGAAAATTTCAACTGTCTAGCTATCGTGGGTATTGAGACACAGCCTAGTGACAGATAGACGGACAAACAGTGAAGTCTTAGTTATAGGGTCCCGTTTTTACCCTTTGGATACGGAACCCTAAAAAGGAGAAACGCCATATTGAACTACTAGCTGTCCCTCGCGGTTTCACTCGCGTCTTTGGCTGCTGCTTCGCTCCTATTGAACGCTCGTAACCTGATGTTACACGGGGTGTCTTTGACATCAACTCACAATCGAATACCAGGGATCCAGTACATGATTCTGGACCCCCAGTGGTGGAAGTTTTCGTCGGCTTTTTCCTATTATTTTTTGTTGTTAACCTTTCTCAATAGATAGGCTAACAACACTAAAATACTTTTATACTACACAACAGTAGTGCCTACCGTAGGTGTTATCTTACTGATGACGAGCAACGGGTAGCTCGTCGTCCGGCTGTCCAGTAACCATCCGGACCCGAGCCATCAAAGGCACGTAGTGTTCCACGCGTGCCTCAAAGATATATCAGCAAAACCGTAACCAGCAGGGCCGATGGCTACCGCATGAAAATCCGTTCAGTTGTTTTTAAGTTTATCGCGAACATACAGACAGACAGACGCGGTGAGCGACTGATTTTTATAATAATTAAGGATTACAGTAAGTTTAGTATACCTAATAGATTACATAATTTGTAACACTTGAAAAACGAATACGATGAACAATAAACGATGAGCAGATTATGTGAAAGGTGTTACGTAGGTCTGTCACAAGATAGCCCTCAGATCCAGCTTCTGACAGACAGATCATTATTTATAATAATGAGCCTTGTACTCCTGATTTATCATCATCATCATTTCAACTGAAAAACTTCCACTGCTGGACTAAGACCTCCCCCAAATGTCAACGAACGGTCCTGTGCGTCTCACATCGATTGCATTACCAAATCTCATCGGGTCAGCAGTCCACTTTGTGAGAGGCTTTCCAACGCTAAGTCTCGCGAAACCACCACTCCAGAAACTTTCGGCCCCATTTTCTCTTTCCGTTTGTGCTCCTGATTTTTTAATTTTTCATCAATATTCATTTTATTTCATTTTTCATTTATAATCAATATTTTTAAGTGTCGGCTAGTCAGTTTTCACAGCCTTAATCTTCAAACATCCGTTTAAAAAATCACCTAAACCTCTAACTAACTTCTTCATATTCCTTCTTACTGCACTGGGTTTATGACATATTCTTGTACTGTCTCTACCATAAAACTCTGGAAAATGCTTCCCTTTGACATCAAAAAAGCTGAGAGTAAATCCTTCGAGCGTAAAATTCGGAACTACTTAAACTTCTCTCCAACTTAATTTAATCTTTGTCTTTTTAAGTTCTCTTAATTATAATGTTTTAATATTTATCATGGTGTGTATTTATTATTTTAGCACATATTTGTATTCTATTAAATGATAGTCATGACAAATGACATATGGCTCCGAAACGTGATCGCTTACAATGGGCCTCATCAGAAGACTTAAAGTCACCCAAAGGGCAATGAAAAGGGCTATGCTCGGAGTTTCTTTGGTTTATCCAACCAGGAATGAAAAAACAAGGTTACCGACATAGCACGAAGAATCGCCAAACTTAAGTGCCAATGGGCAGGGCACATTGCTCGCAGAACAGATGGCCGTTGGGACCGAAAGGTTCTGGAATGGCGACCACGTACCGGAAGGTACGTACTCCTACAAGGTGAACCGATGACCTGGTAAGGGTTGCCGAAATCCGATGGATGCGAGACGCACAGGACCGTTCATTGTGGCGACACTTGGGGAGACCTATTGCCAACGGTGGACGTCTTTTGGCTGAAATGATGATGATGATGATAAAGACTATGTGTGTCTATAGAACGAACCGTCATAAGATCTGAGAGCAAATACGTATTTCTTTGTTATGTTGAAGACACTCTATTAAATTATTCAAGAATGGTTTTACGATAAAAATTCCCAATTTTAAAAATATCTGATATAGATTCAATGGTCAATCCTGAACACACTACTGTCAAGATGTGCGTTTATTATGTTATTTAATAATAATATTCCACAACTAACACACAACGGCATCTAGTCCCTAACTAAGCAGAGCTAGTGCTACTAGACAACTCATAAACCTACTTAAATAGTTCTAAATATATACATATGTTATTATAGATAAATTACACCCAGACACTAACCAAACGATCGTGCTCATCAGAAAAACATTTTGTCTTGGGTGGGATTCGAACCCACGACTTCCGACATAGCAGTCAGGGGGCACTAACCACAAAACTAATAAATGAAGCATTTTGTACGAGTATATAAGCAACTGTTCAACATCCGATCATCGGTTTGATGCGTCAAGGATGCAGGCGTGACGTTAAGTTTTATTTTAATCGATACATATCGTTATAATGATTGGGAGTTGGTATAGGGCAGGTAATTAATTAGAAATCAACACAAGCGGGACGTTAGCGTGACCGCTACAAAGACTTGATGTGGTCAAATTGAGTCGTGTCGTGAGATTTGGTTGATATACATACCTGTTTGCGTGTCACGGAAATGAGTGGTCATTAGATAAAAAAACCCGGGCAAGTGCGAGTCGGACTCGCGCACCTAGGGTTCCGTACAAACGTACCTATGAAAACAGATAAATTCCCGAATTGAGTCATAAAGATTTTTCCGAATCACAAAAATAGTTTTTTTTTATGACTTTTTTCAGATTTTTTCCTATACCTACTTGTGCTATAAGTAGGTATAGGAAAAAAGAGATAAAAGGGTCTTGACAGATACACAGACGGAGAATAAAATGATCTTATAAGCTTTTTCCATTTTTTTGTGAATTGATCGATCGATTATTGATAAAATAACATTCTAATTCTAATAGTGAAAGACTTTTGCTATCTAGTAATTTTTGAGTTTATTCATTACTAACAAAAGTACAAAAAATCCTCTTATCAGTATTATTATTAGTATCTATAGATTAAAATTAATATCATACCTAGCTTAATTTTTATAAAGAAAACCAGTTTTGAAGTCCCTCCACACGAGAATAATCACTAATTCTAAAACTTCAATCTACCAATTCAAATTCTGTGACCCCAGGCATGAAATACACACAGCCGGACAAAAGGTCACAGCTCCGTACTACATCACGGCCTGGAATCTCTACAGGTGCCCAATTAATACTTAAATAACCTCTATCTCTTTATTATTACTGCACCTGCGAGTTTATCATCTTATTATAAATGCTATTGGATTCTTTAGAACGAATTTTAAAGTAAGATGTCTATGTTTTTCAAATAGGTATTGGATTATGTCTACTTAGCTGACGGTAGGTTAAGAATTTAGTTTTTCAGTTTGACTCAGCTTTTAGTTAAATTGAGTAACCGGAAATTATTCAGAGGGTGTGTCAGACTTTTACAACTTAAACCCCACCTGTATTTCTACAATTGCCCTTTTCAATCCGAGGCCCCACGGTAAGCCTTTTAAAAAAAAACAGTGGCCCTAGTGAGCATTGGCCCTGCTGGGCCACTACGGTTGTGCTAACATGTTTTTGGCGCACGTGTCGATGAGTAGAGCTTCGTCTTTACCGGATGGCTGGACGGCAAGCTACTCACTGCTTTTCGTCCGTAAGCCTCTGCCTACGGTAGCTGGGAATCACCGTGCGACTCCCAACGCGCCTCAACATACTTAGTGGAAAAGGCTGAAAAGATCATGATCAGCCGAATTACCAAAGTCAAACATCTGACAAGTATATAATTACATTAGTCAAATTAATTAGAATATATATCTGGTGGCAACGCAGTGCCCCCGCCAAAGACGAGCCAAGCGAAGCGCAAGGGCACTACTTACCTTTTCTCGAAGTGTTTCGTCGTTTTTTTGAACCCTCATAGAGTTGGTTTCCGATTTACCAGATAGTTCATATTCTCAGGATATGATGTCAATAATATATAATTTGTGAAGTTAGTGTCGGTAGAGTTAGGCCGTGTAGATTCAGAAGCTTGGCTCTACATGAGGTCTGATATATTTTTCATAGGGCAAACCTTATGTGGTCGTCTTGGCAACATTTTACATGAAATGGTTTTGGTGGGATTAGACTGACTGATTTATGATCATTTTCATTTCGAATCATTTACACTGTTTTTCGGAAATTTTAAGCATCTAATTAGACACGTTATTTAATTTTATACTCGTAGTTATCGCAGCATATGCTGAGTTAGGTGCCTTTTTGACCTTGCACAAATTCTTCTGTGTTTATTGTACCTATTTCTTAATTTATATTTTAAATATGTGTGAGGTTCAAATAAACGGTTATCTTTCTTTCTTTCTTTAGACGCGATTTGTCGACAAAAACCGACTCCAAACTCACAGATACATCCCAAAATAGATTTATGTACCCAAGCCCACATTTTCCAGATCAACAAAGGAAATCAAATGAGAAACATTTTATTCACGTTACTAATGTATTGCAGCAATTAGTTACAAAGCCGTTTGAGTTTCCGATGAATGAGAAAATACCTTTTTGTACAAAGGAAATTTCAAGAAATTTAATGCTTCAGAGTTTCTTCATGTTTAATGAAAATTGCTTTAACCGTGGAAGGTTCTTTAACCTGGAGTTGAAAAAGAGATAGACAGATGAATGTAGTTCAAAATAAACTGCCCAGTCTTTTCTCAAATATGCTCGGCTTTTAGTCAAACCGGATGCAATTGGATACCAAAGAAGGCGCCAGATAACCGTAGAATAAAGTAAATTGGCTTTTTCCTAATATCTCAGCGTAAATTACGCAACCCAGCCAGGCAGGCTGGGTTTGAACCCATAACCTACTCTTAAGTCACCAATGATCACCACTGTTCTCCACCCCTGCCTAGTTGCTTGTATTTTCTGCCGCCTGTGGACACCACAAGTACCAGGATACCATAAGTCATGATGTCATGAAAGCAGCTCCTTCGCAGTACTCTAATTGGACGGAGTCCGACGTGTGTTAGCATAATGTCGTCTGCTAAACCATTACGTCACTGTCTCCCAGACGATTGATCGCTCCGCAATGGACACAAGTTCTAGATGCATTCCGAATTAGTTTAAGTTAATCGAGTAGATCGTATTATAATCGGATTTGAAAATAAAAGGAATGAAGTATAATTATGATGGTTTAAAGAAGAGCACGTGTCTAATGCTGTCTCACAGATCAGTCTTCGCTATGGTCACGAGCAGTTTCTAAAAGAGATACCGTAGTCCTGAAAAGCAATGGGCAACTGAAGAATACAACGGGAAATACTCTATAGATTTTCAAAAAATCTAGCAGCCCTAGCGAGCATCGGCCCTGCAGGGCCACTACGGGTTTACTGACATCTTTTTGGTGCACGTGTCGACGACTCAGGCTCAGACCTTACCAGACAGCTGGACTACAAGCCATAAACGGAGCATAAATGGCTTTATCTTTACTTTAATGGGTTGATTTGATATTATCATCATCATCAGCCTTTTTAATGTCCCCACTGCTGGGACTCAGGCGTCCTCTCTAGGAGAGGGAATGGACCGCTCCAATCCACCACGCGGGCCTTACCTTCCCTTACCTTCGAATTTTTGGTTCTAAGACATGCCGGTATCCTCAAGATGTTTTCCTTCAGCGGTTTTGAAAGCAGTAGTGAAGAAATTAATTACACAAAGTAATGCGCCTGGCAGGGTTTGAACTTGCGACCTATTACTAGTAAGTTGGAGCCATTACCACTCGGCCACCACTGCTCTCCAATTTCATATTAATTTCAGCTTAATACCTTCACGAGTTTCTGCGAAAAAGGGTCTTGACAGACAGATAGATGAACAACAAAGTGATCCTACAAAGGTTCTATTTATGCCGACTAAGTTACGGAACCTTGAAAACCACCTTAGTGCCATCACAGCCACCATATTCACCTAAAAGTTGAGCACAATTCAAGTTGGACGTGGCGGAGCTTTAAGGGATTGTTTCGTATGGTTACTGTCTGATAAATTTAGGTTTCATTATTCACAAAAATCTCAGCTTTATTTACAAATTAGGTACAGATGAACGACCTCAATTACAGTAACAATTTTATTATTTACCATACACAATCAGATATCAAATGATTCTGTCCAGCCGTGTTTAGCTTCAAATACAGCCGTAATATACTCGTAAATACTAATATAAAAAGCCATATTACGCAACATATCTATAAAAAAAAACAAAAAAGTTACGATTGGGCTTAACAACCATCGTTTGAAGAGCGGGAAGGAACGTAGGAAGTTATGAAATATTCAATAGAAACGATATAGTCGTTATTGGTTCGTCGTCTTAATACCTTAGAGGTCGACAACATTGTCTTTCGAGTGAAAAAATGTGTGGGAAAGTGGGAGAGCGAGTCATCTCGTTTTTATCGCACTCTTTCAGTCGGCTGGGTCGTATGAATGCCACGAATTTATTGCGAAGTACAACCTCCAGTGGAGCGCGAAGAATTAGCCGACAATCAGCCCCGGGGCCCGTGCTAGTGTCATCCTCCCTAGTGCAACCTATTTGTTACAACTTGTTTGTTTGCCAAGTATTAATATTATGAACTTGGTTTAAGTTGTCTTGTATTTTTTTTTCAGCAGAAGCAAATGTAGCTCGATTACTTGTCCCGAGGCGAATTTTTGTTTTATTACGTCACTTGGCTGTAAGTTCATAGTTTCGTTATATTGTGACACCTTATGTGACTAATGGGATTTCCAGGGTTTAAAGTGACAATAAGCGGACTAAGACCGTTCCCGAGAGGCGTCTATGGACTGTTAGAAGGAATGTAGATCATCTGGCAGAGAAATGAGGAGACGACATAAATAATATTTATTTGCCAAATAGGTTTCAAAAACACTATTACACGTAAATTTTTGCGTCAATTCAAACTATATGACCGGTGTTTCCTAGCTGACTACTCTAAGAAAAAACATTGAAACAAACTCAAAGGTTAAAGTTCATTATAGTAAACATGTAATGATCAAATCATTCATATAATTAATACCATGCAGATTAGTGTCTAAGATGATTTTTTGAAAGATTTTAGTGGATCTGTCCAGTCAGCGCAAACGTTTGTCAGTATACATGTAGCTCAACTCAGTATTACTAAGGAGCTCAATATATGGTTATTATAGAATCTGAATGAGGGTGGCACAGAAACGTGGGGATTGGCAAAACAAAAGCGAGGCCTATGCGAAGTTGGGTTGTGGATGATGATGAAAATGATGAACTGCCATAAAAACTACAAAAGAACCTTCTTTAGTGTATTCTCATCTTGGATGTCTTGTGTAAAATTAGGCTGAGTGTTGTCTGTCAATGATGATTTTTATCAAATAGACAACGCTATGCGACAAATAAAACAAGTCTTTTCATGTGTCAACGCAAAACTCAAACTAGTCAACCAACAACTCAATAAAACAACACCAAACTATCTCACATTTACATAAAAAGTCTGGCCACATGCGATTACAAGCAAATCGCCCAATAACACCATTACAAGGCAAAATAATTACAAACAGAAGTGGCACACTGAGACCACGCTCCCCCGCGCTCTGATAGCAACCATTTTGGAAAACCCAAAGCCCGCTTCAATTTTATTTTCACGCCTGCACATCGGAGATACGCTGAAAGTTTCATCGCAGGCTTTCACTCGAGGCTAGAACGAAACATAAATTGTCGACGGACACACAGCCCATGTCTTTATTTTTCAAAAACAATGCACACGTATGTTCATTTGTATTTTTTGTATTCTTTTTGTCAAATGTTCTCGTAGTCGGGTTTATTTAAATTAATATTCATAGCTTGTTAGAGAAAGTTACCTTTTTTTTTCGGTGCTCGCGATTTCTGTATCCATTGTATTATTTTTGTTCTTCTACATGAAAAGGTAAAAATTATATCTTGAAGGATTTATTTGTAAGAAAATAGGTACCTACCTACACATTAGTGGTAATTAATAATGTCAAATGGTTGCACTCTGTTCGACTTTTATTTGAGTCGTACAAATATACAGAGGAGGTACAATTGAGCATAGTCACATTGTACATTATCAAGAATATAGTATTAGTTTAATTATTTGATAAAGTCAAGATATATCTTATCCATCCATCTTACTGTCATGCTTGATATAAACGAAAAATAAATTGATTATGAGACTTGGATTGTTTTTGAAAAATAATGACATAGACAAGTGGCAAAGTAGGTAGCTTAAGTGGCAATGAAAACGGCACATTGCTAGCAGAACAGATGGCCGTTGGGGCCGAAAGGTTCTGGAGTGGCGACCGCGTACCGTATTACGCAGCGCTGGAAGGCCTCCAACAAGGTGGACTGATGACCTGGTGAAGGTTGCGGGAAACCGATGGATGCGAGACGCATAGGATCGTTCGTTGTAGCGATGCTTGGGGGTGGCCTATGTCCAACTGTGGATCTATATCGGCTGAAATGATGATGATGATGATGAATGACATAGACTTTGTGTCCATTACTTTATTTTCCAACAACAATTTACACGTATGTTAATTTTTTTTATTTCAACGAATGTTCTTGACGTTTACTCGGGTTTGTTTAAATTAATATTTATGGTTTTTTCATCCACATTACGTTGTTTCTTTTGATGTATTTTTCTGTAATTTTGTTTTTTTTTTTTATCGAAGCAGATTTTGTTGTTGAGTTCTTTTTTATTGGGCATGTAAATGCCACTGACATATCTACGTTAGTCGAAATTAAAACTCCCGTTTTACGAGTGGCAAACAAAACGATTCGTTATCAATAGACGGATCAGGGATAAACTGAAGTACCGTATTATAGAATGTCCACTCAATATATTTTTCATTATTATTTGAGCTCGTAAAGTTGTTTTATTTCCTTCATATTGAGAGCTATCCCCTTACCGGTTTTAACGTTCCTATTACCGGGTAATTGTTCCTTGAAACAAACAATACAATAGGTACGTACTTATTGATAATTCACTTAGAGTAAGTCCTTGTGGAGCTTCGTATTATACAACTATAATAATAATATTGTGTTACAAATAATTTAACAGGAGAGACAGAGGTTTGAGGCGGCCTGAAACCCAGCAGTGGGAACGATATAAGGCTTCTTAATTGAACAGGAAACGAAAGAGTATCACGTAAGTAAATAATTTTTACAATCACAATATTTTTTCTTATAAGTGACCTTTCAGAGCTCCGAAAATGGTCCTGGAACAAAAAAAAATTGATGGAACACAATAAGATTTAGTGAGTAAAAGCCTGACAGTCCCTCTCGCTCCACCTAGAGCGGAAAAAGCTATTTGGTGGTTTCTCACCTCAAAAAAAAATCCAATTACCAATATATTAACAAGATTGACATTGTTTAACAAGGTTGAATTCAACACACCATCAGAGGAAACTTTAAGAACTCTTGCTAAAATCCAATTACAATTACGTACTCTTTCTAAAATCCAATTACAGGTGAAAGCGTTCCCTCATTTTTTTACCCCCATTAACTTAACAGTAACCATACAATACTGACAAACAAAGAAATCACTCTCATTTAATTGGAGACGAAACACTCGTATTGTCAGTGACAGATCACGGATTGCCGCGGCGCCTCGTCGCCTTCCGCCATCTGCCGGTAGAGTGACTCATCACTCAATCAATCTGCCTAGCATTTATTAATAACAATAATCCTTACTAATATTATAATAGCGAAAGTGAATGTCTGTTTGTTAGGTCTTCACGCCTAAATGGCAAAACCGATTTTGATGAAACTTGGTACACGGGTAGACCATGTCCTGGAATAGGACATAGGATACTTTTTATCCTGAAAGTATGTTCCCTTGGGATAATTTTCTGCTATCACGCGGGCGAAGCCGCTGGGAGCAGCTAGTAATTAATAATAGTATCTCTACTCCATCGCCGTATCTCTGTCCTATCACCATATCCCTACGTTGACGTCATAGTGTGGCTCCAATAAACTCTAGCTTTTTACCAGTAGCGTTTGCATTGCAGTGACATGCCTAGGGTGAGGGCCAGAGAGTTATATACTGCGAGCCAATTTTGTGGCAAGCTGTTGGGCATCATCGACCTTATGGACCGGATCTCTAGGAAGAATTCTTATTCCGTATCGATTGCCTCTATAATGGCGAGCCTTTAGTGAACATCAACGAGGAACAGAGACCTCTCACTTGCTTTTATGGGCTTGCTTGAATAGAGATTCGCGCGACGTACTCGGAAGAAGGATGTATAATCCAGTAAGATGCTGGTAGAGACTTCTTGACTGCACTTCTAGGATTGTCTTCTAGGATAACCGCGGTATAAGAGGTATACCACGGCTCCGCAAGAACCAGTCAAAATTTATTTGTTAAATTTTATTTATTTGTAAAATTTTGACAGGCATTTCAATATCAACATAGTTTCCGAGTCTTGGTTGGTAGTGATTGGTCCACCTTCCTCGATCCGACCTTAGTAAGAGTCTTATCGAGGAAGGTTGACCTGAAGGCTGACCCTTGCGTCTGTAATATTAACTACGAACACCTCTGCTGGCGTAACGAATAGAGATGTAAACTTTTGAATGACCGACGACACTTTCAGACGTCCTCTATAGAACAGAATAGAATAAACTTTATTATTTTCCATTTTCATTTCAGTAATGATATTAGAGGACACCTAAATAAAAAAGAAAAGTTTATTTGTGACTTGCACAGGACAAACAACGAAACCAAAAATAATAAATAACTAAAATAAAGTAAAAAAAACGACTTGTACCAGGCCAAAAAGGCCTCTATCTCAACAAACTATACAACTAATTTTTTAGTCTATTCATTCGCGTAACACTACAAGCGCTGTACAACCCTCGCGCCCCAGCCGATTTCCGGCCACCATAAGCGCGGGCTTGCGGACGGCGAGCAATGGGTAGCTCGCCATCCGACCGTCCGGTAACCGTCCGGACCGAGCCCAAATCGTCGACGACGCGCAGGTACTGTGCCTCGTGCGCCTCAACGAGATGTCAGCACTAGCCAGCAGTAGGGGCCCAGCAGGATCGAAGCCTACTGGACCCATGGGTGATGTGAAAAGCCCCGGGAAAAAAGGCAAAGAAGGAACAGGAGTGGAATTTTAATCAGTAAAGGTCTGACACGCCCTCGCACTCTGCCCAAGAGCGCGAGATGTCATTAGATGATTTTCCCCCCTAAAAAAAAACTGCACTGCACAACCACTGGTACAAAAATCACCCATACACAAATTTAAAGGGAATTGGCAGAAGCTCAGTAGCAGCACGTTATCAGTACACTGATATGGAACATCAACATTACCCCTACTCCTCCATTAAGCACTTGTAAATGGTACGCCCAGATTTTATCTAGCTGTCGAGATACAGCGTAATTACACTGCTAATGTGTTTTCAGTACAGTACAATAGATATTTACAATGTATTATGATGTGGGAAGCAGGGAGTGAAAAAAGAGCTCTGATATATAATGTTTTTGAGACAGAGATCTGTTAGGGTGTTACCACACCAGTCGATCGATCGTCCATCGATGCCATCGGTCGATGGTAGAATGGATTAGTCGACGTCGATCGGCAGTTTCTACCAGAGCAATCGATCATTGTCGATCGATTGCACCAGTTTCTTTCGATTACAAGAGAACGCATTCTTTCTCTTGTAATCGAAAGAAACTGGTGGAATATAGCTGGGGTTAATCGATCAACGTCGACCAATGCCATCGACCGGCAATCGATTGATTGGTTTATCGACCGGTATCCGTCGATCAATTAAAGCTACCACACCAATCGAGCAACGTCGACGTATGTCGATCGATGGTATCGATCGTCCGATCGATATCATCGATCGTCCGATCGATATCATCGATCGATGATGAATCCGATGATCAAAGCACAAGAGTGGACGTTGTGGCTACACTTTTCATCCTACCTATGTCCAACAATGGACGTCTTTCGATTAAAATGATGAAGTACTTTAGTTCATGTGATTTATTTCACAACTGATCATAAAAACATCATGAGGAAATCAAATATTTGATTCCAGGACACTAGTGGAATCAAATATTCGAAGAGGCTGGACATCCGTTATGACGTGACACTCCCAACATGGGTACCAACATCAGTTGTCCAATCCTCATAACACAAGCTCTGCTTAGCTTGGGAATAGACGGCGTTGTGTGATAGTTGTGGAATATTATTACTACGCCACTACTCAGTAAAAGTCTGATACTACCAGGGTAGGAGCGCGGAATCTGGCACTGTGTTATAAAGCAAGGTCTTTGGAAAGAGTGTCCATGATTGTACAGAGTATAAAACTGCTCACTCAATAAATTCAACAAAATATGAATAAATAGATACCTATATTTTATCCTTAGCTAACTCTTTGTCATTGTCTCACGCGCAATATTTTATCTGTCATTATCTTTATTCGCAAAAAAACATAAAATATATTTTGTACTACCCATAAATAGCAAAAACGATTGAAATCATCTCGGGAACTTTTTTCTATTGCGTCATAAATCAGTTTATACAACGGAGGGTCAAACAACCGCATGTTTTGATTAAATAGTGTCTCGCCAACTAAAACAACACTACTAAAATAAAACTAAAATGGTTAATGTCAATTACTTTTCATCTCGCGTGCCTAAAGCTGCTTTCAGACTACGCTATAATATATAGCATACAGTGTACATATAGCTCATAGCACAACAATATCGCGCACCATTCGTTTATTTAATTTTGCCAATAATATATAGTATAGCAAAGTGTGAACGTGTTCTAAATATTGTTGTGCTATGAACTATAAGCTATATGCTGTTATATTATGGCGTAGTCGGAAATGAGCTTTAAGATCTGGGATCTTACCATGACTAATGTAATCTAAGACGTGCAAGCGAGAAAGAGGGATGGACCTACGAGTAAACAGTATACATAGCTCCGTCCCTTTCACAGTTCAATTTAGGTCGTCAAATGATTCCCAACCTGTGATCCTTCTTCTCCATAGAGATAAACGCTTTAAAATGTGCAATATTATCTTCATTTTTTTGTGTGACTGACTTCTTGTCAATTCAGAAGTGCCTGTAAATGGTATATTCTTACATATTATAAAAAAAATGCCCCACCGTGTTGGTCTGCCTGTATGTAAGCACTAAACAGATTTGTATGCAGTTTTCACCAATAACAGCGTGATTCATGAAGAAGGAGAAAAGACTTGTAAGACTGGTGCAAAGCTAAGACGCAGCAAATGTTTTGATTCGATTTGATTCAACTTCAAAGTTATCATCATCATTTCAACCGAAAGACGTCCATTGCTGAATATAGCCTCCCCCACCTGACTTCAAACTATTTATTTAGAATTCGGGGGAAAGACAGCTTATTCCGAATCCCCGCAACACTAATATCGGATCAAACGGTCAATAAAATTCAAAGATATGATCGTGAAATTTATCAGTGACCCTGATAGAACCCTCAAAATTTCGCGGACGAATGCCGCCCCAAGCGGAAAAACGTTTGCTTAGCATTGATACTTACGTAAATATGATTTTGTTTACCGAAAAAATATACATTAAAATGGAGTCTGTGTGCCACGTAACAGTAAGAAGGATATTTTGTTATTTCTCTTAGCCAAATTGGATGTTTATTTTTAGTTTGATAAAAGAAAAGATATGAATGGAAAAAACATGGATTACCGAACCATAAGTATTTTGTCTTCTTAACGCTTGTGCACTATATCTCCTACTTACTGGGCTAGGCTTCGTTGAGGTTAGCAAAAACAAGCTTTTAATGAATATTTTTGACACCAATTTGCTATACTACGCTCCATTGCCCTCTGACAAATCTAGTCAGATGCCAGAATCCGTCTTTGTATTACAGATAGGCGGTTGCTCCGTGTAAAATATTGATATTCAGCTGGATCCAGTTAGGAAAAGGCTTGGTGGTTAAGCGACGTCACCATTGTCGAGTCGTTGAGCATTTGACTATGGCGATGCGTGTCGTAGGTTTGATTCCCGCACGGAGCTAATATTTTTGTATGCCTACTGATAGACGTTTGAGTTCTGGGTATCTTAAGAAACCAAGTTTTAATTTTTGTGAGCGCGCCCGCGATTCATGAGTCTTTTAATTATTATTTTTTTGTCTATTTTGTGAGGAACAACGTTTTTTTTTTAAAACCCAGTTGAAATTTTACCACGGAGGCCAACTTCAAAGGACTAGCCAAGTACGCAGGAGACTTATGCCTGTGCGCAAACACAGTTGCACTCTCTCTTCCTCTATAGGAAAATATAAAAGTTACAAGCTTTTATTTAGTTTCACCTGTCCCGATGTTTGTCTGTCATCAAATCTTGCAAATTAAATTCAATCCACTTCCCGGTTACCGATTGAGCTGAAATTTTGCATGCATGTGTAAATCAGATGACAATGCAAAATTATTATGACATGGAGCTGATCTGATGATGGAACCGGAAGGTGGCTATAGAAACATGGTAATTAAACGACACAAATCCATTGAGTTTGAGCTCGTATGATTTGTCCTAACGTGTATTATTTATACAGCGTTATTTGTAAAACACTGGCAACCTCTCAGGACTATGTTGCTAACATCATAAACAACAACTTTTGTTCTATGACTTTTAAAAAATCATCAGATTTTTATACAAAAATAAAGATAATTAAATTAATGTTCTAAATATTACGATTTTTATGCGAAGCAAGCGATAATACAATAGCGGAGGGGAGGGGGTTTGGTCGGCGGGGGTGTTAAATGCGCTAGGGTCGCGTCAAGCACCCCCGCCGAATAGAACTAGGAAATATTAAAGGATTGTTATAGGTATTATGTTTTAAAAAAAGTCATAGAACAAAAGTTGTTCTTTATGATGTTAGTAATACAGTCCTGCAAGGTTGTTAGTGTTTTACGAATAACCCTGTATATAACCGAGCTATAAAGGCTTGCTATGAAAAAATGTTTACATTAAAAGCTTATATAAAAATAAAGTTTTAAGCTGGTGAAATCGCTGGTTCAAGCTAGTCTCTGCAAAAATATGAAATAAAATCGTTCAAACCTTGTCTCCACCTGTGACCGATCACCCACATTTGAAACTATCTGTAACTTATCCCCTCGCATGCTAAGTAGTACCTAAGCGACACAGAGAATACGATACCGGCGGAATTTACCCACGATAATAAGTTATCGATCCATGCACCTGCAGATACCGCAGCCCAAGTGAAGACGGTACTGTTGCGAACTAAATTTACAATATTATTCCGTACATTTATCCGTACGTATTTTTACCCACGGCATATCTGGAGTGACTAATGCTTACACTAAAAAGATTTGAGTCAAATCGACACGAAAAAAGAAGAACAAAATATTTAAGATATAAGGAAGTCTATTCTATAACATTTAAGGGTCTATAGCACTACGCGTTATTTAGCACACGATATTCAGTCTCGTGTTTGTTTGCTTTCCGAGTAAGACAGTCTGATCCTTATTACAGTACGCGATACGTCGAACCATAGACTAAAACGGACTGAATAACTCGTAGTGTAATAGGCCTTTTAGCAACTGCAGAGCGTTTGTGCACTCATATTCCCGATTATACCTATGTAAGGATAAATTCGAATTGTCTTTACCTATACTGTGATTATAAATCACGAATACAATGACAATTATTGTAGCAAAAGTATTTCATGACAAGAGGCCCAACCACGAACTCTTAAGGTGGTGCATCACGACTCACATTTTCACTGTTTTAAATACAACCGCTCATAACTGATTATGATGTTATTACACACTTTTCATTAGATATTTTGGAAACATAGTATTTTGTGGATATTATCTAGGTTTCTAAAGAAACCAATTTCTAAATTTGTGTAAAACTAATCCAGTAAAAACCTCTGAAAATGTCCTATTTTGTATGAACTTTGACACTTCATAATTTGCCTAAAAATTAAAAAAGTCAAAAAAGTAATCCTCTAGAGACCTTGCAAATTTTATTAAGATTCTAAGTGATGACAACTTTTTCCAAAAACTTTTAAGGGTTTAAAAAAAACAGCTATTTCCTGGAGCAAGTTTTGTGAAATTTTCGAGTAAATCTCGGAATTACCGAATACTAACAGAGTTTCCAGGCGTTATCTCTCTTTTTTAACCGACTTCGAAAAGGAGGAGGTTCTATGTTCGGCTGAATGTATGTTTTTTTTTTTTGTATGTATGTTCACCGATAATTCGGTCAATTGTGGACCGATTTTGAAAATTTTTTGTTTGATTGATAGTTTATGCTTCCAAGTTGGTCCCATAGAAATATTGTTATGATCTGATCATGAACTTCGAAGATATGGAACAGAACTCCTCATAGAATCATAGCAGAATTGTCGTAACAAGTAAAATTGCTTTGTTTATACGTGTAGTCGATGACTGACTGAAAGAAAAGGGGGAGGGGATGTATCGAACTGATCTGGTGATAAAGCCGGAAGGTAAATTCACGTAATATAACAGTATTTGGGATTATTAGAATCGTTATGAGATGCACTCTGGCTTTATGGTAATTTATGTTTAGCTGAATATAGCACTTACTGGTGCTACCATTACTAAAAAGTGAAAAATAAAAAACGTTTTACCAAAAAAAAATTAAACCGACTTCAAAAAGTACAAAATAATTTTAATTTCGGAAGTCGGTGTTAAATAAGGAAGAGACAAAATTAGGTATCTATTATAGAAACACTGACTTCCGAAATTAAAATTATTTTGTTGTTTTTGAAGTCGGTTTAATTTTTTTTTTGGTAAAAAGTTTTTTATTTGCGTTGCCTTTTCGTCAAACATCGCGTTGGATTGCATTAAATGAAGTAACAAGCTTTTGTTCCATTTTCGATGTTTACGATAAGCGAGTGGAGAAGGACCCTCTTAACGCGATCCATTAGACGACCTACACTGGACTGTTAAAAAGATGGAGCTATACAGGATGTATGACTTCCTCACTCTTAATCTCGCTTACACGTTTGATTTTTTCACGTCATGGTAAGGCCCCTAATCCTAATGAAATTCTAAAAATACAATGATGACTTATTAGATTCCCAATTTGAGAAGGAGGAAGCAGGAATCATTGATGTGAGGGGCACATTCACATATCAAATCTAATTCCTAATCTGTTAATAGCAGCACCCATTCGATATATAACAGTAACGTAGTTTTAACCGAGCTCTCATTAAGTTAACCGGTAGCGTTTTGCTAAAACATGAGTCTAGTGCGGCCACCTAAAAAAATACGTGGTATGTAAATGGGTATCATTGAGTTTCTAGTTTCTACCTGCCAAACGAGAGCTAGTGGAACTAGGGTATTCATGGGATTCTTTTGTGATTAAATATTGTGGTTTATTTGTAATTTTATGTTTTCAAATCTATCTGTCAAGACAATGTTTTAAAGAGTGTGTTAATATTTTTTTTTTATAGAAATTTGATTTTCTATATCTAAATTACTTGTAATGAAGACTACTACTACTACTACACTTATTACTGAACTTGTCTTAAACATAAAAAATATTTTTCATTACTCATACTCTGAAAGTAGGTCTGAAATTGCCTGTGGAGCGGGTTGAAATGATGATACTTTTCATCCCTAGGGAGTTTTACTTTCAACTGACAGCTGTCAAATTATTAAAAAAAAACTAATTCTATCTTCACATTTCTATTGAACCATGTTCCAATTTTCCATACAGCCTGTCAATCACAAGGCGATATAAAATTCAAATAACTTAAAGATAAGTATTAATTAAATAATATTATATTTTTAAGTGACTTATTTGTTCAAGTATTTCTTTAAAATACTTTATTTGTAAAATATTACAATTAATTTCTAATTTTTCAATAATGAGGCTGAATAGCTGATCGGCTACAGAAAAGTAGCCGATCAGCTAAGCGGGAAAGTGGCAAATCAGACGTTGGTTTTTCGAGTTTTGTTTATATTTCCGTACTGCAAAGATTTGTATTAACATGATAAGTTCATCAGATTAAAATAGTGATAGTAATAATTTTATAAAAGAAGAGGCTAAAGCAGTAGTGGAACCTTTTACCGCCTAAATCAGAAGAAAGATACCAACCTAAAATCATAGGTACGATAACTTAGGTTTAACAAAGCTTTTATTAATTTTATTTTTACTTTCCTTGTATTCGTAATGAAAAGCACAGTGCTTACCTCGGGATGAAAGTTACTTGTTTAGTCCCTCGAATTAGCGACCTCGCTACGCTCGGCCGCCAACTCCTTCTCGGGACGAAATAAGTAACTTTCACCCCTAGTGTAACAATGTACTATTGAAGGCATTTATTTAAACAAGAATTTAAACTAATTTTCAAAATGATTGTGATCTATTATGAATAAAAAAGCATATCAGCCATACAAGTCTTGCAAATTAATAACAACTTTATTCAATAATTAATCTTTTATTATTATTGGTTGATTTTTACCATCATGCACTATTTTATAACAAGTAAACAAAAAAAACTAAGTAATAATTAAATAGAATAGTGTCACAAGCAGTGTATCTTGATGTTCATGGATGGGGCAGATTGATACAAATATAATTTTCAACTTTAGGCGTTACATTTTTTTTTCTCTTCTCTTAAGCAGTTATTTTAATTTATATAACAAACTTAAGTAGACTTAGCCAAACTCTAAACATAAAAATAAAGCTATGTTTTAATTCATGAATCCCCAAGCGACCACCGGTGGCCGCGCATCTATTGTCTTACTATTGTGTTTCTAATTGACGGTATCTGAAGGGTTAAGCTATAAAATATGACTTTGAAACTTTTTGTGTCAACCTACCCCATTTCTACTACCCATGGACATTTTAATGACATAACTAGAGGTTCAAATCGAATGGTAACAGCTTTACATATAAACTGAAATTACCTGACATTGTGAAGTTTTTTAATCCGGCGCGCCTTCTTGTAATACGGCGTGTTATACGATATGGCTGCGACATATAGGTATATCTACTTCATGAATCCCCAAGCGACCACGATGGCCGCGCATCTATTGTCTTACTATTGTGTCTCTAATTGACGGTATCTGAAGGGTTAAACTACTAGCAAAGTTCTCTCAAGACTTAGCTTAAAAGGTGCTAAATAGATCAGAGATTTGTTCAAATAAAATTCTAAATGTCTATCGACTCAAAAAAAAACATGACACAAAGAACTCCAGCTATTCACAAACATCGTAAACATTCACTACAAGATTCCCACTAACGATAAAGCTAGAAACATTGTCAGAAGACAATAAGTCAATACACGAGATAGCAAGTGCATGGAGTAAGTAGGCACTGTCTGCCAGTACTCGCCCGCCGCAACGAACCTAGTGAGACGTGAAATTCGGCACTTTGAATTTACGATGCCTCCACACTCTCCTTATAGGTACTCTGACCTTTGCTTTATTTTATACAAGCTGAGGTTCGCGACTTCGTAAAACAGCACTATGCCACCATATGGTCGCAATTTCAAACTCAACCTATTTTTCACGCGGAACCCTAATTCTTTTTCTGGTTAAGTTGCCACGTATATCGAGGGACTGGAACAATTTGCCTGCTGCGTTCTTCTCGTCTGATTATGATTTAGGTGGCTTCAGTTCGTGGCTCTTAATAAATTAGTACGCCTCACCATCAACGATTGCATCACTGCTTACCATCAGGTTCGATGAGTGATGGGATCGCAGTCAAACTCTAGTTTTAACCTCTTATATCATCAACGATCTTCTTGTAATAGTCGGGACTATTATATGGGATAGAATTTATATCTAAAGTGGTCCAGCTGTTTCGGAAATTAGCCATAACAAACACACAGACGGACAAAAATATTAAAAATTGCATTTTTGTTCAACGCAAAAAAGTAGTTAATTCGATATTACAAAGGTTTTATTTATATACATATAAGACGCATTTTAAAATGGAGGTACTTATTATTTGGAAATGCTATAAAACATGTCGTATACTTACATAAAGTTCAATCGACGAAGCAACAGCTAGATACCTACAAAGGGGCTGATAGATTATTCAAAAGAATTAGGTACTATGTCCCTTGAACGCAAGCACAGGTGGGTGTTAAATAGAAAAATTTTGTCACTCTCTCTCGCTTCACCCAGAGCAGGAGAAGTTATTTGACATGATCAGTTTTGTTTGTTTGTAACTCTTACAAATATTTCTCTATTGGGACCATACGGTTTTGCTGACAACTCTTTGTGGCGCGCTTGTTCCATACTTACCGAACGAGGAACTACCTATTGCTCGTCGAAGGAAGCAGCTTTGCTATCGGTGAAAAACAATTTTAGCAATTGGGCCAGAGATTACCTCCTACAAAAAAAAAAACAACCTTTACCTCTTTATAATATTTGTGTAGATTAAATTGTTTCGATACCGCAACACAATCCTAGCGTCACTAGCCGTAGTGAGTCCGCCATATTTTAGTTTTTCAAATTACAGCAGCAATTTCATAAGGTTATTTTTATTGCCGCTTCACAACATCTAAAGTTTTATTGTTGAAACAGTTTTTCATTGTGTATTCGCGGAAAATTCCCAACAGACTATTTTGTGTCACTTTTAGGCATTACCAACCAAATATGAATTGGGATCATTTTGTATATTTTTACAAAATAAGTAATAACACACATGTTTTTGTTATACTGAAAGATCTATATTTATTTTTATTTATCACAAAAAATGGTGAGTCAATTTGCTGGTTGTCTGGTCTCAAGTTTTTCAGTAACGATTTTATTTATTGGTTACATTACACACTCGCACAAAAATACTTAATACGAGGGTTTTAAGTACGAAACGTCAAGCTCCTTTAGAGTTTAAATCAGTAAATGCGATACATACAGTGGTTGGCCAAATTATTAGGGACAGCACCAAAAATTTTATATTATCTACTTTAACTGAATACTGCAAGCAAATGGTTGGTTGTAGGTCCGGCTGGAATTTTTTATTTATAGACTTTATTGATTGAACCCGATTTTCTACAAACATTGACAAAAGTCAAAAAAGTTATAAGTGATGTCACATATCAAATATTATATTAATGACATCACTAGCAACAACAAATATAAAAACCTTATATTGGTTTGTTTAAAAAATGTGTTTCAATCAAAAATTACACATCTATGAGTACTGTCCCTAATAATTTGGCCACCTATAGTAGGTACATATTATGTATAGGTACTAGCGGCACCGGGTGACGTCGTCCTACCCGAAAACTGGGTTTGTGTCAGAAAATAATTAAGAACCTGACTGCAGTGCAGTCGGGTTTAATTCTATTTTCAAACCACCCAGGGACCTAGTCAAATATACCAACAAAATTTCATCCAAATCGGTTAAACCGTTTCGGAGGAGTTAGCTTAGCAACTACCGGTGGGTAATAACGATTGGCTAACTGCACTGCGTGTCGTAGGTTCGATTCCCACACGGAACAAATATTTGTCTGGCCTACAGATAGTTAATTGTCCGGGTACATTGTATAAGGGAATCCTAGTGTGGGGTCCAGGGAATCACTACATAGTATAAAACAAAGTCGCTTTTTCTGTCCCTATAGCGCTTAAATCTTTAAAACTACGCAACGGATTTTGATGCGGTTTTTTTAATAGATGAAGTGATTCAAGAAGAAGGTTTATATGTGTACAGTTTTTCTGTAGTGTATTTAGTATCAGCATTGCACCCGAGCAAAGCCGGGGCTGGTCACTAGTTTGTAATAAACTAGCATTTAAGTCTTTTGTGTACCGCATTACTGTATAGTATATTTATTGAACCTTGTCAAAATGAATCAAATAAAGCTTTATTATTATTATAAGTGAGTTTACGTATTAGTCAACGCACTCACGATACATGAGTAACTCCTAGTGAAAGGCAATATTTTATATTAAAAAAAAATGGCTAATATTATTTATTGTTTATCTGGGCTACACTTAAAAGCTTGACACCTGAATGGGTCGGAGCTAAAGAAATATTTTTTATTTCAGACTCATACCTTTTGAAACAAATTAACGAAACGTCTGAAACCTGACCTACAAGTTCACCTTCTAAAATAATATTTTTATTTTTTCATAAACGTAAGAAGTACTGAAACGTCAAGTAGGTAAAGTAATAGGTATTGCGCAATAGTAATTTTAAGTACATATAAATCTAAACTCAAGTTTGGTTAAATGGTTTAAGTAACAAAAGATTCAGACCATAGGTGACGTCTCAAATTAAAAAAGACTGTTTAATTTAACGTTAAATAAATTGAAAATCAGCCAAAAAAATTAATTTATAAGTCTGCTAAAAAACTTGTAAACCTCAAACTTGACTAATAATCTGTCAAAATGTAAAGTCGAAGGCAAATTCATTAATTAAAGTGTAGTCTAAACCGCGTACCTCGTCTGGGGACGAGACAAAGTCTATTTATGTCGCGAGGTGAGCCTGATTATTGTGAACATCTTATTAGAATAGGGGCACTGCTCTAGCTAGTATTGTATGACCTATCTACACCTAGCCAAGCTGCGGTCTTCAAGGCACCATAAATGATAAATGATCTTTATTTTGTAAATAGGTTTTCAAAAAACACTTTTACACGTCAATTTTGTTTTCAGTCAGTTTTAACGAGATGAGGCCGGTGTTTCGTAGCTGACTACCCTGAGAAGAAACACCGAAACAAACTCAGGGTAATATATTCATTTTAAGTTTTTTTAATATTTTAATTTACTCTTTTTAATCTTCTAGTTGTACTTAAGTTGCGGGATTTTTCGAAAGTGTTACCGCAATCCTGGAACGCAAAGAGTGACTGAAGGAACCACAGGTGGCAACCCCAAGGTGGTTTTTAGTCAGTATAAGTCTGACGCTCCCTTTTGCCTCACCCTGTGCGAAAGGACTTATTTGATAAGGAACCCGGTATGTCTTAGAACCAAAACTTCGAAGATATGACATCCACTAACCCGTACTGCATAATAATGTCAACTGGACCCTGCCAGTAATGGATTATAGCTCATTCGCTCTCCTAGAGAGGAATAGATGGAGGGCTGACTATGCTACCTACATAGTTCTTCCATCAATCGGGGGTTGTTCTTGGAAGCACTTGCATACCACATACAGGGATAAATGTTGGTTGGTACCATGATCCATGAAAAGTATTTAACCTCTACGAATTGGTTTCAGCCAGACGTACACGCTGTACACTCGAGTTTTGAGCATTACGTTGTATGGACGGGTCCCAGGGTGTTTACTCGCTTTCTCCGAAATGAACGATATTTATTTGATGTTAAAATTGCAAACAATCCTCAGTCATAATTATATTTTTTTTCGAAACACAACTAATTAGAGAAGGTTTAGAGATTCGGTACGTAAAACAATTTTCGTGTGAAATTTCGGGAACGAAAAGAACCGTGGTAAGAAACACGCGAAATTACAATCGAAACTTCGTTTTCCGGAGAAAGCGAGTAGACCCCCAGATCCGTACAACGTACGTCAAAACTCGATTGTCAAAATGGGGGTGTTTAAAAACAAACTATGTAAGGGTAGACTTAAGAATGTGTTACATCATTTCTACAAATACTAAATCAGTAACTGCTATCTGCTGTCCAGTGCATCAGCTCAAAGTTTACTTTATACCCACATCATTAATTTATCCGAAAACGTTTGTGAGTTTGTAGCGAATATTGAAATACTTATTTCTGCAAGTAATCGTCATATTCAATTGAAGTGCATCATGGGTGCAACTAAGCAAGGTAAGTATGGTTATTCTAATATTGTTTTTTTTTTTATGAACCTTAACAATCAGTACTTTTGGATTAATACGTGATGGTACTTGGTTTTTTATGTAGGTACTGAATCAAACATTTTTATTTTTTTCCTTTTTGCGCAAAGTTCTATTATTTTTTTCCTTCTATTTCTATATCTTATTTATTCGTTTTTATTCGTTCGTTCGTTCGTTTCGTTGTTTCGTTCCTTTATTCGTTCGTTAAGTTTGATTTCACAACTTGAAGGAACCGCAGACCTGAGTAGGTACCTATATGGTTTTAATTTCAACTCGATACCTCCACGCGTTCTCGAGATAAAAGATCTTGACAGACAACAAAGTGATCCTATAAGGGTTCCATTTTTCCTTTTGAGGTACGGAATCCTAAAAAACACTTTCTAAACTCGACACTGACTCTTCAATCGTGATAATTAGAGACACAATAGAAAGACAATGGGTGCGCGAACGCGTTCGCTTGGGGTTTAATGAATTAATTCATGAATCCCCAAGCGACACCCGGTGGCCGCGCATCTATTGTCTTACTATTGTGTCTCTAATTGACGGTATCTGAAGGGTTAATGTAAATTGCGAAGCTATAACAAAAATAACCTGTATAATTGTGCGGCAATATTCCACAGACAACGTTTTTTACAGTCTATTAAGTCGAAGCCAGGGCTTGAAAAATGAAAAAATCTTTATTGGTATATTCTCCGCTGTGGTTAACAAACGCCATAAAAATTTCATAGGTGACTCCCATGAAACATAAATTGTGGGTGTTAATACACTCGGGACGACATACTCAAGGTAACGCGAGAGGCTATACGGGAGATTTGTTACTACTTTAGTGTGATCATGTTTAACAAAGGATTTCTATGTTTTTAGGGATATTGCATTTGTTGATAAGATTTTTATGTGATATTTTAGTTTAAATGGAAAGTTTTATTTAAAAGTAGGGTTAGATTTAGGTAGGTTTTTTTTTGGTGGGAATCATCTAACATCATCTCCCGCCCTTAGGCGGAGCGAGAGGGCGTGGTGACTTTTACTGACTAAAACCCACTCTTACTTCTTTGCCTTCGTTCCATGGCCCCGGGGTTCACTTTCGAAAGAAATGTGAAGGTAGAAATGAATTTTTGTTAGGTATTCAATAGGCTGGAAGGATTCTGGATGAAACTTGGCATGCAAGTAAATCATGCAATGGTAAGGATATATCTAGGACATTAACTTTTTCCCACGCTTTTCACCCCGTCGTTTTTGTCATTTTTTTTTATTTATTTTTTTTTCACCCCGTCGTGTCAATAGGTTAAAGTCGTTAAAGTTATTTATTATTACCTAAGTACCTACACTGTACGTACACAGGTTTCAGGACCAACTTACTATACACCAGCATTTATGTAGGTAGGAACCTGTATTACGATTATAGACAGATCGTAAATGCTGCTCCCCTAATGCAAGATAAAGTCTCGGTGGGTGAGACATTCTTTTTTATCATGAAGCATGACAACCTGGGTTTTTATCGACAATCGATCAATATAAAAGTGTGATGGAGATGCTTTTCATCCGCTCTGTCTCGCCAATTAAAAAACAAATTAAAATGTTTTCATCCCTATTAAAGCTGTTGAATAATAGCATGAATTTTAACTTAAAACATTTTTTTTATTATTATTATATGGACTAGCTGCTCCCAGCGGCTTCGCCCGCGTGATAGCAGAAAATTATCCCAAGGGAACATACTTCCGGGATAAAAAGTATCCTATGTCCTATTCCAGGACATGGTCTATCCCTGTACCAAGTTTCATCAAAATCGGTTAAGCCATTGAGGCGTGAAGACGTAACAAACAAACACACCAACTGACTTTTTTATCTTTCACACTTACATAATTAGTAAGGATAGGTTTGACCACTGTCTCACCTGATGGCATGCGATGATGAGAAATTTATAAATATCAAGTGTAAATTCGACACTGATATTATTTTTAAAAGGGTCAATAGATTTATCTGTAAAAAAGTAGAACGATCCAGCTAAGTTACAACCGTGTCTCTTGCGTCGAACGCCTCGAGTTTGCCACGCCGCCGATTCTTTTGTGGTGACCACGTGACTGAGCGTTGATTTGACATTTGAAGTTTTCTACTAGCGTTAACGATTGACAGACAGATTATCTATCAACTTGGCTAGGGGTACACGTAGGAAAAGCAAACAGCTCTATACAAATTCAAACATCACAAACGCCTATGTATGAAAAGGAGATTTTCAGAACATTTTCCCATAAATATGATAAGGGGAAGATTTCCCAGCAAGGCGTTTTATACGACACTCACAATAAAATTCTGCCTCGGGAGGACGTAGTGCATAGTCCATACATTCTTTATTAAAATATGTATATCATGCCTTGTTGATTTACGGCCGGATTGGCTTGCATCCTGCGCAAGCTGTTTTGAAACTGTAATTTAGGTGTAGAATTTTGTCCTGATGCAACGCAACACGTAGATGGAATAAAAATTATCTTTTTTTTTTATTTAGTTTATTCAAAATTTGCTTACAACATAAATTACAAAAATTCTGCCAAACTGTGAAACAGTTGTCGGCAGTAGTTCTCGTTTCACATATCAACAAATCACTCTCGTCGCCGCTGTCGGGATTCCGATCCCGACTTCCGGCCACCGTAGACGCGGGCTTGTGGACGGCGGGCCATGGGTAGCTCGCTGTCCGACCGTCTGGTAACTGTCCGGTCCAAGCCTAAGACCTCGACGGCGCGCACTGTCCCCGCGCGCCTCAAGGAGTTGTCAGCAACAGTAGGGGCCCAGCTGGATCGAAAGCCACTGAGGCCAGGGTTAGCTAAAAAGAAGCTCGAGCCCCGGTATGAAGGCTAGAAGGAACGGGGTGGATTTTTAGTCAGTAAGAGTCTAACACTATCTCCCGCTCCACCCAAGAGCGGAGGTTGTCATTGGATGATTTTTGCCCACCAAAAAAAAAAAGCTGAAGCGCGCGACACCTGTTGTGCCCGGTGAAGCTTGAAGCCGCTTCAAGCGTTTTTTTATGGCGGCACCGCCGCGCACGAGCTACAAAAAAGGCTGCTTCATCTTCAAAGCTTCATCTTGATGAAGCTTGAAGCAGCGTTTTTTTGAAGCCCTTGTGCGGGGACAGTTAGAGACAATAGAAAAACAATAACAGAGCGAATGCCGAATGAATTAAAAAACTACAGACGTGACGGATAGTGGATACCTCCATCAGATCTGGCTAGCCTGCGTTTCCTAACTGCATTTATGTTGCAGCTAAGTAACAGTATTTTACATAAAGTGACCAGATCTGGCTTCCATTACCAAGTAGGTTTAAAAGTAATTGGGTTACATGCCAAGACCGATGTCAGATTTCCAGACTTCCGTAAACGGAAGTCCACTGTAACGACCATTAAAGATCTATAATTTACCGTCAGTACAGTCAAACGGGGTGAATAGAAACAAAACTATGAAGGGTTACTTCACGTTATTGCGTAATTGTTTGTTGCAGCTAAGTAGATATTGCAATTATTTCTGGCATTGTAATACAAAAATAATGAAAGCTTTGCTGCTAATATTGGTTAGAAACCAATTAGAAGAAATTAATGAAAGTCCTAATCAAAATTTTGTTTCTATTCACCCCTGCATTCCTATTCACCCCGTTTGACGGTAGTCCGGGACCAAAGGCTTCTTACAAAGGCTTGGGATACGGAGGAATGTCAGTATGTGCGATCATGCGATAATCACCCATCCCGGTCTTGGCAAGCGTTGTTTAACTTTAGAGATCGACTCGTGTGGCCGTTATTATTTTGCACTAAATAATAATATTCCACCACTTGCACACAATGCCATCCTTTGTTATATCTATGATGCCATCTAATTCCAAACAAAGCAGAGCTTGTGTTATGAGTACTAGACAACTGGTAGTTTAGCTACACATTATACTTATATATTTTGAAATACAAACATATTATAGATAAATTTATTACACTCAGACACAGAACAAATGATCGTGCTCATCAGACAAAAATTTTTCTTGGGTTGGAATTGAATCCCCGACCTCCGGCCATTTAGGACACTAACCACTAGACCAACAGGCCAATCTATAAAATTAAACTTTTAGTAGAACCTTACAGCGTTCTTGCAACTTATTGACCTACATAAGCTGAAAGCTCTATCTTGACAAAACCACAAGAAAAAAATACTTACGATATTATCGATGGTAGTAAAAATCACATTAAGCCGTCATTAAACAGACAAATAGCGCTAAAGCAGGTAATTTAGATAAGGGAATGGATACAAATGCATATAAATCTCCCGCTGGGTATAAATTACGGGGCCATAGACAACCCCAGCTGCTGGTCACCTGCTCACTGCTTATTACTCGTATACAGGGTGTAAGAGACCGCCCTCCACAAACTTTAAGGGCTTGCTTAGTAGACAAAACTGAGAAACATTCCACAAGACTTTTTTTCAGAGAACGAAAAAAAAAACTCGGCCGGTCCATACAAACTATCCAATCAAGTTTTTAATTTTGCATAGTGAGGCTGATTTCTTTTTTCGTTTCCTGAAAATAAGTCTTGTGGAAGGTTGTTCAGTTTCGTCTACTGAGCAAGCCCCAAGTTTGTGGAGGGCTGTCTCTTACACCCTGTATATACGAGTAACTATACAACATTATTTTTAGTCTATGCGAAACATGAATATAGTTTGTTCAGAATCAGTAATTGAATGGATTCCAATAGTTTTTACACACTGTTATATTTTTTCCCAAAAATATTTTAAAATGTCACCCACCACCAACTCTAAGTGCAACACAGGTCACGGCAGGTCATAGCTGGTATAGGCCCCAGCAATAAGCTGAGTGCAAAACAATCCCTCAGTCGCCTGGATGGCCCGGTGACTAAATACCGATGTATTTTCGACGACATATCAAGCTTATAACTGTGATTTTCATGATTCAGTTATGACATTTTATACATAGATTCTTTACATAAAAATACTACACGTGTTTCGGGTTTCGCTTATATTAAAACGAATGTTGCAATAGGTACAATCCTTACTTATTCCTCCTCCTCCTCGAGTCGTATTCCTCATTACTGAGGGTCGTGAAGTTCCCGCTGGATTAGCTTCTTGTTAATGGTATCTCGCCATCTGTGACGGTTCTTAGCGTCATGAAGTGCGACGTGCAATTGGGTGTCCAGTGTGGAGCGGACCTGATCCCACTTATACTTATTCCACGAAAACTATTAAAGAACTACGTAAGTTGTACCTATAGGTAACATCTATTTTCTAAGGAAAAATATGTTCAATCAGAATCAAACGTGGTTCATTTCTATCAATGTTTAATGCACAGCACATTCTTATCACAAATAAATAAAATTGAATTAGTGTTTGTTGGCAATATCAAAGTAGTTTTTTTTTTTTCTGAAAACTTTTTTAATGTTATTTATATACTAAACTCAATAATGCATTTTTCATTTTCGTCTGTTTGTTCCGGCTAATCCCCGCTTTTATGGCTTTCCTGGAATATAGCTACTGTTATAAATATGTACTTTTATTTTAAAAATAATTAGGGTTCCGCACAAACAAAAACCTTGAAATTGTGACCATGGTATTGTGCTGTTTTACGAGTTTGACGCTGACGAAGTCGCGGGCATAAACTAGTTAGCTACAAACCTCAGTTACCTCTTTATAATACTAGCGTAAATTACAAGCCAATATCTTTGTTTAGGTGCCTTTTGTAGTCCATGATGCTAGTTAAATGCAAGTTTAAAGTTCAGTTGGCAGAAGTGGGAAACAAGCGACACGCAGCAGCAATTATAAATATTTGTCTGTTCCGAGAAATATCGTTGTGATTTTGTAAACGACAATGGCAGGTGATTCGAACTTCCACTATTGTGGCGCCCTGTTCCGAAAATATTTTAATGAATAAATTTTTCCGGTAGAGAACTACTGGAAAATTGCGTACATATATAGATCTATCAAATTACGGAGAAAACAAATTCGTCGGTACTAAGTAGATATTATGCCTACACAACCCGGAAACTATCATATCAAACCGATCCATAGTCAAACCGTAATCAATAAGTGCAAATAACTGTCTGTTACGCTTTCACAGTTAAACTACTGAACCGATTATGATGAAATTTGGTACCTACGACATTAGATGAATCTGGCTTTGACTTTTTAATTCGCTTCCGCGACATAGTGAGGCTAAATCATAGATATCCATCCGTGGGCTAGATAGTAGAAGCGGGGAGATGGGGATTTTGTAAGATACTCGATCGCGTCCGAAAATCATATAGGAAGAAACCATGCACCTATAATAAGTAAAAAAAAAAACCTAGGAATAACTCGTGAGCGTCAGATTAAGATTAATATTTTGTAGCAACGAGTAATAATTGTCTTACAACTGTTTGCTAAGATAATTTTGTTAGGAACGTTAAAAGTTTTATACACAGCGATGGTTTTAGCTACCTACCTACATCGTCTCATATTATAGGTTTTTCGCAAACCTGATAGAATTATATTGAAAATAAAAAAAAAACAATCACGCTCGAGTATTTCGAGGTTACGATATTTTTCAAATTTTTTGGAAATTCTTACACGCTTTTTTTTTTTAATTTAGAACCTAATCTTCACAATGCAACAGGTCCTCCAGTAACTGCAAATTTAGCATCCATCCCTCAGAAAATTAAATAATGACTTAAATACACAGTCATTGTTATCCACACCTGACTTCTGAACATAGGTTCCCTTTATTTTTACACTAGCTTACCCGCAGCTTCGCCCGCGTTTATTAATATACTTTACTCTTTCTGCCGCTTTTCTTACCTACAAAATAATAACTAGCCTATGTCCGTCACCAGGGTCCCAACTATCTCTGTACCAAAATTCATCAAAATCGGTTTTGCCATTTAGGCGTGAGGACGTAACAAACAAACTCACTTTCGTTTTTATAATATTAGTAAGAATATTGTTGACATTGTTTTGTAAATAATTCGTCGATGTTCCTATACCTATATAAATAAATAAACGAGGTACCTAATGAAAATCTCAACTTTCTCGCATGTCCTAGTTTACGCTCTACCCAATTTTACCGTTTTGGCTAAACAAAAACAAACCGCTTTACATATTTGGAAATACGAGGTTGAATACCCGCCTACCTACAGAAGCTTTTTCCGGCCACCTTTCATACCATCAAACAGTATAAAAGGATATCCGGTAAAGATAATGATCTCTACTGAATATTGTCCCTTTTATGCGCTCGGGTACGGACTACGGGCCGAAGGCATATTCGTTATAGATCGGCCGGGCCGACGCGCCGCATCCAATTTTGCGTGAACATTATCTCTGTTGTTGCAGCATCCCCGTCTCCCTAAAATAAAGTCTACAAAATACTGCCTAAAATATAATTAACATTTGACAAGCGAAGTTTAATTACAACAAGGTCCTTAAACTTTTGGTATTAAAGAGATTGATTCATAAATTTACAAGCTGTACACGTATTTGTATATCACTACATAGTATAAAACAAAGTCACTTTTTCTGTCCCTATATCCCTATGTACGCTTAAATTTTGCTTTTTGCGAAAAGTTCTATTATTTTTTTTCTTCTATTTCTATATCTTATTTATTCGTTTTTATTCATTCGTTCGTTCGTTTCGTTGTTTCGTTCCTTTATTCGTTCGTTAAGTTTGATTTCACAACTTGAAAGAACCGCAGACCTGAGTAGGTACCTATATGGTTTTAATTTCAACTCGATACCTTCACGCGTTCTCGAGATAAAAGATCTTGACAGACAACAAAGTGATCCTATAAGGGTTCCATTTTTCCTTTTGAGGTACGGAATCCTAAAAAACACTTTCTAAACTCGACACTGACTCTTCAATCGTGATAATTAGAGACACAATAGAAAGACAATGGGTGCGCGAACGCCGGCGTTCGCTTGGGGTTTAATGAATTTAATGTAAATTGCGAAGCTATAACAAAAATAACCTGTATAATTGTGCGGCAATATTCCACAGACAACGTTTTTTACAGTCTATTAAGTCGTAGCCAGGGCTTGAAAAATGAAAAAAATCTTTATTGGTATACCTATTCTCCGCTGTGGTTAACAAACGCCATAAAAATTTCATAGGTGACTCCCATGAAACATAAATTGTGGGTGTTAATACACTCGGGACGACATACTCAAGGTAACGCGAGAGGCTATACGGGAGATTTGTTACTACTTTAGTGTGATCATGTTTAACAAAGGATTTCTATGTTTTTAGGGATATTGCATTTGTTGATAAGATTTTTATGTGATATTTTAGTTTAAATGGAAGGTTTTATTTGAAAGTAGGGTTAGATTTAGGTAGGTTTTTTTTTGGTGGGAATCATCTAACATCATCTCCCGCCCTTAGGCGGAGCGAGAGGGCGTGGTGACTTTTACTGACTAAAACCCACTCTTACTTCTTTGCCTTCGTTCCATGGCCCCGGGGTTCACTTTCGAAAGAAATGTGAAGGTAGAAATGAATTTTTGTTAGGTATTCAATAGGCTGGAAGGATTCTGGATGAAACTTGGCATGCAAGTAAATCATGCAATGGTAAGGATATATCTAGGACATTAACTTTTTCCCACGCTTTTCACCCCGTCGTTTTTGTCATTTTTTTTTTATTTTTTTTTTCACCCCGTCGTGTCAATAGGTTAAAGTCGTTAAAGTTATTTATTATTACCTAAGTACCTAAACTGTACGTACACAGGTTTCAGGACCAAATTACTATACACCAGCATTTATGTAGGTAGGAACCTATATTACGATTATAGACAGATCGTAAATGCTGCTCCCCTAATGCAAGATAAAGTCTCGGTGGGTGAGACATTCTTTTTTATCATGAAGCATGACAACCTGAGTTTTTATCGACAATCGATCAATATAAAAGTGTGATGGAGATGCTTTTCATCCGCTCTGTCTCGCCAATTAAAAAACAAATTAAATTGTTTTCATCCCTATTAAAGCTGTTGAATAATAGCATCAATTTTAACTTAAAACATTTTTTTATTATTATTATTATATGGACTAGCTGCTCCCAGAAAATTATCCCAAGGGAACATACTTCCGGGATAAAAAGTATCCTATGTCCTATTCCAGGACATGGTCTATCCCTGTACCAAGTTTCATAAAAATCGGTTAAGCCATTGAGGCGTGAAGACGTAACACACAAACAAACCAACTGACTTTTTTATCTTTCACACTTACATAATTAGTAAGGATAGGTTTGACCACTGTCTCACCTGATGGCATGCGATGATGAGAAATTTAAAAATATCAAGTGTAAATTCGACACTGATATTATTTTTAAAAGAGTCAATAGATTTATCTGTAAAAAAGTAGAACGATCCAGCTAAGTTACAACCGTGTCTCTTGCGTCGAACGCCTCGAGTTTGCCACGCCCCCGATTCTTTTGTGGTGACCACGTGACTGAGCGTTGATTTGACATTTGAAGTTTTCTACTAGCGTTAACGATTGACAGACAGATTATCTATCAACTTGGCTAGGGGTACACGTAGGAAAAGCAAACAGCTCTATACAAATTCAAACATCACAAACGCCTATGTATGAAAAGGAGATTTTCAGAACATTTTCCCATAAATATGATAAGGGGAAGATTTCCCAGCAAGGCGTTTTGTACGACACTCATAATGAAATTCTGCCTCGGGAGGACGTAGTGCATAGTCCATACCACGGAATAAAGAAAAGTAGAGGAAGTGCCTCTTAGATATAGCGCGTGTGTCAACAGCAGACGAGATTCGCCTGTTACATGTGCAGGTGAATATGGCATCTATTTCAAAGGCACTAGCGTTCTGAATAGAATAAATTGGTTACAGCGCCATCTAGCGTTGAGTAGCCGAACTCGTTGTAAATTGGTTAAAACTTCTTTATTGTTCGTGTCTTGTCAAATAATAACAACTTTCTTACGTTGTAATAAGACCTAATTTATGAAAGCAATAAGAATATGATTTGTGAAAGTTAAGTTTGTAATTCGTAGCTTCGTAGCCAATCATATTACTGTTTTTTATGTGTGTAATGTACAATTTGATACGTACATGTGTGAGTTTGGCGACACTGGTTCCCGTGCTTAGCCACGTTAGGGGCACTTCTACCTATATTTTCTGGTCTGTGGTCCATACATTCTTTATTAAAATATGTATATCATGCCTTGTTGATTTACGGCCGGATCGGCTTGCATCCTGCGCAAGCTGTTTTGAAACTGTAATTTAGGTGTAGAATTTTGTCCTGATGCAACGCAACACGTAGATGGAATAAAAATTATCTTTTTTTTTATTTATTTATTAGATGAATCTGGCTTTGACTTTTTAATTCGCTTCCGCGACATAGTGAGGCTAAATCATAGATATCCATCCGTGGGCTAGATAGTAGAAGCGGGGAGATGGGGATTTTGTAAGATACTCGATCGCGTCCGAAAATCATATAGGAAGAAACCATGCACCTATAATAAGTAAAAAAAAAAACCTAGGAATAACTCGTGAGCGTCAGATTAAGATTAATATTTTGTAGCAACGAGTAATAATTGTCTTACAACTGTTTGCTAAGATAATTTTGTTAGGAACGTTAAAAGTTTTATACACAGCGATGGTTTTAGCTACCTACCTACATCGTCTCATATTATAGGTTTTTCGCAAACCTGATAGAATTATATTGAAAATAAAAAAAAAACAATCACGCTCGAGTATTTCGAGGTTACGATATTTTTCAAATTTTTTGGAAATTCTTACACGCTTTTTTTTTTTAATTTAGAACCTAATCTTCACAATGCAACAGGTCCTCCAGTAACTGCAAATTTAGCATCCATCCCTCAGAAAATTAAATAATGACTTAAATACACAGTCATTGTTATCCACACCTGACTTCTGAACATAGGTTCCCTTTATTTTTACACTAGCTTACCCGCAGCTTCGCCCGCGTTTATTAATATACTTTACTCTTTCTGCCGCTTTTCTTACCTACAAAATAATAACTAGCCTATGTCCGTCACCAGGGTCCCAACTATCTCTGTACCAAAATTCATCAAAATCGGTTTTGCCATTTAGGCGTGAGGACGTAACAAACAAACTCACTTTCGTTTTTATAATATTAGTAAGAATATTGTTGACATTGTTTTGTAAATAATTCGTCGATGTTCCTATACCTATATAAATAAATAAACGAGGTACCTAATGAAAATCTCAACTTTCTCGCATGTCCTAGTTTACGCTCTACCCAATTTTACCGTTTTGGCTAAACAAAAACAAACCGCTTTACATATTTGGAAATACGAGGTTGAATACCCGCCTACCTACAGAAGCTTTTTCCGGCCACCTTTCATACCATCAAACAGTATAAAAGGATATCCGGTAAAGATAATGATCTCTACTGAATATTGTCCCTTTTATGCGCTCGGGTACGGACTACGGGCCGAAGGCATATTCGTTATAGATCGGCCGGGCCGACGCGCCGCATCCAATTTTGCGTGAACATTATCTCTGTTGTTGCAGCATCCCCGTCTCCCTAAAATAAAGTCTACAAAATACTGCCTAAAATATAATTAACATTTGACAAGCGAAGTTTAATTACAACAAGGTCCTTAAACTTTTGGTATTAAAGAGATTGATTCATAAATTTACAAGCTGTACACGTATTTGTATATCACTACATAGTATAAAACAAAGTCACTTTTTCTGTCCCTATATCCCTATGTACGCTTAAATCTTTAAAACTACGCAACGGATTTTGATGCGTTTTTTTTTAATAGATAGAGTGATTCAAGAGGAAGGTTTACATGTATAATAACATCCATTAAATAGTGGAGAAATACTGTTACCCGAGCAAAGCCGGGGCGGGTCGCTAGTATTTTTATAAAAGAACTATTAACTAAAGTAAAAGAAGACTAGGAAACGGAAAAAATATGATAAAAATAGAAACAGATCAATAAAACACGGCATAAAAATCCAATAAGGATCATAATTTATTTAAAAAATGATATATTACACTTTACAATTGACCGACTCGTGTTAATGTGGCAGGTCACCCATAATATTCGATAATTTAAAATTTCGAGTATCACAGTTCTCTTTTTATGTAATGATGCTATTTTTTCCGATAAAGAACCTCCAAAATAAACTACACTTTGGTACACGTGTCCACAAAATCGTGTGACACTGATGAACCGTGATGAAAGCGTATAGTTATTATGTTATGATAATAACACCATTCATGATGTTAGTAAAACATTTAAAATTTCACTGAAGTCAATAATGCTAAAACTTTAGGTATATAAATGTCTTCATTAAATTCATCAGGTCCATAAAATGTATGAGCATTCCTGGATACATTATACTATTAATAATATTTAATATCTATCTCTGTTAGGTTTATCCGGCCACATTAACAGTAGCAGTGTCCGATGCATAAAAGCATCCTACACATACATTCCCGTTGGTAATAACTATAACATTCTAATAATATGTACAACTTTATTTACAACATGAAACTAACGACTTTACTGCCACTTTGAATAAGACACATTGTGATTATAAAACCAAATTTTATATTGCTTCATATACATCGCTATGTGTAACACACTAAAATCAAAATGGCAGGAAAACCGTTAGTTTTGGCCGACACATATTCACGTTCCTTGGTCAACAAACTTCGTTACAAATCAGCAAGTCACGGCTGTAATGCATGAGTTTACATAAAATGCTTTCGAAAATAAATGAAAATATGATATGACATTTTTGCTTGTGAATTTTTTTTTCTACTATGATTAATTAAGGACAATTTGTTACAAGATTCATACAGGGTAATAAGGTATTCTCAGTATCTTATAAACGAAATGATTCGCATACAATATGCAATAACTATCGGGCGACAGTGTGTCGCACTGCCGAGCCCGTGAGATCATAAACATCGCATCTCGTGTTATTACTGTACACTGACGACATGACTACTTACCAGGCGGAATCGCAATACAAAAACATCGATGATTTATTACATGTTAGAGTAACAATAAACATCAAATATATCAACGTACACTGGTTTGGTACCATTAAATTAAACACAGAATCTAATATCATAACAGCACATGCTTCTCTCCATTGTCTTTAATCTACGTTTCGTGATTCCAATTAACTAAGTTCCCGACGTTGAACAGCAAATGTGGTCAGTCAATAAATTCACATGTGTCCACAAAACTGTCACTTTTACTAGCTGTGGTTGTTAGCGTTACTGTACATCACTGAGTTGTTAACTCTCTTCATACTAATTGAGGCACTGCTTCCGTTTTTCTCTAGTCCCACTAAAAAGTCTTCCAAAAGCTTGGCTAGAGCCTTCCGCTTAAACCTTAACGACTCATTTATAACTTCCCGTATCACTTCTTTTTTAACGTCCACACCACCTTGTAATTGTTTTAAATTTTCGAAGAGTTTCGTGTAATCTGTAAACAAAAAGATAATGTAGCAAAACTGTAAAGGTCGTCGCAATCGCAACAACAAATTGATAACGCTATTTAGGTTAGGTTTGAATTTGGTACGCCAACGATACTGATAAACGATATCATCAACAAAGTGACGCAAAACTAAGATTTGTTTATTTATGAAATACATTATTATGTAACCTTGTAATCAGAACACAGTATTTGGCAAATATCCAAAATATTTTAACGATGTTTTGAAACTTCGCTTTTCGAAGATTTGTTATATTGACGACTAGACCTTTGAATGGCTCATCTTGGATAATACTAGGTATAATTATGACCATTGCTAACAGCGATCTTATTTTATTATTTATTCTGTAGCCCCTTTTTGCTAAGGATAAGCAGATGAAATTATGGAGTGAGAGAAAACCGACATGTATTCCTTCAGTTACTGCTTGCATTCTAGGGCTACGGTAACTTGCGAATAATCTCAGAACCCTACAGTTCTCGCGCTCTAACGTGGAGAGCGTTTCAGACTTTTAGTGACTAAAACCTATGTTCCTTCAGCCCCCCTAGCCAAGTTAGGACCGTTTCGTTTCGAATCTCTATCGTCGATCACCTCGAGTCGGCCACGCCTCCGATTCCTTTATTCCGACGTCATCTCTACGCTCAATCATGTGGTCAGAATAAAGGAATCGGAGGCGTGGCCATGAAAGAGAATCGAAACGAAAACGGTCGTAACTTGTTTAGGCCTGCAGTTGCCTTTTGCGTTCCAGGACTACTGAGCTCAAGCCATCAGACGTCATGATACAGCCACTGATAAGAGCACAGGTTTAAATTACAAGTAAGCAATCAAATAGTCGTGTTTACCTTTGCCGGGTCGCCGGACAGCTCGAAAGACTTCCAAGCGTACATCAAGGTTGTGCTTTTTTATGTCTGCTAGCTCTTTGCGTGACAACTGAGGCGGCAACGTTAACTGCGTTAGTTGTTTGTCGTTCTGTAACATGATATCAATGTTAAAAATGAAGTTACATCAATTAAACTAGTGCTTGACTGCGATCCGACTTGATGGTAAGCAGTGATGCAATCTCTGATGGTGCACTCTAGCCTTGAAGGCACCCATAATTATATTTGTTGCGATTTCTGTTGTTTGATATGGCTCCTAATAACTGTGAGGAGATTGTGATAAGCCTAATTTTCTAGATTAGCGATCTCAATACGTTATTTTATTCCAAAGATGGTGCTGTAATGCAACTTAAACAAATGACTCTGTAACACTTTTTCACAAAACGGGGTGAATAATAATATGTTACTGTACTATCAATACTCTCATATTTCACGAATTTAACTTGCTAATTTCACACATAGCCAACAAGATTGTTCATATATTCTTTAGTTTTTTAATAAGGAAGGCCAGTGAAATGCTGGTAATGTTCGACGAACCAAAAAATTGTAACTTTTAGAAAGGGGTTTACAATTAATTAAGAAGTTTTATCTAATTAGAATCGTTGACATGAAGAACATTTCTTACGCAAATCCGAAATAAATTAGGAAACAGTATGTTCAACGGATCGTGGCGCGCCTGCCATGTCTCACGTCGTTTGTCATGTACGATGTGAGAGAGAAAGAGATGCGCCTATTTATAGGCACGCCACGATCCGTTGAACGTGCTGTACAGTCAACTTAAACTTTATAGCGGCTGTGAAGAGTGAGTTAATGTTCAGCGACTGGCCGCAAGTCATAAGGTCTACGTCGAGCCGTACCTTTCGTTTCCGCTTCCTCGAGCGCGCGTTGGAGTTGTTTTCAGCGGCGACGCCCTGCAGGATGGCGTTGATCTGCAGCTCCTGCGAGTCGTGCAGCGGCGGAACGGGCGCGGCCGCCGGCGCCGGCGGAGCCTCGCTCGGCGGCGACGGCGAGCGCGCCATCTTGCTGCCCATCGTCGTGTATGCGTCTGGGAACATACAATTTACAATCAATTCATTTGCACAAACAAAAGCATACCTACTTCTCCGGGATAAAGATCATTGAAGATTCTACTATACACTCCCTCGTTTGGCTGCCTCTCTCCGCTCGGGTATTAACTCTGTAGACTTTCACTACAGTCGGGATTCAAAGTAACATCCATGACAAAAGACTTTATCTTGTCCGCACGCTGCATATGTAACTAAACTGAGCCTTTATAGAGTACGTAATCTGTAGGAGCTTATCAGAGTAAATAGATAAGTATATAATAAATACTGTATGTAATACTGACCTCCGTTGAGGAAGGGTTTGATGACTGGCGGTAGGTTGGTCGGCGCCACGGCGGGCGGGGATGTCGGCACGGGTGCGAGGCCCACGCCCATCCCGCCTGTGTCCATATTTGGAGGTTCCTGCAATAAAATACATTTAGATAATTACTTTCAGTTCACAAATAATCAACAAACATATTTTGAGTTTGAATTTCAAGAATTGTTACTATGATTGCTATTTATTTATTTATTACAGGTATTCTCTGCACTAACAGTTGAGACCAATACATGCAGAGAGTCATTATTCATTACCATACAGCATAAATATAATAAAAATAAAATAATCATCATGTTTTAATATGTTTACGGCCACTTCAGCAGAATTTTGGATTCATATTTATTCAAAAATATTAGTACCAGAAAGTTGATTGTCTCAATTCGAAACGTGAAATTCAAGTGGCAATGTCATTTTAGAAACGCGTAGGAAAACTTTGTAAAAAATTTGGGAATGTTCGGTTTTGGTTTCCATATGTCACTGGAAATTACATTTTGTGGGCCAGTATTTAAAGTGCGTATGATTAGTTTTGTCAAGAAGCATCGTTTTTCTTAGTAACAGTAACTGGATTATAAGTGATCACATAGATCATCGTTCCATACAAAATACTGATATTCATCTGGGTAGTCAATCTCAATAGTTTGAATAAGCTTGGTAACTTATCTAGTGTGGGTACTGAGATTTCGTAATTAATTATTTCAGAAAATAAAAATGGCATCGTACCTCAGGAGGTCTCCCAGACGGCAGATCTGAAGGCACGGGCGCCAGCGGCGATGCAGGTCTCCTTGTAGACACGGGCGACAGCGGCGCCACCGGAGCCACCGGCGCCTGGTCGGGCGGCGGCGGCACGAGCGGCGGCGGGATGACGGGCGGCTCGCGCGGCTCGTCGGGGCGGCGCGCCACGATGTGGTGCGGCAGCGGCCCGGCCTTGCGCTTGGGCGGCGCGGCGCGCGGGCCCTCGGCGCCGCGCTTGCCGCCCGCGCCGCCGCCCGAGCCGCGCGGCGCGCCCACCGGGTCCATGTCGGCCTCGTCTACCATCATGCGCTGGAAATATACACATGATAATCAGCAAACGTTCAATACAATATTAGTTATACTATTTATACATTGGTATTGATTGATTGATTATGTCACTAATTAAAACATTCAAGCTCCTAAAACATCATGGAGACCATTTGGTTATTGACGTCTAATTTTGCAACACTCTGATATTCGGTAATTTTTATTTTTATTGCAATAAAGTAGCTAGTGGATAGCTGTCAGAGTTAAAATAAAAGTGAACACACTGTACCCTGTACCATATTAGCTGACTACTTAAAATTTAAATACAAAATTATTTGACACTTACCCAACTAATATTTTTAAAAGTGAAAGTAATTATTTTTTCCACATACAGAACTGATTTTAATGAAACTTGGTATAGAGTAAGTCTGAACACCAATGAAGGGCAAAGGCTACTTTTTTCTGAATTGGACTTCGTCGTCTACAAACCGACATAACAACGAAGTCGCAGACAAAACCTAGTGCAAGATAAGTGAAAATTCACATTCATTTAATAGCCTTCATCATACCCTATTGATGCAATGTTATGTAGTTCATTTATAAGCTAATTATCCCAACAACCAAATTATTCATATAAAGAGAACTAGGCGTAACTGAGCACAACAATAATCAAATTACTTACAATCAAATTCATATCACTATCAAGTCACCAAAAAAAAAAAACACAAAACAGCAACAAACCTTATCTATCTTGAAGGGGTTGCCGAACATGTGCTGCCGCACGGGCTGTGACTCGATCTCGCGCAGCTGCGGCGTCATCCGCTTGAGGTACTCCTGGTAGTTGCCCATCTGCGCCACCGGCATGGAGTGCACGCTGTCCTCGTCCACCAGCCGCGTGTGCGCCAGGGACGGTTGTAAGAAGTTCGCTCGCATTCTGACCACCTGGAAAGTAGACATTGTTATCTGGTAAGTTTTTGAAACTAAAAAATTATATAAGTACAATTGCAAGCAGCATTGGGTTGTGTCAAAATCAAAATCGTTTATTTCAAATAGACCATTTGCAGGCACTTTTGAATAGTCAAATGGCAATCAGACCAAAAAAAGTGAAGCTAAATTGCACGTTCCAAAGCGTAGATCTCTATGAAGAAGAACATGCAAGAAACTCCATGGACACTCTTTTGAAATCATATTATGAGTTACATATATTGCTTAATTACATCATCATCATTATCGTCATCATTTCAGCCGAAAGACGTCCACTGTTAGACATAGGCCTCCCCCAAGTGCCGCCACAATGAACGGTCCTGTGCGTCTCGCATCCATCGGATTCCCGAAACCTTTACCAGGTCATCGGCCCACCGTGGTCGCCATACCAGAATCTGTCGGCCCCAACGGCCATCTGTTCTGCGAGCAATGTGCCCTGCCCATTGCCACTTAAGTTTGGCGATTCTTCGTGCTATGTCGGCAAACTTGGTTCCTCTGCGGATATCCTCATTTCTGACTCGATCACGCAAAGCTTGGTTACATGTGTTATCTTAAATTGTTGCTGTACTTCGCTGGGTCTTAAAGTCGTAGATAGTTAATCTTAGACAAGCATGCTCCTATGCTCCATTGTTGACCTCTTTTTAGCTAACCCTCAGGTAAGATATTGGTCAATTGATAATAAAAAAGTATATGAGCCCAGCACAGCTCGGTTAACAAATGTGAGCTGAGAATAACAAACAAGATTTTAAAAGTTAAAATAAAGTGGAAAATTGTCTCTGTTGATTACTTCGATTTTTATACTCTTAATATGCTCGCACTTGACCACTATCTCACTTGATAAACGGTGATAATGTGGTCGACAGTGAAGTATGCTTGCCAAGAAGTAACTTCTTCACTCTTGACTTATAGATCCCCAGGTCATACCTATCAAGAAACACCCGACTCTGGCAAGGAATTCAACTCCTTAGCACACACTACGCATACGCACTATGCATGTGATAGCCTGGTGGACTAGTCGATGTTACTTAGAACAACATAAACTGTGCCAAACTCGTACATACATATCATAACATTGCACAAAAACGTTTTCCCAACAGAGTTGTTTAACATAATCTTTGTCTTTCACTCGCAAGGTAATGAATTATGTAAACAATGGCTCCCATTTATTATTATTATTTTTGAAGAAAAGGGGCTATGCATCTCCCATAGTGTAGGAGATGTAGTCACTGCGACCTAAAAGATCTATTGTGACTCGCCACCTTGTTAGAGTAACTCTTTTAGCCGGGAGGCTTCCAGGAAGTCTAGAATACTCCTAGCTTTGAGAGTTTTAATCTCCTCCGGGCGAATAATGTGTCGACCCAGATGGATACTCCGTTTGTGGATAAGGGGCCCACATTCACACAACAGGTGCTTAGGCGTCTCCCTCTCCTGATTACAGTACCTGCAAACATCAGTGTCACTCAGTTTCATGTGAAAAAGGTGCCTGTTTAATTTGCAGTGGCCGGTTAAGGCGCGGGCTATCGCACAGATGTTCGTCCTGCTAAGCTCAAGAAGCTCGGCAGTTCGTTTTTGTGAGTAGCCTTCTATAAGAGATTTGGCGTGTAGCAGTCCTGGTTGTAACAACCAGTGCTTTTTTGAATCGCCAAATAGGTTGCCCTTAAGGGTCTGCATGGCCTGGTTCTTTGAGATACCACAGAAAGGTTCTGGTCCTATCTGATGACCCTGAGCCCCAGTCCTTGCAAGTTCGTCGGCTTTTTCATTGCCAGTAATTCCAGAATGACCCGGTACCCATCTCAGAATAACTTTATTCCTTTGCCCCAGGTCATTTAGTTTGTTAACGCAGTCTTTTACCAGTTTCGAATTTATTGTATTCGAGTTCAAGGCGTTAAGAGCTGCCTGGCTATCTGAGTAAATCAGAATTAATTGATTTATGTAGTTTCGTTGACGGTTGGCTTCCGCACATTCTATAATGGCGTATACCTCCGCTTGGAATATGGTGGCATATTTACCCAGATTCAAGCTTTTGCTGAATTTCGGGCTAATGCCAAATATTCCACATCCTACATTCTCACCCATTTTGGATCCGTCTGTAAACCAGATCAGGCTTCCAGCCTTGCAAGTAATGAGGTTGCTTGCCCAATCCTCTCTGCTCGGCAGTTCCACTGTGTAATTTCTTGTGAAGCTACACTGTGGAAGCATGACGTCTGTTGTCATAGCTAGCTGATCGTGTTCAAGCACTGATTCGTGTAGCGATCTCAGTGCTTGAGAGCGCCAGTTTACTTTGCCAGTGCAGTTTATTCTATACATGCCCGCTTTCGCCTCCTTCGCAATTAATAGATGAAGTGGCGGAAGGTTAAGCAGGGCATTTAGAGCAGCTCCTGGTGTTGTAGACATGGCCCCTGTTGATATAATGCATGCAAGTCTCTGCAAACCATTAAGTTTGTTAATGACTGTCACTTGGGATGTTTTCCTCCACCATACTACGCAGGCATACGTTATTATCGGCCTAACTATAGCGGTGTACAACCACAGGGCGATTTTAGGGTTTAGGCCCCATTTCGTCCCTGCTAAGCGACAGCATATTCCTAAAGCTATTTTAGCCTTTTGAATCACATTATTAATGTGAGTGTTCCAGGTCAGTCTCTGGTCGATAGTTACGCCCAGGTACTTGACCTCATTGGAGAATGGTATGCGAGTCCCCTTTACAGTGGGCGTTACAAGTTTGTCCAACTTTCGCTTCCTAGTAAAGGGGACTATTGTTGTTTTACTCGGGTTAACCGATAAATTGTTCTCTGTGCACCATGTGTTTATAACGTTCAGAGATCTTTGCAGTATAGATGATACCGTGCTGTGACAGGGGCCGATAACACAAGCCACCACATCGTCAGCATAACTGTGTACATCTAAGTCTCTTTTAAAGGCTTCAACCAGCAATTGGTCAACAACGAGTAGCCATAGAAGTGGCGATAGAACGCCTCCTTGTGGGCACCCTTTAGTTGTTTTGAAGCTTTTTGTAGTTCCGTGTAAGGTAACACTGATAGTTCTGTTGAGGAGCATGAATTCGATCCAACGAGTAGTTGTCTCGTCAATCCCTTTCGCCTTCATTCCCTTGGAAAGGGCGTCTATGGTGACGTTGTCGAAAGCTCCTTCAATATCAAGGAAAGCACATAGGGCTATCTGTTTATCTTCCAAAGCCCTTTCGATCCTGTCTGTTAGTTCTAACAGAGCAGTTTCTGTGGATTTTCCTTTTTGGTAAGCATGTTGCTTCGGATGCAGAGGGTTAGCCCTTAATGGTCCATCCCTGATGCATTCGTCTATAACCTTTTCCATACTCTTGAGTAGGAAGGAGGTAAGGCTTATTGGTCTGAAGGACTTTGGTTGAGAGTAGTCTTTCTTACCAGCCTTTGGGATAAAACAGACTTTAACTGTAGTCCATTTCTCAGGTATATATCCCCAGGCAAAGCTTGCTCTGAAGATTTTGATTAAGATAGGGATGAGTATAGTCTTCCCTTGCTGCAGGAGAGCTGGGAAGATATCGTCATCACCTGCAGACTTAATCGGCTTGAATGAGTCTATAGCCCATTCTACCTTGTTTGGTCTAAAGTACCTCGCCGCTCTTCTCCAGTCTTCATTTGTAGGCCTGGAGAGGCGGATATGAGGTGAATATGGTACGATGATGTCTTGTGCCATCACCGAGCCAGGGAAGTGTGTTGACGCCAAAAGTTTCAGGGTTTCCTCCGCTGATGCAGTGAAGGCACCGTCTGGTTTCTTTAAGAGTCCCAGTTGATTCGTAGGCGATTTGGATAAGACTTTGTGGATTCTGGCTCCTTGAGGGACTTTAGTAATCTCCTCGCAGAACTTCCTCCATGAAAGTCTTTTCGCCTTTCGGATTTCTTTATTATAGGTAGTTAAAGCTTTCCGATACCGATCCCAGTCGTCAGTCGATTTACAAAAAATGGCTCCCATACTCCGTCTTATTAGAATACAATGTAATGATCGTATATATGTAAAAAAAATGGACTGTATGTTAATATAGTAGAAATCCGTTTTGGAAACTTGCCAAGAAATATCAATAAAAAATTCATTTTGTATACTAATAGGAATAATAAGTAATGTATGGGTAGTGGGTACGGTACCACAACCAGATGCAACCCATGTTGTATTGGTTTTTTTTTTCTTTTTTTTTTGCAAAGAAACTAAGTAGTTATAATGCCAGATGGGAAAAATAATAAATAAAGTGAACTTGTACAAAAGTTCTTATCCGCTACTGAATGAGATCATTACCATATGGTTACACAAGTAATTGTATTTTTAGTATCTGAAACTGAGCGAGCTCTTCAAGTAAATTGTTCACACACTAATTGGTAACCATTAATCAGACTTTTTGCACTCTCTTAATCTCAATATTCACCTAAAGATGTACTGTACTGATAGAGAACGCATTGTGGCATTAAGTCTGCCTGTATACCACATGATCATGAAATTTAGATTTCGACCGGGGACTTGCAGATCTGTACTCTTCTCCAGTGCCATACTTTGAAGCTACTCTTGTTATTTAACCTACTTCTAGGCAAAGGCCTTCGTTACAATCATAATTTTGCTATTGCACTTCAAACCAGCTCTTAATAATTTGATCTCATCACTACACCAGCTCATTACTAGTAAAGATTCTTTTCCATACCTGATCTAACAAATCTCTCCTCTGTATGTCGAAAGGGTTTCTGTAGGTGTGCGCTTGCGTCTTATGTCTGCCGCGTGAGAGCCCCACGACAAAGCCACCGAACTCGTTCAGCTGATCTCGGAGTGCTGAGAACTTGTCTTGAAGACACGGGTGCGTTGTCAAGTCCTTGCGGAGAGGGGACCGCGACATTACTCGAACGCTTTCGGCTACCTGAAAAAAATTAAATTAAAATGGTAGTATTATTATGTTATGTAATTCTTTTCTTGAGGACGGTACCATCGCAGTCATTTTCACCTGGTCACTTAAAAAAAAATTCCTTTGCATGCTGCGGCGCAGCGCCAAACCAAACCCTTTCAAGTTTTCGTTTCGAGTGCAACCAAAAATGAACTTAGCGGTGGTCAGGAGGAAGTGTCTTTGATGGTACATCATCTAATCGTACTGTTTGGGTCCAATAGATCTTGGGAGACTGTGTACAGACAAAAGCTGATGAACGAACATCTAGATTATACTAGCAAGTGGGACTTTGAGATCAGAAACACCACATTTGTGGTAAATTACTGAATTACAAAGCAGGCTTTACGGTTTTGTCATCGAAAATGTAGTGTACAAATGTGACGATAATACAGCATTAATACGACGTTAACGTGACGGCAACGAAAGGAACACAAAGAATTAAAAATAGCTCAATAATCTCTATTCATAAATTAACGACTAATTGGTTAGAAATTATTCACTCGCGCGTTCAGTATTAGAACGAAGAGTGAATGCAAATTAAAACATAGAGAAATTTCGATACACGATTAGCTCCCGGTTTCTGGTAAGAATTTTACCGATGAGTCACAAATTAAACAAGACAAATGATGGGTTAAACTGTTTTGATTCAGTTAATCGCAACAGCAAAGGTGACATCCAGAAATTACGTCACACAAATTTCATGTTTTTTTTCTCCCTCCCTTGTTCTTGTCACAGCTAGTCACATTTGTAAGAATCTCTCTCCCTAATGTGTTATCATATTTTGCAATTGCACATTTAGAAACTATTTCATTAAAATAGCAGTTCCAAAATCACATTGAATCAAACTATAAAAAAAATACAATAAAAACGACATTACAGCTAAGAGTAGGTATAGCTAAATATCAAATTACGTCGTCTTAACAGGCGACGTAATTTATAACATAATGATAATAAGTAAATAATATTATAAAAATAGAAAGTAATTTATGGACTACTCCTAACGGGTATTTGACTATAATTTCAATCAAACAATGTATTTGGGATAATTTACCTTTTGCGTGTTATTGCTGGAAGATTTGTTGATGACGTCAGCACATAGTTTCTCGAATTCTACTTTAGCTTGATTTTTCAGTCTTTTCAAATAGTTCAACACGGAGAAACTGAGCGAGTTGTCTTGAGTGTCGGGAATTAAAAGCTGTAGAAGTTGCGCGGGTGCTCCCATTTTCGTTAGTGCTCTTCGAAGAGGCTGGAAAATAAAATAGGAATACATTAATAATTAAATTCTACTTTGTTAGCGGAAATAGTCAAGACTGGCCCACTTTTTTCTCACATGATCGAATTATGTTTTGGCGCCACTAGAACCCAATTCAAATTATATTAATTTGTTATGCAATTTAAACTACATTAGCCCAAAACAATAAATTTGTCAATACTCTCCGATTTTCCTCAATGAAACCCATTGAAAATCTACTTATCTTCCTACTACTAGGTGTAGGCCTACCTACATGACTTCGAGATTTTTCGATGATGGAGAAGGCATAGCTGTTAATTTTGTCTAGATCATCTCGCCATCTTATAAGTCGTCTGCCACAAGGCCATCTAAAGCGCCAATTACACTACACGTTATTCAGCACATATAGTATCTTATTTATCAGTCTGAATAAGACAGATTGACCCTTATAACACACTACGCTACATACGACTAATACTGTCTGAATATTGATAGGCGCTTGACTGTGTCAGAGCTCTACAACATATTATCCTTCAAACGTAAAATTCGGAACTACTACTTGAAGTCCTCTCAACCTTAGTTCGGTCTTCGTCAGAATTGTTATTATTGAGTTATCTTAATGATTTGATATTTTTCATAGTATTTATTAGTTCATTTTTATAGCATATTTATGTATTTTATTATTATAAATAACTTATTTTATATTTTTCCGTTTGTAGTATCTGTTATTTGTCTATTGTGCAAACCTACCACAGTGTTGTCTTTTTTAACCCAAAGGTTGACTGGTAGAGAATGCCTTGTTGCATTAAGTCCGCCTATGTACCACTACTGTACATGAAGTTTAAATAAATAAATAAATATTCTTAACATACCGCAACATAGTAAGCAGGCATCCTCTCGAGGTAATGTTGAAACGCCAGCTTCCACTCCTGCGTAGGTTTGCAGCGGTGTACCTTGAACAGCTCGTCCAGCAGAGGCAACAGCATTGGATAGTTGTATGGTAACACGAACAAGTTGACGCATGTCAAGTTCGTTGACGCTTTCAAGTAGCCAAATGGGTGGTTGATTTCAGAGTTCTTACAACCACTGTTAGCTACAAACACCTGGAAATGAGAAATATTATGAAGATGTTAAATAGATTGTTTGGTGGTGAGGGGGCTTTCACTGGCAGAAAGCTACGTTTTCGCCGAGTGCCATAAGGCTGCTTTTAACTGGGGATAATGCACTGTTGCAGTGGTATAGAATAGAATACATTACTGTACACCAAAGTAGTATCATAAATTACACACACGCTTAGATTTACGCTGCTCGCCCACGTCACACTTTTTGTAGGACAGATAATCGGGCCGATTTTGTATATTTATAACATTGTTCTGTATTTCTGACCGACATTTTGTAGGACGTATGCGTTGCACTATCGCTATAAAGTGTGTTCTATTTTTCTCCTACAAAAAATCGGTCACCGATTATCGAACGTGGGCGAGCAGCCTAATGCACTATTGCTGTGGTATGGAATAGAATATACTTTACTGTACACCAAAATAGTGTCATAAGTTACACACACTTAGATTTATGGTAAACGATAGTCTTAACGGTGTCAGTGATATCTACCAAACAACCTTTGGATACATCGTTTCTTTCCTTAAGCCATTACTGTCTAGTAATGGCTTACTGCTGGATCATAAGAACTTTTAATAAAAAAGGTTTACGCAACAGAAGAAAATTTTAGCCGCAAACAAATGCTGTTTTCTGATAAAAGTAATCTTGGCTTCTTGGTTATTTTATTAACACATAATGGGCATCTATATTCAATTCATAGTAAATCGTTTCCAGCTACCTTAGCTAATGACTGTAAGTTGTTATAAAACAACAATAACATTGCTCAGACTAATATTTCGCTACCATGCCCACAACGAACGGTCTAAGATGTCCATTAAAAAGATGATTATCGAATGCATTCAACGAGAATCGCAGTTATTACAATGCAGTAATTATCCTACTTATATTATAAATACGGAAGTTTGTATATATGGACCTGTAGATGTATGGGTGTTTACTAGGTTAGAACTACATTACGCATACGTGTTCCATGTACACCGATCTGAGCGCGTCGGTCTCCATACATTTTATATGGCAACTAGACTTGTAGAGCTACATATGTGATCCACGCCACGCGACGTCGTTCTACGTACAAATCAGACGTGGTCCACGTGTGCGTCGGTCTTAGCTTTACTCGTTCACGCAAAAGCTACTGAATGGATTTCGATGAAACTTGGTACACGGGTAGACCATATCCTGGAATAGCACATAGGATATTTTTTATCCCAGTAGTATTTTCGCTTGGGATAATTTGCTACTATCTCGCGGATGAAGCTACAAGCAGTAGCTACTATAATTATTATTATTCATGAACATTATTTATACCGCGATTAATATAAACAAATATACCCGTTCTGGGGCAGTCTGAGTAAATTCCCATGTCACGAGACTCATTCGTGGGGCCATTAAAAAACATATAATGCTAAAATATTCAGATACATACATGGGCTATCTTCAATGAATTATTAAACACTTATTAGAAGTAATTGGTCATATTATCTAGTTAGTGAAGTGCAATTTGATAGTTTGTTTACATTATACAAGGTAACCTACATACTAAATGAATTCAAATTGGAGTCAATTGCTTAAGTCTTTAGTTAGCACTGTTTACGAAAATTGCCTTACGCAGGTTATTGCCACTAGTCCATGGCTATAATACATTTTTTTTATTGAAGATTTGGCTCTCACTGGTAAAAACTGCAAATAATCCATTATTTTACTAAAACAAAACAAAAATTTTTTTTTTCCTTTACACAGCTAAAATTTACAATAACAGTAACTTTTACGATAAGGTTACTATTAATCTGTAGAAATAACCATTTGCCCATAATGAAATCAATCTGGATGTTGATTGTGAAATGAACCACGATAATAATATCATACAGTATTCAACTTCATACAAACGGATGAAACGCGAGCTATACCTACGCGCCTCGGTTGTAGCATGGGCATGGGCTCGGCATGTAGACAGTCTCGGCCGTCACAACTGTGCCGCAGTGACGAACGGACACGACGGTTTTTTTTTACAATTATCGCGCGATTATTGTTAGTTTGTATAATTCAAAGAAAAGACGTGGTATTTTATTATTAATAATAGTGGTTTATTGTACTATATGTATGAATAATACTAAAAAAAAAGCATTTTATTTAAATCTACTAATCAAAAAACAACACGCATTTTTATTGAACACTTCCTATTTAATCCACAAAGTATTTTGTTTATATATAAAAATAAGTATATTTACAATCACAAAAAAACGGAAACAAACTAGACAAACGTAATTGGAATGCTGGAGGCGAGCAGCCCTATCGCATGTTTACGTACCGCGCGGCTGTAGGCATTTATTTAAAAAAGACGGCCGAGTTACAATACTGTATGATACTATTACCGTGGCATAACCCTTCAAAATGTACTGGCGTGGTTTTGTTACAAAATGGTGTAGGTAAACAATAAATAGACATTCGATCGCAGCAGTGGCGGGTCATTAGCTTATAGTTATTAAGAGTTCCATTGTCTATAGGACTATCTTCCGCGGATCCCATATTATAAAGTTCCCTGAAAACTGCATATAAATAACGAAAACTCAGTATCACCCACTCACTCACTCAACTACCACACTAACTCAGTATCAGTAGTGTAATAACCGCATTATACATAAATATGGTACATTCATAATAACAAAAATATGGGTTGCATACATTGAATCATTTTTTGAAGTCTGTTATAAAAATCTGTTCTATGTCGTTAGAGCCGAACACTATTTTAAAGTACAAGGCGCTTATAAAATGTAATATGAACCAGTAAGTTCAAATAAAAAATTTAAAAAAAATTAGTTTGTAACTTTCTTACCTGCCAGCAGATTGTAGGCTGTTTCCGGGCTAATATGAACTGCGTCAATGGACTGGGCTCCAACTCGTACTTATCAAACGGCAGATTGTCAATAACCATTGGCTCCTGGCTCGAACATGTGAACTTCACCACTGGGTGTGCAGAGCGTGGTGGCTGGAAATTATAAACACGTTTTATGAGTATCAACTTATCTTTTCAATATGTATTTTCTTAAAAAAAAAATAGATAATATAAGTGATATGAATGAAAAGGGAGTTAGTGATAGCGTGACGATTGACAGGACAGAATGGAAGAAAAAAAACATGTTGCGCCGACCCCAAATAAAACGGGATAAGGGCAGGAAGATGATGATGATGATGATGATGATGATGAACTTATCTTTTCAATTTATTGTAATGATTTTGTTTATAGTGTTTATTTGTCAACATAAGCGTGTCGTATAGGTAAAGTAATCGGTCTATTTTGAATACACTCTTTAAAGACCTGCACATATTAAATGCACTGCTAATGACAGGTTTCATAGGTGACCCTACAAACTTGACACAATTCCTTCACAATTATAAAATCAATAAACTTCGCCAACTACTGTAGGATGTAATGTTGTGTGTTTCCTCACGATATTACATTACAACTAACTCTTACGGAGTCCCACAAGCATAAGGGATTGATTTTCTTTCTAAAAAATAAATTTAGAAGATGAATTTCATTTGACACAAAACAGAAATCTATTCTGTGTTGTGCGAGTCCCTAAATCGGAAGAGGAAAGGAACGTAATCAATGTCAGTTAAATACCTACTCTACCTTTCTAAATCTGAAAGATGAAACTAACTGTTTTATTTTATCGTTCCTGAATACCTCTGCAAACATCTTGAATATTTCGGGCTTCCTTTGAACATCCCCTTTAAAATAAAATATCTCAATCCCGCAAGTTCCACGGGATTGGCGGGATTGCTCATTTTAACATCACGATTTTGATGCGGGATTGGATTCTCTAATTGTCAATGAGATGAGATTGCGACTTGAATGAGAATGCTTTTTTTAAATATTGATAATTGACCTTTAGATAAAATGAATAAATTAGCTTTAGCATTATGAGTCTCCTGGCTACTTGGGGCTTGCATAACAAGCTGGCGCAAGTTCGACAAACGAAATTGATGCCAAGGTCGTGTCCCCGAAAAGTATAAAAACTAGCTTACTGCACACATTTTGTTTCTTTTATGCACCCGAACTTTCATGTTTACTGAACATAATTGTTAATATTCCAAACAAACACTGGAGAATCGTGTAGACCGAATGGACTAACTAATATTTATCGAACAAATGTAGTTGATTACAAAGTGCGAGCATCACATTGTGATAGAAGTAAGCTTTAATGTTTTATAAGAAAATCGACCTGTTGTTCATGGGAACCGTGTTGTGTGCACCAACTGCCGCCGTAATTCTAACATTAACTATTCAGAGTATACTGTAAGGGTTTCTATTAATCCGCTAATGAATAAATTACATGTTCATTTCCTCAGGAAACGTTCTTGTGCAGTATTGTTTAACTTTATTTTTTGACATTAAATCGAACGACATTAAAGACATGTGACATTCACCAACCCGCACTGGGCCCGCGTGGTGGATTACGGCCTATCTCCTCTCCTAGACAGGAGACCTGAGTCCCAGCAGTGGGAACATTCAAAGGCTGGTTTATGGTTATGCTTATGTTTAACTTTTATTGTCATAATTGTAACTCTAAAGACCTATTTAGTGTATTGATGCGAGTTCTTTCCTATTTTGATTACACTGAAGAATGTCATTAAGTGTATAGAACAACCCTAGGGGTCTTGTAATCAATTTTGACATTATCAAACAAACACCTCGAGACTTTATACCCAAAGCTATAAACAAAGGGGGACATAAATTGTTAGTTTTTAAAAACTTAATAAATATAATTTTACTTAAAAAATCTGCTGAATATTTTAAGAGAATTTTCTTAAGAATTAACAACCCAAGAAATAAAATACAGCGAAAATTAATAAAGTACATACCAATGTTTGCGCGTTAGGGTCCGAACGGAAGGACTCCGGTATCGGCCAGAAGCCGACAGCAAAACCTTTCTGCGCGACCGTCCGCGGCACGTAGATCAGGCGGCGGCAGGAATGCCAGGCTTGCGGGGCGCTGGGACCGCTCTGGGTTTGGTACTGGCCGCTGTTCCAACGCTAGAAAACGGAGAAAATAATGTGAGGATTCATTTGATCTCATTGGAGGTTGCCAGGTGAATTAAATTGTATGGTACTTGTGTCTTCCGAACTCCCGACTCTTGGTGGCGATAAGACAGTGGGGGTCGGTATTCATCTCACTTATATAAGGATTACCCCAAGGTTTCCCAAGGCGAACAAGGCGGATGAAGCTAGACTTCAAGTCCTCCGATTTTAACATAGTGTCCATGGAGTTTCTTGTACGTTTTTCTCCATAGAGATTTATGCTTTGGAATGTCCAATTAGCTTCTCCTTTTTTGTGACTGACCAACCTTGACAATCCAGAAATGCCTGCAAATGGTTTATTTTAAACAAATGCTTTAAGTTTCGAGTTTCACTTTTGCTAAAAGAACTGCGTTTTATGAAAGTCATGTGGAAATGGAAGAGACCGTTGCTCAGCTTATGGTGTGCAGCTCAGTCAAATGCAGGTTAAATGACAATGACATGGTATTGTTCTCCATCTAGTCAAATACTGTATACTTCGTAACTATTCTAATTTAGTGGGCCGATGACCTGGTAAGGGTTGCGGGAATCCGATCGATACGAGACGTACAGGACAACGATCCTGTTTTTGTTTTGGTCATTGTGGCGGCACTTGGGGGAGGCCTATGTATAACATGGACGTCTTTCGGCTGACATGATGATGATGATTCTAATTTAAGGATAGAAAATATTGACTTCAATAACCGTTAGCTACTAATATAACAGCAAAGTGCTAATTTTAAAATGTAAAAAACCCTCATGATTCCGCAAAGAATTCTAAAAAAAAACAAATAAATAACTTGGAAGTTAAGCAATTACGAGTTCAAATAACTATTGCGTACACCTATTTGTTCTAGGTCTATGTATAGCCCTGCTCCGACTTTAGAAGGATTCAACCTTTTGTGAAATTTCACAGTTCTAAAAGTGACGATGACGTAATTCTTCAATGTTTCGTTACAAATAAGAAAATGTTAAAAAGTTGCTAATTGTATAAAGGAAACCTTTTAAATGACAAACCCTTTGTGTATTGTTTTATTTCGTAAACCCCGCTAAGAATACCTGTAATACCCCTCTATTATTTTATTTATTTATACAACTAGCTTTGCCCGCGCGGCTTCGCTCCCGCTCTTCCCTACTCCACCCTACTATACCCAACTCTACCCTACTCTACCCTACCCTACACTACCCTATTTTTTTTCCATAAGAACCTTCTCCTCACAATAACAATCACAAGAAAAAAAAAATCAGCCAAATCGGTCAAGCCGTTTTCATGCCAAGTCGTGACAACGGAAAACGGGGGTCATTTTTATATATATAGATATGGAAGACTGATAGCTAAAAAAAAAACCGGATAGGGAACTTATGTAGTATATTGTACCTATTTTATTTTTCACTACCTACCTGTTGTTACTTTATCCCGCTTGTAAAGTTTTATAATAATATGTACTTATGATATTACTGGTTCTGGTCTTCACCGAACTACAAAAGTTTCGCCGTGGGGTTTGCCAGAGAGCTATGGAACGCAGCATTCTGGGCGTAAAAGGAACACCGAAAACATTGACACGCTGCGCTCCCTAGACGTGGGCAAAAAGGCTACCAGGCTCAACTAGGATTTGGGGGGTCATGTCAGCCCAAAGAGAATAAAACCACTTGAGAGCTGATAGACTAATTTTGTCTAGGCGCACGATTCACCATTGCGGGTCGGGGGACGGGGGAAAATATAGCGGCTGTGATTGGCTGATGCAACAAAGTCACTAAACATAGTGATGGACAAGTAAATTTTGCAACAATAATATCGATATCGATAAAATCGACGTCGATTAAATCTGCTTTTTTTTTTAAAAAAAGCAGAACTGATCACTGCGCACAAGCACTGATGTTCTAGACGATTTTCCACACCATTTTATCGAACAGGTACTAATTTTTAGGGTTCAGTAGTAAACTAAGAACCCTTATAGTTTCGCCACGGCTGTCTGTCTGTCTGTCCGTCCGTCCGCAGATAATCTCAGTGACTGCTAGCACTAGAAAGTTGAAATTTGGTAGATACCAAAATGTATATCAATCACGCCGACCAAGTGGTAAAATAAAAAGTGAACAAAAAGAAATGTTTTATTAGGGTCCACATAAAGTGGGGAGTGATTTTTTTTTTCAGTCAACCCTAACGTGTGATATATTGTTGGATAGGTATTTAAAAATTCATAGAGGTTTACTAAAATTATGTTTTGATAAAGTCAATATTTTCGGAAATAAACGCTCCAAAAGTAAAAAAAAATGTGTCCCTCTAATTTTTGAACCATAAGTTTAAGAAATATAAAAAAATCTCAAAAGTAGAATTTTATACTTTCTTGGAAAATCATTTTGAACTTGATGGGTTGAACAGATTTTGAAAAGTTGTTCTAAATAATTTCTAACTTGTAATTTAACCGTATATGCAAGCATTTGTTTAACTTAGTTTACATATTTTACTATCCTAAACGTGTCTTTTTTCAAATAAAAAAAGATTTATTATATCAGGTTCACGCAATCCAAAATTACCACCGAAAACCCAACATACATAACCCGTCTAGTTTGTATAAATTAGTAACCCAATTTCCCAAGAGATAGCTCTATACTTTGGACTACTTCGCCCTGTTAAGATTTTTCCTGAGTTGATGGGGTCGGGACGGGTATGAGCTATTATATTGTCGAATTTTTCGATTGGTCTCTGGTGGTTTGTTTATGTATTTATTCTTGCTCGTTGTTTGTCGTTCATTGTTTTAACTCTTAAGTGGGGACACTTATTGTGACGGACGGGAAACTACGAAACCCTACACTGAGCGTAGCCCGACACGCTCTTGGCCAAATTTCACATAAGTGTCGTGAGCATGAGTCTAGCAGTCAAGTGATTGTATAGTCATTGGTTTAGTCAGTAAAAGTCTGGCTTGCATGGCATGTTCTTATCGTTTGGGTGGAGCCTTTGGCTCCATCCAGAGCGCGAGAAGGTATTCTACGATTACCCACTAACAAAAAAGAAAAATTCTGAGGTTTTACAAACTCAATCTCTCGCCTCATCAATATTAATGTTCCTCTACAAGTAACAAAAAGAAATCTAAAATGTTAACATTAAAAGGTAACATTTTTTTATTCACCATTGAGAATCATCGATAAAATAATATTTTACAACTATGTTTTGAAGTTGTCACATCACTTCATCACTCAGTAGAAAGTACTTATGGATAGAAAGGGATAGACTTATCTAATATTCTAGTGAAAGTAAAGGACTTTTTCAAAAGACATCAACGCGGTATCACTTTTTACGTAACCAACCAGTTTAGCTTGACCTCTCTAATTACCAATTAATGTAAATAAATATAAACATATTTTACCTACCGATGAAAACTTATGCCATCTTTTTTATAACTAGATGTTCTAGATGATTTCCCGCAACATTTAATTGCACAAGAACTCATTTTTGCTTCGGTTTTAGGCAATAAATGTTTTTAAGGTACCAAAATTACGAAATGTGCACAGATCCAACAACTGGTCAGTACTAAGAAATGCACTGATATCGGCATCATGATAAGTGCAAAATCATTTATGTGTCGTGAGCTGGAGTCACCCGTATGAGCGGTCAAGTGGTTGTATAGTCATTGTGTCAGCCGCATGTACAGGGACCGCTGGGCAAGCTTCACCACACAGTGTGTTATTACAGAAGGAAGGCGCCGTCGAGGCCGGCCTAGAAAAAGTGGCGGAATAATTTGGACACGTACCGTGAGGACTGGTTGGAGACGGCGCGGGAGGAGAAATTTTGCAAGGACTTGGGGGAGGCCTTTGCCCGCCTCAGCTTCGCGCGGATGTTGTAAACCTTGGAAATTCTAAGCTCTTCTCTGTTATACTACCTACATAGGTTTTATCAATCACTATCTATTAATGAAAACCGCAATAAAATCAGGTCAGCAGTTTTTATGTTTATCGCGATCGCGAACAACACAAGCAGACCCGGGGCTTTGATTTACGTTATTTAAGCATTTGTTTTGTTAGTTTGAACTTCGAAACTTACTTTCATGAAGTTCAAACTTCAGGAACCCTTTTCTGCACTCTTTACTACACGAAAAGTTAACTTTATGACATCGACACTACGTTAATAGATTAGATGGTGTGTAGGTGGTGTAGGGTTTTGCACCCAACATTTGCGTCACAAAGCATTTTTGCTTATCATTAAAACTAGTACCGTTTGCATGACTAGAGTAGTCTTGTACCTACCTGTTTATGTTTAAGTGTTAAGAATTTAATAGATCTATTGTTAATTGTCACTTGTTACGATTCTTATGATTTTTGTTTAACAAGTCTAAGGTCCGCTTACATCTCAACTCACTAAATCCATTTAGCAAGTTGTGTGAGCTAAACCTATTTAAATTGTCTAAAAATTGTCTTAAAGTTTAGCTTTAAATGCATTAGTATTCCAATGATTATAATGAGACTAAATGCGCTAGGACAGCCTCACTTATCGTTCCTTATATACTACTTACATCATCGACACATACTTATACATATTATCAAACAAAGTCCCCACCGCAACTGTCTGTTAGCAAACTCAAAAACTATTGGACAGATTTCCATGCAGTTTTAGTTGTATTTAATTTAAATATTATTCCAAGTGTAGTAAGGAGTTTGAAATTTTAGAAACACAGGTTTTAATCGTGATGTTAACGACTCCTTGATTTTAAAGGTGGTTTTATCAACTCTCAATATATTCGACTCAGATCTTTGGTAATAACAGGTCACGATTCTAACCCGGAAGTAAAACAGCCGGGCGATTCCATTATCGCGGGTGCAACATTCTAACGCATGTTGAGCTTCATAATAATTAAATTAAAAATATTTTTAATAAAATTGTTCTTGTAAGTGCTACGTTTCGATATGATCACTATATATTTAGGAAAAAGAATTTCACTGAAAATTTTAAATTGTCAGCAATGAGGTTTAAAGTCCTATCGCGGGTGCAACAAAGTTGGCCCAACCTTTCTAGGTCGTCAAACAAAAACACAAAAGTCTGTTAATTATGAAACATTTATTTTGTTATGCCTTCGTATTTCGTTAGGCGACGAACTAATCAAGTAAACAAACAATGTTTTTTATAGGAAACAAAAATAAACACAGATTTATTTATTTTTAAAGCAATCGCGGGTGCAACATCAAATTATCGCGGGTGCAACCCGTCTTGTTTAAGTGAAAACAACATCAATAAAACTTTTACAAGAATGCAATAACAGATCAAACAATATTTATTAATAATCAGAACCCTTTTTTGCATCACGTACATTGATTATTTATTTTAAAATACGTCAATATTTGTCAAAAATTCTTTAAAAAAAAAACCATATTTTTTTCTCTAGTGTTTTCAATTTTGTGATAATATCCTCAAATCGCACGTCTGCTATGCCATTAACAATTTCAATTTTTTTTTGTCGTCTGAATCACTGTAATCATCAAAAACTCGCAATTTCATTTGGAGTGGGACAAAAGATTTACTGTGATGCGATACTGAAAGCGAAGATACATCGGGACAGAGATTTTCTTAATATTTAATATCGTCCCTATTATAAAAATTGCCACAGCCTATCCCAGTGTGCGAGGACTGTAATTTGTTCTTCTCTATGTCACTTTCTCGTAGTCTGCATTTTTTTTTTATCGGATCCTAGCTAGTATTTTTAAGTCATCATCTACCTCCATTTTCCTTGTTATTACGTCTCTCCGTTTTGAATCACGAGCCCTTTCTCGACTGAGATGGTCAGCATAAAGTTCAGTATTTTCTTTTAACTTGCGTCTATATTTAGAAAAGTAAGGGAAAGAGAACGCAGTCGTTCTCTTTCCCTTACTTTTCTGTCATTTTAGACAATATTTTTGTGAAAAACTACGGAATATAATATAACCACTTATTACACCTAAGTCACCAATCATGCACATCATATAATTATTATTCAAAGTATTACTAAAGAATAAAATATATGATAAATCAAGCAATAAGGTTACTTCACAAAGAGTTGCACCCGCGATCCTAATATCACGATCGCGGGTGCAACCGATTTAAGTTAAAGTTTATTTCAATTCAACTAACATTATACCCTTGAAAATGATTTAAATAAGTTTACCCTTGATTGTTTGTTACTTTTACAAAGTTTGAAAAGCATAGCATTTCATTTCTGTTTAAGACGCAAACATTTATATCTTTTATATCGCGGGTGCAACAAAGCTAATACCGACCTGTTTAGGCCACCATACTTAAAAAATAATAACAAGTACTTACATCTTTGGGTGCATAAGAGTAAATTAATATCTTCACTACACGTCTAGGCGGTAAAACATAACGTCAAACTATCAGTAACAACTGTTTCGGCCCCATGTTGTGTCACAGTGATTTTGCAGATTAAGTTTCGATTTCAATTGATAAAGTTTCGAAATGCGCCAAAAATTTAAATAACGAGTAAGATAAAAATTAAAATAAGTTTTAATAAATTTGTACCTTTTTCTTTGTACCGATTGAAAAAAAAGTAACAAATAGCGTGATTTTAAAATTCATGTCAAAAATCGTCTACAGCGGAATCGCCCAACCGTAGCCAAAGTGTGGATGGGTGACCGATAATCCTCCGTGCATCTAAAAGCTCGTCAAGTCGATGGTCGCAGCTGTCAATTGTGGATTTTTTGAAAGTCGTTACGGATAGTTAGAAACCAGAAAAATCTGATACCAGACTTGCCAAGGGGAGGCGCGTTACAGTTACTACATTGTGGAGTATAGATAGGCAGTCGCCATGGGGGGACTGTCTATCCAGAGCGACACAACAGATGAATCCGAGTAGACCGGAAGCCGAGACCCTAACATGTCGGGGAAAGGCTATGCAGATTGATAGAGTCAAGTGGGCTTTTAAGTGAATAAATGACCCCATTTGACAGCTGCATTATGCAAAATGTACTCTATTTTGTAGTTAACTGATTCGGTTTTGAATTGGATAACTGACCATTTTGTTTTATTTGAAATATTTGTTTAAAAATTTAATTTTGTCTAAAAAAGCAAATAGAAAGATTTTTTTTGATCGGGTCAAAAATCAGTAATTTGAGCTTTGAAACCAACCAGAAACAGAAAAGAGATGCACAAATTCTAATGTGACGTCACCGCTATAAAGTTACGTAACCTTACGTACGTAACGTACGAACTAAGGAGATGTTCCAACCACGCCCCCACACTTCCTCGTATCAGTAATGAAAATGTTAAAATTGCTGCTTTATTTAATAACCAATTTTGATGCTATTTAAAAAATATTTAATTTTAGTGTTTTTTTATGGTTCGTCACTCAATTTATCAAACAAACACTAATCACAGATATAAATGGTGTATGTATAGCTGCGTGATGTCTAACTGTTATGTGTATAGTAAGAGAAAGTGCAACAAATGGATTAAAGTTCTCCAAGATAATAAATTGTTAGTGAAGAACAGAAGCAATAAAGATTTTTTTTATGGGATCGACACTCGACAGCTGTTTCATTACAATGGAAGTTTGTTACTAGTATCTAAAGGCAATGAGACTAAGATAGGTACATTTTTTTAATTGATATAAACTAATGCTTGATTGCAATCCCACCTGATGGTAGGCAGTGATACAATCGTTGATGGTGAAGCGCAATAGGAGCCTATTCACTCTACCCTTGAAGACACCTAAATCATAAACGGACGGGAAGGCCGCAGCAGGCAAAATAAATTGTTCCAGTCCTTCGATGTACACGGGATAAACGACTATGCGAAATTATTCGTCTGGACTGTAGAGGTGTCAGTAGATACTCGCCGGGTTGTCCGATGATAAAAGGCGTTGATTTATATTTTTTGGAATACCACATAGAATAGAATCTAATATAACTAGCCTTTATGGTCTCAATGTCACATAAAGACATCCCCCTTTTTTTCAGCTTTTTTTTTTGTTGTCGCTCGTCCCACCAAGTTCGCCTAGGTATGATAATAGGATAGAATAAAACAAAAAAAAGAGTGACCAACATCCTCCATCTACAGATCCAGGCAAGACACCATATCTCAATAAGTTTCCCAAGGAATAAAACACAAACATACAACAAAAACTACTTACTCCATTCCTCTCCCCATCGCCATCCATTTCTTTATCCCCCTCGTGATTGGCATCATCCGTTTCGCCTTCCCTAGCGTTAGCCCCGTCTATAGGTGGCGGGTCGGGGCCGATCTTCTCGAAGTTGATCACCACACCACTCTGCACTTTTTGAACCAAACTGTCGATGCATTGCATCAGCATACGATGAGAAGTGATGCAGTATGAACGTCCTGAAAATTGTACGGAATTTATTTTATATTCGAGCAAGAAATTATTGGTTTACAGCAGTTTCTGATGGGACTCACAGCTGATCTACGGAGACACTTTTTGTTCCAGTTACCGACACTTAAAAACTTTTTGATCGTCACGAGTATGTGTTAAGTGGAAGCAACTGGACAAAAAAAGTTTTTACGTATGCGCAGGGGGTGGATGATTTCATACTGATTCTGTAGAAATCAAATACCTATTCATCGGTAGCTTGTATCTGACTTATGACACAGTGTCCACGTTTGCGCCCTGCTTTAGTGAGAGAAAGCTTCGTAAACCTCACTAAAAAAGTATTCGTCCTTTTTAGTAAGGTTTACGAAGCTTTGCGACTGTGAATGTCATGTGTCCCCTTGTTTTCAGTACTTTCTTATAAAATGTTTCCTTCAGGCATTTCCAAACTATTCAGTAATGTGGATAGCTCATTGCGGTTAAATATTGTGTGGGTGAAAGAGATGTCAGATAGATTTTATACTGAATTCAACGAGTGCAGAACCGAGTGAATTGTGGGTGGTAGTCACGGAATGGTGGCCTGTAGTCGTATTAAAAAGCAAGTAAAAGTTCTATAAAGGTGGTTTAACAAGTAAAATATAGTCCAAAATATGAGATTAATCAAGTTTAAAATAGATTTTTATATTAAGATAATCAACGGATCAGTGACAAAAAAAAACACTGTTTGATTGGAGCAGTGGTTAAACGCCTTCTTGTGAAGAGGTGGAAGTTCACCAAACAGGCATTTCTTTTCTCTCATACTTTGTATGTTACATATTTAAATGATAAGGAATTTCTTAGCACACTCATAATTCCAGACCGTTGTGATGATACATTCACAATAAATTAATTAATTTTTTGAAAGGCCGATTTTCATCTTATTTTGTACACGGATAAGAAGCTGTTAATCATGTATGTGCAATTTATCCATGCTAATTATAAATTTAACCTATCGAATACCGTAATTAGAGACAATAGAAAGACAATTAGAGAGCGCAATCCAGCGTTCGCTTGGGGATTAATGAATTAATACAAAAGTGTGTTTGACTGTATGTCTGTTACATTTTTACGCCAAAACCTTACAACAGATTTTGATGACCTAGGCACGTGCAACTGATTATAAAACGGGGAAATAAGCCACGTAACATTCCTCACGTTTATCAGCACTACTGATACAATACCATTCAAACAAAAATGAACAGGAAAATCATACATTCAACTTTTGTAAGTACCTAATAAAATTAAATTCATACTGGAGTAAAATTTATTGTGACGTATTTTTACGGCAATATAGTTGTATAAATGGAGTTAATTTATTCATTTTGTGAAAATAATATTGCCTACTTATATTAAGTTCTGAGGTGAATTAAGCCAGTTGGTAGCTCTAGAGTATAAAATATTATTTATACTTATATGCGTCTGAATGCCTTGACTCTAAATGAACAGCACAAAAACTAGTCGGACAAGTTTTCTAAAGGGCTTACTATCCCCCGTTAATACGAAATTTCTACATCCGTTTAAGTCTCCTTATATTTTTAACTTATTATTATCTGTAAACGAATCTACAAGAATATTTTAAAGCTTGTACTAATATTGACATAAGAAAGATATCTTGAAAGTTGTTTGTTTACAAAATAATCTTGAAAGGGTACTTTTTGATAAAGATATAGATAAACGTCATGTACTCGTAGGTCATATAGATACAATTTTGTATGTGTACTGTCTACTACACTCAAATTTCCAAAGGTCACACCCATTTTCTGGAACGGAATTTTTATTGTTATTGGCTGAATGAATTTAACACTGGTCGACAATTAAAAAAAATCGGGAGCAAGGAGATAGCTATTTGATCTATTAAATGGTTTTAATTAATTAAATCCAAATTTCACAGATTAAATATGGCATGTTCAGGTCTTGGCATAAATATGTTATTTAAATAACCGGTATTGTCACATATTCGTACTAACATGGAAAAAAAAAACGATCTACGCGGGCATTCTACTACTATATTTAATAGTTTTATTAGATAGTATAGCAATTCCTTCAAATCTCACTGCTAGAATAAAACCTTTTTCTTCCTTCAAAACATCTATTCTTGCGTCAGTTTGGACCAGCCCTATGAAATGTATAGTTATTTAACCGAATCTATTTATATTTTTTAGAGACAAAAAATATAATTTTCATTAGTTTGGTCTCACCTGGGAATTGTATCGAAATTTAACGTGATAGAGAAATAATGATAAGACATTGTGATTCACCATGTTTAAATATCTATATTTGGTCTACATTTACATTATTTTAATACCGACCAGTGTTATCAATTTCGACTTGCGTCTAACACATCGATATTCTCGTTCCAAAAACCGAAGTATTAGTTGATTACTTAATTCATGAATCCCCAAGCGACCACCGGTGGCCGCGCATCTATTGTCTTACTATTGTGTCTCTAATTGACGGTATCTGAAGGGTTAAAGGTAACTTACCGCCAGTGACTTCGCACATTGCGTCGATCGGCGACGAGTCTGAAGGGACTAGGCCAGTATCCCTTTCGACGGCAGGCGTCCCTGCAAGCCTCAGCACCAACGAAAATAGTCTTTGGTCCCATCGGAAAGGCTCGCGGGTCAACTCCGAGCCAGGTATTGGGCAGTTCATCGGCAGATTGAACTGGAACAAACGTTCTTGATTAAAAAGTCAATCTTTAGAAGAATTAAGGCACTACGCACACGAGTGTCACGTACGCCATCTGGGCGCGTCGGTCTCTAAGTGGAGCGAGGAGTGTCAGACTTACTGACTAAAACACACGTGTACCTTCACTTAGGTACCTGGCCGCAGTAACTCTTTCGAACTATCTTGCAGCCACTTCTATAGTTCCTGCCTACCGTTATGGGAAAAAGACTTCAGTTTATGTACACGTGCATGGTTGATGTCAGGTTCAGCTTGGTCCAGGGATAGGTCCCCAGCCCCACACTGCCCATGCATTTCATACCGAAACCCCACCGTATTTTGGAAAATGCGTTAAGCTGCTTTGCCTGTCGTTTATAAATCTTCGTTGTAGTTACAGGAAGTCAGAAGGACCAGTCAAAGTTCTTGATTAGTAGTATTCAGCAGAATCGTGTTAGAGTAGAAGTTGACCGCAAAATAGTCAGGGGACTTGGGGAAAGAAAAAACTTGAGCACTCTCTTCCTGTGCAGTTGTCAGAATGCATAAACGCGCGCTAATCACACTAATAAAAAGCGAAAGTTTGCGAGTGTGTTTTCTTCATGCTGAACGGATTCCGATGAAACTTGGTACACAGGTAGACCATGTCCTGGTCCAAGATTTTTATCCCGGGAATATGTTCCCTTTTGGGTAATTTTCTACTATCCAGCGGGCGAAGCCGCTGGCAGCTGTTACTGGTGAATAAACTCGTTTTATTGTGTTGCTAATCGAACGGTCTTTATGAATACTTTAGATTTGTTGCCATGGGAACTGGATCGTACGGCCCAAGTTGAGTTGTTGAGTTCTATATTATTTGAGTTAAAGCCAAATTTGAGTTTTTTCTCAAATAATATTAAAGCCACTTTAAAGGCTTAACACACGAACCACACTTAACTTTTAATTCACGGTCAATCCCGGAGGGGGAAAGTAGTCATGAATACAAACAACTTTTAATATGACAACAACTTTGAAATAGCAAAAAGTCACCCTGTGGTGTATATGGAATGGCGGAACAGAACTCGCACATGAGTTTCATTGCAGTCGTTGGCGCCGACGGACGCTTAAAGAACTGATTGTGGTCGATGTTCTTTATCAACCTCAAACATGACTGCACAATCGGCCTTACAATGTTCCCACAGCTGGAACTCAGGCTTCCTATAGGAATATAGGAAAAGGTATGGACCGTAATCCACCACTAGAGTTCAGTGCTGTTGCTGTTACCACACATCATGGGATTTTGGATTTTAAGACATGCTGCTTTCCTCACAATATTTTCTTTCACCGTTTTTAGAGCAGCGGTAATTAAATAAATGGAGTATAGTAAACACGTCACAGTATATGATTTGCCACAAATTGGTAAATTCCAAAAATTGTAAATTCTGTGACGAAAAATGTTAAAGCTCCATCCTGAGTTAGAACCTACAACTTGTAAGCCGGAGCCATTACAATTGGGCCTGACTAGAATATGACTGGTGTCAGAAAAACTGGTGGTAAAGTCATCTATTGCTAGGAAAGGTTAGGCGTTATTTTTTTTTTGTAGCAGGTTTTTGCGATTTCGATAATTTAGGTGGAGAAAAACTAAGGACGTGCTTATAGCTATGATCAACTCGCTCTTGTCAGTTATATTCCTAGGTGCATGTAACAAATTGTTGCTGAGTTGGAAATACTTAAGACTTACAAAATTATATTTTTACAAATATCAGTCAGATGCATAATGTTACATTATTTACTTTTACACTAATTTAATAAAAAGGTAGTTTGTTTTTATGTTTTTTTGTTTGTACCTAGTAGGTAATCTCTGAAAGTACTGGTCCGAATGCTAAAATTTTTTCACCGATCGAAAGCTGCTGTATTCCTGAGTGACATAGGCTATATTTTATGTACGCAAGCCCGGGCAAAAACTCAAAAAAAAAACAAGTGCTGTCGCTGACTGTACCTACCTATAACCAAAAAACCGAACTGTCTTGTGTATCAAACTGTGTTTAAAATAAAAAGAACTGTCTATCTGACTCATCAAACGTTAGGTAGCTTGTATCTAAATCTAGCAACCATTGATAATAAGTTACGACAATCGTAAATTAACTCTGATAAGTTGAAAATATCAATTTTCACAACTAGAAAACATATAGGTACCAACTTATATTTCCAAAAATCTCGGAGTTTTCCTATTATTGACACAGTATTCAAATGAAACACTTGTTGGTGAAATTTGAATAAAGCATGCGCGGCCTCCAAACCCAAGATGCGATACAAGTAGGTGTCGTTAGAGTTATACATCATATTGTAACAACCTGGTTTAGATATCTAAGGGTGCGTCCACATCTGGCGAATGTGCCGCGAATGTGCAGCTCGCGAGCCGTTTGCGACCTGCCCGCGAGCTGCGCGCGTGCATTTTTGTTCGTGCGCCGCTTCTGCGCCGCCCGCGCGCAGTTCGCGCGCGACCTAAGCGCCGTACGCGATCAGCGCGCGGGCGGCGCGCTAGTTATTTCGCTCAGTTCGTTTTCTCTTTCAGTGCGTTTCCATTTTAGCAATCTTAAAACTAACCATCTGTCGTAGATTTTCATATAATTCTGGTGACAATTTAAAAAAAATTGCATAGTGTCCGCTTAATTGATGGCTTTTCAACTCCGCTACTATATTCTGTTTTCTTTTAAAAATAGGATTTTGCCACCAACGCCGTTGTCTCTTTTTTTTCCTTTTTATCAGTAATATAATAGCTAATGATGCAGCAATTATATTAAAAACACTAGTGTCGTCTGACATCTTCGATAGTACTGAGCCAGAAAACGGAACTGGGCGAGAACTGAGCGCGCGCAGATCGCGCGCCGCTCGCGCGCTCTATACGAGCCTTGTATGAGTTGCGCTAAAGAGGCGCACCAAACCATTGCAGTGACTGCACGCGCGCAGCTCGCGGGCAGGTCGCAAACGGCTCGCGAGCTGCACATTCGCGGCACATTCGCCAGATGTGGACGCACCCTAAGGATCAGAATACATACACATGGTAACATTTACGAATGACGGGGGATATGTAGCCATCTGCGACCGAGATTGAACCCCATATTCGAAGGTATCATATTCGCCCGGAGGAGATTAAAACTCTTAAAGCTCGAAGTATTCTAGAATACCTGGAAGCCTCCGAGATGAAAGAGTTACTCTAACAAGGTGGCGAGTCACAATAGATATTTTAGGTCGCAGTGACTACATCCCCTACACTACGGGAGATGCATAGCCCCTTATCTTCAAAAATAATAATTATCATATTGTAACAACTTGGTTTAGATATCTAAAGATCAGAATACACATGGTAACATTTACGAATGATGGGGAATATGTAGCCAACTGCAACCGAAATTGACCCCTATATTCGAAGGCATGTCCTCCGACTCGATTCCAATTCAAGTCATCAAATTGACAGGCTTGGTAGTTACTTATGACTTGCCTGTTGGTCTAGTGGTTAGTAGCCCTGACTGCTACTCTGGATGGAGGTCGTGGGTTCCGACTTCCACCCAGGACAAATGTTTGTGTGTTGAGCACTATCATTTGTTCTGTGTCAGGGTGTAATGTATCTATGTATAATAATGTATGTATTTAAAAATACATAAGTATGTTTATCAGTTGTCTAGTACGCATAACACAGGCTCTGCTTAGCTTGGGACTAGACGACGTTGTGTGGCAGTTGTGGAAATATAACTATTATATTTATTACTGATATTAATCGAGGACTTTTCCGTTGTCATGGCGTCCGAGTCGTATGAAGATTATTTTTATTAAATTATATTATTAGAAGAATACGAGAGTAAATCAACCAACCTACTTACAACAAAATTAACGGCAAAACATCTTGCGATTACATATTTTTCCTCAAAGAGTAGAACTAAACTACCTACTCAGTTATAAAAATCAATAAGTATCTGGGCCCGCGTGGTAGATTACGGAACATTGCCTTTCCTGAGGGGCCAGAGTCTCAGCAGTGGGAATATTATACAGGCTGATTATGTATGTATGTATGCAAGTGTCCGATATCTGAAACTGCACAACACGTGCTGATCATTTCTTCCTCATACATACACATTATAAAACAAAGCACCCACCGCGCCTGTTTCTCTGTTCGTATTAGATAAAAAGACTGACCAAGTTCGAGTCAGAATCGCACGCGAATGGTTCCGTACTAGGTACAATATTAAAATGAAGAAATTAATTTTATTGTTTGCTGTTGTAGCGACAACAGAAATACACATTCTGTTTAACCTTTCTAGTTTCAACTTCTGACCTTTTAGTGTCCCCGCACACGGGCCACAAAATAAACCCGATTCTAGCTTTTTGTGGCGGCCTTTGTGGCCCGAGTGCGTCGGTGCCGCCACAAAAAAAAAGCTGGAAGCCGATTCTAACTTCTCCGGCCACAAGCTGTCGCGCGCTTCAGCTTCTTTTTGTGGCCGCTTCTAGCTTCCTTTGTGGTCCTTGTGCGGGGACATTTACGGTTATGAAATACTTATAGCCCGCTGGCGGAAGGACCAACAGACGGACAGAAGAGGCTTAGTTAGAGGTTTCCGTTGGCACTCTTCTGTTAAGGAACCTTAAAAACTGCTGAACTGATTTTCATAAGGTTCGCATCTTTAGACATAGGGATTCATAAGGAAGGGTTAGGTGTATAACATGCATAATACAGAAAAGATAATTTCAAATATTTCTAACGTCCATGCGAAGCTAGGGCGGATCGGAAATGCAATCATAAAATCTTAGCCAAAATTGATTTAGGTACGTGCATCATTCATTGCAGATATTTTTATGACGTCATTATGTAGGTTACAGCAATATTAGTAAGATTTTACCCTGTCAATACAATTAGCTATGACACGATTATTTTATTATCACTCTTAATGGGGAAGTTTAATAGCTGTATGTATGCTAAACACTACGATGGATATCTTTTTAACAGACTTCTAAAAAAGGAGGAGGTTCTCAATTCGGACGTTTGTATTTTTTTTATGTTTGTTCGCGCGTAACTTCGTCCCTCGCCAACCTATTTGGAAAATTATTTTTTTGTTGGAAAGGGTATACTTCCCAAATGTCTGATGGAATCTTGGCGAAATCGAGGGAATTCCTCAAATTCATTTCAATTTTTTAGTGAAGTCATTTTTTTTTTATAAAAAAGGTTTTTTAATTTAATTAAAAAATGGGACAGAATTGATTAAAAGTCACAAAAAGGCATCACACTAAGTTTGTGTGTATGTGTGTGTTTGTTACACGTGTAGACTATGTCCTAGATCACATAAGATTTTTTATCTAGGAAGCATGTTTCCTCGGCATTATTTTCTATTATTACGCGGTCGAAGCCGCCGGTGGTAGCTAGTCAAGTATATGAATATGGGCTACAAGTAGAGGTAATCTGGTCAGATAATGCCAGAATACCTTCATCATAAAATATCTAAAGAAATCATGTAATAGTGTGTTTACATGTATTATATGTAAATAGCTGTACCCGCAATTTCGTTCGCGTGGACTACAGGATTTTGAATTTATATTTTCTAAAATAAAAGTACCCTAAGTTACTTCTTATTACATCAGCTATTTGCCAAAAAAAAGTCCCGTCAAAATCGGTCCAGCCATTTCAGAGATTAGCCGGAACAAAGAGACACTCCAATTTTATTTATATGTATGTATGTATACATAGTATAGCATACTATTATTTATTGATTTTTTTTAAACTTTAGTATTGCTATTGCAAATAAAGAAGAGGGCTCACCTATTGCAAATAAATTTTAAACCTTAGCATATTTTTATGTGTTAACTAAGCATTAGTCAGTATGTGTAAGAATCATATATCATTAGTGCAATGACTTTTCAAAACTCCATTCTTTTGTTGCTTAGATAAGATAGTGTAGAAAAGCACATTAGTTTTGATACTGTAGAACAGTATGTGTTACAAATATGTACATTGTATAATGAGTTTTATTTATGTTTACTTTTAATATAATTAAAAAATTATTTTAGAAAAGTATCAATGGGAGAAGTACCTGGTATAAATCCTAAGAAAAAAAATAATGAAAGGTATTGTTTTTTTTTTTTATCAAGTTGGTCAAAAACATTATAAACTGCTTTATTGAAGTTGCAGATTCAGTTTTATATAAATTGTACCTACTTTTTTTTTTTGTTTTATTTTTCAGCCAATAATTATCCCCAGTTTCTGAACTGAGAATTTAAATAATTAGAACTTTTTAAATTCTACTTGAATGCAAAAATTTGGGAAGATTTTCTTGCTAAAGTAAAGTTGCAGTCTATTTTGGAGGATTAAAAAATAGAATAATTTAAATTCTTTAATTGTAAATGATTTAGGTTTAAAGATGAGATTACAATATATGAATTGAAAGTTTTTGAATTAAGTAGAATTAAAAATTTTCTAATAATGAACTGGATTCTGATTAAATTTATTTCGTTCACACTTCGTAAATAAATTAAATTTTTAATTAATTAAAGTTTAAAAATTTCTTTCCTCGATTTGACAGTAAATCATTTTGTCACAACATGGCAGTTGATCCTATTCTCATTTGGAATGCATAGTAGTTTTTGAGTTTATTCATTACAAACATACACACAAAAATACAAATTTTCCCTCTTCATAATATTATAAAGATATGATTACAAATAAACTTGTCAGCTGATTTTACTTGATAGTTTTTGGAGAAATATTTCCAATTCAAATAATATAAAAAAAGGCAATATATTCAAGTACTGAAACGAGTCTACTACTAGGTACCAAACAACAACGAAATACCAAAACTACACTACATTAGACATAGATAAACAAATCATAATTCAACTCCAGCAAAGTATTTTTATCAAAGTTTAGACTTCAAATGAACCTGTTATCAGAACTGTGTGGCATAATAGTTAACAGATCACTAAAACTATTCAAGAAAATACAAAAACGAAGAAACAACACAATAGGTTAATACCAAAGATGGGCTTATAGCTTATCACTTTCATGTAAATATTTACATCTATAATAGTAATTAATAAATCAAATGTTTGTTGACTCACCTCTTCCTGAATGCCAGCATTGCTTGAAAGTTTCCCTCCATCAGTAATGACAACAATAACAGAAGGTTCCAGATAGAATGGACATCTTCCTTGGCCATACGTGTCTATGCCAGTCTGCATGCGATTTATGTTTAGAACATCAAAGGCATGCTTCAAGGCCGCACCCATTGTTGTCAAGCCCAGACATTGCAAATTCTTTAATTCATTTATGAATGTTGCAAGATTTTCTTTCCAACCAGCCTGAAAATTAACAATTTCAATAAGAACCCATTATTTGTACAAACACCTTCAGGAATTAATTATGTCACCCATCCAACCGTACTAACATTTTAATTCATGAATCCCCAAGCGACACCCGGTGGCCGCGCATCTATTGTCTTACTATTGTGTCTCTAATTGACGGTATCTGAAGGGTTAAGTGCAAAAATAATTCTGCCTGTTTGTTATCTCATCACGTCTTAACAGCTGAATAGATTTAGATGAAACTTTACAGAAAGGTAGATCATGTCCTGTAATTGGATGCAGGATAGTTTTTATCCCAGAAATATATTTATTTATGTAGGTGAAACTAAGTTTAAAGTGGCTAGGGATGGACAGCACAAGCTGCATTTAGCAACATTTAGGTGGTCATATGGTGCAGCAATTCATGTTACCATTCACAATACACAATTCGAACAATAGATAACAGACTTATAAGAAATCAATTGGCTATGAGAATCGGTTTGAATTTCCCCCCCAATTCGCCATTTCGTAGAGTTCAAGCTCGGCCAATGAGAGTGTGCGACGAGCGCGCACCGCGCAGTAGCGAGCGCTATCGCGGAGGCAGCAACGGCGGCGGTTCGTCCTGTTTACGTCGTGCTGTCTATTTCAGTAAATTTCGCACTTTCAAAATATGTACCTAATGTTCTGGATTGCAGATTACGGTGCTTGACATTTAGACACTGTTCAACCGGCAAAAACACTCACACATATGCACAATCCACAAGAAAATCATCTTTATAACGTGTTCATTCTGATATACTAACCTTGATGTTCGCGGGTGGTTCTTCGAAAGTAAGAAGCATATACCTGTCGCCTCTGCTTTCGGGGGAACGTTGACGAACCTATGGAATAAAATAAATCAGTCCAACACACTAACACGCGATAAACAAATCGATCACAAAAACGAGGCGGTTGACGAGTCGATGACACTGCACGTACCTTTACGAACGTTTCCACAGCGCCCTTGGCTACATCGAGCAACGTTGGGCGTCCGCCCAAATAAGCTCTTTGGTTCATAGAGGCTGAAGTATCTATTAGGAAAACTATAATAGTCATCGTGAAAATTGCCTAAATGTCCTTCGAAATACATTAAAATATGCGCACGCTATTATGAACTTAGAACAAAAATGGCCGCTACATCGTAGGCAGACTCGCTGAGAGGCGACCGTCCGACAGCCGCTTCGACGAGCAGCTGAACAAGCTACGCCACGACGAAGACTCCAAAAGTACCACGTGACCTAATCACACGTTCGGAATTTGTCGGCTATGTCCGTTGACTAGTTATGAATGTTACCATACCAAGAATAAATTTACCCTTATACTTATTTCAAAGTTGACGAAGATATTTACTATATTTTAAATAAAGCTTAAAATTTAAAAAACCTACCTGCATTAAATAATTGTCCCATTGCTATAGAAGGGCCAGTCAAAATACGATTGTCATTGGAATTCACTAATAGTAAAACTGTGCAATATACATGTAGAGTTTCTATTCGTTTATAAGTCGGGAGAGGATGCAGTGGCGTCTCTATAACCACTCCTCAATGAGAGGAGTTATCACCCCAATTAGGATTGCGTAGAGCTGGGTGGGGTGTTTTCAGTTATCTTGAAAGAGAATTATAACAATTCATACTTACTTCCAAACTCATCATAACAATACGAAATTAACTGTGTCTATTTGTCTCTACATATTAATGGCTGATTCGGATAAAACTTATCCGAATCCACATACGAGTACATTATGTCTTGGAATAGGTTATACGATATAGTTATGTCTAAACAAGGTACTTACAGGAAATATACATACATATCTTTTACTATTTGCAAAATCCGAAATGCTGGAAAATTAGAAAAATCACAAAGTTATAAGCTTGTTATTTTACCTACCGCAAGCGCTCATTATAATATTTTTTGGTTTGTATTTTATAACTGGTGATAACATTTTCCATTCACACTCGCAGGTTTTAGACTGTCGTAATGGTACGTAGATATTATTACATAAATACTTAATTTTATGAGCAGCACCGTGTAAGCAGTTGGAGCGCTATTATTCGGAAATGTATGGGGTAGTATGTAATTGCAATCGCGCGCTTGACCAGCGCCGTTCAAAAAACGCGCGCTGTTTGCCGGTGCTGCCGAAGCACGCGCCGCTCGTGCACTTCTACAGCCAGAATGCGTTTTAGTGTGACGCTGTGGAGACACGCCGTAAGATATTTAGCCAGTACTTTAACTGCATTAATGTTCATATTGTACACGACAGTCGTACAGCAGCGAAACGCGCGATATAATCTTGATTTACAGTGTACCACTTTTCAAACGCGCGCTGTTAACTGCACGCTGCCTAGCGGTGCGTCTAGTGGCATGACTATAACAGACTAATGCAGTATCAGTGATAGTGATCACGAACAAGATGATATTTCATAATTATATGATTAATTAAATTGATTCATCAAACATTTATATTAATTTGTTCCCTTAATTTGAGGAAAATAAATTTTGTAGCAACACTAGACCTTAATAGGTGAAACATAAAAGTACTGAAACGACTAATCTGCTCGCCTTAAATGTTTGTTAAATATCAATATATCTATGATTAAAAAATTATTATGTATTTAAAATGATATTGCACACTATAAAATCATCAAACACATCTCAATAGCGGTCAATAAATGCTCAAACTGAAACGAACCATAAACGCGGCGAATTCAAATACAGAACGAGTAGTGCGGGAAGCAATAACCGACTAATAATGATCACAAATAATTTCGTGACTACAATAAATAAGTAGGTACCTATGGTAATTTAGTAGCTAGCTTCAAATTATATTAGTTTAGAAAACTGACTCGTACATATTCAGACAATCCATTAATGATTTATGCATTTCTGTGATCAAATTGAAGTGACCCACTTTAAGTTTAAATGACTAAGGTTTTATTTAACACAGCTCACTGGTCTTCCCAGGTCTTATTTTAAATTGTTCGCTCATAGTAAGGTAGGTAAATTGTTTTATTATTGCATCGGAAATAACTAGTTAATTATTGATGGAATAATAAAATAATTTATTTAGGTAATATAAAAAAAAGGCCAAGGGTTTATAATAACGCAAAATTTTTTAAACAGCTTATTTTATTCTGTTTTTAGTTCACTAAACCCCAAGCGATCGCCGGCGTTCGTGCTGTCATTGTCTTGCTATTGTGTCTCTAATTGAAGGTATTTGAAGAGTTGTTGTTATAACTAGCAGCAACAGAAATACATCATCTGTAAAAATTTCGACAATCTAGCTGTTATGGTTCATGAGATACAGCCTGGTGACAGACAGACGGATAATGAGGCTTACTGTCCACGGACGCGTACCTTCTTAGACGCGGCGCAAAGCTGCGAAGCATGTCGCTTCGTCGACAGTTTCATAGTATTGCATATTGTATGTAAGCTTCATGCAAGCGTACACAAAGCGTATAAAGATAAATACGCGTTTATGAAGCTACATGTCCATGGACAGTAAACCTTAGTAATAGAGTCCCGTTTTTACCCTTTGGGTACGTAACAAAACCCTAAAAAGAGAAAGTGTGAACAGTACCTAAGCTAATAGTAAAATTAAAAAAAAAAACATTTATTTTAGGTACAATATTAATTCATGAATCCCCAAGCGACCACCGGTGGCCGCGCATCTATTGTCTTACTATTGTGTCTCTAATTGACGGTATCTGAAGGGTTAAGACCCATATAAAAATCATTCAAATTTACATTAAAATAAAATAAAAAACACAAAATTCCATTAATTAGAATCATTACAAAATACAATAGTCATTACAAATATTCAATACATTAAAAAAAAACACAATTCATTAAAGTATAATTATATCTATTAATATCTTAGTCTCTTATTTGCGACACTGTATTATATTGTTAGTTGTAGTATATTAAAAAATACTACAAATTCTCAGCTATCGACTACTAGAGCACCCACACAAGAAACGTGATTTTTAGCCGTTTTTTACTACAAACGGTACGGAACCCTTCATGCGCGAGTCCAACTCGCACTTGATCGATTTTTTTTAATAGTTATGCTAAAACCTTAACCAATGATTCTCTATGGCTAAAACCATAATAATAATAAAATATGAAATGTTAAAATATTTTCGTTGATGACGTAAACCGTAATCTTTGGTTGAATTCATTAGCAGCAGTTAGCAGCGTTTCTACTACGTAGTAGCAGTGTAATAGAACTGGCACTACGACTATACCATTGAAAAATGTAACCTGTGCCCAATTTGCGGACGGCGAGCAGTGGGTAGCTGGCTGTCCGATCGTCCGGTAACTGTCGGCGCACACTGTTATCGCGGGCCTCGAAGAGTTGTCAGCAATGATAGACTATCTCCCGCTCCACCCAAGAGCAGGGCATGTTATTAGATGATTTTCCCACCGCCACCGCGAAAAAAAAACAAAAACCTGTGCTCAGTGGCGTAGATAGTCACAAAGTAGCCCGTAAAAAATTTAGAGTTATTTTTAGTGTTGCGGTTGCAACAGAACTCTGTTTCCGCTTCCGCATCTGCAGAAGTTCCGCCAGCTTTTCAAATTCCGTTTCTGTTTCTAATTCCGCAACCTTTATAACAGAACTCATAACAGAAGAATACATATAGGGGCGCGGAAGTATACCACTGGACACGTCGGAAAAGGCGTGGAGGGGAGGATTTTTTTATTCATTCTGCGCATAACCGCGCGTCGTGACGTTTAGCTTAAGTGCGCAGGGGCGTAGCTACCACCGTATCTGCCGTATCAATGATACAGGGCCCCCTCGCTACAGGGGCCCCAACGTGACGTGTGCAAAAATTCGTAACATGTTATCCACAATCTTCTTGTATTGATAAGAGACTATTAGTGGATAAATAATAAAAATATAAAATAAAGTTTTAATACTGTATAGCTAGCTCCGTTTGTTCTAGCATTTTCAGTATAAGATCACAATAAAATCTTAACCTATCCTAGTCCAGAATGCTTCAATAATCGAGCTCAAAAAAAAAACAGATGTTTGATACGGGGCCCCTGAGGGCCTAACTACGCCATTGTAAGTGCGTAAAGTTTCTGTTATTTTTTTCTTATGTTTGTTTTGTTCTTCTGTTGCCAATAGTTCGTCAATACTTCAAGCCGTCCCCCAGAAGTGTAGCCAGTGAGCAATTATTTAGCGGAGCTGGTTTACTTAATTTAAGAAGAACATCGTAACAGACTCAAAGGTGTAAAAGCGACCAAATTACTTTTTCTGACTAAATTATAATTGACCTCATTTTAATTTCGAGTACCTACTGTAAGTAAAATCCAAAATAAAAATTTAATTGCACAAAACTTAAAAAATAAGTAAAAATTTTCTTTATCTTCTAGTATTTACACTTCCGTAACCGCTAAGATTAACTTTTAACATCTCATTCCATTTCTGCTTCCATCACATCGGACAGAGGAGGAGAGAGAGACTAACTGAATTAATACTGTTTTTTTTTTCATATCGACTAGAATATGTGCAAACGTATTATTATAAAGAATGAAGAAGTGGTTTTGTCATCATGTAAAAGCGACCTCGAAAATCTTTGACCGGGTTAAGATTAAGACAGGGGTTGATTAAATATGACCTCGTTTATTGGAACATTCTGAACCAGGATAGGTTAAGGTATTTATTGTGCTCATAAGTAAGCTATGAACTTGGAACATCCAATCCTGATCCTCAAGATACAAATTAACGTCTAGGTTGGGGATCACCGTTCTAACAACCATGTATAATGTACTTGATTATTAATAAACTAAACTTGAACTTAAACTTAATCATAATGGTACATTGTTACACTAGGGGTGAAAGCTAGTTATTTCGTCTCGAGAAGGAGTTGGCGGCCGAGCGTAGCGAGGTTGCTGATTTGAGGGACTAAATAAGTAACTTTAACCCCGAGGTAAGCACTGTGCTTTTCATTACGAATACAAGAAAATAGACCTAGTTTTTTTTTAAAATAATTTGACAGCTGTTATTTGGAAGTAAAACTCCCTAGGGATGAAAAGTGTGATACTTTTCAGCCCGCTCCTCAGGCAACTTCAGACCTACTTTCAGAGTTTGAGTAATGAAAAAAGTCATTAATAATGCATCTCGGCTTCAATTTAAAGTTGTGGATAACATGTTACGAATTTTTGCACACGACACGGGTAATAATGCTGTAGCTTGTCTCTCTTATAAAGAGGAAGATGGAGAGAGGTAAAGGTATTATCTTCTGGCCACTGACTCATCCCAAACCAATTTAATATTTAGAAAGGCAAACGTCTAACCCTATGATTAGAACAGCTCTCGATCGAAAATCTACCCTTTGAATTCTACTGAACTGAATCGTTTTTAGGGTTCTGTACCTCAAAAGGAAAAAACGGAACCCTTATACGATCACTTTTTTGTCCGTCCGTCTGTCTGTCTGTCAAGACCCTTTATCTCGAGAACGTGTGGAGGTATCGAGTTGAAATTAAAACCATATACTCAGGTCTGCAGACCTAAAAGGACTGACGCTGTAAACAATTCAAACTTAAAAGTTAACGAATAAAAAAGATACGGCCGTTTATGTCGCAAAAAATGTATATTTTGATACTCTCAAAGATCGAAATTCATAGGTTAGTTCCCGTTGACTCAGAATTCTGAATTTTGACACAAGCAAGGTCTTATAGCACAGGTATAGAAATAAATTTGAAAACAGTAAATTAATTGTTGTTATCTACGTCACAAAAAAAAATTTGTAACTCGCAAAAATCTTCGAGGCTCCGTTCGGAAATTGTAGTTTGCACGGAACCCTGAGTGCGGGAGTCCGACTTGCATTTGCCCAGTTTTTTTTTATTCTTATCATGTTATCAGTAGCAAATGGCCCACCAGAAGATAAGCGGTCGTCGTCTATGAGCTTACGAACGTAATTCCAAAAGTGTTGCTAGTTGTTATGTAAGGGATAAGGCTCCTGTAACTTCTCCTGTTCAAGGGTGGAGTGAGAGGACATGTCAGATGTTAACTGACTGTAAAATCCACCTATGTTCTTTCATTTGTCCTATGCGTTCTAAGGTCACAGCACTCTTTGGACCAAAGGTGGAGTGTCTTATGAGGGCTACAGTTTTTGTAGGAACTCACAGTTCAGTAGGTAAGCTCCACTGGAGAGTTGGTCGAAGATAAGTTTAAATTAAAATGATTCCTAATACCTACCGTAAAAGTGCGATAAAATATAACATCGTGCCCAGTGATGCAATACTTCATATTGTTCAAAAAAATAAGAAGGAAATGAGTTTCTGACAAAAAATTGTTTATGCAGTGATCGATAGTATTATAATAAACTAGCTTTTGCCCGCGCGGCTTCGCTCCCGCTCTTCCCTATTCCACCCTACTCTACACTACTCTACCCTACACTACCCAACTCTACCCTACTCTACAGTATCCTATGTCCGTCACCTGGCTCTAAGCTAGCTACCCACCAATTTTCAAACATATCGGTACAGCCATTCTTGACTTATAAATAGTGTAACTAACTCACGACTTTCTTTTATATATATGGATAATCGGTTTCTCACACCATTACACCATTGGTTTATTCACATCATTTTTTTTTTTACAAATAAATTGTAAAAAAATTCTTCTTCTCTTTTTAACTAAAACAAACTAAACAGTAGGGCGAGTTCTTTAATTAACTTTGCTCATACCTACGTTCCTGAAATTATCTGAGAATATAATATTTTTTTTACGCTACCTGCTCGATAATGTCGTTTTACACGTCATACAAAACTTACTTAAAGCAAGTCATTATATTCCTAGGGAGATAATGCAATATGGCCGATCCCTAGGGAATAATGAGATTTGAATTTGGAACATCAAAAATCGTCAACATTGTGAATTAAAATGTACCTACCTTCAACGAAAAAGTTGAATCGAAATTTAAATTGGCCACTAGCAAAAAAAAAAAAAAGAAAATAGAATGAAACGTGCGTTATAGAAAATTTAACCCTTCAGATACCGTCAATTAGAGACACAATAGTAAGACAATAGATGCGCGGTCACCGGTGGTCGCTTGGGGATTCATGAATTAAACTGTAGAATCTTGGAGTAGTGAATTTTGTTTGTTTGATGAACTTGTAAATATAATACTTATATTTCTCTAATATATGATTTGGTCGGCCAAATTGTTTTTTAATTACCTCACAGATGGTGTAAAAAGTAGAGTATGCAACGCGAATTCCTCACTTCACTCAGGTTTCTTTATTAACTCCCTCGCCATCTCATCGCTCATCGCTCGCTCGGAAGTTAATTATATAAATCCCTCACTAATGTTCGGGATTAAAATCAGCAACCTTCGTTTCGTTCAGAATTCAACAAGCCACCCGCGACTTAATTCATGAATCCCCAAGCGACCACCGGTGGCCGCGCATCTATTGTCTTACTATTGTGTCTCTAATTGACGGTATCTGAAGGGTTAAAGACACTGCTTTATCCCCTAGTCACATAATCTACTATTTTAAAGATCCCGCTCTAAAATTGCCTAATCCTACACTGAATTGCCATTCTATTGAATATTAGTACGAGCCGAAATTCAAAGTCGAATCCAAAAATCATTCACCTAAAGAAGTTACCGAATTGATTTTTTTTGCTTGATTTGAGTTTTGAATGAAAAAGACCACTCAAAGTGTGTAATATTAGGTACAAAAAATAGTTCAGAACCTTATGGATCTTTAAGTTATAACTTACGTAACACTTAATAATCGCCTAAAGATCAACAAACAAGGTTCATCACTGATACTCGGTATTTACAGAAAGCCATGGCGTGTTTTTACCTGACTACGGCAACGTCAAAGGAGGGTTATGATTTTGAATGGATATGTATGTATGTGAGTATGTTCATCTGTTTCCTCATAGCTCCTAATCTACTTATCGGAATTCGACAAATAAGGTATCGTTAGAACAAGAACAGAACAAAAAGAAAAGCCGTAGTCACACGTCCTGAAAATCTTGTTTCACACTTTTTCAGCTTCATTTATTTTTTGCCGTAGTCGGGTTTTCTTTTTAACTTTTTTTTTTTATTAGCAATTCCTTTTAGTATTCGCTTTATCATTCGTCAAGTTACTAAGTAACACATTATTCACAACACTATAAATCAATACATGCAAATATTATTTTTGACATTGACAGTTGACACTGGTAGTAGCCTGGCTGGTTGGTTGTGATTGTGAATTTTGTGATTAACATTAAACTATTTAGTCCATTTTTATCTCAGTGCTTTTATTTCATAAAGAATTATTATTTCTGTTTGATCAGATTCATTACTTATCCCCTACATTTTTATTTTTACTGAATTTCATACAAAATATCAATCATGGAAGAGGTGTTGGAAAAACTGAGCAAAACGAAGTTCGATGGATTGTATAAAAATAATGATCGGGATCTGGAGAACCAAGAGGAGAGGCGAAAGGAATTGCTACATTTTCAAAAAACGTGAGTTTGGGAATTTCTTTTGTTAAGATATTTATGCACTTACAATTTAAAATTGTGCAAATTTCAATAATAAATGTAAAATTGTTACAGAGATAATTATTCTGTATACATCTTATGACGTTCATTCCACATCTTACTTTAAAATGCAACTATAGTTATAGTAAATTCCTGTATTCTGCCATCCACAAGCAACCATGCTGTTATCTGACAAAATCACATTTAGATTTATCCACAAATAAGTATTTAAGCTTTGAACAACTTGGAAACTTACTGGTGATTTTATTGATTAATTCATTAAACCCCAAGCGAACGCTGGCATTTGCGCACCCATTGTCTTTCTATTGTGTCTCTAATTATCACGATTGAAGAGTTAAGCCAGCAGTTTTCCATCCAATTGCATGTCAATATCATAATATTATTAGGGCATCGATAAGTTTCCTTTTGTGTGATTTCAGAAATCGTTCGATTCTTACGGATAAGTTTCGTGGTGTACTGGGACTAGTGGAGGCTGTTGAAGAAAGCAACATCTTCCAAGAGGAGAGGGTAAGATGAATCATTTTTTATTATTATTAGCTTCTGCCAGCAAGCTTCGTTCTTGTGATTGTCATAAGGTGTGAGATTTAACAATAAATAAAATTAAATGTAAGATAATAAATGGTACACAAAATATAATGACACAGAATGGTGTCATTTATTTTCGTGGTGTACATTAAAGTATATGTAAAATAAATAATGTCAAAAATTATTTCAAAGGCACATACTTATTCATAACAAGTATCATCTAAATTGCTATGATGAAAGCTATTTGATTGTGGAACAGTAGTAAACATACACATATTATTGGGATGACTCCTCACTCTTCATGTCTGTGCTGTGCGCCTCTGGAATTCCCTTCTGCATACATTGAGGGCTAGCCCTTTGTTGAACATTTTCAGGAGAAAAATTCAGGCACATTTCCTCTCAACATGATATATAAATAAGTATGTTTATATGTATTTATTTATTGTATATATTAGGTTCATGTAGGTAGGTGCGGTAGTAAAAGTATATTTTTAGTTTTAAGTTTAATTCAATTTGTGTGTTTAATTATTTTTTAGTTGTACATTTAAGGTTCCTCAAATGCAAAATTTTATTTTAATTTACATGGTTTGCTGTACGAAAACCCAGTTGTGGGTTAAGCTCGCCTATGTATCAAATGTCCTGTATTTTGTTGTTTGTTAAATTTTTTGTGTACAATAAAGAATAAAGCACAGCGAAAGCGTCTACTTTTCCTGTTTATGTTCCCGAACACTTCTTACTGATCAACCTTCAAAGCCAAAGTGAATAGGAATCTTCTGGGACTCATGGTTCTACAGTGGACCTCATCCATCACTTCCATGAAAATGTGAAGTGTCCAAACTCCAAGGCAGGGGTTGTTGTGAAAGTTTTTAGAATCAGTCAAGCCATTTAGGTGGACTTTGGCAACAAACTCTGAAACAAACATGAGAATTTTATATATTAGATAAATTTTTTGTTTTAACCCCGATGGAAAGGTGTTATATTATTTGAGGTGTCTTGTGTGTGTCTGTGGCACCGTAATGTCTAAGCGAATGGACCGATTTTTATGCGATTTTTTTTATTTGAAAGCTGACGTTATCGAGATGGTTCTTAGATACAATCTATGAGAATCTGTTCAGGTGTTCAAGGTCATTAACTCGTTTGTTAGCTGTGGTAGGGATCTTAAACACATAATGGGTGAAAACTTTGTATTCAAACATATATGTGTAACTTTATATGCAAACGTATGTGTAACTTAGTATTAGAAATACTGATGAGTTATGAACATGCTAGTGCCATTGAACTAGTCTGATGATGGAGCTTAAAGAGAGACATAACCCTGGATTGCCTATTAGTAAGCCCATCTAGTTTTGGCTCATTTAGATTCGTCTTAACCAGGTTCTATACATTTGTCATTTTGACGAGGACCTGATAATAGAACTGGTGGTAGTTGATAAATAAAAAAAAAAAAAAATCCTGATAAACCCTGGAATGCTTACTTGTAAACCTATTGAGTTTAGGCTCATTAGATTCGTCCTAACCAGTTTTATACATTTCCCATGATGACGAGGATCAGATGTTAGAACTGGGAGGTGGCTAAAGAGATCCTGGAATGCTTACTAGTAAAACAATCGAGTTTGGGCTTATTAGATTCATCTTAACCAGTTCTATACATTTTTCATGGTGAACAAAGACCTAATGTTAGAACTGAGAGATGGTTGATGGAACCCTGAAAAGCGTACCAGAAAACCCATGTTTATTAGCGCCTATACAAATCTTCAGAGCAAGTTTCATTTATGGTTTAATAAAATCACAATTTAAAAAAATCGTACTATAAATTATTTTTTTATATCATAACCATTTTTTTGGCAAAATCGTACTTAATCTTGAAAACTCGATATTAATCTCCAAGATAAATCGATTGGATGCTGTTGCTGACTTAATCACCCTTGTCTAGGGTATTTATCTAATAGAAAAGCGATAATTTACATATACGCATGAGATCACTTTATTTTCCTAACGTGGCTTAGCGCAATTTTGGTGGGAGCGCGAGCGTGAGCAGAGCTAAGAATTTGAAGCTGCTTGCGGAGTGCTAGCCAGCAGTGTGACCTGTAGCCTGATTCACGTAAAATCAAACAAGCCAAATATCGTTGAAGTTTTATAGTCGTTCGATCGAAGTCCTATCCAAAATCGGTATTCACATGTTCTTTATCGGGATTGGATAGAACGACATTTGAACTACAATATTTGATGTTTAGTTGTTGGCAACCGACCCGATCAAACAACGTTTATCTACGAGAATACATCAAGCCAACAATTGAATGACGATTGAACAACGATTCACATACGTTTCAACGACTCTTCGATTGAACGATTTAAAAATCGCTGTCGTTCAAACTCGATTAATGGATGTGAATACGAAAATGACATAAACGACTAAGTCGCTACGATATCGTTACGGTTTTGATTATGTGAATCGGGCTACTGAGCGGGGAATACGACCATCCCACTACACCAGCGCGCAAATGAAAATGCTCGCACCACTTAGTTACACATCGTTTCACAACTGTGCAAGGAGCTTGTGTGGAGCGAGAATGCGTATATCGCACCGCACAAGTTCCTGGATTGCACGGGTTGGTTGGAATCCATCACACATTTGCGCAGCGCTGCCGCTGCTATGTATTCACTGAAGTACCTGGGCGGCAGGGTGGTGCGTGAATGGTATTCACGCACCGCCTATCTACTTCGCATATGTGGTGGATTAGCACCCTTATAGTCGACGAGTAGTCGGAGATCAGTTGCCATAAATCTGAGGACTAATTAGCACTTAATAAGAGCAGTTACGTGAATACTACTAACAGTTTTTACTATACGTTTCGTATGAGTATTATGAACAGTGCGATGTACGATCAAAACGCAATGTGTATTTTAGTAACCTTGAATGCTTGACACACAAAACTTAACCATAATACATTCATATGTAGATAATTCATATACAAAGGCGAGCTTAACTCAACAATGAGTTTTCTCCCAGCAAACCTTTGAGTGACAGAGAGAGACTGCATTTGAGGGTAGGATCCAGTGTACCCGTAGCATCTAGAAAACAGACATCCCTATCAGAGGTAGAAGAAGAGATTGAGCAAGCGCAACCTTAGTATGAAATAACAAGAATTTTTGGAGACGTTTAAGAGACTGAAAAGAATAAAATACCCTCTTACTTACATCGGCAATATGAACCTCCCATGAGAGGCTAGTGTCAATATGGACGTGAAGGTTTTTTAGCACTTTTGGAGTATAATATTGGTTCAGAATCATACACTACTGGTGGGAGCTACTGGTAATCTAATAGGTTGAGCATGTATCTACCGAAAATAATGAGTGCTTGAGATTTTTTTGGGTTCAGTAAGAGTCCATAACATTTAGCCCACTTGTGGATATTTTCAAGATCCTCGTTGATGCCAGCCACAGTCTCAGCAAGTTCATCTGCTTTAAAATGCCGATATAGCTGCAAATCGTTTGCGTAGAGATGATAATTAGAAGTTAGGACCTTAGTGAGAGCGTTTATAAAAACTGAAAAAAGTAGAGGAGAGAGGACGCCACCTGGAGGAACATCCGCAGCCAATTTACACCATTCAGAGGAGTCCTCATCGAATCGAACGGACTGCGAGCGACCCCGAAGATAAGATTTGAACCACTCAATAACTGAATCAGAGATATTAAGGGAGGAGAGGATTCCTAAGAGTATGTCAAAATCAACTGAGTTAAAGGCACTGCTGAAGTCCAGTAAAACCGATACCGTTAAACACTTATGATCCATGGTCTAATATCATCAGTTACGTTGACTAGAGTTGTTACAGTGCTGTGGCCAGGTCTGAAACCAGTTCTGAAAACCAGTTGGTAAGGACTCGGCAGACTATTAGAGGACAAATAACAAGATAGTTGCTTTTGCACAACACTCTCGAGGACTTTGGGAGAGGACTGGGCAAACAACAAAATATTAACGGAGAACTATTTGAACTGACTAGTCGCAAAAGCCAATTATTCAGCCACGTACCATAGTCGGCTACTAGTCGGATAGTCGGCCCATCTGTAATGATAATATAGTAAAATAGCTTATGCTTTTGCTTTTCTTTTGGTATTCGGGGTAAAACAGTTTCCCTCATTGTTCGTCTCTCATTGTATTTCTATTGTGTCTCTGATTACTGTATTCGAAAAGTTAATTTCTTTTAATTGAATTATTTTATTATTCGTTTTTCTCACAAAAAAACGGGGATGGCGATTGGCACTACTTCATTCCCATTTGCCACCCCTGAGCTGCCACCGGGATGGTGGTTGGCACTAATAGGTGGCGTCTACCACTCCGGTGATCGATGGTTACTATTTAGTTTCATCTGCTTCCTTCGTAGCTATAGTACTGAAGTTTATTTGCATTTCGTATTGCGACATTATCAATAGAAATTGAAATAAAACATCACTGGATATCATAAGCAATAAAAATAAGTTTAATAATCTATATATATAAAAATGACCCCCGTTTTCCGTTGTCACGACTTGGCATGAAAACGGCTTGACCGATTTGGCTGTTTTTTTTTTGTTTTGATTGTTATTGTGAGGAGAAGGTTCTTATGGAAAAAAAAATAAAAATTAGGGTAGTGTAGGGTAGAGTAGGGTAGAGTAGGGTAGGGTAGAGTAGAGTAGGGTAGAGTAGGGTAGGGTAGGGTAGAGTAGAGTAGGGTAGAGTAGGGTAGATTAGGGTAGATTAGGGTAGAGAAGGGTAGAGTAGGGTAGAGTAGGGTAGAGTAGGGTAGAGTAGGGTAGAGTAGGGTAGAGTAGGGTAGAGTAGGGTAGAGTAGGGTAGAGTAGGGTAGAGTAGGGTAGAGTAGGGTAGAGTAGGGTAGAGTAGGGTAGAGTAGGGTAGAGTAGGGTAGAGTAGGGTAGAGTAGGGTAGAGTAGGGTAGAGTAGGGTAGAGTAGGGTAGAGTAGGGTAGAGTAGGGTAGAGTAGAGTAGAGTAGGGTAGAGTAAGGTAGAGTAGGGTAGAGTTGGGTATAGTAGGGTGTAGTAGGGAAGAGCGGGAGCGAAGCCGCGCGGGCAAAAGCTAGTGCCAAATAATTTTGGAACTCTTTTTAATTATAAAACAATTTACGTATAAATACTATTTCTTTATTGGTATAAACGTAGCTACTCTTACAATAATCTAAGATGGGCGACTATTCCTAATAAAGAAACATGGAAAATTAAAAACAACAAGTTTTTAATTTTAAAATAATGTATAAGTAATGTAATGATTTTACACCCATCTTAAAAAATCACGTCAATTCGGCTTACTGTCGTTTGGGACACGTCATGTTCGGACACAGTGTCCCAATTGACACTTTTTAATTTTAATAATTTTTTTGGTGACGATTCGAACACCGATAAAAAAATACCTGTTTTGTACAGTCAGATGAAAAAAAAATGTGTGATAAATATTAATTTACACTACCTAATCTTAGTGTAAATGAATATTTAACAAACAATTTTTTAAATTTTTTTCTCAATTCGTCACTCCGTTTTGCCGTGAAAGACGGACAAATAAACAGACACACACATACACTTTCCCTTTCCCACTACTTTAGTTCCTTTAATAAACATAAAATTACGAAAAAATATTTTTTTATAATTTTCAGGTGGCATACAGGCCACAGATTTATGTTGCTGGTTTCAATAGAGCTGCTTATAAGGATGTTCTTATGCAGTCAGAATGGATGATAGAGAAGCCACATGATTTCCATGAGAATTGGTATGTCGTACCCTGCCCTAAAGGTATTAGGACGCTTTTGGTAGCCAGCCAGGTAAGCATATTTGTATGATTTTTTTACATAATAAAATCATACATATCACTCTTGCATTCTTCTATCAATCACAGTCATTTTTCATGATTATAGGAATTGGAATTTTGACTCGTCGATGATGGTGTATGTGCTGCTTTTTCTTGTTTTTGAGTTTTTCGTATATATTAAATTAACAAACTAAACTTTGACATTGGCCGCTTTCAGAGAAACTGATTCTACATTTATAATTCCAGGGCAAAACAAAACTGTACTCCCGGGATGGCAGTCTTGTCAAGACTTGTCAGACTGGGTTGCCAGGCGGCAACACATCTTCAGCGGGGCGTAGTCGCTGCTGCATACTGGACGCATTCTTCATACCTATTACAAGCACCATTTATGTTTTGGATCTTCTGGCATGGAACAGTCACTTGATGGCTGATGGGGAGGTAAGAAATCTTTATTTTCAATGACAGCCTGCAATATTTTGAATTGGATGCTAAATTGTATATTCTGATATCTTAAAGCATGTCTCATTAAATTCTTCCACAGCGGTTTAATATTTAGTTTAAAAAACACGTGGCTGCTGGGCCTATCTTTTTCCCAGCTGTGTTGGAATCAGTTTACAATCGAACTGGATGTAGCTAGATATACGTATTTTGCATGGATCAGCTGCCTATCTGATCTTCACAACCCAGTAATTGGGTAAGAGTTTCGGCCATTGACAAGGCTGTTGTCAAAGTCTCTGGCTACTGACTATCCGGAAAGACTGGCAAAGACATAAAAATGACCAAAAGTCTGGGTCATGGCTCACTTTCCGAGGCACCGTGGAATCTCGGTATGTTAAGATGGCAAGAAGCCACAATCAAAAGCCATGGACAAGAAAAAAAGCAAGACTAAAATAGGTAGTGTGAATGACCTGTGCGGGCTGATAATATTTTAGTTAACAAAAACACATGTAATAGTGTTTATTAAAACCGTGTTTTTTTTTTTTAATAAATACAAACAGTTGTTTATCGTCATCATATTTTGTAATTTATGGTGTGGCACAACAAAAAGTATATTCAAGTATTTTCTGTATAGATTCTACTTTAAAATCAATAGTTGACGTTAGCGACATCTACTACTCTGTCAAGAAAGTACCGGGAAAAGATCAATAATACACAAAATGTCTGTTATTCATCCAAATTTATTTTATCACCTTCAAAGTATGCTCCTTTAGAAACGATACACTTGCGCCAACGAATAATCCATTCATCAAAACATTTTTTAAACGCTGCTTCCTGAGTTGAGTTCAGTTCTCGCCGCGAATTCTCCTTTATGTCTTCTATCGATTGAAAACGGGTGCCACGAAGTGGTAATTTGAGTTTAGGAAAAAGAAAAAAGTCAGCAGGAGCCATATCTGGTGAATATGGTGGTTGCTGGATGGTATTTGTTGAGTGTTTGGTCAAAAATTCGTTCACAATGATAGCCGTGTGCGAAGGCGCATTGTCGTGGTGCAAAATCCAAGAATTTTCTTTCCACAAATCTGGCTTTTTTCGTCGAATTTGCTCTCTTAAACGCCGCATAACGCTCAAATAATATTCTTTATTTACCGTTAGACCTTCCGGTAAGAATTCAGAGTGCACAACACCGCGATAGTCAAAGAAAACAGTCAACATGACTTGGACTTTTGATCGACTTTGGCGTGGTTTTTTCGGTCTCGGATCAGTTGGAAGGCGCCACTCCGAAGCTTGTTGACTAGTTTGCATGTCAAACTCGTAAACCCACGTCTCGTCACCAGTAACAATGCGTTTCATGAATGTTGGGTCCGAACTGACTCGTTCTAGCATGTCCTCAGCGACTTTCATGCGATTGAGTTTTTGGAGAAAATTCAGATCTTTTGGGACTAGCCGAGCAGCAACATGTTTCATACCCAAATGATTAGTTAAAATGGTACGGATCGACTCGTGAGATACAGAAAGTTCGGCGGCTATCTCTCTCAGAGTTAAATGGGAATTTTCAGTCACTATTTCCTTCACTTTTGCGATGTTAACTTCAGTTGCAGACGTTGACGGCCTACCAGAGCGAGGCAAATCTTCCATCACATCTCGACCGCTTTTGAACGTTTTGAACCACTCATAAGCACGAGTTTTTGATAAAATCGATTCACCGTAAGCCTTCTGTAATATTTACAGTGACTCCGAACACGAAATTCCATTGGCGATGCAAAATTTAAGACAAACTCTTTGTTCGATATTTTTGTCCATTATGAAATTCGCAATACACACTATATATGATATTACTAAAATTAGCACTGTATTTAATATAAATAACAGATGCAACTCAAACTCCGCGCCAAAATGGAAAACAGTTGTGCCAATCTAACAACTACAAAAAAAACAAAAATTTGAATTTGGAACCATAAACAAATCATCCATTCCCGATACTTTTTTGACTGAATGTATAATTCTTTTAATTGCAAAAAATATACATATTATAAATAGTACTTTTATTTTAATTATTTATGTCATGTTTTTCCCTAATTCCAGACTGAATTTCGCCATTATTGGATGCTAACACAGTTAGAAGAGATGCCGAATCTGGGAAAATTCACCAAAGAAAACCAACTGAAATTTAAAATCATACCTAAAGTTCCGTGTGATCGCGAGAATTTTCAAGAGTAAGTTATAATGTTATATTGTGGTGATATTAATTCTCTTATTGCAAAACATTCAAATTATTCATATCGGTATCTCATCACGGCATTAAAAAATATAGTAAACTTATCAAAATTTGAGGACATAAAAGGTATTATTGACAAATTAAAATTCGGGATGTTCTTAATCCTTAAACTGTCGGATATATCTGACAAACTATCGCGTTCATACTGCCAGGGTCGCATATCCACGATCAAATACTCCCATCTGGTCAGCTCTTTAATCACCTATGGGGATTGAAGAAAGATGGAGTACCCAGTCGCATACACACGACCCTGGCGAATAGGACACGAAAACACTCGGACCAATTCGACGCGGGTGGTTTGAGGGTTAAGGTGAAACCAGGTGCTTTCACCTTAGTAGTAGTTAAGGAAGTTTAAATTTTCTAAAGTTTTTTGCACTTTGTATGTCAGTGCCAGGTTCAATGTTCAACTGTAATCCTTACTAATATTATAAGAGGAAAGTGAGTTTGTTTGTTACGTCTTCACGCCTAAATGGAAAAACCGATTTTGATGAAACTTGGTACACGGATAGACCATGTGATACTTTTTATCCCGGAAGTATGTTCCCTTGGGATAATTTTCTGCTATCACGCGGGCGAAGCCGCTGGGAGCAGCTAGTCCGTTAATAAATACACAATTCTGTTAATAAGTAAGTTAAGTAGGTATTGATTAACGAAATTGTAATTATTTAAATCATCAATATAACCCTCTTAGTGCGTCTAACCTGATATTTCATGAAAAACTAATTTTAATGAACATACAAACTGACTGCAAAAAGCAAAAATTTAAAGAAAATTTAAATGTTTTTTTTTTTAATTTTATGAAAAGGTCTGGTACAGTATTGTTATTGTCTTTGCCACCACAGAACAGATGAAAGAGGTTAGAATGGCCTTGTGAAGAGTTGCCTACTCTACCAAAATGTTTGCACGAAATATGAAACGAATTCGATTTTTACCGATTCCCCAAAAAGGAGGAGGTACTACGTTCGGCTGTTTGTATGTTTTTTTTTTTTTTTTTTGTATGTTTGTTCGTCGAATACTCCCCCAAATGTGGACGGATTTTCAAAATTCTTTTTTTGTTCGAAAGTAGATAGTTCTGAGGTGGTCCCATTACCTTCAAATTTTATAGGCTCACTTATTGATTTTCGCATATTTTATGAAGTATCTTGTGTATTTGCGTATGGTCGTCACCATCTCAGGTAGCTGGGCTGATGATGGAAGGTACAACTCCTTAACAGTAAGAAGTTACTCGAACAGGCAAGGACTGTTTTAGTAAATTGTTTTGATGTTTGATAGGGCATTTGCCACATCTGGTCTCATGATCATCAAGTCATGACCTGATGCTGCAGTCAGGATAGTCTGCAGAGTACCTAAGTCCTCGACAACAAACAGCAGATATATCGAGTTTAGGCTCATTGAAAACGGCTCGATGTGTGGATAAACGTACTGCTAATAAAGAACACCGAAGTACATAGAGACCTGATGCTGAAGCCAGGAGCATCAGGAAAAGTACAAACCTTGAAATTACAGCACCGTAGTCGTGTTTGGGCTCATTTTAAACAGGACTAAATTTTAAGTTCATTGCAATGTTGACATAAATCTGGCCTGATGCTACAGCCGGGATTAGCAGCATCTAGTCTAATGACTGATTGAAAGATTTACCTTTCGGCTTCATCATCAGATCAGTTCGATATATCCTTTCCCTCTCCAGCATCTAGTCTAATGACTGTTTGAAAGAAGAGGGGGAGAGGATATATCGAACTGATCTGATGATGAAGCCGAAAGGTAAATTAATGTAATCTAACCGTGTTTGGGATTATTAGAACCGTTATGAGATGCGCTCTGACTATAAGGTATTTAAGTTTGACTGAGGGGTACTTTTTAGTGATGGTACCATAACTAAAAAGTGTAAAATAAAAAAAACTTTTTACAAAAAAAATATAACCGACCGATGATAAAAAACACTGAAAAGTATCAAATAACGTTAATTTTGGAAGTCGGTGTTAAATAACGAAGAGACTAAACTATTATAGAAACACCGACTTCCAAAATTAAAGTTATTTGATACTTTTCAGTGTTTTTTATCATTGAAGTCGGTTATATTTTTTTTGTAAAAAGTTTTTTAATGGTAGTCGTACCACTTTATGGAGAATAATGAGAGGAATGGGATTTTATTAAAAAAAAGGCTAGTCTAAAAGGAAGTTGTTAATAGAGAGGTACGTTATTGTGGTGTGGCGTTTTCGGTATTTGAAAGAATTGCAGGACAATCCGAAATGGAGCCCAGCGTTGTATACTTTATTCAAAAGTAGGTTTTACAGTTTCCAAAAGAAAAAACAAGAAAATTATAAGGCAATTGTTATAAGTAACCAAATATCAGTTAATCTCCCTAATACGAGTATTAAATAATTTCATTACTAAAAATATAGCAATACTGTTTTTCCGTATTGCCAAAATTACGACGCAGGAACTTCACTGTAGGGCAATATTCATAGTTCAACTACCAATAGCAAACTTGCGATCTAAGTGTGCGTGGTCTGTTAGTTGCGTAATGCGCGTTCGTATTGGTTTATTCGCTGTAGTGGAGTTAAAGCGTGTGAGACAAGCGCCGACGTGTTACAAATCGGAAAGTATTTCCTTTCTAACCTCTTTCATCTTTTCTGTGTTTGCCACCATGCATCATTCATACCTTTGTTTGAAAAATAAGCCTTTTTCTGTAATTACAGTTTTTAATAAAAATCATCAGCCTCGTCTCAAATTATCACTTTTTAAACAAATCATATACAATTCAGGCTTATTTTTTCAAACTCAAAAAGTTCGTCGATATAAATAAGTAAATATTGCTATTTTATAATAAGAAAATGTTTTGTAATGGTTTATTCATACATTGTAACAATATTTAATATCTTTAAAATACAGGTTCATGATGAGATTCCCGCATTATCCGAATTGCGACCCCAAACTGGACGGACTGTTGTTCTACCACATGAAGACTCATTACATTTCTGGGCGAACCCCGTTGGTGGGATGGCTGTACCCTTACATGGTGCCTGAAGTCTTGGGACAAGGTAAATGAAATATTTAATTTTGGAAGAAGAGTTTTAGCAAATAACACGTCTTTTATTTTTATTTCTCTTATATGTGTGGACGGTGTCATAAAAAATTGCTTACGTACGCTAAAATAAATGTGCACGTAAATACACACACGCAAGAAAGAACGACCCGACAAATATATAACTATCTTTATCAGCTGTCTAGTACTCGTAACACAAGCTCTGCTTAGTTTGGGACTAGACGGCGCTGTGTGAAAGTTATGGAATATTATTACTTACTATGCGTTCCAAATGAGAATAGGAAAGCCAATGAACTCGATCTGTCAAATTTAGATTGAAAAGTATAGTTTTCAAAAAAAGCTTATTTGCGTTTAAATGTTTTTAACTGAGCCTTATTAAGAAATAGATAAAAAAGTTATTTATAACTATTTTTTTTTTTTGAAAACTATACTTTTCAATCAAAATTTGACAGATCGAGTTCATTGGCTTTCCTATTCTCATTTGGAACGCACAGTACTTACTTTGTCGATTCTAATATTTATTGCTGTAGTAGACTGCGGGATTGTTCGAAAGAGTTACCGCTGTCCTGGAACGCCAAATTCAATTGAAGGAACAGGTGGGTTTTGGTCAGTTAAAGTCTGACACTCCCTTGTGTTCCATCCAGAGTGGGAGGAGTCATTTTATGGTTTCTCGTCGAATCTTTTTCTCGGTGTATCTATAGCTTTGAAAATTCTATGGCGATAAAAATGTTATTTATTTGTGCCACGCCGGCACGTACTTGGCGGACCAATCCGCGCGCTCCACTGGGCGTAGGAGCGCACGGATTGGTTCGTCAGGTACGCGGTAAATAATGACTTTATGCATTAAGTCTGTCTTTGTATCACTACTATACGTATCATCGCGGTCATTTCTGCCTGATAACTAAATAAAAAATTCGCTTGAATCCTGCGGCGCGCTGCCCAACCAAAACCCTTTGAAATTCTCGTTTTGAGTGCAAGCAAAAATGAACTTAGCGGTGGTTAGGCGAAAGTGTCTTTGATGGTACAAATAGTTTAGAAAATTATTTTCCATTGATTTAATGTTTTATTTTTATTTTTTAGACATCAAAATAAATCTGGTTTACAAGATGGAAAAACCACCGAAATACGTGAATCAAGCAGATTTCATTGCCAATTTTCCAAAGAAGAAGCAGAAGCAGCGCCGCTGCAACCAAATGGATACTGCGCCGCTGTCGCCGAATGAAAGTGATGAAATGAAGGTCTGTTTGGTTTATTATCGTTTATTTCTTTTATGATAGCATACGCTATATAAAGCCACTTGCCCCTGCCAGGCGGCTTCAACCAGTTCGAAAGTAGAAAATTATCCCAAGGGATTTTGGAGGTATGCGGTACAGAGAGTAAAGTCCCGCAAACCTCCTTTGAAAAGGGAGGATCCTCCGACCAGACAGGTGCTAAAGTCTGGTGGGCTACTGCCTGATAGATGATTTCGGGCTGTCGTATATATTCAAATCGCGCGGAGAACTTTGATTGCGCGATGCAGGATTTACATACGCATTCTTAAGGTACAGTTGAGTTTTATAGGTAAACCGGAGCGTGTATGTTGCACAACTGTGCAGGTTTCCACACAAGCTTACCTGACAGGTATAACTGTGCAGGCAAACCTGTCAGGTACATTAGGTTAGTGTGTATTTTACCGTATTGTGTATATATCGTACTTTGATGCAACTCCAGTGACCAAGTGTTTTAATTGGCTAAATATATTTGCAAAGCCACAGCAAAGAACAAAAGAAACAAATGGCCAGTACTCTTAGCCAAGTTGATAATCTGCAATCGTTAACGCTAGAAAACTTCAAATGTATGGAAATGACGTCATCTCAACGCTCAGTCACGTGGTCAGAACAAAAGAATTGGGGGCGTGGCCAACTCGAGGCGTTCGACGCAAGCTTAACGGTTGTAACTTGGCTACGGGGGCAGAGAGCGTCACTTTCAAGTTTATCCTGAGTTTAGTAATTTATATTACTTGTTTTGCTTACAGCTGGTCGTGGAAACACTGACGGAGTCTGGCGCTTTTGATGCTGAAGATTCTGAGCAAGGGAACGAAGCCAGCGCCATACACATGGACTAAGGAAAGTCTGCACGATTTGTGTGTCAAATTAATTACATTGTACCTACTGGTTTTGAACCAGAATGATCTTAAGATTTCTCCTAAAGGAGTCTTGTGTGTTGTAAAGTAGCTGTTTAGAGCTACTAACTAGTCGGTAAGTATATGTCATACCATATCATTAAGGAAGTCTTAGGGGGTGAATTCACGGTGTGATTTTTTCGCAAACTAGTAGCCGACATTTTGTGGTGTCGGGGTGGTGTGGTGACCAGGGCAGCTCACGCTCAAAAATAACAATAAATATGATATGTACCTAGTCTGTATTTATATGCTTTTTGGGAAACGATGCGTTTTCGCTGTTCATACAGTTTTCTATTCCTGGTGCTGATCGCAGTAGTTGGTTAGATACTGTTTGAGACGATCGCTTTGATTCGATCGTAGATTTTAGTATCTTCTTTCGAGATAAAATTTAATTGAATAATAATAATTCTAGGCCTGTGAACCAAAGTGCATCAAAATTTGTTCAGCTGTTTTGGCATTTTGAAATAATAATAATAGTCCTCTAGGTCTCAGAGGAGACTAAATGGCCAGACGGTTACAAACTAGCGTTTCAACCAAGGTGACCTTGCTTTGTGTTACGGCTACCTGGGTGTTAACCACGCGCCAACACCACAAAATAAATAGATACAGAAGTCTATCTACATACAAAGCGCGCTCGAGCAACGCACATATAGACACCGATCACGGACACGATATCTCGGAGTGCCTCCACCGACACTCGGTGGACGCACTCTAATGATAGTGTGCGTCCACCGAGCATAGGTATAAAAAATGAAGTGCATAAATGAGATTGTCTTCTGTACCTATCTATTTTGCGCGAACACGTTCGGTAGTTGGTAAAATTCGCTACCAAAGGCGTTAAAGGTCACGGTTTACAACTGCTGTCTACACGGACACCCCTTAACCATCGAAGTGGGAGGTATTATAGTGCGCAAGAGTCAGCGCGAACACAGATGCACTGTTTCGCAGATTTAGTAACGCGTAATGATGCACCTAATCTATTGTATTTTTAATCGTTTTGACGCGCGTTGGCGTCCAGGGACCGCACAACGGGTAGTTGATCTCATTAAGTCATTAGACAATGCTTGATAGGTTAATCTGAAAGTATCGCACCGTGATTAGTGTCCCTAGGAGTATTTTATACTATTTCTTATTCGTGGGTAACAGGGTGCAGCAAAATTATTGTAAAATAATGCTTCCCGAAGTAGCCCTGGATATGGCTGTTATTGTCCCGGTGATATAATTTTAGCTATTTTTAATTAAGTTAATCGTTAACTATTTTATATTAACTACATCTGTTTAATTTTAGAAATAACCAATGTTTTAGAGTTAATATTATAATTATTATGAAAGAAAGTTATTCTTGCTGATTCTATTTTTGATTAGTTCCTAATTTGGCTTGTAAGCTTTTACAAAGTAATGAAGTATTATACGGAATCAGGGTGATACTTGCACAACTTTAGGTGAAGTAGTTACTTGAATATGAAATAGTAGGGAAATATTTTAAATAATTGACAACTATACTGGAATACTCATAGCATAATCCAATATACTAAATGTGTAGTAGTGTACGCCAACGTGCGTGGCAACTGTGCTTATAAAACGCGGAGCGAGACGGCACGACACTAAGTGTAGATTTTTCAGCAATCTTGTCTTTATAATATTCGCCATCCCACTCGCACATTTTATGACCGCAGCTGTTACAAGTTTTGGCGTTTAGAATAGCCCCCTTTGACACGCTCGGATTAATGTGTAATAGTTTTTGAAAACTCATATTTATATCGATGGATCCCACCTCCTATTATATATTCGTAGCAGGGGAACTATTGAGATATTGTGGCAAAGGGACTTATTGTGTTTCCAATTTTAATGGCATTATCAGTCTTTATAGTATAAAGGAATTTAATTATACCTGAATATCTAGTTGTCTATTTAATCAAAACTTGCTCATCGAGTCTAGGTTGTTGTCGGCTCGCTGAGTGCAGCTCTCGTAAACTTAATGTATTATGACTGAAATTTTACCGTTCGACCATGCCAGATTCCTAGTGTGTATTGGGCACATTTAGAAAAAAGTTGAAAACTTTTCTGAATGGTGATCTTCATAGCTTTAATTAGCAATGAAGACTAATTTTTAAATTGTCGACTGATATGAAAAGTCCAGAGGTTAGGGTTATTCAATAAGGGTCAGCTCACACCGCGACGCGACGCGACGACACTGGAAGAGCCAGTGATTTCGCGCTGCGCCGCGCGCCGCCGAGAGACGCATCGCAACGTTGCGAGGCGCATAGTAAAATCGTTGGCAACGCGACGCCTCGCTGTGCAGCGCGACGCCACGTGCTTCCGCCCCACTCCGCATCCGCCCGCAGTCTATAAGAATATATAAGTCCATTTGCACGCACATGAGAACGACGTATATTTGGCGAGTGCATTATGGAGATCGATAAGAAGTTAATAGTAGAGGCAAGTCGCCACGGCAGCCTCGGCTGCGCCTCGTACCAGCGATGCACCGCTGCGTCGCGACATTGCTCTACGCCGCGAGGCATCACGAGGCGCAGCGCTGCATGATGCAACGTATTCTAAATTCTCACAATGAAATGTATATTTTTTCGCGTAGTAAATAAAGTTCTATTTTGAGTCACTCTATTAAAATGTGGGCGCAGCGTCGCGTCGGTTCGTGTCGCGTCTCGGTGTGAGCTGACCCTTAAACCAAGAAGTGTTAAGACTGGTAAAGTAACGATCGTTTTGGATTTAGGAATCGGTACAATCGAGTTAAGCTGATGATGATGCTGAGATTTGGTACGTAACTGTCATAAAATGATATCTTTTAAAGGAATTTACCTATTAGTATTGTCTGTGTTCAATGTTCAGAACTGAATGTATACTCTTTCAATAAAATAAATTTTTGATGTGACATTGATGATTTTGGTTTTATTTATTAGTGTCAGGTGGTCAGTACAGACCGAGTGGCAACTGTTCATCCTACTTCATTATCATTTCAACCGAAAGATGGCAAGTTTTGGATATATACCTCCCCCAAGTGTCGCCACAACGAACGTCTGTGTCTGCGTCTCGCATCCATCGAATTCCCTCGACCCTCACAAGGTTATCGGCCCACGTTGTGGGAGGCCTTCTAATGCTGCTTCTTCCGGTGTGCGGTCGCAACTCTAGAACCTTTCGACCCCGCCGTCTATCTGTTCTACGAGATGTGTCCTGCTTGGCGCAGTGGGCAAGCATTTAAGTTTGGCGATTCTTCGGGCTATGTTCGCAGCTTTGGTTCTCCTGAATCGATCACGCAGGAAACAAGCATAGCCGTACAGAAGCCAATCAACATACAAAGGGCGCTCGAGCAACGCACACAGATACCGCTCACGGACACGATATCTCGGTGCGCCTCGGCAGTTCCGGCTCAAACGCTTATTAGTGTGCGTTCACCGAGCGTAGCGTAGGTATAAAAAGTGAAGTACATACATGAGACTTACCCACCTACCTACCCAGACCCGTACCAAGCACCCACCAAGCAAGCACCTACCTTTCCAGAGCCGTATCACTGGCAACACGTATTGGTCATATACTTTCGTTTTGAGACACTGGTTTGTCGGACAAATACCGCGCAGCTTCGAGGAGGCCGCGCATGCACCCGTCTTGTGACGTCGCATGTGTAGTGTGCGACGGTATCCGTAGCGGAAACCGGATTATAAAAATTCACCGCAATATAAAAATTATAAAAATTCAGAGAGTCGCAAGAGCAAACATGCTCGGGAGATGGATGCATAATCCAGTAAGGTGCTGGTAGGGATCTTGACCGTACTTCCGGGATTGTCCTGATAGCCATGGTATGCCTCTCCACTCCTCAAGCGCCTCAGGATATGTTGCCCTCTTGTTGCTACGTCACTTCGTGCTAGCGGCCGTTTTAGGGGGCCCATTTATTGAGTGTGCAAGTCACCCCCTGCCTTTTATCGATGGATATTAATGACATTGTTCAGGCAGGGGCCATAGTCTTAACATAGGTCCATATTACCAGTCCACTTAAGACTCCAAAAATCATAGCCCTATTATTTTGTTCTTCATATTATGTCGCAATAGTTTTTCAAACCGGGGGTTGTCCTTGGGTGCACTAGTATAGCGCGCACAGGGATAATCGTCGGTTGGTATCACGTTCCATTATAGTAACCAAAAGGGCCTCTGCGAGTTGGCTTCGGCCCCTTGTACGCCTCTCAAAGGCCCAGGACCTCAGGGTCCTGAGATTAATAAACAGATGAAAATAATAATAATAATAATATTGACGTCGTGGTGGGGCTTGTGTGCTCCAAAATACCCTAGGTCTGTATCGGTAGAATTTTCTTTGCCGTAACATGCCTAGGGTGAGGGGCCAGACTAAGAGAGATACAATCCGCAGGGCAGTTTTGTGGCGCACTGTTGGGTATTAGCGACCCCACGGACCCGATCTCCCGGGAGAATTCTTCTTCATCTCCGGCTTGCCTTCATTGGCCGGCCGTAGTGAACACTGATAAGGAACAGAGCTCCCACCTCTCTCTTGCCTTTATTGGCTGGCTTGAGTGGAGATTCGCAAGAGCTCGTGCTCGGGAGAAGGATGTATAATCCAGTAAGGTGCTGGTAGGGATCTTGACCGTACTTCCGGGATTGTCCTGATAGCCGTGGTGTGCCTCTCCACTCCTCAAGCACCTCAGGATATGTTGCCCTCTTGTTGCTACGTCACTTCGTGCTGGCGGCCGTTTCTGGGGGTCCATTTATTGAGTGTGCAAGTCACCCCCTGCCTTTTATCGATGGATCTTAATAACATTGTTCAGGCAGGGGTCATAGTCTTAACATAGTTCCATGATATCAGTCCACCTAAGACTCCAAAAATCATAGCCTTATTATTTTGTTTTCCATATTGTATCGCAATAGTTTTTCAAACCGGGGGCTGTCCTTGGATGCACTAGCATAGCGCATACAGGGATAATCGCCGGTTGGTACCACAATTCATCATTAAAAGCATCTAAAAGGGCCTCTGCGAGTTGGTTTCGGCTCCTCGTACGCCTTCCAAAGGTCCAGGACCTTAGGGTCCTGAGATAAATAAATATATAAAAATAATAATATAATAATATTTTTATTCAAAATTACCTGAGCTTTGTCGCCATATTGCTGCTAGTTCAACTTTAACGGTGTGCATGTAGTCGTATCGATAGAGAACTAATGTATTACGTATCAAAACGGGCGGCGAACCGCGACGGGGCACTTGTAAGGAACCGCGTGATGCAGCGGCGGCTCTCAGTCACAAAATAGATAGAGACAAAATCAAAGTCAAAATATTTTATTTCACATAGGCCTACAAGGGCACTTATAAAACGTTAGAAGCTAGTGCACGGTTCCAAATTGGTCGTTTTCTATGGAGAAGAACCGGCAAGAAACTCCATATACAGACGAGCAACCCACACACGGACATGATGTCTCGGCTCAATCGCCCGGTCGCACTCGTACACTTCGGCTTAGGGCTGGAGTCTTGTAAAAATTCACCCGCGGCAAATTTTTACAAGACAGCAGCCTTAACGCGCTGACGCTAGCGCGATCACCTAGCGTAGGTATAAAAAGTGAAGTCGTACATGAGAATGATTTCTGTACCTATTTATTTTGTGCCTCAGCGGCTCGTTTGTATGATCGTCTACAACTTCGAGTGTATAGTCACCGATAGAAATCTTAGTACTAAAGATTTCTGTAAATTAATAACATCTACCTACTGTTGATGACGTATGTACTGTTGGTAACCAAATGGTAAGTATAAGATATCTTTCTATTCAGTGTTATTTATATCAACAATAAAAAAAAATGAACTACCAAACTAGACACGGTACAGACACCAGAGTCGCTAACGTCCGAGCTGGTCGCGCCACCAAGTTGGTTGCGCAACGGACACCAGGTGAGTAACTCTATCGAGCTGAATAGGTACAGTATATACATTTTGTTGGTAGCGGCGACGCCGGCGACTGGTCGCGCCGCCATGGTGTCTCGGTGAAATATAGCCCTAAAGAAAAGCAATAAAAACTTGACGATTGTTTATAAATCGTAAATCAAGATTTCCTTCATAAATTAATGAACAGATGATTGATATTGATACTCGATAATAAAGATATAGATAAAATAAACCAATAATACTTATCGCAATAAGGTGCCAATGAAATATTTATGTTAAATGGTTGAGCTACTGGGTTCTATCCTGAGACTCCTTTATTTTTGAGGTGGGAATGAGAGATAGTCAAATTGTTTTCCCAGTGTGGGTGAGGCGAGGAGATGTGTCAGCTTTTTACTGACTAAAACCCACCTATGTTTCTTCACTAACTAGGTTCCTAAGGTAACTCTTTCAAAGTTTCGCAGCCACAGCGTTGTCCTGAATCAGTTAGTACTTATTTATTACCTACCTATTTAGTAACAGTTATACTTTGATAGCACTTTTCATTTTTTCTTTTAATTTAATTCAGATAACGTTTACCAATTCAAACAGAAGATGTACCTACCTATACCTATATAAGTGCAAGCCTTTATTTAAGCCATTTTTTTTTGTTAAAGCAAAGGCTTTTAAAAGAAAATAGTGCCTAAAAAGGCCTACCTCGGTGCCTCCGTTAACGTTTACCTAAGCAGATATTAAAGCGACATTTAGCATCTGAAATAGGTAAAAAAACAATATTTCATCCGTTGTAATTTCGCTCTGATTTACTATACCTACTACGCCTGGATATCGCAGAGAATTGAACCGTGAAAATGCGATAAATCGGTATTTGTAAGATATTACGGGCTCCCATAAAATCTGGAAGATTCGGCGCATTTTTAATAGATGAAGGTACGACAGATTTGGTCACAGCTCGTTTAGCATTGCTTGCATTGCGGTTCCTTATGGAGAATCACTGAGGAAGTCGCAAGTTCGTAAAATAGGCTCATTTAAATGTTTTTGACTGTAAATTATTGAGTCAGCCGAAAAATTCGGAAACCTTTACTGAGTCTATCTCATATACCTATATCAATATTACTTACAATAAAATTCTCAACTCCATATTACCAAAGCGCGCCTGTTTCAATGAGTGGGATCAATATCCAGTAGACACTGATACAAAACTGCACCAATTTTACATCACAATATCTACTAGCAATCAATTTGCGAATAATTTAAACAACCACTAAACCCCACTTGAGAATTTTTTTGTCAAAATCCCCTTTTTTGCTTCTTTCAAAGTTTCTATTTATAGTAACTTTGAAAATAAAACAGGATTAGTAGGTACCTAAGTACCTACTTACCTACCTAGGTAGAGATGTCACTCGATCCTTCAACATACAATAATAGAATCCTATCCTTTAAGTGCCAGCGTTGAGTGCTCTGCTGTAATGAAGAACCGATCTACAGATTTATGCCTTAGCCACAAGTTATGGCAATTTTACAAGCCGAGTTGGCAACCAGCCAGGACTGTGTCCCGAAGGTACCTGACCGATGGCCATCGGCTTTCAAAAGAAATGACTGACGATGTTATTCCATAAACGAATAAACGCAACCTCATTCAGTTCGGATCTTTTTCTTCGGCGATCGTTTTTCTGCGTAGTCATTTGATATTCGCTTTATTTTTGGGAAAGTTTTAGGGCTTATAATAACTCTTCGTGAAGACGATCGGCGGAGGCGACCTCTTGTGGTCTGCCTTGGTACAAGCCATAGTTTGGAGTGACATCCTCACACCCCAGCCGTCGCTACGGGCGGTGCCTCAGGCGTCTGTAGCCGCAGGACGTATCCCGCTCACAGTACGCCACGCGGTCTTGCAGACGATGAGCAATAACTATCTCGCCCTCCAGTGCGTAGGTGTTCCACACGCGTTTAAAGTGTTAGATATATGTCCACAAAAACTATCAGTAACAGCCCTATCATTTACTGCCCTGTCGGTGTTAACTGCTATCAATAATACAACTAACACTAACAGCTTAATCAGTAGTAGCTCTGTCAGTGTAACTGTTATCAATAACACCTCTAACAGTAACAGCTCTATCATTCGTAGCTAATTCGGCATAAACTGCTATCAACAGCTCTATCAGTAGCAGCTCTGTCGGTGTAGTTGTTATCAATAACACCTCTAAGAGAAACAGCCCTATCATTTGTAGCTAATTCGGCATAAATTGCTAACAATTAATGGTTCTGTCAGCAGCAGCTCTTTCGGTGTTATTTGCTATCAATTACACCTGAAAGAGCGCTTTCACACTAGCGTTTGTACAGCGTAGGCGTTCGGTAAAAGTATGCGCAGCGCAGACGCCGCTACAACGCGGCGCAGGCGTCGCGTTGTTGCGGCCATTCCTCAGGAGTAAATTGAACGCTGCGCTAACGCGACGCATTTTATCGAACGCCTACGCTGGACAAACGCTAGTGTGAAGGCGCTCTAGTAACAGCTGATAGAAATTAATTGCAATCTTTTACAAATAAAGTATTTTAAAGTAATACTCGAACAAATAAGTCACTTAAAAATATAATATTATTAAGTTATTTGAATTTTATATCGCGTTGTGATTGACATGCTGTATGGAAAATTAGAACATGGTTCAATAGAAATGTGAAGATAGAACTAGTTTTTTTTTAATAATTTGACAGCTGTCAGTTGAAAGTAAAACTCCCTAGGGATGAAAAGTATCATCATTTCAACCCGCTCCACAGGCAACTTCAGACCTACTTTCAGAGTATGCGTAATGAAAAAAATAATTTCATATTTAGGTCCACTATTGGCCGAGAAATCGATAAACAAACTCCTTCTTTTTGTAGTCGGTTAAAAAGAGCTTTTATTGAACTAGGTACGATGTCGGTTGCATTGTATTTAGGTAGGTTACCTACTCATCTTAAACAAGAATTTACCCACAAAGTTTATTCAAAAATAAACCGTATAATAAACGTATATTTTTACGCGTTGTTTGTGCGGTATGTCTCAGGTGTTTGTGCCACGAATTTATTTCTTGCGAACAAATCCACACAGTAATAAATTCTATATAATAGCTTGACGCGTTGCGTACCAAGCTCCCTTTGAAGAATTATTAGGCCGTATGTATAAGAGTACCGCCCACGTTCGTATGTATGGTTCAATTAATCACTGATTTCGGGCTAATTGAACCAAAATTAGTTCTGAAATGAGCTTGTTTTATAACATTAGAATTTTATTGTTTTATTAGTTTGTAGGTGACCTACATACGTACCTTGAATAATCATAATTATCTATGTTTTGGGTGTTAGGTAGCTATAATAAATATACATAATTATTTTTAGTTTATGCGAAACCTGTATATAGTTTGTTAAGAATCTGTAAATGAATCGATTCCAATAAAGTTTGGCATACAGGTAGGTCATGCTTTGAAATAGCACCCAAGATTTTTTGCCCATAGGATATTATGAAACCGCTGACAGAAGCGAGTAACTAGAATTTTGGGAACTTAGTGACGATTATCTTTCTACTACCTGCATACTACATCTTTCACATTTTATTTTTCATCTAAGTAGGTACCTATAGTCTGACTAAAAAGTTAAACAACTTGGGAATTACATATTTGATACTTTTTATAAGGTTTTATAAGGTTCTACTAGTAAACAATGATCCAGATCTCTTAACCTTGATTATTGAACCAGTGATGACTACATTAGATTTCATTTTATCCTAACAAGGAGTTTTCAATGAAAATATATTTTTTTTATAGCAAACTTTTATAGCTCGGTATATAATTAATACTCGTCAAGACGAATTATACGAGCCCAAACTCGATGGGATTGTGTCGTTTAACTACGAAGTTTCCTATAGCCACCTTACGGTTCCGTCATCAAATCAGCTCCATGTCTTAATAATTTTGCATTGTCAAAATTTCAGCTCAATGATCGGTAACCGGGCAGTGGATCAAATTTAATATGCAAGATTTGATTACAGACGAACATCGGGACAGGTGAAACTAAATAAAAGCTTGTAATTACCCAAGTCGTTTGACTTTTCAGACAGACTCTACCAACCCATTATATATTAATAGAATTTATTATTTTCCCGACATAAACAACATGATTCAGTTAGCGGCTCAGCGGGCAGCCAATCAGGGCCATCCGAAAACATCGAGTAAATTCGAGTTGCATTAGTTTGTTATGAAGTATTTATTAGCAGCCAGAAGTAGGTCAATGTAATGCTGCGAACACGTAAACAGTAAACACCTGCAAAGTATTAATGCCATAACATTTTGCTGTTTATTCTAATGGGTGCCATTATTTTTCCTTCATGTACAGTACAAACCCTTGCGTTCTTTTAAATTTAATTAGAGTTTGTGGTTTTGTTTAAGTAACAATGTAACCTAAATCGCTCGTCAGGTATTTTTGCCTGACACATGCTGAGCTGGACCCCCATTGGTGCAGCACGACATGCACACCGCACTATGGGTCTATTTTGGCATTTCTTTTTTTTTTTGTTTGTCTAAGTACCTACATGTGTTATTATTATCTTTTTTCTTTTCTTTGTTGTTGTATATTAGTATAAGTGCTTAATTTTTATAACTTGTGTGTGATATGTGATTTGGTGCATGTGTTGTGTGTAGCCAATAAATGCTTTATCTATCTATCATAAGTTTATAAAAAATCAATTCTCCAGTTTTTCTACAAACATTAACTTACACACCTTATCAATCTGGACATTATAAGCCCGATAGGAGAGCTTCATATCAATCAGATAAGCCGTTTTTATGCTCGAACAAACAAACGAGACTGTCCTCTCTGTGATATTAGTTTGGGTATGATTGATGATGACCTATAATACCTAACTTAGTAGCTCCAGTATTAATATGAGTTGCTTGTAAAAAGTTATGTCGGAGTATCGTCAAAAAAATATTTTATACTGAAAAATTGATAAAGAGCAAAGAAATGATGGATAGAATATACTAAGAATACTACACTTGGTCAGTAGGTCGTCTTAGGGGAACTTGCTCAGAAAGCATTCTTATTGCACTGCACTTAGGTATATAAAAGCACTTGTTACCAAACAGTGACATTTTGATTACCATTACGCACTAGTGCTATAATGTGTCTAAAACCTTTTTGTTCAACCTTTTTTTTTGTCGACGGGGAAAATCATCTTTGACGAAACCCGCTCTTGGGTGGAGCGGGAGACAGTGTCAGACCCTTACTGACTAAAAACCCCGCGCCGTTCCTCGTAGCCTTCATACCGGGGCACGAGCTCCCTTTCGGACAACCCTGTCCCCAGTAGGCTTCGACCAGCTGGGCCCCTCTTGCTGCTGACAACTCCTTGAGGCGCGCGGGAACAGTGCGCGCCGTCGACGTTTATTGTTCAACCTCACCACCGCCATAATTTTATTACATTTATCGTATCAGGATGCGCGCATATGAAAACAGATTTTTACCACCACATAAGTTAACTAGTTTTACAGTTATTTTCTTCACAAGTGTACTGAAAAACGTCGTATGATACGGGTGAGTAATTAATGATTACCGTTCTTGATTCTCTTAAGACCTTCGGCATGGCTCGGGTCTAAATACCGCCTTAACGGTAATCACTAACATTACACACTTATATCATAAATAGTGTACATAAAATTAGTGTAGTTAAAGGGAGAAGCTGACTGCCTGACGTATCAACGCACAGTCGAAACTATTGTGACTACGAGCGTGAAATTTTCAAGTGCTGAGAGGATTTTCCAAAATTCGTGGCCTAAAGGAATGAAAGAGGGGTCCAAAGATTGTAAAGATGATGTGTTGGGGATGTCATAGGTTATGTACATGTTTCTTTAATTTAGATAGTGATGGAGTATGAGATATGGAGTGGCGACCGCGTACCAGGAGACGCAATGTTGGAAGGCTTCCTACAAGGTCGACCGATGACCTGGTGAAGGTTGCGGGAATCCGATGGATGCGGGACGCACAGGATCGTTTATTGTGTAGACACTGAGGGAAGGCCTATTTCCAGTAGGTAGTATAACAGAGGACGTCTATCGGCTGAAATGATGAAACATATAATTTCATATCAACATTTTCACATTTCTGAAATTCTTTGGGTAAATCGTTAAACATATATATATGTATTATTATTTATGCTAATAATTTTATTTAGTCATGTAGGTAACAAGTAACAAGGGCCATAGAACCTCACGCTCTCGTTATGTTATAGGACTGAGCATTATTCATGGGCCTTTTCGCGTTATTACCATAATAAAAACTGCGGAAATAAAAAGAGTAATTTGACACAAACGTCTTGTGGCGGATCCAGCACTTAGCTGCGCTATATATGAGCTATAAAACTCTCTTTTGTTTTTATAAACGAATGCCACATTTCAGATTTTAGTGTAAGGCAATGAACTGCTGTTTCTGTGTACTTACAATTTGACGGGAGGGTTGGAGTGGTGGTCGTCGATTGGCTGCTGTGCCGCGTGTCGTTGATTCGATAGCCGTATATCCCCTTAATAGGGTCCTTTTTCCACTCGCCTATCGTAAACATCGAAAATGGTTTAAAACCTTGTTACTTCATTTAATGCAATCCAACGCGATGTTTGACGACAAGGCAACGCAAAAAAAAGAGAGATAACGCTTGAAAACTCTGTTAGTATTCAGTAATTCCGAGATTTATTCGAAAATTTCACAAAACTTGTTCCAGGAAATAGCTGTTTTTTTTTTAACCCTTAAAAGTTTTTAGAAAAAATTGTCGATACGTCATTGAGAATCTTAAAAAATTTTGCAAGGTTTCTAAGTTTTACTTTTTTGACTTTTTAAATTTTTAGGCAAATTATGAAATGTCAAAGTTCATACAAAATAGGAGATTTTCACAGGTTTTTACTGGATTAGTTTTACACAAATTTAGAAATTGGTTTATAAAGAAACCTAGATAATATCCACAAGATACTGTGTTTCCAAAATATCTAATGAAAAATATGTAATAACGTCATAATCAGTTATGAGCGGTTGTGTAGCTCGCTGTCCGATCGTCCGGTAACTGTCCGGACCGAGCCAAGGCGTCGACGGCGCGCACTGTTCCCGCGCGCCTCAAGGAGTTGTCAGCAACAGGAGGGGCCCATCTGGGTCGAAACCTACCGGGGTCGGGGTTATCCGAAAGGAAACTAGAGCCCCGGTATGAAGGCTAGAAGGAACGGCGCGGGGTTTTTAGTCAGTAAGACTGACACTGTCTCCCGCTCCATCCAAGAGCGGGTTTCGTCAATGATGATTTTCCCCGTCGACAGAAAAAAAAAAGCGGTTGTATGAAAAACAGTGAAAATGTGAGTCTTGATGCACCACCTTAAGCGCCGATTGTATATTGTATAGGTACAACTTGTAGACCTTGATCTTTGGAACGTGCAATTAGCTTCACTTTTCTTGGACTGACCGACATTTGATTATTCAAAAGTGCCTGCAAATGGTCTATTTGAAATAAATGCTTTGACTTTGATTTTTGATTTTGAAAAACGCTTAATTTTCATTTTGTACACACGTTTCGTACGAAATTTATTTGAACGAAAATTTTGGTTTCTCTATATATTATTTGGTTTTTTTTTGGTGGTTTACGTAATTAGTGCCATTTTCCGGGTCAATGAACCCCTGGCGCTCGAGGGGTACCATAGGCGCGAGCTTGTGGACGGCGAGTAATTGTTTGTTCTCCGCTCGATAAGGAACAGGCAGGTGTCGATAGCGCATTGTGTTCTCCGTTAGATTTGGCTGGCAGTCATCAGCTCCAAAGGGCCCCCTTTGGAGCTGATGGCTGCCAGAAGAATTCTTCGAATAAGTTACCATGGCCTTTGTAAAGAGCAACTGAAGGAACAGGTGACGCTCCCTCTCGCTCCACCGCGGAACGAATTATTTGATTAATTCAAAAGTGAAAAAAGTGAAATATACATGTATCATTTTCGCTGGATTTTTTATTTAAAGACATCGGTATTATAATTATTCGCAAGACATCATTTGTAAGTGTACACCCCGATATAAGATGTTTTTTTCCAAAATATAAGCTAATGTTGTATGATACCCATTACCTACTTTTGTAAAACAGAAATCGGTACTAAATAGAAACGTTAGTGCCCATTAAATCGTATTTTGTGTGTTTTAAATTGAATGTAAGCACTAATAATTGGTATTCAGTAGCTAAATTGGTATTTTATAGCTACTAATCATTGTTTTGTTTATACAACCTTATTTTAAGCACATGCGAAACCTGAAACACCTGTCTAGTATTTTTATGTAAAGAATCTATGTAAAAAAAAAAAAATGAAAAATTACAAAGTTATAAGCCAGTTATGGCCTGGCTGGCGACATAATGGTTACCGGGCCACCCAACGACTGAGGGGAGGTTTTGCTACTGCACCCAGCTTTGCGCTGGCTCCTAATGCCCGTTATGACCTGCCGTGGCCTGTTTTGTACTTAGTATTGGTGGTGTCCAACTTGTGACCTTTTTTAAATATTTTTGGGAAAACAAAATATCTGACATGGTATACAAATTACTGGAATCGATTGAGTTACTGATTCTGTACAAAATATGTACATACATATATTCACTTAACGCATATACTAAAAATAATCTAGCAACTACAACTTACAAGCTACTATTTATTGTTTAGTGAATAATTTGATTTGATTGAAGAGATACGGTTAAATATTTATCTACACGAAGATGGCGTATATAAGATTGAATTTTCCGTACATAATTTAACTTTGGTAAAGTAATTTACTTATACTGCAAAATGCTGATATTATTTTATGCTAAATGGAGCTAATCGACCGTTCGCTATACAAAGGACGTTCGTAACGGAAAATGTGGTACATTCGATTATAAAACCATTACTTTTTAGCTCAAGTCAAGCCAAAAAGTATAGCTTGAAAGCTCTACTGGTGGTGATGGGACTGACTGCCATGAAGTTTATCATCTGGATCATAGAACTGGATAGTCTTGCTCAATGAGTACTTATTTGACATGGAGCGACTGCCTACTATCTATACTCCTCAACAATCCAATTACTAAAAAAACGAAGGTGTCGAATATATTGCAGCATCACTTCTAGCTGTTATATATCTGTGTTTTTTTATGTGCAGGAGAACTAAGCCGAGATAACCCGAAGAATCGCTAAACTGAAGTAGCAGTGGATATTTGTTTTGCGAGTACCTATATTTCTTGCAGAAATATTGTCGAAGGGACCAAAAGGTTCTGAATCAGCGACCACGTACCGGAAGACGCAGTGTCAGAAGGCTTACCATAAGTTTAATCGATGATCTGATGCCCTGTCGTGGGAGTCCAATGAATGCGAGACACGTAAGACCGGTTGTTCGTCCAGCAGTGGACGACTTTCAGCTGAAACGATGATGATAATGATCACCGCTACAGTAGCTGGATGACTAACGGCGTTGGGGCAACAGGGGCCCCTATTTTTACGTAGGATATCATCGAATAACTTCTCCTGCCCTGGGTTGTGCGCGAGAGGGTGTCAGACTTTACGGACTAAAACTGAGTTGCCATGATTAAAGTAGTGTTACTACCTATTTTATTCAGATTTTGAAGGTGGAGGGTATTCTTCGCTAGTTGAATAAGAGGTTTACTTATCAGGTTTTAGGCCCCCCAAGCTTGGGAGCCCCAGGGTACTGCCCACCTTAACCCTTTGTTAGCTACGTCAGTTCTATACCAGAACATGTCTTTTTTTTTTTCGACGGGGAAAATCATCATTGACAAAACCCGCTCTTGGGTGGAGTGGGAGATAGTGTCAGACTCTTACTGACTAAAAACCCCGCGCCGTTCCTTCTAGCCTTCATACCGGGGCTCTAGTTTCCTTTCGGATAACCCCGACCCCGGTAGGCTTCGACCCAGATAGACCCTCCTGTTGCTGACAACTCCTTGAGGCGCGCGGGAACAGTGCGCGCCGTCGACGCATTGGCTCGGTCCGGTCAGTTACCGGACGATCGGACAGCGAGCTACGGTGGCTGGAAATCGGGGCTGGAACCCCGGCGGCGGCGGCGGCGAGGGCGCCTGGAGTGTTCAGCCTCCTCCTTTGCTAGCATTACTGCTTCGCAGAAGGAGGCGACCGCCTGCCACTCCTCCTCGCTCCGGACCAGAACATGTCTTGACAAGTTAAGACTTTTCTCAAGCTTGAGGCAAAGGCGACTATAAAATCTTCGAAGGGCGCTTTCAACTTATGCGTACTGCAACGTCTCCAAGCGGTCGGCGGCCGCACGTTTACCGTACCGTACCGTTTGTATGCCAGTAATGCGCTATTCAACATCGACTTGAACACGTGGTGCTTCTGACGTTGCCGTCCTGCTGTCGACCGTTCGCCGCACGGTTACCGCACCGCGCGCTTTGTATGGAAAATTCGATGGTCCGTACGCAGTACGACTAACGCACCGCATTCGCACTGCTGCAGGCCGTCAAAAAACGCATACATTGAAAGCGTAACGTAAAAAAAAGTAGGTAACGTACTAAGTACAAACCCTTACTAATTAATATTATAAAAGCGAAAGTGAGTTTGTTTGTTTGTTACGTCTTTACGCCTAAATGGCAAAACAGATTTTGACGAATTTTGGTACAGAGATAATTTGAAAAAAAACGTGAGAAAAGGGGGAGAAAGAGGGAAGAAAAGGGGAGAGGAATTAAAGTATATTAATAAACGCGGGCGAAGCCGTGGGTAAAAGCTAGTATTTTAGGTTTAAAAAAACCGCAAGTAAACAAAAGTCTACAAGATGTAGACGTGTCCTCGTGCCTACTGTGTAATGCCCACGTTTTCTTTTTATGGCAACGGTTACGTATCACGAACTGTCGGCGTGGGAGGCTGGGTTCTCTTCAAGTTAAATATAGCAATGACGTTTACTCCTCTTTGAACGACTTGTGAGTGCATGACGTCATCTATAAGTAGGTAGGTATGAGAAATATAAATAAAGATATGTATATCGTGCATAGAACTAGCTAGCGCCTGCGACTTCGTGAACGACAAATTTGTAAAACAGTCACAATTTCAAGAAGTATTTTTTGCTCGAAACCCATTTTTTTTTAATCAAAGTATGTAGTTTAGTTACTTCTTATGACATTAGCTACCAGTGAATGTCTCGTCAAAATTGGCTCAGCCTTTTCAAAGATTAGCTGGAACAAACAGACTCGTTCCCTCTAGACGGGTCTTACGTTACCTATAGCTAGCACAACTGTAAAATAATACATGCATTAGTATTAATTAAAATCAAATTATTTTTAAGATAGAAAATGTTTTGTAAATTGTATAATTCAGATGTCTTTTTCTTTATTGAATATTAGACTCTCATCATCATCATCATCGCAACACAATCATTTCGACGTATACGTTTAGACTCTATCAAATATATTTTTTTCTGTAATTTACTTATCTATTTTTTTATTTAATGTTTTGTATTTGTTGTGGCTTGGATTACGTATAGCTTTTTATGTGTGATATCGATGCCTGTAGGCATTCTTAAGGATTTTCATGTTTTGATGTTCTTTTTGATGCTTTATTGGCATCCGCCAACACTTACGGAGAATAAAAACGTGATATTATGTTATGAGAAATTAACTGCTGTCTGTATATTTAACTATTGGATTGACTGGCCTGTTGGTCTAGTGGTTAGACTGCTATGCCGGAGGTCGTGTGTTCGATTCCACCCAGGACAAATGTTTATGTGATGTAATTTGTCTATAATGTGTATGTTTTTAGAAATATATAAGTATGTTTATCAGTGGTCTAGGACTCATAACACAAGCTCTGCTTAGCTTGGGACTAGACGGCGTTGTGTGATTGTTGTGAAATATTATTATTTCCTTTATTTTTCTACTATACCTATTTTTTATATATACTCAACAAACCACCCGGATGGAACTGCACATGGCGGCACTGCAGTTCTAATAAGGGCTACCATTGAACATTACGAACTCCCATCGTACAAAACTGAACACATCCAAGCTACCTCAGTAAAGATTCAAGACAGGAACGGCCAGTTCAACGTTTCTTCCGTTTATTGCCCTCCAAAGCACAAAATAACAGAACAACAGTTCACTACCTACGCTGCAAGTCTAGGTACACGTTTTATAGCTGGGGGAGATTGGAACGCTAAGCATCCTCACTGGGGTTCCAGATTGTCTACAACAAGAGGAAGAGAACTCAAAAAATGCATTGATAGGAACCATCTAACGACAATAGCCACCTCGGAACCTACCCATTGGCCGACTGACCCAAATAAATTGCCTGATGTGCTGGATTTCTTTATTATGAAGGGGCTTTCTCGACTGTTCTACCAGGTGGACGGTTGTCTTGATGGCTCTTCGAATCATATTCCAGTCATTTTAACAGTTAGCACCAATGTCTTGAGTCAACAAAAAAAGCCTAGACTATATAATTGCCATACAAATTGGGAACTGTTTCGTTCCCTGGTTGAGGACTCCCTTAATCTACGAGTTTCTCTAAAAACTGAGGACGAAATTGATAATGCCGTCCTAGAATTTACGCGTATGGTGCAACAAGCTTGCTGGACGAGCACTAAAGAAGTCACACAAAATAATACAAGACAACACTTTGTTCCACAAGAAATAAGACAAATGATACTGGAGAAACGAAGACTACGCAGAGTTTGGCACACCAGCCGGCATGCTGAAGACAAAAGAGCATTGAACGCCTATACAAAAACATTAAAACAGGCCATGCAGGAATCCGAAAATGCCACAGTTGAGGCTAACCTGCTATCTCTAACAGCTACTGCCAACACCAATTACTCACTCTGGAAGGCATGTAAAAACATGGATCAACCAACAAATCCGAAGCCACCCCTCCAGTTGGACGGTAATAGATGGGCCAGATCGAGGCAAGAAAAGGCAAATGCTTTTGCCGAGCATCTCTCCAAAGTATTTGTACCTAACGAAACCTCCCTCGGGTCTAATGAAGATGACATAGATGAAATCCTCCAGCAAGACTTTCAACTCGACGTTCCTCTAAAAGCAACAACGCCAGGAGAGATTAGTAGAATAATAAAACAACTGGATAATAAAAAGGCACCAGGATTTGACCTAATCGATAAAAAAGTTTTATCGGAACTACCTCGTAAGGCGATAGTTTATCTCACAACACTATTTAACTGTATCCTCCGATTAGGTTACTTCCCCGCCCTCTGGAAGGTGTCGCAGGTAATCATGGTCCACAAAGCAGGGAAACCACCACATGAAGTGTCATCTTACAGACCACTGAGCCTGCTCCCGATTATTTCTAAGATCTTCGAAAAGGTGCTGTTACTGCGACTCTCCCATGCAATGAGGGAAAACTCCGTTACTCCTGACCACCAATTTGGCTTTAGACCAGAGCATGCCACCACTGAACAAGTTCACAGAGTGATTAAGGTCATTAGTGACAGCCTAGAACGAAAACAATATTGCTCCTCGGCGTTCTTAGACGTGCAACAGGCTTTCGATCGTGTATGGCACAAAGGGCTTCTATGTAAAATTAAATTACTTCTACCCCACACTTGTTATCGAATACTGGAATCCTATCTCACCAACAGAATATTTCAAGTGAAAGAGGTTGATAGCACATCAGGCTTCTACGACATTCTGGCCGGAGTTCCACAAGGCTCAGTACTGGGTCCAGTACTGTACACGATATTTACTGCAGATCTACCACAAACACCTGGGGTCACCATTGCAACTTATGCAGATGACACGGCAATTTTAGCAGCCAGTTCACACGCAGTAGAAGCTTCGGCAGTTCTTCAAAGGTGCCTAAATGACATAAACCAATTGTTTGTCAAGTGGAGAATCAAAGCGAATGTCAACAAGTCTGTTCAGGTCACATTCACTCTGAGAAGAGAAACCTGTCCTTCAGTGTACCTGGGTGGGAGACAACTGCCTCACAACGATTCAGTCAAGTATCTAGGAATGCACTTGGACCGCCGTTTGACATGGCAAAAACACATCGAGGCAAAACGTAATGAGATAAACCTCAAATACAAAGGCCTGTACTGGCTAATGGGAAGGAACTCCAAACTGTCGCTGGACAACAAACTCTTATTATACAAGTGTGCTATAAAGCCAGTTTGGACGTATGGAATCCAGTTGTGGGGAGCAACTTGTGACTCTAACAAGAACAAAATCCAAAGAACTCAGAACTATATCCTGAAACAAGTCAGTGATGCACCCTGGTTCATACGAAACTCGGAACTTCACAAGCATACCAACATGCCAACAGTGAAAGAAGAAATAAGAGCTTGTTCGGTGAAATACAAAACTAGACTGGAGAAACATCCAAACCAGCTAGCTGTCCAGCTTACATTACCAGACTGTGTGCACAGATTAAAGAGACACAGAATATTAGAACTCGGCAATTAAGCTATTATATTAGTATGGAGGATACTTCTAATGAGAAATATCACTCCACCTGAATTATTCTTTCTACGCATCTGCTCATAGTCGGAAGGACTGATTGCACGATACATCTTGGAAAAAAAAAAAAAAAAAACCTATTTTTTATATTTTTAAATATTTCTTAAAATAAATATATAAAAAAAACATTTAAAAATATAAAAAATAGTAGTCCACCGATGTTGGGAGCAGAGCAGGGTCCGAGCTACCGGTGGTTAGGGCTCCAGACCTCCTCACAATGCGAGTCGTATCGAGGAAGACTGCCTTCTGTATCAGACCCTTGATCCAACCGCGAAACGACAGCTTCGACAGATCGTCGTCGAAACTTTTGACTATAAGGCCATTGGCGGTCACGACAATCGGCACAATGACAGCCGAGTCCACATTCCACATATAAAACTAATAATTATTAATAAAACTCTTTTGTTGAAAATATTTCCACAATACACGTACTTAATATTTTCCAATTAAACTTTCAGAGCTTGCACGGAACGATATGCAGCTCGGTTGCTTTCATTCATGAAACTAGAAACGAAGGAATTTTAATATGCAAAATGGCCGGTTTATAGGTTTAATTTATGCCCATTTATTCGTAAAGTGAAGAAATAATAGGTACGGTAAATTTTTGTTTTTTGGGTTTTTTGGAAGTATGCGAAATAGAGTGTAAAGGATAATTTCCCAACCTTTTATAAACTACTACCCTTTAGTTAATTATACCAATTTTATATGTCTGTCTATTACAATCTATTCATCATCATCAAATCAGCCGAAAGACGTCTACTGTTGGACATAGGCCCCCTCCAAGCGTCGCCACAACGACCAGGCCTGTGCGTCACGCATCCATCGGATTCCCGCAACCCTGATCAGGTCATCGGTCCACCTTGTTGGAGGCCTGCCAACGCTGCGTCTTCCTGCTGGATATAATTTCAGTGATTGATATACCTTTTAACCATCATCTCAAACAACCTTTCAATCAAAACCATCCTCTGTGGGACATAGCCCCAATCTGCTTTAACTATTCTTTTGAATAAGTATCTAGAAAGAAAAACTTTTGCAGTTTAAACCGGGACCTAATAAAGCCAATTTGTAGTTAAAACACATTCAAATTCAAGTCAATGAGAAGATGCCTTCTCGATCAAAACTAAATCGAAATTGAAGCTAAATTAGAGGACTTTTTGTCAGTCAAGTCAAGACTGATATTAGAACGCGTTCACTACTGAAAATTTTCTTTGTTACAAGAAAATTTGGGAACTAGGTAATCTTCTTCATCCAGAAGTATCTAGTCTACACCACAGTAGTAGTGTAGGAGTCGGAAATGATAAAAATGTCCTGTAGATTAGTTTATATTCACTATATGAATTTATTCTTTTACATTATGAAACTTTATATACAACGTGTAACGTTAAATGCGCAAAACCTCAGATACCCCAAATGATTTTTAATTCAATGGACCTAATTCTGTGAGAAAAAAAAAACATTAAAAAAAAAATTAAAGATTTTATGAGCAGTTTTAGTTTGTTTAAAATTCATATCTGATTTGAAATAAGAACTTTTATTATTTCGTGTATGAGAAAATTTGTTTGGATTACAACTATTTGTCTTTGTTTACCTATTTCAGCGGGTTTGCGCACGTGATGGCTTGACCTATTCATAAATAGACAGGTCGAGGTTTTTAATAAAGATTTTTTTGAAAAATGTAATCTATATTAAAAAATGGTTAGAATAGAATAGAATAGAATAACATTTATTTGCATAAAAACACGGTATAGAAGATGGTACAATGATTAAATACCGGGCATACATGTTTTTGCTTAACATTTTAAGCGCGCAAAGTTTTGTGCATACATTTAGGTCATTAATGTTTTTTGTTTTTTGTGTGTTTTTTTAATTGATTCTGCTCGTTATTCTGATCAAACTAATTTCAGGTTTTGCGCATTTAACGTTACATCTTGTATAGGGTGTACATAAGTGGAATTTTGTACCCCTGTACATAAAAAGTGTGTGAAAAAAGTTTTGTTTAAAAACTTGAGGAAAATAGATGTATTAAATAATGCCTGACCGTTCTTGTAAATATACAAATTGATTTCAGTACAATATTATCTTGCTGCGTCTCATTTGCTGCAGCCAATGGATAGTGTTCGAATAGTCTCCTGGGATGCGGCGTCTCGATTGGCTATTGCTTCATGACATCACTACTCGCCCGATGGGATAACTTCACGCGGCATTTTTATACTGCCGTTAAAAATTTGCAATAGTTACTAGGTACTTTGCTGATTCTACAGATCATAAGTATGATGCAAACTCCTTTTACAAAACATACTGAGATTCACAGTTGCCCAAGACTGTCATAATACACGATCATTGACAGTCGTTTCAAGAAACCAGAAGTAGGCAAAATCTGCAACTTGTCGTATCAATGGGTATTGTGTTACCCAGTCACTGAATTGTAGAGTTCAGATAAGCAGTCTTCTCATGAAAATACTTGTATTTGAGTTATAACCATAAACATTTCAACTAAAAGACGTCCATTGCTGGCATTGGCCTCCTCCAAGTCTCATCGCAATGACCGGTCTTGTGCGCCTCGAATCCGTCGCATTCACGCGATCCTTACTGGTTCGTCGGTCCACCTGATGGGAGGCATTGCGACGCTGCATCTTCTGGTACGAGGTCGCCACTTGAGAACCTTTCAGCCGCATTGAACATCTTTTTCACGTTTGCAGCCACTTAAGTCGGTAACCTTGGTTCCCCTGTGGATATCTTTGTGATGTATGTGTATGATGGACTGAAGTACCTACATTCAGTTATAATTACAATGTTTGAGTAGGCCTACAAAATGCAACGAAATTTGTAAATCATCAGTTAGTCGCAATATACGTGTATATAATCAGCTTTTTATTCCCTGGCTCCGTATCTCGGCATTCCCAAGAGTTTCAATCTTCATTTCTGATCTGTATTTAGCAGCTTCTAATATAATCTTCTGGTAATATATAAAAACCCCTTCATTCTTAGCTTCTAGTTTGTCGTTTACTGCAGCCGATGTTGTCCCTCTACTCTCTCGGGATTCGTCTCGATTGGCTTTTGTTTCATAATATCACTACTCGCCCGATGGGATAATTTCGCGCCAGACAATTTTATCGCTAGTGAAACTTTATGTGTGAACAATTCAATTCTATCACAGCTCTATTGCTTTATGTTAGAAACTTAGGAACGTGTGTGCCTTGAGGCTGAAAACCATCGATATATAATAATATGTACTACGCACTAGATTAGGCGTGACGTTAAACCTGAATCAAATACTTCAGTCGATTCAGGTGTAATGTTGACTGTACACAACATTACACTATGTTCAAAGAAACGCGTAAGTGCCACGAAATTCATGGCGCTTAAGACATTTTCGTCGCGAAAAAAGTATTTTCTAAAAGCTACCTTAGCGCTGCATGTTTTAATTTTAATGTTATTCTGTTAGACGACATAATGCCAATTATGGTTTTAAATTTTCAGTATTTTGACAGTTTCCATGAAAGGGCTTGTCTATCACTAGAATAAAGTCGATGCTGAAAACATTATGCTTTTCTTTTGAAAACCTATTTTAGATAGATAATTCTATTATAGTATTATCGCTATGATAAGTGAAAATAATGATGTGTGTGTGGATGAGTCGCTTCAAAATTCTAAGTAATGTATCAGAAAAATGGCAACGATTTTTCATTTTTCATCATATCTTTCAATGCATGCAGTTTCTATGAAATCTTTAGTTGAATGGTTTAAACTTATGAAAGGTAGTGATTTTGATATATTAATGAATCGACATTTTTTAAATTACAAGTAATGAAATATGGAAAGAAATATTCAGGGTTGACATTGATTACTTATATAATTTATAAAACACTAGCAGATACCCGGCGGCGTCGTGTGCTACGCTAAAAAAAAAATTCATCATCATCATCATTTCAGCCGAAAGAAATACACAATTAGACCTCTCCTACGCGTCGCTACAACGACCTGTTTTGCGCGTCTCGCATCCATCGGATCCCCACGACCCTCACCAAGTTATTGGACTCTTACTGAGAAGATTTCCAACACTGCGTCTTTCGGTACGTGGTCGCCACACCAGAATCTTTCGGCCCCATCGATCATCTGTTCTGCGAGCAATGTGCGCTGCCCATTGTCATTTAAGTTTGGAGATTCTTCGTAAAAAGAAATACATTCGCTATTGTACTATCGCTTGCTTCGCATAGACTTCGTAATATTAAGAACGTTAAATTTAAATAATTTTATTTTTGTATTAAAATCTGATGAACTAGAATTTGATACATTTTTAAAAGTCGAAACAAAAGTTGCAACAACTCAGTATAGGTACTGACTCAATACCATAGTCCTAGGAGGTTGCCAGTGTTTTATAAATAACCCTGTATATGTAGGTGCCTACCTACGAATGGTTACAATTTTCAGATTTAAAAACAAAAGAAACCACAGCATTGCAGCATCAGAATCTGTCTGCAAGTAACGGATAGCATAATTTTCAAACGAGGAGCGGTCTCGCGCTCATTTCTCAGGATCCAAGTTATCGTGCTTTCACAAACTTGCAGGGAGCTCTTCCATTTGCATTAAGTTATTTCGACGCGGTGAAGCGTGGTGTCTCATGAATCCGCGATACATTCACTTGGGATGATAGATGACTGGTAATAAATTAAACTACTGTATTATCCGATATCCCAGTACTAAAAAAAGTTTTTTACGGTTTCTGAAGAACAGTAAATAGGTCCTCTTTGTTTATTTTTTAGGTAATTAGATATACGAAGCACAGAACCGATGTCGCGACGCTTAGGAGAAGGCCTATGTCTAGTGAACGCAGTGGTAGACTTCTGGCTGTTTCTCATAGCATGATCATTTTAAGAAGAAAAATATTAATTTGTGACTCGCACAAAACAAACAACAATAAACTAAAAGTGTTAACTAAACTACAAATAACTTGAAATTAAAAAAAACTCAGTAAAAAGATAAAACTAAGTCCTGTGCAAGACCAAAAAGGCTTCTATCTCTGCACATGCTGGGATATTTTTTTTTATTTTTCACAATCCATTATTAACTTGAAATGTTTTCATGTGTATACGTTAGATTGTTCGGGGGCAAACCTTGCAAATTAATTACAAAACAGTTACCCTTAAATGAAAGCTGAAATTTTGCAGACATTTTTAGTTTAGATGACAATGCACTGTTTAAAAAAGCTAACACACGGGCCTCAAAAAGACGCCGCCACAAAAAAACGCTAGAAGCGGCCAGAAAAAAAGCTAGAAGCCGCCGCAAAAAACAGCTGAAGCGCGCGACAGCTTGTGGCTGGCTTGAAGCTTGAAGCTGCTTCAAGCGTTTTTTTTTGTGGTGGCACCGCCGCACACGAGCCACAAATAAAGGCTGCTTCAAAAAAAGCTTGAAGCAGCGTTTTTTTGAGCCCGTGTGCGGGGACATTAAGTGGCGCGGTTGCAAAGTGACGTCAATCTAAATCCAATATCTGACTTCTAAAGATAAGGCAGCCTAAAAATAGGTATTAGTTATTTTTTTATGCACCCTCATGATATGGTTATTAATTAAAAGGGTGAAACATGTCTAGCGAAAAATAAATTAACAGTATAAAAAAGCCTTTTTTAAAAACTAACTTTTATTTAGATGGTGTAAAAAAAACTTTTTACAAAAAAAATATAACCGACTTCAATGATAAAAAACACTGAAAAGTATCAAATAACTTTAATTTTGGAAGTCGGTGTTTCTATAATAGTTTAGTCTCTTCGTTATTTAACACCGACTTCCAAAATTAAAGTTATTTGATACTTTTCAGTGTTTTTTATCATTGAAGTCGGTTATATTTTTTTTGTAAAAATTTTTGTTTTATTTTACACTTTTTAGTTATGGTACCACCACTAAAAAGTACCCCTCAGTCAAACTTAAATACCTTATAGTCAGAGCGCATCTCATAACGGTTCTAATAATCCCAAACACGGTTAGATTACATTAATTTACCTTTCGGCGTCATCATCAGATCAGTTCGATATATCCTCTCCCCCGCTTCTTTCAAACAGTCATTAGACTAGATGCTGGAGAGGGAAAGGATATATCGAACTGATCTGATGATGAAGCCGAAAGGTAAATCTTTCAATCAGTCATTAGACTAGATGCTGATAATCCCGGCCGTAGCATCAGGCCAGATTTATGTCAACATTGCAATGACCTTAAAATTTAGTCCTGTTTAAAATGAGCCCAAACACGACTACGGTGCTGTAATTTCAAGGTTTGTACTTTTCCTGATGCTCCTGGCTTCAGCATCAGGTCTCTATGTACTCCGGTGTTCTTTATTAGCAGTACGTTTATCCACACATCGAGCCGTTTTCAATGAGCCTAAACTCGATATATCTGCTGTTTGTTGTCGAGGACTTAGGTACTCTGCAGACTATCCTGACTGCAGCATCAGGTCATGACTTGATGATCATGAGACCAAATGTGGCAAATGCCCTATCAAACATCAAAACAATTTACTAAAACAGTCCTTGCCTGTTCGAGTAACTTCTTACTGTTAAGGAGTTGTACCTTCCATCATCAGCCCAGGTACCTAAGATGGTGACGACCATACGCAAATACACAAGATACTTCATAAAATATGCGAAAATCAATAAGTGAGCCTATAAAATTTGAAGGTTGCCCTCGATTTCTCCAAGATCCCATCATCAGATCCTAATTTGGTGATAATGGAACCACCTCAGAACTATCTACTTTCGAACAAAAAAAGAATTTTGAAAATCCGTCCACATTTGGGGGAGTATTCGACGAACAAACATACAAAAAAAAAAAAAAAAACATACAAACAGCCGAACGTAGTACCTCCTCCTTTTTGGGAAGTCGGTAAAAAAGAAGATTATTTGTATATTTACATAAAATCTCGCGATAAGCTTACTATATACTGGCAAATCGTGTACAGCTCATTTCAAACTACGCTATAATATAATAGTATATAGCTTAAAGTTCATTGCACAACAATATTGCGTACCATACATTTATTTAATTTAGTCAATAATATATAGTACAGCAAAGTGTGAACTTGTTCTAAATACATGGTGAGCGATATTGTTGTGTTATGAACTATAGCTATATGCTATTATATTACAGCGTATTCTGAAATGAGCTTAATGTAATGAATTGATATAACTACACAATTATTCTGCATTTCAATAAATGTTGGTTTGCAAAAATGCTTTTTATTATTAACTAGCTTTCCGCCCGCGGCTTCGCCCGCGTGGACTACAGTTTATATCGCGCGGGTAGAGACCCGTGCTTAGCAGTGGAATTATAGGTAGCCTATGTGTTATTTCAGTGTCTCTTCTACCTACCTTCCAAATTTGATCTAAATCCGTTCAGTAGTTTTTGCGTGAAAGCGTAACAGACAGACAGAGTTACTTTCACATTTATAATATTAGTAGGGATGTATTATACATATAAAGAGGAGAATCCTTCCTTAAGAATCACTCTATCTATTAAAAAAAACCGCATCAAAATCCGTTGCGTAGTTTTAAAGATCTAAGCATACATAGGGACAGACAGACGGCGGATAGCGACTTTGTTTTATACTATGTGGTGAAATGCACAATTTATTTAAAGTAATAAATTGGATAAGGATTAATGCTGTATTGTTTAAAATCACTTCGTAAATAACCATTTTTTAGTAAAGGATAAAAAATGGTTATGGTGGGTTATCCCTAAGAGATAGACATATACCATCGCGGACTTTTTTGTTGAACTTTTCAAGGTGGACAATACTGTAGTACATTATTTTGGTCTATCTCGTAGGGTACAGCCAGCGTTTGCAATATAAAGGCAAAAAAAACGTGCTTATTTACGACATCACATTAGAAACCTCTAAATTTATCAGTGTTTCTCTACTATATTATGCATCTATTATACATATAAACCTTCCTTAAGAATCATTCTATCTATTAAAAAAACCGCATCAAAATCCGTTGCGAAGTTTTAAAGATCTAAGCATACATAGGGACAGACAGACGGCGGATAGCGACTTTGTTTTATACTATGTAGTGATAGTGATAGTGACTAGCTGCTCCCAGCGGCTTCGCTCGCGTGATAGCAGAAAATTATCCCAAGGGAACATACTTCCGGGATAAAAAGTATCCTATGTCCTATTCCAGGACATGGTCTATCCATGTACCAAGTTTCATCAAAATCGGTTTTGCCACTAAGGCGTGAAGATGTAACAAACAAACTCACTTTCACTTTTATAATATTAGTAAGGATTATAATAAATTACTATTTTCTATATCCAACCGTTGATGTACCGATAATTAAGAGGGTCATCATCAATAACCGCAACTGTTTTCCATTATAAAAAATACCCATAAATACGTTGCGAAGCTTCCAAGACGTCGCTACTTAAGCTAAAAGCTATTTATCGCTTATAGACCAAATAAACTCCGACAATCTCCTTGATTTAAGATGATTGCTTTCTTTCAACTCAATTATTTAAAGTGAATTCGAGAAAATTGAATTTTAAACTGACTGTAATTTGTCTGGTTTGATTAGGGTCCATCCATGCCTTATAAGTTTTAAATTCTAATTTTTCACACTCAATTCAATTTATAAGATAAACTATTTGAAATATTTTAGTGGTGTTTATAGTAAGATTGATGAAATGTTCATTATTTATTTTGGTACGAAGTTAGTGCCTTAACAGGCACACAGTTTGATGTTCGAGGTTAAGCAACAATTTTCCGAGGTTGGGCTGTGGATGGGTGACATTACATATCAAGTTCCTCTTCACCTTAGAAAATACGCTGAACGTTAGTCATGGTTGGAAGGTTTTTTTTGCATCGTGTTAGGTAGGTACTTACGGTATCTGTGGGAGCATTTGTAAGAGTGGTCGTGGCCCTAGAAAGCTAAGGACAAATGAAGGCACATAGGTGGGTTTTAATCAATAAAAGATTGACACGCTCTCTTACTCCACCCTAGAACTCATTTTAGGATTTCCCGAAAATGAAAACAAAACCTAGTTACTGGGATGTGAAAGTCAGACAGGCAGTCGCCACTATACAAAATTTCGAGTAGGTGTGATGACAGTGTTTCGAAAGGCTGCTAACTATTACTACGAGAGTACGAGAACAGTGCGTGGGAGTCGAAAGTAGACACGGCAAAATACAGAGTTTTAATGTGTTAGATAGAACAACAAAATCTTGAAGGTATGTTTTTGGTAAATGTATTATTTTTTATATAAAGTTAGAGATTTTTTTCAGGAAACGAAAAAAAAAATCAGCCTCACCATACAAAATTATAAACTTGATTGGACAATTTGTATGGCGAGGGTGTTTTTTTTTTCGTTTCCTGAAAAAAAAATCTTGTGGAAGGTTGTTAAGTTTCGTCTACTGAGCAAGCCCTTAAAGTTTGCGAAGGGCTGCCCCTTACACCTTGTATATTATATTAGTTGTTTGATAAAATTAAGTGATGTCTTGTCAGATTGATGAAACTTTAATTGTTTCTTTCGGTATGGAGAGAGGGTACATAAATATTATGGATCTCGTTAAATTAGATTGAAACCGAGATTCAGCCAAGATTCAGCAGAGATAAACGACTCAATAAAACTCTTATGACTGGGTTTATTGTTTGCGGAGTTAAATAGTACTAACAAACGTATATCTCTGACACGATCTAATATTCAATCATTGGTTTAAGTAATATTGATTTTGGGTAAAAGTCTCATTGAGATCGATCACAGTTCTTAAAACTTCATGCAACATAAAGGTACACAGGCGGACGTAATGCATCATTAGGCATTCTCTACCAGTCAACCGAGGAAGGTGAAGAGAAAACATGGCTGGTGCATAAAAAAACTGGGCAAGTGCGAGCCGGACTTGCAACCTGAGGGTTCCGTACACACTTACCTATGTAAAGAGTTCAATTCCTGATTGGAATCTCGGAAGTATTTTTCAAATAGCAAAAAAAAAAAATCAACTTGATAGCACTTGTTTCTGAGATAAAGAGTCTTGACAGTCAGACGGACGGACAACAAAGTGATTCTATAAGGGTTCCGTTTTTTCCTTTTGATGTACGAAACCCTAACAAGAAACGATTATTAAGAAAATAAGAGTTCAAATATATATAAACTTTATACATATTTTTAATATACCTACACATGCATACATTTTATATTTAGTTCTATCGATAATTTGATGAGACTTTTTTGTAAATTCAGAAAGCGAAAATAATTTTTGCAAAGAAATACTCTTTTTAAGTGTAGAAGTAGTTAAGCGTTTTTTTATCCGTATTAGCTAGTATCAGCGGCTGCGTACTATAGAAAACTAATAATAATAATATTCCACAACTATCACACAACGCCCGTCTAGCCCCAAGCTAATCAGAGCTTGTGCTATGGGTACTAGACAACTAATAAACATACTTAAATATTTCTAAATACATACATACGAAGGATAAATTACACCCAGTCACAGAACAAATGATCATGCTCGTCACAAAAACATTAGTCCTGGGTGGAAATCGAACCCACGACCTCCAGCATAGTAGTCAGGGCCACTAACCACTAGACCAACAGGCCAGTCAAACTATCCTAAGGGAACATACTCCAGGGATAAAAAGTATCCTATGTGCTATTTCGGGAGATGATCTACCTACCCGCGTGCCTTTCATCTAAATTTTTTTAACCGTGCGAGCGTTAAGAAGTAACATTCACACACACACATACTCACAAGCTTTTGCCTTTAAATAGTGATTATTATAGTTAGTTGGGCCGAAAGGTTCTGGAATGGCGACCACGTACCGGAAGACGTAGCGTTGGAAGGCCTCTTACAAGGTGGGCCGATGACCTGCTAAGGGTTGCGGGAATCCGATGGATGCGAGACGCACAGAGCCGTTCAATGTGGCGACAGTTGGGGGAGGCCTATGTCCAGCTGTGGACGTCTTTCGGCTGAAAGGATGATGGTGATGATAAATAAAATAAAATTTTATTCAAGTATAAAGTAAGTAAAATTATGATTTACATTAGGTGCAACCGAGATAAAAAGTAATTCTAACTGTAATATAAACTTGCCTGAACTACATAGGTTAATGAAATACCTGTGTTTCAGGCGATGATTATAGCTAGTGAATAATTGTAAAATAAGTAAATATTTATTCATAAAAACCGGGCAAGTCGGAGTCGGACTCACTGACCAAGGGCCAGTAGTAGTTCAATTGTTGCCTGTTGGTCTAGTGGTTAGTGGCCCTGACTGCTAAGCCAGAGGTCGTGGGTTCGATTCCCACCCAGGACAAATGTTTATGTGATGAGCATGATCATTTGTTCTGTGTCTGGGTGTAATTTATCTATATATGTATGTATTTAGAAATATATAAGTATGTTTATCAGTTGTCTAGTACCCATAACACAAGCTCTGCTTAGCTTGGGACTAGACAGCGTTGTGTGATAGTTGTGGAATATTATTATTATTATTTATTTATTTAATTCCCGAATTGAGTTACGAAGATTTTTACAAATCGCAAAACAAGTTTTTTTGTGACGTTACTACAAATTTACAGTTTTCTTACTTTTCCCATATGACCTTGCTTCATGCTTGTCAGTATTCTAGGTCATCATTCCTTGAGAGTGTTGATTCACGTTTTTTTGCGACATAAACCATATCTTTTTTTTTCGTGAACTCAGAAGTTTGATTTTTTCACAGCTTTTAGGGACCGCAGACCTGAGTATATGGTTTTAATTTCAACTCGATACCTCCACGCGTTCCCAAGTTAAATAGTCTTGACAGACAGACGGACACCGAAGTGATCATATGGTTACGTTTTTTTTTTCTTTTATTTTCTAATTAAAAATATGTTCATACACAGTAGAGATGGTACAATGGGCCTAATGCTATAAATGACGTATAATCGCCGGGGATAGCGTAACCGTACCAGGAGGGCTGACCCCAAAAAGGATACCAGCCAGGGGATTGATTGATTGACACAGTGGTGGTATAGACGGACTTAATTCAACAAGGCATTCTCTACCAGTCAACCTTTGGGTTAAAAAAACAACGCTACGGTAGGCTAACAAAATCTATACTATTTGTACGTTTATTATTTTTAATATACACTAATTTATAAAGAGGTAATTTGTTTTTTTTTTGTTTTTAAGGAGGTAATCTCTAAAAATTCCGAAGTCTGATTGTTATTTTTTTTTTACCGATATAAAGCTGCTTTATTCCTGAGTGACATAAGTTATATTTTACGTACGTAAAGCTATTATTATTATAAAGCTGAAGAGTTTGTTTGTTTGACTGCGAATCTCAGGAACGGCTGGTTCCAATTGAAAAAACTTTTAATCTTGGATAGTCCTTTTATTAAGAAGAGCTGTAAGTTATATTGTATGTATAACATCACTCTACGGCTAATAGGAGCGAAGCTGTTACTGTTTGTTAAAAAACGTAGGTGAATTCGCCGTGGATAGCTAGTAAGAAAAATTCGAAATTAATATATGATTCTTAATCAATTGGAAGTTCTTTAATTTCAATGTGTTAAATTGAGAAACGCCAACAATAGACGTAGAGCGGCAAAAAGATCCTAGCCTATGAGGTGATGTAGATGCGTGTTTTCATATTTTTCGCATCAGCCCGTAATTATTCATAACTGAGCCTCTCCTACAGCGAAAAAATCCCGAGGGATATTGCCATAATTACAACGCGTGGCGGCCGGATTCGTGATAGCACTGTAATATTATTATGTCATACGTATGTAAGCAGATAATAACAGTTCATTTTACCATCGTATAAGTATTAATTTGGAGCTGATGAATTAATTTATTAAGAGTATGATGGATTTTTGCAGATTTTGTCGGTGAAATCCTGACAATAAATTGCTAAGGGCGGGTTTTGAATTAAGTATTTTGAGTCAGAAGTCTCAAACCCTACTTTAACGCTAAATTTTTACAGGTTAAAGTACAGTTTGAGAAATACTATGCTGCCGTCCACTAACTAAAAGGCAGCTAAGTGCAAAAAGTATTTTTCGAGAAAACACAAAAATTGGGAACTGATGTCTCTTGAAAAGTATGCTACCTAGGAACAAGGTTACAAGTTATATATGTAAGCATAGTCTTTGTGCACAATATGTGATATATTTTATTCATTTATATTTATTATATTTTATTTAAATTCATTTTCTAACTTTTAGCTAAGCAATTTAAACACAGACATTGTGATTTAATGTTCTGTATCTCAAAAACTAGAAAAATGAGTCTTAGACCAAAAGATTGAGCATCGAAAGTTGTATAAGACTACATAAAAAAGTGAAAAATGACCAACTGTGGCTTAGCGGCCTTTTAGTTAGTGGACGGCAGTATGTTTAAAAAAAAATCAGCGTTAATATTGCTACAGCAATAGTGGCGTTTTCTCAAAACTTTAAATCAAGCAAAACAGTATTCTAAAACCGAGGAGCAATAAAACTAAGCATTCAATGAAACCCTGAGCAAAGACGGGGCTGGCTTAGCGAGGAGCATGCCTAATCTGGCAATACAGACGAAAGCCCCGCGGATTTACTCGTGCAACTTTGTGCAAACTTTTTATACTCCACTCATAAAGTAAGAACACAGCGTAGAACATTTTTTTGTCTGCCAGCCACGTGCGAATGTACTGTGCGTGAACCGAATTCCTAACAAGGTGGAAAAGCGTTTTTCCTAACAAGTGGCTTTATGTTAGATCATATTTCAGCAACTTCTTGAAGGAAAAACTGAATGAGCGTCTTTTTGTATCAATGCGAACGCTGCTCTCAACGATACCATTTTCGTATATGAAGGAATTCCTTTACTTATTATAAGACTCTGATAAGTATCTAGATATATTATGTACGCAACACTCCTACGCAATATCATAACAACGGCGTCGTAAAAGCTATTTTAACGAACGTCTTCGCATCGGGACGGTTGTTTCAGCAAGTGAACGACTTTCAAGCAATAAAGCACAAAGAGACGTTTACGCTGGTTTTATTGAAGTTTTTTCTACGCCACATTTAAGCGACGCGACGTGATGCTGCGTCCCGCAGGGTGGATCAAGCTGTCAGAGCTACCATTGTGTGAATGGGCCCGTTTTGAATAACGCCGCACTCGATGGAACCTCCTTAATCCTTCAGCTTCAAAATTTTGACGTAATAGGGATGGCTTTATGCATAATTCTCGAGCGACGATCATTAAAGCTGTCGGATGGCGAAAGCGCGCGGTAATGAACCCCGCGATCGTGCGCTGTTGTCTCTCTCTCGGCGCTAATTGCTGCACTCTTATTAAGGTCGAGATGCTGCAACAGTTGAAAAATGCACTCCAAAAGACAAAGAGATAGTTTGCATAAGCGCTTTGAGAAAGGATTGTTCGGATGTTTGTTCCACGTTCTAAGCGTCCAACAAGCAACTTTGCTAGTTTCAAATCTTGCTTTTCAGATTCAAATGATAGGTCGAGAGCAATTCACTACCCGTGTCACGTTCCTTTTTACCTTTGATTTTTAAATAAAACGAGAAATTAACAAAAAGGCAACTGTATTTTAACAAAAGTATATAATAGAAAACGAGAGGGTAGAAGTAGGTAAGGCCCGGTCAAAGGTCGGACAACGTAGGAGGCCGTCGATACCGCACTCCCCTGCTTGGTGCCAGTCGATGGCGTCGGTGATGGCGTCAGTCCAGCAGGATATCCTTCCGCGGCGCAGGGTGCCGTCCAAGTAGCCAGCTACGCCGATCTTCAGCCGTGTGGAAATTCCTGGAACCCCGTTCCAAAATGGCATTAGCACCTTATAGCGATAAGCCTCTCTTGCATGCCCTCACCTTACAGAAAGAGGTTGGCATCTACTAGAAGGCAAGTCTAGGTCCAGTAGGCAATGAGATGGAAAATACTAATCACTAATGATAGTAGGCAATGACAGAAGAAGTTAAGACGAAGGCCAAAAGAATTGGTGTTTGCGATAGTTTACATTATTATTTATTTTACAGATGTAGGTATCTTAATAATATATAGCGTTCAAAAATTAACCGTTATAAACGGCCCAGAAAACAAGCATACAAGAAAAGTAACATGTTTCGAACAAACACTCTAAATACAAAGCGCGGAAAGCAGTAGTGGGTTTAAGTACACATTCTTAACAAGCTTATAGAAATATACAGTGATTTCAATTGTACAACTTACCCAGCGCGGGAAGAACACTAGACACTTATTAATTCCTTGAATAACCAAGGATATTTAAGATTCACATAAGTTTCCAGGTATTTGTTTAATAATTGAATTATTCTTTAATTAGACTTTTGCTTTCGAGTATGAGAGTGCAGAGATACTGTTTAGAAAATCTTCGTGCGCGTGGTCCCTCAAAAGCCGTTCGAGTGCCACTGGCCGCTGTCGCCGCGGAATGACCGCGCTCGCGCATGATGTAGATGAGAGGTAGGGATTTTAGAAATATATATAAAAACGCGCGCCGTAAGAAGTTGCTCTGTCTGTTTGTTCGTGATTAATATTTTACTTAAGTACATCATTGATGACTAGTTACTTAGTTTTTTATAGTTTTAAATATTTATAAATTAAGTAGGTAAGTAACCGTGACAGTACCCCCCTTCCGAGATAAGGATTTTTCCTTAGCAAAAATCCTTATCTACACTAATATTATAGAGAGAAACTTTTTATGTTATTTTTATATTCTTTAGTTGGTAGTAGGTTATCTCGGAAAGTACTGGTCCGATTGCGGAAATTTTTTCACCGATAGAAACCTGCTCCATTTCTGAGTGACATAAGCCGTACTTTACTCGTGCGGGTAAAGCCGTGGCAAAAGTTAATCCGACATAATTACAATTTCAAATCTTTGATATGCCATGCTCCTAAGTCGCGACCAGACATATCCTCCAATATATATACTAAGGGCGAGCGTTTGTCCTTTATCCTGCATTTTTGGAACTTCGGAGCGAGTTTTTTACTGAAGTAAGCATCCTTATCACTCTGAAAGTAACACTTTTTCCAAACTATGTCTCCTACTTGAAACTCAGCATCCTTACGTCGCGAATTATAACGCCGCGTATTTTTTAAGTGACTTCGCCATAAAGCAGTCTGTACATCATCGAATATTTTACGAAGATGTCCCAAATTAGCGGCATATTTATCCCGGGGTGAAAAAATTAAATCCCTAGGTGTAGTGTTCTCCAAATAGTGTGAGCCACAAGTTACGAGTTCTCTACCATGAACTAGAAATGCTGGTGTATAACCAGTTGTTTCGTTGACTGAGTTATTCATAGCGAACTGGATTTTTGGTAAATTTAGGTCCCATGATCTGTGATCTTCTTCTACAAAAGCAGAGATCGCTGTAACAACGGTCTTGTTATACCTTTCCACTGTGTTAATTTGTGGAGTGTATTTTGGCGTAAAATGAACGCTTGGAACTTTATATTTAGTGAAAAGTCTGTCTAATTCGCGACTTATGAATTGGCATCCATTGTCAAGTATGACTGTTTGTGGGATGCCATGTACAAGGAAAACGTTGTCTTCTAGATTCTTTGAAACCAGGTCTGCAGTAGACCTGCGTAGAGGGAATAAAAGGCAATATTTGGAGAAACAACATGTTACCACGAATATATAAGAATGTTGTTTCCTACTGTTTGGTAAGGGTCCCACCAAATCTATAGATAATACTTGGAATGGTCTAGAGCAGTCCTTGGGTCTTCCCATTTTTCCCAAAATACCATGTGTTGGAAGTTTGTATGCTAAACAAGTTTCACAATAGGAAATGAAGTTTATAACGTCTTGGCGCATACCCGGCCAATAGTAACGGAGTGCAAGTCTTTTATATGTCTTGAACACGCCGAAGTGACCAGATATAGGCTCATTATGGTTTTTAGATATGATTTCATTACGCAACTCACATGGAATTACCGTTTTCCAATCAAATTCTGATAAAAGTGCGTTACTACTCTTCATAAATCTGTATAATATGTTGTCGTCTACTCGATAATTTGGCAAACTACTTGGGTTTTCAAGACAACCCTTGTAAATTTTTAAATACCATTTATCTTTTGTACTAGATATGGGAGATGTGTCTGTCGTAATTTGCGCCAATGGTACAGTCCTAGATAATGTATCCGGTATTATATTATCTTTTCCCCGTCTATGCTTTATGATGAAGTTGAATGAAGAAAGTCTAACGCCCCACCTAGCGAGACGACCTGTTGGATTTGATAAGGAAAGGAACCACTTCAGTGCAGCGTGGTCTGTATATACAGTTATAGTTTGACCATTCTCCACATAACAACGCCAGTGTTCAAGAGCTGCAAGCACTGCCAATGCCTCTCTTTCAGTGACACTGTAGTTTCTTTCTGGACCTGTGAGTGACCTGCTCATATATGCAACCGGGTGCTCTTCACCATTTATCTGTTGAGCAAGCATAGCTCCTACGCCATAGTTACTAGCGTCTGTATGGACTTCAAAAGGCAGACTGAAATTAGGACAAGCTAATACAGGCGCATTGACTAGACAATCCTTTAACCGCTGGAAGGCAGTATCAGCTTCCGCAGACCAAAGAAAAGGTGGTGCGTTCTTTTTAGTGGATGTTAGTTTGTTTAGAGGTCCAGCTAATGTACTAAAATTTTGAATAAATCTCCTATACCAAGAAGCTGTTCCAAGAAATCTTTTTACCTCTTTCCTAGTGGTAGGTGTAGGGTAGTTTAGAATTGACTCAGTTTTCGCTGGGTCAGTACGTAGACCATAAGCATCCACGACATAGCCGAGGTAACAAAGTTCATGTCTAAAGAATTTGCTTTTTTCTAAGTTAATGGTTAGGTTTGCACCTTTTAGTTTCTCTAGGACCCTAGTAAGTAATTTCACATGCTCAGAGAAGGAGTTACTAATAATAATGATGTCATCAAGATAAGCGAAGACCTTTAGTTCAAACTCTGGACCGAACAATGCATCAACTAAGCGTTGTTGAGTTGCAGGTGCGTTAGTCAGTCCAAAAGCGGTAACCTTGAATCTAAATGTGCCTCTTCCTGTGACATAAAAAGCCGTCTTATCTCTATCCTGTTCATTTATAGGTATCTGCCAAAATGCTTTTGATAGGTCAATGCTAGACAAATATTTAGCGTCTCTTAGGTTATCTAAGATTTCTGAGACATATGGTAGACTGTACGCATCCTTTCGCGTAACGGAGTTTAACTTTCGACTATCGAGACAGAAGCGAGCTTTGCCGTCTTTTTTGCCTACCACTAGTACGGGGGATGACCAGGGACTCTCACAGGGTTCAACCACATCGAGCAATAACATTTCGTCTAACTGTTCAGAGATTATCCTTTGTTTTTCTGGTGAAAGTCGATAACAACGCTGTTTAATAGGTTCAGCGTCACCAGTAATGATCCTGTGCTGAATAAGAGAAGTTCTGCCTAGACCTTTATGTTCGAAGGAAATCTCTGTGAACTGACTCACTATATTATCTGCTACAGTTTTCTGGTTTTCTGACAGTAAGTTGTATGAATTAAGGTAGTTATTAGCCAAGAGTGACGAACTTAGCAATGATGTATTATCATTTGCAACCATTAGCACGCTTGTCAAGTGTTTCGAGCATATCTTAAACTTTCTCCAGAAATCTATTCCTAATATTAAGGCAGAATCTATTTCGGGAATTACGTGTGCTGTTATTATACCCTGCACATTTTCAAAAGTTATTGGTAACTGAATATACCCAATTGAGGTAATTTTTTGGCCGCCAGCAGCAGTAACTGTGATTTTATTATCGGTGTTGAGAACAAGTTCGGATTCTATTAAGGATATATGAGAATTACTACCGAGTATACTCACAACTGAACCGGAGTCTAGTAAACCATACATATTTATATTACCTTTTGTGTTTATGGTAATATTAACATAAGGACGTGGGTCGTTACGCGGCTTATTATTGAAAATCGAAGCAACTTTATAGGAGTTGAAAAAATTTTTGATTGTTAGTAACCATTTATTCCAATCTGTTTTGTCGAAACGTTTAGTTATCTGGTTACTTCGATTTTCGTTAATTAGTTTTTTGACTTATCTGATTGCTTCGGGTTACATTTTGGACACTCCGGTATGCGGACATCTTTCATTCCACACTTAAAACAGAATATAGTACGCTCTGCAGTACATTCTTTCATAGAATGAGTATCCACACGACAGCGATGACAATATTTTTTGTTTTGTGTACCTATAGCGTAAGTTTTATTTGTGTCATTTATCGTATTATCGGTTTTTGGAGTAAAATAATTAGAATTTCTAGTATTGTTTTTTACATCCTTTGCATTTAAGTATGCAAATTCTGGGGCCAACGAACTATAATTAGCGTTTGGAGGCTCTTTAAAATTATCGCATCGAACCTTTACTCGTTCAAAGTTTCGACAGAGTGTACGTAAATGATTTACAGAAGTAATTTCTGGGCAAGTAGCTAGTATATTTGCGTAACACGGTCTTATGTTGTGCAAGATTATATCGAGTTTATCTATTTCACTCATAGGTGTGCTAAGACGCGAAAACATACCCTCCATAATTGCTAGATATATAGTTATGTTTTCAGCATTGCCCTGTGAACGATTACGAATTTCCGACAGCATGCGGTAATCGTAGTCCACAACGTCAAAGTCGTCTTTAAGTAGCACTAACAATTCCTCCCACGAGTCAACATGTGACCTGACACTACGGAACCAATGTAATGCATCTCCAGTAAAAATCTCCGTTGCCGCATTCATAATTTTTGTATCACTGATGTCTTTAGACGTTCTGAATTCATGCAAACGCTGAATAAAGGCACGCACGCAAGTTTTTCCGTCATATTTTAATTTAGAAATATCTGTGGATAAGCCACGGTCACAAGTGACAGAGATTTTAGTTAGTCCCTCAGTCAAACTGTCTGCTTTAGAAGCCGCAACGCTTTCGACTGAAGGATATGATGATTTTATTATTTCTGTAAATTGTGTTAATAAAACATTATATGTTGTTTTTAAATTATTTAGTAACTTATTTTGTTCGGGAGTTAATGGAGTTACAATTCGTTGTAATCTAAAATGTAAATGGTTTAATAAATTTTGTGTTCTATCTATCAATGGTTTCTGTGTATCTGACTTAAGTGCCGTAATATAAGTTTTAATTTTTTCTAAAGTTTCAGAAAATCCATTACAATCTTCCACAAACTCTAAACAAGATTCATAAATATCTTCAGATGGATATTTTTGTGTTAATCTATTGATTTGACGACGTAGTTCTGTAACATTATCTGCTGGTACCTCGCCACGAATTGTAACCTCATATTGGAGTTCTGATTTTTGTAAAAGCAAGAATTTAATAGGATATGTCATTTTACTAGCTGGGTATGTTGTACAATTAAGTAGTTCAATAATAATTACGATGTTATCGGTTAAAGGTGCACGCTTATACCAAGTGAAGCTAAATCATCCAAATCAATCTGATGGCTGGTATTTACAATTTACTGCAATTACAATAGATAGGTTGATAAATAAGGTACCTTACAGGAAATACATAAGTATATATTTAAAAAAAAAATACGCTGAATTTTTCTTAAATTAAAAAACAAGACACAGAGCTAGGACGATCACGAACACCAACTAGTACCACACCTAAGAATGCCTAATAGCTACAAGCCAAATACATTAGCCCGACCTTTGACCTTTAGAAAACCACGTTTTTGGGCGCCATTGTCACGTTCCTTTTTACCTTTGATTTTTAAATAAAACGAGAAATTAACAAAAAGGCAACTGTATTTTAACAAAAGTATATAATAGAAAACGAGAGGGTAGAAGTAGGTAAGGCCCGGTCAAAGGTCGGACAACGTAGGAGGCCGTCGATACCGCACTCCCCTGCTTGGTGCCAGTCGATGGCGTCGGTGATGGCGTCAGTCCAGCAGGATATCCTTCCGCGGCGCAGGGTGCCGTCCAAGTAGCCAGCTACGCCGATCTTCAGCCGTGTGGAAATTCCTGGAACCCCGTTCCAAAATGGCATTAGCACCTTATAGCGATAAGCCTCTCTTGCATGCCCTCACCTTACAGAAAGAGGTTGGCATCTACTAGAAGGCAAGTCTAGGTCCAGTAGGCAATGAGATGGAAAATACTAATCACTAATGATAGTAGGCAATGACAGAAGAAGTTAAGACGAAGGCCAAAAGAATTGGTGTTTGCGATAGTTTACATTATTATTTATTTTACAGATGTAGGTATCTTAATAATATATAGCGTTCAAAAATTAACCGTTATAAACGGCCCAGAAAACAAGCATACAAGAAAAGTAACATGTTTCGAACAAACACTCTAAATACAAAGCGCGGAAAGCAGTAGTGGGTTTAAGTACACATTCTTAACAAGCTTATAGAAATATACAGTGATTTCAATTGTACAACTTACCCAGCGCGGGAAGAACACTAGACACTTATTAATTCCTTGAATAACCAAGGATATTTAAGATTCACATAAGTTTCCAGGTATTTGTTTAATAATTGAATTATTCTTTAATTAGACTTTTGCTTTCGAGTATGAGAGTGCAGAGATACTGTTTAGAAAATCTTCGTGCGCGTGGTCCCTCAAAAGCCGTTCGAGTGCCACTGGCCGCTGTCGCCGCGGAATGACCGCGCTCGCGCATGATGTAGATGAGAGGTAGGGATTTTAGAAATATATATAAAAACGCGCGCCGTAAGAAGTTGCTCTGTCTGTTTGTTCGTGATTAATATTTTACTTAAGTACATCATTGATGACTAGTTACTTAGTTTTTTATAGTTTTAAATATTTATAAATTAAGTAGGTAAGTAACCGTGACACCCGTTGATACTTTTACAGGAAATAAAATCGTGTTAGACGTTTAAATTGAGTGGAATCGAGGTCGAGTTAAGCCTACGAGCACGTGATCGGAATATCGGGAGCGATTCGTAAGCGGAGCTGGAGACCTCTTGTCGTTCAGGTGTTCGCCTATATAGAGGGACTTTTTTGTATGCATTGAGTAGAACGGAGTAGAACCTAGATTGTTTATTGCGAACCGTGTGTGTAAATTTCGTTGAACACGAAAAGTTTTGTAATTTAGTAGGCTTGCCTGAAATAAACTCTACGGAGGGTTACTTTCATCAGTTTCGACTACTTTCAAGGACTGTTTTCAAGTGTGTATTATTCCTTTTAGGTTATGGCGGAAAGAAAATGGAAATGGGCGGGACACATTGCTCGAATGGATAGAGGCTGATGGACGCGGCGACTGTTCGAGTGGAGACCACATGCCCATGAGAGACCGCCAGGGAAACCACCTAAGAGATGCGTGAACGTGGGAACGTGTTGATTACATTGTTCGACACGCTGGACGGGATTGGATGTCGATTGCCCAAGACTGGAGTGGAGAAGATTGGAAGAGGCCTGCGTCCGAAATTGGATACAAAGAGGCTGCTATAGATAGATAGATTATTCCTATTTATAATTTTTTTTTTTGATACCTTCTGCTGAGAGTGAAACCTGGTGAAAACGTGACTGAGATGAGCTTGTATTGTTGTAAGAAATTAGCGAGTTTCCAGCCGTGTCGGCGCAACGAGAACGTGTTGATTACTTTTTAATGAATGTTTGATGGGAAAACGGCAATTATTGGGTCTCTTTATCGAAATATTATACCTTCGACAGGGTTTTGTACGTAACTAATGGAAAAATCGTATTCGACGAATGAAATGTGTCTTTAGTTGTAAGGTTTTGAGTTCATATTTGAATGGCATTTTATCAGGCAATCGTTATAAGAAAACTTTTTCATCTAGATGAACAGACAACACGATGTTGCTCATTATCACAGCGCTGTTCTGAATAGACCATGCACTGCTTTGATGCAATTAATTTATGAAGTTTGGAAGACTGTTTCTTGTTGTACTACTTGTTCACTTTATTTCTGAATAACGAAGATAGCTGCGACGAAGTATACACAGTAGGATATATTTCTCAAAGTTTTATGTTTATTAACTAGCCTTTGCCGCGTGGAAATAGTACCAATCGCCATTATAAGTTACAGCCATGCCTTAATTCAGGATATAAGCTATCCTGGTAACAAATTTCATCCAAGTCCATCCAATTCAGTATGTAATATCGGGCTAGTACACAAAGATTGTTACACACGTGGGGTCATGCTTCTAATACACATAGTTTAACACAATAATACACATTTACATACACAGAATAGTAAAATTTTTAAACTTTCAGGGGTTTTCGGTTTTGAAGTAATAATTTATTTAGTTCAATTATTTAGTTCAGTCTAGCTCAATAATAGGTAAGAGTAATTTTTGTGCAATTTACATATTGTAATGTATGAAGATCTTAATATAACGAAGGTATTTATTTATTTATTATATATTTTATTGTACACCTTACACATACAAAAGGAAACTAAAAATAAAGCACATATATACAATGGGCAGTCACATTATTACCTTTTTATTACACAAAGTTAGAAAATACAAAAAAACTAAATATTTATTATTTTAGTCAATCCAGTATTTACCCGGTAACGAACGCAGCAACATACTAGTCATAGACAATACAGTTACTTTTTTCCTCTTGTTCCTGTCTTTTACGGGTGAGGTAAAGTCCGATAAATAGTCTACTACTAAATTAATTTTGAAAAAAACAAATAGGGAGTGATACGATTTTCGATATTGAATATTTTGTATCGATAAATCGATATATCGGATCAAAATATACCTTCTGTAAAAATCGGTATTACTGCAAAAAATATCGATACATATATACATATAGGTAGGTATGGACTTGCCAAACGCCGAAGCCGCCTCTAAATTTTCAAATTAATGTTCTACACTTTTCTACTTGTCTTTGGATATCTAAGTACCAATATTTAACATTCTGCGTAAAAAAATTCGAAAGCTTAAGCTACGAAAATGCAATAAAGATAAAGTACAAATATTTTTCAAAGCCAGTCCGCCTCGTTTAGTGGAATAGACAGCTAGATATGTGTGTGAAAACGAAAAGGATGCCTCGACCGTTTTTTCTTTCGGTGAGAAATCATTACAAATGGTGGACGGATTTAGCTTTAAGATATTCGCACCTAAATAAGTTAAGTTAAGCATATTATGTAGTAGTAGTTTTATCTTTGAAATAATAAAAAGATTAATGAAAATATTTTTTTCTTAGCAAGCTTTTATACCTGTATAATTAATATTTATCAAGACGAATCATACGAGCTCAAACTCGATGGGGTTGTGTCGTTTAACTACGAGGTTCCTATATCCACCTTCCGGTTCCATCATCAGATCAGCTCCATGTCATAATAATTTTGAATTTTTATTTGATTTACACTTGCATGCAAATTTTCAGTTCAATCGGTAACCGGTACCAAATTAAATTTTATCAAATTTAATTTTCATCTGTCCTGATGTTTGTCTGCAATTAAATCTTGCAAATTAAATTTGATCCACTTCCCGGTTACCGATTGAGCTGAAATTTTGCATGCATGTGTAAATCAGATGATATTGCAAAATTATTATGACATGGAGCTGCTCTGATGATGGAACCGGAAGGTGGCTATAGGAGCTTGGGAGTTAAACGACACGACCACATCGAGATTGAGCTCTTGTGATTCGTCTTGACGAGTAATTATTATATAAGTATTGCACTGTGGTATAAAAGCTTGCTATGAAAAAATATTTTCATTAAAAACTTATTTTCAATTAATAACAAAACAAACACATTTAAAAACAGAAAATACACCACTCCGTAACATTGTTAAAAATACGTAATTATCACTGATATCCGCCCAGCAATAAAGTTGGCAATATATCTTGTAAGAAACCAACGAATCATAAGATTAGGGAGTCTGTGTTGTGCAGATTACTTCTTGTTATCATTCAACAGAGATCAGATGATTGCAGAGTCGTGTTCGATGGATACAGATCCTATTTAGAGATTGCCTGTGAAATCTTGCAGGGTAAACCGTGTCAGCAGATATCGATATGGCTTAGAGTTTAATAATAATAATATAATATTCCACAACAATCACACAACGCCGTCTAGTCTCAAGCTAAGCAGAGCTTGTGTTATGAGTACTACTAGACAACTGATAAACATACTTATATATTTCTAAATACATACATATTATACATAAATTACACCCAGACACAGAACAAATGATCATGTTCATCACACAAACATTTGTCCTGGGTGGGAATTGAACCCACAGCCTCCGGCATAGCAGTCAGGGCCACTAACCACTAGACCAACAGGCCAGTCATGGCCTGGCCAGAGTGAAAACCTCGGGTTTGCATTTTTGGGTAATTTTTTTATCATTATATTTCTGAAAGAAAAAGCTTGTAACGCACAATCTTTTATCATTCAATCAATCAATCAATATCAATTTTAATACGATAGCTCTAGCGCCATCAACGATGTTGAACGCAAACCTTGCTTGATTCAGTTTGGTGTGATACCCTAGCGACGTCGCGTCAAAACATGTCGAAAAATTGTAAAACAAGAAAAATAAGTCAATATCTTTAAATACGAGGAAGGTTTTAGTATATAATTTGTTAAGTTTTTGTATTTATTTCTATGTAGGTACATAAACGATATTTGTTGAAGATGTCGGGAAAAAATAAGCCGAAAGGGGAACCGTGTTATTCCGAAATAAACGCGAGCGAAGCCGCGGGCAAAAGCTAGTCTTTAACTATTTGGATAAAGCACATAGAAGCACATGTAGGGTTCACCCCTACCATATTATAAGTTTATTTACGTTTACAATAAAATCACACAACACAATAACAGCAACACAATTATGTAATCACATTTATTAATATTTATTTGCATACACAAAAACGATCACATTTCGGAACGCATCGGTGGTGTCAAAGGATCTCGACGCATGTGTGCGTGCACGCAGTGAGCTACGCTGACCTTCAGTCCGCTACGAACTTCCGTGCGCGCTTTTGATTTTTTGTCTTCTGAGATACCTCGTTTCGCTAATCGTGTTTTTTGTGTATCGTGTTCCTGAACGTTGTGACTGTATATTGTGTGTCTCCTTGTCTTTTCATCTTCTCCTTCTGTGTTGTTGTGTGGACTTAGCAAAGTAAACAGTGAGTACTTTTTAGCAGCGAATTTTTTATTTCCGCGCACCCGCACTCACCGCCTACCCACATAAACTTTTCTGCAAACTAGTGACCCCGACGTGATGAATTATGTCGTTGGGAACCTAGACCCGCAAGTTTCAAAGGAGGTAAAGGACGTCATACTAGCCCCCCCTGCCTCTAATCGCTACGACAAGTTGAAGACAGAGTTGGTGAAGCGCTTGTCAGCCTCCCAAGAGCGGAAGGTGAAGCAGCTGCTGATGCACGAGGAGCTAGGAGACAGGAAGCCGTCGCAGTTCCTTCGCCACCTGCAGGGTCTAGCCGGACCTACTGTACCCGAGGACTTCGTGCGCACCATCTGGTGCAGCCGTCTCCCCACCAGCATCCAGCCCCTCCTGGCATCGCAGTCGCACAGCACCCCGTGTGTTGGTACCACTCCATGCACGGGGAGAAGGCGAAGCGGTGCATCAAGCCCTGCGACTACCGGCAGGGAAACGCCGCGGGCAGTCGATAGTGGCGACAAACGATTGCCTTCCCTCGACTGGTCGCCTGTTCGTCACAGATCGTAGCAGCAAGATTCAGTTCCTGGTCGACACAGGTAGCGACCTCTGCGTCTACCCCCGCCGTCTACTTAGTGACCGTCGCGTGTGCACGAACTATGATTTAGTGGCCGCGAACGGCACGCCTATAAAAACTTACGGGTATGTAGAACTGAACTTAAATTTAGGACTCCGTAGAGACTTTAAGTGGCGTTTTGTGGTGGCCGAGGTAACAAAACCAATTATCGGCGTTGACTTTTTGAGTTTTTACTCGCTAGTCGTTGACTGTCGAAATCAACGACTAGTCGATAGTACGGCAAACCTGTTTTCTATTGCCTTTAAATTTTAATTATAATAAAGATCTAATTTGGTTTTTTGTGCCTCTTGAAAAGTTACGTATTTCGTAATTATGAGGTATTCACTCTAAGGCATCAATATGGAAAAACATCGTACGAGAATAATATACTATACTTTAAATTAAGTTTCAGTATAATATCGTCTTGTTAGACATCTCACAGGGAGACAAACGATTCTTTTGATTTTGAGTCTGTAAGTAGTTAGCAAAGCAAAAGATCCTTTTGATAAAACGGGGTCGTATTCTGGAAAGTCAGCAATTTTAACTTACCCTGTTTAGTTTAATAACAGAAATGTAACAAGCAAGTCGAGTAAACACAAGTGTAACTGTTCGGACCTAGTCCGAGTCTTCGACGACGTGTCGTGGTCCACGTGCACCTCAAAGTGGTGTCAGCAAAACCGGTTCCGGCAGGGCTTTTGAAAGGAAAACCCTGGCTCCTGGAACACAAGGCAAAGAAGGAACAAAGGAGCGGATTTTAGTCAGTAAAAGTCTGACACGTCCTTCCGCTCCGCCCTTTCTGTCCGTTCACTCACGCGTGTGGCTGCCTCCTTCGCTAGCATTACTACTTCGCAGAAGGAGGCGACCGCCCGCCATTCCTCCTCGCTCCGGACCATGACCTATACTAGGGTCTGGCGCGAGAGTTCGTTACTTCCGATCGCACCCACGAAGACTCAGCGGTGTCCCGCCCAAGCGGAATACACCGTAGGTATGGTCCACCACGTCTTCCGGGAGGTACACAAATATCTATATATCTACCTGGTTTTAAATCCCATGCTTGAAATGCTAATCCATCTTTTGTCCCACCACATTTTATCTTCTGCAAGATTCTTCCCAATCACAACTCATAAGAGTCGCGTGTCCTACACTCCGAGGTCGTCGCTCAATAATAGGATATTTATTGACTTAGACCAAGTCAATATCGGCGGTACAAATATGTACCCGATATAAAGCTGCGGCTACACGGGCAATTCTTTTGCAATTGTTGCTGGCAACAGTTGCTGAAATAGTGGAACGATATTGTACATACATTTGGTTCCTATTCTTCGGTCTATAGCCACACGGATGGGAAACACTAATCGAACGAGATTGGTGTTTCTCAATTTTGGTCTTAAGAAAACATTTTAAGGCATTAAATGGTTTGTCAAATTACAGAATAAATATTTATTTATTTTTTAATATCAATCAAAGTTTCTAAAAGCTGTGCTTTGTGCGCCAATGTAATTAATTTTGGGTTTTAGCGTTTCAGCAGTCACTCTGTAAATGCTGTCGCTCCACCTGAAAACCTTTTAACTAACGTATGATTCCTCAGACTGCCTTCACCCAAAATGTTAACATTGGTTTTAATACGAAGTGAATTACCAGTGGCGTTGCCAGTGATGATATATGGCTCTAAAACCTATTCGGTCACAATGGACCTCATCAAAAGGCTTAAAGTCACCTAATGGGCATTGGACTATGCTAGGAGTTTCCTTACATGATCGAATTACAAAAGAAGATATCCGCAGGAGTAGGTGCCAAGGTTACAGACATAGAGGGCAGAACAGATGGTTGATGGGGCCGAAAGGTTCTAAAGTCGTGACCGCAAACCGGATGACGCAGCTTGTGAGGGTCGCGATTCGAGAATCCCGTCGTTGTAGCGATACTTGGGGGAGGCCTACAGTCTACAGACCAGTATTACACGCTTTTCTGCTGAAATGATGACTGGCTCAAAATTATGTGTTATCTCCAGGTAACAAATGGTGTAAATTTATTTTGGCGACACTGTATCTTTTTCTCTGCATCACCCAAAGGTTGACTGGAAGAGAATGCCTAAGGCATTAAGTCCGCCTCTGTACTTATGTGCATGAAATGTTAAATAAATAAATATCTCGGTGTCGTCCTGTGGCTTGCTACGAGTTCAATCATTTTAGTTGCTCGTATGAGCGCACGGTCAGTTGATATGTACCGTGACAAGTTTAGTTGGATCTCCACTCCTGGGACCGAAGTATGGCGGCTATCATATTTGTACGTTGACTAGCATGCCGGTAATATAATTATGTTGGTAGCTTGTTTTAGATAGTTGGCATGTTGTTTTTATTTTTGTTGGATTTTATCTAACGAAGTTGGATGATATTTTGATTTGATATTGGCGTTTGTGGCGGACATTCATTCCATTCGTTTATGACTGCATGCAGCTTTTTTAAAAAATAATCTGATTAGGTAAAGATGTCTGGCCTTTCTTATACTTTTTTTATATGATATGCTCGCGATTGACTAGTATCTCACCTGATGGTAAGTGATGGTGTAGTCGACACGCACGCACGCTAGCCTAAAGGTAAACTATTTACTTTTGACTTAAAGATCCCTAGGTTGTAGCTATCAGAAAACAAAGACTCCAACAGGGAATCCCACTCCTTAGCCGTACCTACAATGAGTGTGTTCCCAAAACGTTTGTCCTTATTGGTGGGATGTCCACCATTTACCGGTGGTGTATAGCCGTACGTCTGGAGTTCCGAATTTGAAATGGGCTTGGCAGAATTAAGTTATGCAATTCCGACTAGACTAGAAAAACTGACCAGCTAGGAACTCAGCGTCAGTGATCAAGACTTTGACCCTTCAACTCGACCAGCATATCATTACCGCATTAGCGCATCGTCTTGGCTCGTAAATAAATATCTTTGATTGATATTTGGTATTTGTTTTTTATGAAAGCACATAGGAAACACAAATTAATCTAATAAAATGACTACAAGTAGTCAATTATCCATTCAGGACCGGCGGGGTTGTTCAAAAGAATCATCACGCGCCCGAAACGCAAAGGGTAAATGAGGAAACAAGGGCAAGTTTAGCCAGTAAAAGTCTGACACTCCCTATCACTCCAACTAGAGTGGGAGAAGTTATTTGTTGATTTGCTACTCCAAAAAGCAAAGAAAGGGCTATGCATTCAGAATAAGTAATTCAACCTTCATAAGCGCTTCTCACAAACATCTCAAGACAGCCCAATACAGATTTTAATTGTGAGTGTGGCAAGAAAATCTGACGTCGTGCAACATCGGAGCTTCTCGGCTTCACTTTGCAAGTCAATTCCACTTCACATTGCATTCCAACATTCTACATTTTTGTTTTGGACTAAAACCCGAGTCCAACTGTGGAGAGCTGTTCAACCTTTTGTTAAACAGAATGTACGAATTCTATGAAATAAAGCCCGAATTTTGCCTGGACGATTTTGTTTTTATTATGTAGCTGGAGTGTCTGCTTCTCTTTGGTGAGTTTTTCAGCTACACTGTGGAACTAATTTGAATGAAAGCTTGGCTACCTCTCCAAGCTAGCTTTGTGCTCATAGAATGACGTCAGACTAAGTTCCTTTTATTTCTAAAATATAATTGAATTTTACATTTGACTAGCTTTTGCCCGCACGGCTTCGCTCCCGCTCTTCCCTACTCTACCCTACTATACGCTACTCTACCCTGCTCTACCCTACTCTACCCTACACTACTCTACACTACTCTACACTACTCTACTCTACACTACTCTACCCTACTCTACCCTACACTACTCTACACTACTACACACTACTCTACACTACTCTACCCTACTCTACCCTACACTACTCTACACTACTCTACACTACTCTACTCTACACTTCTCTACCCTACACTACTCTACACTACTTTACACTACACTACTCTACTCTACACTACTCTACCCTACTCTACCCTACTCTACCCTACTCTACCCTACTCTACCCTACCAAACTTCACATAAACCATCTACTAAATAGTCCAAATAAAGCCTAAAAATTTGGTTTGGATAGGTGAGCCCGTTCTTGAGTTATAAAATAACAACGAAAAGTGGCATTGATTTTTATATATATATATTATATATTATGATCATCAACATTACAGACACTGTGTTATAAATAGGGTACATTATTTTTAATTCATTAAACCCCAAGCGACCACCGGTGGCCGCGCATCTATTGTCTTACTATTGTGTCTCTAATTGACGGTATCTGAAGGGTTAAACGGTTTTAGTGCTACAACACTTACTTATAATCACAACATGAATGTAAAACTATTGAAAACGAAAATAAAAAACTAATACTCGTAATAACATTTCCACAACTATCACACAGCGTCGTCTAGTCCCAAGCTAAGCCGAACTTGTGTTATGGGTACTAGAAACTGATCAACATACTTATATATTTCTAAATACATGCATATTATAGATAAATTACACCCAGACACAGAACAAATTATTATGCTCATCACATGAACATTTGTCCGGGGAGGGACTCGAACCCACGACCTCCGGCATAGCAATCAGGATCACTAAGCACTAGACCAACAGGCCAGTCAAAATTATGGAATTAAAATGTCTAAAATTAATGAGAGAAATTAAAAAAAATGTTGTTAATGTTAATATTGGAAACCCATAATAAAATAAAAAATAAAAAATTACATTGATCTAGTTGAATTTTAAACCAGAGTGCAACTTATAAATATAGTCGGAAAAGAAAATTCTAATTTTAAACACGCACAATAAAGTATTAAATATTCCATGCTGAGCGCACCCATATCTCATGCTAGACAGCTGTTTGCTATGTCAGAGAACTGGTGCAAACGGAAGATATTTTACATAATACTGACACAACAATAATATAATACTGACACAACAATAATATATTGTAAAATAACAGTATAACAGAGATTAAATTTTAATTAAACACTAGTTTTGTCTTCTGACATCGCACCCATGGTTAACACATCAGGATCCGCCATAGATAAAAGAAAGACCTTGACCACAAAATATATAGGTACATAAGTCAATCTACATACAAAGCGCGCTCGAGCAACGCACACATAGACACCGCTCACGGACACGATATCTCGGAGCGCCTCGGCCCGCTCCTCGAACAGTTCCAGCTCAAGCGCTCATTAGTGTGCGTCCACCGAGCGTAGGTATAAAAAGTAAAGTATACTATATACATGAGATTGTCTTCTGCACCTATCTATTTTGTGGTATTACTAACATCGTAAACAACTTTTGTTCCAATATATATGTCCCAGTATATGTAAATACAACTTTACTCTTCTAGTCTGTAAACCAGTGGTTTCCAATCTGTGGTACGCGGACCATTGGTTGTTCGTATAAGAGCTAAAATACAGTCCAAGGTCTTTTTTATAGTGGGCAAAAATCATCCAATGACAACCCCCGCTCTGGAGTGGTGCTGGAGATAGTGTCAGACTCTTACTGACTAAAAACCTACCCCGTTCCTTCTAGCGTTCATACCGGGGCTTGAGCTCTTTTTCAGATAACCCTGTCCCCAGTAGGCTTCGACCCAGCCGGGTCCCTGCTGTTGCTGACAACTCCTTGAGGCGCGCGGGACCAGTGCGCGCCGTCGACGTTTTGGGCTCGGTCCGGCCAGTTACCGGACGGTCGAACAGCGAGCTACCTATGGCTCGCCGTCCTCAAGCCCGCGTCTACGGTGGCCGGAAATTGGGATCGGAATCCCAGCGGGCGGTGGCGAGAGCGCCGTTGCCTGATGCGGTCGGCCTCCTTCTTTGCTAGCATTACTACTTCGCAGAAGGAGGCGACCGCCTGCCACTCCTCCTCGCTCCGGACCATGGCCTGAACCAAGGCCCGGTGCACAGTCCAAGGTCTAAAAGTTTAAACATTTGGACTGAAAACTAACATCGGTACGAACAGATCTCATGTTTCTATCACAAATGTTGTGTATCCTATGACAGTGCTCGTTACTTTTGACTTTAAAGTAATGAGTACTTAATTCTTTGCTAACAACAAAGATACTAGAGTCCTAAAAAGGTCATAAAAAGGTTGAGAATCACTGCTTTAGACTAAAGGAGTACATTTTTAAAGAAGAAGGTACACTTGAAACTGAATTTTTTGCTCATTAATTCCAAAGACAACTTTACAGTTGTTTTATATTATTTTTTTCATGTAATCCCGAGAGAAATCATTCTTTATTACTGTTTTTATTTCCGAAATATTGGATTTATTACGTAGTTTTTGTTATGCAAAGAGTTTGCAGCTGTGTATGTTATAAAACCGATTTAGTTTATTTTTCCATACCTTACCGACTAAGAATACATTTCCTGAATGGGTATTTATGGAAAAATACCCAATCCTATGCAATTAGACTATATAGACTGGCCTGTTGGTCTAGTAGTTAGTGACCCCTGACTACTATGCTGGAGGTTCAATTTCCACCCAGGACTAATGTTTTTGTGATGAGCATGATCATTTGTTCTGTGTCTTGGTGTAATTTATCTATCGTATGTATGTATTTAGAAATATTTAAGTATGTTTATCAGTTGTCTAGTGCTCATAACACAAGCTCTGCTTAGCTTGGGACTAGACGGCGTTGTGTGATAGTTGTGAAATATTATTATTAATATCGATTCTAAGAATGGCCATAAAATCTAAATGGTTTCTAATTCCCAATATGATTACTCAATTGATGATGTGGTTTCATTACATTACTTTGAAGAATACTGGTAGTTGAATTCAACATGTGTTTAAGGTGGCCATTCATCCAATGGCTTTTCCCGCTCAAACGACAAAACGTGTCAGAGTTTTACTGACTCCTACACCTGTGTTCTTCAATTGCCCTTTACGTTTTAAGATGACGGGTTGTCTTTTTAGAAACATTGCGCAAGTTAACAAGTCTTTGTTTTTTTTTTATTGATAATAGGTTCGCGCTTGACAGTTATCACACCTGATGGAAAGTGACAATGCCGTCGACGATGATGTTTGATGTTTTGTTACGTAAGTATGTGAATTTCAGGGTCGTAAGTACCTAAATGGTGGACACAGTCAATCAATATTTTAAGTGTCTTTAAAATATAGCTATTTACATAACTGAGAATGAAATGATTAATTCAGTAGAAATTATAAAACACCACTGGCAAACAGACTAAAAATTTGTAATCGCCATAAAATGGATAAAGCGAAAAATGCTCGGGAACCTTTTCTTTATTTCGTGAACATCTTCAGGCACCGGTAAAACACGACCTACTAATATGCAACAATTTACTAAGCCTGTAACTCTTAGCACACGCTGGCGTCAGTAACCCAGTGAAATATTGCCCATTATAAGTTGGGTTTGTTCAGCAACTTCAAGATTGTATGCAATTTACTAAGACAAAGAATGTTAGCGAAATATTTAATCTGCATGCTTTCTTCGCTTCTGGCGACTAGTTCATCACACTAATATTTTATAGGCGAAAGTTTGTGAGTGTGTGTACGCTTGTTACTTCTTCACGCTCGAACTGCTGAACGGATTTAGATGAAATTTGGCACATGGATAGACCATTTCCTGGAATAGCACCTAAGGTTTTCATCCCAGGTGTTTGTTTCCTTGTGATAACTTTCTACTATACACGTGGGTGAAGGGGCTGGCAGAAGCTAGTGACGATAGAAACTGATAATTTAAAACTGTTTCCTATCAAATATTTTTGCAAAAGTAACACGTTAATGGATTCTGGAGTTTAAAGAATCTAATAAAATAAAGAAAAAAGAAAGAATGGTGCCAAAAGAAAACCGGTTTATTATACTTACCTATTAGGTAAGTACATCGGTTTTATCAGATGCTTTTGCTCTTGACTTCTAAAACGCAAGTCTTCTGTTTTTCTTTTATCAAATAAGAAACATCGCTATGCTAAAAACAAGAAACATCGAACACCAATGATCTGCTCCATCAATATAAGCATTTAGATGAAATGCTCTGTGACAGTTGGACTAAAAAGATATCTTTATGTATTCGTAGTATACACGGTATCTTAGACATCGATGTACAAAAGTATCCCATGGTAGATCATGCTTCTGGACTCCCCCATGGTGGATTTTTTGTTGGAGTTCTTTTAATTAGAAAAAAATGTGTATATTTTTTCTCACCTGATCATCTGAAATCAGCTGAGCAAATAGTCTACTAGTAAAGATATTCCTAGTGTTATTAACATTAGACTTTTAAATTTACCACCAAAAAAAATTAACAAAGTGAGTTAGATTCTCGTACTATTTAAGTCAAAATATCATTAGGGTTGATTAAGGTTACGATTTTATACACTTTAACATAAAATGTAAAGTTTTATACACTTAAAAATAAAGAGTAAAGTTTTTTTATTAATTTGGAAAATAGCTGATGAAAAAACCTTTTTATAAAAAAAAAAAATAACCGACTTCACTAAAAAATAATTGAATTTGAGGAGTTCCCTCGATTTCGCCAAGATTCCATCACCAGATCCCAACTTGGTGACTGTGGGACCATTTGGGACGTAGGTATACCCTTTCTAACAAAAAAATATTTTTTCAAATCGGTTGGCAAGCGACAAAGTTATACGCGAAGAAACATAAAAAAAAAACATACAAACATCCGAATTGAAACCTCCTCCTTTTTTAGAAGTCGGTTAAAAATCTCATATACTGGCACACGTTCGCCCGTCGATGTCTAAGACACGGTGTATATATATCTCGAACGCCGATTGTACATACGTCTGCACAATTAGAATGACCTTGAAAAACGCTTAATTGTCGTACTGTACACACGTTTGTACGAAATTTTTTTGGCCAGAAATTTTGGTTTCAATATCTTTGTTTTTCCTAGAAAAATGCAGAAAAAGGTTTTTTTTTTGGTGTTTTACGTAAAAACGCGCAATTACATAATAATAATACCCCCCCCCCCCATTGCGCGAGGGTATATTGCCCACATTTTTATGCAAACAAAGAAAATGAATACACGGTCTCATCACCTGATTTAAACAACCATGTTAACGTCTAACATGCCTATGTTAATTTCCTACAAGATTGTTCATTCATTCATCATTTGAAAACGGAGTAGATATTACAAAGTCTAACTAGTGGTGAGCTGTCACAAGTGCGGTGCTACATGTGTCAGACCGATACCATCGGATAGCCTATCTACTGCCGTCATGCTGTGTGTTGTGATATGAAGGAATGGAGGAAGTATTGATTCGTTTGGAAAATATTCATTAAAACTATAGACAAATAGTGGCAGGGTTTGTAGGATTGTTGGAAGTGAGAAGACTAGAGAAGTGACTGATGTTTTGGGCGAAATATGATAGGGCATTTTTTGAGTTGAGAACACCAATTAACCAACTTTACGCGCTCTGAGTGAAGTGTCAGACTTTTACAGATAAACCCTCTTGTATTTCTTCAGTTGGCTTTCAGTATTCTAGGGCCACGGAAGCTTTCTTTCAACATTACCGCAACCCGCAACAAAAAAGACTTAGGATAGCATTTTGGGGTTTTTTGAAGTGAGAAATCATCCAATCACCCCTCGCTCTAGAGTGGAGCGAGAGCGCGTGTCAGACTCTAAAACCCACCTGTGTTCCTTCAGTTGCCCCTTACGTTCGATGACCACGATGTCCTTTTCAGGAATTCCCCGTGGATCTAGTGGGCATCGGCTGTACTAGGACAAAAGGCGCTTTTTTTTTTTTTTTTGGAACACTACGTGCCGTCAGAAAGTCTAGATTACAATCAGTTGCCAATATTCTAAAACAAAATCCATCCAACATTTTATCACGATCTTAAAATGATATATGATGCAGAAGAGGTATCGTAAAAGCCTTACATTGTAAAATCTTTGACGGGTGCAATTCCGCTAGAGGCGATAACTGGGCTACCTGTCTCCAGTCCCATGATTTATCTATTGGTGCAACGTGGACACATAACAAGCACATTTGTTACTGAACACCACTACGGGGCCAATAATTCTTCTATGTAAGGGACCCATAAACATTCGCTTAGATTTTATCGCTACAAACATTGTTGTCGAACTGACTCTTTGTGGAAATGTCGACGAAACAATTTATGGGCCAATTTTAAAATAGAGATTACTCTGTGATCTTTGCCAAGTTTCTTTTTTATGGGGTTTGATTGATACAGTGGATCGCACAATCACCAATAAGGGTCTAAATGGCATATGTATTCATAACACCCCTGTACGTATATCTATTACTTTATCCTTTACAAACTCCTCAGAGCCTGTCTGTATGATTGAACGCGATAAACTCAAAAAATATAGAACGAATTTTCATGCAGTTTTGACTAATTGATAGAGTGATTCATGAGCACATTCATAAGGAAGATTTAGATGTATAAATAACTAGCTTTTGCCAGCATCTTCGCCCGCGTACATAAAATATAGCCTATATCACTCAGGAATAAAGCAGCTTTCTACCGGTGAAAAATATTTAGCAATTGGACCAGTACTTCCAGAGATTACACCCTACATACAAACTTACAAATTTTACCTCTTTATAATATTAGTATAGATAATTAATAAATGCTTATTATAATAGACAAAAGCCAAGATTTTCAAAGATCTGTAAAATCAATTTGATACTGTAGCGGGTCGCTTTTATTTAAATCTAGACAAAAGAGAAAAAAAAGAGAATAAAGAGGTAAAGATTGTTTTTAAGTTTTTTTTTTTGGTCTGTAGAAGGCCAGGTAATCTCTGAAAGTACTGGTCCGATTTTGAAAAATTTTTCACCTATAGAATGCTGCTTTATTCTTGACTGACACAGGCGAGTGATATTTATGTACCTACGCGGGCGGAGCTGCGGGCAAAAGCTAGTAATAAATACGTACATATTATAATAGAGAAAGCCGAGAATTTCAAAGATCTGTAAAACCAGTGTGAACCTGTAGCAGGTCGCTAGTTTATTTATAATTTTATAAATATTTATTTAATTTATATAATATTATAAAACTGGAGTGTTTGTTTGTTTGATCGCGCTAATCTTAGGAGCTGCTAGTTCAAATAAAAAAAAAAACTGTGTTGGATAGTCCATTTATTGAGAAAGGCCATCCATACTAATATTATAAATGGGAAAGTGTGTGTGTCTGTTTGTCCGTCTTTCACGGGAAAACAGAGTGACGAATTGACGTGATTTTTTAAGTGGAGATAAGTAGTTGAAGAGATGGAGAGTGACATAGGCTACTTTTTGTCTCTTTCTAACGCCTCTATACTTACTCCGTGGTTTGTTTGTTTGTTTGTTATGTCTTCACGCCTCAATGGCAAAACCGATTTTGATGAAACTTGGTACACGGATAGACCATGTCTTGGAATAGGACATAGGGTACTTTTTATCCCGCAAGTATGTTCCCTTGGGATAATTTTCTGCTATCACGCGGGCGAAGCCGCTGGGAGCAGCTAGTTAAAGTATAAATGGTCGCTTAGGATCCCCGGTTTATTGTAGTCTCGCAGGCATAATTTTGATACAGATACTATCCTTTTAATTGTACCTGCATGACCAAAAGATTATCGTAATTTACTAGTTTCGCGCACGTTATAACAGATGACCGTAATTAAATTATGCAAAACACGTACTTCGGCCGGCCATTACATCGCACTAGAGCGGTAAATTGAGAAGATTTTGTTTGCGAATCCACAAAAGTATTTTTAAAAGATCGCCTTTCCCTTGGAATTGGCTCATTTGTTACTCGGACAATCTGCTTAGCTAGAGGCCCGCTGTTGCGAGGTTAAGTTAAGGATATTCTATTTTCATGTAAAGGGCCTTGCGTGGGACCGCAGACTCGGCTACAAGGGAGCTTGGAATAATTTCCGACCTTATCGCCCCTGAATTTATTGTAAGTGGAACAAAAATTTCAACCAGTTTTAATCCTTTAATCGCTGGCCGCCGCCGGGATTCCGATCCCGGTATCCGGCCACTGTATGGCGGGCTTGTGGACGGCGAGCAATTGGTAGCTCGCTGTCCGACTGACCGGTAACTGTCCGGAACGAGCCCAAATCGTCGACGGCACGCACTGTTCCCGCGCGCCTCAAGGAGTAGTTAACAGTAGCAGGGGCCGGGTCAGCCCCGGTACGAAAAACTAGAAGGAACGGGAAGGTTTTTTTTTGTGGAAAAATTATCCAATGACATCCCCCGCTCTTGGGCGGAGCGTGAGATAGTGTCAGACTTTTACTGAAAAAAAAACCCGCCCCGTTCCTTCGTGTCTTCATACCGGGGCTGATCTACCTCTCGAAATTAACCCTGACCTAAGTAGGCTTTGACCCAGCTGGACCCCTGCTGTTGCTGACAGCTCCTTGAGGCGCGTGGGAACAGTGCGCGCAATCGAAGACTTGGGCTCGGTCCGGACAGATACCGGACGGCTGGACGGTCGGACAGCAAGCTACCCATCGCCGTCCGCAAGCCAGGCGGTTGAAAGGTTAAAGTGAGTTTTAATAATTTTTATAGGATGACGTGTTTATGACCAAATCAGTTCTCTGCTAATGTGTCAGTATTGCGCAGTGACCTTGTGAAAGTTCAATGAAGATTTTACGTGTTTTGACCTTTGTGACTCATAAATAGGTGTGTGTTACTTTGGTACGTGTATGTGAGTCATTAAATTAAAGAAGATGGGCTACTATAGTCGCGTTTGTAATTGCTTCTGGAGCTATCAGTCTATGATAGAGTGTCTGCAATAAAAATGATGGCCACAAGGTGTAAAAATTACGACAAGCCGTTATTTCACAATTCAGGGTTGTAGTTATTCAATAAAAAGGTTTTTACAATAACGTTAGTTATAGAATAGAAGCTTGTACCAACTGTTTTGCCACAAAAATTATGCCAGGGGGGGGGGGGGGGGTTAGGGAGGGAGGGTGAATGATGATGACCACCATGTCCTGGAATAGGACATGTTTTCTGAATAAAACCACACCTATATTCCTTCAGACACCTTTTATTTTCTAGGACAACGAGTATCCTTTTTATATGGTATTATGGCATCGACCTTGAACCTGCTAGGCTCCCAAGGTTTGCTGACATCGTCCCGGAGCGTCATGAGAATGTATGTTCCCTCTCTCTTGTAGCCGCCTCCTTCGCTAGCATTACTGCTTCGCGGAAGGATGCGACTGCATCCCATTCCCTCTCACTCTGGACCATGGCCTGAACCCGGAACCCGCCTGCTAAAAAGCTAAAGATATAATAACGTAGTAAAAACACATTTATAAACTTTAACCGTGATAATGAAAGCATAATGACACTTTAAAATAATTTCTCCGTTCAACGCCTTCTATTAAGATTTTATAAAAGAAAATCTATTTGTCAGTAATGTTTGTCGGCCTACAGTTTGATAAACGAGCCTGGCTCGAAACGTTTTGTCACTGATATACTAAGACAAATAGTTTTCACCGAAAAAATACGAGACTCCCAAAAGTTGGTCGAAATACCTACCTACGTGACAGACGGAGGACATTTTACATACGTTGATAGATAGCGGAGTTTGGGAACGAATTTGTAAAATGGCTTATAGAAATCTGTAAAAATTTTACCCTTGCCGTACTTATTATTAAAAGGCCCGATTATGACAAAAAAGTGGTAACATCGGAAGATGCCAACTCGCGAGCGCTCGCGAGTTTCACAGTAGCGAGTTGACGACCAAGTCACAATGATTGTTCTACGTGCTGCCACAAGATTTTTGTAACTCAAAGAACAACTGCAGAAAACAGGTGTGTAAATGAGTTTTAGACTGTAAAAGTCCGACTCGCGCTCTTGCTCCGCTCTAGAGTAGGAGAAATCGGGAGAATACATTTACCTAGTGAACGTTCACTTAAACAAAATAGGTCTTTGGTCTACTTGTTATCTCGGACCAATGTATGGGCAGGCCACGGCAGCAAAGACATGGAAAGCCACTAGTGTCACTCGTATATTTATTTTAAACATATTATTTTCATTTTTAAATATCACATCACACTTAAATTACAAAGGAGAAAGATAAAATATTTAGCATGTGGGTATACTATGCCCTGGTATAGCACATTGGATCGTATGCTTGGACTTTGTTCCTTGCAGAAGCCAATGTCATAAAAAAATTTAATAAAAAGTCGTACTAATATTATAAAGAGTAGTAATCTCTGAAAGTACTGGCCTGATTGCTAAATTTTTTTCGCCAGCAAAAAGGTGTTTTATTCCTAAGTGACATAGGCTATATTTTATGTACGCCGCGTGTAAATGTTAGTCTACATCTACAGCAATATTGTAAAGAGGTAAAGTTTGTTTTTTTATTTGTAGGAGGTAATCTCTGCTGGTCCGATTGCTAAATTTTTTTACGCTTAGAAAGCTGCTTTATTCCTGAGTGACATAAGGCTAAATAATTATAATAATGGGCAATAGGCATAAGCTAGTTTACTAATATAAAAAAAGTTAACTTGCCGGTATCGAGACAATAGTCGAAGCTACCAGCAATCAGAACGCCAAAGAGAGGATCTTCCTAACAAGGCGAGTGTCCCTTTCTGACTCAAACCCTTGATTCAGCCACCTTACGAGAGCCTTCTGTGAGGTGGTCGAAGTTCGTGACTATTAAACTAGTGGCTGACGCGGAGTATAATGACCGCTACGTTCACTTTCCAAATACCCACAACCAAACAAGTCAAGATACTTGATTTGCTTACCATTCTCTCGTCATGCTGGACTGATTGTATTATATGTCAACAATTGCAAGCTAAATATTGACATAATTTATTATAACTTATAGGTACAATATGTTTTTTATAATGAGATTTTAATGAAGTACTCCCAAAAGTTATGTTTCCGTGAGTCACCGACGAAGGTTCTTTCCCGGGGAACCTAATGGCTCAAATAATGGCATGTTTGTGTGTAATAAGTAACAAAGTGATACACTACAATGTTAAGTATTTACTCTTCACATATTTGCTAAGAAATGGAAAGAGGAAGTAACTGGATAAGGAACAAGTTCAAAGTTAATATGAAAGCACAAGACATACATTTAATTTAAAACAAATATTTGACAAATCGTTCAGTTTTATCATATAAAATATTGGGTTCATTATCAAAATTCTCACTTCAGCCGAAAGATGTCCTCTGTTGGATATAGGTTTCCCTCAAGTGTCGCCACAATGACTGGTCCTGTGCGTCTCACATCCAACGGATTTCCGCTACCCTGAACAGATCATCGGCAAGTTATCACAAGTCATGGGCAAGTTATGGACATAGCATCGGTATAGAACAATCGCCAAACGTAAGTGGCAGTGGACAGGGCACATTCACAGAACATTGCTCCCAGATGGTCGATAGAGCCGAAAAGTTCTGGAGTGGCGTAAGCGTACTGGAAGATAGAGCGTTGGTAGTCCTCCCAGGGAGGAATATAGGGTTAAATGGGTCAAAATGTAATTAGTTGTACCGGTAGATACTGTAGATGGAGAGAAGAAGAACAGATTAGACAACAATTTCACTTCTGGCTCAGTTTAAGGCTACATTACTTATTTATAAAGAAGGAATATCCAGACTACCAAGTATTGGGTCAAGAAGTTGAGAGCAAACTGTAGGGGCCCAAGTAGGGTCGAAGCCTACTGGTGGCCAAGGATCTGCTTCTGTACGGAAGATTCGGCCCCAGTACGAAAGGCAACAAAGGAACAGGAGTCACACACACACACACACGACACACGACACTACACGACACTATCTCCCGCTTCGCCTAAGAGTGGAATATGACATTAGATGATTTTCCCGCAAAAAAACCAGGCATTGGGTAATTCCAAGCTGACATAACGATGATTAAAACGTTATAACGTTAACCCTTATTTACAATTACTTCGCAACCTATTGGCCAAAAATAAAAGTCTACGTATATTTTGGAGAAATTTTTATTTTATGATATGAGACGCGATAAAACCCAGCTGTGCTTGGGTAGTAATATAAAATTAAAATGCTGTAGCTAGGTAGCTAAACGTTGTTGGAGTCCAGGCGCCATTTCCACATTGGCAGTACCTATAATATTTTTACGACAGATTCTCAAAGAAGATAGCACCAGCACTTAAGTAACATAACTTATCTAATGTTATTGAATCTCTTAAGCCAGAGTTGCTGAAACGCATCGAATTTTTTTAATGGACTGAAAGTAATGGCATTGGTAATAAACTGGTGCATTTCCAAAATTGAAGAAAATAGCATTAAACGAACTCATATCATTTTTATAACTTTTGTGATAGATTTTCGTTTCTGTTCTTGTTTGTGGCTTCAAGAACGTATAGACTTGATTTGGATCGTGATTTCGCAAAATTTAGGTCGAAAGTGAATTGGTTTCTTCTAGGTAAGCGTGTTCCATTGTCGACCACATCGTCGCTTTCCATCAGGTGAGATGGCGGTCAAGCGCAAACCTATCTACAATAAAAATAAAATCCTAAACATCTGAATAAAATATGATCCCAAAAGTCGACAAATCAATCGGTCCCGTACTTCCCGCGACTAGCGGATGACCCAGGATTACCGCAGCAGTGTCCTCGAGAAAGCTCTCAGCCAGACCGATGACTGACTGAGTGCTTTTTTTGATGGTGGAAGTCAAATAACCTATTTTTTCTCTAGGTGGAGTTAAAACGAGTATTAGACTAAAACCCACCTTGTGTTCTTAACAACTCAATGTGCCATCAACTTGGGCCTGATCTTTTTTGGTCGGCGGCCACCTATTACTCGCCGTCTGCCTACGGTGGGCGGGAATCGCCCTGTGGATCCCGACACCCAGGGTGTGAGGAATTCCATCACGCTTTCCGATGTCTCGTTTTTTTTTTTTTTTGTCGACGGGGAAAATCATCTTTGACGAAACCCGCTCTTGGGTGGAGCGGGAGACAGTGTCAGACTCTTACTGACTAAAAACTCCGCGCCGTTCCTTCTAGCCTTCATACCGGGGCACGAGCTCCCTTTCGGACAACCCTGTCCCCAGTAGGCTTCGACCCAGCTGGGCCCCTCCTGCTGCTGACTACTCCTTGAGGCGCGCGGGAACAGTGCGCGCCGTCGACGTCTTAGACTCGGTCTATTACCGGACGATCGGACAGCGAGCTACCCATAGCTCGCCGTCCGCGAGCCTGCGTCTACGGTGGCCGGAAATCGGGATCGGAATCCCGGCGACGGCGGCGAGGGCGCCGTTGCCTGATGCGGTCGGCCTCCTCCTTTGCAAGCATTACTACTTCGCAGAAGGAGGCGACCACCTGCCATTCCTCCTCGCTCCGGACCATGGCCTCGACCAGGGCCCGGCGCGAGTTGTCTCCGCCGCCGATCGCCCCCACGAGGGCACGGCGATGCTCCGCCCAGGCAGGGCACACCTCGGCGGTGTGCTCCACCGTGTCCTCCGGGCGTTGCGCATAGTGGCGACAACCGGGCGTCTCTACCGCCAGAATCCGATGCAGGAACCTCCCGAACTTGCCATGTCCGGTGACCTGCGTCATGCGGAAGGTAAGGACGCCGTGAGGTCTGTCCAGCCACGCCTCAAAGACGGGACTTACCGCCATAATCGTTGCGTGCCCAATCCGATGTCTCGTTCACTTGCATAGAGTTTTAGGGTTTGCATCATTAATATTCCCCCTCTTGGTTAAGCTAGAGGGAGTATCAGACTTAGATTGACCCACCTGAGTTACGTCAGGTGTCAATAATACACCTAGTCGTTAAACGTAGTGATGACGTTTCACTAATCTAATATCGATATTTTTACTCCCGCAGCGGCACTATAGTCAGTATTGACAGTTCACGTACCACGTTCTAATACCCAGTAAGCACAGTTAATTAATGAACTGTCAGTAGCTCGCTACATCGATAGGTATGGCGTTCGAGCGAAGGCGTTTCCCCTCACTATTTCCACCTTTGATTCTGATTAGAGTTCCGTGTGGAATGTTTGTTTATAAGACTGTGATATTGGTTATTTATTTGTGTAGATGCTTTTAACTTACTTGAATTCTAAAATAATTATTAGTACTTTACAAGGAGAAATTAGTCTAACCACCTGAAAAGGAGTTATTGTCGGGACTCAATTAAGAACAACGTAAAGGTACTTAGTGACCAATCCTGACATCACAAAAAGACAATTAGTTAGTCAACTAGGTACTCCATATATTTATGTTTGCGACTGCTGACTTATTTTTCAATTTCAGAGGCTGTCCCAAGAGCGAGATGTGATAACTTCCTTCTGCGAAGCAGTTATGAGAACAAAGGAAGAGGCCGAAACTGTGAGACTGAGACAAACCTTAAGCGGCCCCCGTCGGTGACGCGCCGGGCCTCGGATGTCGCAGCACGATTCTCAGCCACCGTAGGCGCGAGTTTACGTGGATTTGCAGAGGGGAGCTGGTCGGCCGGTACAAACCGTGGCCCTTTAAAGTACAACTGAAGGAATACTAAGGATTTTAGTGTAACATTACCTTTCGCTTCATTCATAGTGGGAGTAGTTACTTTATGATCTTCCACGTAATTAAAAAAGGGATTTAATGTAAAGACAACTTTTACGAGTACATGCAATAACTATCCTGCTCCAGTTATTTCAAGGCGATATTTTTAACAGTGTTCACTAGAAGAACTAATTGTACATCAAACATTAGCGACCTTTTTGCAATTATTAAGGTAACCCGACTCGGACAGGTTAGGTTAGAAGGGGATGGTGGGGTCTAGTGTGCGAGCGAAACGATCAAACACATACCCCGCCATTCCCTTCGTGGTTATTTTTTTACACCACTCCGAAGACAATATTTTAGTATATTTTTGGTGAAACAAAGGCATATGCGTGACGAGTGACAGGACAGAATGGAAGAAAAAAATGTGTTGCGCCGACCCTAATTAAAAATGGGACAAGGGCAGGAAGATGATGATGAAAGGCATATTTTTTTAACAGTTAAATACAACCCTATTTCAATTAGGCACTCTTTAAATATCTATACGCAATCAAAAGCGTGTAACAACATTTAGATAAGTACAGAGCAATAGAAAGCATGGCGGTCACCCGGGAGTGCTACAGATCAAATTGGATGGACACAGCCCAACGTTAACGTAATAAAATGGCCGCTCGCGGGAAATACCCATCATGTTTCTATGTAACGTGCGATTTCACATTTTGTTACTTTGTATTGGCGATTGAATATTCAACGCAGAATACTGTTAAGTTACGTAGTAAGATAGGAATGTGGCAAGAGGAAACCAAACTATCAAGTAGGTAAATATTTACTTAAATGTTATTTGTTACCTTAGGTTTCTTGCATATCCTCCATGATTATCCTGGTAGTTATGCCAAAATGGGAGTAGACACTACAAAATAGCAACAGGAAATTTTCAAGTTATATTTACTCATAAGGAAAATAAACAAAGAATATTAATTCAAACATACTATTGCTGCAGACAGTTTTAAAATAAACGTAGTGTCATCTAACGCGCAGGCCTGACAGGTACGTGGAGCTATTGAAAATATTCACGAGTACTTTTTTCCCAGAGGCTGCGGTGTGCGATAAAACGGCCAATAATTGAATATTGTCCGTGTACGTAAACATTCCGAATGGCCGTTAATTAACGGAGATAGGTTCCGACACGGACTACTGCTGCCCTCTATTATTTCATTAGCTCACTTTTATTCCTCTTCGGTAGCTGAGGAAGCGGTCTTTGCGAAAGAAAACGATCGACGATAATTGGCTTGAAAAAAAGTTGATTGGAAATGTCAATTGGCAGGGCACCTCGACTTTCTCACGATAGCGGGCTTTACGCCGCAAAATAGGTATTTTTTCAGTTACTTCACTAATATTGTAAAACCGTTTTTGGGTAGCAAAAGTATAAGTTATTAGCTTGTCTGCCCAATTCTACGTTCAATTTGGGGATAGTGCTATTTTCAAACAGTCAAAAATTTTATTAAAAATGCCGACTAATATTTAGTTAATAAAAATATAACACAATAGTTATAAACACACATTGAAGTCACATCACTATCAAAGCATAAATTCACATTTGTTCGCTATTGTCCAATTCAAATGAGAGAAATGTAAGAATGAAAAAATAATATGTAGCTAGTGTTGTGTTTATGAATAGGAACAGAGTAGGAAATAACGGTACAGTCGGCACGACAATCACAGCGCGCTGACAGTCGACGATACCACGTGTGTGCTGCGACCCGACACTAATACAATATATTGAACACGTCAAGCCAGGAAATAATACAGAATATCGTGAAATAATAATGTAGTAAAATAAGCTCACGACAGCTTATATGGCGTTATAGATATTTTGTATTTGGACAAGACGACCCAGACAAACTTTATCTTTATAGATTACCAAAAAGTATGGGATTGACATACTGAAATGTTACGTAGTCAATCTCATCCATTTCAGTCTTTTGACAGACGTAAGCGCTGATAGAATGTCACCTTACCCAAAGTTTAAGTTTATTTATTGTAGGTTTTGTCGACTGAAGTTCAGTAGCTGTTTTGATTTGTCGCAAATTGATTTTTGGTGAGAATATTGCTCAAATGGTTTATGTCTACACAACTGGATAATATGTGGAATCATTGAAATAAGTGCGATTTCTGTAAAACGGAGCTGAGAATTTTATTGTAGTACATTATTACTTACCTCAGCGAAGCTTACAGAGAAGGCCGACTCAATACATTTTTACCAGATACTGCAATTTATAGGTAGTAGGTACAAATTGACATTGGCTGAATACATATATAGTGCTAAGACAAAAAAAAGATTAAATTCAAAAGAAGAACCAAAGAACGGGGATCGTTCAAAAATGATTTCAATGTTCTCTAAATTCAATTTTTATATTGATCGCGCCCTTTTTGTTTGTTGGCAAAAGATAACCTAGAAAATTCTAGATTATATTAAAAAAGAGATCAGTTACTTATTTTGTTTTTCACAGAAACCAAACTTACATAGTTATTTGACAAACACAAAAATATTTCAATACGTATTTTTTATTAGCCAAGGCGTATCCATTCTAAACTATTTCCCTCGTTATTCCATAGGATTATAGTAGAGCAATGCCTACAGCGTCGCATACTTGAATCATTCAAATGAAAAACTGTGAGTGGACCGGATGATATGAGTTGTCAGCTATTCCATTAATACATGTGTAAATGAATAGGTCCTATATGTTACTATTTTTAGACCCCAATAGATCTATATATATAAAAATGACCCCCGTTTTCCGTTGTCACGACTTGGCATGAAAACGGCTTGACCGATTTGGCTGATTTTTTTTTTGTTGTGATTGTAATTGTGAGGAGAAGGTTCTTATGGAAAAAAAATAAAAATTAGGGTAGCGTAGGGTAGAGTAGGGTAGAGTAGGGTAGAGTAGGGTAGAGTAGGGTAGAGTAGGGTAGAGTAGGGTAGAGTAAGGTAGAGTAGGGTAGGGTAGGGTATGGTAGGGTAGAGTAGTAGGGTAGAGTAGGGTAGAGTAGGGTAGAGTAGGGTAGAGTAGGGTAGAGTAGGGTAGAGTAGGGTAGAGTAGGGTAGAGTAGGGTAGAGTAGGGTAGAGTAGGGTAGAGTAGGGTAGAGTAGGGTAGAGTAGGGTGGAGTAGAGAAGAGCGGGAGCGAAGCCGCGCGGGCAAAAGCTAGTTTTATATAAATATAAGGTTAACAAGAGAATATTTTATAGGTATTTGGGAGTATGCGGAACAGAGAGTAAAGTTCCACATACCTCCGTTGAAAAGGGAGGATCCTCCGACCAGACCGGGTGTTATAGTCTGGTGGGCGACTGCCCGATAGTTGATGTCGGGCTGTCGTATATGTTCAAATCGCGTGGAGAACTTTGATTGCGCGATGCAGGATTTCGTATTTTCTTCGTAGTTCTTATGTGGCGTCATAGATGTCGCTACAGGTACATAATATGGTGATATTTTTTTAAACACAATACCATACAGTTTCCTATGTATTATTGTTGCTAGTACCAACCCGCACTGGGCCCGCGTGGTGGAGGAGACCTGAGTCCCAGGAGTGGGAACATTAAAAAAGGTTGATGATGATGATGGTTGCTAGTATAAAGATACTAGCTTTTACCCGCGGCTTCGCCCGCGTTTATTAATTTACTTTGATTCCTCTCACCTTTTCTTCCCTCTTTCTCCCCCTTTTCTCACATTTTTTAAAATTAGCCAATGCATGTTCGTCTCCAGGGTCCCAACTATCTCTGTACCAAAAGACGTAACAAACAAACAAATAAACAAACTCACTTTCACTTTTATGATATTAGTAAGGATTTCTCCTCCTCACATTCGTAACAATTCGCTACTGTTGTACCATGAATGTGCCTGCATGGAACTGTGTAGTATTTTGTTATTAACCCTTCAGATACCGTCAATTAGAGACACAATAGTAAGACAATAGATGCGCGGCCACCGGTGGTCGCTTGGGGATACATGAATTAAAAAAATATCACCACAGTACTTATATCACCAATATCCCTTTACCATTTGCCTACTTAACACAGTATGTAAAGTAAGTTGAGAAAATTAAAACCAATTATAGAACAATAATTTATTCAATTTTATTATGGCATTTTATAAAAATTCGTCAAAAATAGATTAAAATCTTAACATTTTCTTTGACGTTCCTACGATTAAAACACATAAAGTTGCCTACTTGAACCAGTTGATGGCAAATAAACGCCCCACGCAATGTTACTGTAATAAAAAAATAATTTATGGTAACTTGACTACTTTTAATTTTGTATTTTTGATGTTTAAATTCCTTTTACGGACCGCGGTCACGAATAAACCCGAACCACTTTCGTTTCAATGTGCAACGTCGCGTAAACCTCATGAGACCAATCTTGTTCTATGTTTATGTCAAATTGTACTAAAGCTTGTGTCGACACCGAACTTAGTTAAATAACTCGTGAACTCAATGTTATTCTGTCGTAGAGAGCAGGGAGCGGTGCGTTTTATTCGACGGGTGGTAATAACAAACACACATTTCGTTTTTTAAAGCTCTAAACAATCGGACTCGAGTGAAAGGGTCAAGGGGCGTAAGTAGTGATAAAGAAAATATACGAGCGCCGCGCCGCGAGCCCAAGCGAACAAATAGAGGCGTTTTTTTCACTCAATGCAATAAAGTCGTTTACCGATGGTCGAAAGTCCTAACACGGCAATCGAAAAGGTCGGTAGTTCGACTTATTAGTATTACAAACACGTTTTTTGAAAATAGAATCGTTTTTGTTTGTTACTGATTATGTTAGTCAACTATTATTTTTAGTGCGTAATCTAGTTTTATTGGTGAAGAGATTGAAGAGAGTTTATTTTCTCAGATTTGAAGTCACGTTCGGTATTGGATGTTTGTTGGTTTTTTATGATGAAATTGTTAAAATAAATCTGTCAGATTCGAGAACTTTATGCATTTAATTGTTATAAAAGTTGGGGTTTAGGTACTGAAATAATCAATTTTATTCTTTGACTCTTATAATGAAAGCTACCTAGTTGTGGCCATGTTGTTGCATTTTTTTAAAATTTGAATTGGCATTTGATCAAATCGGACATTACACTGTATTGAATTTAGTAAAAATAACGCCTAAAAGTCCCGCTAATTTTGATTGTTCATGATTCTAACTATATTCCACTATAGTTATACTTTTTTTTAATGATGAATAGTGCTTGACTATGGTCCTGATGGCAAGCAGTGATGCAATCGTCGATGGTTAACGGCTCTCTAGTTTACTAAAAGCTAACTTTTTTTTTTTTATTAGCTATTACTGTCCCACTGCTGGGCAAAGGCCTCCCCCAAGTCCTTCCAAAATTTCTTCTCCTGTGCCGTTTCTAACCAAGGACTGGTTAGAGATGGGCGAGAAAATATATTCAGTTGTAAGTAGAGGCGTAGAGAGGAAAAAACCCTTTTAACCCTGAGCGATTATTCGAATCTAACGGTCAAGTTTGAAAGGTTCTGTTAGTTTATTCTGCAATCTTATTTATTGTTTGGGTTCTTTAGTGAGAAGATCACTAGTTCAAGGTTGCTGGGATCGCATATGCTATTATCCAATCTCACTTTGTAGCATATTATTCTTCTGTCTGCCTTTGCAAATATTATTAAAATTAAATTCATATACAGTATGTTGCATAATATATTCTTATTCTCAGTCGTAAGATGAAAAATTACCTATTTTGATAAATTCTTAATAAATCTTGATGCCGTTACAACTAACTGCAGCAGCACTAGCTGTGTGTACGTACCAATACCGTAGCGTTACCAGTGTAGTGCGTCGATTACCTACCATATTATCCGCCTACAATAAACAAGGATAAATTATTTCCTTAAAAAACAGAACCTTAGTGCATTTAAGTTAGGTATTTTGGTGCTTGAATTATGTATTTCAGTGCTTGAATTATGATTGTGACTTAATTTCCTGATTGCTGTATATTATTTTAGTTACATCTTGTGTATGCATTTTTTTTTAAGTGGAAATCATCAATTAACTCCTCTTTCTAGGGCGACCTCGATGGCGCTTTCCCTTTGCAGGAACTCACTACGTGGTGACATTTTCCCAGCGGTCACTGCTCATACGGCTGACGTGACCCGCCCAATCCCATTTGCAGCCTTTTTGCCCACCTCTATTATGCCCGTTTTACTTACTGATAATCCTTTCTTTAAGTACATTAAGATCAAGATTACTATGACTGCAAGACTTTGCTTCCTATTTCAGAAATCACAAAGTGACTTATTCAGGAAACCGCAAGACTTTATTTAGAAGAACATTAAGGTAAATTCGTAACGTTAATTCTAAATAAAGCAACATGCCAGAGGTGTATTTAAATGGATTTAACCTGCTTACTAATTTGCTTAATCTAACAAATTTATCCTTATTCAAACATAATTTCTAACCTCCATTATATGTTTACTCGAACCATTAAAACTCTTCAAAAGAACATTATAGTATTTGTTTCCTAATGGATTCTAAAGGCACTTAAACAATTTGCGAAGATGGAAGATCAGTAAATTACGTTGAAAACGTACGGAGAAAATTTCATGAAAGCGTTAAGACTATTTTTAAACGTTATGTACACTTCGATACTCAAGTGTTTTAAGGGTATCTGTTTATTGGCTCGTATTTGTACAGAATTGTCGTACGATTGTCAATAACGGCCCACACGCCGCTGTTACCGACAGTACTTTGTACATTCGCAATGAAAATATTAAACGTGATTTCAGTACAGTCGGGCTGTCACGTTTTTTCCGGCTCCAATTGCGTTTGCGTGTTTTTATTAAATTACGTTTTTGTACGTAAGTTTTTTTTGTTATAATTTAATTATAATGGTTTAATTGAGCTTGAATACGAATGAAACGTTCAGCTGTGGACTTATTTTAATGAAACTTTGCACTGTTTTTAAATTATGTGTTTTCATAAAAAAACAGGGATCTAAATAAAAAATAAATAACAACGTTCGCATTTTAGCTTTATAGCTGTTCCTATATTTTAATTAAACGTGCTTGCTGATAAGCGTGATTAATTTGCGGAAGTGCATAATTTAATGTACATTAAGGTGATGCTTTTAATTACATTTTAAAATGAACACTATTACTGACGCTACTTCGTTCAAGCAAATATTTTTAACTGGGGCATCAAGGTTGAAAAATAATTATTATTTCCTAAGAAATACAGCGTTTTTTACCCAGTGAACTATATTAAAGATTAAATTTTATAAAAAAAAAGTTTTAGGATATTTGTGTTCTTGTTTCGATTTGCGAGGCAATCAAACAGTTTTTTTTGATTTTTCAATCAAACTGGCCAGTAAAAAAACATTGTCACAGCCCTATAAAATTAAGCCATTACGATGGTTCCACTAGTTAGTAGCAGCTGGTTGGAGTTCTAAAACTTACATTACGAGTTTAATAGCAGTAGAGCATTGCGGTAGAAAAATCACAGCCATTGCTGCCAGATTTTCTGGATCTATAGAATTACAAAGGCATTTTGAAAATAGGAAAGTCTAACTTAAAAATCTCTCATAACTCAAAGCATTTATTTTAATTAAACCATTTAAAGGCACATTTGAATTTTCAAGGTTGGTTAGTAACAAAAAAGATTGAATAAACTTTAAGATCCGACTCGATGATTTTTCCTTTATATTTTATCTAGAGATTTAAGATTTTTTTCTTTAAGATTTTACACGTTTCAAAGTGTAGAATTCTTTAGAGAAGAACGTGCAAGAAACTCCACGAATTGAAACAAAGTCTTTCAATTATTAGTTACAGAATTTTAGTTGCATAATATAATGATTAATACTGATGACACACTTACCCCCCACGGAAACGAGGGGTGTTACAACTTACAAGATTGAGGTGTCCGTGTGTGTCGGTGTGTCTGTCTGTGGCATCGTAGCTCCTAAGCGAATGGACCGATTTTGGTGCGGTTTTTTATTTGAAAGCTGAGATTGTTCTAAGACACAATTTCTTTTTGTTTTCATTTTGTGTTGGGCTTTCACACAACGCCATCCAGCCAACCACCTAGGTATTTGTGAACTCATCCACGATACAGGAGTAATTCTTAAAGTGGGTCAACTTTATTTTATATATAATAACTGAAAATAAAGAAATCAATAAAACACAGCGTAAAGGAAGACTAGAAACCAGCATCTGAATACCTAGTCGGTTCATGTAGCTGAAATTAAACGAGACATCTGCTAAGACAGTCGACCACTTCTCAGAGCAAGTCCTAACTACACTAGGAACTTGCATTTCTCACCAGACGGAAGAAAACTTGGTAGTACAGTTAATGATTTTGGATCGTAAGATATGGGCTACGGGATTGTTCGAAATATTTTTAAAGGGCGAAATTTGGAGGAAACATAGCCAAATTTAATAAGATGGCGTGCTACAGTTTTAGTTTTTTTTTTGTTATGATTAATTTCATCATCATCATCATTTTTTTTTTTATGTTCCTACTGCTGGGACTTGGGCTTCCTCTCTAGGAAAGGGAATGGGCTGTACCTAATCCACCACGCGGCCCCAGTGCCAGTTTCTTCATGTATAATGTAATGTAATGTAAATTGTGAGAAAAATATTTTCCTTATCTTAGGAGAATTGAGCAAGTGACATCCGGCAAGGTGCTGTGGTCAGCTGGAGGTTTGTTCAAAAGAGTTGCTGTGGCCCTCGCACAAATGGGTTTCAATCAGTAAACGTCTCACATTCCCTCTTTCTCCACCCACCACCACCACCTTCAGTGGGAGGAGTGATATGATCATTTCCTATCTTAAAAAAGGTTGATTTTTTTTCTCAGTTTCTTAGAAGTAACCTAGTACTCAGGCTTCTAGATACAGAGTGGGGGCCATCAAATAAAATTTGATTTTAAGGGCTGCAGACACATTAAAATCACATCACCTTAATATTGTAAAGATTAAAGTTTGTTTGTACGTAAAATGCGATGAAATGGTACTCGGATAAACTGAATGTCTAAAGCAGTGATGATGAAATAAAATACATAAAGTGAATGCCTGAGTTTGAATCTATGACGTAGAGTCACGAGCGATAAGATATTTCAGACATCACATTTTTTTATAAGTCTACGACAATATTATGTTTGAACCTACATATTTGATGGTTAGATTAACTAAGAACAAACTGTTGCAGACTTATTTCTTAAATAAATATAAAATGTGACAATGTATGTGTCGTGACCAGATCACAAAAATTGATAACTTCATGATATGGCTAACTAAAACAGTCATCTGGCTTTAACATTTAAATTTTTATGATATGTCAATCCTAGTTTGGCCATATCATTGATACCTATAGGATTTCTATGATAATAAAAAATCTAAAGAAAGTAGGCCAAATGAAGATTGACATAATCATCAAACTTTAACGTTTAAAACGATCTGGCCAGTTTAACTATACCTATATATTATTGCTAGTGACTGTTCAACTCGTAAATTGGGTCCGTTCCCATTGGCCACCACCCACCACTGCATTCCTTCTGTTCACTTTAAATTCATATAATCGAATTAAATGTAACTATTTACAGGCACTTTTTAATGGTTAAGAAGTTGACCAGTCAAAACAAAATATACAGCTATCTTATAGTTTTTGGATGATGTGGTACTTCTGTCTATTTCTCTTTTAAGTAAGAAGTTAGTAAGTGTGTCTGGTTGTAATCGCCCTCCGAGGTCCGTCACGTCCATTAGTTGACTGCACGGATAAGACCGAGCTGCGATTAGAGATAATTTTGAATAATTGTTACTGCGTGCCCTATGCTCCGGAGATAAATAAAAAGTTTAAACATGAAAAATAAAAAAGTGCTCATTAATTTATGGTACGAAAGTATAAATAATGACCGGTCTTTTCCTTCTGTATTTGCTTTTTAAAATATAAAGATCATTTTTTGTTGTTATAGAAAACTTTACTAATTTAATAAACTATGCAACTATGTTGAGATTAATTTTCAGTATAATTGATTGCTGCTGAGTACTAGTGTTTTACATGGAGCGACTGCCTATCTGACCTCCACAACCCAGTAACTGGGTAACACGATATCCTTTGCCAAGACGGTGTCAAACTGTCAAAGATTTATAAATGACATCCGGAACCAAGCATTGCTTTGGCGTCTGGATGTTATAACTTTACTACAAGCTTCTTTATTTATTTATAGCAAAAAGCTTAGGCTACAGCAAAAAAGAAAAAAAAACAAGCAAACCATTCATATTGTGGCAGGTAGGAATAGGTAAGCTTTCAACAAAGGGGTGGGTTCACGTGAAAGGTATTCAAATTGAAAAAAATATGCATTTGAGTCAAAGATTGCAAACATCTGCCGGAATTTGTGATAGCTACAATCTAAGGGAACTAGAATAGGTTACTTCTTGGCAAGCGTGCTCCATCGTCGCTTACCATCAGGCGAGATGGTGGTCTAACGCGAGCTTAATAATAATATAATAATAAACTATATCTAATCACTTTATCCTAATACACTATAAAGGCGAAAATGTGTGAGTTACTTTTTCTCGCTCAAAAGGACATACTCGCGGAAAAGTATCCCATGTCCTATTACAGGAGATGGTCTACTCGCGTGTCAAGTTTTATCGAAATTCGTTTAGACCTTTGAAGGTGAAAGAGAAGCAAACATCCATTCCGGTTTTTAACCGACTTCTAAAAAAGGGCAAATCGATTTGAAAAATTCTTTTTTTCTTGAAAAGGGTTCTTCCTAAATGTTCCCATACTCATCTGATATGAAATACGGTGATCTGATGATGAAATCTTGGTGATATCAAGAAAACTCTTCAAATTCAATGCAATTTTTTAGTGAAGTCGGTTTTTTTTTTTATAAAAAGGTTTTTTATAAATCAATCTACGATATGACTACGACATTATACGCAAGAAACCAACCAAACATTTAAATAAATTTGAAAGTCCATATCTTTTGAAGATCAAAATATAATTTAATTTTTTGAAATTCATGATGTCTGCTAATGGAAGATCATTTTAATATTAAATGAGCGACTGCAATTTTTTAAGTATTATTTCATAAAATGTCAGTCAGTTGTTGAAGCCACATTTGCATTTTGATTGGATAGCTAAAGTCTGAGAAAGCTAGATTAGGTTTTACTTGTTAGCATCAGCATTTTAAAAACTTTAACTATGCGCATATTATATTATAGGTACTATTATTCATAACTTATGTTTTCGTCTATGTTGTTTTATCTAAATGTAAGGAAAATCACATTAATATTATTGAGGCGAAAGTAATAAATACAAACTTACGTGTGTATGTTTGTAAGTACTTCACGTCTAAATAGCTGTACGGATTTTAATGAATTGTATTATTAGTAAAGTTGGATTAACACATCGGCTTTAAATTAATGAGGTAGGAACTACTCATTTTACGCAAGCAAAGCCGCTGGCAGCAGTTAGTAATTAATATAGTATCTAAAATCTATTTCATGTGGGTTTTCTAACACCTTTTAAAGTTTCATATCTCCTAAACTATCACCACAAATATTTCCTTTAATTCTTAAAAATCATTACATGTCACCATTAAAATCAAATCCCTCTCCTAGAGAGGAGGCCTGACTCCCAGCAGTGGCAACACTAAAAAGGCTGATGATGATGATGATGATTAAAATCATACGGTTTTTTTTTTGATTGAGTTGAAACGTTTTTTTATTCATCATTGATAGGCTTGCGTTTGACTACCATCTCACCTGATGGTAACCGATGATGTGGTCATCGTCGACGTTGGAGCATGCTTGCTTAGAAGTAACCTAAAATACGAAAAAAAAAAACAAGAAAAAAACATCAAGATAAAACTTAGTTGATTTTGCAAATAACCGATTACGGAAGACAAACAGTACGTACAAACAATGTTCCGCTAAAAATACAATTCAACAGCAAACACATTATTGCTGAAACAACCTTCCACAGTTCATCCGTATTTTCTTTTATGACTTTATTCATCGCGACACGGTGATTATAAATCCCGAAAAATAAAACATGGCGTTTCTTTGTTTGCGGTAAATATTCGCAGTCAATGGATGGGCGGTTTTATTGTTTTTTATCAGCGGATTATACCGAATAAATTAAATATGAAAATATTCTACGTAATGTAAGCTTGCTAAGCAGGATTATTTATTTACTGGTCTCCTGTAAAATGTTTATGTAGCTCGTAATTTTCAAGGACGAACTTTATAGGAAATATGGTTAAACGTCAGCCACATTTAATAAGATGGCGTGCTACAGTTTTAGTTGTTTTTAGGGTGGGTATATAATTATGGTGTAATTTAACGCACATTCGACTAGATTTTTTTTTATAATCTTAAGTGAACTGAGCAAAAGACCTCCAGGAAAGTGAAGTGTTGTTTTGCAGGTTCCTTCGAAAGAGTTACCGTGGCCCTGGAGTGTAAAGGGCAATTGAAGGAACACATTTATTTATTTAATTAAACTGTACATGAACAGTAGTGGTACATAGGCGGACTTAATGCAAGAAGGCATGCACACACACATGCGCTCTCTTGCTCCACACGGAGTTATTTAATAATCTCCCACCTCAATAAATAGGTGCATCAAAAATTTGACGATTTCATGTAAATTCTAGGTAATTATTAATGTTAACCATCGATATATATGTACTACGCACATATAAGTCGATGATGTTAACAAACTCTCTTTACGTCAATAACAACATTTTGTTAGTCAAGTGGCATCTGTCTCAATGCATAGAAATATTAAAAAAGTCTTTTAAACAGCCAAATAGCTGTGGTACCAGGGACATATGAACAAAAAGGCACTCGGAGTGTGCAATAACATCGCCAGTGACGCGTGAGTGCGAATCACTCGTCTCTTAGTTCATCCCTCGCTCCGCTCATGTGTGTCACGCGAGCTTCACATCGTTCACTCCATTCCATTCAGTGCCTGCGACTCGTTCACGCGAAACGCATTTAACATTTTTATGAATCGGATGATTTTGATGCGCGGAATATGAACGAGAGAAATCTGCCGTCAAATATTTGTCGCCGTCAACAAAATGGTGAACAGATTTACGGAAGCCATTCTTAATATTGCTGGACATTTTGACATTGACATAAACACACAAAGACCGCGTTTTCAAGTTTCTGTTATGCAAAAGGCTGATGAAAGTGCAAAGTTTGTTGAGGAATTTAAAATAACTGGGTAGATAACTAAAGTTAGTCGTCAGGATGTCGTTAAAAGCTTTAACAAAGAAATTATAACTTCAGCAGAAGAATTTAATAGGTCAAATCAGACTTGCCTAACTTAGCCGCAAATTATCTTGAAAATGTATTTGACACTTTAGATGCTTAGATACGTAATGACCTGCTTTAATGGGAGTGGTCGTTAGATATTACAGTAACGTTGGAAGTGCAAAATACCAAGCATGAGAAAGTAACACAATGGTTGAAATATGTTGTGAACGAGCGGCAGGGATACGTTCTAGGTTCTTCTTTTTGAAGTTGATTAAAAGGCGCGGGTAAAATTGAGACTAAATTCATCATCACTGCTCTCAAAACGGTGAAGAAAAATATCGTGAGGAAACTGGCATGTCCTAGACCCAAACATTCGAAGACATGTGAAATTCACAAAACCTCACTGGGCTTGCGTAGTGGATTACGACCCATTCCCTACCCTAGAGAGAGGATGCCTGAGTCCCAGCGGTGGGAACATTATATAAACACATAAATTCCCATACACAAGACACCCACCCACAAATCAAACCCGTGACACGTAGCGAAGCAGCCCATCGCCATCGGTCAATCCCTGCGCGCACCGTGTCCTCAAAAAATACGACGATTAAACAATCTTAAACAATTTCTTCAAGCTAACCCTGCAATGCATGATCCGCCTGCACAAGACTGCTCACTCCAAAGGAACACAAACTAGCTCGTTCAGTTTATACGTCTGTGACGAGAATGTTTGGTGACTCATGACCTTTCAGCTGCAGTGGGTCAATGCTCAACACTGTAGTTCACGATACGTATGCCCCAGTTACCAAGTGCTTGCACATATTTGTACATCAGCTAGCTTTTACGGCTCTATTCTTGTCTGCTTGATACAATGTTTATTAAAGTTTTTCTATTGTTTGGGAAACGTCGGAGCAGGGTTACTTTTGATTGGTCATTTTCCAAGGGGTGAAAGTACTTATGAGAACAACTGTAAGTCAAAATACGTATGAAAACTCAGCAGATCTTTTAATTCTTTTTTTATATTGTTAGGGAAGCTTGTGAGCAGAGCTACTTTTGATTTGTTCGTCATCTTTTAAAAAGTAAAATGAAAGTACTCATGAGAGCAACTATGAGCCAAAATACACGTGAAAACTCTGCAGTTAATTGTTTTTTTCAGAGCTGAATTACTTTCCATTTGTTGGTTATCTTTCATGGGGTGGAAATATTGATGAGAATAATTTACTATGAGCTAAAATACATAATGAAAATGTTCTTAACATTTCGTAGCGATACCTATGCGAACAGAAGTACCCCTAGGAGCAAATCTTCTTCATGTGTTGAAGCTAGTGTTTTAGTAAAATTTGTTTATATGCTTTATTGCTGTCACTCTATGAAATATTGAAAAGTTATTCAAAGTCATATTAATAGTAATAATATGACTCGACCAACACCTTAGGAGGCTTTCGTTAGGCGGCTGGATCAAGGGCTTGATTCAGAAAGCGGTACTCCTGGACACGACTCGTATAGTCAGGAGGTTCCTTTCTCTGGAGCCCTGACCGCCGGTAGCTTGGACCCTGTTCCCGAAACCGGTGGGACACTATTTTTTATATTTTTAAATGTTTTTTTAGTTTTTATTTAAATATTTAAAAATATAATTTATATGTTTGTACAATGAATAAAGGAAATAATAATATAATATTAATAACAATTATTGATTTCTTTAACTTAAGCTTTTACAAAATGCATTTTATAGTGGTGAAAAAAGTCGAAAGTAAAGTTTTTATCCACTACCTAAGTTAGTTGAAAGTGCTAAATTTTTATTTCTAATTATAATCACGTTTATTGTAATAAAAGTGTTAAAAAAACGATGATGGTACACGCTTGCTTAAAAGTAACTTATTTACTCTTGAGATAAAGAACCTAAAGTTATAGCAATCTGGAAACGTAGAATAAATAATAAACCAGCCATCGAATTTTCCATACAAATTGCCAAAGATGTTACTGAAAAACCCATCAAAACGCAGTCGTACTTTATGAGGGTAAGAACAAATCTCTGATTAACAGTCCGCTGTCTTATGTCGTCTGTTGTTTGGTTTAAGGCACAACAACCAACAAAATCACTTGTCAACAGATTAAATTGTATAGCCTTTCAGAAACGGAAATAAAAGTGGAAACTTTTTGCTTGTGACGAACATTTGCTACAAGACCATGCGACAATCAACTTCCGTTTATGTGCCAACCAAATAGGATTTGACTTAAAACGCTTTTACGCTTCACAGCGTTTGAGGGATTTTATTGAATATTGAATGGCATGTTGCTTCTTTAGTACAGTGACGGGCGTCAAAGTGACACCCCGAGTTTTGGAAAGAGACTAATATTTACGTTATGTATCTGTGGATATAAACGAGTGTGAGGTACTGATCTCATCTGTGGGATGGGTCTGCCAGATTGGATGCACTTGAGTCAATTGAGAAACCAGATGATCCGCTTATGAATTGATAACTATCAGGAGTTTTCCTTTTTTTATTGCAATTAATTCGATGAATATCGAGTAAGTTTGAATAAAGGCCTTTAAGAGGGTCCTTTTCCACTCGCCTATCGTAAACATCGAAAATGGTTTAAAAGCTTGTTACTTCATTTAATGCAATCCAATGTGATGTTTGACGAAAAGACAACGCAAAAAAAACTCTGTAAGTACTCGGTAATTTCGAGATTTACTCGAAAATTTCACAAAACGAGCTTCAGGAAATAGTTGTTTTTTTTTAAACCCTTAAAAGTTTTTGGAAAAATTTTCGTCATTTAGAATCTTAATAAAATTTGCAAGGTTTCTATAGTTTTACTTTTTTGACTTTGTTAATTTTTAGGCAAATTATGAAGAGTCAAATTTCATACAAAATAGGAGATTTTCAGAGGTTTTTACTGGATTAGTTTTTCACAAATTTAGAAATTGGTTTCTATAGAAACCTAGATAATATCCACAAGATACTGTGTTTCCAAAATATATAATGAAAAATGTGTAATAACGTCATAATCAGTTATGAGCGGTTGTATGAAAAACAGTGAAAATGTGAGTCATGATGCACCACCTTAAAAGAGAAAGATGAAATTGTATCAAATTTATATTTTATCTATCATTCTATGGAATCGACATCCAGAATCGAAGTGACACGTGGTCAACCTGTCGGTGGCAGATCTGGTTCAAGCCATGGTCCATAGCGAGAGGGAATGGGACGCGGTCGCCTTCTGAGTCGCAAAAATGCAAACGAAGAAAATGGCCGCAACCGTTAGGGAACGGACTTTCTCACAGCCCAGTCGCCACCGTACCAGATGCGCCGGACGGTTACCGTCGCAAGGTTATTACCGGCCATCATAGGCGCGGGCTTGCGGACGATGAGCAATGGATTGCTCGTCGACCGATTGACCGGTAAGGACCGAGCCCTCGATGTCGAAGGCAGTAAAACTGTTGGAGCCCAGTAGGGCTGATGCCCGTTAATGCCGCGGGAATTTTTCAAAGAGTTACCATGGCCCTAGAATGCAAGGGCAACTGAAGTGCACGGCAGGATGTTAGTAAAAAATCGACACTCGAGGCGAGAGGCCGCTGAACCCAAAGCGGGCGATTATTACTCTCCCAAGAATAAAGAACCCTCTTAGTTCTCTAATTCAGTCAACATTTCAGATCCAATGCACCTCACGTGTAGGTATGTGTATACTGAATACCGATTTGCTAATCAACATTGCAATCAGGTCAAGGTTTAATGCAAATATGTCGAAATCAAACAGTGTCATCCAGCCAAGTATATATTTATGTCTCATTTACATGATTGTAATCCTACTGGAGTTTAATTTTTTTGCTTTGTATTGTAATTTTATAGCATGTTTGCTTATTATTATTGTTCCCCTTTTTTACAAAATTTCATCATGTCTGCGTGCCTGCGTGAATTTTTTTTTGTTTTTATGTGGAAAATCATCTTATGACTTCTCACGCTCTTGGGCAAAGCGGGGCGTGTTAGACTTTCACTGATTAAAACCCACTCCTGTTTCTCCCTTGCTTTCTTTCTAGGGCTCCGGGGTTCACTTTCGTATCGGCTATGACCCCAGTAGGCTTCGACCCTACTGCGCTCCTGCGGTCTATTGACTTTATCTCTTTGAGGCGCACGTGGAACGCTACGCGCCATCGATGACTCGAACTTGCAGGTATGACCAGACGTCATTGTGGGATTGTATTTTTTTTTAGTTTATATTTTTCCCTTTATAATTAAAAAAAAAGAAGTGTCCTACACTAGAAATTACTTCTGTATCCTAGGTGTGTTTACAAACATTTAAACTCTAATACACAAGACACGCAGACCTGAAACAACCATTAAATCATACAAATATTTGTTTCGTGCGGGAATTGAACCCACGACGAGCAGCGCAGCAGCCAACTACTGCGCCAACCGTGCTGTAAAACCATGATTATATTTTATTCTTTGAATTTGTTATATTTTTAAACCACTGGTCTATATGTAACTCATAACTTATTTTTTATAGCATGTATATCGCATCAGCTATGGTTGTATGTAGAATGAGCTAAGAAGACCTGTTTTAGATGGACTATCTCAGACCCGTACCTCACTCAAGACAGGCATTGCTTACAATTTCTTTAAAGACAAAAATATGTAATTGATTTAAAGTATTTTTAAGTACCATATGACAGAGTATTTTCGTTTTTCGTGTTATTTACATCGAATTATTATTAAATATGCATTTGCTAAGGTCGACTGGTAGAAAATGTCTAAGGAATTAAGTCCGCCTTTGTACTATAATCTAGTGCATAAAGTTTAATAAATAAATAAATATAACGATATTTTTACAGCGTTATTGCATATAAATAGTACTACTTCAGTAAAATAAATGTCAGGTGTGTTGTATTATGCGGGAACGGTAATTGAAACGCACACAGTGACGCTCTACGTGTGCGTCTCACGAGCACTTGCCAGCACTCTGTTTGATAAGTATAGTTATAAATATAATATACTAGCTTTTGCCCGCGTACGCAAAATATAGCCTATGTCACTCAGAAATAAAGCAGCTTTCTATTGATGAAAAAATTTTAGCAATCAGACCAGTACTTCCAGAGATTACCTCCTACAAACAAAAAAAAAAAACTTTACCTCTTTATAAAGTATTGAGATTAAGAAAAATATCCAGAATACAAATAATAAATAGTATTTATATAAAACACTAACTTACGTACTAACTTAACTTTTTTTAAAGCATTTTGATTGTGCATATATTCCTATGTCTACGTTATAAAAAACTAAAATAAAATATACAATTAAAATAAAAACTCCTAACTAAACATTTTAAAATATGGTGTCAAAAAATTCTTTTCAATTCTTGTCGACTGGAAGTGTTGAATAAGTTTATGTAATACGGTTGTCATCATCATCTCATCATCATCTTCCTGCCCTTGTCCCGTTTTATTTGGGGTTGGCGCAACACGTTTTTTTCTTCCATTCTGTCCTGTCACTCGTCATGCTATCACTAACTCCCTTTTCTTTCATATCACTTCTCACACAATCCATCCATCTTTTCTTTGGCCTCCCTCTCCCCTTCCATCCATCCACATGTAAACTCATAACTTTTTTAGCAACATGCGTTTCGTCCCTCCTTTTCACATGACCATACCAAGACAAACGATTTCCTTTCAGCTTTTCAGTCACTGGCGCCACTTTCAAACTTCCCCTAATATACTCATTTCTCACTTTATCCATTCTTGTCACACCACACATCCATCTTAACATTCTCATCTCTGCTACATGCAATCTTTTTTCATCTTTCTTTTTCACAGGTTGTCAGTATTCACAAAATGTACTCTAAAACCTGTGTTGTATCTAGTGTGCGCCGTGTCTTAGTCATCAGAATGCATAATAAACATTTGTCATCGTTTCGCCGCTACATGAGTCGCCAGTTTTGAACAGAATCCGCGTAGTGTGCTCATAATTCATCGTGTGAATACATTCCCTCTGACACGCTGATTTGGTTATTTAAAAACAGAGTTAGTTTTCACATAACCTACATTTTTCTTTTCACATATTTCCGTTTGAAAGTGGGCCAAGGTTCAAAATATGATAAGGAGTAAGGTAAATTTATTACATTCTAATTATTTCGAAATCGTTTACATTTTTAATTACATAAAAAAAAAACTTAAATACTAAATAAACTATTTAAACTAAAACCTAACTAATCGACACTTTACGTGACCAGAGGGCTGGCTCTTTCTTTGCCCAAAGAATTAGCATTGCCATTCAACGTGGCAATGCTGCCAGTCTTCTGGGCACATTTCCGGATGACAGCGATGTGGAGGAGTACTTTGACGCCTGACCGTGCTTTGTTTTTTTGTATCATATTTATGCACATAGAAGTAAGGTCGGTTGTGTTCTTATAAAAATATCCTTTTTCTATTGATATATTCGTGGTAGCCAAGCATACCCAAGCCAAGCCAAGTATCGCGAGATAGTTCTCGCCTGATGGAAAACGACGATGGAATACGCTTACCTAGAAGTCTATTTACACCTAACTTAAAGACCCCTAGCTCGTAGCTATCAGGAAACACATACAGATGAATGAGTCTACGCAAAAAAAAAAAATATAATTGCGACAAAAGTACGAACTTGCACCACATCATACTTACCTACATTTCCTACAGTTCAATAAGCGAAGATTGATACAAGTGTAAAGACTCCCAAAACTTTGGTGTACCTACTTATTATATCGATGACCACAAAATACACACATATAAGGCTAAACTTAATGCCAAACATTGCGTAAGTAGCCTTTATAGTTAGATTAAATTTCTAAACTCAACATCACATCATACATATACAACGTGTTCCCCAAAGCAGAGGTATACAGAAAATACACTCGCATAATCTTCGGTTATTCTGGGATCATCATAATCATCAATATCATCATTTCAACCGAAAGTCGTCCACTGGTGGACATAGGCCTCCCCCAAGTGCCACAACGAACGATCCTGTGCTTCTCGCATCTATCGGTTTCCCGCAACCTTCAATCGTATAGGTATATTATACATACTTAACAATATAGAGAGAAAAGTTTTGTATTTTCGTTTGTATTAAATAACTTAAAAAATTACTAGACTGAGTTTTATAAATTTTTTCACCTGTAAAATGCTGCTTTACCACTAAGTGATGTATGTTATATATTTTCTACATTCATATAAGTTAAATGCCTGTATCACTACATAGTATAAAATAAAGTCGCGTTTTCTGTCCCTATATCCCTATGTACGCTTAAATCTTTAAAACTACGCAACGGATTTTGATACGTTTTTTTTAATAGATAGAGCGATTCAAGAGGAAGGTTTATATGTATGATAACATCCATTAGATAGTGGAGTAATACTGTTACCCGAGCGAAGCCGGGGCGGGTCGCTAGTTATAAATAAAAAATACAGACTTAATTGTAAACTCATGTATATCGAACACAGGGTGACAAACAGTGTGTGCTTTTTACTAACAATGATGTCGATAAATTGAATGTGTATGATTAATTACATATTTAATGGACGGTAGAGTAATACCTTTTTATTAAAATTAATTTGTTGCCACGTCATCACTTCCGTGGCTTAATAGAACTCTGTGTGTTGCCAGGCAAAAAATTATTAGCCTAAGATGCTATCCTGAGGCGGCTTTAGCTGTGGCTGTTAGGATATTTACCTTGTAAATGATTATCTCAAACTTATTTTGAACTGTTATTATATTATTTAATTATTTATGTGTTTATTTAATCATCATCATTTCAGCCGATACACGTCCACTGTTGGACATAGGCCTCCTCCTTTTCCACTGTAGCATGACTAGCTATACTTTTGTTCAAGTGACGGCGTTAGACATTAAGCGTCAAACCCATAGTAAAGCTGGGAAGCTCGGTCCCGGTACGAAAAGCAAGAAGGAACAGGAGTGAGTTTTTAGTCAGTAAAAGTCTGACACTATCTCTCGCTCCGCCCAAGACCCGGGCGATGTCATTGGATGATTTTCCCACCGCGAAAAAAAATATCTCAGCTGTAAACTGTTTCGCCGCTTCGCTACGCAACCTCGCGCCGCCTCGCACATCTTTGGTGTAATAGTAGTCATACAGTTTGTAAAACTATAAAGTCGGCTCTATTTACTTGGCACTGTTCACTGTTTAAAACTAAAGAGTTGTCTTTCGCCGTTTAAATAGAAATAACTTGCTCCGTCTATTGTGCTGGTGCTAATGAAAGCTGTGTGCCTACTGTTTAATGGATTTTAATTACTTCGCTTGTAGGACGATGTTTGCTTTAGAAAATGTATAAATTATCTTTTATTTAAAAGTTATAAGTTATATTTTATAGAAGCTGTTAATTTGGATTTTGCTATAAAATAATGAAAATTTAATTTTTTTGCCAAACAATTGCTGTGTTTGCGATAGTACGATAAGGAAAATGCAGACAATTTTTTTATTTGCTAAAGAAAAATAGTTTTTTAGTTTTAATACATTTATAAACATGGAAAAAAAATTGAAGTATCTTCATCAACGGTGAAGGTAGCCAGCTTTTACGCTTCTAATGAGAAAAAGAAGTTCAATATGGTGTCTGACGTCAAAGTTCTTCACGGCCGCCATAGGTAACGGTTTTGGCAAGAGAGACTATCTGTCTCATTTTGTAAAATTTTGTTTAAAATTGTTATATCTTGTTTGCTTTTCTACTTTGGTATTGTTTTCATCAATAATATTTTTTTTTTGTATATTTATTTATAATCGGGTTAGTTAACAAATATATTTTGATTGTACATTCCCTATTAGAAATATTAAAATACTAAATTTCCTAAGATTTCTAACCCAAGGTCTACCTCATAGGAATCGGGCATTTTGATAATATATGCAGTTTTTACCATTGCAAGAATTTTCGTGATTGGATCATTTTTTGCAGAAAATTTACAAACAAATGATTTTGTTTATCTTTTATGCTTTAATGTTTATATTGAATGTTAATAACCTAATAAAAGATATCCCATACTGCATGTACAAAGATCTCGTAGCTCGTAGCCCGTAGCCCGTAGCCCGTAGCCACTCGTAGGCGCTCGTAGCAACTCGTAGCGTCAGTCAGCGCGAGCGGTCCGTGGAAGTCGGCCGTCGCCGCGCCGCTGCCTCGTGACTTCGAAGTCGACGCAACTTCGCACCGAACATTTACGATTGATCACTTCACTTCACACAACTCCATTAAGTGTTTACTGTTCCATGGAATTCATTATCACACGTGCTTAAGGCAAGTACGAATTTTAGAGTTTAGAAAGTACTTTATATTTGTTTTAAATTGCGAAAACTTTTAATCTATGTAGATTTTATTCCCAAGAAAGTATACTAATAATCTCTTGGGAATAAAATAAAAATAATAAAATAATCATGCAGTTTCTTATAAAAATAGAGGTCAACTCTCTACGGCCATATGTGACCTCTGAACGGAAGGGAGACACTAAATTCTTGAGAGCGAAAATATTTTATCGCACTTTATGGTGTTTATTCTTCGGTTCTCATAAATGTTTTATATGTTTTATGAAGATTTATGGTCCTATCAATATTATAGAATAAGACACAAGAATATTTATGACAGTAATGTCTACTTATTTTATATTTATGTAGTTACTAAAATTATATTTATCAGCTTTACTTGCGTTTTACCTTTTCTTGAATTTACAACATTAAGGATTCAGTAATTAATGATATTTACACATTACCTACCCACATCATCGTTTTGGTGACTAGCAACACATATGAAAAACGTAATTAATGCACCATAATTAAATTAATTATGACAAGCGCATAATCCTCTTGATATCCCGACAAACACAAATGAATGTCGCATAATTTATTGCACATACGAACAGAACCACTGAAATATTCCCGTTCTTTTTTGTTTTAAAGAACCCTAAAAAATATGTAAAAATATTGTGTGAAGTACTCATAAAAACTGAGACACAGCTGCGCTAAGGATCGGGTGATCTAAAACATTACCCTTCTTTTGTGCCGCAGTCGGGTAAATAAAAACGTGTGGCTACTCCGCGTTTTTGTAAAGAGTTCCATAGTAGGATAAATTGTTGGTTGTATATTCAGGTCGTGATTGAACTGACTAGACTGCGGCTTTCGTTAAAAACACTGGACGTGATCTCATTTGGGGATGAATGATTAGTTAGGGATCGATCTTTGCAATCCTGTTTTTGGTGAATTGGGATTGGGGAAAAGTTGCTCTCAGTTTTTCTAGTTGATGTTATCAGCCTCTTTTTTTGAGGAGTCAAGTAGGTCCTCCTGCTTTGGATGGAATGAAAGGGAGTGTCAGTCTTTTCTAGTTGCGGTAAAAGATAGAGTTACCGTGACCTATGAATGCAAAAGGTTATTGAAGGAACTCAGGCAGGTTTTAGCCAGTAAAAATCTTGGGTACGCTATAATCATGGCGGTAAGTCCCCTCTTTGAGGAGTGGCTAACGAGGTGTCAAGGCGTCCTCATCTTCTGCATGACGCAGGTCCTCAGGAGATAGTAATTACAAGAGGTTTCTGCATCGGATTCTGACGGAAGAAACGCCTAGGTGTCACAATTGTGTGGAACGCCCAGCCGTCGACAGCACGTTGTGTTCCACGCGCTTCTCAAAGATATGTTAGCAAACCGTAGGGGCCCAGCAGGGCCGATAATCGCGGGGTTGTTCTGAAGGAAGGTCTTCTAGGCAAGAGTGCTCCATCGTCGACCACATCATCGTTTCCCATCAGGTGAGATGATGGTTAAACGCAAGCCTATCAATAATAAAAAAGAAACCCTTAGTTTTAGAACGCGAAGGGCAACTGAAGGACACAGTTGTGGTTTTAGTCAGTAAACGTCTGACACGTCCTCTTGCATTACCCAGACTGGGAGAAGATATTGGCTGACTGGCCTACCTTAATAAAAGCTAGTAAAAATCTGACACTCTCATGGAGTGCCAGACTTTTACCACTCAAACTCAACTCAGCTTCTTTCAGTTGCCCATTATCTTTCAGGGCCTTAGTGAGACTTACAAATAATTCTGCAGCCCTGCTGTGGATTCCACTTTACACGAGAATTAAAAAGAAACACACACCCTTTTTAGTAGAACATCATCAAATAAATTCACTCATTCCCTGACACCCTTTGTCGCTCTTGGGTCAGAATTTTACTGATTAAAATTCACCTGTCTTTCTTTATCTTTTGCTTCCGAGGGCTGCGATAATTCTTATTTCGCAGCCTTAATGCTATCAGGCTATAAATGTCTTCTACTAAACATAAACTTCTAAAGAGATCGACTGTACAAATTAAGAAATACAAATAAAACGAAAAAACCTACTTACATTTGCTTCATAAAAATCTTAAATTAATTCACTGTCAGATAAGACGCAGCCTAAACAGCTGAGACTAGAAGCATGAATTCTTTATTATTCTTTATACGAAGAAGATGAACAAAAAAAAAAAGATTTTTGAAAATTCATCTCTTGACGGTTTCCAGGAGATTGTGGCTAAGTAACAACAGAAACACACACCACACACATGACTGATTCCCTCACCAGGTCGGTGAGGGTCGCGGGAATCCAATGGATGCGAGACACACAAAACCGGTCATTATGGTGACACTCGTGGGAGGCGTCCAAGAGTGGACGTCTTTGGCTGAAATGATGATGATAATGATGACACCACACCACACACAACACTACCGCCACATTGGTTGATCCCCAAACTTAAGCAACACTTTTCGAGGTTATTTTGTGGATGGGTGACCGTCTTATCATACCGGGATTTTTCCGTTGCGGATATTAAGCTGTTGGTCCCGGGTGTCATTTATAGATCTTTGACAGTCGTAACGGATAGTCAGAAGCCAGAAAAATATGATAACATTCTTGTCTAGGAGTTTTATGTTACACAGTTACTGGGTTGTGGAGGTTAGATAGGTAGTCGTACCGTGTAAACTTTTTTGATACTCTCACTCTCTCGCTCTTGACCACTATCTCACCTGATTGAAAGCTACGATCAGGTCGACGATGGAGTACACAGAAGTAACCTTTTGACTTATAGATCCCCAGTTTGTAACTATCAGCATATCAGGAAACAAAAAAAAAAAAACTGTTTTATAACTGCATCCGGAATTCCGGAGTTATACTTGGAAGCCGACCGCAACTTAGTTTGGAAAAAGCTGAGCAAATTGATTGATCCCTTAATGTTGTTTTGGGATGAAAGTGACCCGCTATGATCAGCCATCAACGTCACATTTCAAAATGTTTCAGTGTTATTACAATTTAAATAATATTTGTTTGAAAGATTAATCGATCAAATTTTGTGTAAGAATATCTCAATATCATCATCATCAATTCAGCCGTAAGACTTCCACTGTTGGACACATGCCTCCCTCAAGTGTCGCCATAACGACCGGCTCCGCTAGTTTTAAGTGAAAAATTTAAAACTAGCAGCAATTCACAGCCAAACAAGAATTAACATTCAAAGCATTTATTTCTAATAAATGATTTACATGCTCTATCGAATTTTCAAGAAGTCAGTCAGAAAAATAATGCTACAATATAAATCGTACATACGTCTGTATGGAGATCTGTATGGAGAAGAATTTGCAAGAAACTCTATGGACACTGTTTTCATTTCAATCATGTTACATGTTCCTTATTGCTACTAATATATGAGAACAATGTACTTAATATAGAAATTAAAATAAGCCACTTATAGTCAGTCTAAGGCATTAAGTCCGCCTTTGTACTTTTATGTTGCATGAAGTTTTAATAAATAAATAAATAAATAAATAAATAATGCCTGCGACAGCTATAACCTACATGTTCAGCAAACGTGTAGGCTATATCAGTAAATTTTCATTAACGCACAAGTACTTTAATATTTTCTCCTTTCAACATTAACCTTCGGGGGCTAATGGTGCCCTCGAGAAAGATTGGGTTCCGTATTTTTGGTCGACCACTTGGCTCACTCAATTGTTTTAATTACATGCAAATAAACAACACTACGCCACTGTCCTTCAGTGGGATTACGAAACTGTAGGGACACACTACATTTGCTAATTATTTTAATTACTAGATAGCTAGGTTATTCTGCAAACACTACATTACAAACTTTGTAGAAAAAAAAAACCGTTAACTCTTCAATCGTGATAATTAGAGACACAGTGTAAAGACAATAGGTGCGCGAACGCCGGCGTTCGCTTGGGGTTAAATGAATTAACTAAAATTAAACTTTTCAGTGATCTTGTATTTATATAGTCATAGTGAGGATTTCAATATTAACTATAAAATACTTTTATAATAAACCTAACTATAAACTATTATTGTTACTCAGGCGTCAAACTACTCCTCCAAATCGCAGGCTGTCATCCGGAAATATGCCTAGAAGGCTGGCAGCATTGCCACGTTGAAGGGCAATTGAGGTTGATGAGTTATTAGACTTTGCCTTTTACCTAAAAAAAGTAAACAGATGTGAAGTTTTTTTTTTAAATTCATCGTTAAAACTGTTACACTCAGATTCAGCGGGTTTTTATCAAACACTAGTTTCTGCCAGCGGTTTAGTCCGCGGGAGAGTGTCGCCTTTAGAGGGTCCTTTCCCACTCGCCTATCGTCAACATCGAAAATGGTTTAAAAGCTTTTTACTACATCTAACGCAATCCAACGAGATTTTTGACGAAAAGGCAACGCAAAAATAGAGAGGTAACGCCTGAAAACTCTGTTAGTATTCGGTAATTCCGAGATTTACTCGAATATTTCACAAAACTTGCCCCAGGAAATAGCTGTTTTTTTAAAACCCTCAATAGTTTTTGAAAAAAGTTATCGTCATTTAGAATCTTAATAAAATTTGCAAGGCTTACTTTTATATAGTTTTACTTTTTTGACTTTTTAGGCAAATTATGAAGTGTCACAATTCATACAAAATAGGAGATTTTCTGAGGTCTTTACTGAATTAGTTTTACACCAATTTGGAAATTGATTTCAATAGAAGCCTAGATACCACAAGATACTGTGTTTCCAAAATATCTAATTAAAAATGTGTAATAACGTCATAATCAGTTATGAGCGGTTGTATGAAAAACAGTGTAAATGTGTGTCGTGATGCACCACCTTAAGGAGTTAATTTTGGAAAATCCTTTCTTATTCTTTGTATGTATCATAAAAGAAACCTCTGTCAAAATTTCAGCGTTCTAGATCCAAAGGTTTGGATTGGGCGTTGATGAGTTAATGGATTTATCTTTTACATATAAAAAATGTACAGACGCGAAGCTTTTTTTTAATTCATCGGTATGTGATAAAAACTGTTGCATAATGGATGGCAAGTCTTTTTGTGCATGTCAAGAGTTGTAAAATAATAAAGGAAAGCTATAAAGTAGATTCACTTTGAGTTCAGAGTTAAAACAGAGATATAGATTTGTGAAGAAAAGTTTAGAATTGAGTGCGATACTGAATATGGAATATCGCTGATCAAGATAGGTATGTTCGGATCGGATTCCTTGATTTCTTATCGAAGGATCCGATCCGAGTATACATAGGCTGGCAAACAAATACTTTTAGGGAGGTAATCATTGAATAACTTCGCCCGCTTTGGGTAAAACGACAGGGAGTATCAGACTTGTACTGACAAAAACCCACCACCTCCTCTTTAGTTCTAGGACCTCTGCTACTCTTTTGAACAATCCCGCAGACCCGCAAATCCCTAGACTGTTGTTAGAGTTAAATGGGAGCATTGAATATTCGGTACTTAAAAACGGCTTTAGGTAACTATTGCACTGAGTTTTGAGTGTAAACTACGATACAGTAATATATAGTGTAGGCAGTATAACTTATTGATTTCATTATTTTTTTTAGACAACTCTACTTCTTAAGTCATGGTCAAAGTAAAAAAAAAACAATAGGAATAGTATGATAACAACTCAGATAATAATGTAGGCTTTGGTAACCAAAATAACGTAAACAACTATCGATAAACGTGGAACAACTCAGTTCTCTTGGTTTTATTTTTCTCGAATATTCGACATTCATCGTACTAAACCTACTATGGAAAATTTATATCAAGAGCGGCCAACTCGAGGTAAATTACCATACAACCGCTCTTAAGTGATTATGATGTTATTACACATCTTTCTGTACATATTTTGGATACACAGCTAACTTGTGGATATTGTCTAGGCTTCTATGGAAATCGAAACATGAATTTGTGGGAAACTAATCTAATAAAGATCGCTGAAAACCTGTTATTTTGCGTGAATTTTGGCCCTCCCTAATGTAGTCATATGTATATCAAAAATATAAAAAAGTTAATCCACAGAAGCCTTTCACATTTAATAGAGATTTTAAATGACGACAATATTTTAGAAGAACTTTTAAGGGTTAAAAAAAGACGTATTTCCTGGAACAAGTTTTTTGAAATATTCGATTAAATCACGGAATTACCGAATTCCAAAAGAATTTTTAGGCGTTATCTCTTTTTTTCGTATTGCCTCTTTATCAAACATCGCGTTGAATTGCTTTAGATAAAGCAACAAGCTTTTAAACCATGCTCGGCGTTGACGCGATGACGATAGTCATGTGGAGAAGGACCCTCTTAAGGTGGTGCATCACGACTCACATTTTCACTGTTTTTCATACAACCGCTCATAACTGATTATGACGTTATTACACATTTTTCATTATATATTTTGGAAACACAGTATCTTGTGGATATTATCTAGGTTTCTAAAGAAACCAATTTCTAAATTTGTGTAAAACTAATCCAGTAAAAACCTCTGAAAATGTCCTATTTTGTATGAACTTTGACACTTCATAATTTGCCTAAAAATTAAAAAAGCCAAAAAGTAATCCTCTAGAGACCTTGCAAATTTTATTAAGATTCTAAATGATGACAATGTTTTCCAAAAACTTTTAAGGGTTTAAAAAAAAAACAGCTATTTGCTGGAGCAAGTTTTGTGAAATTTTCGAATAAATCTCGGAATTACCGAATACTAACAGAGTTTCCAGGCGTTATCTCTCTTTTTTTACGTTGCCTTTTTGTCAAACATCGCGTTGGAATGCATTAAATGAAGTAACAAGCTTTTAAACAATTTTCGATGTTTACGATAAGCGAGTGGAGAAGGACCCTCTTAAGGCGACACTCTCCCGCGGACTAAACCGCTGGCAGAAACTAGTGTTTGATAAAAACCCGCTGAATCTGAGTGTAACAGTTTTAACGATGAATTTAAAAAAAAAACTTCACATCTGTTTACTTTTTTTAGGTAAAAGGCAAAGTCTAATAACTCATCAACCTCAATTGCCCTTCAACGTGGCAATGCTGCCAGCCTTCTAGGCATATTTCCGGATGACAGCCTGCGATTTGGAGGAGTAGTTTGACGCCTGAGTAACAATAATAGTTTATAGTTAGGTTTATTATAAAAGTATTTTATAGTTAATATTGAAATCCTCACTATGACTATATAAATACAAGATCACTGAAAAGTTTAATTTTAGTTAATTCATTTAACCCCAAGCGAACGCCGGCGTTCGCGCACCTATTGACCTTTATTTATTAAAAAAAAAATTTGCCCCCCACTAGGAGTTACTTCTAAATTCAGAAAGGGATAGTGTTCTTTGTACTGTATAGCTTCGTTCGTCTCTCTCTCACATTTAAACTGTGAGCGTTTTTTTTTTAAATTACTCCTTTATCGTAACTGCGTTCACTAACATGACATATAAGGTCACATTCACAAGACACCCATATCCAGAACAACTATTTGTAGACCATAAAATTATTTGACTTGTGCTAGAATCGCATCCGCGATACACAGCGCAGCAACCAATTACTCAATCACTGAGCCAATGCCGTCATATTCTTCTTAATAAATTTAATTTGAGCAGTTTTGTTCTCAATTAAAATGATTGATTTTCACGACTGCGTCGTATTCTTATGTATATGTAATAATTACGCAAATCTGTGTTTTAAAGACCTTAATTGCCTGTTTGAGATAATACTGAAAATAGGCCTTGCAAAACTTTTATTTTGATATTGTTTTGGTTCAGGACAGACAAATGGCTTGCAAATTAATCGATTGAATGAGGACATGCCGTTGCCACATACCTCGCCTTATCTAACCATCGTACACCGATTAGAGGATTTTTACACACACGTTAATCACGCATCACTCCTATCTCAGTCATCATCATGTCAAGACAATAGTTTAGTAGAAGTTGTAAACATTGGTTCTACACGTTACTCACATCACGGCTAGTTCATCTCAGTCATTATTATCATCGTCCTTTCAGCCAAAAAAGTCCATTGTATAGGCCTCTTTCAAGTGTCGCCACTAGGAATGGTCCTGTACGGTCCATCTCAGTCTGTAACATATAGGTATAATAAGTTATGTTCCGTTATAATGTTGAAGTGTCGTGTGCCTAATCAGCAACATAGCGATGACGTGACTCGTGTAAGAACCTTGATTGCAAAGAAAGAAAGAAAAGAAAGAAAAACGTTTATTTGAACCTCACACAAATTAAAAAAAACAGTAGAAATACGATAAATACAGAACAATTTGTGCAAGGTCAAAAAGGCACCTAACTCAGCATATGCTGCGATATCTATAAGGATAAATAAAGCAGCGCTGGTATTCTGTTAGGGCCCGCGGTGATGCCACGGTCATACTCACGGAGACTAAATAAACTATATAGGTAGGTATCGGAACAAACTAATAAAATACGAATAAATATTGGAAAAATAATAATAATTAATACGTAACATTGGTAAATTGCATTTAATCACTGTGCGAAAAAAACGTACCTAACCGTATTTAATTGGTACATAAATAGAAGCCAAAGTCCGAAGTTCAAATATTACTCCGATAAATTATAGCACTGAACTCGTTTTCTGGCGAGGTTGACACCAATTTGAACTGTAGTTAGCCTGTGTAACCTAATGCGGTGCACATTACTAATGCACAGATGCAATGAGCTACGAATTGCCCGTATTCTTTATGAGTAATTGAGTAGGCTAGGCTCTCTGTGTTTAACCTAGTAACAGTTCAGTGAATAATAAAGCGATTACTCGTTTGTTTTAACTGTAAATAGCTAAACACTTCAGGAAGTAGTTAAACATTTTGATGACCATCAGTGTGTCAGTGACGAAATCGGTGTATTTTAGATATCAATAAAATCTAAATTATTAGAGCTATTCAATTGAGACTGTATGTTTAATAAGTCTATTAATGACATCATATCCTGAGAATATGAACTATCTGGTACATCGGAAACCAACTCTTTGAGGGTTCAAAAAAACGACGAAACACTTCGAGAAAGGGTAGGTAGTGCCCTTGCGCTTCGCTTGGCTCGTCTTTGGCGGGGGCATTCCCGTGCCCCCAGATGAAGCGGGCAATGAGGCGAAGTATTCATACAGACGTAGGTATATATAGCAAAATACAGAGTCGAAATGTGTTAGATAAAACAGCGACATCTTGAAGGTTAGTTTTTGGTAAATATTTTGCAAAAAGTCAAAGAACAAAAGTTGTTGTTTACGATGTTAGTAATACAGTCCTGCTAGGTTGTTAATGTTTTACTAATACCCTTGTCTCTACCGTCTCTAGTAAAATGACCTTCCACGCAGTCCATTCATAGATCCCTTGGTCTTACTTTACTCCCGCCAGGGCTGCGGAATTTCCACCAGCAGAATTAATCGGAAAAATATTCCGTAGCCGTCGTTTATATAGCCGTGCTCATTCATACTAAATCCCATTGAGGAAAAAAGGTATGTCGGATTCTTACATGTACCTTTTTCCTCATTGAGTATTAAGAATGTGTGCAGTTATGTATGTATGTGGTGTAATCTTATACCATACACTATTTTTAAAAGCGCATCATAGCGCTTCTTTCTTTATTTACAATTTTGTTTGATTCGATTTGGTTCGACTTTCGAGTTCAAAATGTATTTTTTTATTTATCCTCTTTACAGGTCTTAACCTAATGTGACAGTGCGGCTATCAATTTTATACCTAAGTCTAAAATATATATTTGATAAAATCTAAAAAATATTTAAAATCTATTAAAACATAATTAAGACAAGACAAGAGTGAATAGGCTCTTAATGAACTAGTGCGCCTCTCCATCAACGATTGCATCACTGGGATCGCAGTCAAGCAATAGTTTATATCAAATAAAATAAAAAACTTCCGAATTCACTCAAAGTGCATGAGAAAACATCCAGTGTAAACCACATGCAAACATTTCCAAAAAACGGGTAGACCACTCACCAAAACTTTAAACATTGATGAGATCTACTTGTACTCTTATTCCTAACGAAACACAGTCACGATTGTATAGAGTTGTATTTATCTACTTACAAAATATCATTAACATGAATTTGTTAAGTCTGTAATTCAAGATCTAACACGAGGCCTCTGAGAGGTATCACGTATACGATGTACAAATTCCTTTTCCTAAACGTAGATTGTAGGTAGTTGGCATTCAGCAGTTTCTCATTCAATTACGTTCGTGGTATATTGTTGCTCGATCAGGCTCGTCGAATGCCGTCTGACACTGAACAACGGGCGATCCTCTTACAACGTGTATATACGCAATAACTGGATTCGTGTGGAAATTCAGATCTTTGATTTCAAAGTAGTACAGGCGCAAACGAAGCTTCTACTACTATTTTTATGCATTGGAATGAGAGACTGGAATATTCCGGAGTGTGAAAATTTTCATGAATATGAAATTATTAAAAATATGTGTGTGTATACACACATAATGTACTGAACCACTGATTTTTATTCGCGAGTTCAGTGCTGGAAAAAGTAGTACACTGAAAGATTTTATGTGCAAATTGCTCACACAGCAAATAGCGTGGTAACGTTGACCAGACCTAAAAGGATTTATTTATGTATTTGAAGAGGGTTTAGTAGTTTTTGCTAAAATCTAAAACATTGCTCCACATTTTTACTGAGTTAGTAAAATAAAAATAATTCTAATTTTATCTTGCAACTTGTTTAGATACAAGGGCATTACTTTGTGTAATTTATTTCATCACCAATGCTCTCAAAACGGTGAACATCGTGAGAAAACTGGCGTGTCCTAGAACCGAGAATTCGAAGACATGTGGCATCCACCGCATGGTGGATTAGGTATAGCCCATTCCCCCTTCTAGAGAGGAGGCCTGAGTCCCAGTAGTGGGAACATCATAAGGCTAATTATATTATACTTGTCTTGATTAAGTCAGGGTTACCTGCATTCTTTTTTACCAAATCCATGATAATCATGGATTTGGTTTTTTTTCTATGGCTTTCTTTCTTTTTGTTCTTTGTTTTCTCATTTTTTTAAATGTTTCTGTTTTTCAACACTTTCCCCCTTCTCCCAGACTCGCATTCATTGACTTAAATTGATAAAAAAAATTTAGGTATTTTTTCTTTCCATTTCAATATTAAATGCCATCAACTGGTGCCATGCGAGTGCCATCTTTCACAGCGCTGAATATATCTCCTGGTTGTTTCCTCAAAGCGGTTCGCTTCTAGTACTATAAATCTATTCCGTTCCATTTCTTGAGAAACCGAGTATCTTGTCGACACTTAAATGACAAATAGTGTTGCGGCAATAAGAGGCTTAGCCGAGCGCAGCGAGACTAGTACGTGAAGTGGAAGGTCGCTCATATTCCTTACGGATTTTGTACCACTTTATGTACAGTTCATTAAAGAGATTGGTGGCTATAATATATCGATGTCGTATGATACATCTTTATGAAAGCACGTATCTCCACGTGTTTTTATTTGTTTTTTTTTTCTATATTATAGGTATGGCCATAGGAAGAGGAGGGACAAAACTATACTAAAAGATTTATGAGTATACATGTATATGGATGGAGAGGGAGAGTTAGGCCAAAGCAAAGTCTGATGGATTGTGTGAGGAGTAGAGATGTGCCGTTGCGGGCAATATTGGCGTGAAGTGGGAATATTGGTGGGAATATTGCCCGATGTATGAATATTGGTGGGAATATTGCCAGCAATATTCCCAGATTGCCGGCGGGTGACCGGATAAAATAGAAGAAAAAACATGTTGCGCCGACCCCAAATAATACGGGACAAGTGCAGGAAGATGATGGTGATAAGTTTAAAACCTAATCTTATGGTGCATGGTCATGTTTAACTGGCAATGTAACTAGCTCTTCTTTATATCACAAGACTTTCCATAACAGCCAAGCGCGTTAGTGGGTGTTACACAAAGAAAATGACAGTCTGAGACAATTATAAGTTCTATTTTACCGCAACTTGCACGGAAAAAGAGTTATTATCATTAATAATAGTGTCTTCTCAGGGTTCCTTAATTAGTTCAAATAATTTATTTCAGTTGCCGCTGTAACAACAATGAATGAAAACAGAATAAAATAACTCCCATACAACAAATGTGAGATATTTTTTGTCGGTATGGTTTTTCACCATGTTACATGATGAACCTTTTTAGCACACAAGTAAGACAAACTTTCTGCACAAGTGCACAAGTACAACATTATATAAAAAGTGATACAATCAGCTGCATACTTATCTGTTTTATCGACTGTACACAGTTATTATATCTCGATGTAGTATAGAACAAAGTTGCTTTCCTGGTCCGGCTTTCTGTGTATGCTCTAACTGCTACTAAACCACGCAATGGTTTTTAATACGATTTTCACAAATAGAAAGAATAAGGAAGGGTTGTGTACAACATTATTCTTAGTAGGTTATATGCAAAACCTGAATAGTTCAGTAACTAGTAGGTAGTTACAGTAACTGAATCGATTCCAATAATTGTTTCACCATGTTATATTTTTTCCCAAAAATATTTTTAAAAAAGTCACAACTTGGATACCACCGACACTAAGTACAAACAGGTTACGGCAGGTCATAGCGGGCATGATGCGCCAGTGCTCAGCTGCGTCCGTGCCGTCAATCTGTTTATCCAAAGAGCAGAGAGGCTGGATTATTAAGTTGGAAGTACTATAGAATTTTAGGGCTGTGGGATTCTTGGAATGAGTTTCCTCGGCCCTGGAACGCAAAAGGTAACTGAAGGAACATAGGTGGGTTCTAGTCAGTAAGATACTCCCTCTCGCTGCACCTAGAGCGGGAGCAGTTGGGTATTTGATAATTTTCCAACAAACAAATTTAGTATTATATATATATAGTTTTGGCAGTTGATATTTAAAAACCTAATGTAAATAAAGCTTAATTAAAATCATAAAATATTTATAATCATATTTTAGTATATTAACACGAAACCTTAAGCTACGCTTTTGATTAATTACGAGAACAGTTTAGGTTCTTGCCATAATAAAAACAGGCGTTAATTTAATATAAAATTTACTCTTCAGCAGATTATAATGAAATTTATAAGAACAGTTAATTTTCCTTGGCTCTATTATTTTTTTTTATAGATAAAACATTATCCTATATATAAAACATTATATTTAGTACATACGGAACCTAATATACCGGTCTGGTATATTTTTATATAAAGAATCTATATACAAAATTTCAAAACTGTACTATGAAAAATCACAAAGTAATAAGCCAGTTAAAGGTGAGAGAAGGCGCAGGAGAAAAAAATTAGCAAGGACTTGGGGGAGGCGTTTGCCCAGCCGTGGGACAGTAATGGAAAAATAAGCCAGTTAATAAGAATTTAATGAGATTTTCCCGATATGGGTATTTGTTTGTAAATCACAAAAATATTGTAAAGGTAAAACTTTGTGAGTGTTTGTTAGTTTTCACGTTCGAACGGCTGAGCAGATATCGATGAAACTTGGTACACATGTAGACCATATCTTGGATTGCATACAGGATACTTTTAGTCCCGGGAGTATGTTCCCTTGGGTCTATTTTCTACTTTCATGCAGGCGAAGCCGCTGGCAGCAGCTTGTATCTCTCGTATAACGTACCATTACCATAATAATTATTCGTGTAACGCTAACATTTGGCATAAACACAAAACGTTTTGAACACATTCATTGTGTGTACAGATAAGAGGTCGAACTCCCAGCCTGAGTCTATGTTTCGTAATAGCTACCATCTAGGGGTCTATAAGTCAAAAGTGAATAGGTTGCTTCTAGGTAACCGTGTTTCATCGTCGACCACACGACGCCTTGAGGTGAGATAGTGGTTAGCTCAATTTAATATTTAAACGTAAGTACAATTACATTTCATTGAAGTTTAAAGTTATCTGGCGAGGGGTTGCCTCTACACTGCATAATAGTATAATCAAGCTTTTATTGTTCCCACTGCTGGGACTCAGGCCTCCTCTCTAGAAGAGGGAATGGGCCGTAATCCACCACGCGGGCCCAGTGCGGGTTGGTGAATGTCACATGTCTCGAGGTTTTGGTTTTAGGACATGCCGGTTTCGTCACGATGTTTTCCTTATCGTTTTGAGAAATTTGAGAGCAGTGGTGACGAAATGAATTACAATGCTGGGCTTCAACTTGCGACCCACAACTCGAAAGTCAGTGCCGTTACCACTCGGCCACTACTGCTCCTTTAAATTGAGTGTCTGGCAATGGATGACCAGGATTACTGATACCAACTAGAAGAACATGTAAAAAAATTGGCCTTTGTTACCAGTTACCAGCCAAAGCCACCATAACGGAAACTTTTTAATAGAGCTCGTTCCTGGACTATCAGTGTTGGGAACATGCAGTGATAATCAAATCATCATCAAAGAAAGTCTGGCTGCCACTTTTTTATGCTGGGAAAATCGTCCAATGACATTCCCCGCCCTTTGGCGGAGCGTGAGAGGGCGTATCAGATTTTACTGACTAAAAAGTCACTTCTGATCCTTCTTTGCCTTTTTTTATGGTAGGGAAAATTATCCAATGACAACCCCCGCTTTTGGGCGGAGCGGGAGATAGTGTCAGACTCATACTGACTAAAAACCCACCCCGTTCCTTCTAGCCTTCATACTGAGGCTCGAGCTCCCTTTCGGATAACCCTGGCCGCAGTAGGCTTCGATCCGGCTGGGCCCCTGCTTTTGCGCGCCATCGACGACTTGAGCTCGGTCCAGACAGTTACCGGACGGTCGGACAGCGAGCTAGCCAATGCTCGGCGTCCGCAAGCCCACGCCTGCGGTGGCCGGAAATCCCGGCGGTGGCTGGGGCACTGTGAGCGCCGCCGTGGCCTGATGTGGTCGGCCTCCTCTTTTGCTAGCATTACTGCTATGCAGAAGGCCTGCCACTCCTCCTCGCTCCGGACCATGACCTGTACCAAGGCCATCCTTCTTTGCCTTCGTCCCAGGGCCGAGTTTTCTCAGTCAATGGCTCTCATTCTATAATGAATAGTGTGTGTTCATTCCTCACACTAATTCCAACTCTACTAATATAGAAAATATAAAGAACCTGGTCTAGATATAATACAGTCCAAAATGAGGATAGCACAAAAATTGCAATACGGATTAAATTTTCGCCAGTTTTCTTACGTCTCGTTCAAAATTATTATTTCCGTAAACGGATCTCTAATTAGAACGATTCGTTTTATACGCCATAATTACTTTATTTTGCGTATTTGACAGTAAATATACCTAACCTGAATTACCCTTTTATTATGAAAGGTTTTTTGCTTAGTTGGAGGTCTTTTTAGCTTGTAAAGAGACTAGCTTTAACCAATAGCTTGCATCGCGTTATAAATGATAATGATAAATGATCTTTATTTTGTAAATAGGTTTTCAAAAAACACTTTTACATGTCAATTTTGTTTTCAGTCAGTTTTAACGAGATGAGGCTGGGAGGAGTTAGTCCGATATTATACCAAAGGTACATTCTTACAGGATAAGGGTATTCTTGGTATCCTATCATAGGTAACCTGCAAAAAACATGGTCTAACTAGGAGTGTGCAAAGTTTTATCTAAGTCCGTTTAGCCGTTAGGACCTGAAAAGGCCACACAGGGAAGAACAGGGAAAGGACAACAAGATTACTTTTTTTTGCATTAATACTATTTCCAGTGAGCACCCGGCTTCCACGGGAGAAAATTATGTACATAAGCGTTCCTCATTGTTTTTTCTATTAGAGAAGTACTCATCAAAATCACTTTCCAAGATTTAGGAGGAATTACTGGAAAAAACAGACAGATGCAGAAAGAGATGTACCTACCCTGGGGCAGGTACCCTCTTGGATATCTATAGCATGAAAAAAATATTTTAAGACTAATGTGTCTTGCATCTAAAAGAGATTTACTCTATAAATACTATGAACATATTTGTGTTATTGTATGTATGATACATGTGTTTTATTTAACACATACAGGTCCATGTTAATCTATTAGCGATGACAAATTCTACAAAAAAAAACTTTTTACAAAAAAAATATAACCGACTTCAATGATAAAAAACACTGAAAAGTATCAAATAACTTTAATTTTGGAAGTCGGTGTTTCTATAATGGTTTAGTATCTTCGTTATTTAACACCGACTTCCAAAATTAAAGTTATTTGATACTTTTCAGTGTTTTTTATCATTGAAGTCGGTTATATTTTTTTTGTAAAAAGTTTTTTTTATTTTACACTTTTTAGTTATGGTACCACCACTAAAAAGTACCCCTCAGTCAAACTTAAATACCTTATAGTCAGAGCGCATCTCATAACGGTTCTAATAATCCCAAACACGGTTAGATTACATTAATTTACCTTTCGGCTTCATCATCAGATCAGTTCGATATATCCTCTCCCCCTCTTCTTTCAAACAGTCATTAGACTAGATGCTGGAGAGGGAAAGGATATATCGAACTGATCTGATGATGAAGCCGAAAGGTAAATCTTTCAATCAGTCATTAGACTAGATGCTGATAATCCCGGCTGTAGCATCAGGCCAGATTTATGTCAACATTGCAATGAACTTAAAATTTAGTCCTGTTTAAAATGAGCCCAAACACGACTACGGTGCTGTAATTTCAAGGTTTGTACTTTTCCTGATGCTCCTGGCTTCAGCATCAGGTCTCTATGTACTTCGGTGTTCTTTATTAGCAGTACGTTTATCCACACATCGAGCCGTTTTCAATGAGCCTAAACCTGATATATCTGCTGTTTGTTGTCGAGGACTTAGGTACTCTGCAGACTATCCTGACTGCAGCATCAGGTCATGACTTGATGATCATGAGACCAAATATGGCAAATGCCCTATCAAACATCAAAACAATTTACTAAAACAGTCCTTGCCTGTTCGAGTAACTTGTTACTGTTAAGTTGTACCTTCCATCATCAGCCCAGCTACCTGAGATGGTGACGACCATACGCAAATACACAAGATACTTCATAAAATATGCGAAAATCAATAAGTGAGCCTATAAAATTTGAAGGTTGCCCTCGATTTCTCCAAGATCCCATCATCAGATCCTAATTTGGTGATAATGGGACCACCTCAGAACTATCTACTTTCGAACAAAAAAAGAATTTTGAAAATCCGTCCACATTTGGGGGAGTATTCGACGAACAAACATACAAAAAAAAAAAAAAAAAAAAAACATACAAACAGCCGAACGTAGTACCTCCTCCTTTTTGGGAAGTCGGTAAAAATACAAAATGCCGGAACCAACGTGTCGGAACGTCATTACCATCCTATAATATTTTGAACTTCGTGACTTGAAGGATATTTCAAAACGTTGCGATTTTCCACATTTCCCAAGTTTCTCGGAAAAATGCTTAGTCGTCAAAATATCGAGGGTCACTGCACATAAGTTATTCAAATATGGCTGATGCTTGTTTTTGAAATGGCCGCGCTACTTGTGCCCGATTGACATAAATCTCCAGCGACCTCGACGCTGTTTTCTTTAGTCCTCCGCCAAGTATCAGCAAACTGAAATAAATTGCGAAGACGCCGTTGTTTATCTACGGCAAATTATAAAAGCCGAATCGAAATGTTTATACTTTTAGGCAATCAATACTGGACTTCAGTTACCCTAGGAAAGATTTACTTAAGAAAAGTTATACAGTTTCTCATAATTTAATATTTGAAGTTAATTTTTTGAAGATCCCGCTGATGACTTCGATGTAATTTACGATAAGAATCTTGATTGAATTTTGTTTTGGAGTCAATTTTTTCAGAACGAATTTCGCATTCTAAAATTTCAATATTGCGAATAGGTAAATATTTACCTAGATGGTATAACGAATAACCCTTGAATAAACGGGGCGTGCGTGCTGCCAAAACGTCACGAGATAACCTAAAGTGAGTGGCACATTAACATATCTGGCGTCATTTTTCCACGAGGGGGCGCCAGAATCACTTTCGTATAAAATATAAACGTAATTTTATTATCAGCTGCCCCTTTTTATAATGTTTTGATAGCTCAAAGAAATGACTGAGCGGTTTCGTTTGAGCGAAAATGGGTTCAAGAGGTGATTAGGCGTTTCCGTGTTTTTTATTTGAAGACGTAAGTATTTTAATGTGAGGTTTGCCTGATGTATTGTAGCCCGATTATACAAATTTATAATTCATATAATCGGGCCACAAGAAGGTAGTTACACGTTTGGATTATATACGCTAATATAAACTAAGGTGTGATTAAATTAATTTTATATGGAGTAACCGCCTGTCTGACTCGCACTTGCCCATTTTTTTTAATTTAAAAACCACAGAATGATACATGATAGACCATGACCTAGAATAGTATATATGACAATCTTATTTTAACGTTTTTTTTTCTCGGAGGCGAAACTTCTGTCAGAACGTAGCCTATACTAACAAAAATATTATAAAGAGCAAAGATTTGTTTTTTATTTGATAATAATTAACAAAACCAAAAAGAACTGGACAGATTTAAATAATTCTTTCACAAGTAGAATGCATAAACCGCTGTCAGGGTAGTTTAAAATTTCCAAACAGATTCAATTCCTCGGGTACACGAAAACTTAAAATTGAAAAGCGACGCCAGGTAGCTACATAAAACAAGAACAATTTGTACGAGAGGCGATCCGTTTACGTCGACCGCTACAATGGCCAGCTGACGATCAACTCATTTGCATCTACTGTCACAACTCCCGGATCCGGATCCCGGTTTACAAATCCCGAATATGTATAAATAGGAAGGGACGCGATGTAGCGTCAAGCTCCTACATTGTTATGTACGTTGTCTAGTTAAGTAACTGGAACCCATTTTTTTTTTGAGTTGGTAAATCATCAACTGTTCCAAAACCCAGCTGTGTCCTTCAGTTGTATTCTAAGGCCACGGTTACTCTATTGAACGTATCTGCAGCCCTGGCAGGCGTCGTCTTTACTGGGCCCCTTCAGTTTTGCTGATACTTCTTTGAGGCACCCGTGGAACAATACGCGCCACAGACTCAAGTACTTACCGGACAGTAAGCTACCCACCCATTGCTCGTCATCCGTGTCCTAGCTACGGTGTCCGTAAATCACCCTTCTGCTCCCAGAGGCAGCTGGTGGCTGAGGGTGTCCCTTCGCTTACGGTTGCGACCATCTCTTTCGTTCGGGTTACTACTTCGCAGAAGGAGACTGCTTCCCATTCCCTCACGCTTTGGATCATGGCTGGAATCTATGCCTTTTTTTTACAGTGGAAAAAAATCATTCAATGACATCCCCCGCTCTTGGGTGGAGCGGGAGATAGTGTCAGACTCTTACTGATAAAAAACCCATCCCGTTCTTTCTTGCCTCTTCATACCGGGGCTCGAGTTTCCTTTCGGATAACCCTGGCCCCAGTAGGCTTCGACCCAGGTGTTGCTGACTACTCCTTGAGGCGCGCGGGAACAGTGCGCGCCGTCAACGTCTTGGGCTCGGTCCGGACAGTTAGCAGACGGTCGGACAGCGAGCTACCCATGGCTCGCCATCCGCGAGCCCGCGTCTCCGGTGGCCGGAAATCGGGATCGGAATCCCGGCGGCGGCGGCGAGGGCGCCGTTGCCTGATGCGGTCGGCCTCCTCCTTTGCTAGCATTACTGCTTCGCAGAACGAGGCGACCGCCTACCATGGAACCTATACCTACCTATTACTTACTATCATAGAATAAAGATATACTTAAAGTTTGTTAAGAGAACAATTTTAACAATTAAGTAAGAAATTACCTATGAAATATTAAGTTCTGCAAACGGATTGACCTTGTAAAAGTAAAACATTATCCCAAGGGAACATACTCCCGGATAAACAGTCCAATATCCTATTCCAGAATATGGTCTGCTCGTGTGCTTTTCTTCCAAATCCGTAAACAATTCCAACGTGAAAGAGTAACAAACAAATACAGAAGTACACACACATAGGTACAGGGACGACGATCAAAATACCCTCTTGTTACAGTCGAGAATAAACCCAACATAAAAATTAAATGTGTTTGTTATTTAACACAGAATAACAATTATGTACTTATCTAGACCAAACTAATACTGAATACAAAAAAAATTACTTTCTATCATTACGAAAAACTTTTCAAGCGAAAGAGTTGCTGAAAATGAACCAGCGACAAATTAGCTTTCGAAACTTTTGAAAACAGCACTTAGCAATTCTACATAACAAATGGAGGTCCAAATCCCTTCGCAGACTGACCGTTGTTCTGATAACATCTCGTTAACAAAAACAATGTTTCATTTGCATAATTAGGTGCTGTATTATCGCCATGATTTGGGATAAAAGAGCCTGCTTAAGATTCTACACGTTTGTAAGAGTCAACTAGGGACGGGGGAGAAGGGTCGTTGTAAGCGATTGCTTGACTGTTCCCACTTATTTTTATTGGCATATCGTACCTTACACTTCATTGATACGTGATTGGATCGGTGCCTTATGCTTTTGAGCGGTTTCTTTGTAAACGGAATATGTTTTATTTCCTTTTACTTTATTGTACGCTTAAACACACTATAATATTTATAAAGGCGAAAGTTTGTGTGTGTATATGTTTGTTACCTTTTTCACAGTCGAACTGATGAACGGATTTCGATGAAATTTAGTATGCGGGTAGGATAGCCATTGTCCTGGGATAGTATATAGGATATTTTTTTATCCCAGAAGTACGTTCTGTTACCTTAGGATAATTTTCTACTATCATGCGACAAAGCCGCTGGGAGCAGATAGTTTCAAATAAACTTTTTATTTCCTTGCGGGATCGAATCAGAAATACAAATATCAGCGTTATGAGCTTTAACCCTTCAGATACCGTCAATTAGAGACACAATAGTAAGACAATAGATGCGCGGCCACCGGTGGTCGCTTGGGGATTCATGAATTAAATAAATAAGTCGTGCAAGCACTTCACCCACGCCTCACTACGCCCCTAGCCGTGATTATAGCATGCGGGCTTCTACAGTACCCTAACCCTGTTTTACGGTCGATGTACACGATATAGTGTTTATACATAACCTGCCATTAACTAATGGATTCTGATTGCACCCATGACAGTGAGAAAACACGACACGTCTAGTAATTAGCTCTACGCCCACCATGTTTCCATTATTGAAAAGAGGCTTTAAATCATCATTAGGAAGATCGTAGATAACATTTTCTTTTGTTTTGGTAATCGGAGTAAAAAGGTGTTACTTGTTTAGGTTGTAATGTAAGCTTTTAAAGTCATTTTGTGTAAGACATTTGATTTTATCTAATCCACATTGTGGATACGTGGAGGTTTCTTTCTAATTACCTGTCAGGTGTTGTATTTGTACCTGCAAGGGTTGCGGGGTTTTTTGAAAGAGTTGCATATAGTTGTTCTAGAATGCAGAGGGCAAATGAAGGAACATGTTTTTGAGTCTGTAAAAGTTTGGCGCTCCCTCTTGCTCCAGAGTGGGAGAAGTTATTTGAAGATTTTTATCTCAAAAAGGCGTCGTATGTGTATTTATATTTTGGTACCTATAAGTGGTTTTTTTAAGATGGGATATCATCTAATGACTTAACGGATCGAAGGGCGTGTAAAATGTTGACTGACTAAAACTACACAAATGTTCCTTCAGTTACCTTTCGCGTTCTAGGACCACGGGTACCCTTTTCAGAAGTCATGGCCCCCTTAGGCTTCAGTCCCGCTGAGCCCTGCGTTTTTGATGACATCTCTTTAAGGCACACATGAAACACTAGCTACACGCCGTCGGAGGCAAAGAAAAGCAAAGTGGCCAAATAAGACAAAAAACCTTTTTTATAAAAAAAAAACTGACTTCGCTAAAAAATTTAATTGAATTTGAGGAGTTCCCTCGATTTCACCAAGATTCCATCATCAGATCCCAACTACGTGACTAAGGGACCATTTGGGAACTATACCCTTTCCAACAAAAATATATTTTTTCAAATCGGTTGACCAAGTTATGCGCAAACAAACAAAAATAAATACAAACAACCGAATTGAGAACCTCCTCCTTTTTAAAAAGCAAAACCAGACGTGTTTGAAAGATATTGTAAACCTAAAAACTGAAAAATAAGCCTCAACTCAATATTTCTATTGTACGGTTAAGCAACCGCAACATTGTACTTTGGCCTAGTTAGAATATTGCGAATTTTGTTAATTTATAAAATGTAGTATAGTCACGTACTCAAGTACGTCAGTCTTCGGTACAATATCGAGCTCGCGCAACATTCAACATTTTAACATTTTTATAACATTTTTTATTATTTTTCTATTATATTATTTTAGTGCATTTTCGTATTAAAATACCTTTTTGAACATTAACATTTATTTTATTAACATTCAAACATTAACTGTAAGGGTCCATGCCCTTACATTTTGGTCCTTCGAGCCGTTAAGTGTAAAACCAGTGCCGTGGTACGTTTTCACTCGCGGGAACATTTGAACATTACACTCGAAAATCAAACAGAACATTCAACAGAACATTAAAAAACAGTGTGAACAGTGATAATTAGTGAGAGTACACGGAACGAGGTGAAGTATAAGCAGCAGGCGTAAGCAGCGAATCCGGTGAGCACGTTCCATATTATTACTTACCTACTTTTCTGAAATTTTGGATTTGTGTACCGATAAACAACAATGTCTTCTTACGACGCTTTACTTAACTCTCAATCTGCCAATCTTGAAGCTATCAAACGTATAAATGAAAACTTTAAGAAAGATAGTCCTACACGTAAAACCACTCTTGAGTATCATGATGACAGACTTCAAAAGCTGGAGGAGTATTGGAGTGAATTTAGAAAAAACGACATCCAACTAGCCTTATTTGAAGGCAAGAAGTCTGGACCGTACTATGAAAATCGCATTTACGAACGTTTAGAACAAATATACGAAGAGACGAAGTGTATGATAAATAAGTCGAAACAAAGATTATTGGAGAAAATCGAAGACGATAAATTTACTTCGTTTAGTCAGTTACAAAAACAAGAAGAAAGGTCAGGTGCTCAAGAGGATGTTGAAGAACAACTGGGAAGGAATGAGGTCGCGGATGAAGTGAAGAACACGACAAATGAAGAGTTAGTCGTGGACCAACGAACTAAGGATATGATAAATGAGCAGCGGTCGAACATCAAGGCTTTTGAGAGAACAGTGCGTAACATGGATATTGAAAATTTAAAAGAAAAGTGGCAACTTGAAGATAAATTGAGAACAGTTACGCAACGTTGGGAAAAAGTCGATACCACTTATTGGAAGCTGGACAACATGTTAGTAAACACACAAGCATTTGAAAGTGATTATAACAGACTAGAAAGGCTGTATGAATTCAGCAAGGAACAAATCAATAAGAAAATTTGGGATAACAAACACCAAGAAAAATCCACGCCCCAAATTGAACTTCCGATTTTCAGTGGGAGCTATGCCCAGTGGACAACATTTAAGGACTTGTTCGTGGAAATCGTGCATCGTAACACTTTTATCTCTAATGCTCAAAAAATGCAACATTTAAAGGCGAAGTTAAAGGGAGAGCCCGAGCGATTGATACAGCACATGAACATTAGTGCTGACAACTACGAAGCCAGTTGGCGGATACTTCAACAGAGGTACGACAATAAGAGACTATTATTTACCTACCAAGCAAACATGTTACTGAGTCTACCTAGCATCCAAACCCCAACGGCATCACTACTGAAAAGAATGCATGATACGACCATTGAGTGCCTCCAGGCTATTAAGAATCTGAAATACGATACTTCCAGTTGGGATCCATTAGTGGTTCACATTCTAATGCAAAAGCTAGACGCAGACACACGCCAGTCCTTCAAAGAGGCCATGGAAAATCCAAAGGAAATGCCATCATTAAACGAGTTCCTGAAATTCATCGAAACCAAGTTCATGTCAATGGAATCGGGTACAAACCCGAACCGCCCGCGGAACTTTAACAGTCAACAGCAAAACACTCAGCCGAAAACAGTACATAATGCAACATACAGCAAGCCTGCGCAGCGACAGACCAGTCCAGGTGGAGCTAAGAACACGCCGAGAACATTCCATAATAAGCAAACATCTCATAATTCTATTATAACTTGTCCTAAATGTAATAAGCAACACGGTCTCTATAATTGCAGAGAATTTTTAAGTATGTCACCAGACGAAAGGTTAAAAACCGCTAACAAGCTACATGTATGTCTAAATTGCCTGTTTAGTCATAACGGCGAAAAATGCACGTCGGAAAAAAGGTGCAAGCACTGCGATGAGCCGCATAGCAGCATTTTGCATGATGCGATTGGAGTTGCGAAATCGAGAACCAACAGAGCTAATGTAGGTCAACAAGTAAACACGCATTTAGCGCATGACAACTCAAATGAGGTACTACTAGCCACTGCCCAGGTCAAAGCAATAGCCAATGACGGAACTATGGTCATTTTACGCGCTTTACTGGACCAAGGCTCTCAGGTCAGCCTCATTACAGAAAATGCTGCACAAAAATTGCAGTTAAAACGAGAGAGGATGAGCGCGGTGGTGTCAGGTGTTGGTACTTCAGCCACCACCAACTGTAAAGGAGTGCTCCATCTCTCATGCCAAGCATTATACAGCAATTTCAACATTAACATTAATGCACTTATTATGAAGAAAATAACAAACAAACTACCAAGTAAGACGATAATTAAAGATAGTTTTGAACACTTACAACATTTACAACTCGCGGACCCAGATTTTAACATATCTCAGGATATAGATTTATTATTGGGAGCCGATGTATATTCCGAAATATTGTTAGAGGGGTTAATAAAAACAAACACGTCATCGATCATAGCACAACAAACACATTTAGGCTGGATAGTATGTGGTAATTACAAAACATTCAATTGCCATGTAATTGTCAACAACATTCAGGATCTTGCCCAATTCTGGGAACAGGAGACTCTGCAAGAAGACAAAGAAGATGTGGACCCAGACAACAAGTGCGAACAGCTGTACAAAGAGACAACAACACGACTTCCTGATGGAAGATACCAAGTTCGTCTCCCCCTCAAGGACAATTTTATTGAACAATTAGGAACATCAAAACCACAGGCCATCGCTCAATTTCAACAACTAGAGCGAAGGATGGTTAAAAACCACGCGTTTGCAAAGAATTATAAAGATTTCATGGAAGAATATGAAGAAATGGGTCACATGGAGCAAGTCGAAACCAACACTGGGAGCGAAAACATCGAATATTATCTTCCACACCATGGGGTAGTGCGACCAAGTGCTATCACAACGAAACTCAGAGTAGTGTTCAATGCATCGGCAAAAACAAGTACAAAACGCAGTCTTAATGACTTAATGGAGGCAGGACCGAATCTACAAAAAGATATCTTTAGTATCTTGCTGAAATGGAGACAATACAAATATGTCTTAACATCAGACATTGAGAAAATGTACCGATTTATAATGGTACATCCAGAACATCAACCCCTTCAGAAAATAGTGTGGAGGGATTGTCCACAGCAACTGCTAAGAGAATATCAACTGTGTACAGTTACCTATGGTACCAAGGCCGCTCCATTCTTAGCACTCCGAACACTTCAACAGCTAGCAAGGGACGAAGGTGACAAGTACCCGGAAGCTAAAGACATCCTACTCAACCAATTTTTTGTAGATGATGCGTTATTCGGAAAGGATACCATGGATGAGGCCCGAAATACAAGAGACCAACTTATACAGTTATTGAAAGAAGGAGGGTTCAATCTCAGGAAGTGGTCGAGTAACGAACATCAACTGCTAGAAGATCTGCCAGAACATATGATTAGCCCAGTCAGTTTAAGCTTTACAGAGTCATCAGCGTCCAAAACGTTAGGCTTGGCATGGGATCCGAAACAAGATGAATTCATATTTTCAACTACATTAAAAACCAAAACCGACATTGAAACCAACAAGAATTCGTCCAAACGGCAAATCTTAAGTGACATATCAACAATTTTTGATCCATTGGGGTTGCTGTCCCCAGTAACAATCAAGGCAAAAATCCTATTCCAACAGATCTGGAAGTACAAAATCGAATGGGACGATACTGTTCCAGATGGAATAGAAAAGGAATGGAGAACATTAAAAACTGAACTAACAAATATGCAACCTTTCAAAATTAACCGATGGCTTGGATTAGAAACAAATAAGGATTGGGAATTACACGCATTTTGCGACGCATCGGAAAAGGCGTTCTCGTGTGTAGTGTACAGTAAGATTACAGAGGGAGAACAGCAACAGATTGCTTTGGTTGCGGCAAAAACAAAGGTCGCTCCAATACAAAAACAACAAACACTTCCCAGACTTGAGTTATGCGGTGCTCAGCTGTTAGCTCAGCTGGTAAAGAAAATAAAACATTGCTTTGATAAGCCTAACATTAAAGTAACAGCTTGGACGGACTCGATGATCGTACTTGGCTGGCTGAAGGGAGATGTCTCGCGATGGAAAGCCTACGTCGGACACAGAGTTCAAGAGATCATATCTGTAGTGCCCGCCAGGAGTTGGAAGCACGTAAGATCGGAGCAAAACCCGGCTGACTGCGCGTCACGTGGACTACTACCGTCTCAGTTACACAACTTTCCTCTGTGGTTTAATGGACCCGAATGGCTTAACAGTGAAGACATTTCTGAAACATATGACACGATAATAAAAATGCCTGAAATAGAAATTAAAAAGGTGCATGTAGTTACGTCACAAACTACCGAAAACAAAAACATAAACTTTGTAACAGAACTCATTAACCAGAACAGCTGTATTATGACTATAATACGCATCGTAGCTTGGGTGTCACGTTTCATAACAAACACGTCGCAAAACAATCGGCACGGGGAAGACGCAGCTATGAATCATCCAAACATGAATGACCCGCCCGCGTCAAAACAATGCAATTTAACACTCGCTGATATTCGACGCGCTACTAGCATAATAATAAAACATGTACAAAACGAATATTACGAACAAGAAATCAAAGAACTAAAGACTAAAGGAAGGGTAAGCAACAACAGAAGTCTCCAAAAACTATACCCTCACCTGGATGAAAATAACATATTACGCGTCGGAGGGAGACTACAAAATTCAAACTTACCTGAAGAAACAAAACACCCAGCTATCATACCAAAAAGCAGCAAACTGGCGTATCTTCTCATTGCCCGTGCGCATGCTACAACACTACATGGTGGAGCGAGACTAACTATGGCTACATTGAGACAGAAATACTGGATAACAGGAGGAAACAACACTGTTAAAAAATACCTGCAGAACTGTGTTAAATGTTGTCGCTTCAAACCATCGAAACAATACCAATTAATGGCCGACCTACCCAGGGAGAGGATAACACAATCACCACCATTCTATCACACAGGAGTGGACTTCACAGGGTTCGTTAATGTCAAATTAAACAAGGGTCGAGGCGTCAAAACGAGTAAAGGCTATGTTGTTGTTTTCGTATGCATGACAACAAAGGCGGTGCATTTAGAACTTGCATCAGATTTATCATCTCAAACATTTATACTGGCTCTCAACCGCATGATTGGGCGACGAGGCTGTCCGAAACATATTTACTCCGACAACGGAACAAACTTTGTTGGAGCCGAAAGGGAGTTAGCAAAACAACTGCACATCTCACAAACAGTAACCAACGACACCTTATCGAGAAAGAATACCGAGATGGGGATAGAGTGGCATTTCAACGCCCCAAGCTGGCCGACTGCGGGAGGACTTTGGGAGGCTGCGGTTAAGTCTATGAAATATCACCTAAAGCGTGTCCTAGGAGAGCAAAAGTTGACATACGAAGAGTTTCTAACATTGCTTACGCAAATCGAAGCTTGTATGAATTCTAGACCACTTTGCCCTTTAACGGAGGACGTGGACGATATTGATTACCTTACACCTGCACATTTTTTAGTTGGCCGACCTTTAACATTCTTACCAACGGAAAATATCGAAAAGCAAAACATCAACATTCGGCATAGGTGGCAGTTATTAGACAAAATGAAACAAGGGTTTTGGAGCAGATGGTCATCAGAATACCTTCAACAACTTCAAGTTCGTAGTAAATGGCTGAACAAAACAAATAATTTATCAATAGGGGATATTGTCTTAATTAAAGAAGACTGCCTCCCTCCTGCGAAATGGGCACTTGGCAGAATACAGGAAGTTCACCCGGGGAGAGACAGTCTGGTCAGAGTTGTGACGTTAAAAACTAAAACAGGGCAACTAACAAGACCAATAACAAAATTAGTGAAACTCCCAGTACCAGAATCTCATATAGAAGTACCTGACACCACCACCTCCAGTGACAAAAGCTGCACTGAAAAACAAAAAGCTATAACAAATAAAACTAACAGGAAACAACGTTTTAAATCAAGGAATATAAGTTCCAGCCTGCTATGTACCCTCGTAACATTACTGACATTATTTCAGCCCACAAGGCAGAGCAGTGACGGCATAAACGTCACACCGTTTGAACCAAATAGAGGAGTGTATTTTGACAAAATCGGCAATTTGCAAACCGTACATGATGACTGGAAGATTGTTACATATTATAATATGACAACTTACTGGCAAGGCATGGAAAATATACATAGAGTCGTGAAACATCTAGGAGAAAGGTGTGAGCAATTTGCATACCAAACGTTGTGCAAAACCATTATAACTGAATTCGAACAGGAACTCAACGAACTTGATCATAACAACTACATGTTGGAAACGCATCATGGGCAGACAAGGGGGCGCGTGACTCGAGGTCTTGTCGATGGAGTAGGTTACCTTGCAAACAGTCTATTCGGTGTGCTAGATGAAAGATTCGCAACGCAATATAAAAAAGACATAGAAAAATTACACAACAACAGAGACCATTTATTGAATCTGATCAAAGGTCAAACCTCAATCATTGAAGCACATAATAACATTTTAAAGAGAAACGAAGAGGCGATGAACACTCAGTTCAATCTCTTAGATCAACATCTTAATGCTACAGAGAACTATCTACGGAAATTAGACAAAGCTGTTCAGCAAGATGAAGCGTTGAACTACTTTAACATCATGGCTCTGACAAGTTCAACAATTCTGTCCAAACTGCGCCACATACAACAGATGCTTTTAGACACAGCTATTAACATTCACCATGGTCATGTAGACACCAGACTTTTACCACAAAACCAACTCTTTCAGGAGCTTAACATTATCTCTGGACAATTGCCACAACAATTATCGCTACCCGTTGACAACATTCAAAACCAATTAGCTGATATATACAAACTACTAGAGGTAAAATCTAGATTATTTGATAATTATTTCATCATTGAAATTACATTACCACTCACGGGCGATACTCCATTCACTATATATAAAACAGTTCCTATTCCGATGATAAAAAATAACAACCAGTCACTTACAATGAAAACAAATTCAAAATATGTTGCAGTAAATGTAAGAAAAGAGACATACATGCAGCTTACAGACAGTGACCTGGAACATTGTATTAAAATAGAACCAAGGACATATGTGTGCTCACTAAACAAACCAACACGCAACATGAGAAATCATCAAATCCCATGCGAAATCGGCGCAATAACAAACATTACATTAGCAAAATGTATCTATAAATCCGAGTCCTGCGACAACAAATGGACACCATTACAAAAACCTAACACCTGGCTCTATGTCTGCTGCACGGATTGCCAACTGCAAATCATCTGTGAAGGTCGTATGACCACTAAGGCAATACGTTTAACGGGAATTTTAGAAGCCAGAGAAGGATGCATAATTAGAAACAACGAAGAAACATATCAAACTCAAGTTTACTACACAAACAAAATTTATGTCAACCCGGAAATACCACTGATAGACCTGGATGACATCAACAATTTAACATCGGTACAGCCGATTGATTTATATACCAGACAACATAACACTCAATTTGTGAGAAACGATTACGAAAAACTTCATAATTCGTTGAAGGAATTGCAAGATCAGACCAAACAGGCTGAAATGTCGCAACACGATGTGCATCAATACATCGTTTCATACTCTACAATGGGACTTCTGATCTTGTCAATATTCGTCGCGGGAGGAGCCTACGTGTACTGCAAACGCTGCGGCAAGTTCGCCGTCAGTGCCGCCGACGCGTCAACCAGATTACCGCCACAGAAGCCACCAAGAGCTACAGCATCCACCTGCGCGACAACTCATTCTTTTAACATTTAACTTTAATCATTTTATTTACATTGATAGAATATTTTTTAATAAGTTATCTTAATTATTAATTTTTTGCCCCGCCAAGATGTACGGTTAAGCAACCGCAACATTGTACTTTGGCCTAGTTAGAATATTGCGAATTTTGTTAATTTATAAAATGTAGTATAGTCACGTACGTCACGTACGTCAGTCTTCGGTACAATATCGAGCTCGCGCAACATTCAACATTTTAACATTTTTATAACATTTTTTATTATTTTTCTATTATATTATTTTAGTGCATTTTCGTATTAAAATACCTTTTTGAACATTAACATTTATTTTATTAACATTCAAACATTAACTGTAAGGGTCCATGCCCTTACATCTATCGTGGAACGTCACTATAACTATGACAAAACTTTTTGTTATGAAATACATGGTAATATTTGAGCGTTACCAACACCGACTTACCAACCACTAAAAATGAATACATTTTTCATTCTCCATGAAAGAAAAGCCAGCACTGCAAATAAGAAAAAGGTAAATTTTCGCACCGCGTACAACAAAAACATAACAAGGGCGAAAAACGTGGGTATGTGGCTCATATATATTTTCACATTTTTTCCTTACATTTACGGAGAATAGGTAGAAGATCATGAAAGGGTAGTGAAGGCGAAAACGTGTGTACCATTCAAACGCTCTACAAACATATAGGTTCACATGTAATATGAAGGTGTAAGTAACATTAGGATTAAACAAATAAAAACAAGTATTCAAGTTATTTATACAACATTATTTTTAGTATATGTGAAACCTGAATATAGTTTGTTCAGAATCCCACCGATACTTAGTAAAACACAGGTCACGGCAGGCCATAGCGGGCATATAACCCAAAAAATAGCTGGATGCAAGTGCGACACCATCCTTCAGTCGCCTGGATGGCCCGCTGAATGGCGGCTGACTAGGCTGACATAACAAGCTTATAACTTTGTGATTTTTCATGAAACAGTTATGAAATTTTGTACATAGATTCTTTACATAAAAATACTAGATAGGTGTTTGAGGTTTTGTATACCTACCTATACCAAAAATAAGGTTGTATTCTTGCACGAATTTTCAAATCAGCATCAAAAAAATGTTTTCTTGTATATTAATTCCAAATTGTAAATAAAAAGATGTATTCCATCAACGCCGTTTGTTTTTAATTCTCACAAAAAATATTTACGCCATTGTCGTCAACGCTGGCAAATATTTGTCGCAGCCGTTTCGCACCCTCATGAATTATTAACTGTGCTGCATAAGCATAGCGAGCGATATTTATTTAATATGCTTTAGTAAAACTTCGATTAGGTTGGTTCTGACAGAAATTCGTGAAACAACACTGCCTTTGGCTCTACAAAAACTATAAAAAAGAGTGTTGAAATAATTTAACAGCGAAACTAACGCAGTCAGTAATTCTTTCAAAGATGGCTGCTCAAAAACAACTTACGAACGAAAACTAATTAGTAACAGCGACTAATGAAACCACACGCACTTTCAATCGGCAAATTCGATAGGCAAACGAAAGTTGGGTAATTACTGGTCTTTGAAAGCAGACAGGGAAATTGCTTTATGTAATAATTACAATATTGATAACTCCCAAAGGGCAATATCAGCAACTATAAACTATGTGATATTGAACATTTTGTAAAATATAGGCAGAATACAGACACGACACATGAGTTCACCGCGACGCGGCGACGTCCCCCGAACCACAAGGTGACGCCAAATAACGGCCAAAATTTCAAAATGGATTTACTTTTCCCCGCAGAGCGGCCGCAGGGTGGAACTTTGAACGTAGGTTGCTAACGTCATGAAAAATTTCACCTATCTATTTAATACTGGTCTATTTTCTGATCTGAGATTTGGGCGGGATTTTCTTGAGTCCTAGTGGTTATTGTGATGTGAATGTTGGTGTGGTTTTGTACCTCAACGGTCTACACAAAGTACCTACACAATTAGGCAATATTTGGAATCATTAAAAAGAAACGAGATCTTGGTAAAATGGAGCTGAAAATTTTATTGTAGTATTGACTAGGTACCTTAGCGAAGCTTGCCAAGATGGCTGACTTGATGCATTTGCTGCCAAATAAAATTCTGCAAAAATATTAGAATGTTTTATATGATCTGAATGCGTTGTAAAAACGAAATATTTCGTTTTTTTTGGTACAAAGTGACTAAATATTTATTAAACTTAACACTAAAACATGCAAACCAAAAAAAAGGTACTTATCCAGGCATAGATTAGATTATTTATTTATCTGAAAACTAAAATGACAAAAAGGGAAACTTAAAAGTCTATTCTTAAACAATGGTTTACTGTAATTGTGTTTATCTTTACTCCAAAACGTAATCTTCAACGCAGTGATTTACTAGTACGTGCTAAGCGAAGCAGGGAGTGTTGGGGCCAAGATTACAAACTGTGACAAAAGGTGTTCCTATAACTTGACAAAAAATAACTAGTATTCTTAGGCCAACAACAAACTGTAATTTGTTAATAAAAAAGAGTATTTTCAAAAGCAGTTTGCATAAAAATGCGTTCCGTTTTTCTTCAGTAACTCTTAGCATTTTAGGGCTGCAGTAACTTTTACGACAACTCTAAAATCTTGCAGCCCCACTTGAATCTATCATATTGACACTTATAGTTTGTTATTTATCGATTTCAATCGAAGATTTTTATATGTTGCTATGATGATTGACTTGAATGGCGTAGATAGAGTTTCCTTCAAAAGGACTTCGTAAACGAAAATATTTGTGTATGTTACTCGAAAACTGTTTGGTCAAAACTATTTTAAACTTCAAAAATACGTCTGAAACGCTTGTGACCAGTTAAAACTACTTACATTAAAATGGCTCACATTTACTCAAAAGCCTTTTAGGTTAGGTTTTTGAGACCAAATAACAAACGACAAACTTTTTTGTTATGATTCTAAGTACTACATATGGACAACAATAAGGTTTCGTTTTTTTTTTAAATAACCCGACCAATGCCTTTAAAATACTCTTGACCAGCTTCATTACCATGGGTGATACGAAAGAGATCCCCAGGGCCCTGGAAGAATAGCTAAGAAGGAACAGGAGTGGGGTTTTGGTCAGTAAATCACCACAAACCTCCAGTGTTGTCTTTTTTAACCCAAAGGTTGACTGTTAGAGAATCCCTTGTGGCATGAAGTCCGCTTATGTACCACCACTGTACATGAAGTTTAAATAAATAAATAAAAATCTGACACTATCTCCTGCTACACCCAAGAGCGGGGAATGGCATTGGATGATTTTACAAAAAAAAAAAAATCGTAAAGCAAAACTGCTGCGGCTCAGGCGTCCTCTCTCTGTGAGGGAACGGGCCGTAATTCACAACGCAGACTTAGTTCGGATTGGTGGAATTCACATATGTCTTCTTAGTTCTTAGAAATGCCTGTTACCTTCATCGTTTTGAAAGCTGAAAGGTGAGTGGTGATGAAATAAATTCCATTATGTAATGCGCCTGTTTGGATCTGAACTGGATTGAACCCGCGACCAACTCCCAAGTTGGGGCCGTTATCACTGTGCCACCACTTCTCAACACAATACCCATTCGCCATAACTATGATTCTGAAACAGAATTACTGCATGAATAAATATTCAAAGCTCAGAGCGGTCAAGATATACGACAATAGCTCCTACGGTAAGGTGCTATTGTCGAATGTTGTTCTACGGTTAAATCAAACCTATTTTTTACTGATTTTTCCAAAAAAAATATTAAGCCGGTTGCAAAACTGATTTTGCCAATAAATGTACTAGGCCGGTTGCAAATTTTGACGGTAACATATTATTCTATAGGTACAGGTACTTACATCTTCTAGAGGGTTTGTTATGACAGCTCTTATACACCCATTTATATACAAATCAAGTTATGAACATTAAAGTCTACAAGGTCTTTGGCACTTTATGTTCCCATAGACAACGAACAAGATCGCGCAAGTACTACCTAATACGTGTAAATAGAGCTTAGTTTAAGACCGAATTCGGGTCACCGCGAGATAACGGTCCGAAGCAGGGAAAATATGGACCATTTATGAAAGTCTGTGGTCATGGGTATCAGATCCAGTAATTTGGAAAGGATTCCGTTGATAAGGAAGGAATAAATAATGCTTATGACTGCTATGGACGTCTTTTGGAAGGCTTATGTTTAGATCCACTGGTTACTGGTTATAAATGGTATGGTTGGTTTTAAGCGAGTCTTTGTTTAGTTTGATACAGTTTTGGATTGATTTAATGATAATGCCTTAGGAATACCTCTCACAAGGTATATCGATGATTTAGTGAGAGAAATGGATGTGAGACGCAGAGGACCAGTCATTATGGTGACACTTAGAGTCACTAAAAGTGGACGTAGTGTACCACTCGCGCTTCAAAGAGATGTCAGCAGAACCTTAGGGGCACAGCAGGGCCGATGCCTACTGGGGGCTATTTATTTGACCTTTGAAAGGGAAACCTAAGGTCCTGGAACGCTAGAGCAACTGAAGGAATATTGGTGTGGGTTTTAGTCAGTAGAAAGCTGGCGTACTCTCCCACTCCGCCTTAGTGTGAGAAAAGTAATTAAATGATTTAACACCTAAAAAAGTGGTCCATCTTAAACTTCGTTACGGATTAACCATGATCATTATCTATGTTTGTGATATATTTTATCAACTAGGTATTATTTCCGTACCTCCCCGCCCCCCTAACAGAATTATAAGCCGAAGCAAAGACAAGTTTAAATAAGAAATCGGTTGTATATTGGCTGTGTGACTTCCACGTCGCCAGGGAAATCTGGCGTCTAACCTAAATATAAAAACGAGATATTGGTAACATATGAAATAAGGCGGAGTTGTCAAAGAAATACTTTTCTTGCTTCGGAGAGAGATACTTGGATAACAACAACAACATACTCGTAAGTTAAACCAGAAACGTAATAACGTGATCAGGGATTTCGACTAAGTGGCAATCACACAATATCACACTACTGTTATAAAGACAAAAGTTTGTATGTATATTTGTATATTTATTACTTCACACTCGAACGGCTGAAGGGATTTTGATAAAACTTGGTGCATGCATAGACCATACTCCCATAGGATATTTTTTTAACCCAAGAGTAGAATCATTTTCTATTTTATATTCACTAATGAAAATATGGTCACACTAATATAATAAAGTCGAAGTTTGTGTGATGTTGTGTGTGCGTTTGTTTGTAACTCCTTCATGTTTAAACAGTTGAACAGATTTGGATGAAATTTTATACACGGGTAGACCGTGCAGTGGAATTGCACAAAGGGTATTTTTACCCCAGGAGTATGTTCCTTTGGGGTTATTTTTTACGGTTACGTAGGTGAAGTCGGTCGAAAAAGTAAGTTTATCATAAAGATGTTGGACACATCCAAAAATGTTCAGGATTTACCACCGGGTATGTCAATATGTAGGTTTAGGATTTTAGGACTTTTGATATAATCGTAAACACTAATAGAATATTACTTTAGGTCGTTTCTGAACAGAAAAATCGACAGGTTTTTAAACTAAATTGAAAATTAATAAGTACCTATTCAATTTAGAAGTTTTATTACAGAAATCAGACGTAAAAATGATATCACTCAGAAGTTGAGTAGCAAAACATTTTCTCCAATTACATATTGTTAAAAACTTTTTACAAAAAAAATATAACCGACTTCAATGATAAAAACACTGAAAAGTATCAAATAACTTTAATTTTGGAAGTCGGTGTTTCTATAATAGTTTAGTCTCTTCGTTATTTAACACCGACTTCCAAAATTAAAGTTATTTGATACTTTTCAGTGTTTTTATCATTGAAGTCGGTTATATTTTTTTTGTAAAAAGTTTTTTTTATTTTACACTTTTTAGTTATGGTACCACCACTAAAAAGTACCCCTCAGTCAAACTTAAATACCTTATAGTCAGAGCGCATCTCATAACGGTTCTAATAATCCCAAACACGGTTAGATTACATTAATTTACCTTTCGGCTTCATCATCAGATCAGTTCGATATATCCTCTCCCCCTCTTCTTTCAAACAGTCATTAGACTAGATGCTGGAGAGGGAAAGGATATATCGAACTGATCTGATGATGAAGCCGAAAGGTAAATCTTTCAATCAGTCATTAGACTAGATGCTGATAATCCCCGCTGTAGCATCAGGCCAGATTTATGTCAACATTGCAATTCAGGCCAGATTTATGTCAACATTGCAATGAACTTAAAATTTAGTCCTGCTTAAAATGAGCCCAAACACGACTACGGTGCTGTAATTTCAAGGTTTGTACTTTTTCTGATGCTCCTGGCTTCAGCATCAGGTCTCTATGTACTTCGGTGTTCTTTATTAGCAGTACGTTTATCCACACATCGAGCCGTTTTCAATGAGCCTAAACTCGATATATCTGCTGTTTGTTGTCGAGGACTCAGGTACTCTGCAGACTATCCTGACTGCAGCATCAGGTCATGACTTGATGATCATGAGACCAAATGTGGCAAATGCCCTATCAAACATCAAAACAATTTACTAAAACAGTCCTTGCCTGTTCGAGTAACTTCTTACTGTTAAGGAGTTGTACCTTCCATCATCAGCCCAGCTACCTGAGATGGTGACGACCATACGCAAACACACAAGATACTTCATAAAATATGCGAAAATCAATAAGTGAGCCTATAAAATTTGAAGGTTGCCCTCGATTTCTCCAAGATCCCATCATCAGATCCTAATTTGGTGATAATGGGACCACTTCAGAACTATCTACTTTCGAACAAAAAAAGAATTTTGAAAATCCGTCCACATTTGGCGGAGTATTCGACGAACAAACATACAAAAAAAAAAAAAAAAAAAAACATACAAACAGCCGAACGTAGTACCTCCTCCTTTTTGTGAAGTCGGTAAAAATAGTGAAACAACGAGAACCCTTATTAACAATACATCGATAGCAAAACAATCAAAGGGATTATGTATTTACTCCGGTACCCTACCTTCTGTACCCTATCTCCTGTACCGGAGTCGGTAGATTACAGACATTTACACTTATGTAGATAATTATGTAGTGGCAAAGGGAAAAGGGATGAAACGTGTAGTTGTTTGTTGTATCTGTAAGCAGTGATCCTGAATTTCATAACAACTGTTATGAGTAGGTGTATATATTTTTTTTTTTAAATTCGTATAAACTAGTGCTTGACTGCGATCCCACCTGATGGTAAGCAGTGATGCAATCTCTGATGGTGAGGCGCACTAGTTTATTAAAAGCCTATTCACTCGGCTAGTTGAAGATACCCAAATTATAATCGGACGGGAAGACCACAGCAGGCAAATCGTTCCATTCCTTTGACGTACGCGGTATAAACGACGAGGCGAAACGCTTAGTCCGGACCGTAGAGGTTTCAACAACGTATGGGTGGATACTCATTGTACGTCGGGTTGTCCGATGGTATAATTGAGATGACGGAATCAAGTCATGCAATTCCTGCGCACACTCTCCAAAAAGCATCCTGTAAAACACCGAAAGGCTGGCTACCCTACGCCTGTGCTCAAGGCTTTGAAGGTTGGACATAACCAAATCTGGATCACTAATTAGCCTTTTCGCACGCCTTTCCACCGAGTCCAAAGCTGCCAGGTGGCATTTTGCAGCACCAGCCCATATGTGGCTGCAGTACTCCACACACGAACGGTATATATGATATTCGGCTTCAAGGTTGTTCGAAAGACTTACCATAGCCCTTGTACGCAAAAGGCAACCAAACAAAAATGGAGGGGTTTTAGTCAGTTAAAGTCTGCTACTCCCTCACGCTCTATCTAGAGTGGGAGGAGATATTTGATGATTTTCCGCTCGAAAAAATCATTTTTTTTTTAACTATGCTCCACACTAGGAATTACTCATATATCCTGGGTGAGTTTATACAAATTTAAACTCATATACCTATCTGCAGACCATAGGAACAAGAACATGCTATGGCTGTATTGAGAGTGTCACAATTTCTAGCAGGTAAAAAGTCCGATCAACGTTTGCCCGATGATAATACCGAGGAAAGGTCTTTGAGCATATATTAGACAAACACGACGACTGTAAGAGCAGTCTGTTTAAAACCAAACGTAACTCAAAGTAAAGGGCAAAGAGCCTAAAAAAACAAAAGAAATTAATTCACAAAGTGCATTGTCTACGCTCAGAGAGACGTCCTCTCCACTTCGCACACGATTCAGCACAGTTCGATAGAGTTATTCATTTATCTACGGCAACGAGGTCAGAGGCGGTACTGGCGGAATTTTCTTTACACTCTGATGCTCACCATTTCCGAGTCACGGATCCTAAAAGTGCTTAAATTGCACTCCACATTCGGTACCTACATCTATGTAGAAGGTGAAGGCTGTATATGTAGAAGGCGTTAAAGAATCACGTATACGAGGCTGAGCTGAATTTTAATTGAAAATTTCTATTGTTATGATAATAATCGGTGTGCGGCTGGATTGCCTTCAAAAGTCTACGAAAATGCCCAGTAACACCGGCCGGGACTTAGCCATGATTTAAGGGTAAGCTTACGTTTTTACGCAGAATTACAGGTAGATGATTTACATTGGCACTTCTGCTGAACCCTTCTGAGAATAAGCGTATTTTTTGCTACGAGTATGTTACATAGTAAGCGCGTATATAAATCACTTTCGTTGCGATTTAACCCTTCAGATACCGTCAATTAGAGACACAATAGTAAGACAATAGATGCGCGGCCACCGGTGGTCGCTTGGGGATTCATGAATTAATTGACGTCAAAAAAAAATACAACCCAATTGAGGACCTCATCTTTTTTTTATAATTCGTTGAAAATAGTTTCCCTAAAAATTTCTACTTCTAGGTAGATACTTAATTCAAAAATATAGTAACTAATATAAAACGTCGATTAATAATAAAATTAATAATCATTTATTTACCAGGAAACTATTCCCATATTAAACACTATAATAAGAATTTACACAAATACACAATTATATACGTCATCATCATCATCATCATCTTCCTGCCCTTGTCCCGTTTTATTTGGGGTCGGCGCAACACGTTTTTTTCTTCCATTCTGTCCTGTCACTCGTCATGCTATCACTAACTCCCTTTTCTTTCATATCACTTCTCACACAATCCATCCATCTTTTCTTTGGCCTCCCTCTCCCCTTCCATCCATCCACATGTAAACTCATAACTTTTTTAGCAACATGCGTCCCATTTCGTCCCTCCTTTTCACATGACCATACCAAGACAAACGATTTCCTTTCAGCTTTTCAGTCACTGGCGCCACTTTCAAACTTCCCCTAATATACTCATTTCTCACTTTATCCATTCTTGTCACACCACACATCCATCTTAACATTCTCATCTCTGCTACATGCAATCTTTTTTCATCCTTCTTTTTCACAGCCCAACATTCTGATCCATACAGTACGACAGGCCTTATCACGGACTTGTAGTCCCTTTAACTTGAGGGGCATCCGTGGGTCGCAAGTGGTTCCCGTGACCTGTCGCCATTTCATCCATCCTGCGTTGATCCGATGTGTTACGTCCCGGTCTACCTCACCATCCCCTTGGACGAGCGACCCTAGGTACCTAAAGTCGGAACAGATCGGTATGGGCGTTCCGGTGAGAGCTAAAGGCACAGGATTGGAGAGACCGCCGAAATCGCAGAACAAGTACTCGGTTTTGGTTCTGCTCAATTTCAGGCCAACACTCTCCAGTCTGTGCCACCACACCTCCAATCAGTTCTGGACCTCTAGGCCACTCTCGGCAACCAGAACAATGTCATCGGCAAACAACATACACCAGGGAGCCTCTTCCTGGATGTCCAACGTCAGAGCGTCCATTATCATCAGGAAGAGGTAAGGGCTGAGAGCCGACCCTTGATGTAAGCCGACAGCCACATTGAAGCTGTCAGTGGTGCCACCTGTAGACCGGACCCGGGTATTACACCGACTGTACATCGCTCGGATCAACTGCACATACTTCCCAGGCACACCTTTCTCCTTAAGGGCCCACCACAGAACCTCACGAGGTACCCGGTCGTATGCCTTTTCGAGGTCAACGAATACCATGTGCAAGTTTTTATGCGCACTTCTGTATTTCTCACATAATTGGCGTATAGCAAAAATGGCATCCGTTGTACCCCGACCCGGCCATAAAACCGAATTGGTTCTGCGAAATTTCACTCTCTTCTCTCAGTCGCCTTTCAATAACTTTCTCCCAGGCTTTCATAGTATGTGACATTAGTTTTATTCCTCTATAATTGTTGCACTCAAGCACATCACCTTTGTTTTTAAAGATGGGCACCAAGGAACTTCTGCACCAATCATCAGGTATGGCCTCTTCCTGCAACAACTTATTGAAGAATAAAGCTAACCACATCCAACCATCCACTCGCAATAACTTCCACACTTCAACTGGTATTCCATCTGGACCAATGGCTTTACCATTCTTCATTCCATTCACTGCTATTCTGACTTCATCCATACTAACCGTTCTCACTAACCCTACATTCACTGGTTTATTCTCTAAAATTCCATTCCAATTATTTTCCTCATTCATCAGTCTTTCAAAATAGTCCTTCCACCTCTCTTTAATTTTTTCATCATCTAATAAGACCATTCTAGCTTCATTCCTTACACATCTTACCTGACAAACATCCCTCGTCATTCTCTCTCTTGTTTTTGCAAGCCGATAAAGGTCTTTTTGGCCTGCAGGACTGTCCAGTGTGTGGTACAGTTTTTCCTGGGCTTTTGCTTTAGCTAATGCCACGGCTTTCTTAGCTTTCTTCTTCAAAAGATCATACTCACTCTTTTTTTCAGCTTTTAGACTACTATTTCCCACTTCTACACGATACACAATTATATACGTAATGTATATTAATTCAAATTCAAATTAATTTATTATATACTTTATTGTACACCGTTACACATACAAAAGAAAATATTCAATGTAAATCAAAGTAAAAACCAAAATACCTACGAGTTTACCTATAAACAAAAAACTATATAAATACCTACAAAACCAAAAAAATACATACCTATACATTCATAAGGTTTCAAAACCTACCTACCTACCTATGTACTAGTATTGGAGTTAGTTGGTTTAAAATACAGCTATATATTGGTTCTCCAAACTCTTGGAAACATCAGTCGCTACGTCTAGGGAACACTAAATTTAATTGCAGCAAAGAATAAAAGACAAAAGAAAGTAGCGTCCGACTTGCACTCGCCAAAGCTAGGGAACGCTTTGCCGACGAATCAAGTTGGAAAATACCAAACGAGATTTGTAGTTACCGAGTCTGGGGACATGTACTGATACGAAAACTTTTATTGGTAACTTTCTAGCACGGTTATGAAGTTCCTATTCTAGATAGGTACATACTTCTTATCTCGTATCAACAAGGACCATTGAAAAATAGATATGTCATATTGTCATGGTAAAAATGAAGCGGTGTTTTTTTATGGTGGGCAAAAATCATCCAATGACAGCCCCCGCTTTTAGGTGGAGTGGGTGATAGTGTCAGACTCTTATTGACTAAAAAACCCAACCAGTTCCTTCTAGCCTTCATACCGGGGCTCGAGCTCCCCTTCGAAAACTCTGGCCCCAGTAGGTTTTGACCCAGCTGGGCCCCTGCTGTTGCTGACAACTCCTTGAGCCGCGCAGGGACATTGCGCGCCGTCGACGTCTTGGGCTCGGTTCAGACAGTTACCGGACGGTCGGACAGCGAACTACCCATGGCTCACCGCGAGCCCGCGTCTATAGATCATGCCATGATAAAAATGAAGCGGTGGCAACTTGGCAACTGTTGCGTAACGGCCTCAATTTACGGATTGTAGGTCACGAGTTCAAACTTGGCCAGGCTTGTGGTTATACTTTAATCATCATCTTCCTAGCCTTTTCCCAATTGTATTGGGGTCGGCTTCCTTATGAGCGTCTTTTTCGAGATACATTTTCATACAACGGCTCTTAAGTGATTATGATGTTATTACGCGTCTTTCGGTACATATTTTGGCAGCTATCTTGTGGATATTATCCAGGCTTTTATAGATATCAAAACATAAATTTGTGTAAAACTAATCTGGTAGACTTCTGAAAATCTGCTATTTTACGTGAACTTTGGCTAGCCCTCCATTATGTACCCATAATTATATTAAAATATAAAAAAGTATATCAATAGAAACCTCGCACATTTAATCGAGATTTTGAATTATGAATTTTTTCTGAAAAACTTATAAGGGTTTTTCTGGAACAAGTTTTGTGAAATAATCACAGAATTTCTGCATGCCAATAGAGTTTCCAAGTGTTACTACTGTTTTTTTGCATTGCCTCTTCGATCTTTCGAATACCGTAATTAGAGACACAATAGAAAGACTATGAGAGAGCCGATGCTTGGTTGGCTTGGGGTTTGATGAATTAAACCATGCTCGATGTTGACGATAGACGAGTGGAAAAGGATCCCCTAAAGACGTTTCTGTATGAATATTTTTTTCCGGTGGAAAAATCATCTAATGACATCCCCCGCTCTTGGGCGGAGCGGGAGATAGTGTCAGACTTTTACTGACAAAAAACCCAATCCTGTTCCATCGTTGCCTTTCGTACCGAGGCTGAGCTACCTTTCGGAGCTAAGCTGGGCCCCTGCTGTTGCTGACAACTCCTTGAGACGCGCGGGAACCTTAAAATAAACGGTCTTGAAACGAAGTCTGAACAATAAAAGATTCTAGCCCTCGTTCCCAACATGTCAGTGACCAAGAAGGCCACATTTAGTGGGTCCGTCAAGCGGCGTACTTTAAACTAGATTAATGATCGGTCGTAGCACGGTAAGCTGTCGGTCTCAGCCAACATTAGAGGCGTTCGCCGTCAAAGCGTGTCGGGCCCGTAATGCCGCTGATTACTTGGTCACGAGTAAGTGGGGAATTTTGGGATTACATTTAGTGAGAGCCGTCAAAGCTCCTAGCTGTGATGTGACCCTGGTACCTACGTCTTTTGTCTTTTGATAGTATTCATGCGAATATTAATGGAAATAATTTAATAAACATAAGTAATTAATTATGCTAATAACTACTTTACGTCAATTAGGGCTAGGTATTTTTTAAGTGAAGTAGCTAGGTTTCTCACATAAAATAAATTAATATTCTTTGGAACGACCAGTTTGACTTAACAAATTATTTCAGTGTTGTATAGCCTATTTATCAACAAAGGCCATATACGACTAATTGTAGCAGACAAGTAACCAAAAACGCGAGTGAAACCGCAGGGGACAGCTAGTATTAAATTAAACTCCCACATGTCAGTATTCAGAATGGAGTGTCAGTGTAATTTTTGGCTGGCTTAAAGTATTATAACGAGTCAAAATATTTGGAGCTGCAGCAGTTTGATAAAAACAGAACATGTCATAACTGCTTAAACTGTCAGTTAGTTTAGCAGCGACTGTGTACGAAGAAAATGCGCAAATGTGGAATTAAACAAACGGCTAGATCAAATTAATATTATAAAAGCGAAAGTTTGTGTATGTCACATACACAAACTTTTGCTAAGACTTACTTACGCTCGAACGGCTGAACGGATTTCGATGACACTTTGTGCACGGGAAGACCATGTCTTGAAATAGCATATAGGTTAAGTAAGCTTTTTTTACGCAGGCGAAGTCACTGGAAGCAATTGGTGAATAAATGATTGTTTATTTAGGATATAGGTTAATCTCTGAAAGTATTAGTCCGTTTGCTAAAATATTTTACTCTTGAGCGCCATTTTTTGTTCATATACATTATCTTTCAAGTCCGGCTTACTGGCTAGGTTGTGCGAAAATAGAAAGAAATTTTATACGTGTGTCATCTTTTATGTCGCTTGAACCGTGCCAAGATCGTCGTCTTGTCTAGGAGCATAAAGTCGCGTGTAAAGTAATCGATCTGCTGTCAACGGGAGATTGGATTGCACACTTTTCTCTGTTTACCCTCCCTAATTTTATATCTAACATTTTTATGTGGTGCAATTTTACGAAGTCTGTGCAAAATTGAGTTCCCGTAATTATATTACGTTAACACACGCTCGAACTTGGTACGATGGGCCAAAACCGTCGGTAGTACCAAGAGCATGGTCCGTCAATACAAAGGTCGAACGTGACTCAGTGCAATGCACTGGCTCCTGTAATACAGTTTATAACTAGCACAGGAGCCAGGGAATTTCATTTATATGTGAAGAAATATTAATTATTATTATTAATTAATAAAAATAATATTCCAAAATTTTTACCCAACGCCATCTAGTAACAAACTAAGTAGAACTTGAGGTGGGAGTACTAGACAATTGATAAATATACTTATACATTTTTTACATACAGACGCATCATGTATGGATGAATTACATTAAGATACAGAAAAAATTATCAAGCTCATCACATAAGCATTTGTCTTGGCTGAGAATCGACCCCATGATCATCAGTATAGCAACCAGGGCTACTAACCACCAGAACAACAGGCCAGTTAAAATTAATATTAACACACACTCGAACTTGGTACGACGGAACAAAATACTGAGTCATGCTCGACCTTGGTACGGACGGACCAAATCCGTCCTACCAATTTCGAACTTGTATCAACACATAAGACAGTTTGCACCGTCTGCGTCATTTGTTACACTTTTGCTTAGCAAACGCCAAACCGATGACTTGCAACTTTTAATGGGTTTTTGAGTACAGGTGTTTATTTTTTCTTATTATATTCGGGGTTGGTTTAAGATGGGTGATGTCACAGATGATGATAATAATAAATGATTGATTAATGTCAGAAAACGAAACGAAATATTTTGCATCTCTTATCTCAATTTGATTTATTAATTTGCTGCTGTCAGCGGCTTTGCTCGCGTGTAAGTAGAAAATAATACCAAGGGAACAAAGGTACCTACTCCCAGGATGGAAAGCACCCTATGTGCTATTCCAGGACATGATCTACCCGTGTACCTTAGTTCTATCAGATTCATCGAAATTGGTTTAGCTGTGCGAGCGTAAAGAAGTAAAAAAACAGTCATAAACTTTCGCTTTTTTAATATTAGTGTGATAGGTTTAGTAGGCAAACCTATTACTTGACACTATTTTTTCGTATAACATTCTTGTAAGCTGTTCGAAAATTGGAGCAGGGCCATGTGGTGGATTTCCATAAAGAGGCAGCGAGTAGCAAATTTAGCAAACGAAAATATTGCGAGAAAATAACGATAGTACTCCGACTTTTACGGCCGGTTTCCAATCCAGAACATCTTTGGCAAAGTATTGCCCGCTCTGAGAACTTTTCTAAAGAAGGATCTTAAAGTTCAAGAATATTCAATGAAATTGTTACATGTTTAAGTTACGTAGTCAGTACCCGAAGTTCTAAATTCTTTTTTTTTTCAACACGTTCGCTGGGGTTTGAAAAAGGTACCTACTTCGGTATGCATATTGTAGATCTACCCGAAGTGTAGTGAGGTGGGCAAAAATGAGATTCAAAAATAAGTATCATACCAGAAAACCTAGCTGTAATTTTTTATTTTATTGTTTAACTAACCAAATGTATACCAACAGGGTGACAAATTTGTACTAGCAAAAAAACTCTTTAAATTAATAAGTATTAAAAAGAAAAATATTCATGTATTTAAAATATTTATATTAAATCATCGGGGTGACATGTTCTGTATAGAAAAAACCCCGCAAATAAAATGAGATTAAAAAAAAAGATATCGAAAACCTACTAGATATACTAATTATAGTCTTCTGACGCCTGAGTGTATTTTGTGTTTTTGTATTATATGTACAGAGTTTAAGGTTTAGTACTAAACTTGGTTTAGTTTATATTTAATTCATGAATCCCCAAGCGACACCCGGTGGCCGCGCATCTATTGTCTTACTATTGTGTCTCTAATTGACGGTATCTGAAGGGTTAAGTTCGTAATAGATCTATGTGATTTTTTATACATATATATTAATTGTAGTCTTCGTCGGTGCAAGATGACAATTATTACGAAAGAAATATGAAACGCGAAAACGAATTTTGGACGAGCGCCAAATTGATCTGCATTCTAGATAAAAGTATTGAATTTATGTCATACATTTTCTCGATTCCAAAATTAGTTAGGATTTTTTTTGGTTTTATTGCTAATGTCTAATAAAAAATTCGGTGCTGGCCAAAATGTGTTGTTATTCAAATTGCGTTTTAGTAATTTGTAGCCGTTTGGCAACAAATTGCTGAAACGTTTGACTAATTACTACCGGTGTTCGTGGTATTGAATTCTGATAATTTATCTTTCATCCTGAAAATGGTTGACTGGTTTACGCTACTACTGGTTTATGCTACTTCTGTAGATTAATCAGAAAAAAAAAACTAGTTGTGGTCTATCTATCACATTACATACTAGCTGACTAGAATCGCCAGTGGCAGTGGGCAGGGCACTCAACTGTCATGGGCTTCTTCAAAGGTATGAAAGGCAAAGAAGGAACAAGAGTAGGTTTTTAGTCAGCTCAACTGTACCTATCTAAGCTAGAGACTGTCTTAAAAGCACTTGGGTAATTATTAGGGCAAAATGAAATCTGATGTAGTCAACATTGGTTTAACAATCAAGGTTGATTAAAAGATCTTGATCATTGTTTACTTATAGAAAAACCTTATAAAAAGTATCGAATATAATTATTTTTTAATTGAATAAATATTACCTATACAAAATTCCCAAGTCGTTTGACTTTTTAGACAGACTAAATGACCTTGTCTTTTGTTCGAAAGATCTACTAAGTTTCAAAAACGGATTTTATAAAACTACAATATATAAAAGTAAAGTTTGTGAAGGTATAAATTCCCCTGTATCTATAGAAATAGGAACAGTTCACAAAGATTGAAAAACTTCCATATGACTTTTATCTTTTTTGGACCGGGGAACGTTTTCTTTTTATGAAATCACCACTTTTGCTTGTATTGATCAAATAAAATAAAACATGAGTGTTCATATAGTGATGTAAGTTGGGCGCAACTTATTTCATATATTTGTTACAATGAAGGTTATTGAGAATGTTTTTGTAAGGGATTAAGACGATTTTACAAGCGGATAATAACACTCTAATCCTTAATAATCTGTGTGTTGTATTATTTTTGTTTCGGTTTCGTTTTGATTATATTTAGAAGTGAAAGTGTGTGAAATAATCTTTTAAATCTATTTTAAACTCACAATGAAAAATAGGTATTTTATAACATTAATATTATAAAGTTTATGCTTTTGGTGTGTATGTTTGTTAAATTATAATTTTAACGTTTGAACGTAAAGGACGTTCTAACGTCTAAACGAATTTGGATGAAATTTTCTCGGATGGAAATCCTGAAAGGCATAGCACACTATTTTACCCGGAATTATGTTTTCTTGATGTACTTTTTACTTTCACGCGGGCGAAGCAGCTGGCAAAAGTTAGTTGGTGATGAGCCTACAGATTTACAGCTACCAGATTTGTTAGAAAGAGTCACTGTAATAGAGACCTTTTGTAGAAGTAGCTAAGGACATAGAAGTATGGAAGAATGGAAGGGTGGCCTTTGCCTTGCAGTAGGACACAACAGGTTCATAAATAAAAATAATTTTAGCTAGGGTTAACCCTTCAGATACCGTCAATTAGAGACACAATAATAAGACAATAGATGCGCGGCCACCGGTGGTCGCTTGGGGATTCATGAAATAATATTCTACTTTCACAAGGATGAAGATATGATACTAAACTACTACAGAAGATGAGTGATACTAGTGATAGTGGATGAAGCCACTAGTACACGCTAATATGGAATAAAGATAACCTTTTTCGTCACACGGTTTCCGCAATTTTCTATTACGTTAACACTATCAGTAATCACATAATCTAGATACTGTTATCAGAAAAAATAACTATAAATGTAACTGACATATTACCTAGATATACGTAAAGCGGAACATAAAACTGGTCGCCATCAAATCGTATGGTTTATCGTCCAATGGCGACCAAAACCGCCCACGATTAGGTATTATCTTGCCAAGTTCAGTTGAGCATGCAATCACTGTCACCGATAGAAAATTTGTACACGCAATATTAGCAAACAGATCCATTATTAGCAGGACGAACCTCATTTCGCATTGATAACATGTCGCATAAAGCCCAAACTAACGGATAGCTGTTATCCGACACATAGGACCGCGGACGCGATACCGCGCCAACGGTAGAACGAAACGTATTCTGGTACACAGAATAAACACATACAGAAGACTAGTTCTAATTTTTTTGATAGAGTATGATCAAAAAACTTCCGCAGTTCTAGGTGGGGGAAAGGGACTGTCAGAATTTCACTGACTAAAACCACACCTGAGTTCTTCAGTTTGGCTTCTTGGTTTAGTGGTTAGTGGACCTAACTGCTATGCCGAAGGTCGTGGGTTCGATTCCCACCCAAGACAAATGTTTGTGTGATGAGTGTGATAATTTGTTCTGTGTCTGGGTGCAATTTATCTATAAAGTATGTATTTTAAAAACATATATAAGTATGTTTATCAGTTGTCTAGTACTCATAGCACAAGCTTTGCTTTGTTTGAGACGCGATGACAGTCTGTGAAAGTTGTCCACAACTTTCACAATTAATATGGAAGGAATTTTAAAGAGATGTTCACTTCAAATAATGTAATTATTCTGCTTCTAGAAGCAAACTTCGAAGACATGTGACATCTACCAAACCGCACTAGACTCGTGTGGTAGATTACTGCCCATTCCCTCTCTTAGAGAGGAGGCCTGAGCCCCAACAGTGGGAGGCTGGTTATTCTTATGCTATAACTCTGCATTAATATAGTCTGGCCTGTTGGAGTAGTGGTTAGTGACCCTGACTGCTATGCCGGAGGTCGTGGGTTCGATTCCCACCCAGGACAAATGTTTATGTGATGCGCATGATCATTTGTTCTGTGTTTGGGTGTAATTTATCTATATTATGTATGTATTTAGAAATATATAAGTATGTTTATCAGTTATCTAGTACTCATAACACAAGCTCTGCTTAGCTTGAGACTAGACGGCGTTGTGTGATAGGTGTGGAATAATATTAATATTATATTATATTGTTAATAATAAGAAGGTTATTCTTCATAGGAAGCAGCTCAAACGAATGCCAATCGCGAGTGAACCATTTCCAATATCTATGTGTCCGTGGATTTTTACTCGTTATACACAACCGACCTTCTGCATCCATTTACGAGTATAGTGGCTCCACCTTCCGATAAAGACGTCCTGACGTTAACGTTGCTCGTTTTCTAAGACGGTTCATTGATAAGCCGATGCCTCGGTTTAATCGAATAGGGTTATGGATGGGAGAATGTAGCGTAAAAGTGGCCTGATACGGTCAGGTAAATAAATCTGAAAGGCGATGAAAGTAAGAGCCGAGCTTTTGGGTGAAGATTTTTCGAAAGAGATTGGTTATGTGGACGTAGGTGCTTAACTTCCCTGCCAGAGTTTTGGATTCTCCGAAAGAGTTAGCATAACCCTCTAGATTTTTTAGTCAAAAAAGTCTAACAGTTTTTCTCGCTACAACTAAAGCGGGAGAAGTCATTTGATGATTTCCCGCGTTATAAATTGTACTTCAACTTAAACGCAAAACTTATTTATTTCCCATGGGCACTTATAAAACATCAGAAGCTGCTAGCACGTGGTTTCAATTGGTAATTTCCTATGAAAAAGAACCGGCAAGAAACTCCATAGTTTCTCTTTAAAAAAAAAAATCTTAACTTCACAGTCAGTTATCAAAACATTTAATTAAAATCAACTCAAATATTAACCGAGCTGAAAATAAGTAGCATAAGACTAACACTGATTTCGTTAGTTTTAATTATATTAAGTTAAAATTGAAGTTTAAAGTTGAGCCACTTAAGTCAGAGCTTGCCAAAGTTTGGAGTGTTTTAATTTTAATTTATGGTTACTATCAGCTTGGAAGCTGGTTGAGAATACCTAGTATATAAGAGGTCATATAAGTTACAAGTTATTAGAGAAGACACCGACTGAGTATTGTTTAATGCAGTCTTCAAGTTGCGAGTGAAAAGCTAACTTTGTAATATTAGACGATCTTGTTCACCAACTTAACTGGTGTTAGGATACCTACTTATTCATATCCTTTCAGAATATATGGCGAGAACAGTAATGCAATTACACTAATAATATTATGAAGGTGAAAAGTTTGAATGCCTTTTGATTACCGTAATTAGAAACACAATAAAAAGACAACGAGAGAACGAGCGTTCGCTTGGGGTTTAACCCTTCAGATACCGTCAATTAGAGACACAATAGTAAGACAATAGATGCGCGGCCACCGGTGGTCGTTTGGGGATTTATGAATTAATGAATTTTTAGCTAGGTCTATGTGTATGTAGTGAGCAATGAGTGCGGGTGAACGAAAATAAAAGTCACTATATTACTAGTACTCACAGGCTGGGTTTACTTGCACTAGCTCCATACACAAAACACTACACAGAAGGAGTACACAGAGTAGACGGAAGGAACACAATAGTTACAACACAAAACAATAGTCCACATCAACAATAAATATTCGCGAGTTATAATTTAATCAATGCGCGGGCGCAGACGGTAGGCGCGAGGTTTATGTCCGACTTACCCACGCATCTTAAAAAGTTGAGGTTGAGCGGGGACGCTCAACCGCCGCGCACGCTGGCCCGCGCGCTGGGGTGTACCGACACCCCCGACTTATGAATGCCGTGAATGTAGTGTAGTCTTATTAATAAACGTTCACGATAATATTACTGTGGCTGCGTTAACTTTGTGTTTTAATTGTGGTGTATTGTGTGGGTTTATTATAAACGTAAATAAACTATATGGTAGGGGTGAAACCTACAAATTAATGTGTATGGGTGTATGTTTGTAACTCCTTCACGCTGAAACGGCTGAACGAATTTAGATAAAACATGGTACACGTGTAAACCATATCCTGGATTAGTTTTTGGTTTCGGAGACAAAGAAAACTTTCTAATTTCAGAAACTGAAACTGCTGACAGAAGCTAGTAAATACTACAAAAAACTAAAAAAACACATACTCACAAAATAACTGTACAGAACAAATAATTTAATATCATGGAATGAATTATAATTTAATATCGAACAAAGATTAATTAGTCAGACTTTTATTGTGAAAATTTTTCTCTATAATTGTACCCGCCCTAATTAGAAGCGCGCTGAAGCAAATAAAGCGATGAAAGTGTAGAAGCTTGGTAAAGCACACAGAAGCGATGGAAGCGTAGCGTATGTAAACACAAACATTCATTGAGGAAAACAGCCCCGTGAGTGTATCCAGGATAGTGTGAGCACTTCGTGGAAACCCACGGTTTCCGGGAAGATATTGTTGTGTATCAATGAAATATGAGGTGCATTAATTGATATGATAAATATACTGATACAATATGTAACTAGAATAATGCACATAAATATGTATAATGCACTTAGATATCTTAAAGGTTTTCTTTTTATTAGTTTTCTTAGTAGGAGGCCAATAATTACGATGCCTATCAATATTGATACATACACACAGACACGCTACTGACGCAATTAAGATTTTTCAAGAGAGAATGTTATCCAAAAATAGTTCTTCATTATTTTATAAAAATAGCTCAGACAGATTTAATAGATTCTGAACATACCACTCTCAGGGTGAAATGGCGTAAGCAAAGGAAAAAATATACCCACGATAGATTCAATTTCAGTTTTTTTTTTAATACCACCTTCTCGATTATGGTCTTTTATATTTGTCATACAACCATCACTTAAGGTGGTGCATCACGACTCACATTTTCACTGTTTTTCATACAACCGCTTTTTTTTTTGTCGACGGGGAAAATCATCTTTGACGAAACCCGCTCTTGGGTGGAGCGGGAGACAAAACCCCGCGCCGTTCCTTCTAGCCTTCATACCGGGGCACGAGCTCCCTTTCGGACAACCCTGTCCCCAGTAGGCTTCGACCCAGCTGGGCCCCTCCTGCTGCTGACAACTCCTTGAGGCGCGCGGGAACAATGCGCGCCGTCGACGTCTTGGACTCGGTCCATTACCGGACGATCGGATAGCGAGCTACCCATGGTGAGCCCGCGTCTACGCTGGCCGGAAATCGGGATCGGAATCCCGGCGACGGCGGCGAGGGCGCCGTTGCCTGATGCGGTCGGCCTCCTCCTTTGCAAGCATTACTGCTTCGCAGAAGGAGGCGACCGCCTGCCATTCCTCCTCGCTCCGGACCATGGCCTCGACCAGGGCCCGGCGCGAGAGGTCTCCGCCGCCGATCTCCTCCACGAGGGCACGGCGATGCTCCACCCAGGCTGGGCACACCTCAATGGTGTGCTCCACCGTGTCCTCCGGGCGTTGCGCACAGTGGCGACACCCAGGCGTCTCTTCCGCTTGAATCCGATGCAGGAACCTCCCGAACTTGCCATGTCCGGTGAGGACCTGCGTCATGCGGAAGGTAAGGACGCCGTGAGGTCTTTCCAGCCACGCCTCAAAGATGGGACTTACCGCCATAATCGTGGCGTGCCCAGCACTGGGTTGCGATAGCCGTTGACGCCATTTCTCCATGAGATCCCGGCGGACCGGGCCGGGCTGTCCGCCATGCCTTGACATGTTGCGCCAGTGGACTTTCACCCCGGCGTTGCATCTCCACGCGCATGTCGTGCATGTGTGCAAGGACTGTTGCCTCCAGATCCCACGTTGGTAGGCCAGCCAGAAGGCTCGCCGCTTCGCGGGAGATCGTGCGGTAACCCCGCACCATCCGTATTGCCATGACCCTCTGGCAGGCGTTCAGTATGGACGCCGGTCGCTTTGCCAGCGACGGCGCCCACACCGGCGCCCCGTAGAGGGCCATGGACCGAACGATCCCCCCGTAGAGCCTCCGGCAGGAGGCGTCTGGGCCCCCAAGGTTGGGAAGGAGCCGTTTGAGAGCAGCCCCAGCCCGGAGAAGCTTGGGAGCCAGACGTCGGAAATGTTTCATACAACCGCTCATAACTGATTATGACGTTATTACACACTTTTCATTAGATATTTTGGAAACATAGTATCTTGTGGATATTATCTAGGTTTCTAAAGAAACCAATTTCTAAATTTGTGTAAAACTAATCCAGTAAAAACCTCTGAAAATGTCCTATTTTGTATGAACTTTGACACTTCGTAATTTGCCTAAAAATTAAAAAAGTCAAAAAAGTAATCCTCTAGACCTTTTTTGACCTTGCAAATTTTATTAAAATTCTTAATGATGACAACTTTTTCCAAAAACTTTTAAGGGTTTAAAAAAAACAGCTATTTCCTGGAGCAAGTTTTGTGAAATTTTCGAGTAAATCTCGGAATTACTGAATACTAGCAGAGTTTCCAGGCGTTATCTCTCTTTTTTGCGTTGCCTTTTCGTCAAACATTGCGTTGGATTGCATTAAATGAAGTAACAAGCTTTTAAACCATTTTCGATGTTTACGATAAGCGAGTGGAGAAGGACCCTCTTAAAGCAAGTCATTCTGTTCCTAGGGAGTCAGTGTTGTATAGTGTTTTTTTGTATATTAATTTTGTATACAAAATTAAAAACTCAGGAGTTAATTTTATAAATCCCTTTCTGGCGTTCGGGATTAAAACTTAGCAACCTTTTTTTCCTTCGGAATTCAATATGCCGCCCGCGACTTAAAGACACTGCTTTATTCCCTAGTCACATAATCTACTATTACGTATCCGAGAAAGCGTTTCGGATGAGACAAAGAGACGGTATCTTCCTACAAAGCTACTTTGTAAACAAACAATGACATACACCTACGAGTAAAACAATAAAATGATATATTCCTACCTATAACTTAGAGCACTATGTATCCGTTAGTTGCACAACTTAGTATCAGCTAGTGCTGCCCCATTGCATCTTATGGGTGTCATAAAAGACGGCTAAGCGATATCAGTAGGATGGCCAGTGCCGTCCACCTGTGCTAATAGTGTCGTGCAGCAATCATACGCCTGGCCGGCACGGTAATTATCTGCCCAATCATGACGTCACTGGTTCAACTAGATCCGTAATCCATCTGATGTCTTATATTAGATTGGAATTATATTTACCTATACAACATGCAACTTAGTAAAAGCACATCCTGAAATCAGTATGTTCAAAATCGGCTAAAATTATTCTTGATTCATCATCATCATCATTTCAGCCGTTAGACGTCCACTGTTGGACATAGGCCTCCCCCATTTGTCGCCACAATGAACGATCCTGTGTGTCCCGCATCCATCAGATTATCATAACCTTCACCAGGTTTAGGATAAAAAAATACTTAGAATGTTTGTACGTGCGTAGATACCACACTGATGTGCTGCCATTGTAGTGCGTCAATTCTTAGGATCGTTCATTATGGCGATACTTGGGGGAGATCTATATCCAACAGTGAACGTCTATCAGCTGATATGATGATGATAAGGTATATTTATAGGTACTTGTTTTCATGATGATGCAATTACGTTGGCATTAGTGCAGTATAGTTTTTCTTTGAAGATCCGCATGTAAAAAGTGATGAGTAGGACATTATTTATCGCACTCGTAACATATTGCTTCCGTTCTTATTGGCACAAGTACAAATTCTATAGTAGGTAAGTAAAGTTTAGCAAAGCCACTGAAGTGCCGCCGTGAATGAACAAAGTTGAAGAAAAGTGGAGCGGTCTGTGTACGAGGAGGGGTGCGTGTAGAGGCTGTGGCGTGCTTATATCTAATATTTATAGGAACGCCGCATCAAACGCTCATCAAACATATATGACGCGAGGTTTTCGCTAAGACTGAAAACTGATGAATTTTATTTTATTTACTAGCTGAGTCGTCAAACTTCGTAACGCCTAACAGTCAATGAATGTATTACTAGACTATTGATATAGTCACCCGGTTGTGATGAAACAATAAGTAATATATCAACATACAATTTAAAAATAATAGTATCATCAATTGCATACATTTTACGTGATACGCGCACAAAAAAAACTTCTACAGATTTATTATATGTATATGTATAGATTGAGGATGGAAAAACAAAAATAGTAGGTACATGAAATCCTTAAAACTAAAATTACAAATATGTTATCCTTACCGCGGTTTATCAAAAGAATTACAGAATTGAAGGAATGTACTAAGAACTTACAGAATAAAGAGCTTTTTACTTTACATAACTTAAAACAAATCAATTAAAATTAATTTATTCCTCTCATACCTATTCGCTGTTATATTTCCTGTATTTGTAATTAATTTTTAAAAAATCTGATTGTTTTCCAAATAACTGGTCTTTGCATGCTTTGAAATTGGCGTCGATTTTCCGTAGAGGAAAATTCCCGGTGCTCGATAATGCTTTGTATGTAAAATAAAATGGAATTACTGGGTATCTATTACCCATCGACATCGCATTTCTGTTCCACGAAGGCCGCTAGCAGTGCCCAGTTATTCAACGACGACAAAATAGGAACGCTGAAATTAGGTAGCGTATTGTCAATAAACTTTGTGATGCATTTCAATACTGTGAGGCTTGTGGTGTGTTGTGGGTACTATTTTGTTATACGGACAAAAGAGGTAAGGTACTCGTAATTGTGTCTCTTGATTTTTTGTCAAATAAGCCTACTGCAACCGAAACCTTTTTTTTTTCTGCAACGAGCTCGTCCACTTTTATTTATTTTGATTTATTTTATAATTTTTGTACACACAAACATACAAAAGAAGACACATAATTATAAAAATTGTACAAAGCTACTGAAAATTAAAAAAAAAAATCTATCAGCAGACCAGTGAAAGGAGAGATAGGAAGAAATAGTGTGTAGAAATAAGAAAAGAATATACCTATATGTGAAATCTTAACTCTCTCTAACTTACACTTGTTGGAAAAAAACTTAATTTTTCTGCACCGACTTTATCCAGTCTTTTGAAAAGTATAGTTTTTTTCTGTAATGAGCCTGTGCACTCTTTTTGGTAAGCTAATTTTTACTTACTGCACTGAGGCTGTTGAATCTTTTGAAAAATATTTTTATTCGCAATGAGTCTATCCACTCTTTTACGATTTTTTTTTTCTTCTATGAGCCCGTCCACTCTATTTGGGAACCATTTTGTTTCTGTAGTGAGCCGGTCTTCTCTTTTTGGGAAGCCTATTTTTTCTGCAATGAGCCAGTCTACTTTGGAAACGATGCTTTTGCTGAAAAAAATTTTAGAAATATTTTCTTTGTATATATACTCACCTACTTTCATATAATTTATTCTCGTAAACATACTAAATACTCCTATCATCTTAGTCTTAAATGAAGTACTCTGCCTTGAAGTGTTTGTTACATTTGACTCATCTTCCAGAAAATAGAACTCGTTAGAATTGTTGGCAATCTGTATGTTTGTTATCTAAATCATCTTTATATGCTTAGTTTCCACGTAGGTACGCTAATCTAACTAGCAGTCGATGGACTAACAACATCTGAAAATAACACTGAGTTCTACTCCTAGTAAATATGAATTATTTTGAATATTAATTATTATAATGCTGTAGAGAGCCGCGGTGGCCGAGTGGTAATAGCTTCGACTTACAAGTTGCAGATCGCGGTTTCAAACCCAGCTAAATGCATTATCTTGTGTAATTTATTCATCACCACTGCTCTCAAAACGGTGAAGGAAAATATTGTGAGGAAACCGGCATGTCCTAGAACCAAAAATTCGAAGACATGTGACATTCACCAACCCGCACTGAGCCCGCGTGGTGGATTTCGGCCCATCCCCTCCCTTAAACAGGAGGTCTGAGTCCCAGTAGTAGGAACACTAAAAGGCTGATTATGCTACAATGCTGTATAGAATATGTTAGTGTTTGTGTAGTTAAACTAAGTTATGGTGAGCGTGCGCCAATTTGCATGCTTTTCTAATTACAGTCATGACCAGATTGTATTTCCTGATATTTCAGGTTTGAACTACTACTCATAAATTACCGCTATAAGTGATATATTGTATCTGGAAACGTGAACACGCAAGTTATAATATCCTGCTTCTATATAAATGAGGAAGTGTTTCAATGTTTTAATCAATCACGCCACACCTGAATAGACATGGATAAAAATTTAAACACATAGACCAACCGCGGCGAAGGTAGTGTGTTGATCTGATCATGTTGGCGGGGCAAACTCGGCTGGAGATAGCCCAAAACAGAGAGGTTTAGAGGGAGAAAGGGATGGCCTTTGTCCAGCAGTGGGACACAAAATCGACGAAAAAAAAATAGGCATCTTAAGTGGACCATAACCTGGATTAGGATATTGGATACTTCTTTGTCGCAGTCGTGGATAATTTTCGCCTTTCACACGTTGCCAGCAAAAGCTATGTAGAATTAAATGAATGGCGAAAAACGTGACGTAATTTATTATGGTAATTAGATTTGCGCAGAGCTAGTTCTTTACACTGAGTTAATGAAAAGAAAAATATAAGGTTGACCTACCGTAGCTTGTCATTGCAAATTAGACTTTATGTACCTTTTCACAGCACTTTTTCAGCCATTTACCTGGCTACGCGGCCTTTTAAGTCTGAACGTCGTCGCAGACTTGAAAGCTAGTTTGCAAATAGACGATCATTTCCATCTTTCATCACAAGCTAAGTTTCTTGTGTTTCACAAAGACAGGTCTGCCTTTTACAAAACCAGACTTTTGCAATCTGTGTGTGGAAACACACGGTGATTTCAGTAGAGTATGAACATTTTTAGGGTAAAACAAACTGTACTAAAATTGTAAAAGAAACCTTAGGTAAAAATGTTTTCTTTGAAAAAGAAAAAAAAAATTAGGCTTGTCAGAGCAGATCCAGAACACACGATGTACATTTATGAGCTCTAACCAGTGTTTCCGTTTTTGATAGTATTTTTTTGATAAGCTCGTCTTTGACTCAATCTCACCTGATGGTAAGCAACGATGTGGTCGATACTTTGGATACTTACCTAAAAAGTAGACTTTTCACTCTTAAATTAAAAAACTCCATGTTGTAGCTATCAGGAAACACAGACTAAAGCAAAGAATTCCTCTTCTTAGCTGTACGCACAATGCATGTCTTCCCAAAATAATTGTGTATACGGTTGGGATAGCAACCATGTAGGTACCTGATAGACGATCACAGAAAAGATGAAAGAGGTTAGAAATGAAATACTTTCCGATTAGTACTAGGTACCTACAACGAGTGTCTGTCGCCACTTGTTTCCCACCCTTTAACTCCACTACAGGCAGTAAACCAATATGAACGCGCCTTACGCAACTAACAGACCACGCACACTTAGATCACAAGTTTGCTATTGGTTATGTCAATTATGAGCATGATCATATTTTGAGGCACGCCTGCCCCGCGCACAAGACCATTCTAACCTCTTTCATCTTTTCTGTGTAGTCGATCTTTATCTACTTTTAAGATAGTTTTTTTTTTAACGGTGAAGGAAAACTTCGTGAGGAAACCGGCATGTCCTAGAACCAAAAATTCGAAGACATGTGACATCCACCAACACGCACTGGGCCCGCGTGGTGGATTACGGCCCATTCCCTCTCCTAGAGAGGAGGCCTGAGTCCCAGCAGTGGGAACTTTAAAAAGGCTGATGATGATGAAGATACTTTTTGATCAGAAACCCCTCTAAAAAGTATATTGGTCTATTTGTACCAAAACTTGGATGAAAACTTCAAGACAACCAAATAACCCACTTTGCATAAAACGGGGGAAAACAAACTAAGCCACTGTACAAATATTATATTTTATTGGTTACATTGAATAGTTGCCAAACTACTGCTTTGATATCGTATAAATCATTCGCATATGATTGTTATGGAGAGTTGCGATTGCGTCAAGAATAGGCTAATCTTATTATTTATTAAAGCTATCATATCGCAGTTTCTATGATATTCGGGTGGAATATATTACGTGAGTGAATGAGGAACTATAGAGTTGGGCTATGGTCGAAAGTGTTAACGCGGCGTTGGAACGAGAGGGATATCTGGAAGAACTTTAGCGGGTTTTAGTCAGTAAAAGTCTGACCCTCCCTCTAGCTCCACCTAGAGCAGAAAGAGTTAGGTGGGTTTCCAAATGAAACAAAAAATTTTACTGAAAATCTGGTGGCCCTTCTCCGTGTTTATGCTACAGCATAGGGTAGTTTCCAGGCTCAAAGTAACTACATTTTATTTAGCCCGTATTTTAGATTATAAAAAAATATTGAACACGTATTTTTCTTTTTAAAAATAACAAAGATATTATAGCCCATTAAAGTTACGTATGACGTCACCCCGGGCGAAAAAATGCAGCACGGTGTACATAATTACATTTTTTTACGGCAACTAGCCAATTATACTAAGCCAATCTATGATTTAATTTTGAACATATTTGAAATATTAGATTATATGACTAGGGGATAAAACAATATCTTAAAGATTTGAATTCCTCACTTCATCAGTTTTCTTTCCCTCGCAGAGCTTGGGAGTTAATTATATAAATCCCTCTCTGCGTTCGGGACGAAAACTTAGCAGCTGTCGTTTCGTTCGAAATTCAATATGCCACCTATGATTCAAAGTCACTGCTCTAGTCATACAATCTATTATTATTTCGGTTACTTTTAGATGCAAACCAACTTATCTGTATCGGAGTCTGACTTACAGCGCAGAATCGTAGAACAAACTTTTCCATCACAAGGCTTTCATTCATAAGTGTCTAATACCTATTTATAAACGGGACCGTGACGCAAAAGAAAACGTACAGTAATTTACATACCCTTACAAATACAGTCGTCATCGTCATGCAGAGAAGCTTCTACCCACTCAAACATTGACGTTCAAGTAGCACGGAAACTTTTGTGGGATATGCCTATATATACAGGTTGTTATATCTCTGTTTTTATTTCCTTTGCCACAAGAAAAGCACCAGCATATGCGAATCTAGTTAAGTGGTAGAAAATCTAGTAGGAGTGGAATTCCCTGCCGGAGTCTGTGTTTTCTGATAGCTGCAACTTGGGATCTTTAAGTCAAGATTAAATAGGTTACTTTTAGGCAAGGGTGCTCCATCGTCGACCACATCATCGCTTACCATCAGGTGAGATGGTGGTCAATCGCGAGCCTATCAATAATAATAAAAAAATCTTAGTTTGTCAGGTAGGATGAAAATGTTCGAAAGATTTAACTTTGGTCCTTGATCGCAAAGGATAACTGAAGGAACACAGGTGGGAAACATGCGAGAATAACCTACCTCCTCCTCCTTACGTCGTATTCCTCAATGCTGAGGGTCATGACTTCCCTGTTTCATCAACTTTAACAACCTATAACCACTTAACATAGTGAAAAGTAGATAGGTTATCCAATTTCCATAAAATAAATCCTCCCGCGCATACCCAGGTATAGTAAGAGAAAGCTTAATCCTAACCGTGTTCAGTTAGAAATGCCTTTAAATTAAGTGAATTATTTCATGAAGACAAACGGGGAATTTGAACTTGGAAATATGTTGAAGATTTTAATGATATATCTCGACATAATCCTAACACAAATCAGCAGCAAATTGTTAAAAAAATATGAATTTTGTGGGCTAATCTGGCGCATACTCTAAGAAAATAAATTATACCGTTTTATAATTCACGTCACGTTGTCTTGTGGTTTTAATCAAGGGAAAGTTTAGGGGAAGCGTTAATCTACAAATGTTTGGTTAAGGAAGTTCGTAAAGTCCCGAGTCGGTGTTCAATGGGATTTACTCTTTGTTTCTTATTCTCTCTTCGTAAGTGTATGATGAACGTTGTGGTAGTCGGAGTCAGTGGAGGATCCTCCGATCAGACGGGTGTTGTGTCTGGTCCAGATAACTGCCCGTAAATTAGTTTCGGGCTGTTGTAGTTCAGCCGCGCGGAGAACTTGAGTATTTTTTATATTGTGCAGATTTCATCACGCATGCAGAATTGCTCCGTATGCAGAAAATTTCACAATGCAATTCTTGTATGAAATGGACATTTGCGGGAGTTACACGTGCGAGGAAATTCCGCATGCGTAACCCCCGCACTATATTAAAAACACCCTAAGGACCTTATATTATTTAATTATGGAAGAGAAAACCCATTCCTGATAAAAACGCAAATTGCCGCTTACGATGATCTTCCTGAAAAGCCTTGATATGTGTATAAAGACGAAACCTTTTAATGATGCTAGTGAGCGCTTAATTTACGTCATAAAATGTTTTGGCACGGAACTCTGCTTAACTCCACCACACATAATAAGTAAGTTATTATGCATGTTACGTATTTTAAGTAAGTAAATGGCAACTTGCTGACGAGAATATAAAGCGACTTGGCCAGGCCCGACTTTAAATTTACGAGCCAGCACTCTTTCAGAAAAACTACAAGAGAAATTTAAAAATATAATTGTGTTCCGTAGCTCTCTTGAAACCGAATAGTTTCGTAAACTAATAAACCAGTTCCGTTTTGTATTTTTCAAATTCAACATTGGCAAACTGTTGTGAGCAAAAGTTTGCTTGCTTTATTTTTTATTTGATCATAAAAATGCTGCATTCGAGAAATGTAAATGTTATACCTGTACAAGCATAACGTAGAGATAGAGATATAGATAGATGGATATATAGATTCGATAGAGATGGGTAAAGTAGGTATCTAGAATAGGTTATGCATGTGCTATCGCGGCCATTTATGCCTGATCACTTAAATCCTGCGGCGCGGTGCCAATCCAAACCCTTTGAAGTTTTCGTTTCGAATGCAAGCAAAAATTAACTTAGCTGTGGTCAGGCGGAAGTGTTTTTGATGATAAGTCTACTGGGGCTAAGTGTCTGCTTTTGAGAGGAAGACTCGGCCCTGGTATGAAAAGCAACGAAGAAACAGTAGTGAATTGTTAAGTCAGTAAAAGTCAGAAACGCCCTCTCGTCGCCTAAGAGCGGGAGTCGTCATTTAGATGATTTTACACTAAAAAATAATAGGTCTCATATTAACTGGACTATTTCTGTTCAACTAATTGTTACACTTCACAATTGCACCAAGTGCAACTCCATTTCGTGTCCAGGCAATCTATCTTTTCCACGTTGCATGAAAGAGGTCACCAATGCGATAAGTCTGTCAATTGAATGTTTTAATTAAAGTTTTCCTTTAGGTATATAATTTATTTTCCTGGTGCACAATAAAGTGAATCTGAAATGAAAAGGAAATCTAGCGGAAGCCTTACTACGAACTTTTAATTGCGATAACTATACACATTAATCAGTTTTACTGTAAAGGATTTAATTTAGTGATAAATCATGCAAAATAAAGTGCGTTTGTTTATTTTGATATCTCTTTGTTAAGGAGATTTTTTTTTGTCGATGGATAAAATCATCTTATGACAACCCCCGGTCTTGGGTGGAGCGGGAGATAGTGTCAGACTCTTACTGACTAAAAACCCCACCCCGTTCCTTCTAGCCTTCATACCGGAGCGGCGCGCGGGAACAGTGCGCACCGTCGACGGCTCGGACCGGACAGCTACCGGACGAGCGGACACGAGCTACCTATGGTTCGCCGTCCGCGAGCCCGCGTCTACGGTGTCTGGAAATCGGGATTGGAATCCCGGCGGTGGCGGCGAGGGCGCCCGTTGCCTGATGCGGTCAGCCTCCTCCTTTGCTAGCATTAATGCTTCGCAGAAGGAGGCGACCGCCTGCCACTCCTCCTAGCTTGTTAAGGGGATGCAACTCGACATACATTTTCACTGTTTTTCATACAACTGCTGTTATGCGATTATGACGATTATTACCCATTTTTCATAAGATATTTTGGAAACACAGTATCTTGTGTTTACACAAATTTATAAATCAATTTATAAATTTTTGTAAAACTATAAACAGTAAAGACTTCTGAAAATCTGCTAAAATAGCAGATTTTCATGAACTTTGATACACGAAATCACCGAATGCTAATAAAGTTTTCAAGCGTTGTAACTCTTTTTTCGCGTTGCTTTTTCGTCAAACATCGCGTTGGATTTAATAGGTATCAAACTTTTAAACCATGCTCGATGTTGACGATAGGCAAGTGGAAAACCAGCCTCTTAATGTTCCCGGACCGGGCCTCAAAAATACGCCGCCACAAAAAACGCTAGAAGTAGCCACAAAAAACCACTGAAACGTGTGACAGCTTGTGGCTGGAGAAGCTTGAAGCGGCTTCAAGCGTTTTTTTGTGGCGGCACCGCCGCACACGAGCCACAAAAAAAGGCCGCCTCAAAAAGAAGCCTAAAACGGCGTTTTTTGAGGCCCGTGTACGGAGACACTTAAGGTTTTGTTTATCCTTTTCAACCCTCGTAGAAAAATAATTATGTCATACTAGGTACACAGAGCTGCTTCATTATAACCCCTCATTAAATCACTACTGAACCCTATTTATCATTCCAACGCACTACTCTCAGTTGCGAGTCGCGAACGGCGATTATTTCAAATCCCTGAAATCCTTCACCGAGCGCAAAGTACCGAGGTTCGGTGCTCGCGTCATTAACTAACAACTGGTGGAAAATTACCAGTTGAGCCGGCTCGTGACGGAGGCACGAACAACCGCCATCATTGCCCATTAACCCTATAATACGTTAAATATGCTAAGGAGCTCGCATTCACGAATAATAGTGGCTGAAGTCTTCGCAAAGTTCGCGTTACTCGTCCGTGTGTTCGGTACTTTACTAATTGTGTAGTCTGACGTCAAAGATTCAGATGTGGTCGCGTTGAATTAAGTTTTCTTTTAATTCATGAATCCCCAAGCGACCACCGGTGGCCGCGCATCTATTGTCTTACTATTGTGTCTCTAATTGACGGTATCTGAAGGGTTAAGCTGCGGTTCAAACTTGTTCCTATGTTTGCTTGTCTGAAAACCCACATTTTAAAGAAAAAAAATTCTTCATTCGGTTGGATATGAATCAGTTAAAAAACTGTGCTCTACATACGCAGATTTTTTTGTGATATTGTACCTAAAGGCAAAAGTTTGTGACTATATCTTTGTGTTACTCTTTCACGCTCAAAAAATAATTTAAGTATAACATTTAAGATTCTCAATTTTCTTTTAAGTTTATTCATAAAATACCTTTATATATTATTATTATTTCCTATTATTATTCAAGGTTATAATTACATTACTTTTTTAATTTATGTACGTGACAGAGTGGATGGAATACATCTCTTTAACACTTTACTGTATTGAACAATTGCTGCTGAAAAAAAAACGTCCCACTTACACCGTGAAAATGCATGTATTCCTTAGTTAACAAAAGTTTTCATTTGAACTAATTGAATAAAAAAGCACAAAAGCTCAATAATGCATGGATATGACATTAAAGGCCACTCGCTTCGGTCACTGTATCCGATGGCCATTGTCCCGTCAACTGAACCCGTTTCCGCCAGCCTCTGTAATGTCAGCCAAATAAAATAAAACACCTTATTTATTTGATCGATTGATAGATTCAGTGAAAGGTGACACATACGTAGTGCCATGCATTATGAGACGAGCTGTAATACAGATTGATGATCGTACCACTGCCTGAAATATCGCTTCACTTTGTTAAGCGACTGAAGCGCTAAGCGTGTCCAAAATCCGGGGATGCGGGGTTTAATATTAGTATCCACTTACACGGATCGTGATCAACCTTTAAAGGGCATTTTATCCTCTCGGGATATGCCATAATTAAACGATAGGCACGTCTGTAGCCTTTGTCTAAGTACGTGAGCAGCGTCTATCTATTATGCGCCACTTCAATGAGCACCGAATCTGTCTGTAATGAATCAATCCACCTAGAGGCAGGTTTCACCGTTTGCTGAGTTATCTTAGAGATGAATGGAACAGAAATTACTAAGGCTTATTGTAGAGGCATTTTATCAAAGACTATATATAAGCTTCTGCTAACGACTTCACCCGTATATTTGTGGAAAATATATAGCTTATGCCACTCAGTGATATAATAGCGTGCTAGTGGTGAATGATTTTTAAAACCCGCCTAATAGTTTTTGAGTTTAATCATTACAAACAAAAAAAAAAACAAATCATTTCTCTTTAAAATGTTAACATAGACGAATCTACTATTTCATTTCATTTATTTGAATACTACTGCATAATGTGAGGATTTTACAATAGGCTTAAAGCTAAGGTACATTTATGGACTCTGTAACAGCAACATAGGTAAAAAATACATAATTAACTATTCAATCGTGTTAATTAGAGACAAAATAGAAATACAATGGGTGCGCGAACGCAGGCGTTCGCTTGGGGTTTTAATGAATTAAATCATTGAATCAAATCGAACATTAGAATCAAATTAAAATAATACATAAAAAATCAAAATCAAATTAAAATAATCAATAAATACATAAAAATAAAATAAAATATCAAAATCGAATTAAAATAATCAAATAAAATAACACTGGTCGGCATCAAAATAAGAGAGAGAGAGAGAAAAAATGTATATGTGAACGTAATACATATGGATACGTTAAATCAAAACATGTAGTTAGAATTCACCTAGCACGTCTAATTTCGACGCAATGCTCTAGAATGGTTTTTCTTTTAGTTCGCGAAAAATTCTCCTTTTGGAGAATTTTTCGCGAACTATTGCGCGATTCTTGTTACGTTTGTATTAATTTTATAATAGCCATAAATCGACAAAAACTAACACTTTCAATAAAAAGGCTATTTAATGGTTATTTCAGTTTCACTGAGCTATTGCAAAAGTGTTCTCATCGCATTTTAAACTTTATATTCCAGAGATGTGGCTATAAACCGATGATAGTGTAGATAACTCAATAAGTGCAATTGGATAAAAGTGAGCAGTTATCTATCTGCTCGATGAGCTTGGCAATATTCAAGAGTTGCTATTATTTGACCCACTTTGCACATATGAGTTTGATGCGGGGAAAATTAAATTTCATACATAAGTACTCGTATATGGACTACGTTGTCTTTCAGGTCTATTATTGTTTTTATTTATTGTAACGAAACATGCAGATGAAGATGCATATATACGTCTATATAATAGCATTCTTAATCATATATTTACTGGAATGTAAATTAGTAACAATGGCTATAGGATTCTAACTGAAAAAGTAGAGTACGAAAAAAAGATGAAAAGTAGATCTACTTGCTAGTTTGCTATTTAATTTTTAATTAGAAACATCTTGCAAATTATAAACGCACAAAATTACTTACGAAGTAATTTGTACTCTGTGAACATAAAAAAAAACAAAGTCAACAAAACAAATTAGTTCCAGAGAAAGTATAAAGAGTTAGTTACGCCTCCGCGTAGAAAAATGAACTTTTAACACAGAATAGTTAATTACACAAACTGCTTACATTTTTTAACTTTGAGGGTACAAACCTTTTAACACTGAATGAAGCTTAATTTTTCTACGACCACCTTATCGTGAGTATTTACTTGTACATGTCACAGTGTGTGCGTCATGACACTCATTTGCATGGACTAATCGCCATCTTGCCCCAAGCTAAGAGGGGCTCTCTAGGGTAAAGTTATTAGTGCCCTGTCTATCTTCATTCCGTAGGCTCACTGCCCCAGACTTGGACTTGACAACCGTTTACTAACGGTCGCTTGACCATATTCCGCAATTTGAATTTGAAAAAGGAAGCAGATTCTTTTTATTTTATGTTCGAAAACGGTTTCGCTAGGTATTTTAATAACTGCACGGCTTTTAACAGAATTGAATTTTACGATGCATGAGATCGGATTGCGTTGCGATATTTGGAGTTATTGTTGTCGGTGCTACATTAACAATATTTCTTTCGTATGTAAAATCTGTTACAGGTTTGAAAAAATTTCCATCGATTTCCTCAACTTTTCATCCGATCAAAACTGTTTCTTGTTCAAAATAGTGTTCTACTTGTATTGTGTGGCTATATCTCGTGTATCTGTCTGGACTCGTAGTAGACATAAACGACAACAATCAAGTTCACAAAATTTAAAAAATGTTCACTACTATGATAAATATTCTTAGCAAGGTTATTACGAGCATACCAATCTATACATATACTTAAGGAAAAATTGACTTTCTGACATCAATGCACAGCTGGAACTACTGGGTCTAGGGAAAGTAAAGTTTTGCACACAGCTTACCTTTATGATGTAGGCAAGCACTAACATTTTTATTTTTAAATTAACTTTTAAGGTGAAAAAGGGGGTTTTTCTTTTGTTTGCCAATTTTTATAAGCATTAAGAATATATATATACTTGAAAATAAACATTATTGGTACTCAACTAAATAGAAAAATGTTAACATTACTTATTCGTTTTTAAAAACTACAGCTATAAAATGATTCAAGATTGTTTGGAAGAATTTTATTCCTTCAGTTAATAAACTTAAAACTTAGCACAAATTCTGATGAAAATGAATATTAATTCATGAATCCCCAAGCGACCACCGGTGGCCGCGCATCTATTGTCTTACTATTGTGTCTCTAATTGACGGTATCGATAGTCTCGACATTTATATTTACAATCATCTTTAAATCTTTTACCGGCCAACTGTAGTGTCTCATTTAATTAAAACCAGACACTGATCCACGGGCAGTAGTTGGCCTCAGCAAGTGGATATATTATTTGATTTATTTAAAACTAGCTTTTGCCCGCGGCTTAGCCTACTACATAAAATATAGCCTATTTCACTAAGGAATAACGCAGCTTTCTATAGGTGAAAAAGATTCCGCAATCGGACTAGTACTTTCAGAGATTACATCGTACAAACAAAAAAACATAAAAAACAAACTTCACCTCTTTTATTCTATTACATTTATTTAAAAATATAAGTTTACAGTACAGGACCAAAACACATAAATTCTAAAATCTTAAATACTATTAAATACGAATTAACAAACTAGAAAAGTAAACAAACAAACTACAAAAAACTTAAAAATGAATATATAAATTTAAAAATTGGGTGTGGCTTGTCATGGAAGATATCCAGATCTATGTGCTAAGTGAACTGTCTAACTATAGTGGTTCTTGAGATATAGTCTGGTGACAGACAGAAGGACAGGTCCTATTTTTACACTTTGGTTAAGGAACCCTAAAAATACCTATACATTTTATTGTTTGTTTGGGTCGAGAATCACTAACATAATATTGTCGCCCGCAGATTCAAAATAAAATTGCACCTTGTATTGTATAGTCATTGCTAATCGTATTTAGAATTCCAAAGCCCTAGTTTCCTTGATGGCTATAATCTTATTTATACTCGTACAGCTAATATGGCACCAAGTTTAACATTGCACAATCACCTTGCGGTCCGACCCGCCCACCAATAGCAAGGCGTTGATTACAGTATTATCACGCCTAGTTCATTAATTGTCGTGGTCACGGCTGACAGTAAATCCTGAGCTACTAAACTATTACGTCGTATTCAACAAGGCGATGGAAATAGTTGATTTCACAGCAGCAAGAACAATGGAGACAGTTACATTCTGAATGTATTATTGATATCGATTAACAAAATATCATAAACTAGCTTTTGCCCGCAGCTTAACCCATCAGATACCGTCAATTAGAGACACAATAGTAAGACAATAGATGCGCGGCCACCGGTGGTCGCTTGGGGATTCATGAATTAACCCGCGTACATAAAATATAGCCTATGTCACTCAGGAATAAAATAGCTTTCTATTGGTGAAAAAATTTGAGCAATCGGACCAGTACTTCCAGAGATTACCTCCTACAAACAAAACAATAAAAAAACAAACTTTACCTCTTTATTATATTAGTGTAGATTAAAAAGGCCACTGAACTTCATTTGAAAACTTCCCGTCAAAAATCAATTTCTAAACTGTATTTAGCCCAAAGTAGGTATTAAGGCGTATTATCTGCGCATTAAGTTCTAAACTGCTTGAATTCGAGATCTCCATCTTGCAGTACCGAAACTCCAGTGAAGACGTCTTCAAACTACAAACAACTAATAACAAATTCAGAGACAAAAGTCTCTCTGGCGTCTGGTACAAAGCTGAAGGCACCAATTTAACCCGACTCTGCCGGCGCTTCATCTTCCCGCGCCGAGAGCCCGTCGTCACGTATTTGCGCGTGTTTAATTCACGACTGTCCGCGTCCACGGCACGCCAGGGTTAACGAGTCTACCTGTTTCTGACGGAATTCTCTTTCTTTTATATTATTTTCTGAATAGAAGACCCAGTTGAGTGATTAAATATGCAAAGCTCGGCCAGTTTAAGTGCTAATGAACCGTGTGATTCTTGCTTTGTTTATGGGTTGCGGGCTATTTGTTGGCATAATCTAGCGGTTCAGTACTTGTTCGATCGAAAAAATATTTTTGCTGTAGACTACTGTTTTATTAGCACAACTAAATGCGGACCAGAATAACACTTCATTTAATTAAGTTTCGCTGTATTTATTATTCAATTTCAAAACTGTTTTTGCGCAGTTTGCGTTACACAATATTTTGAATACAGTTTTACCTAAATAGGAAAAGAAACACATATGTATTTTCACTGAAAATACTTACGAATTTTCCCTTGCCCAACGCCTCGTATCTTTGAAACAGAGAGAACATCGCGGTCGTCCAATTTCGCGTGATCCGTTGCGTGGGTCGGCCAGCATTAACGTTGCGGCGGGTGGCCCGAGACCCTCACCAAATGAACACGTGCATGGAAACTTCCGAGCCCATTTACGTCCCCACAAATCCTAGAAAAAACTAAAGAAAATGCTTTTCTGAGTGCCGAGAAAATGCTTTTATTTATGTGTAATCAGCTGATTCGGCCTGTGAAAGAATACCGTAGAGTGACAGTAAATAAAAGACAACTAGGTACAAATTTTTAAGTTGCACTGGTGAACAGAATCTTCAGATAGATAAGTGGTTGGTCGTGTCCTTCAGTATCTATTATTAGAAGTAGATTGTTATACTAACTGACCCGGCAAATTTTGGTCTGCCATACAAATTCTTTCTACAAATTCAAAGAAATCGAACATAAGTATAAATTGAAAGGAAAATAAAAAACCGCGATCAAAAAGTGTGAGGTGAGGGTAGACGCGTGAAAAATACTTTACGATCTATTCTCATGTATCTACCAAATATACAAAAAAGACTATACGAGTATAACCGCACGCTCGACGTTTCACATGCAAACTGCATAGAACAGTTATATAGTATAATATAGTTTTATTTGACTTTAGTTATTGGTCGTCAATGACGTAGTTTTGATTTACCGTAAAATAGATCGTGATTGAAAGCCACTGTCTTAAGTTTTTGAGATTATAAAACCTCGATCACTTTACTTTAAAATATTTTCTATCAATTCTCGAAGCTAGCAAGAATAATGAGATGAACCACAACTTTTTAAATTAATTTCATGGGTTCGATTCAATTTCAACTACATTTTATGTGTTTCGTTTTCATTCGGAAAGCGTTTGAGATTTAAAAAGATTGAGTAAAAATGTTTACTGCTGTGTGCACTCAAGCTTAAACCTAAGCTTTAACGCGATGAAATATAGCGTATTTTATTATTGGAGCCCCACACTTGCGAAGTTGCGACTTAGAATTGGCAACAAAATTTAGCCAATAAATAGTTTCTGAACCGTTGTTGAGTCTGAAACTTTTCAGGGTGCCGTACTCAAAGGATAAAAATTGGGATCCTATTACTAAGACTTCGTTGTCTGTCTATCTATCTGTCACCAGGCTGTATCTCAAGAACCGCGCTAGCTAGACAGTTGAAATTTTCACAAATTCGGAATTTCTGTTGCCGTTGCAACAATAAATACTAAAAACAAAATAAATTAAAATTTTAAAGGGGACAAAAAACGCCAGAAAAATCGCGATTTTTTTGTCGTTTTTTCTACGGACGGTGCGGAACCCAGTGCAAGTTCGATTCGCACTCGCCCAGTTTTTCTTTTTCAAGTAAGCATGTATATTATCGACGTCTCTCATGAGATTACCTCTCCAGCTTTCTATTTATACTTTGCAAAGTGTCTCTTTGTCTATCCTTCACGTGTTAAACTTACTTCTGTCCGCGGCATCGCCTGCAAAAAAGAAACGTTGAAAATGATTTCGAGGAAACATACTACCGGAGTAAAAAGTCCTATGAAAAAAGTCCTATTGACCGTGAGTTTGTTTCGGTGTTTCTTCTCATGGTAGTCAGCTAGGAAACACCGGCCTCATCTAGTTTAAATTGACGAAAAAAATGATTTGTAAAAATGTTTAAAAAAAAACAAACCTATTTGCAAAATAAATATCATTTATATACCCCATGTCCTATTTCAGGACAAGGTTTAACCACGTTCCAAATTTTATCTGGATTTGTTCAGCAGTTTGATCATGAAGTACCTAGTAAGAAACCTACACTTAATTTGTATACGGTGTCTACGCCCAATTATAATACCAGCGCCGAGTTATTTTTTTTTTGTAATAATATGTTTATCGCAGCATATGCTAAGATATTTCCGGTATACCTTTTTAGCTTCGCACAGGTTTTTCTTTTTCTTTTGAACGTTGTTATTGTTTTAGAGATTGGTTTAAAAAATATTTTAATATTGTTTACAATTGTGAGTCTAAAAAAAGATTTTTTCTTTTTAATTTTCGACTTTTTAAATTAGTATGATTAGTTCCACACAAAGACGACCAGATACGCACAGGACCGTTCTTTGTGGTGTCACTTGGGGGAGGCCTATGTCCAGCAGTGGACGACCTTCGGCTGAAATGATGATGATGATTAGTTAGTAATAGTATGCTAAAAGTAGACCGATTAATATTCATTTTAACTTTAATTAATTACTTACCGATAAACTTTAACACGCAAACATTTTCACTCCAAAATATTTTCTTCTTCTAGCTTTACCTACATTTTCACCGCACATTCACACGCCACGTAAAACGAACAAACAAATTGGACAATGTGTTCACATTTCCGTAACCCCATGTTGTTTAGTGTAAATGGCCGGTTCTGAGCAGCGAGCAGCGTTTCGCCAGATATATCTGACGTGTATTCAATGTTACCATTTTGGAAAATAACCCATATCATCTTGCGTCTGACTGGCGGACGCGAGAAAGGCGTTCGCTTATGATACCCTTGTCACACCATTTTTTATATCTGCAGAAACTAAACGGGTAAATGATATTTCTATTTATTTTGTTTCAGATGAACGAGAAATTACCGTTTTGTTTTTAAATTACAAGCTAGCAGATGACAGAAATAATAGTGCCTATAATAATAAAATAATAATATACCTAACATAATTTAATTAAATGCTAAAGTGTAACGTTTGTTTTAATTAATGATATAATGAAAGATGGGTAATTAGCGTCGGAAAATCTATGAAGGGTGTTGAGATGAGTGTGTATTTAATGGAGAGTGTATCAAAGAGCTGAGTTCAGAGTGTAATGTAAGGTTGTAGGGTAGTTTTGTGAATAAGTGTGAGTAAACGAGAGGGAAAATGTTGCCGGTGCCACAGGACCGCATGTCTGGTCGTCGCAGCAGTTCCATCGTCAGTCGGACGCTGCTTGGGCGCCGGGCTTCCGTCTATGTCACCGGCAACCACCAGGATCCTGCCAAGGTAAGAAAATAATCTTAGCGCTTAAATTATTATCAGTATTCGAAAAAAAAACGGATGTGATCTGCCATTCTGTATGGATTGAATGGTAGTGTACTTAATGACACTGGTCTCTTTGAACAGTGATCGCTTGGTGGTAACGGCCTCGACTTACGAGTTGTAGGTCGTGGGTACACAACCAGACAGGTTATGCTTTATTTTGTGTGTTCTATCCCATCAGCACTGCTCTCAAAACGGTTAAGAATAACGAAACATCGTGAGGAAACCAGCATGTCCTAGAACCAAAATTCGAAAGAGTGACATCCGTCAACCCGTATAGAGCCCGCGTGATGGATTATGGACTATTCCTTCTCCTCGAGAGGAGGCCTGAGTCCTAGCTGTGGGCCAGGTGTTTCCAGAAGATGGTGTAATTAAGCACTACCTATATTTTTAAATTTGATGTTGGTTATTGTCATGGGTAACCTACCTAAGACCAAAATAAATAATATATTACGCTTAGTTAGTCATGTGATAAATTTATCTCCATGTACCGCCCTTAATCTGGTGATATTTGAAGCTGTACTGTTTCAATAAGCCAATTTAACTACAACAAAGATATCAAAACTCACCCATTCAGATTATCCTTATCAAAATGTGCTGTAATCTTCGCGTTCCGTATTAACTTACACTTACTACTAACTATATGAGCGCTCATAGTTTTGTTATCGTCACAATACCACAGTTTGTGTGAACAATAGAGACGCCCGCATAATTCTGGATCGTGAGGGTGGTTTTAGGAACGCGGTGTGTGTACTGTCAGCCAAACGGTTAGATGTACAGGCACGTATGTATTTATAAATTTAAATATTCTTTTTTTTTTACTAAGATAGTAAGGACCATATCCGGCCACGGTAGACGTATGCGGACGGCGAGCAATGTGTAACTCAATGTCGGCTGTGTGTTGTGCTCCATGCGCACTTTATAGATAATCGAATAGAATAAACTTTATTGTACACCAAAATAGTAACAATTTCACAGAAATTTAAATCTATGGGTACAATGGCGGTCTTATCGCTGACAGCGATATCTTCTAGACAAACTAAAAAGGGGGTATACTGCAAGCAATATTAAACAACAAAAAAAAATTCAACATCAACAAGATTGCAGCGGTCACGAGTAACCGTGGCCTTCGCAAAGGGATTAAAGAGCTCTGTGGATAAAAAAAAATCGTGTCAGTGTGTGTCAGTAAAACTCTTGCACTCCGTCTCACCACACGTCCACCCAGACAAAGAGAAGTCATTTGATGATTGCCCACGTAAAAAAAAAAAACTTGCAACTGATCTAAAATCACTCACTTCATGTCAGGTATCTTTGTTTGACTGTACTATGCTAAAAGTATTTATTTATATTTTAGCTTCAGCTTTCTCTACGATCACACTACGACAGTTTTTGGTAAGAGCTGAGTGGAATCTGCATTATAAATTGGTGGAGGCGGTGGTAACGCTCTCACTGCTGCATAGATACCTATATCTACAATGACCTTTAGTTCTATTCTAAAACTCTCTATCTCTGCGTGTAACTTGGGCTACGGGAATGTTTGAAAGAGTTACAAAAGGAACACATGTGTGTTTATATTCTGTAAAATTCTAACCCACCCTCTCGATCGACCTAGTGGATTTTTTTAAAATGATAAACACAAAACAGTTTAGTCAGTAACAGTCTGATACTATTTCCCGCTCCGCCCAAGAGCGGAGGATGTAATCTGGATGAGTTTACCCCCTAAAAAAAAATGGAAATATATTCCCGGGTATCACATGTACTATTCCCAGGATCTAGTCTACCCGTATGCCAAATTTCACGTTCAACCGTTGAAACGTGGAGAAGTAGTCAACATGAAAAAACACACAAATTGGCTCTTGTAAGATGAGTATGATTGAAAAATCGCATCGATCTTGTAAGGTTCGAAACTGCCTCCCATAAGATCAAATCAATCATGTCTACAATAAACTAATTAACTATCGACATAGTACACAGACAACTAGCTGTCTGTGTACATTTGGCAACACGACTCAATTAGCTAAACGGCTATCAATCCAGATTATAGATGCGACTTAATTATCTCGTTGGTATAAATACATCCGTACCACAAAATATATAGGTGCAGAAGTCAATCTACATACAAAGCACGCTCGAGCAACGCACACACAGACACCGCTCACGGACACAATATCTCGGAGCGCCTCGGCCCGCTCGTCGAACAGTTCCGGCTCAAACGCTCATTAGTGTGCGCCCACCGAGCGTAGGTATAAAAAGTGAAGTACATGCATGAGATTATCTTCTGTACCGAATCAGAATTATCTTGAGCTAAATACATCCACGATACATCATCATGCTCTTAGTTTCTATTTATAGAACATTCAGAGCTCAAAGGAACGAGAACATACATTCAAAGTAAAAATGACGTAGAGTCAATCAAGCGTAACATTTCTTTATCAAGAACATAATAATGAATGGAGTCGAAAACTCAAATAATAATAATAATAAACTTCTGAAAAGTTTTATCGGATAAAAATAACCCGATAGTATTAAAAGTACCATACATTTTCTTCGCGAACTTTTTATGTGTACAACTTTTTATAGGCGTATCAAAGATGTGTACCAATTTATAGGAACGCTATGAATGATAGTGCTCGCAGATATAAATGTTTACGCTTATTACCACTCGTCAGATTTACGAGATAAATACTCTGTTCTGGTACTGTTAGCACACAGTTATCGTGCGTGATCTTACGCAACAGTTTTAAGCCAAAATGATTGAGGAAAATAGCTTCATAAATAACACTTTAGGAGCTTTTTATAAGTTACTTGAAAAGTCTAAGTATATAAAATAACATGTCTTCAACAGTTAATCATTTAATTAAAATTATAGCTCTATTATACCCACACATATTCTCACGAAAATTTGCATAGCGTGAATGCATTACCATTTTCGCGTCACAAATTCCATCAAACAATTTGCATGAAGTTATGAGCGTGGCCGGCATAGTGATACACAAACAAACAGTACACGTGAGCTGTGTATTATTACCGGCTTGTGTACGATATTGGTTCTACGAGGTACCAGCCAGCAGTGCCCACAGTAGTACCCACGCTTCAACGATTGCTTCCATTCTCCTATTCATTCAAAGAACGAAGTCTTATTTCACGAATCTGCTAAGTAAAAATATGCACTACAAGCTAGAGATGTATTTTTTGGAAAAATTGCAAATGTTAAAAGTTTAGACTGCGACCTCACCTGATATAAGGGGTGATGCAATCGTTGATGATGAGGCGCATATGTTGCCTATGAAATGCTACAATCAACAACCAGCTATTATTAATAATAATAATAACCATTTATTTCAGGCATCGGAGGCCCATATAGAAGATACACAAAATAATCTTATGAAATAATAAACTAATACATATTTATCATAACAACAAACTACTTATAATTAAACACGTAACATCGGCGTAGGCATTATTCAATCAGACTTCGAAATAGAAAATTTTATTAGCATTACCTGTGTCCTTGCTATTACAATATAAATTAGATTTACTCGCATTCCAACCTCCGCAAAATAATTTAATACATTGACCACTGCAAACGACCAAATTTCAAACGGTCAGCTAAAAACTGAACTACGTTTTCCCGAAATGCGGTCTTATTTAAATAAATATTTCGCTTAGCACAGGTATTCGCGGTGCCAAAAAGTAACAGGAAATATTCTATCTATGACTTCGTGCACGTAACATTTTCTCGATGCTTATATAAAATTAAATGGTATCAAATAGAGTTTTTAGTAATCCAATTTACTCGATAATACCGTCAGCGAAATCACGCAGAAGTGACACTGAGCTCGCAGCCATTTTGAAAAGGGTACGAATGGTTTGGAATTAAAATACCTGCTTACTTTGAATATAAACGATGTGCCTGAAAATTATGGGAGCGGCAGGGTCAGATGCTTAGCTGTATTGGGAAGTACCTACTCGTAACTGCGCGAACTGGCGTCTTTAGAAAAGCCCAGCAATAGAAAACTGGTTAGAAAAGTTTTGCGGTAGATGTTTTAGTTTCACATATTATTTTTCGAAAGTGTGACCATTCAAATAGTCTACTTAAGACGTGAACAAAATAACATTTTCAAATATTCAATATCGTTTACCTTTTATATATATATACTTTAATCATTAAAAAAATATTATGCGACTTGGCACTAGACTCAGCGCTATCCATTATCATATTTTAATTTTTTGAATAATTTTTAGTTTGTTAAAAAACAGTTTTTAAATTATGGTATAAAAATGCACGAAGCCAAAAAAATGCAGCCGCCTTCTCATTTGCAAGTCATGAGTGTTTTCAAAGCAAACAGGTTGAGATTTCAAACGTGAAAAATAACCAGTCGATTTTTTTTTTATGTAGAAACTTTCACCTTTAAAATGGAAAATGCATAATTTTACTGGTAAAGTTGAGTCTTACTTGTTGAAATTATATGTTCATTAATTGTTTCCATAACATACGCAATACACTAGAGGCTTATCATTCTCTGCATCGCTCAATATAGCAAATTGATTCAGATTCGATCACAAATTCATGGCCCGCTCCCAAACGGTTCATGATAAATTTGTAGAACTAATTAAATCACTACATAGTATAAAACAAAGGCACTTTTTCTGTCCCTATATCCCTATGTGCGCTTAAATCTTTAAAACTACGCAACGGATTTTGATGTGGTTTTTTTTAATAGATAGAGTGATTCAAGAGGAAGGTTTATATGTATAATATTGCACCCGAGCGAAGCCGGGGCGGGTCGCTAGTTAACAATATATTGTCAAACACCGCGTTGTTTGTCCTTGTGTTAAAAATGGCAATGCACGTGGTAAGCCACGCTGACCACCCTTAATTAATCGACACTGAAATACATTTTATTCGTTCGTGAATTTCAGCAGTGTAATTTTTCACGAACTTTTCCCGTACTCTCGTGTGATTTTGTTAATTTGTAACGATTAAACGTTCATGAATATGGATGAGGTAGTTTTCCTATGTAGCTGTTTTTGTAGGCAAGGAAATTCATAAACCTAGCCTTATTTCTTAACTAAGTGTCCCGCGTCTTGGGTTACTACTCCGCTCGACATAGCGTGATGTTATAAATATACAGGATTATTTACAAACGTATTTAAAAATTGAACGTTCTAAAATTTAAAAAAAAAATCGAAGTCTATGCGAAGCAAGCGATAGTATAATAGCGTGGGGGAGCGAGGATCTGGCCGCGAACTGTGTTTGATGCACTTGTGTCGCGTCATACAGATGTAGATAGATATAGCAAAATACAGATTTGAAATGTGTTAGAACAACAAAATCTTCAAGGTCTGTTTTTGGTAAATTAATAATGTTCTGCAAAAAGTCATAGAACAAAAGTGTTTTGTTCATGATGTTAGTAAAACAGTCGTGAAGGGTTTTTAGTGTTTTACAAATAACCCGATAAATGGGCTATCTAACACTAAAATATTTTTTCAAATCGAACAAGTAATTCTTGTAATTAACGCGATCACACAAACAAACTCTTTTAACTTTATAATATTAGTATAGAAGTAATCAAAACTTTCTTCAAAATATTAATTACTTTCCATTTTTACAAACGCTTAGGGCAAGTCTTACAAATGATTTTTTTAATTAGTATAGATTTATTATTCGACGTACGCTGCGAAAAGCTTAAAATATTTATAATATGAGATACGAATACCTTGGTGTCTCGTCATGTTTTGCTCTATTTATCCTCGATTTCTGGGAATAATTCGGGGACGCATAACAAATTAAATATAAGTAATTACTTATGTTTAATTTTGGTCTGATTAGACCAAAATTAAACATTTGATCTATTATAAATTCATTCAATTAATCACGTTAGTTTAATAAAGGAAGATGCAAATCCTAGGCTCACTTTCCAATAGCTTGGGTACACCATAATCGCGGCGGTAAGCTCTTTGAGGAGTCTCTCTTCTCTTTGAGGAGTGACTAGAGTGACGTCACGACACTTTCACCTTCTGCATGACGCAGGCCATCACCGGACACAGTAAGTTCATAGGTCCGATTCCTAACGATATTAATACGACGATTCGTCATATTAATCTATACTTATAATAAATCTTTAGAAGTGAAAATTCTGTTCATTAAAAATATGAAAAAAATTTGATTAAAAGAATTTTTGTCTGTCTGTCTGTTTGTTTGTTCAGGCATCACGCAAAAACTCCCTGTTCGATTACGATGAAACTTGGTATAATTAATCTTTAATATCCTGGCCACCACACTGAGTACTTTTTATCCCGGAAAAGTATAGGTATAGAATAAAAAACAAACTTCATTTTGCGGTTTGATCCCTAGACCCATTACTGTACCAACCGAAAATAATAAGTTTGTCGTAGGTAACGTCACCCGAAGTGGAGTTGGGAAGAGTAGGAGAAAGGGGAACCCCGAATTGAACGCGAGCGAAGCCGCGGGCAAAAGCTAGTTTTGTAATATTTTCGTTCTGAAAATTGATTGTAAGGGCAAACGCTGCGTAACGCAGGAGACCCAAACGCGGTTTTCTGGGACTGCAACGGGTCCCGTCGCGGACGCGATTCGCAACGACGTTGTTCTTGCACATCTTTATAGAACTCATTCGCCTGGTACCATATGGTAGGGGGGCACTGCACTTCTAATTACCCTTTCAGTATCAAAAGGCAATTTCCTCCGAGTGTGCGTACTAGTGTTTACTAGGCCGGGCGTGTGGCATGGGCCTCCGTCGCACGGAGCCGGGCACCGGAGCGCGGGCGTAGGGCGCGAGCTTTCGGATGGAGCACTTTTGTATGGGACCGCGCTGGCGCCCGCGTAACGTAACGTTCGGCCTAAGACATGCCAAGACTAATACATGATGTTTTACAATATCTTTTCTTCTACACATTGCTTTAATAGGAAGGTTACTCACGCACTAGAAAACATTATCTTCACCAAACTTTGAAAGCATTTATCTCCTAAACTTCCTTTCCGTAGATGTGAATAGGATCCTAACCTAATTATTCAAAATGTTCGTCGCCGAAAAACAAAATCCCTTGTTCAATAAATCAAAGTGACAGTCGCGTTATCTGAGAGATCTAAGTTTAGCCTACTTGAAAGCGTCTGTCTTTAACACAGAGTACGGAGTCGCCTCGGTGGCTGATGATCATCATCAACATCATCATCATCATCATCAGCCTTTTTAATGTTCCCACTGTTGGGACTCAGGCCTCTTCTCTAGGACATCATCATCAACATACTCAGGCATAGTCTAAGCTTGCGGACGACGAGCAATGGGTAGCTCGCCAACTGGTCGGGACGTTTGTCTAAATAACGAATATCTTCTAAAGTATTCCTCACAGACAATCGAAATTTTGGATTTGTAAGGTACATAATAGTTGCCAACTCCGAGCACTATAAGGCGATCTGAAAGTATAATAACAAAAAAATAATCTTATGGGGCCCGCTAGCTAGACACTTCATAGAAACGTCATTAAATCGATAACTGTCGAGGTACAAAATATATCTTTTTTTTTTTAGGTACAAAATACTGTCTTTATGAAAAGCTATCATCTGTTGATAAATCTCGTTAGGGTCTGCTAGATAGACTCACATGCGTCTGTCAGCTGAAATGATGATATTGATGAGTTTTTATATATAAATCAATCTGTTTGACACAATTATGTTGTTATGAACAAAGATACTAGTACTACTACTATATTCATCTTGACGTAGAAAGGACAAGATACCATCTCCAGGCCAGGTGCTACTAGGTGTTCCAAACTCTGTGGTCCCTCACATAAACTCTCGGTGTGCGAACAAGTAGCTCGGGCGTGTTTCAGAGGGTTACATTACTTGTCCGATACTTTCGCTGTTCATTGACTGGAATAAAAGACTTTTATTGGGTTTTAGATATCCTGTAATGGTTTTTAGTGGATGGGAAAGGGATTTAAGTATGTTGTTTAGTGTGATTGAGTCTGTTTCGGATCTGGCTTGTATGTATTGTGTCTTTTAATTAACTAGCACATAGAGCGAGAAAAATATCATGAAGTTCCAAAGCTTTTATTTGACGCCGAATGTATATAAATTACTGTGTGTATAAGAGCAACAAATTATGTGACTAAAATAATAAAACAAAGAGATAAGTACAATAGCATTCTGGAGTACCTACAGACAAAGCTCCTATTGTTCAAAAAATAAATCACGGGACTATCACGTTTGTCACCACTCGAACCCCGTGATTCTCTTATCACTCTTCATTTCTTAAATATCATTGTTTTGTTTATTGCCTAGGAAGACAGGAACAAGAAACAGGAAAAAAAACAACTTGTAAATAAATAAATAATCTGCTGTAACTTCATGACGTGTTTTTCTCGAATTATAATCTCGTGAACAAACTTGTGATTTGGTGTTTACATTTTTAAATTAAACACATCATCTTACTTAATTTTCTAGTTCTTACTAAAATTATAAATGAGTTGATTCGGATCGTTTCGATTTTTGGTAGTTTTTGAACGAGTTACGCCTAAGCGGTTCAACGGGTTTAAACATTTGGCTCACAGATAGCCTATAACTTAGCTTAGGACATGATATAGGGGAGACTGGGGTCAATAGAAACATGGGTTGGGATAAAACGGCTAATGAAAACGATGGGGTGTCGAAGGAGAAATTCGGACTCGTGTGTAATCCAACTTGTCACTTAGGGTTTTATCACACTAGCGGTTTGCGCCGGGGCGGGCGCGCAGCTAATGCGTCGCGAATACACCCCGGCTGCACGGCGAAAACGTCGCGGACGCGTGGCAATTTCACAACGTATTAAGTTAATGTTAACGTTTTAAGGCGTGTTTGTAGCAAGTTAACGACGTACAATACACAAAGTAACAAAATGGATTGCGACGAGGAGACACTGCTATAGGCTTTGTTGCTTCGAAGACTCCGCAGACCCACACGCGTTTGCTCCGCTCCGATTTGAGGACGCTCACAATCTTCTAGTATGATAAGGCCCTTAGTACGCATCACCGCTCCTAGGGCGATAACGTGTATATTTAGTCTGTGGATGTAAGTTTTGATTTTGCGTTTTATCTCAGAACTCCTCCTATGGCATATTTTAAAATTGTTACAAGTAATCTTTGTTAGATTTGTCGAGGTCACCTAGAACAAATACCTTTTTTGGTGTTTGACAAAATACGAGGCGAGGTTAGCCAATATTTGTAATCACACGTTCGGGGGCAATTGAAACGTGTTCTGCTGACCCGAAATTTTCCTAAATCTATTTAATTGTTTTTTAGATACCAAAAAACTGTCCTAGAACTAGGAATCCCGAGAGATGTGACTTAGAATACTTAAAAAACAAGATAAAAAATTTAATTCAACATTTCATTGAGTAGAGATCAAGAGAAAGAAAAAAGAAGTATATGGCCGTCACACTCACCGATGTTCTCATTTGTCCGGCACTTATTAGTAGGATATCTTCACGCAGTTGAAACCGCTTTAAAACAGAATTTGTTTTAAAATAAATCATGACAAAAACAGGCAAAAACTGTTACATTTAGATTGCGTTTTCGAAAACATTAGCTGCATAAACTACGCGTGTTTTATTACAATCGACCAACACACATTACGTTTTAGTTTTTATCGTCTAATTTCAATCTAATATACGATCTCCTGGAAAATGAACCTGTTTCATTAACTGACCGTGTACCCTATTTATTTCCATGTAAACGTTGAATCATCGCCATTATAGAGGTTTTCTTGCTAAATAATAATGACTCATGTAAATGGTTAATAGATAAACATCGAGGGATACGCAGAAGTAATTCTAACCTCCATAAATATATTATTATAACTAAAATAGCGTTGAATAGTTTCCTTGCTATTATGTCCTGATGTCTGTTGTGAACTGGCGTGCATTGAGAATAAAAATACGTTTCATCTGACTTTCAATGTAAGAGATGTCAATGGTTTGTATCAAATAGGTCGGCAACTGTTGTGCTTTTATATATCTTTATATGTCAAATTCTACCTTTATATTTTTTATGACAAAAGCCAGCTTCTAGACAGGAGAATGTCTGTATGGGCCGTTAGTAAATTATATATCTAACTAGCTTTTGCCCGCACGGCTTCGCTCCTGCTCTTCCCTACTCTACCCTACTTTACCCTACTCTACCCTACCAAACTTCACATAAACCATCTACTAAATAGTCCGCACAAAGCCTAAAAATTTGGTTTGTATAGGTGAGCCCGTTCTCGAGTTATAAAATAACAACGAAAAGTGGCATTGATTTTTATATATATAGATATATTTATACCTGTAATAAAAATAATGTAGGTATTCATTACAACATGGCCCGAAAAGTGACACCAATGATAAGGATGGTCAAAAATGACTAGCCTCTACCAGCGTCTTCGTTTGCGAGAAAATTATCTCTAGACTTAGACTACTACCGGGATAAAGAATTCCAGGACATGGTGTACCAGTGGTTTAGCTGGATAAGTATGACGAGTCGGCTTCCGAATGGAAACCTGTAGGCTGTATCTATAGAATTTTATGTTATAACTTTAACTTGATGAGTAAACACAATTGGTGTAAGCAAATATTTCGATCAGGTTTCGCTTTGACCGTGAGATATGGGATAAAATAAACTGTACGCATGGCTATTATTTAAACTAATATATCTCTAAACCTAATTACGCTAAAAGACTGAAACTAATGCACGGCTTCAGGTTATATTACAGAGTACATTTTATATATATTTTTATATTATTAAACAAATAATCCTTTTTTTTTTCAAGTTACAAGCCCACATATCAAGGTTTAGACCTTGAGATATGGTGGCGAAGCTGATCAAAAACTTTACATAAATTGTGTTTATTCAACTTTGCATAAATTAAATTCAATATTAAAACATAAGTTTCGATAAGTACAGGTTTCCATTCGGAAGCCGACTCGTCATACTTTATACTAAACCCTTTCATTTAAAGCCCGTTCAGCTCTTTGAGTAACTTTAATAAAATTTGTGTAATTTCTAACTACACCAAAAAATATTACATCGATAAGGCATTAGTGAATACAGGGATATGCCAACATTTTAGACTTGAAGATCTCTGTGGCGGATAGAACGCCATTTTGTCACCATCCTCTGGGGTATTTTGAAATAGCTCAACTCGGGTACTGCATTATGTCGAAGTGTAAACAGAGTAGGCGATGGTTCATCTGCATGCAGTTTCCTAGTGAGGTCGACTGCATTGTTACACATTTGCATAAGCATCCACGTTCAGCAGGTATTTATCTTAAGAAAGGCCAAGGTGGCCGTGGCATTTGAAAGATTAAATAAAAATTTGCTAAAAACTGGGCAAGTGCGAGACGGAATCGCGCACTGAGGGTTCCGTGCAAACTACAATTCCCTGATTGGAGTCTCGAATATTTTTCTGACCTAAAAAAAATTTTTTTTTTGTGACGTATATAACAACAAATTTAATGTTTTCAGATTTATTCCTATACCTGTGCTATAAGACCTTGCTTGTGCCAAATTTTAGGATTCTGGATCAACTTCCCGTTGTTGAACATTCCGTACCTGATGAATTTCGATTTTTGATAGTATCAAAATATACGTTTTTTTGCGACATAAACGGCCGTATCTTTTTATTCTTTAACTTAGAACTTTGATTTTTGTTCATAGCTTAAAGAGACCACAGACCTAAGTATATAGTTTTAATTTCAACTCGATTCCTCCACGCGTTCTCAAGATAAAGGGTCTTGACAGACAGACTGACAGACGGACGGACGGACAACAAAGTGATCCTATAAGGGTTCCGTTTTTTCTTTTGAGGTACGGAACCCTAAAAATAGATAATTAGACCTTTATTCAGATCGTTCCAAGCCTACTATCCCATACATAACATAAGAGACATGAATGAAACTAGCGGAATGAGTTTATTCCATAATTCAACGTGTCCCGGCCACTTGACACCGCTACCTACATTATTAAACACCCCGAATTGCCTTACACCGTTTAATAATTCATGACTATAGTAACCTTACATGATATCGCAGTTTCCGAACGTAATATTATGTATGAACTAATTAGCTTGATTTCTCTTAGTCAGCTGATTTATTAATGAATGGTCAGTTAGTAGGTAGATATGAAAGAAAAGAGAGTTAGTGATGGCATGACAAGTGACAGGATGGAATGCCAGAAAAAATCATGTTGCGTCAACCCCAATTAATACGGTACAAGGGTAGGACGATGATGATTTTGATGATTGCTGGTTTGAAAGTCGGGTCTGCCTGACCCTATCAGAAATATTTTGAGCTACTGAACAAACTATATTCTGGTTTCGCACTGAAAATGTTGTTGTATATTCTTTTTAGTGTGTGCCTATATTGATTTTGTATTATTTTACCTGATGACACCAAAAATAAAAATTTAAGGTTATCGGCCGGCACGCCGCGATAATGCTGTATTACCACAAACGCGACAGCGTATTCCATTATATATTTTTTAAAACTTTTGTAATATTTAGGCAGATCTTTAATCGAATTGAATAGATACATTTTGTCACCGTAAACCTCAATTTTCCATTGTGTACAATTTAAGTCCGAATATCAACAACCGAAAGTAACCATGAATTTTATGGGGAAATCGAACCGCCAAAAATATCTCGTGACCTCGGACTTGTGAGCCTTATAGAAACTGGTATCAATGAGAACCCAGAAGAAACAGTGGCGTATTAAAGAAAAGAAAAAGATTTCTACTTAACTAAACAAAGTAGCTATAGTAGCGATACTTGCAAGTGACCGCTTTATTTTACTCGGCGAAGTAGACGAGTATTTATAGCCTCACTTCCAAAGTGGTTTGTCTCTCTTTAGCCATGGTTTTTCGGATCTATTTATAACTTGTATTCTTATTCGAAATATATTGCCAACGAAAATAAAATATTATGTTTCGGAACCTGAGATTTTTTTATTTAAAAATAGCTACATGCCATTTAAAAAACATGTAATTAACTAAAATTATAAATTATTAAAAGTAACTAAAAACAATCTCAAATTAAAACTTTTAACTGACTCTTAATTAAAATTAAAAGCAATCTAAAATAGGGCATCGAAAAACTTCTCCGTTTCGCTGTCGACTGTGTTCAAAACACTGGCGGCATTATCAAAGCTTATCCATTGTTCAGGTTTTTGTCAAACCAAACCTACCAAACTAAACCTAGTTTACCAAACTGTCACTACACGATACATACTGATTGAATTTCATGAAGATAAAGTACACTCAAATATGAAAAACTTTATTAGGACCAACGAAAATCAGCAGTTTGCTTGATTTTGCCGAGCTGTATGAACATAAAATGTACCAGACCCCTGTATTTTATATGTTTTTTCAAAATATATAAAATACAAATGTCTGTTTCCATAATGAAAGTTGTTGGTACAAGTCACCCTCATACCGTCAGTCGACTGTTGTTCATTCCGTGACGTTACTAAAATAGTCTTCCATGGTGCATGAGCAAAAGCCAATTTTTAGGCACTTTACCAATTAAAGCTTTAAAACCTGTAGATGAAAAGTGGAAGCTTTTCAGACTATCATTTTGTGCCTTTTACCAAAATTTTTAGGTCCACTTTATTGAAAGTTTGGTTCTAAAAATGCAACAGCCCAAATTTCGACGTTCCAACAAAAAGTAACTTTTTATTTAATTTTCAATTTTGTTTTCTGTTATCCGCATTCTTTGGAAATGTAATGTTTGTATCGGAAATTCTACTTAATTATGGAAACAATATTGGGGATTGACGGGTCGTCCAAAACCTTTTTTAAATTGATTTTGTAACCTCCGTACCAGCAAGACCTTTCATACAAAAAACGTTTAATGTGAATATTTGATTTATTAATAAAACACAGATATAGCAAAGGTAACATAAATCCATATTCAGCACTCAAAAGGTCAGATGATTTATTCATACCATCACCAACATCTGGTAAATGTTTCCTGGTATACCTACCAGGAAACATTAGAAATTATAGGTCACCTCCTATAATTACCATTACCTACCCTAATTTTCGCTTTAAAAGCAGTTTACCGTTTTGTGATTTAGAAACATTATAATATTAAAATAACTTTAGTATTCTTATAATATAGGGTACACTTTTTAATACGATAAATAGGAGGATATAAAGTTTGGAGAGTGACGGCGTTTAAACACAGTGTAGTAAATCCAGTATGTCCATAAAATATGACATGAGTATGACAGGGGACAGCGTATGTGACCTTCTACGTGATACTGGTCCCAGATGACCTTTTTAACCTTTTTCTAACCATGTTGGGGTCAAGCGTGTAACTGAATGCAATTCTGTATATAACAGTGACAGATTTGGATGACATTTATTACATGGTTAGACCAAGGTTAGATTGGAGAAGATCTAGAATAGGACATAGGATTTCTACCCCGGACGTATGTGGGATTATTTTTTAGTTCTACACGGATAAAGCCGCAGGCAAAAGCTAGTAGATAAAATAATAATTACCAAGTATGGACTGCTACCTAGTTAATTATTATCAATTAGTTTCCTAACAAAACACGCCGTGTCCAGGAGTATTGCTTTCTGGATCAAGCCCTCGATACAACAACCTAACGACAGCCGCCATAGATGTATAGACTGATCTTTTGGTCTAGTAGTTAGTGGCTCTGATTGCAATGCCGGAGGTCGTGAACTCGATTCCCACCAAAGACAAATGTTTGAGTGATGAACATGATCATTTGTTCTGTGTCTGGGTGTAATTATCTATCATGTATTTGAGATATATAAGTATGTTTATCAGTAGTCTATAAGTATATAACAAACTTTGCTTAGTTTGGGACTACACGGCGTTGTGTTGTAGTTGTGAAATATTACATTATAGATATTACCAGTAGTTATTCGTCATCACAACTTCGACCATAAACGCACAAACAAAACATTTATTTACCATATAAAGGACTATTAAGCATAGTTATTTTATTATTAAGTAGGTCTTATGAACTACAAGTAGACATAACAGGTTATTTGTTTAAGAAGCCAAAACAGATAATAACTAAATCCCAACAAATAAGATTTAGTGGCACAGTGTCTACCAACTAACATGAGAAACATCTCTATCTAAAAGTTCGCTGTCAGATAGCGGAAAGGCGGGGAGAAAGATCGTTTCCGACTTAGAACTAGGCAACTAGCAAGTTTAACCTAAAATTGTCAATGAACTAGATCTAGTACTAGGTTAGAAGATTGATTTCGTGTAATTCAACTATAGAGATAAACATTGGTTTAGAGCTACGACAGGAGAGATTAAAATAATTATAGACAATACTGTGGTAGAAACACACAGAATGAGAATTTGTGAAATCTTAAATTATAATAACAAGTAACACATACAATTTAAATATGAACTATAATTAAAAAAAAAAACAAATTAAAAAAAATATACATATATCCCTCCCCTCCTTGCGTCGTATTCCTCAATGCCGAGGGTCATGAGTTCGTGACCTCCCTGTTTCATCACTTTAACATTATATAATTATATCGCACTATAGAGGAAAGGTCTTACTTGATTTTAAAGAGTAAAATAGATTTTATCATGCTCACTCAAATATCTCACTGATGGTGGCGCATGTATTGGATCATTCGGTTCCCTTCAAAATGGCTGTGTGGAGCTGAACACGTCAAGTCCATGAACGGGCGCTGTCAGTTGAGTCGGGTCATCTCTTAGCTACCAGTGGTTTATTTTAATTTGTATATTTAGAAATTGTGTTTTTTTTTACTTTATTTACAAGAAATATGTAACCGAAATATTTCTAATATATAACATGATTTGAATGAGTGTCCATGGAGTGTGTGCTGAACATTCTTTTTCATAGAGATCTACACTTTGGAATATGCAATTAGCATGCATTTTGTTTATTTGTTCGTAGTATATATTTTTTACGATGATATGTTTAAATAAACTGGAGGGAGAGGGAGAGGAAGGTCAAAGAAAACATGGATGCAATGTGTGAGAAGTGATATGAAAGAAAAGGGAGTTAGTGATAGCGGTAGAATGGAAGAAAAAAAAACGTGATGCGCCGATCCCAAATAAAACGGAACAATGGCAGGAATATGATGACATTTAAATAAACTAACACCTTAAAAATAAGTTTCTCGATAACATCACTTTTTCCTATCACAAATCTGCACAGACTTACGCTAATGGAATTTTAATATCCACCAGTTCCAATCATGGACATAATCAAGATCCCACTTGCATCGCATAGTTAATAAGTTTATACGTCTCGTGGGTGCTAAAAGCCCCACGTCACCCGTTACGTCCCCGTCTCTTATCGATATGGGGCAGACAGTACATTGTATTGTGTCGTGCGCTAGTTCACTATGCAGTCACTAATACCTCTGCGGGAATCGCTTACAGGAGACAACCTATTTTGTACATGTATTTCCGGGCTATAACATAATATTTGGAATACTTTCAAAGAAACTCAGTTTTCCAAAATATAACTAAGTATTTAGCTTGACATTGCGTGGCCACGAAACTTATAGTAGTGTATAGAGAAAGTTATAGCGAAATATTCAACATCGAGTCATTAATTCTGAGCTAAATACTGAACTATATAACCCGACGAAAGACGAGATTCCACCCTTACATTGTTGAAACCTCTACGGTCCTGACTAAGCGTTTTGCCTCGTAGTTTATACCGCGTACGTCGAAGGACTGGAACCATTTTCCTGCTGCGGTCTTTCAATCCGATTATAATTTTGGTGTCTTCAAAGCCAGAGTGAATATGCACTTATTAAACTAGCGCGCCTCTCCATCAACGATTGCATCACTGTTTACAATCAGGTGGAATCGCAGTCAAGCACTAGTTTATATCAGATAAAATAAAAGCAAGAAAGGAAAATATATCTCACACATTGGTCCTCCGAGCCGGATATTAATCAGCGTCCAGAAGATTCTTATCGCACACATGGCATATGTGCGATCAGCTGTTACCACTGACGTGCGATCGACTGTACTACTTGTTATTATGAGTGTGGTAAAAATTTCATGAGCCACAAATACACCTAAAGGAGACATGAATCATTTTACTCCAAAGAACTGTTTACCACATTTTAACCCAAGTACAAGCCCAAAAGTAGGGTAATGTTTTATTACAGATGCATTGTCGCGGTTTTCCTTATCGTAGCACTTCCTTTGTGACCAACTTGAAGCTGTTGTATTTCAGAAAATGACGTTGTTTGGGAGAATTTAAATTGCATTTACTACGAGTAGGATAACGGTAGTCGTGGTTATCACTTCTTGTAATAAGTGTGTTGTTCTGTGATATGTGTATACATACTTAGACAAATATGTATGTCGTGGAAAGATCGTTTTAAACGTTAAAGTTTAATGATATTATTACAAGCATTTATTTAGTTTCACCTGTCCCGACGTTTGTCTGTCATCAAATCTTGTAAATTAAATTTGAACGATAGAGCTGAAATTTTGCATGCTTGTGTAAATCAGATGACAATGCATAATTATTATGACAAGGAGCTGATCTGATGATGGAACCGGAAGGTAAGGAACTCGGTAGTTAAACGACATAACCCTATCGAGTTTGGGCTCATATGATTCGTCTTGACGAGTATTAATTACCTATAGGTATACCGAGCTATAAAAGCTTGCTATGAAAAAATGATTTTCATTAAAAGCTTGTTTTAATCTTCGTTTGAGCTACTTTCTTTAGACCTTTTATTATAATTGAAATCCTACATCAATGATGTGGCCAAACGAGGATTGAGATATATCTTCAAATGTTAAAGTTTAAAAGATCTGGCCAGTTTTAGTTTTCCATATCATGAAGCCATCAATTTTGATCCCAATTTCCGGCCACCGTAGGCGTGGGCTTGCGGACGGCGAGCAATGGGTAGCTTGCTGTGTAAAGTCCGCAATCATCATCCGGTAACTGTCCGCACCGAAGTCGTCGACGGTGCGCACTGTTCCCGCGCGCCTCAAGGATTTGTCAGCAACAGCAGCGGCCCAGCTGGGTCGAAGCCTACTGGGGCCAGGGTTATCTGAAAGGAACTCAAGCCCAGGTATGAAGGCTAGAAGGAACGGGGTGGGGTTTTTAGTCAGTAAGAGTCTGACACTATCTCCCGCTCCGCCCAAGAGCGGGGGTTGTCATAAGATGATTTTTACCCACCGAAAAAAAAGTGATCAAGTCTAAGATCTGGCCACGGCATATATACAAACTTATATAAGTAAGTCTGTGTACTGTACTATGTATACTATGTACCCGGTAAAAAGGGTTATGCGAATGTAGAATTATTAGGTACATATTTAACCAACATTATCGGTTTTCTACTCTTAAAGCTCAAACCAATTTTAATTGGACATTTAATGGGAAGTATTTCATAATCGGCAATTAAAAACGACTCATTGCTAGATAATTTGGCGATATAGGTATTCGTACGTAATACCGCAAAATAATAATGTAATTAATGTGTTGAATTGAGGTTTTAAGTAGATTATGTTTAATTTATATTCTTCTAGTAAAATAACATACCCAAGCTCTTTTTGCGGTGGGAAATCATCAAACAACTTCTCTCGCTCTGGGTGGAGCAAGGGGTGTCAGGCTTTTACTGACTAAAACCACACGTGTGTCTTCAGTTGCCTGTTGCGTTTATGATGCCTGCTAAGGTTGCAGGATTGATCAAAAGTCTCACTGCAATCTAGTAGACATTCACCCTAGCAAGTCCCGAACACCGTTTTTTTTAGGTGGGAAGTCATCAAATGACTTCTTCTGCTCTAGGGTAGAGTGAAAGCGTGTCAAACTTTTACCGACGAAAACCTACCTGTGTCCTGCAGATCCTCTTCTGTGTTCTTCAGATCCACTTCATTTACAGGCCACGGTCAGTCTTCTAACCGTTCCCACAGTACTAGCAGGCATCGGCCCTGCTGGGCCTCTTCAGTTTTTCTGACATATCTTTGAAGCGCGCGTGGTACACTACGCCCCGTCGCAATCCGGTCTGGTCCTTACCGGACAGACGGACGTCGCTACCCATTGCTCGTCTATAAATCCACACCTGTACCCCTAGCCAAGTTGCTAATCTGCAATAGTTAACGCTAGTAGAAAGCTTCAAATGTACGGGAATGACGTTATCTCAACGCTCAGTCACGTGGTTTGAACAAAAAAATTGGCGGCAAGGTCAACTCGAAGCATTCGAAGCAAGCGAAACGGTTTCAACTTGGCTAGGGGGGCTGATATCGCCAGGGGCGTATCCTTCGATATCAAGATACATACCCTGACTGACTGATTAATCATCGATGAGCTTTCTATTGTAGCTAGACGCATTATCTTCGCCATCTATTAAGGTTGGGTTTTCGAAAATTTCCCCCCCTTTCTTTGGAACATGAAATGGGGTATGAAAGTTTCTATGGGAATGTGTAATTTCCGAACAACACACGGGGAAGCCGCTGGCAACGGCAAGTTTTCTATTATATTTTCAATATCCTTTACTACGTTATTTTTCTCATGTCCCCATTTATCCACATAATTCGTTGTTTATTTATTTCGATATCGGATTGACGGCATTTCTCGACCGTTACCCTTTTTACGGCATCTACGAAAACTCATATCTACGGACCTTTTTCGCATTTCGACTCTGAATGGAGTTCTAGATATTTTCTGGTGTTATGGCGTCTCTTATATCGTTATTGTGATAAAGACGTAGTCTTTATAGCTAGGTTTATGGTCTCATGTTATATACCGGCTATTACCTACATGTCTAGGATTATATGTCCATTTTTTAGGGTTTCGTATTTATATCGGTCAAAACGGAACCCTTTTAGTAACCCTTATACTTTGTTGTCCGTCCGTCAGTCCGTCTGTCAAGGCTCTGTTTCTCTAGAACGCGTCGAGGAATGAAGATGAAATTAATAGCAAATACCACAAAAAGTAAAAAGTCTGCTACCACAAAAAATCAAACTTCTAAGTTAACGCAATCCAACGATAAGGCTGTTTATGCTCCGTTTAAGCGCATATCTTGACACTCGCTAGGAAATCAAAACTTATAGGGTACTTCCCTTTGACCTAAAATCCCGAAAGCCATGAAATAAGGTCACAGACTCTCAAGTATAGGAATAATTTTAATAATTGTAAAATGTTAGTGACGTCATAAAAAAAATACTTTTTTCGCGAATCGGAACCTTCGAGACTCAATTCGTCATTAGTACTATTTACATAGGTAAGTTTGTACGGAACCCTTAGTGAGTGAGTCCGACTCGCACTTGTCCGGTTTGTTTTTATTTCTTAGCTATAAGATAAGTGTGACTATGATCTAAAAAATTTGTGTGTGAGTGTAAAAATCAGGATCCTAAAAACGTGTTCAAAGGTTCTTTTCGTCTGTCAACTTCACAACCATGCAAATTCTCCAGTCAATCATCTGGCCTATTCACAGCTTGTCAAATCCATAGAGACGCTAGGTCTATTCGCAGCTCCATCATTTCCAAAAGCTCTCGCAATACGTTTTTAAGTACACAGGCTGAAAGGCTATGGCAGTCACATTATTTTTAGGCATTCAGTTCACGAAGTCATTAAGTTAGACAGCCTATATCGTACACATTGCCTTGAATTTCCGGCATGTTTTCTGGAATGAAAAAGCGGTACTGAGCAGCCATTCATTTAACTTTCCGAGCTGATTGCAAAAAGTAGCGAGTTTATGGCAATTTACCAGATACACACCAATGTACACGATTTTAGTTAGAATTGCTGATAAAGGGGGAAAGCGGTGAAAAGTAATAATAATAATAACCTGATATAGTGGAGATAGATCGACTAGAGCGTCGCGCAATGATTGTTGATATAGCGGTCCCTCATGACGAGAACCTCGTGAAAGCTGAGAAAGACAAGCAGACCAAGTATCTTGACTTAGCTCGCGAGGTTATCGACGTGTGGGAAGTGGATAGTGGATTGTGCCGATAGTCGTAACGGCCAATGGCTTAATAGCTAAGAGCCTCGAACAACATCTAAGGATGCTCTCGTTAGGCAGCTGGATCAAGAGCCTGATCCAGAAAGCAGTACTTCTGGACACGGCGCGCATAGTTAGGAGATTCCTCTCTCAGGAGCCCTGACCTCCGGTAGCTTGGACCCTGTTCCCGATGCCGGTGGGCTACTATTTTTTTATATTTTTAAATGATTTTTTTTTAATGTGTTTTATTTAAGAAATATTTACTAATAAATGCAATAATAATAATATTCCACAACTATCACACAACGCCGTCTAGTCCCAAGCTAAGCAGAGCTTGTGTTATGGGTAAAAGTCATTTTGCTTTGTGGCAATGTTGTTGAGGAACTTTGCGCGCTGGCTTAAATTAAACCATGAAGGAAATTACCTAGAAAACTAAAAGGGTAAACCTACTCTCTATTATTATCAACACTTAACTATTCATAAAATACCGAGTTCCAATTGACACCTTCCCATAAATGCAATAATTGGATATCTCACTCGGCTCTCCATATTTATCTATTCGCCGAGGTATCCGAGATATTTCTATAAGATCGCGAGTCGGGTATGATATCGACGCTAAGGCCGTCATTACGCCCTCGCGTCTGGGCGCTCACTATCACATGCAGATAGAAACGACTACACTTATTGTTAATAATCTTGCCATTCCACGTCTAAAATATAGCGTTAGTTTACGAAGAGATTTCAGCGTAAAATTGGAACCATTTCAACAGAGGCGCTTTTTAGGAGAAACTAAACTTTTGCTTTTGGTAAACGTAAAACGCTACGACAGTAGTGTCATCAAAACAGTAACGAAATATCATTTTGTTTTACAAATTAATTGGGAGTATGACGAAACGGGAAAAAATTATAAATTTATTTATGTCAAAAACCCGTCCATATGCGTAAATTATGAAATTAGAATAATATTATTATTATTTGAATGCCACTTAATCATGTGCCAAGCCAAAATATAGAAAAATCAGAATCAAATCCACACAAGAAAACGGTCCCGTTTCAAAAACATACCCATACAATATTTTACAAGAATAAATATTTGGCACCGGACAGAGACACCAAAGTAAAATAATTAAATCTAAACTAAAAATAAAGAAAACAATTGAAGAGAATACTGGATAATTTTTAAGCTATCAAACTGCGAATAAGCCTGGAACAGTAGGACGGGGCGAGGCGAGTTAAATCGTCGAAGTTGTTGAGACAAACTGTGGCACCCGCCATTCAGAGCCGAGCCGAACAGTGCCGCAACTTTGAATGAAAGCATTCAAAACTTGTGCGGTCACCGCTGCCTCGCCAACTGCCTCCCTCGCAAAAAATAACATCGTCGGGATTTAGGAAGACGGTGCTATTTCATTTTTGTTTAGTGTGTCATGAATTTGACACAAAGTTAAACTTTATAATAATGTATTACCTCGGGCTAAATGATTAAACGTACGAGTAGCTCTGTGTTTCTTACAAAATATTGTACAGCTTTCTTTGCAAATCTTTGTTTTGCTCATTAACAGCTGTTGCCTTTGATATGCGGACGCACGTAAACGGTTCGTCCGGACAAGTTCTTAGACCGCTACACATGCTTAGAATTTATGATTAAACTGGCAGAGCCCGCGGCGGCTGGCGTGTTACAGAAAGTAATGACCACCCTACTCGCACTTTACTTTTTTCGCACTATGTTTTTACTGACGTAGTTTTCTTAGGTTTTAAATTATTCTGGGCAGTGGGCAGGGCAAATGGCTCGCAGAAGAGATGACACTAATCTAAACCAATTAATTATTGGTCATGTGATAAAATAGTTCGTTATGATCTATCTCTTCTTTAGTATCGGGAAGTCCTGATCCAATTATGAAAATTGTTTTGCTGATAAAGCTACCTGCTAAGCTACCCTACTGATAAGTATATCTATTTTTTCCCGGAGAAACGCAAGTGTCCAGTAGAATGGAACACGAAACGGAAGACGGACGGCGGAGTTAACCAATCTGTCTTCAGTAGTGGACAAGGCCCGCGGACGACAAAGCCTAATCTGGGCAGCGAAAGTCACACAACATCCATTGGATAGCTCCAACGTAAGTGTGTGAGGGAACACCGTATGGTTTTAGTCAGGACGAGTCTAATAAACTCCTCCAACCGCCCTAGGGTCAAAGATTTCCACCCCAAAAGAAAAACGAAATTAAAAATGCAGGAAAAATGAAAGTTCCTAACTAATAGGTGGAGATATACCTACTGAGACTTTGAAGTGGTGTAATCAACCATTTCTACCACAAAATCTTAGTACGCCAGCAATAAGTCATAGTCAACATTTTGGCATTGTCTTGGCATAACTTGTAGGTACAATCTTCGCCAAAACCGTGACAAAACAAACGATGTCATTATCCAATATCTCCATCGTCACTATTACGTAACACCACGAGTGTGTGACCATTAAAATTATGTCATTGTATAACCTAAGTGTCATTGAAAGACGTATGGAACGTGCCCGCGAATAGTTTGACAACTATGTTTCAATTAGGGGCCGAAGCTTGCTAACGATTTCCGCATGTACACAAACTATTTTCTGCCTGTGGCTTCGCTCACATCAAGTAGGTTTCTCCAAAAAAACTTTAGACCTCTGTATCATCCTCTTCAGGGGAAAATTTGAGAAACACTTTCTTAGCGTATGCCTCCGTCATAATAGCTATCCGCGTAATCTACAACTATTTAGTAGTTTCAGCAATGTTGATAGATCAGTCAATGATACTGAGTTTTAAACCTACTAGCTTCTGCCACCGGCTTCACCCGCGTCTAAGACGGTTTCTCCATACAAACTTTTGACCCCTGTTTTATCCCCGTAGGCAATAATTTTGAAAAATCATCTCTTAGTGCTCGTCTACGTTTTTTTTTATTGCTGATAGGTTCGTGCTTGACGGCTATCTCACCTGATAGAAATCTACGATGCGGTCGACGATGGAGTGCGCTTACCTAGAAAAGCAACGTATTCACTCTTTACTTAAAGATTCCCTAGTTGTAGCCATCAGAAAACACAGACTCCGGCAGGGAATTCCACTTCGTCATAAAAATAACTATACGCGCAATCCCTTCAGTGTTTCGGCTGTGTTGATAAATCAGTCAGTGTCACTGACTGACTGATTGCTTTTTATATATACCAATATAAATATATACATGCAAGACATTATACCGTACAAACTTCAGTTAATGAGACTGTATATGCAAGCGCTTATTCGTTTAAGGCAGGTGTTTCCCGTAACGAGTTAATTAGTCGAGATAAGCTCCGATGCTTTGAGGAAAACTCGCCTTGATTTTGTAAACGTTGTTATAAGGAGCAGATAATTTACTTGCTTCAGGATAAATACGTATAATAGATTGTTTAACGGCCTTAAGAATACTTACTGATAATTAAATAGAAAGTTATACAAGACGATATTGAAATAACGCCGTTCTTGAACACTCCTAGAGAGACTTAGTCCCAGTTAGTCAGGAACATTAAAAAGGGTGATGATTATGATGAGCTCTTAAAAAGTTTTAATTTTACTCATCATTAATTGTGTTGTGTCGATATCGTGGCCAGATCTAAGGATTGATCACTTCGTGATATGGCCAACTAAAACTGGCCAGATCGATTAAATGTTAACATTAATTGATGATATGTCAATCCTCGCTTGGTCATATCATTGATGTAGGATTTCAATAAGAATAAAATATCTAAAGAAAATAATCCAAACGAAGATCGAAATATCGTCCAACTTTAATGTTCAAAACGATCTGGCCAATTTACTTAGCTATATATCATAGAGTGATAAATTTTTAAAATCCGTCAAGAAGAGACACCGTCAACGGCCTACGCTGAAAACCAGCGCTGTCGTGTGGAATCGTCGCACTATGCGTGTGGTCAATGCACCTATGCTGAGTGTTAGAACGTTTTGCGCGGACATAGCGCATATTTTTAATCGACTTCTAAAAAAGGAGGAGGATCTCAATTCGGGTTTGCGCATTACTTCGTCACTTGTCAACCGATTTAAAAAAAAAATGTTGGAAAGGTTATACTTCCCAATGGTCCCATAGTCACCAAGTTGGGATCTGATGATGGAATCTTGGCGAAATCGAGGGAACTCGTCAAATCCTATCTAATTTTTTAGAGAAGTAGGTTTGTTTTTTTTTTAAAAAAAGGTTTTCTTTATAGAATGTTTATAATTTGTAAGCTAGTCCTAAAATTGCGTCATTTCCCGCAAATATTTTTTGTAACTTTTCTTTCTTCTATCATAAGAATATAGCATAATTTAATCACATGTCCTGAACGGCTGTTTTTTTTGGCGATCTCAGAGCTGGTTGCATTATAAAACATATTCATAATAATAAGTACAATAACCCCTTGTAACTACTTGTGTTTATTTAGTTACACCCTGTATAGATAGGATACGACTGGTGAATAACCTCATCCGTCGCTTGAAATGTGAAACAATAACTGAAAAATAATATTCGTACAGTGAAAACCTCATTAGGTTTTGATCAAACTTGAGAACGAGCTCGAGTACTCGAATGCAATCCGTGAATTTCTTAGAAATGCTAACCTAAAAGACAAGCAAAAGGAAATACTTCTATGTTTACCTCCAACCATTTTTACAATAATGAAATAAAAATAAGGCAAGTGCAAGTCGGACTCGCACACTGAGGGTTCCTTACAATCTTACCTGTGAAAAACAGTTCGATTCCCGAATTGAGTTACGAGGAGGTTTTCGAATCGCAAAAAAAATTGTCACGTAATTTGCTATATTTGTGCTATGAGACCTTGCTTCATGTCAAATATCAGGATTCTAGGTCAACAGAAAATACCCTATGAATTCTAATTCCCTTGAGAGTGTCGAAATATACGTTTTTTGCGACATAAACGGCCGTATTTTTTTTTCGTTAATTCAGAAAGAGGTTTCCGTTTTGCCCTTTTGAAGTACGGAACCCTTAAACTACTAGACCCGTTTGCAGACCAAGAGCTAGGTAAATTTAATGAGTTTATCCGAGATAATTTATAAGACTTTGAGATCATTTTTCGTTCTTGTAGGAAAACCACAAAGTATCTGCAGTCCACTAAACCGTACTAGACGCGCGTGTTGTATTACCGCCCATTCCCTTACCTAGTGAGGACATCTAAGTCCTACCAGTAGGGACATTACAAAGCCAATTCATCATCTTCCTGCCCTTGTCCCGTTTTATTTGGGGTCGGCGCAACACGTTTTTTTCTTCCATTCTGTCCTGTCACTCGTCACGACATTACAAAGCCAATATTATGCTATGCTATTTACAGTAAATCTATAAAAAAAAACTGGACAGATAAAGTCTAACTCGGACAATAAAGGTTTAGTTTTTTCTTTGTATTTCGGACAAAACTACAGTAAACAAACTTTTGGTATCTCATCTAACTTGTCTCTTGATCTACAACCAGCCTCAATATCAGAACGAAAATGTACTCAGAATTGTTTAATTTTTTTTAAGTTTCCTTCCAGACATGATTGAAGAGAGAGCGCGGCACAAATCTTTCGCCCCGACCATTCAAGCGGGGTTAGTCTTTCTACTCCACCATTCCAGTGGGGTTAGTTTTGACGCCCAATATTGAAAGCTCTTGGTATTGAATATGCTCGTACGTTGTTCTTGTGAAACTAGGCTGCTAGGCTAGGCTCTGTGTTTTCAGCTTTATGACTTAGTTACTAGATTCTGGTAACGGTATTGGAAGTTATCCCAAGGGGACGTAATATAGCGATACAAATATCCTATATATATCCTAATCAACGCATATTTTTAAAAGTGTGCCAGGATTCTTTGAAATTCGCTCGGCCGGCTCGGTCATGTTTGATTAACAGAAATCCAAATTTTTTTGTTAGGTCTTACAGATTTTCACATCTATGTAACAGCTAGTTAAGCTGCATCCAGCGGCTTTGCCCGCGTACATTCAAACTTGATGAAACTAACTTCGGCGCAGCGAGAAGGCGTGTCAGACTATTACCGACTACAATCTGCTCCTGTTCCTTCTTTGCTTTCGTTCATGACTCTGGGGTTCACGGACAACCCATGGCCCTAGTAGGCTTAAGAAAAGAAAGAAAGAAAGAAAAAGAGTTTATTTGCGTCCACAACAGGCTTCGACCCTGCTTGGCCCTTGCGGTTTTGCTGACATCTCCTTGAGACGCACGTGGAACACTACGCGACAACTTGGGTTTGGTACGGACGGCGAGCTACTCATTGTTCGCCATCCACAAACTCGCGCCTACAGAAATCGGGATCCCGGCAGCTAGGGTTTTAAAAACCGTTCCACCGTGCTAAGCCGTTGGTAGCAGCTAGCTTAATGTTCGATAAAGTTAAATGTTCGATCTAGTTTGAAGATATACTTAATCTAATAAATGTCATTCCTATTTCAGCTTTAATAACAAGTCTGTCTTCAAATTTTCCATTCCTGTTGTCTAACTTAAGAGGCACTTGATAAGCACATTCGTGACCTCAATATAACATTTGCTTAACTTATTAAACTTCAGATAAAGTTATATTTTGCTAGTTAATTTATGATTATAACTTTATCAAAGATACGAGACGGTGGAATCTACCTACACAAAAAATACAAAATTTTTATAATTAATCCACGAAACGTGATAGAAATATACATTTCTACGTATTGTACATTTTATTGCCAGTGAGTAAAGTTTGCCTTGCAATGGCAAAATAGGGGAAAAATACACGCTCGAGCCGAAGGCGAGGTCGTTTTGGAGCCGAGAAATTGCAATAACAAATACTTATATGCATGACGACGATTTTCAACACGTTTACCCGAAATAATAAGTAAAAATTCGTAACAGTTATAAGTATTTCGGTAAAAAATTAATAATGCTTTGTTAGGGCAGTCGCACAACTAGTTTGATATAATATAAATATAATAAATTCTACCAGGGGTTAACTACCGCTTCTTTTCACTCTAGTGCATTGCTGCTGTTAAAATAGTAGAGGTTTTTGATTACATGTATTGAAAATTGAAAACATATTTTTCTTCTTTAAGTAGACAGGCTAAACTTTGTTCCAATCCAATTTAAACTTTGTGCAGCGCGTTTTATTTATTTTTTTTGAGATGGAAAATCATCTAATGACTTCTCCTACTCTAGGATAGAGTTGTAGGCATGCCAGATTTCTAAGGTTCAGATCGGCGTACGTGGCACACGCGTATTCGTGTGCCACGTGCGCTGATCGCGTCGGTCTCCATACATTTTATATGGAAACTAGACTTGTGGAGGTCGTTCTACGTACAAATCAGGCGTGGTGTACATGTGCGTCGGTTTAATGTAGTTCTAGATTTACTGACTTAAACTACAACTGAATCTATCAGAAGCCCGTTGCGTTCTATGACTACGGGTTTCTTTTTTAGAATTTTCCCGAGGCCTTCTGTGGAGCGCTTGTTAGTAACGAGTTCCAATCTCTAGACCGAAAATAGAGAATTGGCTTTTACCTGTACCTCTAGCCAAATTGATAGTCTGCAATCGTTAACGCTAGTGGAAAACTTGAAATGTACGGGAATGACGTCATTTCAATGCTCAGTCACGTGGTCAAAACAAAAGATCGGGGGCGTGGCCAACTCGAGGCGTTTGACTCAAGAGAAACGGTTGTAACTTGGCGAAGGAGGCTGCTAAGAATCAAATCTATAGAATTATTTAGAAATCATTAATTTGGGACCAAAGCTTGTTAGACAAGTTTTAAATAATTGCGCAATGCTGTTTGATGTTATCCAAAGCCTTTACATTGTTCCACTCATTATACTCAGTAAGAGAAGCATTTCCAATCAAAACCAGCGCTTAATTAATAGAAATAACAAGCTCAGGCGTTTCCTATCATTAATTTCTGTTCCAACAATACAGTTCTCAAATTGAGAGCAGACTGTTCAAATATTGAAATCCCGTTGATTCTATTATAATTTATTTTTGAGGTTAGAAATTATCTCATGTCTTCTTTCGCTCTAAGGTGAAGCGAGAGTGCGTGGCTGACTGCAACTCTACGCGCTGGTGATGATTTGCGGCTCGATTCGGATGATTGCCGGATGGCCGGACGGCGAGCTATCTATTGCTCGACGTCCGCAAGCTCGTGCCTACCGTGGCTAGTAGTCGGGTTTGGGGTATCGGCAGCTGGAGCATGAAGACGTCTGTTCACTCACGTATACGGCCACCTCCTTCACTAGCATTGCTTCGCAGTTAGCCTCTTCTTATTCTCTCTCGCTCCGGAATATAGCCTGAACCAGGGCTCAGCGTGAGAGGTCACCGTCACCGATCACCTCCACGAGGACACGGTGGTGCTTCCCCAAGCGGGGCACGCCTCCACCATATCCTTCGGATCGATTGCGCAATGGTGACATCCGGGCGTTCCTTCTGCTTGAATCCGGTGCAGGAATCTTCCGAAATCTGCAAAAGGTGAGGACGCCGTCAGGCCTCTCCAGCTAATCTTCTATGAGGGGAAATAGCCCCATGATTATGGCGGGCTCAAGATTCAGTCAAGACTCTATGTTTATTAAACTATCGCTGTTTCGAAATCATGATGGTTGCCTATTTACCAGGGCCTAGCCATTGTTCGAAAGAGTTATCGTGGCACTGAAACGCTAAGGGCAACAGAAGGAACACAGGTTTTAGTCAGTAAAAGTCTGACATTATCTCTCAATTCGGAAACGGGAGAAGTTCTTTATTGATTTCTAAAATTAAAAATGATGGTTGCATATCTCTGCCTGGTTTTGAAGACAGCTTCTAAACAAAATTAGCAGGTCTTCCACGAAGCTGTTGTGAGATAACATAGTCGAGCTTCAATACCAACTTTCAATTTGCAAACTAATTAATTTACAAGCATTGCTGGCATAAAGCAAACAATGTATGTGATACACAAAACCCATAACTTACATTTATTTAGCGTCGCGCCTCGGCGTTAATTTCAAAGTTGAAGTCGTTAAAGAGTATGCATATTTAGCGACTTTGTAGTTGGTTTGATTGGTTTTACTTTAAACACTATGTACAGCTAACTGTCCCCTCACACGGGCTTCAAAAAAACGCCGCTTCAAGCTTCATTTTGAGGTGGCCTTTTTTTGTGGCTAGTATGCGGCGGTGCCGCCACAAAAAAACGCTTGAAACGCTTCAAGCTTCTTTTCAGTTTTGGTGCTTCAGTTGTTTGTTTTGGCTGACGTGCGCTTCAGCTTTTATTTTGTGGCGGCGTTTTTTTACAGCCCGTGTGCGGGGACAGTAAAAGGTTTTAATTAGACGAAGCATTTATCAACCGAGATCTCACAAATCCTTCAGCACACAAGTTTAAATGCCGATAGAAACGAACAGAAATAACATTGAAACAGCATGTACTCGTTGCTCCGATAGAGGTCGCGGCAATCGCGAGAGAGCTCCGCAGAGCCCGTTCGTGACATCTTACTTGATTTGTGGATTCCGGAGGTTTTAATTGTACGAAATGTAATCTACAATTCATATAACTCGCGAAATGCTACGTCAATATTGGTACACGGCCTCTCACGGCTATTAATCTACAGCTTTTAACATTATCCCAGCCTAACTGTGATTTACTTCGATTTATTTACGAAAAAAAACTATTGAAAACGGTTCGCTGTTTTATTTGGGATTTTGTTTGAATGGATTTATTGGCTTCGTAGAATAAATTAAATGTTAAAAAAATAAATTTATTGCAGTTTCTAAATAGTGAGAAGTCAATTGGATTTAAAGACATCTAATAAATAGAACGCCAAGTTTTGAGGAAAACCAAAGCATTTGAATGCTAATCTGACAAGCGGAAACAAACGAGAAAGTCTGGAAAATATGCTGGAAATAAAATCATTTCAGCCAGAGTTTGAATATAAAAAGAAGTTGGCGGTATCTGGCAAAAATACTATTCTGTCATGATTCTAAGACATAAAATTTCACTTTGGCTAATCGAATCCGAATTGCTTTTGTACCTGAAGTAGGTACCTTTGAAAGTGTCAATTTTATATGTCGATTAGACGTCCAATGCTTAATGACCATGATCTAACGATCGACGGTCGCATCTCCCGAAGCCATGTACCATTAACGGGAACAGCTGTTCCATTAAGAGATAAAGGATGTGAACCAATCCCCTGCTAGATGGATGACCAGTCATTTCTTGAACACACGTGACCTAAAAACTTACCCGTTCTAATGTAACCCGGCACTGATATATTGCCGAGTAGCCAGTTTTAATACCAATAAAAGTACAAAAGTTTCCGGCTTTATTTCGCAGTCCATTGCGCTAAATTTACATCACCGTAAACGAATGTAATGTGAACGACCGCAATAAAAGGCAATGGAAAGCTCAGCCTTTTGTCATACTAGGGTGCTAAGGGTACATCTCAAGAATACGGAATATTGAGATGTTTTGTAAATCTATTTTTGCTTGTTTTATTAATAGTCTAAAGTCCTAATAAATACATCGTGTGAAATAGTTGGAAGTTATGAAGATTGTGTAAACAAATGTGAAAGGGAAGATTAATGAGGTGTTGCTAAAAGCGGTGATGTGTGTAAGCCGAACTAAGCCCGATGGATGCGAGTAGTATACTATTCTTGCGTACGGTACGCAGTTATTATCATAACATTAAACTCGGATACTATTATTATATTGTTGGAGCAGTGTCAAGATCAGTAGGCTGAATGTGTGTTGCCTTTGCATCGTAACAGATGCCAGAAAAATTCTTAGCTGGCTGGAAGATTTCACGACTTTAGTTTGTTTAAAAAATCGAATTTGTCAACAACTTTTGGAGGGAAGTAAAAAAAATAAGATGTATGATATAGTGCTGTGATATTAATTATAATGATATTTATAATTGAAAAATACACAATAATCCTGACTAATATTATAAAAGCGAAGGGAGTTTGTTTGTTTGTTACGCCTAAATGGCAAAACCGATTTTACCGACCATGGAGACGGACATAGGCTAATTTTTGTTTTAAAGTATATTAATAAACCGGGCGAAGCCGTCGGTAAAAGCTAGTATACCTATAAGAATGCGAATGTGTGAGGTTGGCTAAATGGAAAAACGGTGCGAAGTCGAAAGAAAAAGAAGCTTATGGAGGCACAATTGATTTCTAGTGGATATTTTGGTAAAAATTTTGTAAAAATTTGAGAGGGAGAGGGAGGCCAAAGAAAAGATGTATGGATTGTGTGAGAAGTGATATGAATGAAAAGGGAGTATGTGATAGCGTGACGAGTGACAGGATAGAATGGAAGAAAAAAACGTGTTGCGCCGACCCCAAATAAAACGGGACAAGGCCAGGAAGATAATTATGATGAAAAATTTGTATAGTTTCATATCTTAAGTTTACCAACGGGACAACACGTAAAATCAACGAAAAACGATGATTCCGGTAAAATTTAATTGTAGTATTGACTACCTCAACGAAACGTATCGAGAAGAATGACTGGATTAATTTGTTGCAAAGTACTACTCTACAACACTAATTTATAATACCGTATTTTGATGGAAAACAAAGTGACTGTATTGTATATATTACCCCAAAATTGCAAACCGTAAGATTGTAAGATACTCGTATCACGAGAAATTGTTAACTATTTTTACAAGCTTTTATTTAGTTTCACCTGTTCCGATGTTTGTCTGTCATCAAATCTTGTAAATTAAATTTGACCTACTTCTCGGTTACCGATTGAGCTGAAATTTTGCATGCGTGTGTAAATCAGATGACAATACAAAATTATTATAACATGGAGCTGATCTGATGATGGAACCGGAAGGTGACTATAGGAGCTTGGTAGTTAAACGACACAACCTCATCGAGTTTGGGCTCGTATGATTCGTCTTGACTTGTATTAATTATAAAGGTAGGTATACCGAGCTATAAAAGCTTGCTATGAAAAAAATATTTTCATTAAAAGCTTGTTTCTAAATAAGTCAAGGTTATGTTGGGTACTAATGAATTTAGATGTGATTTATCGCATAGGTATAGAGAATGATTTTGTTCATAATACATTGAGAAAACATAATGTAATAAAGATTACAATCATGTCGTCTGGAATTTTCCGGTGACATATAGAAATATCGAAGGTAATTAATTACTTTATAAACTTCACACTCGCTAAATGTAAACCGTCCGAAGCAAAAAAAACTTTGGCGGCAATATATTATTACTAGCTGCTCCCAGCGGCTTCGCCCGCGTGATAGCAGAAAATTATCCCAAGGAAACATACTTCCAGGATAAAAAGTATCCTTTGTCCTATTCGAGGACATGGTCTATCCGTATACCAAGTTTCATCAAAATTGGTTTGGCATTTAGGCGTTAAGACGTAACAAACAAACAAACTTACTTTTGCTTTTATAATATTAGTAAGGATTTTGACTTTTACCGCTTCAAATCACTTCTCAACAAACATTATTGATTGCCACGGCTACATTATATTGAAGATTAACGTCAATATTGATGTAGAAGTTTATAATATCAAACAGTTTAACGGTTGCCATCCCATGCGCCTTGTTACACAACTTAGAGCCGTGCCGATCATAGCTCAGAGCAAGCCATCAATTTAATGATTTTGTGTGCACAAAGTTATCTGGATGTTGTGGTGATAATGTGGACTGATAAGTTTCCTGAACACGAACATTTTCAAAGAGAAATTTTAAAAGATTTTTGAGTTCGTCACCGCAAGCTGTAGGAAAAAAATGATATTATTATGTTAAAAACCATTTTATAAAAAAAAAAAATTAACGGACTACACTAAAAAATTTAATTAAAAATTTGAAGGTTTCCCTCGATTTCGCCAAGATTCTATCATCAGATCCCAACTTGGAGACTATGGGACCATTTGGGAAGTATACCCTTTCAAACAAACAAAATATTCTTCAAATCGGTTGGCAAGCGACGAAGTTATGCGCGAAAAAACATTAAAAAAATATACAAACACCCGAAGAACCTCCTCCTTTTTTAGAAGTCGGTTAAAAAAAAAGTAACGAAGTGTTGTCCTAACAGATATCAGTAACAATCAAATGGGTTCTTGTTTTTGTTCTATAGTCACGGTTTAATAAACGTAAAACCTTTTTAATCTAAGCGTTAACATCCCATAAAATCTGATGATTTTACCATTGTCTAGATAGAATAAACGGAACAATACTATGAGAAAGAACTCAAATTATCAAAAAATAGCTGACAAAAATCCGTTAAAATTTATAACACCGTTACATTATCTCCATAATATTCATTTTATCATCGTAATCACGCCTCCCCCTCTAATACCTAAATGCCAGGATACTGTTACGTCCTCTTTGCTTCGTTATGTAGGACAATAAATTAGGGCGCAATTAAAGTACCCCTCGGACATTGACTGATATACAACCTCTCTGCAACGTTCGCCAGATTGCGTCTACATCCACCGATCTCGAAAAAATGAGCCAGTCAAGCTCCCCCACAATTTATTAGCTCCCGTGCAACTAAAATTAACTTTTCCTTTTAAAAAGGCTATTGTGAAATTATAATATCGTCTGTAAGTCCTAAACAAAAGCAATTAGGTCGCCTACCCGGACTGGTTATTCCCTCGCTTTTTTCAGTTTTGCTGTTCCCGCACATGGGCCTCAAAAAAAAGCCACCACAAAAAACGCTAGAAGCAGCCTCAAGAAAAAGCTCGAAGCCGCCGCAAAAAACAGCTGAAGCCTGGGACAGCTTGTGGCCGAGGAAGCTTTAAAGCCTTCAAACGTTTTTTTATGTGGCGGCACCTCCGCACAGAAGCCACAAAAAAAGCTTGATACGGCGTTTTTTAGAGGCCAGTGTGCGGGGAGGTTTAGGTCGAACTTCTCTATCTCTAATGCTTTTATAAAAACCTGTCTTTTGTCTGTTTGTTTATAACTTGGGTATTTATTATTCTTTTGCTGTTGGTTTTCTTTATTACGGACGATTTGAGGCCATATTTTTCCTAAAATAGGTCCTTGGAAAAACTTTCTAAATGTTGAAAATTCTGCGGACTTCTTTGATTTTAAAAGTTTGCGATGCCGTCTTTGTTTACCTGATCGATGTCTTTTACCACAGTATCTGTACCAAAATAGACTATTTATACATTATTGTTGAAGCTGTACTTATGAAAAAAAAAATGTTTTAAGCTGATAACAATACACACCTTTTCGTCTTTGTGAGTACGATCATATTATTTCTAACTTCCTTTGCAATATCAGTTTTCCTGTCCGAAAAGATATGTGGTGAAAATAGAAATGTTGACACGTGTCGTGTTTTGTCAGGCTGAATCGGAGAAAACCTGTCTCTCAGTTGAAGAAACAGTATCTTACTGATTGTAACGATATCAGAAAAAAAGTTGGTCCTATACTTAGAAATCGATGGCGGCGACCTCTCGCGTCCGGTCCTGATCACCAGCAAAGGCGAATGCCACAACCGTAGGAAGCAGATATCCTCACGCTTCAGTCGCCGCCACAGGAGACGCCTTGGGCGTTGGGAGTCGCAGGGCAATTCTCAGCCACCATAGGACCGGGCTTGGGCAAGGCGAGCAATGGGTAGCTCGCTGTCCGGTCGGCCAGTAAGAACCGAGCCCAAATCGACGGCGCGTCATCCACGTGCGTCTCAAATAGATACCAGCAACACCGAAAGGGCTTAACAAGGCCGATGCCCGTTAGGCCGTTTTTAAGAGTGACCGTGACTCTAGATCGCAAAAGGCAAATGAAGGAACACATGAGGGTCCTCCCTCCACTCTCTAGTGGGAGAAATCATTCCATGATTTTCTGTCTTAAAAAAAACGAAGCTATCTGTACTGTCAGGTATTATAGCTAGGTATAGTTTAGCCGTCGTTTTACAATCGAACACACACGGAAAATGAAAATTTTTATTTTATTTTCACTCAATTTTCAGGCATTCGATGAAACTTCTATAACTTAAGTCTTAAAATATCGTTCATACAACCGAAAGATAATTGCAAAATGCAAGATTTCCAAAGCTGCATCAGCCTCACTGCACAGGGAACATTGCTTCTGCGTGATTCGATATCGTTCTATCCACACCAAGTTTGCTAACCGCTGTCCTGGCGATATTACACCCATATCACAAGCCCGGGGACTAGAGCCACCAGATAACTGAGTTTCAGTCGGATATTCCACTCGGGCGTACCCTGTAGTATGAAATTCCGAAATTGTTGTCCAATTGAAGCTCTTAAGACACAAGCTAAAGGATCAATATCGTATGCTAATGTTATTAAGTTGTTCTTAAATTCCTCTGTGCCTTGAGTGTCCCGCCAACTCGTGCCTAGGGTTCTCCGGTTCGGATTATTAGTAAACTGTAATAAAATATCTCTCGCGTAACGAGCTTAGCTTCGGGACGTTATGTTTCCTGTTAAATTATTAAGAGCAGGTAATTTGTTACAAAGTGGCTAGCGATCAATTTATGACTGGCCTGTTGGTCCAGTGGTTAGTGGCCCTGACTGCTATGCTGGAGGTCGTGGGTTCGATTCCCACCCAGGACAAATGTTTATGTGATGAGCATGATCACTTGTTCTTGTCTGGGTGTAATTTATGTATATGTATGTAGAAATATGTAAGTATGTTTATCAATTGTCTAGTACCCATAACACAAGTTCTGCTTAGCTTGGGACTAGACGGCGTTGTGTGATAGTAAAAAAAAAAATTAAGTGATCAATGGCTGCAACTTTTTAGTATTGAGAACCAGAATATTGCGGGAATGGTCCAGTTTTGCGCAAGGATTTTGGTGCCCCATATGTGTTGCAAGTTAGTTGGTGTACCAACAAGATTGTTTTCAACGCGATAGTTTTCGTTGACAAAGTTAACTTACGTTGCTTACATGAATAAATCAAAACAACGGGACCTTTGTTTCTATTGAATATTTGATAGAACTAAAACAAACTGTTTCTAGTTTACCGATTGTGTTACAGTTCTGTATAAATTGAATTTAGTTATGAATTTACCTTTTCGATTTTGAGCTTTGTTTTATGTATCGAAAGTTTAAAACAGCGAAGAGGAAATTAAAAAAACACGCATCACTGCCATACTAACCGATACTTTTTTAAACGCTTCTTAAAATAGGTAGAAAATATCGCAAGTACCTACAACTGACAGTTTTTCTTATGTTTCCAGTAGTAACAAAGTAATGCACAATCTCTGTTTCCTCCGATTTCGCGAAATTCCTTCGTAACGACTGTGGGATTGTGAAAAATGCTGAAAGAAAATAGAACTTTATTATGTGTGCTTAGTGACAAAGTGCTCAGAAAGGGAAGTTCCTAGTTCTGAATTTATGTTAACTAGACTTCTTTTGTGCCTGAGGACTTCAAAATATGTGGGCTAGTGTAACAAATTGCCAACGGAAAATAAAAGTACCTAAAATGACTATACATTGCAAACAAACTGATAAGCATAACGATGGAGAATGATGCTTATTATGTACTTTGTTCTTTATATAACACTATACATGGAAAAAAAAAGAAAACTTTCAATGGGCGTTTTTATCGCATCCCGCGATGTCTTCCAGGCAACATGGAATTGACAGTAGTTGTCAGAACACGACATCGGACTGTCATTCAATGGTTTAACAATAAAGATCAATAATAAATCTCATATTTTATATATTATATAAAAATGTCGTATCACAGTGTTTGTTATCAAAGTCCTCAGAAACGGCTTGACCGGTTTTTATAATTTTTTTGTGTAGGTAGGTCTGAGCAAATTGTAGGCAATTTTAGCCCCCTTTTATTCTTTGATAATATATAGGAGAATGCAACATTTATCGAGCTAGTATAATATAATTTTAATATTATGACAAATACACCGATATATATTTTAATTATAAAACAGTACAGACATTTAAAAAAAAATGCCAACTATCGATAATCACAGCGATACTTTTTCGTATTTCCTTTCTTAGTTAATAAGATTAATTCACAGCACATTTTAGTTGAAACACTGGTTATATAACACTGACAGGCAAGCAATATTTGCCAGTTGCTAACAAAAAACCCTTATGTATTATTATTATCAGACATATATATTATTATTATTATTATGAGCCCGTTGTGCCCCACTGCAGGGCAAAGGCCTCCCTTCCGTTATTCCACTCTTTTCTGTCACATATAATACGAATGAAAAATCCTATTTGTTACTTACTCACGAATATTACCATAATTGGTACCTATAATGCTTTCAAATGTGAAACGTTTGTGTAACCAAGGGTATACGTTAATCCCTCTACTTATCTATAGTACCCAGAATCAGTGACGTAACTAGGGCGGTGACTGTGGTGCCAAACATAGGGCCGAAAAACTGATGGGGCGCAGAAATGATCAAATCGAGAAAAAACATTGTATCATTTATTTCATCAGGTTACTTACTGTTTTCTATTTCCCCTCGCGTCGTACCAAGGCCTGAACCGTGGTCGAATGCACAGGTTCGCCACCGTTGATCGCTTCCACGAGGACACAGTGGGGCTGCACCCAAGCGGGGTAAACTTCTAACGTATGCTTCACTGTGTGCTCCGGGCGATCTGCACAATAATGACAGCTGAGCTTTTTTTCTTGCCAGATCCGAAATAAGTCTCTACCGAAACACTCATATCTGGTGAGGACCTGCGTGAGATAGATTAAACTTACTCTGAACTTACCCTACTCTTACCCTGACCGGTACGAAAGGCAAGAAAGAGTTCGTGTCTTTCGTACTAGTCTGGGTAAGTTTGGGTTTTTTAGTCAGTAAGAGTCTGACAATATCTCCCGTTCCGTCCAAAGGCGGGGGATGTCATTTCGTTGATTTTTACCCAATGAAAAAAAAGAACCTGACTTTTTTAGGGGCGCAATTCTAGAAACTGGCACTAGGTATATAAAAGACTAGTTACGGCACTGCCCGGAATTCTCCTGTCTGCGGTATTACACTCGAACACCAAATTGCTTTTAATGTTTTCAACGCAAACAGATCCTCTTTTCAAAACCTAAGGATACAGTATTCAGGTATCAGGTGATTACGCTTTTTTACGTAGACGGATAGTACGGAATATTAACTAAAGAACAAAGGAAAATTTGTAGATAAATCATGAAATTTTGTGGATACAATAAGTCTTTTGTGTATAAAAACGTTTTCTTTGATCTTGCTATCGTTCCTAAAATATCAGTAAACAATATACTTTGTACACGTGGTAGACACTATTAGCAATACACGTGTTTTTTAAGAGCTAAATATAGAATTAAGAACAGTAATCCTCGCACAAAAAGTTAGATCCAAAAATGCTTGTGCTATTAATGTAGTCATTAACATCCGCCTTCTCTTCTTCTTAGCATTTTGTGGAGGCAGGTGAATAATAGTAATAAATAAAAAACTTTTTACAAAAAAAAAATTAAACCGACTTCAAAAAGTACAAAATAACTTTAATTTCGGAAGTCGGTGTTTCTATAATACAATAGATACCTAATCTTGTCTCTTCGTTATTTAACACCGACTTCCGAAATTAAAGTTATTTTGTACTTTAATTTTGTTTTGTAAAAAGTTTTTTATTTTTCACCACTAAAAAGTACCTACCCTTCAGCTAAACATAAATTACCTTATAGCCAGAGTGCATCTCATAACGATTCTATTAATCCCAAATACGGTTATATTACATGAATTTACGTTCCGGCTTTATCACCAGATCAGTCCGATACATCCCCCCCTCTTTTCTTTCAGTCAGTCATCGACTACACGTATAAACAAAGCAATTTTACTGGTTACGACAATTCTGCTATGATTCTATGAGGAGTTCTGTTCCATATCTTCAAAGTTCATGATCAGATTATAACAATATTTCTATGGGACCAACTTGGAAGCATAACCTTTCAATCAAAAAAAAAAATTTTCAAAATCGGTCCACAATTGACCGAAATATCGGTGAACATACATACAAAAAAAAAAAACATACATTCAGCCGAACATAGAACCTCCTCCTTTTCGAAGTCGGTTAAAAAACCATACGACTACAAGCAATAAAGGAAGATTTAGATAGGTACTTTTCTGTAACACTCCAGTACCTAGCTCTTTAGTCTGTGTCTGTGTGTCCTTGGCATCACTGGCCCTATCAGAATACCAGCGCAGCGCTGCGTTACTTTTTTTTAAATTACAACATACGAGTATGCTGAGATAGCAGTCTTTTTGGCCGTGCATAGTTCTTTTTTACTTTTTTTTTAAATGTGGTTGTAATTGTTCTTTCTTATGTTAGTTTATATGTTTTAGTTTATATTTTTTTTCTGTTATTTGTCCTCTGAGTCTCTAATTAACATTTTTTTCCTTTTTAACTATAAATAAGTAATAATATGAATCTCATCCACAGCTTAAAACTGAGCTACTGGCTGAAAGATTTTTCTTATCCCATTTGTATTCGCTCAATGAAACTTTTAACGACTTTCTGGAGTCAAACAGAAAGTTTCTTAAAAACATCTGACATTAATTTATTGATTAATTCATTTGATTTCACATTGCCTGCTCGACTACAAAGTATCTTATAAATAAAATAAAAATAACAATATTTTCAAGTTTCTTTCTTCCTGATGTCATACATAAAGAAAGAAATAAATTGATATCCATGTGTGCGAGTTACACAAATGAAAATGTATGCGAGATGAGCGTGTTTGCCGCTGTTTACCTTCGCAAAAACCCTTTTGCTAAAATGTATGTACCAAGCGTACATATCTTGAGTATTTTTAGTGAATTCTTGGTGGTTAGTGTTAAAAGTGACTTTGGAAAAAGTCTAGAGGCACTTTAGTAGTAGGTACGAGATGCTTCAGAGTTTTTATAGACCTGCCATTTTATCTGACAATTGGAGTCTTTATCAATGACATCACACTCCGTCATTATGTTATTCTTAGTCTACTTAAACCTTTTTTTGAGGTGAGTGATCATCAAATAACTTCTACTAGTGGCAAAGCTGGCAAAATAATACATGACCCCAGTTCGACGCGGCCTCCGGTCCGAGAAGCCGCGAGCTCAGAAGAAGTAACCCATCATGTTTTACAAAACTTTTAAACATTCAATGACAACAACACAATTACAATTTTTCTGAAGCCCAGTCCAATGAATTTTCCACGGGTCTCAAATGATATGGATTCCGCCACTGTCTCCTACTCTGGGCGGAGCAAGAGGGCTTGTAAGATTTATTTTGTAGGTACTGATTTACAATGACTAAAACCCACTTGTGTTTCTTCAGTTGCCATTTGCCCTTTTGGTAAATCTTTCGAACATTCCTATAAAGTCTACGTAAACCAGGGGCGTAGCTACCGCCGTATCTGCCGTATCAATTATACGGGGCCCCCAAGCTACAGGGGCCCCGACTTAGGCCAAAATTTGTAACATTTTTTCCATAATCTTAAATTCTCATGGACAGGAATGTATGAATATTGACTACTCATAATATGATACTCTGTAAATAGCTTCTAGCACGCTCCTTTCTTTTTAGCATTTTCTACATACAAGACGACAATAAAAACTTAACCAATTTTAGTACGTCCTACTGAGTGATCCATAAAATGAGCTCATTTTCAATTTTAAGTCCTCTCAAGGCACTATTTCTATATTAGTAGAAGCTATTTCGAACAAAAAAAAAAACAAACTTTCAAATATATTTGATACGGGGCCCCTGAGGGCCTAGCTACGCCACTGACGTAAACCTACAATCATCTGCGCGTTTATTAATCCTCTTCCCTTCTCTATTTGACTTATAAAAGTATTATCTTCGCCAAGCCATCTTCTTTCTACCATCGCGCAACCCGTCGCACGACGAATATCCACCCTTACGTTGTTGAAACGTCTACGGTCCGGACTAAGCGTTTCGCCTCGTCATCTATACTACGTACAACGAAGGACTGGAATATACTTTGCTTGCTGCGTTCTTCCAGTCCGATTATAATTTAGATGTCTTCAAGGCTAGAGTGAACAGGCTTTTATTAAACTAGTGCGGCCTAGCATCAATGATAGCATCGCTGCTTACTATCAGGTAGAATCGCAGTCAAACACTAGTTTATTTCAATCTTCTTCTTCTTCTTTTCGTATCGATGCTCTCAAACTATACTTTTTCTGACCAATATTTGGCAACCAGTGTACGGCTCTATTGTTGGCCTCATATAGATCCTGAAAAAAAAACAATAAAAGAAAATAAAAGAGTGCTTCCCACGTAGTAATACCTAGCTTTCAAAGCAAATTATTTAATTATTTTGTCCCATTCAAAGAACTATGAATATGGTTATTAGCAGGAAGCCCCTAAAATAACTTAAGCTCTTCGCAAATTAATATTCAGCCATCTTTATAATGAATATGCAGAGGCGGGGTAAGGCGTGGGCGTCGTGGGCCACTGGCTACGGCCTCGCGGCCCAAGGGGCCTCGGGCCTCGTAGGCCCGTGAGTGCAAATATAGATATAATTACTATATGATTAAAAAAACCCGGCTTACAAGTATCTGGCAATACTAACCTAACACATTCGTTTTTTAAAGATCTAATCCTGCAACATTTGCTAGCGTTGCGGGCTGTGAATGACGCGGGAAATCCCCGCTTCGCCCGCTGGGGATTTCCCATTCTACTTACTCCGTCTATGTTCGCGCTTCTAAACACATGCAATCATGCGCATGTACTTACCTAATATTTTAACGAGAAGTTTGCATTTACTTATATGTTTTTATATTTACTCAAATGTGCATTCATAGAAATGAATGAGAATTTGCGTATCAATACATTTTTTCTCTCAACAAAATCCGTTCTCTTGCGTCATCCATCAGGGAGCCTCGCAAAATATCAAATATGTATATCTTACCCTTATCTTTAGGTCTTGCCCGCCACTGTGAATATGGCATATCAAACTGATATTCATTAAAAGTATCATAAATTGAAATCATAATTTCTTTAGAGACATTTTCTTCCATCGCGATCAATAAATATTTGTTCAAAGACTTGGGCTTTATTTATCGTATTTTGGTGAAACGTAAAACTTAAACAAGCTTAGGTAACCGGAGCTTTGTTTTATGCTTTGGTGAAATACTTCCCGGTTGCTATGCCAATACTAAATCCATTTGCTTTGTTTTGATTACCGTTAGATGCTTTTAGAAATAATTAATTGGTCCACTAATTACTACAATGGCTTGGAGGCATTACAATAATAACTGAAGTGGATGACAAGATATCCTAAATTAAACAACAAAAGAACAAACTAAACAAACAATTTAACAACAGTCAAAATTGTTCCTCATGGCATAAGAACGCAAAAAGCAAGTGAAGGAACCTGTTGGCTTTAATCAGTAAAAGTCTGACACTCCCTCTCGCTCTACTCCTAAAGCGGGTGAAGTTATTTGATTTTTTACGTAAAAAAATACCAAGGTAGACATAAAATAGCATATGAAAAACACGAAGTATTCTGTGTATAAAACAAAAAGTAAAAAAAGACAATTTTTAATGAGACTACAAGTTTATAATGTTACAACTAAGGCCCCTGATCGAACCAGCAACGCCATCTATCGGTGCAAGACAAAGAAATAATAAGGGTTGGTCGCTTCCAAGTTGTGTACTGAGGTACACGTACCTCTTATGGAAAAGCTATCCTCCCAGAGATTCCTTCTTATCTCGCTAGGTGTCGCTTTTAACTGAAATATTTCGGAACGATATTAATATTGGTGAAAGTAACTTATTTACAATTATATTTTACTTTGAGAGGTACTTTTGTTAGAAAATACGATTGTAATTTGTAAATTATTTTAACGATCAAATCCATCCTTTATCTAAAAAATAATTTCAGAATCGATTACAAGACAGATTGATTTTCGAAAGAAGATTAAAATTTTTGAAAAAAGAAGTTTTCAAAAATTTAAATCTTCAAAAGGTCAAAAAAGTCATTAAATAAAAAAGAAAAATCTGTAACTTACCGTGTCGTGCAGTTGATTGTTAGAGACAAATATTATTTAGGTATTCATTGCACCACCGGTTCAACCGAGGGGTAATCAACCTACCCGAGGGTTAATCTAGAGGTGCAAGCATTATTACTTGAACACGATATGCTTGATCTTTACTGTGTGAGCGTGACTTTGAGTAGAGGTAATGCACTTTGTTAAGTTTCTGTATAAGTACAAGTAACGAGCAATGACCTCTGCTGACAAAATTTTAGATTTAAGACTTTAGAACAATATTTTTTTTATTTAAACGCTTAGGGTGTTTAAATTAAATCAAACACGCCAATATCGTTTTGTACATTGTATAGGTAAGTATATGTACCTAATAAATTGATGAGTTCAATTTTATGTCTTCCTTTTTATATCAGTATAAATAAACCCGTTTTTTAAATCACTTTTTTATATATATTTTTTTTTTTAGTTTTCGATGTGCATGCCCTTTTAATTGATACCATGGGGTGCATAAAAAATGAATTGTCCACTATACTGCATGACAGTGGTTATTTAATTATAATAATGAACTGTATTTTCATATTGGATATGAAAATATCTGCCAAAAATCAGCTTAATCGATTAAGAGTAATTGTTTCAAAACAGATTTGCAAGATTTACCTACCCTAAACGCTTGTCAAAATGAAAAGTGATTAATATTCAGAAGAAAGTTCTGAATATGTTAAATAAAATGGTGGCTTGCTGCCTGCCTAGCCTTATCTTGATTGACAACTCAAGGCATAAAGCCTTTGAACTCCGTGCTTTGTACCCTTGTGTTGCATGAAGTTTTAACAAATAAATAAATAAACTCACGGATGTATCTGATCTACAAAATAGTGAAGTTTGGATTTATAACGAAAAGTCAAAACGAAATTAAACATTTGGTGAAAAATTAGTTTTAAGTTTTTGCGAGTGTAATAAGGTTTTTGAATACAACCTATTTTGTAGGATTTTAATATAGTAGTGGGATCGGCGACCATAAACAAGAAATAATGAAAACATGTTAATAAAATATAATGTTACAGCCATATAATTCTATCGTTCGTTGTTTCGTTTGCGTGTGGGATTTATTAATAATATGCTATAAAGTTAGGACTATCACATTTTATTTAAATTAGCACGCAGACAATATACGCCTATCGACCAGGCGACAGATCTAGGGACTAATTATTTCATAAAACTACTTATATTTTTATATTATGTTGACTGGCCTGTTGGTCTAGTGGTTAGTGACCCTGACTGCTATGCCGGAGGTCGTGGACTTGATTCCCACCCAGGACAAGTGTTGGTGTGATAAGCACTATCATATTTGTGTCTGAGTGTAATTTATTTATAATATGTATGTATTTATCAGTTGTCTAGTAATCATAACACAAGCTCTGCTTAGCTTGGGACTAGTCAGCGTTGTGAGATAATAATAAGAAAAAGTTGAAAGGAAATCGTTTGTCTTGGTATGGTCATGTAAAGAGGAGAGATGAAACGCATGTTGCTAAAAGAGTTATGAATTTAAATGTGGATGGATGGAGAGGGAGAGGAAGGCCAAAGAAAAGATGGATGGATTGTGTGAGAAGCAATATGAATGAAATGGGAGTTAGTGATAGCGTGACTAGCGACAAGACAGAATGGAAGAAAAAAACGTGTTGCGCCGACCCCAAATAAAACAGAATAAGGGCAGAAAGACTAGACACCTGTGGAATTGGTTATTTTGAACTGTGTATCTTCTAACTGACTTGGAATTATAATTCAAATAAACTTTATATTGTAAGTACGTTATTCTTTTTTCGTCATTAACTTCTTACAGTCAATGAATTTTCATAATCGGCTCAGGTATTTCAAGGATTACTTTTACAAACAAGTAATCAAGCATTATATTCCTCAACGGGCCCGCGTGGTTGATTACGGCCCATTCCCCCTCCTAAAGAGGAGACCCAATTCGCAGCAGTGGGAACATTATAAACCTGATTATGTTATTTTGTGTATAGTGGCGTAACTAGACGTGGGCAAAGCGACAACACGACAACGGCCTCTCATAAACGCACCATGATTAGCAAGGCCTCCTTGACTTTAAGGTTTAAATTTCATGTATATACAAGGTGTAACCTTAAATGCGCAAAACGTGAAATTGGTTTGTTCAGAATAACGAGCAGAATCAATTAAACCACTTTTTAATATAGGTTACCTTTTCCAAATAAATCTTCATTAAAAACTTCGACCTGCCTATTTATGAATAGTTGACCTATTCATAAATTTATGTTTATATTATCGCCATCACGTGCGCAAATCCGCTGAAATAGGTAAACAAACACAAATAGTTGTATTCCAATAAAAAATTCTCATACACGGGATAATAAAAGGTCTTATTTCAAAACAGATATGAATTTTAAACAAACTAAATCTGCTGCATAAAACCTTTAATTTTTTTTAATGATTTTTTTTCTCACATAATTAGGTCAATCAAATTAAAAATCATTTGGGGTGTCTGACGTTTTGCGCATTTAAAGTTATACGATGTATATGTTTACAGGTAGATGGTAATATTTGTATTTACTGGGAATTCGCCGATCTAGAGGATAGAAAATATTATTATTATTTTTGTAAAAGATTAGATCGCTGTCAGCAACAGCAGGGGCCCAGCTGGGTCAAAGCCCAGTGGAACCAGGGTTAGTTTCGAAAGATTGCTCAGCCCCGGTACGAAAGGCAACGAAGGAACAGGTAAGGGTTTTTATTCAGTAAAAGTCTGACACTATCGCCCGCTTCTCCCAAGAGCGGGGGTTGTCATCAGATGATATTCCCAACTGAAAAAAAAGATCACACAAGTTACAAATTAGCTTTTTAGTTATCTAATTATTCTCATTCATCATTCTAAAAAGGTTGCGAGATCATTACATTGATCTTGGGAAGAAATTGGTACCTACTGAAAGAATAGGCCTCGCTTATGTGCCTTCGCCCACGTCTAGTTTAGTCCACGCTACGCCCCTGGTTATATATGTTAATATCAGGAAATGAGGAAAAACAGGAAACCTCTTTGGCAATATTAGCAAGCTACCATCGACATCCTAAGTGGGTATCCAACGTAATAAACACCATCGTTAATCATACTCGTGGATGAACAGTAGCGAAGTAATAGATTGCGGTGATCTATCTAGATTTTCTACCTTCTATTGGAAATATCTGTTCTAGAGATTGAAACTGCAGCAAGTAATCAGTAAGACCATTTTTAGGGTTCCGTACCTCAAAAGGAAAAAATCAGAGCCCTTACTCGCTTTGTTGTCCTTCCGTCCGTCTGTCTGTCAAGACTCTTTATCTCGGGAACGCGTGGAGGTATCGAGTTGAAATTAAAACCATATACTCATGTCCACGAATTTTTGAAGCGGAAGAAAATCAAACATGCAAGTTAACGAGAAAAAAAGATACTTCGGTTTATGTGGCAAAATACTTACATTTCCACACTCTCGAGGAAATCAAAATTCATAAGGTACTTCCCGATGACCCAGAATCTTGAAATTTGGCAAAAGCAAGGTCTTATAGCATAAGTACAGGAGTAAATCTGAAAACTGTAAATCTGTTATTACGTCACAATTTTTTTTTTGCGATTCGGAAAAATCTTCCGAGACTCCATTCCGGAATTGAACTATTTACATATGTAAGTTTGTACGAAACCCGCAGGGCGCGAGTGCAACTCGCAATTGCCCAGTTGGTTTATTCTTATTTCTTACTGGAAAGTCGCTCACTTCCCACGAGTATAATTTATTTACATATGTACACAAAAAAAACCGCGTTAAGTAGGGGTTTGAGGATACACAGAAACACAAACGTGGAAAGCGATTTTATTTTATACCATCTAGTTGGACAACACTTAAAAACCTATTCCTGTTTTTTTTCTATGTAAACACAGGCTGGTTAGTAATTAGCACAGTTTTTATACGAACACTGAAAATTTGACCAATCATCAGTGTACCAGAATGCTGAATAATTACAACTGTCGACCGTTTGGACAGCTGAAATGAAAAACGATTAAAGCTTTTGTGTCTGATAAAAATGCGGATTAAACAGGCTCAGTTTAATGCCGCTTCGCAACAAAATAATACCTCTACTTTCCAAACTTTCTCTGAGATGTATACATATTTAGGTCCCTATTATTTTACAGTTATAGGTTTCTTTTAAAAGTATGTAACAATGTATTTCAGCAAGAAAGCCCAAAATTAAATAATAATAATATTCCACAACTATCACACAACGCCGTTTAGTCCCAAGCTAAGCAGAGCTTGTGTTATGGGTACTTACTAGACAACCTATTAGATATACTTATATCTTTTCTAAATACATAAATTACACCCAGATACAGAACAAATGATTATGCTCATCACACAAACATTTTGTCCTGGGTGGGAATCGAACCCACGACCTCCGGCATAGCAGTCAGGGTCACTAACCACTAGACCATCAGGCCAGTCAAATGAAACACAGTTGCAAGCAACGGAAATGCATTTTTTTTTTATTAGGAATACAAAGTAGAGAAATAGGGCGTTTCAGACTGTTACTGACTATATAACCTATAGTCCTTAATTTACCCTTTGCATTCCAGGGCCATGGTAACTCTTTCAAACGTTCCCGCAGCAGTTGAAGTGCATACAGCTTTGAATTCAATTCAAGTGGATACAGTTTTCAAGACTCCTTTTTGGGCCAAACCGAGCATTCTCGAGTTGAGCTGACTTCAGCGAATTCAATTCAGTTTGAAGAGCCCAAGTGCCTCGGACAATTGAAAGAAATACCTAAAACGTTTCGTGAACCTCTCGGTGACTGTCGTGTTGTGCTTCCTCTTAAATAAGTACATGCCTGAAACATAAGTGAACCAAATTGTTGGCAGTTGACATAAATTCAGCGAATAACTGCTTGCATTTTTGCCTGGTTATTCGGTAAGACCGAAATTAGGTACACAATTCTACAGTTCCTTATTTTTTAAAACAGTAATAAGATATTTTTTTTCTTAAAAAGTATCTATATTATTATGTACTTTCATTTTTATGATATACACAGAAAAATAAAAGTTTTAATGAATGGATTTTAAGGTGGTGCATCATGACTCACATTTTCACTGTTTTTTATACAACCGCTCATAACTAATTATGACGTTATTACACATTTTTCATTAGATATTTTAGAAACACAGTATTTTGTGGATATTATCTAGGTTTCGATAGAAACCAATTTCTAAATTTGTGTAAAACTAATCCAGTAAAAACCTCTGAAAATCTCCTATTTCGTATGAACTTTGACACTTCATAATTTGCCTAAAAATTAAAAAAATGAAAAAAAGAAATCCTCTATAGATAGACCTTGCAAATTTTATTAAGATTCTAAATGATGACAACTTTTTCCAAAAACTTTTAAGGGTTTAAAAAAACAGCTTTTTCCTGGAGCAAAGCTTTTTCAAGTTAATCTCAGAATCACCGAATACTAACAGAGTTTTCAGGCGTTATCTCTCTTTTTTTGCGTTGCCTTTTCGTCAAACATCGCGCTGGATTGCATTAAATGAAGTAACAAGCTTTTAAACCACGATACGTTTACGATAAGCGAGTGGAGAAGGACCCTCTTAAGTTAGTTCCTTCTTACAGTTAAGGAAGGCACAGCATACTTATATATTTAATCTAAATTAAAACTAAAATATGAACTCATTATCATATCATAATCATCATCATTTCAACCGAAAGACGTCCACTGTTGGTCATAGGCCTCCCTCAAGCTTTGCCATAACGGCCGATCCTGTGCGTCTCGCATCCATCGGATATATACCACAAATAAAAAATATCAAGCAACTCATATTGTGATGATATAGTTTAAATGATAAAAGATATTTTGCAAATAGGGTTTAAAAAAACACTTTTATACGTAATTTTCTTTTTTCGTCTGTGTAAACTAGATGAGGTCGTTTGTTTTACCAAACCTAAGAAACTATGACGCAATAGTTGCTTTGTAGGTTACGAAGTGTTAGGTCTGTGTTATCTAGAATGGCTGATCTTGGCAACGCCGACGTTCATTGATTGATTACTAGATTGATGAAGTATGGCCAACGTAGGTCATTGTTTACGCAGACCACCACAGTTTGGGCAGGATAAATTACTATGTGACATAATGGCTCATGTAATCTTTGATGAAGTAAAACAGACGCAAAAGATACACACAGAGACAGTAGCTGATAGGAATGAGGACCCATTAAATACCGGAAAGCTAGCGGCATATCCTAGTTACCAAAAAATTTAAAGACATGTGTCATCCAACAAACCGCACTGGAACTAATAGTAGTAATAGTAGTAGTATCTTTATTCGTAATAATATACATAATTGTGTCGACCAGATTGATATTAATAAATATATCCTTAAAACTACGACCGATTCCATCAACGATTGCATCACTGCTTACTATCAGATGGGATCGCAGTCAAGCGCTAATTTATATCATTTAATTAAACAATTCTAAAAGAAATAAAATAATTACATTGTCATAATTTTAGCAATAAACTATTAGATATAGTCTGTCTATAAAGTCAAACGACTTGGGAATTTTGTATAATATTTAATAATTAAAAATATATTTATATTCGATACTTTTTATTAGGTTCTTCTATTAGTAAACAATGATTGAGTAGTGTTAACTATATCAGATTTCATTTTACTCTAAGATACTCAAGACGGTTGACTTTTTTTTAGACTCTAGATTTAATTTGTAAATCATAAAGTAATGTCTTATGTGGTGGTGGATTACGGCCCATTCTCTGGCTTAGAAAGAAGGCCTGAGTCCAAGCAGTGAGAACATTATTACTTTGATTATGCTTAATTAATGACTAATTAGCACATTTACAAAGATTACCTCATATATTCCATCAAATGAGATGAAATCCTTCAAATGGTAAAAAAGGAAAAGTAAAGACACATGTTTGCCTTTCAAATCCCGTATAATTCCAAAACAAATCCACGGATCTGTCAACATTAATACAGAATCTGTCACTCCTAATTTATCCATATGTAAATACTATAAGTGACTCGGTGATATATTCAGTGAGTTATGCGAGAGTCCCGGTTTGAAGTATGCGGCGTGAAAATTACGGTGAAGGCTAATTAACTCCAGGCCTTTGGCTGTGGTTGTACGTTGATGGCTCCTGAACGCGTAACACGGCCTTCGCGCTTACATATTCAGTTCCCGGCTGACATAATACCATGAAAATTACCCAAACGTACCCTTATAAGTGTGTATACGTTACGTTTTGAAGCCAGAATTTTGCTGAAATATTTTTTTATAAATAGGTACTTTCGAAATTTTTCGTATACCATTTCCTGCGCTTTTATTCTCATAGAAAGACCGTGTAGTGTTTCAGGATATGAAATTCTCTGTCTGTCTCTGTGTCTCTGTGTATCTGTCTTTCTGTAAGTTAAGTAAGATAGAAAGATACTATTTCGTCAAGTGTTCACTTGACGAAATAGTATCTTTCTATCTGTGAAGAAATTTTAGTAAGTAATCGGATTATTACTCCATTCGATTTACTTGAACAAACGTACAGATTTACTAACTAATTTAACTTAAGATATACATCCTTCCTTCCATATTTTATCCCATATTTTGTTACGTGAAACAAAAATACAGCACATGCCTTCAAATATTAAAACTGTAATCTCCTGTACGTAATATGCAAATGGAATATAAAAACCAATAGGTAAGAAAAGTAATAAATCACATTTTCATATTCTGCACCTTTCTCGCAGCCGACGGGTAATTTGATTTACTTATGTACGCGGAATCTGCAAGCGTGTTAATTTGTGGAATTAAAATAAAAACAATAACAGTTATACCACAAGGTTATGGCGATCGTTTTTTTTTTCTGTGTAATAAACAAGTAATAACGATAAAATAGCTAAAATATTTATAAAAAAAGAACAGTTAATTGCTTTACAGTACAATTGCTCTTTTCCTGAACTTGTACTTCAAGCTAGCCTAGCTGTACGGCTAGGAAATGCTTAGAACTAAATTATAAATTTAAAATAAATTGTTTTTTTTTTACTCTGAACGCTTTTGCTGTGCACGTGTTTTTTTATCAAACTTAAATTAATAAAATTATTTATTGATTTAAAAGTTTCCTTGAAGTTTTTGCACATTCTTCTACATAGAGATCAACACTTTAGAACGTGCTAAAATTCCTCTTTTTCTGCCTGACCGGCCTTCACGATTCAAAAGTACTGTAAACTGCTGTAAATTCAACGTAAATTAAAAACTAAAATTGTAATAAAAGATACAGCATGTTAAATTTACAACAAGGTGAAATATTACCAGAAAATGGTGCAGCTATAATCTTTATATCATCGTCTTCCTGACCTTATCCCGTTTTATTTGGGGTCGGCGCAACACGTTTTTTTCTTCCATTCTGTCCTGTCACTCGTCACGCTATCACTAACTCCCTTTTCTTTCATAGCTATAATCTTTATATGCTTAGCTATAATGATTCAATTTGTAGAAACTTATTTGACTATTAAATCTATTACTTATACAGAAATGCACCTATAAATATACAGTGTATAAAAAAAGTTTTTATAAAGTTATATTTTTATTCTAAATGGATTAAGAAGAAAATTAATTTCTTTTTGAGACATCTTGAGCCGTCCTTGAGCAGTTTGATAGGTATGTAGATATCTCATTGTTCTGATGACGTAGCATTTTGGAGGAGGGCGGCCGATTTGACAGCGCTTAATATTCGCAAACAGCTGGTTTGCCTCTAGATTAAACTTGAACAAAGATGTCATAATGTCCCAGTATTGTTTCGTTAATATACAACTTACTCCAGTTGTTATACAACAATTTACTCTATACAAGGGAAAGTTTGGTGAGACCCGAAACGGTTGTGCCCTAAAAATAAATTTAATCCTACGTCTTTCGGGAATCCGAAAAAACTTTTCACATTTCTGTTCGAAATTTTTGGGTTTCGGCAATAAATTAGGCTATAGGTACCTACTTGTGTTTGCAGTACCGAAATCTATGTGTGCCTATTTAAAATAACAATGACTAATTCAAGTATCATCCTGTTTTTTTACTTTTAATCAACGCTTCTACTTTCTATCTTGTTTTAGAACTTGATACAACTAAGTTTTCATAAGTTTGTTTAATGTATTTTTTTAGATTAACTATACGTCCTTCTCTCGAGCACGTTTGCTCTTATGAATCTCCACTCAAGCCACCCAATAAAGGTAAGAGAGAGATGGGAGTTCTGTTCCTCGTCAGTGTTCATTTCGTCCAGCCAATAAAGGCAACCTGGAGATGAAGTACAAGAATTCTCCCGGGAGATCGGGTCCATGGGGTCGCTAAAACACTGCCCTGCGGATTGTATCCCTTTTAGTTTGACCCCTCACATCAGGCAGGGTACGACAAAGCAAACGCTTTCAACACAGACTTAAGGTTTATTGGAGTGCGCTAGCCCCACCACGACATCAACGTAGAGATGCTATGGGATTATTATTGTTATATGGTCTCTTTTACGACAATCACTACCTAATTTGGTATATCTATAACATAAAAATGAATCGCTAAATGTGCTGCTAAGTTCAAATCTCGAGAACAGCTGAACCGATTTCGCTAATTCTTTTTCTGTTGTTTTTGTTATTGTGAGGAGAAGGATGTTAGGAAAAAAATGAAAATTAGGCTAGTGTAGGGTAGGGTAGGGTAGTGTAGGGTAGAGTAGGGTAGAGTAGAGTAGGGTTGAGTAAGGTATAGTAGGGTGGAGTAGTGTGGAGCTCGAGCGAAGCCGCAGGGGTAGGTACAGCTAGTTATCAATAAAACATATATACATTTTAAATCATTTAATCTTGAAAATATACGTCTTCTTTAAAATAAAGAAATAAAAAGCATTAATTTTGAGTGCAATCCCTGGCGCACGCGAGGGTGTGCCTTTCGTGACTAAACTGAAAACTCACCAACTTGCAATATAATAAATCGGACTAACCTATATTGAGTGAAAAATCTACTGATTCAATCTACACCGAGAAACTATTTCAATAAGTAATACGAGTATGAAAACTTTCAGCATCCCGCTTTCGATATGTTTTTGCTACGTTGCAATTTTTCAGAATTCAATATGAATAAATTTTATAAATATTGGAGTGCTTTTAATTATGTTTGTATAGATTTTTATACAGATATTTGTGAATAAGAATTTATAGTTGTGTTATTGGATTTATTACTTTAACACCAGCCAGTTATTGGTGGCTAAATATGGCGGGTCTTTTGGACAATATTAGCGAAATAGAGAAATTTAGGCTATATATAAAAATCTAATAAAAAAATTTGGGACAAAAAAACTCATACTGCTTTTAGACGAATTATTCAAAGTAGTTAAAGACTTTGTTTTGATCTCAATTCTAGTCTCAAAATTAAAAGAGTTAATTAGGCAACAGATTCAAAACTTTTATACTTAGTCTTCCATTACAAAAAACCTACTGAGTGCCAGTAAAACATAATTTGAGAGTATAAGAACAATCTACAATAATATAATGAAATGAAAAGGTTTGGATTTTTGTTTGTCATGAATAAACTCAAAAACCACTGAACCGATTTTCAATTCTCTCACCAATATAATGCTACTTTATCACTGACTGACATAAGCTATATATTTTCTTTTATCAAGCGGACGAAGCCGCTGGCAAAAGCTAGTCCAAAATAAATATGTCGCAAATGAATGGATTAATAATAATATTGAGAATAATACTTGTAGTTACCAAAACAGCTAAAAGTTTTTAGCATTTATTAATTCCCATAACGAAATTTAAAAAAAAATCGTCACATATTTATTTTGTGTAAACGAAGAAATTCTTATGTTTTTTTCCTCGATGTTCATGAAAATTATTACATTACATTAGGTGTAATATTTTTAACCCTAGTAAATATGATAAAGGATAAGCTATTTTTATGTATTCATGTTAAAATACACGCGCGATATTTTTATTTTAAGGCTTTGGTAAACGGTTAGAGTAACGTATAAATCCATATCCATAGTAATACTATATTATAAATGTAAAGGAAACTCTTTATCTGTCTGTCTATTACGCTTTCATGGTTAAAGTACAAAACCAATTTGAACGAAATTTGATTCAGAGAAAGCTTGAACTCCAAGGATGAACACAGGCCATTTTTTATCCGCCTTCGACTTCACGTTCGCAATAACCAACATTCACGCGAACGAAACCGGTAACAGAAGCTAGTAATATAAATATAAGTAACTGTACACCAAAAGTTAAAGTTTATCCATTAAGATAATATCAGCATAATCGAGAACAGGTAGAAATAAACATTAACTAAATGCAGCGGTGCATTTAGTTAATGTTTTTCGTCGCTGCGGCCAGCGCTGCGCTCAAGGCTGTTTTCTTTAGAAAATAGCACACCTGCATTGATCGCAGTCGGTAGAAAATTAGGTAGTTTTGTCAAAGATGCGACAGATGCGAATAAATTACTGCTGAGTTTCTATAGCTAACCAAGTTCTGGTCAATAAATATCCTCAAGTTTTTTAACTTTCCCACTAAAGGGATTTACTGAGTTTTCAAAATAAACTTGGTGAAGAGTCATCCTGTTATCAGAACGGCCTATTACTTTCATCCGTTTTACTTCAAAATAAGGGCACTGACTAGACTCAACTATATTCCAAAATTTTGTGCTGGTCTTTCAAAGTCTGTCTCTTGAGATAAATATGTTGGTTTTATTTTCAATTTGATGTTAGACGGCCAGTCATAAATCCCCTATGTTTCCGATCTGATATATACAAATGTCTATACTTTGTCAGCCAGGCTATGCAGTGTGATAATAATATTGATACTATTCTGTCTATGTCATAAGAAATTGATGTAAGATGTGTTCTATACAGGTTATAGTTGAAGGCAACTTACGATATTGGCATGTTTAGTTTAGATTATCTGTTTCTTAGCGTAACATTTATTTACTTGTGATCCGATAGTAACTGCAATTTTGATTGTCTACTGGAGCGGAGAGGAGCAGAGCGGAGCAGATCTGAGCCAATATTAACGAAAACAATTACATGAAATTTTCACACCGCTTTAGTGGACACGGATTTGCGAACTAGTAGGTATAGAAAATCATATAAAAGCGATAAGCGGTCCGGAGAAGCGAAGCGGGAAAGTAGAGAAAAGAAGCGAAGCGTGGAAGCGGTAAATGGTGCGCGTCGTTTTACAGCTACGGGGACTTGCATGTACGCTCTGATTCAATGACACATGTCTGCAACTCCACTCCGCTGCCTCTCTCCGTTTCAATAGAAAAGTAGCAGCTGCCTATCCATTGGAGCAGACAGAAACAAAGTGGAGATGAGTTATGCCAATATTAACCAATAGAATTGCATAAAATCGTGCAGAAGCGGAGCGAGGAGAGCTTTTTACTATACTACCTATCCATTGGAGCAGACAGAAACAAAGTGGAGATGAGTTATGCCAATATTAACCAATAGAATTGCATAAAATCGTGCAGAAGCGGAGCGAGGAGAGCTCGTTAAATATTTGAAATCGCTTTTTTGAGGTGAGAAATCATCATAACTCATAACGCTTTCGGTTAGTGTGAGAGATGACATAACAGACTAAATTCAACCTATGTTCGTTCATTTAGGTTAGTCGCCTTAATGCACTCTAGGGGAACGATCCCACTTCCAAACGTTCCCGCAGCCCTAGCAGGCATCGGACTAGTGGCGCGTAGTGTTCCACTCGCGTCCCGAATGATTGATGTCATTGCTTACTGTCATTTCAAGAGGTTAATAGACATCGAAAAATGTGGTACTGAAAATTTATTTGGACTTGTCTTAGGAAAAACATCAAACGTTTACTTTCTATAAGGAATGTTATCAACTTTTTTTTTTTTTTTTTTGTCGACGGGGAAAATCATCATTGACGAAACCCGCTCTTGGGTGGAGCGGGAGACAGTGTCAGAGTCTTACTGACTAAAAACCCCGCGCCGTTCCTTCTAGCCTTCATACCGGGGCTCTAGTTTCCTTTCGGATAACCCCGACCCCGGTAGGCTTCGACCCCGATGGGCCCCTCCTGTTGCTGACAACTCCTTGAGGCGCGCGGGAACAGTGCGCGCCGTCGACGCCTTGGCTCGGTCCGGACAGTTACCGGACGATCGGACAGCGAGCTACCCATGGCTCGCCGTCCGCGAGCCCGCGTCTACGGTGGCTGGAAATCGGGATCGGAATCCCGGCGGCGGCGGTGGGGGCGCCGTTGCCTGATGCGGTCTGCCTCCTCCTTTGCTAGCATTACTGCTTCGCAGAAGGAGGCGACCGCCTGCCACTCCTCCTCGCTCCGGACCATGGCCTGAACCAAGGCCCGGCGCGAGAGGTCTCCGCCGCCGATCACCCCCACGAGGACACGGCGTTGCTCCGCCCAAGCAGGGCACACCTCAACTGTGTGCTCCACCGTGTCCTCCGGGCGTTCCGCACAGTGGCGGCACCCGGGCGTCTCTTCCGCTCGAATCCGATGCAGGAACCTCCCGAACTTGCCATGTCCGGTGAGGACCTGCGTCATGCGGAAGGTAAGGACGCCGTGAGGTCTTTCCAGCCACGCCTCAAAGAGGGGACTTACCGCCATAATTGTGGCGTGCCCAGCACTGGGTTGCGATAGTCGCTGACGCCATTTCACCGTGAGATCCCGCCGGAGCTCTGTCCGCCATACCTCGACCTGTCGCGGTAGTGGACTTTCACCCCGGCGTTGCATCTCCACGCGCTTATCGTGCATGTGTGCAAGGACTGTTGCCTCCAGATCCCACGGTGGTAGGCCAGCCAGGAATGTTATCAACTGGATAAGCATCTAGGTACAAGCGCACATGTACGCTGCAAATGTCTTGTAATTCCATCGAAATTCCATTCAAACAATGGTGCTTTGTCCACAAACAAGATCACTGTTTGGCTTCTTTTTCTTTAGCACGAGTTCTAAGTTTTGTGTTTTTGTTGAATTTTTATTGTAATCTAGTTTCTGCCAGCGACTGTAGGTTTCTCAATACAAACTTTAGATCTCCGCTATACAGATACTCTCGGTAACAGAGATCTAGAGTGTTTCTTTTATATGTATTAGTTTATTATACTGTAAGATTATTTGTTATTTTGTTGGTCCATGGACCTTGGTGCCTGATAATAAAGGAATATTATTATTAATAAACTGTCACTACAGACTACAAAGATCTATAACTTTGTAAAATGACTCTCTCGAGGTTCTTACAGTGTCATACGTAGAGGTTTTTGGGGATAAACATAAGTATAAGAATATTTATTAACTAAAAAATTAGAAGACTATAGATACTACTGTTGTCTACAGTAATATATTAAAGAGGTAAAGTTTGTTTTTTTGTTTGTATTGTAGGAAAGTACTGGTCCGATTGCTAAAATTTTTGCACCGATAGAAACTGCTGTATTCCTTAGTGACATAGGCTTTATTTCATCTCTAATTCAGGTTCGACTGTAATAGATTTTAAGTTTTTTACGTCTACTAAATTATACAATATCTAGTTCAGTTAAAATGTTAAGTTTTCCACTATCCTAATTAGTTTAACTGCTTCCAGTCATGTAGTTATAGTTTACAAACGGTTATGGCATGTTTAACAATAACTTCTGTATCACTCCCGAAGGTGCCTAGTTTGCCTCTCAAGAGGACAATTGAGACTTGTTGTACACGTTTAAGTTTTGCTTTAACTTTCTCAAAACTAAGTGCTTACAATGTGTTTTGTTGTTCCTTACTCCGGTTATCTGGATTTCACAATTTGTTAAACTGTCAAACTTTCGCATTCAAGTGTTGTTCGACACGTTTTTATCTAAAAACACACAATTCTCAAGGAACCTTTGTGCTTTATGATTTGAGGTCAGTTCCGATTAAAATTTAACGAAACTGAATCGTAGATACTAAATCAATCGGAAGTTTCGAACTTTCGGAAACTGAACCGAACCTCTGTAAAATTTCTAGTGTTTACTAAACCTAGGAGTAAGTAACCTAGAAAATTAGTTTGTAGAAAAGAATATTAAATTCAAGATTATGTTGTATATTATTTAGTCTCAAAATACAATCTTCCAATTTATTTAACAACTAGTGGCCCGTGCCGGCTTTGCACGAGCCTTTGTTACTTAGAGTGAATGTAGCTTACCAATGGTGAAAGAATTTTTGAAATCGGTACAGTAGTTTTTGAGTTTATTCATTACAAACATACACACAAAAATACTATATTACCTTCTTTATAATATTAGTGTAGATAATAAGTCATAACAAGCAGTATCATGTTCTTGTAACCGTGATTCGGTATGCGGGAAGCGCGCTCGCACATTCCTTGAAAAGATAATAAAACATCTATGAGAAATGTACTTGAAGGCACATAAAGGCACATAATAAAATCTTCAGTGCTACTTAAGTTCACGTAATCTTATTCTGTTTTTCTTTGAAATATATAGCTTTCAACGCCTGCATTATTGCTTATTTCTTTGAGACAAGTGGATAATTGGTATATCTAACGTTGCCAGACATTCGTATTCTGTAAAAAAAAAAACATTTATTTTGAACACGCACTCCTTGTAATTTAAGACTCAATTAAGAGATAAAAATACCTCGAGAACATGACTTTTTCGACCGTATTAAGAACCGAGGGGCCATTTGCGACTTTAAGCAAAATATTATGTTTCGAAACTTTTGCGAAGTTCACCCAGTAATTGTTTTTATCTCATATTTTCAACGACTTTTATGTCGTTTTGTGTAAAAGAATGAAATATAGTCTACGAAAGAAGTTATTGTCGGTCCCAGTGGACTAAGTCTGGCAACTTTTATTCGTATTTTATGTGGGTCGCCATGCAATTTTTATGCAAGTTGAAGATTAAATTTTGTGCTCACTCCATTTTGTTTCACTTTTCTACTTTACTAGCGAAAGCGAGTGTTGTTAACCGCGTGTTTGGTATTCACGGCGAGCGCTCTAGTGGCTTTGGACGTACGTACAATACACATGTAGGTATTTGGATGTCGCCTTGTTTGTTAATGTCAGTTGACGTATAACGTGATGCTAATTTAGATAGACAAGCTAGAGTCCTGAAAGAGCTTAATTCACTAAACGCCAAGCATCGCCAGCGTTCGCTTTCTCATTGGCTTTCTATTGTGTTTCTAATTACGGTATCCATGCGAAAGGTTAAAAGTAAAATCAGGACCTCATAAACTTGGCACTATTTTGGGATAATATGCAGCGATAACAAAGTTTTTCTGTAACTGAAAGAATTTTCGTAATCAGATTTAATATCTACTTCAAAATATTACTTCCTAAAAACAAACAATTTTACCTCTATATCACATGATTATAGATTTAGACAGTGACCTGCTTGACCACCTCACAGAGCAACAGGAATTATGGATAAAACAAAGGGAAAACTCCCTAATTCAATTAAACAACAAAACCAATCAATTTTCATTTAGTTGGATGACTGGGTGCATGATGAAGTACTATGTTCGCTTGAGTAGTCGTAAGGCAGGGGGGCGGGTGCGGTGGCACATGCAAAATGATTGGCCCACGGGGCCATGATTGGCCCTTGTTGGCCTTGTTGTTTGATTTAACCGACCTGGTTGCTAGCACCCGTTCCGCATGACAAGCCCACTGCTCACTGTGTTTGCGTTGCTCATAATGTTAGTTCGCCCTCTTTCATTATGATTCGAATGCAAACATGGCCCTTTGTTTTCGTTGAATCTTGCTCGGGGATGAGGAAATTCGAATGTATTGATTTTTGCTTGAATTATATGGACTCAATAAACATCTGTTGTTTCTTCTTACCATATACAGTATTATAATAAATTGGCAGGAAAACGTATTAAGTCACAAATAAAAATGTTCTTATTGATAAGCCGACTCATATTAAATTATAACCAATATCTAGGAAGTGTTCCAAAAAAGGAGGATATTAATTAAGTATTATAAAAACCATGTAGGTGGCTATTAAAAATAAAACACTCCGCGGCGCCATTTATAACGTTCAAGCGATTTTAAGATGAGGAGGAAATTAAGAAATTTCCTTATTCAATGAGATTCTGTACAAAGTTGGGGAGGCATGAGGTGTGCGACATCAGACATTAACTTCGATTTTTTCTAATTGTTAAATTAAAATATACGTAGTGTATGTAGGTGTTCTTTTCTTTATGAACCTTTTCAACGCTATAAACGACTGACTTACTGTGTTCAGCGGACCATTAATGTAAATAAATGTTTTCAGTATGTATTTCAGTCTTCATTTCAAAAGTGAACGCCTCTTTGGAAGATGTTTGTATTTACTCAAAATTAGATCCATCATTTTAAAATTTCTTCAATTCATCATCCTCTTAAAGAAGTTGCCCTTCAGTCATAGCAGGACTGACCAAGGTATGACTAAAGAACCTCTAGCTTCTGTCTAACCTGTTTCCGTTGTTACCTATGGGAAAATACGGTATTTAGGTACTCTTGATCCCAAGGCTGGTTAACAAATTTTCGGACTTATGCCTGTCAAAGTCGAAAACAAATGACAGGTGGGACCAACCTCGTGGCATGGAGGTGTCTCAGTATACTAGTCAACTAGACGCCATACAGACAACAGAGACGCTATACGTCCGAGCTGCAACGCAGCAAACGGACACCAGGTGAACTCTCTGTAGAGCTGCATACATTTTGTTGGTATCGGTGACTGGTCGCGCCACATCTTAGTCTTACACTGTCAAAAATAAAACTGTTTCATTGGCAAGTATATTGGCGATATAACTGCACTCAGTTCATGCGGATCACGTTGCTTAGTTGTTGTAGGTCGGGCGTAATGGGGCACGTGCGAACGAGCGCAATTAGCTGGGTGCGGTATTGGTGCTGCCGTCCTAATGCGATTCCGGCAATGCGCTGAAAATCTGGAACGGAAAAATTTACAAAATATTTTAGTGTTCTCTGTGTTGTTGTTGATTCTTGACGCGTGTGCCTTAATTAAAACTTAACGAGGCTGTATGTTTTTTAGTAGCCTTTGCCCGCGGCTTCGCACGCGTACATAAAATATAGCCTATGTCACTCAAGAATGAAGCGGCTTTCTATCGGTGAAAGAATTTTCAGAGATTAACCTCCTACAAACAAAATAACAAACTTAACCTCTTTATAATATCACTTGCTTATGCCCGCGACTTTACCCAAGTACATAAAATACTGCTCAGGAATAAAACAGATTTCTATTCAGACACTACCTCCTAAAAAAAAAACTTTACATCTTTATAAATATGCTTTTATTTAAACAACGTTTCTATACAGGTAGGTATGTATGATTGTTTGTTTAGGGCACATCTAGCGAATGAATTTTGAAATAGTTAAACACCTGATATTTTGTAGACATATTCAGGTAACCAACATAACCAAGGTCACCGACATAGCCCGAAGAATTACCAAACTTAAGTGGCAGTGGGCATTGCTCGTAGAACAGATGCTCGATGGGGCCGAAAGGTTCTGGAGTAGCGACCACGCACAGAAACCTGACCTGGTGACAGTGAGAGTCGCGGGAATGCGATGGATGCGAGACACACAGGACCGCTTGTTATGGTGACATTTGCGGGAAGCTTATGTCCAGCAGTGGACATCGGCGGATTTTTAAAAATGTACACATAGAAAAACTATCACGTTATTTAACTGAAAAACAGAATTTGCCATCTTACGGTAACATGGGCGATCCACCGGCGCGATGTAGAACTGATTCGTGCCCGATTGAACCGCGTACACTGTACACACACAAGCCACTGTGGAAATTACCGGAGTATCTTATTTGGTCATAGTGTATGTGGACGCATTCGTTAGCAAATAAAATCGACTGTCGTGATTGAGCGCACTGCAACCCGCTTGATTGGGATTAGAGTGACTGTGTGCTCAGCTAATAAATGTACAGCCAGCAACAGAAGTCGAGTTTTGTTAAGCTATTGCATAGCTTCTATCAAGGGCCTTGAGCGTGGAGACCGAGTCCAGAAATTCCGTAACGAAAAAAACCTAACACCCCCCACTAAATGGTTATCATGGCAACTTGTCAACTTCAATCACAAATAATGATCACCTAATAAAGAATTAACAATTAATATTCGTAAGTTGATAAAAAATGCTATGCAATAGCTTTACCGCGGCAGTCTCCGTGTGCCACACGTCTTTTTTATTTATTTTTTTGTAAATGAATGAACCCAAAAACTATTGGAACGATTTTAAACATTCTTTCACCAATAGAATGCCAATTTATCACTCACTTAGGGGCGTGGGCAAAGCTGTTGCCAGAAGCTACAGAAGGCGCCAGAAACTGTGGAATAAAGTATGTACATTAAATTTCCTAATATCTCTGCGTAGGTACCCGAAAAACAAACAATGAATTGCTTTTCATTACTAGACTACGTAAAGGATTACAATAGATGTCGATTAAAGACAGTTTAATGTCTTTATTTCCGTTTTTTAAATTAAGAATGTCAACAAATGTAGGAGGGTCAATGACCTATTGTTATTCCTTGTTATTTCACTGTTATCTGGCACCTACCTTAGTTAGTAATTAATAAAACAGGTGAAGATAAAAATACGTGAAAAACTTAAAACCAGAAAACTGGATAATTTTGGGGATATTTTTAACTATGCATCAAAAATCTAATTTTTCACTAAAATACTAATTGTACACTAAATATTAATAGACGTTTTACAATTATTACTAGACTTAGAACACACCGAGTCGGAGAGGCTAGGTTAGAAGTGTCTATTGTTTTCTTCGTGGCTATTTTTTTATACCACTCAGAAGAGAAAATTTTAGTGCACAATTAGTATTAGGATAGCACAAAGGCATAAAACAGGAAAAAATTGAGGAACAGTTATATACTACCCCTAATTTTGTAGATATTTCATTAAATTTAGACATTACAAGCCACAAACCTTAAAGAAATTCCTTTGGTAAAGTATCAACCGACATATAACTTTAAAATATTGTAAAATTTCATATTAGCTTTCATCTCCTTTGTTACCTCTTTCGGAGATGAATTCGCAAAAATTCTTCATTAGTGCTCACCTTGCAAAATTTCACGCTTGTCTGCGGTTTTGTTTGTACGTTGTCTGTTACTGAATTTTAATTTTTATTAAGTAACGTATGTGAAAAGATCAGTTTTAACCGACTTTTGTTGTTTATCTTATGACAAAGCGATATTGAAATAAATGCTGTTGGATTGCGATGTATGTTAGTCAAAATCGCACTCCATTCATGGTTAGAATAGACATTTAAACGATCGTGTTTTACTGTTCATTCAATCGATATTGGCTTTTATTGCGATAGTGGCATGATAAATGGCGGCTGCAGTATATAGTTGGTATTTTAAAAACTTTTTTGCTTTTAATGCCATCCGTATGTTCACGGAATACATTTAGCAACTTTTTATCAAACCTAAAATAATTTTATTGTTCTGCAAATAAGCGGTAAATATAATAATTTCAAATTCGTTTAAAAGTAATTTGTAGCCTCATTTATTATTTAGGTAGGCTGCAAACCTACGGCAACAAGTAACAGATAAGAAACGATTCGATCCATTTCTCTCCCTAACAGTAAAAAAAATTCAATCAAATAAAGATGCACCAGCATCTTTCTTTTTAATCTTACTTTTGAATGCGCTAAAACCCAGCTCCCTCGAACTCGAGAATACTCAAATACTCGTATCCTAATACCTAAATACCCGCTGAAAGTGAATTAACCAATAACGATTACAGTAACAATCAAATAAATACTTAAATACTCGTTCGTATCACTTATTTAGGTACTAGTGAAAGTAAATGAACCAATCACTTTAAAGTAAAGGAAAATAGTATCCAGAACAAAGCAAATAATCAAAATGCATATCGCTAGGCACGTATTTACTTGGAGATTTGCTTAATGCATTTCAATTTAGCGATTCATAGAGGGACGTCTCACTAACACCGACTACTCCAGTATTTGCAACATGCTCCAAAGCGGACTTTAAACTTTAATGCGCTTCAAACATTCGCTTTATAACGACACAGCGCTGAATTCAGCTGAAAACTGAACTTATGTATGCGACTTGAAATTACTAAATTAAAGTAAAGCATGGCTAAGTAATAAATTACTTTTGGATCGATTTTCAAGGTTAAGCAGTACATTTTTACTAGTGCTCGACTGCGTTCCACCTGATAGTAGGTAAGCAGTGATGCAACCGTTGATGGTGAAGCGCACTAGTTTATTAAGAGCCTATTCACTCTAGACTTGAAGACACCCAAATTATAATTGGATGGGAAGACCGCCAGCGTAAGCATAAGGGTGGACCCACATGCCAAGATTGATTTTTTTAGTTAGTAGAGTTAAGTTTAAGTTGATGAGATTGCTTATCACATTGCTTAAGTCATACTCCAGTAATTTCTCGTCTCTTATTTATAAAAGAACAACATCAAAAAGGTACTGTATTTTGGGACTATTTAGTGGTAGAACGTATCTAAATAAACTCAAGCGGGCAGCCGTTGAAGTTCGAGATGAAAAATAAATTAGGTTTCTGCTGAGTTCATTAAAATTAATGCTTTATTCGTAAATAATACCAATTATATTAATGATGATATTAGTTTTTTTATTTAGCTCTATTTTTTGTGTTGGAATTTTATTATTGATATAGGTACTGTTACATTCATACGTACTTATACGTTGTTTAATAGAGTTTGTTGTCCTGGCTGATGAATGGTTCGAGTTAAATCGACCTGAGATCCCACCACAAACTCTTAACGCGGTCCATTTTACGTCCAAAACTGATTTGTTAAAGCCATGTAGCTATTTAGGGTGTATAAGGTCCATTCCACTTTTTCACTTGAGAATAATTGATACGTTTTTCATCCCGAAGGTGGGTTTTTTGAAAAACGTCATATGGTCCCAGGCGCCTTAGCCATCCCGAAGGTGAGTGTTTGAAAAACGTCATAAGTTCCAGGTTTTTTAAAAAAAGTATCTATACATAATTTCGATATAAGTTAAAATAAGAATTTGTGATTACTGGAGGAGAGATTAAAAAAGATTAAGAGATCGTAAAAAAAATATATTTAAATCAATTTAAATTTGTTTAAAAGTTACAGTTTTATAAGCTACACGACTAGGCCCGTACTCGTATCGGAAAGCAGTCTGATCGCCACTCTTGCCAAAGGCTAGCGAGGTACCCAATTACTGGGTTGTGTACGTCTGTTAGGCAGTCGCTTCATATAAAATACATTCAGGTTCGTTCAGCGAAACTGGAAACTGACCCCATTAAACCAATAATTCATAATTATCAGTATTCATAAAGTATATTAATCAATATTTCATATTAATTATAATATGAAAGATTAAACGATATAGTGTTCAATTTTAATTTCAAACTGTTACAAAATATTAATTGAACGGAATTAATTTTGAGTGGCATTATAATTAAGTAATGTTCTGTGGTAAAGAGCACATAATGTACAAACTGGCCAACTACGAGGCAGACTAACACATGAAGGATTTCGAACTGCAATTTAAAATCGAGCATAAAAACGCTGACAAAATAAACTATTTGCTTAATTTTTTTATTTTATTTTTTGTTGTAGCGGCAATAGAAATGTTCTGTAAAAAATTCAAATCTCTGCCTTTAAGAGTTTACAGCAGATGTATAGACCGACAGTGAAGGCTTAATAAGGCTCCGTTGGCACTGTTCGATTACGGAACCCTAAAAATGCTCTAGAATTACAGTAATCCCGAATAAAAATTTGTGTGGGCGATCTCTCGCGTCCAGAACGAGGAGAAGTGGTAGGCGATCGCCTTCTTCTGCGAAGCAATAATGCTAGCAAAGAAGGAGGCCGACTGCATCGGGCAACGGCGCTCAGAGCGCCCCAGCCGTCGCCTGGATTCCTATCCCGATTTCCAGCCACCGTAGGTGCGGGCTTGCGGATGACGAGCTATTGGTAGCTCACTGTCCGACCGTCCGGTAGGTAACTGTCCGGAACTAGCCCAAGTCGCCTCAAGAAATTGTCAGCAACAGCAGGGGCCCAGCTGGGTCGAAGCCTACTGGGGCCAGGGTTAGCTCCGAAAGGTAGCTGAGCCCCGATATGAAAGCAAGAAGGAGCGGGGTGGGTTTTTTAGTCAGTAAAAGTCTGACACTATCTCCCGCCCAAGGGCGGGGGATATAATTTGGATGAATTTTACCCACAAAAAATCCCAAATAAAAATAAATAAGATGATCTTTTTGTTATTGATAATATCGATCAGTACAAAATTCACTCTTTTTTGTGCTGAGCGATAGGTATTACTTATCAACGAAGGCGTATTTTATCCGCTCTATCACGCATAAAAAAATATTATCACTATTTTAATAATAGTTTGTATTTTACTGATATCATCATGAACTGAGGCCAGGGTTATCCGAAAGGGCGTTTGAACCCTGGTATGAAGGTTAGAAGGAACGGGGTGGGTTTTTAGTCAGTAAGAGTCTGACACTATCTCCCGCTCCACCCAAGAGTGGGGGTTGTCATTGGATGATTTTTGTCTACCGAAAAAAAAAGACATCATCATCATTTCAGCCAGCGTCGCCACAACGAACGACCTTGTGTGTCTCGCATCCATCGGTTTCCCGCAACCTTCACCAGGTCATCGGTCCAATCACTGATAACTTATAATAAAAGGAAATGAGAATTAAGTTTTTCATTTTTCTTTTGTTATAAGTAAGCGAATGTAAATACTATTTATATTTACATTAGTTTTTACGGATAAACGCTAGATGGTTGTCGTCGCAAATACTATCTTACTCTTATTTCTTTTCCTCTGTAACCTTAAACTTGTTGTGTTTGTATGCCTTTGTGATTGTACCAAATAAACGTATTTTCTTTCTTTCTACTTAAATGAAAGAATAACAAGCTATTCTAGAAAGCTAGGTCTATAAACACAGTGACATCCTCAAATTCTCATCATGTTTCGATTCAAACATGTGATATTTAGAATGGTAGCGCTTACCAATCGCATACATTTTGAACTTTTTGGCAACAGTTATCACTAATAGAACGTCACTTTATCCAAATTAAGGCTACTTTGTAGGTTGGTACGTAGTAAAACCTGTGTTCATACAAAAAACTTATTACTCGAAATAAAATCACGTGATTTGCTGAATAATACTTTTTTTGTAGCGGAGTGAAGTGGAGCGAGAGGGTGTGTCAGACTTTTACTAATTCCCGCGGCTGCTGAAAAATTACCTGAAGGCTCAATCCCGATTCTGAACTTTCAGAACTTCCGATTTATATTAAACTTTCGTGTCCGAAAATTGTAGATTACTTCTAAAACTTATCTTTTCCAAAAATGTATACGAACAAGAAATTTTATCTTTATTTACATTATCATAGGCGAGGTTAACCAACGAAGATACTAATAATATTTAAACTTTATTATAATTATAATTTATATTAAAAGTCGCACTTTTAGAACTTGGGCACAAATATGTAAATTAAGAAAGTGATAATATTCTTTTGATCTTAATTTTAAAATATCATATGTTTTGACGTGACTTACCTACTCGTCTTAGAATAAGAAGTAGATTTGTTATTGTATGCCATGTTTGTTTGTACTGTCTGTCTGTTCAGGTGAAATTGTAGGAATACAGTATTATTTTTGGATAGGTACCTCATCTGAAAAGATGAGTCAGTACATTAAAATACATTACACACATTATAAAACAAAGTTGTGTGGTGGCATTTTTAAATATATTTGGGAAAAAATATAACATGGTGTAAGATTTATTGGAATCAGTAACTGAATGTTACTGATTCTGTACAAACTAAATTCAGGATTCGCATAATTACTAAAAATAATGTTGTATACACAGGTACATTTTGTCACTAATAATTTGTGGCAGCCATTACAAGGTTATGGAGAAAGATTTTATTTTATATAAAAGCAAATATTGCATGTGTTCTAAAGATAAAAATAAGTCATGTAGTAACAAGTCGCATAAGTTGCCATTACCGTTCATTCAATCAGCGCTCTGTAGAAAACAACCATATATTATATACATATACGTACTAGGAGCACAAAGTAGGTAAACGGCAACAAATTGTGCACTCCCTGTTGTACAGTCATGTGCGAAAAGGACTATGTGGGAAAAGTTTTTATTTTATATTGTAGGGAACACCACGCTGCGTCAAAAGATGGGGATTATAGAAGGAGTAAAAAAGACTGCCAGGCTAAAATGGGATTGGGCATGGGCGGATCATATCAGCCGCACGCACTCTGACCGTTGGGCAAGAGTCTCCACAAAGTGGGTACTTGCCTGAAGATGGATAATGAGAGTGCCGCCGAGGGCGACTTGGCAAGTGGTGATGAGATGACCTCGATGCCTACCGCAAGGAATCTTTTCAAGGTGGCTCAAGAAAAGAATACCTGGAAGAAATTGGGGGGAGGTCTTTGCCCAGCAGTGGGACTATACAGGCAATATTTTTTTTTAAATAGCAGGGAACATGCGTAGTGAAACCTTAATAAATAATGCACGATGCACAGTCCTTTTAGTTAAAGCGTATATACTTGTAAAAATCTGATACTCCTCGCTCTACCTAGAACGGGAGATGTTATTTGACCCAAAATGAAAGCCCGTGAATTGCTTGTTTGCACTGCATAAAGTGCACAAAAAATGCACTCCTTAAGATCCGAATTCAATAAAAATACCCTTGAAAGTGATCGTAAACTCGTAATGCCATTTTTATGAACACTTACGCGTTACTTTTCACGGTTTCTTGATTTTGGAAAATATTAATGTTTGTGTAAAAATGGATTATATAAACCTCAAAATAATTTGGTAGCAACTAGCAATTGCCAGTGGTTTCGCCCGTTATAGTGGAAAATTATATTCCAAGGGAAAATACTCCTAGGATATAAAGTATCCTATAAGCTAACCGAGGACGAGGTCAACCTGATTACCAAGTTTCATTGAAATCCATTCTGTAGTTTTTGCGTGAAAGAGTAACAAACATCCATACATAAAACTTTTGCGTTTATAAATATTAGTAGGATAATATTTCAGCATTCACGTGTTTCCTACTTTTAGTGAAAGGAGGCATTTACGCTTGTAATGGAAAAAATAGACGTAAGAATAATCTGCCTCCTAGTTTCTAGGTCGACTAGCCCATTTATCATACCATATAAATACTTTGATGCTAATACGATCCTACTGAAACCGTAGTTTTAGGGTACGTCTTCACTGAAGTGGAGCTGGTTGGATAGGAGTAGAGAAGAATAGTGAAAAGTGGCAAGCTTTTTCATTTATACAGATTGGAGCAGATTGGAGTGGAGGAGAGTAGTAAAAAGTGGCAAGCTTTTCCATTGATACAGTTTGGTGCAGATTGGAGTGGAGAAGAATAGTGAAAAGTGGTAAGCTTTTCCATTGATACGGAGTGGGGCAGCATGGAGTGGAAAAGAACAGTGAAAAGCGGCAAGCTTTTTCATTTATACAGATTGAAGCAGATTGGAGTGGAGAAGAAAAGTGGCAAGCTTTTCCATTGATACAGATTTTAGCAGATTGGAGTGGAGAAGAATAGTGAAAAGTAAGAAGCTTTTCCATTGATATGGAGTGGGACAGAGTGGAGTGAAGTTACTCTCCGCTTCATGCTCTCTACTCGACTCGACATTTTGTTCTGCTTGGGGTCTATGTTCATTTGTTTTATATGAAAGACCACTTAGCTCCAGTTATACTGTATCCACATCATTAAGCGGAGTGAAGATTTTGAGCACTGTGATTGGCCAATTCATAGTTAGCTCCTCACCACTCCACCTAGCTTCGCGTTAGTAAAAACGCACCCTTAAAACCAGTCCAATTTTAGGGTACACTCTTGCTAATTGGGTTGTGGAAAATGTTAGTTAGACCACGTAATCTGATATTCAGCGACATTGAGTTAGACATGAAGCCAGACTTGAAATAATTACGAAAAGGCTAGAAAACGTAGAGATTTTGGTAATTATAAAAACGTGCCCTTGAAACTAATTGCGAAACTGATGACATACATTTCGACGGTTGAAAGGCAAAATGATCTAAGCGACATTGAGTAAATTTTACAAAAGAGTGATTTGAAGTTAAAAAAGTTTTTAGAGTTCACTTTTGTGAAGTTTACTCAATACCACTTAAATCATTTTGCCTTTCAACCTTCGATATATTCATTACTCACAAATAAAAACGCACGTAGACTACTCACACATTGCTGTTAGTCACACAGTTAGTATATTTTAATAATAGTGCTTTTATTATTTTATTTATCAAATTTCTACTTTACAAAAATGATTTTAAAACAATGTAGGGAATAAAAAATTACCCAAAATAAAATGGGGTTGGTCCTGACCGTCAGATCAGGAACTATTTGAGGAATTACCTGAGCAACAATACGCTTATTCGAAATGTCCCGTATGGAAATCGAGATATCTAGTCTAAACTCATATTGTATAGAGAAAGAGAGAGGAGAAGAGGCAAAATGTTTATATTTTAGTTTGTAACTATTAAACTCAAAATCTACTGGACCGATTTTGAAAATTCTTTCACCAGTACAATGCTATTTTATCACTGAGTGACATAGGTAAGCAAAGCCGCTAGTAGAAGTTAGTCTTTTATAAATAAGTTGAGATAATTGCACGTGACTGTACTCAGTAGGTTTGCGAGTTGCGTGTTTTCTTGAGAGTTATCATCGCAGTGACGTGGGCGGGCCGCGTGACGCAGATCTTGATAACAGTTCACTTGCTTATTTTTACTATATTCTTACTTTTTACTTTGAATAACTTTGATTTTCGTTCGTTTCAGTACAGTTCTTGGAACACGTGTTCTTCTTATAACTTTTAACGAAGTTCGTAATTTGTTAAGATTGAGTTAGCAACTCCTCTTGTGAAACTTTTTTGTTTTGAAAATGTTTTGTATCATTGAGTCAAAATTATTCACCATCATCCATCAAAAAATAAATTTTTAATTTAATTAGTATTACTCTGGCAAATGAAATCATTTTTTTTTTATTAACGAAGCCAACCTAGAAGGGTGATTTTTTCACTGGTGTTGTATTTATGATGTAGACAATAAACAAGAACAGGTTTTTTAAAATAATAAAACAAATGCTTGACTGCGATCTCCTCTGAAGGAATTCACCTCTTTCTCTCCGTTCTCCGAGTAATGTACCTTGTCCGCTGCCATTTAATTGTGGCTGTTCTTCGGGTGAATGATTGGTTTATTTATTTATTATACAGAATAATATACAAACATTCGTTTTAGTACGTATATGCGAAACCCGAAACACATATCTAGTATTTTTATGTAAAAAATCTATACAAAATTCATAACTGCATCATGAAAATTTACAAAGTTATAAGCATGTTATGTCAACATAAATACATATAGTTACCCGGCCATCCAGGCGACTAAGGAGTTGTTTTGCACTTGTAACCAACTGTTTGCTGGCACCTATTGCCTGCTATAACTTGCCGTGATATTGTTGCACTTAGTGTCGGTGGTGTCCAACTTGTAATATTTTTATGATAAAAATATAACATGGTGAAAAAATTATTGGACTCCACTCATTTACCGATTTTGAACAGTAGTATTATAAGACTTTCTTAAACTTCTGTCTAATATTCAGCAATTAATCATAAAGATCTGCATCGCCATCGAGTGTAAATCGCAAGACATTTGCAAGAGTAAAACAGCAAACAATCATGTAATATATGGACCTAAGTAACTACTGCTCAACCATAATCGTAACTAGCAAACTTCAAGATATGAGTAGCATTAAACACAATACAGTAGTAGTACAATATGTTTTGATAATAACTAAAACACACACATGAGCGTACATTGTACCAGCAAATGCCCGAGAAATCTAATCTAATACACACACAGTACATAAATCCAAGTCAACTGTTACTACAACAAATGTGTTAGTTTGTTCGTTTAAATGTTTGTTAATCAATCATGCTCCAACGGCAGCCCGGCTTTGGGTGCAACTTGACCGTGACCTGGTTTATAAACGAGTACTTACCTATGTCAACTTTTTGTCCAAATAGTTCGACCCTATGGAATTATTTTCGACTTCGGTGCGTTTATGTTCCACACGCGCCTTAAGAATGGCCTTTTCCACTCGCCTATCGTAAACATCAAAAATGGTTTAAAAGCTTGTTACTTCGTTTAATCCAACGCGATGTTTGACGAAAAGGCAACGCAAAAAAGAGAGATAACGCCTGAAAACTCTGTTACGAGTAGTATTCGGTAATTCCGAGATTTACTCGAAAATTTCACAAAACTTGCTCCAGGAAATAGCTGTTTTTTTTAACTCTTAAAAGTTTTTGGAAAAAGTTGTCGTCATTTAGAATCTTAATAAAATTTGCAAGGTTTCTATAGTTTTACTTATTTGACTTTTTTTAATTTTTAGGCAAATTATGAAGAAACAAACAAAACAAAAACAAAACAAAACAAAACAACAATACAAAATAGGAGATTTTCAGAGGTTTTTACTGGATTAATTTTACACAAATTTAGAAATTGATTTCTATAGAAACCTAGATAATATCCACCAGATATGAAGATACTGTGTTTCCAAAATTATTATATATCTAGCCCATATTGTCCCACTGCTGGGCAAAGGCCTCCCTCCACTCCTTCCAATGCTCCCGGTTTTGAGCTACTTCTTTCCAATTCCCAAGGAAGACATCCAAGTCGTCCCGCCATCTCCTTCTTGGTCTGCCGCGACCCCGACGTGCGATTTCAGGGCACCAATTTTGCGTTTTTCTGGCCCACCGCTCGATCGGCATGCGACAGACATGTCCAGCCCAGTCCCACTTAAGCTGGGCAGCCTTCTGAACTACGTCAATGATTTGCGTTTTGGAGCGCAGTGTAGTGTTTCGAACGCGATCCGTTATTTTAACACCTAGTATGCTGCGCTCCATAGCACGTTGGCAAACCTTGAGTTTGGACCTTTGCATGTTAGTCAAAGACCAAGTCTGTGCGCCATAGGTCAGAATGGGGAGAATACACATATCCATTAACTTCCGCTTAAGTGACATGGGCAAGGTGCCTTTGAACAGTTCTTTCATGGACCAGTAACTCTTCCAGGCATTTTCTGTTCGGCGTGTTATTTCCTTGTCCTGCCTTGCCTGGAAGGAAATTACTTGGCCCAAGTATAGATATTCCTGAACATATTGTATATTCTCCCCGCCCACATATATGTTCTTTTTAGAACCATTGGTCATGATCTTAGTCTTCGACATGTTCATCTTGAGTCCAACCTCAAGGCTTGCGTCGCTAAGGTCTTGTAGTATTTGCTGTAGTCCAGTGGCCGAAGGAGAGAAGAGGACAATGTCATCCGCGAAGCGTAGATTGGTCAATCTCGCTTCGCCAATGGCAATACCGCACTCCTCCCATTTGTCTGCCAACGTCTTGAAGACTTCTTCAAGAGTGCTGGTGAACAATTTTGGAGAAAGCGGGTCGCCCTGTTTGACTCCCTTGAGAATTTCGAATTTAGGACCTAACGTTTCAAGTTTTATGGCAGCGGTACTTTGTGTGTAGATATTCTGCAGTAGTTGAATATAGGTCAGTTCTATTCCTTGTTTCGTCAGTGCATCAAATATTGCAGAATGTGTGATGCTATCAAAGGCCTTGGAGTAGTCCACAAATGCAAGATACAGTGGGGCCTTATATTCATGGTATTTTTCAATTATTTGATTGATGGTGTGCAAGTGATCAGTGGTGGAAAGTCCTCGACGGAAGCCTGCCTGTTCTGGAGGTTGTTTTAAATCAAGTTGGCTGGATATACGTGTTTCTATAATTTTAATAAAGGTTTTATAGACATGAGAGATTAAACTAATTGGTCTATAATTATTGATATCGGACTTATCACCCTTTTTGTGCAGTAATATGATGTTTGAATGACAGAAATTTGTTGGAAAGTTACCGGTATGGGGAATATCGTTAAACAATCGTGCAAGGTAGAAAAGAAGTGATGGTTCACCTATTTTGAGAGCTTCTGTGCTAATACCATCTTCACCACAAGACCTATTGTATTTTAGTTTGCGAAGTGAATCTTGAACCTCCACTTCAGATATCGGTGGTATACAATCGGAACATGAATATTTGGATGTTGGTTGTATTTGAGGTATATCAGAGTAAAGAGTCTTATAGAATTTTGTGCAGATCTTTAGAACGTTATTTCTGTTGATTTGTTTAACGCCATTGTTGTCTTTTAGACAAGTTATCCATGTTTTAGCGTTGGTGATTCCCTGCTTCGCTATTTTCAGTGATCGGTTCCTTTCCAATGCATTCTGTACTAGTTTTGTGTTGTAATCTCTTATATCTTTTCTAATGCTACGCTTAACTTCCTTATCTTTTAGTCTGTACTCTAAATCTCGGTTTATTTTACTTAGAACTTGTCTGTCTTCTATTAATTTCTGGGTTTGTCTTGATAGTTTTTTGGTTTTGTTTTTGTTTTGTTTTATGGTTTTACTAGCTTTCGTTATACTATTTAAAATTTCTTTATATTGTAGGTCGACACATTTTTCTTCATTTCCTTTGTTTAATATGTCAAAACGGTTTCTCAACTCTATATTAAATTCTTTTTTACATTTTATTAGGGTTTCTTTGTTTAGTTTTCTAATATTGTTTTTGAATAAATTTTTACGTTGAATTTTCGTGTTTAATTTTATAAGTGCGCGAACGGGCCTATGGCCCAAAATATCTAATGAAAAATGTGTAATAACGTCATAATCAATTATGAGCGGTTGTATGAAAAACAGTGAAATTGTGAGTCATGATGCACCACCTTAAAGAGATCAGCAAAACCGTGTGGTGATCAGCAGGGCCAAAATCTACTGGGGTCATGGGTCGACTTCTGAAAGGAAAATTGATTGATTGATTGATTAATTCAAAGAACAATTAATATTCTATGCGAATCCTTATCCTTACTAATATTATAAAAGTAAAAGGGATTTTGTTTGTTTGTTTTTTACGCCTTCACGCCTAAATGTCAAAACCGTTTTTGATGAATTTTGGTACAGAGATAGTTGGGACTCTGGAGACGGACACAGGCTAATTATTTTTTTTTTTTTAAGTGAGAAAAGGTGGAGAAATAGTAAAGTATATTAATAAACGCGAACGAAGCCGCGGGTAAAAGCTAATATTAAATACATAAAAACTAAGAAAAAAGTAATAACTAATAATTGAGTTGCGTTGTATTAAAAGAAATAGTAAAAAATATATTAAAAAGATAAAGAAAAAACGATACGACGAAGATAAGAAGTAACTCGTGGTCCTAGAACTTAAAGGGCAACTGAAGGAAAATATGTAGTTGTAGTTGATAAAACTAGCCCTAGAGCAGGAGAAAAACGTACTACCAAAATCAGTGTCAAAAGCTGGTTGTGTAAATTGAATCCTATTAAATCGCGTTTAATCGCGCGTTTTCCTTAGGTTTCACTCAGAATGCCAAACGAGGTGAGATTTGCAAGAAATGGCGAGTAGCAAGTGAACGCATAATTAACACTAAGCTACTGTTTATTTAAATTAGTTCATTTTATTTTGATTAAAACCACACCAATTGAATATTTATTTCTTTTGGGTAAATCTGTGAAAACTCTGTTACTATCTACTTGGGACATGATATAACTTAAAATATTATTTTCTAACTGATTCGGCAAACGTTGATTTGCCACATAATTATAAAAAAAAATATTTTTTAGAGGTGAAAACAAAAAAAAAATATTTTTATTTTATTTTTTTCAAAAAAAAAATTTAAATGTGTCAATTCGTTGGAGTTCGATAACAAACACACTCACAGTGACACAAGATTTTTTTTTTTCTCGTTATATTTCTGCTCCACCCTGTTGTCTGGTAGAAAAAGCCTTAAGTCCTCCTTTGTACAGCGTTTCTTACTAGTGCATAAAGTTTTACTAAATAATTTAGACGTAAACATATACCTCGGTAATTGCAATCCAAAAATAAAATCACAATTACCTAAATCCATTCGAATGCGGTAGTTGACGCATACCAATAAGTCACGATATGTTATTGAAAACGTGACATTCTAAATTAATATTGCCTCCAAACACGCATCAACACGTCATTCAAACAGAAATAAAGAAAAGAATCTACAAACACGCCAGTATTTTTCTTAGAGCGACTTTCTCGACGAAGCGCTCTCCTAATCAGATTATGTAGAGCGGTGTTATGTCGTGATAACATCACTCTGTTTATCATAGCGTTTGTGACCAAGACCCCTACTATGACGTGCCAATGCGTCAAGAACTTTGACGGCACGGTTGTTGAGTGATTGGTTGCTACGCTAGGAGTCGAGGGTTCAATTCCCACCCAGAACCAATATTTGTATGGCCTACAGATAGAATCTGGATGTCTTGTGTATGTAAATTTAAATATTTGTGAACGATACAAGACTTATTCTTTGTGTGGGGAAAAAGTATTTAAAAAAGGCTACCATGACTTGGCTGTTAGAAAGAGACGGAGCTTTACACGACGGATAGCACTATCTCTTGGTCACATTGAATACATGATGGCAACGACACTTCGTAGTAGGGGAATTGTGGCCGCGACGGAAACTCGATGCCTCTCAGCAACAGGTAGCCTGTAGACTGTCTTCACTATCACCTGCCTCACACCCACCCACTTTGTTTTTGTAATTGTTAACAAACTTTCTGTTTACATTCCCTTTCCAAACACTTTTACTGTGTACTTTGATTTGTAACGATCAAAGTTCAAAATAGTACTTTTCAAATCGAAATATTGACTTCAATTTCGACATTTAAGCTTCGATAAATAGATATATATTTGTGCACGTAATTCCATCCTTATGTTTCAGTACAATCGACTAATATCCAATCTGTAAAACCAATACACTTTTCTCATTTAACGTGGAAATGACGACGTGTGAAGTACCTACTGTATATATACAAGTACAAAGATATACCTATATGTATAAGCGTATATTGATGTCTCATTACCAAGCCAGCGTCTGTTTCCACTTTGAAGTTTGTATAAGGAGAAATATAATCACGCTCAAACGTCGACTGAAATCACAGTTCATATGCTGAAGAAAACGGAACTACGTCATCCCTTCGATATGCAAGCGAACTTGGTCTTAATCTAATCCATATCGCATTGGTAAGCTGACCTTTATAAACTTGGTATTTGTTGGACTTGTTGGAGATGACGGTATCGCTTTCTTGCGATCGTCTGAAGAAGTAGGTGAAGGTCACCTGTAAACGTCATTCGCTCACTTTATGCATGTGGAGAAATCTGTTACTGGAAGCTCAAGGATTTGCTACACAAATCACAATCAGATGTCGACGTAGATAGTAATGAATCGCTTAGGTTACACACCTATGCGAAGTATAAATTGTTTTATTTCTGAATAACGCTTTATTATAATAGTGATTGTGTGAAGCGTTTGTAAATTTTACAGCTAAAAACTTTTAAGTATTTAAAGCTGAAAATACCTACTTAACCTTTCGAATACCGTAATTAACCCTTCAGATACCGTCAATTAGAGACACAATAGTAAGACAATAGATGCGCGGCCACCGGGTGTCGCTTGGGGATTCATGAATTAGAGACAACAGAAAGACAATGAGAGAGCGAACGCCGTCGTTCGTTTAGGGTTTAATGAATTAAAATGTGTTTTAAACTTATGCGACTTATTATAATCTAAACAACATTCTCTAAAGTATATTATATACGTATACTTAAGACGGAAAAGTTTCAATACAACATTCCAATATCACATCTCCTATATTAACTTTGTTTCGTTTCTCACAAACCTGTGTGTACCAGATTGACGTACAAACAAAATAACACTTACACATTCTTGATATTCCTCGTTTTAATTTGAAATAACTCAGCGTTGTTTAGAATGAAATATAAACCAAGCTGTAGTGTTGTTTTTGCGTCTTGTACATTTCTGTTTGAAACGAAAAGACAACTTGAGATTTCCCACGGGATCGTCTGAGCTTCGATGCTCACTGCAAATATTTGACCGTGGGTCGATCTTACCCATAACCTGTCAAACAAATGCGCAAACATAACTAAAATTCTCAAACATTACTAAATATTACTTTCTGTAAGAAGTGTCGTGCTATTTACCTGTTTATTCGTGAAACGATAAACCGATAAGTCTGGGTAAATACGGAACGTTGAATTATTTGTAACAATGACCTAGTTTCGATGTGTACCGATGCTATCCACCTTCTGTAACAGAATGGAATGCGTCGGTAAAAATATTGTTTCTACAATTCGTGCGAGGAAGTGTAAGTAATTGGAAAAAAATGGGCACGTGTCGAAAATCTTACGAGCATTCATGTAAATATGAGAAAGAAATGGCTTTGTGAAATGTTGGCAGGAACATTTTAATACAATAAGAGAACTAAAACATAAGGTACCAACTATAGCGCGGTATTGTTCGAAAGCATCAATGTTGCCCTGGAACGCAAAGGGCAATTGAAGAAACAAAAGATGTGTGCTAGCCAAGAAAAGTCTGATACCTACTTATATTTTTTATACTTCCTCTCGCTTCAGCCAGAGCGAGAAGACTGGTTTGATCCCACAAAAAGAAATGGTACCGACGATGTTGTATAAAATCTTAATACAAGGTAATAACGTCTTAATACAAGTATTGTGTAGTTAACAAGACTTACGCTATAATTAATTCAGGGAAAATCCACCCTGCACTCTCTGAACATGATTGCATTAAGCAAAGCGCATTCTAAATGAGGCTAATTTAATTAACATACGATGTTTTACTTTATAATTAATTCATATTAGACCTTCATTTTGTCATAACACTGAGCAACAAATGAAATTACATAGCCAAGAGCTCTTAAGGTAAACAAACAACCCCCAAAAAATGAAATTAAGTCGGTCGTCCAGAGGATCTCTCTGTTAATATTTGTTAAGACATTACCTCATCCCATTTTAACGACTACCAAAAAGGACGTTCTTAATTCGATGTATTTTTAAGTACCAATAAGCGAATGTAAGTGCTATGTAATGGGACGATGCTTTGAATAATTGTAAATCAATAAAATTATCCACAGGGTCCTTCTCGAAATCTAATGACCCGAAATTATCTTGGTTAATATATTTTATTTTCTTTATACACCGCTAAATTATGATCGTTTTAATCCCGTGGAGGGTCGATCCGGTACATAGAATAAATACTATCAATTTATATCAATAAAAATAAAAAATAAAGTACCTTTTTTTAAAACTCGTATTAATTTACGCATGTACGAAATTAATTTATTTAAGAAAATAGACTGAGCAAGTCGAATGACCTGTAGGCAGTTAGTACGCAACGCCAACTACTACCTACAGGTTACCGGGTCGACCCTCCACGGGATTAAAACGATCAAAATTTAGCGGTGTATACATATAATTTACATTTTAAAAATATTACCAAATAGAATATAAAAAAATAATAATCCTCTTATTTCGTTTGTCATGCTTTTAAAAATTCTAACCAAATATTCAGCACTGGGCCAACTTTTTACCACAAGATACATTTTATAATCAGGTCCAGCTAGCAAAAAAAAGAGAAATTCGTAGGTAAACCGTAATTTAGCAACCAAAACTCGCCAAAACATGTAAAAGCTCGGCCTTATTACAACTTCATCTGGACGTAATATCCCGCGAAATAATGTTACGTGCCCGAACTAATAAGTTGAAAATATTCGAACATCGATGTTTTTGCTTTCAACAGGTAGATTCTATCGTGTCCAGTCGCGCTTAAAAGGAACATACATTCAGTCAAAAAAGTATCGGGAATGGATGATTTGTTTATGGTACCAAATTCAAATTTTTGTTTTTTTTGTAGTTGTTAGATTGGCACAACTGTTTTTCATTTTGGCGCGGAGTTTGAGTTGCATCTGTTATTTATATTAAATACAGTGCTGGTTTTAGTAATATCATATATAGTGTGTATTGCGAATTTCATAATGGACAAAGAGTTTGTCTTAAATTTTGCATCGCCAATGGAATTTCGTGTTCGGAGTCACTGAAAATGTTACAGAAGGCTTACGGTGAATCGACTTTATCAAAAAATCGTACTTAAGAGTAGTTCAAAGCGTTCAAAAGCGGTCGAGATGTGATGGAAGATTTGCCTCGCTCTGGTAGGCCGTCAACGTCTGCAACTGAAGTTAACATCGCAAAAGTGAAGGAAATAGTGACTGAAAATCCCCATTCAACTCTAAGAGAGATAGCCGCCGAACTTTCTGTATCTCACGAGTCGATCCGTACCATTTTAACTAATCATTTGGGTATGAAACATGTTGCTGCTCGGCTAGTCCCAAAAGATCTGAATTTTCTCCAAAAACTCAGTCGCATGAAAGTCGCTGAGGACATGCTAGAACGAGTCAGTTCGGACCCAACATTCATGAAACGCATTGTTACTGGTGACGAGACGTGGGTTTACGAGTTTGACATGCAAACTAGTCAACAAGCTTCGGAGTGGCGCCTTCCAACTGATCCGAAACCGAAAAAACCACGCCAAAGTCGATCAAAAGTCAAAGTCATGTTGACTGTTTTCTTTGACTATCGCGGTGTTGTGCACTCTGAATTCTTACCGTAAGGTCTAACGGTAAATAAAGAATATTATTTGAGCGTTATGCGGCGTTTAAGAGAACAAATTCGACGAAAGAGGCCAGATTTGTGGAAAGAAAATTCTTGGATTTTGCACCACGACAATGCGCCTTCGCACAAGGCTATCATTGTGAACGAATTTTTGACCAAACACTTAACAAATACCATCCAGCAACCACCATATTCACCAGATATGGCTCCTGCTGACTTTTTTCTTTTTCCTAAACTCAAATTACCACTTCGTGGCACCCGTTTTCAATCGATAGAAGACATAAAGGAGAATTCGCGGCGAGAACTGAACTCAATTCAGGAAGCAGCGTTTAAAAAATGTTTTGATAAATGGATTATTCGTTGGCGCAAGTGTATCGTTTCTAAAGGAGCATACTTTGAAGGTGATAAAATAAATTTGGATGAATAACAGACATTTTGTGTATTATTGATCTTTTCCCGGTACTTTCTTGACAGAGTAGTATACAACCTAATATCCATTATACGTATGAATACTAAATTGAGTAGTAGTGATTTGAACATGCAACATGACAGTATAACATACCATTATACTGCACAATTGTATGGATGACGTATGAGTATATATCATGTTCGTCGAACATAACACGATTTGGCGACACATGAATATATTAATAATATTATTATGCATGCTGTTCCAAGTTAGTTCGGGAATATAGGAGCTGAATTGTGTTATCCAATTCCTAGACTAATCACCAGGCATTATCTTAGGCATCCTGTATAGAAAATAACCACTTAAAACTACTTATATAAAATAGAAATTCCTTTGCGTCCAGTTTCGAAGGCTGCCATGAAATGACTCTATATGAAGCTATTTTGCTAATACAGGTAGGTATTGAAAGGAATTTCCAACAATATTTCATGGAAATCTAGCATTGGATTTATTACCTTGCTTGTATGGTTCATAACTCAGAATAGAAATTCAAGAATGTTTTCCCCATGAGTTTTTAATTAGTTACATTATTCATTGTGAACCAGTACGTGAAACTAACTAGAGAACTGGAAGACCGGTAGAAGCTCTGGATAGCAAATGAGTAGACACTCCTATAGGAAGCGATTGCACATAACAGCATCACAGAACAGAATTGTTTAGTCTTAGGGCTGATTGCAAACACAATTTATAAAAATATTGTTCATTGTAATATTTTATGTTTATTTATCCTAAACTAGCTACTCCCAGCGGCTTCGCCCGCGTGATAGCAGAAAAATATCCCAAGGGAACATACTTCCGGGATAAAAAAGTATATTATGTCCTATTCCAGGACATGGTCTATCCGTGTACCAAGTTTCATCAAAATTGGTTTTGCCATTTAGGCGTGAAGACGTAACAAACAAACAAAGGAACTCACTTTTGCTTTTATAATATTAGTAAGGATTCTTAATTTTACCTTCGTTACCTCTATTCAAAAGGGATGCAGACCTGTAACATCTGTCTTGTAGGTCACACAAATATTTGTTCCGTTTGAGAATCGAATCCGTGATACGCAGCGCAGCAGTCAATTGCTGAACAATTGCTCCAACTATGGCGAGCTACTTCTTTTTTTCCATTGGATCCGCTATTCTTGTGGCCCACAGAAACTTTATATTTACTCAGGATTAAAAAGTAACTTAAGAGGCTCCTTTTCCACTCGCCTATTGTCAACATTGAGCATGGTTTAAAGGCTTGTAACTTCATCTAACGCAATCCAACGCGATGTTTGATGAAGAGGTAACACAAAAAAGAGAGATATTTATTTATTATTTATTTATTTATTTATTTAATACTTCATGCACACAAAAGTACAGAGGCGGACTCAATGCCTTAGGCATTTTCTTCCAGTCAACCTTTGGGTGATGCAGAGAACAATAGTGGTCGGTGCAATAAACGAACGAGAATAAGGTGAATACAAGAATTGATATACTAATAAACTATAAACATAATATAGAGATATCGTCTGAAACTCTGTTAGCAATCGGTAATTCCGTGATTTGATCAAATAGTTCACAAAACTTGTTCCTGGAAATACGTGATTTTTTAAACCCTTACAAGTTATTGAAAAAACTTGTCATCATTCAGAATTTTGATTAAAGCAAAGCTTTTGTGGTTATATTTTTTGACTTTCTAAATTTTTGAGTAAATTATGAAGGTTCAAAGTTCATGCAAAATAGCAGATCTTCAGAGGTCTTTACTGGATTAGTTTTATATTACTCTAGAAATTGCTTTCAATAGAAGATATTGACTATAAGCGAATGGAAAAGGAGCCTCTTAATGAAGTGTTTTGCTTCAATACCAAGGCACTTCATCATCTTTAATTCGATTCAATTCCTTTCAGTGTTATTTTACACTACCCTACTGATCCCTAAAGAGAAATACGAGCTCCACGTAAATAGATACACTTAATGTAAAAGGTATCGTTTTGCACCGCCTCGTGTTTTATTTTATCTTCGAATAAGTTCTTGTATCTCCGACTACCTTTGCACACAATGAAAGCTATTTTTACACTTTACTGCACTTTGTATATTCCATTCGACGAAAGAAATTTCTCACGTCTTTTCATGAGGTTTATTCTTCTCGTTATTGATTTCAATAGATTTAATCAAAGATACCATTTGTTGTGTCGCCCACATTGTCTTTGCATTTGAAAAAATATAATATGTATACGTACTGTTCGTACTGTTAGATAAGTACTTATAATAATTTAATCAAAGCTATTTTGTGGAGAAAACCTAATAATAACTGACCTGTAGTACTGAAGCCAATAAACATTTGTATTCTATTTGTTTTGTTTTTTCTTTTGGTTGGTCTGAATTTCTTAAGTTAAAACAAAGCATAGAAACGTAGGAACTACAACTCTCAGCTTTGGGATAGATCTACCAAATGCCCATTACCAGTTTGATTTGCTAGAGTCAATTGAGAAGCGAGCCAGGAAGATTATCGGTAATGAAGCACTCGTTGAGACAAAACTCCAAAGTCTTGAACATTGATCGACGCCAAGTTTACATTTTTGGGGAGTGTGCACAGAAATTGCACAGTTTAATTCCGCCAAGCCCGTTCTATCGTCAGCCCAATAGACGTACGGCATTACGCGACTAGTATGTGGTGGACATCCCACCCAAGCAATCAAAATACATCAGCTAAGGAGTGGAATTTCTTGCCAAGTCATTGTTTTCTGATAGCTACAACTTAGGAATCGCCATCTCATTTCTACCATCGGATAAACCGACGTACGGCGAGTATCCACCCTTACGTTGTTGAAACCTAAGTGTTTCGCCACGTCATTTATACCGCGTACATCGAAGGACTGGAACACATTGCCTGCTGCGATCTTCCCATCCGATTATAATTTAGGTATCTTCAAGGCTAGAGTGAATAGGCTTTCAATAAACGATTGCATCACTGCTTACCATCTGGTGGGATCGCAGTCAATAGTAATATAGTCAAATAGACCACATCACCGTCACGTGAAATAATGGTCAAGCGTGAGCCTATGAATAATAGTAAAAAAAAAATACCATACATAAATGCACCACTGCTCTCAATACGGTGAAGGAAACTGACATGTCTAAGAACTAAAAAATCGAAAACATATGTGACATTCACCAACCTGCACTAAGCCCGCATAATGAATTACGGTCCATTCCCTCCTCTTGAGAAGAAGCCTGAGTCCCAGCTGTGGGAACGTTAAAAGGCTGATTAAGCTATGCTATACATAAATAGTTTCAGTTTTTATACAATGTGTAACGTTAAATACGCAAAACCTGAAATTAGTTTGATTAGAATGACGAGCAGAATCAAGTAAACCACTTTTTAATATAGTTACATTAAAAAAAATCTTCATTATAAACGTCGACCTGTCTATTTATGAATAGGTCAAACCATCACGTGCGCAAACCCGCCAAAATAGGTAAACAAACACAAATGTGTTGTGTGACAGTTGTAGTCAAATCAAATTTTCTCATATACGGGATAATAAAAGTACTTATTTCAATGCAGATATGAATTTTAAACAAACTAAAAATGCACATAAAACCTTCAATTATTTTTTAAATGTTTTTTTTTGTCACATAATTTGGTCAATTGAATTCAAAATCATTTGGGGTGTTTGAGGTTTTGCGCATTTAACGTTACACGTTGTATATAGATAATAGTTTCACAATTGAATTACAAGTTTCATAAAACCCTTTTAAAAGTACTACCACACGTTGACAGTTGTAAATTATTAATTGTAATGTGTTGTTATAAAAATTCGGACGGAAGTCACGTCAACCAGGTCAGTTATAATTTTATTCTTATTAAAAAATTTACTGCAGCCATTATACAACGTCCACTTCGTATTAATTTACGTCCCTACGCTAATTAGGTACCTACTTAATCAGCACAAGCTCTGCCATAAAGAAAGTTTTTACATAATTACGACGAAAGTGCATCTTTGATGATCTTAGTAGCTTAAAGGAGAAACAGATTATAAATATATTACTTTTAATTAAAGAGAATAATTGGGCTCAAAAGACAAAACTGGCAAATTGTGCTTGCCTACTAAAATGAATCATTTTTTAAAACAAAGCTATTAACAACATTTAAAATTGATGTATTTTTGTTTTTTCATAATACACGAATTACGAAAAATATACAGTACATCATACACTGTGCACAAAAGTGGAGGATTTATTGCCTTGAGCAATATCTACTAGTCAAGCAAGGCCGGTGGAGAAACAACCAGAGTGGGGTGCATAATTTTTTAACCGACTTCTAAAAAAGGAGGAGGTTCTCAATTCGGATGTTTGTATGTTTTTTTTTATGTTTGTTCGCGCATAACTTCGTCGCGTGCCAACCGATTTGAAAAATTATTTTTTTGTTGGAAAGGGTATACTTCCCAAATGGTCCCATAGTCACCAAGTTGGGATCTGATGATGGAATCTTGGCGAAATCGAGGAAACTTCAAATTCAATTTAATTTTTAAGTGAAGTCGGTTATTTTTTTTTTTTTTTTTTTGTATAAAAAGTTTTTTATAATAATAATGATGGTAAAAAAGTATGGGTATAATATGTATAGCTACCATAAACATATATTTAAATTTAATATTTGTATATAGTTCATCGTACCCCCACTACGGACCGAGTGGAAATGGCATAGGTGTAGAGCACAATTCCAGTTGACTCTTTGTTTGGCTTTCGGATGCAACGGTTGTGTTTCAAACACGTACAGCGTCCATGTTTAAACGACATTATAGTGTTATTTAAGAATTTTGGTTATTCTAGCCCATGTAATTTTTACTGATTATGATGGTTTTTCGTATTGTAAACGTTTGAAAGTGATAAAAGTTTCTGGGTTGATAAGTAATTTGTTTTTTTTTTAATTATATCTACTTGCGATATTCCGTCGCTTACGACATTCTTCCTGAAAAGGCTTGATGATATATCTATGTACAGTACATAGTAATTGGTTTCTTTAGAAACCTAGATAATATCCACAAGATACTGTGTTTCCAAAATATCTAATGAAAAGTGTGTAATAACGTCATAATCAGTTATGAGCGGTTGTATGAAAAACAGTGAAAATGTGAGTCGCGATGCACCACCTTAAGTGAAACGCACTTTGTAGTTACATTGCTGTCATTATTAACCTGTCTGTCAAATCATAGTAAATAGACATTCTTATGGACCTTCTATTTAAAAAAAAATATCATCAAATGTCATAACATCTATAGCCGCAGCATCTATCTAGCCGCGACACCATTCTTCCAATCCATGTGACCGCAAGTGCAAACGCTGCTGTGCCAATTGAAAAAGATTAAAAACAAGATAGATGGCGGCTCATCGACCAGCACACTTTCACACTGCTATGTATTGACTCTTATATCTTTAGAGAGAAGATAAAAAGCTTATATACCCCACATGTATGTATGTATGTCTTTATTTTTATGTAGTACAAACTACTACTTTTTTACAAGCTTTCATTTAGTTTCACCTGTCCCGATGTTTGTCTGTCATCAAATCTTGTAAATTAAATTTGACCCATTTCCCGCTAACCGATTGAGCTGAAATTTTGCATGCATGTGTAAATTAGATGACAATAAAAAATATAATGACAAGGAGCTGATCTGATGATGAAACCGCAAGGTGGCTGTAGGAACTCGGTAGTTAAACGACACAACCCCAACTCGAGTTTGGGTTCGTATGATTCGTCTTGACGGGTGTTAATTATTTAAAGGTATACCAATCTATAAAAGCTTGCTATGAAAAAATGATTTTCATTAAAAGCTTGTTTTAAGCGGAAATCATCTAATGACTTCTCCTGCTCTAGCGTGGACAGTGTCAGACTTTTACTGACTAATACCAACCTGTGTTCTTAAGTCACTTTTTTTCTTTTTTTCTACGTTCACTCTTTCAAACAATCCGCAAAACACTGTATGTTGTTTTATTGTTTGTTTTAATAGTCGATACTTTCTCACGGCTGGGCAAAGGCCATCTCCAAGTTCTTCGAGGACCTTTTTACCCACGTTTCCTCAAAGTAGCCCTCACCGTATGTGCCTAGGCCATTTCACCTCTTTCTCTGAACCATTCATTTTCAGACACCTTTTTTTGTAAGTGAGAAGTCATCAATTGGCTTCGACCGCTCTGAGATGATGCTGCAAGAGGGACTATCAGACACAGACATTAACTTACTTAAATCCACCTGTGTTTCTTTAATTGCCCTTTGTGTTTCATGGCCCGGTAACTCTTTCGAACAATCCCGTACCTCTGGTGGACGGAAAACTTGTTGCGAGATTGCAGCCAGTTTTTCATATACATACTTACTCTATATTATTTTAAATTTATGCATTCAAATAGACATAATTTTATTAAATATGTTTCCAATTCAAAGAAACAGGCAAGAAACTTCAAAGCAACATTTAAAAAAATAAGATTTAATTTTTACAATATTTTTGTATTTTGTTTAACTACAAGTAAACGACTTTCAAAGATTTTCAAATTATGTATAATATATGTTATTGAAGGTATTTTCGTACTCTTAAACGATATTCTGTCAAATAAAAAAAAAAACAGACAGATGGAGAGCGCTCATCGACTGGCACCATTTCACGATACTGTGTGTTGACTCTTATATCTAGCGGAGACGATAAACGGCTTATATGCTCCACATAGTGTGAACTTCTTCAATTCGTATTTATTTTGATTGAGTGTCAATTTGTATGTACAATGATTTATTGATTATATATTTTTATATTTCACTTTAATTAACGTTGGTAGAAGAATTAAAAATGTGAAAAATATTCTTATATCCCAAAAAAATATTATTCAAATATAAAACTTACTTCAATATATTTTGACTGGCGCACATTAACAGTTTTTGCAGAACCCTCAATAGAAAATACCTAATCCAAAAATACAGTTTGTTGATAATTTAATGCGGTCAGAATGCCTAATTTTATTTTATTAACCTACTTTTATTAAATACAAAATGCTATTATTTTTTGAATAAGTAGGGCAAGTAAACTTTAGGTTCATCCTCATTTCCTGCGAACATCGTCACTTCCGGACAACGCTTAATTTTTTGTGTGAAAAATTACCTTTTTTTAAAATGCATTGTTAAGATGTATGTTTGTTTTCTGACACTTTTTTCTTAGAAAAACACAGGTGAAGTATTTTGTCAATGATTGCGGTGCGGAGTGCGCGGGTCGGAGCGGCCTGGCTCGCTGCGGCAGTCGCGCGCCAGTCACTACGCTGTAGAACCGTAGCACCGTAGCCGCGTAGCGCTACGAACACGTAGCGACCTTAGCCAAAGTAAAGTGATATAAAGTCGTACTTTGTGAGTTGTTACACGGTTAAAATTAACTGAGTGTAATATATTTTGGCGATGTTTTGAACTTAGTCGGAACTTAGTCGTATGATTTTTTATAAACAAAAAAATAAGTATCGTAAAATTTAAATATTATTTTTTTTTAATTTCAACTCTAAAAAGTCTAGATTACTTTTGATAGGATACTCGCAAAATTTTATAACAAATGTAGGTAGAATTTTCAAAAGTTTTTTTAATAGTTTTAATTCCCATAAGTCGATAAAATAAAGCTAATTATTCAAATCTAGACGAATAATTTACTCCGATCCCCAGAAATCTATACAGAATCCTCAACAATGAATTAGAGTTTATTGAGAAGGTCGTTCGGAGGTAATTATCCCTACGCAAACGTGACCAGAAAGCTTTATCCATTCACTGATACTAATAGACATTTAGAAAATCGTTAGGATTCTTAAATATGATTTGATTAGGACATCAAATATTAATAAAATATATCTCAAACAACTGTTTTCATTAAAAAAAAACCACTACAAGTTTTTTCCTGCGACTTTGCACGAATTAATGTAAAAATAAATATGACATTGGAAGGTACGACTAAGGTAATAATTCTATTTCTTAAACCACGCCAAGACTTTCAAATGTCATCCAAATCTAATTGGCATTGGCTATTGCGGCATGATTAATTAACAAACGTCAAAACATATTAGTAGGATAATTTTATGATTTTTTTTCTTAGTTCTTATTGTCCCACTGCTGGGCAAAGGCCTCCCATAAGTCCAGACATTCTTCTCTCACACCATCTCAAACCAATATTCTTGGTTCACGTCTAGGTTATCTCGCTACCTCTTTCTGGTTTTTCATTAGTGAAACCAAATGAAACCATCTTCAATACTAAATACTTACAAACAACACAAAACACCAACACAAAACCACACAACTTATGATGCAAAATAAAGAGTATATGATCTATGTATCTCTTTCCTAAAATAACCATCCAACCAAATGCATAAATTATTCACATCCACGCAAGATACAGTGCAGCTCAGAATGGAAGTGGGCACTTATCCTATGAAATCCTGTGCCTGGTCGCAAGGGGATTGATCCTGGCACGACATGAAAACTAAGCTTCTCTCCTTGATACCAACTTGCTGTAGTACCACAAGGTATCACAATCACAACTATATAACAACTTTAAGGCTGCGTCGATTTTTTTAAAGAGTTACTGTGGCACTGGAAAACAAAATGCAGGAAGTATGAAAGGAACAAAGTTTTAGTCAGTAGAAGTCTGACACTTCTACTTCTTGCTGTAATCAGAGCGGGAGGAATCAATTGATTATTTTCCACAGAAAAACAAAGCTTACGACTTTTAGGGATGAATTATAATTTTCTACGAGTTTTAAATGAAACATTATATATGATAACCACAAAGGAACTCGAATGAACAAAAATATTTTTTTTTTTTAGTTTTTCCTGAAAATAGAAATCATTTATTTGCCAATAATGTAGGTAACAGATATGGTGTTAAATTGTGAAGAGTCCCGATACATTTTGCCTTACGGCATGCAAACTTATTTAATTAATTTAACACATTGCTAAATTGTGCATTACGTTTATTTTAACATAAACACGTTTTATTAAGGATATAGTAACATAGAAAATTAAATAGAATATAAGAAACTAAACAGAAAAAAACTTTCTCACTTCACTTCTTATAGATGTTGAAAAAATTGTATACTTAATACGATTAAGATGTAATTATTAAAATATTACGATTTATTTTAATAATTACATCTTAATCGATTTAGATGCAGCAAACTAGTAACAAAATAAGTTAATATAATCGCAAAATGCGACAGTGACAAATAATCTAAGTAATTGTATCATTAAAAGTTTGTGAGTAACTTACTAGTACCATGGATTGTCGAAGTCTATCGCAAAGGAGGTGATAACGCAAGACAGTCGAATGACGGATGACGTATAACGTCATGTGACGTACGGAGATTGACGTGACGACGGCATGGCGGGGACTATCCGACACCACTCCACCTACCATCATGAGACGGAGCCTTCTGCAGCCTCGGTGAGTTACTCAACAGTACAACAGTACCTCTTACTTACCACCAATTTCTGGTTGAAGCATTTGCAGTTGAGTATTTCTTCAACTCTACTTTTGCCTTAGATCCTGTCAAAATTTGGCATTTAAGTAAGGTTTTAGACGTTCTTAACTCAAAATAATAATCAATTCAGAAACTCGTCCTTAAAGTTACTTACTTTTCACTTTCCTAAATTACATCAGAACTTTAGTTTTTGTTTTCTAAAGAAGAAAACTATAAAATAAATTAGCTAGGTTGCCAATACCAAGTTTTTTGGAAATTGTAACGCATCTTATCAGAAAAAACAACTAAATTACATCTATCTATCACTATAGAGAAAATACTACAAATTATTTACTTTTCTTTGAATTAAATGAAGCAAAATCATCACGGTATCTTTTACTACCATCGTCTAATACCGGCAGCATTCAGAAAAACCGCTTAAAATAAAATAAAAATGTACACACACTACTTTCAGACAATAATTATGTTACTCTAATAAGATAATTTTGAATCTATGCTAAAGCTTTGGGTTGTAGACAAATTGTCATTCTATATACAATGACGATTGTTAAAAGAACAGAAAGCCTAAGTTTACTGGAACAATTTGCCTGCTGCGGTCTTCCCGTCCAATTATAATTTAAGTGTCTTCAAGACTAGAGTGAATAGCCTCTTAATAAACTCGCGCGCCTCACCATCAACGATAGCATCATTGTCTACCATCAGGTGGGATCACAGTCAAGCACTGATTTATATCAATAAAAAAAAGTTTTCTTGGTCTTGACCATGACCATAGACAATCGCTATCGCTAATATACGAGTAGTTATCTCTTCTTTTAGAGATTGTGGTTTGATCAAGGCCTTAGCGTAGACTCAAGATAATTCAAACATATCATAATGTATATCTAGCACATCATAATATGCTAGATACACACATATGCCGCATGATTCTCAGATTCCATTAATGTTTCAAACCAGATCACATTGTGAAACGAATTCCTAATCCCGGCTGTCACAGCTCGGGCTTATTTCGATCTACGTCTCTTAGCGGTTTACATATATTAATGAATAAATCTAGATCGATTTGGAGTGCTTGAATATAAATTAGATTTGCGTCTTTAACCAAATATGCAATTTGAGTCACAGTCATTTAAGATTTCTTGTGTTAGCCTAAAAATAATACAATTTAAATATTACGGTAAAAAATAGCGGCTATGTAAAAGTTAATTTATTCCAAGAGATTGTCCATGTTTTCAGGGGCACCGATTTATGAAACTGAAAATCCAAGATGTGCAACTTGTGTATTTCTCAGCTTTTATTTAATTAGTTTTTTTATAGGGCCACTAATAAAAACTGCCATCTCCAAAACAACTAGTCAAGTGCAAGTCGGACTCGCGCACTGAGGGTCTCGTATGTACTGTTTTCAGATTTATTCCTGTCTTTGTGCCATAAAACCTTGCTTCATGCCAAATTTCAGAATTCTGAGACAGCGGGAAGTACCTTATGAATTTTGATTCCCTTGAAAGTGTCGAAATATACGTTTTTTTTGCGACATAAACCGTTGTATCCTTTTGTTTTCTTTAACTTAGAAGTTTTTCACAGCTTCAAGGGATCGCAGACTGAGTATATGATTTTTTAAAGTGTCTGGACAGACAGACAGACGGCACTAAGTTATCCTATAAGGGTTCCTTTTTTCCTTTTGAGCTACGGAACCCTAAAAATTAAAACAATTGACTACTTATGCGCATTTACATTCTGTCAGTGTTTGACTGACAAATAACTAGCGAAGTGTGAGTGTAGGTACTTATAACACAGTAAACATCTCTCACCCTGTTGACAGTTAAGTACAGGTGTGTTATGTTATGTTCTCGTACGGAAAGTAAGTTTGTTTCGCGTAAGTGTCGAATACACTAAAATACGGACAAAACGTTTTGTGAACATTGTGCGTACAGGAGTGGAATTCCCTGCCAGAATCTGTGTTCCCTTATAGCTACAACCTGGGAGTCTTTAATTCAAGAGTGAATAGCTTATCTCTAGGCAGGCTGAAGCTAACTGTGGCCATGGGTTGACTTCCGAAAGGTAAATCTGGGGTCCTGGAACGCAAGGTAAAGAAGCCACGAAGGTATGGTTTTAATCAGTAAAAGTCTGACCCGCCTACACCCTTGAGCGAGTGAAAGTCACTGGATGATCGTATGCTCGGCATTTTTTTTTTTCTACTAAGAAACATAATACAAACTTCTTTAGGAGCAAAAGTCAAATAAAAACAAGTCCAACCATTATTTTCCTCAAAACGAGACACATACATAAATAATTAAATTAAGATTGGACTCTGATATTAATTTGATTATTTACCCGTCATGAACGAACGATGATGACAGAAAGGAGGATAAAGTCTGAAGAATAAAAGTACCTATGAGAGGAATAATTGCGAGAACTGATATAAAAGGATTATAGTCTCAAGAAATTCCTTGTAACGCTAGTGAGAAAAAAAACCATAATACATAAATCAACAATGTCTAGAGATAATTAGGTTTAGGTATCATATCATAACTTTAAAAATACTTACAGTATAAAAAAGATTTAACGTTCAATTTGTTTCTCTTGTGTATTCTAAATTCGAATAAAAAAGAATGGTGGAAGCAGTAAAATTAAATTAACTTCATCGCGATAAATTTTTGTTTCTGTGTGTTTTAGGGATTCATTTGTTTTTATTCTAAATTTTAATTTTCTAACTTCTTTGAGTCCAAATTTAAAGTTTGGTAATTAAATTCGTAATGTTGATTTTCCTTGTCAGGGATCGCCTTAATTTAACGAATGAAGAGATGGTGAGATCAATAGGCGTGAAGGATGCTGGCGCGATCCAGTGCAATGTTGCTGGTGCTATTGACCCCAGTCAAAGTGTCATATCAAGATTGAGGTCCCGCTACCATCGCACTGTTTAGTTGGCTGAGAATTCGTATTACCACCACAAGTCAACATCGATTTTTCCAAATAAGGCGAAAAATAAACTAACCGCTAAAGCGAAGCTAGGTTTTTAAATTCCATTCTGAACATCAGGTGTTGGTAAGCGATTAAACCGTAAAGGTCATACACACTTGGATATAGCTGACAGGTTTGCCTGTACAGTTGAGTTGTACATGCTAGCTAGCATATCTCGACATTGTGTTCATGTGTACGCGTATGTGCTGCTCGTTATTATTTACTACTTATCATACTTTATTTGTTTTATTTTTTACTAGGCATTATGTATCAAGCCTTCTGAAAGTATAAAACATAACATTCTGAACAATAAATAAAGATATTTTAGAATAGCGAGTGCATTCTAAAATATCTTTATTTTTAATTATGAATAATATTTTTTTTTAAATCGATGCGAATTAAAACAAAACTTTAGTATCATCCGATAAAGAAGGAGACATGATGATAACGTCATTAAAAAGCATAAGCAATAGTTATTATAAGCGTTAATTGCATTTTATACCTGAAGCGTATTTATTCTGTTTGTGCTTGTTGACTAAAATCGAGGAGCCCAAAATCAACGGACTTGTTGAACACTGGGCAAAGACGTAACGCCAAGTGGGCCGATATTTGGTGTTATGACTTTGCCCAATGTGGTCGAAACCTATTACAAGTTAGCGTAAAAAAGAGTCCGATTGATACCTGTACTGAAATGTACCGTACATTTCAGTACAGGTATCAATTGGATCAACTTTGACAAATGTTGCATTACTTTGACTCCAATATAAAAGTCATGATATCAGCTCAGCAATCAATATAGTCTACTTCTGGTCACAGGCCTTCATCAAGCGTCGCCGCATTACCTGAAACCACACTATCTAATAATAAAGAAATATTGGACTTTTTAAAACAGTACCTGTGAATTTCAATTTGCTCATCTTACACTTTTCCACTTTTCACATTATCAGCAAATCTAAGAAAGTTTAATTTGATTTGTTCAGTCCTTTCGTTACGTAAATTAAAATCTTTTAATTCATCCATCGCCGTAGCCTTTTCCCAACCAACTTTTGTTTTTTTTTAGGTGAGGAAATCAGCCAATGACATCTCCCGCCCTTGGGTGGAGCGTGATGGTATGTCAGACTTTTACTGACTACAAACGCACTCCTATTCCTTCTTTGCCTTCGTCCCAGAGCTTCGGGCTTCACTTTCACACTGCCCGTGGCCCTTGTAGGCTTCGATCCTGCTGGGCCCCTACGCACGCCGCTAGAACGTGCCATCGACGACTTGGGTTCGGTCCGGACGGTCGAACGGCGAGCTACCTATTGCTCGCTCTTCGCAAGCTTGAATCAGCTTGGGGTTGGCTTCCAATTTAACCGGTTACGGCGAAATACCCGTATTTTACATGGAGCGACTGCTTGCCAATAAAATGTTTAAAATCTTTCGATGATTTTACTATATAAAACAAATGTTGGAAGTAAGCATTCCGCCTACGAACGATTGAATGACCTACAAGATTGAAAGTGCAAGTGGACCTTTAGCCAGTTAAGGTCGTTTCACAATGAAGAACTAAAAACGCTCTTCTCCTTCAATGATAAAGCTTTTGATAACAATTCATTCACAAGTTTTACAAAGTGTCTGATCAAAGTGTGAGAGTACGTTTTATTTAATTAAATCTTAGGGTTCCGTACCCATAGGGTTAAAACGGGCCCTTATCACTAAGACTTCGCTATCTGTCCGTCTGTCTGTCTGTCACCAGGCTGTATCTTTAGAACCATCGCGGTTCTAGCTAGGCAGTTTTTTTTTTTTTGGGTAAAAATCATCTAAATGTCATCCCTCGCCTTTGGGCAGAGCGGGAGATAGTGTCAAGCTCTTACTGACTAAAACACCCATCCCGTTCCTTCGTGCCTTTCACACCGGGGCTGAGCTACCTTTCGGAGCTAATCCTAGCCCCAGTAGGCTTCAACCCATCTGGGTACGTAGGTACCAAGTAGATCCATGTGTGGGCTACCAGGGCTACAAGACTTATTATTATATAAAATTATATAGGTAGGTTATTATCATATTTATGCCATAACCCATTTAATACTTATCAATATTTTCGAAAATGTATTAAAAACAGGACAATCACAAAGAATGCCAGCACAGTCGAACATTGTGATACTTAAAACAATATAATATCGCTGCGTCAGTATTAACTACATCATATAAAACCTCATTTGTACGGTCCCTGCAGACTCTTATAATACAATACCTCTTAGTGGCAAAACTCGTAAACTTTTTACAATGAACAAATAAAAAATTGTGAGTTTTTTATTATGATCTGTGAATTTCAAACCAAGGGTATCTAAATAGAATTGTCGTGGAGTTAAGAGAGGTCGTGTGTCGTCGCATTTCCGAGTTGATGCAATATGAACTGCTCTCTGTAGCTTCAGCACAGTTTCAGGAAAAAAAGACTGAAAAAGGTTTCAATACTTTACTGTGAAACGAGGCCTCATCTGTCTTGTAATACTTATTGAAAGTGCACTGCAGTATCTTCTGAGGTTTCATAGCAATATGCTTGAAGTGTACGAAATATTGGGATAGAATATTATACGTACAAATCCTAGCTAAAATTCTATCTAGCATTAGTCCTGTGTGTGTAAAGTCGTGTTGCACAGAAGATTGTTAGATTAAGAATATGTATAGGTACAAAATTATTTTTGGTATAAGCGAAACCTGAAATATAGTTTGTTCGGAATCAGTAACTGAATCGATTCCAATAATTTCGAAAAAATATTTTAAAATGTTCACAAGTTGGACACCACCGACACTAAGTACAAAACAGATCACTGCAGGTCATAGCGGGCTTTAGGCACCAGCGCACTGCTGTTTGCGGAAGCAAAACAACTCCTCAGTCGCCAGGGTGACCCGGTGACCATGTATTTATATCGTCATAAAGGTACCATAACAAGCTTATAACTTTGTGATTTTTCATAATACTGTTTCGAAATTTTGTACGTTGACAAGTATTTCAGGTTTCGCATATACGAGTAGGTACTTACAAAAAATAAAGTTGTATATTTTTTGCCGTTATATTCGAGTGGTATTAAATTACTGCAATTAAAAATATTTTATTACTCGAGAACGCTAGCACATGATTATTAAGGTAGGCACTCATTCCAATGAGCATTAAAAGTGGATATCTGTCATTAAAAACCACATGCCTTGGGTAACGAGAACATTAAGGTCCATTTCCTAGAACGCTGCTTCAGCACTAAATTCGGTTTAAATCTGATGGATTGCAAACTAAATTTTACTCAAATATAATTTTAATCCGAGATTCATGCTTGACCATCATTTTAAAATACGGTGTTAGAAAATTTGGAGAGAGAAAATAATCAAAAATTTACTTTGAATTCAAAACTTTTCTTTTTTTTGTGTCACTCCACGAGTCAAGAAACACAGGCTTAATGACTGCGGAGTAAATACTTAACGCTATTGTTTCTCCATGGGGTCAGAAGAGGTCCTTAAAAGAGAATCAATGGCCGAGGCCGCCGCGTCGCTTCTTTATAATTCAGTAACGACCAGCCACTAGCTTCGCACCTAATTAACACATTTCTTCTGCTTATACCTAAAAGGTTTTTCTCTAAAACCTTTCTAATAGGAGAAAAACGGTCCCCAAATTCCTCTCGAGATTAGACCGATATCCAGACAGGCGGAAATATTAGGTAGTTTCTCTGTTCGCAGCAATATCTAATCCTGAAAAGAGTCGCAACATCATGATACGCGATATTTGATATTCTATATTATCGGTGATTCTCAATAATGTTCGTTTTACCGAACATAACCTTACGTATTCGAAAATATTATATTAATAAATGATCATAGTTTTGATATAAGACTGCGATGTTGCGTTTTCCACTCTAAGTTTGGAACAAAGGAAGCAGTTATATCTGTGCACTATTAAAAGTTGTCAATGATCGAACTGGACCAATCGTTTGACTATATTAGTTAGGTATGTAGTTTATTAATTGAAGTATCTATTGTATAATAGTATGAATTGATTTATTTCAAACAATAAAATAATTATTTCTAGATATAAACTTAAATTAATTAAAATTAACTTAAAAAATAAAAATAAAACCCTAGAGAACTAAAATAAAAAAATAAAATAAAAATGACAATTTAAAGTAAGGCGGATGTATTTATAATAGTATTATTATATATGGTTTGTTAGTACTCATCGTCTATTGTATTCGTTTTCTCTTTTATTTATTGCACCTATCACTATTTTCCTCTGCATCACCCAAAGGTTGACTGGCAGAAATTGCCTAAGGCATTAAGTCCACCTCTGTCCTTTTGTGTGCATAAAACATTCAAAAATAAAATAAACAAATAAAAATTCTTCATGAATAAAATATTGTCCAACATTTCAAGGTGTCACCTGGAAAAAACTGAAAATCCAGTGAAAATATTTTGTTACGAAACAGCAAAGTTGGGTTGGCATTTTGACAGTTTTACCAGCTTGCTAGCAGTTAACCTCAAAATCCACAATTGGGCTCGTTTAACACAGATGTATTCTGTAAACTGCAGTTTTACGACAATATATACTAACAATGATTGGTATTGGCCTTGAGGTAGGTACTCGTTATATACAACTAGCGTATATACTGAACATATAGCGTCATAAGAGATATTGTTGTAAAATAGGTACTAGTTTGTATCTTTTGTTAGATTAAATTGTCTCATTACAAATAATTTTAAGGCTGTAAAATTACCTTAATTGTATAGTTTTTTTTTGGTTGGATATCCTTACGATAGTGTCTTACTTATATGTTTTGGTGGATTTTCCATATGACTCTAGTTGGTGACGGCATGCGGATAACGCAAAAAAATTTGCGTTACAGTTACACTCATGCGGGCATCATTGACATCTCACCCATACGCACAAAACGTATTGGGAACACCTTTATCATGCGAGTGTGAAGTGGAGTGGAATTCCCTGCCAGAGTCTGTGTTTTCTTCGATACCACCACGCGTCGCGCAATTCCGACATAAAGGGTCTTGACAGACAAACAGACGGACAACAAAGTGATCCTATAAGGATTCCCTTTAACGCTAAAAAATAAAAAAATAAAATATATTATTACTTTACTTTTTATTATTTATTATTTATATAGTCGGGACCCACATTAGATGGAATAATTTTAGTCTAGATTCCTACTTTAATGCGTCCCGACGGTATGTTCTTTATAAGTTCTTAATATGTTCTTTTTGCAATTTAGTCAAGTAAAGACTGTAAAATCGCACCGCATTTACATCTTAAAAAGTTACGGAACATAGCCAATAAGGAAGCGGATAAAATTCGCGCCATAACTTCGTTCTCTCACTGTTCGCCGATCGTTTAACTATGCAATTCCCTTTTGTCGGCCATGGCTCAACTGAATTTTAATTATATCCCTTTGGCGAGTAGGCTCGCTTTCTCCCGCCAATTATGTCTTTATGAATTTGCGTCCTTTGTGTTAAATATTTAAGTTAGGAATTCGAACTGTCGTGTCGCTCTATTGTCGCAATAAAATGAAAGTTTCAATTGTTTGTAAAGTATTGTATTGTAAAGTCTTTTGATTTATTTTAAACATTTTTTTCACAAGATTTTGTCTTGTTTCCGTGTAAGTTTCTCGGATCGAGAGTCTAGACTAAAACCCACGTGTGTTCATTCAGTAGCCTTTTGCGTACCAGAGGCACGGTAACTCTTTCGAACAATTCTGCAGCTTAATAAAATCCACCTAAATTAGTTGTCAGCAGTAAAATTTCTGCCATTTATCATGCATAATTGTCCCATAAATAAAATGAGACTGTGCTTCTCAGCTAATAAAATCTCAAAATCATCATTTCAACCGAAGACGTCTGCTAGCCATAGTTCTCCCTCAAGTGTCGCCACAACGACCTATCCTGTGCGCCTCGTAAACATCAGATTCCCGACCCTCACCAGGCCAGCGGACCACCTTGTGGAAGGCCATCGCAAACTACAGAAACATTTCGGCCCCATCGAACATCTGTTCTGCGAGCGATGTGCCCTGCCTACTACTATAATAATATGCTAGGATAAAATAAGATCTACAAACCGTTATTATTAGCCAAGTCACCCAACAACCAGTCGGGAGTAAGACAAATGTTACACAATCGCAATGTTCATGTTTTAGCGAGGTACATCATATGTCTTAGTCGGCAGCACAAACCAAGCATAAAGCCACTCTTGATGCAAACCATTTATTATCCTCTTCGCTAAAATATTGCCTCTCTACGTCTTTTAAGTGGTCCCAGAAAGAGCCTAATCTATGTCTCAACTTTTGCCGGTCACGACTTTCTAAATTGTGTTTCTATTCCATCAAAAATGCTTTGTCCCTACTAATATTATAAATGCGAAAGTAACTCTGTCTGTCTGTCTGTCTGTTACGCTTTCACGCAAAAACTACTGAACGGATTTAGATCAAATTTGGTAGGTAGGTAGAAGAGACACTGGAATAACACATAGGTTACCTATAATTCCACTGTTGAGCATGGGTCTCTGCCCGCGCGATATAAACTGTAGTCCACGCGGGCGAAGCCGCGGGCGGAAAGCTAGTATTATAATAAAAATAAGTCAATCTCGAAGTACGACGTTATCGTCCATTAATCATGGGTAGCAACCATCACTAATACAGGCGTAGTTTGAATATATACGCGCCATATTTACCGTTTGTGTTACTTATCTGACTGTCAAAAGCATGCCACACGCGACCCGACTATCGTTTGCGTAAGTAAAACAATTCTGTTTTATATTATAACTGTGCTCAATGTTGCTGAACATTTAAAGAAATATACACAACATTTACAGTTAAAGTATTATACCCTGGTATCTACGAGTATATAATACTTTTAAAGAGTTGAAGTTAGTGACAAAGAAAAATTTGGTATATAGCTATTTTTAAATATATATATTTATATGTCGCAGGAAAATGAGGATATCAGTGATTTCACGAAATCCCAAGGGGTATCACGAAATCCCGGCAGATGTCGAATATTTTTGTTTATTGCGTCTTCTTACTAAAACTATCTAGTGATATGACAAAACACCAACTTATACGCATTTTTTTATTTCAATACAGTTCGACAGTGACCGTGCTTTAGGTTATATCATGTCACGTCTGACGTAAGTGCTATACGATAGCTAAGGTATTTTTCAAACTTGCTTACATATTTTGCGGTCTGCACGCAATTATGAAAAGCTACCTCAGCCATGCAAGCTAAAGGCTGAGGGATTGTTCGAAAGAGTTACCCTTTAAAACAAAGCAGTAAAGAAATGATAAATGTTAAATAATGTTTGTATACATATATTGTTGGTTTGTTGGCTTGCTTTGCTGCATACTGTAAAGCTCATTTCAGACTACGCTATAATACAAATTGTAAGGAACTACCCTCCGCAAACTTTAAGGGCTTGCTCAGTAGACGAAACGGAACAATCTTTTTTTTTTTTTTGTCGACGGGGAGACAGAGTCAGACTCTTACTGACTAAAACCCCGCGCCGTTCCTTCTAGCCTTCATACCGGGACACAAGCTCCCTTTCGGACAACCCTGTCCCCAGTAGGCTTCGACCCAGTTGGGCCCCTCCTGCTGCTGACAACTCCTTGAGGCGCGCGGGAACAGTGCGCGCCGTCGACGTCTTGGACTCGGTCCATTACAGGACGATCGGACAGCGAGCTACCCATGGCTCGCCGTCGGCGAGCCCGCGTCTACGGTGGCGGAGACCTCTCGATCGCCCCCACGAGGGCATGGCGATGCTCCGCCCAGGCAGGGCACACCTAGACGGTGTGCTCCACCGTGTCCTCCGGGCGTTGCGCACAGTGGCGACACCCGGGCGTCTCTTCCACTTGAAACCGATGCAGGAACCTCCCGAATTTGCCATGTCCGGTGAGGACCTGCGTCATGCGGAAGGTGAGGACGCCGTGAGGTCTTTCCAGCCACGCCTCAAAGAGGAGACTTACCGCCATGGTCGTGGCGTGCCCAGCACTGGGTTGCGATAGCCGTTGACGCCATTTCACCATGAGATCCCGCCGGAGCTCTGTCCGCCATTACTTAAAAGAAAGAAGGAAAGAAAAACGTTTATTTGAACCTCACACATATTAAAAAATAGTAGAAATACGATAAATATAGAAGAATTTGTGCAAGGTCAAAAAGGCACCTAACTCAGAATATGCTGCGATATCTATAAAGATAAATAACGCAGCGCTGGTATTCTGTTAGGGCCCGCGGTGATGCCACGGTCATACTCATGGAGACTAAATAAACTATATAGGTAGGTATCGGAACTAAATAATAAAATACGAATATTACCTAGAGTGTACTCTAAAAGCAGGTCAAGTATAGCAAGAAATTGATAAATAAATACATAAAAAAGGAAAACTGCTATTAAAACGTATCACCGTTGTACATTACACTACAAAACTGATTTACGTCCGTTACGTCATCACCTTAGGTTCAGTTAAAGCCAGCGTCAGGCACAAGTTTTCTTTCATGCTGAATTGGACCTATTTAATATTTAGATTTTTGTTTCATATCTACTTAGTGTTTATGTGCTTTGTAGTGTGGCAAATAAATTAATTATCTTTCTTTCAAATACTGAAGGACTACGGGTAGATCACATTCCTATACAATGATTTATGTTTGTTACCTAGTTTTAAGATCGCGTAATTTCACGTAAATAAACTGTATTTTTTACAAGCTTTTTTTTTTTACCTGTCCCGATGTTTGTATGTAATCAAATCTTGCAAATTAAATTTGACCCACTTCCCGGTTACCGATTAAACTAAAATTTTGCATGCACGTGTAAATCAGATGACAATGCAAAATTATTATGACATGGAGCTGATTTGATGATGGAACTGGAAGGTGGCTATAGGAACTTGGTAGTTAAATGACACAGCTCCATCGAGTTTGGGCTCGTATGATTCGTCTTGACGAGTATTAATTATATAGGTATATCGAGCTATAATAGTTTGCTATAAAAAAAATATTTTCAATAAAAGCTTGTTGCTATCCAAAGCCTCGGCTTTGAATAACGTTTTATTTAATGATTTCCAAGCCAAAAAAAAACTAAGCTAAAACTAACTTAGTGTAGCTTTAATACTGTAACCGGCTTCTAGTTAGCCCTGAAATTTCATATTCCCCTTGTTTAATAATAGCGTGATGGCCGCGCGACATGTCACTTAATTATAGCGTGTATTTTGTCACCCAGTTTATTACTAGCTGTGCATGTAGGCTGTGGCTTAAAATAGATGTACTATATTCGTTCCATTCGGTTCAACTCTCCCGAAGCCCTTGGCCAAGAGGGTTGCGATAGGGTTCAGAGGGAAAGGTGTCGACACTGAATTACAGGCTAATTTTCATTCAATAACAAATGGATGACGTCATTAGAGCACACATCGATTTTCTGTTGAGATAATCGACCGGACTTCAAAAAAAAAAACTTAGGCAAACTTAGTTTTTTTATTTATTTTAAATAAATAAAGCAACGTTTCTGGCAAAAATATTAATAAACTTCCTGCACCACATCGTTACTAATATTATAAAAGCGAAAGTGAGTTTGTTTGTTTGTTACGTCTTCACGCCCAAATGGCTAAATCGATTATTTCTTAGTATTATAAGACAAGTGAGTTTTGCGTTAAGATTTTAGTCATCGCTGGTAATGAGATTTTTTTAATGGTGTTAGAGTTACGATTGGCGTTCGTTTGTAACAAGGATTTTTTTTTTTTTGAACGTGTTACGAAACAAGCAAGTTCTCAGAAATTAAGTCAAAATTAATATAAATTTTTCTCCAACATTACACTAAATATATTTTGAAATAGATAGGTAATTAGAAAATCAGATAATCAATTTTTGAATTTTTGACTATGTCTTCAGCCAGCTAAGTAAGCTTAGTTTTAACATACATACATATGTATCTTAGTTGATACATTCGCCGTAGAAATAGAATAAAGGCATTTGGAAATAATAATGATAACCCGATATAAGTAAGAGAAGATCAGCATGATCATCTGATGAATTAAATAAATTATTTTAGTAAATATAATGTGTATTAAAAGTCCGATTGGCGACTCTTCGTACTATTACGGTAACTTTGGTTCTCCTGCGGATATCTTCATTTCCGATTCGAACGCGAAAGGAAACTCCGAGCTTTCCATTGCCCTTTGGGTGACTTTGAGCCTTCTGATAAGGCCCATTGTGAGCGACCATGTTGTGACATAGCACGAAGAATCGCCAAACTTAATTGGCAATGGGCAGGGCACATTGCTCACAGAACAGATGGCCGTTGGGGCCGAAAGGTTCTGGAGTGGCGACCGCGTACTGGAAGACGCAGGCCATCTACAAGGTGGACCGATGACCTGGTGAAGGTTTCAGGAATCCGATGGATGCGGGACGCACAGGATCGATCATTGTGGCGACGCTTGGGGGAGGCCTATGTCCAACAGTGGACGTCTGTCGGCTTAAATGATGATGATGACGATGACAAGTCCGATTCTACTTATTAATGAGAAGTACCAGCTTGATAACGCAAGATCATATCCTCTGAAACTTTTCTAAGGGAAACCATAAACATTCTGTCCTTGTATATTTGATCTTTCCACACAATTTCTATTATACCATTTCTAGGTATAAAGTTGGATTTCAATAAATCCTTTCTGAATGTACACTTTTCCGGAAATATATACGTATATTTCTGCGTTGTATGGCCACAGGTTGAAGAGTCGAGCGGTCGAGAAAAATATTTATACCTCTCGCATTATATTTGTTAGTTGATATATATTTGTGCAACATTTTACAACGCCCAATTTATTTTGAGGTAGACTGACATTTACCAAGTAAAATACCAACTTTTTCAATATCTACTTATATGCTTATATTATAAAGAGAAAAGTTTTGTATTTTTGTGTGAATGTTTTTAAAAAATACTACTGCCCCCTAGCCAAGTTACAACCGTTTCGCTCGCGTTGAACGCTTCGAGTTGACCTTGCCGCCAATTCTTTTGTTCTGACCACATGACTGAGCGTTGAGACGACGTCATTCCCGTACATTAGAAGCTTTCTACTAGCGTTAACTATTGCAGAATAGCACTAGGGGTACTGGACCGATTTTAAAAATTCCAGTGGAATACTACTTTGTGAGTGACATAGACTAGGTATAGGTATATTTTATAATTCCAGGCAGATGATGCCGCTGGCAGTTGCTAGTTAACTCATACTTCAAAAATCAACCTCACGACAATTATTGAAAATATAGGCACTTAAGTATGTTACACAAATCAAACAATATTTGTAGTTTCAGAAGTTATGGAAATCAATTGAGTTATAGGTATATAAGTCAAGGCAGGTGCCTTGACCTTAAGTAAAATTGATGCCATATATTTTTTACGCCATATAAAAGCAATAAAAACCATACACCATGGCACTGGTTATATTTTAGCTATAATAGTAAAAAGTGTAGATTTCTACGGTCGTAATAGGTTAGTTCATTTGTTAGAAAAAATATATTTGCTTGTTCGAGCATATGAGTAGATATTGACTGTGGACTTAATCGCGCTAGTTGATAAATTATGGAATAGATCATTCGCGTGTCCGCAGCTCTAGTGCGTCTCTTTCCACTTGTTATAAAAATATATCCTGTGATGAATTACGGGCATATGTTCCTGTCAGCTATTTATATTAATAGCTAAAGTATCATTACACAATAACTAAATCATGTTCGAAACTTCAAAAGATCGGATATACGAGTATATTTTCTCAAGAAAGAGCGTTATGGAAATTGATTCCAAGAAAACCAATCAAGTTTACATAAGGCGATAGAGACTGATAAATAGACTCAGCTATTTTCGGAATAACAAAAAAAATCGAGACTACATTCCGGGGTTGAAAAATGACGACCGGTCGAAAGTCCCCTGGCTACTAATTACACTAAGCTTTCATTTGTATTTACTTCTGCCGAATTCTCTTCTCGATTTATCGCACCCGACCGAAACACTGCGTCATTACGCTTTTTCGCTCGATTTCGTAAATTTGGTCGTGGCCACACACCAAATTGATTACAGTATATACATATGGCATAGCGTAAAACCGTCTGATTGAATCAATGTGTGTTTCTATTGTGTCAGAGAATAAAGGACTGTATTATTTTGCGCTTTGCTTTTTATTTTTGATATTAAATGTGAGAAAAGATCGAAAGAGTTTTCAGATATAGTCGTAAATCAGTTGGTTGAACTATGGAGAACTCGTAAGTTTGTCCATAGTTTTATTGAAATATGTAGTAGATTTTATGGGTGTTTGAAAGTTTATATGAGTATGGATATACGAGTCGTTATATTAACTGACTACTACTTGGCAAGCTAGCCCAGGGTGTTTACGGGAAACAGCGCTGATTATTTGACGACCCGCGCATAAAATGCGAGGAACAGCGTTAATTAATTTTTGAGCATCGCATAGAGTGCGGGGACCAGCGAGCCTCGCAGTATGTGCGAGGAATAGCGTTAATACGTTTTTGAGCCTCGCAGATTGTGCGGAAACAGCGTTCATTATTTGGCACGCGGCCCTAGGTGTGCGGAAAACCGCATTTACTATTTGGCGAGCCCCTTAGGGTGTACGGGAAACAGCATTCATTATTTGGCGGGCCCCTTAAGGTATACGGGAAACAGCATTCATTATTTAGCGAGCCCCTTAGGGTGTACGGGAAACAGCATTCATTATTTGGCGAGCCCCTTAAGGTATACGGGAAACAGCATTCATTATTTAGCGAGCCCCTTAGGGTGTACGGGAAACAGCATTCATTATTTGGCGAGCCCCTTAGGGTGTACGGGAAACAGCATTCATTATTTGGCAAGCCGCCTTAGGTATGCGGAAAACCGCATTTACTATTTGGGGAGCCCATTAGGGTGTACGGTAAACAGCATTCATTAATTGGCGAGCCCCTTAGGGTGTACGGGAAACAGCATTCATTAATTGACGAGCCCCTTAGGATGTACGGGAAACAGCATTTATTATTTGGCGAGCCCCTTAGGGTGTACGGGAAACAGCATTCATTATTTGGCGAGCCCCGGGTGTATGGGAAACAGCATTCATTAATAGACGAGCCCCTTAGGGTGCACGGAAAACAGCATTTATTATTTGGCGAGCCCCTTAGGGTGTACGGGAAACAGCATTCATTAATTGACGAGCCCCTTGGGTGTACGGGAAACAGCATTTATTATTTGGCGAGCCCCTTAGGGTGTACGGGAAACAGCATTTATTATTTGGCGAGCCCCTTAGGGTGTATGGGAAACAGCATTCATCATTTGGCGAGCCCCCTAAGGTGTACGGGAAACAGCATTCATTATTTGGCGAGCCCCTTAGGGTGTACGGGCAACAGCATTCATTAATTGACGAGCCCCTTAGGGTGTACGGGTAACAGCATTCATTATTTGGCGAGCCCCTTAGGGTGTACGGGAAACAGCATTCATTATTTGACGAGCCCCTTAGGCTGTACAGGAATATTACATTATGATATAAGTGTGTAATGTTAGTGATTTCTATAATAGCTTTGTCTCTTCGTTATTTAACACCGACTTCCGAAATTATAGTTATTTGGCACTTTTTAGTATTTTTTTGTAAAATGTTTTTTATTTTTCACTTTGAATGTGTATTCAGCCGAACATAAAACCTCCTCCTTTTTGAAGTCGATTAAAAACGGTTTTAGGGGTGTTGGTGTTATTATAAAAACATGCTCGCGAACGTAGTCGCTAGCAAAGTGCTAGTGTAATAATATACAGTATTCAGAATCCATTACCAAATGTAATACGTTAGTAAACAGTTTGCATTATTAAACAGCTCTGTTTAGAGCTCGATCGTGAATTAATGTAACTACGGATTACATTCGCGGTTCTGATAAAAGATGATAAGCCTCTTTGAGCTTAAATATTACCATGTGTCATTGGTAATTCCCAAAACGGTTAGAAAAGGTATAATCCCGGTTCGATTCAATAAAATTATTTAAAAGGGTCCGCTGATTGTGATTTGTAATAACATGTATTTTTTTTATTTATTATTTACAAGCGTTTGTCCGGGGGCTTTGATGCTCAAAAAAATATCCTCCTCAAGCTTCTGCCTCGGCTTCGTCCGCGGTAATGTTTGTTATTGCGGATGCGAAATTGACGTCGAAGATAGATGAATAGTTGCCTATGTTCTTTCTTGCAGTTCAAGCTTATTCTGTATCAAATTTCATCAAAATCGGTCCAGTTTTTTAACTGTGAAAGCGTAACAGACAGAGTTACTTTCACATTTATAATATTAGGTTGGAAATTGGATAATTTATTTTTTGTTCCATGAGTATAAGTATTCTCTTACAATAATTTTATAAAACCTATGCAAATTCAAAGTTCAAAAAGTCTTAGGCAAAAATCAATGACCTCCTACAAAGGCAACGACTCGATAGAGTGTGAGACTTAAACGGGATATTAAGCACTCGAATACCGACCGTGCTAATGACACCAGATACCTTCTAACAACACACAACTATACTGAAACGTTATCCCAACAAATGAAAACTATTGTGGAACAACATATATAAGATAAAAAATATATTTGTAAAGAAAAGATGGATGGATTGCGTGAGAAGTGATATGAAAGAAAAAACGTGTTGCTCCGACCCCAAGTAAAACAGGAATAGGGCAGGAAGTTGATGACATACATCTATCGATCTCACTTTTTGGTAAGCAATGAACGGCCTATGATAGAACGAGTGCTCCCAGAAGATACCTTTCACTCTTGCTTTTAAAGCAGTTTAAAACTGCCAATGGTTACCATACCCTAGCAAACTACATTTAAAATAAAACCATGTAGCATAAGCATAATCAGCATTTTAATGTTCCCACTGCTGGGACTCAGGCCTCTTCTCTAGGAAAGGGCCGTAATTCAGCACGCGGGCCCAGTGCAGGTTGGTGAATGTCTCATGTCTTCGAATGTTTGGGTCTAGGACATGTTTTCTCACGATGTTTACCTTCACCGTTTTGAGAGCAGTGGAGATGAAATAAAAAACCTTATGAAATACTGACTAAAGTCTTTTTTCCCCCAGCTGATAACGGAGATCAACGTGCAGCTGGCGCTGTTCCGCGACCTGCTGATCCACATCGGGCAGCCGCACGACTCGCCCGAGCTACGCGAGCGCGTGCGCCGGCTGCGGCGCGCATGCGTGGAAGCCACCAAGACCACCAGCACGCTAGTCCTACCTAACTGTAAAAAGTTAGTATGAATTCACCAAAACACGCAGTCCATTCACAATTATGTTATCACCAGCTTTTACCTGCGTTTATTAATATACTTTAATTCCTCTCCCCTTTTCTTTCCTCTTTCTTCCCCTTTTCTCACTTTAAAAAAAAATTAGCCTATGTCCGTCTCCAGGGTCCCAACTATCTCGGTACCAAAATTCATCAAAATCGGTTTTTCCATTTAGGCGTGAAGACGTAACAAACAAACAAACAAACTCACTTTCGCTTTTATAATATTAGTAAGGATTCTGACTACAACCAAAAATCAGCTTTATGAAAACCAATATAAAGGTCATTCTGAAACTGCCTAGCGGTTTCCCCACTATGTTGGAGTCAGCTTCCACCTTAACGGGATGGCATACAACATGTACCTAACCTAATAAACGCACATCCTGAAAGTAGTTTGCTCAGAACAGGTTACTGAATCGATAACAGCTATTTTTAAATAGGATTTTTTACCCTAAAATAATTGAGAATTATTTCAAATTCAAAAATTACTTACTTCAGTAAATTCTTTACAAATCTTGATTGTGTCACTGGCGTTTATGCATGTGCGTGCGTAGTTGCCAACACCGATGTACTGACAGTATAGTGCACCGATTCGCTAATTATTTACCTGCAATTATGACAACTAATTTCTTAAAAAAAAACCCTACCTAAAAGCATTTAAGTAAAGTTCAGTACTTGAATTGTGATTGTGATTTAATTTTTTAATTGCAGTGGCACAATTACATAAAAGCATTTAGGTGTTTAGGTGTAAGTTATGCCAGCTAGTAAACTAGTATGAATTGGCATCAAATAATTTTGATCCGAGCTTTTCAGTGTTTGTTCAGTTTGTAAATAGTCTAATCAATCCCAGTATCCCAAAATGCATGCACTTTTTATTTGCTAAATTAAACCATCACTAGCTCTGGTAAACAAATATGAAAGAATATTTAAAATAACTTCATAAATAAAAAAGTTACAAATCTTGAAAGCTGCTAATTAGAAAGAAAATTCTGATATGGAATTTGACGTCAAACTTTATTACGCCTATACGGTCGCCCTAGAAAACGACGTTTTGCGAGAGAGAAAGATATATATTTTTTAAATTGTTATATCTCGTTTGCTTTTCCACTAATTTTGATATTGTGTTTATCGTTAGTATTCTATTTTTTTTTTGTGTAGATACCGATTTATTGACAACATTTTTTTTCATTAACCAGCTCTTGTTAAACCTTTTTATGTCAAGCAGAACCCTGCTCCTATCGCTTCTTCTTCTTCTTCTCGTGTCAATCTCACTCATAGTGTTGCCCGACTAGTATTGGGCCACCTGCACAGCTCTGTCATTGGCCTCACATAAGTCGTGGAAAATGCAGGACTACAGGTAGTTATGCACGCAGGGCTGGAAATGAGGTGACGCATATCCTGTGAATGGGCTCCACACTTTCACTGTATTGCCTTGGGTTAAAGATTCCCCATTTTGCCAGATTATCTCTGCAGCGGCCAACCTAAGCCTGCAGTTGGTTTAAAGATTTCCAGATTAGCCACTGCAGTTCGTGTCCCAGTGGTATATGTTCTGCCGGAGAGTTGAAATTCGGAGACGTGGAATAACTTTTCCGCCGCAGTACGCGTCTCTGGTCTGAAGAGCTGTTCTAAAACTAAAAAAAAAGGTCATAACTCTTAAAAAACTTATACGACTCTTTAAGCTCCCACGGCATCCTCAGCATGTGATGCGGCAGGTGAGATTACCTAATACTGCGATACACTAATCAGACTTCATACATCTACGAGTAAGTACTATACTATACTGCGTAGATAGAGAGGTTCGATTCCAGACATTAAATATTTATAATTACATCTGAAAAGACACTGTTTTTTTTTTACTAATAATTGTATTGATTCATTGTAGTCTAAAATAAATGTTATTATTATTATTTAATTACGCAGGTTATCTATCTCGTTCCTCTGATTACGGAGTTCACCTAACTCCTATGGACTTAAATAATTTTCCAAATGCGCTCCGAATTTTCCATGTAACTGTAGCTAGTGGTTACTTGCATTTATTTCTAAAAAATACCCATTATTGCCCCAAGTCTCACAGGAACAACCCTTATCAAAACAAACAAAGTAGATTCTTCAACTACGAGCGAAGCATGGTTTTACCGTCCTTCGATTTCCATTTTCATGAGTAGCAATATAAAATATATAAGATATATTGAAAAACACCTAGTTCACCGCTCACCGAGATATGAAGCTGATCGTATTTCATTGCACATGCTGAGGAATCGATCACGTTGAAGATCGAGTAGAATTTTTCGATGTCTCAATTTGAGAAGGGTTTAACCGTAGTTGTTTATTTATTTGCCGGCACTCTGTCTCTGACAGAACGGCTGCTTTAAATCAATATTGAACGGCGACTTAACCTCGTAATCTTTTAGCGTAAATATTAAATTACAGGAAGTAGAAATAAAGCTTACTGAACAGTGTGAGCTTCAAACTGAATCTCTCTCGTGGCCGCAAATCTGTCTTATTTATTCTTAACGAGAAATCATCAAACAAATCACCTACTAGCTCTAGGTGGAATGAGAATTTTCAGAGTTTTACTGACTTTAACCTACTTGTTATTACAAGCTTTTATTTAGTTTCACCAGTCTCGATGTTTCTGTCATCAAATCTTAAAAATTAAATTTGACCTACTTCCCGGTTACCGATTGAGCTGAAATTTTGCATGCATGTGTAAATTAGATGACAATGCAAAATTATTATGACATGAAACTGATCTGATGATGGAACCGGAAGGTGGCTATAGGAACTTAGTAGTTAAACGACACAACCCCATCGAGTTTGGGCTCGTATGATTCGTCTTGACGGGTATTAATTATATAGGTATACCGAGCTATAAAAGATTGCTATGAAATTTTTTTTTTTTTATTAAAAGCTTGTTTTAATTCAGTTGCCTTTTGCGTTCTCGGCCCACGGTAACTCTTTCGAACAATCCCACAGTGCGAATCTGTGTCTACCGTTAGATTAATGCGCCATCCTGACTAGATAAATGGCTGCCCGTTTAACACAAAACAATACATATACTATTATTCACTACAACCCATAAAATAACAATTTTGACTAAATTTAGTCGCTGTTTATATGACAGTGTATTCAACTAAATTTTGTCTTTAAAATTGTAACTCTTTGTTCCTACCCGCTCAGGGATTTCCTGAAACGACACAGTTTGGTCCCCTGGAGTTCCACTGTTCCATTATTCTGCTTTATGTTGTACAAAACATTCACCTTAATAGATAAATTTTATCCTAAGCCTTCTATATACTCTGCGGACTATTACCTGCTGACATCCAGCCATTTGCATTTCAAAAGGCGAACCAATTCGCCGTCTCTGATGTCAAATCCGAAAGAAAACTAATTATGTCACGAAAACTTTTTGCATTTCACTACAAAAAGAGACTGTTTTAACTACATATTACAGATGTTTTCACTACAAAGATTGATGGAGAATTAATATGTTTGCGAGTTTTATCCGGATTTGATTTCATTTATTTACTGCTAGATCTAATAAAACAGCCGATCGGGATTTATAACTTTGTATCAATGAGTTTTATTCGTAAAACTCAAGAATTAAGCAACGAGTTGGATTTATTTTTACTGAAGCTGTTGTAATATCGAATGATTGGAAATAAATTGTAACTTGGAACTCTTTGAAGAGTCCTCTCAAAACCGGTTCGATACGTTTTCGTTGCGAAATACTTATTATTGAAAGTGAATTTATTGGATGTTTGCTCATGTCGGTAAATACTCATTGTTTCGTCTTTAATATTAACATAACTCTGCGTCTTCGTCGCTATATTTATCCAGTCTTAGGACTCTATATAAACCTCTACTTATAATCGCAGTATGTATCAGATTTTAGCTGCAGTCTAGAAAAACCAGAACATTCCAAAACACAACAATTACTTAATCTGTTAGTCTCCCAAGTTTTACTTGTTACAAAATTCCAGTGGCTATCTTAATCCATTGCAGCTTCTTAAACACATAAACAGTGTTGCAAGTTAAGTCTATGTAGTATAAATCAACTGCACAAAAAGTAAATAGTTAATTACGTATAGAGCTACTGCATTTAAGGAATGTGTTCTGCTACATGTGATTTTAAGTTGCGAAACATTTAGAACCTCACAAAGAACTTTATTCAAAGCTAAATGGTTTTAAGTAAAGTTCTTTGTGCAACTTTTCTTTTGTTTTCGGTGGTTCATTCTATACCATATTGTCTATATTCCAACTAGTATTGATACCGATTCCAATCTCGATACGTTTTTGGTGTGACACATAGTTTGAATTGTTCGAATATGACAACAGGCTCGTTGCCTATTAGTCTGGTCCGAAATACCGCTCCCGTGGCAGGTACGGGCCAAACCCACTGAGAATTCAGGCGTGATGTGTGTACAATGAATATTTCCAACCTTTCATTCCCATCGTAGCACACAAAACAACATCTAACCCCATTACCACTTCTCTATCTTGTTTCAGACCTCTCCAGATTATTTCATCAAAGCGAGGAGCTATTTAATCTAACTTTTGAATGGTCGGAAACTAAACCCAGTGGCACAATCTTGATTACTTTCGATTGCTCTCACAAACAATTTTCACGAATCCAATTCGTGTTTTGGTTTATGAATTTATTCACGTGAAATGGCCGTTTAGATGCACGTTAGTGTTGGCGCGCTGTCCGTAAATCATTTTGGGGAAGCTACTTCTCATAAGTATCTTTATGTTGTGGGAGTACAGAGCTGTTTGTTATCCAGGTCAACGAGTGACGGCTGCGCGGAACAGCCCCAGCTGGTGCTGCTTTACTTCATGGCGCAGTTGCTGCTGCGAGAGCTCGCCAAGTGTCACCGACTGGTGCAGCTCGTGCCTATGGACATGACATCGTATTATGGTATGCTTAGTCCTTGTAACCCCTCATAGACGACGGACGGTAGAATAAAATGATCCAAGTGTATTTTTTGTCATATCATAATGGCATGTTTAGCATAAATGCATGAAAAATCCTTTATTCTTTGGTGTCATATAAATAAAAAGTACAATTTTCTTGAAGAAATTTCAATCTCGATAGGAGTTTATTTACTACTCGACACGCGTTTTCCTAGTTTTCTCAAAAAGGCGAAAGTATGACTTAGGCTGTTTCTAACACCACGGCATCATCATTACCTCTAACGGTAGATACTTATTATTATTGAAAATAAATACAGATTATATGAATAAAAATACTTTTAAAATTGAATAAAATAAACTAAGTGAAACATAATATCTCATAATTTAGATTCTGTGAATCTAAAACTAAGAAATATTATTTCACAAGTTAGGTCGAATTTATTTACATTATGCTACTAGTAACTTTTCTTACTTTATTGTCTTTTGATTTCATCAAAATTAGAATTTAGCTAACAGTGAATAAATATTAGTACAATAAATAGAATAAGCCATATATATTCCTTAGTAATAAATTACATTGACCAGAAAATTAACTTTGCTTAATTTGTGAGGTTAAATTTTGCAGTCTTTGTAAGCCATATTTGGCTGGCCACTTTCATTATTTCATCAGCTCATTTTTGTAATGGTCGATCTTGCCTAAGTTTGCCTTTTTCGTTAATTCAAATAACCTTAAACCTGTTGAGAGCTCAACTACGCTACGGTGTAACCTGTAGCTAAGCAAGAGTACTTAGTATCATTTTGTTTATTTATTTGTGCATTTTTTTTTCCGATGAAGACGTAGAAGATTTTTACGATCTTGTTAATAAAGCATGCGACGAAAATAGAGGCACCTGGAACATGGTTATTGGTGATTTTAATGCAAAAGTGGGACGAACACAAGTACTGGATTGTGGAGATACGGTAGGTTCTTTTGGGTTAGGAAACCGCAATGAGCGAGGTGCTCGACTCACCCAGTTTGCTTTTGGACAGAGCATGCACATAGCGAATAGCTTCTTCTCAAAGAAACCGCAACGACGATGGACCTGGGTGTCACCTGATGGCGTTACTCGCAACGAAATTGACTACATTTTATCATCGGACAGGTATATAATTAAAAACACTAGCGTTATTAACAGATTCAAGTATAGTTCAGACCATAGACCAATCCGCGCAAACCTAAGACTAGATTTTAAAATTCATCGAACTAAAATGTTTACGAAACAAGTCAAAAAGCTCTCAAAAGAAACACTTATTAACAACTCCGAACAGTACAACCAAGAATTATCAAATTATTTTAAAGGACTTAAAGTCAATGAAACTGACGCAGAAGAACAATATAATTATTTAGTTACTGGAATAATTATGTCCTGTAAATCCATTAAAAACCAACCTAGAAATAGAAATAAATTAACAGCACATAGTATTGATTTAATAGAAAAACGATCAAATAAAGAAATAGGAACAATAGAATACAGAACATTAGATAAGGAAGTTAAGAGGAGCATTAGGAGAGATTTGAGAAATTTAAATACACATTTGGTTAGAACAGCACTAGAAAGCCATACATCGCTAAGAGTTCTGAAACATGGAGTTATAAAAGGAAAGTCTTGGATTAACAGTCTGGTAGACAAGGACGGTAAAAAACATTATAGCAGAGAAAAAATTATGGAAATAGCGACAAAATTCTATAAATTCTTATACTCCGAGCATTCACCAACTAATATTAACACCGAATACAATCCTTCAGATTCCATTCCTCCAATCAACGGTTACGAAGTACACAAGGCACTCAACACTATGCGCTACAATAGAAGTCCGGGAGAAGATGGCATTACTACTGAAGCGCTTAAAATTGGCTCAAATACTTTATTGCCTCACCTTACTAACCTGTTTAACACCATATTGCAGTCAGGAAATGTACCAAAAATGATGTGTCATTCTAACATAGTTCTTTTACACAAAAAAGGCGACAAAAGTGACATCGGCAATTACCGTCCAATCAGTTTAACATCACATATTTACAAGACCTTTATTAAAGTGATACATAATCGCATAGACGAGAAACTGGATAAACATCAGCCACCAGAACAAGCCGGATTTCGACCTAGCTTCTCAACTACCGACCATCTACAAACCTTGAACCAAATTTTAGAAAAGTACTCAGAATTTAATAAACCTCTGTACCTGGCATTCGTAGATTATACGAAGGCCTTCGATAGTATAAAACACTCCGAAATATTTAAATCTTTAGAAAACCAGGAACTAGAACAGCAATATATAGACCTTTTGAAAAATATTTACTACAATAGCACCGCAGAAATCAAATTAAATTTTACAGGACCTACATTTAAAATACAAAAAGGTGTTAAGCAGGGTGACCCGCTCTCTCCAAAATTATTTACGAGCACTCTCGAGGAGATCTTTAGAACATTGGCAGCCTCATGGTCAACTAGGGGCATCGAAGTCGGTAGTAAAAGGCTGACACACCTTCGGTTTGCCGACGACATTGTCCTTTTTGCCCCTACTGCCCTAGAACTACAATCCATGCTTCAAGACCTAAGCATGGCAAGCCTCAAGGTGGGGCTCGCGATGAATTGGTGTAAAACTAAATGTATGACTAACAACACTAAACGTAGGGTCGAGGTAGATGGGCAGAATATAAACTATGTCGATGAGTATAACTACTTGGGCCAGTTAGTTTCTTTCGAAAACAGGCAGGATAAGGAAATCGATCGCCGTATCGAAAACGCCTGGAAAAGCTACTGGTCCATGAAGACGCTAATGAAGGGAGATCTACCGATCTCCCTGAAGCGAAAACTCATCGATATGTGTGTTCTACCCGTCCTAACCTACGGTGCCCAGACATGGTCGCTCACCGAGTCACAAAAGCTTCGCCTTGGGGTTTGCCAACGAGCCATGGAACGCAGCATTCTAGGTGTCAAAAGAGCCGACAGAATGAGAAACACCACGCTACGTCAAAAGACAGGAATTATAGACGTAGGAAAAAAGGCTGCCAAGCTAAAATGGGATTGGGCGGGTCACGTCAGTCGCATGCACTCTGACCGTTGGGCAAGAGTTTCCACAAAGTGGGTACCCGAAGATGGACGACGCCGCCGAGGTCGACCAAGGAAGAGGTGGCGAGACGACCTGGATTCCTACCGTGGGGACTGGTTCGAGGTGGCTCCGGAAAAGAATGCCTGGAAGAAGTTGGGGGAGGCCTTTGCCCAGCAGTGGGACAGCACAGGCTAATATAAAAAAAAAAAAAAAAAAAAATTTGTGCATATCAAATTACTTATGTATATTACCGAATCCCGGCGGATACTACACATGCCTCTAAGATACCGTTGAGAAATAAATTTCTTACAGACACACATATTGTATGTATCTTCATGTATGTGTGGTCGAAAATACCACTAGTATTTCCCACGGGTGTCGTAAGAACTGAATAAATGATTACGCTTGTATTAGAAGAATGGCCGGAAGAACCACTTATGTATTGATAACAGCATTCTGAGCCCACCCCATCTACCAGTTGAAGGCATTACTGCAATATCTCCAGAGAAAGATTACCGTGGGGGTAAAAGAAGCAACATACAAAAGTATGTTTGTGACGCGAAGTCCTAACCAATATTTTACGCTTGACAAGCCATCTTCTTTCTAATCTATATCTATATACATTTAATATTTTTAAAGAAATCTTTACTGACTGACTGATCCAACAACACAGTTTAAAAGGCACATAGATAGCTATTATGACGTAATGCGCTACGAAAGGATTTTCCAAAATTCATCCACCAAAGTAGCTGAAACGAGGGTCGTAAGTTTCTATAGAGAACCCTACTTTCACGTAAGCGAAGCCGATGGCAGAAATTAGACTGTATGTATATATAAAAGGCAAAGTTCTGACTCAGTCACTGACTCATGGGTTGAAACCAGGGTCCAAAGTTTGTTTGTGTGTTTGTGTTTTGTTTTTTTTTTTGTTTGTGTTTGTTTGTTAAGTTTGTAACCACTTGCAGAATCTAATAATTTTGTATAGTATAAAACAGAAGTTTCTTTCATCTGTCTGTTTATCCGCTAACTCGCTCTAAACGTAAATAGAGAAAGAAACAAAGAACGATTATGTCTGTTAACACCTATGCGAAGCCAGTTTAGTATCATCATTACAAAACCACCTCGTCAATCTCAAGCACAACTGCTGTTCGTGAGGTTCTAGGTTCGATTCCCGGGTCGGGGAAAAAGTGTTATTGGGTTTTTTCCATTATCAATTACTCTGTAACACACCAGAGTTTTGAAGTTGGTAGTGTGGCATCCTCATGCCTTTTTTTTTCTGTCGACGGGGAAAATCATCATTGACGAAACCCGCTCTTGGGTGGAGCGGGAGACAGTGTCAGAGTCTTACTGACTAAAAACCCCGCGCCGTTCCTTCTAGCCTTCATACCGGGGCTCTAGTTTCCTTTCGGATAACCCCGACCCCGGTAGGCTTCGACCCAGATGGGCCCCTCCTGTTGCTGACAACTCCTTGAGGCGCGCGGAAACAGTGCGCGCCGTCGACGCCTTGGCTCGGTCCGGACAGTTACCGGACGATCGGACAGCGAGCTACCCATGGCTCGCCGTCCGCGAGCCCGCGTCTACGGTGGCCGGAAATCGGGATCGGAATCCCGGCGGCGGCGGCGGGGGCGCCGTTGCCTGATACGGTCTGCCTCCTCCTTTGCTAGCATTACTGCTTCGCAGAAGGAGGCGACCGCCTGCCACTCCTCCTCGCTCCGGACCATGGCCTGAACCAAGGCCCGGCGCGAGTGGCATCCTCATGCCTCAAAAAGCATCTAGTCTATCAAACCGTTGGACTATTGGTCTTCCTCCGGTCGTGTCGTATTGCCGTCCCATAGGAGTATGAAAGCGAAGGAACAAAGAATGTACCTGTATTTGCGCACGTACTTGTGCGCTATAATATCTCCTGTGTATTGTGTGATTAGCCACCGTGATCGGAAATCGGTCGTGAGGAGTTGTGAGGTTTATCATACCGAACAAAAATTTGGTCTGGTATCGCATAAGAACGTCCTTTTCGAGGTACCTTTCATACAACCGCTCTTACGTGATTATGATGTGATTACACATAAGCATGAAGGCATGAAGCCTAGCACATTTAATCGAAATTCTGAATGTCAATTTTATTACAAAACACATCTTTACTGGAACAAGTTTTATGAAATATTCGAATTTATTCGAATATTTCATAAAACTTGTTCACAGAATTACATAATCCTAGCCGAGTTTTCAGGTGTTATATCTCTTTTTTTGCATTGCCTCTTCATCAAGCATCGCATTGGATTGCGTTATATGAAGCAACAAGCTTTTAAACCATGCTCGATGTTGACAAGCGACCACGTTACAAACCACACACACTTAGATTTTCTTATAAAATTGTTAATTAATTATTCAAAAAAGTTAGATTGTATTTCAACGTTGATCCGTAAAATGTTATAATACTGCTCAGTCTTCTAATTATGCTAGAACAAAAAAGATATTAGCATATCCAATGAAAGCAAAGTCGAAACACTGTTGGTATTCTCGAATTATAAATTCATTTGTAACAAAACTTTTTTTCGTTTGAGATGGTCGAGAAAGGAAACGAATTCGTAGAGTGTATTAGAAGCAGGTGTTTATCTTCCCTCGCTTAGCGGCTACTGACGGTAATGGGATGGCAGACAATAAGTGATTCACCTGTCGATTAGATGAAACGACCCTTTTCGGTTGCTCTTGGAGATTTGTCTAACGGTATTGGAAAACTGTGTATCGGGTATTGGTTTTTAATTCATCTCATTATCTCTGGTTAGTTTCTCGACTTCACTTATGGCCATTAATGGCCTTATCTGAACGACCAACTACTTAAGGATTTTTTTGGTGGGTAAAAATCATCCAAATGAATGACATCCTCCGCCCTTGGGCGGAGCAGGAGACAGTGTCAGACTCTTACTGACTAGAAAACCCATTCCGTTTCTTCTTGCCTTTCGGGTAACCCTGGCCCCAGTAAACTACTTAAGAGGGTCCTTCTCCACTCGCTTATCGTAAACATAGAAAATGGTTTAAAAGCTTGTTACTTCATTTAATGCAATCCAACGCGATGTTTGACGAAAAGGCAACGCAAAAAAAAGAGAGATAACGCCTAGAAACTCTGTTAGTATTCGGTAATTCCGAGATTTACTCGAAAATTTCACAAAACTTGCTCCAGGAAATAGCTGTTTTTTTTTTAATTCTTAAAAGTTCATTGTTGTCATTTAGAATCTTAATAAAATTTGCAAGGTCTCTAGAGGATTACTTTTTTGTCATTTTTTGTTTTAGGCAAATTATGAAGTGTCAAAGTTCATATAAAATAGGACATTATCAGAGGTTTTTACTGGATTAGTTTTACACAAATTTAGAAATTGGTTTCTTTAGAAACCTAGATAATATCCACAAAATACTGTGTTTCCATAATATCTAATGAAAAATGTGTAATAACGTCATAATCAGTTATGAGCGCTTGTATGAAAAACAGTGAAAATGTGAGTCGTGATGCACCACCTTAAGGGTGGTTCTTTGTAATCGAGAGGATGTCTCATTCATCTGGCATAGTTTTCATACCTATGTATTTTGTGTGGTAAGACACTGGACGCAAATGAGTGTCTTCGATACATTTAGTGATCGGGGAAAACCATTATGCAAATAAAAATAGCAAATTTTAAAGAAAAAACTAGGCCAGATGAATGAGACAAAAAGTCACCTTCTTGATTGAAAACTTTACTGCTGCAACTAGATTGAACAACACAAGTTTCAGCGCGAACATTTAGTGGCAATTAATCACTGTGGACACCAACCGCAGTATTCGACTTGGTCAGAATTTGAGGGAATAATGTTCGTTATTTACCCCGGTTCAGAGCAACATTACTGGATTTATTTACAATTGACATTATATTGACAGGGTCTGATAGGGCTAATGCCTACCTGGGTTGCGAGATAGCTATGGAATGTAAAGAGCTAGTAGAAAAACTTAGGTGTGTTAAAAGTCTAACTCTCCCCATAAAGGGATTTGATAATTTCCCACTTAAAAATAAGAAGGTGTTTACGACTTAATTAATACCTGTTGTTTTTGACAAAATTGGTGGGTTTGTACCTGTTATTTTTAACAAAGGCTGTGTGGTGTATTGTTTTATGTCTTTCTTTCTTTTCTTTCTGTTTCTCGATTCAAACTTTGCCAGTAGATAGGTACTACAATTGCATTGAAACTCAGCCCAGCTTTACAAGACGTACAGTATAAGTTTAATCTCCCCTTTGAAAGCCTATTCAGTTAGAATCCGAAGATAATACGGAGTTGGATGTCGTTTCGATTTAGAGTCCAATTTTTATTGTAGCTAGATGTGAGCTTAACGAAATACAATGTTCCATTAGTTTTCAATTCTTCTCTTGTTGTATTTGGGACGCTAAGGCAATTGAATCTCATGTGAGTTTATTTAACGTTTTTATTTATTGTACTAACATTCAAAACGTAATATTTTAAAAGCTGTTAGCCTAAGTGGTTTTTATTTTTAGCAATCAACGCCTTAAGTTGATTTGGTGTTTTCTATTTATTCCCATATTGTCAGTTGATGAAAAGAAAAAAACAAATACCTAATAAATTGTTATTGGGTTTTTCAATAACTTATAACACAATACAGATGTAGGATAGCATGAATTTAAAATATAATGTCAGAATTTTACATGAAATTACTGTGTAAGTTATAGTACTAGTACTATGTACGACATAAAATAATAATTCATTTATTTCAGTCTTAGAAAAACCCATAGTAAAATAACACACCCACACATATTCACAGAGAGTTTTCTATGTCATCATCATCATCTTCCTGCCCTTGTCCCGTCCGTTAGTTTTCTATGTGAAATAGTTATTAGTGTGGAGTGTGGCTGTTGCGATATTTTTCATGCTCAGGTACACAGCTTAATTTAATTCATTAAACCTCAAGCGAATGCCAGCGTTCGCTCTCTTATTGTGTCTCTAATTACGGTATTCGAAAGGATAAATAGTTGCAGTTGGGTCACAAGTATTTTAAGCGTATTGTATCTATGTTTTGTTTTTCATATTATTCAAACAGACTTGGTAATAACTTGATTTCAAAGAGTATTTGTAAAATTTCTTTCACGTTCTTCTCCACAGAGCTACGTTTCGTACCATGCTTCCACTTTCTGACTAACTAATCGAATCTTTGACGAAGAAATAGTAGATTTAGGGTATGTTTGCATGATACTTATATATAACTTGACGTTTTTGAGCAGATCGTTTGTAAAAGTATTTTTAGTTGTAGATAATAAAAACTTAGAATTTGATAATGAAAACTAGCTTTTGATCTACAACCGGCTTCAAAACTGGAGTTATACAGCATAGCAGACGCACTCAGATGAGATTTGTTGCTATATTGTCCCTACGTGGCATGCTCTGGTAATAGAGTAAAGTTTGAAGTAGTGCAAGCACGGTTGAGCTTGTGATATCCCTCAAAAGTCCATGAATAAACAGTCACATTTTTTCTTCTGCTTTAATCACATTCTTACAAAATATAAAATTCCTATCCTGTTTTAAATAGTCATTCTAATAACGTAATACATTAAGATTTTTTTAATCACACTATTATTATTTATTTATAATTTATAATATTTTTAAAGAAAGCTTACAGACTTATAACATAATTGTTTTTTTTTTATATAGGTAGGGAAAATTGCTAGTAAAAAGTTTCCACTTATACAAAAAAGGCAATTTATAAAGGCAAAAGTTATTCGGTGGATGTGTAAGTGTTATGTAGGTATGTTTGTTACTTCTTCACGCTCGAACGACTGAACGGATTTCGATGAATATAAAAAATATTTATTTATTTAAAAAAAAATATATATTAACTTAGAATACTTTTTATCCCGGAAGTATGTTCCCTTGGAATAATTTTTGCTATCACGCGGGCGAAGCCGTTGGGAGCAGCTAGTAGGCTTATAAACTAGTGCGCCTTACCATAAGAGATTGCATGACTGCTTACCATCAAGTGGAATCGCAGTCAAGCACTAATTTATATCAATTAAAAAAACCGTTACGAGTTCTACAGCTGATTGTGTTCGCAGAGAATCGGGCGGGTCCGTCGAACTTCGGTAACGTCATCAGCCAGATCCTGCTCTGCAAGCAGATCACGCCGGACTTCAACCAGGAAGAGCTATGCAGCATCGTGAAGGACACGCAAGAGATCACCAGAATAGTCAATGATATACAAGAGTTTTTACCACAGCATGAAAATCTGAATCATTTGGGTAAGGTTATCCTTTGGTTGTAAACAAAAATGGTCTTCAAGCAGCAATTACATTTGTCAAAAGTTACACGTTACATTTTTGTCATCAACTTTCACACACCGCCATCTTGCCCCAAACTAAGCAGAGCTTGTGGCATGGGTCTTAGTACTACACAACTGATAAACATACTTATACATTTCTAAATACATACATATTATAGATAAATTACACCCAGACACATAACAAATGATCGTGCTCATCACATTTGTCTTGGGTGGGAATGAACTAACTAACCACTAGACCAACAGGCTTGTCAAAATCAACGACTTTTTTTTTTATTAGATATGTATTGTTCCAACCAACAGGACGTTGGAGTAGCTATCGAAGTCAGAATGCTTAAAAATGTTTTTTTTTTATTTGGATTCGTACGGATTTTACATTTAGCCAATGTCAAGTTTCAAAGTATTTAGCTTTAACATTCTCTTTGTGATATTAGAATGCGGACATAACACATTCTAATGTTTTTGTAATTAGTGGCAAATATAGCAAGTCGGCCTTCTCGGCAAGCTTCACTAAGGTGGTCAATACTAAAAAAAAATATCTCCTACATATTGTCCAGTCAAAAACTTTTTGTACATTTTTATCTCGAATTGATAATTGATAAAGAAATTAGAATTTACTGATCAGTTCTTTGCTAAATCCTACATTGATGTTCTATAAATAAAGGATATCAAGACTGTGTACAACCAGATTAAGTACTCGTTTTAGCACATTTTATTGTCAAGTACGCTTATTAATAAAACATTCAATTTCAATATAAAACAACGTCATGAGTCACACATAAATTATACCTACACAATCACTATAACGAACAATCCCAAATTAATTTATTATTCCAGTAAAATACTGCTTTCTCGATTTTATATAACGTATAATAATATTCAGATCAACCGTGGCATACACTGCATTTATATTTCGGAGCGTCGTTCCGCGGCCATTAATGTTGAAACGATTGCGCTTTTAATTTCCAACGTAACTGTCGGAAGGAGTTTCAGTCTCTGCGGCGAGGGCATTGTTCTTCACACCTCCCGTCCACACAATACTAAAGAACATTTGTTGTCGCAGGTTGCGGCATTACCAACAAAACGAGCAATACGGAACACTATCTACCTAAACAGATAACGAGCACTGCAACACTTCTGCACCTCTCCATTGACATTAAGAAAACTCGGTTACCAAGCACAGGAAAGATACTCTTTTATACTCCACTGCCCCGCTAAATATCTACCCACGGATTAAAGCTGCTCCCTCCAACGTAATCTATGTAGTTACAGACTATTAACGCAGCGAATACTTCCGTGGAAGTAATGCGCACCACCAGGAAATAACACGCGTAGTCGCGCAGTCAGCCACCGCCAAATGCGAGTTTGTGTGAGGTGTTTCTCCAACGGTATTAATAATTCCATGTTAAGGCTACATTTCCCGCTCATTACAAGAGTAACCAAGTTATAAGATTTTTTTATTATGCCTACAAAACTGTGTTTATACACGAAAAGGTGGAACTTGATTAAATTTTTCAGAACGAACTAAAAGATTTCACTAACACGATCTCAGCGAATGTCGACTATGTACCTTGAACAACAAATAGTGAATTCATATTTCATTCGTTATACATTCACGAGCGAACATAAGTAACTGTCGGCGTCTTTTGCAGAGACCAACATAGCGCTGAAAGGCGATGACGTCAATGGGTTGTGGAGGAACAAGCGGAGAGGATCCTTGTACAAAGGCATGGGAGTGCTTTGTTGTGTGTCGCGGCCGAACTACCTCTGAGGGTGACAGGTCTCGCCCGTGCGGCGGCACTCCCCTGAACCAGCCAGCACCTCCGTGGTGTGCTAGGACGGCAACCCGACAGTGACTCCAGTGACAGTGAATGACGCTACAAACGTGCGCAGAATGGGTCCATTACATTGTTTAATTAGTAACTGATTAGCAAATTGACAAGTTCACAGTGGTTGATTTAAAATCGTATTATTATCACCTAATTGTAGTTCAATAATAATATTAAGTAACTATAGTAGAAATAAGTACTGCATAAACTCATGCATAGTGTTAATTATTATGAATTGCCTGGAATGGGATCAATTGCGTTTAAGTAGTATATAATACAAATAATTAGTATTGTTTTGCACCATAGGTCATTGCATTGATGGCTGTGTCGTGTTTTTAATTTCCATTTGTATTATTAGGTTAACTTTTTTACTCGATTTCTATCTATGATAAATTCTGATTGATAGGTCTTATGTTTTGTAGTATCTTCTTTTTTTGTCCTCATCCCTCACTACATTATTTATAATCTAGAAACTATCTTGTATACTGTTAGATATTCAAAATAGCCTAATGTTTCAGTAATATCATTGTAGTCGGGACACAACTTACCATCTATTCGTCTGTGTCCCACGAGTTCGTGACTTTTATGTTTTCTAGTCATTCGTACGCTTAATAAAATTGAACCTTAAAACCTACGTTTTAAGATTGTAATATGGTTCAATTTTGACATTTCTTTTTATGTTAATATTAAACAGTATCTAACTGTAGGCATATCTATCATTCCTGTAAATAACTCATGAAACAGACGGAGTTTTCATGATCTTGTATTATTTAGTTTTATATATTTGAGCGATTTTATATTGATTTTCTAGTTCTTAATGTTCACTCCTGTGTTTCTCGAAAGAGATGGCAGAGATATAGAACTGCCAACTTATCCCCAAATGTCCTATGTCACATGAGACAAGAATTTCTAGTATTATCTACCAAATATTAGCTCGTATTAGATACTTCAATAACTATTATATTTTATTTTAATCGATGGCCTAGTCATTGTTGCGTAAATTAATCTTGAATATTCTAGTCAATTATTGTAATACCATTAAATTGCTAAGTTAATTAAATTAAGTATGCTAAACAGAATTAACAATTTATTAATAGACACATTACGTCATACTTTGTAAAGTTTATTGTTATCGGTTTTAAGAAAATTTTACTTACATCATGAAAATTCACTGTGTTCGTTTAATTGAATTTAGTTTTTTGAACAATCAATATAAGCTTGCATCTCTCTAGAGTGTATTTAAACAGTTAAAAAAAACTTTATGATACGACAAACAAAACAAAACCAATACCTTGTTATAAGTATTTGTCATAGATTGACAGAACGCAGATTTTTTTTAATAAGCTTTGTATATAGTTTTCTTTGTCATATTTTTTCATACTGTCAATGCGCACGCTTACAAGTCTAACACTTCATAGTCCACATCGCGAAATTGCACCTCGAAAGAAATTCTGTAAATACTCGTACCTACATATCTATGTTATTTTTTAATTCACTGACTCCTAAGCTACAGAGACACACCTATTTTAGGAGTCAGGGCGTTAAAATATTACATTAATTATTATAAGTTTTTTTATAACGATATAGTCTAGGAATTTTGTAATGGAAGGCTTGTGGTGAAATAAATTATTTTGCTATTAATTTTTAACGCATAACGCTTGCGTGTATCTACGCTTGATAAATCATAGATAAACCGAACATATTAAGCGGAATTTTCATGATGTCTACTCGGATTTATTTCATGATGTACACTCGGATTTATTTCATACAGGTTTAACTTTTTACTTGAGAAACTCCGAAGACTGGATGGGTGACAGCAGAATTATTGTTTTGTGTGTTGTTTATCCATCCTGTCATGACTGCGGAATTTCACTAGTTTTAATTTGACCCTGTACGCAATTTTTGTACATAAATTGAATTACTTTTGTAATATTTTAGTGATACAAATAATCTCATGCAAGCGTGTTAGCGTGGAAGCTGTGGAAGCTGGTTAACTGGGCCCAGAATATGTGAGAAATCACTTAACTCCCGACACGCCTTTTGCATTGAAATACTTTCCTATGGGAAATAACAAATCTCCATAACTGAGATTTTTTTTTCTATGTTAACCTCTATAATTGGGGACTTTTTAGCGCAATAAGTAAGTGGGACAATTAATTAATAATTGAGCATTTTGAATATTGGGCCGGAGAAGTTGCGACTCGGTTCGCAAACATTCAAATTTCTCCGCGGGGTCGTTGTAACTGAGACGACGTCACGGGTTATTCTTAGCGTGGAGTTTTTATTTAAAAAAAAAAAGCCTAAAGCCTCTATACGATTTTAAAAAATCATAGATCCAGTTAGCCAGATTTCATTGTAAATTAAGTTAAAACTCCATTTAAGTAATTATTAAGAATTTAATAGCTTATTGCGTTACGCATAATATATCTCAATCATTATCGTATTAGTAAAAATGTTGCCTAAATATATCTATATTTATAACATAGTTATCGACTAAGATGTAAAACAATAAGTAATGTTTAACGAGTGGATATTAATGTTTTATCCACATAGAAGATATTTATTTTAATGTAGAGCACTGCAACACAGGTACCTTTATAATTAATTATTTTAAGTAAATTAGTAGAAATCACGCAATTAGAGACACGATATCATTAATTTATCAATAGGCACACAACACGTAGGAAAAACATATTCGTTTATTAATTTTCTATAATTCATCTGTTAAACTAAAATAACTCTTATATGTATCTAGCCTAACGGTTCAATTTGTGTAATACACTATTATGATAATCCACTTACTAAAGTGAAGACTGTGATATACTCGTAATATATTAAATTATTATTATAGAAGAAAATAATTATGCATTAGTAAAAACGTAACTGAATTACAAAGCAGTTTTAATTATACGTTGGACCCGGATTAAATTTTTAGGAGTTAATTTTGGATGCACAAAATGTTTTACGGCTTTAGGTAGTCGTGAGCTGGGAGCCTGTGCTGGGAGCCGTGTGCCCGGAGTCGGACGGACGTATTAACTTAGCTTAGTGCTGCAACTGATCCTCTAAACTGTACAAAAGCATATTTTAGTTGCAAACATATTATAATAAACATACACAACATTCCTAATCTATCTGTCACTTATATACAACAGCATCTAACCTAACCATCAGGTGGGATCACAGTCAAGCACTAGTTTATATCAATTAAAAAAAAATACGTTAAATAGAGACCAGAAAAAACATATCCATGTATTAGAAAAATTTTGGAAATATGTAGGAAATTCGGTTTTTTTAGCTGTCAACCTACGTGTTGCAAATAAAGACCTTTAATCGTAAGTAACTGTAAGTTTTTTCTAAATCACCTATGGTACAATACAATTTTATATATCTACCATACAATATCAACTTGAAATAAAAGTAAAGTTTTAGATACTGCACAGATTTTATGGATTAGATATTTGGATAACCACTGCTATTAAGTCATCTTGCCGCAAAGTAATCAAAAGTAAGTACAACGAAGAGGGAAGTGTTATGTTTCCACCCCGTGAACCAAAATATCCTTCCTAAAATCCTACCTTTACCTTCTAAAAAACCAGAAGTATTGCGGTATAAAATAAACATGGCTGTTTAAAACTATCTCATTATAAAGGATGGCTTGGAAATAACAAGTTGTTTCTGTTGAATAAGTGCCCTCGTATTAGCCTTGTTTAGATTGGCAGGAAATAAACATCTTAACTGGCGACGACCTTGCACTCTCTGACATTGAAAGAGAGAAATTGCGCTGTTCCAAGCGAGAAAAGGTAAACATTTTTCTTTTAGTTAGCGTATCTTGTTAGCGTTGTTTATGTGTAGTCAGTTGATGTAGGTAATATAAGAGCTCGAATTATTGGTTTTGGACATGCCTTACGATGTTTTACTACACCTGATAGATGATAGTGTGGTGATGAAACAAATTATATTGTAGTAAAGAGCCTGTTTGAGTTAGAACTCAATGTATAACTCATAAATCGGGATAGTTATCAGCGGGCCGCCATTGCATTAAACATTATGTTTATAAATGCATAAAATGTGTAATGAGAGTCAATAAAACCAAATAGTTTACTCATTTCGAAGATTTAATCTCATATTTTGGAAAAAGGTTTTCTGAAAAACTGTTTCAGTATGTTCATTAATTCTCGTTTCAACGTTACAACAAGTACTCTTAAGATTATTTATTTTACCGGTTACAGAAATTTTAAACAAGCAGAAGAAACTATACTGAGTAGACACAGAGCATTTTATAGACTAACTTGTTTATTTATTTACTTGTTGCCCAGAAACCACGGGACGGTACCGTGGCAGATCGTGAATGACATGGCAGGACGTCTTAAATTTCTTTTTAAGTGTTGGTAAGAAGTGGACCAGAAACGGGAATAATGGAAGGAATAGAGGAAGGCCTTTCCCCAGTAATCGGGTAGTATAGGATACACGTACAATTTTTTTATTTTTAAGGCAAGTTTACAGCCAAATAACAATAAAAGTATTAAGTTGTTGTTGATAATTAATAAATTTTGTCAATTATAAACTCTTACAAATTGATTTTCATAGCACGCTTTCACGTGCCAGTAATAAGAATATTGATTTATTTATTTAATATGAAACAAAACATGTATTTAATAAAGTGAATCCCCTATAGTATGTGTCCATGTCCCATTCAATTTACGCTGGCACGGCATTGATTTCACTCAAGGGGATTGGTACAGGATCTAATTTTTTGTCATCATCATCCAAATCTGTAACAGGAAAAATAAAAACAGATGAAGCTTCCATATTATTAACCCTTCAGATACCGTCAATTAGAGACACAATAGTAAGACAATAGATGCGCGGCCACCGGTGGTCGCTTGGGGATTCATGAATTAATAAAGAAAATAGGAAAGCTTTAGATTTTTATTCCATAATAACATTAAAATACGCTTATATGCTCGTTCGTGCATGACAACTTGTGCGTCGTCATGAGCTGACCATGACGGCTTTTGTTACAGGCATTAATTATGAATTAATGACATGTGAGAAAGCGCCACTTGTAGAGGTGAACACGCTACGTGCAATTAAAGGCGTGTCGGAAATGAACACCTGTGTATATCACAAAGATTATTTAAAAGAAAAGAGAGAAGAATATTGCGTTAGTAATAAAACTGCAGCTATTTTCATACTAACCACCATTGAGGTTCTTGAACCGTCTTAATTGAAGATTATCGTCAACAAGAAATCGTTTATAGCGACGTGGCATTTTATTTACTTCTGACACCCGTTTCATTGTTGGCGAAGATAGTGAGAGAACTTTTGAAATCCTAAATAAAAATATAAATCATTATAATAGAAAAATTACATATGAACGAAGCTAACAAATATGCCTCTGCTCTCTTTGCTCTGTGAACATATAGCCAACAAACACTACAATAATCACTTTGTCATCATCATCAGACTTTTTAATGTTCCCAATGCTGGGACTCAGCCTTCCTCTCTAAGACAGGAATGGGCCTTAATCCACCACGATGGCCCAGTGCGTGATCACTTTGTACTACAATATAAAATGAATACTACTTATATAAAGGTACGACTTACAAATCATTCAGCGCATTTTTATTCTTGCTATTTTGAACTGCTTGGGGATTCAGAACTATGTATATTTTTGAGTAGTTTTCCAAACCAGTAACTTCATTACCTTTACTCATTTCTACCTGATTATTATTTTGTTTCTCATAATATTTTTTAACGTCATCCATAGTCACAGTAGGAGTCAAACGGTTCGGTATAAGTTGCTTTTTTGGTTTCTTTTTGCGATCTTCTTCATCGTTAAGTTTAGAAAATAGTTTAACTAAATAACTTTCCTGATCATTATCCCTAGCATTTGCTTTTTCTCTGCGATTTGAGTTCCGAGCATTTCCGTTGTTTTCAGCATTCATAAGTGATTCTAATAAATCAATAATCCTTTCTCTTTCTAAGCGTTTATTATCTGGATCATCGGTTTTGACTGTAATTTGGCCATAGTTTTTCTTTACCTTGCTATTCGTTAAACGGTTGGTCTTAGTTTTTTCTTTCGCAGCTGTTTCTATTAAATTAATTATTCTTTCTTTTGCTATTTGTTTATTATCTAAATCATTCGCTTTATCTGTATTCTGACGGTAGTTATTCTTTCCCTTGCTATTCAATAGACGGTTGTTATCAGATTTTGTTTTCGCGGCTGTTTGTAACAAATCAACAAATTGTTTTTTTTTTAAACTTGCAAAACGATTTTTATCAGAATCATCAGAATCGTCTGAGTCAGTCGAAAAATCGTCAGAATCTGAATCAGATGACAGTATTTGCAGTTGAAGTGTGGGTGGTTTACTGGGTTTTGTATTAAGTCGTTGCTGTTGTACAAGTTCTAAAATTTTACGTAAATCTAAGGTTTGTGTTGGAGAGCTTTCGACTTTATTCGTCCAGCCTATAACCGCTATTGCTGTAAAAACATTATACACATACATAAATAGGTATTTAGTTTAGTTACATCGCATATACTTACTATAGTTTTAAATGTATCACTTACCTACGAACACTACCACGAGATTTGACATTATCAGCTGTGCCTAGTCGAAAACCTCGTGTAAAATACATACAATTTGTTTTGTTATCAAACAAGTGCACTATATATTATTCTACACGGCAATTTCCAATTTTCATTTCTCTTATCGTAAATCGCAGATTTATGAAATTCATAGCACATTGGTTCACACGCGATTGAAATATACTTGACACTTAGTGGGAAATATAATAGTTTTAATTTTAAAAAATCCAAATGCTTAAAGATATTCAAAGCATTTTCACATGTTGATATTTGAAGAAGAAGATAACTTTAAATTAGAAAGCAGACCACGCGAGCGTTTCGTTGACTTGGTATTACGTGGGTCCGGTGCTGAAAAGGCTCGCATTCACTTAAATTCTTTTCTTTCATTTCACGGAACTGTCTGCATTGCAGACATTCTATTTTAAATAAGAAAAACTATATTGTTCACTCGAGAACGGTACTAAATAAAAGTTATGTGCTTGAGTGAGTTGCTAGGAATTAAAATTCAAGAGAAGATTGCTCAGAATGCAGCTAAACTGGCAGAGTTATGAAATGATTTTTTAAAGTTTTCATCTACTTTGGATTGCGTCGAGAGTAGATGGATGGAGAATAGATTATGTTTCTCCGAAATATCAGGCGTTGTGAGTCGTAAATGTAACTCAACGAGATTTACTAGGATTGTATTTTGACGCAAGGGTGGTTGTACTTCGTCAGAGTTTTGTATGCAAAGTAAAACAAGGGAAGGAGTGGAGCGTGGCGCTTCGCGTGTTTGTATAATGGGTTTTAGGTAATTTGACCTAACGGGCCTTTGGCATGGAAAACTTGGTTAAAATTAATTATACATACGAATATTCGTAAACGTCTTGATTTAAAAGTGCCAGGAATATATTATCCTTTTCCATTGGCAGTAAAAATTAAAGAGACCTTCTAACTTAGCGGTATCTACCAACTACACTTGCTTTAATTACTTCCCTAGATTTTGTATTGACTCCACGGCAGACTGCTGTGACTAACAGGCATCTAAAATTACTTTCAGGCTTCTACATTTGCTTGAGCGATAGTGACTCTTTTATTCTTTAGCCGCAACTTTAGGTAAAAAAGCATATTTATCTTTATTAAATACAGAAAATCTATGTCAACTTGCCTTAATTGACATAGGTTGTCTGTGTTAGATACATATAATAATACGGTAGATGTATGAATCAAAGACATTACTTGTATTTTGAAATAAGAATCATTTTATTACAATTCAACTAAGTTGATAGGTGTACCTTAATTGTAGCAGTAACATTCTTTGCTTATAATTTTATTCGAGATGACTTTTGGAACAATAAACTTATACTTATAAAAATTATAACACAAAAAGCTATACTAAAGAAAAGCAACCATGGCTCTGGTACGCAAACAGCAACTGAAGAAACACACGTGGGTAGTTTGAAAAAGTGTGACTCTCTCTCTCACTTCGCCCAGAGATGGAGGGTTTATTTGATAATTCCAGCTGAAAAAGAAGAGTACGATACATGCTACATTTATTCCCAATCAATGCACGGCTTTTATGGGATAAGTAACGAGAGCTAAGCCGCGTTAATTATTCCATAAAAGGCTAGTTACCTTCTTATAAATATATCTCGAATAAAGTCTGATCAGAGCAAATAATGACTTAATAATACTTAGCACAAACTTCGTTCAAAAACCGTCGGGTAGCCGGGAAAGTTCGTAGCGCCACTTCCTCGCCCGCCACGCCGCCAAGCCGCCACTCCGGCTCGAAGATACGGCTTCTTTGACAAACAGAAAATTACTTCTTCGAATTAATTAAGATAAAATTTAATGCGGCGCTAATTTTTAGTTAGAAATACACCGTTAAGACTTGTGGCTGAGTAAATAGGAATGACCAATTAGGACCATACTCGAACTTCTGACTTTTATAAAAGTGCCCATGTAGGCCTATTATTATACTGACTCTTACCACAAAATATATAGGTACAGAAGACAATCTTCATACAAAGCGCGCTCGAGCAACGCACACATAGACACTGCTCACGGACACGATATCTCGGATCGCCTCAGCCCGCACGTCGGACAGTTCCGGCTCAAACGCTCATTAGTGTGCGTCCACCGAGCGTAGGTATAAAAAGTGAAGTACATACATGCGATTGTCTTTTGTACGTATTTATTTTGTGCCCTTAGTATCCCACTGCCAGGCAAAGGCCAAAAAGCGTGAACTCGTGTACGTTATAAAGATACAATGAACACGACTTTACGCTTCTAGTTTATCCAGGCCATCTCGCCATCTCCTTCGTGGTCTGCCATAGCCTTTGTGTCAGGCTGGTGTTAGGGCACTAATCCTGTGTGTTTACGGGACCACAGCTCGTCAGGTATGCGGCAGACATGTCCCACCTAATTCTATTTCATTTGAGCAACCATTTAGATCCCCATCACTAATCCTTACTTAATATTATAAAAACGAAAGTGAGTTTGTTTATTCGTTTGTTTGTTACGTCTTCACGCCTAAATGGCAAAACCGATTTTGATGAATTTTAGTACAGATATAGTTGGGATCCAGGAGACGGACATAGGCTAATTTTAAACATTCACCATTAATAAACGCGGGCGAAGCCGCGGGTAAAAGCTAGTTTTTAATAAATAGATACCTTTCTGCATCTCAGAAGGCGCTTTACATGGTTGCTTCATGACTCGTCCGAAAGGAAACCTCCAGGTCCTGGAACGCAAGGTAAAGAAGGAACATTATGGAATTGGTTTTAGTCAGTAAAAGTCTGACACGCACTCCCGCCCTGCCCTACAGCGGCAGCAGAAGATAATTAAAAAAAAAAGTTTCTTAGACTCGGCCGTTGCTCGGCCGTCATTTATAGATCTATGACAGTTTCTAGTTAGAAGCCTGAAAATCAAACCTGCCGGTAAAATAGACATTCCACTCCTTACAAAATACGCATTATTGAGCTGCATTCATTTTATTATTTTCGATAGTTTGACTGGAATTTGACCCCATTATAGTTGTGAATATTCGGGAAAGGGCTAACGATGCATCGAGATAAGAGTAAGTAAGCGCATTAACCAATTCTAAAGATCAAAATATGTATATACCTATACATATTTCTTGTAATACGACACACTATTTTGACAAGAGACGACAAAAACTTAATTGCGAATTTATTATTGGCAGCATACTCTTGCAATAAGGAAATGGAAGTAATGAAAACAGGTCAACAAGACACAAGTGTTTCAACCAAGTTTGTGGAGCTAAAGGGCGAGACCACGCGAACCAACTCGAGTAACATTCAACTCCCAATGAAAATTTATTTGATCTAAACGCTTAGCCAAGTTACAACCATTTCGCTCGCGTCGAACGCTTGGAGTTGACCTTGCCGCCAATACTTTTGTTCTGACCACGTGACTGAGCGTTGAGAGCATTTGAAGCTTTCTACAAGCGTTAACTATTGCAGATTAGCAACTTGGCAGGGGGTACAGATTAGACTCGTTTGATTTATCATATCTCTTCATGTGATAATGATATCTGAAATAGTACAGTTTTGATACAAGAGCAAAAAGTTTGTCATTGCGACCGCGGCGGAATTCGGAATTCGGTGTTGTGAAGCCGAGGGCTGCGGTGACAAATTTGCACGTGTATCAAACGACTTTTTTCAATACACTTACGAAGAAATTAATAAAAGGGATTGACCGGTGCTTGTGGGGTTCCACGTGCGCCCAGCCTGATACGATAAATGTAATAAAATTTTGGTGGAGGAGAGCACGCGGACTTTTCTGCACTAGTTCGGAAAAGAGTCTATTGTGTGCCAAAAAGCGGTGGGATAAGAGCGGGTTTTCGTGTGAGTGTATTGAAAATATTTTTTATCAGTTATTCACTCTTCCACTAACGATGATGACCACTAATATGATGACCTAATCAAAAGTTTGTACTACTTTCAAGTAACTTAGAAAGTTGAAAATCAATGTGTTGGTAAGTCATTAGACAAAACAATAAAAAAATTATAATGCAATAATTGGGTTGGTTTAGAGTCATGATGGCCTAGTGGTTAAGGGCTGCAAGTTCGAAACATATGGCAAATACCAATGTGGTTTTTTCAATTCATATGTATTAAGTTTATCTGGAACGAGTTTTTCCGAGTTGTGTTTTATTTTTTGTTTATAGGAGGTAATCTCTGAAAGTACTGGTCCGACTGCTAAAATTTTTTCACCGATGGAAAGCTTCTTTATTCCTGAGTGGCATAGGCTATGTTTTAAATACGCGAGCGAAACCGTGGGCAAAAGCTAGTTTAATACATTTTTGGTATGATTTTATATTATTAGCTTATCTGAAAATAGACTAATGTTGTTATCGTATGTGAGCGTGTATAGGTCGGCAATTGCCTAACAGAAAACATTATAATTGATGAATATCAACAAATTAAAAACACGAAAAACCTATTACGACAGTTTATCAACGCCGAATGGCACCATAAAAATTAGATTGAAAATATCAAAATTCAAATAGAAATAAACTACATATTAAGTACTAGCTTTTAATCGCGGCGTCACTCGCGTACGTAAAATATAGCTTATGTCACTATGTCACTCAGGAATAAAGCAGCTTTCTAGCGGGGAAAAAAATTTAGCAATCGGGCCAGTACTTCCAGAGATTACCTACTACAAACAAAAAAAAATTAAAAACAAACTTTACCTCTTTATTATATTAGTGTAGATTTCAGATGTTACCTAGTTGCCTAATGCATTCTCTAATAGCTTATAGCTGTGACAGCTCCAAAGCGATCCTTTGATAAATAAAACATTACGAAACATTAGTCTGAATCACGTCAAACAAGCATTTATTATTTATTGATAATGGAAAAAAACATTAAATTGTTACAATAATTGTGTTATTAAAGTATTTGGTATTAGTAAACTACGTAAATAAATAATCACAGACATCTATGTTATTTCTCGTGTAAACAAATCGTTACAGGCGTGTTCAGAGTCATTATTACAAAACATCGAAATGTGTCAATCTATTGAACGATCTAATGTATATTGAATAATTTAACGATATAGAAATTATGATTGGCGTTTGTAATAGTTCAATAGCTTGACAGTTGTCCACACTTTTATAGGATTTGTAACCATTGATAAAAAATCAGGGTGGAATTTCCATTAGGGTAAACTAGCCCTACATGCCCCAGTCGGTAATGTGCCCCACTTGCCAAACTAAGACACACATTTAAAATTACATAAACAATACAATGCAAGTTATGCGTGCATTGTATAGTTTACAACGCCGTGATACTAATGAACTAACCAGATCGGCTCAAATAAGCACCAAATTTTAAATACATCTCTCAGTTTAGCAAGTGCGGCACATTACCGACTGGGGCATGTATGCCTGGTTTACCATATAGATGAAGACAGAGGCCCTCCCTCTCACTTGTGCTTACATAAGTTTTTAGTCAGTAAAGATCTGAACCTTTATTGACTTAAAACCACAGTATTCCTTCAGTTGCCTTTTACGAGGGCCGTGGTAACTCTTTCGACCAATTCCTCAACCCCCAGCAGGCATCGGCCCCAATAGGCCTCGTCAATCTTACTGACACCTCCATGCAGCGAGTGGAACATATTGCGCAGTCGGTCTGAGCTTGGTTCTTATCGCCCGACCAGCTAGCCGTTGCTCACCGTCCGCAAGCCCGCGAACACCGTGGCCGAAAATGACCATGCAACTCCCGATACCCGGGGCGGCGCATATTAAGCCAACTGCTAAAAAGTTTTACCGTAAAATTACCTTCCGACTTCACATATCAAGAACGATTTGGCGCCGCTTACAACTAATGAAGAGAAGGTAGAACAGTTTTCCACTTCCCATACTCCGTTATATTGGATATAACGGAGTATGGGAAGTGGAAATTTCACATTCGCTTCCTACAACACAAGACAGTATAACATATCACCAGCCGCGAAAATGCTAACCAAATCTAACGTATATCATTTTCATACTTCCACGTTTAATCATTCATTAGTATCGTAATTTATGTATGACCCATACATAAATTACGTCACATGTTTGGTGAAGAGGGATAGATTGACAAAGAGTGGCATTGTGTGACAAGGAGAGACCTAATACAGGCACTTTTGAATTGTCAAAATATCGGTCGGTCAAACAAGTGAAGCTAAATTGCACGTTCCAAAGCGTAGATCTCTATGGAGAAGAACGTGCAAGAAACTCCATAAACTAACACGTGTTTGATACACGTGGGCATTTATCACAGGTGTTGGCATCACAACGCTAATTGCCTTCGACTCGGACGTCATTTCCACCCAGTTTACATCAAAATATCTCTCATTTGATGAGCTTTTTTGACGAATAATGGCAACCCATGCAATTAAGAGGACCTTTTTCTATTCGCCTATCGTCAACATCGCATGGTTTTAAAGCTTGTTGCTTATTCCTAACGCGATGTTTGATGAAGAGGCAATACAGCAACAAAGAGAGATAACGCCTGAAAAATCTTTTGGTATTCGGTAATTCCATGATTTACTCGAATACTGTACAAAACTTGTTCCAGGAAATACCTACGTGTTTTTTTCTTAAACGCTTAATAGTTTTTCAGAAAACTTGTCGTCATTCAGAATCTCTATTATTAGTTTAAGGCTTCTAAGTATGGATGTGCTTTTATTTTTATTTTATGAGTACATTATGGAGTACGATCCCAAATAAAACGGGACAAGGGCAGGAAGATGATGATGAGTACATTATGGAGATTGGAGGGCCAAAGTTCACGTAAACTAGCAGATTTTCAGAGGTCTTTACTAGATTAGTTTCACACAAATCTATGTTTTGATTTCTATAGAAGCCTAGATGATATCCACAAATAGCTGTGCATACAAAATATGTAGAGAAAGATGCGTAACAACATCATAATCACGTAAGAGCGGTTGTAAAGAAATGTACCTCGAGTTGGCCGCTCTTAAGCCATACACATATTAAACTAATTAATGACAGTAATTGTTCTGAGAAAGTTAAGGCTAATTTACGGGTTAATCTTCAAGGTCAAGCAACGCATGCAAAGGTCGTTCGGTGGACGGGTACCTACCATCCATTATACACATTGGTACGCAGACTCAACTGTGCCTTGGAAAAGACGTTAAGCCATTGCTCACGGCGGTCATTTGTTCGTATGAGATGGAGATCATTGGATAACATATCGACGGTTCAAAGGCAAAATGATCTAAGAAAATGTGAGTAAACTTTACAAAAGTGAACTCTAAAAATTTTAACTTCAAATCACAATTTTGTAAAATTTACTCAATGTATCTTAGATCATTTTGCCTTTCAACCGTCGATATGATATTATTACGATTTCCTTAATGTTATTAGTTATGAAATGATCTAACCACTTATATACATGTTCACGATAATAATTCACGTGGTTGTCGAAAAATAAAATGTGTCAAAAAAAATATTTACATTTCACGTGTGCACAACTGATCAGACAAAAATTCCAAAAAATGTTGCAAATGGTTTTTGTTGGTATCGTTTATCACCCAGGCAATTTTTTTTTTATATTGACTCAATGAACAACAACGACTTTAATACAGAATTATTATCCGGATATATATGGAATAAAATATATATAGATGTTGTATCAGTATAAAAAAAAATGAAAATAATTTGTCTAAATCTACGAAAAAAAATCTTAAATACCTGTTTAACCCTAAATGCAATTGTTTTGATATTTTCAACACGGCAGTCTCACCAGTCAACTTTACACTGTGGTAGGTTATAAATAAAAGAAATATTAATATTTTTTATAATATTATATTAATATCCGTGATGGTATATGTCTATCTCTTAGGGATAACCCACCATAACCATTTTTATCCTTTAATAAAAAATGGTTATTTACGAAGTGATTTTGAAAGCATATTTATCTTTATTAAATACAGAAAATCTATGTCAACTTGCCTTAATTGACATAGGTTGTCTGTGTTAGATACATATAATAATACGGTAGATGTATGAATCAAAGACATTACTTGTATTTTGAAATAAGAATCATTTTATTACAATTCAACTAAGTTGATAGGTGTACCTTAATTGTAGCAGTAACATTCTTTGCTTATAATTTTATTCGAGATGACTTTTGGAACAATAAACTTATACTTATAAAAATTATAACACAAAAAGCTATACTAAAGAAAAGCAACCATGGCTCTGGTACGCAAACAGCAACTGAAGAAACACACGTGGGTAGTTTGAAAAAGTGTGACTCTCTCTCTCACTTCGCCCAGAGATGGAGGGTTTATTTGATAATTCCAGCTGAAAAAGAAGAGTACGATACATGCTACATTTATTCCCAATCAATGCACGGCTTTTATGGGATAAGTAACGAGAGCTAAGCCGCGTTAATTATTCCATAAAAGGCTAGTTACCTTCTTATAAATATATCTCGAATAAAGTCTGATCAGAGCAAATAATGACTTAATAATACTTAGCACAAACTTCGTTCAAAAACCGTCGGGTAGCCGGGAAAGTTCGTAGCGCCACTTCCTCGCCCGCCACGCCGCCAAGCCGCCACTCCGGCTCGAAGATACGGCTTCTTTGACAAACAGAAAATTACTTCTTCGAATTAATTAAGATAAAATTTAATGCGGCGCTAATTTTTAGTTAGAAATACACCGTTAAGACTTGTGGCTGAGTAAATAGGAATGACCAATTAGGACCATACTCGAACTTCTGACTTTTATAAAAGTGCCCATGTAGGCCTATTATTATACTGACTCTTACCACAAAATATATAGGTACAGAAGACAATCTTCATACAAAGCGCGCTCGAGCAACGCACACATAGACACTGCTCACGGACACGATATCTCGGATCGCCTCAGCCCGCACGTCGGACAGTTCCGGCTCAAACGCTCATTAGTGTGCGTCCACCGAGCGTAGGTATAAAAAGTGAAGTACATACATGCGATTGTCTTTTGTACGTATTTATTTTGTGCCCTTAGTATCCCACTGCCAGGCAAAGGCCAAAAAGCGTGAACTCGTGTACGTTATAAAGATACAATGAACACGACTTTACGCTTCTAGTTTATCCAGGCCATCTCGCCATCTCCTTCGTGGTCTGCCATAGCCTTTGTGTCAGGCTGGTGTTAGGGCACTAATCCTGTGTGTTTACGGGACCACAGCTCGTCAGGTATGCGGCAGACATGTCCCACCTAATTCTATTTCATTTGAGCAACCATTTAGATCCCCATCACTAATCCTTACTTAATATTATAAAAACGAAAGTGAGTTTGTTTATTCGTTTGTTTGTTACGTCTTCACGCCTAAATGGCAAAACCGATTTTGATGAATTTTAGTACAGATATAGTTGGGATCCAGGAGACGGACATAGGCTAATTTTAAACATTCACCATTAATAAACGCGGGCGAAGCCGCGGGTAAAAGCTAGTTTTTAATAAATAGATACCTTTCTGCATCTCAGAAGGCGCTTTACATGGTTGCTTCATGACTCGTCCGAAAGGAAACCTCCAGGTCCTGGAACGCAAGGTAAAGAAGGAACATTATGGAATTGGTTTTAGTCAGTAAAAGTCTGACACGCACTCCCGCCCTGCCCTACAGCGGCAGCAGAAGATAATTAAAAAAAAAAGTTTCTTAGACTCGGCCGTTGCTCGGCCGTCATTTATAGATCTATGACAGTTTCTAGTTAGAAGCCTGAAAATCAAACCTGCCGGTAAAATAGACATTCCACTCCTTACAAAATACGCATTATTGAGCTGCATTCATTTTATTATTTTCGATAGTTTGACTGGAATTTGACCCCATTATAGTTGTGAATATTCGGGAAAGGGCTAACGATGCATCGAGATAAGAGTAAGTAAGCGCATTAACCAATTCTAAAGATCAAAATATGTATATACCTATACATATTTCTTGTAATACGACACACTATTTTGACAAGAGACGACAAAAACTTAATTGCGAATTTATTATTGGCAGCATACTCTTGCAATAAGGAAATGGAAGTAATGAAAACAGGTCAACAAGACACAAGTGTTTCAACCAAGTTTGTGGAGCTAAAGGGCGAGACCACGCGAACCAACTCGAGTAACATTCAACTCCCAATGAAAATTTATTTGATCTAAACGCTTAGCCAAGTTACAACCATTTCGCTCGCGTCGAACGCTTGGAGTTGACCTTGCCGCCAATACTTTTGTTCTGACCACGTGACTGAGCGTTGAGAGCATTTGAAGCTTTCTACAAGCGTTAACTATTGCAGATTAGCAACTTGGCAGGGGGTACAGATTAGACTCGTTTGATTTATCATATCTCTTCATGTGATAATGATATCTGAAATAGTACAGTTTTGATACAAGAGCAAAAAGTTTGTCATTGCGACCGCGGCGGAATTCGGAATTCGGTGTTGTGAAGCCGAGGGCTGCGGTGACAAATTTGCACGTGTATCAAACGACTTTTTTCAATACACTTACGAAGAAATTAATAAAAGGGATTGACCGGTGCTTGTGGGGTTCCACGTGCGCCCAGCCTGATACGATAAATGTAATAAAATTTTGGTGGAGGAGAGCACGCGGACTTTTCTGCACTAGTTCGGAAAAGAGTCTATTGTGTGCCAAAAAGCGGTGGGATAAGAGCGGGTTTTCGTGTGAGTGTATTGAAAATATTTTTTATCAGTTATTCACTCTTCCACTAACGATGATGACCACTAATATGATGACCTAATCAAAAGTTTGTACTACTTTCAAGTAACTTAGAAAGTTGAAAATCAATGTGTTGGTAAGTCATTAGACAAAACAATAAAAAAATTATAATGCAATAATTGGGTTGGTTTAGAGTCATGATGGCCTAGTGGTTAAGGGCTGCAAGTTCGAAACATATGGCAAATACCAATGTGGTTTTTTCAATTCATATGTATTAAGTTTATCTGGAACGAGTTTTTCCGAGTTGTGTTTTATTTTTTGTTTATAGGAGGTAATCTCTGAAAGTACTGGTCCGACTGCTAAAATTTTTTCACCGATGGAAAGCTTCTTTATTCCTGAGTGGCATAGGCTATGTTTTAAATACGCGAGCGAAACCGTGGGCAAAAGCTAGTTTAATACATTTTTGGTATGATTTTATATTATTAGCTTATCTGAAAATAGACTAATGTTGTTATCGTATGTGAGCGTGTATAGGTCGGCAATTGCCTAACAGAAAACATTATAATTGATGAATATCAACAAATTAAAAACACGAAAAACCTATTACGACAGTTTATCAACGCCGAATGGCACCATAAAAATTAGATTGAAAATATCAAAATTCAAATAGAAATAAACTACATATTAAGTACTAGCTTTTAATCGCGGCGTCACTCGCGTACGTAAAATATAGCTTATGTCACTATGTCACTCAGGAATAAAGCAGCTTTCTAGCGGGGAAAAAAATTTAGCAATCGGGCCAGTACTTCCAGAGATTACCTACTACAAACAAAAAAAAATTAAAAACAAACTTTACCTCTTTATTATATTAGTGTAGATTTCAGATGTTACCTAGTTGCCTAATGCATTCTCTAATAGCTTATAGCTGTGACAGCTCCAAAGCGATCCTTTGATAAATAAAACATTACGAAACATTAGTCTGAATCACGTCAAACAAGCATTTATTATTTATTGATAATGGAAAAAAACATTAAATTGTTACAATAATTGTGTTATTAAAGTATTTGGTATTAGTAAACTACGTAAATAAATAATCACAGACATCTATGTTATTTCTCGTGTAAACAAATCGTTACAGGCGTGTTCAGAGTCATTATTACAAAACATCGAAATGTGTCAATCTATTGAACGATCTAATGTATATTGAATAATTTAACGATATAGAAATTATGATTGGCGTTTGTAATAGTTCAATAGCTTGACAGTTGTCCACACTTTTATAGGATTTGTAACCATTGATAAAAAATCAGGGTGGAATTTCCATTAGGGTAAACTAGCCCTACATGCCCCAGTCGGTAATGTGCCCCACTTGCCAAACTAAGACACACATTTAAAATTACATAAACAATACAATGCAAGTTATGCGTGCATTGTATAGTTTACAACGCCGTGATACTAATGAACTAACCAGATCGGCTCAAATAAGCACCAAATTTTAAATACATCTCTCAGTTTAGCAAGTGCGGCACATTACCGACTGGGGCATGTATGCCTGGTTTACCATATAGATGAAGACAGAGGCCCTCCCTCTCACTTGTGCTTACATAAGTTTTTAGTCAGTAAAGATCTGAACCTTTATTGACTTAAAACCACAGTATTCCTTCAGTTGCCTTTTACGAGGGCCGTGGTAACTCTTTCGACCAATTCCTCAACCCCCAGCAGGCATCGGCCCCAATAGGCCTCGTCAATCTTACTGACACCTCCATGCAGCGAGTGGAACATATTGCGCAGTCGGTCTGAGCTTGGTTCTTATCGCCCGACCAGCTAGCCGTTGCTCACCGTCCGCAAGCCCGCGAACACCGTGGCCGAAAATGACCATGCAACTCCCGATACCCGGGGCGGCGCATATTAAGCCAACTGCTAAAAAGTTTTACCGTAAAATTACCTTCCGACTTCACATATCAAGAACGATTTGGCGCCGCTTACAACTAATGAAGAGAAGGTAGAACAGTTTTCCACTTCCCATACTCCGTTATATTGGATATAACGGAGTATGGGAAGTGGAAATTTCACATTCGCTTCCTACAACACAAGACAGTATAACATATCACCAGCCGCGAAAATGCTAACCAAATCTAACGTATATCATTTTCATACTTCCACGTTTAATCATTCATTAGTATCGTAATTTATGTATGACCCATACATAAATTACGTCACATGTTTGGTGAAGAGGGATAGATTGACAAAGAGTGGCATTGTGTGACAAGGAGAGACCTAATACAGGCACTTTTGAATTGTCAAAATATCGGTCGGTCAAACAAGTGAAGCTAAATTGCACGTTCCAAAGCGTAGATCTCTATGGAGAAGAACGTGCAAGAAACTCCATAAACTAACACGTGTTTGATACACGTGGGCATTTATCACAGGTGTTGGCATCACAACGCTAATTGCCTTCGACTCGGACGTCATTTCCACCCAGTTTACATCAAAATATCTCTCATTTGATGAGCTTTTTTGACGAATAATGGCAACCCATGCAATTAAGAGGACCTTTTTCTATTCGCCTATCGTCAACATCGCATGGTTTTAAAGCTTGTTGCTTATTCCTAACGCGATGTTTGATGAAGAGGCAATACAGCAACAAAGAGAGATAACGCCTGAAAAATCTTTTGGTATTCGGTAATTCCATGATTTACTCGAATACTGTACAAAACTTGTTCCAGGAAATACCTACGTGTTTTTTTCTTAAACGCTTAATAGTTTTTCAGAAAACTTGTCGTCATTCAGAATCTCTATTATTAGTTTAAGGCTTCTAAGTATGGATGTGCTTTTATTTTTATTTTATGAGTACATTATGGAGTACGATCCCAAATAAAACGGGACAAGGGCAGGAAGATGATGATGAGTACATTATGGAGATTGGAGGGCCAAAGTTCACGTAAACTAGCAGATTTTCAGAGGTCTTTACTAGATTAGTTTCACACAAATCTATGTTTTGATTTCTATAGAAGCCTAGATGATATCCACAAATAGCTGTGCATACAAAATATGTAGAGAAAGATGCGTAACAACATCATAATCACGTAAGAGCGGTTGTAAAGAAATGTACCTCGAGTTGGCCGCTCTTAAGCCATACACATATTAAACTAATTAATGACAGTAATTGTTCTGAGAAAGTTAAGGCTAATTTACGGGTTAATCTTCAAGGTCAAGCAACGCATGCAAAGGTCGTTCGGTGGACGGGTACCTACCATCCATTATACACATTGGTACGCAGACTCAACTGTGCCTTGGAAAAGACGTTAAGCCATTGCTCACGGCGGTCATTTGTTCGTATGAGATGGAGATCATTGGATAACATATCGACGGTTCAAAGGCAAAATGATCTAAGAAAATGTGAGTAAACTTTACAAAAGTGAACTCTAAAAATTTTAACTTCAAATCACAATTTTGTAAAATTTACTCAATGTATCTTAGATCATTTTGCCTTTCAACCGTCGATATGATATTATTACGATTTCCTTAATGTTATTAGTTATGAAATGATCTAACCACTTATATACATGTTCACGATAATAATTCACGTGGTTGTCGAAAAATAAAATGTGTCAAAAAAAATATTTACATTTCACGTGTGCACAACTGATCAGACAAAAATTCCAAAAAATGTTGCAAATGGTTTTTGTTGGTATCGTTTATCACCCAGGCAATTTTTTTTTTATATTGACTCAATGAACAACAACGACTTTAATACAGAATTATTATCCGGATATATATGGAATAAAATATATATAGATGTTGTATCAGTATAAAAAAAAATGAAAATAATTTGTCTAAATCTACGAAAAAAAATCTTAAATACCTGTTTAACCCTAAATGCAATTGTTTTGATATTTTCAACACGGCAGTCTCACCAGTCAACTTTACACTGTGGTAGGTTATAAATAAAAGAAATATTAATATTTTTTATAATATTATATTAATATCCGTGATGGTATATGTCTATCTCTTAGGGATAACCCACCATAACCATTTTTATCCTTTAATAAAAAATGGTTATTTACGAAGTGATTTTAAGCAATACAGCATTAATCCTTATCCAATTAAGTACTTTAAAGAAATCGTGCATTTATTACAGATTAATATGCTTTTTACAACATGTAATTTAAGTGAATATTTCCGAAGATATTACAAATTTAAAATGCAGGGACGTAGTTGTTGCGGCGCCGCGCCCATAAATAGCGCGTTGATGGCCGCGCTTCGTCCTATAGCACTTCATGATTTTCAGCGATCGCACGCGTTTATCGGAGCTCTCTAGCGAGGAAAATATCAATCCCTACTTAATAATATTATAAATGTGAAAGTAACTCTGTCTGTCTGTCTGTCTGTCTGTTACGCTTTCACGCAAAAACTACTGAACGGATTTAGATCTGGTAGGTAGGTAGAAGAGACACTGGAATAACACATAGGCTATCTATAATTCCACTGCTGAGCACGGGTCTCTGCCCGCGCGATATAAACTGTAGTCCACGCGGGCGAAGCCGCGGGCGGAAAGCTAGTCACAAATAAATGGCAGTCGAACATTCGTGATTACAAAACTAGCTCACTTCCTGGGAGGAAGTTACCAATCCTTCTTCTTTATAGTTTGGTCAAATGTTGCCTATATAATTATATACGGCCGTAATTTCCTTGATTTCCCTTTATAGCAATAAAACGCCTCATTTCATATTTATTAGAATAAACTTCCGGAAAAATAGTATTTGGATTCCTAAAGAGCGTATAGATTTGGTTTCCCTTCTAGAAAATGATTCTGTATTTGTCAACAGTTGGGAAATAAACTTAAATGTGTGCGTTCTACCCCTTCCACGCAATACATTCCGAATTCGAAGTTTTTTTGGTATGTTATTTACGATAGGTACTACTCAAACGCTTAAAAATCGAGTTTACATAATCATCATATTAGCCGAAAGATGTCCACTTTTGATAGGCCTCCTCCAAGTGTCGCCACAGTGAACGGTACTGTGCGGCTCGCATCCATCGGATTCCCGCAACCTTTACCAGGTCATGCAACTGCGTTCTTTCAGACAGACCATGTGGTGATTATTTATGTGAAGAATGCTAAAAATCAGATACCTAGTTACTTGATATTTATGAATTATTTTCACATATAGGTAACCCTTTTAGAACTAGTTCTAAATGTGTGCTATGACGTGATCACGTGACATGAATAAAAAGTAAATAATCAGAGATTTTTGAAAGATAGATATTTAGTTTTAATGTTCCGCAATATTAAATTGTTATGTCTGGGTAATATTTTCAGTTTGGGTGGGCCCATTTGCTATTTTTTTTTTATGTAGTCTATTGTTCTTAGTTACCTGCACTCACCAACAATGCGGACATTGATTTTAGAAATATTTCTCTTACACAGAAGAACAATGAAAGAGCGATTAGAAACCCCCGTAGTATTGTACTACTACTAACACTATTGTTATCTTGTAAGCCATAAACAAAAGATTTAAATTGAAATGGATTTACCATTTAGGACTTAGGCAAAAAAAAAACAATTCTATTATCATCATAGTTTATGGTTTGAAGCCAACTTGGTTATATTTGAAAAGGAATATTGTTCTACAACATTTCTATTATCAAATTCAAGTAAAAACATTTTTAACCAACTTTTTCGTTAAAATACTCCACGGTGAAACGGTTTCAACCGATTACGACCAATTTTAGCATCGTCTGGACTGTCGACTGATTGATTGATTGAGAGATTAATTGATTGAAAGCAATGCTTAATCGAGTGTTACTTATTACGTCAAGTGTTAGGTTTCCCCGCTTTAAAAAAAAATCTATTCTCTATTCTAAAAATACCATGTTTCCTGCCCAACTTGCTGCATTTTTAGGGACTAAATGTGACAAATGACAAAGCTGTCAGAGTAGCCAAACAATGGTGGAACAAAGCACTAACATGAAAAAAAAATCAAAGAAAAGAAAGACAATAATTGCTGCATCTTTTCATTTAGACTATTTCGTAAATTATTATATAATTTTACTTTCGAATCAAATAATTAAAAGCAATCTAAACCATGACATGTTAAAATATCAGTCGTGTGAATGAGAAAGAGGAATGGAGCTACATAGCTGCATCCCTTTAACAGTTCAGTTTAGGTCGTCAAATGGATCGCGTTAAGAGCTTGTGGTATATAGGCAGATATTTAAAATTGTAATCAGAGGGCCTCTTATTACAATTTTAAATATCTGCGACACTCAAACAAAAATTCCATTGTCACACCACAGTCCCAACGCTCTCTGAAGTGCCTTAAACCACTTTGCAAGGAAATAATCCACGTCAAGCACGTCAACATTAGTCCAATCACAAATATCTCGACTCATTTTTCTCAAACAAAATTATAAACGGCAATGACGGAAGCGACACAATTTTAATACAGCACGTAAAGTAATGGCTTCGCAACGCGATTATAGCCTGCTAAGCTCGTAATACAACTACGTCTTTATTGGGTTCCATTTCGTGAAGCGTGGCCCCGTTGCCTCACTTAATTTGTTCGGAAATAGTTTAATCAAGCGTTGCGTCGGATTTGCAGTAATTAAAGAAGAAGACATCGAGGCTCGGGCCTCCGCCGTATATTGCTTCCTCAGATTAGCACCATGCTTCCAGTTAATTTCCTGCGTACAATTCCGGGGAGGTTCAATCTCGAAACATCCTTCCAAATCTTGGAGACGGTTTCTCAAATCATTTTAAATAACAGCACATTTTATTACGTTTCACGGAGTCGCACTTGATTTTGACTTTAATTTAATCAAAGAAATTCCCCAATGTTCACATGTGAAATAGGTTACATTAATTCGCCTGGTTTTTGGATGAATTTAATATCGGGGAAATATAGTCGCGGTTCACCACACTGTATACCCGCTTAAAATATTAATGAAATTCTAATAATTAATTTTAAACGCTTAATATTTTAACAGCCTGTTGGTAAAGTTTATCGTGTGTGGGTCAGCCGCAAAAGGTCGACATACGAATAACATTATGCTTCGGTTCAACGCTCTGCAAACATAGACAAAGTTTTTAACCCCTAACTCGGCTCATAGTTGCTGAAACCTTGCACTTGATGAAAAATTAAGCTCTTATGACGCGCGGAAAAGTTCGGCGCGAGAATGTGAACTGGAAGACCAACTCTTACAGACAAGTACTTACCTCGAAAGAAAAATTGCATGCGAAAGTTAAAACTACACTTTATTAAAACTTTTATTTCTATATCATCTATATCTATTTTAAAGAGGTAAAGTTTGTTTTTATGTTTTTTTGTTTGTGGTAATACTCTCCGGAAGTACTGGTCCGATTGCCAAAATTCTTTCACCAATAGAAAGCTGCTTTATTCCTGAGTGACATAGGCATGTACCTACGCGGGTGGCGAAGCTGAGGGCAAACGCTAATAATATTATAAAGAGGTAGTTTGTTTTTATGTTTTTTTGTTTGTAGGAGGTAACCTCCGGCAGTACTGGTCCGATTGCTAAAATTTATGCACCCATAGAAAGCTGGTTTATTCCTGAGTGACATAAGCTATATTTAATGTACGCGGGCGAAGCTGCAGGCAAAAGCTAGTAGATAATAGATGAAGAGGAATTTTCCAGCAATGCGCAGTTCGAACAAAGAGAATCACTACGTAACTCGATCTTTTTCTAAGACGACAATTAACTACCACTGTTATTGTTTTTCCGCTAAACTATTCCATTAATTGTACTTTCGTAATTTATCTACAAATAATTGAGTAGTTAGAAACAATATCTATTTAGATTAAGTTAAGTTATTACGTAAGCGGATCTGGGTTCCACGGTCGCAAGGAAGTCCTACTAACAGTGGCGTAACGATGACATCTGAGGCCCGTAGCAAAATAATTGGACAGAGCACCAGAAAATTCTGGTGCCCTGTCCAAAGATTTTGCATCGGGCCCTGGCGCCACGTTATACATTAATTTGGAAAAATCTTTAAAATACAGACTTAAAATAATTATTTATATCATATAATCAGCCTTTTAATGTTCCCACTGCTGTGACTTAAGCCTCCTCTCTAGGAGAGGGAATGGGCCGTAATCCACCACGCGGGCCCAGTGCGGGTTGGTGAATGTCGCATGTCTTCGATTTTTTGGTTCTAGGACATGCGGGAAACCCGATGTCCTAGAACCAACATCACGATATTTTCCTTCACCGTTTTGAGAGCAGTGGTGATGAAATAAATTACACAAAGTAATGCGCCTGGCTGGGTTTGAACCCGCGATCTACAACTCCTAAGTCGGGGATGTTACTCGTACCACTCAGTCACCACTGCTCATTATTTATCTACGCTAATATTATAAAGTATGACTTTAAGTTTGTTTTTTATATGTAGGAAGTAATCTCTGAAAGTATTGGTCCAATTGTGAAAATTTTTTACCGACATAAAGCTGCTTTATTCTTAAAGAGACATAATTATTAATAAATCAGCAAGTTCTCTAATACGTTTCTATTTTAACGTAGGTGAAGCCCACTTTCAAAGACGAAATAGAAAAATCATGACATGAAATTGATCCTACTCTTATGAATGCGATTAAAATCTCAATTAATTTTGTTAAAATTTTTACTTCCTCTGAGCTCGCGGCTTCTAGGATTGGGGCCCCAACGGGCCAGGGGCTCGAGCATTTTGCCAGCTATACCACCCTATAGTTACCTACGCCACTGCCTGCTAAAGACGTGGAGAGATGTTAATGACATCGTAATGACGACCCCTGCGAGGACTTCCCTTAAACATAATTCAGACATGAATAAACCTTAAAGGAACCCTCGTTTCTATTCAAATATTTGTCTTCAGCTAACTAATAGGCGCCGGCATCTGACAATACGAATATTTATGTACATTATAAACAAACAGACCAACATAGCTTCCCATTATTGTGCTTTGTTTTGTATTTTATAATTCCTAAGTAGGTACTGCTCACTTGTTTAGAATTTTTATACTCTAAAGGTCTTTAATTTATTGAAAGTTTTTCCGAGGGTGAAAGTATGAAACCTACTTAAGAACCTAAGTATATGTAAACTACTTTTAGACATGCAATTTACTGTTTCTCGCACTAGTTCAGAAAAGTACGCTAACTTACCCTCTACTAGGCTAGGCACTAAGCCCTCCACAAGCCACATGTCAACCCCCGTTTATTTGTCTTAGTAAGTGTATTGAAAAACGTCGTTTGATACACATGGAAATATGCACTCCAACACTCGACTCCGCAACACTTCGCCTCGGGGAGAATTCCGCCTCAGTCGCAATAACAAACTTTCTCCACTTGTAACAAATAAACTATTTCCCCTGAAAAATTGAAGATGAAAAGTCACCCTGTTTTATTATTACGAGACAGACCTAGTCCACTTCTATAGGACCACTCAGACTCTATCTAATATAACACAAGCAGCTATTAATCATCTCTAAAAGTTGTAGAAGTCAAACAAGACGGCCGCAGACTGGACGCTGGACCAACAAAGATATTAATGCACTTTAGCCATCATGGTACCTGAACTCGGAGATAACTTCTGAAACGTCAACATTCTGACACAGGGGACCCATAGCCTCTTTGAAACTGTCAAGAGTGTAAATGTCTCCATAGTTCGTAAATGCATTCTTTGTTGCTGTTATTTTCGCTACTTTTGAGATTTCTTTAGTGCATCTTGGATGTTGGTTAAAGATTACATATCTGCTCTATTCTAGCGGATAGCGGTCCAGCAAAGTTACAATCGTTTCGCTTGCGTTGAACGCTTCGATTGGACTTTGCCGCCAAGTTTTTTGTTCTGACCACGTGACTGAGCGTTGAGATGACGTCATTCCCGTACTTACATTTGAAGCTTTCTACTAGCTGCAACTATTGCAGATTAGCAATTTGGCTAGGGGTACTGGCTACGTTGTCCTGCCCGAAAACTGGCAGTTTATCGAACAAAAATTGAACCAGGTTGAACCACCGCCTATAATACCAATACCGTTAAGTTGAATCTTCGTTTGACTAAAACATGCTAATTTATAGTAGGTAACTAATCTAATACTAATCTAAAGTTGAAAAAAATATTTTAATGCACTTCGATACGGACAGGTTAGGTTAGGACTTGGACAGGACAAGTAAGACCTTAGCCTTCCTGGTTACTTTTTATTCTAAACACCCAGAAGCAAAGTGAAGTTCTGCTATTTTTTACACTTTTCACATTTTAACAGATTGTACCCCGTAATTTGCAGATTACCTAGTTAATGCGCATATTAACGTAATCTGCATTGTAACGATAACAATACTACCTATAAGTGTCCCCGCACACGGGCCTCAAAAAAAAAGCCACCACAGAAAAACACCGCCACAAAAAAGCTAAAAGCGGCCACAAAAAAATAAGCTGAAGCGCGCGTCAGCTTGTAGCCCTGCCTGCAGTATCATAATAGACTTAGTGGCATGCAGTAGCGCCATTATTATAAAAAACGCCGCCACAAAATAGCGTCACCACAAAAAAAGCTAGAAGCGGCTTCAAGCATTTTTTTGTGGCGGCACACGAGCCACAAATAAGGCCGCCTCAAAAAGAAGCTTGAAGCGGCTTTTTTTGGCCCGTGTGCGTGAATAGTAAAGATATATCGGTTAGGAATATGGACTATTGACGGTTTACAGCCCACTAACGCCGTCAATTGAAAAAACATTTGAAATGAAAAACGGCCGCTTTTGTTTTGAACGCACGATTTAGCTAAACAGCAACTTTTCAAGCGTGTGTGTTATACATTATACTTTATTGCCTTTTCTATTCTTTTAATGGACCATAATATTTTATTTTTGATTCTGTTTACGAGTTATGACTTCTTTTTTCAACTGGTGGTATTAGCGTGCTGCGAACCGTCTCTTAATATAAGTCTGAAATTGCCAACCTGTTTTGAGCCAGCGTAGTGATTAATGAACGGGCCTGTACTAACTGCGTGTGTGTGTGTGTGTGATGAGAGATGAGATTTTTGCCCCGCAGTGGTTCAGTTACAGGCTGAAATACAACGCGTAACGTTAAATGCGCAAAACCTGAAAATAGTTTGATCAGAATAACGAGCCAAATCAATTTTTTACCGACTTCCCAAAAAGGAGGAGGTATTACGTTCGGCTGTTTGTATGTTTTTTTTTTTTTTGTATGTTTGTTCGTCGAATACTCCCCCAAATGTGGACGGATTTTCAAAATTCTTTTTTTGTTTGAAAGTAGATAGTTTTGAGGTGGTCCCATTATATTATCACCAAATTAGGATCTGATGATGGGATCTTGGAGAAATCGAGGGCAACCTTCAAATTTTATAGGCTCACTTATTGATTTTCGCATATTTTATGAAGTATCTTGTGTATTTGCGTATGGTCGTCACCATCTCAGGTAGCTGGGCTGATGATGGAAGGTACAACTCCTTAACAGTAAGAAGTTACTCGAACAGGCAAGGACCGTTTTAGTAAATTGTTTTGATGTTTGATAGGGCATTTGCCACATTTGGTCTCATGATCATCAAGTCATGACCTGATGCTGCAGTCAGGATAGTCTGCAGAGTACCTAAGCCCTCGACAACAAACAGCAGATATATCGAGTTTAGGCTCATTGAAAACGGCTCGATGTGTGGATAAACGTACTGCTAATACACCGAAGTACATAGAGACCTGATGCTGAAGCCAGGAGCATCAGGAAAAGTACAAACCTTGAAATTACAGCACCGTAGTCGTGTTTGGGCTCATTTTAAACAGGACTAAATTTTAAGTTCATTGCAATGTTGACATAAATCTGGCCTGATGCTACAGCCGGGATTATCAGCATCTAGTCTAATGACTGATTGAAAGATTTACCTTTCGGCTTCATCATCAGATCAGTTCGATATATCCTTTCCCTCTCCAGCATCTAGTCTAATGACTGTTTGAAAGAAGAGGGGGAGAGGATATATCGAACTGATCTGATGATGAAGCCGAAAGGTAAATTAATGTAATCTAACCGTGTTTGGGATTATTAGAACCGTTATGAGATGCGCTCTGACTATAAGGTATTTAAGTTTGACTGAGGGGTACTTTTTAGTGGTGGTACCATAACTAAAAAGTGTAAAATAAAAAAAACTTTTTACAAAAAAAATATAACCGACTTCAATGATAAAAAACACTGAAAAGTATCAAATAACTTTAATTTTGGAAGTCGGTGTTAAATAACGAAGAGACTAAACTATTGTAGAAACACCGACTTCCAAAATTAAAGTTATTTGATACTTTTCAGTGTTTTTTTTGAATAAAATCTTCATTTAAAATGTCGCCCTGTCTATTTATGAATAGGTCAAGCTATCACGTGCGCAAACCCGCCGAAATAGGTAAACAAACACAAATGGTTGTAGTCCGATCAAATATTCTCATACACGGGATAATAAAAGTTCTTATTTAAGTAATATCTGCATTATAATACTTTTAAACAAACTAAAACTGCACATAAAACCTTTAATTTGTTTTTAATGATTTTTTTCTCACTGTATTAGGTCAATTAAATTAAAAATCATTTAGGGTGTCTGAGGTTTTGCGCATTTAACGTTACACGTTGTACAATTATTTAGTTGAGATTGCACCGCGCTTGCGGCTAAAGGCTCATGCGGCGTGCGGTTACGAAATGACCTACGTCTCTGAGGCGACAAAAATACATAACGCTGTATTTTTTGCTACCCTTTGAGAAGCGCATGGAACACTATGCGCCGTCGACGACTCGAGCTCGATCCTTATAGGACGAGTAGACGGCCAGCTACGAATTGCTCGTCGTCCGCAAGACCGCGCTTACGGTGGCCAGAGATCGCTCTGAGATTCCCGATGCCCGAGGCCCAAGACGTCTTCTGTTGCGGCGGCTGGGACGTAATGATGTCCTTTCCCTAACTCTTGCGGCCGCTTTTTTCGCTAGCATGACTGTTTTACAGATAGGTGCAACCGCATCCCGTACCTTCTCACTTCGGAACACGACCTGAACCAGGAGCTCGGCGACTCTCGTTTATTTTTAAAGTAAGTTGTAATATGGTTACCACTTACCTTTCTATGGTTACAGCCGTATGCAGGCGCAAGCTGAGCTGTTTTCGAAATTATCCAATGCCATTAACTGATAAAACGCGGTTTGAATCTTTGATTTTTTGTTTACATAATATAGACTAGCATATTTAACCGGTATTTATTAAATATACATAAAAATAAGAGTATTAAATATACATAAAGAGATTGTTACATTTAAGTATTTATAAAAGGATGTTGTCAAAAATGATAACGGGTTCAAAATATTATGAAGGTCTTCAAAAATTCTGGACGGGCCTCACTCCAAAATGACAGGGCATTTATTATACATTCGGCTCATTTTAACTTGTGTACCTCGGGATCACGAGATGAGCAAGCTATACTTATAGCTTGGGCTATAAAATTCTGTTGTTTCAACGAACATAACGCACCTTTGGTAGAACAAGGGCATAATTGTCATAAATTGCCAAAATGACTTAAATATGTTTAGTATTAATAGTTTTTAATATTTGTAAACGATACACCTAAAAGAATATAGTATATAGTTTATGTCATGCAAAGCAGAACAACCTTAGAACATTATTAACATAGCTAGACCACATTAAGTACAAAAAATATCTTAAAATGGTTCTCCTGTAAAATTGCAAAAACTGCAATTGTGCCCTTGTTCTACCAAAGGTGCGATAAGTTGTTTTGAAACCACGAGAAATGAATATAAAAGATAAATTGATAATGCATGATTCATACTTTTCAGAAAGAGTGATTAGGTAAATGGTTACTTAATTAAAAATAATTAAGTGGATTCATAGATCAAAGAACATAATACTATACGAAATACGATACTTAATATTATAAAACTTGTTTGGTCGAATGCGCTAATTTCACGAACTACTGGGTCAAATTGAAAATTTTCTTTTAGTGGTGGAAAGCCCATTCATTGACAACCGACACACGACAGCGGAATAGTAATCAAAGAGATAGGTGATACGACACCACCTTACAGCTAATTTTATTATAAGAAAAAAATTATAAAATTTCTGAAATATTTGTTAAATAATCTCATGGCATACAAATTAATTCTTTACTGGATTTTAGAAACTATATCGGCTGTTAACCTCGCATACACCAACGTTAACTTATTTACTAAATATAAGCCTGGTCCGTAAATATTATTGTTTTATTTATTTACTAAAATCTTATTACCTTACTAGAATCTTTTATACAAACAAATCAATTCTGCGTTGGTAATAGATATAAAAAAAGAAAATTATGTGACCCTAAATAAATTGGGATAATGAAACTCGTGTCTTTATGTGATGAAAAACAAAAAAGAGTCTTTAAGAGTATGAGATCCAGTTAATTCATGAATCCCCAAGCGACCACCGGTGGCCGCGCATCTATTGTCTTACTATTGTGTCTCTAATTGACGGTATCTGAAGGGTTAAATAAAATAAAGTACGGTCAAAATAATGTTGATCACTCTGAACATAGGCGTTCCGAATTATGCGCAAAACGAAAAAATACGTAATACATACTTCTAAGGCCTTCTAAGGCTTCTCCTAAGCTCTCGAGCAATGCCGTAAAACAGTGACTTTCTTAAGCCTACTCTTCGGTAACGGCTGGATCGTTTGAAGATAGGTTTGAAAAAAATATCTGTTTATTATAAATACAACCTACAACATTATCTGAAGGCTCGAAGTCACCCAAAGGGCAATGGAAAGGGCTATGCTCGGACTTTCCTTGCGTGATCGAATCAGAAATGAGGATATCCGCAGGAGAACCAAGGTTCCCGACATATCACGAAGAATAGCCAACCAGAAGAATGGCAATGGCCAGGGCACATTGCCCGCAGAACAGATGGCCTGGTTCTGGAGTGGCAACCGCGTACTGGTAGACGCAGCGTCGGAAGGCCTCCCACAAGGCGGAACAATGACCAATGGTGAAGGTTGCGACATTCCGATGGATGTGGGACACACAGGATCGATCATTGTGGCGACACTTGGGGGAGGCCTATGTCCAACAGTGGACGTCTGTCGGCTGAAATGATGATAGTGATGATGATGACAACATTATCAACGTATGATTTCTTTCGTATGATACTTATTGGTATTAATTTAAATATAAATACCTAATAGATATTACTTCACAGAAATAGAAAGTTATTTAAATCGAAAGCTCCGTGTAATCAGATCACGACTGGCACTAACTTTATTGACTAGTGAAAATTCAATATCGGAATCTATCAGCGCCATTTAATACCGAGTAGATGGCTAGCTATTTTAGGCCAATATCCAATGCCAACCTTTGATTTTCCGTTTTGTAGCGAAATGTACTGGCTGATTTAGCACTAATTCTTGAATCTATAGTGTACAGTTCATCATCTTTCTGCCCTTGTCCCGTTTTATTTGGGGTCAGCGCAACACGTTTTTTTCTTCCATTCTGTCCTGTCACCAGTAACGCTATCACTAACTTCCTTTTCTTTTATATCACTTCTCACACAATCCATCCATCTTTTCTTTGGCCTCCCTCTCCATCCATTCACTTGTAAACTCATAACTCTAAAAAGTTACAATATATGTGGATAACAGAGTTCATGTACAGACAAGTGAACTCATGAGTTTAATTCAAAGTTGAGTTTTCTTCCAGTCAATCATTGAGTGATGGAAAGAGATCACAATAAAGGGTAGGATCCAGTGCACAACTTTAAAATTACAAATAATACGAATGAATATGTGATTAAATCGTGATAATGTGGCTCATACTTTGCTCAAATAACTCGTGATTTGGGCAAAGTAAGTTTAAAGTTAATGGTTAATGTGTGGCAGGCTCGCCAACCATACCTACATCATCATCATCATTTCAGCCGAAAGAGGTCCACTGTTGGACCTGATGTAAATAGTTTCTTTTTTTTTTAAATTGATATAAAGTAGTGCTTGACTGCGATCCCAGCTGATGGTAAGCAGTGATGCAATCTCTGATGGTGAGGCGCACTAGTTTATTAGGAGCCTATTCACTCTAGTCTTGAAGACACCAAAATTTTAATCGGACGGGAAGACTGCAGCAGGCAAATTGTTCTAGTCCTTCGACGTGCGATATACTCGTAACTGCATCTCTTTTACAGTTCACTTTAAGTCGTCAAAGAGATCCCGTTAACTATCTCCGCACACGGGCCTCAAAAAAACGCCGCGACAAAAAAACGCTTGAAGCGGCCACAAAAAAAAAAAACTAGAAGCGGCCGCAAAAATCAGCTGAAGCGCGCGACACCTCTTGTGTCCGGTGAAGCTTGAAGCCGCTTCAAGCATTTTTTTGTGGCCGCACCGTGGCACCCGAGCCACAAAAAAACGCCGCCTCAAAATGAAGCTTGAAGCGGCGTTTTTTCAAAGTCCATGTACGTGGACAGTATGAGCTTGTAGGCCTCTGAACTCTCAAGGATTTTTTATGGTGGGAAATCATCCAATGACTTCACCTATGTTCCTTCTCTGCCTTTACGTTCCAGGACCCAGGGTTTCCCTTGCGGAAATACTCCCACGGTTTTGGTGACATCTATTCGAGGCGCGCGTGGAACACTACGTGCCGTCAACGACTTGAGCTCGGTCTGGACGGTTACCGGGTGGTTGGACGGCGACCGACCCATTGCTCGTCATCTGCAAGTCCACGCCGACGGCGGCGGCGGCTGGAAATCGGGAGCGCCTACATAAATATTTAAATATCTATAAGTCTTTTTCTGAATATCTGGGTCAAAAGACCTACCCAGGGCGAGGGACACATTTAAAAGATAGAGTGTTTTAATTTAGACCTTATTGCTTACTTTTTACAGCTCTGTACGTAGTAGAAAACAGCGTATGGTCTGTAAACTATCTAGTACAAATTTAATTTTCCTCTCTATGTATGCGCTAGTAGTAGATAATTAGATAGGCATGATCGTCAGCCATTTGTTTTTATTGTTCCCACTGCTGGTACTCAGGGCTCTTCACCGTTTTGGGAGCAGTGGTGATAAAATAAATTACACAAAGTAATGCGCCTGGCTGGGTTCGAACCCGCGACCTAAAACTCGTAAGTCGAGGCCATTACCACTCGGCTGCCACTGCTCACAGACACAAATAACCTCACGTTATTATGGCAGTTTAAGGGTGCTTTTTCACCACGCATGTGCTATGCAGCATATGCTGCGAGGAAGTGAACATTAACCCGTTGTATCGGAGCGCAGATCTACGCGGGACACAATGGCTTTTATTACGGCATACGAAAGGTTAAGTTACGAAACTATGTGACCGTTTCCACTGATGCTAAGCTATGTGGCGGGGTGAGTAAGATGTGCTATGAAGATGCGCCGCCGCGCGGTAGCTGTATGTAGCTTGAGCTATGCGATGTATCGATAGTAAGACATGCATACTGTATAGCACTAATACATACCCCACATCCATAGCACGCATCCATCCATATTAAAATCATAGTTTAGTTGAACCCGTTGTACTCATAAATTAAATTTTATGTACAAGCTGTGTTACTTTTTGGTGTACAATAAAATTTATTCTATTCTATTCTAATTCTAACCCGTCTCAAACAGTACTAAGCTATATGGACCAATGATGACGGTTGGTGGAGATCAAACGCATCCATAGCAACACAGCATGGCTAATCTTTAGTGGAAAACCATCCTAACAGTCCATTCAAGCGAAGCTCGCTTCACCGCTAATACCTGCTATGGGTACATAAAGCCAACCCTAATTGAAAGCTTCCATCGGCAATACACAGGTCCTACGCCTAATACAGATCCTATTCAGGGTATTAAGATCGCTGACCGCACCACGACCGCACATCGAGGCGACGCCGCAACCCTGCAGCCAGTGGGAACGAGGTGGTCATTACCAATTCATGTTGACGAAGATCCTATTGAAACACCGAATACGAACCATTTATATACCAAGTCACGTACTGAATAAATTATACGATTTAAATCCTGCCGATGGACTTGGAGGATTTAACGATTAGGCACTATTAGGGGCTCTCTGCCTCATAACTTTTTTAAACTATAATCTTCTATCTATATATATAAAAGGAGAAACTGACTGACTGACATATCAACGCACCAGGACCGTGAAATTTTACACAAGGCTTCCTTTTATGACGTAGGCGAGCACTAAGAAAGGATTTTCTAAAATTCAGCCTCTAAGGGGGTAAAAAGGGGGGATTTCTGAAGTGTGAAATTTATTTTTTTGTGTGCCAATCAACTCAAAATTTTGCACAAATATTAACCCAAATTAGTTTTAAAGTTTGACATATTTATTTTTTCAGTACTACCCCCCGTGAAAGATTTAGAGGGTGTTAAAGTTTGTATGGGAGAATCTTATTCCGTGGATTAATAAACTTAAAACTTGGCACGAATACATACTTAAATAAATAATAAAGATTCCCATTATTCGTTTTTCAAAACTACCCTCTAATTACGATTTAGGTCGTGATCAAGATTTTTTGAATTCGTATTGCGTGGCCTAATTTACTCGCAACTCGGTATTAGAAATTAGAAAAATAAGCCCTAACTGGTAAATAGCGATTATTTGTTTGTTTCACTAAAAATGTAGACACATCATTTAAATACTTTCTGAAAAATAGTTCAATATTAATCTATGTATTGGTGAAATGGATTCCTCCATGTTTGTATGAAATATCTTATTGTTTTTTAATGTGCGAATAGATCTATACTAATATTATAAAGAGGTAAAATTTGTAAGTTTGTAAGTTTGTAAGTTTGTAAGTTTGTAAGTTTGTAAGTTTGTATGTAGGGGGTAATCTCTGGAACTAATAATCCAATTCTAAAATTTTTTTTTACTGGCAGAAAGCTACATTATTCCCGAGTGCTATAGGCTATAAATTGTTTCTATAGCATGTATATTAACCGAGCTATCACAACTTTTGTCTGGCAAGTCGGAAAAAAATACCTCATAAAATAGAATTATTTGCGTGCGCTGCCTAAACAGTTGCTTAAAATTAAAAACAATGTATGGCTACCTGGTTCGTCTTAATTATTTCTACAAAAAAGTCCGCGGTACCATATCTCTATCTTTTATATTTCATCTTTTATACTTCTTTTATTGCATTAAAAATATATTTTTTCGGCATACTTACGTTTGGTTGATTATTTGAGCAACAAAATATTAATTCTTATGACAATAAATTATTTCAGTATCACAAGAACATTATACAGATAAGATTTGCCATTTACAGCATAGCAATTGGTCATACAGTTTCGAAGATAATATAAAATTACTAAAACGCAAAATGCCCCTAGCGTAACTTTCATTGTGCAGACGTTTTACCTATTTTTTTTTTTTATGGTGGGCAAAAATCATCTTATGACAACCCCCGCCCTTGGGTGGAGCGAGAGATAGTGTCAGACTCTTACTGACTAAAAACCCACCACGTTCCTTCTAGCCTTCAAACCAGGGCACGAGTTCCCTTTCGGATAACCCTGGACCCGGTAGGCTTCGACCCAGCTGGGCCTCTGCTGTTGCTGACAACTTCTTGAGGCGCGCGGGAACAGTGCGCGCCGTCGACGTCTTGGACTCGGTCCATTACCGGACGATCGGACAGCAAGCTACCCATGGCTCGCCGTCCGCGAGCCCGCATCTACGGTGGCCGGAAATCGGGATCGGAATCCCGGCGGCGGCGGCGGGGGCGCCGTTGCCTGATGCGGTCTGCCTCCGCCTTTGCTAGCATTACTGCTTCGCAGAAGGAGGCGACCGCCTACCATTCCTCCTCGCTAAGGACCATGGCCTCAACCAGAGCCCGCCGCGAGAGGTGTCCGCCGCCGATCGCCCCCACGAGGGCACGGCGATGCTCTGCCCAGGCCGTGTCCTCCGAGAGTTCCGCACAGTGGCGACACTCGGGCGTCTCTTCCGCTTTAATTCGGTGCAGGAACCTCCCGAACTTGCCATGTTCGGTGAGGACCTGTGTCATGCGGAAGGTAAGGATGCCGTGAGGCCTTTCCAGCCACGCCTCAAAGAGGGGACTTACCGCCATAATTGTGGCGTGCCCAACGTTTCACCTTTTTGCCCATAGATGGCGTTCTGCAATTACGTAATTTTTCTGAATCGCGGTGTTAAGACTTTCTGTGGATTGATGACCCTCTCGAATTATTATGCCCACGTTGTCGTTAATTGGAGTTCTTCTGTCAGTTGCTTATTGGTTTCGGTTGTTTCGTTCGTATGGTTGTTGTTGTTGATAGATACCTCATAATCGAATGGGCACGCCACAATTATGGCGGTAAGTCCCCTCTTTGAGGCGTGGCTGGAAAGACCTCACGGCGTCCTTACCTTCCGCATGACGCAGGTCCTCACCGGACATGGCAAGTTCGGGAGGTTCCTGCATCGGATTCGAGCGGAAGAGACGCCCGGGTGCCGCCACTGTGCGGAACGCCCGGAGGACACGGTGGAGCACACAGTTGAGGTGTGCCCTGCTTGGGCGGAGCAACGCCGTGTCCTCGTGGGGGCGATCGGCGGCGGAGACCTCTCGCGCCGGGCCTTGGTTCAGGCCATGGTCCGGAGCGAGGAGGAGTGGCAGGCGGTCGCCTCCTTCTGCGAAGCAGTAATGCTAGCAAAGGAGGAGGCAGACCGCATCAGGCAACGGCGCCCCCGCCGCCGCCGCCGGGATTCCGATCCCGATTTCCAGCCACCGTAGACGCGGGCTCGCGGACGGCGAGCCATGGGTAGCTCGCTGTCCGATCGTCCGGTAACTGTCCGGACCGAGCCAAGGCGTCGACGGCGCGCACTGTTCCCGCGCGCCTCAAGGAGTTGTCAGCAACAGGAGGGGCCCATCTGGGTCAAAGCCTACCGGGGTCGGGGTTATCCGAAAGGAAACTAGAGCCCCGGTATGAAGGCTAGAAGTAACGGCGCGGGGTTTTTAGTCAGTAAGACTCTGACACTGTCTCCCGCTCCACCCAAGAGCGGTTTTCGTCAATGATGATTTTCCCCGTCGAGAGAAAAAAAAAAAAAAAAAAAACCTCATAATCGAAAATATCGTAATTTCGTTGTACGTTTTTGTATGTTCGTAGTTTCGTACTTCGTTCTATCGTAATAATCGATACGAGTTATTCGATATTACGATTGTTTTGTTTTGGTAAAGGCGGACGGTGGTGCGAGTCGCTCTCCTTTTTACCGACTTCCCAAAAAGGAGGAGGTACTACGTTCGGCTGTTTGTATATTTTTGTTCATAATTGTTTTCAAGTCTGTGCGTAGTTTGTTGAGAGCATGTCTAAAAGGAAATCTCAACTGTCCCGGCAGACATCACAGACAAGAGCCGCTCGAGTACGCCGTACGGAAGAATCTGCCCCTGAAAATGAGCAGCGCCTCTCTTCCTCTCTCGAGAAATAGAGAATATATTTCGCAAGCACGCGCTAGAGAATCTAGCTCCGAGCGCTCACAGCGCCTCGCTAGCCAAAATGTGAGGACATCGCGGGCCCGTGCTCGAGGAACTAGCGCTGAACGTGCGCACCGTCTATCTGAGTTAAGGCAGCATGTCTCTGAGACAAGGGATAGGGAGACAAGCGCTAAACGCTCGCGGCGGCTTGGTAGGCAAAATGTCATAACATCGCAGGCCCGTGCTCGGGAATCTAGCGCTGAACGTGCGCAGCGTCTATCTCATTTAAGGCAGCATGTCTCTGAGACAAGGGATAGGGAGACAAGCGCTAAACGCTCGCGGCGGCTTGGTAGGCAAAATGTCATAACATCGCAGGCCCGTGCTCGGGAATCTAGCGCTGAACGTGCGCAGCGTCTATCTCATTTAAGGCAGCATGTCTCTGAGACAAGGGATAGGGAGACTAGCGCTGAGCGCTCGCGGCGGCTCGCTAGGCAAAATGCCATAACATCACAGGCCCGTGCTCAGGAATCTAGCGCTGAACGTGCGCATCGTCTAATCGAGTATAATCTTATTTTAAAACAAGAAATTTTCCGCGGACGAAGTCGCGGGCAGAAGCTAGTTTTTGATATAACGCAACCACGTGATAACCTAATCCTATAATAGGGAATCAATTATATTATTTACATACGCACAACGACATCTATCGGTACAAATTGGTACAAACGATAACATAAAATTTATTCCAAAAAAAGTTGGTGTGCTTCTTCAATAGAAAATGTTATGCTAATTTAATGTTTTCAAAAGGCTTTGATTGTTTAGATCGGTAGAACTAAACACGTCAATGGTAGGCAAGATGTTGCCACTCATCTGTTGGGTCAGATAGTGATTACCGTCCTCAAGGAAAAGAGGAGTAGATGTAGATGGCTGGCCATGCGTTAAAAAAGACAACACTTAAAAAATACAGGGTATATAGGTACGGTACATCCAAATAATAAAGAGTGTTACCACCTTCCGTTCCTCTGCTTTTTCATGAATTTCGAGGTCCAGAATCATAGCATTGGGAACTGTAAATGGTGTAGAACATCCGACTTTCAAGTCGGCGTGTAAGGCTTTAGGGTTAATTGAAGATGATCAACATTGGCGCACAGCCGTAGAAGAGGCAGCCATGTGGCAATTCCTGTTCATGTTAGGAAAGCTTTTCACAATAATGTTAGTTTTTTGTCAACTAGCAGATCCATTCAGCCTGTGAGATGAATTCAAACAATACCTTTCAGAAGATATTGCACGACACTTGAAGAGGCAGGTAAACTAGAAAATTTTATGGATTCGATTTTGTGCCAATGATTAGACGCCAATGTCCAACATTTTCAAGCAAACCTTGCCCAATTGCTATGAAAAGCAAAAATAATAGTCTCGGACGAAAACAGAATGGCACACAAAAGAGCTGTTGAAGCATTTAACAAAACTCTACAGGACATAAGAAGCAACGACAATTTAATGGGTGGTTTGACTGTATAGCTGGCAGGAGATTTTCGCCAAACGTTACCCAGTTGTACTAAAAGGGACACGAGTAAATGAAATTAAAGCATGCATTGAAAGATACTGTACTAAAATCCTTAAATTAACCAGTATATCTCACCAGGGACGTCTCTGCAGATGAATATTTAGACCTTTTACTCCAATCAGGAAACAGGCAGCAATTACCAAAAATTTGGTGGGGTAATAGTCATACCAGAAAAATTGTGCACAATAATAAGTACAGTCGAAGAGATGATAGAAAAAAAATTAATTCAGGTGTGGCTCAAATAAAGGACTAACCATTAGTATGGCTAAGAGAAAGAGCTATAATGAGGCCTAAGAACGACCAAGCAGCTGTTATCAGCGATATTTTGCTGACATCATTTGAAGCTGAAGAAATAGTGTGTAATTCAATAGACTCTGTGGTAAAAACAGACGAAGCAGTCCACTATCCGGTTGAGTTTCTAAATACTATTTTGGAGGTATACGGAACAGAGAGTGAAGTCCCACATTCCACCATTGAAAAGGGAGGATTCTTCGGCCAGATGGGTGCTATGTCTGGTGGCCAACTGCCCGATAGTTGCCATTTCAAACCACGCGGAGAACTATGATTGCGCGATGCATGATTTCGTATTTTTGCGGTAGTTAATAGTTATGTGGCGCCATAGATGTCACTACACTATTAATCCAGCCAGCCTTTCATATATAGAAACTGTTTTTTAAATTTATTTATTATTGATAGGCTCGCGTTTGACCACCATATCACCTGATGGTAAGCGATGATGGTGGTCGACAATGGAGCACGCTTGCCTAGAAATAACCTTTTCGCTTTTGAATTAAAGATCTCTAAATGGTAGCTGTCAGGAAACACAGACTTTGGCAGAGAATTCTGCGCCTAAGCTGTACGGACAATAAACGTGTTCCCGAAACGTTTTGTGCGTATGGGTGGGATTTCTACCATGTACCGGTGGCGTGTAATTCCGATGATGAAACGGTCTTGGCGGAATTAGATTTTGCAATTCCAATTCCACACTACAAATGTAAATGATACAAAACTGACAGGTTAGCAACTCGGTGGCGGTGCCCAAAGCTTTAGAGCTTCGACTCAAGAAGTGCATCATTACCGATGATTCTCTTGGCTCGCCTTTCAATCGACTCCAGCGCATCAAGCTGGTATTTGGCAGACCAATCCCAAAGATAGGAACAGTACTCCATACACGATCGAATTTGCGCTTAATAAAGATTGAACAGCTATTCCGGTGTGAAGTAAGGTCTCACCTTTGCTAAAATCCCCATTTTGCACTGCGTGTGGGTACATTCGTGATCTTGCTTAGGAACTTGAAGCCTTCCAAGTTACGTTACTGTACCAGGATGCAAGTAAAAGTACACAGTGGCACCGCAATATTGTTGAGGTTGTTATTTTAACCGGGTCTGCCCAAGGAGAAACCGAGTTCATACCGCGTATTCCATCAATCCCGAATGATCTTCCTTTCGAATTCAAGAGACTACAATGTCCTTTGAAAGTTTGCTTTACAATAATAACAATAAAGAAATCACAGGGCCAAACACTTAACACGACTGGGCATGCCACAATTATGGCGGTAAGTCCCTTCTTTGAGGCGTGCCTGGAAAGACCTCACGGCGTCCTTACCTTCCGCATGACGCAGGTCCTCACCGGACATGGCAAGTTCGGGAGGTTCCTGCACCGGATTAAAGCGGAAGAGACGCCCGTGTGTCGCCACTGTGTAGAACGCTCGGAGGACACGGTGGAGCACACAGTAGAGGTGTGCCCTGCCTGGGCGGAGCATCGCCGTGCCCTCGAGGGGGCCATCGGCGGCGGAGACCTCTCGCATCGGGCTTTAGTCGAGGCCATGTTCCGGAGCGAGGAGGAATGGCAGGCGGTCCCATCCTTCTGCGATGCAGTAATACTAGCAAAGGAGGAGGCTGACCTTATCAGGCAACGGTGCCCTCGCCGCCGCCGCCGGGATTCCGAACCCGATTTCCGGCCACTGTAGACGCAGGCTCGCGGACGGCGAGCCATGGGTAGCTCGTTGTCCGACCGTCCGGTAACTGTCAGGACCGAGCCCAAGACGTCGACGGCGCGCACTGTTCCCGCGCGTCTCAAGGAGTTGTCAGTAACAGGAGCCCAGCTGGGTCGAAGCCTACTGGGGCCAGGGTTATCCGAAAGGAAACTCGAAGGAACGGGGTTTAAAATAACGCTATTCTAGTTCATTACTCATGCGTGTACTTGTATTTTTATTACCATCAAAGCCTTCAGTCATTCTGCCTTTAGTCAGTAAGAGTCTGACACTATCTCCCGCTCCACCCAAGAGCAGGGGTTGTCATTGGATGATTTTTGCCCACCGTAAAAATAAAAAACACTTAAAACGGCGATGCGCGCGGACGAAGTCGCGGGCAAAGTGCTAGTGTTATATAGAGGAAAGATTTGAAATTGTGTATTATTGTTTGTTATAAATAAGCTTGCTATTTTAATAGTACCATTTGGTACAAGTTCAGAAAGCTATACGTACTCGTATTTCAAACGACTTTTTCAATACACTTACGAAGAAATTAATAAACGGGGGTGGACCGACGGCTCGTGGGGGTCGCATACGCCCATCCTGATACGATACACATGGCCCTCCACAAAGCAAAACTAGAGCATGCGCACTTTCCTGCACTAGTGAGGAAAACATTCTATTGCGTGCCTAAAAACGGTGGGTTTTCGAGTAAGTGTATTAAAAAAAATATTTCACTAGTAGAAGTAACCTTATCGCTGAGGAACATAGGTATCTAAGCTATTATTTTATACTTTCACGCAGGCGAAGGCACTGACAGAAGCTAGCTTTACGATATTTTAATATTACAATCCCTGTCGATAAAACATTCACATTATGAGCTATAATAAATCTTTCAATATTTGTACAACTAATAACTTTTCGAATTCATTGACCATTACAGAGAAACGAGTGAAACTAAAACTTCAGATTTTATTTCGATTGCCTGTAAAATAGATGACGCGTCGTATATTAGACAGAAGATCCAACCATTTCAGACGTTTCAGTAAAAAATAAACAACTTTTTAAATGGTTTGGACGTGAAATATTACGGCGAGAGGCTAAATGGAAAATAACAAAAATCAAAGTTAATCTCTATTCCAACGTAACTAATTTCGTATTATCGAAGCCAACAAAGTGGGAATATGAAGCCAAACATCTGTTTCGAATCGTTTCTCCGCCCGGGGCGGTTTCTGCCGCGTATATAATTTATTTGACATTTAGCGTGGTGGGTGTGTGCTGTGCTAACACAGTTTACGTTGCGCAGCGTCATAGGACTCCACGTCAAACGTCAAGTCAATCTATACAGTTACGGCACGGTTGTTACTTGAAATTAATCCGAAGTTATGTGAAGCACACGAAACGTTTGTTTGTCTACCGATACTAGAACGAGGTACCTCATGACTAAAGAGATATCATCTACACTATCTGAAAAGAGAATTTTGTTGGTAATGAATAAAATGAAAAACTACCGGACCAATTTTAATAATTCTTCTACCAGTATTGGGCATATCGCACTGCGCTGAATAACGCGTGCGATATTTGGACTCGTACTATTTTTCACTTATAGAAAGTCCGTCTAACCCCTATTACACTTCGCGATACGTCGAACCATAGACAAAACGAGTCTCAATAGCGCGTAGTGTAATAAGCCCTTTAGGTCTATCCCCACTCATGCCACTGATGTGTCCCCGATAGATTTAATCAAACATGAATGTGTTTAGACAAACTTGTCGGAATGATAATGAAGGAATAACCCGATCGACACAATTGACTTTGGTCTGATTAGCATGCAAATAAAAGCCTCTTATAAATTTAATGTTTTTAAATCAAAGCAAAGATGCAACTTACCACAACATAAAGAACTATAAGGTACACTTTCTTTTTAAACTAGTCTAAAAACGACCACGTCTAGGCATTTCCAGTTTTATGGCAGTGCTTACAACCCTATAAGGAAAGGGTTCTCAATCTCGGGACACTAACACACCACTGTAGACATAAAATCGATGGACCCGCAATAAAAACTTGCAATAAGAGTAACTAATTGATTAAAACCAAGCATGAATTGGTCCCAGGGACCGACTACTGAAAAATACAAGTTAATTTAGCAGCTAACCGTACTTTATTTCAAGTCCCGCCTGAATAGCTACCTATTTCTCACAAAGAGCTGAACTAGAGAATAATAAAGTGCATAGTCTGGTGGAGTAACCAGAGTAGGTTTTTCAACTTTAAACCTCGAAAAAAGTTAAACACGTGCTCTTGTTGGTCGCAACTATTTATTATTACAAGCTTTTATTTAGTTTCACCTGTCCCGATGTTTTTCTGTCATCAAATCTTGTAAATTCAATTTGACCCACTTTCACTTTCATAAAATGACAATCCAAATTATAAATTATTATGATATGGAGCTGATCTGATGGTGGAACTGGAAGGTGGCTATAAGAATTTGGTAGTTAAACGACACAATCCCATCGAGTTTGGGCTCGTATGATTCGTCTTGACGAGTTTTAATTACATAGGTATACCGAGCTATAAAAGTTTGCTATGAAAAAATGAGTTTCATTAAAAGCTTGTTTATTTACATTAGGAAAAACCAACAATTGAACAGTTTATGTTATATCTAGAGATAGGATACAGAGTAGGTTAATGTACAATTCACAACGTTTCCACGGATTACCATCTAAAATGAGATACAGTGAAAACAGTAACCAGAATACAAAGGGCAAAAGGAACAAATTATACAAAATTTATAAATACACGCTGCTTAAACCAAATGGACACCACTCAAACTAACACTACTCAAACTTACACTAAATAGGCTCTAAGATAAACACTATCATCCTGACATTAAACCAAGAAACAACTAAGTACTAATTTTAATTACTAATTAGTTGCAGGGACGCAAACTGCCTAATCTAAGATTGCTTGAATTTATAGCAGTATAACGTAAATGTGTCAATATGAGTAAAGTATTACTGAGGAGCATACGGTCCTAGGTGGTTCCCAAGTCAGGTGAGAAAATTTCTTTCTATTTGCGGTTTTGAATTCAACTACTCAATTTCTTCTCCTCCATATAGATCTACGCTTGTGTTACCACTTCTACGGTCCGAACTAAGCGTTTCGCCTCGTCGTTTATACCGCGTACATTTTAAGGACTAGAACAATTTGCGTGCTGAGGTCTTCCGGTTGGATCATAATTTAATAGTCTTCAAATCTACAGTGAATAGGCTCTTAGTAAACTTTTGCATTTTGCAGATTCCATCACTGTTTACCATCAAGTGGGAACGCAGACAGGAATTAGTTCTGTCAATAAAAAAAAAAATTTTTTTTTTTTTGTAACTGTCCGATCTTGACAATTCATAAGTGCCTGTACCTAAAGGATTTAATTTAAATTCTTTGAGTTAGACCTAAATTAACCTGTAAATCATAATACAGGCATGATTTTATGTTTATTTTTTTTTTCTTTAATAGTTTATTCTACCAAACTACAATACAGTTTATCGGCAGTAGTCTCGTGGATGGTCTACTTGAGTAACTAATTGACAAAGTAAAAACATTATATACTAGTAGTGTAGCGAGAAATAGTTTTTGTTTTAACAGCACTTTGTCCAACCATGCCGTTCTTAAGGCAGTTCTTCGACTTCCGGTACAAAACGTGGCAGTTAGTCGTCGGAATGATAATGAGGGAATAACCCGTTTGACACGGTTGGCTTTGGCCTGATTAGCATGCAAATAAAAGCCTCTCATAAATATTCAATCTTTTATTTTCATTTCAAAAGCTTCTTACACAAAATTGCATTTTAAGGTGAATATATGAGCTGTTCATGGCCATCACCTCGCTAGACGGTGCTGAAGTCAAGAATCAGAATATCGTTCAATCTTGTGTTATTTATTGTTTAGGTACAGGCGTATAAAAACTATTTTTTGACTTTACAGTATCTATAGTAATTTAACACGGAGCACGTGTAATAAAAAACTTACACAAAGTTAAGGTTTTAAAAATGTACGTAGGTATATAATAAACAACCAACTCTTAAGTATGGCTAGTTCTACAAATTGGGGAATTATAGTTGGCCCAGGGCGTAGAACAATATTTATTAATTATTTTTGTTAAATGACATTATGAAAAAAAAATTTTAAAATAAAAAAAAAATACATTATGTTAAATATTTGCTTGTATTACTCTCAAGCAAATATTTATACGACATTACCTCCAAAAGACGAGTTCATATAATAAGGTTTAAAAAAAAGTTTCGTACTTACAATAATTTAATTTATTTCTTTCAAATTATCTCCTTTACAACTATCATTACAGGTAAATACCTAATGTGATAGAGCGACCTTAAGATTAACTTATCTACTTACAAGTATATAAAAAAAGAATAATCTTGTCATGCTGACCTATATCATAATTATTATTATTCTAATACTACATACATACTAAGTTCAAAAAAAAGAAAGAAAAAACATCACAATTCTTAAAATATACAAAACACTTTAACATTAACATACCTATTTTCTCTAATCTACCTTATTATAATATAAAAAAGTATTATTATAAAATAATAATCATTTGAATACCGGGTTTCCAGAAAATAAAGAATGGGTTTAAGATCTCTTATTTTCTCCGAGATTTGATCGACTTAACAACAGCGGACGATATTTAGTAGGTATCACTTTCCTGTTACCTCAAAGTTTGTTAAAATCTTTGTTCCCGCTAGGGCAATAGAAAGAAAGAGGTAACAACAGCATAATAAGGGCTGTGTGTTGTTTCACTTGAGCGGCAGTTAGTCGTGTCCGAACGTTTAGTGTGAACAATAGCTATAAAATATTATTTCATTTTAATGCAGTACTAATATTTGTTTTAGTTGCACGGAAGATTTATGGAAATTGTTATAATAATTACCTTAGATAAATATATACAGTAAATTAAAAAAAAAAAGAAAAATAATAAAACCCTACGCTAATTGAAACTACCTAACTTAGAAATGAATAACATTAAAAAAAAATGATAAGCCAAAAAATATTTTTTTCCCTTGTCTGTAGAATTAGCCTTATACGAGTATGTTCCATAGTGCACGCGCAGCATCGTGACAACGACTTCGATCCTTCGGTCACCTCTCAGGAGCAATAAGTTCGTCGATCACATGCTGCCCGCGGCACTGCTCGCACACCACTATGAAATTCTGAAAAGGTAAAACTAATATTAGCACATCGACATTTGTGTGAACATAATTTTATGGACTAACGGGGCCGGCGGCGGTACTTTATACATTCATATTTTTGACGAGCCGTGAAAAGGTTCAAATAAAACGTAGAAAGTAATGCATTGCTATATTTTGGGGCTGCAACCAAATTGGGCCCTTGCCAACAAGTTGAGCACACAAAAAAAAACTATAAAACATTCCTGTCGATAAGTTCTAACAAAAAAATATTTGCTTGGGCCCCACTCGAATGCAAAATATTTTAATCTTAGAGTAAAATCCAAATTTTAGTTAAACGGAATCTCTTCAGACTAATCCCTTTAGATCTTATGTTATTACGTACTTATACATACTATTGCCCACCTGAAGGTAGAAGATTGTCCTAAGGGAACTTTCTTTCGCGATAAAAAGTACTATTCCAGGATATATTCTACCCGTGTACCAAATTTCAATCAAACCCGTTTAGCATTTCGAGCATGAAGAATTAACAGACATATACACACACAAAAACTTTTATAATATTGGTGTGATATACATAAATGTAATATTAGGTCTAAAGAGTGTAAAAAACTGATAAAGTATATTATGTACTTACAAGATTATGTTGCAACCTTAACAAGTCCATGACTTTATTAAAATTGTGTTCAGATTTAGGGTTGTGCCTTTCCATAATTTCCACCGATCTTTGAGCCAAAGCTTCTAGCTGGAGAAGACCGGTAGGCTCTTGGTAGACTTCTCCGCGTCGACGGGCGGCGGCGCCCCAGTTGTGGTGACTGCGAGGTCGAAAGGTCCCCCCGCGCATTGGCCTGCGAGCCTGCTCCGTCATCTCCGGTAATTTTACCATGGCAACTGTTCAATACTGACGACAGATCTGCACAAACACTTTCTTTTATTGGGAGACAAGATAATTATCAAAACTAACTAATTGAAAGAAGTACGTAATTAACTAATTGAAACAAATGAATTATTTAGCTAATATCACCAACTTAAGTAAACACTACCACTGAGTCAACAACACCTCGAGCGACTGTGCTGCATGTTTTGCAAAAATATGAAAACAGCACGAGATAATCAAAGGGTCGGGTAACAATGGGTACCCTGACTGGTCGTTTATTGTAAAAACTATAGACAATGGACTGAATGCGTTTGTGCGTACTGTGAGCATCCCCACCAGCTCAAGTTCCAGGTAGCCTTACTACGGCCACTCTGCCACAGTCGTTGTCATCAGTCTTTTGCTGTAAGTGAGTAAACGCGTTCAGTGGTTAAAGATGGTGAAGTTGCCAGCATACGTGCGTCTACCGATATGGAAGGAATTGGCGAGAGGCCGAATCTGTCAATCCTTATACCCTACCATGAAACCGACCAGGTTGGTCGAGCTGGAGGAATTTGCTGACCTAGCTGCCGAACATATAATGCATTCCGGCACCACGACACCTGACAAATATTGGCAAATGCGCCAGCTCGCGATGAATCAACTGCGACAGTGTTTTAATTTGGTAAGTTTTGTTGTTTTTAATTTAAGGAATCATAAGATTCCCACGTGAATATTGACGCCATACTGTTTACTATATCAACGTCTGTATCTGTTTTAATAAAACAGACACATTTCCACATGACTGACCGACCCGCTGATTATATTATTATCCAACACACTCAGTGAGCTGGGTCCAAGGAATTAATGTTATTAACTTCTGTAGATACCTTGTTATCGGTTGAGCTACATATTAGTTTTGATACTCAGTCGAATACACAAACAATAAACATTCTATTCGAAATTATATTTTCATTAATAATAATTATTGTTTATTTATTTGTCAGAATATAGATTTACAAAGTAGTATGATTTTAAGATAAATGAGGCCCGTTTACATTGTGCATTGTGCGAATATTTAACTCCAAAATAAAACAAAATTAATTTGTAATGTATTACATAATATTACTTCCGTCAGGTATCACTATAATTGCTACAAAATATGTCTGACTTAATTGTACCTAAATATTTAGTGTCACAAATTACCGAAATAGTACATTTTGATACAAGGGCAGAAAGTGTATGATTGCGAACGAGGCAAAATTCGCACGAGCCGTAGGCGACTGTGTTATGGAGCCGAGGGCTGCAGTGAAAAATTTGCACGTCTATCAAACAACGTTTTTCAATACACTTACAAAGAAATACTTTCTCTGAAAATTACGACACATTTTAGTTCATTTTGCAATGAAGAAAATTTTCCAAATTTGCCATAGATTTAAGTTTTCATCTAGGCAGCAGTAAACTAACGCTTAATCACAATATCTGGCGGTGGCGGCGTATTATCTAAAGAATTGTCTTCAAATCTTAAACTCTAATTTTTTTCACAAATAACAATGTATAACTATTATACTAACTATATATAATATAATTATATATACTTTTTTCCCGCGCTTTACTTTTCAAGACTGCAGCAAAGGTGTCAAACCGTTATAATACATCCTACTTATTACCTATTAAAAATTAATAAATTAAAATATATGTATATATTAAATAAAAATTAAATAGATAATTATTTATTTGTTGACAATAACGAATTATTGTGTAAATAATTCTATTTATTTATGATATTCTGTTCATAAACACTATTTTCATCAACTATTAAAACCTTCAAAATATCCGCCTCTTTCCTTAAAAAAAAATCACCGTTAACCGTGACGAAATAGGAATGAAAAAAAGCCCTTGTTTTAATAAATAAATAAAAAACACGAGGGTGATAAACATGACATGTTGAACCTAATCGTAGTGCGATAAGAGAGTAACTGTATTGAAAAAAATAATTTTATAATATTGTGATATCAGCGTTGTTGTAGCAGTCATTGGTTTTGTTTATTCTATTTAATTATTTTTCTCAGTTAACTTGAAAATTTACAAACAATAAAATAAAATAAAGCGAATGGACTCTTCATTCTCTTTAAATAACAAGAATGGGATTAAGAACTAAAGAGTTTAAAATTAAAAAGAATAGCAGCCTTTCATATTGTATGGATTATTAGAAAGACTTCAAACAATGTGTTTAAGAACAAAGAGTAAGACAGATGACAATTTAGATTTAAAGTTTCAATTGTCTAATATTTCTGTTGAATAGCTTTCTTTAGTCTTAACAAAACCCTAAGCAATGGACGCGCATTCAGGTTACTTTCCAACGTGCCTTCCCGGAAACCTTTTTACAAATAATCCATTAACAAAGAATTATGGTAAATGACTTTACATTTAGTTGAAAACAAGATGGGCAGGTAAAGAATAAAACCCACCCATTGTTTCCCTTAAAGAGGTGAAGAAGATTACATTGTATTCACTTTCAGGTACATACCAGTTTATACTAGCACAGTCATAGAGTAATGAGCACATCAAAGATGGCGGTACACTATCAATACATAAAATATAGATACAGCATGTGCATTTTCTGAAGTTCATTAAAATAACCTCTCCCACTCTGGGTAGCAGTAGCAAGAGGGAGAGTCAAACTTTTACTGACTAAAACTTCTGTATCCTTTCAGTTGCTCTTTGATTTCAGGGCTGGGCTACCTCTTTCGAACCATCCCATAGTGTGTACCACGGATACTGCTTTAAGTAACTTGCCAAACATGAATATAAACCAACAGGAGGGGCCCATCTGGGTCGAAGCCTACCGGGGTTGGGGTTATCCGAAAGGAAACTAGAGCCCCGGTATGAAGGCTAGAAGGAACGGCGCGGGGTTTTTAGTCAGTAAGAGTCTGACACTATCTCCCGCTCCACCCTAGAGCGAGTTTTGTCAATGATGATTTTCCCGTCGACAAAAAAAAAACATGAATATAAACAACACAACTTCTGTGAGGTTGTGTTTAGTCGCATTTTAGCTTTTTGCTGTCAAAATGTATTATTATTAATTTAGTTATTTCAGTCATCGTCCAGACTTCCATGATTATCATCGTCCCACCCTTGTCCCCGTTACAAATAAGAAAAACTAACAATATTACATAGTAGTAATTTTAGCAGAAACTAGATTTCAATATTCTCCATTTTATTTATTTTATTTTCTATAGATCTAGTGTACCTTTGTACAGCAACTGGGCTAACTTTATTATTAACACCGAGGTGGAATAGCTCAAGTCGAAGGCGAGGAATATAGAATAGAAATAGTACATTGTTACACTAGGGGTGAAAGTTACTTATTTCGTCCCGAGAAAAAGTTGGTGGCCGAGCGTAGCGAGGTCGCTAATTCGAGGGACTAAATAAGTAACTTTAACCCCGAGGTAAGCATTGTGCTTTTCATTACGAATACAAGAAGATAGACCTAGTTTTTTTTTTAAATAATTTGACAGTTGTTAGGTGAAAGTAAAACTTCCTAGGGATGAAAAGTGTTGTACTTTTCAGCCCGCTCCTCAGGCAACTTCAGACCTACTTTCAGAGTATGAGTAATGAAATAAATATTTTCTACTCAATTATTAGGAAATAATAAAACGTAATTAGGAACCTATATACAAAATAAGGTTACTATTTAACCCAACTACGTAAAACTATACAAAAAAAAATCTTTGACCAAGCCGATATAAAGGTACATAAGTACCACGTCAATCAAATATTCTTCACACAAATATTATTTTGGACAAAACGTAATATTTGTATAAGTCGTTCAATTTGCTAGCAAAGTTAAATGATTGTTGAAATATTTTGTGTTGCCCAGACGAGCTTGGCGTTCTATAATATGAAGAGGTTTTCTACACAATGTTAGAATTTTGTACATTAATATAATGTAATAAAATAACATTCCACAACTATCACACAACGCCGTCTAGTCCCAAGCCAAGCAGGGCTTGTGTTATGAGTACTAGACAACTGATAAACATACTTATATATTTGTAAATACATAGTACATATTATAGATAAACACCCACACAGAAAAAAATATTTTACTCATCACACAATCATTTGTCGTGGGTGGGAATCGAACCCACGACCTCCGGCATAGCAGTCAGGGTCACTAACCACTAGACCAACAGGCCAATCGGTAATAATGTAGATACATTTGTACAGTATTTAACATAAGACTTGATTTTTGTTCCAGGAGTTCAAGTTGCGGTGCCACATTTGCGGGACCACGCATGAACAAGACGAAATAACAGCCCCTGAACGATAGACTAACTAATAATATGACATAAATTTTAATTTACATTGTGTTCTTTTGTAGTCATTTATTCAGCCTATTTTTTTTGTAACATCATCCATTTATTTGTCCGTAGTCTATTAAGTAAATGTCTGTTCACATAAGTCGAAAATTTTGGATGATAAGATTTCTGGTTTAGTATATTTATAAACAGGTAACTAAATAAAGAAGTAACTACCGTACCGGACTAGGTTCAAGTATCAGTATCTAGAGACCTCCAGACTAATCGGGTCAAGTGGACATCCCTAACAGACTATTTATTGACATATGTTCACTTAAGTATCTACACTTGATGATGTATAAAGCCGTCCGTTTCTCATTTGCAAGCTTATTTAAGATTATAATGGATATTTTGACTACGCACCAAATGTGATAAATAAACACATAATAATTATAATCTGTGAGTTTTATTGAGCCAACTTATCGCATGATTAATCATAAAGAGAAACAACTCTATAAGAAGGTATTTGAATCAGAAAACATAGATTTAAAAAGTAACATTCCATTTGCAAACACTCTTTCTTGAGTCGTCTCGTTTTGGTTAAGCTTGCGTTAAATGACCAAAAATAATAAAACAACCACTTGTCAACCACGCCCCAATCATCAGTGATTGGGGGTATACTTGGGGGAACCTCAAGTATACCATGGGCTAGATTAGGACATGACGGCAAACAAGTTGTCACTGTAGGCCTGTAGCATAGAAAAAATCTCAAAATGAAATGTTGGATACAGCGGCTACGGCGTAGCAGTTTACGTAGTCGCTACGATCCCGTCAGATTTGATGGCTACGAAAACTTCGACACAGTAAATCCTGGTGTGTGTCACAGGGAATTTGTACAACTACAGCGCCCTAGCTAAAGAATTGTATTATATATATATTTTTTTTTTTGTAAAACATAGTACTTCTATGAATTACCATTAACTACTTTAATTCTTGTTTCACCATTACATATTTACTTATTATTTCTTATCTTTTGTCATCTATGTGTTCTAAATATTTAAATGGAAAACAAGTAAGTAATTTAATTTCAAAAGCAAATTATTGCCATTAAAATTCCAGAAACTGTCAATTACGAATTAACATAACTAAAGCTGTCTGGTGCACATTGATGCGGCCAAAGAAAAACCAAGTAATAAACGTAGAAATAAAATTGTCAATGTAAAGGTTGTGGGGCCGCCTCACAAAGACGAATTTGAGGCACAAAGAGCGGCATTACGGCGGCTTCGCAGTAATCCGGATTGAGCCAGCAATTATAATACTTATCCTGTTCGGTATTTCATCTCGCCACAGTAAACTGTACCCCGTATTGTCCCGGTTTCTTTCGCGACTGATAAAAAGCAATACGGTTTTGAACAAATATATACCTACTAGCTTTTGCCCGCAGCTTTGCTCGCATTAAATTCGTTAAATTCCCCCATTTTAGGGAAGTGGGGGGGGTTAGAAAGAGACAAAAATTTGCCTATGTCACCCTCCATCCCTTCAACTATCTCCACTTAAAAAATCACGTCAATTCGTTGCTTCCTTTTTACTGTGAAAGACGGACAAACAGACACACACTTTCCCATTTATAATATTAGTATGGATTAGTTTATTCTTATTTGTATTAGTTATTCAGATTTCTATCAGAAATGAAGATATCCGTAGGAGAACCAAAGTTGTCTACATAGCACTAAAAATCGCCAAACTTAAGTGGCAATGGGCCTGGGCACATTGAAAACAAATGACATGAGAAAAGATGGCCGTTGGGGCTGAAAGATTCTGGAGTGGCGTACGCGTACCGGAAGACTCAGCGTTGGAAGGTCTCCCATAGGGTGAACCGATAACCTGGTCAGGGTCGCTCCAACCCATTGGATGCGAGACGCACAGGACTGGTTGTTGTAGCGACGCTTGGCGAAGCCTATGTCCAACAGTGGACGTCTTTCGGCTAAAATGATGATTATGATGATGATGATTGATATAGACCAGTGATGACTTTTGTTGATATACGTCTTGTTACTTCAAGCTGAAATATAACCAGGAGGGGCCCAGCTGGGTCGAAGCCTACCGGGGTCGGGGTTATCCGAAAGGAAACTAGAGCCCCGGTATGAAGGCTAGAAGGAACGGCGCGGAGTTTTTAGTCAGTAAGAGTCTGACACTATCTCCCGCTCCACCCAGGGGCGGGTTTTGTCAAAGATGATTTTCCCCGTCGACAAAAAAGAAAAAAAAAAGAAATATAACAATCATCAATTGTCCAAATTATTTCGAACGTGAGGTGTCATGCGCGCCAGTGGTGTGAGTCATCGTCTTTAAACCAGTTGCCATTAGCTAATTGCACATTCCACAGCGTAGATAAGAATGTGCAAGAAACTCTATGGACACTCTTTTAAATCATGTTATTAATGTACAAGCTGCTGCCAACGGATTCACCCACGTGTAATTGGGTTTTCCATACAAACTCTGGACCCCGTTTCATCCCCTTAGTTAGTGTATGAATTTTGGAAAATTCTTTCTTAGTGCTCGCCTATGTTATAAAAGGAAACCTTTTGCAAAATTTCACGCTCCTAGTATAGATACCGGCACGGATCTTGCGCGTTGGCTTCAAGTTGCGCAGAAACCAAATATCGGGCGTATTTAGTGGTATGAAGTGAGACGCGGGGGTGGGAAGCGTCATAGCTTAATAGACGACACTCGTGTTTCATTCCCTGCGCTTGCTGCATGTATCTAACAACGATGACAATTGGCTCGCCACTGTACGGAATGTGCAAAGTGATCCCAACTCTGACGCCAAGCGCTCAAGATCCATGCCGACACCTATACCTGTAGTTACGGCTGTGAGTTAATATGTCAGTTAGTCAGTTTCTCCTATTATATTGTATAGATGACGATCGCGAACCTTTGTTGTTATACCTGTTTACTTCAAGCTGAAATGGAGTAATGTGACCATTATCAATTGTCCAAATTATTTCGAACGTGAGGTGTCAAGCGCGCCAGTGTTGTGAGTCATCGTCTTCAAACCAGTTGCCATTAGCTAATTGCACATTCCACAGCATAGATAAGAATGTACAAGAAATTCCATGAACACTCTTTTGGATCATGTTCTCAAAACGGTGAAGAAAAACATCGTGAGGGAACCGGCAAGTCCTAGAACCAAATATTCGAAAATATTTGACATTCATCAAACAAAAAAAAACATACTGGGCCCATGTGCAGGATGACGGCCCATTCCATCTCCTAGAGAGAAGGCCTTAGTCCCAGCAGTGGGAACATTAAAAGACTGATTATGCTATGCTAAATGCTTTGAGTTTTAATTTTTGATTGAGACATTTGTCAGAAAGTGAAGAACAAAAAAGAGAAAGAAAGAGACTGTGTGTCAAATACTCTTTTGCCTATTTAATCGTAGTGACTATGGTGACACAGCAAGCCTATGTGGTCTAAAAGTTTATTTATAATTCAAGATAAGACAACTAGGTAATAGACACGTAGACACACGATCTCTTTATGTCTCACTTCGTACCTAGAGCAACTACAGTCCATCCCTTTATGTCCATGGTCAGTACTCGTAAAGGACGCCATCCATTACCGAAACCAAGTTCTACATTCTGTACCACTCTATTGTCTACTATACGAAAGCCAGACCCCAATTATGTCAGTTAGACAATGTCTACACTATACATGGTAACTTAATAATTATGATCTAACCAAGTATCGCGGTATTACGATGATAGAGAGGTCTAACATTCAAGCAAAGTTGTTTACTGTTGAAGTTACTCAAGTATCGTTAGGGATGCTACCTATAATGACTACGACCAAACAAATATATCCAGAAACAATGAATACTTACTATAGCTCCGAAGCAAAAATTTTAAAGACTGAAGTAGGTAGTCTTTCCAACAATAGCTCTTTACAGTCGAAATTGCAGTCTTAAACAAACATTGCGGTTCCCGCTCTGAGTATAGGGGCTTAAGCCGGAGAATTGCGGCCAAATCCCGGAAATACACTCGCTATAGCCGCAAAGTTTGGCTAAAGCAGCGATGTGACAACCCTAGTTACAGTGGTGTAGTAAAATATTGACATTAGCCTCTAGTTCACCGCGACACCGATACTACGGTAAGCTAATGAATTTTCCCCCAAACAAGTCGGCAGGGTGCTGATAAATTAAACTTGTTGTTTATTATCAGAAACAACTTGTTAACAAAGTACGTTAGCAGAAATGTTATTGATAAATCATTGAAACTTAGGTCTTAGTTATAGCGAACGATACCGAGTGGAGTGGGGCCGGAACTTGAGTAGCCTTACCTGTAAGTCATATATCAACCAGTGGTGTAGTGATCGGCGCTTTGCGTGACTAGAGGCCTGGTTTGTTCTTTTTCCCAAAGTATAAGCATTACAATTCTAAGCGGCTACCGGTCTTCTGGGCACATTTGCGGGTGACAGCGATATAGAGGAGTACTTCGAAGCTTAAGGGTACTTGTTTAATTTTTTTATATGTATTTTGTTTTTTTTTTTACATAGGTACGTATTTATTTACTTAGGTTTATTATAAATAGTTGCTTAATATTATTGCGTTGCCCTGTACTACGAATTACTCCTATAAAGTAGTTGCGTTATAAACATATAAAGACACAAATACACAATACACCTATACCTGGAACCACTATCCAGCTGATTCTGCTAGCCATACAAATACGTACATAAGTATAGTAGAAGAATCGAACCTGTGACAAGGAGCCCAGTAGCCAACTGCATCAACTGTGCTTTCAAACAAAAAGTACTTTACTTACTAAATTCGAAATTGAAACGCCGCGTTTCTCGCCCAACATACCACAGTGTCTTAAGACGAAAGCCTATGACCAGTACGTGTTGCCAGTGATGACATATGGCTCCGAAACGTGGTCGCTCACAATGGGCCTCATCAGAAGACTTAAAGTCACCCAAAGGGCAATGGAAAGGGTTATGCTCGGTGTTTCCTTGGTAGCAGTGGGCAGGGCACATTGCTCGCAGAACAGATAAGGCCGAAAGGTTCTAGAGTGGCAGCCGCGGACCGGTAGTCGCAGCGTTAGAACGCCTCCTAGAAGGTGAACCGATGACCTGGTGAAGGTTGCGGGAATCCGCTGGATGCGAGACACACAGGATCGATCATTGTGGTGACACTTGGGGAAGGCCTATGTCTTACAGTGGACGTAAATCGGTTGAAATGTTGAGAAAACCGGCAAGTACTAGAACCTAAGACTCGAAGATGTGTAACATCCAACAAATCCACACTTCCATCAGCTGAATCGATTAGTCTCCGCTGCGCATCCTGCACTCTGGTATCTACTAATCGTTCCGTCCGTATCTAACAAATCTAACCTAGAACGTAGTGATCATTTCAGCAACATAGAGGGTGTCTCACCCGTAGTGCTGTGAGGTGTGTTTCTGTATGTTTGTAAGGCTGTATCCACATCCACGCAATCCCTAATCGCCTTTTTGATCGCACGTTTATATCCATTTAGACAGCAGTTGTAGTCTATGATTTTCAACGCCCTTGCTTGGGAGGTGCGTTTTTCCAACCACCGAACGTGTTGGCACTAGCGGTGGGCGTTTCAACAACGAACTGTTTTCAAAGACCGTTTTGTGTTCTGCAACCGAACAACCGTTTTCTATCCCGTGACCAAACAGTCTTCGTTGTACAAACCAGTCTTTGAAGTACTATATGCAAAATTGTTATCTTACTATTAAGAAGATAAGGTCTAGAATCCATTGATTCAACTACCACACTCGTCGCGTTGTCGTTTCAAAATCAGTTATTTACAATAAAAAATTAACTTTATAGCTATGAAATACACCACAAATTTTATTCATCATCATCATCATTTCAGCCGACAGACGTCCACTGTTGGGCATAGGCCTTCCCCAAGTGTTGCCACAATGAATGACTCAGTGCGTGAAATTCGATTGTCACTCTGTGCTCACACTAGTTGCGACAACGAACGTTTTCTGCAACTACTTTACTCAACGATAGTTTCGTTTTCATACCAGTCGTGACAACGACCGTTTTTAACAACCGTTTCTGTCGTCGCAAGAACGGTTGCGTTTTGTCGGTCAATTATTCGCTAGCGACCCACCACTAGTTGGCACGTGGTTTACATCAATCTGGACGCCCTCTTACCACTGGTACGAGTACTATCGGCATGGCTCAGTCGAAACGCTCCACTGGGGTGAGAACTCCGTCGCGCCCGAACTGGTCCAGCGCGCGCCCCACCGGCTCGCGCAGCGCGTACGCCAGCGGGCGCGCGCGCATGAACACCGGCCCTCTCGCACCTGTACATGCTCACCCATGAACCGCCCCAGACCCTTCGCGAACACGTTCAGTTTTTGGAACTGAAATACAATACATCATACTCGTTACTTTCCTCCATTTTGTGCACATCTTATCTTAAATCGGGTAGCTGTATTTTTAATGCCGCTATCCAACGTCGGCCCAAAAGTACAGTTTTTCCTTTTTCTATAAAAAGTAATTCTAAAAATTCACTTTTATCTTTATAAGTATTTAACTAAGTCCAGTGAAATATCTCAATGTTAATTTACAAGGTTGTAGGGGTAGATCGCTGAATAGTCCATCGTAACACTCGCGACTAATACAAGACACTGCACTACCCGCGTCGCATTCCATAGCAATATGTTTATTATGCACGTTCAGTGTAATGTATATTGGTTTGCAACTTTCTATCGACAACTGACAAACATCAACAAAAATTACCTCGTCACTACTCGTACCTAATACTGTTCCACTATATTGGGACACGCCCTTGCCGGTTACACACCTGACACATGTAATTTGTGAACTTAGACATAACGCGCACTGGTGACTTCTGTCACGGTGACAATAATTGTTCTACCCATTTTTTGTAACTGTCACGGCTTCAAGTGCGCGCACTACATGTTGGTTTCATAAGCACGGTGACTTTTTTGTTAAAAGTCACCAGTGCGCGCTATGCCTTACACGTTGATTCATTGTGGTTAGCGCCACATACTTACCAAGTGAACCTCAAACTTTCCTCACGCCAACTCCCAAATTCACAGGTCTTCGACATTTTTTTAAGTGTCGCCACACAGTTGGATGGCCGACACCTTCACCTTCTTTCTGCTTCCTATGTCGAAAATACCTTTCGGCAAATTCACTAGGTTTGTCAATGTTTGCACATAATTTCCGATAACTGCTCAAATGTCTTCGTTATTCGGTGTACACAGATTGACCAGTAACCTAGCTCTCAGCACCCATTACGGTAGTTAGGGTCGGTTTCCTCCCGTATGTCGTTCACAACGAAGTACTGTTCTAGCCGTTAGCTACTTACTACTAGTTACTTGTTAGCTAGGAGCTGCAGAATAAAATACGTAACGTCTCGATAGCACAGCGTATATTCGTAAACAGGCTCGGCGGTGGTTTCAATAAAAAGTTATAACGTACTACCCTCTTATTCTAAATATTGACATACATCACAGACCCGAGTGGTAGATTACGGCCCATTCCGTCTACCAGATAAACCCTGAGTCCCCAGCATTGGGATAGCCTTACAATAAGGCTGATTATGTTATATTACTTTAGATAAATAAATTCCTGGTACTACAGTAGCTAGTCGATTCGATTCTCAACCTCCTCCTTTTTCTCCCACCCTCTCTGGCACTGGCAAGTATCTTTATTAGCCGGTATTTACTCGCCTTGCCAACTAACTATATCAACTCCCAAACTTTGGTTTAAGTAGATATTCACCTTTTCCCGATGTTTGAAGTTAAAATAAGTTACGAAAGTATCTAAAGCGTTTTTAACCGAATTCAAAAAAGAATGTCTCAATTGAGTTTTCTTTCTATTTTTGTTACCTTACAACTCCTTTATTTATGACCCGGTTTGGAAAATTCTTTTTTTTTTGTTTTAACGGATGTTTTTTTTCAGATTGGTCAGATTTCTCAAAAATGTATTTCAATAAAAAGACTAAATAGCCACAAATTACTTTAATTTCGAAAGATATGGTTAAATAACGATAGAAAATTAACTTTCAAAATTAAGTGTTTTTTTTTAAATGGTCTTGTTCTTTTAAGGCGAAGGTTGTAATATTTTTATTAGCATAAGATGGACACTATTCTATGCTTTTAATCATCTTTCCTGAAACTCAAAGTATTCAGCACCGAGCAACTCATATAAAACACGTAGGTAAGTAGGTAAATATTGCCACATTTCAAAAGATGCATGAATTTATTACTTTTTAATACATTGACGGAAACGGAAGATCTATAAATACGAATAATCCATACAGGACCCTATCAATCAACCTGGCACCTTTTGAAAGGCCGCAAATGAGTGAGAATAAGATTTTTAGATTGGGCAACAGTAAGCTAGTGTAATTATTATTCTGATAAGCTCATCAATCAAAGTACTTCGGCCGCCGCCGCCGCGCCGCCGTCTCCTCCAATCTTCAGGCTGTAGTAAGCCTTTACTTACTTAATATAATATATCGTCCTGTGTACCTACACAAAGCTTATAATTTCGGTGTTGCCACAATGAACCACATTGAACAAAATAATGTAAGTTGCGAATATAATTTTTAAGTTGCAGGATAAAAAAATATAAACAGCTGTTATATTTATAAATATATGAATATGAATTTTAGTAGTAAATCATAAAACGGGACTTAAGTGGGCCATGGACGTTTATGGGACTATTATTTTGCCTTTACGTCAAATAAATCACGAGACTGCATAATGTTCAACAATAGCGGTACTCGTATATTATTAATATGATATATATAGGCATTATAAATTTAATTTTTAAAGCGCTGTGCTACTCGTACGACAACATGGTTAACTCCTAGGTTATACTTATCTACAATTATGCCTACTACGACTGCAGTAACGTCCGAAAGAGTTACCTGAAATGCTGGTTTACCAGGAACATGGGTAGGTAGAACACCTACACCTACCCCTCTCCACCTAGAACGGAACAAGATATTTGTCGATTTTCTACCTCAAAAAAAAAGTTTACCTACCCGAGTCCTCACAGCCTTTATTCCATTTTAATAAATGAATCTAAAAAAACCATAGCATAACATAGTCGACCTTATAATGTTCCCACTGTTGGGACTCAGGCGTCCTCTCTAGGAGAAAAAGACCATACATCAGTACAATACAAAACTACTTAATAATAATATTTCTTTTACATTAAAACTGCTCTGACCTCGTCCTAATAAGTTTTGGTTCGTTTAATTAAACCTTCATGCCTCGCAAAATGTTAATCACTCAAGTTAAATTAAATTCACCATCGACGTTTCATATTTTGCTCAGAAATAATGTAATTAACTTAAATTAGAAGAGATCTCAAACATTTACGAATTAATTTTGCAACTTCAAATAGAGTTGGTGATTTTATTGTATTTGTTAAGTTTGGAAGTAATCACTTTAATGCTCAATTTATTTTCTGTTTTCATTCAAAACCTATTGGGGAAGTTAAATGTCATGCTATATTTAGATAGGTACATTTTAATCTAAATACAATTGATTAGCAAGGTCCTGCGGCATACGTATACAGCATCTTACGTGGGTGATATGAAGCAATCGCGAAGCGTCGCGGTGTAGCGCAAAAACAACAAACAGTCAATATCAAAAGAAGTCAGTAGGATATCCACTATTTCGTGCCACAACTCTCCCGCGCTTCGCTTTCGCGTCCCAGATAACACATGTTAGACGTGTTTTTTTTTTGGAGGGTGGGGAGCATGATAGACATAATATTATGATTTTTATTATTAAACAACTACTGAAACACTCAAACCAAAAACAAAAAAAGTCAGGCTAAGTTACTTAGCTTTGTAAACTTAAACGCCAATGGAAATTGCTGTCAAAGAGTAGTTTTTTCTTCTGATGGCATATTTTTTTTTTTAGAATATCTACAAGGCTTGCTACAAAGACACTCTTGAAAGCGTTAGTGATTCAGCTAATAAGATCTTCTTCTTAGATATAGGTACATTATTTGTAGTAACTACTGTTAAAATTATTTAGTGAGGAAGTAGGCACACAATCTAGGCATCTAAACTGTATCCATCACTACAGTACTGCGCCATTTTTTGCAAGTGGCCTTTCCAGTCAGCAGCTTTTACTGGTTCGTCGGACAATGGCGAGAACAGATGGCTCCCAGCCAACCATGGAATTTCAAGCACCACTGCATCTTACCACTGGGTTTGAAATATTGACTTTTAGCACACTAAACAATAGCTACAGGTAACTACGCAAAAAGGTAACAATATATTTCAGTAAAATATGATAGCGCTTGGGACTTTAATCTCACAGCCAGTAGCAAAATTTTCAATTTTCGAGTCTAAGCTAAGACTATATACATTACATGTTTATTAAGTAAGTATTATTATACAAAATGATTCCTAATGACCTCCTGTTTTTACACACCATAAAGAAAAGAAAAAAAACTATCGTCTGCCTTTTTTTTTGTTCCTCTTTTCGGAGGTGTACTGGATATGTTTAACATATTTTATCTTTTACTGTCTCTCTTGTGTATCTACATTTAAAAAAAAAAGATTCATAAATAGAAACATTTCATTATAACGCAAGAATGTGCTTCACCATAATTAGTTTTATGGTGAAGCACATTCTACCTCACATTAGGCACATATCAATCATGCTCTACGACGTCGCCTGACATGACGGGCAGAAATTCTTTAGGTGTCATGAAGGTAGGCCCTGTTATAATAATCATACAATAGGCTAGTTGCCGTAAAAAAATGTAATGAGTCCGTCTTTTAGATTATTCAAAAATAAGTGACACGTTTTTTTTTATTTGTAAATTAAACCAAAAATGACAAAGATATAGCCCTTTTAAATTACGTGTAACGACACACCGTGCTGCATTTTTTCGCACGGGTGACGTCACACGTAACTTCGCACCTTTGGTAGAACAAGGGCACAATTGCAGTTTTTGCAATTTTACAGGAGAACCATTTTAAGATATTTTTTGTACTTAATGTGGTCTAGCTATGTTAATAATGTTCTAAGGTTGTTCTGCTTTGCATGACATAAACTATATGCTATATTCTTTTAGGTGTATCGTTTACAAAGATTAAAAACTATTAATACACAATTACAATTATGCCCTTGTTCTACCAAAGGTGCGACTTTAATGGGCTACATCTTTGTTATTTTTTGATTAATCGAAAAAAGAAAAAATACGTGTCCAATATTTTTTTATAATCTAAAATACGGACTAAATATTTTTTTTTATCTAGTTAGCTATCTAGTATCATTAGGATTTCCTCTCATGAATTGTTAACCGTGAATGTTTCAAAAAAAAAAAATTCATTGGAGCCTTTATATACGGAAGTTGTACTAAATACTATACGGTTTCACGGTGGAAACCCAAAAATGTAAATGGTGTAAATGTCACGCTAAGTTTAGCCAGGATCGACACCAAATGAGTGAAAGGCTGCGGTCAGCTTTATGTGTGGCCATTTTGTTTCCACTTAATTTTATTTTTTATTTAGGTTTCTGGTGCAATCTTTTGTTTCAAAATAATACTTAAAACTGTGAAATTTTGGTGTTTAGGTATTTGGATGTTTGTAATTTAATCATTCTCGACATAAGATATCTTTATATCCCGTTTTTATAATCTGCATCTGTGATTACCGGCTTTCATATTAGTGAAGTTACTGACCGGAACTAGCTTAGTAGATACCTTGTTCATTTCAATTCAATAACAAAAAAACACAGTCATGCCTTTAAAACTAGAAAACGACACGGCATACAAATGACCCAAGGAAAACATGCTGTGTGCCTACTTTTAAAATGAAAACAACTTAATTTCACTGTCGGTATATTTTTTCACGTTGTACAAAAAAAGCAGTGTGTGCCTTTTTGACGGAATACCAAATGTTACTGTGAAGCTAGCGTGATGTTGCTCTTGTTCATTTATGATGCGACCATGTTGCGCCACATTGGGAATTGATGGACGTGACATAGAGCATGCCCAGAATGTCATTGAAGCATGCCATTCTATTTTTAAATCTCACTCGCTTGGGACTTGAAGCTTGAGTTTTTTTTAATCTTTAGAACATAGTTTTGAGAAGTAGGTAAATGATTAATCGCAATGTTGGCTGTTATAGTCTGTCTAAAAAGTCAAACAACTTGGGAATTTCGTATAATATTTAATCATTAAAAAAATACTTATATTCAATAGTTTTTAGAAGGTTCTTCTATCAACTGTGATCAAAATCTTTTAATTAACTTTGATTATTGAACCAGTGTTTATTTAATTATTTATTTATTTTTATTTAATTTATTTAATGTTTTATTTAGTGTTGATTATATCAGATTTTATTTTGCCCTATTAACCCTTCAGATACCGTCAATTAGAGACACAATAGTAAGACAATAGATGCGCGGCCACCGGTGGTCGCTTGGGGATTATGAATTAATTACCCAAGCCGTTTGACTTTTAGACAGACTCTATTAGAGAATAAAAGGATTAAGTATAACTTGTTACAAAATACTTATCTGCTGTGTAAGAGTAAAACCAATACTCATTAACCCTTCAGATACCGTCAATTAGAGACACAATAGTAAGACAATAGATGCGCGGCCACCGGTGGTCGCTTGGGGATTCATGAATTAACAAGCATTATTCCTAGAACTGTATTTCATAACACTATACCTCATACCTGATCCTTCTTTTAATTATTAACTCCATGATTTCTAATAACAGCCAACATCGCGATTCATCACAACCAATAACTAGCAACCATAAATATAACAATTAAAATCATGGCGTTACATAAAATCAGAGAACAATATGTAATATCAGTTTTATAGCAGTTATAAAATATTTACCGTCTGTCCGGCTTATGAAACCTCGTATTTTCGGTTGATTGCCCACTGTCTTCCAGCCTTGGCGAAAAACTAAGGTAAGCTTTTTAGATATTTAAAAGGCAATAACATTTCTCGGGCGTAGAGATGTAGCTGTGTACCTGTTCATATCTATAATTTTGTACACTACGACACAACATAAAGGTTCCTTCGATGTAAGCACACTACAGTACAGCGCTGCTTTTAGACTAAGCTATAATAGCATTAGTATGTAGCTCATAGCACAACAATATCGCGCACCATACATTTATTTAATTTTGCTAATAGTATAGCAAAGTGTGAATGTGTTCTAAATAAATGTATGGTGAGCGATATTGTTGTGCTATGAACTATAAGCTATATGCTATTATATTATAGCGTAGTCTGAAATGAGCTTTATACAATCTTTGATGAAGAATAAAGTGCACTAGTCTATTTGAAGTCTATTCACTCTAGCCTTAAAGACACCTAAATTATAATCAGACGGGAAGTACCGGAATTGGCAAAATACAATACATTTTTATACAAGTGAAAATTTTCTTCAGTGCAAAATAAACAAAAACGAGCCGTAATTTTCAAAGAAAGTATTTCTTCTTAAGTGTATTGAAAAACGTAGTTTGATACACGTGCAAATTGTCACTGCAGCCCACAGCTCCATTAACACACTCGCCTACGGCTCGTGCTAATTCCGCCTCGGTCACAATGATAAAACTTTCTGCACTTGTCAAAATGTACTATTATCGCACAGTGTAACTGTCCCCGCACACGGGCCTCAAAAAAACGCCTGAAGCGGCTACAAAAAAAAGCTCGAAGCAGCCGCAAAAAACAGCTGAAGTGCGTGACACCTCTTATGTCCGGTGAAGCTTGAAGCCGCTTCAAGCGTTTTTTTGTGGCGGCGCTGCACACTAGCCACAAAAAAGGACCGCCTCAAAATGAAGCTTGAAGCGGCATTTTTTTGAAGCCCGTGTGCGGGGACAGTAAAGGTACTTTATAACAAATTAAGTACAGGCATGTATATTTAGGGCTTTAAAAAGTTTGGCTTCGTAGAAACTTCAGTGTCGAAATTTCAGGAAAGAAATTATCGAACCGTCACAATTTTCAGTGATGCGATCAGCTCGATCAGCCAATTGGGTTGGCTGTGCTAATTTTGTACAATATTTTATAATAAAGTTATTAAAAAATAAAAGGCTGGGTTTGATATTTGACTTTTTTATTATTTAGGTTATGTAACCATCTATATTACATTAAATTAACCTTTGTGTAATTACATTAAAACTAATTGATTATTATATAGTTTCTTTCAGTTTCGTTCCAAGTTACATTCCATACAGGCCTTTATCAATATGTCAAAACGAGCATTTTATTTTTTAACAAGTTTATGTTTAAACAAAAATATAACACAATTTTAAACATTCCCGCAGTAAACATTAGGAGCTAACGAGCGTTTGATAATAATTTGTCGCATCCATTTTTGTTCCATAAACTAAGCCCCTTGTCAATCTTGCCAGTGTAAAATTGCCTTTCTATAACTCAAGAGTTACCATTTTGACGCCCTGGTAGTAGAAATACCAAAGCTCTCCCAAATTAATCGTTCTAAGCACTGTCGATTCCTGCCGGAGTTCATTTAAACTCAATTCGAACCAGTTCGAAAAGTTATCGCGTTAGACGAATTAAGCCAATGGAACTTCTAAATTGTGTCGTACTGTATACACGTATTTACACTTAGGTATTATTTTCTTCTGTGTACGTAGTTACGCGTTTATGCGAAACATTAGTGATATTCACAGCGATATTCTCCTGAGTAATACGCGAGAATTTGTAACAAGGCTTACGGTTTTTGGGGAGCCATTATTTTTTTCATAAAACAAAATATAACTCTGTTTTCTAAATTGTGTACTTTAACAATAAATGCTTTCGTATTTTTTATTTAAATTATTCATATTTTATCATTTTAATGCGCATATTTACTGCAGGTCTCCCGCGGGTTGGTAGAATTTGTACTAAATGTTACGTCCACAATCAGTTTCTATGTGTAAAGGTAGACGTTTCCCACCTCCACTTTAGTACAAAATATCTTGCTCGTCATTTTTCCTCAGGCATTCTTTCATGATATCTTAACCATTGGAGCATGCCCTTTCTCATTTCCACAACGATCGTCCAACCGAAAAGAAGCCATCACAAAAAGTAAGCAAAAATCTTTTACATAAAATGCAAACTTAATCAAAACTAACCGATTTTTCTTCTACTGTCCGAAAGGTTAATAAATGACTATCCTGAAAGAATATTCTGCATAAAATATATACTTCGAAAACAAACAACATCAATTTTGAGAACGTTTCCATAACAAGAAGCCAATATTTGGGAATTCGAATATTTAACACTGTCGCATCCATACATATGTATTTATTTACATACATACATATATACATCTTAATTATTAAGTATTATAAACTAATAGGTATAAGTAATAATATGTACAAATGGGTAAAAAACAAACTTATAGGGCGTCAAAAAATTCGTCCACATCGATGTCAATGGGAAATGTGCCCAGAACGCTGGCAGCATTGCCATCCAGAGTGGCAATGCTGATTCGTTGACCGAAGAAAAGCCCAGTCCTCTAAAATAGTAATATCAATATTTAAGTAACTAACATCAAACACAAAGCAACAAATTACGCTACAGCAGTCAGCATTATTTTCCTTATGCCTACATACATGTAGGTAACGCAAACTTGTACCTTGTTTTTGCTATAGGAAAACATGACGTGCCGGCCGACAGCACTACTCGTAGTAACAGCGGGTGAGTTAAATCTCAGCGTCGGTTGTTCTAAAATATTCAGGCGCGCTGGAGTTTGTGACCCTGCAAATGGCGCTGTTTGCTCGCAGAATGATCTCATTCGAGTTTGGTGGTTTTTCTAGGACACATTGCCCTTTTATTTATTTGTCCGTACAAGTGTACAATTGACATTTTTTTTTTGGGTAGGAAAATCATCAAATGACATTTTCCGACCCTTTGGCAGGGCGGCAAACGTGTCAGACTTTTACTGACTAAAACCCACTATTAGTTCCTTCTTTGCCTTTCATTCCAGGGTTTTCCTTTCAGATGATAACCCTTACACATATATCTAAATTATACAATTAACTAAATGTAAAATGACTAGTAATAAAAGAATGCCTAGTTAAGTTTATTTAAATAAGTGGGCTCAGGGCCCGATCTAGCTATTTAGCCGCTCCGAGTAAAGATAATTGTCGCCGCCCTTTACATACACAAAACCATATAAGTTATGACTCTTAAATCTTAAATAATTCCACTATCCAACCTGAAGTAGGGTGGAAGGTGGCACATACGGAATTCTCAACCTGCCAACTTGGGTGTACTAGGCTAGGTTGAAACAGAGTACAGTAATAAGTAAATTTTGCCGCACCTCATTTTTGAAAAACGCACCTAATTTCTGGCAAATACCCGCCTTGCCCTTCACCCTATATCTGGCCCTGAGTGGGCCGTCAAAACCTGTTATTTTTTTCTATTTATACTTCGGTATAGTTTCAAAAACAATACCTAGATGACTTCATCCAGCTTACATCAGTCTACAAAAATAATAACAGCAAAAATATAAGTGGTTCCCTTTAGCGTTAACTTGTGTTTATGTTACGACTACCTAATGAGTATTTATGTACACCATTATACCTACTTACCTACCATTAAACGAAACATCTTAACCCTTCAGATACCGTCAATTAGAGACACAATAGTAAGACAATAGATGCGCGGCCACCGGTGGTCGCTTGGGGATTCATGAATTAATACAATACAGGAGCTGCTTTCCTTTGTAGGCAGATAGGCACGTATTAAGTATTCGAGTAGCTTTGGTATTAGTAAGTACTTGTCATAATGAAGATGACGTCTCGGACATGGATGTGACAAGTAGGTCATCTACATTAATATTACAAAGAGGGAAAACTTGTATTTTTGTGTGTATATTTGTAATGAATAAACTCAAAAACTATTGTGCCAATTTCAAAATTCTTTTACCATTGGAAAGCTACATTTGCCCTGAGTACCATAGGCTGTATTTATTGCTCGTGCGAAGCCGGGACCGGCCGCTAGTTGATTAATAAATTAGTCAAAATAATTGCAGATACTGTTCCAAAGACCAATAGTAAGTAAGTATATTTTGATACATGTGTAGTTGTTGCGACCGAAGCGGAATTCGCACGAGTCCTAGGTTTGGCTGTAGTGACAAATTTGCACGTGCATAAAACGACTTTTTCAATAGACTTACGAAGAAATGAATAAAAGGGTTGACTCGTGGGAGCCGACGAGTGCCCAGCCTGATACGATAAAATTATGGCGTGTGAGAGCACGCGCACTTTTCTGTGCAAGTGCGGAAAATAGCCTATTGCGTACTTACCTAAAGGCGGTGGGATAAAAGCGAGTTTTCGAGTAAGTGTAATAAAAATATTTTATACTGATCTATGTACTCGGCCTCTTATTTTTAAAAAGGTTTGACAAAGTTTTCCTAAATATGTAAGCGCAAGTTTTCCGCCCCAGAAAACTTTGCGTTTCACTGAGACTGCAGCCAATAAACACAGGTAGTTAGTAGAATAAAAAACGTTTCATTCGAAAAAAAAACCGAAATACACAACAAGCGTTTTCAGGAAGAAAATCGTAAGCGCACCATTTTCGTTTTATCAGGAATGGATTTTTTATTCCATAATTAAAAAGCATTTATATTAGAGACTAAAAGCTTTAAATTTATATTAGCGAGAAACTCCGTTCCTGCAAAAAAAAAAATCATCTGTCGCTTACGACAACGTTCTTCCTAAAAAAGGTCGTTATTATACCTGGCACGGATACCTCGTCACGTCTGGTTACCTAATAATACTTTAAGCTCAACTGCCAAAATACTCTGATGATCATTATTTCATTAGCCGTAATCAACTAAGGAGGAGGACGACAGCATCAGGCAGCGGCGCTCTCGCCGCCGCCGCCGGGATTCCGATCCCGATTTCCGGCCACCGTAGACGCGGGCTCGTGGACGGCGAGTCATGGGTAGATCGCTGTCCGACGGTCCGGTAACTATCCGGACCGAGCCCAAGACGTCGACGGCGCGCACTGTTCCCGCGCGCCTCAAGGAGTTGTCAGCAACGGCAGGGGCCCAGCTGGGTCGAAGCCTACTGGGGCCAGGGTTATCCGAAATGGCGCTCAAGTCCCAGTATGAAGGCTAGAAGGAACGGAATGGGTTTTTAGTCGGTAAGAGTCTGACACTATCTCCCGCTCCACCCAAGAGCGGGGGTTGTCATTGGATGATTTTTGCCCATAAAAAAAAGCCGTAATCAACATAACTTTTACGTAATTTAAGAAACAATGGTTAAGCCATAAATTAATAATTCGTCGAAATGCGGCCATGGTGTCGTAATGTAAAATAACGCCCCAGGGCATGGCATCTGACAGATGATTCAATTATCCTGCAGGACGATAATAGCCCACTTTGTATTGTCGACATCGCTATGTACAAAATTAACCCTGACCCCTTGTTACAAATGATCTTCACTATTTCGGACTTGGGAAATACAAACAAAGAGAAGCGAATTTAAAATTAATTTGCAAGGAATTCATGACAACTGTTGAAAAGTAACTTGTTGGCTCAATTAGTACTCGTAGCTGAACCACTTAATTTTGTCATTCAATCTGTGGTAAGCCAGTTGACCAAAGAAAACGATAGATTGATGCTGAGCAGCAACTGAAAAATTAATCAACATACATTCACATACACTCACACACGTACATACATTTAAAATTAGTCATTGCGACCGTGGCGGAATTCGCACGAGCCCTAGGCTAGTGTGTTGTTATCACGGAATAAAGAAAAGTAGTTATGGAGCCGAGAGCTACAATGACAAATCTGCACGTGTATCAATAGTATCGATCGACATTTTTCAACACACTTACAAAGAAATGAATAAACGTGGGTTGACCGACGACTCGCGGGGTTCGACGCGCGCCCGCCTGATACAATAAATGTAATAAAATTGTGACGAGCACTTTTCTGCACTAGTGCGGTATGGAATGGCACCTATTGCTTGCCAGGTGTCGCTATAGGCTGAGACGGAAGGAATGGCAATAAGCACTCAAGCTAACCGTGATAACGTGCTGCACAACTAGGCTCACGGGAAACCATTTTATAGTCTTCCCTTCTTCTTCTTCGAATGTAGGTACTAGGCGTTACCCAGAGCGGATTACGGTGTTATTTTAAAGATCATGGATTCTTCCGTGTGTATTTTTAGAGAGACAAAAATACACATTTCCTGGTATTTTCCCCAAAAGTCAAGGCGCCTTTCGAAATTGCCATTCGATTCCCCAAGAAAAAGCACATCCCGAGTTTAAGGTTCTTATCTTAATTACGTTCCCAGTTGTACTTAATTAAGTAGTTAAATCTTTTTCATTTCCGACTGAAACGTCTCACTTGATTTTACAGCCGTTTTCTTAAAGGGAACATGGATGAATACGTGCTAGGGTAGTAACACATTTACTTTTAGAAAATTCGAATTTATTTCCCAGAATCATCCATAAGTATATACCTAAGTATTATATAAAACCAGAAACTGACTGACTGACATATCAACGCACTTTGTATATGATAATTGACTTATCAATTTCGATTGTGGAACTGGTCTCTTTGAAGGTAAGGACCACTAGAAAGAAAATCAATAAATCGGTATGCCTGTAACACGCAAGATCTGAAAATATACCAGAAGCAAACAAGTAGTGCTAGTGTTAGTACAATTGGCAGCTGCGCTGCGTGTCGCGGATTCGATTCCCGCACGTATAATGCTAAGTTTACATGTGGGCCCAGCCTCTGCTAAACGCTATTGTGTAAACATTGTAAATTTGAAATAACGGAGAAACACCGGTAACACAATGGCGATTGGCCAAGGCTGTGCCCACATGTAAACGTAGTATAACAAATATTTGTATATGGCCTGTGATAAGTACATCACAACTTCACAAGACACCCAGACCCTTAACGTCTGCTCCTCATCTGAGTGTGAGACTTTGCAAGTCTGTTTCTTTTTACCTATTAAGTAGTGATAAGTTAATTAAGTTAAAAAAAAACATAATAACAGGAGATAATTATGTAACTACCTACTCTATCAACTCTCTCTTTCTAGATATTAATAATTTCGACCCGTTTTTGCCACTAACCGCAATTTAAACCAAACTTTGGGAGTTAAGAAATAAATTGATTTCTACCAACTATTAAATGGACCTACAACTTTGTGGTAGCAAATTGTTTTCTAATATTTACGCGAACACTGTTGATTGAAATAAAACTTTGCGAGTTAATTAATTATTTACAGTTCGACTTTTGTTACCTGGCTTACCAGGTTAATACGTAGAGAAGCCTTTTATTTAGGTTTAAAAGTACCTAGGTGAAAGTAATTTGTTTACTCGGCCACGAAGGGTTCCGAACCAATAAACGTCATAAAATCACGTGGCAGCTTTGTGTTTAGTACTTATATAAATCGTTTCGTACTTTATTTTGTTTTTAGTAGTTATAGCGGATACAGCTATATACATCTAAAAGGGTATAGAGCGCCGGTATTTTTTTTTTTTTTTTTTTTTTTTCTCGACGGGGAAAATCATCATTGACGAAACCCGCTCTTGGGTGGAGCGGGAGACAGTGTCAGAGTCTTACTGACTAAAAACCCCGCGCCGTTCCTTCTAGCCTTCATACCGGGGCTCTAGTTTCCTTTCGGATAACCCCGACCCCGGTAGGCTTCGACCCAGATGGGCCCCTCCTGTTGCTGACAACTCCTTGAGGCGCGCGGGAACAGTGCGCGCCGTCGACGCCTTGGCTCGGTCCGGACAGTTACCGGACGATCGGACAGCGAGCTACCCATGGCTCGCCGTCCGCGAGCCCGCGTCTACGGTGGCCGGAAATCGGGATCGGAATCCCGGCGGCGGCGGCGGGGGCGCTGTTGCCTGACGCGGTCTGCCTCCTCCTTTGCTAGCATTACTGCTTCGCAGAAGGAGGCGACCGCCTGCCACTCCTCCTCGCTCCGGACCATGGCCTGAACCAAGGCCCGGCGCGAGAGGTCTCCGCCGCCGATCGCCCCCACGAGGACACGGCGTTGCTCCGCCCAAGCAGGGCACACCTCAACTGTGTGCTCCACCGTGTCCTCCGGGCGTTCCGCACAGTGGCGGCACCCGGGCGTCTCTTCCGCTCGAATCCGATGCAGGAACCTCCCGAACTTGCCATGTCCGGTGAGGACCTGCGTCATGCGGAAGGTAAGGACGCCGTGAGGTCTTTCCAGCCACGCCTCAAAGAGGGGACTTACCGCCATAATTGTGGCGTGCCCAGCACTGGGTTGCGATAGTCGCTGACGCCATTTCACCATGAGATCCCGCCGGAGCTCTGTCCGCCATACCTCGACCTGTCGCGGTAGTGGACTTTCACCCCGGCGTTGCATCTCCACGCGCTTATCGTGCATGTGTGCAAGGACTGTTGCCTCCAGATCCCACGGTGGTAGGCCAGCCAGAAGGCTCGCCGCTTCGCGGGAGATCGTGCGGTAACCCCGCACCATCCGTATTGCCATGACCCTCTGGCAGGCGTTCAGTATGGATGCCGGTCGCTTTGCCAGCGACGGCGCCCACACCGGCGCCCCGTAGAGGGCCATGGACCGAACGATCCCCGCGTAGAGCCTCCGGCAGGAGGCGTCTGGACCCCCAAGGTTGGGCAGGAGCCGCTTGAGAGCAGCCCCGGCCCGGTTGAGTTTGGGAGCCAAACGTCGGAAGTGTTCTCCGAAATTCCATCGGCTGTCGAGAACGAGTCCCAGGTACTTCATCGTCGACCCGACGCCGATGCGAACTCCTCCTACCGTAAGTTGGGAGTCCGATGGTGGCGCATTCCGAGGGCCGTGGAAAAACATGGCCTCGGATTTGTGCAGCGCCACCTCGAGTCCCAACTCCTGGATCCTACCAACGACTATCGCAACCCCGCGTGTCGCTAGAGCGACCGCCGCCTGGTGCGACTCTCCCTGCGCTAGAACCAGCGTGTCGTCTGCGTAGCAGACCACGCTGACCCCGTCAGGGAGGTCGCCGCGCAGCACGTAGTCGTAGCCGATGTTCCACAAGGGTGGGCCTAGAACCGACCCCTGCGGAACACCGCACGACATCTCTCGACGTTTCCAGTCTCCCTGGTGACCGGGGTAGATAATGGACCTGTCCGACAGGTAAGCCTCGACCACTCGACAGAGGTATTCGGGCACCCGGTGGTACCGAAGTGCCCTCCGGATCGTACTCCAGGGCAGGGAGTTGAACGCGTTGGCAATGTCCAAGGACACTGCCACGACGCTCCTGCCCCGGGACACCGCAACCCCTGTCGTGAGGGCTCGCACGCGCATGATGGCGTCCACCGTAGAGCGCGCCCTGCGAAAACCGAACTGTCCGTCCGACAAGTCCGGCCCCACCCGTGTTAGCCGCGCGACGAGGCGGTTTGCAATGACTCTTTCAAAGAGCTTGCCCACCTCGTCGAGCAGCACAATGGGCCGGTACGCGGACGGAGAGTCCGCAGGGCGCCCTGGCTTCGCGATGAGGACCAGTTTCCCCGTCTTCCAGCGAAGTGGAAACTGGCCCCTCTCCATACATGCGCTGAAGAGCCCTCTTAGTCGAGGCCCGAGAGCCTCCATGGCCAGGACCCAGGCTTTCCCTGGCAAGCCGTCGGGTCCTGGGGCGGTGTTCTTGGCACTCAGCCTGCGCACCGCCACTCTCACCTCTACCTCGGTCACCTCTGGAGCGTTGTCGTCGTCGTCGCTGTTGTGGTCCGCGTCAGACACTGCTGGCGGGGGCGGAGCCATGGGCGGGGGGGAGTGTTCCCCTCGCGCAGGGAACAGAGTGGTTACCACACCCTCCACGAGTTGGGGCCGGAGACTCTGAGTCAGCGGCGGAGCCCAGGGGCGTAGCTTGTCCCGTACCAATTTGTACGGGCGCCCCCAAGGATCCGCGTTCAGAGACCCCAGCCACACGTTGCGGGCCTCGAGTTTGGCCCGCCTTATCTCCGTTCGGAGGGTGCGCTTTGCCTCTCTGTACCCCTCATACAGCTCCGCCTCTCTGATCTCCGCATCCGGCTGGCGGTTGCGGCGCCTGCAGTGTCTGTCGTACCGGCGGCGCGCGTGGTTGCACGCGTTGCGCAGTGCGCCGATCTCCGGCGACCACCAGTACACGCGGCGCTTAGCACGACCTGGAGGGACTCGGGGCATTGCCGCGTCGCAGATTTGCGACATGGCCTCCTGGAACCACTCCGCCTCGACGTCGATGTCGACAGGCCTGTCCGGTGCTTGCACCCAGGCCTGTACCGTCGCGGCTTCCAGGAGGAGCTCCCGGTCCATCTGCTTAAGCGCCCACCGCGGACCACAAGGGCTCTGTCGGACCGGCGCGGCCGAGGTTTCGGCGGAGACGTCAAACCGGATGTACCGGTGGTCGGAGTACGTCTCCACCTCCTCCATAACGCGCCAGTCGACGACACGTGGCGACAGAGCGGGGCTGGCGAACGATATGTCCACCACCGACTCACCCCGCATCCGCACCAACGTGGGGACAGAGCCCCGGTTCAGGACGACCAGGCCCAGCTCCAAGGCCCAGTCCTCCACCATCCGACCCCTTCGGTTCGTGCGCCGAGAACCCCAAGCCGTGTTCCAGGCATTGAAGTCCCCGCACACGACCACGGGGAGGGAACCGAACCCAGCGACGACGGAATTTAGCTCCATCAGGGAGAGTTGGAACACGTCGAGAGATCTGTTCGGGGACAGGTAAACGCCTACCACGGCGATGTCCCCGAACCGTGCTGCCACACAACCCCGCCCCCTCGTGACGGACTCGGGGGGCGGGGTACCGGCGGCGGCCGACGAAATTAACGTCACCGAGCCGTCCAAGTCCTGAACCCAGTCTCCACGGGGTTGGACAAAGTACGGCTCGGCGACGACGGCGATATTGATCGACCACTGCGCCATGCTCTGGAGCAACAGATCCTGAGCGGCGGCGCAATGGTTGATGTTCGCCTGGAGGAGACGTAATGGTGTCGTTATTGACATTCCATTATCGTCTCCTCCTGAGCCCTTTGTGAGGGTCTTGCCGCGGCGGCGGGAGCGGCGGCGATGGCGGCAGCAGCCAGGGTGGTGGTTGCGGCGGTGAGGACGTCAGGGTGGATGCCCCTCCTGACCTTGCCCTTGGCCATGGTGGGAGGGTCGCAGGACCTACCCCCAGCCCGGTGGTCGGCCGGCTTGCCGGCCGCCGCACATGCGTAGCAGTGCGGCAATGCACGGCATTCGGCGGCCTTATGACCAGGCTGTCCGCACTGGTGGCAGCGGTCGCTGCGATCCACCTCCGCGGCGCAATAGGCGCCCACGTGGTGCCCGACGTGGCATCGGTAGCACCGCAGAGGTCTGGGTTCCAGCATCTTGACTTGGGCTGAAACCCAGCCCACCAACAGCCTTCGGCCCTCGGTCGTGATGGCCTTGGCCACCGACACGGGGCAGCTCACCGTGACGGCTCGCATGCCCGTGCTGTCAGCGCGGATGGTGCCCACCCGAACCTGATCGGTCGTGCACCCTCCCGCCCTGACGATGGCGGCCATCACTTCTTCCACCCTGACAGAGTCGTCCAGACCCATAATGCGCATGTCTACGCTCTTGGTGGGTCTGGACACTCGGGCCTCCTCGACGTCCAGGGACGCCCTGATCTTGTCGGCCAGAGCGTCGGCGAGTTTGCCGCTGTCCGCCCCGGGGACCTCCAAAATTCGGGCTCCGGTCACGGTCTTCCTTATTCGGAAGCCCCCGGAGGCTCCGAACTCGTCGAGGTGCCCCACCACCGCCTGCTTCGCCTTGGCCATGACTACGTCGTAGTTCACGCCCTTCTTTTCCGCAGCCGTCTGTAGTGTGATCACTACAGCTGCGGAAGTCGGGGCGCGAAGTCTGGCAGCCATGGCCCGCTTCTTGCGCTCCCGTCGCCGTTTGCGCCTATTGGTCGCCCTAGCCGCCTTACTCGCCTTCTCCTTGGCGCCGACGACCGTCCACTCGGCGCCAGCCGAGGAGTCTTCGGGCGGAGAAGGCGGCAGGCGCGACCTAGTCGCCGCCGCGGCAGGAGGCCCCGCCGGTTTGGTGGCAGCCGCCACCTTGCCCTTCGGGGGGGCGGCAGACTTCCCCTGCTGCTGCTTTTTGGTCACCGGACCCGACCTCGCCGCTTCCGGCGCCGCGGCCTTGCGCGCGACTTGCCCCGACGGACCTGCCCTGGGAGCAGTAGTCGTCGTGGCCGCGGCGACGGCGGCATATGACGCCACCCTTTTTGGGTTGGAGGCCGCGAGCGGGGGACGCAGCACAATGCTCTCCAGGACGGAAAGCTGGCGCTGAATCTGCTCCTGGAAGCGTTGTTGCTGCTGCTGCTGCTGCTCCCTGGCAGCAGCCAGCTCTTGCCGCAGCAAGGACAGCACCTCGCTTTCCGCCTTCGTGCTCCGTCCTTCCGGTGACTGTTCAGGAGGGGAGTCCTGGAGACCGGCCAAGGCCTCGAGTCGGCCAATCCTCCCATTCAGGGTCAGCTCGTAGGGCTCGAACACGAACCCCAGAGCCCCCCCAATAGTGGCATTGGCCAACTCGATGGAGCGCTTCTTGGCCACTCTCTCCCGCTTGTTGGCCACGCTCATTATGGCGGCTGCCACGACCTCCTTAAATTTGGCCATGGCCTCCTCCATTCCCTCCGGCAGCTCGGTAGGGATCTCCGGCGGTATGAGGCTGGCCTGGCGTCCCTCGCTGGCGCTCTCGGCGGGGAGCCCTCTCCCTTTACCTGTCTTTCGGGCGGTACCCCGCCCCGAGGTCGAGACCTTCCTGGCAGGTGCCGCCTCGTCATCGGAGACGGAGCGTAAAAACTCCGCCTTCCTTTTGATGGAGGTGGATTCTTCCACCTCCATCACATCAGAGTTGTGTGAAGACGCGGCATCAGAGTCTGACGCCGCGTCTTCACTCACCTCCCTGAGGCCGAAGCTACGCCCGGCCTCCACCGGCGTCGCGGACGTGCTGGGAACTGGTCCCAGGGACTCCGCGCTGCCGGCTAGTGAGCCACCCTGGCTCGATGCGTCTGCGAAGGACGGTAAAAACAGGTCCTTAACGGACCTGGCGCGCTCTTTGCCCCCCCCAGAATACGAGGGGCAGCCCGAGCTCTGCTCGGGGAGGGATTCTCCGCCTGCGGGGCAGGCGGTACCCTCCTGGGGTAATGTCTCTTTTAAGTGCGCGGCCATGATGTGCTGAACACAGCTTTGCCTTTTTTATGGGGTGGGGTCCCCAGTGACACGTTCGCCATCGTGGTCGTGTCTGATGAGCAGACACGTACCCGAGGCGAACCCACTCTTCGAAATCGCTGTCCAGAAGGCGCCAACAGCTGTTGGTGCCAGCGCTCCTGGACAGCGCACCCGCCGGGCGGTCCGACTGGACTCCGCCGTGTGTTCCTCTTGGTCTGGTCTCTCGCTTGAGGCCTTCCGGCATAAGTAGCTCTACCGGCATAGCCCTCAAGGTCATTGAGACACGCAAGCCCCACCAATAGAGCGCCGGTATGGGCACCGTGCGTCACTACGAAAGCGACCGGCGGCCGAGCTGTACGCATGCCATATGGTCATGGCCATCCCGATGGTGCGGGGACACCGCACGGTTTCTCGCAAAGCGGCGAAACTCTTTGCTGGCCTGCCAACATGGGATTTGGAGGCAACAGTCCTTGCACGATTTGCGCGTGGTGAAACTCCGCTTGGCATGGCGGACAGAGTTCTTGCGGGATCTCATGGTGGAACGGCGACAGCGACTGTCGCAACCCAGTACTCGGCACTCCATTAGGGCGGTAAGTTCCCTCTTTGAAGAGAGGCTGGAAAGACAACACAGCGTCCTCACAGACGTAGCTTCTCACCTAGTTTCGGACATGGTAAGTTCGGGAGATTACTGCACCAGTTTCGTGCGGAAGAAACGCCCGAGTGTCACCATTGTGTGGACCGCCTGGATGACACGGTTGAGCATACGGTAGAAATGTGCCCCGCTTCGGCAGAGCACCGCCGTGTCCTCGTGGAGGTGATCGGCGGCAACGATCTCTCGCGCCGGGTCTTAGTATAGGCCATGGTCTGAAGCGAGGAGTGGCAAGCGGTCGCCTCCTTCTGCGAAACAATAATATTAGCAAACGAGGCGGTCACACGCAAGAGGTAACGGCCCCCACGCTCCAGCGGCCAGCCGCCGGCGCCGCGCGGGTTCCCGATGGGTGATGGGTAGCTCACCGTCCAATAAAATCACTTTCATAAAATTAATTTCTCAATTAATATAGTACTTATGAAAAAAACTTAAATGATGGTGATGATGGTTTTTTACATACCCTGTGCGATTAAACATTTAAAGGCAATATTCTGAAAAACCGAAGTGGGCACAAAAATAATACTTACGACATTTTAGTTTACTTTTTATTAATAATACAGAAATAGGAATTCTTTCCTTTTTCGGTGATGATGAGGAAGGTTACTTTTAATATGTCCCCTCGGTCAAGCTTATTCTTAATCCCTACTAATATTATAAATGCGAAAGTAACTCTGTCTGTCTGTCTGTCTGTCTGTCTGTTACGCTTTCACGCAAAAACTACTGAACGGATTTAGATCAAATTTGGTAGGTAAGTAGAAGAGACACTGGAATAACACATAGGCTACCTATAATTCCACTGCTCAGCACGGGTCTCTACCCGCGCGATATAAACTGTAGTCCACGCGGGCGAAGCCGCGGGCGGAAAGCTAGTACCTTATAATTAACCCTTCAGATACCGTCACTTAGAGACACAATAGTAAGACAATAGATGCGCGGCCACCGGTGGTCGCTTGGGGATTCATGAATTAATACCTAAAAGCATAATTGTAACAACATCCGCCGGGATCCCGATCCCGATTTCCGGCCCGACGGCGAGCAATGGGTAGCTCGTCGTCCGTCCATCCGGTAAACGTCCGGACCGAGCCCGAGCCTTCGACGGCGCGTACTGTTCCACGTTAAGGAGATGTCAGCAAACCGTAGGGGTCAAGCAGGATCGAAGCCTACTGGGGCTACGGGCAGTCTGAAAGTGAGACCCGGGACGAACGCAAAGAAGGAACAAGAGTAAGTTTTTAGTCAGTAAAAGTCTGATACGCCCTCGCGCTCCGCTCAAGAGCGGAGGATGTCATTGGATGATTTTCCCACCTAAAAGAAAAAAACAATTAACAACATAAGTATTTTGTTTAAGTGAAAATTACAAAGAACACCAATGACCCCATGGATTATAAAATCAATTGGGTGAAAAGTACCTATAAATGGGGAAATCCTAAGAGATCTAGTCTTCTGCAGACATTTACTTGGAGAAAAGTCTAAAGTAAATTGTCTAAGTATCACATCCAAAGAAATCAGCTTTAAGATACTTTGACTAGTTTCTTTTGCGTTCAAGTGCTGGATCCCTGAACGCGTCGGGCCCAAATGCGCGGGGCCCTGTAGCATCTGCTACTCTTGCTACATGAGTAATCCACCACTGTTTATTGTTTACATCAGTAAACCGTTTTAAAGTTTTCAAAAGTAAAAAAGATAGAAAGTGAATGGATTAAAAAAATATATTATTCATAATTACGGTTATAGTAGGTACCTCCTACACCTCCCCCTTTACGCGTAAGTCCGACTCGCACTTGGCCAAGTTTTATTTTCTCACAAGCATTTCCGCTTTTTTTGTGATCTCTCATAAATCGAATGCAATGTTGAATGAATATAAAATAGGAAGTTAGTTTCTGATCTAAAAACCTTGAAATGTCTTCCTATTTCTGCTTGATACTAATCTGCGATTAGATCCTATTGCAATTACTAGCAATGCTAACTTTTTCTTTCATCCGCTATAGATAGCTACATCCGATTCCGTATTTGAATGTTCCCGAAGAATAGTAAATTAGGCTACAGTCAATAGTACGACCACTAGACGCGACTTGCTTTGTTTTATCATTATAGGAAAAAAGACTTGTTCGTCAACTCGCTAACGCAATTTGCGGAGTCAGCGCAAGTTTGCACCTTCCGATTTCACTTACTTTTTTAACCGACTTCCAAAAAAAGAAATTATTTATTACTATTCGGGTGTGGCGTAAATAATGGATACCTAACCCTGAAACTGTCGATTGGCCAGATTATCATTTATCATTTACCCCACTTATATTATCATATGCCCATGGATGTCCAAATTATTGATATTTTTAAATAAAAATCATACCTACAAGTCATACAAAATCAGCTGCCATTTCTTCAATTGGTGACTTTGTCTCCTTCTGTTTTATTTTTGTCACTCCTGAATGTTTGTATTATCAGACCAGTATCAGGTTTTTTTTTTTTATTACAATCTAAAATAAAATGGCAAAAAATATTTAATTTTAACATTTCTTTTTAAGGAAATATATTTTTTTGGACCTCCATGGGTCCAAGGTGGGTATGATGATATAAATGGGATAAATGATAGATGATAATCTGGCCAATCGACAGTTTCAGGGTTACCCATTGTTTACGCCCCAGCCTGTATGTTTGTTACCTCAGAACTGTGTCGCTTATGAACTGATTTGCAAAATTTAGTTTTTTAGTTCTTTACACTTACTTAACTAAATTAGGTACAATAATATATTTTAAAATAACATGTACGAAATATAAAACCTATGATGAGTTCGGAATCCCTCGCAGTTGGCCCGCTGTTTGCATTGCCTCACTCTAAATTCGTCGTCAAAATTGCTACTGGCCCCGCGCTGACTTAATCCGCACTGCACACTGCATCAAAGACAAAATTTACACTTGCACTATAAATATTTTTAATTTTTAAAAACAGATAATTGTTAATTTGTTGTTATTAACAAATTATTGTGTAAATAATTTTATTTATTTATGATATTCTGTTCATAAACACAATTTAATTTTTTTAATTTAATTATTTTTTAAATTAATTTGTTCATAAACACAATTTTAATTAGATAAATAGAATATTAAAACTTTCTTAAAAAAAAATAATCATCGTTGACCATGACGAAATGGGAAAAAAATGCTTTTGTTGAGATAAATTAAAAAAAACACAGGGGTGATATATGTAAATTGCACGGCATATTAAACCTAATCGTAGTGATATAAGAATCAGTTTTCGAGTAAGCGTATAAAACAATACTCGTATTAACCAAGTGAAAACGATTATTTTCCAGTGACATGTCATAGATAGCGGTATGGAATGTGTGTCTTAGCAGTCTTAGCCACATGAGTTGGTATGGTAGTAGGTACTCTAATACTCGGAGTACTCCCTACCTAAGTAACTGTTTTGCTAATTATTATTATGGGGGAAAGCCGGAACAAGTGATCCTCACAATTTTTTTTTTTTATATAAGTTCACGTACATATCAGATATTGATCAAAAAACATATTTAAAACTTAGCAGTCTTCAGTCAGAGTTTATAAACAGTTTAGTATGTCGCTACCGCAGTGACATCTACGCTGATATAAAGAAACGATCCCAACGCGAAATAAAGTGAACTCATAATAATCAAAAATATTGAATAGTCATCAGAAAATACAGATAAATGTTTTATAAAGTAATATATTATTGATTAGATAAGTTTTTGTATTTAATTTGATTGTAAAAATCTAATAATTAGAACCACAGAGGCTTTATAGCTTCATACGTTTGCTCTTTTGCTAAAGTAAACGAAACGTCGCATGAATTTAAAAAAAAATAAGTGAACTAAAGTGACGGTCGACAGCTCATCGTTACGTTGTTTTCGATGATATTATTATAGTTTAAAAATCTTCAAATTTAGTGTAGTGATCTAATTAATAAAAACCAATATGTGGGACCCAACTCATGTTCAAGTTACTATTCAACGGGCTCGGGGACTTTTGATCAAAGGTAAAAACGGTGCGAATAACTGTTTTGTTACAATCGCTCTCGGTAAAGATAAATTCCAAACTTCCGTCAAACACAAAGCGACTCAGAATGTCGAATGGATAGAAGAATGTGAGCTACGAATACCTTCTCAAGGAAATACTGCCGAGATTGTTTTAAAGATTTACGATGAAGATTTACTAAAGGACCATTTACTAGGTCAAGTATCGATTCCGTTAAAAGACCTCGATGTTTACGAGCGGCCAAGAAGCCGTTGGTACACCCTGCAGGGAAAATCTGGTAAAGAAAATGATAAGCCTAGAGGCGAGTTAGAAGTGAAAATTGCTTTCACTGTGAAAGAAGGAAGTTTGACTGATTTGAGTAAGAAAGATAAACATAGGTCCTCTTTGTCTAGTATCGCGCAGAATGTAGGTGGCAGTCTCATGAGCATTGGTAGCATCGAAAAACGTAAAAGCCTTAAAAAGTTTGCTAAAAATCTTGGTTCAAAAATGAACATAAATAAAAAAGACAAGAAAAGTGATTCATCATCTCTAAGCGGTAGTATTGGAAACCTCAAGAGTTCGACACTATCAACCCCTGACCATTCCACGCCCAAACGTTTGTCAGGAGAAGCTGACCCCGGGGTCATTAGTGAAGATGATGATGAGTTTGCTTTTGATGACTTATCCCATAAAAGCTCTGGGAGCTCACTAAATGTCCAAACTTTGCCACGGGGCCAAAAGTACACTCCCTCACCTGTTAATGCTTCATTGGAAAATCTTGGAGGTGGTGAATTTTTGAGGAGATCTACTAGCAGTAACTTGGCAGTGCCAGAAAAACCAGTCCCACAGAAACCTGTGCGCCTGAGTCTTGACACCTTTACTCCTCCACAGCTACCAGCACAGGTCATTGATAAAAATGATGAGTGGTCACAGAAACTTTACTCCAAGCGAAAATCAAACAGTCAATTAGCTATTGATAGAGAAAAGTCTTCAAGTCTAGAAAGAAACAAGAAACTTGACAGTCCAAGTTCTTTAAAAGAGCGCCCAAGTCCTAAATTCTTTAAGAAGTTTGGCAACAATAATAAGCAAAAGAAATTATTAGAGGAGCGCATTATTGTTGGAGAAGAGAACATTGCAGAGGAAGATTCTATCAATCAAGCATTTAATAACATCCCTAAATCAGTTCTGAAAAGTTATGACTTTGAAGGCAAGTCACGAGAAGACTTGATGGTGCTGGTATATAATTTGCAAAAAGATGTTGAGTATGAGAAAAAGAAGAATAAAGATCTCGAAAACTATCTCGATGAACTGCTTCTAAGAGTAATGGAAACAACGCCAAGAATTTTACAGAACCCTTATTCTAGAAATAACAGCATGCATATTAGAAACAAATAAATTTTATGCAGTTGCCTAAAAATTCCAGTACATTATCAATTGCATGATTGCATAAGATTAATGTGGCATGCCTCATTCTATTCTATGTTTGTGTAATACTGATATAATTATTTAAAGAAACTTTCTTTAAACATTTTATTTAGGTTCCTTTATTAATTATTTAGTAATACTTATTAGAATGAACAAGGCTTTTAATTGGAATTATAATTTTTCCATTAATGTAAGTATTAGATAATCACTTGTATATCCAGTGACACTTGGATCTAAATTAGTAGAGAGAGCTGTATGTATGTATGAATTATAAACAAATAATCATAACTGCTTGTAAACTTTCACTCTAAAGATCTAAACACATACAAACTTAGTGCCTTATGTATTTGAATAAGTCTGTGATAGATATTATTTTTTGAATAATTTGGTTGTTCATATGAAAGTTTTTATTGCTTTTATCTTATCAGCAATTCCCAAATCTCAGGAACCAAGATGATAATCACAATGATAAATGGTCTATGTTACAAACTTACTGTTGGTATTTTGTTTTTATAGAAGGTCAGATCCAATGATTATTGTTTTGTAGACAACAATAATTGAGTAATTAAAGAATGTGCAACAATTACCCACTGCCATGAAATTTTGTAAAGCAATTTATACTTCTCATTTTTGTACAGAAATTGGACAATTCTGAATGTTTGTGCCAAAGTTCTTTATATGTAAAAACACTCCATTTTGTAACATAAAATAATAGTCACCTACATTGTAGTATTGTCATAAAAAAGACATTATTTTTTCATTAAAAAATTTAAAGGATTGTGATATTGACTGAGTGATTATCTTTTGTTTAAAAATTAAGAAACTTGAACTGGAATATTATGTAAACTGTGAATTACTTAATTTTATCCTATATACTCCATTCCAATGTAAAAGTCTAGATGTTAATGCTTATCACTTGTTCACATATGGCTGATCTATCTTACAATTGTCATGACACATTAGGTGTGCATGATTCATAAGTTTGTATAATAATAAGTATGACTAAGGCATTGAATGTCTTGATAGATAGCATAAACAATCACTAAGCCTTAACAAAAGTGACTCAAACACAAGTACCTAAGGAATCCATCCAAATCTAATTCGATGAGGTTGATTATTATCATTATTTATTTGTTAGTGTTAAAATATTTTTCATTTATTTAGTGGCATTAACATGCATATATCAAGTATTTTTTAGTGCAAATCATATTAACTTTTTCATGTAATTTACGCAATTCATACTTATTTTGTAAGAAATGCCTTTGTGCAATAATTAAAAGTTAGTGGGTAGATTGTTTTGTTGATTGATGTCTATACATATTTATGTTTAACTAACATTGGAGTATTACTTACTAACTTGTAGGTATTTGTAACAATTAAGTTATACTTGATTCATGGTGATCTGAGGAATGTTTAACAGTGTCATAGACTTATCTATGTAAAGTAGGTAGGTAAATAGAATAGTTGATTTATTACATATTATTTTCATTTATGATTACTATGTGATCTTTGTTCAAAAAACAAATGGAACAAATTAACAGTAGGTTGTATTGAAAACTGAAAGTGAAATAAGCTTATAAAAAAAATGAAATAAGAAATAAGGCCTTGTATTACTGGAACTCTTAATAATCGATAACTAGATTATTTATTTAATTATACCGAATAGATAATTTATTTTTATATTAGGTTGAACTACCTACTCTTAAGTTAATTTTATTAAACAGTTAAGAGAAAAGTATGTTTAAACCAGATAAAATGTCTAACTTTTGTCCAGAAACTAATTTTTTCAATAAACTTTTTTTCAAATCATGGCTTTTATTTACATACATAGGTTATTTAGTAGAGTTAAAATAAAACACTTGCTTCATGATAAAAAATGATTTTTAATGAAGTATGTAATGGTGAACTTATTATATCTAAGTTTTCATTTATGACGTCGACTCTTGGTTGGAACTGCTACAGGTGCTGCAGTTGCATAAGTCTTCTGTGACAACTTGTTCATGTAGTAGATAGTTATTATGGAGAATATCAAACTGCAAATAAAAAAAAACTAATTATATATAATTATTATTATCATAATTCATTCAATAATATACATTTCAGGTCATTAGAAACACAAAAGTTTCACAGGCTGTATTGCTTTAATGTTTTACCCAATAACCAGGTTGTAGTGGTCAGATGGGCAGTTGTACATGTAAATACCGTTTTTCAGCAGACTGGAATCTGACCCTATGTATTTAGGGAAAATCTAGGCAGAGCCCCTCTTTCAGAGAGGCCAGAGTCCCCGCATGGGAACATAAAGCTGATTATGCCTATGCTAAGCAGATAAGTAACTTTGATTACCCATTACCTATATTTTTTCCTGATTCTAAAACAGCCAGTCAGTTTTTCCTACATACCTACAACTCCATAGCGATACAACATAATTGTAATTGTTGCAAATGTAACAAACATAATAATATTCCACAAATTTCACAGAACACCCTCTAGTTGCAAACTAAGCAAAGCTTGGGGTATGTGAACTAGACAACTGGGACACAATACTTATATATTTCTAACTACATCAATAGATAAATTACACCCAGAACAGACCAAATAATCGTGCTCATCACAAACATTTGTCCTCCAGCATAGCAGTCAGTCACCAAACACGAGAACAACAATATTGATATCATCATGTTTATTTACTATTGTTTTATTATATTATTGATTCTGCCAATGATGACATATATGCAGAGCAATATACAACTGCTAGCCTGCAGCTTATCCCACATACATAATGTAGTCTTGCATAAATTGCACTCAGAAATGAAGCAGCTTTATTGCATAAATTTTTTCACCGATAGAAGTACTTTCAGAGATTACCTCCACAAACAAAAAAAACCAAACCACCTCTTTATAATATTAGTGTAGATAGTCAATATAAGCATATCATACATGATACGGACTCCTATTCATTTTAAATTTTTTCATGAAATTTCAGAATGTTGAATAGATTAAAAAATAAGCTTAGTATAGTTTACCATGTAGTGAAGCAGATCCTGTGCACCATGCCGGCAGCAATCAATGATATTACCATAGACAAGACTATTTCTGGCAACTTCAACTGGAAGTTTTTGCCGAACAGTGTTGCTTCTAGGTTACCAATAGCCTGTCATATCATATTAAGGATAAAAATATATGTGTTAAACAGCATGTAGAGGCATAATTTTTTGCCTGTTAACTTAACCTCACAATGAATAAAGAAATCAAATTTTAAAAAATGTAACAGAGATATTTGTAATACATAACATGATTCAAGTGTCCATGGAGTTTCTACTCATGAATGTGGAGAATGTAGAGATTTTGAATTAGCACAATTTTTCAGACTGACTTGACATTCCAAAGTACTAGTAGTATAATAGTTCATTTGAAATAAAATACTTTTAATATTTGCTCATCATCAGTCACTGCAGTCTAATGTTATTTACTGTTTGGGTATTTGTTCACCATATACATAATTACATATCTAAATGATTCTTTTTAAGTTTGAATAAGATACTTATGTCGATCTGAAAGCTGGGAGGCTATTATCATGATAAGCAACATAAGACAACGTTGTATGAGCGTAGCAAGTGACGAAGAAGTTCGTGGTGAAAAGGATACAGTAACGAAGAACAAGAACATCAATGAACCAAGGTAGCCGCCCATTATTATAGTAACTGGCGATCTTATCAGTACCGGTTTGTACATCTGCATCCCCGAAAATATTAGCAGGGTCAAAATTGATGATAACACGAAAGACGTGGCACTGTTTACCGCTGAAATGTAGAAATGTTTAGTTAATATGTGCTTATTTATTATTTATATGAAAGTTTATAACTTGAATAATACTCAACCCATTGTAAAGTTACACAATTTTTCTATAGTTTAGTAGATGATTTCGCTAAGACGCTAATAAAAAACGCCGCAAGCCGCAATGAACGAACACAGGAAGGAGCCACAAACGACAAATTGAAATTGACACTGACAGCTAACTGACATCAAAGAAGCTACTTGGAATACGAATCTTTCAAGCAATTAAATGAGAAAGCATTACATATTCATGATGCAAGCATCAGATGAAAGCATTACATATCATTAATAAGTCAATAACTATTCTTTGAATGAATACTTTCACAAAAATGAATCGAAGTAATTTAGCAGGCCCCAAAATACAAAAATAATCAGCAACATGATGCACTAATCATCATCGTCACTAAACAACAGCGCGGCAGCAGCGCCATGCAGCGCAAGCGCAGCGTTCAGAGGACCATAAACCAGCCCTGCGTCCTGATTTGCGTCATAACCGATAATATCATGAACCCAACCAAAAATAGTCACAAAATATAAAGGCTATTGAGTAATATTTGTGACGTTGCGCGTAGCTTTTGACGCAATTCGGAACATAGAGGAGCTGTATGGATGATGACAACGTCAACACGATGACAGTGTCAAACACGATGATAGCGTCAAACGCATAAAAAAGATGACAGAATTGACATTGATACTAGCTTATCAAAAGCTAAACAAATTCGAAAACATGACACAGTCACATTCCATTTTCAAGTTTTTGATAATGATTGATAACAAAAGTAAATGACGGTCTCTACCCGGGCGCTAGAAGAATAATTAATTCATTGTTACGTAAAAGTAATTAAAATGGCACACGTTACCAAAATAATGAATTCCAAACTAGTGAAAAATTTAATTCATCGTAGTCTTGTAAGTAAAACAATAATAAACTTAAGTACTTACCTCAATTATTGTAAAATCATTGTACCTATGATTTAGCATAATGCACTTTTTCTAGAGGATATAATGTCCTAGCAGAGTGCTGAATATTCTTAGTAAACATTATCTGAAACATCTACTTATCATTTTTTCAGAGTACAACAGTACCCCAAATCAGAATTTATGAAGTGGGCCCAAGAGATGGCCTTCAAAACGAGGCTAAATTTGTTCCCACAGATATTAAAATAGAACTCATAAATAAACTAGCTGCAGCTGGAATAAAAGACATTGAGTCTGCCAGGTATGTTTATTTAAATTTTCCACACCACATTCAATACCACTTAAAAAATAATCTTTCAAAAGAAGCATTAGGTTCTGACAAACATGTGGTTATGGTTGGGAGTATGTAGTAGCAAATAATTAGCATAAGACATAGTGTGATCTATACTATAAATATTCTAACATAGTAACTGCTCCAAGTTATTGTTTAGAAAATGAATCTTCACCATCTCATCATCATCTCCATCACTCGACTACTGCAGAGGGTGAACACTAGCTGCTTTCAGCAGTTTCCCCCACACATGTTAGTAAAAATTGTCTTACGAGGACCATGTTCACGGATTTCCTATAATGTTAACCCAGGACACAGTCTACCCGTGCACCAAATTTAATCCAACTCCGTTCAGCCATTTGGGTGCGGAGATGTAAGAAACATACACACTCATATATACTTTCGCCTGTGTTATATTGGTGTATTTTAATTAACAATATGTTTCCATTCCCCAGTCTTTTTGAAACTTGTAACATAATTATTCTGTTGTTAAGTAACTCACTATTCAGTTTTGCTAATAAATAGGTTGGAACAAAAAATAAGTACCTATACATGCAAATTATATTCATCATGAAGGAAACATAATTTAAGATATTGCATAAAGCTGCAATATTTGCAATTTTTTAAATATGGGTTTGAAGTTTTTGTACCAGCTTGCAACTTGGTAGGCTACTTAATGGCCTGTAACCAAACAAGATCATATTGCATATTGCAATAAATCTTTTTTGTCTTTAGATTGATTGCAATATGTATCCAGATGAAATATACTTTAATACATCGGCTGGATATGTTGGTTATCAAACCTCAAAAAAAAATTTGCATATACAGGTTGTGGCGTAAATAGTGGTCCAATGTTAAGGGGTTGACACACTGTATATTCAGCTATCACATACCACAATTTGAACCACTGTTTTACTATAGGTCTCAGAATAAAACTGATCTTGTACATATTTTGTGAAAAACATCACCTTGTGATACTAATTTGATTCTAATTTCAACAAAAACATTATTTTGTTTTGGTATATTACTGCTGAATACATATGCTATAATATGTTAATAACTATTTTACTGTAAACTTAAAGATTTTTTTTTATCATGTGGACTATACACAAATGAGATGTAGTCTGGAGTCTGGATGGTTTGTAGGGTACTGACCCCTGCGGGGCCTGCCCTTCCTTAGGTATAGATATAAACTTAAGGATATTAAAGGAAAAATGTGTTTATTTAAAATTTTACGCGAAAGGTGTAAAAGAAATGTAATACACTGTCGGTGCCCATTATTGAAAAAATGTGTCCATTAAATGCAGATTATAATGTGGTATAAAAACTGAAAAATGCTGAATTTGAAAAAAATACCCTATTTAATTTAAGTACGTATGCGCGGCCCCAACCCCGCGCATACGATAACCGGAAATCGTCCCGACGCTGGAGCAGCTGCAGTGTGAGGATGTCCTGTCACATTTTCCGCCACTTCCTTCGATCACATGATTGCTTTGCAGGAGATGACTACTTCTCATTCACTTTCACTTCTCACTATGGACTAAACCAGTGCCGGACGCGACAGACGAGACAGATTTCACCGTATACTGCACCGTGTCCTCCGTGCAATCCACACACTGGTGACAACCGGGCGTTTCTTCCGGCTTAATCTGAAACAGGAACCTTCCGATACACTAAAGTCCAACGCAGGTGCGTCAGGCGGAAAGTAAGAACGCCGTGGCGCCTCTCTAACCATTCCTCAAGGATAAGCGCTATTGCGTCGTGCCCAGCGGCGCTGGTTTGAGACAATAGAATATGTCTCCATACCGCCATTATTTATGGCGGCAGCGAAGTTTCGCCCCAGCGTGACACCTCTACACGCCTCTCTTACGTGTGTACAAGAACTGTTGCTTCTAAATATGATGGCTGGCAGATGGCAAACAGGCTCACCTCCCTGCAGAGGACCATGCGGTATACCTGCATGCCATGCTATCCGGATTGCCATGACCCTTTGTGACATGTACAACCCGCGCTGGCAGGCCAGTCGCTTCCGCAGCAACCGCGCCATCACCGAAGCTCCGTAAAAGGCCATGTGATCTCCGTGTATTTGCTCCAGCACGAAGCGCCTGAACCCCCTTGATAGGGCAGGCGCCGCCCGAGGGCAGTTCCAGCCCGCTCCAGTCTGGGTGCCAGATAGCGAAAGTACTCCGCGATGTAACACGGGCCGTCGAGAGCAAGTCCCAGGTACCTCTTACCGTAATTTGGAATCCCGATGGTGGCACGTTCCGAGACGTTGTGCAAGGCCAGCTCGACTCTCAACTGCCGGATCAACTCTCAACTACCATAGCCTCCCCTCGTGTCGCTACGTAGGCCTCCGCGTGGAGCGACCCCCGCCGATACGCAATGCCAGAACTTTTCACCGCTGCGACATCGCGTAGTAGATTACGGCGCATTCCCTCTCCTAGAGAGGAGGCCTGAGTCCCAGAAGTGGGAACATTAAAAAGGCTGATGATGATGATTATCCCGCTAAAATAAATTTAGTAAATAATTACTTTCCTGCACATGACGTATGACTGTGACAAACAATTAAATGAAGCTATCACTATAACCTTTCAAATGATATAATATTTATGCTACAACTTGATACAGTACTGGGTACATAGTTTTTATATAACCATCGTCCTTCCGATGCGATGTGGATCTTGATCGTAAGCCTGATTCAGAGAGAGATAACAGAGCGCTAATGGACGTACATTTAAGTATCACCACTGTACTGGTCCACACTATATCCGACTCATCCTCTTCATTCATAGAGGTAGTACACACATAAGAAATTTTCAAGCAAGATAACAAGCCCTACGTTTCTAACTAAAAAGTTTAACTACACAATTTTTGTTATTGTTCTAACACCTTGTCGTAGCAACAGCAGTAACGATCTGATCTTATTGCGTCATTCGCTCTTAAGGTGTTGTGAACTTTCCACAGTAGCAGTCATTAGACTCATTTTAATTAACTCTCTATCCAATTTACCGAAGACCTTTGGCATGAGAGATTTTATTGTTACTGTTTCATAAGAATTCTTTTATTATACCCACCTAGATATCTTCTCGAATGTCTCAGGTTTTAGTGTTATTTGCTAACGCACTTATTATTTCATCTCGTTTCATAATCTGATCTGCAAACTGTGAGATTTTTTTGTAAAAGGCTACACACCATTTGCAGTTCAGATGACGGAATGCCAATGGCCTGTTCAGTGAAATAATTCTCAATATTTCTGTTAACAGTTTCGTGAGTCCAAAATGGGTGAAACAAATGAGCGATGGAGTAGATGTCATGAAGAATATACCAAGGGTCCCTGGGGTCAACTACCCAGTGCTTGTGCCAAATCTGAAAGGATATGAGACTGCTGTAAGATCTTATTTGCAAAATATTTATGTTTCTTACTTTCATATCTTGCAGTTCACTGCTATGTTTAGTAGAAGCAAATATAATTTAAGCAAGGCCATGAACATTTGTTGACTTAACCAGAGTTCAGGAACCTGTTAAAAATCGAGTTGAGATTTCTTTACGTCTTTTTTAGAGTCCAACTGATATACACTTTAGATCTAACATAAATATAATACAATATTTACAGCAGAGAAATCTACAAGATCTACCTATAGCAACTATAGGTATATGCAGGTGCTATATACACAAATATAACAATGTATTTGAATTCTATTCTTCATCCAGAAACAATGCAACGTTGAAGAAGTGGCAATATTTCCGGCCGGGTCAGAAGGTTTCTCTCAAAAGAATCTAAACTGTTCCGTAGAAGAAGGCCTGAAGAGGTTCAAGTTAGTTGCTGACCAGGCTGTGAAGGATGGCCTGAGGGTGAGAGGGTACGTGTCCTGCGTGGTGGGCTGCCCTTATGATGGACCTATTCATCCAAAACGCATCGCCAAGGTAAGACAGACCTCTAAAAATGAAAAGGAAGAAACACATAGTATCGCATAGTACCGTCAAATCGAAGAAATTTTGGCAAAATTGAAGAACTCAGATATGGGTCAAATTGAAGAACTGGATTCTGTTTAAACTTTTTTCGTACACAGTTCGTATATAAATTAAGATTTTTGTAAATTAATTAAAGATTAAAAATTTCTTTCCTCGATTTGACAGTAAATTCACACATGTAATGTCACAACATGGCAATCAATCCTATTTTCATTTGGAACGCATTGTATCTTTAAAACTGTAACACTGTTGAAATAACAATGCAAAAACTAGACTACCTATTGTTTCTTAATTACATTCCGTGTTCATAGTTGGTATGAGATCATAAAGCCTGATGCCCAAATTGACAGAAAGTTCAATGTTTAGACTAATTTCGAAACACGTGTACCTAGCTGCTATTTTTCGGCAGTATCTACCCAGGACAAAGTGTTTAAAATTCCTAGAGCCGAAGCTTTGTTTATTAAAAAGTGTTTTTAACCGAAATATAAACAATTTCCTACGTCATTCGTAAATTCCATACCAACTCACCCAGACGGCATTAAGTTTGATGACTATGTTAAAGTAATTCTTATCGTACACATGACATCTTGCACCTTTAGTTTGTGTAAACAAACCATTTTGCAGTTCTGAGAATTATTCCATTTCGATATCTTCAAGCTTATTCTCAAGCGTAGGAACTGGTTCATACAACTCTAACGACTTAGTGCTCCTGTGATATGAAATCTATAGTTTAACCTTACGAATACCGTAATTAGAGACACAATAGAAAGACAATGAGAGAGCAAACGCCGCTCGCTTGGGGTTTAAAGAATCAAATTAATATGAGCAATCCAACTAATAAAAAGCTTTTTACAAAAAAAATAAACCGACTTCATTGTAAAAAACGCTGAAAAGTACAAAATAACCGACTTCCGGTTTTTTATTTATTTATCTTTTTAGTTATGGTACCACCACTAAAAAGTACCCTTCAGCCAAACTTAAATACTTTGTAGCCAGAGTGCATTTCATAAATATTCTAATAATACCAAATACGGTTATATTACATTAATTTACTATCGTCATCGACTACACATATAAACAAAGCAATTTTACTTTTTACGACAATTCTGCTATGATCCTATGAGGAGTTATGTTTCATATCTTCGAAGTTCATGATCAGATCATAACAATATTTACATGGGACCAACTTGGAAGCAAAAATTGCCAAACTTAATTGGCAATGGGCAGGGCACATTGCTCGCAGAACAGATGGCCGTTGGGGTCGAAAGGTTCTGGAGTGGCGACCGCGTACCGGAAGACGCAACGTTCGAAGGCCTCAAACAAGGTGGTCTGATGACCTGGTGAAGGTTGGGGGAAGCCGATGGATGCGAGACCCACAGGAACGTTCGTCCTATGAGGAGGCCTATGTCCAACAGTGGACGTGTGCTGAAATGATGTGATGTGAACTTGGAAGCATAAACATTCAATAAAAAAAAAAATTTCAAAATCGGTCCACAATGACCGAGATATCGGTGAACATACATACAAAAAAAAAAATCGTTTAGCTCTGTCTGTGTTAAAAGAATGTCTGAACCTTATAGCTAAACATTGATTGCATATAAAATTATTGTTTACCATCAATCAATATTTAAATGCTCGATGCGCATTTCAAACACCTAAAGTCACGTTGATTATCAAAATAGTTTTCCTGTGATAAATATAACATCAACTTACCTACATTAAATTCAGAGCTATAAATATTTGAATAGAACTTAAAATGTTAACTGGTCAAGTAATAGACAAACTATCCTAAATTTCTCAACTGTCTAGCTATCCTAGCGACTATTTCACCAAAAAACAGCCCGCTTTCTCTGTGTTCCTAAGTTTCCATAGAAGATTAAAATCAACTGAATTATGAGTAACTAGCGGCCCGTCTCGACTTCACACGAGCAATTAATTTAGCCTATGTTACTCAGGGTGAATGTAGCTTTCCAATAGTGAAACAATTTTTGAAATCGGCATAGTAGTTTTTGATTTTATTTATTACAAACATACAAAATTCTCCTCTTTATAATATTAAGTGTAGATATAATTTTTAACAGATAACAGAACAGCTGTTCGAGATGGGGTGTTATGAGGTGTCCCTGGGTGACACCATAGGCGTGGGGACCGCGGGATCCGTTCAGCGACTGATGCGAGAAGTTCTGACAGTGGCCAAGCCTGAACAATTGGCTCTGCACTTCCACGACACCTACGGCCAGGCCCTGTCTAACCTCCTAGCTGGATTAGAGGTTCTTTTGTGTTATGTTTTTGTGAATCAAGGATTTTGATAAATCAATGTACAATAGTGTTAATTGATAGATTGTCCACATTAGACTCAATGAACACCAGATGAAATTTTATCAGCGTACAAAAATGGTGTGACGAAACCAGGGCAAGTTGCTATGATTGCCGCGGTCTACATATTGAGTGCCGATTGCTCCACAGTTACAAACCGTCAGATGCCAAACATATTTCCTTATGTGATAAATTAATTTAGAAGCAGTCACGGATCTACCTTGCTTTATACGATAACATAACATTATTTTTAGGTTACGTGCTGTTATTGTTTTTCTACATTCATACAAACATCAATAAATATGTATTAGAATTAATACATATTTATTAATGTTCGTGGGTTACATAAATAATAATAACACTTCTAGAATCTTATTTATCAGACCTCTTCAAGTTTGTTGATACACTCACAAACACTTCGTTGCCAGTGCCGTTGATAAAATTTATCAGTTCATATCTAAAACAGCTGGATATATTGTAAATAAAAAAATATAATGTTGACAAGTTTCTTAGCTACAGCACACACCCGCATGTGTCTGGTTACGTCATCAGACCAGCCCTTTCACAAAACTTGTTTTTGCAGTTTGATGTGAAAACGGTGGACTCGTCTATCTCGGGGCTGGGCGGGTGTCCGTACGCGCGCGGGGCCAGCGGCAACCTCGCCACTGAGGACCTGGTTTACTTCCTGTACGGCTTGGGACTCAACACTCACATTGATCTCGTGAAACTCATCGAGGCAGGGCGATACATCTCCAACTATCTCGGCAAACCCACCGAGTCAAAAGTCAACCGTGCAATCGGCGACAGGCTCAAAAATCACAATGATATCGCAAAAATGGCCTCATGCGATGTTTGACCATGAATAATTACAATCAGTGTAAATGTAAACATTCTGGAATTGAAAACAAAGACTCGACAGCTAATGTAAATAATATTATAAGTAAAATATATTTTCTTTGTTTGTATAAAGCTCGAGAAATGCAATTTATTAGTAATAAATAATATATTTTGAAATACTGTTTGTGTATATTTGCCTTCATCCAGGACGTGCCGGTGGTCATGGGCATGCGTACATACCTACAGGTTTTATCAATTATCATGCGGAGTGGGTGCGGCGCGGGCCGGCGCGTCGCCGGCGCAGCGCGCACTCGAGCGGCCACCGCGCAACGAGCTACTCGCTTTATATTGAATTGACCTTATTTATCCGATTTGATCTTGAGCGAGAGGTTGATAAACCTTCACCGCACAGTGCCAGTGTAATCCTTCGCACAGTCGGAACCGAAAGCCGGTTTCGTTTTGTTTGTTTTTATGGAACGAGCGTGACAATGAACATGGTAGAAGTGAAGATAAACGAGGACGTCAAAGTCGGCGGACGCAATCCCTGCTTCATCATCGCGGAAGTCGGACAGAACCATCAAGGTGACATCGAAATAGCAAAAAAGTTAATAAAAGCCGCTAAGGTAAGCCACTTTTCATCAATACAATTGTAGTATAGCAGGAAACATTTATTGGCTTTGTTTACGTTGAAAAACAAAACAAAGAGAACGAGCATTCTCTTAAACTTGTAATAAGTGTTCGATACCTAGTGCTTTGTGACAATTTACCTACACAATAGACACTGAGCACTACCGTGGTTGGTTCTGTGTCTGTTTTGCTATGTACAAGAAGCACATTTGGATGCATGTGCTGTGCGTCCACACATTTTATCTAACGATTACCTTCTTGCGTTAGTGTTAAGTCACAGTCGGGTTCATCGTTTCGTAATCGGTATATGTAATTACATAGCTTAGCATACTACTTTCAATGCCTCCTTTTAGAATTGGATTAAATATCATAAAACATCACGATGTTATAAAACTTTCCTGGTTTAATCTTTTTGTACAGATTATGTCATCAAAACAAGACGGCTTTATGAGACTTACGCTATCACACAAGTCTATAAAGATCTCGAAATATGCATGGACGATATATTGTATAATTGTATAGATACCAAATAGGTATAGACTATTGCTACACTTGCTACATATCTTTGAATTGACATTACAGGATGCAGGTGCCAACTGTGTCAAGTTTCAAAAGACTTGTCTCAACGAGAAATTCACAAAGAAATACTTAGAGCGGCCGTACGACAACCCCAATTCTTGGGGCAAGACTTATGGCGAACATAAAAGACATTTGGAATTCTCGGAGACACAGTACAGGGAACTTTTCAAATATGCACATGAAGTGGGCATATTATGCACTGCTTCGGCAATGGACATGGTAAGATATTCTGCATACCTTAATTAGTCTTAATCATTGGTAGCGCGATACTCATCAGCTAATCAAGCTAAAGAAAAGAATACGATTATGCTAGACAAAATATATTCATGGGATACAAACAGTAAGCAAAACTTATTAACAGAACTGATAGGTACGCTAAAATTGGTCGCAGATGCGAGCAGACATACCTAAAAGTTTTCATGTGTGTTGGTAATATGTGACCGAACGAAACACTTTCACGCTTCAAGCTATTAAATCCATTATGGAGGTAGAAAGACTGCCACATACTTCGTACAACGTGCTTGTGATTTTAAAAGTCACATTGAACAATTTATTTTAGTGTCAATAATTTCCCGAATAGCCAGCAGATGAAAATAAAATTACTGTTATATTTTTAAATTGGTTACAGATATCTGAATCGTGCTCAAATCAATTCGTATCTAAAGCTAACATTCATTATTTGGCCTAGACACATTATTCGTTTCCGACGAGAATTGATCGCTTTAGACATTGATCTCTTCATCATCATATCTGTTCGGATTGACATGTCCAATACAATATAATGATGAAATATAATGAGGCATGTTTTGGAAAATTCTAACTCTGATTCATAAGGATCTCTTAACAACATGGCCGAAAATATTGCAAAATCTTTAGGGTCAACTATCGGAAACCTATTCTGCATTATGTGACCAAAACTCTTCATAACGTTCCAGGTTTCCTTTGACTTCTTGGTCAACATAAAGGCGCCCTTCATCAAAATCGGTTCTGGAGACTCGAACAATTTGTTGTTCTTGAAATACGCCGCCTCCAAAAAGGTCCCACTCATTATCTCAACCGGGATGGTCGATAAGTCTGCAGTGAAAACTATTTACGACATAATATCAGCTACACATAAGAATTTCTGCCTGCTGCATTGCATATCGGCATATCCTGTTCCTTATGAAGACTGCAACTTGACTGTGATCCAGGATTATATGAACACGTTCGATATCCCTATTGGGTACTCTGGACAGGAAGTCGGAACTGCAGTAGCGCTCGCATCAGTTGCTTTGGGAGCTAAGGTAATGTATAACTTATGTATTTTATGAACTTGAGCTTTACCGGCGTAACTATAAATAGATTTATACATACAAATTTTGGAACCCCGTTGACCTTAAAGGATGAATTTTAGAAAACCCATTCTTATTCTTTTTCTACAACTTTATACGGAACCTCTGAGCAAAATTTCAGCAGTCTAGGGCCAAGGGTTTGGTTCGGGTATTCATGAGTCAGTGAGTGAGTTAGGATTTAGCTTTTTATATATACAGACTTAATTATGTTTTTTACCTAGACGTATTCCAGATCCCCGTAGGCGATGACTTGCAAACAGACAATTTTACGATCACTAATTCAGACGAAAAATATTTGAAAAATATGTTTTTCCTCCGTATGTTCGTGTTTATTTGTAGTTCGTGTTTCGGTCTTGTTTGCCTTACCTATAGTTATATTGTACAGATAGTGTGTTCAGATAATAAAGTGCGGTTTATCGGAAAGATGTACCCACACATGCGATAACGTTTATTATGATGTTGTCGATACCCAAAATAATTATTAGCTGCTAATTTTAGTTTCCTTTGTCTGGTTCATGATTTTCCCGATGAACAAAAGCATTTAGATACATTTTATTACCCATATATCCGTGTCATACCCTTTTATGTAACTCCATCTCAAATCATCAAATTCACATTAATCTAGGATTTTTTTCGTAGTCGAGTCAGGCGAAAATCCTTCGAACTTACTTAAAAAATAAATGTGAAAGGTCTGATTACGATACTAGATCGTTATTTAGTCTGTTGGTTGAAGTGCCTATTGTGGTGCCATATTACATTGTTTATTAGATCTCATTGTGTGCTGTACTTGAATATGTAGGTAAGGGTAGGTTACTAAGCAAAATTACGACATTACAGATGTCAGATGTTTTGGGTCAACGACACTAGAAGCGATAAATTAAACTCAGATCATTCAATTGAATTTTAATGGTTTTTCGATGGGCCCACTTGTAGGTCTGCAACAGACTTAACTCCCATACAAAAAATACTGAAAAATTATGCTATCAAAAAAATAGTGTTTTTTTTTTAAACCTATTTGCAAAATAAATATAATTTATCATTTATGTTGTTTTTCATTGAACCTTCACTCCGTCATCAGGTATTGGAGAAGCACATAACCCTGGAGAAGACGATGAAAGGCACGGACCACGTGTGTTCGCTGACGCCGACGGAGTTCCAGCAGTTGGTGCGAGATGTGCGCGTCATTGAGAACGCACTCGGCACGCCCATCAAGAAAGTCGTCACTTCAGGTGTGTAGACCAGCCTTATATAAGACTTTTGTGAAGGTTCATCTAACTAAAGGTAGTTTTTTAGAGGTTGGGCTTTTAAAATGAGATTGATTGCTCCACTCTTTCATTGTTAACAACTCTACGGTCCTCGTCGTTTATACCGCGTACATCGAAGGACTGGAACAATTTGCCTGCTGCGGTCTTCCCGTCCGATTATATAATTTAGATGTCTTGTGTCTAGTGCGCCTCACCATCAACGATTGTATCGCTATCGGGTGGGGTCGCAATCAAGCACTAGTTTATATTATTAAAAATAAAAACACATAAAAATAAATTTAATTGCCATGATTTTGGCGGTTTAAAAAAAATCTTATGACAATAGTATTCGTGCTTCAAACAGTTCGTAAATATAGACATCACGGCTAAATCGAATGAAATGTAAATCGGGCAGTCCAATTTTTGACCACTTTATAGCGCAACGGGTCGTATATCGTAGATAACATTTGTGCATAATGTATAACGTCTTTTTGGAAGCGTACTATGAATTAGAATGTGCGTGGTGTGGAAACGATCCATGGTTTTCCGAAGATAGACTATTATATCAACTGTAGGTAATAAACGCAGCGCACAGGATAGGCGGCAAATTGAACCATGATTTTCAAAATTTTGCACAATTTGTAAACATTGTAAAATTGGGCGGCAATGATGCTTTTAAAACCAAACCTTTAAAAAAATACCCTACAATTGCGGTCAATCAATATTGTGAGACTCAAAACATATTAGATGACCTCAGTGGTCAAAGATTGCTGATCTCGGTACGCAGGACTACAGTCGAGACATTTTAGTACCGCAATAGTGATGATTGACCAACCTCAAAGAGAATAATGACCAACCTACATTTATTGATATATCATTACAAAGAAAATTAAAACAAAGCTCCTTTCTTCTTCTTAAAAAACATTGCCTGTATCGTAAATGCGTTCATAACATTAAAACTCACATACCTACACAAGACACCCAGATCCGGATCGGTTGGCCTAGCCTAGGTATCCTCGCAGGTTTCCGCGCAGGAATCGAACCCGCGACTCGGATACCACTGTCACTGGCACAACCACCAACAGTATCATCACATTCGTCACCGCCGTAAACCGACACCTGTCGTTACTATTTACAGTTCGTTACAGTTTATATTTGGGTTCCTACGAAGACATACCTACAAGAGAACGGCCAATTCCACTATTGCCAAACTAAAACGACACAACTATACCATCCTTTATCTTCTCTCTATATAGGAACAACTTTATTTTTAGCATATGCGAACCCGAAACATGTGTCTAGTATTTTTATGTAAAGAAGCTATGTACAAAATTTCACAACTGTATCATGAAAGATCACTCTGTATAAGAAGTTATGTTACCTAGTTGTCCGCACAAATATATGGTCACCGGGCCATCCGGGTGATTGAAGGGTTGTTTTGCTCCCACACTCAGCTGTGCGCTAGCACCTAATGCCCGCTATGACCTGCTTGTTAACTTTTTTTAAAGTATTTTTGGAAAAAATCTAACATGGTGTAAAAATTATTAGAATAATAATATACTGACATAGTCGAAACTACCTACTAAGACTAGGAACATGAAATTTTGCACAAGTGGTTTTTGGGATTTTAACCTTTAAGGGGAGGGAATTTCGTTTGTAAGAAAAATCTCATTCGGTGCACTTGAAAGTTAGTAAATAATAAAAGATTTATTTTCAGAACTACCCCCAATAGAAAAAAATAAGGTTATTAAAGATTGTATTTAGGATTCTGATTTTAACTTATAACTTGGCACAAATTCTAATCAAAATTCCTAAATAATAAATACTGTCCCTTAACCTTTCGAATACCGTAATTAGAGACACAATGCGAAAGCGAATGCCGGCGTTCACTTGAAGTTTAATTCATGAATCCCCAAGCGACCACCGGTGGCCGCGCATCTATTGTCTTACTATTGTGTCTCTAATTGACGGTATCTGAAGGGTTAATGAATGAATTGGTTTTTTGAAATTACCCTCAAAATACGGCTTAAGGGGTGTTAAAGTTTTTGTGAAAATATTCTCGCGAGCAAAATTACTGGTAAAATACTTGTAATATAATCATCATCATCATCATTTCAGGTGATAGATGTCCACTGTTGGACATAGGCCAAGAGTGTAATATAATAAACGTATACAATCTATTGAGTTCTGGAAACACTACCTATTGCAACCGTTGAAGGAGCCATTCATCTATTTACACCTGAGTATTGATTAATGAGGTAATCTCGGTACCTAATCTCATGGTTTGAACTTCGCTCCATACTGCTGCGCAATATTTACCTACCTATGTATATTTCTGTCTATGCTAGACACGTATCTCCTTCGATCCATAAATACACCAGAGTGCGTCTTGGAAAATTATGCTGCATTATTATAAATACTAAACTTGTAGTCGTGTTGTTGTTAGGGCCTGCGCTCACTTGAAACAAGACGTCTTAGACAAAACCGTTATAATATCTACGACTAGAGATGGGCGGTGGGTAAAAACTCATCGGGTATTTACCGGGATTTATTTGATTATTCATTGGAATATCACAGCATGTCAAAGTGTTAAAGGTTTTATGCCCATGCTTAAATGCCTATGCCTATTTACCCGGTAAATACCCGATGAGTTTTTACCGGGTAAATACTCAATTTGGGTATAAACAGTGTTTTGACCTGGTAAATACCTAAAAGCATGGGCATAAAACCTTTAACACTTTGACATGCTGTGATATTCCAATGATCTTTTAATTAGACAAAACTGTTCTGTCTGAGACGTCTAAGACTGGTCTGAGACGTCTCAGACAGTTCTGTCTAAACGTCTTATCTCAGGTGTGCGCAGGCCCTTACAAACATTATTAGGTATCGATAATAGTAATATCATGTTTTAGAACGGGAGCCGAGTGGGATGCGTCTACATCGTGATGTTGGGCTACCGATTCGGATTTTAATGGTGCACGCCACATGGACGCTAACACACTGATAAATTCAGATAAAAAAACAACCCTTGTCTGCGGAAAAGTAGGAATTATATACCCTTTATCGTTTAGTGTTAAAATAGCATTCTACTGGTGAAAGAATTTTTTAAATCAGTCTAGCAGTTTTTGAGTCACATTACGAACAAAAACACAAAAATACAAATCTTTTCTTTAATAATATTCGCATATATTATGTCGATACACATTATAATTTATGTGGGTACAAAGTTTGAGTTGTATATAGGTACCTACTGTGAGTGTCTATGTCTATCATATTCATTATACCGAACCTAGAGTGGTATACTAATGATATGACTGTAGTCTTGTTTACTCATAACATTAATTAATTTACTCAAAGATGTTTGCGCTATGGCTTTTCACTGACATTGTATTTTGAAGAATTAATTGATAAGAACCCCTAGCACGTGCTAGGAGTTAAAACAATAATTTAAACATATTTGTTTCCATTTTTGTATTCTATTACCTATTCATTATTTTCACATAGTGTAAAACAAAGTGGCTTATCATGTTTATCTAATAAATCCTCTAAAACCGCGCAACTTTAAGGGTCGTTTTACTAAAGCTCGGTTTTGACCACCATCTCACCTAATTGTAAGTGATAATTTGGTCGACGTTGGAGCACGCTTGTCTAGAAGTAACCTATTCACTCTTGAGTTAAATACCCCTAGGTTGTAGCTATCATTCCCCCTAGACAAGTTACAACCGTTTCGCTTGCGTCGAACGCTTCGAGTTGACCTTGCCGCCAATTCTTTTGTTCTGACCACGTGACTGAGCGTTGAGAGCGCGTCCTTCCCGTACATTTGAAGCTTTCTACTAGCGTTAACTATTACAGATTAGCAACTTGGCTAGGGGTACAGGAAACATAGACTCCGACAGGATATACTACTCCTTCTTAGCTGTACGCACAGTAAAAAATGTGTTCCCCAAACGCCTCTGAGACCTAAAAAACTAAGAGACAATAAATATTAAATACTTCTTTATTTTTTCTTACAGAAATCCCGTGCATCGACAAACTACAAAAATCCCTCGTAATGGGCTGCACCAAGAACAAGGGTGAGATCCTCTACCCAGGCGACGTCAAAATCAAGGTCGCGGAGCCCAAGGGACTGAACGCTCTCCACTTCGAGGAGGTCATATACAAAACACTAGTGTACGACAAGAAGGAAGATGAACCACTTAATGAAGGAGACTTCTGCTAACTATGCTCAAAGTACATAAGGGCCCTGGTGAAATGGAGTTCTATCACTGATAAAAGTGGTCGTAAAAACCAAAGTCACGTGTCCAATGTCAACACAATTGGGTTGTTTGAGAGTTGGGTATTTGACTCATTTTTCTTTATAATTTGTATAAAAAAAAACTTTAACAACAAACAAAAAGCTTTATCCAAAACCGTAAATAGGAAGATTTTTTCAAAGCTCCATTAATTAGTTAGAAATCTTTTAAATCTGGTGGAAGGGGAAACTGTCAAACAACAGGACAAGGAAAAGGATAAACCTACTACAATGTGACGTCACCGCCTTTAAGTAATGCGCGTAGAAAAGAGATGACGAGATGTTCCCACCACGTGCCCACTCTTCCTCATACAAATATTCAAAAAGCTACATAATTTTGCTTCAATTTAGATGCGGTTTTGAAAAAAAACAAAATTGTAAAAATAAAATCAGACAAGTTCTCAATTGTTATTGCTGATAGAATGCCACTTTTGTATAGGGCCTAAGAATAACCAACAATTCTAACATAACATATCATTGTATTTAAGTTTCTTTTTCCGAACATCTATGAGAAATGTGTAGGTCGAAACTACCAGCTATGTATGTAAATGGTTGAAGACCTTCTCCAGAATCAAATTTATATTTAAGCTTATTATTATATCTAGTACATAACCATGAGATAACACAGGGAAAATAACTATTATGTATTTATCGTCACACTGTGTTCAAAGACGTCATTACTTCGAAGCGATATCGTCACAAGCACAATGACAGGCATAATCATACGAATTTATTTAACGTCTCAAAGTGTAAAATATGTGAATAAATCATAGACTAAGTTTAACTTACTATAACATAGATTATAAATCCTAATAGTTCATACATATTACAACTATTTTTCTTTATCCCAGATTGATTAAAGGTTTACTATTATAGACTGCCTTTTATTTACATTGACGTGGCTGACTTTGAGATGTATGGCCAAGTATATACCTGCCTACGCAATGAAAAATACTCGCTTTGACGTCAACACCCATTCATAAAGTTATTATTGACTCGTTTGACAGTTATATTATGTGTGGCGCGTGTTTCCTCTGACGGAAACGGACTGTTTTTGCACCCAACTCGCAGGTTACGTTTATAGCTATTAAAAAATCACTATAGATGCGGGAAGGATATGTATGTTATCATGTCACCGCAGCGCAGACGTCGTCTGATCTCGATGCGCGGGCGCAGGCCGTGCAGTTCTGTGCGAGTCGCGTGCGCTCACGTATCCGGCTCCAATGCGACGAGATCTTCCCTGACGCGTTTTATTAGCGAGTCTGTTTTATTTTTATAGACGGTCAGCAGGCGGCAGGCGGCAGGCGGGCAGTGGTTCAGCGGTGTGTGGTGTAATAGAACATAAGTGGCGCTGCGTTGGCTGCGTGCCCGCGCCGCCGCCAGTCCCCGGAGCGCCGGCCCGCCCGCCGCCTGCCGCCGCCGCGCCGCACTGACCGACACTCTATTGCGTATTACATGACCGAAGCTGTGCGACCTACTCCATGAACTCGATCCTTCGCTAACCTACTACCACGGAGCTGCGCCGCGAGGCGTTGTCAGAATATACTTCACTGATAAAATCGCGTTTGTGTTTACGCGCCTAGAAAGTCTGAGCATTAGTAGCGAGTTCAGAGCAGCCGATTTAGGTCGCCCGGTTCAGTGCTAGCAGCGAGATATTTTTATTGCCACTGTTGGGTGCAGACGTACGAGCGCCTGAACACGTTGCTGGTTAAATAAATTATTATTTATAGAGTAAAATCGTAAAGTTCATTCCATAAACATTTGCGTGTGTGTGTTATTCCTAGTACCCTTTGGAGTGCGAAGATGTGTTTCGAGTGGTGGGATTGATTGAGAAGAGGAATGTGACGGAAGTGTTTTCGTTGGGCATTTAGGTGAAATCTTTGACATTTGTAAAGTGCATTTGTGTGTGTTGTGAGTATGCATCACTTGTATCCTCTGGCGAAGGGCGACCCGCTGTGCCCGCTGGGGTTCCACCCGCAGGTGCGCTGGCCCACGCGCTGCAAGCGCTGCTTCCGCGACTACAAGGAGCACGGCGGCGTGCGCAAGAAAGAGGACGACTTCGCGGTGTCCACGCCCAGTCTCTCCACTTGGAACACGCCATTATCACGGTCAGTGTATCACGTCCTAAAAACATCCTATAGTTTTTTTACTGATACTCGTACATACCACTATCTGTTATGATGTCAGACACTGCGAAACCCTCCGTATGTCATTACAGAAATAAATTTACGGAAGCGTCTTTGGAAAATTAGATATTCTAATATTGTAAAAGGACATTTTAATCAAGTTTCGACCCAAGTCCTACGACCTAATTTGCATGGAAGTCTATCATATCAATCCGCCAGTGCTAGTGGGTGGGCATGATGTCCTACTGGACTGATAGTTAACAAGACATATCCGTCACCATTTTACCTTAGCCTTTTTCCAACTACGTAGGGATCTTCCGGTCTAACCGGATACAATTAAATTTCACATTCGTGATACTGCACTAATCACCACCTTTAGTGGACAGATTGTTGATCACAATAAGGAATTTATTGTGATCAACAATCCGTTTTCACCTCGAACCTCGTCTATCCAACCTCACGACCCTCTGCAGTTTATTTTGGGACTAAAAGTCAAAACTCATGTTTTTTCTTAAAACAACACGAGAATAATCAATTATCATGTCTATCCACATGTTGGTTGTAGAACATTGACCAGAAATGAACTAAGGTACGAATTAGTTGTCATTAGTTAACAATCTGAACGAGAGAAACTTAGCATCACTTAGCACAAATTTATTTATCTTCTTAACGCAATACAAAAGTAGTCAGCCTAGGATGGGGTGAGTGGTAGTCATATTACTTAATAAAATATTATGAATCTAAACCTACGACAATAAATATTGAAAGTTTTCTGTAAACTAAACGAATACCTATTACCTGTTGAGGTGGTAAGAAATTGTGAATACAACTCCCAACCTAAAGGGGATTCCAAATTGAATCATTCAGTAAGCCTAGGCTAGCTCCGTCACAGGCCTAGGCATAAACCCGTGACGGGGCCCGCTAGGACTGATGCTTGCAAGGGCTGGGGAATTTTTCGAAAGAGTTATCGCAGCTTTGGAACACAATAGGCAACTGAAAGTAACATCTGTAGGTTGTAGTTGGGCCCAGTAGGGTCGAACCCAACTGGGTCCATGGGTTGTGCAAAAGAGAACCCGAGGCCCTGGAACGAAGGCAAAGAAAGAACAGGAGTGGGTTTTATTCTGTAAAAGTCAGACATGCACTCCCGCAGACGGGAGCAGTGACCAGAACATCCAAGGATGACATTGGATGATTTTCCACCTAAAGGAAAGTAGATTTTAATTAGTAAAATCTGGCACTCTCTTTCCACCCAGAGCTGAAGGAGTTTTTTGATCACTAAAAATAAAAAACAAAGATCCCTAGGTCTAGTTCGCGAGCACTACAAATTAGCATGATGTTCTGAATTCGATCTCCAGATGTGGACAGTGTCATTGGGGCCTGAAGTTTTTCACCGTTTTTATAGTCGAAAGGTTCGTCCCCTTATGTTTTTTGTGCCCTGAACATAGCTAGCTAAATGTTGATAAAGGTATCTGCTATACCTGAACCTCTCTATGACCTTTCATGGATATCAGGCGTGATATCATATAGGTACCTACGTTTTTTTTTATATTATTGATAAGAACTTCAACTGTAAAGCTAGAACTACATTGACCGACGCGACGCACACGTGTAATTTGTACGTAGAACGACGTCGCGTGACGTGGATCAAGTGTAGCTCTACAAGTCTAGTTTCCATATAAAATGCATGGAGACCGACGTGCCCAGCCGTGTGTAGCACTCGTGTGCGCAATATAGATCTACAAAAGATGTTTGAATAGACTTTCCCGTTAAAATAGGTACCTATCTAATGAGGACAAAAGAACTTTCCGTAGTTTCTTAAACATCGTTGAATCATTAAAATGTAGATCGATCTATCATCGATTAGGGTTCGTTGAATAGAAATAGCTTTTGTCATAAGTGCCAAGATTAGTTTCTCTACACAAAGCTCAAACTAACCTTTTAGCTTTAAAGTTATAGCTAACTTTTGCAGAGACAATAATTAATTGCTGATATTCTACTAAGCTACATTTTGTCTCTCCAATAATATATTTAAACTATTAGTTCAAACATTACCTAAGCACCATTGTTTATGCCTTTTTCGTGTCACATCTTTCGTCCACAGTCTAATCTTGGAACAAGACGTATTTCAAGATAATCCCAAGTTATGTTCGTTTTAGTGCGAGCAAGCTCGTAATTTCCGCTTTGCTATTTTACTGCACACAAATTTTATGGCGACCATGATTGCCTTATAGCAATTTGTCGAATAATATCCATACTGTATCGGTAAGTTATAAAATTAATGTATGTAAGTAAATTGACTTATCGTCGAACTCATTGCTGTCCGTTTGTAGGTAGGTACAATAAGCCATTTCGGTTGAACAGTTAGAATGTGGGCCTCCGAACATTCGGCAACCATGACCTATAGAACGGTACAAGTATAGGTTTGGCTGGTCTCATTAACTACCTGTCCTTAGTTGATTCTTTCCAATCTGTAACAAAAAAAAGATGGCACTATTCCAAATTCCTGAACGTTTTTGTGGATTGTTTGTACTGCGCCCGGCTGCTGGAGTTTGACGCATGCCGCCTTCGTGTGTACGTACGTTGTCACTATACATACATATATCTAGGCACAGTTTATGATCGAATCACAGGTTGTAATGCACGGCAACATAATGAGCACACAAATCACTCGAGTCTAATCTTATTGCAGCAAAGTGCAACGTAAAGGATGTTGTGAGTCCGCACTCTAGAGAGATGATTCATAACTCATAAGTCCATAAGTGCTAAAAGCTTTCAATTCGATCTCTATAAGAGCTGGCGCTGTTGGGAACCATACCGGTTCAACTGGTATGATAAGTAACATTCAAAATGAAGTTTAGAAGACGTTCCTAGATAATGTAGAATAGTATATAAAATCATATCTAATAACTAAATCAAAAATATATACTATCATGCGCATCTCTTCTTACACGTGTTCTAAATACAGCTTAGTTTGTCAACATTTAGATACAAAAACAATACCTACATCCGAAACATCTCTTTCTTGGAATTTCCTGTAAAGTGAGGCTCAGATTTTGAGATCAACACACAATTTCACATATTTTCTTTCATATCTTGAATTCTTGCTACATTTTTAAGTCTTCTAAAAATGGTGGACACTGAAATATTATTTATTCTTTTTCTTATTCTTTTTAGGTGGGAAATGATCCAATTACTTCTCCCGCTCTAGGGCGAAGCGAGAGGACGTTTCAGACTTTTACTAATCAAAACGGTCTGATGACCTGGTGAAGGTTGCGGGAAGCCGATGGATGCGAGACGCGCAGGAGCGTTCGTTGTGGCGACGCTTGGGGGAGGCCTATGTCTAGCAGTGGACGTGTATCGGCTGAAATGATGATGATGATGACTAATCAAAACCCACTCCTGTATTTTTCTTCTTTGCCTTCGTTGTAGAGGTTCTCTTTCGCACAACCAATGTCCCAGTAGGTGTTCAACAATGCTGGGCCCCAACGGTTTTTTTGACGTCTCCTTGAGGCGCGCGTTGGTGTTCCACGCTCGCCGGCTTAATGACTCGAGCTCAGTCGAGCTGCGGACGCCTACGATGGCTGGAAATTAGGGTAAGAATCCGGCTGCAGGGGCACGATAGCAATTCCCACGCGCATGCTTCCGCCTCCTTTGCAAGCATTAGGTACTGCTTTGTAGAAGAAAGTGACTGCCTGCCGTAACGTCCTCGCTCCGTTCCATAACGTGTACCAGAGTTCGGCGTGAGAGGTCGTGGCCGCCGAGCGCCGCGCTTGACTAGTGCACAGACTAGACATGGCACGGTGTTGCTTTGCCCAAACGGGGTACAGCTTAAGCGTGTGCTCCATCGTGTCCTCTGTGTGGTCCACACAATGACGACACCCGGGCGTTACTTCTGCCCGAATCAGGTGCAGGACCTCCTGAACTTACCGTATCCGGGCGGGGATGACCTGCGCCATGTGGAAAGTTATTCCTACTAAACATCATTCCTACAAGCTGGCGTGAGACTTTCATTATTCGTCTTCCTAAAATTACAACCCTCACTTTATCAAATCACTTTAGACCAATTTCCGTATCTACAATACTGGAAGCAGTTGCTCTTTAAATAATATCTTTTCAATATACTTACTCTAAAACCGTCTCATCGCTTTTAGACACGCAATAGACTTTTCCGCACCAGTACAGAAAAGTGCGCCTGCTCTCCTGGCTTCCACCCACTGCTTGGACTGCTGTTTCAATTTTGATGTATAGTAGTGGACTCTTGTCTCATCTATTGTTACAAATTGCCGCACAAAATCAGTCGGAGGTCTCTTAATTCATGAATCCCCAAGCGACCACCGGTGGCCGCGCATCTATTGTCTTACTATTGTGTCTCTAATTGACGGTATCTGAAGGGTTAAAACGGTTCAAAGATTGTTGCGACAATAGTAGGTATTTGTTTTTGGTCGGCATTCAGCAAATGCAGCACACCCGTCTTGCGCAAAGGTTCCGGATCCCTATTTCTTTTTGCGAATCGTTTTGCACCTGTTCCTCCGAGAGTTTTCGACCTTCCCTCACGTGGCTCATCTTCGAGGGATGTGCAACCACATTTAAGTTCAGCTGGCCAGTTTTTTAATGATTGACTAGAAGGAGCAGAGTCCACGAGGAGTTTTTATTTATCTAAAGTTGACACCAGTTTACGGAAACTTAAGATAAATTTCGGTTGGGGTTAATTCATGAATCCCCAAGCGACCACCGGTGGCCGCGCATCTATTGTCTTACTATGTGTCTCTAATTGACGGTATCTGAAGGGTTAATAAATTGAAAATGAAGAATTTGACTCTTGGGGTAGTCAAACTCTTCATTTTAACAAATAACACGTAAGACCTGTGTAAATTCTTACATAGAAACTACTTGAAAAAACAAGTTAATGCTGCATAGAGTTATTTGTAAAACACTAGCAACCTCTTAGGACTATGTTAAGAACATCATAAACAATAACTCTTGTTCTATGACTTAAAAATGTATCATATTTTTTTTCATCAGATTCTAATACAAAAATAAAAATATTTAAATAGAACGTTCTAAATATTTCTATGCAAAGCAAACGATAGTACAATAGCGGAGGGTAGTTGAACATGAACTTGGCCTATTTATGGGCGACCCTCACTAGTCGGTCGGACGCCTTGAGGCGCTTGCGTGGCGTATTCGTAGCGAATTTCGGTAGGGCGTACATAATTATCTGTACATAATGGTCTATCAATATTCTAAAGTCGAGTACACGGAAATGGTGCGAATGATTACGCTGGGTGTAATGAAAATGTTTCGGGAGCCTGCTTACTATTATTACAAGAACAGTGCGCGGGAGCCGTAAGTAGGTACAGCAAAATATTGAGTTGAAAATGTGTTAGATAGAACAACGAAATCTTGAAGGTTTGTTTTTGGTAAATGTATTGTGTTTTGTAAAAAGTCATAGAACACTCGGGCAGGAACCACAAAATATTTAAGTCAGGCCGAGAACTTTTCCCACCCACCCTATTATAATATATCAACCTCGTGTTTTCTTTTGTTTATCACTAGGGTTTTATTTCTTTCTAATTTTGTCTCGCTCAACGATGTTTTTCTTTCAATACTAATTTTTTTATGGCATGCCACAATATAGGCTTAGGTGGTAAACTTGCCAAAAGGAACAATCGAGAACCTTGTCGGGCACAGCAAAAGAAGGATGAAATAAACGGAGAAGAGGACTTATCATTTAGGCATCTCATATTAAAAGCTAAGAGGCGCATATTTTTAAGGTTTCAATATTTAATTAAAAAGATTGTGTTTATGAAAGAATATTATAAATAAACATAATTATTTATACAATAATCGGCTATTACCAACAAGAACAAATTAGCATTTATCAGAATTTATCTGTATTCTAAATTCAAAAATATTCGAATTTCATATCAAATATCTAATATTAGGATGTATAGCGGTTTGATACCTTTGCTTCTCTTTGAACCTGCAAAAATTAAGTGCGGGAAAAAGTTAATTAAATATTAATATCTAACGTAGATATTTATTTGCCTAAACCGTGCGAAGCAGAGTAGAAAAAAAACGTAGGTATTCATTTGTGTTATTTGTGTAAAAAAATCGAATTTAAGTTTTGAAGAGAATTATTTAGATAGTAGCTACACCGCCAAGTATTTTGAATAAGGGAGAAAATACTTGCGATAGCGTGCTACAATCTAAATCAAAACAAAAATGTAAGTATGGCATCTTTGGAAAATTTTCTTCAGTAGAAAATGAACAAAAATGCGTCATAATTTTTAGAGACAGTATTTCTTTGTAAGTGTACTGAAAAAAATCCAGGTTTGCTGGCCGCTTGGCCAGCAAACCGACGTTCTACAAGGAGGTATATTCTGTCCATTCTTATTATTATCATTGTTTATTAGTTTTATCAAATGCTCTTTTCATGTTTAGGCTGATGATAGGAGCTCTACGCTCAAACTGATATTGACAACCTCGATGAGCACATCTCTACTAAATACTGACCTTCTGGTATTGGTAATTGGTTAAACAGATTTTGTATATATCTAGTCAAGTCATAAATTCTGTCACATGTTTAATATGAAATAATTGAGACAAGTTAGTCATTATGTATCCAGTTATATACCAAATGAACTGGACAAAACATAGATTCTTATGATAATAAAGTTTATTCAAAATGACCTCCGTTATTTTGAATACAGGCCTTCAATCTGCGCGGCCAGTCGTCTATCACAGCACGATAAGTCAATATCGGCGGCTGCCTTAATCAAGGATGCCTTGACTGACTCCAAATCAGGATGAGGCTTTGAGCAAGCCTTTTCCTCCAAGTGTTGCCATATCTTGTATTCTAACGGACTCAAATCTGGACTGGAGGAGGGCCAGTCTTCGTGCCGGATGAAATCGATTTCACGCGCCGCCAGTCAGTCTTGTGTGCTCTTCGCTCTATGAGCTGGCGCCGAATCTTGCTTGAATACCCAGTGCCTGTTATTGAACATGGTATGAGAAACAGGTTCCACAAGGTTCGTTAGGACTGTATTTTGATACACAACTGTATTCGTTTTTACACCTTTCTCACAAAAATGTACTTCAGTTAAGCCACAATAAGAAACTCCCAACTATACCATGAGCGAGGATGGAAAATGACCTCGTTGGACACGCAGAATACGGTTGCTCGCTTCGTCCCTTATCATTTTGTTTGTTGTAGCTCTCTTCTACGGTAAAAATAAAAAAAGAATTTCCCGATATTTTTTTCCCGCGTACCGCTCCAACTCTTCAGTCTGAAAGTCTTCACTTCAGTGATAAAAGCTGTGAATTCGCGCCTTCGCAGCTTCCATCGCGCGAACGAAGTCGCGGGCACAGCTAGTAAATCACTACATAGTATAAAACAAAGTCGCTTTTTCTGTCCCTATATCCCTATGTACGCTTAAATCTTTAAAACTACGCACCGGATTTTGATGTGGTTTTTTTAATAGACAGAGTGATTAAAGAGGAAGGTTTATGTATAATATTGCACCCGAGCGAAGCCGGGGCAGGTCGCTAGTAATAAATAAACGATTTCACTCACCGGGCTCCTACTAACAAATTACTTTTTTTATTTAATGTTTTTGCTTTGGATATTAGGTTCTTTAAGCCATGTCTTCGTATGAATAGTGCATTAACCCTTCAGATACCGTCAATTAGAGACACAATAGTAAGACAATAGATGCGCGGCCACCGGTGGTCGCTTGGGGATTCATGAATTAATTTACCATTAGAATGATACACATAGTACTAATGTTTTTGTAGTATTTGGCATCAAATGTATCGAGACAGCTCTCGGCCAACTTCGCTGAGGTAGCCAAAAGTACAATAAAATTCTCAGCTCCATTTTACCGTGTTCGCGCCTGTTTCAATGATTCCACATATTTCAAGTTGCGCAGACACTTGAGATACAAAACTAATTTTATATGACAATATTCACTAGGAATATGAATCAATTTGAGAATAATTAAAACAGCCGCTGTACTTCACTCGAAGAAATCCCGCCAAAAACTGACAAATTCCTAATGAAAAAAAAAACAATAAGAGATATGCTTTTCTTTTTTACTGACAATCGATCACTAGACACTACATATAGGTACAAAAAGTGTATGGAAGGCGTATTTCGTCCACTCTGCCGCGTCAATTTAACCTTTATTATTATACTAGCTGCTCCCAGCGGCTTCGCCCGCGTGATAGCAGAAAATTATTCCAAGGGCATACCTACTTCCGGGATAAAAAGTCTCATCAAAATCGGTTTTGCCATTTAGGCGTGAAGACGTACCAAACAAACAAACAAACTCACTTTCGCTTTTATAATATTAGTAAGGATTATTATATTTAAAAATAATAATAAAATTCAAAATTCAAAATTCAAAATTCAAAATCATTTATTTCAAATAGACCAAATGTAGGCACTTTTGAATAGTCAAATGTCGGTCAGTCCAAGAAAAGTGAAGCTAAATTGCACGTTCCAAAGCGTAGATCTCTATGGAGAAGAACGTGCAAGAAACTCCATGGACACTCTTTTAAATCATATTATGTGTTACATATAATGTTTGTTTACATTATTTCATGTTGCTTCTATTATGTGAGCACAATGTAGATAATAAAATTAAAAATATAATAAAAGATAAAAACTGAATTAAGCTACTGGCAGTTAAGAGATGACCAGTCTCAACTGACGGCACCCGTTCACGAGCATGACGCGTGCATCAGCCCCACTCAGCTCAACCATTTTCAAGGGAACCGAATGACCCAATACACGCGCCACCAGCAGCGAGACATTTAAGTGAGCATGACAAACTCCTAACTGCCATGCTCGTAATGTCAAAAACAAAGAGAATAAAAGTCGTAACCCAATAAGAATGCTTCATGGTACCTCACATTCACAAATAGGAAAAAAAAAAAGTGCTTCTACATTAAACAATGCTATGGTTTTCAAAAACAAAAGTAATAAATGATCACAAGTTTAAACTATATTTTCAAATAACAAAAAAAAAATAAAAATAATTATAGTTTCCAAACTAATCAATACACCCTAGTGTGGTAGTCGCAACCCAGTGCTGGGCACGCCACAATTATGGCGGTAAGTCCCCTCTTTGAGGCGTGGCTGGAAAGACCTCACGGCGTCCTTACCTTCCGCATGACGCAGGTCCTCACCGGACATGGCAAGTTCGGGAGGTTCCTGCATCGGATTCGAGCGGAAGAGACGCCCGGGTGCCGCCACTGTGCGGAACGCCCGGAGGACACGGTGGAGCACACAGTTGAGGTGTGCCCTGCTTGGGCGGAGCAACGCCGTGTCCTCGTGGGGGCGATCGGCGGCGGAGACCTCTCGCGCCGGGCCTTGGTTCAGGCCATGGTCCGGAGCGAGGAGGAGTGGCAGGTGGTCGCCTCCTTCTGCGAAGCAGTAATGCTAGCAAAGGAGGAGGCAGACCGCATCAGGCAACAGCGCCCCCGCCGCCGCCGCCGGGATTCCGATCCCGATTTCCGGCCACCGTAGACGCGGGCTCGCGGACGGCGAGCCATGGGTAGCTCGCTGTCCGATCGTCCGGTAACTGTCCGGACCGAGCCAAGGCGTCGACGGCGCGCACTGTTCCCGCGCGCCTCAAGGAGTTGTCAGCAACAGGAGGGGCCCATCTGGGTCGAAGCCTACCGGGGTCGGGGTTATCCGAAAGGAAACTAGAGCCCCGGTATGAAGGCTAGAAGGAACGGCGCGGGGTTTTTAGTCAGTTAGACTCTGACACTGTCTCCCGCTCCACCCAAGAGCGGGTTTCGTCAATGATGATTTTCCCCGTCGAGAGAAAAAAAAAAAAAAAAAAAAAAAAAACCCTAGTGTGGTAGTGGAGCCGGACCAGCATTGAGCCAAGCATTTTTATCTTGTATATAATCCTCCAACTTATAATATGCCTGCCTGCATAGTGTGCGTTTAATACAAGATTTAAATTTTGTTTCATTGAGTTCTAAAATTTGGGGAGGTATTTTATTATAGCATTTTAAACAGTACCCCATGAAAGAAGAGGCCACTTTCGCCAATCTGAAGCCTGGTTGAACTAACTGGTCCCTATGTCTTGTAACATAGTTATGTCTATCGCCTCTTTTGCTAAAGAGATGAAGATTTTTTCTAACGTACATGATGTTTTCATAGATATATTGACAAGGCACCGTCATGATGTTAATATCCTTAAACAGCTCTCTTAGAGAATCGCACCGGCGGAGATTGTAAATAGCTCTGATGGCTCTTTTCTGTAGTATAAAGATTGAGTCAATGTCTGCAGCCCGTCCCCATAGTAAGATACCGTATGACATGATACTATGAAAATAACTAAAATAGACTAGTCTAGCGGTATCAACATCCGTAAATTGGCGGATTTTTCTAACAGCAAATGCAGCCGAGCTAAGCCGTCCTGCAAGAGATGTTAAGTGAGGACCCCATTGTAGCCTTGAGTCAAGCGTAATCCCCAAGAAAACCGTTTTTTCGACAAATTCTAATTTCTCATTGTTCAATACAATGTCACAACAACTACCTTTGACGTTCGGTAAGGAAAATCTTATACATTTCGTTTTTTTGCCATTAAGAACTAGATTATTAGCAGTGAACCAGTTTTGGACCTGCAGTAAGGCGTTATTTTCATCGTCAAGATTATTAGTCCTTCTATTTATCTTAAATATCAGAGAAGTGTCGTCGGCAAACAACACCATATCAAGTTTATTTTGCAACAAATATGGTAAATCATTAATATAAACTAAAAATAAAAAAGGACCTAAAATTGAACCTTGGGGTACCCCCATTTTCACATTTAATCCCGACGAATTGACACCGTCTATTTGAACTAGTTGCTGTCTGTCATTTAAATAAGATTTTATTAAGCTTAACGCTGTTTTGCCTAGTCCGTAATGCTCAAGTTTCAGGAGTAATGTTTCATAAACCACACAATCAAACGCCTCAGTCAGGTCGCAGAAGATGCCAATAGCATCTTGTGCTTCTTCCCACGCATTAAAAATGTGTTTTAGTAAGGAGACACCGGCATCAGTTGTACAACGTCCTTTGGTGAAACCGTACTGTTTATCGTGTAAGATGTTATTGGTGTTAAAATGATTAAGCATTTGATTTAACATCACCTTTTCAAATATCTTGCTAAAAACGGGCAAAACGGACACTGGCCTATAATTATTAGTGTCTTTACTGTCCCCGGATTTAAAAAGTGGTATCACTTTACTATATTTCATTAAATCCGGAAAGACTCCTTGATCTATACACAAATTAAATATTAAAGCTAAGTACGGCGCTATTGTCTCAATAATTGAAGTACAAACTTTGATAGACATACCCCATAGATCTTCGGTCAATTTAACCTTGATTTGTTTAAAAGCTTTTATTACTGTTATGGGGTTTATATGCTTAAAATTAAATTCAGTAGAGCAGACTGCAACATTCGCCTGCAATAAACCAAAAGCATGCGATGGGGACGAATTTAGGGCTTCAGTAGTTTTAATTGGTATACTGGTAAAGAAATTTACAAATTCTTCTGCAACTAATTTACTATCACTAATAAGACCATGACGAGTCTCCAATGTGTAATCATTTTTATGTATTTTGTTCCTGTTAGTTTCATTATTTATAATCTTCCAAACCGTTTTTATTTTGTTATCAGCTGATTTAACTTTGTTGCTAATATATAAGGCCTTAGCTGCCTTACAAGTATTTTTAAACATTTTTGAATATGTAGAAACATACTTATTAAATGTTTCAGTGTTAATAATAGGCTTAAGGCCATACAGCTCAAAAAGTCTTTCCCTACTTATCCTGATTCCTTTAGTTGCCCAGTCACTAAATCTAAACTTAGGGCAGATACTTTTAGATTTCTTTTCAAAAGTCTTATTAAATTCGGTTTGAACTATTGAAAAAAAATTGTTATACAAGACATTACCATCATTCACTTCAAGGTTCCGATCACCCAACCTGCTAGTTAAAGTGCTATTAAATTTGTTTAGCTTACCAGATGTTATTGGTCTGGATTGTATCTGCACTTGTTCTATTGGTAAGTTGGATTCAAAAGTAACCATCAGGCCGCTATGATCAGAAGGCAGATAATTTACAATGGCTTTTTCTAAATAGTTGCAGCAACAAAAAACATTATCTATACATGTAGCAGTAGTTGTCGTTATTCGAGTTGGTTCTAGAAACACATTTGATAAATTAAAAGATTTGAAGAGATTTAATAATCTACTGCTATCTGAATTATTTTCTAAAATATTAACATTAAAGTCTCCGCAGACGATTACTTGTTTATTACCAATTGAAAGTTTTGCCATAACATCTTCCATGACTGACTCAAAAATAGAGTAGTTTTGATAATTAGGGGGCCTGTAAACGCACACTATGACATGCCTATCCAGCTCAACACACGACACTTCAATGCTATGTTCAATGGACAGTGCAACTATATCTGTGCGAGTTTTAAATTTAATACTATTTTTAATAAGGATTAATGAACCCCCACGTAACATTGACTTCCGGTTAAAACAACTGCCCACATTATAATTATCATAATTAATTAGCAATAAATGAGAAACTAATAAAAATATGTTCCATAACACTAGCCCGACCTAGGCATCCATATTACATGATCTGCAGAGTTTCGATGCCTTTTTTTTGGTTCTGTTATCAATTGTTATAATTTTATTGTACACAGAAGTCGAGATGAAGAGAATGGTGTGGAAGCGGAGAAGGTGGGGCGAGGCTGGGCGTCCAGTACCAACCTCAGCACAATCGACACAGCCAAGAAAGACGCCTTCTCCACGGGTAAGCTGAACTAGTAGAAAATACTAATCTGAGGTTAAACATAATATCATAAATAAACGACAAGCACGCGCTCGTAGCGTCGATCTATAGGTTAAGCAGCAATTGCCAAAGTCGGTCAGGGGATGCGTTCCGATGCAATCTTTTATGTACATACGAAAATCTTGGTTACTATTTCATGTCACTTCTATTATGTGAATGTTACAAGTAAAAATAATTAATTCAAAATATAAAAATTAAAATAAACCACTGGCAGTTAAGAGATGACTCAACTAACGGCGCGATCCGTTCGCGAACAGGATGGGTGTAGTATAAGCATAACGTATGTCAACCATTGCGAATGGAACTGAATAACCCAACACGCGCGACACCATTAGTCTAGTAAGACTTTTGACTGAGTATGACAAACTCTTTGTCATAATCTATAGTCGTCTATACACGGTTGTGGAAAACTGATAGCCAGTCGCTCCATGTAAAATGTTGGCACCCACCTGCACCCGGTCATACGGGAAGCCGACCTCTTTTTCGCGGACGGTGAGCCATGGGTAGCTCGCTGTCCGATCGTCCGGTAACCGCCCGGATCGAGCCCAAAACGTCGACGGCGCGCACTGTTCCCGCACGCCTTAAGGAGTTGTCAGCAACAGCAGAGGCCCAGCTGGGTCGAAGCCTACCGGGGCCAGGGTTATCCGAAAGGGAGCTCGTGCCCTGGTTTGAGGGCTAGAAGGAACGGGGTGGGCTTTTAGTCAGTAAGAGTCTGACACTATCTCCCGCTCCACCCAAGGGCGGGGGTTGTCATAAGATGATTTTTGCCCTCCGTAAAAAAAAACCCGCCCTCTTAGAAGAGCAAAAGCTATACCGCGAGATATGCACCTGCAAATATGGCGGTGGTGGTAGCACGAGCAGCACCGTGACGTTTTAACCGATAATAGTCCTACTTCCGTGTTTCCCAGACTACTCCCAGCTCTCTACAAAAAATACATATTTGTTCTATGGTCGCCATATTCCCAAGGAGCACTGTATATAGGTACTTGTTCTGAGACTTCGGTCACTTCAGAACGCTCATACCGATCTGCCTTGGCGTTTTTACCTAAGGTCACTTCTCCAAGCCAATTGCGGAAGACGTTACGCACCAAACTTATTAATTAAGGATGGATGATTAGCTATGGTGGAAATGATGGGCTATGATGAAAAATATTTCATTTAGAGTAGATGAGAATTTCAGATGGAAGTGCGGAGTGACAAGGATGGATAAAGTTAGAAATGAGTTTATTATAGGAAGTTTGAAAGTGGAGCAAGTGACTAAAAAGTGAGGGATAGCGTGTCAGCTGACACGGAAAAAACAACGTATTTCTCCGTCCCTGTATTTAGTGATGTAAAACAAGGGCAGAAAGACGATGACTCCTTTGACATGCCTGTTAACGTCATAGATAATTTAATTAATTCAAAGTGCATTACGAATATGAATCTTACCTCTAGAGTGTGTTAAATTAATACTCAATTGCAAGCAGCAGACTTACAGGTGTCCTTCCGCATTACAATAGCTAAATACAAATTATCAGAATACTGGCTATTTTAAACACTAAATAATAAACATAATAATAGGAAGTCACCATAACAACAGCAGACTATTTGTGCTATTGTCACAGGCTAGCGCATCTAATAACATGATGACCTATTTGTACACCGCAGCACCTAGCATAACTAGCTAAGTTTTGTAGCTGTGTGACACACACACCATCACACATACAATAAGTAATAGTACAAGGTAATAGGGGAATTAATATCTATGGCGGACTACGTGTTCGTACTGTTTTTCTTGTTCTAAAATCAGGGCTATCACATTTTTGTATTACTATTTTTGTAAGTGGTAAGTCATTAAATGTCGTCTTCCGCCGCTCTGGGAGGAGCGAGTCAGAAATTTACTGACTAATGAAACTCACTTGTGTTCACCCAATTACACCTTAAAAAAGGGCCGCGTTAACTCTTTCGATCCCGTAGGTTTAGTAAACATTGACCTTAGTAGGCCTGGTCCATTTTGCTGACGTCTCTTTGAGGTTTTTCTACTACCCATACATTAGTCTAATGCCTTGGCAGGTAGGTACTTGGGGGTGATTGAGTAACGAACAAAATCGCATACTTCTTCACAATCCATAGTACTTTTAGAACCATGGCGTATTAGGTTTAGGAATTCGTCTGCTCAGCAAACTTACTGCATCATGCACTGCATCTGATATGCCTCTAATTAGAAAAAAAATATGTATTTTCAACAAAGTACAAACAGCTTAGGTACATTCCAATTTAATTTAAAATATTTTATTTCAAACATGGACACATATAAAATGTAAGAAACAAGTTCCAATGGACCATTACATAGAATGTCTGTCTGTCGACCTTCTCTTTTTTTATTCACTAAAACCTACAACAAAAATATATAAATCCAGACGCATCTGCGAACGCGAGCCAAGTCCATACTGATACACCTGTATTAGTCATACATACATTGTGAATCCTAATTTAAACGTTTCACGCCCACACACACATTTTGATAGTCGCTGTCTAATTTAACCATTTACTTAACATATATTTGCGAGAAACTATATAATACAGAGCACCATGTAGCCACTATAGATAGATACAGCTCTGCTGAATTACTTATTTGAGCATACTGGTGGCATGTAATGAATATTTTAAATAAAATAACAATTACATATTTTGAACAAAATAACAATACTACAAAATCGATTTTATTTTTGGCAAGTATGCAATATTTTTGCTTAGTATTTAAGAGCACATGCTCACCCATCAAATAACAATATATTGGATGCTATAAAACCGCTTTTATTAGTACAGATAGCTATAAAGTCAGATGATTTTTATGAACGTCGAACTTTTAAATTATTAACGTGATTATTACCTGAATTCGTTACATTTCGCAGTGTAAATGTCAAGGAATTATAATTTTAGATATTAACTTTTTTACTTTGCTAAACATTTATTTATCTTTAGATCATTAGATAGATAAATAAATACATAGTGGAACGCAATGTGCTCCCGCGCAGCCTTGAATTGCCTACTGTTAAGTGATCTTTATTGCAAATCCAACCCATTTTTAACCCCCGACGGAAAAGACACACATGATACACACATAATTATACTTCAACTTATAACACCCCCGTTATAAGTTTGAAGTGTCTGTGTGTCTGTCCGTGGCATCGTAGCTCCTCAGCGAATGGACCAATTTTGATGCGGTTTTTTTTATTTGAAAGCTGATGTTATTGAGATGGTTCTTAGATACCTACAATTTATGTAGATTGGTTCAGGTGTTCAAGGTCATCAGCTCATTTGTTAGCTGTGGCAGGGATTTTAGACATTTAATGGATGTATACATTCTAATAAACACATATATGTTTCGATTTGTCTTCAACCTCCGTAAGTATGATCATGTATCTGAACATCGTTCGCTTCTGAAATGGCTACCTATTCGTCAGCGTAGAGCACTAAGGGCCTTGACTACCCTGTTTTCTTTTCTAGACAAACCTTCTTCTCCTTCTTATCTAACTTCTCAAATTCAATTCCTTTGCTCTGCACATACTAAAAATCTCCGTTCAACGAATAATCGTCTAAGATGTCCTTCACACCGGTCAGGGTTTATCCGGTCCTCTTTCTTTGTCCAGGCGATCTTTCTCTGGAATGCGCTCCCATTGAACATCAGGATGGCATCCAGCCGGTTCTCTTTTAAGGTAATGGCACGTGAACACATTCGGAAGAAATTGGCAGAATCTTCATAGCAGTGATTTATTATACTCATTTCTCATAATAATTTTGTTTATTTGTATGTATTTATATAAGTATTTATTTTTATAATTATGTATTAATTTTGATTTTAATTTTTCTTTTTTGTTTACTTTGAAGTTAGCACCTACCATGTTATGTTTCTGCACCACCCTAAGGTCGACTGGTAGATAATGCCTAAGGCATTAAGTTCGCCTTTGTACAGTGTTTGTGCAATAAGCATTAATAAATAAATAAATAAATATGTGACCTAATGTTTGAAATACTCATCTAACTACATGCCGACGCTATCAAGCTGGCCTGATGATGGTGGTGGGAGGTAAGAGACGTAACTTTGATATGCCTATAAATAAACCCAGTTTCGGCTTATTTAGATTTACTATATATAGGTCTGTTCGTTTCTCATGACGATGAGAACCTGATGCTAGAACTGAGAAGTGGCTAATGGAACCCTGGAATGACTTCAAGTAGGTAAACACGTTTGAGCTCATTAGACTCGTCCAGTTCTTTTACTTTTTATAGGAATTATTATAAAAAAAAATGATGCTATTATTTAATATTAGATATAAGTGTGCAAATAGGTCTGTAAGTCTGTTGGTTTAACTACTGAATTATAATGTTTGGAACGGAGTAAGCTTGAACCCCAAGGAAAGACATAGGTTACCTTTTTATCTGTTTTTGTCTTTAACTTCATGTCCTCTGCGGTAAACAATATTCACGCGGCCGAAGTCGCGGGAAAAAGCGAGTAGATTATAAATAAAACTTAAAAAAAAATTCTAACTCAATTCGGGAATTCAACTTTACATTGGTTTCAAGTTTGTACGAAGCCCTCAGTGCGCGAGTTGGATTCTCACTTGCCCGGTTTTTTAAGTTGTTTTCACATCACAATAATAATTATAAAATATTGAGATAAAAAAATATATCTGACGACTCAAATGTTACTTGAGTCCGCTAAGTGACTGCTTCCACTTCATTCTGTCTCGCTCAGTGTTTCATTCTCTCTGACTCAAGTGTTACCTGGACTCCCGGGCTCTCGACAACTCTTCCCTTTCCCTGCATTGTGTGATTACCAATGACACCTGCTCTAGCAGCACCGCTAAGTCATCTGCGTGCTGTGGGTGTTAAATGCACGAATGAAGACACAACTATCGAGAAAGGATATTATTATACAAACATCTAAATTATTAAATCAGTTTTAGGTACTGATCCATTATATTTGTCCAGGTTTCACGAGAAACAGTGCATCTTGGACGTCGACGCCGGACCTGGGGGCCAACGAGTCCGAGAGCACGAACGCAGTCACCTTCAGTCTGAAGCTGCCCAAGAGGAGGCTCACAGGGCCACTGCCATCCTTAGATACGGGGCAGAATCATACGACAGGTTTGTTAACATACTTATATGTTATCGAATTATTGTATAAACTCCGTAATTAATTCTGATAAATCTTTCAAAATACGACAAGTTTGTTTGCAAATCTCTCTCTACACGTAGCTACATGCCACATAATACAGGTCCGTGGAACATCATTGGCTGACCAACAGCTAATAATGCCCTACTGCTGTGATTTCCGTGAGAGAAATACCGTATTAAAACAGCAGTTTGTAGCGTAATGCTGCATGACCTTGCGAATGTTGGGTTTAGTAAACCAACATTTCGTCAGAAATCTTCAAGTCTTTCGTACTAAGGCAGGAGGCGAGCCTAACAATTTACCGGACAGAAATCCAGTCGACAGACATTTTCCACATGGAAAATACAATAATAATCTTTCCTTTTCGCAGGTCTGTATTTTTGTGTGTAAGTACATAAATTATAAAATAAATAAATAAATAAATAAATAAATAAACATTTTTCTCCATTGGGTGATCAATTTAAACTATCAAGCTCATCCTGTATGAGCTCGGTGGTAGCTCTTGAAACTACTAGGGTAGCATAATCAGGCTACACCGTACACCGTTCTCACTGCTGGGAGCTGCGGAGCGGCGCATGAAGCTCAATAGGAGACATTAACGAGACTTAACAAACAGGATCCTAGAGCAAGTTTTTTTTATTAATCATATTTATCACAGATACGGTGACGCTGCGACGACCATCACCTTCTCCTCCGCGGTCGACTGCGTCGGTGCAGACACCAGTTATTATTAGCAAGAACGACTCGCTAGCTGAACGCGTGCGAAAGGTACAGCCCTACAACATATCTTATTGACATATTTTGATGATAGACCAGACGAAACTGTTATTAATAATGCAAAAAACATCCAACCAATAGACTTCAAAAACAAATAAAAAATACAAAACAATTATCAATATCGGCAGTCGGTGATGTTTTTTGTTTCTTTTTCGGTTTGTAGTTGTGGTAATGTAAAGATAAAACTAAATAATTAACAAGCCTTCCGGTAACGTATTTTTTTTTGTGAAATCATTAAATGGCTTCTCTCGCTTTAGTGCGGTGCAAGATGTCTGACTTTTACTAACTGAAACCAACCTTGCTTTACCTTTGAAAGGTACCACAATTCTCATGGCAAGACCATTTACACATTGCTTTGGCACAATTGCTACTGAGTGTGTGTGAACGTTACACGTCTGCGGTACCCCTTCAGAGCATATTATATACTGGCATGATATTGTTATGAAATGGTTTGCTATTATTTATCAAATTGATGTGTTCCGTGGTCTATCTCCGAAATGGAACTATCTGATAGAAACACTCTTCTTAACTCAAAAATTATGCTCGAATGTATAACCACAATATCATGTAATTTGAAGATAATTGGTGAAATGAAGGTGTATCAGTATAAATAAATTGTCCACATGGGTTCAAATTTGGTGAAAATATCGCTACAAAAAATCAAATTCAGACGACTTGAGAACCTTCTTTGTTATAAGTCTTGGTATAAACATATTGATAAATAATTTAAATTCGTATTTTGACTCTACCTCTGCTCAAGCGCTTACCTTTAAAAATGCTTCGTTCCCTTGACCTATTTCCATGTAGAACGAAATGTCAACGGAAATCCCGTAAAAAAATAAAAAATACGAAACAAGGGCGAGACAGACTGGCGCGCACAGGGTTTCGAACGAATCATATTTATTTAACATTGTGTTTAAAAATTTCGTGAATGAAAAGTCATATGTATTTACATCTCATTCAGGTTATAAAGGAAAGATGTCGTCATATTTTATAAACATCAGCCTATGTATATGAACTATTACTAAACAAATTACGAATTAGGGTACGTTAAATAAATTAGACTCCTCATACAAAGTTATCATCAGGTTATCAAAATTAGTATGAGATATGGTAGGTTTTCCTGTGTAGTCTATAAGTAAACAATCATTTTACATTGTAAGTATTTATTTTATCATAAATTTTAGACTCAGCTGACCCCATATCTCCGAAACTACTAAGTTTTAATTTGGAAGTAAACAGACTGATCAACTTTCCATTTATTTTTCTCACATAATTTTAAAACTATTTTTCTTTTATATGAAAAAATACTATTGAAACACAAATTTTTTGTAAATTGGTTTATTTTTCTTTGCCTTACACTCTTGTTAAATATAACTCATTTTCCGAATGTATTAATTAACCTTACACGCCCATATTTTACATCAGAAGTATTTATGTGTGCAACTCAATCGCTCCAGTAGATACAAAAATATTGGCTATAAAAAAAATCTTTATTATCAGGCAACTAAGGCCCATAGATAAATACACAAATAATCTTACAAAATAATAATCTAATACATAAAAAAGATACTATAACTAATTATCTATACTTATAATAAATCTGTAGAGAGGTCAATTCTGTACATGAAATATATTTCCAAAATAACTATCAGGGGGTGATTAGTGATCGATACTGATGCTAAAAATGCAAACAGTAAAATTTTTGTCTGTCTGTCTGTCTGTCTGTCTGTCTGTCTGTCTGTCTGTATGTTCTTTATAGAAACAAAAACTACTCGATGGATTTTAACGAAACTTGGTACAATCATTCTTCATACTCCTGGGCAGGTTATAGTATACTTTTCATCACGCTACGATCAATAGGAGCAGAGCAGTGAAGGGAAATGTTGGGGAAACGGGAGAAATTACTCAATTTTTTAAGCTTCCGTTGCGTTTGCAGCCTTAATGGTTAAAGCTACACAGAAAACATGTATAACGGAAATGTTCTCCTCAAAATTATATAAAAAATGTCCCACGACAGCATACGTCTATCTTTTATGGTTAACTCACAATAACACGTGTAACTCCCGATAGCTTAGCAGTTCTGATCTTTCTGTTTATTTTTGTCTACTCTTACGTTTATAACACTGAATGTCGCTGGCATAAGCAACAGGATCCGCGTACGAAGTCGCTGGCAGAAGCTAGTTATCTAATAAACTATAAGCTACGTGAGAACAGATGGACTGGCAGACAAGTGTAGTCATTTTAAGGGTTCCGTTATTTCATTCGGACGTTTGAAACCCTAAAAATAATGGAAGAAAAATAAAAGTCTACAAGAAAAACATACTTTAGAACGCTGAAAATATTTATCGCGTAGGTAATCAGCCGTCCGGCCGAGTTTAGCAACAACAGATTTCTTCTACAAATATTTATACATTTCGACTAGTTTAAAAATGTACTGCCCAAATAACAGTATTGTCTTCACCTTGGGTTCATAGATGTGTGAAGTACAAGTGGGTCAGAGAGATAGAACCGCGTGATCGTTACTGCTGCGGCCCGTAGCTTTCAACCCGTAGTGCGCACGATGGGCGGGATGCGCCGCTCGAAATAAATACAAAAGGTCACCGTGAAAGTTAGTGCTTGGCAATGCGCTAGCTTTATAATTAATTGAGGAAATGACCTATTATCTGATTTCGATCCTTCATATATTAAATATTTATAGGTTTCTATAAATAGAGTATTGCAAATCAGTTACGGAGAATGTTTTAACAGTACTAGCCTAATTTAATTACCGATTTAAAAATCGATTCTACAAAGCTCCAAATCAGCTCCATAAATTATCAAGACGGAAAGTTTATTTGAATGACGTGTTCCTAGAAAAGACGGAACTAGTTTCAAATATAATTTATTAGTATTTATTTATTTAAGCCAATTTAAATTTAAAGATCACTAAATATATCCCACCTGTTATGGTTTCCAGATGAATTTAATAAAGTCCCAGAATAGTTTTGAAAAGGAATCAAGTATAGAGAAAGAAAAGGAAAGAGAAAGACGAAGTTTATCCAAAAGTAAAGAAGTGTATCAAGAAGAAAAGCCTGCCCGACCGAAAGAAGAGAATCACAGAAGTTCAACAAAAGATGATGTCAACTTTATGATACAGGTTATTGATAAATATTATTCGATAATATTAGCTACATCCTCTATTAAAGTTAGGACAGGCACTAGCTGCTACCAGGCACTAGCAGCTCTTGCTAAATCCTAAGACTGTACTTACCTACCAAAGAACTGCCACTGAAGGGTTTTCTTTTGCAGTACTTACGACGTCATATCTGTGCTTACTACCTATGTTAAACACGCAAAGGTGAATTCAGTATCAAAATATTGTTAAAGAAAACATTTCGAAACAAAATATCTTACAAGTTATTAATGAACGTCCCAATTGTAATGGTCCATTCAGGTGAAGAATTCGCGCAACTCATCAGCGAGTTCTAAGCCCCCGGCCCGGGGCGGTCCCTCGCGAGACAGGGACGAGTCTGATGACGACACCAGCACCGCGGGGACCGTAACCACGGAGACTACACTAGTGGACGTCAACGTTAAGGAATATCAGGTGAGGACCGTCTCCTTTATCCACCTTATCACCATCATTTACCTTGAGTTTCCCAACTACCAATCTGTAAATTGATACGAAAAAACGATAGACATTTCAGGTACAGACTCGATCCAGAATTGTATGACCCACCTCTTGATATGCCATATTAACCTTCTTTTAATTCGTCATTCAGATTTTTTTCTAGTTTAAAAGTTTGGTTGTAAAGTTATGTGGTTTAGATGTTGGAGGACAAACTAGCTACCAACAGCATTCGTAATATTCCAGTTAGAAGGTTACGGAAGCTTTTGTAATAAGTTTCACATACATTTTAACTGTCTCCAGTTTAGATCTAACGAATAGTATCAAAAGGGGAAGGGGGTGGTATAAAGGTAGACTTTAACCCAATTCCATAGGTGGTTGTTTGTCATACGAGATCCATCAAACTGCCTAGCCTTTACACAATATATTAGGGTCGGTTTCCAATCTTATCGGATGTACCTGAACACCAGTATTTTATGTGGAGCGATTGCCGCTCTGACCTCCACAACCCTGAGTGACACGATAGACCTTGGCAGATTTTCTTGCTTCTGATTATTATCAGTAACGACTGCCAAAAATCTTCAAATGATAGATAGGAACCAGCAGCTTAACGTGCTTTCCGAAGCACAGAGGGCTCTCGGCTGATCTCAGCAAATGTTGCTTAACCTTGGAGATTGACGCGTGCAGCTGTTATTATTAGCTCACAAGCTCCTCCCAAGTTCCTCCTTTGTCACGTGTGATACAAGTACCAAAGAATAGATTAGTCATGTAAAAGTTCAACTTAATACTTCTCCAAATATCCCTACCGATGTAGAGTAAAACTCTTAAATGTCTGCAGCTGTTTGAGGAATTTTGCCAATAGATATTGTGCACTAGTTCTATTAATATATGAGCCCTATCCTGGTCTGACGTCTTGTGTACGTTGTTAAAACAGACGTAAACACTACAGATATCTTTATTACCTCGCACCTGTATCGCAAAGCTACAAGGTCTAAAGATATGTCTTCATTTTACGTAATTTCATAGATAATATTGTATAATTTCAGGAGCAAATAGAGAGTTTGAAACAAGAAATGGATACGCTAAGGAAACGCTGCGAAAGAGTTGAGAAAGAAAAGAGCGACATTTTGTTACGAAGGCTGGCGAATATCGACTCAGTAAATAAATACAGCACGGGGAGGTCCTCAGAGGTTCTGAAGTTGCAGCAGAAAGTGAATGAGCTGACGTCACAGAACGAAGATCTGAAGGACGAGAAGAAACATCTCACCTTGAGAGTCAGGGAGGTTGAGAGTGAACTTGAGGTGAGCATAAAGAGCACCATTTCAACAGTTCAATGTGAATTTTATAGGAGCTCTGGACGCGAATTAAGCGAGTCGCTACGCCAGTAAAGAGTCCCTGAAACGGTCAATTGCGATTGAGAATATCGTACGTACATAAACGACAATATATTGCTTTGGTCGTTTAAAATAAAAGACCAATTTTTGCATCAATCACGATTGTCAATCGCACTCCGATACAGTCAATTGCAAATCCTTAACAAATTCATCTGACAGCGGGTGTAGGTAATGGAATGGGTATTGTGCAGCGAATAACTCAAATCAAAAAATCACAGCCTAAGTTTGGTATTTAGCCCAACTTCAGACCTAAAGTTATTGTCATATCATTTAATTCTAACCTGGTTGTCTTGAGTAGGTACGATGATTATGAGGTTAGCTAGACAAAATTAAAATTCGCCTAAATGTCAAAATCACTTTTAACTTTTAGACACAGTTAGGTAGGGTTCGGCTAACTAAAAAAAAAAGTAAGGTATGTTGAAATCGTTAATTCGATGAATGAAAGCCGACAAAACAGCTTCACTTCCATAAAAATGTAACCCAGACCTCATGCCATCTATTAAAAACGTTATAAACCTTTTCCAACTTGCTTTCCAGTCTCGTCCCTCAGTAGAAGCGCAAACCCGTCAAATAGAACAGCTTCGCGCGAAGCTGCTGGCTGCGGAGACCTTGTGCGAGGAGCTGATGGACGAGAACGAAGACATGAAGAAGGAACTGCGGGATCTCGAGGAGGAGATCGAGGAGATGCAGGATAACTTCAGGTAGGAAGAAAAACGTAGCTAGGGGAAGGGGTGAGCTTCGTTAAGTTAGACTGGAATCCATCCCATCCATCCATCTAAGTTCCTATGGCCACCTTCCGGTTCCATCATCAGATCAGCTACATGTCATAATAATTATGCATTGTCATCTGATTTACAAATGCAAAATTTCAGCTCAATTGTAACCGGGAAGTGAGTCGAATTTAATTTGCAAGAGTTAATTCCAGATAAGCAAACATCGGGACAGGTGAAACTAAATAAAAGCTTGTAAAAATAACAGGGAACGGACGTGTTCTTTAATAAATAAATAAAACTAAGCTACGTACACTAAACCTAATTTACCCACTTTAGCCTAATTTTACTTACCTATTAATTAATATACCCACCGAACAATTCAACTAGTTGTATAACAGAAGTCGTAAAACTGGGCTATTCTTGTCCTCGTCAGTGTATAACCCTTTCCCCCTTATTACAAATCGTAGGTTAACTTTAACGAGACACGCGGAACACTTTATTTTTAGACTCGACCACGCAGATGTGTATGACTAATTTATGAAAGCAAAAATACTTTCGCAGTCTGCTTGTCTAACGTAGACATGCTTAGGTACAATATTACTAATAATGAATAATCAATAAAAATTTAACAATGCAACGTCATTATAAGTAGTATTATTCATTAATAAAAAAAAACTGAGTTCATTGTCCTAATGAGTTTTAGCACTTGTAGCCAAAATAGTTTTGGCCGATAGTGTGCGCATCACTCAAAGAATTAACCTTGGCGCGTTTTTGCACTCTATAGATACCTACATTAATAAAGATATCGCCAATTATTAGTAAGTAGTGTATTATTAGAATGAAAGCAATTCATAATTAATTAGGGGTTCAGGCTAGGCTAGGCACAGAACAAATAAAATAGTAAGCTAGGCTTGCACTTGATGAAAATATAGAAATGGTAAATTAGACCAATTTTTTTATCAGTACTAAGTTTGCCTACTACTATACTACTGTAGGTAATTTTGGGTACTAAATATTTGTTGCCTAAAATGACGAGACCTTAGCGTATAACTCCATAAAAATATTATGATGTATCTTCATCATAATTCGTAATACAGGGTCATATTCGACTAACTAGCAAAACTCTTCAGATGTGTTGGATATCGATGTCTGAAGACGCTAAACCAAACCGTCATGGTTTTAATCAGTAAAAATCTGACATGAACTCCCGTCTGTTTGGAGTGCGAGGTCGTAGACTTTTGTTCTTCGTGTAAGTTATTTATTTATTTCCCACATCAAAAAACAAAAGGGTAGTTGGAAAGGATACGGAAACGTAGCGACTAGTAGAATTAAAGAGTAACCCAATAATGTATGAGGGCCTGCAGTACACGATGATTTTAACAATGCTGTTGTATGCTTCCAGAGAGGACCAAGCAGATGAATACTCGTCACTAAGGAGGGAGTTAGAGCAGACCATAAAGAATTGTAGAGTTTTATCGTTTAAGTTAAAAAAGACTGAAAGGAAAGCTGATCAGCTGGAACAGGAGAAAGCTGAACACGAGAAAAAACTTTTAGAAGTAAGTAAAACTATATTCTGTAGGTATCCCTCTAAGAGTTGGGTGGTGTTAATGTTATAGTAGTTATACAAACAACCAACGATAGGTCACAGGGAGGACATGGATGAAAATTGCACGAACCAGAGAAGCACCTTCCATTTGTTCCAACAATGGTGGCCTATATACTCCGTAGAAGATAGAATACGGCTTCCGGCGGTGATTTATAACTATACCCTATTTGCGTTACCCTTCCCCGTCGACAAAAAAAAAAAAAAAAAAATTTGTTACAATACCAACAATTCACTGTAAAAGTCATAATCGGTTGACCGGACAGTAATAAAAGATTGTCATAAATGTCTAATGTTATTTTGAACAGAGTACAGGAAGCGAGTAAATATTGCCCAAAACATGTCCAAACAAATGTTAGATTCGGCAACACCAAATCAATCACTACCCGACTTTTATTTCTATTCTCGGACCCAGTTAAAATAAACAGAGCAATAAATCTAAACTAGTACAATGTCAATAAATTACCTGTACAAATATTTACAATCATAAATCTGTTGCTATCCGGCTGGCTGCCAGGTAGCCAATTAAGTCATTCCTGTTTTGGTCGACCTTGCAACAACTATCAATCATTTTGGCCTATAATGAAAACGAATATTTCCTGGACTGACCCAAGTATAGCTAGATTATCCGGTTCTGCCTAGAAATATATATGACTTAAGTAACAGTGGGTAAAGCACATTGCTAGCAGAAAAGATGGTCGGTGAGATCGAAAGGTTCTGATTTGGTGACCGCGAACTAGAAGGACCTGGTGGGAGTCCGATGGATACAAGACGTACAGATTTGGTTGTGGTACACACTTGGGGAAAGCCTATGTCCACTATTGGACGTCTTTTGGCTGAAATGATGGTGACAATGATGATAGTACGCGGAAGACCGGTTCCAATGGCAATACTTGGAAGAGGCTTATATGTACATAGGCCTAAACTTGTTAAAGAATAAAAGTCCCGATTTGACATTTGAGAAAAACACCTAGAATGTAACTTGGAACGAAATTGAAAGAAACAATTAAATAATAATTAGGGGTCCGGTGTAGTATTAGCTGTATTAGCTATTTTAATAGTAGCTACACTACAACGGACAAGCCGCTAGGTAGTCAGAATACAAATGTTAAAACAGGACTTTGGTTTTTGGAACAACTTTAGCTGTAGAGATTTTTCTGATGATACCTATTGATAAACAAAAGCAATATCTATTCCAGATAGTCGGTGGGCAGGACGGTTTACAGCGTGAGAACCGCATCAAAGACTTGGAACAAGAAGTGGCGCGAGCTAATGAAGTAGCTCTCAGGCTGCAGCGGGAGCTGTCGGAGGCCAACGCGAAGCTCTCTATGACGTCGGGAGCGCAGCCTGCCAACCTGAAAAAGAATCAACTCAACGATGGGGTACGTTGTAGTCATAATTGACATAAGCAATAAAAGTTAAATTTTTGTAATACTTATTTTCTACATAATATTTTCTCTTTTTTTATATTGTCTCTGCACTACCCTAGGTTGACTGGTAATTCTCTACCAGTCAACCTAGAGTCTGCCTAAGGCATTAAGTCCGCCTGTGTATCATGAAAAATCACCGTTATAAGCTTGTTATGTCAGAAAAAATACATAGTCACCGGGCCATCCAGGTGACAGAGTGGTTGTTTTGCACTTGCACCCAGCTGTGCGATGGCTCCTAATGCTCTCTATCACCTGCCGTGACTTAGCTTTGCTTAGTGTCGGTGGTGTCAAACTTTGTCTCTCTGTGAAATTTTTTGGAAAAAACATAACATGGAGTAAAGACTATTGGAATAGATTCAATTACTGATTCTGAACAAACTTCGCATATACTAAAAATTATGTTGTTGTAATGTAAATAAATAATTGTATTCTGTGTCCAGTTCCTATTGAATGTATGTGTATGTGCAACAATTCTATGTACTTTTTTACATAAACTTCCTCCAACTGCTTTCTTTGGATCCTGTCGTCTTACATCTTCTTGTATAAATACAGTTGTTGAATGTTTGGTTTTTAGTAGAAATGCTTAGCTCTGTACATTTCATGATTTCTTTTGTTTATTTCCTTAGATACTTGATCGCTAGCGTCCGTCACTTGACCTCTGTCCTAATCCAAATCTTTTCCATCCAATTCTATGTCAACTTCTGTAGTAATCAGTTTAATTTTGTTAGTGTTCATTTGGAGACCTACTTCATTCCTTTTGTTGGCTAAAGTTTGTAACATTACTTTTAGTTTTAGTGATATAAAAGAAGCCATGATGAGGCTGTATAAATCGTAATCTACTTTCCTGAAAATATTTTTGAGCCCAACTGTTGACAGTTTTTACAATCCCTTTCCTTGTCTGACACATCTATTAATGAAAATAGGTTTGCGATTCAATTATGGTTTTATGTGGCTCTTACTCACTAGTGCTGTAGATTGCGGAGTGATGACCAAACGTAATTAAAGTTCAGACTTTCAAATGCTTTCGAATAGTCTATTAAAGCTATAAACGGATCTCTGAACGTTATTTTTCCAATATTTGTTTGTTATTGCAATTGTGCTGTAGTTTTTTCTGAATCAAGCCTTCAGTATGGGTTGATTTTCATCTAGGGTTCTTTCTAAAACTACTTGTTTGTACACCATATACACGTTCGGAACCAGGCTAATTGATCTGCAGCTGTCAATGACTCCCTAGGCCACCCACTAACCAGCTCATAGTTAGTCTTAAATTAGATCCGTACATTTTCTACGAAGAGCTATGAATATAGCTTGGCGAGCTGCATAGTTTGTACATGACTAATGAAAGAAAAATGATGTTTATAGAAAGTGTCACGCTCATCGCTGACCCGCGGCGGAAGTCAGGAGGATCCAGCGCAGTTACTGAGAGATCTACAGGACTCACTGGAGCGAGAGGCAGACCTGCGGGAACAACTCAAAAACGCTGAGGAAGAGGTACCAAACAACTATTTACAAAACAACGACAAGTCTCAGCAATCTTGCTTTGTTCTCTGATATTCCATCATAATGTATGTTCGCATTACCATTATGGGAGATGGTTATATATGTCGCAAACACGCACTAGATACATCGCAAATAATTCGGTAAACAAAGGCAGCATCAAATATCCACTCAATACACGCTTTGCCCAATTTTACGGGCGGCTTGGAATGCAGTAAACACGTGCACAAATAGTTACAGTTTAACGATAACTCATCTCTTGTTAACAATTAAATGCCATTACAGCCACTTATTTCTCTGATCATTTAGTTCCACAAGAAAAACAACGCATTCATTAGGGCATTAGCTCTGGTTCGACGGATGCCAACTGGCACACCGCCAACACATGTCTGACTCAACAGCAAGACACGCATATGAATGTATAGCACATTGTTATTCTCTATAAGCCTATGTAGCTATTTAGCAATATAATTAAAAAAACGAGAAATATTATGTTCAAACAGGCTAGTCGATATCGGCCCCACGTCGCCGGCAGAAGGATACGACCACAACTCATTCCACAGTCTCCCCGCTCTGATCCCAATTCACCTCAAATACCCGTCAAAGACCATGAAATGCTAGAACCAAATACGATCCAAAGAATAGTTGAAATGCAACTCGCCTTAGAAAAGAGTTTGTCATCTCTAGACGGTAGTCCATTGTCCATTGGTGTTAACCAGATCACCCAATCTCCACAAGATCTCATAATGAGTTACTCTGAAGGTTGTCAAACGGATACCATTTTAATGTATGACGCGATGACTGACACTAAAAAGATAACGCTTGATTCAATCGTTCAAAGTACAGTAGATATTTTGGAAATGTACACCCAAACTGAAATAGCATTCATGAAAAATAAACATATGCAAACCGAATTTACGGGAACGAACAATTATGTACAAACTGATAAACAGAAACTCAGAAATGCTAGTGTACAGACTGCAGCGAAGCTTTTCAATGATAAAGCCTTACAAGCTATCAATTCTAGAGAATACGTGGACGCTAGCACTGAAACCGATCCAAATAGCCTTGAGGACAAAATACTTGAAAGAGATCTACAAATGGATACATTAGAAGTCAATACAATATTCAGTAGAGATAAGTCTGAAAGTCCTCCTCTTACTCCAGAGAAAACACCTGAATCTCGATCTCCTTACCCCTCGCCCTTCGTAGCAATGTTCAGTCCGTTGGCTGTGAGAATTGCCAATATAGGTACTTATGACCAGTTTGTCAATATTATAAATGTTGGTTTTCGTCATCCTGTATTTTGTCCTTAACAGACTCCTGAGTTTCGATTCTTACAGTAATTTTAGAATAGATATTCAATAATTATAACTAACGAATATTTACAGGCAAATAACTTACGTAAAACTGCGTCCCGGGTCGAGGACGACAATGAGTCCTTGCTACTACAGCTGAAGAAAATGGCTACCAAAGCCAGAAGTACGTCAAAATACTTATATTGTGAAAAATCGATTGTGTTTTTCTAACATAACACCCTCTCCCGAGACCAACCGAGCACCGCACACCAGAGCTCGGTTGTGATTCATCTTGTTCATGTTTACTTGACTACTTGCGTAACCATTAACTCATAACACGTTACCCTTGATCCTTGATGTTTACTAACATGCTTGTCAGTGTATTTGAATTACACGGCGTATTGATGGTAGCCATTTTCTCCAGTCAGAATTAGACCTTGTTGAATCTTTTACAATGTTTGGGTTTATAAATTTATCCACCACATTGTTCAACATCCGTATCCGGAACTATGACTCAGTACCATTCAATTTTACTAATTTTCATCAAAAGACCTTTGCATAATATACTAAAATATGTACAAAGCTTTGAATTTTTGGAGTAAATCATTTACACATCTTACAAATAACGCAATTCAAAATTATTTGTAGGTCGTAAGCTGTCACCAACGCCTCCATCAAATAAACTTAATATTGATATTAATGAAAAAGATGGGAAAACAGATGAAGAAGACCCAGCCGAACTACGACTCTTACTTGAACTTAACGAACAGGTGCTCAGACAACATCTGTTACAAATGCCATATTGCTCTGTCTCTTTTTCGGTACATAAAACTCACAAACTTGAAATATTTCAGGAAGCATCAGTTTTACGACGAAAAGTTGAAGAAATGGAACAAGACAAGGATTCCTTGAAAAAGCAAGTCAAAGAACTAACTGATAAAATCGCTAGTCAGCCCAAAACTAATTCAACAGTTACGCTTCGTCGTACAACTAACAATAAGACTAATAACTTAGCAGAAGAAAAAGTTAAAGTATGTAACGCACAAACTGGGAATAATAATAATGTAATACTTTCAGCTGGCTTTAACTAAAATTTAACCTTTTAGGTGTTAGAAGATGAGATTGCTGAGTTAAGGAAAAAGCTTATTGAAAAGGAAAGAGACTGCGAAAGGCTTCATGCTGAGCTCAGTCTTGCCAAGAAACCGAAAGCTTCACTTATCAAGAGCAAGTTAGTACCTATATAATCTTTTTTTTTTTTTTCAATTAGGATATCAAATAACTCGTCTCGCTCTGGATGGAATGAGAAGACGTGTCAGACTTTTACTGATTAAAACTCACCAGTTTCTAGTTTTATGTTTCAGAGACCCGGTAACTCTTTCGAACAATCCCACAACCTAAGTGTCCTAAAGTACAAATTTTAGAGAGCAAGCAAATAATGATCAATAAGCTAACCGACAAAATAATTGCTATTGTAGATCACTGGATGGCGATCAACAAAATGTCGACCTGAAGAGACAACTCCAAGTGATAGAACAAGAAGCAAATGTTCTTCGTACTAAGACACAGAGTTTGGAAGCAGATAACGAAAAGCTACAGCTAGAAAATAAGAAACTACAGGTATCATATTCCAATTTCTTTAATAAAATACATATGGATGTTTTCTTAAAACTTTGTACTGAATGCATTTTTCATTTCAGCTACTGAAAAACGCTAAATCATTAAAATCTGATAAATCAGTAGAACAAAATGCAGCCAAAATAACGCAACTTGAAAATGAATTAAAAGAAGCGTTAGCCAAATTAAAAGAGTTAGAAAATAAAGATGACAAAACAGAGAAAAAAGTAAGATTTGGTGGAGAAATCACTAGTAAAAAAGACGCCGATGCATTGAAAGCAAAGCAAGAAGAGTTAGATAAATTAAATTTGAAATTTAATAAGGTATCTATAGTAAAGATGAATATTAAAATATAATACCAATTAACTCTTCCTAAATTCGTTTATTACTTTCACAGCTTGAGAAAGAAAAAGCTCAGTTACAAGTTTCACTAAAGGCGTTGAAAGATGACGCAATCAAATCATTTAGGCCGAGGGTTCCCAAGAAACCAACTGATTTAACTACCAAACTCCAAATGAAAAGAATGGTGGAAGATTTGGAAAGTGAAATCGGTAAGGCATATTAAACAAGACCTATTTCCTAAATCTATATTTCACATAATACAACTTGCGTTTATAATATCTTGATATTGCAGGTGAAATGTACGTCATCATGAAGAACGCCGGTCTCTCTGGTACTGAAATCAATACCAGAGCTCAATTGGACAAGGACATTGAAGATATAAGATCGAAACTATCTAAAAATGACTCTGAATTTACAAATGAGAAGAACCGATTACAAACTGAAATTGCTAAACTAAAGGATCTCAATACAAAATTAGAATCAGATAAATCAGAAATAAATAGCAAATTAAAAACACTAGAGAAAGACAATAGCAGTATATTTGGTCAAATCAAAACACTGCAAGAAGAGAAGAAGAATTTAGAATCTCAAGTCAGTAAACTAAATAATGAGTTGAGTAAGTATTATCCTCACTATTGTTGCACCGATATTACTGTAAACTGTTTTATAAGATAATTAATTTACTTTTCTTGCAGAAAATGCAACATCCTTAAATACAACAATGTCCGATTGTATGAAGAAAATAGAAGAGCTTAAAAACGAAATAGATGTAAAAGATAAAGAAATCGATAAGTTGAAGAAACAAGTAGAAATTGTAAATAAGTTAGAACAGGATAAACAAAAATTGCTCAAAGAGGTTAGTGAATGTTGAATCAAATACTAAAATATTAAATGAAGTAATCTGAATCTTAAACCAAATGTGGCATTTCTTCTAGGTTGGAGATAAGGCTAAAAAGATAGGTGAATTAGATAAGAAATTCAAAGAAGCAGAGGACAAATGTAAACGAATTGAAAAGCAACTATCTGTACGTAAAGACAAAGTCACTAAATTAGAAAAAGAGGTAAGAGAATATAAATGTCTAATCAACATAATCTTTAATTTATTACTACTCTCATACTAATAATCTTCTCTATCATACTTATTCATAAATAGCTAGCCCAAGAAAAGGAGCAAGCTGAAGTATTAGCCAACAGTCAGCGGCGCATATCAGTCGACTTTACTAGCGAAAAAGATCAAATGCAATCAAAACTAATTCAAGCTGAAACTAAAGTAATTACTCTCGAAACAGATCTAAGAGAACTGAAAACAGACTATGATAACAAAATCACTCATTTGGAATCAACGATATCTGCTAAAGATATTCATATAAAACAACTGGTATTTTGATGAACAGTTTAATAGGCTCGCACCTACGCATGACCCCTTTTTGAACCGAGTTTTGCCAATTTTGAGTGTCTCCACTGATGGTCTCAAATTCCTAAAAAAGAGAAGTAGCTTATCTAGAGATATTTAGAACATGAGCATGTATTTCCCTGCCTCTTAGTTAATTCCATTGAAACTCACAGGGTTTCTTTAAACACTGATTTCTAGTCAGAATTAACAAGAGAAGTATTTCATGTAATATTATGATTGCAGGAAGATGTATTACGAGATACATCGAACCAGAAATACGACGAAGCGATATCGTCAGTTGAAATGGCCCAAATGCAAGACAAATTAGAGAGAACCGCTAAGGAACTAGAAGAGAAACAAGAAGAATTAGCCAACGCCAAACGAGACTTGGAAAAGACTGAGAAAGAATTATCGACGATAAAATTAGAAATGTCGCAATTGAAGTCCAGTATATCAAAGTTGGAGAACGAGAAGAAAGAACAAGAGAACAAGTTAGCAGCAGAAAAGAAAGAGTCTGGTTATTGGGAGAGCAAGGCTTCAGAATTGGAGACTGACTTACAAGTAGGAACATTAAAATAAATGATAATTGAACAGTGTGTAAACATTATATATAATAAACACCGTGTCAATGTACTAATTTAACTACATTTTTGTATTGTTTAGGCTGAACGCAAGAAGCTGGAACGTATGCGTAAAGCTCACGATATAGATATAAAGAACAAAGAAGCAGAATTAGCTACACTCAAAGGTAAATTAAAAGTTTTGGAACAATCTTCAGGCGCAGGCGCCAAGAAGATATCTGATCTCAAACAGGAGTATGAAGAAACAGTTAAAAGTGTGTATCTATGCGTACATCTTGGAATTTAACTATATGAAAGCATAAATAACAATGACTTTTTTTAACTTTTAGAATTAGAGCACTCTCTTGCCGTAGAAAAGGCGGAATATGAAGAGTTGACGGGTAAATACGAAATATTAGAGGAAGAACATGTGGTTACTAAAGCAAGACTAACAGTTGAGAAAGAGCAGGCACAGGGGTAATGAATTAATTCAGAACGTCTCCTGCGTTCGGTATATTTATAGAAATATTAATAATCAAATTTTTCGCAGAGAATTGATACACGTGCAAAAAGAACTAAGCACCGCCTTGGCAGAAATAAAAACCCTTCAAGACAACTACGATACGCAATCTTCAGCGTGGACAAAAGAAAAGACTGAAATGCAGGTATATTCCACCTTCCATTCTATTCCATATATTTCGGTTGTAGAACTTAGTGACATACAAGTTCAAAACTCACAGCAAACGTGTCCTTATCAAAAAGCGTATTACAAGATTATAAACTACGTAAGACACGCTTGTTTAGTAATGATTACTTCTGCACATGTACGAAAACTGCATTGTCACAAGATTTTGTTTTTTTTTAATATATTGAATATATTTTATGATCTACTACTATGTCCTCTAATTCCTATTATACTGTTACGCCGATAAAATTTCAACACGTCATATCTCCAACAAATTAAAGAGTAGCAACGAATAATTAAAACGCATTACTGTTCGAAAGCTCTAGAACCAAAGTACCTACCTAGCCTGGCAAGATCTGGAACATTCCGTCTTAAGTACTTGTTGTACCTAGTATTTAGTAGGTATGTAATCTGTAGGTATCCGTAGGTGGATAAGGGAAATGGTACTTTCCGACATTCACAATAGAGTCGAAATTCGCGTGAGTGACTCGCGAAGGACAAAGCAATAAAATTGATTTATGGCCCCGCGACGCGACTCTATTGTTCTGGAACTATCCCGAGACGTCAGTATCTAGAATTTTCTTTGTTCCGCGTATAAATACGAGCCCCCGAACGGAAGTGAGTCAGTTCTGATTTCGACTGCGATCAAGAGCGATCTACCTAAGTGTGCGAAGTGATATTATCTAACGACCGAGGCGATAGTATAACGGAACTCTAGTGCTTACTGTGATTTGGATTATTGTTGACTGGACTAATTATTTATTGTTTGTGGTAAATAAAGTTCTTTATTGGTAAATCGGCATTTAATTACCTACGTACGTAACAACTGGTGTCAGAAGCGGGATGCCGTTACCACAGAAGGACGACGAACAGCGACCACGAACAAGGAGGCAAGCAGAGATGGATGCTGCGCGTCATCGTATGGAGGAGGAAGATCAGGCTGGTATGGGAGCAACGGCAGCTGTTGAGGTGCCAACAGGACCATCCTCGGAATTGAACCTCGCTGCGGTGTTGGCCGCCATGCAAGCTAGTATGGAGGCCAACCAGCGCAAGCTTCAGGACCTAATCGCGGCTAATCAAGAAGCTGCCCACCGCGAACAAGAGGCTAACCAGCGTAAGCTTCAGGACCTAATCGCAGCTAACCAAGAAGCCGCTCGCCGCGATCAAGAGGCCAAGCAGAACCTGATTCTCGACAAAATCGATCAAGGCCTCGTCACGTTGGGCGAGAAGGTAAAGAATCTCACCTTAGAGGTCAAGGAGGTTTCCACCCGAGCTGATAGCCTCGAAACAAGAATTGATGGCCATGAAGATCGACTGCTGGACATCAATAAAAAAATTGTCAAGCTCGAAGCACGCGAACCCGTTGCTGTTGGCTCACCATCGCACATCCCCTGTGCATCGGCCGCAAAATTTGATGTGCCGCGTTTTGATGGCACGTCTTCCTGGACGGCATTTAAGTACCAATTTGAGACATTGGTTGAAACAAATCGCTGGGATGATAAGCAGTCTTTTGCGGCTTTAACTTTGGCTCTACGAGGGGACGCTCTGCTGGTCCTAGAGAACCTCCCTCCGGACGGCAGGACACTGGAGCGTCTCATGGAGGGACTGGACACTCGCTATGGTGACAAGCACCTTGAGCATGTTTTCCGCGCACAGCTTCGCGAGAGAACGCAGAGGTCGAACGAGAGCCTCCAGCAATGGGGAGTCGAGGTCGAACGACTGGTCCGGCGTGCATACATGTCGATGACACCAGAGATGGTGGAAGTAAATCTGGTGCAAGCATTCATCGACGGTCTACGGGATCCTGAAGTCAGGGCTACGGTGCGACTCGGACACCACCAGACTTTTAAGAGTGCGATGGCACACGCTTTGGAAGTGGAAGCCGTACGACAAGATTCTCGTACGCACAGAGTTCGGGAAGTGGTGGTCTCGCCTACAACGCAGCCACGTCACCGAGAAGTGGTGGCTTCTTCTTCGACAAAGTCCCGCTATATTCCGACGTGCTACGGATGTGGGGAAAAAGGGCATATTCGTACCGATTGCCCCAAGAGGAAGAGGGGAAGTGTGGACTCCGGAACTCAAGTTAACGAGGAGTCGTTAAACTAAAAGTCGCCAGGGCCGCGGGGCGGGTGCTGGCTGGTCAACTGAAGGCCCCAACCATCACCATCAATCAAGTTCACGACGGAAACAGTTTGATCGTCGAAGGGACGCTGAATCATAGTGCTTGCAATTTTACCGTTGACACCGGGGCGTCGCGAACTATTGTAAGACCTAAGTTGCTGAAACGAACCATCTCGTGGCAAAGAAAGTCTCCATCCTGCCGACTTCAGACGGCAACCGGCCAATCAGTCTCCGTCCTCGGTGATACAGAAATCAAGTTCAAAATTGGTGATCAAGTGTATACCCACCCTGTTTTAATTGCGAATATTACGGACGATTGCATACTGGGTCTCGACTTCCTGCGGAATAACCGATGTATTTTAGATATCGCTAGGGGAGTATTGAAGTTCCCAGATCAAGAAGTCTTCCTGCGAGGAAATAACTCATGCAACCTGTATTGTTTAAAGAATGTTACACTGGCTCCAAGAACAGAAACCTTAGTCGAAGTAAAATTTCCTAAGAGAATTAGGCAAAGAAGATGTGTTTTGGTTGAGGATACTGGCCGGTACCCGGAGCTCATCACCGCGAGGACATTAGTTATGACGAAAGGGAGATCCAAGGTAAGGATTGTGAACCTTGGGAAAGAAGAGGTCCAACTGAAGAAAAACAGTGTTATTGGGAGATGTGAAGAAGTGAATTATCTTCGGCAAATCAATACATCTTCAGTAAAACAAGACGCAATAAAAGGTGAACCGGATCACATCCAGCAACTTCTGGAAAATTCTAAGAGCAATTTATCGGCTTCGGAACTACAGCAAGCCAGGGAATTTCTGCTACGGTTTCGAGATATTTTTGCAACGGGAAAAGACTGCGGAAGAACAGGTCTCGTCAAGCATGAGATAGATACAGGTGATGCTAGACCAATTAAACAGAGACCGCGCCGCATACCCTGGGCTAAGGAAACTGAGGTAGCAGAAATGGTAAAGGACATGGCTGATAGCAGAATAATTGAGCCTTCTACGAGCCCATGGTCTTCTCCAGTCGTTCTGGTGAAGAAGAAGGACGGCAGTACAAGATTCTGTGTGGACTACAGAATGCTGAATAATGTAACAAAGAAGGACAGTTATCCCTTGCCGAGGATAGACGATACGCTGGATATGCTCAGTGGTATGAAGTGGTTTTCAACCATTGATTTGAAAAGTGGCTATTGGCAAGTGGAAATCAGCGAGAAAGATAAAGAAAAGACAGCGTTCAGTACGGGTATTGGCAACGGCCTGTGGCAATTTAACGTCATGCCTTTTGGGTTGTGCAATGCTCCAGCGACATTTGAACGCCTCATGGAGAGAGTCATGGTTGGCCTTCTTGGTGACGTCTGTCTGGTATATTTGGATGACGTCATTATAATGGGCCGCACTTTTAAGGAAAACCTAAGGAACATGGAGAAAGTGTTCACAAGGATTCGAGGGGCTAATCTAAAACTAAGCCCAAAGAAGTGTGCCCTGTTCAAGAAGGAGGTCAGCTACCTGGGACATGTAATTTCCGCCGATGGAGTGAGAACCGACCCTGAGAAGATAAAAGCAGTCCAACAGTGGCCGGTTCCTAAGAACAAAACGGAAGTACGTGCATTTCTAGGGTTGTGCACATACTACAGACGGTTTGTTATGAGTTTTTCGGACATTGCAAAACCGTTACATCAGCTGACTGAGGATAAACGAGATTTTATCTGGGACAAGAACTGTGAGTCAGCATTCAACGAGCTAAAGCAACGGCTATGTGAAGCGCCTATACTGGGGTATCCGAGCAGAGACGGAAGATTTGTCGTTGATACCGATGCCAGCAACACGGGAATTGGAGGAGTGTTGTCACAAGTGCAAGGTGGCAGACAGGTCGTGATTGCTTACTTCAGTAAGGCACTTTCAAAGCCAGAAAGGAACTACTGCGTGACTCGACGAGAACTGCTGGCTGTGGTAAAGACCTTGCAGCATTTCCACAAGTACCTCATAGGAAGGCAGTTTACGTTAAGGACGGATCACGCTGCATTGAAATGGCTTCTACAATTTAAAAACCCTGAAGGCCAAGTCGCAAGATGGCTCGAGCAGCTGCAGGAGTTCAACTTTGTGACGGAACATCGCAGTGGAAAAGGGCATAATAATGCTGACGCCTTGTCGCGACGTCCGTGCAATGAGGACTGTAGACACTGCCAACAGAATGAAGCCCGAGAACACGTGAATTTAATTAGGACTGAAGGCAACTTCAAGAAGTCCCAGGAAGAAGATGACGATATCCGACCTATACTGGACTGGAAGCGTAGCGGAACTAGGCCTCAGTGGAGTGAAGTATCGTCACATAGTCCCGTCACAAAGAGCTACTGGGCACAGTGGGACAGTTTAGTCCTAGAAAATGATGTGCTTTGTAGGAAATGGGAATCGAACGATGGCAAGGAGGTGACCACACAAGTGATAGTACCACGATGCGAAGTGGTCCCCCTGTTACAAGAGATACACGATGGTGCTTCTGGAGGACACCTGGGAATTAAGAAAACTCTACTGAAAGTGAGACAGCGGTATTACTGGCTCAATTGTAGAGATGACATAGAGCAATGGTGTCGGAAATGTACAGCGTGCGCATCTGTGAAAGGACCACAGACTAGAAGCAGGGGCAGGCTTCAGCTGTACAATGTGGGAGCCCCCTGGGAACGCATTGCCATCGACGTCGCTGGACCTTTCCCAGTTACGGATGACGGAAACAAGTACATAGTGGTGATCCAGGACTACTTCACAAAGTGGCCCGAAGTCTTCGCCATACCCAATCAGGAAGCGACGACAGTGGCGAAGAAGGTGGTCGAGGAAGTAGTATGTCGGTATGGCGCACCTTTGGAAATCCATTCCGATCAAGGCCGTAACTTCGAATCTGCGCTGTTCCAGGAAATGTGTACTCTTCTGGGAATTTATAAGACACGCACAACACCTGCGCATCCTCAGTCGGACGGAATGGTGGAAAGGTTTAACCAAACCCTGGAGAATCATCTGGCTAAGGTTGTCGATGACCATCAGAAAGACTGGGACCGGTATATTCCACTATTTCTAATGTCGTACCGATCGGCAGTGCATGATAGCACGGGACATACCCCAGCAAGAGTGAATTTCGGCAGGGAAATGAGACTTCCAGTCGATGCCATAACTGGCGTGCCACCTGACAAGACTAAGCCAGTTACGGACTACGTAAGTGACCTTCAAGATCAATTGGACGAAGTGCATAAACGAGTACGTGAGAATAGCATGAACACCAGCGTTAAAATGAAAACGAGATACGACCGTAATGCCAACGCCCAGGGATTTGAGGAAGGTGCACTGGTTTGGCTCCACAACCCGCTTCGACGAAAAGGGAAGTCGCCGAAACTTCAAGCTCGATGGGAGGGACCTTACACCGTACTAAAAAGGATCAATGATGTAACCTACCGCATCAAGAAAGGGTTAAGAGGGAAGCCTAAGGTTGTCCATGTGGACAGATTGGCGCCGTATCACGGATCTAATAATGCTCGGGACGAGCATGACTAAGAGGGGGGCACTGTTACGCCGATAAAATTTCAACACGTCATATCTCCAACAAATTAAAGAGTAGCAACGAATAATTAAAACGCATTACTGTTCGAAAGCTCTAGAACCAAAGTACCTACCTAGCCTGGCAAGATCTGGAACATTCCGTCTTAAGTACTTGTTGTACCTAGTATTTAGTAGGTATGTAATCTGTAGGTATCCGTAGGTGGATAAGGGAAATGGTACTTTCCGACATTCACAATAGAGTCGAAATTCGCGTGAGTGACTCGCGAAGGACAAAGCAATAAAATTGATTTATGGCCCCGCGACGCGACTCTATTGTTCTGGAACTATCCCGAGACGTCAGTATCTAGAATTTTCTTTGTTCCGCGTATAAATACGAGCCCCCGAACGGAAGTGAGTCAGTTCTGATTTCGACTGCGATCAAGAGCGATCTACCTAAGTGTGCGAAGTGATATTATCTAACGACCGAGGCGATAGTATAACGGAACTCTAGTGCTTACTGTGATTTGGATTATTGTTGACTGGACTAATTATTTATTGTTTGTGGTAAATAAAGTTCTTTATTGGTAAATCGGCATTTAATTACCTACGTACGTAACAATACGTATATTGTAAAAAAATTATCGTTTTTGTAATAATTTTTTTAAGTGTAACTGAGGACCATCTTCCCGTTCTTCTCTATAGCAAATGACCTTGAAACCGTTCCGACTCACTTCTGACGTTCTATAAGTCCCCACGTAGACTTGTATGAAATTTAAAAATCTAGTAATTAATATCTATTAAAATATATCACAGAGCTCAATATCGTCGCTACAAGACCGGTTGTGCGGCGGTGGCTGGGAAGTGGAACGCGCTCGACTCAATGCTAAGCTCGAACAAAAAGAGCGGGAACTGCGCAACCTCCAGGACCAGCGAAACGTTCTGGAACACCATCATGATTTGGCCAAGAAAGAGGTAAAGCACCAAGTAGATACAAACAGTCACTTCGTCACTTCGTCTCTCAAAAGACGAATAATGGCCCATCTTGTTGATGAAGAAGATATCAATAGTGTTGTAATAAATTATATCTAATAATTTACTTTATCCACAGTTGGAGGAAGCAAGAAAGAAATTGGAGGACTACGAAAGAGTATCGAAGGTACAGAGAACGTTAACAACAGAGAATGCTGAACTAGAGAGAGAACTATCATCTCTGAACACAAGACTTGAACAGGCTGATGTAGCAAGGAAGAACGAACTAGCAGAAATGAAGGTCAGGTACGAAGGACAGATGAACACCATGAGGGATGAACTGAAGTCTTTGCATAACCAGGTACTACGAAATCTATCTATTCGGATTCTGGAAAAAAATTATGGCGAAAAAAGTTATTCCAGAAACTGGGCCTAAATATGTATGAGAGTTTTAATATGTATGTCGATATTGTTGAAGGTATCGAGGTTTAGGCGAGAAAGAGACAACTATAAGCAAATGCTGGACGCTGCTCAAAAGACGATGACGGAAATGAAGAACGGTGACAAAAGTGCTAGGACACCTCGACTGTCAATATCAAGTACTGATGAGGTAAATCAGAATTGGAGCTAATGGTTTAGTTTATTTTAAGATGTTACTTCCGGTGAGGCGAACTGGCTATTGCCAGCCTATTGGCTTGCTATGTCTACCACAGTGCCTATGTCCGTTGTTAGGGTCTTACCTTGGACGTTAAAGTGAAAGCAACCAAATATAATGTACCTACAGAATCAAAAATATTAAGGCGCGAGTTGCATCGTTAGTAAGCTGTAGACCACTGCTAAGGGATTCAGAACGGACATTGATGGTGTCGATAATATGAGAGAGATTTTAATATCCCGTGTTTACAGGAGGAATATCGCAATAAAGTGGCTACATTGGAGCAGCAGACGGCGTGCTTAGAAGACGAGCTGTGTGAAGCAAGGCTGTTAGCTTCCAAGCTGAACACGGAGCTCATCAGCGAACGCTCCGCAGCTGAAGTTCGCTTCGCCGAAATGCAGTCTAGGCTCAACGAGGTAAACCGTTAATTTTCGTTTTTCTATCACAACAAAATTACGTTACTAAATCAAAACGAAATATTACAGTAGTAAGAGTACAATTTTAATTTATTTAATATCGCTATTGAAAATTGTTCAACATCACAGTACGAAGAAGAAAGACTGCTTACATCAGGCAGAGCGCGCGTGGCAGGTCTAGCGTCGCGCATGGAGCTGGCGTGGCACAAGGAACGAGACGAGCAACAACGCTTGCTTCAGGAGACCTCTACGCTCGCTAGGGACCTGAGGCAGACACTCTTCGAGGTATTGAACTTTATTTTCCTGTTTTTCTGAGGTTTTTCTATAACTTTGCTTGTCTTATTGATGCACGTTGACCCCCTAAGGGGTAACGCAACAGAAAAGAAATGTTCGGGTTTAAAAATAACAATAATTACTATAGATGGTTCTTGTATGAAATTAATTTTACGTCGGCAAATTGATCGCTTACCATCAGGTGGAACAGTGGTCAAACGTGAACCTATACATATTTTTTTTAAATGACCAAAAGTCGGTTATGTATGTAAGTGCAGAGGTAAGTCTAACACTGCAAGCCCCTAAACAATAATATTTCTGTTTCTAGATAGAACGAGAGAGAGAGAAGGAAAGGTTAGACATGAAGAGAAGAATAGAACAATTGAAGAGAACAACTGAAGAAGAAACTGAAGAGGCCAAGAAGAAGGTACGTCAACATTCTTGATTACATTGTGAAAATTATATGGCTAGAAAGTATAAGGATGAGTACTCAGATGACGGTCAATAGAGACAATCCGAAGGATAAAGGACTGGAAAGATATAACAAGGGCAAACGAATTAACATGACATTATTATTTACTACAAACAGCAGAGTTATTTACTAACAAAATGTATCTCGATTCAGGTGACCGAACTACAGTGTGACCTGCTAGAGTTACGAGATGCACACGCCAAGTTGCGCACTGCGAACGAGAAGCTACGTCGTGATAAGGAGCGTCACGATCGGGATCGAGACCAGAACAAACTTCTTGTTGGCTCGCTCAAACGTGCACAGCTGGTAAACAAGTTAAAAGTACTTATAAGAGAAACCATTTTCTTTGAAGTAAACAAAGTTGATTAAGGGATCTTCTAAGGTTTCAGTAGACTTTCATGATGTTTTTTAGCTGTTCGTTGGTAAGTGCATGATTTACAACTGCTGGCCTGAATTTTTTATGTTTTTTTTTTTCAAAATTATCGTGATTGGTCGAGGTTCTTGGAGAAAATTGGAAAAGACAGTAACAATATCAGTCGGGTCAGTTAATGAATGATTATTAATAGTAGTCTTAATAAGGGAACCTATATGTATTCCTAAAAAAAAATCAGTTGAAATTTTGATGCCGTGTTCATGTTCAGATTTTGCCCTGATAAAATAGTATAGGTAAATCGGAAAACTGTCGAAAAATGTTTTGATGCCGTCAAAATTAATGGTAAAGTACAATTTACCCTGCTTCATTCGAGAAAGCTACCAGGACGGTCCGTGCAAGATCAAGTAACACACAAGAGCTACTAGAACACATTTTGCCTTTAATTCACAAATACTATCTCTTGCAGGAGGATGATAGGATAATAACGCAGCTTCTAGAAACAATCGACGACCTAATGAAGCAGAGTCCAGACTTGTTCCGCAATGAACCAGTTAAACCTGAGAAGAACTTGGTGACTCCTACGCCACCAAGACGAAACAGGGTAAGTTGGACTGCTAACATAATCAGGTTTATTATAAATCTGATTGCTCCTACTGCTGAAACTCGGATCTCTCTAGAAGAGGAATTGGGCCGTTGTCCGCCACTCGAGAACATTGAGCATTCAGCCCATTGCAGATTGGTACGCAGGCCTTTGGATTGCTAATATACCTATAAATATTGATCTCCAAATAGGGATGTATGTGAGAGTTATTTGTTACAATGCGTCAAAAAAACAGCTATACAAGTGGTAATGGATTAATTCTTCAGAAAAAAATTTATACAATATGGTTACTTAGCATGCACATGAAGTTATTTTTGCGTCTATTTCTAGTCTGACAGTAGTCCGACTTCGTGAGTGCAACAAAAACAGTATTTCGATATTTCAGGGTTATTTATAAAACACTAGCTTTTGCCCGCGCGGCTTCGCTCCCGCTCTTCCCTACTCCACCCTACTATACCCAACTCTACCCTACCCTACTCTATCCTACTCTACCCTACTCTACCCTTCTCTACCCTACACTACCCTATTCTACCCTACTCTACCCTACTCTACTCTACCCTACACTACCCTATTTTTTTTTTCCATAAGAACCTAAGCTATGTCGTGACAACGGAAAACGGGTTTAATTTTTATATATATAGAAGACTAACAACCTTACAGGCCTTTATTACTAACATTATAAACAACCACTTTTGATCTAAGATTTTTACAAAACGTAATTCATTTACCAAAAACACACCTTTAAGGATTCGTTGTTCCATCTAACACATTTTAACTTTGTATTTTGCTATACCTATCTACGTCTGCATGACGCGACGCAAGCGCATCAAGCACCCCGCCTCCTGATGCCCTTCACTATTGTACTATCGCTTGCTGCGTGTAGACTTCGTAATAAAATATGATACATTTTTAAAAGTAATAGAACAAAAGTTGTTGTTTATGATGTTAGTAACTTACATCCTGAGAGGTTGCCAGTGTTTTACAGATACCCCTTCATACATATATGTGTCAAGTAATGTTTATCGATATCGACCACATAGCTTTTTAAAACCAAATAGAAAATTTTACCTTTTTTATACCTTTAATGGACGTCACAGTATCCCTATTTCACGATTTATAAACTTATCGCTTTGTCTTCCACTTGTATACCAAATCCATGATGTCCAGTCGTCCAAGTCTCGGTCTCGGTCGGCGACGCCCGAGAGCGGCGCGGGCGGCGCGGAGGCGGCCAGCACGGCGGCGCGCTTGCGGCGCCTCACGGACGAGCTGCGCGCCTCACGCATCGCCGAGCGGCAACGCCGACACCAGGCCACTGCTAGAAGGTAATACCCTACTTCCTCGAACACTTCAGATCTGATTCAACGACACCTTTTTATCCCCGATGGATATTTAATGAGGACTCTAAACACAAGGCGAATCGCTGCGCAATAACAAATTTGTGACATCGGGGTTGAGTGAGTTATGGCGCAGTGAGTAGTGCATTTCGAGGCCGCCATTAAAGAAGCTTACTATACTTGTTAAAGAACGGCACTTGAACATGCTCAAAATTATCCAAGCAAACTCTCAGCCCTTCAGCTTTAAGCGAGCTAATAATAAATATTAAAAAAAAAAAACATACAAACAGCCGAACGTAGTACCTCCTCCTTTTTGGGAAGTCGGTAAAAATAGACACGATATAAGCTGTTCTAATATGGGTCCTGCCGACCAAAGAAATAAAGTAAGAAAAGATGCCCCTATAGCCGAAGAAAATATTAATTTGGAGATCATTAGATTTTTCTTATGCTACATTTTCCAATGTGTTCTCAGAGCAATGTCGACGGAGCCTCGAGATACACTGTCTGTGTCCCCAGCCACGCGCACACCATCTCGAGCGCCATCGCTCAAGAAACGGTCTATATCGCTGGAGCAGACTACTAAAGATCAGGTGAGCTGTAAAAGTTATAACAATGGACAATGCAACAGCATCTTACGAAATGCATTACAGTAGGCTCAACGTATTCGTAATAATCGACTGTCGCTCACACACCAGAGCTGAGTTTGTTAAAGTGTAGCCGTTTCATGAACACTATCTCTTTCTCGCTCAAATGTACTCTCAGGTTAATCAGCATAAAGGTACCTGACAGGTTTACCTGCACAGGTATACCTTGCAATATACCCTCTATTTACCTGTACAGGTGACCTCTGTACAGGCAAACCTGTCAGGTATACCCTAGCATGTAATGCGGACATTAGTATCACCATGCTGCCTCACTATTATGTTCACTACGACAATGCCTTCAAAATTAACAGAAAAGACGATGCAAACAGACAGAATAATCTTTCTGTACTTTATTTATTAAAATGTTTTCGTTGCCAGAGCTTGATATGGAAGTCGGTAGACGAGAGCAGCGTGTCATCGATGCAGTCACTGGATGGAGATGCGGATAACAGACTATTCACCATGCAACGTGACGCTAGTCTAGACAGGTATGTACAACTTAGTTATAGAATTAAAACGAAGGCTTGATTGGACGCAGAAGGGACAGAATTTCTGAAGACCGCACTTATTTATTTATTATTTATTTATTATATTCTTTATTGTACACCATATAGCTTTAAGTTCCACAGTGCGACATAAGTGTACTAATTACAGGTGATTAGCATTCAATAGGTTAAAGAAAAAAGTGTACAATGGACGGTCTTATCGCACATGGCGATCTCTTACAGACAACCTTTGGATGGACTGAAAGAAAGGAGATAGATTTAGGGTTGTCGTATTCATTTCTTTGGGTTGGGTTATTCATGTCTTTCTGAACGCTGATAATAAAGAAGTTCACGGCCTATAAGTGCCTCTTTTTTGTGTGGTCGTGATAAGTAACTAAGAACCATTTCATTTTAAATAAACTTTTTGCAGTCGATTGTCCGGCGGATCGGTCCAAAGCGAAGTACTTCCCTCAGAAAAGAAGAAAAAGAAGAGTATTTTCGGCAAATTGAAGAAACTGACCAAGTCCCGTTCTATTGACGACCAAGTAGCACATGACAGCACAGAACATGTGGAGTTTCGACCGATTGGTACTGTGTCTCAGGTAAAAAACCATCTCTTCTATCACTTTAAGATCAGTACCCACACTTACAGACTTTTTGAGGGTTGAGTATTGAAAACTAAACTTTAAGCACACACATCTTAAAGCCTATTTTTGAATACCCTATTGTGAGGTAATGCGATGACAGTCTGGTAAATAAACTGTACTGTACTAAAACCTGTTTTAATATTTCTTGACATATTTTTATAACCAGCAGGGTTCAGATTCCGACATGAGTGCAGCGGGAAGTAAACGTGATTTGCGGGGTCGACTCTCTGACATGTTCAGTAGAAAAGGGCAAATGTCCCGCACTAACAGGTTCGTTATAAAGTATCGATTTCCTAACCAATTATGTTATGTTTTGAATGTTAAATACGTCCTTTTTTGTAGTGAATATAAACCAATGCATGTCTTTATCCGCCTAGACGCGTTGTTTACTGCACCTATCTTCTTTGAAAGGAAATAAACCTTTGCCCCGCTGAGGGATAATTACAGGCTAATATTATTATTGTTTTTAAACAATGATATCTTAAAATAGTCTATTGGCGTTAAGAAAATAGTGACTCATCGTTGTCACTCAGCTTAGCCACGCCCCTTGACTAATTAGATCATAATAATAGTTTAAAAAACTAAAAAACACGCTTTTAAGTCACGTGACTATTTTTTTCGTATCCCATTCAGCAAACCCTTTCATTTAATACCCATATCATGGGGGTGCATTTCAAATAGCCTGTCCGCCATGTTGTATTTAAGTCACGTGACTATTTTTTTCGTATTCCTGACAGCAAACCCATTTGTTACCCATATCATGGAGGTGCATTTCAAATAGCCTGTCCGCCATCTTGGACGCCCGCCATATTGGATTTGAGTCACGTGACTATTTTTTTCGTAATTCTGACAGCAAACCCTTTCATTTGATACCCATATCATGGAAGTGCATTTCAAACAGCCAGTTCGCCATCTTGGGGAGGCCGCCATATTGGATTTGTAATGACGTTTCTTAGCTAGTCATGTATTGTCATCAGAACTCAGAGCGTGTGCAAAATTTCATCCTGATCAAAGACCAGGAAGTGGGTCAAATTAAGATTCCAAGATTTTCTTACATAGTTACAAGTGAAGCTAATAAAAGCGTGTTAATAAAATAGAAAACCGTGTCCACAGTGACCAGTTGAAGTAAATCCAATGAATACCTTACCATACCTTACCTACTCGTAATAATAAAAGTAAAAATTCTGTCGATTCTGATTAAATTTTAATATAATTACATAATATTATTATTTAGTGTTTTGAAAAGATAGCTTTAACATTAACGGTCAAATTTTTACCCCGGTATGAACATACCTGTACTTTGCAGTTGCACTGATGAGTCACTATTTTCTTAACGCGAATCGACTATAGAAATAAGTGTTACGTACATAAAATTAATATTATGAATGAGATTTTTTTTGCTGGAGGTCTTTAAATACATAAATAAATATGTATTACAGCAAAGAGCTCAGTCCAGAGCGGCCGGCGAGTGCAATGGGCAGCATGACGAGCGCGACATCGCGGCCGCCGCTACGAAACGCCAGCAGCACTACACTCACGCGCGCATCGCCGGCTAAACCCGTACGTTAACATTTTGTAATCTACACTAAATTGTCAAAATATGTGATTATTTTAGAAGTAAATCTTAAAAAGAAAAACGGCTCTCTGAGTGCTCTAGGCTTTTTATACCAGAAAAATAATTGCAAGATTTCTGCGTTTCCACACAGAAATGAAACTTTGGTAAAAAGGTAGTTCTCATGATTCAAGTGGATGAGTGTTGGACCAACCGCGTCATCTACTGATTGACCTGAGTGACAATGTACGCAATACATAGTAATTTATCTCTTGTCGTCATTCTTTTAGATTTCTTGAAATGCTACAGTCTGTTTATTGATTTATTTACTATAATTCGCAGAACGAAGTGCCGAGGCCAGCGAGCGCAACGCCTGCAGCAAAGAGGAAAGGGAAATAACTAATACTATAAAGATTTCGCTTCATTATAGTGTATTTATCCATTTTCCTATGATTTTTCCACATAGCTTGTAATATCACAATACATATCAAAATAAAATAAATTATTCTGTATAACTATCGATAGAACACTACCAATCTATCAGCGTCTAGCTGTCTATTTAATTAATGAGTACTGTTAGAAGTTTATTAAGAACTTTAGCCACTTATCGATAGTTATGCAAGTTTGATTGCCGCCGTCACAATATGTCACGCGAAGGTGACGTGACCTTGATTCCTGTCGTCCTTAGTGTCCTGTGAGCCTCGCGACGAATCGCGTTCTGACGTCGAATCACAAACGTCCGGAATTCGATTAGCAGTGCTAATTTTTTAGTTATGTACTTTGTAACTTTATAATAAAGCTGTTGAATCAAACTCTTTCTTATTTTAAGTTCAATAAAAGCGAAATTAAAATAATACGTATTAAACTAAACTTCTATTCAATTTCAATCATTTTTACAATGTGACATGAATGAAAATAATATGCATTCTTACAAAAACGAAACAACAGAAAAGACCAAAATAAAATAGAACCTCGTGGTTGTCTATCGGAGTGTGTAACTTAGTCATGTGCGTGGCTAGCTCTGGTCCATGAGGTTGGCGTCCACGGCCGCGCCGCCCAGAGAGTCCTTGAGGATGGACTCGAAGATGGGCTGCAGCTCCGGGAACGACTTGATCTGCGTCACGAAGTCCATCAGGTGGGGATTCTTTTCTGCAATACAGAAACGAACCTTTTATGAACTTGTCATCTATTTGTCGCAGCCAGCTAGCCTAATTCGCCATTCAGTTAACAGTCTAGCCTGATAATTAAATAGCACCGTTCAGCTATTCATACGAACAACTAGGCAAATGACTTGAATCAATAAAGTTCAATTTATTGCCCTTAGTTTTAGAACTTCAAAAAGTGCCATAAAAGACCCTTAAAAGGTGAATTGGTTACGTTTATTCATTTCGTCGGTGTAGTTTACCTGCTTCTGGTATCTGTAAGAGCGCGGCGGCGGCCCGGAGCGCGGATCTCTTCAGTTCGTCTTGTTTCTCGTACTCTTGTTTTACGGAGTTGGCCTTCACTTTCATCGTGCATGTCGCTCTCAGGGGCTCCACTAAACTTTCTAACCCTGGACAAAACAAAAGAACGCCGTTAATATTACTTTTTACAAGGAAAGGTTCTTTTGCTATAACTCAAAGTACATGAGGTAATTCAATACTGATATTACAGTCTATTGGCGTTAAGAAAATAGTGAGTTATCAGTGCAACTGCAAAGTAAAGGTATATTCATACTGGTGTAAAACATTTGATCAATAATAAAGATATGTTTTCACAACACAGTATTTTAAATAATATTTTTTTAAGTAAAGCAAATATTTTAAAATTTAATCAGAATTATTACAATGTTCACTTTTATTTTTACGAATCGTTGAAGTAATCATTTTTTAAATTGACAAAAGCGTGTTGGTACTGTCCAAAGGGTCTTCAAATGGTTATTGCGAGCACAACTTTATTTATTTATTTATTTTATTCTTCATGCACAAAAGAGTACAAAGGCGGACTTAATACAACTTACAACAACAACTACAACAACAACACAACAACAACAACAACTACAACTTTCTATTTTACTATGATCTAATTGGTGATAAATCAAGGGGTGCGAGGCAAAGCTGAGTGACAACAATGAGTCACTATTTTCTTAACGTTAATATACTATAATACTCGGCCCATGTGCAACCCTTAGGGAAATCCATGCCCAGTAGTGAACTACGACTCATAGACAATTTTCGTTATTATGCGGTGTCCAGTTTCAGTAATTCTCGATTTCGGATTACGGGTCACCTGCTCTCATTAAGAGGATTGTACAAACAATACTTTGTAAATATAACCACAGAGCCAAGCCAAGAATCATGAAATCTTGCAAAATAGTTTCTTACAATACAAAGTTGAAATTTTTATTAAACAACTGTTAAACTTGTCTTTATTACCATAGAAACTTCTGTTAATTGTCATGCTAGGCTCAGTGATTGCTTTATAGGATGAAAGTGTAAATGAAGTATGGTCGGTAAATTTCTAAATGCCTTACTCTGCAGAACGACGGCGGGACACAGCTGCGCCAGGCGCGCGCACATGAGGTAGGTGAGCATCTTGATGTCGTAGTGGTCGCGCAGCCCGTCCTCCACGTGGCGCAGGAACTCGAACACGTCCAGGCGGTCCAGGCACGTGCCCAGCAGCGTGTACATGCACTCGAACGCCGCCTTGCGCAGGTCCAGCCCGTCGTCCACGGAGTGCTTGAACGGACCCATCTCTACTTCGCGGATTAGTTCTTTCTGTGGGCATAAGAGAATAACAGTGTTTGATATCAGGGACGTGCGTACAAGTAAATAAGCCTGACTTTTATGTGAAAATAAATGACACCTAATATCTAAATCATAATACACAAGAAACGAAAACTTTAAACTTCGGTCTTCCGTGTTCAATACAGCTCGGACGTGTATTCCACATTGGCTTCGACAAACTTTGCCCACTTGTATCAAAGTGTAATATATTGAAAGAATGGTACATAAAATGTCTTTGCCAAAAATTGCATTGTTGATATTCAATTGAAACGCATATTTAACAGTTACATCAAAGTATACATAAACTTCAATGCATTCCTGGCAAACCATGAGGAATATGTATCTACAGAATTAAATAGATACTGCGTAGTCAGTAGCGCACTCCCCAGCCGCCATATTTTTATTATTTTGCGGGACCAGCCACTTGACTGTATCACACATACCTTGACTTTGGTCTCGCTATAGATGGTAGGCAGCATGTGCGGCAGCAGGTCGCGGATGAGCGAGGGCTTGTTGTGCGCGGCAGAGTTGAAGGCTACCAGCGCCACGCGCCGCACGCCCAGCTCGGGGTCGCGCAGCGGGACCAGCCACGTGACTGTATCACACATACCTTGACTTTGGTCTCGCTGTAGATGGTAGGCAGCACGTGCGGCAGCAGGTCGCGGATGAGCGAGGGCTTGTTGTGCGCGGCGGAGTTGAAGGCTACCAGCGCCACGCGCCGCACGCCCAGCTCGGGGTCGCGCAGCGGGACCAGCCACGTGACTGTATCACACATACCTTGACTTTGGTCTCGCTGTAGATGGTAGGCAGCACGTGCGGCAGCAGGTCGCGGATGAGCGAGGGCTTGTTGTGCGCGGCAGAGTTGAAGGCTACCAGCGCCACGCGCCGCACGCCCAGCTCGGGGTCGCGCAGCGGGACCAGCCATGTGACTGTATCACACATACCTTGACTTTGGTCTCGCTGTAGATGGTAGGCAGCACGTGCGGCAGCAGGTCGCGGATGAGCGAGGGCTTGTTGTGCGCGGCGGAGTTGAAGGCTACCAGCGCCACGCGCCGCACGCCCAGCTCGGGGTCGCGCAGCGGGACCAGCAATTCTGACATGCAGTTACGCAGCAGAGGGTCGATAGCTTGAGGCTGTTCGAGAAACACAATTATTATTAAAGGTATTTTAAGTTTAGATACTTAAATAACAGCATCAATTGAAATTAATTACAAGCTCCGGCTTCACGAAATGAACACTGTGTTGACAACGAAAGTTAATCGTCGTAATGGCGTAACCAACTCTTGTATTTCAATTATTCTATCACATATATTTAGTCTCATTTTGTACCTATCCTGCCCAGGGACGCGAGAGCAATACAAGTAAATAAGCCCGGCTTGCTATGTGAAAATAAATAATACCTAAGATTTAAATCATAGAACCCAACAAATTAATTAAATAAAAATCTAAACTTTAAACTTCGCTCGCCTACGCGGTTACGTTACGCTAAGTAACGTTAGTTACCATTTCGTGTTCAATGCGAAATAAAATTCATTCATAAGATACGATAGCTACCTATGACATTTATTATGCAATGTTGCCGCTCTAAGCGCTATCTCTCCGATCTCACTCTAACATAAAACAAAAAAAAGAAATGAACACGTGTGTGTTGCTGTCTCTTTCTGTCGCAATGGCTTTCCCATTAGGCTTAATCTTCTATCTCTACTTTTACTATTTTTATAGGAAAAATGTGAGTCTGTGTGGGTAAAATTTGATACTGTGTGTAAATAGTTCGAAAATTTTGTTCTAATTAACCTTTCGAATGCCGTAATTAGAGACACAATAGAAAGATAATGAGAGAGCGAACACTGGCGTTCGCTTGGGGTTTAATGAATTAACAACCCAGCTTCTGCTCAAGCAGCTTCAATTCATAATTTTGTCAAAATTTATGCGTTTTATGAGCAAAAATTCTTCAAGTTACAAATTATTAATAGTTTTGTTTGAAGTACAAGCATAACCCTGTCATTACGAAGCGTCATAATGGCTGGGCCATTGTTATCGTGAAAATATGTTTAACCCTTCAGATACCGTCAATTAGAGACACAATAGTAAGACAATAGATGCGCGGCCACCGGGTGTCGCTTGGGGATTCATGAATTAAATATACCATGTGGCGTGGCGTAAAATGGAACTAACATTAAGGTTTTTATATGGCAACCCAACCCATTCATCAAATGTCAAATAAGGTTTCGTGTTGACACAGCTTTTTATATCGTGTTATTTTATTGTTATTTTTAATCATGATCTCGCGCTTGCGGGGTCCCCCGCTTGCTGGATTGGATTCCCTAGTGTAGACAAAAACTACTGGATGAGTGGATGGATAAACTTAATGATAAATGTTGCAATAATATTATATAGCTTACAAGCTTATTTTTGCAAGTTTCATCACTTGACCAAGTTCAATGCTACTTGTTGAGCTGCATTTTATTACAGGGTAGAAGTACTGGCAGAAGCTAGTTTCAAAAATTATAAAAAAATTACAGTCGCACTATAATGTCGTAAAAGTTGTCTCAAAACGATATTTATATACAGCAGCGCCCTCAAATCTTAGAACGTTTCTCTTTCCGCACAGTCTACAAAAAATACAGGATAGATACAAAATAGTAGTAAATGGGAACTATACATGTGGTAGAATCAATCAAATACAAGTTTTTTTTAGCTAAGCAGAGCTTGTGTTATGAGTATTAGACAATTGATGATGATATTATAAATAAATTACACCCAGACAGAAACAAATAAGATCATCCCATAAACATTTGTCCTGGGTGGGAATCGAACCCACGACCTCTGGCATAGCAGTCAGGACCACTAACCACTAGCCCTACAGGCCAGTCAAATTAGTCCCGCCATTACGACCTTTACAACGAAAGGAACGCTTGGTCGCTTTAAACGTTTGGTCAGGCCCTGGAATAATTGCCATATCTGCCAGCAGATATAAGATATCGTATTGGTGAAACAATAGGCGACTTAATCCATATGAGTCCAAATACATTGGCTTCGCTCCTATGTAACTCCAAGCCGTTAGCATCATTACGGTTCCGAAATGTCTGTACAGATTATATGTATAGGCAGACATTTTGCAGCCAAAAAGGCCCTAAATTTCAAAGGACGTAAGTAATACCTGATCTGATATCGTGAATTTAACAGCTGTGACTGCGGTTGTCCTTGTGAGTGGCTCGGGCGACTTGAGGAATTCTTTCAAGTGTGGTAATAAGTCTTGTGGCTCTAGTAGACATAATTTTCCTAAACATTCGGCAACCTGAAAACGATAAAAATATTAGAAAACTATTTCGAAATCACACATAATTATTTTGTTTTCAATAAATTGAATGGGAAATAAATAAAAGTGTTTTAAAATAAAAAGGCTTTACTGTAAAAAAAAAACAGGCAAAAACACCTTTGCGTTGCCACCAAAAATGACTTGAAACTGGAAGTTTTAAACTAAAAAAATATTATGCACTGTCGTGCCAGCGACACGAAGAAGAAGAAATTAAATAGAATATAAGTTTACACTCACAACATTACGAGATCCTTCCTCTGCACACTGGCAGTGCTTGGACAGCTGCACCCAGATCTCTGGTATGAAAGGCCTCAAAGCTTCAACTCCCTCGGGAGTACAAGATTCACATGAGATTATCTGTAAAAAATACACGATATAAAACATCACGGAATTTTTAACATAATATCAGTAAGATTTTCACTCATTAAAAATCTTAAAAAAGAAAATAAAAATGAGTAAATAATTTACGTTTTGTTTTTTTTTTATTTTATATATAATCTTATGGCTTCGCCAATGTGAATATTAAAAGAGAAGACCTATTAAACAATGTAGAAAAATACGAGAGCATACAAAAAACTCAAACGGTTTTGTCAGCTAACGTTTACCACTCCTGGGCAAAGCTCATCAACTTCTTCCATCTAACGCGTGCACATGCGGCTTCCTGCTTGTTTGAACGGAACCTATCTTGTACATCCCGCCATCTCTTTCGTAGTATACAACTTTCTATCAAAATCTTTGCTACGTGAAAATAAGTCCAGCACATCTTACCTCCCTCAAAGAGTGTAACAAGAGGTACTGCCTCTTGGGCTGCGCCTCGATCTCGCCCAGTATGAAGGGCAGGAATTCGGGCAAGTTGCCCACGGCCACGGAACCCAGCGCGTAGCTCGCGGCCGACTTCACCTCCTCGGACGATGGTGTGAACGAGTTCAGGAGCACCTCCTTCAAGTTGGGTATGGAGCTTAGGTCTCTGCAACAAAATTTTATTTTTATTGTCACACTAGCTTTGTTGCTGCTAGGGTTTCTCATGTAGAAAACATGGACTACAAAAACTTTCTGTTTTAAACCTTTACCTAGACACCTAATTTTAAAAGCACGAAGCCAGTATACGTTTTTAGTTGGACAAATGTGTAGCTGTGACAAGGATAAACCAAATTAAAAACGAGTTAAGTAGATAACACATTTTATTATCAGCCTAGAAGTATTTTTAAACTCCATGTGTTACAAGAATTGAAATGGTCGGATAAAAAAGATATTTGCTATTTCATTATTTCAATTCGTCACAAGTTACTCAAAGAGGTTGTATACTCACAGATGCCTGCCAATCTCGGCGAGCGCCAAGAGCGCGAACATATGATGAGCGTCGGACGTGGGCTGCGCGGCGTCGCGCAGGAAGCCGCGCACCACCTCCAGCGCGTCCGAGCCGCCCTCCACTACGACGGCTGCTACGCACTTGGCTAGAGAGTGGAAGGCCTACAAAAATGAATAATATGATTTACAATAATATAAATAGATAAATAATAATAGAGAAATTTTAAACAATCGTTAGTGACGCCATTGATATAAAAATCAAAAAGCAATCTTTTTCATGTTGCGTCGGTCCCAAAAAGGAAGGGAGACGGGAAAGACGGATATATAGTCTTCTCAACGAACCTACAGATGCGAATAACTTGCGGCTAACTTCTTGTAGCTGGGCAGTCCAAGAGAAATTCTTGTCGATGAATATCCCCAAGTTTTTGACTTTCTCACTGAAGGGAATTACTGAACTGTCAAAAGAAACTTGGGGAAGAGTCGTCCAGTCGATCTTCGAGACCATTCTAGAACTGCCCACCACTATAACCTGCGTCTTTACAAGGTTTACCGCAAGTCCGTACTTCTTGCTCCAATCGCATATACAAGCCAGATCAAGGTTAACGGTCAAGATAGCCTCAGACAGTTTTCCAAGAGGTGCCCGTGTATATATTTGGAGATCATCTGCATAAAGGTGGTAGAAAGAAATTAAATCGTTGGAGATTGAGTTTATAAAAACTGCGAAAAGTAATGGTGATAAAACGCCACCCTGTGGTATTCCGGCAGAGGTACTACACCAAGAAGACATCTCTCCGATGCAAATACGTTGCCGTCGCCCGAACAGGTAACTACGAAACCAGTCAATCACTGGTGGAGATATATTAAGAGAGCATAGAATACAAAGTAAAATATCAAAATCAACCGTATTAAAAGCATTGCTAAAATCTAGCAATGCCAAGACCGTCAGATTACTGCTTTCCATGGCTGACCTTATATTATATCGTCCGTAATATTGAGCAGTGCTGTAGTGGTGCTATGACCAGGACGGAAACCGGACTGAAAGGGGTTGAGGAAATTATTTTTGGATAGGAAAGTACTTAATTGGTTATGGATTAAACGTTCTAGGACTTTAGACAGGAATGGTAAAACGGATATTGGACGGTATTCAGAAAAGGCTGTGGGATTGGACTTTTTAGGAAGAGGAATAATTTGAGCATCTTCAGATATGGCAATAGTAGATACCTGTTTGATGTGGTGCGCGGAGGCGTTGTGGTCGTGCAGGCGCTGCACGGGCGCGACCAGCAGCGCCAGCAGGTCGCGGCGCGAGCAGCCCGCCACGTCCGCCGCCACGAGCGCGCTCAGCACGCCCAGCATCGCCTTTAGCGCGCCGCCTGACACACACACGAACTTACATTTGCTCACTTTTACCACGGCTATTTGATATTATCTTGTGTTTATTTAAGAAAATCCATATCTAAAAGCATAAACAAATTATATTTTTTTCTGTTATTGTGCTTTTCCATTAGAAATTTCTCACTAGTAAACTAAATTTTAGTAACAACCGCATGTCTCTGAAAGTACGTAAAGCGTTGTTCATGCGCCTGATCTCTCCCCGGCCATGGCGGATTACGGTCGCAACGTACTATGAAAGTATAAGCACAGTGACAGAGTTTATTTGTGTTTGTTTTCATCTTGTACAGGCGCAGCGCACCAGCGTCAGCGCCGTCTGCGCGCATTGCAGGTCCGCCTCGCACACCAGCGCCGGCACCTCCATCAGTATATACCGTACCTTGCAGCAGCGGCGACTTGGCGAGCGCGAGTATGTTGGGCGTGAGCGCGTGGCGCGCCTCGGGCGTGAGCGCGGCGGGGCAGCGGATGCAGGCGCAGCGCACCAGCGTCAGCGCCGTCTGCGCGCAGTGCAGGTCCGCCTCGCACACCAGCGCCGGCACCTCCATCAGTATATACCGTACCTTGCAGCAGCGGCGACTTGGCGAGCGCGAGTATGTTGGGCGTGAGCGCGTGGCGCGCCTCGGGCGTGAGCGCGGCGGGGCAGCGGATGCAGGCGCAGCGCACCAGCGTCAGCGCCGTCTGCGCGCAGTGCAGGTCCGCCTCGCACACCAGCGCCGGCACCTCCATCAGTATATACCGTACCTTGCAGCAGCGGCGACTTGGCGAGCGCGAGTATGTTGGGCGTGAGCGCGTGGCGCGCCTCGGGCGTGAGCGCGGCGGGGCAGCGGATGCAGGCGCAGCGCACCAGCGTCAGCGCCGTCTGCGCGCAGTGCAGGTCCGCCTCGCACACCAGCGCCGGCACCTCCATCAGTATATACCGTACCTTGCAGCAGCGGCGACTTGGCGAGCGCGAGTATGTTGGGCGTGAGCGCGTGGCGCGCCTCGGGCGTGAGCGCGGCGGGGCAGCGGATGCAGGCGCAGCGCACCAGCGTCAGCGCCGTCTGCGCGCAGTGCAGGTCCGCCTCGCACACCAGCGCCGGCACCTCCATCAGTATATACCGTACCTTGCAGCAGCGGCGACTTGGCGAGCGCGAGTATGTTGGGCGTGAGCGCGTGGCGCGCCTCGGGCGTGAGCGCGGCGGGGCAGCGGATGCAGGCGCAGCGCACCAGCGTCAGCGCCGTCTGCGCGCAGTGCAGGTCCGCCTCGCACACCAGCGCCGGCACCTCCATCAGTATATACCGTACCTTGCAGCAGCGGCGACTTGGCGAGCGCGAGTATGTTGGGCGTGAGCGCGTGGCGCGCCTCGGGCGTGAGCGCGGCGGGGCAGCGGATGCAGGCGCAGCGCACCAGCGTCAGCGCCGTCTGCGCGCAGTGCAGGTCCGCCTCGCACACCAGCGCCGGCACCTCCATCAGTATATACCGTACCTTGCAGCAGCGGCGACTTGGCGAGCGCGAGTATGTTGGGCGTGAGCGCGTGGCGCGCCTCGGGCGTGAGCGCGGCGGGGCAGCGGATGCAGGCGCAGCGCACCAGCGTCAGCGCCGTCTGCGCGCAGTGCAGGTCCGCCTCGCACACCAGCGCCGGCACCTCCATCAGTATATACCGTACCTTGCAGCAGCGGCGACTTGGCGAGCGCGAGTATGTTGGGCGTGAGCGCGTGGCGCGCCTCGGGCGTGAGCGCGGCGGGGCAGCGGATGCAGGCGCAGCGCACCAGCGTCAGCGCCGTCTGCGCGCAGTGCAGGTCCGCCTCGCACACCAGCGCCGGCACCTCCATCAGTATATACCGTACCTTGCAGCAGCGGCGACTTGGCGAGCGCGAGTATGTTGGGCGTGAGCGCGTGGCGCGCCTCGGGCGTGAGCGCGGCGGGGCAGCGGATGCAGGCGCAGCGCACCAGCGTCAGCGCCGTCTGCGCGCAGTGCAGGTCCGCCTCGCACACCAGCGCCGGCACCTCCATCAGTATATACCGTACCTTGCAGCAGCGGCGACTTGGCGAGCGCGAGTATGTTGGGCGTGAGCGCGTGGCGCGCCTCGGGCGTGAGCGCGGCGGGGCAGCGGATGCAGGCGCAGCGCACCAGCGTCAGCGCCGTCTGCGCGCAGTGCAGGTCCGCCTCGCACACCAGCGCCGGCACCTCCATCAGTATATACCGTACCTTGCAGCAGCGGCGACTTGGCGAGCGCGAGTATGTTGGGCGTGAGCGCGTGGCGCGCCTCGGGCGTGAGCGCGGCGGGGCAGCGGATGCAGGCGCAGCGCACCAGCGTCAGCGCCGTCTGCGCGCAGTGCAGGTCCGCCTCGCACACCAGCGCCGGCACCTCCATCAGTATATACCGTACCTTGCAGCAGCGGCGACTTGGCGAGCGCGAGTATGTTGGGCGTGAGCGCGTGGCGCGCCTCGGGCGTGAGCGCGGCGGGGCAGCGGATGCAGGCGCAGCGCACCAGCGTCAGCGCCGTCTGCGCGCAGTGCAGGTCCGCCTCGCACACCAGCGCCGGCACCTCCATCAGTATATACCGTACCTTGCAGCAGCGGCGACTTGGCGAGCGCGAGTATGTTGGGCGTGAGCGCGTGGCGCGCCTCGGGCGTGAGCGCGGCGGGGCAGCGGATGCAGGCGCAGCGCACCAGCGTCAGCGCCGTCTGCGCGCAGTGCAGGTCCGCCTCGCACACCAGCGCCGGCACCTCCATCAGTATATACCGTACCTTGCAGCAGCGGCGACTTGGCGAGCGCGAGTATGTTGGGCGTGAGCGCGTGGCGCGCCTCGGGCGTGAGCGCGGCGGGGCAGCGGATGCAGGCGCAGCGCACCAGCGTCAGCGCCGTCTGCGCGCAGTGCAGGTCCGCCTCGCACACCAGCGCCGGCACCTCCATCAGTATATACCGTACCTTGCAGCAGCGGCGACTTGGCGAGCGCGAGTATGTTGGGCGTGAGCGCGTGGCGCGCCTCGGGCGTGAGCGCGGCGGGGCAGCGGATGCAGGCGCAGCGCACCAGCGTCAGCGCCGTCTGCGCGCAGTGCAGGTCCGCCTCGCACACCAGCGCCGGCACCTCCATCAGTATATACCGTACCTTGCAGCAGCGGCGACTTGGCGAGCGCGAGTATGTTGGGCGTGAGCGCGTGGCGCGCCTCGGGCGTGAGCGCGGCGGGGCAGCGGATGCAGGCGCAGCGCACCAGCGTCAGCGCCGTCTGCGCGCAGTGCAGGTCCGCCTCGCACACCAGCGCCGGCACCTCCATCAGTATATACCGTACCTTGCAGCAGCGGCGACTTGGCGAGCGCGAGTATGTTGGGCGTGAGCGCGTGGCGCGCCTCGGGCGTGAGCGCGGCGGGGCAGCGGATGCAGGCGCAGCGCACCAGCGTCAGCGCCGTCTGCGCGCAGTGCAGGTCCGCCTCGCACACCAGCGCCGGCACCTCCATCAGTATATACCGTACCTTGCAGCAGCGGCGACTTGGCGAGCGCGAGTATGTTGGGCGTGAGCGCGTGGCGCGCCTCGGGCGTGAGCGCGGCGGGGCAGCGGATGCAGGCGCAGCGCACCAGCGTCAGCGCCGTCTGCGCGCAGTGCAGGTCCGCCTCGCACACCAGCGCCGGCACCTCCATCAGTATATACCGTACCTTGCAGCAGCGGCGACTTGGCGAGCGCGAGTATGTTGGGCGTGAGCGCGTGGCGCGCCTCGGGCGTGAGCGCGGCGGGGCAGCGGATGCAGGCGCAGCGCACCAGCGTCAGCGCCGTCTGCGCGCAGTGCAGGTCCGCCTCGCACACCAGCGCCGGCACCTCCATCAGTATATACCGTACCTTGCAGCAGCGGCGACTTGGCGAGCGCGAGTATGTTGGGCGTGAGCGCGTGGCGCGCCTCGGGCGTGAGCGCGGCGGGGCAGCGGATGCAGGCGCAGCGCACCAGCGTCAGCGCCGTCTGCGCGCAGTGCAGGTCCGCCTCGCACACCAGCGCCGGCACCTCCATCAGTATATACCGTACCTTGCAGCAGCGGCGACTTGGCGAGCGCGAGTATGTTGGGCGTGAGCGCGTGGCGCGCCTCGGGCGTGAGCGCGGCGGGGCAGCGGATGCAGGCGCAGCGCACCAGCGTCAGCGCCGTCTGCGCGCAGTGCAGGTCCGCCTCGCACACCAGCGCCGGCACCTCCATCAGTATATACCGTACCTTGCAGCAGCGGCGACTTGGCGAGCGCGAGTATGTTGGGCGTGAGCGCGTGGCGCGCCTCGGGCGTGAGCGCGGCGGGGCAGCGGATGCAGGCGCAGCGCACCAGCGTCAGCGCCGTCTGCGCGCAGTGCAGGTCCGCCTCGCACACCAGCGCCGGCACCTCCATCAGTATATACCGTACCTTGCAGCAGCGGCGACTTGGCGAGCGCGAGTATGTTGGGCGTGAGCGCGTGGCGCGCCTCGGGCGTGAGCGCGGCGGGGCAGCGGATGCAGGCGCAGCGCACCAGCGTCAGCGCCGTCTGCGCGCAGTGCAGGTCCGCCTCGCACACCAGCGCCGGCACCTCCATCAGTATATACCGTACCTTGCAGCAGCGGCGACTTGGCGAGCGCGAGTATGTTGGGCGTGAGCGCGTGGCGCGCCTCGGGCGTGAGCGCGGCGGGGCAGCGGATGCAGGCGCAGCGCACCAGCGTCAGCGCCGTCTGCGCGCAGTGCAGGTCCGCCTCGCACACCAGCGCCGGCACCTCCATCAGTATATACCGTACCTTGCAGCAGCGGCGACTTGGCGAGCGCGAGTATGTTGGGCGTGAGCGCGTGGCGCGCCTCGGGCGTGAGCGCGGCGGGGCAGCGGATGCAGGCGCAGCGCACCAGCGTCAGCGCCGTCTGCGCGCAGTGCAGGTCCGCCTCGCACACCAGCGCCGGCACCTCCATCAGTATATACCGTACCTTGCAGCAGCGGCGACTTGGCGAGCGCGAGTATGTTGGGCGTGAGCGCGTGGCGCGCCTCGGGCGTGAGCGCGGCGGGGCAGCGGATGCAGGCGCAGCGCACCAGCGTCAGCGCCGTCTGCGCGCAGTGCAGGTCCGCCTCGCACACCAGCGCCGGCACCTCCATCAGTATATACCGTACCTTGCAGCAGCGGCGACTTGGCGAGCGCGAGTATGTTGGGCGTGAGCGCGTGGCGCGCCTCGGGCGTGAGCGCGGCGGGGCAGCGGATGCAGGCGCAGCGCACCAGCGTCAGCGCCGTCTGCGCGCAGTGCAGGTCCGCCTCGCACACCAGCGCCGGCACCTCCATCAGTATATACCGTACCTTGCAGCAGCGGCGACTTGGCGAGCGCGAGTATGTTGGGCGTGAGCGCGTGGCGCGCCTCGGGCGTGAGCGCGGCGGGGCAGCGGATGCAGGCGCAGCGCACCAGCGTCAGCGCCGTCTGCGCGCAGTGCAGGTCCGCCTCGCACACCAGCGCCGGCACCTCCATCAGTATATACCGTACCTTGCAGCAGCGGCGACTTGGCGAGCGCGAGTATGTTGGGCGTGAGCGCGTGGCGCGCCTCGGGCGTGAGCGCGGCGGGGCAGCGGATGCAGGCGCAGCGCACCAGCGTCAGCGCCGTCTGCGCGCAGTGCAGGTCCGCCTCGCACACCAGCGCCGGCACCTCCATCAGTATATACCGTACCTTGCAGCAGCGGCGACTTGGCGAGCGCGAGTATGTTGGGCGTGAGCGCGTGGCGCGCCTCGGGCGTGAGCGCGGCGGGGCAGCGGATGCAGGCGCAGCGCACCAGCGTCAGCGCCGTCTGCGCGCAGTGCAGGTCCGCCTCGCACACCAGCGCCGGCACCTCCATCAGTATATACCGTACCTTGCAGCAGCGGCGACTTGGCGAGCGCGAGTATGTTGGGCGTGAGCGCGTGGCGCGCCTCGGGCGTGAGCGCGGCGGGGCAGCGGATGCAGGCGCAGCGCACCAGCGTCAGCGCCGTCTGCGCGCAGTGCAGGTCCGCCTCGCACACCAGCGCCGGCACCTCCATCAGTATATACCGTACCTTGCAGCAGCGGCGACTTGGCGAGCGCGAGTATGTTGGGCGTGAGCGCGTGGCGCGCCTCGGGCGTGAGCGCGGCGGGGCAGCGGATGCAGGCGCAGCGCACCAGCGTCAGCGCCGTCTGCGCGCAGTGCAGGTCCGCCTCGCACACCAGCGCCGGCACCTCCATCAGTATATACCGTACCTTGCAGCAGCGGCGACTTGGCGAGCGCGAGTATGTTGGGCGTGAGCGCGTGGCGCGCCTCGGGCGTGAGCGCGGCGGGGCAGCGGATGCAGGCGCAGCGCACCAGCGTCAGCGCCGTCTGCGCGCAGTGCAGGTCCGCCTCGCACACCAGCGCCGGCACCTCCATCAGTACCTGAATCACAAGGTTGTACTAAATATTTGGGGACACTTGCTTGCACTGCAAGTTGCTGCACAACATAGTTAAGGTTTATGCTAGAAAACTCAATACTTTTCTTTCAATATTATAAATGACTTTTGGCAATGACGATTGGTCTAAAGATTTATTGTAAAACAATAGTAAACAAATGTTTTTTACTGTAAAATATTTATTCGCCTTAAAACAGAACAGTTGTTTAACCAAGACCTCTAAATAATTACAGAAAAAAATTAAGCCAGCAAACAAAACAATTTCTGCCTTTGTGATAAAGGCAGAAATTGTATGAAAGGAAAAAGTATTATGGAATTACAATAATGATTCATATGACATGATGATTATACATGTATGTATCTAATCCTGAATTAATGATACAGTTGAACATACCTTACTTAAAAGCTCTATGCTAATAGCGTTACTGTAGTTCTGTACTAAAGTATCCAGAAGGACTAGAGTGGACAACTTCAGAGCTCTTTGATTTTTCCTCAGGAAAGATCCAAGGATTGGCACGGCATCCGACTGAAATAAACATTAACTTTAATATGCTCGTTTTAAATCATAGTATTTAGGCATGACATAAGTTATATTGCTGTAAAACGGAAAAAAAAATGGAATAATTTCTTACCAAAATAGGTGTCAAATCAATTCTCAGCGGCGATGATGCCACTTTAGTGAGAGCTTTCACTGTAGTCAAACGAGTGATTTCATTGCGTAGTCGTTCTAAGAAGATTGGCAAACAAACTGGAAGCTCGTGCTGTAAAAGAATCAAGTTATAAATCATTTATAATCATGAGTGTCACAGTCACACTAAATCTTTTTGAAAAATATCAACACACGACGTACTTGCAAATAATCACCGAAATGGCAAAGCAGCTGTCCGCAGGCGGCGATGGCTCTCTCCTTGACCTCCTGGTCCATGTCCGTGGCACGCAGGCGCACCAGCGTCACCTCGTACATGGCCGGAATGAACTGCTGCAGCTCCTCGCTGGGAGCCTCCACGCACAGCGCCGTCGCGTCGCCCACTGCGACCTGGTCTGAGTGACGAATGGGTGGCGTCACAATTTGAAAAGCTCAAGTTTTATGTTGATTAACTGTTTTTAGATTCTGGCATTCATTTCTAGCATATTAGAATGTAAAATATTTTCAATATTTCATAAAACAAACTGCAGATTATATTTTTGTGTATATGTTATGTAATTATTATTTAGTTTCTAAGTTAATTGCTAACATTTACTAACCAAAGCGATCACCGACGCTTGAATTTAGCAATTATTATGTTTATATTTCGAGGAATAAGTTATCTTTCATTGCATATAGCGGAAACTAAAAAAAGTTTTCTTTTATTTGTTTATGGGTTACCCACAGATAATAATAGCATTTAAAATTATTATTTTCGGCAAAATACAAACTAAGTGATGATCTTCAGGTGATTTTTCTGTCACAAATGAGGCTGCACTTATTTTACTTTACTTTTTTATTTTTTTATATAGAATCTTCCAAATGTGTAATAAAAAGTGTGATAGTATGAAACATACTGTTACTTTTGACTGATACTCTGTAAACTAAGTTACCTAGAGGTCGCATAACTTTGACGAGCGTCTGCAGCACCCGGAGCGCCTCGGCCGTGACCTTGTAGAAGGGGTCGTGCACGGTGCTGAGCACGGCGGGCAGCAGCGCCGCCACGTGCGGCCGCATGGTCGCCGCCGGGTGCCCGCGCACGAGGCACACCACGAACACCAGCGTCTCGATCTTCATTGACGACGCTGTGCTCTTGTCACTGTTCAATCATAATAATATCAATCAATACACTGGGCACCCAACTAAGCCGTTGCAAACGACCTAGAAAAACGAGGGAGTATATAGACTTCTGACACTCAGTGCGAGTGCGGTGCCCCTGACCAGACGATGGCCCACTTATTAGAGTGCCTAAAGTGTCACCACATCTGCACTTTGAAGGACAAAACGCCATCGCACTGATGCCGCTATAGACGTGGTGACATAATATTAGGCCCAAAAACTATGAGGGAACCAAATTAATTATAAAAACAAAATATATACAATACAAGCGAAAGTATTTATTTCTACTTAGAATATTTATTACTCATTCACACTCAAATAGTTTAATAATTTAAATGAAATTTGGGACATAGGTAGACCATGTTCTGAAATAGCACATAAGTTACTTTTATCTTAGTGGCACATTCACTTAGATAATTTTCTTCTTAGAAGTGGGTGGTGACCGCTGGCAGAAAAAAGCTCGTATGTCATTATTATTATCTAATCTTGCTTTGAAGAGTCATTTGTGTGGTAAGAGGTCGTGTTTTACATCCTCATAGTTGTGCCAACAGTTTGCCACTTCGACAACGCCGTCAGTAGTAAAAATCGTTTCAGCTGCAAGTTAAAGCGACATATGTGCTTTTGAAGCACGTGTTCATCTAAACACTTGACTTGTCTACACCTAACAGTGTTAGAGTCCGAGTGCGTTAACTTGGCGCGCCGCTGGGGGCGTGCTTAATGTTGCCAACCTAACTAATCTATTTTCCCCTTATATAATTCAAAACTTCTTAACTCATTGAAATTTATATAATTTATTTGATTGGATCCCAAGAACAAAATCGTACCAAAAATAAAAACGAAATGTATTTTACTACGTATTCCTATAGGCATATATATATATAATAATAATAAACAGATAGTGCTTGACACTAACGATCGCAGGGAAGTATGGCAGCGCAAAGAGCTTCACGGTTGCTTTTTCCGGGCCCTTCATGGGCCCGATGTAGACCAATTGATGTCCGTAGCCTGGATGCGTTTCGGTGACCTATTTGGGGAAACCGAAGGTTTTGTCTGTGCAATTATGGACAAAGTTATCATGACGAATAACTACCAGAGATTTATTACCGCGCAGCAGCCACGCGCGCACACGCTCCGCCCGCGGACCACGCCGGACACCTAACAGTTGAGAGCGCAGGTACTCACGTGAGCGCTGGTGTGAGAGCCCGGATAACTCGGGCGGCGTGGTCGGCGAGGCAGCCGGGCGCAGCGGCCAGCAGCTCGCGCAGCAGCGCCAGCGCACAGCCGCGCGCGCGCACGCTCCGCCCGCGGATAACGCGCAGCGCGCCGCGGACCACGCCGGACACCTAACATTCAGTACATTTCTTATAAAGTAGATCAGATATAATTAAACCCGCTTGGATTCCCCGGCATGGTAAGGCAGTTAAATTCCCATGTGATAAGTGAACCTATTGCCATAAACTGGGTACAAGTCAAGACCTCTCATTATTTATGAATTGAAAATGGAAAACAACACTTTGTCTGATAAAGTAAATAAGTAGTAAGATATGGTTTGTGATATTGAGCAGAATTCTAAACACCAAATTATGTTGTTTAGTTTATAACGATACCGGGATTTCTCTCTAATATTATACTAGCTTTTGCTCGCGCGTCTTCGCTCTCGCTCTTCCCAACTATATCCTACCCTACTCTACCCTACCCTACTCTACCCTACCCTATCCTACTCTACCCTACTCTTCCCTACTCTTCCCTACTCTTCCCTACTCTACACTACTCTACTCTATACGACTCTACCCAGTAGGGTAGGGTATAGTCATAGCCTACCAAACTTCACATAAACCATCTACTAAATAGTCCGAACAAAGCCTACATTTGGTTTGGATAGGTGAGTCCGTTCTCGAGTTATAAAATTACAACGAAAAGTGGCATTGATTTTTATATATATCGATTATAAATATTTAAAATTTTTAGGGAAGTATTGACTCATTCACAATAATTAGTTCACCAAAAAAAAGTTACACTAACTATTGTTAAGTGTCCTAGGACAATATGGAATGGATATATGGAGATTATATTAACGGTTCTCTTGGTCAAGAAGAATGCAGATGCTGTATAGCTACTATCTCATCATCAAACTGTGCCACACTTCCTGTTAAATAGTGTCCAAGTCAGAAAAATAAAATAATTTTCATTGTAATCAGTTTAAGAATTTGTCATACCTTAATTCATGAATCCCCAAGCGACCACCGGTGGCCGCGCATCTATTGTCTTACTATTGTGTCTCTAATTGACGGTATCTGAAGGGTTAAGCTAGTTTCGGTTCAACTATAGCCATAGCTGACCAACTTTTTATCTATCTTATGCCGGCGGCTTCGCCTGCGTACATAAAATATAGCCTATTTCACTCAAAAATAAAGCAGCTTTCTATCGGTGAAAACCTTTTCGCAATCGGACCAGTACTTTCAGAGATTACTTCCTAAAAACTGAAAAAAAACAAAGTACCTCTTTATAATATTATTGTATAAGTGTAGATATAAATAAAAGGAGAAACTGACTAACAGACATATCAACGCATATTCGAAACTACTGGAACTAGGAGCGTGAAAGGATTTTCAAATATTCACCCCCTAAAGGGATGAAACAGGGGTCCAAAGATTGTATGAAGACAACTACTTTTACGCGGGCGAAGCCGCTGGCAAAAGCTAGTTTATTTATATACAAGGTGTAAAGGACAGCCCTCGGCCCAAAAAAAAATCGGCCTTTCCATACAAACTGTCCACAGAAGTTTATAATTTTTATTTCGTTTCCTGAAAAAAAAAACTTGTGGAAGGTTGTTGAGTTTCATCTACTGAGCAAGCCCTTAAAGTTTGCGGAGGGCTGTCCCTTACACCTAGTGTGTTGTATATCCTTATCCTTATTAATTAATATTATAAAAGCTAAAGTGAGTTTGTTTGTTTGTTACGTCTTCACGCCTAATGAATTTTGGTACAGAGATAGTTTTTTTTTTTTAAAGTGTTAAAATGGGGAGAAAGAGGGGAGAGGAATTAAAGTATATTAATAAACGCGGGCGAACCCATTTTTCTCTATAGTTTGCTTTTTTAAATTAATACTATTTGAGTGGAAGTTCAATATTTATATTCAAGTTACCCTTTGCAGCAACAGTGCTTGTGGTGAATTGTCAGTGGGCACGATGGGCATCTGTAAAGCCGGCGGAGGGCGGGTGGCCCTCAGTAGAGCAGTGTATGCGCTCAGGATGTCACACTTTACGTTCTCTTCGCGTTCTAAACAAAGGGGTTAAATATTTATGCTAAATAATTTTACAAATGTGTAAACAATTTAAATTATGAAACTCTTCTTCTGATAGAAAGCTATTACCTAGAGTCACGAGTTTTTTTGTGCCAAGAGATTGAAGACGCTAGAAATAAGATGTTTATAAACAGCTAAAAAAATTAATTAATTACTTACCTTTAAATCTCGCAATTAAAGCGGGTGATACCGTTAGGTACATTTCACCCAGAAGTTCGTGGCGTGTTGCAATAACTGATTCTAAACACTTGGCCGCTGCACGACGCACCTTAGAACAAAATACAAAGATTTTACTGTCAATAATGTTATTTTGTCTATTATTGATTTTCTCTTTCATCATCTACTGAAAGATTTGCAAGGTAGCAACCAGTCCCTTAATTAAGCATAACCTACCTTCCAAGACATGTCATCGTCATCAGAATACTCTTCAGAATCTGACTCAGGTTCAGCATCGGGTGTGAAGGACTCATCTTCCATCTCCTCATCTTCACCACCACCTTCTTCCTCCTCGTCTTCATAGTTATAATTAGGATCGTAGGTTATCATTTTAAGACAAAGGTCAATTATCTGTGAAAGGAAATAATTTGTTAATCCAAAATAATGTGAAGAATAAATAATTAAAATTATATATGAGTAGTTTTTTATACAAATAAAGCTTTAAAATCAAAATCAAAATCAAAGCATTTATTTCAAATAGACCATTTGCAGGCACTTTTGAATAGTCAAATAAAGCTTGCTTTGATTAATGTTTAGGAAAGAGAGAAATGATCAAGAATGTTTACATTAATAAGAGTGTTTCCTACCGTAGGGATATGAGGCTGCACTTCCTTGGGACACTTAAGTACAAAAGCTTCAAGCGCCTGCAGGCAATGTTCACGGAGTTCTTCATCCGCGTCAGTTGAGTATTCTAGGACCTGAGGTGCAACACGCCACAGCTGCTCACCAAACCTATGACCGGCTTGGCGACTAAAACACAATACTTTGTTAGTTCACAAATATCTTGCATATTTTTGGTGTGCTCATATTTAAAGGATTACTATGTTGTCTTACCAAATAGATGCAATACACTGTATATGAGTGCGGCTGACGCTGGATGATGTGGAAGAACTGAGCCCCTCCAGCAGGTGATCAATAAGTTTGTTGTACAGAGATGCATTGCAAGACATGACCAAGTGTGACAATGCAACTATGGTGCGTTTACGGACAGCCTGTATAAATGACCATGTTGTTAGTGTGAGACTACAGACTATGGAGGTTCACATTTTTAGTAACAGTTTCTATCAAATCTAATGTTTATTACACAGAATGTCATTAAGTAGTGCTTTGGGTTTTTTTTACATATAAATGTCAATAGTTTAACACAAAGAATAATATTGTTGGAAATTGTGTAGGTACATTAACTATTATCATTATTTTCCTTATCTTGTATTTAAAAGCACGAGTGATTTTTAACATTGGTTGTAAACACAATTTGAAAAATCTATATTTTTTAAATAGTCTCACTACATACCTGACGTGGTGATGCCAGTTGTGGTAATAGAGAATTGAGCAACATGGGATGAAAAGTTATGAGCAACCCTCCAAATCTGCTCAATAGATCGGCCAATATGTCTAGAGCCTCCAGTTGTACTGAGACATCTTCTTGCTGAAATATTCATAATAAAATTGTATTTTAAAAATCTCTCTTATGAATATAAATAGGGCCCAAACACCTTGCGTGCGTCCAAAGCGATTATATCGCGAATCTGACCAAATTTAATAGTCACAAAATATAAGGGAATATATATATTATTGAGAAATATTTGTGACGTTGCGCGTTGCAGGGTTAAATGACTGGTTCATCATCATGACTAGTTAAAAATAAAGATTTTTTTTTTCCTTTTCTTTATCTTGCAATCGGTTCGTGAACCATTAGCAGATTTTGTGGGAGTTGGTTCATCATCATCATCATCTTCCTGCCCTTGTCCCGTTCTATTTGGGGTCGGCGCAACACGTTTTTTTCTTCCATTCTGTCCTGTCACTCGTCACGCTATCACTAACTCCCTTTTCTTTCATATCACTTCTCACACAATCCATCCATCTTTTCTTTGGCCTCCCTCTCCCCCGCCGTCCATCCACATGTAAACTCATAACTTTTTTAGCAACATGCGTTTCGTCCCTCCTTTTCACATGACCATACCAAGACAAACGAGTTCCTTTCAACTTTTCAGTCACTGGCGCCACTCTCAAACTTCCCCTAATATACTCATTTCTCACTTTATCCATTCTTGTCACACCACACATCCATCTTAACATTCTCATCTCTGCTACATGTAATCTTTTTTCATCCATCTTTTTCACAGCCCAACATTCTGATCCATACAGTACGACAGGCCTTATTACGGACTTGTAGATTTTACCCTTTAACTTGAGGGGCATCTGTGGGTCACAAATGGTTCCCGTGACCTGTCGCCATTTCATCCATCCTGCGTTGATCCGATGTGTTACATCCCGGTCTACCTCACCATCCCCTTGGACGAGGTACCTAAAGTCGGAACAGATCGGTATGGGCGTTCCGGCGAGAGATAAAGGCACAGGATTGGAGAGACCGCCGAAATCGCAGAACAAGTACTCTGTTTTGGTTCTGCTCAATTTCAAGCCAACACTCTCCAGTCTGCGCCCCCACATCTCCAATCTGTTCTGGACCTCTAGGCCACTCTCGGCAACCAGAACAATGTCATCGGCAAACAACATACACCAAGGAGCCTCTTCCTGGATGTCCGACGTCAGAGCGTCCATTATCATCAGGAAGAGGTAAGGGCTGAGAGCCGACCCCTGATGTAAGCCGACAGCCACATTGAAGCAGTCCGTGGTGCCAACTGTAGACCGGACCCGGGTATTACATCGGCTGTACATCGCTCGGACCAACTGCACATACTTCCCAGGCACACCTTTCTCCTTAAGGGCCCACCACAGAACCTCACGAGGTACCCGGTCGTATGCCTTTTCGAGGTCGATGAACTTCTGTATTTCTCACATAGTTGGCGTATAGCAAAAATGGTATCCGTCATACCCCGACCCGGCATAAAACCGAATTGGTTCTGCGAAATTTCACTCTCTTCTCTCAGTCGCCTTTCAATAACTTTCTCCCAGGCTTTCATAGTATGTGACATTAGCTTTATTCCTCTATAATTGTTGCACTCAAGCACATCACCTTTGTTTTTAAAGATGGGCACCAAGGAACTGCTGCACCAATCATCAGGTATGGCCTCTTCCTGCAACAACTTATTGAAGAACAAAGCTAACCACATCCAACCATCCACTCGCAATAACTCGTCAATAAAAATAAAAATATAGAATATTTTTATTTTAATTCTTCAATTGTGATAATTAGAGACACAAGAGACACATGTTCGCTTGGGGTTTAATGAATTAAAAATATGGTATCCACACAACAACAGAATTATAACGGTGCATCCTGATCTCTCTATAAATTTGTATAGCCTTGTCCAACTACATTGGAGTTTAATTGTACTCTAACTGGTTAGTAGCTGAATAATAGTTTTTTAAAAGAAGTGGGCAGTCACTTCTTTTAACTATTTCACCTCCACTACTAAATAAATAACAACTGCGAAAGATCTACAAGTGTCATAAACAATTGATCAATGTGTGAAGCTGATATTCCAAGGCATTTAGAGCTCTTCTGCTCATCTTAGTATGCTGAAATCTTCACTTACCCACAAACTAGCCTCTACAAGCCTTGCTTAACCTTGGAGATTGACCAGTGGAACTGTCTTTCATTTAACTAAGGGAGTATCTATCTTCATACATTAAGCATGGAAAAAAAATTGGACTTGTAAACTTCATAATAAATTTTACGCAAGTCCCTAATAAGATCAAGCTGGATTTGCCTATATATTGAAAGCCATCATTCTGTATGCAAAATACTCCTGGACATTGGGCTTTGCAGACATCAATCCAATAAACAATAGTAGATACTAAGATGCTTTGATCTCGGTTATTAAATTACTTAAATAGTGGACAATGACTGAGACAAATTACAATATTTATTATCTAGTTAAGTAAAAACCACTTTGCAACACCATATTATTGCAATATTTACTGCCCACCTTCAGAGTTGTTGATATACATAGCTATTGTCGATTTTCATTCATGCTCAGTACCTGAAAACCGAGTCCACTCTAAATATGCTTTATTTAATTAGATATTTTAAAGATTTTTCGATTATTGTATGACCCAGCTCCAGGTATTTAGCATGTTTTATACCTACTTGATATTCTTAGAAATTGATACAATAAAAATATTATGAATTATGCTTTTACCTTCTCAATAGCACTGCTGAGTTTTCCAGTAATTTTCTTGCATACATTTGCAGCCAATGTGTTGGAGCCTAATGGTAGTTCAGATATGACAGTCTTCAAGCCAATGCTGCTGATATCTCTCAGTTGTTCCGTGTCTGAGAGCATATTTGCACACAGTGTGTCCACTATGCCTTCTACTTGATACTCCTTTACTTTGTTCACAAGGGGACCCAGACTGCAAATGAGGAAAAGCAATATTATTGCATATCATGGCAACAAAAGCTATTTGTATGAATCAGTGGATGTTGCGTTTCCATACCATTTCACAGCTAAATTTTGCACTTCACCGTTCTTGTCTTCGAGGAGACGAAGGAGCATCTTTACGACTTTTCTCTCAGAGTCATCATCAAGCTTTATACTGTCTTTTTGTAATTCAGTCATTAAATCATTGGTAGCCATGAACCTGAAGTCTTTGTCGTTGGACGTCATCTGGAGTTGGACAATAACATTATTGACAAGCAATTACGGAATAATTCTAACCAGTGATAATACGAGAACACCGGCTTACCTTCTCCAGAAGATTTGCAATTTGATAGGATACACTAGCCATTTTGTAAAGTGTTTAGTCTCTGAAATCACAACAGAAAACTACAAAAGCCAAATAAAGATAAAGTTAACAATTTATCATGAGTAATTGGTGAAGAAAAAACATTTGAATGATTATTCGGGAAATAAAAGCGACGAATCGAAAACTTGCTTCGTGGTGCTTCGCTAAAATTGTATAGACAAAATAGGACAAATTATGAACTTGTCAAATTTTAATCGATTCAACAAAAACATATTATTGAACTTAAAAAAATCGGACATATTCCAGTTTATTTTAAAACTGTATTGTTTTTATTAATATTTTTTTAGGTAAAATTGTATTCTTTTTATTGCTACTAAATAATTAAAAAGTCGGCCGGTTATAAATGTATTATATATATATTTCTGCTATCCTAATTATACATTCGATAATCGACTAAAAGAAAAGTACTTTACTGTGAATACGTGATCTTTGCTGTGTTGCATGGTTGCATGAATAGGAGATCTAGTCGGACTTCCATCAACGAATAATAATTATGGGACATGTTATTATTAAAGCCCCATAAACATATTCGCGTGAGTGGCGAAGCAAAAGGCGAGAAGCACGCATGTGTGTAATAAACAACGGATATAAAAATACTACTCTGTGAAAACAAACTCACAACAAAAACACAACGAACTCTCGCCTCGTGCAAAGTATACAAAGTTGGTTTTCGTAAAACGATGAAGTGAATGGTAAGACTGGTGGCGAGCACGAATATACTAAGAAACGAGATATTTTTCAGGTATCATATTACATTTGTATGGAAGAATGGTTGACTATGGCACTCTGTGGTGTTAGTGGACGTTATTACAAGTGCAATAAGACCGCATTGTGTGATGGCCGATGTATGTATGAATGCAATGAAGTCATATTTATTTAAAGTTAGCGTTAAAGGCATAAACTATTTTTTTTTTTAGTTATTGTAGATAGGTTCACGCTTGATGGAATCTGATGGAAAGCGATGATGTGATCGATGATTGAGCGTGCTTACCTAGAAGTAACCTATTCACTCTTGACTTAAAGATCCCGAGAGACTTGATGATGGAACGGGCTTGGTGGAATTAGGCTATGCAATTTCGACGTAACCAATAAAAACCGACAGTCTAGCTACTCGGCGTCGATGCTCAAGACTTTGTTTACTCGACTCGCCGAGTGCATCATTGCCAATGATCCTCTTGGCTCCTCTCTCAATTGTCTCAAGTGCATGAGGCTGGTGTTTGGCATATGATCCGTCCTAAAGATGATGTAGTACTCCCGATTGAACTTGTGCTTGATATAGGCTCAGTAGCAGATCCAGCGTGAAGTACTGTCTGACCTGCGCGTGGTTACCCAGATTTTTTTGCAGTCAGTTGAGCCTTTGCTTTGGTGTATGACACAAAGTTAAGAGTCTGTTGATGTTATGAATGTATAACACCAAGAAGATCAAGATGGTCCGTTATTGGCACGGCCGCACGATTACACCCCGGAAAGTTGAAACAGGGTTTAATTGGCTCTTTTTAGTGGAAAATAAAAAAGGCTGGGTTGTGCAGCATTGAACTTGACCAAATTTGCATCGCCCCATTCTGAGACTGCCTCCAAGGACAAGTTCAAGCACTCAACCATAGCTTCTTGGAGAGAGAGGATCTGTGACCCTCTTACTCGCGTACTGGAAACTTTCAGCAACAGTGCTGTCGTCTGCATACCTAAACTAGGTAGCTTTATGTGCAGCAAAACAATGTTGCCAAGAGACCCCTGAGGGACCCCACCATTTGTCCAGACGAGCAGCCATCGATGACCATTCAGATGGACCGGTCACACAGGAAGTCTGCTATTCAAGCACACAACAGATTATTTTATTAGATAGAGTGATTCAAGAGGAAGGTTTATATGTATAATATTGCACCCGAGCGAAGCCGGGGCGGGTCGCTAATTTATTATAAATCTAACAAAAAAACTCGTTTTCTCTAAAACGATTTTCGATATTGAATATTTTATATCGATAAATGGATATCTCTGATCAAAATAAATCGGCTGAAAATATCTATTTATCGAAGCAAAAATATCGAAATTTTTTCAATAAGATGTGTAGAGGTGGCGTAACACGCAACAAGTATACAGTACAGTCTGTTCTTGCCTTAATTTCAAACGATAGAGTGGAGATCCAAGCTCGTTTAATTTAGTCGAATACCTATATAAAAATTGTAATGACAATTAAGAATTATTTTAAGGTTATGTACACTCCGTAATCTGTGGTTAGGTTATGTTGTGTACAAATTTGTTGGTTATGTATGAATGATCACAAGCAAAAACAAATTAATAAATTACCGTGGTTTTACAATAAAATTGAATTTTTATAAGTGGGACTCTCACAAATAAGATAATGGATAACCTATTTGTAATTAACAGGTATATAAGTCATAGAGCTGGTAAATATATAGGTACAAACAGTTAGACGCGGTAAAATCTGAAATATTCCCATTTTTTTTACAGATATAGAGATATAAACGAAGATGTAGTCGTAGATATAGCAGAACAAGAAGCCAAGCATTTGGAGAAGTTAAAGAAACGAATTGCAGAACGTAAGTCAGCTTATGCTACTAAGAAGACATCTGATGTGATAACCCTCAAACCTCAGAAAGCTGTTGAAGAACCTAAAGAGGATCGTGTTGAACTAAAAGAAGAAGTGGCTGGGACTGTTGAAGAGACTAAAACTGATAACAATATCAATACAATTCAAAAACAGGATAGGAAAAAAGCAAAACCTTCACATGAATTCAAGGTTTTAGGTGTTAATGACTTTGAAAAGAAGGCAAAGGTATTCTTTCATAATAATTATATTTATAGTATTCACAAATGAGAAAACAATTAGAACAAGGGACACAGTGTAAATAACAACAATCACATAATGTATTTATTGTTTCAGGTGTCACGGGTTCTCCCCTTTTGGCTATCACACCCATTCAATATATCAACAAGTTTAAAATCCTCATCATGCCCTGTTGAAGATCAGAATTGGTTACACAGTACACTGAAAGCAACATTAATCAGTGAAGGTGTCACTAAACTGTTTCCAGTTCAAGAAAAAGTCATACCTTTTATTATAGATGAACATAAATTAACTTACCCATTTTGGCCACATGATATTTGTGTTTCTGCTCCTACTGGTAGTGGGAAAACACTGGCATTTGTCTTGCCTATAGTTCAGGTATAATTTATCTATTCTAGTAGTTCAAATTGTGAACCATTTGTTGTGCTCTTGTACCAGATAATTTACTGTTTTCATCTTTTTTGATCATTTTGTTGGTAATTCAATTACAATTTGTTTTCAGATACTAATGAATGAAATTGGGTGCCATGTTAGAGCTTTGGTTGTGTTACCAGTTCAAGAACTTGCAGCACAAGTAGCTAAAGTTTTCAAAAAGTATTGTATGAAGACAAGACTAAAGGTTGCCTTACTCGGAGGGTCCACACCAATGCAACAGGAGCAGTTAAATGTTGTTAGATACAGTAAGTGTTTATAACTATATAGAGAGATGCTAATATTTCTTTTATTATTTTTTTAAACCATCTTTAACTGTAAAATGGTTAATTTCAGCTGAAACAGCTGGATGGGTTAGCGAAGTAGACATCATAGTATGCACAGCTGGACGTTTAGTAGAACATCTACAAAACACTGAAGGGTTCTCCCTGAAACATTTGAAATTCTTAGTAATTGATGAAGCAGACCGAATTATGGATCACATACAAAATGATTGGCTTTATCATGTAGACAAGCACATCAAGTTGGAAAATGAACTAATGACTGGACGCCACTCAAATCTTACGTGGTCTAGCCTTGTAGAGCAAAAGCCTCCACCACATAAATTGCTCTTTTCAGCAACTCTATCTCAGGACCCTGAAAAGTTAGAACAATGGGGATTGTTTCAACCAAAATTGTTCTCTGCTGCAAAGTCAAACAATTATGAGGATGAAGACCAAATCAGATTGTATGCCACACCAGAGGAATTAACAGAAGAGTATGTTACATGTGATGCTGAGCACAAACCACTCCTCTTGTATCATTTCTTAGCTGAACAGAAATGGGACAAAGTGTTATGCTTCACAAATGCAGCAGAGGCAGCACATAGGTTAGCTGTACTCCTGAACACTTGGGGTAGTGGAAAATTCAAGGTAGCTGAACTATCCTCAGCGTTAGATAAATCTACAAGAGAAAGTGTGTTAAAAAAATTCACACAATCAGAAATAAATGTGTAAGTAACAATTTCATTTATGTCTGTAGACATATTATGAGACAAAATTATATTTATTTGTGTCTTTATATTCACTTGTTTGCAGATTAATTGGAACAGATGCTTTAGCAAGAGGGATTGACATCTCAGACTGTAATTATGTTATATCTTATGACCCCCCAAGAAACATTAAAACATATATTCATAGAGTAGGGCGCACAGGACGAGCAGGACGTATTGGTCACGCTGTTACTATACTGTTACAAAATCAAGTAAACCAATTCAGAGTATGTATTCCCAATATGACATGTTTGTTTCCATACTTGTGATTATCTTGCTGAAGTAGTTGCTATTAGTATATAGAAAATGTGTCAATATCTCTATTAATATTACAGGAAATAATACAAGCTGGTGGAAAAGCTGAGCTTCCACAAATAAAAATTGAAACTGATGTTCTTGATCGCCTAACAAGCAGCTACCAACAAGCAATGAGTGAAACTAAAAGACAAATTCATGCTGAGATTGATACAAAAGTGAAGAAATCTTTGGAAATCAAAAGAAGATTAAAATCAAAACCTAAAAAGCGAAAGATCAATACATAAAGATTTTATATTGAAATTCTTAGACACAAAGAAAACAGTAATGTGCAAGACAATAAAATGTATCATGGTATCAAACAAAGTTCTTATTCAATTATAATGTAACACCCATCAATACCCATCATAGCTATGCCGAAAAGCTCGTTCTTAGAGATGGGGCGCGTACGGGTCGTAGCGAGCGCACGCGAATAAATAATTCCTGAACATCTTGAAAAATCCCGCCGTAGTATAGTGCGTTTCACATCCGAAATTCGTTCGTCGTAATGTTGGCTCCCCTGTCTGTCTAAAGAAAAGAGTTGCCTACTCGAGCAAAATTAGTGCCATTTTATGGAGAATTATGAGAAGGAATGGGATTGTATTTAAAAAAAAAGCAGGTCTAAAAAGGAGGTGTTAATGGAGAGGTACGATATTGTGGCGTAGCTTTTTCGGTATTTGAAAGAATTGCAGGACAATCGAAATTAAGCCCAGCGTCGTGTACTTTATTCAGATTCGAAAAGAAAATTATAAGGCAATTGTTAAAAGTAACAAAATATAACTAAACGTCTAAAAAGTCAACTGACTTAGGAATTTTTATAATATTTAATAATTTAAAAATACTTATATTCGATACCTTTTATAAGGTTCTTCTATTAGTATTAGTATGATAAAGATCTTTTAATCGATCTTAATTATTTAACCATTGTTGACTATATCAGATTTCATTTTATCTTAATAATGACCTAAGTCGTTTGGCTTTTCAAACACACCAGCTCCAAGTGAGCGGTCGGTAGCTAACAAGAACGAGCCGACACCCCTCTCGACGCCACCTCGTGTGTATGTGAAAACAGCTCCAAGTGAGCGGTCGGTAGCTAACAAGAGCCAGTCGACGCTCGCCTCTCACGACGCCGCCTCGTGCGTGTCTGAAAACATCTCCAAGTGAGCGGTCGGTAGCTAACAAGAGCCAACCGACGGACGCTCGCCTCTCTACCCCGCCTCATGTGTGTGTGAAGCTTCTATCAGATAAGGACCTATCACACTACGCATTATTTAGACTCGTTTTGTCTATGTTCGACGTATCGCGTAGTGTAATAGGGGTTAGACTGTTTTTCTATGAATGAAAAATAGTACGAAGCTGAATATCGCACGCGTTGTTCAGCGCAGTGTAGTAGTCCCTATAGTCTCCCTAATATTAAGTAATTTTATTGCTAAAAATATAGCAACACAGTTTTTCCGTCTTGCCAACATTACACTCTGTAATCTGTAAATCCCGCTAAAATAGCTTTTTTTATTTCTTGACCAAAGTCTTTTAGTCAAAATAATAAAGATTACACGTTTTAAATAGTCTGATTTGTTTACCGTTTAAACTAAAACCTAACTATGTACATAAATATGATACAAAAAGACAAAGCACGCTCAGGCGTCAAAGTACTCCTCCACATCGCTGTCATCCGGAAATGTGCCCAGAAGACTGGCAGCATTGCCACGTTGAATGGCAATGCTAATTCTTTGGGCAAAGAACGAGCCAGCCCTCTGGTCACGTAAAGTGTCGATCAGTCGGCGTGAAATATCCTTGAAAAGGAGACGCGCACTCGGACCCCATGAACCAAGCGTTTCGACCCCAAACGGCTCAAAACTGTAATTACCAATAAGGTTACAGTATTTGCGCCGTTTAAGTGTCTCAGCAGCAGAAGCAGCAGCACCAGCACAGCCCGCCGTACTTGGAATATGGGATGGCGCAAGGGTATCGACACAGGTTGCGTCCCACACCAGAGGCCTACCCACCTTCCACGGTACCAACGTCATACCATCTGGTCTCTTCCCATCGTCACGTACCAAGCCATTTGGTTCTAATACGGCAGGTACGCCGGCGGTGACAAGAGCTCGACGAATAATATCGTTGATGCTAGCGTGTCGTGGTATGCGGCCTGCGCTCCTGCAACAAGACAGGCCATGGTGTCCGAGACTGTCGACAGCTTCTCCACAGTGGCACCGATGTGGAGCAACACAAGGTGCGCCTAAGCGTAGACAGGTAGCTAGCCGAAACGAGGCGTCATCCATCATAGTACCTATGGTGGGTGACGGGAGTGCCTGAAGCCATAAACCCGATTCCCATTCCCCCACAGCCAGCAGACGCGCACGCTCAGCAGTACTTGACGACGTATTCAATAGGTTATTCCGTACAATACTGCAGAGCGGCACATCCCACCGTCTCTGTGAGGACAGGTTGTCGGGCAAATCCGTGTTGGGACAAGCCATTTTTCAAGCGTTCAACGCATCGGACAAGCACGGTACCTCAACATCAACCATTGTGGAAGATAAAATATTCCTGGTTAATGTTTCAGTACTGTGCACCGAGGAGAGGAAAGCTGGTAAACTTATACTAGAAATTTTGCGGACTCCAAGGCCACCTAGCCGGATGGGAAGCGTGGCTTGCTGCCATGCTCGGTCGTCCAAGGCCACATTAAGGATTGAAGATAAAGTGTTCCTAATAGTTTAAATAGTTTATTTAGTATTTAAGTTTTTTTTATGTATATATGTAATATTTTGAAATTAAAATAAATTTACCGTTAGAATATGGATATAGATATGTTTGTAATATTTCGCCAAAAAAAAGTATCAAGTAAACCTTCTCGGCAAAGTTACCTGAGGTAGTCAACAATACAATGGAGATTGGAGTTGTTAAATGGATAGCAAAGAGCATATAAACTTTCTGGATAGTACTTTTTTTCTGCCCCAGGTTTGGCTTTGTGCGTCTGACCCTTAATAATATTCATGATATTGACAAATCATTACATAGTATAAAACAAAGTCGCTTTTTCTGTCCCTATATCCCTATGTGCGCTTAAATCTTAAAGTGCAATCGCAATGATTCCACATATATTGTCCAATTGCACATAAACTTGAGATACCATCACAATTTCCACTAGAAATCAATTTGCCAAATAAAGTATTCATGCAAAGACATTGCTTGAAATACTTAGTACCCAAATAAAAATATAAACGCTATTTAAAAATATCCCTTGTTGTTCATTTGACCCAAATTGACCCAATTGACCCAAATTGACCGAATCGACCCCATTCATTTGACGTTTGTTTTTACAAGTGTTACCAAATTATGCAATTTTTTACCATTTTAGCTTTAGATGGGTGAATGTACACTTTTCAGATTTTTCAATTTTAGTGGCGACACTATTTTTTTGATTTTTGTGAAAATAAGGGACCCAGGACCCTAATTCTCGCAAAAACCTGTTACGGGGACCACCGCACGCGACGGATACACGCGCGGCCGCGGGCTCTCGCTTAACGCAGCGCGCGTTGGTAAGCTATTTGGTATGAATTTTTCGAGAACTCGTGGCAACACTGTTTTTGACGTAAATCTACGTTGGGTACGAATTTACAAAGTTCAAATCAACAACGAATTTGATTTTAATAGTAATTTTACAATTCTTTGTTACAACATAATCGGTGCAGTTTCTTTTAACAACCATGACAATAACGCTATCTCAATTGAAAAAGTATAATACTTCTTGTAATATTTCTAACATTGAAGCTAAACTATTTTACCCTAGATTGATACTTTTTGAAAATAAGTTGTGTGTAAAAGTAGTGAATTTACTGGGAAACGATGGAGAAACTCAAGAGTCGAGTGAAAACCATACATTTGATGAAGAAATTGTGGATAAAATATTGCACGATCACTTTGTGTGGCTTGTTTTTAAGTCTGGTGATATTATAGCAATAGACGTGGTGAAAGGCGTACAAATCAAAGTTACGAATGATACTAATACTTGCTTGAAAATTTGCCAAATTGGAAGGATCGAGAACCGCTTATATTTCATTAGTGAGAGTGGAGATACCTTTGTAATACCATTTAACACGTCAGAACTGGTAAAACAATTGGACGATAGTACAAAAGAACTTTCTGTTCCTTTTAAGAAGGCCCATGTATCCCATTCCAGAATAAAAACAAAGTTTGATTCAATAATTGGTTTAAATGTTTCAATTGAAGAAGGTTCTGTGATGGTAAGATGTCCTTTGACGGGCATTACAGAAATCATTTCCACCCAAACAAAATTAAATGATATTGTCACATGGCGAGACCAAGCTATTTTAGCAAATAAAACTAATATGTGGATTGTTGATATGAAAGAATCTCAAGTTGTTTATGAATTTGAGAAAACAGATGAACATTATTATCCTGTGCTGGTTCACAATGACATGTTTTACTATATTTTATGGAACAAGGAGGAGGTAAGCTATTTTATGTATTAGCCACACTTTCCAGCAGCTGGACACAGCCTCCACAAATTTTTATCCTCTTAAGCAACCTCCAACCAACCCTAACATTAAGAGGCAGTATCTTATCACTATCCTGGTTGATACCACTGCACCATCCATCCTCTGAGGTACATGTTTGATCTAGTATTTCTGTTAGAAACATTTTAAAAGTGCCATATTTCTCCTGTGTTCTTACTCTCACTGTCTTTCTATTGTGTCTCTAATTATGTTATTCGAGAGGTTAATTAGTTGGTTTTGATATTACAGGTGCAGATACATTGTGCTGGATTTGCCCAAACTTTGAATCATGGTGGGGCCGCTAACCATTCGGACACTTTTAATCAGACTCTTACATCTCAAGACACCCTGAAAGTGCAACTCAAGACTTTGATTGACTCCATCACAGCTGTTACTAAACCAGGGAGTGTTCTAACACAGTTACAGCCACTATTTGAGGCTATTGATGATTTTATATTTCTTATTCAAACAACACAGCAACTATGCCAGCAAGATATCACATACAAATCATTGTTATACCCTCTGCAAAAGAGAATATTTGCAACAAATGATAATGACCTCATAAATGTAGTAAGTGACTTATCAATCAAAATAGATTTGATTGAATACATACATTTCACAGGCAATAACTCTTATGAGAATGTCAATCTCTTTGACCAAAACTTCAAAGAACTTTGTATTACATTTACATCTAAACATGATTTTGATATTGCATCTATTTGTTGGTTGAAATATTCTCAGTTGAAGTTGTTGGTAACTTCTGATGATGTGATAAATATTCTAAATGCTATACACAATAGTACCAAATTAGCTTCTATTATTATTTGGTTAAAGAACTTTATTCCATCACTGTTGGAACAAAATCCATTTTTCATTGACCTATTTGTTCGATGGGCCAGTGAAAGGGTGTTTATGTTGGAACAGTCAGCATTTTGGCCAAAGATTGGGTTGAAATTTGTTGAAGAAATAATAGTCATCTTGGAATCATCATTAAAATCAATTACTTTAAGACCTATATCAATGGATGACCTTGACATTCTTAAAACAAGAATAACATACATAATGGAATTGAAAGATAAATATAGAATCAATATGTTACTGAATGAGTTGAGCTCACAGAGTCCAAATGAAGTAGCTTTAATAATGTTACGCCGCTGTTACACTGAAGATCTGAAACCATTTTTACAAAATTATTTGCCATCATATGCTATGCAGCATTTATTTGATTTGGATGATATTCTAAGTTCATACATTGAGAGTGAAGCTGCAAGCAGTGGCGGTGGAATTGATGGTACACGCCTACAGATTTTACTTGAATCTTTCCATTCATACAACAATAAACTTGAATGTTTACTACAAGTTCTAAAAGTTTTGGATGTTCCATGGAACTCAACTGTACTGGAATTAGCAGTAACAACTGTTGCTAATGCTACCAAAACTTTTACAGTATCTGATTCAGAAAGACTTCTTTCACAAGAAGTACAAAAAGAAATAAATTACGCAAATGTTAAAGTAGTGCTGAAGAAGTATAATTTCCCAATGACATGTACTGATTATATGTTAGTAATTCACAAAATTGTGTGTGCTCCAGTAATAGAGTTGGATGATTTGAAAGCAATAACAGGTGTCATGCCTGTTTATTCTAACTACGGCAATGCTTTGTATATTGAAAGATGTCTTCAAGATTGTGAAACTAGAACAGCATTAAATTACTTCAACAACTTATCATCAAAAGAAAAAAAGTTGTTACTGAAAGCTGTGGTGGCTAAGTATGATCAAATAGTTAGTGGCAGAACAAATAATTTGACTATTGAAAGGAACTATATAGATTTCATAAAGGGTACACATCTCATAAATGAAATTGAAATAAAAAATATAGAAACCTTGTATAATTTCAAAAATTCTTATAGTTTGATACTCAATATGAATGATATTTATAATGAAAGAGCTTGTGAAGCTGCAGTTAATTCTTGGATAAGTCAAGATGGAGCAACAGCCAGCTCTGGTCGCGGCGGAAGTGTTATTCAACTAACACATGCCTGTCAATCCCAGCACTCGATACTTATGGCCTTGTTACGAAGCACTTCTACTTGCCATCAAGTAAGGAAACTTGTTGAATATCTCTTGAGAATATTTTCAACAAGAGATGTATCAGTTGAAGACTTTAATGCAGTTTTATCTCAGTTTGAATATGGAGAGAACTGTGAATTGTTATTGCATTCTTACAATGTTCTAATTGAGCTAGCTGTTAATTGTATTGAAGAATATCTTCACAATGTAATAAAAGAATTGTCCTTGTTGAATAATCTTATAAACGCCAGTATTATTGTGAAGAACTTATCAATAGCATGGAAATTCCATTACATATTTTTACCTATTTCATCAAGTACTGCAATCAACGAAATAATTCACTTCAATAAAATAATACAATTTCCGGATAGTGTTGATACAGAATTTTCCAATATTCACAGTAAGTGCGATTTTACTTCTCTATGGTTGGTTTCTAACAGCTTGAATATTGCTTCTAAGCCAACATGGCAGGATGCCATGTCTGAGATAGCGAAGAGGATTCTAACTAAAGTTGTTGCATACCAAGAACTTGATGAAGTATTAACGACGAGTTTATTACTAGTTCTGAAAACCTATGACGAAGAAAATTGTGTTCTTGAAGTGCTAAGAGGTCAGAATGAATTTTTACCACCTAACATTATTGGGTATCTATCATTACCTCCTATCCGTCGCACATTCGTATTAGACAACGACTCTATATGTAAAGAAATAGGAAATTCTGTGTCATACCCCCCTCAATACATTCTCAAGTCTAAATTCAACATTAATTTATCTGATGTTGCTTTACCTGATAATAGTGAAGAAACTTGGGATGTCAAAGTTATACTATTTTATGTTCTACTGCAATTTCCTGATACCAACTTTGACCGACTGACTGAATTGTGTCGGGCGTTAAACGTTTCAACTAACGACGGCCTATCGCTTCAATTAACAGCTTTACTGTCTACTTGGGAATTAAAATATAAGATATTTACTGACGACTTAGGCCACCGACAAATATTCATAGAGAATGACGGAAAATATTTAAACAAATGTTTTATGGTTTGGGACAGTATAGAAAACAGAGAATTTATTAAAGATATACTCAATGATTTTTGGAAAAACGGTGAGGTCACTCTACATGGCCGTGCAGTATCCATAAATCCATATTATTATGAAGTGTTTCTATGTATTTACCACCTGATATTTGGAACGGCCATTGAAGTAAAGAACACAAAGGAATACTTTTTACTACATTTCCTAAAAGAATACAAACGTAAAAGTACTCCCAAACAGTACGAATACGAACTCTTCTCTGTGAAAGGAATGTTTCCTGAAATTGGTCATTTCAGGTTACCATTTCATCTCTTCATGCGAGATGATATGTGGGCTAACTTAAAATCGGAAATAACGTTAGAAACATACGAACGTTGGATACCCGCAGTTGCATTGCTTGCTCTTGACTCAGATTCACAAACGGCGAAAGACATGATCTGTAGTAACGCTGTGAAGCAAACCATGACATCCCGAAAACGTAACGATGATGTAGATTCAGAAACTAAAAGTGAACCTTGGCGTTTAACAAGCCAAGAAGAACCTTTGTTACGTGCAGCACATCGATGTGTAAGACACATTGCTAACATGGAATGGGCAGGAGCGTGCCTTTTTTACGTTCTTCAAGGATGTGCACGAGGCGCAGATCAGGTTGCTGCTGCTCATCTATCCTACCAATTTTCACAGCGCTGGGCTGCCCTGCAACCTGGAAATCGTGCTGTTCGACAAATGGAACGTCTACACGCAACTTTATCTACAAGACATGCATTATATAAAATAGATTGGGCGTGCGAAGAACTCCTTCGGCTTTCCACCGAGCCAGCTCAACTCATTCGTAATTTATACTTACATCCAGATTTTGTTTCAAAAATGAGTCGTCATGATGTAAATCGAGCTGTAAATGAAATTGCAGACAAAAATTGCATCAATGTTAGTTCCATTAGAATTCAAATACTAGAAAATATACTCGATAAAACTAATGGTGAACACAAAACTGTCACAGTTTTAAATATAAAAGAATTAATGACTGCAAAATATATACTAAAAGCAACATGTCCTAAAATGGGGGCTATATACTTATCTCGTATTGCATTTGATGATGAGAGTGATAACAACAAGTCAAAAAAATTAAGGGCTCTTCAATGTCTAATGAGTTTAGTTGACTCTGACACTGCCATCAAGGTAGCTAATCGCGAAAGAGATGCGCTATGGATGTCGCTATTGGAATTGTTGAGTATTGTAAGCTTGGAGAGCATTGATATGCCATGGGTGGCTGCTACGTTTGCGCATGACAAACTTCGAGGTCTGGAACAGTTGCTACAAGCTACTGAAGGAAACACAGATGGATTAAGGACAGCCGCCGAACTTGCACGTAAATTTGGATCTTCACAAATTATACGCAATCTTATTCCTCTTCTACTGCGTGCAGGTCTATATGAAGAAATGATTCCATTATTACTGAAGTTAACATCTCAACTAGACAGCGTAATATGTACAGCCTGGCGTGCGGTAATTTTGTCTCCGTTCCAACGCGCCGACTACCCAATAACAGAGCGTCAAAGAACTAAATGTTTAAATGCTATAAATTTATTACCAATCTGTCCAATTATTAAAGATGAAGACTTGGTAGAAATATGGAAAAACTGTGTAAGGTGTAAAGTATTTGGATTAGGTTGTTTGCTTTTACCATACATGACTTCTCAAACTAGGCAATCACTATCTGAACTACAGAAAATCGATAGGAGAAATTTGATAGCTAGTTTGAAAAATTTGCATGCTGATACTTACTTGGTATCTGGTGCAATGCATGTTATTGAAAGAATGGCATCAAGAACTTACAGATAATATGTTTATGAACTAATGGTACACCAACAATCAGGATTTATATCCTGATAGATTGTTAGATCCATGGTTATCAGCTCTGTGACAAGTGGACAATTAAAATTTGTTATTAACTATAGTTTATCTCATATTTTATTCATATTTATTCCTATTTAGACAATAAGTTATAAATGGTATTGCATTTTGTTATTCTGAAGAAATTGTTCAATGGATATAATAAATTGTCCAATAAATATTTTGATAGCATAGATTTTTTGTATATTTGCATGTATTTCATTAGTTCATTAAACCCCAAGCGAACACCGGTGTACACTCTGTCATTGTCTTTCTATTGCATCTCTAATTGATGATATTTGAAGAGCTAAATCACCAGATTATTAAAAAAAATACACAAATATTTAATACTACATATTGTATTTCTTGTTTTTATTTTTTGGATACTACTATACCTTGATAACACTTAACTTAACATTAAGCAAATTTTAATAATAATAATACATAGCTGAATTACATACTTATAATTTATTTACATCCAGATTTTTGTCTATAATAAGGATTAGAAGTAAATGCTATGGACTTTATATATGATACAGCTGGAGTAACCATCTCAAACAGAAAACCATATAATCCATTTCTTACAGCCAGCTGCAGGGGAGTTTCTTTTGCAGTATTTATTTTATGTGCAAAGTCTACAGCATCTTCTCTCAAAAGTAAAATTAATAACAAGGACTTACAATTACTAACTTTTGCTGCTACATGCATTGGGGTTTGACCTGAAACAATTAACAGAGGCTTAATACTAAATATAATAGACTTTGAAACAGACTGATCCTGGAGATGATTCAATAACTGAAATAGTGAGCACTGATTTTTACTGGACATCCTACAGTATTTTATTCAAGGGCTTCCAGTAGTAAAGACATAAAAATAACCTCAAGAGATAGTTTGGGATTGAGCAACAAATAAACAAACTTCTACTCAAATTTAGATACACTCATATTATACTCATGTCACATGATATGATAGCAAACTTTGCTAATTAACGAAAAAATTTAAAACTTTTCAGAAAAACTGCAATACTTTGTAAATGAGGATAAGATTAATTGTATTTGAAACTACTGAGAGTTTGTGTAAACTCTCAATCAATTGATAGTTTCAAACACAATACGATCAGGAGCCTTCCTGCAAGATTGGTATCAATCTTATAGAATTTTCAGTTAAATGTTAAATATCTATCAAAATATAACAATGAACTTATGAGAAAGAAGTCTCATATAGTACACAATTATGATTTACTTACTTTAATGGAAATCAACTACCATGGTCTTCTATAGATATGACCAACATACCACCACATCTATAAATTGAATAGAATATTGAATACACCTAAGTTATGAAGGTTAACCACCTTAATTCATTAAACCCCAGGCAAACGCTAGCATTCACTCTCTCATTGTCTTTCTATTGTGTCTCTAATTACAGTATTCAAAAGGTTACAAGGTTAATGGGAACCATTAGATTATTTCGCTGTCCCCAGTGAATAATATCGTAATCGACTATTGCGATAGAAGTGCTTTTATGAGGAATTATTGTTCTAGAGGTGCGATTACACCCTGTGAATTTTTTTCACGTGATTCATGCTATTACTTTTCGAGTTAGACATTTTGTAATGAATTTACCTGTACTATTCACCTCTAAATAAAAACTTTTTTGTATGATGAATATCATCACAATAGATTAATACTGACTCCTCACAAATTTCCCATTCCCAGTAAACTGTAATTTCAAATTTATTCAACAATCTCGCTATGTAAACCTGTTAAGAAGTTATAATCAAAAAACGGTTTTTTATATTTCCTGTAAAATTTGGTGTTTTTAGTTAGAGTTAGAGATATTATTAGCTGGGGACGGCGATTTGTTTCCATAAATATTAGATCAAAAATGCTTTACCTCCTTCAGAAAGAGCCCCTGGATCAGCACCAGCAGCTAACAGTCTTGCAGCTGCCATAAAGTGGTTCCAGTGACAAGCAGAATGCAAAGCTGTCCAGCCAAGCTCTGTTTTAGTATTGACATTGGCTCCAATACTCAACAAGTATGATATAACTTCAGTTTGATTACTGTATGCTGCTCGGTGAAGTGGCGTGTACCCATCGCCATCTTGTGCGTGAACAAGACCAGGTTGCTTTTTTAGCAGCTCTCTCAGTATGCACATCTCGCCATGTTCTGCTGCCCACAACACATAGTCAATGGGATTAGCTGCAAATATAGAACGCATATATTCTAATTAGTACTTCAAATATCTTTCCTATTATCTAGCAAGCATATAAGATGTATATGTTAAATACCTTTGGGATCCTTTACTTCTTCGACATCTTGATCAGCATCGTCCCATCCGGACACAAACATTCCCGATGTTGCAGGGTTCCTTTTGCGTTGCTTTATTTCATCATGTACTTCTGCAAAGCTTTTCACTTCCTTATTGTCGTCCTCAGAATCCGACATTGTATTTCTATATTTGTTTTGAACACTCTAACAGGGATTCCAAAAATCAATCACGGTAATCAATCAATCGGAAACTGTCATTGTCACTGATTGTCACAATGTCATTTATGACAGGATGGCGAATCGAGTTATTTTAACCGAGTTACCCGAGACAAATATCAAATGAGTCAGTCATCAACTCGAGTTTCATTTTCTTTGAATTCGAGTTGACTCAGTCAGTAACTCGATAATGGTTCAGCAGACAGTTGAATAAAAGCCAGAGGACGCAGGTTCAGCAGGTTGCGACGCCACACCCGAGTCACCGCATCAAGCGATTTAGGGTCAACTGACACCAAAAGAGCCCCGAAGCGCAGCGCAGTTTCAGTTTCATATGAATTTTAACTTTAATTTCATTTATTTAATACTTATTATTACATGAGAAACTTGAACAAGACGCGCGGACGGAATTCCAGCGGCGCCGCGGACATCCGTGCGAGTCGCGACTTTGCCGACTGAGTCGAGTTACAACTCGACTTATCACAAATGCGAGTTGGCTCGTTTAGATCTTTTGGTTCAATAATAGAGATGAAATTCTATTGAAGAAACATGTTTACTATCTCTATGCTCAGGTTTTGCCTTCAAGTACAGTCGGTCCCTCACATTCACATTATGTTTAATTTGTACGCAATCAGGCCATATTGTTAGAAAAATCACACTAGGACATCTCAGCCTCGTTCTATGCTGTCTCTGGGAGAGGCTATATAAATAAACACATTAGCTGTGCCTTTCAGATTCCGTACAAACTTACCTATATGATTGATTGATGATTTTTCCGAATCGCAATTACATTTTTTTTCGGTCGAAATATGCGTTTCTTTAAGTTAGTTTTTTCACGACTTTATAAGACCGCAAACTTGAGTATTGACTGATAGACTGACGGAAAACAAAGTGATCCTATAACTGTCCTGCTTTTTTCCTTTTGAGGAACAAAACCTAAAAACTAGACTATGTGCACAGATAGGACCACGTGCTTACAGAGTTCAGTACCAAATGTAGAAATTATAATACATATATTTCTCATATAGTCAATCTAGACTTTTACTCATAAGAATTGTTGAAGAAATTCAATGTATTCTGAATTAATCTAATTGAAAAGGGAAATAAACGCTGCACGCTGTATTATAGCAACAATTATTTTTTCTTTTTAATGAACCTTCGACGATATTAGGAGTGGATTATAATTTCGGGCAAAAGATAGGGCAAGTTCACATAAAGGGGCGTAATTACTTAAACAATTATTAGAGTTACGTTGCATTTCAGAGTGGCGTTCCCCGGTAAAAATGAGATGACTAATTAATCACAGACATAATTATAAAGTCCCATATGTATAGTATTAGTAGAGACTACTCTATAAGTCTGTGTAATTAATATACCCATCACACAGCTTCTGTAAACTGTTAAGCTGCGTTAAGTAAGTTCGTGCGTATTTATTGAAAAAAAAAATAATTCTATAACCACCACCCTCATTATTGAAAATAAAAATATATTGAGAAAATCACTCATTAAAACCATTACAATACTTGCCTGGCCCGTGCCGCTCGTGGTACTATATTTATTTGTGTTGTGGTTCTAATTTAAAATTTATTCTCACTTTAATAGTGAAAATGTGGCAAACAGACAAACACATTTTTTTATTTATGAAAGTGTGAATTTATTTTTATACTATTCTAAAATGAACATAAAAAATACTATTTACAGCCTATTATTTGAGTAACAACACTGACTGTCCGCCATGATTGGAATTTAGAAATAATTTCAACATGGCGCCCGGTTGTTCAGAGTGTGTGTGTGTGAAAGTGCAGTGAAATTATGTTATTATCTAGAATTTTTAGTGATTATTTTAGTGTTTAAGTGAAAAGTGTGTGCTTTAATGCAGTGGTTTTCTTATCATGGCTTTGGATTTACGCCTGCATTCTCCTGCAGGCGCGGAACCTGTTGTTTATACATGGCCCCTCACTTCAGGTCATGGCTCGGTAAGGAAATCGTATATTTTATTAACGTGTAGTTAGTTACAGTGACGCTAGTAGGAGTACTCGGTTTCTATTTTCTATTTTTCATATACTTGGGTTATAATCAATGGTGATGTAACTAAATTGTTTAGGAGGCTCGCTACTCCTATTGTACAACAAGTGAATAGCCACCACTAAGTACTTGCTCGTGTTTAGTTGAATTATTGTGGAGTGACCGTTTAAATTATACAATGCTATCAATAAAGGTTCTTCAATGTATTTATATTGATTCGAGCAATAACAAGAAGTTTATCAAATATCTAGACATAGGTAAGCTCTTCTTCACGTCACATGGGTATTGCAGTAGAGTGTATTGACCTCGTGTTTTGTCAAGGTGTCGGCTTTTTTTAGATATGTACACACTGTTGCGTAGTTTTTATTCGTCATTTATTTACATTTTACACGATTAAAGCAATGCGAGTTTCTGATTGTGTTTCATAAAGTTAAATATTGATTTAGATAGTATTTATGGTCTTTCTACACATACATAACTTATTCATAGTAAGAATAGCCAACAATCTAGTAAATATGCATCACTTCCTACTGCTTACATTCATAAACAAATAACAAAAAGTAAACAAGCAATATTGCTATTTATTTGGGTAACATATAAAATGATAAGATTGTAATCACTATGCCTTCTGAACTTACACATTAGATATTTCACACATATATTGATCCATGTATTACAAAGCATAACCTGCAAATAATAAACTAATATTAATAGTTACAACAATTGTAATTCAATTTGATTGTATATTTCAATCTTTGTATAAATAAAAATTTCTAATGTCCTCTATTATATTTTTTGTACTTTTATAATCACTTATGTTAGACTACAATTATTCTATGTAGAATCTAAACAAAATGTGAAACAGATTTCAAAGTAGTTGATATGTTTTACTACTACTATACTACTTATATCAACATCATTTCAACTACAGGTAGTAGTAAACAAAATACCTACCATGAATAAACTGACGCTTGCAGTGTTTCTTTTTGTGTGACTCTTATCTAAGCATCACACTTAGATTAGAGTCCGTATCTATCTATCTATTGGAGTTTGGTTTCCGCACTTAATCCGTGGTGGACTATTGTGTGCGAGTATAACTAAGCATCTTCATATCTTTAACAAAGTTGTAAAAAATAGATATTATTTTGAATTATGAGTATTTTTATTTTTTTATGCAGTTTTTGTTTAACATTTTTTTTTTCAAGTTTCTTTCATTTGTTTACAGCACAATCTGGCAATTTTCTTTATATATTATATGAACATCTTGTAAAGTACTATTTTAAGTTATTCTGAAACTAAGCTACTATCTAACAGACAATAAGGAAGGAAATGCAAGACATTTAAGCAGAAAATTTTAACAAATTTATATCAAAATCCAGTGTATAGCATTTGTTGTAAATCCGCTGTTAACTCATGAATCCCCAAGCGACCACCGGTGGCCGCGCATCTATTGTCTTACTATTGTGTTTCTAATTGACGGTATCTGAAGGGTTAAAATCAGTCATTGCTTTGCTATTATTGATTTGATTGTAGTACCTATAATTCCGCAGTGACTGTTCTTTTGTTTGATACTTAAATTTTACCTTACCTTGATTATTTGGGTATAAGATTTATTTAAATTTCCTTTTGCAGTGTCAAATATGTCATATTCAACAAAATTAATTATGACATTGTAGTACAAACTAAACTATGTTAATCATAGGCAATTTTTGGTTTCGAAGAATATTAGATCCAATTACAAAAGTTACTGATTGAGTGCTACACTATTGCCAAATAAGGAATAAAGAGTGATTTATGGCATAGGTAGTTGATGTCTATTAAGAAAAATTTATGAGCATAAACTAGGAAGATAAGTCTTCGCTTGCAGAATTTATGGTAGAACCCATATTTGTAATTATAAAAGTAACACCTGAATTCACAACCAGTATACGTAGCCAAGGAAAGCGTTTGCCGTGGACGAAATCGGCTAGATCTTCATCAATTATAAAAGTAGCACAAATAAATTCTGGTCTCTTTTGACTTGTGTATTATGAATGGATATTAGAATAGAAAATATGCCCCAAATATTTTTATAAAAAACATAAAAAAAAATTTATCTAATATATTTTTTACTTTTTAGTTATTTCCATATCAAAAATTCAAAATTAATTTCATTTGTTTCAGGACAAACACGATGGGGCCTTGGAGATAGTAGAAACAATAAGGTACTTATATTAATTTTAGTGTACATAAAGAAGACACACCGGATCACTATAAAATAGAATTTAGTATCATTCAATTGTAGGGTTATTACATACAGGTTTCTGACGAGATGTTGTTGCTGTTAAATTAAGTCCAATACTGAAATTTCCAAATTAGAGTAGGTATATCAAATGCATAAACTATTATAGAAGCTATCTAAGGTAGCTAACAAACTAGTTCCAATTAAAATTTGGCGGTGCACTTCAGTTAAAATCGTCGCCGTCATAGAACTAGGAAACTGTTTACTTGACCTTGACTCAAATGGTCCTGTACGTATGTACGATAACCATAACCATTTCCGATACATATAGCTCAGATTATTGCGGTTATATATTACGTAAGTCGTACGATAATAAATATTATAAGTAGGTACTTATAATATTTCCGCCTGTATTGATACGACCATATCAATTTGTGTTTGCTGTTTAAAAACTCGCTGTGTTGCGGTTGGGATCACATTCACAACAAGCATTGTGAAAACGTGTTTGCAACCTACGCTACGCTCCGCTCCTTCGTGCTATAACCGATTTATAATATCACTAGCATAAAACGGCGAAGGAAAGTATCACGTGAAAGGCTGTAGGATACACACGTGTGTGTTGTTTTGAGATCGGAGATAGGAAACACCTGTCCTGTCGGGCACGAGCCACCGGCGACCATGCACCGGGCACGTCATGCTATCGAATAGAGTGCTATAAAGATGTATGTTTATTAAAGGATCTTATTTGCATTACAACGAACGATTTAATATTATGACGACCATAGTGAAAACATTTCTTCGATGTGTGTGCTTCCAACCATTGCGGTAGAGTAAAATCGGGTAGAATATTTTATAGGCACAGCTAACCTTTACATAACAGTTTCTATACAAATATTCTACAATGTACATTCAGAATCTTACGTACATATCGTAATTAATATAATACATTACAATAAATATTGTAAGTACAGAATGCGATCTCTTGATATTCCTTTTAAAAGAAATAATATTGGCTGTAGCTCTACTTGTAGATAATCTGTCATTACTTTACCTATTTATGTATGAAACAAATGAAGACTAAGCTACAACTATTTAGCAGAAAATAAATGCTTATAAAATAATTTGAATACGTTGTAGTGTGTATTCGCTGCTATATACGCTAATAACTTGCTGGCTGGGGTTATCTTAAATTAGGATTAAAACGAGAACAAGTCTTGCAGGTCGGTTCGGGCTCGAGTAGTCGGGAGCGCGAGAACCTTCACTATGACCTCTTTTTGTCCGGACGCGCTCATTCACCCGTTCGTGACCTTGAAATCGATCCCTATTATTTCGAAATAAGGGCGCGCCCTTACTAAAAAAATATTTTTTCATCATATAAAATTGCTGTGCAAGAGTATGTATTTTAAACGCCAAGGATGCGTGTTACTAACCCATAATATTAAAATAATTTATTGTTTTTTATAAGAATATTTCTGCAGCCTTGAGGTAGGTATGTTTATGTAGTAATATATTTTCAAATGGCATTTAAAATTATTGTATTGGTATAATAGCAAAAAAACTAAACACTGCATAATCGTAATATTCGTAACTACAGAGTTATGTACGAGTTCGTTGATATGAAGGGTCAAATCGTGGAGTCAGGTTGCATGACCTCGTTTAATAATGACACAGCGTTCGTTAAACCCCGTACAAAAATGACATAAAAATAGATTACCTACCTATATTATACAGGGTGATCTAAAATGAGCAGTTAAAATATTACAAGACATTGAGATCAAATCTAACCATAAAACCGATTATAACTCAAGTGAAGTCGATTGTTCATCGTTTTGACTGTAGAAAATTAATTTATGCTAGACACGTACCTACCTATGACGTTCGTTGAATTCGTTCGTTGAGGTCATTTTATCTCCCAGTCAAACTATCAACAAAATAATGTCTGACGTAAAGACGGCTAACTCCTATCTGTCAAATACCCGAGTACATCCAGGGGCGGCGGCTTTTAGAAAACCTTATTGGTGCTCATGCTAATTTGATGACTAGAAAAAGTGGTGAAGTGTTAGAAGAGAATTGGACACTAGTCGACCAACAAATAAATAAATAAATGTCCTCCTTACATACTGCGTCCCCAACTAAGGTTTTCCCTTGTACTATGGAAAACAGGAACAACGAAGGTACCACAAATTCCCAGACTCAATACAAATATCTGTTTCATCAACAAACATTTGTGAATTGAGTTGGTGCGGGAATCCAAACTGCCATCCTTGCGTCTCAACCGTCGCTCTAAACCACTGCGCTAAACGAATCGTCGGGTAATGAAAAAATGCCTATCCCTAAAAGGAGATTACTGATCTGTTTCTTGATGTCTATTCTCAGGGGTGCTTGGTACCCAATGTTAATTTCTCATGGATACTCGAGCCCCTGAGCACCCACGGAGTCGGCGCCCTGAGTACATCACAATAGCTGTCGTATCGTGAGTACTAGGGCACGTGATTTTAACGCTGGAGTGTGTATCTAACTATCTATAGGTACATTACGTTCCTATTTATTCTATACACACGCTTTTACTCGCGGTTTTACGGCATGTAATCCGAAGATTATCCCACGAGTACGGTACTAGCAGATAAAAAAGGCCAATCCAGGTCATGGACTACCAGTAAACAAAACTTTATCTAAATCCGTTTAGGTGTGATTGATTAACAAACATACAGACTTTCAATGTTGTATTACTAGCCTAGGCCAGCGGCTTTGAGTCGATAACCTGGGATAAAAGTATCCTAGGTCAATTTCAAGCGATACTTTGCATTTATGTCCATATTCCAGCTAATTCCGTTGATTGTTTAAGTAGAATGGAAATAATGGCGGGAGGCCTTTGTCCAGCTGTGGGACTGTACAGGCTAAAAAAAAAAAAATTTAAAATAAAAGTGATTACTTCTAATGTGTAGTTTAATCGTAATCTTAGAATAATCGTAATTAACCTTGCCTTCGTAGGTAGCTTGTTGTAAATTCGTAACGTGTTGCACACTTTCTCGGAAGAGCATAGTCATTTTAGCCGAATCAAAAAGCTCACATTGACGTTAGCTATCTACTGTGGAGCTAGACTTGTGTAGCTGGCGGCCGTGACCTTGGCCAAACGACTGATAAAGTAAGAACATAACATGCTCTAGAACCTAGGATTGATATTCTATCCGCAACGCAATGGTGGTTTGTCATTGTTTTCTATTTACTGGTTTTATCAGGTATTAGGTGCTTTTTTGTAGTTAATTTAAAAAGAAATTAAATACAATAGGCAAAATCTGTGTAAGTTGGTTTTGGATTGTACTGAAATCCTTACTACGTTGGGCGATCTCAAGGTCAACGTATTACCACAGACGATGATCGATTTTACACCAAATAGTAAATTCAGAGAAATTTTCGTTAGTCATCACACCTATACATCCGCGTTTGTCACATTGCAGCATAAATAAAGTTCCATGCAATTCAATTTGCTTTACTTTCTGTTCCCGACAGTACAATGTACGCTTAATACTTTTTGAGATGGGTAATCATCATAAGCATAAAAAAAAATCTCCTCCGGGTGGAGCGTGGGGGCGTGTCTCTTCTAAATGACTAAAACCCACCTGTGTGAAACTAAATAAAAGCTTGTAAAAACTTACAAGCTTTTATTTAGTTTCATCTGTCCCGATGTTTGTTTGTCTGAAATTAAATTTGACCCACTCTCCGATTACGGATTGAGCTGAAATTTTGCATGCATGTGTAAATCAGACATGATTATAGGACAATGCAAAACTATTATGACATGGACTTGATCTGACGATGGAACCGGGAGGTAGCCTTAGCGCCTCGGTAGTTAAACTACACAACCCCATCGAGTTTGACCTCGTTAGATCCGTCTTCACGAGTACTTTGGTGCTAGATGGTAAACAGGGTATGATGATAAAGCTGGGAGATGGCCATAGGAATTCGGTAATAAGCGCAATAAGATAACCCTATCGTGTTTGAGCTTTTTGGAAAGGTTTTGATGAGTATTAATTAGATAAGAAAGCTATGAAAATTGTATTGTCCTTTAAAACTTGTTTCAGTAGCCCTTTGCGTTCCAAGGCTACGGTCACTCTTGAACAATCCTGCTGCCCTAATAAATACTAGCCTTGAATGTAGGTAGGGTACGTGCCCTACGGTTTTACTATACCAGTTCCTAATGAAGGTTGCTTTGTTGCAGGTGGGTGTGCGACGACCTGCCGGAGATGAAAGCGGCTCTGGAGAACAACATCTTGTGCGACTACGACACCCACTCGTACGACAGCATGAGAGCCCTATGCGACCGTTTCAACCGCGCCATCGACTCCGTCGTCGCTCTGGTGAGATGTTACTTTGTATATTATTTAATATAAATTTAAAAAATATTACACAAAATGTTCAGAGTTACTAAAGTATTTGCACTCAAACTTAATTGCAAATTATAATCAGAAATTAATGCTAAAATAACACATTTTATCAGACGTACGTTTATTTGAAAAAAAATTATAGCAACTATAATGAGGTCACCCAGCTACAATTTGAACATGATTATCGAATCGATTGTAGCTTAAAAGCCAATTCATCACGTTTACTGCGATACACATTATTATGACAACAAAATTGCAACATACTCGAAACGTTATTGCAACGGACTTTAGTGGAACAAACGGTGTGGTGACCGAACATTGCCTATCATGCGTTATTACAATAGTTAACCGCGATGTAAAGTGGTTCCTATCATGTATGCGGTATTGACGACATAACACAGAATATTTACGTATCTGGTTATACTATGTGCCAATCAGGATTCTTGTTTTTTTTTATAACTTCAACGTCATAATGCTACATTGTAGAAAATCCTGAGGTGGTTCTTAACAATCAATGATACTCAACAAGATGTATTGGTAAGCCTGCCTAGTCGAATTTAGCCAAGTAATTGTCTTCTAGAGTACTAGACTAGACACGATATAAAAATATTTAACGAAGGGTAAAGGCATGCTAAAATTATTTAGACCTCCGGAAATAAGTTCTGACCATTGAACTATGTCGGTAATAATAAGCTTGGCGCGCTATATTTTATTCATAGGCATCTTGAAAAAATAATGCATAAGTTACACCTCCTCCGATAAAGCGGTTGTTATAGGTATTATTACGTCATGACGAAAGAGCGGTATCATTCAGGTAGAACAAGTTACCCACGGAGATAAAAATAAACACAATCTCTGTCGAATAAATAGCTCTGCTGACATTGAACTTACACTCAAAAGGCTTCTTTACTTTGATCGCCATGCGCTATTGTTGTAATCTAATTTAAAAAAAAAAAACGGTTAAATACAATGTTTATATCTTATTATTTAAAGATAATTACATAGACATACACTCCTTTATTGATAAACATAGAGTAAATTCATACCAAACCTTCAAACATTCATGGCAAATCTGTCTATTAGACTGGTTGGATGGTATTCATTATCACTTTTAATAAAGGGGGTATGTTCATGTTGCAGCTACATAAAACTAAATGGTTAAATTACTAGTGAACACTCAAAATGTTGCTACGAAAATCTTGGTGTATTTTGTAGATAGCTTTATCTTTATCATCAAATCAATAATTTTGAATATTGAATGCGTCTAAAAAAATGCGCTATATCATTTTATAACGCATCATTAAATATACATTTCTGCACGCCCTTAGACTTTTGCTGAATAAAATTTATAAAAGGACACCTTAAGTCTAAGGGCGTGCAGAAATGTATATTTAATGATGCGTTATAAAATGATATAGCGCATTTTTTTAGACGCATTCAATATTCAAAATTATTGATTTGATGATAAAGATAAAGCTATCTACAAAATACACCAAGATTTTCGTAGCAACATTTTGAGTGTTCACTAGTAATTTAACCATTTAGTTTTATGTAGCTGCAACATGAACATACCCCCTTTATTAAAAGTGATAATGAATACCATCCAACCAGTCTAATAGACAGATTTGCCATGAATGTTTGAAGGTTTGGTATGAATTTATAAAAAAAAAAACATATACTCGGCCGCCATATTTCACTAGAGAAAATATAGTTTATTTTTCACTACTGGATTATTTTTTTTTAAACGTTAAAAATCAAATTAGTATCTCCTATATTCTATAAAGTGACTTTAAAAATTTGATGATTGCTAATCACGTATCAGACCTGGAAAATATTGTTACGTACGTAGGTAATTAAATGCCAATTTACCAATAAAGAACTTTATTTACCACAAACAATCAGTAATTAGTCCAGTCAACAATAATCCAAATCACAGTTAGCACTAGAGTTCCGTTATACTATCGCCTTGGTCGTTAGATAAAATCACTTCGCACACTTAGGTAGATCGCTCTCGTTCGCAGTCGAAATCAAAACTGACTCACTTCCGTTCGGGGGCTCGTATTTATACGCGGAGCAAAGAAAATTCTAGATACCGACGTCTCAGGATAGTTCCAGAACAATAGAGTCGCATCGCGGGGCCATAAATCAATTTTGTTGCTTTGTCCTTCGCGAGTCACTCACGCGAATTTCGACTCTATTTTGAATGGCGGAAAGTACCATTTCCCTTATCCACCTACAGATACCTACAGATTACATACCTACTAAATACTAGGTACAACAAGTACTTAAGACGGAATGTTCCAGATCTTGCCAGGCTAGGTAGGTACTTTGGTTCTAGAGCTTTCGAACAGTAATGCGTTTTAATTATTCGTTGCTACTCTTTAATTTGTTGGAGATATGACGTGTTGAAATTTTATCGGCGTAACAATATAAAGGATTTTTAGTTGCCTGGTGTTATTATAATCGTATATTCAACTTTCTCAGAAACGTCTATAATTAAATGGAACGAAGTTGTTCTTTAAATACGCACGATTACAACGTGTACTCAATACAGTTCAATAAAACAAGACCGTTATGTTCTTGGCTAAATATGAATGGGTCTCGAAACAACAATTTTAAATGGTCATTTTTTATTATAGGTTGTTTTCTCAGGTAACAAACTATTGTGTAATAGAAAAAAAACGCGTACCTACCTACCCATTCTCAAACACTGCAGAAAAAAAATACGTGTTCAATCTTTATTTTTGTACCATATTACTTGTTAGTAGGTTGTCGTTTGGTCCCGGTTGTCAATCGTAGATCTTTGACAGCCTTTATTGGTAGTCAATGCTAGAAAGTTTGACTACCAGTCAATCCAAAGGTTATCGTCTTGCTCAGTAACTGTGTTGTGGAGATCTAATAGGCAGTCACTCTATGTAAAACATGGGTATTCAGTCGCAACCGATTAGATTAGAAGCCGATCCCAAGGTAGTTGGGAAAAAGGATAGAGAGAAGACGATTACTTGTAGTTTCTGGCTGCGACTTCGTCTACGTGAAAGTCGGGAAATAACACTGTACCACTCATAATGTCGCCATGAAATGAAGTTAAAATAAACTTCATGTAATGACTTAGGTAGTAGGAAAAGTGTCTATGCTGCAACGCGACACACGTCTGTACAGTCGAGTCGTTTATGACTTCGTCAATTTTTCCTTGCGCCGATTTATTCATGGAAAACCAAATTTAATTACTTTAAAACAGTTAGTTAATTTAAATACATAAATTCAATCACCAATATCTAGTTGACGTTTTGACTGGCTATTTTATGAAACACTTGCTTCTATCAGCGAAAGAATTATCAATGATTACATTAATATTTCTGGAGATTATCGCGTACAAAAACATTGACCTCTTTATTGTAGATTAGAAGTTTAATAATTTCAGAAATGTGTCTGGTTATTACCTGTGTACGGATTAACTAAGCATTGTGATGGTTACACAATGTGATCTGTCGCGGAAGCATCACCAATGTCACCTTAGCTATTACTCTACTGAGTTAATGAGATCTGCCAATTGTCTATTTAGTTTTAATTACAAGCTTGTAGTTAAGAGCACAGTATTTAAATGATTTTATCCTACTCAAAGGACTAAATAAAATTAAAAAGCACATCCTTAGATCACACAATACATTACCCACACATTTTCAGATGGAATTTGCGTCAAGCTCATTAAACGAATATAAAAATTCTTTCTGTCTGACCTTGCTGAGCTACTTTAAGGTAAGGAGACAAGTGTCATAGAATGTCACAGTTCAATAGACTCTCGTGACTTTAATAGCTGAAACGTCTAAGATATCTAAGCTAGAGTTATTTTAAATTCATGAGGTGCACTTGAATAACGAAATAACTTTCCAGCAATAATTTTATCAGTATGACTTGACTGGAACTGTATAAAATAAAAACTCCCGTAGGTCAGAAATAAAGTTATAGAATTACGCATCTATTAATTACCTATACTAACCCTGTATCTAACCTATTCTGATCTGAAAAGGAAACACGGAAATCAATTTATGTATCTCCTTGAAGATGTTTATTTTTGTAGAGCTGCAAACTCTACAGCCAAATGTTGAGTCAGCTAGCTAGAAACAGCGGGCATACCGCGTAGTGTAGCATGTGCGAAACGGTGCGGTGAATGTGGGGCAGTGAGGGGCAATAGAGGCGAGGGGGGCGCGGGCTGCAGGAGGGAGACACGAGGGCCAAGATGGCGGCGAGGACGCAACGATCGATGTCCGCAGACGCCGCGCGAGGCTAACTCTATTTATACACGTTGCATACCATTTTCACTATGACATGGAGAATTGCCTACTGAGATTATCTTTCATAACAAAACAAATGTTTGATTTTTTTTGGGTAAAATACAATTTTATTAAAAAATAGAACTGCTCACAATCTATAACAAATTAGGTTATTTAGGTTTTAGAAAAAGGCGTAGGTATAGTGATAATCTTTAATTAAAACACAATAATGAAAGTTTTTCTGTTTTAGTTTTTAGGCGATTACAACTATACCAGTTTTTTAACGATATTCAATCAAAATTAATCCTTTTATTGCAGTTACACCATTTTGCAAACAAAAACCTCAAACGTTCGGTAGTTACAGGACCAATTTATTTCCTGTGATGCATAACGATAGTTATTTTTGGTCTCCAACATTACAGGTCTAGGTTTTTATAATCAGACATAAATCTGTTATTACATTGTATTCATATGACTCGCTAAACTACAGTAGGTATTAAAATGTCTAAACTTTAAAACATAGACTTCAAATTGATTTACGATAATATTTATTAAACGTCGTCTTGTCTAGAACGGTCGTTTTTGTAATAATACTAGAAGTATCCTTTGTATAAAGGATACTTGTAGTATTAGTATATAGGTGATGTCATTTGTGTTACTTGGTTAGAGGACCAGCATATTGAGAAGTTGAACGTTACGTCTATTCTTCAAACGTGACTCGCATAAATACTGTAGTCGTTATCATTATTACTAACCAGGTACTGTTTGAGTTAATAAATAAGTAGGATGTGAACTTATTTAAAGCTAAGGTACCATTAGAAAAAAAAAACTTCGTTAGTCTTTTTAATTCATGAATCCCCAAGCGACCACCGGTGGCCGCGCATCTATTGTCTTACTATTGTGACTCTAATTGACGGTATCTGAAGGGTTAAATGTTTCCACGAGGAACGTAATTTCCTGATAAACGTGCTGCTGAATCTGCTATACTTGCATAAGTGGCTAAACCAGTAAAAAAATATCTTGATGTAGGTACATTTATTTACAATCTTGACATATTGAGTAGGTCATTTAAATATGAACGAACTCTAATCGCGTGCATAGACACCTTTAAGTTCAGTGTAGTGACCTCGGTCACGTTTATGTTTATCTTCTCGAAATAAAATCTTTCTATTGTTTTAGTTCCCTGTTTGAAATCGGATTGTTTAATTTGTATTAGCGATTCGGAACAAAGTACCTACATATTGTAGTTAGGGCAACCAATAAAATTATTTTCGATTGACATAAAACATTTATCTTAATGTAAAGTATTTTGTTATTCGGCGAAGTATAAATATATCTATTAAGATTTCGCTCTTTCGTAACTACTTTATTAAATATACAACTTTTATTTTTTTGATTTTAACTGAACCGTTTTTTCTGCGAGCTGTACCGCTGTGAGGTACATTTTTATACCTCTGCACGTATTACAGAATCATTATTGATCAATAAACTCGTAATTAGCTTGAAATTAATTATTTATTTGGGGCATAAAACATTTCCTAAATTAATTTACATAGGTATATTTGGTGAAGAATGGACTGCGAATCGCATTGTTATAGTGAGTGCCTCAGTGCGGGCCACTTGCGGGGGCGTTGACCGCAATATTGAGCGAACGCGAATGTCTCGCGTAGTGTTAATGACCTTTTTTTTCGGCTGCGCCAGCGTCTTCATTCTGACTATAAAGTTTTGTAAGTGACTTAAATTTTAAAACTGATACTTTATAGTTTTGCTTTTTTTATTGCTCCAATTTTTATACATATATTCACTCTACCAACAATACGTTTGTTAGCGTTATAATAATTAATAATCGGTTTGTAAATCTTAACTGTATTATTGAATGATTTAAAAATAATAATAATTATAATAAAACGGATATTATTTTATAAAAAAAATTGTATAACGAGTAGGTATATTATTATGCTTTTTTAACATTTAATTTTTGAATGGCTTCCAAAAAATGGAGGAGGTTCTCAATTCCATTATATTTTTTATTATTATGCCTTACCAACAACTTGTTCACAAAATATTTTTTTTTAATTAAGTGTTCAGATAATAGTTCCGTGTAAACAAATCAATTAAAGGCGTGCACATCATTCACAGCACAGTGCAAGTGGTTGTTTAAAATTATAAAATCACATACTTATTATATGTATATAAATTTAAATTACTTAAGTTAAAAGAGATGAATCGATTACTTACTTTAAAAATTACAATAATTCAAATGTCAATATTAATACCAAATAAAAAAAATATATTAGAAAAGAAAGTCCGAATACAAAGCAAATTAATAATGGTGATAAAATTATTGTAGTAAATTAATTGGAACGTCAATGTAGACAGACACAAATATTATCTTAATTCAAGTCTAGTTAATATCAAATCAACATTTTAGTCAAATTTAACTAAAATAAACAATTAAAAATTGAATTACCTATACTTAGCCTTATTTTAATAAGCTTCTAATCACTAAAATTTTTATTTATTATAAGATAACACTTCTCTCTTTGTTACTAATTGATAAACTTATTAACTTTCCGAGAAGTGTCATAGAAGAACGATAACAGAATTTAGTTTGCGATAAATTATGAATTGGTCAAGTGTTCCATCAGCAATGTTGTAATACGTATGTTTTTTAAATATTTATCATAAGATAAATTTGCCTGTACTAGCTAACACTGAACATGTAACATAATATTAGTAAACGGTATGTTATTGCATGCACTGCGCTGAATTAACGTGGGGCCGCTTTCTAATTTTCACCGAGTAAGTAGATGTGCAGTGACGCAATGGTTTAGCGCCATATGGACTGTTTGGGCAACGGACGGGCCTGTGAGAACTGATTGCATCACTGCTCTGAGATGCAACGCCTTCTATTCTGGCTGCATAAAGCACATTGTATGTAAATTCACTGATGTGCGTCGCTATTATGACAAGTAGTATTGATGGAGTAGTTTCGTTGTTGGTCGGTAAATGGCACTACGCCGCACGCCAGTGGTAACAAAACCAGTATCTAGCTGATCTCTTATACTATTGAAACTCTGTAAAATGCTAGGCCAGATCGAGGTCAATGCACAGAATAGATAATTCGTCATAGTGTTACAACCGATGTGCGGTCCACTGTACTAAAGAATCGACTGATATTAACTGTAAAACATTTTTTCTGAAGCTAAAGTGAAATAAAACAGCTACTTAAACGTATATAACTTATTACATTGCCTGAATATATTAATAGACCAAAACCTTGCGGAAGTTACGTCAAGTTTCTATAAACAGACGTGAAAAAGATTGTTTACATTAGACTTGGTATTGATTTCCCGAGCACGCCGCCTCCCCTGACCCCATTACCTCCTTCTATTTAACGGGAGCGAATTATGTAGGGTACGCACACCACTTTGTTTGCACATTATTTATACCAGTGATATTAAACTTCAAAGGAAATAAACCGAGAGGGTCCGATGGAACTAGTGGTGGTCTGTGTAACATGCACCTACGTGTGTACAAAGTAGGAAGATAGCATTGTAATGCATTAACTATGCCTAGAATTGTATATATATTCAACCAACGCATACATGACCTTTCTGCGAACATTATTATGCTACTTCGCAGATTATACACAAAACAGAGTGGATTACCTAAAGATGTGCACAACTCAACAGCTATTGCATAATATATTGAGTAAATATATCAAATGGAAGGTTGTTTCGATACTTACCTCACATTAACTTTTATGAATGAATGTATAAGACAAAACGTAAACAAATACATTATTAAAAGAATTGACAACAAGGTCATGCCCGTAGTCGGCGGCTCCTTATTCCTCATCGTGCAAATGGTAACTGTGTAGTAACTGCCAGTGACTAAAGGGCAACTGCGGCGTAAAGATAAACTGCAGAACGTGCTTATAAATTAATGTAACACAAAACAACATAATGTGGTTCGTAGCAATCGCAGCTGGGGTGATAAAAAACTATTTTTATCGCAAGATAGGTATTCGTTTTTTGTGTGCAGTAAATGCCACATAACTTATTTAAAATGCGAGAAGTTATTGACCTCAAGCTTTAAGTTCAAATTGGCAGGTACTCTTATGTTGCTACATTTATTAAACCTTGAACCGTAAATCGGACTCAAGGCCATCGACATTGCTCTTAAATGACGCATTTGCCTGTATCGATCGGTCATTTCGCCATGTTCGCAATGTCAAGGTTTAAACCCAACTTACAGTATAATAAGCTTACAATAATAATAAGCTTACAGTATAATAGCTACATACAAGAATTTTATTGCTGCATGGTGGCCTAGTTGCATCGGATAGAATGTCATGCATTCATGGGCGTACTTCTCTCTAGCAACATGAAATAAAAAATCTTTGACACATACCCAGGAAACTGAATGGAGTAGCTGCTGTGATAACTACATATGATTGTTTGTAAACGGCTAGGATACCATATTCATTATAAGGACGATTGACTTTCGATGGATACCTTAAAGTACCGAACTCATCGTCCTGAAATAAATTAATTGTATATTATAACATGTACTGCGAGCGGATAATGTTATTTGTTTGTAAGCGGTGTCATCACCATTGTACCAACATCGTCATTGGGAATATGCCTATGACTTTTTTGAAGAAAGTCGATGAACAGAAGCAATTTTTAAAATAAGATCAAACCCTTCTATTACACCGTGTATATGTATATAACACCCTGCAGATATCTTGATTGCCATTGTTTAATTACAGGAAAAAGGCACTTCGTTACCAGCTCAGCGGTTGAACAAGTATCCGTCACGGGGTTTGCTGAAACACATACTACAGCAAACATACAACCAAGCAGTGTCTGACCCGGATAAACTCAACCAATATGAACCCTTCTCACCTGAGGTCAGTACTAACGGTTATTTATTACGTAATCCGTATAGTTTATAGCGGCGGTCATTATGTCGTGTTGCCAAGTTTGACCTGGGCTATTAATAGTTTATGAAGTTAAAAATGTACGACTTTTTGTTCAGTAAGATAATTGTGCGGCACCCTAATTGCGTAACAATTTCGTAATCGTAACAAGTAGCTTTTTGTCAGTCTAACAATATCCTTGCGAACAGTTCGTTGGATATTGTTTGATTATAGGTATTTTAGTTTGATGTCCCTCGAATTTTATTCATACATAAAATAATTCGCTGCGCATTTAATATGAAACAGGATTAAAGGAAGCAGAAAGTCAGGAAATATTCGCATTATCAACTCATACTTTGGTTGATAGTATACGAATATGCAAACATGGTAGTTAAAGAATAATATCTATATAATTATTATTTATCAACTAGCTTCTGCCAGCGGCTAATGCCGGTTATTGCAGACGTGAAATCGAAGCCAACCTTACTCTTTCTAATAGTTTTTTTATAACTCCTAAAATTTTCATCAAAATCGCTTCAGTAGTTTAATCGTGAAAACTTAACTGACGGACAGTTACCTGCATATTTATAGTACCTATTACTATGGCTTATTTAAAATTAGACAAAAAGTTTTTACTTAAATATGTAAGGGTTTGAGGAATAGTTTTTATTAATGAAGGATAATAAAACAAGACTACCTTTAATAACTAAATTTAGAGGCAATGTGGTAATGAAATGTGTATTTAATGTCGGCAGGTATACGGCGAAACATCGTACGAACTGGTGTGTCAGATGATAGATCAAATAGATATAACCGCCGACGATGTGTTCGTGGACTTGGGATCGGGCGTAGGGCAGGTGGTCTTACAAATGGCGGCCGCTACACCTTGCCGGGTCTGCCTCGGAGTTGAAAAAGCGGAAGTTCCTAGCAAATATGCTGAGGTAAATATCGCTTAAACACAGCACCCTGTATAAAACAGTGCAATGATAGTATTATCAGTAAATAAAATACATAAATTTTTACTTTTCAGAGTATGGATGGTCACTTCAGAATGTGGATGAGATGGTATGGGAAAAAATTCGGGGAGTATAAATTAATCAAGGGCGACTTTCTACTGGATGAACACAGAGAAAAAATAAATGCAGCAACTATAGTTTTTGTGAATAACTTTGCATTCGGTCCTCACGTGGACCACCAGTTAAAAGAAAGATTTGCTGACTTGAAAGACGGTGCTAAAATCGTATCATCGAAGAGTTTTTGTCCGCTGAACTTCAGGATAACGGACAGAAATCTCAGTGACATCGGGACCATCATGCACGTCAGCGAGATGTCTCCGCTAAAAGGATCCGTCTCGTGGACGGGGAAGCCAGTCTCTTACTATTTACACATTATAGATAGGACCAAATTGGAGAGATATTTTCAAAGACTGAAAAATCCGAAACTCAAGGTCAGCAAAAGGGTCTGTTCCAATCACTTTATCTTTTATAAGATTTATAAGATATTTTCCGTTTCCACTGTTTTCATGATGATTTGACTGTGAAAATAATTGGTTTTCCAAACTGGATACTGAGTAAGGCTCTTGAAATATAAATCGTTTGTGACCAAAGTTTGAAAAGTCGGATTTATTTGAACAACCAATTGTCATGTTTTGAGCCATATGAATTCCATCCGTGATTATGTCAAGCTATGCATTAGAAATAGATGTGTGAAGTGTTTTTGTGTGAATAATGAAAAAGAAACCTTTTATTAGGTATTGCCATCTGGGTTCCGTAGTTTGACTAGTAATTTTGTCAGGTCCATTTTTCCTTCGACACTTGCTGTCGATTAAGTTATAAATAGTAAGTACATATTTACTTTTTAGTCTTCAATATTTTCAGCAATTTGATCTGAATTTTCATTTTATATTATATCTATAGACTTCAATGAATAACTTTGGAAGATATGGTGTATCAAGTTGTCTAGCTGTTGATCCTGATTAACCTGTTCCTTGGCGACGGCACAAATATTATTAGTGGCAAGTTACAGATTTCAGGGAGGATTTCTTACCGAGAGTTTTTAGTCTTTATATTTCATTAAAATTGCACCCAAAACTATGGACAGTGACTACGGAATCCCAAGTGCAGGTTTTTAACTATTCCACATAACGAGGTAGAATTGCTTTTCTCGTCAGCTGTATTGCTTGTGTAGTGTCGAATGGTTGCTGATCCTTCATAATATTTTCTATTTTGTTCTAGTCCATTTTTAAACTGAGCTAAGTAATTTTTTTTAAGGCTTTTCCATTTTGCTCCATTTTGTGCATGTTCCATAAATGTGCAGTTTAAGATAGCATTTCTTTTACAATTCAATCATTCCTTCCTCAATTATTGAATGCTGCTTTTCTTGAAAGCTTTTCATTGCTGACCCATTTACATACTCATAGGATAATAGATTAGTTTTGAAACATATTTTGAAAATAAATGATATTATTATTATTATTATTATTATATAATCGCCTTGTTTTGTTATTGGATCTGATTTTTTTAAATAATGTTGCTATCAATATGAAATATATTTTATATTATGAGGGTAGATAATGCAGTCGATTATTTTTCTTTACATTTATATACTTCTTTATTTTAAAGCCATTCATGTTGTTGCTCTCGACTAATATCCGAAATTTATTATATTTGGTAGTAAACAAACCTTTTTATAAGATTTACGTTTTAATTTGCGGAAAATGTGAATTTCTGTTAAATTATTGCAATTTAGTTGACAATCTATGAACTATATTAGGTATAGTTCACAAACGTAACTCGTCTACAATCCGGGAAGCTGCTTAAACGATATCAGGGTCGTGCAGGTCAAAGATTATCTTTTTCAGCAAACTAGATATTTATCGACATCATAGAATGTAAACACGTGTGGAGTACTTAGACGATTGCTTTACTTGTGTTGTTTTTGTTAGGGCACGCATAACGGATGTGAGGATGGCGAAGGGAGCGGGAAAAGACACCTAAGCGCACCACCCACGCGGCAAACGACTCCCGACCTGCTGAACGGGAACAGCAACCACAGCACTGCCTCACTGCCAGAGCGACGGAGGAAGGTGGCAAGACCTAGAGCTGTCAGGTATTCGTCATTTTGAAATCATTGATATACTTAAAGCTTAAAATACAATATTTTCGGCGCGTGTGTGAATTGCTACTTAAATATAGTAAATATTTAAAGGAGAATGCCCGTTTTATTAGGAGATTTGGGCCCCTCGAAAAAAATTGGCGTAACGTGGTAGTTTTAACTTGGTTTTGAAGAACTACAATTACATTTTCAGATCCTGAAAACAATTTTCAATTTTTCACCCTAGTTTCCGAGAATTTTGTTTTTTTTTCTGATGAAGAAATTGAGGAAATTGAGGTTATTAATCTATATTTTTTATAAAAACATTTTAAGTTAAAATAATAAAATATTTTAAGCATTAATATTGATTCCCAAATTAAATAAAAACATTATATAGCAGCTTTTCTACTTAAATAACATGTTGGGCTGACTACCCGGTCGTCAGCGGCTGTAGGTTTTGCTGTCACCATTAAAAATAAATAAACTTAGGGGTAAATTGGTTGAAGAAGCATGTGGCTACGTTACAACAACCACAAGGATTTATCTTAAGTTAAGCTACTTGGTCAGATTGCAGATGGGTGACCATCCATTATATACAAACTCCACCTAAGTTGCTGCTAGTACATTCAAGCTGATGGTTCTGGGTGCTATATTTTTACTTGTTACGTAGTAGCCAGAATCCCGCAAATGTGACAACCTCTTACCAAGAGGTAACATGTTATAACCCAATGTATCGGATGTGGAGGTCAGATGGGCAGTTACTCCTTGAGCAATACTGTATTCAGCTGCATCGGTTAGACTAAAGGACCCCAAGATAGTTGCCAAAATGCTAGCCAGTATGTATGTATGTATGTATGACGTGTATGATAGCATCTCCTGCAAGTGTTAGCAACATAGTAAAATCACTACCCCACTTCTTAGTGTGTTTGCTATGCCATCCATGATTAACTGTACCTTATTTAGGAAGGGTTTAATTATAAAGGAGTTTAAAATATAGTAAGTTGCTATAAAGATGTTTAATAAGAAAGAAAAACAATCAATAACAATAATGGGTATTTATTCTTCAAGGAATATATTATCTAGAAATTGTGCTGGAGCACTTATATCATTAAAACGACCCCAGCTTAAATACCACAATACGGTCATAGTATGAGCGCAGCATCCTACTGTACGATTTCCCACTAAGCAACTACAATAATGGGCAATGATGCTCTCTAAAGAGTTTGCCCTATGTTGATCTTTACTTATTAATAAATAGGCATAATAAATCCTGCTACTCACATGTCTCGATTTAATTCTAGCCCTAACTAGATAATTATTTAGACCTAATATTAAGGGCAAATCTTCTTCTAATATAATTCATTGCTTATTTCTACACTGTAGGTACCATTTGTCCGCACGTGCTCTCCATAATAGGATCTTGCTTGTTTTAATTGATAAGATCCTAAAGCAAATCTTCTTAATTCGATTAATGACAATCTTGGAAAGCTATTTAGATGGGGAGCACTGCTGTTTATGCTTTGGAAAATCGTACGTCTTCTATTTATATGTTCCCTTTGAATAAATTCTGATAAATAATTTACTGTATTTAATCTCGACAAAGCAATATTTAAAAACTCCAAAGCATGGGGTCTATCGTCAATTGTAGGGTGGAACTTATTTAAAAGGGAACATGCTATTTTGAAATCAATCATAAGATGATTTGACGCTCTATTAAAATATTCCTGGCGAAACAATTTAAAATCTCTTTTTATTCTCCCATTAACAACCTCAACCACCCAACGGCACATAGTGACACATCTAGATTTATTAGCCTGCTGGGTGGTTAATTGATGTTCGTTTTCAGATAATGATTCAGGCATGTGAGTTTTATAATTGTAACTTTCTAATTCAGGAATCACATCCCTAAATCCTCTGTCCAAAATGAATACATCACCAGGTCTGAAAAATGAGCGCATAGGACTATTTTCAGTAGCAAACAAGGCACTCATAATCGACGAGTCATTTCTTGTGGCTTCATACGGCCCTACGCACTCTAAAATATATCCATCGCAGCAAACAAATAAAAACGGTTTAACAAGATTGGTATATTTATGCAGACTATACGTTTTTTTTTGGTATGAGTAATTACTGCTGCTTTGTACATAAACATATGTGCCATCACATATTACAATCGCAGGTTTAACATCTGAAGCCATATTGGCATTCCCAAAAAAGCCCTCTGGAATGATTCTATTCCGTGATGCTACATTTTGGACAGAAATGTGATTTATTCCTAAATGTCGAGAAACAAACTGTTCATTTAAACAATTTCTCACAATGTTCATTTTTTTTTCCAATGTGGATCTTGGCATTTTAAAAAGAGTTGATAGTCTTTGATTACTGTCACCCGTTCTGAGTTTCACTAAAAATATACTGAGAGCAACAGAAGGATTTGGAAAATGATTATATAACAAAGGATTACAATTTAAAAGTTCATTGAACTGCCCTGCAGTAAGTCCTAACCAATAATGGCATAAATATGAATCCATTGAGTTGATTATGTCATTGAAGTCTAACTGTCTCTCAGTAGCTTTTTCAAGTTTTGTGAAAATATCATCAACTTGAAATCCAGTAAAATCTGAATATGGGGCTTCAAGTTCATCCCAACGATTGCTATTTAAATGATATCTGCAGATTCTTGCAGACAAGGGAATATACACTTTATAATTTAACAACAGAACTTCCTTTATAGTACCTGGTACCAAAAGACGTTCAGTATTCTCACAACCAGGGAATAGGCAATGACGTGAACTTGCCGATACCCGTTTATACTTTTGTGAGTTAATTTTTGGAAATGATTGACTTAATTGTTGTTCCTGAGGTGATGTTGGTTGTGTAACCAGTGATGGTAGTGGTGGTGGTACAGGAATCATCGTATCTGTAATTATGTTCCCATCCATGATACCAGTCACCGGTACAGACTCCACAGTGGGTTGGCTACTGCCAGCAACGGGTTGCCTCCGGACTATTCTTGATGCAGCCTCCCAACAGGGAAGACACACTCGTTCCAAATGCAACACCTAAAAACAAAAATATTCAATAAGTTCAACACACATTCATATATTAAGTTTAAATAAATAAATAAGAATAACACTTACATGATGCGCTGGTGTCCATCTTAGTATAACATTCCTTTGAGGACAATCTTGACTAACTCTGTGAGTTCTGCGACTCGCTATTGACAAGCCACATGCATAGCATATATTTAGGTGTCCAAGAGCAGGGGATACAAGTGATAGATTTGTGTTAGATGCTGTCCGGTTTTGTAATAATACAAAACATTCTACACACAGGATGTCATCAGACGAAATCTGGAAAAAATGACAAAAAAATCTAAGTACCTACCTAGTTAATATGCACATTACTTCATGTGCCTAAAATCCTTTATAAAATAGTTTTACCACAAATGATAGATTATATTGTAAATGTATTATTATTACACGGGAAGGGTTGTGTGCACAACAGCTTATTAAACTCAGGACACATAGAAAGCTGATGTCTTTTCATAGAAAGCACACTTCTAACATTTCTTAAAACTAATTGGAAGTTAGCAGCCTTAATACTTATCTGTTTTGTCAACTGTTAATTTCTGATAATATAGGTAGAGGAAATAATACTCTAGATATTTTCAGCTAAAGATGACTCTTTGGTTGGGCAAGTAGGCATCCTAATTGTTCATAAAAATATTGTTAATGACACAAACTTACCAATGTAGGTGTTACCCAGGATCTCAGAAGGATAAGCATTGGTTCATCTATTTCTTCGATTTGACGTCTACGAAGATTAGGCGCTAGACGTAAAGAGCAATTGACACACCGACGAGACAAGGAGTAGTTTACGCGACTTCTACCAGGTGCAGACATGTTTCCGGAATAAAACAAGAATCTAAGGCTCGCTTAAAATCGAGTCAATTAGCTCACTTCTCACTAAAACAAAGAGTCCAATGCTCACTTAAACTAAATAAGAGTCCATTTGCTCACTTATCACTAAAAACAGAGTCCAATGCTCACTTAATCTAAATAGAGTCTATTTGCTCACTTATCACTAAAAAAGGAATCCAATGTTGCAAATCAAACCCACTGGAGGAACGAAAACGATCAGCTCGATAGTGTTTACGCAAATTGTAACGATCAGAAGCAAATACGGAGGAATAAATTCAACTCAACGTATATCAACCGGCACGAAAACAATTTGAATGACGTATTGATTTGACAGATAAATCAATCTGATTTAGCCTCGCGTTCCGAGTAGATGTTACCATGTTAAATATTTTGTTAATCGATTTACCTAATCGATTTGTTATAAATAATATCATTTACTAATTGTTGTGTTCCATGTATGGTCTAACCGTTTAATGGTTTAGTTCAGTGGTGACTTTTGTTAGTGTTGATATTTTGTTGTTTGTGCAATAGTTGTAAACAGTTTTTCTTTCTTCTTTTCTTGCTTACTATTTACTTAATTAAAGAGATACTTAATGCATTATGATATAAAAGAGAAAAACGTTATTTAGCAACCTTATTCTTCGCTACTGGACAGAGGACGCCCACATTTTTTTTTTAAGTGGAAAATCTTGGTTTGACCATAACATGAAGTGGATAGCGGGATGGTTGTTTAGCCCGCCCGTCACCTAAGCGCGTGGAGATGCAACGCCGGGGTGAAAGTCCACTACCGCGACAGGTCGAGGTATGGCGGACAGAGCTCCGGCGGGATCTCACGGTGAAATGGCGTCAGCGACTATCGCAACCCAGTGCTGGGCACGCCACAATTATGGCGGTAAGTCCCCTCTTTGAGGCGTGGCTGGAAAGACCTCACGGCGTCCTTACTTTCCGCATGACGCAGGTCCTCACCGGACATGGCAAGTTCGGGAGGTTCCTGCATCGGATTCGAGCGGAAGAGACGCCCGGGTGCCGCCACTGTGCGGAACGCCCGGAGGACACGGTGGAGCATACAGTAGAGGTATGCCCTGCTTGGGCGGAGCAACGCCGTGCCCTCGTGGGGGCGATCGGCGGCGGAGACCTCTCGCGGCGAGCCTTGGTTGAGGCCATGATCCGGAGCGAGGAGGAGTGGCAGGCGGTCGCCTCCTTCTGCGAAGCAGTGATGCTAGCAAAGGAGGAGGCCGACCGCATCAGGCAAAGGCGCCGTCGGGATTCCGATCCCGATTTCCGGCCACCGTAGACGGGGGCTCGCGGACGGCGAGCCATGGGTAGCTCGCTGTCCGATCGTCCGGTAATGGACCGAGTCCAAGACGTCGGCGGCGCGCACTGTTCCCGCGCGCCTCAAGAAGTTGTCAGCAGCAGGAGGGGCCCAGCTGGGCCGAAGCCTACTGGGGACAGGGTTGTCCGAAAGGGAGCTCGTGCCCCGGTATGAAGGCTAGAAGGAACGGGATGGGGTTTTTAGTCAGTAAGAGTCTGACACTATCTCCCGCTCCGCCCAAGAGCGGGTTTTGTCATAAGATGATTTTCCCAATCGGGAAAAAAAAAAAACCTATTTTAATCCGCTTTTTGAATATACGGCTAATCAGGTACATGAGGCCACATGAAACTTAGATTACGACCAGAAAAAAGCTATTGTAACCACTATAGAATTATATATATCGATATTTTCAATCGATTGCCTCATTAATTTAATTGACATAGTCTTTCGTCTATCTGGCAACATTCAGGTTAAGTTTTAATGGCGGAACTAGCTTAGATTCAATAAAATAAATATTAATGTTGGTTTTCAATGCTAGCGTACGAGAAATGTTGAAAATAAATAAGTTAGTTTTATAAAATTACGACTAGATTTTTGATAAGAAAATTTTCTTGACACTCTATCACAAATAAGGGGCCCATCGGGTGTCAATCTCCTTTAAACGGAAGTAGAATCTGGGAGCAGAGTAATAGCCGTCAATGAAAGGTTTCGTTCGCTTGGTACAAGGCATAGTGACATTATCGTATGACAAAACGTTTGTATCGTTATACAGAGGCGAGAATGGGCGCACGCGGGCGCGCGGCGCGGTGGGCAAGCGGCGCGTGGTGCGGCGCTCCAGCGACGACAGCGACGAGGAGTCCAGCGGCACCGACGACGCGCCGCCCGCGCCCGAGCCCGCGCCGCGCGAGTGGGGCGCGCCCTGGGCCTCCTCCTCCGACTCCAGTCAGTACCTACACACTCAACACTCATACACACTCCTAACAAGCGGCGCGTGGTGCGGCGCTCCAGCGACGACAGCGACGAGGAGTCCAGCGGCACCGACGACGCGCCGCCCGCGCCCGAGCCCGCGCCGCGCGAGTGGGGCGCGCCCTGGGCCTCCTCCTCCGACTCCAGTCAGTACCTACACACTCAACACTCATACACACTCCTAACAAGCGGCGCGTGGTGCGGCGCTCCAGCGACGACAGCGACGAGGAGTCCAGCGGCACCGACGACGCGCCGCCCGCGCCCGAGCCCGCGCCGCGCGAGTGGGGCGCGCCCTGGGCCTCCTCCTCCGACTCCAGTCAGTACCTACACACTCAACACTCATACACACTCCTAACAAGCGGCGCGTGGTGCGGCGCTCCAGCGACGACAGCGACGAGGAGTCCAGCGGCACCGACGACGCGCCGCCCGCGCCCGAGCCCGCGCCGCGCGAGTGGGGCGCGCCCTGGGCCTCCTCCTCCGACTCCAGTCAGTACCTACACACTCAACACTCATACACACTCCTAACAAGCGGCGCGTGGTGCGGCGCTCCAGCGACGACAGCGACGAGGAGTCCAGCGGCACCGACGACGCGCCGCCCGCGCCCGAGCCCGCGCCGCGCGAGTGGGGCGCGCCCTGGGCCTCCTCCTCCGACTCCAGTCAGTACCTACACACTCAACACTCATACACACTCCTAACAAGCGGCGCGTGGTGCGGCGCTCCAGCGACGACAGCGACGAGGAGTCCAGCGGCACCGACGACGCGCCGCCCGCGCCCGAGCCCGCGCCGCGCGAGTGGGGCGCGCCCTGGGCCTCCTCCTCCGACTCCAGTCAGTACCTACACACTCAACACTCATACACACTCCTAACAAGCGGCGCGTGGTGCGGCGCTCCAGCGACGACAGCGACGAGGAGTCCAGCGGCACCGACGACGCGCCGCCCGCGCCCGAGCCCGCGCCGCGCGAGTGGGGCGCGCCCTGGGCCTCCTCCTCCGACTCCAGTCAGTACCTACACACTCAACACTCATACACACTCCTAACAAGCGGCGCGTGGTGCGGCGCTCCAGCGACGACAGCGACGAGGAGTCCAGCGGCACCGACGACGCGCCGCCCGCGCCCGAGCCCGCGCCGCGCGAGTGGGGCGCGCCCTGGGCCTCCTCCTCCGACTCCAGTCAGTACCTACACACTCAACACTCATACACACTCCTAACAAGCGGCGCGTGGTGCGGCGCTCCAGCGACGACAGCGACGAGGAGTCCAGCGGCACCGACGACGCGCCGCCCGCGCCCGAGCCCGCGCCGCGCGAGTGGGGCGCGCCCTGGGCCTCCTCCTCCGACTCCAGTCAGTACCTACACACTCAACACTCATACACACTCCTAACAAGCGGCGCGTGGTGCGGCGCTCCAGCGACGACAGCGACGAGGAGTCCAGCGGCACCGACGACGCGCCGCCCGCGCCCGAGCCCGCGCCGCGCGAGTGGGGCGCGCCCTGGGCCTCCTCCTCCGACTCCAGTCAGTACCTACACACTCAACACTCATACACACTCCTAACAAGCGGCGCGTGGTGCGGCGCTCCAGCGACGACAGCGACGAGGAGTCCAGCGGCACCGACGACGCGCCGCCCGCGCCCGAGCCCGCGCCGCGCGAGTGGGGCGCGCCCTGGGCCTCCTCCTCCGACTCCAGTCAGTACCTACACACTCAACACTCATACACACTCCTAACAAGCGGCGCGTGGTGCGGCGCTCCAGCGACGACAGCGACGAGGAGTCCAGCGGCACCGACGACGCGCCGCCCGCGCCCGAGCCCGCGCCGCGCGAGTGGGGCGCGCCCTGGGCCTCCTCCTCCGACTCCAGTCAGTACCTACACACTCAACACTCATACACACTCCTAACAAGCGGCGCGTGGTGCGGCGCTCCAGCGACGACAGCGACGAGGAGTCCAGCGGCACCGACGACGCGCCGCCCGCGCCCGAGCCCGCGCCGCGCGAGTGGGGCGCGCCCTGGGCCTCCTCCTCCGACTCCAGTCAGTACCTACACACTCAACACTCATACACACTCCTAACAAGCGGCGCGTGGTGCGGCGCTCCAGCGACGACAGCGACGAGGAGTCCAGCGGCACCGACGACGCGCCGCCCGCGCCCGAGCCCGCGCCGCGCGAGTGGGGCGCGCCCTGGGCCTCCTCCTCCGACTCCAGTCAGTACCTACACACTCAACACTCATACACACTCCTAACAAGCGGCGCGTGGTGCGGCGCTCCAGCGACGACAGCGACGAGGAGTCCAGCGGCACCGACGACGCGCCGCCCGCGCCCGAGCCCGCGCCGCGCGAGTGGGGCGCGCCCTGGGCCTCCTCCTCCGACTCCAGTCAGTACCTACACACTCAACACTCATACACACTCCTAACAAGCGGCGCGTGGTGCGGCGCTCCAGCGACGACAGCGACGAGGAGTCCAGCGGCACCGACGACGCGCCGCCCGCGCCCGAGCCCGCGCCGCGCGAGTGGGGCGCGCCCTGGGCCTCCTCCTCCGACTCCAGTCAGTACCTACACACTCAACACTCATACACACTCCTAACAAGCGGCGCGTGGTGCGGCGCTCCAGCGACGACAGCGACGAGGAGTCCAGCGGCACCGACGACGCGCCGCCCGCGCCCGAGCCCGCGCCGCGCGAGTGGGGCGCGCCCTGGGCCTCCTCCTCCGACTCCAGTCAGTACCTACACACTCAACACTCATACACACTCCTAACAAGCGGCGCGTGGTGCGGCGCTCCAGCGACGACAGCGACGAGGAGTCCAGCGGCACCGACGACGCGCCGCCCGCGCCCGAGCCCGCGCCGCGCGAGTGGGGCGCGCCCTGGGCCTCCTCCTCCGACTCCAGTCAGTACCTACACACTCAACACTCATACACACTCCTAACAAGCGGCGCGTGGTGCGGCGCTCCAGCGACGACAGCGACGAGGAGTCCAGCGGCACCGACGACGCGCCGCCCGCGCCCGAGCCCGCGCCGCGCGAGTGGGGCGCGCCCTGGGCCTCCTCCTCCGACTCCAGTCAGTACCTACACACTCAACACTCATACACACTCCTAACAAGCGGCGCGTGGTGCGGCGCTCCAGCGACGACAGCGACGAGGAGTCCAGCGGCACCGACGACGCGCCGCCCGCGCCCGAGCCCGCGCCGCGCGAGTGGGGCGCGCCCTGGGCCTCCTCCTCCGACTCCAGTCAGTACCTACACACTCAACACTCATACACACTCCTAACAAGCGGCGCGTGGTGCGGCGCTCCAGCGACGACAGCGACGAGGAGTCCAGCGGCACCGACGACGCGCCGCCCGCGCCCGAGCCCGCGCCGCGCGAGTGGGGCGCGCCCTGGGCCTCCTCCTCCGACTCCAGTCAGTACCTACACACTCAACACTCATACACACTCCTAACAAGCGGCGCGTGGTGCGGCGCTCCAGCGACGACAGCGACGAGGAGTCCAGCGGCACCGACGACGCGCCGCCCGCGCCCGAGCCCGCGCCGCGCGAGTGGGGCGCGCCCTGGGCCTCCTCCTCCGACTCCAGTCAGTACCTACACACTCAACACTCATACACACTCCTAACAAGCGGCGCGTGGTGCGGCGCTCCAGCGACGACAGCGACGAGGAGTCCAGCGGCACCGACGACGCGCCGCCCGCGCCCGAGCCCGCGCCGCGCGAGTGGGGCGCGCCCTGGGCCTCCTCCTCCGACTCCAGTCAGTACCTACACACTCAACACTCATACACACTCCTAACAAGCGGCGCGTGGTGCGGCGCTCCAGCGACGACAGCGACGAGGAGTCCAGCGGCACCGACGACGCGCCGCCCGCGCCCGAGCCCGCGCCGCGCGAGTGGGGCGCGCCCTGGGCCTCCTCCTCCGACTCCAGTCAGTACCTACACACTCAACACTCATACACACTCCTAACAAGCGGCGCGTGGTGCGGCGCTCCAGCGACGACAGCGACGAGGAGTCCAGCGGCACCGACGACGCGCCGCCCGCGCCCGAGCCCGCGCCGCGCGAGTGGGGCGCGCCCTGGGCCTCCTCCTCCGACTCCAGTCAGTACCTACACACTCAACACTTATACACACTCCTAACACATTTTTTCACTCATGAATTTTACCGTTACAGTCTAAAAGGCACGTCTAGGACATTTCGGAATATTACCATACTTTACCGATTCTTTAATTACAACAAAATAAATTTTGAAAAATGTCATCATCATACAAAATGATTTTTGTATAACGGAAGTTAGCTGGTTAAATGGAATGTATAAAATGTTGTGACAGATCGCAGTCGTCGGCCTGCTAGCAAGCGCAGCGCGAGCGCGGGCGGCGCTCGACGGCGGGCCGCGCGCGCCAAGCGGCGCCGCGCCGCGCCCGCCGCCATCGCCGGCCTGGACCTGCTGCACTCCACCACGCTCGCCTCCACGCTGCACAACGGCGCTGTGAGTATACTTGCGTATAAGGTACCGTACGTGAACGAAACGCCGACCATCTTTCGTATCATTTTATAAAACACAAATTTGTTGCTTTCAAATTACAACAAATCTGTTTTAGAATTTATGTTGATTCGGCACGCGGTTTCATCGTACTAAAAACGCAAAATTGCAGGCAATATGATTTCTTGACCTTCATACTTTATTTTCTATTTTTAATCTGGAAAATTTAATGTTAAATCCGCGAATGTCTAAATGAGGCCGGTGAGTATGATGAGCATGTGTGCGGCAGGTGACGGCGCCGCCGCCGGGCTGCGTGGAGCAGCGGCTGTCGGCGCTGGGCGCGCTGGTGCCGGCGGCGCGGCTGCACTCGGAGCTGGACATCCCGCACGCGCCGCACACGCCCTACAGCCTGCAGCTGCTGCTGGACATGTTCCGCGACCAGTACCTGGCCTTCATCGCGCGCATGAACACGCCCGAGTACGCGCAGGAGATACGACAACAAATCGAAAAGGAAAAGGTATGATCCTAATTCCCTTTTTCATTGTGGCATGTTATTTATGCTTGAAGTTTTTTGTGTTCTTACAAACAGCGTGTGCTTTCTATTGTACATATCACTACATGAGCAAACGGGTAATAGTTTTTAAAGACGCAATCCACCATATCTGAATGTATATTTAACGACGAACATGATCAAAGCATCAATTGTCACAATATATTATTTTATTTCAAATTTGTTAACTAACCAAGTGAAACTATGTCAATATGAACCGTCTGTAGTTCAAGCCCGTGTAAATACGGGAAAAACTTCACAATAGCTTGCAAAATTCAAATGTACTTACGTGTTTCGCATTTAGGTCAGTGTCAGGTTCTATGTTCATTAGCGACCGCATAAAATATAGCTTTACTGAGTTCATCATCTTCCTGCCCTTATCCCGTTTTATTTGGGGTCGGCGCAACACGTTTTTTTCTTCTATTCTGCCCTGTTACCCGTCACGCTATCATTAACTCCCTTTTCTTTCATATCACTTCTCACACAATTCATCCATCTTTTCTTTGGCCTCCCTCTCCCTCTCCATCCATTCACTTGTAAACTCATAACTCTTTTAGCAACGTGCGTTTCATCCCTCCTCTTTACATGACCATACCAAGACAAACGGTTTCCTTTCAACTTTTCAGTCACTGGCGCCACTTTCAGACTTCCCCTAATATACCCTTTTCTCACTTTATCCATTCTTGTCACACCACACATCCATCTTAACATTCTCATCTCAGCTACATGCAGTCTTTTTTCATCCATCTTTTTCACAGCCCAACATTCTGACCCATACAGTACGACAGGCCTTATCACGGACTTGTAGATTTTACCCTTCAACTGGAGGGGCATCCGTGGGTCACAAGTAGTTCCTGTGACCTGTCGCCATTTCATCCATCCTGCGTTGATCCGATGTTACGTCCCGGTCTACCTCACCATCTCCATGGACGAGCGACTCGAGGTACCGAAAGTCAGAACAGATCGGTATAGGCGTTCCGGCGAGAGCTAAAGGCAATAGCTTTACTGAGTTATATTCATTAAAATCATCATTAAAATGATCATTAAAACCCCTCAGTTTATCTAACCCTATTGAATACCCAATACGTGTTACGGGCAGCAAATTATATTTCAATCTACATGACACTGACTTGAATACTTAAGAAAATGAATTTTGCAAACTAGGGTAGTTCGCGAAATTCAGTTTCTCGTGCTTTCATTTCACCTTAATATTTATATATATTTAACACGCTCTTAAATATGTTTTATCAGAACTAACACTTCAAAATGAAGTTTCATATCATAATAACGACCACCTATCACACATATTTTATATTCGTTAGCATTACATACTAATGTATATTCCAATTCCGAGCAGATAATACAAAGATTGGGGCAATGTTGCGTGTTAATGCAATATTCTTGTCAATCACATCTCCGGTCTATGTAGCAACTGTGGTCTTCGTGTGTTAAATCTTCACAGTCGATAATATCTACGGCAAATAATAAACAGTAAGCCGTATGTCGTTTGTAAGACCATGCAAAATTCAGTGTGTATAAATATATAATTTAAACCCAAGTATTCGATACAGGAGAGGAACCAGAAACTGAAGTCGCGTGCGTCTCAGTTAGATAAACAGATCAACGTGCTCATAAGCGACAGTGTTGCTCTGTTAAAGGCGCGCATGAGTGAGCTGGGCATACACGCCAATAACACAGTGGATCTGTTGGCCAAAGCGAAGGAAATTGTGGGGAGACATAAAGAGCTGCAGAGCAAGGCTAGCAAGCTGCAAGCACAGGTACTCATCTTTATTATTTTGTGTGCCATAGTATCGTGCATTGAAAACACTCAGCTTTACTGAAACTTGTAAAATTATAGTGACCGGATGCCACCCCTGCTTCTGTCCCTAGGTACTTTCGCTCTTATAGCTCACTATCACTCGGTCATGCACCTGATAGATAGCACGGTCTCGATAACACGACGGCTTAGACTCATTTTCGAAGAGTACGTACATCACTACAGTTGATAAAAAACGGTACTCATCATTTTCATTATTACATTCAGTTATACCTGTATTTGACCTTTATTTTCATGTGATACTTACTATACGTATTATATTATGCCCTTTGTTTTGGTAAATTAAAATGTTTTTGTTTTAATTATATCAGTGTTTTTAGTTTTTATGTCATTGCTTTATTGAATGTCATTTTCATTTTCTATGTACGATATTATGCCAATAGTTTTTATGTTAAAGTACTTATTGGTATTATTATATAATGTATTTATGACATCGTAATTTTTCGTCTGTTGATATCATTTCAATATACTTTTGTTTTTTAGGTGAATAATATAGAAACTGACCAAGCAATGCTCGTCAAACAAAGGACGTTCGAGATAACAGAAAAGTATCGCCAGTTAGGGCACATACCGCCTGACGTTGAGATCACCCAGAGCATAGCTCATGATTGTATATTAAAAGAGATATCGGCTACACTAGCGCACCGAAAAAGGTTACAGGCACAGGTGGGACATCTTAATAACGAAATTAATCAAATCGAAAGATCAAGCGAGCCAAAAGTTGCTCCGCCAAGTGTACCTGTTGCTACTGTCAAACCTCATACGGTGAATAATAAGCCTAGGAAATCTAGAGAGCATAGATCACGGTCGCAAGAGTGGCCTGATGTCCCTGACGTCGGAAAAATTGAAGAACAGAATCCAGAGATTCTCGCTCAGAAGATATTAGAGACTGGGCGGCAGATTGAGGCCGGTAAGATCACAAAGCCAAACGTGGCAGTGAACGGGTACCCGAGGGAGTCTGAGAGACACGGCGACCATCACCGACACCCAAAGGCAGTGCCGCCCATACACAGGGCACAACCGCAACGCTCGGGACAGCCACCGCCCAGTCTCGCGCACAGGCAGTCACCTGTTAAGCCACAGAAACCTCTCAATGTCGTGGGCAAAGTTCAGGAGTCACCGAAGGTGATTAATTTCGAGGACAGGCTCAAAAGTATAATAACATCGGTGCTGAACGAAGATCAGGAGCAGAGGAAGGCGTCGCGGCCGTCGCAGAACCACACGTATACTAATGGATACGTGCGGTCCGGGGCGCACAGCGCGCACGGCTCGCACGGCTCGCACGGCACGCACGGCTCGCACTTGTACCCGCGCGGCGCGGGCCCGGGCGGCTACGCGCGCCTGCCGCGCGAGCTGCGGCGCGAGCGCTACCCGTACGAGCGCCGCGACGCGCCGCGCCACGCCGTGCACGCGCAGCTGGAGCGCGACGCGGCCGGCGCGCAGCCCGACTACACGCAGGTGAGCCTCCCCTCGCGGCGCCGAGCCCGCCCGTGTGAGCGCCGCTGACCGTGTGCCTCCCTGCAGGTGTCGCCGGCCAAGCTGGCGCTGCGGCGCCACCTGTCGCAGGAGCGCCTCACCGCGCCGGGCGCGCGCACCATCGGTGACCTGGTCAACGGAGAAATCGAGCGAACGCTCGAGATCTCCAACCAGAGCATAATCAACGCGGCCGTCAACATGAGCGCGCGGTACCACGAACCTGCTGCGGCTAATCAGCCGCTCGAAGGTAGGTTAACATCGATATAATCTGTATTAAATCATTGTTAAAGCAAAAGTTGCTAAACAAAATTGCGTCAGAACTAGAAAGCGCTTTAATACACATCAACTGTAGCAAAATCAACAAAAAAATTGACAACATTTCATATTTTTAACCTGCATGTATTATTACATTATATAAAAGTAAATCAAAAACTAGGACACCCATATTTTTTTATTTTTTGAAATGATGTACTTTTCATTCATAATTTCAACTTTGAAATTCGGTGTATTCTAAAATAGACGTAAGCGCCAAATGACGTCATACATACGGTGGAATGGGGATAACACCTTTGCTTCGCCGTAACTACTAAAAAAAATAAAAAAATTGGTAGAGATGTCAAATGCCAGTGTGGCCAACGTAGGCGATTTGTTGCCATTTAGGCTACTCAAAACAAAATATGTGAAAGGCGACTACTAGGCGCCTTTTAGACTATTTCAGAGACTAGCTATTTAAAATTCTCAAATCACAAAAAAAAATTCTTTAATAAAAATCATTTAAGTATGATGGTAGCTATTTTAACTAGTTCCGGGGAAATCCTTAAATATGTCTTAGCTATTGTACCTTTGAGACAAGAACTACTGTTCTAGAAAAAAATTCAATTACATAAAATGAAGTATTCTACCATTATAAAGAATGTCCTCGAACCTGCCATGCTCGCATAACTTTTAAAAGAAGTTGGTTATCAAAGTTTTTCTATAATACTAGATGAATCCCCGATGTGTCAAATGACAAGAGAGAGCTGCGTTTTATTTTATTTATAGAGTTTTTTTTTTGTTTAAGAGTACTTTAGGCAGTAAGTAGCCGAATATTTATTTCTGTAGTTAAAATTCGGCTAATTTAGGCTACTCATGCCGTGAAAAATGGCGGCAACATGCTCTGTGTTGTTGGCAACACTGTCAAATGCATTGTGTGTCAACTTGTCAAACAAGTTGGCGCCTAAACTTGTGTTTGTGTTTGTTACCAAATTAAGTTCGTGAGTTTTATTATTTACAAGTGTATCCTTATTCTGTTATTATTAAGTCACCATGAAAGTTTCGGAAGGATTTCTAGTTGCCGATAGCAGAAACTTGCCGAAAGTAGACTATTTAATGCTATTGCAATATATGCACGAAAATGAATGCTACAATATTGCAGAAACACGTAGTGCCAAGGCACTACTAGCATCACGTGAAGCATATGTTGACACAGCTGTAGGATATGTAGAAGTGAAGCGAGAAGGAAACTTATGCACCGTTAAATGCAGGGTAACACCTGAACATAAAGTTAAATCAAAGTTATATCAGGTTACAGCTGTAATCGATGAATCTGTTGAGAACATTATCACAGTAGAATGCAACGACTGTGCAGCTTCTGCAGGAGGCTGCAAACACGCGATATGCTTTGCCATTTTGCTCATAAAACGGTCAGACGAACCTTCAACGACGAAACCAAAACTTGCTGGAGCTGTAGGTGACCAGAAGTTCATCTTGGCAAAAAACATTGGTAAAATTAAAAGAGCTCCTGATAATGTGGACATGAGTGTCAATCTTGCCATGTTTTCCGAAGAATGCAAGAGACGTAAAGTCACAACAGGAATGATTCTAAATTACTGTGGAAATCGACAGCCTCACTTAAATGACTTTAGTGTGTTTAATTTAGTGTTGCAGTTTGTACAACAAATAAATGATCACTGCTATGACAATTTTAAATCATTTTCTGCAACAACTATTACTGTAGATGTAGTTGAAACTATTGCTAAAGCTACAAAAGCTCAAGCAGACTCTAAACTGTGGCATTCTATGCGCCAAGGGAGAGTCACAGGGTCCAGGATCTATGAAGCTATTCACTGTAACACAGAGAATGGTGCCTTAGTACAAAGTATTCTTGGAGGTTACAAGGTGCCAGAAACTAAAGCTATCAAAAGGGGCAAGGCACTAGAAAAAGAAGTACTCAAGGAGTTAGAAAAAGAATTTGGAACAATTCAACACACAGGGTTGATTTTAATATCCCCTATCATTGGAGTTTCACCTGATGGGATTTGTAGGGATTTTGTAATTGAAATAAAGTGCCCTATAAGTGATAAGACAATGAAAAGTTATGTAAAAGACGGTGAACTATACGAAAAACACAAAGCTTAGATTATGATACAAATGCATGCTGCAAAAAAATTAAAAGGACTGTTTTGTATTGCTGATCCTAGTTTTGAACAGACAAAACTCCTACATAAGTACTGGGTAAATTATGATAAAAAATATGTGACAGGTTTATTAGATTCAGCTGAAGAATTTTGGAAACAATTTATTTTCAATACTGTTTTACAAAGCGCAAAATAATAAAAATCAATATAAATAGTATTTATTTATGATTAGCTAAGACCAGCAAGTCATTCTTAGTAAACAGCATACGCCTATATAACAAGCTGCCAACGGTGGTTACTGAACTTAGTGAGGGAAAATTCAAAACTCATAATAAGCGTGTACTAACCAAATAAGCATATTACATGTCGAAGACACTTGTTTGGCAATCTGAGACTACCTTTGCACATGTGGCTCCCTGGCATATCATCAATATTGTGTCTATTAACTGCTCCATCTTTGTTTATATAAACATTTTTCTTTCCTCTAACAAATTGCTTTTGCAATATTTTTTTTTATTATTTATAGCTCAACTGCCTTAAATTTATTAGTTAAATTAATTTTTTTTGTTATGATTTTATAGATACATAGTTGTAATCCTTACTGATGTTATAAAAGCGAAAGTAAGTATGTTTGTTACGTCTTCACGCCTAAATGGCAAAACGATTTTGATGAAACTCGGTACATGGATAGACCATGTCCTGGAATAGGACATAGAATTTTTATCCTGGAAGTATGTTCCCTAGAGATAATTTTCTGCTATCACGCAGGCGAAGCCGCTGGGAGCAGCTAGTTATTTATATTGTTCCTGCTTTTTTTTTATATAGCCTCTTTTTTGTAATGTAAATGTGAGAACACTGTATACTCCACAAACTCTTAGATTAATTTTTATTACAACTTATTTTTTTTTGTTATGATTATTTTTATTGTACTTTTGTGTACAATATTGACTAGTCTACACTGTTCTTACATAATATCTATCATTATTATTTTAACAACAACCATATTTTTAATTCATGAATCCCCAAGCGACCACCGGTGGCCGCGCATCTATTGTCTTACTATTGTGTCTCTAATTGACGGTATCTGAAGGGTTAAAAGAGTAACCATGGAGTTTCTTGCCGGTTCTTCTCCATAGGAAACAACCAATTTGGAACCGTGCACTAGCTTCTGACGTTTTATAAGTCCCCATGTAGGCCTATGAGAAATAAAATATTTTAACTTTTGACTTTTTATGTCTTTTATTTTTTATTTAGGACAGTCTGAAACAATTAAATCAATAAAAATAAAAGTTACAAACAAATAATCATTAAACTAACTATACTATATAAATACAATTTTAGTCTAAAAAAAAAAAAAAATTAATCTAACTAAAATACAACATTTAAAAAAAGATTTATTCATTCTTAATAATAGAACTATGTAGATTAATCAACCCGCATGCCACAATAACTGCATCATCTGCATGTTGAATTAATTTATTATTTATTACTGAGTGTGGTTTCAACAGTTTATAAAGCCTTACTCTTCTTATTACCCTTTCAACATGGATACGCAGACTGGCAATGACCTTGCTTTTGATAGCATCCTGCTTTGTCAATTTTTGATCTTTTGCAATACTGGGTGGCCGAAGTAGATTATTCTGATTTCTACTTAGAAAAGCATCAACATTTTTAAACCCTCTGTCAGCCAATACAGTACACTTTGGCGGCAGCACATCCAGAAAACCACTGTTTTCTACAATATTGGCATCAGAGATACGACCCCCAAAACCAACAGATACAAAGTTGACAAAACCACTAGGTGTTGTAGTTATCAAGTATTTTAATGTATTAGCATTTTTGTACTGTGACCATGTTAGAGACTGGATAATAGGATTTGATGGTTTTTCAATTTCTATCTCAAAACAGTCAATAATGCAAAAAAAATTTGAATATTCTTTGTTGGTCCTGAAGGAGGCTGGCAAGTTTCTTTTGACATCATATACTTGAGGAGAATAAATCAATTGTTTGAAGAACTTAGACAGAACACACAAAGTTCTGAAAAATATTCTCCATAATGTGGTTAATGATACTTCAAAGAAATCTGAGATTTGGTAGAAGGGGGTATTATTTTTTATTTTATACAAAGTTACTATTATATCAAAAGACTTTACATTCAGATTACTTTCTAAATAGTTAATTAACCAATAATAATTCTTTGGTAAGCCAATATAATTTTGTGGTTTTTTTTTTAATAAGGTCAAGCATAAAGCTTCTCCAGGTCTGTATTACAGTTTTAGTGTAGATTTCTGATGAGACTTCTGACATTTCAACAGAGGTAGAACTTCCTTGTGTTGAAGGCAACAAAACTTCTTCCATCTCATCATCTTGTTCAAATGAAGGTTTCTTCGTCTTCTTATTGTATATGGCACAATAAGTTGCTCTATCTGATGTTCTTGGCTTCACTTGTACTCCTTTGCTGGCTTTTGTAATTAATGGATTTTCACAAACTGAATGAAATGATGAGAAAGCTGTAGATGTGCTGGTGCTGGGTCTAGGTTCAATAATTTCTTGATGAACAGTTGAAATTGGTATCTTCACAAGAGAATGTGGTAACCGAGACTTCAACTTTGGCCGCACTCTCATTGTTGTCCAGTACCGGCAGTTCTCCACATCTTCCTCCAACTAAAAGATTAATTATTAGTTAAATTTATATTTTATTAGTCCATCTTGTCCATGTGTGTATCTGATCAGTTATCAGAATATATAATACAAAATAGTACCTAGTGAAATATTACTGTAAAGTGAGCACTTTGTTATTAAGTCATTTATTAGGTGTGGTAACAATTATTACAATATTGCTCAATATACAAACAGGTCATCAAATAATATTTAGAACAAGATAAACACCACATGCACAATGCATTGTTATCAGGTTTTTCATCTAGGCAGGTACTTACATTGAGATGATCTTCGCATATATATATAACACGTTTAGGACATGATATACCCACAGCATTGCACCACTCTTGTTTAGCTGAGGTAGGCACCGCAAAAAATGCTTTTCGAGTATCTCTAGAACTGTTTTTGCAGGCTGGTACAAAACAATATTTTGGTTCCTTCATTGGCGTATATGTTTCATTGGGATCCATTTTATTGATGAAATAATATCAATCAACAGGCAACAGTTGATAATAATATCAGAAAAAAAACAAAAAAAAAAAATATAAAAAAAAAAAAAAAATTGTGCAAAACAATTTCGATAGAATTGTAAATATTTTTTTCTTAGTTGACAGTGACATAACATTGACGTTTGACGCTTGATGTTTTCGTCTAAAACGATGAAATGCTTAGGCGAAGGTAACTACTTCATTCAACCGTATATGTGACGTCATCACATGTTTTGTGATTTTAATTTTTTTCCTCAGAAATGAAGAAATAAAAAAATATATTTGAACTCAGGAGACGAAAATAAAGAAATGGTATTTTTGTATTAAGGTCATGTCAGTTTTGAAATGTTGTCAATTGTTGTCTTTACCTTCGTGATGTTATGTTGATTGTAGAAAAAAAAGAATACTAGATGAACCTCATAAAAAATCCTTGCAATTACGGTGAATGATAAAATATAAAATGTTTGCAGGTCTAGCGGCTTGTCTGCAAGCTCGTGTGCTGGCTTCCGAGTACTGGCGCGGCCGCAACGGGAGCAGCGCGGCGGACGAGGCGCGGCGCCGCTCGCCGCCGCCCGAGCCGCACTCCAACACGTCCACGCCGCTGGCGGACGAGCTGCCAGGTACGCGCGATGAGCTGTCAGGGACGCGCGAGGAGCCGCCCGCGCGCCCGCCTGCACTCACCGCCCGCTCCGTTACAGAGGGCGAGGCCGGCGAGGAGGTGGACGAGAGCAAGTGGCAGGACCGGATAGCGTTCCGGTTCGACCAGATCATATCGTTCGCGTCCACGGCCATGGAGGACAAGCGGCGGCGCTCGGACGAGGCGTGCAATACGTCGCCCGACTCGGGCATCGGGCACGGCGAGGCGGGCGCGGCGGCGGCGGCGGCGCGGCCGGGCGGCTCGCCCCCCGCGGCGCACTTCAAGAAGCGCTTCTTCCGGCGCTCGCGCTGGGGCGCGTGGGGCGGCGCGGCGCCGGCCGTGGACTGGGAGCGGCCGCCCATGTGACGCCGCAAGCCCTAGCGCAGGCGCGACGCCCGGCCTGCCGCAGGGACTACACGGAAATAGGGTCGCTCCCCTGGATGTTGACTGTGGATTTTTTTGTTATTATTTTCGAATATATAATGTAATTATGTATATTATTGAGTTTATTTTACGTTTAAGATGTGTAATTATTTAATGGTAGTTTTATATCGCCGTTCCGTTCGGTGACGTCGAGACGTTTGCGCCGTGGCGGATTGTATTTCATGTGTTCATTTAGGTCTTAGATTCTGAAATACATGATTCGGTGACTTTGCAGCGGATCATTCTTGCGCCGGTCGTTTGGTGAATGTTTGTTGTTTTATGTGTTTTGTTTGTCGATGTTACGGAAGCTCTTGTCTGAATAATGGTAATCATTTCTTTGGGAAATCTTAAATTTTTAATATTGTACTTATATCGAGTTTGTATAGAATAGATCATTATGAATTTTCTTACGTATCGAATCGGAGAAGTATCGCATTAGGAACTCTTTAGTAAATTATAACGCAATTATCATTGTAAAATGTATTGGGAACTATCTCATAATGTCATATTCGAAGCAATGAGGTCGTCAGTCGTCCTGTGATACACAAAGCACCATTATTGTTATCTGTTCAATATCTGTGTGATTACAATAACTTAACTAATTCATATACTTAGGGACAGTACTGTTTTGATAATGACCATATTAGGTAGTTCATTAGATTTTAATGAGAATCAATTTTATTGCTAGAAGCCAGTAACTAAGTAAACTGTATAGTGTACTAAATGCTTAAATTATGATATAATAAATCATGGCTCTTGTGTTAGAGTCAAGTTTTCCCAGAGAAACATCTTAGTGCAGATAAACAATAGATATTGCATAGTATAAATTGACACGCTATTTTTATACAGGATTATTTTAGATAAGACTATGTGACTTATTCCCAGTTCAAGATTTATGAAAGTTGTAAGGAACACGTGCATGAGTGCTCCTCTATATTTTCAGTAGTAAGGGAGTATTGTGCACAGGTAGCTCGTGTCTCTTTATAACATAATCAATCTCTGTAAACCACTGCTGAAGAAACAGCCGGCTGTTTTAATATGTTTCAAATTGTCACTTTGTCTTGACAACTGTATGTATCAGCTGTGTTGTTCCTTTAGCTACAATACTCCTATAAATTTTTTAACTTACTACATCATTTTTCTAAAGTTCCCATAAAATCACATTTTTATATTATTGTAATCAGACCAGAATTTAGACTGTTCAACTCGTTCATTCTGGCAGTCTGACTTACAGATTACACTTTTTAGGAATCATCAATTCAATCTCAAAGTGGTAAGAATATTTACGTTCAAAGTAAAAAAAAAATTGATGTATACAGCATTATTTTTAAAACACTAGGAACCTCTTAGCTCCTAGTTAAGAACATTATACACAACAACTTTTGTTCTATGACTAATGTATCATATTTTGGTTCATCAGATTTTCCACCAAAAAATAAAAATGTTTAAATTAAATATTCTAAATATTAGGAAGTTTATGCGAAGCAAGCGATAGTACAATAGCGGAGAGTAGCTGAACACGAACTTGACCTATTTACGCACCTAAGAGATTGCTAGTGTTTTACAAATAACCCTGTATAATGTAGGCGTATACTTGGAAGCTATAATATTTCATTTTATTTACACTTACAGTAATAGTTAATGCTTTTGTTTTTAATTATTGACATAACGACCTCGGCTAAAATGATCGATTTAGTATGTACTTTATCGTTTACTTTGACTAAATAATATGCACATAATGTAGATATATTTCGTTATACACATTATAGCTATAGCATGAAATAATAGGACCAAAGAGTTTCTGGCGACGTGCCTAATTGTATCAAGCTTTTTCATGTCCCCAAATATCATTTTTTAATTTATTACTATTTTAACATTGCCCATGTTGAGCCTATTTATACTACTATGAGCTATAGTCATGGAAGCTGTGAACCGATTTATTAGTCACATATTGTAATTTAAAACTGACCAGTCAATTGCAATGTTTGCATTATTTCAATAAAGTGTCGAAAAATATAACTTAACCAACAGATGTACAAGAAGGGAATAGCTAGCTAAGTTGGATGACATTTCTTCCCATGTCAGTGACACTGTCCAACATTATTGCAAAACCCACTGCATAGTCCAAATAAATCTGTAAGAATTAAAATAAGAATTTATTATGCTTTGAATTCACCCTTTCTTTGAAGCTGTGTGCTTAGTATTCTAAAACATATCTGCGTTCCTTTGAAGGTTTATATACAAGTTACTTTGAAAGCATCTGTTTAGGTGACGAGCCACAAGTAACTTAGGAATAAACTTTTTTTCGCTCATGATGATTATCCGCCTCTTAGGAATAAGATTTAACAAAAATAAGCAATTCGTTATGTAATGGGGTTTCTGAAGTCTTCGTTGATATTCGAAAAATAGTAAATACAGTTTTATACTTTCAGTCGACAAAACAAAACAAATGTTTGTGTGTACTAAGTAATTCGAAACTATGTGATTGTGACGTAAAAGTGTAAGAACCGACTTGAATCCTAATTAGCCCAATGAGCGTTGTTATTATAAGGGAGTTCAAACTTTTAAGCACGCATGATTGAATGGTATAAATTCTTTCTAGTAAGTAATTTATCACACAAAAATGCTAATACCGCATTGCATTTTCATTGTTACTTTTAAATGTGAAATAATATTTTAAAAGGCACTTTTTTCGGTTCTGTGTTTACTATTCAAGTAGAAAGAGATTATTAACTTGGACCTGTAAAGACTATAATCTCCGTTATAATAGCATCCATCAAAGGGAAGTGCAGCCTTATATTTTAAAGTTAAAACACGTTTAGATGTCAGAACGCGCATAACTTATTAATATCGGAAAGCGTAGAAATTATATTCGTTTCAGAATAATTGATAGGTAACTAGATCGTATTTATAACGATAAGCGTAAGACTTGTTGATTAAAATTTGTGCACTGACGTAAGAAAATAAATTGTAGGGAATTTAATCAATATACGATATTCAAATTCAGTCAAAACTCACAAAAAAATAAACATTACATAAAATCAAAACACAAGAATGACTAGTTTTTCTGGAAAAAAAATCTTTTGGAACTATTAAATGTTTTTTGTTAGTTTTATTATTTAATATTACGGCCACGGCCAGTAAGAGACGTCAGTGAAGTCGGTTCTATTTTTTAAAGTTATTTTTGTACAGTATGTTTATTTACTGTGCATGGTGTAATGTTTTTATTAGATAAGATGATGAAAAAAAAAAACCACGAGAATTGTATGATTGTAATAGTAAATTACTTGAGCAGTTTTAATCACTTGAGATCGATGAATATAACATTCTGTAAATGCGAATTTCTAGACATGTTTTTAATACATAGGCGACTCTGAAACAATAATTTCAAAATTTTAAACCAAGGTCATGGTATTCACGAAAATGGTTGTAAAGAGTTAAAGTGTTGTTTCATGTATTTTAAACATTGGGGTGCACTGGTTTGATTGTGCCTGAAAAACTCATCAATGCCGCTCCAAACCTCAAAATTATGTATTTGTATATTGCTAGGTAAGCTTAAAATCTAATCTGAAGTAGGTACCAATAGTAATATAGTGTAATGTCGGCAATAAAACATCTATTTTGGTCGGATTAACTCGAAGAGTGATTACATTATTCAGTTATGATTAATTTTATTTTTTGATGGGGAATAATGAGCTAATTTGTGTGACGTTATAGTGTCTAAAATAGTACAAATGAGAAGACTTATCGTCGTAAGCCTCGGACTATTCAACATGCAAATGCTAGGTTTGAGATGTATCCCTGTGTACTAGTTTTATTTTGTACTAAAAGTTAAAAATAAACGAATAATTATAATGGGTTTTTATTATTTACTGCTGTCAGCATTCATAACAATATGCAAAGCCAAATGGACTCCAAATGGTCAGCCCCCAAATTCAACGAAATCCCAGAAGAGGTCAAAATGGTTTGACGCTTAACATTTTCGATTTTGTTTTGGTCACTTATCTTATTTTCCTGCATAAGTCGAAAAAAAAAGTAATTTCTGTTTTGGGAATCGTAGAGATGCGCGCGTCTTTTTAAAATCTCCGAAGTAATGTGTGCGTTACGCTGTGGAGTTAAGGTTAAATTTGTTACCTATGTTCAGTTTTGGATAGACGCTTCGATGCGCTTCGACTCTGCGCTAGTATAAATCGACCCTAAGCGCAGTGTGCCTCGTTGGATTTTTTGTACCTGGGAGAGGCAGGAGACTCCAACTCCAGACCTTGGCGCCCCCCTGAATTGGCCGCCCTGGGCTGTCGCCCCATCGTGCCTCCCCCCCCTCCCCCTAACGCCGGAACTGGATCCCCGACCGGCGTAAGTGCGGATGACGAGCAATGGGTAGCATGCCGTTCGTCCGCCCGATAAAAGACCGAAACCGAGTCGTCGACGGTGTTTAGTCCATTGAATAAAAATTCGTGTTTTTTTTTGTATTTAATAGCTCTCCGAAATCAAATTGAGCCACATTTTGGAGTGTGCGCAGGAATTGCATGATTTGATTTCGTCATCTCAATTTTACCATCGGACAACCCGACACACGACGAGTATCCACCTATTGTTACCTGGACAGCGTTTCGCCTCGTCGTTTATACCGCGTGTGTCGAAGGACTGGTACAATCTACCTGCTGCGGTCTTCCCGTCCGAACCACTCCACATTAAAGTACCTCTCTATTAACAACTTCCTTATAGGCCTGCTTTTTTTTTTAAATAAAATCCCATTCCCCTCAATATTCTCCATAAAGTGGCGAGACTACCGTTAAAATCGATTTCGTTTGAAGATTACACTCGAAAGATTTTATACTACAGTGCGTTTCACTTAAGACGTTCCTTTGCCGTAATGTTGGCATTACGGAAAAACAGTGTTGCAATATTTTTAGTAATTAAATTACTTAACATTAGGGAGATTAACTTCTATTTCGTTACTTTTAACAATTGCGTTTTTTTTTGTTTTTCTTTTTACTATTTTTGAATAAAGTATAGGGCGCGGGGCTCCATTCCGATTGTCTTGCAATTCTTTCAAATGCCGAAAACGCCATGCCACAATATCGTATCTTTCTATAACAACGTCCTTTTAGACCTGCTTTTTTAAATAAAGTCCCATTCCCCTCATAATTCTCCAAAAAGTGCTGCAACTACCGTTAAAATCGATTTCGTTGCGCATTTTGGGGAACGATTTTGGTAGAGTAGGCAACTCTTTCCTTTTTCCCTTCTTTTTTATGTAGACAGACAGGGGAGCCAACATTACGCCGAAGTAACTTCTTAAGTGAAACGCACTGTACGGATTTTTTTTTTTCTTCTTCTTTGGCTTCGCACGGTTTGTGCATTCAGCCAATGTCACGTCAGGTTGTATTTCGTTATTATATGTACTTATTATAAATCAAAGTTAGGGAAACCAAAATATAAAAATAAAAATATTAAATTGAGCGGAATTTAGGAAAAGATATATAGGATCAGTTTTAACGGTGATAATAACATGTAGATAATGAGCAAATTACAATGACAAAAATTACAGTTTAATGTTATTTAGGATGATGAATGAGACTATACATTTATATACTGGAAAGCTATTTGTACAAAGTAAAGAAAGTATTGAGGTAGGAAAAGGGATACGAAGGGACAAGAGGTTACAGAGAAAGGAGGAATGGTCAAGTAAAGGGCAGGAGAAAAATATGTGGTTTAAGTCACCAAGGTCTGTGCCACACGAGCAAATGGGGTCGTCTATGATGTGTAGTTTGGCAAGATGGACTGGAGAGCAAACATGGCCCAGTCTCAACCTTATTAAAATAGAGGTCTCCACCTTACCAAACTTTGCCTTGCCAAACCACGGTTTTTCCGGAATCTCAGGTTGAATAAAAGAAAAGTATCGGCCCTTGGATTTGCTGCTGATATCCCAAGCTACCTTCCAAGTATCCCGAAGAAAATTCCTTGGCAACGTCTCAAGGTCATAGCCAAAGTTCTTATAAGGAACTAAGTCCCCACATTGCACCGCATCACCAGCGAGTGCATCAGCTACAACATTGCCATGGATTCCAGAATGGCCCGGAATCCAGACAAATTGCAGTGTGTTACCCTCGGAAATGGTTCTGAACGTCAATTCTCTTATTGCATAAATTATAGGGGACTGTACTTTGTGTTCGAAAGGGGATTTATTTATGGCTAGAAGAGCACTCTGTGAATCGGTAAAAATTAAACATTTTTTGAGCTTAAAAATACGTGCATATTCTAAAGCTTTTAGAATTCCAAAACATTCGCCCGTAAAAACGGAAGTCTCCGGGGGCAGTTTTATTTTTTGAACGATGTTGTATTGAGTATGGTAGGTACCAATACCAACACAACTCGTCGGGGAATGCTTGGCAGCATCCGTAAAAATATGGTGGAAGTCTGAATGTTCAATCAGAAATATATTAAAACATAAATGGCAATCGGGATCTGATTTACTTACACAATTAAATTCAATATTGGGGATGAACAGTAAACTCTCATAACTATTATTAAAAAGGGGTAATTTATTTGAACGGTGAATTGGCGAAGAAATCGAGAGGAATTTTTTATAGCTTTCAACCAAACAAGGAGTACGTTTATGGGCACTGTACGGATTATTTAGACCATAGATTTAGACGATTTAGACCAGTCCATACTCTAACCCTGCGTTCCGAATTACCGAATCTGACCAAATTTAATTGTCACAAAATATAAGGGCTATTCGATGGATGCGTGACGCACAGGACCGGTCGTTGTGGCGACGCTTGGGGGAGGTCTATTTTCAGCAGTGAAAGTCTTTCGGTTGATATGATGATAAGGGCTATTGAGTAACATTTGTGACATTACGCGTTGGTCGGATTCGCGATATTATCGCTTTTGACGCAATTCGGAGCGCAGGGTAAGGCTGTCACTGTCACGTCACAGTTGATAGGTACCATTCTGTCAAGATTCAAGATAAAGATTGCACAGGGCAATTTGCCATCAGTTTCTTTATCGTTCTTTTCCTTTCTTGGTACAAAATTTGCGTTGATTTTAATTAAAACATTAGTAAATGATTTGTAATGTTTTATATTCATTATTAATATTGCAGTTTGTGCTTGTGTATACGTGTTAGTTTTATATTATTTAATTTAAACATTGTATGTACAAATGAAATGCAATATTCGTGAACTCGCTCAACTGAGCGATCAACCTTGTGTAATTGAAGGAAGATTAAACTATAAAAAGATTTCCAATGGAGGTTATCGTAATCAGTCTGGTCAGTACCTTTCATACTCTGAAAAATAGAACCATTACACCAACTTGTTTACATTTTCCTCAAAGTTATTTTGGAATGAGTCATGAAATGTGTCCCTTTTACTATGAGGTTTATGCTATAAAAAGATACCCAAATATACTACATGTATATTATGTAAATTATGTTCCTTAAAATAGCATGTTTTGTGGATGTACACAACTTCAATATTTATAGTTCCTAATAAATAGATCTGGCTAATAATTTAACACTGTAATGTTTTCTAACATAAACTTTCGATACAATTAATAAAGTACGAATTTCTAAAATTATATTTGATGCTAAATGGGATAACGGAAATAGAAACACAGTTGCTACTTTGATTTTAATGTAGATGTCACTGGACGGAAGTCAGTAAGTCATAAGATAGTCATGAATCTTTCAAGACTAAACTTTTGAAATATTTCTAATGTATTCTCAAAATAACACAGTTAATTCATTAAACGCCAAGCGAACACTGGCACTCGCTCTGTCATTGTCTTACTATTGTCTCTCTAATTACGGTATTCGAAAGATTAAAACTCTAGCAGAATTTACTCTCTCTCTCTCTCTCTCTCTTGAAATATTAGAAATAAAACATTTCAAATACAAAAAATCTCGTACACCTTTGATACATTTATAATGGCTTTAGTCTTATTAATTCAGCAAACGCCCGCATTTCATACTATTGTGGCTTTAATTGATGGTATCTGAATGGTTAAAAGCAAAAAGATTATAAAATTTTATGTGATATTCCAAAAAAATTATAGAGTTTGCAGATGTTACATAAATATAACACAATGAGATTCATTCATCAGTCCTAATCCATCCTTCCACTAAATATTATTTTATTTATAATTATTTTATTTCAGTGTTCAAAGAGAGATGGTTTCGGCTAATAAATAATTATTTATTTTATTTTAAAATAAGTGAGATGGGCAAGTTTGATACAAAATGTCCTGCAGGAATGTTTATATTAGAAAATTCTTCAATACAGATGGAACATGGACAGAGCATTCCTTTTTCATTTTCAATATCATTTATGTAAGTTTATTATTTTATAAGGGCTATATTTTATAAAGAATTTTTGCTTGAAACTTATTCAATAATGAGAAAAAGTGTAATTTCCAGCCCTGTATAGCTTACAATACACATACTAATGACCTACTGAAACAATAGTTGATCTACAAAACTATCAACTTTTGCAGATTAACTATTGTTTCACATATGTTTGAGTAACTATTTTAACAATGATTACAGAGATGAACCTGAAAAACGCCATGTATTTGCTGCCCGTGCTGAAGACAATGTCGTACAGTGGGTCATGAAACTTAGAGAGTGCTCCTATGAATATCTACGTAATAAGCTTCATGCACTACAGTCTAAAATATATGCAATCACTGGGAAGGTACACAAAGTTACATAACTTACGTAAATAAAGCAGTACTTGGTGGCTTGAAATATCTGTTTTGTCTTATCTGAAATTCTTTAATACATAATTATAATTTTTAGAGATTAATTCAAACTAGAATTTTATCAGAAAATTCTAATCTCAGCATACAAAATGCTTCATGTTTAATGACTAATATGAGCCAATTATTTTTAAAAGTTATATAATATATATTTTTTTTACAGGATCCTCTACTGCTAGTACCAAGAAATGAGGGAGCATGTTTGTGGGCACCCGCAGTACCTTTCTCGACAGCGCCTGCTTGCACTGTGAACACTAGTTCATTCAGTTGTCATCTACATACTAACGGTGCTTTTACGCTCGAAAGAAGCAAATCAGATGTTCAGGCTCACAGGCATTTCCATTCAGAATATACCAAAAAGGCGACTTTTTACACTGACGATCACAAAAAAACGATAGAGAAATCAGAAGAAAGTTCTAGTGAAGTGTACTCTCTTGAGAGAAGTAAAACAGCAGCTTTATTACCAGGCAGTATGAATCCAATTAATACGTCTATATTTGACAACCGTCCCATGTACTCTAGAACTGCTCCGAGTCCGCCAGCCAGAACGAAACTGTCGCCGAGCAGTCGGCGCGTCGAAATCAATCAAGAAGTTAAAGTTTTTGCCGAACAAAGTAGGAGTTTAGGAATTACTGGTATCTTAGATGAAGCACCAATTCCGCCTAGAAGAAAAATATCACCGAAAAATTTTGATGTTCAAAATCCAACTATAGAGATTAGTAATACCGATGGAGACCAAGCCGATGGAAGTGATGATCTGATCAAATTTTAATGTACCCTGTAGCTCGAAAGGAATCCCACCTATTAATTAATTAAATTATTTAGTTATGTGCTTGCCAATTGTAAAGACATAATACAGGGCGGGTTTTTGAAATGGGACAGTATTGTAGGTATGGGAAAAGTTTTACTCGATTTCTTGCTTTTCGATCTTTATTGAAATCTATAGGAAATTAAATTTTCTTAAAACTGTAATTATTTTTAAAACCAGTGTAAAAATCCACCCTGTATGTTTAGGTATTGTTTTGTCGAAAAATATGTATAGCAATCATTAGATGTAAATATTTTATGTAAAAGAAAATGTGATTTGATAATTTAATTTCATGCTCATTTGAATAGGTATTTGCTTTTATACAATAACGAGGACCATTTATTGTACTCCTAATACTGATCTTAGAATGTACGTAAGATGGGTTGTTCCCAAAGGTTCTCGAGTCTATTGTTGTCGAAAAATTTAAGTTTGAACATTAACTAATGTTAATGTAATGCCCAATGAGTTCACGGCATTTTAAAATATTAAATACTAGCTGCTCCCTGCAGATTCGCCTACAAAATGTACTATGAAAGAAATTATAACAATTACAGTAATTAATTTTAATCTTACACTAATATAGACATTGCATTACTAAAAATCACAGTTTTAGAAATCACAGCAAATCAAAATAATCGCAGTTAGTAAGTAACTTTGTTTTTCGCAAGGCTTACAAACTGATGAAGACAGACAAGAAATGGTTTTTACTGACTGTACTTTATACAAATCTCGTGGACCCGTGGAAATTGATGAGGAACATTTAAAACAAGTTTTTTTTACATAGATTGAGAAATGAAGAAGAATAGAAACGTGGATCAATGGGAACAACCCCGTAAGATATACATCGAGATTTTTCATAAATTAGATAGATAGATTTTGTAAGTTTTATACAATATCTGAAACCAAAAACATAGTTTTAATTCACACAGACTAGCAATTTATACTGTACAAAAGACATACATACATCATTCTATGTCATATACAGGGTGTAAGTGTTTGTATGAGTTGAGTAGAGAAAATTCCTTGGCGCGGCGGCCTTTGTCTACGTTGTCGGCGCTTCCTGGCGTGCTATTCTCTAAGAAAACCGCCTTGAGCGCAGCACTGGCTGCTGCGACGAAATCCAAATAGGTACATTGCATAACAAACATTGGATTGTTAATTCTATGTGCTGCGCTCTCGACTCGTCGCTGTGGTCTGCGCTGTGCTCAAGGTTGTTAGCTTAGAGAATAGTACCGCTGTAACGAATGAGCTAGAGTTACCCTTGATCTTTCACGTAAACTTTAGAAAAAAAACATCAATTCACTTAACCCTTCAGATACCGTCAATTAGAGACAAAATAGTAAGACAATAGATGCGCGGCCACCGGTGGTCGCTTGGGGATTCATAAATTAATTAAATCTTGCAAATTACATTTGATTTAGAATAGCTCTCAGATAGCGTTCTGTTTCATTTATATTGTGTTCTTTAGTGAAAATAGTAAATAATTAATTTTTCAATACACTTGCTCAGGAAGTGACTATTATTGCACTGCATTTAAGTACATAATACAAAGGCCTTGTTGCCAAACTGTGACATTTTGATTACCATTACGCACTAGTGCTATAATATAGTTAAAACCGTTTTGTTCAACCTCTCCCCTACTATAATTTTATTACATTATCGAATCAAGCTGGGCGCGTGTCGTCCTCCACGAGTCGCCGGTCAACCCCCGTTTAGTGAGTGTGTTGAAAGGTAAATAAAAAAAATTATATGGGCGCGCATATGAAAAAAGATTTTTACCGCCGCAAAAGTTTACTACGAGTAGTTTTACAGTTATTTTCTTCACAAGTGTATTGGAAAACGTATGATACACGTGAGTAATTAATGATTACTATTCTCGGCTCTCTTAAGACCATCGCCACGGCTCGGGTCTAAATACCGCCTCGACTGTAATCACTAACATTACACACTTATATCATAACGTACTATTAAAATATAAAATATCACAGGGATAGATAGAAATAACGATTTTATACAGTTTATGTTAAAAATTGCTGAATTTTGAGGCTCCACAATTATGTGTTGAATGTATTTCTATGTTGGTCGTTTGTGCGTCGACGTCAATTCCACCCTGTATATGAGTGTTAGACTATTGGAACAAAGTAATGTAGGCTTTACGTGTTTGCTTGAAACTTTTCACTTTTATTGTAAAATCGTTTTATACATAATAACTATGGTGCTGTGTGCATACAGGCGTCCAATAAATATATTTTAATGCAAATAAGATGTCTTTTCTTTGCAACTCTTTAAAAAAACGATACCTTTATTAAATAATGTTTCAAAATTTTGGTAGCTGTACCTTTTTATAAAGGTACCTACCTAAACCTCATCTCACATCTCGTTAGTCTAGTGGTCCCATGCACAATTGCTGAACGTGGGTTCGATTCCCAATTCGAGTAAAGTGGGTGGGTTTTTGTTTAGAGATTTCCCCACCACCATGACGTTATAATATCAATTTATCCTGCGTGAACTATTTTCACGCCGGACCGGATACATTATGATACAAGTATGTAATGTACTATTCCCACACGGAATTTATATACCCTAGCCGTTGGCGAGGGTCAGAATATTTTACATATATCATACGACGGTTTTTCAACACACTTGTGATGAAAAATAATTTAACTACCAATTTATTCAACAACAAAACTTAGTGGTCGGGCGGTAAAAGTTTTTTTTTATACGCGTGTATCTTAATTTTTTTTTTCTTCATTTCTTTTGGGCAGACTTATAAGGACTTAGCCTGGCATACCGACCGCACGTCATCAGTAATAAATATCTTAGGGACAGTAATACCCAGCCAGGGCGCTAGAGGCTTTTCTTGAGGAAGATCGAATGATATCCTTGTCTCTCACTGTAAAGACGGGTAAACGATGGTTATATTAAGTACGATGAAATACAATAGAGTGGTTAAGATTCTGGAATGGCGACCACGTACCGGAAGACGCAGCGTTGGTAGGCCATCATCATCGGTCCACTTTGTGGGAACAAAGTGGACCGATGACCTGGTGAGGCTCACGGGACTCCGATGGATACGAGACGCACAGGACCGGTCATTATGGCGAGACTTGGGGGAGGCCTATGTCCAACAGTGGACGTCTTTCAGCTGAAATGATGATGATGAAATACAATAGAGCACCTTCATACTAGCGTTTGTCCAGCATATGCGTTCGATAAACGTATATGCAGTGCAGACGCAGCGACACGCATTTCCTCTGGAGTCAATTGAATACTGGGCTAACGCGGGGCATGCGTTGCGCTGAGTAGCGCACCTGCGGCGCTAACGCAGCGTATGCATTTCTCCTTGCACTAACGCCGCAACAATTTGACGCCTGCGCCGCGTTGTCACGGCGTCTGAGCTGCACATACGTTTATCGAACGCCTACGCTGGACAAACGCTATTGTGAAGGCTCTCATAGTCCTTTCGACCAAATTTCGTTCATAGTGGCCATGCAGTCTCAGCGGAGATAGCCAGGTACCCTCGCACGAGATATTATAGTGCTCAGGCGCGTTCGCAAATACAGGTGCACTCTTTGTTCCTTTATTCTGATAATCCGATGGCTATCCGATCCGGCAATCCGACAAGACCGGACAGAACTCGGGCGTAGCACTAACGGCTTTACGTGCATTCCGAGCCACGGCGCACTAGCACTTTTTGCTCAACTTGGGAATCGAACTCGGGACCGCTCTCAGCAGTCGTGCTTGCGACCACGATAGTAATGAGGCAGATAATACAATATTTAAGTAATGACGATATATAGCTTTGGTTGTTTGGGTGGTGTGTGTGTGTGGTGTAGGTACTCACTGGGTAGTGGTGAATAAATAAAAGTCCTTGCTGAATCTCCAGGTATATTCCTCACACACAACACTACAAACACTGTAGAATAGAAGGCGCAAATGAGTCAAGTACAAGCTTGAATATTATAGCAGCGAAATAATATAATTATAGTCTTTTCAAGCACAGTTATAAAGTTAGCGCGGGTAGGTATTTTTCACAATTATTTTATCGGCGCGAGCGCACGTAGCTCTAGCGGGCAGCGTAGATCGTGACTGGTGAGAAACTAAATGTAACTTGTGTGCTACTACTTGGCGGTAGAAGAAAATAAGTCGCCGGCGCGTCATCGACAGTGCGCGTGTCCAATGCGTCATGTCAATGTGTAAGTCGTGTTTAGTGTTATTGAATATGTGTGTTGTAAACTTGGAAATACACAAATATATATGAATGTATAAATAGACATAATACATGTGAATGTATATATTTGTTGTGTAGTCACCCACATAGCATTTATTTAAACAAAAATGGCTACCTAAATACTTAGTTGGTACATGATTTAAATCTCAGACTATCAATTTGGATTTTGACGAGAACACTACAGTAGAGAACACTAGAGTGTGCTAGGTCATCAAGAGTTCAGGACATCCTGGGAGAAGAGGGAGTACTGTTCAGCTATTTGGTTTTTGTAATTCATTTGGTCTTTGATAGAGCACAAAGTTTTGCTGTACAAAATCAAAGCATTCAGCGTCCCTGTCTACGTCTCCAGTCGCGCCAACGACCCCACGTGTGCCTTCGTTAGGTACTTCAGGTTAGTAATTTCCTAATAATGTCAGTCCTATTATTCGACTAAAATGATAGGCCACGTTTTAGGTGCAGCCGGGCTGACATTTTAACTAAAGGTTTTCCAACAATGTTCACCTGTCGGTTGAAATGAAAATTGAGTAAAACAAAAGATAATTAAAGACTATGTTTATTTATTGTGTACATTGCTTATAAGCTTCAACACCTTATCTAAATAACATAAATACATTAAAATGTATCGTATGACGTCCCAGTTAACATAACTATGACGTTTATACATTTGAGGCACTCTTGTTATAAGGTACATACAATACTTAACTTATTACGTATTATGTAAGTTGTTCAGTCAAGACACTGCTTTGACTACAGTCGACTTGATCCAGTGACAGACTTGTCTGGTCAGGCAGAGTCAAAAGATAGAGATCAGTGACCTAACATAAATTGTAATTTTGTTGGACCATATACCACTTAAGGACGTGATGTGTATGTAAATAAATAATAACCCTTGAAGACGCTCACTCATTCGTAACGTCGTTCGAGACACACCGGGATCTAATGTTACATCTCGGCTAATATTTCAATCAGAACCAGTGTGGGCGTTACTTGCAGATATCTTGATTCTGTTCTGTTGCACTGTTATATTTTTTTTAATCCATTGAATTTAGCGGTATTAGGTATCTGTATTTTAGTTATCATATTCATATACAATTTATTATGTACATACGTTTAAAATATTAATAATGAAATTCTAATTACGCCATAAAGGTGAATGTCATACTTATCTACCTACTTACCTATCCTTACCTACATTTAAAAAAATATTTTCATAAGATATTTTTACATAATTATTGTGTGACCCTAGAAGTGTAATTTTTAAATGTTATAAATATCTTATTTAATATAAACTTCAATATAAATAACATTTTATTCGAAGTAGTGGAGGCACTTGATACTCTTGTCTACATAAGCTACAGTCACATAAACTTACGTGCTTACATCGGACTCCCACATATCTACTATGTAATTATTACCTTGATTAACATGTTAAATGCGAATGTGTTTGAATGTTTGTTATCCAAATACGAGAACTACGCAACGAATCTCTGTGATATTATAAAAACTTCTTGTCTCGAACGCTTGTAGACAACAGGTGCGTATTTCGGATCGACGAATATTTTTCTCTTAGAACTACAACTAGGTACTACATACATAGCTATGACGAGATTCGTTTGATACGGAACACTACATACATTGTGTAGGCACCATTCATAAGACTTACGTAGCCCACGTGTCATCCGTTAGATTAGCTCGCCGGAATGCGAAAAGAGGCACTAGATTCAGGAGCAACTGCGCAATTGGCAGCTCAGTGTCTGATTATATGTTAAGGCCGTGTGTAGCGGTCGTGGCCGGCGACTGTTAGTTGCCGGCGCCGTAGTCGCGCAGCTCGCGGTTGCCGAGCGGCAGCGTGGGCCTGTAGTTGTAGAGCACCTCCATGGCCTCCACGCCGCACGACGCCTCCCCGCACTTCAGCTTCCGCATCGAAGCCAACTGAAATCCAATCAGTTATGTCATTAGTTACAGCCGTTTTTGTAACTATTTCTTATTCTTAGGTATGAACTAGCTCAAGAGGAAGTTATTTAAAGTGTAATTAATCGGACTCTGTAAGAACAAGGCAAATGTTTTTATCTTTTGATTAGCATTTATAAGTTCTAGCAACCAATTAAGCGTTAATGTAATACGCATTAGAAAACATATTCCACTTAATGAGTAGGTACCTATTTGGAAAGTAAGTATTATAGTAGCTGTTAAAGTAGGCCGTGAACGGACGTCTGGTATTATTTAGTCCGTGGATACTTGAGCGCCCGCCGTGTGCATCAGAAACCGGCACAGTATAACGACCAACGTTTAGTAGCTGTTGCGTCATATACTATTCGTAATCCGATTATAAATTTTCAAAAGACTACTGGCCAAACATACGATTGATGACATACCTATTATGTGGGCAGTAGCCATAAGGAGGTATCCACTTAAAATATACTTATTTAGACCCAAGTTTTTGTGGTTTATTTAAAAGTGCTTAAGTCATCCATTAATACATTAAGAATGTAGGTACCTATTTTAACGTCTTTCCTCATATTTATTTTATTTTAAATGGGCTAATAAAAGGGATTAATCTCTTTAAATATCAAGATACTATGTACACATAATACTATCACTACTACTTATATACAGGAATTTACAATTCCAGCAAGGCATGCGGGTCTCCGGCGGATGCATCTTGACCCATCTACACAAACCACGGTCAAAATGTTCTAAAAAGTGCAGCAGGCCCTGCGGGCAGCCGGCGGGCTCACTGGTTGATAGTTATTGGCAGGACTTGCGGTCCGCTAAAATCCTGCATATTAATGTCATTTTTGCAGGGCGTGGCCTGCTGCTACAGTCGAACGAAGCTGTCAAATGTCGACTCTGTTTCTTTTTCTTATATTTAAAAAAATTTATCGCTTGATTATAAAATATCTATGAGAATTTTTGATAGATTTTAGCGCGAAAGTTACGGTACGCCGGTCGCCTGTATGGCTTGCTGAACGTATTCAACGCAACATTATAGGGTGGCGTGTCTTACTCGAAAACTTACGAACCGCTGGCGGACCACATGACAGTGAGAGTTTAAAAAAAGAAAGATACAAAGAGCCTTTGGTATGTATGTAGCTACTTAGTCTGCTAGATAGAAGCCTTAAACTTGAACGATTTCCCTTATCAGGTACCTTCTGAAGAATGAATTTGATATTGAAGGAAATTGTTAAATTTTGTCGTCATAAGGTTTAAGATATCTGCTTATATCAGTAGGTACTGGAACATTATCAGTCTATTAACAAACGTGACGAGGCATCGTTATCAAGCAATACAATTAAACTAAACACCTGATACGATGCAAACGTTCTGCTTCAAATGGCTTAGTGATCAAATGGGAAGTCTATAATCTATGTATAGCCAATGTCCATCTGGAGTAATGTAGGTAACTTTTTGATAGTAAAAGCATTTTTCAAATCCAGTGGTTCTGGAGATAGCCCCATACATAACACAAAATTCGATCCCTCTTAGAATATTATCAGGAATGTAGGCAGGTTATTGTTTAAACTTGAACTCACTTGGTCTGCGGAGACTTGTACGGGTTCCTTGAAGAGGATCCATGTGACGGACTCGGTGCAGGGCGGTGTGGTGAGCGAGCCGGGGTACGTCCAGTAGGCGACCTGCGGCGGCAGCAGCTTCAGTGGGTCCAGCGGGTCCGACAGCGTCACCTTGTCGTTCTTGTGGGTGATGAAGGGCAGCAACCGTATCACTTTGTCCAATTCATCATGCTTTGAACCACACTGGAAATAAATAAATAAACAATGATTAAAGCGAGTATAAAAGGAGTTCGTGGTTAGGAGTATCTTTCAGCGTTTCGGGTCGATCTTCATGGTAAAGCAATGCCTGCCTCGGTTAGTGAATGAGTGACCGTCTATTACTTGCATACAGACTCTTCCACCTAGTCCCGGCTGTCATGTGTGTAGGTCTCCAGTCTTACTATGAGGTATCATGTTGTCAAGGGATGTAACGAGAGTGATACTTGGTGTAGAGATACTTTGGGCTCTCCAATAAGTGGGCCATCGTCTGGTCAGGAGCATCGCACTCGCACTGGGTGTCGGATGGGTCTATAATCTCCCACTTTGCCACGGGAATCGCGAACTTGCATGTGGAAGAGTAATCGATAGAGTGCTAGGGAAGGGAGGTACACCGCAAGTATAATTTAAACCTGTTTTTACCTCTGATAATAAAATATCGGAACTGAAATCGGAATTGAGGTGCAAAATCAATTCATCCGGAAGTTCCAACCTTGCGGAATCAGAATTCCTCCGTAACATCACTGTTACTTAGTTACTAAGTAGTATTCGGCTGTATTTAGCAAGAAGGTAGTCTTAGAAGCAGACTAAAATTAATTTGGAAAAGACTTTACACACAGATTCAATTCAGTTCAATATCTTTACTGCATCATAGGTTTGTACATAATACAGGTCTTAAATAAATTAAACAGATCAGCTACGTCCAGCCCTTGGGACATACAATAGTCACTTAGGAATATAGGTAGGTACATTATTTTTACAAATTGTTAAAAGTAAAAAGATACAACCAAACAAAACGAAAAACGTAGGCAGGCACATATCAGTAGGCTACTGAACACATCATGACTGAGAGGGACTATATTGGACTGCTCCAATATAGTCCCTCTCAGTCATGATTTGTCCAATAAAAAGCTAAAATAACAAACTACTTATGTATTTCATTGCATAACGTAGTGTAGCTACATCCAGACAGAGCTGTATAGGACTGAGACCGATTGTTCGCCTGATTCGCTACACCTATAGAAGCATTGTTGAGGAACGTGTTCATGAAGTAAAATTTAAATGAGACTTATTGTATTCAGATTGCGACCTGTTACCACGGATTACAATAAAAGAGCTGAAGTATCTAGGTACCTACGTTAGTACCTACTAACTTGATAGCCTGACAGGAAATCATTAAAAGACGCATAGATACATCGAAAATGCCTTCATATCAGATGCGGGTGCGAAAGTATATACCGCGTCTCAGACATCGTGAGTTATCTAACGACTTTTTAATTAAAATTGATTGGGGTTGGTTAGCACAAAAGAATTTATACAGTTTAAAATAATAAAAGGAAAGATTTTTTAATAGAAAAACTAATGACAAATTTTACTAACACCACCGCTGGGTGGTCCAGAATCATGCACCTACCTACAGGCTACGTCGATGTCTAAGACACGGTGTGCCCAACAGCCCAACTTATGGTAGGTTCCGTTGGGCACACCGTAACATTCGAGTATAACCAGGAAATCCAATCCCACAAACGCAAGATTCCGCGGATGCGATTTTATGCAGGGTTGTTAGATTCCAAAAGTACAAATAAATGCCAAGAAAACGAGTTCCTATTGAAATATTATAAAATAAGTGTTAAAAAATAGTCGCACGGGTCTGTTTCCATGGTTAAGTAGCGCTTGCCGAGGTCGGTCTGTAGATGGGTAACCATCGTAACATACCTAGGTTCCTTCGTGCCTCGAAAACTGTACCTAAGTGGAAGTGTACGTTAAGCCGTTAATTCCGGTTGTCATTTGTAGATCTTCGATTGATCAGAAGAAGAAGTCAAGAAATCTGACATCAGTATTGAAAAGGGGTGTCGTTTTAACGAATTACTGGGTTTTGGAAGTCAGATATGCAGTTTATCATCCATCAGACCGATGCCTTGCGTCGCGCATTCATCGGATTCCTGTGACTCTCATCAGGTCAAGGCCACAAGGTAGACCGATCCACCTTGTGGCCTTAAAACGATATGCTTCACGTAAAATTTTGGTATTCAACTGCATTCGGAAAGACTGGAAAATGACGCCTTTATGGTTGGGAAAAGGCTTGGAAGTTTTTATAATTTACCTACTATCTGACTCGGTAAATGTTTATTTGCCATATAAATAAATAAAAAATGGGGGTGGGGGTAGGAAGGTAAAATAGCCTATGACCAATTCTTCTATAAACACAAAAGACCTACCAATATCAAACATGCCTATACAAAATATTTAATACTATCTAACAGACCATAGCGATCTTACTTCGACTTTCATTCAGCCTTCGTCAGTGCCTCACACTTAAATGGATATTATGCAATGCACTCATTGACATGTGCACTACATTAGAACACAGTGCAGCTAACAGGATTTCGCTGTAAGGCTTCGGTGACATAATCGCCTTCTTGATGCGAACTGCAATATTAACTTAGCGAAATCGCTTTACGGCATATTGATCTCTGTGTATAAGGTTAATGCTTGTTTGGCTGAAAAAATGAAACTACTCTGCTGGAAGAAGTTTTATTTGAAATAAGTTGTACCTTTGTGCTTTTCTATCTGTATTTGTTCTTTTCATTTTTAAGTGTTTGTGTAAATAAATAAAGAAGTTGTGTTGATGGGAGGTTTTTCTTTTCTACCGACGACAGTTAATAATAATAATATAATAATATAACTTCCTCCAATAAGATAAACTAAAGTTAAATGAGACAGCTCATCTTATTTTATAAAGAGGTACTTAATTCGTTTTTCAATACACTCACTCGAATATCGCTCTTTTTCAACCGCTTACAGGCACGCAATAGGCTATTTCCCGCACTAGTGTAAAAAAGTGCACGTGCCCTCCCCCGCCAAAATGTTAAATTTACATTGACCGTATCAGGATGGGCGCGCGTCGTCCCCCACAAGTCTCCGGTCAAGCCGCGTTTATGAATTTCAGTGAGTGTATTGAAAAACGTCGTTTGAAACACGTGCAAATTTGTCACTGCAGCCCTCGGCTCCATGACACACTCGCCTACGGTCTACACTCGGTCGCAATAACAAACTTTCCGTACTTGTATCAAAATGAACTATATATATCTACGTTATACTTAGGTATAGATATGTACAAATCTTTTTTTTTTGTGGGAGTGGGATTCCTAATTACCCAGATCAATATCAGACTTTTACGGACTAAAATCTATATGTGAACCTTTAGTTGCTCTTTGCGGACCACGGTAATTCTTTCGCAGAATCTCGCAACCCTGAAATAACTTATCTTGTACCTCATACCTACTACTTTTTTCCCTGAAAGGTCGCAAGTCGCGTTCAGAAGGTAGTATTTTTTTTTTTACTGCTTCAGCTTCTTAATTCATGAATCCCCAAGCGACCACCGGTGGCCGCGCATCTATTGTCTTACTATTGTGTTTCTAATTGACGGTATCTGAAGGGTTAATTGATTATGTACCTAACTTCCTCCTAACATAAGTAGCGAACTAATTAATGGAATTGTAGATTTAATTTAGTAGTAATGTTTATTATCTGTTCCGTGGTTGTTGTATCGTATCTACAGATTAATGGGAATTAAAATCACATAAAATCCTCATATTCATAAAACTAAGTGATGCTCACAAATCTGAATCTACATTAAGGGCGGTGTATGTAGAATGGATTCGAGTGTTTACAAATTGTGCTGTGTGGAAAACAGTTCGCTCAAAATAATGTAGCTGTTAGTTATTTGAAATTGTGGTAAAATGTAGTCGCTGACTCACTTCGATACGCATTCATTAAATCGGTTTGCTGCTTGCAAAATGTTTTAGCATTACAAATAAGAAGTATGACGTGCGATTAAAGTTACTTGAGCAAGAAAGCGATGCGCGCCGTGAAATGTTCTTAAAAGAAATGGTTAAATTGTCTTATTGTCATCGTTGTACCTACCGCTCGCTATACCGCAGTCGCTTCGGCGAGAGAAAGTTACTCGGAGTGCGAATGAGCGACTTGTTATCGCACTCATCTCCCACTTACAAGAGGTAACCGTGTATGAAATCAATTCACTTTATGTATTTTAATCAGCCAAGTGTCAATAATGAACTCCACTATGGTTCTGCACTATCGGACGATTCAGACACGATCGGCAGTTTCTTTTAGAACATTTCTTTATTAGAAACATCTTGCAGTACATGCAACTTTCGCGACTGCGAATTTGATTAACAATTATCATCTCATATGGAATGAAAGTAGAGCAAAGGCTCTAATTTCATTCATTGTAGGTAGTAATAAAAATTTTCTTTAGACCAAGACCCGCAACAGTGAATCAATCAAAGTGATTAGAAAAATAACCTATAACTCTTTCATATAATATGGGTATCAAAAGTTAAATACTATGCGATCCAAATAAGAATAGGAAAGTCAATAACCTCGATCTGTCAAATGTTGACTGAAAAGTACGGTGGTTAAAGAAAACTTTACGTATCAATAAAAGGTTTTTTTTTGCTTAGTTTATTAAGTCTTGGTTAAATCTAAATGAAGCAAAAACCTTATTGTTTAATATAAATTAGCTAAACATAATTATTGTTTTAAGTCTAAGTCATAATAAGTTAAAAAGAAAAACTATTTTCTTTCTTATTTTCACTGATAGGAACAATTGGGCTTTTACTTCCATTCGCCACTGCTTACACACTTCATACAGTGACGCAGAGATGAGCAAAATTCAAAGGAAGCTCAGCCCCTGGTATGAAAGGTACGACGGAACGGGATGGGTTTTTTAGTCAGTAAGAGTCTGACACTATCTCCCGCTCCGCCCAAGGGCGGGGGATGTCATTTAGATGATTTTAACCCACCGAAAAAAAAAGATGACGTGATAAAACTAGATTCTGAAACACGATTCATAAATAAATTAAATAAAAAAAAAACTTGTTTTGCTCACCCTACCCATTTTCTTCGATTTGATAGTATGACGTGACGTCACAACATGGCAAACGATCATATTCTTATTTGGAACGCATTAAAAGGATGCTGTTCTAATTTTTAAATATTTCCTTAAAGAGACCTTCAGGTAAATGTAGGTTTAGTAATGTCTTTTTATTCATAGATTTAAATTACGTAATATATTGTAATGAATGCACCTAAGCTAACTACATGGAGTTAGAAAAAGAGTGCTTAGGTAAACAACCGATTGACTGACTCATTAAGATACAATGTAGGTACCTAAACACTTATGTGGTGTCCGCGAGTAGGTGTAAACATAGCTACATGTGGCTTGTGTTTAGACCACGAAAATTCATTTATAATGCAGCTGATGCAGTCATCCCGGGTATATAAGTCGAACGTAATTTACCTGTTTACGAAAACTTAATTCAACTTAGTATAACACCTACCCAGTGTTGTCTAACTTAGGGATATAATAGACAATAATCGATCAAAGTAAACCACTTTAGTTTGAAAATCGAGTGAAGATTATAAGGTTAGAGCGTTTACGCATTGCATCCGATCAGAATTTGAATTTGAGTCTCAATTTTTATCTGAATGGGAAAAATTCAGACAGACCAAGTTCAGATCCAGGGAACAGCCGACTACACATAGTATTACAGCTACTTTGCACCAATTATTCTCGAAATCAAATGCAGTGCGGAACCGCTGTAAGAAAGACATTTCAGCATTCTCACCATTAATAATACGCCTAACACAGCGAGTCCATCAGTTTGTCCGGCGGCCTCTTGGAAGCTGTTGTACTTGCTGGTGTTCCAGTGGACCAGGTGGAGTTCCCCGGAGAAGGAGCGGCCGTCCACTGTGTGCTCAGAGCCCTCGCCGTTGACCGCGCCCCAGTGGCAATGCCACTGCTGCAGCTTGTACACGTCGTTGCCGAGAGGGCCGCCTCGCAGTTCTGCAAAGGATTGGGTTTCATGTTAACACTAGCGGGTGCAAGTTTCACTATTGCTATCATGTTGAATAAAACTTTAAGATGCACAAGTAAGACTACCTACTAGAGCAATTTTATTGACACTTCCCCAATGATTTATTTACTTATTTTACTATTTATGTACACACAAAAATAATAAAAAAGTTAATACACAAGAGACATAAGTACTAAGGTACTGCTTATTTCCAAAGAAATTTCTTTTATCAGACCGGCAAAAGTACAAATGAAAAAGAAATGTAGACAATAGTGTGTAGGAAGCAAAAAATAGAATGTGTGAAGTCTTAAGCCAAATATAAATTAATATAAAAATAATATGTGACTTCTACTATAAATATATAACATACCTACACACCTATATATTGTATGTATTAATACAACATAATACATACAATATATAAATAAATATCACAGTTGAGAGGAAAGATAGTGCTCTTTTAAAAGAATAGGAGTGGTAACTGATGATGTTATGTTCATTTATCTTCTTCAAGACACTCGATCGAATCGGATTTGGAAAAGACTCTCTGAAGAGTTGATTTAAAAACACGCCTTTTTTATCGTGCAGTCACGTGAGCGGTAAGGGTTGAAATTGACGTCATATCCAACATTTAGGCAGGGCAGTAAAGTAACCCTCATTTTTCAGGATAATATATTTGTTGCACTCATTGTATAGGTGTTTACGAAATTGCGTGGGACAGGAACGAGTGTCGGAGTGATGCGGTGAGTCACCGCGAGGGTTACACCGCCGCCGCCGAGGGCCGGCGCGGCGCTCGCCGCTCGGCGTGTCGATGGAAATGCAAATTGGTCCTCACTTTGCACGAGGACTTGCAACTTCCTCTAACACGTTTATCTCATCCGAGTTGTTCCAATTCCCATTGTCGCTTATATAAACGCTGACCAGCACATTATTCATGTAGATAGGAATAAAGACACAAAGTTAAAAAAACTCCACTCTTTATGTTAATAGGACAGAGATAAATGTTATATTATTATCTGTCATTAAAATGCTCAAAAAATTGACAGTTACAAAGTGAGTTTGAGGTGATGACCTTGGCCAGAGCTGTTTTTTGTAGAGTCGTTTTGTTTTTAAATTATATAATAATTATTATTCTTAATAATGTAATTTACATAGGTACCCATTAGTGTTTCCTGCTTCAATAGTTCCGGTTTTTAGATAGAAGTATGTACGAATTTTAATTTGATATTTAGGATTGTAAATATTTTCATATACAATAGCAGTCTAATGGTCCTCCACAACAATCTGTTACAAGTGGCTATTGCCACATACAATCAGTGCATTGCACTTGAGAAGCAAATTGGCTTTTGTGGTGTGGTGTGCGAGTATTAGTAGGAACTTTGATAAATGAACGTCACTGCTCATCGTCATGATGTAACCCATTGTTAAATGTAGCAAAGTAAACATAACATTAGTACCTAATAGAATAAACAAACACGAATATTTTTTTTTTTTATTTGCCTGTGACCTCCGAATAATAAGACATCATCATAAACGTCAGCAGGAGGTATTAGATCACACCATAAAGACAGTGGGCGGAACAAAGATGTAAGTAAATAAATAAAATTAAAGGATTATTTTAAAACTGCTAGATCTGTCTTGCAAAAGTGCATTAATGTATTAAACTCTAGTTTTCGAGGGTTACACTTATTAATGTTCAAAACTAAGCTCAATAATGCCAAAAAAGGGACTCTACCAGTCCAGTACTGTTGCTAAACATACCCGAGTCATATCCGTTCTCGTCGACTCGCCAGCAGTAGCCAGGGTTGACGATGGATCGCGGATGGTTGACGGAGTAGCGGAACTTGAGGGGGGGTGCGCTGCCACCACTGCTGCTCTTCGACGTGTCGATGTCCACGGGGCTCTGTCGGGCGCCACGCGCCTCGGGGAATTTCTCCGTCCAGGTTGAAGGACCTAAGATAAGAATTTAATAGTTATATAAATAGAACCTTTTAACACGTCGGTCCCAATACAGGTTGGTAACGACTACGCGTTTGCGGTTGGAATATGGGTTTTCCAATCTGTCAAGACTGCAAGAATTGTACGTAATCTCGACCTACTGCTAAAAAATTGTTTTCCTATAAGTATGGTGTTCCGAGAAACAGTTTACAACTTAAACAACATTTAAGATGTTAATCTTTTTTTTCCTCTAATATATCGTTAATGTAAACTGGTTGTTTAAGGGCTCCTCTTACCTTGGTTGGTTATGGTTTTAATGTTCTTATACGTTCTAAGGTGCTAACTCTCCATTAAGTACCTACCTAAATTTAAAAAGCTGTTAATTTGTAAAAAAGTGACAAATTAACTGAATTACCGAAGAGTGGAAGTAGATGACCGATTATATTTTCTCCTAGCCGAGCGGACACGACTGAACGAACTTACTAACTGTTGTTTTTTGTTGGCCGTTCATTGACACACAAACATAAACATTCGGTCGATTGTTAGCGGCCCAGATCAGCGATACATATGTGCCTACACACTGACCAGCTGATCTGATAACTGATGACATATTTATAATGATACTGGTTATAAATAGAAGATTTATGTTTTATTTCTCTTTATGGAAGGATGGAAGGATGATAACGGTGCATAATGATTTGGCTGTTTGTCAGTAGCAGTGCAAATACTACTACAGCAACTACAGCCTTTGTAAACAAGTCTAATTCCTGTTTCGTAGTGCCTAAAACCTATTCATGATTTCTTTCATCAGGTGATCTTATAGACGGTTCGTAAAGAGCTGAAAAGTTATCTCTTCAGCTCCTTACGAACCGTCCGCCGTTGGGATTATAAGCTTAAGTACTTAACGTTTAGTTAGATATTGTGGTTTGATGACTTAACAAGAGGAAAACGAGTGGAAGTATCAGCTTAGCTCCGTTGTATAAGTTTTTATGTCAGTTTTAAAAGTTCTATCGTAATAAATTTTACAGGGTGGTTTGTGGTGTTCTGGATATTCATACTTTATCAAACTATATTTAGAATCTTTACTCTTACACCTGTAGTGATAGATATATCCGCATACAGTTTAGATAGGTAAATTAAGTCAACTTCATATGGCAAATATTGTTATTATGTTAGTGTATCTATATAACTATGTATTATATATGTGTATATAGGTATCTTATGTACCTTTAGTTAAGTACCTACCTAAAACTAATAAATTAAAATATGAAATAGCGTAGATAAAAAAATAAGAAAGTGGTACCATTGTGTAACATTTACTTATTAAAATTTTAGAGTCATCCTCAAAGGAATTTCCAAGTTTGGATAACTTTCAATTCCTATCATGGTCATTAAAAATGCTGTTAGATTATGGCATCGCGGTTAATTGTTCTTTGAATTGGTTTTCAAACAAAACAACGGTCATTTGGGTTGAAAATAATTAGTCTACTAAAACATTTTGATTTAGTTTTAATATCAGAGATTGTACTAAAATTACGAATCTATTACCTAGATAAATCATAATTGTAAATAGTACCTATTTACATTTATTTATATATTTGGTAAAAATGCAAAGATAATGAAACTGGTTGGTTTCGACTATAGAAAAAATACTGCGAAAACACCCACAAATTGGTAATGAGTAGCACGTGTGTGTGGGAACATGAACTAGCGTCATTTGCGCGTCATCGAGCGTCGCGCAGTTCACTGCCAAATGGGCGTGGACGAGGACTGGAACTAGTCACCTCACCACAATATTTACAAATGCTTAACTTTGTGACTCTTTGTAATTATGATAATAAATAAAGCAGTGATAAAATCATTGTTTTTTGATTTTCTTTACATATCCAATGAAAACTTGTCAAGTAGAGATTACAAAGAATTTATAGAGACAATAACAAAATCATATTTTTCGTGAACTTGATTTGCATAGGTGTCATAACGTCAGCGTGAGAGATGAGTGACTACCTCTCACACACAACTTGTCACCTCAGTTTGTTTAACTCATCACATTATCGTTATCTTATCAGGAAGCCGCCGCCTCCGGCCGCCAGTCTACTCAGAAACGCTTACAGAAACATTTTTATAGAGATGAATCCCTGTCTTATTTATGACTACCGAGACATATTTGATGACACTTTGTTTTCGTCTTAGGATTGCTAAAATGTTTATAGAAAAGTGAAAATAAAGTCACTGCAGAGTAAAGCTTTTTAAACCATCTACTAATTAATGTTAGTAACTCATGAAGTAGCGATACTTGAACAATATCTATCGGTAAGCGACGACTGATGTTCGTCCCACGTTGGTTCCGATCCATTCTGGGACTGTAGGTATTCATGAACTTCCTGAGAGTGTCGCGAGCTTTTCAGAAAGTTTCAATGATAACGTTCACATATCTCGTTCGATACATTGCTTCCAATATTTTTTGCGTAGGTATTTCGGGCCTTCAATCATGTAACGATACTCTTTGGCTAAGAATTTCCGAGTGTTATGCCAAATTGTATTTTTATGGTGTTATTAATAAATAGCTACTCATTGTTATTAAAAAAATATTCAAGAAATACTTCACGCGTGCTACTAAAGTTTACGAAATTTGATTACCTGTTTTAATTAGGAACAATGATATTGTTACTGTTAATGAATTGGTTAAGGTTGTCGAAACAAAAAATAGCTTAAAAACCAGCGTGGACAATGTTGAGGCATCCACTGATTCCACCTGTATTTTTTACAGTTGAAGTAACACAAATCAATCGTGAAGGTTGTCCAGTATAAATATGCATAGATAATTTAGCCTACATTGATGGTAGTGTTCATGAAAATAAATAATGTACCTACCGGTTGTTTTACCAATTGAGCCACTCGGGTACCGGATGCGCGTGTGCCAATAACAATCGCCAATACCAATATTGATCATATTTACGTATAACCGCATCGTATCCATAGTATACTCTATCTGTATTCTACATGTCGTTTCTCGTCATCCGCATGTCACTTCATGTCAGTCAATTGAGGGATCAGTGCACGGATGACATCTATCTGCGTTGGGAAATGGGGATCATGCAAGCATGCTAATGATAACATTGCCGTTATCCTGCATATCCTCTTGGTACGTGCATTTTAAAATATAAACTATGCATATACTTTTAACAGTAAGTATTATTATCACCCTATAAAGGCGAATGTTTGCCCGTACCTATATTTTTATGTCTGTTACTTCGTCATACGCGGATCACTATAGCCTGGAATAGCACATAGGATTTTTTATTTCAGGAGTAAGTTCTTTTGATATAACTTTCGACGAACACGCAGTCATAACAGCTAGTTTGTATCATAAGAGTAATGTCTGCATTAGTCTGCGTCATCGCGTCACCATAAATTCTGCTACTGTTTCAACAGCTAAGAACGTTTTTCGTGGAAGGTTTGCTCTGCCGACGATGTATTAAAATTATAATTAATCTTCCGTTGTGCGTAGCCGCAAGTTAACTAATCCAAGCACCTGATTCATTGCATTAAATTGTAGCGATGACTCATTTCTATATAAATAATGTACTTGCATAGGTAAGTTAAGGAAAAAAAAGCGCTTACTGCAAATTGTGATGAAATGATGAATCTTTAAAATATAATAGACCATTGAAGATTAACGTAGGTTCCTATCTACATATTTCCAGTGCGTGGCCCGTGTGATCTTTGACCCTTTGTCGTGTAGTTGATTCTATATTATATTTATACATACCTATTGACCTATTCATGTATCAAATCTTAAAATCCACTGACCTATCATACAGTTTAATACTATCAATTAAGTCTGTATCACGCAGAACATCGCTCTTTGCCTCTCTGTTTACGTAAAGCGTGTCGACAATAGCATGGGTTAAATATACTTATTACTATATTAGTTTAGCAGCTATTTTAATTCCACACTTTTCAGTTTTAGTTTTAAATTAATTGAACTGCAAAACACAGCATGAGTTACGGTCGCAGGCGCGCATGCTGAATTAAAGCATCTGTTTAAATAAATAAAAACGTTGTTCCGAGGTGTAATTATCACGTATAAATAGGTACGGAACAGTAACTGATAGTCCGATACCACATGTAGGTAGGTTCCTAATCTTTTCGGTGGAGTATATTTGAGATAAATAGTAGTGTTTCCTGTGAACCCGTTATTTGCTTGATTCTGACGTGTTTATGAATATATTTTATTCCCAACGAATTTGTTGTGGTTTTTGTATAAATATTAGACAAAATCTGTGGCTGGTTAATTAAATAATAATTAATCAATCGGTTGGAGTAGCTGCGGCTGTGAGAGCCTACGTCACGAGGCGTGCATCGCCTCCGACCTCGGCGCTACTTATCTCCACAGATTTATTTACCCACTTTTACAAGTGCCCTCGCATGTCTCCTTCATTGGCCCAATGCGCTCACTCCCATATGTACATGTATTTATAAAGACACCGGTGACATTTTGGTCAGGAAGTCAATTTGACTGACTTATTGTTTTCGATACTCACCTTTATTGACTCATTAGGTATAACCCTGTGCGGTTAGGGAAGTGGTCATACCTTTTGAATCGCTCGTGAAGTAAACCAGTTACTTTTCTGAATGGTTGTAACTGTGAACGATATTTTTGCAGTGTCACGGAGACTTGTATCATATAACGAGATAATAACGTCTGTTGTAAAAGCCTTAGCAGTCCTTACCTCGCCGCGGTAATGAACTACAAGTTGAACTGTTTATACAGAGTGTGCGTAATAATATAACATGTCGTATAAGAAATTAAAACGTGCTCTTATTAAATAAATTTTAGTATAAAATAAGCTATTTTTTATTAAATGGATCGCATTTCTTCAACAGGCTGTTTTCTTACAACCTAATGCAGGTTGCAAAAACAGCCTGCTAAAGCGTTCAGATACCTCCAATAATAATTATTCAGCTTTTTCAATCCAATCAGTTTTCAGTGGCATTTCTTTGTCTTTCCGAGTCTCCTGGCTTTCTCCAGACCAGACACGGACACAGCGATCATCTGAATCCGAGTTTCGTTAACGAGAAGGCAATTGTCCCATAACTACCATACCTATGTCTTCGTCTTCTTCACGTTGGCGCTGGTCCTTGTAAATTGCATAGTCATCTTTGGGGGTATTCAGTGGCGCTCATTAGATCCTCCTTACTTTTAAGTCATATTCGTGAAAGTAATCTTAAAGTCGACTTGGTTCTAAGATCAGTAGAGGGAAGCTGACTGTTGGATCACGGGCAGTCAGCAGTCTGATGTAACGCTTCTGAACGGCGGGCGGCCAATACAAAGTCTATCAGCCATTACCCGTGCTACCTCTACAACGCGGTTACAACGCGGTTTGAGAGACAGATACCTACTGTTACACTCAAATTTATTATTACTGCTCGCAAAACATACGATATATCTCTTTCAATCTGGTTGATAGACCCATCTATCTATAAATGTCAAAAAGCGTTGATTTCATATTTACACGAAAAAACCAAAGAAGTTGTAGTGTAGTTTGTTTTAATGAAATATATTTAAACAAAGAACAAAAGCTTAAAAATAACATGTAAAAAAATTCTGGAGATACATGTAATATTAGTTTTTCCAAGTGAACGCAAACTCTTTTTGTTACGTGTGTACATAGCAAGGTGGAATTTAAAAATAATTGCGGCATAGATACCGCAGACTGTTGAAAATATCAGTGATATGTCCTTACGACATTCTGACCCCGAGCCCCGAGGCGCATGCGGCAATTCAAATCATGCGCAAGTGAATTGCGAGTGCGAGGTCCAGAACTTTGCCGTAATTTAGCACGACAACCTAAGGTTTTATAATTGTTTCCTTATTGAGTTAACAGTTGATAGAAAATACAAACTGTTCGTTGAGCGATTAACCTTCATTTCCGTAATGGAGCGACACGGACGAGGTCGCTAAAGTCCGCCAAGCTTCGGACGGAGGAGCAAAAACGCCTACTGTTTGTTAAAAACAAGAAACAGTTAACAATTTATTCTTAATTCACCACGCATGTTTTTAGAGCTACTAGACATTTATTATGTTTGTAGCACAAGTCTCTCAACGTAGGAAAAAATAATCTTTACAGTAACACGTATTTAGTGACAATTGGCTGAGGGACGAATACGCCTCCAGTCTCATCATTGTTCAATAATGGCTACTCTGAACTCTAATAACCTAACATTAGCTACACGCCATCAAACTGCACTACCTATAGAAGCTAGCTATCATTTACGATCGTACACGTATGTACACAGTACATCCTGCAGTTTTTTCTAGGTGTTTTTTAAGTCAGTGTGTCAGTCAAGTTGTTCTTGATTATAGTATGCGAGTGAGACGAATCGTTACGTTATACTTTTACGGACTATAAGTATTTTATGTTTATTTTTAGCATTCCGTTTAACTCGTGTTTCCTATTTCATAAACTAATAAAATATGAATTCAGCTCTTTTTTATGTATGGGTCGGTAACTTTTGTCTTAAGGTGGTGCATCACGACTCACATTTTCACTGTTTTTCATACAACCGCTCATAACTGATTATGACGTTAATACACACTTTTCATTAGATATTTTGGAAACACAGTATCTTGTGAATATTATCTAGGTTTCTAAAGAAACCAATTTCTAAATTTGTGTAAAACTAATCCAGTAAAAACCTCTGAAAACGTCCTATTTTGTATGAACTTCGACACTTCATAATTTGCCTAAAAATTAAAAAAGTCAAAAAAGTAATCCTCTAGAGACCTTGCAAATTTTATTAAGATTCTAAATGATGACAACTTTTTCCAAAAACTTTTAAGGGTTTAAAAAAAACAGCTATTTCCTGGAGCAAGTTTTGTGAAATTTTCGAGTAAATCTCGGAATTATCGAATACTAACAGAGTTTTCAGGCGTTATCTCTCTTTTTTTGCGTTGCCTTTTCGTCAAACATCGCGTTGGATTGCATTAAATGAAGTAACAAGCTTTTAAACCATTTTCGGTGTTTACGATAAGCGAGTGGAGAAGGACCCTCTTAATACTTGTTAAGGTGTAGAGTCATCAGTGAACACCTAGCCGGAATTAAATTTAATTCCGGCTAGCTGCGCCCGGGTAGAGCCTCGCCAAATTTTAAATTAATTTTCTTTGCGAAATATTGATTGATATGAATATACTGTGTGCATTTTGAAGAACACTTAACCAACATTTATTTTGTGTAAACATATTTCTCAAATTCGTTTGAAAAGAGGAGGGAAAACTAGTCAAAAAATATAATGTCGTATTTTTTTTTTGGGAAATATATTAAGTCGTACAAAAAATCATATGTTGATACATGAGTTTATAATATATATATATTCAAACCTAGCCGTTACCTAGGAGTAGACTTCAGAAAGTCACTGTTTTATAGCACTGCTCGAGCGCTAGGGTCTTAAAATATTCGCTTCAAAGACAAACATTTAAATTTTCTAACACTTGCTTGCCTACTTCACACATAAACGGGAAAAATCTGGTGCCATAGCTTTACTAAATTAAAAACAACTTATTTCATAGACATGTTCTAATTAATTTTATATGATAGTGTTGGTAGAGTTAATTATCACTTATTTTGACTAACTGATGTAGCAGTTAGCGTGCAGTTGGCGGACATAGCAAATACTTATTGTTAACCGTCGTTTGTTGTAGTTTAGTCATGTGGAAATATTTTTTGCCCCGAATTTATGGACTAGTGAATTCGGTAAAATTAAAGTCAACAGTATTGATTAACTATGATACAATAATTGCTGAGCAAATAATTGTTATTGACAGTAAGAATAAAATGTAAAATATTGTGTTTATTTTTGTTGTTATGACTTTTTAGAATATGTAAAATAGTTTTAGGACTGTTTTTTAACATTTCCACAGAATACTTGCTACGGAAGTGTGTAAACTGAAAACAGGAAACCATAAAAGTAAAAAAAAAATTACTTTTATTATCAACTGCAGTGAAATTTCTACGTTTCAAATAATCTCACACACTGCGAATGAGTTCTGATTTTCATTCTAGCTACATGATATATATATATATATAGATATATATAGATTTATGATAAAAGATCTCAAGGGACCAAGAAAAAAGATAAAAAGACTCATTTTATTGATATCATCTGCAGCAAATTATCAAGTTTCTCGTTATAGTAATCGCTTTTATATCTAGTTGGCCAATTACTTAGCTGTGCGAACTGAGTGCTCAGGTAATGGAGGCTCATACAGATGAGATGGATTGCATATTTATTAAATGTTTTATTCAACCCAATATTAGGTAGCCTGTGTCTACGAATGATGTGAGGAGGTTTCTGAGACACACGTGGAAATGTTTCGAGGGCTTTGTACGTAAAAACCAAGTGTGGACCCTTGAGGTGTTTGTATTTTGTACGAGGATATTTTACCAATGATTTTCTTTCACATTTTGTCCGTTTACTATCACAGATGTCACATTCAATAGAACGGAAGCAATTGAGTAATTGCGGCAACTGGAAACGTTTCACTGAAACTTTTTTTGGATTTTATTTGATTACGGTTAAACGGATCAAATTGTCATTCTGGTGGCCAACGAGCCATACACATGCGTAAGTCAATTGCGAAAATAGCACGTGGGATCAATACAAAATCAAAATTAATGTGCAGCTGAAATTTTTAGGTTTTAAAACTGGATTAACAGCAACTTTTTTTGGGGCTGCGTTAAATAGAGCACAATACTTATCCTTTTCTGATTATTTCTTTTATTGCATTCTTGCGTTGACGAACCTAGCTGTCTTAAGAGCAGTAACAACCGTAATTAAAAATATATAAATAAACTGAGTCAGAGTCATTAGAATGGCGATTGTGTTCGATCAATTACTGTCATGAAGCAAGTGTTACTGTGATCTGGTATACAGCATAATATCCTCGTTTCAAAAGCCTGCGGAACGTTACAGCTGTACTGAGCTAAATGTTATCGTACTTTAAACGTTTTTTTAATAACTCACCGCTTTGTTTCTTTAAAGCATTAAACGAATTTGTGAAAAACAATGCACACTTGCATGGTTGTGCATAATGCACCATGAAACATTAACGTTGGGTGTACACAGATAAGAAGTTGAAGACGGATTGTAGAACACGTCCTAATGTGAACGTGTTACAGGCTAATGGAATGTATTATTAGGCGTGGCGTTGATAGACCAGGAAAAATTAGCAACAGCATGGATTTTGTAAAAGATAACAAAAATTACGAAAACCGTGTAATCTCTCTTTGAAAAACTTATTCTTAAAAATGTCTGAACTGTTTAGCAATGGATTAGCAAAGTTTTATGAGTAAAATTGTAATGAAGAATCTGCTTAACATTCTGCACAGTATTGAGACTTTTATAAAAAAGACGATGCACCTACAATTATTGTTATCTTATTATTTTGCCGGTAATGTTGTAAATGCGCTAGTTAATTAATAGATACTTAGCTCAAAATAATTACAATAGAATGCGTCCACTAATGAAGATAGAAAGCAGCAAAACCGGTCGTTCAAAATAGTGATGAGTCTATTAACTAATTATTATAAAACTAGTTAAACGTAGATCTAATGTAATGACTTTGATTTGGAGTAACAACTAGCAAAAACTATGAAACCAACTTTTTGTATCTATAATTTATTTTCCTATTACAGATTCCCAAGTCATTTGTTATTAATAAACTAATTTAATTCTCAATTGAATTGAAATATTAATAAATTCTAGGATCTGTACCTTTCAAATTATATCGATAAGTTTTCGTTTTTATCGTGTAGTTTTTAATTTTTTACTTTCTAAAATATACTCGGACGTGAAAGCCGTATCCGAAGACTCAGCGTTGAAGTCAAATCTATGCGCGTTTCAGCAACTTCGCTCATCGATACGTTTAGTAGCTTCGTAGAAGCAGCGTAGACGAGCGTCGTAGTCGTGTTCATGGGCGTAGCAGCAGCGTAGGCCCATGTAAGACGCGTAGTACCCGCGTTCAAGCCCCGTAGAGGCTCGTAGCAGCAGCGTAGGCCCCGGTAAGACGCGTAGTACCCGCGTTCAAGCCTCGTAGAGGCTCGTAGAAGCAGCGTAGCTAGGTAAGCTGTGGTTGCGTCGTAGCCGCATAAGCTCGCGTAGCGCCTTTTAGATGCTACGCCATTGTCGCGTAGTAATTACATAACTTTTTTAAATTATAAATTTATTTGTAATTATATTTTTTTTATTCTTAATTTATTTTTATACTGTAGTTCATTTATATAATTATTATTGTTCTGGTCCTTTTGTAATCAAATGCTGAATAAATTGTGGGATTCCCTTAATTTGTACGATGATGATTGGCTTTTTGTTTTAGAATTTGACGGGTATTTTAGTTCCTACTTTAGATGTGATGAGATTCCGAAGCAGTTCTGAATTTTCCTAAGAATCTATTCTGTTTATGAGCTTTACTCTCAAAATTAAAATGTATTCTCATTTATAATTTTTAATTCTACATTTAAAAGTAGTAATAAATGCAGTTGCTGTAACAGGTTATTTAGAGTAGAACATTTTATTAAAAAGTTATTTTAGTGTGTATGTTTTTTAGGTAATCATCAAATATCTTCTTCCAATCTAAGTGAACCTGTAGTCAGATTTTTACTAACTAGAACCCACCAGTGTTCCTTCAGTTGGCTAATGCGATCTTGGGACGCGGTAACTTTTTCGAACAGCTCCTTAACCTTGGCAATACTTAAGTGGCGCCTAAGGGCGTAGTGAAATCATCAATAACCAAACATAGAGGGACTATCTTGGAAGAGGCTATTGAATTTTTTAATTGTCTTGATTCCTATATATTTATATTTATAGTAGATTAGGTATCTGTGGCACAGCTTGATGGGTAAGTATTGTAAATTGGCTTATTTTAAGTTCTTTTATTTTTATCTTTTCTAAAGAACATCGCGAAAACCAATTATCGATTTATTATTTTTTCCTGCCTTTGAGCCATTGGAAAAGATAATAGGAACGTGCTTTACAACAAGTCTGAGTGATGGCTGTCGTATGAATGTGAAATCGACGAGCATGTGACTACAGGCTAATTTGTGAGACAATGTTTAACACAATGTAGCTGTAGCGAAACTGAAGGATAAGGTGTCTGCTGTTCTGAAGATTTTTGGAAAACATCTTATTACATTAGTCACGGATAATAAAGCAACAACTGTGGCTTTTTCAAGACTCTCAGACTATTTAACATAACAATTATTTTAGCTCTGTGAATACACAGATATTGTTAGAAAAACCGCGTAGTATAGCGTGGAGGCGCAGCTCGCGCCGCTCGTACTACTGATGAGTTACGCGACAGACATCGTTACCCACTTGCAGCCTCAATGGTTTTGATTGCAGCTCATTTGAAATATTTCTATAATCATTGTATGTCAGTTACAATAATACGATCCTTTGCTGTAATTATTGTATTTGCAAACGAGAATCTCAGAGTATGCATGAAAAAAAGTACCAGAGAATAACTTTCATATTTTTGAGCTAGACTAGTGACTGTTAAATGAATACAATTTTATCCTTAAGGTAAATAATTATGTAGATTTTTACTGTAAATACATTTTTGATATTTTTCCTCATCTTGCCGGTATCAGTCGACAGTCGTGCTCGAGTAAACGAGACTTGTTCGGATTTGCGACTTTTTTCATTTTTTTGGCGGTGAACTGGTTTGCCTTCAGCGTTTCGCGTTGTTGTTACAAAGAAGGCAGTTGATGTATCGCACTAGTGCAGAAGAAGTTTCATTAGTGGAACCGGCTTGCCGAACGGATTTAAGTAGGCCAGCCATCGCCTCACGCGAACTCCACGGTAACTCTTGGCACCATTATCGGATTTTACGTAAAAATATTTCTTTTTATTTTACTATTACAAATGTTTGTCTCGGTTTTGTAGCATTTAACGTGTCGACGCTAAGTTCACGTACGCACGTAAAGTCTTATTAAAATCAACAATACGTTATAAACAGTTGGGATAGAAGTTACCTGATTGGCGGAAATGAGAATATTGTTGTGTTTAAACTAAGTATCTCTAGGGGTTAGCCGTTTAGTAAATATAGATAGCAATATTCATTCAGTTTGTATCGTTAAATAAAACAAATAGCATAATCACATTCCAAATAATTGTTGGTTAATGAAATCAACAGGTGTTAAATATTTATGAATGAAATGAAATTAGATAAAGTATGAAGAAGCGCTGAAACCACGTCCATGACAAAGTTACTCAGTTATTTTCTGTCATGTTTTATTATCTTTCCACGGTAATGTGCTACTGATAAATAATACGTTTTTGCTCTGATTGCAGCGGAGTGCACAGCGAAAGTATCATCTAATGTCAGCTGAACTGATATCAAAAGTAAACACGTCTACCAGTATTGGAGCCCTTCATGTATCTAATAGATAATAGTTGACTTCCTACTATTTCTCTTCAGTATTCACACTTTTGGAAATAAACACTTTTGGAAATATTTACTTAACAACCCGGAACACCACACTTATCAAAAACACATTTAAGCACAATTCGCGAATTTGACAAAAACCGATATTGTAAGTTAGCTTTCAGAGTTTTATTTACATGGTGTCACGTGCCGCGATGTAAACAAACCGGTCCGCGCGCTCGCTGCACTTAACATTGAGGGACTCACCGTTCTCGCCGCTGTATCCCCAGTCGTTTTCTGCCATTGTTGCCGAGATGTTTATCACTAGTGATGATTGCTTCCTTCCTAGCGGCGCGTTGCGAGTCAAGTGTTTCGCGGGGTAATGTATGTCGCGTGTCCGCGGGGTGCACGAGTGAACGTGGCTGGGTCGTGACTGCGTGCGAGTGTTCGCGGCGGCTTGTCTTTATAGAAAGGCCGACGCCGGGTGTGACGCGGAGCGAAGGCGGGCGCGGACGCGGGCGCGGTGTCGCGTCGGGCACTGGCTCGCGCGCGCTCCGCCGGCCCACTGCGCGCGCGCCGCCGCGCATGCCGCGCTCCGCCCCACCGTGTGGCTTTCTACTCTGTTTCTACTCACCATTCGTAATTACTCTATTTACTCATCAAATACATTACCACATGTCAATGCCAATAATATGCCGTATTTTTCTGTACATGTGCTTATTGTGAAAAGGACGCGGACGTAGCCCCGTGGCTTCAGCTACGAATTTTCATCGAACAGCTATAAATCGATGGAGTGCTAGAAAATCGTGCGTTTAGGTGCCCCAAAATTTTAATCACATGCGCATAGTAATACGAAGCCCGATTCAGTATTTGTACAAAATAAGTGCTACCTATTGGCATTTCAATCATATGACCGTTTAGGTACTAGATTTTGCATAAGTAAAATAGTTAGGTGCACTTTTAATACAAATACTTTAAATAAATATTTTCTTGAAAAACGAGTTCCATTATCATAACAAAAGTTTACTCTAGGCATAATATATACGTACTTCGACTACTATTAGGTAGTATTTTTTGTTTGATATGTTTTTTCAGGTCGTAACCATCTAAAAAGTATTTAATAAATAGAACCATCTGTCTCAATAGATAAACTATGCAAAAACATGTCAGAGAGTGACAATGTTCATATTTCACGGAAGAACCGTTATTTACAAATTTCGATATTTAAATTACACAGTCAACTGACCTATTACTGTGTCTGCAAGTATGAAAAAATTCTGTGAAGGAAAAACTGCGGACTGTGCAGATTGTGCTGCTCGAATTTTCGATGATCACGGACGTCCCGCATCGATACCACTGGTTAATAATAATAAAAACTAAAATATTATGAGACATAATTTATTGGAAATATTTTTTTTTAACAATAGTACTTAACCCGATCTTAATCGATTTATCTACTTTAGTGTAAGCACTAAAGTAGATAAATCGATTAAGATCCGGTGAGATTAAGAATAAGAGAGAGAAAAAGAGTAAGATTAAGAATGGATTGATGAAGAAGTGTTCGGGAATTCAAATTATAATAAATAATAGAGTTTAAATAAGAACTTGGAGTAACGAATTATTGGTAGATCCTTACTAATATTATAAAAGCGAAAGTGAGTTTGTTTGTTTGTTTGTTACGTCTTCACGCCTAAATGGCAATATGATTTTGATGAATTTTGGTACAGAGATAATTGGGGCCCTGGAGACGGACATAAGCTATTTTTTTTTAAGTATAGGAGAAGGGAGAAAGAGTAAAGTATATTAATAAACGCGGGTGAAGCCGCCAGTCAAAGCTATCACACTAATACTATAGAGAGGTAAAGTTAGTTTTTTTTTTGTAGAACGTTATCTCTGATAGTAACGAAACTGTTTTATTCCTGAGTGATATAGGCTATATTTTAAGTACGCGGGCGAAGCTTAATAATAAAGCAGCTTTATATCAGTGAAAAAATTTAATTCATGAATCCCCAAGCGACCACCGGTGGCCGCGCATCTATTGTCTTACTATTGTGTCTCTAATTGACGGTATCTGAAGGGTTAAACAATCGATCAAGTTTAGTACTTCTAGAAATTACCTCCTACAAACAAAAAACAAACTTTACCTCTTTATTATATTAAGTATAGATTTCAGAGCTCAATAAGAATTTAGCGCAGGTTATACTCGTATGTATTTATTTTTGTTTTAGTCTATTTGTTTGTCATTTTGTTGCATCTACTATATGTGTCTGACCACCACCCTATTGTTTACGGGTAAAAAAGGCATTAACTCCGTCTTTATACAATGTTTACTAATATAGTGCATAAAATAAAAATAAATAAATAAAAATACGTACATAGGTAGTCCGTCATTTACAGTCAATGTTGATATTGTTACGTTTCAGTAAGTTCCTTGAAATAATGACTAAGGTGGAACAGTCAACAAATTGTCCGGAATTATGAAATCTCTTATCACTGGAGCTAATCAAATCCACATACTGAATTCCTATGATAATCATCGATACTTTTTAGTCTGTGAAGTACTTATTTAACAAACTGTACGTAGGTGTATCAGCTTTAAATTTTTTTTTTAAATTTATGACATAATTTTTTTTTTAATTCATGAGTGCAGTAGTGGCCGAGTGTTAACGGCCCCGAGTTACGAGTTTTAGGTCGCGGGTTCAAACCCAGCCAGGGATTACTTTCTGTGCTTTATTTCATCACCACTGCTTTCAAAACGGTGAAGGAAATATCGTGAGGAAACCGGCATGTCCTAGAACCAAAAATTCGAGGACATCATCCACCATCTCATTTATGGCGGTAAGTCTCCTCTTTGAGGCGTGGCTGGAAAGACCTCACGGCGTCCTCACTTTCCGCATGACGTAGGTCCTCACCGGACATGGCAGGTTCGGGAGGTTCCTGCATCGGATTCAAGCGGAAGAGACGCCCGGGTGTCGCCACTGTGCGCAACGCCCGGAGGACACGGTGGAGCACACCGTCGAGGTGTGCCCTGCCTGGGCGGAGCATCGCCGTGCCCTCGTGGGGGCGATTGTCGGCGGAGACCTCTCGCGCCGGGCCCTGGTCAAGGCGAGGGAGGAGGGAGGGAGGGGGGTGGGAGGTGGTGGGAGGAGGGGGAGCGAGGAGGAATGGCAGGCGGTCGCCTCCTTCTGCGAAGCAGTAATGCTTGCAAAGGAGGAGGCCGACCGCATCAGGCAACGGCGCCCTCGCCGCCCTCGCCGCCGTCGCCGGGATTCCGATCCCGATTTCCAGCCACCGTAGACGCGGGCTCGCGGACGGCGAGCCATGGGTAGCTCGCTGTCCGATCGTCCGGTAATGGACCGAGTCCAAGACGTCGACGGTGCGCACTGTTCCCGCGCGCCTCAAGGATTTGTCAGCAGCAGAGGACCAGCTGGGCCCAGCTGGGTCGAAGCCTACTGGGGACAGGGTTGTCCCAGCTCGTGCCCCGGTATGAAGGCTAGAAGAAGCGGCGCGGGGTTTTTAGTCAGTAAGAGTCTGACACTTTCTCCAGCTCCACCCAAGAGCGGGTTTCGTCAAAGATGATATTCCCGTCAACAAAAAAAAAAAAAACCATCTCATTTCTACCATCGGACAACCCGATGTATGGCACACCCAATTTTAAGTGTCTTATGTAATTTTTATTTATTTATTTATCTAAGCATTTCGCCTCGTAGTTTATACGGCGTACATCGAAGGACTGGAAAATTTGCCTGCTGCGGTCTTCCCATTCGATAATAATTTGGGTGTATTCAAAACTAGAGTAAATAGGCTCTTAATAAACTAGTGCGCCTCACCATCAACGATTGTATCACTGCTTACCATCAGGTGGGATGGCAGTCAAGAACTAGTTTATATCAGATAAAGAAAAAAAAGCATGTGACATTCACCATCCCGCACAGAGCGTGCGTGGTGGCTTACGGCCATTCCCTCTCCTAGAGAGGAAACTTGAGCCCCAGCAGTGGGAACATTACAATGGGACATGCAGGGCCAGGTTGCATGGGCAGGTGGGATTATGCTTATGTTTATGGAATCATCAAATATCTTCTTTTTCTCTAGGGAGTGGAACGCGAGAACGTGTCAGAATTATACTGACCTGCAGAGCCACGGTGACTTAGCTTCAAACTATTTGTTTAGGAACTTTACATTATTCTAATGGCTAGCTCGAAAGAGTTACCGTGGCCCTAGAACGCAATAGGCAACTGAAGGAACAATTTGATTTTAGGCAATCTGACACTCCCTCTCGCACCTAGAGCGAGAGAAGTTATTTGATGATTTTCTACAGTAAAGAAAAAATAATTAAAAGTCATTCTTGATGTTATAAGTTAATTAATTAGATTGTTTATCAGCATTCTATCAAAACAAAATTTGTATACTGTTATACCTTTTGTTTATTCATGAAAAATAGTTTACATCACTTTAATACGAGTATATGCGTTGAATTATTTTGATCGCTTTTATGGGATGGGGTTTTTAGGATTTGAGCCTACAAATGAAAAATTTTTAATAAAAGAGACTTAAAAGTATTTTAAAAAAATAATAATATCCAACAAATATAATTTATGTAATAAAATACTGCGTAAACCCTTTTTATGAATATGCTTAATATTTTTGTAAATGTAAAATTTTTGTTTGATTTATATATTGTAGCAGTATACCGCAGCACTCTTTTTAATCAAAGTTCTTATAGTCGGTCCATTCTGTCTGGAAGATATCGCTGTCAACGATAAGACTGTCATTGTATCCATAGATTTAACTTTCTGTATGATTATTCATATTCTATTATAGTACACAACACTTCTATAAAACAATAAAAAAAAATAGTATTTCAACATTCTACCCAAACCGAAATAATCTGTGACATAATAAAAGCTAGAAATCCAATTATTAACAAAAATAAATCTCCGTTACACATGCAGCGGACAATATACAAAGGCCAATATATTATTTACAAGGTTATTAGTGGTTTTCATTTACAACGCGTCACTTGTATGAAGTGAAGTGCCTTAGAGCTGGTCTCTTGTGGTTAACCGGCGTGACGTATTGTTTGTACATAAAGTTCATTGAATGCGTTATTTTTCCTTTTGAACTGCAGTAACTTACAGATACTGTTAAGGACTGTAATTGTATTGATTTATATTTGCAATTATTCGACCTCAGTGATAACCTGCGATCTAGTTCGTCGCTACTACGCGTCGCAACAATACCAATAGGTACCTACATGTAGGTGTTGGCTATCCATGAGTTGTGCGAAAGATAACCCCGGAGTTCTTTTTTTTTCGATGAAAATCATCTTATGACAAAACCCGCTCTTGGGCGGAGCGGGAGATAGTGTCAGACTCTTACCGACTAAAAACCCCATCCCGTTCCTTCTGGCCTTCATACCGGGGCACGAGCTCCCTTTCGGACAACACTATCCCCAGTAGGCTTCGACCCAATGGGGCCCCTCAACCCCGGAGTCCTGGAACGAAGGAACGTAAGAGTTTGTTTTAGTCAATAAAAGTCTGAGACGTCCTCCCGATCCGTCCAAGAGAACGAGAAGTTATTGTATGATTTCACACGTAAAAGAGAGGTGTTAGCTAATATTGGTTGTACCTAGACGGCACACACTCGGTATATTTATTATAATATAATAATATATTTATTCACAGTTAAAATTGGTATATGTTAGGTACCTAGTTACTACTAGGAATAAATTCTTATGTTTATTTATGTACAATGACTAGTTGTTTGTGTTGTAATGTTAAGTGTGCAAGTCAGATCCGAAAAATACTATTTAAATTTCCCTGACCTCACATTTTTGGTCGATTTTAAATATAAAATAAAGGGACAAAACTAAGAGCAATGTAAACACGACCACGTGCGAACACGTGTCAGGTTTAAAGATCAGGACAGTTCATGAATAGTAAATAATAGAAACAAATCGTGGCGTTATGTTCCACTTATTAATGTAATTTTTCATGATTTATTACATAACTAACTGTTTCCAGCGGTTTCACCCGCGACTGTAGGTACTGCTTCTGTGAGTCATAGTGTGATATTACATGTTCTATACCGCTGTCATGAACCTGGCAGTCCCAGACAGAAATATTATTTTCAACACTCTTAATCGAAAATCCGCTCCTACCCCTACCACGTTTATGCACATAATTTATTGGTTTTCGCACTAGTTCGGAAAATTGTGTCAGCGAGTTCGTGCCACAATTTATTATACTTATTGTATCAGGCTGGTCACCAAGCAGTCCCCGTTTATTTATTTCTTCATAAGTGTATTCAAAAACGTCGTTTGATACACGTGGAATCACTTCAAGGCTCGGTTAAATAACACAACACCCTGCCAGTCTGCGGCTTGGACGAATTCCACCTCGGTCGCAATAACAAAGTGTCTCCACTTGAATCACTCATTGTAAGTATATTGAAAAACGTCGTTTGAAACACGTGGAAATTTATCAAAATGTACGTAGTACACTTAATATTATGTGTTTGAATGCTACTGGTGGTTCCATAGATTCGCACGTATGAACAAACCTTCCCCGTTATTATGTATCTATTAGTAAGTATGGATGTTTTGTCTGTAAGACGTAGGTACATGCATTAAACGCACGCCATGTAGATAAAGCCTATTATAACTCTAACGGTCCTGTTCCACTTTTGTCTAAACATTTTTATTTTTTTAATATTTTTATTAATTGGGATTGCTATTGCCCTTTTTATATTATTATTTTCGAAATAGTTTTTATTTTATTTGTTTATTTTAATAGAACTTGTAATATTTTCTTACTTTTTGTATTTATAAAAAGTAATAAATTATTACAGATAGTATATATAGTATATTAATAAAAGTACGTATATCTATTTGAGATCATTTTAATATCACACCACACTTTCTGTTCAGCCATGTATCTTTTCTCACTATCCCAACATATTTACTTTAGATTTAAGCAACTGATAGAATCCGAACATTGATCCGAACCAAATCAATAACACTTTTTCCGATTCGAATTGAGCCCAGGATCCCTGTAGTTAGATTAGGAGTCGCGCTTGGCAAAAGAGGCAGTCATCTATGTATATAAAAGGAGAAATTGTCTGACAGACATATTAAAGTAAGGCCGAAACTGGGACTAGGACTGTGAAATTTTGAACAAGGCTTCTTTTTATGACGTGGGCGAGAACTAAGAAAGGATTTTTCAAAATTCAGCCTCTAAGAGGCTCAACGGGGCCTAAAGTTTGTATGGAGTAACTTTTTTTCATGCGGGCGAGGCCGCTAGCAGAAACTATTCAGTTCGTGATTCGTTTACCTAAAAGAAACGATTGCTTGATTAGATGACTTTGTAATGAGCTAGAATGAAAAGTAGGTGTTTTAAAATACCGATATCTATTCAGCCGTATCTAGTCTAACCAGACTGGCCGCCGATTGCAACTAACTTGGAAAATTCTTGCTTGGTGAAGGTAGAAAGTAGGTAGACGATGTACCTGCTGGCAAAGCAGTTTGAGTAATAAATGTAAGGAGATACATAATTCCGACCGCAGTGCACTGCCAAGTTTATTTATAAAATTTGTTAAAAACATGTCCCAGAAAAGAACCCAGCGAAATAAACTCAAAAATATCACAAGCAATAAAATATATAAATAAAGTCAGTATTTAATCTGCATTCTGCACCTTATTTATAAACCTCATTTACAGGACAATTTTTTTTCAAATTCTGAGTCAACGTATCCTTTTCTTTGTGGTATGAAAATACTTTGTTTTTGAGAACCTAAATATTTAAATCAGTATATTTAAACTCGTGCGTAAATATTTATATTCTCTGAATATAACATTGTTGTTGCTGAAATTGAGTCCAGAGTTACTCTTACACTTTCGGAAAGAAAGATCCATCCTCAATTGATAAATTCGTTAATTCATGAATCCCCAAGCGACCACCGGTGGCCGCGCATCTATTGTCTTACTATTGTGTCTCTAATTTACGGTATCTGAAGGGTTAAACTTGCGACGTAATTTATCATTAAGAAATATACTTACAGGTTTATTTTTTTATTTTAAGGATTTCGTTCCATTTTTATAAGTTCGGAAATCACCAAATGACTTTTCCCGCTCTATTGTGGATCGAGAGGGTATGTCAGACTTTTACTGACTAAAACCCACCTTCAATTGCCTTGTATTGTTCCAGGATCACGGTAACTGTCTCAAAAACTCGCGGCTCGGACATCGGCGCTACTGAGCCCGTAAGGTTTTGATGATAATTCTTTGATGCGCGCGTGGAACATTACGTGCCTTCCCTTCTTCGACGTCTCGAACTCGGACGTCAATACCGGACGGCTGGACTACGAGCTACCCATTGCTCGTCTCGTCGTCTAGAAGCTTAGCCTGCGATAGCCCACAGTCGCCCAGCGACTCGCGATACTCGGGGCGTCTCCTGTGAGGGTTCCGTACTCCAGTCTTGGAAGACTTGGTTGGGTGAAATGTTGTCAGTCTGTCAAGTCTCAGAAACGCATGGAGGTATCAAGTTGAAATTAATATCAATATACTTACTACTTACAGGTCTTATACAGGGTTATTTGTAAAACACTAACAACCTCTTAGGTGCTAAGTAGCTAGTTAAGAAGATCATAAACAACAACTTTTTTATGACTTTTTTCAAAACACATCTACCAAAAACAAACCTTCAAGATTTCGTTTTTCTATCTAACATATTTCAACTCAGTATTTTGCTGTATCTACTTACGGCTTCCGCGCACTATTCTCGTAATAATGGTAAACAGGCTTTCGAAACATTGTCATTAAACCTAATCATTCGCACCATTTCCGTGTACTTGACATTAGAATTTGGATACACCATCATGTAAAGATCCGCACTGCCGAATTTCACTACAAGAACACGTATGACGCGACGCAAGCGCATCAATGCGACTGACCGACTAGTGAGGGTCGTCCATAGGTCAAGTTTATGTTCAGCTACCCTCCGCAATAGTGGAGGGTAGCTGAACAACGCTTGCTTGCTTGAAATAAATAATTGAATGTTCTAGATATTACGAAGTCTATGCAAATAGACTTCGTAATATCTAGAACATTAACAAACAACAACTTATGTTCTGTTTATAAGGTTCTTAACTAGCACCTACGAGGTTGCTAGTGTTTTACAAATATCCCTGTACCTATATACTTACAGGTCTGCTATGCTACCCTTTGGAGCGCAGTAAAAACAATCTAACTTCAACGCAATCTAAAGATAAGGCCGTTTACGGCGCATATTTTGACGCTCGCAAGGGAATCTAAACCTACATTTATGGGACTTCCTGTTGGCATTGAATCATGAAAGGCGAGAAGCTATACCATACCAATGTAGCACAAATAAAGAAAAAAAAATGTAAACCGTGTAATTAGGTACATCACAAAATAATTATACTTTATTGTGATAATAATTAAGCTTATGTTTTTACGGAGATCTGTTCGCGAGTCTGACAAGTGGTATTTGATTGTTTTTTTATTTTGTATGCCTTGGGTGCGTATATCTAGAATTGCGTGTGTGCCCTTGCGCTCATATAAAAAACAAGAAATCAAATCTCTCAAAACGGTGGAATTTTGGCCAAAATTGTATAATTGGCAATCTTGGGGAGCAAAAAATTACTCCAATAATACAAATAATTACAATCCTCCCATGTCCTCCAGGAATATTCATGTCCTATCCTGGAATTTATATGAATGAAATGAAAAAAAAAACATCCGTTCAGTTATTTGGGCGTGATAGAGTAACAAACATACACACGTACAAACAACTATTATAATAATTAATATGTGATTTAACCTTTATTTGTTGAGTGTAAATATTAATTTTATTCAGTTTCGAATCATTAGTTTTATTTCCAGTCTACTTTATTTAGTTTTCATAATTAAAATATTAACTTTATGTGCCAATTCCCTCTCATGTGGTTCCGATAAATATTTTTACTAGGCGCTTCAAAATTATTTACTGTTTTCACAGATGATATTGCACTTGGAATGGTTCCAAAATATATGAATATTCTTAAATTAATTTTTGATTGATTTATGGTTTGATTAGGGTTTTTTTTGTCGATGGGAAAAATCATCTTATGACAACCCCCGCTCTTGGGTGGAGCGGGAGATAGTGTTAGACTCCACCCCGTTCCTTCTAGCCTTCATACCGGGGCTCGAGCTCCTTTCGGATAACCCTGGCCCCAGTAGGCTTCAACCCATCTGGGCCCCTCCTGTCGCTGACAACTCCTTGAGGCGCGCGGGAACAGTGCGCGCCGTCGACGTCTTGGGCTCGGTCCGGACAGTTATCGGACGGTCGGACAGCGAGCTACCCATGGCTCGCCGTCCGCGATCCCGCGTCTACGGTGGCCGGAAATCGCGATTGGAAACCCAGCGGCGCCTGCAAGGGCGCCGTTGCCTGATGCGGTCGGCCTCCTCCTTTGCTAGCATTATTGCTTCGCAGAAGGAGGCGACCGCCTGCCACTCCTACTCGCTCCGGACCATGGCCTGAACCAAGGCCTGGCGCGAGAGGTCTCCGCCGCCGATCGCCCCCACGAGGGCTGGCGATGCTCCGCCCAGGCAGGGCACACCTCGACTGTGTGCTTTACCGTGTCCTCCGGGCGTTCCACACAGTGGCAACCCGGGCGTCTCTTCCGCTTTAATCCGGTACAGGAATTTGCCATGTCCGGTGAGGACCTGCGTCATGCGGAATGTAAAGACGCCGTGAGGTCTTTCCAGCCACGCCTCAAGAGGGGACTTACCGCCATTATTGTGACGTGCCCATACTTTCGTTGCTTACCGAACCAATGAGTAAACTGAATTACAGTTTTTGTCAAAATTTATATTCAACATCGTTATACGAAGGTTGTAAAGGTCAGACGGCAGCGCCAGTCACCTCGAGTAAGTCAACTCAATTCCTAATATGGCATTGTCGGCTTGTTGCACATGATCGAAAATAAATTCAATTCCGTGTTCAAACGAATTTTGGCGAAATACGAAGTCAAACTTAGTTTGATACTTAACTTTACAATGACTCAGCTGTTTATTTCTCTTGTTCCGCTGAACACAATGAAATATGTACCTAGGTACTATGAGTAGACCTCTCTTTCGGCTATAAACCAATACGTCACAAATATGATTTCCTTAATATGTATAAACTATATATATATAATAATAAATACCAAACTATTGCTGAATATCGAATAGATAGATTGCAGTACAAAATATAGAGAAAAAAAAAATATGTATCACCAAAATTTATTTGTACGGCTTATGAAAATATCAATGACTAGCGACCCGCCCCGGCTTCGCACGGACAATAAATATAGCCTTTGTTACTCAGGGTGAATGTAGCTTTCCAATGGTGAAAGAATTTTTGAAATCTACCGATTTTAGTAGTTTTTGAGTTTGTTCATTACAAACATACACACAAAAATACAAAATTTCCCTCTTTATAATTTTAGTGTAAATGTACGTTTTTCCCCTTTTAACGTTACGTACTATGCGTAATCGTCACACTGCGTCGCATCTACCTGCCTACATATTTTGTTACAAATTAATATTCATACTTCTACGTCATAATGGTTAGGTACTTATTGTTTTTCGTACATTGAATCTGAACAAACAGGCAAAGCATGAAATGTGGCTATTGTTTATTAATAAAGATAGTTGTTTCCTTTGGAAATACTAGCTCTTTTAGTCATCCCCTATTAGTTTACTAAGTAATTACCATTTGAATACGGTCATGTGACAGCAAAACATGAATGTAAGATGGTCAGGAAGACGCCGAAATAGATTTATGAAGACGTGTCATCTGTCATCACAGACTATGACAAAAATCTGCTTTCCATACCATTTTGTAAGATTGTTGCCGAATTTAAGAATTGTATTAAATTATGCTTATTTTAGACCGATAGCTACACATTTTCGATGTCAGTGTGTCCAGCCCTCCTAGCCATGTTACAACCGTTTCGCTAGGGTCGAACGCCTTGAGTTGGCCACGCCCCCAATTCTTTTGTTCTGACCACGTCACTGAGCGTTGAGAAGACGTCATTCCCGTCATCCCGTACATTTGAAGTTTTCTACTAGTTTTAACGATTGCAAGAAATTATCAACTTAGCTAGGGCAGCATTGAACTGTGATAGGCTGAACATGATGAATGTCGATGAAGGAATTAGATAAATTACGTAGCCAATGAAGAAGATCTACACGGACCATGTACAATGTTCAGTACCTACCTACTTTAAAGTTAGTTTAAAGCATTTTTTTTTAAACGCATAAGTATAATAATGTCGGGACGGATTTGGTTTACGAGTGCGTGGGATAACATCGCTTTTAGTCCATTTACATTTGCTCTTGATGACTGATAAAAATATTTGCCTTAGTGCTTCCATAAATGTTATTTTGGGCACTTTAATATTGCATTTATATCTTTTGCATTTTATAAACCATCGAAATAAGTACGAAAGTAGCGGAGGTAATGGTTTCAAATCGGCGAACAATATATCTTTTTGCTTTTTAAGGCAAAATTTTCAATGAGAAATTTTAGTTATGGGTTCCATGTAAAAGGGGCCGTACCTACTGCTGAGAAATTCTAGATGGGAAAATATTTAAATATATAGAGACTAGTATTTCACTGCTGCAAGCTTCAAGATTTTCTAATCATTATTAAAGTTTCATACTGGTATCATCATAATAAATCCATGTAATGATGTTACATTTCTTCCCGGATACAGGTTTCACTTTCACTCAGGCAGCTTATCATGACGCAGCTATTGCATCTAGATTTTAACACAATTCATATTCATTATGTTGGTTTTTGTTTCAGAAACCAAAGAAAATTCAGCACGACTATACGAGGCCAAAACCTGCACGTCATTTAACTCTTCAATCGTGATAATTAGAGTCACAATAAAAAGACAATGGGTGCGCGAACGCCGGCGTTCAATTGGGGTTTAGTGAATTAATTAAATATCTTTTACAAATAATAACATTCCACAAGTTTCACACCACGCCATCAAATCCCAAACTAAGCAGAGCTTGTGGTAAATAACTAAACATTCATATTTTCCCAATACAATAGATTGAATCTAATATTTGTGTGTAAATCCAGGATAATATAAACTATTCTTCTATCAACATTCATCCAAATCTGTTCAACCGTTTGAGCTTGAAGGAGTAATAAACATAGACACACCCCCATAGTAGCTATACACAGTACACACACACATGTATAAATAATATATGTATGTACACAAATAGGTACAAACTTTCGCTAACATAAATAACCAGGTGCAGATAAATAGTACATTGTAACACTAGGGGTGAAAGCACTGTGATTTTCATTACGAATACAAGGAAAGTATAAATAAAATAATAAAAAGTTTGTAAAACCTGAGTCGTCGTACCTATGATTTTTGGTAGGTGTTTTTCTTCTGAATTAGGCGGCAAAAGGTTTTCTATTACTTTGCTTTAGCTCCTTCTCTTAAGATATTACGCATTAAATCACTATTTTAATCTGATGGACTTATCATGCTCTGCTGTTCGGAAATTTAAACAAAACTCTACAACCCAAAAAAAAACCAATGACGGATTGCCACTTTCCCGCCATTTTGGTTTTTTTTTTCTGTACCGGTCAGCAGCATTCAGCCTTTATTTTTCATTATTGAAATTATTTGTAATTTATTAAAAATAAAGTGTTTTAAAGAAGCAATTGCAAAAATAAGCCACTTAAAAATATAATATTATTTAATTACTACTTATCTTTAATTTATTTAAATTTTATATCCTGATGCAATTGACTGGCTGTATTGAGTATATGAGAACGTTGGAACTTGGTTCAATAGAAGTGCGAAGATCAAAGATTTTATATATCCTAGTACAGTAGAATATATTAAAATCTTTGGCGAAGATAGAACTAGTTTTTTTTAAATAATTTGACAGCTGTCAGTTGAAAGTAAAACTCCCTAGGGATGAAAAGTATCATCATTTCAACCCGCTTCACAGGCAACTTCAGACCTACTTTCAGAGTATGAGTAATGAAATAGTACATTGTTACACTAGGGGTGAAAGTTACTTATTTCATCCCGAGAAGGAGTTGGCTAATTCGAGGGACTAGATAAGTAACTTTAACCCCGAGGTAAGCACTGTGCTTTTCATTACGAATACAAGAATATAGGCCTAGCTTTTTTTTAAATAATTTGACAACTGTTAGTTGAAAGTAAAACTCCGTAGGGATGAAAAGTGTGATGCTTTTCAGCCCGCTCCTCAGGCAACTTCAGACCTACTTTCAGAGTATGAGTAATGAAAAAGCTTTTTTAACCGACTTCCAAAAAAAGGAGGAGATTCTCAATTAAGTTGTATTTTTTTTTAGATTTGTTACCTCATAACTCCGTCGTTTATGGATCAATTTGCAAATTACTTTTTTTTTCCTTTAATTCATGAATCCCCAAGCGACCACCGGTGGCCGCACATCTATTGTCTTACTATTGTGTCTCTAATTGACGGTATCTGAAGGGTTAAAGGGTCCATATGCTTTTAGATTGGTCACATTTTTTTCAAAATCCAGTTCTGATGATTGTGATTGATGATGATGGAATTCATGAGGAATCGAAGGAACTCCTCAAATGTTATAGGCAACCATAGAATGATTTTCGTATTTCATTGAGGACTTAAGCATATTATACATTCAAAAAGTAACATTTGATGAAGTGGAACTTTAGTGGATGAAGAAGACCAGTAAGCAATGGCCCACGGAATTTCATACTCACATATATAGATATCACAAATGATAAATGAATGGTTCTGAATAGTTGGAAATGGTATCATCGAAGTGATCTAATGATGGAGCCGGAAAACAGGCAGCAGAACTCCGTAATTAATTAATGTATCCTAGCCGTGTTTGGGCTTATTAGAATTGTCATGAGATGCACTTTGGCTATAAAAACAACTATCAAACTGATCGATGATGGAGCCAGAAAGTGGAAGGTTGACACGGAAACTTCATAATAAAACAATGTAAGTATTCTAGCAGTGTTTGGGTTAATTGGAATTGTTATGAAAAATAGGTACTTTCACTCTGGCTATAAGTGTATCGCGTGTATCAAAATAACTTTAATTTCGGAAGTCGGTGTTTCTCGATATTGTTTGTTCCTTATTTAACACCGACTTCCAAAACTAAAGTTATTTTCATTGTTTTCATGTTTTTCTTTTTGAGCTATCAAAAAGAAAAAACGGAACCCTTATAGGATCACTTTGTTATATGTCCTTCTGTCTGTGTGTTTGTCAAGACCCTTTATCTCGAGAACGCGTGGAGGTATCGAGTTGAAATTTAAACCATATAGGTACCTACTCAGTTCTGCGGTCCCTTCAAGTTGTCAAAAAATCTAACTTCTGAGCTAACGAATAAAAAAGATACGGCAGTTTATGTCGCAAAAAACGTATATTTTGATACTCTCAAAGATCGAAATTCATAGGGTAGGTAACTTCCCGTTGACCCAGAATCCTGAAATTTGGCACAAAGCAAGGTCTTATAGCACAGGTATAGAAATAAATCTGAAAACCGTAAATTTGGTTTTACTTAAGTCACAAAAAAAAAAATTGCAATTCGGAAAAATCTTTGAGGTTCCATTCGGAAATAGAACTACTATTCCGGTACGGTACGGAACCCTCAGTGCACGGGTTCGACTTTCACTTGCCCAGTTTTTTTTTTGTGAAGTCGGTTTTTTTTGTTGCACTGCGCTGTTATTTGTGCTTCATAAATTATAGACTCAAAAAAAACCTCAGGTAATTCTTTAATTCCAATTACCTGTAAACAGTTTAATAAATATGTTTTTGCGTCGTTAGGGCCTTGTAATGTTTGGGAAAATCCTTCTTCGGAATGATTTATTAACTTTTTCTAAGTCTTTCCCCTGCGTCACAAAAAATGTTATTGAATGAGTTTTTTGCTCGTTACGTATACTTATAGGCACGTGTCTTCTCCCAAGCTGTTCTGTATCTGGAGGTTTTATGTTGTTTGCTTGCTGTTTCCTAAATTACGGCGTCTTTTAATGTGTTTTCAAAGGCCAATGCGGAAAATCACTATTTTTAAACGTTAAAATTCCCTACGTTTGTATTGTACTTGTAGAGAAACACGTGGTCTTTGACAATCTGTTCAACCTGTCCTCACATTTCTTTGAAATGAGGAAAATTGCATGAAATTACCTTGTTAGCATAGTTACACGGAACCTGCATAACTATATACGTACGTGTCAGTAATCAGTTATATCTCGACGAGGCATGATAGGATTTTTTTTCTCTGTGACAATAAATAGGTATTAATGATCCTTTCAACTGTCACTTACAGTAAGAACTTCTGATATTTTTTTTGATATTTTTATTTTGTTTTGATATTTTAATAATTGAGTACTTATTTATTTTTATTATTTTAGTAGTCTCTAATTCTTTAGAATACTTCTATGGTTTTTCCTCACTAGTTGTGTTAGCAAGCCTGCCTTCCTTACTGACACAACCCTTTAGTAGCGAGAGGGAGTGTCAGACTTTTACCGACTAAAACCAAGCTATGTTCCGTCAGTTTTCCTTTGCATTCCGATGACACTTTCAAACAATCCTGCAGCCCTGGCAGGCATCACCCCTAACAAGCCTCGTGAATCATGCTGACATGATCTTTGAGACCGTAGTGCAACACAACGCTACCTTTTTTTTTGTTTTCGAGGGGAAACCTACAAAAGGCGCCCAAACTTTAGGGATAAGTCCGGGGAACATTTTCCCCGTCTTAAGAGGTAACGGCACCCCTTCTATGTGCTGATGGTGACCACAACGCTATCTACACACAACCCTTAGGGCCTATTTTAGTTTGTACTTAAAATCTTTCTAAACAGCTACTACAAAGTTTTAGCTTACGCAGCCGTCTAAAGTTTACCAGCGGACGTAGCGTGAACGGGGTAATCCGAGTTGTAGCAACAATTAGCTCACAGGTTAGCGGGTAATGAGTTTCACTACGTAAGTACGTACTTCACCTGGTTTATATCGCGGTACCGTTACCTACGCCATATCGAGACTCATTTTTGGTGAATAAACTAGCTACAAGATCGGAATGAAAATTCAAAGTTTGTTTGCAGTAGGGTCTGTAAAAGACAGATATTTTACAATTTCGAAAGAACGATTTAATAACTCCTCGTGAATGTAATTTTACTTGAAAATGGTGTTTTTCTGAGAATGTTAAAATTACTCGTAGGAAATAAACATTGTCAGATTTAAAATTGAAATAACTATGAAATTATGAAGAATTAGTTCTAGATACGTTAATCCTAAATGGATTATAAATTAAGCTACCTACATGCAGTCAATTACCAAGCAGTGGCCTCTCACAAGGTGGACCTATTCACGGTATTAAGAGGGTCCTTTTCCACTCGCTTATCGTAAACATCGAAAATGGTTTAAAGCTTGTTACTTCATTTAATGCATTCCAACAAACGATGTTTGACGAAAAAGGCAACGCAAAAAAAAAGAGAGATAACGCCTGGAAACTCTGTTAGTATTCGGTAATTCCGAGATTTACTCGAAAATTTCACAAAACTTGCTCCAGGAAATAGCTGTTTTTTTTAAACCCTTAAAAGTTATTGGAAAAAGTTGTCGTCATTTAGAATCTTAATAAAATTTGCAAGGTCTCTAGAGGATTACTTTTTTGACTTTTTTAATTTTTAGGCAAATTATGAAGTGCCAAAGTTCATACAAAATAGTTCATTTTCAGAGGTTTTTACTGGATTAGTTTTACACAAATTTAGAAATTGGTTTCATTAGAAACCTAGATAATATCCACAAGATACTGTGTTTCCAAAATATCTAATGAAAATTGTGTAATAACGTCATAATCAGTTATGAGCGGTTGTATGAAAAACAGTGAAAATGTGAGTCATGATGCACCACATTAAGTCCCATCTTTGAGGAGTGGCTGGAGCAGCGCCTTCATCTTCCGCGTAGAGATGAGATATACCTGCCATTCTCCATACCCGGTCTTTAAGGTATGGGTATCACTAAATACCTGGTACAAATACCAGGTATTAAAATACTTCTAAGTATTTGGGTGTGGTAGGATTTCGATAAGTAAACGTAAACGATAAGTATGGTATGCCTCCAATATAATGTAGGTACGACGTTTCAAGTATACGTAATTATGCATTATGAAATACAACTGACGCAAAAAATCAAACATTGTCGACCTAAGTACGTCAGGTACGTACCACACTAGATAGAGATTACCAGTACCTACACTAGATATTCCCTAACATAAACAAACTAAGAAACTCTTTCACGTCGTGACAAAAATGTAATTATGCAATTATGTTCCTTAAGCACGTACAAATAAGTAGGTACCCATTTTTTCTAACTAAATTAAATCATCCGAATGTTCATAAAGCACGAATGACGTTTCGGGTCCCTTCGTAAGGTGTCGGGTAGCTTCGGGTGGCTTCGGCGTACCGAACTACCGATACCGCACAAACTGGGCGCTACCTTGTGGTAGCGGTTCGTATCGTACTATGCGTCTGACGTCATACCTTCAAGGTATTTACCCAGTATTTTGGTCCGTACCCGGTCTGTGTACTGGGAAGCACATACTTGGTATATATACCTCTACCAGTATATACCTCTCATCTCTACTTCCGCGTGGCGCAGGTCCTCACCCCAGTAGGCTTCGACCCTACTGGGCCCCTCCGGTTGATGACAACTCCTTGAGGCACGCGGGAACAGTGCGCGCCGTCGACGTCTTGGGCTCGGTCCAAACAGTTACCGGACGGTCGGACAGCGAGCTACCCATGGCTCGCAATCCGATGGCTGCGAGACGCGCAGAACTTTTCGTTGTGGCGACACTTGGTGAGGCCATCCATCAGTGGTCGTCTTTCAACTTAAATGATGATGAAATCGAGTCCCTAACTAGTATTTAGCTCCGACTTGCACTCGTTAATGTGCAATCAAAAAAGGAGATATAATAATACAGAGTGCCGTCATTTTACAGAGTTGAAGATTTCTCTTATATTAATAGCTATTATATTGTATGAAATATTAACGAGTACCTACTTCTTTACGATTTATCTTAATAGTCTGAATAATATTTATTATTGTCAATAAGATATTTATAGCTGGTTCTGAAGTACAGTTTTATCTGGAACAAAGGATAATTTAATTTCAAGGTGCTGTTAACTTTCCTTGTTCTATGAACCTTTACTGATATTGATGAAATTATTGATTATACAATAACAAGAGGAAGTTCCTGGAAATGTTTCTTTTTCAGCATTGATGTCAATTCGAGTTTGTAATCATCGCAGCGCTTGAGAGATTAGAAAAGATAGCTTAAAGGACAGCAGTAATAGATTCATTCCTTGTTTTTTTTTAATTAACTAGCTTTCCGCCCGTGGCTTCGCCCGCGTGGACTACAGTTTATATCGCGCGTGCGCGTGCCCGTGCACAGCAGTGGAATTATAGGTAGCCTATTCCAGTGTCTCTTCTACCTACCTACCAAATTTGATCTAAATCCGTTCAGTAATTTTTGCGTGAAAGCGTAACAGACAGACAGACAGAGTTACTTTCGCATTTATAATATTAGTAGGGATAGAGTCATTATTGTTAAGGTTTTGCAAAAATCATTGAAATGAGAAACTGCTAGGCAGAAATCTGGAAGGAGCGCCCTTCTAGATTTTCGATTTCCGTGTTTCCAAAGCCAAGATTCTAAGATAAGCCTGCACCTGATGTTTCAGCATTATGTATCTAACATTTTCCCGGAATGAAAGTATCCTATGTTTCCAGGACATGATCTACCCGTGAGCCTGAATGGATTTCATCTAATTATATTCAGCCGTTCGAGTTTAAAGACCCAAACGCTTACACACAAACTGCCGCCTTTGTAATATTAGTGTGAAATGTGATTTATTTTCTGAGAGCAAACATTTTTGACTATGGCCAGCGAGATGGACGTCATAACCGGTCCTATTTATTTAAAAATCTTCAGACAAAGGACTACAGATGGTTGCAACTTGCAAGTTTGTGTCAGATTTTCCTAGATGCGGAAAGTAGGGGAATTACCACTTACATATTCATACGCAAATTACCTTGTAGATCGTCTGAGCTTTAAAGATAGGGACCAGGAAAGTTCGTACTACCTACTGCTTACATATTCAGTATAACATCTATTATATAATAATAAATTCCTAATATGTCCGTTGCAATCTACTAAGTATGCTATGCGGACCAACAAAATTTATCTCTAGGCGCTAACAGAATAGCAAATTAGCGTTCAAATTTGAAACACAAAGATTTATGCACGACCACGGAGTCACGGACAGAAGACAAATCAATTGAAGAATATATTACCAAAAGCATATTTACTTAGGTAGGTACCCGGTGTACTCACTCGTTTGGAAGTGCTAGCGAGCCACTTGAACCTGCTCTGCCTTGTCGACTCAACTTTGAATACGATCTTCGAGTGTAAAATAGTAGATCGATGAGCACATGAATGGAATACCTATGTATTATAACCTGAATGAGACCATAAGATACATTTTAAGGCCTAACTCCCGAGCAGTGATATAAGACTGTTACTTTCTGAAGCCTACTCCTCGGTAACGGCTAAGTCAATAGGTTTGAAAAAAAAAAAATATGCCTTCATTTGCCTTCCTGGCTGCGGGATGGTTGGAAATACATAGGTAGGTAGTTGCCAGGGCTCTCGATGAGTTTGCTACTCGCACTCACTTCACCCAAAGTGGGAGAAGTTATAAAATTTTGATGATTACCCACATAAAAAAAAGGGTCACGGTAGCTCTTTCAAACAATCCCGTCTATCTTACGTCGCCATCGTTCTATCTGGTAATAATTTGTAGCAAAAAGGAAACAGAGAATAAGGAAAGTGACTTGCTACAAACTAAAAAATAAATAAATAAATAAATAGAAAAACCTTTTTTCGTATACAAACGAAAAAAGTCTACCACTGAATAAGTAATAGTCTATTTAAAAAATAAATGGTTAAAGAGTAATTTATCGACATGGGAATAAAATAAACCAGATATTTTTGTTTCAGCTCCTTCATCAGATACCTGGATAGTATCGAGGCAGCCAGGCCTGCCAGACGTCGTAGTACTTTATCAATAAATCGCTTCTAAAGATCACATCACCACGCATTGTGTTTTAAAATGTGGTATTACGCAAACGGATTACAAAACAGCAATGATTTTGGCATTTCTGTAGGTATTATCTACATAGTACCTACGTATGTATGTGTAGAGGATCGGTAATCTGATTAGAACTAGTCTGTTAGTTACATTATAAACCAGTTTTTACTAGATATAATAAATTATTGGATGGGATGTCCGTTTAATAAATATGTGGGTAATCTAGGTATTTCTTGTGTCTAAAATCTGAAAAGCAATGTGTTGCTTTGCTCATAGATAATGTCGTTCTGAAACAGTTGATCATGAGATGGAAGTGGCGTAGCTGTAGTCCTAAAGAGACCCTGTTACAAAAATAATCGACGGAGTCACAATAGCCATGTCGGAGATGAGGCTTGAGGATGAGATTAACTCTGTAGGTTACGTCTAGACGGACTAGAACACATGTGCGAGCGAGCTATAAAGTTGGAACAGCCTGTTATAGGGTCATTATTCATTAACTATGGGCCTAATCAATATGTTACGAATTTTTGCAAACGTCGTGGCCCCTTTAGCCCGGAGGCCCCATATCATAGATCTGGCTGATACGGCGGTAGCTACGCCCCTCAGCATACCTACTATAGGCCTAGCATCACGTCTAACTGACACGCGGTTTTAATATTAATGTATATTATCAACGTCCCTATAGGTTTGAATTTACACAGAATTACGGACACATATTGTGTGTAAATCGTTCATCCGTTTTTTTTACAAAGCCTTTTGTCACATTGTTTTGTTCCTATGGAGTGGAGCCCATACGCTCGTGTGGTGTTTCGTCAATTACATGAGATAATGGAGGGTACGCCCATCGTTACGTCTTCTGTACCAAGTTATTATCATAATAAAATGGCTATGGAGATATTACGGCCGCCTCTTCATTAGAAACGATGACATTTATTGTACCTAGTGATCGACGGTCGCGTCTTTTTGTGACGTCAATAAACGAATCCATTGCTTTAATTGTTTGCCATTCAGGATAAAGGTAAAGGTGAGTTGAATGTATATTACCTGAAACAAGTAATTTTAGCAAAGACTATAAATAAAGCCACTTTATGTACTTACTTGTACCTAAAGGTATGTAAACGGGTCACACAATAGGCATACAGAGTATGCATTGGAAGTGCAACAAACCTATTGTAAGTAATTGTATGCGATTCAATGAATTATTCATTTTGTAGTCTACCGTTCTCAGATATAGCATGTTAAGATAAAATTAAACCGTACGCACTTTTGATGTTCCTTAAAAAAATTAAGAACATAAGTACCTAGTGTACCTAGATACCTACATAGGTACCTACTAATTTTTGCTACATATTTACCTCAAAAAAATTCATTGAATTCGTCACTGGACAATTACCATTGGCAAATATCATAAAAGTCACATCACCCGAGTTGATTAGCATACATTAGAATGATTAGAGTGTACAGAGCACATCACGCATGCGGAGCCTGGAGCCACTTCATGTACAGTGCACATCACGCATGCGAAGCCTGGAGCCTCTTCATCACGCCGAACCGAGCGAAGCTACGCCACGTAGAAACTTTGACACTAATGTATGAGCCATAGGCATACAATGTGTACTTACGTGCCTAATGCTCAATTTATTTCCAAGCATAAACTATTAACCATCAATCTCACAGCACAATGGTAGGCACTGCATATATTAAAATAATCCAGTTAAAAAACTAATCAAACAAAGCTGCGGCGTACGAATGATTGATTTAAGTCTTTTAAACGCACATAAAAACATCGTAAAACTAAATGATGCGCCAATTTATGGCTTGTTACCACTTCAAAAACATTTGTACAGTGTTAGAATTTAATTAGGTATTAATAGGAGAGAAGCAATGAAAACAATATAAATAGACTGAATTTGTTTATTCAAAGAAACCAATACCTAGTCATAAAAATACCACGTTACATATGAACAGGGGTATCTAAGTGACGGTGAAAATACATTTTATGGAAGCATAAAACTAAAACATCTTACTCTATGGTTTTAAAATATAAAACAGTTGGCCTGTTTACTTCGTATAAATAGAAAGACTAGTATTTTATTATTATCGATCACTAAAAATATTTTATTTTACAATTCGATAAACACTCCACTTTTTAGAAAACTACGGTTCTCCGACTTCTAAAAACCGCCATGTTCAAGAACCTTGTTGTTAATAAATACTCGTATATGCGTTCTAAATACGTATCTAGACTTAAATTATTGTCACAAGCATGCTGACTCAAAGTATTCAGCATGAACTGTCATAAAATAGTTTTAAACATACTTATAAATAATAATTCTACCTTATACTCGTAGTAATACTGTAAATCCTAATAAATGCTTCAGTAAGGCACTTGATGCACCAAATTCTAACTTTAAGGACTTATAACACAACGTTTGGCAAGATAATGGTTCTTCGGTAGCTATATGTATGTACATCTGTGTCTTGCAATGTTATTGGTCTGTCGAAGGTAAAATTATCGAATGTCATGGACACAATCGTTTCTAAGGGTACCTAGATCTTCACTCTGAACTCTACCTACTTTACTAAATAAATTACAGACAATCAGCAAGACGACGCTATTTGCGGAGGTAGTGACGTAATAAATTGACTGTCTTCATGACAAAGACATACATACAAACTAAAGTTTCACCCAATATTGGCATCACAAGTCGATCCTTTATGCGGCATGATAACCTTTGTTCCAAAACAGCTGCTCTATGTGTCAGGGGAATGTATTCTGGGGTTTCTCTTTCTTTTTAGGTTCTGACTGGGTATATCTACGTAATCAATTACTTCCCAGTTGCTTTCTGGTTCTTCCGGCAACTGTGGTGGTAATGCGGACCTGACGATGGGTACCCCGGAGTTGTCCAGAGATAGGTAGGCTCGTATCGCAGCTGCTGCGGCCTCGTCATCAGGCGTGGACAATGCCCGCGCGTTGAAAGGGCCGGTCACGTCCTCACTGGGAAGTTCCCAGATGTGATACTGCGCTGTCATCTTGAAGTTCTGTAGCAAACACAAGAAGAGAGGAAAAGTAGAGTATTCACCGCTTGTAAGTAGACATACTGTAGTATGGATTATGTATGCCATGTTAACAATTAGGGTTTCGGCTTCATATCATTGGTATAATTTTGTATAATTAGTTTTGCAGCCTTCGCTACGGCTGTTTTTCTTTATACAAAATTGAGACTACTTATGTCTCAATTGTCAGAAACCTTCTGGCTATTATTATAATAAAGGTGGTAATGCGGAAAATTTCCTATTTCCTAAGTAACAGCTATGAGCCTACGCTTTGCGTAACAAATAATTAACACTCGCATAGTTTAATGTAGAGTGAGTGCAGGCGTGCTTATTCTCTAAGAAAACAGCATTGAGCGCAGCACTGGCCGTAGCATCGAAATTCGAATAGGTACATTGGATTAACAGTCCAGAGTACCTATACATTAGATTGTTAATTCAATGTGCTGCACTCTCGACTCGTCGCTGTAGCCAGCGCTGCGCTCAAGGCTGTTTTCTTAGAAATTAGCAACGCTGCTTTACCACGTCTTGTGCTTGTTAAGTAGCACTTCACAAATCAACACGGTTCTGCATATTTAAATTGCTCATAGTTCTAGTTGTTTAGAATCGTTATTATTTTTAGGATGTGTTGCTCTATAGTAACCTTTGTCAGTTAAAATACAGAAGTCTCTTAACTTGCATCTTTATTCTGAAGCTCGTATTACAAACAAGATAGGAATTCGATTAATTGGAACAATTACACGCACTTTACCAAATGGCTGGCGTTTATTTTGTTTGACCACTACTTGCACATTGTGTGTTATTTTGTTATGTGTCTACTACAATAAACGTACCTGGCATGAAGGCTGTTTCATCTAATGAAGTTATGATACCATATTTTATATTATAAGCATCCTAAATCATAAGAGTATCATTATGAAAAGTATTAACTGTACTAAGTTATAGTCAAAGTTTAAACTAAAGTTATGGGTAACTCATTTATTTAGATAAAACATTTACAAGATTTCCACGTTTACTGACACATCTTATTCAAATAAAGATGACAAGAGTTATATCACTATTCAAACGGTTTAAATGTGTCGTGAGAAAACTGAGGGCTCTTGACAAATAAAGTAGGTACCGACGACGACGAGATTACGATGACTCAGAGCCAATTAAAATATTTATTTGCTTATCTTAATTTTTTATTATTGAACCCTATTTATAAGCTCTCTTTCATCAAAACGATCGCATTAAAATAAAATATAAAGAACGTTGAATGCCAGACAATCACACGTGGATGCCAGATGTGAAAAGCTTTGTTTATCTTTTTATAATCCTTGACATGTGAAAATTATATCAACTTTATTTGTAGTGTTCTGTAAATTCTCGTGTAAAATACGTATTTCAGTAGGTTCTAATGACTTTCACAAATGTGCTGATAGATGCAATTGAAAAAGGTATAATACAATTTGTACGAAAACCTTGGTTTCTATATAATGCAATCATGAGTAATAAGTTTATGGTTTCTGATTGCATGTGATATTGAAACAGTTAATAAGCAGGCGATTCAAAATTAGTCGATCAGATCTCGATGTTATAGACTACTTGGGTTCTATATAGGTTCTAGCAGAAAGATAAACACAACCTAAATTATAAGACATCTTCAATACACAGGACAAGAATTCCTCCGGGGACTTACTAGGCCATCTGTGGTTCCTATAATCTGAGCATACACGCTGTTCTCCCTTGGGTGCTAATACTGCTGATGATTAAAACAATAACAATAGGTATTGATACAAAACATTGTACATCGACTTGCACCTCAATTGGTGGTAAAAGAAATACTGCTAATGAATATATACCAGTACCTAAATATGTAAAGTTTTTAAAAACCATAATTATTTCTGCATTAGATCTAAACATATTTTTTGTTATACTATGAATTTGAGAACATGAAAAACAATGGGGCTATTAAACGAGATAGGTTTAAATATGCTATAATTACGCAAATATAAAATTTCGGGCTGTGATTAAAGAAGTTGCTGATCCATGAAGTCAGAGCTACGAGTACCAAGTCATAATTAGAATATATTTGCGGAAGTTCTTGGGAGATATCGACAGTGAAGAGTAAATAATAATATTGACCTACAGGTAACGTAAACTGTCGTCAATTAGCGACAGCCTTGATAGAGTACAATGCTTGCCATCGCTCGCTTCCGTTTGAGGCTTATCTAGGTTCTAATGCTCTATATAAGTACTATATGGACATGCATAAGACGAGAAATTTGTTTTCAAACGATAATTCCTATAATTCCTACAAAACCTATTTTTGTAGGAAATTATACAATTGTAACCATACAGTTGGCGATGATGATAACTTTGAGAATCAATTTAGATATATAAGTGACAAATTGGTAAGCCAACTTCTTCATATTTAGGTATATTATAATTCACCAAAAAAATAATAAAATTCTGGTTTACGAATTGAACCTGGGCTTAGGACACGTATGTTGAAAGAACTAAGTAGGAAGGCAAAAGAACAACTTAGGTAGGCAATTTAAAATTTGCGTGATATTCTGATAAGAGTGAGATCGGACTTTAATACGTAATTCAACATACAAAGATATTTTGTTATAATATAATTTACATTGATATACTCGTAATAAAGAGATGAAGTTTTTTTTTTTTGGAGGTAATCTCTGGAAGTAGGTACTAATCCGATTGCTAAAATTTCTTCACCGATACAGAGCTGCTAGATTCCTGAGTGCCATAGGCTATATTTTAAGTGCGCGGGTGAAGTTGCGGGCAAAGGCTAGTTTTTATAAAGATACATAATAGATAAAGGGCAACATTTACATCGCAATTTTACGAACCTCACCTGATGAATGGCCTAAGCACGTGCTTATTTGTGAAATTTATGAAAAGTCTACATGTTTTTAAAATGTTACAGCATCGAATGTTGCTGAGTAACTTGCGTAATTTATCATAGTCCAATTTAAACGTCTAGATAAACCATGACTAATTAGGCTCATAATTTACTCTAAATAAGCAAATATCTTTGAATTTCTATGACGCACGGAAGAGAGAGGAATAAGTCACATGTTTGACGGCCAAACAACACTGTTAGACAATACTAAGCACTACGTAATGAGTAGTCGTCTGACGCAGGAGTATACAAAATATTATCTCATAACAAAATCCGGGCTCAAGTTGTGGAGGATTTTCGCTCCATTTTATCACGCGTGGCCCCTGAGGGCCTGTGTAGACGCCGCTGACGCTACGACGACTACAACGGCGCCACGTGTACGCCGCGTAGGCGCTACGGACACTTGCTACAAAGATGCTACGAAGATGAAGAAGGCTGAGCATAGGCAGCGCACCTTCGGGAAATACAAAAAGCGCGCATAATAGAAGCTGCGTTAAATATCATGAAAGTTTTATAGTCATTAAACTTTAGTACCTAGTAGTTAAACTTTATACTGTAAGCACGTGTTTTTAAAGAAAATTATCCGATGAAATCTGCATCATAGAATCTTATAGCATTTATTACAATTAAAACATTTACAGGCACTTTTGAATTGTAAAGGGCAGTCAGTCACTCAAAGATGAAGGTATTTGCATGATCTACAGCGTAGATTTCTATGAAGAAGAACGAGCAAGAAACTCCGAGGGACACAAAAGTACAGAGGTGGACTTAATGCCTTAGGCATTTTCTGCAAGTCAACCTTTGGGTGATGTTAGGGAAAAATATTCGTAGGTGCAATAAACGAGAGAGAGAGAAGAAGAATACAAGAATAGATATAAGTACTAATAAACCATATGTATATATATATTTATCTATAATGCAATTACACAATATATACTCAAATTGATAACCTACATACCTAACTAATATAGTCAAACAATTAGTCCAGATCGACAATTTGAAAATATTAATGTTGTGATGACGATACAACTGCCAAAGTGCAAACTTTTTACGAATACTTAGGTCTCGAACTTTGGTTTTAATGCTAATCGGCTTGTCGCCATCCTGATCTACTGGGAAGCGCATTCCACAGAGAAATACAGACATTCTTTTAAATTAATAATAACAAACTTATAGTTAGCTACGTTGTTAATATTGAAATTATAAATAAATACAATATTTATGTGAGAATGATATAGAAAAATGTGCTGCACATTAATTGCGTCTAGGATAAGATTGGGTACATTTAACTTTTAAATCAAAGACATAGATATCAACTAAACTTGTTTAAGGTACATAGTAGGTACCTACTCACACACGTCTGTTAAAGAAATTCAATTTATACATACTACCATATACAATATATACTGCTGTCAAATTTTGCTCAACCGTCTCGAAGACGTGTTGTCTCCGTAGTTTAAATTCCGTTGCAATAGGATAAATTAAATCAAAAGTATTCTAAGTCACTCCTTGTAAAATAAGCTACCCGTCAGTGAAAGAAGATATCTTTAACAATCAGCACCATATTAAGTTTGTTTTGTAATAAATTGAATAAATCATTTATATCAACAAAAAACAAAAAGGGACATAAAATTAAGCCTTGAGTTACCCCTATTTCAACATAAATCCTAAAGATTTGACAACGTTTATCTGAACTGTTTGTTATCTGTTATTATAATAAGATTTTATTAACCTAAATGCGTATTTGCCTAGTCTGTAATGCTCAAGTTTTAGGAGAAATGTTTTATGAATTACGCAATCAAACGCCTTAAATAGGTCGCAGAAGATGTCTTTAGCATCTTGTACCTCATCCCACGAAATAAAAATGTGTTTGAATAGGGAGACAACAGTATTAGTTACGTCTTTCGGCGTCTCTTAGTAGTTACTAACATTTACGTTGCTAGTGAAGTGCCAAAAGGCTTATATACCCTCGTGGTCCTGGTGTACTGAAGGAATTTTTGTAAAACTGTTTTGGCATGTGTGTTTTAATGTTTTTCCTTAATTATATTACCTATTGTTTTTTTTTAAGATAGCTGAAGACGGCAATCATTAATAGGTACTCTTGTGTACATAGGTACACAACAACATACAACGTTTTTCAATACTCTTGTGACGAAAAACCACTTGAACAGTAAACAGTAAATATGCTGTTATTACCAATATTCTTATTTTTATTATCGTGAATAATAATATATTTCTCCGTTCAATTTCAATTAAATAACTTCTTCCTTTTATATTTTGTCCCCCAATTTATTTACTTTTTGGCAGCTTCCTAAGAACCTATAGTTCTATTACGTAATAGTGAACTATAAAATTCATATCTAAGAAAAGAAATATGCAAACTGCCTAATCTTATTTAATTATCTTATTTGATGACTTCTTTCGGATATAATAAATGCATCAGTAAAAAAAAACAAACATGATAATTGTTATGCGTATTAAACAATTTTAACTAGCCCTGGAGCCTTTTTTAAATGAAGTTGTCGTATTTTTTAACCATATTTGTGATGTCTCGGTTTGTTCCGGGTGCAAATTGTGCCCACAAACTTTCCTCGTTTATCGCTCTTTCTTTTAGTGCAAAGCGCATCACATAATCCGTTGCGTAATTTAGGTGTAGTTAGCGCATTTTAACAGTGAGAGCTATCGGGATCACCAAATATAAAGTTTTTAATCAAGTAGCTTTTCACAGTGCAATCGAAGGTTTTATAAAAATCCATTCAGCAGAGACAGTTATCGAGGTTTTTATGTATTACAGTACTCCAGTAGTACGCCTTCAAGTAACGACTGGCTAAATAACATCACACTAAATTCAAAGTTAGTGCTGCCTAGAAGTAGAAACAATAAGCATCTGGTCAGTCACAGCATCATCCCTACTTAGTAGGTATAGATAAACATGCCTCACAACAATAATGACAAATTACCCAGATTTTCTTGGAGGCTATTATACAGATATAGCATACCTACTCGTCTATGTTATTAGTGTATAATGTACTTTAAGAGGGAACAATCACGTGAGATGACTCGGCACTGTTGACAAACAACGAGATTACCCCAGCCTAGTGCCGTTTATGTGTTTATTTGCCTATTTATATCAACACAATGCACTATAAAATTAACTAAATGTTCCCGCCTTATACAGAGTCTTGTAACAATGTTTAGGGCCTTGTTCTTGTTATAGGTTCTTAATGATCTTAATTATGTGGTGGATATGGAGCTGTGGCTAGTTTAAACAATGCAACACGTGCTACGTAGCTGACACTGTTGTATCTGAGGATATACATTATGCGTATTCATGGCGGTATCATATTTTGTTCCGGTTTCGACCTTGAAAGGACTATGATAAGTACCTTTTATAGCAACTTTTTTTTGACTGCCACAGAGGTTTTTTCGAGAGCTATAACGTAGTAAATATTGCAATAAGAACGCGTAAGGTTTCAATAGTGCGTGACAAGACCGCCGATTGAAAAAAATCCATGATTACAAAAAAAGGCATGTAGGTACCTACATGACATAAAATTTGAAGGTGAATCTCTAAGGAATCTAAGTTTCATTTATTTAGGTATCATATTCTTTATTGTACACCGTATAAAAAACACAATTAGTAGACAAAAATTTTATTCATTCATGTTTTTATTTCAATTTTGTTATTTCTTTCGTTTATGAAAATACCTATGTGCACGATAGTTGAGGATAGACGATAGACAGACCAATGCACTGTGGACGAGTTATTTTATGAACGTATTAGATAGGTAAATTTATATTACGTTTAGCGTGAGTCTATGGTAAACAAATTGTATTGTATTAGCTATTGTATTAAGTTTAGTTCGCAAAAAAGTAAGTTTAAAAAGTATAAAGCTAGTTTATTCTATTATAATTTAAGATTCGTGTTGAAAATTAGGGTTGGAGGCCATAGTATTCCCGTAAGCGCAGTACGCAGTAGAGCAATGTTTATAGTGTAGTATATTTTTATAGTGTTTTACTAAATTTATTTATTTAAAATGGCAATGGAATGCCACTACCTTGGCCCAGTAACTTTTAAGTAATACTATAAAAAAAAATACAGGAACTCAATCTGTGTACTGATAAGCTATGGAAATAACGACTTTCCGAATACAACTGCTTATCAATTTTATCTCAAACTTTAAACAAACGAGGGAAACATTTATGCAGATACACTAGCAGCGCCATCTATCTCCTAAGGCAGAAATTACAACTAGAGTAGTTTCACAGACAGTCTATATTGTCTACAGTCTCTAGTACAACAATAGTACCTGTACTTACCGTGAGAGGGCGTGGTGAACCTTTTATGAACCAGATCCACTATAAAATAACTATGGCATGACGCTATAAACACTGCTTCTTTTGGACAATGTAGCGTCGGCGAATCTTATAAGTAGGTAAACATCGTCTCCCTAGCCTTTTCCCAACCAGCTTCGGGTTGACTTCCAGTCTAACCGGATGCGCCTGAATACTCGTGTTTAACATGTAGAGACTGGGTATCAGACCTCAACACAGTTACTGCCGTTGCTGGGCAACACGCTACTCCTTGGTAACACTGATAGTCAGACTTTTTGGCGTCTGAGTATCTGCAACGAATGTCAAAGATCTACGAAAGACATTCGGGACCAACGGCTTTATGTGCTTTCCGAAGGACGGGGTGTCGGTAATGTCTTAGATAAACTGCAAAAAGTAGGGAATTATTACCTGTTATTTCGAATTGGAAAAATCACATTGGTGCATAAGAGGGTGCCTTTACCACTCGGTCATCACTCAAATTGAAGTAGGTATACCTATAAATATATACGTAACCTTCACCACTAACACCTATTGCTTATAATGTTACATACTTAACGTGAAGGAACAGTTAATGATCATTTTATGGTTTTTCTACAATGTTGTCACCATCATTACAAAACTGTATTTAATGAACACAGTTTCTGTCCCAGAGATATATCTCTATTCCCGATTATATTGTTAGTACCAAGGGTATTGCTTACCTCCGGTAGGCAATGATGTTGTAAGCAGTAGTAATCTTGATTTCCATCATTGTGACACCAGGTGCCGTCGGGGAAGTAAGGGTCTTTGCCAGCATCGTTGAGTTCAACCCGTGGAGCGTAGAAGCCGCCTCCAGAAGCACGACGGCAAAACACCGCGCATCCCATCCACATACGAGCTAGGAAAGTGAAAAAGCATAAAATTTTACAGAAAAAAAAACATTATTAAATATATGTAAACTGCTATTTCTTCGCAAAATACATATAAGTGAACAAAGGACGTGAAAGTTAAAACTCACTTGGGTCATGCGGCGCTTGGAGACCTCCTCCGCGTGGGTCCAGCTCAGGCAGAAGAGCCGCATACTCTGCACACTTCCTTGCAGCCAGCTCACTAGATCCTACACGAGTCTTCTTACCGCAAACCTGGACCAAAACGAGTAACTATGATTTATCATGCAAACACCCTCTGCTACTCCTCCAGTTCGGTCCTCACACTTAATCGATATCCAGAGATATAAAAAATCAAACAGAAAAGTTTATAGAACCTTAGTATCATCACAGAGCACAACATCATAGGATGCCCCTTGGCAAGCGTCGCTCGTCGACTTCGTGCATGCTCGTCGTCGCTCGCGGAAGCCTCGGCTTCGCTCGGAACAACCAGATTGGCAGCTGGCTTCCTTCCACTCGCTCCAGTCGGCCGACACGGAGGTATCACCAGCACTTCCAGGCTTCGGAGGAGGCGTGCTCGTAGTTGGCAGAGCGGCCGCAGGGACACACTCGCCTCCTTGACACCACTGAAGAATCGGTCAGTTATTTTACAGTAGGTATCGATGTCGAAATTAATTTTATTTAGTATCATATCTGAAAGTTCCAATTATGACATTAAAAATAATAGCTTATTAACAGACTTTATCCACAAATAAAGGTAGACCTACACGTTTGCCACGTACATCGATATGGACGCGTTGGTTTCCATACATTTTGTATGGAAACTAGACTTGTAGAGTTATAATAGATCCACGCCACGCGACGTCGTTTTACGTACAAATCAGGCGTGGTCCTCGTGTGCGTCACGTCATCGGTCTAATATAGTTCTAGTTTAATTAAAAAAATTAAAAAAAAAATGTTTTATCACACCTTTCGCAACTAAATTATACTTTACTCTTTTCTACTAAGCTATAGTTTGACCAAATAAATGTTCTTTTTTATATTAAATTGCTTAATTTTATGAAATTATTTAACTAACAAATGGGTAACAACAATGGATATTAATAGATACTTTAAAACTTCATAAAGGGCAAAACTTTGTGAGTGACTTTCAACGTGGCCCAGTTGGGCGCCATTTTCCGGTTTCAGAACATTGTTGGGCGCCATTATTACACAATTATTTTTCTTGCTTATTTTTTAATTTAAAAATCAATCTCAACGAACAGATGAAACTATTCATCTATCGTCGTTGGTTGAATTAGTATATTTATTAAGACAAAGATCTGACCATATGCATTCCACAGGGAGTGCCAGGAAGCGCGGGTCCAGCGTAGTAGTATCCTGCTCGGTGAGGGGTGCGGCACGCCAGCTGTGAGCAGTGCTCGCCTACTGGGCCGCTGGGAGATGGCGCAGCATCAGCGTCACGCAGTAAGATCTTGCACATGAAAAAATTATCATTAATCAGTTCAGAACCTATTGTTCGTAGCAAGAGACCATCTATAGCTATACCTCATATTATTCTGGGACTTTTTAAATTTTAATTATGGTCAATGTTTCGCGACTCACCTCACACTGTTTCTTGGCGCTCCAGATAGCGCCAGGTGCTCCACCGAATCTTTCATGCTGAAGTTCACTAGGCGTGTCTAAGTCGTCAGAACCATCAAATAAGCAGGTCGCCCATCTACACACACAAACAGATAAGGCAATTCAAGTTATAATATTTTACTTAATTATTAAATTAGTGAGAGAATTATAGGCAGTTTGAACGAACGCAGGAAGAAAACTAGGTCGTAAACAGTTTGTATCAATCTAAAAGTATATCCATTATGAGTCAACGTATGTATAGCATCCAAATTGACACTTTAGGTAGTAGAAATAATTACGAAAGAAACATGCAACGTGATTTAAATACGAATTTCACTTGAGCAACGCCCCAAAAATGGTGCCAGTTTCTGAAACCATTTCATCATTACTACTGCAATCACGTACAATTCATGGATACCAAAATACGTGGACATTTCAAAATACTGTTTAATGAAATAGGACAAGTAATAGTAATTATATTTTTCAGTAAGATCCCAATTTACGGGTGGATAAAGGTAGCATGCTGAGTACTCCGATAACATTATTGAGATACACATCTGATATATGACAATGTGAAGCGAATATCGCAACAATAGTTTTACAGGAAAATTGCTAAATGCCCAGTTATCCATGGTAGACTAAGTGTTTTAAACAGAAGAGCAAGACAAAGGAACTATACTGCAAATCAGCCACAACTCGAGCACTGCATGTCGACCAAGAGGCCTCGCCGTTGGTGCCTCGCGACGGTGACATGATGTAGCCGTCGCGAGCGCAGTTGTTGCCCGTGCCGTCGTGGTGCATGCCCAGGCTGGAAGAACAAAGTTAACACGATTTATTGACGTTACCTCATTGAGAAAAGCCTAGAGGAACGTTAAAGCCAAATGGGCAAAAATAACGCCACAAAAATGTGTAAACTTAATTTATAACAAATCCTTTATATTTATAAAGAAACCGTTTCACGGCGCCCGCATGATTACCATATCAACATACGACTAAAACGGAATCGATTCTACGTTAATGACCTTTAGGTTAGTGCTTCTTGAGGAGTGAAATCCACCAATCACTCGTATCAAGTTTAAAGAGGATATTGGTAATCATCCATCATCCTGTGATGACATTATGTTTATACTAGACACTAATTTTCTGGATCTCAATGATCCAGACAATTAGTTTCCCGAATTGGGAATAGTAGAAATGAAAACGAGTTATACGACAGACTTGTGTCCAATCTCGTGCGCAAGGATATAAACGGAGGTGAAGCCAGCAGAAGGGTAGGGACGACCAAGCAGGTCGGACGTGCCGAACTCGGAGACCACACAGGCGTGGGCTGGCAAGCACACGCCACCCACCGGTGCCAATCCCATCGTCACCCCATTTCGACGACCACCTTCCTCTGAGTAGAAGTCCAACCTGATGAAAGAAAAAGAAAAGCGGCTGCTATATCTTCAGACGTCATGATTAAGTACAAGGATATAAAAGAGCAAGGTGACCTCAAATAATGCTAACAACCAAACGGAATCTGACAAGAGTCGGTCTGTTGACTTAAAACCTTACCGACAACCGAAGTCTGATTGTATTACACAATGTTTAAAGAGTTTACTTTTTTTAGCAGAGTGACTCAGCAACCTTTGTGCAATATATCGGTAGATCGTGTCCGAAACCACAAACAAACCAAACCACAAGCAATTTCAAATCGTGAGTTCATATTTGAACGTTTTCAGTGATGCACGCATATTTAAATTACGTTTAAATACAATAGCGGCCTTTCCAGTTTTTTACTGCGGTATGGTAAGTAGGCTAACGGTTCTAATAATTAGGTCAAACACTTCTGCATTGTTTTAAAATGTTTGCACTTGAACACTCGTTATTGCATTAAACAAAATCAACAATTCCAACTCACTCAGGTACAGGTTTTTGTCTATAGTTACCCCGAGAGCAGCAGTGCCATGTCCCAATGCTGAGGATCATCGTCGTCGTCCACATTCAGCGATCGCTGGTACGCACAGAAGGAGTCAAGAAGGCGTCCTCGCTCCGCGTACGCGGGCAGTGACGACGGCTGCGAGCGCAGTAGCGTCAAGCGCACCAAAGACAGCTGGATGTGAGTGCCCAGTGAAGAATGCTGGTACAGAGCTTGCACCTGGAACACGGAGAAAATATTTGACAGTAGCTATATTTTTCGATGTATTTAAAGAAAATTAAAAAAAAATCGACAGAATGTTTATGCAAGTACAAAATGTAAAAGGTGGAACTTACACCATTTATGTACGCCAACAGCATATCACGTAAATCTGCCTCGCTGTAGTTGAGGTAAGGGTAGAAAATTTTATAGGCTGCTTCATCAAGGAACAGGGCTATCTCAATGGTGTAGTTGGGGGGACCGGGCTTGTATCGCGGGGGGTAGGCGCGGGGGCGGCGCACGCGCGGGCGCAGCAGGCGCGCGTCGTCGCCGGGAGGCGCGGGCGGCGGTGCGCGCCGGATCACGTGCGCCGTGCGCCCGCTGCCGTTCTCTGCCCGTCCGCTGCCCAGGGGCAAGGGCCGCACTTCATAGGTAGAGTTGTCCACAACAATCAATCCGTGCTGAAAAAAGGAAACAAAAAATTATATCAAAACAAGAAGGAAAGACTTTTCTCTTATTTATAGTCAGAGATGTCTCTGAGGGTGCTATGATTGGTCCTATACTGTTTTTCTAAATCCATATCAGTTTCCTTTACCAATCAAATCATGGATAGATTTGTAATAAAGGATGTTTAAAACTACACTAATCAAAAAAGCATTTAAGTATCTTTTTAAAGGCTCGAGGATATGACCTGCAAACAAGTGCTAAGTACTTACAAGAGCATGATCCCTGCAGGCTGAGAATGCTGCGACTGCGTTTGGTCCGGAGTGTTGGAAGTGGCACGTGGGGTCCACAGCCGAGAGGGTGGCCTCCTGCCCCTGATCGGACCACACCCGAAACTCAGGAGACACCAGACGACGATTTGGTACCAATTGTAGTTCAAAGTTTCTAAAAAATAATTTTATTTTAAGCTTAACATATCTACATAGATTAGGTTTTTGCAGGACCTCGATTTAGATCTAATCACTTAGTCATCTAATGCATGTACATACGCTTTCTCCTATACGCCAAGATTGATCGGTCGAACGAACAAATCTAACACACTTAAAACAATAAGGCTATCTCAAGGTCAGTCAGTCGGAACATTCAATGAAACCAGTTTTTCTTCAATAGGCGTCTACATTCAACGAGCACGTTTCGCGTGGTCGCGTACAAACGTATACACTTGTATTATAATGTAACTAGATGGGGCTCGTCTGGATCGTGGTCTCGTAGTTTCCTCCATCTCCAGAAGGGAAGAGAGTCTTGATGACAATATTAGGCTTTTTATTTAATAGAATAAATATTATGGTACACCAAAATAGTAATTTGTTTATTTATATAACCAACAGCGATGCACAAAAAATGTGACAGAGTAAGTGCTTTACACAGTAATCTATGGCTATTAATAGATTTCCCTTTCTAACTGGGATAATTATATAATATGCGAACTGCGAACGGACGAAAAAAACTGTAAATAACTATAGTTGTAAACGATGGTTTCTAGTTTTAATCTAGTTTTTTTCGAAATAATTATTGTTATTAGTCATTCTTGTTATTAATTACTGCTTTCAAATAATAAAATTGTGTGGTAGGTACCTTCCAAAAGCGTCGAAGCTGTAAGGCAGCGGGATGTCATCTGCAGGCTTGTCAGACGCGAGCTGCGCCTCTCTTGGCAGCAAGGCAGGGAGGTACACGACCTGGATGTCTGGGCTTTCGCGCACGCGCTCCGGGTTCGTCCACCAGCCGTGCAGCGGGAGTAAGGCCTGAAAAATAATTTTAAAAGTTTAAATAGGACACTAGGTTTTGCCCGCAGCTTCGCTCGCGTTAATTTCGAGGTAACACAGTTCCCTTTTCAGCTTCAACAAATATCGTTAATGTACACAGAAAAAAACACAAAAACTTAACAAATTATATACTAAAACCTTCCTCGAGAATTACGCTATCACAGACAGACGCAGCGGGGGCCTTTGTTTTATAATATGTATTAATATTGAATGGTCCGCATTGTGAAGAAGGACAGACGTGAGTGTAAAATAAAGATATAATCCTTTGCCCAGTTGTGGGACATACGTTGATTAAATCAGATAACAAAAGAAAACTCTGGTCTTTTGTTATCTAATTTAACAACAATATCAATCAATCTATCTGTAAGTCTTTTCCCAACTAAAGCCGGCCGGTGGTCGATGGAAGTCGGTTTCCAGACTAAATAGATGCTGTTAAATACACGACTATTTTACACAGAACGACTGCCTTTCTGACATTCACAATCTGGGAAACACAAGACTCCTTGGCGAGACTGGTGGATTTTGGACTACGGATTTAACGGAACTGATTATATTGGACCCGAAGTTTTTTGATTTATCGAAATCGGAACCAAAATCGAAGGATGAGGCAAAAGCGTCAAATGAAGCGAATTCACTACATAACAAATACGAAACAAAACAACAAATGAAAGAATTGGTAATCGATAGAAGGCACGAGGTGAGAGAGGTTCCCTGAGCGACAAGTAAATATAAACTTGTTTATTGCACCTTCAATATAATTATGTTTTGATTAAAATTTATCGTAACCGAAATCGGAATCGGAGGCGCAAAATCGATTAGGTTCCACCCTTTTGGAATCGGAATCGACCCGTCGTAACATCTCTACTTCAGACTTCTGACTAGCCGTAAAGGCTGTAAAAGATTTACAGATGACAAACGAGTCATGATATCTTAGCGATGGTCGCTGACCTCAGAAATCGTCAACCCTAAAAATCGACCAGTAATAGCTTTCATTAATTAGCGAATACGAATAGCTATTGCTTCAAAGGTCATTTGGGCGGGACAGAAACTATGGCAACGTAATTATGCTAACACTGGTTAATCTTGCTGCTAAGTGCTACGACGGCGCGGCGCGGACTTGCGCTAAGATAGAATAAATAGAACAGAAAAAAAAAACATTTCTTACTAAAAAATATACCCGACTTCAAAAACAAACAAGCAATGCAACCAATTCGACATACATTTTCACTGCTTTTCATACAATCGCTCATAACCGATTATGACGTTACTAGCTGCTCCCAGCGGCTTCGCCCGCGTGATAGCAAAAAATTATCCCAAGGGAACATACTTCCGGGATAAAAAGTATCCTATGTCCTATTCTAGGACATGGTCTATCCGTGTACCAAGTTTCATCAAAATCGGTTCTGCCAATTAGGCGTGAAGACGTAACAAACAAACAAACTCACTTTCGCTTTTATCCTACAAGGATTACACATTTTTCATTGGGTATTTTGGAAACATAGATATCTTGTGGATACTATCTAGGCTTGTATTGAAATCAATTTTTAATTTCGTGTATTGTTAATCCAGTAAAGAGCTCTGAAAATCTGCTATTTTGCATAAATTTGACCCTTCATAATGTACTTACTCAAAAATAAAAAAAAATAATAAATAAAAAATATAGGTATAACAAAAATCTTGGATCCTTGCATCAAGATTTGAATGACGACAATTTTTTATCTGAAAAACACGTACCTATTTCCTGGAACAAGTTTTGTGAAATATTCAAATAAATCACGGAAATACCGAATGCCAACAGAGTTTTCAGGCGTTATCTCTTTTTCCGTGTTGTCTCTTTACCAAATATCGCGTTGGATTGCGTTAGATGAAGAAACAAGCTTTTAAATCATGCTCGATGTTGACATGTTGACGATAGGCGAGTGGAAAAGGAGTCTCTTTATTTCGGATTTCAGTTGTATTTTTTTATTTTTCACTTTTAGTAGTGGTACTCCACAGACCCACAGTTAAAACTAAATAGTGAGCAAGTTGTCTGATATTTGTGGTACGAAATTATTTAATGACATATCCCGTTCTATGACTAAGCGAGAGCCTGCCGTATTTTACAGACTAAAAAACCCACCTATGTTCCTTAATTCATGAATCCCCAAGCGACCACCGGTGGCCGCGCATCTATTGTCTTACTATTGTGTCTCTAATTGACGATATCTGAAGGGTTAAATAATTGGGTTATATAGAGTAGGTGCTGTTCAAGATCGGTCCATAAACCAAAAAGCTATGCACGAATTAATGATCCTAATAACTTGGAATTTGAACAACTGCACGATATCCGTGGACTGCAGCAATCTTAGAAGATTTGCTTTTATTTATTGAATTGTTCATGGTCCATCTCCGAAGTTCTTCTACGCGCGTTCCCGAGGTCTTGACAGACAGACAGACAAACCACCAAGTGATCCCATAAGGTTTCCGTTTTTTTTCCTTTTGAGGTATGGAACCCTAAATAATTATCGTTACAATCGTTTTACATTTGGTGAAGACATCACTAAACAAGAAACAAAAAAACAGCCTACCTGAGAACCTCTTCCTTTTTTGGAAGTCGGTAAAAAAGGGGCATTATCACAGCCGACTGGTTCTAACAAAAGCCCGGAACCTTCACAGTCATATCAGTCGTAATACTCGTAATATCTGGGGCCGGCTTTTTCATACAGCCTAATTGAAAAAATATTATATACCTACACGGAAAATAATGTAGCATTGTAGTCTCGTAGCACGTTGCTACGAACCGCTACGAAATTGCATAAATTTTGTTATTTTTAACTGACTTTAATAAGAAGGAGCTCCTATTTATGGTGAAAATTTTGTGTTTACAAATCAGAATTCATGTAATAACTCAACTGTAATTTTGAGGGAGTTAGCTGTTAGTAGGATGTGTGATGTACCCACAATTATATGATCCCTATAAACATTAAAATAAAAAAGCAGTAAACTTTTTTATTTTAAGGTGGGAAATAATCCGATGACTTCTCCCGGTTTGGGTGGAGCGGAAAGGCTTGTTTTCTTCGCATTCGCTGCGCCCGATTGCCTCCACGAGAACACGGTGGTGCTCCGCTCAACCAGGGCACACCTCTACCGTATGCTCCACCGTGTTCTCCGGGCGGTTCATACAATGGCGATACTCGGATGTTTCTTCCGCCTAACTCCGATGCAGGAACCTCCTGAACTACTGACCATGTTCGGTGAGGACCTGCGTCATACGGAAGTTGAGGACGTCGTGACGCCTCTCCAGCCACTCCTCAAAGAGTTACACTTACCGCCACGACTATGGCGTGCCCAGCACTGGGTTTCGACAGTCGCTGTCGCCATTTTACTATGAGATCTCGTCAGTATACTCTGTTCGCCATGCGCCAGCGTGCCCGACTTTTAGTGACTAAAGCCCACCTGTATTTCTTCAATTGCCCTTTGTGTTTCAGGGCCACTGTAACTCTTTCGAATATTCCCGTAGCCCATGAGTATTCCCTTATACCCTATACCCTATTGCATTTCCGTCAACAATTTTGAAAGTGTCACAAGAAAAATGAGTATTAAAGGTCGCCTGCTGTCCACGCTACGTATTAAACGAAACATATGCATATTATGTACGTTTGTTGTGTATGTATGTATATAGGTAGATATGTTGTGTATGTGCTAAATAAATACCACAGTCAGCGACCCTCGACATTCTTTCTCGCGTCGCCTGCATTTTTTATGGAAGGAACATTTCTCTGATTTGTTCCTGAGAAAACCAGTCATACCTCTTGCTACCTACTTGTTGTTTATAGTATGTCAAGCTTTTGTTTCAACTTTATAATATTCAGTGTAGTGTGTGAAACCATGAACTGCAAAGGGAAGGACTTTTACTCGATCAAATCATGAACTTATTTAATCATTATAATTATGGCAGTATCCTATTAGTAAGTTTTTAATTGAATGATTAAGAAATAACTTATAATAAGACTGACAAAGGCTTTTGATTAACTTTTTTGTAGCGGAAAAATGCAATGTTTTATCATTTTAATAACAACTTTTTTGGCTTCGTTCATTAAAAAATATCGGAGCTGAAATTACGCGTAAAATACGTTAATTTAATGGCTTACCACGGTTATACAATATGGGAATTATTTGTATAAAATTAGTTGAAACTAGTAAGTTCTAATTAAAATTGTTAATCTATATACCTACGTATAATAAATCTGTAAAAGTTTTTGGTTGTGCGCGCATCACGTAACATATACGAAATCGATGTAGATAACTTTTATTCATAAAAGTTGTGTAAATAACTTGATATATTATTTAGGCTTTGTTCCATCGCAATTGGTTGACTATATCGAAAGATATATAATGTGACTGTTAGACGGTACGAAGTTCGCCGAGTCAGCTAGTTCAAATTAAATATCAGTGTTTAGTTAGCCATACATCAAACGACCAAATAATGGTGTAAAATGCAAATAGGTACTCAAACAAACATGCAAATTTTATCAAAATTTCAAGCAAAACAGGTACATATTAACCACCCCAGGGGCTCAGGATCGCTCTCTCGCATGAGTAAAAAGGCCGAGCCCTCCCGTCGGCCGAGCTCTGACGAGGTTCACTTCAACTGGCTTGTGAATAATCAATAAACAAATACAACGTGGATTCAATACATAAACAGCTATACTGATCCAACCAAGTTAATTACCCATTACTGTTACTACGACGATGGTAAACAACCTGTTACTACCAAAGTACTTATGTAACAGTTCCGTCATAAACACAGAGTACCTACTGTTAAATGTTAAGCCAAATTAAAATGATGATTATTATAAGCCGTAGCATTACGTAATAGCTAATCTATAGCTTTATGTAAGTTTCCAAAGTTACTGGTTTAGCTATAAGCGGTCATGTTTTTAATTAACAGCTTTGCTCACTGCGCTGTTTCTGAGAGGGTGATAGCTAATGTCTGTCGCGGAGCGGAGACCGATCGATGTCTGGATGCGAATGTTCTTTACGCGCAGAGAAACCTCTAGTTCGGAGAGCGCGATGACCTGTCTGATGCCATTCGGTCAGGAGAAATTAAATGAAAATATAATGAAATTAAATATATGTGTATCACTACATAGTATAAAACAAAGTCGCTTTTTCTGTCCCTACATCCCTGTGTACGCTTAAATCTTTAAAACCACGCAACGGATTTTGATGCGGTTTTTTTTAATAGATAGAATGATTCAAGAGGAAAGTTTATATGTATAATAGCATCCATTAAATAGTGGAGAAATACTGTTACCCGAGCGAAGCCGGGGCGGGTCGCGAGTTTATTATATTACAATAGAAAAACATGCTTGTTATAATTATGATCCGACGATGGACAAAACTTTTTAGCAATACGTGTAAAAACTATACTTAATTAATATTATCTATAAGTAATAAAAATGAATCGCTAATGTGTTGCTAAGTGAAAATCTCGAAAACAGCTGAATCGATTTCGCTAATTATTTTTTTGTTATGTTTGTTATTGTGAGTAGGTTGTTATGGGAAAAAAATTTTAGATTAGGGTAGTGTAGGGTAGAGTAGGGTAGTGTAGTGTAGTGTAGGGTAGAGTAGAGTAGGGCAGAGTAGGGCTGAGTAGGGTAGAATAGGGTAGAGTAAGGTACAGGAGGATAGAGCGGGAGCGAAGCCGCAGAGGAACAGCTATATAAATCCCTCACTAACGCTCGGGATTAAAATCAGCAACCTTCGTTTCGTTCGGAATGCAACATTCCGCCCGCGACTTAAAGACACTGCTTTATCCCCTAGTCACATAATCTACTATTAGGTATTATATTAGGAAGAACCTCTTTCTGCAAAAAGCTTCAGTACACTGCTCTTCCTGATACGGCTCGATAATAAGAAAGTAGAATTAAAATTTGACATTTAATACAACACAGAAGAATAAAATTGAAAAAATTACTAGAATACAAATAAAATCCTAAAAAAATATATATAATTGTATCAACAATGAATTATTTAAGTACCTATAAATTATGATAATATTTTTTATTCAGGTTAATGATAGATACGCGTAGTCCTTTTACAATCTGTCACTGACTATGCATTATGCAAGCATATCTAAATATTAATGTACCTGCTGAATGCTACGAATTTCTTACATTATATTTCGTAGCATTCATAGAAAAACAACGTTTTAAATACTGTTCTTTGTCTGCGCAAATTTCATTGCATTTATAAAATGGAGTCTGACAATCCTATACCTAACTTATAAGCTATAAGTCAACCAAATGAATGTCAACCATTGTAACAGTGCAATTTCTAAGAATAAACTTAGATATAACTATGCCGCCGGAATGACTAGAGCAATGAAGATTACTCAGCTTCCGTACAATTTAGAGAGTATATTACAACAATACAATCAAATTAGGTATCAGGAACATCGAAATAATCCGAACGAGGCGGTGATAAATGCTGTGACGAAGTAGGTCGAGGAGGCAAGGAGTAGCGAGCGCCTGGTGGGCGCGCCATTGTCACGACCACGTCGCCTGCTCCTCGTTCTCACACTACTTTTATTGCTCTTATTAACGACTAGACCATGCTTATATTAGCCTCGTTGAGTAATCGCAATTACAATACGTCACAAAATAAGCGTCTGTCTTGAACACCCGCAAAATATTCAACCACTTGACTAGCTGCCGCTCGCAGTTCTAAGGTTTACGAAGCGATTCGTATACAAAATTACCAATTCGAAATTATTTTTTAATTTAATCTTTTACCTAAGTATTAGAGCAAACAAAAAAATCAAATCGGTCAAACGGTTTTTGAGTTTTAGCAAGACTAACGATTAGATAAATTTCAAGCTCACCTACAACTCACATTACGTTGTGGCTAATCTGTTGTACGGTTCTCGTTTTCATTACAATACGCATGCATGCTAATTGCTAATCCATCAGTTAACACCAACTGGGTCAACGATCTCTTCTAATTCTCCAGTTGACATCGTTGACACTTAATGCCCGCGGCTGTAAATTACTGTAGATCTGTCTATCTATTAAAATGTCATTAGACATTTATTTGATCACGAAAACAACGTGTCTGACACTCTTCAAACCACATCCTGGTTGGTGAAATGGTGACGTTACCAGGAACGTATTTGTGTAAAAGTCAAGACAAGATAAGTTATCGGTGGAAAGCTTTTGTTAAGTATTTGCTGGTCTTGTTCCATTGTTTTCTCAATTCAAATGATTGATGATACCGGCCTAAGAAGCGGCTGACTCAATGAAACTGTAAGCTGTTACTGTAGTTTATTGTTAAACCTGTACCTTATGTATGTATGGCCCGTGAATTTTAGCACGTCAGTCAAAGTGATGGAGAACAGTGAAACCGAAATCAAGTCCACATGAGTCAGCTAAGTGTAGGCCCGATATTAGCGGATGCGAACCAAGCAAAGGGGAAAGTAAAACTATTTGTTTTTCCTTTTCTTCTACGCGAGACAATGCGCCTTCCGATGAACTATTAGCGGCTTTGAATAAGACGCCGGGTATAATGGCGCCGGTAATTACTTTAATTTTGGCATTCAATTGTGAGTGTTACGTCGGTATGTGCCGATGATGAAAGTTACTGTATCGATCTCAATTACACGGAGGCTGCGAGCACGTCGCCGCCGCCCGCCACAGTAACGACACGCTATGATTCATCGAGAGCGATTGAAAAACTCTACTTGACGTTAGCGTTGTGTAACTTAGTACGTGATCCAGTACGCGAAACACCTGCATTTTTATTACGTAATATAATTGTCAAAATAAAATCGTATCGTAAGGCGTTGTTAATGTACCATAATTTGGTGAAAGTTTTAATAGTTTCGGAAAATGTGCATTGTAGGTAACCCGTTATTGACGTAACGTTACACAATCGAGGCCTGGAAGTAGCGTAAGAGCTATCTCTGCCGCCAGAGTGCACATAGCGCACAGAGACACAGAAACATACATACAATAATAACAAAAGACAGTGAAACTGTGTGCTCAGCCCTTTCTTGTTATTTTACAAACTAAAAGCTGTTTTCGCCTACTTGCACAAGCTATTAAATGACAAAACAAATAAAGATACCTACATAGCATACACTTACACTACATTTTCAAATTAAGATACGTAACTCGAATACATGACGAATGGCCATAATATTTTAAAACCAAATCCCGTATCATGTAGAGGAATATAAGGTTCCTGCTGTCATACCATGAAGAATTGTACTCCATAAATCAATTTGAGATCCATTCAACCCTGGCCGCTTTCGCACGTTCCTATAAATCAGACCATACTGTTCGCTGAGCCCGACGAAAATTAATATTGTGAATTTTCCCTCGTGTATATAATATATCTTCAAGGTAAGGGTTGTTAAGATCAAATTTACGTAGGTAGGTAGTTTGAGCCAAATTGTTATTTCATCGTACTACGGGCTTCCCTTCTAATAACTAGCCATTTAGTACTGTTGAGAGAATCTTATTTATGGCCTGATGTAGATATAATGGGATCGAACAGTCCTCATTAAAACGGAGCTTTACTACGTACCCTTGGCCTCAGAATTCTCATTATGTAAATAGGTTTATAGTACACGCATTTACGTAGGTTCTCGTAACCTTTACAAAACCTTTTGGGATAACAAGCGTAAGGGTGTCGCCGTGTAGGTCGGTATTGAGTGCGTTGCTAGGGCTATATAAACAATATATATTCATAAACATCTTTCGATAAATAAATATTCTACGAAGTTACACCTAAATTAAATCTTAAATCGACTTTATTCACTGACAGATGATGCATAGCCTAAACCATTGAATCTAAAAAACGGGGTTTAAATAGGAGGTCAAAGTTTGTAATTCCGTAATTTTTGCCAATAGGAAATCCCATCGCCCACACGACTAACTTGTGTGCTAAAGGTAACATGTCAAGCCGTCATTTCTAAGCTATTTTTCATCTTATCGAATAGATAAACTACTTATAGCTGACTTTTTAATAGTCAAATAATTTTTAACTCAGAAATAAAAAAGGATGTTTGACAGCTTTTGCATAGAGTCGAACCGCCACCGTAATTTATAGTCTTTAGCTAAAGCTAAAATCCCCCTTAGTGAAATGTATCGAGTGTTTATTTCCGAATGATAGCTTTTGATTTTATAAAGCCCATATAGCCCTATGAAATAAAATGTTGTGGATTGGTAACCTAATATGATTATGTACCTATTTAGTTATTATTGCGTTACAAATAATACATATTGAATAAAAATAATTTGACTCTATGTAAATAATACCGTCGATATACAAGAAGTGGTAATAACAAGAGCTAAGAGAAGCGTGTCAAGCACGCGGGCTACACTATGGCTACGCCGACACAGTGGGACAGTTATTACACGACACAACGTGTATTTCCTAAACTTATTATCATACATTGTCCGCAATCGTTGAAAGTGAGCACTAGGAGTAATTTCTCCCATATTCTCACTTTGCCGATACTTTTATTCGAAAGTTACACATTGTTTACCTCCAAAGAATAACACGCATGTTTTTCTTTATGAAACGTTTCTGAATTGTTTGGACATTGTAGTACATTCTGTGTTGAAATTATGTCTTGAACCTTTGCAAAATATAATTTTATATTATATTTTGCAAAGGCCTTTCATTATTTTTTCAAATATTTTGTGGACTCACCATCGCGAGACTTTTATGAAAGAAGAATTTTAAGAACGATGTCACCACGACTCAACATCTTTAGTAGTTTTTGATGTTACCGGTATTTTACACATAACTTATGTATTTTCCAGTTATTCCTTAGTTAACTGATAATGAAGAACTATTATAATTATTACGATCCAAAACATCCCAAAAAAAAAATTTCGTCTTGTCTAGAAACTTTTAATCAGGTCCGACGTCTGAGGCTGGACCACAATACATAGAGATGAGCTTAACTGTTTTTTTAGGGGCCCACACGCTTTTCAGACGTTCTAGTCAAAAGGCAGCTTCAAAATTATAAAGGTCCTTTATAATTACTTGCTTATAATTAATTGTAGACTTTTACCCTGACTTAGGATCATTGGATCTTACAGTCTACTGGGGACTTCACCAAAAGGAGGGCTGTTCTGGACGTGTTTGGCTTTTATATTTTTTACTTATTGTAGTTTGGATTCATTTTCATTAGGCAAAACAGGATGTGACCCTAATATTTTCACTTGTCTGGTTTTTGCTTAATTCATGAATCCCCAAGCGACCACCGGTGGCCGCGCATCTATTGTCTTACTATTGTGTCTCTAATTGACGGTATCTGAAGGGTTAACTATTTTCTCAAATGTTCAGTGACATAACAACAAAAATAAATAAAATATTATGTATATGTAGGTAAATTGTTTTCGCTGATATTAAATTAATATTATAAACTATGAGCTATGAGAATCTTAAATTCAGTTCCGGGCGCATACAAGGGCCATATTTTTAAATGATTGAATTTTCTTTTTTTGGTAATATTTTTAATAATTATTATTTATTTCTTTAATGATGGTCTAGCTAATAATTCTTAACTTTTTAGGCGTTAACTAAATAAAAATTAAAATAATAAGATAATTTTTAAATGCTCTGACTCCTAAACTAGGTATCAGTAATTATCTTTCGTGGTAACAACCAAATAAAATATTCAGCAGACATTTTACAATAAATGATGGAACTTTATCATTGGGGTTGAATAAATTTTTTTGTAAGTAATTAAAATTTAAAATATATATAGTCAAAATATATGTTGAACATTTGAACATAGACAACTCGGAATGGGCCACCAGCATCCATATAATACATAATAAAGGAAAAACAAGCACACAGTAGTGTAATAAATCAATAAATAAGAGATGAACTCGCCGCCCGCCCTCGCGACTCGGCGAGCTTACTCACGGGAAACCGCGCAGGCGCAGCGTTGCGCACCACGCTCAGCAGCGCTACCAACACTATCTCACTTCTTAACGCCATGCCTGCCTCACATTGCTGGCCAGCAACCACACGATAAGTTACTTCTCCACAATGGGCACACCGCTTATAAACAGCAACTCGGAAGTGGCATGCAGGTGCTTTGAATATCTGAAGCACGCGCGATGCACCGTGCGAACTGTGCGAAGGAGCGACCGTTGTTGCGCACGATTAGAACGCGTACACTTATGAGGCGCCAGCTACCGAATAAGCATTGCGAGCCCCCGAATGAAGTGAACACCTTTCGCACCTCCAAGAGAAAGTCGAAGGAAAGTGCAGATTTTGGCTGTCAAGGCACCGCCCACACGCGTCCCCTGAGGAGCATTGTCGCGAGTCATCCATCACTCGACCTCGCCGCCAGTCAGCGGCTTCCGCTAATCAAAACAAATGAACAATATCGAGTGAGGGACGCGGCCAGTCGGTCGCGGGCGGCGCTCGCCGCCGCCGCGCTCCCGATCAGCACCCACTCTACACTAGCACACTATGACATAAGTTCTAAGTAAACATTATGTGTCTCGAAGTCGGTCTAATGATCGACCTAATTCCATGACTACAACCACGCATCAAAATCCCTCAATTTGCTCATTATTTTTCCAAATTGTACTTATGTCTAAAATTCAGTGGTGGGACCGTCCTTTAAATTGCATAATTCAAGTTGTTCATATCTTATCATCCTCCCGCTGACAAGCAGAATGACAGCCCGCATTCTCTGTATCAGAAAAGGGTCGAATGAGTCATGAAATTATTGATCGACGTGCGAGTTCATTCATACATGTTACCTACCTATTAATGTTGAGGCTATAAACTCAGTTTAAATTACTTTAAATACATAACATCACGCCCATTATGCTCAAAGAGTTAGGCAGAGATATGAGTAATGAGTACCTACTTACAAGCAACAGTTTGCAGATTATGATGGCAAAGGTAGGTAGGCACAATCTACTGGAGTAGATTGTTAAAAACATGTTACTGAACCTAATAAAATCAACTAAAATAATGTATCCGAAAAATCTTGGAGTCAAAAAAGGAGTCGATGCATACACCACACAGAGTCAAATGCTACGTAGCCGTAGCCGCCCATCTGATGAACAGAGTGCATAAATCTGTGTTGTCAAGGTAAAGGGGGATGAGTCTAAAAACAGGATTTTTCACCAAGGGCGAATGAAAAAAACGCTTGTTTGTTTTGTAGAATAAATGCAGTTTAATCAAAAATATATAGAAATAATTAATACAACTCAGTTTTAATTTTCATTTATTAATTTAGTGGTCTTTTATATGTACCGGAAAAATATTTTTATTTGTTAACTATTAATTCATGAATCCCCAAGCGACCACCGGTAGCCGCGCATCTATTGTCTTACTATTGTGTCTCTAATTGACGGTATCTGAAGGGTTAAAATAACTGACATATCTCTTTTTACCGAACGCAAAACAAAATTTAAAAAAATCTTCAAATGACTCGTCCCTTTATTTTCTAATTATTTACGTATATGAAATTGAGAGTTTTTCATTATATATTAATAAAAATTCACACTTGAATCCTATGAGGTAGGTAGAAAATCATAAATGCTTGCTGGTGATGGAATCTTGACGAAATCGAGGGAACTCTTCAAATTTTATAGGAAAACGTACGGCAATTTTGGTATTTTTACCTACAAGTAAAGCATTTGCGTACAATAAGAACCATTCTATCATCAGATCTGATGATGAAGCCAAGAGAGAGGCACCGGAACTCCATAATAAGACAATGTATTCTAGCCGAGTTTGGGCTTGTTGTAATTGTAACGGTATGTACTTTCCAGGTTTACCTACTAATGATAATTTAAAAAAAATAGAAAACGTTTTTCATTCAAAAATATCATTCTCTGGATATCCGATTAATTTTTGTTCGGGCATAACTCAGTCATTTATGGATTGATTTTGATGTATTTTTTTTGTTTGATAAGTATTTCGTGCAGTTCTGATACTGGGTTCAGAGATAGGCAACGGAACTTGTCAATAAGTGGAAGGCAGATGACCTCGTGAAGGCAGTGGAAATTTTAGGGCTATAGGCCCTTGTGGAACATCGGATACGACTACGTACTGCGCGGCGACTTCCCTGACGGGGTCAGCGTGGCTTGCTACGCAGACGACATGCTGGTTCTAGCGCAGGGAAGGTCGCACCAGGCAGCGGTCGCTCTAGCGACACGTGGGGTTGCAAAAGTCGTTGGCAGGATCCAGGAGTTGGGACTCGAGGTGGCGCTGCACAAATCCGAAGCTATGTGTTTTTACGGCCCTCGGAATACGGGGCGCCGGTGTGGGGGCCGTCGCTGCAAAAGCGACCGGCGAGATGCGCGTAGAGATGCAACGCCGGGGTGAAAGTCCACTGCCGCGACAGGTCAAGGCATGACGGACAGAGCTCAGGCGGGATCTCATGGTGAAATGGCGTCAGCGACTATCGCAACCCAGTGCTGGGCACGCCATCTTTGAGACGTGGCTGGAAAGACCTAACGGCGTCCTTACCTTCCGCATGTCGCAGGTCCTCAACGGACATGGCACGTTTGGGAGGTTCCTGCATAGATTGAAGAGACGCCCGGGTGTCGCTACTGTGCGGTACGCCCGGAGGTGTGCCTTGCTTGGGCAGAGCATCGCCGTGCCTTCGTGGGGATCATCGGCGGCGGAGACCTCTTGCTCCGGGCCTTGGTTGAGGCCATGGTCCGGAGCGAGGAGGAGTGGCAGGCGGTCGTCTCCTTCTGCAAAGCAGTAATGCTAGCAAAGGAGGAGGCCGACCGCATCAGGCAATGGCGCCCTCGCCGCCACCTTTGGGATTCCGATCCCGATTTCCGGCCACCTTAGACGCGGGCTCGCTGCATGGGTAGCTCGCTGTCCGACCATCCGGTAACTGTCCGGGCCGAGCCCAAGACGTCGACGGCGCGCACTTTTCCCGCGCGCCTCAAGAAGTTGTCAGCAACAGGAGGGGCCCAGCTGGGTCGAAGCCTACTGGGGCCAAGGTTATCCGAAAGGAAACTCGAGCCCCGGTATGAAGAGGCTATAGAGGGAACGGGGTGGGTTTTTAGTCAGTAAGAGTCTGACACTATCTCCCGCTCCACTCAAGAGCGGGGGTTGTCATTGGATGATTTTTCCCACCGAAAAAAAAAGGAGGACGTCGACTGTTGGTACATAGCAACGTTTATTAAGCAGCCTCTGACTAGAACGAATACGTAGGCCACTTAATCGTTCTGACCGTTCCTCTTCAGTTTCATTGGCTAGTCGAACGTGTATTAAAGCAAGACGATGGTAGTAATCTTCTTAGGTTTTAGTGGCCAATCGAGTACGATTCAAACTAAGACGATGATTATAACCTTCTTGACTTTCTTTATTCAACCTACGTAACATATTGATATGATTGACAGTCTGTTTTCGCGCTGGGTTCGCATTTGAAATGCGTGGAACGTTTCTTTCTCTAATTTCTTTTAAGCGTTTTCCTCTCTCATTTACAGTTTCAGTTTGACGCCGTTTTCTCATACGAGAAGCATCTTTATTAGGCCTACCCATATTTTATAAAATAAAAAATTTGTCATTAAAAACTAACAAATAAATTTTTTTTTTGCAAAAAAACAAAACCGACTTCAAAAAACCCTAAAAGCACAAACAAATTAAAAATAAAACTATAACCTATCTATATTAATAAACCTAACCTAACCTACGATTAACCTAGGTATCATAAAATTTATCAATTTTTTGGAGTCATCATTATCTTGTTAATCCTATCATTCCAATCATTTTTATAAGTTACAAAACTCAAAAACACACGTAAATCATTTTTTTTTTGTTTTTTTACACCGCTACACAGGTAAAAACACGTCAACTTCGCGCGCGAAATGCCACTAACGCAGAACGACGAATATGAATTTAGGCATAAGTCGACTTATCTCATTATGCCTAATTTTATAAGTAAAGAATCACACAAGTAATAAGAAGATAACTAGACACAACTCCTTTTTACTTTTTAGGTTTTTCTATTTATGACTAGACTCATATTTGTTATGTGAGATTCACGAAATAAAAATACATTATATTGACTAATTTCCTTTTTACTTTAATACTTAGTAATATATTTTACCCAACTGTGTTATGAACTCATTTTTCAAAATTTCGGACTCATCCCTTTTTACCTTAACACCACAGAAATAATAATTGAATCCACCCTTTTTAACATTTTAATGCATGCTTCAACATTCCCACAGCTATCTCTAAAGCTAGACATTATTAATCTTTTCCAGAATAAAGACCGTGTCGCATTGAAATCACGTTTTACCTTTCAATCGATAGATTTTCTTAATGTCACTGAAGTGGAGCTGTAGACTGTAGTCTAACTTTTTCATGCATTCGTTCACAAACAACATCCCCAAAATGTAAAAATAATATACCATTCCTCGTACTGCCGTATCGAAAAGTGTTAAGAGGGACCTAATTAAAATTATTTTTATTTCAGAAGCCTACTAACCTATACCCAGGGTATGTTATGGATGTATCCAGGGGGTGAGTGAAAAATAAAAATAATATAGATATCCAGGTTGTTCTGGGGCACAGATACTAAAAACGGTTTTGATATTTCCCTCTCATTCGCACTCATTAACACCACTATTGATGAGCGCCTATTTGTTAATGAAGTACAGACCAACGTCGTTTATTATTTACATAATTAATCGCAATGAAAACAGGTATTACGTTTTTACCCCATTGATTCTTTAAAGTAATAATTAATAATACTAAATGATAGTACGTACGTAAGCGTTGATCCGGCGACTGTACCTTTCTAGTTTTCGGTCAAGACAGTGTCGTAAAATTTCATTTAATAATAGTTATATATTATTAGCTTGGCAGAACTTGGAACTTGATACAATAGGGCGCATATAAAGTATATATCAGGTACCCTATTATATAGGACTGTCTAAAAAATGGAAAGGGTAAAATCGAACCCCACGTGAAAACCCAACCGCGAACAGAAAGGGAGAATTTTAACGAGATTTTCAGGAGTTCCAACAGGATAGATTTACAGCGACCCCGAAATTCCCGCAAAAGATCTTTCCTTTCAGTCAAACAATTTACATTGACGTCCAATACAAAAGCAATCAGTAAGTATCTACCTATATAAAGTTCCGTTATCTTTCGAAGAAAAGGTTTTTATTGTAATCTGAAATCGGCGCGTGCTGGCAAGCAGTCCCTTGTTCACAACAAAAGGTAGGGTATATTTTAGTAATGTTTTGTTCGCAGAAGTATTCGGGCTCAAAAAGGTTATTAACTGTACCTATTTGAAAACGTACCGTCTTATTGACAAGAAACTTGCTTAATACCAACAAGACTGTTTTCATGGAAACCCATTACTTAAGGAGTAGGTTTAAAACTTTAAAGCATGGTATACCTATTAATTAATTGCGTCACCACCACTATGTACGATTTCCTTGTGCTCTGTTACCAGGCTAGCAGACTTCACACAAGGTTCCTACAATATTTAGAAACAAACATGCCTTAATGCTGCTTACGGAGGGTAAGCTGTGTTAAGGCATGTTTGTTGCTCTCATGTAGGCAGATTTCTAGTAAAACGTAACAGTAGCACCTATGATAGCACGAACAAATTTCAGATTGATAAGAACTAGACTGTAAAGAACAGAACGTACAAAAACAAATAATAATTTTGAATTTTCGTCTTTGTTTATCAAGAGATGTTACAACGTAAGTATCGAAGGCGGAGGCAGAGGCAGATGCGTCAAATGAAACACTACTAAATTAATTAAAAACTCAAATGAGTATAGGTAAATGAAGAAAAAAATCACAACATTCGAAAGCCAAAGAACAAGTGAAAGAATAAAGGCTTATGTTTAACTTACCACCAGATATAGTAACATATAACAGATAAAAATAGTAAATGATTACCAAAATTAAACCCGCATTTTAATGTAACATTATAACCAAAGTTTTAACATCTCGCTATCCTATATTTTAAACAAATTGACTCCAAATAAATCATTGTTAACCCAAAAATAGTAAATGATCACCAAAATTAGTAAATGATCACCAAAATTAAAACAGGTTTTAATGGAAAATTATAACCAAAGTTTTAACATCTCGCTATCCTATTTAAGCAAAACTGACTCCAAATAAATCATTGTCAACCCAAAAATAATAAATGATCACCAAAATTAAAACAGCATTTTAAAATAAAATTATAACCAAAGTTTTAACATCTCGCTATCCTATTTAATTCATGAATCCCCAAGCGACCACCGGTGGCCGCGCATCTATTGTCTTACTATTGTGTCTCTAATTGACGGTCTCTGAAGGGTTAAGCAAAATTACTCCAAATAAATCATTTGCAACCCAAAAATAGTAAATGATCACCAAAATTAAAACAGCATTTTAATGTAAAACCAAAGTTTTTACATCTTGCTATCCTATTTAAGCGAACTGACTCCACTAACAAAAAAAACTGGGCAAGTGCGAGTCGGACTCGCGCACTGAAGGTTCCGTGCAAACTAAAATTCCCGAATGGAGTCTCAAAATTATTTCCGAATTCCAATTATGGTTTTGTTTTATTAAATTAAATTTACTGTTTTCAGATTTATTACTATACCTGTGCTACAAGACCTTGCTTTGTGCCAAATTTCAGGATATTGGGTCAACGGGAAGTACCCTATGAATTTTGATCTTTAAGAGTATCAAAAGCGCGGCTCTTGCGGTGCAGTGGGAGGGAATTACATGCCGGAGACAAAACTTAATATGGCATCATAATACTTTATTTGGTAATAAGCCAACATTTTATGGCAATCACAGTGGTTTATTTAGGCAGAAATAATGCATTAATTTGCTTGCTAAGATTTGGTGATCATTTACTATATTTGGTGTTTGAATACAATTTGAAGTGCAGTTGTGACTAAAATAGGTTATACTATTGTAATTTTAGACTATTTTTCTGGTGTTAAGTTATTTTTTTTGGTAAAAAACCTAAGGGTATCAAAGCATTTTTTGGTGGTCATTATATTGAATCCCAAGAATAAACGACCGAAGGCACGGGAGAAGGGAGGATATCGAAACCGAAATCGGAATCGGAGGTTCAAAATCAACCGGATGTTCCGAACTTTCGGAATGGGAATCGAACCTCCGTAACTTTCCTGATAAGAACCCAATGATTATAAAGTCGAGAACCGTTAGCGAATATGACTGTTATAAAACTGCGTAAATGTTGGAGAAGGAGGTAGAGACATTTAGCTACACATTACAAGTAGGTATAATTATGTGAATAGGCCATTATTATGAGAACAATCTTATAAATTATGATACTCGTCTAGTTTCTTTGTACTTAATTATGAAGACACCACGGACAGTTCTAAAACAAGGGCCTTGCGGAAATGACCGTAATTTCATACATTAACTCATTAGACATAGGTACTTAATTTCATGAAATGGAAAAGTACATCTTATCATAATTTAAGGCAAAGACAAGAATAAATTTTAGCGTAATGCTCAAGACGCCTTACTCCTCGATGCGGGCGCCGGTAGTTGTCTGCGAACGCAGAATAATAATGAACTTACAGCACGCGTACCCAGCCCTTTTATTACGTTATTTGCACACTTGGCAGGCGAAGACAACATACGCACTGGAGGTGACGACCTGTTGTGTAGGCTAGTTAGATAAACTTAGAATTAGAAATTGTGCGTCGTAGTCTGTGAACTGTGGAACTAAGTAGGGACGATAAATACCTCGAATCGTTAACATTTTCGCGCGCCCTCGTGTGCTGCACATGTTCGGACAGCGGTGAATCACTACTGAAAAAAAAAACCTCGAGGGACGGCGGAGAACGCGGGTGACGCAGCGCGAGGCGCGAGTCATTGATCCCGCCACAGTCCCGGACGGCCGACGCCATGTCGGAGCGCACGCACTCCGAGCCGCTGCTCCCGCCGCTCGCGCTCGCCGCATGCGTCGCGTGCATCGCCGGCGCTGCCGCCCTCACCAACTGCTCGGTGCTCGCCGCGCTCTCCAATACATCACGGAGTGGTAAACAAAAACTTGTTTGATATTACCTTCTAGTTGATTCCAGTCCATACCTATCTTACTTATAACAAACTAGCGACCCGCCCCGGCTTCGCTCGGGTGCAATATTATACACATAAACCTTCCTCTTGAATAACTCTATCTATTAAAAAAACCGCATCAAAATCCGTTGCGTAGTTTTAAAAATTTAAGCGTACATAGGGATATAGGGACAGAAAAAGCGACTTTGTTTTATACCATGTAGTGATTAAGTCAACTTTCTTAAATTATGACCATAATCTGATTCATTGTAACTACAGCTGGAGTCAGACAGTTTCGATGCGCTCTCAGTAACGTTCAGTCTTTTGATTGCTTTGTACAATAAAAATAAAGTCTATGTAAGAACTCCGTAACTACGCTCGCATTTGAAGCATAAACATAATACTTATCCCTGCAATTAATTCATAAGTCAAGTCCCTTAGTCGTACACATAGTTATATCTATGGTCGTACACTAATTGTCTTGTTTGTACTCGTCACTTCTACTGTAGTCGGTAGTTAGATGTTTGATAACCAACTTATTTTTATGATTGTGTTGTTGCTGATGATATTTATTTTCTTTTCAGGTTTGCTGACCATCGTTTTACAGTTGGCGCTTGCCGACCTTATACTCGGAGCGTCAATAGGACCCGAGTTGTGGTCTTACAATATCAAATCGTGGCATTTTGGTGACCATGGCTGCGTGGCCTATCGGGGATTGAACGTGTTTGCGTCGACTGCATCGTCCTATTTAGTGGCTACTATTGCGCTACATTCACTCGCCACTATTAACATTGAAGAAAAAGCTATCGCAAAACGAATCAAACGAAACGAACATGACGAAGATGAAGAAATAAGATCTTCACGTCACAGTTTAGTGACAAGCAGTGACTCTTCAACTCCACCGAGAACTATGAACCTGGATTACAGACTGACTGACCGAAGAATCTCAGTGACGCAACCCTCAGTGTTTGTTTGGGTGCTGGCTATTTCATTAAGTGTTCCGGAGTTTGTTTTAGCCACGACAGTGCACCACGGCCAGGATGTTGTGATATGCACCATTGTCGATACAAGTCAACGCCTGCATATGTACTCAATTCTTGCAGTTTTCAATCTGTTCTTACCTCTTATTATTATGACTATTGCTGGTGTTCTAGTCATTGTCAAGTTGAGGATAAAGAAAATTATGTCGCAGATTGAATGCTTCGAATCAATCGCAGCATTGAAATTATCTCTCTGGCTTATATTGGTTTATATTGTGCTGTGTACTCCTCGTTCCTGTGTAACGGCTTATAATATTTACTCAAAGTCAATACAAGGTAACGTGACTTCCCTAGCTCAAAACGATGATATGACAACTGTGAACGTAGCAACCAGCAGTACGTACATAGTTTCAACTTTAATTAGACCACTGCTCAGTATAATTTTGCTACCGCGAGTGAGAAAGTCGTTTTCTTTTGGATCTTATACCAACACAGATAATGTGTGAAATATGAGAATATTAGGGAAACATTTGTAAAGTCACAAATTCTAAATGAGGTGATATATTTTGAGCGCTGTGTTCGTAGCATTTAAATAAGGTTGCATTGAATGTAAGTGAAAAGTTGTGGTATTTAGGGAGACCAAGGATTAACATAACAAACTCAATGATTTGCTATGCATGCAACGAGTATAATAGGTACGAGAGAAAAGGACGTTGCTAGTGTTAAGTGCCATTGCGGATAAACGACTGTGTATGTATAGGCTACCTATTATAATTTGTTTAAAATTAGTTATACAAATCCTAAATTACGTACACCTACAGCGTGCCATAAACATATCTAGTAACTTCCATAAATATCACACTTTCCTCTATAAAAAAATATCTACATGATTAATAATAGTCATTAGTCATACTCGTAACCACAACTACTAAAGAGCTACGAGCTTTATTCAGTTTCCTCATCGCCCAAGCCAATAGCACTGGTTGTTTTAGTTAGCGATCGCTAGCTAAGATGTTATAAATATAAAAGTATTAACCATGATCCCTTTAAAATACCAAAAAGACCATATTAGATATTGAATTCTATAAATGTTGTACATCTTAGTAATTTTATTGATTAATTAATTTGATACTAGATCTCTCGCCAAATCTGGCACAATTATAAAAGGGAGGAAAATCTTGTAAAGTATTTTTTCACCGTTTTATAATAAACTTTCAAGCTACTTGTTTTCGTTTTATTCAAAGGTTCTACAACTTAAAAGTCCTCCTTGCGTCGTATTCCTCAATGCTGAGGGTCTTGACCTCCCTGCTTCATCACTTTATCCCTATGATGTCTTTCCATCTGTTTCTGCCTCTGGCGATGTGAAGTGCACCGTACATCGTAGAGTCAAGAGCGGTGCGGATCTGGTCGGACCAACGTATAGGGCTGCGCCCGCGGGGCCTTTTCCCATCCACTTTGCCGGTCATCATGAGCCTTTCGAGGTTGCCACCGTCTTTCCTTGCAATGTGACCGAAGTATTGTAGAACTTTCGCAAAGTTCTACAATACTTCGGTCACATTGCACAGGTACTCGGACGACAGTCGTGAGGAGATTTTCAGCAACTCAAAAGTAATTTTGTATAAATTCTCTCTGTTGCCTGTATCTCTTAAATGATGAAATTTGGTATACGGATAAACGAACTGTAAAGTGGACTCAGCACGGCATTAGCCGCAGAACAGATGTTCGATGGGGCTGGTAGCTTCTGAAGTGACGACCGCATACTGGAAGAAGCAGTGCTGGAACTCCCACAAGATTGATCGATGAATGTGAAGGTTGCGGAAATTCGCTGGATGCGAGAAGCACAGGATCGACCGCCGGTCGTATCGACACATGGAGAAGCTAGACATAGCTAGTAGTTATCGTGTGAACGTCCTTCGGCTGAAACGATTATACCATGCCTAACCCAAGGTTTACCTAAGGCATAGACATAGTAGGCACGTTTTAGGGTTTCCTTACACAAAAGGAAAAAAAACACTTTGTTGTCCGTATGCCTGTCTGTCAAGACCCTTTATCTTGGGAACGGGTGGAACTCGATACCTAGTTGAGGTTAAAACCATTTAATCAGGTCTGCGGTTCCTGGTGAAAAAATCAAGCTAGGTACTAAGTTAAAGAAAAAAGATACGGTCGTTTATGTCGCAAAAAAACGTTTCGACATTCTAAATAGAATCAAAATTCATAGGGTACTTCCCGTTGACCGTTGAATCCTGAAAATTGGCAAAAGAAAGGTCTTATAGCACAGGATTATGAATTAATTTGAAAACAGTAAAGATAATATACATTTTGCGATTCGGAAACATTTTTCGAGGCTCCATTCGGAAATTGAAAAAATTACTAGTAAGTATGTACGGAAACCTCCAAGCGCCAATCCGGCTCGCATTTGCCCACTTTTTATCCCTATGATCCTTTCTCATGGAATAATTTTTGATCACGCTACTGAAGTCACAGGTAAAATTTGTGTGGTTGATACTAAAATATTACCCTGACATTTCAAGATTTTGCCCCTACACAGAATAGGTATATCCCTGATATGTTAGTTCGCGAACACGACTGTGAAATGAAACTAATTGATTTAACGATAAGCTTACAGTATGTGTGCCTAACTAAGCACAAGTAGGACCTATATCGTGTAGTAGCCAGACAATATAATGCACTCCGCAATAAGCGCAACTAGGGACGAGTGGGGTGGCTGTCTCGCCTCGCACCCCCTCGAACCTCCGGTGATGTCATGCAGCACACACTAACGTCTAACTGCTACCAAGTAGCCATTTTGTGGGCCATGGCTTTATTGATTTTAATACCGAATTATTGCGTTACTTATTAAAGGGTCAATAGGTAGGTATATGTAGTGTACCTGCACATTTTCGTAGCACTTTGATATTATGTAGTTTAGGATCGATTGTGGTCTCCACAAAAATAGGAAAAATTATCTTGACGGCTATGCGAGCTAAACATAAATTAACTTAGCGTAACTTTTGGTTTGCTGTCGGCTTTTATCGTAATTATCTATCATTGTCTAGTCCTTGAGCCTTATTATAGTCCCCTGAACATCTGGCCGCAATTAAATGGACATAACACTCGTACCCGCCTAAGCAGCAGTACGAGTATCTGTTCATTTAATTGCGGCCAGCTACGCCCGGATAATGCACGGCTGACCTTAAAATCCATTTTCTTTACGAAATATTGATTGATTTAGGTACATAATTATGGTATGTTCACTTTGAAACATATTTAACCGCCATTTTTTATGAGTAAAAATGTTTCTAAAGATCCAAGCTGTTTCAAAGGAGTAGGTAGGGAAAAGTTGTAAAATTGCTAAATATTTTTTTTAGACAAAAGTATTAATCGTACGAAAAAACCTACCTGATAATGTTGTTCAAGAACCTATAATAAACATTTTTTTTTTTCAAACCTATTAACCTAGCCGTTACTGAGGCTTCAGAAAGCTCGGGCGCTGGGGCCTTAACCTAATTTAGGCATTGCTGTTCGGACTTACCTATAGATACTTTCTTCTTTTACATTCTCTACAATTTCTGTATTCTTACATAAAAATAATGTACCTACCTTAATAATTGTGAACTTGTGAGTAGATGTACCTAAGTACTTGAGTAATATCTACCGTAATCACAAATGTCTTCCTACTACCATCATAAGATCTCCTCCGTAATGTTGTACAAGCACTTGTAAATAAATATTCTATTTTGGCAAATTTTAAAAACGGTCAAGTGCTGTTAACACCAAGTATAATATTTCCGCAAAGTAAATAATTACCTATCATCGTTGTGCATAACATTAACCGCCTTTATTGATCATTCATTGATCATATAGACTGACATTGAACTTGTATTGTACCTAATTGAATTTGATATCTACCTGATATACATAATTTGCAAATAAGAATAAAATAGTTAGGTACCTATAACTATACATGAAAGTAAGACCAAAAATAAATTGGAATTAGGCAAACATTTGTGATAACACATGATTAATTTATGTAGTTAGGTACATGAATTGGTTTTTTAAGTTTTTCTTATACCTAGTTATGTACCTAAGCTAAATCAGAGAAAACTTTCTCTTCGAACAGAGTTGGTACTGTTGAGATGGTAGACCTCAGGTTTGCATAGGTACGCTGCAACAAAACTAATCAGAAAATCGAGGGTGATTGTTGTATGTCAAAAAAGCTCTGCTGCTTTTTAAACATAAGTAATGAAGATTTTTTTTTTGCTAGAGGACTGCTCATATACCTACAAGGTGTAAGGGACAGCCCTCCGCAAACTTTAAGGGCTTGCTCAGTAGACGAAACTGAACAACCTACCACAAGATTTTTTTCAGGAAGGAACCAAAAAAAAAATCGGCCTCGTCAAACAAAATGTTAAACTTGATTGGACAATTTGTATCATTTTTTTTTTTGTTGGAAGTTTGATCAGTTTCGTCTACTGAGCAAGCCTTTAAAGTTTGCGGAGGGCTGTCCCTTACACCTTGTACATCTGGCATTAATTTTAAATCCCAAAGTAGGTAAAAGGATAACACATACACTACCTAAGTATAAACATCCATTGCTCGTCGTCCGCAAGCCCGACTTTACCGTTGCTGGTGGTGTCGGGACTGGGACGTGAGGATGTTTGTTCCCTTACGCGTGCGGCCTCCGCCTTCGATAGCATTACTGATTCACTGTAGGAGCCGACCTCCTGCCATTCCTCCTTGCTCCAGAACATAGCCGGAACTACCGCTGTTGCCTCCACGGGGACACGGCGAAGCTCCGCCCAAGGTAAGCATGCCTCCTTTTTTTTCGTTAACTTAAGACTTTGATTTTTTCACAGCTTCAAGGGACCACTGACCTGATTAGGTACTTATATGTCTTTAATTTCAACTCAATACCTCCACGTGTTCTCGAGTTAAAAGGTCTTGAGCTGACATACAGACCAACAGACGGACAAAAAGTGATCCTATAAGGGTTAGGTACGTCTTTGATTATATACCTAACCTAATACTTGTTATAATCAAAGGGTTACGTTTTCTCCTTTTAAGGTACGGAACCTTAAAAACCCGCTAAGTACACTAGGTACCTCAAAAAACTAGCCATCCTTTGAGGTATATAGTGTATTATGACGAGCACCTCTTTAAAAAATGTTATACCTCAAAAACGGTAGCTCTCAGGAAAAAAAGTATTAAGACATTTTTGTACATAATTATCTGATCTACAATTTTTTTCATGGCTAATTTTATGATAAAACTTAGTTTTGCTGAGAACGAGCTTTTACGATCTTTGACCCGTGTATTTTTTTTCCAGGTGTCGGATCGACGAGGACTTTATAGATTTTGTATAAGATGGCTCAAATAAGATCCCACAGCGATCAGACATAACTTCTTTTCACATAGATGAAACCACAGAACAGATGAAAGAGGTTTTCTCCTCTTTCATCTATTTTGTGGATGAAACCTTAGGTTCTCAGTAGCGTTTCATGTGCTATGAATACCTGTGTGCTTGTAGAGCTCGCCTTATGACACCTGAGCAGGTACAAGGTATGAATGGGAACTAAAACTAATGTCTTGATCACACGTACCGAGTAAACGGGCGAGACAGTGCTCTCGGCCGAGCACTCGGTACGAGTAAACACAGCGCCGAGTGCTCGGCCGAACGCTTATCTTTACAACTCGCTTACATCACTGTCTCGGCCGAGCAATATTTTACTGTCTCGCCCGTTTACTCGGTACTTGCGATCAAGGCATAAGAGTTACCTAAAGTGAGTGGCCAAGATTGACAATACCGTGGACAAGACTTTTTATTTAAGGTCCTCCTAAAAATCTTAATAATTACCTACTGGAAATAACTAATTCATGAATCCCCAAGCGACCACCGGTGGCCGCGCATCTATTGTCTTACTATTGTGTCTCTAATTGACGGTATCTGAAGGGTTAATCTATACTTATAATAAATCTGTAGAGAGGTCAATTCTGTACATGAAACATATTTCCAAAATAACTATCAGGGGGTGATTAGTGATCGATACTGATGATAAAAAAGCAAACAGTAAAATTTTTGTCTGTCTGTCTGTCTGTATGTTCTGAGAAACAAAAACTACTCGATGGATTTTAACAAAACTTGGTACAATCATTCTTCATACTCCTGGGCAGGTTATAGTATACTTTTCATCACGCTACGATCAATAGGAGCAGAGCAGTGAAGGGAAATGTTGGGGAAACGGGAGAAATTACTCCATTTTTTAAGCTTCCGTCGCGTTTGCAGCCTTAATGGTTAAAGCTACACAGAAAACATGTATAACGGAAATGTTCTCCTCAAAATTATATAAAAAATGTCCCACGACAGCATACGTCTATCTTTCATGGTTAACTCACAATAACACGTGTAACTCCCGATAGCTTAGCAGTTCTGAGCTTTCTGTTTATTTTTGTCTACTCTTACGTTTACAACACTGAATGTCGCTGGCATAAGCAACAGGATCCGCGTACGAAGTCGCTGGCAGAAGCTAGTTATTAAAATAATATCACGTAAGTTAAAGCTCGGATAAATAATATTAAATAAGTAGATACATATTCATTAATTCAATGTTTATGTGGTTCCTGCAACCACTGGCGACCACTTGGAAAGTTTTTTTATAATTTTATTATTTCTTGTACTTAAATCAACTATAACAGTTGCTTTTACTATTAAAAAATGTATAAGTAAATTTGGTTAAAAAAAACGCAGTTTTTGCCGGGAGTTCTCAGGTGAAGTTCAATGGTTGCAAATTGATTCCAAGATGAACAGTGATGTAAAATGAGGAGATCAGGTGAGATGGTGGTCAAACGCGAGCCTATCAATAATAATAATAAAAAAAATTGTGGTACAGATGTTGTCGTTGAAAGATACAAGTTGTTGATGAATAGATAAGCTAATACTTAGAAGTCACTTTCACTATGTGTTTAGACTCTGTTCTAATTTTAACCGTTCGAATACCGTAATTAGACACAATTAGTCCAGTCAAATTAGATCAATAATAGGGGTTATGTTACAATAATACGCATAGGATAATAAAACACCATCTCTACTAATATGCGAAAGTAACTCTGTCTGTCTGTTACGCTTTCACGCAAAAACTACTGAACGGATTTAGATCAAATTTGGTAGGTAGGTAGAAGAGACACTGGACTAACACATAGGCTACCTATAATTCCACTGCTGAGCACGAGTTTCAGCCCGCGCGATATAAACTGTAGTCCACGCGGGCGGAAAGCTATTCACAAAAATAAAATCTTAAAAGTCCTCACCGATCCGACACCAAGAAAAAAAATTTGATATCAAAAGTCACAAAAACGAGTTTTTCGTGCAGCATTGAAATCGCATCGACGCCGATTTGCTAGCCTGTCGATTTTCTATCGTTTACATTTCGGGGAGTGAACACCGAAATTGCACAATTTAATTCCGCCAAGTCCGTTCCATCATCGGACTACAAGACGTATGGCGTATGGAGTTGCGCCACCGGTACATGGTGGACATCCCACCCATACGTACAAAACGTTTTGGGAACACATTCATTATGCGTGCAGCTAAAGCCCAAGCGCCTTAAAACACGTGACTTTCTGAAGCCACTCTTCAGTAACGGCCGGGTTAATAGTTTTGAAAAAAAAAAATGTTTTTTATAGATTCATGAACATTATCAACATTTAATTTCTTCGTGCGATTAATAATTTTGTCTAAAAAAAATATTTAGCAATTTCGCAACTCTTCCCTACTCCTTCGAAACTACTTGGATCTTTAGAAACATTTTTACACATAACAATAAATTGTTGGCATTCTTCAAGTAAACATAGCATAATGTAAATCAATCAATACATACCTATTTCGCAAAAAAAAAAAATGAATTTAGAGGTCAGCCGCGCACTATCCGGGCGCAGCTAGCCACAATTAAATGCACAGATACGCGTACGGGCGCCTAGAGGGGTACGATACGGTACGAGAGCAGAGTTGTGTCCATTTAATTTCAGCCAGATGGTTCAAAGGACTATAAGCCCTAAGAAGTGGAATTCCCTTCTTTTACTTCCCGTTCCCGAAAACTCTAGGGGTCTTATATCGAGAGTGAATTCATATACCTATATAGGTATTTACTTCGAAACCTACGTCTTGCCTGTATCTTACACTAGGTAAAAAAAACCGCGTCAAAATCGGTCACGGACAGACACAGACACCTCAACCTTACAACACCCCTTTCCTGGGGTTAAAAACTTAGACCAATTTTGATTTCTGACAATCACGATTATATTAGAAATCTTGAACAGAGATGTTTTTAAATTGGTTTGTAAACATTTTGTAGGTAGGTACTAATTGAATTGCGATTTACAGCTGCAAGATGAACTTTTTACACATTTCTCGTTTTATAAGACTGCGAGAAATTGTATTATTTTTTGTTTTGCCATTTTAAGTTTTGCTCTGACGCGTGGCTTCAGCTACTTGATTGTCCTGAGCTTATAAACCGTGCTGATGCGCGTGCCCTCGACTTTAGTGTGAGATTCCATGATTAGGATTGTAAAATTGTATTTTTTAGTTTGGGGATCAAGTAGGTATCAAGCGTAAGTTATGCGCCAGCCTGTAGTGACCACTGCTAAAGTTCAAGAGAACTGTTGACTTTCAGAGCTCTATAGGGACTACTAGGTAATCTAATTATATTGCTATGCTTATCAATTTATCGACCCAATAAATTCTCCAAGGTCTCGCACTTAATAGCCAAACCTGCCACTGCTTATGCCTCTGCCTTGTGTACTTTGGTACATATTTTGGACACAGTTTTGTGTACTTTATTCGTGTGTATTTATATTTTACCCTTTTATTTATGTATCAAGGGCTCTATGTATAAGTTTCAAGTAATTTTAGACAAACATCTTTTTAGGGTTAGGTGGCGGTTTATTTAAATATATTGGTTCTAAAACTAAAAATTGTATTTAATACAAAAGTTTATTGGTGAAAACATGAAAAATATAATAGATTAATGGCTGATAAAATGCAGCAGAAATGTTACAATATTGGCCATCACAAAAACTATTTCGCTAATAAATGCCTGAAAATTCAGAATGCTATTTATATTCAGTGAGGGGCACAACAAAATGGTTAATGTCAACAATAAGACTTCCTTTGGTAATATTTAAAATGTTAAGAGGACATCACAAAAACCACGACAGACACTAACAAGTTTTTTGTGCCCTAATTTGATACAGCCATTTTACAGGTGGATTTATTATATTTTACGAAAATCTAGTTTTATAGGGTCAGATTTGGGCGCAGTTCAACAAATTTTAAATAATTGCATAATTTTTAAACAATATTCACCATCATGATCTCCATTTCACTGCGGACATGCGGCGAAAGGAATGTTTATTTGGGGCCGACCAGGCTGTTACGATTTATTTTATATAGAAAGGAAAACACTTTTAACTTAAGAAACCGTAATTTTAATAACTTAAGTTATAAATATTTATATTCATCGGGTCAGCTCGATATCTGTAATCCAGTGTAAATACAGAAATACAAAACCGTCAAAGATGACACATAACATTTAATTTTAGACGGAACGTGAAGGTCCGCTGCGAACGACATTTTTAACATTTTTTTACAAGCGACGGCTCGCATCAGCGGCGGAGGACCCGCGCCGCGCGGCTTTCTCGAATGTTACTCGTTTTCTTATAAAACACCAATGAGAACAAATGCGTGTGCTGGGAGTGAGCGCGGCGCAGCATTAGTTGTCGCCGCCCTCGGCGGGCTCGTCGCCATCGCCCTGCGTGTCTGACGTCCACAGCGTCAGGTTGTCTCGCAGCAACTGCATGATCAGTGTCGAGTCTTTGTACGAGTCTTCATTTAGTGTGTCTAATTCGGCGATCGCGTCATCAAACGCCTGCAAAAACAATGATCAACATTAGTTCTTATCAATTCAAAAGAGCCACCTTATCAAAATATTCAACAATTTTTTTTTATCTATTCCTTTAAAGGAAGATTAACTCTCAAAGTATACAGGAGTTATAAATAAACACTCTTATGCTGGCTGGATCGAGGATTAAGGGTTAATTGCTTTGCACACGGCCATGCTAATATATTATTAGTGGTTCTTTTTAATCTATCTTATTATTGCTAATTTTGAATTACTTTTTTTTTTCATGCAAACTGAACGAGAAGAATGCACTTGCAAGAAACTTGACAGTTAGTAAAATACAATTGTGTCATCACACACTAATTTTTTTTTTATTAAAAAACCTGTTTAGCTAAGTGGCACGCTCGCGCAGGGGAGTTGATTATCTCGTAATAGAACACGGAAAAGTTGAGCGCAAGGCCGAGTCTGATGGGGTGGGTCGGTTGCATTTTGGCTTTAGCAATGTCGAATGCTTCCTGGTAGGCCTTCTGCGAGTCCTCCACGACGGCTGGGGACAAGCGAGTACATTAATATGCCTAGCCTGTACTTCCCTCTCGTGCCAGCCAGCACAGAGCCTATGCATAACTGACACTAATAATGACCTGTTTGGCGAGCTGACACGCTTTGTCTGGTGAATTTAATATCTCATAATAGAAGACGGAGAAATTTAACGCCAGACCCAGCCTTATTGGGTGTGTGGGCTGCATTTTCGCCTTGCTGATCTCGAAAGCGTCTTGGTATGCTTTCTGTGAATCCTCTACAACAGCTGTAAGGTAAAGTGATGTTAACTTACTAAAACTATTACATAATAAATCGGGTATATTAAAACCTAATAATCATTGATGTAATATTAATGACATTTCACTTGAATCTTGTTTGGGCAGGTACTTACAATTTCTGGTTTCTCCTGTGGCCACTTCTGCAAGGTACCTATAGTAGTCACCCTTCATTTTAAGGTAAAATACTTTACTTTCTGGATTACTAGCTTTAGGGATAAGGTGCTTGTCAAGTAAACCCTGAAACAAAAATTATAAATCTTAAAATCTTGGTTTATAAAAAATACGCCAATATTTTTTGAAAAAGAGACTAGAAAATAATGATAATTGAGAGTAATTATTGAATGGCAGAATTAATACATGAGATTTAAAGGTAGGGCAACGAACGAAAACGGGATAGCAGCGCGCGCAATGACGCGGCGCAATACGTCACCCCACCCTCTCCACCCGCGAAAACTCCGCACCGCGCCCTGCATGCTCTCACGTGCTAACCAACATTATAACGCCCATGATTAACAAAAACGTTATGACTGCGGAGGAAATGACCACGGCTACTGTTCGCTTGCATCACCCCTCAAATTGGCGAGGCGCAAATATCATGACGTCATTTGCGTAGGATGGCGGCAACTGACGTTAATCTTACTTAGTTTGGAATAAATTCCAAGATCTAATGGATAACGAAGTCCCAATTATGTGGAACCCTGAAAAGATTATAAAGGACTCTTACCAACACGTCGTAGCAGATTTCTCTGAGCTCCTTTTCTACTTTAACCCTATATTCTTTTGCCATCTGTTGTTTTCTTTCCGAGCCTTCGGTTTTCTGTTCAATGGAGGAGATGACGCGCCATGACGATCGTCGAGCGCCCACCACGTTTTTGTAAGCAACGGAAAGAAGGTTTCTTTCCTCATTGCTCAGCTCGACGCCGGTTTCCGTGACTTCTTTCATCGCGGCCGCCATGTCGTCATATCGTTCAGCCTGCTCCGCCAGCTTGGCGCGTTGCACCAGTTCCTCCTTGTCGACGGACATCGTGGACGATGGGAGAGGATAACTTCACTGATGCCCCTGCAATAAAGTATGAATCACGAATAAACTATTTGAATCGACAGCCAATGACGATTCACTGCGAGTTAAATTTTATCAGAAAGACTAATCGTTAGGCGTCACTTTCACCGAAGCGAATCGCTTATAGGGTATTTGTCATCATGGATGGAAGGAAGTCGCACCTTAGGTAGAGGCTCGCGAGCGCACTAGCGCAATATGAAAATTCAACGAAGCTCAAAGAGCGCCTCTCACGCCAAACGCGACATCGACGCGTCGTCCGCTCGGTTTGACAGCATCTCACAGACTCAAGCTACTAGCAGGCTAGGCACGCGCCGTGTCGCCGCGCCGCCGCTTGGTCACCGCCACTGCGCCAACAGTATTGATCCGGCGACGCGGGATAAACACTCCAGACGAAATACGACTAGCGCGACGATTGCACACACCCCTCACCCTCGCGTACGCCCCTCCTGCACCGCGCCCGTCCGCCCGGCGCCTACCTCACGCTACCCTTATCTACCTACCTATAGCTTTTTACGCGACTCTCCAGTTACTATGCTATTACAATATGCCATACAAATGTTCAGATATTATGTAGGTACTTCATTAAATAATTCATTAGAGATACATTGAAGTAAGTTATATTAAAAAATAAGGAAACATGGTTCCAAGTGGGACAACTATTCATTGTATAAAATTCTGTCTAGATAGTTAGGAGATAACAATGAATACTTTAATTAACCCCTAAAAATTATAATTATAGTAAGTATTGTAATTTCTGATACCACCTGACCCAACCAACATAATTTTATCAAAAGCTTAGAAGGTACCTACATAGTTAATTGTAAGGATTATTAGAGTTATATGATAGTTTGAACGTCATGATGGTAATTACTTCTCCATGCAATTTTCTCGATTTGTCTTCATAACAACCTTCTTAAGACTTCAACACTTCACAGCAATTTGAACAGACACACAGATTTTTGTAAACTATACAAAAATGTCATCCAAATTGGTCCAATCATTCTTGAGTTATGCACTAGGGCCATTCATCTACTCAGCTAATAAATTAAATAAGTACCTACCTATGTAAGCCCTTTTTTCTAAAACAGTTCATGGTTGGCATGTATTTTTGTAATACTGGGTAACATGAACATTTCTGATTACTTGTTTTGCATTGTATAAAATGTTGAGAAAAAAAATTATGGAAAGGAACCGTACAAAGGTACGTAGTTGCTGTTATATGAAAATACAACACACACCTAATAAGTTTATCAAATTCTCAAGATAAAGCAAGGGTGGGGTCATGACCCCTGGAATGCCACCCCCGCTACTACTACACTCCAAACACCCATTTTCATTTATTTACCAATGACTGATAATAGATAATTAGATGTCGTGTAATTAATGCTTTAATTGCATATTCAGTACCTGGAGAGCAAGTTTGCTCATATGAAAATTTCAAGTTTCCCACACTTAAAAACGGTGTTTTATATGTATGCCACAAAAAATATGTTGAATTTAGATTGAAAACATAAATTACGGAGAATGTTACCAATTATTGCCTTCTTATTCTATTAATGTAGGTATGTATAACTCATTTATTGAGCATGATGTCAATCTGTGAAGGGCAATGTGTCATGACAAACATGGCAGTTACAACTGACATGTATTGGAGATTTATTCTAAATAGCAGTAGCTTAGTACAGATTTAGAATTGGCATGGCAAAATATTACCAAAGGTTTGACTACTGTACTTTATTCCACCAATAGATAAAATATCAATTATAACTAAGATGCCAAGTTATGCCCGAGTCCAGCCAAATAGTGTACTTAGCTGCAGATTCAGTTAGCGTGAGCACGCTAGGGGGATAGCTAATACTGTTTAGCACTTCAGTTATATTTTAGAGAGTACTTGGGTATCTCTAGGTCTACAAATCTTAAGCACTTGATTAGACAGATGCAGGTGTAGAATTATAAAAACTTAAAAGGAGTGACATTCACAAATCTATAATATTCTAAGGATGAGGAAAACTACTAACTTAATGATTAACATAAGCCTTGTAATAATAACAGGTACGTTATATCTAGTATCACATACACGAGAGCATTGTGCTGTCGGCTCAATGTCACACACGTGCCTATCTATCTATCTGAAAAGCGATGTAACTGATGTAAGTACGTAAATCGAAGGTAGAGAAATTAACATTAGATCAAATACTTCCCAACATAATTACAACTTAGACAAAGTTACACAACGTAATTTGAATTATTTCCTCTCTACAGCTAGGCTCAAGGAATGTCATCTAAGTTAAGTAGGCTGTGATTACCTCTAAATAAGTACTAGAACTACTTTCAATGACATTACATAGTTATTGAATTGACCAAGATAACGGCATGACTACGCACGGCGAAATTACGACGCACTAGCTAGTGTGATCGCTAGTTCCCTCTATGAATACGCCAACGTTCTATATGCCCACGCACTCCCAACGGAATTAAATGGATTATCGTTTAAAATATCAATCAAAGCATCGGTTTACAATAAATCTCCTTGTTCCTGTCTAATAATCCAAAAATATAATTCAGTCACGTATGAAAAAATTCAAAAAGAGCTAGAAAAACCAACTTACGCGGCGGATCTTGTTGTTAGGAACGTTATATTACACCTTACGAATTAAAACGTACGAAATAGAAGTAAATCTGTTGACTAGGACATAAAACCCGATTACAAAAATTTAGAATTCTGTCTAACCGCACCGCGAAATCGTGTCGCCGGCTCGGGCAAAATGGCTGCTGCAAGGGGCACTCCTTCTATGCGTCACAGTCACAGATTTGTGAGAAAACGATTTTTAAACATCGACACTTTGAGAGAAACACATAAAATTGCATTCACTTAATATAATTTTAATGCACTTACTTGTTGGAAGGGAAAAAAGTAATTAAACCAGCAAATTACAACACAATATCGGTTTTTGTCTTGCGGTGAACGATATACTACACTGACGGCAGCGGGGCCAGAGGGGAAACAAAAACGGAACAGGGTTCACATTACGAGTCGGCCATCTTGGATTACTATGAAGGAAGCATAGCACGATGCTAGGAAATCCAATTCGTGTAGTTGCCGTCGAATGTATTGCGTACTCTTTCTGCTATACTATGAAAAAAAGAGACGGGTATACAATATAACACGTGAAAATATTGAATAGGTCAGTGTGAGTAGTAACAGGAAGTCAGTATTCTCGCGCGCAATTTTTGAATGATTAAACTGTTTTAATTGACAAAAAATTAAGGAATTTTTTAGGTTGACTTGAGCGTTAAATTCATATTAATTTTATTATTTGTAATTATGTATGGGTGCTGGAGTCATAGCCTAGATGTTCAGAGAAGCTGCTATGCTGGAGGGGCAAGGGCATTGCGTAAAAGTGTACGGGCCCATCAACAGACTTGAGACAGGTGTCATTCGAAGTGTCTATTTAAATAGATAGAGTATTTTTTATTATAGCCATATATCTCTAAAGTATGGAGTTCATGTTTTATAAAACATTATATTTTGGCCTTACATAACCTAACCCAAGTGTTTTGGACATTTTTACTCATAATATAGATATATTTTTGAATGCGACTTGATTACTCTATACGATTCTGCAGATATATTTGACAAAGAGCATTGCGTAAAACTGTCCCCAAAAATGACTTCTGTTGTGGGTACCAACAGATTTGAAACAGGTGTCGTTTGAAGCGTCTGTTATAATAGAGTTTCTTTGAGTACAGCGACATACCTCAAAAGTATGGGGTTTAGGTTTTTTTTGAAACCTAAACCCCATACTTTTTTATGTTTTTTTTTTTATGGTTATAACCTAACCCAAATGTTTTAGACATTAATAAAATAGTATTGTTATCATTCATTTTTAATGACGAGCCCTGTACAATTCTACAAAAATATTTGACAAAGGGCATTGCGTAAAACTCTCTTAGATTATAATAATAAAAAAACTACTATAACCTATTATTTACTTAGACTGAACTAAATAAATTATTATTTCAAAACCGGAAATATCGAAAAGTTTGCCCGATATTTCTTCCTCGAGGCTGATATTGATATTGTTATAAATATCGATTCATCGATATATCGATGTATTCATCACTGGCGACATCCACAGCAGCAGGCAGGAAAGAAACGATCTAAGAACCTACGAACTGAATAAATTCGTACAAAGATACCTGTAGATTACATTCACATCGATCTTCGCAAAAGGAATATCTGGGTGAGAGGTTGTGGTCTACTTAATTAACCTAGGTCGCTGTCACGAGATGTTGGTAAGTTAGTCGACTAAAATTGTTTTAACCTAAATAATTTTGCTGTCTACGACTATAAGGACCTATGATGAGAAATGTTTAGAGGGACTTTTTGCAGTAAATTTTAGTAGCTGTTTTAATTTTATTCGCAAATTGATTCCCATAAAGAGCGCTAGAGCGTCTGAGATAACTAAAAATTACAGAACAGACTACAAGAATACGTCGAGTGCCACGCCGCGCCGGTGTGCTGTTTAGTGTGGTGATACTTGCATAACTTAGTCGAGTAATGTGAGATGATATATTACGAGGTCCGGATTCTTTTTCCGGTAGGTTATAATCACCCAAATGACACCCCCCGAAAAAATCCATCACTCCCTTTCGAAAACAGACCCTAGCCCCAGTAGGTTCGACTGAGCTGGGCCCCTGCTGTTGCTGACAATTCCTTGTGGCGCGCAGGAACAGTGCGCGCCGTCGACGACTTGGGCGCGGTCCGGACAATTACCAGACGGTCGGGCAGCGAGCTACTCATTGCTCGCTGTCCGCAACCCGCGCCTACGGTGGCCGGAAATCGGGATCGGAATCCTGGCGGCGGCAGGGGCACTGTAAAGCGCCGTATAGTCCTTATATTTTGTGACTATTAAATTTGGTTGGTTTCGCGATATAATCGCTTTTGACGCAATTCGGAACGCAGAGTAATTGTCAGCTGTCAACTGTCATACCTGTCATGTTCACATGAGTGGAGATACGTTCAATTTGTGTTTGAGGATTGAGGTTATGCAAACGTTGATTTGTGATATTTGCTGCCTAACTTCTTTTTTAAAAGAATTTTATGAACCTATTTCACAATATTCCGTGTAAAAGCTGAACAATTTAAAATAGAATACCATCATGCCGAAATCAAAAAGGGATAAGAAAGGTAAGAAATAACCTAAAATGGTAAATGCATTTGATTAACCATGCTCCCTTATTATTATTTACAAAATTTTCAGCACAACAGGAACTCATGTTGTGTTTGTTAACAGCATTTGTATTCTTTTTTATTTTATAAAATGAAATAACATGATTACTTTATTTTTTGAATGGTTGCTATTTACATTTTATCTCTATTTTTTCAGTTTCTTTGACAAAAACGAACAAGAAGGGATTAGTAAATAAACAAAAAATTATAGAAGAAATAAGGAATTCACTGTCCAAATATGAACACATATTCCTTTTTACTGTTGACAATATGCGCAACACAAAACTGAAAGACTTGCGCAATGAGTGGAAAGACTCCAGATTCTTTTTTGGTAAAAACAAAGTCATGGCTGTTGCTCTTGGAAGGACGAAGAGTGATGAAGTAGAAGAGCAATTGAACTTGGTAAGTTTTCATCTCCAGTTATATCACAACAAATCTAAGAAGTACCATTTGATGTGTCACATTTTTCTATAAGAGCTTTGTATAGGCGTAACTCACACTATTTCCATTACCTTTTCCATAACGCCAATGAATTACGAAGCTACAATTACAGTTACAATTAAAGTCACAATTACATACAGGTACAATTAGTACAATTTTTTATTAACAAAATTAACTGCACTATGTGTGTTCTACACATACTAAAGGCCATATTCATCGAAACAGATTTAAACATTGATTTCGTAACCAGCCTGTTAATATTTAAGCAATGGTTAAACAAAGAGTGGTTTTTTCCTGTTCACCATCATCTTTCGGCGTTTGGTTACTTACCTAAGACATAACGGAGCGTTTTTTAATGAATGGGTGGGCAAATGCAATGCTACCAAAAAAAAAAAGGTAAAATCCATCATAAAATCTCGTTGAGGCTTTTTGATTCTTGGTGAAGTCTCATAGTATTTTAGTTGTAATTGTAAACAAAAGTGTTAGTGATCGATATAGAAGATAAGTAACAGTGTAATGCATATTTTACCAAACATGAGAAAACTGTATTGGCAACTGATACTGTGTTTGTAACTGTGTTGTGTTTTATTATGTTTGATATGGTCGAATACAAACAGACTGACGTCACATCAAATTGCCATAAAGCAGGTTGGTTTGGTAGCCCTAAAATTTAATAGTATATCATCACAAATAAACGGAATCTGGTCTCATATGAAATTGTATTGTATTCTTTTTAAAAAATAGGACGATTTTGAAAGATCCTAGGTCTTCTCGTCACCGTTTAATAAGTCACCTATGTACCTATTTTTCTGTTTCTGTCTTGTTTTCTTTTATAAGTTCAGTGTGTACATGAATTGTTAAATAAATAAATAATAATCTAACATATTGATATTACTCATATAGAGTAATATCAATATGTTAGATTATTCACCATCCATTATAAAATTAAAAGCCATTATTTATCACAGATAAATAGGTACTTCATTGGTAAATAGAACAATATATCCTACAAAACTTCTGTCAAATTATTGTAACCAATATTTAAACAATGTCTCGGAGCTGGGTTAAAATAATCATTCAGTTAACGACAATAACCAATGTTTAGGCTATGGTTAACAGGAAATATTGCTTAAACAGCCGTTTTAATAATTAATCAGTTGGTTTAGTAGTGTTGGTGAACACCAGCCTAAATGGTCTAAGTGTTAAATGGTACTTCTCAGATTTAGGCTTTAAACATTTTTACCCATATTGGCTATCAAATTGAATTCTTACTGTAACATTATCATTTTACAGCTGTCTAAAAGATTAAAAGGTCAATGTGGTTTATTGATGACAAACAAAGATGTGCCAGAGGTTCTGGAATGGTTCAAAGAATTCCGTGATGCAGAATATGCTCGTGCAGGATTTGTAGCAACTAAGGATGTGATACTTCCACAAGGCCCACTTTCAGACTTTTCCCACACAATAGAACCACATTTGAGGAAACTTGGTTTACCTACATCACTAGAAAGAGGTGTTGTAAATCTTATCAAAGAATATCAGGTATGTCAAAATATATTTTTTTTGCTTTGACACCCTGTGTAAGACTAAGTTTCACAGCCCAGGGTGACTTCGATTCTAGTAACCCTATTGCTTATACAAAATGCCCCATCAACCTGCGCCTGATCCGTCTCGGATGTTAAGCAATGGGTATGGGCTAGCTCATAGTCTCTTGCAGCAAGCAGGGTATGAGGTTCTTGCCTACTCCTTCACATGCATTACTCTCTCTCAGTAGTAGGTGGCTGTTTCTCATGCTCTCTCGCTGTAGTACTAAGGCCAAATGCGAGAGGTCATTGCCACCCACCAATCACCTCCAAAAGGACATAGCGGTACATTGCTTCAGGGGGAAGACATCCACTGTCTCTTCTGGGTGATCTGCACTATGGATGATTCCATTGATCAATGATAATTCTATGGATAATTCAAAAACTCCATAGTGATCCATGGAGTTTCTACTGCCGAATTTAAAACAGACTTGTCTATTTAGTTTTGTTCATTTGGGACAGTTGTGTTCATTCAGACTTACTCATTTACATTTCTACTCAATTCCAATATTGCAGGTTTGCAAAAAAGGAGCTCCATTAACACCAGAACAGGCAAGTATATTAAAACTCTTGGGAATTCAAATGGCTAAGTTTAAAGTGGTCATAAAGTGCCACTGGACGAAAGGGAAGGGTTTCCACAAAGACCTGGATATAGCTGATGAAGATGGCGATGATGATGATGATGATGCTGAGGAAGAAGATGCCATGGAAGAAGATGAAACATAGTGCTTAAGGAATAAAAAATATATTTTATATATTACTTAATAGTTTTATTTCTGCTTTTGCGTTCGGTATTAAATCTTGCAACGATTCTCGCCACGGGTTTCTAGATAGCACGTGTGTTTTGAGAGTTCTGACAGCTTTTAAGTGATTGTTGTTACTTTTGTGTATTATTTTTATATAATTGTGGTGTCCTTGTGTTTGTAAACAGGTTTGTATTGTGACCTAATAGTTTTAACATCCAAGATGGACCAAAACAAGCCTCCCGACCCTGACCCCCCCGACATCCCAACTTCCCCAAACCTTTTGTCCCCAAACCCACTTTCCCAGTTTGCCGACGTTGTCTGTAGCGTTTCAGGTATGGATGTGTCCCAAAACACTCGTAAACGCGCCAGTGGCGTGGATACGCTTGCTCCTTCCCCACCTAACAAACAACCCAAGAGCCAAATTGGCCGTACAAAATATTCAGCATTGGATAAGGGCCCCTATATAGTTCATGTCTCCAGAATCGAAGTTGCACCAAACGCAGGCACCACTCTACACCCAGTTAATTTTGGAAAATTCCTCATCTCAAACAACATAGCCAATGTCCTCCGGGATGGTGTGAAAAGAGTTGGCCGAAACCGGGTATCCGTGGAGTTCACTTCCCCTCAAGACGCAAATGCCTTTCTGGTGAATAACCTTCTTGCGAAATATGGTTATACTGCCTCAATTCCCACTTTTAATATCACAAGGATGGGTGTGATCACAGGTGTTCCAAGTGATATTTCGGAAGAAGAAGCCTTATCTTTTTTGTCTGTGCCCTCTGGATGTGGGCGAATCCTGAAAGTCCGCCGCATTAACAGGAAAGTACAAAGTGACGGTGCGATTGAGTGGAAACCTACGGAAACTTGTGTCATCACTTTTGATGGCCAAGTGCTACCACAACGAGTATTTTGCTGCTACACTTCCCTTCCTGTAGAGCAATATATCTATCCTACCATCCAGTGTCGAAAATGCTGTAGATTTGGTCATGTGGCTAACCTTTGCAGATCCAAACCACGCTGTTGTAAATGTGGCCACGATCACCCAGGTGATGGTTGCAACATTTCTGAGGGCGAGGCTTTTTGTATTCTCTGCTCGGGGAATCACTTTGCTAACAGCAGGTCATGCCCCGAGCATGGTAGACAGAAAGCCATCAAAACAGTTATGGCTGAGAAGTCCATCCCTTACGTTGAGGCCAGCAAATTAATCCCTGTACCGTCCCGCAACTATGCAAATGCAGCTAAAACACAATCTTACCGAAAAACTGTGACACTAAAGCCCAAGACCCATGCCCCTCTTTCCCCATCCTATGACAAATCTACTCATCACCAAATTATTAGCTCCCCCCAACCCTCACAACCTAATGGCTGTGCTCTTAACCACAATAATATCTCTCCCAACAACACAGTCTCAATTTTAGAACTACTCATCAAACTTCTACCCTCTATTATTCCTACTCTTCCCTCTAACTCTCAATTACCGTCCAACGTTGCCGATCAACTTTTTAGAACTCTTTTAGATATTAGAAATGGCGTCTCGCCAAACATTTCTACAGTGGAATGTGAGGAGCGTGTGGCATAAAAAGCACGACCTCATATTCCTACTTAACAAATTTAAGCCTCTAGCTTGTTCCATAGCTGAGACCTGGCTCACCCCAGGTCTTAGCTTTCGTATGCCACACTATAACATCCTCCGATGTGACAGATCTGATGGCTATGGAGGGTCAGCCCTCCTTGTCAACAATCGGGTGCCACTTTCCCCCTTACCACTGCCTCCACTCACAGGAGATATGAGCGTTGTATCAGGAAGGATGGAAGGCATCACGGTTTTGTCAGTATACATTGCTCACCCCCATCAAAACTTTTTAACTCTTCTCAGAAATATGTTTTCTAATGCTCAGGGACCAATTCTCGTCATGGGTGACTTTAATTGTCACCATTACAGATGGGGATCTGAGCGTTGTGATGCGTTTGGTACAGCTCTAGTTGAAATTCTGGACGATATGGACCTTTGCATTCTAAATAATGGTTGCCCAACACGTAGGCCTTCCCCCGGACAACAGAAGAGTTGTGTTGATCTGACATTTTGCTCTGCTGAATTAGCAGCTTCAACCCATTGGGAATGTACAACCCTGTCACATGGTAGTGATCATTACCCTATTGTTGTTTCTCTGATTAACAGGACCTATCTAGAAAAAACTTCTCCTCCACTTTTGAGGTACAATTTATCCAAACCGGATTGGTCAAAGTTTGCCTCATTACTGGAGGAGAAAATTGGTGTTCTTCCAAATTTAAATTTATCTGATCCTTCTGATCACCACCATGCCAAGAGCTGTTATAAAGGTTTTATGGAAGCCGTTACCTCTAGCGCAGATTCTTGCTTCCCACTGAAAAATAGTGCCCGGAACAAAATCCCATCACCTCCATGGTGGGACCAAGAATGCACTTCAGTGGTTAAGTTGAGGAACGAGGCTGAAAAACTATATAATAGGGAAATGACCACACAAAATTTGTTGACTTATAAGCAAGTCTATGCTCGGTCCAAACGTCTTTTACGTAGGAAGAAACGTGCAGGTTGGGTCAGGTTCTGTACATCCCTATCCCCCTCCACCCCAATCTCAGTTGTGTGGAAAAATATTAATAGATTTAGGTGTGGTTGCGTACCATCAATATCGTCACCAATCCCTAGGGAAACAGCTGAACTTTTCTTTGATAAAATTGCTCCACCTTATGTCCCACTTCCTTCTGAATGTCTTAATGCACCACCACATATTGATCCTGAAGACCCTCTTGATATGCCATTCACATTAAAAGAGTTGAATATGGTGCTCAACCATGTCCGGGACTCAGCACCTGGTATTGACGGCGTGCCATACTCTTTTATAACACATTCTGGTGAAAAAGCTAAATCATATTTCCTAGACATCATTAATTTTTGTTATAATCGCGGTTGGGTCCCAGACCAATGGAAATTACAAATTGTTATTCCTCTGTTAAAACCAGGCAAACATGCAGATGATCCGAACGGCCTTAGACCTATTGCTTTGTCTTCAGTCCTAGCCAAATTAATGGAACACTTAATTAAAAACCGACTAGAGTGGATAGTTGAGTCCAGAAACTTGCTGCCGAACTACCAATTCGGTTTTAGGAAAGGGCTCAGCACAATGGACAGTGTTGGGGTCCTAGTAACAGACGTCCGTATAGCATTCTCTAAGAACGAATCTGTGGTTGCAGCTTTCGTAGATGTGTCTTCTGCATATGATAACGTTCTTCTTCCTGTTCTCAGGCAGAAATTGCTCCAGCTGAGTATTCCGGTCAAGATGATCGAATGCATATGTAGTCTACTGCTCTGTCGTTCATTGGTTCTGAGAGTCCAGGGTGAGGACTTTGACAAAAGGCAAACTTGGAGGGGCCTCCCACAGGGCTTTGTACTCAGTCCACTCCTCTACAACCTGTACACAGTTGACATTGGCTCCTGTCTAAATAATAACTGTCACATCCTGCAGTATGCTGATGACTTAGTCCTTTATGTGACAGATCCCTCCATTGCTGACGCTGCATCATCTCTGAGCCTCTCTCTGGACTCCTTGAATCATTGGCTTTTAAACCACGGGTTATCACTATCCGCACCCAAAAGTTCGGCAGTAATTTTTTCCCGGAAAAGATCTCTCCCTCCCATATCAGTAACCATTTCAGGGGTTAATATCCCATTAACAGGTAAAGTGAAATTTCTAGGCGTTACTCTTGACTCAAAATTGACAGGTAAAAATCACATAAATTCATTAATACAAAAATGCGAACGTGTCATTTCTATTCTAAAAGCCCTCGCTGGTGTCTGGTGGGGTGCCCACCCCTATTATTTATTATTTTTGAAGGAAAGGGGCTATGCATCTCCCATAGTGTAGGAGATGTAGTCACTGCGACCTAAAAGATCTATTGTGACTCGCCACCTTGTTAGAGTAACTCTTTTAGCCGGGAGGCTTCCAGGAAGTCTAGAATACTCCTAGCTTTGAGAGTTTTAATCTCCTCCGGGCGAATAATGTGTCGACCCAGATGGATACTCCGTTTGTGGATAAGGGGCCCACATTCACACAACAGGTGCTTAGGCGTCTCCCTCTCCTGATTACAGTACCTGCAAACATCAGTGTCACTCAGTTTCATGTGAAAAAGGTGCCTGTTTAATTTGCAGTGGCCGGTTAAGGCGCGGGCTATCGCACAGATGTTCGTCCTGCTAAGCTCAAGAAGCTCGGCAGTTCGTTTTTGTGAGTAGCCTTCTATAAGAGATTTGGCGTGTAGCAGTCCTGGTTGTAACAACCAGTGCTTTTTTGAATCGCCAAATAGGTTGCCCTTAAGGGTCTGCATGGCCTGGTTCTTTGAGATACCACAGAAAGGTTCTGGTCCTATCTGATGACCCTGAGCCCCAGTCCTTGCAAGTTCGTCGGCTTTTTCATTGCCAGTAATTCCAGAATGACCCGGTACCCATCTCAGAATAACTTTATTCCTTTGCCCCAGGTCATTTAGTTTGTTAATGCAGTCTTTTACCAGTTTCGAATTTATTGTATTCGAGTTCAAGGCGTTAAGAGCTGCCTGGCTATCTGAGTAAATCAGAATTAATTGATTTATGTAGTTTCGTTGACGGTTGGCTTCCGCACATTCTATAATGGCGTATACCTCCGCTTGGAATATGGTGGCATATTTACCCAGATTCAAGCTTTTGCTGAATTTCGGGCTAATGCCAAATATTCCACATCCTACATTCTCACCCATTTTGGATCCGTCTGTAAACCAGATCAGGCTTCCAGCCTTGCAAGTAATGAGGTTGCTTGCCCAATCCTCTCTGCTCGGCAGTTCCACTGTGTAATTTCTTGTGAAGCTACACTGTGGAAGCATGACGTCTGTTGTCATAGCTAGCTGATCGTGTTCAAGCACTGATTCGTGTAGCGATCTCAGTGCTTGAGAGCGCCAGTTTACTTTGCCAGTGCTGTTTATTCTATACATGCCCGCTTTCGCCTCCTTCGCAATTAATAGATGAAGTGGCGGAAGGTTAAGCAGGGCATTTAGAGCAGCTCCTGGGGTTGTAGACATGGCGCCTGTTGATATAATGCATGCAAGTCTCTGCAAACCATTAAGTTTGTTAATGACTGTCACTTGGGATGTTTTCCTCCACCATACTACGCAGGCATACGTTATTATCGGCCTGACTATGGCGGTGTACAACCACAGGGCGATTTTAGGGTTTAGGCCCCATTTCGTCCCTGCTAAGCGACAGCATATTCCTAAAGCTATTTTAGCCTTTTGAATCACATTATTAATGTGAGTGTTCCAGGTCAGTCTCTGGTCGATAGTTACGCCCAGGTACTTGACCTCATTGGAGAATGGTATGCGAGTCCATGCCCACCCCTATACCATGAAACTGGTGTACAATGCCCTAGTCCGTAGCATATTAGATTATGGTACGTTCCACTTGATTCCATGCAATAGAGGTGCTCTAGCTGGACTCGATAGGGTTCAGTCTAAGTGTCTTCGGATCATCTCTGGATGTATGAAGTCCACTCCGGTCAACGCTTTGCAGGTCGAGTGCGCTGAGCCCCCTCTTGCCCTAAGGCGACAATATCTAGCCTCCCGTTTCCTATCCAGAGTAATATGTAGATCTTCCCACCCTCTCATTGCAAAACTGAACGAGTTAAATACCTTATTCAGTACCTCAAACTATTGGAAAAATAAAGAAATCCCCTTAATCCTTAAACATTTTCGCGCGACTAAAAATTTTGAATACCCTCCTGTCCAATATCCCAAATTACCCCTTTTTAATTTCGAATATGACGTTCTATGTTTCACCCCTAAAATTCTCTATAACATTGGTATATCCAAAAACTCTCCCTCGGCGAATTCGGCCTTCAATGCGGTGGTGGGCGAGCGATGGAATGGCTTTCAAAAATTTTACACAGATGCTTCAAAACTCAGTGACACCAGCTACACTGGAGCGGCAGTATTTTACCAAAGCTCTAGCATTATTTTACAATTTAAATGTCCTAAGGAGTCCTCTGTGTTTACAGGCGAATGTGTGGCTTTACTGGAAGCATGTCTTTTTATAGAGGCACACCACAACATCGACAAAGCTGTAATTTTCACAGATTCTCTTAGCTGTCTACAAGCTTTAACCCAGAACCCATTCAAAAGTAAATTGCATAGCTTGCTCCTTCTAAAAATTAAAAAATCCCTGTTTTCATGTGCTACTAGTCAAAGGGAAGTTCAGTTAGTTTGGATACCTAGTCATTGTGGTATCAAGGGCAATGAACGCGTCGATGCCTTAGCCAAGGATGCTTGTTCGTCAACCACAGCTGACTTTTCACACAATTGTATCCAGGGGTATGACTTGCTAAACCTGCCAAAAGCAAGTCTTCAATGTGCATGGCAGGAGCAATGGAATACCACTGGTAAAAAAAAGGGTAAGTTTTACTATGCAGTTCAGCCAACCATAAAATCAAAACCCTGGTTCTACACTTATAAAAAGATGTCTAAAACTATTATCTCTGTCATCTGTAGAATTCGCTTAGGATTCTGTTGCACGCCTGTTTTCTTGGAAAAGATTCGTGTTCGTGACTCTTCTCTTTGCGAGTGCGGTTTAGAAGAAGGCACACTGGATCACATATTTTTTGAATGCACAAACAATGTCCCACCTTTAGACCTATATGGTCGTCTCCCGAAACTTAAAATTCCTCTCCCAATCAACTTCCCCGCCCTCTTAACCTATCCTTCTCCAGAATTACTCGTGGCGCTGATGATCTTCATCCGTCACAACAACATAAAATTATGAGTCCATAGCTCCAAATATTCTGTCTGTATAGTTGTGGTTTACGTGTATATTTAATGTTTTAACAATCATAATATTTATGTATTTTATTTTCTTGTTTGTTTCAGTCCAGTACTAACCCATCAAGTGCAACTGTATCACTCGAAGAATTTTAAGTCTTCAGTTACTGTCCCTTTTTATTTATTTTTTTTATATTAATATTAATACACTACTTGCTTTTCTAATTTACTTGGACATTGGCAGAATAGTCGACATCGGCTCTATTTGCCATCAACAAAAAAAATAGAATAGAATAGAATAAATCTTGCAACCTTCGTTTTGTTCGGAATTCAACATGCCGCCGAACGCGCGGTTACGAAAGGTGTTTCGGGAGATAACTATTTCGAATTCGGCCTAAATAAATGCCTGGGTGATGCCACTGAGCGGATCGTCCAGAGGACACGGTGGAGCCTACGATGGAAGTCAACCCCGCTTGGGCGGAGTACCGCCGTGTCCTCATGGAAGCGACAGGCGGCGGCGGTGGCGACCTATTGCATCTGGATATAGTCAATAATTAATAGCTTAAAGATTGACATGGCAAGACAAGAAAAAATAATATTATATTTTTAAGTGGCTTATTTTATTTTACTGCTTCTTTTAAATGCTTTATTTAAAAAATATATACAAATATTCTAATTCTCTAATTTTTCAATAGTGAAAAATAAAGACTGAATAGCTGGCCGGTCACAGAAGAAAAAAAAAACAAAATTGCGGGAAAGTGGCAATCCGTCATTGGTTTTTTCGAGTTGCAGACTTTTGTTTACATTTCCGTAGGTACAGCAGAGATTTGTATTATATATAAGTTCATCAGATTAAAATAGTGATTCAGCCACAGAGTAGATACTTTGTAATATACTGAAAGATTTAACGCCTAATCTCAAAAAAGAAGAGGCTAAAACAGTAGTAGAAAACTTTAAGTTCATCAGATTAAAATAGTGATGCTAAAGCAGTAGGTAGTAGAAAACTTTTTGCCGCCTAAATCAGAAGAAAGATACCTAAAATCATAGGTAAGACGACTCAGGGGTGAAAGTAACTTATTTAGTTCCTTGAATTAGCGACCTCGCTACGCTCGCCCGCCAACTCCTTCTCGGGACGAAATAAGTAACTCTCGCCCCTTGGGTAACAATGTACCTACTATTTTACCGCCACAAAAGTTAGGTAACTAGTTTTACAGTTATTTTCTTCACAAGTGTATTGAAAAACGTCGTATGATACACGTGAGTACCTAATTAATGATTACCGTTCTCGGCTCTATTAAGACCCTCGCCACGGCTTGGGTCTAAATACCGCCTCGACTGTAATCATTAACATTACACACTTACATCATAATGTACTATTTTCCACTTTTTATTTTAGCACTTTACTTTTAATCACACGAGGGCCGAGGCACACCAGCTCGAGCGACGCATTTGTTTCGCTCCTATACTTACTAATGTCAGTGTGGGTTGGGTACAAGTACAAGATGGAGCTAGAGAAATGCACGACTCTATTTTTTTTCGGCAATATCCGCTTTTGTGTCATTTTACTAGATTTAATTTAGTGAAACGACATATCACTGACGACTTTTAGTAAGAAGACGTAATAAACGAGAATATTCGACATCTACCGGGATTTCCTGGTATCCCTAGGGATTTCGCGAAATACCAATGAACAATATTTTTAAGGTACCAATTCAAAAAAAAAAATTGTTCCACAATTCACTGAGACAGTGAAGAAAATACATTACCTACAGCTGGATATATAATCTCTTTTTTTGTCCGAAGTCTGTTATAATGATACTCTGGCATGAGGCAAGAATAATATTTAGGCAGTAGTAGAGACGTCGCCAGAAATCGGCGCCGGTAGGTAGTGTCTTAATTAATTAATTGACCGATAACATGCAGACAAAGCAACGATTACACATGTGGGTGGGCACGTGTACCTACAGCGTGTGCACGGTTCACGTACCTAAACCTTGAGCACGTGACGATTGGTACGCGACTGATAAGCCACTGATATGACATGCACACCTAATTATTGGCATAGATAGCTTCAATTACGGACAAAAAAACAAGACCATTAAAACAATATTTAGTTATTTCTGAAAATATTTATTGAAACAATCACAGAAACAACAATAAATTATTTTAAAAATATACCAAATTCTAATTCGACATAATATTAGCTATTACAAATCGATGTTTCAAAATCATCAAAGAGGTGTTGATTACAAAGAATATAATAAATCTAACAGAAGCTAAGCCTCTGCGTTTTACGAATGTGTATTGCTTTAACACAAATATAACTTAGCACGTACAAATAGGTAATCACAGTATAAAAATAAAGCATCGTTATCAGTCGACGACATCACAGCTTACATAATCGACGAAACCAAAACTTAACTTGATTCCTTGGAACCTAAATAGCAAACCATTTACCATCATGTATACACAGTCTTCGCAGAGAATCAATTGTAAATCATATGAATTACCCTCATCAAAAGTCATAAATTACTGCAAAAAGTAAATAAAGACTTTCCAAAACAATATTCCGCTAGACACATCACAGGACAACAATCAAACTTACGTAACACACACGAGATACTACAAGTTAAGCATTTCATATTGTTTTTGGTATTCACTACATTATAATTATGTCTATATTTTACTAACGGCGTAAGAAACTAAACATCCTATATCTAAAGCAGCCCAAATGAAACTATAATTCCAGCAAAGTCTACGCGGCACTCTACTTAAATAATGGAATAACCAAGTTTCAAGTGTTTGCCTTTCCATTTACATTGTGGACTAAGCAAAGTCGAGTTAGGCACGTTCATATAATTGAATCTTATGTTCAAAGTAGGAATAAACGAAGCGACAAAGTTTAGAGTTGGACAAGATGTAAAGTAAGTAGTTGACCATTTGTTTAATGATGTTTGGGTGGCGGCAGGGATATGGGAGGCAACTGGACCTCTAGCAGCGGCTCGCGCCAGAACACGGTCTGCGAGAACTCCGCGCTCGGCTCGCACTGCGCCGGCGGGAACACCTGGTCCACCAGCACCGACATGTGCGAATATCTGCGGAACAAACAGTTCAATTCTTATAGGTACTCACGCTACTAATTTAAAGTTTCGGCAGTTTTACAAGCTCGTAAGTCTTTTTAATGACCGTCGACATCATCTTTCATTCTTGCCCCCATAGGTTCTCAGTTGGATAAGAACTGTACCTGTTGTCATAAAAAAATTACTTCCCCTATCACGTACCTAATTAATCACTGTCATGATTGATTGTGGAACATTGTAATATAATGAAATATATTCTATGGTCCTTAAAAAACAGGAGAAAGAGTGACAGAATATTTTTTCTTCACTGGCTTATCGTGAAAGTTACAAGGAGTTCAATCGATCTTCAAAAAAGATTCAAGTAGCAGTATAGTAGTTATTTTACATTCACATACATTCAACGCATTTACACATACCAATATGGTTTGTTGATTTACAAACACAATGATCTAGATATAGGTTTTTTGTTGTCTTGTCAGATTGTTTATGTAATATGGTGATGAAACAGAAGTTAGAAGAATTTTGTGCATCAGGAAAGTGAAAGATTATTATAAAAACCCCGAAGAATCCATAGCATCATGAACATATTATAAACAAAACACCCGAAAACAAAACCAACACAGAAAAAAATACAAGACAGATGACATGTCGATGATTGCGAGTTATTTGTCAGTAATATTTTAGTATCCAGCTAGTTATGGCGTTACAGAAATTTTGGTTACATGGTATTAATCATTTTGGTTTTTGAAAATGAATGAAGTGCGGCCGCAAACGTGATCAAGCCTTACAAGTCATTCCATTCGGCTTACCGGCTTAAAATCGAGTGCTCGCTAATCTCATAATTAAACTTAGGTAATTTTGACACCTAAACCTCGCGCTAGCTAATAACTATTTCAGTTTTCTGTGGTGGGAAGAAATCATCGACCATGTCACTTTGCACGTTGTAACTGAAATAAAAATATAATACTCAGTACAGTGAGTAAAATATGGGTGTTAGTGACTAGGCAAAGTGAAACAGAACGTGACGGAAAGCTGACATAGTGAGAGAATACTTACGTGGATTGGAATGTCTGAGTCAGTTCATGTTTTAGTTCGCCCTTATAATTGATAGTGAAAATTCTCACGATCGGAATGCCAACTGCTTCATACGCGCATACGTCCTGCAACAAAATATATCTTTATCATTTTCTGTGTCATTAAAAAAGTGCGACTTATCTATAAAAACATTGTGTAGTATAGATTATTGTCGACAATTTATTTCGACAGTTGACAATTAACTCCAAAATATATATTATTTTGTATAGGCTTGCGTTTGACCACTATCTACCTGATGGTAAGCACTGATGTGGCCGACGATGGAGCACGCTTGCCTAGAAGTAACCTATTCACTTTTGACTTCAAGACCAGGTTATAGGTATCAGGAAACAGACTTTGACAGGGAATTCCATTACTTGGCTGTACGCATAATGACTGTGTTTCCAAAATGCTTTGTATATATGGGTGGGATGTCCACCATGTACCGATGGCGCAACGCCTTAGTATATCTTCCACTTTCGAGACTCACATTAACTCTGTTGCCATAGCCCGCATAGAAGGGGTTGGAGCCTTGCGGGAAGAGCGCCTTGATGTCGGCGAGGCACTGGATCTTGAACTCCTCGGGCTTCTTCTCGATGACCTCGCGGTGGAAGGCGCGCAGCAGCGACGTGGGGTTGAGCAGCAGCGGCCCGTCCGGCAAGCACACCTCGCCCTGGCGGATGGAGCGCAGGTACTCGCGCGTCACCTGCACAAGTATGTACATTCTATATTATCTACACGAATTTTATAAGGAGGTAAAGTTTTTTTTTTTTCATTTTTTTGTTTGTAGGAGTCTCTGAAAGTACTATCCGATTGCGAACATTTTTTAACCGATAGAAAGCTGCTTTATTCCATAATGATGTTTATATTTTATGTATGCGGGCGAAACCGCGGGCAAAAGTTGGTTATTTATAATAATACAGATCGAGGAAAGGTGTCGCTAATATTTCAAATTTGAAAATAAGGTTTTTATACAACTATTAATATTATTGTGTACATGCTTCGAAATAACAGTATTGTTAAAGACAAATTGCGTCGTACAGTTGACTGAACTTTATATCCTACTAATACCTACTATAAATGCGGAAGTTTGTATGTATGGATGGATGTATGGATGTTTGTTACTCTTTCACGCAAAAACCACTGAACGGATCTCCATGAAACTTGGTACACGAGTAGACCATATCCCAGAATAACACATAGAATACTTTTTATCCTGGGATTATGTACGCGGGTGAAGCCGTGGGCAAAAGTTAGTTATTCATATTCCTAAGTTGTTTGAACGTCATCACTCAATGTTACTTTTGTTTTACGATGAAATGATGAAGCGACAAGAGCAGTCTAACAAAAGATACCTGTTTTCAGACAATAAGTTTTTGTTGTACCCACCCTCGCTTGTCCGATAGCTCTCGCAGATAAGTACAGTAGCTGGTAGCCATTATTCTTGATCTTCGTAAATAGTTGCGCTACGCCCGACTGCGCCCAATCCTTTCCCACCAGTGGGAAGATGTGTCCCAGCACATCAGATCTAAACAATGAATCATAATTAAATAATTAACAAAATGGTAATCTACTGTATATCTAATCTTGAATAATTATTCATTTTATTTATTTTTAATGTTTAAAGTAATGTTAAGTGATAATAAAATTTGTCGTACTTGGTGATTGTTCCGTCGATATCTGAGATAACGATCTTGTCATCGTATCTCCACCGGAACACGTTGCATTTGCACCGCGTCGTGCCTTGATACGCAGTCGTCACGCTGAACACCATTTCATTCATGCCTTCGCGGAGATTTAAGTTTTTCTAGAGGAAAAAATACAAACGATAAGTATAAAAATCGTAATTTACAATCGTAGATTACTCCTAAACTTCGTATGTTACGGACTTACAATTTGTTCTGAAGACAGTCGTAGAGTTTTTCTAAAGGATGAATGTCTGCGACCATGCCTCTTGACTTGTCCATCTTGATCGGAATCCGACGAGCTATGGTCATGTCGGTCAACTGTGTACATGAAAATAATAATCAAAGAATATTATAAAAAAATCAAACACTACAAAATTTTTTTTTGACAATACCGATGTGTTAGAAGACTCCACTCAATTCTTAAAATTACTTTAATAGTTTTTTTTTACATGTATTAAGGAAAACGTGAAGAAACCGGTATGTCTTCGAACGAAAAATTCGAAAACATGTGACATCCATCAATCCGCACTAGGCCTGTGTTGTACATTACTACCTATTCCCCTCGTAGAGAGCGGAGGTCTGAATCCCAGCTGTGGGAACCTTATAAGGCTGCTTATGCGTATTTATCACATTAAAACTCGGTTATTTATTTTATTTCTCAATGTAAGCGAATCTTACCTTCATCTGGAGTTTCGACAATTTGTGGTATTGATTGCGGTCTCTCTTCAATGAACTCTCTGGGGTCCATTTCTTCAACAATATCTAATTCTCTGACTTCATCTGGGATTTCTTCCAAGGAGTTCTGCTTCTCCTCGAGTGGTTCACGAATAGATACTGTTTTAGGATCCGTCGTACTTTCAATTTGTGCCACGGTTTCTTTTGGCATGACGTCATCTTTGGGTGGCGAAGACTCGCTGAAATATGCAGGTGATGTTAGTAACTGTTAAGTGAGATATTAATAACTAGTTTTGATATGGTTTATCATATCGTCATATTGTTCTGGAATAGTCGGCTAACAACTTCAGTATTGACAGAAAAAAGAAATAAAAACCGTTTTACTTTGAGAGTCGTATAGAAAAGTGAATTGGCGCAATGTGTTAATCGGCTAATTAAACAATCAATTCCACTGAGTGTATAAAGTGCGACTCCCTGTTTATCGATAGGGCAGCGTTCGGACATAATGTCACAATTGCCTTGGAGCATACCAGGATATAGTACAACATGAGACTCACTGCTTGGCGTCGGAGGTGGAGCGCCGCCAGCTCCACCACGAGTAGCCGCGCGGCTTGGCCGTGCTGTCCGACACGCGCGCCTGCGACTCGTCCTTCTCGGTCTTCTCTAGGGATTCGAGGACTCGCTGCAAACGACATACATAACATTCTGTATTAAAGCACGCTTTTTAGTATACAGTATAGTCGAAATTCTGTCACTGGCACGAGGCGCCCCTCGGCCGCTAGCGCACCGCCGCGCTCACAGAACTCCTCGAACGTTTACAATATAGTGTGTGACTCACGTTAGGCAGCGGACGCCTGTAGGCCAGCAGCGACAGCAGCAGCGGGCCGGCGCTGCGCCAGGGCATGGCGCGGCCGCCCAGGCGCACCACGAGGCGCCCCTCGGCCGCTAGCGCACCGCCGCGCTCACAGAACTCCTCGAACGTTTACAATATAGTGTGTGACTCACGTTAGGCAGCGGACGCCTGTAGGCCAGCAGCGACAGCAGCAGCGGGCCGGCGCTGCGCCAGGGCATGGCGCGGCCGCCCAGGCGCACCACGAGGCGCCCCTCGGCCGCTAGCGCACCGCCGCGCTCACAGAACTCCTCGAACGTTTACAATATAGTGTGTGACTCACGTTAGGCAGCGGACGCCTGTAGGCCAGCAGCGACAGCAGCAGCGGGCCGGCGCTGCGCCAGGGCATGGCGCGGCCGCCCAGGCGCACCACGAGGCGCCCCTCGGCCGCTAGCGCACCGCCGCGCTCACAGAACTCCTCGAACGTTTACAATATAGTGTGTGACTCACGTTAGGCAGCGGACGCCTGTAGGCCAGCAGCGACAGCAGCAGCGGGCCGGCGCTGCGCCAGGGCATGGCGCGGCCGCCCAGGCGCACCACGAGGCGCCCCTCGGCCGCTAGCGCACCGCCGCGCTCACAGAACTCCTCGAACGTTTACAATATAGTGTGTGACTCACGTTAGGCAGCGGACGCCTGTAGGCCAGCAGCGACAGCAGCAGCGGGCCGGCGCTGCGCCAGGGCATGGCGCGGCCGCCCAGGCGCACCACGAGGCGCCCCTCGGCCGCTAGCGCACCGCCGCGCTCACAGAACTCCTCGAACGTTTACAATATAGTGTGTGACTCACGTTAGGCAGCGGACGCCTGTAGGCCAGCAGCGACAGCAGCAGCGGGCCGGCGCTGCGCCAGGGCATGGCGCGGCCGCCCAGGCGCACCACGAGGCGCCCCTCGGCCGCTAGCGCACCGCCGCGCTCACAGAACTCCTCGAACGTTTACAATATAGTGTGTGACTCACGTTAGGCAGCGGACGCCTGTAGGCCAGCAGCGACAGCAGCAGCGGGCCGGCGCTGCGCCAGGGCATGGCGCGGCCGCCCAGGCGCACCACGAGGCGCCCCTCGGCCGCTAGCGCACCGCCGCGCTCACAGAACTCCTCGAACGTTTACAATATAGTGTGTGACTCACGTTAGGCAGCGGACGCCTGTAGGCCAGCAGCGACAGCAGCAGCGGGCCGGCGCTGCGCCAGGGCATGGCGCGGCCGCCCAGGCGCACCACGAGGCGCCCCTCGGCCGCTAGCGCACCGCCGCGCTCACAGAACTCCTCAAACGACAGCGCGCGGGACACGCGTTCCTCTTGCACGTACACGCCTACTTGGCCTCTGGAGGAAAAGACAGCGGTTAGTGGCCCTCAAATATCAGGTATATTCAGAACATTAATTCATGAATCCCCAAGCGACCACCGGTGGCCGCGCATCTATTGTCTTACTATTGTGTCTCTAATTGACGGTATCTGAAGGGTTAATTGTTTAGCGAAATGATTAATGACTTTGGTAACTTAAATTGTCCATATATTCAAATCACAACTGTAACTTTTACAACGGCGAATTACCGAAAATCATTAATTATACAGCAGTATTTTATCCTTACTTGGCCAGGAGTTTTTCATCGTCGTCGGAATCTAAAGTAGGAGGTAGCGAGGCGGGTGACTGTGGCAGCGAGGGCCCGTTCCCAGACTCGTACTCTTCCTCTGTGGGGCCCGCGGCCGCGTGCGTGCTGTGTGCTGCGCCTGAGCCAATGCGAGGATGTTACAGATAGTGTGAGCATCGGGGGCCAAGAAAATTATACTAAATTGAAGATTTTCGTAGCTTGGTTCAAGAGCAGTAGAGTCATTGTTTCGCTAATTTTATTTTTTATAAATGTAGTCTTTGTGACACAAAACTTGATACGCCAAAAACGCCTTTGGCACTGCTCAATACCAAGCCACAGATATAGAACTTACAAATGATCTCACCAGATCGATATCTTTCAGCGTGGTGTTTCGGGAAATAGAGATCAGGGTCGACCTGGCCTCGGTCCAGATCGTCTAGGTAGACGCCCTCAGCGGGCACATCGCGCGGGGACATGAATCGGAACATGCCGCTCAGCACGCCGCGTCGGCTGGGCCGCTCCTCGTCCGAGCTCAGCGGCTCGATGGGCGACGTGGGCGGCGGCGAGCTGGGCGACGACGCGGCGTGCGGCCCGGCCGGCGCCTCGGGGACCGCGCGCACGGGCGGCTCGGGCAGCTCGCCCCAGCGCCACGACTGCGACGACTTGTCCCCCTGTCGGCCTGCTAGCTCCACCTCTGTGTCCGACTGCACCGGCGTGCCACTGCGCGAACCTCTGTACAATCAAAATATAGTGGTTGAAGTAACAGAACTTGAAATCCGAATGCGGGATGATGAGGCTCTCACATAACCTCGCTACTTACAAATGCTCTACAGTCAGGAAACATGCCGGATGCGTAGGCAACTAGCAAGAATTTAAAATAAATCTGACCTTTGTAATTAAGATAAGTTTTCATTTTGGATTCTGCCATTAATCAGCCAAGCATCGCTATATCTGTTATAATAACGTTAATCACGTAAGTGCAAATCGGGGCCATCCAATTATTAAATAATCATTTTAAAATTACATTCGAGGGACTTGGATACCGAGGAATGTACTTTAGACTTAAAAATACCCAATTAGTGATGAGTTAGTGAGTCATCTCCACCCTGACTCATAATAAATTAAATCCTTTGATTAGCATCAACCGTATTGACACATTACAACGAAAATAAATATATTATTACATATTTATTACTCTGTTTTGTTTGATCAGCTAGATTATCTTTTTGGGGTAAAAATAGATTAATTTGTTTAATATTATGCACAGCAATAAGCTTATACCTACCGATTATTGACTACCGCTACAAAACTTGTGAAAAATATAAAGTGTACTTTATAGGACGTAAGTCTACTGTGGTAGCGGAGTGGGTAAGCACGACCGGGACCAGTGCGAACATCAACATTTTAATAAAGACAATACGAGATAGTATTGTTAGCTATCGAGCGGTGCACTAACTAACAATAACAAAACAATAACTTTACGACAAGCGTGATTGCGTACAACTTACGGAAGCTACAACGTTGATTGGTCTCAATAGGATACTTTTACAGTGAACTAACAATACGATGAACTGGGTCGTGCTTGTTGCAAGCGTGTGAGTGAACGGATGTTATTCATTATTGATTATTACGCGTTTCTGGGGGCGGCGTGCACCTCAAACGCTGTGTCCGACAACGCCAGCGGGATGCGGTTGTCGCCGTTCAGCTTGAGGTTCGACATCTCTTCACTGAAACGAGGCCACTAGCTCAACAACGGGCATGGAACACATCTGTACGGACTCTCACTACGTCATCGCGCGAGACGAGATCCATGACGTAACGAGTTGCAATTAGTTACCTGAGTGTCGCAGCGTGGACCTCGGTGTCGCTGTAGAAGTGGATGTCGGTGACGGTGGGGATGGGCGCGGGCTGCGTGGCGCGCTGCTCGGAGCCCGCGCGGTCTGACTGACTCGAAATAGAACTAGTCGACGACTTTCTTTGGTGCTTCTTTGAACTGGCTTTCCTAGTCTTCTTCTTTTTCTTTCCATTGCCGCCGTTCGGTTTGACTTCATCCTGGTTGGAGGGCACGGCCTCGATGGGCCTAAAGTCGTTGTGCGCGCTGATCTTCTGCACCACCTGGTGCGCCTCGGTCTCGGCGCCGCCGACCAGCTGCGTGGCCGCAAATGTTCGCGGTGCGCGGTCTACCTTGTCAGTCGCTTCGTCGAGGCCGTCCATCTCAAATAAAGCATCGTTGTCATTATTTGTGTTGTCCTCTTTGGTAGTATTTTTAGTTATCTTACTTAAGTCAGGTTTCTGCATTGATTGTCCGTCAGCTGTATATCTGTAGGATAAAAACAACGTCGTTATGCTTTTATGATAGTCCAATAGCGTCAACGATCGAGTGTGGATAAGTGTGTAATTTTATAGTGCTGTTACACATTATCATAATCGCTAGTGTGAATAATGCAAATGTATTAGGAAATTCGCTTTCGAACATTTGCACGCAATGTAATTATGATATTTAACAACTGTCACTTTCCATTCTAACCATAATATTCGACGTTGAACTGATGCTATGTGATGATTCGGTATTTTATTTTTATGCTTACGAAAAAATAATTCATTGCGTATTCGTTTTTTTTAAGGTGTTATGAAATTACCTTCTTTTGGTATAATCAGAGGCTTGTCCATGGTCGGGTTCGACGACAGACAGCGAGTTCCTCCGGCGGGGCTCGTACAGGTCCTCAAACCGCGCGGCCGGGATCGGCGAGGTGGCGAGGTGCGCCGAGCACTTGGCCTCGTCCTCGCCCACCTCCTCCACGAAGAACGCCTCACCCGACTCGCCCAGCTTCATGTGAATGTCCAACGGCTCGCCGTTCAGCTCCAGATCCACCTGAACGTCAAGACCGGGTTATAACATTACCACATGTGCTATGTGATTAACACATCAGTTGTTCGTTGCTTCGGTATTTTAATTGCAATCTTATACAATTCACAATAGAAAGATAAAACCAAACCAAGCGGTCTTATAAACTAGCGAGTCAAAAATATATTATCTTACGATTGTGACGCAAAAAACCGTAAGTTAAAAATATGTTTCATTCGTTTGAGCTGAAAACCGAGCGAGTTCTAAACTCGGCTTATTAAAACATTTACCGTTTTAAATAATTCACATCTCATTCACGTAGCGTCCGGATTCGAATAATTTATTAAATTACAAGACTGACACGTCCGTAACAACCAGGGATAAAGTTATTTAAACGAAAAGGTGGTGAATGATTACAGATTATAATGGAAACCAGACAATTGTTATATCCCATTTAAAAATTAACAGGTGCCCGGATGAAGAAAATATTTGTGCCAAATTTTCTACAGAGTCTTGGTGAGAATGGTATCCTACTTTGGCATTATTCCAATTTTCTCCCGAAGCGAGTAAGACGCAGATTCTTCAGCTCATTTTGGCAATGTACCCTAATAATGTACCACTACAATGGACTAAAAATATTAAAAAGATATTTACTAACGACTTAATAAATAAATAGTTATCGATAGTTTATTATTTAGATATCTTGTACACCTTACAAATCATACATTACCTAGCTTACATGTACCTTTAACGATTTTCATTCTCGTTACTAAACCCATAATTTAAAACGTTTCAACAAAATGTAAGGACCTAGGTATATTTATTTGCTTACTAAGAAAGGTTTGGTTGTAAGGTACGTGTATTATCAACGAATGATCTAGACGCCAACGCGTGCATTGAGCGTAAACTGAGAGAGCATCGAGAAAGAATGTGGACGGGGGAGCTCCGTCTACACAGCTAGATTAAAATAAAATTAGTAGTCACATTACTATGTGGACGAATAACTATGTGATTACTGGTGGCGAACTGCTGTCGCCTTACCAAAGCTGAAATGGGCCAACAGGTCTTTCTCTACTATGAATCACAATCGTGAACTCACGGGTGAACTGGTGATTGATTACCAAAGTACGAGAGTTCGAGTTTGGCTTACATTACAATAGTTGTTTCAGCAATTGTCGCTTTTGATCTAGTGGCTGGAGAACGTCCAAGTTAGATAATGTGACTAATTGACTGTGAAGAAAAACTAAAACTTTCCTTTCCGTTCTTTTGTTTTTGATCCCACATTAAATCTACTTTTCTTTAGTCTTGCTCTTGACTTCTTCAGGATTAGTTTTTTGACTGTCACCATCAGTCCAAAATGTACTTACCTAAATTGTATTTGATTTTAAAAATAATATTGCTTTAACACCGCCCATGATTGACGACTTGAGAGAATATTTCGGCTAACAACTTTTTGCGGCGAATTTCGAGAGCTTGCGAATAAAAAATTGACTTGTCATTTTGAATGATCGTTACCTACTTATGAATTTAGAGATCTAAGGCGTGTATTCTATGAAATGAACTTTAATGACATTTGTAACTACTTGAACCTGTTTACATTCACACAGATGAACTCAGATAATCACCGCGGAAAACACCATTTAAACAATTACCTTATGTAAATGTTAATGGGATTGAAATAACCGGCGATATATTGCAAAAAAATTTACGTGCCTTATACAGACAGAATATACAGAGGCGCGGCATGTCGCTAGGTGTCGCAAGTATGGAGGAGATGTTTTAGTTGGACGACTGATTTGAAGGCCAAACAAGTCTTTAAACTCTTCGCGTGGGCATTTACATTCAACGTGCGGCTTGATTTTTCCACCGTGACGCAAAAACGATCCGAATAGTTTTCACCAATACTAAGACTGTAATACATATACAACTTAAGACTTGGAAGTCGTTAAAACAAATAACAGCAATAATTTACGTAGGTAATTATTTACCTTTATTGTCGCCCACAAAACAGCTGATACATTAATTTCAACATGCGCACATGGAGAACCAAAAAGCACAACTCATTCACGTCCCAGATGCTATAATATTTATTTATAATAAATATGAGACACATTCTTGCAGTCTCCACTTGATTCAATATGATATTTACCCAAAATGTACGACTTAAACTGACGTAGATACTGTTGAAACATTTAAAAGAACGGGAAGTATATAAAAGTCCTCCTACACATCTGGGAGTAAATGAAAAAAATCTTATTATTACATAGACGTTATTGTGGTAGAAAGTGACTAATATATGGATGGATGATCTTAGAAATAATTAGTACCTTACCACTTTGAACCTGGAGCGCAAGACGCCGAGCTTGCCGAAGCGCACGTGGAAGGGCGAGCACGTATAACTGCCGTCGGGCTGCTCCACCACCACCACGTCGATGGCGCCGGTCAGCGTCGCGCCGTTGATCTCGTTGTAGAACTCGCGGAAGTTCGCGATGAACTTGCCAATATAGTTCATAGAATACATGGCGGCTGATTTATCAGTCTCTCGTTCAACTATATTCTTCACTTCACGTCAATAAACACGGTATTCTAAATCACTTAATGTCTTATAAATTACCCCATCTTGGGGCTGAGATCAAAAAACATTAGGATTCCTGAAACAACAGAAACAACATAACATTATATCAGAACATAAGAATTATAGGTATTACATGCATGACATTATAATTAATTTCAAATGCTGTCCTTGTCCTGTCCTCCTGACCGAATTTCGTCATGGCAGGCAGACAATCTTAGTACAGAAGATATTATAAAAACGGTTCTAATTAGCACCTAGAATGTATCTAATAAATTATCGAGTTCTAAATAAAACAACAAAACCATCAATATTCTTGGAATATGATTTAATAAAAATATTCATGACTGTTAGTATTTTAAAGTACTTAGAATAGATTAAGAAAATCTTATCCGGCCTAAATACGTAAACGCAGATAAATCCCTTAAGTATGCGTAAGTAATCGAGTATTTCAAATTACCTTCTGTTATAGATAAGCGTCCATTTGATTGTGAAACAACACGCCACCAGTAAGTAAATGGTACTTTTATAGTTTCACTATCAACATTATCTAAACACTACGTCTGTTCTAGATAGTCTATTTAGATCGCATCAAGACTGTTACATTCTCGTCTCAATTCTGCGTACTTATAAATCTCAATTTAACCGGAATGGTATCCAACGAAGTTCGTACTTACATGGACATAAATAGCGCAAGTGTTCATTACTAGAGCAGATATGAGCCGGGTTGTTGGGTTCATGCACTATAACGTCTATAACTAGGCATCATTGCACACGCAGGATATTGCCCAATATTGCATGCTCGACATTCAGACAAAACAACCAATCAATCGTGTTTAGTAAAGATTTCGTAGAACTATTGAGGTCGCTGACTGACACGATATTCTTAGCATATCGTAGTTGTTATTCCGTATCTACCCAAGTATTTGAATTTTGGTTCGGATGGAGAAAAACTAATATTTAACGATATTTTCATCAGTTATTCACAGCTGGGTGAAGTAACAGCGATGTTTCACTTCGGTGTGCAATTTGTATCGATCTCATGGAAGCAGACAGCACGGAACGACAGCGTGCTGGACGAGTTTTTCCGAAGCCGCGGCGTGCGGAGCAGCCACGCGCTGGGGACTATGCCCCCAGTATCTACTTACAATGACTAATTCTTAAGAATAGCGAGACAAATCGTCATAACATTATGTGTATCATGCAAAAGTTGGCAAGAATGTTATAATCGCATAGCGATAGCAAATACATAGGTAGCAGGTAATAGCCATATGTGGATTCGTCATCATTTGACAAATCAGTCAATAAGAGATACTACGGTAAGGTACGGTTTGCAAAAATAATGTGTAAATAACATTAAGTCAAACTGATGTAATAGTTGGATTTGATTATATTGATGTATCGTGGACTTTGCCCGGCTTTATACACTGAGTGAGGATGTGACTAGCAGGTGATACCGGCTTGGTATAAATAGTGAGTTCAAAGTGACGCTGTCGCCGGCAGTCAGTTTGTGAAGGTTAGATTACCGGACGGTGAAAATGACAGGGAATTGCCCTCTTCAAAGGTTAGAGGAAGCATACAAATACGTGATGCGTAACCTAAAAAGGTATCAGTTCCTTATTTTGGTGGAAATAAACTACTTACTTTGCAGCATCTTATTTATTATTTTATGTAAGATTTTAACATATATTTTGACTACTAATTAAATTAATTAGTAGTCAAAATGTTTGAGGTAGGTATTTAATTAAATTACAATATTTTACAAAAAGAGAAGTTAACCTTGGATATAGCAAGAAACGTGTGAAACTTTCAAACACGGTAAACAAAAATATCTTTTTAGATGGACAGTGTAGAGTACACCAACTAACGTATGAAGCGAAGTGGCAGGTGTCCAAGGAGACCTGAATGACAGCTGAACTTATTCTTAGTCCCAAGGGCTTCGAGTTCAATGTCTACCGAGATAAACGGCAGAGATCCATTGTCGTGGGTCACACACCTCTGCACGGAAAACGGAACTCGTTACCGTCCAGTTAGCCGGTCGGAACCGTTGGAAAATGTTCAGCACATAATAACTTTAAACTGTTTTACATACCTACTTAGGTATAGTAGAGTAATCATACTTCCAGAGTTCTTTGTTCAGTTAAAAAAATTTAGTTGATCTAATTGGAGTCTTCGACTACAATATTACACGAATTACTAAGGGTTAGAATGTATTGTTTCAATAATAACGTTTCACGGAACCCTGTTAAATACAACTATTAAACGGCTATGTTACGATAAAAAGCCATATGACCGCCATCTACCGCGCCAAGGTTGGACTAGTTTAATTCATTCTCGAAGACCTCATCAATATTCTACTGGTTTTATCAAAATGGCAAAAAAATTTGTTCAAGTTCCTATTTTGCTGTATCTCCAGTGCATTGCCTTTTGATGAATATTAAACAGTTCCATTGTTTTTGTACCGGCTGTTATCTTAATTTACTGGGTTACGTCCAGCCACTGTCACTACTTCCTCTTATAATATTATTGTTCCAGTTCGTTTATCAATTTTAATTAAGTATCTATACCTACCTATTACAATTATTAATATTGTAATGCGCACAATTGGTGTTTATCGATATTGAAAACTGGAAACCTTATTTTGTTTGGCATTAATAAATTATTCGTGTTACCTCGATTGTACTACCTTTAATTGTATATGTGTTTTGTTTTTGCTTTCATTTCTTCATGTACTTAATCTGAAAACCTAGTTTGAGACAAGTGAAACTGCAGGCCCAACTCGATCGTCACTAGCGGACAAAGGTTATGCAAACTGACCTATAGTTCACTCAGCTACAACGGAACATCGTATATTACACGTGAACGTGAGGAAAACGGATCAAACGCAACTGAGGAACAAACAACTGTTTATGAAACCTTATCTGTTAACCAGTCGAGCATACCACAAGTCTTCACGTGGACTGACACCACGCTTGTTATTCAATAGGACCACGTATTTACATAGCCAAGTTGAGACTTTTAAGAAATGGATTTCTTTACCTAGTAGAAACATACATGGGTTTTTTGACCCAGACAGAGGCCAAACTTACCAAGAAGGAGAATCGTGTTCCCAGAAACTGGATTATTCCGAAACCATCCCTCCATGTAAAAATACTGGTATTCAGGCTGGAAATCGACCCCAATTTATTGGGGTATTTAGCTTAGCTGATGACAATGACGCTCAAAGCTATGTTTTGCAATCAATGTAACGACATCGTTTATCGTATCAGAACTAAGTTTTTGGCTGATGTAAGATAATGATATGACAAAATAGCATTACCTGATATGTAGGTAAATGGGTTTTTTGGGTGAATATCACTTACGTGACATAACAAGCGTGGTACAAGGCTATCGTGTCAAGATACTGATGGTGTGAGATATGAAACTAGAGCAGTCTAGTAAACAACTACGTAAAGACAAGTTTGTCTAGAACAGGATCTTTGGGTTAGGATAATCTATAAAGCTATTGTCACCTTGATATGACTGCGCTAAATGAATTCCGTGTAATTAACTATACATTTTTAATTAACAATATAGCTTACTAAACACATGCGGGCAAACATTTTCCTCCGTTTATTCAATTAATTGCATACCAACAATTGTTTGCAAGAAAGAAATAAGTTTGTGTAGCAAATAGACAAAGAAATAGATAAATCCCCGGTCGCAATAGTAAACGTTGGAAAGGCAGCGTAAAGAACTAAAGATGTTATAAATGGTTATCACAATTGCGATAATTTAATTATCGATTGACGTAAGTAATCTAATACGTCTTATAAATATAACCTGATCAAATCTGTAAATTAGCTTTTTATATTATGCAACACAAAGCGGAAAACTTATAGGTACATTTAAATTTCCAAAAGCAAATAAATGTAAGTATGTGAAAACTGGAAAATTCATGAACTTGTTAATAAAATGGTAACAATTGTGATGGACGTTTTGATTTAAAAAAACTGGTGTAAATGAGGTCGGTCATGCGAGGTGTATCGGAGTGTAAGGAAACGAGTTTCAAAGCCAAGATCATCAAGGTGAAGGATCGATTCGCGCACTATTTGCGCTTCTACTGGACAATGGACAACAAGGCAGTAAACACCTTCCTACAAGTTAATATTCCATTCTAGGTATTAATATGACTCACATGAACAAATATGCAAGAAACTAAGACAAAAACAATGTCGATGCAAACAACTATCATTATCTGATACATTACTTGATTTCAACAAACAACATTAAGTAGCTCTGTTGTTTACTGAAACCATTGGAGTTATATCGAATCTTAAATGATTTTTTATGATTGGAAGCATCACAATTTAGCAAAATAGCTCAAAGATCACGCAACTCCTAAATAGAAATAATTTCATTTAAAAAATATATGAGGAAGGCTTACACTTTCGACCGGCAAGCAAAGTGAAAACTTGAAGATTATAAAAGCACGAAGGCCTGTGTGTAAATGAAATAAGGCTTCAAAACCAACAGTAGACTACAAACATAGTGCAACAGAAATAAGGTAAATACTAGTGATTTACACAAGAACACGAATAGGTCAAATAGGATTCAGTTCAGTTAGGTAAATCTAACAAAGATCAACTAAATTTAGTACCATTTATCAATGAGCTGATAAGCGTTTTTGAACAAGTGATATTCAATTCAGATTAGACAATCGTGCTCATTATTAGTTCAAAATTTAAAAAAGGTTAAAGAATTATAGCCAGTTCAAATCTACATATTAATGCTAAAATTGCATGGGAACGAGTATCATGCATACATAAATTACAACGTTATGAAAGCAAAATCAAATTAATTATAAATAGTATTGCAAAAAACATACCTTAGTAAGGAATAGCTGAAGAGGATAAACTTCACAGTCAACTTTCTAAGGCACAAAATGTTTCTTGCTTATGTAAATTATAAACAATATACTGTCAGCTGTAACTTTCGTACACAATAAGTTCCAAACACAGGTAAGATTTCGGCACGTGTTACTCGCGCCGACTTTACCAGTAAACTGCCTGTGAGTGGCTGGCGTGGGTGGGCCGATGCGAGAGCGTCCAAGAGCCGTCCATGGGCTGACGTCGCGTGAGTGACGTAGCTCAGTTGTTGATATGATACCGCACAATATCAGTCATACAACTCACACCACCGACCATGTGCTTCGAACGTTCGCTTTGCTTGCTTTACCGAGAACGCGCTCGCTCTGCAATACCGGCTTACGTTGGGTCGCGGTCGATGGCGCGACATGGCGTGATGTCGCGCCATCGCAGTTACGAAAGTTACTTTACCTCCCAGTTTACGAACACGCAATGCGAAAGGTAATTAATTGTGGATGTGGCCGACATGAACAAGATGCCCTAATGCCCAACATGGTAGTGTTACGAACTTGTGAGATGGCAATTCATAATATTAAGTAAAAGTTTATTATCTAACGAGAATGTTATGTGCAACATAACATTCTCGTTATTATTTACATTGGTAGATACTTGACATTAATAATAAAAACTGAATATCTACTGAACTCGGAGCTTGCTCGTAGCTAGGCAGTAAAGGCAAGGAGTGCTATTACAAGACAAAGTAGGTGCTCAATTATAAGTAGATATACCTACTTCAGACAGAATTAGCTATCAGAAACTAAAAACAAAAGGCAAGTCAGTAGTTTGTTTACAGCGGCTGAAAGTACTTACTCAACTCAAGGAATGTAAACAATAACACGTACCGTAGGCACTATCTGTCGCAGCAGTTCGATTTGCATCTGTATTTATTGTACAGCACACTCGACTCTACAATTACATCTGTACCGAGGTGTTAGTCACACATGTGACCGAAATGTCGTAAACAAAAACAATGCTTGTTTATCAGCTATGAAACGCATTACGCTAGCCAAGACGATCCCACGCTATTCAAATTATTGTAAAGGGTTTCGTGATTAACCTATATTTTGTTTTAATATTTCGCCCAATAAAAGGCCCCCGCAAATATTCGGCATTAAATGAATTTTCTTCTGATAACGATCTGTCAATATAATAAAACACGCAGCAAAGACGTGAATATTTTAAAGATCTTTCTTTGGATTCGCGATCATCTATCATCACAATAATTATGTATCACACAAGTACAAGTTTCTATCCTTGCTGTTAGCCATGAGGTATTTTCTAGAATAATTTTGCTAACTGTGGATCCAGAATGCGGAACTACTTAAAAGTCACAAATCGTATACTTAATCTCATGAATTAATCGTAATAATTTCTGCAGCATTTGGCCAGGTGGATCGGTAAATTAATATTATAGGCTTAATTAAACTAAATAAAATAAGAAATTTCTAAAACCTTAATTGCATGTGTCGATTTGGCATTTATGTGGGTGATATACTCTGGAGATGGGGTCTAATAAAGGTCAGATTTTCCTACGCAGTTTTTTAATGTCATACCTACTGGGTGACGAACAGAAAATACTCTGGGGTACCCTGGAATTAAATGCTAAATGACCCGCTTAAAATCAAATACAAATTATTTTCAATGTTAGTTTTGCCAATCTCAAGACTTTCAGTATTTTAATAATCAAAGATAAAAATAAATAAGGTGTTATGTAATATGTTATATGAAATAACGAACATTTTTATCTTTTAAAGATTGTTTTGATATACCTAGGTATTATAAATCCTTGACATTCAAACAGGAAGTTTTTATTTAGTGGCTAGTTAGGCTTATTTCCAATGTGCCAATGTGTGTGTGTATTGGAGGTGTGGCTGTTGTCTGTGAATAAAGGTAGTAGGTAGGTACTTATCTTCGATATTTAACATGTGCATTTAAAATTGACCATTTGACATTTAAGACGATCAAATTATCTGTAGTATATTATAGCGACGTAACAAAATACAGCCACCTTATTAGTCTAGGAATGGGTGTGTCATGACGTGTATTTACGACTAGCCGAGAGGACCGATGGCGCCACACGATGCCTGTTGCGTATTATTTAAACCACAAGGTCAGGCTTAACAAACGGCTTGAAAAATTATTAACTCATACGAGTTACTTTCAACCGTATATCTAGTACTCTAAATAATATATTCGCAATTGCAAATTCGCGAAAACCGCGTGCACGCGCTAACATTATCGCGCCAGTGGCCTTCGACTTCTTGTAATGCGCATGCCAGTGATATTATGAGTTGTAAACAAGTTTTTTTTTTTTTTTTTTCGAAATCCGCTTATCAAGATAAGATACACGCCCCCCGTTGTTATATTATGTAACTCATCATCTGCTTAGATTTTCTCTACTATGTGGGGGTTCCGGTTGTGGTCTGTTTCCAGTCAAAACATCAAATATAAATAACTATGTACTTGTATTTTAAATGGATCACCTGTCTGCCTGTCTGACCTCTATATCCCATTTACTGGGCAAACGGCACTATTGGCGAGGTGGTTAATTAAACGATTAGCTGCTGCGTAGCGTTTCGCACAGTTTGCGATACGATCCCAAAGGGACAAAAAATTGTATGGCCTATACTTCCGGGACTGCATGTCTTGTGAACGCACCCACGATAGACAAGTAATTTCAAGTGCGGGGAAAAGTATTTTGAAAATGAAACCAACGAACAAGATTATGTAGGTAACCCCTTTGTAAGAGTGGTCGTCGGACTACCAGCAATTACAGTCAAAGATCTTCATTTGGTATCTTATAAGTGGCCACCCAATCACGAACCGACTGTGGCAAATATAGCTAATTTAATCGATTTTGTGTCAAGAATATATAGTTTTTTGTACTTAGTACTTAAAGATTCGTTGAGATTTACTGATAAACATCCAGAGAGTGAAATAATAATAATAATAATAAGCTCTCTTTGTTTCAGGTGCTTGAGCCAGCCGTCAACGTTTCGGCACAACGATTATCGGATCAGGTACGGGTCATCCAGCGTAATCATATGTTGGACGATACTGTACTTGATCGCCTCCGAACGGAAATGGGTAGCCATGTCATTGCTTCCTCGTCACAGACGGCGTTACCTTTACAGGTATCACCGTCCAACCATCTCCCCATCCACGCTGACGAGGAGAGCACTGACATTGTTACACATGTAAGTACTAACGAATTGAGGAGTGCTTTGGAGTGTGCTATTCGGGAGTATCGCAACATGCCGCTTGAACTTAGACCGCGTTTACCTCGTTTGCCCATGTGTAATAAGAATAAGGCGCTGGTGGCTGCTCTGGACTCGCAGTTGTCAAACTATTTTGATGACTGCGAAGATCTCACCGATACACACTCGATCATGTACTGCGCGGCCGTAGCGGCATGTCGTGTAGCTCACGTCAAATTTCCAAACAGCGACGTAGCTACACGACCAAAACCAGCTGTGCCGGCCTGGCAGTGCAGGATCGAGCGTCGTATTGGTAGGGCCAGAGCACTCATCGGCAAACTAATCTGCTTCAGGGAGGGCAACACTCGCCCACGAGTGATGCGCTTTGTGAGACGGGCGTTTTCGGGGACTGACATCAGCCCCCGAGACTATATGTCCCATGTCACAGAGCGCATCGACTTCCTGAAGCAGAAGGTATATGCATGGGCAAACCGTATACGAAGGTATAAGCGGCGGGTTGAGCGGTACATCCAGAATAGCACATTCCGGAATAATGAAAGGTGGGTATACAGGGCTTGGGAGGAACCGGACCAAGGTGTGACTGACACGCGCCTTCCGGATGTTGACGCCATGTGTTCGTTCTGGCGCAACATCTGGTCGGTGCCTGTCAGTCATACTGAAGGTGGTTGGACTCGAGAGGTAGAACGAGCGTGCGAATCGATACCAGAAATGGGGGCAATCACAATCAGCCCCCAAGATGTGGCCCGTGCAGTCCGTCCGTTGCCTAATTGGAAATCTCCAGGGTCGGACGGACTGCACAACTTCTGGATAAAGTGGCTAATAAGGTCGCACGCTCGTTTGGCATCTCAGTATCAGACCGCCTTAGAGTCTGGTTCGCTACCCGAGTTTTTTACAACAGGAGTTACCCACCTACTCCACAAATCTGGTAGCACCGCGGAACCCAAAAACTATCGGCCGATTACATGTTTGCCGACAGTTTACAAGGTTCTTACATCCATTTTGAGAGAAAAAATTAACCAACATGTTGATAATAACACTATCATGTCTGTCTCTCAAAATGGATGTAGGAATGGGTCCCGCGGTACTAAGGAGCTACTCCTCATCGATATGGCCATTAACCAACAGGTTCGGCGTTCCCGAAAGGATCTGTCGACATGTTGGATAGACTATAAGAAGGCCTATGACTCAGTTCCTCATACATGGCTCATGAGGGTGCTGGAGTTGTATAAAGTTGATGCAACTCTTCGCACCTTCCTGATGTCATGTATGAGGAAATGGAGGACGGTCCTTCGCTATCCAGGATGTCGAAATATCCAGAGGAACAGCGAACCGGTAAGGATTGAGCGAGGTATATTCCAGGGTGATAGTTTGAGTCCGCTTTGTTTCTGCCTAGCCTTGAATCCTCTGAGCACATTGCTGGAGAATTCAGGCCTAGGCTATCGGTTGAAGAGAGGTGGTCAGGTTATATCTCACCTCCTTTATATGGATGATTTGAAGCTTTTTGCCCCCAACAATCTGCAACTGATGGAGCTACTGAAGGTAACTGAAACCTTCAGTAGTGCCATCAGGATGGAGTTTGGTGTGGACAAATGTGCGATCATGCATATAAAGCGAGGGGAGATTGTGGAATCCGTGGGTACCCAACTCTCGGATTCCATAAACTTGAGATCCCTCTCTCCAACCGAAACCTATAAGTATTTGGGTATGTCGGAAGCGTTAGGCATCAATGCCACTGACATGAAGCAATCGTTGAGGGAGCGCTTCCTTGGCCGCCTGAAGAAGGTACTTAAGAGCCTTCTGTCAGGTGGAAACAAGGTGCGTGCCTTCAACGGTTGGGTCATGCCGGTATTGATGTACGCTTTCGGTGTACTCAAATGGACTCAAACGGAACTTGACGCCCTGGATAGAAGGGTTCGTACACTGTTGACTGCATACCGAATGCATCACCCTCGGTCGTCGGTAATGAGACTGTATATCCCGCGGAAGTGTGGGGGTCGAGGCTTTTTAAATGCTAAGACCCTACACAATCGCGAGGTATGCAGTCTCAGGGAATACTTCCTAGCCGCCGACGTGGGTATGCATCGTGATGTAGTGGCAGTGGACAAGGGACTCACCCCGCTCTCCTTGGCTAACGAGAACTGGCGCAAACCTGTAGTGCTTGACACTAACGTACGCAAGGAAGTATGGCAGAGTAAGGAACTTCACGGACGCTTTTTCCGGGCCCTTCATGGGCCCGATGTAGACCAACTAGCGTCCGTAGCCTGGCTGCGCGTCGGTGACCTCTTTGGGGAAACCGAAGATTTTGTCTGTGCAATTATGGATGAAGTTATCATGACGAATAACTACCGGAGATTTATTGTGAAGGACGGCACGGTTGACATCTGTCGGGCATGTCACCGACCGGGTGAATCAATCCGCCACATTATCTCTGGTTGTTCTCGTCTAGCTAACGGGGAATACTTGCATAGACATAACCTTGTAGCCAGGATTATACATCAGCAACTTGCTCTGAAGTACTCTCTTGTGGAATCGGAGGTGCCATACTACAAGTATGTGCCCGACCCAGTTCTCGATAATGGCGATATCACGTTGTACTGGGATCGGTCCATCATCACTGACAGGACTATTGTAGCCAATAAGCCTGATATAGTGGTGGTGGACCGATGCGAGAGGCGTGCAATGATTGTTGACATATCAGTTCCGCATGACGAGAACCTCGTGAAAGCCGAGAAAGATAAACAAATCAAGTATATTGACTTGGCTCGCGAGGTTGTCGACATGTGGGAAGTGGATTCAGCGATTATTGTACCGATAGTCGTTTCAGCCAATGGCTTAATAGCCAAGAGCCTCGACCAACACCTTAGGAGGCTCTCGTTAGGCGACTGGATCAAGGGCTTGATTCAGAAAGCGGTACTCCTGGATACGGCTCGTATAGTCAGGAGGTTCCTTTCTCTGGAGCCCTGACCGCCGGTAGCTTGGACCCTGTTCCCGATACCGGTGGGACACTATTTTTTATATTTTTAAATGTTTTTTTATTTTTTATTGAAATATTTAAAAATATAATTTGTATGTATGTTAAATGAATAAAGGAAATAATAATAATAACCCCATCGTCGTATCTCTACGTTGACGTCGTGGTGGGGCTTGTGTGCTCCAACATGCCCTAGGTCTGTATCGGTAGAATTTTCTTTACCGTAACATACCTAGGGTGAGGGGCCAGACTAAGAGAGATACAATCCGCAGGGCAGTTTTGTGGCGAACTGTTGGGTATTAGCGACCCCACGGACCCGATCTCCCGGGAGAATTCCTGTTCTTCATCTCCGGCTTGCCTTTATTGGCCGGCCGTAGTGAACACTGACGAGGAACAGAGCTCCCACCTCTCTCTTGCCTTTATTGGCTGGCTTGAGTGGAGAGTCGCAAGAGCAAACATGCTCGGGAGATGGATGCATAATCCAGTAAGGTGCTGGTAGGGATCTTGACCGTACTTCCGGGATTGTCCTGATAGCCGTGGTATGCCTCTCCACTCCACAAGCGCCTCAGGATATGTTGCCCCCTTGTTGCTACGTCACTTTGTGCTAGCGGCCGTTTTAGGGGGCCCATTTATTGAGTGTGCAAGTCACCCCCTGCCTTTTATCGATGGATATTAATAACATTGTTCAGGCAGGGGCCATAGTCTTAACATAGCTCCATATTACCAGTCCATTTAAGACTCCAAAAATCATAGCCCTATTATTTTGTCTTTCATATTATGTCGCAATAGTTTTTCAAACCGGGGGTTGTCCTTGGGTGCACTAGTATAGCGCGTACAGGGATAATCGTCGGTTGGTATCACGTTCCATTATAGTAACCAAAAGGGCCTCTGCGAGTTGGCTTCGGCCCCTCGTACGCCTCTCAAAGGCCCAGGACCTCAGGGTCCTGAGATTAATAAACAGATAATAATAATAATAATTGTTTATTGACCAAAAAGGGTACAGATGTCTAGGAAAAACCAAACTTAAACTACTTACAAGCAAGTTATACTAGATGGATGTTTTACTACATTATGTGGGAGAATATATTGGTGGAAATACATGGTACATCTGTTTACATGTTGCGTTTCCCTGACTCTTAAACTAGGATATACCTGTATCTTAAGAGGCAGTGAACGGCCATAAGGTTTAGCTTTTTAAGTGTTAAATATTAAGTGAGGACCCTGTCGATCTAGCCACAATTTAGCAATTTTCAGATTGGAATTAATTAATTTACATTAAATAAATCAAAAAATTAAGTGAAATAAATCAAATTTAAATAAATTAGAATGAAATCAAAATAAAAACAAAATTAAAAACAAAATTAACTCAATATAATAATAATAATAACAACAAATTTGAATTATAATGAAATTAAATTAAATCAAATCAACTCAAAATTAATTTATGGACTCATTTTTTGTGAATGTGAAAAAGTATGTTTATGTGTGTGGTGTATAGCGTGTAATGTGTGAATGTGTAAGTGTGAGTATGAATGTGTATACATGTGCTATGTTATGTAAGTTAAAAGTGATTCTGTGAAGTCATAGTCTTGTTGAAGTAGCCACTCAGTAAGTTTCTTTTTAACCCTTCAGATACCGTCAATTAGAGACACAATAGTAAGACAATAGATGCGCGGCCACCGGTGGTCGCTTGGGGATTCATGAATTAATATCCCTTTTTGTGAGATCTAGTATGTTTAGGTGATTATGAATTTTTCTGTAAATGTGAGAGCTCAGAATATTGTACTGATGTTTGGCAAAAGCAGTTCTATGAGGAGTACTTGGGGGGACGAAGGTGCGTTTTTTTGGGTTGGAGGGGGGAAGGGATGGATGTTTTTTGAGGACTGAGTTGAGCACAAAGAATTACTAGCTTTTGCTTTATTTTCCCGCAGCATTACGTAACTTTCGAAAGGAACAGGTAGAAAATAAAAATGGTCCTAGCATAGAGCCTTTTGGAACACCTTTAATTTATTACACTCGGGTAAATTTTGTTTTGACTTGTTTTTATCGTAGCTAGTGCCCGCGACTTTGTTGTACGACACACTTGTAAAACAGTACAACGCCATTTGATCACATTGTTAAGAGCCTAACTCTTTTTCTAAGATATTGTTACTAATTATAAGTTTATAACATTAGCCATCTATCAATAAAAGTCCCTAAGACTAAGAGGGCAGAAGGGCCCTCTAAATCGAAATCGATTTTTCATGGATCATATTAATTTTACAATGAAATCTTGTTGTGCAGCGTTACTCCGTACTTCTCGTACAATGGCTGTCAATGGCGTGTAGAACAGGGCTTTTTTGCTCGAACTCTACTTTTACCACATCCCAGACATTATTAATTGGATTGTGATCAGGACTATGAGCTGGCTTGCCACTCCATCGTGATAATTCCAACGTCTTTCATCTAATTGCAAACTTTGCTAGCGACATGTGGTCTGGCGTTATCGTAAGAAAAAAATTCTAACCTTCAAGTGGCTTCTCATACCATGCAGCCGTCAACCTTCTCGATATCAGGCCGGTATTCGCCCCAATGAGGAATACAATGTCAGTTTTAGTGTACGATACTATGCCACCCTAAAACATATGATCCACCTCCAGAAACCACACGGTCGTGTAGACCCTAGAGGCCTAGAGCTAACATCATGACCGTGTAAAGCAATTTTGTATTAATTAGAGCACACAGCAGTCCTCCGTTAGTCCTAGGTTCAATTTAAGTGTTCCGTGGCAAATTGTACCCGGGTTTGTCGGTGAGCTGTGGTCAATTTGGGACCATTTGCTGGGCGATATACAATCAGTCCTGCTTCACCCAGTCCTCTTCTAACTATCCACCGACTTATACTAAAAACCAAATATCTAGAAGCTGTTGTCCCAGCCCAGTTCAAAAGCGTTCAGTGGTCGATTGCTCAAAGACATGTCACAAGATTGCGGTCAGCAGTTCAGCACGCTCTGATTCTATGTATCGCCGTCAGATCCTGGTCGCCGAATGTAGCCACGGGTGTCTTGTTTTGAGTTTTTTTTTGAGTTTTGAGTCAAAGCGGACATGAAATCTTAGAATCCTGAATTGAGGTGTTCCTAAAGGATTTGAAACATTGCAATTAGACTAATACGATTTCCAATAATAGTGGATGTGGTTTTTTTTTTTTTTGAGGTAGAAAATCATTCAATGACTTCGTGCGGTCTGGGTGGAGCGCGAGGGCGTGTCAGATTTTTACTGACTAAAACCACACCCGTGTCCTTCATTTGCCCTTTGCTGTCTAGAACTACGCGGTACTAGCGAGCATCGGCCCTGCTAAGCCTCTACGGTTTGCATCTCTTTGAGGAGCGCGTTGATACTACGCGCTGTCGACGACTGAGGCTAGGTCCGGTCGATTACTGGACTGCCAGACGGCGAGATCTGAATAGTTTGCATCATTAATGATCAAAGGTAATCCCCCAATCTTCAAAGCTTAGCATAGTATACTTATCAAGCTATTTCGATTACTGAGAACTAGATTAGTATATTTACATAATATGTATGTAATATAAATACGAGAGAGAGATGACTAAACATACTTGATACTTGTAATGAATAAGCAAACGTTTTGATCTTTCCACTTTCTTCGATTCCACTTATTCATGCGGAAGAAAAGCCCGGATGTCACCACTGTGCGTACCACCCGGAGGGCACGGTGGAGGTGTGCTCCGCTTGGGCGGTGCACCACCGCGTACCAAACGTAACACTTTAATAACGTGTGACTACGGCTTTTCTTTTTGTTCTGGTCTTGTTTCTCCAGTAACCTTGTTTATTTTATGAAAATTTTGTATCATACTTAACAGCGTCATTTTTTTTGTCGTAGTCGGGTTTTAGTTTTGTAATTTTTTATTTAAACTATTTTAGTGTTATTTTAAAAGGGGAATAACACGAAGCCCTGAGTGACTTGTGTTCGTATGAGATGGGGAGATGAGAGTGCTCCCCCTATGCGATAGTGGAAGGCGCGATTCGGCAAAAATGAGTACGACACGATTTGCATTTCGAGACATACAAAACCGGTAAAAAAAATCGACTTCACTACAAAAAACACCAACACGTTCAAAACAACTTTTCATTATAGAAGTCGATGTTAAATAACAAACAGATAAAACCAGAAACATCGACAGTTTTTTTTTTGTATTTTTTTTTATTTCACACTTTATAGTTGTAATAAGTTCACATATATCCAGAGTGGCTACATCTCAAACAATTCCTATTAGAATTGATCATCATCAGATCAGTTCGATAGTACTATGTTCAACATAACATTCACACATTTAGAACCATTTGTTTATTTGTATTGTCATAGTTGTTTTTAAATCGATCTATATATGATGGTGTTCCGTTTGTTAAACATTAATAAAAATACTACCGAATTGAAAAACTCCTCCTTTTTTTTAAGTCGGTTGAAATTATGGTTGAAATACCTATAAAGCAGCATTACTGAAATAACTAATTAATAATTTATTAGGCTATAATTTGTTATTAATATCAATTATCAACGCCTGATAACTGGCAATTTTTTTATATGTTTGCCGGTAAGGATCATGAAATAGCTGGTTATTGTTTTATTACTTAGCATTATTTTTTTATTAATTTGAGATACATTTCATTTCCACCAGAGCTGGATTGTTTAAAAGCATTCACGCATTCCCATTTAGAAAAAAAATAAAAATAAAATGGTTACTTTTATAAGTGAAGCAAAGTTTATGACCAGACTAGGTACGTATTTATTTTATTTTGACTTATTATGGTGGGTTATTATGATGATGTTAGGATTTATTTGTGATGCAAGAGTTACTTTGATATAGTATTCTATTTAATGTGATGCAATATCACAGTCTATTCGACGATGAATAATGTTGCATCACTTGCATCACATTCAAATGATTCAATGATTACACTAGACTGTAAAATAATAATATTACACACAATGGACTTTTGAGACAAGATAAGGTTGAAGCTAACCCTCACCATTACAAATACAGATTTTTTTTCTAGGAAGTTTATTTTAACTTTATGAGAAAATGCAGCCCTGCGTTCAAAAATAACCAGAGTCGAGTAGAGTTGCAACCCAGGGTCGTTCTTTTATAACTCGAGTTTTATAACCCTAGAGTTAACGCAACTAACTCTAACTCTGAGCAGGTTGGAGTAAGTAGCGATGCTTACATTGACAGTTGAACTCACGTTCGCGTTCAAAAATGCCAGGGTACCTTATGACCTCATTAGAGTTAACTCTAAACTCAAATTTGAACGCAGCCCTGTATTGTCTGTCCTGTCAGTAAGTTTTGATTTTTTTGTCATTCACAAATTAAAAAAAAAAAGAATTTGAATTTCTTGCACATGTTTTTACGCTGCGCTGCGATTTTCCAACACGTATCACTCAGCTTTTTCACACTGTAGAGTTCTACATGATTAGTGAGTATTTTGCATCGATTAACTGAAGCAGAAAATAGCGTGAATATTCTTTGCAAAATCCCAAACAACGTTACAGAATTGACTGGCGATTTAGCAGCATCGCAGTGTGGGCGAGGAGTCTAACGATAGGGCCGTCGCCCCATCTGACCCCCCCCCCCCCCCGCCCCCCGAACGCCGGCTCTGTGTCCTGTGACTGACAAAGTACTAATAAACAGCATAATTATCTATATATATAAAAATGACCCCCGTTTTCCGTTGTCACGACTTGGCATGAAAACGGCTTGACCGATTTGGCTGATTTTTTTTTTGTTGTGATTGTTATTGTGAGGAGAAGGTTCTTATGGAAAAAAAAATTGGGTAGAGTAGGGTAGAGTAGGGTAGAGTAGGGTAGAGTAGGGTAGAGTAGGGTAGGGTAGAGTAGGATAGGGTAGAGTAGGGTAGAGTAGGATAGGGTAGAGTAGGGTAGAGTAGGGTAGAGTAGGGTAGAGTAGGGTAGAGTAGAGTAGAGAAGGGTAGAGTAGGGTAGAGTAGGGTAGAGTAGGGTAGAGTAGGGTAGAGTAGGGTAGAGTAGGGTAGAGTAGGGTAGAGAAGGGTAGAGTAGGGTAGAGTAGGGTAGAGTAGGGTAGAGTAGGGTAGAGTAGGGTAGAGTAGGGTAGAGTAGGGTAGAGTAGGGTAAGAGTAGGGTAGAGTAGGGTAGAGTAGGGTAGAGTAGGGTAGAGTAGGGTAGAGTAGGGTAGAGTTGGGTATAGTAGGGTGGAGTAGGGAAGAGCGGGAGCGAAGCCGCGCGGGCAAAGCTAGTTACATATAATTTTGGGAATTATCTGTACCTTTAAGGATTATATCTGTAAGGACTGGCTGGAAAGATGTCACGGCGTCCTCACCTTCTGCTGGGCAGGTCCTCATCGGACATGGTAAGTTCGGGAGGTTCATGCACCGGAATCGTGGGGAAGAAACGCCCGGGTATCATTATTGTGAGGACCGTCCGGAGCATACGATGGAGTTGTGCCCCGCTTGGGTGAAGCGCTGAAGTGTCCTCGTAGGCGCGATTGGCGGCAACTACCTATCGCGCCGGGCCCTGGTACAGGCTGATCCAGAGCGAGGAAGAATGGCATGCGGTTGCCTCCTTTTGCGAAGCAGTAAGGGAGGCGGTCGCACGTGTGAGGAAATGAACTTCCTCACGGCCCCGATTTCTAGTTATCGTAGGCGTGGTGGGCCTGCGGACGGCGAGCAACGTGTAGCTCGGCCGTCCGGCCGGCGAAATCGTCAACGGCGCATAGTGTTTCGAGATGTCGATGTAGATTTTGCGTGAGATTTCGGCTCTAGTTAGAGAACCTGGAACCAGGCCTTTGCCTTTGTGGGGACCCCGGGGTCGAACTAAAGAATCTAATTTAACCCTTCAGATACCGTCAATTAGAGACACAATGGTAAGACAATAGATGCGCGGCCACCGGTGGCCGCTTGGGGATTCATGAATTATAAAAATTACGTATTTATTACTTGTGAGATACATGTTGTTTTCATGTGATTCCAAGTTAATCTATTTATTTAAAACATAAAAGATTTATAATACTGATATGGTAACTAGAAGATGTTGCAGAAGGTCCCTTCACCCACCCCAAGCGAACATGGCTTCCTATCCCTCTTAATTTATTAAACCCTAAGCGAACGCCGGCGTTCGTGCACCTATTGTGTCTCTAATTATCATAATTGAAAGGTTCATCTATTCATTTCATTCATTCACATACTAAATATATACTCAAAACTCTTTTAGTAACATGCAAAACTTGAGTACTATTGAATGATTTTCAGTACTTTTAAGCTTTTATGAGCAAAATTTAATTCAATACTAGCGTCTTGCTTTCAGCTGAATCTCAAACAATTAGTTACCTAATTAGGGAGTGAAAGTCATCTACATCAAGTAAAATAACTAATTAATTAAAACAACTCTAAAATCACATGCACTCACTTCACAGATTTTACAGTTGTTAGCTTCATTGTTTTTTTGTACCTAAGGATAAAGGATGTTTTAGAAATTCCCAGACAAAACATTCAAGTTTTGATTTGGATGGAAGTGGTGACCTGTATTTTATTAATTCATGAATCCCCAAGTGACCACCGGTGGCCGCGCATCTATTGTCTTACTATTGTGTCTCTAATTGACGGTATCTGAAGGGTTAACCCATAAAAACAACAGCAGTGTTAATACACTCAGGATATTTAATTTTATATTTCTAAACTTTTTTTAATAACACTTCAAGAGAAATAGTGGTCCCGGTGGTCAGTGGGTCGTCTTAAGTGTGGATAGTACTTAAAGTGAGTAAGTTACTCAGGTCAAGTTCGAAGATTCATTTAATTTCTGGTGTTTTTATACTTATTGTAGTCATAATGGGCTACTGACTTGCACCATATGGGTTAATATGAACAAAACAATCCCCAGATAATTGCCACAACATAATTTCAATACAGTGCAACTTTCACAGTCAGTAGGTACTATTGTGAATAAGCTAATAATAAAGAGAACCAATTAAATTGCGGGTAAACCGCAATTCTTACCCATCCTTTGTTCGATTGCACAAATTCGTAATTTCCTATACGATTGTATGTAGAATGACTGATTTGTATATTTTGCCTCAAGCGATTTAAATGAATAAACATCAGGTGATCCACGGTCATGAAGATTTCGCAATTTTATGTTTTGTCTAGGAACCAATGGTTCAAATATGTTGCTAGGTACGGGGTTTAAATTGACTTTGATTTACGAACACTAGCACTTACCAAAATCTTCCAATATTGATAAGGACGTTGTACAGAGAAAAGATTAATAACACTTCGTATTGCAGAGAAAATTGATTATTTTGAAAATACAACTGTAATTCCAAATAGAATAGCAAAGCACAAACATGAAACAGTGCATGAAACAAAAGATACCTGTATTCTTTAATACAATATAAAGATTTATTTTCCCGTAATGACATTGACAGTGTCGGTCGACACACGACAGTGACACTATTGTAATTTTGACAGAATGGCAAAGGCACTTGAGGTGCGACTGAAAGTCTAAACTAACAATTTAGGCGAATTTTAAATATTGTTTTAGAGATAACCAAAAAATAGTGAAAATAATGAATAACTTATTAAAAAATATGGCATTTGCAACTTTATAAAAAATGAGCTACCCATTGCCCGTCATCCGCAAACCTGCATTCGCATATAGCCGGTTTGTTCTTTTCTCGGCTGGACTATTTGACAGAGGTTGATGTCTCTGTAACTAAAGCATTTTCCAATCTCTTGCAGAATTAAAAAAAAAAACGAAGTAATAACATAATTATGCTCTTTTATTCACATACTTAATGATAATTAAAAATATAGATACACAATTTTATTATTATGTTAAGTTTGCAAATAGTGGCATGGTGATATGCTATGGTAAAAGGGTTTGAGAGCGGTCGGATGCACTTTCTGTAGAGTCAGCTGCGCCGTTGGGTATAGGTTCAGGAGTACTCGATGCTGCTCTGGACGTAATTGCATTTTGACATTTGTTACGTAACTCAAACACCTGTGTTATGGCGTCACGGAAGCACAGGAAATTGTAGTCTATCACACCTGAAAATAAAATATATTTATTAAGTCAATTGCCGTGTAAGTTGTTTTTATACCCATTGGCCTTCTTCTATATAAATGTTTCTAGTTGGCGATAGTTATTCGAGTCCAAGTGGCTTAGTCAAGGTCTACGGGAATGTTCGAAAGGATTACCGCGGCTCTAGAACGCTAGGGAACACTGGTGGATTTTAGCCAGTAGCCTAGAGTGGGACAAATTATTTCATGATTTCCTACTGCAAATAAAAAAAGGGAAAGCCCCTTTTTTATAAAAAAAGGTAAAGGGCATGGTCACAGTATTTTGACACAAAAGAGGTATATTGAGAAGAAGGAATAAACCCAGTACAGTGCATTGCAGGTCATTAGCCAGCAAAGGGTTCTATAGTAAGGGTGTATTTACTAGTAGTAGTAGCAAATAAACTATGAATAACACAGTTCATAAGGCGATTGTAGATTTAGAAATGCCATATCTCATCAAATTCAATATGAAGGGTTGCCTGAGCCATCATGATTCTTGGGCCAGGAGAGGAGCAACACTCACACGTATTTTTTTTTTCTTGATTTCACACCACGTGAAACCTCTATATAGATAGATACTAGGGAAGTACCGACTACTCGCGACTAGTCTGTAAAGCCGACCATCCAGTCACTTACGTAGTCGGCGACTATTCGGCAGCTGCCAACTATTTCGTTTCTTAGTTTGTATCTATTTTTCAATAAAATTTTTACAGGAGGAGGAGGAAGAGTCATGATGATAGAACCTAATTGAGATATCAGGAATGGATATCGTTATATGATATGGTTGCTCATATTCGTAACATATATCTGCTGATTTTCCCCGTCCAAGACGAGAAATGATCACCTGGGATTGGTAACTTTATGGGTAACTAGCTTCTGTCAGCGGCTTCGCTCGCGCGGAAGTTGGTTCCTCTATACAAACTTCCAACCCCCGTTTTACCCCCTTAGGGGTGGGGTTCCGTAAAATCCGTTCTTAGTGGATGTCTACACCTCATAAGGAACCTTCCTGAGAAATTTTAACTTAGTAGATGTTATAGTTTCTGAGATTTCTTGATTTATCAGTGAGTGGTATTTCGCTTTTATATATAAAGAAGATAAAAGGGTTGAAAAAAATCCATTTACGTTATTTTCTTATTGGTATGATAAACTTGGAATTGAGCTCTTCCAGTTTCAGTGAACTATAACAGTACTTATTGTCTTATTTTTTTTTTTTTACATAAAAACCGATAAATCTGCTGCACTGTATCCAAATGGCTGTTAAAGAGCTAAAGTGCTACAGACAGATATACACATAGCAGTCAAACTTATAACACTCCTCTTTTTGCTTCGGGAGGTGGTTAAAAAGGATATTGGGTAATATAAAAATCATTGATATACCTTGTTTTTGAAAATTTTCTTCTCGAAGAATACAAACAAGTGCCAGGAATTTGTTAACCTCACGCAAGTATAGAACAGTACCATTGTTCAGTTTGATCAAACTTGAGCTTTGACTGTTGAACGTGTTCACTTCTGTTTCATCCACCATGCTGAAATCACCACAATTTGAGCACATTTCTAATTAATTTAAATAATATATTCTTTTTAAACTTTGCCTAACACCAGAACTATCTTCTGTACTGTGGGTGCGCTCACAAATATGTAAACTCACATACACCAGATACCCAGACCCAAAACACTTATCTATAGGCTATACAAATATTTGTCCCGTACGGGCATACAGATTGGAGGTGTGGGGGCACAGACTGGAGAGTATTGGCCTGAAATTGAGCAGAACCAAAACAGAGTACTTGTTCTGCGATTTCGGCGGTCTCTCCAATCCTGTGCCTTTATCTCTCGCCGGAACGCCCATACCGATCTGTTCCGACTTTAGGTACCTAGGGTCGCTCGTCCAAGGGGATGGTGAGGTAGACCGGGACGTAACACATCGGATCAACGCAGGATGGATGAAATGGCGACAGGTCACGGGAACCATTTGTGACCCACGGATGCCCCTCAAGTTAAAGGGTAAAATCTACAAGTCCGTGATAAGGCCTGTCGTACTGTATGGATCAGAATGTTGGGCTGTGAAAAAGATGGATGAAAAAAGATTACATGTAGCAGAGATGAGAATGTTAAGATGGATGGGTGGTGTGACAAGAATGGATAAAGTGAGAAATGAGTATATTAGGGGAAGTTTGAAAGTGGCGCCAGTGACTGAAAAGTTGAAAGGAAATCGTTTGTCTTGGTATGGTCATGTGAAAAGGAGGGACGAAACGCATGTTGCTAAAAAAGTTATGAGTTTACATGTGGATGGACGGCGGGGGAGAGGGAGGCCAAAGAAAAGATGGATGGATTGTGTGAGAAGTGATATGAAAGAAAAGGGAGTTAGTGATAGCGTGACGAGTGACAGGACAGAATGGAAGAAAAAAACGTGTTGCGCCGACCCCAAATAAAACGGGACAAGGGCAGGAAGATGATGACGGGCATCGAACCCGCGACACGCAACACAGTAGCCAATCGCTCAACCACTGAGCCAATCGTGCCATCCAATAATACGGAATCATCATCATCATAATATCAGCCGAAAGACGTCCACTGGTGGACAAAGGCCTCCCCCAAGCGTCGCCACAACGACCGGTAATACGGAATACATAAAGGTAATATAATAAAAAGTTGACATACTAATATCTTATTAAAAAAAATTACACTTACCCATATATACAAGAAATATCAATAACAACGTCAATCATATCACAGCACAATTCATAACTCTGCATATCCACTGGAGAGCTGTCTGTTGCAATGTAGATTTTTGACACCACATCAAAAAGAAATGCTTTCTCTATGCCTGAGTTCTGAAAAAAAAAATTGATATACAGGTATATGGGATGACCTGTCTCCTTCGAAAAATAATGCAAATATAGCATATTTTTTATTTCAAAGTTATATTCAAGAGTGTACATGATGAAATATGCCTCCATCACACTAAATATCGTTTTGATTTGATATAAAAGTAGAACACCACTACTACATATGACTCTCTTCTCAATGATCATGGTAGCCCCAAGAATCCGCCCACTACTAGGCAATTAGGTTAGGCCTTTTTATACTTTTGCTATTTTCTACACTAATATGGAACCTCACCCAGGTTCTACTCTAAAATAATATAAAATACATTTATTTCAGATTCAATAATACTCAATAATAGTAATATTCAAAAAAGTTAGGTAGATTATTCATGTTCATAACAGGTAAATTCATTATTCAAAATGCCATTACTCACAGATATGAGGATGTTCAGAAGATTTTCTAGGGTTGGTAGCTGTGGGATCAGTTTTTGTACTACTTTACTGAATGCTTCAAATATGGAGTGATCATATATAGAGGTCAGGTGAAATGACAGGTGAACATGTTCCAAACTAGCTTCAGCCAGGTCCTCAGTTGCTCGGTGGTGTATGTCTCTTTGGGATTCCATCTTGTAATCATCATTGAGCCCATCCACCTGAAATAAATATGAGGATACTTTATATTACAGCATGTTTTTAAAGTACTCTTTGACTGGCCTGTTGCTCTAATGGCCCTGACTGCTATACCGGAGGTCAGGTGTTTGATTCCCACACAGGACAAATGTTAGTGTGATGAGCGTGATCATTTGCTCTGAGTGTAATTTTTTCTATAATATGTATGTATTTAGATATAAAGAAAGAAAGAAAAGTACTTATTTTGGTGCACAAAACACTGAAGACAACAAAAACTCAATACAAACACAAAACAAAACAATAAATAAAAAAGATATAATTTATAAGCATGTTTATCAGTTGTCTAGTACCCATAGCACAAGCTCTGCTTAGTTTGGGGCTTAAGGGTATTGTGTGATAGTTGTGGAATATTATTATTATTTGAAATAGGATAGTAAAGAATGTGGCAAATTCTACATGAAAGCTAAATTTTATTAAGTTTCTAGGCTAAAAATTAGAAAAATTGATATTTTAATACCAATTGGAATCTTTCTTTAGGTATTGTGTTAACAGACTTATACAAATATGGAATAATGATATAAATAGTAATAATAGAAGTTTCAAATAAATCCAGGAATTACAGGTTTTAATGATTTCACTATCGAAATTGTATTATTGTATTTGTGTTAAAGTTTCTAGTATCATATACCAAACACACACCAAAACAGATCAACTGCTTCTAAATGAGTCATGCTTAATCACATATTTGTTCCAGATAATTGAAATATACATACAGACATTGTTATATAATTGAATCAATGTAACAATGAGAAATGTCAACTGGCTGTACTTACTTTATGTATGAATACTTCAAATTTTATGTTGCTGTTCACTCGATATGCTTTTGTGACCGTAAGCTGTAACTTATCAAGAGCATCTTGGTAATCATCCTGAAAAAGATACTTTATACAATTTTTGTTGATTAACATTTCAATTGTGGTAATTAGAGACATAATAGTAAGACAATAGATGCATGACTACCGGCGTTTGCTTGGGGATTCATGAATCACTTCATTTTACCAAATAGATTTTAAAAAATACATAAATAACACTGACCTGAGCATCTATCACAAAAACCAATGCACCACAGCCACCAAATATTGTGTCAGAATCAAAGGTTGCATCAAAGAAATCAATCTGGCCTGGAAAGTCCCAAATTTGAAACTGTACAAAACTACTGTTATTTATGTCATCTTTAACTATCTTATTTGTAGACTCCAAGAATAATGTTTCATTTGGTGACATTTTGTGAAAAACCACTTTCTGAATAGAAGACTTTCCAGATCTAAAAACACAAGAAAATAATTACTTATGCATACTTAAAGTTACTTTGAATAATATCAAGTTAAATATGAGTTTTGATATTACAGTTTTTTGATTCATTAGGATAATAATTTTCAAGCAATCAGTCATTAAAGATATGATTTTGAACCAGCAATCATTGTAAGGGTGAATAAAATAATTACAAGACAGTGATTAAAAGTAAAGCCATGAGATAATGATTAAAAATAACTTTTTTTTTACTAAATACATTCCCAGAGTTGATTAATGTTTAGGGATCACATATTCATCCTAAGCATTATTTTGTATTCATGGGCATTCATGGTTGAGTAAGATTTCCTGTATAATACCTTCTAAGTCCCATTAGAAGAATTCGTGGCTTGTGATCTTCTTGTAATGAAGTATTGTCACCCTCTCCATTTTGTTCGAAAGGTCCATAACTGAAGTCCTTGGGGAAGGAACCAACATAACAACTGGGATCGTCTTGATAACTCTGAATCATAAAGTTGATAAAAGCTAATTTGTTGTTTCGTTGTTATTCCAATATGCGCTACTGTAGAAATTTTATATACACTTACCATTTTAGTAATTATACTGCAAATAAACTATTAACAAAATTTAATGTTATAATAAATCCTATTATTTAATTAATTACACTTTTAACATTGTAAAAACACTGCGTATTTCTAATGAACAAAACATGTATTAGACAGAGATTATTTCAGATTGACATCATTGACATGACATTTATGACATAAAAACCCTGAGTTCCGATTTGCCTAAAAAGCGACATTATCGCGAATCCAACCAACGCGCAACGTCACAAATAGAGCCCGTCTATAATATTGAAAGCGTGACCTGAGAAAATGAGGTTAAAAAACCAAAAATTTTGGATGTGGAGTTATTGAAATAGAAAGAAAAAAAAAATTTGATACTTGAGTATTTTTTGTATTTATGACCATAATTGTATAATAGTTGTACAGGAACTTAAATTGTAATCAAAAACGTGTGTGTAGCTAGATTCATTTATTGGTGGGTGTATGGTAAAGGTCAATAATACACAAAATGTTAGTTTAATTCATGAATCCCCAAGCGACCACCGGTGGCCGCGCATCTATTGTCTTACTATTGTGTCTCTAATTGACGGTATCTGAAGGGTTAATTTATTTTGAATGTATTTATAATATACAGGGTAAAAAATTTACATATGTACAAAAAAAAACTTAAACTACTTACTTATACTACACCCTAAATAAATACATAACGTACATAAATAAAATACAAAAACACAAAGTACACTCAGGCGTCGAAGTACTCCTCCACATCGCTGTCATCTGGGAATGTGCCCAGAAGACTGGCAGCATTACTACGTTGGATGGCAATGCTAATTCTTTGAGCGAAAAACGAGCCAGCCCTCTGGTCACGCAAGGTGTCGATCAGTCGGCGAGAAATTTCCTTAAAAAGGAGACGTGCATTCGGACCCCATGACCCAAGCGTTTCAACCCCAAACGGCTCAAAACTGTAATTACCAATAAGGTTACAGTATTTGCGCCGTTTAAGGGTCTCAGCAGCCGCAGCGGCAGCGCCAGCACAGCCCGCCGTACATGGAATATGGGATGGCGCAAGGGTGTCGACACAGGTTGCGTCCCACACCAGCGGCCTACCCACCTTCCACGGTACCAACGTCATACCATCTGGTCTCTTTCCATCGTCACGTACCAAGCCATTTGGTTCTAATACAGCTGGTACGCCGGCGGTGACAAGAGCTCGACGAATAATATCGTTAATGCAAGCGTGTCGAGCTATGCAGCCTGCGCTCCTGCAGCAGGACAGGCCATGGTGTCCGAGACTGCCGACGGCTTCACCGCAGTGGCACCGATGTGGAGCAACACAAGGTGCGCCTAAGCGTAGACAAGTTGCTAGCCGAAATGTTAGTTATTATTCCAAAGGACTAATGTATGAGTTGCGTTCCAACCCTTGTAACAGGTTGCGAGTAGTCTAAACATGTTCATTTACGGTTTTTTATAAATAATAATCCAAATCCTTACTAATATTATAAAAGCGAAAGTGAGTTTGTTTGTTCGTTACGTCTTCACGCCTAAATGCCAAAACCTATTTTGATGAAACTTGGTATACGGATAGACCATGTACTGGAATAGGACATAGGATACTTTTTATCCCGGAAGTATGTTCCCTTAGGATAATTTGCCTTTCACGCGCGGCGAAGCCGCTGGGAGCAGCTAGTTTTTGTTTTAATTTCGTGCAGGTCAAAAGTTATTGGGTTTCAAGTAAAAAAATAGGTTTTACAAAAACCTACACAGTAATCAAAGACTAATTCTCTTCTGTACGAGTACAGCCATAAGATAGATAGGTACAGAAGTCAATCTCATGTACTGTGCGTTCCAAATGAGAATAGGAAAGCCAATGAACTCGATCTGTCAAATTATGATTGAATAGTTAAAAAAAAAAATAGTTATAAATAACTTTTTTATCTATTTCATAATAAGGCTCAGTTAAACAAAAACAAAACCATTTAAACGCAAATAAGGTTTTTTTTGAAAACTATACTTTTCAATCAAAATTTGACAGATCGAGTTCATTGGCTTTCCTATTCTCATTTGGAACGCATAGTATGTACTTCATTTTTTATACCTATGCTCAGCAATCGCGCTAGGGTTGGAACCGCTCTGTCAGAGCGCGCTCAAGGGCGGTGATAAATACCTATTATAAATTGTTAAAATATTACATGGCCACACTACCCAACTGTTCTGCGTTACGTAAAAACAAACTATTAAAGTACAAAAAAAATACCTTCCTACCTAATTACGTTTTAAAACTGGTAACTTAAAAAACGATAATTCAAGAATTAATGTTGAATTTAAAAAACCGTCCACTTTCCAAGTTGTAATCTTTTTTTGCTCCATTATTTCACAAAAAAAATCACAGACGCGTGACTCAAGCGGATGCATACGCGCTCGCAATGTGTTGAATTGAGCTGAGACATCGTGTCCGTAAGCGGTGTCTATGTGCACGTTGGTCGAGCGTGCTTTGTATGTAGATTGACTTCTTCACCTATCTATTTGGCGGTACAGCTCAATCAAATGCATATTGTATATTGGTACTTGTGACTTAGTAGAAAACACGGTAGTACTGGACAGCTACAAAAAATGACTACATCCGTATACCACTTGATAAATAATGGCATCTAGAAGCACTGGCAATCGTCTCTTTCTAACGTATAGCGCTGTTTCATAAAATATTGTTCGTTGTTCCTGCGCTAACAATATGGCAACGTGTGGCGCCTGGTGGGAGAGGGGGTGTTGGGTAAGACTAGGCGCACGGTCGACCATGTGGTTTTTCCACTTGATTTTATAAATCGTTTCAGTTCTAATATAACTTAATTAATTAGTAATTTAAAGACAAAACTGTAATATACTAATTAATTAAGCTATATTTAATATTTTATCGAATAAATGAAACCTCTATAAGTTTCCCTGCACGAGATACAGAGTTACGCCCATACAAAAAAAACATAGCACTGATGGAGATCTTTCAAATGATATAGGTAGGAAAATGTTACAACACTTGGGACGAAACCGCCCATTGTTTTTTACTTTATTTGTTCTCTCAAATGCCGTATATACTATCCAAATAATATTCTTTATTTACCATTTGGCCTCCAGCAATAATAGCAATTGCACAAAACCACGTTAGTCAAATAAGATAGTTAATATGATTTCAACTTCACCACGTCTCACCAAGACCAACACTAATAATGGGTTTCAAGATTGTTGGGTTGGAATCTTGGAATCGATTCGTTTTAGCATGGAGAATAATTATTCAGATCTTTTGGGATTAGTCAAGTGTCAATCGAGCCACTCTCGTATTTCAGCTTTTCTCGTTTGTGTAGTAGGAGCTTTATTCAAGTGTTCGGTATGATAGCAAAAAAAAAGTGACATCAAAAACACACCAAATAGAGTTGTTTATGCAAACCTCAGCGCGTCAAAAGCGATTACATTGCGAATCTGACCAAATTTAATAGTCACAAAAATGAAGTAATATTCGTGACGGTGTGCGTTGGGATTAGCGATATTATCGCTTTTAACGCAATTCGGAACGTAGGGATGACTTGACTGTTTTTTTTTTGTTTAAGCTCGGATACAAAGTTCTTTAAGCAAAGTATTCATATGGAGGTTACTTTAAGTGGAGGTTACTTTACCTTAGAATGCGGATGTAAGACATTCGTCCTGGGTAGGCTTCGCTAAAATAGACTATTTTAGTGAATAGCGAATAGCAAATAACGTATATCGAAAGAGCGACAAGAGAAAAATAGGTCAATTAAAAAATATTGAATGTTTCTTTTAGGTGGAAAATTCATCTCATGACATCCCTCACTCTTGGGCGGAGTGGGAGACAGTATCAAACTTTTACTGACTAAAAACCCACCCTTGTTCCTTTTTTCAATGCCAAAAAGGGAACAAGGGTTCCTTTTTTGGCATTGTTCTAGGGCCCCGGGTATCTCTTTCGCGTCAACCATGGCCCCAGAAGGCTTTGACCCTGCTGGGCTCCTGCGGTTGCTGATAACTCCTTGAGGCGCGCGTGGAACACTACGCATCGTCGACGACTTGAGCTCGATCCGGACGGTTGTTGGACGGACGGACGGCAAAGCTGAAGCGCGCGACAGCTTGTTGCCATGCGTGCATTATCATAATGTACTCTACTCTGACGTAGAAGGATTAAATGCGCGAATGGTATGGCATTTTGGCGGCCATAAAAAAGCGCCGCCGCCAAAAAAAAGCTAGAAGCGGCTCAAGCTTTTTTCGTGGCGGCACCGCCGCACACGAGCTACAAAAAAAAGGCCACCTCAAGAAGCTTGCAGCGGCTTTTTTTGTGGCTCTTGTAAGGAGAAACTAAACGCGGACGTCCTAGTAAAGCAAGATAAACCCTAATCATCTATATATATAAAAATCAATTGCTGTTCGTTAGTCTCGCTAAAACTCGAGAACGGCTGGTTCGATTTTAATCGTTCCTTTTTTCTTTTGTTCACCAATATACAGGGAAGGTTTAAAAGCAAAAATAAATGGGTAGGGTAGGGTAGAAATAAAATAAATTCATTTATTTAATTTACAGTTTTCTGACTTTTTCATTTACTTGTGCTAGGCATAGTTAGCCTTAGATTAGATTACATTGTCTTGAAGTTTGTTTTTTTCACTACTCTATCTACCATACAGATGTATTTGATATTAATTTCAGTTTGAGACCTCCTCATGTTTCCTGGTTCAGAGTCTGGACGTTCAGAAGAAAAACAAAGTAATCCTTTTTTGCCGACTCAGGCATATACATGCTGTAGTACCTAGTACCACTATCCTTAACTATTTGAGGTTAGTCTGTAAAATATAAAAGTTAAGCAACACTTTATTTTTAGTTAACTTTCTCACCTTGTACCTGCCTTAAGGAGGCAGGCCTCCACAAGCACACAGGTATTCAAAGCACATGAGACGCTACTGACAACCTAAGGTTTTATCGGCCATGCCAAATCGCAAAAAATGGAGATTATACGACCAGTAAATGCATTCTTCGCAATATCCATTGTGGGTCGTGCTGTGTGTGCGGTTGCACTGTCTTGTTGAAACCACGTGTTCACCAATCCCCTCTCGCCAATCCCAGCAGTAAGAAATATTTCACTAAAATTCACGGTAGAGTCCGTCTGGTGATGCCTAATTGCGTGACCCGTCGTCTGGTTGATGTTTCTTCGTTCTAAACGACATCGGTAGTCACACGGTCAATATTTTTGGCAGAACGACCAGTCCGGTCGCAGCCACACCATGCAAGGTCTCTTGTGGTTTCAGTTTGTTCGAATCGAGCAGCTAAGCGGTGGAATGCTCGCCCAGTTGGCACGACACGATTAGAAAAACGACGCCAAAATGCATGCTGCGCTAACATTCCGGACTGGTTTGGGTATCTAAATTTGCGTAAACCCCGCAAATATTCTTATCATACAAGTTAGTAATACGCGCGCTTGACTGTTTTTTTTTGCATTTTGAAATTTTTGCATGCGGGGCAATCCCGCATGCAAAAATTGATGAAATAAAAAAACACACTTATTCCGCGCTCTTGCGGAGTATCGCGTTTCAATGCTTGTCTGTTTGTATAGTTCACAATACCAAATACACTGACCTTTACTTTTGACTTACCTGTTGGTTTAGTGGTTAGTGACCCTGACTGCTATGCTAGAGGTCGAGGGTTTGATTTCCACCAGACTAATGTTTGTGTGATGAGCATGATCAGTTGTTCTGTGTCTGGGAGTAATTTATCTATTTGTTATGTGTGTATTTAGAAATATATAAGTAGATATGTTTATCAGTTGTCTAGTAGGTACTCGTAACAAAAGTGATTAATTTTGCGCAACTTTGACCCGACCCAAGAATGTCCCGCAAATTATAGGCTTGTCTCTAGCAATCCTAATTATTATGCCTAATTGAATCGAATTGAATCTATGAGTTTTAAGTAAATTCGTTACGGGATGCATTAGTCGGGGCTTCTTTTCTCACGAAAACAATTGTTTTTTTTTTTAATATTTTCTTTATTTTAAAACTTAATGAGAAATTAAAGTAGGTACTAGGTAGGTACTTATACTAATTATTACAATAAGATATAACTACTTTTAAATATTTAAAAACGAAATAACATATAAATAAGAAAAATAAGTAGAATATATCCACTTGTTCATCCAAATAATTTAATAAAGAACACGTGTATCATAATATAAATTGTTTGATGGCTTACTACTACTACATCCAGTATTAGTCAAAGAACCAGTGGGCACTGTCCTCAAAGGCAGTCGCAGAGGTGGGGAGGCAGCAGCATCCAGCAGATCGGCGCTGGTGCAGGGCATTGCGGGCCGCAGCCGGCGCTCTCGCTCAGTGTGTTTTTTCTCGTAGCGTTGTGCGTGCGCCACACTGCGCTGTAAGCCCGCCAGGCTATCGGTGCGAGCTGGGAACCGCTCTAAACTGTTTGACACATCGCCCACAATAGAAGTTTCGGTATCCACAATTTCTTTATCATCTAATATCATTCCCATGTTAACCTTTAAGCTAGTTAAACCATCTCTAAAAATAAGATATACTGTAGCTTGGTCTAACACTTTCAGAGAGAAATGCTCGTTAATCTTCAAAGCTTTCATTTTTATCTGAAAGGGTTTAAACGTTTGGGATAACTTCTTTGTCTTGTCTTTTATAAAGTTATCAAATTCTATGGCTAACATTTCTTCATTATCTGGTCGTTTTATATAATTTTCTGATAATCTAAATTTAAGAATATTAGGGTCTTTATTTGCCGTTTCAGTGTCGATCATAACTTGCTGTAGGACTGGCGGATCGTTCAATGTGTGCCACTTCCAGTGTGAAACGGGGCCTATTGCGCGATCTAGCACCACTCCTTCACTCTGGTTGTATTTAAGGCTGAGAAATAATTTTAATACGTTACATTGCAGAAACTGCAGACTTATGCTACTAACCGTACGCCTGGAGGACAAGGTGAGGCATACAATAAAGGTACCTCCCCTGAGTGAATTATACTTCAGTATTTTATCAGCATTTCATTAATAATATTTACCGTATCTTGCCACCATGGTCGAAAACAATACCATTGCCTAGATAATCAAAAGTGGCAAGTACTGTAATAGGATGTGTGCGGCCACGCTCATCTGGCTCTCCGCTGCTGTATATCACGAAACGCTGCTGAGCATTCGTCTCTACAATAAATATTATAAAAACATAAGAATAAAACATCATAGAACGATAAACATAGTTGTTATATCTCAAGAAGGATGATTTTAGATTTTAGGGTAGAGTGGGGTAGAGTGGGGTAGAGTGGGGAAGAGTGGGGAAGAGTGGGGAAGAGTGGGGTAGAGTGGGATAGATAAATATTAAAAAACATTAGAAAAAAACATCATAGAACGATAAACATAGTTGTTAAATCTCAAGAAGGATGATTTTAGATCTTAGGATAGAGTGAGGTAGAGTGGGGGTAGAGTGGTGTAGAGTGGGGTAGATTAGGGTAGAGTAGGGTAGAGCAGGATAGGGCCCGACACGCTCTTGGCCGGTTTTCTTGAAAGTTGATAAATCACAGAGCTAGACACAATGTGACTTTTGAAGAAAGTTTCTCCACATATCTTTGATATTTTTAGCAGCTCTCCCAAGCAGGATAGTGTCACTAAGCGGCTGACTTGACTATTGTTATTCGCTTTAACGAATGAGACTTGCTTCACTTTACTACTGATAAATATAAAATCGTGAGGATATAACCACCTTCGGCATCATAATAATCCAGTGCCAGTCGGCCACTTCTGTAATACCAGCGACCTCGTCCGTTGTCGTCGAACTCGGCTAGTCTTTCGCCCGTGTCGTAAGTCATCACGCGTTTGTTCTTGTTGTGCTCGAACCAATCGAACTCGGGGTGCGCTGGGCGCATACGATAAACATTCATCTAAAAACCGCAGAATAGGTACTTAAAATAGCTTTACAAACAAGCTTTGTACTACCCGTAACTCTAATTAGAACGGAGATACATCCAAAACAATATAGCAAGCCAATTTAAAATTCTAAAGATGGACCAGAACTTCTTCTCAGCTGAATACACTGAGTCACAATTGCTTCTGCTGAAACCATATACCATAGTAGTTGTGGAAAATATTTCTTACCCTTCGTACTACTTTTTCTGTAGGTAGCATTGTCCAACCCTTGGCTATGAAGGTCCGATCAGATAAGGCGTAGCGTATTATACCTTTACCAATTTCCAACTCAGGCTGAAATGTTTTAAGACATTTATAAAATCACAAGTTTTTCTTAAGAGTCATAATAATAATTCATTGTATTTACTGATATTTCTCAACTACCTACATTTTCTGCTACATAATATATTCAATGCAACAAATTTAAAAGCATCCAAATATTAAGCTTATATAATAAGCTACCAAATGATCTCAAAACTTTAAACATTAGATTATTTAAGAAAAAATTTTATGAATGGTTATCGATGAATAACTTTTATTGTGTTCAAGAATTCACTGAAAAAAAATTGTTAATTTAAATTTAATTTACTTAAGCTAAAAATTTGCATGCTATTACATAGCGAAACATGTTTGTTCCTATATACCTTTTTACCACCTTTTATACCATGTTTTTTAACAAATAATATTATTATTATTATAATGACAATCCCGCCCTTGGGCGGAGCGGGAGATAGTGTCAGACTCTTACTGACTAAAAACCCACCCCGTTCCTTCTTACCTTTCATGCCGAGGCGGATCTACCTTTCGGCGCTAACCCTGGCCTCAGTAGGCTTCGACCCAGCTGGGATCCTGCTGTTGCTAACAACTCCTTGAGGCGCGCGAGAACAGTGCGCGCTGTCGACGACTTGGGCTTGGTCCGAACAGTTACCGGACGGTCGGACAGCGAGCTACTCATTGCTCGTCGTCCGCGCCTACTGTGGCTGCAAATCGGGATTGAAATCCCGGCGGCGGCTGGTGCGCTGTGAGTGCCGTTGCCTGATGCGGTCGTCCTCCTGCTTTGCTAGCATTACTGCTTCGCAGAAGGAGTCGACCGCCTGCCACTCTTCCTCGCTCCCGAACATGGCCTGTACCAAGGCCCGGCGCGAGAGACCGCCGCCGATCGCCCCCACGAGGGCACGGCGATACTCTGCCCAAGCGGGGCACACGTCCACTATATGCTCCACCGTGTCGTCCGGGCGTTCCGCACAGTGGCGACATCCGGGCGGCACTTCCGCACGAATCAAAGCAAAGCATGCGTGTTAAATAAATTGCATTGTGTTTGTAAATGCAGTGCAATAATTAATTTAAGAGACAAGGAAAATACATGTCAACTATGGCTTACAGCAGACAACTTAAGGTTCTAAAAAAAACACGTTCATGTACTCATCTACTTACATACCTGTACCGCAACGTTTTTTGAACCATTTTCTGGAATCTTTTTCTGTACTGGTTCTCTCTGAGTAATTATTTGTACATCTTCCGTGAGTGGGCCCTCAGACTCTATATTGAAATCCTTTTGTAAAAATATAGGAACAACTTCTGGTTTATTAGTTTTACCAAGATGTGATATATTTTTTTTAGAGATTTTTTCACCAATTATAATATCCGTATGGTCTGGCTTATCTTTTTTTACATTTCGTTTGCAATCTAAGCTTAAAACTTCTATTTCTAAATCAGAATCCAAACAAAGTGGACAGGTATGCGACTGTTGTCCACTTTTATAATGATTGAATTTATGATCTTTTAACAACTCAGGGCCAATATCACTGGGCTTTAGCTTCTTTGCTTGTTTTATTTTAATTCGTTTAATTCTTTTTTCAATATATACTTTACTCTCACTTTCTTGTTTTGATTTTTGTGCCTCCAATTTTAGTTTTGCCTTTTGCATCTCCAATTCTAGTTTTTTTTTCTTTTTTAAGTCTTCTTCTTTTTGTTTTAAATATTGAGCTTGTAATTTCTGAAATTCTTTTATTTCATTCTGAACTTTAGACGAGTCTACTTTAATTGAAAAACTGTCACTTCTTTGCTTCTCAGTAATCTCTTTATTTTCTTTGTGGATCGATTCATCTATATTTGAGGATTTTCTTGCCTTGGAAGTCTCTACTTTGTCTTGTGTTCTTGTTCTTGATTGTTCTTGTTTTATTTTCTTTTTTCCTACCTGCAGGTTTTTATCATTACCATTTCCTTTTTCACTTTTGATTGCATCAACTACAAGTTCTTTTTCAGATTTAAACTTTTCGACTTCTTTAGTTTTTAACATTGCTTTTTTTTCAGTTTGTAGCCTTTTTTCTCCTTCAGTTTTAAACTTTTTTTCTCCTTCAGTTTTCAATTTTTTTTCTCCTTCAGTTTTCAATTTTTTTCCCCCTTCAGTTTTCATTTTTTTTTCTCCTTCAGTTTTCAACTTTTTTCCACCTTCAGTTTTCATTTGTTTTTCTCCTTTAGTTTCCAACTGTTCTTCTCCTTCAGTTTTAAATTTTTTTTCTTCTTCAGTTTTCAACTTTTCTTCTCCATCAGTTTTAATTTTTTTTTCTCCTTCAGTATTAATTTTTTTTTCTGCTTCATTTTGCAACTGTTCTTCTCCTTCATTTTTCAATTTTTTTTCTCCTTCAGTTTTAAACTGTTCTTCTCCTGTTTTCAATTCTTTTTCTCCTTCAGTTTTCAACTGTTCTTCTCCTGTTTTCAATTTTTTTTCTCCTTCACTTTTCAACTTTTCTTCTCCTTCAGTTTTCAACTTTTCTACTCCTTTAGTTTTCAACTTTTCTTCTCCTTTAGTTTTCAACTTTTCTTCTTCTTCTTCCACTCCCTTATCTTTTAGTTCAAATTTTCAGTTTAAAAACAAGATAAATAAACATTACAAGTATAAATAGTGTTTCTCTTAGTCGTAGTAAATAGCGACCAATAAGATAAATAAACATTAGCTGTTGGCATAGTAGTTAATGGCGCTGACTGCTATACCGGAGATTGTGGGTTCGATTTCCACCCAGGACAAATGTTTGTGTGATGAGCATAATCATTTGTTCTGTGTCTAGGTGTATTTAGAAATATATAAGTAGTAGCTTTTACCCGCGGCTTCGCCCGTGTTTATTAATATACTTTACTATTTCTTCCCCTTTTCTGGCTTTAAAAAAAAGTCCGTCTCTAGGGTCCCAACTCTGTATTAAAGTTTATCAAAATCGGTTTTACCATTAAGGCGTAGCAAATAAACAAACAAACTCACTTTCGCTTTTATAATATTAGTAAGGATGTTTATCAGTTGTCTAGTACCCATAACACAAGCTCTGCTTAGCTTGGGACTAGACGGCGTTGTGTGATAGTTGTGAAATATTATTATTATTCCATTTATAACTAACGTGCGGGCCAGGAGAGAACTTGTAGTTTGTCATTAGTGAATTCAAATCATTTGTGAAGCGAAAAGTTTGCCGAATAGCTTTATACACTGTAAAGGACGATCATGAGGATGACAATCCCTGGTCCAGTACGCACTACAATTGTTGTAATTTTTTCTTTTGTTATTATTTTCAATTGTGTTTTTAATTCATTTTTACAATCATGTTTTAAAAATGAATGTTTGTAATAAATATTTTTTTATCAGGAAACGAAAAAAAAAATTGGCCTCTTCATACGAAATGTCCAGTCAAGTTTATAATTTTGTAAATTTTAAATATGTATGGCAATTGGTGTTTTTTCTGTGGCCTATCGAAATGTCCTTTCTTTTTATTCTTCGTCAAGTCGTTGAGCTCCTTAGTAGTCCTGTGAAGAGTTACCCAATAACTGACAAATGTTTGCACTGACTAGACAGGTACACTCAAATCGGTGTGGACATAACTAGTCCTCAAAAAATCACCCCAGATACCAATCTGCATGGTTATTTTATAATCTGATTTGTATATGTTTACCTACTGCATGAACTCTAAAAGAGGCTTTGCGCATTGAGCTTGCTTCTTCTCAGGGTAGTCAGTTAGGAAACACTGGCCTCGTCTCGTTTAACAAGTTTGGAAATGCAAAGTCCTATAAAATCAATTTTTAATTGTTTTTAACACAACGTCTGATAACGTCGAAAAAAATACGTCATTATTTGCACTACGTCTCATAATGACAAGCAGCCATAGTACTAATTTCTATTAGTTAAACTTTTTCACCACAACACTTGCAAATATCAAATAGGTATCTAGAGCTGCTTGTAGAGCTGAATGGTCATCAATGTATGTCAATTTTTACCCCCGACGGAAAAGAGGGGGTTAAGACTTAAACACTTAATGTAAGTATATGTATACTTCACTAATCCTACTAATATTATAAATGCGAAAGTTTGTATGTATGGATGGATGTATGGATGGATGTATGGATGGATGTATGGATGGATGTATGGATGGATGTATGGATGCATGTATGGATGGATGTATGGGTGGATGTATGGATGTATGTATGGATGATGGTTTGTTACCTTTCACGCAAAAACTACTGAACGAACCTCGATGAAACTTGGTACAAGAGTAGACCATATCCCAGAATAACACATAGGATACTTTTTATCATGGGATTATGTACGCGGGTGAAGCCGCGGGCAAAAGCTAGTAAGCACGTATATGTGACCTAATGTTTGAAATACTCATGTACCTACATGCCGGCGCTATCAAGCTGCTCTGATGATAGAGATCGAAGATAAGAGACTTAACCTTGGATTGCCTATTAATAAATCCATCCAATTTCAGTTCATTTAGATTTATCTTAAAAATTGTTTTGTTTGTTTCTCATGACGACGAGAACTTGATGACGAAGACTTGATGCTAGAACTGGGAAGTGGCTGATGGAACCTTGGAATGCCACTAGTAAAGTACCAGTTCTAAACATTTTTCATGATGACGAGGACCTGATGCTGAAACTGGGAGGTGGCTAATGGAACCCTGCTGGATTGCCTACTAGTAAACATGTCGAGTTTGGATTCATTAAACTCGTCTTAACCAGTTTTTATACTTTTTATGATATGAAATCATGCGTCGGGGGCTTTTTAAAAAATATTGTAGAATTTTCCATTATTACTTTAGAATACCTAGTTATTTGATAGGAATAAATACTGAAACTACTGTTTAACATATTATTTTTGCCTTCCTGGCCGTGTACATTAATAGGTCAAATCCTGTCAATGTCGACGGTCAGGGAAATAAAAATCAAGCTTAGGCCGCCAATATAAACTGTCTTGATTAGCACATACTTTGGCTAAGCGCTTTTTCTATCATGTCAAAGCAAGCCAAATTAATTACTAGAGGGGGAAGCAACAGCTAAGTGACGTTTCCGCATCATTATCAGTAGATGTCAGCCTTTAAAGATTTTTTGACTCTAAGTTTTAATATGTCTTAAAGGCTGTTGTGACTTTTAAATCGCAACCACGTTACCTTTTTCTTCGTATTTAGACTTGTCTCTTTTTATACCGAATTTTTTTGATACTCTATCTTTTATTTGTACAGATTTTGACTTAATGTCGTTTTTAGAAACCTCTTCTTCCTGTTTTTTGGAAGCCAATTCAAGAAATTTATCCATTTCAGTTAGCTTTTGTTTCTCTTCTGCCAGTTGTTTTTGCTTTTCTTGTCTTTTTTTTTCTTCTTCTAACTGTTTCGCCTCTCTGGCAAGTTTTTTTTTTAGGTCTTCTTCTATTTTTTTCAGGCGTTCCGCTTCTTTTCTATTTTTTAATATTTCGGCTTGTAGACGGAATCTTTCTTGAGTATCTTTAATTATTACTGAAGAACTTAATTCGAGATTTATCTGGCTTTCTTTCTTTTCTTCTGCTTGTAGAAAAAGGAAACTATTTTGGGGTTTAATTGTTTTTCCCACAGAAGTAATGGGAACACTTTTTGATTTTGCTACATTTAGCTCTGGTTCTTTCTCTTTATCTACACTCCGACCCTTCTGAGTCGGTTTTTTCTGCTCCCATGAAATAAGTTTAGGGGTCTCGTATACATTGGATCTTTTCGATATAGAAAACGGAATTTCAGAAGCCTTTCCAAGGTTTAACATCTGTCTCAAGCTAATATCATGTCTTCTTTTTAATTCTTCTTTAGCATCCTCTGACGGTGAATCTTCAAAGATTTCTTCTTGTTGGTGGTTTTCAATACAAGGTCTTGAGAGTTCACTTTTACCTATATATGTTTCTATAGAAGTATTATCTGGATCCAAAGCATTCGATGTGTGAATAAAAGATGTTTTTATCGGTTTATTAGGTAGAACAAAGGTTACAGATTGTTTCATATACCCTTTTGAACCGGATTCACTTATTTCAATATCATCTGAATCAAAATCTGCATCTGTATTTAAAAACATTTGCTGGACTTCAGGCTCATGCCTAGGAACAGCTGAATTAAGATTAATTTGTAAATCTGAGAATGTACGAATATCTCTTTGTTTTTGTGTGTCTTTACGAAGATGTTCAATTTTCGGTGATTTTAATTTAACGTACTTTTTTGTGTCATCCGTTTGTTCATCTTTAATGGATTTAAATAGCTTTACAATTCTATCGCAAACACAAAACGAATTTGTACTACAATGTGCTCTTTTACGACAATGGTCGCATATGCCAATTACAATCTTCCTATCTATTAATTTTAGTTCTTGTACGAGTTCTTGTGCATGCTCACACGTTTTTCTACATCGTGGGCAGCTTATATTTTTCTTTTCTGGAAGCAGTAATATATCTTACTTATAAAACGAAAATAAATTCTGGAAACAAAAAATCACAACGCGTAATCTAACGCTTAAGTGTGCGTCCCTCTCTCTAATAATGCAACTCCACGTTTAATTATTTTATTTAATATATATAAAAAAAGAAACTGACTGACTGACATATCAACGCACAGCTGAAACAACTGGGACTAGGAGTGTGATATTTTGTACAGACTTCCATTTATGACGTAGGCAAGCACTAAGTGAGGATTTTCCAAACTGGGTGAAGTTTAAGGTAAAGAAACGAGGGTCCAAAATTTGTATGGAGTAACCTACTTTCACTTGGGAGAAACCGCTGGCAGAGGTTAGATTAATATAATCAGACTCGCAAAACAACAAAATGCCATGCCAGCCAATCTTATAAAACTCGGTCCAGCTGTTTTGGAGATTGATCAGAACAAACAGACATAGACAAAAATTGCATTTTTGTTATAGGTTTCGAATTATACTTTCATATGCATTACTTAAGTAAAAAATTATACAACATTAGTTTAAGTATATGCGAAACCCGAAATACGTGTACACCGATTTCTCTGTCAATTGTCCACCGATTTTCAAATCATAGGATACTGAAACTGATAGATCTGATGATGAAGCTAGGTAGGGTAGGTATCGGTACTCTGTAACTAATTAATGTAACCGAACCGTATTTTGGATTTTCTCTGTCGACGGGGAAAATCATCATTGACGAAACCCGCTCTTGGAGCGGGAGACAGTGTCAGAGTCTTACTGACTAAAAACCCCGCGCCGTTCCTTCTAGCCTTCATACCGGGGCTCTAGTTTCCTTTCGGATAACCCCGACCCCGGTAGGCTTCGACCCAGATGGAACAGTGCGCGCCGTCGACGCCTTGGCTCGGTCCGGACAGTTACCGGACGATCGGGCAGCGAGCTATCCATGGCTCGCCGTCCGCGAGCCCGCGTCTACGGTGGCCGGAAATCGGGATCGGAATCCCGGCGGCGGCGGCGGGGGCGCCGTTGCCTGATGCGGTCTGCCTCCTCCTTTGCTAGCATTACTGCTTCGCAGAAAGAGGCGACCGCCTGCCACTCCTCCTCGCTCCGGACCATGGCCTGAACCAAGGCCCGGCGCGAGAGGTCTCCGCCGCCGATCGCCCCCACGAGGACACGGCGTTGCTCCGCCCAAGCAGGGCACACCTCAACTGTGTGCTCCACCGTGTCCTCCGGGCGTTCCGCACAGTGGCGGCACCCGGGCGTCTCTTCCGTTCGAATCCGATGCAGGAACCTCCCGAACTTGCCATGTCCGGTGAGGACCTGCGTCATGCGGAAGGTAAGGACGCCGTGAGGTCTTTCCAGCCACGCCTCAAAGAGGGGACTTACCGCCATAATTGTGGCGTGCCCAACCGTATTTTGGATCATTAGAATTGTTATGAGATTGACTCTGCCTATATGGTATTTAAGTTTGGCTGAGGGGTACTTTTGTCTTTTTTTTTTCGTGGTGGTTCCATAACGAAAAAGTTTAAAATAAACAAACTTTTTACAAAAAAAATAAATACAACGGATTTCAATGTAAAAAAAAAAAATGCAAAAAATTCAAAATAACTGTTTCTCGTTATTGTTTGTTTCTTATTTAACACCGGCTTCCGAAATTAAAGTTATTTTGATCGTTTTAGTGTTTTTTTTAGTGATTTCGTAGTTTTGTATTTCACACTTTTTAGTTGCGATACGCTTGTAGCCAGAGTAATTTTTTCTCATGACAATTCAATTCAAATTAACCCAAACCCTGCTAGGATAGATTGTTTTATTATGAAGTTCTCGTGTCCACCTTCCACCTGCCGGCTACATCATCAGATTAGTTCGATAGTACCTTAGTACGATCTGATGATGATGGCTATAAGAGCCAAAGTGCATCTGATGACAATTCTAATAAGCCTAAACACGGCTTAGGATACATTGATTAATTACAGAGTTCCGGTGCCTATCTTCCGGTTCCATCATCATCAGATCAGTTCGACAGTACCAACCTTATAGCCAAAATAGGTTTTTTTTTAATGTAAAAAGTTTGTTAAGTACTTATTCATTTTTTGATAGTAGGAGGAAATCTCTGAAAGTACTGTTCCGATTGCTAAAATTTTGTCACCAATGGAAAGCTGCTTTATTCCTGACTGACATAGGCTATATTTTAAGTACATACGTGGGCGAAGCTGCGGGCAAAATCTAGTATATTATATAATAACAAGGTTTAACCAGCACGCCAAATTAAAAACCAGAATCATGGTAGAACAAGGACCGCGCTTGAATCAGAACTTTCAGACGATTTCCCCGCAAGACTTCAATATTCGAAGCAACCTACTAGCAATCTACTTAGTAAACAAAGTTTTACCTAGTTCTGATGTTAATTGTGAAATTTTTATTCTCACGTCTTTCTTGTTGTGTAAGATAAATACATCTGTGGATGTCTTTACAGTGCTCTCCACCGCTTCACCTTGTCTAGTCTGTTGGTATGAAAAGCAATTTAGTAACTTATGTGAATAGTGGATAAACCAGGGTCTTTAAGTCGCGGGCGGCATGTTGAATTCCGAACGTAACGAAGGTTGTTAAGTTTAAATCCCGAACGTGTGTGAGGGAATTATAGAATCCTGAGTGAAGTAAGACAAGCAAGACAGCTTTATCACCGTGTTGCTGTACTTTTTACACCATCGCATCGGTGAGATAATTTAAAGACAATTTCATCATTCCCCAAGTGTAGCCATAATTACCGTTCCTGTGCGTCTCGCACAGATTGCCGCGACTCTCACCTGCTATAAGACCTTGCTGTGTGCCAGACAGGATTCTGGGTCAACGGGAAGTACCCTATGAATTTCGATCTTTGAGAGTAACAAAATATACGTTTTTTGCGACATAAACGGCCATATCTTTTTTATTCGTTAACTTACAAGTTCACAGCTTGAAGAGAACACAGACCTGAGTATATGGTTTTAATTTCAACTCGATACCTCCACGCGTTCTCGAGATAAAGGTTCTTGACAAACAGATAGATAGACAGACGGACGGACAATAAAGTGATCCTATAAGGGGTTCATTTTTTCCTTTTGTACCGGAAACCTAAAAATAAGAAAAGGTCTAAAAACTAACATTATCTGCACATCTCCTATGACAATAGACCGCCAAGCCGGACTCTTCTAGCTCCATAAGTTTCTGGAAGTTCTGGTTCTTGTAGCATGGACATAACTGCTGTTCACTGCATGTAAGATAATTTGGTTTTAACAAGTATTGTATATGTAGTTAAATCATTAGCACAATAACAATCTTTAATTATTTCTCATAAACTTACACTTCGATTGCCTCCATGGTATGATATTACGCAAAATCTGTGCGAAGAACGTAACAAACCAACACAATACTGGATTCTGTCAATTTGACTGTACCTTTTAGTTGACAGTTGACACTTCTTTTAAATAGTTCTTATGATCGTAACTGCCGTAAAGAAATCGATAGTACTTTTGAGGTTTTATTTTTATAGTTTCTAACTTATAGTTTTCTACCATAACGTAAGCATAAAAAAAGGTTTTTTTGGAAGGGTTTTGTTTAAATAGCTCTTTGGTTTCAAAATATTGTTTTCATGCATAGATTTTATATTATACTCGCTTTTGCCCGCACGGCTTCGCCCCCGCTCTTCCCTACTCTACCATACTATACCTACTCTACTCTATTCTACCCTAGTCTACCCTACTCTACCCTCTCTATCCTACTCTACCCTCTCTATCCTACTCTACCCTACTACACCCTACTCTACCCTACACTACTCTACACTACCCTACCCTACTCTACCCTACCAAACTTCACATAAACCATCTACTAAATAGTCCGAACAAAGCCTAAAAATTTGGTTTGGATAGGTGAGCCCGTTCTTTAGTTATAAAATAACAACGAAAAGTGGCATTGATTTTTATATATTTTTATATATAGATTCATGCAATCATGGCGTTCATGACAAAATGACAAAGTCTATTAAGGCGAAGTCAGACTGACTTTTGAAAAGGTATGGTTTTAGTCGGTAAAAATCTGACATATCCTCCCTCTCCGCCCTAGAGTGGGAGAAGTCGTTAGTTGATTTCCCACCTTAAAAAAATACCTTAACAAAATGATATAACGTAAGAAGAACTACATTGCTCACACGTGAGTCACGACGCCACGTACGCCGATCTGGGTGCGTCGGTCGTTATACATTTTATTAGATGTCCGTAAGGATTGAGGAGCCACATTTCGTATCTTGATGAAATTAAACACATATTTAGTAGTAAGTAAAAAAAATTGTAGGCTCGATCCTGGATTTTGTAGTATAATATTTAAGAAGTTACATGAACATGAAGGTGGCTCCTCAATCTAAATGTTTGGATTGAGGAGCCACATCAGATCTACGAACATCATGGTTGAATATTTATCATAATTTGGTATGATTTAGTAGCATTTTGAAGTAGTAGTAGTAGTACAATTTTTTTTAACTCACTACTAAATATGTGTTTAATTTCATCAAGATTCGAAATGTGGCTCCTCAATCCTTACGGACATTTTATTAGAGGGCTACATTAGATCCAAGCCACGTGACGCCACGCGACGACACGCAACGCGACACCGCGCTACGTACAAATCAGGAGTGGTCCACGTGTGCGTCCGTCTAGCATAGTTTTTGCTTTACAATCATACTTATAAATATGAAAGTTTGGGAGGGTTCGTGTGTGTGTATGTTTGTTACTGCTACGGGCTCGAACGGTTGAATATGTATTTGGATGAAATGGGAATCCTGATTTGACTGGTCTATTTCCACCTTGGGGATTAGGATACTTACCTACCCACCTTAGACTACGGGTACCCTCCAAAATCTACTTAAAGCATGGGTATTCCTATATTTTCTGTTCTGTGGGTGTTGCCTTATGTCTGGGACTGGGACAGATTGGTATGTTTTCACAAGTTTACAACTATGTAAAAATCTATAGATTTGTCAAGGTATCACTTGTCGCATCTTCATTTATCACGAAAACGAAATTGTATAATATATATTTATTTACCTATCTAAAACCAAAAAAGCACTTATGCTAATAATAATAATAATAACAAGACTAAATTATTTATGCATGATTAAAGTCTAAATACCATAAAAATAGGATAAAAAGAATATTTCTTACAATTCCAAGTAAAATATTTAACAAAAAAGACGAGTATCATAATATAAATTGTTTGAAGGCTTTCTACTGCAATATCGGGTAGTAGACGTTGATCCAGAGGGCTCTGTTCTTAAGGGCAGTCGCGTGGGCGGGGAGGCGGCAGCAGTCATCAGATCGACACTGGCGCAGGGCTCCGCGGGCCGCAGCCGGCGCTCTCGCTCAGCGTGTTGCCTCTCGTAGCGCTGTGCGTGCGCCACACTGCGCTGTAAGCCCGCCAGGCTATCGGTGCGAGCTGGGAACCGCTCTAAACTGCTCGACACCTGTCCTACTTCAGCAGTGTCAGTATCTACGATTTCTTTGTGATCTAATATCATTCCCATGTTGACCTTTAGGTTAGTTAAACCATCTCTAAAAATAAGATATATTGTAGCTTGGTCTAACACTTTCAGAGAGAAATGCTCATTTATCTTTAAAGCTTTCATTTTGATCTGAAAGGGTTCTAATTTTTGAGTTAATTTCTTGGTTTTGTCTTTAATAAAGTTATCAAATTCTATGGCTAACATTTCCTCATTATCCGGTCGGGATTTGTCATCGTCTGGTGATCCAAATTTAAGAATATTAGGGTCCTTGTGTGCCATTTGAGTGTCGATCATGACTTGCTGTAGGACTGGCGGATCGTTCAATGTGTGCCACTTCCAGTGTGAAACGGGGCCGATTGAGCGATCTAGCACCACTCCTTCACTCTGATTGTATTTAAGGCTGTAGAGAAACAATCATTTTAGTAAATTACATACCTACATAAAAATTATAGTTTGAAGCTACTTTCCTTTTTTACAGAAATATGTACATATAATAGTAGGGTACGTAACTAGGTCTTTTTCGCAACAAAATTACCTATATACGTGGCTATCAATATTTACCGTATCTTGCCACCATGGTCGAAAACAATACCATTGCCTAGATAATCAAAAGTAGCCAGTACTGTAATAGGATGTGTGCGGCCACGCTCATCTGGCTCTCCGCTGCTGTATACCACGAAACGCTGCTGAGCATTCGTCTCTGCAATACATATCGTAAAAATATTAGAATAAACTATCATACAACAATAAACATAGTTGTTCTATCTTAACAAAAATTTTAGATTTACTACAATCTCTTATATCTACTCTTATATAATACTCTTAGCTTGCCCGACTGATTTTATTATAACTTTAAGCACACATACTCATAACAGTAACAAAAGCTTCCCATACATATATCTTGTATTTTTGTGGTCTGGTTTCCGGTAGATTTTCTGTAAACCTAACCTTTACCCTTCAGATACCGTCAATTAGAGACACAATATAAGACAATAGATGCGCGGCCACCGGTGGTCGCTTGGGGATTCATGAATTAAAACAAAACTTAAAAGTTGCCTACAAAACGTAGTCGGAGCCTAGGGTTCTAGGGTTTACAAAAATAAATAACCACGAAGGATGTGGCGGAGCCTGTGTTCGCTCGCTTCGCACGCTCACTAGACACCACATTTTGCACCCTTCTAACCTAACCTGTCCATGTCGGGGTGCCCTAAGGTCCCGAGCTCGCTTCACTCACTGATCCAATGACTTTGGGGTTCATCCATCGGTATTTCATCCTTTCGGGCATTTGAACATCGGTATTTTGTTTTTCGGTATAACGACTATCGGCATTTAAAACTTTCGGTATTTTGAATATCGGTTTTGGACGTCGATATTTCATCATAGGTATTATGAACTTTCTGATTTTGGATACATACCCTATTTAAATGGCTTATTAGAAAAGGTCTTGTTATTATTTAATAAAGTCTTAATAAATTATATTCACAAACAGCAAAATTATAAAAAAGGGAAACAAACAATACCGAGAAACACCGACTTCTTTCTTATTTTAGTTTATGCGAAACCTGAATATAGTTTATTTAAGATCAGTAGGTGGCATGGATTCCAATAGTTTTTACACCATGTTATATTTTTTCCCAAAAATATTTAAAAAGGTCACAAATTTGACACTATCGACTTAGTACGACACAGGTCACTCCAGGCAGGTCATAGCAGGCATTAGGCGCAAGCGCATAGTTGGGTGTGGGAGCACAACAACCCCTCAGTCGCCTAGAGGCCCGGTAACCATGTATTTATTGTATTTGTGCGGACAACTAGGTAACATAACAAGCTTATAACTTTCTGATTTTTCATGATACACTTCTGAAATTTTGTACATAGATGCGTGAAGATATTTAAAGACATAAAAACACTACACACGTGTTTCGCATATACTAATGTTGTATAATTGATATAATCACCTTCGGCATCATAATAGTCTAGTGCCAGTCGGCCACTTCTGTAATACCAGCGACCTCGTCCGTTGTCGTCGAACTCGGCTAGTCTTTCGCCGGTGTCGTAAGTCATCACGCGTTTGTTCTTGTTGTGCTCGAACCAGTCGAACTCGGGGTGCGCTGGGCGCATACGATAAACGTTCATCTAAAAGCAAGTGAATTTATAAAAGTATAAAAAACTTCAAGTTTCAAGTTCTAAACAAATCACTTTTCAAGCAGTCCAATACTCAGTTGGTGAAATATTCAATGCCACCACCACCTGTAGCAGACTCTTTGACAAGTGAGTTGTTTAGAATGTTAACTTTCCTATCAGTAAAGTTTTTTAAAGTTTTTTAAATCCTACATTTTGGTGATGTATCTGTCGTGGTCAGTTCTGATCACTTCATGATATGACCGACCATTTTATAAAATGATGGCATTTCATGATATAGAATCGTATGCTCACTACCCACATTATGATTTGGGCTAGCCAAATCAATGAACGTTCTGCATTTAACGATATTGACAGCTCGTCAGTGCGTCACCGCGGGTTATCACACACATGAAAGCTGGTTTTCAGCACACTTATGAAAGTTTATTAAGACTATCATGAGATGAGAATATCATTAAGACTCAAAATGAATATGGTTCATGGAGCGCTTGTTTCAGAAACCTTAAATATTGAAAAAACGACAAACGTGCACAAAACAAGGCGAAACACTGTTGATTTTTTAGTATTTATAAAGAAATGTCAATGAATAAAAATATGTAAGTGCGTTCCAAATGAGAATAGGATCGATTGCCATGTTGTGACGTGACGTCGTACTGTCAAATCGAAGAAACTTGGTAAAATTGAAAACTTAGAGATAAGTAAAATTGAAGAACTGGATTCTGATTAAACTTTTTTCGTTCACCGTTCATAAATAAATAAAAATTTTCGTAAAATAATTAAAGTTTTTTTCCTCGATTTGACAGTAAATCGTAACGTCAACATGGCAACCGATCCTATTCTCGTTTGGAACGCATTGTATACGTATCTATCTTTAACTATAACTATAATATGTATCTTTCACACACACGTATCACACACCATTTTTTCCTATTTCACAAACGAACACTGGTGAGTTTTAGCCAGGTCTGACACACCCTCTCACTATCATAAATACACAACCATAATTGCCACTAATGCCTCTGTCGGGGCCTTGCCTGCTTGTTTAGTAATAACGGGTCTCCAACACTACTTCTTCACTGTAAATCGTTTTGTTACGATATTTACTGAAGAAGCAGCGGTCGTTATCTTAACCCTTCAGATACCGTCAATTAGAGACACAATAGTAAGACAATAGATGCGCGGCCACCGGTGGTCGCTTGGGGATTCATGAATTAAGGCTGGGGTCTTCTAAAAATTCACCCGCGGCAAATTATTAGCGCATCTTTGTATGCTTTTTTTGAACAAAATAATGAAACAACTTGAAATATTATTATAGCACATATTTAACTATAGTATGAGTAAAAGCCAGTTATTTTTTTTAAGTCAATTTGGGTGTATTATAAAACAAACATAGCTCTTTCGTGCCAACATCATTTCGACTTTTGTTTGTGAGCTTCGTTAATGGCATAATATAACGAATTTACAAATCTTACGCATGGAAACTTAGCGTAACATTATCATCTTTGAAATGCATTCATGGCTAGTTCTAATTATGTTTCATTTCATTCTTATTTCAGAAGTCACAATTTCATCAAAATTCTCAATATTTGGCTCTTATTATGTGTTGTTTCACTATTTTGTTCAAAAAAAGCATACAAAGATGCGCTAATAATTTGCCGCGGGTGAATTTTTAGTAGACCCCAGCCTTAAGAATAGTAGAATATGCCTTACCAACCGCACCACTTTTTCTGTAGGTAACACAGTCCAACCTTTTTCAATAAAACTGCGATCAGATAAAGCGTAGCGTATTATACCTTTGCCATGATCCAACTCGTTCTGAAAAAAATATGGAAAACCATGTAGGTATTTATTGAAAAATCTAGTTGCGCTACATTGTTTCAGCAACATGTCTTACGATGGCAACTACCGAAATGTTCCGTATCTACAACTGTTTCTCTACTTTGGTTTTAATGAATACAGCTGAGCTGAGCTACCCATTTCTTGTCGGCCGCAAGCTCGCGTTTACAGTGGCTGGAAGCACCGTAGCAGTGGGTTGTAACAATCGCAGTTGCTATGTCATCATGAGGTCACGCCGGAATTCCGATGAGAGTTCGGTAAGGGGAGAGGTAGACATTTACCATGTTCTCAAACCGTGCTGCCAGCCCGGTGGTCGGCCGGCTTGCCAACTGCTGCTCACGTATAGCAGTGTGCATAGTCGCCGACCACACTGGAGGACCTCCGAAGTACAGTGGACGCTCGCATGGCAATTTCCTAATGCAGGAAATTTTCGGAAAATATTTTATGTTAACTAATTAATGAAAATAATTATAGCATTACCCACATCATACATACGGCAAAGCATACGCTACCGACACAGACCTAGGGTTTATTGGAGCGCGCAAGCCCCACCACAACGTCAACGTAGAGATACGGCGATGGGGTTATTATTATTATTATTTCGTATATTCATTTATACATACTTAAAAATACATTATTATTATTACGTAAAAACAACAACACAAAACATAGCGTAGAGAAACAGTAGATTGTACAGACCAGTCAATATACTTCGTGGACCTGGACACTCAGGCCTATTCCGCATCTAAAGACGCTCTGATCACTTCTGCCAGAGCGTCTGCTGTAGGACCGCTGTCCGCATCGAGGACTTCCAGCATGCGGGCCTCGGACCGGCGACTCGTACTCGAAAGCCCCCAGCGAATCCTGGGCCCATTTCTTTCGCTACTGTCGTCTGTCGCGCTTTTTGGCCGCCCTTGCCGCTTTACTCGCCCTTTTCCTTTCTTCGACCACTTGTTTCTAGTCGTCAACCGGATATTCTGCAGGTTGGGGTAGCAGGGGCCGCCGGCTCACCACAGCGGGAGGAGCTTTTGCCATCTTAGTAGCCACCGTCACCTTTTCCTTTTTAAGGTTAGCTTCCCCTGCTGCTGCTTTGCCACCAGAGCTAGCCTCGCGGACTCGACACCTTTTTCCGGCGCTTGGCTTGTCCCGATGGGCCAGGCTTGCGCGCAGCAGCTGGTGGCGGCGGCGCATAGATCCTCCTGCTCGAGATCCCAATCTCACGGCGTTATTACTGAAGGTGAGCACAGCAAAGAAGTATATTTTGAAGGAAACAACGCGATGATAGTAGCAACTTCAGATCTTGATCGCCACAATCGCGGCGCCAGTAACTTTCCTCTTATCTCCTTTAGGATTGGCTGGAGAAGCGCCACAGCTTCCTCACCTTTTTATTATAGGTATTTAAATTTCTTAGTACTTTCTAGCCTGATATACAGGTCCAACCTAGTTCAGGCAAAATTGCAATGTGTTTTTTTTTTATTAAACTCGCTAAATCAGGTATGATAGATAGGGGTCGAACCCCTATCTCACCTGATGGTAAGCGATAATGTGGTCGACGATGGAACACGCTTGCCTAGTGTGTGTTATACCTAATTTAAATGTGCCACTTTTATACATAAACGATATTCTATTCTTCCTTCCGCATAACGCGGGTCCTCCCTCGACATAGCAAGTTCGGGAACTTTTTTCTTTTGTTTCGGATCCAGGCGGTAGTGACGCCGAGTGTCACCAATGTGCGGACCACCCCGAGGACACTGAGGATACAGCAAAGAGTCTATATTGATCCAGATTTAGTTAAGTTCCACCTACAAAGCCTTAAACCAAAGGCGTAGGGTAGCCAACCTTCCGGTATATTACAGGATGTATTTTAAAGAGTGTGCGCGGATTTACATGACTTGATTCCGTCATCTCCTTTCTACCAGCGGATAACCTGTACGGCTGATATCCACCTTTATGTTGTTGAATCTTCTACGGTTCGGACTAAGCGTTTCGCCTTGTTGTTTGTACCGCGTACATCGAAGGACTAGAACAATTGGCCTGCTGTGGTTTTCCCGTCCGATTAAAATTTAGGTGTCTTCACGGCTATAGTGAATAGGGTAATTGGTATAAACTAGTGCGCCTCACCATCAACGATTGCATCACTGCTTACCATCAGGTGGAATCGCAGTCAAGCACTAGTTTATATCAATTAAAAAAAATAAACGTTGGACACGGTGGTGTTCTGTCTAAGTGGGGTACACCTTCATCATATGCTTCACCGTGCCCTTCGGGCGGTCCACACAATAATGTAACCCAGGTAGGTGTGTCTTCTACACAAATCTAGTGCAGTGAACTTACCATGTCCGGTGAGGACCTGCGTCATGAGTAAGGTGAGGACGCCGTGACGTCTTTCCAGTCAGTCTTCAAAGACTTACCACCATATGCCGTGCCCAAACTTCACTTATGGTGCTGGATTTTATAACTCCTGGCAACATTGGAGTGTGTTACATAATTCTGAAAAGTGTAACATCGAACAACACGTTCTCATAACTTTACTAATCCCAAACGGTTTTGGTTATTCGGAATAACATGGCTATTGTGTAAAGTTTTTCATTGTAACGCCCATTTGTTGTTAAGTGTTTTGGATTAGTAAACTTACGAGAACGTGATAATCTATGTTACGCTTTTCTAAATTATGTTACACACCCGCAACAATGGCGTCAATAGTGTCGTATGTATGCCCGTTTTAAAATGTCATTCATATATAGGTATACTTAACAAAATCTATGACGCGAATATTACCGCACTAACGAGTGAATCTAAAAGCAGTACATAAGGACCAGACACAGCTATTGTTTACTGCGCGCGAGCAAGTAATAAAACCGCAAGAAATATAACAATGTACGCTTTATCACGTTCATATTATCATCTTCCTGCCCTTGTCCCATTTTTATTTGGGGTCGGCGCAACACGGCTTTTTTCTTCGATTCTGTTCTGTCACTCGTCACGCTATCACTAACTCCCTTTTCTTTCATATCAGTTCTCACACAATCCATCCATCTTTTCTTTGGCCTCCCTCTCCCTCTCCATCCATTCACATGTAAACTCATACTCAAGCTCACGTTCATATGTAAGTACGTAATGCTACACCTACCTCTTTCTCATCCTTTTTTGATATATCAGTTGATAGAATCTGTCTCCGTACCGGTTCTGACTCCTGCGGAGTTACTTGCACCTTTTCCTTGAGCTGTAAGTCAGTTTCTAAAAACATGTTCTTTTGAAAACATATAGGAACTTTTTCCGGTTTTTTAAGTTTCTCAAGACCTGGTTTATATTTATAAATGTTTTCACCAATTATAATATGCTGTGTTTTATCTTTTTTATTATTTTTTTCGTTATGTATACTATAAACTTCTAATTCAGAATCCCAGCAAAGTGGACATGATAACAGCTTCTGTCCGCGTTTATGATGGGCTGTATGAGCCCTTAGCAAGTCAAAGTCAATATTGAGTGGCGTGATCTTCTTTGATTCTTTCAATTTAACTAGTTGCAAATAATCGCTAGACTTTGCTTGTTTAATTAGCTTGTTAGTCATCTTTAATTCGCGCTCATTTTCTTTTAATGCTTTTTGCTCCTCCTGTTTCTTTTTTAGGTCTTCTTCTTTTGCTTTAGACACTACTTTTTCTTTAGTTAGTTCTGCTCTTTCTCTTTCTCTTTCTTTCTGCAGTTTTTTGCGTAAATTTTCCGATTCTTTTAATATTTGTTCTCTCTCTTCTCGTTCTTTTTTTAGTGTTTCTTCGCTTTTTCCTTTTTTAGTTATTGACTTCTTTTCTTCTTCAGGTTTGGACATTCCCTCTTCTTCAGCTTTTAACTTTTTTTCTTTCGCCATATCCTCATCTTTTAGATCAAATTTTGAGGTTAGCACGTGGTTTAGCTTAGATAACGATGTTCCTATCTCTATCTTTCTCTTGTGATTTGAAAGTTTTGCAAAGATATCAAAGGTACTACTTAGTCATAGCATATTGCTTATGTATTTTTTACTAACACTAGGTGATGAATAAAATGAATCTATATTAACCACGTAAGTAGTTAAAGCATAAAAAACGGGTACGTCTCATATAATATAAAGTTGTATTATAAACGTGATATACTCGTATAATCAATCAAGTGATTGAACAATCGTGCTGATTAAGTAAGAACACGCATATATCAAATGAAAGGCTATTTTATTTCTAACCAAATCGCATTAGGTTGCCTTAACAAAAATGGTGTAAATCCATGGTTGCCTAGTTTTACTCGTAAGATGTAAAATTTTCTACGTGTGTATTGAGTGTGACAGTGAAGCAATGCATCTTTCCTTTGATAGACAAAGATGCATGCGATGAGTAACAATTATATTTTATCACCCTATATAGTTATCAGTGACTTTACATACCGAACTGTAAGCGAGGGCGTATGAAGCAGAGTGCTGAAGTGACAAGTCTCGTGTATCAAACGTTGTTTAATACACTTACTAAGAAATAAACTAATAGAGCGAAAATAATATTTATTTTACATCTTTCACATCATCTTTACTTATATCTTTAATATCTGGCAACTTTTGGAGTTGCACCGACGACTAGTACGCAACTTATATTTTTCAAGTTATTTGAGGCACTCACCCGGTGAATCGCGCGCGCAACGCACGTGTATGTTGTGTTTCGTATTGCTGCCGAGTGCACAAACTTCTTTTATTTAGTCATTAGTGATGGCAGAAATTAATAGTGATGTAGAAGATGACAGTGATTCGGACTTTTTGAATAACTGTTTACGAGAAAATGAGCAAGCGCAAGGATGTGATTTGAATAGAGATAATACTTTCGAAGAGGGTAGCAGAAATGTGGCGAAAAGAAAAGAGAGAGAAGATGATAATAGTGCTGAAGATGATTTTATTACTGTCGGGAAAAGTAAGCCCAAACGGATTAATAGGAGCGATTCCACTGATGCGGAAAGAAATAAGGGGGTAGAACAAAATAAAAAACGGGATGACCACTCAGAAGAGGTAAATATGTACGAAATATGTGTTACGTCTACGGAAAGCTTACCTAAACAGATGGCTTTGGCAAAACTGTTAAGATCAGAGAATATAAAGGGTATCATCAGAATTAAATATAAAAGTTATAACAAAGTATTAATTCAGTTTAAAGAGGATAAAGATGCCATTATGTTACTAGAGTGTCCTAAATTGAAGGAGATGGGTTTCAGAAGTCAGAAGGTAAATGAACTGTCGTTATCTTATGGAGTGGTAAAAGGAGTTGACATTGATTTGAGTGAAAAGGAGTTACAGAATATAATAAAAAGTCAGACTGAAATTATTTCTATTAATCGACTTAAGCGCTTGAGTACAGAGGGGAAATGGATCGATAGTGAGTCGGTGAGAATATGTTTTAAAGGCAACATTCTACCCCCATACATATATGCGTACGACTGCCGTTTCAAAGTTGAAGCTTACATGTTTCCGGTAACTCAATGCTCAGGATGTTGGCAATTTGGCCACATAATTAAGTATTGTCCAACAAAAAAAAAAATATGCCCAAAATGCGGCGGTAATCATGAAAATTGTGATATACAAGAAATGAAGTGTCTAAATTGTAAAGGTGCACACTTTGTGTTAGACAAAACGTGTCCCTTATATTTCAAAGAAAAACAAATTAGAATAATCATGAGTAAGGAACAGGTACCATACCGGATAGCACTACGAATGTTTATTGAGAGGCACGAAAAGTTGGCACGCTTACCCCAAACTTTACCCAATTTCGTTATAAATAAAGATGCAGCAAGAGGCTCACAAACGTACAGTAGCGTGGTCGCTAGAGCGATAGTACATCAAGAACCAACGTCAATGGAGATAATCCCAATGGAAGACACTAACGTGGCATCAGCACGACCTACGCGCACGTCTCAATACCAACCTAGTATGACGCGGACTACGCAGCAGAGAACGGACACTTGGCCTCCTCCAGAACAGGTAGCGGAAGAAACAAAGGGTCAAACACCAGAGTGTGAAAGAGACAACGGCAACACACAAGATGAGCAATTACAGTATAAGTTTGAATTCTTAAAATTTATGATAAAAATGAAAGGTATTTTTTTGTCAAAAGATAATTTAGAAGTTAAAGTGGGATCAGTCATGAAAATCATTTGGGAAGAGTGTAAGAAGTTTGTTATAAGTTTGTTTTCTAGTGGTGAGTGTATGGAAAACGTTTTAAATTTTAATAATAGGTAACAATAGTCATGATAATATACGCTTAAACATCTTTCAATGGAACTCACAAAGCTTACGACCCAAGTTAACTTCATTTGTAGAACTTTTAAATCAGGAAAAGATTCATATAGGTATACTTAGTGAGACATGGTTAGACAATGAAACTCACATTAATATTAGTGGTTATAATGTGTACAGAACAGACAGAAGCGATTCCTATGGGGGCGTATCAATAATAGTCCATAGGTCCATTCAATCTTACCTAAATCCAATTTCTTTGATTAATCCGGGAATAGAAACAGTTAGTGTAAAATTAGAAAATTGTAAAGATCTAGAATATATCGTAAGCGTTTATTGCCCTTCCTCTGTGCATACACAGCCCTCAGACTGGGAAGAACTTTTTGCATCTTTTTCAAAATCCACGATAATAGCAGGGGATTTTAATGGGCACCATACCAATTGGTCGGTCAAAACCGATACGAGAGGTATACAAATAATGGATTCGGCACTAGAAAATTCATTCATCTCTCTTAACAATGGGAATGCAACTAGAATTAAATTAGTTAATGGTCAATTGCAACAAACTTCGCCCGATGTTACATTTGTGTCGCCCGATATCGCGATTAAATTTGACTGGAAAGTATTTAACGAAAATATCGGTAGTGATCATTTAATTATTAAAATGTCTATTAATATTACAAATAGTTACTCTGTCACTAAAAAAAGAAATTTAAAACAAGCTGACTGGGTAGAATATAGAAAATCATTATCAAATAATTTATCAAACAACTCAACCTTTTACAATAACAGTCATAATGTGCAGGAAATGTATAACTATTTTGTAGCCCAAATTAATGCTGCGGGTGACAAACATATCCCATTTACAAAATATTGTTCTAAACCGACAAACAATTTTAAGCCAAAAGATTACTGGAATTCAGAGTTATCCGAAACAGTTGCACAAAGGAGATTAGCCTTATCCCAGTTTCGCCGTAACCCGACACCAGAAAATTTATGCAAATTAGAGGAAAAAACAAAAGAATCTCAAAAAATAATAAATAAAGCAAGGTCTTTAAGTTGGCAAAAGTTTTGTAATTCAATTGATCATTCAGTTTCGTCTCCTGACATGTGGCGGCGCATGAGGTGGGTAAAAGGTTATAGGCAAACAAAAAGTCATCCACCGCCAGATAAACAATGGACATTACTAAGTTCGCTTACTCCCGATTACGTCGCAAATTCTATGCCCAAGTTTAACTCACATAATGAAACCTTAGAAATCAACTTTAGTATTCAGGAATTAGAAAGCTGTCTGAAGAAAACAGATTCGGCACCGGGTGAGGATGGGATTTCATACTCCATGATTTATAATTTACCTTACGAATGTAAAAAAGACTTGCTCAATATTTTTAATAAAATTTTCAATTCAGGTATTGTTCCCGACCAATGGCGAAATATTTTAATCATTCCGATTCCTAAAAGTAATAATAACTCAGAAATTAAACTTCGACCAATCTCGTTAATGTCCTGTCTCTGCAAAATCTTTCACTCAATGTTGTTAAAACGTTTGGAATGGCACACTGAAAAATATGGTATTCTTTCAAATCGGACTGTAGGTTTCAGAAAATCTCACTCATGTATGGACGCAATTACTCGTTTAGTTACTTATATTCAAATAGGATTTTCTAAGAACATTCCAACTTTAGCTTGTTTTATAGACATTGAAAATGCTTATAATAACGTATCTATTGATGTTGCAATAAAGATATTGGATCAGTTAAAAGTAGGATCAAAATTTTGTATTTATTTATGGTCATTTTTAAGTGAAAGACGGCTAAATATTAAGATAAATAATGATAATGATTCAATAATTACTAGATGTACCAATAAAGGCTTAGCTCAGGGAGACCAGCTGTCCCCTTTAATATTTAATTTAATAACACACGGTTTAAACCGATTACCTTTAGATGTAGAATTGTCGCAATATGCAGACGATTATGTTCTGTATATTAAAGACAAAGACATAAATAAATGTGAAATGTATATGCAAAGAGCACTTAATTCCATAGTTCCGGTGTTAGGAGAACTAGGCTTGACTCTATCTCCTAACAAATCATATTTTTGTGTTTATAGCAGGGGTCGAAGAAGAATATTACCCACTTTGAAAGTAGACGGATGTAATTTGGCTTTTTCTGAAAATATTAAATATTTAGGAATGTGGTTAGACAGAAGTCTGCGCTGGCGCAAACACATTAATGAGGTAGTTGAGAAAAGCTCAAAACTCTTAACTATATTAAAAGTTCTTGCTGGTAGCACTTTTGGAATACATACAAAACATATGCGCAGACTGTACATTGCGTTAATAAGAAGCCGAATAGATTATTGTTGTTTTGTGTATGACTGCAGTGCGAAAACACACACTGCGAAATTAGATAAAGTGCAAAACCAAGCTTTAAGGATCATAGGTGGCTTTATTAAGAGTACACCCATTCACGTAATGGAAAGTGAGTTAAATATAGCACCGTTATTATTAAGAAGGCAATACTTAGCGTATAAATATAGTTTAAAAACAATTTCTTGGTCAAGTAATCTAACTACTGAACTGATCTCGGATTTGAGTGCCCTTTGTAATATTAGATACTGGCAAAACAAGAAAAAACCATTATTAGTAAAAACACACAGTGAGGTGAGTCAACTGGAGGTTAAAGCTGTTCACACCCTTAATATGTTTGATTTAGATATATGGGTAACGGGAATAGATATTAAAAATATAATAAATGTAAATTTAAGAAGTGTTACCCATTCTAAAACTTGTTATGAGCCTAGTTTACTAGTAAGTAATGTTATCGCAGAATTAAATATGAGCTATAATAGTTGGCATCGTATATTTACCGATGGGTCTAAAAATGATCAAGGTCGAGGAGCGGGATTCTATGATAAAACCTTTCAGCACAAAGAAGGCTTCCAAATAAATTGTGATATATCAATAATGTCGCTGGAACTTATTGCAATATATCAGGCATTATCTTACGCGGTTAATCAGAATTTAAACAAAATTGTTATCTTTTCCGATAGTAAGAGTGCCCTACAACATGTGGCTCGATGCGCCTCTGGCCGCAGAGGCACATCGATAGCCTATGACATACTTAAATTGATTATTATCTGTAATAAAAGTGGTAAAGATTTAAAATTGCAATGGGTTCCAGCACATATAGGCCTAAAAGGGAACGAGGAAGCTGACCGTATAGCAAAGTCAGCGGCAGTAGATGGCAAGTCTATTAGTTACATACCGGATCACTGGGAATTCATTCCAAAATTTAAAATGATATGCTTTAGTGACTGGAAAAAACATTTCGATAGTAAATCGGTAGATAAGGGCATATGGTATAAAACCATACAGGGTGAGCTTCCTCGTGTACCCTGGTTTGAGGATACCAAATTAAGTAGAAACTATATAAAATTAGCTTTTAGACTTAGATCCGGACACTATCCATCAGCAAAGTTTGCATACTTAATGAAGAAGACTGATTCACCTAATTGTACAACTTGTAATCAAATTGAAGATGTGCAACATTTGCTGATGGAATGTGTCCGAAACAAAGATGAACGCGACTCACTGCTGAGCGAACTGAAAGTAAATAGATTCGATGTAGGTCTGATTCAAAGCATTTTATCAAAACCGAATTCGGAAGCGGCCAGGAAACTATGTCGTATAATAACGGTCTCTCAGCAGTGATTCGTCTTATTCAACATTTATTATGTATGTTAAGCTATGTATAAGTAAGTTAATGTATAAGTTAAGTTAAACATATATGTATATATGTGAAGTAATTTGTATAAGGTACGATGGGGCTGACATATCCTTTCTGGACAAAAGCCCCTAAATAAAAATCTAGAATAAAAAAAAAAAAAAAAAAAGTTATTTGAGGCACATTCTTTCCGAGTATAAAAAAAAGTTTCTTTGGGAAAGTAATCATAGAGTACAATCACGTGTATAAGTTGAGTATTGTTCACTAATAACCAGTCACCCTGTATGATTCGATTTTAAATAACAGATGAGGTTATATTAAGGCCATTTACCCACCTCTTTATACGAGGCAACTCTCATAGTTGCACCAAAAAAAGTAGGCAACCTATATTTTTTAAGTTCCTTGGGGCAGATTCATTCAGCCGATGCTCGACTGAATAAATCTGCCTCAAGACCTCGACGGTAGTTGATGTCGAAAATGTAATAGTTACTTTTATTATTTACTCGTAACATCATTGGCACCAGATTTAGCAAGGCAACCTATTCGCAATGTGTTAATAAACGCATTATCGAGCATATAATATTTATCATAAGAAAATAACAGATGAAGGAAGATATTTCTTCTACCGGATCTTAGATCATTATAAGTGGAGAAGATAATGCTGTGAGTTTCGAATTCGAAAACCGAGTATTAGGAATTTAATTTTTTGTTAACTTACAATTGTATTTTTTTTTAGGTTGGAAATCATCCAATGACTCCTCCCGCTCTAGGGCGAAACGGGAGGGCGTGTCAGACTTTTACTGACTAAAGACAACACTCCCATGTGAGAGCTTTTCATCCATGAAATGGACAAAACGGTGATGAACATATCACCAAACGTTGATCATTCAGTTATGTGACCTAGATAATAACTGAAGGAAAGGCCGCCATTTTACAAAGTGACCGAGATTCTTTTTTAGCAGGGTTGACAGGCAGCGTGAGAAAAAAATATTATATAACAAAGGAGCAATTACTTTGTATGTACTATACATGCAAAGTCATTACTATAGCAACATTTCCCTGCCCTGGCTCCTAAGTCCTGCTACAGTCGCACAATTCTCAATCTGCAAGTCCAACATAGGGGCGGGAACATCTCAACCCGAAAGTCAGTCAATTGATGGTATGTTTTTTGTTCCGTCTTATTCTATCTCAGACATAAAGTCACAAGCACGTCACCTTTTACTTCTTGTCCAGGTTGTGATTTCGAGTATCTTTTAGCAACTTCAGATTTCCTCTTTTTTCCAATAACAAGTTGGGATTTAGAACTGGATTTATCCTTTTTGATTAGCTTTTGTTGTTCATCCGTAACTTTGGTTTTTTCTTCAGCATTCTTTTTTGCTTGGGATAATTTTATCTTTTGATCTTGTTCTAGTTTTAGCCGGCGTTCCTTTAACTTTTCTCGAGTATTTTTAATAAGTTCTGAAGATTTCACACTAAGTTTCTTAATTTTTTTTTCTTTTTGTTTTGGAAAAACGTAACTAAATTGAGCTTCCATGGATCTTTTTTTTGATTTCAACCCGCGTTGCTCTAGTTTTTTCACTTTGCCTGCACTGTGACCTAATTTTCTATCAGTAGGAAAATTGCTGTCTTCCAGATTCTTAACATGTTTGGCTCTTTCTTCCAAATCATGCGATCTTTTTTTTATTTTATCTTGGCTATATTTGTCTGGTTTACTTGGCTCAAAAGAATCATCTACGTTCCTGTTTTTTTCTGAAGATTCAAATTTTGCCTTTCTCTTTGATACATAATCTGAACTGCGAGAGTCAAGATCATGTGGTTTTCTTTTAGTTATTTTTTTTATATCCATTTCAGATTCCACGCGATATTTCGGCGTTGATTGAGCGACTTTTGTAATCTCATATACGTCTGGTGTTTTCGATTCAGCAAATCCAGAATTCTTTTTATGTTTCATCATCTGTCTCAAGCTAAGATCATGTCTCCTTTTCAATTCTTCTTTAGCATCCCTGGAAGGTGTATCTTGGAAGTTTTCTTCTTGTTGACGGCGTTTGATAGCAGGTCTTGGGAGTTTTTTATCACCGACATTTGTCTTTACGAAACTTGTATCTAAGTCTACTAACGAAGTACCCAGCTTTTTCGTATCTATTATTTCATGCGGTGTGTAATCAAAAGTTGTTTTCTTCGGTTTAATAAGTTGAGTGGAGGCTTTTTTTACGTCATCTTTTTTTAAACCATCTCCGCTATTTTTTTTCGTGTCAGATTCAAAATGTGTAACTGAAAAAAACATATCTTGGATTTCAGGCCCATTCTCAGCTGCAGGTGAAATAATATCTTGACTGATTTGTAAGTCCGAGTATGCACGAATTTCTTTTGGTTTATCATGTTCCTTTTGTAATGACCATACTTTATGGTATTTTTTTGGGTCTTCTTTTTGTAGAGCTTTAAAAGATTTAAATATCTTTACAATTGTATCGCAGACACAAAACGACTTCTTATTAACTTGAGCTCTTTTACAACAATAGTCGCATATACCTATTATAATCTTCCTATCTATTGATTTCAATTCTTGCATGAGGTCTTGAGCATGCTCTAATATATTTTTACATCGTGGGCAACTCATATGTTTGTTTTCTGAAAGCAATAGTGCAACTAATTAATAAAAATATTAGATATTTTAATTTTCTAATTAGCAAGTCTCCTTTAACCACTTTTTAAACTCATGAATCACACCAATTCACGTACTTAATAAGACTTAAATAGCACAGAGCAAGATCAACGCTTGGATTATTACAAATACGGTGAGATGATGTGAACCTATAAAATTTGACAGACCTTGACAAATCTGACCTTGCTTTTACAGCCCCTATATTGCGCGGACTCGAAAAACAAAAAAACTATTATGTCTTCAGTCGCTTACGCGCATCTTAACGGTTGCTTTGAGAATCAAAATTGGCTATCCAGTTTATTCACCCCAAAACAGTTACCATCAAGAGAATACCTGAAAAAGTACGTCTATATTTATCCTCCCTAGATAAAATGAGATCACTGCGCGATCAGACGTAACGAGCTCCACAAAGATACAGGAATTCAAGGCAAATGAGATGCTCGCTACTAAGAGAGCCTAAGGTTTCATTCATGCGAAAATAAGTAAAAAAAAATCTGACATGTAAAAATAAGTAAAGTTCATTATTTTTTTGTGGAGCTTTAAAGTGTCTGAAAGAAGTTTTGATCCGTAGAAGTGTCTGACACAACAACATCATTAGTTTATGTGAAACCTGCATATCAGAATCAGTAACTGAATAATAGTTTTGATACCACGTAATATTCTTTCTTAAAAATATTTAAAAAAGTTATAAGTTGGATACCACCGACATTAAGTACAACACAGGTCACGGCAGGTTCATAACGGGTATTAGGAGCCAGCAAACAGCTGGGTGTAAGTACAAAACCACCCCTCAGACTCCACCCACAGTCAGTATTTGTGCTGACTTATAAAGCTTATATCTTTGTGATTTTTCATGTAACCGCTATGAAGTTTTGTACAGTATTCTTTACATAAAAATACTAGAAACGTGTTTCGGGTTTCACATATACCTACTAAAACTAATGTTGTACCTAATATTATGAAAAGGTAAAGATTGTTTTTTTGTTTGTAGGGGCTAATCTCTGGAAGTAAAAGTCTAATTGCAAAATTTTTATTTCTGAGTGACGTAGGCTATATCTTATGTACGCGGGAAGAAGCCGCTGGCAAAAGCTAGTGGTTTAATATGTGTGGTGTAATTAGTACCTCGGCATTTCATGGCAACAACAAACAAAAACAAGAATCATGGCAACAACTGTGTTGAAGTGGAAGTTTCAGGCGTTTTATACATGATGCTCTACTTAATAAATAAAGTTTTACCTAGTTCTAATATTATTTGTGAAGTCGTTACTTTCACGTCTTTTTTGTTATGTATGATAAATACATCTCTATACGAGTTAACAGAGCTCTCGATCGCTTCACCTTGTCTAATCTGTTGATGTGAAAATAAATTATTATAAATGAGATACCTTCCTATATTTTATGGAAAAAGAAATCGTAGGTTTCTGCTGCTCATAAAAAAAAAAAACTGTCTGAGATAATGAAAATCATGCATCAGTCTCAGTTAATCAATCAGCACGCATGGTTGCAAGCAAAAAGCAACAGTCGCCTTTGCTCAAGCATCAACCATCTGACCGGTCGTTGAGCGTCGGCTTGTACCTAACTAAATACCACTTAATAACATAAAAATGTAAAATAGATTAGGTACTAACATTCCCTGTATTCCTATGCAAATAGATCGCCAAACCGGAATCATTTAGTTCCATAACTTTCTGGAACTCTTGGTGCTCCTTGAAGCATTGGCATAAATTCTGCTCCCCGTGTCTAAGATAATTAGTTTTTATTAAGTATTGTATTGTTAATTTTCACAATCATAAATTTAAATTATGTTTTGTTGACTTACTCTACTAATACCTCCATGATAAAATTAAATTAAAACGGTTTTATAAAATCAAACAGCAAAGGACGGACAATTATAAATATTATTGTAACATAAAAATCACATTAAAAATGATTTGTTCTTTTTTATGTCAATCTGACGGTCCCCACCTGTGACGTACACGACTAATCCTTTAAAAAAAATCTATGGTCGAGTTCCACAAAACGTACTGTTCTACATGTAGGTCATAGCCAAGAAACCCGTGGCTGTGGCAAGAATAATCTTTTTTGTCGATGTGTGCGGATCTGACGAATGCGCCACTCGCGAGCCGCCCGCGCATCACACACAGTAAGAATTCTAGGTTCTGATGATTTTAACGCACTTGACTACATAGATACTGTGCTCTTAGGCTAGCTACTAAAAAAAAAATATTTATGAACCCTGATTTTTTTTTGCTTTATCTTGTTTCGATTCCTACTCTAGTACGAGATCCTATTAGAAGAAATGTCTCATCTGTTATTTGATTATGATAAATAGTAGGATATATAAAATCTTTGGATAAATATAACATATTATAATGCGTTTATTAAGACATTGCGAATAGGTAACCTTGCTAACTCTGGTGCTAATGATGTTAATAATAAAATTTATTGTTACATTTTTGACATTCATTACCCTGATTTGTTATTTGTAAAAGTCGAGCTCCAGCTAAAAGATGTGGCTGTTGTTGATCAAAAAACTCAATTACATATTTTATTGTTTGACATCATCGGCATGTGATTTAGCTAAGCAACCTAATCGCGACGTATCAATATAAAACATTAAATTTTGAAAGTTTTAATCCCGGAGAGGGTCGCACTGGTGCATGAAACACTACCGATTTCTATTTTTATTTTTGTTTGTTTCTCTGCTCAAGTCAAGTTCTAAAATTAAAATTCCAACTGAGACTAGTTTTATGTAATGCTTGAGACTTGATTGTAGTTCTGTAATACGGGCCTTAGTGCTCGCCTACGTCTTAAAAGGACACCTTGTGCAAAGTTTCACACTCCTAGTTCCCGTAGTTGTGGTTGTGCTTTGTTATGTCAGTCAGACAGTTTCTTTCCTTTTATATTATATAGATTAAATAACAGATGAGGGTAAATTATGGCCATTTACGCGTCTCTTTATACCCGCATACGAGGCAACCCTCATAGTTGCACCAAAAAACGTAGGTATCATATAGTTTTTCAGTGGGGCACTTCAGCTGATGCTAGACTTTCACAAATAACAAATCACGGATTCATGTCAAAAAAAAATGTGACAACAAATTTTGTTTGACATCATTAACATCAGATTTAGCTAACGCAACCTATTCGCAATCTCTCACATTATCTAGCATAATTATAATTATCACAATAAAATAACAGATGAGGGAAGAGAATTCTTCTATCGGAACTTAGATCATACGTACTGATACGTCAGAGTTTCACTGTCTTTTTGTCATGAAAACAATTCATTCTGTAATATATTTTATTTAAAATATCTAAAATAAAAAGCACTTATGCTAATAAGACTATTTCTAGACATTTAATATCCAAATAATATAAATATAGGAACAAGTAAGTTATTTAACAAAGAAGACGAGTATCATAATATAAATTATTTGAAGGTTTTCTTTTCCTGTATACGGTATTAGTCGAAGATCCAGTGGGCGCTGTTCTCAAAGGTAGTCGCATGGCCGAGAAGACAGATGCAGTGATACCGCCACTGGCGCAGGGCTTTGTGGGCCGCAGCCGGGGCTCTCGCTCGTTGTATTGTCTCTCGTAGCGCTGTGCGTGCGCCACGCTGCGCTGTAAGCCCGCCAGGCTATCGGTGCGAGCTGGGAACCGCTCTAAACTGTTCGAAACTTCGCCTACTTCAGCAGTGTCAGTATCCACAATTTCTTTAGGATCTAATATCATACCAAAGTTGAGCTTTAGGCTAGTCGAACCATCTCTAAAAAAGAGATACACTCTAGCTTGGTCTAAAACTTTCAAAGAGAAATACTCGTTAATTTTCAAAACTTTCATTTTGATCTGAAAAGGTTTACATTTTTGGGATAATTTCTTGTCCTTCTCTTTTGTAAAATTGGCCACCAGTTCTTCGTTATCTGGTCGAGTTTCATTATCTGCTGGTGGCTCAAGTTTTAAAATACCAGGGACTATAATATGCGACAATTGAGTATCCATCATGACTTGCTGTAGGACCAGGGGATCATATAATGTGTGCCACTTCCAGTGTGAAACGGGACCGATTGAACGATCAAGTACCACTCCTTCGGTCTGATTGTATTTAAGACTGGAAAACAAGGAGTTTTATAAGCCACAGTTTTAAGCTACAATAAACATAAATTTTTGGATACCTAATTTGGTCTTTTATCGGAAAAAATTATGGATACTTATATTTACCGTATCTTGCCAGCATGATCGAAAACAATACCATTGCCTAGATAATCAAAAGTGGCAAGTACTGTAATGGGATGTGTGCGGCCACGCTCATCTGGCTCTCCGCTGCTGTATACCACGAAACGCTGCTGAGCATTCGTCTCTGCAATACATATCGTAAAAATATTAGGATGAACTATTAGGATAAACTATTAGGATAAACCATCACACAACAATAAACAGTATTGTTAGGTATTAGGTACAGAGGCGAAAGTGTCATTTTGCTAGACTGATTTTATTATATCTTCAAGTATGTAAACCCCATAACAGTAATAAAACGAATTAAGTATAAACTGACCGAGGATCTAACTTTTATTTATCAAACTTTTTACCTCTATCGTTGAGACCCTAGCCTTTTGTAATTTTATAAAAGCTGGTAGTTTGTCAGTGCATACCCCCAACACAGGTAGGAACCATGCCTTAACATGAAGTTTCAGTTATGGTGGCTTGGGCAGGTAATGGGTAACAAAGGTGTGCAACCCAAATTCGTTAAATTATAAAGTTCGGTTTAGTGATAGTGTTAGTAACCATGATCATCCATTGTTGACACTTAATTTGGTGGCAACCCCTAGCCACACACCCTTAATTCATGAATCCCCAAGCGACCACCGGTGGCCGCGCATCTATTGTCTTACTATTGTGTCTCTAATTGACGGTATCTGAAGGGTTAAACTTCAATAAGATGTAACTAAACTTACAATATTTTATAAAAACTGAATTTTATATACAATATCTTTATTTTATAATTATAAGAAAATATTTTCTCAGCAGCCAGAAGATTCAAACACGGCCTACCAAAGCCAACATAGGTAAATGAAACTTCACTGCACTGATTTTGAAAATTCTTTCACCAGTTGAAAATATCGTTGTGAATAATTATGTTTGACAGTGATAGCTTTTCAACTTTCCATAACGCATTTCGATCTTCAATGTTGCTAAAAACGAAAAATGGTGTAAATTCACCTTCGGCATCATAATAATCCAGTGCAAGTCGACCACTTCTGTAATACCAGCGACCTCGTCCGTTATCGTCGAACTCTGCTAGTTTTTGACCTGTGTTGTAAGTCATCAGTCGTTTGTTCTTGTTCTGTTCGAACCAATCGTGATAAGAGTATGCCGGACGCAAGCAACTCATCTAAAAATAAAACAGTCCCTCAGTAAATAGCCTCACATAGTAGTAGTACAAGGTTTTTATTTTGTACGTAACCCGAAACTCAATGTTCTAATCCCTAGATAGTAGTTTTTCTTTAAATTGCTAGGTCTTCATTGTCCTTTGAAATGTTAGCTAACGTTGGAGAAAATATATCATTCATAGCAATTTAATCATCATTGATTTAATGATTATTCGAAAGTTACCAGGCAAATTAACTAAATAAAATACGGACTGTTTTAGATCTAAGCAAATGTGTAGTAACGCCTGAAGACAGACTAAATGGTTAAAATGTAGCGGCTACTACTGTTTTAAAGAGCGATGAAAACCATTAAGTTGGCCGTTTTAGTTCAAATTGCTATTATGTAACGAGTTTTGAAAAAAATAAAAAAAGATTACTAAACTGGGACTTCTTCGAAACCAAGGATTTCAGATTTGGCTTCTTCAGGTCCTTAATTGATGCCAAGGCTTTCACTAACATAATCTACAATAGTCTCATATCAGCCGATGGTTGTCTTTTGGGTGCATTTGCATACTGCATACTGGGACAGTCGCCGAAAGATGTCCCATAATTTAATTTAGAGTATAATATTTCATCATCATAATTTCATAGCAGAGGGATCTGAAAACGACAAAGGCATTTGCTTCATTGCCACAACGCGTCATGATGACCGTTTTCTTAAGAGCCACTATGCAAAAATCGGGATATTTCGGTCATAGAGCAATTCCGGTCTTATGAATATAAATATATAAACCAATCCGATAGCTTGTGTTCACAACTCTACGCTGAATTATGTATTTTACGTTTCAAGTGATAAAAATAGTTTGTATCAAATATTGACTGCGCTCCATTGTATATTCACATTTCATATTTTAACTCTACTTACTGGATCTGACTGTAGTTTCTACAAAATGAACTTTATCGAAACCACCACAAAGGGAAATAAGTTTTTGTAAATTAAATTACAAAAATATCGCACTTATACTACTTTCATAAGAAAAGGTATACCCAGTACCTATACCTATTCTGAAGCATAGACAGCAAAACTGATATTTTTTTTTAAGAATAGATATCAATTTCCGGAACGTCATATTATGGAAAAATGGCCTGTCCTGAAAAGGTTACATTATATAAACTAAAACTAATTTTAAAAAATCTATTAGATGTAGAGGTCAGTGATCTAAACAAATAAATTATTTATCAATATATACGTTTGGTCGACTCTTCGCGTGACCAGAGGGCTGACCTTTTCTTCGGTCAACGAATCAGCATTGCCATCCAGCGTGGCAATGCTGCCAGCGTCCTGGGCACTTTTCCCATTGACATCGATGTGGACGAATTTTTTGATGCCCTTTGAGTTTTCCCCGTTTTTCTGTCTTTTTTACTCGTTTGTACATATTATTATTTTAAGTTTGTATATACCTATTAATTTATAATATTTAATAGTTAAGATGTATATAATCATACAATATATATATATGTTATTTAATAAATAGCATAGATATATAGGTTAGTGATGTAACGAATATTCGAATTAGCATTCGCATTCGCAAGAAACATGCGAATATTTAGTGAATGTGTTTGACAAACAAAAGTGAATGAATGGATATAGAATGACAATACAACTGATATGATTATATAATTGTAAATTTAATTTAATATTTTTCTATCACAAACTTGCATTTCACATTTTCAGTGTTACAAACTATGTAACTACATGTTAGACAAATTTTGAGCCATAGTCGTGTTTTTAAATTACTTTAAGTTAACAAATATCGTTTTTTGCTAAAATTTGGCCTATGGTTACTTTGCCCAAAGTGATTGTTTTAACCACAGTAAAAAGAAGAATGTAGTGTTTTAACCTTGATACCGTAATTAGAGACACAATAGAAAGACAATGACAGAGCAAACGCCGGCGTTTGCTTAGGGTTAATGAATTAAATTAATTAGTAAACTATTCCAGTTAACTCATTTTATTCCTAGTACAATTTTTTAATGCAGTTTTACAAAATGTGGTCGGTGCTTTTTCTCCTGTCTTTCACAATTTGTTAAAATAGGGTGACTGGTAATTAGTGACCGATACTTAAACAGGTGATTGTACTTACTCCTGATTACAAACAACTTTCTCAAAGAAACTATTTTTATAGGTACTCCTTTTTTAACATGGAAAAAGTGAGTTACACTTGTAGCCAGAGTGCCTTTTTATCATGACAGTTTCAATTAACCCAAACCCTACTAGGATACATTGTTTTATTATGAAGTTTCCGTGACCACTTTCTGGCTCCATCATCAGATCAGTTCGATAGTAGGTACCTTATAGCCAAAGTGAATCTCATGACAATTATAATAAGCCCAAGCACGGCTAGGATACATTGATTAATTACGGAGTTCCGGTGCCTATCTTCCGGTTCCATCATCCTCATGACAATTCTAATAAGCCCAAACACGGCTAAGATACACTGATTAATTACGTTTCCGAATGACGTTGCCTATCTTCCTTCCGGCTCCAACATCATCATCAGTTCACTTCGATGATACCATTTTCAACATAACTATTCGAACTATTCATTTATTTGTATTGTCATAGTCGCTTAACTATGTTCATTGTGATATCTGTTTGAGGTCTTTTCTGGTCTTCTTTAACAGTTTCACTTTCTCAAATGTCACTTTTTGACTGTAAGTGCTAAGTCCTCGATCAAAATACCAAAAATAAGTACCTATATAGTTGCCTATAATAATTGAAGAGTTCCCTCGATTCCTCATAGACTTCATCATCAGAATTAAATTTTGAAAAGAAAAAACTAATCTGGAAGCTTATTATGTAAGAGAAAAATAAATGCAAATCGGTCCTTAGACGAGTAAACGACAGAGATCTATTATTACGGTACAGTGCGTTTCACTTAAGAAGTTCCTTTGCCGTAATGTTGGCAAGAAGGAAAAGCAGTGTTGCAATAATTTTAGCAATTAAATTACTTAATATTAGGGAGATTAACTTATATTTCGTAACTTTTAACCATTTTTGTTTTTTTTTTACTATTTTTGAATAAAGTATAGGGCGCTGGGCTCCATTCCGATTGTCCTGCAATTCTTTCAAATACCGAAAACACCACGCCACAGTATCGTTCCTCTCTATAACAACGTCCTTTTAGACCTGTTTTTTTTGAAATAAAATCCCATTCCTCTCGTGATTCTCCAAAAAGTGCTGCAACTACCGTTAAAATCGATTTCGTTGCACATTTTGGGGAATAATTTTGGTAGAGTAGGCAACTCTTTCCTTTTTCCCTTCTTTTTTATGTAGACAGACAGGGGAGCCAACATAACGCCGACTGGTCGACTCGTCGGCTGGGTTCGAACCCGCGACCTACAACACGTAAGTCGGGGCCATTACCACTCGGCCACCACTGCTCTTAATCATATTATTAAAAAATAATAAAAAAAAAAAAACAAAAAAAACCGCAATTGTTAAAAGTAACGAAATATAAGTTAATCTCCCTAATAATCAGTAATTTAATTGCTAAAAATATTGCAACACTGTTTTTCCGTATTGCCAACATTACGGCAAAGGAACGTCTTAAGTGAAACGCACTGTAGTTGCTATTGCGTTATCTATGTCGTATCTATATCTGTGGTCGAATATAAGTATTTTTTTAAATGATTAAATAATAAACAAAATTCCCAAGTCGGACTTTTTAAACAGACTATATTAGTGTTGTTATGTCTGGTCTTAAGCCTCTCTCTGCCTACAGCTCCAACATAATCATGTATTCCCTCGAATCGACTAGTTTATACAACGTGTAACAAAAAGGGTATATACATCAAAAAGCCCTGCCCCCCTAGCCAAGTTACAACCGTTTAGTGTAGAATTCCATTCTACAATCGACAACGCCTCGGCGTCAGCAATTGTAGAAAACGATAATTTGGTAGCCAAGTTGACGCGCCTGAGTTGGCCGCTTGTTCTACAATGCTTATAGAAAAACGATCTCTTCTTTAGTCTATGGCTAGCGTTCCTACAAACTTCAAACAGGTTTTTGTCGGAATGTCTTCGAGTGAAGTGGTTGTTTCAATTAATTCGTGAATTAATTCCTAGTAGGCGTAATTCGTGAATTATTGTATTGTGACGTAATATTAGTATACCTAGTTTTGTATTTCAAGGGTTTGCGAACTAAACAATATGTGGAATCATTGAAACAAGCACGAAATCGAGTGGGACCTCACCGAAGTTTGCCGAGAACGTTGACTTGACACATTTGCTGAGCAATACTACAAAAAAATTTGAATGTGTACATCCATATTACATAATAATGGTAATTAAATTAACTATTCATACAACAAAGACATGGCTTAAAAAACTCAGTATCCAGGCTAAAACCATTAACAAAAAACAAATGTCAAACTAACATGAAAAGCAGTGATGCCAGAGCAAGGATCTTTTTATACCACTGACCACTACTATTCAATTTAGGTACCACACTTGTAGGTATACCTTACGGACTGATTTACCTACTTTATTCGCACATTTAAAGAATCGAGTTTCAATCGATTGTATATTTATACTGGTTTTCCAAAAAAAAAAAACTATTTTGCCATTTGTTGAGGATTTTTTTTAACCTTTTGGAGGATTTCGGGGAAGGATTGGGGAAACTCGAGATAGTTGTCTGGCAACATTGCGTCAAAAACACTGTTTAGGTACTTTTTGCGCGAGCGGAACTTTTGTAAATACTAAATAGAGTATTTTGTAACATTAAGTTTAGTTTTGAATGATTGAGAAGGTATTGGAGTTAGTTTAGCCAGTGAATAAGTTCCAAGATAAAAAAAGAAAGCGAAATAAGGTTCAAGTTTTCTTATAATACGTTTACTATAATATCACAGTGCTGAGTTAAACTTTACTGTGACGCGAAATGTTATGATAATAATAATCCTGTTTTTGAGTCAAAGATACCTTATTAAATGATGTGATAACTTTTATAGTATGGAATCTAGAACCCGAGCAAGCCCAGAACAGTTCGCAGCCATGGAGTTTATGGAAACGTACGTAAATTAGTTATTTATACTCAATACTTGAAAGCTGAAAACGTAAATAAACGTGTGCAACATGAACTAATATGGCTATTACGAAACAAAGAAAACAATTGTGTTTGATTACTTAATCAATAGACCTTTACTTGACTATAATAGTTTTAATTTGTGCTGCAGGCATGGCGATATAAGTAGGCCCCAGCAAGGGCCTCAAGACAGATTAAAAGCCGACCGACTGTGGCAGGAATTGGAGGAGATTCTTAACTACATGGGTGGAGGAGCTATAAGGTCACTAATCAAATGGAAAAAAGTAAGACTGTCAACCTTTGTAAAATTGTATTTTATTATTTTCCATTAGTACCTATCATTTTAGTATTTTACCCCTCCCCTCTATCTGTAATCTATCTAATTTATATTCTTCATATTTTTCAGGCTGCACCATCAGAGGGAAACAGTCCACCACATCCAACCGATACAGTCTATCCATACCAAACCGCCACATGTGAAATTATACTGGAATTTATTCCTTCAAATCCTGTACAAGGTACTTTCTTTATTAAGATACAATGTTTTGACTAAATAATTAATTTCGGCCATAAATATAATATGACAATAATTATTTTGTTCTCAGCAACAACAGCAACCGCACCTTCTTCGATGCTACCTTGCTCTGGAGAAATGCCAATTCACACTCCATCTCCAGTCCAAATGCCACTACCCAGCATTGCGTCCGCACTGATGCCATCAGCAGTGTCGGCCCAAACGTCACTGCCTAGCTGTGCGTCCGCACCGATGCCGTTGCCCAGCACTGCGTCCGCACCGATGCCGTCAGTGGCGTCGACTACTGCATCCACGTCACGTGGTGTTCCGCAGCGGTGGCGGCGGCATCGGGAAAAACCGTCGCCCGCGGTGACGCCCACCACATCAACAACGCCGCAGCGCCGTAGGCTTCATCGAGCGCGATTACGGCGCATTCAAACGCCCTTTGAAAGAGCCACGAGCGAGTTCGTGGCTGTTGAAAATCGCCGGCTGCAAATAGAGGCAGACCGGAATAAAGGATTCCACGAGAGGGAGACTGAAAGATTACGGTTGGATGCAAAAAGGTTGGAATTAGAGGAACAAAAGATTCAAATTTAAGGTTGTTTGGGTGGTGCTGTCGACAATTTAATAGAAATGATACAGTTGAGACCAATCATCACTACCTTCGACAGATATTATCCCATAATGTGATAGTGGTATAAAGTATAAAAAATTTAGGATATAAATATTAATCCTTGAAATATAAAAATACACATTTAGCTGATTATACTCTGTGATTTTCTGTGATATTTAACAATTGTTAGATTATATTGTGTGAATTGTTAATATTTGTTGTTTAAAAAAATATACCGATTACTATGTCACATACAAAAAGTTGATTTTCTATAATATTTTACAATAGTATGTTTTATTAGTGACGGATGATTTGATTAAGTTTTAAGTTGATTTCCTGTGATAGTTAAAATTTTATTATATCGTTAATCATTATGATTAGTTAATACATACTGATCTATAACTAGGGCTGGTAAATTTAAATTTACATTGTTGATTTGATTTTTTTTTTATATTTTGTCGTTTTTAAATTGTAAGTAAATTGTTTTAATTTGATTTGTTTTTGAAAAAAATACAAGTATAATGAAAAATTTAAAGAGTTGATAAGACATATTTTATGATTAAATAAGACATTTTTGAAATAAATACCGAATTTTATTTCAAATAAAAGTCCAATACAAAGCAATTTTGTTGACTATTTTTGATTCTTCAATTTATTTTAGTACTAGCTTTTACCCGCGGCTTCACCAGCTTTTATTATAATTCCTCTCCCCTTTTCTTCCCTCTTCAAATTAAAAAAAAATTAGCCTATGTCCGTCTCCAGGGTCACAACTATCTCTGTACCAAAATTCATCAAAATCGGTTTTGCCATTTAGGCGTGAAGACGTAACAAACAAACTCACTTTTTCGTTTATAATAGTATTTATAATAGTATCCATTTGGAATAGAAAATAAACACGGGTTCAAAGAAATACCAGTGGAATTCAAACGGAATAAATCATTAAAAAAATTTTGCTATTCCAATAGTTTATTTTTCCATTTTTCTAAAACTTAATTGTACAAATTTTATGTATATTTTTTATCTTTTAATTAGACATTTCACTATTAAACAAACCCCTTGAAGTAAGAACTGCAACCAATATTTATGTACAGTAATATTCTAATTTGATTTTATGTAAAAGATAGAAAATATCTAACAATACTACGCCAAAAATGTATCGAGGGGATTGTAAAAATATGGAGACTACTCTGAAATATCTTTTCTTACGTCACTACAATTTTTTTTTATGAATGATAAATATTACATATAAAAATAATAATAACCATATTTGTAATAAAATGTTTTATTAATAATTTAAAATAAGTTTTATTAATAATTTAAAATAATCTTACTACAACCTATTCAATAAACAGTTTAACATCGCTCTTCCTTGGATTAGATCACTTTGGTTACCTGTTGCAGTGGGTGTGGGATCTTGCATGATTATATCATCCCCATCATCATGTGTAGCAGAAAGCGGTAGTGGTGGTGGTGGCAAGCCAGCTTTCAAATCTATGTTGTGTAACACACAACATGCCATTGCAATGTTGCTAGCTACATATGGATGATAGTGAAGAACCCTGTCTCTAAGCAAACATCTCCACCGTGCTTTGAGTAGTCCAAAACAGCGCTCAATGCAGTTACGGGCTTGTACATGCTTCTAAGTGTACCGTTTTTCTCTAGTATCTTGAACTGCATTGAGAATAGGTATTATAAGCCAAGGGCGTTGGGGATATCCAGAGTCACCTGAAAATTTAGTTTAAGACAAGTTAGTAAATTAGTTATTCACAGGCAAACTAAATAATAGAGCTTTTTTACTATTAAAAATACCTACCTAATAGCCATACTTGCTCGTTATTTTGATGAAGTTCACGCATATATGGTTCAACAAGACTAGAAGACCATATATGAGAGTCATGAGTAGCTCCACCAAACTTGGCATTTACATTTAAAATGCGTAGATCACTATCACAAATCTGAAAATAAAATTATTATTAAGAAATGATTTATCTTGCTTTAACAAGCCATGCAGTACGAATAAACATTATATCTACCATTTGAACATTTAATGAATGATACCCTTTTCTATTATAGAATAAATGCTCTTCATCATTGGGCTTTACCAAAGCTACATGGGTACAATCTATGCATCCAATCACTCCAGCCAGGCCAAATCTTCTTTGGAACCTAAAACAATAGTTGCTCATTTAAATGTGTGTTTTACATTATATCATCATCTGCCAAGCTTTTTCCCAACTATGTTTGAATCGGCTTCTGGTCTAACCAGATGTAGCTGCATACCAGAATTTCACAAGGCACGACTGCATTTCACTACCTAGTTACTGAGCCATATGATGATAATATGCTCTTCGGTTAGATAGGTGTCTGACATAAGGACCTGTGCAGCTAAGTATTAATATTTAACGTCGAGTTCCTCATTGTGTACTGTAATAAATGAATAGGCACTATACTTAATTAAAATACTTATTGTTAAATTGTATGCTAAGTTCTAACTCTTTTTTAATAAATGTTCTGTCTTGTCGTGTCTTTGGAAAGACAATCCATTTGGCCATGATAGCAGGGTGGTTCAAAGCGTCAACAACTTGTCTTATGCACCGACTCGCTGTGCGTTGGGCAAGATTCTGAGTGACGCCAACAATTCGCTAATAGGATCCAGTGGCCAGAAAACTAAGAGCACACAACACCTATAAAACACAAATATTGAGAAAATGAAATAGAGCTACGTACGGAAAAATAGCCATTTTATAAGTTCAGATTACTAAGCACTTACCTTAACTTTTAACGGAATCTCGCTGGTTCCTTGTAAGGCTTCTTGGTTCCTTGTTTTCTGGCGGAGTTCTTGGCAAAGGGCTACGAAAGTCGACTTGTCTAATCGAAAGTGCTGCATAAACAAAGTTTCCCGCATATCGGATATTGTTTCCATGCACTTACGATAGGTACACATTTATTTTTCGGCGCCTAAGCCACACTTCTTCGTTATGAGCGCATCGCAACAAATTTAAAGTAGGTATGCATAGTAGCAAATATTAGTTTAAAAGTATGGCAAATAAAATAAGTTTCGGTCTCGACCTAAACTCATTAAATCAAAATAGACGCCATTTTTTTAGCGGGTCTCGACTGTCGTTCAAAAACATAGACAACATTTCGTTAACGCTTGTCAAAATTGTAACTTGGCTACCATTTATAAGGATGTAGCGTTAAATATTGTAGAAACGTTAACCATTCATTCTATCATTTTGAACGACGTCAACTTGGCTACGAATTTTCTATTCGTTTGTTCTGATGACGTCATTCCCATATGTTTCATCACTTTTCGACAGCGTTAACGATTGTAGAATTACAACTTGGCTAAGCGTGCTGAAGTTTACTGGTGGTATAGAATCTCTACACAAAGTTTCAGCTCAAAATAAATTACTCAAAGAATTGATACCAAATTCTTGGTATCCTTGGTATCGTATGATTCTCGAATTCAAATCATAACAAACGTGTCACGACACTACGAGGGTCAATAACATTCCACGTCACTTGCTAATACTAATAAAGACTTCTTCTGTAAATCTGATCGCCTAGTACCTCTCTTCCTAATTCTACCTAATTTCGATACGCGCGGCGCGTGTGTGAATGAAACGCTGTTTGCCTAGTACCTGCCTACTTAAAATTTTGCCTCAAAAAAGCAGAAAGTTACGCGAGGCAAAATATCTGCAGGTGTCAGTTCCTGGATGCGACGGAAGAGGTATGGGTGCTGACCTTCATTCTGCAACACTCGCCATACCTACTTGCATATGGTTAGAGGTATACAGCGCCAATGCAGCTCGCCGAGTGCGCTAGTACCTACGTGGGTTATTTTCAAAATGCTCGAGTACGGCCTCCTCAAATTCTGGATCGATAGTGTTTACCGAAGAAACTGTCGGCGCTCAGCTCCTTCTAGGTACCCGCGATAAATCGAGGACGATAAAGTTCGCGAGCAGCTCGCACATTACCGGCCGTCCTCTCTTCCGACACACAACATCATCTCATAATATTCACTATTACTTAACACAACATCACAACTGCAATAAAATAATGTTTAAAATCCAAATCACAAACACCGGAACGGATAATTATGCTATGCGACTGCATCGTAAGATTATTGGTCATCCACTAATGCAAAATTATAATTTATTTACCTAAATTTGACTTTCGGCGCGTACAAAGACGCCGCCAGTACCGCCAAAGAGAGTTGCCGAACGGACGACGACAACATTGCCATCTCTCTCACATTAAACACGCAGGCGGCGCGTGCGACTGGGACAAAACTATTTTATCGTGTTCAATAACATTTGAGCTTCTCAAAGGAATTTTTTTAGGGATCTGTGAACCGTTTTTTAAAATTATCAATAACAATTCTCGTTTCTTATGGACTCCTAGTACTTTCGCATGTTTTTCATTTATTTTAAAATGATAAATTAAGACTAAACTGTGCTACTACTGGTAATGTTTTTGTAGAAAAGGCAAAAAGTTACGCAAAGACCTAATTGTGCGCAAACGTATAGTTTTTTTTAGAAATAAACGCGAAAGATTTGTTGATTTGATTATAATCTCGGGGTAAAATTAAACTCACACGCATTCACGCGGCGTCGTGAATGCGCACACTACATCTAAATAATTAATTTCTTGTTAACTAAGTACATATCCTATGTATAGCAACCGACATAAAAAGAATTAGGTACGTAAGAAAATTCATCTCGACCCTGCAAAAAGTGACAACTTATTGAAGTCCTCTAATTAAATTAAATTCAAGAACGGAACCCACTGGGAGTTTATTTGTACCAGGAGGCACATAAGTTGCTTAGAAATGATATTTGGGTTCATTTTAACAAATATGAAATCCTTTTTCGCAGCGTCTAACGCCGAGTACAACGTTCGTTTAGATTTTACGTAGGTACTTCGTTTAAATTTTTCGTAAATTAAGTATTTGTTACTATCCTATCTACGTAAAACAATAAAAAAGTATGTAGATATTTCTTATTGTTTCACGTAAATACCAGATAGGTACCTAATTATTCCATATCCTTACGAATACCCTTATCTAATTAGTCTCCTCTAAAAGCGGCGTGAGTCGCACGAAAAATAATATGCGCTGCGCGCTAACGAACACGGCCCTACGCGGCGCGCAGGTTTTTCGATGGCCAACGCACGCACTCGCTCTAGTTTTTGGCTTGGTTTGTTGTACACAAACATAATCTTAGTCTTTGTAGGAAAAACTTATTTCTTCTTAAAACTATTTTTCTTAAAAAAAAATGTTAGAAAAAATAAACATGCGGAACCCTTTATCCACTGTTTGAAGAAATACCAGGAGTAAGAGGTTTGTTTTTAGTCATAAACAGTTCAATGACACCGATCAGCTGACTTTTTGCTAGTGATGTATTGGTTTCAGTTTGAAATGTTCGGTTTCATCATATGTATGGAATAAATCACAACTTCCTACCATGTAAACATAAGGTTAGAAAACCCTTTCCGTATCGTTTGTTATCTTATCAAGAGGCCGTGCACTTGGTATGTATACCCCCTTTTTGTTACACGTTGTATATCAATAAAAATGTATTTTAATAATATCAATAGCTAGAATGAGCTCAATTCATTTATTGATTTCTAAAGTCATTAAAAATAACAATATACCAAAAACAAGATAAAAATAAAATAGTTCACAAGTTAAAATACATATATTATTCAAAGAAGACGACTATTATAATATAAATTATTCGCAGGTTTTCTACTACAATATCCAGTACTAGAAGTAGATCCAGTGGGCACTGTTCTCATAGGCACTCGCAAGGGTGGGGAGATAGCTGCAGTGAGTAGATCGGCGCTGGCGCAGGGCTCTGCGGGCCGCAGCCGGCGCTCTCGCTCAGCGAGTTGTCTCTCGTAGCGCTGTGCGTGCGCCACGCTGCGCTGTAAGCCCGCCAGGCTATCGGTGCGAGCTGGGAACTGCTCTAAACTGTTCGAAACTTCCCCCACTTCAGCAGTTTCAGTATCCACAATTTCTTTATGATCTAATATCATACCAATGTTGAGCTTTAGATTAGTCGAACCATCTCTAAAAATAAGATATACTGTAGCTTGGTCTAATACTTTCAGAGAGAAATGCTCGTTGATTTTCAAAGCTTTCATTTTAATCTGAAAGGGTTTAAATTTTTGAGATAACTTTTTACTCTTTTCTTTTATAAAATTGTCAAATTCTATTGCTATCATTTCCTCATTCTCGGGTCGGATTGTCTTCTCTACTGGTGGACCAAGTTTAAGAATATCAGGATCCTTCTGTGGCAATTGAGTATCGATCATGACTTGCTGTAGGACTGGCGGATCGTTCAATGTGTGCCACTTCCAGTGTGAAACAGGACCAATTGAGCGATCAAGTACCACACCTTCTGTCTGGTTGTATTTAAGGCTGAGAAACAATAATTTCAAGAAGTTTAGCTGCTGCAAAGAATTAACATTAAAAAATAAGTACGAAAATAACTATTTTTTTTTATTATCTCTCCACCTCCTAATAGCAAAATGGATTAGGATGGCTTGGCAATATCTTGAAAACGACATAGAAAAGAGCAACAATAGTTAAGTCCGTGAGATGAAGCAAATAACGCAAAAATACAATAAATATAACATATGTTTGAAATATGTTTGAAAATATATGCAAAACTCAGGTAACCTAAAGAATACCTGTAATATAGTTATGAATATAATAATACACGAACAGCATAGCAAGAATATTATTTGAAGTGGTGGGTGCTGAATTAATAATGATTATAATTGGACATGGCGAAGTGATCCAATGTCCATATAGATTTGTCGACGACATAGGTAATTCTCGTTTTAAGAAGACTCAAAAAAATTTAGTTGTGTTCTAATTTGGATTATTGACATTCATTGAAAAAAAATGGTAAAGTAGAAATAGTAGAATTGACAATGAACACCGCTAAAACAAAAAAAAAAAAAAAAATCAAAAAGAAAAGTTGGAGGAGCCCACAGATGTCGGTGAATTCATAATTATGTATGTCTAGGTTAGCTCGCATCTCCTAAAGACCGAAGAAATTTATGCAGTGAATAGAGAAAATATGGTAATTGAAAGATTTTAGTCATTGCTATAAAAAGAACACTAGTATTTTGCCTTGTATCTCATATATATCGAAACATGAGCTCCAAAACATCTCAGTATAGGAACTAAAAAAGTTTGATAGGAACGTATGATACTGATATCTAAATCAGAATTGACCAGCAAAAGCCATATGATAACAACAAAACAGTAGAAATGCAAGCAAAATAACAATAGATTGATAGCTCAGAAATGGTAAATAAAACAGGAAGGAAATGATACGATGTGGCTTATATAGCTCTTACGATTACGAGAGAGTCTGAACCTGTCTCTTGTAAGCAAATTGATGAAGCGCTGTTTCTGAAACAGTAAAAAAAAACAAAGTACACGGGAGCACGAATTAAAACTATAACTGGAAGAGCTGATGATATAATGGAAACTGCTAGAGGAGGCCAACAGGCATGCGGAATTAAAAGGAATACACAAAATACGAAAACAGAGAAAACATCAAAATAAAAGAGCTCATATTTATAAATAAGCTACAGTCTAAGACTACTCAATTTACACAACGATATTTCCTGAATACCCAATTATTATTTTATTAGTAAAATTATTGCTATCAATATTTACCGTATCTTGCCAGCATGGTCGAAAACAATACCATTGCCTAGATAGTCAAAAGTGGCAAGTATTGTAATAGGATGTGTGCGGCCACGCTCATCTGGCTCTCCGCTGCTGTATATCACGAAACGCTGCTGAGCATTTGTCTCTGCAATACATATCGTAAAAAGATCAATTAGAAACCTTCACCCGGTAATAGACATCTTTTTCAACTATTGTACTCGCAACAGGCATATCCAAACAGTGTTGCTCGACGAGAGAACAGTTTTTATTTTTTGTTAGCTTTTTTAGCTTTGAAATTGTGGAACAGCGCTGGTAAACAGCCCGTTAAGAAAAGCTAGTTGAGCCAACAGCAACGTGAATGCATTTGGAGAGTTCCAGATAGTAGAGGTTTTACAGGATATACTATAGGAGATGAGGACAGTGTGACAAACTTCATACCAGTATATACACCTACTTGATTACCGATAACTTTATGTAGATAATATACCTTCAGCATCATAATAATCCAGTGCCAGTCGGCCACTTCTGTAATACCAGCGACCTCGTCCGTTGTCGTCGAACTCGGCTAGTTTTTCGCCGGTGTCGTAAGTCATCAGTCGTTTCTTCTTGTTGTGCTCGAACCAGTCGAACTCGGGATGTGCCGGACGCATACGATAAATATTCATCTATCAACAAAAAAGTTTTAATTAAACACCAGCTTGAACGAATGGAACAGGCCAATCCAACAGAGAAGATCCTCTTCTTCTTCTTCTTCTTTTCGTGTCGATGCTCTCAAACTTTTTCCGACCAATATTTGGCAACCTGTACGGCTCTATTGTTACCCTCGTATAGATCCTGAAAACTGCATGTGGTTATGCAGGATAGGCAGCATAGCAGGTGGCGCATGTCCTATGGAAAGGCTCCACACCGGTACTGCGTTAGAGATTGGTCCAAGAAGCCCCATTTGGCCTGATTCTAACTGATTTTCTGATTCTGAGTCTGATTTTGGCGTTCTTTGGGCAGAGTAGGTTAAACTTTTAGGTAATGCCGTGCCTGGATATTTTTAACCGACTTCGAAAAGGAGGAGGTTCTATGTTCGGCTGAATGTATGTTTTTTTTTTTTTTTGTATGTATGTTCACCGATATTTCGGTCAATTGTGGACCGATTTTGAAAATTTTTTTTTTGATTGAAAGGTTATGCTTCCAAGTTGGTCCCATATAAATATTGTTAGGATCTGATCATGAACTTCGAAGATATGGAACAGAACTCCTCATAGAATCATAGCAGAATTATCGTAACAAGTAAAATTGCTTTGTTTATACGTGTAGTCGATGACTGACTGAAAGAAAAGGGGGAGGGTGTTGACGATGAAACATGTAATTTTTATTTTTAGTACCGTGTTGCTCGATAGATGGCGTTAAGGTCGATTTATAAGTCGATATCGTTTGCTTACCGGCGTTTGTATAGGGGTATCAGATGTAACTTGAATAAAGACTACCAAGTTCAACCTAGATCAGGACACAATAGTGGTTTTATTTACAACCTTGTAGTGTTCACAATCAAGTATTACCATCTCGGTAGTAAACATTGGTCCATCGACCCTGGATAATACCCAGTAGTACTGTGTGATATTTTTGAGTTAGTGCGGCCATCCTTTGGCCGATTCCGTCGTACTCGCAGTGGATCGCTGCAGCAAGAGTACCGGACACCCAGCAGAAGCAACGTCCAGTTAGGGCAGCTGCTGTGGATTTTTTTTAGTTCAACAAGACGCCACAGAGGGCGCCACCAGTAGTACCAGCCTGTATCGCCAGTCAATACTTCGGGTCTCAGCGGCAGCTTCGTCGGCAAGGTTGACGAGCTCGGTTCGCGCTAGCAGCCGGGAGTTGAAGATAGCAGTGACGACACAGAGGACTACGTCATCAGATCAACTTGTGTGTGTGAGTGAAGTGAAAACGTGAGTACAATTATTTACATAAGTAACATTGGAGCAGTCGTGTGATCAAGAAACATTTTGCCACGCAATTGTGAACTCTATTTTATCGAAGATTTTAACTTTAACGTTTTATAACTTAGTTTTAAAATTTTATGCTATGTTAGTTTAGGACTTAGGATAATTCAATAAAAAACGAGGGAACGCGGAATCTATGCCCGATTTCTGTCAGAGTGTATTTTGTTTCAAACACTTGTAATTTTTTTTGCAATTTTTGAGACTTCTTTTTATGTACTTAGTTGGATAACAAGACTTTGAGTTTGAAAGTTACAATTTGGTCGTCTTGACAGCTAAGTTTAGATTTGTTTTAGATTAATTAGTAAGTTAATTTTAAGGAACACATACATTACATATTACACTGACTTTATTGCAGGCTATTGTTTACATTTTACGCTCGTTTCAAATTATTGTTTTGTCTCTTGTTAAAGATGGAAGGTAAAGTTAATATATTGAAAGACCTTCAAACCGTGATTCAAAAGGCTTACACTAATTTTAAAAAGAGTCCGAAAGATAGACTTACGTTGGAATATTTAGAGACAAGGCTTGAATTATTGGAAAGAGATTGGTCGTTGTTTCAAGATACCAAAACGCAGGTTTATGGCGCTTTTAAGTTAGAAGATATAAGTCAAAAGGTTGTTGACATGTACGATGCGACCGAAGATGTTTATATAAACTGTAAATGTTTAATAAAATCAGCACTAAATAAAATTGGTGTCAAAGCACCACTGCCACAGGATAGTGGAGCCAACAATAACTCCTCCAAGCCATCTAATTGTTTCGTAAAGTTGCCTAAAATTACGATTCCAACATTCTCTGGCAAATATAGTGAATGGACAACTTTTTATAATCTGTTCACATCATTAGTTCATAATAACACCTCTTTGGATAATGTGCAAAAGCTGCACTACCTCAAGAGTCATCTTACTGGGGAAGCTGAACAGCTAATAAGGCACACGCCAATCACAGATGCCAACTACAGTCAATGCTGGGCTCAATTAGAAAAACGTTACGCAAATAAAAAATATGAATGATTATGAAATATGAAAGATTATTCAGCCAAAAACGCCTTCATGTTGAATCAGCTTCCGCATTAAAAGACCTATTAGATACTACAATTGACTGTCTCAACGCAAATTTGGGAATTGATGTGAGCACATGGGACGTTATGATCATACATCTAGTCACGTTCAAGCTAGATAACGAAACGCGTAAGCAATGGGAGTTCAGCGTTTCTAACGACTCTAGTAACGACTTACCCACCTTTGAACAATTTAAATCTTTTATCGAAAGTCGTTTCCGCGCCTTAGAATGTATAGAACCAAGAAAGGCAGTAACTCATCAGGGCAATACTAGTTCACAGGCTCATAATTCAAAAGCAATGTTAGCGACAAGTTCATCGAATATGCAGTGCGAATACTGTACGGAATCCCACAAGCTCTGTTTCTGTAAGCAATTTGCAAAACAATCTACAGAAAGCAGACGCGAGTTCGTCGCAAAAAATAAAATCTGCTTTAATTGTCTAGGCAGCAATCATACAGTACGCGATTGTAAAAAGCAGACTTCTTGTAGAGTTTGCAAAAAGCGCCACCATTCGTTACTGCACCTCAACAAAGAGTCAAACGACGGTCAAGGTCAAGAGGCTACAGCAAAGCCCGCTGTCGACAATACTAGTCCTTCGACTAGTAATGGTCAGATAGTTGCGTGCTTGTCTACTGGCCACTCCAGCCAGCCCTTCAAACCCAGACAGGTTTTATTAGCCACAGCGCTAATAAAAGCCGAGTCCAAGACGGGTGAATTTTATACAATTCGAGCGTTATTAGATCAAGGCTCCCAGGCGTGTTTCATCACAGAAGCCACAGTACATTATCTCGGGCTGAAGAAAATCCCAGTCCGAGGCTTCGTCTCCGGTTTAGGAGACAATAGATCAACCATGGCGAAGAGCATGGTAAATTTGACATTTAAGTCCACAGTTGAACCAGATTTTCAGTTTAATATTAGCGCTTATGTTTTAAGTAAAATAACATCCTACTTACCTGAGAGAACTGTCAATACAAGTTTGTTGGATTGGGTTGATATTAAACATCTGTGTCTCGCAGACCCTAACTTCAATACACCCAATAAAATAGATATTCTCTTGGGTGCAGATGCTTTCTGCGGCATGATAAAGGAAGGTGTAAAAAGGAATCCATCTGGTACTATGATCGCACAAAGCACCACTTTAGGTTGGGTACTTTCAGGTGTAGTTAACTCAAGTAGTAAGACAAATTATGATACAAAGAGGATAAATGTACATTGTGCTCAGTTCAATGAAGACGATATTCTGAAGAAATTTTGGGAAATAGAAGAAAAAATTAGTACAAAGAAACTATTGAATCCAGAAGAGCAAAAATGCGAAGAACTTTATATTAAAACAACGAAAAGAGATGATACAGGCAGATACATTGTGCGGCTACCATTCCGAGACGAAGATCCTATGTGTAAGGGCGGGCGTTCGCGTGAGATAGCTGAAACAAGATTTAAATCATTAGAAAAGAGATTAAGTAAAGACATTAGTTTAAATGAAAAATATAAAGAGGTAATTAATGAGTACTTACAGTTAGGCCACATGAAACCTGTAAAAGAAGATGATAAAAAAAAGAATCAAGCAGTATACTTACCACATCACGCAGTGATAAGAAATGACAAGACCACGACGAAGGTTCGTGTGGTATTCAATGCTTCAGAAAAAAATAAAAACGGAGTTTCACTAAACGACACCCTCATGGTAGGACCAACTCTGCAAGCAGATTTAAGACACACTGTGTTGAAGTGGAGAGTACACTCTATTGGGATTGTGGCGGATATAGTGAAAATGTACCGTCAAGTCAGAATAGCCGATGAGGATGCTGTCTTCCAGCGAATACTCTGGCGAGAGAGCCCCGAACAGCCAATCAAAGATTATGAGCTAGTAACGGTGACCTTCGGAACAGCCTCTGCACCATACCAGGCAGTCAGAACGCTTCATCAGGTAGCATACGATGAAGGCGACAAATACCCTCTGGCATCAGATAAAGTTCTAAATTGCTTTTATATGGATGACCTGATGACTGGGTGTAGTAACATAGTAGAAGGCGAAGAAATCTGCAAACAGATGACACAATTATTAGCAAAAGGTGGATTTACTTTACAGAAATGGAACAGTAATGAACAGCAATTATTGGATAGAATAAGCTCACTGGATACAAATGAGGTAACAGAGAAAACAGGTCAAATAAACATGAAAAATGAGGATATTGAAAATGAAGAAAAACAGGACATGATAGACAAAGAAGGTAAAACTGAAAATAAGGACATAGAAATTAAGTTAGATACTACCATAAAAATATTAGGACTTACCTGGAATCGCCACGAAGATGTGTTCCAGTACTCCGTACAGCTTCCGCCTCCGACAACAGCACCTGTAACGAAGAGATCAATAATATCAGACATAGCTCGTTTGTTCGACCCATTAGGATGGTTAGCTCCGACTGTGGTTGTAGCAAAGATATTTATTCAAAAATTATGGCTCACCGGCGTCAGTTGGGATGAGGAATTAACTACAGAATTAATAACAGAATGGAGTACTTACCGTGAAGAATTGTCGTTACTTACCCAAGTTAAAATACCTCGTTGGCTTGGAACACATTCAACTGATGAACTAGAGTTGCATGGTTTTAGCGACGCGTCTAAAGCAGCATACTCAGCAGTGGTGTACTTGAGGATAATTGACGCCACAGGCAAAATTCGTTTGTCGTTAGTGATGGCAAAAACAAGAGTCGCTCCGATCAAGCAAGTTAGCATTCCTCGATTGGAGTTATGTGGAGCTGTTCTCTTAGCAAAGCTATTGATAGAGGCAGCAGACGTCCTAAATATTCCAAAGCAAAAGATCTCAGCTTGGACCGATTCGACTGTGGTGCTTTCATGGCTCAACAGCCATCCGAGTAAGTGGAAAACATTCGTTGCGAATCGGACCTCTGAAATATTGGGTTCAATGAATTCATCTCAATGGTTCCATGTGTCTACCAAAGACAACCCAGCGGACTGTGCTTCAAGGGGAGTCTTACCTAGTTTGTTAATTGGCAATGAGCTCTGGTTTTCAGGACCTTCATTCCTAAAAAACAAAATAATTGAGTACAAAAAACCTAAGAATTTAAAAATAGATTTAGAACAAAACACAATTAAGGCACACACAGCTATAGTTCCAGAACATATAGTTTTCGAAAATTATTCTAGTCTCAGAAAGCTACTTAGAATAATTGCATATTGTAGACGATTTTTGAAAAGGGTCAATTACGACAGTAAACATTTAAAACACAAGGAAATTGAAGCGGCATTAGAAAACTGTATAAAGAAAACGCAGAAAGACGCATTTACAACAGAATATACACAAATAAAAGAAACAGGTAATTTGACACTAAAATCAAGCAAACTGAAATCACTCTGTCCGTTTATCGACAACAAAGGGATCATGAGAGTTCAAGGACGGATTGATAAATCAAATCTGGATGAAGAAGCGAAACATCCAATAATTCTCCCTCATGCAAACCATCTGACTCGTCTTATAGTTGCTGAGGCTCATGACAAAACTCTGCATGGCGGTCCTCAATTGATGATGAATTTTTTACGATCAGCTTATTGGATTGTAGGTGTTAGATCACTAGTTCAACAACATGTTCGCAAGTGTGTAATTTGTGTCAAACAAAGAGCTAGTGTTAAAACCCAGCTGATGGGCGCTCTCCCATCAGTTAGATGTACACCAGCAAGACCATTTCTGCACAGTGGAGTAGACTATGCCGGACCCATAAATATAAGAACGTCGAAAGGTCGTGGCCATCGTTCATACAAAGGCTATATTTGCCTTTTTGTATGTATGGCCACACGCGCTATTCACCTAGAAGTCGTCAGTGATATGGGCACACAGGCATTCATAGCTGCCTTTAGACGATTTGTCTCTAGAAGAGGTCATTGCGCAAAATTGTGGAGCGACAATGGCACCAATTTCGTGGGTGCTTCTAGAGAATTAAAGCAGCTGGCGTCTATACAGCCAACAATAGCAGAACACCTTGAAGCGAACAGTACTGAATGGCATTTTATCCCGCCTCACGCTCCCAATTTCGGTGGTCTATGGGAAGCGGGTGTAAAATCCGTCAAGTTCCACCTTAAAAGGGTGATTGGCGAGTCTACACTTACGTTTGAAGAAATGACCACACTCCTGAACCAAGTAGAGTCATGTTTAAATTCGCGTCCGATGAGCGTTATAAACTGTGTTAATCCTGAGGAACCACTACCTTTAACCCCTGGACATTTTCTTATCGGAGAGCCGATAGTCAATGTGCCAGACAACAATCATGATAATTGTAATGTAAATTATTTGACTCGCTGGCAATTTGTACAAAGGATGGTGCAGTCTTTTTGGAAAAGATGGTCACATGAATATCTTTCGAGTCTTATGAATAGATACAAATGGTCAGCCCAAGTTCCAGAACCAAACATTGGGGACATTGTTTTGATTAAGGAAGATCATTTGCCGCCCAGTCACTGGTTGTTGGCTCAGGTTGTGGAAAAACACCCAGGTGATGATGACATAACCCGTGTGGTCACATTACGCACCAAAACGTCTATCATTAAGAGGCCAACTTCCAAATTATGCATTTTACCCATTTCTGATCCATGAATTGTTATTTACATTAGTTTTAGTTTTTTTATTACATTCCGTGTTTGTAAATTGCACAATTGTATTGTAAACCATTCTGTTTAACTCTAACTTTGAAGTTTACCATTAATTGTATGAGTTTAGTATTAACCGTTGTTTAATAAGTTTGTAAACACTAATTGTTTTTAGTTATAAGTACACCTACTTGTATAAGAAGGACATTCTGTCACTAAATGTCCTTGGCGGCCGGTATGTTGACGATGAAACATGTAATTTTTATTTTTAGTACCGTGTTGCTCGATAGATGGCGTTAAGGTCGATTTATAAGTCGATATCGTTTGCTTACCGGCGTTTGTATAGGGGTATCAGATGTAACTTGAATAAAGACTACCAAGTTCAACCTAGATCAGGACACAATAGTGGTTTTATTTACAACCTTGTAGTGTTCACAATCAAGTAGTTCAACATATTACCATCTCGGTAGTAAACAGAGGGGGTAAATTCATGTAATATAACCGTATTTGGGGTTATAAGAATCGTTATGAGATGCACTCTGGCTATAAGGTAATTTATGTTTAGCTGAAGAGTAAGTACTTTTTAGTGGTGCAAATATGGTAGCTATAGCTAATAATATATAGAAAGTAAAACAGTTTACCTGTTCTAAAACTGTGATCTTGTTTTGAAAGAAAAACAAGTGGACTACATCACTACAATAGTTCAACTAGTATCTTAGGATCTACTATTTCGAATAGAAGTGCTTTCAATGTTGAATAGCTATTACGCTAATGCTACTAGGAGTGGATTAGTAACCAAGGACGCAGGTGAAACTGTAAGGGACAGCGAGTTATGTATTTTAGACTGCAGAATCCAGATCCTGACACGCCTATCTATTTGTGGCTGAAAAAGTTCCGATTGCATGGAAGCAAGGTAACACACAGCCCGTGCCCAAAAAGCGGAGTCGAGCCGACCCAGCTGACTACACACAAATATCAGTAACGTCCAATCTGTGTCAGAGTATGGAACGTGTACTCAACATTAAGCTCCTGGCGTACCAAGAAACTAATGACATCCTATGTGACCGTCAATACGGCTTCCGTCGAGTCGAAACCGGTCAACTGCTGATCTTCTAGCTTATGCCATCCACATCTGAATTAAGGCCGTTATGAAGCCCGGGGAAGCGTTTGATTTTTTTAATTTTTGATTCAATTATGAAGTGTTAAAATGCATGCAAAATAGCAGATTTTCAGAGGTCTGACTGGATTAGTTTAACACAAATCTATAAATTGATTTCTATAGAAGCCTAGATAATATCCACAAAATACTGTATTTTAAAAGTATTTTATGGTAAATGTGTAATAACGTCATAATCGTGTAAGAGTGGTTGTATAAAAAACAGTGAAAATGTACCTATTTCGAGTTGGGGATGCAACTCGAAATACATTTTCACTGTTTTCAAGCAAAGAATCCTTTATTACCAGGATTTTACTAAACGCAAAATTGTAATTTATAAGTTACGGGATTTCAAATTAACATCATAATTCTAATCATACACGTAATTATTTAACCCTTCAGATACCGTCAATTAGAGACACAATAGTAAGACAATAGATGCGCGGCCACCGGTTGTCGCTTGGGGATTCATGAATTAAGCTCGATCAGTAGTTTACTTTTTCTGTATACTTTGGGCAACCAATGGGTATATGGGTATATGATCATTTGTTCTGTGTCTGGGTATAATTTATCTATATTTTTTATGTACTTAGAAATATATAAGTATGTTTATCAGTTGTCTAGTAGGTACCCATAACACAAGCTCTGCTTAGCTTGGGACTAGACGGCGCGTTGTGTGGTAGTTGTGGAATATTATTATATATATGATTTTTTGCAATGTCCTTACAGGGCGGGTGTAAAGTCTAAATACTGTGACATGAAATTGTAGTAGGTACATGCTCAATATGACGATTCCATGCTCTGTGCTAAGTTTGAAAAATGTCTACTTATTTACCTTCCGAACTACTTTTTCTGTAGGTAGCACAGTCCAGCCCTTTTCTATAAAGGTGCGATCAGATAAAGCGTAGCGTAAAATGCCTCTACCAGGCTCTGGCAAATCAACCTGAAATTTTAACACACTAATTGAGTATGTAACTAACCTCAGTAATGTATTAAGAAAGTAGTTTTTGCTTGCGAAAAATTACATTACCAAGGTAATGTTTAAAATACTTTATGTTAGGTAGATAAAGATTTTTCAAGTAATCAAGTATTTTGTTACCAATATTGACAATATTTGTTTCAAGATCTATATCTCTTCACTCTTGATCTATTTATCTATTTGTTTCAAGAAGAAATATTCGGGACAATTGCTCCAGCAATTCAACAAATGCGATAAAATTATCAGGAGGTATATATTATTAAAAAACCCAATTGTACAGTACAATAAACAACCATTATTAATAATAAAATACCACGTTTTTACATTAAATTAAATTAGTTATACTCGTAACTAACAAAACAATCAACGGGCGTCGCATAGACAAGATTGTCCACTGACTGTGCCTGCGTAAACCGGTTTTATCCAGTGTACGCAACGTTTGCGTACGTTGCGTACACTGGATAAAACCAAGGGGCCAGTGGACACTCACACTTTCCCCGCGCGATTGTAGTAGTACAACCGATTCGCGCGATTGTAGTAGTACAACCGATTCGCGCGATTGTAGTAGTACAACCGATTCGCGCGATTGTAGTAGTACAACCGATTCGCGCGGTTGTATGAAGCTTTACCTCTCTACCGTTTATTTATTCATGTGGCGTAACCGCGTAAATCTGCGATCCCGTGAATTTTGAAATAAAATAGCTTTTTTCTCTACTGCGGCGAGTGCGGGTAAAAACCGCTTCTGAGTTCTTAGCCTAAGACTTTTTTTCTGATACTGAGTTCTGATAGCCGCTCTATTGTATCTTGGTCAAAGAATTTATATATCGCGTATAAACAGTAGATGTCAATCAATACATAGAAGTTACTGCACAATGTCTTGTTCTCCGCCAACTGTATGCAATATGATCTACTCTATTTCTTCACACACTTCTAGTTTCACACTCTCTACTTACTGTTTCAGGTTGTGTTTTTTTAGACATAATTGATACTTTGAGAAACCGTAACGTAAAAATTAAATATTAAATAATTGTATTAAAATAAAGTACTTTGAACAAACTTCAAGTTTCATCTGACAATTTTCCTAACGTCAAATTTTAAAATAAGTTCTTAAACTAACTTCATAAGTTCCTGAATGACTTTACAATCAGCCATTACAGAGGTAGTAGGTATACATTTTTATTTGAACGTAGGTACTGAGCCGAACAAAGTGTTCCGCCACCCCATCCCCAAATAACATAAGCAGAAAAGTAATGACTGGGCTAATAGACCGATCACCCACGGATAAAAAAAAAACTTGGACAAGTGCTAGTCGGACTCACGCACTGTGGGTTCCGTGCAAACTACAATTCTCGAAGATTTATCCGAATTGCAAAAATTTTCTTTCTGTGACAACAAATTTACTGTTTTCAGATTTATTCCTATACCTGTGCTTTAAGACCTTGCTTTGTGCCGAATTTCAGGATTCTAGGTCAATGGGTCTTGATAGACAGACGGACGGACGGACGGACAACAAAGTGATCTATAATGGTTTCGTTTTTTCCTTTTGAGGTACGCAACCCTAAAAAGACGGGGTAGATCGCAAAAAATGCACGTTACTTCCTTTATAGGGCATTATTAGGACCAATTAATAAAAGGTATGTAGAGTAAGTAGATAAAGGCCATTATTCATTAATATGCTTTTTGTGGGCCGAGTCACCCGCGATCGTAGGCCGAAGCAAGTGTCGACACATGGACCCTGGGTGGTGCTGCTAATCATATGAGACTAACTGGTGATAGATTTCAACCATTTTCTTTCGACTAACCACTGAATAAAACCAAGTGCCAAGTGGCCTAGCCGTGTTCCGTTTTTACGATAAGAGAGGTATTAGAGTAGCCAGTCTAGAGGAGTTGTATCGAAATAGTAGAGTTGTAAAAGTAACGAAATAAACTGTATCCGTATGTATTCGTTACTATAACATTGAATACTCTTTACTATCGTATCGTTACGTTACTCGTTACTACTGATACCGCAAATCATAATAAATAAGTCTCAATATAATCAAACATAAAAAATTTAACAAAACATGTTTTTGTTTTCTTCTTAGACTGAAATTAAACATTTAACTTAGTAAATAAATCGTAATGAAATGCTTTGTAATTAATTTAATAAATTAATTGTTATTATTTTTGTCATTGCAACTTTTTACATTAATAAAAATCTACAGCATCAGTAGATTTTTATACCAACTTTAAAGTACGAATAACTCCTAACTGTCTGTGAAACCTAAAAAAAAATGTTTAATTTATTGAGAGTCAAAGATTTGAATTTAATTAACTTTTAGTAATAATGACTTCTGGTTTAAATTATTAAACTGCTTTATTATATTTTATTATAGGGTCTCTCTAACCACTTGTGTTTTTATAACTTCTGGTAATTAGTATCCTATGTTTAGGAGGTAATCGTGAAAAAATAAGTTAGTTAAGAGATATTTCCACATTTTAAATTAAAGCAGTTGTAACAAAAAATAGCAAAATTAAAAAAATTAAAAGGCCTCCGACGCATAAAATCTACAAAAAGTTAAAGAACTAGGTATTTAAGACGAGTCTAATGAGCCCAAACTCGACGTGTTTACTAATAGGCATTTAGGGTTCCATTAGCCACCTTCCAGTTCTAGCATCAAGTCCTCGTAATCATGAGAAAGGATAGAACCAGATTAAGACGAATCTAAATGAGCTAAAACTGGATGAAGGATTCCCTCGGAAGGCAATCCAAGGTTAGTTTAACATCGAGCTCCATCATCAGACCAGCACAATGGCTCCAGCATGTTCATGACTCATGAGAATTTCTAATATTAAGTTACACATACGTTTTAATAGAAAGTAAACACTTATTACGCACCTAAAAAACGAGCTGATGACCTTGAACACTTGAAGAGATCTTCATAAATTGTATCTAAGAACCATCTTAATAACGTCAGCTTTCAAATAAAAAAACCGCATCAAAATCGGTCCATCCGCTTAGGCGCTACGGTGGCACGGATAGATGCACAGACATCTCAAACTTATAACACCCCTCTTTTTCGTCGGGGGTTAAAAAATCACTTCAGACATTTTACAAAATAATGCGGAAAATCCTTTTTAAATTCATAGCGGTGAATTAAGATTTTCTTTTTTTTATAAAAGATTCTTGGGTGTGGCGAATGTAGTGTCAGTATGGTGTCTAGTTTGGTAGCGGGCTATATTTCACTCGGAAAAATTCCGCCAAAAACCAATGTTTTACTACTGATATGTTCTTAAGTTAATTTATCTGCCTTCGTTTTTAGGATGTTTATTTACACAATGTATAGGTATAAAAGCAGAACAAGCTATTTTTTTTTTAAATAGGTAGCTGAAATTTATGTGACACGGGTCGTTGCGGCGACGCTTGGGGGAGGCCTATGTCCAACAGTGGACGTCTTTCGGCTGATATAATGATGGTGATGAATTGATGATGATAGGTGACACGGTACTTACTTCTGCCGAAAGCTTTTTTGTCAAAGGTTTGGTTTGTTTCTGTGCAGGTTCCTCTTGTGGCATTAATTCATTAGGCGGTTCGAAAAAAAAGTTTTGGTATACATTAAGATCAATTTCCGGTTCTCTACTTTTCTCAAGATATTGCTTAATTTTAAAAATTTTTTCGCCTATTATCATGTCTTTTATTGATTCTGTCGGCTTATTTTTCTTGTTATCTAAGCTAATAACTTCTATTTCCAATTCAGAATTATAGCAAAGTGGACAGAATAACCTTACATTTATGCCGTGATGGCATTTATGATTCTCTATAACTACAGGCTTGACATCAGAAGGTTTCATCGAAGAAGCTTGTTTTAATCTCACTAATTTTAAAATGTAGTCACTTTTTGATAAATGATCCTCTTTAATATCTTCCATTTTTAAGTCTACAGGTTTGGCTTTAAGCTCAGCCTGTTCCTTTATTTTACGCTCCTTTTCTTTCGCTATAGATTCTAGCTGTTTCTTTTTTTCTAAGGCTTTTTGTTGTAAATGTTCTGCTTGTAATTTTATAAATTCGGAATTTTGTTTTGAAATTATCGCGTTAGGCTCTTTTTTTTCTGTAGTGACTTCTTTCTGAAGTATTTTTTGTTTTATTTCAAGAACCTCTGTTTTATTTGCGGAAGTTTCTTTTTTATCTTCCTTGATTTTATTAAATATTGTTGTAAGTGATACATTTATGTCATCAGGGGAAACCTTTTTGATATTACTTGACTTTCCTGTTGTAGTAGGCGCATCTTTATGTTGCAATAATTGTTCTTTTTCGGCTTGTTTCTTAAAGGCTTCTCTTTCTTTTTGTAATTGTTCTAATAGTTTCAATCTCTCTATTTCTTCCTTTCGTTTTTTTTCATCTTCCTTTGTGGTCATCTTTGCTTCGTTCACTTGTTTTATTCCATATATCTCTTTTTCATTTGTGGATATTTCATTTTTAGTTCCTTTAAGTATTTTTGTCAGTGACACATTTATCTCACCAAGGGAAACTTGTTTAATTTTAGTTGCCTCCCCTGTTTTAGAAGGTGCATTCTTATTTTTCAGTGGATGTTCTTTTTCGGATTGTTTCTTAAGGGGTTCTTTTTCTTTTCGTAATTGTTCCATTATTCTCTTTTCTTCTTCCTTTTCTATTCGCTTTTTTTCATCTCCTTCCTTGGTTTTCATCTTTATTTCTTTCAATTGTATTATTTCAGTCATCTTTTTTTCACTTGCGGATATTTTTTTTTTAAGTATTTTTGACAGTGACACTTCTATTTCACTAGGAGAATCCCGTTTAATTTTAGTGGACTTTCCGTATTTTGACGGCGCATCTGTATCTTTGATATGTACTGCAGCCTTATCTATCTTCATAGCTTTCAATATAAGATCATCGTCTATTTTATCTCTTTGTTTAGGTGTAGACTTTAAAACTTTTTTAGCTTTATACAATAGTTCATCACTTATATTTTCTCGTTCAGGGTCTAACTTACTATCTTTTTTAAGAATACCAGATCCTTTTGATATTTTACCTGGTAGCTGAGACCTAATACCTTCAACTTTTTCGAAAGTATCTTCTATGAATTGATCCCTTTTACCTTTTTTTTGTTGTTCGTCTTCAACTCCACTTGAACTTCCTAAATCCTTTTTAATGTATTTTTTGTGTTCATATAGTATTTTTTGCTCTTCATCAAATTTCGTTTGATCTTCAACAGCCTGTCCTTTTTTTTTTTCAACAGCCTGTCTTTTTTTTTCTTCAACTTGTCGTTTTTTTTCTTCTCGAGAAATCTCTTCTTGGCGTTTCTTTTCAGCTTGTCGGCGAAACTTTTCTTGAGTATATTTAATAAGATGTGAAGATCTCACATCGAGCTGCACTTGCTTTTCTTCTTTTTTTCTTTTTTTTGGAAAATAGAAACTAAATTGTGACTTGAGGCCAGCTTTATTTTTATTATCGCTGTATTTGTCAGTTTTACTTTGGTCACGAGATCTACGAAGTTTAAGGTTATGTTTTGTTTTTATATCCTTTTCAGAGTTCTCATGATATTTCGGAGTTGGTTCTTTCTGCTCCCATGGAGCAACTTTTGGTATCTCGTATACCATTGGTCTTTTCGATACTTTAAGTAGAACTCCAGAATCCTTTTCACGTCTCATCATCTGTCTCAAGCTAAGATCATGTCTTCTTTTCAATGCATCTTTAGCATCCATAGAAGGTGTATCTTCGAAGATTTCCTCTTTTCTGCGGTCCTTAAGAGAAGTTTTTGGGAGTTCTTTGACATCTTTAGATGTCTTCAATAACGAGGTGCGCGAAATCATTGTGTTTATATTATCGCTACCGTGTAGCTGTAGTGTGTCAGTAAAAGATGTGGCTACAGGCTTAATGGAAATTAAAGGTTGAGAAAATGTTACACCTGGTTTATAATAATCTTCTTTTAGATTTGTTTCTCTTATTTCTCGATTTAAGTATCTGTCTGATTTATGGGTTTCTAAGCAAAACAATTGTTGAATTGCAAGCTCGTCTCTAGATGCAGATGACTTAAGATCTCGATTAATCTGCAAGTCGGAGTATGCACGATGTTTTATTTGTTTTGGTTTGTTGAGCGTCATTACGTCTTTTAAATTATGTTCAATATTTGAAAGCCATGTTTTAACATATTTTTTAGTGTTTTCCTTTTGTTCACGTTTAACGGATTTAAATTTCCTTACAATTTCGTCACAGACACAGAACTCATTTTTAATCATTTGTGATTTTTTTCGACAATGGTTGCATATGCCGATTACAGTATTCCTTTCTATGGATTTGACATCTTGCATAAGTTCTTGTACATGCTCAAATATTTTTCTACATCGTGGGCAACTTATATTTTTCTTTTCTGGAAACAATTATAGGTACATATATAAATATTAATAAACTTAACGCAAGTTTATGTTCTAATTTAACACTTATTAATATGGTTATGACCACTTATTAATAGTGTGTGTCATTATATGCACAGGGGGTAACAAAATTAGCCTTGAATTGATTGCTTTTCAGGGTTTCATCATAAAGATAATGAAAAAGTATTGAAAATGTTAAGAAAAAAATTAAGGAATCAAATCGTCAATTCATTTACTTTTTTCTGATTACTTTCACTAGCCGCAAAACTTATTAACCATTTGCTCAGAGCAACGGTCTGCAACACGTCACATGCAGCAAATTAGTGTTGTAGCAGAGGCGGAACCGTCGCCTCCGCATCCGCCTCCGTTACAACACTAATTTTAATCCACCTTTCGAACCAAGATTGACCGACTGTCCTCTTGAGTTGGCGTGTGGGTTAAAAACTGGATCCAGATTAGTCAGGAGATTACGATTTGATCTGTACATAACATACATAACAGTCTTACTTAGTTCTGATGTTAATTGTGAAGTTGTTACTCTCGTGTTTTTCTTGTTGTGTAAGATAAATACATCTGTGGCCGTGCTTTCAGCTTGTTCAACCACTTCACCTTGCCATCTCTGTTGATGAACCTATAAACAAGAGTATCACTGAGATGCTAAAATGATAAGTAGGTACATTATGTCATATATGTTTTACTGATTCAATTAAATCACGATTGTATTATCTTGGTCAATAATACTTTTAGGCTGAACTTCGGCCTAAAAGTAGGTACTCTCCCACTTCTAGCTTTGTGGCTTCGGCTGCCGAAGCCACAAAGCTAGAAGTGGAAGTGTGCTAAAGAGGCTCTTTTTCCACTCGCCTATCGTCAACATCGAAAATGGTTTAAAAGCTTGTTACTTCATCTAACGCAATCCAACGCGTTGTTTGACGTAAAGGCAACGCAAAAAAAGGGAGATAACGCCTGAAAACTCTGTTAGTATTCGGTAATTTCGAGATTGACTCGAATATTTCACAAAACTTGCTCCAGGAAATAGCTGTTTTTTTAAACTCTTAAAAGTTTTTAAAAAAATTTGTCGTCATTTAGAATCTTAGTAAAATTTGCAAGGCTTGTATAGTGTTACTTATTTGACTTTTTAATTTTTAGGCAAATTATGAAGTGTCAAAATTCATACAAAATAGGAGATTTTCAGAGGTCTTTACTGGATTAGTTTTACACAAATTTAGAAATCGATTTCAATAGAAGCCTAGATAATATGATTCCAAAATATCTAATGAAAAATGTGTAATAACGTCATAATCGGTTATGAGCGGTTGTATGAAAAACAGTGAAAATGTGTGTCGAGATGCGTCACCTTAAGTATTTTTTTTATCTTAGGAATATAATATAAATTTATGTACCTGTTTGTATACTTGTAAGTACCCCCTCATTAAACTTAGAAGACTCGCCATCATAGACGGGGGATATAGGAGGTTAAACCCTCCCCTTTAAGATTTGATGCATTTCTTACGAAAGGAATGGAACATTTAGAAATAAACAATAAGATTTAAAATATCCGCTACTCAACACAGTAAAAGATTTTAATCTGTAGCGACTCCCTTTTCAACGGATTGTAGGACATTACGTCCTGTTCCGCATACCTCTGCCTCTACGTAGATAGTGTTTTTCAAATTAACCCGCCAAAAACATACGCGCTGTTATATTTTTACCTAGTCATTAGACTCTATACACATAATCATCTCAGTTTAAAGACTTCAACTCTTGGACATAGGCTTCCCCAGAGGACCGTTTCCTCGCATCTTGCATTCATCGGATACAACCGTCACCAGGTCATCCGTACACCTTTTGGAAGCAGTCGCGTAGCTAGGTGAACAATGGCCCTCAAGCAAAAATAAAATCTGTGGCCCCTTTATTTACATCATATAAGGCCCGGTAAATAATAATAATAATAATATGCGCGGAAATAAGGTGCGCGCCTTCAACGGTTGGGTCATGCCGGTTTTAATGTACTCTTTCGGCATACTCAAATGGACTCAGACTGAGTTAGACGCCCTGGATAGGCGGGTCCGTACATTGCTGACCGCAAATCGGATGCATCACCCACGATCTTCGGTGATGAGACTGTACATCCCGCGGAAGTGTGGAGGTCGTGGCTTTTTGAACGCAAAGACTCTACACAACCGCGAGGTGTGCAGCCTCAGAGAATACTTTCTCAAAACCGACGTGGGTATGCACCGCGATGTGGTCGCAGTGGACAAGGGAGTCACCCCGTTGTCCATGGCTAAAGAGAACTGGCGCAAACCTGTGGTACTTACTATTGATGACCGCAAGGAAATATGGAAAGGCAAGGAGCTTCACGGACGCTTTTTTCGGGCTCTTCATGGGCCTGATGTAGATTTTGTGGCGTCCGTGGCCTGGTTACGATTCAGCAACCTCTTCGGGGAAACTGAAGGTTTTGTCTGTGCGATAATCTGAAAAATAATAAACGAAAAACTACCGGAGACATATTATGAAGGACGGGACGGTTGACGTGTGTCGGGCATGCCATCGTCCGGGTGAGTCTATCAGACATATTATCTCTGGTTGTTCTCGTCTAGCTAACGGCGAGTACTTGCACAGGCATAACCAAGTAGCCAGGATTATTCACCAGCAACTTGCTTTTAAATATAACCTAGTGGATACTGAGGTACCGTACTACAGGTATGTGCCCGACCCAGTTCTTGAAAATGACCATGTCACGTTGTACTGGGATCGGTCTATCATCACTGACCGGACTATTGTAGCCAATAAGCCGGACATAGTGGTAATAGACCGATTAGCGCGCCGCGCAATGATAGTCGATGTCACCATCCCACATGACGAGAATCTCGTGAAAGCTGAGAAGGAGAAACAAATGAAATATCTCGACTTAGCTCACGAGGTTGTTGACATGTGGAATGTTGACTCAGCAATCATTGTGCCGATTGTCGTGACCGCCAATGGCCTCATAGCCAAAAGCTTCGACGACCATCTGTCGAAGCTGTCGTTGCGCGGTTGGATCAAGGGACTGATACAGAAGGCAGTACTCCTCGATACGGCTCGCATTGTGAGGAGGTTCCTGTCTCTGGAGCCCTAACCACCGGTAGCTTGGACCTTGCTCCCGACAATACTATCCGGCGGAATACTATTTTTTTATATTTTTAAATGTTTTTTTTTAGGAATTTGTTAAAAAAATATTTAAAAATGTATTATAATATGTATACAAAATAAATAAAGAGAATAATAATATATTTATTTGCTAAAAAACATGGTATAAAAGGTGGTAAAAAAGGTATATAGTAACAAACATGTTTCGCTATTTAATAGCATGCAAATCTTTAGCATAAGTAAGTAAATTAAATTAACATTTTTTTTTACAGTGAATTCTTGAATACAATAAAAGTTATTCATCGATAACCATTCATACATTTTTTTCTGAAATAATCTAATGTTTAAAGTTTTGAGATCATTAGGTAGCTTATTATATAAGCGCACGCACATTGTGACGCAACTTTTATTATATTTAGTTAGCCTTGGGATTCTGCTAAGCACTAAGCGGTAATAGACCAAGTTTTTTGAATACAGGTCTACATGATTCCTCAGTCTCAGTCCACATTATAAGACCATATCGTAACAGCGATTCCACATAAGCGAGGTATGATGTTATCGCCGTTTTTAAATTAGTTATATTTTTAACCTGTTTGCAAAACGAACGAAAAACGAACTTATTAATTTTTTTAGACACGATATCGATATGGGTTTTCCAATTAATATCTTGGTCTATGGTAATACCTAGAAATTTTGTTTGTGTCACTTCTTCAAGTTTAGGTATATTTAGTTTTATGTTATATTTAGGATTATTTGATTGATTAAATTGTATGTATACGGACTTATTTAAATTTATTGCTAAGTTATTTATGTTTAACCATTCAATTAGTTTATCAATTGTGTTATTAATATCGGATTCATGATCATTAACTGTGTTATTCTTTCTGTCGGATGTAACAATAATAATAACAATAATAATATACATCTATGTTTTGTGATATTAGTAATACCTAGAATTTATATACAGTAAGAACAGAATGGCCCTCCATGTGTTGATGATGTGGAACGCCATATTTGTTGCATTTAAATTCGGATGAGTATGATGTCATGTCGTTATTTTTATTTATTTTGTTAATGGTTACACGCTGTTGTCTATTATTATGATATGATGATATCCATTGAAGAGCAGGCAGCACCCGAGAAGCTTGCCCTGCCATACTTCCCTGTGGTAATTAGTATCTATCCAGTAGTGATGTAAAGAATATTCGCAGAATTCACAAGAAACATGCGAATATTTAAGAAGATCGCGATATATGATTTTAAAGGAAATAATAAGAATAATTAAAATAATATTCCAAAAATATCACACAACGCCATCTAGTCCCAAACCAAGCAGAGCTTGTGCTATGAGTACTAAAAACACAACTGATAAATCTATATATATAAAAATCAATGCCACTTTTCGTTGTTATTTTATAACTCAAGAACGGGCTCACCTATCCAAACCAAATTTTTAGGCTTTGTTCGGACTATTTAGTAGATGGTTTTGTGAAGTTTGGTAAGGTAGAGTAGGGTATAATAGGGTAGAGTAGGGTAGAGTAGGGCAGAGTAGGGTATATTAGGATAGAGTAGGGTAGAGTAAGGTAGAGTAGGATAGAGTAGGGTAGAGTAAGGTATAGTAGGGTAGAATAGGGAAGAGCGGGAGCGAAGCCGTGCGGGCAAAAGCTAGTAATATATATTTATAGATAATTTATACCCAGACAAAGAACAAATGATCGTGCTCATCACACAAATTGTCCTGGATGGGAATCGAACCCACGACCTCTGGCTTGTCAGTCAGGGACACTAACAACTAGACCAACAGGTCAGATAAATTTATTAAAATACACTGATATTAAAGTATTTACTAACATCCTCTCTGCGTGTCCTATGATAGTAGACCATCAGACTTGAGTCTTTAAGTTCCACAAGTTTTTGGAAATCTTGGTACTCCTTGTAGCATGAACATAACTGGTGTTCACTGTTCGTAAGAAAACATTGTATTATCAGTAAAGAACACAATCATACTTTTTCCAATCCTGCTTTACTTACCTACCGCTTACCCTCATAATACTATATCAAATTGAAAATCATGTACAAACTAGTAGGTAAATATAAAATTAAGTATAACGAATAAATCTACAAATTTGACAAATTGTCAATAGCTTTACCACAGAGTACCTACTAAAATTATACTCAATGTTCACAGATTTCTTTCACTATGATACGGCAGTATTCTTCTGTACCTACGTGTGTTTGTCACCTTACTCCTCCTAATGTAATTTTGTATATACATATATTTGAGTTATTGGACTGGTAGTCTGGTAATATATATAGCAGGGGATTTAACATTACCTAACAGTAGACAAAACCAAAGTCATGGTAAACATCCAAGTAGCACCTTTCAAGTTTAGAGATTCTACCAACATTCTACACTCGAACATGTAAACGACTACGTTTATCAGTTGGGTACTTAGGTCTAAAGGACCTATTACACTACGCGATATTCAGACTCGTTTTGTCTGTGGTTCGACGTATCTAGTCTATGGTTCGACGTATCGCGTAGTGTAATAGGGGTTAGACTGCCTTTCTATGAAAGAAAAATAGTAGGTACGAGGCTGAATATCGCACGCGTTAGCAGCGCAGTGTAATAGGCCCTTAACTTCAAGAAAGAGGTCAATCGTCGAATCCAACTCGGCTGGACAGCATTCGGGAAGCTGCACGGTATCTTCTCGTTCTCCCAAACCGTCGACGGCGCGTACCGTTAGGCCGCTATCGGACCACAATATCCGCACGCAGTCTCTATATTCAACTACATGCAGTTGTAGGTTCGGCTTCGTGCATTAATGATACCAACTGACATCTAACGTCATAATACGTCAGTGCACGAAAATCTCAAATATTAATATAAATTAATATAAAATCGAACGAAAAACCAATATAACTATCGGTATGCGCTCGCGGAGTCCGGTGTCGCGTCGCGAGTGTAGTTACGCAATAATTAATGGATAGGGATGAAACCCAGTTTGAGAATTATGATGCAAACTTAAGCATTGATACATTAGATTACCAAACACAATTGAATAACGTTATAGAAATGAATACAACATTATCAGCGATAAAACGTCCAAGATCTGAGAATATTCAAGAATGTTGGCAAACTGTGAGTAAAAATAACTCTAAGAAGAAGGCAAAACTTAGCAAGGATATGTCTGTGGAATCACCAATACAAATTACTGTAACCTCGAAGGAAAAGATGCCCAAACAATTTGCTCTTGCAAAATTACTGAAACAAAATGAGATGATGGACATTGACAAAATCAAATATATAAATCCTTATAAGTTGCTAGTAACGTTTAGTAACAAAAACAGTGCAGAAAAATTCCTTTGTTGTCCGGTATTTAGTACCCTTGGTTGGCGATTACAAAAAACTTGGGAGGTTGGTCTATCGTACGGAATTATTAGAGATATCGAATTGGGCTTATCTGAAGAAGAACTCGTAGATTATATGAATTGTGAGATGGAAATTGTATCAGCTAAGCGACTCAATAAAAAAGATGGAGATGAATGGGTTCAAAGTGAAACTTTCCGAATAGCTTTCAAAGGTTCTTCCTTACCTACACATGTTTGTCTATTTGAGTTGAAAATTAGAGTAGAACCGTATACCTTTCCTGTAACTCAATGTTCCAAATGCTGGAGATTTGGGCATATTGCTAAAATGTGCCCAACAAATAAATCAGTATGCCCAAAGTGTTCTAACTACCATAATACTTGTGATCCAGCAACATTCAAATGCCCTAATTGCTCAGGCAATCACGTGGCAATGTCGAAACAGTGCCCTGTGTATAAAAAAGAAAAACGCATTAGAGAATTGATGTCAGAATATAATTACACTTACCAAAAAGCTTTATCAAAGTATTGGGAGAATCCCTCTTTCCTTACACCAAGTGTACTACGTGACCCAAGCCCAATCCTGGAATGTAGAAGTATTCAAGCATCCGAGAGAAGCAAACAAGATTCAGTATCGTCTTTTCAAGAAGTTAACATGGAAACCTTTGATAGTAATATTCCTTCAGGTTCAAACAAGACAAAAAACAAAAAGAAAAGTACCAAGAAGAAAAGGAAAGTACCTTATACAATAGCAAATAATGTAATTGCTGAACTGGAGATTTCGGATTCAGAAAAATCAGCTGAAGACACAGCTGATCAAACGTACCGGACAGACAACACGGATCAGACACATTGGAAATCATGGTCATTTAGTGAAGTTTTAAAAAGAATTAAGAATTTCATCAAAGAAAAAAAGGATAGTATAGTCGTTAAGCTCAAAGCTATTATTAAGATTTGTACAGACTGGTTTACCTCACTTTTTGCTAACCTTTTGCCAGACTTACCAGGGATAGTTAAAATGTTTCTGAGTGATAATGGTTAATCACACAAGAACTAATATTGATTTAAACGTCATACAATGGAATGCTCGTAGTTTTAAACGTAGAATTAAAATTATTTGAACAGTTACTAAACCGGGAACGAGGGACGAGGCAAGAGTCTTGTACAAAGTTTATCACAACCACTTAGAATAAACTGTTACACAAAATTTGGCTACGATGGAGCGACATAGTCTAAACTGAGACAAAGCTCCTTAAAAAAAGATTAAAAAAAAAAAAAAAAAAAAAACTGCATGCGGTCGGCTGCAGTCGAGAGAAGTCAATATCAACTGTATGCAGTCGTGCCTTCAACTTCACGCGGTCGGCTACAGTTGTGTAGTGTCGACGCATGCTGACCACCGCCGACCGCATGCAGTTAGTCCTGGAACCGAACGTACATCGCTTGCGCCGAATAGTTTGAAAAATGGATTTCGACACCGACTTCATTATTTCTTCAATAAAAAGTAAAGTTAGCATATGGAATTATAAAGCGCAATAATGATTGGGCTTTTGTATGCGTATGATGAAAAAGTCACCTTCCGTATGGCAATATAATAAGAAAGGACTAATCCATATTCGCGTTGCTCGTTGCAGCTTTTTAATTCGATTACATCACTGTCAGCGGCGGCGCTGTATTAATAATATTAAGAGAAGTAATGTCTGTACTTCCATTTCGACGTAAAACCTAACACTGGCTCCGGGTCTAGATGCTTGGCGTCAACTGCGTGAAGTCAGAACCGACTGCAGACAACTGCATGCAGTTGAATATAGCAACTGCGTGCGGTTGTTGTGGTGCAGTCCGTGTGATAGCGGCCTTACACGTATCTGTTTTTTTAGTAGGGCAGTACCTACTGTTGATAACCGGATTACCAGACACTCTTTTATTTTATAATTAAAATCACACAATATAGTAACTGTTTTCATTTATTCAGGCCAAAACTATCATTTATTCAGTCCAAAACTTAATTTAAAATACTGTTAAATAAAACAATTGTAACTAATCTTTTTTCTTTTTAAATAGATTTAAAAGTTTTTGAGTAAGTGAGACTGGTGTTCCCAGGGGTTTGAGAACCAGCTCTTTTGTGCAGATATTGTGTAGCGGACCAAATGCCAGTGCCACGACGGTACAGGCAAGGCAGATGACATTGTATGGCATACTGAAGTCTGGGGTGGGCAGTGATACCATGGCACCGTTTGTCCTGAACACAATTGGATACCCTGAAAATGACACATTATATTAAATTTTCATATAAAGTCACAGGTATTGAGTTAATAGTGCAAACTAATCATTAGATTTTTCTGTTTTTACAATGAACATTGTAAAAACAGGAAAGAAAACAAATAGATAAAAATAAATGTGAATTTTGTTATCCTGAGATTAGAAGCAGTTTTCAATTCAAAATGAATTATTTACCTACTATCTATATTTACTATTCTAATTCTTTATCTAAATTAGGTATTTAAGATTAAAGCAATATCATATCACTCATGGTGACGTGTGGTAAGACTATCAGCTGGATAAGTCTATCACTGAATATCTCAAAAAGTAGGTACACTTTTTTTTATTTGGGGCCTTTCCACGCTTTTTCAAAGTTAAACTTAGCGTATTTTTGTGATTTTACTTTTGTAAGAATTATCAAGACTCCCTCATACATGTCAATGACTCCCTCACATTCCCTTGTAAGAAAAATAGACATAGTCGACCCCTCCCCCCTAAATCGTCCGTATTAAATGGATGGCCCTTACAGTTGATGAAACATTTCTGATGACAAAGTTCTCAACTCAAAACCCAGTTAATTTTTCGTTCGTTATAACAGTAAACGGCCGCCTCTTTCGCTAGCATTACTGCTTCGCAGAAGGAGGCGACCGCCAGCCACTCCTCGCTCCAGACCATGGCCTGTACCAAGGCCTGGTGAGAGAGATCGCTGCCACCGACCGTCCCCACGAGGACACGGCGATGCTCTGCCCAAACGGGGCACACCACTATCGTATGCTCCACCGTGTCCTCCAGGCGGTTTACACAATTGTGATACCCGGGCGTTTCTTCCTCACGAATCGAGTGCAGAAACCTCCCGAATTTACCATGTCCAGTGAGGACCTGCGTCATGCGGAAGTTAAGGACGCTGTGAGGTCTTTTCAGCCACTCAAAGAGAGGATTTGCAGCCATTATTGTGGCACGCTGAAGTTTGCTAGAGGTAACATTAACATAAATGTTAGTCTTACCCCGACTCAGTCATAATCAACATTTTCGTAGTTTGTTTCTTTCGACTAGGCACAATATAATCTGTACAGATAAAAGACAAATTCCTGACTCACTCACTGACTCATCAACAAAAGCCAGCTCAAACCCTTAAGCTTAGAATGTTGAAATTTTGCAGAGAGGTTTCTTTTATAAAAAAACTGGGAAAGTGCGAGTCGGACTCGCGCACTGAGGGATCCGTGCTAACTACAATTCCCGAATGGAGTCTCGAAAATTTTTCCGAACAGCAAAATTTTGTTTTGTTTCTGTTACATAAGTAACAACAAATTTACTGTTTTCAGATTTATTCCTATACCTGTGCTATTTTTTGTGTATACCTACACCTGTATTATTTGCCACAAAGCAAGGTCTTGCTTTGTGGCAAATTTCGGGATTCTGGCTCAACGGGTACCCTATGAATTTCGATCTTTGAGAGTATCAAAATATGCTTTTTTTCCGACATAAACGGCCGTATTTTTATTCGTTAACTTAGAAGTTTGATTTTTTCACAGCTTGAAGGGACCGCAGATATGATGTATGGTTTTAATTTCAACTCGATATCTCCACACGTTCTCGAGATAAAGGGTCTTGACAGACAGACAACAAAGTGATCCTATAAGGATTCCATTTTTTCCTTTTTGATGTAAGGAACACTAAAAAGGATATTTTGACATTCAACCCCTAAATTGTTATTCTTGCTTCAAATTATTTATATTATACATTGCTCTAAGCTAAATGTTACGAGAGTATGACTGAGTTGCAAATTAATTAAAATACTGTGATAAGAGACACCATAGAAAGACAATGAGAGAGTGAATGCCGGCGATCGCTTAGGGTTTAATAAATTAATAATTCCATTGAGTGTAATTTTTCAGTTAAAATATTTTACAGTTAGTCTTACCTCGGATAATTACTGGAGATAATTACTGGAGCAAGACTAGCAGGTATAATCATCTCATAATTTATCCAAAATAGATGTTTCCATCATATTGGAGCGAATAAGTTATTTCACAAAAATGTATGATTTTCAAAGTGTCAGTTGAGTTGTCATCCTGATAGAAAACTGTCTTACCTCACCTTATAGAAAATAGCATTAAACATACTTACATGTCTTTGATGCATTCACAAAGGAATCAAACGTAGAGCCTGTTATAGGAACACTAGTGTAGTTCCTGGCTGTGGGTAAATTTGCTGAAATTAATGCTGAACCAACATAGAACCCATGATTGGCATCAGGAGGATATTCCTGCCACTTCAAGAAGACAAATTCAAAGTCTATTGTAATTGTAGTGGTGGACTTTGGAGGTAGTTTCATAAGCAGTTCCAAGTGATATGGCTTCTGCCTGCTACGCCCAGGTGAATAGTACTGGGACTGTACTAAACTACTTTCCGCTTCACCATTAATTCTCAGTGAGCTCAGTTGTATCGGTAACCACCATGGTGCATTCTCCAAAACTACCACATTGATAGAAGTCCAACAGTTGTTTGTTATCTCCGTCACAATACCTCCAAATTCTTTTCCATAACCAAGGATGTAACGGGTAAAGTGTAGAGGTGGAGGTACAGAAACTGGTAAGTCTGTCTTAGATTTATATTTTACTCCAATGTTTATCATTTGACCATCAGGGTTTATGTTATAAACTGCTAGCTTAGTATCACTCCCACCTCTTTGTGACACTATGACATTGTCTGGAGGTGGTGTCAATGTGAAACTCTGTGTGTCATTTGAAGTGACATCAACATAAATCTTGCTGTCTGAAGACAGTGGACAAGCTCCAGGCAGTCCTTGCCCAAATAATTTCCTGAATGACCAATCATTGCTACTTATTATATCGTAGTCATAAACAAGAGCCACAGTTTGTTTGAACTCTAGTTGAGTCTCCAAACAATCGTTGGATTTACATACTTTTCTTACATGAACTCCAATAGAATGATAATTGGTATTGTGGATCATTCTAGAATTAAGCAATGCTGAAAAACCACGACTTGATTCACACGGTAAAAGTTTCTTCCATGGTGTCAGATTCTCGGTGCATACAATTTCTCTGGGCAAAGAAGCATATCGCAGCTGTTTTGTGATATTTTGACTAGATTTCACCGCTCCTGTAGGCCATAAAGCCATTTGAGGAGTCACTGTATTAAAGTTGTCAATGAAATTAAGTGAAGCACAAAACAGTCCAGAGAGTGTAGCACTTAGTTTTTTCCATTGTGTATCTACATCTACAACATCAGGCGAGAACCACGCATAAAGCTCTGCGCCAGGCGCTGCATCTAATACTGGATATCCCCATTGATGGTGTCTCCATTGACCTTCGGTCAAAGTGAGATGGAGCTCCTCAACTTGGAATCGAGATACTACTTCAGCCAGTGACCGAGGAGCCAAATGAGAATGAACTAAAATAAAATAAAAACATTGGTATTACTAACTTCAGTAAAGTTTATAACTAAACCACTCATTAACAGTAATTATTATTTTAATCCTTACATGAAGATAATTCGCTGTTCACTAAAGTAACAAATTGAAAGTAGCTGTAGAGATGGGTCGGCGGTAGAGGTTTAATATATAATTCTTCCTTAAAGTCATCACAACGGACGTAAAGGAAATACGTGACAAAAATGCTGTAACATAATAATTTATGAAGAGACCCCATTGATTTTTAAATCATTAGCCGCTTTCTTAATCTGAACAAAGTTTTATATTTAGGTTATATTTTCGTTATGACAGCAAATGACATTGACATTTGACAATCGATCGACATCACAGGTTATAGAATTTTTTCTGTAAATATTATTATGCCAGGTACAGACTAACTAAACACGAGCAAAATTAAGTTTTCTTATACCTAGTCACCCAGTCCAGTGCGTTTCACTTAAGAAGTTACATCGGCGTAATGTTGGCTCCCCTGTCTGTCTACACAAAAAGAAGGGAAAAAAGGAAAGAGTTGCCTACTCTACCAAAATTGTTCCCCGAAATGTGAAACGAAATCGATTTTAACGGTAGCTGCAACACTTTTTGGAAAATTATGAGAGGAATGGGATTTTATTTAAAAAAAGTAGGTCTCAAAGGAAGTTTTAATAGAGAGGAACGATACTGTGGCGAGGCGTTTTCGTTATTTGAAAGAATTGTAAGACAATCGGAATGGAGCCCAGCGCCCTATACTTGATACAAAAATAGTAACAATAAAAAAGGCAATTGTTAAAGTAACGAAGTATCAGTTAATCTCCCTAATAGTAAGTAATTTCATTGCTAAAAATATGGCAACATTATTTTCAATACTACCAACATGACAGCAATGTAACTTCTTAAGTGAAACGCACTGTAGTATAAGCTCTTTGTTATTATAGGGCTGTCAGTAGAGATGTGCCGTTGCCGGCAATATTGCCCGAAGTGGGAATATTTCTGTGTAGTGATTCTTTATTTTTACCATCTAAGATAACTGTTGTATCGTCAGCAAACAAAACACAATCTTGATCTATTGTTTGCGGAAGATCATTAACGTATACAAGGAATAACGGTGGTCCCAAAATGCTTCCCTGTGGAACTCCATAGAAATTTTGTCGAGGCTGGGAGTTAAAGTTGATGAGACTGTTCACTTTGTCATCAAATTTCGTAATTCTCGTGATCTGAGTTCTTTTCGTTAAATATGATTTGAACCATTCTAGTGCTGGGCCCCTAATGCCAATTTTATATAATTTATCGATAAGAATGGAATGATTTACGAAGTCGAACGCTTTACTAAGGTCTAAAAATAGAGCTGAAGTTACCTTTTTAGAGTTGATGTTATTCATTATGGATTTTACTAAGTTATAGGCTGCTAGTGAAGTGGATTTCTTTTTCCTAAAACCGAACTGTTCTTTGGCAAGTATATTATATTTTTCTAAAAAAGAGTGAACTCTTTTGTACATGACTCTTTCAAAGACCTTGGATAGAATTGGAATAAGAGCAATTGGTCGGTAGTTATTTTTGTCTGACTTAGAGCCTTTTTTATGCAGTGGTTTTATTACAGATATTTTGAGTTTATCCGGGAAGCAACCTTGTTCTAGAGATAAATTTATAATATATGAAAGAGGTTCTGCAATGAATGGGGATACTCGTTTCAATAGATCTGTAGATATGTCATCATAACCGGTGGATTTTGTGTTATTTAATGTCTTTAATATGTTCAATATTTCCACAGGATTTGTAGGATTTAGGAATATACTATTGTCATTACTTTTAAAATCTTGATTATAGGTGTTATTCTGTAAAGCTGCTCTATTTTCAACAATATCAATAAAAAAGTTATTAAATAAATTTGCTATATCTGTTCCTGATGTAGCGATAACACCATTGTCTGATATACTAGTAATATATTCGTGAGAGCGTTCATTACCAGTACAACGCTTAACAATATCCCAAGAAGCTTTACCCTTATTTTTGGAATAAGCAATGTGCTTAAGATTACATAAAGATTTCATATTAAGAATACATTTCTTAAATATTTTTGAGTACACCTTAAATCTAGTTTTGTTTTCGTTCGTTTTGTTTAAATAATATTTATATCTTAATGTTCGTTTAGTACTACTGCTGGTTTTAATTCCTTTTGTAATCCATTTTAATGTACTATTTTTGTACTGTTTTTTAACTTGAATGAGAGGGAAACAAAGTTTATAAAATAGGGTTATAGTTTCGTGAAACAAATCAAAAGCATTGTTCGTGTCCGAAATGTTATAAACATCGGAAAAAGACAAATTACTTATGTATTCGATGAATTTTTCAACGTTGTCTTTACTAAGGTCATTAACGGTCATGAAGTAATAACCCGATATGGGTTTTTGATTATATTCGAAGTTTACTACCTGTGCAGTGTTATGATCGGATAAACAAACATTATAAGTTCTACCAATAATGTTTGGTATATTACTGATGATATTATCTATACACGTGTTCAACCTGGTGGCCTCTTGAATATGATGCCGCATACCATAATTAGAAATAAGTTCCTTAATTTTTTTGCAATTATTGTCATTACTTAGAAAGTTAATATTAAAATCTCCAGCTATTATTATTTTGCTTTTTTTATTTTGTAATTTAAGTAAGGTCTTATGAAGATTTTCAAAAAATATTTTTGAATCAGATGAAGATGTCCTGTATATACATAATATGATCACACGTATAGATTTTATTTCAAGACCATAAATCTCAAAATGTTTATCTATGCAAAATTCTGTTACTTCTTTTAAGTTAGTACTTTGAAGATGGTTTTTGCATATTATACATGTACCCCCTCTCCGCTGATCAGGTCGTGAATAGATTGCACCAACATAGAAATCATTGAGTTTCAGGTATTTTTCTTCCCCTCTTATAATGAAATGCTCGCTCAGACATAAAACGTCAATATTTATATCAGAATCACGCATTTCATTAATAGTTAATTCGATGTCTTGTAGTTTGTTTCTTAGCTCGTGCCCCGGTATGAAGGCTAGAAGGAACGGCGCGGGGTTTTTAGTCAGTAAGAGTCCGACACTGTCTCCCGCTCCACCCAAGAGCGGGTTTCGTCAAAGATGATTTTCCCCGTCGACAAAAAAAAACTTCACGGCAATGGCACATCTCTACCTGTAAGGTCGTTGTTATTAATAGTATAAAGTAACTAGCTTTTGCCCGCGCGGCTTCGCTTCCGCTCTTCCGTACTCCACCCTACTATACCCAACTCTACCCTACACTACTCTACCCTACCCCACCCTACTCTACCCTAATCTACCCTACCCTACACTACCCTAGTTTTATTTTTTTTCCATAAGAACCTTATCCTCACAATAACAATCACAACAAAAAAAAATCAGCCAAATTGGTCAAGCCGTTTTCATGGTATGTCGTGACAACGGAAAACGGGTTTCATTTTTATATATATAGACTAGCTTTGCCCGCGCGGCTTCGCTCCCGCTCTTCCCTACTCTACCCTACTACTCTACCCTACCCTACCCTACTCTACCCTACTCTACCCTACACTACCCTAATTTTTTTTCCATAAGAACCTTCTCCTCACAATAACAATCACAACAAAAAAAAATCAGCCAAATCGGTCAAGCCGTTTTCATGCCAAGTCGTGACAACCGAAAACGGGGCTCATTTTTATATATATAGAAGATAGATAGATATTATTAGTAAGTAGTACCTACTGATTGACGAAAACCATCATTCATGATTGATGGAATAGATTGACGCTTGCATGACAGTTGTAATGTTCGCCTAAGTCCGGCCTAAGTCAATTGACAACGTTAGAGGGGCGGCTCACGCAATATGTACCACAACTAGTTTACTGTGGGACACCTCAAGCTCACCTTAGGTATGGTGAGCTCGAGTCCCACAGTGAACTAGGCCCCGTTTACAGGTGGACTCAGCCTCGCCCAATCACCACAGGGAAACACCCCGTTTATACTACAATGGCGATTGGCCGAGGCTATGTCCACCCATGTGTAAACGGGGCCATACCTTATCATTCTAACCTATTATTTAAAAATCGCAGAGAGTAAACATTATACTCTTTGCAGGGAGGGTAAAGGGCACAGCTGGCGTTATCCGGGTTATATGGGTAGTTGATTACTTCGACACGCTTTTTGCGCCCTTAGGGGCGCTACAAACGATCCAGTTTATCATTTTCAAGTATTTTGTATTAAAAATTTAAAAAAACTCTTGACAAATAATTACTTTATATTAAAATATTAAATATCACAAAGCTTGCACTTCACTTTTTTGTATCATACAAGAAGCAGAACTCAAAAATAAAATAAACATCAGGGTGCAAAATAACTGTTGTAGTGATTTTAAACCTGTGGGTACCCACATTGACACAAGAACTCAGAAATCTGAAGCCGCCAATGCCATCACTGTGAAACGAACTTCATTGGGATCACGAGCCATGAACTCCTTGCATACCTTAGCTGCATCTTCTAACAGAGAATCAGGTGTAGTAGGACCATGGTTGATTGGGAAAGCTCTCTTACTTCCATCCAATTCATACAAAAAACCATCTTTGTGAACAAAAGTAATAAAGTGATGATTGACAGGGTCTTCAGCTCTAGGCGTATTTGTTTGTCCTTCCAGAGCTAATTCTTTATGGGCTTTAATAATACCTTCACAGTTTTCAAATAGTTTTCCTCGATCAGTAGCATCCATATTTTTAGCATTTTCTAAGAATGTCTTCAAGTGTCCGTCTGCCAGATCTATTTGATCAGTGCTATTAGCAACTCCATGTACAAGTGCCACTGTGCCACAGGTATTACCTACGAATTGTTTCATATAGAAAATATTGCTGGACACTTCTTGGCCTTTAGAAAGAATATTGCTTTCTTCTTTTAGTATATGTTCTTCATATGAATTAGACACCGGGAAGAGAAGCATGACAGAAAGCACAGGACGGGGCACCCAGGCGAGCACCTCTGGTTCTAACCCCATAACATCAATGACGCCCCATTGACTAGGTACTCCTAATTTCTGCAGAAACTTGTTCATAACCTCAGGGTTTGATTCTAATGGGATTAAGGTTTCCTTCCCCATCTCGTTTGTATTATTTTTTCTGAAAATGCAAAAATGTAAGTTAAGTTGTTTGGTTCCCGGTGTTTCAGTGAGTGAAACATACAAATGTGTTTTTAACAAACAGATACCATAAAATACATATATGTACCTGAATTATATACCTATGTATTCCTTAACTTGTAAGTAGGCTTACCTAGTTTCCTATTAATCGAATAATAAGCGTTTAATATATAAGGCTAGGCTACTCTATTACTTATAATGAAGGTAGAGGCTTAGAGTAGAGGTTATGTTTTGCATATTATTCACAGAATATTATTCTGCCGATTTTCACTTTCATTTCACCGAATCTGTCATCCAGCGTTCTGAATTGCGATAAAAGTGATTGTCGTGAATCCGACTAAATTTAATAGTCATTATTATAAGGGCTTTTGAATAGTAACTGTGACGTTGAGCGTTAGTTGGATTCGCTATAATAATTATCATTTTTGGCGTCTCGGAACGCAGGGTCAATGTCTCTTCTACCTGCGTTCAAAAATAACTAGAGTAAAGTTGCAAGTTGCAATCCAGGGTCGTTCTTTTATAACTCGAGCAGCTACCCCAAAGTTAACTTAACCCAATGAATCCAACTAACTCTAACTCTAAAGCCGGTTGCAGACCGAAAACTAAGCTATGTCAAAGCTAAACTAAGCAAGCTAAGCTAGAAATAAATGGCGTGCACACCAAGAGCTAGCAAAGCTTAGTCAGTGTTGCGAAGTTCAATAAGACGGACGACACTCGCCATAAATATAATGGAAGAAGAAAGTTTCGATGATGAATATGTTACACATAGAAGAAGAAGATTAACAGTGACCTATAATTATTAAAAAAAAAGGCGTTCCAGACCTTGGACATGTCAACACATACACTTTCTTAGGGCTTAGCTTAGCTCGCGTAGCTGCGCATCGGCATAAAACTAACTTAGCTTCGCATATTTTAGTTAGTTCACATAGCTTAGTTCGCAGTTTACAGTTTGCACACAAGTATGGAAAACTGCGTTAGCTTTGCGAGCTAAGCTAGCTTAGCTTAGCCCTTGGTCTGCAACCCGCAGGGTAGGTTGGAGCATTGACCAAAGAAATATATATCAATGGGTTGGAATGTCGGAGTAAGCGGCTATTATATATGCTTAACATTGACCTTGAACTCAACGTTAACAACAAACCAGCATTTACCCTATGACGTCATTAGAGTCAACTCTAAACTCTTCGAATGCAGTGCTCTGATGTATGAATTGCCAGCTTTCCGAAAAGCGTCAAAAGCGATTAAATATCGCATTCGCAAATATCCGACTCAATTTAATAGTCACAAAAGGGCTGTCATGACGTTACGTTGTGCGTTGGCCGGATCGCGATCACAGATTATCGCGATATTATCGCTTATGAGTTTTTGACCCAATTCGGAACGCAAGGGTGATGACATATGCTTACGGTGACACATGACACCGGTGTTCGCGGTGACAGATGACAGACATAATATGATAGTGACACGAGGACGAGGTAATAGAAAAAGAAAACAAAGCTGAACAAAGTGATTTTTATATTATTTTGAGATCCGCACACGTGTGACAGAATACGGAATTAGAATATACAAAGCAAAATTACGAAACAATCAAAATCTTACTCGTTTAAAAATCGTGCGCATCGTGTCAAAAATTGTTAGTGTTCGAGTGTGAAAGAAAGACCTTATAATTATTTCTCTTATAAAATAACTATTTATTATAGTATAAAAAAATGGATTCAGAATTCGTGCACATATCCACCAGCCTTCGGTTACAGCTTGGCTATGGGATTGGTCATGTATTAAATGATGTCTGTGCAAGTTTATGGTTTACATATTTCTTAGTATTTTTTCATTTAGTACTTGAATTTAGTGCTTCACAATCCGGCAACTTGATGTTAATAGGTCAAGTGATGGATGCTGTGTCGACACCTTTTGTTGGTTATCATTCAGATCATACTGACAATCATATAAGTTCAAAATATGGGAGGCGGAAACTGTGGCATTTATTTGGTAAGCACAATGTTATACAATAATATCCGTAAAGAAACCAAGAATTATTATTGCTGCAGTAGTTTTTTTACATTCACTACTACGTAATAATTGACCTTTAGACCAGAATCCAATTCATTCTATTATGTGTTATTGCAATATAAAAGTGTTTTCTAACATTCTCAAAACATCTTTTTTTTTCAGGCACTGTCTGTGTTATGGCATCATTTCCATTCATATTCACAGAATGCATTGGTTGTTCATCAACACACAAATGGGCGCAAATGTATTATTATGCTGCATTTATTGTTATATTCCAAATTGGTTGGGCTGCAGTGCAGATATCCCATTTAAGTTTAATTCCAGAGCTTTCGGAAGATGATCACACTCGGACACATTTGACTGCAATCAGGTAGTAAAAATATTCAACATACAAATTATAGTAAAGTCTCTTAACTGAAGAATTTCCAATTGCATGGCAAAAAAGAGAATATATGAGGGGTTTTTACCCATCATATATTCTCTTTTTTGCCATGGGAAATCAGCAAATGACTTGTGAAATGATGTTATCATTGCACTAAGGTGGAGCAAGACTGACTAATACCTTTGTTTCTTCATTTGTCTTTGGCACTTTAAGGCCACAATAACACTTTTAAATGTTCCTGTAACATCTTACATAAAAGCATTATTAAGACCAAGTGAATTAACACTCACACAAACCAAATTATTTGATTAATATTTCCCAATATTTGTGTTAATTATTGTTATGTACCAAAAGCAATACTAATTTAATGTCAATTTGCTTTACAGATATGGCTTCACAGTATTCTCAAATCTATTTGTTTATATTATCACATGGATTATATTACATTTGACTGGGGAATGTGATAAGCATGTATGTTACTATTATGAAACTGTTTAATTTGTAGACTAGCTTGTAATAGCATGTTCTATTTGCAGTCTAAACTCTGTTTAATTTTTTCAATAATCTGGTATGTTGTGCCTATCTTGAAACTCTGAATCAAGGGCTTAATTTTATACCTACATAATATTATGCTGAATGGATAGTACTGACAATTTATTTATTTTTTATTACAGCAAGTGGGACCTACTGATGCTTGGAAGTTTAGGCACGTTGTCTACATAGTATTAGGACTAGGAATTATAGCATCAGTGATATTTCACATTTCCGTAACTGAAAAGAATAACTACCGCCATGAGCAACTCTTGGCTGAAGGTGAAAGTGGAGCCCATTATGACTACTTACGAAAACCACTTATGTACCAGGTAAATTAAAAGACAAACTAAAATTATCATAAATCAAGCTGACATAATTATATTAAATATTAACTTTATCTATTACCAGTCTAATGCTTTGTTCATTTCTACACATATATATGCAGAACAGCAAAAATAGCATACATTGCTTAACATATATCTTGTTATTCAAAAAAATTCAAAATTCAAAATCATTTATTTCAAATAGATCAAATGTCGGTCAGTCCAAGAAAAGTGAAGCTAAATTGCATGTTCCAAAGCGTAGATCTCTATGGAGAAGAACGTGCAAGAAACTCCATGGACACTCTTTTAAATCATATTATGTGTTACATATAATGTTTGTTTACATTATTTCATGTTGCTTCTATTATGTGAGCACAATGTAGATAATAAAATTAAAATAAAAAATATATTAAAAGATAAAAACTGAATTAAGCTACTGGCAGTTAAGAGATGACCAGTCTAAACTGACGGCACCCGTTCACGAGCATGACGCGTGCATCAGCCCCACTTAGCTCAACCATTTTCAAGGAAACCGAATGACCCAATACACGCGCCACCAGCAGCGAGACGTTTAAGTGAGCATGACAAACTCCCAACTGCCATGCTCGTAATGTCAAAAACAAAGAGAATAAAAAGTCGTAACCCAATAAAAATGCTTCATGGTACCTCACATTCACAAATAGGAAAAAAAAAGTGCTTCTACATTAAACAATGCTATGGTTTTCAAAAACAAAAGTAATAAATGATCACAAGTTTAAACTATATTTTCAAATTACAAAAAAAATAAAAATAATTATAGTTTCCAAACTAATCAATACACCCTAGTGTGGTAGTGGAGCTGGACCAGCATTGAGCCAAGCATTTTTGTCTTGTATATAGTCCTCCAACTTATAATATGCCTGCCTGCATAGTGTGCGCTTAATACAAGTGCGTTTTATATTTGGCACATAAATATATTTTGTGAACAAAATTAGGCTTTACCCATTTTTTAGTGGAAGTAAAATACCTAAATTAGGAATGAGTTTTATGCGGACGAAAGTCGCGCGTAAATGCTAGTATCTAATAAATATTTATCTTGTTATCAGCAAACTGAATATATTATGTTTATTTGGTTATCAATGCACTCATAACATAGATAACACTGTTCTAATTAACTATAATTTTCCAATAATTTAATTAAATGAAATTGTTGTTAGGTTGCAGGCATATACATGTGTACCAGGCTTGTGGTGAACATATCCCAGGTACTGATTCCCCTGTACCTGCATCGCACGTTAGGCCTGGCGGCCCGCGCCCTGGCTGTGGTGCCTCTTGCCCTGTACCTCGGCAGCCTGGCAGCTGCCGGAGTCCAGAGGTTGGCACCAAGATCCTTCACCCGAAAACTTAATTATTTGACTGGTTCCGCATGCGCAGTTGCTGGTTTTGTGTGGATTCACTTTGGATCAGATGATGATTACAAAGTATATTTCATTTATGTGGTTGCTGTGTTAATAGGTTAGTACCTACCCACTATTACATATAAAATGTATTATACAATGTAATCATTAGTTATCAAAATTTGTGTCTTTATGTATTCATTATGAAACACCGTCAAAACTGTTCTAAGTTGTCATGATAACTTTATTCTTAAAATACCTAAAAATGCTAACCGGAAAGTTATTAAATGAGCTGTGTTCACGCACGCTTTGACAATGTAATATCAGTCATTATTTTATGTATTACGTCATTATTTTTTGTATTAGTCATTCCCATTTCTGTCGTACTCATCTACTTAGTTATTGAATTGGTTCTCTCTATTATCAGGTTTTGGCGGCGCAGTGATGTTGGTGACTAGCCTGGCTCTGACCGCCGACCTGGTTGGCGAGAGGACGGAAGCTTCAGCGTTTGTCTACGGCCTCATGAGTTTCAGCGATAAACTCGCGTGCGGCATTGCTATAGCGATTATACAAGCATAGTGAGTTCATCTATGAGTCATACTAACAGCTGGCGTTGTTCTAAACACAATATAGTTCGCCTACCTAAGTTCACATTATGTATAGAATGCTATCTATTTACATTTTAGTCACGTATTGATATGGTTTATTATCTTCAATAATGGTGCTTAGGGGCGTCATCACATCACACACTCTCGATTCTCCTGAAAAATTCTGCTGAACGTTGCACTTTAAGTGCAACGTTCAGCTGTCTCCCCTCGGTCGCTCATAGTCGCGGTTTCCTTAAATTCCAAATCCGTCTAAATCTGCATTGTCTGCAGTAATTATAACACAGCATGGCTGATCTGCATCCGTATATAGCTTTGGGTCGACTCTAAGTCTAACCGGATGTAGCTGAATACCTTTATTTTACATAGAACGACTACCTATACGTCCACAACTCAGTTACAAGGCAACACAATACTCCTTAGATAGACTGATGGTCTAACTTTCTAGCGTGTTGTAGGTATAACGACTGTCAAAGGTCTACGAAAGATAACACATGACCTACATTATTATATTAATAACTTATTCAGTTGATGTTTTGTTTGCCTTTGTAACAGCATACATAATTCTATGCCCAAGGCATTTTTGTGATACAACCCGCATGATATGATAGCCATGCTGATTAGCTGTCGTTACATTTTCAGTGCGGACGGCGCGAGCCCGGCGTACTACGGGAACGTATTGGTTTGGGTGTGTGGAGTTGCAGCGATCGCAGGACTTACGCTCACGCTGCTACTGCCGAGGTTCAGAGCGGAGACTTTAGTAAATAGTGGTAAGTTTCTCGCGTTCAATACTGCTTACTGTCAGCATGTCTCATTATACTGCTGGGCAAAGATCTGCCCTTAGGACTAATATCTACCAGTAGCTTTACTGAGAGTTTTCCTGAAGTACCTATCTGTGTGTTGCAGAAGGGATGTGGTGATGTGGCAGTCATTCCCATGTTGAACCCATCACGAGAGATCTCAGTTACGCAGTCGGCCTACACTGTAGACCATTGATTATTCATTTCACCCTGCTAGTCCCGCCATTTTCTACGTGATCTGTAGCGATGCCTTCTAGATATGTCAGGGAAATAACGCCACATAGTAGTTAATACTTTGGATAAACTATTGCCAGTGCCAGCCAGCTATGCTAGCTAATGCTAGTAATCTGATTAATGAAATTAAAACATTTGTAATTCGTTGTTGTGACAAGGACGATAAGATTTAACTATATTATGAGCTTATCTAGTTATAGTTAAATTATATGATAACTGAAAAAATATTAATTGTTTCAGAAAACTCATCATTAAATAACTCGGATATAAATACGGGACAACAAGTACCTGCTCCAATAGAAAGTTTATGAAGAGAATTATAGTTAATTTTAAAATATACCTAGCTTATAAATATGTGCCGTTATTGATATTGGTTGAGATTGGTTACTTTTTGTTGAGACTAAGGACAAAATGTTGATAAAACATGTAATAATAGTATTGTTTCAAGCGGAAACTACATTAGACCGACGCCTTTGTGGTTGCCATTTACGTAGAGTTGCGTTGCGTGGCGTGGTCTAATGTAACTCTACAAGTCTAGTTGCTATATAATGTATAGAGATCGGCGTACGTGGCCGATGTGTACCCAATGTAGTTCTACCTTCATTCAAATCCGTCTCTCTAAGTATATAAAGTTGATATTATTATAGTACGTACTTTTTATAAGCTTATTAATTTACTGGCAATGTTTGTATGTATATTTGTTTAGGGCAAATCTTCCAAATAGATTTTAAAACCGTTACCGTTTGATGAGGTAGTCGGAGAGTGCGCATAAAAAGTACTGTGTGCAACAAGATAATGCTATCGTATACTGCGCGATAATACCTGAAAACTTTTCTTTCATTGAAAACTTATTTAAAGCTGAGCTTTAATTACATTTTGTCTCTTTTCTCTTATATTTATTGTTGTTTATGCACGAAATCTGTGTGAAAAGTATTAGAACGATGGCACTGAAAGGTAACTAGGACGTATAGCACAAAATTACGAGGAATATTGTTGCATTGACTGTTATTATTAATATTTAAAAAAATATTAAAGACACCGGTGATTTTTTGAGATGGGGGTGAAACCGAAACGTTTTGTAAGTTTAGTATACTTAGAGCAATAAAAAATAAAAAAAATAAAACGATTTGAAAAAAAATCTATATTTTTTTTGTTGTAGGTAAATCTTTCAATTTCGATTTCGGCAGCGTATGAAAGAGTTGTTAATACGTAACGTAGGTACACTAAATTCCCATCTCAAAAATATAAATATGTACCTTGTAGATGTTATATTATTTCTTAAGATTTCATAACTATGTTAAGAAAATAAAATGTTGGTGCTACAGTGTCTATAATGTTGTAACATTTGTATTTATATAAAGAGTTTATAATAATATGTCTAGTTCTGCACCTAAATTGGAAAAATGTATTCAAATAATCTTTATAATAACACGCTTTATTAAATATCGTCGTTCCGAGACCTTACTAGAACATTTTAAAGTGAGACTTTTTTTGTAATTAATGTTGTGTTTTACATAATTTATTAACCGAGCTACAGAACAAGTTTCAGTTTGACGTCATAACCGAACTAATGAGACAAAATTAGTCTCTGTAATCCGGCCGTGAACAAAACAACAGAACGACTGTGGAGGGAATATGACATTGATATTCCGTATAAGGAAGGAAGATGACATTCCGTAAATTTAGGGTGGGAAAATGACATTCCGTATAGGGAAGGAATATAACATATTTTGATAGTGATTTGAAAAATTCGTAGTGTGTGTAACCAAATGTCACACTTAACCAGAGGCGTAACGTGGCCTAGTTTAGACCTAGGTGAAGGTGCATCAGCGAGGCATTTTTCCTTCATTTTGAAAACGAGTCAGCGACTGTTACATCACAATCCAGAGTTTGACCACATCATTACCATCAAGTGGAATGGTGGTCAAACATGAGCCCATCAACAATTATAAAAATAAACCCATAGGTCCAGCGCACACCGCTGGAAGCGCAGCGGAGCGCATTTCCTTGAAACGTGTGGGCGGATTCCGCGGGCCTCGAGCGGCGCCAAGAGCCCTTGAGAGCCCTCGAGCGGGGAGACGCGTGGCGGCGCGCAGCTATTCCGAGCGCGCCCATGTCATTTAAAAAGTTCTCGAGGCATCTGAGCGCCGCCAGCCGGGCGCAGGGTAGTGCAGCGAAGCACAGAGCAGTCGCGCGCATGCTCTTGTAGTAGCTTGAGGGCGATCCGAGCACTGCATGTGAATTTATTCTTATATTGACCGTATGTCAAGGCAGTTAAGGTTTATATTAAATTATTGCCTATAATTGCTCTCCGCTGCGGCCGTAGGGTCCGAGGCCGAGGGTAAGGAGCCCGCTTCGTCCACGGAGATGTTGTGTTGTGTTGTTGTTGTGGAGTAAGATCTCGGACCAACTAATATGCACTATTTATTACAAAAGAGTAGCAATGTTAATCGTGACTATTTTTTTATATTATTTAATTTGATGGTATTTAGCTCATATTCAGTACATATTATTATCTAAAAGTATTAAATAAGAAAGTTCTTGTTCCCGGCTTTATACCAAATGTATGTACTTTAATATAAAAATAATAAATCTACAAGTCTGTGATTAAAACCATTTTCTTTTATTCAGTGAAAATACTTTTTCTAAAAATCCATCTTAGTAAGTGATCTCAGAAACGAATCTTGGCATATCTACCTAAACTTAAGTATCTGGGCTAGTGAAACTCTCTTTTAGATAAAGGTTTTTTGGACTCGACGATTGCATCACTGCAACGATCTTTTTGACTCGCTTCTCAATATTGACTCTAGATATAATAATAATATTTCACAACTATCACACAACGCCGTCTAGTCCCAAGCTAAGCAGAGCTTGTGTTATGAGTACTAGACAACTGATAAACATACTTATATATTTCTAAATACATACATATCTATATATATAAAAATGACCCCCGTTTTCCGTTGTCACGACTTGGCATGAAAACGGCTTGACCGATTTGGCTGTTTTTTTTTTTGTTGTGATTGTTATTGTGAGGAGAAGGTTCTTATGGAAAAAAAAATTAGGGTAGAGTAGGGTAGGGTAGAGTAGGGTAGAGTAGTAGGGTAGAGTTGGGTATAGTAGGGTGGAGTAGGGAAGAGCGGGAGCGAAGCCGCGCGGGCAAAGCTAGTCTATATATATAAAAGAAAGTCGTGTTTGTTACAACACTTATAACTCAAGAATGGCTGTACAGAAATGGCTGAAAATTGGTGGGTAGGTAGCTTAGAGCCAGGTGACGGACATAGGATACGGTAGAGTAGGGTAGAGTAGACTAGAGTAGGGAAGAGCGGGAGCGAAGCCGCGCGGGCAAAAGCTAGTTATAGATAAATTACACCCAGACACAGCACAAATGATCATGCTCATCACATAAACATTTGTCCTGGGTGGGAATCGAATCCACGACCTCTGGCATAGCAGTCAGGGCCAGTAACCACTATATGAAAGAATGATTTAAGTTTCTGTGAAATTGTTACTATTTTGGTGTACAATAAAGTTTACTCTATCCTAAAACCAATTTATTTGGTCGATTACCGTGTCTGCGTGTGTGTAACACGCAGAAAAGATGGAACCGAATTTAATTGCCTTCGTTTAGCGGAAAAAAGACATGCCTGGGTTTTAGCAGCATTGAACTTGACCAGATAGGCATCGCCCTAATCGGAGACCACCTTCAAGGACAAGTTCAAGCGCTCAACCATAATCTCGAGACCTGTGACCCATTATTCAACAACAATGTTATCGTGAGCATACCCAAAAGTACCGGGCTTAAGGTGGTGCATCATGACTCACATTTTCACTGTTTTTCATACAACCGCTCATAACTGATTATGACGTTATTACACATTTTTCATTAGATATTTTGGAAACACAGTAGGTATCTTGTGGATATTACCTAGGTTTCTAAAGAAACCAATTTCTAAATTTGTGTAAAACTAATCCAGTAAAAACCTCTGAAAATGTCCTATTTTGTATGAACTTTGACACTTCATAATTTGCCTAAAAATTAAAAAAGTAAAAAAAGTAATCCTCTAGAGACCTTGCAAATTTTATTAAGATTCTAAATGACGACAACTTTTTCCAAAAACTTTTAAGGGTTTAAAAAAAACAGCTATTTCCTGGAGCAAGTTTTGTGAAATTTTCGAGTAAATCTCGGAATTACTGAATACTAACAGAGTTTCCAGGCGTTGCCTCTCTTTTTTTGCGTTGCCTTTTCGTCAAACATCGCGTTGGATTGCATTAAATGAAGTAACAAGCTTTTAAACCATTTTCGAAGTTTACGATAAGCGAGTGGAGAAGGACCCTCTTAAGAAGGTCATTTATGTACACCATAGATATACACTAACAACAATGTGGCCACGAGCACCAAGCCTGAGGGACCCTGGCATGGATACCCAGTTGACCCGACGAGCAGCCACCGATTCCTCAGGAAGCTTAGCAATAAGGCTTTCATGTCAGACCCTATCGAAAGCCTTCGAGACCGCCTTTGAGCACACTATGCTTCCGGGTTAGCTCGACTACCCTTTTTGGGCACTGGCTGCACGTTAGCTTGCTTCCAAACAATTGGCTCTTTTCCGTTTTCGTACTAAAGACAAAATAGACGTGTCAAGATCATGAGACAGTTCAGGCCCACAAGTTCTAAGGACAATTGTCGTGATCACGTCCAGTACCCTTTCCCGGCGGCGGCGGCGAGAGCGCAGTTGCTTGATGCGGTCGGCCTCCTCATTTGCTAGCATTACTGCTTTGCAGAAGGAGAGGTCCACCTGCCACTCCTCTTCGCTCCGGACCATGGCCAAGGCCCGGCTCGTCTCACTTCAGTCGTCAAAGAAGTAGTCAAGTTTGCATTCTTCTCAGCGGTGTGGGCCAGCCAGCGACCCATTCGGTTTCAGCAGTAGAGGCAGTGACCCCGCGGCAGAAGTTTGTTTCACCGACTTTGCCAGGAATCAAAATGCTTTACAACTTGCTGGGTATGAAGCAAGTTGGTCTCATAATCGGCTGATGTGGTTAAATCGTGACTTCCGCATCCGTCAAATGTTTTGCGCATAAGAGCGGAGACCCAATTTAGAGTGGCAGTTGAAGTCTGTCGTCGTTTGAGGTGCGGGTGCCGACTCATCATTTGGATCGATATCGAATTATCGACAATTTCTTGGAAGGTTACATACCTCACAGCGAAACACGGCGCCATCACTTCATATGCAATAATTTAATTAAGTAAATCAACATCCGGCACCCTCATTCAGTTGCCTCCTGGACAACTGAATGAGGGTGGATAAGATTTCGTGCTAGCGGTAGCTTACGCATTTCACGAACAGCATGATCTATGCACTGGTGCGGGTAAAGCGTCTCTTTTGTTGGTGTGTATTAAAGTTCCACAGTAGGTTATACAAATCAAGTGGAAGGGTACCGCAGCTGAGCCACATCCGCCGTTTCAGTCAGATGCTGTGTTCTATTCTATCTCCGCTGTGCGAGCGGTAGATTCAACCGTAAATAATTTTAACCAGGCCTGTGTCCACTAAGGCCCAAAGCGTAGATAACCTGTAGTCCTCAAGGTTACGGAGACGCCGAAACAGATGTCGTCCCGGGCGTACATACACCGCGATACGTCGTCTGGTTTGAGGTCGCACTCCATGGTAAACTCCAGAGTTTGAGCGTAACAAAGGTAGAATATCTGACGGATTACTGATTATAGGACCTAGACCATGACGTTTAAAAGTAAGAATGTTTTAATCTTGTTTCAGTGTGGGTAAGAGATGGCGCTAGACAACCTGTATAGCTCTGTCTCTTACCCACACTGGAATAAGAATAAAACAGTCTTACTTTGAACGTTATGGTAACCCCGCTGTTTCTCCGAAAGGAATAAGATAGCTGGTTTCTCAGTCTCCAGATGATGAGAGACTACGACGAGATTTGACTGCATACGTCGCATTGCTGCTCCTAGTGGTGCTGCTGTTCAGTTTGTCTCTTAAAGTTCCTTCTCATAATAGATGAAGGAAGTAAAATGAAGTTCCATGCTACATTTACAACGCCAACCAGCACGATGGTGCATTCCGGGATTTTTGGACAGCTAGCAGAGCAGCCTTTCATGACTAGCTTGCCAGAAGCCCTCTGTGCTGCTAATGCGCCCATTAGGTACTTGGATCCCCAATTATGAGGTCGGCCAGCGCACTGTGCCTCGGAACCCGCTGCCCGCCGTGACTAAACTCCCCGATACGTCCATAACAGTGCGAGCCAGGTTGGTATGCCTTGCAATGGCTATTACATTTTCTCTCTCTCTCTTTTCAGATTGCGGTTGTGTAGACTTTTGACCTCTTATGTAGTTAATCCAATAGAATATAAAGCCGTTGTTCAAGTTGAGAAAATATAGCTGTTACACTTGTTTATGTACGTGTACGTACATAATTAAGTAAAAATCCTCTTGTAGACGCGTCCAACGGTGCGCGACGCTGCGCAGCCTATGTACCTACCTACATAGGTACTGAAACTCTAGTACATACAGCACTGTCTGGCTCTGAGTAGAGATGGGCGGTGGGTAAAAACCCATCGGATATTTAACGGGTAAATACCCAATTTGGGTATAAACAAGGTTTTTACCCGGTAAATACCCAAAACCATGGGTATAAACCTTTAACACTTTTTGGGACGGTTTATTAAATAAAGTTTAATTGAATTTTAGATCGTTTACATCTTTTGAACACCTCCATGTTATAAATTCGGCTCCTTTCGTATATTTTTACGTTTCAACGCCAGATTATTATTTTTGTTAAATGAAGTTTGACTGTAACTTTTGCATAATAGTTAAATTTGAACTGATTTTTAAGTTTGTAACAATAAATAACTTGTACATTGTTTTTTTTTTTATTCATTTTTGGTTTTTATTTTTTATTTTATCTTAAGTGTTGTACAGGTTGTTTCTTAATTTTGTATATCTGTATTAGTGTCCCAAATAAAAAACAGACGTAAAATATTAAAAAAAAAGGGACTTGCAATTTTTACATGATTTGTAGAGTAGAAAAATATTCTTTGCCGACACCATGTACATTTCATTCATAAAACATATTTGATGAACATTTTTTTATTGCTAAAAATTTATAAAAAAAAACAAAATATGTCCAAAAAGTAAATACCCACCATTTGGGTATTTACCCGGGTAAAAACCCTGCATTTGGGTATTTACCGGGTAGAAACCCATCTCTAGCTCTGAGCCGTTCGATTTATTTTAGCATTTTTAGCGTAACTGCGTAAGTCGTTTGAAGGAGACAAGGTCGTTCCTACGCGCAAGATTTTTATAAGCTGATTAGAATTTATTAGTTTTTGATTCCATAACAATAACTGAAGCCAAAAAAGTGGTTTTACTTTCAAAAGGTTTACTTGTTGCTGAACCAAGTCACACTGGTTGTGGAAGACCTATAAGCAGACAGTCCATGTAAAATATTATTAAATAGGGGTAATTAACAACACCTGGCTAGAGAGCGAAGCTAAGCTCAATATTGCGAAAAGGTTGGGCAGATCACCTAACAAGACCATTTATTGAGTTATCACACAAACCATAGGATAAGAGAAATTTCAAGTCTTTATTTTAAAGTTTTACTACATTGTTACTCATTATTATAGATTATTGTTATCCGAGATCCCCAGAATAATGGCAAAGAAGGAACAAAAGTGGGTTTTTAGTCAGCAAGTCTCACACTATCTCCAGCTCCCCCACCTGAAAAACTACAACTAGCTGTCCCTCTGCTATTGGTTGTAGCGTGATGTAATAATCTTTTAAGCAAGTTCAAACTAACTAACAATCTTTAACTTTTATTAAATTTAAAATGTAAAAGGAAATGTCAGTGTGTGACCTCTTCACAGCTGAACAGATTTGGATGAAACTTGAAATACACACTGTACTAGAATAAAACATGGATAATTTTTGACATCCATGCAATCAATACCATTGGCTAGCCATAAATAAAACAGGTTATTATATTGAGAAATTTATTACGAAGTTTATTCAAAATAAATACTTTATATTAAGTATCACAAAAGCTTGCATTGCACCTTTTTGTATCAAACATGACAATATTTTTAAGCTTGAATATGAAGCACAGCTCAAACTACAGCTGGCAAATTGCTGCAGTGTGCTCAAATCTAAATACTGACACATTAGTCAGTAGCCGCCAGTGCCAACACTGTGAAACGAACTTCATCAGGATCACGAGCCATGAACTCCTTGCATATCTTAGCAGCGTCTTCCAGCAGAGAATCAGGCGTAGTAGAACCATGGTTGATAGGAAAAGCCTTACGTCCATCCAATTCATACAAAGAACCATCTTTGTGAACAAAAGTAATAAAGTGATGATTCACAGGGTCTTCAGCACTAGGAGTATCAGTTTGTCCCTCATGAGCTAATTCCCTGTGGGCTTGAATGATACCTTCAGATTTTTCCAACAATTGTCCTCGGGAGGGAGCATCCATATCTTTGGCTTCATCTAAGAATGTCTTCATGTGCCCTTCAGCCAACTCGATTTTATCAGTGTTATTAGCAACACCGTGTACAAGAGCAACAGTGCCACAGGCATTACTTATGAACTGTTTCATATAAAAAATATTACTGGAAACTTCTTGACCTTTAGAAAGAATATCGCTTTCCTCTTTTTGTTTATGTTCTTCATAGGCATCAGAAAGTGGGAAGAGGAGCATGACAGAGAGCACAGGACGGGGCACCCAGGAGAGCATTTCTGGTTCTAAACCCATGACATCAACGACACCCCATCGACTAGATACTCCTAATTTCTGAAGGAACTTGTTCATAACCTCAGGGTTTGACTCTAATGGGACTAAAGTTTCAGAAGTTTCAGTCGCCATTTCGATTTTTCTGCAAAAACGAACATGAGAGGTTACCGGTATTTCAGTAAGATGGGACTAATTGCGAATAAAGTCGTAAATACAAATTAGCATAGTTTTTCATACATACCAGTTGCTACTTGCTGTTTTCCACAAAAAAGTTACAAGTTAAGGCAGACGCTGATAGAGATAGGTATGTGTTCGAGAAACTGAAATTCAAATTATGATGAGTACCTAAACCCCGATCAATACAATACAAATTTACTCCACAGACTACACAGAGTCACAGACAACTTCGTGATTATCACAATAGAGTTGTCTTGTAGAAATCAACTAATTTCAGCATTTTCAACTAATACTAAGTTGGTATAATGTCATACGTTAGGTACACACACACTGGTGACCTATACTCTTTCCTTCTCATAAGGCGACCATTACACAGTCATACAAGCATCACTCAATTCCATCAATCACGATTGATGGTTTTTGTCAACAATTAGTACGACAGTACCTATTAAATACCGACAATCGCGTTTGTGCAACGAAGACTGTTTGGTTTTGGTCGCAGGATGGAAAACGGTCGTTACGTTTGAGAAAAAAAACCGTTTTTGAAAACTATTCATTGTTGAAACGCCCACCGCTAACATCAACTATCAACTCAATCCTCATTCAAGCGTCCATTACACGATAGAGTTTGCTGTCAGTTTTGTCACAGTTAATGGTATGATTGCGAAAAACCTACAGTCTAATGCGATGATTGACGTTTTGATAGTACTGACCGACGAAAATCATCATTCATGATTGATAGAATTTATTGACGCCTACATGACAGGACGCCTTATGTAAAATCAGTCAAGTATTCAAAAAACACGTCGCATTTACAAAAAAAAAAGCACAATTCTACAAGAAAATACAATAAATTCTTAATAATAACTTCACAAATAGTTTCATAAAAAAAGTAACTAGTCGAGTTTAATTTAATTCGTTATAAAACTTTGTGAATGTCATTTTAAATTATGGTACAACACTATTTGTGGTAAAGTCTTTGGTGGATACAGGACAAAAAATATTTTTATCAAAATAATGTTTATTAAATAGATAGTTGAATTAAAATGACATAAATAAGGAAATATTTAAAATGTGCCCCTATATTTAAAGGATAACTACAAAAAATTATACTATTCACTCAAATATCTCATCGAAATGGCAGTTTGTGGTCTAAGAACGTTAATGTTGATTGTCTGTATTTTGGAATTGGTATGTTTTTTGTTTGATATTTGAAAGAAATTACTATCGTCACGATGACGAGATCACATAATTGTATGAATAACTCCCTCCAAAGTGTCTATTTTGTTTAATTGATGACTGTCTTAAGGTTATAGATGATCTTAGAAAAACTAGGGATTGATGACCTCCAATAGGAACCTTGTAAATTCTTATGATATGATTTTATAAATTGAATGAATCATCTATTGAGAGTAAGGCTGATCACTAATGCCTTTGTTGTTATTACAGATCATCACAATACAGCGGCAAGTGTTTGATTTCCTGGGGTATATGTGGCTGCCAATTATTGCAAACTTCACTAACATACTTTTGATAATATTTGGGTCATTTGGAGCAGTTCAGTATATCACAAAATATCTTTTAGCCGTAAGTTTATCTGTATCAATATTGTAGCCTTAATGTGTTCAAGTGACCTACTTTGTTCTGCTTTCACCATGTGTATAAACATCATTATGTAACGAATTTTATGGAGCAGACTTATACTTTATCATTCATTGGAAAGCTATTTTGCTATAATATAACACTAATATTATACAAGAAAAAAGGTTTGTATTTTTGTTTGTGATTTATAAACTTTGAAACGACTGGATTAATTTTAACCCTTCAGATACCGTCAATTAGAGACACAATAGTAAGACAATAGATGCGCGGCCACCGGTGGTCGCTTGGGGATTCATGAATTAAAAATTCTTTCACCAGTAGATTGCTTGGTATTTCATGACCGAGTGACATAGGCTATATATATTTTGTAATTTCATGCAGGTGAAGATGCTGGGAGCTAGTAAATCAATAAATTTACTTATACTATTTTGTAGCTATGGTTTAAAGACCAAATTTATATTTGTGTCAGTTAACCTTTCGAATACCATAATTAGATACACAATGGGAAGACAATGAGTGAGTGAACGCCAGCGTTTGCTTGGGTTTAATGAATTAATATGTGTATAATGTATGTTGTAGACACAGTAAACACAAGAATCTTAATAAAGTTTCAGTATCAAGCACTTAATCAAACCGCCCAATTGTTTTGTGTTAATACTGTTCTACTAAAGTATTCCTTAAGGCATTGACACATGACACACTTTAAACATCTGGCTTAATTCATGAATCCCCAAGCGACACCCGGTGGCCGCGCATCTATTGTCTTACTATTGTGTCTCTAATTGACGGTATCTGAAGGGTTAAGTAAAATGCAGACATACTTGTATAGCCGCCTGTGCTTGCATAGAGCCCCGCTGACGTTTAAAACCTTTTGTAAAATATTGATTAATTTACGTAAGCTACATAACATTCTGAAGTACACTTAGCTAGCAATTTTTTTGTTTAAACATATTTGCGCGTTATTTAGTCTGGTGTAATAGCGTGCTGTCGACGTCGACTCTGAATAACGCATAGTGTAATAGGGCCTTAGAATCTAAAGAAGAGAATTTCGCAGACCTTGCAAGATCGCCTTGCAGTCACTTGGAGCCCAGGGTGCTCATAATCTTGTAATTGTAAATATTGCAATAAAATCTTGTTATTTGTTACAGTACGCAATATGGAGTTTTATGTGGTTGGTTTGGAATGTATTTCTAATTTGCTACTACCTGAATTTGGGATCCTTAAATCGGGTATGTAAAACAATTCAATTAAATGTTGTCTGCAATATATCTTACTGCAGACAATATTTAATAAAAGATATTTATTAAAAAGAAAGGATTGATTTAACTGTTCATACATGATTGCAGGACAGTGGCTTGCTATCCCTCTCCACCGGCAGTGTAAGCTGGTGGGAAAGCAATGGTTGGGGATGTCAGCCAGTGTGGGATGAGGTGGACGGCCCTGGCTCATGGCGGCCCACGCGCGTCGAGGGCTGCTTCATGCAGTGGGACCATGTGGAGCTGGGCCAGTCAGCTGTTGCTGCTATTTTTGCTGCCACGGCATTACCGCTCGCTGTAGTGTTAGCTTATCGGTCATTTAAGAAGCAAAAGCCATCAACAGGTAAATAAATTAAAAAAAAACAAATTGCAATACAATTTCTATGTAACCCATAGACACACTCATCCGTATAATATCTTCGCAGATAAAGGAACAATGTCCCGTCGGCCAGTGTATACGATTGAATTGAGCCCTACAGAGACAAACATTAGCGAAACTTCAATGAAACCAATGACGCCACGCCGAGTCAAACGTCGTTCGGGCTCCCGGGGAAACAACTCTTCAGTGCGCAGATCACGTCGTTCATACAGAAATGCTGGATATTTATCGTCTAACGCTTCGTTGCCGCGCGAGCCGCGTGCGTCTCGTCCGACGTCCGCACACTCGTCATACTCTAATTTCCACGCGGCGCGCCCAGTTTCATATCACACAGCAGAAAGGGAAAACTTTCCTTGTGTAGAAGACACTTACGACCCACCGCCTCCTGTCGAATCTGTTCCTATAGTCACTAACAATAGATATAATACAATTGGACGCAGCAGTATGAAATCTGGCTACGACGTCGTCGGGCCGTACAACGAACCGAACCCACCGAGGAAGTACGAAACGAACATTCCGTCGTATGATAATATTGAACGAGGTTATGAGGCAGCGCCGACTTATGATAATAGAGCAGACAATGTGACTCCTTGCGAGTCTCCGTCGTACGTGTACGGAGGCGCGTACGGCGAAGGCGCCTGGGCGACGCCGCCGCCGCCCGCGCCGCCCTACAGCGCGCGCGCCACTCCGCAGGCGCCCGGCCCGCCCGCATACCAGCCGACCAACGACACTTATAACTGAAAGTTGCTCCATCACGTCCTAAATACTAGCAGAGTACTTAAGTGCCTTACTCTTGTGATTTTATTTTAAAGTCGAAAGTTGAAACTTTGAGCCTTTTTGCTGTAGTATTAAGTTCTGATTTATTTTTTAAGAATATCGAAAAATTAATTGCCATCAAGTGGTGTGTCTATAAACTTATGAATGAATGAATTGTAATGTGAATGTGATTTTATACGAATTACTCTTAACTAGTTTTGAAATTGTTTCAAAATGATTTATTATTAAATTGGGTTTTAGGCGAGGATAATTTTTAAGTCATTGTTATTACTTTATGAAGACGTTAGCTTTAATGGAAACGTTAGTGTTAAGTTTCTGCCAGAAGTAGATTAGTTTACCATAATATCACACAGATATTGTCTTTCAGATCTGAGACTGGATTTAGTATATATTGAACACCACACCATTGATGATAATGCTGCTCACTGGCAGTTTATGCCCAGTGGCTTAGTTTGTACTTAATAATTTTGCACAAGAAAATGTTATTACATAAGTCATATTATGGCATTTTCCTACTCTGTTAACATTCCAATACAATGGTAACATTCCAGATGCAGCTGCAAAGCATAACATATTTATTATTTTAGATACATAATCTTTCCAGTTAAAAAGTGTACAAAGGGTGTACTATGACGTATCAAAAAGTCAGTCTTTCAAGCGAGAAAAAGGGATGGAGCGATATAGGGTGTATAGCTCCATCCCTTTTTTCACCCTCTATTCCCTTTCAACGACTGTCATTTTAACATGTCATGGTAAATCGGCAGAAATACCTTGACCACTCTGAACTTCGAGCTGCGCAGTAATTGCTTTTTGCGTCATTTATGGCGACTGCGTATTGTGTATTTTTTCTAGTATGTGCAATAGTTTGGAACGCTAACTTTAGCATGGCCAACATATTTTGACCGCACTAAAAAAATATCAATGAAGATATGTTTTGAAATCATTTTTTAATGTTAATAAAAAGTATGATTCTTGTTTTTGTACTGTTGTGATGTTTTTTATATGGTGTTATACTTCCGTCCAAGTTAGTAATAGAATCTCATGATTATTGTCTCTATTGATTGGACTTCGAATTTGACCATAATTTAATTTAAATTTAATAAAACTAGAACTTACTAAAGTCTTGATGAATAAGGACCAATTTTGTACCTAGCATTTAATTAGAATACAACGAGCTTTATTAGATTAAGAGAAATAGTTATAGGTTATATTTGAACCAGACTGTCTGGTAATTTTTATACCAAATATACACCTACTAAGGAAAACATATTTTATTTGATTCACTGCCCATACAAATATGCGTTTGCATTAGCCCGGCAAAATAATGTCGAATATTCCACGATCGTTTCTTTTAGGTAGGTATATTGCGAATAAAGTCACGAATTAAAACACTAATATGAGAACATAAGAAACGATGGTATCAAACTGATAAATAACTAAAAAAGTATAATTATATTATACTATAATTCTGCCCCCGTTAGTAAAAAAGACGCATCTAACATTTTATCCAGTTTAATTATATACATTGCCGGAATCAGGACACAATGGCGCACCTGCCTGTATTTTTTATATTTTGCTAACTTTCTCCAGTGCAGTTTTAACACAAGGAAAAAAGGCCTGATTTCCCGTTTCATTCATAAAAAAAATTTTTACCCGTTTTCCTATTTGTTAGATACGTCTTTTTAACTATCAGGGGCAGAATTAGCCCATTGTCCCACTGCTGGGCAAAAGCCTCCCTTCACTCCTTCCAACGATCACGGTTCCTCGCTTTCTCATTCCAATTCTTAAGGAAGCCATCCAGCGGCCGTATTATGACATCTTAAAACCATCATGTTTTCTGTGTGAGAAAAGGATAGTGCTATTCGTCCTGTATAGCTCCGTCTCTTTTTCACACCGAAAACATGATGGTTTTAAGAGGTCATAATACGGCCCCAGGTCGTCCTGCCTCCTTCGTGGCCTGCCTCGGCCCCGCGTTGTTGTGTCCGGGCACCAATTCTGCGTTTTACGCGCCCACAAAGTATATAATTTAAAATAATTGTTGGAATATAACAAAAACAAATCCATCCTGATTCAACGCCATGGTCTTTCTCTTTCTAATCAATAAATATTATATTTATGGGTTGAGTCCCCGGTGACCACTTGACTGAAATCCCTATAAGGTTATAGTTACTGTAGTCCTTTAGCCTTGCATAAGTGCACACGTCTCACGTAATAATACTGAATAAAAAAGAAACAGTTCATTTATATCGAGCATTGTAATTTTATTCTTAACATACATCTTAACAGACAATATAAGATCGCAAAAATATATCACAAGGTATTATTAATTAAATACTGTTCACGTAATAACCAATCAAGTAATGTTTACACGAAGTCACTTTACAGCTCCGTGCTTTACAGTAACGTATAAAATTGCCGACTATGTACAGAAGCATGATGCAAGAAACATTAGTTGACTATTATTACGCTTTAAATTATGGATTATGAATTTGTTAGTTTTATATTATTTATATCATATTATCAAACAATAGACTAATAACTTTCAGGTAAATTCAAACAGATCTCAGATAACTACAAAGATTGAAAGATCTAAAGATAATGTGTAAAGGAGATTCTGTAATGGAAATTGAAAGTTATTCGTGCAGAAAGCATAACTAACATGACATTAAATGCTATGCAATTTATCGTCGTATTCAAGTTACAATTGACTAGGTTTCTTCATTACAACGATATTAAAAGAACTTATTAGTCTTCATTCTTACACTAAAATACTTTCGCACTGATTTTGTTTTTTGCCGTATACTTGTTTAATTCACTTGGTTATTGCAAACACCGTGAGTTTATAACAAACTAGCCGTCTTCTGCGTCTTTGGTTACTGTTCCGCTTTCGTAGGTCGTAGCGTGATGATATACTATTCGTCATTGAATCTGACTATACCATACTGAATGATTTTTTCCATTCCGATTTCTAGAGTTTAGAGCGCATAAGCAAACAAAAAATCTCTTTCAATTTATTATCTTCTAATGTATAAAAATCTCGTGTCTGTTGTCGAAGAATGCCGAAATGGATTGACCCATTTTTATGATGTTTTTATCTTTCTACTCCACGCCCCATTTTTCTTTGATATTTTTTAAAATTAAAATTAATTCAAACTCATTAATCTCAATAAGACTGATATAATTCACATTTTGATGTGATTGTATTAAAAACTAATCTCTTCCCAATATATTGACGGATTTATAACAAAATGATGGTGTTTGCAATGATCGGGTGACATGTATCGACATGGGCATGGTAAAGGCGCGTCACTTGCACACCGTATCGTGTTCAGATGGCAGGTAGCGCGCGGCGCTCGTGCGGCGTGAGCGCGGGGTGCCACACGTCCACGATGAGCACCAGGCGCGTGCCGGTGCCGTTGTGCCACACCTCGTGCTCGAAACTGTCGTCGAACATCAACGTCTTGCCCACTTGCCACTGTCTAAAAAGAAAAGGAATTTCTAAATACTATAAAACTAAGTCGCTGTCTGCCTGTTACTTTTCCTAAACTAAGTTTTGATACGGTTTTCGATATAGAAAAAGGGATAAACGAGGAAGGTTTCTGTATATTTTATGTAAATTGGAGCCGTGCGAAGCCAAGGCGGATCGCTTATAATCCCCATTGCTGATTGAAGTATTTAAAGTTGAGCATTTCTAACTCTACTTTAACCTGAGGCTTTTAAGTAGGATTTGACGTGTCAAACCAATTCAGAAACCGGCCCTAAGACTACCAAATAATAATATTCATAATATGTACCTGGTTTCTTGACCCACTCTTATGTAAGTATCTTTGGTATTGCTGAGACCTAAATGCATTCGTAGCCGGCAGTTGGTGGGTCCGACGTGAGGCCGCACGTGCGTGCCGGCCTCCATGGCGCTGAACTTGACCTGTCCGCGCCGGCATCCCGCCGCCGCCACTTCTGAGCGCACGATGGCACACGTCACCGGTGCCCTCTTACAACGATTTGGAACTTCTTGCCCCCGAACGAACAAGTCCAGTTGCGACCATTCGCCTCTTTCCTTCAAGCCTTCTTTCTCTTGTTCATATAAAGCTTTAGCAGTTTCTCCTTCTTTCAAAATCTCCTTCCAAGATTTTTCCAACGCACGAGCTAAATTTAAGTATGGGGTTTGCTCTATATTCCACCACGGTTGACTTTTTAGTCGGTCAACATTATAGAGGGAACGTTGCATGGGCGACAAGAAATGTCCCAGTGCTGCTCCTCGCTTGTGAACTTCATGGGCTTCAGAATATCTACCCAGTAACAGGAGCGAATCTCCTAGATGGTAGTAGAATCGGGGTTCGGTGGCGGTACCTACGTCTCCTTCCAAAGCTTTCTGGAAGGCTTCTACTGCTTCCTCGAGTCGGTTATATTTAGTTTTTAGAACGAAGCCGTGGTGCGCGAGGGCGAAACGGTCGTTAGGCCACTTCTGGAGTGTTTCTTTTATGACCTGCTCTGCGAGGTCAACCCTGGAAGTGATAAGAGAGGATTTAATTGGATATTTTTATAATTTCGTTTACGACATCCGTGTTTATGACACTTAATATTTATGATAAGCTACCTGTTAGCCATGAGGAAGGAGACCGTTAAATTGTTATGGTAGTCGACAACATCAGGAAATCTTCGAATCAGGAGCCTGTAGACGGGTTCCGCGCTTAAATAATTACCTGGGAACAACCACATGATATTTAACTTTATTATAAAAGAATTGTTTAAAAAAACATTTGCTGACGGAAAGATCCTTACCTCTAAATCGTATTCTGTCTAGTGTTCGTTGAGCGACTTCGAGGAGCCTGTTGTCAGTTAGACGTTCATTCATTTTGAGCACGTTGAGGTAAGAAGTGATGGCTTTTGTGAGCAGGTTGTTGTCTCGGCGCGCCTCGGCCTCGGCGTCCACGGTGCGCGCGAGCAGCCAGCGGGCACGCGCGCTGTCCCGCAGCGGAGCGGCGCCGGCGCGCGTGCGAGCCGCGCTCCACTCGCCCTCCGCACGTTAGTACACGATACACTCACACACACGCACACACAGCAGCCGCTCACCCGCATACAATGTAGAAAGCAAATTTAATTTAAAATTGACATTGAAGTGTTTATTAGCAGTAAATTTGCTTTCTGCCTTGTGTTTCGCAGGTTAGGTGAGCAACCGCTCCTAGTCTAGGGGAAACGAAGTCGTCGGGGCAAGCCGGGGGCGGCGCGCGGGGTGCGGGCGCGCTCGCGGCCCGACATTACTCCGACGAGTCCACAGGAAAATGGCACAACGAGCAAAGTATGATATGGATGCGAATATTGGATGCAAAAAATTAAATAAGTTAGTCGAGCCACTCCTGTAATTTGATATAATAGTTTCATGAGAATGGTTCTCAAAGATCAAATAGGTCCCTAGTTTTTGTATTATTGTTGGTGTATTCGTTGTGGTGTTACGAGATACGCGCAAAGCTAAGTATAAGCGTTCAGAAGAAGAAAAATAATAAAACAAATGAGTAGCATGCTGGTTAAAATACATATTTCATGCACATCGAAAAAAAAAAAAAATCTGGTAAGTAAATATAATAAAATCAAACCATTCGAAATAGTAAATTCTGCGAATACACCAACATTTATCTACGTACTCGATCGTATCGATACATAAGTATCGTTTCCCCCTCTCCCCCCGCCCTTTACTACTCGGTATCGGTAGTGAGACTATAAATTTAATTATACGATTACATGACGTAGAGCAGTCGTGCTGCACCGCCTATTTATAGAAATGATTTAACATCTATCTGTACAGATTTTAATCAGACATCTATAACTTGACTAGGCTCTCACCTGGCGCAACTCTTCTTCTGCTTGGTCGAGTTGCTGACGCCAGTATTGGTCACTGGGTTCTCCCGGCCAGTCGTCCTCTATACTGTTCCCACCATCCTCTGAAAATCAAAAATGCATGGTTTCAAAACCAAATGCACAATATCCTTCATCTACATGGTAACTTTATGGGAAGAAAGTTAAAATTTTTAAATTCTAGTTGTCGTTATTCTGATAAACAGACTGGAATATAAATGGATCCAATGTAAATGCTCTGTTCAAATCATTCACACTATTGATGGGTTTTGATTTCTTCGCAACAATTGTCATCTATCGGGGCAAAAACTAAGTATCATGAATATCGCACCTATTCTAAAAACAGAAACAGTTCAAAATGTAGAGAGCAAAAATAAGTACAATTATTAAAAATCAATAATTCATATCCACTCACGTTACTGTTAGTTCATGCCAGGGAGTGTTAATTGGTTAGAATGATGAAGCCAGCAAAGAGTCTACTCGAGCAAGCGGTCACGCGCATACAGTCGTGTTTACTGTGTTTTTGTCCGGGCCGCTCCGGTTCGGGTAAGCGTCCGTATTTAGCTTCGAGCCGACTGAGAAGCTCTGCATCATCTACGTCCGATATTTCTTCTTCCTCATCATCCTCTTCCTCTAATTCTTCCTCAATTTGTTCTTCGTCGATAATTTCTACGTCGTCAGGTACATCGTCGTCAGCCGCTGGTTCGGCTGCCTTTTGAACAGGCGCGCTTTGTTTCGGGGGTTCCTTCACTTCTTTGGTCACAATTTCTTCTTCCTCTTCCTCATCGTCGCTGTACAGCTCTTTGTCTTTTACGGGTTCTTTCGCAGGTTCATCCTGTGGGTTATTTTCTTTCATTACGTTTGTTTGTTAGCATTACTTGTTTCACATATTTACAATATCAGTTACTGTCTTACCTTAGTGTCGGTTACTGCTTCGTCCTCATTTTCTTCTTCTTCCTCTTCAACCTCCTCCTCCTCGCTTTCTTCTTTTTGAGGTTTAGCAGATTTAATTACAGAGGAAATGGTTTCATGTAACGTTTCTTCTAATACGGGTTCAACTTCTCCTACAACTTCACTTGGTATTGCTAAGGGACGTAAAAGGACTAATCATGAAAGGGTTTGAGTTGTAGTTAGTGTATGTAATATCTGTTAGAAAGGTGTCCTACCAGCGGCGGCTTCTTCTTCGGATATGAGAGTCATACGTCGGGCAATAACCGGTGTTTCCTCCCTAATAGCGTGCTCGTCACTTGCGGCCGTATCATCTGTTATGAAAATTACATTTCACTTTTTGACTATCATTATTTCAATTAATTTCACTGCACAGTCCCTAAATGGTTGCGAGTTAAGACTGAATAGCTCCAAACTTTGAAATAGTAAATAAATGTAGAACATTCTCGTTGAATAAGATCTCAATGGTAAAGTGTGATCTTTAAACTTATCTTTCTAATTTAATTGTAACAGGGCAATGTACTATCTAATTGCTTTTAATTTATTACACTCGTCAAATATAAATAGATAAGCTTTATTGGAGTTGTTCCAAGTAATAACGATTGAATTGTAAGAGGGTATTTGTATTTTATAAATCTCTGTTCCACTTTCTTAATAGAAATTCCAATAAGCGTGTCCAATACCCAAATAATTTTGATCAAAAAATTACAACTGTTTGTAGTAATATCATCATCATCATCTTCCTGCCCTTATCCCGTTTTATTTGGGGTCGGCGCAACACGCTTTTTCTTCCATTCTGTCCTGTTGCTCGTCACGCTATCACTAACTCCCTTTTCATTCATGTAGTAATATGGCATATTGTAATTTTTTTTTTGCCTATGTGACAACTTAATATTCTGGTTTAAAAAAAATCTAGAGACATGATTCTCTTATACCTATGAAACACTTGGTGTAAGATGGTTCATTCCATCCTATGTGCATTTGCATTGCCAGAGGCGTAGCATGGCTACTCAGAGATAGAGCGGAAGTATCTCACGTGTCGCATATAGTTGGAAGCAATGGTCAAGAACTAAATTAGGTAGAGTACGCACCACGCGCGGCATTGAAGCGGAACACGACCGCGTGTGTGGCCACGAGCAGCGCACCACCCACCACCAGCTTCAGCCACACTGCAACACACGCGGCACACGCGTTAGCCCCCAGCCACACGCGAGGGGCACTCAATTGTGCAGTCGCAATAAATGGCCCAAACGAACTTCCCGTACCCATAGCGCGAACATCAATGAAAATAAACTTTCTTGTTGCTACCAACAAACTTTCTTTACAAAAAGGATAAATGTCTAAAAAATATATTTGGTCTGTCAGTGACATTACCATAATATACTGTGCGTGTGACGTTACACTTACAAAGAAAATGTACTACTTTTTACCTAAAAGTGACGTAATAATTCCACTTCTGAAATTTCATATGTTATTTACTTTGCCATGTTCTATTTAAAAATATTGGATACGTATTTTTGCTTTACCTAAAAGCAAAACTACGTATCCAAAATTTTTTTGTTATCAAGAATCACCCTTACTGTAACATTTCTGGCCAACTGGAAAGCCTAGCAAGGAAAATGTTGGTGCTAGAGGTACAGGTTATTGCGCCTACACGAATTGCATAAACCCCTTCATGGTGCAAGCTGTGGATGAGTTCCACATTAAGTAGACAGCGTCATAAGTGTTGCATCGCTCATAAAGGAGTTCCGAAAAAAACTTGGTCAATAATAATTCATTTATACATAATTTATGACTGTCATTATCTTCAAATAAGCAAAAAAGCTGCTCAGCTTAAATAGTACCGAGCAGGATATACACATGTCTGGCGCATGCTGGACAAACTATGGGCTAAAGTAGCACAACGCTAGTACTCTGAAATAGCAAGACGGGGTCGCGGCAGGTCAAGTAGGAGATGGAGAGATGAACTGGATATATTTCGATAAACATCTTCTCGCAAGCGCGAAGTCGCGAAAAGTGGAAGGAGGAAGCGCGAGGTCGCGGAAGGTGGAAGCACGAGGTCGCGGAAGGTGGAAGGAGGAAGCACAAAGCTGCGGAAGGTAGAAAGAGGAAGTACGAGATCGCGAAAGGTGGAAGGAGGAAATGTGAGATCGCGAAAAGTGGAAGGAGGAAGCACGAGGTCACGGAAGGTGGAAGCGCAAAGTCGGGAGAGGTGAAAGAAAGAACTGCGAGGCCGCGAAAGGTGGAGGGAGGTCTTTGCCAGGACAACGTAAAAAGGCGGATGCGATTTCGCCTTTGAGTTGCGTACATTGTTTTTAATTAAGAATTAATAATAAAATAACTTTAATAGGTATACGCAAAATATTCAATGTTCTGAGTGTATGAAGATCTTTTGTCTTCCAGATATTTTCAAGAAACACAAATAGCGCGCAGTGAGATAACCGATTTCTATTTTCGATATAGGCTAATTGCAAAGCCCTTTCCGTCTTCAAGTTCCGGAATTACGCAAGTATATTTGACTTTTAAAGAAGAAGAATGAATATTGAATATGTGAACAATTGTACAACTTTTGCAAAGTCAACTTATGGATGATTTTATGTGTGTTTGTGTGTTTACTACAAAATGTTCGAGAACTGAAATAAGAAAAATGTAATATACATAACGTCAGAGTAACAAGAATTTTATGAAATTCTTTAAAAAAGTACCTAAGAGCTAGTGAGTGGAGGAAGGCATTCCATTTAAATGATTCGCCCTTTAAAATCTAACTATCACTGAAAATAATATTACACGTTTTGAATAACATATCAAGCATTACAACACAGACACAAAAATTACAAAACAAAGAAAAATATTAAAATTAATGAAAATAAATTATGTTTGTGAGTCCCGTGTCATAATAACAAAGAAAAAATAATCTTATACTTAGCACGACTAAAGCAAATGGGTCGAAATAAAAGAAATTAATTTCAAACATATTTATTTTTACATAGTTTTATGAAATAAAATATTTCATTTGTTAGGTCTAATATTATTTCTTTAAACCAAAAACCTCTGGGTTAATAGGAATGGAAGTAAAAAAATGCAGTGTTAAATGAGTTTTTAATACTTGTTAGAGGTGCTATGAAACTGTTTAGATGTTGCAGCAATAAAAGCCACATAAAAAGCAAATTAGAAAGGAGTTATGAGCATGCAGGAAACCCTTATCCAAATGTATTTGAGGTCAGCCTCACGTGTCTTCTTTCATACATTTCATGCAGGGAAGTAAGATCGTAAATAACTTACTGTGAGAAGCTTCTTCTTGCTCCCGTCTCAGCTCTTCCTGCTGCTTTTCGTATTCTTCTTCGTCAGCAAGCGTGTCTGCGGGCTTTACAGTAGACGATTCTTCTTCAACCTGAAAGGCAGGCAACTTGTTATTTTTTTTATTCAGGATTATTCCAACAAATCTCAAAAACAAAAAACTAGTCTACTACCTACTTTGATGTGTAATAAAGTTATTCAATTATTCTATTATATTCTGTAACAAAGTCAAAATATTGAAAATGCTTTCAAATGTTTAAGTAACAAAAGGTAACCTCCGAAATATCTTACATTCACTAAATTCACTTAGAATAAAATACCGAGTAGTAATACAGTAAAACTTATATGTTTTATTTCTTTATAAAACTTGAATAAAGGAATGTGAAAAGAAATACAAACAGTTATACCGAAAGGTGGCTGAAGGCGTACTTACTGTGCATTTTTAAATTAATTTTCAATTACCTCAACTAAAGGTTTTCCCTTTGGAGCGACGATAGCCTCCACGATGTCGTCCGGCTCCAGAAACTCTTCGTCTTCAGGCGCATCATCGTCATCTATGTCTGCCACATCTTCGGGAGCTAATTCACTCGAGATTTCTGTAATAGAAATTCAGTTTTCACGAAACAGAAAATGGAAAGAGTAAGATCCTTATTAATATTAAATAAGTGAAAGTGAGTTTGCTTAGTTGTTTGTTACGTCTTCACGCCTAAATGGCAAAACCGATTTTGATGAAACTTGGTACACGGACAGACCATGTCCTGAAATAGGACATAGGATACTTTGTATCCCGGAAGTATATTATATTTTCTGCTATCTGCTAGCTATATATAATATATTTGAGTGATCTAGTATTAATATATTGGAATGGAGGCCTTTGCTTAGCAGTGGGAATGTTCATATTATAGGTACGTAGGTGATATGAATTGGGCTGGTAAACGCAACGGCTCTCAGTAGACCAGTTCTGCTGGCGACACCTGGATGTCTGCATTCCAAGTACGTCTAATACCTAGAAGTACTAATGAAAGTACTTCTGTCCAGTGTGTTGTCGAGGGGCAGATGATGGCTCCCTTCAGCTGTCGGTGAAGGCGCTCAACTATGCCATTTGCAACGGGATGGTAGGCGGTGGTACGGAAGTGTTGCGCACCAACCATGGACGTGATAGCTCTGAAGAGGTGAGACTCGAATTGTCGCCCACGGTCGGTTGTTATCTTCAGTGGACTGCTGAACCTGGCGATCCAGCCACCCACTAGCGTAACTGCACATGAAAAGCACCTACGAAAAATAATCTAGCGCCTCACGAATTATTAAGTTCTCATCAACACGTCTAAATAACTATGTTCTGGGAAGGCCTGAGCTGAGCTTCCTTGACTAGCAAATCTCCGCAGTTGGTACTCGACCCATGGAAAATAAGGTGCAAGCTATCTTGAACTACCCTATACTAAAAACAGTATAGGAGGTTTCTAATGCTAAACGCCTACCGCCGTTTTGTACCAGAAGCAGCGAAACTAGTTTTTCCCACGTGTTCCTGCGGCTGGAGCCACCATACGCTGGATGTTACGGAGTTTTAAAACATGCAAAGTATTACAGTCTCGAAGTGCGTGCGAAAGGGATGACAGCCGCGGACCGGTATTTCTCACACGAGATGACATGACTTCGTTGCCAGCACGAGAGTTGTCTCCTGGAGCATTTGTAGCGGTTTTAGCGGGGGAGTACTGTAGCCGCACTGCACTCGGAACCATCGCGACTGAGATTGTCTACATCGCGAGCCTCAACTGTACGTCTGCGCCTGCCTCTCGCAGCGTTCTTCGCTGACGCTCAATTACGCGGATAGTGCCTCACCTAACTCAGCGACGAATGCACGCTCAATTTTCTCTCCCTCTCGCTCAAAACTTTAGTTTAATTTTGTTAGTAAAATACATAGTCAGTCAGGCTTTAAATTAGGATATTTTTTTTAAATTGTGTAATAGAATAAGAATAACCGTTTCTTTCTTAGATTGCATTGGTTATGTTTATAGTATCGTTGGATGATGGCTTACCGTTACTCTTATCATCTTCCTCTTCTTCGGCTGCAGGCAGTTCTTCAGATAGCGCATCTTCATCAGAAACCTCTTTCTCTAGCCTCTCTACTTCTACTTCTAGGTCTTCTATTTCCTCCTCATGTTCCTCTTCGTCCTGTAACATTATTTTATTGTTATCCTTATTATGTAAAGAAGGAGGAATGTTTGTAGTTTACAAAATACAACAAATATGGTCTACAAATCAAAGTACTGTATTAGAAATGTAGACTAAAAGCGAAATACGATTTAAGGTATCATGCCATGTCTTAAATTCAGCTTCATTCTAAACTTCTAACCGCTTGCGTCGGATTGGTCCGAAGAGTGTTTCCGTGTCCTATTCGCCTAAGTCGTGTATTTGCGACTGAGTACTCCATCTCGTTTAACTCATCAATTCTTATAGGTGATAGATGAGTTGGAGTATTTGGTCGTGGCGGAATAAAAGCGAGAGTATTTCTGAGCTTCCGACGTAGGCAGTTATTAGGATAAATAACAACATTGTATGTAAGTCAGATGGTAAGTAGTTTAAATATTGCATCCACTAGTAGGTACTTTCTTCACATCCGAATGTTCGTGTTCATAGACCAAAAGTGTTGCTGGTACAGTAAAACAAGATTAAAATAAAATCGCATTGTCTAAACACATACATGAACAATATAAAGAATCATCATTTTATACAAACAAATGTTAGGATTTAATTAAAATACAACAACAGAAATAAGCCATACTGAAGTCTCTTCATACAATTTTAATATTGTAAGTTATTTGTTATTATCAGTTATTTCTATTTAAATTTAAAAAAACGATTGAAACATTCATGTCTTTAAGTAAAATTTAGAAAAATAAGCTTTGTTTTGTTAGTGCCAATCAAATAAAAATCGTTTATTGTTGCCAAGCATCACACTTTGCACCTCGTTTTCACTTGTTCCATTGTCATCCTGTTCATTTTCTTCACTGTTGTCATCATCACCTTCAGCATCATCGTTTTCTATACTGTCATTTGTTTCGTCATTTTTATCATCATCTTCTGCTGTATCGTTTTCGTCTACCTTCTGTAGGTCGTCATCATCATTCGCGTCATCTTCTTCGTCTTCACCACTTTCATCATTCCTTCCATAACCATGTGCTTCATTATTATCGTCCTGTTAAAAGTTTGAATGAATACAAGAATAGTGATTCAACTTTTAAAGTTTCAAACGGAAGTAGTAATTACTGAAAAAAAATCACACCTCATTTGATTTGTCTAAATCTTGTTCTGCACTGTCGTCGTCATCTTGTTGTTCACCAGTTTCGTCGTCGTCGTCATCATCATCTTGTTGTTGTTCACCAGCTTCATCATCGTCGTCATCATCTTGTTGTTGTTCACCAGTTTCGTCATCGTCATCAGCATCATCATCTTGATCATCTACTTCCTGGTTGCCAACTTCATCGTCGTCATCATCATCATCATCATCATCATTTGCTTCGTGGTCCTCGTCTTCATCATCATTCTCATTTGTGTCATTATCATCATGTTCATCATCTTCTTCATCATGATCATTATCATCTACTTCATGCTCATCATCTTCATCATGATCTATCTCTGGACTATGATCATCATGATCTGCTTCTTCATCATCCTAGGTCACAAGCTTAATGTAAAACCACTGCTAAGCTGATGATAATGCTAGAGATTCTGATTATTATTATTTATAAAAGTTGTACTACTACCTTCCGAGTTCCAGAAAGTTTCCAAATGATTATTTCTATAACATAATGTCTACTTAAACTCATATAATAAGGAAGTAGGTAAAGTTAGCAACATATATTTAAAAAAATACCTTCTAAACAAAATACACTGAAATATCAAATATTTGTAATAATCAAGAATCTTGGAAATAAATATATCCACTAGATTTTTGTATACCTTTTTTTAAACTTACATGGTGCTTCAGTTCTAGAGTGTGTTCATCATGATGGTCATCATCTGGTGCGTCTTCCAGCCAACCTTCTAGGACTCCTGAATACCGAGACTCCACTGAATTTGCTTCTACTGTAATGTTATTTAACACAGTCTCAATAATTTGTGGAATAAATAATTGATTAACAAAAAAGCAAAAATACAATTTATTTTAAAAGTTTAAGGTCTGGTAGATCTCCTCAGATAACTCAAAAACAATTTGATAAAAGACTTCTTAATAGAAAATTGAAATTGGGCATAAGTGGAGAATAAATGACCAAAATGAGGTTTCATTCCTTTTTTTATGGTAGGGAAAATCAACCAATGACAACCCCCGCTCTTGAGCAGAGCGGGAGATAGTGACAGACTCATATTGACTAAAAACCCGCCCCATTCCTTCTAGCCTTCATGCCGGTGCTCTGGCCCCAGAGAGCTTTCAGTTTTAAATATGGATTAGAATTCTTTTTAAAAGTGTACTTCCTGAAAATAAATAAATGTTGTATACAGTTAGTAATTTTATAATACTTACATTCTGAAAGACCTCTGTTTTCCAGTATGATCAGTCCAATTAGAGTTACAAGAACAGCGAGGAGTGAGAAGAAAATGATCTTAGCACACCAATGTCCACCAGTGCCATGGTCATTGGGAGAATGCATAAATACGTCGCCTTCACCAAGCGCCGCAGCCGTGCCACGAGGCCCTTCGTCTACGCCTAACTCATCTGTAACCCAAATTAATGGCCATTTAAATCTCATTGGTATGCATATCACATCTCATCACTTTACAGCCTATTTCTTACCTTTCTTCCTTTTCTTATCCTTGCGTTTCCTTGGCTGCACGTCTCCTGACATGGTTCACAAAGACTGGCGCTCCCGAGGCGACAGAAATCCACTTTATTGTTTCATAACCCTGAGTAAACAATGAACATACAATGAACTTGCATTTATTATATGACACGAGTTATACAATTATCCAAATGCGCAATTTTCATGAATAAAGAAATGTTTGGCGCACGATGAAATTTTAAAATAACCTACGTACAAAAGTATGTACCACCGCAGCTTTCTTCAATTTATTTTAGAATTTAACCTAAAAATAACCGGCAAAGACAGCTGAGGAGGGAGACAGGGATAGATGAGAAGTACCGTTTAGAAATTAATTTCCACTCAGTTATTATGAAATTGGATATTCCTGTACCATTCATTTGTATTTTATTACAATTTTATATCATCTTGACAGGTGGAGATAATCTTAAAAGAAGCAAATTTAAATAAACGTTGCGCCAAGTTCAATAGAAAATTCCATTTAAGCGTTAAGGTTAGGTAAGTGTGTGTTACAAAGAAAATGGCAAGAAAAGCGTTTCAGAACGTTAAAAACTATGTCACCTGGCTGATTGTAAAATGTTCCGGGGTCGACCAAGTGCTACTTTATTGCATTAGTAGACTGTATTCCGTCTTTTTTATTTTCATAGTAATCGTATATGCTTAGCTCAGTTATCCTGATTTCATAGATACTAAAACTCTTGTGCTATGTTATTTACAACTAGTATCTACCTATAAACAAGCAGGTAAATCGACTGGTGATTTACGAGACTTTACTTACTTTCAGAACTCAGAAATTCGTAAATTTATGAGTCAAAATGAGTGAAGTAATAGTTTTATATGATGGTTATTCGGTAATGACCGGAAAAGATCAAATGTCAGCTAATTGTAGTTGTACGCTACTAAAAGGAATCCACAATGTTATAATAGACACAATGACTGCTTGGGATTCCCAGAAAATAATTACTGGTAAGTACTTGCTTGCTGTAATATGCTTCCGAGGTAAAATTCACTTGGATTTTAAGTTATTAAACTTTGATTTCTTTTTGTTTTGTTGCAGCATTGGATAGAAATAATGTAAGGCCAGAGGATGTAAACTATGTTGTTTCCACTCATGGACATTCAGATCACATTGGTAACAACAACCTTTTCTTGATGGCAAAACACATAGTTGGCTTCAGTGTTTCATTTCAAGATGAATATCACATGCATCCTTTTGATAAAGGTAAATTTAATTCAGAACTCTCAAGTGCCACTTCCTTTGAAGCTCCTCAAAGTGTGTCTGACCCTTCAATACACCATTGTGGTAGATAGCATGACATTTATCAGCAATTTATAAGGGGTGTTTAATAAATAATATTTAATAAATAATACTTACATTTTTTATTTTTAAAAGTGGTACTTGACTATTATTATTGTGTGTAATGTGTATGATATTTGGCCCATTACCAGTTTATAATAAAATGTTCATACTAACCTTAATTTCAGGTGAAGAACTCAGAATCGATGAGAATGTGAAAGTAGTTCCCACACCAGGACACACCCTCTCTGATGTTACTGTACTTGTAATATCTAAACAAGCTACAACAGTAGCTATGGTTGGTAAGTATAAAGTATAATCTTATCTTCCTTGTGATTTTGTTGAACTTCCATAAAATGTGTAGGCGAAAAATATATTTCAGTCCTTTGAAAACAATATGTGACCGATAAATTTTAAACATGATAATATTACGATTTACAGGAGATCTCTTTGAAAAATTTGAAGATATTCAAAATCCAAACATTTGGTTGGAGGCAGGGAGTGAGGATCCAGTCCAGCAAATGAAGAACAGGTCAAAAGTAGCTGACATAGCTGACTGGATTGTGCCAGGTCATGGCCCCAAGTTTCAAGTCACTGAACAAATTAGACAGACACTTAAGAAACAAATTGGCCCTGATACTCCTACATAAGTTATTGATGTCAAGACTTGTAGTTTTTCTACATTTGTATTTAATTAATGAATAGAATAAGTTGTAAAATCATTATTTCTTTATTTTATAACCCTTTTACATTTATTAAAGGTAAGTAAACATTCCAGATTTTTATAAAAAACATTCGCAAACGCTACATCCAAAAAATGCCAGGTTCCGAAAAATCAACATTTATACGTCATTCGTAGGCACATTGGTCCCAGAACAGATGGTTGGTGAGGGACGAATGGTTCTGAGGTAGCGACTACGTACCCGTAGACGTACAAGACCGGTTAACGTTCGCCACACTTAGGGGAGGCCAAGGCCAGTAGTGGACGTCTTTCGGCTGAAATGATGATGTCTGTGGTGGCGTGGGCACGAAATTGATTTGTCACATATCGCGGTGATCGTCCAACACGGCGTAATTAACATTGAGTATGTACAATAAAAGGAAAAAAATGAGATTTCGCTGTCGGTTACTGATAGTTACTGGCGTCCACCTGCTAGACAATATCTTGAATTGGCCCATAGGAGTAAATAGAAAATAACATCTTTCGATGAAACCGTTCCGACACGAAAACCACGTATTTGGGCCAATTAGTATTACTATAATCCTGACCGAATTTCAATCACGGTGGCCAATTTCTAACAGAGATTAGCTAAGTACGCAGGAGATATTATAGTACACGAGTGTGTGTACAAACACAAGGGGGCACGGGGGTGTCACACCACCACCTTCCAAACTCCTGGCTGCTACAGAGTAATTCCTAATGGGAAAAATAATAGGAACCCTCCTGGATTCCATTCGCGGGCCGGTCATCGAAACCAGCCATCGGGCCGGCCCCATGCTCACTCAGCAGTCGCGCTTGCGACCACAAGACCAACGAGGCGATGTATCAGATGATCATAGTTGATACATAGCCTCGTTGGTTAATTTTCTGAATGGGGGGAGAATAGGGCTACATTCAGAAAATTGAATCTGGACTATCACCTCTTCAATAACAGTGATTCCGTTTAGCTGCGAGGTTAAAGATCTAGCCTTGCATGTCGACTTGTCTTGATTGGCGGAAATAGGTCAAAAATGTTAGTCGAAAAGTCATCGGAACATAACGGTTGCCCTTTCGACAAAACTATCTCCTCGCAGCTCACATAAAGGCAATGCTTGTACAATCCCCAATCTTTCCCATAATTAACTAAGGTAATGTAGAAAGAAAGAAAGAAATTCTGAAATCGGCGCACAGTGAAAATCTTTGGTCTACAAATAATCGTTTGCCACGTTGCTCCTCGCTCAGATTACTCTGGGTTTATCCACTCCTTTGCCTAGGCGTTTATTTGGAATGCGGTCTATTTGAACATAAGGATGACAACCAGTGGCTTTTAGTTTAAGGTGAACGTACATATTTGCAAGAAATTGGTAGAACCTTCATCGGTTGGATACGTTTTTTGACAAGTACATTATTTGTATTTACCTATGTATTCATTATTGTTTTTATTTCTTTTCTGTTTGTCTTCTATTAAGTTGCACCTACCATGTTGTTGCTGCACCATCCTAAGTTACACTGGTATAATTTTATAGTGGAATTGGGTAGGTATTTACCCAAGTCCACATTTGTACCGTGACTTTATCTACACTGATATTATAAAGAGGGAAAATTTGTATTTTTGTAATGAATAAACTAAGAAACTACTGTGTCGATTTAAAAAATTCTTTCACCATTGGAAAGCTACATTCACTCTGAGTAACATAGGCTATTTTTATTGCCGTAGCAGCTCGTCCCGGAGTCGAATAAATAAATTTATTTAAATAATACAATTAATTAAGTAATTGCTTATTGTTAGCCACCTTATCTAGGAAATGTTTAAGGAGAATAAGCAGCAGGAGGGGTGGTGCATAGAAATATGTAAAACCAGAGGGCTGTGTACCTGTGGACTGTTTACAGTTAGTAGCTAATCAGAAGCAAAATTCATTGCTATAGTAATATAGGAATAACAAATGAAAATCAAGTTTTAAGGTCAGATTTAATATTATACATAAAGAAATTCAATTTGCTAAGTTTTTAAAACGAAGCACGATTTATATTACACAAAACAATGAGGACACTAACAAACAGTATAAAATTTTGAAAAAATACGGAATTCTTAGACACCTTTTAATCCTGACAATCTGAGATCAAATTAATATTATCAGTAAAACTATTTAAGATATAAATATGGTGATATGAGACGACAAAAGCAGTACCTATAAGAGGACATTATTAAAAAAATTGAAATTTTCCTTTATCAAAAGAGCTAATTTTAGAAAATAATTATGTGGTTTTAGAAACCATTGTACGCGTAAATAGTAATTTCATTTCGTCTATACAATCACGGACGCATACAAAGAACAAACAAGTTTAAAGAAACACAACATAAGTTTAACTACCCTCTCCCAGCAACTTAAAAGAAACTGCCCATTTGATGGTCAACAAAAAGATCCTAATCAAATTGTTCTAAACAAGCACGACATTAGTTTTACGATATACAGTAAGTAGGTACATAATAGTAGACTAGATCGTTTAACATGAAAGTGTAGTAATAGGTGATTTCGAAAAAAAAAGCGACACATAGATAAACGTAAGTGAATCTAGTGTCGCCCTGTCACGAATTTTTGGTGAAGTAAAAAATAAAGCTATTGCTAATGCAATTAAACAAATTGCTAACGAGATTAATTCAGCTTACATACGACAGTAAAATCACATAGAACATAATAATATGTATGTTTTTCTCGTTCTAGTAAGAATGAAATAAACGTTGCTACATATAGAATAGTACATTGTTACACTAGGGGTGAAAGTTACTTATTTCGTCCCGAGAAGAAGTTGGCGGCAACTTCAGACCTACTTTCAGGGTATGAGTAATGAAAAATAAATTTAATTATCTAAATCGGGAGTGCTTTGTATACGACACCCGAGCCTAAAACTTTATAATTACTTGCATTGCAACCGTGGATTTGTAATTAATGTTTATGATCAGATCTTACGTTCACGTATAATTTATCACATTAAAATACAAATTCTATCTATACCCAGACAGTGAATCCGTGTTAGCATTACGATTTAAGCACAAACTGGCCACAATAACATTGATATCTAACACTTTAGCTGTTTATATTTAACAGATAAGCCATAGAATATTTGTATCCAAATGGTTTAATATGCATAGAAAGATTGACGACGCACATTGAGTCTTAAAAACAGTTAAAACCTTATTGTTGTGCAGAAACGTCATTAAACTGTCATGGGCGCCTTGCAGGGGATTCCAGGGGGTGGGGATATAAGAAAACCCTCATTTATATTTTAATAATTAGGGAAATATACGAAGAGAGGTTCAAAATTTTTCAAACTCGCTTCGTTAGCTCCCACGTCCTTCTTCTTTGGTTCTTTACCATAAAGTCTATATTTATATTTATGGGCAAAAGAAAATCTATCACATTCACGACGAGGTGTTGAATATGAACGCCCTTGAAAATCGGCCCGCCAGCGCCCATGTCAATGGTTAATTAATATTTTAAATACAAAATTTGTGGCACACATTTTCCAATTTCATTCTAATCAAAGTAGTCAATTTACAAGTATATGTTTATATGTTGCTACCAGTGATACCTTCTACAGAAATCCTCGTGTCCACCAGTCCTGGCCATAATTGCTGCGTGCAATAATTAAAAAGGAATTTCCTATTAATCATACAATTTTTCTATATGCTATTAGAGCAAATTTCATATCACAGCCGTGGATCACTAATGCTACAAAGCTCAAACATGCCCATATCCATTCCGAACGTTAATTGATAGCTGCAACCAAAAAAAGGAAATATATGAAATATTAATAAACAAATACATATACGTAATACTTGTATAATATAAGATAGAAGTAACGTGTAAAAGAAAAATATACATTTTTAATCGCCATGGAATAAAATAATTATACAAATAGAATCAATAAATCTATCGACAACATTGTTTTCATTTGTTACAACGCCTCATTCTGTCGTCATAATCGAACATGCCAACAAAAATTGGAAGCTTAAAATGTGAAGCCTGATAAAAATTACAGCTTAGGCCGAACGCTGAATTACGCGGGCGATCGCGCGGTCCCATACAAGTGTTCCGTCCGTGCAGCGGCGCCCCGCGCCCATTTTGCTACGTAATAACAAATTAAAATTCTCCATCCGCAACGAGGACCACCGCACACGATACCGATATACGTGACCCATAACGCAGCGTTGGCCCTTACAGAATTGCGACGTAGTACAGTTACAATCGGTAGATTACCTGAGGGTCAATGCTCGTAGGAATAGGGTGTTGCTCTTCGATGCACAGATCTGAATCAGAGTCAGTCCTACGCAGCGTGTTATCCTGTGAACACGGAGAATAATGATTTAAGATTATTTTTTGTAAGTTTAGTCAGGGTTGGAGGATGAGAATCGAACTTGCTTAGTCCATTATATACCAATTGTTTTGTCCGATAGCTTGAACCATCACAATAGTAAGGCCGACGTCACCGAGAACGAGATTATTTCGGGCCGAGTTTAAGTTTGAGATGCGCTCGGGTGACGGGCGTGCGGTGGACAAATGGCCATAAAAATTTATGTATCGCTAAATCATCAGTCATCTTGTTCTCGGTGACGGCGGTGGTGGACAAACAGTGGTCAATTCGGCATTAGAGTTTAAAGCGAAAGGCTCGAGTTTATAATTTACATAATGATCTGGGCAGTGCTAGTGTGAACACGATAACTCAAATGGAATACTTATAGCAGTAGCGAAAGGTCAGTTTTGTAATAGATAAGCAGGTGCAAAGTATTCAAGTGGTTTTTTTTTCAACAAGTTGACACGTTTCCTACAACGACTTCTCTTCGGAGCAATACTCCGAAGGAATGCGCAGTTAGGAACCGTATTCTAAGACTCTACAGAGAGGCGAGCCACATTTGTCCGTACAGAAGTCGCTAAGCGATGACGATAGTCTCTATCTGTCAAGCGTGTCACGACAAATACAAAAAATAGTACATTTTGATACCAGTGGACAAAGTTTGCTATTGCGACCGAGGCGGAATTTCCTTAAGCCATAGACGAGGTTGTTATGGAGCCGAGTAGTGCAGTGACAAATGTCTACGTATATCAAACGGTTTTTGAATACACCTACGAAGAAATAAATAAGCAGGGGGTTGCTTAGCGCCCAGTTTGATAGAATAAATTGTGGCGGGGGTGAGCGCCAGCACTTTTCTGTACTAGTGTGGAAAACAGTAAATGCGGCACTGTCCCTAGATAAGAGCGGGTGTTCGAGTGTTTTAAAAAAAAATATCCACACTTACCCCCTGCGTATACTGGTGAGTGGTAGTCAGTACCCTCGCCAAAGGCCTCATGAAGCCTGGCAGCGTCTCAGTGAGTGGCGGGCGCGCATGAGTCAGCAGTGGTTTCAGCAGTTTGGAGTCAACGGCGCCCCACAGCCGCGCCAGACGGGCCTTCTGACCGGTCGCACCGTCGCCCTGGTCACGAGGGGTATCCTGACGTTGCAGAAGCGAACATAACGATTATTATTTTTTGGATAGAAAAATAAGTACGATAATGTGAGTAGATACATTGTGTATCTATGTATTAAATATGAGGACGTTACAAGTTTAAATAATAAATATAATTATAATATACAACATGTAACTGGAATAATTCACACCTTTATACAGTCTAATTAGAAAATTAAGTTACAATCACAATTATCGCACTGATATTTTACTTAAATGCACTTAGGTAGTGTTTTTTTAAGAAATTAGTTATCCTAATTGTAGGCAAATAATATGGGAATCGATGCACCACATTGGTACTGCATCGGCATTCGCGCGCTCACACAAACACTAGTTGCGGAATTAAGGTTTTTATCCTTAAACCCCAAGCAAACGCCGGCGTTCGCTCTTTCATTATATTTTTATTGTGTCTCTAATTACGGTATTCGAAAGGTTAATGAATTAAATAATAAAGATTTATTTTTGAATAAAGATTTACCTCTTTAATAAATGGCTGAAATCTAGCAGTAGGCGACTTTCAGGATGTGCGTTTATTATGTTACACGTTGTAGTTATCCCCATAGTAAGGGCAATTCAATAGAAAATTAAATGTATTTTCCAAGATTAATGTTAAAAACACAACAAAACGAATATTACCAATTGCAATTCAAACAATCCAGGAATTTGTTGTAAGTACCAGTGATAATATTTACAAATGACAAAAGTTTTAGTTAAGTAAAAGTTTAGGGAGAGTGTAAGTGTCAAATAATTGCAAATCACACAACAATATTTTGATATCGTCTATAAACTAAAGACACAATATAAAACAGTACAGATCTTTTAAGTAAAGTGACATTTGGATAAATGAGTTTTCAAATAGCAGAGTGAATGGTGTTCAAACAAATGTGGTATTAAAAAATTGCTAAATACCAAAGACATTGGTAGCTTAAATAATATACTAAATCATACTCATACATAAAAATTATTTCTCATCTATCCAAGAACCACTAAAGTTATTGTATTAATTTATTAACATTCACCAAATACATGCATGGTTCACTGGATGTGTTGTTATTTGCATAATGCTCGTGTATTTCATGCATGTGAGTGGTAAATATATAAATAGTAATATAATAAAAAATATTAACATACTTCGATACCGTTTAGTTCCCAAGGCATAATCACTTCCTTCGCTCCATTAGCCCATTTAACTACCATGCGGCCTCTCTAGATATTAAAAGAAACCAAACAAAGCAATAAAGTAAAGGTAGATTTCATGCACGACATATCACTACATTTATTTATTTTCTTCTGTATATTTTTTTTCTTATTAAGTGGCGTGAAAATTCGAGAGTAAAGAAATTGTGAGACTATAGAAATATCGTTAAAAAACGTTTCAAGCCACAGTGCATATTGTAAATAGGTACTGCCCCTGAAACCCTGATTGTAACTAAGAAATTAAAAAAAAAAATTGTTAAGTATTTGTTTAAATTATAGAAATGTGCTATATATCCCTGTATTAGATATTAAACTTAATGTAATACATAATACTTTCGTTTGGTTAGTATGTATGTTTTAGTAAGACTCGTGCAGAATTTGTAATGCGTGCATGTATTGATTAGTCTTACTGTTGCCCTGTCGCAACTGGCTGGTTGCGTTGAGTCCATGTTACGGAGGCCGAAACCTATGTCAGCGGGCTGAATAACAAAACAGTTTTAGTTACGTGTTAATGAAACTCTAAGGCCAAAACAATGGCCTTTTATAGGACGGACGACTTACGCAGGAAGGATAATGTATGAAAGTACTTCACTGTATAAAACATTTTTACTTTCATTCTGTGCGCCGAGTGCAAGTTGTTTTTAAGTCAACGCAAAAGAACGTTTACCGTGTTTGCCTCTCTGATTGGTTAAGAGCTTGGAGCGGGCCATTCGGAGCGCCGAACGTCATAAACGTGTTTATCGTGTCAACGTAAAACTAACTCGCACTAGGCACTCGGAAGATTTTGTTTTTTTGATGACTAACAGTGTACCTATATATTTCGGTAAAGAAAATAGAATACAGTGAGGAACCTTCAATACCTATTCTCCATTTTAAGACATATAGATAGGTAGGTACACAAAAAATATACTTAACATTGATATATTATGTAATCATCTAATGACATGAGTGAATCCCTGTAACTAGAAAATGTAAATCTTCTCCAAAGACATTTCTCAGTACAATTCAAGTTCTTTGATAACTGGTTATAGTAAGAATGTATTTGAAAAAGATTTTTAATCACCGTTTCTCAACCTAGATCTCACATTTTCTCAGAAAAATTGTAACGACGACACGTTCTGCTATGAAGAAAAGTTAGTAAACTTGGAAAATGAACCTATTATCGTGGGATAAACGACGACAGCAATGTTGAAAGATTGAGAAACGACTGGCAAGATGAAGGTAAGCGCGAAGTATGAACATCCAAAGCCCAGTGAAGTGCAAACATAGCGCTATGAATACGTACCGGTCCAGCAGAGTCCGTGGCCTGGTACAGCTGCCACAATAATGTCTTATTAATCACATGCTTGCCCGCACCACACGCTTCTAACGTGCCGTAGACATACGAGCATAATGAAACGTGCGCGTCTGCGGCGGCCCTACAGTGCTCCGATGACCTTTGTTTATGTACTTTATTTATACAAAATATTACTTAGTGCAATTGTGCTGAATTTACATAGTGTATTGGTCTAATTATATATCAAAATAAAACCTAGAATTGAACCAGAAAAGGTATGCGCTTAATAATAATGTGACTACTGCACTATTGCGAATAAGCGCGGTAATTTTTTAGCGTGCAAAAAACAAGTACCTTCGGCACGAACTGCTTTGTGACCTCAGCAGTAATATTCGTGTTTGGGAATAAGCATGAATGTTAGCCCACAGAGTAGTTTACTATCAATAAGACACAAAATTTCGAAGTTTTATGCTATCTTGCTTTTAGTAGTGTAATCCCTCTCCTGTAATGACTACCACTTCATAGCGCACATGATGTTAGAAAGTAGCAGATTCTGAATGAATTGTGCTCCATTGGTGTAATTGCTGAAAGGCGTTCCGATGTGAGGATAAACAAATAAATAAATCATTTTTGTGTATCTACGAAGTTTTCTTCTGTTCTTCTTCAGATCATATTTTTCACTCAAAAGTTTTTGGGAATTGTTTTATCATTTTTGTATTAAATAATTATGGCAATATCAAAAATGAAATCCTTTAACAGTTCAGTTCTATCCCTCTATCCCTTTAACAGTTCAGTTTAGGTTGTCAAATGGATCGCCTTAAGATCATTATTACATCATATCATCGCGCGTTCGTATTTTGAAATATAGACGATTTCATAAGCGCATACTTTTCCTGGGATATATGTAGTGTCGTGTTAAACAACGGAAGAATTAAAGACATTCTGTATACGAGTCAGAAAAAATAATTAAATGTAAGGAATAACGTCTTCGTCGTAATATTTTGTAAATATTTTAAGTTTAAAAAAGCATTCGTCAAATAGCGATCGGGTCAATTTCGTGTTGTCTACCATCGTATAACAAAGATTTCTCAAAAAAAAAAGCTTTGCTCACGTCATTTGTATAATTTGTTTTCTTAACAATACAATTTAAGTTTAAAAGGATAAGAAAAGTTAGAAAATAGTTAGAAAATAGAAAAATAAGGCACACAGGAAGCGGCTGTTGAAAATAAAGAAGTATATGAGAAAGCAAGAAAATTATTGTACTCTACGGTTTGTTAATAAGCTCCTGACGTAGGTACTCATTTTAATTAGAAATCGAGAATGTTTACTGTTAAACCGTTAGCTTGCTGTATAGGTTCAGGTAAGAGAAAATATGTCAAAAAGGTTGGTCGCCGTCATGGGACCGCCAGGCAGATATGAAACATCTTAATACGTAATAATGCCTTGTTCACACGTGCCGAATAAACGGGCGAGACAGTAAAAATGGTTTTCAGCCGAGACAGTCATGTAAACGAGTAGCTGTTCACAAATGTTTTGTTATTGGCACAGTCAGTTGAGACTGACAGTCAATTGAGACTACAATACGGACACGATGGATCGTGAAAATGTTATTAAAAAATATACAAAGTGACAATCATGTGGCCTAGTGAACTCGGCCTAGTAGATAGAACGGGAGCCGAGCCACTGTCTCGCCGACCACTCGGCGCTATGTTTATTCGTACCGAGTACTCGGCCGAGAGCAGTGTCTCCCCCGTTTGCTCGGTACGTGTGATCAAGTATGGGCGCGCGCACACAGAAGTCGAGAGCGGTGGCGTGAGTGCGTCACGGCATGGCAGCGTCAAGCCGTCACGGCATTCTATTCGGGTTTACCTACTGTCAAGATGCGCTAATTGATGTTTCAGATCAAAAATAGAAATGAAAACTTTATAGCAAGCTGTTCAAGGGTTAACAAATACAAATGAATGTATATGAACGAAATGCTTACTAAGAAAACTGTTTTGCCAATTGATAGTGTAACTGATTTTTGTCTACTTCTATTAAAAGTGTAATTTCAGCACTACTATACAGTGTGTCAATTAAAGTTTCTTATGCAACCCAAAATTAATTCAGAGTTCTATTTACAGTGTGCAGAAAAAACTTACGCTTCTGACATCTCGATATGGTAGAGCGTCATTTTCATCGTTGCCCGACGATTCCCTGGAAATTGTTGATTATTGTTTTAGTGTACTGTCAGAAGTTTACACGTTGGTATCGTAATTGGACCCTAAGAATTTTTTATTTTAGCTTGTGTTGTCCAAAACCACAATGCAGTCTGCCCCTTTCTTTTTTCGTATGTAACTAGACCTCACGACATGGAATCTTAGTACGAGTTTTCTTTTAATTTCCGCTCTGCGTAGAACGAAAGGGAGTGTCAGACTTTTAATGACTAAAACCAATTTGTTTTCATTCAATTTCTCATTGCCTTCCTGGGTCACGGTAACTCTTTCAAACAATTCCGCAGCCCCTTTTGTATGAGGTTTATATCTAAATGCATATTACATAAATATCGATGTTTCTCGCCATTTTCGCCTTTGTTTGTTAAGATGTTGGCAGAAATTTTTTGAGAATCACATTGTGGTAAATCTAGCACCTGATTAATTCAAATGCAGCAAATGTGACAGACCTAGCTCAGATATATATTTTCAAGTGTGTTCAGTAAATTTTAAAGTTCTCAATAATATACCCAGTAGGTATACGCAGATAAGCTAGCGCATGCGTAGCAGCACCGCCTTGAAGGACCACTGTCGCTATCACGATCAAAGAAGTTGTCGTCAGCATGGCTTGACGGGCTTCCGACACTGTGTTCCGGATGGCCAGCGCGAATGACATTGCACCTCGGAGACCTGTAAGAGAAATGTATTAATGATATTAGTGTCTTACCTGAACTTAGAACGTAGGTAGTTTTGGAGGGATTGGTTGTGGGGATTAAAATGGCAGGCGTTCGATGTAAGGTCCATTTCCGGTGCGTTTATCGTCAAAGTGAGCATGGCCTGAACGCTCGGTTGGCATTCGGTAAGAGGTAAGAGCGGTTGTACGAGAAATATTACTGGTTCCGCGCTTTAAATATTGGTATTCAGTTACTTTCGGTGAGATGGCCAACCCCATCACAATTGAAAAAAAGTTGAAAAGATACAAGCTTGTTGTTTTATCTAATGCAATTTGTAAGATAAAGAGGCGACAAGGAAAACGAGAGATAGCACCTCAACGCTCGGTTGGCATTCAGTAAGAATGGCTGTATGGGAAATATCACTGGTTGGGCGCTCTTAAATATTGATAGGTGTTCAGCTGCTTTCGGTTAGATTGGAAGCAGACCCCATCACACTTGGAAAAAGTTGAACAGATACTGGTTGAAGTACTTCGATACACACAGAATTTCTGAGTAGGTAATCTTTTGGCTTGTCAGCCGTAGCATGCAAGGCAAAACCGTGTGGCAAGTGACGTTTGAGCAGTGGTGGCCGAGTGGTAATGGCCCCGACTTACGAGTTGTAGGTCGCGGGTTCGAACCCAGCCAGGCGCATTACTTTGTGTAATTTATTTCATCACCACTGCTCTCAAAACGGTGAAGGAAAACATCGTGAGGAAACCGGCATGTCCGAGAACCAAAAATTCGAAGACATGTGACATTCACCAACCCGCACTGGGCCTGCGTGGTGGATTATGGCCCATTCCCTTTCCTAGAGAGGAGGCCTGAGTCCCAGCAGTGGGAACATTAAAAAAGGCTGATGATGAAGTGACGTTTACATCTATTTAAATAAGGTCTAAATTCAAATACCTGAGAAGAACAGCATGTGTTGGAAGTTCATCGGTATTGGTGGGTTTCGTCCGAGGTTGAGAAGGAACGACAGTGGGTATATGTTGACAGCGCGGCCGAGGACTGAAGTTACCTGTAGGTGTATGGCTAAGGAACAATATTGTCATAGTTTTGTCGAACACGTAAACAAAATTATAGATATATAATTAATTTAGGCTAGAGTGAATTGTGGCCTAATAAACTAGTGCGCTTTACCATCAACGATTGTATCACTGCTTACTATCAGGTGGGATCGCAGTCAAGCACTACACTATAATTGCTATAGGATGATGTAGGTAGACTGTCGGACTCATACAATGTTGCATATTATAGTCCTGTTGTCGTATAAATCATTTTTTCATGGCAAGCTTTTATAGCTCGGTGTACCTACCTATATAATTAATACTCGTCAAGACGAATCATATGAGCCCAAACTCGATGGGGCTTCGGGTTCCATCATCAGATTAGCTCCATGTCATAATAATTTTGCATTGTCATCTGATTTACACGTGCATGCAAAATTTCAGAGATCGTGCGGTAACCCCGCACCATCCGTATTGCCATGACCCTCTGGCAGGCGTTCAGTATGGACGCCGGTCGCTTTGCCAGCGACGGCGCCCACACCGGCGCCCCGTAGAGGGCCATGGACCGAACGATCCCCGCGTAGAGCCTTCGGCAGGAGGCGTCTGGACCCCCAAGGTTGGGCAGGAGCCGCTTGAGAGCAGCCCCAGCCCGGAGAAGCTTGGGAGTCAGATGTCGGAAATGTTCTACGAAATTCCACCGGCTGTCGAGGACGAGTCCCAGATACTTCATCGTCGACCCGACGCCGATGCGAACTCCTCCTACCGTAAGCTGGGAGTCCGATGGTGGCGCGTTCCGAGGGCCGTGGAAGCACATTGCCTCGGATTTATGCAGCGCCACCTCGAGTCCCAACTCCTGGATCCTACCAACGGCTATCGCAACCCCGCGTGTCGCTAGAGCGACCGCCGCCTGGTGCGACTCTCCCTGCGCTAGGATCAGAAAATAAAAGCGTGTAGCAGTAACCTGTACTGCCGTTATTAAGGCCATATTTCCACTTTTATTTTTATGTTAAGAGAAATAGTTGCTGTTCAAGATAATTCCTAGACACAATTGGCTTTTCACAACGGAAAGCGAGTTTGATTATAGAACGAAGCAATTATTTACTTGGTTTACACACCTCAGATAACCGACGCCTGGTGAAATATATTAGAAGTATAATTCTTTCTGTTTATGTTTTAGATCAGGAGTGAGCAACTTTTTTCTTCGGTGACCAGAAAAACAAGAGTATCTGATCTAAAATAATTAAGAAAGAAGAAGGGAAAAAAGAAAAGTAGCAGAATTGAATTTCGGTGTCTTCAAGGCTAGAGTGAATAGGCTCTTAATGAATTAGTGCGATTCACCATCAACGATTGCATCACTGCTTGCCGTCAGGTGGGATCGCAGTCAAGTACTGGTTTATATCCTTTAAAGAAAAAACATGTCTTACTATAAATATCCAAAAAAAAAAAAATGTTAATACTTAACACTAAAGCGAACTAAAAGCCTTTCATGCAATTATCACCGTTTAGTGTCCATGATGTTGAGAGCAGTGGTGGCCGAGTGGTAATGGCTCCGACTTACGAGTTGTAGGTCGTGCGTTCAAACTCTGCCAGGCGCATTACTTTGTGTAATTTATTTCATTACCACTGCTCTCAAAACGGTGAAGGAAAACACCATTACGAAACCGGCATGTCCTAGAACCAAAATTCAAAGACATGTGACATTCGCCAACCCGCGCTGGGCCCGCGTGGTGGATTACGGGCCATTAATCATTCCCTTTTTTATTTATAGCTTTTTGTTATAAGTACCTATTACTTCTATAAGACAACGTAACGCTATCGTTACGTCGTCTGTGAGTGCACTTACGAGTATAATACGGGACCAACCATCATACTTTTCTGATTTGCGTGATTTTAATTTGCAGATGTCGTTGCCAGATCACATCAGAATATGGCCAACTAGTACTGGCCAGATAGTTTAAACGTTAACATTTGATGATATATCAGTCCCTGTTTAGCCATATCATTGATGTAAGATTACAAAGATAATAAAAGGTCTAAAGAAAGTAGGCCAAACGAAAATTGAAATATCATCAAACTTTAACGTTTAAAACGATCTGGCCAGTTTTACTTGGCCATATTATGAAGTAATCAATTTCTAAGATCTGGCCGCAACACATACACTTTCCTTGGGCAAAATTTTTGTATAGTCTGAGAAAAGTAGGTAGATAATGCGTAAAGCAGTATTGCAGCTAGGTAAATTGAAAGTAAATTTACTACACGAATTATTTCCCTTATACGAGCGCTCGCGCTGTCGTGCTTAGACATGTTAAAAAGGATACAAATCCCGCGATGATAAACCAGGGATCGAAGTGATGCTTAGGGAAGGTGAACATTGACACGCCGATGTACGTGAAGATGAAGTTCTCCGCCAAGAAGTTCAAGAGCTCGAACAGTTGCTTAGTGCGATTGCGCGAGTCAGACGACAGGTTGTTGTATGTGTAGTGAGCCTGACATATGCCGCAGAATAGAACAGCCACCACACCTGAGGAGAGAGTAAGGTATTAGAATATCAGAGTGGATAACCGTGGTACATATAGTGGAGGCCTAAAAGATAAATACATAGAAGAATTTTAGCAAGTATTTGAAGCTAAGAAACAGCGTAGACTTCATTAAAATATGGCAGTCAATAGCGAGACCTAGAGTTATTGACTAAACATTCCTTAAAAAAAAAACTGATAAAATTAGGATTGAAGCCCCAGCTATCACAAATGTGGTTTCATTAGGTACTCTCTTAAAACCACGGATGATGCAAAAGCGGATATCGGCAAAATATCCAACTACTTTTAAGTTGACAGTGTACGACTGTACGTCTTTCGCGATTGCAGGCGTGTTCAAGGTGCTATAAAAAATATTGAGCAATACTATGCTGTTTCGGCGCGGGTCATGACTTTTACGATTAAAAGTCATTTATTAGGCAACTATCCCCTATAAGAATAGATAAATAGATGTCCCAAAATGTACAGACCTGCAATAATGCTCTAGAAATATCCAAAGACCATGTAAAAAATCAAAGTGCTGGTACTTTGGTTTTTTAGATTTACAAAATCCTACTAATATTATAAATGCGAAAGTTTGTATGTACGGAAGGATGTATGGATGTTTGTTACTATTTCACGCAAAAACTACTGAACGGATCTCGATGAAACTTGGTACATGAGTAGACCATATCCCAGAATAACACATAGGATACTTTTTATCCTGGGATTATGTACGCGGGTGAAGCCGCGGGCAAAAGCTAGTATTTTATATTTTGTCTTTTTATATTGTAAGATATTAAGTGATTACTAAATCTATGGCAGTCCCAGTCATACCCTGCCGAAAAGGTTCAATCGAATACTAGTAGTAAGGTTTGCACAACCAAATCCATCCGATTTCATACATCACGGAAATATTTTGCACAATAACTTGTACGTTTACACCTAGTCGACAACTTGTTATTGAAGCATCAAGCAAACTTGGTAGGCAGGAAATGTTTAAGTAATAACTATGGTAGGAGCCAGACAAAGCAGTAACGGTCGACTCTTACATTTAATGACATTAAAAATAAAACGGATTTTAGACGTAAAGCTGTTTTGAATCAACGTGTATCGTGATTCCTTTACTTTTTCTAGTGCTGAAAAATGGTCTATTGTTTGCATGTCGGTTGCTTACGCAGAGTTAATAGTAAAAGGTCAACGCACTTTATTGCGAACTTATTTGGCGCCTACCATACTCGTGATAATACACTTTCTAGGTCCACCATAAAATCGACGGTAGACACCGCTACACTTTAAAGCGGTGACCGCAACGCAACAACAGTTGCCTTTACCGCAGAAAGGAAAGAAATACTTTAGAAACGGTGCCATGTTTATCACTAACAAGCCGACTTCGCAATTTGTATACAACTGAGTATTTGACTTGACTGCCTAACGAAGCGATAAGACACGACAATAGATCTCATTTTTCACCGTTAAGCTTTTTGAGGACAACCTTGGTTTGAACTCATGAATAACAAAAACAATATAGGTTTTTTCCGCAATAGTCGCGCAACGGCCGTGGAGTTCATGGAGTTGTACGCAACTCCATGAACTCCACGGCCGTAGCTCGACATACCTGCATGCATACAATGTTAAATTTGATCTTTACTACCTTTTTAATACAGGTGGGAAATCTCAGCAATGGCTTCTCGAGGTCTGGGTGAAGCGGGAGGACAGACTTTTACTGACTAAAAAAACCAAACCAGTGTTCTTCAGTTGCCTTTTGTGTTCTAGGACAAAGGGTTTCTTTTAAAGAAAATCCCCGCGGTCCCTCTTTCGCTAGCCTTACTGCTTCGCAAAGGGAGGCGACCGAATGATGTAGGGTATGACCTCACCCAGATTTGTTACGGTCAGTTATTTACTTTACCATAAAACCAGGCGAAAGTATGTACCTAAGTACTAATTTAGCTGCAATGCAATTGTATCAATATCCTGTTATATTTCCTACTGAACTTGTATAATGTAGGTTAAAAATAGTGGCAATCAGACAACATATTGAATCTTTTAAAAACAACATAGGTACTGGGTATAAAAATTTGCCCTAGAAACTTCGAAAACTGTGATGGAGAAGATATCGAATTATAGAATATAACTATTAATATTTATGACTCTGTTGTTGTTATGATTTTTAAGGACAATATATGAAAAAAAAAACCAATTAAACTCTTCATTCCAAGTAACTAAACCACAGCCGTTGACCCCGTTTTCAGATGTATTAATTTTTAATCGTATGTAATTTTCATTTTTGCTGCTGTGTAGTCTGCCTTCGAGCATTCGTTTATGATATCGTATCTACAGCTGCTATCGATTGCCAGATCAAGCGTCAGAAGCGGAAATAGATTGAATACACGCTCTGAAGAGTTCCCGATCACATACCTAAGCAAGCCTTGGACTGGAATCCTCAAGGCAAAGAAAAATGGCCGTCCCCGTTCAACCTAGTGTCGCACCATGTTGGCAGAAGCCACGAGAAACAGAGTGACGTGGAGCGACGAGGTGAAGTGTGAATCTCAAGACCGTTCACGATGGAGGACTATCTATAGACTGTAATGGAGGACATACATACAGCGATAAGTGAAGCGAATTTATTCACACGTTTTCTAAAGGACAAAGGTGTCACATTCGTGAACTGCATTTGTCATAAAACTGTATTGCATATAAGCCATTCTCGCATTTTGTGAGAAATAAGCGACGCAGCAAAATAATAGTGAAACAAAATGATCTACACAGGGCTTTGGGATTGTGATGAGGCCCACTAGCCGATGCCTGCCATTGTTACAGAACTGAAAGAACACGACTAGGGTTTAGTCAGTAAAAGCCTGACATTTACTCTCGCTCGACGCAGAGCGAGAGAAGTTATTTGATCATTTTCCGCCCAAAACAGGGGTTGTGGAGATTGTTCGTGTCACATAACCCTGGAAAGCTAAAAATAGCTGAAGGTAAAGCCCACTCGTGTTCCGTTTTAGCGGTTAGTGAAATAAGGAAAATGATAAACCTTACAGTTTTTCCCCTTTCAAATAATCTGTATTGTTGCTGTAAACATTATCATCATAGACACAGTATAAACAGTTCGCGTCACAAATGTTTACCACTCTGAAACCAGGCTTTTGTATCTATATGGCATGGTTTACGAGAATGACTAATGCGCATTTCTAGCCTTCAGAATGGCAAACAAACATGACCCGAGAGAGTAATTGTACATTACCTGTCAACTCGCAGACTTCAGCGATGAGGAAGGCCGCGTAAGACATTAGCACGAAGAGGGCAGATTCTAGCAGGGGCCATTCTCGCACGTGGGTGAACTTGGTCATGTACACAGTGGTTAAGGAGTCATTGCATTAATAAAGCTGTACAATTGGACTAGGATATTTTGTGCCTGGTATATTTTTTAAAATTATTATTATTGAACCCTCCCGTTAGATCACTAACTGATGGTAAGTGATAATGTGGACATGATTGGGGCACGTTTGTCTGGAAGTAATCTGTTACTTCTTGATTAAAGACCCTCAGGTTTACTAACATGAAACAATGTATCCGGGAATGCCAGTAAGTATGCCATTATCTGGGTCTTCACAAATGTTTACAACAGCATCCGACATTGTCATTCAAGCGTCAAAATCCTATATGTAGTTTGGAGTATAATTTTTGACATTAAAAGCGTCTTTATTCCGTAGCAATAAGGGCGGTTATTCTAGCTCGAAAGTTACAATTGACTTGTTTTTAAACATACTATTCATTATAATTTTAGTAAACATGTGGGATGTTGTGAGTCACGCAGCTAATTGGTGATATTAGACAGCAAACGTGTCACGCTTAAGATTTCAGGGTCACCTCTTACGATTCACACTTGTTACTTTTACAAGCCATGCATGTCAACAAAAAAACTAAATTAAAACAGATGTTTCTAGAATAACATAGACATTTTAAAAGGATATCAATGCCGTCAAACATCCCATGAGAGCGCCCACCAGTAGGGATAAACTGAATATCCCTATGAAGTCCCCAATCGCTCCCAAGAATGCAGTGATTTCAAATCCTCCATCATTGGAATACCTCAACTCATAGTTTTGTATAGCTCTGTAACCATATAGAAAAAAAATATAACCATTGATAAGGGTGAAAATACACAAAGATATGCCATTAAAATGACTTTCATAACACATTGTTGATTTTGTAGATTTTTTCATTTTGACCTTTTTACATGGTTATTGTTAATCATGATTTTATATAAGGATCTATGAGTTAACCTACAGGAATACGACTTTTCTGGGCAATGAATTAATTTTCGTAAATTCATCTACTCATCCAGATATTATTTACCTTTTACACTCTTTACATCCTTACCTATTACATGAGTTTTATCAAAGGTCCGGATGAATGGCGCCTAAACTAACACCAAATTTCATAAAAAAACTGGTGGATCAAGTTTGGACAGTGTACTGATACATATTATCTAATCACTACAAACAAGATTATATAAACATTAAAGCTGATTTGTTTCTTACTTCTGTTTGATAGTAAATTGATTTATTTTGCTCTTTATAAGAAAATCTAGAATACAGTTTAAAGTAGATCACGGTTTTATTCCTCGAACTTTTAAGCAGAAGTGTTTAGTGCACCCGGGACGTTCTTCAATTCTATCGAATATCGATCAGAACAAAAACGAGACAAAGATTTATTTCGTGAAAGATTTGAAGCATAAATAATTACGATATTTCCATTATTTTCCTAGGGGACAAGCTGTTGTCGGCAGAAAAAGAAGAACGACCCGACCCACCCACATTTTGCTAGTTACGTAATAACTCGCACGCAAAAGGGGGCGAAAATATCGGCAGCTGGACACAACACAAATACAGACTCTTACACTAACATATATTTAATGAGGACTTGTAATTGGCTTGCTGTCGTCTATGTTAGTTTTTATTTTTAGCTTGTTTAAGCTGTAAGTCCTCCAAGAAGTAGTAAATAAATACATAAATAAAATACCCAATAAAACTTGGGTGGTTGCAAACTACGTTAAGGACTTCGTCATCTTGCCTTAATGTTGGGATATTTAAGGTTGGCGTAGTATGTCTACACCTCCATACACCACATTTCTTAATACAGATGTACCGCGGTTAAATCGACCCCTGTCTAATCTAATCCGGCATTAGTATGCCATTTATTGACATCAATAGTTGTGTTTGTTATCGTTTTTGTATGTGTCATAACGTAAATGACGTTAATTCTAAAATAAACACAGTTGTGGGTTAAGCTCGCCTGTGTACCTACATCAGAGTTGTCCTATTATTTATTAATTGTAGAAGTTGTGTACAATAAAGAATATAAGAATAAAGCCTATGCCTTCTAATGTATGGTTATATTCACTAATTCCTAACGTGAGATCAGTTTTCGGATTACAAGGTTCTCCTTTCGTTCAAAAAAATTCCGAACTTCAAGATTTTTACACTGTTAGACATATTCGATCATCCAACACTGCCTTGCAAAAACTAGGCATATTATTGCATCACTGTTTAAGGGTTGGTCACACGGTAGCAAACTAGCGTTCGAACCAAGGTGACGTTGGTTTGTTTTGCGACTATATGGATGTAATCCACGCTCCAAAACGTTCGGTGGTTGGGAAAACGCGTCTCCTAACCAAGGGCGTTGAAGGTCATGGTTTACAATTGCTGTCTACACGGATTGCAACTACCAAGGTCACCTCAGTTGGGACGTTGGATTGCAATTATCTGGTCACCCTTTTACCATCAAGTGGGATCGCAGTCAATCATTAGTTTACATCAATTAAAAAAATATACACGTCGCAGGGAAATGAGGATATCAGGAACGGGTATTGCCGAATAAAAATTAAGGCATGCATGCATTTTTCTCGCTCGCTCGGGATCGCTCGAGCGAGTCATTTCCCTGCGACATATATTTATATATCGTTCACAAAAACCATTCATCGTTTTTTTGGACATTTTTTGACATAAGGACTTCAAGATCTTGCAGTCCTTATTTTAGGTGTTAGTAGATACAAATAAAGAATACTACAAAGCCAACGAAAGATTACAAAGAAATATTGTTGTCATATTTACCCGCTCAGTACTAGAGCCACAGCGTCATTGAGGACACTTTCGCCAAATATCATCGCATACAGATTCACATCCACCTGTAACAATATTGACATTTTTGATGACTGAATGACAATTTGAGACACCTTGAAAGAAAAAAACTTTAATACGCGTGAATCAGCAGATCTGATAAATATGGCGGAAATAAATATCGCATCGATATTATCGTGGTATTCGACATTGATATAATTTTATTACATAGTGTTTTTTTTTACCTGTCATGGAGTTTTCCTGCTTCAAAGGCTAAATAAAAAACTATGCGTTTAGGCATTCTTTGTTATTGTTATCAGCAGTTATTCTGCACTTCATTATGTAAATGAATTATTACCATACATATCTTACGAAAACTATCGTAAGAATACTGCGTTTTATTTAGAACGAACGACATTTGAGTGTAAAGACAACAAGAGCAATAATCGTGTTTTTTTTGAGGTGGGAAATCGTCAAATAATAACTTCTCCCGCTCTGGGTAGAGACGAGAGCGAGAGATCGTGTCATACTTTTACTAATTAAGCCCCCCCTTTTGTAGGTGGGTAATCATCTCTCCCTCCCATGGACGGGGCGGGAGGGCGCTGACTAAAACCCTAGAACCTAGTTCCTTCGTTGCCTTACATTCCAGGGCCGGGTTTTTTTTTCAGAAGCGAACCCGTATCCCCAGTAGACTAAAACTCCCTGTGTTCGCTCTGTTGCCCTTTGCATTCCAGGGCCACGGTAGCTCTTTAGGCATTACCGCAGCCCAGCTTTAATCGTCTGCCGAGTAATTTATTCGACTGTTTAGCCTTCGGAGTTCGGAATCATATGTTCTAATACCGGAAAGCCGAATCAAACAGTAAGTATAATCGGACTTTTGGGTAGAGTTTACAGGGTAGTTTTAAAATAAATTCTATAGGAATCCAGGAGTTTTACTAATCCTTTATCTTTAATTCTAACAGAAATATTGATAATTCTTTTTTATAAAATTCTGCTTGCATCTAAAAAACGGACAAGTCTTTATCCGGAATTCCGGACACCTGGCAACCCTATCTGTCATCGACCACAACAGGTAATAATTATGAATCACTCACTTATCATTACTAATGATACAATATCACTAGTAATATTAAATACTAAAACGTGTTGCTGATTTTGATATAATAAACGATAAGGCTAATGTTTGATTGATGATTATTATTTTTAATTATGCCCCCCCACTAGGAATTACTTTTGAATCATGAGTGCGATCACAAACATATAAAGTAAACTCACATACATAAGATACCAAGACCTGGAAAAACTATATTTAGGCCATACACACTTTAGATCTGTGCGAGAATCGAACCCGTGACTAGAAACGTCAAACGCGCAGTTTGCACAAGTCTATTATTATTACTACATTGTAATTTCCTATCTAAATTATTATTCTTTCTTTCGGAAGGAAGTATAGGTACTGAAAGTCAGTGAATTGTATCAAACAATGAAAGTCTAACAGAAATAATTAACAAAGGATTGTTCAATTGTTTAAAGTAGTTCTTAATGCTCTTATGACTAGTGGAAGAATAAAATAGATATTTGAATTACTTATACTTATAATAACATTTTCGTGTAGATAGATATTTAAAGGTTAGTAAACTAATTGGCTAAATTCAATATTTGCGTCGACGCTGCATAAATGAATGGAATGGGTTCTTTTGCTTGATAAAGTTAAGAAAATAAGTTATAAAATTACATTACCTTCAATTGTGAGAAGATAGCGAGTACAGTCAGCGGGTCGGTGGGTGAGATTAGGGCACCGAAGTACAGAGTATCTAGGAAGGTGAAACTGGAGGCGAGAGACGCCGGCATCAATTGCACGCATCCGTACATCAGGGACCCAATGACTAGGGCCGACAACGCCGTGCCGACCATCGCGAAAGTCAATATCGCTCCCAGATTACGGAAGAAATATTTCTGCAAAATTGTATAAACGTAATTAGCCTAAAACTTCGGTCTCTTGCGGTACCAGGACCAAGGTATGGTATAGGTACAACGGGCTGTTTTCCGCAACTCCACGACCAAAGCGTGTATTTTGCGAACGTATAAGTAACGTTTAGGGGCCTCCCCTACGGCGATGCTGTAGCGCGTTGGCATTTTTTCTATAGCGCTTCTAAATGCGACAAACGCGCTACAGCATCGCTACAAAAAGTTTCCGTGGGCGAGGGTCCGAATGATACAAGTAATTTTGTTCAGCCGTAGTTTGCGTCAGTGGTAAGGAGGATCTTGTGTCTGATACCGTATACCGCAACTGTGTGCGTTTTGATCACCGAAATGGTACTTTACAATTACATGTTCCCATTGGGCCAATTAGAAACATCGCCCAGGGAGGGTATAAAATATTGTAGAGAACACAATTCATTGCCTGTTATAGGTATACATAAATACAGCTTGATATATAACATAAATAATGTAATTATACATATAAATTATGTCATGTTACATCATTGTACCGACAACCGCACATCGGTGGTGAAAATTTAGTTTTGATCGCCTTTATGTCGTAGTAGTAAGAGTGATCTTTGTAGCGCAAGAATAGCACCGATGTGTGGTTGATTTGTTAGGTACCTAATGTATTTGCGTATTAAGGGAAAAGTTCAGTGGTTTTCCTATATTAGAATATAGAGATATCTATTCATAATTATTTGTTGACTTAATTATAACAATAAACATTATAATTTTTAAATTTGACCACTGTTCAAATATGATAGTTATAATGATCACTTTCTTCAATTACATATTAGAAATTTTATTATTTTTTTACTGATTGTCACTTACTCTCTTCAGACAGTATCCAGCATGGAATATGATAGGTGGTAAAATAATGTTAAAAAATATCTCAGGATCAAATGTTGCCTTAAGATCTATCTCATTCTGCTCCACATTCACTATTTCTCCTCTAAAGCTATATGCATACGTCTTGTTAGGTACTGGTACATCTGTATAAAAAAAAATTGTTTAGCTGCATAATCTGTGGTTTGAAAAAAAACAAACATTTTGGGTATCTCTAAAACCTTTCTGGAAGTAGGAAAATTGTTTCTCACTGCCAAAGTAAACATCAAAAGATTATAAATAATATAGTTATCAGGAATTCAAGAGCAACAAAAAACATACAAGGCCATATTGTTTGTCCATAAGTGAGTAACTGATAAAAAGTTTAAACATAAAAAAAAAAACTAAAGAGGTTGATTGTCAAGTTATTCATAATGTTAGGTATTTATTTATGCAGAGATAAACAAATTGATGTTTATGGAGCATTGATAATAAGTGAGATGCTGGTTGACATCCAAAAATTAAATACACACTTTTTTATTATTTTAGATTTACTTACAAAGTAAATCAAAAATTTTTGTTGCTTATCAAATTATTATGATTTGAAGATACCATTAAATCACATTATAGATACTTCAGCATGGATCTGATAAAGTCATGTCAGATTATCTATAGGATTTATGTATATTTTGAGCTCTATGATTATTGTTAATCCAGATAGCAAAATGTAAATATAATAATTAAAAAAGCTATATTTTCAAAGAAATTGAGGTTCAGCTGTAACTCAAGCACTTGGAGAACAAATTTAAATCATTGTTATTGGTTTTCTGCCAATATTTTTAATCCAAAAGATGTAGAATGATTTAATGAAAACACATAGCATCAACCTTTCAAATACCATAATTAGAAACACAATAGGAAGATAATGAGAGAGTGAATGCGGGCGTTCTCTTGGTATTTAATTAATTAAATGTATATTAATACTTTATAATGCCGAGGACTAACCTCCTGAAGACATCATCTTATCTGGGAAGTGTAGACGTAGCATGTCTGGTGGGACTGATAGGTTGTACTTTGTTTCCGGTGCAGGATGCACATTAATGTAGGTAACATGGTTTGTACTAGCTGCATAGCGAATTATTGCTCCTACGATTAGACCTGTTAAGGAAAAAACAAGTTTTATACATACGTTGTTACTTATATTAATCTATAAAGTATAATTTTATTACCATTATAAAAAGCTATGATTTAACTTAGTTTGTTTCTAAATAAACAAATAACATAACAAAATATTAGGTAATTGATAGATGGATAGAATATACTTTTTATTGTACAATGTACACCATTAAAAATAACAGTAGCTTAAAAATTTAACCACAAGTCTACTTTTAAATATAGATAGCTCTTCTTTCGATCTTTAGTTCTAGTATTGCATATCAAAGTATGAATATTAGTAACATAGACAACATATTATATTGCCCACAGCTGGGATACAGGGCTTCATTCTGAGAGAGAATGGGCTGCAATCCATTATGTAGGATCAGTGTAGGTAGATGGATTTCATTTGCATTGCATATGATGCCATAACTGTTGACCTCAGATGCAGTCCTGATAAAATATGGATTAAAACTTATAATCTACAACAGATACAAGAAATATAAGTTCCTATTCATAAGTAGTGCAGTAATACCAAGCATTACCTACTTTACAATGGATGAACACATAATAATTTGTTATGTAAACAAAACTACAAGAAACTGCAAACCAGTACACTTCACCCTGGTTGTTTAAAAAGTTACGTTGTTTTGAATTGAAATATTTTGTAAGCTAAACATGGTTTTTCAGTGCAACTGCTAAAACAACTAGGAAACTAAATTGGCATTACAATTATAAATCCAAATGAATGAGATAATAATATCTTGATCAATTTAAATTTCTGATGTAATCTGTTACATATAGAACAGGCATTGTTAACAAGTGATAAAATCAAAATCAAAATCAAAATCAAAATCGTTTATTTCAAATAGACCAATTACAGGCACTTTTGAATTGTCAAAATGTCGGTCAGTCAAACAAACAAGTGAAGCTAAGTTGCACGTTCCAAAGAGTAGATCTCTATGGAGAAGAACGTGCAAGAAACTCCATGGACACTCTTTTAAATCATATGTGTTACATATAGTGTTTGGTTACATATTTCTTGTTGCTTCTATTATGTGAGCACAATGTAGATAATAATAAAAAAATATTAAAAGATAAAAACTGAATTAAGCTACTGGCAGCTAAGAGATGACCAGTCTCATCTGACGGCACCCGTTCACGAGCATGACGCGTGCATCAGCCCCACTCAGCTCAACCATTTTGAAGGGAACCGAATGACCCAATAACACGCGCCACCAACAGCGAGACATTTGAGTGAGCATGTCAAACTCTCAACTGCCATGCTCGCAATGTCAAAAAATAAAATAATAAAAAGTTGTAACTTAATAAAAATGCTCCATGGTACTTCACATTCACAAATTTGGAAAAAAAAAGTGCTTCTACATTATACAATGCTATTATTTTTAGATATAACATGTAAAGAATCCTAAGTCCTATTGAAATAAACTAATCAAATAAAAATAAAATACTGAAAACAACATTACGAAAAGGGCAGCAGCATCTCTTCGAATATATATATAAAGACTAATTTGTAGCTACAAAAGTATGTGGCTGTGGAGCAGGACCGGCATTTAGCCAAGCATTTTTATCAAGGAGATAATCTTCCAATTTATAATATGCTTGTCTACATAGTGTGCGTTTAATGCAGGTTTTAAATTTTGACTCGTTTAATTGGAGAATTTCTAGTGGAATTTTATTATAAAATTTTACACAGTACCCCATAAAAGAACTAGCTACTTTAGCTAACCTGAATCGAGGTTGATCTAACTTGTCCTTATTTCTAGTATTAAAATTGTGCCTATCACTTATTTTAGTAAAAAGATGAATATTTTTCCGGACATACATTATATTTTCATAAATGTATTGACAAGGTACCGTCATGATGTTTATATCTTTAAATAATTCCCTAAGAGAATCGCGCCTGCGAAGATTGTATATGGCTCTGATAGCTCTTTTCTGCAGAATAAAAATAGACTCTATGTCTGCAGCCCGTCCCCATAGCAAAATACCGTAAGACATGATGCTATGAAAGTAACTAAAATAGACCAGCCTCGCGGTATGTACATCAGTAAATTGACGGATTTTTCTGACAGCATATGCTGCTGAACTAAGCCGTCCTGCCAGAGATGTTAAATGAGGGCCCCATTGTAGCCTCGAGTCGAGCGTGATTCCCAGGAAAACCGTGTTTTCGACGATTTCTAGTTTCTCCTTGTTCAATATTATTTCCAAATCATTACTTTTAACATTCGGCAACGCAAATCTGATGCACTTCGTTTTTTTTCCATTTAGTACTAAATTATTAACAGTAAACCAGTTTTGGACCTGCTGTAGAGCGTTGTTTACGTCATCAATACGTGTGGAACGTCTATTGATTTTAAATATTAAGGACGTATCGTCAGCAAACAATACTATATGTGGTTGTTGTTTCAATAAATGCGGTAGATCATTTATGTACACCAGAAAGAGGAAAGGACCCAATATAGAGCCCTGTGGTACCCCCATTTTTATTTTTAAGCCCCGTGAATTTACACCATTTATCTGAACTTGCTGTTGCCTGTCATTTAAATAAGATTTCACTAGGCTTAGTGCAAGTTTACCTAATCCGTAATGTTCTAGCTTTAAAAGTAAGGTTTCATGATTAACACAATCAAAAGCCTTTGAGAGGTCACAGAAGATTCCAATAGCATCTTGGGCTTCCCCCCACGCTGCAAATATGTGTTTTAATAAGGAGACACCAGCATCAGTCGTACAACGTCCTTTGGTGAAACCATACTGCTGTTCGTGTAAAATTTTATTACTGTTAAAATGAATAAGCATTTGATTGAGCATAACTTTTTCAAAGACCTTACTGAAAACCGGCAACACGGATACAGGTCTATAATTATTGGTGTCATTATGGTCGCCAGATTTAAAAAGAGGTATAACTTTACTAAATTTCATTACATCTGGAAAGACTCCTTGGTCCACACACAAATTAAAAATTAAAGCCAAGTATGGTGCTACGGTCTCGATTATAGATGTACAAACTTTAACAGACATTCCCCATAGGTCCTCGGTTAATTTTATTTTTATTTGCCGGAAAGCCTTTATGACTGTCATGGGGTTTATATGTTTGAATTGAAATTCAACCGGACAGCCTGGCACGTTTTCTTTCAATAAAGCAATTGAGGCCTCTGGCGAGGAATTTAAAGCTTCCGTTGTCTTAAGAGGTATGTTGGTAAAAAAATTCACAAACTCTTGGGCTACTTCTATGTTAGAATTTATGGGACCATGTGAAGTCTCCAATAAAAATTCCGTGTTTCGTACCTTATTTCTACCTGTTTCACTATTAATAATTTTCCAAACGGTCTTTATTTTATTGTCTGCCGATTTGATTTTTGTGCTAATGAAAAGGGCCTTCGCTACTTTGCAAATTTTTCTAAAGAGTTTAGAATATTTATTTACATACTTGTTAAAGCTTTCAGAGTTAAAAAATGGCTTAAGGCCATATAGTTCATATAGTTTTTCCCTACTTATCCTTATACCTTTAGTCGCCCAGTCACTAAATACAAACTTAGGGAAAACATTTTTTGACTTCTTTTCAAAACTTTTATTAAATTCATTAAGTATTACTGAAAAGAAATTATTATAAAATTTATTAGCATCATCAATACTATGGCCCAGAACATTTAACTTATTTTGTATGTTACTATTAAATTTTATTAATTTGCTAAGTGTAATTGGCCTAAATTGAATTTGAGTTTTTTCCAAAGTTGCTTTAGACTTAAAAGACACCATTTGTCCACTATGATCAGACGGAAGATAATTCACTATGGCTTTATCTAAATAATCACAATCACAGAAAATATTATCAATACAAGTTGCAGTGGTTGGAGTTACTCTAGTTGGTTCTGTAAAAACATTAGACAGATTAAATGATTTAAAAAGGCTTAAAAATCTGCAGCTATTTGAATTATTTTCTAAAATATTGATATTAAAATCTCCACAAATAATTATGGATTTCTTACTGTCTGCAAGTTTTGTTAGAATATCTTCCATTGTTGCTTCAAATAAACTTAAGTTTTGAGGGTCCGGGGGTCTGTACACGCACACTACAACATGCTCATCTAGCTCAACACAGGACAGTTCAATGCAATGTTCATTTGACAAGCTAACTATATCATTACGTTGTTTAAATTTTAAGCATTTTTTTATTAAGATCAGGGAACCACCCCGCAGCATAGATTTACGGTTAAAACAACTGCCTACACTATAATTTTCATAACTAAGTTGCATTTGGTAATCTTTCAACCAATGTTCAGTAAAACATATGACATCAAACATTGTTTTTTCTAAAAACATTTCAATTTCTAATAATTTGGAAGAGATACCCTGAATATTTTGATGAAATAACTTCAAGACATGCTGCTGAGCCCCTTTTTGGATTTTAACTTTTTGAAAGCAAGAAGGTACCTCGTTATTACTTGGTATAACTATGGTGTTACTGGTACCCTCTGTTGTCCTATAAATTAGTTTAAACTACTATCCGGAGTTACAAAAGAATTTTCCATAGTGATACATGGAACCTCCTTCGTACAGTTTACAAAAGAATTAATAGCAATTAAGCTATGATCAATTTGGCTGTCCACAGGGTTATTAGTATTAATACTAAACATTGTGGATTTGACTAAAAATGACTTTGACATACTACTTATGTCTGTGTTTATAAAAGAAACTAATAGCTTAGCTATTGTGTGTCTTATTCTAGTTGGCAGATACGTTGTACCTCTAGTCGACCTTAAATGACCAACAAAAATGTTGGTGTCAAAAAACATAAACTTGTCACTATAGTGACTTGTTAAGAAATTCATATGTTGATTAAGCATATGAATATACTTATTTTTCCTACTAGATAATTGTGCAAAATATGGAAATGCACACAATATTATTTTTTTGCACTTTAATTTTAACATATCAGTAACAAAGTCCGTGATGTCTTCCTTTCTTACTTTCAAACTGTTGCCTATAAGCACTGTTACATTAGTATTACGATTATACGTTTTTTTTGTAACTAATTCCATAATTTGCGTATAGGTTGACCCGGGTAAACAATAATTTTGAGTAGAGTGACTCAGTTCGTTATTTATTAATTTTCCTAGACCTCTTCCCATACTATCTGAAAACATAACTGAAGAATTACAATCCTGACTAGTACAGGATGGAAAATTACCAGACTCAGACTGGACAATGTGACTTAAATCCTGCCCAAAGTTAGTTAATGCTTGTCCAGTAACACAGTCCTGAAAAGAACTCTCAGCCTGGGACGAGTCCACCGTTGCCTCAGGCTGGCCAGCATCAAGATCTGAGACCGTCTGACATGTGCACCGACCCTTAACCAACTCATTCGCAGCTAGAATGTGTTCTTTAATTTGGTTTTGTGACTGTACATACTTAGTGTAAAGAGAATTGAGTGAATTCTCAAGGACTTTCATTTCTGACTGTAAGTGCTGTGTGTCTATTTCATAAATCTTCTTACTGTCCTCCAATTTAATTTGATAATTGTTTAATTTATTAATCAAGTCAACACGTTCTTTTCTGAGTGGAATATATTTAGAAAAGTGTTTATGTTGTTTTTTAAATTGATGACATTTTTTAATTATTCTATTAATCCTTGCATATTTTTTTAATTTATTATGACTAACTTTTAAAATATTATTGTGATTCAATAAGGAATCCTCAGTTAAGTCGATAGTAAGCATGGGATGGAGGTTACCATTAGAGCCTAATAATTCATTATATAAATGGTTAGTTTCCCTAGCCTGAGTACTCTCTTTTTCTTTTTGCAATTTAAGAATTATACTGTTGGCATAATTTAACTCATCCTGAAGATCCCTAACTTTGCATAAAGCCTCCTCATATAAATTACTACAGTCCCCAAAACCATCCGTGATCACGTGGTATTGAATTTGATGATGTAAAAAAGATACTGAACAACATGTAGGTACACACAAACAGTAATTTAGCGGCACACAGGTACATAAAGGTAAATAATTCACGTCAAGGTCTTGAACATCACATTATCGAGTGATCACATGACTACTTAAAGTTATTAAAACATAACATTGAATTTAATAAAAAAATTACTTACCATATATTACAGCAAGTCCTGTTTCGTGAAGCCAGCTCACTCGGCGATGTTTAAATACCCAAATAGTAAGCACAGTCAGCGTTAGTAGACAGGTGTATATTAAAAGATTCAAGCTGTCTATACGATGTAGAAGTGTGGCTTTTGCGTCCAGCGCAATATCTGTTCCAGAACTTTGACATTGTGCCACCAAATATAAAAGAATCGACGTGAAAATCGGGAAGATATTCATGATTTCTTCGTTTATCAAAAATAACGTCGTCACATCACAAATACGCAAGTTCAATCCACACGAAACTTTCTTCTACGATATCAGAACATTCAACAAACGGGACAATCAAGGTACATAGAAATATATACGTAAGAAATTTCCCAATCAATTTTCGTTCTAGAAAATTAGTCAATACTAATTTTAATTTACACAAGAACAGACCGTGCAGACAACCGTGAGTGAGTTTTAGAAATAGCAACTGTCAAATAAATGTGTCAAAATGAAAATGTCAATACACGCGTTTCGTACCCTTTCTATTTAGGTTATTTAGCAAGTTACATTTTTCTTATTTATTTTAAAATATTTTTTTATCGTAGTTAGTTTTATTCGCAAATATTAAAAAAAAAAAACAGAATTTGCCCTAATATTTGCGCCTTTAGTTGCTTAAAAAGACTTGTACCTAACGATTGTAGTGGTAAATTCAAGCTTCTCGTTCTTATTAAAAGTATGCTAAAAATATGATTGACTGCATAACATGAACAAGTGAAATCGTGAATCGATGTGGTTGGTGGAATGGAAACATGTATTTCAGAAAATGTAGGCGGTAATATTAAAACAATAATGTTTTATTATCACTTAACAATATCACCAGAGTTTTTTGCGGTTGACGGGGCCAGTTAGGGCCGATGCTTCCCAGGGCTGTGGATTGTTCGATGTAGTTACCGTGGCCCTAGCAAAGGGTAACTGAAGGAACACTGAAGGAACAGAACGGGAGAAGTCTGAGTGATGACTTCCTTATGGGAAAGTATGGTGTTTCTTCCACAAATGATATATTGAAGTAGAAGTTTAAAAAGGGTTTCTATTGGGATTTTTTCGAATTAAGTTTAGTTGCTGTTTTAATTATTGGCAAACTACTGGTGGATATTATTCACCAATTGATTCCTAGTGAAAATTTGTGTTGGTTTCTATTTCAAAATGACTACACAACTCGACAATTTATTAAGTGGGATCATTATAACAGGCGCATTTTATCCTAGCATTGACTACATAAGCGAAGCTGCAAAATTTTGTAAAAAACATTAGTAAGTTTTACATCCGCATTCTAATGATAAACTATATTTTATAAATAACTCTGTGTCAAACTAAAGATATTCTAAACTGGAAACTGGCCAAATGCGCAAACTATAAAAAATAAACAGTGTTTTTTTTTTAAATAAGTAACCTTCATGAAATTGATTAGGTTGATTATATTACAATAGTGATCAACTACAAAAAAATCGGATAAGAGCAAGTTGGACTCGTGTACTCCTTCGTAACTATCCTTCTAGGCTCTGTGCTATTCCATCAAATGATCTTGCATTTAATCATTTTTGGTTAGATATACCTACTGTAAAAACAACTGTAGAAACGTTTAAATAGCGAAACTAAAAGAGATATTTTACATTTCGTTTAACAATGGTAACATTCATGTAATAAATAAGATTTTTCGTTGGCCAAAGAATAAAGGTTTGAGAATCAAGTCTGCTTAAGAAGCTCGAATTTTTTTACAAGAAAGAAGAATGGGCTGGAATGGGAGCGAAAGGACACAATCGTTATTTATAATTAAAGCAGAGACACTGGTGCCGCCGTCTACCAAAGGGCGCGCTCTTCAATCACCTAAGGTTACGGCCTACGGATCTATGGTCTTGGGAAGTCTCTCACGTACCAAAACAGATAATTATATCCCTGAGATAGTGGGAGTGCGGGTCTATGCCTGGTTAACATAAATTGTAAGACACCGTGTTGGTTTATTCAATAAGAGCCTGACGGACTTCAATGCGCAAAAAATTGTAGTTCTACGTGAATGGATTGTAACCACTACAATAATTTATTTTTGTTTATATTCCTGTGGTATCTAATAGCGAAGAAGGTCGTGGAAAGCGTGAGGGAAATGCAGTTCTCAGGCTCCAGCCCCCACTTGGATTGCCCAGATGTCAGGAGTAGCAATACGATTCCCGGCCACCGTAGGCGCTGGTTTATGGACGGCGAGCAATAGTTCGCTCTTTGATAAGATCCATACGATATACAAGTAATATCATCCCCGACCCCGTAAGGTTACTAATGCGAAACGCCTCAACCGATGCATGCTACGACTAAAAATGCCATGCGATCTCGAATAACCAAATCTCTAATCTATCAATTCAAGTCACTTAACATCAAATGCGGGCTTTTACCAAATAAATACCTACTTTTTGCCGAAGCCATGCGACCTTGGTGAACCAAACATTGTAACCAAAAAAAATATCAATAAATTATTTAGATAATCCATCAATTAAGAGCGCTCACTTTTTGAAAGAAAAGTAATTATTGTAGCCTTTCCTCAATTATGTCGGGGTCGGCGTCTAATCTAACCGGATGCACCTGAATATTAGGGGGCACGGTAGTGCCCCACCACGGCGAACAAAAAAATGGCACAACTGTACATCCTTTTCTCGAAGCAGTTCAGGCCATTTTCGATCCCCTATAATTTTGTTGTGTATACAACTAGAAACCTTAAGCAAGCAGGAATGGTATGAACACGATATATTTCAAATTTCATTCAATTTCAACCAGTAGTTTAAGAATTGTAACTGGTCAAAGTTTCTTAATTTTATAGTTGGTTTTTGCAATAAGGATACGTATGAATTATATATCTAATAATTTTTTTTAAACCTACTAACTTAATCGTTACCGAGGAACAGGCTTCAGAAAGGCAGCTTTATGGCACCGCTCTGGAGCTAGGGCCTTAAGTAAATCATGTAACACACCACCAGTGGCATTAAAAAAAAATATGTTGAAAAACGTCGATTGATAATCGTGACCAATTGTCATTGCTACTGTAGTCATCCTATATAAATTTAGATCTACAATACGCAACAAAGTAATTGGATTGTGAATAGGTAGGGTGTGTTCATAAGTAAATTCAATACAGTTTATTGTTATTTAATCGATCTCGATTGCTTCGTGACGCGTTCAGAATTAATTGCTCTTTGCTACCTAGCTAGCTATTTAAGTTATTTATCTGAGTATTGTGTATCTATCTATTAATAGTACCTTGACAGGTACTTAAGATAGCATTGTAGTATTGTAAATATAACATAGTAGTAGGGATGTAGTTTACAGAGGTAATTTAGGAATGGCGACTGCGTTCGTCTGTATGAGCAAAAGAAAGTCTATCATACAGGTACGCGAAAAGAGGTGCTTATGATGCACCCTCTGAAACTCGTCCTGCGAGTGCCCATGGGTGGAGCTCTCGATAGATAGATCTCGGTTAGAATGCAATTCCATATTCGGATAATGATTCTGCGGTTATGGAAGCGAAGCTCTGTTACGATTACGATACATACATGCATACAACAACCCTGCATGGGATCATATCTTATTCACTGTATATAAATTGTTATAAATTGAGGTAAATAAACTCAATAAACCTGTGTTTATATGACATACTTAGATAAAGAATTAAATGCTGATTTACTAGAAGACTTAACGCTTACTTTATAAATGGATTTCATAATGGATTTTATAATTGGAATTTCTAATTTTCTAGCCCAGTCTAGTCAACCAGCACCACTAACAAACTTTAATTCATGAATCCCCATGCGACCACCGGTGGCCGCGCATCTATTGTCTTACTATTGTGTCTCTAATTGACGGTATCTGAAGGGTTAAACACTAATTGAGATAGATTCTTCTGTACGTGTGATTGTCACCTACCTCCTCCTAAATGGTTTGACCGATTTAGAAAAAATTGTACCTATGTGTATATTTGAGTGGGTCCCTGGATAATTTGAAATTATAATTGAACTTGGTAGACTGATGGCGCTGCGATCGAATTTCCACTTTTTTAACAACCGCTAGTATGTCTACAGAGGTAGTTTGTTTTTTTTGTTTGTAGTTTTGTTTGTAATCTCTGAAAGTACTGGTCTGATTGCGAAAATTTTTTCACCTATAGAATGCTGCTTTCTTCTTGAGTGGGCATGGGCTATAGTTTTATGTAGCTGTAAGCTGCGGTTAAAAGCTGTATATATACAACGTGTAACGTTAAATGCGCAAAAACTCAAATTATTTTTAATTCAATTGACCTAATTATGAGAGAAAAAAAATATTAAAGGTTTTTTGTGCAGTTTTAGTTTGTTTAAAATTCGTATCTGCATTGAAATACGAACTTCTTTTTTTTTGGGTTTGTTTACCTATTTGGGCGGGCTTGCGCACGTGATGGCTTGACCTATTAATAAATAGAAGGGGCAAAATTTTTAATGAAGAATATTTTGAAAAATTTAACCTATATTAAAAAGTGGTTTAATTGATTCTGCTCGTTATTCCGATCAAACTATTTTCAGGTTTTGCGCATTTAACGTTACACGTTGTATAATATAAAAATTTCAAATTTTTGCAATATGTAGGTACCTAAGTATGAGAGTACTTGTAATTTAGAATACAATATGTAATGTAAACCTTCAACGATAGTTTTAAATTGGAATTAAAAAAGTCATCGAGTCTGTTCTGAACAATTAGGCCCATCAGGTTTTTTTTACTAGCCATTGGTCTAACTACTTCTTCTTAGCGTATCGATGGCAAAACTAGTCAAATTCCTAACCCGGCCCAGAATTCGGCCACGGCAATGCCGTCCGCTGATGCTGTCATTAGGTCCCTACGTGAGCAGGTAACCGTCTAGACCATAGAACTCCTTTCTTATATCTATGGTCTAGACTACCTAACTACATAGATAGCTACAGTAACGTTTGGCAATAGGAGTCGTCAGAAATAACTTCCCAGTGCTATTTATTATATTTTCAAGGTTTATCGAGGCCTAACGGTCATCTGCTGCAATATTTTTTACGGAAATGAACAAAAATATGGTAAATTTTGTAATGATCTAGTCTTGTCCAGTAAGGTCGACTAGTGACGCAGATACCAAAATATCAAACCGCGTGGGGGTTATGCAATCTGTGGTTCTATAATAAAGCTGGTAACTTACCTACACTTTTTATCTGACTGTTATAGGTACCTGTGCATATGGATGAAAATACCTATACAGGGTGTAAGGGACAGCCCTCCGCAAACTTTAAGGGCTTGCTCAGTAGACGAAACTGAAAAACCTTCCACAAGATTTTTTTTCAGGAAAAGTGAAAAAAACAGACAGCCTGTATGCCTTCGATGTCTATTTCTTTGGCATGCGCTGTAGCAGATATATTCTATGTCTGTCTATCTTCTATATCTGCTAGAAGCGCCTTAGAGTTTTGATGATTGGTAGGTCAGTGAGAAACTTTGACCAGTTATAATTCTTAAACTACCGGTTCAAATTGAATGAAGTTTTAAATATATGCCTTTTTGGTTACTGAAAATTCAGGCTTCTAGTTTTATACATAACGAAGTTATAGGGGATCGAAAATGGCCTAAACTGTTTCGAGAAAAGGATAATACGGCCATGCCCCCTAATTTTATTCTGTTTTAAGTAGTGACAGAGATACTGAAAGTTTTACCCGTGTTAAAATTTCAACAATTTAGTTATCACGATTTATGAGATACAGCCTGATGACAGACAGACGGACAGCGGAGTCTTAGCAATAGTAGGGTCGCATTTTTACCTTTTGGGTATAGAACGCTAAAACGCCAGATTAATATGTAAGGACCTAATATAATACGATTTTTTTCTCGGCAAAAGTTTTTTCGATTTCAGTAAATCGAGTCTTGTATTATTATCAGAGATCGGAATTAGGTAGAGTTAAACATGTACTTACATTGATTTCATACAGCGAAAGAATAAAGTGGATATGCCTCAAATCCCGAGATTAATTTTATATAGCAGATTACTTTTTTATGACACTATCAGAAATATACCAGAAAAAGTTTCTTCCTTCATTAATGTCGAGGAGAAGGAAGTGTATTGTTAAACTCACCTCAGTTGACGTAGAGAAATCTTTTTCAATGAAAAATACTAATAAAAATGTATGATATTTATCTTTGTTTCATATATCTTATCTAAGTCTGAGGTTTTTATAACTTTATGTTGGCCACACGGGATTTTTCATTAGAAATCCGGGGAACGTCCATATTAATATCAACATTTAGATGCAAGGACATGAATTTCGACCTTTGGTCATTATAAGTCAAGCAAGTCAGTCCTCCTCTACAATTTGCAGTCAGTTAGGTATTTACGTGTTATGCTCCGAGTTTCCTTTCAGTTACTAAGTAGTTAAGTAGAAATTTGCAGCCCAATGTCTTCTTAGAAATTATTATAAGCTCTTTGAAGGACTTCTATTAGTATGTATTGGACTAGTGTAGAGTATCCTAGGCTGTTAATTTATCAGCTTAACATGAATTCGAAATTAGGTAGAGTTATTCATCTACTTGCATCGAAATATTGACACTAATAAGGATTTTCCAGGATTTCTAATGAAAAATTCCGTGTGGCCAACAATATTACAATTAAATAAAAATAAAAACCTCAGGGATATATAAGACAAATAAAACAAAGATTATTAACTGTACGTTAATAATCTTTGTTTTATTTGTCTTATCTATCTTTATTAGTATTTTTCATTGAAATAGATCTGTCTACGTCTTTCTACACAACTTCCTCCTAGTCATAAATGCAGGACGAAATTTTTTCTGCTTTATTTCTAACAGTGTCATAAAAAAAATTGTAGGTTATCTCGGGATTTGAAGCATATCCACGTTATTCTTTATCTGTACGAAATCGGCATAAGTACTTAAATAACCCTACTAATTCCGAGCTCTGCTGATAATGCTATGCCTAATGCTATGCATAGCATTTTTAGTGGAAACGGGTAGAAGGCAACTTTGTTTATTAATGTGCATGTCCTTACGATTACGTAAGTATTAGGCACAAGTATACGAGGAGGTTACTAATGTCGTAGTTTACACATCTGCATTTCTGCATAAAAGTCAAGTTTATTCACGTCATTTATTAGGTAAATACTAGCATTTAATTAAAATTCTGATTTTATTTCTTTGGTGTCCATAATGGGAAGTCAACGCAAAAAAAAAATTGTGGTTTTAGAAGCACACAGTTTGTACCGTAATTAGCGTATCTAGAATCTGCAGGGCTTGGGGCCAAGGACCTTACTTAATTCTTGTCACTTCTAGGTATGTGCCTATTAATATGAGTTGCTAACTGTATCTGAAAATAATGGTTCCTTCTGTGCGAAATTATCAGTGTAACAATCACAAATAGTGATTCGTTCGGGATAGAATAAAATTATCAAATCAGTAATATTAATAAAACGGTATTTTCGATACTTACCCAGGTATCTATTGCACCATGTTGCGAAAATAGGTACCTACAGGAAAACTTCATGTTTTGAAAGGGTTTAACAATGCATAGGGAAACCCGAAGACTGTAGCCGGAGGAAACATCATGCAGCATTAGTTTACATATTTTTACATTAAAATAAAATGCTATTTTCCTAATACAAAACACAATTCATACACTCACCTTACAGAACTCGAGACGAATTCACATTTGTCTTCCATTTTCTAAATGATCAGTGATTTAGAAAATGAAAGACACCAGGTCAGTCCGGTTGCCCGTAGTTGTCTAGGACAACTACATAATTATGACAATAATGAAAACCTTGTATTTATTTTTGAAAATACTTTGTCGTCTATGACTTTGCCAACAATACAGTTTATTGCAGTTATTTACCTAATTTCGCCAGTTTTGCCAATTCGAAAATGTTTTTAGTTTCAACATCGTAATTTAAGTATTTCATAGATTCAATTTATAAAAATACGCACCTATATGTGTCATTATTTTATTAGATATGTATTGATACCTAACGACATTCCGCGAGTTCAAGATACCTATTTGAAGTCACACAAAAAACCACAAAAAAACTCTACCAGCTTTATATTTATTATATTTCTATATTTGAGAGTTTTCCTAATGAGTTTTTTGCAAGGGATATAATTTTGTGTCATATTTAACCGAAACTGAAACTCATGTGGTTAAAAAAAACAGCCAAAAATTATAAAAATGTTGGAAAAAAAATCTGACAATTGAAAGTCAGTAGCTGTAGCTTTCATTAAATAAAATTGAAGCGTCTGTTTATAATAAAAGGTATTTTTACTAAGTGTATATAAAAGTAAGTATATTAGGTATCTATAACAATTTTTGAACATTTTTATTGTTCTGTCCATCTGTCGGTTTGTCTAGGGTAATCTTCGAAACAGCTGGATTGATCGTAACGGGATTTCCACTGGTAGATTATGAGAGATTATGTAGATATGGAAATACCTTCCTTCTGCTTTTCCGTTCTGGCGCGCGGCTGGCAGCAGTTTATCAGGCTCTTTCTGACTAAAACCACTGTTTTTAAGAACTATTGGGCCGGAGTGCCGGAGTGTTTGCACCTTTTGTCACGCTTCCCTGGTCAGGTTATTACCTGGCCCACTTAAATTCATACGGGTCTTTTCAACCTTTTGGGGCCGCGTACGTTCACAATTTCTAGATAGGCACGCGCCAAACCAGAATGTCGCCGACTCGGGCCCTTCACTTACTGTTCAGGTAATAAACTCTTCTCTCAAGTCTGTTAACCTGCAGGCCACACCCTACGCTGGCGCAGCGCTGGCTGCAGCGACGAGTCAAGAGCGCAGTACATAGAATTAACAACCCAATGTATAGGTTGCATTGGATGGTTAATCCAATGGATTGATTAGATTTTTTGGATTGATTGTTGATGGATTTGGATTTGGTCGCTGCGGTCAGCGCTGCACTCAAGGCGGTTTTCTTTAGAGAATAGCACACCAGCACCACATGAGTATATAACCCGCATATTTACTTATGTGCCAGCACCGCCCAAGTCTTGGCATTCCTCTAACTAAACTGTGCTGATCCGTGTATTTTGGCACCTGCAGTAACATCTGGAAGGTCAATGCAACAATTAAATCCGAGCATAAAATAAGGAAAATCCAGACTTCGAACAGATTTCGCAGTGACTAAATACCTGCTTAGTCAAGTAAATCAGAATGCGTAACTAATTAAATTGAATTGCACACTGGGTAAAATCCCTTCAAACTGGTCATGGTGTTATTGACATTTTCACGAATAAGTACTTATTTACAGAAGTGATATCAATAATAACACACATCATTGTTTTACGAGGAAGAAAATGTGAAACTTATTAAGTTGTTAGTGTATTTTTTAACCCGCCTTGATACATTGTCGGTTTATACCACATTCCATGAAGTGTCTAAGTAGGTATATACCTTCCTAAGGACTAGGACTTCAGGGTCCTGAGATGAATAAATTATGCATAAAAATAATAACATATTTTTATAAATGTTCATTTTAAATTGATTTTTAAGAAATATTATAAAACATGTATTTAATAAATTAAAATGACGAATAGTAATTTAAAAAAATTCTTAGATATAATACTATATATTTATTTATCAGTGTTTCGTATTAGTCTTACTATTGAGATAATGAACTAAGTTATTCAAGATACACAATATAATTAGGTACAAGTAACCAATGCTGTTTGTTGTGAATATACAAATAATCTATGTTTTGAGAAACTCGTTTTAGACCAAAGGTGATTATGCCGATGACCTTACCGGTTTTTTTGGGCTCTTTAATAATTTCGCATATCTAAACGCAGAGTTATATGATGTGGGTGTGGGTTTATCTGCAGAACAATAGCAGTTATAAAAATTCTTCTATTTTATTACACTGCTTTCTAAATAAAAGAGGATAAATTTAAATAATTTTTTCGTATTATATGGATATTATAATACATGAATGTTAAATAACACAATATAATAGTAGATGTGTCTCATGAGTTCATAGACACACAAATATAAAATAGGACGATCCTCTTCCGTTCCAGTGTATAAAAGGAGGCGTACTGGCTACTGAGACATTAAAAAAAACATACATTATGTAGGTACAATATACTCTTAAAATACCATTACCCTAAAGACAGTCGACTAAAAATCATTATTATCATCATCAGAGGATTGTTGATAATAATAATAATACACGGGGTACAAGGGACAAGTCTCTCCTCATACAAACTGTTCAATCAAGTTTATAATTTATGGAGAGACCGATCTTTTGTCCGGTTTAAATCTTGTGGCAGGTTGTTCCGTGTTCAGTTTCGTGTACTGAGTAAATCTTTAAAGTTTGCGGAGACCTGCCCCGTACACACACCCTGTATAATAAATTTATTTGCTAAAAACCCGGTATACTAGATTGTAAAAGGAACAAATAGGAACAAACATGTTTCGCTGAGTACCTATTTGCATGCAAATATTTTGTATATACGCCACCTACCAGGGTCAATTGTATTTTCAAACCATCCATGAGGTACCCAATCAAAATTTTCTTCAAATCGGTCAAGCCGTTTAGGAAGACTTAGGTGACAAGCGCACGTAGATCCAGAAGAACTATATACTTATATAATATGCTTAAACACTATCACAAAAATCACGTGAAAACGTGTGCATATTATGACCATTACTTCTTTTAATTTTTTGAACCATTACATCTCAAAAACGGTGGCTCTTAGGAAAAAGGTATTGAGACATTTTTGTAGATGATTATTTGATTTACAATTTTTTTTGCTGAAATTTGTAAAAAACTCGTTTTTGTGACCTTTGATCTCAAGTATTTGTTTTTTTCAGATGTCGGATCGATCAAGACTATTTAGATTACATTTATATGATGGTTTCTTGAACAAACATACCAATTTTCAGCTGCGTGCGAATTATTGTAACCTTACCCCTAGTTTCTAGTCTCATTTGACTGGACTATACGTGGTAAGTCCCGGCCATTATCTCCCATTATAAAAGTCAGTATGTAAGGTTAGTGCAGTGAATGTCAACTGTGTGACGCAGACGAGGTAATAGCTTGGGTTAATGGCATTACAATGGCTACCTTGACCACCTTTTTCGCAGATACGGATTTTTATTTAATTTAAGGGTCTATATTGATTGTCGTTTTTGTCGGGTTTCGTATTGTTTTACTATAATAGCTTCTATGTATATGTCGCAGGGAAATGAGGATTTCAGCTCCCACAACACTAGTGCCCGTGTGTTTACTACAACGAGCGAGAGAAATATATGCCTCGATTTTAATTCGGCAATATCCGCTTTTCTGACATTTTACTAGAATTAGTTAAGTGAAACAACATATCACTGACGATAAATTGGTGTTTTGTCATACACTGGATACTTTTAGTAAGAAGGCGTAATAAACAAGAATATTCGACATCTACCGGAATTCCTAGGGATTTCGCGAAATCCCTGATATCCTCATTTCCCTGCGACATATATAGCTACTAAAACAATAAGTGTTATTGATCCAAAATTTTAAATGGCTCTAGCTTGTAGAAAAGTACATTATTATTAGGCACGACTTGTTCTCATCATCCTTGCGTCATTGTTTTACATTTTAATTGGGTTTAATACAGCTTCGTTTTTTCCGGATTTTCTTTGTGATTTCATTTACCAGTCTCTATAAAACTACTAAGTACTTGAATATTTCCATATGACTTCGCACACTTTTCTATAAAAATAGTTTTTTATAGGCGTAACTCACACTATTTATGTTATCTTTTCCATAAAACCATTGAATTATGAAGCTATTTTTATTTTATCACAACATATACTATTTTTAATCAACAAATTAAAAACATCTACGTGTAGAACTGTAAAACGGTACTTCTTAGGCGAACATTACGCGATCATGCAAGCGTCAATCAATTCCATCAATCATGAATGATGGTGAATGATGGTTTTCGTCAATCAGTACTAAAAACCATCATGCATTAGACAGTAGGTTTTTCGTCAATCAAGGTGGCAAAACTGACAGTAAAACCTAACGTGTACAGTTCGCCTTAGATTTGCCGGGCTTTAGTTACATCTATTCTATAGGTACGAATAGACGCAACATGCTAGAGGAAGTTGCAACAGTGGATTCATTGAACAAGATGATCTCAACCTTATTAGTAGACCGTACGTCATGCAGTTTAATCCTGAAAGAAAAAATACACCTAGACGGGTTCTGCAGTCAGGCTCCAGTAAGTTGCCCAGTTTTCCTAGACGTCATATGACGACATTACTACGAAGGCCTTAATAATCTTGTTTCTTCGTTAGTACAACCTGCTGCGCCCGCGAAGACTCAGTGCGAGTTCGTTTTTGGCGCGCATTACATGTCCGACGTTAACATTAATTTTAATTTATTTAAGTTAACTTATTATTCATTTTAGGCAATGTTAAGAACTAATAAATAAAATATTTCCATCTCGCAGTGAAAAATAAGTGATATATTTTTTAATTTATTTCGATTAGGTTTTATTTAGTGATAATTTTAGAATAATGGCGTTACACAAACTTTTGGTGATATTTGCAGTATTGTGGATTGGGTAAGCAGTTTATTTAAAATATTTTTCTAACTTATAAATCAATTTTAAGAAAATGCAGATAAAGGTAGGTTACGGGTAATGTTTTTAGATGTGCTATCAGCGACAATTAAAGATAGTAATAACTACTTCTATACTATCAATTTAATTTCATGACTGAACTTAGATACCTTTATTACGGTCGCTGACCTCAGATTACATTATAACACTTGCTTGCTCTGAAGACAAACTCAAAATTTACCTCAAAGTTTTTACCTGCTTTTTCCTTGTATTTCAAAAAAGAGAGAAATAAATATACATAGTACCCGAAAAGTGGATCCTTAATAATATTATAAAAGCGAGAGTGAGTTTGTTTGTTTATTTGTTTGTTTGTTACGTCTTCACGCCTAAATGGCAAAACCGATTTTGATGAATTTTGGTACAGAGATACGCCCTGGAGACGGACATAGGCTAATTTAAAAAAAAGTGAGAATAGGGAGGGAAAGAGTAAAGTATATTAATAAACGCGGGTGAAGCCGCGGGTAAAAGCTAGTCCTCTATATAAGCACGTCAGTAAATACATTTGCATTGTAGTCAAAAGATCGGAAAATTCATTTGTTTGTTTCGTTTTTCATAAGTAATTTAAAGAGATAAGCTGTATCTAAGTACCTTGAACCGTCTATTGTTTTACTACAGAGTAAAGATTTTAAGATTATTTAAGTAATTTATTAAATTTTTATAAGTTAATTGTTCTACAAAGATTTTTAAACCTTCAAAAGCCGTTGTTTATTTTACGTTCCCATATTAATCAAATAAATGGATTAGGTATATAGTCAAACTTGTGGGTCCAAATAATTACCTTAGTGATTATTTAAATTAGTAAATTGATTACCAGTTTTTTATGGAAATATATAAGGCAAAAAGGAAGATGACAAATATACGAAGTTACTGATATAGTCTGTCAAAAATAACCGGTTTTAATATAACTCGTTATGTGATCAAATTATAAAGGCGAAAGTGTTTGTGTGTGTATATATGTTTGTTACTTCATTAAGCTCGAACGGCTGATCGCATTTCAATGAAACTTGGGATAAGGGTAGACTATGTCCTGGATTAAGACAAGATTTTATCCCCGGAGTATGTTAATTAATTGAGAGCAGTGGTGTCCGACTGGTAACGGCCCCGACTTACGAGGAGTAGGTCGCGGGTTCAAACCCAAACAGGCGCATTACTTTGAGTAATTTATTTCATCCCCGTTGCTCTCAAAAACGGTGAAGGAAAACATCGTGAGGAAACCGGCATGTCCTAGAACTAAAAATTCGAAGACATGTGACATCCACCAACCCGCACTGGGCCCGCGTGGTGGATTACCCCATTCCCCCATTATAAGGTCGACCATGCTATACCTATGCACATGATTAGATGAACCGTACTATATGTTATTTTGGGATAATTTTCTACTATCACGCAGTCGAAGCCGCTGGCAGTAATTAGTAACAAATAAGTTTGATAAGAATAACAAAATTTTTGGCTGCAGTAAAAAGGTCACCTTTATGAGGATTCAAAGTGTTTATTTATTTTTTGCTTTACAAAAACGTTGGTAATAAGTGCTTAGAGGATACTGCAGGTGTCCTGAAGACCGATAAAATAAAATTAATATTATAAGTTATATCTACAAGTAGTCTTATACCTAATTTAGTTTTTCTGATTCGTTGACGTATGTGTTCCACGCCTCAAGAAAATGTCAGGAAAACCGTAGGGGCCCAGTAGGGTCGAGGCCTACTGGGGCCATGGGTTCGTTTCTGAAAGCAAAACCCGACACCCTGGAATGCAAGGCCACGAAGGAACATTTGAGTGGGTTATAATCAGTGAAAGTCTTACAAGCCCTCCCTATCCGCCCAAGGGCGAGAGATGTCATTCGACAATTTTCCACCTAAAAGAAAAGAAATATTTTTGACATAAAACAAGACGACTTCACGTTATTGCTTAGTCTGTTTTTTTTAGCAAAATGCACAATTTGGGGGGAAAAGACCATACGACCACTTGGACCCAAGGGGAGCCATGGATGATGCGAAAGAGAACCCTGGGGCCTTGAAACGAAGGCAAAGAAGAAACAGGGGTTTTTTAGGAAAATCATCAGTGACAACTCACGTTCTTGGGCGGAGCGGGAGATAGTGTCAGGCTCTTACTGACTAAAAACCCTACCCCGTTCTTTAGGCCCCAGTAGGCTTCGACTCAGCTAGGCCCCTCCTGTTGCTGATAACTCCTTGATGCGCGCGGGAACAGTGCACGCCGTCGACGACTTGGGCTCGGTCCGGACAGATACCGGACGGTCGGACAACAAGCTACACAAGTTCGCCGTCCGCAAGCCCGCGAAGAAGAAACAGGGGTGGGTTTTACTCAGTAAAAGTCTGACACGAAAGGGTGGGAGATGTTATTGAACGATTCACCGTAAAGAAAACTCTACAAAGTAGTTCTACCTTCGTAGTATTTCATATTATATTAGATTCGAGATAAAAGTAATGCTATCATCTTCTCTTTAAGGATAATTTTGCCTTACATTATGACTCTTATCGTGCGTGAAACAATGGGTGGGTATGTAATAAACAAATTGCAAATACAATTAAATAATTCTGCCTATTTGGACACAGATTTGTTGATAAGCAGTGATGTTCACCTTATCTCATCTTCAAAAGCATTCGTTATTCATGGTTTTCTTTAGGCAGAATTGCAGAATTGTTCGATAGAGTTACCGTGGCCCTGGAAGGGAAAGAACAACTGAAGGAAAACAGGTGGGTTTTAGTCAGTTAAAGTCTAACACTGAAAATATCATAACACCAGAGCGGAGGTTGTCAGATGATTTTCCAATAACAAAACAAATGTTTTTCTTAAGCAAGCCTCTTTAGCTTGATGTTAGGGTGACAGTGACTGCACCAGCGGTCACCATTCCCGATGACTGTGTTTGGGGAAACACTATACGGTTCATATAGGTAACGAACAAAGCTCGGAATGAGTCATTTATAAATTTAATCTTAAAACATAACACAGATGATTCAACTTTCAGTAAGAGTTGACGGAGAAGTCTGCTCTGCTCGCTCTAAAGTGTATGGCGGTCCCCCAGACAGGTAAAGTTGCCATAGACGCTCTATGAGGCCTTACTCATACTGTGGTAAAAAAGGAGGGTCATGTATTGAGCGTCAATAGTAAATGACGTCCAGTGAGATTACTTATACAGGCATCATAATAAGTTGAGGAGGCAGAGCTAGTGCGTCATATGATGTGGTATTGACGTATCGTACTAAAAGATACCAGGCATTATCCGTACGTATTAATATTGTGTCTGGTAATGTTTCGATCGGAATGGGACTGTAAAAAACACGGATGAAAAAAAAAAATGAAAAATATTGCATGTAGCGGAGATGACATTACTGAGATCGATGTGTGGAGAGACGAGAATTTGTTGTGTATTATAAAGCGAGAAATGAGTATATTAGAAGAAGTTTGAAAGTGGCGCTGGTCACTGAAAAGTTAAAAGGGAATGGTTTATCTTGGTAAGGTCTTGTGAAGAAGAGGGATGAAACGTAAGTAAGTAAGGAAGTACGTTACTAATAGAGTTATGAGTAATAATATACCTCGAGTAATTAAAATACCTCTTGATGGACGGAGCGCGAGAGAGAGGCCAAAGAAAAGATGAATGGATTGTGTGAGGAGTGATATGAAAGAAAAGGTAGTTAGTGATAACGTGACAGGAGAGAATGGCACAGTTTTTTCTTCCGTGTTGTGGCGACCCCAAATAACACGAGACAAGGGCAGGAAAATGACATGTGTAAAACTAACAATATGGTCTTGAGACTCAAAGTCACTGCATGTGCACTGTCTACCAAAGTCTCATAAATTAATATTTAGACCTTGATAAATGATTCTAGAAGAATATTATTAACAGCAATTTATGATTAATTCATGAATCCCCAAGCGACCACCGGTGGCCGCGCATCTATTGTCTTACTATTGTGTCTCTAATTGACGGTATCTGAAGGGTTAATATAGATTTGCTTCACCTTCCTGGTGCCTAAGGCTCATTGCTTGCCACCATTGCTTGATTGCTATTGCCATGTAAAAAAAGTATCTATGAGGTTGTGCTGTGATAAAAGTGTTGCCACATCTGTGGTCTGTTTTAAGGGCTTCGTCGGGTAGACAGCCGTAAAAACCAAAATATAACAGTTTTTTTTCTTAAATCTATACTTATAATAAATCTGTAGAGAGGTCAATTCTGTACATGAAATATATTTCCAAAATAACTATCAGGGGGTGATTAGTGATCGATACTGATGCTAAAAATGCAAACAGTAAAATTTTTGTCTGTCTGTCTGTCTGTCTGTCTGTCTGTCTGTCTGTCTGTCTGTCTGTATGTTCTTTATAGAAACAAAAACTACTCGATGGATTTTAACGAAACTTGGTACAATCATTCTTCATACTCCTGGGCAGGTTATAGTATACTTTTCATCACGCTACGATCAATAGGAGCAGAGCAGTGAAGGGAAATGTTGGGAAAACGGGAGAAATTACTCCATTTTTTAAGCTTCCGTCGCGTTTGCAGCCTTAATGGTTAAAGCTACACAGAAAACATGTATAACGGAAATTGTAGCGTTAAAAAAAAGAAAATCACCACTTGTACACGTATAATTTTGCATTTTAAAAAAAAACAACATAGAAAAAATTATAAAAGGAAATAAAAAAATTCGGCCACTTTATATATATAAAAATAGGGTTTAAGTAAGGTGGCGAGATGGATATATAAAAAATAAAAATTTATAATTTGGAAGTTGTGCCTATAGGTACGGGATTGCAATCACGGGACCTCAGACGCGGACTCGTAAGCTATCAAAGAAATCGGTTCATTCCGCAACCTTTTTACACGAATTGCTGTGATTATACATATAAAACAGATGGCGTAAAAAAAAACTACTCAAATATTACTTGCTACTACTGCTATAGAATAAGGAAAAATAGGGATCATGAAAACTTCACGTGGAGTGACGTCACGATGTCCACCGGGGTTTTCTCTAGTATCGTCATGCGCCAGTTGGCGCACGCACTCATGAATTGCAGTGGGCTGTACTGTCCACTTCTGTGAATTTCTATCTCTATGTCCAGAATGCTCCAAGAATACTCCGAGAATACTCGAAGAACCGATTGATAAATAATCGGTTCTTTATATTCACAAACACAAATCGGTTTTTTTATTTACTACCGAGTTTCGCAAAACATTTCGCAGTTAGATCATTACTTATAATCACATTTGCTTTTTAATTCGTGTTCATCAAGCACTTTTTCTCAGAAAATTTCGTCGCCAAATCACAAATAAAATTTTTCCTTGTCAAACCTCAAAATTTTCCTATTCTAAGTTCAAATCAAAAAAAATAATATTAGAAAAAGGTAAACTAACGCGAACGAAAAAGTTTTTATTTAGCTAAACGAATTAAGCAACATGATAATGCTGCAAAATGTTCTCCTCAAAATTATATAAAAAATGCCCCACGACAGCATACGTCTATCTTTTATGGTTAACTCACAATAACACGTGTAACTCCCGATAGCTTAGCAGTTCTGAGCTTTCTGTTTATTTTTGTCTACTCTTACGTTTATAACACTGAATGTCGCTGGCATAAGCAACAGGATCCGCGTACGAAGTCGCTGGCAGAAGCTAGTATTAGAATATATCAGCTACTTCACCTGCGTGAAAATAGAACTTTATCCCAAGGAAGCGTAGTTATAAGATGAAACGTATCCTATGTCTTATTCCAGGATAAGATATACCACGTGTGTCAAATGTCATCTAAACTTGCTGAACGAACAGTTTAGCCATTTGAGCGTGCAGAAGTAATAAGTATACATACATACACCCCTATTTTTTAATTAGTAAAAACAAAATTCGGCTCTATCCATACCCGCCGTTGCTGATCATATTTTTATAGTAAAAAAAAAACGAAATCCCAAAATTTACCACGATTGGTTTTAATTGGTAAATTCATGATACAATCAATCATTCATAACAATTGCTACTAGAAAATATTACGCTCAGTGTTTTTCCATTTTGATCGTCATTAATTTATTCATAATCAATAGCCTGCACAAAGATTTTAAATATCCTTAGTAGAATATATAAAATCTTTGGCCTGCACGATATTTCCATAAATTGAGTGACATTTTGGGATAAGATAATATAATAATATTCGCGATGAAGCTATTAAAGTATTTGTATTAATTAAAAATTAGTGGAGAATATTGTGTATGTACATTCAAATTTTCTCCATCATAATATTAGTGTGATTATCAAAGTTGAAACTACGATGTATAAAAATAAACCATTTTATACTCACGAGTATCAATATATCAAATTATTTACTATTAATAGATACCAACGCATACCTACCGTTTTATATTTTTTACATTTCATAATACTTTGTTTGCTTGGTAAACAAGTTTATTATTTACGCTGCTTGACCAGTGCTAAATCCAACTTATAATTTCTGAGTTTACGATTTCTAGTTACATACACATTAATATGATAATTTTATACTTTTATGAGCCTTTTATTACTTGATTCATTATTGTTAAAAGGAATTAACTTAAAATGAATGAAACATGGATGGCCATTGGCCAAGTCTCATTTATTTATATGAGACTGTTTTTATAAAAATTAAAGCAAGTGTGAAATATCTTCAAATAACTCTCAACTCAGAGCGAGAGGAGTGTCAGACTTTCACTGACTAAAACCCATCTGTGCACTGAGCTCCTTCAGTTGCCTTTTGCGTTTTAGGGTTTTATTACCTATGCAATTCTTAATTCTTACCCTACTATGATAATATTTTGAGTTAGTGTTGAAGACGCAGTAGGTACCTAGTATTGTTTAAAGGCAGCAGAAAATAAATGATTTAATCTTAAGATAAGGCAGGTAACTGCTTTATCTAAATTCCAATTATATATTATTATATGTTTGAGGCAAACAATTCTTCTAAGCTGGCAAAACAAAAAAGAACGTTCATGTGATCATGTCACATAACATACAATTAAAGTGCGTTTATGAAAGAACTCGTATTTGAATGATGATAAGGCCAAATATCGCCAGTTTAAGTTCTTGGTGGTTAGCTTGTGTTAAAGGCGTCAATCATACGATGGGAACATACCACCAAGAAAAAAGTAAAAAAAACATTTGATTTTTCATTTAGGTCGTGATCGATTCATGTGCATACAAATTCATCCTGTTCATTATCATCTTTTCAGTCGAAAGATGTCCACTGTTGGACATAGGCCTCCCACCATAATGACCGGTCCTCTGCGTCTTGCATCCATCGGATTACCGCGACACTCACCAGGTCATCGGTCCATCTTGAGGGAGGCCTTTCAGAACTTATCGTTCCCATCGACCATCTGTTCTGAAAGCAAAGTGCCCTGCCCACTGCCATTTAAGTTTGGCGATCCAGTTGTTGAGGCGTAATTTACTAACAAATATCAAAACGTAGGTACTGAAGCAATATATTCCTGCCATCGTTTTTACGGAAAGGATTGGCAGAAACTACATGCAGTTCTAAGTTTCCATTTAATTACCTTCATCAAATCTGCCCGATTGACTAGTAAACCAACCACTTTTGTGGAATAACCAGATTATAAGCTTTCCGAGTGCGTGCTAACGAATGCGGTTCTAGCATTCTTACAGCTTGGGTTTTCCCCCTCGCAGTGGCAAATGTCATACAGTATCTAAAGATGTTAAAACTTAATGGTACTAAAAATGGATGTTACTGCGGACCTGGAACGCAAGGGGTAACTGAAGGGTATGTTAGTCAGTAAAAGTCTCCCTCTTAGTCCACCAAGAGTGGGAGAAGTTATTTGATAATATCCATCAAACGATAAAAAACGAAGCTCCGAATCTTCTCGAATTACATGCTCTTTATAAATTACGCTAGAATGGAAATAATATGCAAATTATATTGTCAATAATGTAGAGGTATGTGTAACAGGGTGTAAAGTCCCACAAACCTCTGTTTAAAAAAGGAGGATACTTCTACCAGACGGATATTATGTCTGGTCAGGGCAACTGCCCCATTATTGATTTCTGGTTGTTGTATAATGTTCTAATCACGCGATTATTTCAAAAAGCAGAAAAATAATTCCTCGTTTCAAATTTCATCACGCAATCAACTCTAATACAGCGACGTGGGATTTTGAATTTTATAGTTTTTTTTTTACTAATATAAAGTGCTAGACTGCTATCCCATCTGATACGGTAAGCAGTAATGATGGTGAGACGCACTAGTGCCTTTGTAGCGTCAGAGGCCGTCGCAATAATATGGCTATAAATATTCAAAACTAGCTTTTGCCGCGCACATAAAATATATACTATGTCACTCAGAAATAAAGCAGCTTTCTATCGGTGCCATGAAATGTAGTTAATATTCTAGCAATCAGACCAGTATTTCCAAATATTACCTCCTACAAACAAAAATAAACATAGAATCGTTTATCGTTTCGTTTAAACATAGAAACTTTACCTCTTTATAATATTAAGTATGCAGACACGACTGGTTTCTTTAAAAATCAAACGGTGTGTCATGCAGAAAAACAGAGCTAGACACAATACCTTTTTTCCTACATGACACATAAGATACTGTTATTGTGTGGCATAATCAACAGTTATATTAATATCAAAGAAGAAAATAACTTCTAAAAAGTAAAAAAAACAATATGCATAGAGGTGAGTAATGTAAGATGTAATATAAATAGAGGTGAGTGTCTACGATAGATGCGAAAGGCACAGGACCGTTCGTTGTGGCGACGCTTCGGGGAGGCTTATGTCCAATAGTGAACGTCTTTCAGTTGAAATGATGATGATGATAAGTAGTATTATTTTGATCACGTCTTCATCGCGTTAGGAGCACAAAGTACTCAGAATCAGATTTGTGGAAGCAGTTCACATCCCTACTAAATATCAACTAGAAAATAATTGATACATACATTATCAAACGACTGAACAGATTTTGCTAAATTATAATTAAGAGCGTTATCGTCACCTTTAAAAAAAACTGGACCAAAATTGGTTTACTCGTTTAGGAGCTACGATAAACTACTACAGACAAAGACACCTTAAGATACAAAGATATATACGTCAAAAATTTATATGTCTTACGAGTGTATCTGTACGCACTTTAGATCGAGTGATAGAAATATTGTTACATATTTATTTGTTTAAACACATTTTTGTGGTTTTTATCTTGGTTGTCTTAATCTGGATCAGATTTAATTTATTTAAATTAGACTTTATCTTTTGTTGTATTATTAATGTAGTAACTTATGTGATGTTTGAGCTTAAAGGAGTTTCTGCTCAGATTCATATCCGCACACAGAACATTAATATAATGTTCTGTATCCGCACAATGAACCCATTCGGCTAAATTGGACTAAGCAAGTTTTGGGTTAATGGATCAGTTAATCACGTCACCTTGAATTAACTGCTTGTCTTTACCACTTAATACCGTTTAAATAGGGTTTACAGGGCATTCTATATCAATTATTCAACCGAAGACAAATATTTACATTTTATTGCATAATTCTAGCCTTTAGTACTATAATTACCTTTCAAAACCTTGCACTTTTTATCACTTAGCTTGCAATTGGAATTGAAACACTGTCTGTTATTTGCTACAGTAGGTTACTTGGAAATTATAAATGTATTTTGTGTTCCGTAAAATCTCGATACGGCAGGTTCGAAGGTTTCCCTCGCGGAAACCGGGTAGCAACTTCACATTGACAATGACATAGTTCTACTATTTATTTAAAGGGCCTTACCTTTAAAGGTTTACGCAACTAGCTCAAAAGACATTGAACAAAGGGAAAGTTAAGTCTTTATTAAACCAACGACCGATTAATTTTGTATTATTTTTTATATTCACCGGAGCAATGACATTTGTTCTTGAGAATTTGCTGATTCTAGATCACCTTCATTATTTAATTTAATGAGAAATGCTGTCTCTCTCCTTTCCTTACATAATCATTATAAAACGAAGTCTCCTACCGCGTCAGGCAGTCAGGTTACGCTGTTTCTATGCGTGATAGATTTTTTTGTTTTCGATGGATGTTGCAATTACTATATCCATCACATTCCTGCACATACCTATCGAGTGAAAGGGACTGAGCTACTCATGAATTCGAATATGGATTGACGTATTTGTGTATATCCTGCAAATTCAATGGCGTCGAAATTAATAGGTGTAGCGTCCGCTTGAAGTTGAACAAAATTCGAAATAATGTAAAATTTTGTGATTGTGCCTTGAGAAGCCGTGCTAATATTGTGTCCTGAGCTGTGCCGTAGACTAAGCGGGTATTACAAACCTTCCTTTTAAGGGACGAGGCGTTCTGACCTATTTTTTCCTACGACTGGTCAATCATCCAGCAACAAGCCAAATTACAAATAGTTCGCAATCTTTGGTCTGAACCGCGCAAAACACATGCAGTTGTCACTAGTACAGACAGAGTGATATATGAGCAAGGTTAAGGCATAGGTACCCTATATTTATCTAATATAGTAGAGAAAAATTCAGAAATTTCAAAGATTTTTAACACCAGTGCGAAGCTTAGGTGGATTGCTAGTAGCTATAAAAATATGCTGTCTTTAATGCCACGTGGCTACGGTTTAAATTATGAGATTTCTACTCATTTCTAGCAAAGAAAATAACATATAAGTAAGTAGGGCTACAATCTACTACTTTGGCACAATCCTTCTTTGATAATTAATTTCATTGGTATCAATATTTTGCTACCTATCATTGTTATCGCTAGCTGCAGATGAATTACTATATGATGAGGAAATGACCTATCGCTTTAAGCTACAGAAAGAGGTATAACAAGACTTAATGATATCCTTATTAAGAATTATAGTCCATTCAATATCTTACTTTGGTGGGGAAGTCCTTTCAATTCATGCGAACGCAAAAAAAGGAAGTAGCGTTATGCATTTTTATATGCAATTACTTCGAAAACTTGTGTGCGAATTTTGATGATTCAAGATAGACGTGTAAAATATTCAATTAAATACTATTTTTTATTAATGGCAAGTAGAGTCCATGTTGACTATTCTGCGAATGTCTAAATTGGGGAAGTAAGTGTGCATAATTTTATTAATAAAGAAAGTTAAGATATCGGTTCAGTTTTTCAAACGTTTATAACCTACAGGAAATGTGATTTTTTCAGAATGAAAGTATTTATATGTGGAACTCATCTTCCTATCAGTGATTTATGTAATTTAGATTTAAGCAGATCAGTAGGTAGATGATTCTGGAGATTATTTTTAACAGCTTTACCATTGAGATAAATAGCGATAATCCCTGTTTAAGTATCTACACCAGATATTACTAAGGTACATTTTGAGACAAAAAATAACCTTTGCCAACTGAAGTAATAACTACCTGTGCGCTGAGTTCGCATTGTTTTTACGCTAATGTAATCAAAACGTTTACAACGTTTGGTTCTCTGGTTGGTTAAGAGCTTAAAGCGGTCCAATCGGGGCTTCAAACGTCATAAACTTGTGGATCGCGTTAACGTAAAACAAACTCGCACTGGGCACTCTGATTTGTAAAATAACTTTGTCTTCATCTAAACACGAAGGACAACGACTTGTTTCTCTGCGAAATGAGACCACTTTGGACAGGAAATGCGTGCTTTTTCAATAACCATTGAGTAAGCAAGGCGTGTTTTATAGAGCAATCAGACGAGAGTCATTCATGTGCAACTGGTATTCAAGTATCTGGGCCATTCTACTTTTCAAGGGACAATTTGCAGCGACTGTCTTATCAAAGAAGAACAGCGTTCTTACGATTTCTAAGAACTAGTTTCTGCCAACGGTTTTGTCCGCGTGAAAGTAGAAAATTGTATCAAGGAACATACTACCGGGATAAAAATCCTATGTGTTACTTCAGGACGTTTCTACCCGTGTTTAAATTCCATCCGATTACCTTCAGCTGTTTGAGCTTGAAGAATGACAAACATGCAAAAGTCTGTGAGTCTGTCACAGACAGATCCCAGCTGGGCCTACTGGGGCCAGGTTTATCCGAAAGGACCTCAAGCCCCGGTATGAAGAGGCTAGAAGGAATGGGGTGGGTTTTTAGTCAGTAAGAGTCTGACACTGTCTTCCGCTCCACTCAAGAGTGGGGGTTGTCATTAGATGATTTTTGCACACCGTAAAAAAAAGTCTGTCATAGACTTTTTTCCATTTAAATGACAATGAGAAAATGGCATAGCGTAGTTGGTACCTGTTAATTAAAGAAATAAAGATAGAAAACATGTTGATTTAGCATGTATTGAACAAACAAGTATTTAAAAGTTGCGTTTTCATTTACATGGTTGCATAAATCAGAAACACTCCGTGATAAACATAAATTGCATTATTATTTGTTATGTAGTTGTCTATGTATATTTAAATCTATTTGTGGTTGTTCTAATAATTGAATGACTACCTAAATAGGGAAAACCTAGTTATAGCTGCCTCTAGCGATCAATAGTCTAACGCTGCCCACCCACGTCAGACTTTTTGTAGGACAGATAATCGGGCCGATTTTGAATATTTGTAACATTGTTCTGTATTTCTGACCGACTTTTTGTAGGACGTGTGCGTTGCACTATTGCTATCAGTGTGTTTTATTTTTCTCCTAAAAAAAACCTTAGATTGATTTGAAGTCATTGTTCTACTTCAAGGAGTTGATCTTATTTGGTTGTTTTAGAGGTGCTTTTTGTAACGTATACAGAGCATTTTGAATTTTTCATAGTTTATAGTATTCTATATTTTGTTTATTTGATTTTCTGAAAAGGAAACCCGTGCTCTTAGAACGCAAATGGCAACTGATGGATATATATAAGTATGGTTTTAGTCGGTACTAAAAGTCTGAACCCCCCTCCTGCTCCACCCAGAGTGGTAAAAGTAATTGGATGATTTCTTACCTTACAAAAAAAAAAAATTAGGACAAATCTTATTCTGGAAAAATCTGCTCTTATTTATGTATTTTACTAGCGACCCGCTCCGGTTTCATACAGGTGTAAATTATATGTAAAAACCTTTCTCGCTTATCACTCCTTCTACTTATTACTGAAAACTGCATTAAATTCCGTTGCGTTGAAAGGAACAGAAACAGACAGACATAGATTACTACTTTGTTTTATATAATACTAGGTTTTGCCAGCGGCTTCGCCTGCGTAAAATTATGTTTCTCCATACAAACTTTAGAAACCCCGTTCCATCTCTTTAGGGGATGAATTTTGGACAATCTTCGCTTAGTGCTCGCCTACGTCATTAAAGGAACACTTGTCCAAAATGTTGTGTTCCTAATCTCAGAAGTTTCGGCTGTGCGTTGATATGTCAGTCAGTCAGTTTTTACTTATAAACGAGATTATTTATATATTAGAAGAGAGAAGATGTATGTATAGATAGGTAAAGTTGGTTAGCTTAGGATTTTTTCACCACTAATGTTCGCTTAAATAAATAAATAAGACTTGTTATTAGAGGTGGAATATTAATTAATAGAATTGGTAGAGTCACGTAAAATAAAAAGAGTTTTATTTATGTAGGTATAAGTTTTTTTAAACTTTTAGTTTAATAATCCGTTTGACACAAAATAAAGGAATCGGAGGCTTTGAGGTGAAGCGTTGATTTAACATTGTTATTTTAATTTTTAGGGTTCCATTTCTAAAGAGTAATAGGGTCCCGCCCTATTACTAAGACTCCGCTGTCTGTCCATCTGTCACTAGGCTGCATCTCATGAGCCGTGAAATTATATATATATATTTAAATAGAAATTTTGTATTCTCTTGAGAGTGTCGAAATACTCGTTTTTGCGACATAAACGGTCGCATTTTTTTTTTCGTTAACTCAGAAATTTGATTTTTTGCTGGGTACAAGGGACTGCAGATCTGAGTATATGGTATTCATTTCAACTTGATACCTCCACGCGTTTTTGAGATAAAGGATCTCGACAGATAGACGGACGGACCACAAAGTGATCCTATAAGGGTTTCGTTTTGCCTTTTGAGGTAGGTACGGAACCCTACAAAACAGAATATAATAAAAATTTAAGGGAGCTCCCATACAATATTATTTTGCCGTTTTTATAGATATCTAATGGTACGGAACCCTTTGTGAGCCAGACCGACTCGCACTTGGCCGGTTTTTTTTGTTATTTGCTACTTCGTTAGTTTGTAAAAATAAATATTCAATTTATTATTGTTCAATTTTTTTTTATTTGCTAGGTTTGAAACAGGTATATTCTGTTAGTACCTAACTCAATTTAACAATAATCTTATCAGATTGTTATAGGCTTTGTTCAAACAAACATAAATAGCTGAACTAATTCTGAAGTTCATTTTGCCTTTCTAATCTGAATCCTTTCAGGGAGATCGCTAATTTTAGTGTGATATGGCTTGTTTGGGTCTACTGCTTTTTGCTATACTCAGCCGATCATCAAAAATTATACTTTTTATAACAAGCTTTTATTTAGTTTCACGATGTTTGTCTGTAATCAAATCTTGCAAATTAAATTTAATCCAGTTCACGGTTACCGATTGAGTTGCAATGGCAATGGAAGGTGTCCATAGGAACTCGGTAGTTAAATAATACAATCCCATCGAGTTTGGACTCGTGTGATTTGTCTTGACGAGTAGACGGCGCTATAAAAGCTTACTTTGAAAAAATGATTTTCATTGAAAACTTGTTTAAGTTCTTTATTAGCTTCTGTTAGTGGTTTCGAAAATTATCCTTGGGGACCATAACCCAGGATAAAAAGTATCCAATGTGCTTGTGCATTTCCAGGACATGACCGACCCGTGCGTCTAGTTAGCTGAGCGTAGATAATTTTTACACGTACATACGAACCTACATACCTATGTAACTATTAAAAAATTGCGCCTATATTCGTGTGGTGATTTTAGGGGATTTGAAGCTTTTTTGAGGTGGAAAGTCATGAATTGACTTCGCCTGCTCTCAGGTGGATTGAGAAGGCGTGTCTTTTACCGGCTAAAATCGACGTGGGTCCTTCAGTTGCAAAAAACCCCGCGGCCCAGTGCAATTGAATCAAGACTACCTTTAATTTCTTCACCTTGAGAAGGTTATTATTTTTGGGTTTATTTAGTTGGTTTCTCCGGCTCGCATAGTCCTTACCTATTGCGGAAAAACCCAAGGTTTCTCGCGATAATTTATCTTTTGATTGCATTTTACACACAGTATACATATCAAATAGATTATTGTCAGTAGTTGGTTGGGTAGAGAGGGAGACGGAGACAAAGAAATGATGAATGTGATGTGTAAGAAATTATAATATGGAGCTATGATAGCGTCCGTCACGCTATTATTCACTCTACATTGACAAGGGAGAAAGTCAAGAAAATAATAATTGTGCCGACCTTATATGACACGAGATCAAATGAACAGCATTAATAAATCACTATAATATTATAAAGGCAAAAGTTTGTGTGTTTGTTTGTTAGTTCATGCTCAAAAAAAAAAAAAAACGGCTGACCGGATTTACATGTAGGCCATGTCCTGGATTAACACCTGGATTAGGTTGGATTGAGACAATTTTCTGTTTTTTTACATGCGCGAAGCCACCGGCAACATTTAGTATACAATACTTCAATAAATAATGACATAAATCATCGTGATCTCAATCCCTAAAGTAGGACAAGCTGAATGACATTGGTTGAGGTATACCCGATTACATTTGTCTGGTAGGAAGTAATCTAATTTTGAACGTCATGGCCCACCTGATCAGTGCTGCATCAGTCACGTAGTAAATGCTACGGGCCCTGTGTGTTGGGTAGAGTCACGCTTTTTCGTTAATAAAAGTCAAAATACTAGTGCATTTTTCCATAAAGACAAATGAGGTAACTGCCTATGGACCTATCACTGCCAGGCAAAAAATAAGTTAGTTGTAGAAGTCTGAATTATTTATCATTTTTTTTTTTTCTTTTTCATTTTTTTTTTGTTTTTATTTTCTTGGTCTCCTGGGAAGAATTTGCTACGGGTCCCACGGTACCCTCCGGCACTGGGTTTCAGATGTGGAAGATTGATATGTGAAAATATTAGAAAAATTTACAAACTAACAGTAAAATAAGGCTAAGGTTTTCAACTCCAGGGCTGCCGGAGTTACTATATCCTTGGAACTCAAAGAGCAACTAAAGAAAGGATGCGTTTTTGTCAGTAAAAGTCCGACACCGGCTTTCGCTACGCTCAGAGAAGTTTAAAAAAAATTTTTTTTTTTTTCAAGTTAATAAACTCTTTTTTTTTTTAAACAACTTCTCTGGGTGTAGCAAAAGGTATAATAGTACTTGAAGATAATTTCCCAGTAAAATAAAAGGGTTTGTATCTATAAATGATTGAAGGCTGTTGTGTACAACTTTATCTTGAAGCCCTATCACTAGAATTATTAGTCATCCTACAGATTGTGCGGTCGCTAATGTAATTTTCCGAATGCCATTAAAACTATATAATAAGACAATCATTTTGATTATCAAATCAAAATGCAATTACTCACAATCAGTGTGTTTTGATGATGTAGCTAAATAGGTATGTTAATTAATTAAATACGTATGAGGTAGGTTTATTTTAAATAACCTGATATAAACTTTGATAATCATTTATTAGATAGGTACCTAATACTCTTGCATAAATGAAATAATTTATTATGTAAATATCTAGTTAGAATTTAAGAATAAAAAAAAACAATGAATACATACGTGTACTAAGTTTTTATAGGACCAATTCTAAACAAAAAATAACATATAATATCATAATATAAAATACTTACCTACTTCCCAACAATGATATTATATTAATTAGAATATATATATCATTGCTTCCCAAAAAGAAACAATTTGTATGCAAATAGGTAGTAGAAATAGAGACCAAACCAGTATGTCATTTTATTACAATACTAAGTTTAAAAAAATATACTTAAAGTCTCAACGAACCCATGAATTTAAAAAATAAATATATTTGTGAATAACGGCTTATTCACAGATAATAATATAAATAAAACTATATTTAAAACTAATAATACAAGGAATAATATAATAGTATTCAATTCAGAGAAGTGATGCGTTGTCTATATACCCTACAAAAATAAGTGTGTCTTCGTTAGATCTTGGAAATGTATGAATTATAAGTTTATGAGCCAGTCGACCAATGATATTTGATTCATTTTATAACTTGAGACTAACATCGATGGTTTCTGCCACAAAAAAGGTAAAAGGAAATACTTGCCAATTTGTACTACACCGAGTGTGGCCGCTTGTCTCCCACCCCTTAACTTCACTCTATACCAATACAAACGCGCATTACGCAACTAACAGACCACGCACACTTAGATCGCGAGTTTGTTATTGGTTAAGTCAATTATGAGCATGATCATATTTTGAGGCACGCTTACCCCCCCTCCCCCTACAAGGCCATTTTAACCTCTTTCATCTTTTCTGTGGTTTCTGCGGAACCAATCATGGTCTTCTATAAATGTAACTAGTTACTAATATAGAAACCTGAGGTTGATTAGGTAATGACTAATGAGTGTTCTTATAGAGTGAAAGTAATGGGTAGTGGTTATGATGGTTAATATTCCATCATTTCTGTGAGTAAAACTACTTTTTTAAATGCCAACCTACTTAGGACCCTGGACCCTATGTGTTATAACTGGTACCTATCCGGAAAAAAAGTATTAAAATTATATTATTGTATTATACAAATGGTGAAAAAGATAAAAGAAATTAAAAAATGATTGGATTTTATTGTTGGGAATATTAAATAGGCCCCAGGCAATTGTCCGATGATATTAGGTATCAGAAGCACTATAATTCATCTGATTCTGTTGATCTAAAAATTGTAGGTGTATTGTCAATTCCTTTTAAAAATTATAAATTTGGCTGACTTCCGTTTGTAATTAGGTACTGAATTTATGTTTCTGCATTTATATTGCTTTTTAATGTGACTGATTTTTATAATAGCGACTTAAACTAGAGTATCATAATAAAAAAATATTTTGAATTAAATGAGGTATTTTAACGATACAAATGTCCTTCAGATATTCCGTTTGTAGATCGATAGAATTAATGGGCACAAGATTTATGTCGTGACTTGACGTTACTATACATACAACTAACGGTGGACCTGTGTTTATACATATTGAATGTATAATTATTTATTGACCATAACCATGATCATAGATATTTCTGTATCCGCTTCCTACATAGGGATCGGTAATTCCGCAAACAGATTAAAAACTGCAAAACTAGAGAAAAACTTATAACTAATTGTTTTGTTTACAGAAATGCTGAAATCCTCAACTTTTCTGGGGGTTTGAAATCGAATTATACTTTCCCGAAAGACTTCATATTTGGAGTCTCGACGGCAGCTTTCCAAATCGAAGGAGGATGGAATGAAGATGGTACGTTATTTGCATAAAAACACTAGCTTCTATTAGCGGCTTAACCCGCGGGAAAGTATAAAGTATATAGCCCATGCCACTCACTGTTAAAGTAGTATTCCAATGGAGAAAGTTATTTTTACTATTGATATTTAAATTGAATTTTTAAAATCAGTCCAATAGATTTGGAGTATTAATTAGGAGTATGTACAAAAACATAAAAATACAAATCCATCTTCTTTGTAATGTTGGTATAAATAACAACGTTTTCCAGAAAGCTGAAATAGTAAAAGTAACAACTGTTGTCTGATTTTCAGGAAAATCTGAAAGCATATGGGATCACTTAGTACACAACAATAAAACATTCGTCAAAGACGGGTCAAACGGCGACGTAGCGGCTGACTCCTACCACCTTTACAAAAGAGACGCTGAGATGGTTCACGAACTTGGTGTCGACGTCTACAGATTTTCCATCGCCTGGTCAAGGATCTTGCCAACCGGTCTCACAAATAAGATAAACGTTTTGGGTATCCAGTATTACAGTAACCTTATTGATGAACTTATAAAGTACAACATTACTCCTATGGTGACGATTTATCACTGGGACTTGCCGCAGAAACTCCAGGATATTGGTGGATGGACGAACTCTCATATTGTTGACTACTACACGGATTATGCGAAGGTCTTGTTTGATGCTTTTGGGGGAAAGGTGAAGTACTGGGTGACTTTCAATGAGCCGATGCAAACGTGTCTGGAAGGCTACGGTGGCTCCTACAGAGCCCCTGCTTTGAATCGGCATGGAGTAGCCGAGTACCTCTGCGCACACAACCTATTGAAAGCACACGCAAGTGTCTACCATCTCTTCAATGAGAACTACCGTCATGTGAATAAAGGTAATAAAGGATTCACATATAATTCACTATTTACTAGAAACACCAGTTCTGGTAGTGTAAATCTATTTCGTCTTTTACGCTTTCAGGTAAAATTGGTTTGTCGTTGGACTCTAATTGGGCTGAGCCGAAAGAAGACACACCACAAGATAGAGAAGCTGCTGAATTGTACTTAAAAACACACGTAGGTATCATTATAGTAATAGGGCAGTTTCCAGGGTCAAAATAACTATATTTTGTTTAGTCCGTATTTTAGATTATAAAAAAAAGTTGGACACGTACCTTTTCTTTTTTCGATTTAACAAAAAATAACAAAGATATAGTCCATTAAAGTTACGTGTGACGTCACCCCGTGCGAAAAAATGCAGCACGGTGTGACGTAACTTTAATGGACTATATCTTTGTAATTTTTGGTTTAATTTACAAATAAAAAATACGTGTACCTTATTTTTGAATAATCTAAAAGGCGGACTAATTACATTTTTTTAGGCAACTAGCCTATTATGCGCCATTTCTTGTACGCTAATTTAGGTTAAAACAACCTGCATTTGCTGGTAGTGACATTCAAGACTGCAAGGTCATATTTCAAAGATGAGTCATCGAAAATATTAATAAAATACTTATTACTGTTGTTCAGTGGAACATAACGTAATACATAGTTAATATTTGCTGTGCACACAGAGGATTTTAGATGTAATTGTGTAACATGGTTAATGCAGCTGATACTGATTGCTATTCTAGACTGCAATTTGAATAAAGCTGTTGTAGATTTGAGAGTAGGTATGCAATGCGATACATAAAATGAACCGAGCTATCTGATCCTTTGATGTCTTAACTACATAGTGTTTTACTGTTTTAATTTTGTGACACAGAGCCAAATCCAACCTTGCATTTTTCACTGTTATTATAAAGCAGAAATTTTGTGTTTTTGTTGGTGTATTTATGTAGATTTTGCATCAGCGTTTTAGAGTATCGTTGCTAAAAACCCCGTTTTACTTTAATTGCTAAGCGTTCAAATGTCGACTGTAGGTGTAAAAGTGAATAATGTAAAATCTTTATTGAATTCCAGTTGGGCTGGTACGCGCATCCAGTGTACTCCAAGGAAGGTAACTACCCTGCTGAACTCATCAAGTTGGTTGACGAGAAGAGTCTGCAACAGAACTACACCAGGTCCCGACTGCCGAAGTTTACTCCTGAAGAAGTGAACTATATCAAGGGAACTGCTGACTTCTTCGGTTTGAACCACTATACTACGTACCTACTGTCTATGGCCAAAAAATCAGTGGGAGCAATCCCCTCGCATGAAAACGACGTTGGGATTGTCAGAGTCCAGGACCCGAAATGGCCTTCTGATTCGTCTTCGTCTTGGCTTAAGGTAATTAATCAAAAACTTTTTTTATGTACTGGACAACTGTTAAGATTAAGACCATGGCCTCCGACGGCGCGTGTGTCATGTGTGTTCCACGCGTGCCTCAAGGAGTTGTCTGCAACTGTAGTGGTCCAGCAGCGTTGAAGCTTACTGGGGCTAACAATCTGCTTCTAAAAGGAAGATTCGGTCCCGGTACGAAAGGCAACGAAGGAACAGACACAATCTGACACTATCACTCGTTCCGCCCAAGAGTGGGGGATGTCATTAGATTCCCTACCCCCTCGCTTAAAAAAAAGACAGTGGCCTCCAATTTGAAAATTTTACCGTTTGTACCTTCCCCTCTTGTTGCCATTAGCATTGAACACGACTGAAGACTCTACCTTGAAACATTCATATCACGTTTGGATACTTGTCTTTATCTCAGTTGATCGTAACATTGTACAAAGAAAGAAACCTCGATAACAAGCATACAAGCATATGTTGTCAAACAGAAACAAATCCAGTTAATCTTCTGAGATGATGCTTGTTCTTGAGTACTGTTACAGCTATGTAAATTGATGGGACTTATCATCCAATCTTTATTTTAATAAGACTGAATGAATGCGAGAAAGCGTTTAGTTGCATTTTCAAATCGCACTATAACGGAAAGTCTTTGTATGAATGTGTGTATGTTTGTTATTCGATGAAATTTGGCATTTTAGACCATGTCCTGGAACAGTAAATAGGATTTCCGAAATCCCCCCCCCCCTTAAGGAGATGAAACGGGGATCCACAGTTTGTAAGGAGAAATCAACTTTCACGCAGGGAAACCGCTGGCAGAAGCTATAGTCTATTAAATAAAAGAAGTAACTGGCTGACTAAAATATCAACGCACAGCTGAAAGTACTGGAACTAGGAGCGTATGCACAAGGTTTCCTTTATGACATAGGCGAGCACTAAGAGAAGATTTTCCGAGCCCCCCCCTCTCCCCCTAAAGAGATGAAACAAGGGTCCAAAGTTTGCATGGAGAAATCTACCACCACGAGGAGAAACCGCTGGCAGAAGCCTTTTGAAAATATCAAAGAACTATTGGAAACAAAAACAATAATACCTAATACTTACCATTTCTAAAGCTAGACTAGACTCTGTTTCAAACGATGCTATTCAGATGTGACAATACTATGACTAATTACCTTCCTTTGTTTAGGTGGTGCCTTTCGGCTTCAGACGTTTACTAAAATGGATAAACAAGACTTATGACAATGTTCCTATAATAGTCACCGAGAATGGCTACGCTGACTTCTCTGGGTTGGAGGACAAGGCTCGTGTTGCGTACTACAGCCACTACTTGAACGCCTTGCTTCACGCCATGCACGAAGATAAGGTTAACGTCCAAGGATACTTCGCGTGGAGTCTCATGGATAACTTTGAATGGGATGACGGTTATGTGTAAGTATTGATTTGTAGTTTTTTTTTCTGGGAAATAATTATCAAGGGCTCGTTGGACGCTGTCGTTTATCAAACTGCTATCCACAAGCTTATAATGCCGTTGTGACCAAATCACATTTTGAGTTATTAATCACCTTCTGTTACAAAGCAGCGTTAAATTGCACAGAAATCAGAACTTATGGTGATTTTATTTATTAATCTCGGAATTAGAAAAATCTTGCTTAGACAGATCTAAGCAATATTTTTCTACTATAAATAAATTCCGTTAGTAAATTTTTGACTGATTACCGTGACACTTACGCTTATGGACGGTAGAGCAGTGATACCCATTTTGCTTCTCTATTAGGATTTTTTTACTAGAAATTATGGTAATAGTATATAAACATTACTTGCTACTAGGTACTACTATGAATAACTATCGGTTTCAACGAACCAATAATGTGAAATCGATACAATGTTATGTGTAGCACAAAGTGACTTCAATAACTTCACTTTTTATTTATTATATCTTAATATATCTCTACAAACAACTCAGCTAGTGGGTGTTGATGGTATCTAATGTTTGAACTATAAAGATATTTCAAGTAAATAGACAAGAATATCTTAAGCCTAATCTGTCTGTAGGGTACTTAGAGCATTAAACCAAAGGGTATATCAATGTAGAGTTAGTTAATATTTGCTGAAGTTATATCAAATACCTTGGACTCATAAACCGTGCAATAAATTATACCTTATAATATCTAGGTAACTAATTGCTGATGGTTTTGTAATTAAATAACGGTATGGTGGGGATTACTCCTGATAGAGCTATAGAACAATGGTGGAGACGAGAAGCGACATCTAGTAGCGACTTTTTAAACTTTTGTAGTTTACTAGATGTCGCTTTCCGTTCAGTTTATAGATGTGACATTTGTTATAATACTATGAACTCATACTAGATGGCCTTGTCGGGTAAATGTAAAATAACTCTCGTGATAATATACGGCTTCGAAAGGTGGTCGCCTACAATGGGCTTAGTCCGATAAGTTCTGGAAGAGTTCAGGCTTAGGACCAATAACGTGCTTTGCTAGGAGCCTGGGTCTCACAGTACTAACTTTCAAATTCCTGGCTACTGAGTAATTCTAATGGAAAAACCCATCGATATTTTTTTGGCCAATCTGGGCATCGAACCCAGAATCTTACGCTCCGCAGTCGCGCTAACGACCACGACTTTTTGCTGATAGCTCTACAAATTATTATAGGCACTTTCAGTGGATACTTACTTATCTTATTACGGCCCTCGCTGAAAACCAGCGCCGTAGACTCACCGCTTTTAACGCTGTGGTCTCGGCATTATGCTGAGCGTTCGGCTATTTTGCTTGGAAGTGGCGCATGCTTTACTTATGAATGCACTCAAAAATTTGTAAATACTTTTTTGGCCATTCCGGCAAATAAAATGTTTTTCTTTCTTTCTTTTCTTTCTTATTCCCGGATATAACTCGTCTGTTGGCTTCCTTGGCATCCATAGAGGAAATAAGTAACAGGAACACGCTTTTCACTTTCACTCGTCCAATAAGTTTATTATTATACAACATTAGTTTTAATATATGCGAAACCTGAAACACGTGTCTAGTATTTTTATGTAAAGAATCTATTTACAAAATTTCATAACTGTATCGTGAAAAATCACAAAGTTATAGCTTGTTATGTCAGCAAAAATACATAGTCACCGGGCCATTCAGGCGACTGACGGGTTGTTTTACACTTGCACTCAGCTGTTTGCTAGGACTATGCTGCTATGACCTGCCGTGACCTGTGTTGTAAGTAAGGAAAAAAATATAACATGATGTCAAAACTGTTGGAATCCATTCAGTCAGTGATTCTGAACAAACTATATTAGGTTTCGCATAAACTAAAAATAATGTTGTATAATATACGAGAATGCAGCACGCATAAGGGCAAAAAGTTTATCTCCTTTGTTGTTGGTTTGACTGATTCTAGGTTTGATTCTTTATATGTGCTAAGTACCTATCATTTATTTGATTAAAGATAATGATCACAAGTTTAACCAACTAACAGTTAATTAGCACTAGTTTGTAGTTTGGTTATAAACGCAGCAGTTCTAAAGGTTCAATATAGTGATGTGTCATCTTAGCCCGCGTACCTAAAATATAGCCTGACGACTGAAGAATAAAGCAGCTTTCTATCTGAAAACATTTTCGCAATCGGACCAGTACTTTCAAAAATTACCTCCCACAACAAAAAACAAACTTTAGCTCTTTATAATATTAGTGTAGATTATATCGACATTCAATGTCCAGTTAAGCTAATAACACATCGTATCCAATCTGATCATCTTTACCATTTGACAACATGTATCACTTGGATTTACGAAAGTTCAGATTTCCTACAAGATTAAATTTGTTCTTATCGAAAATATATATACCTAGCTATTTGTTTGTAATGGTCACTAGGTTCTTGTAGATTATATCCATTAAAATGTTTGTGTCCTGAAATATACGTAGGCTTAAACTTTACCCAATAACCCCATAGCATGATGGCTTGCTCCCATATCCTCCCAAACAGCAAGATAAAACTTAAAAAATACAACCCAGTAACCCAAACCACTTTCTCTCAAATCGACCTAGCTTAGCCGCAGTCTGCGTCATAAGCCACCGAATTCCGAAACTATTTTTATTGACCTATTTTTCAGACTACAATTTCTCTTTAATCTAATCAACATCAAACTATCTAAAAACGTTTTAGAGGCACGTTTCGAACGATATCAATAAATTAATGATTTTTATCTAATGAATGGTATTAGTTTTATTAGGTTTGTCTTCTTCGTATGTTGTATAGTCAAATGCCATCAATTTTACGGACTTCAAACGGATAATCTCATTGTTTACTGGATAAATTCATAATGCTTATTTTGATCAAGTATCTAATCTATCAAGGTTGCTGAATAGATTTAGAGCGGAACATTTTAGGTAAACATTTTGTAGTTTTTTTTTTTACAAAAAAATGTCTGCTTAGCAATAAGCAACAGTATCTAGATTAATTCTGGTCATGAATGATCGGCAAAACTAATTAATCTAAAGCGATTAGGTAGGCTGTAATGCAAATCAACGATTCAGTTAATTGGACTTTATTAGCTATTTATTACATAATGTAACTAGCTAGAGTCATAAATTAGATACCTACTTATTTATAAGTCTATCTACATTCTATGTAATATCTAGTTGACTGAGTCCAAAAGATGAAATGTTTACGTCGATGCATCCTTTTTAGTGAGGAATAAACACGGAATGAAACTCATACATCAGTCAGAAATGTCTAATTTCACTCATTTCACAGTTGTAAATGCATTTGCAGGTCCCGCTTCGGTCTGTATCTGGTTGATTTCAAGAGTCCGAACAAGACGAGGACGGCGAAAAGTTCTGCGAAGCTGTACGCGAGCGTGATCCGCACGCGAGCCCTGCCCGCCAGCTACGACCCCGAGGACTTCACCGCCTTCTCCGGCGCCGCCCTCCTAGCCCCCTCCATTCTTCCTCTACTGTGCATACACAGGCTACTCTTGTAATAGTGTCTACAATACTTTATAGAAAACTGTACGTTGTTACACTATTCTATGCTATAAGTATATTAAACTTTAAGTATCAATATCCTTAACTGTCATTCCAACTTGCTTGATCCCTTAAAACACATTAAAGTAAAGCTTATGCTAAACTAGTGAGAAGTTATCCGGCGGACGATGTCTCCGGTGTTCAGTACTCGACGGTGGCTAGCTTCTTGGCGTTGTCGCGCGCCACCTCCCTCTTCAGCTGCGCCTGGATGCACGCGAACGACTTGCCCTTCGTCTCCGGCAGCATCACTATCATGAACACCAGGCCCATCATAGAGAACGCCGAAAAGCCCCAGAATACTGTGTATATATCGTACGCGTCTTTGACAACCTGGAATGAGAACAGTTTTATGTTAGTACTATGTTACCGTGATCCAATTAGCTAATTGGATCATATTATTTGCAAAAGGCAGATATTATAAATTGTATCTATAGTTTGAAAAAAAAATATTGTTTGGTTTATTTATTTGCAGTGACTGTATGTTCTAAAATATTTGTAAAATAAATGGGAATTTTGTTAGAATATGGCATTTACTTTTATTCGAACGCTTTGAATACCTATTTTTAGTATTTAGTAGTATGGTACAAAAAAACATTCTCACCTGAAATAGTTTTTGAACTGCGAACATGGAGACGCCGGTGTAGATATGGGCAATACAGGACGCGTATAACTTGACGTTGGTGGGGAACATCTCTCCTATGATAACGTAGGGGACCGTCGACAAGCCGATGGCGTAGCACACGATGTAGACGAGAAGTGCAGCTAGAGGCAGCCAGTAAAGATGGGCCACTGCCTCTTTGTTGATGTGATCGAAGTAAAAATATGTTCCAATCGTGCCATTCATGAGTCCGACTCCAAGAGCTGATAACAATAGAAGGGGTTTTCTTCCAACGCGGTCGACGAGTATTACTGATAGGATACAGGTGGCTACTTGGACGCATCCAAGAATTATGGACTCCTGGTAGGGTTCTATCCCTTTGGCGGTGATGGTAGAGTTTAGCGCGGTTGAATTGACAGGAGTGGTGGTGCAGTTGAAAATGACCTGCGCGTACGCGACCACAGCGGCGCTGCCACAGAGCTGCTGTATCGTGAAGATGCCTAGCGTGATCCACATAGCCTTCCTGTTAGTAGCTTCAGAGATCAAGTCCCCCCATGTTCCTCTGTTCTTCATGTCCTCTTGGACATTCAGTTCTATACTTTTGAGTTCAGTTCTAATGTCACCACTACGTAGATTTCTAAGAGAGCGTTCTGCTCTCTCACTTCGCTCAAACTTTAAGTAGTAGTAAGGAGATTCTGGCAAAAAGATGAAGGTGATGACGAATGTGACGGGAAGGATCAAGTTGATGGCGGCGAGGGTTTGCATCGAGACGAACGGACCGATGCAGTACTGGGCAAGAATTCCGACCTGGAAGCAAAAGGGCAACACATTAATAAGGTGTCTGCTATTGATTAAAACTTCAAGAATATCATGTGAAATGTAAAAGTATGCATCATAAATACGGAAACATCATAAAACGTGTTTGGGTAATCATAGATCTAGTTATCTATATACACGTTCGTTTTATTATGCCTACGTTTTACGGATGAATTCGTATTATACTGGGGTTAGTCGCCTGCAACCATAAACAATGGGTTTACATCATTATTTGTCAAGATAAGGCAGCTTAGTACGAGTAAAGATAAAAATCATTATAATGATTAACTGGATACATGACATTTATACGTAAATTGCAGGTATATCACAATAAATTTTATTGCTAACAAAGCTGTATTCAATTAGGATATGGATAGCCATGATCTGCGTTTCAGAACTTTCAGAGGATTTACAATACATCTACGTCGGTTCATTGAAAGACTAATAAATGTTATATTTTCTAAACATTTCAAGTTTTATATATGAATTGTGGGAAACCATGCGCACTGCGTAATTGAGGTAATGAGTCACGTTTGAGCATCGCGCCCCGCCGTGTGCACACCGCCTTAATGACGTGCAAATACAACACAATGAGAAATAAATTGTCGTCATATATAATATAATCATGGTGAATAGCTTTTGATTAAACCCATGTACGTTGAGGACTCTCCAATGTAATTTCCCAAGGACTTTGTGTAGCTTGGCATCCTCAAAAGTAATTTAATTTTCCATAACTAATAGAGATAGGAGCTGTACCAGCTTATATTGTGTTTTATTGTTATATTAGCTTCAGCCAACGGCTTCATCTGTCTCGTTTCTACCCATTATAAATCAGCTTATGTAATATTCTGTAAAGTTTCCTCAAAATCTTTTCAGCCGTTTAGGCGTGAAGGAGTAGCAACTATACACTCACACATACAAACTTTCGCATTTAAAACATTAGTGTGGTCACAGGCTTATCACGTGAACATTTTATGGCTGTTGATAAAAATACTATTAGGTATGTATTGCGTTGGTTTTTGCTGCTTGACTAGTTTATTCATGAGAGAATTTCTAGTGATACCTAAGCAAGCTAGTAGCTTAATTTTAATTTAGTTAGATCTTTACTTTGACACTAGTAGCTTCCGTCAGCGACTTCTTCGAATACTGTCCTTCGTTAAAAATGTTTATTAATTCTAAATGTTATTGTGATATTTAAAGCTATATGACTACAAAGTTTTATCCGAAACTGTTCAAGCATTGCAGCGTGTTTTAACAAAAATAGATGTCTGTTTATCTTTTAGGACAAGAATCAAATTTGAGACCATTTCTTCATCAAAATAGAATAGTGGAACCTTGGTCTCACCGTACTACCGAAATATTTCGAATGACATAGTCGATGTAACAGGATGAGTATTGTTTATGTAGTGCAATGTACTCTGACAAAGGAAACCGTACACCTGTTGGTTGCACAAGTACGTAACTACGTACACACCGTGCAATTCTACGAATATATCATTTAGAAATCGCATATCTAACTCTCAAAGCAGAAAGTGAGCTTATGAAACAGGCAACAGAGCATAGAATATGTAAATACTCCGTGATAAGGCAGAGCAGGCTTCACAAGAAATAATTTATAATTGGACTTGTGTGTTATGCTGCAAAGGATATCGCCCATTAGTTGAACTTATCCAGAGTGAATAATTGCATTGAGATGGAGTCACTCAATTATTTCATTGAACTTGATCAGTTGTGCGTCATTATAGCAGAAATTGATCCATCACTCCACCGGAGCTTCTCACATGTCATGATGATCATTATTTTATCAATGCGCATCCAATTCCTTTTAATTCTTCATTAACTCAAATAGCTGTTTTCGCAGATAGAACTAAACTGACCCATTAAGGTGATGAATAATTTATTAACACCTGACTGGCATTGCCTCATGTTTTTTTAATGTCTCTCTAGGTTTAATAAAATGATTCGTTCATTGACGAGATAATGTGTCGAATTCAACAAACAAGGTGAATACGGGACATTGCATCAGAAGTGGGGAATGTGCGACATGTTAATGTATCTACTTACTTTATTCATTAACGTGATGAGTGTAGAGAGAGCCCCTCGAACTTGATTGGTGGCGATCTCTCCAGTGTACATAGGAGCCACTGTGTAGACGATACCGTAGCCCAGGCCGGAGAACATCCGCGCGACGTACAGAAGAGCGACAGAGTTAGCTACGATGACCAGCACCCAGCCAATGATGAACGGCACCGCTCCGAGGAGCAGCGTCGTCTTCCTGCCGAACCGGTCGGCGAAGTAGGCGGAGGGGATAGGCGTCAGCGCCGAGCACAGGATCATTATCGAGACTATCCATGATCCCTCGTCGGGTGAAGTTGGTATCTTGCTCTCAGGTGATTGTAGGTACGGTAATGTAGGTGAGGGCCAGCCGTAGCAGGTACCCGCGGTAGCGGTGATAAGCGTTGCTGAAATAGAAAAAACACAACTGTTAGTATCAAGCGATATTTATGTTATTTAAGTCGCAAACAATGCCAACAGTGCTAATAGAAATGAACTGCTTTTGGCAAAAGTATTGTATGCTAAAATAATAAGATTGCATAAGAGAATCAACAATAGTTATTGATGATTACACAGCTTATGAAAAGTGCATTGCCCTGGACAAGATGTTAGAAGTAGCTGTTTATCTGTGTACGTTAAGAAATATAAATGTGAAAATGTTTACAAATGTAGATAATTTCAGAGTACACATTTAACACTATGTTCATATGAGTATATTTACAATATGCGTGCTACAGTAATGTGTACGACGCCGTGGCGAGACCTTGGCGCTAATTATCATCGCTAAAGATTTTCCGGACATCGATAATAATCATCAAGTCTTTTAATTAAACCCCATTAAACTGTGCTATTGTTATTGTTAAGCAGAAAACTAAAACATGACAGGATAATTTGAAACTGTTTACTCTCTGAACAACCTTGCTTGTCTGTAAGTTTAGTTTAGAATAAACTTTTTTTAATTAAAGAATTAATGAAGTAACTGGAACGCTTACTAATTATCGAATGACCTCCCTGCTGTAAGTAAAGCAGAACCTGGCTGAAGGCCAAGGAAACATAAAAATTATGAAAAAGAAACTGATTATTTATCTATCTATAACTATCATTGAAATAATGAAACGAGAATCATTTAAAATAAAAATCGAATACAAAGAAGATCTAGATTCAGACTATAAACACGTACACGATTAAATAGAACGAGATCGGTTTGCAAAAGTGCATTTTCTCACATTTGAATCTGCTGGGGAGATACAAGTTGAATAGAATTAAATATAAGATTTATATTCAGACGTGTACTGTTGGCTATACATGAAATTGTAGCACTATCTGCTTCCTGTCCCGGCTGTATTAGCCTAAGATCGTAATCTAAACACACATTTGTAATACCAAACAATTGTACACATCGTAAATCTAATTAGGCATGATTACCATCTCGATGTTTTGTATTGCCCGGATAATTAATTATTACATACATGTTCTGTACATTTCCTACTTTTAGCAAAATATTAATGGAAAATAATGAATTAATAAGGGAAATGAAAGTGGTTATTCAAACATAGCGGAGGAAACGTAATTTAACAAAGTATGTTAATTGCACATCTTTCGAAAAGCTGTTAACATAATGACTTTATTGATGGACCAGCGTTTGATAGTTTAATGAAAAAACATAAAATGTCTTGTATGGCTTCTGACAGATTTAGTAGTTTATTTAAATCTTTTAGTTTGTGCCAAATCACCACCCGCGTTTAACATGGACATTGAACTTGGTAGATCAAAGGTATCCATCGGGTTTAGCAGTTCGTATAGGTCCCATTCCCATCTAATACCTTTTTTACCCAAGTTGTTGTTTTGACGTATGTGCAGAATAGCCGAGAATACATATTTTGACAGTTTTAAGTAGGCCACATATAAACAACGCAGGAATTACGCTTACGCGCACATTGTAACGAACTTCCTGTGTGTGTAAAAACAAGTTTGGGAGTGGCGACGCTAACGCTATCATGTCTTATCTCTAGTTCGTGGAAACTTCTGACCACTTCAATATACTCGACACGTTCCTCGACCCTGTATCTGATAATTAATATGAGATGCCACAGTTTTATGACAATATGAGATTAGAAAGTTACTACGCGTATTTGCCAAGACGAATATCAATTTCTCCTGGACCATTGGTGTACGAGTACGAGTATATCCAACAAATTGGTGTGAAGATATTCCTTTTTATCTCTTAGTCATAATTCAAAGATGTACTAAAGACATATTGACCCTGTTCTACTATTATTTATCAGATCTTATTTGAAAAAGGTTTACCGAGGCTGTAAAACTCTGAATTGTTTTCTTAGAGTGGCTGAAAGTGGGACATCGTTAGATCATAACATTACTTTTATGTAGCAGTTTTGTTTATTAAACTTCGATATGTTTATCCAATTGAATTTCATTTATCCATTTAGTAAAGCACCCATAACACGTACTCGAATCTCGAGTGGCCATCTCACCGCGCAGGTTGTTGAAACTGCTTAATATTTCAGTATATCTGGTGCACGTGCGCCATACGAAATGCAGAAGCGAATTCGAGTCTGTACCTAAGTTTAATCACAAACATGTACCTACATAGTTAGGGAACAGAATCAAACTGTGTCTGTAGGATAAAGTTTAAATGGTGGTCGTGTAGTAGTAACAGAATAGAGGCACGCCAGGCCCACATCAACATGAATACTGAAGAGTTCCCGTCCGCGATGAAACTTTTCATGAATTAGACAACAAACACGTGAGTCAGTGACTCAAGGAAGCTAAAGATTACAACAGAATGTTTTTAACAGATGATAAAATTTTATATGTAGAGAGACAAAGATTGCAACATTTAGCTAAGAGACGGACGTTTTCAACCTTCGAGACATATTTCAGGAAAGACAGTCTCGTCTGCAGTACGCGTCCGAATTCGTTCGTACGTCAGCCGTGTAAACACTGGCGCTGTATAATTTATATAGCAACAGATTCGGGGAACGAATGCTGCATGCCAGTTGGCACAATCAGCGGGTTGTCAACGTATACTTGTGTATGATTACGTCGGTGGACGCTGGCTTTAAAGTCACGTGTATCTGAGTACCTACTAATGAGTATACACAACTTTTTTATGAAGATGTCAGATCAATGATACAGATTTCAGGCAATTTATTTACAGTAAAACAAAAACGGTTTCTTTGGCGAGGGATTTCATAATTTTTATATTTAAATTTTATAAAATAACTGAAAACTTGAAGCTACGAGTTCTATTGACAGTTTTCGACTAACAAATTTACAGTTAAGCTTCAGCGCACATTTAAAATTCTCGTGACTTAAATTTCAGTAATTTAATCTGATGATCAATCAGGCAATAACATAATAAAGAATTCGTATCTATGGCAGACATTGAAAAATTTGTCTGGACGTTTGAAAAATTGGTTTTGGGTTGTGAGTCGGGTCGAGTTTAAATTAAAATTTAAATAGAATTGATAGACTTTATGTTCTGTTTGATAAAAGATTTAATATTACATATTTATTTAAAAGTAAAAGTATTTCATAGTCCGCAAATGTAGTGTGTAGTTTTATTTGTTGCTACATCTTTAACTCCACATTATATTGAGCTATTAAATTAGATGTAAGTATTTAAAATTAAATGTTAGTAAAATAAATGTTTTGTAACAAGATTTGTTTTACCTTCTAACGAAATAAGGTTCAGAATATATTTGATTTATTTTTCTGTTATTAATAAGTAAACATATAATTGTGAATGGGAAAAATTTTTAAAATAGTAGAGCGACCATATTTTCAGTAGATTTAAAAAAAAAAAACTGGTTTTCTGAACAATATTTACTGCTCCAGTATGTAATGCTATGTGCCTCTATATCTAGATGAAGTAGTGTCACGCTAATATATTATAACGGTGAAAGTTTGTGAATGTGTGTGTATGTTTGTTTACTTCTTCGCGCTTGAACGGCTGAACGAATTTCTATGGCACACGGGTAGACCACGGCCACGTCCTGAAATAGCACATAGGACACTTTTTATCCCAGGAGTATATTCCCTTAGAATAATTTTCTACCGGTGGTTTCGACCTATCACGTGGTCGAAACCAGCTACTTTACAATATCGTATTATATACCAATCTATACTCAAGCTTGCGTAGTACCGCAAACTCATCTCGCTCTTATGCCAGTTAGAGATAATGAATCTAATAAAAATGATACTTAAGGTATAATTTAATGAGTGTGGTATAAATGGTCTCGTGCGAGGTGGGCGAGGTCACGGTGTGCGCGGTGCGGGGCGCCGGCGCCGCGCCGCTCCGCTCCGCTCACCGCGAGCCCACCCGCACCCGCGCTCTGACGCGACTAGCGAACCGTCATTCAAAGGGTGCGTTCAAACTACAGCCACATTAATTAGTATTTTTGCACAGCTAATTAGTACACAAAGATACACAAGTCACATTTTAACACTTGTTTACATAACTGATAGCCACTGAGGCCTTGCTCGCAAAACCTTATCTTCTTGTTTTTGTTTCGAGCTTTCAAATAAACAAGTTTTAAAAGAAAATTAAACATTCCACAAAATTTTATTTCAGGTAATCTGGTTCTGGTACAGCTATGCATAAATCGCTTACGAAGAGCAAAAAGTTGGCAACACTTTTCGGGGGAAATGTAAATGCGACAGATTTTGTGTATTTTTTCGGGATGTAATTTAAGGCGGTGGAATCGGTAATGTAACCGTGTCTTTATACAACACACATCTCAGAATAACAATAATTGTGATATTGTGTGGTGCGACAATGTGCCCGTTATTGAGCATGTACAAATGGCATCCTTTGTGTGCGTGATTGAGCCGCAACTAAGTAGAACAATGGCTATATTGGACAATTTTATTTGACGGTAAAAAATATGTCTAGTTGACTTGATCAATGGAACGAATTATTACAGGCGTCGCGTGAACTTTGCGTGACTTAGCTTGTAACAATTACGTTCAATGTTGGAGGAAAAGACGTAGATAGATTCTTTAATGTGAATTATGGCTTGCTCAATGAGTTTTTATTATCAAGGTCTGTAATTTCTTGAGTTATTTGATATCAACCGACTGTCAAGTGGTAGCTAATGTACCTACCCACGTATCAAAGAGAGGTGTGTCGCGAAAAGCCGTGTGTTTGATTCATAACAGTCTTATGTTGACATGATGTAGTCAATCACTCACTAGTGCTACAAACTTCAAAGCAAACTACTTCAGTTGACACTCACGTTTTGATTATGATAGCATTTGTTACAACACTTTTTTTTTCTCAAGCACTTTAATCAACACTGAAACGCTAAGAATGTTGATAAAAAAGTTGAGAGTATTCTTTTAATTAAGGCATATTTATTTACATGTCACGACTTTTAAATTGATATTTCAACCTCAACCGCATCTAAAAGTAGTACAGCTAAAACCAGTCATACATAAATATTGCCAGCCCAAAATAATATTGTTCCCGATTGAGAATATTGAGTTTGACCTTTCAAATGTTCCATTCGTTAATTTAACCTGTCACCCCGTCACTTATTTTGACATTAGTATAGACATAGACAATAATACTGTGCGAAAATAGAGCGTTGCCTTCTTTGTTTAAATAAATTGTTTATTGACCTGTTTTTAAAACTTATTATTTGTTAGGCAATCTTGAATCGGTTTATTATGGACGTCTTGCGAGATTCTTTACCGTCTGAATGCTAATAATATGCTTCTCCGCATGAATGCTGCGATCGATATACGATAAACACACTCGTTGTATGGGTAATAGCATGAAGTATGTACGAGCATATTGTAGCCATAAGTAAGACTTCGTCAATATCGATAAGGGAAAATACCGTTGTACACACAAATGCGTAATCGTACAGTAATCTGCTTTAAGAATAATACATAAATTATCGTAAAAATCGAAGAAGAATAAGTGAACGTGCAATTGGCTTTTATATTCACTTCGCGAAATTTGAGGATATCAATTTCCGTCTCCACTGACTGCAGTTATATTTGGTCAATTAAATACTCAATCTGTTTCAGCAAATTGAAGGGAAAATGCTGTACCTACTGGGAGATTGGCAATCTTTTACAGGATTTTTTTTAACGTTGGAAATTATCCAATTATTTCTTCTGCTCTAAGGCGGAGTGGGAGGGAGTGTCAGACTATTGCAGACAAAAAAACAAACACACATGTTATTTCTTGGCTTAGATTTCCATGTCGGAAGTCAACCCATGGCACCAAACTTTTTAGGGATGAAAGAAGTAATGTCACTTAAATTAAACCTTATTTTATTTTGAGCAATTTATACGTGGCACCAAAAATGAGTTTAATAAAGATATCCTGTAGGTTAAACATTCTAGTGTTCACATTAGCTTGGCCGTTTTCCATAGATAAAGAAAATTAAAAACCATCGAGCATGTTTTTGTTTTAATTAGTTATTGTGTTAGATGATAGCATTACAATAGGAACTTTTTAATGACCTATTCTTTATTATCATGAATGGAAATAACGCGTTTGGTCGTTAGGGTTTTTTTATAATCATGTTTATTTCATGTGACGTATTACTTAAGTGTTTAGGAATCGCTTTGTTATCATATAGCTTTTATTGCATCAATTGATACTGCCCACCTTTTGACCTGAAATAAAATTTATTCTTAGCGTCCATATTATATGATATTTCCCGTAATAAATTGAATACTATCCTCATTCATTTGTATCGGCATAATATTATACTGTTTATCATACAGATATCGCACGTGTCGAAAGAAGCACGTGGTGCCGAACACTAGCGCACTATAGCTCTAGGTTCAAGACCTTTCATGACGTCATCACACAAACCTCTCTGCTACACTATACCGTAGACATTTCTACGAATTACTTAAGTTCTTTTGTTAGAATATGAATAAAATAAGCTGGCCAGTGTTTTTTTTACCTGCCCGCTTTGCCGCTTAGTCATAGACCCCAAAAAAGTGTTCGTGGGTTTTTTTTGACGCATACTTTGTAAATGGATAGATTAGTGATCGCTGTATTAAGTTATTATTTCTCAACAGCAACGAAAAAAACGCATATGAAGATCTTTTTGGTTTTTTACGCTGTTAAGTAAACAAACTTTTTTATTACGTAATAATAAGGTGTATAATATTTCTTTTGCGCAATTTTAATTATGTTTCGCAATTTATTTCGTCACACCTATTTCTTATGACATTAATTCTGACTAACCTTGACAAAAGTATGAATAAAGCGCATATTTTTTCTTGACTTGCAGTTTTTTATTTGGTTTTAGTATTGGCAGTCTATAACTTTTTACAACACATTTTTTTAAACCTCTTGTTCCCAGCGATTTGCGAATGAAAGAAAAACAATGGCGCACCAATTGTGTACCTTCCGTGTTTATTGTTACAACGACGTGCTCGCAGAAATAGGTTAGCATTGTTTTGGGATTTTAAAAGCGGATAGCAACCTTATAGAGCGATAACTTTACGAACGAATTATTGTTTAAAAACCATTCATAGACTAAACACAACGGTCATTGTTTGAATTTCGAACTAGATAGACAAACACAGACGTACACAGCGGCCATACATGCGACCTACTGTTTGGTCAATAGCGCAAGTCGCTGGGCACACAAACAGCAAGTTTATGTCTCTTTCCTGTTAGCCTGCCCACTTTTCACTAGACCAAACAACGCTGTATCAAAAATCGATTGTATCAACACGAATACGGGAGAGCCGTCTTTTCTATCGCAATACATATAGTGTGACGGAGACATATTTCGTCGACTCTGGCATGCAAATTTGAAAAAAAAACTTCATTATTATTAACATGCACCAAGCAAAAAAATATATTTGACAATAAAATACTAATATCCATAAAATAAAAGTGAATTGAGAAACTCACAACATAAATGTTTTAACATTAAATATTTTAATTTATGCACAAATTTGCGAATAATTGTAAAAAATCGACTAGCATAGCATACAGCAACACTGAATATAATGTTAAAAATCTAACGCGGTTTCGGAAATTACTGCTTAAAAGAATTTAGGAGATTTAATATGTAGATTAATCTACATAATATTAAATCTCCTAAATTCTTTCACGTTAATCTAAAGACATCATAAGATATTTATAATTGACACTTTAGAGATTTAGATCCTCATGATATTTCGTTTTGACAGACAGCATTCATTTTTTTTACATTAGCTTCATTAGTGACGGTTCGGTGAAGAATCCAACGTAGGAAGATAAAAAATAATGATCCACGATAAAAAATAAATGTAGTTGAGTCTTTATTAGGATAAGGCTATTACTAGTACAATGGATAATGTATACAGATTGTCGTGAATGTTTTGACTGAGAAGTGTTTTGTCTATCAAGAACAAAACATGTAATGAAGGGTGAGGTGACGACGCCATTTAAATCCTAAGTTACGGTAGAGTCATGAGAACGAGAATACTTCAAACATTTCAGCAGCGCCATTAATTATGATTTCGGTATGTGTTTAATGATATAGCGGTAGACAGGAAGACCGTGCCAGTGACCAGTTCCGACCTAAAATAGACAGGTTCCTTTGGTATTCATAATCGGTGTCAGCATGTGAACATTCACCTGATCACTTCACTTACAATCTAGCATCACTAAGCTGTCAAATGTAGCGGTCTTGGCATGGGCCCACACAGGTGAGAATGTGCAGCTATGGATTGACATTTGCATTTATATGACGTGAACAGATCGCCGAATGGTGAAGGAAGACATCGTAAGGAAGTCTGTATGTCAAACATTTCTAAGATATGTGACATCCGCCAAACTTTTCTAATAAAGAGGAGGCCTGAGTTCCAGTACTGGGAACATTATAGGACTGACTAGACTATGTTATGCGCAGATTATCATCATCTTTCTGCCTTTGTCCCGTCCCGTTTTATTTGGGGTCGGCGCAACACGTTTTTTCTTCCATTCGCAGATATTTAGTATTATCTAATGCAAAATTGAAAATGTACACATAATATCTCTAATTATCAAAGGCAAGTTTGTGACATTACTGGAACCATTCTGTAACGGAATACCTCAGAGTATGTTTGATATTAAGAAATATCCGAATGTCCATATTAGTCTGACTCCATAACTACTACAAGCAATGATATTATATTATAAGAAAATATATGTTTTTAAATAGTCAGAAAATTTACTCGGTATTTTTCTATGACGTTTGTTATAATACGCTGCGAAAACAAAACTATCGAGTTTTGTTGATATCGGCGAAATTCGGCTTTGTTTTTGTTGAACCGCCTGTTTTTTATATTATGTGTACCTAAATATAGGTTATTTGAATGTTAATTAGCTACACTTTGTGTACGCGAAGGTATGTAAAGTATGACAAATTATATGATTGCATAAGAAGTTTTATATGAGCGACGTAATAAGCATGCAACTAAATCAAATTCCTCGTGCTGTGGAAATTTCTTCAACTTATACTAGGAAATGGTATTAAATAAAATTTTATAATTATCTCTAGTACTCATTAAGGATAGGCAACGCCGGAAAATTTTAGAAGAAACGTGTTATTGAGTAAGCCCAGCAAATGGAACCTATAACGGCCTACGCGGTATATAACTGTTCCAAATCTGTTTTCTAAATATAAACAAGGAAAACGTAAAAATAAAGTCATTATTTATGAAGATGTATGATTTTGAAAATTGTAGATGCAAATACGTTTGGCTTTCATTTCACATCTGTGATTTATCATTCAAAAATTTCGACATGAGCTAAAAGGCGTGTGTTCGATGTCTGCAAAAAAAGGGATGCATAACTTGTTGTCGCTAAACTACATTACTACTATCCATAATAATAACAACAGCAACAATCCATAATACTGTAGAACACAAAGTCTATCTACGTCGCGAACGCTAAAAATCTCAAAAACTACTAAACGGATTTTCATGCAGTTTTCACCAATAGACAGAGTGATTCATGAGCAATGTTTAGATGTGTTAAGCATGAATATTATAGTAGAGAAAAGCCGAGAATTTCAAAGATTTCTAACACTCGTGGGAACGCTCGTCGTCGCGAGTTTACAATAAAGAATACATATTTAATTTATTTAATTACAACATATCGTGGATATGTATTTTAAGATGCCAAGGTGGGTGTGTACCAAGGTGTTTGAGTGGACCAAATGACTGGCTATTGTTTACAAACACAAGCCTGTCGTCTTCGCGTTGTGGCCGCGCGGACATTTCCACGGAACTCTCTCTACGAGTGTGAATCGCAGAAAATCGCAATGTTTCTGCAAGCTATCGGATGTCGATGTCAATGACATTCGCACTTAACTGGCACTGAATACCTGAGTTTATAGTAACAGACCGCTATTTGCCATTCAAGTATTGCATTGATCTATTTGCGTATAAACTTTAGCGGTTTTTGCGTGTTCAGATGTCATTTATATGATATTTAGGAGCACAAGTTGGGTTTTTTAAATGTGATTTTGTCTGGCTGTAGGGGAGGGGAAAAACATCGTTAATGTATTAGCATATTATGATTCACATAACTTTTTGGGTGACGAACTCACGATATTGCTTCATTTTAATAGATCAATTTTGAACAACAGTCAAGCGTATAGCTTTTGAGGATTTGTATATTTACAAAAAGACAAATTCGGCTGTTTATTGAGAAAAATGGCCAACGTGTAGTATAGGTATATAAATTTGAATTACAATACAAATAATAATTGTAATAAAGTAGAAAACCTAATCCACTACAGAAGTTATCAGCGTTCATTAATTAATGCGCGATTTGTGCGCGATAAAATCTATTCCTAGTATTAGTGGCAAACTGTACCAATTAGGTAATACAGTGTGGGCTCGATAGATATCATGTAGTTTTTGGTGTAACGTAATACACTTTCAGCCATAATTATTGATACAGTCATCATCATGTTCCCGCCCTTATCCCAGTTTATTTGGGGTCGGCACATCACGTTTTTTTCTTCCATTCGGTCCTATCGCTCATCATGTTATCACTAATTCCCTTTTCATTCATATCACTTCTCACACAATCCAACCAATTATTGATACAGTCATATGACAAAATATTGTTCGATAAACGCGAGAGTGACCTGTCACTTGAATATCTCATCGAGTTTGATAATGTAATCTGCTGTAGAAGACATTGTATGGGTACAGAAGTGATCTGCAGGAAGCCTTTATCAACTGACGTCAAATGCACCAAGTTCTCTATAAAGTTTCAGCAAATGTCACACAAGTTACCAAGTAATCTCATTAAAGTCAAATCTCAACTATAATAAAAATATATACTGTTACACTTGCTTGCAAATATGAGATTTGACTTTAATGAGATTCCTTGGTTACTAGTAATCTCATTAAAGTCAAATCTCAACTATAATAAAAATATATACTGCTACACTTGCTTGCAAAAAAACAATGACATAATGTTCACCTGATTAAAATACAATAGATGATTAGAGTAGGGTTTTTAAAACAAAAGGCATGTGGAAAGTACTAATGTAAACGAATGTGTAAGTAAGTCAATATTTTTGATCAGTTAGGTACGTATGTATGTAATTGTTTGCGATGCTTATTATAACTATTATTTATTTGGCTTTTCTCTTTCGTAACATCGAATAAGGAAATTGAAAACGTTATCAAACATTTGTTTTCTTCTTTCCTGGTAGTTACCAATTTTTGGTCTTTGAACTAATAACTTGATAAGGTAATTTTAAATTTAATTTAACTCTTCAGATACCGTCAATTAGAGACACAATAGTAAGACAATAGATGCGCGGCCACCGGTGGTCGCTTGGGGATTCATGAATTAACGCACGGTATTACCTTTATTACATGATTCATGTTTAATTTCCATTAATTTGTAATTTGACGCTTTACTTTTATATCTTTCTAAGTACGCCTTGTGAAATAAAAATATTTATTTACTAGCTTCTGCCAGCGACTTCGTACGCGGATCCTGTTGCTTATGCCAGCGACAACGGGGTCGTCAAAATCAAAGATCTGAAACGTCTGATATCGAATTCGAAGAGCCGGGGGACTGGATTCAGTATTCACGCGCGATGGCTTATTAGCGTATTTCATGTATAACTTTGGTGTTTCTATACCGATTTCTATGATTCTTTTTTTATTGAATAGATAATAATGTTTACTTTTTTAAATTAGGAATGAGTGAGAGGATTATAAACGTAAGAGTTGACAAAAATAAACAGAAAGCTCCGAACTGCTAAGCTATCGGGAGTTACACGTGTTATTGTGAGTCAACCATAAAAGATAGACATATGCTGTCGTGGGATATTTTTTATATAATTTTAAGGAAAATATTTCCGTAATACATGATTTCTGTGTAGCTTTAACCATTAAGGCTGCAAACGCGACGGAAGCTTAAAAAATTGAGTAATTTCTCCCGTTTCCCCAACATTTCCCTTCACTGCTCTGCTCCTATTGATCGTAGCGTGATGAAAAGTATACTATAACCTGCCCAGGAGTATGAAGAATGATTAAACCAAGTTTCGTAAAAATCCATCGCGTAGTTTTTGTTTCTATAAAGAACATACAGACAGACAGACAGACAGACAGACAGACAGACAGACAGACAGACAAAAATTTTACTGTTTGCATTTTTAGCATCAGTATCGATCACTAATCACCCCCTGATAGTTATTTTGGAAATATATTTCATGTACAGAATTGACCTCTCTACAGATTTATTATAAGTATAGATTAAAACTTCATGCAACACAAAGGTACAAAGGCGGACTTATTGCCATAGACATTCTCTACCAGTCAACCAAGGGTGGTGAAAAGAAAACATAGCAGGTGCATAAAAAAAAGAATAGATTAATAAGAAAACAAGGAAAAACAAAAGATGAACATACAAATATGTTTGTTTTTTTCAAAAGATCAGTATGTTGATTTTGACTCTTATCGATACCTATAACATAAAAGAAGAAATTGACTGATTGACATATCAACATACAGCCGAAACTACGGTCTAGGAACGTCAAATTTTGCGCAAGATTTTTGAAAATTTAACATTTAAAAAGAGGGAAATTCTTTTGTATGAAATAAATTATTCCTTGGTCCCATAAACCTTGATACTTGGCATAATTAGTAACCCAAGTAAAAAAACAGGTTTTCTTTATTTATGTTTTGAAAACTATAAAACCATTTAGGTGTTGCTAAAGTTTGTATGGAAGAAACTTATTCCGAAAGAATTAAGGTTCCGCTGTTTTTTAAAAACACTCTCGCGAACGAGGTCGCTGGTAAAGTGCTAGTTTTATAATATTTACGTTAAGACTATCGGGCAGTTAATGTACTTACATGATTTAAAAAGTAAAACAAAATGAATTTAGGTACATACGTAGAAAATAAAATTATTGTTTTATCTATTGACGCAAGTCACAGAGACATATTATAATAAGAAGTAGGTATATCTTATTATTATATATATGTCTCTGTAATTACATTGAATTGTTTATATATACGCCAATAAACATAAATGGATTACTCTTATCTCGATTGACATAGAGCGATCACTGTGAAGATCTTTATATCACTCATATATATTATTAAGGTAAAATTTTGTATGTATGTTTGTTCTACCTTTGCTCAAACGGAATCAGAATGGAAAGGATTTTGATAAAATTGGTCAGTAAGAGTCTGACACTACCTCCCGCTCCGCCCAAGAGCGGGGGTGGTCATTGGATGATTTAACATTGGATGTAATTTGGGTATTTTAGATTATTTTTACCCCGGGAGTCCTTTGGTATAATGTTCTACTTTCATGCGGGCGAAGCCACTTACAGAAGCTAGTTATTCAAATAATATGTAAATTATGTTAGACTAGCTAACAACCCTGCAAACTTCGTATCGCCTAACAGTCAAGAATGTAGTATATAAAAACACTGATGATATCATTATAATACATAAAAAGAAATTAAATTCAATTTAGAGATACCTGCTACCGATACAATGACTATATCGAAAACGATTTAGACAAACTATTGCGATGAAACAAAATCTAAGTAATATATCAAGTTGTACACCATTTTAATGTATAAAAGTTGTCTACATCGATTTCGTACATTTTACGTGATGCGCGCACAACTAACACTTTTACAGATTTATTATATGTACAATTGTACACACAGTAATACACCTAGTAATTTACTACTACATTACAGTTTTTATAGTCAATCATGAAATGGAAATAAAATCTTCTTGAGTTTTTTACTCATTTGCAAATAGTAATAATATTTCAAAATATTAATAAGAAATATGTGAGAGATGCTGTCGCTACTTCTTTACCATCATATTTCAAGAGTACATTGTTGAGAATTTAAGAATATGTCAAACGCCTTTATATTTAGACAAATTTATCAATTGAGTAGTTGACTCTCTCTTTAATTATTTGCGTCAAAAAGTATACTGTACTGTAAGTACTTTATCCAAAATAGCAATTAGACATATTTTTCAAATCTATTCTATATTCAATAAGTTAGACACATTTCAATCCTGGTGGAAGGGGAAACTGGCAAGGAACCTAATTAGGTTGCACATACAGAAATGTGACGTCACCTCCATTAGTTTACGTGTGTACAAAAGATATAGAGAGATCATCCCACCACTCTTTCATATACCAATATTTAAAAGGCAGATTGCTGCTTCATTTAAAAACAAACTTTGATGCTGTTTTCAAAAAACGATATCTGTTTAGTTTTGTTGTTAATTATATATTATACAAAAATAAAAAGTGGTAATACCAATTCTATAACCGCAAGGCAAAAGTCCATGTGAGCAGTTAATGTTTTATGTAATGAACGAAGATTTTCTAAAGGAAAAAAACATATTATTTTAATTAGTTACGATGACTATATATAATAGTCATAGACTTCAGCGGAAACTATTAAAATCTAGGCATAATTGGCGGTCAGGCTTTTATATAGAAGTATTTAGATAGTCTTTTTTATTTACCTATTTTATTTACCAGTCCAAAGGTCGTGTAAACAGTGAGGTTTATTGATATTTCTTGGAAATGATAAAGCGATAGAAAACTTTGATAGTGATGGAGTAGAATTAGATTAATTGAATCACGTTTTATTATTAGCATTGGCTTGTTTTAAAGGTGGTGATGTTTAGTAAACTCATATTTATGTTACCTGTTTTTTTTTTGCTTGAGTTTCTCTGTAACAGCGATAAAGTTTTGAACTTAGCCCCTTTTAAATTCTTTCTACCTGATGCGTCGGCATTCTTGGGATGAATAGAATTCCATATAGGTTCTAGAAGATACAGTATAGTTTGTAATGGACCCGTCGAAATGTTAACAAATAGTTATAAAGAATGTTCCATTAGTTTTGTATCGGTAGCAGGTATCTCTAAATTGAATTTACTTGTTTTTATTTATTATAATGATATCATGAGTGTTTTTGTATAGAATGAATAGGGTGTGTAGTTTAAAGTGCACTTTACATTCTAATGAGTAATAAATTACTAGTAAGCGAGAAGAAGCAGTGTGGTCGGCATCGCTTTCACGATTTCACGACGCCGTTGTCAGACTATGAAGACATGAGAATCATATATTATGATTATTTGATTATAATTGAAAACTTTTAAAAATATTCAGCAGGCCAATCACCCTACGGAAAAGTAAATACGTTCGTTCTTGAAAAACGTCATTCCAGGCGAAATTTCAGGAACGGACAGTTCAAACGATATTTATGAAACGAAATCATTTCAAGTGATGAATGACACGACTCATTTCGACGCGCCATTTTTTTTTAGAGTTTCAGTAATGTACGAATGCTTATGAGATTTATTAAAAACTATATTAAAAAGGTTGGTTAATTGTGTTGTTGAATAGGCGATATTATTATAGTATACTTTAATTTAGTCTATCGGAAGAACAGTTTGATAACCTATTCACCCACGGTTTTGTTGTGGCGAATTAAATATCAAATGACACAAGCAAGTAAACAAATTTATTACGGGTATGAGAATATATTGTATTGAGATATAGACCTATTCAGTATTAATTGAACGATACATTCAAGAATAATCTATCATATAAATAAGGAAAACCCATGGCACATTCTTCATCATAATTCATATATCTTAGGCGCTGTTGTAACATGAATGTAAGGAACTTATGTATGGCAATAGTTTTCATGATTTTCCTTGCAATGTGCGCAAGTTGGCGCCAAGTTATGAAATAACTTGTGCAGGATGTTAATAAACATGAGGCAAAGACGCTATTTGTGGGACATCATGCAACCATGCATGTTATGTGAGGAGTTTATATCCTAAAAGTTGCCATGAGTGGAAATTGCACAACTATAAATTGATAATTCAGGTCACACATAGCCTGGTCGTCTTTTCACTACACTTTGGTATAGGAAGCTATACAAACAGATGCAATTGTATGAGTTTACTGGAAAGGTTCAATTTGAGGGGTTTTAGAGCTAAAATCTTCACGCTCTATTCAAAGAATATTGAGAGCAGCACGTGCCGTTGGATTGCTACTTCTACGAAATTGTCCTCGAGAAAAACCCGAGGCGTATTGCAAGTTCTGGTTTTAAATAAGAGGCAATACATGTTACAAAATAGCATACGTGGAATGTACACGGTAACAATGCCAACAGCACCCAATGGGAGTCTGTTCTAACTTTGCCGCTGTTTGCTGATAGTGACAAGTGACAGATATGCTCATATGACATTCGATAGAGTCATTGTTGTCATTAGGGAACAGAATGTATTGGCACTGCGATTCTATGAACGCTACATTAAAAATAGCTTACTGCGTTAACTTGAATATTATGTGGCTCTCGGTGAAATCATGCATCGGTAGCTTTCACAAAATAATTTTATAGACGTGGAACAACAGCGCCGGCCGAGGTAAGCCGGGTTGGGACAAAATGAAAATGACAGGGATTTGTGGAGTATTTACGGGTAATTAAGTATAATAAATGAGTATTTACGTCATCGCCGCGGCTGGATGACCGCGGCGCCGGTCACATACGGTGGAGTGCGGACACATGGCGTCGCGTGCGATAATGAGAGGTTAGAAAACGAACTCAACTCACCACATAGTGCTGTTCCATATTCCTTCCAATGTGAACGAGTTTTTGCTGTCATCGCAATTCTTGTAGCAAGACTTCCTAGTTAATTACTGCGCGATTTGGAATGAGATTATCTTGAGCACTGAATTTATTTTATATATTAAAATTAATAATATTAAATAAAGTAAATTGAATTCATCGTAACGATTATAAATATTAAAAATACGAAAAACTAACTAAATATCACAATAATTATATATATTCGATCTAAATTAAAATTGGGTTTGTTAACAAAACGTTATATCCGATTAGGCTTCATGTTGATGGTTTATGTGTTGTTGGCTTGCTGGTTCATTGCGCGGGAAGGTCGCGAGAGTCGTGGATGCGCGGCGGCGGCGAGTGAGCAACTGAACGAAACGGCACGATAAAGAAGCGAACGAACTAATCGCAACGCACCAAGTGGGATGGAATGAGGCAAAACGGCGCGGGCGCACGCTTTTGCTCCTTGTTTATCGGGCGGTGGAGTAGTTCTTGTTAAGATAAGAAGAAGGTCGATAACGCGGCGAGACACGAGGGTGACGCGACGCCGCCGCTGCAACCACGCCGCCAGACACTGCCGTACACTCGACACACCGAATATTTTGTTAACACTTATAAATAGATTTAATACGACTAAAATAACACTGACAAACGTTAGACCCGTGCGATGCACGAGACTAGCTTTATAAACGACTCTAGTACGTTAATAATAATAATCTCTGCTTATTTTTAAATAATAGGTCATGTACTCTAATCATTTTTGTTACCGCTCTGCTGGTCCTTCCGTCATACTCAGTTTATGCTACAGGAATAGAAATATAATTAATGTTCCTTATCCAATCGCTGTATTTTCATACAGGAAAATGAAAATAAGTTAACGGTCTTTATGAAAAAAATATGTGTGCCAGTTGCATGCGGCGTGTCATCGTGCCCAATGACACTATGTGACACTGATATTTGTTTTCAGAATATCCGACAGAATCAGCTTCCGAAAATAACTTGAAGATTATTATAATTCTGATCTCACATGATATTTCACTAAGTATCTGTTCCAATATCACTCATTTGTGATAAATAAAGTAGGTGAATGATAAGATCAGACAGATAGGACTCACGTTACATTAAATCTCACTTTTTAATCTCTGGCTATATTGAATTCTTTTATGTTTAACTTGTTCGATTTTCTTCACAAATATAACGTTAAATGGGCTTTTCAACTTTTATTGGTGTTTCATCCTTTGCTATGTGTTTGCGAACTTCAGAATAGCCTATTTTTTGTTCAGAAAGCAATTTGTTTTCAGGGTAAGGTCCTAATATCGCAATTATCTTATTTATATTGTCTTTCAGCATCGATCATCGATCAGCACTTGTTTTTGGCTATATATCTACATACTGATTTTAGATTTCAGAATAGGATTAGTATTCTGGTATGTTCCTGTTACAGCTTCTACAGATCCTAACGAACCAAAAAAATCGGACATAGACTGTAAAATTCAAGACTAATTTGTAACAGAATACTAATTGCACTATCCGGAAAGTAGACAAAATTAATAGATTGCAGAATCGAATCAGGTTACATTTTCAGGAATAAGATCTCACGAACCGTGGTTCTAAATTCCCTGACGATATAATGGATATTAATTGTTCCGCGTATGTTCCGTGAACATTGGAAGTACATAAGTCAATTTATTTACGCCACAAGGACACAGGCGCGTCCGATCTTTTACCGTTGCCCTGAATACTGGAACTATTGGAACACACAGTAACGTACTGTAGTAAAAGTACAAACAGTAAGGTCAACACTAAATGTGTAAGTTTACATTCTTAGCTAAATTAGATCCGTCAAGGTAACAAAAATGGACAAATTATTGGATTTATTTATTCTGTATTCGTTTGTTTCTGAAGTGCTTTGACATTATAATTTAAAACAGTATTAAATCTTGCTAGCACATGTAAGTTTTTGGCTTCATTCCATTGATTAGATATATCCGAAACAGAGGACATTCGCTGTTAGGATGCAAGGCCCGCAGATGCATGTTTGGCATAAGTGACTTGTTTTGAAACTATTTCTGTAAACAAATTTATTCCTGTAACAGCTTTGTGACGTATGGTAGGACGAAAAGTTAATTGCAGAAGGCTGAAGAAGTCTATGAACTTTCAATTCTATTTTTTTTTCTTTTTCCGAGTTCTTATAGTCCATATTAAGGCTTATTATCTACATTGTGCTCACATAATAGAAGCAACAAGAAATATGTAACCAAGTATTATACATATGTAATACATAATATTATTTAAAAGTATCCATGCAGTTTCTTGCACATTCTTCTCCATAGAGATCTAAGCTTTGAACGTGCAATAAATAACTTCATTTTTCTTGGACTGACCGACAATGACTATTCAAAAGTGCCTGCAAATGTTCTACTCGTATTTGAAATAAATGCTTTGTTTTGTTTTTTTTTGGCTGTCTGGTAAATGTTGCTGTCAGCGATAAGACCGCCATTGTACCCGTAGAAATTAAGTTTCTGCGAACTTAATCTCTAAACCCTATGGTTTCAAGATGATAACAATAGGAGCTAGGCTAGCTAACGACTAAGGCTTTGTGCAAATAAATGAATACAAATAATTTAAAAATAAGGAAAAATGTATTATTCACACTTTCATTACTTACAGTCTAACGGTTTACATTATCTAATATATTAATTATTATATTTATTATTCTTACATTTTATATTATACTTACTATACAACGTGTAACGTTAAATGCGCCAAACCTGAAAATAGTTTGATCAGAATAAGGAGCAGAATCAATTAAACCACTTTTTAATGTAGGTTACATTTTTCAAAAAAATCTTTATTAAAAATGTCACCCGGTCTATTTATGAATAGGTCAAGACATCGCGTGCGCAAACCCGCCGTAATAGGTAAACAAACACAAATGATTGTAGTCCAATCAAATTTTCTCATACACGGGATAATAAAAGTTCTTATTTCAATGGAGATATTAATTTTAAACAAAGTAAAACTGCACATTTTTTTTTTTAATCGATTTTTTTTTCACAGAATACTTATATGTATAAAATATTTGAAAGAAATCTCATATCCATTGCTTTGTCATCCGTTTTAAACATTCATTTGTTCGGTAACATAAAAAACACAATGAATGTTTTTGAATAATTGTCAAAATGAAAAGCATTGCTGTGAATAATGAATATCACATCACACTAATGCATAATTATTATAAATGCGACCGTTTGTATGTGTGTGTGTGTGTATTGTTACTGTTTCAAGTTCAAAACTCGAACGCAAAATCTCAAAACGATTGTTTGCTGTGGTTTTTCAAAAAAATTTGACACACGTATAGAACCTGTTTTGGAATAGGACATACTTAGATGCTTTTTACCAACACTAGTCTACACTTCTACACTAATATTATTAAGCGGCATTAGTGTTTAATTTATTTTTTTGTTTTGAGGAGGCATTCTCCAAACCAAAGTACTTTGGTCGGATCGCTCAATTTTTTTCACCCATAGATAGCTGCTCTATTCCTGAGTGACACTGGCTATATTTAATGTACGCGGGTGAAGCTGCGGGCAAAAGCTAGTTGGAGTATAATTCCTTGGGTTTTTTATATTTTCACACGGGGAAGCCACTGGCAAAAATGTTTTAGAAATTAGGCTTGAAAAATGTTTTAGAATAAGGCTTGTTTTAGAAATTAGGCTAGCACAACTATTAGAAGACTCGAAAAATCAAGTTTTGCCTTCATTTGGGCAACCTTAATTCATTAAAGTCACTCTTTTAATTTAAAAACTTGTTCAATTTTTGGATCTAGAACTAAAGCAAGTCCATAAACATTGTTAAAATGTCAATCGCTTAAATGTCGTTGAGGAGAACAGAGCAAAGATTAAAGCTATAAAAAAGCTTTAGGATTTATAAGAATATCAAATAGAGTAAAAGGATCATTTGCTGTGCTTCATATTTAAAATAGTATGTTTAAAACTACATAGTTATATCAGTTTTACAACCATATAATTATGGCTAATCATCATCAGCCGAAAGACGTCCACTGTTGGACATAGGCCTCCCCCAAGCGTCGCCACAACGACCGGTCCTGTGCGTCACGCATGTCTAATATTATACTATATTAGTCAACATTAGTCAAAGCGGGAATAACAATTGGTAACTAAAGAGGCTTCACATTCTATAAGCCGCATATAACTGTAATTTTAGATGCGATTTTCCTGTTTACATTTTCCACGATTCGCTTAGGTATGCGTAGACTTTCAAAACATAATACCTCAGCGTACTGGCGAGCACATCACATTAATAAGAAATAAGAATAAAGAATTTAGAATTAATTAAATAATAATAATTAATATACATATTATTCATATAAATTATTAATATGCGCCTCGCCATCAGCGATTGCATCACTACTTACCATCCGGCAGGATCGTAGTCAAGCACTAGTCTCAATCAATTATAAGGATAAAAAAAATTAAGACCTCATTTTTTTTTTTGTGTTGAATATGTAAAATTGAGCATACATAGTAGAAAGTGAATGATTTAACATTTTAAAAAAATAATGATGCCAGGGTTTGAATGAAATCTGGGTTCGCCTTCTAAAGCTATGTGTTTTATATCGTTGGATAGGTAATTATGAACTGAACGAAAGTTACTATGGCACCAAGTTCCAAATCTTAGTCAATTCAAAGACACACAATCTTTGCTTCTTTTTATCAACAAATAAAACCATAATAATGATGATCGTTTTGCACTCGCTTTTCTCTATGAGCAGGAAAGAGATAGAGTGCAGTGCAGTTCAAATGTTTTCAGTTGTATGGCTAATCCGGGAGAAAAAAAGTTGTTTTGCACGTTAAAGGTGACGCATCATAAACCTGCGCGGGCCGCTGAAAATGAAAAAGCAATTTTGCTCACTTTTTTCATGCAGCAAAACGTAACGAATGACACAATTTATATCTCAGGTTAGTTAGTATCTACACAGTACAGGTATAGGTATTTTTTATTTTCTCTATTTGTCTCTAATATTCATTTTGTCAATGTCATGCATACCTGTTATTTGCATGGTTACTGAAATGCCTATGCCGTTATTTGAATTGTAAGGTACAATGCTAAGATGTGTGGTGTGACGAGAATGGATAAAGTGAGAAATTAGTATATTAGGGGAAGTTGGAAAGTGGAGCCAGTGACTGAAAAGTTGAAAGGGAATCGTTTGTCTTCGGGACCATACCAATTTGAAGAGTAGGGATGAAAAGCATGTTGCAAAAAAGTTATGTTTACATGTGGATGAATGGAGAGAGAGAGGGGAGCCAAAGAAAAGATGGATTGTGTGAGAAGTGATATGAAAGAAAAGGGAGTTAGTGATAGCGTGACGAGTGACAGAACAGAATGCAAGAAAAAAACGTGTTGGCAGAAGATTATTCTAAAAGCAATTTTAAAAAGTAAGATACCTGACAGCGAGTATTTATTGAACAACTCCAAAAGAGTGCAAAATTGCCAACCTGCTTATATGAAGAAAGAAAACTGGACTTGATTGGACGGAACTGGAAACTAGTCTGCAAAACATAGAGCACACGTTTCTCTATCATTCCTCAGAAAACTATTGCAATTCTGAGTATAGATAAAATTGCTTCTAGTAACCTAAGTTTTAGCTTTTAAACGAAAATGTTTTAGAAAGTGGAGTTAAACATAATCCATGTGAGAAGTGATATTAATGAAGGGAGTTAATGATAGCGTGCTGAGCGACAGGACAGAATGTAAGAAAAAAACGTGTTGCGCCGACTCTAAATAAAACGGGATAAGGGCAGGAAGATGATGAGTTAAACATAACGCTCAGCCAAAAACAAAGTTTTGTTCTTCTGAGGATCAAAGTCCATAAAAATTTAAAGTCTAACAAATTGCTTCAATGCTTTTCATGTTCAGTGTACAATACAAAGCAGTGCCGTGTACCTATATACATATGTACATACTTGGTAGTAGGTAATTGTTTCAAAATATATCATCTGCCATGAATGATCTCTGGGTTTCCCATAACTAATGAATAAGTGCCTAAAAATAATTATCCTTTGTACCTAATTATGGTTTGAAATAGTGACCGTGCAGTGCTGAACGCGAAGGGCAATTCAAGGATATAGTTGGGTTTTAGTCAGTAAGAGGCCTTTCACTCCACCTTAAAGCAGTAGAGGTCGTTTGAAAGAGTGACCGCGGATATAGAAAGAAAAATCTAACTGAAGGAGTAGCACTTTTACTTCATTTCCCAGTTCAAAAAAACCAAATTGTGATTTCTTATGACTAATTATGATTTCTTGCTTGTCAGTGTTTTTAATCTTTTCAATAATTATAGGATTTTCTTTTCGCCACGCCTCCAGAAGCTGATTTTCACGTAAATCGTTGCTAGTAACGTTGATAAGGACTCGGAGGGACTGAACATACCAATGTCCGATGTGGGCTTGGCTTGATCGTCATTTGACATTCAGATAAAAAATACGATATGTAGGTATGAATAATTTTAATCTCTATCTTATTACATCAGAATTTATTTGTTTCTTCCACGTCACGATGCGATATGCTGATTTTCACGCAATTTTATGTGTTTGATAAGTTTAAAATCATGTAGTTGAGAGAAATGTAGGTGAGTATGAGTAAGCCACCAAGAGTGAAATTGCTTATCTGAAGTTATAATCTGATAGTATGTAGTGACAGTTTTATCGCATAAGTGATATAAATAGTACGACATATTGTTTTCCTTAGGATTGAATAGATTACGGGAAATACACTTTATATGATGTAGTGCGTCATAATAATTATTATCTACTAGCTTTTGCCCGCGGCTTCCCTCGTGCACATAAAATATAGCCTATGTCACTCAGAAATAAAGCAGCTTTCTATCGGTGAAGAAATTTTAGCAATCGGAAAAGTACAAACAAAAAATATAAAAAAACTTTACCTCTTTATTATATTGGTGTAGATTGCGCGCGATTTTGAAAATACTAGGCTTCTGTTTATCTCCAACAAAGCTATAGGAGTTTTGTGGAGAAGTTCCAACATTGTAAAATGTTAATTAAGTAGATAGTCCGCTCAACCCTATCTAAATAAATTATAAAATTTAATGTAAATTCACTCGCATGCCTAGTTAGTTCTTATATAAACAAAATTAAATCGGTAACTTATGGATAACATTGTTAGTTACACATACACTACTAACTTTAGATACTAAGGATTCTATTACTAGAAAACATTTTCTAACTCCCAAAAACATAAATAAATATAAACTCTGGATTAGTTACTTTCGACATCTCATTTCTAAAGAAAACCCCACTTCAACTTGGAAATTTTCCAACGTTCATGAGTTCCATGTCTTCAGCATATTTTCTGATCTAAAAAATCATCAATAATGACTTCTACCACTCTAGGGTGGAACGAGACGGCATGGCGGACTTTTATTGACTAAAATCTACCGGTGTCCAGGACCATGACATTTCTTTGAAAAATTCCCGTGGCCCTAGTGGGCATCGGCCGAGCTAACATTTTTTTTTTTCAATAATAATAATAATAATAATATATAGGGTTATTTGTAAAGACAACTCAACAACACAACTAACACTGGAAACCACTTTATGATGTTAGTAATACAGTCCTGCAAGATTGTTAGTGTTTTACAAATAAACCTGTATATTTTTATTTATCTGTAATATGTATGTATAGATATAAAGTATGTTTATCAGTTGTCTAGTACCCATAACACAAGCTCCGCTTAGCTTTGGACTAGACGGCGTTGTGTGCTAGTTGTGGAATATTATTATTATTTAAAAAAAAATTAATAAGGCGCGCGTAGAACACTACGCTCTGTTAAAGACAGGACTCGGGCTCGGTCTTTACAGAACGATCGGACAACGAGCTGTTTATTGCTCATCGTCCTCCTAGTCTAAATTGTTGTTTTGACAGTCCATCACGGTTCCTCAAAGGCTTTTGGAGTCTGTGCTTTATTTTATTAACAATTTTGAACTGTAAAGGAGATATGGTGGGCATTTGGTTTCATAACATAACGCTACATCTTCATGTCATTATGTACTTATAATGTTCAGAAAGTTTTTCGGGCTGAGGGAGCCGGCGGATGAAGTTCAATGTACTTGTTAAGACTTAGGTTTATTTATATAGGATCATTGGCGGTATCAATTTTGAAGTAACGATAACTGCTTATGAGAAACTTGCCATAAATATCTATGGGCCGTATACAGCTGCTATAAAAGGTCTCTCGACACTGAATGTAATAATGTAATAATACATACTTCTATAATACTGCGGTTTACTTTAACGAGGTAGACACCTACTAACTCTAGATGATCTTGAATGGTGAATAGGCTATTTGACAGTATGAAAAATAAGTTCATATTTATTGATTTGCACAAGTCTGTAATATGTCTGTAATTTGTCAAAAATGGCGTTTTGGCGGCTTATTTGAATAATACAACTTTATATGCTTTTTTGTGACAAAATTAGAATTCTGGACTTTATAAACTTAAACTTAATAATATTAAATCGATTCTTAAAATCACTCTAATAGCCTATTATAGAGATAGATCTAGATCTAGATCATCTTAGGGCTTAATTATGTTGACGATGTTTTGCCTTGGTAGAAACATCGATTGCCCTGAATAAAAACAATAGATCGGTACAAGTAATTTGATTATTTATTACCAACAACTGTATATTATAAAGTTAGATGAAAACTTACCTTAGCTGTCAAAATGTCTGACAACTACAAGAAGACTATTTATAATTGCTATCTCAAAACAGTTTACTTGAAAGTGTTGTTATCTAGAGAATACTATTGTTCGTAAATTTATCGGATTGAATGATTAATATTGTTATTTTTAGATGCTGACAGATAAAGGCCATTATTGAAAAATCTGATAAACCTGATAAACAAATTAATTAGTACAAATACTTTAAGGGCTTATTAGAAAGGTCTTTTTATTATTTAAGTAAAGTCTCAATAAATAATATTCATAAACAGCAAAGTTAATAATAGCTTTTGTCAATATCCCAAAATGTCACTTAACACTTCTCCACTCGCTTATCGTGAACATCGAAAATGGTTTAAAAGCTTGTTACTTCATTTAATGCAATCCAACGCGATGTTTGACGAAAAGGCAACACAAAAAAAGAGAGATAACGCCTGGAAACTCTGTTAGTATTCGGTAATTCCGAGATTTACTCGAAAATTTCACAAAACTTGCTCCAGGAAATAGCTGTTTTTTTTTAACCCTTAAAAGTTTTTGGAAAAAGTTATCATCATTTAGAATCTTAATAAAATTTGCAAGGTCTCTAAAGGATTACTTTTTTGACTTTTTTAATTTTTAGGCAAATTATGAAGTGTCAAAGTTCATACAAAATAGGACATTTTCAGAGGTTTTCACTGGATTAGTTTTACACAAAATGAGAAAATGTGAGTCGTGATGCACCACCTTAAGGGATGCATCTTGACACACACTTTCACTGTTTTTCATACAACCGCACTTACCCGATTATGACGTTATTACACATTTTTCATGAGATATTTTAGAAACATAGTATCTTGTGGATATTATCTAGGCTTCTATAGAAATCAATTTCCACATTTGTGTAATAATTATTCAGTAAAAACCTCTGAAAATCTGCTATTTTGCATGAACTTTGACACTTCATAATTTACTCAAAAATTTAAAAAGTCAAAAAAGTAAAACAAGCCTTGCAACTTTTTGTAAAATATTCGGGTAATTCACGGACTTACCGAATACTAACAGAGTTTTCAGTTTTCGTCGACCAACATCGCGTTGGATACGTTAGATGAAGTAACAAGCTTTTAAACCATTTTCGATGTTGACGATAAGCGAGTGGAAAAGTAGCCTCTTAATTTATGGAAATATTGTACACGCGATTGATTATGAATGAATAAATGACGATCAAAATGGAAAAATACTGAGCGTAATATTTTCAAGTAGCAATTGTTAAATTGATTGATTCAATTATGAATTTACCAGTTATGACCATTTTATGTGGTCAATTTTTGGATTTAGTTTTTTTTTTACTACACAAATATGATCAGTAACGGTTACCAGTAGAGCTCCATTTTTTGTACTAATTTAAAACATAGGGGTGTAGAGCTGCGGGATTTTTCTAAAGAGTTGCTTACGGTGGCCTTGGAAAGCAAAAGGCGATGGAAGGATCACAGGTAGGGTTTAGCCAGCTACGTAAAGCCTGAAACTCCTCTTGCTCAACCCACACCGAAAGAAGTTATTTGATAATTTTGCCACCTAAAAAAAGTACCTTATCTATATAAAGCATCAATATAGGTTTAATACTAAAAATGGAAAATAAAAGCATTTGTTTTTTTATGACTAGCCTAATGATGTCAGTTTCGCTAATTGGCGCTTGCTTTCGTTCTATAAATACTTACTGATCCAATCGATTCACACAAACTACGTGGGAAGAAAATTTGATAGTCTATTTATTGTTTTTAATTATACACCTTGATAGCATAATAATACTCTATCAATCAATTAGTGAAGTGATTTATGTTGCTTTTCTTTGTCCAAGAGCTCAATAAATAATTATGCTGGTCTGAATCATGCATTGAGTTAAATGGGCCTCAATTATTCTAAATCATTTTGTGTAGGAGTCGATTCGACTTTGGACCGTCCATTTAAGTTGAAGGCATCATTGTGTTCAATGTTTAAAAAGCTCACTCGCAAAAAACATGTCATAATTTTAAAGAAATATCAGTCATCATGACGGACAAACGAGACGGTTATACGGCACTAGCTATAAATGTTGGTAGATGACACGCAAACCCGTGTAAACAAATGTTACACGGGTCATGTCAATACAAAATTCAGGTGAAATCATGTTGCAGATATCTCTCATGAATGACAAAAGTCAATCTAATCTAAGCGGCCTATAGAATTTCTTACGATTGAATTCTTTTTGTGTATCACGCAGAAGGCAGGTGAGATAAAATCTATTTGCTCGCAAATTGTGTCGAGGACATACTCTCGTTTTTCACCAAGAATGGAAAATAATTTCTGCTGGATATTGTAAGAATATTATTTCGCTTAATTTCGGGTTTCGTATTGTAGCATATACTTACGAACTTACGAAGGATAGGAGCCCTAGAAACTGCGGAGTGTGCGGCCTTGGCGAAACTTTTGGGTGGGCTCAATAGACTTGAAACTAATATCTTTGTTAACAAAAGGTCTGCTCCTTCGGGAGTACATTACATAATGAAGTACGTTGTAAGTAGGATTGTGAAAAATTAGACATGTTATTCCGGCTGTCGGTGGGGAATGTTGGCACCGGTGCCTGTCTCTCACGCTCGTAGATACGGAATCGGCGCGTGGGCACTAAGTGATGATAGCTTGCACGGAGGAAATGGAGAATTCAAGAATTACATTAAGACAAATCTTGGTAACTTGTTTAACTGCATTTGTCATTTGTCATGTACAAACTGGATGATATTAAAGCCACGATTGGCTGCTTCCTCCGAAGATATAGTCAATTTGCTTGGTCAGCTTCTGTTTAACGTGAACTATTATTTGATATTGTGTCACATCCTGAAAATAAAACACTCATGATAAGATCGTGTATTTAATGAAACAGTATCTCGCTTAGTATTATATAAAAGTGTGACTTAATTCCAATACGATGTTATTTTCTGGAGCCACTTGTTCAAATAAAGGTACGATGGTAAACATCCACTTTAACAGAATGTTTACTGATATAACTAAAGTTTAAAATAAATAATCTTGTAATATTCCATTAAACTTTCCATAATCGTCAGAGAATTAATGAAAATGGCTATCAGGTGCATACTGTATGCTTAAGCCGTAAGTTCAAGTAAGGAAAACTGGTTGTTCGTTTACGGTGGAACGGCAATCTAATGTGGTGTCTATACTGTGCATAGATATAATCCATGGATAAGTTAGAACTTTTACTATTCATTGGGATTTAGCCCAGAGTAGTTTCAAACAGAAAAGAGGAAAAACTTTAGGCTGTTTGAAAAAGGCAGTTATTTTAAAGTCCATTAGTCCTAAAAAGGTAATTTTGGACTTTTAAGCCAAACAAAATCGGTAAAAAAGTATCGTTATAAGTGATGTAGAGTCCACCTTTTGTCTGAAATACTTGGAGTATTGCCCACCTCGTAGGAGACAAAACAATGATTTATTAATACCTTTTTCCTGGCCGGAACATTACGCACGAAGCAGCATGTCACCGTCGTCAGCTAGCCCTTCGCAAATGTTATGTAAATCAAACAATGGTGACGATAGAAACATAGATCAAGTACCTAAAATAACCGGCATTTTACGTAGGAAAAAGAAGTCTAATTTTGATTTTCTTTAGAAGAATGGGAAGAGTAACAAGCAACATACATCGTAACCTGAAATCCGACGGCCATCGCTCGGTAAAACATCGGAAAACAGACTAAAGAAACAGGTCTTTTACTAACGAGTGCACTAGTTTCTTCAAGTATACCAGACCCTGGCGAAAAGCCAGAAAACAAAAACATGGACAAGGACAACCAACCAGTAAGCATACCTAACGATTTGTAAACCAACTTTGCTCAGTAAACTTCAATAAATTTGGCAAGAAGGTGATTTTCAATTTGTTACATTAAATAAGCAAAGGAAACAGGACGATAAACAATTTACAGTTAAAATTATAATTGTAGGAAACAAAACAAGCTTTGAAGAACTAATTTAAATACGCCTACTGTGAAGTCGATGAGGAATATCAAAGGAAACAAAATACCAATAGGTAGGTAAATAACGGGCCTAGGTATAATATAATATTGCTTCAATCGTTTCTTAGAAAAATTATAAATAAAAACACGGCAAGGCTTTGGAAAATACGTATAGCGCAGTCCATATCCGCAATATACTGGACGTTGGCCCAGAAACCAACGTAACCTGCGATGCGATGTCGCATCGTAAAAATCTGTGAGCTCATACGACGCATCGCAAGAACTTGCGAATTGATTCGCATTGCACATTGTATGGTCATCTGAACCGATGCTTTGGCGCATGAAATCGCATCGCAATCCTGTGCGATGCGGTGTCGTAAGTCGTAACGCATCACGTCGCAGTTTTGTGTGGGAGCCGTGATCTCTCACTGATGTAAACTAACAGCAACCACATGACCAAGTTATGAAATTCGTATCGAAAAATTCTTATGAAACATTATTATTCAGCATTCATTTGTCACCGCATGTGCCCCGATCACGTCATTTACAATCAAGATACGGAATATAAAGTACGAAGTTTAGTTTCATGTTCTCATTTTCTGACTTCTTGACTACTTTGTGGAGTGACTACCTATGGAAATATTTTCACTACAATGTCAAGTACAATTTGCTCATACGTTGCCGTCAAAAATGCATGTAGTGTGCTTTTGCACAGCGTTTCCAAGCACGTTGGAATGTGAACAGTGATCACGCGTCCACCACGTGAAGTCTGCGTACGCACACAGGCAAACAACACACACATCGTATGTGTGCCAAATGCCAATGTACGCATTGTTGGCAGATACGCGTGTGTGAGACTGTGTAGAGTGCGCACTCACACTACCACACCCAGTGAGCCGGCCATATATTTTCAAATCCGCACGATATTGTGATTCGGGTCAACTTGGTGTTATAGGGTGATTTTTTTGTTGACTTTCAGGACCGTCAGAATATTTTAATGTAGGCGATACCCGACAAAATGTATTTTCAGTACTTTTTATTCCGGAGTTAAAATTACACTGGAAGGACGTTGACCTGGGGGGTCATTCTCGTATTTTTACGGAGCGATTTGTATCGAAAGTCGTTAACTATAAAAATCACCTCTAATTTACTTATCATGATTTAAACATTGTTTGAGACTGAACTGATATTGCGACTTGAATTTGAACGTTTTTTTAGGTATGAGAATTGGCCTTTGGTTTATTTCAGCTGACCTCATGGTATTGCGCGGCGATTTGTCAGTCCCTTGCCGTTCCGATACAAGTCAAATCTTGGGTTGTGGGTTTGGGTTCAAACGTTTGATAACCTGCGCTGTTACTTATAGAATGACATCATAGACGGTAGATATTTGTAATTTTTTGCGACCATAATATCACTGTAATTCCTGAATACATTGTTGATCATGTAGACGTAACATTCACATCCTTTGGTATTGTTTGAAAAAGTTACCTTCACGGTAGAGTGGCTAATTGTGAATAGGCAGTGCTTGGGAGCTAGTGGGTATAAAGTGGGTACTTATGTGTTCATCATACGAGTAGCTGCGTGGATAGTGAGTCAACAAGCTCATGACGTGCACGGAACACACCCACGAAGATAATGTTAAATTAATTAACAAGCTAACTTTATCTCCTCCATTATTGTGTACTAATGTTTAACTTTAGACTATATTTAACTATAGTAAGCGTTGATGTGTAAAAAGATAAATAACGTTATAAATTGCAGAACAAACACGTAGGTCCGTGCGTCATAGCGGTTGAGTGTGCAATGGTGGGCACAGTATCTGGTGTCAATATTGACCTCAGGTAAATTGTGCTTCTTAAGACTGACAGCTTACGTACTTAGGAACGTTTTTAATTATATATAGTGTAATGGGAATAATTCCTGTTGTGTGTAGGAGGAAACTCGAACGGGTTTTCCTTGAAAAGTAAGTTGAGGGATCTGCATGAACATACTATTATAGTTGCTGAATACTGTTAAATATAGGGATAAAATCAACACATGCCCGCACATACGAGTTTACTATTCTACTTAATACTCTACTTAATCATGTGGGTCAGCAAGTCAAGCTACCCTATATTAATATGAAGGCATATTAATATAGGGTGGCTGTTAATTTGTAGGCAATATTTTAGGGGGTAAAACTACTCATAGAATTGAGAAACAGATTTCAATATGTAATTTACTTGAAAATTAAAAGGAAAAGGGTGGTTCTCTATATTTTATTAGACTTATGCGGAAATGTTTATCTACTTGATTGATTGATATAAACTAGTGCTTGACTGCGATCCCACGTGATGGTAAGTAGTGATGAAATCGTTGATGGCGAGGTGCACTAGTTTATTAAGAGCCTATTCACTCTAGCCTTGAAGACACCTAAATTATAATCGCACGGGAAGACCGCAGCAGGCAAATTATTCCAGTCCCTCAATGTAAGCGGTATAAACTTGGTCTGGATCGTTCCGATCGTTCGAGGTTCAACTACGTAATGGTGGACTGGACACTCGCCGCTTGTCGGCTTGTCCGATGGTAAAATCAAGTCATGAAATTCCTGCGCACACTCTCCAAATGCCTCCTGTAAAACACTGAAAAATTGGCTACCCTTCGCCTGTGCTCAAGCCCTTGTAGATTGGACTTAACCAGATCTGGATCACTAATATTCCGGTTTTGAAAGTGGTTTATATTCGTCACTATTTACATCCCAAAAATATTGGCAATGAGTCACTCTGAATATATTTTTATACGACAAATAACTTATGTGAACATAAGTTATTTTTATATTACGTGTTTTTTCTATTCCATTTCCTTTTAACGAGAACCAAGAAAATTGGTTCAGGCAAAATTTCTTAGAAATTCAATTTTGACGAACTTTTGAGAACAGAATATAAATAATAACTTTCATGAGGCATGTCATGTTTTTGATTGATAACTTATTAGCATATACTGTGTTAATATTTATTTTTACATTCACTTTAAGATTAAAAAACCCTAAGTCACAGTCTTAGGAGTTAATCACGCGTAGTATGTGAATGGCGCGACAAACTAAAAAGTTACGTAAATCCGTAAACAATGTTAAATATTCATTCGTTTGTTATCGTTTATGTATTCTGCGAAAATCTATAAAAATTAGAAAAAACAACAACACTACTTCGTCTAGAATGCGTTTTTTTTTTGATATAAACTAGGGCGTGACTACGATCCCGTCTGATGGTAAGCAGTGTTGCAATCGTTGATCGTGGGGCGCCTATTTACTCTAGCCTTGAAGACACCCTAATTATATTCGGACGGGAAGACTGCAGCATGCAAATAAAAATTATTTAATTTTTTTTTTTTTTTTACTGTAATTAATAGAACAACGCCTGATACGCCGGGAGCTAGGAAGTGGGACCACTATTTGCTCCCAACATATACTTTCTTATTAATAAACAAGTTCCTGATTTTGAATTTATTACTATTTTTCCTACCGAAATGCATGTAATATTTTTTATATATTCCACAACTATCACACAACGCCGTCTAGTCCCAAGCTAAGCAGAGCTTGTGTTATGGGTACTAGACAACTGATAAACATACTTATATATTTCTAAATACATACATAATATAGATAAATTACACCCAGACACACAGAACAAATGATTATGCTCATGACACAAACATTTGTCCTGGGTGGGAATCGAACCCACGACCTCCGGCATAGCATTCAGGGTCACTAACCACTAGACCAACAGGCCAGTCAATTGGGTAATTATAAAGAAGTGTAGCTATACATTATGTATGAACATGCGTGACTTATTTTCAATAAGTAATTCTCATAATCATCATCATCATTTCAGCCAGAAAACGTCCGCTGTTGGACATAGGCCTCCCCCAAGTGTTGCCACAACGAACAGTCCTGTGCGTTTCGCATAGAGATGTGCCGTTGCTGACAATATTGCCAAGAAGTGGGAATATTGGTGGCAATATTTCCGGCAATATTGCCCGAATTATGAATATTGTTAGCAATATTGCCAGCAAAATTCACGCTTTGGGCAATATTGCCAGCAACGGCACATCTCTAGTCTCGCATTACGATGGATGGATGGATGTTGCGGGAATCCGATGATTCCGGTGATCCTCACCAGGTCTTCTAAGGCCTTCCTCACCGTCCCCGTCCGTAAGCCCAAACCTACAGTGGCTGGAAATCGGGATCGGGATCCCAGCAGCTGGGGCGTGAGGGCCGTTTCCTCATGCGTTCGGTGGCCTCCTTTGCTAGGAGGCGACCGCCTGCCATTCCTTCTGGCGTCAATTTCATAGGTTTAAAAAGGACCAAATAAGACAAAGATTTTTCTCTGTCTTATTTTTTAATTTTTTATTTTGTGTGTAAAGAAGCATATTTAGGAGCGAAGTTAGCTTTTCTGAAACAATCCTTACGTATAAATTAATTTCATGGCTCGTGAGTTCAATCTATTTAATAACTTACTTCAGTTTAATCAAATATACACGGTTATTTGTAAAACACTCACAACCTTGCAGGACTCTATTATTAATAATAATAATAATAGCTTTATTAATTCCTTACACAGACTTATATATCTAATAATTTTGGTTGTGTTAGTACATATTTGCTTATCCTAGTTTGTTCGTATTGTTTTCTGTTGTAAGGACCGCTCTGGCGGTGAAAGCCTCCTCCATTTCTCTCCATTTGTGCCTATCCCTTGCCAGTCTGTTCCAGGTTATTCCAGCCGTGGCAACTATGTCATAACTCCAACGTTTGATCGACCTGCCTTTTCGCCTTTTTTTGTATATAGGGTACCAATTCGTAACAATTTTTGACCACTTGTTCCTTGGTGATCTTTGGACATGTCCAGCCCATTTCCATTTTTGGCTCATTATCATTTTTGCAATGTCCTGTACCTTGGTGATTTTCCTAATATCTTTGTTTCTCACTTTGTCGTTTAGCTTTAGACCCAAAAGACTCCTTTCCATGCTATGTTGGCACACTTTAACTTTGTGAATCTGTTTAGCTGACAGCGGCCATGTTTGAGAAGCGTAGGTGAGACAGGGTATCAAACACGTCTGCATGGCTTTAGTTTTCAGTGTGACCGGGAGATTACTCTTGAATACCTCTTTCATTGCCCAATACTTGTTCCATGTTATTTTAATTCTTCGCACTACTTACACAGGACTCTATTACTAACATCATAAACCACAACTTTTGTTCTATGACTTTTTATAAAACATAATTCATTTACTAAAAACAAACCTTCTAGATTTCGTTGTTCTATCTAACACATTTCTACCTTGCATTTTGCTATACCTACATACGTGATACGTCTGTATGACAAAACGCTAGCGTATCAAACACTCCCGCTTCCCTCCAATATTGTACTATAGCTTGCTTCACATAGACTTCGTAATATTTAGGACATACGATTTAAATATTTTTATTTTTGCATGAAAATCTGATAAATTAAAATATGATAATTTTTTAAAAGTCATAGTATAAAAGTTTGTTGTTTATAACGTTAGTAATATAGTTCTGTTGCCGGTGTTTTACAAATAACCCTGTATAAGTGTAGGTATCCCTGTACCTATTAGGTAGTGTCCATAGTAACCCAGTACCGGATTTTGTTTTCCCACATTCAATTGGTCATTCAATCCTAAAAATTGTCGCCTGGTTTCAGTTAGGTGTCGCCTACACAGAGCCCACTTGAGAACAAGTCTTATTCATGACAAATTGGCTAGGCCATAGAAATTTAAATAATCGACAAGATAAAGATCCGGGTCTGGGTCTCTTATATGTACATGTATGTGAGTATGATTCAATTTTGTTAACGCATCTACAATACAGGAGTAATTCCTGTTTTTTTAATTGATATAAAGCGGTGTTTTTTTGCGACCCTATCTGATGTAAGCAGTGATGCAATTGCTAATGGTGAAGCGCACTAGTTTATTAAGAGCCTATTCATTCTAGCTTTGAAGACATGTAAAGAATAATTTGATGGGAAGACAGCTGGAGGCAAACTTTTCCAGTCTTTCAATGTACGCGTATAAACGACGAGGCGAAAAGGTGTTTACCACAATAAATGACGCTGACGTCATTTATTGTGGTAAACAGTATACATAGTCAAAAGACTTGACCTGAAAAAAACATGAATGAAACTCCACTTGTATTATGGAAACCGGATGACCGGACATAAAGGCTTAACTAAATGAGCTACCTATACAATAATTTAGGCGGCACAAAGCTTTGTTACCGTTCTCATCTATTTGCTGCCACGCTGTCGAGCACCACACAAAAAGCCGCGTATAATTTACAGGCACAACCGCACAGCCGAAAAACAATGTAGCCTACAGTTTTACCAAACATGAATAAATAACTTTGGACGGAAATACTATGACGTGACGTCGCTAAATATAATGGCAGGACAAGAGCTCTCTACTTTATTGACTAACATTAATCTCTTTTAGTCCGATTTAGAAAATCTAGAAATTTATTCATTAAACCTCAAGCGAACGAAAACGTTCGCATTCTCATTGTTTTTCTTTTGTGTCTCTAATTACAGTATTCGAAAAGTTAAATCACTTACGTCTGTAAACTCCTTTTTTATTTATTTATTTTAGTTATTTGGGAAAAATAACAGTTATACATTAAAATTTTATACAAAGTTGTAAATATGTAGAATTTGAATGTACCTACGACATTTTCCATAACATACTGAGGCGACCACGGTCATGCAAGCGTCAATCGATTCCATCAATTATGATGGTTTTCGTCAATCAGTACTAAAAAACGTCAATCATTGCATTATACGGTAGGTTTTTCGTCAATCAAGACTTTGACTGTGGCAAAACTCACAGCAAAACCTACCGTGTAATGTTCGCCTATGAGTTAATATATTTAACAATGCGCTATTTTTCTAAGCAGTTAAAACAGAAAAGTAGTTAATAGTAAAAAAGACATAGAACAGGCATGCAAGTAAGAGAAAAAGACAGACGAAGAATGAATGTGTATCTAAATATTAAATGTTTAGTTTAAGTTTTTATTACATACTTCCGTCTAGTAAATATTTGGGATTTGAGATCTATTCATACAATGAAATAATTAGAGCACTATTATTCATTCGTCTCAACCTTATTGCTTTTAATGACATTAACTAATGCTGTGTTAATTATTACGTATGTATTATGTATAGGCTAAATTTTATGTACGCGGGTGAAGCCGCGGGCAAAAGCTAGTTATGTATGTATTGATAGTACTAGGACAAGGATTGTATAGTTAGTTGAAGTATTATTAATATTTCATACTCTTCTCTTATGAAATGTAAAAATCTGTTGCCCTAGTGAAAAGGGATTTAAGGTGGTGCATCATGACTCACATTTCCACTGTTTTTCATACAACCGCTCATAACTGATTATGACGTTATTACACATTTTTCATTAGATATTTTGGAAACACAGTATCTAATGGATATTATCTAGGTTTCTAAAGAAACCAATTTCTAAATTTGTGTAAAACTAATCCAGTAAAAACCTCTGAAAATGTCTTATTTTGTATGAACTTTGACACTTCTTAATTTGCCTAAAAATTTAAAAAGTCAAAAAATTAATCCTCTAGAGACCTTGCAAATTTTATTAAGATTCTAAATGATGACAACTTTTTCCAAAAACTTTTAAGGGTTTAAAAAATACAGCTATTTCCTGGAGCAAGTTTTATGAAATTTTCGAGTAAATCTCGGAATTACCGAATACTAACAGAGTTTCCAGGCGTTAAGTCTCTTTTTTGCGTTGCCTTTTCGTCAAACATTGCGTTGGATTGCATTAAATGAAGTAACAAGCTTTTAAACCATTTTCGATGTTTACGATAAGCGAGTGGAGAAGGACCCTCTTAAGACAAAAATGCAACTTTACAAGAGACGTAAATAACACCCTGTGCACTTTTAAAATTCATGTTTGACCTCGTAAGACATTTAAACCCCTACCTAATGAAATATGTACATGTAATGTTTTTTATAGGTTATCGATTTAGTATGCTTTATTTGATTGGGTTAATATTAATTTAAAGTTAATATTTTTTAAGATAATTACTTATTTTATTCGAACCACAAAATTAATTCCTTGAGGATATAAAATATGCTCGAATGGGCATATACATATAGGAGAAGTTTTCATGATAGTGAAGAAATCACTATTTTCACATTACGCAGTTGTTCAACAATTTATTTTATAATGAAAAATAAATATAGTTTAAAAAAACTCAAAAACACGCTTTCATAGCATCTAATAATTATAATGTACTAGCTTTGCCCGCGCGGCTTCGCTCCCGCTCTTCCCTACTCCACCCTACTATACCCTACTCTACCCTACTCTACCCTACTCTACCCTACTCTACCCTACTCTACCCTACTCTACCCTACTCTACCCTACTCTACCCTACTCTACCCTACTCTACCCTACTCTACTCTACTCTACCCTACTCTACCCTACTCTACTCTACTCTACCCTACTCTACCCTACTCTACCCTACTACTCTACCCTACTCTACTCTACCCTACTATACCCTACTCTACCCTACTCTCCCCTACTCTACCCTACTACTCTACCCTACTCTACTCTACCCTACTATACCCTACTCTACCCTACTCTACCCTACTCTACCCTACTCTACCCTACTCTACCCTACTCTACCCTACTCCACCCTACTCTACCCTACTCTACCCTACTCTACCCTACTCTACCCTACTCTACCCTACTCTACCCTACTCTACCCTACTCTACCCTACTCTACCCTACTCTACCCTACTCCACCCTACTCTACCCTACTCTACCCTACTCTACCCTACACTACCCTATTTTTTTTCCCATAAGAACCTTCTCCTCACAATAACAATCACAACAAAAAAAAATCAGCCAAATCGGTCAAGCCGTTTTCATGCCAAGTCGTGACAACGGAAAACGGGGGTCATTTTTATATATATAGATTAATACTTTTTTCTGTTTCTACAATTTTATTGTCCATGTGTATATGTATTTATAAATAATAAATACTCGATGGGCTTTCAAAGATTTTGTCAGTTACTCGCAGTTAGTCAGTAGCGAATGCAGCGAAAATCTACCCTTGCCCATGGCCGATAACATCCCTAAAATATAGGACCTTGTTGTCATAACTACGATTATACGATACTACAAGAATTCGAAACCCCGACAGTTAGATAACCGTTCTAACCTTCGTATATCAGGGCCCAGTAATTGGGTTGCAGGGGTCAGATGGCAGTCACCCCGTGAGATAATGATGCTCACCCCTATCTGGTTAGACTGGCCGTCTCCTAGATAGTCGAGTAAAGGTCTAATTAGCCTTTACAAAGTTAGTTCATAGAAAAATAAATAAAACGTCAGATGGAAGCGAAACTGGGCATTATGTACGCTCTGACTCTGAAGGGTAGTATGGAATACTGAAAAGGAGGAAAGACATATAGAGTGACTTTTTATTCATTGCAGTTATGAGGGGATGTAAATAAATAAGTACTCATATTTATATTCAAATTGTACTATGAGATGAACTTCAAATTATGAAAAAAAAAGTGCTTTTTTAACCGACTTCAAAAAGAAGGAGGTCCTATGTTATATAATGTATTTTTTATGTTTGTATGTTCTTTGATCTCGGTCGTTATAGACCGGTTTTAAATTATATTTTTTGATTCAAAGGTTTTGCTTCCAAGTTGGTCCCATAGAAATACTGTTAGATCATGAACTTCGAAGATATGGAACAGAACTTCTCATAGCATCACAGCAGAACTGTCGTATCAAGTATTTGTTTTATTTATACGTGTAGTCGATGACTGACTGAATGAAAAGGAGGAGCGGATACATCGAACTGATCTGATGCTGAAGCCGGAAGGTAAATTGATGTAATTAAACCGTGTTTGGGATTATTAGAATTTTTATGAGATGCACTCTGGCTATAAGGTATTTATGTTTGGCCGAGGGGTACTTTTAGTGGTGGTTAATGACTAAAAATTATAAAATACAAAACTTTTTACAAAAAAAATACAACCGAATTCACAGTAAAAAAATCATTGAAAAGTGCAAAATAACTTTAATTTCGAAAGGCGGGGTTTCTATAATAGTTTCGTCTCTTCGTTATTTAACGCAAACTTCCGAAATTAAAGTTATTTTGCACTTTTCAGTGGTTTTTATTACATTGAAGTCAGTTGCAATTTTTTTTGGAAAGTTTTTTATTAGTGATTGAAGTCTTTATTAATTAAAAATTTTTATTCAGGATAAATCAATTATTCTTTTTCAAGGTAAAGTTTGTTCATAGTCGTCATCGATCACTTACAATTATTATTGATCGATGATAGTCCTGAAAATTTTCACCTCCTGATAGTGTGTCGAACTCAATAAATTAACATTATATCAGTGTGCTCGTGAACTGTGTGGTGCGTGGAGTCATTATACACGTTCGGTACAGACATATCCTTTTACAATAGCTAGCGTCAAGAGGCTCCACTTACATGGGCTAATGAAAATGTACACTCATAGGTAGACGCTTCCATTACCTGCCGTATCGTACCACATTCATATGCTGGGAAATTACTAAATGGGAATTGTACGTTGAGGAAAGTCTATTATATTATGAATAAATAGATATCTTAATAATAATTATTATTTTAGCAATAATTTTGGACTTAAAAACCCAATTATTTGCAAATTATATTAGTTTATTTCTTTATTTAAAAAACGTGTTGCACTTCAAATAAAACGGGATAAGGGCAGGAAGATGATGATGATATTAGTTTATCTCTACTGTTCTACATGTCTATCACAATCGAATGGTTACTGGCTATGACTTACGAGTTGTAGGTCGCGGATTCAAACGCAGCCAGGTGCACTGTTTTATGTATGGCAATGACATTGGTGTATGGTAAACCAGGCATACATACCCCGGTCGGTAATGTACCCAAAAAAAGGTAGGAAATCATACTTCTAGTTAGGGGTATCGTTATTACACAGGTATTGGGTTGTAGAGGTCAGTGTGCTCACTGCGAGTTGTTTTGACGTTAACGCGATCGAAATGTTTATGTCTGACTCCAAGCTCTCAACCAATCAGAGAGCCAAAAGCAGTAAACGTGTGTTTCAAGGTGCGTACAAACTTATAACATAACATGTTAAACAAAATTGCTATATAACATGTTTCAGATAATGTGGACACTGAATGTTATAATAACATGTTATTGATATGTATAACAATGTTATATAACTTATTGACGAGTACTCAAAAGCGTGGGTCCAGCGGCGAGTGGCGGGGAGTCTGTTATATAACAATGTTATCCTAATATGTACAGTATTGTTTTATGTTGCAATTTTGAATAACAAGGTTACATAACGTGGACGTGTTATATAACACAAGTTATATAATATGTTACATAGTTTGTATGCACCGTAAGAGCGTACAATACTGCCAATGTAACTTGGCGAACCCGAACATAGGCTCTGCGCATCTCTCTCTCTCTCTCTCAAGTTGTTTGCCATGAACGACGTGAGAGAGAGATGCGCAGAGCCTATGTTCAGGCTCATCAAGATCTGTAAGGTAGGCGTACAGAAGTGCGAGTTGTTTTAGTGAGAGAGCTAAGAGCCTGGAGCGGCCTAACGGGAGCGTCGAACGTCATAAACGCGTCGATCGTGTTAACGTAAAACACTCGATATTTAGACAAGTCATAGTCTATGTAGCGTGTGGTATTATGGATCAGACTGTTTTACTCGAAATGAAAAATAAGACAGTCTGTATATTGTGTGCTGAATAACGCGTAGTGTAATAGGCACTTTACTGATCGCTCCATGTAAATCTGGTTAAATTGGAAGACTACTTCAACCAGGTGGAAATCATCCAGGGACTTCTCCCACTCTAGGTGGAGTGAAAAGGCGAATTTACTGATTGAAACCACACCGGGGTTTTCTTTTTCAGAAATTCGATTACTGGGTTTACTGGAATTAGTTACCGGACGGCGAGCTACCCTTTGCTCAACGTCCGGGTGCTGTTCAATTTCAGCGGCTGGAGCGTGAGGATCTTTGTTCCCTCAAGCGTGCCGCCTCCTCCTTCGCTAGCATTACTGCTTAGGATAATAAAGGAGGAGACCGCTTGCAATTCCATACCGATAGGTCGTTGCCGACGATTGCCTTAACTAGTTTTGGTAAGGCTAAGCAGAATTTTAGCCAATACCAGAAATTTTCCAATACACGCCATAAGCGAGTTATAATGAGGCGCAACACTAGTTGATACCAGTAAAAACATCCAGTTACAACAAGCTATAAAAAAACAAATATTTCGATAATTTCAATGACACATAAACAAATATTGGTATATTCGTAGTATTAACATGTAAACAAAAGATATGAGATAAGCGGAACTTAAGAATTTTCCAGTGATATATGTGTTATGTCCGTGAGTTTATATTTGATATCAATAGATCGATAGTATCTATTATCGGACTTTCTAATACCTACAGTTCTTTTATATGATGAAACTGGTAAAAAAACCAGTAGATTTCCATGTGTTTGGTGTTAGTTTAAACCTAAATTGATTATTTTATTTAGTTCAACTGATGACCACGTTTCATGTAGATAGCTGTAGGGTAAAGCCAGTAAAGAGTACGTACTATCACTATAGAATCTTTTATTTTTAGATATATCAGCAATTACATTATTTACATAAAATTTATTTTAATTTAAAGTTTAAACATTTGAAAAAAAAAACCGGTTCATAAACAACAATAATTACAAAGCGTGTAGCAAAGAGTATACAAGCTAACAGTACGTGCGCGTGACAAAATTAGTCTATATAAAATAATGAGACTTTAATAATGATATTTTAGCTTATGCATTCAACTCAAGTAAAGACTCCAATTATAAGAATTGTAGTCTGTGCCTTCATCATGCCATTAGGCTTTACATCTAATACACTGGATCTATTCTTTTTATGGAGGTACTTACATTGAAAAGTTCGTAGCAGAGAGGATGTACAATTATTTCTTGAGCTGTTTCTTTATTCATCAACTGTGGAGTATTTTTAGTAATTCTAATATTATTAACTTCTTTCTGATTTTCTTTTGTAGTTTCACTGGTTGGCACTTTAACAGTAAAATAAACAACCAAAAAGAAACACTTCAACATAATTAATAAGTTAATTCACTTCATACAAGCTAAGAGTACTTACGCACACGTACTTATTGGGTGCGTACTTTTACAAAATAATAACATTCGGTCTAAGTCAATAAAATCTTAGGCCGGACGCACACATACGGTTTTCGGATTACGTTTCCCGATCAGGAATTCAGATTCGGAAACCTAAACGCTCTTATCACACGTTCTTACTTTTTCCGAACCGAAATTCCGAAAAAAAACCTGACATTCGTTTCAAAATTTTTTCCGTGCGTCTCTCACGGAATCCCAAATCTGAATTCCTGTTCGGAAAACCTAATACGGAAACCGAATGTGTGCGTCCGGCCTTAAAGAGAGCACTTCTTACAGCTTTAAAAAAAACTGTAAATACACCACATTAAACTATATAAAAAAAATAAGTACCTTAATAGATGTGCCAACAGTTTCACCACTAGATATTTACAAAACTATCCTTAATTTAGAGAAAAAAAAACAATGTTTTTTATTGCGTGACTAGCTTTTGACAGCGGCTTTCACCCGCGTGTAAGTATACCAAAAGAAACTTATCTCCGAGATAAAAAGTATCATATTATAGGGTGAAACGAGATGGCTTGTCAGACTTTACTGAGTAGCACTCACCTGTATACGTCAGTTGCCCATTATATTGTAGGGCCTCGGTCACTCTTTCAAACGTTCCCGCAAGGGGTCATTGATCTGCTACTAAAACAGTGCAAGCTTATGCATCCCTAGCCGATAATTAGTATAATGGCGATAGCAAATGGAAAGACAGCAACTAACCGTTGCAGACAACACTTTAATTTGTAACTGTACTTTCAACGTTTTGTTCACTGCTTTTTGCGTTTAGTTTTTCGTAGTATGTACCTAACTAATGGACGGACTGAGTTGATATTTACGATAGAAAGTATCTTTAGTCCATTCCACAGGTTTAGGAACGTAACACCTGTACATTTGAAGGTCTTAAGGACACCACTGATGCTGCAAACAACGTGGCTTCTGGGTGGGCCTCAATTATCTTGAAAAGAAGAGCAGTAATATCTACGGTGATGAAATTTGCTACCAGATAAGTTTAATCGCATTGGAAGTGATGATCGATGAAGCGGGTTTTTTTTTACGGTGGGCAAAAATCATCTTATGACAACCAACGCGCTTATGAAGCGGGGTTATTATGGCATCTATGTGTGTATTTCTCAGTATTTATTCATATTGATCTACACTTATATTATACAGAGGGAAAATTTGTATTTTTGTGTGTATGTTTGTAATGAATAAACGCAAAAACTAATGTGCCGATTACAAAAATTCTTTCACCATTGGAAAGGTACATTCACCCTGAGTATATTGCCCGTGCGAAGCTGGGGTGGGTCGCTAGTTTAATATATTTTTAAAAACAAGTGTACGATGAGCGGTTATCGCACAGAGCAATCTCTTATAAACAACCTTTGGATGGACTGAACGAAAGGGAACTATATTTTATCATAGACATAATAGACATGCAATTGCTGGACACATTTTGATTGATTGTTGAGCTGCGTATCGTGGTTTCAATGTCCATATGGGACAAATATTTATATGACCTACAGATACCTACTTATTACCAGGTCCGGGGTTGCCAACTTTTTTCCACGAAATAAAGATTTTTTTTATCTGACAAGAATATTAAACAATATTTAAAAAAATGAACAGTATATTATACTTATATGTTATATAGCTCAAATGAACAACATTATTTTCCATTTCTCCATTCAAAACTAATAACGAGCACTAGTCTATACTAGTAGCATTTTGTTACTGAAAACATTATTTTGATATTTTGTACAATGTAGTGAAAAACAATATAAGTAATTCATGGCCTGGCACGCGACGATGGTAAGAGACCAGACGGTATGTCTTTATTTCCTTGGAAGATGGGTAGGCCTTTAGTGTGGGACGCTACCTGTGTCGATACTCTTGCGCCATCCCATCTTCCTAGCTCATCGTGCTGTGCTGGTGCTGCCGCGGCGGCTGCGGAGAACCTCAAGCGGCGGAAATATAACAGCCTCGTTGGCAGTTATATTTTTGAGCCGTTTGGGGTTGAAACTCTTGGGCCGTGGGGTCCGAGTGCTCATATGCTTTTTAAAGATTTATCCAAACGCTTAGTTGATTCTTCGCGTGACCCAAGGGCTGGCTTCTACCTCGGTCAGAGATTAAGCATTGCCCTACAACGTGGCAATGCCGCCAGCCTTTTGGGCACACTTCCAGTCGACAGCGATGCGGAGGAGTTTTTTGACGTCATATTTAGTTAGGCCTTTAGTGTATATATTATTTTTAATTATTTAAGTTTATTTTATAATTTAATTAGTTCCATACTGTTTTTAACAGTACAGTTGGCAACCCTATCCGGGTGTCTCGTGTATACAAAGATTTTCTAGTAGGGTATATAAAATCTTTGCGTGTATATGATCGCCATCATAATACCAGAAGTAGGAATCTTTAAAAAGAAAATAACTACAATATCGAAAATAAAAGTCAAGAAATGTTATCACAATAGTTTTTAATTAGAAATATTAACCTTAAATTAATTAGATATGTTCACAAAAAATTGCATTCCGACTTAAAAAAATAATTTATTTATTTATATTGTATTTATAAATGGCACGAAGATCCGTGAGACATTCGGAATGTTTGCATCATCACAATTTTATTTATTTATGTATTATAAGGTAATATTTAAGTGTGTTTTCAGATGCTCACTTACTGGTCGAAAATACAGCCATAAATAGGAATGGTTACTTGGCCTGAAGATGTATGTGTCACAGAAAAAAAAACAATAGAGTTTCCAAATACAGTCCTACAAACACGGAAAATTGGGGCATGCATGAGTTGAAAACATGATGAAAATATGCAGGATAATACGCAAATTCTAGAATTTCAAAAACATATTTGTTCGTAATATTATTAAATTCGTTCTTAGTTTCCAATAATCCGTACAAAGAGTATGCACAAAGAGTTTTTGCGACCACATTTTTTGTTCCAATATTCTGCGACACACAACACGCTTGATGAATAATGTCCAAAAGAGTGAAATGGCTTCATTTCTTTCACATATTAAAAAAACAAAACGCACCTAAATATTATCGTATATTAAATGCTATGAGGCTCAAATATGCCGTACAAAAACTATTATTAAAATAATATTATTAGAAAACTGTATTAATAAATAATATTGTTTCTTAATAGGTACCACTGTGGTACTTAAGTTTAGTGCCATAAAGGAACATTTATTATTTATCTCCGTTAAGTTTGCAGCTTGGTAAGAAAATTAGTTGAGAACGATTATATTAGGTAATAAAATGCATTTTTATTAATAATGAAATTCTTTAAGTAATGGTCCTCAATTTTCTTGCTTACATAGAAGAAAACATAATTTTGTTGCATCATTTTTTTTACCCAGACTGAAATCTACAAAATACTTATTGCGGTCAGGGTAACTTCTAATATCTATTTTAATGCCTAACACCTAGCAGACTTTAGAATAAATTTTCTGATTTACAAAGGCATAAAAATTCAATGTATTTAAAATTTTATAAGGCACTTTATTCATGTACAGGCACTTGATAATCAATAGGCTTATTTTATACGGAGCAAAGCCGCAGCAAAGCATAACTATGCTGTAAAGATTTCACTACTGCAATATAATCCCAGACGGTATCAGTTTATAGCTGCCGAAATATGGCTCTGTTAACAGCCAACGAGTTTGAAAGTGGAGTTTGTGGAAGTTTGCAGCAAAAATGGAGCGAACGACCTTAATGAAGTGCAGTTGTGCTGACCGCCAGAGTACGAAACTGTCTGGGAAGCTCTAAACAAGGAAAATAATAGCCCGCCCCTGTTGTAGTTACCGTGTTACCAGTCTGCGTCAATTTGGGGAATACAAAAAGTTCGTAGATAACTATACTATCACACTGCAAATACATTTACAATCTTTCACGCTTTGAACTCAGTGGTTGTGGGGCCTGCATGCTTTGTCTTAAAAGTTTTGTTTCAAATTCATTGAGCTAAAACTGCTGGTGCAATTTTATGTACTTCAACAACCAATGCATATGCTTGACACCTTGTTTTTATTCTTACAATATGTTGGTAAAACAAAATAATATGCTGCAAAGCGTGCAGTTCCCTCAGCATTGAACCGTTCTGTGAGTTCCTAAGGTAACTTTATCACTCATATCATTTAGATTCATACAAATAGTAATATTAGAGATTCGATATAACATTCATATTTAAATTCCTTTATAAAATCCCTGTGAATACTTACAAGTCCTTTGAAAACTTGGCGAGAGTTTATAAGAACTTAAATTGCAGTAACCTATTTATGTTTGTACTTGATTTGTTACGTGAATGTTTGTTATGCATATGTTTAAAACACTTTTGAAATAAGCTTACAATTAATATCTTCTGTAATAAATAGTTGCACATATGTGTATATTATTATAAAATACTAAAGTAACATGTTATAAACTTTACTTAGGCACTTGTTACTTTTAGAAAGTAGGTAATATTATTATTATCTATCACATGTGGATTGTTAAGTAGATGCTCCATGTAATATTGTTGGCACGTGTAATACTCATAACAAACTTATTACGAAAACTTATCTATACGATATCATAAGTCTTCTATTACGTATCTAATAGACTGAGATGGAAGATCATAGTAGGTTCTATATTAATAAATATTTTGATTGTCTAAATTCGAAACCAGCAATCGAGAAAGAGAAAACCTTAATTTGTGAATTCTTTGGTCTTTATAGCTCTCGCTGTAACAATTAACAACTACAATATAACACAAACAAAGAAAACAGTTGACAAATTAGGTTCTCTGCGGAATGTCGCCACGTAGCGGACGGAGAATTAAGTACTGCATAACATTAAAGTACTATGTAAAACAGACACCTTAAACTGTACATTTAAATTACTTAAAAAACACATTTATCTTAAAAATCATGTACTTCGTCACAAGGTGATCTTTACCCGAGCCATGTGGTCCTCACCCTTTTCATACATAACTTTATCTGACGAATACATTTTCTCTTGTATCGCCGCAAACGACTGTCCCTTAGTTTCAGGCAGTTTTACCAATATAAATATGACACCGAACACCGACAGTACACCGAAGCCCCAAAAGGCGACATAGTTCCCTAAGTTATCCGCCACCACTTGATACAACTTCGTCACTGCGAACGTCATTAACGCCACAAATATCTGGATGACACAGGTCGCCTTTGATTTAATGTTTGTCGGAAATATTTCCGATGTAATCGCGAAAGGCACTGTAGCTAAACCTATGGTGTACGAAAATATAAATATGGGTATCACAACGATAGGAATGAATTTGAGACTGACGAGGTACTCGCTGTTGTTGTGTTTCATGAAGAAGTACGCTCCGATGATGACGTTAGATACTCCGACGCCACATGAAGATATTAACAGTAGTGGCTTTCTTCCCAGCCTGTCTACTAGTTGCGAGGACATCGCAGATGTAACGAGCTGCACAGAACCGAACAGGATGCAGGCTTCTTCAGCTCTCATGACCCCGTCAGTGGCTCCGAATATCTGCTGCGCGTACGATATGATCGCGGTGCTGCCACAGAACTGTTGCGTGAAGTAGATGCCCATTAGAATGATGAGGCCTTTTCTGTTTCCTCGTACAGTGTACAAGTCTTTCCACCGGCTCTTCTCCTTCATGTTTTCTGCGACCAAACTGCTCATACTTTCCAGTTCTTCTCTGACGTAGCTTCTGCCTCGGAGCTTCTTCAACGAGGATTCTGCTTCCTGTTTCTGTCCTTGTTTTATGTAGTAGTATGGTGACTCCGGCATGGTGCTGAACGTCACCACGAACAGGATCGGGATGGCGATGTTGAAGCTTGCAAGCCCCAACATGGACACGTACGGCCCGATGCAATACTGGGACAGGATACCGAGCTGAAACAGAGTTATCGAAATGTTAATCATTTAAATAAAATAAAAAATTGGTCTAATTGGGATCTTAGGAAGATCGATTAGTAGGTACGTTTTATAATGCCTATTAACGCAATCTGTGTGATTGAATTTATAGACATATTGTAAACGGCAATTATTTGATAAGATCTTCCTGCTATCAGACAGGTTAATGCAGATATCGAGTTGTGTTAAAACCAGTCCGTTCATATGTGTATTTGCCACAAAGTATGGCATTTTTAGTAAACCTATAGTTATAATGAAAAACATACATAATATAATTACACACAATGCATTGTCAAAGCTTTCCGGGACTTGTTTTATACTAGAATAGATCGAATTATTTTTGCAGTATATAGAAATTCGATGAGAAACTCTTTGATATTGGAAATGAGCGTGGGAGTTTCTACGTAGAGGTTATTTACGATTTCAAAGTAGAATTAATTATATCGAAGCATTATTACTTTTCTGTCTATTTTTGCATATATTAATAATTAATAAAGGTAATCAATATTTTTTAATTATACGAGATGTCTTAGTGGAATGTCCTTCAGCAGGATAATAGTAAGATGACATTATTTACTATTTTTATTTTATTATCTTCCATTTATCTTCGATGAATACTGGATGCCGCGCAGTGTGTACGAGTAATACGCAGATAAAACAAGGTTGATATTAATTAAATTCAATTAAGTAGTTCCACATATTAACGCTTGCATACAAAGTATCTCTAGATCTTCGGATTATACTTTATATTATATTCAAGGCTGAAAAGACTCGTTTGAAATTAATCTAAAACTTTACAGTATCGGTGACAAAACCATTATGTAACCACTTGTATTATTATCTAATATATAAAAATATTGTGTGTGTATTTGTTATCGAATTTCTCCGAAACAGCTTGACCGGTTTTTATGATATTTGTTGTGTATACACAGAATTTTTTTAGGTTTAACCCTTCAGATACCGTCAATTAGAGACACAATAGTAAGACAATAGATGCGCGGCCACCGGTGGTCGCTTGGGGATTCATGAATTAAGAATATATCGTGAGTTATTTTTTATCTTCCTACCCCAACTCCTTTTTTCTTAAATAATTTATGTGGCAGAACAACGTTTGCCGAATTAGCTAGTCTAATAAACAAAAAATCGTATCACATTGTGTGTTATTAAATTCCTCAGAAACGGCTTGATCGTTTTTTAAGTTTTTTTTTGTGTATATTTGGTAAGTCTGAGAAGAGGTCAGTTATTTTTTACCCACTCACCGCCATCCCCAATTTTTTTCTCTGATAATCTATATGGGAGAACAACGTTTGCCGAGGCAGCCAAATTATTAAAGCTAATCATGTTTATTCAAAAAATTATTAATGATAACAACAAAAATTATCACAATATTTAATATTAAGTGAACGGTAAATACGGTTTTTTTTTGTTTATTTTAGTAATATTCTAAGACGTGCCGTGAATGACGTTTGACAGTGCTAATTGATTGATCCTATACAAAATAACAAAAGTCACCTAAAAATTTGTTCGTCGGCATAATAATTTCTGAAGGCATATTTTACGAGCAAAAATTCTATTGTTACGAAAAAGGAAACCGCAGATATGCTTACAATGATTTATTGGTGACTGACGAAGCTGACGAATTCGTTGGTACAATATGGCACTGTTATGTTTTCAGCAGAGATCCGAAATAGGTAGAGTTATTTAAGTACTTATATTGATTTCATACAGAGAAAGAATCATCATTTCAGCCGACAGATGTCCACTGTTGAACATAGGCCTCCCCCAAGTGTCGCCACAATGATCGATCCTTTGCGTCCCGCAACCATCGGGTTCCCGTAACTTTCACCAGGTCATCGGCCCACCTTGTAGGAGGTCTTCCGACGCTGCGTTTTCCAGCGAAAGAATAAAGTGCCTCAAATCCCGAGATTAATTTTAAAGAGCGGATTTTTTATGACACTATCAAAAATATAGCAGAAAAAATTTCTTCCTGCATTAATGAAGAGGAGGAGGAAGAGTAAAATTTGTTAACCTCACCTCAGTTGACGTAGAGAGATATTTTCCAATGTTAAATTAAATACTAATAAAAATTGTATGTTAATTATCTTTGTTTTATGTATCCTATCTATCTCCGAGGTTTTTATAATTATTTATTTGTAATATTGCTGGCCACACGGGATTTTTCGTTAGAAATCCCGGAAAGATTCATATTGATATTAACATTTTGAGCTCTAGGTTATCAGTAAAAAATTGCCGTCTGTCTCCAGATAAGTGCTTTAACGTCATAATAAAGTAGGTGTACGACCTAATTACACATACAAGCATTGTTGACCTTGTGATCGTAATTCGGGTAGCTGACTGACCTTCGACATGACAGTGATGAGCGTAGCCATGGCGCCTCTGACGTCATTGGAGGCGATCTCGCCGAGATACATCGGCGCGGTGGTGTAAGCGATACCGTATCCGAGTCCTGAGATGAGCCTTGATGCGTATATCGTGGGCACATTCCCTGCGAACATCACTAGGATCCACCCGATGATGTACGGCACTGAAGCGAGGAGTAACGTCTTCTTGGTGCCGATCCTGTCGGCAAGGTACGAGGCAGGAATGGGGCTGGCGGCTGAAATGAGAAAACAAAGGCAATGATGCAAATGTAACATAATGTTGCTAGAAAGTCCTATTTTTCATCAAGACCAGTAGAGACAGGCAAAGGCATGATAATAACAGGAAACATTTTCTAACGATTCTTCCTAACTTTTCATTTCATTTGTGTAGATAAATCTATTTGGGAGTGATGGTATGTGCGTGTGTATGTTTGTTACTTCTTTATGCTGGAATGGCTGTACGGATTTTTATAATTTAGCGCACGGATAGACCATGTCCTGGAATAGCACCTGGGATATTTTTTGTTCCGGGAGAATCTTATCTTGTGTAATATTTCTAATATCACACGGGCGAAACTGCTGATAGCAGCTAATATCGAATATTAGCAGGTAATAACAATATTCCATAACTATCACACAACACTATCTATTCCCAAACTTAGCAGAGCTTGTGCTATGAGTACTAAACAACAGTTAAACATAAAAACGCATTATGGAAAAAATCATCAACATCCAGAATCTAAACATCACAAATGGGAAACTACCACAAAATAATCGTCAGACAGATTGGTTATAGATTTTTTGTTCACATTATTATTACACAGAAGGGCGATGCCCACTTCCCGTTCACGATGAAATGACGAAGACTCTTAATTAAGTACCACTAACGACACCCATGGGTGAAGAGGGTAGCAAATTACAAATGACGAGTCATAGGGACAGCAACTGGAATTAGCTCATTTCGCACGTTTTCTGTTACATGTATGGTGGTGTGACGTATACAATGTTAATAAAGATTCAGCCTTGAGCACTTCACGATAAGCTTACAATACCATTCCTTGAATCATTTTAGTAACAGGGTACAGTAGGGACTGTGATGGCAATATTTACTACTTATGTCGTGCCCACAAGTAATTATAAGAATTATCTACCGCTGTGTCTCATTTTAAAGACAAAAATATTTGAAAGGCGAAAGTTTTTATGTATTTGTGAGTGTGTTCTCCTTTACGCTCAAAAATGGTGGCAATAATAATAACTCACATACTATTATGTTATGAAACAAAGTCCCTTAACGCGTCTATCTGTTTGTATGAACGTTATTAGCTCAAAAAGTGCAGAACGGATTTTCATGCGGTTTCCACCAAAAGACAGAGTGATTCGAGATATGTATATATTAGTAAAACTAATAAATAATAATAACTAAGAAATAATAATAATAAATATTTGTAATAGGAACTAAGCATGTTTATATCTTTGTTCATTGAATGATTAGCAGAAGCACAATGTTGTATATACACATAGTACTTTTATAATTATAAAAGGAGAAACCGACTGACTGACATATCTGTTTTCTATTGTATGGTTTCTTTTTGTAAATTTTTATTCTTGATATGCAATAAAGTATATATAAATAAATAAATAAACAGAAAGTGCATGAAAGGAGCATGAAATTTTGCACAAGATTTCTTGATATGACGTAGGCGAGCAGTAAAAGATTTTTTTCAAAATTCATCTCCGTAAGGGAAGAAATGGGTGTCCCAAGTTTGAATGGAGAAATCGACTTTCACGCGGGCGAAAACGCTGGCAGAAATCATACATAAAAATACTTGAACGCGAATCTAGATTCTTCAGACATCCGGTCATGTTCGGTAAGCACATTTTTATATTAGCAACAAACAATGCTTGTCAAGTTACAAAAGCTGGCGCCATCATTTTGGATTACGAGTCGCGAAGAGAGAGGGACAGAAACGTGATCATATTACGACTTGGATTAATGTGCTGACTAAATATGTGATTCCTTTGGGAAACTTAATTTTGTTGCGTAATTTGAACGAAAAGTTTCCACTTTCCGTAAGGTACGGTCAATAATTGGATAGCGCTGAAGTACTACCACGAACTCTTAACGCGATTCATTTGACGACCTAAACTGAACTGTTAAAGCTCCATCCTTCTTTCTCGCTCGCCCGCTTGATATTATAACGCATCATGGTAAGGCCCCAGATGAACGACTGATTTAAAAAGCTTTGACTCTACTAGAAATCCAGCATAAGACACTCAAACCAACGATCAAACATGTGTTCCATACAAATATGTGTTCTGTTCGGAAATCGAACCCACATCACTCAACGCAGCTCAGCTGCTCAACCTCTGCGCCAACAGTGCCTTAGTCTTAACTAGCGTGACATGATTTATTTCTCAACACTTGATATTGAAAATTACATAATATTAACTTTCTATCGTTTGTGGTCAAAGTCCTTTGAAACAAGACTACTTGTATCTCATGCTTATACCTACAAGTGACTGACCTGTGCGAGCTTGTTTTACTTTAACCCGATCGACACATTAATGCGCTCCTATTGGCCTATTCCAAGCTTTTAACCAATCAGCAGGCCAAGCCAAGTCACGATCGCTTCGTGTCGATTCTATTTCTTCGATCGCCTCGAGCCGGCAAGGCCTCCGATTCCTTTGTTCTGACCACGTGACTAAGCGATGAGATGACGTCATAAATTACATACATTTGAAGTTTTCTACTAGCGTTAACGATTGTAGATTATCAACTTGACTAAGCCCTCAGAGAGCCAAACGCGGTAATCGTTTCGGTCGCGACGCATCCTAGGAATCTGACGTTGAAAATATTTTGTCATCATGTCACAGCTTTTTTTTTCAAATCATTATCTTTTTACCTTTCCCGATGTACTTTAGCTCAAGGCTTTATTTCTCGGTTGTGGGGCTCTTTGGACCGGGACCACGGTCCCAACTTCCACCTATAATAATTTTTTTTTTTTTTAATTATTTTGGGACCATAAGGAAAACGGCATTAAAGTACAGTTATCATAAAAAACTGTATTTATTTTATTTGTGGTCCCAAATAATTACAGGTTGAATTTGGAGCCGTGGTCCCGGTCCAAAGAGCCCCATGACCCTTACTTCTAAAGTGTTGTAAGAAAAGACTTGAGCAGAATGACTTCTAGTTGAAGTACCTTAAGTTAAGTTCGAGCACTTTTTAGAACCTTTTTTGTTATCAGGGGGATTTTTACTTCACTAAAACCACCCCGGAGATCACTATTAGAACTTGAAAGAGATCTTGTGACCGCGTTACAAACAACCCTGGAGCCCCCTCTATACAACCGATACCTGTTAGGGCACATCATTGGGGAGAAAGTAAATAGATTTCCTCTGGGCCTTGCTGTGCACAGCAACTTGTGATCTCTTTGCCACTGGACCTTCTTAGGGACACTTGATGGGTGAACAGCCCTTATTTTTGATGACCTACTAAACGCTATGACGCCATCATTTGACCACATTTAAAAATCATTGGATGCCTTCGACACAAGGCCAAGTGGCCTGTTCTAGACTATGAAAACTACTAAAGAAGTAAGATAGTACCTGAACATAATATCATAATTGAGGCGATCCATGAGCTCTGGTCTGCTGATGTCTGTATGGGCGAGTCTGGTGCCAGCAGGATAGGCAGAGTGGGGGACGTCCAGCCAACTGTGGTGCCTGCCGCCGCCGTGATCAAGGTAGCTGGAAACATGATAAGACAGATATTTAAAAATGGAACAATAAGGTTCAACTTGTTCCTCATACAGGGTGACTAAATTCGATGGAGATCTTCCAGAATTGAGAGAATGAGGAACTTTCACACTAAAATGTTGCCAATTAATATTAATTGGCAACATTATTATCATGATTGAAATAGTTCAATCATGATAATTAGAGACACAATAGAAATACAATTGGTATCCTGAATAGTAACTAAAGTGCAAAGGAAAATACCATGCATGACAATAAATATATGTACTGAACTTTAACCCTTCAGATACCGTTAATTAGAGACACAATAGTAAGACAATAGATGCGCGGCCACCGGGTGTCGCTTGGGGATTCATGAATTAAGATCTAACGATTGCGTGAATTATTTGTTTTACTAATAGTATAAATGTGTTTGTATATGTGGATGTTTGTTCATCATCATCTTTTAGCCGAAAGACGTGCGTTGTTGGAAATAGGCTTTTCTCAAGTGTCATTACAACGACCGGTTGTGTGGTCCTCACCAGGTCATCGGTCCACTGGGATACCTACTAACGCTGCGTTTTCCAGTAGGTACGCCAACCCCAACTCAAAACCTTTTGGTTCCATCGAACATCTGTTCTGCGAGCAATATGCCCGAGCCCTGTCCACTACTACATAAGTTTAAAACTACAGCAATTCTTCGCTATTTCGGTAAATTGAGTTCTCCTGTGGATATTCATTCTTTCCTAATTTGTCATGCAAGCAAAACTTCGGGCCTTCACATAGCCCTTTGGGTAATGTTTGTTAATCAATTACAAGTCAATGGCTGAAAGTTTTAGATGAAATTTGGAACGCGGGTAGTCCATAGGCTGACCCCACATTAGGCGTGCGAGATCCTCGGGCGTGTGAGTAGCGCGGGCACCGCGAGCGCGCTGCGTGAGCGTCGCGTTTTGCTGCTCTGCGGCGTGTGGAGAGTGCACGCGGCGTGTGTGGAGAGTGCACGCGACGCTCGAGTCACGTTGTTACCCCTTCCGCCGCGCGCTCGTTGCACACACGTCACACGGCGGCAACACGCGACGCTTACGTGTGTGGAGAGTGCACGCGGCGCTCGAGTCGCGTTGTTACCCCTTCCGCCGCGCGCTCGCTGCACACACGTCACACGGCGGCAACACGCGACGCTTACGCGTGTGGAGGGTGCACGCGGCGCGGCGCTCGAGTCGCGTTGTTACCCCTTCCGCCGCGCGCTCGCTGTACACACGTCACACGGCGGCAACACGCAAAGTTTACGTGTGTGGAGAGTGCACGCGGCGCTCGAGTCGCGTTGTTACCCCTTTCCTCCGCGCGCTCGCTACACACACGTCACACGGCAGCAACACGCGACGCTTACGCAGCGCGCTCGCGTCGCGCTCGCGGCGCCCGCGTCGCTCACACGCCCGAGAAACGAGTGCGCCTAATGTGGGAGAGGCTATAGTCAACAAAAAATATTTTAATCTTGTTATGTTGCCGTAAGAATTTATCTGACCGAATCTGACTGAGACCGAAGCTGGTGGTACAAGCTTATATTAAACACACAAAATTTTACCATAATTCCTGAACAAAAATTCAGGTTGGATCGATGCAAATGTGCCGTATATTGATAAAGCTTATCTAGTAAGGAAAATGTGAGCGTAAAATAAAAACGGTCATTACGGCTTATGTTATTTTTACACCCTCCAACATTCGCGCAGTAAGAATGAAAAAGATTGAGCAATCTGCGTGTAATACATGTATATGTGTGAGTCTTTAAGAAAATAAACAAAACTTTTAAATAGTAATTTTTGACAAGAATATTCTCGATTTTGAATAGTTGCCAATTAGGATTTTGAACTTCCTGAAACCCAAAGAATCACTTTCTGATTAATTTATAAACGACGCTGTTAACCTATATAAAAATCTTTACCGACTGCTGTTAATTGGTTAACCTCGGCCTCCTCGTCGGTAGGTAGGTGATTAATTATCGTTTCTTTATTAGGCTTCCCAGTTTTATCATTAATCATATTTCTGTGTTTATCTGGAATTTTGGGAACCGAAGGACTCGGTATCTACTTATACAAAACAATAGGTATTGTTGACTGAAGTATTTTTGTAAGATTATAAACGAAAAGATCAAGACTTTTGGATTGGTTTATCATATCATCATCAGTTGATGAACGTCCACTGTTATAGGCCTCTTCTAAGTGTCGTCATAACGAGCGTTACTCTGCGTCTCGCATCCATAGGATTCCCTCGATCCTTACCAGGTCATCGGTCCACCTTTTGGGAGGTCTTTTAACGTTGTCTCGGAACATCGAAAGTTTCTGGAGTTGGAACTTTTCGGTCCCATTGACTTATCTGTTCTACGAGCAATGTGCCCGGATTATTCTTTAGGACCGGTTAAAATTAAAATTAGTTTTATCGAAAAACCGTGACATTTTGCAATGCGCAACTTTTTATTTATTTATTTCGAAATAGTCCCAAATTCTTTGCAATTAGGTGAGTTAAGGACTTAAAATAATATTCAAAATGCCAAAGAAACCTCAATATTGGATTACTCGACATTAGTAGAAATGGAAATCCTTATTTTCACGTTCTTGTAAAGTCAAGAAGTCGTTAGGTTATTCAGTTTTTCCATGTAGGTAAATGTAAATACTTACTTAAAATATCATGTTTACAACAAATCTGGAATATTGATTTATTCAAAACAATGGACTGATACCGAGTTCGTGTCTCCTCTATAAACATTGAGATACAAAAGCAAATACACAAACATTTAGATATGCCATTATTGGATGTTTTAACAAAACGATGACTGTGTTATCTTTTCATAATAAAGCAATATTCCTGAAAAGACACGACCTATGGTTTTTTCCCGTTATATTGCCTTGTTGAATAATACAGGCTGGCAATTTATTCAAAACGGTATTTATCAGTCATTTTGTTCAGATGAATAGATTGTGTCGAGAGAATTCATACATAGATCAGTTAGGCCTGTAAACATGTCACCGTAAAAATTAGGATGAATTGAGCGTGAAGAGAACTGTCATTTTTCTTAAAGCTAAGGGTTGACAGCTCACTTCTGGCTCACTGGACCTTAGTTTGTCACGGTGAGATTGTTATGGTTCTACTGAATATGAGAAAGAAAACATTGAAGACCAGAAGAGTTTTTGGTGCTCTTTTTTTCTAGTGAAGTTCAAAGGCTGTTTTAATTTTGTTTTTATTATCTAGTGCTTGGTTGCTATCCTAACTGATGGTAAGCAGTGATGCAATAGCTGATGGTCGGAAATTGATTTCTCATGATTCTTGTGGAATCATTGGAACAGGTGCAATCTCGGTATTATTGAGTTGAAAATTTACTATTTTAGTGAGATTTGTTGAGAAGGTTGAATCATTTAATCCATATTATGTTTGCTGCCAAAAACTGTTAAAACGTTACATTTTAATGGAAAACAAAGTAACTATATTTTGTATCAATAACTAAATACGTTCTAAAGACACTGGCTAAATTCATTAACAAAGCAAAATAAAAAAGGCCATGATGTGAGTTAGTAACAGAGGGAAAATGTAAATAATTTCTAGTGAATATTAGAACCCACGTCGTGTGTGAATACCGGTAGAGTTGTCGTTTGGAGAAACCCAAGATAGAAAGTAATGGTTCCATGAATTGTATTAGCTAAGATTTTCCAGAAAACTAATTATTTGGGTATAAAAATTTGAGCGATATATCGATCATGCAGCTTCAAAAAAAAACCAGATAAATTAAACCTGTTTTAACCTTTATGTAAATAACAACAGGTCTTAAATTAGTTTATTTTTATTGTTAACTCGTTTCTAACAGCGGCACCGCCCACTTTAATGTAGAAAATTATCCCAACATACTCATTTGTAAAAATTTGTTAAATACAACATGTTTCCTAATTAAAATTCTATACATTTTCAATGAATTTGATGTTATTCAAATACAAAAACTATCTTATGAAAAAAAAAACTTATTGCCTAAAACTAAAAAGGGCTATTTAGCTGACGGCAATACATACTTTCTATATTAACTAACATATATTCGAAAATAAAAACCTAGATTTCTAAATTTAAATCAGTACGCTTAGCGCTTGTACAGGTGATGCCAAAAATATATGACTACGTATCTACGTAGTTTATGTAACAATTCCTGCCAATTACATTCAGTAGAGTATCTATCAAAGATTATATTTTTCAGAGACAATAGATACGAAAATAATACATTTTAAAAGTGAGCAAAATGTGTTATTGCAGCCGAAAGCAATGGTAATTGCGAAAACCCAATCAGCGTTTAAAAAAATGTAAAAGTAAAATAAAAATCTGAGCAATGGCTCTAAGGCTTCCAAGTTTGTCTATTCGTGATTCGATTTTTGAAGAAGTAATAAAAAGAGGAGTGGATGAAGCTGATGATAAAATGAAGTCAAATAATTTTAATAAACATTTGAAATAATTTTAATCCCGATGAATTAAATCGAGTTAATGGCGATCCATCAGCTGAAATATCGACTTTAGTAAATAGACCTTAAAAATTTAAATTGTTCCAATTTTTAATTATCTTAAATTCTAAATTAAAATACAGTAAATGATAAATAATGATATTTATTTTTGCAAATAGGTTTAAAAAAACACTTTTACACGTCAATGTGTGACGGAATAGTAGTGAGCGGAGTATGGTGTTTGTTTATGAATTTAGAGCTCATAAAGACTGATGCTTTTTACTGCTAATAAATAAAATAAAAAATCTGTGAGTAAATTTTTTTTTGTCATGATTAAAAAATATAATAATTAATGCTGCTTGATATTAATCATTCAGGTACCAACGATTTTTCTATTAAGCGAATTTTTTGCTGCTTCATAAATGCCGACCCCGTTTTATTGGCAAATCAAACTGCCAATAAAATCAAATAAAAGTCCTAAATGTACCTAGTTAACCAAGTTTTATATGGTTATCCTTAATAACCGGTTAAGTCGTCAGTGAATCGCAATATTTAGTCAGTTTTTAGCGGGATTTTTCCGAGGAATGTTCTGTGATTATTACGGATATTGTGACGTACAATTGGTGTAGTTATGTATCATAATTGTCCAATAAGTGACCTAATAAACAAACGCGATCTCGGTAAAAATGGAGCAATTTTTTTTTTGTAGTCAAGTTTTGTCCTCAGCATCACTTGCCAAGAAAAAACTTTTAACGCACCTAGGTGCAAATTCGTGGAATAATTTCAATAAAATCGAGTTGTCGCCTTATTGGACCGTGCGTGTCTTTAATGAAAACCAAATGTGTATAAAAAACAACGATAAAAAGAGCTATCTTTTATACCCAATGCAGCATGCAGTTGCATAGATGGCTGTGTCTATTATAGGGATTGGTGTTAAGTGCATGACTCGATGCCGTGACACAACTTCCTGGTACAAATACATAGAGGACATCATGATAGGTGCGGAAGTGACCAGCTGGACCATACACAGTGGAGACTTTAAGATAATTCGAATACAATAAACTAAACTGTATACTAAAATATTAAACTTAAATCTATGGATACATCTTGCAGTCTTAATGGCGATGCAGTCAACCAGACAACCTTTGGATAGACGATTTGGACCAAATATTTGTGTCCCTTTTTTTTAATTTTTTACATGATATTTATCAGTGCTATATTGCAATCCCATCTAGTAAGCAGTAGTAATGCAATCGATGATGGTGAATCGCACATAGTTTATACTGCCGCCACCAAATACACCTAATCGTGTATTTGGTAAACCATTGCCCGGATCAGGGCCGGAAGCGAGACGTCGCTCCCGTCGACCACATTCACGAGGATACGGTAGTACTCCACCAAAGTAGGGCAGACCTCCACTGGGGTACTCCACTCCGCACAATGGTGATATGTGGGCGTTTCGTCTATCTGAATCCAAAATAAGAACATCCCGAACTGGCCATTTCCAGTGAGGGCCTGCATCAGATGTACATCTCCTGCCTTTTGAACTGATTCGCGGAAACCTAATTGGTTCCGAGAAAATCCAAGTTTGCGACTAACAGTTTTAATTTAAATTGTTGCAAATATAAGTCAAAACTATTAAGTCCTGAAAAGAATATAAGCTAAGATACCAGTAACACTGTATTATTTCATTAAACCCTAAGCGAACAACAGCTGACATTGTCTTACTTTTGTGTCTCTAATTGACGGTATCTGAAGATGGTAGTCTCTACGTCACTCATACTGTCTACTTTTATTGCGGCTAATATCTTTTTAAACATCACCATAATATTTACGCCCGGACACAATAAGCACTTGCACCAGATTACCTTGCTACTATTTTCCTTCCTCCTTTGTCATTCTCCTAAAACTAATCAAGCAGGAGTTCTTAGAAAAATGCGATGTTATATTATTATGAGCTTCCATGCATTTTTTTATCAACGCAGACAAAGGACATGAGTCGCCCTCGCCGGGTAGTCTCTAATGAAGCAATGTGACAGCTGTCAGCTTTTAGCGGGAAAAATATACTTTATATACCTCCCTCGTTTAGTGACGAAGCTAATTACTTTCTATTAGATAACGTGTGAATAGGACTTATTACTTTTTCATATGACGAGACATTTTTTTGTGTATTGTTTTTTTGAGTGAGTGGGTAATCATCCGATAGGTATGACATCTAGCTCTGGTTAGAGCGAGGAGTGACAGACTTTTAGTGACTTAAACCCGCCTGTGTTTCTTCAGTTGCCCTTTGTGTTCCAGGACCACAGTAACTCTTTCAAATAATCTCGTAACTCTGGTAGGTATTGGGCCTAGTGGGCCTCGTTAAATATCTGACAATAGTTTGTTACATTTTCTTTAAATTATATTTAATGCAATGCAATGCCGTTAGTCTTTTGAGACTTTTGATTGACATTACCAGTCGACAGCGATGTGGAAGAGTTTATTGATCGCCATATTTTAGTTTTATTTAATTGTCTATTAATATTTGTTTTTTTTTTAGTTCTGATGAGGGTTGAGGGAATTCGATGGATGTGAGACGCATTGGATCTTTCGTTGTGGCGACACATGTGGTAGGCCTATGTCCAACAGTGGACGTCTTTCGGCTGAAATGATGATGTTATTTAACTGTGTCTTTGGAATAACACTAGTGATAACAAAACGCAAAGTGAAGGATCCTGAGATCTATTCCTGGCTCGAGAAAGTGGTATTGGGTTTTTCCATCAGGTATTTCTCAGTAGCATATTGTTGTCTGAGTTTGTTATGTCTCGGTTGTAGGAAATAGAATCGCACCCACGCTATGGAACTCAAAGTGGGTGGCGTTTAGGTATACATCCCTGCTTAACTAATCAGAAAATAATAGCGTGATATTATGTGCTGTTAAAAATAAAAGATGATTCACTAAACATCTGACTGCCTTATCAACGCGTCGCGACGCTCTGTCCAAGAGTATAATGATTAAATCATGACTAACAAGATTTGCGAAGGACAGTAAAGGATTTTAGAATACTCAATTTGAAAGGGATCACCGTGCCTTGGGTTTCTTTTTATATTTTTCGGAATTAAAAACTAGTTTTCAGGCCTTGAACCGATCTTGTCTATTTAGTTACTAGCTGCTCCCAGCGGCTTCGCCCGCGTGATAGCAGAAAATTATCCCAAGGGAACATACTTCCGAGATAAAAGGTATCCTATGTCCTGTTCCAGGACATGGTCTATCCGGGCACCAAGTTTTATCAAAATCGGTTTTGCCATTTAGGCGTGTAGACGTAACAAACATACAAACAAACAAACTCACTTTCGCTTTTATAATATTAGTAAGGATTAACCCTTTCGACGTAACTATTTTGCCATTTAATTAGGGCACTAGCAATTACTTTGCCAAATAAAAAGTCATAAACGGGCATTGGCAAAAACATTGCCGTAGCCAAAAAAGGGCGGGGGCAAGCAAGGGGGAGGCCTATTTAGTATCGTTTTATAAAACAAAAACAAAAATGCATGTACCAAAGATTAGATTAAAATCGCAGGTGTAAAAATTTGTAGTATTGCTCGTAAAAGGGTTAATTCATGAATCCCCAAGCGACCACCGGTGGCCGCGCATCTATTGTCTTACTATTGTGTCTCTAATTGACGGTATCTGAAGGGTTAAATACTTTGAGCTATTAGACAATTTCTATTAATCAATCTTCGGGTGATGCAGAGAAAGATAGTGGTAGGTGTATTATAGAAAAAAAAGGCGAATACAAGAAAAGTAACAAATTAACCATCGATACAATATTATTTAATCTATCTATCTATACTCGGATCTGCCCCCCTTGCCAAGTTACAATCGTTTCGCTTGCGTCGAACGCTTCGAGTTGACCTTGCCGCCAATTCTTTTGTTCTGACCACGTGACTGAGCGTTGAGAGCGCGTCATTACCGTACATTTGAAGCTTTCTACTAGCGTTAACTATTGCAGATTAGCAACTTGGCTAGGGGTACTGTTCTTGAAAGGTAGGTTCGACCCCGGTACGTAAGGCAACGAAGGAATAGTAGTGGGTTTTTAAGTCAGTAAAAGTCTGACACTATCTCCCGCTCCAATCAAGAGCGGGGGATGTCATTGGATGATTTTCGCACAATAGAAAATAAAGTAAATAAACTAAATACACGAATATATGTACGTAACCAATTGGTTCAAATCGATAATTGGAATTCATTAGCGCTGTGATGTTACTACAGCCAAGTTCAACTACAGGTTTGGAAGTTAATGGTTTTGTAGCCGCTAGTTAGAGTTGTAGCTGATCCTAACTTGCTTGGCCAAAAGGGTTCATAATAAAAATAACAAGTTTAAAATTCGACCTTTTTTATTATGTTTCTTAACTCCATTATTACTGAACGATTTCATCGAAAAAGGTTCTCGATACAATTGAAATCAATTATTTTATTTGTATTTTTATTTCATAAAAGAACATGAGAAACTGCAACGCAATCAGGTCTGTTAGGAAATGACACACTTAAACAAACCATAAACAAGTATCAGTTAGATTAATTGCAGTTATTAGGCTATATATAGATTGTTATATCCGTTTAATTCATGAATCCCCAAGCGACACCCGGTGGCCGCGCATCTATTGTCTTACTATTGTGTCTCTAATTGACGGTATCTGAAGGGTTAAGAGGCTCTGTTTACACTCGCCTATCGTCAACATCGAGCGTGGTTTAAAATATTGTTACTTCAACTAATGCAATCCAACACAATGTTTGACGAAAAGGCCAAGCGAAAAAAGAAAGAATAACTCGAATATTTTACAAAACTTATTCCTGAAAATACGTGCTTTTTAACTTTTAAAAGTTTTTGAAAAAAATTGTCGTCATTTAGAATCTTGGTAAATTGGCAAGGCTTCGATTTTTATACAGTTTTAAATTTTGAGCAATTATGAAGTGTCAATAGACAATTTTTAGAGATCTTTACTGCATTAGTGTTACACTAAATTATACATTGATTGCAATAAAAGCCTAGATAATAGCCACAAGATATTGTTGCCAAAATATCTAAAGCAAATATGTAATGACGTCATAACCGCGTAAGAGCGGTTGTACGAAAAACAGTGAAAATGTACCTATGTCGAGTTGCATCCCATTAAGTACAATGTGGCGAAATTGAATGGTAACAAAATCAGGAAAAGCTTGCCTCGTGTTTTACTAAAATAGTTATACGCTAGGCCCGCTGATGACTTATTTCTACTCTTTTGTACTTCCTAACAGTAACTACCAATGCTAGATTATCTATAAATTATTAATATAAGACAACTTGTAATATTTATTGCTGTTTTCCTATTCAGATAAATTCTGCTTGATCACGATTTTTATCAATTAATACTTGAAAGGAAGTACGTAGGAAATATTTGACCTCCTGATAGAGCCAATGATCTTGAATTAGCTGGCACATTGGCTACAATATAGGCCGTTTGTCACAAGTTCATTGAACTCCACCAATTGAGATGAAAGAGATGAAAGTTAGTTGATTCAGTATTTACACGGTCTTGATTGTGAGCCAATATATTATCAAAGAAGTACGATATGTAGTCTGCGAAAGGTAGCACGATATTTAGTCTACACTAATATTATGGAGAGATAAAATTTGTAGGAGGTAATCTCTGAAAGTACTGGTAATCGGACCAGTACTTTCAGAGATTACCTTCAATTTTTTCACCAATAGAAAGCCGCTTTATTTCTGAGTCTGATCTATGGGCTATATTTTATGTACGCGAACAAAGCCGCAGGCAAAATCTAGTTGCAAACAAATACATAAAAATCATACAAAGTTTATTTATCATTATCATCATCCTTTTTAATGTTCCCACTGTTGGGACTCAGGTCTACTGTCTAGGATAGGGAATGGGCCGTAACCCACCACGTGGGCCCAGTGCGGGTTGGTGAATGTCACATGTCTTCGAATTTTTGGTTCTAGGACATGTCGGTTTCTTCACGATTTTTTCCTTCACCGTTTTGAGAACAATGGTAATGAAATTAATAACACAAAGTTATGAGTCTGGCCGGGTTTGAACCCGCGACCTACAACTCCTAGTAGTTTATTTATATAAGGTATATATCTGTGATCATATAAAATAATAATATTTTCATTTCAGAATCGGCCTGATTAATTTTTAAACCTGAACTAAAATTGATATTAGTTAGACAACTAAAATACAGATGATATTTCAGTTCTGTGAAAAATTATATTATTGTGGCGTTGACAAGTTATTTCCACTTAAGTACTAAATTTAAATTACTTTTTTATTCAAACTTCACGAACAAAGATACGAAGACTTACTTAGTGCCTTATCCTACTAATCCTACTAATATTATAAATGCGAAAATTTGTATGTATGGATGGATGTATGGATGGATGTATGGATGGATGTATGGATGGATGTATGGATGGATGTATGGATGGATGTATGGATGGATGTATGGATGGATGTATGGATGGATGTATGGATGGATGTATGGATGGATGTATGGATGGATGTATGGATGGATGTATGGATGGATGTATGGATGGATGTATGGATGGATGTATGGATGGATGTATGGATGGATGTATGGATGGATGTATGGATGGATGTATGGATGGATGTATGGATGGATGTATGGATGGATGTATGGATGGATGTCTGGATGGATGTATGGATGGATGTATGGATGGATGTATGGATGGATGTATGGATGTTTGTTACTCTTTCACGCAAAAACTTCTGAACGGATCTCGATGAAACTTGGTACACGAGTAGACCATACCCCAGAATAACACATAGGATACTTTTTATCCTGGGATTATGTACGCGGGTGAAGCCGCGGGCAAAAGCTAGTTACTCATATTTCAGACTAAAAACGTTAAATGTCACTTTCAGGCGTTGGGCAAGGCGTTCAAAGAAAGTGTTCTGGCCGTCCAGGGTTAAGGACAAAACACAGCCTAGTTCATCTGTGTGCGAAGTAAAATTGGATGTGACCATCGATCAAACTTGCTCAAACAATATTGGTACTATTTCTTGTCCCTTTAGTAACATAGACTAAAGTTGTTTCTTTTTAGCATAGTGGTAGCGATCATTGCTGTACCCTTTTTTTAAGGTCAGGGAAATCAGCTAATGATTTTTTCCTACTTTGGCGTGGAGGGAGAAGAAATGTCAGACTTTTACGGATTAAAACCCAAACAGTCAGATTGTCAGCTTTCCAGGGCCACGGACTCTTTCCTACATTCCCGCAGTTCAAACATCGGCCTTAATGGGTCCCTGCGGTTGCTGTTTGGTGACATCTCGTTGAGGCGCACTGCCCTTTACCTAAAATCTCGTTGTGGTATCTTGAACAATAAAACTATGCACCGTCAAAATCAAAATGTTCGAACGAACGAACGAAATAACGAAACGAACGAACTAACGAACGAGATTCAATTTATTTTTACTTTATGCACAGTGTGGTAGGTACAAAAAGTATAAATAAATGGGTGGGCTTATACCTAATAAGTACAACAAGGCATTATCCACCTTTAAGCTCAAAGACTACGCTGTGGTAGTTGTGCACAAAAACTTGAAATTTTACAATGTCAATAAAGATAGGCGGGGCAATGAACGCTACTATCATATTTAAACGCAACAGCTATACTACCTACATCAATATACATAACACATTACATTTTTTACGTATAAAACGCTAAAGAAACTACTTGATATAATTATGACAGTAGGTACAGTCAATATAAAAACTGCTGTACAACCAAAAAAACATTGTCATGATGAGGCCTCTCAGCGTTTGGCATTGGACTCGAATTGATTAACATGCATGTGTAGTATGATATATCGTTTTTATTAACAAGCAGTCTTTAGTCTCGAAGGAATAGAAGGATACCTACAAGTATACACTCTGTAGCTTTTGTTCCATGGAGGTAGATAGATTAGAATAAACGCTAGGCACTGAAGAAAGTGGAGAGCAGTGGTGGCCGAGTGGTTACGGCCCCAACTTACGAGTTGTAGGTCACGGGTTTAAACCCAACCAGGCGCTTTACTTTGTGTAATTTATTTCATCACCACTGCTCTCAAAACGGTGAATGAAAAGATCGTGAGGAAACCGGCATGTTCTAGAACTAAAAATTTGAAGACATGTGACATTCACCAACCCGCACTGGGCCCGCGTGGTAAATTACGGCGCATTCTCTCTCCTAGAGAAGAGGCCTGACTCCCAGCAGTGGGACATTAAAAATGCTGATGATGATGACTGAAGAAAGCCACTCAATACTATCGTTTCACTAGTAATTACTTCACGTTCACATCTCTATCTGTAAATTTTTTAACTGGAGTAAAAAATCATCTAAGTACCTAATGCTATCAAAATCGGATCAGTAATTTAACCGTGAAAGCATTACAGATAGACACGAGTTACTTTCATATTTATAATATTAAGTATAGATGGAATGTAAAGCTGTGTTAGACCATTTATCGAGAAAGACTATACAACCAATAGGAGCGGAGCAGTAATTAAAGATGCGGATGAAACCGCGGGACACAGTTAGTTAAAAATTAGGAAGGTACAATTGGTGGCATGAATTAATTTGTGTATTTCAAATAAACTGGTGGTCACACACGCATGCCGGTTATGAGTACTTATTAGGTACTTGGCCTTTCAGAAGTGATAATAATCTTACATGATATTGTATGCAAATATTAAAAAAAAACTTTTACATATAATTTTTTTCGTCAGTTTAACCCTTCAGATACCGTCAATTAGAGACACAATAGTAAGACAATAGATGCGCGGCCACCGGTGGTCGCTTGGGGATTCATGAATTAATTTATATGCGGCCCTGACTACCCCGACAAGAAACATTGAAACAAACTCAGGCGTCAGTCACTTTTAAAGTCCATACAGCAAACATGTAATGGTCAAATCATATGGATTAAGTGTCTGAGATGGTCTCTTGAAGAAAGAACCACACAGGGGTGGACCTGTCCAGTCAGTGTAAGCATTTATCAGTATTCGCATAGCTCAACTTAGGACTACAACAGAGTTCAACTAAGAGAAGAATGTCACTACTAACATTTGTGTATAAAGACACCTATTATTTACAAGTACGTATAGTTTCACGGCTCAGATGCTACTTCATCATCCGTGAACCATGTGGCAGGAGGCGAACCTATCGTCATTTATCAAATATTATATGAGTTTCATATTATTTTTACTTTATTATTTTTTCTTCGCATTTTTGTTCAAGTACCGAATTTTCTTTGTTAGATCTATCTGCAGAGTGGTAAAATCGATGTAAGTCTAATACTGTTATGTTGATCATATTGTGTGTTGTGTGTACATTCATTGTGCGTACAGCTAAGGAGTGAAATTCCCTGCCAAAGTCTGTGTATCCTGATAGTTTCAATCTAGGGGTATTTAAGTCAAGAGTGAATAGGTTACTTCAAGGCAAACGTGCTCCATCGTCCGCCACATTATCCCTTACCATCAAGTGAGATAGTGGTTAAAGGTAAGACTATCCATAATATTTTTTGCCCATTGCTAACTTGACAATGTCATTTTTAGTTAATTCCCTAAGTCTCTTTAAATATGTAACTGGTCAAACTGTGTATGTCTTAAATTAAATAAATAAAATAAATAAAATAAAATAAATATATTTTTTTATATAGTGTGGTTAGATCATTTAACTTTATATTTTTTGATGATTATGTTATCTCAATTTTATGTTCTATTCTATTTTGTTTTAAAGGTAAACTTTATTGTAGAGAAAATTTATTAACGTGTTGCATATTGCTCTCAAATTGTAATACAAAGGAAGTTACTAGCTCCTGAAATATAGGTTAGGTGCCTGTATTTCAAGCACTAGTGCACACACAGTGCCTAGCTCATAAGTAGATTGATGTTGTGTCAATAAAGATTTTTTTTATCCCATTCTGTTGATTTTTTTATTACTATATTTTTCAAGTTAATTTGTTTTACAAGTCTTCACACTAAGCCATGCCTTCTTTAAGCATAATGTAAAAGAACCATGACTTCACGGTTATAACTTAATAAGGTAAATTATAAGTAAGTATATGGTCTGAAAGTTGTTCACCGACATTATAATTTGCGTGAATGTCAAACGAGCCGTGAAATGCGAGTTTATAAGTGTTTTTTTTTAAATAAAATTTACAAGAAAATATAATTTCACGGTAATTGTTTCAATATTTTGTTGTAATAAAATGAATAATGTATTTATTTGCATATTTTTACTCTGTACAAAATAACGTTAGATGTTAATGAAAACCTTTTATTACTGTCTGTTCAAACGATTTCGACTTTAATTCATGAATCCCCAAGCGACCACCGGTGGCCGCGCATCTATCGTCTTACTATTGTGTTTCTAATTGACGGTATCTGAAGGGTTAAGTTGGTGGCATGACAAATGGCGGCTGCAGTAAATAGTAGTAACCACTTTTTTGCTTTTAATGCCATCCTTATGTCTACGAAATAGAAGTTAAAATCGGTTGAAGAGACAGTAAAAAAAGTTTATTCAAATGTCTAATCTTAACGCGAATAGAGTATAGATGAATAAACGGTAACGTGTACTTGTTTAAATAATAGTTCTGATATTATTGCACTAAGTTTTATTGTTAACAAGATTAACCATTTGATTATTTGTCATCTAAGATGTAATTTGAATACAATAGTGCCCGGCAAATAAGAATAAGTTATCTAGTTACCTTTTTTGTGATAAATATGACGCAAAATTTCGACTACTCGTTTTCCTTCTGGAATTACGGTTTGTCCCATGGCACTTATTTGCAAGAACCTTTATTAATTGCGATTATTGTTTTTGAAAACTTTATGAGACGTAGTGGCAGACCATGTGGTAAAAACTGCCCTAAACTTTCTCGAATAAAAGAGAGGTAGAAGTCGCTCGCCATTAATCGAGAGAGACCTCAAGAAAGTCCAAAGGCTAAAATTTACAACCCAGGATAGTCCTAGCGCATAATATAAGGAGACTCAACCCCAGATAATGGAAGTAGGGACGGACAATTTTTTTTTTTTTAATTTATAGATATTATTATTAAATAAAACGAGTTCAAAGAAATTGATAATTTTGTAGAGGTATCTAGTCTGTATGAGGTTGAGGTTATAAAGATAAATACGTATTGAAGCATGACGTTATTACTTTGCATGTTTGGGGTTATGAGACATTTTTGATAGATTGTGTAAAGGTTGCCAAATTCAAATTCAAATTCAAATTCAAATTCATTTATTCGTTTTGTGAACATAGGTGATTACAGGTGGTTTTCCAATATTTTTGTACAAACCATGTCCCGCCGATAGGCATACAAAATCAGTCTTATGAAGTTAGTCTCCAGTATTTATCCATGTCGTTTATATATAAGAATTAACAATGTCAAAGATAAAAGTACATGCATGTCAAATTATGAAAAACAAAAAAAAAAAAATGTCATGAAAATAGGATGAAATAAAAATAAAAAAAAAAAAACACAAATAAAAAATAAAATAAATAATTGTAAAACTTGTCATTAAAATTTGTCATCCAGATACTCCTTGACAGAATAATATACCTTGTCATTTAGTAGCTTAAATAGCTTAGTTCTGAATTCATTATTATTCTTACTATTTTTAATATCACAAGGTAATTTATTATACAATTTAGGTGCCATTGCATAAATACTTTTATAAGCAAAAGCTGTTTTGGTGACTATAGTTTTTAACTTATCTGAGCGACGTTGACTTTCTACATGACTAAACAAATGTATATTCGTTTTTACAAACATCAGAACCTCATAGACATACAGCGACGGTACTGTCAGAATATTTAAATCCCTAAAGTGCGGCTTACATGTATCTGTTGTTTTTAACTTACAGATGGCTCGGATGCATCTTTTTTGTGCCAAAAGCACGGAAGATACATTTGTAGCATTACCCCAAAATATGAGTCCATATCTTAAAGTGGAGGCTACATACCCGTGGTATGCCGTTAGGAGGGCACTTTTATTTGCAATTTTACCTAACATATAAAGTGCATAAGAGAATCGGCAAAGTCTCAGACAAATACTGTCAATTTGAGTTTTCCATGTCATATCATTGTCAATATGCAATCCTAAAAACTTTGTACTGTTCGATTCTAGTATTGCGTCTCCTTTGTACCTGATTTGGTATTGTGTCGGTTTTCTCTGTCGAAGTTTAAAGTCCATTATTTTAGTTTTAGTCAAATTAATTTTTAGATTGTTGGCATTCAACCATTCTATGATAGACACCAGGTTTGTGTTTATGTCTAATTCAATTTCCTTAAAATTACCCTTGTCAAAAACAATAGTGCTATCATCTGCAAATAAGCACATCTGACGACTGGTTGCATTGGGAAAATCATTTATATAGCAAATAAAAAGTAATGGACCTAACACAGAACCCTGTGGAACACCATACGAAATGGTTCTCGTACTTGAGGAGTATATTGTTTCAGTTTTTGTCTTAATGTTAACTTGTCTGATCTGAGTAAACTGTTTTCTACCTTCTAGGTACGATTTTATAAGCCCAAGTACATTACCTCTAATACCGTAGCTATAGAGCTTTCTTAATAGTATTTTATGGTCAACGTAATCAAAAGCGCGCGTCATGTCCATATACATTGCAACAACCGGCTTTCTATTGTCCATGTTATGGTGTATCTTTTGAAGGAAATTGTACACTGCCATATTAATAGTCTTGTTCTGCCTGAATCCCATCTGTTCCTTACAAAAAATGTTGTTTTTTTCAAAGAAATTGTTGAGTCTATTATAAATTACTTTCTCAAAAATTTTTGAAAATATTGGAATTAACGCTACAGGTCTGTAATTGCACATTTTTGTTTTATCATCTTTTTTGTGTAGTGGCTTGATAATCGAGATTTTCAGAGCTTCTGGAAAAACTCCATTGTGTATACAACCATTTATTATATCGCACAAAACTGGTGCTACAATAGGTCCTACTGATTTGACCACGCTGGTCTTTATGTCGTCATATCCTGTACTATTTGTATTTTTGAGATTATTTATTATACTTATCATTTCTTTTGAGACTATTGGTTCCATGAACATAGATTTGTGGGATTTTAAAACATTCGTATTATTATAAATTGGACAATTTACATTAGATTGAACTAGGTCTATGAAGTAATTATTAAAATTTTGTGCAATACTTTGAGGGTTTGTGATACATTTCTTGTTTACCTCAATAGCGTTAATATGTGATTTCGGTATGTTACCTTTCAAATTGTTTATTATTTTCCAGGTAGCTTTGGATTTATTGTTGCTAGTTTCTATGTAGCAGCTGTTTTGCGCTTTTTGTGTCTGTTTGATTACGCGGCGGTACCTGGCGCTAAATGTAGATAAAGCAGTTTTTGTGTCCTTGTTTGGGTTTAACCTATATTTCCATAGCAAAGTCCGTCTCTTTTTGCTGCAAACTTTAATGCCAGGTGTGATCCACTTTGGTCTATGAGTTGTCGATATTTTACATCTTACCATTGGAAAACATAGGTCGTAAAAAAGTTTGAATATATCAAAAAACGCATTAAATTTTTCATTAGGGTCATTTTCTTCAAAAATATCTGAAAAGCTCAAACTACCTATGCATTGCCTAAACTGACACATGTTTTCCTTGCTGTAGTCACGTTTTTGAACATAATAATGTTTCAATACACACGTTTGTTTTACAGGAAACTGCATCAATTGCGCTAAATGGTCAGACACCCCTAGTTCTAGTATCTCACTATTACAGCCCCGTATATTATGAAAAATATTATCTAGGCAAGTGCCACTACTGGGCCTAGTGGGCTTTTTTATTTCGATTTTAAGATTAAACTCTTTTAAGAGACGTTTAAATAGAGATGAATACTTTGTTTTTTGTAACATATCAATGTTAAAGTCACCGCAAATTATAATTTTATGTTTATTTCTATAGCAGATTTGTCTTAATATATTAGTTAAATTGTCAAAAAATATTTCCATTTGGTTTGATCCTGGCACTCTATATATACATACTATTGTAGTTTTGTGATCCGTTAGCTCAACCGCACAGCATTCAAAAACATTGCAGACACTTAAGTCTTTAACAAACTCAATCTCTGTATATCTAATATGGTTGTGAATTAATATACAAGACCCACCATTCCGTTTATGTCTAGTAAAGGAAGTAGCTAAAGTGTAATTTGGAATGTTCAAAAGATCAACATCACTCATCGTCATATTGTGTTCTGTAAAACATAAGACATGTACATATTTGCCACTGTTTGAAAGAGTGTCAACAAATTCCGTTATTATGTCACTCTTAGCCAGCAGTCCATTTATATTTTGATGTAGTATACGTAGGTTATTGTACACGAAAAAGATTATTGTCCTTAGATGTTAGGCTAGTTTGACATTTTTTTATTACGGGGAAATAGTATGGAATAGTCCCGATTTTTTTCGGTAATGATTTTAGTACTGCTCTATTTTTAGTAATTTCTACAGTCTGAGATTTAAAATAATAGGGTATTGTACCCCTTTTAGGTATACAGCTGCGATTCAAATTTAAGGTATTGTTTTGTTGGCTTCGATTTTTCATACTCTTCTTAATTTCAGAAAAGTTTAAAAATTTGCTATCATAGTCATTACAGTCAATAGCATAGTTAATGGTTTTACAAATATCATTAAGTTTAAGATTACTACAATTTATATAGGAACAATTTTTGTATTTTTTACATATTTTCATTATGGAATTATTTAGTTTGTTTACATCTAGATAATTGTTTTTATTTATGTTTAGTACAATAATTTTGTTGCCACTGAAATACTCTAAAATTTTTTGAATTTGTGCAGCCACTGATTTTTGGTTGTAGTCATTTTCACCAAGAGAAATTAAAAGCTTGTCATTGGTCGCTAGATTTATATTTCGATAGTTTTTTACTATCTCGCTGCTCAACGCATTCGGCTTTGTTTCGCTTATAACTGCATACTTCTCATATTGCGTTCGTTTTCTTGAATACAAGAGAGCTGAGGCAAGGCCTACACATTGTTGAGCTCCGAGGATAACTAATTTTCTGTAATCTGCAGGTTTTTCTGTCTTTTTGATTTTATCCGCAGGTATTATCTGCAATTTCTGGGTATGTGTAGTACTTGTTTTCTTTGGCGTTGTCAGTTTCACTTGCAATTTTTCGATTTGTTTTGTTAGACTTGTTATCTCCATGCTTGCTTCATATAACTGTTTCTGCAAGTCGTTTAGCTTTTTATGTAAAATTGCAGATATATAGTTGTGGTTGCTCTTAATATTAGGTGTCGAGGTTGGTGATGAAGGAATAAAGGATACGTCGCTGTTATGGGGCAACATATAATGTCTTGTTAACTTTTTCGTACTGTTTGAGTTATTAGGAATCGTCGTGGAGTGACATAGCGACTTTAGAGCGGAGATTTGTGTAGTGAGATGTTTATTTTGTGTTCGCAAATCATTATTTTCTAATATGACGTTTTCTAATTCGCTCTGTGTAGAAGCGAGTTCTTGAGTTATTGTTGATATTCTATCCAGCATTTCGGAGTATGTTACAGTATCGATCAAAGTACCGTCTATACTCTTGGACAGTTGGTGGTTTGGAGGTAGTTGTGACGTATCTGTCGGGCTTAGGTACGAAACGTCCATGTCAATTTCGCTAACATTGAAATTTAGTCTTCGTCGCTGTTGTGTATTGATGTTTTCGCAGTCCTCCATGTTGGGATAAATAATTGATGAGAACTTTTATAAATTCAAAAAGTACTCCGCCGCCACGGGATTTGAACCAGGGTTCTTATGATTATGGGTCAGGGGCGTCCGCTACTTAGCTAAACTCACATTAACGATTACCGCTAAATTGCGAACCCCTTCTAACGTAAAGTACTTCTGTTTTTATTCGATAGATGCCATTAGTTGTGTTATTATAGTATTGTAATTAGCACATGTTCTAATAGATGGTGCTGTATTCACTATATTCAATAGGATGATTTGCAATTATTATCACAAAGTTATCACTTATTTCACTGTTTTTAGACCGTGACGTTTGTTATAAAGTATATGGTGTTATAGTTTTACCACGCACTTTGTTTTTTTTTTCTTTGTATTAGAGCACAATGTCTAGTGTCACAGATATGAATTGTTGCCGTTAGTTTTTGTATTTTGGAATATTTTAAATTTTACGCACTAATCACCTTGTACTTCACCTTGTTCATATCTATTTCAGTTTTATATAAAATGTTTAGCACAGTTACAATACTTTTAGTCACTTTTATTATTTAAAAAAAGCAAATTAACGTGGACACGATGTAAACAGTGGCACAGTGGCGCCACCTTCGTCGCCGACGAGTGAAAATGTTGATGGAGTGAAATGACGTCTTTTTCGGCAAAATTCTTGCAAAATGTGGGAAGCTGTGTGATATACAATAGCATCGGAAGAACAGATGAAATAAATTATGCGCTCAAAGTTGTTTTAATAAAATGTCGGTATTTCTTGTAGATTTACGATTATTTCAAGAAATCGTAAATGTATAAAAATAACAGTTGTTATTTGAAAATTATTGAAATTAATAATAAAAAAAATTACCTAGGTTCAATAGAAAACACACTATAGCCATGAAAATAACAAAAAATGGAGCCATAAAAAATATACCCCACCATTCAAAGATTAATAAAAATAATATTCTATATAATTATATCGAGTGATTATTTTTGTTAATAATTCTTATATCTATGAGACGACCCAAAGGTAGAATAGCGTGAAGTGAAAATTGTAGAAGTCAAAAAAATTCGAATATTAACCAAAATGCATTCGGTTTCACAGTATCAGAATCCTGGAAATTAGGAACGTCAGGTTTCTATAGAACATTCAGAAAAATTTCCGCAGTGAATTTTTGTACCTACTAATGATGATGTAGTGTTGTGGAAAAATCTTAAAGTAGGTAGGTAGGACTCGACTTGTTTATCAATCAAAAACGATAATAAATGTACCTATTCCAAATACCTGCCTATCAAACTTGATGGTCGACTCAATCGGTTTATTGTATGCCCTTTACAAGACCACAGTGCGTGTAACATATGAATGATTAATATTTAAATTATATTAGCTTCAGCCAGCGGTTTTGCTCTCATGAAAACTGAAAATATAGGCCTTCGCCATTTAGTGATGAAGTAGAGTTTTACTAGTGAAACAATTTTATAATTCATTACAAACCAAAAATAAAAATCTTTTCTCTTTACTTAACCCCCGACGAAAAAGAGGGATGTTACAAGTTTGACATTGTCTGTTCATATATATAGACTGATAACTTCGAAACCTATATAATATAATTTTGCGACATTTACGGCAAATGAAATTAAAATATCTTTTTTGAACTTGAGCGATATTTTTGTCATAAACATGAAACGGGTTTTTTCCTCACAATTCTTGGATATTGACATTCAGAACTTAAATAAACAGTTCCGGTATTTTTGTATGCGACAAACGTTGCGAGCTTTATGAATTTAAATAAGAACGGTGACGTATTATACCAGTTAAGTTATGTACCTATAGTTTTTACTCATGTTCCATTGCTCATAGGTATTTATTTTATCCTTACTGAATTCTCTGTGCCGTTGGTAGAAGGTAAGTTTAGTGACACAATAGCATAAAAATAATAGGGTAAAAAGGTACGAGGAAAAGAAAAAAGATCATACGATTTGGTTATCCTGGAGCGTGTTATTCGATTACTTTGACACACTGAGGTGTGCTGAGGGTGTTAGTAGATTTTAGATTTTTAGGGTTTCGTACAAAAGTATCAAAATGGTAAGGAAAGTATTTTATCTGTCCATACGTCTCTGTCAGTTTGTCATAGTTACAACCATGTCTGTTAGTTTGTTATAGTACTTTAGGAACAATGAAACCATTTTAATGATAGTGCTTGTAAACGCTAAGTAAACGAGGTTATATATAGTAAATACAATTAGAACTTTTCTTTGGTAAAAAGAACTGACTGATTAGGAGCCGAAATGATACATAGCGTTTTATTTTTAAAACTAACTTGATAAATTTTAATGATATCAAATAACGTTTGTATGGTTCTTCAAAAGACCATCTCATCTGCATGGTTCTCATATAATTTGACCATTACATGTTTGCTGTATGGACTTTAAAAGAGACTTTGACCCCTGAGTTTGTTTCGGTGTTTCTTCTCAGGGTAGTCAGCTCAGCTAGGAAACACCGGCTTCACCTAGTTTAATTTTGACGAAAATAAAATTGACGTGTAAAAGTGTTTTTATGATACCTATTTACAAAATAAATAAAAAGAATTCCTATAAGTATATTCTAATAATAAAATAGCTAGTAGACTGTAACAGAACCTTAATTCATGAATCCCCAAGCGACCACCGGTGGCCGCGCATCTATTGTCTTACTATTGTGTCTCTAATTGACGGTATCTGAAGGGTTAACTTCGCTCGGGGCATTGTCGCTTCTGAGTTGATATTACCGTTTTTAACGTTATTTTTTAAAAGTGTAGAATTTAATTACGCGATCCCTTTGTCCTTCTAAAGACGAAAAACCTTGTAATTGTCGTGTAAAGAGAGAAATAAAATGTAAAAGTTAATTCTACGAAAAGTATTTATATTACTTTTTTTTGACGTAAACGTGCTCATGGCCGAGTTGGTTGTTTTTGTAAGTAGTTCAACGTTATTATCTATTATATTAAAGAGATTGGACGAAAACATATATTTATTTTAAAATCATTAAGAATACTTCAATTAATAAAAGACCTAATTATAAGACCTTATTTTGTATCTAAATTAAACATTTCTTTAGGTGCTTTTAAATTAAATTCATCTACTTATATGAATATATATAAAAGGAGAAACTGACTAATAAACACTGTTAAAAGTATCGAGACTAGGAGCATAAAATTTTATACAAGGTTTTTTTTTTATAATGTAGGCGAGCACTAACAGAAGATTTTCCAAAATTTACCCCCTCATGGGGGGGATGAAACCCCCTGTTTTAAACCAAAGTTTGTATGGAGAAACCTATTTTCATGTGAGCTAAGCCGCTGGCAAAAGCTAGTGTGCATTTCATTACCAAATTAATATTTTCAATATACATAATATGTCAAACAATAAATTAATGACTGTTAAAACCGTTGTTGATACAAATGGCGATAAAAGTACAATGATCGTCAGAATTTTAGTTGACAATGTTTATTTTCTACTTCGGTCTGCGTATAAAAAGGTGCGACTGCAATTACTCAGGAGAAAGTGATATTGTATAACATTCAATTATTTCCTTCCATTACAAACTTTACAAGAACCGAAAGTAAAGAAAATAATGTAGATAAAAAAGAAGTTATAATGAGTCTAATCTACGAGTAACAAGAGTACCTTTTACTTTTATTTATTTCTAACGATGCCATCACCGTCTACATAAAATCGAATAACAGTATTTCCATCGAAATATTGAATTTTACTTTTAAATTACTGAGTTTTCTAGTAGTTATAAAATTACTTTATAAAACTGTTGTGCACAAAAATTGTTTTCTTTTAGTCTGCTTTGGATTTTTTTTGGAGTCTAGCTTAGTACAATTTGAACACGTCATTTTTGCATATCCGCGCTAGTAGCCGGCTACAGTATTTTTTTTTGTATTGAAAAACATTCGAAGGCGTGAACATTTCTTATGATTGCATACTTGTTGTAGGTATCCGATAAATACATTGTATTATAAATTATTATCAGCTAACTTCCGTCGCTATTGACCCGCGAACCTCTTATATTTACGTATAAAATAAACCGCAGAAAATTGGAAATTATTATCTCCATCTGCGGTTATTCCCTGTTTTGATAGATATTTATAAATAAATATCAGTTCTTGCTGTTATTTTGTTTACATAAACAACTTTTGTGTATGATTGGCAGTCATTCTAACGGATGACTGTATTGTAATAATATTAAGTGAATAATGTTGGTTTCACGAAATGGTAAAATTATTTAATAGACTGCACTTTTAATTTTTCTTTACATTTTCTGAGTTTAACGGAAAAATACCCTTTTTGCACGCTTTTTTAGCTTTACCTGTATGTTTGCTTGTAACCACTGCATTTGAGCTCGATTTTGCTCAACTTAGGGCGGTCAGATTTTCTTCAAACTTTGCACATTCATCAAAGACCGATGACAATGCAATAATCCGATTTTTTTTTTAATTTTAATAACAGTGATGTTAGGTAACAAGGCAATTATTTCTTCTAAATAAATTATTCTCAAGTTCATGATATCGCACCCTTAATGCACAAACCATCTGCATTTTTACCCAAATTAAGTTAATTACAACTATTAATTTGTCTCATCAAGACGAATCTTCATGTAAAAATAGTTATTTGCTATGACACTTATTTACCAAGATAGCTTCGGCAAAAGGTAAATAATCTAAAGATTTGATCGAATATAATAATACAAAAACGCAGATAATTGGTTTTTGCAATAAGGGTAGTAGGGTACGATATTCAACGATAAATCTTTTTCTAAAATTAATTAATGTCATTACTGATTGCAGATTTCGGTATGACCTTAGAAATCGAAACAACCTCGTGAACCTCACGCAGATTTTTTATCGTGTTATATAAGTAGTTTATCAGTAGATATTTCAATAGGCCAGGGTCCTCGTTTATCGTTACTATCATTAAAACTAAATAAAAGATTATGTCAAGAGGATGGTTTCAGCCACTGAATGCTGTGTTTTTTTAAATGTTGGAATTATCTAATGACTGGGACTAGGGCGAAGCGAGAGGGTGTGTCAGACTTTACTGGCAAAAACCACACTTATGTTCCTTCTTAGCGTTGCGATTCAGGATCACGGTTTTCCCTTTCGGAAGTCAACCCATGGCGCCAGTACCAATTCCAGTCCAGACACATAAGAACACCATTTCCAAACTAGTAGGTATTATTATAAGCAAGTTTAAATGTGTGTGTAATCTACAAAACAGGTCATCAAATTTCGAAAACTAACTTGTATGAAAAAACCAGACCGCAAAAAAAGTAAAAACAAGTAATTTTTCAAACCACCTGTCACAGTTTGTGGTATCAAATCTTTGATTAACCCTTCAGAAACCGTCAATTAGAGACACAATAGTAAGACAATAGATGCGCGGCCACCGGTGGTCGCTTGGGGATTCATGAATTAAATTTAAATGAAGGTCACTAATTGCATTAGACTGCCAGAAACTTCGATCAAAGAAACGTGAATTGTTTGGATGTTTTCTGTAATTTTTTGTAATAAAGTTTTTTTTTAAATAAAATTCATTATTTTAAGAGATAGACAGATAACAGACTTGCAAAAGCTTGAGAAAACCCTAGTCACTAATATTTTTTTAAAGTGTGTTTTTTTATATAAAAATAAACTTTATATCCGGCCGTTCAGTTATTGTAAAAATCATTTAAAATTTTAAATAATTATTATTTAACCCTTCTGATACCGTCAATTAGAGACAATAGTAAGACAATAGATGCGCGGCCACCGGGTGTCGCTTGGGGATTCATGAATTAAAAGTTATTTAAATACTCCTTGTATTTTAATAACGCTAAGCTACTACGCTAGAAAAATATGATTCTTCATATTGTTCTGTGTGTTAGTCTCCAGTACTTGAAGGTGTTTTAAAAAATAAAATACTACAATTTATTTAAACCAGGCATGTGCAGATAAGTTATTTTATTTTTCCGTACCATGTAGGTAAGTCGATTTTCGATGTGACGCAAATCACCATATAAATAATTCATGAACATTTAACTATACTGCTACAGTCGGAACTATGTTATGTACTAATTGTTATATAAAATAAAATGGATTAAAGCATTTACTAGATCATCCTATACTAACGTGCTATTTTTATTATCTGAACTGTATCGGTAGTGATAAGAGACAGTATTGATAAGAGATAAGACATTATATTGAAATACTACTATCATGAAATTAGATATTGGGTATCGACTGTACTGACCGTCCTAATACGAGTAACTATCTATACTTATAATAAATCTGTAGAGAGGTCAATTCTGTACATGAAATATATTTCCAAAATAACTATCAGGGGGTGATTAGTGATCGATACTGATGCTAAAAATGCAAACAGTAAAATTTTTGTCTGTCTGTCTGTCTGTCTGTCTGTCTGTCTGTCTGTCTGTCTGTATGTTCTTTATAGAAACAAAAACTACTCGATGGATTTTAACGAAACTTGGTACAATCATTTTTCATACTCCTGGGCAGGTTATAGTATACTTTTCATCACGCTACGATCAATAGGAGCAGAGCAGTGAAGGGAAATGTTGGGAAAACGGGAGAAATTACTCCATTTTTTAAGCTTCCGTCGCGTTTGCTGCCTTAATGGTTAAAGCTACACAGAAAACATGTATAACGGAAATGTTCTCCTCAAAATTATATAAAAAATGTCCCACGACAGCATACGTCTATCTTTTATGGTTAACTCACAATAACACGTGTAACTCCCGATAGCTTAGCAGTTCTGAGCTTTCTGTTTATTTTTGTCTACTCTTACGTTTATAACACTGAATGTCGCTGGCATAAGCAACAGGATCCGCGTACGAAGTCGCTGGCAGAAGCTAGTCCAAAATATTAGCAAAAAAAAACATTTTTTTTTACCTACCCCTTTTAAGAGTGCATACTTGAAATAAATTACTTTTTATTATTATTATATATGATGTCTTTGTCCAACGCTGTGTCTTCCAGTACATGGTCGCCACTCCAAAACCTTTCGGCCACATCGACCATCAGTTTTGCAAGCAATGTGACTTGTCTGGCGATTGAAGGCCTTACAAGATGGACCTTAATATGCCCTGGTGAGGGTCCCGACGAACCCGATGGATGCAAGAAGCACGGAACCGGTCGTTATGGGGACACTTGGGGGAGGCCTATGTCCAACAGTGCATGTCTTTCGGTTAAAATATATAACAAGTTGTTCTCACCACCCGTAATGACTTACATTGCCTTTTTTTGAGGTAGCGATCATTTAATAATTTCTCCCGCTCTGAGTGGAGCGAGAGGATGTGACAGATTTTTGGTGGCTAAAAACCTACTTGTGTCCTTTAAGTAGCTGCTGCCACTCTCTTCCCTCTCGCTGCTCGGGAGAAATTGATCAATGATTTTTTACCTTAAAAAAAATAAAGGCTACGGAAACTCTTTCAAACAATCCCGCGGACAATCACACTAATATTATAAAGGAAATGTTTGTGTGTAAGTTTAATCTCGAAGGAACTTGGTACACGGGTATTTATCCCAGGAGTATGTTCCCGTGGGACAATTTTATACTTTCACGTGGGCGAAGCCGCTGGTAGCAATGGTTTAATAAATGCTTCCCGAGGAAACGGAAGTATCTTTTTTTCTTTTCATCTCTAATTTGGCATACACACTCGTAGATACACACAATGTAGTAACAACATGTAGACACTAATTATTAAAAAAAAACAACAATAATATTAATGATAAGTAGTAGTTAACTCTTCAGATACCGTCAATTAGAGACACAATAGTAATACAATAGATGCGCGGCCACCGGTGGTCGCTTGGGGATTCATGAATTAAAGAAAGGTGGTATCTATGGCAACACAACATATAACAACGGTAGGAAGGACTGACAGAGTTCAAACCAGGAAAAAAATACAGAAGATGCCGTCCAATTTTTGCCTAGATACAATGTTAATTGAACTGAGTCATTTTGTTAATAAAACCTATTAGGCAGCTGAAGTTTCTAGACGTTAGTAATGTCTAGACAATGATAACGTGTCGGAATGCTGGAGAGACTTCTAGTCTATGCGATAAATGGAAACATCGCTTTCTTTTATTATTTCATGTTAATGAAAACTGTCTAAAAGTATTGTTCAAAAACTAAAATGTATACAATAATCAGGCAGAAAAGTCGCAAGTATAATAAGCTTTTGTCCGCGACTTCGCCCGCGCAAATAACATATACTTATTAGCCTACCTATGTCGGAGGGGCCCAGCTGGGTCGAAGCCTACTGGGGACAGGGTTGTCCGAAAGGGAGCTCGTGCCCCGGTATGAAGGCTAGAAGAAACGGCGCGGGGTTTTTAGTCAGTAAGAGTCTGACACTGTCTCCCGTTCCACCCAAGAGCGGGTTTCGTCAAAGATGATTTTCCCCGTCGACAAAAAAAAAAGCCTACCTATGTCACTGAGGAATAAAGCAACTATCTATCGGTGAAAAATTTCAGCCATCGGACCAGTACTTCCAGAGATTACAAATAATTAAATAAAACTTTTAATGGTTTTTTTTGTTTGTAGGAGACAAACAAAAAAAAAATTAAAGTTTTTTTTTTCTTTTTTTCTGGTGTAGATTTTTAGCAATATGACTAAATTATTGTAAAATTTTGGTCTTTTATGAAAAATTATACTTTTTGATAAAAACACAATTTGATAAACTCATCGGATTTCTCTGTTGACCTTCCATAGGTATATTATAATTACTTTTTCTAGAATTAATTTGCGTAAGCCAATTATTTAAAGTAGGTGTGTCAGTTGATGAAAAACTACTTCAAAGCACGCGAAAAATAAGGTTATGGATGTCGTTAACAGTGTTGCCAGGTCCAGTAAGTGAAAATTCGGGAACAAAGACGAAAATAACCGGGATTTTGGTATTTACACTAGAACAGCTGGTATAATTGTCACAAAAGAAAAAAAATCGGGAAACGGACTAAGCCTGTCGGGGAACGCTCCATCTCAAAAAAGCTCAGATTTCTTTTCAAGATTTAAATGGAAATACGTTACTTAAAAACATTAAAGTTTGATAGTTAAAAGCAGTGAAATGTAAAAGCAAAAACAATATATTAACATTAAAATTTTGCAAAAAAATCAGCGGTCTAAAAGACTAAGGAGGTAAGTAAAAAGTTGGGAGCTTTGACGTTCCGATCAAGAGTCAAGGATAAACGGAAAATCGGATCTTCCCGCGCAAACCGGGACACTTGGCAACACTAGTTAAGGTTATGGCAAAGTTTTATAAATCTATATATATAAAAGGAGAAACTGACTGACTGACATATCAACGCAGCTGAAACTACTGGGATTAGCCTTTCGAAAACTGCAAATAGAGACACAATAGAAAGATAAGAGCGAGCGAACGCTGGCGTTCGCTTGGGGTTTGATGAATGAGAGGGTTTGTCAATTCACCTCCTAAGGGTATGAAACGGGGATCCTAAGCTTTTTATAGGGAACCCTACTTTCACGTGGGCGAAGCCGCTGGCAGAAGCTAGTGTTTCACAATTTCTTAGGTATCCACGAGTAAGTAGTATTAGATTTTTTCAAGTATCATACAATCACTAGTCATCATCATTTTTTATCTAACTGTACCTGCAAAAAGTGCTAAACGAATGATGTAAGATACTGAAATTCAGTAGGTATTCGAAATGGTTAATATAAAATTGCAAGTCACCGGCCGCTTGTCTGATCAGTTGTGATGTGCGGCTCAACATAGGGTGTAAACATGTTGCAACAAGTCTATATCGGTTTCTTAATTCATGAATCCCCAAGCGACCACCGGTGGCCGCGCATCTATTGTCTTACTATTGTGTCTCTAATTGACGGTATCTGAAGGGTTAAAGTTAATTCATGAATCCCCAAGCGACCACCGGTGGCCGCGCATCTATTGTCTTACTATTGTGTCTCTAATTGACGGTATCTGAAGGGTTATGACTGGTTTTTAGGGATTCTTGCTTCCTATCTACCGATGACAGAACTTGAGACAATGATTGGCTTTATTGTTATCAATTTTTTTTTAATTCATGAATCCCCAAGCGACCACCGGTGGCCCCGTAGACGCGGGCTCGTGGACGGCGAGCCATGGGTAGCTCGCTGTCCGATCGTCCGGTAATGGACCGAGCCCAAGACGTCGACGGCGCGCACTGTTCCCGCGCGCCTCAAGGAGTTGTCAGCAGCAGGAGGGGCCCAGCTGGGTCGAAGCCTACTGGGGACAGGGTTGTCCGAAAGGGAGCTCGTGCCCCGGTATGAAGGCTAGAAGGAACGGCGCGGGGTTTTTAGTCAGTAAGAGTCTGACACTGTCTCCCGCTCCACCCAAGAGCGGGTTTCGTCAAAGATGATTTTCCCCGTCGAGAAAAAAAAAAAAAAAAAAAAAACCACCGGTGGCCGCGCATCTATTGTCTTACTATTGTGTCTCTAATTGACGGTATCTGAAGGGTTAATGATTAGCATGCGTTTGACCACTGTATCATCTGATAGTAAGCGATGATGTCGCTGACTGTGGAGTGCGCTGGCCTAGAAGTTTTCTATCTACTCTTGACTTAAAGCCTCCTTGGTTGTAGCTATCAGGAAACACAGACTTTGGAGAATTCCACTCAGCTGTGTTTCTAAAACATTATTTGATTTTCTGTGAAAAGACTTTCGCAGTGTGAATACCTGTGGTAATCTAAAAGTCAAGATCAATCTAAAGTCTAACTCTGACCAAGACAAAATTCATCACGCATTCAGTGACTCGGTTAAAATTTTAAGATTTTATAAAAAAAATTCGTGAGATGAATTCGTTTATTTCTATTTACAAAGCTGTATAATTATTTTAATATGCAAAACTTAAATGTATTGTACCACTACCTACTTAAAAATGGCAATGATGATGACACGATGGAATATGAAATGTAAATATGTATTTAACATGTTAATTTATGACATAAACAGTGACATTGCTTCCGCGTAACAATAATTTCAGATGTGTAGCTACTTAAATAAAGGCATGTTATCATTAAGTTATAGTACCTACAACATGTGAGACATCGGACAGTAGGTACCTACTAGCGAAGTTTATTGCTAACAAGCATATCAATGGACATTCATTACATCTTGCACAATTTTGTTTCCGTATATTACCGCCATGGCGCTAACAAATCGATTAAATAACAATTAATTATCACTGAAATATCAGATCAGTAAGTAATCGGTATTTCTAAAGATAGCGATAAAACATCAAACAAGTATATGTAACTATAAAAGAAAACTACAATTTCTTTCACTGAAAAGTCTGACCAGTACGATGAAAGTTGTAACTGTTACGAAAATGTATGTAAAATTACACACTCAAGGTGGTACAGAAAAACCATACCATTTACTACGTCCCTTAATTACAGTAACTTCAACGAAAAGATAATGAATGACATTAAAACGCGTGAGTGTGCACAGTGCGCAAAACTAGCAGTGTTGCCGGCCGTAGTTTACGCGCACCCAAAACATAAATACTAATAAAAAGAAAACAATTTTAAAACACGCGCTGCACACATGATAAATAAAAAATAAACTTTAGGTACGAACCACTGAGTGCCGTCACATATTCCCTCCACTTGCGGTTGTTGGTCATCGTCGGTGTTGTCGTGCACTTCGGGAACTAACATGAATGCTGTGTGACAGCGCGGAGCTCGCACGGGAGCGCACGACGTCGCGACAGACTCTGTGGCCGGACTGGCGGCGTGCGGTGTAGCATGCCGCTGTCGCTCTAATATTACTCGCCACGTGTTGTCCGCGTTTCGTCGTAAGCGCGAATGGTTTGCAGAACGTATCATTCAGACAACACAATAATATTCCCGTTTTGTTGACGGTTTCAGCTGTCAATGTACTGCGTGCATTAGACCGCGGCGCGGCGCCTCCGACCAGCCTGTATTGCCGAGTTGCTAACATACTTCTTAGTGGGTTCGGATACTGCTGCTATTTGCTTTATCGTTCGTCAGTGAGCGACCGACCAGATAGATAACGTAACAATATTCGTATATAACTTCAGAGCGTTAATTTTTGTTCTGTTTTTATTTACGAGATTGAAGAATGATAATATTTCGTTATTTGTATTTAAACTGTTGAGTATGATTCTTTTAAACATCGTAACATATTTGGCTTGAACGATGCCTAATATTTTGTTTATAGTAATTGATTATGTGTTGCTCAGTAAGTAATTGTGGTAAATTCTAATAAGGAGTATTGTGGTACAGTATTGGACATAAATGGTTGAAATAAAAGTAGTTTATCATAATTTTCTGTCTACGCAAGGTTACGACATAGTAGTATTGGTGGCAACAGCTAAAAATACTCTTATCGCCTGCTATTTGTGACCGGGAAAATCTAGTTTTAGAATATTAATAGATCGGTTGTATAAAGATGAAAATGTGTAAACCAAGTATGAATCATGAGTGGTTTGGCTGATAGTTACGTACTAATTATCATAAGTATGGTACATTGGTACACAGTGATCTAGTTTGTAAGTATTTTAATATAGACTGATTGACAGACTCAGTGTTCTGGACTTTGGACTGTGACGATGATTGTCAGATGACATTGCACAACAGGTTAGTAAAAATACCATGAAAATGTTATCTATATTTATTCAAAGACTTTCTTATGACAGAGATTTATAAATCACTAGCTTTTATACGCGGCTTCGCCCGCGTTCATTAATATACTTTAATTTTATAATAATATTTGCTTTTGCCCGCGGCTTCAACCGTGTACATAATCCCAGGATAAAAAGTATCCTATGTGTTATTCTGGGATATGGTTTACTCGTGTACTAAGTTTCATCGAGATCCGTTCAATAGTTTTTGCGTGAAAGAGTAACAAACATCCATACATTCATCCATACATCCATCCATACATACAAACTTTCGCATTTATAATATTAATAGGATTTGTACTTGACTTCCCTCTTTCTCCCCTTTTCACACTTAAAAAAAGAATTAACCTATGTACGTCTCTAGCGCCCCAACTATCTTTGTACCAAAATTTATCAAAATAGTTTTGCCATTCAGGCGTGAAGGCGTAAAAAACAAACAAACAAACTCATTTTCGCTTTTATAATATTAGTAAGGATAACTTTGTGATACGCTCATTATAGAAATATGTCAAGATTTCAGAAAAAAAAACATTATAAAACTGTACTGTTTGTTTTTAATATCAAAATATTTATTTTTTTATTAAATGCGTAGGTATGGATATCAATAACAAAAATGTAATTTTTTTAAATTTTGTTTATCTGTTTGTCAAATTTTTGGTAAACTGGACCCGCTGGGCCCGTGGGTCCTGTTGATCAAGTAATTTTTATTCTGTATTTTTATTGATTGGCCTATCACGAGTATACATTCTAAGTAAAAAAAGTATAGTGTTTAAAGCAACAAGTGTAAAAGTCGATACAGTCGAGCGTAAAATTGGTCAGTCAAAATATATGCAATTATTTTCAATAGAAATCTAAAATTTTATAATGGAAGTTTTTAATAATATTTGCTATAAAAAGGTTTGTTTTGATTTTTCTAAATAAACCTTTCTATAGCAAATATATTAATTAAATGTAGTTCTCTAAACGAAGGGCAGCCGGTTTAATTCATGAATCCCCAAGCGACCACCGGTGGCCGCGCATCTATTGTCTTACTATTGTGTCTCTAATTGACGGTATCTGAAGGGTTAATTCATGAATCCCCAAGCGACCACCGGTGGCCGCGCATCTATTGTCTTACTATTGTGTCTCTAATTGACGGTATCTGAAGGGTTAATGCAAGTTGAACTCGCATACCACGAGTTACATACAAACTTATCTATACAGGGTTATTTAAATTAACCCTTCAGATACCGTCAATTAGAGACACAATAGTAAGACAATAGATGCGCGGCCACCGGTGGTCGCTTGGGGATTCATGAATTAAAACAATAACAACCTCTCAGGATTATAGTACTGACATCATAAACTACATCTTTTGTTCCATGGACCATGGCCTGTACCAAGGCTCAGCGTGAGAGATCGCCGCCGCCGATCCCCCCCGGGCACGGCGATGCTCCGCCCAAGCGGGACATCGAAACACTTTAATTCATGAATCCCCAAGCGACCACCGGTGGCCGCGCATCTATTGTCTTACTATTGTGTCTCTAATTGACGGTATCTGAAGGGTTAAACTGACTGCGGCTTTTCTTTTTGTTCTATTCTTATATTTCCAGTCCTCTTGTATATTTCAGCATCCTGAAAATCTTGTTTCATACTTTCTCAACATCGTATTGTTTTGTCGTAGTCGGGTTTTAGTTTTTACTTTTTTTATTTAAAAAAATTTGGTGTTAAACTTTTTGTCCACTAGAGGGCGCCATATCGAGTTTTATGACTCGTCACGTAGCTTAGGTATGTTCAGCGGACGATTAAGACGGTTCTAACGATACCTCATAATAATAATATGCCGAGTTCCAATTATTAGCTTAGGAGCTATGAGGGAACAGATGAACATAATACTGACATACATACATACATATATACATAGCCTGTCAAAATCATAACCCTCCTTTGGCTTTGCCGTAGTCAGGTAAGGACCGCATAAGAATCCGTTCCAAAGTTTTAGAGCTTATCGCAAACAGATGTGATATCAAACAAACAGGTGTGGGGCTTTGTTGTTACGTGACTAATTAACAAATCACCAAACAATGCTATTATTCTATAAAAAACGAACAATCCGACCTTTTCATTCATTATTATTTCATTGAAATGTTAAATATTATTGTTTGTAAGTAGCGCATCCTTCATTCTTTGTAAATGTACCCGCATATTTTGTTAGAGAAACAATAATACGGTACTTATTGTGTTTTTATTATTTCTGAATAATGGGGTTTCTAAGTGTTTTGTGATAAACTTAAATCGTAAACTGCATTGTTTGCAAAATAAATGCATAGCATCATAATGACATAATCAGCCTTTTAATGTTCCCCCTGCTGGAACTCAGGCCTGCTCTCTAGGAGAGGGAATGGGCCGTAATCCATCACGTGGGCCCAGTGCGGGTTGGTGGATGTCACATGTCTCCGAAATTTTGGTTCTAGGACATGCATAGTTCGATCACGATATTTTCTTTCACCATTTTGAGAGCAGTGGTGATGAAATAAATTATACAAAGTATGCGCCTGGCTGGGTTTGAACCCTTGACTTACAATTTGTAAGTTGGGGCCGATACCGCTGGGTCACTACTGCTCTCGAAATAAATAATAATAACAACATATTCCACAACTATCACACAAAGCTGTCTAGTCTCAAGCTAAGCAGAGCTTGTGTTACGAGTACTAGACAACTGATATACATAATTATATATTTCTAAATACATACATGTTATAGATAAATTACATCCAGACACAGAACAAATGATCGTGTTCAACACACAAAGATTTGTCCTGGGTGGGAATCGAACCCACGACCTGTGGTATAGCAGTCAGGGTCACTGACCACTAGACCAGCAGGCCAGTAAATGCTAACAAAATAAATGCATTTGTTAGCATTTAACCATTTTTGCCACGCTTGCAATGCACTTTGGCCACTGTGGGCAACAAAGATGGCCGTCGTGCAAAACGCGGGAATTGCTAATTGTAGTTAAATTACTAGTTGTCATCGGCGACAATCCTTTGTGTATCGTTCTTTTCGTTTTAAGTTCGGCGTTCATTAAGCGCCGACCATGTTCTTTGTGTTCGACTCAATTACTTTTCAGTAGACGGATTTTTTAGTCCGTTTTAACAATGGCTTGCTTAATATCCTTAGTATGTATAATGATTTAACTTGCTGCGTCTGAGAATGTTGAATGGAAGTCGAGTGCTGAAGACATTTGGATTTCGATTCAACTAAAAACCAGATGTGGCAAACGTAGTTTCCGGCTCAATCTATGTACTTTGTATCTCTGTGAACAAAATCTAGGTAACAGTTTCAGTGGTCAGTTAAACGCCTATCTTGAAAAATTATGTAATTTAATAACTAACCATCCCACTGACAAATTTATTATCCTTAGCGACTTTAATATGAGTTCCATAACATGGTCTGCTTCTCATGGAACTAGGCCTATTGCGCCTCAAACTAGCTTATTCACTTATTTTTTTGATACTATTGATTTTTGTGGTCTACAACAGTTTAATCTCATTAAAAACCGGCACGGTAAAATTCTAGATCTTGTTCTCGCAAATATGAATGTTTCCGTCGTGGCATGTCCAGACCCCCTAACTATCGAGGATTCCTATCACCCTGCATTATTAGTTCAATTAACTACCGTACAACCTTATCCCCTAAAAGCTAATGCACGTTTAGTTTATCAGTACAACAAATCCAACTATGAGCGTGTTCGCTCTGCACTACGTGATGTTAACTGGGATGACATATTAATGAAAGGAACTGTCGATGAAGCTGTCGGGAAGTTTTATTCTACATTATTTGAGATAAGAGACCAACACATTCCGCAAAGGCTGTGCAAACAATTTAAGTATCCCCCTTGGTATAATTCTGCACTTACTAAGATTCTGAAAGAAAAATTTAAATACTACACCAGATTTAAAGTTTATGGCAATATCTCTGATCGTCTTACTTATCAATTACTTCGAGACAGAGCTAATGACATCGAACATGTTTGCTATACAGCCTACATGGAAAAAATCGAGTCTTCAATAGGTTCAAACCCGAAGTTATTCTGGTCGTTTGTAAAAAGTAAACGTATGAACAATAATTTCCCTTCCAGTATGTCATACAGTGACAACAAAAGTGATTCAGGGGAAGGAATTTGTGAACTTTTTTCTGATTATTTTCAATCTACATTTCTTAACACTTCCACTAATGTGAACACGTCCGTTGGTACTTCTGCTACCATCCAAAGGTATGGTTCGACTGGCTGCGTTTCCAACTGTGATATAAGTACAGTTGAAATTGATGTGTGAACTGTACACAAACTTTTGAAATCCCTTGACTTATCCAAATCTGCAGGGCCAGATACTTTACCTGCCGTGTTCATTGTTAATTGCGCTGATGAACTGGCTTTACCTGTTTCACTGTTGTTTAAACGGTCAATTGCTGAGGGGATTGTACCATCTTTATGGAAATCCGCCTTTATATCTCCCATTCATAAAAAAGGCTCCAAAGAAAAGGTTGAGAATTATAGGCCAATCTCTAAGCTCTGTCTTCTAGCCAAGGTATTAGAACGCATAGTTTATAACCAGTTGTACAGCAGTCTGACCTCCAGTTTGAACTCTCAACAACACGGGTTTTTGAAGGGAAGATCCACAGTCTCTAACCTAGTCCTCTTTACAGAATTTGTTACTGAGCATATGGATAAGGGATCCCAGGTTGACGCAATCTATACAGACTACAGCAAAGCGTTCGATAGGATCGACCATGACATCCTGCTGAAGAAGCTTTTCAACTTAGGCATCAGAGGAGATCTGTACAGATGGTTCTCATCGTATGTACAAAATAGGACCCAAGCCGTAGTCCTTAGTGGCTTCGTATCTTCCTGGGTAACTATTCCTTCTGGTGTACCACAAGGCTCCCTGCTTGGACCATTATTATTCATAGTGTTTATAAATGATATCGGTGAATGTTTCAAGCACTCTGAGTACCTAATGTTTGCAGATGACATGAAAATATTCAAATCAGTTACAAATTTAACTGATACTAGTCTATTGCAGGAAGATCTATTCAGATTAGTTAACTATTGTAAAATTAACAAACTAGATCTTAATATTTCAAAATGTTTAGTTATCACATTTACACGCAAGACTCAGCCTGTTATATTTAACTACTCGTTCGAGAATCAGCCATTATCGCGAACTAACGTTACCAGAGACCTTGGTATTTACATCGACAATAAGCTCTCCTATGAATGTCATGTCGATCATATCGCCAAAAAAGCTGCCAAAGCCTTGGGATTCCTTATCCGTAATTCCAGTTCGTTTAAAAATATGAAAACCCTAAAAATTCTGTACTGCACTTACGTCCGTAGTCACCTCGAATATGGTAGTCAAATTTGGAACCCTAATTATGCTGTTCAATCTGACAGGTTGGAACGAATACAACGGAGGTTCACGAGGTACTTGGGGTACAAGTTCAAAATCCCTTATTTGAATTATAACGAAAGATGCACTCGACTCCACTTGCTGCCCCTGGTAACTCGCAGAAATATATCCGATATTCGTTTTCTAATCAAAATGGCACGCTCTATGATCGATTGTCCTGAATTATTGTCGAAGCTATCTCTGAATGTTTCCCCTCGGCACTGTCGGATTAGAAATCTTCTTCAGGCTCCTCATTCACGCACAGTCTACCGTAGTAACTCTTACTTGATTCGCGCAGCAAAAGCATTTAACAACTTAATAAAAGAGCACACCTCAGTTGATCTCTTTACAAGCAGCTTAGCATCCATTAATATGGTTATGTCTAAAGGCAATGTTTTGTAATTGCATTACATCGTTGTATTCTATACTATCTTGCTACCAAACTTTGTAACAATTACTTAATTAACTGTAACTTCCCACAATACTCCCATACTATATGTGGAGGCTTGTAAATGGCTCATCATGATCTATCTCGTCGTTTATCTTGTATTATTAGCTGTAAGCCACCCAAACAAAAAAAAAAAAAAAAAAATAAAAAAAAAAAAAATAATAAAGTTTATTTGGAACAATTACATAGAAAAGACGAAGAGAGTGACATAAGTAAAATATATGTATAGGTATAAAATACAATATAGTATGTTCATCTGATCACAAAAAATTTCCACTGCGAGACGTAGGCCTCCTCCAAGTATCGCCACAACGACCGGTCTTGTGCATCACGCATCCATCCGATTCCGTTAATGACGTTACCAGGTCGTCGGTCCACCTGTACCGGAAGACGAAACGAAGAAAGTAAGTGGTTATTGCTCCAGAACCTTTTGGCCTCATCGACCATCTATTCTGTGCGCACTGTGTCCTGCCCACTTAATTTTTTTTGGTGGGAAATCATCCAATGAATTCTCCCACTATTGGGATTACATTCATGTGGTCACCAAATGAATGGATTATGTAAAGGGGCTCTCAGTGACATTTTAAAATTGTACGAACCCAATGCCTTTTTAGACTACTAAGATGCGTAAAGCTTAACATAAGTTACTTACTGAAGAAAAAGGTAAGTTACTTCGGAACCAGGCATCTGTTAAATCTCAAGCCACGAACAAATTGCTGATTTGTTGATCTGATTCCTCAACGAAATGCTAAAAACGAAAACCTTGTTTATGTAAACATAAACAAACATTTTACTGATCAATATCAGAGTGGACTAGTTTTCAATGACTATAACTATCTTGTTGAAAAAAAAAAAAAAAAAAACAGCATATCTATTTTTGGCGCCTCTGTGGGTCTGCAGCATCCATGCGGCTGCTACGGGGTTGCTAAGCAGTTGTTAAGCGGTTGCTACGCGTCTGCTACGCGTCTGCTACGCGGCAGCTACGCGGCAGCTACGCGGCAGCTACGCGGCAGCTACGCGGCAGCTACGCGGCAGCTACGCGGCAGCTACGCGGCAGCTACGCGGCAGCTACGCGGCAGCTACGCGGCAGCTACGCGGCAGCTACGCGGCAGCTACGCGGCAGCTACGCGGCAGCTACGCGGCAGCTACGCGGCTGCTACGCGGCTGCTACAGGGCTGTTACGCGGCTGCTACACGGCTGCTGTGCGGTTGCTACTTGAAGAGACTTAGGCACCTACGCGGCGTTATGGCTACGTTGGAAACAAACCGCTCAGTTTCAGTAATTGGTGTATATTTTATAAGATTGAAATTAAGATCTATACTTTCACACCAGCACAGAGTTATCACAGTCGAATCTTCTACAAAACAAGTCATATTTTAACTATCGCAATGATCGAAGATCGGACAACGATGTCACAGCTGTTATGACTGCTATACAGATTTTATTCTGTGTCATCCAAACCATAATTACTAGAACCGATTGAGACTTCCGTTATCCAAATCGGATAACTTCGGTGGAGCATACTCGTGTAATAAACACGCGTCTTCTTCTTCTTATGGCTAGACCTTATCCCGTTTATTTGGGGTCGGCCCTCCAAGTCTTCGCTTTCCATTGTGCACGATTTTGTGTCATGTCGGTGTCGAGATGAGCTTCTATTAGGTCTTCTTGGACCGTCGTCAACCAATACGAACATACATACATATTATTTATACAAATATTATAAAGAGGAAAAATTTGGAGGATTGGTTTGTAGGAGGTTATCTCTTGAAGTACTGGTCTGATTAGTAAAACTAGACCGATAGAAAGTTGCTTTACTCCAGAGTTACGTATAGGCTATATTTTATGTACACGGGCAACGCCGCGGGCAAAAGCTAGTCCATAATATAGCAGTCTTGTTAAAATCATAACCTTTTGGCTTCGCTGTAGTAGGGTAAAAACTTGATTATGAAATATTATACTCGTAATAAATAGTTGATAAAACATACCTACATTCAGTCGAACATAGAACCTCCACCTTTTCGAAGTCAGTTAATAAAAGTATTGTTTTTTTTTTTTATAAAATAGTTACAGATTTTACACAATCTTTAGAAGTTTTGTCTCGTTTACGATGCTGTGATACGGCTAAAAGGTGTTCGTAGATCCCAAAATTAGATCGACCTTCGTAAATAACCGATGAACTATTTTACATAGTTCCATGCTTAGCTGTAATCTAATAAACTGAACTCAAACAGATTACCGATACCTAGCTGATTGAATAGGATTAGAGCGACCACGTTTTGAATAAATTATTACGTTGCTGATAAAATTGTACCGCACTCTGTTGGTGGAACGTGAAATTGAAGTTCAGCCGGCCTGACAGGTAACGCCCCGAGCATTGGGAGTTACAGAGAGATCTCCGACCACCGTAAGCACGGGCGGTTTGGACGAAGATCAATAGGTTGCCCGCCGTCCGCCCGATAATATAGATAGTCAACGGCGCGTAGAGTTCTATGTGCGCCTCAAAGATAATGTCAGCAAAACCTTAGGGGCTGAGCAGGGAAGATACCAGCTAGGGAAATTTCTGAAAACGAAACCCGAGGTCCTAGAACGAAAAGTGCTACTTAAGGAGCATAGGCGAGTTTTAGTCGGTAAAAGTCTGCTGAGAATAAAATATTTTTTTTTCCTTCTTCTTTTTCCTGCCCTTATCCTATATTACTTGGGGTCAGCGTAACTCGTTTTTTTCTTCCATTCTGTTCTGTCACCCGTCAAACTATCACTAACTCCCTTTCTTCATATCACTCCTCACACAATCCATCCATCTTTTTTTCGGCCTTCCTCTACCTCTCCATCCATCTACATGTATCAACATGTAAATAAATTTATTTCCCGACCCCTGAAAAAAGCTCTGTTTATTGAAAAGTGCTTTCATAATGTCATATAATCGCCCATACTGTTCAAAATAATCCTCACCAAAACATTTCACATTCGAGTTTAGAATGTGTTGTTTATTTATGTTGAATAACAAGTCATGTGCTCATAAAAATGTAAATATGTATAAACTGGAAATGTTATTTGACAAACTGATCGTAAACTAAAATGCAAATTTTCGGTTAACTTCGATAACTCATTACATTATGTGCAATATATTTACTTGTATTTTAAGCCATCTGTGTGTTTTGTTATTATTATTTTAAAGAGAAGACATTTTTCATAATACCGTGTAGGTGTATTTTGTGGTGATTGAAGAAAAGAAGATAATGGAACTAATCTTTTATAATAAAAATAACATTTTGCCAGCGACTTTGTATGCGAGAATGTTTTCAGAAAAACTTTAACAACCTAAGGCCTTTTTTTATGGTGGGGAAAATCATACAATGACAACTCCCGCGATGGAGATAGTGTCAAACTCTTACTGACTAAAAATCCACCCCGTTCCTTCTAGCCTTCATACCGGGGCTCGAGCTCCCTTTCGGATAACCCTGGCCCCAGTAGGCTTTAACCCAGCTGGACCCCTGATTTTGCTGACAACTCCATAATGCGCGCGGGAACAGTGCGCGCCAACGACGTCTTGGCTCGGTCCGGACAGTTACCGGATAGTCGTACAGCGAGCTACTCATGGCTCGCCGTCCGCAAGCCCGCGTCTACGGTGGCCGGAAATCGGGATCGGAATCCCGGCGGCGGCGGCAAGAGCGCCGTTGCCTGATGCGGTCGGCCTCCTCCTTTGCTAGCATTACTGTTTCACAGAAGGAAGCGACCGCCTGCCACTCCTCCTCGCTCCAGACTATAGCCTGAACCAAGGCCCGGCGCGAGAGGTCGCCACGGCCAACATCTTAAGGCCTACTTTTTTTTACAATTTGATATTTTTATTTGCATTTTAGTTTTTCCCTATCACTAAATGTGTAAAGGTAACATAATTTGCGCTTAGCCAGTGGCTTACGAAACAAAATAGATAGGTACGAAAACTAGGCCAGACGAATGAGACACTGTCTAAGTTTCAAAGGATCACCCTAAAACGTATTTTGCGGTAATTTTAAAAATACTAACAAACAGTCCTTATTATAGACCAGGCGCTGGAAGGAGTTGGGTGTGCAAAATATGAGGACCGCACTCTGTGAATAATTTGGCTTCAGAAAAGCATGCATGTTGCTGGATGTTGCTAGGAGGTAGAGTGTCGCCCGTTTAAAGTCAGTAAAAGTCTAACATTTATTTCCGCTCCACTCAAAGCGGTAGAAGTTATTTGATGATTTCCCATTTTTTTCAAAAAATAAAAATAAATGCAAAGAAATATGACACTAAGTGAATTTTACTCAACTATTCAAGCAGTAAATTGCATTTACAATTGTTGATAAAACCATTACTAAAATAAACATGTTATTGTACCTAATGCCTGATCAAACACATCTCAATTCTCGGTACAAGAAACAATTGCGCTAGTGCGACTATGTCAGGATTGATTAAACCGTCTTTTGCGCGTAAGTGACATAACGAATTGCATCAATAACGGCATTGAGGCAGAAACTCACGCGCAACTGGTCCTGCCAATTATGGACGCAACCCTGAACGATATTTTATTTAAGACAAACTGGTAAAGGATGTTTTTTTATATAGAAACTTTTTTTATCCTTGAGGAAGTAATAATATACTCGTATATTATTACTTCCTCAAGGATAAAAAAAGTTTCTGAAGCTTAAAAAGTAATAATAATAATCTACAACTATCACACAACGCCGTCTAGTCTCAAGATAAACAGAGCTTAATTGTTATGAGAACTACGAGTATTAACTGATAAACATACTTTATATATTTCTAAATACATAATACAGATATTTTACACCCAAACATGGAACAAATGATCGTGCTCATCACACAAACATTTTGTCCTGGGTGGGAATCGAACCCACGACCTTCGGCATAGCAGTCAGGGCCACTAACCACTAGATTAACAGGCCAGTCAGTCAAAAGTTTGACAGGTATCGATATAGATAGACGGAATACGAGTTCTCTTAACTACAAATGGAACAATTATCGATTTTATCGACAAAAACGAGTCACAGGCAACATTTGAATGGACATGTTAAATAGAGAGAGATAAAAAATACGCAGATAGGTAAATTACTGAGTTCTGAGACAACAAACATGAAAAATCTAATTAAGTTTTTGAAGTCGAAAAAATTAAGAAAAGATAGGTAGATACGCGGTATGGAAGGTAAAATGAAAAAGAAAACTAAGCTACGAGTATTACTTTCAAGCAACAACACTTCCAGAGGCCGTTGACCGCGTAGTCAGCTGTGTTACTTGAAGTAGTTTAAAGTTTAGTTTTTTTTTATGTTGAGATAATCTAGAAGAGGGGATATTAGAGGAAATCCTGAGAAGTCGTTTAGTAGAGAAGTATGAAACAAGAGTAGGACTCCGCTTGAATTGGAAAAGGAACAAGAGATTCATATATATTCTTATATTCTTTATTGTACATAACTTTTTAAATACATGTGACACACTGCATTTAGGTATAGTATAATGGCAGTTGTTACCAAACTGTGACCTTTTGATTACCATTACGCACTAGCGCTATAATGCAGTTAAAACCTTTTTGTTCAACCTCTCCCCCGTCATAATTTTATTTATCGTATCAGGATGGGCGCGAGTCGTCCCTAGGAGGAGAAAAAAAAGGCCGCGCATTTTGTAAACAGATTGTTACCGCCACAAAAGTTTACTAGTTTTACAGTTATTTTATTCACAAGTGTATTGAAAAACGTCGTATGATACACGTGAGTAATTAATGATTACCGTTCTCGGCTCTCTTAAGACCCTCGCCATGGCTCGGGTCTAAATACCACCTCGACGGTAATCACTAACATTACACACTTATATCATAATGTTTTATTACAATATATAAACAGTAAGACAGCTGATGTACACAGGCGAGCTTAACCCAAAATTGGGTTTTCTTTTACCAGATTGATAGCTGTTGTTAGATATCTACATACAACATTATTTTTAGTTTATGCGACACCTGAATATAGTTTGTTCAGTATCAGCAACTCAATGGATTCCAATAGTTTTTACACCATGTTATACAGGACCAGCTGGGTCGACCGGAGGGGTCCAGCTGGGTCGAAGCCTACTGGAGACAGGGTTGTCCGAAAGGGAGCTCGTGCCCCGGTATGAAGGCTAGAAGGAACGGCGCGGGGTTTTTAGTCAGTAAGAGTCTGACACTATGTCCCGCTCCACCCAAGAGCGGGTTTTGTCAAAGATGATTTTCCCCGTCGACAAAAAAAAACACCATGTTATATATTTTTGCAAAAATATTTAAAAAGGTCACAAATTCGACACTATTGACACTAACTACAACACAGGTCACGGTAGGTCATAGCGGGAATTAGGAACCAGCAAACAACTGGGTGCAAGTGCCAAACAACCCATCAGTCGCCTGAGTGGCCCGGTGACTATGTATTTTTGCTAACATAACAACTTTGTGATTTTTTATGATACAGTTATGAAATTTTGTACATAGAATCTTTACTTAAAAATTCTAGACACATGTTTCGGGTTTCGCATATACTAAAACTATTGTTGTTTATCCAATATGTTTGTGGGTTATAGTAAATTTAAATGACCCTGTGTACACACAGCGTTACAAGGTTGTCCAGAGGGGTTTTAAATATATTTAATTATATAATTATTTTGAGTCCTCGTAATAATTATCTATAATTACAGTGATCCAGCCAAGGATTGTTTGTGTACCCACAGAGATACAAAAATTCTTGACTTGAGGTACGAGATAAATTGCTTACATGTTTTATGCGCATTAAACTATAGCAGAAAAAGTAATATAGGGCGAGTAGCATTTGTCTCTGTTTTGTGTCTGTTTTTACATTGGTTTACTGGGTGGTACTGGGCCCAAAAACTTTGAGGGAAAAGAAAACCATCGATTCGAGAAGAAAACGAAGAAGCGTATTTATAACAAATTGAGAAATATTATTCTGACCATTAACTAAAGAAATTTACCCTTTCATTACCTAAAAAACCTACATTTTCGCTAACGATCGAGAGATGTGGCGACGATTGGGAAGGCCTCTGTCCAGTAGTGGACGTCTTTCGGTTAAAATTATAGTAATTGAACCATTATTTATGTCGCCAGAAACTTTGCTTGTAGATAGATAGTAATTGACTATTGCAAACCTATTTACAATCATAAAAAATCGAATTTTCTTTTACATTTAAGTAGATATGTGTTTGTATGAAAATTCAATATCATTTTTGTATCGAAACCTATATTTAGGTGAAGCGTACCCGCTCCGAGTACGTCGACTAATGTCTGTCTTTGGTGGAGGATCTTCTCCCTCTCTCTCTTTTATATTTTGACGTAAGACTCAGGGGACGGCAGCGGTCCTCCCACAGACGACAGACATTTCGACGGATCCGGAGCAAGTACGCTCCACAGTTGAAATAATATTAAATGTATTGTATTTTTAGTTTAGTTTTGTGTTTTAGTTTTCTAAATTTAATAGTTTCTATTTTAGGGTTGCGTACTTTGGTCTGTAAAACGGGATCCTTACTTAGTCATTATGACCTTAGTAATTTTGTTGTGTGTCTGTCAAGTCCCTTTTTCTATGGAACCCGTGGAGGAATTATGCTAACATTAATATCAAATACTATTCCTTGGAGCACTTAACAAACTTATAAGTCAATGTAATCTAAAGATAACGTCGTTTTTGCCTCGTTTATGACTCATATTTGGACACTCGTAAGAAAATCAGAACCTAGAGGGCCGTTGACCTAGTTTCCTGTAATTCGGCAAAAAGTAAGGTCTCATAGCACAAGTAAAACACGGTCGTATACTCCACAATCGCCTCAGCAGTGATGGATTGCGTTAGCAAACCTTCTCGTTGATTAAAAAGAGGAGTGCTCCTCTTCTTTTTATAAGAAACAGGGTTATTTGTAAATTACTAACAACCTTGCAGGACTGTTTTACCCACATCATAAACAATAATGACTTTGGTTCTATGACTTTTCAAATAAAGGTCTATTGCTTGCCATGAGCTCTCGCTTCTGATCATAGTTTAGATGACGACTGGAAAGTAAGGATCACCCCTCACCTCTGCAACCAGGGCGTTGCGCTGCTCCATCCAGGCCTAGGTAAAGGCAAGGCCGTGGCAAGGTACCTCCCGAACTTGCCATGTCCGGTGAGGACCTGCGAAAGGTAAAGACGCCGTGAGGTCTTTCCAGCCACGCCTCAAAGAGGGGACTTACCGCCATAATTGTGGCGTGCCCAGCACTGGGTTGCGATAGTAGCTGACGCCATTTCACCATGAGATCCCGCCAGAGGTCTGTCCGCCATGCCTTGACCTGTCGCTGCAGTGGATTTTCACCCCGGCGTTGCATCTCTACGCGCATATCGTGCATGTGTGCAATATTTTAATGAGGTTACTTTGAATTTGATTATTATAAATAAGTCATATTACAGGGTAATATTCGCACCTTTTATTGATATTAGTTTCCTATTTACTGATTCTGGTCTGATTCACTGAAATTTCATTTCATGGAAAACATGAAAGAGCAAGAAATTAATTCTACATAAAACAGATCTTAGGTATCGTAACATAATATGAGTACGTACTCCACAAGTATCTACCTACGCCTTCGCAGTAAAAGGCTTCTTCTGAGAACCACTGGAAAACAAAACACGATACATGAACAAAGGAATTCTCTCCAAAATAAAAATAAAAACAGATACAATCAAGGATTTTACAGATTTGATAAGAAAAGCAATTCTTTGCGTTGTACTTATCTATTTAAACCAATTCTATCAGATAGTGTAATTTAAAAGTTTACGATGGCATCCAATAAAATAACTGCTGTAACTCGACTCATAAATTTCAGGGACGTCGCTATAGCCGTTCTGCCGTTTTTATCGGCTGACGTACATCTAAGTAAGGCTTGACGGATTTAATAATATCTCTATGTTATTTCTTTTCAGGATCTAAGCAGGATTCTTGGTAGGAGCCGATACATAAATCAGATGGTTGAGTATAGGAATAAGGATTGACTAGAAAAGTTTTTAGGTTCTGCTAAAATAAAAGGAAGCTTTTGAAGAATTAATGATTAACACTTCATGAAATTGGTAGAGCTAACTGGCTGAATTGATGGTTAAAATAAAATGAATTGATTGGACTGTGCAACCATTTACTGTTACTAATTTTAATACACAATAGTGAGAGTAATTCTTTTTCTGTTTTTTTTTTTCTGTGAAGTATGAACGAGGTTCCAAAACTTATTTCCGTCAGCAAAAGGTTCTTGTTATTTACAAGCTTTTATTTAGTTTCACCTGTCCCGATGTTTGTCTGTAATCAAATCTTGCAAAGATCCACTTCCCGGTTACCGATTGAGGTGTCATTTTGCATGCATGTGTAAATCAGATATGACAATGCAAAATTACTCGTATTATGACATAGAGCTGATCTAATGATGGAACCGGTGGGTGACTATAGGAACTCGGTAGTTAAACGACACATCCCCATCGAGTTTGAGCTCGTATGATTCGTCTTGAAGAGTATTCATTATTAAGTATTATACTGTGCTTTAATTTTGCTATGAAAAAAATATTTTCATTAAAAACTTGTTCCTAAAAAAAAGTGATGAAAGTTATGAAGGTACACAAACAAGATGCGACACCAATTGAATTTTTATAAGGTACCTACTCAAATAGGCACTCACGGCGGACGGAGATATTTCTTCGTAGATTTACGAGTACTAAAGGCACGGACGTCCGTTGAGAGACCTATAGCCATCCAGCATAGACGTCCATTTTGAATAGACGACCTTTGTGTACCTGTACCATACCTACGGAGCAGATTGAATGGGAATAAGTCCCATTTTGGACGTGTAAAATATTTGCATATGTGTAAGTTACGCTTTGAATGAATCCCTACATAAAAACGCACAGTCAGAGCCCGTTTTCACTTGTAGGGTGTCGAACTCGGCAACATGTTGGGTACTCTAGTGACTGAACATTTTAAATGAAGCTGTTCACATTTATCCAACAACGAATTTTTGTAAGCTCCGACAAGAAGTGTCAGGTGTTTTGCCAGCCTCATAAGTCTGTAAAATAGTTGCCCAGTAACTGGGTTGTGGAGATCAGATACACTGTCGGTCCATATAAAATGTGGGTATTGGCTGACTGGAAGCCGATCTCAAGCTAGTTGGGAAAAGGCTAGGAACATGATAATGTGTCTGTAAAAAAGTTGTGACGAATCGTGCTCCTTTATGAGTACCTGAAAACCAGAAAACGCCGGCCGGCTGACACGTAGACCCCTCCGAGTTCAAAAGGTTATTGCAGTTTCCTTCCATTTACGAGATGTTTTCTCTGTTTTGTAATTTTAAACGGCTCCAATAAGATCCATCATTTACTTAAGTAAAGTACATATCTGAGAAACGATAACCCGCAAAAACACAGTCCTTATCCAATCCGCAGAACATATGCGCATCCATTTTGTTTGTCCAAGATCTGTTTCCGTCTAATTTCTTATTTAAACAAGAGATGATTCAGGCTAGTCAGTACATGTAATCTGACTCAAAATGGTGAAATTTACTCAAGATTACAATGTTTTGCGTCCAGCGACCATCTCATGAAGTTGCGTCATCGCTTAAATTGAAAATTATGTAAGTTCCTGATAGCATAGTGCTAGTTCACGCTGACGTTAGTTCTGAGTTTTATAATCACTGCTATGTTGTCCATTATTTAGACGTTAGTTTGAGTGGCTAGTGAGAGTTCGTTTTATGTTAACGCGATCGACACGGTTCTGACGTTCGGCACTCCGATTGGCCCGCTCCGAGATATTAACCAACCAGAGAGCTAAACGCGTTAAACGCTTCGATCGCGTTTACGTAAAAACAAATCCCACTCAGCACACTCATAGGTGCATGAAACTCTGTGGCGGCGTAAGCAATCAAGTAATTGTTGAACACGTTTGCAGTGACACTTCACTGCTTAATTTTTCTGGTAACTGGTAAAACGTTTTGGGAACACATCGCACACCCAGGTCAACAAAGACGTAAGTGCGGATACGTCATTTTTTTTTTATTGCAGTTTTGAATAGTTTAAGTAAAGATACATGCGCTCAATGTTTTTTGTTACATTTCGACTGAAAATGAAGGCTTTATAGCAAAAAAAAAATCTTGGCGTCAATTAAAGTCAATATTTATTCAATGAATGAAGCCGATAAACCAACATAAGAACGTAAAATTTCAAATAAAATAATTGTATCTCATATTATGTTTTTTAATGCCTAATAAAAAAACGATTTTCTTAAAGTAATACCGATTACACCCCGTTACAAATAAAAATAATTAAGCAAAAAGGCCGTAAACAGTACTTAGCCTCTATATTTTAACATAGTATAGAACTTCGAAACAGCTGTAAGCATGAGTAGTTACAGTCTATAAAAATATTTAGAAAGCGATGATTGGAGTAAAAACCATTACATTTGAGGATTGGTCTTAAATAAATAAGGAAAACGTCTGTAAAACATTAAACATTAATTATTGATTATCAAGGTGTTTCGAATATAAACAACAAAAAAGGTTGTTTTTTTTACTATTTTTTTATATACTTATAACAACAGATCATAGAGTCAAAAACGAAATAGATATACTGGTTAAACAGTTATTTTGCTCTCCTGTAAAGTTAGTGAATTCCTCTTACGCCTTTATTGGCCTGGGAGTGCGACATTAGTTGTGCGTATTGTTAAGAATTGAAATTCCCTGCTGGAGTCCGTAATTTCCGATAGCTTGTGGCTATCAAGAAACACCCAAGGATCTTTAAGTCAAAAGTGAAAAGATTTTTTATGGTAAGCGACTCGTCACACGTCGACCACAGCACTGCTAGCCATTAGATAAGTTTTTGTTTCATGGGGTGGGAAATCCTCCAATTACTTCTCGCGCCCTAAGGTGGAGCGCGAGGGTGTGTCAAATTTTTACTGAGTACAAACACACCTGTGTTTTAATAATCCTTTGCGTTATGGGATCACGGGTTTCTTTTTCAGAAATTCACCCTGACGTCTGGAGAGGTAGTGGCCAATTGCGAGCTCATCAGTAATAAAAAAAAATCTGGTAGCTATAATTTGTCAAACGACTGCTCTTATTCACATTTAAATTAGTCCTCACCGTGTATTATCTGTCATTCAAGCCGTCAGGCAGTCAAGACAGCAAAAAATATAACCACAAAAACAAATCTTTGGGAAATATAGCCTAACATTGATTTAAATTGACAGCCGTGACGTCTTTACTTTGTTAATTAGTTGCTCGAAGGTTTTAGTCGCAGGGTACTCGGGTGGATTCGATTTTCATCCGGTAATCGTCCGGACCGAGCCCAAGACGTCGACGGGGCGTACTGTTCTACGCGAGCTTCAAGATATCAGCAAACCGTAGGGGTCCAGCAGGGTCGAAGCCTACTGGGGCCACGGGCAGTGTGAAAGTGAAACCGGGGTCCTGGGATGAAGGTAAGGAAGGAACAGAAGTGGGTTTTTAGTCAGTAAAAGCGAGCCCAGGAGCAGGGAATGTCATGACATGATTTTCCCACCTAAAAGAAATAAAAAATAGTACGATTTTTTGACCTGAATAGCGTGTATGAACATACAAATAAACCAAGCATCAGCCCGTCAATGTCATATCCATCAACTCCAATACAAAATAATTGATCGGATCCCGTTGCTATGGTATCAAGTCAAAATAGTTTATTAGAAAAGGCTATTGAGGTCATCTAAAGTAAATCAGGCAATTCATACGATCTATTTATCTTAATATCTTCCTTTTAAATTGATATAAAAGATTTTAGAAAATAATATTATACGAAAAATGCTAGATCATAAAATAGGTTATTGTTTTCAAATGTTTTTAAAAGATATTCTCGGATAAAGCTCCGATTTCAGATTTCTTCAACGAAAGAAACCATTAATAACTCTGTGGCTCAATTTAACAATTAATAAACTTAATTAATAACAATTCCTGAGTCCTCGAGATTGACACCGCAGGATAATTTAATATTATGTATCTTTACAAATATTTGTATAAATTGATATAACCATTCATGAAAATAATATTTTACATTTAAAAAAAGATGCTTAAACACAAACTATGATATATTGTGACAGAAACTTAATTTTAATTTAAAATGCCCTCGCTAAACTCTTAATTTAGAGTATGAATCGAATTTACAATGTGTTTCGTATAAAAATGGAATCAATTTTTACGCCTTGTTGTGACGCCATAGCTGTCAAATTGAAAAATTGGGTAGAGTGAGCAAAGCAAGAAGTTTTTAAAATAATATTTATTTTCGAATAATTAATCATCATCACATCATCATCATTTCAGCCGATACACGTCCACTGCTGGACATAGGCCTCCCCCAAGCGTTGCAACAACGAACGTTCCTGTGCGTCTCGCATCCATCGGCTTCCCGCAACCCTCACCAGGTCATCAGGCCTCCAACAAGGGGGGAATCATTAATGAAACAAGCTAAATCAAAATCTTCAATTTTCCTCATCTCTGCGTCACTGTGTGAATTGTCTGAGTATGGGCAAATGGAAGAGTAACGCGAATTGTTCTTAACAATTAAAATAAGAAAGAAAATAGTTTTTTTTTTTAAACTAATTACCTATGACTTAAACAATAAACGACAACGTCTTTACTTCAACTAAGATATAGTAATACAAAAAAAAAACCGTTATTGATACTCAAATAAGTTTTCTTTGCAAACCGTACTTTTCAATCAACATTTGATAGATCGTTATTGACTTTCCTATTCATATTTGGAACGCATAGTAGGTATTTAATAGTTTTGTAGTGTACATCTTATACCCTTTCTTTTGATGTAATACTCGGTCACATTTGCAAATATTTGGTTATTCTTTTACACTTTTACTACTTTTATCTAATTATAATAAAGTTTTTTTTTTGTTTGTAGAAGGTAATCTCTGGAAGTACCTACTAGTCCAACAGCAAATTTTTTTTTACCAAGCGCAAGCTGCGTTTTTCCTGAGTGACATAGGCTATATGTAGGTACGCGGACGAAGCTGCGAATAAAAAAACCATATTCATATCACTTCACACATTTAAGAGCTACAGTTCCACAGACACACACATAGCACACACCACAGGCACATACAGTCAAACTTAGAACCCTCTTTTTTGCGTCTGGGGTAAAAAACAGAAAATTCTGGTGTTCACTTAATTGATATGCCCGCCACACCGGTTAGTCCGATAAAGTTCAGAAAACTCTTTGTAACTTAGAAAATATGCAACAAAGGAACAGAAAAAATCCCAAGGGTTTAAGTTCCTCATCTCATTTATTTTGTTCTAGGATCAAGATGCTGAGGGAGTTACGATCTTGTTCCTGAACTGTGCTTAACTTATTCTAAGTAATATCTGTAGTCTTGCTTCTAATGCCTTTTGGGGGTTGCATGATCTGAATGGAACTGGGCAGGCCATGTCTACCGCATGTCACAACGAAATTGGGTGAAGGCAGCTACTGACTGGATCCCGAACGAAATCCCGGAGCCGACGATGTTGTGGGTTTAGAAGGTGATGGCGTGATGAGTTGGACCTGAAGGATTGGCCAGAAGTAGCTAACGACAGAAGAGAGTGGGAGAAAAGAAGGGAGGCATTTGCCCTGCAGTGAGATACAACAAGGTCATTACGTTTAATCTATACTAATATTATAAAGAGGTAAAGTTTTTTTTTTTGTAGGAGATAATCTTTGAAAGTACTGGTCCGATTGCTGAAGTTGTTTCACCAATAGAAAGCTGCTTTATTCCTGAGTGACAGATTAGGCTATGTTTTAAGTACGAGGGTGAAGTCGTGGGCAAAAGCTAGTAATATTATAAAATTAGTGTGTTTAAGTTTGTTACTTCTTCGCGCTTGAAAGGCTGAACGTATTTTGTTGAAACTTGGCAAACAAGTAGACCGAGTCCTGGAATAGTACACATAATACTTATCTCAGGAGTATGTTAGCTCGGGATAATTTTCTACTATCACGTAGGCGAAGGATAATAGTGATCTGAATGAGGTAGGTAGGCTCTGGAGGAGGGAATGGATTAACTCTTCAATAATATCAATGTTCAGCAGTAGAAATTTCATAGAAAATGTCATCTCATTCACTTATCTTCGAGCTGATATTTTGTGCTCGTTTATTTCCAAATAAGTCCTTGAACGCTAAACACGCCTAGCTGGCTTATGGATTGTTGGACGTCACGTCATAAGAGATTAGGAACACGTCAGTTAGGGACCTTTTTAAATGATTAAAAAAAAAGAGGTTCTTTACACGTGTATTTGTATTTATTTTGTGTATTTGCAGTCATTACGTCACGTCGTTGAGTAACTTTGTGTAATTTATGAGTTGATTTTGATGATTAGTGAAATGTAGATATAAAAGGATAGAGATGCATTCGTAAAACTTTAATTTTTTTAATTGAGTACTCATCAACTAACTTATCTCCTTCTCTAGAGTAACGTTCAGACCTTCATTTAAAAAGATTCCTTACTATACTAATCTCGATATACAAAATTAATTATAATATGTTCGAAACCCGAAACTCGTGTCTTTTTCATGTATTTTCATGTAAAGAACTATGTACGATATTTTATAACTGTATCAAGAAAATCAAAAAAAAAACAAAATCATAAAGTTATAAGCTTGTTATGTTACCTGGTTAAACGCAAAAATTATATATACATATAAAGGTTTAAAATGTGATCGACCTAAAAAAAAATAGCAATGCATGAACCCGTGTGGTAAGTATCTACCTACCTGCGAGATAAGCGATCCCTTGAACGTACTTTCCAGAAAAGGCTTCATTTGGCTTTAGGTTATGATAAATGGCCACATGGATATTGTGTCACCTCAAAATGGCACCATTTTAAATGTAATACTTTGATCCAACTCGTGCACAGTTAATTTGACGAGCGCAGTTTAAAAATCTCCTGCTGTGAACCCATACTTATAACGTTTTTCCCAACGAGGCGGTATCTAGACATTTATCATAATCACAGGCAGTATCCCCCTACCAATCAACAAACCGCAAACGTAAAAGGGACGTTTTTCCCTTTAAAAAATAAATATGCGTAGCGTATGGCTTGACATTTTTCATTTTTTTTTTTTTTATTATAAGTTTATTTGTAAAAATATGTTATTATCTTCTATCAGCTGCTTCACCCTTTATAATAGTATGTTACTAATGATAGCCACACTGACGAAAACTTTTTTATAAGCTTTTATTAAGACATGAAAAATAAAAACACTTAACTAATTGTGAATTGGATCATATTATTTTTTTATTTGACTGACAGTAGCGTAGCTAGGCGTGGGCATGTGGTCCCTCGCCCACGGCCTCGCATCCAAAGAGGCCTCGCACTCGCACAAGCAAAGGCTCTTTAAAATCGAGGGTTTTTTTTATAATTAAAAGGCTTGCCATTGACCACTATTTCATCTGATGGTAAGCGACGGATTGTAACAGTCCAATGAATGTCTCGTTTTAGAATTTATGAAAGAAACGGGCCTCGCTGGTGTGCTTTTGCCCACGTCTAAATTAATCTATGTTACGCCTCTACTGATAGAGTGGAATGAAAGACGCTTCCATCAAACTTTTTTGTACTGATCAATTGTGTTAATAAAATAGTAAACATGTACCAAATCTGTTTTTTAATCGGTGTTTCTCAGATGAAGTTCAGCCATAGAATTTAACTGATAACCGAAGATGCTGAAAGACGAGGACCTTTGAGAGCTCTTTAAGACGAGGTGCTACTTCCTTATTTAGATGGAAGGTTACAGGATTAAAAGTTTTAATTCGCAAAGAAAATATAGCTCCTTTGTAAATAATTAAGAAGAGGTTGGATAGGTCGGTCGGCTCCACAAGTTTGTTGACGACGAGTTAGTTTCCTCTCAGCCGGGGACTGGCAGCTGAATATTAATTCAGCGACAGCTTTCTCTCTAAGGAGGTAATTATTTAATACTATTACGAAGTAAGGACTTGGGGTAATGAGTGACTGGAATGAGTGTGTCTGTATATAACAACTTCAGACGTCCCGAATGTCTTTAGCAATGTGGAACTGTGTCACCAACGAGTTATGAGGTTGATACTTATGATACATACATACAGTTTTAGACAATACCAAATTCTTATGACTCCACTGACGCAAAGTTAGGGTAGATTAAGATTAACCATGGTTAAAAAACATTTTTTTTTTGACCATTCAAATGTATATTCGATCCAGTGGCGTAGCTTGGTGACCAACGGCTCTGGAGTAAAAAACATTTGAGGCCCTTCTAAAAGAAGGGCGTTGGAAATTATAACTTCTCCAACTCTAGGTTGAGCGTAAGAAAGTGTCAGACTTTTACTAACTAAAACGAGTTGCCGTAATTAAAGTAGTGTTGCCCTATTTTATTTACATTTCGAAAGTGGGAGAATTTTTCACTCGTTCAAATAGTAAATCAGATTTTGGGGGCCTCTGAGCTTAGAGGGGAGCACTGCCCCGCCTAGCCTCTTAGTAGCTACGCCAATGATTCGATCAAACAGCCAAACATGCTAAAAGGTTTTGTTTCTTATGCGATCGCCTTACACAGAGCACTCACTATTCACTTATATATATTCAGTGCCTACAAGGATACTACAGATATCGACTAAATGTGAAGATTCGTAGCACCGAAAACTATTTAGATGTAAGTATTTATAATTGACTGTGTTTCTATTGCAAATGTTTGCAATAACTGTTTGTAATGATCCAGTTACTGAATGAATATGGTCTTTTTCACGTTAGAGCATATTTCATCTTATCGCGACACATTTACAATAGTAATTTCAGTTAGCAGTTAGTTTTAAGTAGGTAAACATAATTAGGAAAACACAATCCTTAATGTGAGCTCTACATTACTTAGAATAATGTTGAAAATTCGGGGACTCTCATAATATCTCTTGTGTACAATCTAGTTTTGATGTTACACAATGAATTAATTGCATAATTAAACCATTCTTTGTTCCGTAAACTGGTCCCTCTCAAGCCTAACGTCCGGATCCTCCTCCGAGCTATCTTGTCTCTTCTTACCAAGCACAGCTTTTTCCTCTGGGTATTTTTTTTGTGAATCTTTAAGTGCTACTTTGTATCGCATTAAAACCTCTTATTTTATAGAGAATGGCTGCGCGAACAAAGCAATCCTTGCAATAAACATGAGTGCCGTCTTCGGAATTGTGCCTTAAAAATAATGTTTCTATAACATTAAAGCTTTCAACGTATAAAGATTGCATGTTTCAAGATTTTGCAAACACAATGGCTGAAAAGTGAAAAGTCATCTTATAATATTTTCACACGGCGAAAGTATTTTCGCGAGAGTTTTGCGCGAGCTCGCGCGTGTTGATCACAAAGCCGCAGAGCAGCTCGCCGGGGATGCATTAGAATTTATTTTGCGCTCAACCGCTGACTGGAGCTTATTCTATCCAGTCAGATTACACTAAACGACATGTTGTTCAAGAACATATCATAATCATTTTGAATAATGTCGCTGAGATTATTCTCCGAGGAGAGATTGCTTGATGATTAGGTTTGCGTAACTATGTTTGGGGAAGTTTGTTTCGTGGGAAACACGTGTAACTGAAATTTTGTTTGCGAATTTGCGTTGTCATTTGTTTTTTTTAGTACGTCACGCAGCTATAATGTCTAACTCGACGTTCGGTATTATTATAACAATCAGGTTTTTTTCCAGATTAGTAATCATATTTCTATACGCCAGGGAGGTCCGCTGTGTTTATGTCTACTCAGACTGCGAGATATAACGTTAAATGCGCAAAACCTGAAATTAGTTTGATCAGAATAAAGAGCAGAATTAATTAAACCACTTTTTAATGTTAAATTTTGCAAAAAATCTTCATTAAAAACTTCGATCTGTCTATTTATAAACAGGTCAAGCCATCACGTGTGCAAACTCGCTGAAATAGGTAAACAAACGCAAACAGTAGTAATCCAATCAAATTTTCTCATATACGGGATAGTAATAGTTCTTTTTTCAATGCAGATATGAATTTTAAACAAACTAAAACTGCTCATAAAACCTTTTTTTTTTCACATAATTAGGTCAATTGAATTAAAAATCATTTGGAGTGTCTGAGGTTTTGCGCATTTAACGTTACATGTTGTTTATGTTCATACATAATAAACTGTTTAGGACGGATAAAAACCATTTCTCAAAGTAACAAGTTAGTAATTTGCTATGAATAAGAATTAAACGTATGCTATCATGTCAAAGAGCTGTCATGAATATTCAATTCCTAACGAGTTAACCTTGCCTGACCTTACAGAAGTTGCGCTGCTTTTTCATAATGTTATGAAATCCGTGGCTACTGCTAGATGTAACATGATTGTAACAGCCATTAAAATCTTCAAACGTGAGTATTTTTTAGGATTCCGTAGTCCTAACAAACAAACCTTTTTGTTTCGCCACGTCTATCTGTCTGTCCGTCCACGGCTTAGTTTAAAGACTGTTATTACTAGAAAGCTATGCTTCAGTTGCAAGGCAATATAGTCAACTAATTGGCATTATAAAATCTTGAGACATTTTTTATTAAGGTATTTTACACGTAATTTAACACACGTTGTTTTTCTTGTTTAATATTTTGGTCTTTCAAAAATATTTTGGGACTGTAATAAGTATTTTTCAATTTGGTGATCCATTTAAAAATATTAATCTTTAAAATTTCGGTTTTGCTAAACTGTCAACTGAAAAAAACACGATGGGTGTTATACTGAGTTGAGTTAAAAACTCGACTAAGTTAACTCAGTTAGTTAAGTGATTATTGGCTTTTGAGTAATAGTCAATCTTTATATATAAAAATCAATGCCAATTTTCGTTGTTAATTTATAACTCAAGAATGGGCTCACCTATCCAAATCAAAATTTTAGGCTTTGTTCGGACTATTTAGTAGATGGTTTATGTGAAGTTTGGTAGGGTAGAGTAGGGTAGAGTAGGGTAGAGTAGGGTAGGGTAGAGTAGGGTAGAGTAGGGTAGGGTAGAGTAGGGTAGAGTAGGGAAGAGCGGGAGCGAAGCCGGGCGGGAAAAAGCTAGTATTCTATATACGAGCACTACGATCTTACAGTGCAGTTGCTGGAGATGAGCATTGTTAAGAAGCTAATTTCCAAAGTAATTCAAAGCAATGTGAAGATAGTATAATCACGCAACCCTGTCGTAGGTTTTGTAAATAAAGACCCGTTTTTAAACGTTATTGACCGTTAAACCGTTAACTCAATTCGTATTTTCATAGTAATAAACATAAAGCCCCCTTCTTAATTTGCATGCTGTAACGAAATACTATCATTACGGAACTCTACGCGTATCTCGACACGCACTTAATGGTTTTTGCCTTTTTTTTGCTGTTCTACGAGTAAATATATCGATCGGTCAATATGATCGACAGATCATATTGACCTTCACGCTTATTTTAATTTGCTTAATTATTAGAGATGTGCCGAATAGTGGTTCCACCGAATAACCGAATACCGAATATACTACTCTGTCAAGAAAGTACCGGGAAAAGATCAATAATACACAAAATGTCTGTTATTCATCCAAATTTATTTTATCACCTTCAAAGTATGCTCCTTTAGAAACGATACACTTGCGCCAACGAATAATCCATTCATCAAAACATTTTTTAAACGCTGCTTCCTGAATTGAGTTCAGTTCTCGCCGCAAATTCTCCTTTATGTCTTCTATCGATTGAAAACGGGTGCCACGAAGTGGTAATTTGAGTTTAGGAAAAAGAAAAAAGTCAGCAGGAGCCATATCTGGTGAATATGGTGGTTGCTGGATGGTATTTGTTGAGTGTTTGGTCAAAAATTTGTTCACAATGATAGCCTTTTGCGAAGGCGCATTGTCGTGGTGCAAAATCCAAGAATTTTCTTTCCGCAAACGCCGCATAACGCTCAAATAATATTCTTTATTTACCGTTAGACCTTCCGGTAAGAATTCAGAGTGCACAACACCGCGATAGTCAAAGAAAACAGTCAACATGACTTTGACTTTTGATCGATTTTGGCGTGGTTTTTTCGGTTTCGGATCAGTTGGAAGGCGCCACTCCGAAGCTTGTTGACTAGTTTGCATGTCAAACTCGTAAACCCACGTCTCGTCACCAGTAACAATGCGTTTCATGAATGTTGGGTCCGAACTGACTCGTTCTAGCATGTCCTCAGCGACTTTCATGCGATTGAGTTTTTGGAGAACATTCAGATCTTTTGGGACTAGCCGAGCAGCAACATGTTTCATACCCAAATGATTAGTTAAAATGGTACGGATCGACTCGTGAGATACAGAAAGTTCGGCGGCTATCTCTCTCAGAGTTGAATGGGGATTTTCAGTCACTATTTCCTTCACTTTTGCGATGTTAACTTCAGTTGCAGACGTTGACGACCTACCAGAGCTAGGCAAATCTTCCATCACATCTCGACCGCTTTTGAACGCTTTGAACCACTCATAAGCACGAGTTTTTGATAAAGTCGATTCACCGTAAGCTTTCTGTAACATTTTCAGTAACTCCGAATACGAAATTCCATTGGCGATGCAAAATTTAAGACAAACTCTTTGTTCGATATTTTTGTCCATTATGAAATTCGCAATACACACTATATATGATATTACTAAAACCAGCACTGTATTTAATATAAATAACAGATGCAACTCAAACTCCACGCCAAAATGGAAAACAGTTGTGCCAATCTAACAACTACAAAAAAACAAAAATTTGAATTTAGAATCATAAACAAATCATCCATTCCCGATACTTTTTTGACTGAATGTATGTATTAATAAGGAATAATATGATGATTATTAAATCGTCAAAGTATTGGCAGTATCTAAACTATCCTGAGCCGAAGGAATTATTTGATTGCAAAGATTTTATATACACGATGGTTAATAGAGCTCAAACAAAAAGTTTCTTACATACTCTGTAACTGCTATAGGATGGTGTGGGTGTCAGCTGTCGGATTCTTACAATGCAGCTACCTATTCTTGTCTCCCATTTTAAAGATGCGTATTTTCATCATGATGCATCGAACATTACAAAAATCATATCTTACTAAGGGGGATAGGTAGTCTAATAAAATATGACGGTTAGAATATGGGATTACTTTAATTTATTTTGCTCTACAGACTGGTTTATCATGATTCACCGAATATTCGACATTTCAACCGAATGGTCGAATAGGAATACTTCAAAATTCTTCCGAATACTATATATTCGGTATTCGGTATACCGAATATAAAACAAAACGAATATTCGACGCATCTCTAGTAATTTATTATGGAATGGTCTTCCGATGTAAAGTTATGGTCCAGTGTGACGCTGTTTATTTATTTACAGTTTTTTAAAGTAGATTTAGATGTTTTACCGTAATAAAACGTATTAAATAGAGAAAAAGAAAAGAAAGTATTAACGATTTTCAATCTTTTTATTGTTTAATTTTTCTTGCTTACGGATATTAATTGGTCTTATTATATTTAAAAGAAATTGTTGTGGTTGTTGTTGAATGGTTCGCAGACACTGGTCCTTATTATATCTATTACAGTAAAGTCGTCAAAAATAAAAGGTCCGTTTTGACATTTGAGAAAGACTAGAATGTAACTTAGAACGAAACTAAAAGATACAATAAAATAATAAATAATTATAAAGTATTTTAAAAGAATCCATCATTTTTTTGGTACGTTAAATAATATGATGAAATATATTGCGAGTATTCTTTTTGCGTATTTAAGAATTCGTTTTGACAAATGTCAAAATGAGCTTTTTATTTTTTGACAACTTTACCTACATACTCTAATTTGGGTCACAGTGTTTGTTATCGATCTCCAAAACAGCTTGATCCATTTTTATAATTTTATGTATATTTGGTAGGTATTTGAATAAGTTGTAGGCTATTTCTTACCCTCCTACTATCCGCCATTATTTACTTTGATAATTTATATGATAGAACAAAGTTTGCCGCGTCAGCTAGTAGTTTAAATAATTTAAAGGAAAATAAAGAATAAAACACACTTGGCATGTCATGCAATAAACGAAGACCTTGCTTTAAGTTAATTGACCAAGATTTTCTAGAATAAAAAAAATCGTTCCATGAATGAGGTGATTACGACGAACGACAAGCTACCCGAGATAATAACGTAGGGTACATACAATACCTTTGTTCTTTTTGCTACGAAATTGGTCTAGTGGTCATCATTCAGATTACTAAGCGTAAAAGTATCCATCTCCATACACGATACGATTTGTCTGTACGATCCGTCGTCGCTTCAGACCGATCGTAAGCGATGAATCGATAGCGTATGTCAAGATCGTTAACGATTTATCTTTACAAAGTCAGCGAAAAGCCAAGCTTAAGCGACGGATCGTACAGTCAAATTGTATTTCGGTCCTATGATAAACCATTTCTTACAAGAAATTTACTATTATTTATTTATCTAAAATTCATGAACAGTAAGTACCACTTTAGGCGGACTTAATGCTGTACCTGCGTCATTTTTTACCAGTCAACAATTCACTTAAAAAAGACTACAGTGTGATAGGCGTGAAAACTTCTAGAAAACGCTGAGTAAAACCTAAGTACCGTAGTCTTCATTAGCTTAGATTGCTAAGCTAATGAAGACTACGTAATGCGTATTGACGCGAGAAGAAGCCAGAACGGTACAGTATGTTCATCTATAAAAATATATAAATAACAGAAAAATATATAAATAATATATAATATACGAGAAACTGTCAATCGCCTGTTTGTTTCAGATAATCTCCGAAACGGCAGGACAGTTACAACGGCTGTGATAAAGAAGTAAGGAGTAACTTAGGCTACATTTATTATTAGAAAAGCAGTTAGGATTCCACGCAAAAAAATTGGATCCTAAAATCCCTTGAAATCGTGAACAAGCGTAGACGGAGTCGCAGGTAAACAACTAGTATTAATGAAAATTATACGACAGCTGAATTAATGTCTATTGGACACGGTAATGAGTCTATTCATGACTTCCAATAACTATCAAACAGGCCTGGGTCTGTACCAATGTAGATCTTCTCCATACTCTGTTGTTGTTTCAATGGTTACCAACTAGGTACTGTTCTATACCCTATTCGCGTTAAGAATAGAAATTTATATTATATACTCTATGTTCAACTGATTTTAACTTCTATTTCGTAGGTATAAGAATGGCATCAAGAGCAAAAAAGTGGTTACAATACGAACTATTTACTGCAGCCACCATTTGTCATTCCAACAACGTAATAAAAGTCAAAATCAGTTAAACGATCAGTACTAAAAGTTTTTCATTAATTTCTAATGATATTTTGAACAGAGTATATCAGTTTAGATAGGTACATTATCCAAAATGAGTAGACAGTGGATACTTAGGTAAATAATGATACGGATCAGGGATTAAACCAAATTACGATCTAAATCGTTGAATAGCCCATTGATGCGCAAAATTATCCCTGATCAGGTGAACTTATTGAATACTCATGGATTTTGGAAATTTAGGTACCCATGTGGAAAGGGTTAACGTCGTGTGAATCGAATGAGAATTTAAATTTAGAATATATGGATACGTGAATCGATCTTTTTATACGTTAGACTTTTTTTAGGGGGGAAAATCATCTAATGACATCTCCTGCTATTGGGCGGAGCGGGAGATAGTGTCAGACTTTTACTGACTAAACACTCCTTCCTTTTAATCCTTCTTTGCTATTGTTCCAGGGCCCCGGGGATCTCTTTCGCTTCGACCCTGCTGGGCCCCAATTTATGTTAGACTTGGCACGCACAAGTTCAACCGATTTGGACTGATGTTTGTTACCTCCGAGCAGGGCGTAGCTTGGACTAATTTAGACGTGGCCGAACGTGCATTAGTGAGGCCTTTTTCTTAAATAAATTCGAAAACGAGGCAGCCACTGTCGCAACCCAGTGTTCGACCACATCGTCGGTTACCATTAGGTTAAATAGTAGTCAAACGCGAGTCAATAAGTTATAAAACAAAACCTTTGTTGTTAAAGAGCCCGCGAGGGCATCCAAAGGTCTCTTTGGGTGCGAGGCCGTGGTAAGGGCCCATTTCACCACATTTAGCACACACATTCACATTTTCCACTTAGCTACGCCATTGCCTCAGAGCTCAGTCATTTATGAATCAATTTGGAAAAATTATACTTTCAGATTGATTGGTTCCAGAGGCCCTTCCAACAAGCCCTTGATTCATTTTACCATCGAAGTTGAATTGTTCGAAGGATAGAGCTATATATTCCTGTATCCTCGTTCGCACGACTGACGTTTTAACCCGTCATGGTAAGGCTAGACCTGTGAAACGGTCAATTCTCATTACCATTAATGCAAAAATTTTACGAAATCCATTGCACTTTTCCCAACGTCCTTTTCCATTTGCATTTGGCATAAACCATTCATAATGGCTCCCATAGATGGCGTTAGATGTCAGTAGATATTCGGCTGTATCTGAAATTTATGAGGTGTGCGGTCCCGCCGGCCCCATAGGGTTTTAATTAAAGTGCTAAACGGTAGCTGCATCTTTTGGAGCCAAGCGGGCAGACTGGCCCCGGCAGTCCGGCCATGATTCTCTTATTTTGCACCCGAGCCAGGCTAACTTAATTGAGTTACTTTTTTTAATGCTGCCGGCACAATTGCGTTTTGAAATGCAATTTTAATTAATAATTCTGTTCATATTCTTCAACTATATCGATGGGTAGACTCTCAAGGTTTCAATTACAAGCTTGTAGAGACTATATTGAAAAGTTATCAATTTGCACAGTGGCTCTTATAAATGGGTCTCGACAGACTTTGTCCAATTCTAAAGCTGGCTTTTCGTCAGGAAAATAATGAGAACCCGATTGCAGCGCTACCTACAGGGTCGAATTGGTTTTCAAACCATCCAGAAGCCCATTCAAATGTACATTCAAAGTTTCATCCAATTAGGTTTTTTTAGTTGGGAAATCATCTAAATGATGTCTCTCGCCCTAGGGCTGAGCGGGAGGGCGTGTCAGACTTTTGCTGACTATAAACCCACTCCTGTTCCTTCTTTGCCATTGTTCTAGGGCCCCGGGGATCTCTTTCGCATCATCCATAGCCCAAGTAGGCTTCGACCCTGTTGGGCCCCTACGGTTGCTGACAAGTCCTTGATGTGCGGGTGGAATACTACGCGCCGTCGACGACTTGGGCTCGGTCCGGACGGTTACCGGATGGTCAGACGGCGACCTAACCATTGCTCACCGTTCGCGTCTTTGTAATCTCATAAACTACTGGTTTGAATTCATTGTTTTTTTTTATGTTAGATAGCCCATTTATCGAAAAAGGCTAAAGGTTATAAAATCGTACTGCGACCCACAGGAGCAGATGTATTAACCAAAGAGGCGAGTGAAAACGCGGTGCACTGCTATAGAAGTATAATAATGTGTTGTTACTAAATGTGATGCAACTCAAGGGCAAATATAACCTGTTGCTTCGACCGCTGCCTTGTTCTAGAATTACTTAACCGGTAATGCCTAAGCGGCAATGAAATTGCAAAAAAAAAAAAAACATTTCAAATGTATAAAATAAAATCGCTACAATCTATGATAGGTACTTATTATAAGGCCATTGAGGCTGCCTAAAACGATTAATGATGTTCAAAATAAACTATAAGTATTCAAGGTATTTTTTTTTTAATAAGCTCTTATTCATTTATTTAATTCCGTTTTGTTTTCCATATTACGCACCATAGCCACAATATTTACTATTTGTTTAATCAATAAAAGTATTTTTCATAATACGAATTCATATATGAAAACAATTAATTTGAAAAGGTATGCAATATGAATGATTTTTTAAGTTTTAGTAAACATTTTTCCCTTCATTTGTGTTTTATTATTTTCCTTTTTACCAAAATCATGTTTCGAAATCTACCGGTAGAACGTGCGATATCTCAAAAGTGTTTGATTTCCACCATTATGTTTGAAAAAATGTATGACGAAAAATCTATTTTTATAATTTAATTTCAACTATTAGACTAGGTACCTATATAACCACAAAAACTTATTCGAAAGAGCGGTTCATCGATTAATAAACGCTCCGTGAATCGTTTAATCGAAGTAGCGTTTGGCGATAAAAGGTTGTTTCGCAATAAAGTCTATTTGTTCAAACGTTCAGTCGACTTTCCATTAATCGACCATATGACTGTCAAAGTATCGTTACGGAACCCATTAAAATAATGGCCACCGTTTGTTTTTTTTTTACAGTTAATTAAACCGGCTCGCTCTTGACCACTATCGCATCTTATGGAAAGCAACGATGTGGTCAATGATAGAGCACGCTTGCCTAGAAGTAACCTATTCACTCTTGACTTATTTGAATTGCCTGAAAATGTTTGATATTTCTGTTTCTCTGTGTTTATTTAAAGGATTAGAATCGAGTATGTGCAGGCATTTTCCAGCTAAACATTTAACCTAACAAGGTTTTGTGTAAATTGGTAAACCAATTGCTAACGAAAATGGTGTCTGAGACAACGGCGACTGAACTTTAAAACCAGTGTGCAGTGGAACTATTGTTTCGAGTTCGAAAGGGGAAAAATAATGAAGCTACAGAGATCACTATGAATAAATTCACATAATCATCATCATTTCAGCCGATATACGTCCACTGTTGGACATAGGCTTCCCTCAAGCGTCGCCACAACGATCGTTCCTGTGCGTCTCGCATCCATTGGTTTCCCGCAACCTTCACCAGGTCATCGGTCTACCTTGTAGGAGGCCTTCCAACGCTGCGTCTTCCGATACGAGTTCGCCACTCCAGAACCTTTCGGCCCCAACGGCATTTGTTCTGCAAGCAATGTGCCCTGCCCATTGCCACTTAAGATTGGCAATTCTTCGTGCTATGTCGGCAACCTTAGTACCTACTCCTGCGGAAATCTTCATTTTTGATTCGATAAATTCTCATCATTATGTTTAATGATTGACTAGGCCCTTATCCTTCTAGTCTCCTAGTGACTTGACTTTCTAGAACAAAATTTTTTTACTGTCCCCGCACACGGGCCTCAAAAAAACGCTAGAAGCGGCCACAAAAAAAGCTAGAAGCCGTCGCAAAAAACAGCTGAAGCGCGCGACTGCTTGTGGCTGGCTTGAAGCCGCTTCAAGCGTTTTTTTTAAGGCGGCACCACCGCACAAGGGCCACAAAAAAGGCCGCCTCAAAATGAAGCTTGAAGCGGCGTTTTCTTAAAGCCCGTGTACGGGGACAGTTATTAAACGAAGCGATTGAAACAAAAATACAACGCTTATTCGTTAACAGTTCCTACTAAGTCTATATACGTACTTATGTTGCGTATTGTTTGAGACGCATTGTTTCCACGGTAGCAAAAATAACATGCCTTCTTAAATTTTGAACAAAAATGTTATATAATGGTCATATTACAGGAAATACAAAACAAAAAAAAAAAAACAAAATATTAATTAAATAAAGAAGAGAACGGAATAACATACTCGTACCTATCTCAAATAAAAAGTTTACTCGAACATAAATCCAATTGAATGTAATCACTGCTTAATTCGATCCTTTTTATAAAACAGAACCTTCATCGGTAATAAAAGACCCAATACAATTTGGTATCTGATTGATCATGCAGTTTCAGATATTCTTCGAAATGATAGCTGTGTCACTGACCCCAATTAATAAATAACCAGAAATTTACTCGGCTATTTTGAACATCTCGTAAAACACAATTGCCTTTCGGCCTTTCTGATTCTTATTTTTACTAACCGATTTCTAAAAAAGGAGGAGGTTCTCAGTTCGGATGTTTGTATTTTTTTAAATGTTTGTTCGCGCATAACTTCGTCGCTTGCCAACCGATTTGAAAATTTTTTTTTTTTTTGTTAAAAAGTAAATAATATAGGTTATATTTTTGAAAAAAATCTTTATTTAAAATGTCGACCTGTCTAATTATGAATAAGTTAAGCCATCACGTGCTCAAACCCGCCGAAATAGGTAAACAAACACAAATGGTTGTAGTCCAATAAAATTTTCTCATACACGGTATAATAAAAGTTCTTATTTCAATGCAGATATGAATTTTAAAGAAACTAAAACTGCACATAAAACCTTTTTTTTATGACTTTTTTCTCACTGTATTAGGTCAATTAAATTTAAAATCATTTGGGGTGTCTGAGGTTTTGCGCATTTTACGTTACACGTTGTATAAGAGTTACGTGGTTGTCTTGGCGTATCATCATCATTTCAGCCGAAAGATGTGACTCTTGGATATAGGCCTGCCCCAAGTGTCGCCACAACGTACGGTCCTGTGCGTCTCGCATCCATCGGATTCCCGCAACCCTTACCAGGTCATCGGCCTCCTACAAGGTGGGCCTTCCAACGCTACGTCTTGGCGTATATTAATGTATTGTAAATGTATTCTGTCCTATTCACCCGGTATTATCTCATTAGTCTGTTATCTCTTTTTCAGATACATTGGTTTTGTAAATATTAGATACGATAGTGTAGAGATTTTCCAAGATTATAATTATATCAGGACCTAATAATTCGTTCTTTTGTTCTAATTTGATTAGAACATTACAGCTTGAATATACTATGTGATCCATTCGCTAATTGTATGATGACCACCTAGGTGTGTGGGTGTGTTAGATCTCATCAATTGATATTCATAGAGGCGGAATAAATACCTACGCTGCACATGTATTAGATGCGAGCGGGCATTGAAGGGAAACAATACAGGATAATCATATTATATCGAATTAATTACTTTGTTTACACGTGTAACACTAAGTTTTATAATTTAACTCTCAGCTGTTTCTAAACATAGGTTGTACTGTGGTTATTTTTAGCCTTCGCTTCATTTTCCTTCCTCTCGAGATTTTCAGTTTATCCCGCGTTACTTAAAATAAAATGGTAAAAACGTGGAGCGATGTTTTCAATTGACGCAAAACTACAGAACCAATCCTATGCAAATTTTGCATACATAATCCTTATAGGTCTAGTCAACATTTTCTTCTTCCTGCTTTTATCCCATGTTACTTGGGGTAGGCGCAACACGTTTGTTTTCCATTCTGTCCTGTCACCCGTCAAACTATCACTAACTCCCTTTTCTTTCACATCGTTCTTTACACAATCCATCCATCTTTTCTTCGACCTTCCTCTCCCTGTTCATGCATTTGTATACTCAGAACTCTTTTAGTAATATGCGTTTCATCCCTCCTCTTCACACGACCATACCAAGACAACCTTACCTTTCAACTTTTCAGTCACTGCCGCCACTTTCAAACTTCCTAAAATATACTCATTTCTCACTTTATGCATTCTCGTCACACTACACATACATGTCAACATTCGCATCTTCGCTAAATACAATCTTTTTCATCCTTCTTTTTCACAGCCCAACATTCTGATCCATACAGTATAACAGTTCTTATGACGGACTTGTAAATTTTACCCTTCAACTTGAGGGGCATGCGTGGGTCACAAGTTGTTCCCGTGACCTGTCGCTAGGTCGCTAGGTCAAGTCAACATATATGCTATAAATTATTATGTTACCCACATGCTATAGGGGTTGAGCAATATTGCATTATGTTGATATTGAACGATATTCGCCGGTGAATTTCTCAGTTCCAGCTGTTCAAAGTTCGTATCGTACCAAATTAAACGGACACAATACCGTCCATTGTTCCTGTTACCCTTTTTCGGGCAATAATGGAGTTTGAAAATAGAAGCGAAGAACACAAACGTTGGGTGGTGTGACTTGACACTTAATTTCGAAGCTAGTGTTGTTCGCAACATGAAGGAATGCACGACGTTGTACCGTCTGTCAAACCGTTTCCCTGTTCTTAACGTTATTAGAATAGACGTACCGTGCAAGTTATTGCTAGCCATGTTTTTGCATGTGTGAGAAGAATAATGATGGAGTTGTACCATGTTTAATGAAGTTGTGTCAACACACCACAAAATCCAGTTCTTTTGCCTTGTCAATCACACTAATATTACCTTCCTTTACACTTAAGAGAAGGCCTGAGTCCCAGCAGTGGGAATATTAAAAAGGCTAATGATGATTACACTTAACATGTCAGTTTACAAATTTCTTTCGCTTATAATCTTAAAAACATGATTCATGTTAATGTGCCGCAAAATGCGATTATGTTCAAAAGGGTGTGAGCCTGGAAATCTGTCATACAGGTCTTAAACCTAGTTCAGACTTCAGCTTTCACAAAGGTTTTAGCTTCAGGCAAAATGTATAAATAAACTTCTGTTAAATAAATAAATTATATTTATATTAGATGTTGTCCTCTAACAAGTTGGACTGATGACCTGGTGAAGGTTGCGGGAAACCGATGGATGCGAGACGACACTTGGGGAGGCCTATTTCCAACAGTGGACGTATAGCGGCTGAAATGATGATGATGATACTAGCTTTTGTCCGCAGCTTCACCCGCGTACATAAAATATAGCCTATGTCACTAAGAAATCAAGCAGCGGTGGTTTATATCGGTGAAACAATTTAGCAATCAGATCAGTACTTTGAGAGAGTACCTCCTATAAACAAAAAAACAAACTTTACCTCTTTTATTAGTGTAGATGTTGATTTATGAGGTATATATAATATTTTAAAGCCGGAAGTTTGTGTGTTTGTATGTTTATTACTACTTCACGATCGAACAGTTTCCCCAAATAAAACGGGACAAGGGCAGGAAGATGATGATGATGATTTCCGTGAAACTTGGTACACAGGTAGGCCATGTTCTGGAGCATAAATAGACAACACATAGGTTACTTTTTATCTTGGAAGAACATACATAAAACCACACATAAAACAGTGTCCCAATGGAACACGGCTAGTATTCTATGAACTTCAAGAGATCAGAAACTTCAAACGTGTTTTCCTCAATATCGCAGCTGTGTGGGTTGATACATTATTGCTTATTACTTATCTGAACATGTTCACTTATAATCAAACAAACTGTATCAATTCTTCTATAGTACATAGAGCTTTAATATACAAGATGGATTCCTAGTATCTATTAGGAAAAGTGACTTTATTTATGTGAAATAGCTACTACTATTTATGAAGTTTCATCACTGATTATTATTACTGTCCTCGGGCTACTACACGGGCCTCAAAAAAACGCTACTCTAAGCTTCATTTTGAGGCGGGCTTTTTTGTGGCTCGTGTGCGGCGGTGCCGCCACAAAGAAACGCTTGAAGCGGCTTCAAGCTTCTCAGAATACAAGGTGTCGCGCGCTTCAGCTGTTTTTTTACGTTGGCTTCTAGCGTTTTTTTTGTGGCGGCGTTTTTTTGAGGCCCGTGTGCGGTGTCAGTTAGTTCCTACTATTATACCTACATGTTAATATTTTTGCGAGAGTGGAAACTTGCTGAGTTGGTTTGCTACGTAGGAAATATTTCTTGTTTCTATTAGCATCTTAGCAACCAATTAATATGGATGCCATTTTAAACTTGTTGTGTACTTTTCCACAAACAACATTATTAGCGAATCGAATGCTAATGTTATTTATAAAACATTAGTTTTAGTTTATGCGAAACCTGAAACACGTGTCTAGTATTTTTATGCAAAGATTCTATGTACAAAATTTCATAACTGTATCATGTAAAATCACAAAGTTATAAGCTTGTTAAGTCAGCAAAAATATATATTCACCGAGCCATCCAGGCGACTGAGGGGTTGTTTTGCACTTGCACCCAGTTGTTTGCTGGCGCCTCATTCCCGCTACGATCTGCCATGACCTGTGTTGTACTTAGTCTCGGTGGTGTCTAACTTGTGACCTTTTAAATATTTTTGGTAAAAAATATAACATGGTGTAAAAACTATTGGAATCCATTCAGTTGCACATTCTAAACAGACTATATCCAGGTTTCGCATAAACTAAAAATTATATTGTAACACTTCTCATCTGAAAGTACTACTATTGTGTACGTTCACCTTTCCATCAACTTATACTAGCTATGTATTCGTTTTGTCAGATCCATATTCTTTACCAAGTACAGCATACCTTTGAAGGTAACCAATGCATAAATTACAGAATAGAAGCGCTGGATGGAAATGGAGTTTTCATGCACACTCGCTGTCAAAATATACGTCCAAACAGAGCAAATATGTACATATACCATCATGACCGCCGAAGCTGACAAATCATGCTCCAGTATTTGTGATTGCATTTGGGCTTATCGGGCGGCTGTAGCCAGCTCGTATTGTTCCCAACAAATTTAACATCTAGATCAATCTGACAGATGTTGGACTCGTAATCAATAAATGATTGCGGATCCAATTGTATGCCTATTAAGGCTAACGAGTAGTTCTATTCAATGATTTAACACTTTGTTCCAAAATGCAATGTTTACCCTTGTTTAGGTTCAACAGCGCGTAGTGATGCACGCGCTTCTCAAAGAGATGTCAGCAAGCCGTAGGGGCCCAGCAGGGCCGATCGACAGGACCGCGGGGAATTGCTGAAAAGGAAACCCGTACGAAAGGGCCACAGGTGTGACTTTAGTCAATAAAAGTCTGACACGTCCTCGCGCTCCGCCCAGAGCGGGAGAAGTCAATTGGAAGTCATTGGATGATTTCCCCTCTAAAAAAAACTCTTGTTTAAGTAGTTCACCTTCAGCAATGCAAAACTTAAAACTCGTACAATTCTTATTCGTTCAAAGTGTTCTGCACAATAAAAATAGACTATACACAAAAGCGTTCCGAGCAAATGGGCATGTATGATTCGATCCAAATCCAATAGTCAGAGTAAATGCAAGACGCGCTTCCAGACTACATCGCTTTCGGCAACTAACTTCGTTTGAGCAAACACTCCAGCTAAGAACTCTTTGCCCACTTGGCTCTCGCTTCCACTTGGTTGGCAGAACCTACCAAGTTCTATAAGAATATTCGCTGCCGTTTTAGTGCTCTCAGGCTTAATTAAAAACTTCGACTTCGAGATGCCTTTTCAATTACCGTTAATTATTTTAATCTGTAAGTATCTCTAGAGTACCGCCGTTCATTTTTGTTTGAAGGTAGTTTGAATAAGGTTGATAAGAGTGCGATTATATGATGAGTAATGACTTGCAAGGCGGGTTCGGTGGCATTGTTCAAAACATCGTTTTTCGGAGAAAGCGAGTAGACCCCCGTCTCGGTCTGGGAACGAAATTGGTTACTGAAGGAGCACGGGTGGATTTTTCTTAGTAAAAGTCTCACACACAGCGGGAGAAGTTATTTGATCATTTCCTCCAACCTCAAAAAACGGCTGTCCTCTTTTTTTGTTCTATGTTCTTTTAGTCATCCCAAAAGTTGACTGTTAGATATCACTACCAGCGATAAGACCGCCATTGTCTAAAAGCCACTACAGGTAACTTACATATTTATAAGAGAAAACCATAGTTTGAAACAAGAATAAGAACATTTTCAAACAAGATATATCTAAGTAATATTGAAGTAGAGCTAAAGAATCGTCAGCTTTGGCGTCACGTTAAGCACAAGTGGACAATATAGTTTAGGGATGTAGCAAAATTTATATGCAATCTAGCGCCTCAGCCTGAAGTTCAGAGCGCCAAAGGACGAGGGCTCTAAGTTTGTTAATTTCACATAGTGGTTGGCATGCAACAAACTTTATCAATCTATGCGTCGCTAACTTTATAATTCGACTCCAGTAACGTCGTATTCTAGAGTGGCTTTAAACAAGATACATAGTTGAAATCTTTCGATAGTTTAAACCCATTAATTTCCTTCAGATTTAAAAATCTGGAGAACCATTTTAAATCCCTTTTCACTGGTAGTTTTCTGTAGTGTAAGGCAATCAAAAGGCTAACGGCTTCTTCTTTTTCAAAAGCTAGTACTTAGGTGCTGGAATCGGATGAAATAAAATACGTGAACTGCTTTCAACACTGCGGAATGGTTATGTAATTTTATGGCGTGATGTTATTTTCGTTTTCTCAAATAATTCATGAAAATATTCGAATATTTTTTTAGAAAATAGACATACTTTTTTTCTCCAATTTTCCTTTCGCAGGTTTGCTGGAAGAGATTTCTTTAGAAATAAGCATCACTTTTGTACTATTCTTCTGTTTCATTCATCTGTTCTCTTTTTATTTGTGTGTACATAAACTGTTAAATAAGTAAATACTCGTATAGTAAGTGATATATGTGAAGATACCACTTCATAAAGATACAAGAGATTTCTGGTGAAGTTACAGCATTTATAATGTAGGTTGATAAATTCAATATGAAAAAAGAACGATTAAAAATTAAAGATAGGGCCTTTGTAAAGCTGCTGTTTGTTTACACATTCCGGAATCCGCTAAATGGCGATGCAGAAGAATACAATAAAGACGAGATTTACGGTACGAACAACTTTACATACGATACCAGATCTGCTTACGAAAATAGAGTAGGTAGCATATTTGCATAATATTTCTGATACGGAGCCGAGGAAGTATCCCTTTTGCTCGTGTGTGCTCGGAATATTATGACCTTCGCCTTAAAACCATATAAGCGTTCATATCGACACAAAAAGGTACGATGTTCTCCCACAAGTGGGAATACCGGGATTAGATTAGGCGAGATACGTGATGTGATTAGCGATACGGATTATTTTCTGCTTAATGACGAGCATTGGCTAAACTTGGGGCAGCCGCTACGTGGATTATGTAGTGGGCTGTCTGATATCAAGGTCGGGAAAAATTATATTGTGTTTTGTTACTAAGAAATTCCCGACAGTAACCCAGGGTTTGGAATGCAACCGTTAAATGAGCTGGTTCGCCCTTATCAACCTCCAAGGAACAACTTTGGGTGAATACCCTTACCTACCCTTCCCGTGTCATGTGTTATACACATGGGGTAATTTGTTGCGTAGCTTGCACTTGTATGTCTCCGGGAGGACGCAGGTAGCGACGAAGCCGTCCATTTCCTCGCCCGAGGGACTTATTCCCGCAATTTATTTTTCCCCGTGACGTCGGAACTTACATTCTGAATAGTTTCGCCTGTCGCCGATCCCATTTGTATCGTGTGAAGCGTAAACTTTATTCCCTCAGCCAAAACAGAGTAGTCAGTCAACGGAATGTGAAAAGATTCTAAAGTTGTCTCGTGCTTTTGAGTCGTGCTGTTGGCTTTTCTCCTACATCAACTGTGAAAGCTCGCAGCCTGAGGGATTTAAACTTCATTTTATTTATTCTCTGTTGACATTTAAAGGAAGCAATATATCCAGCAGAATTACAAACAAAATGGCGATACTGTTATTTTAAAATATACCTACCAGGCTACATACTTTTAAGCGTATTGTAGGTAAATTTACAGCAATCGAAAAAATTCGGTTGTAAATTGCTTCGATACAGGAATTATTTCAGTGAATAAATTGACAGACCCATTTAAAAGCGTTGTTAGATGAAACGAAAAAATGTACTGACATAAATAACAATAAATCTAATAAACCGCTAAGCCGGGCTCAGTGTACAGCTGGGTGTGCCGTGTAGGTAGCAGCTCTCGTGATGGACGACCCGCATTCGTTTCCAGCACTCAGATAAGCCTCCGGCGGGGTTGCTCACCATCTGCTTGCTAGATTGCCTTTGTCAGTTGAGGCCCGTGAACATCGGGCGCATACGAATATACCAGAAGTAACTAATCTGTCTGACGCAAGTTACTAGTTAGTTCTAGCGAGTTTAACGCCACCGGAACATAGTAGTGTTATTATCAAGTGAGACCGCACTGGAACAAAGGCGCCACCTGCCCGCGAACTGCTTCAAACTTGTCTAACTAATTCGAAATGCCGTATCGTGTCGAAGTTTTGACTTTGGGGTATCAAGTTTCTGTGATTACTCAGCTAGCAACTACCTGTTTTAGTCATTTTGATACAATGTAGTCTCTATTACTTATGTGTGAACGTCTGAAACATTTCGAAATGTAAAGTTATTGTTTGTTTTGAAGATATCGTAGAGAAAACGAAAAGGTAATGTTAATTTATAGGTGTAGACTGCAGATATTCTGATATCAGGAAGGCAGGTACATATTTCTTCGCCTGACAGTATTATATTGTTCGTGTGATCAGATAATTCGGAAGTGTTTGCTGGGCGGCGGCCGAGCACTCGTAAATTTCACCTTTTATGAGCCATTATATTGGCGATAATTCCGGCGGGCGGACCGTTACATGAACATTTTGGACTGGTAAATATCCTATTTTATATCTAACAAACATTGTTATTTCTAAACTGCACGAGAATTTAAAAACAAAACATCGTTTTTATGACAATATTAATTAGGAAATGTCCGGTGGGATTTAGCTAAACGTTCCTGACAAAAATTTTCCCTTAAAGCTGTTTAGGCATGTTGTTTTCCTTCTTATTTTTGGACTGCCTAAACGAAAATATGGCCTACAAAGAAGACGGGAAAATTACGTATTCGTGCAGTTTACTTAATCGAAATAACGACGGGACCCGACGCTGACCTATATTTCGATCAAAGAGTGGACCCCTGTCACTGCTACTCGTATATTTACTTGAAAAATAGACAACTATTAAAACCAGTTCTTAACAGCATGGGGCTGAAAAATATTTCCTTGTTGCTGCCATTATTCTGGAGGAAAACTGCGGCCGGTAAATTGCGATCTTAAGAGCCGCCATCAACTACTTAGCTTTTGATGTTTGTCATTCGCAAACTTAACGATGCGGAATGTATTAAAATGAGAAAAGGGCCACTGGTATATCTATCTATTTGTTTTTATAAATTGTAGGCTAGATCCAAGATGAACGGACAGGATTAACAGTTCGGGTCGCTACTAGATCAGACTCTAAGCCTGCTATTAAGCGTATTGCGTAGGTACCTTAGCTAGAATGTCACTACGTATATTAGAGTCGCAATAGTTGGCAGTAAGCCGTTAGTAGTCCAACAGCAAATGGTATGGTAATGAGAAAACAGTCGCGGCGCCGGCGATTACTCTAAGATCCGATAATGCCGTCGTTTTTCTTCTATAATCCTGAAAAAGTGATGCAGCCCCGGCATTACGAGAACGGCTACAAAAACGATTCCATGACTAATATAAATAAAACCTTTTGGATTCCTGTTTTAAATCCAATTGTTACAGCTTGGGAGAATTCGGTATTGGATACATTTATTATCAGGCGCAGACCGACCGTTTTTTACTTATTCCATTTTGGGTGACCTACAGCTAACAATTTAAACGGTAACGTCAGGGTAGATCACGATGAGCCATTTACAAGCCTTCACATTTAGTACAGGAGTATTGTTTATTTATTTATAGTATTTATTTATTTAAACTTCATGTACAGTGTGGTACATAGGCGGACTTAGTGCAACAAGGCAGTCTCTACCAGTCAACCTTTGGATTTTATTGTTGATACAATATTATAAAAATGAGCTTCTGTCTGTGGCCTGCGTTCAAGTAAAAAACTATTCCGAGGGAATTTACTCTCGGAATAAAAAGTATCCTATCTTATAGGTATCCTATTCCAGGACATGGTCTACTCATGTGCAAGGTTTCATTTAAATTTACTTACGTGTACTTAAACGGCTGATTCGTTTAAGTACACGTAAGACACACAAAGAGTACAACACATACACACACACATAATATATAAAAAATTTACCTTTATATTACTATACTAGCTTTTGCCCGCACGGCTTCGCTCCCGCTCTTCCCTACTCTACCCTACCCTACACTACTCTACCCTACTCTACCCTACACTACTCTACACTACTCTACACTACACTACTCTACTCTACACTACTCTACCCTACTCTACCCTAATCTACCCTACTCTACCCTACCAAACTTCACATAAACCATCTACTAAATAGTCCGAACAAAGCCTAAAAATTTGGTTTGGATAGGCAAGCCTGTTCTTGAGTTATAAAATAACAACGAAAAGTGGCATTGATTTTTATATATATAGATAGATACATTGTGAGAATATACATTAGTTTATTAATACATATGTTTCTAATAAAAATGTCTACTATTACACTTCGTTTGAAGTGATTCGGTATTTTGAAATAGCAGTTTTCCATAGCGGTTTTCAAAAGACTAGAAATTATCGCTTAACGTAAAACACTACAGTTTTAAAGAATGCTGTAACATTGTTGTAAAATGTAGTAAATCTGTAAAAAACAGCAAAAAATTAGGTCAGCCGGCTTCAACGTTTTTTGGTCGTTTCTGGTTGAAGAACTAGGACCAAGCGGAAAACAGTGCCGAGTAATTAAGTAAGCTACGGAATTCCACTTAATTCATTGATTTAATCCAATTCAGAAACAGGAGTATAATGAATTAAAACTTTATTTTTACATTTTCAATGTGCTTGTTCAGTAGACGAAACTGAACAAGCTTCCACATTTTTTTTTTTTCAGGAAACGAATGTAATTCAGCCTTACCATACAAAATTATAAACTTGACTGGATAATTTGTATGGCGAGGTCGATTTTTTTTTCGTTTCCTGTAAACAATTTTGGGGAAAGTTTTTCAGTTTCGTCTACTGAGCAAGCCTTTAAAGTTTGCGGAGGGCAGTCCCTTACACCTTGTATAGTATATATACCCTGCGGTAGGTTAGAGCTCTGTTCGACTGGTAGTCACTCAAATGAGCAAACATCACCTGACCTCCAAGGCTTTTTCACTATCACGAACCAGCGCTTACGGTAGGCTTCTATTTTTTTAATAACAAACGACGATAATATTTCAGTCGTTTTTCAGAACTAATGAAAGAAGAAAGCCTTGACAAATTTTGTGATCATTACTGGCGGCCTTTCGACTTACTACTGCAAATTGGCCTCTTCGCTTTTCGGCCATTATTTCTTGGTTTTTAGTGAACCGCTATGTTTTTCCTTTTATATTTGAGATAGCTGAGCAAACAGGCCGCCGGCGACGGCCCACATGATGGAAAGTGTTTACCGCTGCCCACCTGAACTACCGAGACTTTATAGATAAGGTAAAAAGGCATGTGCCTATTCTTAAGAATATACTGGCTAAGAAAATAAAGGTAACATAGTGTCTGTTGATAAAGCTAGAACGTTTTATTTTTATTGTAAATTAAACAATAGAGGCTTTTCAAAGTCTTTCTAAACTTATAGGTTAAGCCTGTCCCATAGGACGCTTTCAAGATTTTCCTATGAAGTTTTAAATTAAGAATTCACTACCTTCCGCTTCAGGTTTCACCTGCGTGATAGTAGGAAATTGTGCTCAGTGATAAAATAGAAATTTAATGGTGACTAATTTCTTAAATCGGTCCAGGTATTTTTAATTTATTCATAACGAATTCTTTCTCTTTATGTTGTAATTATATTTAACTCTTCCCATTCCCGTACCGGCACTCGTGCGGGCTGGTCGTTTTTATTGTCGCGGAGTTACTTTTTATCCCCACTGCGCTAAATACTGCGCACGCGCTGCAGGTGTGCGCCGGACCGCCCGGCTCCGTGTGCCTTACGCGATCGAGCCGCATGAGATGACTGATAAAGTTAGCGCTTCCTCGCGCTGTCAGACTCCTTTATATATGAATGACGTGCAGAGCCTATTGAACGATTCTTCAGACATGGAGGTTGACAATAAAAATGAAGAGGTACGGATACAGTCAAGACCAGAAAAGAGGGTAAGAGAGGATAGTGCTGAAGAAGAAGAGGGTTGGACAAAAGTTAAAGGGAGTACAAAGAAGGTGTGTCTCGGCAGTAAACAGTCGGTAATAGATGATAAGTTCGAAGTCTATGCTTCCTCTAAGGAACGATTGCCGAAACAATTCGCAATGGCTCGAATTTTGAAAGAAAATAATATTACTAAAATTCGCCATATTAAATATTTAAGTCCTTTCAAAATACGCTTTGAATTTGACTGCGAATCGGCTGCTCAGAACTTATTAACATGCGAGAAACTAATAGAAAAGGGATGGAGGTTTCAGAGGGCTATGCAATTGTCTGTCTGTTATGGCCTTATCAAAGATGTAGACCTAGACTTTACGGATGACGAGATCCTCAAAAACCTCTCATGTCCAGCTCCTGCAAAGCTTTTATCTTTCAAGAGACTAGACCGTCGTGACAGAGATAAAGGAGGTTGGTGCCCCAGCGAAACCCTTAGACTTTGTTTTGACGGTGATCATTTGCCTGCGTCGGTCCGCGTATGTGACATAAGCATCAAAGTTTTACCATATGTACACCAAGTGTCACAATGTTCCCAATGTTGGAGGTTAGGCCACAATCGGAAAATGTGCCCCTCGAAGAGCGTGGTTTGTCCGAAGTGTGGTGGCCGGCATGAAAATTGCGAGACTTTATCGTTTTCATGTGTCAACTGTAAAGGGAATCACATATCTCTGAGCAAGTCTTGTCCGGTTTATAAGAAGGAAAGGAGGTTGAGGGAGATTATGGCTGAGTTTGGATGTACATACAGGAAAGCCCTAGAATGTTACGTACTACCCGAAAACCAAGTTTCCACCGAAGTGGGTGTTGCTTTTCAAGCCTCAGTAGCCTCAGAAAACCGGTTCTCAGAGATACCTCATTTTTTAGACGAGCCTACACATACTAGGAAACCGGATCCAGAAGCCTCTCATCGTTCCAGTTATGCTGAAATAATCCGGACTACGGCCACAGTTCATAACGAACAGACTCCTATCACGGTTAGAAAGGATGGTGAAATTCCAAAACCAAAATTAGTACAGTCTCCGAAAGCAAAAAAAAAAACACCCAAAGATGACTGGATGTTTTGGAACTCAGATACGCCTGAATATAACCAAGTACCCAGTGATGGAGAGGATACCGCGGATGAACGTCCATCTTTTAAGGAGCTGTGGTCTAGAATAAAAGAAGTTATCTACCTCAAGAAGACTAACTTAATTTTTAAGATAAGATGTGTCTTCCAATTGTGCTTAGAATGGTTAACCTTAACGTCAGTGAGTTTACTTTCCGAGTGGCCGTGGATAAAAACATTGTTTAACTTTTTTATTAGGTGTGATGGCTAATAAACCAATTAAATTAAATATCTTGCAGTGGAATGCCCAAAGTATCAGACCCAAGTTAGCATCGTTTCAACAACTTTTATGCCAAGAAAAAGTACATATTGCTGCCTTAAGTGAGACTTGGCTAGAATCAGAAAGTAATTTTAAAGTTAGTGATTATGTTGTTTATCGTGCGGACCGGGATGACTCATACGGCGGTGTAGCTATCATAGTACACAAATCTATTAAAGCGCAGCTGCGGCGCGTTCAGTTAAATAATAACGGCATTGAGGTAGTGTGCGTGCGATTGTTTAACTGCGATCCGTTTGAAAATATTGTTTCTGTCTATTGTCCATCTAGAATCGTAATCACTCAACAGGATTGGGATAGTTTGTTATCTTTATGGCCTTCCAAAACTTTAATTCTTGGTGATTTTAATGCCCATGACGTTAGTTGGTCTTATAAAACTGATCTCAGAGGCAGGCTTATCCGCGACTCCCTTTTAGACAGTAACTTTATTTCTTTGAACGATGGGACGCACACGCGAGTTCGCTTAGTTGACAATAATTTACAACAGTCATCTCCGGATATATCTTTGGTTTCCACAGATATTGCTTTAAATTTTAATTGGACCGTTTTAAATGAAAACCTGGGCAGCGATCACTTAATTATTAAACTGTCAACATTATGTACTTCATACATCCCTCCTGTTATTAAAAGAAATTTTGAAAAAGCAGATTGGACTTCATTTAAAAAACATCTTGCACAAAAATTTTTTAATTTGCGTTTACCGAATGACCTCCAAAAAGCTTACGATCTATTTTTAGATATTTTGAATGAAGCAGCAAACAAATTCATCCCGATGATAAAATTTAAACAAAACCCTTCTTCAAATTTCACCCCAAAGCCGTACTGGACTGCAGAGCTGTCACATGCTGTGGCTCAACGTAGGCTCGCACTATCTAAATTTAGGCGAAATCCCTCGCCCCAAAACTTAAATAATCTTAAAATTCAGATAAGTGACTCACAACGTTTAATTCGTAAAGCTAAAGGAGTGAATTGGCAAAATTTTTGTTCCTCTGTAGATCATGAAACAACGTCTAGTGACATGTGGCGTAAAATGAGATGGTTGAAAGGTTATCGCTCGCCTAAACATTATGTTGACATTCAAAGTGCCACAAATCTGTTAAATTCTTTAACACCGGATTATGTCTCCCCTTCGACCCCTAAGGTTCACCACAATAACCCTATACTAGAATGTGAGTTCTCCATACAGGAGCTGGATAAATGTATCAAGTCTAAGGATACATCTCCTGGATGCGATGATATATCTTATTCTATGATTAAGAATTTACCCAATGAAGGTAAATCTGTATTACTAACATTATTTAATAACTTTTTTAAGCGTAGTTTTGTACCTTCTCAGTGGCGCGACATATGTATCGTCCCTATTCCAAAACCTGGTCGTGACCCTAGTAATGTTTCTTCACTTCGACCTATATCCTTATTATCATGCATATGCAAAATTTTCCATTATATTTTACTTCGAAGACTGGAATGGTTTCTGGAGAGAGGCAACACATTCTCTGTGAACACAGTTGGCTTCCGTAGAAGTAGGTCGTGTCTGGATGGTCTGAGTTGCTTAATCTCCACAATACAAACTAGTTTTTCCGAGGGTTCTTCGACTATCGGTTGTTTTGTAGATATAAATAATGCGTACAATAACGTAAATAATACTGTTTTGATCAATGTTTTAGATAACCTCAAAGTAGGTTCACTCATATGTAAATATTTGTGGAATTTTCTTCATAGAAGAGTTCTCAAAATAAAATCTGGCAATAATTTTATTAGTAGACATTCTGGATGTGGATTGGCACAGGGTGACCCGATATCTCCACTGTTATTTAATATAATAACGTCAGAGATTTGTAAACGTCTGCAGAACGACATTTGCATATGCCAGTACGCGGATGACTTCGCTATATATGTACAGTGTTCTTCTGTTAGTGAAGGGCAAACCAAAATCCAGTCTAGTCTTGATTTAATCAACAACATGTTAACGTTTGTCGGTTTGGATATTTCTCCCGCTAAAAGTAAAATCTGTTTTTTTAGTAGAGGTTACCGGAGACCAGTTATAGAAGTGCGTTTAAACGATACGATGTTAGAATTAGTTGACCATGTCAAGTATTTAGGTATGTGGCTGGACAGAGGTCTTCGATGGAAGAAACATATTAATGAAGTTCGGGAACGAGTACTTAAATTAATTAATGTTTTTAAGGTTTTGGTGGGACCTGGGTGGGGTATTCACCCCAACCATCTAAGACGGCTATATATCTCCCTTATTCGTAGTCGTATAGACTTTGGTAGCTTTTTAATAGACAATAGCGCCGACACACATTTAACTAAATTGGATAGATTACAAAACATTTGTTTGCGTTTAGTAGGTGGATTTATCAAAAGCACCCCGATACATGTGATGGAATCCGAACTATTAGTGCCCCCTCTTTTTATTCGCCGCCGATACTTAGCTGATAAATTTTACTTAAAATCCAAATGCTTTGATTTTCCTATAATAAGCATACTAGATAAACTACACGGTCTTTGTTGTAATAACGCTTATTGGAGAAAAAAGAAAAAGCCTCTGTTAGTTTTGTCTCACGGTGTTCTTAAACAGGAACAAATGTACTGTAGCAAGCAAATAGACATGTTCTCCATGACTACTTGGGTCAGCAATATGGACTTATCAGGTATTGTAAAACCCAATTTAGATTCGGTAGATAAACCAAAACATTGTTATAATGTCCATAATTTAAGATCATTATGTTGCAAGTCTCTAAATGCATTATATTCCGATTTTTACTGTGTGTACACGGACGGTTCTAGACGTGAAAATTTCAGTGGCGCGGCCTTTTTCGATTCACAACTAGGTGCCCATTTCAAATTCCAAATTTTATCAAAAGTCTCAATAATGCACTTAGAGCTAATTGCTATCGCTGAAGCTCTGGCCTACATCGAGTCATTAGACGGTGACCGTTTCGTCATCCTTACTGATTCGAAAAGTGCTCTTCTCCACCTGATGAGATGTACGAGTACTTCACCTGTTAGGGGGCTTCCACTGGCTTATTCTATATTAAGAACCATTACGGATTTGATTGCCAAGCATAGAACTGTTGTATTACAATGGGTCCCCTCCCATGTTGGACTAGAAGGTAACGAGGTGGTTGATCGTTTGGCAAATGAAGCTGGGTCAGATGGGGAAATTTATCCGTGTTATCCTTGGTACACTGAGCTTTTACCTTTGGTTAGAGACAGATGTATCGAAACGTGGTCTGAGTATTTTGATAAAAGATCTCTAACGAAAGGCATTTGGTACAAGACGATTCAGCCATCTCTTCCACGGATGCTTTGGTTCAGCGACGGGAAATTAAATAGACAGGAGGTTGTGACGGCTTTGAGACTCCGATCCGGCCACATACCACTCAACAGCTTTGGATTTATGATGCGCAAAGTCGATTCTCCCAATTGTGTTGTCTGTGGCACTATAGAAGATGTGCATCATATCCTGTCGGAGTGTGTTCGTGTTGGGGTCCAAAGACGTCAAGCTTTTGCCAACAGTTTTAATGTGGGCTTCTATAATAGTATTCTAGCCTCACCTTTAGCAGATGAGGCAAGAATACTTTATCGTATTATTATTAGTGGTATAAGGTTGCGGGTAGACTAATAAACATGTATTTAAAATATTTGTATTAAATCATCGGGGTGACATGTTCTGTATAGAAAAAACCCCGCAAATAAAATGAGATTAAAAAAAAAAAAAAAATATTTAACTCTTGCCGAGTTGTTCTTCCTTAAAAAATATCAGAGATAAAAATATGGGGTGGGTAGGAGAGTACAACTTTTTTTTAATAAATAAAACATTTACATATGTGTTTTTCAATGGTTTATTAAATAAATTTTATTTAATATACCATTAAAAAACACATATGTAAATGTTCCGCCAAACTGCAGTCTAGTTTGTCTACAGTGCTCTTGTGGATAGTTTTCTTGATTAACTAATTAACAAATACAGTAAAAAAAAATTATTATAGGTACTGGAAGTGTGGTGAAAATATTTTTTTTTTATGGGCACTCTTAAGCTATGACCTAATCTCAGACCAGACTCAAAATAATAGGCTAGTTGCCGTAAAAATGTAATTAGTCCGTCTTTTAGATTATTCAAAAATAAGGGTCATATATTTTTATTTGAAAATTAAACTAAAAATGACAAAGATCTAGTTCATCAAAGTTACGTGTAACGTCACGCGCGCGCCGTGGTGCATTTTTTCGCACGGGGTGACGTTACACGTAACTTTAATGAGCTATATTTTTCTTATTTTTTGTTTAATCGAAAAAAGAAAAAAAAATGTGTCCAATATTTTTTTATAATCTAAAATACGGACTAAATAAAATGTAGTTATTTTGACCCTGGAAACTTCCCTTCGTTTAAGCCGTTTCGGAGGAGTGCTTAGTATTAGAAGTTTGGAGAGATCGGAGAGCTAAATAAAGGCGGTCTTAATCTTCAAACTGACACAAATAACTTGGCTTCATTACTAGCTCTTAGTGTCAGCCTACAACACAACCTTTTTGAGAGCTACCTACTAATTTATTGCGCTAAATTAGTCTTGGCTTTCCTACCGTTTTTCATCCTGTGACCTTTTTGTACCAGTATAGTATGTAATACCTATACTAGCTTTATTAGAATAAAGCCGCCCACTTCAGTACTTATAAAAGAAAATATTCCTTACACAACCAATCAATCAAATGATTCTTTAAGGCAAGAGTGAATAGGCTCTAGTGCGCCTCAACATCGGAGATTGCATCACTGCTTACCATCAGGTGGAATCGCAGTCAAGCATATTTAAACCAATAAAAAAAAACCATTAAATCATTTACAATACTTTTGAATCCAATAAGCCAATTCAATTTTGGATAGTTTCTAAGATCTTATCTTTAGCAATTGTATTTAAAACTTCCAACTTGAATTGAAAAACGACACACCAATTTTGGGTGACGAATTAAGTGATCCTCAAACTAACGAGATTCGACAGATCCAATTTTTTCGATAAGGTTATTCAAAAGAACGCGTTGGAATCAATTCGAAACTCTAAAAACTGAATATTTGTTACTTTGATAACGCAGAAAAGTAATTATTTTGTGATGTAACTACAAAACGGGGTTCGTGTTCGTGGCAATGATTCTTACTAAATGTCACGATTCTAGTTCCTACGAGTATAAGTTTTGATGATTCCCTTGCGACGTCGATAACGTGATTACAGAACTTTTCTTTGGATTGCATTGACATGAAAGTTTTATTTTTTCATTGCACCAAGGGTTAGCAAACCAGGATATTTGATGTTACTTTCAGCTTGACATCTCCACGCATTTCAGAAAAAGAGGGACTTTACCGACGGACAAACGTATAACAAAGATATCCTATAAGTTTTCTGTTTTTATCGACTTTTTTTAAGTTGGGATATCATCCAATGACTTGTCCTGATCTAGGGCAGAGCAGGGGCGTGTCAGACTTTTACAGACTAAAAGTCAATCCTACGTTCCTGAGGTACGAAACCTTAAAAATGTTTGATTATAGATTTTTTTTTAAACCTTAATTCTACTAGAGATGTACTGTTGCCGGCAATATTGCCCGAAGTGGGAGTTTTGCTGACAATATTCCATCAATATTCATACTTTCGGCAATATTGCTAGCAATATTGCCACCAATATTTCCATTGTTGTGAGATGTGCTATTGCATATCTCTAGCAAAATTCTGACACATACAATTTCTTATACTTCCTGATTGGCCACCTCGTCTCACTAATCACCCAGTTCTTACGCCAACTATCACCGATCTAACCACAGTTTAACAGCTAAGCTAAAACCAATTTTCGACCACCACTCGACCGTAATTTATGCAGATGTCTGTATATACAATATTGGCACATATGTTCACATCGTAATCAAGCTTTATTAGCATAAAGCGGATTCACAAAGGCCTTCTAACTAGTCTCATCAACTAGTAGATCTCATTTGTACATCAATAATGAACTTGCTATTACGTTTGTTTGAAGTCGGCTTATCAAATGGGGCCTCATTATGTCTATGGGCATTTAGTTGGTGAGTTTGAGTATTGTCCTTTAGTTTAGGGCTTTAGAGTCTGGCATGGATGGGGTTCGCCTGTTTGTTATGTGGACCGTAAATAGTGTCTGTTGTATGTTGCAGGCTTCGAAGTGTGCCGTTGTATAGAAGATGTGTTAGACACGATATATTTCGTGTCCTTTGTTCGATTTTCATGGTACAATGGGCACAGCAAGGACTCTATAGGATCCATAGTCATGTGTCTAGGAACAATGCCTAGTGACTAGACATGACTAACACTGTTTCGGGAAAGTGAATTGATTGGCTGGTGATACGTTCTAGGACATGCCGGTTTCCTTACGATGTTTTCCTTCACCGTTTTGAGAGCAATGGTAATCAAATAAATTACACATTAGGAAGTAATCATAGTAGTAGTAGTCATCGTGAGACGTGAGATATCGTCGACATATCCTAGAACCAAAAATTCGAAGACATGTGACATTCACCAACCCGCACTAGGTCCGTGTGGCACCTGCCTGTCATGGATTTGGACGTTGCGGGTTCGAAACAATACAATACAATACAATAGAATTTTTAAATTTAAGTTAAGACTGACAAAGATCTTCAAATGATAAGTTCTATAGTCCTTCATATACCTATGACGATCGTTACAGGTAGTCAGATGCTAGGAAGTCTCATCATCATCAGTCTATCCTAGGAGTCTCGTGTTGCTCGGTAACTGTGTCGTGGAGGACTGATAGACTGTTGCTACATGTAAAACAGGTAATTAGCGCATCCGGTTAGACTGGAAATCGACCCCAAGCTAGTTGGGTAAAGGCTAGTAAGATGCACTAAGGTCCCGCTGTCAAGGTTGAGATGAAATGGTAGCAAAGGAGGAAGGCGCACGCGTGACGCAATGGCGCTCACGTCCCAGTTTCCGATAGGATTGCGATCCCGATTTTCGGCCACCATAGCCAACCGTCCGGTAACGCGTGCCTCGAGGAGATGTCAGCACACCGTAGGGGCCCAGCAGGGTCGACGCCTACTGAGGCCTAGGGTTTGTTTCTCAAAATAAACTTGGCCCTGGTATGAAAGGCAACGAAACAACAGGAGTGGGTTATTAGTCAGTAAAAGCCTGACACGCCTTCCCGCTCTGCCCTGATATCATTGGATGATTTTCCCACATTAAAAAAAGGATGTTTCTCCATACATTCGTTTTTTAAAGTAGGTTTCTCCAAACCTACTTTCACGCTTGCAAAGCCGCTGGCAAAAGCTAGTTTTACAAACAAAAAAAGGAAACATAAAATGTAGGGTTGAGATCTCATTCAAAAACATTTCAGCCCATCTTGAAAGCCAAACGAGCGGAGTCACAGAATGAAAGTAATAAAAGAGAACCAGGTCGCCAGATAATGTTTAATTTACATTGTTTAATTAGGTAAGGCATATAAACTGAACTGAATTCATTTGTTTCCCAGTATATTTTAAGGACAAAATATAAATTGGTTTGTGGCAGTACATTGAAGTGTAACGCTTGGCCGATTATGGGTTGACCACAGCGGTCCACCCGGGCTCCATTCTATGGACAAATTACATGGTTTAATTCATTATTACGAACAGGTTATAATAGAACCTGTATGAAGGAAAACCTTTGTTTTGCTAACCACAAAAAAGCTTCCTTTTTGCTTTTAAGATTGATTTGGGCACGAAAACTGGGAGTTTAACTAACTGGAAATCTGTATAACCACTACCTCGTGGAGCCGTAGGGGACGTGAGAGTACTCAGCGCGCTGAACCAAATAAAGGGGATAGAACTAGCTCAATTTTTGTGAAAACGAATGGAGTTGTGTCTGGCTAAACTATTTACCATACTAATAGTATGACAAAGGGAATAGTTTGCGTTGTATAATGTTGCGGTAAAAGCTGGTGAGTCTATAAGTCTATAACATATAGGATATGGGTTAGTAAGTACTAACTATTATCCCGGTATGACAACAAGAGCTTCACTAGCTTTTACAATGGCATCTCCCGCCCTTGGTCGGAACGGTCAGACTTTTACTGACTAAAAACCCACTCCTAGCGTTCCTTTTTTGCCTTCGTGGCAGGGCCCCGGGGTTCAATTTCGCACAACCCGTGGCTTCAGTAGGCTTCGACCCTCTTGGGTTCCTACGGTTTGCTGACATCTCCAAATAGGGCCCGTCCTCATTACTACGGCGCGGCGTCACCACCATACAACGGCACGGCGCCGTCATCGTGCAACAGCACGGTGGCCGGTTGATGAGGGTCTATATTTTAGAATGACTGGACGTGCCTCCATTAACGAAACAAAGAAGTTTGTATCGATATTTTCCACCGTTTTGTTTTACAACTGAAATATCGACTGAGAAATCTGTGAATACGCGCGCGGCGCACCGTACGTTACGAGTTGTAGGTCGCAGGTTCGAACCCAGCCAGGCGCATTACTTTGTGTAATTTATTTCATCACCACTGCTCTCAAAACGGTGAAGGAAAACATCGTGAGGAAACCGGCATGTCCTAGAACCAAAAATTCGAAGACATGTGACATCCACCAACACGCACTGGGCCCGCCTGGTAGATCACGGCCCATTCCCTCTACTAAAGAGGAGGCCTAAGTCCCAGTAGTGGGAACATTAAAAAGGCTGATGATGGCTGATGATGCACCGTTCGTAGCACCGTGCGACGGCACGACGCCGTACCGTTGCACGGTGGCGGCGCCGCACTGTGGTGATTTGGACGGGCCCTGAGGCGCGTGTAGAACAGTACGTGCCGTCGACGACTTAGGCTCGGTCCGGACGATGGTCAAACGGTGAGCAACCCATTGCTCGCTGTCCGCAAGCCCACGCCTACAGTGGCCGGAAATCAGTATCGGGATTTGCACGTGTTGCCTCCTCCTTTGCTAGCATTACTGCTTCGCAGAAGGAGGCGGCCGCCTGCCACTCCTCCTCGCTTCGGACCATGGCCTGTACCAAGGCAAAGTCCATACATACTTTGAACCCTTGTTTCAACCCTTTAGAGTCTGCATTTTGGAAAATACTCTCTTAGTGCTCGCCTACGTCACAAAAAGCCACCTTGTGCAAAATGTCACGCTTGTAGTCTTAGTAGTTTAGGCATTAATATGTCATTCAGTCAGTTTTTCTTTCTAAATATGTACATTTATAAATAATTTATAATAGGATCCACTGAAAATGTTATTTTGATGCAAGTAGGTACAGTCAAGAATAAAAAAAATCAGTAGTTATCAATGCAAACCTTCTTCTATCTACAAATAATACTTTGGGTAAAGACTGCACTTTCAACACTTGACTGTACCTAGTGCGACTTTAACCCTTCAGATACCGTCAATTAGAGACACAATAGTAAGACAATAGATTCGCGGCCACCGGTGGTCGCTTGGGGATTCATGAATTAATGTAAGTTTTTTTTTTTATAATGTGTGGTAAGCGATGATGTGGTCGACCATGGAACACGCTTGCCTAGAAGCAATCTATTCACTCTCGACTCTCGACTTAAAGACCCCTAGGTTATAGCTATCAGGAAACACAGACTCCGGCAAGTACAAGTCTTTTTTTACTATTTCATACGTATTTTATAAACATATCTGATCAATTTTTATAATTTTATGATAAAAGCACACTAACATACAACCTTCTTGGTAAAATAATAACTTGTATAGCTAAACAAAAAAATCTTTTGTCTAAAATGATGTTTGGGATTTCGATACATTCGGAGATTTCAAAGGATATGTTTTAATCTAATTACAGAAAGAGACATTCAGACTGTGAAAGAAATAAATATGTTATCAAAGATCCTGTTAATATATTCCATTCGATACAAAATATTTAACTTTTCTTAAACCTCCTCTCACGATTAAACTTCTGTGGCCCTCAGACACCAAGTTTCCAATGACACTTGCGATAGAGTAGCTTTTCAGTGCATCTATAAAAGGAGAATCTGACTGACTGACATATCAACGTACAGCCGAAACTTCTGGGACTAGGAACGTGAAATTTCGCACAGGCCTTCCTTTTATGACATAGTTGAGCACTAAAGTGTCCCCGTACACGGGTCTCAAAAGAAAACGCTAGAAGCGTCCACAAAAAACAGCTAAAGTGCGCGACAGCTCGTGGCCGGAGAAGCTTGAAGCGGCTTTAAGCGTTTTTTTTTGTGGCGGCAAACGCTGCACACGACCCACAAAAAATGGTCACCTCAAAAAGAATCTTGAAGCGGTGTCTTTTTGAGGTCCATGTGCGGGGCACTAAGGCTACACGACCACAGTGACTTTTTGTAGCGATACTGTAGCGCGTTGGCATGTTTTTCAATAGCGCTTTTAAATGCGATCAACGCGCGAAGTAGCGTCGCTATAAAAAGTCGTCGTGAGCGAGGGACCTTACAGATGATTTTTCTCTGAAGTTCTCCCCCCAAAGGTATGAAACGGGTGGCAGCAGCTAGTTAATTATAATCAGTCTTATAATGTTCCCACGGCTGGGACTGAGGTCTCCCCTTAGGAGAGGGAATGGGCTGTAATCTACCATGCAGGCCTAGTACGGATTAGTAAATGTCACATGGTCTTCAAATTGATTCAACGGCAAGCCGGTTTCCTCATAATGTTTTCCTTGACCGTTTTGAGAGTTGTGGTGCTGAAATTAATTACACATAGTAAAATGTCTGTCTGGGTTTGAAGCCTAGATATAGGAGTCGTAAGCTGCGACTGTTACCATTGGTCCACCAATGCTTCAAGAAGCTCTCTCAATAGTCTCTCTTTTCATTAGTGTACAAATTATTATAATAGTATCGTACTTTAAAATATTTTTAATCCATTTTACTCACACTAAGGTTATAATTAGACGGTTTGAACTAGACCATCAACTTCCTGTATGCGCAGAGTATTGGAGTTTCTTGGCCTCATAGCCAGGAAAAATAGCCACAACCTGGAACAGCTCAACGTAACTGTCATGATTGATAGCAAACAACCAAGAGATCGCAGCCCAAAAAGATAGGCAGATCAGGTTCACACTTCACACTGGACACCTAATTGCACTTAATGTCGCTAAGAACCAATACAGATGGCGCGGCACGATTATCGGTAAGAAGCCAATCAAACGGGAAGGATTGCATGGCTGATTCCGCCATCTCATTTCTACCATCTACTGCAGTGAGCAGTCTATTTTATCCTTAGTAGACGCATCCAGCACCACCTTTCACGAGCGTAAATTTTTTACGTTGCTTTTGTTAGATCATCCACGTTTCAGCTCTATACAGGAAATTTTGTGTAAAGTTTGTATGTATGTGTGTGTTTGTTTGTTGCTCATTTACGCTCAAATGGCTGAATGGATTTGAATGAGGTATACGTAGATCATATCCTGGAATAGGACCCGGGAGTATGTTGCCTTGTAAGTTGTAACAGAAGTTAATATTATAGTTTCGGTAATTATGTCTCCCAGGAGATTAGTAACGACCCCTTTATGAGTACTAAATGTGTTGTTAACTATTAAAGTTTATTTGAAAATTATGAGATTAACCCACTTACCTTTTCTACATAATCATGTAAGTACCTGTAATCACACGGGTCGTTTCTTGTGGTGGGAGATCATAAAATAACTGTATCTCTGGGTAGAACGAGAGAAGTGTTAGACTTTCCCTAACTAAAACCCGCCAATGTTCTTTTATTTGCAACTTGCACAGAGACTACGAAAAAAAAAAGTACAATGACCTAAGTTAAGGATTTTTTATTAATTTAATTCTTGAATTCGTAGAAGTGTATAAGTATACATACATACGGTATACCTATACTTTATTGTGTATAGGTATAGTACCTATAAGTTGAACTCCTACTATACTTCAACGTAACCCGCTCAATTCCATCTCAAGTTCGGTGACTTTCTCATCAGACTTCAGTGTACGCGTCTTATATGTTGCCAAGTTCAGTCGTTTTCTTTTTAAGAGGTAGCCCGATTCCATCCGGAGATTCTTCGCACCCCTTGCCTCGCCATTACCTTGACCGGAGTCAAGGGTAGACGGGCTCCCGGGCAGTAGGGGCCAATTTTTTTGTTGTGTTGTTCATAGGGGGGGTTTGCCATAATGGCCACGCTTGGCAGGTGGGTTGGCAATCGCAGTGTGATTGTAGAAATCCACAGAGAATGCTGTTGCCCGTTCTAAAGAAAGAAAGAAAAATCGTTTATTCTTTGGTATGTCCCTTAGTTGCCTCTTAGGACTCCCACGGAAAGAGATGGGATGGTGCAATTTTTTTTAACACCATACAGTTCTGGAGTGGCAATTGCGTACCGGAAGACGCAGCATTGGAAGGCCTTCAACAAGGTAGACCAATGGCCTGGTCAGGATCGCGGGAACCCGATGGATGTGTGTCGCACAGAACTGGTAGTTGGGGTGAGGCTTGGAGGAGGCCTATGTCCAACAGTGGACGTCTTTCGGTTGATATGATGATGATAAATATCTTTCGCGCGTGAGGAGTTAACCAGCCAGACATAACACATTTATGATTTCTCAAGTTAGTTAGCTAGCCCATTTATGTCCCACTGCTGGGCAAAGGCCTCCCTCTCCCTTTTCCACATACGTCTGTCTTCGGCCAATGCGGGCCCATTTAAAAAAAATCCCAAGTAAAAAAAAAGTGTGTAAAGAGGCTGTTGCTTTCAGGCTGGTGATCCTGATTATAAAATGGGTCATTACAGAAATACCTACCATAATAACTATAACAAACAAGTAAACATTTCTCGATGACGCACTTAAACACTTTTAGCTGCTATTAAACGCAAGATAAGGTCACACCTCTTATGTTATGGAGTGGAATACAAATATTTAATGGGCGTCTTATAGCTGTGTTACGACTTTTCTTGTTGAATACAACGGAGAATTTCAGGTTTTGAAAATGTAGATTTCCTTTCCATTTCAAACCTACTTTTTGCATTTTCTTTTCTTAACGACCGAATTTTTAACTGACCTTTCAGGACTTTTGATTGTTTTCCAAAGGGTAAAAAAGACTACTGTCCGTCTGTCTGTCATCAGACTGTATCCCATAAACCGTGGATAGCAAGACAGTTGAAATCTTCACAGATAATGTACTCTACTACTCTTGCACATATAACAACAAAAGCTAAAAACGGATAATACAAATATTTTAGTGGGGGCTCCAATAAAACAAACGTGATTTTTTGAAAAATTAAACTACTAAAACTGACCTTTTAATAAACTAGTGCGCCTAACCATCAGAGATTGCATCACTGCTTACCATCAGGTGGGATCGCAGTCAAGCACTAGTTTATAACAATAAAAAAAAAAACTAAAAATGAGGTTATAATATAGTGTCTAATATATGTTGCTTAAATAATAGTAGAACCCATCATGCGCGAGTTCGATTCGAACTTGGCCGGTTTTATCGCATTTTATTTTCTTAACGACCTAATTCGAGGACCTTTCAAGTCTTTTTAACCGACTTCGAAAAGGAGGAGGTTCTATGTTCGGCTGAATGTGTTTTTTTTTATATGTATGTTCACCGATATTTCGGTCAATTGTGGACCGATTTCGAATTTTTTTTTTTGATTGAAAGGTTATGCTTCCAAGTTGGTCCCATAGAAATATTGTTATGATCTGATCATGAACTTCGAAGATATGGAACAGAACTCCTCATAGAATCATAGCAGAATTGTCGTAACAAGTAAAATTGCTTTGTTTATACGTGTAGTCGATGACTGACTGAAAGAAAAGGGGGAGGGGTAAGGGGGAGGGGGTAAATTCATGTAATATTTACCGTATTTGGGATTATAAGAATCGTTATGAGATGTACTCTGGCTATAAGGTAATTTATGTGTAGCTGAAGGGTAGGTACTTTTTAGTGGTGCTACCATAACTAAAAACTGAAAAATAAAAAACTTTTTACAAAAAAAAATTAAACCGACTTCAAAAAGCACAAAATAACTTTAATTTCGGAAGTCGGTGTTAAATAACGAAGAGACAAGATCTATTATAGAAACACCGACTTCCGAAATTAAAGTTATTTTGTGCTTTTTGAAGTCGGTTTAATTTTTTTTTGTAAAAAGTTTTTTATTATTTTAAATGCTCCCTTAACTATCCGAATTGACACTACAATAAGCTTTTATGTAACTTGCTATTTTTATGTGTTTGTTTAGGTCAAATCTTGTTAATGAATTTTATGTGTGACAAATAAATACATTGAATTTGACTTTAATAACAGTTACCCCTAACTATTTGAGTTGATATGCTGACATGTTTGATTTGAATGACAATACAAGCGACGGTATTCTAAATCCAATATGCTTGACTCTTAGGTAAAACGGGCTGTTATCCGCAACTCCACGACTAAGGCGCGTATTTTGCGTATATGCTTGACTCTTAAAGATGGTTAGAAGTTACTCTCTGGAAGACTAGTTAGTCCGCCATCTTCAAGAGTCAAGTCTGAGACTCTGTTCTGTATGTATCTCCACGATATAGGTTTCAAATATAAGGGATTGTTGTTTTAAAAACGATTTAAAAAAAAAACACTTTTCTTGCTTTTATCTTGTTTCTACTAAATATATAAAATTGAAGAATATGCAAAGAAAGTTGAAAAAAATATATACTTTGATTTGAATTATTATGCAATTATTAATTATTTCCAACATTTCAATTATTATTATTTTCCAAACCCAGCGGTTTAGGCTGATCGTCTTCTAAACTAAAAAACAAAAACGTAGTGTGCTAAAAAAAGAAGCTGTTAGGTAAGTGCCTAATTTATTTCACTGTGTTTTATTAAAAAATCAAACTTGATTGACGCATTTTTCCCCAAAAACGCACTTAGGCCTGCGCGAACTGCTCTATAAAACAAACCCCTAAATTATCTAATGGCTTCTTTAATTTTCTTAAAACCTATATTTTAGTACCCTTTAAGAACGTCATAAAATATTTTAATGATTGCTGTAAACGGCGCCTAATTCGCGAAGTATCCGGTCAAGTGAGACAGGCGCTCACGCAATTAATGGCCTCAATTTGTAGAGTGCTCCAGGCAATTTGAGGGCCTCAATAATTAAATTATGTCCTTTTCCTGAATTATCTATGAATAATTTTATATTCAGATTTGATTACAAATTTTGAGGTTAGCTGATGATATTTAATTTATGGTGAGTTAACGCAGATCTGAGGGAGTTTACTGGGGTAGACTAAAATAGGGAAATTGATAATGAAATTGTGTATTATTTTGGCATCTTGAAAGAGACTGGTGAATATTGCTATTTTATTAACTGGTTAAAAGGTTAATCTAGCTCCTTATAAATTCCTCTTCCTGCCCTTATCCCATATTTCTTGGGATCGACGCAATACTTTTTTTTCCATTTTGTTCTGTGTTTTCCTTATAAATTATGAAATGAAAGTCCATGGGGGACTTTGTGTCAGTCTGTTAACTGTAAACTCAAAAACTGCTTAACGGTTCTTATTGTGGTTTTCAATAATAGAAAGATCTATTCTTGAGAAAGGTATAACATGCATATTAAAGCAAATAAAAACTGAGAATTTCAAAGATGAATTATTATAAGACACTTCTGCGAAGCTGGGGTAGGTCCATGGGTTGTATTGATTTAAGTCCATGCACCATTAGAGTTTGCATGTTCTAAAATTCTTGACAGCTCGTATTGTTCCACGCGGGCCTCAAGGAGTAGCAGGGGCCCAGCAGGATCGAAGCCTATTGGGGCCAAGGATCGGTTTCTGAAGGAACAGGAGTGGGTTTTTAGTCAGTAAAAGTCTGACACTATCTCCCACTGCGGCGGAGCGTGAAATAGTGTGGCCGTCATTGGATGATTTTCCCACCAAAAAAAAAAACAGTGGACGTCTATCGGCTAAAATAATGATGATAAGCAATTGATCATTTCAGATATCTACATTAGATTTATCAACTGAGGTTAAGAAAGTATTTTGGTCATTTTCTAAAGTAGCCCAAGTAGTTCCTTTCCGCAACTATTTTTTTTTTACATTGTGTTTTACTCTGATTCGTATGAATTGGCATCCTGGCCCTGAAACCCCTTATCTTTTACATTACTACGTGCGAGCGGCAGAAAGATAAAAGAAATTACGAGTAGAAGGGATGAACTGAGTACTACGTAAGTAAGGACAGAAAGTTAACTGTTATTTACATGACAAGCACCCAAATATTTTGTCATTAGAACAAACGGGAGTTCTAATGACAAAATATTTGTATTTTACGGCTAGGAGAACATAACGTTGGTATTTTGTGGTTTCTGTGTCTATCCATGAAGTGTCGTTGCAAGCTTCCTATAGGTGCAAAAGCGATGTGGCAATTTAGCAATGAAGCGACAGCTATTAACATAGGAAAGGAATATCTTCAACTAGCTTTTGGCCGGGGCTCCGCCCGCGTACATAAAATAAGGTCTATGTCACTTAAGAATTAAGCAGCTTTCTATCGGTGAAAAAATTTAAGCAATTGGACCAGTACTTCCAGAGATTACCTCCTACAAACAAACATTAAAAAAAACTTTACCTCTTTATAATATTACTAGCGGCCCGTCCCAACGTCGCACGGGCAATATATGTAGCCTGTTACTTTGAATTTTGAATGAAAAGGAAGAATTTCGTTTGATACAATATCTCATTTCGTGTGCCCATATACTTAAAAGAAAGCATACATAGTAACCTCAACTTTTCTGGATTGTTTTAACCACCAGTACCCCTAGCCAAGTTGATAATCTGCAATCGTTGACGCTAGTAGAAAACTTCAAATGTACGTGAGTAACGTCATCTCAACGCTCAGTCACGTGGTCAGAACAAAAGAATTGGAGGCGTAGCCAACTCGAAGCGTACGACGCAAGAGAAATGGTTGTAACTTGGCTAAAGGGGCAGGTTTTTGGCGACACGGAAAAAGATGAAGTGAAAATTTTGGGCAGATTTATCACCATGATGAATGTATGTGCTTCCTGTAGGTGCTTTGTTGTGAAGCTTCTGTATTTATTTCTGCAGTGAGGTTTACAGTGTTGGGAAGTCTCGTCATAAATTTGGCGGTTCGGACAGGCGGCTTCCTTCCGTCGACGCATGCGCGATGCACTCGGGAGCCACAAACTTTTTATTTCTGACTTTCGTATACTACCCACGCTTTAGATTTGACCTAACAAATGAATATTCTAGCTTTATACATGGCAGTTTCATCCTGTGACCTAAATATGAACAATGTGTGCTAGTTAACCTGTGTTTAATAGTTCGTAAGAGTTTCTAAGTTTGGCTGAATTTCACTGTAACTGAAAACTTTCAGTTACAGTATTTTGTTTTTTGGTATTGGCACTTTTCCCGTCTACTAAGAAATTCACTTTAAATGAAAATTATGTATAATTTCTCAAAAGTTTTAATTAAATTATTAATCAATTAACTCCAGAATCTTTGGTTCACGTCGACTATCTGTAATTTTGCCAAATTCCATCGTATTTACTAGTTTATTTTACTTAAAGTGAAGATAACATTCTAGGAACCTTTTAAAGCATCTTATGTTGATGCTCTGCTATGTTAACAGTATAATGAACATTTTAATTTTTAACAACTTTAAAAAAAAATAGATTATAATGAATTTAATTGAAAGTTCAGCAAATACCAAATAAAAATAAACTTTTTAAAATATTGTATATTACAAAATGGACGGGCCTTTTCTCACTTTTTTATAGCATCTAAGTACTAAGTACCATTTTTTCTCTGCACCACTTTAAGATTGACTTGCAGAAAATGCCTATAGCATTAAGTCCGCCTCTGTACTCATGTGTGCATAAAGTATTAAAATAATCGGATAACATATTTTTAAAATTCTGGAAACTAGGATTAGATCCAGGAAAATATTTTCCAATACTGTACGAATTTATTTGTGCCAGTTTACGGAATTTACTGCAGGAAAATGAAATGAAAGCAAAATCCGGCTTAGTTAGGGAGTTTCAAGGATTATATTTTTAATGCCTGATATTATAATTTATCGAAGATTTTAGATTGAAGCGAAAATTCGATACATTTTATTGAAAAGTGGTTTTGACAGAGACAGCGCGAAGTTGAAAATTGTTACACAGGAACATGCTGGCGAGAGAGAAAAGTATCCTAGGTTTGTATTTCATCATCATTTCAGCCGAAAGAAGTCCTGCTGGACATAAACCTCCTCCGAGTGTCGCCAAAATTACCGGTTTTATGCGTCTGGCAGCCATCAGATTCTGCTGCTTTCAGCAGGTCGTCGGTCCTTGGGGGAGGCCTTCCAATGCTGAGTCTTCTGCTAATTAGCAGTTGCAGAGCACATTGATTGTAAAACAGATGATCGATGAGGCCGATAGGTTTTGTAGTTGCGACCGCGTATTGGAAGATGCAGCGTTGGTAGACTTTCCACAAGATGGGCCGATGATCTGGTGAGGGTTTTTATTTTGTTTTTCATTAGTCATCATTATGATGATAATGATGACTAATGTCAAAATAAAATAAAAATTCACCTTATATAAAATTAAAATTCAATAAGATTTCTACATGCTTGTATCTTCGGAGGTGCAAATCAAAACGTGTACAAGTTTTGGAGAGCAGACTTGGGTCTGCTCACCAAAACTTGTTCAATCAATCCATCAACAATTTAGCTATACATATATAAACCCTTTACACTCTTGAATTGTCTAAATGTCGTTGAGCCAAAAAAGTGAAGCTAAATTACATATTCGAAAGCGTAACTAGATCTTTTTGGCGAAGACTGTGCAAGAAACTCCATGGTCAGTTTTTAAATCATAATTATGAGTTACAAACATTCTGATTACATATCTGTTGCTTCTATTATGTTAAATGAGACACCGCATAAGATAACTAGGTAGATCAATAATTAGCTTCTATATATCACCGTCAGTCTTTGGCACCAACTAGTCACCACATAACGTTACAGGAACTGGCTCGATGCAGTCAGCAGTTTGCATGCACAGGAAACGTCCATTAAAAGTTCCAATTGACTTGAACATTGGCACTAGAGTTGGGATTAGTTTCACGAACTAAATCATTTATCTTTCAAAAGTGTGCTCTTGTACGTTCTTAGCAGTTGCAGTTGCTACGTGCTAGCGCTCCGGAACTGTTCCAGTATTTTGTATTAGGTTTTACGTAACAGTTTACTGTTGACTTGGAGGTTATTTGTCTTTTTCTTCTTTTTTCGAGTCAATGGTGTACTCTTTAATTTTTTTGCTACTAACTGCAGCATACGCCCACGTTGGGTGTCAGAGAGCAGTGGTGGCCGAGTGTAGGTCGCGGTTTCAAACCCTGCCAGGAGCATTACTTTGTGTAATTTATTTCATCACCACTGCTTTCAAAACGGTGAACGTAAATATCGAGAAGAAATCGGCATGTCCTGAGGCCTAGTTAGGGTACTCCAACGTATTTTTCATGTTGAAAAGAGTCACAACTCATTCACATTGGGTATCTGACAGGTTTTATTGCAATGTGTTATACGTACCCGTTATGAATAGAGAACTCAAGAAAATCCTAGAATAATGTTAATCGGACTATCTGAAAGTAATGCCAAATAATTACTCTAATATTGTAAAGGTGAACGTTTTTATTTTTGTGTGTATGTTTGATACTCCGTTACGTTTAAACGGCTAAACGAATTTATGGTGATGAGTGTTTAACATTTCAACATTTTGTGGATATTATCTCCAATACATGTAAATTTAGCTGATGCCACTTTCACTGATTTAATAAATTATCATTACTCAATGACTAAGAATTGCTATCGTTGTGATAGACGATTCTTTCGTGAAGAAAAGAAGAAAACTTTTTAAAACAAAGAAAAGTTCCAGGTTCGAAAGAAAGAAAGAAAACTATTTTGTTATACACATAGGCATAGACACACAAATTTACACTGATGTCAGATTCAGACTGAGATATAAAAACAACTAGTGTGTTCTAAAAAAAATGGGATTGCACCTCTAGTCAGCCAGAAACAAAAATAAAAACAAGTTTATCCGGTATTTTATTTCCAAACAAACTCTTTTAAAAACCAAAAACATTGCTAAAAAATCATGAGACTACAAACTTTTCGCTGAATACTCTGATCCATATGAAAAAAAATGTTTGAAAAAATTTTACTTGAATATCGTTCGAGTAACATTTTTTTAAATATTTTCTGTAATCTTTGCTACGCTTGCGAATTCTGTGATATCGAATGCTGTGTGTAAAATGTTTTCGCTCTTTTATGAGTTTAGCGTTAGCGCTATATAGTTTTATGTAGTCTCATTGTTTTGTCTTGTTCAAAGATTTTATATATCTAGTAGGATATATAAAATCTTTGGTCTTGTTATATTCGGTATTTTTTATACGAGATCGTTTGTTATTCGATTGTATAAGTAAATGAGTTTTTCTTGAATTTATACTCTTATAGCAACACCGTTTTAAGAAATCAGATTGAAAAGATCCATGCATGCTTACTTTAACATCATTATAGAGAAATATACGGAATTTAAACCCTGTCAGGTCGGCACTACAACAGGGTGTTCGGGGTGTTAGGTATAGCACCTATTCGTAGTCTTAATGTTTGATTTCTTTTCATTAAAACGGCTACTAACTCGTCAAAGAAAGGCCAGTGCAAACTATTGGTATGATTTACTTTTTTCTTTTCGCCGGGAAAGAGACCTAGGTTATATATTAGAGGCGAGGAATTAATAGCAAAAAGAACTAGGTTTTTAACCTTGATATAATTTTGACAAAAAGAAGACTTGAGATATTCATAACCTTTGACATTCGTAAGTAAATCTCATAATTAATCCAAATAACTTGTATATCTTAGCTAATTTCCCTCTTTGAATCCAAGCATAAATTAATTCGTTACTTCTTATTCCCTGTCGGTTGTTTTATTTTGACGTGATTTTCTTTGTCACTGAAGGCACTTGGCGATAACAACCAGTCAAGTGCCATCAGTATTCATTACTCTGGGAGGTCTATAACTTGTACGTAATCAACGGCTTAATTGATTACATACTAACTTCTGTCAGAGATTTTGCTCGTGTGTAAATAGTAAATTATTCCAAAAGAATTTCCCGAAATAAAACTGTAGCATAGCATATTCACCAAGCTTGTAGTACGGGTTGGTGAATGTCACATGTCTTCGAATTTTTTGTTCTAGGATATGCCGGTTTCCTCACGATGTTTTCCTTCATCGTTTTGAGAGCTGTGGTGATGAAATAAATTAAAAAGGGAGTTAGTGATAGTCTGACGGGTGCAACTTTTCACAGTGCCTGGCGCCTTAGCACTCACGAACAATTTCCTTTCAGTGAGAAAGGTATTAAACTTATGTTGGTATCAAATGGTTCTATTATATGTTTTGTGTAGCAAAGTTACTGATTCATGTTGCATACGGTGGTATTGTTGTTTGAATTTATTCATGTTGGCAAGAAACGTGTTCTTCTTGGGTTTCAGATGTGGGTAGCCAGAAAGCGTTTACTTTTGAGCTTATACTTATGAGATTATGTTTACGAAGTGTTATATAGGAGCAGAAATACGATAATTTTCATCTAAATCCATACTGTCCGAACGTCCGGTAGCCGTCCGGACCGAGCCCTAGTCGTCGACGGCACGCACCAGGCGTGCCTCAAGGAGATGTCAGCAAACAGCAGGGGCCCATCAGGCTCGAAGCCTATTGGGGCCAAGGGTTTGTTTCTGAAAGACAAACTCGGCTCTGGTATGAAATGCAACGAATGAACAGGAGTGTGTTTTTGGTCAGTAAAAGTCTGATACTGGGTGGAGCGGTAGGGATCGATGGATGATTTTTCCACCTAAAAATAAAATACTAATAATATAAATGTGAAAGTAAATCGGTCTGTCCATCTGTTACACTTTCATGGTTGAATTATTGGATCGATTTTGATCATATTCGGTATGGAAGAACTGCCAGGATGGACATAGGCTACTTTTTATCCATCTTTGGCTACGATTTCTCGTCTGCAATAACCGATATTCACGCGGACGAAACCGCTGGAAGAAGCTAGTGATATATAGATTAACTTTTAATTCACGTCAGAAAAGTTCAGGGACTTGGAAGCTGATGAATTGGCATTATTGATAAGCCTGAAGAAAATATCTGACAGTTCTGCGAGTCAATCTAATCAAATATTGATAAAATTTATTTGTTATTTACTTAGTTTCAGAGGAACAAATCAAATTGTGAAGATTCAAAGAAAAATAACAACACACGAGTATCATTACGGCAGTATTTCCCGGAGGGTTAGGCAGAGGTCCAGGTATCTACAAAACGAACCTACTTACATATTGTCAATTTTTAGGTTTCTCTTCTCTAATTAAAAAGTTTATGAATGTTTATTCTTCTCCTTAACGTATCGATGGCGAAACTAGTAAAATTCTTTGCCCAGCCCAGAATTCGGCCACGGCAATGTCATCCGCTGATGCTGTCATTAGGTCCCTACGTGAACAGGTAGCCAGGCACGTCATGCAGGACGAAAGGTGGGACATCGTTACTGAAGATCGGAACCATCCGAGAACCCCTACCTGTGGAGATTGTCTTTGCTGCGCCCAACCTGAGTGCGGAGTCTGTTTAGAGTTTTCCAGGTTGGCCATGGCAACTCATGTCTATGAGAGAGATGTTTATTAATGACCTATTTATACCTTTATAAAAAACATATGTTTTTAGTTTGCTGGTCATACAACTTAACATAGCATAAATAAACATACCATTATGCTATGCTTATTTATATATATATATACATCCTTTTTTTTTTTTTTTTTTTTTTAATTCGTATAAACTAGTGCTTGACTGCGATCCCTTTTTAATATCCCGACTGCTGGGCCTAAAGGAACGGGTCGAAATCCACGCGGGCCCAGTGCGTATTGATTAACGTGACATGTCCTCAAATTTTTAGTTCTTGGACATGTCGGTTTTCTCACGATGTTTTCCTTCACCGTTTTGAGAGCAGTGGTGATAAATAATATAGTACAAGTAAATATAGTACAAGTAAATTAGGGTGGGTTTGAACCTATTAACAAATTATTTTAACACTTTTTAATTACAATTTATTAATGTTCCAAAGGAAAAACCCCACTTTTCTTCAAAATGCGCTTACTGTCCATTACGCAGTAGCGCTAGCGATTCAAAAACCATCTTAGCAAAAATACTCCGTTACACGTGGATCTCCCCTGTGCTTTATACTAAGGAGATCCACGTGTAATGGGTTTGCGATGTTGAATTGGTAATCTCGACAGAGTGTCACTGGGTCACTGGAAGGCAGTGCCGTAAATAGCCGGTGTGAGCTTCTATAACTGCCCCCATTAAAAAGATATATACTTACCAAGCTATAAAAAAAAAACCAACTAGATATAATCACGATCAAAATAATTATTGTATGGATGCTACTAACTACTAAGCATGATCCAATACTTGGCTCTAGTTTGATCATTTTTGCGCATCTCCAGGGGTTACCCTACCTGCCAAGATAGCTCAACAAAGCCCTGCTCGACGAGGCTCCTACTTCTGGGTTGTTATAAAAAAAAAAAAACAAAGAAGGCTAAGGTGGGAGTTCCACTCCACTTCACTCTAACCTAAGCCTCTAATCTAACCTGTCCGTATAGGGGTGCCTTAAAATATATTAATTCTTCATGTCGCATTAGACTAATGACAAACCTCAGTGTGTCGCATAAACCTGCATTCATACTATGGTGACTCGCAAAACAGTTTTGTCACATTAAGCGTTAAGATAGAATTGCGCTGCTCACACGTGTGCCACACTCGCCGTTCCGGGCGTGTCGGTCTCCATACAATTTAAAATTGAAATTAGACTTGTAGAGCTACACTAGATCAACGCCACGCGACGTCGTTCTACGTACAAATCAGGCGTGTTACACGAGTGCGTAATCTTTAATCGCATCAATTTATCGAGCTCACGTGCTTGGGCACCGCTGGCACTGCCCTAGTTACGGTACTGTAAGCAGGAAGATGTCCCTGTCACTGGGTCACAGGTAGGGTAGGTGTCCCTATCCCTGACATAATCCCTTACTTCGTCCTTACGACACCCTAGGGAGACATCGGATGGCCCTTGCCCGGAAACCACTGGCTAAAAACTTCGGGCACTTTTTATATATCGAGACACTGAATTAAAGTAGCGTTGTTTACATAAAGAATGGCGTTTGAATGTGTTATGTGTCACGCAAAGGCTTGTTTGTTTTTTACGACGTTAGGTGCTATTTGTGAGGACATTAGTCGTATAAACAAGTTCGTTCAAGTAAGGTAGTTGGGTAAACTTGTAAGTTGTTAGGGGTGGAGCGAAGCATGTTAGGTTTTAAGTATGTGGGCTTTTCTGGGAATATTTAGTACCTACTGTAAGTAAGGGTAAAGGAGTATCTTGGTTCAATTATGTTACTACATACACCAGTCTCATGATAAGAAGAAATATAGGTAGGTACATAATTCTTTTTTTTAAATATAATTTACTAAAAAATAGTTACAGCGGTTGAGGCGTGAGGGCCGATCCCTCGCGCGTGCGGTCACTTTCTTTGATAACATTACTGATTCACAAAAAAAAAAAATCCTTTGTAGCTTTGACCACCACTTTTGCTACTAATTTCCCACAATTAAAACTTAAATTTCAAAAGCGCGGGCACAGGGGCAGACCCTGAAGACTGCGAGTGTCGACCTCCGAACCAGCTGCTTCTCACATAAGGCAACTGTACCTACGCTGCTTGCTCCCGTGTCACCAGTCATGACTGTCTATACATTTTGGCTGCTGAAAGCCAGGCTATACAATCTTAGAGAACAGAATAGTTTTATAAAATTCTAATATCTCATTGCCTTTTTATACACGTTCCTTACACATTCCTTTTATATCGGTGAAGTTCTTAAATGTAGTCATAATGCTTAAGCCTAATTAATAAGCTAATGAAATTGGCGTTTTGGCTTTTAGCCGTTTTATGAGAAAGTAAAATAAATCAATAAGATTCTTTCGGAATAAATCACAAACACTGAATTATTTTAAAAAAAGCTTGTTTAGCATTTGTGCAGTTTTATGAGTCTCAAGCACATGCACTTACAGATAAAATGATCATTTGTTCTGTGTCTGGGTGTAATTTATCTATAATATGTATGTATTTAGAAATATATAAGTATGTTTATCAGTTGTCTAGTACCCATAACTTATATAATAATAACAATATTATTATCATATTATAAAATTAGAAATTAAAATAGGTTATTGAACAAATAAAAGTTGGAATAATATTACCACGTTTTATATCAAAACAGCGGATTTCCGGGAGTACAATAATTTAACCGAGGAACCTTAATTGCACCGTCCGGGGTTCTTTTCACCTTTCCGCTGCATTACTTCGAATAAGTAGGAGTACTCTAAAATTTAAAGCACAACTTTAAAATTGTTGCTTTTCGCTCAATAAGGCTTACTACAACCATTACATATTTTAAACTTGCATATTCCATGTTGCTCTTTGCGAAATGGGTATTGAAATGTATGCAAATAACTGTAGAAGTCACAAGAGAACGAACTCTAGCAAAAACTTGCGAAATACGTAAATATTGAAGTGCATTACCAAGTTACATGGAAGTGACGTTGTCTCTTCATAAACGAATTTTAGAAGAAACTTTAAGAGAAATAGTCGTTTATTTACGAGAATTTTTAGTTCTTGGACACGCCGGTTACCTCACGATATTTGTTTCACCGTTTTGACAGCCCTCCTCCTCCTCCTTGCATCGTACTCCTCAATGTTGAGGATTGTGACCTCCCTGCTTCATCACTTTCATACAGACGATATTCTTTTATTAAATTCAATTTTAGATTAATTTCAAATAATTTCTTAGCAATTTTGAGTACTTTCCAATCTTCAATCAAAACCAATTTTAGCATGGACAGTTCTAAAAAATGGAATTAGATTTTCAGTAAGTACGCATTACCACGACAAAACGTGAGAAACAGTATATGTATGTACCTAATGTTTGTTGTATTAATTAATTTGTATAATGCATGCAATATTAACAATAATAGTATAAATGTTGCATGCAAAGTCAAAGTCAAAATATTTTATTTCACATAGGCCTACATGAGCACTTATAAAACGTCAGAAGCTAGTGCACGGTTTCAAATTGTTCGTTTCCTATTGAGAAGAACCGGCAAGAAACTCCATAGTGCAATATCGGGTTCCGTGTTTGAGACAATATAATTATGATGTAACATCTATTCACAACATGAGTGCAAAATAAATAAATACAACGTTTTTTTTTTCACAATTATTATTAATAATCAGTACTTTACAAAAAGAACCCTATAGGTATATCAACTTATCCTGTACGAATCAGGAGGCATAGACACGTAAAACCTCTGATGGTACGCAAGGTATAAAATACGCAGCCTCATCACTTCTCGAGTAAATCACTTTAGGTGCTTTTTGGCGCACCGAAGCGTTTCCTAGTTGATCGTATCAAGAGCTACGCAAGTATTGATTTCTCTTAGGAGATATCTTCTAGATAGTACAATGCTTCAATTCCGTACCCAAAGGGGAAAAGCGGTAATCTAAAACTTCGCTGTCTGTCTGTCACCAGGCTGTATCTCAAGAACCACGATAGCTAGACAGTTTTAATTTTCACAAATTATGTATTTCTATAGCCGCTATAATAACAAATACTAAAAATAAAATAAAATAAATATTTAAACTCCCATACAACAACCGCGATTTTTTAGCTGTTTTTTAACACTGTGTGCGCGAGTCCGACTCGAACTTGCCCAGTTTTTAGCTTTATACTTCACTCAAAACGGTGAAAGGAGACATTGTGAGGTTAACACCACAAAATAGATAGGCACAGAAGTCAATCTCATGTATGTACTAAACTTTTTATACCTACGCCAGGCGATCGCACACACGCCAGCGCGTTGCGCCGAACTGTATGAGTACGACCGTGTGATTGAGCCGAGATATCGTATCCGTGAGCGGTGTCTATGTGCGCGTTGATTGAGCGCGCTTTGTAGGTAGATTGTCTTCTATAGATACCGAACATGTGATATCCACCAACCCGCCATGGGTTTCGTTTTATTCCCTGTCACAGATTACGGTCTTATTCCCTGTTAAAGAGAGGACTGAGCTCCAGCAGTGAAAACAATAGACTGATATTAAGAACTGACTGACTTTTTGTTATGTAGAACCTTAGTAATATTTGACAAAGGATTTCAAAACATTTCACCTCTACCATCCGGCCGTTTCGCCTATTCGTTTGCCCGCGTACTTCGAAGGACTGGAACAATTTGCCTGTTGCGGTCTTCCCATCAGGTTATAATTTAGGTGTCTTTAAGGAGAGCAAATAGGCTTTTAATAAACTAGTGCACTTCACCATCAACGTTTGCATCAATGCCTTTCCGTGATCAATGCTTACTATCAGATGAGATCGCAGTCAAGCACTAGTATACATTATTTAATAAGAAATCTTTTAAAAAAATTCTCAAAATCATTTTGTTAGTAAAATCACTCATAAAAGCTCTGCTATAGCTATATCATGAACTTAACTCATCAGTATACCTACCTATATTTATGAAATAATATTTCAAAAGTAAGAAAGTAGAAAGTATTTCGCTATTGTTTGTAGCGCTAATATCTTACAAAATGTCAGCTCAATACAATTTACAGTGGCCCGCGTTCGACCACAGACAACAAATATTTTCGTTCACGAAAATGTCAAAGAAATTTTATCGCCCCATAAATGCATGGAATTTTTATAAGAAAATTTATTGACTTATTTATACTAAGCATTGGCCTTCCTCGAAGCTCGGTAAATAAATATAGAGTGACACGTTTCAGAAATGGGATAATAGTCGTTTCAATCTTAGTTTGACTTTTATATTATTTATTTACACACACAGAAGATACGAAGACTTGAAATTTTTACTAAATATTAATAGGTAGAGAAGTAACTTGAAGTTTATCGATAAATAAAACACGTCCGTTTGTTTTAAATGCTGGGCTATTTATTTTATTTCTGAAGTTGTTTAATCGAGTTTATTTTGCTTTTAGCGCAAGATGAGAGTCTGAATTAAAAAACCCTCTTGTAAAGGGAATTATAAAAGTACAGGAAATAAGGAATTCATAAAGGTACAGAGGATTTCACTCAGCGAGTCAAAAGTGAGCACCCGTGTATAAACCACGGGATGAAAGTTGTGACGGAGGGCGAGACTCGAAACACGCATGTACACACAATACAACGAACATAAATATGTAATAACAATTCCTCGTTTCATTTACCGCTTATTGCGAAGCTGTGCGATCGGCGTAATAATCAGAAATCAATTAAGTAGCGTCGATATTCAGATAATATCATTATTTTTCACTTTTTCCACCCCGATTAACAGTTATAATGAGCTTGACCGGAACTCTCTTTGTTCTAGCTTTCGTACGCTTTCTTTGTTGCGATAATAGCGGAATAATGGGCAGAAAAGTCTATAATTAAGGAGGATAATATTTGACCTGTTAAGTGTATGACCTGTATTTTATTATTACAAGCTTTTATTTAGTTTCGCCTCTCCCGATTTTTGTCTGTCATCAAATCTTGCAATTTAAATTTGACCCATTTCCCGGTTACCAATTGAGCTGAAATTTTGCATGCATGTGTAAATCAGATGACAATGCAAAATTATTATGACTTGGAGCTGATCTGATGATGGAACCGGAAGGTGGCTATAGGAACTTCGTAGTTAAACGACACAACCCCATCGAGATTGGGCTCGTATGATTCGTCTTGACGAATATTAATTATATAGGAATACCGAGCTATAAAAGCTTGCTATAAAATAATGATTTTCATTAAAAGCTTGTTTTGTTTCGTAGTCGGTCAAGAATAGGTAAGGTCGTAAATCAAAAGTTAGCGCAGCGGCGCTCGACGGCTATTCCTCAATACTTCCCCGGAGAACACGCGCACTACATAAGTAATTCCTATCTGAATATTTCCTGTGTTTCGGTAACAAAAAAAATGGCGCGCCCTCGAGGCAAAAGTTTCCGTGAAAACGTCGTTTCGAAGATATTGGATTTTTTGGTTACCCGAGACTTATAAATCGCCTCAAGGCTTTTATCTATTTACGATGAAAGTGACACAGTGTACGTATATCACAATATTTAAATTCCGTCGTCCTTTAACTTCCAAGCATCCTAACGCAAGATAAATGGGAGCTATAATAATTGTAAAGACAGCGTAATATAAGAGCAGGATTATCAAAAGACTTGGACAACTATTTTCGCGAGTTAAGTAAAGAGTAAAGGCGACTATTAGTACAAAGGTACCGAGACAAAGGAATTAACGACCGTCGTCGTGGTAATTAATGAATTCATTATCTTTTTAATTTCACCTCGAGCAAATATTAATGGGGTTTGTACCTGTTTAATGTGAAATTTGCTGAAACTCGCGCGTCAACTCTTTCAGATGTCAAGATAGCTTCGTTAGTACATAGATGATCGATGGACTGTCGTGATTTGGAATTTTATCGGAAAATTCGAGCGAATATTTTAGGAACGTTAGCGAATGAAGCCTCGTTGACCTTCGTTAGTTATTGACGAGACCTTATACAGTTTTATAACGAAATTGTTGAGAGAAAGACTAAAACGGGCGCCCTTGGTGCTTTAGTCGAAAATGAAGTAAGTAGCCACTATTTCAAGGTTGTCTATAAACTGAGAAGTTTAATAACATTTTTGGAGTACTAACAAATGCTCAGTATCTGTTACTACGCTAGAAATACGAAATAAATTTTATTAATTTGTTGGAAAATGGAAATTTTACAGGTTCAGTTAACAACTATCTCTCGTTTCATTCAGAGCAAGAGAATAATTGATGACTTTTCTTTAAAAAAAAAGGTCTAAGACTAGGCAGAGTCTGTCTAAAAAGTCAATCGACTTGGGTAATTATTATGATTTAATGAAATCTGATGTAGTCAATACTGATTCAATAAATAATCAAGGTTGATTAAGAGATTATTGACCATTGTTTACTAACAGAAGAACCTTATAAAAAATATCGAATTTAAGTATTTTTAAATGATTAAATATTATACAAAATTTCCAAGTCGGTAGACTTTTTAGACAAACTATAAAGAGATAATTGTAAAACACGAACAACCTTGCAGGACTGTATTACAAACATCATAAACAATAACTTTTGTTCTATGACTTTTTACACAACATAATACATTTATTAAAAAACAAAACTTCAAGATTTCGTTGTTCTATATATCTTTCTATATTTAACTTGCGTCTGAATGACGCGATCCAAGAACCTCCGTTGGCCAATCCCCACTGCCTTCCACTATTGTACTATCGCTTGTTCCGCATAGCCTTCGTAATATTTAAAACGTTCAATTTGAATATCTTTATTTTTGTATGAAAATCTGATGAACTAAAATAATTATGATACATTTTGAAAAGTCATAGAACAAAAGTCGTTGTTTATGATGTTAGTAACATAGTCTTGAGAGGTTACCAGTGTTGTACAAATAACCCTGTATATTAGGTATTTATTCCAAGTATGTACTATGTGTAGATGATGTAATGATGTCGTGTGTGTGTACTGTATGTAGTATGTGTGTATGCATGTGTGTATTTTTATAAAAGTGAGTTCGAATAACTAGTATTATACCCAAATCCACTAGAACGCCGTTGATTTGATTTCCGTCGTCCACCAATCGCTCGCTGCCCCGTTGCCAGCAAGAAGAGCACTAGATTTTAACGAGTTTTGCTCCAAGAGTCTCCAACAGCAATTATTATTATCTACCGTTGACTTCTGTTAAGTGAATTTCCACTTATAAGTTTTAATTGTTTCTTTTTTATAACGGAACTGTGCAAAGGAGTCGCAAGGGTGTTTAAGGGCGTGTAATTTGACATACATTTTCAGTTTTTCATACAACAGCTCTTGCGCAATTATTACGTTGTTATACATTTTTCATTAGATATTTTGGAAACAGATATCTTGTTGATATTATCTAGGCTTTTATTGAAATCTATTTATAAATTAGTGTAAGACTAATCCAGTAAAGACCTCTGAAAATCTGCTATTTTGCTCGAACTTTGAGCTTTCATAATGTACTAAAAAATTAAAAAAAGTCGAAAAAATTATAACAATACAATAGAAGCCTTACAATTTTAATCAAGCTTCTGAATGACGACAATTTTTCAAAAACTTTTAAGGGTTTAAAAACACGCGTTTCCTGGTACAAGTTTTATGAAATCCAAGTAAATCACGGAATCACCGAATGCCAACAGACTTTTTAGGCATTATCTCTCGCGGTGCGTCTTCTCTAAAGATCGCGTAGGATTGCGTTAGACGAAGCAACAAGCTTTTAAACCATGCTCGATATTAACGATACGTGAGTGGAAAAGGAGCCTCTTAATTCAAACTATGTATAGACACGGCACTTTTCTAAGTAATAGACTTTAATGCCTTTTGTACTAAATGCGATCAATGGTCAAGTATTTTCGAATTCTTCCGCAGAAACGAGTCGGCAGTGATTGCAGAGACTTTATAGGAAAAGTTTCCCGATGCGCTGGCACAGTGAAATATTCAACTTGTTAGAAAACCGCAAGCGACGACCGCCGTGAACATGAACGAATCAATAAGTCGTCTACGTACGGATATCTAACCATTTAACGCCACTTTTTTACATTTTCAGGACCATGGACGGCTTTATCTAAAGCGTCTAGATTCGAGATTTAATTGCCCGATAAGAAAACAGTCTACTTCATTGCGCAATGGAACAAGATCGAAACGAAAGGATGAACAGGATAAAGTAAAAAAATATTTCCATGTTGCCCTAGCTAAACTGTGGGAAGCTCGTTATTATTCATTGTTATTCGGCTCTAAAGGGCAGTAAACAAAAAACGATATGGCAGCGAAAATTGGTAAAATAAAAATTGATTTTTTATGTCTTTTTCGTTTATTTACTTGTTTACGTGCGAGCGGCGGTTTCAATCCATGTTCAATCAATTTGCATGTGGCCTACATCGGCGCTTCAGCGACAACTTCGGAAGGGCTACCCTTTTTACTCTCAAGTTATGTGATTGAACTCATCGGTATTCCTCCCGCAGCTTCTCAAGTTTTATACTTAATAAAAGCCACGCACACGGTACAAGTAATGCCGAGGCTATTTTGGTCTGTAATAACGGTTAAATTCCAACTAAAAATGTTTAAGAGAGAATCGAAGGACGCACATCTAAATTATGCTCACGTAATAATTTTATAAGGTTTATTTTTAGATGTTTTTAGGATTCCGCACTTCGAAAGGAAAAAACAGAAACCTTAGGGTTATATTTCACCGGGACACAACGGTGTCACGGTGAAATATAGCCCAAAGCTACCAAACTAGACAACATACAGACATCAGAGTCGCCACACGCGCAACCAATTTGGTGGCGCGACTAGCTCGGACGTGTATACGGAAACCATGACGGACATCATGAGGAACTCTCTATAGCGCTGTATACATTTTGTTGGTAGCGGCGATTTGTCGCGCCGCCATGGTGACTCGGTGATATATACATTTAGGTATAGGATCACTTTATTGTCCGTCTGTCTGTTTGTCAAGACCCTTTACTTAGGGAATGCATAGAGGTATTGAGAAAAAATACGGCCGTTGATGTCGCAAAAACGTGTATTTCGACACTCTCAGTTTCTTTAGGCTGCTAAAAGAGAAATGTGTGTTTATATCAAAGTAAAGGCTCTTTCATGTCATCCATGGAGCACGACTGCAGGCTTCAGACTCGTTATGAGAGGAATGTTAGCTGTTTCATATGTTAAAACTTACTGAAGTAACATTAAGTTCCTATATTTATTCTGTATCTAGATTTACTTTAAGCTTGAATGTCAGTTGCTACGTCTTCGAGAAAAAACTGGTCAAGTGTGAGTCGGACTCGCGCATGAAGGGCTCCGTACCGTCCGTAGCAAAAAACATAATCGTTTCTTGTTTGGGAACCCCTCTTAAAAAATATTTTATTATGATTTTAGTATTTTATTGTTGTAGCGGCAACAGAAAAACATCATAATTATGTTAAATAAAATTCTGTGTAGGTACATATAGTGCGGTGCAATTTTTAGTTTAATTGTATTTCAAAAATAGGTACAGAGAGCGAGCAGAGAGTGTCATTAGTTTTGTATCCTCATGCAAGGAAAGCAGGTAACTTGTTGATTACTCTTGTTGTGTGTTTTATTTTTAACCCTTCAGATACCGTCAATTAGAGACACAATAGTAAGACAATAGATGCGCGGCCACCGGTGGTCTAAATCTGTAGGTATTTATTTGTTTTGTCTTGCATGTACTTGGTGTTTAAATAGTGTAATTAGTTTTGGCCTTTTGTTTAATTTTATAAATAAATCATGCTGTCCTTATCTATTTATTATGAGCCTTACAAACCTGTATTGTTTGACCATTAACGGTGACCAATTTGGAACCGTGCATTAGCTTCTGACGTTTTATAAGTGTCCATGTACTATATGTAAAATAAAAAAAAAAATGTTTTTTTTTTAATTCATAACCTGTGTACCTTATAAAATTAGAAAATTTGCTAGTTAAGCTCGTACAAAACCAGATAGTTAATGAAGAAGAGAAATGAGGTTGGGAAGAGACCAGCCTCTTCCTTGTTAGGCCAAGAGGGTTTGAAGACAAAAAGGGTTAGTCACGCAAGAATTAGAAAGATACCAAAAGATCAAAAGCTTGCTTTTAGAACACATGAAACAACAATACATAAAACCATAAGACACAGAAAATAGCTTTTGATTTAAAACAATAGCGAGAGAGACAGTCAATTAAATAAATATATATTTCCAAGTAAATTAGATTGACACTGAAAATTGAAACAAAATAATACCAGAGAAGACCAACAATAATGTCAACAATAGCACGGAACAGAACAACAAACAAACATTGAAGGCGGTTTCTAACAAAAACTAAAACAACAGATCGATCAAAGGAACAAGTCCCGTGGCCGCTCGCTACCCAACTGTAAGCCAGCTTAGAAAACAATTCTTAACACTTTAGCAGAAACAGTTCATGAAGGCACAAAGGTAATAATATCTCGTCTAGCTACATAAACCGCGTACAATTTGCAAAATGGAAAACGAGCCAATTTAAATTTTACGCAACACTCGCGCTCAAGAACGCTTCCTACGGACACGAATTCCCTTTCTGCGAACGTCATACGAATGAGCGTAAAAAGGAATTACATAGTAAAGCGATGCTTACTCTTTTACGGCCCAAAGATCGGGAAAATAAAGTTCTTTTTATTGCCCTCAGTTTTACAGCCCTGGTAATAGGTGAATTCGGTGAACTCAGCGTTTGAAATTCCGGAGTGCAAGCCGTGGCTCGCAATGCACCCTATTTCTATCTTATTTTATTGGGGGCTACTGTTCAGATTGTGGAGAACATTTTAGTATCAGCAAGTGTAGTTGGTTTTATCTAGGTCGGGAATAACTGTTACGTTGCCTTTTTTATTTTTCTTGACCTTTGCTCGCAATACGGCGCTTTTGGATCTTCTTGAATCTGTTAAGACTAGAGGCTGCCTTCAACAACTAAGTACCTATATAATGGTTAGTGGGAACTTCTTGGCCTGACATTTTTCATTCGGCTCAGTCGCAAAATCTTATAAACCAAAATATAATCTATATTTTAGTTATTTAAGCATGTTAAATTATTATTTTCTCTATTATTATCTATTTATTTTGGATTCGTAATCTTCATAAATTTATTTTAAAATTTTGTAATAATATTAGTATTTATGTAAAAGTTGTGCACCTCTGTTATTGATATTAAAGTTAGTTTAAGACCTCATGAATATAATGTGTGAGTCCATCCTTATTTATTTTATTTTATTTATATATACTTTATTGTACACCAAGATAACAAATTACACATTTGAGCCTTATACTTAAAACATACAATTGGCGGCCTTATCGCATTCTGCGATCTCTTCCAGGCAACCTGGTATGGAAAGAGATTGTCTGGACACAAAATGGGGTTACAAAACCAATAATTGGCGAAGAAAAAAAAAACAAAATACTTAACACTAAAATACATCCTTGTGTTTGCGTTGTTGATGTACCATAAAGAAAAGGATAAGATTTATGTATTTTACTCGAATAAAACCGACAGGAAGAGCTCTGAGTAGTTGGGAGTAAATAAACGATATATAATTTTGTAAATGTCTGGTTTAAATAGTGTAGTCTAGTAGAATGATGTAGCGTCTATGATTGCTCAATTACACATAATATGAATTGTGTACAATATAAGAACACGGCACAAAGTGTACCTACCTACACATCTAGCAAGTCTACCGAGCTACTATGATTTGAGGAAATGGCCCATTATTTTGCTCGCATGCAGGGCACTAGGTAATGGCGACGCCACTCCAGCATTATGTCACACCGTTTAGCTCAATAGCTTGTTGTCATACATGATGACAGCTAAAGTGATGCATCGTTTATAGTCGGATGTGAATTAAAGCAGTGTTGTGGAACAAATTAAACTTCACGTTTATAAATGACAATGTTTATGGATTGTGTGAGAAGTGATATGAAAGAAAAGGGAATTAGTGATAGCGTGACATGTGACGGGATAGTATGGGAGAAAAAAACGTGTTGCGCCGACCCCAAAGGGCAGGAAGACAATGTTCATGAGTATGTATATAAGTGTTAGCGATTCTTATGATATTGTTACATACACTGATTATTTTCTGTATTAGCAACATTAAATGTACTTTTGCACTGACAACTGGACCGAATTGTGACTTGACAGCGCGGCACTTGACAGTTTGAGATATTATAAAAAGGCACGCCGCGCTGCCTCGAGTCTTTTTTCAAGTCCAGTTTTCGGAGTAAGCAACATCTTACAGTAAGTGCTAGTATATAAGTTATTGATTCCAACTGTTGTTGATTGATGTTATCTGTGATATTTGTGTTATTTGTGTGTGTGCGTTACAAAGGGTATGTTACCCGTTTTGGTCGTTTTATTTAAATAACCTGATAACAATCCCCGTAGGTACACTAAATAACTTTCTTAGTCAACCTTTTCTCTAAAGGTAACACATAGATTACAATTCAGAAGTGGGATAAACGGGTCGTTTATTTTTAAATGCATTCGTTTATCCCGCCCACAAGTGATATTTTTTCCCCCTAATTTTGCATCTTCTACTTTCGTTTTGCCAAGTACCTACGTAACCTAATGTAAGCACCGTTAAAATTTCTTTTTGATAAAATGGGTACTATTTTATCTAAGCGGGCATAGTGATGTGTAGTTTTGAAAGGTGTCCTCGAGTTTCTTCTAACACTCTGGGGTACTACCGCACCACACGTGCCTCGCCAGGGCTACACCCTGGAGGCACTACACACCACACGTACCTTGCCAGGGCTACACCCTGGAGGTATTATCACACCACACATACACATGCCGCGCCAGGGTGGCACCCTGGATGCTATTGCCACACCACACGTGCCTTGCCAGGGCTACTCCCTGGAGGCATTATCACATTACACGTACCTCGCCGAGGCTACACCCTAGAGTTGTTAGAGGACAACTCGGGCTGTGTTCAGGTGGATTATGGACAGATTTTGGATCGTTGTTAAATAACCGTAGCGAACATATCTATCAAATTATGAGTCGTTGTTACCATAGCCAGAGTTTGATTCTTAATTAAATGAGCGGACCAGTGATAAGTACCCACTTTTATTTGGAAATAATCTAAATGCAACAAAAGGTTGTTATGTTAGCTAGTTATGTTATTGACACTTACTGAAGTTAAAATTAGGTAAATTAATATTATTAGGATTGCGTTTTGACAGATAGTCCGACATATATTGCCTGCTAGCTTTTGCTCGCGCCCGCGTACATAAAATGTGGCCAGTGCCACTCGAGAATGAAGCGGGTTTCTGTGAAAAAAAAAAATGGCAATCGGACCAGTGTTTTCAGAGATTACTTCTTAAAACCTTATATATCATCGTCATCATCATCATCATCATATCAGCCGGGGGGCGTCCACTGCTGGACGTGGGCCTCCTCCAGACGTCGCCGCAGCTACCGGTCCTGTGCCCACGCATCGGAATACGCTGCGTTAGGCCTCCAATAAGGTGGACCGACGACCTGGTCAGGGTTGCGGGAACCCGATGGATGTGTGACTCACTTAATAAATACTTAGGTATAATTTTAGAGTGAGCGTGCGACGATCATCCCTCGTTCAATAACCGTGAGTTCATAGTGCTGCGCTCGCTCGGCTTGTTTTCGATCTACCGTGCCTTGCGTTATTGGATATCCTGTGTATATTTCACTATAACTTATAAATATACTAGCTGCTCCCTGCGGCTTCGCCCGCGTAATAGCAGAAAATTATCCCAAGGGAACATACTTCCGGGATAAAAGGGTATTCTATGTTCTATTCCAGAACATGGTCTATCCGTGTACCAAGTTTCATCAAAATCGGTTTTGCCATTTAGGCGTGAAGCCGTAACAAACGCGTAATAAGTAAGGATTATTATTCCATTACTACTAGTAAACCATGCGTTGTCCCAAAATGTTCAGATTTACATTTCAACCACAGAGACCTACTTACGGCGGCAGAGATAATTATTTTACAATAAATAATGAGTAACCGTAAGTTTCATGTATTTTGGGTGGATTATCTGACTGTCTCTTTTTCGAATCCTTTGTACATTATTAATTTAGTTCATACAACTGGAAGCGGTGAAACAGAACGAAACACTGCGCCAGTAAATCAGTGTTAGCATCGATATGTTATATACTCGTCTGTACCACGCACTAGATTATGCGTGCCGAACACTCACTTCAGACGACTCAGGTGTGATTTAGACTGTACACATTAAGCATAACATTATGTTGAACGTGTAACTGCCACGAAATTAATAGTCGAAAAAAAAAATGTACCCTCTAAAAGCTATATTAGCGCTGCATGTTTTAAGTTCCGTAAAGGGCTTGTTGTCTATCACTAGAAAAAAAAGTCGATAAGTGCTAGGTACTTGAGCTGGCAAATTGCGACTGAGCGGAGCGTGGTAATATGATGAGCCACGCGGTCACGTGACTGTTACCGCGATTTATGCGAACCTTGAATACTTATAAAATCACAACTTCTTGGTATTTTCAAATAAAACAATGGTGTACACCGACCCTGGGTACAGCACGGGTCGCGGCAAGTCATAGCAGCCATTGCGCCTACCAGGGCACAGCTGGGTACGGAATCGAAGCGGCCCCTTAGTCGCCCGGATGGCCCGGTCACTAGTGATGTTCAATTCCGCTATAAACTCTAAAAACGCTATGGACTATTGAATATATTTTTATAGCGCACTATTTTATATGCTATCACTATAACACGTTATAATTAAACACGGCAATCAAATGAATGCGGAGGCGTTATCATTTTATTCGGCAACGCGCTAAACGGATACAATAAACGCTATATTGCTATCCCGTTTTGGCCCCGTTGTTAACGTTTTGTTGAGCGAGACGTTATATTATAGCGCGAAGGCAGAGCCAATATAACAAACGCTATACGCTATGAACAAATAGCGTGCTATATTTTGGCGCTATACGTTATATTAGCCATCACTACCGGTGACGATGTAGTTCTAGCGGACAACCAGGAAACTAACAAGCTTATGACTGGTTTTGCATGATAGCTATGGAGGTTTGGTACCTACATTGATTCTTTACATTTCGCATATACTGAAACTGGTGTTGTAATATGGCTTTGCTGTTTGAAGAGATTTTACATACTTACTAGCATTGTCCATTTAACTGAAACCAGGTTAAATGGCGAATATTTTGTCATCTCACAAGTACAAATAGCTTTGCTGGCAAAATTCATAGATAAATATTTATCTTATTTCTCTGCGAAACGCATTGTAATTATAAAGAGCATTGGAAGAAGTAGGTAGTAAAGTTAGCTGCAAGCGCTTGGCGGGTGAGTGGGTACTTACTCAGTACCATAGTAGTATTTATTTGAGCTAGCTGACCCGGCAAACTTCGTCCCGCCTGGCAATCAATGTGTGGTATATCTTTCGATATGGTCAACTAGTTCTGGTGGGGCAGGGCCTAAGTAATATATCAATATCAGGTTGTACAGAATTTTAATATATGAAATTATCTGCATTGACTTATAATGGTACAATAAAACATTAAGATGATGACCTATATGATTTACCATGGGTAACTGAATATAAAATTGCATATTATTTGTTTGAACATAAGTAGTTGCCAAATACATAGTTTAATATATTGAAACATAATACATAGCTTTAAAAAAAAAAAAGAAAAAAAAAACAAGGGAAATCAATGAATTATAAAATAAATTTAACTAAGAGGAAATGAAGCAAGTAATCACTAACCAAATAAACTAATACTTAGAGTATAATAAAGAATGTGTAAAAAAGAAAAAAAAGTGTTTCAGTATTTTAATACTGTAGGCGTCAGGCGTATAATATGTAAGCATCATCGCTTGATGGCTCTAATTGAAACAGATCATGAATAGTACTGATAGTTGAATAATCAAGGTAGAATAAAATCATTATATTCAACAAAATATGGTCGGCAACTGTTTGAACTGTTGAGTGTAAATATTACCATAATACAATTTTGCTGTTGTTTAAATGTTTTGTATTATTTTTAAGTGATATGGGTACCAAGAATTAGCCGAATCCCATTATTTTAGTTCTTGTCCAACTGGGAAAACTAGTTTAAAATTTGTATTTGTTCTTGGTTTAAAAATACACCCTGAGTATGTACTGTGTACTTTCAAGGGAACAGCTACACACAATTTATTTTCTATTTTTAAATATACCTACACTGGTGAAAAGTTGTGACTGCAAGTCTGAAAAAGTTTAGAGTCTAAACTTGGCCTTACATATTGCAACAAACGGATATTGTGATAAACTTGCAGTACTGCAGCCATTGTTGATGTCCGATAACGGTAGACTGATTAATAGATACAGTGTACTTTATCTATGGAAACATAAATAATATTGAAAATTGTAATTTTATATACCTACCTACAATTTGGCAGGAGAGTGCTCTGAGCATTAATATGCGGACTTTGGTGGTTTGTTGGGTTTCCAGTCTGATACAGTACTTTTCAGATACTTTCTTCGATTGTGCGAACTAGGGAATTATAGGTATTGGTCGAAGTGGGGAACAATCACGGTGATAGTAGCGTGAACTCATTTCGAAATGACGCTATGTAAAGCTGATCAATCACATGGAGTTTTCCTACGCACCATAACCCTAGTTGTTCAGTGGACCACGTTTCCTTCGAAACATTGGAGAAGTTAACATTGTTTTCATGCTCGAGGTCATTCTGCGGGTTGATTGAGGTTGGTGTTGACCTGCAAACAGTGACGAGTGTCATGTCAGTGACACTGCACTGCTGTCAAACAAAGGTTTCATGAATGTTACCCACTTGAATACTTGTTTTTTTGGGCTTAGTTTGAAACGTCATAACGGTTTTAGCTTCTGAACTTTATAAGACCAAATAAATAATACTGACTTTAATTATGACTTTCGAAATTAATTTTCAATACCTTTCGCGTAATAAATATTTGTATGAGGTTGCAATTCCTGTAGAGATCTTAATTCAATGACCTGCATTGAGCCTTGGTCCTGCAGAATTTGCAATAAATATAATGTAAATTCTATATAATGACTTTGAAGCACTACCAAAATGTTTATCAGTTGTCGAGTACCCGTACCACGGACTCTGCTTGATTTGGGACTGGATGGCGTTGCGTACAAGTTGTGGAATATTATTACTATTATTGAATTACTAAATTTAGTGTACCAACAGAGGCGTCACGATTTTAATGGATCTTGAAGCTACCGTATTAGCATTGATCGAATTATAGGATGTATTTTCAAGGAAATAAAAACACAGGTGCAGCATACAGTAGTTGCTACAGTCAGTAAGCCTTTTCACGGCATTATTATTAGTTTTCTTATCAGGTGTGGTTAAAAGTGATTGCAGATAAATATAAAACAAGAACTTCCAATTTCTTCACTAGGGACATGGAAGAAATCTTCGCAGATGTCTCGCTATTGGCATTTGTTTCTACTAGACTATCACTAATAAGGTCATTACAATGTTTATTTAGTACCGTACAGTATGTCCATGAATATTTTGATTACCAAAGGATATTTTTACAAAGTGTACTTAACTTCCTACATTTAAAAGTATGGTAATAAAATAAGTGATTAACGTGAAACCTATTTTTGCGTGAAGAGAAACCAGTCTCAACTATATTTGCATTGAATATCTTAAAAGTGGTGGTATTTACAGCGTAGTTCTTAGTTGGTAATTTTTAATGAATAAAATAAAATAGAGACGAAACTATTTCATAGTTCGTGATCATGCATTTTGAATAGCTATTGAATCGGAAGAACTAATTGAGTCGAAAAGGTAAATTAAATAATATAACCCTTACGTTTTAGTCGGGGTAGTGATTATAACTGATATCAAAAATGCAAACGGTCATTGTTGGTCAGTTATTGGCTGGATTTCATTGTCATAAATATTGAGTGAAAAGTAATCATTGAAGACATGCGCTTGAAACTTATCATGTACCTGGCCTAAGTGACCATATCAAAATCAAAAGGAGTATTGGCCGAAAATTGTGCAAAATAACTGAGGCGCCTGTTCAGGACAATTAAGGAGCCTGTTCAGGACAAACCAGGAACATATTGGCTTTAGCAGGCAATTGTTTATTTACTAATGTTTGTTTTGGTTATTTACAGACAGGACATTTGAGGGACCTGTCTGTTTGCATTTGAGGAGCCTGTTATTTATGAGAGACAGGACGTTTAGGGACCTGTGTGTTTTTACTAATGTTTATTTTTTATTTACAGGCAGGACATTTGAGGGACCTGTCTGTTTACATTAAAGGCAGGACATTTGAGGAGCCTGTCTGTTATTTATTAGAGACAGGACGTTTTAGGGGCCTGTGTGTTTTTACTAAATGTTTATTTGTTTATTTACAGGCAGGACATTTGAGGGACCTGTCTGTTTACATTAGAGGCAGGATATTTGAGAAGCCTGTATGTTTTTCATTAGAGACAGGACATTTTAGGGGCCTGTATATTTTTATTAGAGACAGGACATTTTAGAGGCCTGTATGCTTTTCATTAGAGGCAGGACATTTTAGGGGCCTGTTTTTGAATGACTGTATAATAAATGAGCTGACACTGATATATCTGCACTTTCAGGTGCCATTACTATATATATTTATTTTAAAAGTTGTGTATGGATAATAATTGATAAATTGGTAATTGTTCAATTGGTTTTGTTTGTACAGTTAATATAACTTCGGTGTCGTTCTTAGATACAGCGACCGGTGTATGACTAACTTAAATATTTATTCTTTTCTGTATTAGATATCTGTTTACTCGTAGATAAATATTTAAAGTATTACTAATGTTTTTTCTTAGGTCATTATTTTGTGTGTAAAACCAATTTCTTTTTACTTATTTTGTTTCTCACATACGAGGTCGTATTTGTTATATGGATGGCCGACTGTTAGCGATTCTTATGATATTGTTACATACACTGATTATTTTCTGTATTAGCAACATTAAATGTACTTTTGCACTGACAACTGGACCGAATTGTGACTTGACAGCGCGGCACTTGACAGTTTGAGATATTATAAAAAGGCACGCCGCGCTGCCTCGAGTCTTTTTTCAAGTCCAGTTTTCGGAGTAAGCAACATCTTACAGTAAGTGCTAGTATATAAGTTATTGATTCCAACTGTTGTTGATTGATGTTATCTGTGATATTTGTGTTATTTGTGTGTGTGCGTTACAAAGGGTATGTTACCCGTTTTGGTCGTTTTATTTAAATAACCTGATAACAATCCCCGTAGGTACACTAAATAACTTTCTTAGTCAACCTTTTCTCTAAAGGTAACACATAGATTACATAAGTGTATATATTTTACTCTTTTGGATGCTTACTGGGGCCAAGGATTTATTTCTGAAAGGAAAGTTCGGCCCGAAAGGCAACGATCGGTACGAAAGGCAACGAAGGAACAGGAGTGGGTTTTTAATCAGTCAAAGTCTGACACTATCTCCCGCTTTGCCCAAGAGCGGAGGACGTCATTGGGTGAGGTTTCACATCGAAAAAAAAAACTCTTTCGGATGAAGAAACTTTGTTAGATGGATGATTACAGCCCTACCTACAGTAAACCAAATGAACCATTAAATTTTAAGCAAGCTACCTAATCTATGATCCACATCAAATATTTGTGGAGCCTAAACTTTAACAAACTAGCGGTTGTTGACTCTCTAATAACTAATAGTTTATTATCATAGTTGAGTTGGATTTGTGAACAGTATAAGCGTGGCAATACAACAATGTTATTTCAAATTATCGAGGCAACTTCGACGAGTGCCGGAGGCGTAGCACTGAAATTAAATTCCAATACTCATTGGTTTCCAACGAGAGCCGTCATAATCAATACAAGAGGAAATGAGTTTCAGCGAAGTCGTGGCTAACAGGTCAAAGTTTGTTACTTTCTTCTCTTATAGTTTTATCCCAGTTATTTTAGTTTTTAAAATATCGTGGTGACCAAAGAAAACTTACATAAGAAGTTTTATTTTTTCGAGTAGTTAGCCGTTGACTTCGCTCGTGCCAGACTAGTATTGACATTGTCTACCCTTGTACCAAGTTACATCGAATTCCGGTCAGCTGTTCGACGTGAAGAAAGAAGTACCTAACAAAATACACGCAAACTTTCGGGTTTTATAATATTGGTGTTTTTTTTTGCGGTGAGTAAAAATCATCCAGAAGATCTCTGGTCTTTGGACGAAGCGGAGATAGTTTCAGACTTTTACTGACTAAAAAACACTTCGTTCTTTCGTTGCCTTTCATAGCGGGGCCGAACCTTCGTTTCAGATATAGACCCTTGGCCTCAGTAGGCTTCGTTCTTGTTGGGACCGTGGGTTGCTGACAGCACCTTGAAGCGCGCGGGAACAGTGCGCGCCGTCGACGACTTAGGTTTGGTCCGGACGGTTACTGGACGGTCAAATAGCGAGCTACCGCACAAGCCAACGCCTAATGTGGCTGGAAATCGGTGAGCGGTGAGCCTCCTCCTTTGCTAACATTACTGCTTCGCAAAAGGAGGCGACCGCTTACCACTCCTCCTCGCTCCGGACCATGGCCTGTACCAAGACCCCGCGCGAGAGATCGCCCCCACAAGGATACAGCGATGCTCTGTCCAAGCGAAACACACCTCTAGCGTGTGCTCCACCGGCTCCTCCAGGCGGTCCACACAGTGGCAACACCGGAGGCGTCGCATCCGTTCGAATCCGGTGAAGGTATCTCCCAAACTTACCACGTCCGGTGACAATCTGCGTCATGCGGAAGGTGACATTATAATATTAGTGTGATAATTCACAATAAACATACATTCAGGAAGTAGTATAATGTACAGAATCAGCTGCTGAATCGGTTTCAACTGGTCATTTTGATAATTTTACGATAAAAAAGTTACCTATTTTGATAAATTCTAAAAGTGTGTGCATGCGTAAATATCAATACTGAAGCACTATCAATGTAACACCTCAATTCCTCCATTATTGCAATTAAAATTTTCTAATTATTGGGGTGTAGAAGGTTGTACATTATTCCAGTTACATGTTGCATATTATTATGTGATTAGAATACAGGACACAAACCATCAGCCACAATCTTGCACTCTTGGAACCTAATTGAAACAACAAAAACCCACCACCGTTCCAAAGGCTCGTTCATGTTTGCACATAGGAACAAACGTCTGTAGATACATAGAGGTCTTTAGCAAAGGAATTCTGTGGCCCTTAAAGGAATATAGATATTCCAAATACGTAGTAGCCGTAGAGATTGGCAAACAGGCTTTGGACAGAGGAATCTATTTGCTGTCCATCAGTCTAGCGGGTTACTGTGCAGCACTTCGCATAACATACAATTTGGCTAAATTTTGCGAAGACTGAGCCTCTGAGAAACAGCCTGTGTATGATTTTATACGGCTCATGGGCTCATGGCTACATCTGTTAGCTTTCTCAGGAATGTTTGTCGGATTCGGAGTGGGTATTCCCTACGACTTCGATCATTTGTTCTGTGTCTGAGTGTAATTTATCTGTAATATGTACTTATGTATTAAAAATGTATAAGTATGTTTATCAGTTGTCTAGTAATAAAGTATTGAGTAGTACTCATAACACAAGCTTTGCTTCTGGACTAGATTGCGTTGTGTGAAAGTTGTGGAACATTACATTTATGTACCATCGTGGTCATTTCTGCCTGATCACTTAAAACATTTTTCGCTTGAATCCTGCGGCGCGGCGCCAAACTAAACCCTTTGATGTTTTCATTTCGAGTGCAAGCAAAAATGAACTTAGCGGTGGGCAGGCGGCAGTGTCTTTTATAGTACATACATACGTATTATCTATCTAAAAATACATAAAAATAATACATTAAATTATTTTACACCGATAGCAAGCTTCTATATTTCTGAGTGACATAGGCTATATTTAATGAACGCGGGTGAAGCCGCGGGCAACAGCCAGCCAATAATAAAAAAAAGACTGATCTAAACGCGCCTTAGAACAAAATGGTTCCCTCTATGACGCTGGAAGGTGATGGGCCAGTAATTTATAGCCAGTAAAATCCGTAAAGGAAAGTAGACGTCTTAGCTGAGTAAGTAGTTCTCGTTGATGTGAGGGCCAAAGAGTCGGGTTACTACGTGCTAAGAGGTATGGATAGTGAGGTTCGTCATAATTGCTGGTTCGTGGTGAACGGAGTTCTTGAGTGCTTGCCGAAGGAAAAGAAAAGCATTTGAGATTAAATTAATATTAGTTGGTGTCCACGACTTCGTTCGCATCAGATTCGTCAAACAGCATAATGTAATTTAGTTACAATTCCATTTTTTTTTAAGTGGTACTTGTCTTTGACTAAGCGTTTCGCTTCCTCGTTTATACCACGTACATCAAAGGACTAGAACCATTTGCGTGCTGCAGTCTTCCCGTTCAATTATAATTTAGGTGTCTTGAAGGCTCTTGATAAAGTAGTGCGGTTCACCATCAACAATTGTCTTACCATCAGGTGGGATTGCAGTCAAGCACTAGTTTTAAATGATATATCATTTAAAAAAGAACGAACAACCTTTTTCTAAAATAAAAGTAGCTTAAGTTATTATAACATTAGATAATCTATCCGTGAAGGTTTCGTCAAAATCCGTCCAGGCATTTCGGAGATAGCCGGAACAAACAGACAGGTTAACAGTCAGACTGACAGACTATTAAAAAAAATGTGTTTTTGCGTAGATATCAACTAGACAGACAAACACATACCAACAGTCAGACACACACAGACCAAAATTTATATCGAACTAGCTTTTGCCCTCGCGGCTTCGCTCCCGCTCTTCCCTACTCTACCCTACTCTACCCTACTCTACCCTACTCTACCCTACTGTTCCCTACTCTACCCTACTCTACCGTATCCTATGTCCGTCACCTGGCTCTAAGCTAACTACCCACCAATTTTCAGCCATTTCTGTACAGCCATTCTTGAGTTATAAGTGTTGTAACAAACACGACTTTCTTTTATATATATAGATATACTTTCATATGCATTTAGTGAAAAAAAATATTTGACAAGTACAAACAGACACTACACTTTTATTTAGATATGAAAGTATCATATATGTATGTATAGATTAGTTATTAAATGTTGGTTACTACGAAAAGATAAATAAAATTGTTTTATGAGCGACTTTCTGCACGTAACTTTATAGCATACAAAATAAATTCATCAAAGCTTAAAGTTGCAACATCCGTCATAAAAAGATCAACAATAAAGATAGATCACATCAACTGCATCTATAAAACTAAAACAGATTTTAGTCTAAAATTGAAAGGTTCGTAAATATTTTATCACCTTTACACAATGCTTTCTCAATACAAACATATCTGGGATCCTAGACGGTTATCACACTGCCACGGTTATCCACGCAGCGTAGCGCGTGAATGCGTGTCTTAACGTTGTTTGTAAGTATCTCCGTTTGTATAGAAAACACGCACAGTCCAACACAGCGAAAATGCATCCACGCGCGTTCATGCAGATCACGCGGCTATATGCGCAAACACATGTATTTACGCGCGTGGGTGCGGGGTGACACGCAAGGTATGCCACACTGAGTCTCGTAGTGCCGTGCGTGATTTTGTATGAAATAAGTGCGTGCCTGCGTGAGAAACCCACACGATGATGCATATCTGCACTCCCGCAAGTACGCGCGTAGGTGCGTTGACATGCAACATGCAGCACGATGTGTTATAATGTGAGGCGTGCGAGAGAGAGAGCGATGGTTTATAGCTCCATCCCTTTAACAATACAGTTTAAGGCGTCAAATGGATCGCGTTAAGAGCTCGCGGTAGGCAATCTGATATCGACGCCATATCCCGTCTGTTGTCGACGGATTAAATATCTCTTTTATGAATTTCAGAGCAAAATTTTAACTACCCACGCCATTTAATAAATTTCAATTTATCCACGGTAGACTACGAAACGAAATTATTAAGGTTTTGTTGAAAATTCATGAAATAACTTTAGCTGATCGTCTTTGACATGATACCTCTCGGCTTCTGCGAAAAAGTTATTTAAAGGGATCGCTAATATGTATTCTGTCGCTGAAGAGACAAGTACAATAGCAAAGGTTTTTTAAGTAATTAATTAGACTCTTCCGCTGTCTCCCAACAATCCTTTAGAGGTTTTATTTTTATGTAATTTTCCTGTAAAAGGTCCATCTTACTTCCTTGTTTTTTTGTTGGAGGGATATCATCAAACAACTCCCGTTTTGAGTGAAGCACCACTCTCCATGTAAAGGGTGTCCCAAAACTTACGCAAATTTGAATTAAATAGAAAACACAATTTTTAGTCTTCAAAATTCCACCATTTGAGCAGTAAAGTGTTGGCAACCCAAAAAAAAAACTGTATTTTCTATTAAATTCAAATCTTACATTAATTTTGGGATACCTTAGATTAGTGTGAGTTTCTGCAATATGAAAGTCAACTAGGCGGACTTAAATTTTTTTTTTGGGACACTTCATACCTACTAATATCATATAGGCAAAAGTTCGTGTATGTTTGTTATTTCTTCAGCTCTAACAGCTCAATCAAATCAGGATTTTGATGAATTTTGGTACACGAGTAGCCCATTTCTTGGAATAGTATATAAGATGTTAGTTTATTCCAGAATAATGTTCAATTGGGTAAATTTTCTACTTAAATATTAGCATACTGATATTTGCAGTGTGGTAAAATATGAAAACATAATTATACTTATTAATTTAGGTAATAATCATCACACATTTAGTATTATTACAAAAGTTCTACATATATTAGATAAAATATGCTCTAAATTTAAATGTGCGTGACTCTCCGCAGACTCAATGAGATCGCAACGAAAATAGTATAATTTCCTAGCAAACAAAAAAAAATTTGATAATAAGAATAGCCCATGAAAAGCAACAGATGAGAAATGCGAAGGCTTAAATCACAAGACTGAAATACTGATACACGCAACAAAGTCCGTCGAAGTGGAAACGGATTGAGTATCAAAAGATGGAGTCGAATGTTTGACGCTCTCTTTCAAGTATTCGCTTTTAGGATTAAATCAATTGGAAAACATATGAGGGTCAAAATATTCGTGATTGGCTCAGAGACATCTCATTCTGAGATTTGTATACGTGTAGGTAGTTAATTTTTATTTCACTTGATAAACACTTTTCCTCAGTAACGATCTAGAAAAGCGACAAAGGGTTTTTGGTCTCCGATAAATTAATCTATTTTCATAATACCAGTCCACGAGCAGTAGCACTGTATTTTACACGTCATCTCCTTTAAGCACAACTGGTCCAATGTTCAAAAAAATTACAATTCGCGGTTAGTCAATTTTGCGATTGGTTAAATTTGACTAATTCGGTGGAGGCAGTTCAATTTGGTCTATTTAGACCAACCCAGAGTTGTACGCGTGGCAACCGCGTGAATTGATGTGTGGACCTACAGTCGCAAACGTCTCATTTGCAGTATTTTTCCAATTATATTGGATCGGTTCTCAGTCTAGTCGGATACAACCGAAAACCAGTATATTTTACATGAAACGACCACCTATTTCATTTTCACAACTGGATAACACTATACACCATAATTAGTTTAGTAGTTATACTTGCGGCTTTTAGACTATCTAGTAACGACTAGGTTTAGATAAATAGGTACCGTTCTATAAATGAATCGTAACAAATACACCATCATACGGCTCTGAAACGTGGTTGTTTACAATGGGTCTTATCAGAAGGCTTATAGTCACCCAAAGGGGAATGGAGAGAGCTATGCTCATAGTTTCCTTGCATGTTCGGTTCAGATATGAAGATATCCACAGGAGAACCAAGATTACTAACATATACCGAAGAATCACTAAACTTAAGTGGTAGTGGGCAGAGCATATTGCTCCCAGAACAGATGATACAGCGTTGGAAGGCTCCCTATTAAGTGAACCAACGATTTAGTTAGGGTCGCGGGAATCCGACGAATGCGAGACGTACGTAACCGATCTTTGTAGCGGCACTTGAGGGAGGCCTATGTCCAGCAGCAGACGTCTTTCGGCAGAAAAAATGATGATGAATATATCATCAAAGCATTCTGCAATAAAGAAAAAGAAATTGTTAAAGTGAAAATCATATTTATCAGCTTTATTAGATAATAATAGACTCCTGTAATGACTAAGCTTCTAAACTCAGGCTCATTCATATTCACGGACCAGGAGTTTAAAGGCTACGGTCAGAATTATTTTAAATCTCAAGCAAATTACAAATCTCTTAATTCTTTGAGAGATTTTCTTCTCTAATCTCTCTGAACAAAATTCAGAAACAACTCCTTTTAAGTAGCAACTTAGTTAAGAGACAAGATCCAATACTAAAAGGGTTTACTTTGTGACTCGTCGCTTTGTAACTTAGCGACAACATTTTGATGTAGGTAATATTAAATGAACATCTAAGTATTATAATATGTTATATAACTTTAAATTTTCGGTTGAAACGTTGCTGTTTTTGGATCAGATCCGTGTGGACTAACGAAAAACAAACTTTTAATGAAAATTTTTTTTTCATAGCATGCTTTTATAGCTCGATATACCTATATAATTAATGCTCGTCAAGACGAATCATACGAGCCCAAACTCAATGGGGTTGTGTCGTTTTACTACGAAGTTCCTATAGCCACCTTCCAGTTCCGTCATCAGATCAGCTCCTTGTCATAATAATTTTGCATTGTCATTTGATTTACACTTGCATGCAGAATTTCAGCTCATTCGGTAACTGAGAAGTGGGTCAAATTTAATTTACAAGATTTGATGACAAACAAACATCGGGACAGGTGAAACTAAATAAAAGCTTGTGAAATAGGGGTGTAAATCCCTTTAAAAAAGTTCAGATGTAATGAGGATCTCTAGAATACCTACAGCATTTACTTGTAACGCTTCAAGTTAACACGCGAGTGTCAGAAATTTGAGTGGCTTGAATGTGAATCAGTTTAATTTTAAAGAACGTTCGCTCACCGCGCCTCCTTTGATTTCCCATGAGTATGAAGTTACAGGAACCTGCCGGTTTGTTACAAGCTCCTTCTGTACGGAAAGTCTTTGCTAACTTTAATATACCTAGTCCGCCTTCGATATTGTTTTAGTTCTAGCACTTGTTCAATATAAAATTGTTTGCATTTCAAAACCCTTTTCATAAAGAAGTTTTTAAACCTCTTTGGATTTTTAGGCCGAAAACTTTTTAGACCTTAATTGGTTCTGAATACGGTTGGTACGAATTCAAAAGTCGAATAGAAACTTTAATTTAAAGTTATAGTTGTAAAATTGTGTTAACGTGTATTTAATTATACTGGTGCCATTAGTTTTGCCTTTGTGAGTTTTATACTGAAAACAGTTTGCTATTATAAAACTATCAGGATTAGCCAGCTTCTTCTTTAATACCAAATGCTGAGGTTACACGCCCACCCTTTCGGTGCGGGCACGCTCGGTGCACTTTGTACTTTTATTTTTGTTTACTTTGTGTATATAACCGTTGTGCTGTGCTGTGTCTGTTCTGTACCGAATAAAAGTATTTCTATTCTATTCTATTCTATAATACTTTATTTTTTACACATGTATTTGACAATTCAAGTACGAGCTTAACTCAACAATAAATTTCGGCAAGCAGTCTCTCTCAGTGTCATTCCGAAGTGACTGAGAGAGACAGAGAAACCTACATAAATATTAAATAATATAGGTACGTACCTACATATCTGTACATCCGCTTAACAGTTAATGAACCGTGAAAAGAAAATAGAAGAACAAAAGTGAATGAGGTCAAGGTTAAAAAGAACAAATAAACTTGAACTAAACAAAACGTAAGTAAAATGTCCCTGATGTGAACCCCGGGGTCCTGAAACGCAAGTAAAAGAAGGAAAATAGGTGTGTTTTTAGCCAGTGAAAGTTGACACCACCTCACAATCCACCTTCGGTCTAAGGCTGTAAGTCATTTCAACCTTTAAAAACACGTGTATGTTAAAGTTAGTAGAAAAGGTTCAAAAAAATTATTTTTTCATGTTATACAACATGTAACGTTAATTGCGCAAAACCTCAGACACCTCAAATGATTTTTAATTCAATTTAACTAATTATGTGAGAAAAAAACATTTGAAAGAATTTAAAAGTTTTATGTTATTACTCCGTGTAAGAGAAATTTTGATTGGACTACAACTATTTGTGTTTGTTTACCTATTTGGGCGGATTTGAGAACGTGATGGCTTGACCTATCATAAATAGATCGGTCAACGTTTATAATGAAGATTTTTTTGAAAAATATAAAATGTTTTTTTTTTTAATTCGTATAAACTAGTGCTTGACTGCGATCCCACCTGATGGTAAGCAGTGATGCAATCTCTGATGGTGAGGCGCACTAGTTTATTAAAAGCCTATTCACTCTAGCCTAATAATAGAAGATTGTTTAATTGATTCTGCTCGTTACTCTGATCAAACTAATTTCAGGTTTTGCGCATTTAACGTTACACGTTGTATACTATACAGGATGTAATAAAAAGAAAGTGACATTTTAGATACTGCTGTTCTAATTCTGTTGTTCATTTTAATGGTTCTGCCCATTAAAATGAATAAGAACATTTTGTATTTTCGGAATTGACGCTTGTTCATTACATAATATAGATATTTGAAAAAATAATATTAAGAAAAGAAATGAATTTAACGTCCAATGTCTTGGAGCTTACAAAGTTCAAATTACCAAAGGACAATTTATGGAATTTTTCCTTTTATTATAGAAAAGGCTCCATTTTCACTCGAAAAGAGAACCTACATTTAATGACGATAGGAAACGTGGTGTTACATTATAATTATGATTCCAACATGTGAGAGATTGTGACTGGCTTGTTGGTCTAGTGGTTAGTGGCCCTGACTGCTATGCCGGAGGTCGTGGGTTCGATTCCCACCCAGGACAAATGTTTGTGTAATGAGCATGATCATTTGTTCTGTGTCTGGGAGTCATTTATCTATAATATGTATGTATTTAGAGATATATAAGTATGTTTATCAGTTGTCTAGTACTCATAACACAAGCTCTGCTTAGCTTGGGATTAGACGGCGTTGTGTGTTATTTGTGAAATATTATATTATACTATATCCCTACTAATATTATAAATGCGAAAGTAACTCTGTCTGTCTGTCTGTTACGCTTTCACGCAAAAACTACTGAACGGATTTAGATCAAATTTGGTACGTAGAAGAGACACTGGAATAACACATAGGCTACCTATAATTCCACTGCTGAGCACGGGTCTCTGCCCGCGCGATATAAACTGTGGTCCACGCGGGCGAAGCCGCGGGCGGAAAGCTAGTATAGGAAATATTATAAATAATTATAAATATTATTATTATTATTGTCTACGATACTACTATTATAATTCACGCTACTATTATAAAATATTTCGAAAATAAACATATTGGCAAACGCCTATAAAGGCTTGTGTCTTTGTTTTGACCCGGGCAGGGTTAACATAAATTAGTCAATGCATAGGCCAAGAAGTCACCCAAAGGGCAACGGAAAGGGCCATGCTTGGAGTTTCCTTGCGTGATCACATCAGCAATGAAGATATCCACAGGAGAACTAAAGTTACCAATATAGCTCGAAGAACCGGCAAACTTAAGTGGCAATGGGCAGGGCACATTGCACGTAGAACCGTTAGTCGATGGCGACGATAGGTTCTGAAGTGGTGATAGGTTCTGACGTACCGGAAGACGCAGCTTTGGAAGGCCTCCCACAAGGTGGACCGATGACTTGATGAGGGTCGCGGGAATCCGATAGATGCGAGACGTACAGGACCGGTCGTTTTGGCGACGCCTGGGGGAGGCCTGTGTCTAACAGTGGATGTCTTTTGTCTATATTTATATACATATATATATATATATATATATATATATATATATCTATATGTATATATATCTATATATCTCATGCTAACATAATTTGGCTAGCTGCTGTAGGCAGCTTTGTTCACATGATGGTAAAAAATTATCTCAAGGGATCTTACTCGCGAGATAAAAGTATCCTATGGACTATTACAGGAACTGGTCTAACCGTTAACCAAGTTTCGTCAAAATCTATGCAGCCATTCGAGTTTGAAAGAAGAACAATCATGCAAATATACACACAAACTTTTTGCCTTTATAATATCTACTAACATTTGCCCGCGGCTTCGCTCGCGTTAAATTCGATTAGGGTGAAAATTAGTTTGATAGATCAACTTTTACATTTCCAAGAAAAATATTTACGACTAAATAGAAAAGAGATAAGACAAAAGCTATAGCTAAAATCACCTCTATTTCCCAGCTTTTCAATACCTGCTTAATTAAGATTTCAACTGAACTCTAAGCCAAAAACAATTACCAGTAATAAACAAAGAACCCCTCCCAGTTCATCCGTGGAAAAATAGAATTAAAGTCTTAACGAGTCCCTAGGTAACAGTCATTCTAAAAACTATTAAATCCTTTTAATTGGGTTCTAGCGCAGACTAGTGCTGCCCGCAAGCACAAACGATGCAGGGGTATGTTTTGGAAGAAATAATAATTATAAAATTTGTTTTATGGTAAGAATATCAACTAGAGATTGTAGATAACCCGATTAATTTAATTATTAAAATTTAATTTATTTTTGTGTAATTTGAATTTTAATTTTATAGCTACTAACCTAGTTTTAAGTAAATATTGTTACTAACCCTCCTATGAGTGTAAACTTGAATTAAAATGATGTTATTATTTTTAATAATGGAATGGTTATATGGTATTACTGAGATTTTCGTAACATCATTTTCATATCAATAAAATTAAAAAATCTATAATAAGCATTCAATTCAAATAAATCATTTACATAAATTCAAATTAATCATTTATAAGCACTTTTGAATTGTCACGAAGTCAGTCATTCAAAAACATGATACAAATTACACATTCTAAAGCGTAGATCTCTATAGAAACTAATGGGTAAGAAATTACATGGACACTCTTCTACAATATAAATTGCTGTAGGATGGCGTGGGTGACGGCAGTCGGATTCATATAATGTAGCTTAATGTAGCTTCTTTTCTCTCATTTTAAAGATATTTTCATCTTGCCGTCATCCTACCCATGCTAAGTAAAAAAGACAAAGAATCATGTTATGAATTACAATAACAAGCCCGACCTCCGATTCCTCCCTCCGATTCAAATCCGACCTTGCTTTGATGAAAGTATATCAATCAAAATTCAAAAATTAGTCTTAAGGGGATGTATTTAGATATTTTCACTGTTTTTCATACAATAGCTCTTACGCGATTATGACGTTATTACACATTTTTCATTAGATATTTTGGACACGCAGCATGTTGTCAAAAAAGTATAATATTTATAAGCCTTGCAAATTTTATCAAGATTCTAAACAATTTTTTTTTTCAAAATCTTTAAAGGGTTTAAAAAAAGACGTATTTCCTGGAACAATTTTTATAAAATTGAAAAAAGTCACGGAATTACTGATAGCAAACATAGTTTTCAAGCGTTATTTCTCTTTTAGTAATGCCACTACATCAAACATCGCGTTGTATATATTTAGATGAAGTAACAAGTTTTTAAACCATGCTCCATATTGACGATAGGCGAGTGAAAAGGCAGCCTCTTAATATTTATATTCATTCTAAAGATAGAACTGTTATAAAAGGGCACTTAGAGGTCCTTTTTGTAAGAGTTATTACATATGCTTTAACAAGCAACCTTGTGCCCGGGCAGGGCTTAGAGCCTGCGAGGTGTTGGTTCTTACCAGCCCTCCCTAATTGCGCCATTGCCTTAGATTACATCAATTAAAATATGAACATGGAGTTACTTAAAACCTCGGCTAATGTAACGAGTGTAATTAGCGATGTTAGAATTAGTGAGGCGGGTCGCTACTTGTATGAATCTGACTTTAATGAACATACCAATGGCTACTTATTTCAGAACTGCTAATTTGTTCATTTGTTTGGGTCGTTTTTAGGCATGTTGATTAGGGATTGGAGCGAATTAACACAGAGTATTTATAGCCGTCTAAATACACCAGACCGTGATAATATGTTTAGTTTGGGAAGGTTGAATTTTGTACTTTATTTATATAAGTTAGACATTTTGCAAACAAACACCCACGGTCAGGCCTATTCATCTACATCTACATAAATTATAAACCATTTTTTTTCAGCGGAAATTCTTCAAATTTTATTATAACTTCTCTGTTCTGCTTAAAGTCAGATCTCTCTCGCTTCACCCAGAATTGAGCACTTGTCTGACCAGTCACAATCAGAGTTATCACGAGTCGAGCAAATTAACCAGTGACTCGAGTGATACCCCATTTTCGAGATGGAAAATCATCAAATAACTTCCCACGCTCTGAGTGGTGCGAAAGAGACTTGTGTTAGACTTTTACTGACTAAAAACCCATTTCTGTTTCTTCTTTGCCATTGTTCCAGGGTCCTGGAGGTCTCTTTTGTATCACCCATGGCCCCAGTAGGCTTCGATCCTGCTGGGGCCCTACGGTTGCTGACAACTCCTTGAGGCGCGCCTGGAACACTATGTGCCGTCGACAACTTGGGCTTGGACGGTCGGACAGTGAGCTACCCATTGCTTGCCGGACTAGAACCCACCTATGTGTAAGTTTGGGCACTCGACGATTATGGCGGTAAGTCCCCTCTTTGAGGCGTGGCTGGAAAGACCTCACGGCGTCCTTACCTTCCGCATGACGCAGGTCCTCACCGGACATGGCAAGTTCGGGAGGTTCCTGCATCGGATTCAAGCGGAAGAGACGCCCGGGTGTCGCCACTGTGCGCAACGCCCGGAGGACACGGTGGAGCACACCGTCGAGATGTGCCCTGCCTGGGCGGAGCATCGCCGTGCCCTCGTGGGGGCGATCGGCGGCGGAGACCTCTCGCGCCGGGCCCTGGTTGAGGCCATGGTCCGGAGCGAGGAGGAATGGCAGGCGGTCGCCTCCTTCTGCGAAGCAGTAATGCTTGCAAAGGAGGAGGCCGACCGCATCAGGCAACGGCGCCCTCGCAGCCGTCGCCGGGATTCCGATCCCGATTTCCGGCCACCGTAGACGCGGGCTCGCGGACGGCGAGCCATGGGTAGCTCGTTGTCCGATCGTCTGGTAATGGACCGAGTCTAAGACGTCGACGGCGCGCACTGTTCCCGCGCGCCTCAAGGAGTTGTCAGCAGCAGGAGGGGCCCAGCTGGGTCGAAGCCTACTGGGGATAGGGTTTTCCGAAGGGGAGCTCTTGCCCCGGTATGAAGGCTAGAAGGAACGGCGCGGGGTTTTTAGTCAGTAAGAGTCTGACACTGTCTCTCGCTCCACCCAAGAGCGGGTTTCGTCAAAGATGATTTTCCCCGTCGATAAAAAAAAAAAACCTATGTGTAAGTTGTTCTTTGTACTCCAGGGCCACAGTAATTCTTTCGAACAATTCTGCAACCCTAGCAGGCATCGGCTCTAGTAGGTCCCGTTACTTATGACATCAGTTTGAAGTGCACGTGGGCTACATCAAGTACATTTTTTATGGACCTATATTATCAAATTTAATATATAAGTCTTATACATCTTCAACTAGTTGCTGCCAGCAACTTCGTCCGCATGTTAGTAGAAGATTACATAATTTTCTAGGAACAAACTCCCAAGATAATAAATAAGTAGGGTAGCCAGCCTTTCGGTGTTTTACAGGATACATTTTGGTGAGTGTGCGCAGGAATTGCATGACTTGTTCCACCATCTTAATTTCTACCATCGGACAAACTGACGAACGGCGAGTATCCCCTTAAGTTGTTGAAACCTCTAAGGTCCGGACTAAGCGTTTTGGCTGCGTCGTATAGACCGAAATAGGCAAATTTTCCCATCGACGGACTGCAACAATTTGCCTGCTGCGGTCTTCCCGTCCGATTATAATTTAGGTGTCCTCAATTCTTGAGTGAATAGGCTTTAAATAAATGAGTGCGCCTCACCATCAACGATTACATCACTACTTATCATCAGGGTCCTTAGTTAAGCACTAGTTTGTATAAATTAAAAAAAAGTAAGTTTTCTATGTCCCATTCCAGGACATGACTACACTGTGTACTAAATTTCATCGAAAACCGTCCAGTCGTTCGAGCGTGAAGAAGTCACAAACATACGCACACAAACACAAACATTCGCCTTTATAAAATAAAACGCTTGTAATTAGTGTGATGTAATGTAACGAAAATCAATACAAAAGCACAAGACAAACCTAATAATCCAACAACCATACTCCGGTCAAAGTCCGGAAATTCTTACCCGACATTTTTTAGCCTGTTGCCGTAATGTGTTTCGCCGAGCGTGCGCGAGTTCCGTCATCCATGCTGACCGCTACCAAACAGCATTAGCCGGGGACCGCACGGAATCACCCGCAGGCAACATGGCCTTAGGTAGGGACGTACGTTTACGTCGCTTTTTTTCAACCGGCTTAAATGCTGATGAAAAAATATGAAGGAAGGACGTAAAAGTTCGAGAAGATTTTTTTTTGCAATTATTGATGAAGCTTTGATAGGTTTAGATTTTTAATGATATATGTGTTGACTTATTAATACAATTCTTATCACAAAAGCACATAGGTAATCCTATGTGTCTATGTCTAACCTACTGAAACTTTCCAATGCATTTTGTAATTAAAAAACAGAATATACCGCAAAGGAGATGGCGCGACGAATTAGAGAGATTCCACTAGAACTGACAAGAAGAAGCGGGCTTCTGCGGAGTGCGAAAAAAGGAAGTAGTGGAGGGAGGCTTTTGCCCTGGAGTGGGACAGAACAGGCAACTAAAAAAAAAATTTAATAAACTTTATTGTAACCAAATAAATAACACAACTTACTCGTATATATAATTTAAATCTATGGATACCATGGCGGTATCATCGCTAACAGCGATATTTACCAGACAACCTTAGTTCAAACAGTTAAAAAAATGACTGCCTGACTATTTTTCGTAATTATAATAATTTTGGTTAAAACATAAAGTCGGATCATGAATCTTTAAAAATATTTTAACCTGACTTAATCGGTCTTATAAAGTTCCCACTGCTGAAAGAGTGAAAGATGGGTCACTCACTACGCGCGGGCCCAGTGTGGGTTTTTAATAAGGGGGGTAAAAATCATCTAATGACAACCCCAGCTCTTGGGCGGAGCGGGAAATAGTGTTAGACTCTTACTGACTAAAAACCCACCCAGTTCCTTCGTGCCTTCATATCGGGGCTGAGCTAGGTGCATATCTACGATGTTTTGGTTTTAGGACACGTCGGTTTTCTTACAATGTTTTCCTTCACCGTTTTGAGAGCAGTGATGATGAAATAAATTAAATATCTACACAAAAAAAAAAATGTGCGTAAATATTTTAAAACTGTAATCGAAGCTTCGGGTGACAATTTGGGCTGATTCTGACGATTTTTAAAATGTTTTACCGCGTCCGTTGATAGTAACGTCATTCAATTTGTTTCAATACTTGGCTTCAATTAAAAATTTAATTTAAAATGTTACATGGATTACTGAAAGCGGGCATTTAAGCGAGTATCCATCAATTCCCTGCCGCTCGTTCGCTTGTGACAAATGAGGGGTTGTTTGATTAATATGTTGCAGCTAGTATGTATATATGTAAATGCGGGAAAAATATATAGTAGGTACCGATCTTATTTTTATTGGCGGCAATAAAAACATTTATCATCCTGGTCTTTGGTTACATTTGGGCAAACATTATGGGTATAATGATGATTGGTTTTTTTATAATCCACATTTACCAGGGATTTTAATGCAAAAATCATGGTCCACCACCCGTATTCCAATTTTTACCAACTTTCCCCAGTGCTGTTTCAGGACATATCCTAGAATAGCACTTAATATTAATTCATGAATCCCCAAGCGACCACCGGTGGCCGCGCATCTATTGTCTTACTATTGTGTCTCTAATTGACGGTATCTAAAGGGTTAATAGCAGCTTTTTATTCCAGGGTTACTTTGGTAAAGGAAGAAAGAAAGAAAGATAATTTATTTGGACGTATGGATACACACACTGTAAAAACAAAGTTTTAGACAAAAAGAAAAAAAAGCACTGACACAATGCGTGTCTCACGGCTGCGTCAAATAGGTCCAGTTCAGCAAAAATGCCAGGCAACTACTATTTTTTTTGAAATTTCTTTTTAAAAGAAGAAGAAAAAGCAACTATTATTGTGTGCGTAATAAGTTCCTATTTACCTACCTACATAGTTCCCTTGGGCAATTATGAACACATAATTACCAAGTAACAGATCAGTTTTCGTAACAGACGCGCACACAAGGCAAATGGCGTCTCGCCTGTTACTTGATCTGGTGGTTGATTCCACCTATAATTAAATCTAAGTAGAGTAAAACAGGGCTTCACGGAGGGTAGCCAGTATAAACCCTAAACTAAGATCATTTTACTGTGAAACTCCGCTAATCTGAGATTACGAACATCGATAAATCTTTCAAAGTGAACTGTAGTCGGTAGATTAAGCCGTAACAATGCGTTTTGGGGAATTCAAACTTGGTATTACAAGGATAGATATTACATGTGTATGATGAACGCTAGCATTTTGCGTACGACTTTGTTCGCGAGAACGTTTTCATAAAAGCTTTAACATACTTTAAATCATACATTGAGGGTAGTGTTAAAAAATTAATAACTACAGTCTTTAGCATTCATTCTCATTAGAATTCCTGCCAAGTTTCAAGATTATTAACTCAAGAAATCTGTCAAAAATCTGTGAGTGATGTGTTTGCCTGTAATTAATTTGTTTACAGAACCAGCGTTTTCGAGGGGAAACCTTCAAAAGGCGCCTGGACTTTGGGGATAAGTCCGGGGAGTGTGGGATTTTTACCTCACTAAAACCACCCCGGTGATCACCATCAGCACGTAGAAGGAACCCCTTTACCTCTCAAAAGACCATTCCGGAACCCCCTCTGTGCAACGCTTGTTAGGGCACATCCCTGAGGAGACTGTACAGTAGTCTCCTCTAAGTCACTTTGTGCACGACATCACGTGATCACTGTGCCACCGTCTTCCCTGGAATCCTTGAATGAGCGAGCAGAGTCCCCACTCTGAGCGCCCGTGGTTCCAAAGTCCCACTTGTATTGAGTGATACAAGCGGGGTTTCGGCGTACTGTAAGAAAAATTGTTAAGCAATTTTTGGTGTCCCTTAATAAAAAAAAACGTTACAAAATTCGCTGGATCAGCTAATCTACAATATGTAAAGATAAATATGTAATGTATCATTAGAAATCTATAAGACATACTTATCATCAGTGGTCTAGGATTCATAGCACAAGTTCTGCTTAGTTTGGGACTAGATGGCGTTGAGTGATAGATGAGAATATTATTATAAATACACTTGTGTGGGTACAACCTTCGAGGAATCAAGGCGATGTTATATTAAAACATTTTACTACTGCGGTTGGCGATTTACAAGTTCGTCGGGGAATTCATTGGAATTCTAAATTAGAGTATTAAAATACCTTTAGTGTTTATCCCTTTTGTGAGTTGTTATTCGCGTTAATTGATGTTCATTATCATCGTTTGTTTTTAATGTAGGTACTAGTCGAGTTGGGAATATTCCTTTGGGGACACTGAGAGTGAGTCAATTAATTCATGAATCCCCAAGCGCCACCCGGTGGCCGCGCATCTATTGTCTTACTATTGTGTCTCTAATTGACGGTATCTGAAGGGTTAAGTCACTCATTTTTTTTTGTTGTATTTTCAGGGATTTTGATGAGTTTGAACTGTAATTTTATCATTGAATCGTATTGTGATTGTAACTCTATGATATGCCAGTACCCGTAGCCAAGTTGATGATCTGCAATCGTTAACGCTAGTAGAAAACTTCAAATGTGTCACGTGTTCAGAACAAAAGGATCGGGGGCGTAGCCAACTCGTGGCGTTCGACGCAAGCGAAACGGTTATAACTTGCCTTGGGGGGCAGGGCTTGCTGGGGTATAGGTCCGCTTCCGAAAATTGAACCCGGGGTCCTGCAACGTAAGGCAAAGTAGGAATATAGGAGTGGGTTTTAGTTAGTAAAAGTCTGACTTGCCCTCTCGTTCCGCCCTAGAGCGGGAGAAGTCATTGAATGATTTCCCACGTTTGAAAGTTTTGTAATTGCTGTGATATTGTGGTTAGAAAAAAAAACTTTAATAAAAAAAAAACTGACTTCACAAAAAAAAAATTTGAGGACTTCCCTCGATTTCGCCAAGATTCCATCATCAGATCCCAACTTGGTTGGGATTTGATGATGGAAATTTCAAATCGGTTGTCAAGCGACAAAGTTATGCGCGGATAAAGATAAAAAAAAATATAAACATCCGAATTGAGAACCTCCTTCTTTTTTAGAAGTAGGTTAAAAAATAAGGAAACGAATCATTATTATTTTTAAAATTCATGGTGGTCTGGGCTGGTAGTCTCTTGGACTCTGTGTGCTAAAACTGCCAAAAATGTATCATTATCATTTATTATAGACATACATACTGCTATTCTTACAGACATTCAATGCTATAGAGTAGACCAAAATAAAAATAGAATAACAAGATCTTACCTACAAATATCTATACAACTTTATTTTTGGTTTATGCGAAACCTGAATATAGTTTGTTCAGAATCAGTACCTACCTAACAAAACAGGCTCTCAGTCGCCTGGATCGCCCGATGATCTTGTATTATTGTTGACATAGCAAGCTTATAACTTTGTGATTTTTCATGATATTAGACATTCCATCGGACAACCCGACGTGCAATGAGTATCCACCCATACGTTGGATACTCATTGCACGAGAGCGGGTTTCGTCAATGATGATTTTTCCCGTCGACAAAAAAAAAATAAAAAAACCCATACGTTGTTGAAACCTCTACGGTCCGGACTAAGCATTTCGCCTCGTCGTTTATACCACGTACGTCGAAGGAATAGAACAATTTGCCTGCTGTGGTCTTCCCGTCCGATTATAATTTGGGTATCTTAAGGCTTGAGTGAATAGGCTTTTAATAAACTAGATTGCATCACTGCTTACCATCAGGTGGGATCGCAGTCAAGCACTAGTTTATACGAATAAAAAAAAAATGATACAATTATGAAATTTTGAACATAGATTCTTTACATAAAAATACTAGATACGTGTTTCGGGTTTCGCATGCTAAAACTAATGTTGTATTTAGGTACAGTACTACACCTTTTATGTATAACATACTATATCTTCATCAAATCAGTTCGAAAACCTTTCTCCTTATCCCTTCAGTCAGTCATCGACTACACGTGTAAGTAATTTTACTTGTTACAACAGTTCTGCTGTGATTCTACGAGGAGTTCCGTTCCATATTTTCGAAATTCATCAGATTATAACAATATGCCTATGGGACCTCATCATTTCAGCCGATAGACGTCTACTGCTGGACATAGGCCTCCCCCAAGTATCGTCACGATGATCGATCCTGGGCCTCCCGCATCCATCGGATTCCCGCAACCTTCATCAGGTCATGGGTCCACCTTGTAGGAGGCCTTGCGACGCTGCGTCTTCCGGTACGCGGTCGCCACTCCGGAATGGCCATTTGTTCTGCGAGCAATGTGCCCTGCCTTTGCCTTGTCATTGCAATCTGAGCTTGGCGATTCTTCGTGCAATGTCGGCATTACCTTCACCTTAGTTCTCCTGCGCATATCTTCATTTCTGATTCGATCACGCAAGGAGAATTCCGAGTATAGCCCTTTCCATTGCTCTTTGAGTGGCTTTAAGCCTTCTGATGAGGCCCATTGTGAGCAACCACCTATGGGACCTATAAAAATACATTTTTTAAAGTCGGATCGAGAAATCATTGAATACCCATAAAAAATACTTACACACCCGAACATAAACCTCCTTCTTTTTAAAGTCGGTTAAAAATACAAAAAAAAAATACATTCAATCTCCGCAGACTCTTTTCAAAATATATGACCGTAAATCACAATCTGTAATTACGGAGCAGCCTTAAAGATAGACTTCGACCAGTCAGTGCTGGCTAAGCTCTGATTCAGGGTCTTTTGTGTGAGGGGCGACAATTATCTTCTACCTCCATAATTACAGGTGAATTCGCTCCCACAATCCTTGCGAACTCAGCTTTCGCACAAAATAGATAGTTACAGAAGATAATCTACATACAAAGCGCGCTCAAGCAACGCACACGTAGACACCACTCACGGACACGATATTTCGGCTCAATTACCCGGTCGCACTTGAGCAGTTCGGCGTAACGCGCTGACCCTAGCGTGATTGCCGAGTGTAGATATTAAAAGTGAAGTACGTACATGAGATTGACTTCTGTATCTATCTATTTTGTGACTTCAGTCCAAACTAGGTTTGAAAGCGAAGCAAACGGCGGTAAAAGGTGAAATCTTTTTTCCGTATTTCGGACTTTCTGAAATAGGAGTTCATTATTTTCTTCTGTTTTTGAAACGTGCGCTGTAAACATCGTCAAACACTGGAATATTGCTCAGTAATACTAAACTAGTGTTTCTGAAAAATTTTTGCGCGAACATTTTTACTCTACAAAGGAAGACGTGTTGATTTTAAAGCAGCATGTTTAAATGAAAAAATGTAGTGAATCTTGTGGCAATAAAGGTAGGATGGTAGGCAACGTACTATGAATAATGATTAGTTACTTACATGTTAACCAACAACATTGTTTTCTTTATAAAATACTAGCTGCTGCCAGCGGCATCGCTCGCGTAACAGAAGAAAATAGGCTAGTTGCCATTAAAAATGTAATTAGTCCGTCTTTTAGATTATTCAAAAATAAGGGGCACGTCGGGGTCAAGGGGATCGGCCCAGAAGGTGATGGCGTGACGATTTGGACTCCTACCTTAAGGAATGGCCAGAAGTGGCTAAGGACAGAGAAGAATGGAATAACAGAAAGGAGGCCTTTGCCCTGCAGTGGGACACAACGGGCTCATAATAATAATAAGACTATATACTTCGGTCGGTATAAACAAAGCGAGGTAGCTTTTATGGGATCAGTCAAACTCAAATTCCGCCTGAGTGCAATCCCGCGCTTCAGTGCATTCCCGGTGGAATATTCTACCGATACCTTTCTTAACCAATAAATACATTTCAGAATCAGAATCAGATTGTCTTTATTGTGTATATAGATTATATAAAGATGTTAAAACTTAGAAATGAATGATAGTTCCATATGTCCTGCCAATAGGCATAAAATAATAACAGATTAAACTAACATTAGAGTGAATTGAGTCAAGAGAATTATAAATATCAAAGATAAATAATAAGATGAATATCTTTGATATTTATTATTCTCTTGGATCTATACTAATATAATAAAGAGGTAAAGTTTGTTTTTTTAACCGATTTCGAAAAGGAGGAGGTTCTATGTTCGGCTGAATGTATGTTTTTTTGTATGTATTATCACCAATATCTCGGTCAATTGTGGACCGATTTTGATTTTTTTTTTTTATTGAAAGGTTATGCTTCCAAGTTGGTCCCATAGAAATGTTGAAATGGTCTGATCATGAACTTCGAAGATATGGAACAGAACTCCTCATAGGATCGTAGCAGATTGGTCGTAACAAGTAAAATTGCTTTGTTTATACGTGTAGTAGATGACTAACTGAAAAAAAGGGGGAGGGAATGGATCGAACTGACCTGGTGATAAAGCTGCAAGGTAAATTAAAGTAATATAACCCTATTTGGGATTATTAGAATCGTTATAAGATGCACTCTGGCTATAAGGTATTTCAGTTTGACTGAGGAGTGCTTTTTTAGTGGTGGAAAGAATAACAAAAAAGTAAAAAATTAAAATCTCTTAACAAAAAAATTAATCGACTTCAATGTAAAAAAAAACACTGAAAAGTACAAAATAACTTTAATTTCGGTGTTAAATAACAGAGAGATAAAATTATTTATTATAGGAACACTGACTTCCGAAATTAAAGCTATTTGGTACTTTTAAGTGTTTTTTTAATATCGAAGTCGGTTTAATTTTTTTTTTTAATTTAACTATTCATTTATGCTGTACAAGTATTTATTTAGTTTTTTTGTTTGCTTCAATCCATCCTTCCTTTTGTTTAAGCTATGTTATTTTTTTGGTGTATGGTATGTTTTATTCTATTCTCAGTGACTTCTGTAACCATTGCAGTCTAAGATAAATAAGCTCATACCAAACACTGAACAAGGGTTTAAAATTATTTAATTAGATAGTCTCTCCAGAGCACATTATTAGTTCAGATACACAAGCTCGACGTTACATAATCCTCGCTGCTACAGAATATCGGACAGTCTCTTTTGTAGTCTTTGAAATCTATTCAAAGGTTTGTCCTGGCAGCATTATCAGCTTTGCGCTAATACAGTACGGAGCCTACCACGAACTCTTAATGCGATCCATTTTACAACCTAAAGTAACTTAATTTTGTTCTAACCTTTATTGTAGCTATGTGCATACATAATAATTCCTTCTAATAATTATAAAAAATACAGTTGAGTTTATTCCAATATCCTTAAAGCAACCATGTCAAAAATGCATTCAAAGTTTCTATCCGCGCGTTTTTGTCTCTCCTGTTAAATTTAATTTTTGGCTCATAATGCTGTTTACCTCTGAGGTACTTGGTTATCGAGCCACCCGGGCGACTGAGGGGTTGTTTTGCTCTCGCACCTAGCTAAGCACTGGCTCCTAATATCCGTTATGTCCTGCCTTGAGCTGTATTGTAATTAGTGTCGGTGGTATCCAACTTGTGACCTTGTCAGTCGTGCGAGCGAGAAAAAGGGATGGAGCTATACAACCTTATTTTATTTATTTATTATATTCTTTATTGTACACGACATAAACAAATATATAAAACAAACATTTAAAGAAAAAAGTGTACAATGGGCGGTCTAATCGCACATGGCGATCTCTTACAGACAACCTTTGGATGGACTGAAAGAAGGGAGATAGATTTAGGGTTGTCGGTGTACAAACACCAGAACATAGTACATGCGAAACCTGGAACACTTGTCTAGTATTTTTCTGTTTTATTTAAATTTTTGGTTCTAGGACATGCCGGTTTTCTCACAATGTTTTCCTTCACCGTCTTGAGAGCAGTGGTAATGAAATAAAGTACACAAAGTAATGCACCAGCCAAGGTTTGAACCCGCGACCTACAACTCAACTCGTAAGTCGGAGCCATTACCACTCGGCAACCACTGCTCTCAAATATTATAACACTGATTTCGTGATAGATACGGTTATGAAATTATTTCGGATTATCTGCTAGTTTCAAATCGATTACGGATATTAGAATTGTGGATTATTAGTTTGCAAATAATATTTTTTTTTAAATATGAAAGTAAAATATTTGACTTTTATTTCTAGTATAGATTAGCTGACCCAGTGAACTTTGTACCGTCTAACAGTCAATTGCGTATGGTATAATATTTTACCTCTTCAATACTTTAAAGTCATAAATCTTTCGATGTCAACCGATTTCGATGAAACAATGTCTAAGAACACACAAGTACATCAAGTTACACACAATATTAATGTATAAAGTTATTTTAACATTATCAATTTCGTATATTTTACGTGGTGCACGCACAACTAGGACTTTTCTGTAGATTTATTATATGTATAGAAGATAATTATATATTTTTTTTTTATAGCTAAACAATTCATTATCTTCCTGCCCTTGTCCCGTTTTATTTGGAGTCGGCGCAACACGGTTTTTTCTTCCATTCTGTCCTGTTGCTCGTCACGCTATCACTAACTCCCTTTTCTTTCATATCACTTCTCACCCAATCCATCCATCTTTTCTATTGCTAAACAATTATTATCATTAATTGTTTGGTCATAAAAAACAAACTCCTGTCGTAACTTGTCATTAAGGCTGTGCCTTTATTAAAAAGTATCCGAAACTTTTTTATCGGTTTCGGTTACGATTGCGGATATTTTTTGTTTCAGATATCCGGTAGTTTCAGTTGGTGCAGCTCTGTAATATTCCTGATTCAGCCCCGAGGTAGACATTGTCCTGTCTTTGTAAGATTAAAAGACATGGATTTGTGGACGTCGATGAAAAGCGTCGGTGGTTTAATTGTACTGTGACGTCTTGTTCGGTATTCAAGCCAAGTGTAGCGTGTCTGTGGTCTCTAACTTCGATTTGAGGTCGTTGGTAACCACTTAGTTTGATTGACTATTTCGGTTTTCGTCTTTCAATGGCTGCTCTCAAAAGCAGTGGTGATGAAATAAATTACACAAAGTAATGCGCCTGGCCGGGTTTGAATCCGCGATCTACAACTCGTAAGTCGGGGCCGTTACCACTCGGCCATCACTGCTCTATATATACATATACATGGTGATATTGAGAATAAGAATTAATTTATTGTTTATTAAATGTGGGAAATCATTACTTCCCCCATTAACGTAATCATAATCATTATCTTATTTTTCTTTTCTACTCTATTCTTTTCTATTTCAGGTGGAGCGAGAGGGAGTTACAGAATGCTGCTGATTAAAATCCATTCGTGAATACATAATCTTGTTTCAGGGCCGTGACGATCTCGCAGCCCTGAACGAGAAGAAATTTCTTTAAGAGGCTACTTTTCCACTGACTCGCCCATCGTCAACATCGAGCATGGTTTAAAAGCTTGTTACCTTATCTAAATCAATCTAATGCGATGTTTGATGAAAAGGCAACTCGACAAAAGAGAAAAAACGCCTGAAAACTCTGTTAGCATTCGATATTTCCGATTTTTACTCCAATATTTTAAAAAATTTGTTTCCGGAAATACGTGTTTTTTTAAACCTTAAAAGTTTTCGAACAAAATTAACGTCATTTAGAAACTTGATAAAAAAAATTCTTACTTTTTTAATTTTTGAATAAATTATTAAGTGACAAAGTTCATGCAAAATAGCAAATTTTCAAAAGGTATTGTATAATACTGGATTAGTTTTATAGTAATTTATAAATTAATTTCAATAGAAGCCTAGATAATATCCACAAGATACTGTGTAATGTGTAATAACGTCATAATCGGTTGTATGAAAAACAGTGAAAATGTATGTCGAATTGTAACACATTACAATATTACCACAAAGATGACACAACCATCTTTCACCATAATGTGTGTGTGTGTATGTTTGTTACTTCTTAATGCTCAAACGGCTGAACGGAATACTATACTATGGGATATTTTTTATGCCGGGAGTATGATCCTTTGGGACAAATATCCACTTTGATGTGGTCGAAGTCACTGGCAGCAACAAGTAATTTTTCGGGCATGTTTGCGCAAGCGCGCACCGACTTTTTTCACACCATGCGCAAGCGGTGCGCGTCCTTGGTGCGCAGGGTGCGGGGCAGCTCCAATACAGTTCTGGCGATGATTGCCGGCAGATTTTGTCCTTATATCGGGCATTGCTGTAGCTGATATGTTGCTACAGTAATGTCTGGACATATCCGATAGTGTGAATGAGTTTGTTGTGTTAACCGACTTCGAAGGGGAGGAGGTTCTGTGTTCGACTGAATGTATTTCTGTGTATTTGCTTTGGTTGCCTAAATTAAATGCTTTTTATTTTATTAATAAGTTTTATAGTATTTTATTTATGCTTAACTTTGTCAATAGCAACACAAAGCGAAATACAAACGGAACTCGGGAAGTAGATTAGTTTTATCACAGCGCTTCATCCTAATGTGTCATTCGTTATTGTATTCAGTTAGTGATCAATAATGGATACGTACTGTGTTTTGTTGAAGATCCAGTGTTTCTGTGCGCTATTTGTGTTGGCCCAAGGTTGGTTCCATTTTTTACCTATTTTTTCCATGGTCTAAAATATTTTTATGCGTTTGTAACCATATTCCAATTATGTTTAGCCACATTCTAAATAACACAGTTTATAGGAGATTTTGATACAAGTGCAGAAAGATTGTCATTAGGACCGAGGAGGAAGACCGAGGAGGTAATTTTAAGAGCTGTGTTTCCATCTGTAGCAAACAATAAATAAATCTGAATCTGAATCTGAGGAAATTCGCACGAGCCGTAAGCGAGTATGTTATGGAGCCGAGGGCTTCAGTGACAAATTTGCACGTGTATCAAACGACATTTTTCAATACAATTACGAAGAAAAATATGACGAAATACTTTTTCTGAAAATTACGACGCATTTTTGTTAATTTTCCACTGAAGAGAATTTTCCAAAGTTGCCATATTGTGCCTCAATCGCAATATATCTGGTAGCGTAATCTCTAAATAATTGTCTTCAAAACTTAAATTCGCCAGTTTTTGTACCAATAACGCCATGTGATTTAATTTACTTTTTTTAAGCGCTTAACATTTGCAGTGATACTTGTTGAAGAATAAATAAGCTAATACTTAGAAGTCACTTAAATAGTGTTTTTAGACTCTGTTCTAATTTTAAACGACGAAAAAAATTATTAACCAAATGAATAAAAAAATGTTCTAACCTACCTTTCAGGACACATACTACTAACATCATACATAACAATTTTTGTTCAGACTTTTTACAAAACATTTACCAAAAACAAACCTTCAAGATGTCGTTGTTCTATCTAACACATTTCAGCTCTGTATTTTGCTATACCTACCTACGTGTGTATGACGCGACGCAAGTGTATCAAACACCCCCGCAGACCGATCCCTGCTCCCTTCCACTATTGTACTATAGCTTGTTTCGCATAGACTTTCAATTTAAATATTTTTATTTTTTTTATGAAAATCTGACAAACTAACATTTTTAAAATTCATAGAACAAAAGTTGTTGTTTATGATGGAAGTAACATAGACCTGAGAGGTTGCCAGTGTTTGAAAAATAACCCTGTATTAATAGACATTGAATCCTCATTGAACAATTCCTAAAGATGCCTAAGTGAAACAATTCCATTTCGTTCCCTCACATAAAATCCACTGGGCAATAAATAATGGGCCGTCAGTTTACGGGTCACATCGTAACTGCATTTTAATGTGACCACATGTCTGTGGGTTCTACGTTTTATTGTTGTATTCTCGTTTGTATCTGTATACCATAGAACAACGAGTCGACAGAACAGTCATCTTTTAAAATTTAATTTATCAAGTTTCCATCGTTAAACAATGGTACATGGGGGATTTTCTGGTGAACCGGTGGTCCTAAAGGCAAAAGGCAACTGATGGATACAGGTGTGTGTGGTTTTAGTCAATAAAGTCCGACATATTCTCTCGCTCCATTTTAGAGCGAGAGAATCTGAAGAATCTTAATAATATTTGCAAGGTCTCTATAGGATTACTTTTTGATTTTTTTAATTTTTAGGCAAATTATCAAAGTTCACACAAAATAGGACATTTTTAGAGGATTTTACTGGGTTAGATTTACAAAAATTTAGAAATTGGTTTCTTTGGAAACCTAAATAATATCCACAAGATACTGTGTTTCCAAAATATCTAATGAAAAATGTGTAATCAGTTATGAGCTGTTGTATGAAAAACAGTGAAAATGTGAGTCATGATGCACCACCTTAATTCATGAATCCCCAAGCGACCACCGGTGGCCGCGCATCTATTGTCTTACTATTGTGTCTCTAATTGACGGTATCTGAAGGGTTAAGTCGGTAAACACAACACGTTATTTTATGATTTTTCACCGTTACTTTATAAAAAAACATCAGTAGGAGTCACAGATTATTCAAAGAATTTGTCAACCCGTGACAACTCTGACTATGGCTAGTCGGACAGTTGAAGCTTTTGTTTAACGAAATGGCCAACCCAAATATAAAAGACGTCGACAACCGCTCCAGCGCGTGGCCTTCGTTCTCTGTTCTATGGTTATATGCGTTTTATTCGGCCTTTAATAGTTTCTATCTCAGTATTTATTTTAATTCTTGGAATTAACTGCTTAACTTTATAGGCGTATGTGATTTTGGATTTCATTTTATTTCATATATTTTCAGCTAGGTAGTCTCTCACGTTCAACGTTCTCTTGCCCTTATTCCAATCAACATGAGGTCAACATGATCTATTTTTCCATTGACTGATTGATTTATCAACCCAGACGGTATCCTCTGTTTAACTATATTATATATTAGCTTTTGCCCGCAGCTTCGTCCGCGTGACCTCGCTTTTTGCATGACGTCAGTCCTCACAGGGCATAGTCGTAGTAGGAGTGACAGGTGGTCGCCTTCTTCTGCGAAGCAGTAATGCTAGCAAAAGAGGCGGCCGCACGCGCGTAGCAATGGCCCTCACGTCCCAGCCGCCGGGATTCCGGTTCCGATTTCCGACCACCCTAGGCGCAGCCTTGCGGACGGCGAGCAATGAGTAGCTCGCTGTCCGACCATCCGGCAACACTGCGGCGCGTAGTGTTACACGCGCGCCTCACGGAGTTGTCAGCAACCGTAGGGGCCTAGTAGGGTCAAAGCCTACTGAGGTCATAAGTGATGCCCGGAACAATGGCAAAGCAAGAACAGGAGTGGGTTTTTTGACAGTAAAAGTCTGACACTATCTCCCGCTCCGCCCAAGAGCGGGGGATGTCATTAGATGATTTTCCCATCTAAAAAAGAAGCTTCGTTGGGTACACAAAATTATATAACCAATGTAGTGACAGGTTATATTAACAGGAATAAAGCAGCTTTCTATCTGTGAAAAATTTTTAGCATCGGACCAGTACTTTCAGAAATTATCTCCTACAAACAAAAAAATATAATTTAATTAAAAAAAAACAACTCCTCAACCTCTTTCTAATATTAGTATAGGTTTTTGCCTAGCCCATACTATACCACCTTTTGGCAAAGGCTTCTCTCCATTGTTCGTAGCTCTGAGTTACTTCTTGACAATTACTATTTTTGCAGACTATTTTTTGACTTCCCTTTTGGTCTAGCGGTTAGTGACCCTGACTGCTATGCCGGATGTCGTAATTCCTACCCAGGACAAATGTCTGTGTGGTGAGCATGGTCATTTATTCTGTGTCTGGGTGTGATTTATCTATATAATGTATGTATTTAGAAATATATAAGTATGTTTATCAGTTGTCTAGTACCCATAACACAAGCACTGCTTAGCTTGGGACTAGATGAGGTTGTGTGATAGTTATGGAATATTATTATTATTACTAAGAAAGACAAATAAATCGTCCCACCACCTCTTTCTTGGCGGGCCGTGATCAATTTTATGTTTTTCCGACCCACCGCTCTATCGGCAGAAATTTGCAGTCCCACTTAAGAAAGCAACCTTCTGAGCTGCGCCAACGATCTGTATTTAATCATATCTTTGAAAAACTATACATTGTTTCTTTGGACTTCTCCTACTCCTATTGGCATTCTTACTCTAATCTTTCTTCATGACATTTTCCATGTGCCTAAGTATCATATGCCCCATATATTATGACTAAAGTAGGTTTCTCCATACTTTAGGACCACCATTTCATATCCTTAGGGTGTGAATTTTGGAAAACCCTCTCTTAGTGCTCGCTTATGTCATACATTAAGAAAAAAAAAAAATACGATACTAATCCCAGTAGTTTCGGCTATGTTGATATGTCAGTCAGTCAGTTTCTCCTTTTATAAATGATTTTCGCAAAAATTCGCACTCATTAATTAGTGGCACTTTTAGATTTCACATAAATATACTCATTTCTTAATTTATTCATTCGCTTCATCGTATAGTTTCTTCCACACTGGCTGGAGCGTGATGGAGTGTCAACCTTTTAAAGACTAAAACCAACACGTGTTTCCAATTTAATAAACCCTACTAATATTATAAATGCGAAAGTAACTCTGTCTGTCTGTCTGTTACGCTTTCACGCAAAATCTACTGAACGGATTTAGATCAAATTTGGTAGGTAGGTAGAAGAGACACTGGAATAACATATAGGCTACCTATAATTCCACTGCTGAGCATGCGTCTCTGCCCGCACGATATAAATTGTAGTCCACGCGGGCGAAGCCGCGGGCGGAAAGCTAGTATTTCTATATTTATTACGGCTTGGAGAACTTTCCGTACATATTTCGTGACAATGGACGAGCGCGTCTACCACGTGCCATTTTCATGAAATTAATAATATTAATTCAAGCCAATTACTTAACTTTGTGGTAGTTTACATAGTAATTAATAAATGCAATGTACTGTATACATGTATTAAGTACCTAAAACTTGTTATAATTATGTGCTTGTTAATGTAGCGAACTATATTGTAGTTGAGCTACTTGTAATAATTTAGCTTGTTTACTTGGTATGAGTAGTAAAATTAATTATTATTTTATAGTTGGTAGGAGAGGGGCTTACACAACATGTTACATAAACACACATCTTGAAAGCAATAGATATGTTTATAATCGACTACTCATTAGATTTCAGTTATTTTTAAAATATATGAACTAACTAGCTTTTGCCCGCGGCTTCACCCGCGTACATAATCCCAGGATAAAAAGTATTCTATGTGTTATTCTGGGATATGGTCTACTCGTGTACCAAGTTTCATCGAGATCCATTCAGTAGTTTTTGCGTGAAAGAGTAACAAACATCCATACATCCATCCATACAAACTTTCGCATTTATAATATTAGTAGGATAACTGATTTCAATTCTTAAATTGTGATTGTAACTTAATTTTCTTTTGGTTAATGTTGGGTAGGTCTAACTTTGAGAAAAAGATCAATTGTCTAAGCCCGTAGCGTTGGAAGGCTTCCCACAAGGTGAAAGAACTGATGATGACCAGCCCCCTTAGCCAGCCAGTTAAAATCGTTTCTTTTGCGTCGAACGCCTTAAGTTGGCCACGCCCCCGATTCTTTTGTTCTGACCACGTGACTGAGCGTTGAGATGACGTCATTCCCGTTCATTTGAAGTTTTCTACTAGCGTTAACGATTGCAGATTATCAACTTGGCCAGTGGTATTGGTGAGAGTCACGGGAATGCTAAGGATGCGAGACACACAGGACCGTTTATTTTGGCGCCATTTGGGGGAAGCTTTTGTCCAGCAGGATGAATGAATTTAGTTTTCCATTTGGGTTTACAAGAGCGTGCATAGTTCCAGTTACATGTTGTATACATGTCATCGTGCGAATTATGACTTAAAATAGTCAATCAACATAAGATACACTCCTGATGAAACTAATGTCATAAATAAATTGAATTATCGGCTGTTTTGATCATCTAATGTAATATCGGAATCGAATTCGTAACAATTTTCAATTCATAAGCAAGTCGATGCTTATTATTTCGAGGAAAATGGTCTCATAGTAACAGTTATTCAGATTCATCACACGAGAAACGTCTACTTTTTTGTGGTGGAAAATCATCAAATAAATCCACCCGTTCTGGGTGGAGTGAGTGGGAGTGTCAGATTAATCCCACCCGTGTTCCATCAATTGCTCTTTGCGTTTCAGGGTTGCACGGTAATAGGCTAGTTGCCGTAAGAAATGTAATTAGTCCGTCTTTAGATTATTCAAAAATAAGGGACACGTATTTTTTATTTGTAAATGTAACAAAAAATGACAAAGATAGCCTATTAAAGTTACGTGTAACGTCACACCGCGTGCTGCATTTTTTCGCATGGGGTGACGTCACATGTAACTTTAATTGGCTATATCTATGTTATTTTTTGCTACTTAAATTGAAAAAGAAAAAATACGTGTCTAATATTTTTTTATAATCTAAAATACGGACTAAATACTGACCCTGGAAACTACCTTATCCTTTCGAACAAGATGTTCATTTAAATATATTTCTAGAATTGTATAAAACTCATTATATTCGGCCATGAAATTCTTCTGTTGTGTTTACCATTTACCAAAACTTGCAAAGCAAGTTTGTTGGTTATGACGTGCTATGATTGTGAAAATGATTACAGTTCTCTATACCTACTCAATACTTTATTGAAATCTACGTGCATGTATGTGTGTATTTAAAATTGTCACAGATCAATATGGATCCTGTCGCGCTCAGCAAAATAGGAAAGAGGAAGAGGGCTAAGTAGTGCTTCACCAGAATTCAAAATTATTGTAGATCTAATGTGATGTGGGTAGTTAGGTATACATATACACAGTTATTTGTAAAACACTAACAACCTTACAGCACTATATTACTAACATCATAAACGACAACTTTTTTCTATAACTTTTTTAAAACCTAATTCATTTACACTTCTACTCTGTATTTTATTAAACCTATCTACGTCTGTATGACGCGACGCAAGCGTATCCGAGTTCCCGTCTTGTACTCCGTTATTGTACTATCGCTCGCTTCGCATAGACATCATAATATTTAGAACGTTCAATTTCAATATTTTTATATAAAAATCTGATGTCCTGAAATATGATAAATTTTTAATAGTCATAGAACGAAAGTTTTTGTTTATGATGTTAGTAAAATAATCCTGAGAGGTTGCCAGTAGGTTTTACAAATAACCCTGTATAATGTATGTATTTCATTATAATATTATATCTGTGTACAATTTAAGGTAAATTATGTCAGGTATTCTTGTTTATTTTAAATACCAAACGAGCACAACAAAAACAAAAAACAAACATCTGTTCTAGTTATGGCCACAAGTGTTCACAACAAAGTAAGTGCGCACTGCGAACGATTGAGAATACTTCTCCCAGTTTAAAATGTAGCCAAGTCCTCGAGATTCTCAGTATACACTAGACTCCAATCCAAACCAAATAAAAAATCCAGTCAAGTGCGAGTCTGACTCGCAATGAGGGATCCGTATCCATGTAAATTAATCAATTCTCAAATCGAGTCTCGAAAATTTTTCCAAATCGATATCGATATATGTTGGGCCATAACTAAGTAAAAATCGTTAAACTTTACTCGCCTATTAGAACGTCTGTCAACATTTTTGATTTTTAGTCCAAGGGAAGTATCCTATAGGTTTTGTTTCATAAATGATATAATTACTACAAATAGGTTTTTAAAAACATTTTTACACGTCAATTTTTTCGTCAATTTAAACTAGATGAAGCTGGTGTTTCCTAGCTGACTATCCCGAGAAAAACAAACCGAAACAAACTCAGGGGTCAGTCTCTTTTAAAGTCCATACAGCAAATATGTAATGCTCAGATCATATGAGAACCATGCGGATTGAAGTCAGAGATGGTCTTTTGAAGAAAGAACCACACAGTTTTGAGTGGACCTGTCCAGTCAGTGCAAGCGTATGTCAGTATTCATGTATTTCTTAGTGCACCATAAATGGCCTTACCTTTAGATAGCGTTGACTTAAAAGTTTGATTTTCACTGCTGCTTGAGATAGCTGACCTAAGTAATTAATATTAATTTCGGCTCCATACCTCCACTTGCTCTTAAGAATAGGGTCTTGACAGATGGACAGACATACAGACCGACAACGAAATCTTCTATTTATATAAAAGCAAAATACCACTCACTGATTAATCACGAAATCTCAGAAACTATAACAAATACCAAATTTGAAGTTTGTATCAAATTTGGCAGGTAGGTTCATTATGGGAAATAGACATACGCTAAGAACTTTTTCGAAATTCACCCCCAAGGGGATGAAACGGAGGTCCAAAGTTTGTATAGAGAAACCGACTTTCACGCAGGCAAAGCCGCTTGCAGAAGCTACTATAAAGATGGATGGATGGTATAAGGGTTCCATTTTATACCAACTTAGGTACGGACTCCTAAAAATGTAAATACAAATCACGTGCAATGCTTCGTTACAGCACATATTTGCCAACTTAGTAATGTTATCAATACCCCCACTTAATATTCTCCACTAGCGTATGTTTGTTATTGGTTTATTAGTTTCTCTTTTTCTTTGTTTAACCTGTTTCTTATATAAAATGTGTCCGCGACAATCACGTTTGGTTAATTTGGCTTCAGAGCACGTTTCACCTGAAATGTTTTATTGAGTAACACGCTCCCCAGTTTCAGTTGCTTTTTGAAAAATCGCATCTCCCCCGCCGGCCGACGATGACCCAGAATTTCGGGATGTTCAGAGTGAAAGCAATTTGGAATGACCCTATTTGGGGAGACGTGAAATGTAGTACGTTTCCTGTTAATGTCCTGAAATCAATCTGGATTCAGATATTTTATATGATCAAAGATTGTGTTTTTGTTCTGATCATCCGTATTCTGAGTCTAGAATTATAATTTAGGAGTTTTTAAGGTTAGAGTGAATAGGCTACTAATATCTAGTCTCTAGAGATGTGCCGTTGCTGGCAATATTGCCGTGAAGTGGGAATATTGCTGGGGATATTGCCCTAGGCTTGACTGATGTAAAAAAAGTTGATTTTTTAGCTATAATACACCTAGGTAATTAAAAAAGAGCAGTGGTGGGTCAGTAGAAATAGCGCGGGTTCAAACCCACCCAGGTGCATTCCTTTGTGTGACTTATTTCATCACCACTACTCTCAAAACGGTGAAGAAAAACATCGTGAGGAAGCCGGCATGTACCATCGGGATCATTTCTGTCTGACCACTTAAAAAATAATTTCGCTTGAATCCTGCGGCGCGGCGGCAAATCAAACCCTTCGAAATTTTCGTTTCGAGTGCAAGCAAAAATGAACTTAGCGGTGGTCAGACGGAAGTATTTTTGATGGTACAACCAAATAATTGAAGACATGTGACGTGCACCTATCCGCAAGGTCTGATTATGCTATAACTGTGCTAATTAAAAATAGGGAACACCAATGAAAAAAATTCTAAATCGTTTTTTTTATCTCTTAAAGTTGGGAAGTACTAATTTTAATGGGATAGAACCGCGAGTTGTGGCTAGTATACACAGACATAACATTCAATCAACCTGTGAACGTATATTTAGACACTGTTTCTTTTTTGTATTATATTACGTTTAAAAACGTGGTGAAGGACCTTTCATTTTGATTTTTTCTTCTCCTGGCTTAATTACATATTTGATATTTATTAGTATATTTTTTACTTGTGTTGTTATTTCTTATCAGCATTATTTTTGATGTTGTACACTGACAGCCATAAATCTTTCTCCTTTCTTTCTCCATCCAAAGGTAGTCTGTGCGATAAGACCGCCCATTGTACACTTATTTTTAATAATATTTGTCCTGTATTTTTTTGTATATGTGGTGTACAAATAATAATAATTATGATGTGTTTACATTCTAAGATGATAATAATTAAGATGTACAGAAATATGTGCTATGTTGGACATCTGGCGAAACTATTAATGGAAGCGTATTACTCCTTGACAGCCAAAACAACGCGTGCGGTAAGTTCCCATAATACAAATCTGAAAATAGGAACGGAAACTGAGTAATTATTAACAACAAATATCTAATAGATTTTCCTCCTATTATTCTATTATATTGTTTACCTGTTTCTTATCGGATTCAATAGCAAATAAACTATGAAGACAGGAATATTGATTAATTCCAAATAAATACTTCGGGAAAAAATGAATAAATAATCAAATAATAAACTTAATGCTCTCCAAGATTTGATTGTACATGCCGAAAGCATTTTCCGTTTTCTGACGCTGTAAAAGAGGACACTTCAACGGGGGATTCTTATTCATCTATAAACCGGATGAATTCAGTAGGCCGTTGTGTATTTGTTGGCAGAAGCGGGAAGGGTGTTGTTGATTAAAAGCCGGTTGACAATACGCCGACTCTGAGGACTGTTGACTTCTTAAAACAGAACACAATCGCACGCACACATTCATAGAGATCATCTACGCAAAATTCAGCTAGAAAGTGCGGGGTCTCGAACAATGTCACTGTAGAATTACATGAAAGTGAGGGTTTTGTCTGTGTGCGGGCGTCTGGCAGTGAATGTAGGGAGAGTGATGTCAGAGGGGGGTGTTATCAGCCGGGTGTTATCGCGGCGTTGCGTACTGGCGTATGTGCGTAACGACTCACGCCACGCCCCCCGACGTCTTCCCACGGCGGCTCTGGTAAGATGCGCGCGCATTCCTATTCTAGCATTAGGGCGAGATCACAGCTGGACACAGTTTCACATATTTTTATTGTTGTGTTGCCAACTTTTTGGTGACTGATGTTTATTCGTAACAACGATTTAGTAAACGTTTTTAGGGCTGTTTTCTTTTGTATCTGGTATTTAGCCACTGCTTTGAGACTTCAATTATATTTTATTTTATTTATATTGAGATTGGTTGGACACTTTAAGTGTCCATTTAAAGGTGTATAGAAAACATCACTTAGCAAAGCTTCTACACATAACCATTAAAAAGGATTTTCTAGATTATAAATTGCAAGAATTTTAAAATATTCATCTACTATTGTATTTGCACTGCTGTAACATGACAATAATTTCTTCCTTTGTCTTATACACGCCAAACTAAAGTCAACGTTCTGGAATCGCAATATCAACGGTATTAGATTTCTGGCTATAACGGACGCGTTTTCATGTAATAAAGAAGCTAACTCATAAAAACTAATGGTGCACCCTCAGCTGTCGTAAATAGTCGTTTGTACTCGAGATGGCATGTGACCGAGGCTTAACATCATGCCGTTCGCGTGATGCGTTGGAAAAATCTGTAGCTAGAATCAGTAGCGCAGCGCCGCCGCTCGGTCGCCGAAACTAAACGTAGCGACGTCACGCGCCCCCGCGCCATCTAGCGGCAGGCTGCCCGCGCCGCATCACCTCACCTGCCAAACGACATTTCTCCGTCGCGCTCGCACCAGTGGCACGTACAAATAACCTCAAAACTCTCGCGTACCAACCAATCACCAAAATATTGCTCCTCGCAGTATTAATAACAGTGACCACAATCGCTAAGACAACTAACAGTGTTGTGAACGTGACGTAATCCTGTCACGGTCCTGGATTTGCCCTGCAGTGTTGCTTCATAGTGATTCTTGTAAAATCGAAAGTTTACAGGACGAATGTTCCTTTTGGTGGGCTGTCATCGGGCAGCCCCCAAATTTTGTGCCATAATGTGGTGGTTAATATTTTTATGTGTTGTAAACGTTAAAACATTCGGTGTACTAGCGTCGAACAGCAGTGGGACTGTATCAGATTGTGAGTATTTTTTTTTTGTTTGTTATAAAATTGATTGTTGTTTAATTGTTTGAATGGAATAATAGAAATAAGATAAAAAGTAGTTGTTTGATAATTTAATGTTACGGTAATGTTATGGTAGAATTTGGTGTGGTAAACAAATCGGCTTGGTATTTATGTAAATGTTTGATCACGCTATCTTTTTAACAGCTGGGAACACCTTGCCCGTAGCTAGGTGAACGCGTTAACTAGCTAATTCATAGTACAAACAGGTTTGTTACGTACTCCCTGACGTAAACACGTGTGGTTTACTTTTTTTTTGTAATTGTTTACGTTTTTATAGAATGGACAGATTGAAAAAATGAGATAAACAAGATAAGATAATACCACACAGTCATGCTATACCTTGTGACATGACTCAAATTACATATACACGCCCATTATGGAAATGGCTTTAAAGTTTAGACAGATGACTAGCGAAAGGTCATTATTATCGAATATGAATTCAATAATTCTATACCTACATACAGAGTTTTAGTAAGAGCTCCCAAGTATACAAAATTAATTGATAAGGCCTAGCTTAGTTTTAGTTGTTAGTGTATTTATCAATGGAACGTCTCGATTTACTGAAAACTCGATAGTTTATCAGTAAACTGTAATGAAAGTAACATTGACACCTGAACTGATTTCAAGGATAATGAAATTAAATATTCAGAGCATTCAGCCAAGGAACAACTGCGATTTAGTTGAAGTAAAACGCTTAGTACTTCGACAATACATATGTACTATACATTATATGTTACATTACATTTATTTAATCAGTAGATCGAAGCAGGTATTTCTTGATCTATTAACACTCGCACGCAGTACAATATCTAACTACTACGTCATTTACTATAGTTCTTTAATGTGTTTAGTATGAATACTTTCAACTCGATTGTCAACTCACACAGAGCGGCAATTAATTCCACTACATTATATTTCAACTTACTAAAAACCCTACGTCCAGTCTGCATATGGCAAGTCGATATGATCCAATATCGACAGTACAACCATAAAATAATGACAGAGAAAAAAAATTTACAAAAAATCACTGAAACACACTGATCACAAAATACGAACAAAAATTTCAAAGAAATCTAGTAAATAAACGACATAAATATTGATGCTCAACAGTATTTGATTCTAAATAACCCAATACAAAAACATCAGATGAAAATGTTTGAGAAACCTTCACAAGTCAAGAGCTCTCTGTCTCACAAACCTTATTAGAAGCAACAAAAGAAATAACTTAGCATATAATGAAGGTTCTGGAATAAAAAACACAGCAGAACCTTTAGATTCAAACTAAAATTACTGATTATGATTTGTTGATACATAAAACTGTGCTTAAAACAGTCACCGCCAGTGTTGATATAAGCGATTCAAGGTCTTGTGTGGTTGCTGCGTCTGTCTCGATCTCAACGTGATATATAGCAGTACCAGTACTAACTATATCAACGTGTTTGTCATGTAGTTCGTAATTAATAGTTATCCTTTATCTGTTTACCACAGCTAGCTACGATCATATTCATAACGGATTGAATGTGATACATTGATGCATAAAGGGACTACCTATCTACATTCTACCATCTCATGTTCGGAGATATACGAGAACCAAACGGAAATCTACCATCTACCAGCATCGGTAATGCTAGCTACTGTCTTTTATTATCGGTTTACGATTTCTTGCTTCATAAACAATACTTTACTATGCACAACATGCACTGTATAATTTGTCTTGATTTAGGTATGGCGTGTTGTAGGGCCATGTGCCAAAAACCGAAAATAGACGATATAAACAGATGAAAGTGGCCGAAGACACTACGTTTTCCTGAATCGGTACAAAGTTCAATAGTTGTGGCGGAAAGCCAATGTTTCCAACGAAGATATGCGGCACTGTTTACTATTTTTTCGTACAAGTAACCTTGCTACAAGTTCATCCACATATTTTGTTGACAATAATGTAACAATGAGTTGCAAACACTAAATGGGCGGTCGCGCGAAAGTAGTTAGTTATACTGTCTCAATTTTGGCGTCCAACAGCACAGCTGACGCGACGACCATAAAAGTCGGCTGATGAAAGAGCACAATTCCATTGTGATGGCCATAAAACGCGCTTTGTGCCCGGAGGAGGCGTAATTATACGAAAAATGAAGAACAAATCGCACTTGTCACGTTCGGAACGATTTTGGTGGACGAAAATGACATAAGATCCCAGAATTTGTCAATTGATAGCATTTGATAATGATTCTATTCTATTGAACGCTCCAGAGTTCGAATATTTACACATTTTACGCAAAATCGACTTGGCACTATAACGTTGTTATAAATTTTCCAGTCTTTGCGAATATTACATTTATTTTTATTCAAGCGCGCTGAGTGCTAGTACTACCTCCCGCTCTAAAACGACCGTGCGTCAATAAGAATGACGGTATAAAGAGACCGTGATTTGATTGGTCAATGAGCGCAATGAAATGTATACAAAGTGACGCTGGAGTTAACTGGCTTGTAGCCCGTGGTTTACAGTTCATTTAAAGTGTCAATCCCAATTCATATTTCTATAACTTTATGCTGTTAACAACATTCTTTCAAAGGTCCTTAGAATCAGTCATAAAATATGAAACGTGACATAAAAATAACTATAAAATATCAAAAGAAGCAATCAATATGTTGAGGCTGCTTCTAGCTGTGGGTGGACATTTGTGACACGAGCAAAATATCACCATAATAGACCGTGTTTACTAATTCATTTTGTTATGAAATTTTGGCAATCGCTTGGCATTCTAGAGGTGTGAAACAAATATAATAAACTCTTGGTCAGAATATACTCATCCTAAATTGACAACGAATACTTTACAAGCACTATTACTGGCACCTCTTAATTAACTTTTATGGCGCGCACGAGAATGAACTGATTCACTATTTTTTTGTTCCATCATGACAACGATCCAATTTCGGGGTACGATTCAACCATTTTTAACTACGAGCGAATTTATTTGGACAGTTGGGCAGTAGATAAAATTAGGGTCAAGTTCATTTGTACGGGGGACCAGCTGCAAAGCAAGAAGGGACAACTGCAGATTAGATAAGGGCCTACTTTTTGCCTTCAAGTTTAATGAAGGGCTCACGATCTGCAAACGCAGCACGTTGCCCGAAGGTTTTGGGGCGAACTATTTTATACGAGTAATTGGTTGGAGGACGCGATGGGTCGTGGTTTTTTTCTTTCATTAGAAAGAGTCCTGGGGCTATGTCTGCTTTTGTGCGTACGTTACGCGTAGTTTTTTCGACGTCTAGGATTCTTAATAACATGATATAGTTAGAAGGTTTATCTTTATCATTACCTACATGGATGATATAACGTTTAGATAGGGCTTGGATAATTTTAGGAGTTATTTAACTTGTTCAGCGTTCGCTAGTGGTTTGTATTTTACACAGTTCAGTGCTTTTAGTAGTTCTGTGTCCCGGAGCGTGTACTTACTCTTTTCGTAATTCAAACAAATTCAATGTTAGTTTTCCCACTAATGTTTTAGATACGACGAAGTTGTCTCATTGTATCTATATACTCCCGATGCATCTTATGTGATATTTAACTAAAGTTTAAACTAAAATGTGGCGTATTTAGATAAATGAACAAACTATCGCATAGATAACGTCGCGATAGTGTTTATTTGTCAACTATCAAGATAACACTCAAACGGGCCCCAACTAGAGGTAGTGATAGTGATAACGAGATCTATAATTATTAAATACCTAAAAGCTAAAGAATACCAATTTATTTATTTTGAATAAAAGGATGAATTCGTTTACATAAAAAACAAACACTTTCATTATGCGAAGGGTTTCTTCAAATATCGCACCTTCACTCACATAGTCTTATAACCACATAACTCAAAAAAAGTGTTCTCAGTTTCAGAATTTGTCATACTTTTAAGCTTGGACAGTGACCTAAATGTAGTTTCCATTATATGCCCATGGGTCACCCAATTTTTATATTATTTCCCTATATAATGCCATAATATCCCTGAATTAATACATTTTATACACCATTTTCACGATCACTTAATTTTTTGAGTTGTGAAACTATTTGAGTAGAGGCGCGATGTGTGTTTTGACCAAAAGCCGCTCAGAAACTCGGAAGCAGACAATACGTATATTGAATCGATGTCGCCTTTAATTCAACATGCAAAATTGACATAGCCCGATTATGTTGCTCAAGTGTTTCATTATTTCCCGGGACCGATATATCAGAAATCGTCTGAATAATTTAATTTGCCAGCAAGAAAAAATGTAGGTATCTAAGCAAAGAAAAATGGTACAAGCTCGTACAAGACAGGTATTCTCCAGAGGATCACGTAATGGATGAAGCAGACACGGCTTGAACTCTTGGATTCTTTATGTCTGAGACAGAATTAGGTATGTTGCTGTGTTCACAAGCCTAAGAATAACGTGTTTTTGCGAATGTAACTGACGTAATTGTTGTGTTTGAACATCAGCCGTTTCCGGATAAATGGAACATATTTTAGCGATAAGACCGATGTGACACCCTATTAATTTTAAGTTTTTTATGTAATTTTTTATTTTTGGTGTACAATAAAAATGTATCTATCTATCTATATTTTTCTTTAAATTATTTGAGCAGATGACAAAAACATATTCGTTTTTTTTTTCAGAGTTATGAAAAAGTATAACATACTCGAAGTATAACGTTGATTGAGAATATTATTAGAAGCTTCCGTTAATTTACCGCCAAGGATATTCAGCATTTTTTTCCTGCTTACTAACACATGCACGTACACATACACACGTCCCAAAAATCACTCTGCAGCGTTATTTCTTACATTTCATAGCTACAGGGAAATTTACAGGGTAGTAGCGAAATATAATTTTTTCCCCGTCCAATATAACCGCAACAGTGAGCTCAGAGCCATCCATTACCTTGTGACGCGCGATGAGGGTCCCCAAATTGGTTATTTTAGCGACTGCGTACCGACGGTGTAGTCGGACAAATTCACCAACCAGTTTCAAACGATGGGTGACGATATTTCTCTTCTATAAAGGTTAGCTTTTGCGAACAGTTACACAGCCGCACAAAATTTAAAAACTATTTCATGGGAACATACGTTCCTAAGTTTTATGCAAATACGTTCAGCGTTTGATACGTAATTGACTAACAAAAATCGAAACATAAATATTAGAAGAATATGGAGATAGACGCTGAGGACGTAAGACCAAAGAGATGGCAGAGTCAGCTATCAGAACAATTGGAAGTACAAACGAACATTCCATTTGACCAAGTGTAATTAAGGAAGATATAAAATTAACAAAATAATTTAAATGACTAACTAAAAATAATCTAAAGTATGGCGTCAAATCAAAAAAAAAAAAATGAAGAGCGCAACTAAATAGCAGATTTAAATAGATAAGCAAAAATATATAGATAACTTATAACCAGGTATGGTATAGAAAAAAATAATTGTCAAAGGAAAATCTATTTAATGGAAAGAAAAATGAAACAAATCAACTTGCTAATGATGGATGATGGCGATAAGACGGCCTAATTTTTAAACGATGATAAATGAACATTTTTTCCGGTGACCCTAATTACAGGTATGGGATTAGCACGGGTTAATATGATAAAAAGGAAATATGATGTTTAAAGCCATTATAATGCTTTAGATGAATTTTAGAATTTAAAATTTCTTTTAACTATAGTATATTTTTTATGGAAAAAAAGAAGAAATATTTCTTTCTACGTTAGCGTCAGAATTCTTTATGCAAATTCATGTCTTTCAACTCGACTTCGTCTCAAATTATTATCAAATTGACAGTTTATTTATTGACAGTAATCGAGGGTGTTTTTCCGTTATTATGGTGAGTGAGTCAAGTGGCGCCTTTCAACTGATTAGGTCCTAGTTTCTAGTACTCTTTGCTGTTACTCCTTTTGCTCTCTATCATGTGATGTCGTACATCATTATCAGATGTCGGAATTAGGTAGAATTTTTATTATACTTGCATCGAAATGTTGATGGTATATGTCTCTTTCCTGGATTTCTAATGAAACTTCCCGTGTGGCCAATAATATTACAAATAAATAATAATAAAAACCTCGGAGATAGATAAGACTAATAAAACAAAGATAATTAATATACAATTTTACAAGCTTTTATTTACTCGTACCTATAGTTTCACCTGTCCCGATGTTGCCTGTAATCAAATCTTGCAAAAAAAATTGACTCACTTTCCGGTTACCGATTGAGCTGAAATTTTGCGTGCATGTGTAAATTAGATGACATTGCAAAATTATTATGACCTGGAGCTGATCTGATGATGGAACAAGAAGGTGGCTATAGGAACTTGGTAATTAAACGACACAACCTCATCGAGTTTGGGCTCGTATGATTTGTCTTGACGAGTCTTAAAAACGAGCTGTAAAAGCTCGTATGAAAAAAATATTTTCATTAAAAACCTTGTTTATTAGTATTTTCATAGAAAAAGATCTCTCTTCGTCAACTGAGTTGAGGTTCACCAATTTATACACTTCTTCTTCCTCGTCATTAACGCAGGAAGATTTTTTTTCTGCTATATTTCTGATAGCGTCATAAAAAATTCTGCTCTTTAAAATTAATCTCGCGTTTTGGCCTCAAATATAGCTTAAGAATAATGTGGATATGCCTATATCCACTTTATTTTTAAGCTAAATGAAATCAGTATAAGTTCTTAAATAACTTTACCCAATTCCGACCTCTAATCATTTATAAGATTTGAAGACACTACATCAGAGAGTAGCAGCTGGAGAATATACATACATAGTTAAAACTTATAACAGAGTTAGTCCCAAGACTTAACTCTTCCATTAATTGCAAGCAAGTTGTGTCTGCAAGTTTCGTTCAACATATGTGCTGCGTAGTTCTTGTTCGTGATTTGTTTTCTAAAACTTATTTGTGTTCTAAAACTTTAATAGCTTGACTAAGTATTGGTTTAATGTCATTTATAAATTCGTCTATGTTGTGAATTTTACTTTATTCAAGTAGGTATGTATATTTTATAAATTACCAACCATAGTTTGCTTTTTGGTGCATGGTTGCTGTTAGATATTAAACAATAATGTATTTTTTTTTTAATCATATCATCTTAAGCATGTTTCTTTCCTAATAAGACAAGTGTTTGACATATCAATTCTAAAGGCACAAAGTAAAAAACAAACTGTATAAGTTCACCTTTATACTTTGTGTTGCATGAAGATTAAATAGATAAATATATTCAAATTTAAATAGTCTGGCAACGTTTTCATGCTGATAAGCTTTAATACCTTTACAAATATTACATAATAACATTTCTTTCTCCGATTAACTGTCATTGTCTTCAGTAGGAGACTAAGCAATGACTTCTCGGAACTTTTATTAATTTTATCTGCCGTTCTGTTTCTGACCACACAATAACTGCTCAATTAGGGGCCGTGCCAAGTCCAATGCGACACTTAACGTCGACCTCGATTCTGTATTGGTCCGTTGTCATTAAACCTCAATGCTGCTGCCCTTTGCTATGTCGATGATACACATAGACGATTCTATAACAGGGGTTAGATCGGAAGCTATTCCGAAATTTGACGATCGATTTTAATCCCTTCTCCTTTAAAATAAGTTCGAGTTTTCATTGAACAACAATCCCGATTTAAGTTGTTTCGCTCCTGAATTAACCATTTGGTACGGAGCATGTATTAATTGTGGCCGAGTTGGACGTTCAGTACATTTCCGATCAAAGGTTTATTTTTGTTGCTCACAAACTGTGTTTGGGTGACATTCTAAAAGACCCCAACGACATTTTTACAGTTTATTTAGAAGTTCTGTGTATTGAGAGACAGCAAACCAATTTACTCGTACGTTATGATTAGTTTATTTGTTTTTCAGATTTTACTCATTTGCTTGGTGTAAATAAGGTCTAGTATAGCATAACATAATCAAATTTTTTATGTTCCCACTGCTGGCTTCTACTCTAGGAGAGGGAATGGGCCGTAATCCACCACGCGGGGGTCTCGGAGCGGGTTGGTGGATGTCTTCGATTTTTTCTAGGACATACCGGTTTCCTCACGATGTTTTCCTTCACCGTTTTGAAAGCAGTGGTGATGAAATAAATTGTACAAAGTAATGCGCCTTACTGGGTCTGAACTTGCGATTTACAACTCATAAGTTGAGGCCGTTACCACTCGAAAATAAGTTCTAATATTACCTTAAATAATTTTAAAGAAAACCTCGCAGTCACAGAACTCCAATTCAAGTTCCGAAGAACTTAATAAAATTGAACGTCATGCACGAAAAGTCTTTAGAGACAGACAGCTTTACACTCCTCAAGCGCTTGTTCAATTTCGCGTCTTTCTGGAAACCGGAGGCCGGAGAGCTCCTTACCACAAAGTTGTTGTTACAATGCTCGGTGATGACTATGTAAGACCGCTTCAGACCATAGTTAATAAAGTTCCGAACAAGTTATTCATACTCACTAATGAGCCAACTCATACTTGGTTTCTCTCGGCATGTTCTCAATTACGCCGATTCAATTGTAGCGGCGGCGGTAGGCGCTTTCGTGATTTAATTGTCTTAGTTCAGCATTTCTTGAAATATGAATAATTATGCCTCCGTTTCTGAATTTCTTCTGCCACCGCCGACGAAAGCGATATTATTAACAATAAGTATTTTTTAAATATTTTTTTATGAGTTTGCTCTATTCTACACAGCTTCGTAATATGAATTTCGTGGGAAATTAACGCAACGAAATTTTGCTATGCAAATTCTAGCCACTTCACGTGTGTATTTAAATACGAGAACGTTACTACGAACTATTCATTAAAATACTTTTAAAACTGTGAAAATAGTGAAGCATTTCAATGTAGAAAGGAGAAAATTGCATATGAAATGCTTGTAACCAGCGTGGAATCTTTTGGTCCAGCAGAATGGGCCCCGGGTTGCGAATAGTGGCAGAATGGAAAAAGTAAATGCGACGTACACAGATGCAGACACAATCATGATAAGATATACACATTATGTTGACGTTATGAGCGAGCACACATTGCAGCATTATTGGGCTCTGAATCGTGCGATAAACGATAATGGTGTGTTATATTTATTGTTATATTTCATCCACATGGTTCCTGATATTATCAATAAGGAAATTGGATATAGAGATACTACTTACGCTTAGAGCCCCGTTTTATGGAATCATGCTGCGATACTGTTTGAGAGATTTATATCAAATTGCTCTGCAGTTGAATTGGTACAAAAATCGTTTATCAATTACTATTTTGTAGAATTCATCAATCTTTTGAAAGCCATTTCTCTGTTGAACTCAATACAAAGCCAAGCACAGTTGGCGTTTCGGTTTTCTTCCTTTCTGACTGTATTCACTAAGTTGCAGCTCCAAGACGATTTCTTCTTTTATAATTCGGTCGCTACTTATACTTCCTGTATGGTTAACTTAGCTACTTTTTCGTGGATTTTCATGAAATTTTGAACAAGCCACTTCGCAAGGCGTGTTGGCGTATCCGAAGGAAAGTTTGCGCATTAGCGGAACCGGAAAAAGGGGATGAAAAAGTTGACGACAACTTCTCGCAAAGACACTAAAATCGCGAGGCGTTTGCAAAAGTTACACCCAAAGTTAACAGCGAAATGATTTGGTCGGTTTTAGGTTAAGTATTTATTATAAGTATGGATGTTAAGGATTTGGTAACAACTTTAACAAAGGTTCTGAACGGATGCCTTTTATAAGATCTTTGACGCGATGTTCGTGCTTCGAATACTTCCTTTTAACATGAAAGCTTTCAAGCGAATCAACGATGTTTTCAGTTTAACAAAAGAAAAAGCGTTAGGTATCAATCACCACCGCAATCGAAAGGATTATATTTCAGTCAAATTGAAAATGCAGACGTTCCGAAAATGAGCAACTAACGAGAATAGTTAAACGGACCTGTAATTTGCATACAGATTGGCTTTCAGGGATAAACGGTCCATTTGTATTCAAACGCAGGAACCCAGCTCAGTGGTCGAGGAGCATTTATCCAGTTTAGGATTTAAATCGGCCGCAGTATCATCTGCTTATCGATATCATGTACCAACTCCTAAGCTCTCCCGAAACTTTACTACTACACAATATTTTCCTTTCTACTTAACCTCATTCTGGCAGTTTGCCAGTTTCCGTTTTTTAGGCACCGAATTTGGCAGGCAGTTGATTCTTCACCGATTTGCATTAAAATTGATCGATTATTCGATTACGAAAGCCTTTTATTCGATTTTTTAAATTTCCCTGCATTTTTCTGTCTAAAAGCAAATTAATTCATAGTTTATGTCCTTGATTTATGTATGTATGTTTCCAAAGATTTGTTTGCTTCCAAATACATTTCTGCAATATTACGGTTGTCTTCTGCAGTACTGTAAGGATAAACTGCCCTTTGGTCAACCAAGCTTTAGCAGAATCCCATCAAACTTGTACAGAATCCTTCTGTTTGTCCGTCCACCAGACATAATCCTCTTACGGCAGCCGAGAGATACCAGGGGCATAAGTTCATTGGCTTATTCTAAGCCGGAAACATAACTAAGTTGATCATACCTTCCTTATATTGAAAATGTATTGATATTTATTCTTAATACAGGTAATTTAATGACCATCCAATATAAACTGTCACATATATAACCCGGATAGTCTTTCTTCGTTCAAATGTCTATCACAACACGATCTATCCTTTGTGGAGACACAATACATAGTTGAGGTGAATGACATACGACCGGGCCGAGACAGCCCATGCTGACAAGCGTCGAGGGGAGTGCGAAAATAGACCAATCCGATGTAGGTACATGACGTCATTCGAAGCGTTGATGGGCATGGAAACTAGAATTTTCGGGTCTACAGTTAGCAGTGTGTCTATGGTATCAATTTGGCTTTGACATGGTCTTTTGTAGCAAGAAGGCCTTTCAGTTGTAGATAGAGTATTGTTGATAGTAGCCGTCATTGCATATGATGAGATAAGATAACGATAGCCTTTGGTACTCGTCACTTTCTGGAGCCAGACAAAAAGATACCATTCGTGAAGGAGATAGAGGATTTATTTACCTACATATTTTGTGTTCGTTTTCTCTTACACCTGGTTCTAATAAGTGTTTTATTACTAACTCGCTGTCCCGTGAGGTTTAACCCACATCTTTGGTCACTGATCCGATCCTGTTGGTCGTAGTGAATTGTTATATTTATTTATTTAAAGTACTGTTAGATATCACCTACATTTAACGTTATAGGAAGAAAAATGCATTACTATTGATCCGATGTACGTGACAATAAATATATAATGCGTACATAGCAATTGCAATTTTATAGCTCTGAATCAGAATATATTAAAATTACAAAATATACAATACAATTAAAATGTAACACTCATAATAACACAGAAATACGATTACCTACAGTTATTATATACAGTTATAAAGCAATAAATTATTCATAATTCAAATATTGCAATTTAATTAATACAATACAAATGAACGCAATATAAAATCAAATTCCAAGTATACTCTTAACTTTTTTTTTTTAAATCACGTGGTTTATCGTATTTATAATGAAATGGGCTATCGAATACTAATATATACTTTTTTTCAATTAGAAACAGTAGTTACTGAGATAACGATTTCATACAAACAAACTCTTGAGTTTTAATATTAGTAAAGACCAGTAGTAAGTACCTGTTGGAGTGAAGGCCGCCATGGCCCATGCACAATGGTCTACCAAAGACTAAGTGCGGAAACCAGACCACAAAATAGAAGTATTAAGTATTTATTACTTAGTGACTTATTTATGGTCCATGCTCATGTCTCACACAAGGTGTAACGGAAATATAGTAAAGTTTTAAATTCTCATTCTGCTCATGGAAATTACCATTTATCTTCAAAGAAGACATATTGAATTCCCTGAAACAAGTTGAATTATCTGTACAAAGTTGAAAGAAAGAAAGAAAGACTCATCATCGCACTGATTTCTTTTTTCACAACTGCTTTGTTTATTTATAAGTATGTATCTGAGTATGTATTTACTATTGTATTTGTTTCTCATTTATTAAGTTGCACCTGCCATGTTATGTTTCTGCACCACCCTAAAGTCGACTGGCAGATAATGCCTAAGGCAATAAGTCCGCCTTTGTACAACTCTGTGCATAAAGCTTTAAATAAATAAATAAAGAAAGAAAGAAAAATAAGTTATCATGAACATGATTTTTCTATAAATTAACTATTGGTTTTATTGTAGGCTATTAAGTTCATAGTTCAAGTGTTACTATCGATGTGCGTGTACCAGGAAGGATTTAACACCGAATTGTTCTAGAAAAAGAGTGCCGATAGTGATGGATTTTAGGTTTTCCGTTTATCGAATATTTTTTTAGCTTTGCATGTTATTCAAATTTATAGCGTTTCTATTTTTAGAAACACATTCGGTAAATACTGTAGCGCAATCGATTTCGATTCAATGTTGTAAAATACATTGCCTATATGTTCCAGGAAATCTTGATTATTGGACACGTAAAATCGAAAGCGGAACCTGGTATTTTTTTAGTAATTTTGCTATGTTCCAGGAAATCTTGATTACTGGAAATTTGAAATCGAGAGCGGAACTTGGTAATTTTTAGTAATTTCGCTTTTGGGAAACCGCTGATATTTTTCAGTTGATATTAATTTATTTATTTAGGTACATATATGGAAACAGTATAGACATTATAAATACGAGTATGAATACGAAGAAACTGCTTATGTTAAAAGAAATTTCTTTCAGCATACAAAAGAAGTTATTAAAAAAAATATAGACAATAGTGTTCAAAAAGACTTCACAGTCTTAGTTTAAAGTATCAAAAAACTCTATGTGGGCAAAACCGCAGGCAGAAGCCAGGCTAATCTACACTAATATTACAAAGAGGTAAAGTTTTTTTTATGTTTTTTTGTTTGTAGAGGATTATCTCTGAAAGTACTGGTCCGATTGCTAAACTTTTTTCACCGATAGAAAGCTAATTTATTACTGAGTGCCATAGATTATATTTCATAAACGCGGGCGGAGGGCAAAAGCTAGTATATTATATAAATAAACAATTATCACAGATAAGAGTAAAGATCATTATCATCATCAGTTTTTTTATTGTTCTCACTGCTGGGACTCAGGCCTCCTCTCTACGAGAGAGAATAGGCTGTAATCCACCACGCGAGCCCAGTGCGGGTTGGTGAATGTCACATGTCTTCGAATTTTTGGTTCTAAGATGTTGTGGATTTTTGTTTCTTTACGATGTTTTCCTTCACCAAGAACAAATTGTTTTCAAGCGTAAAGATAGTAAGTAATATTTACTTCTTAGTAGATCTTCAGCCTCTTATATTAAGATTCAACTAGCTTGAACAAAGCCTTATAGATTTTGCAAGTCCCTCCATATCTAATGCTTATAATTTAACCTTCCTATCTCATAGGAAGGAGAGTAACGGAAAGGGTAGTAAGGAAGGGATAGCAGGGGTCTACAATTTGCTGCTACTAATGTGCTCGTTAAACCCAAAGGTTATCGCTGTACGTGTCTTCGATGAATCTGATGGTAGCCCTTAGAACATTGGCGTGCGTAGCAGTGAATAAACATATGATTTTGAGTGTGTTAGTTATAAAATCTTTGTATGATTTTTAGGTTTCTGTATCTATACTTTTTTATGGTGGGAAAATCATCCAATGACCACCTCCACTCTTGGGCGGAGCGGGAGATAGTGTCAGACTTTTACTGACTAAGAACCCACCCTGTTCCTTCGTGCCTTCTTACCGGGTCTGAGCTACATCTCGAAACCACCCCAGGCCCCAGTAAGCTTCGACCCAGCTGGGCCCCTGTTGTTGCTGATAACTCTTTGAGGCCCGCGGGAACAGTGCGCGCCGTCGACGACTTGGGCTCGGTCCGGACAGTTACTGGACGATTAGACAGCGAGCTACCCATTGCTCGCCGTCCGCAAGCCCGCGCCTACGTTGGCCGGAAATCTATATCTATACTCCATTCGTAATAAAATTAGTTATTAATCTTTGTACTGTCCGTTGTGCCAGGGACAGGAACAGAGTTGGATACTTTAGGAATTTTTAAACCTAAAATATTTTTTCTTAGAACATTTTTATAATATCACGTGGGCTCTCATCATCATCATTTTAGCCAAAGCACGTACACTGTTGGACATCGGCCTCCCCCAAGCGTTGCCACAATGACCGATGCTGTGCGTCTCTCATCATCTTCCTGCCCTTGTCCCGTTTTATTTGGGGTCGGCGCAACACGTTTTTTTCTTCCATTCTGTCCTGTCACTTGTTACGCTATCACTAACTCCCTTTTCTTTCATATCACTTCTCCCACAATGCATCCATCTTTTCTTTGGCCTCCCTCTCCCCCTCCAATCATCCACATGTAAACTCGTAACTTTTTTAGCAACATGTGGGCTCTAATATATAATATTTGTTTCTACAGTAACCGTATCTCCTTGAAGAAAATAACACCAATTCATACATTTCCCCGAAACGAAACTGATATTCCTATCATATTGCAATAGTTACCCCTAAACGAATTTCCGAAATAGGAGCCGATTATGGGGTGGCGTAGTTTCCATGGTAACCAGAACCCATCCCGAGAATGTACCAAATAGCGTTGAAATCAATATTAAACTTGGTTGAAAATTATAGTGTTGTTTATATGAGTTGTATTATATTATTTCGTACATATTTTGAAATAAACTAGTGACTCGCCCCGGGTTTTCCTGTGTACAAATTATACTATTATTGAAAACAGTATCAAAAGTTCATCTTGGTTCAGTTTTGTGTTTTGATTAATGAAATTATACCTATTACCCACCTATTTAATTTAATTAATTACCTAATAGATTTTTTTCTATTCCAATTTATTATTAATAATTCTTTATTTACCTTGTTATTATTTATTGTGTAAATAATTTTGAACAATTTATTCAACTTTTATTAGCGTTTATATAAAATATAGCCAGGAATAAAAAACTTTATATCGATGAAAAAATTTTAGTAATCGGATCAGTACCTGCTTTCAGAGATTACCTCTCAAAAACAAAAAAAATTCACTGTAATAATAATTTAACATTAATAAGTTTTTTATTTTGCTAATTTTTTTGCGAACTATCCTTTAAAGTGCCGTATCAAACAAATTAAAATCTGTTGCGTGGTTTAGGAAGAATTTGTGAATGAACAGACAGGGCGACTTTGTTTTAGACTTGGTCGAGTTGTAAATCTTTCGTTGTAGCGTCACCCGTTTCTCAAGTGCACTAAACTTCTCAAAGTAAAGTACAGTAAGATAATTCCTTCTAAAGTTCAAACAAGAAAGCAAGTCACGCTTACGCATCGCTGCCACAAAATAGATAGGTACAGAAGTCAGTCTCATGTTTGTACTTCACTTTTCATACCTACGCTCAGCAATCGCGCTAGGGTTGGCGCTGCTCTGTCCGACCGCGTTCAGGGGCGGCAATACGTAATATAAATTTAAAAAAAATTACATGGCCACAAATTCATTTACTTATCTACCTACCTAACTGTTCTGCGTAAAACAAACTATCAAAGTACAGGCATATACCTACAAGTAAGTCTTAAAACTGGTGGCTTAAAAACGATATTGATTCAGCAATTAATGTTGAATTTAAAAATCCGTCTACTAAACAGAACAATTTTTTTGCTACATTATTTCCCAACAAAATCACAGACGCGTGTCTCAAGCGGATGCATACGTGCTCCCAGTGAGCCGAATTGATTCGAGATATCGTGTTCGTGAGCGGTGTCTATGTGTGCGTTGGACGAGCGCGTTTTGCATGTAGATTGACTTCTGTACCTATCTATTTTGTGCCGCTGCTAACTACTCTAACCACAGTACCCCTTCCCCTTTCAAAGTACCACCAACAATAACTACATAGTAATTTAATATAATAAGTTTCACTCAAGTGTAATTTGATTAAACCCCACCAAGCAAATAATTAAGCATGCCCACCTCCTTGCTTCCTTTACTCACTTTTTTAATTAAAATAATTTTGCGTTCGTGTAAATTCTTGGTTGGGTAGCGAAGAGAATATTTCTTACCTAAATGTTGCCAAATAATATCTCAAAAGTTTTTCGCAATAGTATTGTAATTAGCTTGGCGGAGTTTTGGGAACTTTCGACACAGTTAATTGTATACTTTCTATGTTTTTGTGGTGTTATATATAATACTTATGTCCTGGCCAAAACTGTTATTTGGTGACAACCAATTTTAACTGTTGGACATAGGCCTCCCCTAAGCGTCGCCACAATGATCGATCCGGTACGTTTCGCATCCATCGGATTCCCGAAACTTCACCAGGTCATCGGTCCACCTTGTAGGAGGCCTTCCGACGCTGCGTCTTGCAGTACGCGGTCACCACTCCAGAAACTTTCGGCCCTAACGGCCGCTTGTCGTCAGGAGACGTCTGTCGGCTGAAATGATGATGACGAATTTTAAATGTGTGAATTTTATTGGTCAGGTTCTTTCGACTTGTTAAAACGATCTACATTAAAATACGTAATATTTTTAAAAAAACAGCATGGTTCGTTTTTTTAACCAGTTTATATATTTTTTTTAAGTGAGTCTAGGGTCTAAAAATATGAAACTTTTTATTTATATTAAGTATATACAACGTAATATTATAACTAAAAAAATTCGCAATTTTAATTTTCGAACACAGTATTTGACTAAAAGTAAAACTAGCCACAACAATTAGTTTCGAATAATTGACAATATTGACTGTACACATATTTAAAGTGACAATAAATTGTTATAGCCAACAAAGCTAAATGGGAAAAAGATATTTTTAAACTCGTTACAAAAAATCCCATCTTATGTGCTGCGATTGGCTCTTTTAGGCTGGTCATGAAAAAACAAACTTAAAACTTAAAAACACAATCGTCAAGTAGCCTAAAGGGAAAGGGATAATTTAATGGACACTAAAAATAACAAGGACAGAAGGGTTCAGCCAGACTTAAAATGGCGACAAACCCTTGTCTAAGCCGGGAGTGAAATCGAATAACAAATACTTAAATGTATTAGTTTTAGTTGGGGTCACGACTTTCTACAGCGGTTAAGTCTAATTAGGATATTCCAATATATTCAATCGGTGCCACATAAGGGTTAGTTTCGTAGTTAAAGCGGTAATTTCAAGCTACGTGATCAGTGGCGTAGTTAAGTGACCAAATACTTTGGCGCAAAAAAAAAAATCGGGGTCCCCGTTTTTTACGTGGGAAATTACAATTATTAAAAACTCGGATTTTTACTGAATATAACGTGTTGCTATAATTAAAGTAGTGTTGCAACCTCTTTTTCATTACACTATGTTGTTGTATTTTTATTTAATTTAAAATTTCTACATTGTGTGTCCGTGTGTTAAATAACTGTCTGTTGGTTCTTTTTTTTCTCTTTTATTTAGATATATAAGAGATTTTTTAATCAGGTTTTGGAGGCCCCTGAGCATGGGGCCCCCGAGCCACTGCCCCGCTTAGCTTTTTGATAGTTACGCCAGTGTACATGATTAGTAACGTGGACCATTAAGCTAAATGAGTGAGGTGTCCCGATTGCGATAAATTACTCTGTGTTACACTATGTCGCGCTTCACCTGGCTTAGGTAAAAGCTTGGAAAAGATCAGCATGAATAATATGAGTTGCCACGGTAAAAGTGTTATTACAATCTCTTTTATTTAGATTTTGAAGGTGAAAATTTTTCGCCAGTTCAATATGAGTTTTGTTAATCAGATGTTTGGAGGTCCCCGAACTTGGGGGCCCCGACATTTGGGCCCCGCACCACTGCCCCGCCAAAGTACATGATTAGTAACGTGGACCATTAAGCTAAATGAGTGAGGTGTCGTGATTGCGATAAATTACTCTGTGTTACACTATGTCGCGCTTCACCCAGCTTAGGTAAAAGCTTGGAACAGATCAACATGAATAATTTGTTGTGTAAAACATTCCAACTGTTGTTAATTTGTTGTTCGGCTCAGATTAAACATAAACTTTGTTACCCAACACGGGCAACATGTTATTTTTGCAAAACCACAGTTTTAAAAAGTATATCAAAGTTGAGTTTGCTTGTTGATATATGTACATAATATTATCTCAATGATAATGAACGAGTCACATTGTGGGTGGGTGAGCTAGATTACCTTCAGCACGTTTAAGTTCACGTGTCATTATACAGTGCGTTTCACTTAAGAAGTTCCTTTGGCGTTATGTTGGCTCCCCTGTCAGTCTACACAAAAAAGAAGGAAAAAATGAGTTTGTTCTAAATTCAAATAAACGTTCATTTGCAGTAAGACACATGTTACATGTCATTTAAGAGTTTTAAATCAGTTGAAAGTTTTATTATCGGCTCAAAATAAAGAGTAACTTGAACTTTTCTACAAAGTTTTATAATAATGTTATCTTCTTCTGTATATTGAGTGTACATAAATTATAAAATAAATAAATAACTTTTACTAAAGACCACGAGTTGAGAGTGTAATTCCCTGCCAGGGTCTATGTTTTTTGACGCATTATTACACACTCATCTCTTCTAGGCAAGCGTACTAAGATACTGGTCAAACGCGAGCTTATCAATAAATAAAAATGTTTTTTATTTATTGATAAGCTCGCGTTTCCATTTCTCAGCAGTAACTATCTGATTAACTCTAAAAGTTGCTCCGTATTTAATAGGCTATCCAGTGACATAAGTCTCATAAGAGTTGGACACACGCTATACAGTTTTACTCACTGTCCTCTACCGACCCGTCCCCTAGGCTCAAGCGATTTGCTCTCAATGAGACAGACATGAGGGCTCTCCACACAGATTGGATGTCAGGGCGAGCGTGCCGCCACACGGCCGGCCTTTACTACAACAACCCTCCCAGAGTAATGAAATTAAATTAGTGTCCCTTTCAGACCACTTAGACTCCATGAATGATATTACCTATAGGTACCATTAAAATTAAACGAGTTTTGGCTCGTACCTACTTGGTTCTCTGACACGTTTAGGCTGAGATGTTACGGATAATTTAATTCATGAATCCCCAAGCGACCACCGGTGGCCGCGCATCTATTGTCTTACTATTGTGTCTCTAATTGACGGTATCTGAAGGGTTAATAGACTTCGCTAGTATAACTAGAAATACTGGTGCTTTGCTGCCTATAATCTATAGGCAGCAAAGCACGTGTGCTTGTGTTTTTGTGTGTCTTTGTCACAATTTTGTTACTGACAAATTGACAATATAATTTGCATTTGGGTATTTGTTATCATTATATTGTTCGCACAACGAACGGTCGATGGGAACGAAAGATTTTGGAGAGGCGACTACGTACCGGAACACGCAGAGTTGGAAGGCTTCCCACAAGGTGGATCAATGACCTGAGGAGGGTCACGGGAATCCGATGGATGCGAGACGCACAGGACCGGTCATTATGGCGATACTTGGGGAAGCCTATGTCCAACAGTGGATGTCTTTCGGCTGAAAATAATGTTGATGATGAATTTACATTTATCAAAATATAGGATTTACTAATGCATTTTTTTAAATAAAAATATTGTTAGCTAAACGCTTTTGTGAATATAAATAGTAGGTACTTATAATAATTATACTATTTATTTTTACAAAAGCGTTTAGCATCCCATTATTGAACTAATGGGTGCACTAGGCCATGCGAGCCATGCCGCACGCGCTTGAATGAAGACTGAACCACGACTGAACGCTAATGAGCGCACGCGCAGTTACTTTTAGCAGGCAATGGCAATGAGCCGGCAAAATGTACCTACCGATGAAACACAAGCCTAGTGTATTTACGATATTACAGTATGTAACTACGTGAGGTTTAGCACAACAGCTTTGTTGAAAGCGTGCAACAGTTTTACTCATTCTACGTATTTTAAAATTAGCAGGTTCCAATATCAGAAGCTTTGAAATTCCCGAGAATTATATTGGAAGTAATTTTAGATTATTCGGTCACAGCAAGCATATCGTGTGTTTCCGGTTTAGATAAAATCCTTTTAGGCCTATTTACTCCATAAACCAAACTTCGGTTTACCTACTACTACAAAGTTCATCCGTGTACGTAAACTATGTCAGCACAGCAAAAATTATAAAAATATAAAAATGACAATAATCTCTTTGGCAAAAGTAAATCGAAAGCAGATAGAATATAGTACAAAAAATATCCCCATTTATCCCAAGAGTATTGTATGCATAAAAGAGCTTAAAGAGCCTTTTGTTTCACAAATATTTACGGAGAATAATGCAATCTGCTCTGTTTCGCTATAAATCAGCAGCGCGTATGTAAATCATTGATTGCAATATACCGTATATCGGGGAATGGGTAAAATGGAACGGTGGCTCTTCTCGAAAATATTACCACATAAATCAAGTAGAACGGACAAGCAAGATAGTCTCGATTGTATTGACCGTCTGATTCCTCGCGTCCATTACATAATGGACTTATAAAAGGCTGTTAAGGATCATGGAAATGTACGTCCAATCGTATATTGTAGCAGCATAGGCCCGTTTGAGTTATATGCCAAGTTTTGATAGGCCATTTTCCTCTATTGTGTGTTTATCTTTGAAATGTGTGTGGGGCGTGCCAGTGTTATAGATTGAACTTTTTCTCGGACACAGATAATTGAGATGTTAACAGAAATAGTTTTGAAGTTATGTGCGAGGGGAAGGCCTTGGAAAAAACACTCTATAAAAAGATTAACTGGTAAAAGTAACGTCATTTGTTTTGATCGATTTATATTACCGTAGAATACATTAATCAGTCATTTTATAATCGGAATCGATTGAAAATTATCATCATACGATATTATATTATTGCAATCTTATCACTTTTTAATTAATTCATTTATCGTTCAAATACGATCAATTAAGGATTACTTTAATCACTATTATTTTCCAGATTTTTGCAAAAAACCGCCTTATCATTGAAATTATGTCGACGTAGGTATATCCAGTAAATTATGGAGCCAACATTATATCAGTCGCATATTATATTAGCGTATAATATTATCTTATCATTACACTTGAACGTTTTATTGTTATCGTTCGTTTGAACAGAGAAAACATTGTAGGATATCAATGCGTCTTTCAAGATCTGCGTTTAAGGCTATCTCAGTGTCTATAAAAGTCATAATGCAATTCTGCAAGAATAATTAAAATGAATCATTTGAATAATTATTTATTTTATGATAGTAATGTCTATTATAACAAAAGTATTTTCACACCACCTGCTCGAAAATGTCAAATTATATGTCAAGCAACCTTAGCCTAAAATGAGTCATTAGTAGCCGGGGGCACAGCCGGTCAATAATGTTTTCATTATGACCCGCTGGGCAATAATGTGACTATTATTTTCTCACAGTAGGTGTAAAAAGTAGAGTATCCTCCTCTGGGCTAAAGGTGTCTTTGCCTTGGGCTAGTTTGAATCCCTCGCTGCATTCAGGATTCTTGTATTAACTCCCTCGCTTTGCTCGTGAGTTAAATCCCGAATCCTTCATTGCGCTCGAGATTCAATATGACGCCCGTGACATAAGACACAACTTTAGCCCCTCGGTTCATAATCTACTATTAAATACCTATAGAAACACGTGTATCCTTCCTTACTAATACTATAAAAGCGAAAGTGACTTTGTTTGTTTGTTTGTTACGTCTTCACGCCTAAATGGCAAAACCGATTTTGATGAAACTTGGTACACGGATAGACCATGTCCTGGAATAGGACATATAATACTTTTTATCCAGGAAGTATGTTTCCTTGGGATAATTTTCTGCTATCACGCGGGCAAAGCCGCTGGGAGCAGCTAGTAGTATTATACATCCAGTATTGTATTGTTATACCAGAGCGATCATTTTGAAGGTTATTATCGTGATTTATAGAAAATGTATAATTATGTGCCACATAAACAGCTTACGGGTAGGTCTATTTATATAAATAAAATACTCCAAAACACTGTCTTGCATAAGTTTTTTTGAAAATACGCAATATTTAGTTAATTACATTTAAATAGTAAATTAGCTTACCTACTTTGCGATTTCGTTAAAGTGAATCATGGCTATGTTTGGTTTCAAGTGTTAATCTTTAATAATCAATGAATTTTACTTTCACGTCTAACTTTAATCCATATCTACACTAATATTATAAATAAACGTAATATAAATAGTTTGTTATGAATAAACTTAAAAACTACACTGCCGATTTCAAAAAATTTTTCGCCATTGGAAAACTACATTCACCCTGAGTAAAATAGGCTATATTTATTGCTCGTGCAAAGCCGGGATGGGCTACTAGTTGTTAATATAATAACTGTGTATGTCTGTTACGCTTTTGCGGTTAAACTACTGAACTAATTTTAATAAAATTTGGCACAAAGTAAGCTCAGACCCCAAGAAAGGACACAGGGTACTTTTCTTGGACTTCACGTTTACCCTAAACTACATTCGCACGGATAAAGCCGTGGCTAAAAACAAGTCGCCAATATAATACATTTTCCATACCTACAACTATATTTATAAATTCCTAATATCACACCATACTAATTATATAAAAAATAATGCTTAATTTTCCTTATAACTGTTTACTGTAAAATTAACTATTTCATTAATGTTTAACAGTATTATTTTATAATTAGTTGTATTGTTATATTTGTAATAACACTCTCATATAGCTCGTTTCCTTCCTCTTTGCATAGTTTAAATAAGCTTTCTGAGATGACCCACGATTTTCACTTTTTTCATGCATCCTGTATGGAAATAGTAATAGCTTCCTTTCAAAACAGGGAGCTTTTATAATGATGTGGTCAGAGTAGTATTAGGGTTTAGCTGCCAGCTATTAACTTGACATTCTAGGTTGTTATTTTATCTAGGTTTTATTTTTGTTACTAGATTTTAAAGATAGACAAAGCCTATATTTCCCTATGTCTTTTTCTAGGAAACCATTTACCATCTACTAAAGAAACCACAAATAGTCCCGAGTAGCTAAAGGGAGTGTCAGACTTTTATTAACTAAAAATAAATCAGTATTTCGTTTCTGCACGTGCAAAATTATTACAAAAAAAATCTACGGCATTCTGATTATTTATTTTAATTCGATTAATCATTTAATCAAATAATTAAAAAAAAATGTTAAAGCTTAGTTTTGTCTTCAAAATAAGCTTAAACATTAATAGAGAAACATTAAAAATAAAGGTGATTGGGCAAATACGACTGTGCGCCGTTGTGCTACGCAATTCCTAGCGTGTTAGATGCAGATGCACCCATAATTAGAGTTCCGTGTTTGACATGTCAGATGCAAATCCATAGTCACTTAGTTTGCGGGCTGGGGGTGTTTCACACCGCTTACGTCACACCCCACTGGGTCTGGAGTGAGGAATACCGAAGCAATCATGTAAAACCCTAATTGCGTAGCAACCTTTAACCTTTTGTATCTAAATCTAACAGTGAATGTTATCGAACTGTCAAAATATCTTTGATGTATGTTACACGATTAGCCCACAATTTAGTTTATGAATAAAAATATTGGTTTACGAGCAAATAATTTTACTTGAAACTGCTTTTAAAATGTAATAGTTGAAGCGTCGACTTGTGAAGTTATGAAGAGTTTTTCAATTGAAGTATAACTACTTGAAACGTTCTGTACTGTTAGCTTTAAAAGTAAATGTATTCAACGATTGTAAAGGATTTGGTTTTAATTTACAGTTTATTTTTATGGCAATAAATGATAAATGCTGTTGGTTTAGCAAATTGGTTTTTAAAAAACACTTTTACATGTCATTTTTTTGTTACTTCTTTAAAGGGATTTAATTGAAACTTTGCACTTGGGTAGATCATGTCCTAGAAAAGCACATAGGATTAGCATACTTTTAACCCGGGAGTATGTTTTCTAGGGACAAATTCTATTGGCACGCGGGTTAAGTCGCCGGAAGCATAAAGCATAATCAGCCTTTTAACCCCTTCTTGAACTCGGGCCTCCTCTCTAGGAGAGAGAATGGGCCGTATTCCACCACGCAAGCCCAGTTTGAGTTGGTGAATGTCACATGTCTTCGAATAGCCTGTAGCAACTATTTTTAAATAAGTATATTTTTCTTGTTTCAGCAATATGTTCGCTGAAGCAGTTCCAGTGCACGAACGGCAAGTGCATACCCAGCATGTGGGTGTGCGACTTGGAGAGAGACTGCGAAGACAACTCCGATGAAGAAATTGAAGAATGCAAAAAAGGTCAGTGCCCATATCTGTCACCGTAAAATTGTAAATACCATTAGGTTACGATCTATCTCGCGAGATTACGATTAGATTACCAATTAAGTTTCATAATCTTTCGACAGTTTCGAAAGATTATGAACTTTAATTGGTCATCCACGATACAGGAGTGATATAGGTACGAGTACCAGCACGAATCTTGAGCGCTGACCTTCACTTGCTCAGAAGTCCAATATCGGGCCTATTTAGTGGTATGGATTGAGACGCGTTGACGGGAAGCGTCAGTGATTGACTCGCCGCGCCATCGTTTCATAGACGTCACTCGCGATTCGTTCCCTGCGCTTGCTGCATGCACCTAACCACGACGAAGATTGGCTCGCCAATGTATGGAATGCGCAAAGCGATCCCCACTCTGAAGCTGAGCGCTCAAGATTCGTGCCGGTACCTATACCAAGTAATACTTAGTATGAGCACAATGAGGCAATGTAATCTAAATAATTAATTAGTAAAAAAATCTAAATAATTAATTAGTATTTAGATTGTTATCAATCCACTCGACTTTTGAACAGTTTTCTAGGAAAACTGTCTGGGAATAATATTTTCAAACCTAATAATGGGTATCATTTTTAAGCTGGAGGTATTTACTTTTATCGTCTCAACTTGTTTATGTTTTTTTTTTTTTATTTTAATTAGTTTTTTATAATTATATATAAAACAAAAAACAATCGTGATTCGTTAGTCTCACTAATGACTTAACCGATTTCAATCATTATTTATTTTGTTCGCTTGATTTAAAAGAAAATAAGTTAAGAAAGGTAAGGTTGGAAGCATAACCTTTAAATTGCGTTGACTGAAGTTTGATTTCTACACTACTAAATATTCAGGTTTGTTACCCCAAGTAACAAACTTGAATATTTGGTACCTATTAATTTCAGCTTCATAACTCAAAGCGTTCCTGAGAAAAATGTTTTCGACAGACAGATAGACGAACAATAAAGTGATTCTATAAGGGTTCCGGAACCCTAAAAATTAAGTGCGTTCTAAAATACGTGAGGAACCCTAAGATTCATCTATACATAAACAGTAGCATAGACCCAAATGACTGTTTTCCACATGTGCATGTCCCCAGTAAGAGTGCCTAATCTCATAGCTTTGTGCACGAGTTAAAATTAATGATGTAGGCGAGCTGCTATTCGTGTATTAATTCTCTTGTGAACGAGATGACTTTATGCCCAATCTGCATGTGAAATTGACTTCTTTTGAGTGAAAATACAACCTCTCTTCTTTTTTGGCTGTCGCAGTAGATGCGCGATGCATAGGACCAGTCATTATGGTGATACTTGAGGGAGGCTTATGTGCAATAGTGGACATCTCTCAATGATAATGAAATGATAGTCAACACGGTTTTTTCTTCCATTATGTCCTGTCACCCGTCAATAGCATAACGGGTGACTCACAATCTATGCTTTTCTTTGGCCTCCCTCTCTCTCCATCCACATGTATAATCATAACTGTTTTAGTAGCAGTAGTTACCTATTTTAAATAGTTACCTGGTGATTTGCCTTCACAACACTACGTCATTTATTACCTATATTTTTTACCGACTTCCCAAAAAGGAGGAGGTACTACGTTCGGCTGTTTGTATGTTTTTTTTTTTTTTTTTTTGTATGTTTGTTCGTCGAATACTCCCCCAAATGTGGACGGATTTTCAAAATTCTTTTTTTGTTCAAAAGTAGATAGTTCTGAGGTGGTCCCATTATCACCAAATTAGGATCTGATGATGGGATCTTGGAGAAATCGAGGGCAACCTTCAAATTTTATAGGCTCACTTATTGATTTTCGCATATTTTATGAAGTATCTTGTGTATTTGCGTATGGTCGTCACCATCTCAGGTAGCTGGGCTGATGATGGAAGGTACAACTCCTTAACAGTAAGAAGTTACTCGAATAGGCAAGGACTGTTTTAGTAAATTGTTTTGATGTTTGATAGGGCATTTGCCACAATTGGTCTCATGATCATCAAGTCATGACCTGATGCTGCAGTCAGGATAGTCTGCAGAGTACCTAAGTCCTCGACAACAAACAGCAGATATATCGAGTTTAGGCTCATTGAAAACGGCTCGATGTGTGGATAAACGTACTGCTAATAAAGAACACCGAAGTACATAGAGACCTGATGCTGAAGCCAGGAGCATCAGGAAAAGTACAAACCTTGAAATTACAGCACCGTAGTCGTGTTTGGGCTCATTTTAAACAGGACTAAATTTTAAGTTCATTGCAATGTTGACATAAATCATCTAGTCTAATGACTGATTGAAAGATTTACCTTTCGGCTTCATCATCAGATCAGTTCGATATATCCTTTCTCTCTCCAGCATCTAGTCTAATGACTGTTTGAAAGAAGAGGGGGAGAGGATATATCGAACTGATCTGATGATGAAGCCGAAAGGTAAATTAATGTAATCTAACCGTGTTTGGGATTATTAGAACCGTTATGAGATGCGCTCTGACTATAAGGTATTTAAGTTTGACTGAGGGGTACTTTTTAGTGGTGGTACCATAACTAAAAAGTGTAAAATAAAAAAAACTTTTTACAAAAAAAAACCGACTTCAATGATAAAAAACACTGAAAAGTATCAACTAAATTTAATTTTGGAAGTCGGTGTTAAATAACGAAGAGACTAAACTATTATAGAAACACCGACTTCCAAAATTAAATTTATTTGATACTTTTCAGTGTTTTTTATCATTGAAGTCGGTTATATTTTTTTTGTAAAAAGTTTTTTTCCACTATGTTTTTTTAAGTCCCATCTAAAAGACGGCTCTACTATTTAATAAAAAAAAATAATAATAACACTATCATTGGATCGCCTTTAGGGTTCTTATCAATACATAACATGGTCCGTGGACGTCATTGGGTACGTACAATCCTTACTAATATTACAAAAGCGAAAGTGAGTATGTTTGTTTGTTACGTCTTCACGCCTAAATGGCAAAACCGATTTTGATGAATTTTGACCCTGGAGACGGACATAGGTTTTTTTTAAGTAAGAAAAGGGAGTGAAAAAGTAAAGTATTTTAATAAACGCGGGAGAAGCCGCGGGTAAAAGCTAGTTAAATATAGTTTTACAATTTTTCCTTAATTTTATAAGACAATCGCAACATTGTTCGCAATTTTGCCTCGCCTTGTAATAATAAATACATAGAATGCGTCATTGAGTTTGAGTCAAATGCATTTATTACGTCAATTTAACTGATACCTAGTGTCGTAACTAAATTATCGGGATTCGTCACATTGTTTGCAATAAAGGGATATACGAGTACATATATAAATTGTAATTTCTGTCTTAATAATGTCTTTGTGTAATATAATAAAGCTGAAGAGGATTTTATTTTATTTGTTTAAATGCGCTGCTAATCTCTGCAACAAGCTAGATTAGAAAAAATCTTTCTGTATAAGATAGCCACATTTATGATTAATACTAAAGGGTATGTAACATCACGCTACGACCCATGGTAGTAAAGCAGTAACCAAAGACGCAAACCTATTCTTTTTATTTTATTGATATAAACTAGTGCTTGTCTGCGATCCCACCTGATGGAATTGCACAGGAATTTGAAGAATTGAATATCCCAATTCAATTCCTTATTGCAATATTACATGTGTTTCACAAGGTCTTGTGAATAGTTTAACAAATGCACATGGAACCTTATGGGCACATCAAATGTGAAGCACAGATAAGAAGGAAGACAGCATTAGGATACAAATTAACGGAATAAAGTATAAAAAAAAAACAAACCGCGTAGGACAGACAGTTATAAATATATCTTTAAAATAAATTATTGACGACACTGAACAAAAAATTCGTCAAATGACGTAACACCGACACGACAAAGGCCACCCAAATGACTAAAGGTTATATAATTGAGGACAGATATCCATTTATAATTTAATGTAGGAGTACGTACGACATCGTCTTCACTCGCAACTGACAAAGGCATCTTGTATTGACGGCCTATTAATATTTATTGAGGGGATAGCTCCAGTAACTTGACGGTCTTCCCCTAATTTTAGATCAATTGCTCTCTCAATTTAATTTCCAAAAGCAATTTACGAGGATGGCTAAATCAATACTTTGCAGCTCTACGTGAGGGTCGGAAGTTGTGATGTAATTTAATTATTATACATTTATTTATCTCAGAAAGGTCCTGGATCTTTGGAAGGCGTACGAGGAGTCGAAACCACCTCACAGAAACCTCTTTGATGCTTTTAATGGAACGTTGTATCAACTAGCGACCATTCCAGTACGCGCTGTGCTAGTTTCTGTTTTTCTGCTGCTACTGCTACTTCTCAGCTCGTGTTGAACTACATGTATGGGCCAAACCAAATAAATTTATTATTATTTGGTACTTGTAAATGAACTGCGTCGCAATGCCAACTCAACTTTCCTCAGTTTTTTCTAATAAGGATTTTTTTAGTAGTATCAGACTCGACATTTTAACCGCTCACGTTGGATATATACGATAAAAACTCTTGCATTTATTCCGCCAGGGTCACACATCCACGATCAAATACTTCATCTCGTCATTTTTCACCACCTTTGGGGATTGAAAAGCAAAACGAGATGGAGTACCCAGTCACAAACAATCGCCTTTGTCGAATAGGACACGAAAAAATTCATCAGATCAATCCGACGCAAGCAGTAACAACTGACAGCTAATTTTACAACAAAAAAATAAAACAGAATGAAAACAACAGAGATATTATAAATGTGAAAGTAATTCTGTCAGTTTGAAAAGCTTTCACGGTAATAGTACTAAACCGTTTTTGATAACACTTGTTACGGAGTTAGCGTGAACCCCTAGAAAGGACATACGATACTTTTTATGTGGCTCCGACTTTGCGTTTGCAATAACCGACGCTAGACGGACGAAGCGGCAAGTAGAAACTAGCTGTCTATATTCTGTCTAAAAAATCAAACGACTTGGAATTTTTTAAACGTTTTTGATATCTGTTTTCATATAATACATACAATACTTTTTATAAGATTCTATTAGTAAACAATGATTAAACCTCTTTGTAACCTTGCCAGTGTTGATTTCATCAGATTTTAAGAATTTGATTATTTGACTAGATTACCCAAGTCCTTTGACTTTGACAGACTATATATGTACGTATGGAGACATATCTCTTCTCTGTTTCTGTGAACACTGTAAACCTACATACTTAATGTAATGTAGTTAAATTATTTATGAGTTTTAATTTAATATGTTCTGCACACAATAGAACAGAGACTGCTTTGTAATAAACAAAGCTAACATATGAAGCAGGGTCATAAGTTTTACTGTTGGTATTACGACAGAACGTTACCTTAAGTCGCAAAACTATTATTTTTGCGCTTAATGCCAGTAATTTTTCTGCATTACTCTATTTTCTTCATACATAGAACACTAGCACTTTGTCTGCGACAACGTACGCGTTTTCATGGAAACTTTGACACACCCAAAATTGTCTTGAGATTGATGATTTTTATATATTTTTATAAATAGTAGTTTTGGCTGTGCATTGATATGTCAGTTAGTTAGCTTGTCGTTTTAGGTATATACGTATCTATATATGTTTTATGTTATTATTACTTCTATATCTATATACAAGAGTAATGAATATATGTAGATATTGTTCTCAAGACTTCTCTTACTTTGCCGTCAATGTTTCTTAAGTTAACTTTATGATTAAACGAATTCATGTATTTTTTATTTTAACCGTTTGATTAAATATTTTATGTATACGAACTTGATGTATACTTTTGTTTAACTATTTCGGTTTTCCATAACAAACATTTGAGAAAATTTCTTGGAAATAAATGAAGCATTGTTTTAATTATTTCATTAGTTAAGGCGGCACGAATAGCTACACAGTGGTAAACATAAATATTCACGTTAATTCGTACCCTTTTAGATAAACAACAGATGTACAAATAGAATTTCATTCATTTTAGCTCGTGTCGCTCAATCGCTCATTTAAATCGTATAAACACTAGTGAGATATTATCTTTTGCACGCCGGAGCCCTGGTTTTAGAATTTTCGAAAATCGACATGTCTTTGTCTTAGCCGTCGCCAGATCTTAGAATTGATCACTTCATGATATGGCCGGCTAAAACTGACCAAATCGTTTAAACTTTAACATTAGATGATATATCAATCCTCGTTTAGCCATCATTGATGTAGGATTTCAATGATAATAAAAGGTCTATAGAAAGTAGGTCAAACGAAGATTGAAATATCATCAAACTTTAACGTTTAAAACGATCCTGGCCAGTTTTACTCGTACTTGGCTATTTCATGAAGTGATAAATTTCTAAGATCTGGCCACGACACTAATATATATATGGCGATAGTCATAGTCAAAATAACTGACTTTTTTCTTTATCTAAATGATGTACTTCTTTTTCTTCTTCTTTTGTTTCGATCTGACTCAAATCTGGTCCGACCAATATTTAGCCATCTGGACAACTCTATCGTTGGCCTCGTATAAGTCGTAGAAAATGCAGGCAGTGCATGCTGGACAGGTAAGGAGGTGACGCATACTGGTAAACAATTCTACCTAGTAGCAGATTCTACTTAGGAAGACTCTTACATTAATTAAATGACTATAACGTACAATGGAAACCTTAAAACATGTTTTTTTTTTAATATTTTCGGAAGCTTTTCTGCGAATTGATCCCCTAAAAATATCTCCTATTTTGGGAAGAAACTTTTCTTGGAAGTTCGTCATGTTTGTCGATGGGAGACCGCATCGGGCATGTTTGTTTCTTATTGTAGCCAATTGCTAACACATAGTACCTACGTAGTTTAGCCAAGTCACTTGCTTCATAGTTGACCCTGAGCGCTGACACCTTATTATCAATCTGTATCAATTTATTAGCGACTGATTGCACGCGCGTACTTGATTGCTTGGGCTTCCTCTATTGATGGGAGATGACTAGCGCCGTCTCACTGGCGCCATAGACAATAGTCCCAGCGCATGCGTTGTCCTTTTAACTATGAAAATATTAGATTGATAAGATGGACTTAGTTTGATAATTTGTTCTTTATTTTTGAAGTCAAATAAGGAGAATTTCCTGGAGATCCTAATATTCTAACACTATCTATGGAGTTGACCCCGTAGAGAGAGGGTTATTGTGTTTAAGCCCATGCACTGTGAACTTACATTTAAAAGAAAACAATAAAGCTTCGCTAGCTAATTTCATTAGATCCTGAATAGAGAAAAAGTTGAAATTAAAATAAATGAACTTACCGACTTTTCCAGAGAAAAATAGGTTTATGGACTGTTCTAGTTCCTTTGTTTATCCTGAAAATACCAATTCTATAACAGTCGTCTTAGTAGGTACGCTTACTGTTACTATCACGTGAGATACCTAATGATCAAACGTGAGCCTATATGCAAATAAATACGTAGGTATCATGCTCCAAATACATAGCTCTTCGAAGAATGATAAACAACTAACAATAACATTTATTTTCGCGAAAGATTCATGAATCATGTGAAATTTCAATTCCGGCGTTGAATTAAGTAAACATTTCCCGAATAGATAAGTACACCTACGTATTCGATTTTACGAAAACTGAATGGTCTTGGACGTGTCTGTAGATTTCCATGCACATTTTTATGCATATAACGGCAACATACATAAAACATATATGAATAAGAATATTGTTTATTGTTCATTGTTACAATAAATAAACAATAACTTAAAACTATTACACAACGTGTAACATTAAATGCGCAAAACCTCAGATACCCCAAATGATTTTTAATTCAATTGACCTAATTGTAGGGGAAAAAAATTGTTAAAAAATTTAAAGGTTTTAAGGGCAGTTTTAGTTTGTTTCAAAAAAATAAGAACTATTATTATCCCTCTTATGAGATAATTTGATTGGACTCCGCCCAAATAGGTAAACAAACACAAATGATTGTCATTTGTGTTTGTTTACCTATTTGGGCGGAATTCCGCAAATTATGGCTTGACCTATTAATAAATAGACAGGGCAACATTTTTAATGAAGATTTAAAAAAAATGTAACCTATATTAAAAATTGATTCAATTAATTCTGCTCGTTATTCTGATCAATCTATTTTCAGGCTTTGCGCATTTAACACACAGGCAATTAACAGCCTTTGCACACGTTGTATAATCATTAATATTGTCTGTAACTAATTGGAATTGTACATATATTTGGGTGGTGGTCCCCAAACTAGGTAGGACCTGAATCTTGGGGGAATATGCAGTAAACACATCTAAGGTCAAAGCGCTTTGGCGAGATAGAACAATTATCCTTATGTTTTTCCTTGCTGCTAGTACTTAATAATTAATCTTTAAATCGAGCAAAATTTATACAATTTTAGTAAGTAACAACAATCTTAAACTAAGTGTTAGTACTTAAATAAAATTATAGTTCGGCATAAATATAAACTACAGCAGTAAACAATGAATAGTTCACTATATCAGCAATCATCCTCAGAAAACAAAAAATTTCGCCTCACTAAAACCTGAGATCAATATCAGCATATAGAAGAGGCTCTGCCTCCCCTGAACTTTGCTGTGCAAGGACTTCCCTGGAATTACTCGATGGACGAGCAGAACCCTCTCCCTCTGAGAGCCTGTGGGTCAGAAGACCCACTTGCATTGAAGATGCAAGTGTGGGTTTAGTGTGTTCTCCGAGAGAGGTTGATCCTCTCATGGTCCCACTCGATGGCCATTAGTCCGGAAGAAGACTGTTCCTACAGAAGGACGCAACTTCCCTCCTGTTTTGTGGATCCACCAGCAATACTCTCACCACTGCTGGTAAAGACATACCTCGCCCAATCCTGGCGATCAGGACTAAGAATAACATTCATCAAAAATGATAAAATCTCATGACAACGACGACATCGTGTCCTATTACCGAAACACGATTCCCGAACCAAACCGCGAATGTGACTGGTCACATTAGCAAAAGAGGATTCCAAGGAATTTGCACACTGTTTAAAAGTTTCCCTAAACAAAGCTACGCCACTCCGGTTTCATTTCTCGTTATCTTTATTCAAAGTAATTTTGGGGAAGGAGCTCGGTCCACGTTCCTCGAATCTTTGTTCTCGCTAGTCTGTAATTTTATCTATAACTGCAAATACGTGGAATGTCTTTAAGCTTCTTTGTGAAAAATTGAGTGTGGGCTGAAAATATTTTTAGTATCTGACTAACTCGATTTTTCTTTAACATAATATTGTAAAATTGTGTAGTTACCTGCCTGTTTTGAAGCTAAGGAATTTAGCATAACGATTTATTGGTTCTTGTACTTATATACGTTACCTACGCTTTTTTAAGGTGGTTGTGATGGTAGGTGATGCGTACGCTCTAGGGTTGAGCAAGACTGCCAGGCTTATATTAACAAAAGCGCCCACCTGTGTCTTTCAGCTGTTGCTCTATACGTTGGCTCCAGCGGGCATCGGCCTTACTGAGTCTTTAAGGTCTTGCTGCCAAGTCTTTGAGGCACGCGTGGAAGGCTTAGTGACGTCAACAACATGGAGTGGTCCTTACTGGACGGCCGGACGGCGAGCTACTATTGCTCGCTGCCTGCAAGCCTCCGTCTGCGGTGGTCGGGGATCGCTATGCGTTTTCCCGCCAGGACGCCTCATACGGAAACTCTCACGGTTTCCGTTATTGCCTTCTCAAGTATTACTGCTTCCAAGAAGAATGCGACTGATTCCCATTCTGTCTAGCTCCAGATCATGGCCTAAAGTAAGGCCAGACGTAAGAGGTCCTTTACGAGGACACGGCGTCCGTTACCTATGTAGGTATAATTTCCTACAGACTATAAAACATATAATATGGCCATAGTTGTCTTCTGTCTCAAAAACTCTCACATCTAAATATAAGAATTTCAAACTTTTTGTCACAAAACCTATAAAATCAGTCTAAGAATAGAACAAATAACTTGCAAAGTAGTTAGGAAAAATATTATTTTCCCAATTCAGAAACTAGACTAAATGATTCGAAATAAAATCTATATAGCTATTATTATCGAAGCAGTCTGATTTTATTCATAGACTAGACCTAGACTCGAGTAAAGCTCCCGCCGCACTTTGACCTTTGGGATTCATGTTACATTAAGACCTTCGTCTATTCTTCGCTTCTACGAAGTATTTTGTGTTTAGAAGTAGAAATCTTAGCAATAACAGACAAGTAGTTAGAAATCATTTTAATACAAGAAATTTTCTTTAGAAATTGAGTCAGTTCTATACGATTTGCTTCGAAGAATGTAAACACCCAAACCTACTTATATTCAAACTTAGTTTACTAATAGGCCAAACTCAACCACTTCATCATTCGAGCTGTCAAAATAAAAAAAAAGAAGTGAAAACAAGTACGAGTATAACATGAAAGATACAAGGATGGTACGAAATATGAATACCTTTACAGACTTCAATGCTGTGTTCAACGTCCAGCCTTTGTTAGCATTCATTTTATATTATTTGTGTTAAGAACTTGCGCCATCAGTACCGTAAAACCTTCATTTGGAGCTAGTAACAATGATCTATTCAGTTTACGATCCCTCCTTTATGCAGGTACCGACCAAATTCTCCCGGCTGTCGACAGCCTTATCTATCCCTCTCCTTCCCAAAGACCCGATTGTCTTATTATCACAAAGAAAATCATTAATCATTCTTCAACCAATTTTCTTTACTCATTGATGTTAATTTATATTTTCAGTGGATCAGTTTGTTTATCTCATTCATCTTGGCGATTCCCTAAAGTAATCAACTAACTTGCAAAGAACTGGTAAAACAAAGTAGACGTGATTAAATTATGTACGTATTTGCTTTTAATCTTATATTGTGTATTGTTATGCTTTCAAGTTTTATTATTTTGCCACTACGTGACATGGGTCGACCACACTTTTTGCTACTCTGGGGTCGCCCTATTTAGGAAAGGTTATGACTTAGCAGTTTGTATTGATATTCTAGTTTCGTTATAGTTCATACTCCTGAAATTATTTCAGTTCATGCTACGTTGTGTTTTCCGCGACGGGTTTTAATTTTCATAATAGGTATTGGTATTTACTGTTCATTTCACTGCCTCGCAGCGTGAAATATGTGAAATCAACAGTCGAATACCCTTAAAATAAATAATATACATAACTATGATGAATCGTGCTTTTTGAAAGTTATCGATATGAAAGTTATTTCTTCAAAGTTTTCGAATAAATATGTGCAAAAAACAACCTGCAGGCTTTATGATTGTACCAGGGAACTAGAATTGTAGTGATGGTTACTGGGTCACCGCTCAACTTATTTCCTCTCGCTGAGATGCAGGCAAGGCAAGCGGCGCTGTATTTTCTTTATTATGAACCCGCTAAAATGTTTGAATAATATTCTGTGAAACATGTTTTTAGGTAGGAATGTAATTTTTATAAAATAGAGAGACGGAAGATGTGGAGAAACGTGAAATACTTTTATTGTTTATATTATAATAAACGAATTTAGAATTTTGTTTATGCATTGTAATTTACAAGGTAGGTTTTCTACCGTTGGCGTGGGCTTGCGGACGGCGAGCAATGAGTAACTTGCCGTCCGGACTGAGTCCAAGTCATCGACGGCGAGAGATGTCAGCAAACCGTCGTGCAGGGTCGAAGCTTACTGAGGCCATGGGTTATATAAAAGTGAACCTCGGGGCCCTGGAACGAAGGCAAAGAAGTTTTAGTCAGTAAAAGTCTGACACTCCCTCTCATAACGCTCAATAGCAGGAGAAGTCATTGGATGATATCTCACCTCAAAAAAGGTAGAATTCCCTACGAAGTCTGCTTGAACGGGTTACAGAAGAAAATTACATGAAATTGTAGCTACCTACATAACTTTGTGTTTGGCTCTTCTAATTTTCCTCGCTTATGTGAGTATTTCAAATTAAGTCGACATTTCAATGAATATTTATCAACTTGTTTGGATGTAATTACACTTCGAAAGTTGCATTTCGTAGAAACAGGAAATTTGAGTTTTTGATTTCGTCAACCAATGAAATTCTCGTGAATGTCTTCCTAAAGTCGTGCAAAGTTGGCAGTTACAGTTAATTGTCATTATTTTGACGACGGATTATGAGAGGCTCGTTACTTTGGGATGTTATATTTTTCTGGAATCCTGGCATTATTTTATTTGAAGACTTGAGTTAATTTGAGGTGAAATTAAAAAAAAAACAGTATTTCTAGTATTTGGGATATTCTATACTCTGTTCAAAATAACATTAGACATTTATGAAAACATTTTATTACTGTCCGTTCAACCGATTTTGACTTTTATGACAGTCGTGGCATGAGAAACGGGGGCTGCAGTAAATAGTTCACATTGTAACCACTTTTTGCTTTAAATGCATTGCCTAAGGTAATAATAATTATTATTTATTTAAGACAACAATATGACCTACTTTATTAGTAAAAAAAATCTTAAAATTAGTGTCAGTAGTACATAAACAAAAAATAAATAAAAACAAACAGTGAAGTGCCTAAGGCAAGATGTGCAGAGAATGATATGGCAAGGAGAAAACTATCTGACCATTCTCTCCACATAGTGCCTCAGAAATGGGGAGTAAGGACTCTCAACCATTGTTTTCAGGATGCTATTGCCACTGAGCCACGTTCTGTCCATCAGTGATGCGACTTTCTTGCGAATCACTGCATGGAAGCCGTCAGTTTGATTCTGAGCAAAAATCTCCGACGCATTACTACTTCCTACGTTCTCTTTCAATGCCTACGAAATAGAAGTTAAAATCGGTTGTACAGACAGTAAAATAGGCTTTTTTTCTATTCTTAACGCGAATAGGGTATAATCGTATCAGAGAAAGACTATTTATAAATGATTGAAGTAGATAAACATTCCTAGGTAGGTGGTTAGTTACCAATACCTACTGATATCATACGAGTACCTTCACAGACTATACCACGAACAGTAAATAACTTATTAAAGATACGGTTCAAAATCAGGTTATGAATAAATCCCATACACGAATAACAACATAGGTACAAAATATTCACAAATAGTGAGAAACTTCACGTTCGGAATATTTCTCGGCAGATTCCGTGTTCTCTCACCCAGGGCTTGTAGCGACAGATGGCAGTATATTTGCTGGCACTCGAAATTTTCTACTTGATAGGTATAAATAAGTGGGTGGGTATGGTATACCTGCAGGTAATAAGTCGATGTCCCGAAATCTGGTCACGCACGTCCCTCGATAGCTTCGGCAGCAGAAAATTGTGCGTAGGTACAGTTCAGGGCTGGCCAAATATTTTTTAACGGAGGCCAGAATAAAAAACTGGCCAAATTCGAGTCGGACCCGCACTTATCTATAAAACTTTTTATACAAAATATATTTTATTACTAGCTGCTCCCAGCGGCTTCGCCCGTTTGATAGCAGAAAATTATCCCAAGGAAACATACTTCCGGGATAAAATGTATACTATGTCCTATTTCAGGACGTGGTCTATCCGTGTACCAAGTTTCATCAAAATCGGTTTTGCCATTTAGGCGTGAAGACGTAACAAACAAACAAACTCACTTTCGCTTTTATAAATTAGTAAGGATTAGTTGTCGCAGCGGCAACAGAAATACATTATCTATGAAAATTTCAGCAGTCACGATTCATGAGATACAATCTGGTGACAGACAAACGGACAGTAGTCTTAGTAATATGCTCCCGTTTTTACCCTTACGGTACGAAACTCCAAAAAGCAAATTGCTGTTATGTTTCAATTTACCATAATTATACCTAAATAGTACAGTTACCTACACGATGCGAAAATAGTGTTAGGGGCGCATGAGTGCCTTAATTTATCCAATTTGTACCTATTGGCGTCATTAAGATTGCCTAATAATACCCGTTTACTACGAAAACTTATTCCGCACGCATTCAGCTGAATGCGAACTTTTTCAAAAGTGCATAGTGCTGATTGTACATAGGGAATGTTTAATTATGTTCTTAATTTTTAATGTGCTTTTAGTGATCGTAAGTATTCTATTGTGGTAAGTATTGTATTTTGTTGACGAAAGTCTATGACCAGTGTGTGTTGCTAGTGTTGACATATGGCTCTGAAACGTGGTCGCTTGTAATGGACCTCATCATAAAGCTTAAAGTCACCCAAAGGGCAATGGAAAGGGCTATGCTCGGAGTTTCTTTGCGTGATCGAATCAGGAATGAGGATATCCGCAGAGGAACTAAGGTTACCGACATAGCACGAAGAATTGCCAAACTTAAGTGGCAGTGGGCAAGGCACATTGCTCGCAGAACAGATGGCCGTTGGGGCCGAAAGGTTCTGGAATGACGACCACATACATACCGGAAGACGTAGCGTTGGAAGGCCTCCTACAAGGTCGGCCGATGACCTGGTAAGGGTTGCGGGAAGACGATAGATGCGAGACGCACAGGACTGTTCATTGTAGCGGCACTTAGAGGAGGCCTATGTCCAATAGTGGACGTCTGTCGGCTGAAATGATGATGATGATGATGATAAAGTATTCTATTACCTGTAATTGGCTCATAGTCTTTTAAACTGTTGTTATTCCTTTGATTTTTATAGCTGTTGGTTTTCCTATGAGTAAATAAATAAATAAACAAACCGAGGGAGCTACAATCTAGCTGTAAAAATAACGTCATCGGGCCAGATTGGAACTCTTCGCGGGCCGTAGTTTACCCAGCCCTGATCTAGACTATTCATGAATATCAGCAGACGGCTACAATCGGCTACCTGTTATTTTGTACGGCTATTTTGTTACATCATACTAATATTATACAGCCCAGCTTACTTCGTAGGGACCCACTAAAAACGGGCTTTTTGATGTTACATAAATCTTTTATGTTCAAATAAATAACTTTCTAGTTTTTCATATATCAGTCTAGGTTTTCATATGAATAATATTCAGCAGGTTCAAAGACCTCAGTATCACTCGCATATGAAATGATAGAATTAATTTTCGTAATTTAAATTCAGTAATACATATTCTACGAATGTGGTGATGTGGCTGAAGGCTTAATCATACATCAATCGTGCGTCACAAAGGTGTAGATTGTAGAATTTGGATTATGTAGCCGCTTTTGATCTCAGGGTAATGACACGGTAATAGTATCATACAGTATTGTAACTCGGCCGTATCTTTGAAATAAATGCTTACAGCCGCGCGGTACGTAAAAATGCGATAGGGCTGCCCGCCTCCAGCATCCTAATTACATTTGCCTACTTTGTGTTTCCATTTAGTTTTGTGATTGTAAATATACTTACTTTTTTATATAAACAAAATACTTTGTGGATTGAATAGGAAGTGTTCAATAAACTTGCGTGTTGTTTTTTGATTGGTAGATTTAAATAAAATGCTTTTTCTAGTATTATTCATACTCATAGTACAATAAACCACTATTATTAGTTATAAAATACCACGTGTTTACTTTGAATTATACAAACTAACAATAATCGCGTGATTATTGTTAAAAAAAACCGTCGTGTGCTCGTCACTGCGGCACAGTTGCGACGGTCGCGACTGTCTACATGCCGAGCCCATGCTACCACCGAGGCGCGTAGGTATAATTCGCGTTTCGTCCGTTTGTATGAAGTTGGAATATTGTATGATATTATTACCGTGGTGATGACGTTTACCTGCGTATGGTGGTTCACAAATAATGATTGTGAATATGCATTTGCTATCTAACCTTTTTTATCCATAACTAGCTTTTGCATGCGGTTTCGCTCGCAGACATAAAATATAATCTATGTCACGTAGGAATAAAGGAGCTTTCTATTGTTGAAAAAAATTTCGCGATCGGACCTGTAGGTATTTCCAGAGATTACCTACCTCCTACAAACAAACTTTACCTTTTATAATATTAGTGTGGTATTATGTAAAAATAAAATTCTAACTCTCAAAATAGAACCAAAATGGATAGAAAATAACACGAGATATATCTTAAAATTTTTAGCAATTCATGTCCCTTTTGCAAAACGTCGTTTTTTGTGAAGTCAAGAGTCTATGTCGGACTTTTCTTTCTTCACAATCATTTACAAAATGTCTTAATCAACGACGACGTCATTTCAAAATAGACGGCAATCCTACTACCGAGATCATATAATTTTTTTTTAAATACCTTATTTCTTAACTAAGGTGACATGATCCATGTTAAAGTTTCATCTAAATTCATTCAGCTATTAAGCTTGTTTGAGTAACATCCAAACATACACACAGGTAATTTCTAATTAGCAAACGGAATCCTTTATAAGTTACGTTCAACCGAAAATATCTCGATAACCAAAAGACTGAGAAACAAAAATCTGGTCGGTAGGTTGTCGAAGAGTGAAGGGTAAACCTCAAAGAGATGGACAGTATCTCTGGGCCCGTATTGTGAAGGTTGAGTGAGTTACTCCATTGCTTTAGTAAAATGATAGCCTTGTAGATATTTTTTTTTATATTCCACAACTACCACACAACGCCGTCTAGTCCCAAGCTAAGCAGAGCTTGTGTTATGGGTACTAGACAACTGAAAAACATAGTTATATATTTCTAAATACATACATATTATAGGTAAATTACACCCAGACACAGAACAGATGATTATGCTCATCACACAAACATTTGTCCTGGGTGGGAATCGAACCCACGGCCTACGGCATAGTAGTATGTGTAGAGTATGTCTAAAAAGTCAACCGAACTTCGTAATTATTAGGGCAAAATGAAATCTGATTCATCACAGCTTACAATCAGGTGGGATCGCAGTCAAGCAATAGTTTATATCATCATTCATCATCACTATCATCTTCCTGCCCTTGTCCCGTTTTATTTGTGGTCGGCGCAACACGTTTATTTCTTTCATTCTGTCATATCACTCTTCACGCTATCACTAACTCCTTTTTCCTTCATATCACTTCTTTCATATCATATCTTTTCTATCACTAGTTTATATCAATAAAAAAAATGTAGTCAACACTGGTTCAATAATCAAGGTTGATTAAGAGATCTTGATCATTTATTACTAATAGAAGACCCTAATAAAAAGTATCAAATATAATTTTTAAAGATTAAATATTATTTATACAAAATTCCCAAGTCCTGTGACTTTTTTTTATAGGAATTATTATTGGGCTAGATTTTCCCAACGGCTTCATCTTCACTTTTTTTTTGCCTGACCAACATTTTGTCGATTTCAAAAGTACCTGCTAATGGTCTATTTGAAATAAAGTTTCTGATTTCTGATTTCGTTATTGTAAATCTTGAAAAATAATTCCACGCGCGAAAAGGTGAGAGCAAATTTTCTGCCAAACGCATAAGTCGTAACTACTCTTGAAGACCTCTCAAAAGTTTGGTCTTAGTAATTATTATTAAACTTGTATATTTACGGTTCTCTTAAATAATAGGTTTGTAAATTATTTTAGCATACAGGTATGTAGGTACCTACTTAAGCGTATTATTATAGACTAGCGGCCCGTCCCGGCTTCGCACGGGCAATAAATATAGCCTATGCTACTCAGGGTAAATGTATCTTTCCAATTGTGAAAGAATTTTTGAAATCGGTACAGTAGTTTTTGAGTTTATTGATTACAAACATACACACAAAATTACAAATTTACTTCTTTATAATATTAGTGTAGATACCTATACAATTGTTAAATATGACGTCTATTAGTTCTTGTACTTAAACTTGACATAGCCTACCTCTTTGTATTGGTCCAGTCATGCGAATGTTATTCTGCATATAAACGTTACTGGGTTCGTTTCAGCATAGCGATAGCGGTCATTGCCTTTTCCTTAATTCATGAATCCCCAAGCGACCACCGGTGGCCGCGCATCTATTGTCTTACTATTGTGTCTCTAATTGACGGTATCTGAAGGGTTAATAAAATATTTTCGTAGGACTTGAACAAAGGATTTTATTTTGTTTTCATTAGTAAAAAGATATTGAGTAGGTAGTTGACGGTTGGGGGAGGCGACATCTGGAAGTCTATATTTTATTTTTAAGTTAAGAATGTCACTAAACGTAGGTTGGTCAATGACTTATATTACAATACTATAGAAGGCACCAGATAACCGTGGAATAAAGTGCATTGACCTAATCCTAGAATTGTTACTATATTGGTGTAAATAAAGTTTATTCTATTCTATTCTCTACGTAGGTACCCGAAAAACAAACAATGAATTGCGTTTCATTACTACATCATGTAAAGCATCACGATACATAACGATCAAGACGGCTTTATGTCTTTATTTCCGTTTTTTAAATTAAGAATGACAACAAATATAGAAGGGTCAATGACCGTTATTCCATGCTTATCTGGCACCTACCTTAATTCATAAATCCCCAAGCGACACCCGGTGGCCGCGCATCTATTGTCTTACTATTGTGTCTCTAATTGACGGTATCTGAAGGGTTAAAACGCAATAATTACAATTTTGATCTTGCTCTAAGGTCACTCTTTATTACTTTATACTATAAATTTAGAAGTCTAGCTAAATAGGTATTTGTTTCCCAAGTTTTACCTAAAGTGGAAGGTAAGATATATTTATTAACTGTTACAACGTAACTTTCACAAAGCGTTTTAATTAATTTAGGACTTTGAAAAAGTACCTAATTACTTCGTTTCTCGGTACCTTGTAGAATGTTTATAGGCTAGTAACAAAAAATCTCCTCGCGGTTGTCGTCAAAGTGTCTTCGCTAAATTCTACAATACTTCAGTCACATTGCGAGGAAAGACGATGGAAATCTCAAAAGGCTAATTACGGCAAAAGGCTAACGATTAGCCTTTTGATATTTCCATCGTCTTTCCTGTATTGGGCTGCGCCCGCGAGGCCTTTTTCCGGATTGAAAAAAAAACTTTTTACAAAAAAAGTATAACCGACTTCAATGATAAAAACACTGAAAAGTATCAAATAACTTTAATTTTGGAAGTCGGTGTTTCTATAATAGTTTAGTCTCTTCGTTATTTAACACCGACTTCCAAAATTAAAGTTATTTGATACTTTTCAGTGTTTTTATCATTGAAGTCGGTTATACTTTTTTTGTAAAAAGTTTTTTTTATTTTACACTTTTTAGTTATGGTACCACCACTAAAAAGTACCCCTCAGTCAAACTTAAATACCTTATAGTCAGAGCGCATCTCATAACGGTTCTAATAATCCCAAACACGGTTAGATTACATTAATTTACCTTTCGGCTTCATCATCAGATCAGTTCGATATATCCTCTCCCCCTCTTCTTTCAAACAGTCATTAGACTAGATGCTGGAGAGGAAAAGGATATATCGAACTGATCTGATGATGAAGCCGAAAGGTAAATCTTTCAATCAGTCATTAGACTAGATGCTGATAATCCCCGCTGTAGCATCAGGCCAGATTTATGTCAACATTGCAATGAACTTAAAACTTAGTCCTGTTTAAAATGAGCCCAAACACGACTACGGTGCTGTAATTTCAAGGTTTGTACTTTTCCTGATGCTCCTGGCTTCAGCATCAGGTCTCTATGTACTTCGGTGTGCTTTATTAGCAGTACGTTTATCCACACATCGAGCCGTTTTCAATGAGCCTAAACTCGATATATCTGCTGTTTGTTGTCGAGGACTTAGGTACTCTGCATACTATCCTGACTGCAGCATCAGGTCATGACTTGATGATCATGAGACCAAATGTGGCAAATGCCCTATCAAACATCAAAACAATTTACTAAAACAGTCCTTGCCTGTTCGAGTAACTTCTTACTGTTAAGGAGTTGTACCTTCCATCATCAGCCCAGCTACCTGAGATGGTGACGACCATACGCAAATACACAAGATACTTCATAAAATATGCGAAAATCAATAAGTGAGCCTATAAAATTTGAAGGTTGCCCTCGATTTCTCCAAGATCCCATCATCAGATCCTAATTTGGTGATAATGGGACCACCTCAGAACTATCTACTTTCGAACAAAAAAAGAATTTTGAAAATCCGTCCACATTTGGGGGAGTATTCGCCGAACAAACATACAAAAAAAAAAAAAAAAAAAAAACATACAAACAGCCGAACGTAGTACCTCCTCCTTTTTGGGAAGTCGGTAAAAAGGCCTCGCCGGCGCAGCCCAATACGTTGGTCCGACCAGATCCGCACCGCTCTTGACTCCACGGTATAGAAGGCCCTTCACACCGCCAGAGACAGGAATAAATGGAGAAACACCATAAAAACTAAAGTAACGAAGCAGGGAGGTCACGACCCTCAGCATTGAGGAATACGACGTAAGTGGGAGGAGGTTAGTAACCCTAAACGCGGTGTTGTGTAAGTCAAACATCAAGATCAAATATCTTTAATGACAAGATTAGAACTTAGGCTTGTGTCTAGCATCAGAAGGCGGTATCTGTTTATTTCACATGAAGCTTAAGCTTATTTGGTTTAAAGCATTTTAGGGCTCACGTTTTCTCAGTGGGAAATTTTTACTGTCTTCTGAGTTCAACGTTCGCACTCACGTACACCCCTATTCAAAATATACGCTACGCAACGCAAGCCACTTGAGAGCTTAAAAGACGCATTATATAAGGTATCTTATTATTCCCTTATGTACCTACGTTTACATAATGTGTGTATTTTGAAAGGAGAAATTCTACAGAGTATTTCTACACATAAATACCTGAAATTACAGTACCGTAAAATGATTATACTGTGTCAGGCTTACTGTGAATTTTATGCGCCATTAAGTGTCGTTTGCGGCCACGTCAGCTTTATATAAAGTGACAACCCTTTCCGAGGACAGCCTTATAAATGGCAGGCGACATTAGCCTTTATGTAATGGTTGATAGGAGAGAAGTTTCTTTGAAACTGTCGTTTTAAATATATGAGTTGCTTCCTTCCAATACAGCTTTGGAAGGTGAGGCACCTACGAGTAATGAGGCAGAAAGTAAGCGCTGTTGTGGACGGTACGGTCAACACTTACCTGGTTGAAATATTATAACGAGTTACTGAAAACAGATAACCTTTGTTATTTTGTAGTGTTTCCTTAAGATTTTCTGGTATCGCAGTGCTCTAATAACAACACGATATAATCGTTATCGAGATAAACTACATCCACAAACACACACTTACTCGCATATATCACACAAGTGCGGTTCTTTTTGTATTTTATTTTTCTTTTCTAATGTTTTGAATTCATTGCATAGATTTTAAAAGATTAAGTTAAAGAGTGGAGTCACCTGACATAAGCATATTTTTGCTTAAAAAGTGATCTCCTAATCATGATTGAAAAAGTAATATACATATAATTGAAATAAACATTTTTTTTTTCTCAAAAAGTAAATCAATAATAGTATCAGATGGGTCAATGCATTTTCTGACACTTTATTAGCTTTCCTGCGGTTTCGCTATGTAGCTCATCCCACAGTCATTCGATCAATATCACCACTAATTGCTATTTAACAAGCAGGCGATTTAACTACCATTACTACTTAATTACTCTATAACTTTAGGTAAAAACAAATATACCACTGCATTTTTCATTTAGGATCGGAGATAAAAAAAATGGCTTATTCGCGTATATGTGTGGGATGGGATGTGAATTTCTTAGAAATTTACGAAATTATTCATTGTCATTATCCGTTAACTATTACACGAAGAGAAACACGCCGGTGTACGCGTGCTTCCTGGACCTCTCGAAGGCTTTTGATTTGGTCCAATATGATATCCTATGGAGCAAGTTGGACCGGATTAACTTACCAATTGAAATTACTAGCCTATTTCGTTTCTGGTATGGGCATCAGAAGAATTGTGTGAGATGGGAGGGGGCGATGTCAGAGCAATACGAACTTGAATGTGGTGTCAGGCAAGGCGGGTTGACATCTCCTACACTTTTCAACGTTTATATGAATGACCTGATCGTCGCGCTCAGCAACTGCCATGTCGGCTGCCATATTGATGGAGTTTCTGTTAATAATCTCAGTTATGCGGACGACATGGTGTTGCTGAGTGCGTCAGTATGTGGTTTGAGGAGGTTGTTAAGTGTGTGTGAGAACTACGCTCGTGATCATGGTTTGAGGTATAACGTGGCAAAAAGTCAGTTTATGGTTTTTGAAGTTGGTGCAGTCAGTCCCCAAAATGTTCCGTCTATTAGACTGAATGGAACACCTCTGGAGAGGGTGAATAGTTTTAAATACCTGGGGCATATTCTTACACCTGACCTCAGTGATAATGAGGATATTGAGAGAGAGCGGAGGTCGCTCTCAGTACGCGCCAACATGATAGCCCGCAGGTTTGCTAGGTGTTCAAGGGAGGTAAAAGTCACGCTATTTAGAGCGTATTGTACATCCCTTTACACCTGCAGCCTGTGGGCTCGTTATACAAAGAAGTGCTATAGTGACCTCCGCGTTCTCTACAATAATGCGTTTAGGATTGTGGTGGGGTTGCCTCGGTTCTGCAGCGCCTCGGGCATGTTCGCACAGAATCACACCGCCTGTTTTTACGCGACTATGCGCAGGCGGAGTATCTCTCTGATGCGCAGAGTACGGGCCAGCTCCAACACAGTCCTGGCAATGATTGCTGACAGGCTAGACTGTGCCTACATGCTACATTGCTGCAGCAGACATGTTCAAGCAAGACCGTTTAGCAGGAATTATTAATCCCGGTGTCTGTGCAGTAGTGTATATTTAAAATTATGTTACTATTATTGTATTTTATTTAGATTTTTCTTTTATGACATTAACTTCTTGTATTTTAATAGTATTTTTATTTTTGACATGAATTATGAATTTTATCGTATTTTCAATTTTTGATAAATTTATTGTTAATATTGTATGTGAAATTTATATGGGCCTAGACGCCTGACATAAATAAATAAATTAAAAATTATAAAAAAAAAGCACTCGCGCCTGTCGGGATGACAGCCTTCTTAAATTGTGTTTCACATTATTCATTATTTTGCATTAACTGACCTGTTATACTTTGTTCTGTCTAATGTTAAATTAATGTTAAATAGGTTTTAAAACACACTTTTACTCACACTTTTTTCGCCAGTTTAAACTGAATGAGGACGGATTCTCCTTGCTGACTACCTTGAGAAGAAACCGAAACAAAGTCAGGGGTCAAAGTCTCTTTTAAAGTCCTTATAGCAAACATATAATGGTCAAATCATATGAAAAACATGCAGATTAGTGTCTGAGATGGTCTTTTAAGGAATGAATGAAAGACACTGAGTGGACCTGTACCCCTGGCCAAGTTGCTAATCTGCAGTAGTTAACGCTAGTAGAAAGCTTCGGGAATGACGTCATCTCAACGCTCAGTCACGTGGTCAGAACGTTTCGCCCACTTGGCTAGGGCGGCTTTCCAGTCAGTGCAAGCCTTTGTTAGTATTCGTATAGCTCAACTCAGGACTACTAAGGAGCTCAATTTGTTTTATTCATAATGTACTATTAGTTCTAAACCCTTTAATGCGATAACGATGTTATGAGAATCTATGCAGTAACCAAGTACCTAACAAACTAGTCTATTACGAATTTGTAACGTAATATATGTAGAAATTGGAGGTAAATGATAGTAGACGAATTAATTTGGATAATAATGATATCGCTGTGAGACCAACCAGGCGCGAACGGTAGGCTGTGCTTGCTAGGATGGCAACTCACTAGATACGGAATTAATTTACGTTGAACATTACTATATCCATCAACGATTTCGTGAGGTAGGTAGTAATTGAGAATTTCGATGGGTTCCAAGTAAAAAAAGTTATATTCTTTTCTGATAATTGAAATGACTTACTAAAAATTTATATTCATTCAGGCGTCAAAAATGAAGAAATAAAACTTTATTTTACAATAATATTTTGGGGAAAAAAAATCTACAAATTACCGTTTTTTATTACTACGATTAATTATTAGAAAATCGCATAATTGCAGATATTTTTTTTTTATTTTGCCCTCCGTTAAAATATCTAGTTCAATAATGGCTATATTAATCTTTTTTTTTATTTGTATCACAAAGGAACTTTATTTAAAAAGAAAAAAAAAAATCGTTAAAAATTACAATAACCAGAAATTTTGTGCTGATTCAAAACTGCACCGTGTATAAACATCTCAGATCTTTTATCTAATAGCATTTTGAGCAAAATTCATAATATAAGGAACTAGCTAGCTAGCTAGTAAAATGTGGCCTATCACTCAGGAATAAAGCACCTTTCTATCAGTGAAAAAAATTTAGCAATTGCACCAGTACTTTCAGACATTACCTCCCACAAACAAAAAAAACATATAATACTCTTATTAAGCGCAGATAATATCAGAATTCTAATCTCAAGTCCTGACCTCACAGTTCTTGGAATCAAGTGTAATCTAACTCTTAGTTATTGATCGCTTGTATTGAATACTTGGAATACTCTAATCAGAAATAAAAGACGAGGACTTGGTGATGTCACCTTTATATTGTTATCTAAAGTTGCTAAAAGCATATCTATATGAGACGCGACACCGATGACTCGATTATTACAAAAAAAAAAATTCTACGACCACGTCGCTTAGCGTCTGTTTGTTGGAGTAATAATGTGTACAACAATTTCTATAGAAAATGTTTGTCCACCTCTACGGTCCGGACTAAGCGTTTTGCCTCGTCTTTTATACTGTGTACATCGATGAATTGAACAATTTGTCTCCAGCGGTCTTCCCGTCCTGTTATAATTTAGATATCTTCAAGGCCAGAGTGAATAGGCTCTTAATAAACTAGTGTGATGCACCATCAACGATTGCATCAGTGCTTCCCATCAGGTGAGATCGCCCTTTACACAGCAATTCTATCGCGCGTTCTCAGGAGTGTACCTACACGATTGCGTGCGCGACTGATGAGAGTGACTATCACTCAACGCGTGGTCTTTCTCGTCCCCTTTAAACATAGAATAGAAAAAACTTCATTGCACACGAAAATCAACAACAACAACAACCATCAACATCTACAAAAGCGCGCTCTTTTGCGCACGATTACTGTTTCCCTTTAAACATAGAATAGAAAAAACTTCATTGCACACCAAAATCATCAACAACAACAACAACCAACAACATCTACAAAAGCGCGCTCTTTTGCTCACGATTACTGTTTTATTGCGCGAAAAAGTGACTGGGTAAAGCCCGCTATTGTTCTAGGCTTGCGGGATTGAAAAGAGATACCATTGCCCTGAAACGCAAAGTGAAACTGAAGGAACTGAGTTAGGTGTTATTGCGTCAAAGTCTGATATTCTTGTTTAAAATTCATTATAAATTATACAATGATTACCAACGTTAAACAATAAAATAGACGTTACGTGTCTTTCAGTGACGTTTCTCATGATATTGTTCTTTGACTTTGACTTCTAAAATGAGGGTCTAGTAGCGTGTACTCTACACATTTTTGGTACGAGCTTTTCACAAATAATTTGCATTTGATGTAATATAACTATCCCCCAGGCCAGACATATGCAAACGTCAACGAACTTGTAATGTACATTATGTACAAACATGTTTCGTGAAAGTACACAGCTTGCCACGCGTACCTACATAATAATAAAATAAAAATTGTTCGAGCCATCACCTCTAAAGCTAGTACCACATAACAATTCCGACTGTATTACGCAGCATTAACCCGATCCAGAATGTAAAGAAGGATCTTGACGCGAATTGATCCAATCCAGTCTGGCTTTATGTCAGTTGAAGCTTTCCGATTTGTCGCCAAGCCGACGAAATTCCAAAATTATTGGAGCACTATGAAGGACTATAAAGAAGTTGGAATAATCAATGCAGTAACCCCGATTGCCGAAAATCCATAAAACACAAACCAATCTTCGGCATTACGGAGATGAAGGGTGGTAATTGCCACCATAAAGTGTGGTGTCCCCTCAACTGCTAGCGGCCGGTATTAAATTTTAGTGCTTTCCCAAGTTTTTGGCCTTAAATCCTTATCGATTCCTCTGTCCTTTACATTTATTTTTAAACTCGATTCCAAGTGCCTCAAGCTATTAAAGAGATTAACTGCGGTGACTTTAAAATATTGCTGCAGTAATATTTCTGTGTATCGATATCGAAAATCGCAAGAACCATTTCAATTATGGCTAATAACATCTTTTGAATAAAATATTAGAAATTATTTCTTCCTCCTTAGCGCAATATTAAACCATTTAAATACAATATAATCTGGCTCGACTACCTTTTTGCGACTGTGAACTCAATAATGGAGCTGTCATAAATAATTAAAGAGCATTTCCAGCGTTTTATTTCGATTAAACTTTACAAACGCTAATGAAAATCGTTCGAGTAATGTAGCCGAATAAATTGAATGGCCGTAATTACTATTATCATGAATATTGTCAAAATTACACTGGTAAGGGGTTTGCGTAAAAGCTTTTTGTTTTAAAGTAAAATCTTTAGTATTTTTTCAATTAACACCAGCAAGAACCGTTAGTAGATAGCGCCTGTTTTCATTCCCAAATGGAAAATACAAATCTTATTAAAAAATAACACTCAATGTACCTAACATTAAATCGAATGCTTCGAATCGCATGAAAATTTTGTTTTCAAATGTACCGTCAGAACGGAATATGAGATTGAAAAATCATCATGACAGAAGCTTTTTACTCCAAGAGCTTTATTTTTTAAGACGATACTTATATACTTTTAAGTATCGTCTTAAGTACTTAAGTATAAGTTCTTCTTGAGAAGGTATATATAAAAATGGGGAGTAAAAACATATGAGAAAATATTAAAAACATGTATTTTTAAAACAAGTGGGAGGGATGAACAGACTTATGTAATAATCAGCTCACTTGCTAAAGGTCTTTCTGCCATATAAGTTATTAGCTATTGCCCGCGGCTTCATCCGCGTACATAATCCCAGGATAAAAAGTATCTTATGTGTTATTCTGGGATATGGTCTACTCGTGTACCAAGTTTCATCGAGATCCGTTCAGTAGTTTTTGCGTGAAAGAGTAACATCCATCCATACATCCATCCATACATCCATCCATACATCCATCCATACATCCATCCATACATCCATCCATACATCCATCCATATATCCATCCATACACCCATCCATACATCCATCCATACATCCAGCCATACATACAAACTTTCGCATTTATAATATTAGTAAGATTGAAGAAAAAAATTAGGAGTGGGGTAGAAGAGTAAAAAATAGCTTATAATTTGTTCTAGACCTACTAAATAGATAGGTTGTAGACGCTACACAAAAAAAAACATAAAAATCAATCAAGCCGTTTTGGAGGAGTTCAGTAACAAACACTATGATATACGAGATTTTTATATATTAAAAGAAGATATCGGATAACAGACATCCTTAAGAAAAAATTTAAGAAAGCACCCTTGAGTAAAAATGTGTAAAAACTGTCCTTACAAAAGTACCGGCGAGGGAATTATGAAAAGAGTCCCAAGTAGTGGGTACATGTGCCCCGTGTTACAAGTACGAAGTAACAAGCGTCGTGTCGTTGTCGGGCCGGTCACGTCTTGCGGTCGGCACGTCATCACGCTGTAAAATGCACGAGACCGACACTATGACGACACAAGATATAATTTTTTTATTTCTATACAAATGATTGATAGCACAGTGATTGATAAAACTAAAGCGACTTGTAAACTACAATAATTAATATAATAATAGGTACTAAATATTTTACATACCTAATTATTGTACAATGAAAATGCCTTTTATATACGTAATAACTGCTGCCAGCGGCTTCGCCCGTGTGATGATAGCAGCAAATTATCCCAAGGGAACATTCTTCCGGAATAAAAAGTATCCTATGTCCTATGTTCTATTCCAGGACATGGTCTATCCGTGTACCAAGTTTCATCAAAATCGGTTTTGCCATTTAGGCGTGAAGACGTAACAAACAAACAAACAAACTCACTTTCGCTTTTATAATATTAGTAAGGATAATAATAATTATGTGTTATTCTTCTAAACTACTCGTATGAAACGCTAGTTTTCATCATCATTTTGAGATATGAAAGGTGAGAATGTTCTTTATTAAAATTTCGTTAATTAAAGAAGTCTTGACATTCTGGTAAGTCGTTAAAACCAACGATTTAATAGTAAACTATAAAGCAGTCTCACAGATATAATGAAAAACAAAAAGATGCCATAGCAATGGTCACTTCTCTGGACTCGTTCAAAAAATATTTCATAAACACAAAATACAGTTTCGACCAAATTAACTGGCTACGGTGACAGATCGCTGCGACTGCAATCACAATAAAATTGTGAGTACAACGAATATTTTAAGAAAGCAAGAGGCGCGTACTTCACCCAATTTACATGAAATTTCCGTCATGGAGAATATTTCTTTCTTTCTCTTCGCCTTCAAATGGTAATGAGGGTCGGTTGGAAAATTTCAGAAGCAGATTAGATTTCCCCGCTTCTATATTGTCTGTTCAAATGAACGGCATTGAAAGTTGTTCACTTCGTCCGATACGTTTTGTTGGCGTTTTGATTGTGTACCTAAAAATTCATTTAATCCTTAATTTTGTCGAACGTTTCCGCAGAATTTGTTTTCCTATGTAGGTTAATTACGCTTTGAAATTAGTATTATACAAATAAATGAGCGAATTTAACTGTAATGATATGTTGACATTATAACGTCACTATTTGTTAGTAGCCTAAATATTGTGTGTGCTATGAAAATAGCTATTTGCGAATCAGAATTTAGTTAGATGCACTATTATTTACTAATACACTATAATATATTAACAAAAAATACCTTTGCCTTTTAAGTAAATACACACCCATGTATGCCATATAAAAATGCCCCTTGACTAAACATATGACTTGAAATAGCATTATTTCAAGTCATGTCGCCTCCTTGCTTCGACAACATGATAATTCTCATAAAGAACGAGGCGATGTGTTTAGCCAAAGGGCATTTTTGTGAGCGATTGCACTAAATATTCCATACAGCGTAAACACACTGGTTTAATAAAACAGTAAGCATAAATATAAAAGAAAACCAGAAGTCAAAATGGCTTGAAAGAGGGACTTTAAGACTACTTCGAGGAACGCTGCCTTGGCGCTTTAAGATCCGTTCCGAAGACTCACCGGGAAGCAGGAAGACAAGGATTAAGTATAAACCCGGCCCGGACGTGGTCCTCCACTTAAGTAGAATTTAGTCCATTAAGAAATCTGCACTCGACTCGAAAATATTCTATAAGCATATTTTGTGCCGAGAAGTGGAAAAGTTAACTAAGCTACGAATACTTAGGTACATATCTCACTTTTTTATTCATAATATTTTGTTTGTAAAGACGTTTGTATTTTTAATACATTCTACAAACTTAGGTAGTGCAGAATAAAGACTTATTTGAAAGATACTTGCTCAAGTGTAATATAAAATCCACACCTGACGCGCATAATATTAGCGTGAACGACACGGACGCATATTTAAGTCAGTCCCGGAGATAGAAGTCAAAATCTTTCATTGTATAATAAATAATGTAGGTACCTAATATTAGACTCAGTGCACAAACCGCTAGTTTAGTGACCGCGCTATCGTGAGCCTGAAAATTTTCCGCGTCATTAAACATGGCCGGCGTTCTACAGCCAACATAACAAAACAAACGATGCCAAGCTTTGTGTCATAGTTCACGATGAAGTTGGTGCACCTGCTTGTTTGTGTCATGTTACGTTTAATACAGTTTTTGAGGTTTGGTGTTTGTTGATTTCGAAGTAGTCTCTATTTACTTTGTGGTTTTACATAGAACTCAAATGACTGCACAGAATTTCTGTAGATTAAAGTTCAAGCAACTCCAGTAATTGTTTGACCAAACTGTATATAAATATATTCATAACAAAGTCTAACTCATTGGAAGTGCAAAGGCTTTGACTAAAAGAATAAAAAGGTATCGAATTTTCCAATTTTATGACGGAATACACAATTTTTCTGATTGCTTCGGAATCTCTGTATAATTTTGTACTCCCGAAACAGTCCGTGGCACATACAGAGAGCAATCCTAGATTAGTTCGTTTGTATCCGGCCCTTACTAGGTTCAATAACTTTCGCGTCACGTTCGCAGCGGCTAAAAAAACCGCTTGTCTTCGTACGATTTTCCGCAAACACCGACCTCCGCGATTGGCTTCGAACGTCGAGGTCTAAATTAAGTTACATCTACCTGCCTAAGTTTTGCGCTAGCTCTTGATAAGCTCGGGGACATGCCGGGTAATTTTAGTTGTGCAACTATGTGCTACTTGAGTCTCTTTAGTTGGAGTTCACCGCATTGTTTAATGTGCTGAAGAAATGTTCAAAAGTCAAATAAAGACGTTTAATGGCTTCTCTGAGTAAGATTTCTAGTTTCATCTACTTCTACTACCTTTCTCTGAGGAAACAAAATACTAGGGCTTATTTATCAACGTTACTTCTCGCGCACACGTTAAAAATGACGTACTTATCTAAAATGGTCGAGATTTCCATAAAGTATAAGAAAAAACCTTCCAAATTACCTGACGTTGAGCCAGCTGAATTCAAAATCAGTCAAAACGCTCACAATTTCAGCCTTAGGACGCGAAATGTTCGTGATGGCAACGTGAAGAGCCGTAAAAAATGGTTTGACTAAGCTGAAAAACAGCGCTCGACTTGTGACCTTTGTTCCTTCGAAAAAATGTTGTTTCATTCAAAAAATGAATGTTAGGGCCACGTCAAAATGTTCGCCGCGGAATTTGTGTTTCTGTTACGTTTCGCTACATAATTTATAAGCGGATGAGCCGTCCACTCGTATCTCAATGGCGGCCAGCGAGCGCTCTTTTTACGATCCCAATTTCTAGCTTCCAGAATACTATCGCATGCTAATAAGCTCTCACTCAACCGCACGAAACATGAAAATATACTTCCGTTTTGCTGAGCGACTAATTCTGAATTTCATGAAAGATAATTAGGTTGCTTTAACATCTACAGTGACCTATTTCAAGTTATAAAATGCTATAAAATTGTTAGCCGACGTGTTTCAGCGAGTCACTTTCGAGCAATTTCTTTATATTGCTTGTCTGCTTGTTGGAAGACTGTTACTTATAGTTTTATTTGTTCGGCGTCTTCTTGACAGTGATCGAAGACTTTAATGGCGTGACTGTGTAAGTGCGGAGTATGTGGCGCCGTGTGAGTTTAAAGAAAAGTGGAGCATCGAGATACGAGGTGACGGAAAGATATTACAGGAAGCCGGGTAATCTCAGAGAAGCAAATATAAGGGGTTAGGATGTTTGTCGTGTAAAAGCGCTTATTTTGTCACATACGAGTCGCATAAACGTGACGGAGCGGGCACAATAACGCGAAGGCTATGCCGTAATGGCCGACGCCTCTGATTTATACGTATTTCTTTTATGTGCCAACCAAATGGCTTTCTTTATAGAATGTATCTTTTTCGGGCGCAGCCACAAGTCAGTGTCGCGGTTGGCCGTCTCTAAGTGAGTTACGGTGGCGGCAAAGCTTTTAGATTAATTTAAGTTTAACCTTAGTAGTGCTCTCGGTGTAATAACGTTCTGTTCGTTGTATAAGACAGACGTAAAAATATCTGTAATGGGATAGACACAGGTAATAAAATTGCGTTATCTCTTTTTTTATCTAGCTCTCCGATCCAAATCTAATTTTTTCGGGACTAACGAAAAGAAATTCTTTATCGAACTCCTCCGAAACGGCTAGATCGATTTTTATGAAATATTTGGTAGGTCTGTGTATCACGAATGACGTAGTGACAAAGTAGTAGCTGAACGAAAACTGCGCTGACGTTTATTGTTGAGGCTCACCAGTATAAAGGTATGCGGAACAGGGTGTAAATTCCCGCAAAACTCTTTGAAAAGGGAGAATCCTCCGACCAGACGGATGTTTGTCTGGTCTGGGCAACTGCCCGATAGATGATTTCGGGCTGTTGTATTTATTATGTTCAAATCACGTGGAGAAGTTTGCGCGATGCTGGATTTGTTATTTACTTGTTATGTGATGCCATCGGTATCGCTACGGGTAGTAGGCAATTTTTTGGATTCCTACCTCTGCTCCCCATTTTTTTCTTTGTCAATTAATATGGCAGAACAATGCTTGTCGGGCTAGATAGTATACATAATATATTTTTCTTTCATCATCGTCTTCCTGCCTTGTTACTTTGGGTCGGTGCATCACGTATCTTTTTTTTTATTCTTGATCCCTGCTCCTCGTGGAACCGAAATTCTGTTCTGCCATTGATTTAACAATATATAAAAGAAATGTAATCCCACATAACAAACTACCGAATTTAAAACACAACATTAACATACATGCTTTAACAAAGCCATCAGCGTAGACTATAAAACCAACGAGAACCCGTCCATTATAATAAATAAAAGTTATTTCCAGCGTCAATTTGGTCTAACAACCAGCTCTATTATGAGAGGAATTTAATAGAATAATAGATAGGCCTGATATTCTTTTGACACGACAGCAGTGGCACTATATCAGGGGATGAATAGCAAACTCACGCGACGGAGATAACAGGGGAGGAACAAAAGGGTTCCATAAATCGTTATTAACTACAATCTTTTGGTCCCTTGTTCAGGCTGAGTGTCGATAGTATGCGTCACAGTCACAAGCTAGTAAATGAAATAAGTTGTGAACTGTTATATCTCACTTGCAAGCTATATATCGGTTGTATAGTGGAGGACTTACGCTCCTGTAACTGTTGTTCTGTTTACTATGTCGTTTATGAAGTATCATTATCGTCGTTTCAGCCGAAAAACGTCCACTATTGGACATAGGCCTCCCTCAAGTGCCGCCATAATGAACGGTTCTGTGCGTCTCGCATCGGCCTCCGCATCGGTTATGAAGTGTACTTATTAGAAAACCATTGGTTATGTGAAGTCGGTCGGGCCTTGATATAGGTCATGGTCCAGAGCGAGGAGGAGTGGCAGGCGGTCGCCTCCCTCTGCGAAGCAGTAATGCTAGCAAAGGAGGAGGCCGCGCCCGTGTACACGTGAAGGAGCGGTCCTCACGCCCTAGCCACCGGGATCCCGATCTCGATTTCCGGCCACCGTAGACGCGGGCTGGCGGACGGCGAGCAATGGGGAGCGTGCCATCCGCCCGTCTGGTAACCGTCCGAACCGAGCTCAAATCGTCGATGGCGCGTATTGTTTCACGCGCGCCTCAAAGAGATGTCAACAAACCATAGGGGCCTAGTAGGATCGAAGAACCTCAACCGCGTCTATCTGTTTGTCTGTTCACAATAAACTCAACAACCACTTAACAGATTTTCATGTGGTTTGATTCACAGACAAAACGATTCAAGAAAAAATTTTCCAAGGTATACATGCATGTTAGGTATAGTAGCGATATAATGTCAAAGATATGTAACGCCAGTGCGAAGTCGGGGCGCGTAAGTAGTTTATGAAATAAAAATATAGAACATTGATATAGGACATGTTTTATCAAAAGATATGTCAGAACAAAAAAGTCAGACCTAAAAAGAAGGGACAACAAATCTTCGCACAAAGGAGGTTAGGTGATACTCTAGTCTTTGTACTCTTACAAACATATTGTATGACAAAAATATCCTTGACTTTTTTTTTTTCTTTCCCTTTATAGCTAAAAATATCTGAAATGTATTATTTAGTTAGAAATATTATGACGATGTTTTTTCAAGATGGGAAACCATCCAATGACTTTTGCCGTGCTAAAACGGAGCGGGAGACTTTTACTGACTAAAACGACACCTATGTTTCTTCTTTGCCTAGCGTTCCAGGTCTCGGTTTTCCGTTTTAGAAGCCAACCCATGGACTCTGTAGGCTTCGACTCTGCTGAACCCCTACGGTTTAGCTGATATTTTTTTGAGGCACGTGAGAACACAACGCGCCATCGACAATTTGGGCTCGGTTACCGGATGGGCGGACGGCGAGCTCGCGTCTACTGTGGCCAGAAATCGGGATCAGGATCCCGGTGGCTAGGGCATGAGGACCGCTCCTTCACGCGTATACGGGCTCGGCCTCCTCCTTTGCTAGCATTACTGCAAAGCAAGCACACAGAGTACAATAAATAAAATGATACAATCAAATAACAATTAATTTAATCTATTCATCAGTCACGCCCTGGTGCTAAATTCACGGGAAAAGAAAGGATATTTAAATTACCTCTTCTAACTAAACTAACGTTATATTAACCCTTCAGATACCGTCAATTAGAAACACAATAGTAAGACAATAGATGCGCGGCCACCGGTGGTCGCTTGGGGATTCATGAATTAAGAATGTAACTCCTTATACCTAATCCATAGAGCCAGTTTTGTGTAATATATGTCAGTTTTTGGGTCCCGGCATTTCATAATTTTAATATGTCAGAGTTTTACTGACTAAAACCCACCCCTAATTTCCTTCTCTGCCATGCGTCCCCGAGGTTTGAAAGGGAAACTCGACCCTTTCGGGGTTTCCTATCGGACGACCCACGGCCCCAGAGGCTTCGGCCCTGCTGGGCTCATACGATTTGCTGGCATCTCTTTGAGGCGCGCATGGAGTACTACGCGCCGTGGACGACTCGATCCTGATCCGGACTGTTACCGGATGGCCGGACGGCGACCTATCTATTGCTTTTCGTCCGCAAGCCCACTCCTGCGATGGTTAGAAAAATTATAAGAGCCTTTATAAATATCTATCTTAAAACAAAAGCAACGCAAACATTTGCATTGATATCGATTTTAAGAAAACAACAACGCTCTATATTCTCGAATAAATGGTGTAAAAACAGGAGCCGGGGGAACGTAACACAATTCTGTGTGTTCCGCCGTCGCGGGGGCCCCGATAAATCTAATGTAAACACCACCGTGCCACAGATAAGATATGAGAAACAAACGAGGAAATGAATCACTATTTATTATATTTTAATATATCGACAGGGGGAGCCTTCATGGTAATGTGAAAAATTGATGGTCATGGAGGAAAATAAAGGAAGAAGTTATGTTTGAGGAGGTATTGAGATATTATTTGATCACATAAGTAGATACCGTTTTCGGGGTACTATTTTCGGTATATTTTTTTTTGTCATTTACAAGACTGCGTTTGACAACTATCTCACCTGAGATAGTTGGTCCACCCGTACACACAGAACGTTTTGGGAACACATTCATTGTGCGTATTTACTGCTAAAGAGTGGAATCCTCTACCTGAGCTTATATTTGCTGATATTTATAACCTTTCAACTTCTACACTTCAACGCTTTCTACCATGTGAGATATTGTTCAAGTCGTCTGCGAGCCTATAAATAGTAAAAAATCTTTTTAAAACAAAAAAATAAGCCACTTCACAAAAAAACATTGAATTTGAGGAGTTTCCTCGATTTCGCCAAGATTCCATCATCAGATTCCAACTTGGTGACTATGGGACCATTTGGAAAGAATACCCCATACAACTAAAAAAATCTTTTAATCGGTTGGCAAGCGACAAAGAGAAGAAGTCTGTTATAAAAGGGATCACTTGCATTTGAGATAGTGCAGTTTCTCTTTATAGATGAAACAACGCTTACCTAACCAACTAACTAAACCCCAGAATATAGCCAAAATAGTTCACGTTTGTCTCATCCAAACTGTTTCAGGAAGTCAAAATTTCATAAAACGTCACAAATACAGTTGTCACACCAAGAGATACAACGGCGTGTTTTCGGCTTCATTTTACTTTTACTATATGCTCGACACGAAAACCAGTTCATAAATCTTTCCTCTTTGTACAAAAACCTCCAAGAAATAAAAGCAAAACATTCCCGGACGTATTTCCCGTATGTAGTTTAGAATTTTACACGCAGACGAACCTAAGTGAGATAGGCAGACATAATTATCGAGTGTCAGACGTCTGCGCTGTGCCTAAACTCAGGCAGGTATGCTAGAGATGCGCTGCATTTGCGGATATGCGGATATTCCGGGTAAAATGGTGCTACACTACAGATTGCGTTTGCTTAGAGCGCCCCTGATATGTTGCTTTAGTCGGTTTACTCTAAATAGATTCGGTAACGAAAGCTTATTCAGATTTCAGAGCGCATATTTCGGATTCAATGAAACTTGGTGCTTGAGCCGCCCAATCGAAATCGAAAAGCTAATAGTTTCTGAACAATTTCCTTTATAAAAGGCTAAAATAATAAAGGGCGAGTATTGATCTTTTTTTTTTCAGACTAAATAGGTTGGTACCTAGCTGAAGATGTGAGGTCGTTAAAATGGCAGGAGCAGCACTAAAGAAAAATTCTAAAAACAATTACTATTCTTATTCGTACGATAAAGGCGTTATTGTTTGAACCTTATTATGTTTCGAACCTGGATAGCTACTCAAAACAAACCTCTGTTATTCACGTTTGCTGAAATGGCTGTAATGTGTAGTCCTCATACACAGAGCAATGAATCGACTAGACATGCTATTACTAAATATAACATTCGTTTCTGATTCAAGTTTATTTAGTTTACATCATCATCATCTTCCTGCCCTTATCCCGTTTTATTTGGGGTCGTCGCAACACGTTTTTTTCTTCCATTCTGTCCTCTCGCTCGTCACGCTATCACTAACCCTTTTCATTCATATCACTTCTCACACAATCCATCCATCTTTTCTTTGGCCTCCCTCTCCCTCTCCATCCATCCATATGTAAATTCATAACTCTTTTAGCAATATGCGTTTCATCTCTCCTTTATTTTAGTATATAGTTTATTTTAGTATATAGTTTATTTTAGTTTACGATATCATCAAATAACTTCTCCCACTCTGGATGCAGCGAGAGAGAGTATCAGACTTTAACTGACTAGAACCTACCCAAGTTCCTTCAGTTGCAACAATCCCAAAGCCTTACCATTTTCTCTAAGTTATCAGTGGCAAACATAGGCTCGGTTTATAAAAAAAAAAATGAATCACTAGATTTTATCATCAACTGATGTCAGTGGCTTTGTACGTATGAAAGTAGAAAACTTTCCTAAGGAAACATAACCCAGTTATAAACAGTATCCTATATGATATTGTATGTGTTATAGTCTACCCGTGTACCCGTTCATTCAGCTTTTCGAGCATATAGTTTTAACCCTTCAGATACCGTCAATTAGAGACACAATAGTAAGACAATAGATGCGCGGCCACCGGTGGTCGCTTGGGGATTCATGAATTAAACAATTTTTACCTTTATTGGTATGATATTATCCCTAGCCCTGCTCCCTGAAGTTTTTTCTAACTCTGTGTCCTCCTTGCATTACATACGTCAGCCGTTTTTGCTGCCAAGCCCGATTTTCTCTGTTCCTACTGTTCAAAAAAGTTGTACTGCAATAATGAACGAGCTGAGTGGTATTTAATGATCTCGTTTTAAACAAAAACATAGGTGATCAATTAACTCTTTTGTTCAACCAGGAAAATGTCCGTTTGACGGGTCAATATTTATAGTGCTGCAGCAGTATTGCGGAATCGCACTGGATGTAAATGCATGTGAGTTGTAACGAGGTTTTAATATATGAAAAATAAATATCTATAAATATAATTAAGAATAGAATAGAATAGAAATACTTTTATTCGGTACAGAACAGACACAGCACAGCACAACGGATAATAGACAAAGTAAACAAAAACAAAAGTACAAAGTGCGCCGAGCGTGCCCGCACCGAAAGGGTGACCACCTCAGCATTTGCTGGGCGTTAGACACCCACAACACAGACAATTATGTTTCAGTATATAAATTAATGATGTTTGCAGCCGTAAATGAATGAATGATTAAATACTATTTTTTATGGTGAAGAAACGTCGAATTATACCTGAGCGGAACGAGAGGGAATGTCAGTGTTTGATTGACAAAAACTCACCTGTGTTCCTTAAGATGCCTTTGCGTTGTAGGCACACGGTAACTTTTTGGAGCATCCTGTAGCCCTAGCAGGCATTAATTGCATTGGACTTGGTCCTTACTGGACGGTGAACTAACTATTGCTTGCCGTACGCAAGCCCGCGTTTGCTGTAGGAGAGAATCGCCCGCGAGTCCTGAAACATGAACCAGCTTTTAATGAAATCATTTTTTCATAGCAAGCTTTTATAGCCCGGATAGCTATATAATTAATATTCGTCAAGACGAATCATACGAGCCCAAACTCGATGGGGTTGTATCGTTTAACTACCAAGTTCCTACAGCCACCTTCCAGTTTGGGCACGCCACAATTATGGCGGTAAGTCCCCTCTTTGAGGCGTGGCTGGAAAGACCTCACGGCGTCCTTACCTTCCGCATGACGCAGGTCCTCACCGGACATGGCAAGTTCGGGAGGTTCCTGCATCGGATTCGAGCGGAAGAGACGCCCGGGTGCCGCCACTGTGCGGAACGCCCGGAGGACACGGTGGAGCACACAGTTGAGGTGTGCCCTGCTTGGGCAGAGCAACGCCGTGTCCTCGTGGGGGTGATCGGCGGCGGAGACCTCACGCGCCGGGCCTTGGTTCAGGCCATGGTCCGGAGCGAGGAGGAGTGGCAGGCGGTCGCCTCCTTCTGCGAAGCAGTAATGCTAGCAAAGGAGGAGGCAGACCGTATCAGGCAACGGCGCCCCCACCGCCGCCGCCGGGATTCCGATCCCGATTTCCGGCCACCGTAGACGCGGGCTCGCGAACGGCGAGCCATGGGTAGCTCGCTGTCCGATCGTCCGGTAACTGTCCGGACCGAGCCAAGGCGTCGACGGCGCGCACTGTTCCCGCGCGCCTCAAGGAGTTGTCAGCAACAGGAGGGGCCCATCGGGGTCGAAGCCTACCGGGGTCGGGGTTATCCGAAAGGAAACTAGAGCCCCGGTATGAAGGCTAGAAGGAACGGCGCGGGGTTTTTAGTCAGTAAGACTCTGACACTGTCTCCCGCTCCACCCAAGAGCGGGTTTCGTCAATGATGATTTTCCCCGTCGACAGAAAAAAAAAAGCCACCTTCCGGTTCCATCATCAGTTCAGCTCCATGTCATATTATTTTTGAATTGTTATCTGATTTGCACGTGTATGCAAAATTTCAGCTCAATCGGTAACCGGGAAGTGGATCAAATTGAATTTGCAAGATTTGATTACAGACAAACATCGGGACAGGTGAAACTAAATAAAAGCATGTTGTTGCATTTTGAACTCTCGGTTGAGCATCAATCATATGAAAGCAGCTACTTAATTTAAAACCAGCATCACTACCTATTACGAAATTAAAATTATATCATTTTAATCAGCTATAATAATATGTGAGTAGATTATACTTCATTCAGTCTGGCTTGCTCTTCTCATTAGGAAGCTTCGGCAAACTGCAAAGCGCCTAATTATCAACGAACTCAAAGCCGAAACCCAGAAATTCGGGAAACGTCAAGCGTAAGTCAAGCTCTAAAAGCTAAAAGCTAAAGCTTTTCTAAATACTAAGTACAACTAAAACTAAATACTCGCTTGCGCGAAATCTGTATTGAACTCCAGCGAGCCATTTAAGTGCAATAACAAGATGAACGGAACTAGGTTCGAGAGAATTCCAGATGTTTTGCTGTCATGTAAAATGAAACGGGGAAAATATTAAGAGAATGAACCACATCAGTGAACCTGTCTTTAAAGGAAAGAGAAGGCCAGTTAAAAAATCGATGATAATATATTGAAGTAGCAATAACATCTCGTTCAATGTATGTAATAGGTATATCGGAAAATTTCAGGTATATTTGACTTGTGCAATTAGCTTTGCAGTTATTTTAGGTTTTCAAAAAATTACAAAAAAAAAAATCTACAAAGCTTCAAATAATATTAGAAAACTAGGTTTTACCTGCGCCTACGCCCACGTACATAAGCCTATATCATTTTCCTAAAGCTGCTGTATTCCTATACAGCAGCTTTCTATCGTTGACAAAAAATTGGTACTTTTAGAAATTACCTCCTACGGACCAACGAACAAACTTTACCTCTTTATAATATTAGTGTAGATCTACCATATCTGAGCCAAGTTGTTATAGTTTTCGAGTTCGGTTCGCCGAATCCTTTTCCTTTATTCAGTCGACAAATTAAGTTTTATTTCTATGCTATGGGCAAAAAAAGCGAATGCACACGTTGTAACAAAACATCAACCAATACCACATTACAGCCCCAAATACATTGCAACCAATAAAAAGACACAAATGCCATCAAATACTCAATAACATCGGTTTTAATTTTACATGAAACATTTCAATATGTTCGAAATTGAGCATCGAAATAATCTTCTCATTTGTGTCCTTTGCGTCGAATAAATAACCTATTCGTACAAATATCAACATCGGCTCGTATTATTGGAGAGTTAATTGAACGAGCTCTAAACACTCGGTGTAAACGCATTTATATAATGTTTTGACAATCATATATGACGCTGTTAATTATAATTGAACCGTGCGCTAATAACTTCGGATACGTAATAATTGAAGCCGTGAGCCTAATTGAAAACATTTCGGAATAATGAGAATATTTTAATTTGTAACTGACGCACTTCAAATACTTCAGCATATTGATGGTATTGCGCGGACGTAATACCAAATTAATTATTGCATTTCAAACAGATCTATAAAACTGTTTGTGTGGACTGTTTGTAACAATATTCGCTATTAACTGTGAATGGTAAATAATTAAATTTATTCATTTCGCTAACAGTGTTTTGAACAATGGTAGATATGGAAATAAACATTGATACTTTAATAATAAAAATAATAATGACCTTCGATAGTTATGTACAAAAATGCGAAACGTGACTCTGTTTCAAAATATCTTTTTATTTTTATTTTAGTGATAGGTTCGCGATTGCCCATTATGTCACCATAAGACGGGGAACAATGTGGTTGTTGACGAAATAAATGACTTATAGACCAGTAACCCTAGCTAAGTTGCTAATCTGCAATCGTTAACGCTAGTAGAAAGCTTCAAGTGTACGGGAATGACGTCATTTCAACGCTCAGTCACGTGGTCAGAACAAAAGAATTGGGAGCGTGGCCAACTCGAAGCATTCGACACAAGCGAAACGGTTGTAACTTGGCTAGGGGGGCAGGTTGCAGCTATCAGGAAGCACAGACTTTGGCAAGAAATTTCTTAGTCGTACGCACAATGAATGTGTTCCCAAAACATTTTGTGCGTATAGGTGGGATATGTATACTTGGACACCTCCACCTTAATTCTCCTTTCTATCACTATCTATAGGATTCTGAAGGAAAGCACGATACCATTGCTTCATAATTGTTTGCTTCAAACAATTCTACTCGACAACGAAAGTACTTACGCAATAAATATTATTGAGACATAAGACAGCCGCTGATTGTGTGTCACGCATTAGCCCTAATTCTGACTACTCTACCTTCATTATTATATTAGTATTGGTGCGAGAAATCATGAAGTATCTTTTCCCAAAAACCTACTTCTTTTTTTAGGTGGGAAATCATTCAATGGCTTCTCGCACTCTTGGGCGGATCGGTGTCAAACCATCCTACTTCCAAAATCCTACTACTACATCTAACCAACCAAAAACCCACGCCTATGTTCCTTCTTTGCCTTTCGTTCCAGGGCCCAGGTTTTCCTACCCCTGCTCCTTAAAGATGACTCATATTTGAACGTAATGTCAAGCTTAAGCACCTTCATTCCTTCAACTCATTAAAACATTGTTGTGTATATAATTTGGTCGTTTAACATTCATGAGTCCGCACCTCTGCCTAGGTGTAGACGGTTCGATTACACCGAGCACCTGAGATATATCACTGATTAATTTTAATTATAACACCGCTTCAACCCCTGATTTATCGTTAGTATTACTGAGTCGGGGTAATTGAAGCATTACTTTGAGGTAGGCAGGTTTACTAAGCAGCTTAATCAGTGTCGGCAGTTTGTTATTATGGTTAATGACTCGTTCTAATTCTCCCGGCACCCGGCGAGAGCCCCCTGAATAAGTTCTGCGGGACTCATGGCCAGAGAGTAGATGGGGACAGAGGGTTAACTCTGAGTGAAAATGCACTTTTGTACCCCGGTTTCAACAATATTGTTGTTATCTTGCAAAAACCAGCGATTGATGTAAATACTATTCCGCAAGTCATCTTTATATGTATACACAGTTCTTCTGTACGTATGTTTGTCATCTAACTCTGAAGAAAATGATGTGTCGGTGTCGGAAGTGCAACCAAGACATGAAGTGCAACCTGATTTTTTAGGTGCGAAAATAATCTATGTGACATCTCGAGCCCTTGGGCGGAGTCTATGGTCGGTGTCGGAAGTCCAACCTAGACAACTGATTTTTTAGGTGCGAAAATAATCTATGTGACATCTCGAGCCTTTGGGCAGAGTCTATGGTCTTAAACGGTTTAATCGGATTGGATGAAACTTGTGTGTAGTAGGTAGGATTTTTTTAAACGGGTGGCGGCAAAACGTGGTACACTCCTGGATCGATTCTGCCTTAAGCCTAGATTGAGAGTTAGTCCTATGGTTTTTTTATAATGGCCAAAACAGTTACACTAACAGTATGCACATAAGTAGACGGCTTGGTACAGCGCATGTACATAAATGTAAACTCATAACTGTGAACAACAAAATTTACCAATCTACGGGAAATGACAGCGATTTTGTTGTCGATACCTGTGTTTTTTTTTTGTAGGGTGTAATGACAAAGATGACACTGCAAGCTTTTGATGTGACATAATTAGATTCTAAAAACACTATACACAAGATCGCTTCAAGTTTTTTTTCTTAAGTATGTAGTATGTTATTCTTGTTATATATTCCTGGAAGGGGAAAGCTCCCACCTGATAGTAAGCAGCACAGATCCGTCTATTTTCTATTTATTATAGTAAGAATCTGTATGCGTGGGCATATTTTTGCTTGTTGTGTGAATTTGAGCTTCTGTTTCCACATTATTTGTGTAACGACTTCAAACCGACTGCATTCATAATGAAAGTTTAATGTGTAAGAATCTAAAGTTCCTTAATGGTACGGTACACCGAAGATGAGCTATTGAGTTAAATTGCCTGCAGTTAGCAGTAATTGTTGGATGAAGTTATTTGTGGGACGTGTTGGGTGACTGAGTGTAGTCAACTGTCAGTGTGGATGAATTATTGTGACCTTTAAACGTTGGTATGTTGAACTTAGGAGAAGTACTGTCGCTTCAAGTTTGAGTTAAATTATGTAGCTTTGTACAATGGAATGATATGCTTAGCGATAGTGATTGAAGTGAAGTCCTAGCAAAACGTTGAGTGTAGTAATATCACGTACGAGTAGGTACTTACACAACAATAATGACAAATGATTTTTTAATTTAATTGACCTAATTCTGTGAGAAAAAAGCATTTAATTATTTTTTTTTAGATTTTATGTGCAATTTTAGTTTGTTTAAAATTAATATCTGAATTAAAATAAGAACTTTTATTATCCCGTGTATGGGAAAATTTGATTGGACTACAACCATTTGTGTTTGTTTACCTGTTTCGGCGGGTTTTCGCAAGTGATGGCTTGACCTATTCATAAATAGACAGCTCGACATTAATAATGAAGATTTTTCTGAAAAATGTAACCTGTATTAAAAAGTGGTTTTATTGATTCTACTCGTTATTCTGATCAAACTATTTTCAGGTTTTGCGCATTTAACGTTATACGTTGTATGTTATAGACGATCAAGCAAAATATCTTGGAAATATTTCTTAATGTATTTCTTTTATAACATAATCTCAAACATATTACTTTTCCGTGTCTTAACTTTTAATTGGTATAACAAATTATACTCAAGTTTACACACAAAAAACATAAATTTTTAGTATTTTCCGCTTGTTATATTAATTGCGCTATATAAACTTTTATGACCAATTCATCTCTATTTTCGTGACAATTTTTTCGTACAATTTTTTTTATGTATGTTGGTATAATCCACACAGTGATTCGGCACCATGTGTGAAACGAGTAACGTTAACTCCAAATGAACGCTGTATCATTCCAAATGAATTACAGCGCCTGTTAACATCATACAGACTGTGAAGGTTTTGTTAACTTTATTTTCGCCGCCGCTCAATTCGGCGCCCTTGTTTTATTCAAATTTGATAGCAAAACATATTTCATGCCTAAACTGAGCTTTCTAGGTCAAGCGATATAAGCCACGTGATGAGGCTGTTCTTCAGCGAATAAGCGGATTCCAGAATAATGGAGCTGGAATTAACAATAACCTGAACTTGTGACAAGTTTTTTCAGAGTCATGTCTGTGTCCTGTACATTTTTCAGTCCGGGTAGTTCTGGGTGATGGTTGTATTCAAGGGAGATGGTTGTAGTCAAGTCACAAAATATTTTTTAAGTACTGGCCTGAGTGTATGTCGACTTTGCGGCCCTGTCAAACCGATTTAATTTTTATAAAAAAAAACAGTGAGTAACTAATCTTCAAGATTTTCATTTTTGCTGGACCTTTTTAAAAATAATCTTTTATCTAACCAACTATAATCTCACACATAATCAAAAAGAGAACACTTTTATATTTGTGGATTTCCAGAGGTTTAAAAAAGTCCAAAATTAGTACGACCTCGCCTTGACATCTTTTCGTAAAGCTGCTACGATCGACGAGGAAAGAGATCTCCGCAAGAAAAAACCGTTTATTCCAGCGTTTTAAGCAACTGATTGAAATCCGGATCGGATAAACACTTGGCGATAGGTTAAAATGGAGATTCCTCCTTCTAATCTTCCTGTTTGCAAATTGGAAGTCTGGTATAAAGACGTATTTATAAGACGAACCTTTGTAATGCTACTTTCATGTCGAGCCACGAGAAAAATTCCTGCAACACAAATATTTGCGGAATTCTCGTTACGTCGTCACTTTTAAAAAAAGCTTGTTAGTGAAATAACGCTACGAAAACATCTTTGATAATCTTGTATTTTTAGTAAAGTTCACGATGTTTTTTTACGTCAAGGCTTTTTGACTGTAAAAGAATTCAGTTACCTACACTTTGATCTCGTTTTGCCAATATCATCACAAACTAAATTGCCCATTTGTAACACTCAACATAATTTATTGGATACCTGCCACCAAGTTTCAAATCCGATAGAAATCTAAGAAAATAAGCGGCTACATTTGAGAGCGAGTCAAACTGCCTTCCCTTTATCCGGCTACCTAATGGTACGTAAAATTTGTAACCGTTTGGAGTACTATGGCTACGACCGCGGTGCTACGAGCGTGGTACTTTCGTAGACCCGCTACGAGCGTAGTACTTTCGTAGACCCGCTACGCTGAGTGGGGTACTCGTTACGCCGAATGTGAGCTACGCTATAATAAAATCGGTCGCTCTTAGGAGTTTAGTTGATGTAACTAGAAACGCTACGGATATTGACGAGCTTGCGAAAGGTGATGCAGAAAATGTTGAATTTTAAAAAGGAAATGTGTTTTCCAGGTGGCGGGCGGCTGCAATTTATTGCCACTTATGCGATTTTCAAATGTGACGTGATATTGCCTGAAAGTAATTGATTGCTGGTGATAATCATTTCGTCACATAGCAAAAGGTTATTGCGAAACAAAATTATTGGTTTCACACCTTTCATTTTAATGATTAGAAATCTTTGCGTTGTTTATGGTGTTGGATTTTTTTGTTTTTAGAATATGAAGTAATGGATTACGAATATTCTTTAAATCCTTACTATTATTATAAAAGCGAAAGCGAGTTTGTTTATTGGTTTGTTTTTACGTCTTCACGCCTAAATGGCAACCGATTGTGATACATTTTGGTAGAGATAGTTGGGATCCTGGAGACGGACATAGGCTAACTTTTTTTTTAAAGTGAGAGAAGGGGGAGAAAGAGGAAAGAAAAGGAGAGAGGAATTGAACTATATTAATAAACGCGGGCAAAGCCGCGGGTAAAAGCTAGTTAAATATAAATCCGTACCCGAATCGTTCCGGGTAAATTCTGCGAGTTATAAGTAAACCCAGAATAAATCATATACTACCTTCTACGATTCCGTAAATTACAATATTACGAGTTGTAATTAACGCCAAGTGTTTGGCTTTTATATAGTTTCTTATACTAATAAAACTGGTCGGCAATTCAGTGTTTTATTAGCCACTCGGTTATTATAGGTCACAAAATGTTAACGTTGAGGGTAATGGCGGATTTTAATTGAAATTACCCCTTTGGGTTTAGTAAACATGGAATCGTTAGACCCTTTGGAGCAGTGGCGTCCAACCTTTTTTTTTGGCCTTTTTTAAATTAAACTTGTGATTGACTGCGATGCAATCTTTGATGGTGAATCGCACTAGATTATTCAGAGCTTATTCAGTCTAGCCTTGAAGACACTTAAATTATAATCAACCTAGTCAATTTGATACCACAACCTAATACAACCTAATCAACTTGATACCATTATGGATTTTTTGTTGTTAGAAAGAGCTAGAAAACTCTGAGAAAATGTAGGTTCGGTGAGGTTATAGAAAATAACGTACTATTTCATAGGAAACACAATATTTTTTGCATAGAAACTTATAATCTTCAAAATTACAAATTAAAAATGAACATCGATGCGAAGTCCATGTTCATTTACGATTTGATTTTTTTTACCTTTCGTGGACCATATTTTGACTTGTAGTCCGCGGACCGCAAGTTGACAACCACTGCTTTAGAGAATACTTTATTTTAATAGGTATATTTATGTAGTAAAGCAAAATGAATGTTAAAATTGACCTCTTGTTCGCAGAGTGTTAAGTGGCGTGGGAATTCTGGGTTTGAGGCAAAAAATAACACTTGTATTCCTTTATTTGTTTAAATATTATTGCATAAATAAACCCGTATGATTTTAATTTTGATTCTCAGAGGGCCAATTACTGTTTAAGGAGTGACTATACAGACGCCATGACACCCTCCCGTTCCGTTTAACGTAGGTACCTACTCACCAGACATGAGTGTTGCAGTAGGTATTTGTTTCGGATTTTTCGTTTTATGCTTTAACAAGGAGCTTTGTCTCAATTTAGACTATGTTGCTCCATCGTAGCCAAATTTTGTGTTATAGTTTATTTTAAGTGGTTGTGATAAATTTTGTATAAGACTCTTGCCTCGTCTGAAGTAGGCTGTTTCGGATTTGGTGGGACGAAACGTCCGGGTGTCACGATTGTGTGGATCATCCTGGGGTAGCGTGGAGCATACGATGAAAGTTCGTGTCCTTTTCATGCCCTCTTCTATTTGCGAAAGGGAATGGGGTTTAGTCTTCTTCTTCTGCTAAGCAGTAATGCGAGCTAATGAAGTGACTGAATCCGTGAGAGAAAGAACATCGTCACGCCCCAGCCGCAGCATGGGTTCCAGATTTGAATTTTTTCGTCATTTTAGTACGAGAATTTACCGTCCGCTCTTTCAAAATCGCTGCCCTTCATTTAACGTGTCCCCACACAAACGCCCGAGCTATCCTGTTTCAATTTTGTCCTAAAGTACTTAGTACTACAGCGCTATCAGATATCCGCGCTGTTTCAGTATTTGTCGGTGAGGCGCGCTATCACATCGAATCTCATTTGGATGTCAAAGTTTGCATGGCTACGCAGCCCCCTCACTTTAATCCCAGGGGGGAGGGGGGGAGGCTGACTGTGGAACCTGTTCCCGTAATTAACTGTTCGTTGCATGGGCTTCGTTTAGATACGCACGATTCAATAACAAAGGCCTATCGCATTTTGCGTTTTGTGTTTCAGCCTATTATTATCTGATCGACTGATACATGGAATTTTGAAAGCCTGTGAAGTGAGGAAAATTTTGCCTTGCTGTATCTACAGCTTATGCTTATCTAAGCTAGTTTTTTCTTAATTATTATTATAAAAAGGAAACATTTACATTTTCTTTTGTTGTAATGAAAAAAAAAACTCAAAAACTTCCTGACCGATTTGAAAAATTTTTTCACAATAAGAATGCTATTTTACAACTTAATGGCAAACTATTGTAAATATTTTATACATTTTCACGGGAGATGCCGTTAATAGAAGTTTATATTTTTATAAAATAGGCTCTATAAAGCTATTTTCTCAAATTTTCAAATTATGTATGTATTAGTTTTCAGAATTGAAACTTGTTAAAGTCTAGTCGTTTGGTGCTTATTAAGAGAATCTAAGTCTTATCTGTAAAGTTTCCCGGGATTTTTTGCTACGAAAATTAGTATTTCGGTAAAAACGCGTAAGACGGAGCTCGAAAACTATCTAATAACTTTATAAAAAAGTTTAGAACATAAATATAGAAAACTTTTTCTACTTAAATTAACATAATTCATAGTTATTTTCATCGAAAAGAAAATATTGACTAAAAACTGTTTTTGAACGTAATTTTTCCAATATAAATTTCTATTAATAAACTTTCCAAATAAAACTACGAAATGACTAGAGTATTTGTTCAATATCCAAATCTTTAAAAATTTTTTTTTTTTTAAACTAGAACATCAAAAAATAATATTAACGATAGATATTTTTTAGGTTTAAAAATACAAAACGATTAACGTTCGAGTAATTCAGTATTTTTATGGAACGTAATCGGTATCTTAGTCACAATGTTGAAATTGTGACTTCAATTCAAACATCTTTAAGAACGAGAGATTTGTCCTTCTGGTAAACAGAGACACCTACACGTGCATTCTTTTCTTTGTCTTCAAAAATAATATTTAGGATGGAAGGGAAAACATCACGTTTGCGAAAACACGGAATGTTGTGGCTGTAACGTTTTAGTAACGTTGTAAAGAAAAGGTTCGTTTACGGTTAGTTTTACTCCGGCTCCGCTAAGATGTTTCCTCTCCACATACATTTGTGTTCTACATTCATGTAAATACGACAATACTCTTGTGAAGGTAAATGACGTATACAGGTGTAAGTGACACGAAAAATCAATATCGTATTTCATTCAATACCAGTCTCTTCATAAAGAAAATAGGCATTAAAAAAAGATGCGAGATTTCCCGCACACACACTCGTATTGTGTGCGAGGTATTGTTCACTTACATTTTATTACTTAGTACGCTGTGCTTATTGTTATACTACTCTCATTGTTGTACTCATAATAAAGATTGCGAACAAAACTTTGCATTTCTCTCCAGTCGTCGGGAATATTCCGACTGCACAGTTTTTTGTTCCAACAAAATAATGTGTTCATAACAAGAGTTTTGACATTGTTATGGAAAATGACACGGAAACGCGAATTTACGGGCTTGTTTCACCCTCCTGCAGACGACGAACGAGTTTCCGACTTTTAACATTTCTTGCAAACTGCGCCCTTGTATAACTTACATTATAAACATTTGCGACTTAAAAATAACTTTTAATTATCTCTTGACTTTTTTACTCTTGCCGTAGTTGAGTAACAGTTACGACTGTGGAACTGTATCTCGTTTTAGGATCTCTAAATTGGGTCCACATGGTGTCATGTTTGGGGTTCTTTATCGTAATTACTTTTGGTCTGTGTTTGCATTAGTTAGCGGAATAAACGGTTGATATAATCGGGCACCGGGGGTATGGAGCACCCGTAGGATTAGATGTCCGTCGTCTGCATAATAAATTAGAATCAATGCTCTATCTCTATCGGACTGCGTTGTTTATTATACGGCTTAGTTATCTTGTCTTTGATATATTTGGTCTTTAATCAGGAGCGTGTCTTTCTTGTGCCTGTTGTTTTCTGAAGTATATTATAATAGAAAGGGATCTGAAGTAGGATTTGATGGAGTAGTCAAGAGTTTATAAGTGAGAGTTGAAGATACTTTACAAGACATGTATTGGGTGTTATTTTACCTTTGTTTTTTATTGTCAAAGTTAGGTTAACGCTAAATTAGTAGGTACTTGTTTACGTTGACGTTGGAATGTTTTCCAACAGCATTAACGCAGGTTCTTATGTTTCTGTAAGTAATAAAAACGTTACATATATCGAACAAAGCGAGACAATGTTAAAATACGAGCTCCAGAAAAAGTTTATTTTAACCTGCTTATGTTCGCCGTGTTCCTCTCTTGGGACAAAGGGGAAGTTTTTTCCGAAAGGTTTCCGTGGATTTTATTTCAAATACCCTGATTACTTACCATGGTGCTTCACTATGAATACATTTCAATATTTTTACACAACTGTTTTCTTAAAGGCTTTGTTGGACGGTATTGTTACTTGATTCACAATATTGAAAGGATTTCGAACTTTTTGAGTGGTCGTTGCAATGGGTTCCTTTTATTGCTCTCTTTTTATTTTTGGGTATGAAATCCCAGTTTTTATCAAAGCAAATGAAAGAATGAAAAACGCTCAACTGAAATGGGATTGGGCAGGACATATCTGCCGGAATCTCGCCAAACTATGGGCTAGTAAAAAGTCGGTGACCTAAAACAGTGCGATGGAGTACGGCAGACCACGAAGGAGATGGCAGGGTGAACTAGACAGATTTCAGCAGAAATGGAAGAAGGAAGTGCGAGCTCACGAAGGATGGAAGTAGTAGACGAAAGCCTTTGCTCAGGAGTGGAATAGAACAGGCTTGCAAAGAATATCTGAAAGAGTTACCGTGGTCCAACTATTTTAGGCAGTAAAAATCTGATCCACTGGGTCGATTTCTTGCTTCACTCTAATGCGCTCAGAAATTTTCCACTCAAAAAAAAAAAAAATTGGAAAAATGAAATACAGACACACACAGACAGTCGGGTCTAAAGTAGCACAATGTGTATAAATGGAGGCACAATCTCCACAATATTCATGTAATTAATTAATTATTCAATATTAAAAACGTTAAAACCATTAACTTAAATTCAATGCCTACCTCCTAATTGGATTTTTACTTATTAGAGATACTCTCTTTATTGAAACGAATTTAATAATAGCGAAATTATATCATCATTAAAATGCGACTAAGTATTTAAAAAGAGAGATTTATTAAATTGTAATTAGGTCATTTTAGAATTTCAAATTAATGAATCTTTAGGTACTTACGGATAAAATTAAATTTGTACATCACACTACATATTACGTTACGTACATATTACATTTATTATTTTTCGATGGGGACGAAAGGTTCTGGAGTGGCGACCACGTGCCTGAAGACGCAGCGTTGGAAGGCCTCCCATAATGTAGACCGACGACCTGGTCAGGGTCACGGAAATCCGATAGATGCGTGACGCACACGACCGGTCGTTGTGGCGACGCTTGGGAGAGGTCTATGTCCAGCAGTGGACGTCTTTCGGCTGATATGATGATGATGATGATGATGACTACATATTGTGTAGTGAAAGTTTGTGTGCAGGTCTGTTTGTTACTTCTTTACGGCTAAACTAATTTAGCACACGAGTAGACTGTTCCAAGTCTAAGTAATTTTCTACTTTCACGGCTGCTCCAGCTAGTAAATCAATTCAAGCCTCATTTATTTTCGACTGGCCTGCTGGTCTAGTGGTTAGTGGCCCTGACTGCTATACCGGAGGTCGTGGGTTCGATTTCCACTCAGGACAAATGGTTATGTGATGAGCATGATCATTTGTTCTGTGTTTGGGTGTAATTTATTTATAGTATGTATGTATTTAGAAATATATAAGTATGTTTATCAATTGTCTAGTACCAATAACACAAGCTCTGCTTAGTTTAGGACTAGACGGCGTTGTGTGATAGTTGTGGAATGTTATTATATCTTGGGCGTTGGCAAAAATTATAGATTCACAGATATCACCAAATACGGAGTTGAGACTCGCTAGTAAGTTGTGCGTTTCAACCATTTGGCCAGTTTCAGTTGGCCATTTCATGAAGTGATCGATTATAAGATATACTCACGACATACATTCAGTCAAAAAAGTATCGGGAATGGATGATTTGTTTATGGTTCCAAATTCAAATTTTTGTTTTTTTTGTAGTTGTTAGATTGGCACAACTGTTTTTCATTTTGGCGCGGAGTTTGAGTTGCATCTGTTATTTATATTAAATACAGTGCTGGTTTTAGTAATATCATATATAGTGTGTATTGCGAATTTCATAATGGACAAAAATATCGAACAAAGAGTTTGTCTTAAATTTTGCATCGCCAATGGAATTTCGTGTTCGGAGTCACTGAAAATGTTACAGAAGGCTTACGGTGAATCGACTTTATCAAAAACTCGTGCTTATGAGTGGTTCAAAGCGTTCAAAAGCGGTCGAGATGTGATGGAAGATTTGCCTCGCTCTGGTAGGCCGTCAACGTCTGCAACTGAAGTTAACGTCGCAAAAGTGAAGGAAATAGTGACTGAAAATCCCCATTCAACTCTGAGAGAGATAGCCGCCGAACTTTCTGTATCTCACGAGTCGATCCGTACCATTTTAACTAATCATTTGAGTATGAAACATGTTGCTGCTCGGCTAGTCCCAAAATATCTGAATTTTCTCCAAAAACTCAATCGCATGAAAGTCGCTGAGGACATGCTAGAACGAGTCAGTTCGGACCCAACATTCATGAAACGCATTGTTACTGGTGACGAGACGTGGGTTTACGAGTTTGACATGCAAACTAGTCAACAAGCTTCGGAGTGGCGCCTTCCAACTGATCCGAAACCGAAAAAACCACGCCAAAGTCGACCAAAAGTCAAAGTCATATTGACTGTTTTCTTTGACTATCGCGGTGTTGTGCACTCTGAATTCTTACCGGAAGGTCTAACGGTAAATAAAGAATATTATTTGAGCGTTATGCGGCGTTTAAGAGAGCAAATTCGACGAAAAAAGCCAGATTTGTGGAAAGAAAATTCTTGGATTTTGCACCACGACAATGCGCCTTCGCACAAGGCACAATGATAGTGAACGAATTTTTGACCAAACACTCAACAAATACAATCCAGCAACCACCATATTCACCAGATATGGCTCCTGCTGACTTTTTTCTTTTTCCTAAACTCAAATTACCACTTTGTGGCACCCGTTTTCAATCGATAGAAGACATAAAGGAGAATTCGCGGCGAGAACTGAACTCAATTCAGGAAGCAGCGTTTAAAAAATGTTTTGATGAATGGACTATTCGTTGGCGCAAGTGTATCGTTTCTAAATGAGCATATTTTGAAGGTGATAAAATAAATTTGGATGAATAACAGACATTTTGTGTATTATTGATCTTTTCCCGGTACTTTCTTGACAGAGTAGTATACAACGTGTAACGTTAAATGCGCAAAACCTGAAAATAGTTTGATCAGAATAAGGAGCAGAATCAATTAAACCACTTTTTAATATAAGTTACAGTTTTCAAAAAAATCTTCATTAAAAACTTCGACCTATCTATTTATGAATAGGTCAAGCCAACACGTGCGCAAACCCGCTGAAATAGGTAAATAAACTCAAATAGTTGTAGTCCAATCAAATTTTCTCATTACACGGATTATCCCGTGAAAAAAAAGTTTTTATTTCAATGCAGATATGAATTTTAAAACTGCTCATAAAACCTTTAACTTTTTTTATCATTTTTTCTCACATAATTAGGTCAATCGAATTAAAAATCATTTGGGGTGTCTAAGGTTTGCGCATTTAACGTTACACGTTGTATACGAGAAATAACTACGTCGTTTAAGTTAAAGAAGCTTCATGCGGAGGAGTTTTTTGACATCATATTTAGCTAGGCCTTTAGTGTATATATTATTTTTAATTATTTAAGTTTATTTTATAATTTAATTAGTTCCAAATGTAAAATTTACTAAAATAAAAAGAGTAAAGATCCAAGAAGCTTTGATTAGTCTCAAAAGAAAACACGTAAAACGACGCCATAATTAAATCCTGAAAACCACTAAATACCCATCTCATTTGCCTACCTAGAATCCTTTCGTAAATTATTACATATTCAACCAGGGTAATAATATTCACAAACAAATTTTGTAATAACAGAATGATTAAAATTAAGCACTTAGATATTTTTCGCTCATCACGAGTGTCTTCTCAGAGACGTGATATGGCGCCCAAGTTCCTAAGGGACGGTGCATGCACGTACAACATGTCGGGCGCAAATAACAAAACTTACTTAACGTTCACTCGTTATTATTGAGCAAAGAACCTCCTGCGGTAATTAAATAAAATATAGGATAAGGCCTAGGTATATTTTACAAGCTTTTATTCAGTTTCACCTGTCCCGATGTTTGTCTGTAATCAAATCTTGCTAATAAAAGATCCACTTCCCGGTTAGCGAATAAGCTGACATTTTGCATGCATGTGTAAAACAGATGACATTGCAAAACTATTATGACAAGGAGTTCATCTGATGATGGAACCGGATAGTGGCTATAGTAACTTTTTAGTTAAACGACACAACCCCATCAAGTTTAGGCTCGCATGATTCGTCTTGACGAGTATTAAGTATATACATAAGTATTATACCGTGCCACAAAAGCTTGCTATAAAAAAAAATATTTTCATTAAAAACTGGTTTATCTTCGCAAATAATTGGATTTCGAGAAGATTGGATTCCATTCAAAGCCTGGCTGTATTATTAAACGGTTGTAGTCATTTGATTGTGACTCGTACACTCTTACCCACGCCGCCGTTGACGTTTGCTCGTTTAAAGCGAAAACAAATCAACAAAAAGCCCTGAAATCGCTTCTTGAAGCTCGATGACGTATGAAATGGGGCTTACCAAGCAAAAGACAGTTTTCCTTTCATTCCAAATGCGTTTGCATCTGTATACAGATGAGGGTTATTGTTCCTAGTCGGTGATGCGGGCATGGCGGCTCGGGTTTAAAGCCCGACAGTGATAAATGTTTCATTTATTCTCCAGTATGCACACCGCCGTATTCCGAATCTGCCGCTCGAATTTTATTGTTTAATTATTTGTTGCTATCCGACCCAGTTTTTTCTTTCATTTGTTTTGTGGTACATTCGTTTAAATTATATTCACGAGGCGGTTCAAGGAACTTTTTTATTGTAATTCTCCAGAAAAAAAAATATTAAGTCATATTAAAGCTAAATTACGAGCCTTGCGGCAACTTAAAATATAGGTACTATCCGTGATATTACAAATCTAATTCCAACATTAGTTGCGCAAAAACCTATTTTAATGTAATAAAAAGTTTTCAAAGAACTAATCCATTACTTTTTCATTTCAGGTAAGGTCTGCGTATGTACCTACTCGTAGCGTTAACATGTCGACAAAAGGTTGGTATTATATCACTAAAAAGCGAGAATTCTCAGGACCTATATCAAACAGAAAAGGTACAAACTGTCTGAGGTACTACATCATATTTTATCGTAAAAGTGTAATTGCAAAATAGAGGCTCTGGTTGTAAATTATGTGCGAACAGCTAAAATAATGTAGGCAGCGCAATACGAGTGGCCACCGGGGACATATTGAGACGGCGAGCCCTCTTCATGGCTTATTTATTGTTCATTTTTACGGAACATTATGTTTAACATTTACAGTTTAAAAATGTTTCTTATTAATTATGTTATAATCAATTGAAACTTCGGCAATCATGGTCTAGGTTTAGGGGCAAATTAACTTTACAGATGATAAGCAATGTGTACGTCGCCGTCCTTTAGGGAAAGTCTAACATGCCCGCCGGCTCTGCCCTAGAGAGAAGTCATTGAATGATTTCCCATCTACCCCTAGTGGATGGGTAGTGGATGGGTGGTCTTGCCCTAGTGGGCTCCGTCAATTACTTTGACATCGCTTCGAGCGTGCGTGGAATACTACATGCTATCGACAACTCGGTCCGGTCGGTTACCGGACGGGCAGATGTCCACCCATTGCTCTTCGTCTGGAAATCGGAGTCAGGGTCTCGGCGGCTGGGTTGTGAGGACGTCGGCTCCCTCACGCGTGCGGTCGCCTTCTTCGCCAGCATTAGGTATTGCTTCGCAGGAGGCGACCGCCTGCTAAGGCTGATGCCTCTCTGGGCATGAGTGGGATAGTTTAAAAGTGTAAACGCTGTGCAAATGTTGGCACGCAAAGAGAAACTCATGGGCGGGTTTTAGTCAATGAACTCTGACCTTCCCTCTCGCTCCAATTAGAATAGGAGAAGTTATTCGATGATTTACCTCCCAAAAAAGGGCAAATTAACTAAAATTAGTTTTAATTTTCCTGAAATTTCAATTTCAATTAGGGACAAAGTAAATGCCTATTCTATAAATATTTTCCGCAGGTTTGGAGGTTGAATTAAATTATGTGAGAGCCTAGAATATAAAAGAAAATTAGATTATATTTGAGGCTTTGTTGCTATCAGCAAAAAAGTAATGTTCTAAAAGTAGGCATGTAATCTTCATTACTGAGGTGATTCTCTAAGTAACAAATCTCCAAATAAGTCTTGGTCTGGCACGTTTAATCAAAATGAAGTGGCGATCCGCACGTCACGTTGGAAATGTAATGATTTTTTTCCATTTTGCTTTATAATTTAAAAGGTATAAGCGGAGTGGCATTGTTTAAAGTGGGTCTGAAGAAGCCGCCGAACTCAACTTCGTGTAGTGTGGACCGACATACAAGCCTCGAACGTGCGTGCTTCGAACGTTGGGTTCGTGTTTAAAACTCCACCTATAGTCGATTTTGTGACGAATACTAAGGGTTTTGCATCACGCTTGAGGACAGCGATCATTGGAGGCTCGTTACACCTCCATACTTGACGCCGCAAGTAGAGCGGCCTACGCTCAGCTCATGCTCAGCTTCTCTAGCATAGACCCACCTCTAGACTCTAGAGTAACCCGTCAACATCGCGTCACTGTGAGGTCCATCGTCATAATGGAAATAAATAACTCAAAGTCGTAACTATACGAAGGGATTAGGCGCGGCCATAAATAGGGATTAATAAGGTTTAATTATATGGCCTTTTTACGCGTATTCGTCGGGTTCGGTTTATATTTAGGGCACGTACGCGGAGCTCGCTCGCCACGCAACAAATGAAGCCTCCAACTCTGATCCAAGTTCCGACCATCGATTGTGCCGAAACTATGCGGTTTGTTTACTTATAGCTCATGAAGTTGTCCTGAGCAGGACGCTGTTTTAGAAGTAAGTGGTCTTCTAAATAATGGTAGAAACATCGTACTCACAATGCATTAAGCCTAAGTTTACATGTTTGGAAAAAAGGACAGAACACAGGAATCTTTCTACATTCTTCTGTTCTGTGGAAATAAGTATCTATATCTTTCTAGCTGTTACTGAAAATCAGTTCTTTTTTGAGGGTGTATTTTGGGGATATAGTTATACATTAAATGGTTATTTCATATTATCGGATGTACACCGACAATATTTGTATTCAATAAGCTGAGGAATGAGTTTTAACGCGCTACTACTGGTATTGAAAGATTCTTGTAGTGTTGGACATCCTACGAAGAAGGCCATAGGTTACGACCCACGGGAACGGAGTACTAATCATAGACTAGCTGCCCCTTGCGGTACCACGAAGGACAGCTAGTCGGTTCATAATATTTAATAAGTAGGGATGGGAGAATATTTACCAACTTCAGCCTCATATTTTTGTAACAGTTAATATGTATAACAACGATAATACCTCGTCCCTACACTACAGTTCTTGTAACTCATTAATATAATTATTTAATTTTATACAACACTACCTATAAATATATCCTATATGCTTCCAGGATATGACCAAATTTCATCCAAATCCATTCAGCCGGTTAAGTGTAAAGATGTGACAAACATTCGCCTTAATAATATTAGTGTGATAAAAAAGAAATATAGTTAGGTACCTACTACATATAATGAAGTACAAAATATACTAAATACTAGCTGGAACTGTTCTATTTTCACAAATAAATTAACTTCACAATTAGCCTCTGTCAATTAATTTAGGCAATTGACATCTGAAGTGGGACATATTTAATTGGTTCAGTGATCGAACAGAGCACCTACAGGCTTTTAAATGATCCCAATTTATAAATATAAAAGCTATCAAATTATTGGAACAGAAAATCGGGAAACATTTTTAGTTATTCGCAAATTAGTTTTATCGTGTATTGTGTATTGTCTCTTTCAAAGAATTTATTTGTTTTTTTTCTGTCGAATGGGGTATTCAGTATTTTTCAATTAGTTCTTTGTTAAAATAGGGTCCATTCCTTTAAATGTAAGCTTTTTTTATGTTACAAAAGGTAAAAAAATAATGAAATAAAAAGTAACTAAAGCTTTATTAATCAAGACGGTCTGATTGAAAGGTCAGGATTTGGACTACCTATTTTACAAGCTAGTATTTAGATAAGTAGAAAGATTTTAATCTCAAAACTATGTAGGTAGGAACTACATACATGTAACAGAATCGGCAGAAACTTTTTATTCTAAAATATTTAAAAAGCATCCTAGATAGGAATTCTAATAAATCTAGATTGCATCAAATATTAGCGTGTTTGTTAGTGCGTTCGTAGATAAAAAAAAAAAATGTTTTATACAACCAAAACTCCATACTGTAGAGAGGGGTCGCCATAATAAAAATACTCTATTTAACTAGACACTTCGAATGACACCTGTCTCAAGTCTGTTGGTGGGTGGGGACACTTTTACGCAATGCCCTTTGAGTGCTTATATTTTGATTGTAACATAATTTTCTAGTTATATATATTCTCGAAGGTTATATGTAGACATACTCGTATATATAACTTTCGAGAATCATCCTATTTGGTATCCTCTTACTGAAGCATATTGTGTTACATGTAAATATGCGGGCTTCGAAAAATGTGTAGGTAGGAGGTGAGCTTTCAACGTACGAGTAACTCCGCGAACATGACTAAGAAATTCAATTCTGTTACATCCCACATATACTTACGTACGGTGGGGTACGTAGTGAGGGATCGCTCTAAGTGTGGCGCATTCATCGTATAGTGTTTCACTCCGAGGCATTTCTTCGGTTACCCGTTTAGCCTCCATTCTGAGTTTCCACGTTACCCATTTTAAGTTCCTCTCCGCCTCTCTTATACCAAATTCGAGGCCTTATTTCTTCTCCACAAAATAAACAAGGGCTGTTATGCTTTATGAAATATGTACATATTAATGCTTTGTTTTCTCCGTTATAACCTTTTGTAACGAAGTAAATGAGCCATAAGCTATCAAATGGACGTCTAGATCCTGCGGGAAAATTAGCCGTAAGGTATTTATTATGATTCAGATATATTGTGCTCTTCCGACTGCAGAACACAATAGTAATAAAAATAAAATAGCTTTTATCATGAAACTATTTATTAAATGTTATGTTTTCAGGTTTTATGTTAAATAAACTATTGTTCCTTTTGTATCTTTCATCTTTGGGTGGAATACAAAGCAGTAGTTTCGGTGATAGTAAGACAAAAGTCATGAAAACTGTTGTAAAACGAAAATATAAAACGAAATGTGTTGAGCCAATGTAATAATTTTGTGGAAACACGTGCACCATGTCTCCATAGTAGTTTTAAACATTTTGCAACTTGAAAAGAATTTACTATACAATAAACGTCGTGTATCGCGTCACATATTCGGTGTAAATTAAGCGACGGCTGCGACCTTATCGCGTGGAATAGAGATGAGTGTCCCCAACATTCGGATTTGTTTGAATAAAACTTTATTTCTGACAAGCTCTTGAAACAACTATTTCAATGTGAAAATTGCTTTTTTGCCTTCATGTCAGTGACAAAACTTCCAAGAAAGGATAATATAGTACGGTAATATTAAATGGTGAAACTTTCCAAAAAACTTTCAACTTGTGTATACTGTTTTTCCAGGTGTAATTTTTGTGAAAAATAGGTGCCTATTAAAGTAAGTTTACGTTGTTAAGTACTACGTAAGTAGGTACGTAACTTATAATTTAAAGTCGAAGTTATACTTATGTTAATAAAACGCCAAATGAGATATTGTTGATTTTTACTCCTTTGTCTTAAAGGAGCCTTGGGGTATGGCAATTAACTTTATTGACTGCTGGTTAGATTGTCAATTTAACTTTAATGGCTTTACGTGGTTTTTGGTATGTGCTGACAGTTTTATGTTCAAGTTTAAATTACAGCCTTTGTTACAACGATTGGCCATAAAATATAAGATAATCAGCAATATTCAAGTGCTAAAGTTGTAATATTCATGCGACAGATCCATTTGTTTAGGGTGAAAAATCATCCAATAATAATATTTATAATACAACGCCATTTAGTGCCAAACTAACCAGAGCTTTTGCAATAACTATCTACTAGACAACTGATAAATATACTTACATAATTCAAAATACATAAATATTATAGATAAATTATTACATCCAGACACAAAACAAATAATCGTGCATATTACACAAACATTTATCTGAGTTGAAATCAATCCCACAATCTTTGTCATGGTAGTCAGGGCCACTAACCACGAGACTATTACGGCAGTCAAAATTACTTCTAGTTACGTTACTGAAGGAACCTTACTCATGTTCCTTTAGTTACCCTTTGCGTCCCAGGACCTCCCTAGCAACCAGCAGGTCGCGTCAATTATGTTGACAGCTCTTTGAGGCGCGCTTGGAACCCAACGCGCTGTCGACCTGGGCTTTACCATGGTGTTCCCAATCATGCGACGCCATTTATGTATGTCTCGAACGACTTTTTCGTGTAGTCCCAATACTTTCATGTCCACATTTGTCATCTAGGTTGTTGTATCTACGCTTGCAGTCTAATCTCGAAAAAATTATATGTTATGGGCACCGACTATACTTGCCACTGGACAGGCTGTTCCATATGTTTGACAGATAATTTTTGTGCCTATTTGAAACGCCACTTGCGAGCGTATAATGCAAATGGCTGCAGAGAAGTGTACAGTTCTCTGAAGATTTTGAATTAATTTCGTTCAAATTCCGAGTTATTCTCGCCTCATTAATTATAAATTAAGTAATAAGTAATACAGGGTTATTTGTAAAACACTGGCAACCTCTCGGGATTATGTTACCAACATCATAAACAACAACTTTTATTCTATGACTTTCAAAAATTTATCACGGTCATATCTGATGAACGTGATAAATACAAAAATATATAAATTGAACGTTCGTATTACGAAGTTTTTGCGAAGCAAGCGATAATACAATAGTGGAAGAGAGTGGGTATCGGGTGGCGAGTGATACTTGATGCGCTAGCGTCACATCATAGCAAATCCGCATGCAGGATGAAATCCGCACGATATTAAAAACACCCTTAAAACGCGAGCCAGAAAGAGGGATGAAGCTATACACCTATATACACCCTATACAGTTCTATTCCTCTAACAGTTAAGTTTCAGACGTCAAATGGATTGTATTAAGAGCTCGTGGTGGGCCTCCGCTCCTTATTGGGCGGTGAACTAATCATTATGAGACCCTTAGCACATTAATCATCTCGTAAGGCGCAGTCATAAACGTTCGAGCGGTCAACCCGTGCCCACGGAATTCTTCTGAGGTCGGTTGGTGGATCGTAAGTGGTTTAACTGAGACGAAACTTTGCGGTCTACCCTTATATTTTACACAGATTGTCTAATAACAATATAGCATAGAAACGCGTTCGCAATTTTTAAGATCAAGCTTTTTTTATTGAGGTAAATCAATAGTCAACTGGTTGTTACTCCATCATCTTCCTGCCCTTGTCCCGTTTAATTTGGGGTCGGTACAACACGTTTTTTTCTTCCTTTCTGTCCTGTCACTCGTCACGTTATCACTAACACCCTTTTCTTTCATATCACTTCTCACACAATCCATCCATCTTTTCTTTGGCCTCCCTTTCCCCCTCCAGCCATCCACATGTAAATTCATAACTTTTTTAGCAACATGCGTTTCGTCCCTCTTTTTCACATGACCATACCAAGACAAACGATTATCTTTCAATTTTTCAGTCACTGGCGCCACTTTTAAACTTCCCCTAATATACTCATTTCTCACTTTATCCATTCTTGTCACACCACACATCCATCTTAACATTCTCATCTCTGCTACATGCAATCTTTTTTCATCCATCTTTTTCACAGCCCAACATTCTGATCCATACAGTACGACAGGCCTTATTACTAAAAAACTAAATTATTATTTTTAAACTCATAAATCTTCTGTACGTGTTTGTCATCTAACTCCTACTAAATGGCTTGACTGATTTGGATGAAATTTTGTGTGTATATTTGAGTTGGCCCACTAGGTTGGCCCGGCGGGTTCTCAATTTTCTTTTTGATGAAAAGCCAGGTTTCGGTCGGACATGACAGCGTTTGTCGGGACTACAAATTTTATGTAAATTTCTTCAGTGGAGTGGTATGTATAGGCCGCAAAAAAATGCACTGTGCAGCAATTTAGGAATATTTTTAGGTTAGGTTAGTCGGTTAGTTAGTGTCGTGTAACATCGAATCAGTTTGCAGCTTTGAAAGACCTGTTATAAATGAATGGTGCTTGAAAATCCTCTAAATTGTTGATGATATATTATAAAAACCTAAATAATTATGTATTATATATTTAGTTTTTTTTGTTTAAGTTGCCCCACACTATACAGGGTTTTTTGTAAAACACTAACAACTTGCAGAACTGTATTACTAACATCATAAACCACAACTTTTGTTCTATGACTTTTTACAAATTTTAATACAATAACAATCCTTCCATATTTCCTTATTCTATTCAGCGGGGGTGCTTAACGCAACGCTAGCGCATCAAGCACCTTCGCCGACCAACACCTCTCCCCTCCGCTATTGCACTATCGCTTGCTTCGCATAGACTTTGTAGTATTTAGATCATTAATTAAATTATTTTTATTTTTGTATGAAAATTTAATGAACTAAAATATGATAAATATTTAAAAGTCATAGAACAAAAGTTGTTGTTTATAACGTTACTAACATAGTCCTGAGAGGTTGCCAGTGTTTTACAAATAACCCTGTATATCACTTATGTATGTAGAGTGTAGGCAATACAAATAAGTGGTCCATGCGGGAATCGCACTCATGACATGTAGCGTAACTGTCAATAGCTCAACTACTAAGCCAAAACCAAAACAGTACTGTGTAATTATATTATCTGAAACATATTAGCGCTTAATTCGTCTACAGTGGCTGGCCTATCATGCCAGAGCTTACCTACCTAAATAGCTTAGCCACTTGTAGTATAAGCAAATAAACCAATAATTTTGCTCGGTCAAAAACCGAATTGAAAATCAATACTCACGGGTATACATATCAATAACTTTAGACGGTCTATGATTAATAACTTTCGCAGAATACATTGCTTACCTATATACATGTATGAACTACCCACACATTTTTTTTTCAATCAAACCGATCAAAGGACATCAGTTATGTGTATTGGTATTTCCAAGAAGTTTATTGAAAGAAGTGTACTAGTACCTGGGGCTTGTGAAGAACAAAAAATATGTAAAAAAACTACCTCGTAATACATGTTTAGTTATCAGTAAGTGTAATAAGCTTTTAATTCATGAATCCCCAAGCGACCACCGGTGGCCGCGCATCTATTGTCTTACTATTGTGTCTCTAATTGACGGTATCTGAAGGGTTAGTGAAAATCATTTTTTTATAGCAAGCTTTTATAGCTCGGTATACCTATTTAATTAATACTCGTCAGCAGTGGTGGCCGAATGGTAACGGCCTCGACTTACGAGTTGTAGGTCGCGCGTTCAAACCCAGCCAGGCACAATACTTTGTGTAATTTATTTCATCACCACTGCTCTCAAAACGGTGAAGGAAAACATTGTGAGGAAACCCATGCCCTAGAACTAAAGTTCGAAGACATGAGACATTCACCAACCCACACTGGGCCCGCGTGGTGGATTACGGCCCATTCCCTCTCTTAGAGAGGAGACCTGAGTCCCAGCAGTGAGAACATTAAAAAGGCTGATGATGATGATGAATACTCGTCAAGACGAATCATACGAGCCGAAACCCGATGGGGTCGTTTTAAACAAACGACCCCATCGGGCACTACCAAGTTCCTATAGCCACCTTTCAGTTCCATCATCAGATCAACTCTATGTCATAATAATTTTGCATTGTCATCTGATTTACACATGCATGCAAAATTTCAGCTCAATTGGCAACCGGGAGGTGGATCAAATTTAATTTACAAAATTTGACGACAAACAAACATCGGGTCAGGTGAAACTAAATAAAAGCTTGTAAAAAGTTTACTAACTAAAATATCGTGGAAATGATATTGAAAAAAAAAAACAACTAATTTGAATTGGAATAGTACATTTTGATACAAGTGCAAAAAATCATTGCGACCGAGGCAGAATTCGCACGAGCCGTAAGCGATTGTGTTATGGAGCCGAGGGCTGCCTTATTTCGTGACAATAACGCTTAAGTTAGCTGGCACCGAGGTGTAGGTATTGTTTTCAGTACAGAGGAGGCCCCAGCCTGAGAGGACAAATGCCAAAAAAGATTCCCGAACATACAACATAAATATAATAAATAAAGAATTTGCTGATATCAATCAAATATTTATCATATTGATATAGGTATCTACGTACGATATCTACTACCTTATTATATACGGTAAATATGAAAATTCAAGGAAAAGGTAGGATAAAATAAATGATGCATACGTACCTGAGCAAATCGGTTCGATTAACTTTCTTTCAGAAATAAATTAGACCTTTGGAAGTAAAGCAGACCTTTGGAAGGTAATTTTGGTTTTGTTGAACATTTGATAAAATCGTAGGTCCACTTGGTATACAAAAGAATCGATTAGGTATTTAAAAAACTGGGCAAGTGCGAGTTGAACTCGCTCACGAAGTGTTCCGTACCGCCTTTAAGAAAATTCGGCAAAAAAATCTCGTTTGTTGTATGGGAACCCCTTTAAATATTTATTTTATTTTGTTTTTAGTAGTTGTTGTTATAGCGGCAACAAAAATACGTAGCTTAGCTTAGTCGGCCTTATGATGTTCCCACTGTTTGGACAGAAATACATAATTTATGAAAATTTCAACTGTCAGGCTATCGCAGTTTTTGAGATACAGCTTGGTGATAGGCAGACGGACAGACAGCGAAATCTTAGTAATAGGGTTCCGTTTTTACCTTTTTGGTAGGTACCTACGGAACCCTAAAAATGAAGATTTACGAAGATCATTTGTTTTTATTTTATAACATTCTGTCTTCACAGCGGGATGCCCGTCATATCCATCAGATGAAAACATCTGCAAAAAACTTTAGCAGTTTATTTTTTCGAGGACAATAAAACCTTTTTATTGCACTATTTTTAATATTTTATTGTTATGGCTGAACAGTTTAAGCCATCGAAAATATTTAAAGTTTCAATTAGATTAAATGCAAGTACATTTACAAATATGGTTATATCAGTTCATGATGCTAATTTGGCTTTTATTATTTAATTCAAAACAAGCCGAGAGTCAGTTTCTTGGTATTATTTAGTTGTCCACACGATGCTCAAAGATCATCTAAGGACATCCCCCGCTCTTGGGCGGAGTGGGAGATAGTGTCAGACTTTTACTGACTAAAAACCCACGCCAGTTTCTTCGTTGCCTTTCGTACCGGGGGCTGAGCTATCTTTCGGAGCAAACCCTGTAATTAAGTAGGCTTCGAACCAGCTGGGCACAAACAATTGCTGACAACACAAGACTTGGGCTTGATCCGGACAGTAACCGGACGGTCGGACAGCGAGCTACCATTGCTCACCGTCCGAAGTCCGCGCCTAATGGGGTCTTGATCATTTCTTTTATTACCGGACTCACTGTGGATTATTTGACTTTGTCAAAGCGTATATCTCTGCTTCCTCTCTAGGAGCGGCACGCGGACCCAGTGCGGGTTGGTGAATGTCACATGTCTTTGAATTTTTGGTTCTAGGACATGCCGGTTTAATCACGATGTTTACCTTCACCGTTTTGAGAGCACTGGTGAGGAAATAAATTACTCAAAGTAATGCCCCTGTCTGGGTGTGAACCCGCAACCTTCATCTCGTAAGTCGGGGCTGTTACCAGTCGGCTACTACTGTGCTTCTGCTCTTATTGATTATAGGAAAATTATTTCGCGTAAATAAAATGTTTTTCTTTCTTTCTTTCTTCTTCTTCTTTCATATATACCTTTAGACCTGATATACCTTCAGATATACCTTTTCGAAACAATGTATTTCCTTTTGTTAAACATCTAATACAAGTAGACGCGTTAGTCTGAAATAAAACACGTATATACTCAGAGGTAGGTACTAAAAGTGATTAGTGTTTGGAGCGCATTATCCCCTAATTTAGTTCTCTGAAACCCTGGTATGTAGTTAGCGATTAGTAACCAAGAGGAAGCCAGAATTCTGCGGGCCACCGATGCCATTATTGGAATGTCCCCGCAACCAGGAATGCTGCCTCGTAGGCGTACGGTTTACGAAACAAATATACCTACCTAAATCTATCGATTGCCAACCCTTTAATTCGGTATGCTTAGATTCCCTTCTGTGAAAATACACACACCTATATTCATTGTGATTACAACTAAAGAGGCCGGTGCCAGTGTTTCTTGATAGAACTTAAATATAACCTAGGTAGGGGTCAGAAATCAGAAACGTTAATTTCAAATAGACCAATTACAGGCACTCAATGGTCAAAATATCGGTCAGCCAAAAAAAAAGTGAAACTAATTAACACGTTCCAAAGCGTAGATCTCTATGGAGAAGAAATTTTAATCATATTATGAGTTACATAAATGTTGGTTACATATTTCTTGTCGCTTCTAATAGAAGCACAGTGTAGATAAGTAATAATAAAAATAAACTAATTAAAAATAGAAATTGAATTATGCCACTGGCAGCTAAGAGATCTCAACTGACGGCACCCATTCACGAGCATGACGCGTGCATCAGCCCCACTCAGCTCAAACATTTTGAAGGGAACTGAATGACCCAATAACACGTGCAACCATCAGCGAGACGTTTGAGTGAGCATGGCAAGTGTCATTAATAGTCTTTAACCCTTAGTTCTGAATTACGTCAAAAGCGATTATATCGCGAATCCGACCAAATTTAATGGTCACAAAATATAAGGACCATTGAGTACTATTTGTGACGTTGCGCGCTGGTCGGATTCGCGATATAATCGCTTTTGACGCAATTCGAAACACGGGGCATGTTAAAAGTGAATAGATTACTTCTAGGCAAGCGTGTTTCATTGTCGGCCACATCATCGCTTACCATCAGGTGAGATAGCAAAACGCGAGCCTATCGTATTGATAGGCTCACGTTTGACCACAATGTTCTTTGTAAAAAAAAATATCAAATATAAAAACATTATTGATATAGAAATGTAGTCTAACATTGCTTTTAAGAGACAGATTTGATATACCTACTTGACACTTGAATATTGTTTTATCTTTATTAATTTATCATCTCTTCAGTCTAACAATACATTTAACTTAAAAAATAAATCTTCAGGCCCAAGAGTTCAGCGTCTTACGTGATCCAGAGATAACCAAAAGATTTTTAAATTAGGTGAATTCGAAACGCGTAAAATATATATTTAGACTTGCGAAAAAGAACAAGGCGCAAATAATTTATCTTTCATGCATAATTTATTTTATTCCAATGTTGCTCTCACTAGCTCCACCTTACAAAGAATAAGAGAACTTCTATTATATCGACTTTTAAAGTATGTAAGTATTTATTTGCATCTCTTTCGGGTAGTATTATCCTCTTTTTCTTTTGCCCATATTTTGTTGTTATTTAAATTCGTTGCTCGTAGAAAGATTTTGCGTCACTAATTGTATTTCTTCTCAGTTACGTTCGTTTGGCTGTCGAGCCCACGATTAAAAATAAATCTCAGAGTTATTTTCATAAAATTAATTGTTATTTTTGTACAAAATAAACGTTTGCTTTTCAACTGTAAAGTTGTATTTTAACGAGGAAATTATTATGCGTTTTTTCATAAATGTTATATAAAGTAAGTAGGTAACAATGGCTACGAGAATTTTCGACAGAGGTTCTGTGATCGTGGAATGCAAACTGCAACTGAAAAACACAAGTGGAGTTAAGTCAGTAAAAGTCTGACACGCCCTCTGGCTCCACCCTAGAGCGAGTGTTGTCATTTAATGATTTATTAAAGCGCACTTAAAGCCATAGGCATTTTCTACCAATCGATTCCCCACTTCAAAAATTTTAGGTAACCTATCATTATTGTTTAGACGTTGTGATAGTTGTGTTATCTGTATCTGAGTGAATCCACAGCTTCACGATATATATATGGGATCTTTCTGGACCTTACGATCTCCCTTTGCATGCATAATATGTAAACACAGTGAATTTCCTCCTCAGCGAATATAAAGTTACGACACCAGAGCGAGTTACACCGCCTTTAAGTCTGATTGAACGTCTACCAATGGAATATACTTCGCGTTTGTTTAGATTATCCCCGGTAATAGCGGTATAAACTTACCGGCTTCCAGAAATTGGTCGTATAAGTAGTTTATTATTTGTTCCCCCTTTACTGGGAATAAAACAAACTGAAATGGATGTAGTTGATATGTATTCAAATATATTTTATTGGTTTCTCGAATAGGTACCCTATTACTTTTTATGGTTTCCATTTTGAGCCTAAATGTGCTTGACCATTCTAATATTAAAACTGTCCCTACTTCTGGTTATCATTTTCCTGTGTGTTTATTTGTTACATAAACTTGAGTACCTAATAAAATTATCGATATATTCCTAATCTCCCATCTCTTTCGCTAAAGTTAGATAATAATAAGTAACTAACACCGATAGCGATCAAAGTTTTAAAGCCTGGTGGCATTATCTCGCCATTTTGGCCAAATGGTAGACCTTAGCGAATGTGTGAGACGTGGGTTCAGTCTATAAATCAAAAAGTTGAGAAGCCGCCGACTTCCCTAACAAGTCGAGTTGAGAAAGGCTGCTGTTTAGAAAATAACAAAAAATAAATTTGATATTTTCTCCCTCCCAGCTATGAGTTAATATTTAAACTTAATTTTTTGTACCAAATTAAAACTCTTCTTCTTTTGAACAAAAAGAAATGGTATTCTGTCTTTATATTATATTTTTCCATTATTTTGCATGAAATTGGTTGTTAACTTTTGACTAGGCAACTCCTATAAGTCTCGGTAGTTTCCGAACAAAGGATGGACGTCCCATCTATCTATTAAATTATAAATCCTCTCCAGTCTCCACATCACGTTCGGCGGCCATGTTTAAGTTGGCGCTTTGTCGCTGTTTGCATCGGCGACCGGCGCCCAACGAGCGGCGACCGATGCGATGCGATACAACTCAACCGAACCATTAGCGCACATGAATACGAAGCTTTGCACATCTGCCACATGTTTATGCGCCTACCGAGACACAGTCCAATCCCATGACGTTTCACTAGACATGTAACAGAATTCTCGGTAGCTATACCTCGAAACGTTACATTGTTAAATACCACCTCGACATCAGGTACATGGCAGGTATCTAGGGACCCATAAAGTGTACAATGTACGGCCCAAACCACGCTCCCTAAAGGTGTCCTGAGGATTAAGAGAGCGTACACATGGAGTAATTTTAGCGAAGGATTTGTGCCTGCTTATTTGTTAATACGAGTAACGTATGCGGAGTTCCGTTACAATATGTATGTTTGTGTTTTAAGATTCAGCCCAGGTAGTAAACAAGCGCTGCACAATGTTAGCGTTTATCTGGGAACATTATGTAAACTGGGATGCAACAAATCGCGTTATAAGCATCTTGGTTCCCGGGTTCCGTGTCCCGCCGTCGTGCCGTAGATCCGGCGCCGTGGCACCTCAAATAAATCTTGCTTTGTCCGAGGACATTATGTATGCTAACGTTGGCCATTCCTTTGCTCCGTGAGCTGAGCGTTGCGGCATCATTGTCTTCTAACTGAGGACTCTGTTCAAAGCCCAGATTAATACAATGTTGTTGAGCGTGCGCGTACTTTTTAATAATGAAGTTGAGCATCTTTGTTGCTGGCGTTAGTGTTTGTGGGTGCCATAAAAGACGACTTAGGATTTATGTCGAGGGAGAGGCATAAAGACAAGTCTTCTTGTGTGATGACAACAGTCTGGTAGGTACGAACGACCTGCGATTTTTCTTTTTGAAACTGGACACTATTTCTATTATTACTTATATCGCTCGCATGTGTTGTTCCACTTTTTCTGTTGCCTGTGGTTTAGCAGCTCATTGATATTCATGCTACTTACATGTAAATACCGTGTATGGGTAGGGATGCCCGTATGTCCCGAGTTCGGGGTAATGTACTCCCCAGGGTAGTGATGTTCGAGATCAATGCTCTGTTTGGACGTTTACACACTACTCTCGATACTGACTGTATTATTTTTCAATGGTCCATGCCTAAAATCGCCTTTATATTTTATTTTGAACAAAAATAATAGGGCGATGTTACTCCCACGCAGTGACGTTAATTGAAGCCTTGATAAACTTTGATCAGGTACTCGTGTTTAAAATAGCTCAGGATGATCGATGTTTTCGACTCGTAAAACACGTTGAAGGACACTCGATCCTTTACATCGTATGTTTTCATTGAAGAATCGGGCAAGCTTGGGCACGGTTGAAGCTGAATCGGTTAATAAACCTTAAGCATAGTTACCCTCTATTAAAAATGTTTAAAATCAAAATCACATATCGTCTGTGAATTTCTAACATTGCGTACTAAAGTCATTTTGGCGGATACAGCTGTTGGTTTGAAAAAAATGCCGTTTGGTTAAGAAAAATCATAAACTTTATTTCTATTACTCAAAAGATCAAAAAAGCTAACCAATATTTCTCTAAAAAACTAGATGTTCTAATGTTACTCTCCTTGCAAAATAACCGTCGTTACTTTGGTCCCACTGTTAGAACTTTGATGCAAAATAACAATGTTTAGGTAGGTACACCTAAACATTGTTATTTTTCATCAAAGTTTTTTGATTCTTCCACCCGTATGATTTTCCTTCAAAGTATATTAACCGCACACACCCTAAAGAACTTCTTTGACGAATATCTGATACTATTAGAACCGAACTGTTTGAGCACAAAGTTCGTAGGTACTTATCAAAGCCAATTATCCAAAGTTGAGGATTTAAATTTCTTCCATAACGTTGCTATTCGTTCAATGGACTCCTAAAATATCAGCATATCAATTCGAAGAATCTTTGAATAAGATAGAGTTCATACCTAAGATATTATAAGGGAATATGAGTGATTTTTTTTTACGTAGATTGGAATGCATTGTATCAGATCAATGTTTGATAGATTAGTCTTGAGCACAGGCGAAGAGTAGCCAGCCTTTCGGTGTTTTAAATGATGCTTTTTGGAGAGTGTGCGCAGGAATTACATGAGTTGATTCCACCATCTCCCTTCTACCATCGGACAAGCCGACGAACGGCGAGTATCCACCTTTATGTTGTTGAAACCTATACGGTCCGGAACAAGCGTTTCCCCTCGTTGTTTATACCACGTACATTGAGGGACTGGAACTATTTGCCGGCTGCGATCTTCCTGTCCGATTATAATTTTAGTTGTCTTCAAGGCAAGAGTGAATAGGCTCTTAATAAACTAGTGCGCCTCACCATCATCGATTGCATCACTGCTTACCATCGGGTGGGATCGCAGTCAAGCACTAGTTTATATCAATTAAAAATAAAAAGATTTCTGTACCTACTAAAATGTTCGCAATAAATACACTCAATAACTAGTGTACCTGAACGGTCGAAGCGAACAACTTGTTTTGCACTCTTAGAATTTTGCAAAAAAATATATTTTGAAACCACAAAGTATGTATTTGTGTATCAAGCTACAAACTCTTCTTATCTACGTACGATTATGAGCACTACTCGTTGAACAACCTGCCTATATAAAACAAACTAAACCCTCGAAGGCCCCCACAAATCGAAGCAAGACGTATATTAAAGAATCTCCTCCTAAATATTTTCCGTCAGGGTGGTTGATGTGGCAATAGCGCGGCCGGTCGCACGATCCGTCGGCCCGCATTACACGACATTTATTGGCCGCCGTCCGACGACGGACGACCACCGCCGACACTGACGGACGATCGCGCCGAATGCGAAACGAGACTTATTGGCGACAATTTTTCAAAGTCACCCGATGCACGCTTGATACGGACCGCTTCCTCATTTAACTAGTTCTACAAGTTCGCCGAAGTTCGCCTCTCTCTTGAACGCATTGTGAAGGCCGATTTATTATGGTCCATAAAACTAGGACGACGAGAAGTTTATTTTTTTCTGAAATAAATTATTCGCTTATGGAAGATTGAACAGAAAGTAATGTTTACCGACTGCTGCCGACTTGTGATCCCTCATTTTCTCACTTTCCTTCAATGTTATCCGACGTGCCTTAACGATTTTCCTTTATTTGTAAAAACTGTAATATGGAATGAAATCGGTTGTTCAGTCACGCGTGAAAGAAAATGATGATGGTAATGATTTGGAATGAATTGAATAATCGTTAATCGACCAAAATTCAGTATTGTGGCTTTGTTTGGGAAAAAAACATGATTTATAATATAAGCGGCCACGTGCTGGGGTAGGCTTGAATATATCTAATGGTGTTAGATATTTTTACGTACAAATATGTATTTATGATTGGCTAGGGGTGTTTTTAATATCGTGCCGATTTTATCACGCATGCGGCAGTTTCCCGCATGCAAAAAAGTTTAAATTGCAAAAAAAAAAGTGTCTCCGGCCATATAGCACGCATTTTAATAATGAACATGCATGTGCATTACTTTGTGTATATGAATAATGACTCTCTGCACGTATCGGTCTCGACTGTTAGTGCAGAGAGTACCTGTAATAAATAAATAAATAATAAATAGTGTTAGTTGATCGTCATCATCATCATTTCAGCCGATACACGTCCACATTTGGACATAGGCCTTCCCCAAGCGTCGCCACAACGAACGATAATAGTTGTAAGGCAATTCAAAATCCAATTCCTGAGATTAGCCCATTCAAACAAACCGTCGATCATATAATGTTAGCATAGATTTTCGGTGTTTTAGTAGGCATACAAGTCAGTCAGTTGGGCCTCTACCAGCCATGGTAATCACATCATTAACATTCTAATTACTTAGACAGAGTGAACATAAAATAACGTTGGTAGCCAAGTGGGTACTTGGAAATGCGGATGCTACTCCGGATCACATAATAAAAACCCTTACGACACCATCTAGGAGAACCGGAGTGTCCTATTTTATTACTCTCAGACCCTTTAAAATTCAAGTAGTGTACAAACAGACAGATTTCAGAGTAATTGTCTTAGGATTGGTGCCATTAATTATCACATTCCCTTGGGTTAACTTTCAGGATTTACGAAGGGCAACGATAACGGAAATAAAATGGAAGAAATGAGAATTATTTAAATTAAAATGTTTAATATTGTTGTGTCAGTTTTAAAGCTTAGACATTTATTATAAATATCTTGTCTATTTGCATGCCCTTACAGTTTTTCCGAAACAGTTCAACTCAAGGTAGAATTACAATTCGCACACGTGTACCACACACGCCGATTTGGACGCGTCGGTCACCATATATTTTATGTGAAAACTAGACTTGTAGAGCTACACTTGATCCACGCCTCGCGACGTCATTCACTATTATGACTGGTCTGTTGGTCTAGTGGTTAGTGGCCCTGACTGCTATGCTGGAGGTCGTGGGTTCGATTCCCACCCAGGCCAAATGTTTATGTGATGAGCATGATCATTTGTTCTGTGTCTGGGTGTTATTTATCTATAATATGTATGTATTTAGTAATATATAAGTATGTTTATCAGTTGTCTAGTACTCATAACACAAGCTCTGCTTAGCTTGGGACTAGACGGCGTTGTGTGATAGTTGTGGAATATTATATTATATTCTACGTACAAATCAGGCGTGTTACATGTGTATCTAATGTTGTTCTAGCTTAAGTAAGTATAAAAATGTATTTCAAGCATACTGGCTAGATGCCTCCTATTATGGATATTTTAATGCTACTAGTACCCCTAGCCGAGTTGCTAATCTGCAATAGTTAACTCTAGTAGAAAGCATCAAATGTATGGGAATGACGTCATCCCAATGCTCAGTCACGTGGTCAGAAGTCAAAACAAAAGAATTGGCGGCAAGGTCAACTCGAAGCGTTCGACGCAAGCGAAACGGTTGTAACTTGGCTAGAGGGGCAGGTTTCAGCGAAAGACAGCTGAAACCGTGTGAGTCATAAATATTTATGATAGCACTATTCCCATTTCTGTACCATTAATAACGTGTATTTTACATGTAACTGGAAAATCTTTTGATTAATAAAAACTCTACATCGAAAAACTTTTCGACCCTGTTTTGAACCCATAATGGATTTTAAGTGCACCATGAGCAAAAGAGAAAAAGTGTAAGTATAGACAACCACGGCTTGATATCTACTGATTTCCGAAAAATATTTTATTTTAGTATTATATATTATTTAGTAAAAATAAAATGCAAAAATAAATACAAAATCAAGAAAAAAGCAATTATTTCAAATAAACCATTTACAAGCACTTTTGAAAAACACACACTTTTCAGAAAATTTATGCTAAATGCACATTCCAAAGCGTAAATCTTTATGGAGAACGATGTGCAAGAAACTGCGTACGTTACATATTACAAATATCTCGGTTATATATTCGGATATAATAGTATAACATAACAGTATAATAAAAAAATAAGGTAAAAAAATAGCTATTTAAAATATAGAAATTAAAGTAAGCCACTTGCATTTAAGATATGACCAGTCTGAACTATCAGTGTCCGTTCATGTACCGCTCAACCATTTTGAAGGAAACCGAATAAACCAATACACGCGCCACCATTACCGAGACATTTGAATGAGGTTAAATTCTCAACTGCCATGCTTATTTTGACATTATTTGATTAGCTAAATGCTTTGGCGTTGTCTTATCAAAACAAAAACGGTATTTCGGCCTACTGAACGCACCATTATCCTGTTTCGGGGATTACCTTATTTTGAGAGCAGTGAAGGCCGAGTGGGAACGGCCCCGACTTACGAATTGTTGGTCGCGAGTTTTAACCCAGCCAGGCGCATTACTTTGTGTAATTTATTTCATCACTGCTCTCAAAACGGTCAAGGGAAACATCGTGAAGAAACCGGCATGTCCTAGGACCAAAAATTCGAAGACATGTGACATTCACCAACCCGCACTGGGCCCGCATGGTGGATTTCAGCCCATTCTTTCTCCTAGAGAGGAGGCCTGAGTCCTTACAGAGAGAACATTAAAAAGGCTGATTACGCTTTTATGCTATTCACATTTTGCGGCGGAAACGTTACTATACGTAAGTACATTTTTCATGTTTGCAGCTTTACATGTTCTGGATCCAAATGGTATTCAATGGCTGTGTAAAAGCTTCCTACTATGTACGTTTATGAATTTTCTCTTTCGCACAAGTGCTGGTAATGGTTACCGCTTCAATATTGCGAACCTAAAATTATTTTTGATTACAAATAGATATACATACATATCTTTTTTTGAGGTAGGAAATCATCAAATGATTTCTCTCACTGTAGGGTGGAGCTCATCATCATCATCATTTCAGCCGATAGACGTCAACTGTTGGACATAGGCCTCCCCCAAGGGTGCCCAAAAGGTCCCTAAGGTGAAACTAAACCCATTAAAAAATAAAAGGCCTGTATTGGTATTTGAGAAAGACTAAATGTAACTTGTAACGAAAATGAGAGAAACAATAAAATAATAATTAATTAAATAGTTTTTAAAAAAATACATAAATTGTTATTTATTTTTAGCACGTTAAATAATATGATGGAATATAATTACGACTATTCTTTTAGCATATTTAGGTATTCGTTTTGACAAATGTCAAAACGGGCCTTTTATTTTTTGTCAATTTTAAAGGGAGTGCCGGATATTTACTGATTAAAACCTACCCGAGTTCCTTCAGTTATCCTTTGCGTTTCATAGACGCGGTGAATATTTCGTTAATTTCCGCACTGACATACGTATATTATAGTTATCTATCATTTATAAGCCGATTAAAATTCATATTCTGTGAAGCCTATTGGCAGCAATGTCTAGATAATAGGTATGAAGGTTGGATTCATGGAAATGATTCATACAAACTATAGATACCCTGAAACACTCTATTTCATTGGTATACCGACAAAACAGATGTGCCGCAGAATTGATTTGTCACACAAAATAAACACAAACTCAAATGGAAAACTTTTATGTAAATTAAAACATTTATAGGATTTAACAGGCTGGTTATATTTGTAATACTGCTTCTGCTCATTTCCGTTACAGCCTGTATACCATAGTATATATAGAGTTAATCTTTGTTTTATGTGACTTTTTAATTCACACCTAGAAATAATAAATTATTCGTCCTACCCTCAACATGGAAATATGAAACAAGCTTCAAAAATAATGAATTACAGGAAACTCGAGTAAATTTGTTGAATTAAGTAGATATTTAATACTTACCCAAAACTTACTTTTTAATGTTAATTTTATAATTATTCAGATAGCTGTGTAATTACACCAGTAATTACAAAACAAAGGATTGAGATATATTTGTGTAAAAGTATCGTGTACGTTGTTCAAAGATTACTTTACTAATATAAAGATAAAGGATAATTTGCTATATATCAAAAATTTTGGAACGAATATTAAGTTTATACCTATTTGATTAAATTAGAATGTATAAAATTTGAGATCGGCACTTTAGAGATTTGTGGAAAAGGGTGTAAAATCCCAAAAAGCATCGTTGAAAAGGGAAGATCCTCCAACCAGATGGGTATAGTGTCTGGTCCGGGCGCAGTGTTTGCCACGTGGGAGTTTGTAGCTAAAATACCAACCGCCAATCAAGTAACTCCATTAAAAACATCAACTTATAATACAATATCCGTTCAAAAAACTAAAAGAAAAACAGTGTATTGTGAACAGCTTGCTTTGCTCCGGTAAGTGGGTTAAGGGTACTTCAAACGATGGGCGTCACAGCCTCACAACTGAATGCATTAAACCATATTCACAAACCTTTATTGCAGTTTACGGAAACTTCTCAATAGCTTTATTATTCTCGAAAATGTGTAACGTGTTTGACAGGAGGGGAGTATTATTTAAATAAGTTTTGCAAAATATCTTGCGTACTTACTGAGCCGTATCGATATTTTTTTTTTTATAAAAAATGGAAACGATCATTTATATGATTCGATACTTAAATGAAACTAATAACAGAATATATTTATAAAGATATATATACAAAACACCCTTAACAATTTATCCTTAGTTTAGGTAAATTAGCGCTACAAGCGAATTCTAAATTCAAATTTTCTATTGACATTTTTGTAATAAGGCTTCTTTTGTTAAACTAGGCTAAAATTCAACAGAGAGATAGGCATCGAATCTAGAACTGGTTTTATACAATGAATTTAAAACAAATTGAGATTTTTAATAAAACAATAGACTAGACACTAGACATTTAATATTAAAGTATATACAAGGGGTCACATTAATATTATAAAGGCGAAAGTTTGTGAGTGTGTTGTTTGTGACTCCTTCACGTTTGACTGGCTGTATGGATTTTGGTGAAACTTGACACACATGGTAGATCATGTCCTGGAATAGCCCTTGGAATAATTTCTTACTATTATGCAGGTGAGGCCGCTGGCAGCAATCCGTAATTATTTATTCATGTTGTAATATGCCTACCTTAAATTTACTTTAAATACAGGATGAACGAAAGAAAGAAAGAAAAAGAGTTTATGCTTTTGTTTTGCTTTTTTTTTGCTTTTTGTTTTTGTTTTGATCATGCTTTTTGGAGAGAATGCGCAGGAATTGCATGACTTGATTCCGCCATCTCAATTCCACCATCGGACAACCCGACGTACGATAAGTATCCACCCATACGTGGATAAAACCACTTAGGACCGGACTAAGCGTATCGGCACGTCGTTTTTACCACGTACGTCGAATTAATGAAACAATTTACCAGCTGTGGTCTTCCCGTCCGTTTAAAATTTGGGAGTCAACAAGGCAAGAGTAGATTGGCATTTAAAAAAAAAAACTTTTTACAAAAAAAATATAACCGACTTCAATGATAAAAAACACTGAAAAGTATCAAATAACTTTAATTTTGGAAGTCGGTGTTTCTATAATAGTTTAGTCTCTTCGTTATTTATCACCGACTTCCAAAATTAAAGTTATTTGATACTTTTCAGTGTTTTTTATCATTGAAGTCGGTTATATTTTTTTTGTAAAAAGTTTTTTTTATTTTACACTTTTTAGTTATGGTACCACCACTAAAAAGTACCCCTCAGTCAAACTTAAATACCTTATAGTCAGAGCGCATCTCATAACGGTTCTAATAATCCCAAACACGGTTAGATTACATTAATTTAGGTACCTTTCGGCTTCATCATCAGATCAGTTCGATATATCCTCTCCCCCTCTTCTTTCAAACAGTCATTAGACTAGATGCTGGAGAGGGAAAGGATATATCGAACTGATCTGATGATGAAGCCGAAAGGTAAATCTTTCAATCAGTCATTAGACTAGATGCTGATAATCCCGGCTGTAGCATCAGGCCAGATTTATGTCAACATTGCAATGAACTTAAAATTTAGTCCTGTTTAAAATGAGCCCAAACACGACTACGGTGCTGTAATTTCAAGGTTTGTACCTTTCCTGATGCTCCTGGCTTCAGCATCAGGTCTCTATGTACTTCGGTGTTCTTTATTAGCAGTACGTTTATCCACACATCGAGCCGTTTTCAATGAGCCTAAACTCGATATATCTGCTGTTTGTTGTCGAGGACTTAGGTACTCTGCAGACTATCCTGACTGCAGCATCAGGTCATGACTTGATGATCATGAGACCAAATGTGGCAAATGCCCTATCAAACATCAAAACAATTTACTAAAACAGTCCTTGCCTGTTCGAGTAACTTCTTACTGTTAAGGAGTTGTACCTTCCATCATCAGCCCAGCTACCTGAGATGGTGACGACCATACGCAAATACACAAGATACTTCATAAAATATGCGAAAATCAATAAGTGAGCCTATAAAATTTGAAGGTTGCCCTCGATTTCTCCAAGATCCCATCATCAGATCCTAATTTGGTGATAATGGGACCACCTCAGAACTATCTACTTTCGAACAAAAAAAGAATTTTGAAAATCCGTCCACATTTGGGGGAGTATTCGACGAACAAACATACAAAAAAAAAAAAAAAAAACATACAAACAGCCGAACGTAGTACCTCCTCCTTTTTGGGAAGTCGGTAAAAAACTAGTGCGCCTCACCATCAGAGATTGCATCACTGCTTACTATCAGATGGGATCGCAGTCATGCACTAGTTTATATGAACAAAAAAAAAAAAACTGTAGCACAAATACCTGTGATTACCATTATATATATACTTTCAATGCCTCTTCATAGCCCCGTCTACTTCATCTCGTCTCAAAATTCATAAAATTCCCGTAGTTCCTCAGAATTTCCTTCACAGAATCTTCGAACTCCTACCTACATTACGATCATGTTCTTGTCTCCATCGATCGGACCTAATGAAAGGATATGACTACAACTTGTTAACTATGTGATGTTGAGCACCGTATAAATTCGGGCTGGGCCCGCCTCCCCCAAACCAGAACCTGTAATTAAACTGTAAATTACCGCTAAGTGCAGACCCCTGAAGGTCGTATCGGCTCTCTCTCCCAAGAATACCAATGAACCTAAGGCCGTAATCAAAAATTTATTCGACTACCTACAGCCTACAGGTCGAAACATATACCTATCGAAGTACTCACTTAAAACTATCTTCTATACAGTTTTATATAGACAAGTTTCACCTCTGAAATGTTTGATTACTTCGATTCTGCAAAAGACGTCTTTATGTTCTTACTGATTCTGAACTTCAAACTTTTAAAATTTATCTCGTCAACTTTTAGTATCTGAAAAAGTCATTTATCTTAATTAAACATTAGTTTTGAGCTACGGCAAGTTTGTTTACTGAAAACGTTAAATTATTTAAATATGCACAAATGGTTTATTTTTTACGATGAATATTATGACAATGATGAAGACTTTCAATATAGAGGGTATTGTAAAAATTTGTCATCTATGAAGGTATTACTTAGAAATAAATGACATAAATAAGTAAGTTCTAAGTATTTGATATCACTATAACGAACATATTTTATTCTACGAAGAGTACCTAGAGTACAGATATAGCCATATGTTTGTCGCACTACTTCCTCTTCTACTAGACTTATTTTGCGCAGCCGTGATACAAACACGATGTTAATGTTTTTTTATACTAGTTTATTTTTTCCATGTCTGTGTGCTAAAGAAACACATTTTCTTACTTTTCTTTCTGCTTACCCGCAAAAAATAAGTCACCCGTGGGTATCTTAAACCCTGTCTTGAGGAATGAAAATTCGAGTCGAGTTGCAACGAGCGCTTTTGGCGTCTAACTAGCAAGTGTAAATGAAACTCGAAATAATAATATCTATGCAAAATTTAAATAGCCTGATCCTTTCAACTAAACTTTGTAATAAACTATTTAGTTTACATAAACCCATTACCTACCTACATGTTGGTATGCCCTCCACATATACTCAGTCTTAGAAATTGATCCAATCACGCGGGCCAGTAGATATACTTGATATCTACGTCGAAACTACACAAATGTACCCTTTATAACATTACCCCTAGAGGTGAAAGGTTTCAAATAACATCGTGGCGGATTGATGTAACCTCAAATAATATAGTTTGGAGAGATTATCACAGCATTTGGAGACATTAAGCAAACATTTGCTTTTCATAGAAAGGTCAACAACCGAACTGGGTATTAACTTAACAAAGAGCCTTAAAAGTGGATAAAAACACGTGTCATGTCGAGTAATCCTTGTGTGATTCGTCCGAAAAAGGAAAAAGGTCCAGATTTTCTTTGATATTCCACTTATTCCTGTCTTTACAATACCTAGGAATGTAGTAAACGAGTGCTTAAGTGAGCTAGCTAGCGTCGGGCGCGCTGAGTGGCATCATTATCACGACTTTGGGAAGTTACACACGTTAAACACAGATTGCGTGCTTCTGTTGTCGGTGAACAATTAAGTCGGTTCAGAATGTTCTTCTAGATATTAGCAAAGTTGCGACAAGGAGAGCGCGATGCGATCCGCGACCGAACTTCTCCGGTGCCGTTTAGCTCGTAAAAGAACGTAACTGCCGCTGTGAATAGATAATAAGGATTTTATTAAAATTCCTTGTCCTTGTTTTGCCATTCGTAGGGCTCGCTTCGGCGGACGTCTTTTGTTCTCGTGGCATGCGAGCCTAAAGGCTTGCCAAATTCTCCCATCGTCGACTTCAATGAAATTTCAGTGCCACATTTATAGTCCCCCCCATTGTGTTCGTTTTTATATCAAGTCTTGTGATGATAAGACAGAATTTAGAGTGAGTTTATCTTGTCGCTGTAAAACACGAACGCCTGTGTTAATTATGCAAATAGTTTCTGAAATGTTTTCAAGTTTTATGTTCGGATAAAATGGGGTATTTAATCGATTTGCGTTCACAACGGACAGTAATCCTCGTTCATTTATATCGTTAATACGAATCAATGTTGCACGATATGTTGGTTGTACATACATAATATATGATTTACTACATTGGCGTCCACCGTTTTAATTAATCTCTCTCTACGCGAAATAACAACGAGGATTCAATTTTCTGGTCAAATGGATTGGAGCTACCAAACGTGCGGCCCGGCCCATGTGCCACTCGTACATTTTTTATTCTTCATACGTCCATTCGTGTGAGTCAATACAATCGATTTCGTGAAAGATCACAGCCCTTGTCTGTAGTCTAGCTCAAATTGTTTTTAGAATTGCTTTTTCAGTGATGGATGGCTTTACGTTTCAAAACCTTGCAAATATTTTCATTCAATAAGCGTATTATTCATTATGAACGACATGTGGTGAAAGTACACAGCTGTAAATGTTTACCATAAATAACTCATCTCAGCAGGATTCGCCGATAGACTGTGTCTCCCAGAGGAGTCGTCGAGGCAAAATTACTTTCTCATGGTTTCGGTGGTCGTGTTTTATTGCTTCATCCCAATGAATAATGTTCGTTACACAAAGTATTCAGGGAAAAATTGTGCTAACAACAGTTCCGAAACTCTAAATTGGCGCTCTGTTTGGCGGTTTCGTAAAATCTCGACGCTGATTCGTTTAAAACATTTCAACAACTAGGTTTTTAATAAAAATGCTAAGTTTATGTTGTAGTTTGTATTCTGCGGGTATCCAAGCGAATTGCTTCGGTTTATGCTCGTATCTCAACTCAAACAAGAAGCAAGCCAGTCGGTTCTGTTGGCTTGCGGTTTTCGGCTCCAACTTGAGCATACATTTTTATCAAGGTGCGACTATATAAGATAGAAACCGTTTCACACAGGCGGATTTTTTAAAATTCCTGGCCAAAACCCCAATGTACGAAGTCGGTCATAATAGTCACGTGACGTAATTTTTTGAATCTTAATGATTCCTAGCATCTAATGACAGCTCGCATAATATTTTAAACGAACGTTTTCATGACTACCCACTATTGCAAAGTATAGCCTTCTAAACAAAAACTGAATGTTGTTTAAAATTGAGTTTATTGAAAAAATATATTGTCGTATTTCGAACGTGTTAAGTGTAACTTTTACCATGGATTGTGAAGCTGGAGGTATGTATCTATGTATTCAAATTAAATTCACTATTGTTTTTAGTTTGTTTGTTTACAAAAATAATTAATTTGCAATATAAATTTTACGTAATGATTGCTTTTGGTATTTTTGCAAATTCATTAGAATCAGACTATCTTGTAAAGATTATAATAAAGATATACATCTTAGCTGGCTATCGGTATTAATTTTAGTTGCTAATATGTGCTACTCTGCTTTTCGTTGGACAATTAGCAATGTGAAGTAAGAAACACGAAAAATGGTTTTATTTTATTTCTTCTTTATTTTTAGGTTCATCTTCTCAGAATGTCGTCATATGTCGTCAACAATTAGTTGAATATTATAGGAACTGCAATTTGAAAGATAATAATGAAAAATTTTAAAATCTTGTATATAAAGTAAAAAGTTTTTTAGGTGTTGAGAATGATTTAACAGATGGAGCAAAACAACTATTATCTAAGTTCATATTCGAATATAAGCAGAAGTGGGCTTCTGCTTAAAGAAACAATGCCTATTTTAATAAAAAAAGAATTTATTTGGCTTAATAATGGTATCTGTTTTGTTGTTAAGAAACATGTTTCAAAGCAAGTTGGTGGAAGACCTTCTAAAAATTTCTCTAAAAGCAGTGATCGATCAAAACGCAGAAAAACTGAAGACTTATGTACGGAAAGATCTAATAGTGCACGTAAGTCTTCAGTTTTTCTAAAATCTGTTAAATCATCATCAACACCTAAAAAACTTTTACTTTATATACAAGATTTTTAAATTTTTCATTATTATCTTTCAAATTGCAGTTCCTATAATATTCAACTAATTGTTGACGACATATGACGACATTCTGAGAAGATGAACCTAAAAATAAAGAAGAAATAAAATAAAACCATTTTTCGTGTTTCTTACTTCACATTGCTAATTGTCCAACGAAAAGCAGAGTAGCACATATTAGCAACTAAAATTAATACCGATAGCCAGCTAAGATGTATATCTTTATTATAATCTTTACAAGATAGTCTGATTCTAATGAATTTGCAAAAATACCAAAAGCAATCATTACGTAAAATTTATATTGCAAATTAATTATTTTTGTAAACAAACAAACTAAAAACAATAGTGAATTTAATTTGAATACATAGATACATACCTCCAGCTTCACAATCCATGGTAAAAGTTACACTTAACACGTTCGAAATACGACAGTATATTTTTTCAATAAACTCAATTTTAAACAACATTCAGTTTTTGTTTAGAAGGCTATACTTTGCAATAGTGGGTAGTCATGAAAACGTTCGTTTAAAATATTATGCGAGCTGTCATTAGATGCTAGAGTCCGTCTACTGAAAGTGTGACCTGAGAAAAGGAGGTTGAAACCCAAAAATTTGAATATGGTATTAATGAAATAGTAGGAGAAAAAAATTTTGGTACTTGAGTATTTTTTTATATATGACGATTGTACAATAGTTGTATAAGAACTTAAAATTGTGTAGATTTATTTATTGGTAGATGTATGGTAAAGGTTAATAATATACAAAATGTTAGTTATTATTCCAAATTTATTTTATCTGTTCTCTAAAATGCCGTATATAATATTCTTTATTTACAATTTGGCATTTTGGCCTTCCGACAAGAATACCAAGAGCACAAAACTGCGATAGTCAAATAAAATAGTCATCATCATTCATACCGTAAAAATATCTAGTGGTCAGTCAACAATGATCAAGATTATAGAGTCACACTAACTTAAAAATCCAAGATCGTGTATAAACATTGTTGTTTTTCTTAGAAAACAACTTCTTTCTCTTCTTGTTATTGTTTAAACTCACTGATGATAGTGTGTAGCAGCTTTCGCACATAACTTTATATTGTTTTACCCATGATAAAGCAGTTATTGTTGATAAATAAATATCTGTTTCAAAAAACTGACAATTGCAATCATAGACTTAGACGTGATTTTGGCGGCAAAATAATGTTGCCACTTTAATTTAAAAAAAAAACTCGCAAGTTACGCTTTCATTAGACAGACTCTAGGAATCATTAAGATTCAAAAAATTACGTCACGTGACTATTATGACCGACTTCGTACATTGGGGTTTTGGCCAGGAATTTTAAAAAATCCGCCTGTGTGCGTTTGTTTATAAAAGCTGATTTTCAATAGTTATTTAATCCGATATGGTGTTGGTTTTAGAGTTTGCGATTTAAAACATCTTAACAAAATTTTTTTAAGGTAGCTACTTATTTGGCTTACCTAGTACCTATACCTACGTAATTAAGCTAATGAAATTTTATTATGTTTTAAATAGTATACTAACATACCTAATAAGTACCTAACTTATTATTGTGAAGTCTGATTTCTTTGACTATAAATCAAATAATATCCTACTACAGTTTTTTAGGTACATAAATCTAGGTCATATATTGCCAAAACATAATTTTCTTGATACAATTGTATTGGCAGTTCTATTATAGAAGCAATATGCGTATCCAATTCCGATGAATGGTTCCCGTCAGCCGCCGGGCGCGGTCCTATCACCTGTCATGGTCCCGAGATCGACGGCTGCTTTGCATGCTACCCTGATCCACTAAACATGGCCTACATAATATCACTTAGTTACAATTGAATAAATAGGACAGAAAACAAATGATGTCAAGTAAACAACATCGTGGAAATCGGATTCTGGGTATCCTTAGTAATATTATAAAAGCGAAAGTGAGTTTGTTTGTTTGTTTGTTTGTTTAGTCTTCACATCTAAATGGCAAAATCGATTTTGATGAAACTGGAACACGGATAGACCATGTCCTGGAATAGGACATAGGATACTTTTTATCCCGGAAGTATGTTCCCTTGGGATAATTTTCTGCTATCACGCGGGCGAAGCCGCTGAGAGCAGCTAGTTCTTTATATTGAGAAAGAAAGTAGGGATCTACTGAATCGGTTGTACAACTTGGTATCAATTTATTAAATAAAAAAGAAAATTCTATAAAAAAAAAAACTAGATCAAAATTGGTTTATTCGTTGAGGACTACTATGCCACAACCAAACTTATAAAACCAGTCTTTTTTGGTCGGGGGTTAAAAATAGAATAATGCTCTAAGCATCCTACACCTTCACTTTTAAAGACCATATGGACGTTACAAAACTGGCCGGGTCCATATTATTTTAAAGATATGAGCTCGAAAATAGAAAATAATTAAGTAATCCATCATATTGTTTCATAATGCGACGACGTTGCGCCGATCTTACGAAATAAATGAATTTCACAGAACCAATATTTCCTCAGTAAAATAAAGTTAGTACCTGTTTACTCGGTACCTAGGTTAATTGATTTGAAAACAGGAGTTGAAAGTTCTCATAAAAGTTGAACAGAGTTCAAGCGAAAGGCAATAGGGTTTCTACGACTTCTGTATACCCGGTAAACTGTAATTATTTTTAATTAAATGATTGTTCGAATGGTTTCTAGATGGTGTTATATTCCAGTTGCATTGTTCTCTTAGACCAAACTGAGCTTCGATGCTAGGAATATCAAAACAATAAATAGAACAGTTTATTTTAGCTTCTCTCACTTCGGAGTTTCACTTCGCCCACTGACTTAAACCCGTTCTGAACATCCGTTTGATCGATTCTGCAATTTTATTGAATACAAGCAGATATTTGATCTAAAGCCGATCCAAAACTATGTTTAGAATGCCCCCAAGTGCGTTATGTTGAAAAGCTGCTAAGTTTCAGATTAATCGATTACATTGCGGGTTAGATTGGACAAGTTTAACAGGCGTTTGGACGGGCCAAGTTAACCCATTTGTCTAAAACATGCCTTTACCCTTGACAAGAAAGATTTGACGGGTTCTCCACGACCTTGCCGATGTACCAGACAGTAGACGGGCATCGGGATTAGTTTACGCTTCCAAGGGTTGTATGTCATGCAAAGTTTCTTAACTGTATTTGGCAGGACACGTATTGAACGTAAATAACGAGGACAACAATGTTGCGAAATGAGACACGAACGTGAAACTGGTGAATTGGTTCAACAAAAGGGACCATGTTTTACACTTCAATGTGGACGAATATAATATTCATCACATTGAATCCCGGGCGCCAATACGGACGTTCATTAAAATACATTGAAATAATCCTTTTCTATTAAATTTAATCTGACCTCGGACGGCTTTGTCTGGCGTCATTAATCTTCACAAATGAAAATGATATGTGCTGCAGGAAATCAATTTTCCGCTCGACTTCATTGCATCGAGTATTCGGTGGCCCGTGTTTGCCATATGACATTTAATATTCCTCAATGGGAATGAACACTTTTTGCACGATCACCGTTTTTAGGAGGACGCAGATATTTGAGGAATTTTTTTATTGTGACAGATATTTTTCGAATTGATATTTTTGGCCACAACGGAAAAACACATTAAAGCTTCGTTTAGACGAGCTTTTAAGGGAAATGTTGCTATAAATTTTGTTTTAATAAAAATCCGTTCTTCGGTTTTCGGTGTTAAAATACTTTTAACTATACTGTTTTTTTGAGGAAATCATCAAATAAAATCTCCTGCTCTGGATGTAGCGAGAGGCACTGACTAAAACCTTGTTTTCCTTCAATTGCCCTTTGCGTTTCATAGACTGTTTCGAACATTCCCACAGGCCTAACACACTTCAGTCCTACTAAACCCAATGTGCCGTTTGCTCCTTGAGCTACTTATTGCTCGTCGTCCGCGTCCCTGTGGCTTCCGACGCCTAGTAGGTAGGTACTATACAAGTACCTCAAGGTGATCATAAGGTAATTATTGCTTCCTTTTAAGAAGCTAGTTTTTTTACAAGAGTACTGTGTACTGTTACGAACAATAAAAGATATATATTAACACATGTTCTAAAATATACTGCAAGCCAATTGGTTCTAAATTACCTAATCAATGGTTAGGGAATTAAAAACTATTTGTCGTAAGTACTCTTATTTCCTAAAAAACAAAAGTTAAGATTGATTGAAAATGTGACAATGTAAACAGGGTGTAAGAGACAGCCCTCCACAAACATAAGGGCTTGCTCAGTAGACAAAACTGACCAACCTTCCACATTTTTTTTTTTATAGGAAACAAAAAAAATCAGCCTTTCCATACAATTTGTTTTTTCGTTTCCTGAAAAAAAGTCTTGTAGAAGGTTGTTCAGTTTTGTCTACTGCGCAAGCCCTAAAAGTTTGTAAAGGGCTGTTCTTTACAGCCTGTATATGTTATTGCTCGTGACTGTAACCCTAGGTTCTTTTTCACTACAAGTGTTAAAAATACAATATGACCTATCTGTAGAGATTTATATTATATATTTTGAATAATGCAGATTGACTACGACAATACGACAAACCCGGAGTTAATAGAACTATCAATGCATGCAGTCATTCATAGTGCATTATGGATGTCACCGCTGCGTTAACTCACTATGGCTTAAATATCTAATACGATAGATAGATAGATAAATTCTTTATTCGAATATCATGAATGTCAGTATTAATTATGCTTTTGGCTTATTGGCCTGCCGATTTTATTGATTAAGTGTTATTATTATATTACCTAATTATAATATTAATGCTTATTTTCATTGGTTTCTAACTCCATCGATATACAGCATGCAGTACCTATATCGAAACATCCTGTCACTTGGTTTTTGGTTTTTAATTGATATAAACTTGTGCTTAACTGCGATTCCAGCTAATGGTATTTCGGCTAATTAATAAATAAAATAAAAAAAATATTTTCAAACTAAAAATACATCTGACAATTTATAAAAGTAATAACGATGATAGCTGCAATAGTTTGAAACTGTGGCGCAGTCAAGTCGATAACGCGATCGGTACACTGTATGCATGCCTAGACTCACACTGGTTATATCATGCACTACACAAATACCAGCATCCCGTATACTGGTCCTATCGTGGTCGATAGGACCAGAAGCGAGCGTGCGAACATCACCAATACCAATCACCACGAGCTTCTTGATGTTCATCAATCAAATATTACAATCTTGTCGTTGATATTATTGATTTCTTTAGACCTTAGCTGGGGAGTTATTGAAACAACAATGTTTTAGATATCAGTGATCAAGTGTATATTTTTTTAGTTGGGAGTTATTTAAATAATTTCTTCCACTCTGCATAATGCGTGCGAGAGTGACGGAGAATTATCCATTGCTCGCAGTCCGCAAGCCTAGGCATCCACAGCGGGACCGTGGCTTGAGGATTGTTTTTTCTTCACGCTTCCTTCTTTCATATTACTGCTTTGCAAAAGGTCTTTATCTCTCAGTCCATACCATGGCCTGGATAAGGACTAGACGCGAGAGATTGCTGTTTCCGTTCGCCACGAGGACACGATGGTTTTCCACCCAAGCGCAGACTTTCATCCTCTTTTGAGTTTCCATTGACAAAATATTTTCTTATATCAGACTATAAACACAATTAATTTAACTAAAAGTAATGTCTGTTAAAGAATTTTATGATTAAAATGTAAGGATTCTTCATCTTTTAAAAGCATCAAATGATTGCGACTTAATCTTAATTTCCCCAATCTTGTAAGTGAATTCCTTTGACTGAAAAGGTCAGTTTGTAATTGCTGAATAAAAGGTATGTTAACTGTCAACTTTGTGTGTCAAACGCTGCGGAACACATCTGTGACTGACAGATGGACATCGACATGATTCTATTTAACTTTTCCTCTCTCCAATTTCGAATACGTGATCCCAAAAAGAATTTGAAATTGCGCTCCGATTTCGAATTTTCCGCTTTTTTAATTCAATATTTTCCGTCAAACGTCTGCCTACCCGCTTTTGATAAATGAGTCGCCATTTGATTCAACTCTGATCGGGAAAATGTTACTGTCGAATATAAATATAAATATGGGCACGTTTTACGTTTTCCTACAGCGAGTTTTCCTGTTTACCATTTTGTTTGTTAATTTAAATCGCATAAAGCTTACAGAGGCAGGAAATTCGGATCTCCAATTTTTCGGAAGTTGTTTACATAAAAAGACAGTATGTATAGAGAGACAATAAATACAATGTTTACTAGTAATAGCAAAATCCAATGCATACTATCACTTTGCCCTTTAAAATATTGTCATAAAAACTATAAAGTTTTCTCTTTAAACTATCTTCTCTAGGTAGTTTTGAAAAACTAATAACAGTATTTATTAATCATACCTGCAAGTTAAAATTTGTGCCTAGTTTCAAATTCATAACCATAGAAATAAAATTCCTCCACACAATTATTAACACTCCTTAAATCGTCTTATGGGGGTAGTTTTTACGAACTTTATTATTTATTCGTAGTAACTTTACATACAACCGAACGTCCTCCTTTTCACCCCCTTAAGAGAGTCCTTCTCCACTCGCTTATCGTAAACATCGAAAATGGTTTAAAAGCTTGTTACTTCATTTAATGTAATCCAACGCGATGTTTGACGAAAAGGCAACGTAAAAAAAGAGAGATAACGCCTGGAAACTCTGTTAGTATTCGGTAATTCCGAGATTTACTCAAATATTTCACAAAACTTGCTCCAGGAAATAGCTGTTTTTTTTTAAACCCTTAAAAGTCTTTGGAAAACGTTGTCATCATTTAGAATCTTAATAAAATTTGCAAGGTCTCTAGAGGATTACTTTTTTTACTTTTTTAATTTTTAGGCAAATTATGAAGTGTCAAAGTTCATACAAAATAGGACATTTTCAGAGGTTTTTACTGGATTAGTTTTACACAAATTTAGAAATTGGTTTCTTTAGAAACCTAGATAATATCCACAAGATACTGTGTTTCCAAAATATCTAATGAAAAGTGTGTAATAACGTCATAATCAGTTATGAGCGGTTGTATGAAAAACAGTGAAAATGTGAGTCGTGATGCACTACCTTAAAGGTTGAATTTCCAAAAGTCCCTTTTTAGTGCTAGCCTACGTTACAATAGGAAGCCTTGTGCAAAATTTCACGTTACTAAGTCCATTAGTTTTAGCTATGCACAATGCGTTATGTCAGTCAGTCAGTTTCTCCTTTTATACACATAGATGATATTCGTTTGAGGTTATCTTGCATTATTTATGAAAAACTGATAGATTTTTCAAAACGCATTTTTATGCGTTTTGAAAAATCTCGTTGAAATTTCGAACACGCTTTTTCAACAGAATAAACATTATTTTGCATTTATAAGCTTTACACGACTCGTACCGTACTTGAGAAGGGTTAAAAATGACAACAACCAATAGAGGTCATCTTTTATTCGCGGCTCTTAAAGATTTTTATGTTCGATGTTATTTTTAGAAGCATTATAATATATTGCCCGATGTCGATACATTTAGGTGAACATTTAACTCAAACGATAAACTTTTCTCGATATTGAAGCAAGTCTATCTTCGTCTCATGAAATATTTAGATATTTATTAATTCCAGCGTAAAATATATTTTTACTAGTCCTTAAAATAAATTACTGTTTTGTGTATTGACAGAACTCCTTCATATATTTTTTCAATCAATTCTAAGACGTTATTTAAATTTAATCCTATTTATAAACATATAAACAGATTCTAGTTACATAAAACTTAAAATATGATAGATAAAACTTGTTTTTTAAATACTCTTTCGAAAAATATGAAAGCGTCTTTCGCTCAACTTTTGAATATACGAGAATGTTAGGAAATATAGCACCCTATAAAACTCGCATTTATGTTATATCACGGGTAGCTTGCTGAAACTAAACTGAAACTAGTTTCTGAATTGAAGACAATTTACAAGTACGCAAGTAACAAACTGTGTAAGTACATTCCGAAGTCATATTGAACTCGATTCTCTTCGGATATTAGTTTTACGTGTGTAAGAAGTACTTTATAACTTATCCTATCTTTATAGCTGTTTACTAGAAATAGAAACGTTGAAGATATCAAGAAAACAATGCATTTGAAATCGCGATCCATTTTAAGGTGCGCTGTCGCCGTAAATCATTGCAGATGTATACCCGCAGCAAAATCGTGTTCTATCTTTAACTGAGAATAAATTTTAAAAAGCCTGATGTACAAACCTCGTTTCGAAATACATTGCCGTAAATTATTTTCAACAATGAAAAATTATCACCCAACGCGTGACGGTACCTAAGTATATAATTAATGAGAAATACCCGTTTCAGATGTTGACGTAATACACGCACGTAAGTGGTGGACCACGCATTTACATTAGCGACGAGGCTCTCTTTAGACCTGACTATTTTTTGTAAAAAAAAAAAACAAAAGCTAAACGCAATATATGGATCCGATTCTGTCAACAATGAGATGTTTTGACAAATGTCTAACAATGTATGATATTATCGTGGCGAAAACCCCAGAGGGGCCGCAGAGTTATAAGTACGGGTTTCGGGGTCTGAGGGCGATTAGACTGTTACATGTAAACATAACAGCAAAATCTCTCGCTGAAATATATAATCACACATAAAACAAACATTATTTAATATTCTTGGCCATTTACGCGTGACTTATATATGCTTCAAGGGATCTGGGTACTAAGTAAATAACTAAAGGGATGACAATTCAAACTCGTACGTGGGTAGGACGTAGCGGACAGGCTTGACAGTTGGAACCGCCCTGTCCCTATTCATCTAGATTCAGAAAAGCGCCCTGAATAAGAAAAGAGTAAACACACTCTATAGTAATAAGATTATTTTCTTTCCAGACTCGTGTGAAGGATCGTTAACCTTGGTATTCTATCCTCTTTAAGAAAATGCGAAAATAAACTGTGCTGCACTCGTTTCGGACGGTCTACTAAAGCAATAACAAGTTCGTGCGACCTTGTGTTTAAATTAGATGTGTTTATTTGCGTGTTGACAATGTGAACGACAAGAAGCGGTTTCAAAATTATAGATATTATGTATCTATTTTGTTGTTTCTACAATGGCTACATCATTTTGATTTAAGAGGACAACACTTAAGAAACATCTCTTACCATTTTTTGAATAAAATTTTTCTCAAAAACGGCTAAATCGACTTTTTTTATTTACAGAATTTACTTAAACATTTTTTAATTTTTTTTCTCGAAATTTAAGATAGGTTTGTAATATCTTGCGTTGAAATTGTTGGCACATCCATTTAGGTTCTTAATTTTTTTTTTTGTGTAATTAAGTGCGTTGTATTTTTAAATTATTAATTGTAAGTGCCTTTTCGGTGTGTCCCTCTTATAGAATTCTTCGGATAGTTTCAGTTTTGATTTTTCCAAGCACTTTCACTCTCCAACATACTAAACTAGAGTAAGCATCAACTACGGTTTAGGTAGACACTCTAACAAATAACTTTGTTGTGGAGGATAAACGGACGGCGGGAACTTAGGAACCCCGGAGGCCACTTAAAACTTATGTGGCTTTGTAAACCATAGTCCTATATTCCTACTGTTATTCAGACCTTCCAGAATTATATAACAAGAGCCGTCTTCAAGTTTAAATTTAGTGTTTCGTCTCGTCATTGTGGTTTCGTTGAATTTAATCAGTATATCACTGAGACCCTAGTTTGTTTGTTGAAGTCGGGTTAAACTGCCGCGGTAGAATTTTCAGCAGCAAAAAATATCAAAACGGCAAATCTCAATTGCAGACGGCTTTGTGGGATTTCGATGATTCGATTTGATGGGCGAAATCTATGCAGATGTTACGTTCTAGAGGTCGAATATATTTTTCCGATAAGCATATCCAGAGTAAGTAAATACTGTTCAGATAATAATAACCTTGTTTGGGGTTTGAAAATTCGCTTTGATATCAGAATACGGTTCAAACCCCAAATGGTAACAACGCCAACGTTATCATAGGCGTATCAGGAATGTTTGTTATCGATATCCTCTGAGAATATCTTTACTCCATCTGACGCAAATCTTTTAATGTATTTTAGGTCAAAGCTTCTTGCCTTTGTTTACCGTCTTGCCGTTTATGTTGAAGTAAAGATTCTTCGGTTCATTTAAATTTTAATACCTAACTATATTTTAAATTATAATGAAGAAAGTGAAATATGTATGACGATAATTATTCATATTTGTTGCTCGACAAGTATACCTTTAATATAAGGTTGCAAAATGAGTTATTTAATAGAAAAACAGTGAAATAATTGCAACACCAGCTGGCATTAGCATAATGGCAATATTAGCATTTGGGATATTAGTATAATAAAATGTGACGGAGGCAAATTTCGTTCAAGCTGTTAGGTAAATTATAATTATTATAGCTAGCCTATACTATCCCACTGCTGGGCAAAGGCCTTTCTCCATTTTTTCCAATGATCACGGTTCCTTGTTTTCTCATTCCAAGTCTTAAGGAAGCCATCCAGGTTGTCCCGCCATCTTCTGCGTAAAATAAATTCCAATAAAATACTTCCTTTCTGAGTGCAACAAGAGGCAGTGTCAGACTAACTAAAACCCCAGTGTTTCTTTAGTTGTCCTTTGGTGAGGGCCAAGGTAACTTCTTAGGACAATCCGCCCTTTCAGGTATCAGCCCTAACTAGACCCGTCAATCTTGCTGAAATCTCTTTGAGGCGCGTGTGGGACACAACGTCCGGTCGACTTGGGCTCGGTCCTCACCGGACGGCCGGACGGCCTACGGCGGCCGGAAATCGTCCGGCAACTCCCTCAAATTTAATGCCCTCATGAATAAATATGTATTTTAGCAATAACCTTAAAATAAAAGAGAAATGAGTCATTTAAACAAATCAGCGAGGGTGACAAGCGATTTTTGTCGGCAAAAAATGTAACATCCCATTTACTATTTAGTTGTCTCTCCTTTAAGTTTTTTCTTGAGATATGAAGTTTTAAGTGCCTTAAAGAATTTAGCTGTAAAGGTGAATGCTCGAGGTTAGTCGTGGATATTCAAATTTTCTTAAGTTTTTTGCGTTTTGCAGGTCAGGGTGAAGTTACATGTTGATTAAAATATGATAGGGTGTAATTTATCTATGGATGAAGGATGGATGGAGAGGGTGAGGGAGGCCAAAGAAAAGATGGATGGATTGTGTGAGAAGTGATATGAATGAAAAGGGAGTTAGTGATAGCGTGACAAGCGACAGGACAGAATGGAAGAAAAAAACGTGTTGCGCCGACCCCAAATAAAACGGGATAGGGGCAGGAAGATGATGATATACCTATGTATGTATTTAGAAATATACAATTTTATTCATCAGTTGTCTAGTAATCATAACACAAGCTTAAGCTCAAGACGTCGTCATTGTGTGATAGTTGTGGAATATTATTATTTATTTATTTAATTATACTTACCCTAATAAATGTCTTTTTCATGAAAATAGCAATTTAATATTGTAAGACAGAACTGAGAGCGTTGTATAATTCCATAGGTTGATTATAAATCTATTAGTAAATGCGAATAACACCCGCCAATTATAATTTAATCAATACCTACACAACTTGCAAAATGCAAAAATAAAACTTAAAAAAAAAATTGGTTTTGGTATTGATTGATTTTGCGTTACTTTTGAGCATCCTCCTTCTCTTTGAATGCTTTAAGTTCCACAGTGCGACATAAGTGTACTAATTACCGGTGATTAGCATTCAATAGGTTAAAAGCCAGACTCATAATTATTGTCATAGTGAAGTGCATGTAGTTTGTTTAGTATTATTTTATCTTCTTATTCTTGTTTTCCTGTACGGTCGTTAATAGAAGTCAATTGACATCAATGGACTATATTGATTTATTTACAACGAGTGTACTCAGGATAGGACAAAGTAGTAGCGATTCGATCATTGGAATTTTGCTCGGCTCGTGTACAAGTAGATACGTAGGTATTTAAATTCTTGATTGGAAACATTGATTCGATTCATTGATCGAGTTACATCCAAATATAGGGGGGAGTTAGGTACTTATACGTGGATTCAAGGGAGACTCTTTTACAATTAATACTTAATAAATACTATTAGGGATGTGCCCTACCTAACAGATGTTATTCAGAAAGTTTTGTGGAGGTCAGTCTTCTTGTAGCGATGCTGTAGCGCGTTCGCATCGATACAGTTGAGATGTTGTCGCGCGTTCCGTAAACGCACGACAGTAACGCGCTGCTGAAGCGATGCTAACGCGCTACAGCATCGCGACTGTTTATATATTTAAAAAGGAAACACGATTAAAAAACAAAACAATGAACAAAGGTTACGAGAGTTAGCAGAGCGTTTCAACAAATTAAAACCCTTATGTGCATGTGTACAAATAAAACCGAATAAAAGAAAAAGCCAATATTTCTCAGTCGACAGTTCCTGTTGCTTTATTATCAGGCTGTCTCAGGTGGTTGCGCATAATAATGGAATAATTTTGATGAATAGATAACTGTGTAACACGTACTTACCCACCTAACGTTAAGCCGTATAATTTGTTACGATTAGGAAATACTCTGCGAAAATGGCGCAGATAATCTTATTGATGTATCTCTAATCTAATCCAATCATCAATTAAAACGAACACGACAACTTCAAATTATTTTGTCAGCTGCGATTAAAACTGTTGAAAATAATTGAATAGTCTTTGATTCGTTAACAAATAATATATAATCAATCAATCGCTGAAGTATTTTATTTACTATTTATGTAAGAACAGAAAAAGATAAAACAATATAGTTTAAATTAGTACAGAATTACGGCTTATTTCCAAAGACTTTTATTTCTATTCTAATCTGTTTTATTCTATGTTATTCTATTTTATTCTAAGAAATTTGTTACAGTAGACATGCAAAAAGAGATTACAAGAAATTTACATAATAGTGTTTAGAAAGCAAGAGAAAGTATCAAAAACACATATGATTAAATATTAATATAATATACATAACATATAATAAATATATAGGCACATATAAATAATTATCTCAGTTGAGAGGCAAGAAAGAAATTGAGATCGATATTATATCTTGGTTGCTAGGCGAAAATCAATCCCACAACCTTACTTTATATATATAAGTATAGATACTTAGATCTCAGATCTATGTTAAACTGGACTCTATTATAAAGGACAATTTCTGCTACACCAATATCACAGAAGCAACATTTCAATAATATCGTGACTATATTCAAGGAAAGCTTTCCTCGTGGCACCGACGCTCGGTTCTAACGCGTTGTGGTCGAGCAGCATATTTGACAACAAAGGACTTGCAGCCACCTAGAACACAACGGAACGGGTCTTGCATATTTTACAAATCGGTATGCTACCGACAATCTGTACGGATTCCACTGGGCCGGGGAGCCCGAGAGCCACGCAAACACTGTATCTGAACGTGGTTCGAATGTTTGTCTATTGATCGAAAGCTAACGAACTTACCAATAGCTTCACGTCTAATAGTTCCTCAGATAAATTCCACTCGTTTCGATTAAAACCAATATAAATCAAGGAGCCTGTTTGAAAATGTCTACAGGAATAGTTTCGCATTATTATATAAGTAGGTTCGATAGCTACCAGCTTTCATTGTATTCATAAGATTTATTATAAAAACGATGGCAATAACCTTTCTTTAAATAACTCTAATTGTTATAAAAACACTCCTTGACAGAACAATTTTGGAAAATACAAAACTAATTAAATTTTCTAGTTCTTAGCGGTATGCTTTTAAACGACTAGAACAACACTAGTGGAAAATTAATTTGATGGTCGTTCTGTTTTGCTATTAAATTCATAGCGGCGCAAACAACGCCTGGCTTGAACGGCAGAGTGCACTATTTACTTGAGGCAAGAAAACAAGAACGCAAAACTGCAGGCGTTTTATAGTACCCCGCACGTTTGCAATGTTGGCATTCTTGTTCTGTAATTATAAGAAAGTTGGTGACGCCTGCGGCTCCGCTTTAACGAAAATTAAATAAACCTCTTATATAGAAACAAAGGTTGTGTTGTGACTTGTGGTTGGAAGAAAATACAACCTAAAAGGAAAATTTTCATACTACGTTGTTATGTTAAAGTCTATTAATTCACTGAAGTGTTAAGACAAGGTAGGTACAACAGCACACTTAACAGCTTTTTAATTTTGGTGTCGTCATCTTTGTTCTCGTTTCTGTCGCAATAAAAGGTGAAGTGCTTATTCCTCTTTATGTTTTTAAACATTCCTATGCCTGTGTTAGTAATATTCTGTCGTTGTTTGCGGAGATGCCTCAGTAACATTTTACGACTGTGCCCGTTGTACAACGAGTTATTTAGGCACTTCAAAAAGTTAGCTTGTTCTAGTACTTTGTCGAAATATGAGATAATAACTTGTGCAAACATAATATAACTTTAGAAACACGTATATTATTTGAATTTCCTTTGATTTCCCAGGCGGTTGAAGTAAATTACTTTGAATGTGAATTTATCAGGAATATAGATTGAACGAGTCTAGACCACAATTTCACTCGTGAATTTTTACTTTTCGTCTATATCTTTTTATTTATTATATTGCTTCAATTAGTAGACATTGTGGGAATTTTCAGAACAGCTTTTTCGATTTCACTTAGATCGATTTTGCTATAAAATTGTTTCCTACCAATTTTGAATTTCTACCAGCCTCGTTTCGAAAGAGTCTAAAGAGTCTTTAGTCCGTACTTCACCATTGAGATCTGCGTGTTAGAACGCGCAGTTTCAGATATTTTTGGCCTCGCTGATCGAACTAGAATGAACTACATCGTATACCCACAAACCTTCAACGTCGCAATTTTGCCAGCATTTTGGACACCTTTCTTTCAATAAGTTTTTTGATATACTTTTGTAATGTACATCTTCATTTTTGTTATTTTATGTTTTACTAGCTTTTGCCCGTGGCTTCACCCACTTCGGTACATAAAATATAACTAATTTCACTATAAAATAAGATAAAATTTTAGCTATCAGACCAGTACTTTCAGAGATTACCTCCTACAAACAAAATAAAACAAACTTTATATCTTTATTATATTAGTGTAGTTAAACACCTACTAACTTATTTATTAGTTTAATTGTTTATAAGTACATGGTATGCTTGAAAAAGATTTTGCGTTAGTTAATTTTAGTTGTTAACGTAACAGTAGGTAGGTATGTTAATAAGGACAAAAATATGAAGTCAAATTGTAGATGCCGACTAATTAAAATTAGAGTAAGGGCCTGCGCTCACTTGACACAAAACATCTTAGACAGAACTGGTTTTGTCTATGACACGGGGCGCTAGAGCTGTTGATAAAATATCGATATATCGATTTTATCGGAGTACTCAAAAAGCTGAACATATAAACATGTATTTGTAAATCACTTGAGAAATATCGGTACTGTTTGGTACGCATAAATGCTTTATTAAAATTGAAGAATAATCATGGGAACGCTACATTTACAAATATTTATATTAATAAATATCATGAATTTTAAATTGGGTAAATTATTTTTGAGTCGACATTGTTTGTCACAAAGCCGATAAAATAAATTCGAAAAAAAACAATCGATTTTTCGATATATTATTAACAGCCCTAGCGCCCCGTGTCGTAAACAAAACAATTCTGTCTAAGACGTCTTGTCTCAAGTGTGCGCAGGCCCTAATTGTGGTAATTACAAAATTAATCATAGATTACATAATTGCGTTGACAATACATATTTGATGGCACACCAGAGCCGCCATCATTTCAATTAGGAACGAGTGATATTACAATGAAGTGGTTAATTAATAATTTAATTAATTATAGAATAATGTATTTTAATGAAATTATATAAGGTAATACTTACTTACTAAATAATTATTTTAATGGCACAGGAAACCAAGTTTGATTGGTATTCGTTGTCAATAGGAGGCTAACGAGGTGTTTTCCTGATTCGCTGCTACCCAACACTAATTAATTGGACCAGAATGGGTACCGAGCGCAAAGTGAAAACCTCTTTTCTTGTAGTGTCGGTGAAAATGACAAGTGGACTTACCAGCAGATAAAAGGTTCCCACAAGTATAATCAGCGGCCACTGCTTTCAGGTTACCTTCTACTCCAAACGTCCGCAGCTGAATGCCTGTGTTTTACATGGTTTTACGAACTGTCTGACCACTGCATGCTAGTCTTTGGGTAACAATATCCTCTAGTCAAGAATCACCTGTTCTCTCGTTTGGCTAGTCCTCGTTTGTCATGTCCTCGTGGAGGTGACCTCTCGCATCCGGCTCTGTTACAGCCAATGGTTCGGAGGGAGAGGGAATGGGAAGCGGTGGCCTCCTTCTGGGAAGCAGCACCTAATGCGAGCAAAAGTGCTGGCCGCAAACGAAAGGAAAACACATATTCATGCTCCTCCAGCGGCAGCTGCAGCCAAAATCCAAATTTTCCAAGCCAAGTAACTAAGCGATCGTGAACAATTATCCAAAGTAAAAACACAGCAAAGTAATCTTGAGCATAAAAATACCAAGATTTTAAATAATTCACTTTCGTTGTTGGTGTTGGACAAAGAGAATTATTCTCAACGTAAACAGTGTAAGAATTCGGTAGCCGGTCTAATTAGGTTCAATTATTTAGCGTATCTCTGTAACGGATGGTTGAAAATACGGACGATTATAAAATACGGTTGGTTATAAATACGGTTGGTTATAAATACGGTAGGAAAATACAGTTAGCGTTGCGGTCTCAGAAAGTTAGCTGAAGTACCTAACGAAGCGAAAGGGACATTATTTTTTATCTAACTAGGGGGAGCCGAAAGAAAGGGTTGATTTTATTATTTCAAATTTTCAAGAGGTGGGTCTACCTTACCCATCTCTTGATTTGGGGAGTTGAGATACGGTACTTATATTTCATTTATGTCTAGGTAGAAGCACGAAGCTTAGATATCTCCAACATATTGCAGAATGCATTTGTTTTCCGGTAAAAGCCCCGAAGCAACCATAATGTGTTAAGTATTTTAGCAAGCTTTTAATGAAAATATTTTTTTCTAAGCCAGCTTTTAAAGCTCGGTATACCTATTTAATTAATACTCGTCAAGACGAATCATACGAGCCCAAACTCGATGGAGTTGTGTTGTCCAAGTTCCTATAGCCATCTTCCGGTTCCATCATCAGATCAGCTCCTTGTTATAATAATTTTGCATATAGTTTGTCAGAAAGTTTCTCCTATTACACACCTATACCTAATTCAGATCCAAAAGAGAAACCTCTACCATAAATCTTCTATGTAACCTAAATCGTATTCAATTAGATATCCAATATTTCTGAATTGTTAGGTCACGAAATAAAACATGTCTCAATTAACTATAACTAACACAGCAGAATTTTCTTCCCAAGATACCTAAGCGTGTGTAAGAGCTTTATACACAACAGTCTTTGATGGTCACACTTCAGCGTTCATTGCTCCACTTGTGTGTAAGACTCACATCAAAGTACCCACACATAAAGCAATGTACGACGAAATTGTTTGTGTACGGTACTAAAGGGATTGGATACTGGAAGTGGGCTTTTTCTCATCAACGATTGACTTTTATATACTGTGATTAGTGTGTTGTGGAATTTGTGTATTGTACTGAGACTTTTATTGAGTGTTGTATATACTATGTATGTACAATAAAGTGTATAATAAATAAATAATAATATAATATTGAGTATACAGATGATGAATGCAGAAGGAGCGGGAGGTCAAAGAAAAGATGGATGGATTATGTGAAAAGTGATATGAAAGAAAAAGCAGTTAGTAATAGCGTGACGGGTGATAGAACAGAATATAAGAAAAAAAAAAGCGGGTTGCGCCAACCCCTAATAAGGACTGAGCGGGATAAGGACAGGAAGATGATGATGATGATGATAATTCCACAACTTTCACAGACCGCCATCTACCCAGAGTTTGTGCTATGAAAACAAGGCAACTGATAAACATCCTTTTATATTTCTAAATACATATCTACACGTTATAGGTTAATTACCAGATACATAACAAATTATCGTGCTCATCACACAAACATTTGTTTTTTAGTCCCCCAATCGAAACCACGACTTCCAGGGCTACTAACCACTAGACCAACATTTCGTCCAATAAACATTAATATTTGCACTGCAAACTTCTATTGTTGAAACTAATAAATGTCTCTATATTTTACGATCGTTTGGAGTACCTACGTAGGTTATAAAATTATAGGAGACTTTTATATACGACCTTGTAGAAATAACGGCCATCATTCACGATATAGGGGTTTTAAAATTTTACCATGTCATTGGCTTAGAGCAAAATTTTATGAGAATTCTAACCTATATTTTATAGGGGATTTTAGAAAACTCAACGAAGTATGTGACGAAGCTCAACATGGTCATAAAAAAATCAGTTTCCATCAGCGATATTATGTTTATAGAGTCTCTGCTTTAATGTTTGGTCAAATATCACAGTAATATTATAATGGCGAAAGTTTGTATGTACTTACATATATTATTTATTTATTACAAGGTTTTATTTAGTTTCTGATGCTTTTCTGTAATCAAATCTTGTAAATTAAATATCCATTTCCCGTTTACCGATTGAGCTGAAATTGTGCATCTGTAATCAGATGAAAATGCAAAATTATTATGAAATAAAGCTGTTCTGATTATGGAACCGGAAGGTGACTATAGGAACTTCGTATTTAAACGACACAACCCCCTCGAGTTTGGGCTCGTATGATTCGTCTTGACGAGTATTAATTATATAGGTATACAGAGCTATAAAAGTTTATTATGAAAAACATATTTTCATCAAAAGCTTGTTTGTACTTGTTTATTTTACTCCTTCACACTCAAACGGCTGAATGGGTTTGGGTGATATTTCTGACACACGGATAGACCATTTCCTGGTATAAAACATGGTTAACGTTTTATTCGGGATTATGTTCTTTTGGAATAACTTTCTATGTTCACGTGGGGACTGAATTTAACCAAATAATTCAAAACTGTCGGAATGTATGAATGATAGTGTGTTGTTGATGATAATTATAGTTTATAATTTGTTATAGTTTCTTTTAAATTTATAATAATTTATTAGTTTATTATTTTGTACGATAATTTGCGTATTTTATGTAAAAGCCTTAGTCGCCTGATAATAAAGAATTTAAGAAAAGCTGTTAACGATGATCAAGTTTTCAAATTGTCAAATCAGAGACATGAATAACTTAGTCAAAGTCCAACGACTTGTTACTTTGCCTCTATTGATCGCGTCCCCAACACCCACAGCTCTATACACGTCTACCTAGTTTATTCTTAGTCAGAAGTTCTGAACACTTTTACAACGGGGACCGACCTAGACTGCTTAATTATTTCTCTTGCTATTCTCTACTATCGATCTCCAATGAAACTGCATCTTTGGCTTGTAGCCGTCAGTCGCACAAACATGGGTGTATCAAGCACCTATTTTTGTGTGACTGACAGATATATCATCTTTTTTGTGAAGGTGAGTTTTTGCGATGCCACGCAGGACCTGTCAAGAATATGAAAAATCGTTCAGGCTTGATTCATTTTAGCACTGGATTTCATTTATTTATTTAATCTTCATTCACTACTTACTTAGGCATTGTCTATCAGTCAACCTAGACACTGAAATTGAGTTATAAGATCGGGTGGAGGCGTTGGAGGCAGAGAGAAAAATATAGTCATAGTTCACACACTTTTTTGGCGAATAGGCTACCATTTGATCTCAAACCTGAAGTTCGATACATAATTATATTTCCTCAATTGACTATAGAGGAAACTGAGACGAGTTAATCTTGCAAATTAATCTATTCTTACGAGTAGTTCGTTGTCAAAAAAAATTCTGCTTGCAATACCTACTAAGTCACAATTTCCAAATACTCGTACGGTTCCTGAAAATTTTGTGTTCCCAGTCTCCTTACTTGCGAAGATATACGTGGTCGCTCTCGCCGCTGGCCATAAAATGCTGCGTGACATTTAGCAGGGGCCCGCAACATTCGGGCAGGGGCTCCAAACTTTAAAGCGATGATAAACGCTATAATAAGCTCGTGAATGGGGTCCATTACGGTAACTCGTTGCAAACTCGTAATTTATGTTGTATAACTTCAACTACCCACACCCCGCCCTCAGGATTAACGTGCCAGCGAACTGTTTAATTGTACACACCACCATGGATTAAAATAAGGTGTACGTTGTTAAAGTATTCTCTTTATCATAATTTTGGGCTCAGGATCTTGTTTATAGTTTGATAGTTTTAATACTCCCTTTATCTCTCGTGTAAGATGGATGTGTAAAATTAAGTATTTAATTGTTTGCTGCCTTCATTAGATATTTAATGGTTTTCTTGATTAGTCTTCCACTTTTTCGGGTCCATCAAAAGATTTTTTAGATTTGAGATAATGTTACTCTAAATTTACCTAGGTGAAGGTAATTCCGTCGATAACTATTCAATTTATTATTTAATATTATGCAACTAAAAAAATCACTGGTTCCGATAATACAGGTAATTCTAATATCTGATATTTGAATAACCTGTGTTATTGAATCCAGTGATTCTTCTTCTTTTTTTTCAGTGAGCAGACGCTATATACTCAATAACTTGTACGATGTATAATTTTGCATATTAAGAAAAGTATTGTAAATTTACATACGTGACCTCTAATGATACTTTTGTTTTAATTTACAATTTTTAGTTAAAATAACTTTGTGCGAATTCATAAACGCTATGTATTTATTAAACTCTACTAAAGCTAATTAAAAGGCAAAAGAAAATCTCAAGTTTATTTAGCATAGTTTAAAGTTTTAATTGCACAAGAAACTATGTTTAATAGACGTACAAGAAATATTAATGAGCTTTCCAAAAGTTTTTCAGACTTCGGTAGATGCTTACGTACTTATTCTTTATTAAACAAATATGTGATACCTTATTTACTTTGAATATATATAAATAAAGGCAAAAACCTGACTCACTGACTTGACTGACCAATGCCCAGCCCAAACTCTTGGGCCTTGAACGCTGAAATTTTGCACTGAAGTTTCTTTTTATCGTGGTAATTGTCCGGACTGAGCCCAAGACGTCAACGCGCGCCTCAAGAAGTTGTCAGCAAACCGGAGGGGCCCAACAAGGCCGAAGGCTATTGGAGCCAAGGATTTGTTTCTGAAAGGAAAATTCGGCCCCGGTACGAAAGGCAACGGAGGAATAGGAGTGGGTTTTTAGCCAGTCTGACACTATCTCCCGCCCAAGAGTTTAAAGAATAAGAAAAGATTTCCCAGAATTTTTTCCATAAGGAGATAAACCAAATTCCCAAAATTCGTATGGAGAAAACTACTTTCACACGAGCAAAGCTGCTAGCTGAAGCTAGTTTATATAAGATAGAATTGAATCAACAGCTAGATTTTTGAACAACAGGAATGTTAAAATAAACTACGCGGAAGATTGCATTTCCTTTTCCTTGTTTCGTTTTATTGAATCAAGTTAAAAGGTTTCGTTCGATTCTACGGTCTTTCTTGCATCGATAAATGCATGGAAACGTATGCCATTATAGAAATACTTATTTGGAATTTTCTAGTGACTGAATTCTATTTAAAGACAAGTGTTTTTCAAACTGAATAGGTGCGAGAATGAGCAGCATGTAGGTATGCAAGATCGCAGGGTCACATAGCCTTCGACTTCTAACTGTCTCCGCACACGGGCATAAAAAAAAACGCTAAAAGTGGCCACAAAAAAAAAAGTAGAAGCCACCGCACAAAGCAGTTGAAGCGTGCGAAAGCTAGTGGCCGGAGAAACTTGAAGCGGCTTCAAGCGTTTATTTGTGGCGGCACCGCCGCACACGAACCACAAAAAATACCACCTCAAAAAGAAGTTTGAAGCGGCGTTTCTTTTAGGGCTGTGTGCAGGGACTCTATAATAAAACTAAAACCATGCTGTCTGGGGATGAGAGATTGTTTAAAAGAGTTACCGTGGGCCTGAAATGGAAAGGACAACTGAAGGTCAGTTACAGGTAGCTTTTAGTTCAGTAAAGAAAGAAAACACGTTTATTTGGCTCACAGGTACACACAATGAGATAGCACTTATCTATATATATAAAAATGACCCCCGTTTTCCGTTGTCACGACTTGGCATGAAAACGGCTTGACCGATTTGGCTGATTTTTTTTTTGTTGTGATTGTTATTATGAGAAGAAGGTTCTTATGGAAAAAAAAAGTAGGGTAGTGTAGGGTAGAGTAGGGTAGGGTAGGGTAGAGTAGGGTAGAGTAGGGTAGAGTAGGGTAGAGTAGGGTAGAGTAGGGTAGGGTAGGGTAGAGTAGGGTAGAGTAGTAGGGTAGAGTAGGGTAGAGTAGGGTAGAGTAGGGTAGAGTAGGGTAGAGTAGGGTAGGGTAGGGTAGAGTAGGGTAGAGTAGGGTAGAGTAGGGTAGAGTAGGGTAGAGTAGGGTAGAGTAGGGTAGAGTAGGGTAGAGTAGGGTAGAGTAGGGTAGAGTAGGGTAGAGTAGGGTAGAGTAGGATAGAGTAGGGTAGAGTAGGGTAGAGTAGGGTAGAGTAGGGTAGAGTAGGGTAGAGTAGGGTAGAGTAGGGTAGAGTAGGGTAGAGTAGGGTAGAGTAGGGTAGAGTAGGGTAGAGTAGGGTAGAGTTGGGTAGAGTTGGGTATAGTAGGGTGGAGTAGGGAAGAGCGGGAGCAAAGCCGCGCGGGCAAAGCTAGTAATCTATATATATAAAAATGAGACCCGTTTTTCGTTGTAACGACTTAGCATGAAAACGGCTTGACCGATTTGACTGTTTTTTTTATGTTGTGATTGTTATTGTGAGGATAAGGTTCTTATGGAAAAAAAATAAAATTAGGGTAGTGTAGGGTAGAGTAGTGTAGAGTAGGGTAGGGTAGAAATGGGTATAGTAGGGTGGAGTAGGGAAGAGCGGGAGCGAAGCCGCGCGGGCAAAAGCTAGTTATAGTATACAAACAAACTTAAACTTAGAAAAAAGTAAAAGTCTGACACTTCCTCTCGGTCGGTCAAAAGGTTGCGGGAAACCGATGGATGCGAGACGTACAGGATCGTTCATTTTGGCGACACTTGGGGGAGGCCTATGTCCAACAGTGAACGTATATCGGCTAAAATGATGATTTTGATAATGACCTCTCGGTCTACCCAGACCGGGAGGAGCTCAAACTTCTACAACCTGACCTGATTAAATTCAACACAGTTAAAATAAAATACAATGTTCTACTTAATAATATTTCTACTTTTGACGGTACCAGGTAACTTTGTACAGAGCAAGTTCCAGTTAATATTAACGGGCTTCGCAGCACGAGTTTGCTTCGAACAAACATTGTGCACGTTAGCAAATTCATAACATACGTATATATAATAGGAAGCTAGTTGCACAGGAAGGCCGAAGCTTCCAGAAAGCGGACAGTGTCATATTATTGAATTTCACTTCAAAACGTCGTTTACAAAAGGCCTTCGAGAAAACTTTACGGAAAATAAACTGCCTTTTAACTTATTCATATTTTGATGTCGCTCTATTTTTGTCACGTTTGTGTTGTGATATTTTTGGAGCAGCCTACCGGACTAATTTTAAACCATTTAAAGTGAAAGAAAGAAAAACGTTTATTTCTACCTCACACATACATTTTAACTTAAAACAGTTGAATTAGGATACATTAAAAAAAAAACACATTGTTTCGTATGAAAAACAAAAAGACAATTTTAAAATCTGTGTAAGGTCAAAAAAGGCGCCTAACTCAGCATAATGCTGCGATATCTACATATAGATAACGCAGCGCTGGTATTCTGTTAGGGCGGTGATCCCTCGGTCACACTCACGGAGCTTAACAAACTATGTAAGTGGTGTTACGGTCGTATTGTGCGGTTTCTTTTTTTTAGCACTGAAAAGTTGAAAGGGAATCGGTTGTCTTGGTATGGTCATGTAAAAAGGAGAGATGAAACGCATGTTGCTAAAAGAGTTATGAATTTACATGTGGATGGATGGAGAGGGAGGCCAAAGAAAAGATGGATGGATTGTGTGAGAAGTGATATGAATGAAAAGGAAGTTAGTGATAGCGTGACGAGTGACAGGACAGAATGGAAGAAAAAAACGTGTTGCGCCGACCCCAAATAAAACGGGATAAGGGCAGGAAGATGATGTTCTACAAGTATTTTTTAGCATTGACTGGATGTGAAAAAAAAGTAAGCGCAAAGGTTAAGCAATTTCTGAACCATATCCAACACATTGTGTTTGACCCTTGGGTTAATTTTCTACTTTTACGCTAATTAGTTAAACAGTACCTGGGCCTCAAGTTTGCTATTACAATAGTGTCAGAATGGTCTATCATTGACTTCATAATTGTTGATTTTGACAAGTTTTGGTAATCTACTAATATAATGGCGTCATAATGACTTTCAAATGGTCAACCACTGACAGTTCATCAAAGAAGTGGCTTAAAATGGTAATCTCGTACATAATGACAAATGAATATCTGACGTATGCGGAAATTTGCAAAACTTTTGACAGTTGTTTTGATCAGTGACCTACCATTAGAACGTTATTGTGCAGTTATTAGTTTTAATAAGCTCGATATTGTCATTCTACCACCACTCTATTACGAGACCATTGTCCAATCAATGATCGATCATTATGATTTAGCAGATTACGAACATTTAGCAAAATGACAATGGGATCGTGTTGAAATGACGAACTTATAAAAATAGCAGACTCGGGCCCCTGCTTACAAACTGTAGCCTTAATATTAGTATGAAGTGTTTTAAATATTTTTATATGTCCTGTGATGTATCTCCTGTAGATATCGTATAGCAACGAGTAACGTTTGCTCTGCGTGCAGTCGCTTATTCCCGCTAGACCAGAGTGTGGTCAAAGATAGGCTAGCAAAATATACTAGTACCTACGAGTATACCGCAGTGTCCGGAAGAATAGAAGAAATAGATGGAGGCCTTTGCCCAGCAGTGGGATAGTACATCGTGCTAGATATAGTAATGATGACGATTATTTGTTTTTTTTTTCTTTTAAACTTTGAGGAATTAATTTCTGCTCATGTTTTTAAAAAAGCTTGATAGGGTTCTATTGAAAGTTATAAAATAAGTAAGCATTTTTAACATTCGACATATCACAATAGTTACCTCGCGTTTGATAAAAATAATTTAGGTAAGTCAACTAAGTAATTGCGAAACATTATAATTAGGTAACTGGTTGAAATCCGTAAAGAAATGGAAAAACTAGGTTTCACTACTACTAGATTCTTTTAGATTTCACTTTTACTAGATTTCAGCTATAGGTATACTATGAAAATATTGCTCATAGATGTTTTTGAACTCAATTTACAAAGTGAAAGATTTTAATTCCAGGAAAAAAGAATACCCTTTCTGTAGAGGTTTAATTTTCTAGCTCTTTTAGTAAACAGAAGTACTAAGAAGTTTTCCAAGGATTTAGGTGGTCAGAAAAAAGGCTGATTTTAGTAAGTTTTAGTAAGTAACATTTTAGAAATGTGTCTGAGTTATAAATACTCGATTACACACGAGCCTATAATGTACGGAGCATGCCTACTCGTACATAGGTACACATGTATAGCTATATTTTATACAGCCCTTTAAATGCTTATATATCTTCCTGCCCCTCCCTTTACATATGTATGATACTGCATATCTACCGTATCAGTGACAATTACCGACATTAATCCTGTACCCAATAACTCCACCGTTAATAAATGTTCAAGTTTCCAGGAAAATGGAAAATATTTTCACGTCACTCGTAACCCTCATTACACGGTATATTCACGTCATTAGTCATATTCATTAAAAAAGCCTTGTTCATTTTAACAATGGTAAAAATATGAAGTTGGAAATAAAATATAAAATTGAAGTTTCAGTTTTATCAACGCATATTTTTATTCAATTGAATAGCTTTTCCGTCGACTTTTGTAGATAACATTACCCATTGTGAAATGATAACTTCGCATTTTCTTAAAATATAAGGGTACGAATATAAAAAAAAAATTAACAAAATCACAAAGCCAATTCAAAATAATTTTCTAAAGAAATCTGTTATCGATGCGAAGGCACTCAGAAAGTAGGAACCGAGAGCATGTAATTAGGTAATAATGCCATCAGTCAATAAGCCAATTACCGAGCGGAGCGAGCCTCAGCGCAGAGGAATGGCGACCACAAGCACTGACGAACAATAACCTCGTTACGACTTCCCGCCCCTCTTAAATAAACAAATAACATGGAAAACAAACAAGTTTCAATTATAGTCTCGCTTTCATTCGACTCGTAACTTTCAAGTACATTTTTTTTTATACTCAACAAATTATATCTATATTTAACTTCAAAGATAGAAAATAAATGCCGCTGCTTTTCTGAACTTTCCAAATTACGAAACTCTTCAGCGTTTATATTGCGTTCTCATGGAAAATATTAAAGTGCCTTCGTGTTTTTCATCGCTGTCCACCCGTACTTAGTTTAATACTTTCGAGTTTTGATCAAGTTAAGCTCTACGCTTACTTACTTTGATATTTAACAATAATGAAAAATTATCTTTGTCAATAAAAGATGTTAAATTGGGTATAATAAGAGGTAAACTGATTTCATATAAATATAACACAAAGCCAAACAAATCAAATCCTCGTAATGTTTTTGTGCCTACCTACACACTAATCAAAGGAGACTGTATAGTAAACCTGATCAAAGGCTTTAGTTGAAACTGAGATTAGAGCCTAGGCTTAGACGAAGACAATATAGAAGTAACTGTGAATCAAAATAAACAAATGATGAAAGAACCAGAAGTACTTTGTTGACAACTTCATCTATTCATTCATAGAAACTATGAATCCATTGTATGAGGTCGTAAGTGTAAAGTCCGTCGATTCTTTTTGCGGAAGCTGGATCGTCGCCAACTTTCATACAATGTTGTTATGAGATTGTGCTGGTACTGGGTAGTATTACCGTAACAACGCTTCTGTATTTATGGCGACAGTGGCACCCACCGAACTATTCACGGAACCCACTTAATCTTTACAACCATACGTCTTTATTGCTAGTCTTGATTTGTTTTGTCGTTTGTTTTAAGATCGTCCTAAAAATTTTCATGGACCAGTCTATTTGAGGCTTAGACTAAAGTACTTCAACAATGTTTGGGCTGAAATAGGCGTTGTAAACGTTGTTTTGTTTTACATTATTTAAAACATATCAACTCATGCATGTGAGAAGTGCCAAATACCTATAGGCTTCCTCTGCTTTATGCCAACTTTTTCGTGTTATCATCTCATATTAATCTACCCTTTGGTTGTACTATCTTAGAATAAAGTTCATCATTTCGATCGCTAAATCCGGCAACCATCTTCAAACTTTCTAAATACTGACAACATCAATTACTACCTCTAACTTTAGGATTATGACTTATGCTAATTGATGTCTTAGTGGTCGGTACTCTACTCTAATGCCTCGGTCTTGAACAAACTCGATTTACCGCTTACCTACCCGTATTTACTTAAATTACTTAACTTAGGCTGGCTAGAGGAATAACTAGGTTGGTACTTATCTTCCGGTTTTATGTGGAACACTATCAAACTCTCTTGCACCTATATTGTGTACTACAAATGGTCGGGTTTTAGAGCATGTTCACAGCATATTGTCAGTGTATCAAATATTATGTAAATATATTTAAGAATGAAATACGAATACATATGTAAATCTGTTGCCTGTGCCATAATTTTTACAAGTCACATCCCCAATCCATAAAAGCATCGAGCGGTTTTTCCCTAACTTTTTTTTAATACATTGGCTTTGCCGACCAATTCGAATCCAATTTACATTTCAATCGGGAGGTTCATGTAAAAACATGAGCCTCAGAGAGCATGCCGCTGCGCTGTGGAGGGCTTATGAAATAATGTAACATTGGGGCGCAAATACACGTATACATTTACAGTAGGTACATTATTTTCTGGGCATTCACCGAAAAATTCCTCATAACTCATGTGGAGACAGAAGGTGAGAATTATAAATATTTCTCAGCAAAATTCCTGAAACGGAGCTGTGCCTCGGGTACCTCGGGTATGTTGCTTACGCTCATGAGATTTGCAACGTTCAGACTTATCTGTTAAAATTATTGCTAGTTTTCGTGTATTTGCCTTGTTTTGGACTGCAGTTTGGAAGATTTGAAAAATTGTTATGACATTGTTTTATGTAGACAGTTTTTAAAGACTCTTGTTTTGTGAGTTACATATTAATATATATTTGATTTATTATAATCTATGGATGGCTGTACAAGTCTTTCTTTTGACTACATATTCATATGATTGCTTAGTAAACAGAGCCAAGTTAATAAAGAAAAACAAAAAATTATGAAAAATATTATATAATATATTTAATATATTTATTTGCCAAAAAAAATACATCCAATTTTTTACAATTTTATGTGGTGCGGTAAGTAAATTCTTAATATTGACAACAAAAAGAAATAGAATTTAAATACGAATTCTAATGATAACTCCTTTGGAACCAAAATATTCTGTTCAGAGTTCTTGTATACATATCTATAAATCAATAAACCTGTTGGTTTAGTGGTTAGTGACCCTGACTGCTATGCCGGAGGTCGTGGGTTCGATTCCCACCCAGGACAAATGTCTGTGTGATGAGCATGGTCATTTGTTCTGTGTCTGGGTGTAATTTATCTATAATATGTATGTATTTAGAAATATATAAGTATGTTTATCAGTTGTCTAGTACCCATAACACAAGCTCTGCTTAGCTTGGGACTCGGTGACATTGTGTGATAGTTGTGGAATATTATTATTATTATTATTATTATTAATAAAGATCCAAAACAAGTTAGCGTCGCGGCCAGTTTCTCTTCACTTAAATATGAATGAAAGAAAATACGTAGCTTGTTACTACGAATATATTTTCAGTGCACATGGACCGCTGCATCGGCGAGTTTAGGGGTGTCACTTGTAACCGGAGATTTAATATTGGAGATAAGAGCACTTGAGTGCAAATGATTGTAAAATCCGATAATGATATAGTTTTTATATACCAAATTAGGGAGATAAACTATAGATTGACTAGATTGTAGAGAGGAAAGGGGTTGCTAGAATACTAAAAGCAGAGGACTTGCTTAAGAACTCGAAAGAGTTGTCAATGTGGAGACTTTAAGTTTGAGAGGCTTGGAAGGTCGGAAGTCGTAGTTATAACAAATGCATTGGGGCTACAGGTTTCACAGTATCGTCCTGTTCCTAGTTAAAGTTGCTAAGCGCAGAGTCCGACTGCACATCGCTGTAAACTAGTTTTATTCGACCATAACAATAGTCTCGCGGGATGCAGAACATGTCCCCTATACGCTCCGGTCTTACCCCTTCTTTTTTTCGTGTAATTTGCGAAACGATGGCTTTTATGCGTCGTTAATTCAGAGTTGTTGATGTTAATGCCCCTGATGCGAGCTTTTGAATTGTCTCTTTGCTTAACGTTTCGTTATGGGGACCGGTATAAATTATTATGTTTACGTTTAAACCAAGGCTTAGTATGTGTTATGAATATTCGTGAATTTCATAATTGGGAGTCGTGTGTACGAGTATTACATGTTAATGACTCTGTTTCATTTATGTCTCTGAGATCATTAAAAGGTATTTAAGTTGTTTAATTTTCATTATTAAATTGGTCTATCAAATATACACGCTTGCTGCAATATTGATATCTACATGCATATCTCATTACTGAAATCTGACATGCATGAAAAAAAAAACGGCTACAGTAATGACTACATCTTTAAAACTACGCAACAGATTTGGATGCGGTTTTTTTTAATAGATAGAGTGACTCAAGAGAAAGGTTTATATGTATAATATTGCACCCGAGCGAAGCCGGGGCGGGTCGCTAGTTACTACTAAAGCTATTAACTGATGCAATGTTAAAGAATATAATAAAAAGCGTATTCATTTGTTCTCAAATATCTGACTTTATACTCAGTTGATTCGAATACTTTTATTCCATTGATTGTATTAAAATGCAGCCGAAAGATTTACATAATATCTGTGGAATAATCAAATTTACACTAGCTTCTGACGCCATATGTACCTTTATCATACATATACAGGCAGAGTATACCGTCAACACTCACTTTAGCCTTGTGTCGTACTAACATCAATTACAGGGTTATTTGTAAAACACTGGCAACCTCTCAGGACTATGATGCTAACATAATAAACAACTTTTGTCCTAAACTTTAAAAAAATTATCATATTTTTGTTCATCAGATTTTCAAAGTCTATGCAAAGCAAGCGATAATACAATAGCGGAGGGAAGGGCGTTTGGTCAGCGGGATTGCTTGATGCGCTAGCGTCGCGTCAAGCACCCCCACTGAATAGAACAAGGAAATATTGAAGGATTGTTTTTGATAAATGTGTTATGTTTGAAAAATGTGTAATTATTTGATCGGAACGTGTCTACGTATCTCAGAGAGCAGGATTGAGTTCCAGCAGTGGGAACATTAAAAGGCTGATTATGCTTGCGCTTGTGTCAGCTTACCTACGCACATTGTATGTGGAAACACGTGGAACGATTTAAAGGGGATTGGTAATATTTATTTTCCTCTACCCCTTCTAAACCAATGCACTTTGTTTTATTTGGAAAAATAGTGCTCGCTCTGAGCGATGCACTAATCGGTCAATATTTACTGCGATATTTAATCTTTTCGTTTCACTACTTTTACACGTTTCATAAAGGGTCTTACAGAGATATGACCTACCATATCTGATGACCTTTAAAATCCGGTGCCGGTAGATGACTATAGGAACTCGGTAGTTAAACGACACAACCCCCCCCCCCCCCTTCGATTATGGCGGTAAGTCCTCTCTTTGAGGCGTGACTGGAAAGACCTCACGGCGTCCTTACCTTCCGCATGACGCAGGTCCTCACCGGACATGGCAAGTTCGGGAGGTTCCTGCATCGGATTCAAGTGGAAGAGACGCCCGGGTGTCGCCACTGTGCGCAACGCCCGGAGAACACCATCGAGGTGTGCCCTGCCTGGGCGGAGCATCGCCGCGCCCTCGTGGGGGCGATCGGCGGCGTAGACCTCTCGCGCCGGGCCCTGGTCGAGGCCATGGTCCGGAGCGAGGAGGAATGGCAGATGGTCGCCTCCTTCTGCGAAACAGTAATGCTTGCAAAGGAGGAGGCCGACCGCATCAGGCAACGGCGCCCTCGCCGCCGTCGCCGGGATTCCGATCCCGATTTCCGGCCACCGTAGACGCGGGCTCGCGGACGGCGAGCCATGGGTAGCTCGCTGTCCAATCGTCCGGTAATGGACCGGGTCCAAAACGTCGACGGCGCGCACTGTTCCCGCGCGCCTCAAGGAGTTGTCAGCAGCAGGAGGGGCCCAGCTGGGTCGAAGCCTACTGGGGACAGGGTTGTCCGAAAGGGAGCTCGTGCCCCGGTATGAAGGCTAGAAGGAACGGCGCGGGGTTTTTAGTCAGTAAGAGTCTGACACTATCTCCCGCTCCACCCAAGAGCGGGTTTTGTCAAAGATGATTTTCCCCGTCGACAAAAAAAAACCTTTAAAATCGAAAATTAAAAACGCTGATGTTTCAATAATGGAGTAGTTTCTAAGGTCAAAATAACTACATTTTATTTAGTCCGTATTTTAGATTATAAAAAAAGGGACACGTATTTTTTTATTTGTAAATTAAACCAAAAATGACAAAGATATGACCCATTAAAGTTACGTGTAACGTCACGCTGTGCTGCATTTTTTCGCACGGGGTGACATCACACGTAACTTTAATTTAAAAGACGGACTAATTACATTTTTTACGGCAACTAGTCTATTGTATGTCAATACTGCCTATGTTTTGTTCCATTATGTAAATTATTATCTTGGTATACAATAAAGTATATTATTACCTATATACAACGTGTAACAAAAAGGGTATATACATCAAAAAGCCCTGAAGTTTACTGGTGGTATAGAATCTCTACACAAAGTTTCAGCTCAAAATAAATTACTCAAAGAATTGATACCAAATTCTTGGTATCCTTGGTATCGTATGATTCTCGAATTCAAATCATAACAAACGTGTCACGACACTACGAGGGTCAATAACATTCCACGTCACTTGCTAATACTAATAAAGACTTCTTCTGTAAATCTGATCGCCTAGTACCTCTCTTCCTAATTCTACCTAATTTCGATACGCGCGGCGCGTGTGTGAATGAAACGCTGTTTGCCTAGTACCTGCCTACTTAAAATTTTGCCTCAAAAAAGCAGAAGGTCACGCGAGGCAAAATATCTGCAGGTGTCAGTTCCTGGATGCGACGGAAGAGGTGCTGACCTTCATTCTGCAACACTCGCCATACCTACTTGCATATGGTTAGAGGTATACAGCGCTAATGCAGCTCGCCGAGTGCGCTAGTACCTACGTGGGTTATTTTCAAAATGCTCGAGTACGGCCTCCTCAAATTCTGGATCGATAGTGTTTGGGCGACCCCCTAAACCGCGCGTGGAACCAGTTTGTTGCAGACGATGTACCTTTCAGTACCTATGTTACAAAGTACTCTGTGAATGTACTAACAAAGTCAGAAGTCCATGGAGAATTCCAAACCAAAATCGTTTGTACTGGGTTTCATCGCGTTAATAATATGTCTTGGATGACATAGATGGCGCTAGTATAGTAGTTGGATTGAAAAACATACATCTCTCGTTAAAGAATATTATCTTGCTTTTTGCTAGTTACAATATTACTTAATTTTAACACAAATTCTCCTACGACATTACAAACCTTATAAAGCAATCCACGTAATAACTAGGATTTGAACTCGGTAGCATAAAATTTACCGATATCATAAGCCACTGGACCATTGCGTCATTACGCAATTAGTTGAAATTATCCGACTCTTTATTATATTGAAATTGTTTAGAGACTTTAACCCGTATCATAAATCTCAAAAGAATTGAGGGTAGTTTAATATTGGCTGTATAAAAATTAAATCTTTTTTTTCAATCATAACGTTCTTTACTATCTTTGAGTGAGTTCGGTTACGATTGCGTTTAACAAGTTTTTAATATTTATTTTTATCATGAGTTCCCGTTCAAATATTGATATGGCTACGAGGGCCCAAATAATAACATAGCATAATCAAGGTTTAAATTATTCTGAAATTTCGAGAGAAACTTTCTTAAACGTAAGTAATGTTTTAAAATCACTGTCCGTTATTTATTTTATTATCCCTGTTTATCGATACACGAAATATCGAATGTATTTTTTTTTTTTTCTTACAGGTAAAGACTGTCACTTGGGGGTTCGTTGGAATACCGTAGTAGATCTGGCAGAAGACGCCATATTGACTCAGACCAGCGTCAACTTATGGTGCAAGGTTATGAGGACACCAACAAGATATTACGCAGAGTTGTTTGATACATCTTTGCGGACGGTGTATCGTACTCTTCACAGTGAAGGTCTGCATTATCGTCGACATGCTATTAAACCATTGCTTACCGAAGCTAATAAAAGAGCATGATTTGAGTTCGCAATGAAATACAGAAATTTCGACTGGAGCAACGTCATCTTCAGTGATGAAAAGCTTTCAAGTCTAGCCAGCACGGGCGAGTTATGTTGTGGCGTAGGAATAATACGCGTTATGATAGTGATCACGTTGTGCCTAACTGTGAATCCGGTCGTGTAACAGTGAACATGTGGGGATGGATAAGTGCTGCAGGACCAGGAGAATTTACTGTAATACCCAGTCGTGCAAACAGTGTAAACTACATAGATGTGCTGAATGACGTCATGTTACCCACCGTGCGGAATATTTTTCCTGTAGAAGACGTGCCAGTGATAACGTTCGTGCAGGACATTTGTCCTATACACCGTTCCATAATTGTGCAAGAGTGCTTTAGCCAGCAATCGGACATACGGATTATTCCTTGGCCTGCGAGATCGCCAGATTTAAACTCTATTGAAAATTTATGGGGCGTTATGGGTCAAAGGTGGGACAATAGGAATGAAAGGACTAAGGAAGCACTGAGTACTCACTGCATGCAGGTATGGGATTCTATACGGGGTCAAAATTTATGTGAAAAATGTATAAACTCCATGGGTTCGCGCTTGCAAGTTGTCAGCGATCAAAATGGCAGACACACGAGTTATTAAAAAAATAATATAAAGTGTTGACTATTGGATTGAGTATTAACAAAGACCGGGGTAGCTATAATTTATTTGATAAATTACAGTATTCAAACTTAGCGTAAGTGGGATACATTTTTTTACTACTTTATAACAACAAAATGTTATTACACTAATGATTTTAATTTCTTATAAAATATAAGAAACTAAAATAAAAACAATATAAATATAGATTCCTTTCCAATATAATAAATTATTTATTTATTAATATAAACAACTCGGTCCCAAAATTACAGCTATAACCCGGTCTTACAATTGTTATTTTGATTTGAGGTTAAGCTTCAATTTCTTCCTCGTTTTGGAACGAATACTTAAGCTATTAACCTTAGTCATAACATAATGCACAAATCAATCATTATAGTCAATACCACTAACCATAATTATATAAAACGTAATATTTTTTTTATAATTTATGAGTAAGTAAAATATTAACCCTTCAGATACCGTCAATTAGAAACACAATAGTAAGACAATAGATGCGCGGCCACCGGTGGTCGCTTGGGGATTCATGAATTATCAGAACTAAAGTTGCATTATAGTGAAAGGTATTATAACATTATGTAAATAAAACTAAATAGTAGAAGAATAGCACAACATTGTTTTGATTTAGAATACTTATAATTTCTATTAAACAGTTTTACTTTGTTAATGTCTTCCATTTTGTAATGTAGTTATTCAGTTATAAATTTTACTTGTATTTCTCATAAAGAGTGACTTAAATAATTGTCGATTGGGTGTAAAGCTGTTAGGTTAGGTTATACATAGTATAAGAAAGAAAGAAAGAAACAAATTGTGTTTTTCTTTGAGAATTAAAGGTCTGAAACTATAATATCACTACAATAGTTTTATTTCTTATCCTTTCGAGAATTAAACTTCGTAAATCTTAATCTGTAAGGAAAATATGTCTAGATTTTCTTACATATTTTTTTTACTAATAATACTAATACTTACCACCAATTATGAAAGTAATTTTTATATATATAAAATTTATATGCAGGGTTATTTGTAAAACACTAACAACCTTGCAGGACTGTATTAGTAACATCATAAACAACATCTTTTGTTCTATGACCTTTTTCAAAACATAATACATTTACCAAAAACAACCCTTAAATATTTCCTTGTTCTATTCGGCGGGGGTGCTTGACGCGACGCTAGCGCATCAAACACCTCTGCCTACCAAACCTCCTCCACTCCGCTATTGTATTATCGCTTGCTTCGCATAAAATTCGTATTAGAACATTATTTAATTATTTTTATTTTTGTATGAAAATCTGATAAATAAAAATATGATAAATTTTAAAAGTTATAGAAAGTTGTTGTTTATGATGTTAGTAACATAGTCCTGAGAGGTTGCTGGTGTTTTATAAATATCCCTGTATAATAGTCAATATTTACTTGTATAATATGCCTTTATTCATTTATACATCTTATACCTCATATTTTTATACTATTTATATAAAAAATAAAATAAAAAAGGTTTAAAATTATAAAAAATAGAATATAAATTATATTAAACTTAAAAAAAGTCGACATAAAACTGGGATTCGAACCGGTGCCCAGTGGAACGAGCTGTGTTATTCTGCCATGCATATCCACCTGAGCTACCGAACTAACTATTACGGAACGCGAAAATGAGAGCTACTTTGTGAATGTAAGGATTCTTTATTATATATGATCTACGCCATCTGTAGTCAAATTAACTAAGATACCAATTGACTTATTTGGTTTGGTTTAGATGGCGCTGTATTAAGTACTCGGAAAGAAGAAAATAAAATAATTTATGTTTATTTGAATATAAATATATTATTATTTCTAAGTAATTATTTTAGGTATTATAAAGCCTATTATGTGCCTCTGCATCATAAGGTTTTTAAGTTTTGCAGTGTTAATTTCATTTTTTAACAGCGCCATCTAGTCGTCTCATGAAAAGTAATGCAAAACCTCACAGCCAAAAATCGACCTTAAGATACCCATGGACTATTGTCTATGATAGTACCTACCTACTATCCGATGGAAGCCCGCCACCGTAGAAACTGTCGGCGCTCAGCTCCTTCTAGGTACCCGCGATAAATCGAGGACGATAAAGTTCGCGAGCAGCTCGCACATTACCGGCCGTGCTCTCTTCTGACACACAACATCATCTCATAATATTCACTATTACTTAACACCATCACCATAGAAATGCCATCACACACGATTATCACAACTGCAATAAAATAATGTTTAAAATCCAAATCACAAACACCGGAACGGATAATTATGCTATGCGACTGCATCGTAAGAATATTGGTCATCCAGTAATGCAAAATTATATTTATTTATTTACCTAAATTTGACTTTCGGCGCGTACAAAGACGCCGCCAGTACCGCCAAAGAGAGTAGCCGAACGGACGACGACAACATTGCCATCTCTCTCACATTAAACACGCAGGCGGCGCGTGCGACTGGGACAAAACTATTTTATCGTGTTCAATAACATTTGAGCTTCTCAAAGGAAATTTTTTAGGGATCTGTGAACCGTTTTTTTAAATTATCAATAACAATTCTCGTCTCTTATGGACTCCTAGTACTTTCGCATGTTTTTTATTTATTTTAAAATGATAAATTAAGACTAAACTGTGCTACTACTGGTAATGTTTTTGTAGAAAAGGCAAAAAGTTACGCAAAGACCTAATTGTGCGCAAACGTATAGTTTTTTTAGAAATAAACGCGAAAGATTAGTTGATTTGATTATAATCTCGGGGTTAAATTAAACTCACACGCATTCACGCGGCGTCGTGAATGCGCACACTACATCTAAATAATTAATTTCTTGTTAACTAAGTACATATCCTATGTATAGCAACCGACATAAAAAGAATTAGGTACGTAAGAAAATTCATCTCGACCCTGCAAAAAGTGACAACTTGTTGAAGTCCTCTAATTAAATTAAATTCAAGAACGGAACCCACTGGGAGTTTATTTGTACCAGGAGGCACATAAGTTGCTTAGAAATGATATTTGGGTTCATTTTAACAGATATGAAATCCTTTTTCGCAGCGTCTAACGCCGAGTACAACGTTCGTTTAGATTTTACGTAGGTAGGTACTTCGTTTAAATTTTTCGTAAATTAAGTATTTGTTATTATCCTATCTACGTAAAACAATAAAAAAGTATGTAGATATTTCTTATTGTTTCACGTAAATACCAGATAGGTACCTAATTATTCCATATCCTTACGAATACCCTTATCTAATTAGTCTCCTCTAAAAGCGGCGTGAGTCGCACGAAAAATAATATGCGCTGCGCGCTAACGAACACGGGCCTACGCGGCGCGCAGGTTTTTCGATGGCCAACGCACGCACTCGCTCTAGTTTTTGGCTTGGTTTGTTGTACACAAACATAATCTTAGTCTTTGTAGGAAAAACTTATTTCTTCTTAAAACTATTTTTCTTAAAAAAAAATTTTAGAAAAAATAAACATGCGGATCCCTTTATCCACTGTTTGAAGAAATACCAGGAGTAAGAGGTTTGTTTTTAGTCATAAACAGTTCAATGACACCGATCAGCTGACTTTTTGCTAGTGATGTATTGGTTTCAGTTTGAAATGTTCGGTTTCTGGTATCATATGTATGGAATAAATCACAACTTCCTACCATGTAAACATAAGGTTAGAAAACCCTTTCCGTATCGTTTGTTATCTTATCAAGAGGCCTTGCACTTGGTATGTATACCCCCTTTTTGTTACACGTTGTATATATATATATATATATGGAATGTAAGTAATGCAGCTTAGGCGTCGACCCATAAACGGAATGACTTGTAATCCCTTATCTTCGGGTTGCAAGGCATTTTGATATTAAATACCATTGAAATCAGCTTAAGGTGTACCTACCTAACCCCAAATTCCAATTTGCTTACATTAAGCGAATAGAGATATGCTAACACTATTACAAAGTAAATTAATTGAATTTATTCTAATATGTGTACAAAGTAAGTTAACAACAGTATAATGTTTCGTAGTTTGCCTAATGCGTCTTGGGATGTAAACAAATGTTTGACTTTAAGTCTAATTGAAGTCACAAAATTTGGACCACTATTGCTGTTGCTAGCTAGGGTTTGCGCCATTGTTCGAAAGAGTTACCGCAGCCCTAGAACGCAAATGCCAATTGAAGAACTTGGGTGGGTTTTAGTCAATAAAAGTCTGATACTGGCTCAAGCCCCACCCAGAGCGAGAAAGCTAAATCCAAAAAGAAGTCACAACATTTTTCTTGAAGCAAAATAAGTTACCCATTGTAAGCAAACAATTTTTCAAACACCGAAATAGGTGTTAAATGTTTCTCTAGGTGTAGGTGTATATTTTTCTAGGTGCTTAATATTTCAAGACAAATGGCATGTCCCTGACAATTGTATATTATACATAAAAATAATTTAAATATAGACGCAGACACGGTTGTGACGCAAAAGATTTTTATTGTGGGTTTCGAAGAAATACGTTATTTGTCTGAAATGAATATACTATGAAAAGGGCTTGGCAACGGTATTTTTCTGTATAGGTAGGCATTTCGCCAACAAGATTTCAGCTACCTTGAAATATTTTATTGAAAAGGAGAATATTACAAAGTTACAGATGTTATTTGCCGCTCTGGTAAAAAGCTTAGTACATAATAACGCACAAAATATGATATCTTCCACCGCCAGTGTCGTGTCTCTACGTTGACGTCGTGGTTGGGCTTGGACGCCCCGTTAAACCTTGCGTCTTTGTCTGTAGATTCAACATGCCTAGGGTGAGGGGCTAGACTAAGAGAGATACAATCCACAGTGCATTCTTGTGAAAACTGTTAAGTAGCAGTGACCTTGAAATATTTTATTGAAAAGAAGAATATTACAAATTTACAGGTGTTATTTGCCGCTCTGGTAAAAAGCTTAGTACATAATAACGCACAAAATATGATATCTTCCACCGCCAGTGTCGTGTCTCTACGTTGACGTCGTGGTTGGGCTTGGACGCCCCGTTAAACCTTGCGTCTTTGTCTGTAGATTCAACATGCCTAGGGTGAGGGGCTAGACTAAGAGAGATACAATCCACAGTGCATTCTTGTGAAAACTGTTAAGTAGCAGTGACCTTGAAAACCCAATCCTTAGAGCAAATTTTCGAAACATCCGGCTGCGTTTAGCCGGCCGTAGCGGACACTGACGAGTAACAGACAGACAAACAGATCACTCAATGGATATTTGTAACAGCCAATGTGCTCAGAAGAAGCACATGTTTAATACAGGAAGATATTGGAAGACATATCCTTACTATTATAAAAGCGAAAGTGAGTTTGTTTGTTTGTTACGTCTTCACGCCTAAATGGCAAAACCGATTTTGATGGAACTTGGTACACGGATAGACCATGTCCTGGAATAGGACATAGGATACTTTTTATGCCGGAAGTATGTTCCCTTGGGATAATTTTCTGCTATCACGCGGGCGAAGCCGCTGGGAGCAGCAGCCAGTCGACCATATTTCCTGAATTGTCTTGATAGCTGTGGTATCTCCAGTCCTCATACACCTCAGGATGACCAACACTACGTTACTAGGTGCAAGCGACCAGTTTTGTAGGCCCATACATTGAGTGTGCAAGTAGCCCCTTGCCTCTTTTATCGATGTATTTTAATAACATAGTTGAGGTGCATAGCGTACTTTTTGGTAACAGTTTAAATTAGCCTTTCAAAACCAAAGCATTTGAAGAAATCTTTGTTTCTCAATATCTTGTAATTCAATTTTTACTAACCAGAGATTGACTTTAGGTTATCAGTCTGTAGTTGTCTCATTTCATTAAAATGACCCTCATACTCCTTCCGGCACTTCAAGGTTCCGAGAAATCAGAAAGATTTACGACAGAGATAAAGATGGGAAGGAAAACAACTTATTCAACATTAAACGTGCTAATTTATTCGTCCAGGACGTTTCCATTTCTGTTCCAACAAACTTTTAAAATTACTAATTCTGTCAGTATTATGATAAGTACCTACCGACTGTACCTACTTACTAGATTATCAGAAAGTCTGAAACTTTATGCATAGTAGAGCAGCTTGACACAGTTCTTATAACTTTGAAGTTCTCCATGAAGACTTAAATACATACTAATCGTTTAATTAAACGATTCCTGCGCTCAGTGCATGATATTATAATTTTCATAACAGTTATACGGCTGCAGTACTAAGCTGCAACCGTAAAGCTTCATAAAACCAATTTTCATCATTTTTTTATGGACAGAGTAACGATCGTCGTCTAAGTTCGTATTTGCAGTAAAATAAGGTTTATCGTTTGACACAAACACTAAATACCAATTCTTGAAGGCAGGCTTTGAGATTATCTCGCTTATCTCTTGGATTTGTCATAACATGGTCAAGAATTCTTAAGCAGCTTATCTTTACTAATATTATGAATTAGAAAGTAAACTCTATTTATCTCTGTGTTACGTACTATGGGCTGGATGGATTTGATATGTCCTGGAACAGGATTTTTTTACCTGGCGTAGTTACTTACCTATTCGTTTGGAATAATTTTCGACATTCATGCATATGGGTCATGCAAAATGTTCTCAAAATTACTCTATAATTTACTTTTGTAGTTACAAAAATTGGTTTCTGTATCTAGGGACAAGTTGGTCCAAGAGAGAACGTAACTCCAAGGACTAGGTCAGATCCGAACTAAGACACGAGGTTTATTCGCGTCGTTACTTATGTATTCTTAGTAGCACCTCTCGAGATAAAAAATCCTCAGGGTGCACAAAAAAGGTCATGTCATCTAAAACACTGGCATACAAAATTTATACGCACGTAGGGTAGGTGCTTTGTTTTCTCTGTCGACTGGAAGAGCGCTTGAGGAGTTATTGTTTTCTCATGTCATGTGGGAGATATATCGTTCCACGTTCCACCTAAGAAATGAAACTGCTCCTTACATCGCGCAGTTTGGATCCCAAGTTTTCATTTACATGTTGATTTTATTTGCTGCAAACGTAGCTACACGTCGTCGAGTGCGGAATATCAATGTGACTATTTAAATGTATCTATATGCTGATATCACATCCATATAAATCACAGCCCTAAATATTCGAGTTTTACTCCTGTTTATTTTTGCACGATTCATTTCGTTGAGAACTGGATTGTGTGTCTTTCTTATGTTGAGGCACGTACGGATTGTAAACACATTGTTATTAGGGGATAAGATGCAAAATTAGGATGTTACAGTTGGTACATTGTTCTTGTGTAATTTGTAGATTAGTGTTAGTGTAATTCCATACTAATGCTTTTATTGTTGTCATAATTTGGTAATTACCCAGTTTGTTTCTAATTTCAAAAGTATTTTTAAACTTCAACTTTAATAGTTGAAACTAAATAAGCTTAGGTAGTTAATATGTATCTAAACTCCCCGCCAGGGCTACAAGCCTGTTCGAAAGAATCACTGTGTCCCTGGAGATCACCTGTTTTTTTTTTGAAGTTAGTGATATGTATATGTATAATAAGTAAGTATCTTAAGACTTCTCCCACTCTGAGGTGTAGCGGAATAGCATTTCAGATTATTACTGGCTTAAACCTATGTTCCCTCAGTCGCCTTTTGCGTTCCAAGACCATGAGTATATACTCAGGGTCTGTCCTGGAACAGCCGCCCCAGCAGGCATCGGCCCTACTGGGGCCCTACGGTTTGTTGACATGTCTTTTCGCTCCATCTACTCGGACTTGGTCTTTTTAGGACGAGGGGCAGAGTTTTATTTGGTGATTTCCTAGCTCAAATAAAATGTAGGTAGGTACCTTAGTAGCACCTATATTGTATTTACTAAAGATATAAGTATCTTTACATAATAATTACGATATTTCAACGGACACTATTGTCTATTTACTGAGCAGTTTGCTATCTAGAGTCAGCTAAAATATAAACTATCAAAAATACTGAGATATCTAAAGTACACGTATTTTACAAATCCAATGAATATAACTGATAAAGCCATAAATGTGTAATACCGCCTAATTGCCTACACACTCATTGTAAAACTTTACATAAAGCGCCGCAGAAGTTTTCCGTTTATTTGTTGGTTTGCCTGAAATTAAAGTAGCTATTATTAACGAAATATCTGCTTAAGTATATCTAAGAATACGTCTAAGAACTCTTTTTCTCAGAAATCTAAAGAAAGACCATCCATTAGATCCTTACCACGGGACGTCGATTAATTCAACTGAAACTTGTGATCAATACGAACCGCAGTTTAATAAATCTAAAACTTAAACTCTAACTTCAAATGCAAACTTTATAACTTTGTAAATCAAATGAATACTAAACAGTACGGAGTCCGATAACTGAACATTTGAGTACAAATCGAGAGCAACTTTGTTTGAAGATGAAAACCAATGAAATCGACAATGTTTCAGGCACTCGTACCGAATACGTTGTTACGTTTCGTTATTGCTGCACAGCACCCCTGTTTATATCTTGGCGAATAACCGCCTCATAAATTTTACGAACTTGGGGGTAATATTGTTTGCTTATTACAACGCGTTTCGTTGGTAACGCAACGTATTAACCGCTCACTACCGCTCGCTGAGACTTATTTGCATAATTTTAATTTTGTTATGTATGATATTAAGTCATTGCACGTTGCTACGTGCCCTGAAAACCTTCATATTTGAATACGACACGCGAAATTACCTTAAAAAGTAACCCTACAAAAGACAGTTTTGTTTTCTTTTTTTTTTGGTAAACTATCGAGCCAAACCAATAAAGAATAGACAAGAAAACAAGGACATAAAAAAGATAACATTCAAAACTTGGCCTGGCGAGCGAGCTGAGGAAAAATATGACGAAATCTTCAGGTAAAGGAACAGCAATACAATAAAGAAAACTTAAAATATTCACGAGGCACACGAATAACAAACAGAGCTTCGCAATCGCAAACTTAGGTAGGCTTCAGCGGAGTAAACTGTGAGCTTCAGTGGCAAATGGAGGGGCGGGCAGCCGAGACCTGGCCGACTGCCAAACACACGTTTAGTGGCCACACGCGTATAAAAACTACGGCGTTTAACACGCTCTATCTGTTCTGAGCTCAAGGGGCGTTCGTGTATTTAATAAATTTTGATAAAAAATAAAAATCCTAATATTTCTTGCAAACAGAATTACGTTACAATAATAAATTTTAAAGAAGGTGTTAGTACTTCTATATCAGAACTTCGGGGCCCTGAAACTAAGGCAGAGAAAGAATAGGAGTGGATTTTAGTCAGTAAAAGTCTGACACGTCCTCTCGCTCCGCCCAAGGGTGGGAGATGTCTTAGATGAATTCTGGTCTTCAAAAAAAGTACTTCTATATCAGCTATCAGCTTCTATACAGGATTGATCATTGTGGCGACACTTGGGGGAGGCCTATGTCCAATAGTGGACGTCTGTCGTCTGAAATGATGATGATGATGATGATATCAGCTATCTGTATGTTAGTGTCTTAATCCTATTTAATTATTTGTTGGATTAAATCTTAAACTCTAAAAATATTTTAATTATATTTGCCTAGCAACGGGGAATAAGAGTGCTTTCTTGTACACCAAGAGTAGATTAGATAACAAGTTGACGTCAAAAGTAATCAATAAAGATTACAGGACTTGTTGTACATTATTGAATAGCTCGTAAAGCCTGCTTTGCACTTAGAAGCATTGATAATATTCTTTTTTTTCTTTTTCTTTCTCAGCGCGATGAAAGGTCTTGGTTATTTTTAAAATTATATAATTTGCCTCATAAAAACTTCATAAAAGGCTCTTCAATAATTAAATACCATCCAGTAAAGTGAAGCGCCAATGCCGCCAACGTTTCCGCCGGAAGAATTTTTAATTATTTTCTTATAAGTAAGATACATAGCTACAACGATAAAACATGAAACTTGGAACAAAAATAACTGAATTATGAACTTGTTCTTCATCCATATTTATATCCAGATTTAAAATAGAACGTCTTAAATAAAGAGCTTCTCGAAGACTTAATACACTTTCAACATTACAGATTACTTTCAATTTAAATGTGTAACGCGAACCATATATTTCCTTAACCGTTCCTGCTACTCATATAGATCGGAATGCCGAGAATATAAATAAATATGTACGTGTTTGTACTTAGATACATACCTACGTTCTTTTTTTATAAGCCATAACTTATGAGCTCATATATAATCGACTGCATATACTTACTTCACACTTAAAACTAGGCATTTAATGAATGAATGATTTTTTCTTATTAAATATATTAAAATATATTTTGATGTTCCTTCTAAGTTTTGACGTCAACATTTGCAATAATAACGTAACAAGTAGCGTAAGTAGAAACAGATTAAAATTAAAATTCATTAGAATATCTTCTGAAACCTAAAATTGCACGTTAACTAAAATTCAAGCATTAAATTTCTAAAATTTAGAAGCCAACTAAAGTAATAAATGTGTTTTAGTACTAACTAAACCTGTAAACTTTAACGCACTAAGAAAGCCATCTATTTGAGCAACCAACACTTTAGTATAACGTGGGTATAATCTACTTCCACTCGAGAAAAGCCTTTGAATTAAGAGGATTCGTTCTGTCTAACTTATGTACGCAACTAACTTTTGATGTATAAAACGAGTTGATATTAGCTCTGTATTGAAGGTTTATTTGTGCCGAAAAAAGCCACATTTCTGAGACCGAATTATTTGTTGCTAACTGAAGAACAATCTCTGAATTCGTAGATGATATTATCGTCGCGATAAACCTTAGCAAATCGCCATGGAATTAGTAAGTCCGGTTCCTTGGACAATATTAAATTTAGTTCCAATTACGTGGGTAGGTCGGTCAGGTTGATAATCACCTGTAATCAATTGGTCTATTCAAGTAATCAAACCAATTGGTTACAGTACAAAGACGATTTGGATACAAAGAGCTTTGCTCCTACAAACGCCAACAGAATCTGACTAGTATCTGTTCGAGTAGCACAATGATCACTAGATCCGATACGTAGCCACTGCGTGTGGTTTGAGGCGTTAGATACCAGTGTACACGGTTCTGGCCGCATTTGAATTTATGCATCAATTGTAAGTGGGAATATCCTAGGCTTCAGGCATAACTGACTGAAGGAAAACCGATTTTCAGTAACTCATAGTGGGAAGCAGTGATGGGCAAAAGTTTGATGAGAATGACTAAAAAATTCAATAATTAGTCATGATTGATGATTGATTACTTTTAGTCATTAAACATGTCTAAACCCAAGACTAATTTTATGTTTGCTTATAATTCATAATATAATTAAACGTTTTTATTATTAATGTTAAAATTACCATTTTCACCGTCAGTTATGATTTTAGCAGTCTATGTGTGTTTATATTTTTATATATAAACACACATAGACTGCTAAAATCATGTGACACACTTATGTGTGTTCCAGCGTAACGGTTAAAGTACTGAGCCGATTTTCATAATTGAGGTGTCAAACGATGAGTTTTTACGGTCTGGGAACCTTAGGTATATTTCATAAGACTAACATTAATATGACGGATGTTATATTAAAGGAAGGGATCAATAATATTTTATTCGTTGTCTTAAGGAGTGGTTTAGCGGGAGTCACTGTTAACTAACGCCAGTGTCTCCTAATAGTAAAATTATTATTAATTACTTACCGAAACTCGTAATCTTTTTCCAGACCTTTCATAAGGCTTCCTGTCGAATCAAAGCTGAAGTATAATGAAAAGCAACGTCTAGGTTAAAAAGGTCGCGATCTAAAAAATAGAGTTCCCTTTAGAAATGTTTATTAAGATTAAAATAGCTGTATTGCTCGTGGGTAATTTTATTTTGGTGGTCTTTATTTTTTTGTAGCTCCCCGGTCGTGGGCGGGCAATCGTGACGTAGGTCGACATACAATTTCCTGTCCATGGCCCGCTCTGACCGCTGCTCTTTCCCGGGAGATTTAGCTTCGCCTGACAACCTGGAAATGTTCAGCGGATATAGGATGTCAAGCAGCCAACCTTGGCTCTAGGGCTATCGAAATTGCTTCCGACTAACGCTCGCCTTTGTATCGTTGCATACAAGAGAATTGTTTGAGATTTCATCTATACTTCCATAGGTACCTACTAATAATATAAAGTTGAATGTATGTATGTACTGAAGTACCTATGTGCGTATGTTTGTTACTCCTTCGTGCTTAAACGGTTTAATGGATTTAGAGGAAGCATACTGGAAAACCATGTTCTTAAATCATCACCATCATCATCATTTCAGCCGAAATACGCCCACTGTTGGACTTAAGCCTCCCACAAGTTGCTACTACAAACGGTCCTATATCTACGTCTTGAATCCATCGGATTCTTGCGATTCTCATCAGGGCTTCGTTCTACGTTGTAGGACGCTTTCCAACGCTGCTTCTGGTCCTGCAACAGCACATTCTTATCCTGAGAAACCGCTGGTAGAAGCTAGAAAGGTTAAGGTAATATTCTTTTTACAAGCTTTTATTTAGTTTCACCTGTCCTGATGTTTATCTGTAATCAAATCTTGCAAATTAAATTTGATCCACTTCCCGGTTACCGATTGAGCTGAAATTTTGCATGCATGTGTAAATCAGATGACAATTAAAAATTATTATGACATGGAGCTGATCTGATGATGGAACCGGAAGGTGGCTATATGATTCATCTTGACGAGTATTAATTATATTGGTATACCGAGCTATAAAAGCTTGTTATGAAAAAAAAAATGATTTTCATTAAAAGCTAGTTTCGTGTGTTTTCACGCGTAAACCGATGAACCAATTTTGCTGCATTTTGTTTCTCTTTCTACTTTACTCTTTGGCAGTCAGTACGAAGCTACTAGTAAGTCACAATATCATTAAAAAAAACATTCTTAGAATATCAATAAAAGTAAGTGCTGGCAACTGTTTTCACTGTCGGGAGTTGTAAATACCTCTAACGACAAAGCAATGTAGATAGCAATGCAAATTAAACATAACAACTATGCTGACGTAGTCAACTTGGTTTTATTATGTATGTGACTTTTACTTTACTAAAATATTATGACACCTAGGTAGATACTTACTGTAAAGTAACAATTTGGTATCTAGTTACTTTTTAACAACGTAATAGAATTTGATGCGACTTTCACTAACAGAAATAGCAATAAACAGGGAAGTTTTATGTGTCAAATTCGATAATGGGGAAAGCCAGAGCGGAACACTAGTAGCTAATGTTTTAATGTAATGTCAGAAATTGGTATAGCGAAAATTGATAAATTTTCTTAAGAAATGAGGAAAGAGATATTTCACTTATAAAACTGGAAAGTTGGTGATGAATTGGCGTTCTGGACTAGAATGTTCAATTTATTTATAAGTTCAATACGCGATATGAGTGCTTGGGAAAATAGTAGATCAATAATTGACCTACTGTTTTCCAAAGCACTCTTATAGGAGCATAATAATTTATTCAATAGAACTAGGATACAGAATTAATAAAACCACTGAAGCTAGAACAATCCTACGTATTAGTAAATTACTGTAAGTATATTGTATAGGTAGGTAGTGTACATAAGATAAATTAATCTAAGTATTTAATGCTAAATGTCATTCATCGGCTTAGCACATCACCATCATTTCAGCCGAAATACGTCCACTGTTGGACATATACCTCCTAGCTAATTTACTACATAAAAAATAAATCTGTTTCAGTAGATTCCTAATTATAAAATAATTTTTGCGGCGGTAAAACGCTATCTAGCCACTAACGCTTGTAAAACGCTATCTAGCCACTAACGCTTGTAAAACGCTATCTAGCCACTAACGCTTGTAAAAATTGTGACGCTCAACTAAACGAAGTCATCGCGGAAAAGATTAAAGTGCCTTTTAAGTGAATGTACACACAATTATAAAAGTTTATAGGAAAAATCTTCTGTAATATTTTCCTTTTAACATTTCTAGGTATAGGTATAAGGAATTTTTCTGTATTATAGTTGCTACTGAGATTTATCCTTACTAATATTATAAAAGCGAAAGTGAGTTTGTTTGTTTGTTACGTCTTCATGCCTAAATGGCAAAACTGATTTTTATGAAACTTGGTACACGGATAGCCCATATTCTGGAATAGGACATAGGACACTTTTTATCCCGGAAGCATGTTCCAATTTTCTGCTATCACGCGAGCGAAGTCACTGGGAGCAGCTAGTTATATATAAATATAATATACTTTAGTGAATGCGGTAATTTATTGGAAGCAGGGAATTGAAGAAAATAAGTAATGTAGTACACTATTCAATGAGTCTCGCTTTTCAATTCATAAACCCTACTTCATAACCGAGCTAGTCAAGAAGGTTACAGACGTATTTACAATTTTTAAGGTTTTACTTATAAAACTATACAATATGCAGTGTGCCTTCATGGATACTATATTATTTTTCAGTTGATCTCCCGCTCTAAAGTCGAGCAAGAGAGAGTGTGTCATGATGATGACTTTTACTTACTAAACCTACCTTTGTTTCTTGCCCTTGCGATCTTGGGCTAGGGTAACTCTTACAAACTCTCTTCCCATTCTCGTTCCCGCACTTGATTCTTAAGAATGCTGATAAAGGAGTAACCGTAAACGAGTTTACTCAACTGGGTAGGTACTACATAGGTACCTTACAATTATGTAGCGTTAATAAATAGCAGCTAAAGCCCTCAAAACCGATGAACACACACAATTATATAATCATTATTAATCCATGAATAAACAGATAAATTGTATTAATAACGGAAACATCCTTTAATTATTTGTTCATTTAGCAATTACGCGGCTATAAACATTACATAAAACATTCATAACGATGTTTTCCTACCTGCGTTCGACACGCATTGTGTACAAAGCTGTGGTTCCTACCCACTCGTACAAAGTGCTTTTTAGTGTTACATCGTTCGTTTTCGCAGAGGACGTTTGGTTTCCACATAGACAAACGCATCAGTGGATATGAAACATAAATAATTCAATGGAAGTCGATCAGATGCCTCGACGAGACCCTAGGCGCACCTGATACAGCAATAGGCAGGTAGCTACTAAAATGATTCCCTTATGACGCCACATTGAAGGCGCCATACAAGTTCGGTATTATTTCGTAGCCGTAATGGAATTGGAGCAAATGTACGCACTTATACGTACATTTGGTTGGGAAACGTGTAACAGTAAGTGCTTTCAGGCATACAGAGCACCGACGTCCAATTCTCGAAAGCGTATCACGCAATTACCGATTCGACTCCAGTTTTATTACGGTAACAAATCAAATGTCTCTTTAACATCTGGAAATAGGGCAATTGACAAATTGAAACCTAAATCGTTGGACAAACGATAATCGCTAGTTTAAGTAGTTCAGGTCCTAGCATTCAGAGGACGATTGAACCCAAGATTTGTGGGTAGCGAGTAACTTGTGTGTTATATACCTACATACTTTAGCTCGAACAAGGAGAAAACGGGGGTAACAGCGGGTTGGAAGCATCACAAATGCATTTTAGATGCGGACTCAGTTGTGGAATAAAAGGAGTGAAGAGTTTCCTGAACGCTCACATATCTATACGTTATTTGAAATAAGTACTCGCAGATATTGTAACAGCCGGGGTATATGGAGACTAGGTATGTGTTATTCGTACATGCTTCTATGTAGGTCAACAAATCGTATAAGCTGATGCAATAAGTGTTAAGTATTTTAAGTTCAAAAGCAGATAATTACAATCGAAAACAAATTGAGGTCAGAAGGTTTTATTTTGACTATTGACGTTTGATAACACAAAGGAAATTAAAAAACGCGCTGTAGGTACCTATGATAAGCTTTTCTTTCATATGGAAGCTAACTAAAAGACTATTAGTTAGATGATAATGTTCTGAAATAGTCACAAAGTTAGATGTGAAGGTTTTAGGTATGTTGACTATTGGTTTCCACTTTCTCTCTTAGATGATAACATAATTATAAGATGCGTTATCAATAGAAGATAAAGAAGATTGCGTCAATAGTTTCAAAAAAATTTTTGACTGGCTTGTTGTTCTAGTGGTTAGTGGCCCCGACTGCTATGCCAGAGGTCGAGGGTTCGATTCCCACCCAGGACAAATGTTTATGTGATGAGCATAATCATTTTTTCTGTGTCTGGGTGTAATTTATCTATAATATGTATGTATTTAGAAATATATAAGTATGTTTATCAATTGTCTAGTGCCCATAACACAAGCTCTGCTTAGCTTGGAACTAGACGGCATTGTGTGATAGTTGCGGAATATTATTATTAATTTCAAGCTGAAAAATACATTAATCGATTTTATTAAACAAATTCTATAAAACGCAATATGTTCATGGACAATTCGCATCGACGGTCGAAGTTTACTCGGCCAATATTCTATTTATTTGGAACGTAATAAACAGAGTTCAATGTTTACATAATATTCAGCTAAATAACAACGACATTCAACAAATATTTATATAATGCTACGCAATGTTTTGTTAGTTTTTTATCAGTTCTAAAATGGCTAAAACAGGAAAAATAAAAACAATGTTATCAAGAGAAATGAAATAACAATTAGTTGCTTTATCTTTACTAAACAACATATAGATATTATGTTTCTATCTTACAACAACTCAATAAAAATAATATTGAACTTACAGTGTTATTGATATAAGGGCATTCCTCCGCCACCGAAGACAAGGAAAAATGCCGTAAAATAAATATTTGTTATCGTCGCTAAAGTAAACGAAAAATACCACTGTTATAGAGTTTCTAACGTGAAATAGACACAATTGTATTCTTAAACAACTGGGTATTATAAAACATTAGGTAACAGGTATTTACTTTTCACGACGTCTCTAGATTCAGGAGACATTTAAAATTTACTTGAAAATTTTAGGTTAAATTAAAATTAATTTCAAGATATCTGTTTGCCTTATTAGTTCGTTAAACATTAAAAATATTGAATCGATTTTATTGTCTGTGTTACTTAGGTTAACAAATAATGCAAATTATACTAGTCCTAAAAAATAATTACAAACTTCGGATAAATAGGTAGATCTGATGAAAATCTCACTAATGTACCTATAAAATATAGGTATACAAACAGAAAGAGAGGCTCGATGTAGATTAAGGAAAAGAAAACAGATAACCTAATTTAGAAAGGTAAGTTAAAGTTAAAGAAATGCCAAAAAATAACATAGTATAAAAAAAACTTTAATGTAAGTTGCTAATCTTTTGGAATAATAAGGTAACAACAAAAACACTTCCGGCTGACCGCCGCTAAGTCCGTTTTTGCTTGTACTCGAAATGAAAACTTCAAAGGGTTTGGTTTGGCGCCACGCCGCAGGATTCAAGCGAAATTTGTGATCAGGCAGAAATTACAGCGATGGTACGTGATATCTCTAGAAACACATACATAAATATAGCAAACAAATATTATAAGAGCGAAATTTTATGAGCGTATGTGTCCGTTTCTTACTTCTTCACGCCTCAAACGGCTGAACGGATTTTGACAAAACTTGGTACATAGGTAGACCATATACTGAAATAACATATAGGATATTTTTATCCCGAGAGTATGTTCACTTGGGATAAGTTTCTACAATCACGCGAGCGAAGGCGCCATACTTGTATAAAAAATGCACAATCTCCGCAAAACTAAAGGTCGACTCCCGATGTAATAATAAATGAACTTTGATCTCGAACACAGGAGACCGCGGAGATTAGCTAACCTAATAATGTGCAAATGTGTGCAATCACAGTGAAGTTTTAATAAGAAAGGTCAGACGTTTGATATGAAGTTGCGATAGTAAACGAACATCGCAATAAGCTGGAATATGGGTGAGACGTACCTAATAGATTACTGTAAGTATCTTAATTTGATTATTTATTGATGTTAATACTAGTTTTTCCCCGACAAAAGAGTCGAAAGTCACGGCAGTTCAGGCGCTTTTCTTTATGTAATTTATTTCACTGTTCTCGAAAAGGTGAAAGAAACCGGTTTGTCTTGAAACCAACAATTCGAAGACAAGACCATTACCCTCAAAACGATGAAGGAAGACATGGCGAGGAAACCGATATGAACAAGAACTATGTAATAATTCGGACACATGACCACTGATCTTGAAACGGTGAAGAAAAACATCGTGTGAAACCGGCATATTCTAGAACCAACTATTCGAAGACATGAGACATCCACCAACCCACACTGCGCCCGCGTGGTTGATCCCTCTCATAGAGAGGAGACGTAGCAGTGGAAATATTATAAGGCTGCTTACGCTTATAGCGTAGTTGGAAACAAACAAAAAAAAGGTTTCCTGTTAGGCTTGATAGATGTACCTACTGTTTTCTTTTGTTATTGCTATGTCACATCAGGTAATTAAAATAAGATAATACATTATAACACATACACACCAAATATTGTATTATGTGGCGTACAATAAAGTATATAATAAAAACATATGTCTGCGCAGCAAAATAACAAATCTATTGTGTAAATATATATTTTGACATTCATAAACATAGATACGTCAAAAAGCAACATTCTTTTCGTTCCATTTGAAATAAAATATGAAGTTCTGAATTATTATCCAGCGCGAACCGCTTTGAATTCTGTAAAAATAAACTACTCGTAGTTGGAAGGTGTTTCTGGTAAAAGGTAGCTCGGCTGTTTTTTCCTCGTTGTTTAGCTTTCTCCAGTTTCTTTACATCTTTAAAGAAAGGATCCTCCTTTGCTTTATAGATATATACTTAGGTATCTATTATCTTTTGGTGAGGATTCCCCGCTCATTCTTTTGTAAACTAGTAAGTAACTATTGTAGAACTTTGTTGTTGTTTTTGAGTCAATATTCAAATGGATCTTACAGTTTTTTCGCTGAAACTACGTTGTGTTAAATTCACAATTTAATATTAATAGTAATTAGTAGTGCCAAGAAAATACATAAATCCGGATTTAAGAAAAAGCTAATGGCTTTGCGTTTATCTGGTTTTTACTTAACGGAGTAAGTATATTAGAAAAAAATACTGATATTAAATGCACTGCTAACAATGAGAGCAATTTTTACCAGCTAAAGCATGTAACACAACCATTTCAGCTTTTCAAATTAAACGATGTGAAGTGAAACGTAAAATGATTTAAGTACAAACATTTCTATTCTTCCGCAACTACATTTACGTTCTCATAACAAACAGACACAAATTCTATTTGCTCACCGAATACAAAGCAACCATTGAAATCCTGTTCGATCCCTTCGAATACACATTTGAAAACATGGTTGTGACTCGCGTTCAGCCACGCTTAAGTTAATCTGCCAGGCTTTGACGCAATCACTACCAAATCACATCACATTTGCCATTATAGTCCAACAACTCGATCATCCGCACCACACGATTCACATCTAGGTACTTCGTTATGCAATAATTAGGAATTTGGAACACGGATATCTCACTAAGTATTCCGTGTGGTCAGTTTTAATTAACACGTTCGGGCACAAAATATTATTATGACAAAAACTGCGGAATAAATTCTATCAAAATTCTCGTTCAATATTAAATCCTGTCACGACTCACAATAAACTAACTAGTCACTATTCCCCCCGAATCCCCTTTAATCCCCGTGGTTTGGAACGCAATACCAATGGCAATATGCTGAATCTGTACGAGTATCGCACAATTGAATTGGCTCTGATCATTTTATTTTTCAACAGCCCAATTTTTAGGATAGATTTTGTTGATTGTGGAATTCAAATAAAGTCTAAATATGAAATTGAATCATTTCTACACGGCAGGTACGGTATATATTGTTTTGGGTACAGTACACAAAACTAGTATCGTCGGTAGGTACTTGCTAGTTTTGTCGGGTTGCAATCAAAAGTTGCTGTAGCTATGTTAGATACTAGCGTAAAATCGTGTCCTGAATACGGGTCATCGGCGTAATCGAACTGGGCTTTTAACTTGAACCCAATAGATTTTGTTACTCTATTGTGTTTGCGCTCATGTCAACTTTGGATCCAATGCTAAGTTAATTAGTCGTAATCTTGTCTGTATTATAGAATAAATTGACGCCAGCTTTATACAATTTAGCGATTCAATAACGCGTATGTGAGGATGCATTGTGATGTTGAAAGAGGCACGGGTGTCTCCTCCATTGTACCTACGTCTGACGTTTTGGCCCGACCTTATTTGAATTGTGAACACTTCCAAGCGATTCAAAATGAGAGCAGAAACGATTTTTTACTCCTTCATGAATGAGATCAGCGAGATCGGAACATCGTGTTCATGGCACTTAAAAAGTCATAAATTAACGTTGGGCGGCCGCAAGCGAGTGAGGTGGGCTTTTACTTGAATAATGACCCTAAAGCAGTCCACTGAAGGTATCAGGATGGCTCCTTGAAAATTTTTTCGTAACTGTAGAAATCGAATAAAATAAAATTAAATTGAGAACCCAGTTTCGAAAAAACTGGTAGTAGATAACGAAAGCTTTGTCTGATCAAACCACCGGATAAATTTTTTAACATTATATCTAATATTCCCAAAAAAATTACTCGTGCATGGCGTTACGCTTGAACAAAATACATATCAGTTAGTCAAACATTAATAAGCATAATTGTATGAGTAAGGGTTCGTCGGATATCGTTTTGATGTGAGGGCTCGGTTTGTTTCTAGGTTTCGTCCAAATTGCCGCGGTGCTCCATGTCGAGGGCACTTAAAGGGCCATAAATTAGTGGTAGCTGCCCACAAACGGCAAGGTGGGTGGTTTGCCACGTGAATAATGGCCGCGGCGAGACCACCGAGACTCGTAATGTTAAAAATCCGCAATAAACATAACATTATTCGTAAATAAATTTTTAACGTTTGTGGCTGAAATAACTCCATTAATTCTGTTCTTGTCATTGCGGTTCATGTTATTTCAATGACAGCCGCCTGTTTAATAAAGCAAGCCAGACAATAATGTAATCGATGAAATATTTGTTTGGCTGTCAGCTCAAATATGCTTGTAATATTTCGGATGCCTTTAGTAACTTTAAATTAAAACTGCAATGATCTCTTTCTGCTTTCAATAAAGTAGTTTTTTCCACCCCTACATTTTCGCAGAACATGAAAAGTAATAACTGTACCTACATCCAATCACGCATTTATGAAGCTAGTCCAAATATTTTGATTATAGTTTGTAACAAGGATACAGACTACGTTACCTAAACAAGCTGGTATTATTAAAGTTACTATTCACTAATTGGAATAATAACTAAATAAGAAGTTAAAATTTGCAATGTTACAAAATGTTGTTATTTTACTAATTAATTTGTTTTTGTTGCAGGTAAGCTTTATGTGGATGCACAACAACAGCGCGGGTCCTCGCTTGGCGTATGTATATGTACAAACCAGGAAATTAATTACAGAAACTGTTGCGAAGCAGATAAAACATCATCCATGTAAATTTTTAAGTATCCAGTATTATCGGTGTCAAGGTCATGTTTTGCCAAAACAATCGTTTTAATAATAACAAAACAAAGAGACGCGAGTGTCTTGGTACGGTAGATAAGTAATTGGGTCAGACGGGGGTAAAGTCTGGTCATAGTGATCTGGTGATAACCTAGCACGCGTTCCTGCGACGTCACATCTTAATGCCGCACGCGTATCTGCGTTATTATATCGAACTGCCGGATCAAGATGTGACTGGACGATGCCGCAAATTAGATTGGCCCAAATGTGTGAATATTTCTTTGATTAAGTCTGACCATCTGATCCTCATTTCGTTCAATCGTAGGTCATAATACTAAAGCCGCAACTGTGATCAACACTTCAACGACTACGAATTATTTATTTGTCGCAAAAGCTTCGTACAATTCTAGTAAGCTTTAAAAGTGAAGAAGCACCTAAGTGTTTGGATTATTTTGCAAATACAAGACCTGACTCAAGAATGAATAGGTTACTTCAAGGCATGCGTACTCCATGGTCAACCACATCATCTATTACCATCAGGTGAGATAACGGTCAAACGCGAGCCAATATATATTTATATTAATCAATATCAATAAAAAAACTTCCAATTTATAGAAAAGACATTGGGATGATTACTTTTTTATACGTATTAATAAAATATCTGATTTTGTTCACAAATATTTATATGTAGGTCACTGATAAATGTCATTTTTTTATATTCGTTCATTTGATTGATTCATTGTTTAATTTTACGAAAAGTTTCGGCCGACCGATTGAACAGGACATCAATTTCAATCGATCACCTTTTCATAGTAACACCAGTGTTCATGACCTTTTCTCTAAATCCCCGAAAAAATATTATAGCTTACATACAACTGTTATTTTATCATTCGTCTCCGAACTTTTCTATCGGACTTATTTGTCGAATCAATTTGGCTTGAAATGTTTATAGTCTTTTTTATTTGGAAAAAACGTTTTTCCCGGGGGTGTGGTGCAGTTAGTGTGTCTATAAACTAGCCGTACGTGCGTTATTCTAGTGGCTCTAGTACAAGGATTTATCTTTGTACCTAGACTATTCCACACTTGACTTTCTATTTCCGGTGGATTGCGAGGGTATCCTGCGGGATCTTCGTTGCGATAAATGAGGAAACTTACTTCCCGTCGGCTTTGTCTTAGCTAAGTGGGCTGCTCGTCGATTGAGAGTTCATTCCGCACTCGCGCTCTCCGATCGAATGAACGTCACTGTGCTAATAGACATGCTTGATTATTAAGATCTTAATAAGCTATTCTCTTAGCTGTTAGTCTAAAGCCTTTATGACATTGAAGCTGAAAACGACATTAAGTTACATTACTTGCTATACATTAACAGATTATTATATACTCGTATACGTCCCAGTTCACAAGGTAGATACAAATAAATATATTACATACATTAAGCTTAAATATCGAAAATTAAAATTAAAATATTGCACACAGTCAACGAAAGAGAAATATTAACGAGCCCAAATTTTAACAACTGCGTCGCCATCAAAAGGAAAGTGTTTTATATGTTTTAATATTTTAACGTTACGATAGCGTATGTGTTTCGAGGAAAGCAATATTGTATTGTGCTCAAAGAAAAATATTGCAACGGCGTTCTCGCGCAATTTCGCAGCCATTGCTATTTCATATGGTGCATATTCCGTTCATTTGTTCTGGTTTTTTGCAGATGCTTTCATGGCTTGAATATTCATGTTCGGAGGCCGTCATAAATATGTAAACACTTTTGAACTCCTCACCTAGGTGCGCGGCACGTTTGAAGTGTTGCAGATAACATCTTTGCCTAGGAATATCAGAGCTTACCTACTGTTAGTACTGAGTATAAGCTATGACGAGTTATTGGATTATGAACTAAAGTTTCAAGAATGCTGAAACCACGAAAACTTAATTTGTTGGTTTACATGTACTTAACCTTATTATGAAAAATAGGTAGGAATAATAATTTAATCCACAGTAAACTATACAAATAGCTTAAAGTCATTTAACAATATGAACGCTTCATAAACATACAAACATTGTAAAGAATCACCCACTCGATTGAATTTCAAAGGGAATCTGCATGATTACGTCACATTCATTTCATTAACACATAAAGAAGAGCGGAGCGCGCTTAGCAACTTTAAAGAATGAAAGTTTCAGCATAAATTGAGAGTTTCCAAAATAGGGGCGCGCTAACGGCAACTCTATCAGGGCACCTGCGCCCAAGATTCGAGAATTTAGATTAGTGCATCACGAGTTGGCGTATTCGCGGAAAGGCAACGTCTCTCAAAGTTTCCTGCCGCGGAAATCGTATAAATGTTAATGAAAGTCAGACGTCTCTAATGAGATTACCGTTCCCGTGAAATTGGATTCGCGTGGGACTTCTTTAATTTTCATTCAACGCGAAAATTAGGTAGATTCGGGCGCGACTCGCCTGCCATCTGACTGATTCACATTGAAAGCCTATGGGCTTATTATACCTGTTAGGATTGCTTTATTCGTTTTGAAGTCGCCTTTGTGTGCTTGAAATGACATTTGGAATGTTGAATAATGATACCAATTACGAGGATTAAGTCGATAATGTGATTATTATGCTTTGTGGAGTAGAGTTAAAAACACGATATAAACATTTAGACATATCATCTTGTAAATTTATGGAGACGCAGTCAACATATTCGCCGGTTCAATCAGTCAGAAGTCCGGGCACACGTCATGAATATAGCAGAGGCGTGTTCACCCCTATACATCGCTACACCTATATTCATGAAACATTTTCTGCATGACGTAGATTCACAAGTATGAAATTTCTTTCAAAGTGTGTTTTTAATACTTCTCCGCCAAACTTTGATATTAGATACCTACTGTTTCAAATTGTCGAGTTTTTCTTTTGTATTCCATGACTCGGCTCAACTCAAAGTCATAAGAATAACTGTTTCAGAAAAGTTATAACTTATTTACGTTCGTACGTACGTAGAACGAGACGCATAACTGCGTTAGTATTCGGAGAGAGGATTTTTAATGTTATTTGGTTAAACTTTGCTGGTTTATTAAGTGAAAACAGCAAAAGTAACCGTGATAGATTAACTTATTTATGTATTAGAATTGGAATGTACAGAAACGCGGAGGAGGTTGGTCAGTGCGGCGCTGGGCAATCGCTCCGTGCGCCACAAATTGAGAGGCTATCGGCTCAGTGCAAATTGAAAGCGCTCCCAAATTGCAGCAGACCTTTGTATTTGTATCCAGGGCCGGAGCGTCGAGAATCAATCAGGGTAATGGGGGTTTGTCCGAATCTGCCAGGATTAGTCGCGGTGAACAACCTTCGCCCACTACGGCAACAGACTTTCCAATCGTCCAATGGCAGCCCTTTGTCGAATTGATTGAATAGCCTTTATCTACTCTCTCATTTGAATTTCGAACCGTGATCGTAATAAGAATCAGATACATTTTAGATACCCACGCTGCAGATTTCATGAATATTATTTTTATGGAATTTCAATTATAATTTGCAACTTCGCTCACGAACTGCAAATTTTGGTAATTTCGTATTCAGTTATGAGGGTTAAAAGTAAGTTCTCGCCCACCTGGGTAAGGTTTGTTTTAATTTAAAATACGTTTATTTATTTTCGTTTAAACATTTCAAGCGGTTTCAAAATTTACCATAAAATATTTTCGAGCAATTTATTCAATTTATTGCATTTTAATCTTCATTTATACGCAAAGCTCCGAACTCTACACTTGATTTAGTAACTATTGACGTCACCCTGTACCATAACTGTGAGATAGTATCGTTAAACGATAGGATGTGCGGAACGGAGACATATGCGACAGAAATCAAGTTAGTTTCGTGGTACAGAGGTCGCAATAGACCGTGGATCAAGCAACAGCCGTCGGATCTAAATCTAAATGTTAATGTGGTTGATAGCTACATTGAAGTTCATCCTCTATCTTCATTAACGACGCAGTCTGAAATTTTGTTTATAGCGAGAATCATTGTGTGGGTAGGTACCTAGCTAATGCTTTCTATTCCCAGGAGCAGGTTATTGTTGCAAACTGCAGCTTAAAGGAGCTTAAGTCTACACAATAGTAGTAGTGACCACGTAAGCCCATAACGTGACCTACACAAAGCATTTACAGATTGCGAGCGAGGTTGCGGTGCGCCGCAGCGGGCACAAAGCTTTGCGAAATGTTCGTACTCACCGGGCCTAACAATTAGCGTAATAGACGTTTGACCGACCACCTCTCTTGCCTTTGGCTATTGTAAATCACTCCGTGCACACACGTGCTCTCAATTAGTTTTTGTCTGTGGTAGGGATTCATTTAGCCTTTAACTACATAGGTATTTTAATTTTACACTTTCTAGGCAAAGAAATATACTTAGCATGCATCTTTGTAAGCTTCTCTTTGTATTGCAAACGGAGTTATGTGACACGTGTTTGAGTTATTTTTTAAAGCTAATAAAAAGCAGGAATCTAGCTAACAACCCCAATGTTGTAACGAGGTGGATACCTACATAATTGTGTGCTACGGAGCCAAAGTTTCCTTTGTGTAAAACAATGAGTTTCAGTGAGGCAGCTTGCGTCTGTCTACGACTAGGGACAGTTGGTATTGGGGACATTGCGGAGCGGCATACGAATGAAGAATGTTGGACTGGGGACTACGTGTACTTACGTAGCGTTTTGTCACATCACTATTGTACCGCAAAACTGTAACCGACGATATTTTACACTCTGAAATCTTTCCGCTTGTTCGTTGGAACTGTTGAACATTAGGGGCGGAATATATCACATGAGATATTTCCAAACTGAAACGAGTACACTAACAGATTGCATCCATGAAACAAACATTGAAAGAACCGAAATGATACTTTTCATATCAAGTCGTGCTTCAAACAGTAAAAAGCTTGGAATCAAAGGTTTTGTTAACATGCACTGGCAGCATTTGCTTTTGATGATGTTACAAAACAACAACTTTGAGCTTACCCTCCTCTCATTATAAATACTGGACATTTTGCCTTTGAAACTTATCGCGTTGAGAGCAAACCGCCAATAGAGGGGTCCTTTTAAATACCACGATAGTGCTAATTAAGTGTGAAGTGTTCTACTAATTACTCCACTATGTAACAAAGAGCGTGGTACTCCTTTATTAAACTGAGATGGTAGATTGCAGCTAGTTTGTAGCTAATATATTCAGGACAAGATTTATAGGGGGTTTGAAATAGTTAAAGGATCTGGATCGCGTTAGCTTAGCTACAAGACTTAGAAATGGCGACACTGTAACAACAGGAACTGTAAACGGCGACGGTCGGTGAAGTTTATAATCAATTCAATCCTATGACGTTACGTGTTTGTTCAGCTCGTTGTTTAGCAACAAGAAACTTTACTGCTGGCGTTTTCGCTTCCCACAAAAATGTTGGCAAATGTTTTTAATAAACAGCACGAGCAAACAAAATAATAATTTTACTCATTCGTTTAAATTATGGCTCGCTGTAAATGTCTGTGGGAAGCCTCAGTTTTTGCGAAATACGGAAACATGAATTTTGAAATTCCTCGAGTAAAGTTTTGTAGGCGGCATGCCGCGTTATTTATGTGGAGTTACAAAGAAATACTTGTTGCTCGGTTGTTCCTACCTGAAACATGTCGTTGCGAGGACAGGGATCAACTCTGGGTAGGAGAGTATTTCTCCAAAAAAAAAAAAAACGGAGACCCTATTAGGAGTAATATCGTAGTTTTGTATCCAATTCGAGAATTGAAGTAAAATACGTGGGTAGGTACAGTCTGCTAATCTATTTTCTTCCAATAGTATCTTTTCTGTCCGAAAATTTCATAAAATAGATTTTTAGGAATCTACTTTGCTCGCGTGTTGATATGATTATCTAGAGCTTTGTCTCTTCGGAGTGAATTTATTGATTAATTCGCTTAAGTCGAAACAAAACTCAATTTGTCTTATCCCACGCTTATCCCGGCGTTATTATTTTTTTGTTTCATAAGCTAACGCTGTCTGTTTGCTTAGGAAATAGTTTTAATATTCAAATCGGAATTCGTGTTCGCTGTTTTGGTGGCCCACTTGCGAAAATTAAACTGCTTTTATTTTTATAGGCTTAAAATGAAAGGGTCAATGAACTCTCTTAGTAGCAGTCTAAATGCTGTTTTTCAGCTAAATGAGATGATAATTAATGTGTAGATACTTCAACTTATGTTAAGGTAAAAGTGTTACAGCTTTTATTCAAACAAAACAATTTTTTAACATAAAGAATAAGCTAGACTTTGAGAATATACTGAGGATTATTTCCGCTTTATTCCCCACAGCCTAAAGTTAGCACAGTGAAAAAGACAATTGTTTTTACACGCCAGTGCTCGGAAAAATTTTTACGTTTTGAAAATCAACTCGTTCCTTCCCCACGGGTTAGTCGCTGAAACTTAATATTTTCGCTGAAATTCGCAATATTTCCGGAACAAAGGACTGTCATAACAGACCCAGCTGGTCCCTGCGTTTCGTGCACCCTATCGAGTTCCAATTGCCGTATTTCATCGCGTTTCGGAGTCTTCACGTAAAATCCTATTTCGTTACCCACAAAATTCAGGTAACTCAGTGAATTTTGATAAATCCTTGTATTTCGCGCTAGGCATAACAACTACAATATCTAAATTATTCACTTTAATTAATATTAAATCGAGCTTCATTCATTCCTTCGAGCTTGTCCAAAATACTTTCCAAGTTAATAATTTAACTCAAATATAATTTAGTTCCTCGTTTCTATATTAATTAAATTTTCTCGTATCCATTGAGTTCGAGTGACATGAAGTGTTAATCAATTAATTAATGTACAAAGTTCTTGAAAGACGGTAGGTATGTCCCGACGATTCGAGTTTGTATACTAAATTACTATGTCGAGTTAGTAGGCAGCGAGTTGTTTCTATAGACATGTTTTTTTTTTTCGACGGGGAAAATCATCTTTGACAAAACCCGCTCTTGGGTGGAGCGGGAGATAGTGTCAGACTCTTACTGACTAAAAACCCCGCGCCATTCCTTCTAGCCTTCATACCGGGGCACGAGCTCCCTTTCGGACAACCCTGTCCCCAGTAGGCTTCGATAGGCATGTAGGATAGTGGTAGCAAATACAAGATGTTTAGGTCTTTAATTAATATGGATGTAATATCCTTAGGGAATCTTTGGTACGAGATAATACTAACATAACTAATTAAATCAGCAATAATAGACTCAGATATTCTCAGAAGGCCAAAATTACTACTTTAGGCTAAAGCTAGAAAGCGAATGTAGTTTCTAAGAGTTACTTAGCAACGTAGATTTTTCAGTTCTTGCTATTTTAGTTAAAATTTCTGTGTTATTAGAATAATATTCTCAACTTAATATAATTCTGGTTATTTGAATAAAGTAGGATGTCTGAAATTCTAATGTTCGTAGTGAGCATGCAAATTTTAAGGTCCGCTTATCCAAACTTTTGAACTATTAAATAGTTAATCACGTACCGAAATTACTTGTAGTTTTCCATTAAAATATAATCAGCTCTACATGTTTTTTCAAAGTTTTTTTTTAGTTTTTACTGCTTTAATAAAATGATTTAAATTTCCCAAGAGGCTCCTTCAAATAAAATGGAAATGAGGACCTTAAATTAAACATGCGCGGTCATCATGTTGCTTGTAGGTAATTTTACTTACGTTTTAGTATTTCAACTCCTAAATCATCCAGCGTTGACATTACACCACTGGTCTACTAAGATAACTAGTACTTATAGCAAACACTACAAATCATGATGTTGTCATTACGTCTCACCTATGATTAATTTCAACCATTCCTAGCCTTAATTATGCAAGGTTTAGTTAGCACTTCAGGCTATGTACGGACAACAATAACATAATTGCTTCTAACTACTAAGTGCCAATCAATAGTGCATAAGTGTCGACTATGTTTAGTTTGCCTAACTGTTGTTGTTAGCGTCAAATTATTTAGCTCATAAAGCCAACGAGTCAACGTTGAAAGTGTTTTGCACAGAAAACGTATAAAACTCACCCATTCAACACTGAAATGAAAACAGCGGTATAATAAAAATCAGAAACACTCAAGGCAACAAAAGCTTACCCTTTGACGCGAAAGTTAAAGAGCTTCCATCGCTTTACAAAATAACATTATTTGTCCACAGCTATTCGTCATCGCTGCACGTTAAACAGAGTCGCTTGTTAAGTATGAACGATAACAAAGAAGTACTGCACACCGAAGAAACAGACCCGAACAGAGCATTTCACGTGGTACTGGCCAATTTATTTGTGGTTAAGTGTACACAATAAATTTCTCAAATGGCCCGTGCTTACACCGACGAAGGCTGTCTGCTATTTATTTCCTAAGTCCGTGGTTTATCGTCGAACCTACGGACGCATTGTACTAGACAATGGAGCTTAGATTTGTCGCGTGATGTGATAATAAAAACCACGTATTACGCTCTATTTGTCGTTGCAATATACTCTTTATAGCGCTTTTATGGGCGCGCGTAAACTTAAGCCACTGAGGACGAAATACATACCTACATTTACCGTTGACCTTCCTAAATGAAAATAATGGATTCATCGAAGAGAGCACTTTTTACTTCCCGGTGTCGGTTAAATCTACGAAAATACGGTTTGATGAAAAATTATTGAAGAACGAATTTTGATTAAAGGTCCTAATTGTTTTGGTGTAGAAACCGATGAGCCGATTTGGTAAACAATTAGAGCTCAATCAAAATAAACAAGGCTGTGGCGAATAACGAGCCCCTTGGTCGATTGGTGCGGACGGTTTCTAAAACGAAATCAGTGCTGTCAACAAATTGATTGACCACTTTACTAGACATAGTAGGTACGAAATAATTATGAAGTTATTATTAGAGAAGAATTCAATTTAAATTATGTTTTCTCACGTCTACGTTGAAACTTATTCGATTCGATGAAATGAAATAAAAACTGAATAAGTTGGAAAATAACACCTGCAGCGTTGGGTTTCTATGACGACAGTAGATGTCGGGCTTTCAAACTGTCGCGACAGTTGCGCGAGCGATTTTAGCTATAAAACCACAACGAAGAAAAGTAGAAGGTATTTAAAATGAAGAACTTGCTTTTACATTTACGTTTTCGTTGCAGACTAAGTGAAAAATGTTTTCGTAAAAAGTGGGCAAAATTCTTTGAATGTAACATTCTCAGAATGCTGTACTTTGCAGTTTCCTAAAATTAAAAAAAAAATACAGACAATTTCAAAAGTTAAGCTCAGACATAAAAATAATAAAAATGAAGAACTAATCTAAATAGTATTTCAGAGAAAAGTAAAAGCCAATAAAAACAGATACAAAGAAAAAGAGGGGACGAAAAAACCGTCTGGCAAGAGAGTCTGCATTAATTTTTATTAAATATGCAGTTTCTTCTTATAACCTGTTGGTAATTAAAATAAGGGGGGTTCGCAAAGCGTTAATGGCCGGTGTAAACGTCCGTATTTATGCACCGGCACGTTAACAAGACAACATTACACTGCAGTACAAACTTTGTGACTCAAACTTTATAATTAATGCCCCGTTTCATAATTTGCCCACCGTGCGCAGTATTAAAGTTGCGAGGTGATATTTCGGCCACGCGGTGTACCGGGTACCGTACTAGATTAGGATGAACTTTTAGAACTAGTGCATCAGACTTAGTTCAGCACAATCAATACTAAAACACCTAGGTACTTAACTAAATTATATTAGCATAACATAGGAGCTTATGAAAACATGACAAATGGATTTCATAATTACGGACGGAGCTTTATTCATTTTACATTTCTATTTGAAAATTGAAAATGTTTGTTGAAAATTTTACAGTGATAATGTAAATAATCCGAATAATGTTTGTAATAGTCGTTGAGTTGAAATGATGATTATTTTAAAGAACTTAATCCAGCCATAACCGTTAATTACACCTAAGGGCCACTTTACGTGAGCTGCGGAATTGTTCGGAAAAGGGAAAGAACGCAAAGAGCAACTGAAGTCAGACGGGTAAATTTTAGTCAGTTAAAGTCTGACACTCTCTCTCACTTCATCCAGAAAAAAAGATTTTTACGACGATTTTCAACACACAAAAAAAAAAGAGAACTGTATACGTCGCAGAACAACAAAGTAAGAATTGTCTCCTTTATTTTCGTTTCATTTGTATTTTGTGTTGTTAACATTATTTTTTAAATACACACAGTTAGATATCTGCGTAAAATGGATTCACTTATAACAACTGTAGTTTTAAAACTTCATTGTTTATACTAAATAAAAAATCAATCAAAACGCGGAAAAATTAAATTGTCGTATTCAATGGCAGAACCATTTTAATATTTAATACTTTTGCTGGGCATTTTCCTGTTGCCCGTTTTCATTTACGCTTGGTACACAACGAAAATGCCCAGATATTTTCGTGCAGTCTTTTCCATTAAAGCATCACCCAACAAAATGTTCATATATTATTATGAGCCTTTCATTTTGCAATTTACTAAAGCTGGACAGAACTTGAAATTAATTGATATTTAACAGTGGTTCCGAAACACAAATATCTGATTAAAATTAACATTTAATGCAACTTATATTTTTAGAGTCGTCATATGTACCATGAGCTGATAGGACTCTCAAATGCAAACAAGGCCAGAAATATATTCGATAAAACTTGGACGCAGAAAAAGCTGCGAACATGAATTCTACGTAGTGCTTACTGAAAAAACAACACTCAATAAAATAAACAAAAGGCTTTCAAATTGGAAGTGTAAAGCTTTGAGCCGAACTGGGCAAAATTGCCCGTAGCTTGGCGTCTCTTTTTTAACTTTGCCCACAAAAAATGTAGTATATCTGTGTTAATTTGCTTTCGAAGCTGGCCGTAACTGCACGTTTAGTGGGCACGCTTAAGCTTCTAAATGCTTGTAAGCTTTGTTGGCCATTTTATTTCGTCTTTTATAGTATTTTATCTAAAACAGTAATTTATTCGCATAAGTTGCTACTAACTTACTTTTACACTAACGTGCAATTTGTACCTCGCGTTGCTACAAACGTATCAATTTGCATTGCTGAGATACCTCGGCATATTTTAATAAGTTTGAAAATAAAAACTTTTTACTATATTAGATTCACAGACAAAGGGACCTCAGCGAAAAAGCCAGAAAAAAAAACAATACAATTTCACACAGTAATAAATGAAAAAAAATACTATTTCGTGATTGAAAACCTCTATGGTTTTATTATTTACTCGTATATTTTCTAATATTAATGACTCAACATAAAAGTTATATATTTTCCAAGTCAGTGATCCTACGTCCCATTTCCGTAAGCGTATTCTTAACATTATACGCAATTTTATTTAAATAAGCTGTTTTTCGCAATGCCTAATGTTACGTGAGGGTACAATTTGCAAATCCTAATAACTGACGTCATGTAAAAGCGCACTCTACTTTTCTCGGCGTCGGATTCGAGGGTCTGCCATACAGAGGCCCACGGGAGTATTTTGGACGGCAAATTGCTTCAGATGAGTATTCAATGCGGCCTGCCTTCGGGTCGAAACTGCCTGTCAGGAACTCACATAAAGCTCCTATTCTGTGCAAGTTGGAGTAACTTGTGTTAGTGGCGAGTCGACATGTTCCTCGAATAATGTAACGTAGCATAATAACGTAGATAGACAGTAGTTTGTGTCTTTACACTAAAACATAATCGTTTCAACCTTAAAAGAAAACCTTAAAAGAAAAAAAGGCCGTTTATAATTTAGGTTGTCTACCAACATTTTAGTTACTAAAAAAATTAAAAGACAAACAAACTGTCGTTTTCATAAATTGACGGCGATTTCCTCACAACTGCCGCGAAATTACGCCAAGTAAATAATAACTTTTCATCCGATTCTCTTTATTGTTTTGAATTCATTAATTGGTGAAAGTTTTGAACAGTTAGCGACCGCGACATTCCGTAAATGATCTCAGTTACATGAAATACGCGACAAGTTTTTGGATCCTAATTGGAAATCAACTATGTAGGCAGAACAACAGCACTTAACCATCGTTTGGAAGTTTTGAGCTACAAGGCTCGTAATTTATAAAACAAATTTTATTATTCTCTCATTAGATGTGTTAAACAACAACACGCGTTAGGCTTGGAAGTGTCGAGTAATTGACTTCAAATAGGTTTCTTTCTTTCCATTCAAGGCGGTTTTTTTTGAGATTATACATTATTTTTGGTTTATGCGAAACCTGAATATAGTTTGTTCAGAATCAGTAACTGAATCGATTCCAATAATTTTTACACCATGTTACATTCTCTCCCAAAAATATATAAAAACGGTCCCAAGTTGGACACCACCGACACTAAGTACACACAACGCCAGCGCACAGCTGAGTGCTGGAGCTAAACACACCCTCAGTCGTCCGGATAGGCCAGTGACCATGTATTTGTGCTGACAACCAGGTAACATAAAAAGCTTATAACTTTGTGATTTTTGTTAATACAGTTATCAAATTTTGTACATAGAAATACTAGACACGTGTTACGGGTTTTGCATATACTAAAACTGATGTTGTATATATTGAGGTTATTATAATTTATTTTGATACTTGAATTATATAATTACTAGCTGCTGACAGCGGCTTCGTCCGCGTGATAGTAGGAAATTATCCTAAGGGGACATGCTCTCTGGATAAAAAGCATCCTATGGGCTATTCAAAATCCGTTTAGCCGTTCGAGCGTGAAGAAGTAGAAAACATACAAACACACCAATTTTCGGCTTTGTAATATTACTGTGCTATGGGGTATACCTCTAAAAATTCCATCCTAGTAGACAACACGATTAACTTAATCATGTATCCAATCCCGTTCAATTTAACTATTTAACGAGAATTATACTCTCAAGATAATTCCGTACAACGTGTGCGTTCCAAACAAACGCAGTTATCATCTGCCACACAGGAGCCAGACAAAACTGCGAAAATTCATACCAATTAACATAAAACATCTGGCAAAGAATTTAGAGTTGGCTAGTTACGAACGGGATAGGAGACAAATGAAGCGAGGACAGCTCTCTGGGTGCTGCGCCCCCGGCACACGGCGCTCCACTGATGAAATTACACAAATGCTAATGAAAGTCCCGCTGCTCGGGTAAGATTAGCGTCGTCGCTGTGAAATTGGACCTGTTTAGAGGCCAATTTCACTCCGATCCGGGAATTAGTTCCAACTTCTAACGTTTTTATTCTCAGAAATGTACCATTTTGAAGGTAGTCTTTACACGTCTGAACTAAATTATCCACAGTCTTTATCACTTGGGGTTTGATAAACAAACGCGCTAAAGATTGTCAGCTTTATTGTAATCATGCTCAATAGATTCGACAATAAAACGGACGAGACACTTAATACCACAAGTCTTCATAAAAGCCGTTGTGAAATAATATTTTACGGGCATAGTTATAAAACATGAAGTAATTATGTTTACTTTAGCTCTTGACTTGTGTGCGTATATCGCGTCGCTAACTATATTCAGGGTATCTAGGGTTTAATTACATGCCAAAATAAATTATCTCTTACATAAATAACGTAGCTTAATAAAGACCGAGATGGCGTCAAATTATTATTATAGTGTTAATCAGGGCAGAGAGTTCAAGTGTTGGGTAAAGTGTCATAAATAAAGGGCTACCTTGCATGCTTGACCGCACCAACTTAGATACACATGACTTGAGCATGGGGATCTAACGTCAAGTGATTTCTAATGCCCCTTATCTATCTACTGCTTAGCCTCATCATACTCAAATCCCTGAACGTCAAAATGATGTTGGCTTAACGAGTTGAGAGAAGATTAAACAGAATTTCGAAATTGTTTTAATACCAAGCTATATAACCACCAACATTAAATTGCTGGAATTATTTGTTTAGACATAACATTGATACGATAACGTGAATTAACGATTAGTAATTTTGATCCAAAATAAATGATCCTTGACTGCAGTTTTTAATATATGCCACAAATTTATAATTTTTTTTCAAAAGTTATTTCGCTTTCAGAACCTATTATGGATAGTTAGTTTTTCTACTCTATAAAGCTTTTGGTGTATATTTCCAGTACTCACCCATGATGACATTTGTTCGTAGAAACATCATACATTGCAATGATTGAATTCAATTTCAATAATGTTACAACCATTGTCTGTGCTGCTCTATAAAATAAAACATATTGTCTAATCTAACAGTACTTAAATCATTAACTACACATCCGTAGGGCGAGAAACTGTTGGCATCTGTAATTTACAACAACTGTGTACTCTATGTGCTTGACTCTTCACGCAAAATTAAACATTTCCCCACAACTAGGCGTCAACGACGTATCCGGATTCCGGACAATCTGATGGCGTCCCCTGTCTAATCTCCCATTCCGGGATCCCGCGTCCCGCGGCCCTTCCTAATCCAGCTCTATGAGCGCTTATTTCATATTTACCCGAGTTGTCGCCGCCGCGTTAATGAAACTTTTCTTCCTTTTGTTTTCATTATACTTGTATTCACCCATTACTATAAATATAAGAATTTATGTGGGTTTATTATAGAGAGGTTTTTCTACCGTGAAATTGCTTATTGGTACTTCGATGAGATGTTTTGTGTGCGTAGGTGTGGGAACGATGATATTAGTCGACTGTTGCTATGTGAAGAGGAAACCTAACCTAACACTTGAAAAGGCCATTATGTGACCTATATCTTTTCGGCAGCTTTAACTTATTTGAGTAACACAAATATTTGTATGGTATACAAATATGTGTGCTTGTATGGTAAACAAATATGTTTGTATTACTGGTTTGAAAATGATATTAATTTTGGTGAAAAGCCTTTAACTTAATACCCATTACATTTAATACTTGATATTTAAACAAAAAAAAAAAGAAAGGGTGACGTTGAATTGCAAAATTTGAATCGTGTTAAATCAAATAAAACATTAGTCTAACGAAAGACCAACTTAGACTTGTAGATACGTATAAAGGTAGAGTAAGTAGCCATGAAATAAAAAAAAAACAGGTCAAAATTCACTGCTTCAGCCAAGGAATTCAGTTCTCTCCATTCTTTAACTTAACCGAACAGGAGAGAGAAAAGACGCGGTTGCCACTGAATTTCTTTACATATTTTCTTTAACACAAATAAACTTGCAGGAAATTCAAACGTGAATTACGTAGTCACAAGTACTTATGTAGGTACTTTAAACGTTGTAGGAACCTCAATTAATTTTCAAGAAAACCTAATTGAGAGCTGGTGTAGTCGACTTCATCATTTTTTCATAAAAAGAAAATATTTAGAGTCGAAAATTTTAAAAATTACTCTACCATTATCATAATTATTATATAGGTACTCGCAGTTCTCAGTTGGTGAAATTATAAGATGTTGCTTACTGAACTAGAAACGCTGATAGAGTTCTGAGAGAAATCTCCAAAAATTTCAACTTGATAAGGTACCTTCTATCTTTCTGATCTAAGTAATATCGCGTTAAAATATTTAGTGTTGAATTATTAATTGCTAAGGCATTATTACTTGAGTATGTGATATGTAGAGTCTGTTTAAAAAGTCAAACGACTTGGGTAATTGTTAGGGCAAAATGAAATCTGATGTAGTCTAGTCTTCACTGGTTTAATAATCAAGGTTGATTATGAGATCTTGTTCATTGTTTACTGATAGAAGAACCATAAAAAAGCATGGAATATAAGTATGTATTTTTTAAATGATTAAATATAATACAAAATTCATAAGTTATTTGACTTTTTAGACAGACTATAGTAGTAAAATTCTGAATTGCAGAATAAGTAGTTATTTTAGACGCAGCCTACTTTAATGATAGCACCTACAACTGAAAATGTGAGAAAATGGACTGAATTATTATCAACGCTCGATAAATGCTTTTAACGCACAAAAAATTGAAAGTCACTTCAATGGCTAGCGGGTACTAGGTTAGGTCAAACATTTTTTGTGTTGGTACCGTAATATAAATAAGAGCTGAGAACACTTCATAATCAGATTTCATTCGTTTTCCAAAGTTGCCAGTCAATTGATGTTCTTATCTATCTTTTAGATGTTGCTAGTCAGAGAGAAAAAAATAATAGATTTGTAGCAATTTCTTTTAGGTCATTTCACGATATTAGATAGTTATTTTTTTAAAAGCATGAGTCATTTTTCTCACAAATATTTTATTGTTATTTTATTTTGAAAAAAAAATTACGTCTGAAAGATGTAATTAGTGACTGTGAACTCAATTATGAAGATACTATCGAAGTTATAGACACTTTATTAGAGGTCATGAACCGTTTTACGATCTCACTTAACTGAAATAATACCTAAATGTATGAGTCTTGATAATTACTTAAGAAAAAAATACTGCATTGCCTTAGCAGAGGGCTCGTTTATCTTGTAATTATTTAATTTTGTGACGAGCCACCCTTTATTTGAAGGTTAACGCATGACATTGCGTGTAGGTGAAAGATTAAAAGATTGTCTAGCAAAGATTAATAAATAGATGTCAGGTGGACATCTAAAATACGCGTGAGAAATTGATATCTATATTGTTTTTATTCTCATCGTAAGACAAAAAATCGAGTTGTCCGCTCCAGACAGAATAGAAAAAACATTATAGTTAAAAGCTTGCTTACAGACTTTTGCTGCACAATTTATCTTCTTAGCTTCAGCTGGTTGAAGGAAAAATATTGCTATATACATACATACATACTATTGTGTGCTAAGCGAAGTGCTTAGCGACCCGTCACAGGGTAACACTACACTCCACACGCCTTCCCTAAATGGGTCTTTTAAGACGACAACTTCGCATTTATATTACCGACTGTACCACAGTACAGTAAAGGGGGATCTTCTTCCCATGTCTGTTGTTCGGGGCATGCAATACAAGCCTGAACAAAAGTGATACCATTGAAGCCAGAAAATGTCCTTGCAAACGGCCGAATGATGTCACTAAATATATCGTACAACTTGAAAGACGGACGAGTATTATTTTCCTTGTGTTTTTATTTCCATTTGCGGATAAAACTGTTCAGTTTGAACATGACCTATTTTTAGAAGGTAAGTAGAAGAGACAAAAAGACCCACGTAGGTTTTCTATGGGTTGAAAATTTTAATTTCCTGCTTGCCAACCAATGTCTATGACCTCATAAACAATTTACCATTTAGCTTTACGAGAAAAGTGGGTGTATAACTAAATTAAACTTAGGATGAATTAATTTATGATGAGCAAGTTCCGGTTTTAGCTAATCAGATGAGATGATAATGCGATGAGATAAGAGTTTAAAATCTATGTAGGTAGATGCGGAAATTTAACTCAAGACGACTTTTTGGAAGCAGACTAGCGCGACATGACAATGCGACAACGTTGTGATAACGTATATTTGTAAAAAATCTTATATCTATAGAGCTATTCTAGAACAATAACTATGAAACCGCGTTGAAACTTCATTGTTTCCTTGAATAGTCGAGTAAATATTATATAATATAAGGTTAATGAATCAAAATGAGTATGTTGACACATCGATAGACAAGTACAGAGAAAATATATTTCTCAATGGCCCATTCTCTTGATTTATTACGATTGGTGGATCTTTGTTTTCTAAAATAAGATAAAAATGTCACGACTCTCATATTTCACTGTGTTATTGCCCGGTAACGTGGTACACTTTTATCGAAAAACGTTCAGTATTGCAAGTTACGTACATAAATCCAGAATAATGGTAACATTATGCATGTAATTAAAATTTAATAGTTTTCATAAATCAATATAAATGTTTATTTTCTCGTTCGTGCTCACCGTAAACAGGATCATTCAATAATATTAGTTATCGTACTGGCCAATAAATTATTCATTAAGTTTTATTGCATTACTTTTATCTTATTACAACAATAAATGATAGTAAGTTCACACATGGGTGGCAGTTGGACACTTATTGAAATAGACTAATTGAAACAGACAACAAATGGGTGTATACCCAGACAATAGAGGGTAGGTACTTCTAAAAATTAACTTTACTGAACAAGTTATTTCACCGTCAGCCAGTGTGCTAATAGTAAATGATGTTTCGCAAACTAAGAGGTCAACATCCCTTTCAACTGTTTGTCATTATTAAAATGAGTAAACACCTACTACAGGGTGAGACAAATAAATTAATTTAGCCAACAAAGGGCGTCCAAGCTCGGCTAATGAAGAAGGACGTCTTGTTTAATTACCTTTTGTAATTTTTCTTCTAAGCGGGCCAACGTATAAATTAATTTTCTTTCAGTGGCCCGTCTATGAGCACCATTATGAGGCACTAAGTGAACCCTCCTTTGTCTGATATAACCTGACGAGCTTGCTGGAAAGTCTTTAAAAATCTTGCTAACAAGGCTAATTTACGACGAGTACACTATTTCGAGGCTTTTACAAGCAAAGTTGGAGAATTTTGACATGTATTCACGTCTGAATTTGTTTACCCACTTTAGTGCAGCAAATTCTTTTTTATTGAGGACAAGTCTTCTTAACTTTAGTTTAGTTTTCATTATAAAATTGTTATATTTTGACTTTAATTTATAACGATTTGATATTTATCATAGTATCTATTTATTAGTTTATTATTTTGGCATATTATATATGCATTTCATTATTATCGTATAAGCAACTAATTTTAATGATACTTCATTCTTTTAGAAATATCTATTATTTATTTATTGTGCACACACACCTATTACAGTGTTGTTTTTTTAACCTAAATATTGACTGGTAGAGAATTACCTACATGTTGCATTATGTCCGCCTATGGGCCACTGCTGTATATATGATAGCTAATAAATAGGTAAAATCTTGTTTTTGACTTTGACGTTAATGTCAAAATTTACATTGCGTTAATTGGATTGTGATTAAATAGGTAACTCATTAAGAATAATGATTGTGTCATTGTGGGTAATAAATAAATTGTCTGCTCGATACTGGATGTCGTTATCGAAAAAAAGGAAGTGCGATTAAGCATTTATTGTAAACAAATGAATTATTTAAAGTGCGTTTGTTGTTTAAACAATGACGGAATATGTGCAGTGGTATTAGTCATCAATTAGTAATAGTTTATCATAGGCTATGCCAGTGATACATTGGTAAAACAAACGCATGAACCTACAGTAGCTGAAGGCAAATAATATGAAAGAAAAAATTGTTGAATAATTTCATTAAAATAATAATATTGTAAAAGCGAAAGTGTGTGCCTATGTTTGTTACTTTTACACGGTCAAACGGCTGAACGGATTTCGATGAAACTGGGTACACGAGTAGATAATGTCTTCTGTCTACTGACTGAATCGATTTTTTAATGATATTAGGTACGGAGTAAGCTAGTACCCCAGGAGTGTTTTTAATATCGTGCAGATTTCATAATGCATGCAAGATTGCCCCGCATGCAGAAAATTTCATAATGCAAAAAAAAAACGCGGCCCGCGTGCGTATTTCACGCATTACAATAAATACTTGTATGAAACGTGGGGGTTACGCTTGCGGGGCAATCCCGCAAGCGTCATCGAAACCGTACGATATTAAAAGCACCCTAAGGCGTTCCTTACCCTGTGGCACTACATTGGGAGCTTTTTATCTGGCTTCGATCTCGACTTCGACGTCACATTCGCTATAATCGACATTTATGCGAACGAAACCACTAGCAGAAGTATGTAGTATGATATAAAAGAGACTTCTTAGCAAATGCACTTAACTGCAATACACTTAGTCGTATCTGCAATGGAAATTCAATAGAAAAAGCTTCTAATTTATGAAATACTCGTACCAAGTATTCGAATGCTCCGCCAGCCACGATTCTTTTGAGCTGGCTAAGTATCCAAGACCTATTCTTAGTTATTTGACGAAAACTTCGTCCATTTCCACTTAGCCGCTAAGACAACGGAATCGCTCTCGATTCATGTCAATATAAAGTATACTAAAACTTTCATGAAATAGAATTGAGTAGAAGAGAATAAGGGTGCGTACCTTATTCCGTATTAAAGGTAAATAATGATGTATTAAAGACGCTTGAACATAGGTTTCTCAATACAAACTTTGGACCCTTGGACTCCTTATGGTATAAATTTTGGATTTTTTTAAATTTAGTTATACACCCACTTTTTTCGTAAAGCTAAATGGTAAATTGTTTATGAGGTCATAGACATTTGTTGGCAAGCAGAAAATTAAAATTTTCAATTTTCAGTAAACCTACGTGGGTCTTTTTGTCTCTTCTACTAACCTTCCAAAAATAGATCGTGTTCAAACTCCACTAAAAATGCACTAAAAGTACAAGTTTAAATCAATTTAAAAAAAAAACCTCTTGGAGCTCGCTTATGGCATAAAAAAGAAACCTTGTGCCAAATTTCACGTAACTTGACTCAGTAGTTTCGGTTAAACGTTTACCTATATGTTACCCAGTTTCACTTTTAATATACCTACAACATTAATTTTTGTTTATGCAAAACCCAAAACACGTGTCTACGCACAGAGTCTTTACTTTTACGTAAAGCATCTGTGTACTAAATTTCATAACTGTATCATGAAAAATCACAAAGTTGCTTTAATAAGCTTGTTATTTCAGCAAAATACATAGTCACCAGACCATTCAGGCGGCTAGGGCGTCGTTTTGCACTTGCACACAGTTGTTTGCTGGCGCCTAATACTCGCTATGACTTGCCGTGACCTGTGTTTCTAGTGTCAGTGGTGTCTCACTAGTGACCTTTTTAAATATATTTGGGGAAAAATATAACATGGCGTAAAAACTATTGGAATCCATTCAGTTACTGATTCTGAACAAACTATATTCAGGTATCGCATAAACTAAAAATAATGTTGTGTATCTAGAAGACAGAAAGTAGATGAAAAAAATACTTTTTAATAATGCACTGCCGAAGCTGTTTCCGTAACATCATCTAAATCTCTTAGAACATCATAGGCTTCGTTTAAACAGCTCGCGTAGTAAACTTTTCCAATATTTTTTTCATCACGTTTGTCAAGTTCCAGAGCTCGTGGCCCGTCAACAAACAAACAATATTTCTGCGGTGACACGAGTTTTTCGAACTCATTTCCATTCGGGAGCGTGTTGCGAGAATTTATTGACTCCGTGTACTTGTCAAGAATACGCATGGGACTATTATTTTGTAGGATATATTTAATTTAAGTGGCTGGGTACGTACCTACCTATTATAGTAAAATATAAGTTACTAGCTGCTGCCAATGACGTCACTTTTATGAAAGTAGGTTTCTCTTTAGAAACTTTGGACGCCTGCTTCAACCCTTTAGGTTGTGAGTTTTAGAGAATTCTCTCTTAAGGTAGCCATACACGCTAGGGTATACCTGAAAGGTTTGCCTGAACAGTTGAGATGTATCTACAGGAAAACTAGCGCGTGTATGTTGCACAACTGTGCAGGTTTCCGTACAAGCTTACCTGACAGTTATAACTGTGCAGGCAAACCTGTCAGGTAGACCGTAGCGTGTATGGCTACTTTTAGAGTTAGGCCCGGTAGCTTCGGCTGTTCGTTGATATGTCAGTCAGTCAGCTCTTCCTTTTATATACCTAGATAAGCGTTTTATAATGTGACATAAAATGTGGTCTAAAAACCATGAGACCATAACAAAACAATCGGCCAGTGACACATTCTATCTTCATTAACCGCACATCGCTTCTCATTAGCACTTAACTGTGACAAACCAACTTTGGTAAACAAGGAAGAGTGACCAACTGTCTGGGGAACTCACTAACTTATCCCTCAACTTTTTGTGTGAGAATCGGAAACCTCTCCGATGAGACCACCCTCGGGAATATTTTATAGAGATTAGAAAATAATCTCTTTCTTGATTTTTCTATTCAGGTTTTGTTATGTTTTAAGAATGTATCAGCTTGGGGAATATGTTGGTAAGCTTTTAGGTTATTTCATAAATATAAGGCATCAATTATTCCTCCTAAAAATATCAGCAGTGAAACCCGGAGAGCTGGGAGATCAAAGGACCTAGTAGGTAGATGTTTTTTAATCATTAATAGAGGCTTTTCATTTACAGTTTCACAAATAACCAGGCTTAAATAGATGATTGGTTCATTTACAGAGGACTCTGCGAATGAATTCGAATGTATGCATCAAATGTCTTCACATTTGAGCATCAAGTACTTAAAATGTATAAATAATTGACTGTCTCAGTTATTGAGGTTATTGATCTAAAAGGTCCTAAGTCTAGATGTAAACATATAAAAATCCTAAAAATATATCTCAGTTATTGAGTTTTATAATAATTAAAATCAATAACAGAGGTCATACACCTATAACCAGGTTTTACTGTACTACACAGCAAACTTCAGTGACTTACATAACATTATACATATTTATTAGTATTAGTTATGATTAAAGTCGGTCAGCTGTCTACTGTTAGGCTCGTGGAACGAGTGTCGTATCTGCGCATTTGATAGACACAGATATAGTGCTGTAAGTGGGTCGTGCGTATCCGGAGGGTCGCTATCGGCAGATATTGTCGCTTTAAGTGCATTAAACTGTTACTGTTATTGCACTATTAGAAAATCTTTATTAACACAAAATGGTACACTCAGTACCGATAGCCTTTATTGAATCCGTTAATGAGAGCACGATTGAGAATAATCGTGCTAACAATGATACCGACCAAATAGCTTGATTGGAACAATGAGCACAATCGAAGAACTCAAGAGCATGAAATAAAATGCAGGTTTAAAACAGAATTGCATTACTTTTAAAGTCAATCTAAATGTAATCACGAACTAAAGTTCTCAAGTAGTTTCAAAGCCGATGTAAACAAACGATGAAATCGCTTAAAACTTTTATACGTCGCGATTCCAACAATAAAATTAAGGTTTTATGTCCCGTTTAAGGTTTGAACTTTTAACGCATTACATATATATTTCACTGGGAATAAAAGGCGACGTAGCTATACAATGGTGGGGATCGAGGGAGCCGTAATAGTTCTCAATCTTCCATTCGAAGGTCTGTGCAAATCTTTGGGGAGCGAGCGGAGTTGGCGACAGAGGATGTCCCTAAAATATCAGCGTATTACTGGATGTGACAGGCCGGACGCGTCGCCTATTGAGCGCACTCATTAATGATTCATGTGTAGATGACAGGTCACCATCGATTTTATATCTTCGCATACAGGAATAATGCCAATTGGATATCCTTCGTCGGAATGAAAATGTTTGCAAATATTTTCATTGCGTTGAGTGTGTTTGAGACGCTAATAGGAACGACCTTTCAGTCAACAGAACTATCGTTACCTAAGGCTACGCTTTCAATTTTGCTAATGCTTAGAAATCGTATAATGCTTTTATGATCATGCGTTTTTCTAATAAAGGGAATGAATTTTATTCGCATGAAAATATTCGGGCGCGCTTTTTGGAAACTCGCTCATCAAATAGTAGGTACGGTACGGTATGCCTATCTATTTTTAGAAAGATATCTCTCTGAATAAGATAATTTAAGAATTGCTTAGCTTGGCTAGCTGTGTTTTATTGGGACATAAACTTTGCGAACGCAGCATATATTTAAAAAAAATACGCCAGGCTTATTTTCAGACAAATTACACTAAGAGCATTTACGTAAACGTTTTTCTAGCTTCGAAAAATTACACAAAAAGGGCAAGGGCAAAAGGGCCCGAAAGTCGTAGTTTCCGTTTCATACAGTTTCTTCTGTCACGTCTAGTGAGAATAAATCTGCGTTACTGTCATAGCAGACGTTTTTATCTCTAAAGTAAACTGTGAGCAATAACCGAACCGAGTTTACGAATTGTGCGCCGGTATTTTGCCTCGCGTGCTTCTAGTATTGCGGTTCGTCGTTTATATATATTCGCTTACGGTTGAATATAGGATTTCTGTTACAAATTAACGAGGGAGTCAGTCAAGTGTCATGTCGTCGAGCCTCGTTGCTACAGTAACGTTACACGTATGTGGCTGACACCTACCCTCAGGGTGATCGGTGTAAACACCGAATTTGTGTCACAATACAAGATTTATGTCGAAATTACTAACTAGACATTTTGCTGAACTAAACTTTGTGTATTTGACAATATCAAAATGTTTCCAGAAATACCTGTTTAGGAGTTTGACGAAAATTACGCGGAAATATTTCACCCCTTTTCTGGGTTCATAATTTCTAACGAAGATACTCAATTTGATATTTTCATAAAAAATTTTGCTTTTATTAACAGGTACCTAATACAAACAAGAACCAATTATTATAATCAATTTAAATTGGATAAAACAGGTAAGTGGAACTGGCAGTTTAAAAAGATACCAAATTACAATTCCCTTAAGACACATAATAACGATATCAACATAGATAGGATCGCAACAAAACAATCATCAAATACAACTCGTGGGAACATTAAAAGCCCAGTTAACTCCAACTTTTTAATTTGAATCGCCCAACTCAAAAAAAAAAACAGAATATATTTTTGCGAATTCGTAAAACGTAATAACTCAGGGATATCGCTCGGTGGCTATTTCCCTGATGCAATTTTCCGCCCACAACGATAAGATATTATTATCGGTTATTATTTAGACGCAGTAAAATACGAGCACAGACAGATGTTCATCCTGATGTTTATATTTATAGACGTTTGTGACGACTTATTTTATTATCATTTTGTGTAATAACATTATTCTGATTGTTAGAACAATTGGAGTTACATCTTTTTCACTGAGTCTTTCATTGAGAACAAAGTTACGTGTATTAAAGATGTTTAGAGTTTTAAAAACGAAATAGTTGTTTGTAGTTGCCACTTTTCTTACCTATATATATTTTTTATGTTTGTATTTATGTATTTATTTCAGTCTCGTATGTACTTTTTTTCTACCTAATTTTGTGTCTAAGTAATTTCTGTCTATTCCAGGTTAACTGGAAAAAGTCGCGGAATGCGTTAAGGCCACCAATTGTATGTTTTTAAAAAGGCTCAAATTTTTACATTTATTGTCATAGATTTATAATAAATAAATAATAATCTTTTCAATTAAAAGTATCAATAACAACCGACTTTCTATAGAAGCAATCGTCGGGTCCACAATCGCAGTCATGTGATCTATTAGATCAATTTTGTTTTGCTAATTACCTAAATCTTTTTTTCTTTATTGAATCTTAAAAATCAGTAGGTACCTTGTTCTTACCATTATCTCAGCCAACCTATCGTTTTCTCTTTCAACAGATCTTGATAACTACCCGGACATACAACCTAAGTATTTTCTATCTATCTTCTTGTTTTCATAGATTCAGAACTATAAAACAGACAAAGTAACATGTAACTCATTTCCAGTGTCACTCGATGAACGACGGAAATTGCCACACACAGCCAATTGGCGATTAACCTATCGTTTTTAATGACTGTTCATGTAGGTATAAGGTACAAAGTTGCATTGACGTTCTACTAAGCACTATATTTATTTTCTCCTCTCTTACTGTTTACAAAAGCTGCAGCAATCATTCGTTCGTCAAAGGAGTTAAAAGCAAATAACGTGCAATATTTTTGCAGAAATTTATATACGTACAATTCTACATCGCTCTTTGATTTATTTTTTATGCTTAAAATACATATTAAGGTTACTTCGTTGGTCTAGTGCAGTCTTTCCCAAAGTGGGCGATAACGCCCCCTTGTGGGCACTGCAGGTCTTAAGGGGGGCGGGAAGAGACCCAGAAAGAAAATGGAGGCGTTGTGTAGAGGGGGATACTCTGTTTTAATACTTATATATAATCATTCTTATTGGCAGGTGGAGCCCGTAAGAGTTAACTTGAGACCTAAGCGCCGTTGTATGTTACCTACTGCGCTCAGGTTTCAAGTTGCGGGTTATAGTAAAAGTTTCGTTTAGAAAGTAGACAAAATAAGTTTGGGAACCACTGGTCTAGTGGCTCCCTGGTTGCAAGCACAGGTAACTGCCCAAAAGGTAGCTGGTAACTGTTTAAGTCCCAGGGTCGGGTATAGTGATTTGGTTTTTCTATTAGAACGAGATTTCTTAGTAGCAAGCTCTAAGTCTTGTTTTAGGTTTAAGCTATTGCTATTGTTATTGACACCAGAAACTTGTCTGAAAGAGAATAAAGCCTAACTGGTGAAATGTATGAGGGAACCTCTTGTTTTTTTTAGTGTCAAATCATCAAATAATGTCTCCTGCTCTCACTGGACCGAGGGAGTGACAGAAATTAACTGCTTAAAAGACACTTGTGTTCTTTAAATCGCACTTAGCGTTCTAGGTAGGCGACAACTCTTTAGAACTATCCCGAGGCCCAGGTATCGGCCTTGGCGGACTCTGTCATATATTATGGTCAACTCTGCCGAACAATTCGGGGAAACCCAACGCGATGTTATGATACATTAGCGTAAATTATACAAAACATACAAGGCTATTTGACTTTGATAAATGATGTGTGAAATAAGTTTTCTTAAGTAACTCGAGAAAACACAGGCCTAACAAAAAACTAAATTGGAAATGTTGGTGCCATATTGTTTTCTAACTTTAGTTTTGCGAGTGAAATAGGTTTTGTGACTTCTTTTTATCTTAAAATAGCTGTAGTGGCAGGGTGTTTATTTCCTTTTCGCTTTTGAACAATACCAACTTTGAAGTCAAAGGCCGATTGTGTTATTTTTACAAGGCCCCTATATTATTTCTCTGCGGTGTTTATTTGGTCCTTAATTCTGAGAAGGTTCACATCAAAACGGACAAGGAAATGAAACTAAAACACGTTTCTCAGCGTTTGCATTTTTTGTAAAACTATCAGCCCACATTAAATAAGTACCTACTTCCTACTAAGCTAGCCTGTGTGTTAATCGAGGAAATAAGCTGTCTTGGTTGTACATGTATTTTTTAAGTTTCATGTGCTGATTCGATGTAAGTGCAGGATGTAACGAATGCTTGAATGGCACCACTTTCACTCCCGCAAAACCTGATTCTCGCCTGAATCTTCAAAAATGTAGGGGATGACAGGAGATCCAGATTCGAATGCCTCAAATATGTCGTTTGATTTAGTAATCTTTTAAGTGTCTACCTTTAGTTAAACCTACTTACGAGAAATACTACCTAATTTTTATTTAACTACTTCTACCAATTTTATATGTCGCTAATTATAAAATGCCTTTTACCTTGGACTAGGAGAAGTATTACCATAAAACGTGGCAATGCCACTTTTGGTCACGATACGGACAGCGATGCGAAGGTTTTCGACGCCATATTTTAGATTGATTTTGGTAGTTAGAAATTAAGTATTATTTAGTAACCGCGAAAATCAATTCTTACATTAATTCTATCAATATTAAGTAAAAGTTTTTATGTAGTTTCAACTGTTTCGATGTTTGTCTGAAATCAAATCTTGCAAATTAAATTTGACCCACTTCCCGGTTACCGATTGAGCTGAAATTTGGCATGCATGTGTAAATCAGATGAAAATGCAAAATTATTATGACATAGAGCTGATCTGATGATGGAACTGGAAGGTGGCTAGTGACTATAGGAACTTCGTAGTTAAAAGACACAACCCCATCGAGTTTGGGCTCGTATGATTCGTCTTGACGAGTATTAATTACATACTAGGTATACCGAGCTGTAAAAGCTTGCTATGAAAAAATGTTATTCATTAAAAGCTTGTTTTTAGACTTGTATGTTTTACGAGAACCCTGCATCATAACGAGATAGTCATAACCGTCAAGCATCCGTGTTAAACGCCCAGCATTAGGGATAACCATTTTTATCATATCTTTGTTTATACACGCCTTTGCGGGTTTTTCCTCGGCTGGCCTAACGATGTTTTCCTTTGCTCGGGACTTGGGGAGTCGGGAGCAATACAATAAATAAATTTTGTAGACGCTTAGAAAACCCTAGCTCATTTACAGTAGGGTCGTTAATCAATGCTCCAGTCTTAGCAGCACCAGCATATACGGTATTTTAAATTCTATTTTTGTTTGCTCTTATTTTACTGCTACTTTGGTAGGTACTTATACCCTATTTGCGTTAAGATTAGACCATTACTGTCTGTTCAACCGATTTTAATTTCTATTTCGAAAGCATAATAATAGAAGTAAAAGCAAAAAAGTGGTTACAATACCAACTTATATCCTGTAGCGGACATTTGTCATGCCACCAACATAATAACAGTCAAAATCGGTTGAACGGACAGTCATAAAAGCTTTGCATAAATGCCTAATGTTATTATGAACAGAGTAGAGGGTAGTAAATTGCTTGAATACTTCTACCGTGTCAGAACAGAAAATGTTCAAAAGCAAACAGAATGCCTCAGTTTAATTGATTTTGACTTCAGCAAGCTAAAGGCAATGTACGTACCTATGTGTTGAGTAGAATCTAAAGCGGATAAACGGGAATCCAATGATTCGATCCGGTGACCATAGTCTTGCTAGCTCTAACCTATTAATTGGAGAGGTTGAGGATTCAGTCCTATTAAGATATATGCAACTGCTTAGCTAGTTACCAGTATCTGGTGGTTAGTTTGCAAGCCAAAGATACATAAGTCTGCTGCAAGATGTTTGTTAAACATGAATTCAAAGAATATATTTCACTAAACAATTTAAAGGCACTTTTATATTATGTCAATCTCAATGCTGTGGAATTGTCCGAAATCGAGTCATTATGACCCTGGACCGCAAAGTGCAACAGAGGAAACGCGGGTGGGTTCATTTAAATAAAAGTCACGAAATAATTTTCCAATCACAAAGGATAAGGAGTCAGTCAGTCAGTACGATGTACTTAGCTAATTGTAGATTTCAAAACATAAATATCTATGAAATAACGAGCAAGAAACTTCATGGACAATCTTTCAAACCCAGTTAATCGCATCAAACACTTACTTTTTAATAAAAGAAAGATATGAAACAGAAGTGAGATAAGGCGTTGTCTATTAGCTACCTTGAATTTAATTTTAATCATCATCATCATCATTTCAGCCGAGAGACGTCCACTGTTGGACATAGGCCTCCCCCAAGTGTCGCCACAATGATCGATCCTGTGCGTCCCGCATCCATCGGATTCCCGCAACCTTTACCAGGTCATCGGTCGACTTTGTAGAAGGCCTTCCGACTTCCTTGAATTTAATATCAGGGGGTAATACGGTGATATTGATTAGTAAAGGTCGTACCCTTTTCCTTAAAAGGATCATAGGTAGGACCTAATTTGAACCCACTTTTGGTACTTGGATATTACAAACTATGAAATCACCGTATAGTACATACAGTATGCAACGGGAATGATCGATACATTTGTAATTTTGCAGATGATGAGCGATTCACTGCTCTTTGTTTCGATTTTGGACGGAACACTTTTTTGTATGGCTAGATAGTGTTTCTGGATCTCTTGTGTTTATGAAATTACTAGCTGCTCCCAGCGGCTTCGCCCGTGTGATAGCAGAAAATTATCCCAAGGGAACATACTTCCGGGATAAAAAGTATCATATGTCCTATTCCATAACATGGTCCATCCGTGTACCAAGTTTCATCAAAATCGGTTTTGCCATTTAGACGTAAAGACGTAACAAATAAACAAACTCACTTTCGCTTTTATAATATTAGTAAGGATTCATAAACGTATCCACGACACAGAAATTCCTAGTGTGAAGGAACAGTTTAAAAAAATCTAGACTACATTTATCGGTCCTCCCCTCCCGTATTTTAAGGCCGAAGATGGCAAGGTGAGCAAAGTTAACACGGTCGTGCTGACTTTGCTAAGCCTCTTGGCGAAGTCCAAAATAAGCAAAGTTAACTGGTATGATTTGGTATTATGTTGCGGTCATGGTCCAACCACTACCAAGTCAAGATTGTAACAATATTGTTCATGTTTTGTTGCGGACTTGTGATTGTCTTTAAAATATCGCTTATAGTTAGAAGATTAAATAAAATACGTACAAACGTTCATTTGATACAATTAACATATAAATATCTACAGTCGGTTAAAAAGTCGAATTTACAAGTACATTGTTTCACAGAAGCCCTTTCAAGTGATATCAAACACGGTGTGCTTATTTATCTTAACATTCTTTTAACTCTTGACTTTTTGTCCGCTAGAGAGCGTCACTTTAAACTTTAGCAATATTTTGGAAATGTACAAGCGAAGAAAAATTTCTAATCATACAAAATACGGGATATTTATATTTTTTTTCACACAATACTTATTGTCCGCTAGAGGGCGCCATATCGAGCTTTGTGGCACGTCACGTAGCCTATGTTCAGCGGACGATTAAGACAATTCTAACGATATCTCATTTGTCGAGTTCAGATAAGTAGTTTAGGAGCTGTGAGGGAACAGAACATGAACATACACACATACATGGCCTGTCAAAATCATAACACTCTTTTAGCTTTGCCATAGTCAGGTAAAAATATATTATGCCTATATCACTCAGTGATGAAATAGCATTCTACTATTCAACGAATTTTTATAATAGGTCCTAAAGTTTTTGAGGTTATTCATTACGGACCAAAATATTTTAGGTACCTAATAATATAAGAAGGAAAGATTTGTATTTTTGTTTGCTAACCCGGCTAACGTTGTTCTGCTATATAAATTATTATCAAAGAGAAAAATGAGGAGTACCCTTTAGAGGGTAAAAAAATAGCCTGCGACCTATTCTCAGACCTACCAAACAGACACAAAATATGTCACAAAAATGGATCAAGCTGTTTTGAAGGAGTTCGATAACAAACACTGTTACATGGGATTTTTATATTTTAGATTAATATAGATTTAATTATGGTGAACATAATTAAGAGTAGCCTATTCTAGTTGATTTTTGCTAAAGTGAAGCTCGATTTTTTATTTCTATAACACTTTTCGTAAATGTTGGAAGGGGGAAAGAAAAGTTTCATGAAATACGTAAGTTTGAAACTGCCAAATTTGAAGTTTGTGGTAATTTTGTTGAGCTTAATAAGAAGGAAGAGTTACGGGATTATAACAAGAATTCTCGGAAAATATAGATTGACAGGATTAGCTGTTTCTAAGTAGAAAGGCATCTATACTAATATTATAAGGAGGTAGAGTTTGTTTTTATTTGTTTGGAGTAACCTCGAAAATTATCGATCCGATTGCGAAATTTTTTTCACTGATAGAAAGCTGCTATAATCCCGAGTCATATAGGCTATATTTTTTGTTCGTGAGCGAAGCCACGGGCAAGAGCTAGTAGTTAATAAATTAAGGTAATGACGTTGATATGATTTTAATACACTATCGAAATGTTTACATAATTCGAATATACCTTACTTATGAATCGATAATTTTCTTCTAGGTAATGATAATATTAAAATAGTTACCAAAGGTATACCTACGGTTCATAATAATATTCGCTGAGTACACCAAACACTGCCGCTAATACCGTGGAGAAATTCGAAATTAGTAGACATTGAATACCCAAAGGCACTTTCTGAGTAAATGTTGAACAGACTTTAGTTCTAATTTGTTTATACTACGAAAAACAATTTAATAAAAAATGTGTAACATGCTTGATTTGAAATAAAACTATTTACTACGAATTACTAATTAATAACTAAGTATTTATTTACGAATTATACCTAGTTTTAAATTATTGTTTATGAGTAACTCATACTCAATTATAATAAATTAAACTGCTTCTGAGAAATCAAAAAAGGTGTCTCATCGCAATAAATGAAAAGATGCCAATGTCACTGAACAACTAACAAGAACAAAATAATCATATTGACACAAAGATCCAGACTTTTAAATGAATTTAATATCTAACTTGGTAGGTACCTACTTGCTCAAGTAAAATCTAATCAAAGAGGTGGAATGCCCGTTCTAACTAATAGTTGATGACACCTCCATTAACACAGTTAAATCTTAATACATTGACCCGAGTATTGAAAATCTAAAAACGCGCTTTTATTTAGATAGATATCAGCTTCTGCGTCGGTTTCACTTGTACGAAATCGCCAAAAGTTATCCCAAAGGAAAATACTCCTTGGATGAAAAATGGGCCATGGTCTACTCATATACTTTTGGGAGTATGCGGAACAGAGAGTAAAGTCCCACATACCTCCGTTGAAAAGGGAGGATCCTCCAACCAGACAGGGTGTTATAGTCTGGTGGGCGACTGCCCGATAGTTGATGTCGGGCTGTCGTATATGTTCAAATCGCGCGGAGAACTCTGATTGCGCGATGCAGGATTTCGTGTTTTCTTCGTAGTTCTCATGTGGCGTCATAGATGTCGCTACATACTAATTAATTTAATTCAAAGCCATTTGAACGTCAAGTAGTAACAATTACACACATTTGTATATACAAACTTTCGCTTACTTTGGTATAGGTTATGACTTTAAGGGCATTTAAGTTATGGGTGATGCTACCTGAAATATAATTATTTATTATTACTTTACATCTTAATACTTTGTAAGACTGGGTTCTAGCTGTGTTAGATCTTGCAGATCCCCTTCTGAAACTTTTCATGGGTTTTAATTATTAGGTAACTTTGCATGCGCTATGTAAGTGCACCCAAGGACAACCTCCACTTGTGGCCTCCAATATATTCTAATTATTATTATTATTATATTTTCGGGGTGAAGTGTGATTCACACATACGCAAACTCAGGCAAAGATGGCGGGACAAGCTTGGTGCCAACAAACAGGATTAAGCCATACTTATTAGCTGAAAAATGAGAACTTTGAAAAAAAGAGAGACTTTTATAAGGCACAGAACAGGCTAAAAATAAAACAAAGATAATTCCAATTAACTGACACTAAATGTTAAAGATTCAGTGTTAAAAAACTAATAAGGTTTCGTCAGAATCAAGCAAGCTAAAGGTAAGAACCTGACAAATGTCGTTAATCGACTGATGCAATGTGAATGGCGCTTGCGCCGAGCTTCGGGTGAATTGCCCGCACCATAATTATATGGGAAAAGGGAGTACCTGACTGACGTAAGAACTCGTTATTTTGTATCAGTTAATGCTTTGTTTTTGTGGGTAACTTGCATCAGAATCGGGTGGAAAATAGTAACTCGTTTATAAGTGTGACTTGCATTCGAAAATTTTGTATCGTGAAAATATTCTTTTAGCATGCTATTTTTTTTTTTCTGAATGTTAATTTATTTTTATATTGCTTAAAAATAACTTACTTATGGTTGCTGGGAATGCCCAGCATAGGTATTGAAAATTTATTAAGATTGTCCTTATCTTCTTGTTACATAAAGTTGTCAAAGACTAAAAGGCTCATTTTGACTAACCGGCTTGTCCGGTGAATTGTAGCTATTACTAAACTAGCTATTATTACATCGGACTGCTTATTATTTTTTTTTGTTTCTTTTAGTTTCGTTCTAAGTTACATTTTGTCTTTCTCAAATATCAAAACGGGCCTTTTTTAACGATTCTAGATAAGTACACCTATCTTGTAGTTGGTTTTATGACAAGCCGGCAACATTAAAAATTATTGAGAGGCAATGAGGCAATAAGAAATCCAGGGTTGCGGAATTGTTCAAAAGAGTTACCTTGGCCTGGGAGCACAAAAGGTATCTGAGGGAACACTGGTAGGTTTTAGCCAGTAAAAGTCTGACACTCACCCTCAATCCACCTAGAAGCGAAAAAAGGGCGACAATAAATAAAATTCTGCGAAAGTACCTACTAACACTAAAATTGTCACTACTTTAACTTAATTAGAAGATAATTAGGTACTACTGTCTTTGGAACTCGAAAGGTATTATTAAATACGATTTACTTGAAGGTCCTGGTGGTTAAACTTTAACCAACAATAGGGGTAGTCAATTAAAAAAAAATACAGCCTTTCTTAGCAATGTGAGAAAATTTTCCTTCATCATCTTCAAAAACTTCTCCATCTTGAGAAGTTGATTAAGTACAGTTTTAACACCCTAATCGCGGTGTTAAATGTTTATTTAATTGTAGAGGCTTAAAGAGTTAGTGCCATTTTCCACTTAGGATATTACTTTAGCAGAAATTTAAATTTTACAAAGCTTTCAGTGTCTTGGAACGCTAACATTCTCGGCCGCGACACGAGTTGATTTCGTAACACCTAATAGGCGATAAAGCATCGATTTTCACACAAAGAGAGGTTAGTGGCGCAACACCGACCCCTTTTCAATAAAATTCACATTTTCTTTCTCAAGTCGGGTGATGGTGCCTGGGTAACATTCATGACGGAGTTTAGTGACTTCCGAAGTAGCAGGTTATCAGGCGTGGGGTAGCGGGGGCGTGTGGGTGCGCGCGAGGGGGGAGGGTAAAGCTGGATGCTGGTGGTGTATTCGGCTTCGCGCCCCCGCATTCTAGTCCCGGCGCCCGGCGCGCTCGCTCGCGCCTCTTTCCGCGCGACACATTACGCGTCTCTGTTCTTATTTTTATTTACTTACGCAGCGTCCGATTTCTTCTTCCTATAACGTGTGCCGGAGGTTTGTTGTGCCTGTTACAAAGTGACGGTGTGATTTTAGCGGTTCCTTTTTGTTAAGAATTTGGGTAACAGCGGCTTTAATTATGGAAATTTTAATTCGTATGGGCCTCAATTATTTCGGAATTTATATTAGTTTGAACATAAACGAAACGTTTAAACTTTAGTTATTTTCTTGTAACAATTTAATGAGATAATACTAGTTTCTAGTGAGTTTTTATCGTGTTAATTACTAATTACTTCATCTATAAATTACATTATTATTAGATCAAGTCTATCTTTGTAGTGGCGATGCTGGTTTATTTATTATGATAATTCATTATCTCTAGCAATTTTCTACATAATTTGTGAACCAATCCATTTAAATTGCACTTTATAAGCATGAAGCGATATGCCGCTAAATCCGGCTGGGTTAGTCTGCCTGGAGTGAAACGGCTGTCTTGATCGACCGCAGTCTATTAATACACGTAATATCTACTAAATAATAAAAAATATATATTCAACTAATCGACACCATATCGTCAATACTGACAGCATCCGATTTGTATTCATTGAAACGCCAACGTCGAAACGGCTGTCGATATATTCGGTAATTTAGTGCGAAAAACAAATATGTACAAACGAAACAGAATTAGGAACGGTAATGAAAATACGATTTTGGACAGCCCAATTACAGTAATTCGCAATTTATACGAGCAAAATCTATTTACTAAGCAGAAGGTATGTACAATAATTCAGTACGTAGTAGTTTTACAAACATTTATGCATTCAAAGTTTAACAAACATAACGAACATGGCACAAATAGGTTAAAGTAGAACGAACAAGTGAAATTATTTAATTTGCAACCTAAACAAATTTAGGTCGGGGCCGATGAATTAAACATACTGAAGATTTATTGTACGAATATGTAAATTCTGAAAACCGCCAAAACCTTAGATTTAAATCTTAGACCGATATATTTCATTCATACAAATGTCATTGTGTAAGAAAAGAAAATATATTCGTACAATTCTGTTCAAAGACGAGAACTGAGATAAAATATTTATCAGTTGTTAAAGTAAAGCGTAGTACGTTTGTATGGGAAGTGATTCCCATATTCCGTCCTACTCTACTTGTCGAGCACTCGTGCAATGTGGCCGCAGTACGTACACGCGCACAGAAAAACCATAAAATTGCGCTTTCGATCCGGACCCACGGCTCGTGAGCGAGTTTCTATCTGGGATGATAACCAAGTACAGTCGCGTGCAAAATCCCATGGCACTTTATGACACCGACTCCTAATTGAGCACGCAACCTAACAATGCCTTTTTTATTCACCGTATTTACTACGGCAAATATCAACACAAAGTTTGTAAAACCATTGTATTATCACTTCAGATTTTTCCGAATAAAGTCAATTTATTTTCTTATTCCAGTTTTTAAATTGTTTTTCGCATTCTAAAAATGTCAAGTATTTCGTCCGTTCGGAAAAAAACGCTATTTACAAGCCTCCGTTAATGTTTTTCTTTTCGAACATAGACTCATTAAAAAATAAACATCAAAAGGAAAACTTAATCCAAATGTAAACTTGAGGGCTTTGCGAATTGGATTTTAATTTCTGTATTATTGTTTATCATCTCAAATGGATAATATACCTAGTATTTTGCATCTTTCCTTACCTTTTATAAGCAATGAAGATACCAAATTAAAAAGGATTTTACAAAACTTTTTCTTTATTCAAATGAATTCCTAAAAGTTAAGGGTAAATTTTAGAATTATTTTACAATTTAAAACGTGACAAAAATTAGGGCAAACCTCTTAATGACTAGATAAATCGTTGTTCTATAGACTTCAAAATGTAAATAGGTAATGATCACGCATCAAAGATTCTTGTATAATTTAATAAATGCTGAAATATTAAATTCAATATTATTGTTAAGAAATCATCTAAAGAAATTCTTGAATGGTAAATTAGTTCAGGCAACGATGTTACCGATCCATCATACATAAAGTATATGGATATTATTCACAAGAAAAGTACTTCTACGAAGTACGCGATCGAAGGCCTAAGCTGGATTGGCAACTTTCTTAATACGTCCCTACACTTCCATAGCTCTTGACGTCTAGTCGAGACACTCAGGCACGAATCTATTACCTATAGAAAATAAGTCTCCGTAGTTAATAGACCGGCGTCGGAACATGACGAACTAATAACTTATTAATAACTAAAATGCACACGGAGATTTGAAAATTGTCTTTTGTAAGGGCAACTGAATTTTTACAGAAAACGAAGCGTCGGCAATTCATGTCTGAAAAATGTCTCGTTTTAGGACGGTGTTTAGTAACTTTCTGAAGGATTGTAATTCCAATCAATTCTGACAAGGTCTATCGAAGTAATCGGATTGTAGATACAAGAAACTTGCTGTCTAAACCTATTTATGTCACGTTTTTGTTGTGCCAAGTACCTATATTGGCAAAATTAATAAATTTATTCTATTAGGTTTCTCATTATAAATTGGATTATGAAGAGCTGAGGTCAAACAGTTGAGTACAGAGACCAACTGAGACTAAAATGTATAATAAATATGTGTGATTTGTACATGGTTAATTTTGATTGTGAATCGAAAAAAAAACTATATTTTTGGTTGAATTTTTCTTGTCTAGTTTCAGAAATATAATTTTCCTCCCGAAATGGCAAAAGTTTTAATTTCGAGTACGAGAGGGCTTGCTAGTTAGGGTAAAACATCTGTCGTTATGCCTGTCATAACAATCGCAACATCAATTTATTCAGTAGTTATCTTGTTATCTATTGTAATGAGTTTATACTTTTAGGTTCGTTCGTAGTTCACTTTGAGTGTAACTTTTTAATTATTATTTTGTTAATATCTCACTAAGTTAGTCTAGTGGTTACAGTAACAAGTTTTGGTTCACCGGAGATCCTAAATTCGATTCAGAGAGCTTTAGAGTTACTATATAGTTCTTCTCAGTGTTTAATATTAAAACATTCTCATAGGTATGAACCGGTAGCTACACACACGGTAGGTACACCAATTGTTTAATCAGCAAGTACAAGTGCGCAAATATTGCTATTCATGTATGCATGCATACACGATGCACATCCATCAATAGAATACATACATAACATTCCAGTTCAAAATCGAATGTGGATTTGGGATAGAAGTTCAATTCAACGCTTTGACAAAACAACGAGTAAACCGTTGTATTAAAATATTTTCATTAAGGCAAGGAAATTTTTCATCATCTACGCATAACCTTGACATTTCTGCTAACGGGCGAATACCTTATGTAATATGTCGGTGCTTAAGAATCCATCTCAGTAACATGCAAAATTGTTTGGGGATCATCCGAGGTTTTATCAACGGAGATGTGAAAAAATATAACAGAGGTGAGATCAGAAACGTTTTATGAATATGATTACTGACATGTATCAAATCTACATATAGAAAAACAGAAGCTTATAAAAATATTGGCTTGGTAACGTCGTGGATTAATACGCAGAGTAACGCAATTTATGTTTTATTATTTATGTTTTAACTGCTCGAGTCTATGCCCTAAATGTTACCAGATAGGTCGCAAGTTTAAGCGTTTTATGAACTTTGACATTGACACAGTCTAGCAATAATTTTGAGAAACTAGATTCGTCCTTAAAGATACATAGCTTTTGATTCTGTTGTTTTATTTTAGACATCGTATACTAAAAATGATTAATGGTAGTTTTTGTGGCACACTAAATGTAATCAGCGATATCTTTGAGAGGTGTAAATGTGAGTTGGGTTTTCGGACGACGTTGTTGACTGAACATTATATGTAAGGAGTGATAATGCAAAGGCTACTCTTGAAGTGATCGTGCCGAAACTGCTATTATTCTACATTCGTTAAATTGTACAGTATCGTCAATTACAATGCATATCACAGTTATCTGCATATTACTCATCAGCATCAACTTGCTGCTCTTGCCCTTATTTAGGATCTGCGCAACACGTTCTTTCTTCCAATCAGTCCTGTCAACCGTCACGTTATCACCGACTCCCTTTTCTTTTACTTTTATATTCTCACACAATCGATCCATCTTTTCTTTAGCCTCCCTCTAACTCCATCCACATGAGAGTTATGAGTATATCATAACTCTTTAAATAACATTTCTACAGTAATAAAAAATATTAAAATTTATGTGGACGGTTGTATATCATATTAGGTTAATGCATTACAGTCATGAATATTTGAGTACAGGCAGCTAATTTTCAACGTAAAAAGAACTCAATCAATAAAAGACTAACCAAATTTAAAGTTTAAACCGAACTGAACGTCCAATATGATATCGGATGTAAATGGATGCACGACTGTTTTGCATATTGTGTTGTAAAAGGGTTTGAATGGTGACCAACTGACCTGTGACATTAAATTCTTATTTTCAATTAAAAATGTCTTTGAATTGGACGTCAATTCTCTACATGGTAAGTAAGTATATTGTTTATGTATGAATGAAAAAGAATGTTGACTTTTATAAGACAAAAATACAAAATGAAATAAATAAACACTCACGAATGAAAGAAATCTTGAATTTCGGGTCGATATCTACACGTTTGCATTTTGTCAGAATTTAATTGGATTACAAAAATAACTGATCCTTTTCTGGAACATTACACGCCTTGGAAGAAAAAATAATGATTATTCATTCCCTTCGTTTGTGATACATAAAATGAATTTGAATATTTTCCGAGTTCGTTGGCAGAATCCAGAATCAAACGGATTAGTAGATATATAAAATGCTTTAAATCGAGTTTTATTTGGAAGGCAAAGATACCTTCTTACATGCGAAGTCATTAAGAATTATACGTATGAACAGAGATAGGTAGCGTTCTTTTATTCTTCTCTTTGATGAAGCTTAACTAGAAAGATAATGTTTTGAATTTCTGGTATCTGTTTAATTTGTATTTAACGTCTAGCATTCCTAACCAAAGAATGAAAGTAAAAAACAAGAAGAAAAGCACAACACTAAAATATCTAACCACTCAATCACCATTACTCCTCGTAAATTTTTCTAGGCGATCTTAAGTCGCCTGTAAGTGACACCCAGTTCTGTTCCATTCAAATAAGTAAAGGGGGCGTGGTCTAACGGAGACGGATGGGTGTGAATTTGACAGAGGTTGTTAATTATATGGTCGTCAGTGTCGATCGGACCGCTTGCGGTTCCAAGGAAAATTACGACTCACGTACACAGCTCGTTTAACACGCGTACAGTTTAATGAAGTCGTAAAAAAGGAAATTCAGAGGTATGAGTGGAAGATTTCTTTCTCAATGTTCAATTTGTTCTTTTTTCGTAAATGTATCTGTTTCATTGAAAGCGTGTAAAAGGAATACCTACGTGGTTTTCGGTGAGTTTTTTTGAAGTGAAGTTCAATGGCTGTTCTAATATTTTGCAAGTACAAGAATTGTCTAAACAACTGAATAATAATTATGTGGAATCATTAAAACAGCCGCAATATGGGTAAAATTAAGCTGAGAATTTTATTATAATATTGACAAGGTATTTACAAAACTTGCCGAAAATAATGACTCGAACATTACTGCCAAATAGGTACTGCACAAACGTTACTATCTGCCTCCGCTCTACCTCTGCTTTCTACTAAAAAATAAAGCAATTAGGTACGTATATAAAAGTTTAAATCATATCTCAACTTTATACTGGGTAAATGCATAAACCGTGAGAAGCCAAAAGAAAAAATCTTCCAATTAAGGAAAGAATGAAAATAAATGATGGTACCATCTGTTTTCGAACCGAGAAAAATAAAGGCAGCTTAAGTAACGACAGCAACTTCTAGGGATTCCCAATAGTGGTTATTTTAATTACTTCTGTCGGCTCTGTTTACCTTTTAATAAAGAAAAGCAAATATTATTTTGCCTCATTGACCCAATATTGTGGAATATTGGACCGAGAGTTTATTTACCACTCAAGCTTTAATTACCTGCTAACTACTAATCAAAATTTAGAATCATAAGTATATAAGTAGCAAAATAAACCGTACCACGTCTAGAAACTTCACACAATTTTTAAACGAAACTTTAAATGAAAAAGTTGTGAAAGCGGTTTGTACCGTTTTTTTCTTTTTCGCTTTACACTTGTACTCGTCAAGTACATATAATACAATTCCAGTTAATTGTCTGAAAAGTTCGAGTTAATGTGTTTTGTTCTATAACTCATTTTTCTAAAGCTTTTCATGACCGATCCATAAACAAGTTTAAAATGAGTTACACAACTTGATAAGTGCAAAGTTATAAACGTATTTCTAGACTGGAACAATTAAAATGGTGACCAGCTCTTCTATTCTGATTGGGTCCTAAAAATTTTTAATGGTCCATCACGATTGGTCATTATTTGTAGAATCAAACTCGTTTAGATAAGTCCCCCCACAATGTAGGGAGAGTCCGAATAGAATAATGGTGCGGTGTAATTGACGGGTGCCTGAAGTTTGGGTAATTAATTTTCGACTCGCTCCGATCTATCAGAGTTTACATGGAATTAATAAGGATTTGAGAAGGGCGATAAGCGTGCCTTTTTAGACAGCAGCCACACTTGCGCGCGTGGCACCGACAGGCCTGGCCCGCTGTCGAAACACGCCTAATTTGCATGCAAAACTTTTCATCAAAGTTATAATCCGCGCCACAATATTGGCAACTGGGCAAACAAATCACTTCTCGGTGTTACCTAACTCGGGTATAACGTTTCAATAAGCTGTGATTACGTCAAGGTAGCAACAGGCGTAATATATGCTCTAAAAGATAAGCTGTTTTCTTGGGGCTTTAGGCTACATAAAAATTAGAAAATTAAAATTAGGTTCTGTTGTGGTTCTCAAATGTAAAGATGAAATAAGTATCTATTTACATAGGTATTATTTATGTAAGCAGCTTAAGTTTACCAAGGCCAAGGTTTACACCTTTAAAGGCATCTTTCAAATTAAAGCAGGACTTATTAATTTCTTTCCTACCAATCTGTCGGTAGTAAAAATTTATGCGGCCAATAGGTAGGTACTTTAGAAAATAGGTCGGTACTGCTGGTATACCTACACTTTCATACTATCGGTGGTCCCTAAGTGGCAACAAAACAAGGCATATTATATCTGCAGTAACCGTCTCAGAACATTTACTAATTCTTTCATTTCTGTCTCGCCTTCTTTTTCTTTTTTTTTAAATCTGATGTAAACTAGTACTTGACTGCGATCCCACCTGATGGTAAGCAGTGATGCGATCGTTGATGGTGAAGCTATATTTTTTTTTTCTATTCTTGTGTATATGGCGCAGTAAAATGATTAAATCTGTGATATAGTTAAATTCTAAGAGATATACGTTGTGCTGCCTTAAAAATTATCAAAGATAAAAAAGGGGCCTTACCTATTAACGTTTCGGAGAAGTTCGAGAACAAACAAGAGATTATTATATAGGTAGGTAAATGAATTAAAAATAGGGTCTCCCACAACATGATTACTGTATCTACTTTTACCCCAAAAACTGTATAATTTTAAGCTACTAGCTTTTGCCCGCGGCTTTGCCCGTGCACATAAATCATAGCCTAAGTAACTCAGGAATAAAGCAGCTTTTTATCGATGAAAAAATTATCGCAATCGAACCAGTACTCTCTGAAAGAGATTAACTCCTACAAACAAAAAAACAAACTACCTTTTTATTATATTAGTGTACATATAGATCTATAAACCACAGCCCATTTCGGTCCACCTATAGTCGGTGAACACGGTGGCAAAGCTTATTTCATCCAAAGCAATGTTTGATGAAGAGGCAACGCGAAAAAGAGGCCTGATGGCTCGGTTGGAATTGGGTAACTTCCGTCGCTTGAAATATTCGAGATTTTACAAAACATGTTCCAGAAAACGCGAGTTTAAAAAAAAACAATTCATTTAGACTCTCGATGTAAGGTTGACATAAATAGGTAGGTACCTATTTATATTTTTATTTACTAACTTTTTAATTTATGAGAGTACGTACGTTATGAAAATCCAAAGTTCACGTATTCGTGTAAACTTACTGAATTCGTTTTATACTTTGTTTTGTTTTCAAAAGATATGATATGTTGTTTTCAAAATATCAAGAGAAAAATATGTAATCTATAGATTACACCTATATAAAAGGCGAAACTGACTGAGTGACGGGACTACGAGAATGAAATTTGAAATGCCGCGGGGAGCACCCGACTTTGCACCCACTTTTTCATACTTTTGACTAGCTTGTTGGTCTAGGAGCTTGTGGTCCTGACTGCTATGCCAGAGGTTTGCTTCCCACCCAAGACAAAAATGTTTGTGTAATGAGCACGATCATATTTTTTTGTGTCTGGGTGTAATCTATATATATTATATAAAAATCAATGCCACTTTTCGTTGTTAATAAGATAACTGAAGAACGGGCTCACCTATCCAAACCAAATTTTTAGGCTTTGTTAGGACTATTTAGTAGATGGTTTATGTGAAGTTTGGTAGGGTAGAGTAGGGTATAGTAGGGTAGAGTAGGGTATAGTAGGGTAGAGTAGTGTAGAGTAGAGTAGTGTAGAGTAGTGTAGAGTAGTGTAGAGTAGTGTAGAGTAGTGTAGGGTAGAGTAGAGTAGGTTAGAGTAGGGTAAAGTAGGGAAGAGTAGAGAAGAGCGGGAGCGAAGCCGTGCGGGCAAAAGCTAGTTTATCTATGATATAGGTACGTACGTATTGTGTGTATATGTATTTAGAAAAATATAAGTATATTTATCAGTTGTCTAGTACCTAGGTACTCATAGCACAAGTTCTGCTTAGTTTGGGACTAGATAGTGTTGAGTGAAAGTTGTGGAATATCATCATATCATACCAAAATTATTTTACCTATTAGATTAGTCTAGTAAGATAGTTTTATTATCTAGTAGATCGTGCTCTCATCATACTTAGTTGTAAGTCTAGCACCCTCCTATATAAGTCAGTTATAAACTACTGTCATATAGATTCCTTAATTCATGAATCCCCAAGCGACACCCGGTGGCCGCGCATCTATTGTCTTACTATTGTGTCTCTAATTGACGGTATCTGAAGGGTTAATATATCTAGGAATATAGCTATATAAGTATATAACTATGTATGTGTGAGCATGTATGTATAACTTAACTATATCATGGCTTTAACCATTTTACTGCGACATATCCTTTAATGTAGATAAAATAAAAATGTATCTTCATAAATTTTGTTTACTTGCCTGCGTCCAATAATATTTTGTATACGGAGCCTTTCGTTTATCTTATTTAACCCTTCAGATACCGTCAATTAGAGACACAATAGTAAGACAATAGATGCGCGGCCACCGGTGGTCGCTTGGGGATTCATGAATTAATATTTTATTTGATAAATGTAGGTAATGTAGTCTGTTCGTAAATATTTAAAAGGAGGCTAAGTTAGCATTCAGCGCGTTATCTAGAAGCAAAATAGTACAGAACAGAAATCCAATTCCATAACGTTGATTCGAGTCACTGTCAACGAATTAAATAGGGCTGTGACGTTTGCAGCCGGTCTACAAGTACATTGGAGGCATTGCAGTTGTGTGCAGAAATCCTTATAAAACTTTGATTGCTCAATCAAACCATGGTGTAACCAACCCCAGAATGTCAGGAATTATTAATGCACTAGTTTGCTTTGCCCGCACACCTTAATTGTAACTGACAGTTGTTGTTTATTCACGTTTCACCTGTCCATTTACGAGATACTTCGTTATGAGAAAGTTAGAACTCCTAATGTTGCTCATAGTTAGGAACGTCTGTTTTATTCGTTTACAATTTGATATAGTTATTCAGCTTAAAGCCTTGTATGAAGGTGTTGCTGAAAATTAAATTGATTTAGGTAGTTTATTGGTGAATGTTAGTTGTTTTTTAGCATTCATTTCACCCGACAGACGTTCACTGTTGGACATAGGCCTCCCCCAAGTGTCGCCACAATGATCGATCCTGTGCGTCTCGCATCCATCGGTTTCCCGCAACCTTCACCAGGTCATCGGTCCACCTTGTAGGAGGCTTTCCAACGCTGCGTCTTCCAGTACGAGGTCGCCACTCCAGAACCTTTCGGCCCCAACGGCCATCTGTTCTGCGAGCAATGTGCCATGCCCATTGCCACTTAAGTTTGGCGATTCTTCGGGCTATGTCGGCAACCTTGGTTCTCCTGCGGATATCTTCATTTCTGATTCGATCCCGCAAGGAAACTCCGAGCATAGCCCTTTCCATTGCCCTCTGGGTGACTTTGAGCCTTCTGATGAGGCCCATTGTGAGCGACCACGTTTCGGCACCATATGTCATCACTGGCAACACGCACTGGTCATAGACTTTCGTCTTGAGACACTGTGGTATATTGGACGAGAAGATACCGCGCAGTCTCCCATTTTTAGCATGTGACTTTTTATTTAGTAGCCATCTTATTTCTTTATGCCATCTTATTTCCGCAATGAGCAATGTATTTGAAAATCCTTGAAATACTTGCAACATTTACCTACTTAAGTTACGTTTCTACGGTCTCTATTGAATAAAAGTATTACCCGAAGGGTATTACTGTCGTTTGTGGCCTCGTAGGTACAGCTCTTACATATAGAGCAATAGCATTAGACTGCACTTAGACTGTTCCAGACGACGATCTTCGCAACGCATTTACTAGCGTAGGAATCTACTTAAATAAGTAGCTCTTATATTCTGTAATATAGGATTATCCTAGAACTATCGTCATAATCTCATTTGTTTCTAGGTAAATACGAAAATGTCTCTGCTAAGTAGGTATTTAAATATTATTTCGGCAATATGAACAAAACGAAGATGAGTAGGTACCTATACCCATTTACTTTTTCAATAGGTTACAAAAACAACTCTATATTTATATAATGAGAAATTAAGGCAATATTTGTACCTTTCGACAAAGTAACCGACATTTATTAGATTTTCGTTGTCCGTCGAGAATACTCCAGGAGGTAATTACTTAGATATTGCTTGAGTTTTTTTACTTGCCCACACATTTTGGTAGGTAGGTAGTGGCGGAAATGAAGGACGTAATTACTTTTTACGTTAAATTATTTCATAGCCCCTCGCTACAATATCGACGGTTATGTAAAAACAAAATCGAAACGATATTGTGAGCATCAAAGCGGAAATCTTTGTAAAGGACGAAAATAATAGAGGTGGAAATAATGCAATTTTGGTTTATCAATGGGTTGTCTTTTTGTGAGACTTTACATAATATTATGTAAGTATGAACAAAAAAAGCTACGGTTAAACCTGACTCGTTATATTAGGCCGTAGAAACCTTTTTTATTTTCCGGGAAATTATTCAAACGCGCCATCGTTATGGGGATCAGTCCTTGTAATATAGAATTTTAAGTCAACTAAAACCATCTCGTTAATTACCATCAGCACAGAATGGGCCCGTTAAATTTAAGACCCCTTTAGCTCCCATGAGGGCACATCCCTAAGAAGATTGGGTTTCCCCTGTGCCTCGATCATATTAGATACCAAAGTACCTACTTACTACCTAAGTAGCTACTCCAAAGCTTTGTCCCAACTATGCGCCTAACATCTTAAATATTTATAATTTGATAACGTTTGTCCAGTTTATGTATAAAGATAGTTTTCCAATTAAATAACCGTAACAGTAGATAATGCAGATTCCCCTTGTTCATTATTATGTATGTATCTCTAAAACGGTATCTAATATTATCAGTTAGTCTTCTGAGAATCACTTTCTTTTCTTTCTTTCTTCTGTATTTCTTATTTTTACCAAAAATCGCATCTCCGCTCAAATAGTGTCACATTTCAAAAATCAAATGAATTATTGAGAAAAAGGCCTTTACGAATAAATTCCAATAATTAAGGGTTTGACGCAACAAAAAAATAAAATGGTTGGTACTGTAGGCAAATAATTAAAATACAAATATGACACTATCTGCCCTTAAAGCTTGATGAATTCTGAAATGAATAGCATAGTTAGCAAAAAATATTTTTTTGAGTTGTTACACTATTTGAGCAGAGGTGCGACATATGTGTTCTATCATAATATTCTATATCAAGGTTTGAATACTTATCTACTTACTATTCCCTATTCTTCATTATCATTTCGGTCTTGTAACCTTCCCTAAGTTTCGCCACGATGACCAGTCGGATTCACGTAGATATAGTCACGTGATTCCCACTGGTGTTGTGCCGAGACAACATAAATCGAAAACATATACATTGTCGATCAAAAGCAATAAGTGCGTATAATTTCGTGGTGAAACTATAAACAAACTATTCCATACGTAATCACTGACCCCATTTAGGGGAGCCGCCCCCGAATCGTAAATAACTTGGTATCACGTGGTTCGGAATCACGACGTTAATGGAGAAATTTATTACAGTCACAGAAAAATAAGTGCGTCTTTATTACCAGACGAATAGATTTCAGATTATTTGTTAATGAGAACCTTTGCTGAAAGCGTAGGTGGAGGTGGGTAATGATAGAATTGAATAATAACTATCTAAATGTCTACCTTCTTTTCCAGCTAAACAATATGCGTCTTTGAACTACCTACACGATTTATTATTATAACTGTTGCATGATAAACACTACCTACACATTCGAAGAAAATTACGCATTTAGAATATTCTATTTAGATACTTTTAGTCAAAGCTTATCAATGTTTTTTTTTTGCTTGTTTTTGATTACTGTCTCATCTGATCCTAAGTGATAATATGATCTATGTGTATGCTTCTTTAAAAGTAACCTTAGATTCAATCTTGACTGAAAGAACCCCGGTTGTTACTATAATTTAAAACAACACACAATATACAGAACATGTACCTGAATACCAATGCTGCGTAGTTATGTAGGTAGCTGTTGGTAGTCAGTATTTGTACAAATGATTCCGAACTATGTCAGGGCTGCTCGGGATGACTGCGTTGTCATCGAGTCACTCTCGATGGGGAAAATCGAGAGGCATCGTAGTGTTTGCTGAACATATGTGCAACGTATCGATGTCACCGCCGATATTATCGATATCGAGGGGGAAAATGATCGAGTTTTCATATTAGCTATCACTTATGTGTGGTAGGGTGAGAACGCCTCTTTTACCTTTTACGTTTCGAGCACTCATGCTCAAGGCTGAGGAGTTCTATTGTACCCTTCAATCTTATTACATTTTTATTAGGTATACGTAACACCACTTATAATAATATTGAATAACAAGTAGCTACCTTTATTCGAAAAACCTTAGGCATTTTTTCTTCCTCATTGTAATTCTAGGTATCTTCACAAAAATTAGTACGTCCAAGTAATATTTTACGGTCGACTTTCAGAAAGTGACCTCCGTGAGACAAAGAGTCGATGGGATTATCCCAACTACCTGCTGTGATACAGGTAGTTCCCAGTGGATTCATAATTTAACTCTGAAGTTCTGATACACTAGTTTGCACAATGTTCGCCTGTCTGATTCGTTAATCTTTATTAACTGATGTTCAACATCTGTTATAAGTAGTTCGAATATTCCAGATTAACACCAAAGATATCAGTCTGTACCTAACTGTGTGACCTACATACCCAAATTGCGTCGCGAAATCGTTTATTTATAACGTTTCAATTCAAATTGTTGAGGATCCAAAGCGATAAGCCCCAGTAAACAAATTAGGTCTAGTACCAAACAGCGAATAGCCTTAGCGACAACACTCGTAGGGAGTCGAGTACCTCGTTGATTTTTAAACGGGCTGTAAGCTAGTTATCTCTACACGCGTAGGGCTGGTAACGATGTTAAAAAAGGAACCGTGAAAATCACTGAGCTTTCGCACGTGTGTGCTCGGTTTTATAATCCTTACTCTTTCACTTCTTCACTTGTTTACATTTTATCTTTTAGTGTATTGAGTGCTACAAGGTATATAGAAGAAAGACTTTGAAAGTGAAGAAGACAATATGGCGTGTTCTTGGATTATTTGTTTGGTAGCGGTAGCAGTGGCGGCGGAGGCCACGCTATATGACGACGATTACGACACCTATACAAAAGCGTATGACTACAAAAGTGCAGGTAATTTTAATGGTTTCTCAACTTTATTCCCAACTACCTTTTATGCGACCAATTTGATTTCCACCGTTATGCCTCTCAATCGAACCGAATGGCGTCCTCTCAAATTGAGTTTTGTAACGAAGCCTTCAAGGCAATAGTCGCCGGAGCCTCTAACTAGATTTTCGCAACTGCCTAAAGGGAATAGATTTGAACAATGCCTCTATATTTAGTTTTCACTACATATCTACATTTAACACAATGCATTCACTTGCGAATGTAGCTGTGCCTGTGTAAGAATATACAGCTATTCTAGTATCAAATTATATTTTATATAATGCCCTCCAAATAACTGTCTAAAAGCTAGTCCTAATTCAAAGTGTAGAACAAGTATGAATAATGCATGTGCCCGAGTTGTCTAGTTAGACTAAAATACTAATACACTGTTAAAATGGAGCTCCCGTAGATTGTTTTAATACGATTTAGTACAAACATGTCTGTGAACTCACTCATTTACATAATGTAATAGTAAGAATAAAATATAATACGACTGAAAAAAAGGAGAAACTGGTAATTTGCATTATACGATTATTCTGCTTATGCTGTTTTATATGTCACATTTTTACGCAGTGTTTTTTTGTAATAAAGGCAACGTAAACCATATTATTATATCACACACGAAAATATTATTACATTGTTTTGGTACAACATGTTGCACTGATATCATAAACAATGGAATTCGTAGGCGATCCGCGTCGTAGCAGATGTGACGCTCACCGCGTTTCCGTAGCTCCACCGTAGCGCGCTACGCATGTAGAAAACCAATCTCCAACTTTTCGTAGAACTTGGTTACGCGCACAAACTCAATTTAATTTCCGATGGGTCAACAAGGTGTCGATGGCAGTTCCGCTTTGTTTGTCCACCTTAATTTGGGCAACATAATAAACACAGCGCGCAATATGTAAACTGAGAGGCGAGTAACGTATGCAAGTGCGCTCCAAAGCTCCCAGTTACGTCGGTAACGAATGCACTCATCGCTGTTGGCTGCAAGTAAGGCCCGGTAATACAATTTCCCGCTGCTCCGACGCTATTGCCATCTTGGGGACAATTTGGCCTAATGCTTGTGCATCTCGCGTTCGCAACGAACATTGTTTAAAATATTTCGCGGGAATGGTTGTAGTCGGCAGCAAGTTTCACGGAAATTGAAACTTTTAATATACTTTTTAATTCCACTTGTAACACAATGAAAGCGTATTTCGAGCCGCAAACATATACAAATGACCTCATTTACAACAGTTCGGTATGAACACAGAACATGCACGTATAAGCTCAAAGAAATTCCACAGCAACAGAAATAATAGGTACCCACTCCGAACACGTTTTGAATACACGCGTACCTACATACCCTACATACACAGTTTGTTACAAAGCTCTTTTGAAACATAAAACCCTTGTTCAGTCACCTTTATTCTTTTGAAGTTTTTTTCATAAAATCTGTGATATTTTAACGTAAGAAAAAGTTACCAGATAAATAATCTGACTTAACAAAATCTTATAAAAATTATCGTTGATACGAAATCTTTTAATTCAAAGTTAGCAAGAGACCTTTGCAATTAGTATTAAAACTTGCAAGTATTTTCGGAAACTGAGAAACCCATCATACGAAAACAGCAGAAAACATGATAATTATAAAATTCAATTTCCTCCCAAATGGTGAAACATTTCTGTATTCATTTCATATAAATTTGGTGAAGCCAACGGATAAATATGAAAGACTTATTATTTATTAACCAGAAAATCATTATTTCATTTAAACCGCAACACGGAAAACGCTTCATTGAAAATGTAATGAGTTACAAGCTTTTCCTCCTACTGAAGTCGAATTGAACAACAAAATTGACTGAGTATATTAACTCTACATTAATATATATTGTTCCTAGTTACAGAGTAACAGCTACATAAACAGTTTGGCAAGTTCAAACAAAATAATGATATCAGCAAAATGAAACTCGAAAACCGAGTGTGTGCGATTGAATGTGAACACGATATGTCATTACATCAATGAGAATCGTAGATACGAAGGGCTCCAGAGGCAATTTCGCGGACGGCAATTTTTGTCGCCATTTCGCGTTAGAGTGATTTCATTCCACGAGAAGACATAGCTGTCGAACTAGCTTATCGGACGGGCGCAGCTCCTCGTATCTCTTCGATTTACCCACTTGTCTGGCTGCGGTTCAATGCCAGAGACATTTATAGCCTTTTCTTGCGGACCCGATTAGTGATTCACATCTCTATCGGTCGTACAACAACTGCCTGACAGGACCTTTCGACTAATGGGACCCTACCCGACGGATTAATTAACTGTACACTGTCGAATAATCTCTTTGTTCTCTAGTTACGACTTGTATGGATTCTTGCACAAAGGTTAATCAGCAAAATTTACTGCGATAATTGCCTATTAAATGTTTGATGCTACGATGTAGTTTGGCTTTTGTGATATGTTTAGCTTTGCATAATGAACGTACGATCGTGTTTAAATTATATGCAGTAATATTTTTAGCAGCGGACCCCCAACGCAATGTTCCTATCTGTCTTGTCAGTTGTCATCAGCTAAATAACCAACGCCAACTATTTAGCAGTTGCAAATATCACGTAAAACATTAATGAGAAAGTTGGTGCGATTCAAACAAGGATTGAAGCAGGACGGCTGAGAAGAAGCTCCCATTAACATTCCAGCCTGAAGGGGGGTAATAATGTGGGTGTTACACGGTGAACGTTTCACTCGAGCAAATGGCCGCGCTTCGGGGATATGGGTATTCTGTTACAAATAGACGGGGAATACCGCTTCATATACTACTATCGCGCTGAAGCATTAGATATACTTTTAGTAGAAATGCGGTGAAATAAATGCAGAGCCAAAATTAATTAAGATTTTGTTCTATTTAAGAATAGAACAAAATCTTAATTTCAGTTCACCTTCTAAAAAAGTTACAGTCGCAAAAAACATTGTTAAAGGAGGATGCCGAATTTTGTATGGGCACCGTCCCCACCTTCCAACAGACATGGGACAGGTGTCATTTGAAGCGTCTAGTTAAATAGAGTATTTTTTATTAGGTGACACTTCTCTAAAGCATGGGGTTTAGGTTTTATTAAACATTATATTTGGACCTAACCTAACCTTACTCAAGTGTTTTGGACCTTAAATATACTCATTATATAGTACTGTTATATATTTTTGAATGCGGCTCTGCGTGCTCTATACGATTCTGCAAAAATATATTTTAAAAATACTTTTTATTTTAACGTAACCTTACTTGACGTAACCTAATTTGTCTGCATATATCCATAGAGTGGTACATAGAGTTACTGTAACACTTTGATTTTAATGCATCTGCACATTAATGCTTAATCAAATTGTAAATGTCTTTAGAAGTTTTTTTTTTTATTAAAAACTCCATACATTTAATAACTAAATCAGCTGTTTTGTCTTTTGTTGGTAGGAATCAACAAACTGGCATGCATTTCATGTCTGTTATGCGCACTACTTAGGTTATATCAGGTTAGGTTAGGCTATAGGTTAGGTTAAAATAAAAATTGTTCATAAAACCTAAACCTCATACTTTATAGATATGTCGCCATGATAAGAAATACTCTATTTAACTAGACGCTTCAAATGACACTAGTTTCAAATATGTTGGTACTCACCGACATATTTGAAGCAGCTGTCAATTTTGGGGACAGTTTTACGCAATGCTTTTTTGTCAAATATTTTTGCAGAATTGTATAAAGCTCGCAAAGCCGCTTTCAAAAATATATGTCAGTACTATATAATGAGTATATTTAAGGTCCAAAACACTAGGGTTAGGTTAGGTTAGGTCAAAATATAATGTTTTATAAAACCTAAACCCCATACTTTAGAGATGTGTCGCCATAATAAAAAATACTCTATTTAACTAGACGCTTCGAATGACACCTGTCTCAAGTCTGTTGGTTGGTGGGGACACTTTCATGCAATGCCCTTTAATACATTTCCGAGAAATTCCTAACTAAGCTTTGCGTACTATATTTACAGACGGTCTAATTCAAGGTGTCTATTTAATAGACAACCCAAATTAAAATATAGGTATATTAAACCTTCTAAAGTAATACCTACTAGACGTTCTAGGTTATTTTTGAAGAAATGCTCTTTGTTTTGTAATGTAGGAATATATTTTTACTTATGTCATTAGTTTTACGGTATCAAAACAAAAGATAAAATAGCCAAGTTTTAAAATTAACTTAATTTTTAATTTATTAAAGATCGACACACTTATCAACATAATTAATATGATAAAATTCAATGCACGTAGGGTACTTTGTACATCGTTGAACAAAGATATCGCGCCAAGTTCTATACTTAACGTTAAACGTGAAAAGATTATAAAGAGACAGAATGAATATAAACTGTACAGAGAAGACTACTCATAGGTACACACGTACATGTTACAACATAATATTACTGGTGTAACACAAACGTAAATTCTGAGGTAAAATTAGTCAACAGTTTGTAAGTGAAGTATATACCTATTGTTAGTGAAGTTTTTTACGGCGAGTACGGTGCGAAATACCGCTTTACGTTCCAACAATCTCTGATGGTACACTCGAATTTATCGCGCGGGTTACACAGTAAAAGGGCTACGATGTCGGCGGTGGCGGCAAGGCGATATTATTCGGCAGGGGTGCGTTTTGTTTACAAATTGCTTGGCGGCGCGTGCCCGCCCTGCCTCGCCTCGAATCACCCCGAGATAAAGCGGCTGCTGCTACCCGCCGATAATTTTCTTAAACCTTGTTTTATACGCACGTTGAACGGTGATTTCGGCTGTAAATGGATTGATCCAGTTTACGGCATCCCCTGCCTTGGCTAAGGGAAATTAGAACGAGATGCTGTAAAGTGGATACCGTAACGGAATTTAAAAAAATATTGTTTGATTAATATTTTGCGTTTTTTTTTTCATCAGTTAATGTCAGGTGCAGTTTTCGACCTTGTTAATATCTACAACTTAAGTCCTTTACTTGGGTTTTCGGCAGTTTAATCCAAAACTTTAGAAATTGTTTGTCAAGTTGTTTGTAAGCAAACTGAGATTAACATTAAATTATTCGTCTTCATAAATATTCTAAAGTGGCAGATGTGTGAGGGTACCCAACCTATATGTTGAAAATATATATTTTCTACATAATGTAGCTTAGTTCAATATAAGTGGAGATTAAAGACCCTCGAAAGCGTCAACATGGTCCCCGTCACATCTTCCAAATAAATTAAAAAGGAGTAAGATCCTTCTCGGGGTGTCACCTCGTTAAATATTAACATCTATAAATGTAAACTTAAGGTTCATTTTACTTTGACGTTTAAGAGTAACAAAAATATTTATCAGCGAAATTGCGTTTGGCCGAGAAGTAATGAAAAATTCACCCCTGACGCGACCTGTGTAACTAAACCTTTAACGATATTGCTGGATACTTTTGTCTTCTATTTGATTAAGTTTATACTGTGTGTTCAGCAGTTACGGTTTCATTCAATTAATTTTATCTTTTTTCATTACAGAAAGTCGCACTTGTACGCAGTCAGAGTTCCGATGCAAGACTGGAAGATGTATCCCGTTGTCCTGGCACTGTGACAATGAAAAAGATTGTCCTGACGGTTCTGACGAGGAGCCCGGCACTTGCAGTCAGTATCAAACTTTATTACCCACACACACACGCTCGCTTGCGCCAGTAAACTTGCCAAATAACGAACACTTTTATAGTCCTTTTACTACTTTTGAAACGAGTAATTTTGGTAGAAATATGAAACTGGAATTAAATAACAAACTTCTAGCCGTATAAACATAAATTAATTAAAATATTACGAGACCGGGAATAGCGATGTAGACATGTTTGTAAGTCAATTCTGTGAAGGAGAATGTATTAAGTTTTCTTGCTAACATTAAAAGGAACGTCAACTTTGTCGGGCCACCCACTTGGTTTATATTTGTGTGTGGAAAATAAGCAAATAATGTTATTTTGGCAAATTTACTTTAGGGTCGAGTTGGCAGTCAGTCGCCTATTGTTTAGATGTAGAACAATGAAAAAACAAGGTCGCAAAATGACAAAGCCAGCGAGGGTATGAAAACTGGACGATCCTGTGATCCCGACCGAGAGTTATCCCTTATTATTAGAAACCAAAAAACTTTTTACTAACCGCAATTCGAATTTAAACAATCTGTGGCTTGGCGGTGATGAACATTTATCATTCAGTTTAGTTTTCTAGATCTCCATAACATAATGGAGCATCTTTGTAAAACAGAAGGTCAGACCACAGAAAGATTTTAAATGATAAAATATCTCATCGCTAAATGTCTTGAAATTCATTCTACACTAAAAAATTCTTCTTCTAATCTTATTTTAAATGGATTTTTATTTTTACACAGCCGCTTAATCTAACTCAAGTAATTGCTTGGTTACCAACATTCAAACCGTGTATTCGGCGCCAGGCGGTCAACTTAATGGGATGGCATCAATTCAAGAACTGAAACCGTAAAAAATAATTATCTAACGATTTATGAGCAAAGTTTTGAAATACGCGTATTTTGTCCTTAGCGGGACTTCCAACGTAGATTAAAATCTTAATTACGACCAAGTTTTCAGGATTAAGTTTATAATCTTTGCCCCAACTCACCTGCTTCTAGGAAAAATTAAAGATCACATTTCAATCCAAACGTTTCAGCTTTCAAAGTAGTAGTACCTACTTAATCAAATATTTAAATGTATTTTGCGGTTAACGAGAAAGCTCGTACCCTTTATGTAGAATGTCATTACAGAAATGTAAATATGGTCCCTATAAGTAAGTCGGTAAACGTAATGTGAAAAAATGTGAATATTCACAGAGACTGGAAGGGTCCCCAAATGAATTTTTGCCGAGAGCCTGTGGTATTTAAATAAAACACGTAATACGAATTTAAACATTCCATGGGGTGCGTAGAGGATCGCGTTAATTTATTTATGGTTGACACATGAGATAACGGACAAGAAAGGGAATGCACACCACAAATTGGACTTGTTCATGTCGAGCCGACGGGAAAATCAGCACACACCTACTCGTGTTGTGAGAATGTTAGTCTAATAAGTTGAAAATTTAGACTGCTACGATATATAGTGGCTATGGAGTTCGGCGCTGACTGACATAATCCTCATCCTTTCCACCTTGCCACAAAATCCAAAGCGTGTAATCCTATTTATGTGAAACACTTGTCTGTGCTTTAGCACTTTCATTGAAAGTAACTTCATGAAAATATAAGAATTTTCCTTTCAATAGGTACCAAAATGTAGCTCAGAAACATTTTAGCCAAAATGATATGGATGATATGAAAATTTTATAGTTTTCACATCAGAGCTATGATGGATCTAGCTGAAAATAGTGGCGCCTTAGGGATGTGTTCTGGGTATGAAATATGAGATGCTGATAGGTATTTCGATCCCACGTAACATATTAGGTAGGTAAAATATCTCAATTTTTTGCATTTCTTCTCCTACGAATTATAAATCGATTATTTAAAAACAGATATGGCCCAAAAGGACAGTGTATGAAATAAACGACTGCCCACCCCATTATTCAAATGTGAAACGAGTAGAAAATTGCACGTTCGCTTTTTTTCGTTTGTCGATCCATGGGAGGGTCACGCTATAAATTGCGATTTTTATCACCGACACTTTTCAATATAAGTGACCCGTAAAATTAACATGCCTTTTCAGGATTTAGGATATGAATGTAGGTAGTTATTATGATGAATACCACCTCCAGAAATAGTCTCGTTAGTATGTTCTACAAAGTCGTTACCTATTAAAATATTATTATTCGACCATATTATTTATTGATAGTAAATTAGTGTATTAGATTACATTTAATGATGAAGAAATCCGATTAGCTCATTGTCAATCACAATTTTATTGTATCCTTAAAACGTTATTGACTATTTAATTATTCAAGCTAGCTTTAGAATAATTTGCAACAAATTTGTTGACAGTACTTGCTTGCATTACAAAAGATAATTCTAAAGCATTTACTGTTATGCTGTTGATCCAGCATCAAAGGGACTTTTAATTCCTTGTTTTTCTCAAACTGCAACGGTGTGTATAAAAAGCTTGTGAAAGTTCGCGAAGGTTTTATTTCAGCGGAGGTGGGGTTATGGCAACCGCGGGCGTAACTTTGTACACTTAGAGCCACTGTAAGTCGTCCCACATAATGGAAAATCCTTTTTTATTTGGCAGGGACACGCAATGTTTTGTAGGCGACAGTGTAGAAGGTGGTTATATATATCAAGTTTATATAGGTAATCTGGCTTTGTTGTCCTTGTTGACAAATGTATTTATCACCCAGTCTTCAACTGTAACGTTATTTTCCGGGATAAGTAAGCTTTATGTTGTCGTGTCCCTCACATACAAGCAGTCCTAAGCTTATGGATATTATACAACTGGATGCTATATCTCTGTCACTTGGTGTATTTTACCTTGCACATTATTTACGTATCGAGTGACAAATGTTCTATAATACTTATAGAGATTGCGACATCAATCATGTTTAGAATTTATCATCTAATGTTATGAAGTCATCCTTCAATGTCTTTGGCAGTTAATAGTGTTGTACCTATAGACATTGTTTGCATAAATGCAAAGTTGTTGATTCAATATATTCCATCACTATTGTAATTTATTTATGAAAAAATACTTTAGATTAGCTACGTACCTACTGAAAATGATAAAACGTCCAAAATCCATAAAAAAACATGTTCTCAAATGCAATGGGGATCAAAAATCAGTAGGTTAAAATTCTCTGAGCTCTTTATTTATTTTATTTACTCAAAAAATATGTAACTTAAAGGCATTAAACTTGGTACCTAGATAAACCTATAGCTGACAAAATCCCCAACAAAAACTTTTGAGGCGGTAAAGCTTTCTCAATTTGCGTCCGTTGAATTTCGTTAGTGCCGTCGCAAGACAACATTACACTCTAATAAGAAGACTGTTTAGAATCATTAATTACGTTTTAGCCGTGCCCGTACTCAGAATTACCATTTATTATATTGCTAAAGCACTTGGCTAGCATTTTAAACGTGTTTGCTTTGTCAACTTAAGTTGCTACTGATAGCCTCGTTCCAAGTCAGTCCGTTTGCCAAGATTAATTACATCAGTGTAAAGTGTTTATATTGCGAGCCCCCTGATTTATTTGTGTCTGATCGCAGATAGTTTAATGCTGTTAAATTGTTTACTCCCCGACTAAAGTTCTGCAAATAGTTTGCAAGGAAAGCGCTCAGGGCAACGTTATAGATGCTTAATATTGCAAAGATACTTAGACGAAGACACTAAAGTCAATATAATAAAATAGACCTAATAAAAAAGTGGAAATAAAACTGGTACATTGTTATAAATTCGATATCAATCAAAATTTCATATACAGCTACGGAAAGGAGTTGTCCGGAGCACAAATTCGTGTGCACGACTGGCCAATGCATACCGATCTCATGGAAATGTGACGATGTGGCCGACTGTATCGACGGCTCAGACGAACACCAGTGTGGTAAGGGCATGGACTCGCAACGGATCTAAAGCATGAAACCAGCAACAATTGGCATGTCGGTACCTGGTTCATATTTAGGATCGATATAAGCATAAGCATGCGAGTATAAAAGTATACTTTACGACCGCTATAAACTTCTTCGTTTTTGATCAAAATTATATTTACGATTTTCTATGATACTTACGGTTACTTTATAACTTTTCTATTTTATTGCCGATTTTATTGCCTGAATCGATTACCCAGCAAAAATAGGCTAAAGTAAAACACGCAATTACGGTTGAAATTTACAAAAATAAAAAATAAAATAAAGGAGCTTCATTATTTTTAGAAGGACATCAAAGTAATTGGTGTTCTAGATTGAAAATAATTATCTCTTTAGAAACATTTTGCGGAAAAAAGAGCTTAAAAAATAGTAGGAAGGATATAACACTAAAAGGTGTATCAGGAGATTATTGAAAGGATTTGTTACCATATCGTGTCAGTTTATATTCGCATCATACTTAGCATGTGCATGAATGGGTTGACAGAGGTGAAATCATGCGGACCAGAGGAGTTCACTTGCAGAGGAAGAGATGGCGAGTGTGTGCCGCTCACGTGGATGTGCGACGACAACGCGGATTGCTCCGACGGATCAGATGAGAAAGCATGCAGTAAGGGATTTTAACATACAATGCAAGAGTAATTTACACAAAATACTCAAGTGCCACAAAATTTTCAAGCAGTATAAAATGTGGCTTGGGGTTACAGAGTATTGCTTTCTCTTTTTTCGTTGCAACTTTTTCCTAACCTAAGAAAGAGATAGCGATCCTTTACAATTAAGGTTGATTTTTCGCTGCTATCATTTCAGCGTGACTCTTCAAACTTAATTACATCATTCGCTTTCATAATTACTCCTGAATTGTTTTTTACATTACACTTTACATTTTATACCTGGGTCAGCATTTATGAAGTATCAAGAATTGCCATCAAAACATTCTTCACTCATTGGTGACCATTAAAATGGTATCTAAATTTTGTAATCGGCTGTTTATATTGTGGAAATTGCACGATGCCGACCTATATATGTTATCTTCTATTTTAAGTTAAGATAATGTAGTACAAAGAGCACATTATGATTGGTTTCTAATTCTCAGATATCTCTAGTGTTCTGTTTACCTAATTATTTCATGAACAGTGTGACGTAGGATGACTATCTCAGACATGTGACGAAGTGAGTTTCATTTCTAAACCAGAGAAACTAAGATAAGAAATTAGATTAATGTCAGCTAAAGTGAAATGAAGGCCAATGTTTTCCCTGTACTCAAAAACACGTAGAAAAAGCTTGTTTGCTTATATTTTTGCTAAAACAACTTCACGATCAACTTTTAACTATTCGTTCTCAGTATCGGCAGTGCCAATCAATCATGAGGTCGGGTCCAACTACACTCTGTGTATTCTATCAACGCTCGACTCATCCATCTATAAATTCTTATCTATCCACACTGGGCGGGCCGAGGCGTGAGCGATGATGTTGCGTGCCTACTTCAATACAGGGAAGGTTTCCTTACGCCCGAAAGCCTCATCATGGTTATGTCATCGTTTATCTTATTAGGTAGCTACTTGATTCTTCTGGAAATTCTGGGGAAGAATAAATAGACGTTCATGTCTTGCGTCAGTATTTTGGGCGGTAGTGTCGAATCTGAAGCTTGTATTATCAAAGACGCAAAGTAATATTCCACTTACATGTTTTTACAAGCTGAACAAGTATTCGAACCACTGAGGTATACCTACGTCAGTTGTGAAAGTTTGGTTCAAGCACAGCTTTTATATCTATAAATATTTGAGATGAATGGAACACAAGAGAGAAATTAATATTTTTTTTAGTTTTATGAACTATAAAGTACCACTAAAGTACTTTTGTTTTCATATTTAATTAGTCCCACTTACTTCATTAAATCTCCTTGAACTGTTAACTAACTGCCTGAGAAGAATTTTAACTAAACTGCTTTTTATATTGAACTTGTTTTAAACAGATGTGCTCTTTGTGCTCATTATGATTTACACGTTATCAAAATAACTGTTTCACTGTACCAGCGAATTGGAAACATCAAATACTTCGTCTTTCATAACAATTCGTTTTATTTTTTCAATCCACTCCGAAGACAAAGTACCTAATTTATCAATTTGCTGTCAAACTGTGTTTATTCAAAATTTGACTCATTTCAAAGGTTCGGTGAAAATATTAAACTTGACCGTCTCTGCAAACTTAATTAAAACTGTGTCTAATGTTTTGAGCAAATATCATCAAGGGTTGAAAACTTTACATCTATTTTTAAGCAGCCCTGTAATTAATCGAACTTTTTGAAATAGTTTTTGACACCTGTTTAAAAGTTTCGTAACAAAGATTTGTTAACAAATAGATAATTACCTATCTATTTGTTTCACATTTTTTATATATATAATCACAACTAAATGTTTCTAATTATGCTGCTACAGTGGGTTTATTTTTTCCAAATCATTTTCTACATAGCTGTGTTGTTTTCAACGAGATTTTATTGAGTATTTTTTTTAGTATTAAATTTACAATAAAACAAAAAATTTCGTTGAAAACACAACAGCATACACCAATACTCTCACAAATAAGTCTTGACCTGGCCTACCAGATGAGACGTGTCGCTCGGACGAGTTCACATGCGGCAACGGCAAGTGCATCCAGTTGCGATGGGTGTGTGACGGCGACGACGACTGCGGGGACGACAGTGACGAGGTCAAATGTCCCGCGCCGACCTGCCAGACGCAGACGCACTTCTCTTGTGGAAACGGACACTGTATATCAGCTTGGTGGAGATGTGACGGAACGGAAGACTGTCCTGACGGAACTGATGAAGTGGTTAGTTGAGCAATTTTTAAAAAAAATTAGCAGCGAGCTATGTTAACGCAAACGATAGACTCGAAAAATATAATTTCAATGCGAAATAAATCTGCTGTAATAATCGTCAAAGCATAAACAAGCAAGAAAGCAGCTGGTCACTTAATATGACACTTTTGAATTTAGCACTGATGTGCAAAGGCTAACGCCTAACGAGGCAGGAACCGGCCGCGATCTGGTATTAAATAGGTATTTTGTAATGTTCTAGTTAGTATGCAATCTGTTACACAGAATGCGGGCGCGATCATAAACGAGAGATCGCTATCTCGCCTCTATAGGTGCTAACCTTTAAGAAACATAAATTGTATGCATAAGTAATTTCTGATTACCCCGATGATTTAATCACCATACAATCTTAAACACTCGCCGAAAGCGATAGTGTAGTCTACTCGCAACGTAGACCACCCTAAAGCTACTTTAATTACATTCATAAACCGCTTATCTGAAAACCAAAACGGTATAATATTTGTAACTGGCCCTAATCTAATCAATGGATTAGAGTCATTAAATTATAAATGATTCAATCAAAGCTAAATGTAGCAAAAGATAAAATGTAAATTATCTATATGCGTTATGGTCCCCCGTAAAGGGTTCCGTAATGAAAGCAAATTAAGCATATTTGAACGAGCAAATATACGAGACTCAGATCGGGACATTTCCCATGTAACAAATTCGCTTTTTTGATGAAAAAGATAACCTCTCCCAACTGTGAGGTGTGTGGAGTTATAGAAGATATGCATCACTTGTTAATGGAATGTGTTCAGTATGAGGCTGATAGGAGTAAGTTGTTCGGGGTATTAAAGTTGAACAAGAACAATATGGGCACATTCCACCAAATATTAAGTGAGCCGACTTCCGATGATGCGAGAAAATTGTTCGACTTTATGGCCCTGATCCATTGATCTCATTTGGTAGTCAATGATTGTCTTAGGGTACGATGGGACTAACATGCGCTGTGCGTTATAAGTCCCTAAATTTTTAAAGAATAAAAAAAAAAAAAAAATATACGAGTACTAATGCGTAACGCTTATTTGCTAGAAATCTCCATTTAAGACCAATGGGAACGGAAAAGCTGAAAGTATTGATTTTGCACTACAGTATACTCATAGAAGCTAAGCACTACTGGTGATAGTAATCATAGTAATCACTAATAGCTCAAGAAAATAATAATAGACGAGATAGACAAGATCACAAAAATACAAACCCTTGTTGACTCTTCTAACCAAGTGTTTCACTTTTCAGGGTTGCACGGCGACTCCAAAGGTGCGGTCACCCTGCATATCATCAGAGTTTGAATGCAAGGACCGTATGACCTGCGTCCATAAGGCCTGGGTGTGTGACGGCGACCGGGACTGCCCAGACGGAGGTGATGAAGATCCTCTTCTCTGCCGAGGCAACGTCACCTGCAGACTGGATCAGTTCCAGTGCAAAGACCACAGCTGCATCCCTGGTGCACTGTACTGTAATGGAGACAAGGACTGTCCTGATGGCAGCGATGAATTGAACTGCAGTAAGTATACTTTTATAACAAGTAATTGCAAAATTTTGTATTTCGTACCTAAAGGAACAATTTTTAAAGTCTATAATCTATTTGAGTATTGGACCGTATGATGTAGTTTTGGTGTTCGACAGAAGTGCAAAACCCATTTCAAATAATCTACTTCTCAAATCTTTACAGGCCTTCCAATTACTTATTTTTAAAGCTCAAACGAACTGTATGATTCAAAATTAACTTTCCCATGTCAAGTAATTTTTTTTTAAATGTGAAAGTTAGTACTCAAGGCTAATCCTATCAACTGTAAAACATTACTTTGCAGATTAAACTTGACTAAACCAAACTAATTTATAAAACATTTCTACTTTCCAGCAATACAGAAGACAGTATGCGACAAGAAAACAGAATTCGACTGTGGAGCTGGCATGTGCATTCCTCTCTCAAAAGTCTGTGACAAACATCCTGACTGCCCCGGCTTCGAAGATGAGCCTCGGGACAGGTGTGGGGAGAACGAGTGCGCGAAGAACAATGGAGGTTGCACTCAGAAGTGTGTGGACACACCCGTGGGATACTACTGCGATTGTGACAAGGGATACAAGCTTGTGGATAATAGGACTTGTGAAGGTGAGAAAGTTTATCTAATTAATACTAGATAAATAGTTTGTTTGCTTAAACCTAGACTGTAGGTATAACAAACTACGACGGGAGCGTAGCTGGAACTATAAACGCACATGTAACGTATGTGCGTATAGAGAGAGATAGAGTGAAAGTTTACCGGAAACAGCATAATTATGGATTATATTTGTATACCTTCTTTATGGCGTCTGCAGTCAGCATGGTAAGCAATAAAGTAGTTTAACAATAAAACTGCAGCTAAATTGATCAAATTTTCATTGGTATTGTGATTGATAGCAACAATACTCTTTTAGGTTTTACCATAAAAATAAAAGCATCCGGCTTACGGTTGTTGCAAGCCAAAATGTAACTAATATTAAGTATATGTATACGTATGAATGAATGGTTTGCGCTAAGTGCACAAAAATCAAGTTTAAACACCTGAGCTAATGACTAATAAATGACTGAATATATTAGTCTGTTTACGTTCATCTTTGCAGTTATAACTTAATGAATAAACAATGTCAATCAGATTAAGATAATTTCTATAAAAATCAAAATTAGATAGTAAAGAGATACAATCACAATTTATCGTAGTGAACTATCGAATCTATAACTTCTTTCGAAGAAATCGATATTATCTTTTGGCTGTTTAAGGAAAAACGTATATTCCATTAAGCTTTGTTCGGTCAGTCCTGAGTACCCACTACCTTTGTAGGTATTAATCGATTATGATAAAAAAAAAACAGCTCTTAATCTTATTATTGCTTTTAAAGATTTATTCATAGATATCGAACAAGTGTGGCCTGACCACCTGAGTCACGGATTAATCATTTTATGAATGACTTATTCAGAATATCTCTCATGAGATACTTCTTGGTTACATAGAACAACACCCTCCAGACTAGGAAATATTTATTTTCACTAATTTATACAGGATGGATTTTTGAAATGGGTCAGTAAGATCAGGTACCTTACCCACAAAACCTTTTGCAGTCTTTTAATTCCTAAAAGAACAACTACTTTGAGGTAGATGAAACTTTGTGTGTATCTGTGAGTAGTTCTCTAGACGGTTTGAAAATACAATTGGATCCAGTAAGCTACCATCGGATTCGCAAGTTTTTTTTTAACGAAAAGCCAGTTTTCGGACAGGCAACATCTGTCGGAATCACTAGCAGATAATATAAAAAATGTATTCCATAACTAAACGCAACTTAATTTTCCAGATGTAGACGAGTGTTCGGACCCCGGTGCCTGTTCTCAAATGTGCATCAACGAAAAAGGCACTTTCAAATGCGAGTGCCATGCTGGATATGCAAGAGACCCAAGAGATCGCACCAGATGCAAGGCTACGGAAGGTCACCCATCGCTTCTGTTCGCCAGGAGGTTCGACATCCGCAAGATCAGTCTGGACCATCATGAGATGGTTGCTATCGTCAATGACACGAAATCAGCGACAGCGTTGGATTATGTCTTCAGGACTGGAATGATCTTCTGGAGTGATGTTACCGATGAGAAGATTTATAAGTTAGTTTTTAAATATTATTATTATTATTATCTTCTTTTTATTTTAACGAAGAAGCGATCCAATTGCATGTGGCAATGACTCCATATAAATGGGTATTAGGGCAAATGAATAATGACTTTTTACCCAACTGCCAAGAAAGCTTATGTATTTAAAAAAAATTGCCAAGTGCAAGTCAGACTCGCACACAAAGGGTTCCGTACCGTCCATAGCTAAAAAAACAGCCAAAAAATCACTTTTGTTTTACGGGAGCACTTAAATATTTATTTTATTATGTTTTTAGTATTTGTTGTTTTAAGCAACAGAAATCCATCATCTGTGAAAATTCCAACTGTCTAGCTATAACGGTTCATGAGATACCTGGTGACAGACAGACGGACCGCAGAGTGATAACAATAGAGTCCCGTTTTTACCCTTCGGTAAGGAACCGTATAAAAAAATTATAATTAATAACGTAGCTACATAATTCTTAAAATTAATCAGTTAATAACTAATTTTGTTGGGAGTTTCTGCAATTTCAAGATTACAGCCATCATTTATTCTTTATTCTACCACCTGAAGTCATGACGGTTACTAAAAAAAAAGTTTATAGGAGAATCATACATATTAAAAATCGCTGCCACGCCAACCATTGTTGTCGAAGCTAACGTCAGATGTAGTAAAAGATAGGCGTCTATGAGGCTCAATTAAAAGACAATGGCCTTGCATGACTCCATTTTTGTTTATATTTTTAAAATTAGATAATAAATTACATAAACATAGACACGTGATGACGTGCACGGTCAAAAGAGGAAAGTATTTTTTTTTTACTTACAGAATGACTCACTTCAAATGTATAACGTATTCAAAGAGATTAATGAACTGTATTATCAATGATCAGAGTTCATTAATACGGGAGGTAAAAATTAACATCTAATTAAAGTTCCGGAGTCGAATGGTGCCAACGGTACCCTTATACTAAGCCTCCGTTGTCCGTCTGTCTGTTCATCTGACAGCCGGCTGTGTATCATAAGCCGTAAGTAGTAGAGAGCTGACATTTTCACAGAATGTGTAATTCTATTACTGCTACAACGAATGATAAAATTAAAGGGGTATACAAGAAACTTTACTGGTGACTTTTGTCACGGTGATAATAATTTTTCTACCCATTTTTTTGTAACTGTCACGTCTGTCTTCAAGTACGCGCACTATGTGTTGGGTTCATAAGCACGATGACTTTTTTGTCAAAAGGTACGGTGACAAGGTCACCAGTCCCAGTGCGCGCTATGGCTTCGTCGATGGTTTTTGCTCGGTTTTAATATTTTACTGCGGAACCCTTTGTGTGCGATTCTCACTTATATTTGGCCAGTTTTTTTTTCTTTACTATACCTACAATCTATTACTGAAATTGTTTCACAAATATTTAACCGACTTCCTAGAATCATAAAACTGGACTATTTACTGATACTCATAAACTAACTTCAAATGATCACCGCTTGTTATTGTAAGTACTTGACAAAACGTGCCACGGCACGTGAATTAGTAATTGCTACTATTTTGAATACCCAAAGATGTCTGCTTGATTTTTATGAATGGAATCTATGCATCAAAAAACAAGCAAGTAAATTCCGTAACTCGTAGTCTATTCCGCAAAAACCATTTATTTTTCCGGATAGAAAAGTATTGTGTCTCACACTACGCAATAGCGTGCTTCCTATCAATCAAATAAATATCGAACCTGGATCATCTAGATAATTTGTAAGTTTGTATGTAGGGGGTAATCTCTGGAAGTATTGATCCGATTGCTAAAATTCTTTAACCAATAGAAAGCTGCTTTATTTCTGAGTGCCATAGGCTATATTTTATGTACCTGATGGATGGATTTGATGATGGAACCGGAAGGTGCCTATAGGAAATTGGTAGTTAAACGACATAACCCCATCTAGTTTGGGCTCGTATGATTCATCTTGACGAGTATTAATTATATAGGTTTACCGAGCTATAATAGCTTGCTATGAAAAAATGATTTTCATTAAAAGCTTGTTTTTAACATTAGATCAATAATGTAACATAAAAGTTATAACTACCTACCTTAATAAATTGCTTTTACTAATAACATTTTCTTCAAACCAGGGCCCCAATCGACGAGGGTACACAAAGAACAGTGGTCATCGGCGACCAGTTGATCACATCAGACGGGCTGGCAGTCGACTGGATCTACAACCATCTGTACTGGACCGACACCGGCAAGAATCACATCGAGCTATCAGACCTGCAAGGAAACATGAGGAAGATTCTCATCAGGGACCAGCTTGAAGAACCTAGAGCTATCGCACTTAATCCTCTAGATGGGTAAGTTTTCATTAAAAAATGTGGCCTAGATGTATCAAAAAACGTTCGTTACTTTCGTGTTTTGGCGTAGCGTAAAGCTAGAACTAAGTCGTATGGCGTCGCGTAGAGTGGATCGTGGATCAAGTGTAGCTCTACAAGTCTAGTTTCCATATAAAATGTATGGAGACCGACGCGCTCAGATCGGTGTATATGGCACACGTGTGCGCAGTTTATTTCTACCTTTATTCTTGTGGCTATCGCATACACTACGATTACACGATAGGAACGTGAGTATAGCTCAGCCACGTGTAAAAACGTTGCTGATATCGGCTCGAAGGAAGCTGGCGACGGTTAGGCCACTACGTCGAACTTACCGTGACTAAGAGCGCTTTCACACTAGCGTTTGTCAAGCGTAAGCGTTCGATAAACGTATGCGTTGCGGCGTTTCCTCTGGAGTCAATTGAACGCTATGCTAACGGACAAACGCTAGTGTGAAGACGCTCTTACACGCTCTGGGCAGCTACAAACATAATGTACTTATAATAGTTATCACGCAAAGCAAAAAGTTTTATGATCAAAACAATATACAATACCTAGTTACTTTTATATGCAGGAATTTGAACAAAGCAATTGAGTTCACATTAGGATACAACTTGCTATCTTTACATACTTATATCTACATAACAATAGAACTACTAGCTTCTTTTTAGTACATAACTGTCACATATAATACAATCGCAAGATAAATTCATTGAGTAAAACTTTGCGACCACTAGACCACTGGAGCAATTAGTCTGGTGAACTTAATTTTATTATTATAACACGATTAAAATAATATCACATCACATTAGGAACTTTAATTGACAGTTATTTAGTTATTACTATCTATATATATAAAAATGAAACCCATTTTCCGTTGTCACGACATAGCATGAAAACGGCTTGACCGATTTGGCTGATTTTTTTTTGTTGTGATTGTTATTGTGATTGAGAAGGATCTTATAGAAAAAAAATAAAAATTAGGGTAGTGTAGGGTAGAGTAGGGTAGAGTAGTGTGGAGTAGAGACGAAAGGGAGCGAAGCCGCGCGGGCAAAAGCTAGTATATTATATTTATAACATACATACATACATACATAATCAGCATTTTAATGTGCCCACTGCTGGGACTCAGGCCTCCTCTAGGAGAGGGAATGGGCTGTAATCCACCACGCTAGGCCAGTGCGGATTGGTGAATGTCTATATCTTCGAATTTTCGGTTTTAGGACTTGCCGGTTTCCTCAAGATGTTTTCCTTCTCTGTTTTGAGAGCAATAGTGATGAAATAAATTACACAAAGTAATGCGCCTAGCTGGGTTTAAACCCGCGACCTACAACTCGTAAGTCGGGGCCGTTACCCTCGGCCACGACTGCTCTCACATATTTATAACATGTAACAGAAATAGTGTACAACCTAATTAGAAAATTAATTCATGAATCCCCAAGCGACCACCGGTGGCCGCGCATCTATTGTCTTACTATTGTGTCTCTAATTGACGGTATCTGAAGGGTTAAGTTAAAATTTTCAAAATGTAACCTAAATACACTTGGGTAGTGTTTTTTTAAGAAAGTATCTTAATTTTAGATAAATACCTAATATGGGGCGACGCTCTATACCTACTGGTAGTGCATTCGTGCTATCGGTATCTTCGTACACACAGTCATTAATAACGCAATCATGATTTATTAAAAAAATATCAAAATAGGTAATTTTTTATCCTAAAATAATCAAAAATCAATTTAAGATAAAAAAAATTACCTATTAAAAAAGAAAGCTAAAATTCAGTAATCGTTTCTGAACATAATATCGGGATATGTGTTTATTATGTTACATCACTAGTGACGAAATCAAGATTTATCAAAAAAATTATCAAAATAGGTAATTTTTTGAACTGAAGAGCAGTGGTGACCGAGTGGTAATGGCTCCGACTTACGAGTCGTAGGTCGCGGATTCAAACCCTGCCAGACGGATTACTTTGTGTAATTTATTTCATTACCACTGCTCTCAAAACGGTAAAGGAAAACATCGTAAGGAAACCGGCATGTCGTAGAACCAAAAATTCGGAGACATGTGACAATTAGCAACCTGCACTGGGCTCGGGTGAAAAAAATCTGAAATCGATTCTGAATATACTATCAGGATATGTGTATGTGCATGTAGTTTAAATATTCAACTTACCTATAAATTTGCCAAATATGTGGTTTACGAAGCCAATATTTAGCACACATAGCAAACACGTACATATATCAAAACACTTGTTAAACACACAATTTTCCCTCATCACTGTGAACCATACAAGAAGTCATCATAATAATTTACGATGTAAAGTGGAGTAATTAATTAGTACTATCAATAAAAAATAAAATCTATACCTACCTAATATCAATAATGTGGTAAACCCACTAACACTTCAAAGCAAAGTTTTTCGGGAAAATTAGATGAGCATTGAAATCCCAACACACCTTTTTCGTGGTGAGAAATCATCAAATGACTTCTCGTGCTCTAGGGTAGAGCGAGAGATTGTGTCAGTCTTTTATTGTCTAAAACCCACCTGTCCTTCTGTTATCTTTTGCGTTCTAGAGGTACGATAACTAGGTATTTAAAAATTGCCGCGTCCCGTACTCACAAACGTAAAGACCACTTTTGAAAAAAAATTTTTTTTTTCGAAACGAAACTGTATGACAAAAAATTATATCATGCGTTTTAGACACTCAGCCGATTACCACTCAGAAGAGTGGTAACATGACTATATGCAAAAGGTGCTCCGGACGACCCTATATTTAAACTGTGTATTAAAAAAAAACCATAACTAATTAAAACTATCTAATAAAAGCTCCTCATTGCTATCGACTAGTAATGTAGCCAAAATACTGGCGACATTGCCACAATGTGTTGCAATGCTTATTTTCTATCTATGGTACGAGTAAAATCCAGCCCTTGGGTCAAACGAAGTGACAACTTAATTCCCAATCGTGGAGACTATTTTTACACGTATTTAAGTACCTAGCTTAAAAATTAAGTCACTATCAATTTGTACGACTTAAAAATGCTATTAATAGGATGTATATCAAATTGAAATCGATAAAAATACTGGATTAAGTAATCTGTTAATAATAAGTGTCATTCACTTTATCACGTTTTTAAAACATGATACAGTTAAGGAAAAATGTAGAATACCAATTTTCATTTTATGAAGTAGATATTCAATGCGGTATTTCAGACACATTATTTGATAATTTTGTCATAGAAAACTAAGAAAAAATGATGATTCTGTGGGAAAACCAGCAGGTACAAAACACGATGCATCAGGACTATCAAAAATAAATTAACATCATATCCCAAGTCCGTGACTAACTTATTTAAAAAGGCGGACATCAAAACTCTAAACTCCTTTATAATATGTACTAAAAAAAAAATCCCATAGAACTGTTTAGTAAACAATAAGGTCTGTCGGCATCTAAAACGCCATTTAACTGAAGGCAAACTCAATCAATTGACGAAAGAATGCCGAGTTGTTTCGGGTCACGACAATGTATTGCAATAAGAATTATTATTCGTTGACACAATTGACGTAAGTGGAGTTATTGATTGTATTTACCACTCAAAATGTCACGCAATAGACCGCGATGAAAAAAATAGAACCTTTTTAACATTAGATCCTTATGTGGAAGTCAGGACTCAAGGTCCTTTGGCCAAACTAACCAAAGTTCACCAGTTCAAATTGCCCTCTTCATATATGGCTACTCTTATAGTATAGTGGAGGAGTTTTCCGTCGTTTTGCATCAATTAGCAAGTTAGCACAAAAGATAATTCAAACACTATTTGATCTCAATACAACTATGTTTACGTAAAGATGTGATCATAGTTACAAATTTACGTGAATTCGTTTTGATTTCATACTAAGCTCCTTTATTTGGTAACCGGATATAATTTATGTGCATTTGTTATGTATATTAGAAACAATAATACGTAATACATTCATTCTAAGACAATCGTAAAATATTTTATAAATAAATACGTCTAATTAAAAATATATTTCTTGTCTAGCTGGATGTACTGGACCGATTGGGGCCAGGTTCCGAAGATCGAGCGAGCGGGTATGGATGGGTCCCACAGACAGACCATCGTATCGTATGACGTCAAATGGCCCAACGGTCTCACACTGGACCTTGTACGAAAACGCGTTTACTGGGTGAGTGTAAACATAAGACTGCTAATCTGTAATAGAAGTTAAATCCATCGTTTACTTGTGCATTCCCTTTTTAACAAGAATCTTTGGAAATTTCAAAAGACCATAATTTTAAACGACACTCTAGAACTAATTAGCATTCAACGCGCAACTCCATACTAAGGTTTATCTGCTCCTAAAACGGTGTCGAAGAGGGAATTGTCCTTACCTAATGTTTTGTGAAAAACAAATGACGTTAGAACATCCGATGTTTTCGTCACTAAGTATTTAACAACCAGAAACAGATACATAATCGAATAATACTGTAAAAATGGGTTTTACCGGCACGAAATATCTAATTCGCCATACTTAATTTCCTCTAATGGGCTAATGGCATAAGATATGAATGTAATTAGCCTTATCGCGACTCAAATCAATTGTTTTGTATTAATTTGAGAGACTAATATTATGATAAATGGACATCATTACACTTTTTAATTAGATTAGGGGATTTTTCTACAAATCCAGAACTATTTTCAATCATATTTGGAATTCATCTGTTCAGGTGGACGCAAAGATGAACATGATATCTTCATGCAACTACGACGGCACTGGGCGCAGGGTGATTCTATACTCCACGGATGTGTTACGTCATCCATTCTCCATCACCACGTTTGAAGACTGGGTCTACTGGACTGACTGGGACAAGGCTGCCGTCTATCGCGCCAACAAATTCAACGGAAAAGACATTGAACCTATTACTCCAACTCATAATGTAAGTTAATCGTGAATGGGTATTGCAGGTAAGATGGATGAAACCGGACTTATGATCATCGCTTACCATCAGGTGAGATAGCGATCAAACGCGAGCCTAATAACAAAAAAAAAACAGTATTAGGAAGTTTTGTACCTTAGAGTGAAAAATGTTTTTTTTTCGATTTGGCAGACCGAATACGTCATGCAGTAATGGGTCAATACTCATCATGGCAAGTCAGACCTTTAATATCAAAAAACCACTCGAGTAAATACAGAGTTCGGTTGTCATGAGGCCTTGCGTAAATGAACCAAAATGTCTATCTGATTAACGACTTTAAAGCCAACTTTATGATTTTTTAGTCATTACCGAAACAAGATATCGAATAACCTCCTTGACATCGACTTTATAATTAACGTTTGTGCAGTGGGAGTCGAAAACGATACAAAATGTCAAAGATAGAGCGAGGAGTAAAATAAGGAAGTCTGACAATCTGACCCTGCCATCATTATGGGTTTTGAGAACTTTGTAAAACGAATCAACCCATTTTTATAACAAACGCCATACCGTTTTAAATGTCAAATGTCTTACAATTAAATCTTTTTCTATATAATTTCGATAACTGTGATTTTCAAAACACCCAAACCAGACAAACGGGGTGACCATGACGTTTAACGTACCCAAGATTGTTTCATCCTTATTCTAGGGTGGATAAGAGACAGAGCTATACAGGTTGTCTAGCGCTGTCTCTTACTTATACTGAATTAAGAATAAAACAATCTTACTTTACACGTCATGGTCTAGGAATTGGTCTCGATAAAAAGTCATCTCTTTAATTGTTCATAACTAAATGCGCTCTAACATTAACAGCTCCAAAATCCGATGGTGATCCACGTGTACCACCCGTACCGTCAGCCTGATGGTGTGAACCATTGCGCTGCCGTCAACGGGCACTGCTCCCACCTCTGCCTACCGGCCCCGCGCATCGGGGCTCATTCACCACGCGTCTCCTGCGCATGCCCCAACGGCCTAAGACTACTTCCTGACAACCAGATGTGTGTCGAAGACAGTAAGTGTATTTTCATTATTTGGGTAATATTTGAATTTTTTACAGGAGCGTTTATCCATACGAGAGAATGAATTTTACGTAACTGACTTCAAGCTTTATCTCTGGCTTAGATATATGTCAGACGTATTGCGCTAACGCCACGATTACGGCACTACGAGTGACACAAACATGCCTAAACCACGTTAACGCAACGTCTACGCGGCATTAACCAACGCCAGATGTGAAAGCGTTAAACATTTGTTTGCTTTGAACTGCACAGAAAAAAATATACTTACTTTGATTTATGTATTATGTCTAAAATTGATTTACACGTCTCCTGCAGAATATATTAAGACAATGCTGCTGACATAAGCTTAGTCAATGAACAACGTACTGTAGAATGTGTATTGTTAACTACAATCACCAAGATTTTGTTAACACACAATTCAACGATGAGAATGATTGTCTTAATAAAAGTAGTAAAAACTCAAACAATGTAATTTTTCACTACTTCTTGGTAATGTTTTACACTACGATGTCTAATGTTATTTTTTGTTGATATAAAATGAAATAGGCAGTGAAGGTGGGATGACGATCTGTCCATTGAGTACGAGTTGTTTTTACGTTAGCGCGATCAAAACGTTTACCACCTTTGGCTCTCTGATTGGTTAAGAACTTGGAGCGGGCTAATCGCCTTCAATTGCCGAACGTCATAAACGTGTTTTTTGCGTTAACGTTAAACAAACTCGCACCAGGCAATTATGTTCATGTGGCAAACTTGGCCAGAGATAGCAGCAAAACAAAATTTAGGCAAAAAAATAATAGTGGCAATTTGGCCACCATAGACGTTTATATGACTATGTTTCAGATGACGTTTACTTTTTGTATTTAATTTTTATCATGTGAAAAACGTTACACGTGAAAGATTGGGTTCTCAGTTTCAAAGCACGTGCATGGACAGTTGGATTTTGAATGTCAGGTATTTAATGTTAGATAAAACTTCACGGATTATACAACCAAAGGCATGACGGCAATTAACAAAATAAAAACCGTTACAAAGATGTTTTTCTGGATACGAATGTGAGACGTGGAGAAATACCACAAATACCGTTTTAGTTCGATGAAAAAACAACAAGACCCACATACGCATTGGTAATTCGGCTATTTTTAGCTAGCACTGATGTTGTTTATGTATGAGAAACTTTGTTTGTATAACTAGCTAAAATTAGTACCAACATACGACACGAGGTTCCATCTATTATGTAGATAACAATGATAATGATAATTCAAACGCACCGACGGATCAGGGTCTTTGAAAAGATGATTAAAAAAAATCTTTCTCTGCAAAATTGGCATTGAATCAAATATTTAGATATCTCTAGGCAGTCTGGTATTTGTCTGTACTTGTACGTTTTGCAAACTGCGATTCTTTACTTCACTAACACGATATTTTATAGGCAGAGGTAGGCCAAGTTTCAAACGATTCCGTAACCATGGAGCATTGGAACTTAAAACAATGTACAGTAAAACATCGCAATGGGCTAACTTGCGTGTTGCTACGTTCAAGTGTCGATCAGAGAACCGTAGGCGTTATATAAAGCACTATGGTTTTACCCCTTTTAATAAGTCGCTTCCTCCTTCCGACAGAATGACAGTGATACAGCTATCCTGTCTTTTTTTATTGACTGTAATCGAGGATAGCTGACGTAGCTCAAAAGGCTACCCGACTTAAATTGGTAGAATATATCTGCCGCATACCAGACAAACTCTGGGCCAAAGTAGCACAAAATTGGTACTCTATGACAGACCACTAAAGAAATGGGGGGGACGAACTAGACAGATTTCGCCAGAACTGGAAGGAGTTAACGTGGGCACGCGAAGGATGGTAGAAGTACAGGAAGGTCGTTGTCCTGCTGAACATGTTGAACATGCTGGGAAGTAATAAATAATCGAGGGTTTAAATTCGTTACGACAGCTGATTCGATTGGAGTGAACGAATTAGAATCAATTGAGATAGAGGTACGGGAGACGTTTCTATAGGCACAATGCTTTTAGGTATCTTAGGTTTTTGAGGATTTAATTCCGTTATGGCAGCTGATTCGATTGTAGCGGACGAATTAGAATCAATCGAGATCGCGGTATAGGAGACGTTGCTATAGGTAAAATGCTTTAGGTATCTTAGGTTTTGCTGCCTCTTCTTCGTAATTATGTTTCGTAGGTATCCAAGAATCTATTGTAATAAAAATCAGAAGATATTTAAAAAACAATAAAATTGTTTGTAAGTATTACATCTGCGTCACAAACCAGGTGGGGAAAACGTATGTGAATTTCACTATCGTAATTAGTGGTATGAGATTATTTTAATGCGGTATAAGTGATTTCGGATAGATGAAACGTGTACACTGTGTGACTGATAGTGACTATCTGCTGGCGGTAGAAATGTTTCAATCATCATTAATTTTATGACGTTTTTTTTTTGTCAAGATTCCATGATTATACTGGATAAACCGGTTTTTGTTTGTGGGTTTCTTTAGGGTACATTTGGGAACTGATTATTTTTTCATTAACCCTTCAGATACCGTCAATTAGAGACACAATAGTAAGACAATAGATGCGCGGCCACCGGGTGTCGCTTGGGGATTCATGAATTAATGATTTTACATGTTCTGTACTTTCTGACTACCCCTCTGGGAGCAAGGCGTGTATATTTTTTTTAACTAGCCATTACTGTCTCACTGCTGGGCAAAGGCTTCCCCCAAGTCCTACCAAACGTTAAAACTCACAAAAATACCTAATTGACGTAAAAAGATTCTCAAGGATATGCATAAGAAGTATTTACTTTTTGGTATGGTAATTACCATGAAATTATTGTACTTCAAATGTTTTCATTTGCATTTGTAATATTTAGATTCTTATCAAGGGAACTTAAATGGCTAAATCAATAAAATTACGAATTTGCAATGTATCGTGATTGAGCAGTTTACGTTTCATTTCAAAAAACTAAATAATCAAAATGCATACTTCCTGAATTTTTGTAGAACATTATTTCGCTAAACTGTTTCAACAAGTAGTTCGACTCATATATTAACGAAAATAAATTTACACTTATAATATTTTAAAGAGGTAAAGCTTGTTTTTTTTTTTGTAGAAAGTAATCTCTGAAAGTGCTGGTCCGACTGCTAAAATGTTCCCACCGATAGAAAGCTGCTTTATTCCTGAGTGAGATTGGCTATATTGTATGTACGCCAGCCAAGCCGCGGGCAAAAACTAGTAATAAATAAAAAAAAAATGGAAAATTCAAAATAGTCTAATGTTAAAACGTCGCGTGATTTGGCTGTTTTTGTAGGAATGTGCGCCAAAGTATCTACTAATTGCGTAACCATGATCAAAAACGCTAATCACATACACGCAAAATGTACTAAATTAATTAGCAAAGAAAGCCTGATACTGCACTGCAGGCTTTCTTTGCTAATTAATCATAATTGCAGACATTTCTCAATACGTGATCCCCAAGTCTAGACACGAATTAAAAGATAAATATAAGATAAAAGTAATTGACGGCAAATTAATTATTAAAAAATGGCATGTGCTGATAAGGGAAAATATAAATTAACACTTGTTTTACTGGCTAATTAATAAAGCACTGCAAAATAAGGATAAATATGTAGTACCTACGTACTACAAATAAATATGTAGGTATTTTATGCGATAATTGTAGTGACTCTAGGATTTAGGGAAGGAAGACACACCTCTATTGATAAGGCGAAAATATAAATGAACACTTGGTTTACTAGCTAATTAATAAAGCACTGCAAAATAAGGATAAATATATAGTACCTACGTACTACAAATAAAAATGTAGATATTTTATGCGATAATTGTAGTGTCTCCAGGATTTGGAGAAGGAAGTCACAGTTCTATTGAAACACATGCCATAAAGGAAAAACCCGACTAGAAAAATATCGTAAGACAGCTTTGTGATGTACAGACAGCTGCGTCAATTAGGTACCCGTCTCGTATTAAAATACCTTAGTAAAGGGAGTAAACAGTCGATGACGATCCAGTCCGTGCCTACACATTTTTTTATTAGAGAAATAAACGATAAAAACGAGTAGATTCTGACGATACTTCTAGTAGCACTCACGTATACCAATGATGCACCAGTTACCTATAGCTCTATAGTGCTTACAATAATAGCAACTTTTCAAACGGCGTAAAGTTATATACACCACTAATTTTTAATTAGTACTAATACTTAAAGAGCTTATTAGTATACGTCTCGTTATTATTTAGGTAAAGTTTCAATAAATAATATTCATAAACAGCAAAGTTATTAGAGTTTGTTTATATCCCAAAATGTCACTCAATTTATGAAAATATTGTACAGGCTATTGATTATATGAATGACAAACAATAGAAAATCACTGCGCGCAATATTTCCTAGTAGTAATAGTTTTGAATAAATGATCCAATTATGAATTTACCAATTATGAAAAATTTTTTGGTCAATTTTGGATTTTTTTTTCTTTAACTTTTGACTAAACAAATATGATTAGTAAATGGTGCGGATTAAGCCCCTTTTTTGTGGACTTACTAATAAAAAATAGGGGTGTATAACCACATACCCCTTTAATAGGAAACGGTTCAAAAATCCTCAAGCTTAGTATGGTTTTATTAATCTTACGCATTTTTTTCCCGAAGCGGAAAAAAGGCAGCTCAATTTGTCTTTTGCACTTGTACGATAGATCGATCGCTGGAAGATTACCACGTACACACATCAGAACTCTCAATATGTTTCTTTTACGCCGATGTCGATTGAGAAATAGTGCCTATTTCGCGTGGAAAATAAGTCCGTAGTTAATGTAATATTGAATGTTTACTGTAACTCAAATTTCTACGCGTTATGTTATGAAAACATACAACTGCAGATCATCTATTTAAGATGGACGATCGTTGATTGCATACATTCATCCGTTGATTGGAGTACAATTGAATGGGTCAATAAAAAAGACATTTAGTACGATTGGTATCGTATAGTTGTGATTGATTGTGTGTCTGATCAATAAGATGCTAGCAAGTACTTGCTACGTTATTTTTTTAAACGAGGAAGCTGTTTACAAGTACCAATTTAGAACTTATCCTGCCTTATATGTAGCTGCAAGTGATTTTTGTTTTTTCAAGTAGTTTAAAGACCTTCAAAGATCAAGGCGAGGAGAATGTAAAATGCACTAGCTTTAAAATGTGGGTTTAATTGTATAAGAGAGTTAACTGTTGAATGTTTATGACTTTCTTCATTGAAAGGTCGTCAAATGTTTTAGTCACACCATCACGCCAGTGAATTGCGTCAGATGGCGTGACATGGACAAAAACAAACGAGTCCCGCGAACTCAGTCCTTGTGGCGATCATTTTCGTAATATTATTGCCGACAAGGCCGCTAGAACATTTGATGTGAATTTTAAAAATACTTGGCCGATTCAGTTAGCGGCCGGACACGTAATGGGCCACGTCACCGAGTGACGACACATCGTACGATATTTTTTATCAGCGGTAAATTTTTGTATGACTGATCAGTTACGAAGAACTTCCATGTTTAGGCTGGAATATACCGCGCCTGCGCCTTATCGCACACTCTAAATGTATCAATCGAGTTAATCGCTATTATTACTCATAATTGTTTATAATATGCAAATCGTTATCACAAGAAATGCCTTACGTTTAGATATCGCTTGTCGCAGTGATTTGTGTGTGTATTTTGTATTTACTTACATAAATCACGCAACGAAAATGATTAAGTTGATAATGTTGCCGTGATTGGCGGATTTACTATAAATCAATTAATTTGGCGGCTCTTCCTTTTTAAGCTTCTTTGTAGACAGACTATCGAGATCACTGCGTAATTTTATTAATCAACAAGGCTAATTTTAAAATAAACTAAGCTTGATAAGCTTTGAGTTTAACGGGAAAAAAAATAGTCTGACACCTTAGTAATCATAGAATCTATCAATGAGTCACACATACATATATTTTTATTAGCCTGGTAAGGCTTGTGACCTCACAAATGAGTGCTAATGCACCAAACAGACCTACTAGATGCCGCACTCGTGTGGAAACATAGAACGCCCAATAGTCTAACAGTTGGCGAATAAGGCGACGTGACGTCACGGCATCACGCCACCTTTTGTTCAGTGGTTCTACCTGCGATCCGGCACGCCGCATGCGCATGCTAGCAACGGTGTTACCTCACCTGGTTTGCTTTCTAGAAATATAAAATAAATTCTTGTACTCGAAGGTATTACTAATTTAAATTAAAGTATGTTAATGAATGCCAATTAATGACTTAATAACCCATTGTTTATGAATCAAAAATATTTCTATAGAAGTTGCCTTATGGATTAGATAGTCAGCGTATTGCCAGATTTGTTTGATATTGGTTGGTAATGAAGTAGAAGACATTAGTTTAGTAAAGTTGAAGGAGAAATGGTCAAAATAGAATCACATGATATAATTAAAATTAACCATAGCACAGTTTGTGAGCGCGAGCCAGATCGCTTGCAGTTAAAATGACAGAACGGCACGGTGGTGGGACGTCAATGGCGGTTACACGCGACCGGTTTTCGGCCCGTCTCATTCCGTTTCGGGAACCCGTACGTGACGCGTGTGTCGTGCCTATATCTGTGAAATTGTTTCGCTGTGTGATTAATATAAATATACTACCCACTAATGGAAATGAAAACAAGAATATGTCAATAAGGAAGCATTTTTAAGGTGTTTATTTCATAAAATCTACAGATGCAATAAAACCAGATGTGGAGGTGCATAATAAACCCACCATTGGTTCAAATGAAACCATAGTTATTGAAGAAAAACCTGTAACCAGTGAGTATTTTGGAGACATACACTCAATATATCGTTCAAACCGTTTACCCCTTGATCTGTCTCACTTGAGTTTGTTAATTAATCAGATTCGTGACGTTTGAAATGTTGCCTATAAATCCAATTCACCGAAATGAAAGTGAACGTGGTATATAACTAACCTTGCTTTCAGTAATAGTTTAAGAAAATGTCCATAATTTCAGTTTTTGACGTTGATTAAACGCCACGATTTTGATTAAAGATTGCTTCATGGATGGGTTGAATCATTTAATCACATCGTTTGATAAGATAAACTATCGCCCATATATACATAAGGTAATGGGTTTCGAACCTCACTAATACTCATCAGGCCATCAACTAACAACAGTTCATTGTGATGATGATCAATCAATATCTGTGTGTCTTCAACTTGGGATTCCTTGACTGATTTGCAGGGCATGTCAATCTGCTAGTTGTCAAACAGATGTATAGCTATTTTGAATGCGAATGATTATCGGGAAAGCTTGACACATATGGTGAATTTGAAAAGAGAAGGGCTAAGCCTTCTCTTGAAGTTGGGACGTGGCCTTCTGAAGAGTGAGGACACGACTGAAGAACCGGAGGAAGTAGAGGGACCAATCGTTGCGCCCCTGACGGACCCCGAAGCTGAGCCAATGAAGGCGTATTGGGAAACTGATCAACGAGATCTGACAAAAAGGAATCAACCATTTATAGATCTGTTCTTGAAAGGACAAGCGCTGGAGAGGATACCAGACTCCACGGAAGAGCCCGTCAAAGAATCTCAATATAATTTTGAAAAAATCAGTTTGGTCCATTTACCGGACGCCCTGCAAAACTTAAATATTGAGGGTAACGTATTATAATTTTATTTAATTTTGTGGTAAAGTCGAAAAAAAACACACTTTCGACGACGGGAAGACACACAGATTCATTATGAGCTGGGTGCATGTCGCATAAGTTTCCGTTTGTCTACTAATATTAACCAATTTTATCGCAACTAACACAATTCCAGATGATTCGGATACAATTGTTTTAAATCAAAAGTTACGAGTATATCTACTGAATAAAATTACGATAAGTTTGTATCGTCCAATAAATAAATTAAAACTGAATTGTCATTTTCGAATATATCTAGCTTTATTTAAAATAATACCAAGTCACTCGGCATAAAGATGAACTTGATATGGACATTATATTCTATTTATTGTGCCAGGTTCAGGGTTTTGTAATGTAAATAGCAGAACACTATCCATCCTGTCCTGTTTTATTTGATACGATCAGTCTTTTGAAAGTGTATTTTATTATAACATTACTCATAATACAAAACAAAAAGAAAACATTCTGTAATGTGAAAATAGGTTACGATATTTCAGTTAAACCGTATATTAGTTGGCACGTTTCATTGACACTAGCTGCAAATAGAACGTCTAGAGCGATCGGGTTAGCACCCACTCGTATGTATAAAGTTAAATTGACAATTAGATGTAAGAGAGTTGGCCACAGGCGCCTTGTGTTTAACACGCCTATGTGGAAATACGTCAATTTATAACGATATTGTCGTCATTCTTCTTCAAATGTTTTTAATTTGTTGACAATGAACTTGTCAACGAGAACGGACGTCCAATATTGTGTACTTAAACTGTTTCTAGTACCGGGAAATTTGTTCTTGTTTATGATTTTTTTTCTATGCGAAGCCCAAAAGGTCTTTTATTATTATTGTTATTTTAATCTTAAATTTAGTTCGACTTATCAAAATTGGTTTCTTTCATTTCTTCACTTCTTTTATGTTCTTCATTTGTTTCTATGTTGCTTTTAATTTAACATCTTCACAAATCACCTTTTCTGCTTTTTGGTGAAGGTTTCATTATACTCACAAAACGCAACAGTTGTGATTAACTGTAACCTAATTACATTAAAAAAAACTTTGCAGCGTGTTTCTAGCATTTGTAATCTAAGTTTATCAAACAAATGTACCTAGTACCAATGGTTCATTTACAATTTAATTTATGCAATCAACTTACTATCAATACATAGCTTACTTTCGCTTCATTTGTCTTGCATATCAATGAACACGTTGCAAGGGTTTAATGATAACAATTGTTAATTGTTGTGATAATGTAATAACAATTGTTTTTTTATTAATTCTAGGTGTCCCTGAAACACCCAAGATTGGTACAGGAATCTCAAGCAGCGGCCGCGATGCCGGCATGGTCGCAGGCGTTGTAGTGGCAGTAATCTCTGGAATTATTATATTGGCAGCACTGGTAAGCACCCAATACAGTACCTAGAACTTTCTAACAACCTTCCGGTAATAACTATAGTCATCGAACGACATAAATACCAAAACAAGTACACCGAAATGTACCGCTGGAATGTGTCAAAAGCAACGGAGCCTACTTGTAATGAACACACTCCATTTTGATTAGCTCTAATTCCTAGATCATAAATGTCTCGGATAGAATGACACTGATGTTGCCACCCAAGTTTAGTAGGCGGACATTTTGAAGAATCGACAACTGCAAGTTATGTAAATGTATTTACAGTTCGACGAAACGTGTGTATAGTTAAGATCTTTATCTCGAACATTCCAATACGTTTGCTAGTTTTATTTTCATATTACTGAATTCAATTGTGTTAGTATTTTATTTTAAACAACACAAGCAATATATTTCGATTCGGCGAACTCGGTTCTTTGCGTTTATCGACTTGTCAAAATCAAGGACCGTAAACAAAAAATATTTAATCTTCGCAAACACTACAGGGGGGGTTTCTGTCTGCACAAACTGAGATATGTCAAGACATGAAAGATCACTTATTAAAATAATTTCGTCGACGATTAATTAAAAATATTGGGTCATTTTTCGACGTCTAGACAGAGGAAATTACCAAAACCGCGCCTAAAAATGTCGCAACTCAAATATTATTCAACTAGCTTCTGCCCGCGACTTCGTCCGCGGAAAATTTCTTGTTTTAAAATAAGATTACACTCGATTAGACGATGCGCACGTTCAGCGATAGATTCCTGAGCACGGGCCTGTGATGTTATGGCATTTTGCCTAGCGAGCCGCTGCGAGCGCTCAGCGCTAGTCTCCCTATCCCTTGTCTCAGAGACATGCTGCCTTAAATGAGATAGACGCTGCGCACGTTCAGCGCTAGATTCCCGAGCACGGGCCTGCGATGTTATGACATTTTGCCTACCAAGCCGCTGCGAGCGTTTAGCGCTAGTCTCCCTATTCCTTGTCTCAGAGACACGCTGCCTTAACTCAGATAGACGGTGCGCACGTTCAGCGCTAGTTCCTCGAGCACGGGCCCGCGATGTCCTCACATTTTGGCTAGCGAGGCGCTGTGAGCGCTCGGAGCTAGATTCTCTAGCGCGTGCTTGCGAAATATATTCTCTATTTCTCGAGAGGCGCTGCTCATTTTCAGGGGCAGATTCTGCCGTACGGCGTACTCGAGCGGCTCTTGTCTGTGATGTCTGCCGGGACAGTTGAGATTTCCTTTTAGACATGCTCTCAACAAACTACGCACAGATTTGAAAACAATTATGAACAAAAGGAGAGCGACTCGAACACCGTCCGCCTTTACAAAACAAAACAATCGTAATATCGAATAACTCGTATCGATTATTACGATAGAACGAAGTACGAAACTACGAACATACAAAAACGTACAACAAAATTACGATATTTTCGATTATGAGGTATCTATCAACAACAACAAACATACGAACGAAACAACCGAAACCAATAAGCAACTGACAGAAGAACTTCAACTAACGACAACGTGGGCATAATAATTCGAGAGGGTCATCAATCCACAGAAAGTCTTAACACCGCGATTCAGAAAAATTACGTAATTGCAGAACGCCATCTATGGGCAAATAGGTGAAACGTTGGGCACGCCACAATTATGGCGGTAAGTCCCCTCTTTGAGGTGTGGCTGGAAAGGCCTCACGGCGACCTTACCTTCCGCATGACACAGGTCCTCACCGAACATGGCAAGTTCGGGAGGTTCCTGCACCGAATTAAAGCGGAAGAGACGCCCGAGTGTCGCCACTGTGCGGAACGCCCGGAGGACACGGTGGAGCACACAGTCGAGGTGTGCCCTGCCTGGGCAGAGCATCGCCGTGCCCTCGTGGGGGCGATCGGCGGCGGACACCTCTCGCGGCGGGCTCTGGTTGAGGCCATGGTCCTTAGCGAGGAGGAATGGCAGGCGGCATCAGGCAACGGCGCCCCCGCCGCCGCCGCCGGGATTCCGATCCCGATTTCCGACCACCGTAGACGCGGGCTCGCGGACGGCGAGCCATGGGTAGCTTGCTGTCCGATCGTCCGGTAATGGACCGAGCCCAAGACGTCGACGGCGCGCACTGTTCCCGCGCGCCTCAAGAAGTTGTCAGCAACAGCAGAGGCCCAGCTGGGTCGAAGCCTACCGGGTCCAGGGTTATCCGAAAGGGAACTCGTGCCCTGGTTTGAAGGCTAGAAGGAACGGGGTGGGTTTTTAGTCAGTAAGAGTCTGACACTATCTCTCGCTCCACCCAAGGGCGGGGGTTGTCATAAGATGATTTTTGCCCACCATAAAAAAAAATAGGTAAAACGTCTGCACAATGAAAGTTACGCTAGGGGCATTTTGCATTTTAGTAATTTTATATTATCTTCGAAACTGTATGACCAATTGCTATGCTGTAAATGGCAAATCTTATCTGTATAATGTTCTTGTGATACTGAAATAATTTATTGTCATAAGAATTAATATTTTGTTGCTCAAATAATCAACCAAACGTAAGTATGCCGAAAAAAAATATTTTTAATGCAATAAAAGAAGTATAAAAGATGAAATATAAAAGATAGAGATATGGTACCGCGGACTTTTTTGTAGAAATAATTAAGACGAACCAGGTAGCCATACATTGTTTTTAATTTTAAGCAACTGTTTAGGCAGCGCACGCAAATAATTCTATTTTATGAGGTATTTTTTTCCGACTTGCTAGACAAAAATTGTGATAGCTCGGTTAATATACATGCTATAGAAACAATTTATAGCCTATAGCACTCAGGAATAATGTAGCTTTCTGCCAGTAAAAAAAATTTTAGAATTGGATTATTAGTTCCAGAGATTACCCCCTACATACAAACTTACAAACTTACAAACTTACAAACTTACAAATTTTACCTCTTTATAATATTAGTATAGATTAAACTTATCTCGCGTAAATGTATTTAGTGCGATAAAGCCATTAATTGATTATGATTAATTTAGGTAGGTAGGCGGTCGCCTTACGTTCTGGTTTGACTAAGCCGCTCGCGGTTAAACACAAATGTAAATTCCATCCTGTAACAGTCACGTAGTGACGTTAAGGATATTTTTTTATTGTGACACTAATTAATGAATAAATTGCTTTCGTTAATGTCTCAAGTGAAGTTAAATTGCATCTTAGTAACCGCTCTAATAGACATCAATTGTTTCTATTCTTTCGATGATGTAACTTTTTCGACCTTCGTCGGGATCTTGGCCAGACGTATTTCGTAATATTGATGATAACTATTTATTTCAGATCGCAGTGCTTATGTACAAACACTACGTGAACCGTAACCACACATCGATGAACTTCGACAACCCGGTGTACCGCAAGACGACAGAGGACCAATTTGCGCTGGAGAAGAATGGCTACGCACCGGGCAGCAAGCTGTACCCCAGCACCGTGGGCGAGGAGGTGAGAGCGCTTACCGCCATGGAGTGTACGCTTAACATACAAAACAGTCTAAGATAAGTCGCACAAGGACGCACTGCCCTCCGCCAAGCCAATTAACGAGCTAGTGTCTCATGATCACTAACTCAACTCTTCTTTCATATATTTTTACTGTAAACTAAGAATTATTTTCAAAACATCACTCCGACTTCTTGTGTAAAATTAATTATACCCCGTGTAACTTGGCCAAAATGATAATTGTTGTAAATATCAATGAAAACTAGCATTATTTTACTATAGTAAAGATTATATTGTAAGGTCTGCCTAAGACATTTTAAACTTGATGTATTTAGAGTTATTATATTTACTAGAGATTGTTTTAAGGATTTATAGGAAATATTTTCGTTTAGATTTAAAGGATTGTGGCAATTTATAATGTGCCAACATTTTTACCGCATCAGTATTGAATTATAGTTGCCAAATTATTGGCTCTAAGTGGTAGGTGTAAAATGCTGTAAATAGTCCCTTTTAAATAGCAAATATGATTTTTGTAATCTGCCTAAAGCTTAACATAGACTTTACTAATAATATTTTACTGCCGAAATATTTTATTTTTCATGCGTAAACATGCGAGGGCATTAATATTGGTAAGTTTTAGTAGAAAACTTAGGCATTTATATTAACTTTACGTGACAGTGCGATTTAGTTGCATTTCGTTGTTTCTTAGATGTTTTGTTAAAGCTATTCATATGTTTGACAACATTCTTGATGACTAATGTGTGTTTTCTCTTTGCAGGCCCAAGAACCTCTCAACACATCGGGTACAAATGACTTTGTATAGTGTTCTAGCTGGAAGTAAATACAGTATAATGTCATTGAATGTGAAAAGAAAGAGAAGGACATGTGATACTTAAAAATAGTGTTATCCAGTGAATGGGATTTAAGCTAACATTTTTGTAGTAAACTCTAAAAATAGTTAGCGTTAGTGCAGTGAAGTGAAGCTTATTGGAACAAAGTTCTGTTTGCTGACATGCCTCGCGCCGGGATGGATCTCAAAATTACGATTATTTCATCAGCTGTCATATCATACGTTTCGGTTTATGCACAGATCTAGAGAGAGGTAGACATTTGTGAAAGTGTATGAACCCGAGCGTCACACTATTTAGTTTTACAACTACTTACATACTGTAATAACAATTGAGACATTATTGCGATAGCAAATCTTAATTTGTTCAACGATTTGCATCTACATATTGATTGTAATTCGAACACTAATGTGTTCGAACAATCAGGAAATGTTTTCAAAGATACGCAGTATTGGTGAGCGTGCACTGTCCGCCCTTTTCTACATCTGTGTTCTGTGCCTGAGTGCGAGTTGTATTAACGTTACCACTCTCCTCGACTCTCTGATTGGTTAAACATTTGAAGCGGGCCAATTAGGGCGCCGAACAACATAAACGTGTCGATTAACGTAACGTAAAACAAACCGTCACTAGGCACTCTGTACGTAAAGAGATCTTGGTAATGCTTTTGTATCACATTATTAGACGTTAGAAGGGACATGTTTGCTCTAATTTTCTCTTTACACTGTGAATAGTATAAACATTCTTAAATATTGCTTTATCAAATGCCTGGTGCATTGTAATTATTTATATAGAGTTTACAATTTTTTATTCCACTTTAGTTGATAATGTTAATATTATACACCTATACAGCAATCTTAAACTCTAGACTTCCACATTCAGAGAGAATGAAAAGCTCCATGTTTCATAATGAAATGTACTTAGTTAGTAATTTGTCATGTTTTCCTAAATATTTTTAAAATTGAACTGATTCTGCATATTTGAATGTGAAAATATCCAGGTGATTTACCTGGAATTTTTTAAAATATATAATTGATTTATTTATTGCGATAACACACTAGTAAATGTAGGCTAAAGTAACAGTATAATGTGCCAATTTTAGTAAAATTTACAATTGTGTCGCCAAATTTTATTATATTTGATAGTAGTTGAATTCTCAAACAATATATTTGTTGCATCAATAATTTATTTGTATTATATGAAATTGTTATTATTAGTATAATGCAGTTTTAATAATGAATTTATATTTTATGTACCAGTTGAGTTTTACCATCGAACATTTTTTATGTATTTATAATATTTAATAGCAATGAACGCATAGTATTTGGAATGTGACTTTGTCAAGCAAAATCCTGCCAAATCCCTAAAATATAAATTATTACTCTATTTGTAATGTAATTCAATTACATTAATACATACTTGATGCACATTTCATACAATATGCCTAGCTCAATAAGTGTGGTCACTAAAATAAATTATTGTGTAAATATTGTCAGTAAAATATATGTAAAAGGTGTTAATACTATGTCTTTTATTTACAACTGTCTTTTTATTTGTTGATTCTTGGTTTTTGATAAAATCAACAATCACAATATATGGTCATAATCAGGGGCGTAGGTACCGCTGTATAAGCCGACGAGAAACGCCACTGGCCATAATCGATCTATTTGTGAAAAATATTTCAAATGTAATCACAAATACTACCACAAGGTTAAGTCGAAAACATTTCACTTACTACCTCTAAAGCGGATGGTAGAACCAGAACACACAGCTTACATAATGTAACTGGCGAAGTGTAGCCTACTTTAGGTTCACTATTGGCTCACACTTCGCGGAATACAGGTAAGTTATGTGGTCACACTGTACCAAATACTGCTGGCACACTATCATTATAAAGACCAAAGTTAGTGTGTATGTTTACTACTCTTTCACGCTCCAACGCCTGAACGGATTGCGATGAAATTTGGTAGACGGGTAAACAGCACTTTTTGTTTCTTGGGATATTTTTTTAGGTTTACACTGGCGAAGCCGCAGGCAGAAGCAGTGCCAACGCTACAATCGACAAACTTTCACGACAGGAGGTAATATTGATAAAAAAAAAAAAATGAAATTAAAGATTGAATTTTCAGTTAGTTTATTGTACTATTACAACTAAGCTACATGTACGGCATACAGGCGGAAAATATATACTATAAATATTCATCACGCTATACCATTGCGGGGTAAGGAACCACGAGCTGAATCCCTGACACGGCCTTATATATCAAGACATTAGCATCACTTCTCATACAGCATATCGATATCATAAGGAGGTATTAATCTAATAAATATTAATAAATTATATAAGTTATTAATGCTAGTTACAGCCACGCTGTTGTGAACAGCCCTTTTGTATTACATACCGTACATTTCATGCGAGGTCATTAAATTAAATTAAAAATAAATTATTATTGAAGGTACTTAAAATAATTATAAAGTGTAAAATTAACTAAACTATAACGCTCTTAGCTGGGTATGGTCATAAACATATATTCACTAACAAACATACGTACAATACGGGGAAAATATATTGGCCACTCTGAAGTTTGCGTTCTGAACTATTGAGCACGCTTGGACGCGTAGCTTCATATACCCGTATTCGTCATAATTATGGCTCTTAGACATTGTTCAGACCAAACGCATTGTCGGCAGCTGACTGTGAGCGCGCGATGCGCAGTATCGCTTTTCCATATATATTAAACTTCTCGTTCACACCGAGCCGACTACTCTATTACTTTGTACGTAGTCGCTGACTCTAAGTGGCCGATTATTGTACTCCGCGTCTATGCACGGCGGTCGCAGCATATAATACGTTTGGTGTGAACGATGTCTTAGGCCTTCGAACTACGGATGTGTAGCTTCAAAGACGCGTATTCTTACAGCTTATATACGAAACGGCAACGACACGAGGTACAACGTTGCTGCTTTGTCGAAAGTTTTATAATTTTGTATATAAGCTGTAAGAATTACTGCGCAGGCAACTGTTCGAAGTTCGGAGCAGTCAAGATATTTTGACCGTACTGTACACTTAGTGGAAAATTAAGTAACTTACAAACTTGAACACGCCACAAAAGTGAGGTAAAACTTAACTATCGTGTGTGGAATCTTATTCAAATCTAATCTAACTACCGAGGTGATACAGCATAATACGCTTTATATAAAAAACAATCACTTTTAGTACGTTCACAAACTTGTAAACGCACACACAAGACATTCAGACCCGAAACACCTATCTGTAGGTCATACAAATTTTAATATTCTTTCCGTGCGGGAATTGGACCCGCGACCGGCGTGGGAGTCAATCACTCAACCATTGCACTAACCTTGCCGAAAAGTATTTAGGCGATTGTTATGGAACGTAACTTTGCTACCATATGAAAATTAGTTTGATTAAACTACGTAATTACGTTAAATAATATGCTCATTAGGCACGGTACTAAAACTGTGTTGCACCAACAAATTTTAACGATAAACAAATCTCTAGTTACGCGAACTACTCGCTCATTTGGTGCAATAACGGCTTAATTACACTTTTTTCAAAACAAGTTTTATAATGTTAAAATGTACGGAAAGAGTATTTACATCGGGAGAAACATCATTTACGTTGATTTTATTCAATAAGACGACCCACTGACCAACGATTGGAATCGTAATAAGTTTAGCTAAAATGTCATAACCATTAATATTAATCTTTGACTGCATCTCTTGTAAAATTTCTAAAAGTGTAATTACGCCATTGTTGCACCAAATGAGCGTACTGGTGGCACAAATTTAGCATTGGTTATAATAATAATAATTCTTTACCGCTCAATTTTGTGTGGTCAAAGACCATAGTTTTTTGATAAAACATTAAAATTTTACATAATTGTGCAACAGCAGATGGATCTATACTAAATATTAATATATATTATAAAGTGTAGTTCTTAGTTTGTGTGGTTGAACGCGCTAATTTCAGGATGTGCAAGTTCAAATTGAAATATTATTTTAGTGTTTGATAGCCCATTCATCAAAGAAGACGATAGGATATAATATAACAACTCGCAACGATCAATAGAAGCGGTGCAGTAACCAAAGACGAGAATAAAACCGCGGGGTCAGATAGTAAACTGAAACATAGCTTTCGATGCAACTTAGATTTAAAATTGGTTTGTCTGTTACTTATATTATCGTAGCTTATATCTACTTTAATTTCGCTATCACTGCAATCGATAACTCAAGGTTTTCCGTTAAGATAAACATTAAGCCTTATATCTATTTTCCGCGTTATTATCAAGTCTGTATTATTGTTTGGTTTAGCCTTCGATGAAATAGAAAATAATAACATAGTATATGAAAAAACAACGTAAAAACGAGGTAACCAACGTTGGGTAGTTGCAATAAACAATTGAATCATACAGATATTCATTTTCAACAAATAAAAGCAAAAGGAGAACAAGAATTTTAAAGCCAACATTATTTTAAAATCACAAAATCAGTGTTGTTTTTGGTTCTCAATCACATTATTAATTAAATAAAATCAACAACTTATCACAACTTACAATTCGTATTGCGCACAATCACTGTAACCAGTGATGCGTCTTCCTTATTATATTTTCTTACATTACTGCTAAGCCACAATTTTACTCCATACAGTCGGCTATCGTACGCGGTAATGATGTGTCTAGCCTCATGCTGGTTTACACGCATGCGGTGCCCGCAGTGCACTTTTTCAAAAGGTAAAATAAGGGCACAATAATTTATTGCAATCAATGGAATTGTACAGGATGATTGTGAATTGTGATGATGAAATGTACAGATGTCATTTTAAGAATCATGTTCGCGGGGCAAACTTAGCCAGAGATCTCCAAAGACATAGAGGTTAGGAAGAACAAGGCTTTTGTCCAGGAGAAGGTTACAACATTTGTTAAAAAAAGGCTTGACACAGGCTAAATGTATGCATTTATTTAACACAACATTCAGTCTGTATCTGAGCAACCGATTGACAGAAACAGAACAATGCCTGTGTTAAATCTGAATAAGTTTAATTATTTGTAGTAAAAGCGGGCCTAAGGATCTGATTCATGAAATAAATGCTGAGTCATGGTAGTAATATAAACATACAAAAAAAAAAAACGATAACCAACTGTATGGAGTTTTACACCATGTATTTTAAATGACGAAAAACTCATTCGAAATATTCAATAGCAACAAAAATTTGCACGATGTTTTCAAATCTTTAAAACCACACGATGTATTTAATTACACTTCAAAGCTATATAGTACTTTCTAAAAATAAATTGTACCTAAACTAACTTTGTTAAAAAATAAATAACCCATTTTGACATTTGAAAAAGACTTTAGAATGTAACTTGGAACGAAAATGAAAGAAACAATTAAATAATATTTAGGGGTCCGGTGTGGTATTAGCTATTACAAGCTTTTATTTAGTTTCACCTGTCCCGATGTTTGTCTGTCGTCAAATCTTGCAAATTAAATTTAACCCACTTTTCGGTTACCGATTGAGCTGAAATTTTGCATGCATGTGTAAATCAGATGACAACGCAAAATTATTATGACATGGAGCTGATCTGATGATGGAACCGGAAGGTGGCTATAGGAACTTAGTAGTTAAACGACACAACCCCATCGAGTTTGGGCTCGTATGATTCATCTTGACGAGTATTAATTATATAAGTATACCGAGCTATAAAAGCTTGCTATCAAAAAATAAATAATTATGACATGGAGCTGATCTGATGATGGAACCGGAAGGTGGCTATAGGAGCTTGGTAGTTCAACAACACAACCCCATCGAGTTTGAGCTCGTATGATTCGTCTTGACGAGTATTAGTTATATAAGTATAGTACCGTGCTATAAAAGCTTCCTATGAAAAGAATATTTTCATTAAAAACCTGTTTTCATATTTGTTACTACAGAACTTTGTAGTCTATATCGATAGAAAAAATATTTTAATAGTAGCTACACTACTCCGGACAAGCCGCTAGGTAGTCAAAATTTAAATGTCAAAACGGTCCTTTTATTTTTTGACAACTTTAGTCGCTATTAAAGACTACCATTAACTACTTGACTAGTAGGAATCTCATCGTCACTCACTCGTAGTCTCTTCTTCACGTAATCAGTTCCTTTCATGCTAATGTCACTCTCTATGACATCTGTCACTCCATTGGCTGAATGAGGTAGTTTGTATGCTTCATACTGTTTGGTGATGTGTTTCTTGTATTTTTGGAATGTGTTCGCTGCGATGTGCTGCCGGGCGTGGCGGAACAGCTGATCGAAGTGGTGGAGATTGTGGCTGGAAGTTAACATGGTTGGTATTAAAATAATGGTAGGTAATAAAAAAAATGGTAGGTATTACTTTGGCCCACGTGCCATCATTTTTTCTGCCTAAAGACGTATACTTCTGGACATAGGGGCCAAAGAAAAGATGGATGGATTGTGTAAGAAGTGATATGAAAGAGAAGGGAGTTAGTGATGGCGTGACGGGTGACAGGACGGAATGGAAGAAAAAAAACGTACTGCGCCGACCCCAAATAAAACGGGACAAGGGCAGGAAGATGATGATGATAGGGCTCACCCAAGACTCGCCACAATGATCGATCATTTGCGTCGTATCTATCGATCTGATTACCGCGACTCTCATCTGATTGTCGATCCGCTTTGTGGGAAGCCTTCCAACGCTTCATTTTCCTATAAGTGGTAGCTAGCCAGAACCTTTCGGCCCAATGTACCTACTGAGAGCGAAATGTGCCCTGTCCACAGCCACTTTTTGGCGAATCTACGGGCTATGTCCGTACCCTTGGTTCTCCTACTGATATCTTCATTTCTGATCCGATCACGCAAGGAAACTCCAAGTCTAGCTCTCTCCATTGCCCTTTGGGTGTCTAGTCCTTCTATTGAGGCCTAATGTGAACGACCACGTTTCAGAGCTGTATGTCATCAGTATCGCATTTCCCAGCAGTTGAAATATTAGAAGGATGATTAGGCTATGCTATGTATTAACATTGGCACATTGATATGTATGTACTACGCACTAAATTACGCATGCCGAACACTCAGATCAATCGAATCAGGTGTAATGTAGTCCGTACACCTTGAATATTACACTATATTGAACGAAACTAGTAAGCACCACGAAATTCAAGATATTTTGGTCGCGAAATCTTCTAAAAATCCTCTTAAAGCTATCTTAGCGCTGTATGTTTTAATAGTTCTGTTAGACGACATAATGCCAATGTAGCGCTGCAACGAATTTTTGTTTTAACTTTTCATTATTTTGACAAATACATAGTTTCTATGAAAAGAGAAGGCCACCAAGAAGGTGGACCGATGACCTGGTCAGGGTCGCGGGAATCCGATGGATGCGTGACGCACAGGACCGGTCATTGTGGCGACGCTTGGGGGAGGCCTATGTCCAACAGTGGACGTCTTTCGGCTGATGTGATGAATCTGATTTGAGTTTCTATGAACATGCTTGTCTATTACTAGAATACAAACTGATTGATTTAAATAACTGCAGTGAACCTAACCAAGACTATCAGAATGAAGGTCGTTATTTGTATGTTGTTTGGCAAAGCAGTTAAAACGCCTTTCCGGTATTTTATGTCACCACAGCAACACATACTTTGCATTTTAAGTGGAAGTTTGGATACTTTTAAAGTAAACATGAGGAATTGGGCAAATTTAACCATGACTTTAACTTCCTTATTTGCTTCTCATAAATAACTATGAGAATCACAATAAAATATTATATAGTTACAAGTTTTGTTTAAAAAAAAAACATATTTATTTATTACTTACACACAAAAGCACAGACATACATACGTTAGCATTTTTTTGTTTTGCTTAGATCTTAATTATTTTATTTAGTTTTTAAACAATAATTAGAGTATTTTATTAACAAGTATGTAAATATTTTTCAATTTGTCTTTTCTAAAAACAAATACGCACATGTAACTACGACAAAATGCCAACAAACAAAATACCGGTGTTTACCGCCATTTTCGTACTTAAACTCTTAAAAAACCTATTAAATGGTAAAATGGCCATACTTGCGTGAATACTTATCAATGACTGGCTTGTTGGTCTAGTGATTAGTGGCCCTGACTGCTATGCTGATCATGGAATGGATTCCCGCCCAAGACAAACGTTTGTGTGATGAGCACGATTAATTGCACTATGTCTGGATGTAACTTATCTATAATATGTATGTATTTAGAAATAAGTATATAAATATGTCTATCAGTTGTCTAGTAGGTACTCGTAACACAAGGTCTGCTTAGCTTGGGTCTAGATAGCGTTGTGTGATAGTTGAGGAATATTATTATTATACTAGCGTCTGCCAGCGGCTTCGCCCGTGTGAAAGTCGGTTTCTCCATAAAAACTTTGGACCCCCCTTAGGAAGTGGATTTCGGAAAATCCTTCCTTAGCGGTCGTCTACACTCCGTAAAGAACCTACCTGCCAAATTTTTAAGTTTGTAGGTAATATAGTTTCTGAGATTTCGTGATTAATCAATGAGTATAAAATATCCTTAAGAGTGGAGTTTCGTAAAATCCGTTTTTAGCTCATGATTGTCTACACCCTATAAAGGACCTAACTGAAAAATTTTAAGTCTGTAGGTGTTATAGTTTCTGAAGATTTCGTGATTCAGCGAGTGGTATTTGGCTTTTATACACGGTTATTTGTAAAACACTAACAACCTTGCATAATGGTACACAAAAAGTTTTACAAATTACCTTAAACTTACATAATACTTACATGCTCAATAAAACTGATGAAAGCATTTCTCTAGTATTCAAAAGATGGCGTATATACGCTCTAGTGTGCTTCTTACACGTTAAACATTCACATTCTTCTAAAACTGGCGTAAAATCTTCTTGGTACCTGTAATTTGAAATTAATGGAGTTAAATATTGTTTGCGAAGCGATAATGATGTTGTTTTGTAGAAGGAACAACTTTTTGTCGTTGCAGGAAGTAACGTTGGACAAAAAGTTTCATGCAAAACAACAAACATGACGTTGATGAATACACATTTATTTAGTTTATTATTACATCAAAAGTTTTCCATGTAATAATAAACTTTTCAGATACAACGGCGAATATTTTACAAGCTTTTATTTAGTTTCACCTGTGATGAGACTATTATTATTAAGTTACCTTTTTATTTTATTTATATTATTTAGTCTTGCATGTCTACTCTTCAATTGCATAATTTGTATCAAAATGCCCATTTTTTTGCCACATTTTTTTTTTAATCTGTCCTGATTTTTGTCTGTCATCAAATCTTGTAAATAAAATTTGACCCACTTCCCGGTTACCGATTGAGCTGAAATTTTGCATGCATGTGTAAATCAGATGTCAATGCAAACTTATTATGGCAAGGAGCTGATCTGATAATGGAACCGGAAGGTGGCAAAGGAACTTGGTAGTTAAAAGACACAACCTAATCGAGTTTGGGCTCGTATGATTCGTCTTGACGATTATTAATTATCTAGATATACCGAGCTATAAAAGCTTGCTATGAAAAAAAATGATTTTCTTTAAAAGCTTGTTTAAAACTGGTTTTTCTGGCTATTATCGTCCTAGCTTACGCATTATTATCTATACGACATTATACTCATTACCATGTTGTCATAATAAGGAGCACAGATTTACTGCTCGATATCTGTAGAAGTAATTTATAAATGGCACAGTATGCATTGGTTTGGCAGCAATTGCCGATGCATGCCAGGCTTGCAAGATTGCTTCAAAGAGTTACCGTCACCCTGCAACTGAAAAAACTCGGGTGAGTTTCAGTCAGTAAAAAATCCAAAAAAATTATTGTCCAATAGGCAATCGCACTGAAATATTAGAATTTAAATTGCAGCCGGCTACTCGAACCGACCCTCAAATAGTTGCGTAAAGGCTATACAGACGATGATTCAAGTAAAGAGAATGGCGCATAGAAAAGATCACCAGTTGGCCACACGTGCGGACGTAAACACGTGGGCTAACACGTGTACCTTGACCTGGAAATTTTGTCAGTTTAGGCGCTGATGAAACGCAAGAAAGCCGATCGGAAGATCACTATTTGAACTAGAAGAACAAGTTGGTAAATCAAACGAGATTACCATAGACACTTAAAATTCCTATTTTTCATAACTGGCCTGACTGGTGACTGGCTACCGGCTGGTCTAGTGGTTAGTGGTCATGATTGCTATGTTGGAGGTCGTGAGTTCGATTCCCACTCATGATAGATGTTGTGTGATGAGCACAATCATTTATTCTGTGTCATTATGTTTATCAGATGTCTAGTACTTATATCACAAGCTCTGCTTAGCTTGGAACTAAACAGTAAAAAAAACCTTTGGCATTGCTTAAAAAATACTTAAGGAAAATCGTTCATTATTATTCAAATCAAGAAGATCTAAGTAAACAAGGCCATAAGATCAAACATACCTTTCGTCATTGAGATCTAGGATACAGGGTTCGAAACTAAGTCGGTCTGGATCTAAGTTTAGCGTCAGTACATGCCCTGAGTTGCTGAGCTTCGTAGGGTATGACCCGTCGAAGAGGTCCCAGCCATGTTCTATAGCTGACATAATGATCGCTGGGTTCCAGCAGCCTTCTAATACTCGAAGCAAGTCTTTTGGAAGTGTGTCCTGGAATAATGCAATAAAAATGTTAAATAGGTAAGTAGATACAGTTTGCCCCTCTCATATGAACAAAGTACAACCATTGTCGAGTAATCATAGGTCCTATGCAGTCTGTTTTGGGTCGAAATAGGTATGTAAATGATAAATACGTAATTAATACGTACAAAGCGTTTTGGGAACACATTCATTATGCGTACAACTAAGGAGTGGAATTCCCTGCCCGAGTCTGTGTTTCCTGATAGCTACAACCTAGGGGTCTTAAAGTCAAGAGTGAATAGGTTACTTCTAGGCAAGCGTGCTCCAGCGTCGGCCACATCATGGCTTATCATTAGGTGAAATAGTGGTCAAACGCGAGCCTATCAATGGTGCCCGGAGGACACGGTGGAGCACACAGTTGAGGTGTGCCCTGCTTGGGCGGAGCAACGCCGTGTCATCGTGGGGGCGATCGGCGGCGGAGACCTCTCGCGCCGGGCCTTGGTTCAGGCCATGGTCTGGAGCGAGGAGGAGTGGCAGGCGGTCGCCTCCTTCTGCGAAGCAGTAATGCTAGCAAAGGAGGAGGCAGACCGCATCAGGCAACGGCGCCCCCGCCGCCGCCGCCGGGATTCCGATCCCGATTTCCGGCCACCGTAGAGGCGGGCTCGCGGCCGGCGAGCCATGGGTAGCTCGCTGTCCGATCGTCCGGTAACTGTCCGGACTGAGCCAAGGCGTCGACGGCGCGCACTGTTCCCGCGCGCCTCAAGGAGTTGTCAGCAACAGGAGGGGCCCATCTAGGTCGAAGCCTACCGGGGTCGGGGTTATCCGAAAGGAAACTAGAGCCCCGGTATGAAGGCTAGAAGGAACGGCGCGGGGTTTTTAGTCAGTAAGACTCTGACACTGTCTCCCGCTCTTTTCGTCACCGTCCCGGGTTTCGTCAATGATGATTTTCCCCGTCGAGAGAGAAAAAAAAAAAAAAAAAGCCTATCAATGGTAAAAAAAAATAAAGAGAGTCATTCAAGTAATGTGTAGTCCTATGCAGATTGCATTGGGTCGAAATAGAACTCAATGCAAGGAATAAATATTTATTTGAAGAGAGTAATGACTTCGAAATAATTTGTAAGGCCAATGCAGACTGCATTGGGTCGAAATAGGTTTATTTATTATTTACTACTAGCTTTTGCCCGCGGCTTCACCCGCGTACATAATCCCAGGATAAAAAGTATCCTATGTGTTATTCTGAGATATGGTCTACTCGTGTACCAAGTTTCATCGAGATCCGTTTAGTAGTTTTTGCGTGAAAGAGTAACAAACATCCATACATCCATACATACAAACTTTCGCATTTATAATATTAGTAGGATATTCTGCATGATGAATAAATATAGTAAAGACAATTTTTATGCAATATCTTTCTAATTCCATTGATAACTAAAAGTAACATAATGATAATTAAGACGTCTAAATAAGAAAATTTTTCGTTGACGCGACATTTTTTATCGTACAATGCGAACGTAGAGTTTATTATGTCTATTATACTTACCTACGTAACTTACCTATGAGCGTTTTCAATTGCGTGGTCAAGGTGAAAAATGACGATTGATAATATAATAGGTGTTACGTAAACGCTACCCAAGTGTTATTCTGATTACATAGACTTGCGAAGGCTCGCTTGGTAAACAATTTTTTATTACGTATTTACACATATTGGCCTCAGAGTTTAATGATGAATTGTTTATATATGGAAAAGTCCGACCACTTATTTTTTTTTTCTTATACGTATTTTAACAGGACGTTTTTCATATTTTTAAACCAGGTTCGCGGCAGATAAACGTTACATTCCAAGTCAGCACGCAACTGTGACGAATAAAGGATTATTTCACATCATAAACTTACTAAGTTAACAATTAAAAAAAAAATTGGATTTTGTTTTTTTCATGAACTTGCAAAAAAATATCAGATTTTAATTTAGACTAGAGTGGATTTCTCACAACTAATAAGTTTTTGTCGTGAGATAGATTTTCAAAAAAATATTCAAAATCTTTACGAATTACCTCTAGAACATCTAACATATTATAACATGGCTTATTTATATATACTCGTATGTATCTAAGTATTTACTATTGTATTTGTTTATCCTCTGTTTGTCTATTTATTAAGTTTCATCTGCCATGTTATGTTTCTGCACCCTAAGATCGACTGGTAGAAAATTTCAAAGGGATTAAGTCCGCCTTTGTACAGTGATATGTGCATTAAGTTTTATAACTCATGATTAGTAATTATTGGTCGTGAAATAAATAAATTCTGAAAAATATTCAAAATTATAACAAATCAACCTGAAGAAAGCTTTTATTGCCGTTACTCCATCCAAAAAATATACATTTCGTGTCAGGGATGATAGGCTATGGAAACAAGGACAGAAGAAAAAGTAATTGATCTCCAAAGAAACCCAATAAGGAATTGGATCAAATAACTTTCCTTAACATAAAAGAAACTAGTTAGTATAACCGCTGACTAATCAGATGCGTGGGATTGAGCACAAGCCATTCTGATGTCAGCAGTGACACGAAATATTGCATCATAGCTTCGGAATGTGGGTGATGATGTGTATAATTTGTCTTCTATGTTTTTGGGAAAATGCCTTTCTGACTAGAGTCACTAATTGACGAGAACCCAGGTAAATATTAAACCACTGTAGTTAGGTTTCTTCTGTATTATTTGTCATATCATAATGATATTGATGAAATTACCTCCAATCGCCGAATAACGGTTCGACGATTGGTAATTTCATCAATACATGACTGCCAACATTACAAGAAAAAAGAAAAAGCTGGGACACAGAAATAAGTGCTTTCTGTGTAATTATGATCATGTTGTCATACAACACACGTTTTTACACTTGTTGGTTTTCGGCAGAGAAATGTGAATGTTAAAATTAATTTAATACATATGTATTCACACTTCTTGTCCTCATTAATTCATGAATCCCCAAGCGACCACCGGTGGCCGCGCATCTATTGTCTTACTATTGTGTCTCTAATTGACGGTATCTGAAGGGTTAAGCAGTTTTAGATTTTGCCATGATGATTTATATAGGCGGCAGAAATAAGAAGTACAAATCGCTTTAGTAATATTTTCTTGTTCTGGTTCTAGGTCTTGGACTCAAAAAAATGGATCTTAACATTAAAAAAAATGGACAAATGGCATACAAATAATTATACTGAATTGAAAACTTAAAGGTAAATGCATGAGTTTATCTATGCAAGCTTATTGTCAGTTGTTTGGCATAAGAGAGCAGTAGAATACAAGTAAAGGTAGAACTACACTGCTCACCCATGTGCCACACACGTCGATCTGGGCGCGTCAGTCTCCATACATTTTATACGGAAACTAGACTTGTAGAGCTACACTTGATACACGCCATGGCGTCGTTCTACGTACAAATCTGGCGTGTTACTCATGTGCGTCGGTCTAATGTAGTTATAGCTTAAAACTGATATGACTTTGTCCAAAAGGCAGTTTATGTTAAATGCGTATAGGGTGGGGTGCATGGAAGGAGCCTTTCCGAGCAGCACCCTGGACAGCTAACTCTCGGTAATACAGAGCCTAGCTGACAAATGCTTTTACCAAGACGACTCAAACTCAATTTTGATGACTGAGGACTTATCAGCGCCAACATCAACGGCATCTTCCGCCAACCCTACTTTCCTTATCACTATCTGAGTGGCCAAATATTGGTCGAACAAGATATGAGAGTCAGATCGACAAGAAAGACGAAGAAGAATTACAAGGTCTCGCCTAACATTATCGAAACAAACTATATGTGACTGTATGTATTTCAAAAACATTTTTGAAGAAGTTGTTATACAATTAACTGCCGATACTCACACCAATTGTTTTAAAAATATCGCCTAATTTCTGTGCTGCCAATTTATCAGATTCTTCAGATGCATCCGTTATTCCTGCCAAAGCTACCCCAGTCAGAGTATCTTTATGTGCCAGTACATGTTTGATGGATTCACAATTTTTCTTAGGCATCCCAGTGGCTACCACCACACCTGGAAATAACATAAAAAAAGGTTGAGACCTTTAAAGTTTCTTCAGCAGAAATGCACATCATGCTTTACATAGTAGGAGTAGGAGGTATGAGGTGGGAAATCATCAAATTACTTTTTCCGCTCTTGAGTGGGGCAAGAGTGATCTTGAAGAGTGGCGTGGCTTTTTGTGTTCCAAGACCACAGTTATGCTAGAATTATATTAGACATTGATTTGTACGTAGATCGAGGTCGCGTGGCGTGAAGCAAGTATAGCTCTACAAGTCTAGTTTCCATATAAAATGTATGGAGAGCGACGCGCCCCGATCGGCGTGTGTGGCACACGTGTGAGCAGTGTTACCTTTAATCTTACGAACACTTTAGTATTATTTATAAAAACTTTTTACAAAAAAAAATTAAGCCAACTTCAAAAAGTACAAAATAACTTTAATTTCGGAAGTCGGTGTTTCTATAATAGATACCTTATCTTGTCTCTTCGTTATTTAACACCGACTTCCGAAATTAAAGTTATTTTGTACTTTTTGAAGTCGGTTTAATTTCTTTTTGTAAAAAGTTTGTTATTTTTCAATTTTTAGTCATGGTAGCACCACTAAAAAGTACCTACCCTTCAGCTAAACATAAATTACCTTATAGCCAGAGTGCATCTCATAACGATTCTTATAATCCCAAATACGGTAAATATTACATGAATTTACCCCTCCCCCTTTCCCCTCCCCCTTTTCTTTCAGTCAGTCATCGACTACCTGATAAACAAAGCAATTTGACTTGTTACGACAATTCTGCTATGATTCTATGAGGAGTTCTGTTCCATATCTTCGAAGTTCATGATCAGATCATAACAATATTTCTATGGGACCAACTTGGAAGCATAACCTTTCATAAAAAAAAAAAAATTTCAAAATCGGTCCACAATTGACCGAAATATCGGTGAAAATACATACAAAAAAATAAAAAATAAACATACATTCAGCCGAACATAGAACCTCCTCCTTTTCGAAGTCGGTAAAAAGTACATTCAGTCAAAAAAGTATCGGGAATGGATGATTTGTTTATGGTTCCAAATTCAAATTTTTGTTTTTTTGTAGTTGTTAGATTGGCACAACTGTTTTCCATTTTGGCGCGGAGTTTGAGTTGCATCTGTTATTTATATTAAATACAGTGCTGGTTTTAGTAATATCATATATAGTGTGTATTGCGAATTTCATAATGGACAAAAATATCGAACAAAGAGTTTGTCTTAAATTTTGCATCGCCAATGGAATTTCGTGTTCGGAGTCACTGAAAATGTTACAGAAGGCTTACGGTGAATCGACTTTATCAAAAACTCGTGCTTATGAGTGGTTCAAAGCGTTCAAAAGCGGTCGAGATGTGATGGAAGATTTGCCTCGCTCTGGTAGGCCGTCAACGTCTGCAACTGAAGTTAACATCGCAAAAGTGAAGGAAATAGTGACTGAAATCCCCATTCAACTCTGAGAGAGATAGCCGCCGAACTTTCTGTATCTCACGAGTCGATCCGTACCATTTTAACTAATCATTTGGGTATGAAACATGTTGCTGCTCGGCTAGTCCCAAAAGATCTGAATTTTCTCCAAAAACTCAATCGCATGAAAGTCACTGAGGACATGCTAGAACGAGTCAGTTCGGACCCAACATTCATGAAACGCATTGTTACTGGTGACGAGACGTGGGTTTACGAGTTTGACATGCAAACTAGTCAACAAGCTTCGGAGTGGCGCCTTCCAACTGATCCGAAACCGAAAAAACCACGCCAAAGTCGATCAAAAGTCAAAGTCATGTTGACTGTTTTCTTTGACTATCGCGGTGTTGTGCACTCTGAATTCTTACCGGAAGGTCTAACGGTAAATAAAGAATATTATTTGAGCGTTATGCGGCGTTTAAGAGAGCAAAATCGACGAAAAAGGCCAGATTTGTGGAAAGAAAATTCTTGGATTTTGCACCACGACAATGCGCCTTCGCACAAGGCTATCATTGTGAACGAATTTTTGACCAAACACTCAAAAAATACCATCCAGCAGCCACCATATTCACCAGATATGGCTCCTGCTGACTTTTTTCTTTTTCCTAAACTCAAATTACCACTTCGTGGCACCCGTTTTCAATCGATAGAAGACATAAAGGAGAATTCGCGGCGAGAACTGAACTCAATTCAGGAAGCAGCGTTTAAAAAATGTTTTGATGAATGGATTATTCGTTGGCGCAAGTGTATCGTTTCTAAAGGAGCATACTTTGAAGGTGATAAAATAAATTTGGATGAATAACAGACATTTTGTGTATTATTGATCTTTTCCCGGTACTTTCTTGACAGAATAGTATGTAATCTCAAGTGGATCATGCTTGAACAGTTGAATGGAATTCAATGAAAGTTGGTTCACGGTGGCCATTGTCCTGGGAAAGCTATCTGTTATGTGTTCTCTCGGGATAATTTACTACTATCATGTTGGCAAAGTACCTGGCAGCAACTAGCTATCTATGAGAATTAAACACAGTAAATATTTATACTAACCAATGAGAGCACTTTCTTTAAGCTGCTTTGAGGCCTTATATCGATAGACACAGGTATCCAACATATTGCAGGTCCTATCCAAGGACTTCTGGATTCTCTTGTACCCCTCATTGAGCGATGTTCGGCCATCTGCAATCGCCAAAATTATTTCTGGTTTGTAAACTTCCATCAAATCCATATATCTGAAAGTTTATTCAATTTGAAGTAGTAATTTTCTGTATAAATGATTATGTTACACAATTAAATGTTTAGTTATTTATCAAATAATAGAAAAATGAGAATTTATTCTTTAATCACTATATCAATAAAAACTAAAACATAAAAAGCTTAATTTAATGGAAGGATTGTTTGTCTTATTTGAAGATTTTTTCAATGAGAACCAGTAGTTCCTGAGATTGACGCATTTAAGCAAACAAACATTTCAGTTTTATAATATTAATAAGTGTGTTTAGCTTTTCCCAAAGGCTTTATAAGTGTGAAAGTTGGAAATTAATACAGGGGAACACATTTCAGTCATGAAAACTATGTTATGTCCTATTCCCAAAATATTGACAATCCATACATATGTCATCTTTCATTGAAATCCATTAAGCAATTAAAATGTGAAGAGATAACAAACCAACAGACTGAGTCACTTTTACATTTATGATATTACTAGCGGCCCGTCCCGGCCTTCACACGGGCAATAAATATAGCCTATGTTACTCAGGGTGAATGTAGCTTTCCAATGGTGGAGGAATTTTTTAAATTGGCACAGTATTTTTTAAGTTTATTCGTTACAAACATATACACAAAAATACAAATTTTCCCTCTTTATAATATTAGTGTAGATAATTAGTTTGGATTGGATAACAACAACTAGATTATATCTGTAAGTCCTACTTTTAGTCAGTTACATTTCTCACCTTTCAGCATTAAACATTTTCTTTCCATTTTTGGTCCATAGAGGTACTTTATCAAGCTCAAAATGTCCAGGAGGGGTTGGCTCACTCATGTTATGTGATGTCACACAAACAAGCTGTTCCGGTAAGCCACAAAACTTGGCAACACCTTGCCCTTGGGCTTTCATACCAGGCTCTAGCTGTAAGGAGTTTGACACAGGCACCCATAACAGTTGTGGTGTTGAAAACACTTTGGATAAAACCTCAGAGGTCAGATGGGATACACTGCCACCCTGAAAAGTAAATATTCTGTTTTTAACCTTGAGAGAAGTCTGTTCTGTAGAGGATTCAATTAGGATCGCAGCATGCAAACACAGACCAGTTTTTCGTAAGATTTAGTAATAACATAGGGCCAATAAGAGTTGCACTTGTTATGAATTCCATTTTTTGTGTTTGAGATGATTACCTATTAATTTATATTTAGTCTAGTGCTATAGGATTACTTCTAGCACAGCTAGCTAAACCCAACAGTGTGTTAATGCCAGCTGGCATGACACTTTCAGTCTGTTAGAAGGAAAATTTAATCGGAAAATCCCAAAAAAATGTGTAGCGCCTCCAGCACTGTATTTGCCTTTAGCTATTAGAACGTGCAGCCAGACCATAACGTATTATACTTTTACGAGCCTAAAATAACAACCTTATGAGTCATTATTAAATCAATATTTTGAAAAGTACCTGAGTTAATAAAGCTGCTGTTGGAGTTTCAATAACAGTGCTCGGCGATTTCAAAAATCCGGTCAGAGTGCCAATTCGTTCACTTCCACAGCTTACTTGTTTGATTGCGAAACGCATTTTTATGGAACTCTTACGTTTATTTATGAATGTAGATAACTTTATTTACACTTATTTACGCGCTTTTAGTGCGTATTTATAACCTTCAAAATAAATATTGCCGACTGTCACTCGAGTTGCCAGCATTCATAAATGTAGTTAATAATATGGGTTGCCATTTTTGTCGTCAAGTTTTTAAATAAATCCTTACTAATATTATAAAAGCAAAAATGAGTTTGTTTGTTTGTTTATTTATTTGTTACGTCTTCATGCTTAGATGGCAAAACCGATTTTGATGAATTTTGGTACAGAGATAGTTGGGACCCTGGAGACGGACTTTTTTTAAAGTGAGAAAAGGGGGAGAAAGAGTAAAGTATAGTATTAAACGCAGGCGAAGCCACGGGTATTAGCTTGTACCTACTTAAATGGTTTGCTATTTTAAAATAATATCCAACACTATTAGATGCCTTAGCAATGATTTTAAACTTGAGTTAATTCATGAATCCCCAAGCGACCACCGGTGGCCGCGCATCTATTGTCTTACTATTGTGTCTCTAATTGACGGTATCTGAAGGGTTAAGTCTATTTTTTTTACTTTTATAGTTACCTAGATATCTATTTCATATCCAATTTCGTGGGCTCTAATCAGCGGTAAAACATAAAGATTGAAGAGAGATCCAGCCAAGTGCTTGGGCTAGTAAAGAAACTATCCAATCTTTGGCTCACTACAATAACAGATAGTCTCCAAATGGGACGAAGACAATCTTGCTTGTGGGAGTCAATGCCACCAAAACAGGTAGGTTTGCTTGCCAGAATGTAGGAGATCCCTCAGATCCCTTTGCATGCTTTTCACCATAATTAACGATCCTTGTGCTCCTGATTATTTAAAACAGTATTTTAAAGTGTTGGGCAGTTCTCATAATCTTAACCTTCGTGCATCCAAAAACTTGCTTCTTCATATTCCTTCTCACCGTACTGGTTTTATGTCTAATTCTTTCGCTGTTTCCACCATAAAGCTCTGGAATGTGCTTCCCCTAGACATCAAAAAGGCCGAGAGTAAATTTTCCTTCAAGCGTAAAATTCGGAACTACTACATGAAGTCTTCTCAACCTTAGTTTGGTCTTCGTCAGAATTACTATTAAGTTCTCTTAATTATTTGTTATTTTTCATAGTATTTATTAGTTTATTATTTTAACATATATATGTATTTTATTTTATATAATTTGCTTTTTGTTTTCATTTACTGTATTTGTTATTTGTTTATTGTGCAAACCTACCACAGTGTTGTCTTTTTAACCCAAAGGTTGACTGGGAGAGAATGCCTTGTTGCATTAAGTCCGCCTATGTACCACTACTGTACATGAAGTTTAAATAAATAAATAAATAAATAATGTATTCTTGGAATGCATTGATCGCAGTCAACTCTTGGAAGTTAGAATTTCCGCAAACCTAAACTTTGGGTGGTTCATAAAGTCCAAATGAAAGTCAAGGTAGCTGCTAGAAAACTCGGCGTTCTTACAAAGGTCCGGCGATGCTTCACATCGGGAACAGCTTTTAATGTTAGACAATAGCAAAAGGTTTGAAATACTTGGGAAAATAAAAATTCTAAAATTAAACGCCTGCTTATTTTATACTGGCAATCACGATAAAACGTAAGACGTAGAGAAACATTTTACACCACAGGCGTTTCCGGAAGCGTTTCACATTCCTGAAATTGTTATGACATTGCTTTCGTGAGTTTACTTAGAATCAAATTTTTTTTAAGTATACTCGTCATCCTAATGTTCACGTCTGGACCAATCCTAAATGGTCGACTGTGCGTTATATTCCTCCACGTGCTTCATACAGACATGTCAACAAACAGAGTAGGAGCTCAGCAGGGCCGATGCTCACGTTAGGGTATTTTCTAAAAAGAGAACTCATGGTTTCAGAAGAAAAAAGGCAAGTAAAGGACACAGGTGCGGTTTTAGTCCGTAGGTAAACGTCTAATACATCCATCCGCTTTACTCTAAAGTAGGAAAAATTATTGGGAGATTGCCCACCTCGAAAAACCTACCTATCATTAAAAAAAAATATTTCAGAGAAAAATACATGCCACACCTATTTGAATGGGTGTGAAATGTCTCTTTTATTCTAGTAGGTACCTATTCAGGCTCTTGCCTTTCTGCGTAGGTACGTACCTAATCTTCTCATGTTCCTCAAATATCAACTGTTGACAGATACTATACAGACTACGGGAGAAAGGTGGTCTATACGAACCTAAAATATAACCGGCCCACGGCGTAGTTGTAACAACTGTCAAAAATATTAAATCGCCTTGAAGTGTTTGGAGTGTGATTGTGATTGCTTAGCTTCAGGTCGGGACAAAGGTTATTAAAACTAGTACCTATAAAACTAGTAAATATCGAATGCAAAAAAAATTGTAGTGGCAAACTTATAGATATAGCTAGGCAATAGCTAGCCTCCACGGTTTTACCCGCGCCTTTGGTTACCTACTACGCAGGCGAGGGGTGATATGAGGCCGTGTGCTGCAGTGACAGATTTCCACGGGTAATTGCTGATAACAGGTAGGCCTATTGCACGTATCGAAGACGTAGACCATCATCATCAGACTTTTTTAATGTTCCCACTGCTGGGCCTCAGGCCTCTTCTCTAGAAGAGGGGATGAGCCGTTTTCCACCACGCGGGCCCAGTCATCATCATCATCAGCCTTTTTATTGTTCCCACTGCTGGGACTCAGGCCTCCTCTCTAGGAGAGGGAATAGACCGTAATCCACCACGCGGGCCCAGTGCGGGTTGGTAATATCACATGTCTTCAATTTTTTGGTTCTAGACAATCCGGTTTCCTTACGATGTTTTCCTTCACCGTTTTGAGAGCAGTGGTGATGAAATAAATTACACAAAGTAATGCGGCTGGCAGGGTTCGAACCCGCGACCTAGAACTCGTAGGTCAGGGTCATTACCACTCGGCCACCACTGCCCCTAAGATACGTACAACGTTCAATACGTAGATACCTATGACTATTGAATACCCACATAAGCCATTCACAAAATAGGCTCCTCAGCTATCATTATAATATTGTAAGTCGTACCCTACGGAAGGGTGGTCCTACAGAAGGGTACCCACCCTTTTAAGTCTCATTGTTTCAAGAATGTTTCCAAATCTAATGGATATATTAATTAAGTTTGCTCATTTACGACGAATACAGTACCTACTTTAAAGCATTAATTATAACTGAAAAGCCCCTTTGAATAAGAAGGGGACACAGCAGGAAGTTTATTTTTAGGAAAGCCATACGGAACTGCAGTTTGATTCATTTTGTATTCTACGCCCGCGGGCATTTCATCATTTATTAAATTTCATATCATCTGTAGGTACGTACTCTCTACAGTATTTCGGAGGGGACACTGTTTTCTAGATTTATGGTAGCTTTTAGGTACATTTTTGGCGATATAAGTGTATTTTCCATGAAAAAATTTAGGAAATCATGTTCCCGTATGACTTTCTGCTCTATGGTGGAACGAGGGGCATGTTAGATTTATTGACTAAAACCTAAAAAGTGTTCTTCAGTTGGCCTTTGCAAACATTTTACCGGTGTGCCAAATAGAATTCAAAGTAGTTCAGCGACATAAAAATAAACACTCAATCACATAAAAATATTAAACTTTCGCCTTTGTAATATTTCCGTGTAATGTAGATAATACCTAAGTAAGTACGTACCTAAGTATTATTAATTAATATATTAATTTCATAGATATTTTATGCCAGTGCCTATCTAAGGTCTCACTTATTTAGTTATGATCAAGCTAAGGAGCGTTTATGTTGGGAATTTATTAAATATGCATGAGGCTCTAGGGGTCTGTAGTCGTTTGGGCCCGCTCGATGTTGATCCCGCGGGCCCATACGACCACACAATTTATTTTCTTTATTTTTGGTAGTCGATTGGGTCCACATAGGAATTTAAAAAAAAATCCATTGTTTAAAGCTACTGGTGGTACAGTCAAGTGCAAAAGTAGTAAGTCAAAATATAATAAAACGCAATTCAGTTAGATTTAAAAGTTTATTCTCAATCAAATTCTAAAATCTTTTTAAATTAGGTGGTACATAACATAGCTATACGGTATACATCATAGGCAGATAAAATAACGTTCATAAATAAAGTTATAAATTAACGTAGTAAATAGTACTAATCAGATATAACAAATACTATACCGACATACATTGATGGGTATCTTTGTGAAGTTGATGGCAAATTTTCATTCATTATTACTATTGAAACCAGAAAAAATACTCCTTAGTATGAAGTTTTATGTACAGTAATTTGAGATAGCGGTCAAGCGTAAACCTATAAACAATAAAAAAAAAATATAATCTATAAAATTGCCATTTTTTAAAATGCGTTACTCTAAACTGTGTTGTTATGTTATGTATCTTCGTATTGATTTAGAATTATAAGTTAAAAAAAAAAACTTTATATTAAAAGCTTGGTTTCTTTGTGTTCTGTACTTTTGTATGCAGTAGGTATCTATAACCATGAAATTTAATAATGTGACTCATACAAATTTATAGAGCATATTATCTTGTTTTTTTTTTGAGTATTCAATAAAAAAAAAATTATTTGAAGTGCAAATGATATAAGCTTGTATCAATCACCATACATTATTTTATAGGGTTAGCAACCCAATGGTAATTGACGTAACGGTATGACTTGGTATCTGTGTGTGTGTATGTGTAGCTCAATGACGTATTCTACATTTATTTCGACGTCAAATGTCAAATTGACAAATCGTCGAAACACAAATTTAGGAATTTCACCTTATTTCGACAATTGACATCATAATAAAAACTTAAGGTAAGTATTTAGTAGCTACGGGAATTTTAGCAACAATTTAATTCATGAATCCCCAAGCGACCACCGGTGGCCGCGCATCTATTGTCTTACTATTGTGTCTCTAATTGACGGTATCTGAAGGGTTAAATAATTGTATTGCGCAGGAACGAATAAACAAAAAAAGAGGACTGAAAAATTCATGTTTAGTCATGACCTTTTAATATAAATAAACTTTTTTTTATCAGGTATACCTTGAAATTAGTAGTGCTCGTTCACTTAATGTTGGTATTATTACAGTAAAAAATATATTTAGTTTTAGTGTGTGCAGATAAGTGTAAATACGTAATTGAATAAATCAAAAATATATATTCTCAGTAATATAAATAATATTATAAACATATTTTAAGTCATAAAAATTAAACTAATAGACTAGACTTTCGTTCATGACTGTACTTATAATAAAATTGGGCGGTGGGCCCAATCGACACCTTCAAAATGGGACTAGCTCGATTGATCCCGCGAACCCAAACCGAGTGGGCCCAAACGACTACAGACCCCTAGCTGGCAATAATATCTAGGAACATCATTTGCACTCCTACTTTACATTTTTTGTCTTATCGGCCTATTGTCATTTGTTGTATCGTTATCTATAGATATTTATGTACATACACAACACAAAAAATGTTTCTTTCTGAAGTCGGTTTCATTTTTTAGTTTTTTTTTGCACCACCTGCTCGATAATAAATTTTGGGTTACCGATTGAGCTGAAATTTTGCATACATGTGTAAATCAAATGACAATGCAAAAATATTATAGCATGGAGCTGATCTGATGATGAAACCGGAAGGTGGCTGTAGGAACTTGGTAGTTAAACGACACAACCCCATCAAGTTTGTGCTCGTATGATTCGTCTTGACGGGTATTAGGTATACCGAGCTATAAAAGCTTGCTATAAAAAAATATTTTCATTAAAAGCTTGTTTCAAAAATCAATCTGGCCACTAACCAAAATAAAAATAAATAAAATGTGGTTACTGTCGTTGGTGATTGTCTCTAAACAAGAGCGTGAAATAGTTCAATTTATAGAGAATTTTGTTTATTTCAAATCTCAAACATATGAAGTGATAGTTAGATAATGTTAACTTCTTGTTCATAATACTTACATTTCTCTAACATTATAATTGTTTCAGTAGGTATATTGCCTTTTAATTTTATCTCACCGGAGGTGTAAAAAGTAGAGATAAAACTGTCCATGTTTTGGGCGGCTTGAATTCCTCACTTCACTCAGGTTTCTATATTAACTCCTTCACAGTAGTTATGGGCTGTAATCCACCACGCGGGCCCAGTGCGGGTTGGTGGATGTCACATCTTCAAATTTTTGATTTTATCTAGGACATGTCGGTTTCCTCACGATGTTTTCTTTCATCGTTTTGTGAGCAGTGTTGATGATTTAAATTACACAAAGTAATGCGCCTGGCCGGGTTTAGCCTGACTCTTAAGTCGGGGCCGTTACCACTCGGCCACTACTGCTCCCTCACAGTGCTTGGGAATTAATTATATAAATCCCTCACTGCGTTCGGGATTAAAACTTAGCAATATTCGTTTCTTTCGGAATTCAACATCGCGCCCGCTATTTTGAGACACCTCTTTATTCCCTGGTCACATAATTTACTATTTGGGCATTCTAGAGTCTGTGAATGTTTCATTTTGAGCGCTGCTATCTAGAATGTTTATTATATTTTTATAACCATCTTGTTCATTCTAGTTTATTATTTCGTAGTTGGAAAGTAGATTCATTTCTCTACAGTTTGTATTCTGGGTCTAGCTCTAGTAAGGTAAACAATCCCAAAAATCCTGTTTTTTTTTACAAAAATTTGAAAGTTTCTCCTCTAATATAGTAAAAAAAGTAGGTAGGTACTTATTTGCTTAGTCCAGTTTTTACTAGGCACGGCCTGGTTTGCTGTCGCGCCCACGTGGAAGTATCATTACCACTGAATATTATTTATTCAGAACCGTTTATTTTAACTCCAGACCGTTTACCGAGCCACTGGCAAGATATTAATTCTGATCCCTAAGTAACTGCTGGAAGGCTTTGTTGAATACCTACAATAAATACCAAGGACTTCTTGCCATGGTAAACTTTAATACCAAAAGGTTATGAGATTCAGCGTTTAACGAGCATTTTGATGGCAGTATAAAATTATGTTTAACCTAGGCAAGGTAATCGTGGAACTTGGCTGCTTCCGCTATTAAAAGCGAGGTCATATAAGTTTTAATTTAGTTTAAATATAAGAACTTGAGTGGAAAAATTGCGTCAAAGCTACTACAACTTTTCCGAGACACGAATTTCCCTGGAACCCTAATATTAATGTATGCAAGCTAATTTGTGAGTCACACTCAGGATTTTAATGGGGACGGGAGTGGAAAAACCTAGTTTACCGGTAGGAAAGCTGGAAAAAAGTTGGCATAATAAGTTTCTCGTATGAGCAAGCGTGGTCATGCCCCGCGCGTCGGTGCATTAATGCCTTACAACTTAATGCTAGCTTGCACGCCGACCACTCGTGCTAGTAACGAGTCTTTTCAAAGAATATGTGAAAGATCACGTGTGAGAGAGTTTTTGCCTGCATTCATGGTAACTTTCAGAGGCTCTGAGAAGTTAAAAACTGCAGTCACAACTTTTAGTTGAAGAACATTGACACCTATTTTTAACATTCAGTGAAGAAGTCATCTACAAGATACCTTAGTAGGTATTTTGTAGATGACTTCTTTCTGGTAGGTATCATGAATTTACAAAAAATAAAAGTATGTAAGTATTATCTGCTTTGGTTACACAAGTGACCAAGTTTAGTAATGATTTGGAAATCACAGTCAGTAGGGCTTAGCTATTGTAATGACGCCTATTCAGTACCGAAGTTGCTCTCTATCCTCTTATGCAAATATTCGCTGAGTCACCTTCGGGAATAATCCGGTAAGATGCATCTGGAATGTAGGTGTATTATGATCCTGCGGGAATGTTTGCAAGAATTACTGTGGCCCTGGAATGCGAAGGGCAACTGGACACAGATGCGTTTTAGTCAGTAAAAGTCCGACACGCTTCTCACTTCACCCTGTACAACAGTAGTTATTTGATAGATACCCACGTCAAAAAAAGATAGATAGGTAAAATATGTGTATGCCTTACCAAAACCAAACATCTCACCGATCTGCATTAGTCGCTACTCTTCCAGCAGCTCGTGGCTAAAAGTCTGAAAGCCTTTGTGCCTCGGTGGAATCTAGGGCCACTTGCGCAGCGTATGTGTACTCGCCATTATTTTTGTTTACACTTTGTATAATGTATGCGTGCGTGGATTTTTATGTGGCTTTCTATCCCTTATGTTTCGTAAGATAAGTTTGGACAGAAATTTAAATTTTCATAAATACATAAAGCATAATAGAACACAAAGGTATTCTAAAGAATCGAAAATGGCCTGAACTGTTTCGAGAAAAAAATGTTGCGGCCGTGCTAAATAAAATAGGTAATAAGTCAAGTATCTACCTCATGCTATTGTTTAATCAATTAATTTTAATGATAAATCAGTTTTTTAAAGATCACATATTTTATGTTTTACTAGGTTTTTAAATTAATACAGAAGAACAAGAGAAGAACTGGCAAAAAACTCCACACTGGCTACAATTTTATTTACAAGCGCCGATTGAAATTTACATTTCGATCACATATTCAACATTTTTACCCTTGTTAACAAAACCAACACCGGTACAACCTAAACTAGTGTAACTACAGAACACTACAACACTGTCTGGGACAGCCGCCATATTTGTTTAGACAATGACGAACGCAGTCCTTCCCTAAGGACCGCATACACGTCAGCTTTACATAATAAGTTAGTGGGTACCTAAACACTAGCCACTAATTTCTTTAGGGCGTGGGCCAAATTGTCCCACGTGACCTCTCTATACACATTAATCTTCACATAACTCACCTCAAAACCAACATTGCTTGATATTTCATTCAGGCAGGTATGTACCTAAGCCAGACAACAGCCCCTCAGGTAATGTATGTAACTTTATAAACATGTTAACTTGGCGTCTTATTTACAAATGTAATATTCAACGTTTCCCCAGGAGACTGGTTCAGACACCATATTTAAATTACTTCTCTCAAAGTGGGATTACGTTTAGCTGAGGTTAGGAGGCAAAATTTCACTTAATACTCTCTCACATCTTGTAATTTCTTTAAGTAAACCAACGCAGTCGGCTTCACTCCGCATTAATGTTAATACTTGCGCATTAACTCATGTTTAAACGACCTACATCGCAAAGCTTTGAGAAAAATACATTTATTTACGTAGGTTGTCGGCGTATGAGCATTCAGATTGTATTATAGAGATAACCACGTTGAAAGCATCTATTTCGCCTTATGTTTGTCGTTTACATACATTATTTTGATACCGGTATTATGTATTCTTTAACTGTAAATAATACCTAAGTTAGCCCATTTATGTCCCACTGCAGGGCGAAGGCCTCCCTCTCCCTTTTCCACACATGTCTGTCTTTGGCCATTGCGGCCCAGTCCCTCCGGTACTTATCAAGCTCATCTCTCAACCTCCGCTTTGGTTTGCCGCGATGTCGCTTCGCGTTCAATGGGACCCAATAAGTGGCTCTTTTAGCCCATAGCTCATCCGACATGCGGCAAACATGTCACCATACCCAAATAAAACCTAATGTTTTATTGTACATAGATGCAGAAGTACCTAAAGCTAAACTCATCACAATCAGCCCAATTGCTGGAAAAACCAAATACTTATAGGTACTGCAATTGCTAGTCACTCACCATCATGCCGCTCGATCATGTGGCTTGATCAAAAAGGCTTGATACAGCCAAACTAACCGTGTGTGGGGAGAAATTTTGGCGTGTCCTTCCCTTCACATCCACTTCACACAGTTAGGCATCAAGCTCATTTGATCGACCCACTAGATCACGGCGTGATGGTGAGTGGCCAGTATAAGTAATATTGGGTCTTACCAATGAAAATATCATTATAATAAATAGCCCACTCTGAGCAGTAATATGATCAGATGTTGATTTGAAATTCTAAGTTTAAATAAATTTTATATATAAGGCTCCATTATTTCCGTTTTAAAATTAATAGTGGTTCATTTGTATCATTGGATTTTGTTTTTTTTTTTTTATAAATAAATAAAAAAGCCAAGCAATATGTAATTCGCCTTTCCTTTGAACCACTTTGAATTAACCTAATAGTTAATTTCATTATCTTACTGAGAACCTAGCGTCGTTCTTGTTGAGGAACAAAAGTAGCTGGAAACAACGAATAGCTAGTAGATGGAATATTCATACTGAAGTTTCTGCAACAGCACTAATTGAATTTGTGAGGAGTGTGGTGAAAAGGAACTTGTAATAGCTGTTGTTAGCATTGCAAGAAAAGCTAGGTCAAGGTTATGGATGTAACAATGTGCTAATGAGGTGTAAACGTTTCGAGATAAGTTTATTAGTCCCTCTTCTTAATGATATTATTTCGATTTTTTTTGGTTTATTAAGTACTAGCTTCTGCCAGCGACTTCGTACGCGGATCCTGTTGCTTATGCCAGCGACAACGGGGTCGTCAAAATCAAAGATCTGAAACGTCTGATGTCGAATTCTAAGAGCCGGGGACTGGAAAACAACGTGATGCGCGAGAAGATTCGAGACGATCCAGATCTCTCCCTGTCACTTACGCGCGTGACAGTGTGCACACACCTTAGACATGGTGCCAATGTCTCCGTGTTCGGTGTAATTAATAAATGGGTTATAGGAAAACGCGCTCCTTTCTTTATTCCAAAAAAGTGTTGCCATAGCGTGATCTAACTCGACGCCAACGCCATTTACGAAACGTTTAGAAAACGGAAACTACATATTATTTACCTAAATATTATAGTATCTTAGCCATGTGCAACGCCCCTTAGTGAACTCCACAGCGGGTGACGTAACCTACGACCAACTTATTATTTGCGGTTGGTACAGTAATCGAGTCTAGGGATCGAATCGCAAAATTAAGTTTGTTTTTATTGTATATACTTTTCCGGGATAAAAAGTACCCAGTGCGGTGCCCAGGTTATTAAAGAATAATTATACCAAGTTTCATTGTAATCAGACCAGTAGTTTTTGCGTGATGCCTGAACAAACAGACAGACCGACAATTTTTTTTTTATCACATTTTTGGGTTCGGTGATGGTCTAGTAACACCCCCTGCCGTTTATTTTTTTAATATTTTTAATGTACCTACAGAATTTTCACTTCTACAGGTTTATTATAAGTATAAGTAGGTACCTAAACTACGTCTAATAGAATGAAATAACCTATTTGATACCTATTTAAAACTGCAGCGAAATAAATTAAAAAAAAAGTTTAATTTATAATTAAGGTAATAATAAGAAATATTTAAATACTACCAAAATAACTAATAGGTACTTATTTTATAAAATAACAACCAAAGAAATCTAAAAATAAATTATTAAACGTAGACTAAAAGTCGCGCTGATAAGCACGGTTTGTTAAAATCAATTATTGTCTGTCAATAAGGTCGAACACTCTGAACGTCTATTCGCATCAACAGCCAAATATTGCCGCCGCGAGCCGCGCCGAGCGCGGCGACCGTTACACAAAAATAATCCTTATAACATGATTCAGTATTCACGCGCGATGGCTTATTAGCGTATTTCATGTATAATTTTGGTGTTTCTATACCGATTTCTATGATTCTTTTTTTTATTGAATAGATAATAATGTTAACTTTTTTTAATTAGGGATGAGTGAGAGTGTTATAAACGTAAGAGTAGACAAAAATAAACAGAAAGCTCCGAACTGCTAAGCTATCGGGAGTTACACGTGTTATTGTGAATCAACCATAAAAGATAGACATATGCTGTTATGGAATATTTTTTATATAATTTTAAGGAGAACATTTCCGTGGTACATGATTTCTGTGTAGCTTTAACCATTAAGTCTGCAAACGCGACGGAAGCTTAAAAAATGGAGTAATTTCTCCCGTTTCCCAACATTTCCCTTCACTGCTCTGCTCCTATTGATCGTAGCGTGATGAAAAGTATACTATAACCTGCCCAGGAGTATGAAGAATGATTGTACTAAGTTTCGTTAAAATCCATCGAGTAGTTTTTGTTTCTATAAAGAACATACAGACAGACAGACAGACAGACAGACAGACAGACAGACAGACAGACAAAAATTTTACTGATTGCATTTTTGGCATCAGTATCGATCACTAATCACCCCCTGATAGTTATTTTGGAAATATATTTCATGTACAGAATTGACCTCTCTACAGATTTATTATAAGTATAGATTGAATTAGAACGAAGATTTTTTATTCCGTTAATGTTCAGAAACTTATACACAAAATAAAACAGTTGTTCGTTTTCTTATCTAAACCATTGAAAAAATAGCCCAATTGAAAAAAACTTAAGAAAAAGTACACTCAGGATAAAAAAAAATATCATATTACATATTCGGGACATGGTCTAAATGTGCCTTAAATTAAATGTAATTGAATGGAAGATACATTTCTTGAATACTTAGCATTTATTGTTGCTTTAGCACTCTATTGACTAACTATTCTGTGACTAATTTTAACATCAAATTATAAAATTGGGATTTAGAAAATGAATTACCAGATCTAGGTACGTTAGTTAGTTTCTCGAAACCTATAGCCTTAAGCAAATAGTTACTGTTGGTAATTTCATTTTGATGTTAGTTATGACAAAGTACTTGAAATTATTTTAGTTTTGATAAAGAAACACAGTAATGTACAGAAATTAGCAGCGAAAAGTACTTAAATTAGTTGTCTCTACTTATATACAAACTATTTTCCTTTCTAAGCAAAACGAAACTATGTTCATATTGGTCTTTTAGCCAATAAATTCGACACAACTTCATCGCTTGTCTTTCCACTTTCATACAAAAATTAACTTTAGTTTTTCACGTATTGATAAAAATTTTAGGCTTCGTTGCGGCTTCAATCCAATTCAATTTCAAAGAAATATTCGGATGAAAGCAAAACTAAGCTAAAACTGGGGGTCATAGAGGCACATAATTAGCCAAATACAAAATTTGCGGGTAGTCTAAGATTTTTTAAAGAAGCGAGTTATCATATAGAGCGGGTTAGAGAGGTAATTGACATTGTTGTTATTTCAGTTATAGAGATCCATGCCTATAAAATTCAAAGAAAACAATTTAGAAAAACTATTCTCTCAGTAAAAAAAGTGAAATATATCTGCTGACGCAATTATAGAGGTAACTATGACGATAAAATCGAAAGAAGGATTTCAAGTTTTAGAGATTTGCTTTGTCTCACTAACAGAGCTTAGTGCTAAAGTGTCGGGACCTCAGCATGAGTTCCAGCTATGGAGGTTACTAACTTATCCTCCTGGTCCCAGTTATCCGAGTATCCCTGTATTACGTATTTGCTTGGTTATTTATAAACTGGGCACTAGGTATTCTTCTGAGTCGGTACACTCTTGCCAGAGTGGTCGTGGTCATCACTGTGAATCACGATGAGTGATCATCTTTGTAATGCGGCGCCATTCATCGCGGACTGCAGCTTTCTGGGTACATTCATAAACCGAGCACTTAGTTGCGGCCTTGATCTGGTCTGTCCATCTCATTGGTGATCTACCACGTGGCCTGGTGCCCTCAACTTTGCCCTGCACTACGAGACGCTCTATGGAGTCATTACTACGACGCAATACATGACCGAAGAAGGCTAAAATGCGCGACTGCACTGTGGATGATAGGCGCTGTCTGATGCCGAGTTCTGTTAAAATGGAATCATTCGTGCGAAACTCTGTCCACGATACTCCTATCATCCGTCTCCAGCACCACATCTCCAACGCGTCAACTTTCTTCTTCTCGGATTCACGAAGAGTCCATGTCTCCGATGCATAGAGGAAAATGGGGAATATTAGACAATAAACGAGTCTGGTTTCAGGGACGTGCGAGCAATACAAGCCAAAAAGCCCGGCTTGCCTACCACTACCACACACCTAAATCATAGATCACGGCTAATCAATTAAATAAAACAAAAATCTAAACTTTAAATTTCGCGCGCCTACGCGGTTACGCTCAGTTGCCACTTAGTGCGAAATTCAAAAATTCATTAATAAGATACGATACTATAAGCGAGGTTGCCAATCTGACCGCAATCTCTCCGATCTCACTCTAACACTTAACAAAAGAAAGAGATGAAGACTAATGTATTCCTGTCTCTTTCTACCACAAATGCTTCATATGAGGCTTGCTTTTCTGTCTCTCTTTTTGCTATAAAAACATCAAATTTTGTGTCTGTGTGGGTAAAATATGAGAGATTCATCGAACATTTTTGTATTAAAATAAAGCTGGGCTTTGGAAAAGTTATGAATGAATATTACGAGAGACCTCCATTTTTACGCATGGAGGCGCCCTCTATGACGCTTAAAGTACGAACTACGAACTACAAAATACAAATTAGTTTAAATTTGCTGTGATCGGTTAACAACACGTAATTGTTTTGATAGTTATTTTTTTTGTTTTCTGTCATTTAACTTTGTTGTGTGCAGCGTATTATGTGCGGAATCGATATTGTTTAGGTAGAGTTTGAGTTTTAGAGATAAATATAATCTTGTAACTTTACTAATTAGAATATTTCTCTAAAAAGTAAATCACATAATAGGCAGTTATTTTTTCTCAAACGATAACAATGCTTGGAATACATCAGGTATGACTCAAATAACTTCGCTGGTGCCATGAAAATGCATCAGAATTCTCAATAGCTGTTGAATGCTATTTCATTTATTCTGTTTTGGTAAACCGAAAATAGAAACTTGATTCTCTTTTTCGAAAGTTAAGTGTTATGTGTGTGATAAAGAAGAACTAAAAGCTAGCTGTTTAAATTGTGAGTATTTTCCAATAATATTACATTTCGTAAACAATTTTATTTAATGATAAATTTTATTAAATACTACGGACGGATTAATACAATCTTTTGTGCGCCATCTAGTGGATTTTTCTGAAGTCAACTAGAATGTTATGAGCTAGTTGCCAACAATATCAATAGGTGGCTCTTTTTCGTTTTTTTAAGTACCAATATATATTTTAATAATATCTATCAGTAAAAAAAAATGTACCTATTAAAATCAGCATTATACCGCCAATTTTTTCGGGATATTAGGTGTGGTGTGGGTAGGTAGATGAGTTAAGATTCCTTGGCTTGCCCCCTCTAAAGGCACCTGGCACGCCACTGTCTGGTTTACTAGGTATATGCTACTTCAAATAAAGTATTACATGAGAAAAAGTTCAGGAATATTAACATGAATATCTAGAAACACGACTAGACATGCTTACAGTACTAACCTTCAAGTTTATTTCCCTATCCCAGCAAATAGTAACATAGCTGCCGCCGTATCATGATACAGGGCCCCCCGGATTCAAGGGCCTCGACATGTTGAAGTATAAAATCGTAAATTTTTTTCACAATCTTAAATTCTTACTAATAAGAGTCTGGCGATATATGGAATATGATTTAATAGAACGCTCTAACTATCTAGATTACTTTGCTTGATCGTGCCTACTCTTTATGTTAAGTATCTTGAAGTTTTTTTTATAACAATTTTGTAAAAAAAACTACATACCATATCTCAATCATGATATTATTCTTCTAGATAACTCTTTCATGCGTACTTAACTTCATCATCATCATCATCATTTCAGCCGACAGACGTCCACTGTTGGACATAGGCCTCCCCTAAGTGTCGCCACAATGATCGATCCTGTGCGTCTCGCATCCATCGGTTTCCCGCAACCCTCACCAGGTCATCGGTCCACCTTGTAGGAGGCCTTCCGACGCTGCGTCTTCCAGTACGAGGTCGCCACTCCAGAACCTTTCGGCCCCAACGGCCATCTGTTCTGCGAGCAATGTGCCCTGCCCATTGCCACTTAAGTTTGGCAATTCTTCGGGCTATGTCGGCAACCTTGGTTCTCCTGCGGATATCTTCATTTCTGATTCGATCCCGCAAGGAAACTCCGAGCATAGCCCTTTCCATTGCCCTCTGGGTGACTTTGAGCCTTCTGATGAGGCCCATTGTGAGCGACCACGTTTCGGCACCATATGTCATCACTGGCAACACGCACTGGTCATAGACTTAACTTACCTTATCCAAACCAAATTGCTGCTGAGGCATATAGGCTGTTGTATTTTAAGAGCTCAAGCATCTTCCTGCCAATCGAACTAGGGAATGCAACCTCTATCTTAAGCAAATTCACTTTTTTTTTCAGTCGGGCAAAAAAGTGGCCCCCAATTTTTTAGTTTACAGGGCCTCTTTAGGGCCAGCTACGTCACTGCCCGCGAAGAATAAAAAGAAACTCTTTTTTCCGTAAAAAATACCGAGTACAATACCTTTATACTTAGTTTTATCACGTAAACATTTACGACGACTTTATATTTTAAAGAGATCTCGTGTTGTGCTATTTTTGCAAAGCTTGGTAACAAGCATTTATTTTGTGATAGAGAATGTCTTCTTACAATTTTTTCTTCACTAGAAATTTTTTGAGTTGAGACAAAATTCTATATTATTATGTCATATTCAGCCACTGAAATGTTTCACAAATCCAGAGTCAGCAAAAAAAAAAATTTGATGAAGGTTTGTTTTTATTGTCTGGTACGGTCCCGCAAAGTTTAAAATAAAGTGAGCATAAATTATTCACAATTTAACATTTAAGAGAATATACATACTGTATACTAAGCCATTCTATCCTGGGTTTTATTCCATTTTCATTTAAGCAAGCAAGATTTAAACAGTACAAGGTTCTAATAAAGTAAATTTTACTACTATTTTCTGTACAATTCCACCTATAAGAAAGCTAATATTAGGCTAGAAATGGCCGTAAAACTGTGTAGTTTTTACTAACATTCGGAACGGAAAGTCCGAAATAAAAAGTTACGGGCCCGAATCCGACAATGGAGCAAAATTCGTTCCCATAAAACGAAGGTCGAAACGCATTAGTATTAAAAATTTACGCGTTGAAAAATATGTCTGCGGGCTAAACCAACCTTGGCTAAATATTTTATTCCCATTTATCAGGGAGCGTGTTCCATAAACGTCAGAAAAAGCTTCAATGTGTAATACATTGGGGACACGTGACGTGATGGCGGCTTCGACGGGACTTGGAATCCCAACTTCGGAGATAAATCATGTAAAACTCGCGTAAGCCACTCTCACTGGTTATAAAGTAAAAGTCAATGCGCTGTTTTTATCTTGCCTCAATTCAAATCTGCAATTTCAGATGAAAGCTTTTCAGTTCACGATTTTAATATTCTCATCCAGCTGACAGTTACATTCTATAAGCTTTTTATGGTAACACAATCTTTACTTAATATATTTTCGTCCTTGAACGTTTAAATCGTTTATTTTTTACTAGCTTTACCAGCGGTTTCGTCCGCGTGATTCTAAATTCCTCTAGACATTTTAGACCCCCGTTTCATCCCCTAAATCATTAGATGATTTTCTATCTCAAAAAAAGAGGTCATCATCATCATCATTTCAGCCGATATACGTCCATTGTTGAACATAAACCTCTCCCAAGCGTCGCCACAACGAACGATCCTGTGCGTCTCGCATCCATCGGTTTCTTGAAACCTTCACCAAGCCATCAAGCCAAAAAAAGGGGTGAATTTTGTAAAAAAATCTTTTCTTCGTATGCATCATAATAGGAACACCTCTACAAAATTTCATTGTTCTAGATCCAAGAGTTTGGGCTTGGCATTGATAAGTCAGTGAGTGAGCTGAATTAGGTCTTTGCCTTTTATGTATACTACCATTGACTTATATTCTCGTAGTACACATATATCGATGTATACTACTGATTTAATGGTAGCTTATTTTCTCGAATATACAGCGTCATTGTGTTCTTATTTATGTTTTTTTGTATCCAACTAAGCTAGTCGCACATTAATTTGCTAGACAAAGATTTAGTATAGCAAGCACATTTGTATGATCGCATAAAAGTAGAAGCTCATCCCTACCAGTAATAAAATACGTTAAATTATGGGATTACCGTCAAGTACGTACAAAGGAAGCCAATTTCTCTAAGAGGTTGGCTTCGGATGCGTATACAAACCCAATATACTTTATGTACCACTCATTTCATATGCCTAGGAAATGTGCCAAATGTCCTTTCTTACTACGAGTTTGTTCTACGAAATCGTACTAAGTAAATGAACATTTATAATGGCGTTGCTCTCTTTATTACTGTTACATATGCGCATAAAATATTATGTTTGTTCTATGGCGTAATTTTGGAATATTTGTGTAAGGGACTTAGAAGAATGTTTCTTGGGAATTGTAGTTTCAAATGGGTTGTGTTGAATTTTGTGATATACGTGGGTGGGTCTGTACTTAATAGATTTATTCAGCAGCTGTATTAATTATATCGCTCCTTGTTAAATATTTTCTCTATAGTTGTACGTACTATTTGGGCCTACCTACCATTATTTTAGCCAACACCACTCTGGTTTTGTAAAAATGGTTCCCGGGAACAGTACAAGTCGATCTGGAGATCACATTTTGGTTTTGATGTGGGAAATTATCAAATATTTTTCTTGAACTTTGGGTAGAACGACAGGGTGTGTCAGACTTTTAATGATTATGACCCACCTATGTTCCTTCAGATTTCCTTTACGTTGTAGAGCCATAGTATCAATGTCGACCAATCCTACTGCCATAGCAGGCCTCGGCCCGAGTAAACCTCTTCTATTTACAAACTTTTATTTAGTTTCACCTGTCCTGATATTGGTCTGTAATCAAATTTAATTTGATCCACTTCCCGGTTACCGATTGAGCTAAAATTTTGCACACATATGTAAATCAGATGACAATGACAATGTAAAATAATTATGACATGGAGTTGATCTGATGATGGAAACGGAAGGTGGCTATAGGAACTTGGTAGTTAAAGACACAACCCCATCGAGTTTGGGCTCATATGATTCGTCTTGACGAGTATTAATTATATAGATATACCTAGCTATAAAAGCTTGCTACGATAAAAATATTTAACTACAGTAAGCTTGTTAGATGACAACTCTTTAGGGCACGTGTAGAACACAACTTGCTGTCGACTCGGGCTTTACCCTTACTGGACGGCGGGACAACGAGCTAATACTAATACAATCACGTTGGCAAACACCCATGATATGACTATATAAAAAAGTCACTGAAAAATAAGATGTCGTTTTAGGAATAAAACTGAAAAGAAAGTAAACACATATGTATTTAAACATTAATCCATAACTCAAGCAGGATATACTCCTACGTTAACGGCCATCCCTTTCAAAGCTCTATCAGGCACCGATATCTTCCTATTGATAACATCTCTAACGACCAAAACCCGGTATAAAAAGGTAAATGTCGGTTTTGCAAGTAGGTCAGGATTTGTGAATAAATCTAGATTGGGCGTAATGTGAGTCGACATTACCCTCCCGGGGGTGGGTCATGTCTGTTTGGGCCGATAGATACCATTAGACTGCTGTGTCGATGGAAATAAATCGTATAATAGAGCGGCCATAATTACCTACAACTATTGGGTTGGATTTTGGGGCGTATGTAGTTTGCGATAGCGATAGTCTAAGTTTTAGATTTGTTAACTAATCAATTTATAAGTTTGGACTTTTTGTTTGGTTTTCAAATGGTTTTTTCACTATAAAAAAAAAACGGTCAAGTGCGAGTCGTTACTTGTTTAAATTGTTCGATTTCTGAATGAATCTCAAAGATTATGAAGAGAAGGTATTGAAGAAAATAATTATTTTGTAACTACAAAACAGCTTTTAGGTGTTTTTTCTTTGCTTGTGAGTCCTTGTTTCTTGCCAAATTACAGGATTCTGGGTAAACGTCAAGTCATTTGATTTCCACAGGTTTGATTTTCTTGCGAGCATTATCAAAATATGCGCCTAAACTGTGTTGAATTTAAAGTTTGATTTTTTTAGTTTTTTTTTTAGTTTCAGCTTAAGACTTCGACGCGTTCCTGAAGAAAAGATTCATGACATGTTCCGTTTTTGCCGAATAAAGAACTCTAAAAAAGTAATTTTGTTCTTCAAAAAAAATTAATTAGTCACCTAACTAATTGTACGTATTACAAAAACAACCAAACCCATAAAAAAAAAATTTAAAATGGTACCCAATAACTATACTTCAAGTCAATCCAAAGATTGGCAGCTCAAGGTGACTTGTTTAAAAAAAAACATCCCGCAGGTAGTAAGCCTACACAGCATAGTATAATCAGCCCTTTAGTGTTTCCACTGCTGGGACCTTGGGCCTCCTCCTTAGGAAAGGGAATGGGCTGTAATCCACCACACCACGCGGGCCCTGAAGCGCGGGTTGCTGAATGTCGTCTTTGAATTTTCGGTTGTAGGACATGCTGATTACCTCATGATGTTTTTTTCACCGTTTTGAGGGCAGTGGTGATGAAATAAATTACATAAAGTGATGCACCTGGTTGGGTTTGAACCCGTGACATACAACTCGTACGTTGATGCCGTTACCACTTGACCACCACTGCTCCCAACCTAACCCGTAGCCCTGGAAAGTAAAGGGAAACTGAAGGTAGGTTTAAGTCAGTCATCAGACTCCTCTCACTCCACTCAGAATGGAAGTTTTTTTGATGAATTTTAAATTAAGGTGGTGCATCATGACTCACATTTTCACTGTTTTTCATACAACCGCTCATAACTGATTATGACGTTATTACACATTTTTCATTAGATATTTTGGAAACACAGTATCTTGTGGATATTATCTAGGTTTCTAAAGAAACCAATTCCTAAATTTGTGTAAAACTAATCCAGTAAAAACCTCTGAAAATGTCCTATTTTGTATGAACTTTGACACTTCATAATTTGCCTAAAAATTTAAAAAGTCAAAAAAGTAATCCTCTAGAGACCTTGCAAATTTTATTAAAATTCTAAATGACGACAACTTTTTCCAAAAACTTTTAAGGGTTTAAAAAAAAACAGCTATTTTCTGGAGCAAGTTTTGTAAAATTTTCGAGTAAATCTCAGAATTACCGAATACTAACAGAGTTTCCAGGCGTTATCTCTATTTTTTTGCTTTGCCTTTTTGTCAAATATCGCGTTGGATTGCATTAAATGAAGTAACAAGCTTTTAAACCATTTTCGATGTTTACGATAAGCGAGTGGAGAAGGACCCTCTTAAGAAAAAAACTAAGTAATAGTTTAAGCCAGCCCGTTCCATCATACATGGCCACAAGACAGTAGGTAGGTCAGGTAGGTGACAACCTACCGTCACATAATTCCCTCAATCTCCCGAAACGTAATCATTTGATGTTTTTATTTCATTACCTACTATATTACAGAGAAAGCTTACTTCGTTGTTTCGGAGTGAGCCTTTATCTTGTTAACTTTTATGATACTTTTCTTGTTATGTTCACATTTTCCTGAAATCATAAGTTGCAGGAAAATCCACTAACAAATAAATTGAAATATGGAAATCTTTGGTTGAGACAATAATTTGATGTTAATAAAAATTCGCCTGAGGCCGCTACTGAAAACGTAAGATAGCACATTTTAGATATTTTCCTGGGTTTATTTCTGTATAATTTTCCTCTATCTATGTATATAAAAGCGAAATACCACTCACTGATGAATCACAAAACCTCAGAAACCATAACACCTACAAACTTACAAGTAGGTTCCTTATAGGGTGCTAAGAACAAATTTTACGAAACTCCATCCCTAAAGAGGTAAAACGGGGGTCCAAAGTTTGTGAAGACGAAATTTAACGCAAGCGAAGCCGCTGGCAGAAGCTAGTGTTTTATACTAAATTATAATTAACGAAGAAGAAATCTTTTCCTATAATATAAATAATTCACATTTTTCGAATATCGGTATGATGGCATCTCTTATACATGCACGTAACCTAATGGCAGAGACAACACAATTCTACATCAATTTTATTTAAGAGTTTATTCTTCCCCCAGATTTATAAACTATCTAATTTACCTAATATTTAAAAAAAAGGAAACAACTACCCAATTTTGTCATGTTACGTGTGAAAATTTTATAAAATAGAAAAGGAATCATTTGTACAAATATTCTAAAGCCATGCTTATCCGATTATATCAGTTAAAGCTCTGCAATTCCTCATAATTCCAACCACAATTAACACTTTTAAAACACACATCAATATTAAAAGCTCACAAAAACCAGCATTAATCAATGTTTCCAATAAGTTACAGGATCGATCATTTGTCATCGAGTATATCACGAAACTTTAGGCTACTTCCTGTTTCGTCACATTTTCGATATATCAGAAACATACACATACATAGGTTCAATAAATTTGGAGGAAATTGGCTGTAACAGATGGACAGACAAATAGACACCAGAGAGATCCTGTAAGGGTTCTCTAACTAAGCTTAATATATTGTAAACTTAACTCCTACTCTTATAATTTAGCGAGTAAATATTCACCACAAGCTTTTTATTTTGGTAGTTCAAATGACTTAAGTCAGAAAAAATACATTTCATATAACTACGACTTTCACTTTATTTTCAAAATGACTTAAGGTGGTGCATCATGACTCACATTTTCACTGTTTTTCATACAACCGCTCATAACTGATTATGACGTTATTACACATTTTTCATTAGATATTTTGGAAACACAGTATCTTGTGGATATTATCTAGGTTTCTAAAGAAACCAATTTCTAAATTTGTGTAAAACTAATCCAGTAAAAACCTCTGAAAATGTCCTATTTTGTATGAACTTTGACACTTCATACGAGTAATTTGCCTAAAAATTTAAAAAGTCAAAAAAGTAATCCTCTAGAGACCTTGCAAATTTTATTAAAATTCTAAATGACGACAACTTTTTCCAAAAACTTTTAAGGGTTTTAAAAAAAACAGCTATTTCCTGGAGCAAGTTTTGTAAAATTTTCGAGTAAATCTCGGAATTACCGAATACTAACAGAGTTTCTAGGCGTTATCTCTCTTTTTTTGCGTTGCCTTTTCGTCAAACATTGCGTTGGAATGCATTAAATGAAGTAACAAGCTTTTAAACCATTTTCTATGTTTACGATAAGCGAGCGGAGAAGGACCCTCTTAAGATGTCAAGATGAATGTAAATGATGTCTTAGTTGTTAAAATACACATTTCCAAACTGTGTACATTACAGGCATGCAAAAAAAAAACCATACCTACACTAGGTATAAACTAGTGCGATTGACCATCATCGATTGCATCACTGTACTGCTTACCATCAGATAGAATCGCAGTGAAGCACTAGTATAGTATTAAGAAAAAAATACATTTATCGCACATAATATCTACATATTGGAATCGAAAATCATTACCCACCTTTGGAGCAGTGAAGCGAGAAGAAAAATATAAATTATTAAAAAAAAAAACTCTTATGAGTTATTTTACCTTACAAACCTCTACTTAAAAGATCGTTGACGAAACAAGAATAAATAATAAACCCCACTTATGTGTTCAAATATTTTTGAAATTTTAACATGGAGACGAAAAGGGAATGTGACGAAACGGGAAGTAGCCAAGCTTTGTACCTCCGACATTTATACACAGGGCCAATAAATTAATATCGTCATGATAAAGGGGTTCCACACGACAGCCTAACCAAGAGGTTATATCCGGCCCATCCGTCAATGTGAAAGTACTCGATTACGACATATGTGCGATTTATAACTTTACATAACCACATTAATCATTGAGGAGATTTGACCTAGTTTAATGGTATACAGTTTGGGTGGCTTAGCTTTGAGTGTGAATTTTTCTGTTGTAATGGTACACATAAATCTATCATCATCTCTTGGAGAAAAATATCCAGAAGTTATACATATAAACATAGTGCATAACTTTTTTTGAGGTGAGATATCTGCAGATAACCCCACTAATTGATGAGAGCGAAAGAGAGTATCAGACTACTAGATAACAAGCATTTATCACCTTTTAATTGCTCTTTGCGTTCCAGGGACACTGTTTCGAACATTCCAGCAGCCGTGATAGGCATCGAACCTACCGGGTTCTAAAATGAAAATGATTATTCCGATTGTAATTTTAGCATATGCAATGAAGAGATTTTTATATAGATAGTTTACCCCAAGTTTTACCCAGACGTTAAATTAACGTCAAAATATTTGCGACACTCATAAGGCGGTAGTTCACTTATCGTGTCATGCGGCACGTTTAGGAGTGCATTAGGCAGTGATTGAGCTAAGTGCGGGACGCATTAGGGATGCGACGCCGGCGGACATCCGCCAAGCGCCGCGCCGCGACGACACCGCCGCGGTCCCGCGACGACTTCGCGGCCATATTGGAATGTAAACATTATGCAAGCCTTTGGCTATTTGACAACGATATTTGTTTGGGAGAGGATGTGCAGTGAAAATGTCTGGACGTGAAAATGTCCTGCTCTTTGCAGTAATGTTATCTACAAGTGTTGGTTAAGATCCGTCATCTAACCAAGGGGTATCTTATCAGTCAGTTATACGCAGTAACTATATATAGGTATGTATGATAGATAGGCTCCAGTTTAAGTACTGATATCCAGTTACATCCGGTTAGATTAGAAGCTGACCGCAACATAATTAGGATAATGCTATGCGAATTGGAGCTGGTTTGATTAGATCTAGAACTCTAAAACCCAATATGATCTACTCGAATAAAATGTGTACCTGAATTTCTCTCTTTTAGACATGCTTACCATGATTATTTTAACATTATCGTTGTTTCATTGCAAAAGGAAACTTTATAAGAAAACGAGGTTACGCAATTAATATTTCTTAGCGGCAAAACCACTTGTAATATCGGAAAGATTGTGAAGAATATGAATGAAAAAGTTAATATGGAGGACCGCACGCGCGTGCGGCCGAGAAAAAAAAGATGGATGTCCGTGAATAATGTTCGGTCGCGAACTGTAGTAATGGACAGCACTAAATATTGCACCAAGGGAAAATAAATTACACCACTTTTTCAGAAGCACAAAAAGAACTCTTCGTTTTCTCTTTCAGCAAAGCGGTGAGGAAAAAAAGTTTAATATGTTAGGACGCCGGACACTGATTATGTAGGCTGAGTGGTCGTAGGCGAGTGCTCCCGATGGCTTGTTTACTTTTGTGTGTATTTACTGCTGTTTTACGTCTCTTGCGGAACAAATAGAGCTTTCAGAAGAGCTTTTGTACGATTTATTTATGTTGGCTACACATTCCTCTTTTGTCTATGAATTAGAAATCATTCTACCTAATCAAGAAGCGATATAAAATGTTACAAAGTAAGCAACGAGATCTATTTAAAAGTTATTACCGCCAATCAGAAAGTTATTAAACCCACATCACAGTGCCAATTGCAACTCAATCTGGTGGCATTGTAAAGAAAAATTAATTTTAACTAGAATCAAATTCACAAATTGTGTAGTCAAACTAATTTGCTGTTAATGAGGTTACGGACAGCTCCATGCGAGTGGGAAGTTTAAATTGGTTCACGACCATTGCCGCTTCGGTTTTTGTCGGAGGAATCAACAGCGCCTTCAGCGGTAAATGGATTTATTACCCTCTGCCGTTCAGGTGTACTCGTAATTACTCTTATTGTACGGAGGTGGATTGTTTATTGTTTGTAGTTGGAAAATTGCAACGTATATTTTATGTTCGACGCGCTCGATATATGATATATTACGACTGCAATTCGATATAATTATAATTCTTTCTCGTTGTGGAATTAAACGAGGATATTAGAGTTATAATTTATCTATTACAAGGATGCATGTTATGGATGGTAGAGGACATTAAAAATGCAATTTTGTAAAACGTAATTCAATGTTTTTCTGTACACTACCCCTCTTACATAATCCATATTTTAAAATAATGCGAAAGAAACTGTGTGTAATGGTCATTAGTTAAGTTTGCATGCATGTGTAATGGTGAATGTACAGTTGACCTGTGGCCCTACCACGAACTTTTAACGCGATCCGTTTGACAATATATTTTTTAGTTTATGCGAAAACTGAACATAGTTTGTTCAGAATCAGTAACTAAATGGATTCCAATAGTTTTTACACCATGTTATTTTTTTTTCCTAAAATATATAAAAAGGTTACAAATTCGACACTAAGTACAACACAGGTCACGGCAGGTCATAGCGGGCATTAGATACCATAACAAAAATGGTTGCAAGTGCAAAACAATTCTTCAGTCGTCTGGATAGCAACAAGCTTAAAACTTTGTGATTTTCGATAAAGTTATGAAATTTTGTACATTCTTTAGATAAAAATGCTAGACACATGCTTTATATAAAATTAATGTTGTATAGAGTGTATAGCTCCATCCCTCTTTCTCCCTCGTACGTCTGACATTTTAACACGTCATGGTAAGGCCTCTGATAACCCAAGTTTTTGAAAATTTTTAACCGTTATATTCGACTTCGAAGAAGGAAATAAAATGACTTTTTATTCCAGGAACGCGTTCACTTTTGAAAATATTTACCGATATAAAATAGTTCGATGGTAATTTAGGACAGTTGAAAAATATGTTTTCATATTTTAGATTCTGCTTCTCTCCACAGAAATGAAAAGTTTTCTTCAAGGAAGCTACACAATTAAATAAAAAAAAAATGAACTTTCCCGAACTTATCATCAACAAATCAAAATAAGTGTGTTCTTATTTATTTTTTGGCAATATTTTTTTGAAGAAAGTTGTTAATTCATTAAAACAGCTATTTAAAATAATGTGACCACTCAATCACCCATCGCAGTCACACCCATTCATAAAAATAAAATAATTTCCAACTTAGAATGGCCCCACTGTTGTAGAAGGCACTCTAGTCCACGCCTTTTAATTAACAATGAACTCAATTCACATAAAATATTCACGCGTCCACGATGGACCAATCACGTCGCACAAAGATTCAATTGAACAAAGACGCTACTGATGTGTGTGTCTACCTATGTTAAGCCACGGTATAAATAGGTTCGTTACTTTTTTTAGGTGCGATATTTTCTAATGACGTATGCCATTCTAGGTTCGTCACGGTAAGGTCTGGTTTTTGCTCTGTTCACAAAAGAACGTGCTCTCCTGCTTTTTAATGTGCGGCTTTTTTTAACAGGTTCATCCGAATAGTCATCAACGCGCAAAATAATTTCAGAAGTCAATATTTTTAGGAATTCCCTAAATTCTTAATGAATTCTATTACCAGAACTAGATTTTGACAAAAATGTAACCAAGCTATTTTTATTTTTAAGTGAAAAATCATCCAATGACTTCTTCCATTCTAGGAAGGATCGGGAAGGCGTGCCAGACTAAAATCCATTCCTATGTTCCATACCCTGTACTACGGCCCCGGGGTTTCCTTTCGAATATCGCGTGGTAAATGGGAGCAAACTGGAATTATACTTTTTCCAGTAAATCAAAAATTACACATTGTTTTATAAATCACGTTGTAATGAGGCAACAGACATAAAATAAAAATACTCGTACAATCCAATTAACTACTTCCACCTTTTTGAAGTTAGTCAGCATTATTAGTAAAATAATTAAAACTGATGAAGTTATAAACGACCCGACTGTACCTACACACATAGATATACACTCAGTTTTAAAAGGAAAATCCTCGTGTATCGGTTGTTCCAATTTAAATATCCTAATCCTCGCCGTAGTGGCGCGCAGTAATCAGTCGACAGTAACCGGCATCCGAAGGGATTTAGTTTCAATCACGCCAGTGGCCAGAGCTCGTGATTAATGCATACTAAACAGGGCACACACAGACGATTTCCAGATAATTTACTTTCCTGTATAATCGTCTCGTACGTTCTCGTTTTAAAGTTTTTCAATTTCAGAGATGCGGCTGAGAGTTTTTGAGATGCGGTGTACTTGTGGATTTTTTTTTTCTTTTGGTGATTTTGGATTATGAAGTTTGGTTTCTTGTTTGTTATTCGGACTGGCTGAAGACGGCTTTGCCCAAAAATAAAATATTCCAAGGGAATATACTCCTGGGATTAAAAGTATATCCTATGTGCTACGAGTATGGGCTCAAACACGTTACGACGACGTAACGTGCCACTGCACAGCACCACGACGAGAATATCTACGTTACAGAGCCGTGACGTGGAAATTGAAATTGAACAATGTAAAAATCCACGTCAAAAATTCCACGTCAGGACAGTGCAACGTGCCACGTTAAACGATGCCGTATTGAAACCGCCACAATGTTCCAACTGCTGGGACTCATGCCTCCTCTCTAGGAGAGGGAATGGTCCGTAATCCGCCACGCGGGCCCAGTACGGGTTGGTGAATGTCACATATCTTAAAATTTTTGGTTCTAGGACATGTTTCCTCACGATGTTTTCCTTCACCGTTTCGAGAGCTGTGGTTATGAAATAAATTACACAAAGTAATGCGCTTGGCAGGGTTTGAACCCGCGACCTTCGACCCGTAAGTTGGAACCATTACCACTCGGCCACCACTGCTTTCTAAGAAGAAACAGATACAAAGAAAATACTGCATCGATCCATATCTCTCAGTCATTAAAGTTTTTTTTTTTATGTTGATAGGTTCGCCCTTGACCGCTATCTTAACTGATGGAAAGCGACGATTGGATGCATTTTACGTCATGTCGATGTGCCGTGCAACGTGCTACATTGCATTGTTGTAACGTTGCTCGACATCGACGTGGACTTTCATTCATTCTTGTTACTTTCTTTAATGTAAATTTATAAAAAAATATAGTAGCCCACCGATATCGGGAATTGGGTCACGACTCCAGAGAAAGAAAACTAACATAACTATACTAGCCGTGTCCAAAAGTACCACTTTCTGAATCAAACCCTTGATCCATTCGCGTAACAAGATCCTCCTAAGGTGTTGGTCGAACCTCCTAGCTATTAAGCCATTGGCTGACACAATTTTCTATCGGTACAATGATCGCCGAACCCACATGACACTTTTATTATCATTACGATTTTCATAATCTCAAAACAACAAGTCAACAAACGCACTCAACAATAATTAACCCAGCGACTCTCAACGTAATCAAATTAATTAAACGCAAATAATGTTTTGTTATTTTGTTTTTTGCTAAGATTCCGTTTTATAAACTCACAAGTGGGTAAATAAAGCGTTGTTGATGACAAGTGACTGACTGGCGGGCAATTAGTGGGTGGGCAAGCCAAGGAAACAAAAGGGACGCTTAGTTTCACTTAATTAAAAAAGAGGAGGAGAGGAGGCAGAGAAAAATTGCTGTGAAATAACGCAGGACCGCGCTGTGTTTGTGTGTATACGAAACGTGTGGAGATATGTTTTTTTTAAAGAAGTAATATGACTTTGTTGTAGGTATCAAAGGAACTGCAACAGTATGCAATATCTACATAGTATTTTTTTTTATAGTGGGGATCATCCAATGACAACCACCGCTCTTGGGTGGACCGGGAGATAGTGTCAGACTCTTACTGACTAAAAACCCACCCCGTCCTTTTTACCCTTCGTAACGGGGCTCAAGCCTTCTTTCAGATTACCCTGGCCCCAGTAGGCTTCGACCCGGCTAGGCCTCTGCTGTTGCTGAAAACTCCTTGAGGCGCGCGAGAACAGTGCGTGCCGTCGACGTCTTGGGCTCGGTCTGGACAATCTACATTGTGATGGTTTTTGTTTTTATGATTTGCCTAAAAAATTGTAAGCCACTTTTTGAGCAGGCTTTATAAGAATAACCCATTATGATCAAAAGGAAAATATTCTACAAAGTCATCACTATCATCATTTTAACCGAACAACGTTTACTGCTAGACATAGGCCACCCGGAAACGTCACTACAAATACGGTCCTATGCGTTTCACATCCATCGTATTAGTTCCAGTGTCTTTAGGTCATCGGCCCATCTTGTAGGAGATCATCCAACGCAGCGCTTTCCAGTAACCACTCTTGAACCTTTCATTATTTTGCTCACCCTATTGCCACTTAAGTTTAGCGACTCATCGTGTTATGTCGGTAGCCTTCGTTCTCTCTCATTCTGGAAAATATTTTTTTGCATTTCAATTTTCTTATTAAAATTGGGCTGCAAAAAAAAAATCTTACAATTTGCAATATTTATGGTACCATAGACTACAGATTTTGCGTATATATGTAAGCACTTTTGACCAACAGAGACTGTTTGGTATTTTCGTTGGTAGCAAGTAACACTCCGTATGTTACATCCGTGTATGTAACACGTACAGTTATTAATTAACTACATAATCCTTACTAATATTATAAAAGCAAATGTGAGTTTGTTTCTTTGTTTGTTTGTTTGTTACGTCTTCACGCCTAAATGGCAAAACCGATTTTGATGAAACTTGGTACAAGGATAGACCATGTCCTGGAATAGGACATGGTCTATCTTTACTATATACATATATATATACTTTTTATCCCGGAAGTATGTTCCCTTGGGTAATTTTCTGCTATCAAGAGGGCGAAGTCGCTGGGAGCAGCTAGTTATTTATATTTTAAAAAAGGTTTTTATTACCTACATACTTTCCCAATCCTGACTCACTTTTCTGCAATTTCCTTTAGTTTTCTGGTAAAAAAAAAATGGAGTTACGCCCTTTGTAGCTGAAAGTATAGGTAACTAACTTAAACCTTTCTAAGGAAGTACATGACAGGACACCAATCTGTGTTGGTTTCTATTGTTGTATATGTAAAAGCTTATCATAACAAGCTTTATAACTAACAGGAAAACACTCAGGAATACAATTTTCATAATTTCCATTTACCACCTAAAATAGTTACAAAATAAAGTACCCACTAGTTATAGCATTTAATCACGTTAACCTGTTATTACTGTCACCGTTCCTAACTAGAATTTTGCTCACAGTACAATAGGCGAAATATTTCCTGCGCACTGCGGAAATTTAGTTTATAACAAGCTATGTAACGTCAAGCAGTATGAGTTCACTTGAGAGGGGCAATCGTTAAAAATAATTTACAATTTTGCCTGTTTGCATGCAAAAAAACCGTTGGCGCGAAGTTTGCAGCGTGTGAAAAATTAAATTGCTCGTTGCTCGACGCGCGAAATTCAAGCAAGTTTAGTTACTATAATTTTCCGGCGTGGCCGCTCAGCTTCAGTACAATGAGGCGCCCGCAGCCATCATTAAGGTGTGTATGGAACTCCCGCGCCGCTTCTTTCATGCCTATTTCCACTCCGCGAACTTCTCCATGTGACTGTTTGGCCGCTGGATTCTGATCCTTACAGTATTCAACATTCGCCAAGTCTGAGAAAAATAGGAACGGAACGATAGATATGTTTTTTCTTTACGTATAAAAATAAATGGGCGATCGTGATTTGTTTTTTTTTTACTAGGCCCATCTGAAGTTGGTTACACAATGTTTTTTGAAAATCGAATTGAAGGGATTATAACACTTAGATGTTTTCGTGACTCTGCTGCATCATTCATTTCTGGTTTCACTTCACGAAATTTTGTATGTAATGTTTCGCCGTTAAATTTTAATGCTTCCCAAAAATAAATATTCACCAAAATGGAACGAAAAGCAACTGAGGGTCCACGGAGACTTTTTGTTTTTTGTAGCGATGCGTAGCACGTTCGCATCGATACAGCTGTGATGCTGTAGCGCGTTCGCATTGATACAGTGGTGATGCTGTAGCGCGTTGGCATTTTTTTTCCATAGCGTTTACAAATGCGACTAACGCGCGTTTGTAGCGATGCTATCGCTTACGAAACGCGCGACAGGATCGCTACAAAAAATCGCCGTGGGCGAGTTTCATGTTTGCGTTTCAAAATAAAAGGTTACTACTCGTATCATTTGTTTTTGGCGTATTGTTTTTTTCTGTTTATTGAAGAACGAATATTAAATATGTCAGATGTATATATATCAGCTGCAATAAGTAGATATATAATAATTACTGGACAGTGACATACAATTACGTGGTGCCCTTGTGACGATATTTGTCATGCTAAAAACAATAGTTACATTGCGCTGTACAAAGACACGTGCCTATAATGTGAAGCTTGAACAACAGGCATTAGGTATACAAACATAATCATAAACCATCCTCTATGTAAGGTATTTATTCAAAAGCAGTACCTCTACAGTGTCCATTACAAAACTTCTAGTCTTGTTAAATACATATACTGAAAAAGTTTGTTATTTATTTTACTAATGGTATTGATCTAGTAAATTTTCACAAGAGTAGAATGTGTTCTAAAGTTAGTTAAACTAGAAAAATTTTGGCTGTAGAGTATCGACTAGTCATTAAACAATTAATGAGTGGACCACAGGTCGAAACGTGTAATTATTTTTTCGATTCGAGAGTGACATAATTAATGTTAAAAAATTACATTCATTTTTTTTTAAGGATGTAATCTTTTTATCTTAAATTCAAAACTAACGTAGATATAATATTAAAATTTTCAAGTACAAACAAACTAACTTGGAATAAGAAACATAAGATTCAATAATAACTCGTAGCCGTGGCGTAGCTGTTATGGTTACGCCGTAGCTGGCTACGACGCGACGTAGCAAGCGCGTAGAGCGCCAATATACCACAAGTTTGCATGCACTGAAGTATTGATTCAAGAATAAAAATATATCGACTTGCGCCTAGAAAATAAAGAAGAAAAGTTCATTATAAGATAATATGTAATTGGTGAAACACTTGATTAAAATGTGGACTAAATTTCGATACAAATAAAAATAATATATTTATTTCATCACTGGCTGTCAAAGTAGAAAATTAATCCAGAAAGTATTTAAGAACAAGGTCTATTCGTGTACCTTTCATACAAATCCGTTCACCCGTTCAAGCTTGAAGAAGTAAAAACAAGCACGCTTACACACTCACAAACTTTCACCTTTATAATATTGATGTGATATCCATTTAATGTGTAATAATTGTTTCATACCCCTTTGATTAACGCATGAGGAATTTTAATTTTGAATATTTTACAAACCTGTCCCGATGTTTGTCTGTCACCAAATCTTGTAAATTAAATTTGACCCACTTCTTGGTTACCGATTGAGCTAAAACTTTTGCATGCATGTGTAAATCAGATGACAATGCAAAGTTATTATGACATGAAGCTGATCTGATGATGGAACCGGAAGGTGGCTATAGGAACTTGGTAGTTAAACGACACAACCCCATCGAGTTTGGACTCGTATGATTCGTCTTGACGTGTATCAATTATACGTGATATTAGACGTGTATACCGAGCTATAAAAGCAAAAATTAAAATATATACATACGTCTAGACATATCCTTCTTCATTTTATTTAATTATTTTTTATTATGTATAGGCTCACGTTTGATCACTATCTCGCCTGATGGTAAGCGATGATGTGGCCGACGATGGAACACGCTTGCCTAGAAGCAATCTATTCACTCTTGACTTAAAGACTCCAAGGTTATAGCTATCAGGGAACTATTGCTATTTGGTCAAGTGAAACTAATTTTTGAAGGGTAATTTTACCATTACGTAATTAGCAGCAGGCTGTGGCCAGGGGTGCTTTTAAGTACATTAATACATAAACCACAATACTCCCCTTTTATGTAATTGCACGGAATTCTGTGAGTCGAGCCAAAGTGAAATTAAATTGAAATCAACATTATTTGTTGAAATGATGCTAAAGTGTTTCCAAATGTACGTTGTTAAATGAGAATATCGCAATTAGTGTGATTTAATTTAATTATGTAACTAGTTAGTGTTGAAGCTAAACTTAATTATTTTATTGAAACCATAAATGTATATGATGTTAAATTAAATCTAAAGTGCTTAATATGACTGCAGAACAAATGATGATAAATGATATTTGTTTTGCAAATAGTTTAAAAAAAAAAACGATTTCATCAATTTAAACTAGATTAGGCCGGTGATTCCTAGCTGACTACCCTGAGAAAAAACCAAATCAGAAGTCAAGTCTCTTTTAAAGTTCATACTGTAATCATGCGATATTCAGTGCAAAAGCGGTGCTCTTGACCAGACGATGGCCAGATTATTAGAGTGCCCAAAGTGTTCCTACACCTGCACTTTGGAGGAACTAAAAAAAGACACTGATGACGGGCAACCTATTGGCCCTGAAAACTTTGAGGGTAAAGAAAACCATCGGTTCGAGAAGAAGAAGAAAGTTTAAATCATTTCAGAGCCTGAGAAACCAGAAACCAAGAGAGAATTAATGTTTATTTGAAAATGAATAAATCACTGAAAAGCATCCACAGAAGTAATACTTTAAAGTTTTAATAAAACCAGTGTCTTCTTATTATATACTAGCTTCTCCCAGCGGCTTCGCCCGCGTGATAGCAGAAAATTATCCCAAGGGAACATAATTCCGGGATAAAAAGTATCCTATGTCCTATTCCAGGACATGGTCTATCCGTGTACCAAGTTTCATCAAAATCGGTTTTGCCATTTAGGCGTGAAGACGTAACAAACAAACAAATTCACTTTCGCTTTTATAATATTAGTAAGGGTGGAAAAAAAAAACACATCGTAAAATTTCAAGAGTAAAGATAGTAAGTAATAGTATCCCATAAAGCACGTTTAAAATGAAGGCCCGTCGCCGCCAGTGAAATTGATACCCATCAAGTGGGTTATGCTATCAAAAGTTATAATATCAGTATGCATTAAATGAGCCGTGCGCGGTATCCGAGGCTCCCAAGAATTAAACGTTGAAGATTTTCAAGCCAGCGGCAACCCCTCCGTACAACCCCTGCAATTAAAACGCACCCGAAGGGTTGCACCGCTTTCCAAATTGCAAACACGTCCATTGTTTTAATCTACTCCTCTCACAGAATCCTGGGTATAATACTGGAATAAAGACTCCTAGTTTACTTTGACCCACTCTTCTCCTACTTTACCACCATAAGAGGGACCTATATTAGCTGGATGGCTTCATTGGTGCGGAATTCACCGATGTATACTTGATTGAAATATTAATTTCAAGCTTCCTTACTGACAATGCCGCGGAATAAAATATTAACTAACCATCATCTTAAGTAACAATTTTACAGGAAAAGAATGCTTTCCTTTACAAAATGGCGCGGTACAAGATCTGAATGATTTAGTAAGATAACATTTACAGACAATTGTCTTCTTTTTATCGACAAAGTGGAATATAAATAATGCGCTTACAACATATTTAAAGGATGGAAATAAAAAACAATAAGAAAATGCTCGCAAAATGTACACGCGCAGTTCACAAGCGATTCGCGAACAGCTCGCGAGCAGCGCATTCGCCGGATCTGGACGCACCTTTAGGCGCTCTCGTGGGGGCGATCGGCGGCGGAGACCTCTCGCGCCGGGCCCTGGTCGAGGCCATGGTCCGAAGCGAGGAGGAATGGCAGGCGGTCGCCTCCTTCTGCGAAGCAGTAATGCTAGCAAAGGAGGAGGCCGACCGGATCAGGCAACGGTGCCCTCGCCGCCGTCGCCGGGATTCCGATCCCGATTTCCGGCCACCGTAGACGCGGGCTCGCGGACGGCGAGCCATGGGTAGCTCGCTGTCCGATCGTCCGGTAATGGACCGAGTCCAAGACGTCGACGGCGCGCACTGTTCCCGCGCGCCTCAAGGAGTTGTTAGCAGCAGGAGGGGCCCAGCTGGGTCGAAGCCTACTGGGGACAGGGTTGTCCGAAAGGGAACTCGTGCCCCGGTATGAAGGCTAGAAGGAACGGCGCGGGGTTTTTAGTCAGTAAGAGTCTGACACTGTCTCCCGCTGCACCCAAGAGCGGGTTTCGTCAAAGATGATTTTCCAGGTTGACAAAAAAAAAAAAAATGCACCTTTAGGCCGTTTGTCCACCACCGTCGTCACCGGGATGTCACCGAGAACGAGATGACGGCGCCGATTTAGCGATACATACATTTTTATGGCCATGTGTCCACCGCACGCCCGTCACCCGAGCGCATCTTAAACTTAAACTTGGACCGAAATAATCTCGTTCTCGGTAACGTCCTGGTGACGGCGGCTGTGGACAGACGGCCTTATAGTGATGTAACGTATCTTAATTTGACGTAAAGGATAGGTGTGTAATTACTCATCCTTAATAGGTGACTGAAATTTTTTAATTACAAGAAAGGCGTAATAGAGCTAAAATACATAATGATACATCTTTACATGCCTTAAATATTTTTCAGTAGAAAGAAAATTGACGTTTGTGGCCTTTATAAAAGGACGTTTCATGTGTAATGTAATAAGTATTACAATTGCTACGAATCCATACAGACCAAATCATGCCCTCGGATCAGTCAAAAATGTTCAATAAAAATTTTATCTGCTTTAAAATTTTTGCGATTTGGTCAGGAAACACTCCCTGGAAATATTACAGATATTACTCTTTTATCTACCTTTTCGTGACTTTTGCATGTTACAATTTACTACTCACTCTTAATCTACTTTATACGCCCCGGAAAATCGAATTATTACTCCGTGAAGTGATATTTTATTTCACTGAAATAACAGTTGCAACGAAAATTTTGACAATTCTTTTTATGCGCGATAAACTAATTGAAGCAATTAAATTAATTGATTGCGATGAATTTGCTGGTGACTATGAAAATAAGGATGGGATCCTGTACAAAACAAATATGGGATACAGACTAGGGTGGAAATTATACACCTTTTTATCAAACATGGCTTATGTGACCATAGCAGTTATCCCAATATTTTTGGATTTGATACGAGGAACTAAGTCTGAATTACCAATATGCAAATATTACTTCTTAAGCTATGAAGAGCGGGAGTCCCATTTCCTCTTTTGGTTCATATATCAAGCTGTCGGGATGTATGGTCATATGATGTATAACGTGAACATAGATTCATTGATCGCTGGACTGTTGGTTATAGCTATAGCTCAGTTGAGATTACTTAACAATAACTTGAGCAATTTAAAACTATCAGAAGAAGAGAAAAAGCTGCCATTCGAAATTCAAGACAAGATTCAAACGACGAGGTTCTACAAAATGTTAAAACATTATGAAGTTATTTTGACGTAAGTGCTAAGTTTAACACTAGAAGCGTGGACTATAAATTTCAATTTTAGCCATTTTTGCTTCAGTAATATGATGACATGGTAAATAAATTAAATTAGTAACTGATAATACAATATTTTTATCATGTAAATCACACTTTGGTGTACGATTTTATGCTTATCAAAACTAGTGTAGAAAAACATAGGAATGGGTCAAAAATGGAACGCCCGCACTTCTAATGTTAAAAATTTAAGATTGCAGCTTATACAATTTATATATTTATGTTATAGGGTTATTTCAATCTATTTAGAATTTTGCTGTTTTGTATTGTTTCAGTTTTTGTGATATAATCCAGGACATGTTAAGTGTGACATTATTTTTCCAATTTGGTGTGGCGTCTATGATAATATGTGTTGTGATGGGCGGATTTCTTTTGGTAAGGCATTAACATACTAAAATATTGTTTATAATTTTTTTTAGTGAAACAGAAAGCAGGGAGAATCTTAGATCAATACTTTCCCTGCAATAGAACAATAAACATGTGACCAGATCATTGACCGTCACTTTATCAGTTAGGTCTGTTGTTTAAAATATTAAAATACTAGCTGCTCCCAGCGGCTTCGCCCGCGTGGTAGCAGAAATTTAACCCAAGGGAACATACTTCCGGGATAAAAAGTATCCTGTGTCCTATTTCAGGACATGATCTATCTGTGTACCAAGTTTCATCAAAATCGGTTTTGCCATTTAGGCGTGAAGACGTAACAAACAAACTCACTTTCGCTTTTATAATATTAGTTTAGAATATTTTAACTGTGTGTCCTGACAAAGCATACCGGTCTACCCATACGCTTTGTCAGGACACAGTTTGAGAAGTTTGAAGAATAAAACATTTTCCGTAAAGTACATCTCAAACCTTATTTAAATGCAAAGTTTTGACAGATTTTCAGGCAAGAGTTTGAGAAATACTCAAATTCAAATAGTTATATCAGAAATTGGAGGTAACTCTGTCCTGCAAAACTAGTAATTGAACAAACCTTGAAATCGTTTTTTGTTTTCAGCCGTTAACAACAGAGATTCAAGCATTTTTAGTGATGTACCTTTTCACGATGACACTTCAAATATTTGTGCCTGGTCTTTTGGGAACTCACCTGTCTCACGAGGTCAGTCACTCAACTGAAATATTTGTTTGGTTTAAAAAGTTTCAGAAACTCGAATACAGGATTATTTCAATTTCTGTATATTTAAATATAAAATAACATCGATTTTATTCGCTACAAAGGTCGTACTCCAAATTTTATGTTTCATAAAATAAATTCAGTTATTATGAATCGATGAATTTTGACCTTTAAGGAAATGTTGGGCAGTAAAATGGATTGTTTTTACCATTGTGCAATTTAAAATGCCACCACACCACAAAATGCCCTGACTGCTATACCAGAGATCCTAGGTTGGATTTCTACCCGGGGTAAACGTTTGTGTGATGAGCACGATTCTGTGTGAAATATATAAGTATGTATATCAGTTCTCTTGTCTCCACGATCCACAAGAGCGCAGTCAGTGGTGGCCGAGTGGTAATGGCCCCGACTTACGAGTTGTAGGTCACGGGTACAAACTCAACCAGGTGGATCACTTTGTGTAATTTATTTCAACACCACTGCTCTCAAAACGGTGAAAGAAAACATCATGAGGAACCCAGCAAATACTAGAACCAAAAATTTTAAGACGCGTGGTGGATTTTGCCCCATTCCCTCTCCTAGAGAGGAGCAGGCCTCCTCTCTAGGAGAGGGAATGGGCCAAAAAGTCCCAGCAGTGGGAACATTAAAAAAGCCTGATGATGATGATGATGATGATGATGATTCCACAAGCTATGATTAGGTTTGTACTAGATGGTGTTGTGAGTAAAACTGGGGTCAAAGCTAGTCTACAATACAATATTCGTTGTTTATTTCAGAGTCAAGAACTCGTGACTGCAACTTACTACAGCGAGTGGATACCGAGATCAGAATCATTCAAAAGGAGTTTAAAACTCTTTAGAGAACGAGCCGCAATCCCAATCGTGATTTCAGGGCTTAAAATGTTTCCTCTAACACTTCTCACCTTTATTTCAGTAAGTTATTTCTTTATGTTTATATTTTAAACAGAAACTGTCGAATGAAAAGTATAGTAATAATTTAAACTGAAATATAGGCATTTCTCACGGATAATCTTAGTTATTTCTTTGATTTCATGATTCTCTTCATATTATAACATATAGCTCGGATCAGGGTAGTTAATAGCCGCCATAAAAATGACAACCTTGCGGAAAGTGAGATAAATTAATTAATCTTTAATTTTATTTATTATTTCATTCTACATTGAGAAAATTAAATTATAAAATAAACTTAAATAATTAAAAATAATATATACACTAAAGGCCTAACTAAATATGACGTCAAAAAACTCCTCCGCATTGCTGTCGACTGGAAGTGTGCCCAAAAGGCTGGCGGCATTGCCACGTTGTATGGCAATGCTTAATCTCTGACCGAGGTAGAAGCCAGAAATTTCATTCTGAAATAATTGTATAATTTTTGTTTAATTACTTGATTGATTTAATATAGTTTAGTGTGAAATAATTGAATTGGAATTTTATAGTTACTAACATAATTTTAAGTAAATATTGTTACTAACCCTTATATGAGCAAAAAACTTGAAATAGATGACATTCTTATTAATAAACAGGTACCGTGTGTTAGCTAGTACTCCACTCAGACTTAATTTTACTATGTAAAAGTAGCTTTATAACAGAAAAAGACGCGATAAATGACATCTCATAAATGCCACCGTTTAGCAATTAAACAAATAATATTTTACTTTCTCTCTCTCGTTACAGATTATGAAGACTGCTTATTCTTTTTTTACGCTAATTAGAAACGTTCAAGAACAATAGAAAGGGGAGGAAAAGAACATTATTACAAAACTCACAACTTCATCTTGGGAAGAAATGGAGTGGGAATTTTAAGATTTTATCATTTTGAGCGATTCGTTTTGAAAGAGGATACATCCATACTCATCATTTATAAAACTGAACAAGCAGTATTTTTATTTAGGCTAAAACATAAACTTGTACACAATAAACGAATTAACTGCATAAACTGTTACAAAGATACATACTTATAACAAAGCACAATTAACCTGTTTTGTTTACACCACAAAATATCAGTTACAGAAATATTATAAGTTACAGAAATATAAATATCAGTTACAGAAATATTATAACCTCTACTCTATGTAAAGGTATTTTTTCAAAAATAATACCTACAGAGTCTGTTACAAAAACTATCTGTTCCTATATACACCGAAAACGTTTGTTATTTATTTTACTAATTGTATTGATCTTGTAAATGTCCAGAAGAGTCGATTTTGTTCTAAAGTTTGTTAAAGTAGAAAGTTTTCGTCCACAGCTTGTAGACTAGTACATAAATCATTAATGACTCGACCACGGATCGAAGCGTGTAATTACTTTTTCGATTCGAATTAATTCATGAATCCCCAAGCGACCACCAGTGGCCGCGCATCTATTGTCTTACTATTGTGTCTCTAATTGACGGTATCTGAATGGTTAAGAGAATATAATTCACGTTTGAAATGAGGGTATTCAGAAAAAAGCATAGCACCAGTTGGCGCCATTTAGCTGAGAAGCCGAGGGGTGTTCTGCTTTTGACGTTGACGTCTAACGTTTGGCGTTGACGTTAATGTCTAACTAATGTCATTAACATTGACATTAGTCAGCTCAGGTATGACATTGTCATTTTAGTAAAAATTAAGAAGTGTGCATTCAGTGTGTTACACGCTGTATACACCTAATCGGCATGCAATATTAGTACCATTGAGTGAAAGAACACATGTAGATTGTACTGTTATGTAGTACTTATATTAATAAAAATTGGGTTTGTGTTCACATTGCGTGTTTTATTTCTTGACTACTTTAGCTTTTTCTACAAAAATTATCAAGGATATACTTTTTTTTTGCAAAGTCTTTCTTTATAGAAACAATTTTAGCTAAGTTAAGACACACTATCGATAGAAAAATGGAAAAAAAAACAAAGGTGACATAAAAATTGTTCTAAAGTTCAAAAGCTGTAACAAAGGTGACATAAACAGTATGAAACAAACAGGATACTACAAAATTGTTTTAAATATTAAATCAGTGTGCCTTTTTTACTCGTTTGTACATATTATTATTTTAAGTTTGTATATACCTATTAACTTATAATATTTAATAGTTAAGATGTACATAATTATAAAATAAACACATAGAACTTAAATCTTCGTTTTAATTTTAAAATCCACTGATAAATAAAAAAAGTTTTTTTTTTCATCTCTCTGATCATAGGCTTTGGTTGCTCGCGTATATAAAATATAGCCTATGTCACACAGAAATAAAGCAGCTTCCTATTGGTGAAAAATTTACCAATTGGACTAGCACTTTCAGAGATTACCTCCTAAAACCAAAAAAAAAACTTCACCTCGTTATAATATACAAGTTATAATATCAGTAATATATAATATATCTATGTAAATAATAAAAATATTTAAATAAATAGTGATTTATGCACATCCCTTTACTACAGAATATATAAGTGATGTCACGTACTTAAGTTTGCCGTAGAGGATGGGTGTGTAATTAGTCTACACCACGCCACGCAGGAAAAAAAGATAGGAAAGAGTTAATTGGATTATAAGAAAGACGTAATAGAGCTAAAATACATAATGATACCTATTCAAGCATTTTGCATGCATTATAAATATTTTAATGCCTAATAGCTTTTGCACGCGGTTTCACTCTCGTCAACTGACTACTCTATTCAACTTTACTCAACTCTACCCTACTCTCTCTACCCTACCCCCACCTCATTCTATCTCAGTCTACCCTACTCCACTCAACTTTACCCTACCCTAACCTCGGAATTATTTTATTTCAAATTATCTATAAGAAGTTTCAATGTATTTAAAATTAATGTAAGGTGTGCTTTATTGTGGCCTGTTGGTCTAGTGGTTAGTGGCCCTGACTACTATGACGGAGGTTCTGAGTTCGATTCCCACTCAGGACAAATGTTTGTGTGATGAGCACGATCATTTGTTCAGTGTCTGAGTGTAATTTATCTACCCTTTCTTACTCCACCCTACCTAGTTACCTACTCTACGCTACTTACTTACTCTATAACCTTCCTTGTACACGTGGGCGAAGCTGTTGGCAAAAGCTAGTCATTTATGTTTATGTACCATTATACCCTTGACAGTATTGCGGCCTTACGTGACGTTTGTTAAGGGTGGATGTAGAATATGAAAGGCGTAATAGGACTAAAATACATAATGATACCCAAGAAACTGTCATTATGTGTTCTACACGCGTCATATTAAATATATTTTTCAGTACAAAGAAAATTACCGCTTGTTGCACTATAAAAGGTGGTTTCGAGTTTAAAATTGGTATCATATTTCCTAGGGATCTTTACAGACCAAACCATGCCCTCGGAGCAGTCAAACATGTTTGGTAAAAACTTTACCATCTACAAAATTTTCGGTATTTGGTCAGAAAACACTTCCTGGAAATACTACTCTTTTGTCTACCTTTTTGTGACGTTTGTATGTTACAATTTACTACTCACTCTAAATCTGCTTTATATACCCCGGAAAATCGAATTATATATCGGCGAAGGGATATTTTATTTCACTGAAATAACAGTTGCAACGAAAATTTGGACGATTCTCTTTATGCGTGATAAACTAATTGACGCAATTAAATTAATTGATTGCGATGAATTTGCTGGTGACTATGAAAATAAGAATGGGATTCTGTACAAAACGAGAATGGGTTACAGGCTAGGGTGGATAATATACATCATTTCATCAAACATAGTGTATGTGGTCGACGTGGTCGTCCCAATATTATTTAATTTATTAAGAGGAACCAGACCTAAATTACCAGTTAGCAATTATTACTTCTTGAGCGATGAACAGCGTGAGTCCGGTTTCGTATTTTGGTTCATATACTCTTATCAAGCTATTGGAATCTATGTTCATATGATGTACAACGTAAATATAGACTCCTTGATCGCTGGACTGTTGGCTATAGCTATAGCTCAGTTGAAATTACTTAACAATAACTTGAACAATTTAAAATTATCAGAAGAAGAAAGTAAACTTACATACGAAATTCAGGACAAGATTCAAATGACGAGGCTCAATAAATTGTTAAGACATTATGAAGTTATTTTGAAGTAAGTGTTAAGTTTCAAAATGTAAGATTGTAGTTGTATTCAATAGTACTTCAACATAATTATAACTTAACTTGTTTCAGTTATTGTGATACTGTCCAGGACATGTTAAGTGTGACATTATTCTTTCAATTCGGTGTGGCGTCTTTGATCATATGTGTTGTGATGTGCGGCCTAGTTTTGGTAAGTATTTATATATATTTTTTTTTTTACGTGGTATAGAAAATCTGTTTAAATAATGTAATCAATACAGTAGATAATATTCTAATAATAATTAATATCTTAGAGATAATCTATATAATTTATAATTCAGGGGAAACTATATCACAGTAAAGGGTAGTAATAAATAAACATGAGACCAAAATCCTCGACCATCACTTACCAGTTACGTTTGTTTGTTTTCAGCCATCAACAATAGAGTTTCAAGTATGGTTAGTAATGTATCTTTTCACGATGATGCTTCAGATATTTGTACCTGGATTTTTGGGAACTCAGCTGTCATACGAGGTAATTCACACAAAACAAAACCATTTTCTTTTCTTAATTATTTTCAAGAACTGTAATAATCCAAAATTTATAATAATATCGACCCTTCCACTCCAAGTGCGAAACTACTTTTTAGAGTTCCTTACCTCAAAAGGAAACCAACGAAACCCTTATAGGATCACTTTGTTGTCCGCCTGCCAGTCTGTCTGTCTTTTAAGACCATTTATCTCGGGAACGCGTTGAGGTATCAAGATGATTGATGAATTAAAACCATATAATCAAGTCTGCGGTTTTTAAGGCTGTGAAAAAATCATACCACTAAGTTAAGGAAAAAAAAGATACGGCCGTAAATATTAATACATACATACATACATAGGGTTTTTATTCTACTTTTCATTGAACCAGAATCCTGAACTTTTGTCATAAAGATAGGTCTTATAGTAAGGTCTTGGAATTTGTCTGTCATAAGGCCAATGTCTGAGATATATTGCGAGCCTGAGGAGCAAAGTTAGTCCACAATGTAATGTGGGTTGTTTTCTTTCAGAGTCAAGAACTTGTGACAGCGGCTTACAATAGCGAATGGATACCGAGATCAGAATCATTCAAAAGAAGTTTAAAACTCTTCAGAGCACGCGCCGCAACTCCAATCGTTATCACAGGCCTTCACCTGTTTCCTCTAACACTGCTTACCTTTGTTTCGGTAAGTCATCCATTTATGTTTGTATTTTTAGCAAATGCAAAAAAATAATTGCAATTGTAGCAAAATTTCAGGCAATTTCGAAGTTGCAGACGATTACGTTTACCTGGGGCAAACAATCCAATTAAGGTCTAACTTTAAGAAAGAGGTCAATCGTCGTAAATTAGTTTAACAGCAATTAAAACAAATTATAATTTATTTATTTTATGTACATATACTTTATTGTACACCAAGATAACAAATTACACATTTGAGCATTATACTTAGAACATACAATTGGCGGCCTTACCGCATCCCGCGATCTCTTCCAGGCAACCTGGTATGAAAAGAGATTGTCTGGATACAAAATGGGGTTGCATAAGGTGCATTACATAACAAACAATTGGTGAAGAGAATATTATTATTATATATTTTATTTTTTCTCGTTACAGATTATGAAGACTGCTTATTCTTTTTATACGTTATTTAGAAACGTTCACGAACAGTAGAAAGGGCAGAAAAAGAACCAGACACAGAACAAATGATCATGTTCATCACATAGCCCCACTAACTACTAGATCAACAGACCAGTCAATTGAATTAAAAATCATTTGGGGTGTCTTAGATTTTGCACATTTAATGTTACATGTTGTATATTGCCCAGGTATTGTATAGAACACCTGAATTATACAGTTTGCCGCTAACAAATACACCGTAAAAGTTAGTAATTTATTTTACTAATAGGTCTTGTAAATGTCCTCAAGGATTTAGTTTGTTTTAAAATTTGTTAAACTAAGAAGTTTTCATCGTGTCAACTAGTACAAAAAGATTAATAAGAATAGGTGGGTCGAATCGTGTACTTACTTTTTCGATCCAATTACGAGAATAAAATAAGTAAACGTTTATATAGATTATTTGTGTTCCTATGTTTTTTAAAGATAATGTTTTCCTTAAATAAAATAAAGATGTAACTGTTCTCTCTTAACTTTCAATAAATATGTGCTACTAGATCATAATATATAGTATTTAAGTAGAATAGATACTGTTGGCTTATTACTATGTCACTCAATTGAATAGAACACAAAGTAAATTAAAAAAAAAAATGTGTTTAACGGATTACTAGTCTATAAGTACTTATTAACTATATATTTTTAGTTATATGTCACATAGTATTTAAAATAAATGTTATAGTTCAAGTCATGCACAAGAATTTATATTTTTTAAATATTTTTAAGGACTTAATAATTAACGTGTACTGTTATGCAATATTCGTACATTATGAATTTATTTAAAACTAGCTTTCCGCCCGCGGCTTCGCCCGCGTGGACAACAGTTTATATCGCGCGGGCAGAAACCCGTGCTCAGCAGTGGAATTATAGGTAGCCTATGTGTTATTCCAGTTTCTCTTCTACCTACCTACCAAATTTGATCTAAATCTGTTCAGTAGTTTTTGCGTGAAAGCGTAACAGACAGACAGACAGAGTTACTTTCGCATTTATAATATTAGTAGGGATTTATTCAAAGTATTTATGTTAACCAATGTATTTTTTGTTGGTTACTCAATTGATGAAGGCTATCTACCTAAATATATTGCATTCGTTCATCTTCATTGTTCTATAGTATATCAATAAAGTTTAGTTTGTTATTACGTTAAGTGTTTTATTTCCTGATAAATACAACTTAACTCTGCCCCACTTCTGCCTTAACGATTGCATTACTAAGCAGTGATTGCTTACAATCGATGATGATGGTCAGGCATCGTAGTCAAGCACTAGTTTATATCAACGAAAAAAAAGCTCTATCCATACCACAGAATTATTTTATTAAACCTATTTTTCGTTTTTTTTTTTTTTTTTTTTTTATTATTGATAGGTTTGCGCTTGACCGCTATCTCACCTGATGGAAAGCGACGATGCGGTCGACGATGGAACGCGCTTACCTAGAAGAAACCTATTCACTCTCGACTTAAAGATTCCTGGGTTGTAGCTATCAGGAAACACAGACTCCGGCAAGGAATTCCATTCCTTAGCTGCACGCACAATGAATGTGTTTCCAAAACGTTTTGTGCGTGTAGGCGGGATGTCCACCATGTACCGGTGGCGCATCGCCGTACGTCTGGTAGTCCGATGATGGAACGGGCTAGGCGGAATCAGGTTATGCAATTCCGACGCACACTCCCCGAAATGCAACCGGTAGAAAACCGACAGGCTAGCAACTCGGCGTCGATGCTCAAGACTTTGAAGCTTCGAATCGACGAGTGTATCATCGCCAATTATCCTTCTAGCTCGCCTCTCAATTGCCTCAAGTGCATCAAGCTGGTATCGGGCAGATCCGTCCCAAAGATGAGAGCAATACTCCATACACGACCGAACTTGCGCTTGATAAAGTTTGAGCAGCTGTTCCGGCTTGAAGTACTGTCTGACCTTTGCGAGGATTCCCAGCTTTTTTGCAGCCAGTTGAGCCTTTGCTTCGATGTAAGGCCCAAAGTTGAGTGTTGATGACAGCGTTACACCAAGAAGGTCAAGATGGTCGGTTATCGGCACGGTTACACCCCGGAAGGTTGGAGCGGGGCTGAATTGGCTCCTTTTAGCGGAAAATAGACACGCCTGGGTTTTTGCGGCATTGAACTTGACCAAATTGGCATCGCCCCAATCGGAGACTGCCTCCAAGGACAAGTTCAAGCGCTCAACCATAGACTCACGGAGAGACTGGATCTGTGGCCCACTAGCTCGTGCACTGGAAATGTAACTCTCAGCAACAGTGCTGTCGTCTGCATACCCAAAGGTACCGGGCTTAAGCAAATCGTTTATGTGCAGCAAGAATAATGTTGCTGAGAGTACTGACCCCTGAGGGACCCCGGCATTAATGGCCATTTGACTAGACGAGCAGCCATCGATAACCACTCGGATGGACCGGTCACTCAGGAAGTCTGCGAACCAGGAACACAAGCCAGCGGGCAAACCGAAGGATGGAAGCTTACTAATATGACTTTCGTGCCAAACCCTATCGAAAGCCTTCGAGATATCAAGGGAGACGGCAAGTGCTTCCCCATGCTTCTCGATGGCCTCACTCCAGATGTGGATGGCATACGCTAGAAGATCTCCAGTTGACCGATTTCGGCGAAAGCCGTATTGACGGTCACTTAAGATATCATTAGCTTCTAGGTATGCCAGGAGCTTAGTGTTAATTACACGTTCCATTGTCTCGTTTGTAAAAAGTAGCTCGATGGAGTTACTTTTTTCTACTATAGGTAAATTGAGCAATCAAAAAATAAGAAATGTAAGAAAAAAGTAAATAATATTGTTTAAAGAATCAATATATAGAAAAAGCTTACCTTACATGGACTCAATCAGTCCATTAAAGTGGAAAAAAATGTCAACTTCTTATACATTTATTTTCTTCTTATTATTATAGATATTCTTCAGATTTTCTAGGTAAATTAACGACCAAGTATACGGTTAATTTTTAAAACAGGTCGTTTGCGTGAATAAAAATTTTGAATTCATTATTATTTTTTATTCAATAATAATCAAAATTTTGATGATATTCACGCATGAAGAAATAATATAATTTTAGGGCATTCCGACACAGACAGGTTAGGTTAAAAAGCTAAGGCGGGAGCGAAGCGGAGTGGAACTCTCACCTTAGCCTTCGTAGTTATTTTTTATAAACACCTAGAAATATGAACACCACAGAGCGCGGCTCCGTCGAGCTAAAAGAAGACAAAAGTATTTCGCACACTGTTTTCCGTGTGTAGCGTCCATTACTATGCAGATTAACCAGATAAAATAGAGATGCCTGCTATTTTAAATAAAATTTCACACTTTAGCGGATTGCATTCGGTAATTTGCAGACTACCTAGCTGATGCGCATATTAACATATTTAGTCTTCTAACGGTAACATATATTTAGCTAGATATCATTATTTTCGGAAATCATACATGTATTTATGTTTATTTAAATCGACAGGTCCAAGCGACGGGGGAGGCCGCAACAGTGAGGGAATGCACGACCTCACGCCTTACACGCCGCGACAGAAGACGCCCTTCGCGCGGGTAGTTTGTTTGCCGGCCGCTCGTCTTGTAAGAACCGATCTCGCGTCGTCGATAGTGCGTAGTGTTCCACGCGCGCCTCAAATCGTAGTCTGCAGCAGCAAGTAACATAATATAAAAGTTCTTGTAGTTCGTTGTAACTTTAATCGATGTTTTAATAATAGTGTATTTTTTACATTTATGACGTATTAAAAAAAAGTACGTACTAGATCTCGTTCAAACCGATTCTCGGTGGAGATTTGCATCATATATTTTTTTAGTTTTATCATTCTCTTATTTTAGAAGTTGCACTTTTTACCACTTTGAAAGTGTATCTCACGCTAACTATTCAGTTTGGAAAAGAATTATACTAGAAACCTCAATTTTTTTTTTTGAAGACCTATCCATGGATTAGATTAAAAAAAAATTGAGTTTCAGTTCTAAGTATGGGGAATACCCAATTTTTTTTGTTTTTTTTTTTCTATTTTTGTGTAAAAATCTCAATGCGGTTCACAGAATACATCTATTTGCTAAGTCTTAACCGTAGATATATATGTCGAAGCGTTGGCGCATATCAGTCGGTCTGCATCAGCGCCACCTATCTTTCACTGGAGGAACTATGTAGTTAGATTGAACAGCTTACGTTTGGGAACGTCAAGTATTAACTTGGGGATGGTTAGCGTGGAGTAATAGCAACACTGAGCGAATAGTCGAGTCAAATGTCGATCCGGAGGTATAATCGATTATTTGACATTGACAGGTACTGACGTTGACAGGTAAATTGGCTACCCGGAATGGGGGTACGTTCACGTGTCGGGTGACGGTTGATTTGGAGGGCACTTTGAATCGTTCCGTCGGAAGAAGTATGGATTCTCGCCACGAGTGTCTTGGTTAGCACGTGTGTTTTGAGAATTTTAACTTTTTCCGAGTGATTGTTGTAACTCTTGTGACTTGTTTTTACTTAATTGTGCCGTCCTTGTGTTCGTAAACAGGTTTGCTGTTTGTTTGTTTATATTTTAGGTTTATCTAAGATGGATAAACATAAACCTCCAGACCCTGACCCCCCCGACATCCAATCCTCCCCAAATGCCCTATCCCAAAACCCATTGTCACAATTTGCCGATGTAGTCTGTAGCATCACAGAAATGGATGTATCTCAGACTTCCAGAAAACGCACCAACGATGAAGCGACTCTCATTCCTACTCCACCAAGCAAACAACCTAAGAGCCAAGTAGGTCGGTCAAAATACTCAGCTTTGGATAAAGGCCCATATATCGTGCATGTCTCTCGGCTGGAAGCTGCACCAAACGCAGGCACCACGCTACATCCTGTGAACTTCGGAAAGTTCCTATTATTTAATAAAATCTCGAACGTTCGTCGGGACGGAGTCAACAAAGTTGGCCGTAATCGTGTTTCGGTGGAATTTACGTCACCCCAGGATGCAAATGCGTTCCTGGCTAACAACCTTTTACCTAAACATGGTTACTCAGCATCCATCCCTACATTCAACATCACTAGGATGGGTGTTATTTCTGGTGTTCCTACTGACATCTCCGAGGAAGAAGCTATAACCTATCTTTCTGTACCTTCTGGTTGTGGGCAAATCCTCAAAGTTCGACGCATTAGCAGGAAAACACGCAATGACGGTGCTATTGAATGGAAACCCACAGAAACTTGTGTCATCACTTTCGATGGCCAAGTCCTACCTCCAAGAGTATACTGCTGCTATACATCTCTTCCAGTTACTCAGTATATTTACCCTACGATCCAGTGTCGCAAGTGCTGTAGATTCGGGCATGTGGCTAACCTGTGTAGGTCGAAACCACGCTGCAGCAAATGTGGCCATGATCACCCCGGTGATGGTTGCAGCATAACCGAAGGCGAGGCTTTCTGTGTTCTATGCTCGGGCAACCACTTTGCTAATAGCGGGTCATGCCCTGAGCATGGTAGACAGAAGGCTATCAAGACTATTATGGCTGAGAAGGCAATCCCATATGTAGAGGCTAGCAAAATGGTTCCAATACCATCTCGCAACTATGCAAATGCTACCAAGACTCAGTCATACCGCAAAACTGTCACACTCAAACCCAAAACCCACGCCCCACTTTCCCCATCATATAACAGATACATCCACAGCGAAATTGTTAGTTCCCCCCAACCCACACAGCCTAATGGCTGTGCTCTAAATTTAAATAATACACCAGATAATAACATTATTTCAATTATCGATTTTCTCATAAAACTTTTACCTACTCTTATCTCTTCTTCTTCTAACTCTCAATCACCGTCCAACGTTGCCAATCAACTTATACAAATCCTCTTATCAATTAAAAATGGCGTCCAGCCTAACATTTCTACAGTGGAATGTGAGGAGCGTGTGGCATAAAAAGCACGACCTCATATTCCTCATTAACAAATTTAAACCCTTAGCTTGTTCTATAGCTGAGACTTGGCTTACCCCAAGTCTTAGCTTCCGTATACCACATTACAATATCCTCCGATGTGACAGATCCGACGGATATGGAGGATCGGCTCTTTTTGTCAATAATCGGGTCCCACTTTTGCCCCTCTCTTTACCTTCACTTACAGGCGACATGAGTATTGTATCTGGAAGGATGGAAGGCATTACAGTATTCTCAATATATATTGCTCACCCTCATCAGGATTTTTTAGTTATCTTAAGAAATATTCTTTCCAATGTTCAAGGCCCTGTACTAGTCATGGGTGACTTTAACTGTCACCATTATAGATGGGGGTCTCAGCGCTGTGATGCGTTTGGTACAGCTCTGGTCGAGATTTTGGATGATATGAACCTTTGCGTTTTAAATAATGGTTGTCCAACACGCAGGACTCTCCCTGGGCAGCAGAAGAGCTGTGTAGACCTTACATTTTGCTCTGCTGACCTAGCAGCTTCAATCCATTGGGAATGTACAACATTGTCGCATGGTAGTGATCATTATCCTATTGTCATTTCTTTAGTTAACAGGACTTACTTAGAAAAATCTTCTCCTCCACTTTTGAAGTACAACTTATCCAAACCAGATTGGTCAAAGTTTGCATCATTGGTGGAACAGAAAATTGATATTCTTCCAAATTTTAACTCAAATTTACCTAGCTCTTCTGATCACCTCCATGCCAAGAGTTGCTATGAGGGTTTTGTAGAAGCAGTCACCTCTAGTGCAGACGCTTGTTTCCCCCTGAAAAATAGTGCTCGAAACAAGATTCCCTCTCCTCCATGGTGGGACCAAGAGTGCACTTCAGCAGTTAAGTTGAGAAACGAGGCTGAAACTCACTATAACAGGGAAATGACGACCCAAAATCTGTTGACGTATATGCAAGTCTGTGCACGATCCAAACGTCTCCTACGTAGGAAGAAACGTGCAGGTTGGGTCAAATTCTGCACATCCCTCTCTGCCTCTACCCCAATCTCAGTTGTGTGGAAGAACATAAACAGATTCAGAAGTGGTTGTTCTCCTTCAGTATCTTCACCAATCACTAGGGAAACAGCTGAAATCTTTTTTGACAAATTAGCTCCACCTTATGTCCCACTTCCTTCTGAATTTCATAACGTACCCCCACATATAGTTTCCAATGACCCTTTCGATGCGCCTTTTACTTTAAAAGAATTGAGTGTGGTGCTCAGTCATGTCCGGGACTCAGCACCTGGTATTGATGGAGTGCCATATTCATTTATTACTCATTCTAGTAATAATGCTAAACAATATTTCTTGGACATAATTAATTTTTGCTACAATCGTGGTTGGGTCCCAGACCAATGGAAATTACAAGTCATCATTCCCCTATTGAAACCAGGTAAACATGTTGATGATCCGAACGGCCTTAGACCCATTGCTTTGTCTTCAGTCCTTGCCAAACTAATGGAACACCTTATTAAAAACCGTTTGGAATGGATTGTCGAATCTAGAAATATACTGCCAAACTACCAACTTGGTTTCAGGAAAGGGCTGGGCACAATGGACAGTGTTGGTATTCTGGTTACAGATATCCGTCTAGCATTTTCCAAAAACGAGTCCGTGGTTGCAGCCTTCGTAGACATTTCCTCTGCATACGACAATGTTCTTCTTCCCGTCCTCAGGCAGAAACTGCACCAGCTGAGTATCCCGGTCAAGATGATCGAATGTATATGTGCACTACTGAACTGTCGCTCGTTGGTTCTGAGAGTTCAGGGCGAGGACTTTGATAAAAGGCAGACTTGGAGGGGCCTTCCACAGGGCTTCGTCCTCAGTCCAATTCTTTATAACTTGTACACATTTGACATGAACTCCTGTTTAAACAACAATTGTCACATACTACAATACGCAGACGACTTAGTCATTTACGTGACAGACTCCTCCATCACTGACGCTGCATCGTCTTTGTGCCTCTCTCTGGACTCTCTAAATCGATGGCTTCTAAACCATGGTCTTTCATTATCTGCGCCAAAAAGTTCGGCAGTAATCTTTTCTCGCAAAAGAACCATCCCTCCCGTCTTAGTGGCTATTTCAGGACAAAATATTCCATTGTCTGGTAAGGTAAAATTTTTAGGCGTTATACTAGATTCAAAATTAACTGGCAAACATCATATAAATTATTTAATCCAAAAATGCGAACGCGTCATCTCCATTTTAAAAGTCCTTGCAGGTGTATGGTGGGGTGCCCACCCCTATACCATGAAACTAGTTTACAATGCCCTAGTTCGCAGTATTCTAGACTATGGTACATTCCACTTAATTCCGTGCAACAAGGGTGCTCTGGTTGGTCTCGATAGACTCCAGTCTAAATGCCTTCGGATCATCTCCGGGTGCATGAAGTCCTCTCCCATCAACGCTTTGCAGGTCGAGTGCGCCGAACCTCCTTTAGCCTTAAGACGCCAATATTTAGCCTCCCGTTTTTTATCTAGGGTAATGTGTAGATCATCACATCCCCTCATTGGAAAACTGAACGAGTTAAATACCTTGTATAGAACCTCAAATTACTGGAAAAATAAAGAAATGCCTTTAACCCTGAAATATTTTCGCACGACCCAAAATCTTGAATGTCCGCTTGCTCAATATCCCAATCTACCTCTTTTTAATTTCGATTATGAAGTTTTATGTTTTACCCCCAAAATCTCCTACAATATTGGTATTTCTAAAAACTGTCCTTCGGCGAATGCGGCCTTCAATGCGGTGGTGGGAGAACGATGGAATAGCTTTCAAAAATTTTTCACTGATGCTTCCAAATTTTCTATCTCTAGTTATACTGGAGCGGCGGTTTATTACCAAAGCTCCAGTATTATCTTACAATTTAAATGTCCCAAGGAGTCCTCTGTGTTTACAGGCGAATGTGTGGCTTTATTAGAAGCTTGCCTTTTTATAGAATCACACCATAACATCGACAAAGCCGTAATCTTTACAGACTCCCTTAGCTGTCTCCAGGCCCTAATCCAGAGTCCTTTTAAAAGTAAATTACACAGCTCACTACTCCTAAAAATTAAGAAATCCCTACTAACATGCGCTAATAGTCAAAAGGAAGTTCAGCTAGTTTGGATACCTGGTCATTGTGGCATCAAGGGCAATGAACGCGCTGATGCCTTGGCCAAAGATGCTTGTTCCTCAACTACAGCTGATCTCTCACACAACTTTATTCAGGGTTATGACTTGCTGAACCTGCCAAAAGCAAGCCTTCAATGTGCATGGCAGGAGCAGTGGGATACCTCTGGTAAAAAAAAGGGTAAATTTTATTATGCAGTACAACCAACCATTAAGTCAAAACCTTGGTTCTTCACATTCAAAAAAATGTCCAAACCTGTTATCTCTGTTGTTTGTAGAATTCGCCTGGGTTTCTGTTGTACGCCTGTTTTTTTGGAAAAAATTCGTGTCCGCGACTCCTCCTTATGTGAGTGCGGTTTGGAGGAGGGCACACTGGACCACATATTTTTCCAATGCACCAATAACATTCCACCTTTAGACCTATATAGCCGCCTCCCGAAATTTAAGATCCCTCTCCCAATCAATGTCCCTGCCCTCCTAACTTATCCTTCCCCAGAACTACTGGTGGCGCTGATGAGTTTCATCCGTCACAATAATATCAAATTATGAGTCCTGATTTCTGTACAATTGTGGTTACGTGTATATATTTAATGTTTTAACAACTATAATATTTATGTATTTTTATTTTTTTGTTTGTTTCAGTCCAGTACTAACTCAACAAGTTCAACTGTATCAATCGAAGATTTTTATGCATACATACTGCTGTTCTAGCATTCTAGTTTCCTGTGTTAATAATATACACTCTTGCCAATCCAATTTACTTATGACATTGGCAGAATAGTCGACATCGGCTCTATTTGCCATTAATAAAAAATAGAATAGAATAGAATCGTTCCGTCGGTCCGAGCAGACGTTGGTTACTCCACGCTAAATTTCCCGCGTTCCTAAATTCTTAATCAAGCCATATCTCAGGCATCCTTGATTATTTTGTACTGAGTGTGTGTTACGAGTAATTAAAGGTGTTATCAAAGGTTTTTGTGAGTGTTATTTCCGATGTCGCGACCCACTGATATCGATCCTCCGTTATCAGAATTGGGATTGGACCACGACGACCCACGTGTTCAAAAATGAAAACGCTAGCGACGAAAAATGGATGCGTTTGTTGGAACAACAGAACCGCAATTTTCTGACGCTGATTCAAGCCATGAAAACACCTACTACGTCGTCACATGGCGTTCGTTTACCGGATTTCGATCCTGAGAAACAAGATGTAGATGCACGTGCTTGGTTGACGACTGCAGAAATGTGCTTGACGGACCAAGACCAACATGGCGCCCTGCTTATGGTCGCTTTAAGAAAGTAAGAACCGGATTGAAGAGCTGACTTAAATGGTCTGATTAGGTTTTTTTCTGGGGTTGTTCCCTAATCCTGAGCAACAAATGTTGGACCATGGTACCGCTGTATCCCCAGAGAGCAAATTACAACGTACCACCCAGCTAGTGACCGGGAAAAGAGCGATGGGTGCAAGTGCTCGTTTACGATGTACTACTTTCCGATACGTGCTTCGCGTGTGTGTGTGTGTGCGTGCCTGAGGTGCAGTGTGTCGAGTGCGATACCAGATCAGAAAACGATTCACACAAAACGCTTGAAGTCGAACGCTACCTGTCAAATGTTACATTGTGGAATAATTGGACGAAGCAAGCGACGTGAAGGCGATGGTGGTGCCAAGGCATCGCGTAGCGAGTGACTGGATGACGTATGTGCTGTCAAAGGAACCAGGAACAAGGTCAGGTATTCACATTCCATTTTAATTCTGATGCTGAGTGTTATATCTCTTTCACTTTAAAGTCTGTCATCACTATTTCACGGCAAACGTAAACACAGTTTTGTTACATTGAAGGGTCAGTTTAGCGTGTTCAGATTACTTGCGTAGTTTGATTGAGGTTTTATTCACAACATCTATTTGCGAAGTGATATTTTGGCCGTGAAATATTGTTGCAAGGATTCAGTTTAAATAGTATGATCGTGCGTGACACACTTCTTTTGTTAAATTGCTAAAGTTCATGACATAAACAATTGTAATTACATCTACCCTCGGTATATCCGGTAGATACCGTTTCGATTTTTGTTTGACAGTGATAACTCCTCCATAGATAGTTTTTACGTTATTGACACTGACGTGTACCTGACAGTATAGTATGCTATAAACGCGTGTTACAAAAAGTGAACTTATTCGTTTAATTGACTCATCTTAGCAAAAGACGACCATAGCGGTCTAGCGCGAAAAAAAAAAAAAATAATAATAATGCGTGAGCGGGTAGATGAATTGTTGCGTGCAAATATTATTTTACCGAGTAATACGGTGTCTGTTAATTTAGCTCTTTCGGCTTAAAAACTCGACCGGTCAGAAATAATGTGCAAAGACTATTGTAAACTAAACAATAACGTGCCTTACTGGTATTCGTTGCCACGTATCTCGGACCAAATAACTCGTTTACATAGTGCGTTTTATTTTACAAAAAATAGATTGTATATAGGCTAGGGTTAGGTTAGGGTGTTGTGTGTGTTTGTGTTGGTTGTGTAGGTGTAGTGATAGCGTGACGAGGGACAGAACAGAATGGCAAAAAAATTATGATGATGGTGATGATGGTGATGATGGTGATGATGATGATGATGGTGATGATGGTGATGATGGTGATGATGGTGATGATGATGATGGTGGTGATGATGGTGATGATGGTGATGATGGTGATGATGGTGATGATGGTGATGATGATGATGATGATGATGATTTCAGTAGTGTTTCAGCGGTCAGTATAAACATTTGACTATGCCACTCGGTATCGAAACGTGATCTCTGTTTTTCAACGGGGTTTTTGATAAATCGGTAAATACCTACGTCATAGTTTGAGTTGTCAATATTTTGATTATTTTGGAATCTATTAAGAACTTCGAGAGACTTAATGTTATGTTGTTACAAACGTTGATTAAAGCCGGATATTCATTAGATTTGAAAGAGTGGTTGTTTTTCATAATGCAAATCGAGTTGTTTAGGATATGAAATAAAGTCAAGTGCTGAAGTTAGGAGATATAGAACTTCAGAAAGCAGATCGCGTACATTCGATTCTGCTCTCTACCCTACTTTCGATGCTGTTTATCATAGCTCAGGTGGGACAGTTAATAGGTCTAGTAGTTTACTTCGGGTGGTTCGAACCTAAATATTCTCGTGTGTGCCGTTCTTCTAAAGATTTAACGTGCGGTAAAGTTTCTTTTTTTGTGACAGCAGCGCCACGAAAACTGAATAAGAATTAATTTAATTTTTTATGAAAGAGTCGGTTAACCTTTAACGTTTCAAATTTTTCAATCGTGTCAATTAGAGGCGCAATAGAAAGACAGTGACACCGCAATAGAAAGAAAATGAAACGCAGGCGTTTCAGTGGGAACATAAAAAAAGGGGCTGATGATGACGATGAAATTTATAGGATGATCAGATTATAGGAGATTTGATTTGTAGTCGTAGCTTAATAGAAACCGGTATCTAGCGGTCACAGTAGTCCGTAAGTACGCGGTATTCAATTCAAATGTTGATCAAACCTGGGACGTACTGTGGGAAACCATTAAGTCTTGAGAGACTTGGCGATCCTGGAGGGATGCGCAGGAGTGATTGAGGTTCTTAATGGTGACCGTTATGTTTCGAAGTACGCACATAACCACCTGCGAAAAATAACTGACGTTGACATGCACGTAGGCGATGATGACGAGACTAGCTATGACGAAAACGATAACGCTGACAAGACTAGTTGAATACTAAGTAGTCAACTTAACATTTAGAGTACCTAGCATAGTAAGAGTTTTCTTATAATCTGTAACGTTATAGGAAAAATAAAGCAACATGTTGAACAAACCTACTTTAAGGATTATTTTGATTAAAGGCTCGAAATGATTATCTTGATGGTGTTGTTTGTAACCGGATGGAGGTTACATGTGGAGGTGACCGGATAGAGGTTGCCTGTTGTGTTAGTGACCGGATGGAGGTCGATTGGTTTGACGCTTATGGCCGGATGAAGGCTATAATGTGTGATGATGAAGACCGGATGGAGGTCGATTGGTTTGACGCTTATGGCCGGATGAAGGCTATAATGTGTTATGATGAAGACCGGATGGAGGTCGATTGGTTTGATGCTTATAGCCGGATGGAGGTTATAAGTGTGATGATAAAGACCGGATGGAGGTCAGAGTATGAGCACTGCAATATTTTAATGAGTTTCCTATTATTTGAATGAGTTTGAGTGTTGTTCAACATGTCGGCTTTGAGAGATTGAGATTGTTGTGATTTTCTTCTAGATATGATTGATGATTTTGATCAAAGTACCTTTTATGCCCCACCACCTTGGGCCAGGATTGGCCGAACGACTAGAATGTGTACTGTTCGAGGATTTTCTTTCATTCCAGGTACTCCACACGAGGACGTGTGATCATCAGGACGGCCGTGTCGAAGCGTTGGCGCATATCAGTCGGTCTGCATCAGCGCCACCTATCTTTCACTGGAGGAACTATGTAGTTAGATTGAACAGCTTACGTTTGGGAACGTCAAGTATTAACTTGGGGATGGTTAGCGTGGAGTAATAGCAACACTGAGCGAATAGTCGAGTCAAATGTCGATCCGGAGGTATAATCGATTATTTGACATTGACAGGTACTGACGTTGACAGGTAAATTGGCTACCCGGAATGGGGGTAGGTTCACGTGTCGGGTGACGGTTGATTTGGAGGGCACTTTGAATCGTTCCGTCGGTCCGAGCAGACGTTGGTTACTCCACGCTAAATTTCCCGCGTTCCTAAATTCTTAATCAAGCCATATCTCAGGCATCCTTGATTATTTTGTACTGAGTGTGTGTTACGAGTAATTAAAGGTGTTATCAAAGGTTTTTGTGAGTGTTATTTCCGATGTCGCGACCCACTGATATCGATCCTCCGTTATATAGTTCTTTTAGTTTCGGAAAAAAGTGGCTGTGACATACGGACGGATACGCAGACAGACAGATAGACAGACCGACGGAACGACAGACCGACAGACCGACTGACCGACTGACCGACTGACCGACAGACTGACAGACCGACAGACCGAACAGACCGACAGTCCGACGAGTTAAATTTTTTGCCATTTGGTTACGGAACCCTAAAAAACAGTGCATTGTATGATAGTAACAAAAAAATATTCTACTACTTAAAATTTAATAATTAAATTGAGAGAGATAGTTTTTACAGGTCAGTCAATTTTAAAAATAACTTGCCTTATAGTGTGAAAAGAGTAAAGATACTTTTTTTTTCCCTAAACACGTTTAAAATGGACGCCTATCGCTTATATATATATCTTAACATAACAACAAGAGGGACTAAGATTTCATAGTACAGATTAACCCTTCAGATACCGTCAATTAGAGACACAATAGTAAGACAATAGATGCGCGGCCACCGGTGGTCGCTTGGGGATTCATGAATTAAAAAGAAACAAAAAAATTAATAGTGATTTATGTACATTCCTTTATTGCGGTATATTATAAGGATAACCTTGGTGTGTAATTACTCTATGTCTACATGATAGAAAAGAATTCTTCTAAGAAAGGCGTAATAGAGCTAAAATACATAATGATACCTAAGGACGTGTCATTACGTATTTTTGCATCATCATCTATATTTCAGTAGAAAGAAAATTTCCATTGGTTGCACTATAAAAGGCGGTTACGAGTTTAATATTGATATCATATTTCCTACGAATCCTTACAGACCAAACCATGCCCTCGGATCAGTCAAACATGTTTGATATAAATTTTACCTTCTATAAAATTTTCGGGATTTGGTCAGGAAGAACTTCTTGGAAATATTACAGATACTACTCTTTTCCCTATCTTTTTGTGACGTTTATATGTTTCAATTTACTATTCACTCTAAACCTGTTTTATATACCCCGGAATATCGAATTAATAATTGGCGAAATAATGATTTATTTCACTGAAATAACACTTGGAACAAAAATGTTGATGATTCTTTTTAAGCGTGATAAATTAATTGACGCAATGAAATTAATTGACTGCGATGAATTTGTTGGGGACTATGAACACAAGAACGGGATTTTGTACAAAACGAATATGGGTTACAGGCTAGGGTGGAAAATATACATGATTTTCGCTAATATTGTTTATTTGATTGAAGTTTTCGGTCCAATATTTTTTAATTTTGTACGAGGAACCAAATCTAAATTACCAATAAGCAATTATTACTTTTTGAGCAATAAACAGCGAGATTCTGGTTTCCTCTTTTTGTTCATATATCAAGTTATCGCGATCTATGGTCATATGATTTATAACATAAACTCTGATTCTTTGATCGCTGGACTGTTGGTTATAGCTATAGCTCAATTGAGGTTACTTAACAATAACTTGAGCAATTTAAAATTATCAGAAGAAGAGAGTAAACTTCCATATGAAATTCAAGACAAGATTCAAATGACGAGGCTCAATAAATTGTTAAGACATTATGAAGGTATTTTGAAGTAAGTGCTAAGTTTTAAAATGTAAGATTGTAGCTGTATTCAATAGTTACTTCAACATAATTATAACTTAACTTGTTTCAGTTATTGTGATACAGTCCAAGGCATGTTAAGTGTGACATTATTCTTTCAATTCGGTGTGGCGTCTTTGATCATATGTGTTGTGATGTGCGGCCTAATTTTGGTAAGCAGCTACACTAAAAAAAAAACTTTTACGTGGAACAGAAACTAGGAATGAAAGAGATGCTATGGGATAGGGAGGGAGGGATAGTAAAGGCTCTAACTAAATAAATATGAGACCAGATTAACAACCGTTTTTTACCCGTTGGGTTGATTGTACGAGTCGTTTTATCTATTGCTCCATTCGGGTAAACTACATAAATATACACTGAAGTTATCTTTTGTTTTTAGCCATCATCAATAGAGGTTCGAGTATTTTTAGTAATGTATTTTTTCACGATGTCATTTCAAATATTTGTGCCTGGATTATTGGGAAGTCTGCTGTTTTACGAGATTAGTCGCTCAAGACAAATCATTTTTCGTTCAATTTTTTTCAAAAATTCAAATACTCCAAAATCAAGAATAATACCGACTATTCCACAACAATGAACATAATATATAAACACTAAGGGCCATTCACACCGAAATAACAGGGACGCTGCGGAGTTAAATGAGGATCCAACAGAACTACTCTTCAGTATGCTGCATACGAAATAATTTTGTTAACTCGTAGTTGGGCGAATGGGAGCTAGGTCTATGGCTTCCAGTACTACTATATATCTTGTAAAATACTGATAGGCTGGCTATCCTATGCCTATGTTCCAAGCTTTGCAGACTGGACTTAACCAAATCTGGAAAGCAAAACAAGTCCACAATGCAATGTGGGTTGTTTCATTTCAGAGTCAAGAGCTTGTGACATCAGCTTACAACAGCGAGTGGATACCGAGATCAGAATCATTTAAAAGGAGTTTAAAACTCTTTAGAGAACGCGCTGCAACTCCAATCGTTATCACAGGCCTTCAACAGTTTCCTCTAACACTGCTTACCTTTGTTTCGGTAAGTTATTTATTTACATTAATTTTTTTAGCAAATGCAAAAAAAAAAATTACGATTGAAACTAATTTTTAGGCTGTTTCTAAGTTGAAGATGATTACGTTTATCTGAGGCAGATAGTCCAATTAGGTGGGTCTTACTTTGAGAAAGAGGTCAATCGTCAAATCCAAATTGGCTGGGTAGCGTTCGGGAAGCTATGAAGTATATACGACGTCACCAACGTCTCAAGACGAAAGTCTATGGCTAATGCTTGTTGCTAGTGATGACATATGGCACTGAAACGTGGTAGCTTACAGTAGGCAATCCTCGTTTGGCCGTATCATTGAAGTAGAATTTCTATTGTAATAAAAGGTCTAAAGAAAGTAGGCCAACCGAGAATTGACATGTCATCAAACTATAACGTTTAAAACAATCTGGCCAGTTTTAGTTGGCCATACCATGAAGTGATCAACTTCTAAGATCTGGCCTCGATATATATACCAGGGGTAAAAAACGTGACGCGTTATGACGCTTTGACTCTACACTAGTGTGAGTCGAGCCTTAATTGGTTTGAAGGCTAGAAGGAACGGGGTGGGTTTTTAGTCAGTAAGAGTCTGACACTATCTCCCGCTCCACCCAAGGGCGGGGGTTGTCACAAGACGATTTTTGCCCACCGTAAAAAAAAGCCTTAACAGACAAAAAGACGCCTCATAAATGATACCTTTTAACAATAAAAACAAATGATATTTTATTTTTCTCGTTACAGATTATGAAGACTGCATATTCTTTTTATGCGCTTATTAGAAACGTTCACGAACAGTAGAAAGGGGAGAAAAAGAACATGCCTAGGTACTATAAAACTCATTCTTCAACAATGGAGCAGAATCATCAAGCTTTTATTCATTTGATATTGTGTCTTTTCTTTTTCAAATTTATATAATAACATATATTTTACGTACCAGTACGTACTCTATACAATTCCTAGGAATTATATAAATATATATATTACGTAGGTAAAGTATGTAATGGCCAATAATAATCATAATATTTCAAACAATGCCAGGATGCCCTAGGTATTCTATATATTGCCGAGGTATAGTTTGCCGCTAAAAATACACCGAAAAAGTTTGTTATTTATTTTACTAATAGGTCTTGTAAAGGTCCTGAAGGGTTTAGTTTATTAAAATAAGAAGTTTTCATCGTATCGACTAGTACAAAAAGATTAATAAGTCGACCACGGGTCGAAGCTTGTAATTACTTTTTCGAAACGAATTACGAAAATAAAATAAACGTTTTAATTTAATAATATTTTGTTCCATGTTTTTTAAAGATGTAATCGTTTTTTCTTAACTCATAATAAATATATGCTACTAGATCATGCAGTATTTTAATAGAATACTGTTGGCTTATTACTATGACACTCAATTGAATAGAAAACAAAGTAAATTTAAAAAAAATGTTTTCAACGGATTGCCAGTACTATATATTTTTAGTGATATGTCACATAGTATTTAAAATATATATTGTAGTGAACAAGTCAAGCATATGAATTTATATCTTTAAAATGCTTTTAAGGATCATCTTTAAATTGTTTATTGTTAGTTTTATGAGGACTAACTTTTTTATTTATTTATTACTAAGTATATTCTTTATTGTACACCAAATAAACACAAAAAAAAAACACAGGACAAATAAAATAAAAAAAAAATAAAAAAAAGGATTATTGAAGTTTTGGTTTTTATTGCATTTGGTTGAATAAACGAAACGCTAAGATTTTTTTTTGTAGTGTTTAATCAATTTGGAGACAAAAATGTTATTTACAATGATTTGGCAAAATATTTTTTTGCCCAGTGTAATTTACTTTAATCGGATAACGAGAAGTTATTTTTAACACGCTTTTATTCGCTTCACCTGTATGTTTGCTTGATTGTTAGTTTGTTTGCTTGTAACCACCGCCTTTGAGCTCGATTTTGGCCAACTTTGGGCGATCAGATTTTCTTAAAACTTTGCACACCCATCAAAGACCGATGACAATACAATAATCCGATTAATATATTCGATTATACTGATTAGAATCAACAGGTTTAAAAAAAAAAAGATTTTTTATTTTTATTTTTTTTTATTAAGTAGGTATCTATTTAAAAAACTAGTCACTAAAAAGTTAAAAATAAATAAAGTTTAACAAAAAACACGCTAAATAATATTAATAGTTATTTTTGCACACCCTTTACTACGGAATATTATAAGTGGCGTCACATTTCTACATTTGCTGTAGAGGGTAAGTGTATAATTATTCTACACCTACATGATAGAATCGGATTATAAGAAAGGAGTAATAGAGCTAAAATACGTAATGACACCTAAGGACGTGTCATTATCTATTTTGCTTGCCTTATATATTTTTCTGTAGAAAGAAAATTAACGCGTGTTGCACTATAAAAGATGTTACAATTTTTAATATTTGTATTATATTTCCTACGATTCCGTACAGTCTGAAATATAAACATGTTTTTTTTACCAACTTAAAAATTTTCGGAATTTGGTCCGGAAATACGTCCTGGTAATATTACAAATACTATTCTTTTCCTTTTTGTGAACTTGGTATGTTACAATTTGCTACTCACTCTGAACCTGCTTTATCTGCCTTGAAATTAATAGGTGAAGTGATATTTTATTTCATTGAAATAGCACTTGGAACAAAAATTTGGACGATTTTCTACAAGCGTGATATAAGTAACTGACGCGATTGCGACGTATTTGTTGGTGACTGAAAACAACGACGAAATCCTGTATAAAACGAATATAATTATGTTTTGTACAGGATAAAGATAACATAAGTTACACACTAACATAGAAAATATTCATGATTTTTTTTAAACATAGCTTTTGTGGTCGACGTATCCATTCCAATATTAATGAATTTTCTACGAGTTTCTAAATATTACTTGAACCCCGTTTCTTATTTTGGTTCTTACATCAGGTTGTGGGGATATACTCTCATATGATGTACAAAATAAACGTAGATGTTTTGATCGCTGGACTTTTGGATATTGCTATACTTAGCTCATGTGTATGAGTTTACATAAATCTGAAAACTGTAAATTTGTTGTTACGTCACTAATTTTTTTTTGGCGATTCAAAAAAATCTTCTGAGATTCCATTGCGGAGTTGAACTATTTACCTATGTACTTAAGTTTGTATGGAACCCTCAGGGTGCAATTCTGCCTCGCACTTGCATAGTTTTTTTAAAAACAAAACTAAAACCTAAGTCAAGTGTTCGTTGAAAAGATACATACATCAAAATAAAACACACATTTATTTAGCTGTATTTTTAATGTGTAGTAAGATACCAATAATTTATTTATTTATTTAATACTTTATGCACAAATGTACTAATAAAATACAAAAACAAAATACAAATTATAGTAAGTAAAAAAAAAATTTTTTACTTACTATAATTTCTACTGGCGAGAAATTATATTAAGTTAGTTTGCCCTTAGGCAAACTAAAATTGATTAATGGATTTGACCTTTGCAAATTTAAAATGGCGTCAAATCTCCACGTTTCAAACAAAGACGAAATTCAGTCACAGTTCCGTCGTAGCCAGCTTGGTTACTGAATACTGTCAACAAAAGAGTTTGATAAGTAAGCACAAAGCACCTAACCAAATAGTATCGTTACATGAGGTGATCTAGTAATTTAGTGTTGCAATTCTAATATGTAAGGCGTACTTTGACTAAAACTGGGCAAATGTTTGAAAATGACAAAGGTTTCTTATGGTTTTTGTAATAATATCCACGTTTGGAACCCAGAATAGAAGAAGAGTGTAGGTATGAAAAGATATGGGTAGATCTTAACCAAACTATAGGTAAGATATCATAAAGTAAGATTTTTTCCTTCTCTACGAATACACTACAGGAGTAAACAGAGATAAGAAGTAATAAAAACATCCTGCAGAGTTTCCTCTTTTGCTGACAGTACCAAGAAACCGTTACTCGTAAACGATCAACGAATAAGATTTCACGTATCGCTAATAGGTGGCGTCACCTGTTCTAAACTCATTAGTGACGAAACTTCAAATCGTCGTCAATTAAAATTACTAACGTGCCCTGGTAAGTTTACAAAGGGGATCACGTTGATTTTGGCATGTGCTTAATCAATATTGATTCGACAGTAATTACACCTAAAACTAAAATGTATTACGTAATATTTTGAAACTGCGTGTTGTTACAGCCATAAATAAGCCTCCTCCTACTTATTTAAGACGACGTTGATCAGAGATTTACGGCTGACTTCTCAAGAACTAAGTTTCTCGAAGAGATTGCCAATTTGTCTTTTTTTAAGGTCAAATAATAATTTATGACGCTTGACTTGTGAAGCTAAGATGGCATGGAATAAACTACCTTATTATCTTGTCTGGCTGAACACGTAAAAAATCGAGGATAGTACAGCATCATGTCTTTTCAAGCTTGACAAAAAAGGCTTCCCATTAACTAGACATAACCTCCCACGTGATGAACCGAGGATCAGATGAGGGTCAAGGGAATCCGATGGATGCGAGACGTACAGGACTGGACGTTATGGCAACATTTAGGGAAGACTTATACCAACTTCCAACAGTGGACGCTTTTCGGCTGAAATGATGAACCAGACATACTGGGGACGGTAGTCTCGATATAGTCAGGGATCGCGTTCCTACCAAATTCAGTCGCATAGATTTTAATGTTACAAGGAAACTAAATTTTATAACCTGAAATGTTGTTATAAGTTAATTCAACTCATCAATATTCATATAAATTATAAGTTTTGATGAAAAATTGTGTTTGCAAAATAAGATGTACGCTGTCTTTGTCCATATTTCAAGAAAATCACCAATTATTTAAAGTTATGTTCTCAAGTTCATATTCATGAAGTTTATTTTTCGGATGGTAACTTTCATGAATAATCAGTAGCTGCTTTGATGGCAGTTTCGCTATCGTTAATTTTGACAGTACTGGCCCTGCACCCCTAGCCAAGTTACAACCGTTTCCCTTGCGTCGAACGCTTCGAGTTGGCCGCGCCCCAATTTTTTTGTTCTGACCACGTGACTGAGCGTTGAGATGACATCACTCCCACACATTTGAAGCTTTCTGCTAGCGTTAAGGATTGCAGATTAGCAATTTGGCTAGGGGTACTCGTCTAATAGTAGAAAATAAACCTAATCACCACAATTCAGTGCACAAAATAGTCACTAAATGCTCTTTTGCCGTGCAAAAACAGCATCTTTGACTTGAATAGTTGTCTAGTCTTGTCAGTTCGTGATAACAACTCGCTCTTCGTTAGTAGTACCTACTACCGAAGCGCCAGTACTTCGTCGTCGGTGGATCCCATCAATTCATAAAGTACCTGATGCAATAAAGAGTATGATAGTAACTTTAGAAACTAGGGCACTAAACCAAATAGTTATTAGTTAAGAAATATTACTACACAATAGACGACTTCCTTAATGATTAACATTGTTGTACTGATTCGCAAACTATTATTATGATTGACATAATAATATATAAAAATTATGTATATCATAATTTTCAATCAGTTATCAATTTGATGTCAAAAATGTCATTATTAGTTTTCTCTCTTCTGTTTGACATTATTAGTTGGTTTTTACAACTAATATTTTTTGGTATTTTGATGACAATTTTAAAAATTATTCTTTAACCCTTCAGATACCGTCAATTAGAGACACAATAGTAAGACAATAGATGCGCGGCCACCGGTGGTCGCTTGGGGATTCATGAATTAAAGTGATTAGAATATTATTTATACGGTGGTAGAATATGGAAGAACTTATTATATAAAAAAACATATATGTACCCAATATAATCACCCATGTTTGCAAAGAAATAAATGATTTATGAACTCCTGATTAAAGTCCTGGTTAGTTTTTCTGCTTTTTCTAACGTTGAGGAGTGACCCTCAACCCCTGTGAAGGGCTTCGTCTATGCATCAGGAAAATGAAGTGGCTTCTCCAACGAGGCACATCCAGATACCATTACAATTATTTGTGGCGTCAGCTCTTACACAATGATCGTTACTGCAATGCCAATGAGCAGCAGACTTCTATGAATAAATTAATATTTTTATTTGATTAAATTCATTTTATTAGTTTCATTCCACTTTGAGTGCGCTCAAACTGCTGGCTAATAAATTTTTATCGGCTGTATAAAATATTTTTGAGTTTAATTCGGTCGAGGACTAATGATTTTTGGCAAATAAAACGTTATTTATGTGAATAATGGATGAGTAAGAATGAGTGAGTTTTATAGGCGAAAAGGTTTATTTCAAAGTGGAATTTTATAATTTTATCGTCTCAAAAAAATATGACGTTTTTTGTTTGCTGTTTAAATAGAGCGTAAAAGTAGGGTACCTATGTTTTTTTTATTCGAATTGCAAAAAAAGGAGGAGGCTCTCAATTCGGTCGTATATATTTTTTTGGTTGGTTGTACTCCGTCGTTTATGGACTGATTCGCTATTTTTTCCCCTTTAAATGATATGCTTTCAGTTTGGTAGCATTTTTTTCAAAATCCAATTTTGATGATGGGATCAATGATCGTTTATTGTAGCGAAACTTGGGAGAGGCTTATGGCAGCATGAAGATGATGATGTAAGTAAGTGAAGTTTGAATTGCTTTCCAAGGAAAACCATCAGAAATCAAAACCAGTAGGTAGTCAAATCAACCAGAATGGAATAATTTAGGAAACCAGAATATTGGAGTCAAGACTAGGTACTGGTTTCCAAAATATTTCAGTTTAAGCTACTGTGAACTTCAAACAAGTGTGAAGTGCGTTTACAAACATAATATAAACTCACGCTTACCTGGTCTTGACTGTTCATGTCAGGTCTGAGTGTCTTGTGTACAAGACACCCAGAAAAATATTGGTTCTGTATGGGAATCGAACCCCCGACACGCATCGCAGCAGCTTTTCACTCAACCACTACACCAATCGTGCTGTCATAAAGTGTTCCTAAGACTTCAAACTGCAAGTTGCTTTCACTAAACTTCTTTTGAAATCCCGATGCACAATAAGGTTTACATATTTACAAGATGACGTCATGCAAAAGGAGTTGTACAATAGACTGGAAACAATGTGAATGTGTAAAGTTTGTCTATTTACGTAGTTATCACGGAGCGTTCACGTCACTCGGGAGCAACGGTAATGGCTCGGCTCATTACACGACTCCTTACACATATTGTTGGGGAAACAATTAGAGCTCACTGCTAAACGGTTTGTTTTTAAAAAGAAACTGAATGGAAAAAAGTTTAAATAAAGTGAATTTTTTTTTTCTGTAATGTTTTTAGGATGGGTACTTAGTTAACTTTTTACTTAGTAAATGGATGTATTATATTAAATAAAATTTACATATGTACATAAAAAAACTTAAACTACTTACTTACTTTTACTAAAACCTAAATAAATACATAACGTAGATAAATAAAATACTAAAACACAAATTACACTCAGGCGTCGAACTACTCCTCCACATCGCTGTCATCCGGGAACGTAATTATTATATATAATGTAATTTACTTAGTTAATTGGTTTACCACTAAAATATCATAAAATTCGAATATTTTGCAGTATTTACCAGCAAATGTATTAAAGCCAACACTACAATAAAATTCTCAGCTCCATTTTATGGAGGTCGCGGCTGTTTCAATAATTCCGCATATTGTCCAGTTGCGCAGATACTTAAGGTGGTGCATCACGTCACATCATCACACATTTTCACTGTTTTTCATACAACCGCTCATAACTGATTATGACGTTATTACACATTTTCCATTAGATATTTTGCAAACACAGTATCTTGTGGATATTATCTAGGTTTCTACTGAAATCAATTTCTAAATTTGTGTAAAACTAATCTAGTAAAGACCTCTGAAAATCTCCTATTTTGTATGAACTTTGATACTTCATAATTTGTCTAAAAATAAAAAAGTAAAAAAAAAATTGAAGTATTTTTGTTTGGCAACAAAGGTCGACGAACAAGACAAGTAAAATTTTTTTCCAAAAAATGCCACTAAAGACGAAGTTTGTTTGTATTTAAAAAAAAATTGCTTAAAAGATTTTTATCTCAAAAGTACACGAGCACTTAGTAACAAAAACTCATTTTGCCTCTGGTTAAACAGTAGCCATGTACATAGTGTGTTGGCTAGACAAGGGTTCTTCAGTTAGTCTTAATGAGCTTGGTCATTACGGAGCGTGCGTGCCCCGGAAACAAGTTTCTGTAAGGAAACTTAAACACCTTCCCGGAATAAACAGCGCTATAAGGTCTTAGAAATCATAAAAGCTGACGTGTAATGCTGCTTGTAAATAAGGTGCTATGTTGTCTTTGATAGTGTAAACGTTTTGGAAGAGACAGGAAAATGTTGGCAATGTCTGCTATGCAAATGAGTCTAGACGGAAAAAATATGGCTGCTTAATGTTTAGTACAATGTGATACAGAAAGGATGACTGCATCAAATAAAATATCTAGCAGAGGAGGATGTCGCATGCACGCGCGAGAGAGCGACCCTCACGCCACAGCCACGGGGATCCCGATTCCGAGTTCCGGCCTCCATAGGCTTACGGACGGCGAGCAATGGGTAGCTCGCCGTTTGACCGTCCGGTACCCATGCGGACCAAGCCCAATTTGCAACGGCGCTTCAAGGATATGTCAGTAAACCGTAGGGCACCAGCAGGGTCCAAATCTACTAGGGCCATGGGTACGCTTCTGATAGGAAAATTCGGCCTGATATGAAAAGCAAAGAAAGAACAGGAGTGAATTTTTAGTCAGTAAAAGTCTGACACATTGCTCCGGTCCACCCAAGAGGGGGAGACGTCATTGGATGATTTTCATTACATTAAATAAAATAATAATAAAAAAAAAACAATATTAGCAAAACGTTTTTTTTTTTTAAGTTTTTGTTTGCGAAGAAAATGAGGTGCACTGAGTTTTTCTTTAATTAACTCCTCGTTCTTCGTCAAATTTATTTACCAATTTGACCGCAAGAATTACAAACAAAAATACTAACTTATTTAGTGACGCTAATGATATCAAAACATGGCGGTCGCATTCGTATTACTTTGTTAATTACACAATGTCAAACTTCATTAGTGCAGACACAACAAAATTTAATTTTGGTGAGTCTGAATTTGCGAATTCGAGTTCAAACATCGAATAACATTGTGCACACTTTATTTGACGGAGTAATGTGATTGGCGAACTAACTTTTCTTTGTTTTATATACAAACTTGTAGGCAGGTCTATGTCCCGTATCTTTTACACTAAGCCGACACCCAACTTGGTGCTCGTTGTCGGCTGGTAACTGTCCGGACCGAGCCCAAGACGTCGACGGCGCGCACTGTTCCCGCGCGCCTCAAGAAGTTGTCAACAACAGGAGGGGCCCAGCTGGGTCGAAGCCTACTGGGGCCAGGGTTATCCGAAAGGAACTCAAGCCCCGGTATGAAGAGGCTAGAAGGAACGAGGTGAGTCTTTAGTCAGTAAGAGTCTGTCACTATCTCCCGCTCTACCCAAGAGCGGGGGTTGTCATAAGATGATTTTTGCCCACCAAAAAAAAAAAAGGCCTGAACTAGGGCCAGATGCGATAGGTCGCCGCCGCTAATCGTTTGCTACACGCACCCTGATTACATTATTTACACTCTTAAACTTTATACATACTAAACTTATTATCTACTAATTCCATTCTTTACTACAGAAAAAACCTGAGCAATGAATCCTAACTTTCTGAAATACGATAAAAAACTTACAAAACAAAACCAAACGCTTCAATTCTATTTTCAAACGGTAAAGCAAAATCTTTTTGTTCTTTCATTAAATAAATCCATTACAAAAATAGTTTACCTTCACAATTCATTTGGAAAATCCAAGACGCTTCCCAGCTTTCAAGTATAATTTAAACATTACAACGAGATTCCCGCCGGGTCGGGATTAATCACTAGTCGTTTAAAAATTCAAATTATCCATTCTACGTGGCTACTTTTCGAATTCGTTCGGGAAACGAGAATTAATAATTTAAAATTTTGGATGCTTCGACTTGGTTATACTTACAGATCTGTTCCCTTGTACCAAAAGATATTTATAGCTCAAGACATTTTCCTTATGGTATAAATTATGGGGTTATAGTATTAGAAAGGAAAGTCTCATGTTTTATTTATTTAAAACGAAATTCTGTCCTAATTTTCTTTATATTTGATATCGAAATTCCGACACAATTATTGCAGAACTTTTTCAAGATCTTTTCACAAAAAAAAGCATTCAAGAGTACCTGCTATCATTAGTGCTTTGTATTGCCTGCATTTTTAATAAAGAACTTAACAATGCCTCCACACTCACAACGCATATGCAATGCAGCGTAAAACGCAATCTAAAGCATACTTCACGCCAGGTAGCCCTAGAATCTCAAGCAAAACAATAGAAGGTAAAGAGCTACCATCAGGAGTGGGATGAGGCGCGCACGTAACGAACCCCCGGAGGCATGCTTTATCCTCTGAATAAAAATAACACATACGTACACAATCAGTTGATGCTACCGGTAAACGTCTGCCTTTGGGCGCCATACTTTTACCTTTAAAGGTAAGCGTCCACAGTTCCATATGGTATGCATCTTTCGGATCATACATTTTGGACTAATTTAGATGACATACCAGTACTTTACTGGTTTTAGCTGTATATATAAATGAATCCCTGTTACTTCTTGACTACCTGACTTTACCGATTTCATTCATCTTTTTTTTCTCTGGGTCAGGATACCTACCGTATAGTATAGTATAGTGTTCTAAAGGAAATTAAGAAAATTGTACAGGAATTTGGAAATTTTTAAAACTAAAGTTATTTAATTTTAATGCATTTGACAAATTTATTATGCTTATGCATTTGACAGTATCTGTCGGGTTAGCTAGTTAAAAATACATTACTAATTTTTAATTAGTACAAATACTTAAACAGCTAATAAGAAAAGGTGTTGTTATTAGTAATTTGAGTTTAGTCTTAATAAATAATATTTATAAACAGCACAGTTATTAGCGTTTGTTTATATTCCAAAATGTTACTAAATTAATGTAAATATTGTACCGATTATTGATTATATTCTGAATGATTGAATGGTGATCAAAATAAAAAAGGAACACTTCAACACAACTTCGCGTAGTATTTTCTAGTAACAATTATGAATGACATATTATTGATATATATAATGATATATATTATTATGAATGATTGTTTCAGTTATGAATTTAATAATTATGACAACATTTCGGGGACAATTGTTTTATTTTTGACTACACAAATATGATCACTTACGGCTATGGATAGAGTCCCATTTTTTGTACTAATTAAAAAATAATGGAAGGCTTCCAGCAAGGTGGGACGATGACCTGGTCAGGGTCGCGGGAATCATATGTATGCGTAACGCACAGGAACGGTTGTTGTGGCGACGCTTCCGGGAGGCCTATGTCCAACAGTGGACGTCTTTCGGCTGATATGACGATGATGAAAAAATAATGGTGTATAATTTATATCAGTTTTGATATATACAAGCGCGTCCATTGAGTAATTTCGGTGCTACAAATACTTTTTTCAGACTGCTCGCAGTCCCTTTGCTGCAGATACTATAAGGCAATCTATTTGATACATTCCATCCGAGGCGTAGATATAAAACGGTGTGCGCGTTACCTTTACCCGGCAGAAAAACAAATGCCTATCTAGATTCTGCGGATGTACTGCGGGCTTCTGATAATGGATTTGGGCTTATAGTTCCACAAAAAAACAAGAGGCTTTTACGCCTGTATATGAAATAATAAAACTGGCAAACTCAAGGTAAGGAGATTACATTTTGGTGTAATGTTTATGGGTTCATGAAATATGTGGTAATATTTTGTTTGTTGAAGTTGAGGTGTATGAGATACCTAAATAGTACAGCTGATTTAATTTAAAAAAATATATATCTTATAGAAAGAAAGAAACATAATTTATTTGGTACAGCACAGGGCCCAAACACAAAATTAAAAGAAGCAAAAAAATAAAAATAAAAAAGAACAGTTGTTGTGTGCCTCATGGCTGCATCAAAATAGGTCCAGTTCAGCATGAATGCCAGACAGCTAGTGCCTGATGCTGGTTTTCAACTGAACCTGTGGTTGTGGTATAGCCACTTATCAGCCTAGGTGTCTTTGTACTTATATAAATATACTTTGAATTTTGATTTTAAATTAAATTCAACAACTATTATTAGTGTTATTAAGATTGGTTTTTCAAACGTAAACATTTGAAAATATTGCCCGTATTTTTAAACATAAAATGACACAGGTGACTGGTGTGTAATGAAATTGGGATATTGATTTACTTAATAGATAATATACATAAAAAAATATTTGCTGAGTAACCATTTTATCAATAACTATACAAAAGTAGAATACTAATTGTGAAAACAATAACAAAATTGGAAATAAAGCAAATAGATACTCGTACAACAATTTTAAACAAATATATCTGTCTCACTCTCAAAGATATATGGTAATATTCTATGGCAGTCGTATGGGTGTCATGACGTCCAAATAAAAAAAATAGTGGTTTTGAAACTTTATAACTTTATTGTTGATGATTTTTTTTTTTGTTATTCTAGAGCAAAAAGTAATCTTGCCTATTAAGTGTGACATAATCAAAGGCTTGAATATTAAAAAAAAAAGACTTGCAATTTCAATTTCTATGGACAACTGAATGATCGGTTTATATACCACAAATAAAACACAGCTACAGTCAATTAAAATTTAGAAACTATTCGCATGGAGAAAAATTGATTTCAAATAGCTAAATCACACAAGGTAGGCGATCATATTTTATTCCACCACTAAAGCACAGTCATAATTGAAAGTGTTCCAACTATGCCGAACTGAGCATCACTAGTTTTCGAGCAACAATTTTCGTTCGACACTAAAAGTTACCTGTTGAGGCTGAAGTTTATCATACGTGAAAATAACACTGGAACTTTGCAACTTTGCCAGCGAGACAACAGTTTTCACCTCTATTATGCATGGAGCAAAACACGAAACGCTTCTTTATTACATTATGGTAACGTACATGACAAAATAAATTTTCATATTTAGGAAAAAATAAATGGGTATTTAATTTAATTCAACTCATTCTGCATTATTGATCAAATATCATCAAAAATGTTAAAAACCATTTTCAATAAAAAAGTCATGGTGAACATTTTTTTTTTAACTTTCGATGAAAACTGTAATAATATATTTACAAAGTTTACTTCTCATGAATAATAAAATATTAAATAAAAAGAACAAACGGACAAAAAACGCAAATACAATAAGAATATCCCAATATCCCTGCAGACCGGAACAAGCCCGAAGGCTCAATAAAATAACATTCGATTCTGTTTTTTAAAATTGAGATTTATTAAAAACAATTGTGAACGAAGACTTACTACTGTGTTATTAAAAATACAGATTTTGTATTCTCATGCAAATATTAAAAGTTATAGTTTTACAGCAGTCAATTGGTTTTAACATTTACATTACAAAAAATATGATTTGCCTGAAACTCTTTGCGTGCGATTCGAACTTGCATTTAGCCGTTTGCACACATCCTTTTTAGAGAAGTGCTATTCAGTTAATCAAAGAATTGGTTCCGAAGTATAACAAAATTTTAAATGTTTATTTTTTTCGTCTGAATTTAAGATTCTATTGATTGTGTAAACATACAGAGAAGGTAAAACTAAAGAGAGGTACGGAGTCCCGCATTCAATTTATGAATAAATATTGACATGCAAGGCGGGCCTCCGGCCATTGATTGCGATGCGTCGCTTTCCCAGACATTCTGAGGGAACATGAAAATCAAGAACAATGTGGAAATATAAAGGATAGTACCTTTAACTCTGACTATACTCTGTCGAAAAAAATACTTCGATATAAAGAACATGGCATATTTCAAACAGGATTGCTTGAAACATGACATGTTTATTACAAAATTATCTTAGCAGCCCCTTCTCTGAATATGAGGAACATTCCCAGAAATGTGAATAAAGGTATACTTGATAGATATGTGACTAAAGTAGATCTTGGTCTGCCTTTTCAGGGACTAACGTTATGTTAATTTAGTTTAGTTTCTTGTGCCCACCACTGTAACTCAAGTGTATAGCGGTGGGCAAAAGCACATAGAATATTAAAAAAAAAAATACAAAATATAATATCGTTGGAAGATAAAATTTCATAGCTGTAATGAAAATACATTAAGGCCGTAAATCAAACAAAGGAAATTGGTTGCTTTGTAGATACTCTGACGCTATTGGCAACCTGTTACTATTTGTTAGCTATTACATAGGTAGCATCTTTAAACCTTATATACTTGTATTAGGTAACTACTATCTTTAAACCTTATATATTGCGCTTGTGTTTGATTTTAAGCTCTCTTCTCTATCAATCAAGTTGTATTTGTACATAGGCTTTTATCGCAGTTATTTTCAGCATTAGATATAATTAAATAAGTACACAATTCGTTTCATTGTTTCTGTCATGTACCTAGGCATTAATAAAACTCCTAGCAAAATATTAAAATCTGTTTCTTTTTATTAAATCAAACTATCTAGGTAAATTCATTTCATTAAACAGATTTCTATTTGCTCCAATACAAAAAAAAAATGGCAGGCTTTTTAAATATTTTATTAAATTTTTCAATAGTAGGTATTGTAATTTTAAATCCTTTGAAATATACCCATGAATAAATAGCTCCACAATCACCTTTAGCGTAACTTAGTCTGGTAGTAGTTGGAGTTTATACAGTATTTTATATACAGAGTTTATATAGTTAAGCAGACTGTTTAAAATAAATTTGCCATTTTGTTAGCTTTTAACCATTTGCCCCCACAAAACATTCTAGCTGGAGTAGCAACTACTATTCAAAAGCATATCTTATTATCTGCGTTATTGTCTTCTATTTACTGTTTTCCATAAACTTTTATTTCTTGCCAAGACAATTGGACATTTTATAGAAGAAATGATATTTTATTTTATCGATCTACCTATAGCCATGTTGTCTATAGTCTGACCTTCCTTTTTATGTGTAGCAAAATAACTGAGATTCTCGACGCAATGAAAAGTGAAATAATCAAACCAAACGATGATGAAGGTTTGGCAATAATATTATAGTAAAATTTTATCTGTTTCACTTTAGTGTATTTCCTAAATAATCCAAATAGATGTGGGAGTACCTAAAGGTGGTGTTTTAGGTCCAGTTCTTTATACTAAACCTACTCTTCGAGTACGATTTTATAATAATGTTATCTATGCAAGTACTCACAAGACTAGCTTATAATATAATAATAATCTCCACACCTGTACATACATACAAGAACACTCATATAAAAGTAATTTAAAGTAATTAGATTCTTTGAAAACTACTCATAAATTGGATCCCCTTTGAACAAATAATAATGTGGTAGTCTTGTATGTGTACACTCTTTAATTAAAAAAAGAGTTTCACTTGTGTAGAAAAAGTGCTAATAACAAGCAACAAAACAAGGGTCGTGCGAAGAACAAAAGCGATGGAGACAGTGCAGTATTGGGCGAAGTAAATAATATGTGCTAAAAATGTACCAAAAAATTTTCCGACATCAAAACTAAGTTTTATCACATGAATAATCTATTAAGCAGCTGTGATTTGCGTGAGAGTCTATAAAACTTTTTTAGTGTTTGTTGCTGTGACAGTTAAAATTGCGCCTTTAAATTGTATTCCTAAAGTAAAGCTAGAATATTATGCCTTTATCAGTTTCAAAAAATATAGGCTAGCTAAAAATAAATGCAACATAAACGCCACTCCACTTCATTATTCAGAACATTATTTATTCTACGACTCTTGGTTACTTTGAACAGCACACTTATCAGATCCACACACAAGTGTAACATACTCGTATCTTACTGGCTCGCAATACATTTGGATAATGGAACTACATCAAATAGACTGCTTTAAAGTACAAATGAAGTTTTGGAGGTTCCTGGCTATTTGGCCAAATGACGATGACAGCCGTAGTTATAGCTATTATTCTAAAGCATTTATTATGATTTTTGTGTTTATCTACTTTGCTCTCTTCTCCATTAACTTTTATTTTTTGCCGAGACGATTGGACATATTTATTGACGATCTGATGTTTTATTTCACTGACTGTTCAGTGGTGTCTAAAGTTTTGACTTTTCTCTTAATGCGTGAGAAAATTATCGGTATACTAGATGTTCTAGAAAGTGATTTATTTCAACCTGATGAGGCTGAAGGCAGAGCTATCATAACAAAAGCCAAGAAATTCAATAACATGTATTGGAAAGCTGTAGCATTCATATCGTTTACATCCAATGGAACCCTACTTTCACGCATAATATTGCATTTTATTAAAGGCACAGAATTATTATTTCCTGTTTGCAGTTACGGATTTTTGTCCGAGTCATTCAGAAATATGTTTTTTTATCCCTTATACTTTTACCAAAGTTTCGGCATAACTTGTCACATGCTGTACAATGTAAATGTTGATACGTTTTTTTTGGGATTGTTGATCTTTGTAATAGCTCAGTTGGAGGTTCTCGATGTAAAGTTAAGACAAGTAACAGATGAGAATAAACTTGATGATGCAGACAGAGAAAAAATGGACCTAAATAAGGAAGCTGTTATGAAAATTAATAAATGTATCATACATTTTGACGAAGTGGGCAAGTGAGTTGTAACTATGTTCCTTTCATGTACTGATATGTACTTGTACTATTGTAAATCTGTGTTTGTGTCTGCCATCAGGTTTTGCGATCTCGTAGAGAAAGTTTTCAGTGTTACGTTATTTGTACAATTCAGCATGGCATCGTGTATCATATGCGTTTGCTTGATGAGATTTACTATGGTAAGAAATGTTTATTTTTTTAATGAATTTAAACCAAATTTTAGTATAGAACAAGTTAGTATAGTATACACTAATGAAAATGTGGCAATGTGAAATGATAATGTGTTGAAAGAAAATGTTGTTTGAAACTCTTGGCTATTAAGGTGTTGGCCGTTACGACTATCGGCACAATGATTGCTCAATTATTATTATTAATATAATGTGTGTTCCAGCCCGCACCGATGGACTATTACTTATTTCTTGGTACTTACATGTGTGTGATGATTTTACAAATAATGGTTCCTTGTTGGTATGGCACACGGATTACAGATAGGGTAAATATTAATTTATTCCATAAGGCCGTGTTCAAACCAAACAGACTGTCAGCCGCCGATTGTGAGCAGGCTCATTGTGAGCCCCAGTGCAAAATGCTGACAATACGCTATACAATATACGATACGCGTTCGCGGAGCGTAGTGACACGCTATATTAATCGGCCGCCGAATGTCAGTGTCTACGCATAGGGTAATATATGTATCGTCGGTTAGATGTGAACAAAAAAGTGAATATGTATGGAAATACAATAAACTGCGTAACGTTCGCTCACTTTCAGCGGCTAACAGTCAGTTTGGTTTGAACAAAGCCTAATAAGCAAAGCATAGTTACAAAGGTGTAAAATACATGGTTACAAAAATATAATATTGATGATAATTATTATATTTCCTATTACAGAGCAACTTACTGGCGTTCTCTGTTTACAACTGCGACTGGACTTCAAGATCGCGTCAGTTCAAGAGTAACATGCGTCTCTTTGTTGAGAGAACTAACAAACCTCTCTCTATCACTGGCGGCAAGATGTTCTGTCTTTCACTTCCTGCTTTTACTTCTGTAATTATACCTTTAACTCTATTATAGATACTGTGACGTGTATCTACCACTTTTACAGTTGATACTTCTTTATTGAAATTTTCAAAATGTTGGCTAGCTTTAAATATGTGTATCCTATCTCAAGTATCTCATAAAAACCGTGCTCTTAAATGTGTATGTTGGTTTACGTGTACATTTTTCTGTCATCATCTATTTTCTATAACATCGAGCGCTCCGAGCTTACGCACACAAAAACCAGCCTACGTGAGATAAAACAAGTTTATTTTTTCTGAGGTACTGCAATAAGTAGTTTTCAAAATTTAGTTACTAATCTTTTAATATTGGTCCAGCGATCAATATAATATTAGTAACCTACTTTTTCTTGTGAAATTGAAATGTATTTTCAAAACTAACTTTTTCTTTATTTCAGATAATGAATTCTGCTTATTCATTCTTCACGCTACTTCAACAAATGAATGATTAAAATCCTTGTTAATTTAAAAGTAATGTTCTTTACTCATGTTTTGGTTGTATGAATCAGATTACTTTGACGGCGTTTGAAATATTTCCAGCTTCAACCTATCTTCTGCCGAAACTGACTATTACATAAAAAAGAGCCAAACGAATAATATAGAACAGTGCTTAATTTTCATTAATTATAACTAGCTTGCCATTTTCAAAGTTCCGTTGACGTTACTTTAATATAAGATTATATTATTCATGATTGATTACCTTTCAAGTTCAAATAAGTTAATTTCAGCAAATAAGGCACAATGTTTCATTTATAACGTGCTTAGTTTTTAGCCTTCAATTAATTCTTAGCACGATCTTTTAATTATAATAAAATCTTGCAAAGAACACGGTCTAATTTTATTTAAGAAAATTGATATTTATAAATATTCAAAGCATTGTTTAAAGCTTGCTTGATAGTTATATTTTTTGATTTATGAAAAGCGCTAAAATGATTTATGGTGTTTAAAGTTTTTGACAGCTTAAATAGACTTTAACTTCAGCTAGGTATTTTAACGTAATCCTTAAAAAAAAAGAAATTAAAGGACAGATATAGTGTCCCCGCACACGGGCCTCAAAAAACGCCGCCACAAAAAAACGCCAGAAGCGGCAACATTAAAAATCTAGAAGCCGCCGCAGAAAACAGCTGAAGCGCGCGAGTTCTTAATGCTTTAAGAATGATTTCCTGGATCATTTTGCGGCTAGACGGACCTCACCTTCACTAATTGCATCTCATTTAAAAACCATGACGGCAGCAATTAACCTACATTCATTAAAACCTTCACAATTTCTACCCATGCATTAATATTTTATACGTCTTGGAAATGTACCTGTAAATTAATTTCTAGAGGTTGTTAATTTCCTTTGAACTAAAATAGGTGTGAACAAGAAATTTCAAGACGAATAGAACATGCGATGCATTTAAACACCTTTACTTATTAATTAAGACTATATCTAGTTTTAGTAAAGTACTTTTAATTACAGACCATTTCTGAGCCTTTGTGACTTTAGGTTATATAAGCCAGTACGACACAACTTCGTATGGTAAACCGAGGAAAACTTGCGCCAGTTATAAGTAAGCTCCACAAAAAATGGGTTATCACCAAATAGATTGTTTCAAAATACATTTGACGATCCTTAGAATACTAGGCGTTTGGCCGGAAGAAAATCCTAGTCTATGTTATATCTATTTGTCCGGGATATTTGTATTTATATTTACTGTGCTATATGTTGTGATATACACCATTAACTTTTATTTCCTACCACAAAAGTTGGAGATTTTTGCCGAAGAATTGATTTTTTATTTCACCAATGTCGGGGCTCTGTCTAAGGCGTTAGCGTTTATTTTCTTGCGTGACAAAGTTAAGAAAATGCTTGATATGCTAGAAAGTGATATGTTTCAATCAGATGATCCTGAAGAAGTAAAGTTGATAAAGAAAGCGAAGGAAAAATCATCATTTTTCTGGCGAATCACAGCTGGTTTATCAGTGTCAGCAAATACAGTGAATGTGTTTCTTCCATTCGTTGTACATTTAGCTTTCGATGTTAAGTTAGAGTTTCCTGTGTGTAGGTATTCTTTTATCCCAGAACAATATGAAGCTATGTTTCTATATCCAGCATACTTATATCAAAGCATTGGGATAACTTCTCACATGTTGTATAACGTGAATATTGATACATTTCTTTTGGGCGTGATGTTTCTTGCCATGGCTCAGTTAGATATTCTTGATCGTAAATTAAGAAAAGTTACTGATGTTTGTGTTCACGTGAACGCACCTCATGGATCGATTGATAAGATGATAGATGATGAAAATGCTGTATCTGAAATCATTAAATGTATTAAACATTATGATGCTGTGTCCGAGTAAGTTCATTAAAAATATTACTGTTGTACGAGTATCGTGTTTAAAATTGTGCATTAAATTGATTATATTCTTATGTACTTTCAGATATTGTAAATTAATTCAGGAGGCCTTCAGTGAAATATTATTTGTTTTATTCAGTTCAGGCTCCTGTAAGATATGCATGTGCCTCTTTCGATTTACTATGGTAAATATTATCAGTATTCTTACTTCATCACGAGAGAATCAAAAGAGTTTTTTTTAATAATTATTTTATATTTTAGCCTGCCGAGAAAAAATATTTCGTTTTCCTTACTTTGTATACAGTAGTGATGACTCTTCAAGTAATGGTTCCATGTTGGTTTGGATCTAGACTCATTGAAAAGGTAAGGGTATTTTATAATATGACTTTTGTTTTATTACTTACCGCAATTAGTATTAAGAGCCGGTTGTAATTACAGAGTATTTTCTAGGCACTGGTCCGGATTTCGTGTCGATTTCGCGGCCCCGTAGCAACAATTTTGTTTTTATTAAAAAAATATGGTAACTATTCAAGATTTTTGATTCTTTTAAATAACAATCTATGTTAACTTTAGTAACTTATCATATGCAACTTTCAAATATTTCCGTGATTTGTTTTTATTGAGCCAATTAGTTTATTAAATATCTTATTTTGATTTTTACCAAGTTGTTGGCTATAGGTATGGTCAATAAAAAAAAAAAAAATATTTTCAAGGTGTTCTCTTTTATTATATTTGTGGATTTCCTGAGGTTCAAAAAAGTTCAGAATTAGTAAAACCTGGCCTGCCAGGGACACTTCTGAAGGTAAGATAAGCAGTGGTTCCATGTTACAATATTGGAATAACCAGACACTGACTTTTGTATTACGTCTACCTACAGGTTAAGTAGGTGCAGATTTTTGTTACGTTATGCATTGGAGGTATGCAAAACAGAGAGTAAAGTGCCGCAAACCTTTGTTAAAAAGGGAGGATCCTCCGACCAGACGGGTGTTACGTCTGGTGGGCAACTGCCCGATAGATGATTTCGGGGTGTTTTTATATTCAAATCGCGCGAAGAAGTACAGGATTAGTTCTCATGTGATGCCATAGATGTCGCGCATATTGATTTGTATATTTTAAATCTATTTCACAGAGCAGCCAAATTACTTTTTCTGTATATGATTGCGACTGGACACCACGATGTCGTAAATTTAAGAGCAATATGCGATTATTAGTCGAAAGAGCAAACAGACCTATTACTATTAGAGGGGGAAAGATGTTTCTGCTTTCACTTGCGACTTTTACGGCGGTAAGTACCTACACCTGACAAAATAATTATCATATTATTTTTCGTTGAATAAAAACGTGAGCCAGTGCGTGTTGCGAGTGATAACATGGCTCTGAAACGTGGTTGGTTTTGTAGTGGATGCACTGACACAGGGCGTGAACACATTGGCTCGTTACGTTACCAGCAGTTAGGTGCAAAACGTCCATCACCGTCAATGGCTCGTGTGAAACTGAACCATCCTGATGATTATGAAACTGAAACTACAGGTTTTATCAGAAGGCGTAAATGCAATGGAGATAAATGTTCGTGGTTTCCTTGCGTGCTCACATCAGAAGTGATGAGTTTTTCAGGAGAATTAAGATTGCCAATATAGCCCAAAGAATCGCCAAACTTAGGTAATAATGTTTAGGGCATATTGATAGCAGAAAAGACCGTCGATGGGGCCTAAAGGTGAGTGGCGACAGTGCATTGAAGACGCGGCCTGGAAAGGTCTCCAATAAGATGGACCGCAAACGCACAAGACCGTTCGTTGTGGTGATAATGAGGGAGGCCTGTGTCCAACAGTGGACATTTTTCAACAGAAATCACGATGGCCCCGTTTGACCACTATCTGATGGTAAGCAATGATCTGCATCGCCGTTGCAGCCTTACCTAGGAGTAACCTATTTCCTCTTGAATTTTTGAATTATTCATTTGAAAATGTATTACTTTTGATAGCATTCTTAAAGTCAATTCTTTATCTATATAGATTTTGGGTAATATGTCCAGAAAAAATAAAATGATTTCGTATTGAAGAAATTGGATAACCTAACATTTGGGACCTTTCTTGTAATCTGTCAGTAGAAAGTACTTTATTCGAAAGGATTGCCATCTGATCTTCATAGCCTAAAAAGATCCCTTGGGGTGCTGCCAGACTGATCTCTTGACCTATATCTACTTAGGAGTTCGAACTAAGCAGATGTCTTCTATTGTTTCAGATAATGAATTCCTCTTACTCATTCTTCACGTTACTACGTCATATGCAATCTCGTTGAATGGACAGCTTATTCAGGAGATCAGTATCAACACAAGTCCCTGTGATTTGCGCTTAAGTTAATTTCTTTGCAATTAGATATTATTATCACTTAATTATGGAAGGTGACGGAGCTAGAAAATTAATTGGCAATGAAGCTTTGATGAATAATTTATAGCAGCCGGATAAATAACATGAAAATAAGTCGTCAATTTATTTAATACTTTTAAAATATTTCCTTTCTCAGCTTTATATAATAAGTATATGATGGAACATCTAATTATAAATTTAGAATAAATGGATTCAAAATAAAGTGTGTTTAATATAAATAGTGCTGTACGTAAAGCGTAAATGGACTACCTGCTTACATAACTCTCGTAGTTTTCCTTTTATTTTACTTCACAAGCAGGAAAATAAATAAACTGAACACATGAATAAATAGTCGTTTCTCAACGAGGGAGTACAATTTTTTCTTGGCGTCTGCGAGGAACAAACGTCACACACAAGGTCCGGGGACAATGGTTCTGTTCAGCAGTTCATCTGTTAGCCGGTGGCGGTAATAAGGCGTGTTTTTGCCCGAACACACAACGAAAAAGGAAACAATGATTTTGCTCGTGACTAGATAAATAAGATGTCCGGACGTGACGAGGGTACCATTACAGTTTTTATGGATTCTTTCAGTGGGTACAGCACCAGCCTCCACCTGGCACTCTTTGTTTAGGTCTGAGTACAGTGACAATACCCAATATTACACCGAACCCCAATCACCCAAAAGAGGTCACAATCTGTATCGAACCCACAATCATTCTCAACATTTGTCGAGAAAATGGAAATTGTAATTATGGACACAATGGCAATGTATCCATTTGTTTCCATCGATGAAAAATGAATAAAAATTGCGCCCGCACACGTCCTTCTGCCGCGCGGCCGCCTGCAAACGATGATTTAGTGGCGATCCCTGGATTTATAGAGCGGCCCGCCCCGCCCAGCGACTTCAATGAATAATAAATTGAAGATCTTTTTCGATATTATTGATACTTCGGGTATCTTCGCGTGATGTATGTTCGGGTGAGAATTGAAACCCTTTTATTAAAACATATATTACAGGACACGTCCCGACGGTGACACTGAATAATACGCTCCTTGTTGCGACTATTCTTTGCGGAGCTCTCTCTTATTTCGGATTTTATTACTCTAGGATTATTTATGGCATTGTCTGAATACTTTTGTAAAGATTCGTCGTGTCATAAATCCCTTGACTTTATTATATTTTCTTTAAGTACATGCTAAACAGTGATACGGAAATAAATCGCAGTTTTATAGTAGTTTTACCATAATGAAATTTAAATGTCATGATTAGCGCAACAAAACTTTGAAGTAAACCTGCACTGCAGCTTAAATGTCTTTAGAAAACCTCATGAACAACATTCTCGTGCAAACTGCGCTGGGTAATCAAGACTGTACGTTAACTTGGTGGCTTTCAAAATCCTGACAACAGCTATTGTAGATAGTTGTCAGGCGTACAAGTGGAGGAGTTGGATGTTTGAATTTGCCGAGCTAATTCCGAAGGGTGTACGTACCAGTTTGTCTTGCCGAGTCGCATAGTCGGCACTCACAAGACGTACCCACGACGAGGCAACGCAAACATATGCTAGTGGGGTTAAAACTTGCCCCGCATGTAAAATTAGTTAAATAACTCCCCGGGAATCTTCACTCTCTATACGAAAACACGTCTTTGCTCTAAACCCGAGCAAATTAGACTAGCGAACTTGCACACATTAAGCTCGCTTTCTAAATTAATCTACGTACTGTGGCTAATTAAGAAAAAACATTGTTCGTGAACTGGAATTTATGTTTGTTTGTGTTGCAAATTATAGCATTGTTATTATTCAGTGTTGAGTCCGTGCCAGAAATAAGTTGTGTAACAATATCAAATGGACTTGCGGTAACTTGAAGTAGTATACATATAAGTATTAATAATAACATGTAACAAGATAGACCGATGCCCTGGTGAAGGTTACGGGAAACCGATGGATGCGAGACGCACGGGAACGTTCGTTGTGGCGACGCTTGGGGGAGGCTTATGTCCAACAGTGGACGCATATCAGCTGAAATGATGATGAATAACATGTATCTAGGACAATGCATACTCACCAATCAGAAAATTAAGCTTTAATTAGGTAAGATAGCGGTCAAGCGCGAACCCATCAACAATAATAAAAAAAGTATCATTACAAGTACAAAAATTACTGGCTGACCAAGCAAATCTTGTTCTGCCTTTTTATACTTAAACAACAGTTATAATCATATTCCTGTCCTTCTCCCGTGTAACACGGGAGAAGGACAGGAATATGGTCAATCTATACTGTCAACCATCACGTCTTTCTTTTTTATTACTCTTCACACTATCCATCCATATTAAAACAACAGTACTTTATATAAATAACCAAACTTACAAGTAGGCTTTTAGACGATTTATTGGTATCCATTCTGTAAACGAATGGCTTGCTCCGATCATTCGAACTTACCTTCATACCTACCAACAACAGTAATATGTAGAGACCCTTTCATCAGGATCTATTTGAATGGCTTAGGACACATTGTTAATTTGAGGTAAGAGAAATGAACATTAATTCAAAATTTAAATTCAAACGATCTTCCTTATTTACCTACTAGGTATAAATTTTATCAAACAAAAAAAAATAGGGTTGGGTAAAAAAAGTGTACAACCTATTCTCAAACATAGCCGGTGACCTCTAGCGGGCCCTGGTTCAGGCTATGGTCCAGAGTGAGTAAGTATGGTCCTTCTGTGAAGCAACTAAAAAGGAGACAGCACCTTCCACTGCCACTGCGACCCCAACCTCGACTACTACGGCAGGCGCGGGCTTACAGTCGACGCGTAATGGAGAGCTGGCCGTTCGGCCGTCCAATATCGTCCGGTTCGAGCCTAAGTCGTAAATGAGCTTCTGGAAGAAATGTCAGGAAACCGTAGTATACTCCACTCTAGAGCGGAAGAAGTCTTTTTTTCCATCTAAAAAAAAAAAAACCAAATATACACGAAAAAAGAAATAGTAGACGGAGGAGTTGGCAAACAAAGACTGTGATACAGTGAAATCAGTTTGGGGCTCATCGTTTGGACAGTTTCAAAGTCTATAACAGACATAGGTAGAAACTATTTCTGTATTTTACATATGTGCAGATTATGTTACTGATTTTGGACCTGAATCAAAAATAAAAGGATAGGTATTTTAACATTTTTTCTTTAAATGTATGGAATCAAGTAAAAGCTTTTCGTAGAGTAAGTGGACGAAGCCTCGCATGCACAGTGATATGATGCATGATATATCGCTACGGGTGATTTTGTACTAAGAGAGATATTTAGGATAACACTAAAAATAAAAATAACCAGCATTATTGTTAATAATAGACCAGGTATCGTATTTTTATATGATTATGATTTATGAGTTTAATTCATGAATCCCCAAGCGACCACCGGTGGCCGCGCATCTATTGTCTTACTATTGTGTCTCTAATTGACGGTATCTGAAGGGTTAATAACAACTTCTTGAACTGAGCAGATTTAAAACTGCAACATATATTTAGAATTGCCCGCTTCAAAACGGGTCTTCACCAAACTTCACAATTTACCACAAAGACACAGGCTACAAACACGTGTTTATACTATAAAGCGACTCTAGAATTTCAATGTAGTGCGCAGTCCCCACTAATTCTGTAGCTCAAAGCGTCGACATGTCTGTGTCATTTGTGTGACTTGGCCGTCTAAACACTTGGCCGGTTAATTTCTTCAGTCTGTCCCTTTAGACTGCTGAGGCGTGTTTGAGGAGAAAATGGTTGATTTACATATAGATACGTGGGTAGATGTAAGGATTTATCATATTTAGGTTGAGTTGTGAGGATCGAAAGGGAATATATGTTAAGAACTCAAGATTCAAGGTCTTACCTTTCTATTAGTTACCGTAATTAATCGTCATTTTGAAATTCTTGGTATTGATATATTTTTTTTACATAAAAAAAAAACTTAAATACTAAATAAACTATTTAAACTTAAACCTAACTATGTACATAAATATGATACAAAAAGACAAAGCACGCTCAGGCGTCAAAGTACTCCTCTACATCGCTGTCATCCGGAAATGTGCCCAGAAGACTGGCAGCATTGCCACGTTGAATGGCAATGCTAATTCTTTGGGCAAAGAACGAGCCAGCCCTCTGGTCACGTAAAGTGTCGATCAGTCGGCGTGAAATATCTAATACCTAATTTAAATAAGCTTACAGTAATCACTACATAGTATAAAAAAGTCATTGTCTGTCTGTCTATCTGACCCTAAGTATGCTTAGATCTTTAAAAGTATGCAACGGATTTTGATGCAGTTTTTTTAATAGGTAGAGTGATATTAGCCCAATATTCGATGTTAAGAGCTTCTTTTTCTAAAAAGTCAAGTTACATATTGCACTCGTTTTTGGCGTTACACAGGAACGAGGTTTGTGCAGATGCAGCTACAGCAAAATATCAAAACCAGTTTCAATTTCTTATTATTTCAAATGATCCAGGTGATTCATTAATTTCATCTACCAGTCTTAAAAAAAAACATTTTTAACAACCCCTTACCTGCTATTTGTTCAAATATAACAAAAGAGTTTTCGAGGGCTTTATAAATATTTTTTTAGATTTTCTGCAGCATAGTCTTTTAATTAGAACGGATCTCTGGCTTCGTTTGCGGATGGATGAGCGTCACCTTGGCTAATTGCATCTCATTTAAAAAGTACGGAACTCTCAATTAACCTACATCCTTTCACAACGGCCCCTGTTAAAGTAGAGACAGCACTTATTGTAATTTTAACCCCTTTGAAATATACCCATGAATTAATGGCTCCACATTTACTTTGAAGAAACATTAATGTAGTAGTCTGGTGTAGGTAGTCTTTAATTATTAAAAGTGAAGAGTTTATTTAGCGAATATCTTATAAATTATATATTGAACGTCAAGGTCACTTCAAGAAAAAAAGGCTTAGGAAGTACCTAAGCAATTGGTTTATATTATACATAATAGTTTAAGATTTATGAAAATATTGGTCTCTTCTCTCTCATATTATTATTATAAATCTTATTATTATTATCTATCTTAGATTCAAACCCTTCATTTGATAACCAAATCTTTAAAAACCAGTTTATTCCACTATGCCGCTACGTAATATCAATAGGTACTTATTTAGAGAAATGCCACCAAGAAGTATGTTTTATATAAATATGCTGCTTTGACAGCTTTTTACTTCTGCCTCTTCAAAAATTCTTGCTAAAGTTTCTACCACTATACAAAAACATATCTTATTATCAACGGTATTTTCTTCTGTCTTCTGTTTTTTATTTTTTTTTTCTTGCTACATTTAACATTTTATAGGATAATGAACAGTATTTAGTTTTACGTTTACGTTTACAGTATTTAGTTTGGACGTTGTACGACTGATGCTGGTGTCTCCTTATTAAAACACATATTTGCAGCGTGGGAGGAAACCCAAGATGCTATTGGAATCTTCTGTGACCTCTCAAAGGCTTTTGATTGTGTTAATCATGAAACCTTGCTTTTAAAGCTAGAACATTACGGATTAGGTAAACTTGCACTAAGCCTAGTGAAATCTTATTTAAATGACAGGCAACAGCAAGTTCAGATAAATGGTGTAAATTCAGGGGGCTTAAAAATAAAAATGGGGGTACCACAGGGCTCTATATTGGGTCCTTTCCTCTTTCTGGTGTACATAAATGATCTACCGCATTTATTGAAAAAACAACCACATATAGTATTGTTTGCTGACGATACATCCTTAATATTTAAAATTAATAGACGTTCCACACGTATTGACGACGTAAACAACGCTCTACAGCAGGTCCAAAACTGGTTTACTGTTAATAGTTTAGTACTAAATGGAAAAAAAACGAAGTGCATAAGATTTGCGTTGCCGAATGTTAAAAGTAATGACTTGGAAATAACATTGAACAAGGAGAAACTAGAAATCGTCGAAAACACGGTTTTCCTGGGAATCACGCTCGACTCGAGGCTACAATGGGGCCCTCATTTAACATCTCTGGCAGGACGGCTTAGTTCAGCAGCATATGCTGTCAGAAAAATCCGTCAATTTACTGATGTACATACCGCGAGGCTGGTCTATTTTAGTTACTTTCATAGTATCATGTCTTACGGTATTTTGCTATGGGGACGGGCTGCAGACATAGAGTCTATTTTTATTCTGCAGAAAAGAGCTATCAGAGCCATATACAATCTTCGCAGGCGCGATTCTCTTAGGGAATTATTTAAAGATATAAACATCATGACGGTACCTTGTCAATACATTTATGAAAATATAATGTATGTCCGGAAAAATATTCATCTTTTTACTAAAATAAGTGATAGGCACAATTTTAATACTAGAAATAAGGACAAGTTAGATCAACCTCGATTCAGGTTAGCTAAAGTAGCTAGTTCTTTTATGGGGTACTGTGTAAAATTTTATAATAAAATTCCACTAGAAATTCTCCAATTAAACGAGTCAAAATTTAAAACCTGCATTAAACGCACACTATGTAGACAAGCATATTATAAATTGGAAGATTATCTCCTTGATAAAAATGCTTGGCTAAATGCCGGTCCTGCTCCACAGCCACATACTTTTGTAGCTACAAATTAGTCTTTATATATATATTCGAAGAGATGCTGCTGCCCTTTTCGTATTGTTGTTTTCAGTATTTTATTTTTATTTGATTAGTTTATTTCAATAGGACTTAGGATTCTTTACATGTTATATCTAAAAATAATAGTGTAGCGACATCTATGACGCCACATAAGAACTACGAAGAAAATACAAAATCCTGCATCGCGCAATCAAAGTTCTCCGCGCGATTTGAACATATACGACAGCCCGACATCAACTATCGGGCAGTCGCCCACCAGACTATAACACCCGGTCTGGTTGGAGGATCCTCCCTTTTCAAAGGAGGTTTGTGGGACTTTACTCTCTGTTCCACATACCTCCAAACTGGTGACCCTCGACAAAGAACGTCAGCGCAGCCTTCGTGCAGCTACTACTTCGTGACGTCATCATCACTTCCTCAAGCTTTCGAGCAACGAGCCATACAGCCAGCACCCACGGCTAAGGGTATCCTGACCACCAATATGCCTACCTGGGCATACCTGGTCATCACCTCAGCCGCATCAGCGACCTTGGCTTAGCACACCGCACCTTCGGCCAGTCATATGAAGAGCCATGAAGAACCTCTCCTGGTCGACGCCAGCAATCAAGCCCTACGTCGCACAAGCACCGCTCCGACTCACTGGAGCTAGCAGCACTACTCCGACTCACTGGAGCTTGCAGCATCGTCCCGACTCACTGGGACAGCACCACCCCGACTCACTGGGGTATCATCCCGACTCACTGGGACAGCACCACCCCGACTCACTGGGGCATCATCCCGACTCACTGGGACATCATTACCCCGACTCACTGGGGCATCATCCCGACTCACTGGGATAGCAACACCCCGACTCACTGGGGCATCACCGCAGACAGTTCCGACTCACCGAGAACTATGCGGCATCGGTTCCGACTCACTGGAACCAACCTACCGCTGGCCTGGCACACATCAAGAAGCATCAAGAACCATCGATCTCCGATCTCCGGAGGGGAGTGATGTAGCGACATCTATGACGCCACATAAGAACTACGAAGAAAATACAAAATCCTGCATCGCGCAATCAAAGTTCTCCGCGCGATTTGAACATATACGACAGCCCGACATCAACTATCGGGCAGTCGCCCACCAGACTATAACACCCGGTCTGGACGGAGGATCCTCCCTTTTCAACGGAGGTATGTGGGACTTTACTCTCTGTTCCACATCCCTCCAAAATAGCATTGTATAATGTAGAAGCACTTTTTTACCAAATTTGTGAATGTGAAGTACCATGGAGCATTTTTGTTAGGTTACAACTTTTTATTATTTTATTTTTTTGACATTGCGAGCATGGCAGTTGAGAGTTTGACATGCTCACTCAAATGTCTCGCTGTCGGTGGCGCGTGTTATTGGGTCATTCGGTTCCCTTCAAAGTGGTTGAGCTGAGTGGGGCTGATGCACGCGTCATGCTCGTGAACGGGTGCCGTCAGATGAGACTGGTCATCTCTTAGCTGCCAGTGGCTTAATTCAGTTTTTATCTTTTAATATTTTTTTAATTTTATCTACATTGTGCTCACATAATAGAAGCAACAAGAAATATGTAACCAAACACTATATGTAACACATATGATTTAAAAGAGTGTCCATGGAGTTTCTTGCACGTTCTTCTCCATAGAGATCTACTCTTTGGAACGTGCAATTTAGCTTCACTTGTTTGTTTGACTGACCGACATTTTGACAATTCAAAAGTGCCTGTAATTGGTCTATTTGAAATAAACGTTTTTGATTTGATTTGATTTGATTTGATATCGATCTATCTATAGCTGTTTTTTTTACTGTAGTCAAAGTTTTTTTTTTATGCATAGCAAAATGACTCATATTTTGAAAATATGAGTATGAATATGAAACCTACGGAATTAAACGATGCTGAAGATTTAATATTGGCTATAGAAGTAAATTTTTATCTGTTTCATTTTTGTAGTTTGTATTTTAAATTATTTATACGCCTTAAAACTAGTTTAAAATATAAAATTGCTCTTTATATTCAAGAAAATTAATTCATAGAATTCGAGCTCTTTAAATATTTATAAATTTAATTCCCTTTGTACCAACTATATGGAAGCAGCCTTGTATGTTTATACTCTTTAATTAAAAAGAGAATTGCATTTTTGTAGAAAAAGTGCTAATAACAAGCCAGGCTCATGTATAGAACAAAAGTGATGGAGATAGTGTAGTGTTGAACTAAGTAAATAAAAGGCTTTTTATCGCAATTGGTTGATATCGAAATATATACTACATTCACGGACTGTTAGGTGGTACGAAGTTCACCGGGTCAGCCAGAATACCATAAATTTTATAACATTTAAAACAAAATTTCATCGCATAGCCATTTAAACAAATAGTTGCTTAATAGATTAGTTAGTTTGCTTATCACCGGATTAGCATGAGTTTCTAAAAAATCTTTCTAGTACTCATTGTTGTGTCAGTGAAACTTACAACTACTATATGCCTAAAAAGAAAGCTGATATTTATGAAATTTTCTGTCTCAAAACATATAGCTATTTAAAAAACTAATACAACACAAACACCACTCTATTCCACTCTTAACCTATCAAATGCTCATACAAAAGCAACACATTCGTATCTTACTCGCTCGCAATACAACCATTTGGATAATGGAACTGCATCAAATAGACTGCTTTAATATACACGTAAAGTTTTGGAGGTTCCTTGCTATTTGGCCCGGTGACCATGCCAGCCGTAGTTACAGCTACTATTCCAAAGCATTTATTATGACTTTTGTCTTTCTTTACTATGCTCTCTTCTCCATCAACTTTTACTTTTTACCGAGACAATTGGACATATTCATTGACGATCTGATGTTTTATTTCACTGATTGTTCAGTGTTGTCTAAAGTTCTGACCTTTCTCCTAATGCGTAAGAAAATCATTGCTATATTGGACATTCTAGAAAGTAAAATATTTCAACCTGATGATGCTGAAGGAAGAGCTATCATAGCAAAAGCCAAGAAATTTAATAGCATATATTGGAAAGCTGTAGCATTCGTGTCGTTTACTTCAAATTGGACCCATATACATTCACCCTTATTACTGCATTTTATAGAAGGAACAGAACTGATATTACCCGTCTGCAGTTATGCATTTTTTTCTGAGTCATTTAGACATATGTTTGTTTATCCCTTATATTTTTATCAAAGTATCGGCATAGCTTTTCACATGCTATACAATTTAAATGTTGATACGTTTTTTTTGGGATTGATGATATTTATAATAGCCCAGCTAGAGATTCTTGATGTTAATTTAAGGAAAGTCACAGATAAGAATGAGCTTAACGATGCAGATCAAGAAACGACTGACAAAAATAAGGAATCTGTTATGAAAATTAACAAATGTATCTTGCATTTTGATGAAGTAGGAAAGTGAGTTGAAACTAGTTTTCCTATTTGTAAATTGTATGTATATCTGCTTCTGTTCCTTTGACATCCAATTATCTATGTATGCCCCCAGGTTTTGCGATCTCGTAGAAGAAACTTTCAGTGTGACATTATTTATACAATTCAGTATGGCATCGTGTATCATATGCGTTTGTTTAGTGAGATTCACAATGGTAAGGAAGAATTTTTTTGGTTCAAAATATATGGTAATAGGGATTTATATAATACTAACTAATTATGATGTGTATTCCAGCCCGCACCTATGAGCTATTTCTTGTTTCTTGGTACTTACATGTGTGTGATGATCCTACAAATTTTGGTTCCTTGTTGGTTTGGCACTCGGATTATGGATAAGGTAAATATTCATTTATTCCATAATAAGTAGGGTTACAAAAATGTAAGATTAATAAAAATAACATCATTATTTTCAACCCTATTTTCAGAGTAACTTGCTAGCATTCTCTATTTACAACTGCGACTGGACTTCTAGATCGCGTCAATTCAAGAGTAACATGCGTCTCTTTGTTGAGAGAACTAACAAGCCTCTCTCTATCACTGGGGGCAAGATGTTCTGTCTTTCTCTTCCTTCTTTTACTTCTGTAAGTATAGTTAATTAGTTTTATATTGAGATTAGAAGAATTTTCTTTGACTTAATGTGAGAAAATACTACATTTGTAAGATTAACCGTCCTTCATAAGATAGAACAACTATACTATTTTCATTTACAGATACTTTTTTTTTGTAACATGTTAAGAATTAAATACTTTCTCTTTATTTCAGATAATGAATTCCGCTTATTCATTCTTCACACTACTTCAACAGATGAAAGAGTAAAATCCTCATCAATATGAGGGTAAAATCTTTTTCACAAGCTTTGGCTGCAATTTCACGGTTACCTATTCTATGATATTTAAACCAATGTTTAATCAATGAAAGAAAAGAATTCCAGATAACTTTGACTGTGTTGATACTTTTCCACTTTTATCCTGTCAATTCGCACTAGGTGCTCAAATTAGTAAATAAAGCTTGACGTGTAATATACTGCAGTGATTATTACAAACTAGTAGTGTCTAGTAGTAGTGAAGTTTTTTTTTGTGATTATTTTTAATTAAATTACAAACTAGCTTGCCATTTTTAAAGTTCCGTTGATATTACTTTAATGTTAGGTTATGTTATTGAATTGATTGAGATTTTATGATCAAGCAAGTTAATTTCAGTGAATACGTTTAATTAATAATGTGCTTAGTTTTTAGCCTTCAATTGATTTTTGGCACGATTTTTTAAATACAATCTTTTAATTATAATAAAATCTTGCAAAGAAAATGCTAAATAATTATAATTAAGAAAATTTTATATAAAGATATACACATTGTTAAAAGCTTGCTTGGCAGGGTAGGTTAGTAGATACTTAGGTACGGTAGCACGTAATCCCACAATTATTATAAACGAAAATATATTATAATAATATTATGTGTGTATATGTTTGTTACCTACTCCTTTACGGTTAAACAGCTAGAAGGGGTAACGATAGAGAACGCCATATTTGATCGTAAGTTTTCACTAGTAATCTCGAACGCAAAATTAAATGACTCGAGATATTCCTGGTTATCACCAAAGCGTTTCATACAGTTTCTGTTTCCCTATTTCAAATTTGAAAAACTCGGTAACCTCGGTTCTCGGTACTCGAGATTTTCAAAGATTGTCTGAGAAATCGGAAATAGCAAGTTTTAATTGACGCTTATCTCAGCGATGAAAGACTTATTACTTAAGGTGTACCTCAGGGCAGTATTTTGGGATCCTTGTTATTCTTCATACATTTAAATAAACTTTGCAATATGAATATTCCCGATTGTGACATCTAATCGTACGCCGATGATACAGTAATGCATTTCCATGGTCATAAATGTGAAATTGAATTTTTTCCAATACAGAATCCGCACTAACAAAAGTACTTAGCTCAATGCAAATCTATTTTCACTAAACGGTCAGAAAACAGTTTACATCCGTTTTTTTTCTCCACAACTCTCTCAATCATACATGCTTAAAGAACTACTTGGTCTTCTGCCAGTGTCCAGCACTCATTCGAACCGACAGCATTAGATACTTGGATGCCCAAATAGACGACAGCTTGCGACGGGGCCAACATAAACAACTTAAAGCCCTTACACAAGAACCACACTCATCTTTAAGTCGCTCAGAGAATCTGCAAACTTAAAAATAATCTATCCTGGCATAATTTATGCAGTATCTTAGGGTAGATTGACACAATGTAAGAAATGAATGGAGGTAGTGCCACGTGAATATATTCACCTCACTCAAATACTAAAATCACTTGCAATATATCATTCATCATTACTCTAATTTTATGACTGTTTTTAATTTTATTTTAAAATAGTATTACTGTTGTGTTTTGTTATTTAACTCAAGAACCCTTAATTATAAGGACGACAACGTCGGATATATTAACTACATTTACACCTCGTAAAACTTAGCCGAAAACTATCTCTCAAGATACAGGTAGCCCTAATTTGGTGGCAGGGTCCGTAAAATTTGAGGTTACTGTTGTTAGATGAAAGTTGCTATATCTACATGGATATATCATCATATGAACGAATAATGTATATAGCCTTGCGCTAGTAAAACATTTTACTCCTGTGGTCCTATTTCATTGGAAGGTGTATGAGGGTTCGAAGCCAATTCGCTGAGGCCACCTACTTGTCATATAACGTGCGACCAACTGACGAATATTCCTGTACACGCTATACTAGTGCACCCAAAGACAACTCCTAGTTGGTTAGAAACTATGGTGACATAAATGGAAAATACATATATATAGTTTTAGAAGGAATAAGTAGACTAGTTGCCTAGAACTATGATATACCAGAACAATGTTATTAATATACATCGATTAAAAAGGCAGAGGAAGACTTGAATACTCAATAAATGGGCTCGTAAAAACCGTCGCTAGCACGAAGTGCCGCAGCAACCAGAGGACAAAATATCCTGAGGTGCTTGAAGACTGCAGAGGTATACCACGGCTACCAAGACAATCCTGGAAGTAGAGAACAGTTTTTTAATAGCGCATACTTGTCTAATGAAACCGGATTGGGTTACATTGATTGGGAGGTTTTCAAAGACATGATTAAAGTTATTTATTATTTGTTTTTCGCTTTTTGGTATTTTATTTAAGTTCTATATATTGGATTCTCCCATTTTAAGACGGGGTCTTCACGAATCTTTATGATTTACCGCACAAAGTGTTTGTATACTTTAAAGTGACTGAAGAATTGTATCTAAATTGTATATAGAATGTTACGTTTTCCTACTTTTCTTTTACCAAACCAATTTTCCAACTGACAAATCTTTGTAATGACAATAAACAGGTCTGTTTGCACGTCGTCATGTACGGCGCTGATTAGTAGCGAACGGCTGCGGTTGCAGCCGCTGCAACTCTGCTGCATTAGCCTGGCTTGTGACCCCGGAGCTTTAGGGATATGGAAGAAACTTCAGTTTTAGTTCAACAAAAAAGGAAAATTCATGAAACGGGTCTGCCATTTGTGCAGCAGTTTTGAGAACAGTAAAATGTGAAAAAAGGGCAAGGTTTTTATCTGACTGACTAAAGTGGAACTTGCAATGGATCCTGTGGTAAACTTACTTCTTTAAAACAACGGGTAAATTATTAACTATTTAGTCACTACGTTAAGTCACCTAGAGAAAGTCTCTCCTGCTGAAGCTTTATTTTTAGGACTGATTTAGACTGACTGGGAGAAGTAATTTCATGATTTCCCACCACAAAAAAATATCATTAAAACTATGTTTTTCATGAATACACTAAAAGATTAAAAACATTGATCTGATATTTTTAATACTGTTTGCCTGAGACCCTTTCGTCTTAGCCCAGTGAGATATGATCAGGAAAACTAACATTTTAGGCCTCTATATCATTTATTTTCCAATCTTGTTTAGTAACCGCGAAATAACTAGGCTAAAGATAAAACCTATACAAACAAACTTTCCATTATTTATCCTCCCTTCCAGTTTCTTTACATTTCCGTTCACATTTGCTGGGTCGAGTGATCGCGAGCGAGTCCAGTCGTAGGGAATGAGTTTTCTATTTATCTAAAGAGTCAACTAAGCTCAGTTGGAACTAACCAACTGAGCTTAGTTGACTCTTTGTAGCAAAGTTGTAGCAATGGATGGTTTAGATAGTTGCAGCCATGTTTGCGCAGTGATCAAGATTGCTAGTGGAAATTGGTGACAGATTAGATGGATGCAACTACTTAGATGCAGGTTTTTCCTTTTTATTTGCAGCTTTTTCCTGGTTCTTTGTTGGTACTTTGTTACGGTGTTCCATTCCGATTTAGAAAGTTTGGAACTGTCGATTGATTTTGCAACGCCGATTCAGATTTCGGTTCCGATATTTTGTAATCAGAATTTATATCGGTGGTACAAATAAGTTTAGACTTGTCGCGCGTTAGTTATTCGGTTTTTTTTTAGTTTTAGTAGTGTTTTTTTTTTATGATTCTGCTTCCAAATTCACCTTTGATTAACGTTCCGATTCCGATAAATCAAATTTAAAAACTGCAGTTCCGAATCCGGTTATGATATAACCACTTCCATTACATCCTTATTATGTTGGTTTAGTTGTACGCATAAATGTGGGTTGAGTACTGTTACAACGTACTATTATACCTTTTAGACATGTAATTTCTTCAAATTATTTCCGGGAGGGAATGTCAAACTTTTTACTGACAAAACCACAATGTTCCTACAGTTTTCCTTTGTGAGGACCAAGGTAACTTTGAACCTTTCGAACAATTATGCAGTCCGTAGCTGGGCAAGTTTATTTAACCACTAAAATAATATTTTTAATGCCACCGAGGTCGACCTGTGAAGACGTGGCGTGATGATCTGCATGCCTACCGGAAGGGTTGGTCCAAGGTTGTTCAAGAAAATAATAGTTGGAAAAAGTTGAGGGAGGCCTTTGCCTAGCAGTGGTAAAGTATATACTAAGAAATAAATTAACTTGTAGCTCTTTTTTACCAGCTTTTATTTAGTTTCACCTGTCCCGATGTTTGTGTAAAGTTCTGTACTACCAAGAGTTTATAGTCAACTTTTATGGTTTTTTTATGTTTTTGGTTTTTGTCGTTTTGATCAAACTAACTAACTACAAGTATGTGCGTCTGTTGGTTATTCATTCACATTACAACAGATGAACGAAAATTAGTAAAATTTGACAGATGGAGTAGACATTGTCTTGAATACAACAAATGATTTTTTTTTATTCTGGATGTATGTTTTTTTGGGATAATTTCCTATATAAACGCAGGCAAAGCCGTTGGCTAATTAACTATAAATAAATTAAATGTTTATTTAATTCGTCATTGTCTCTAACCTAATCGTCACACCATTTTCTTCGTTAGACGGTTACTCAACTCTATCCGAACATTGCTATCGAGTTTTTAAGTGACCTAGCACTGTCGTGGACTACAAATAGATGTTGGTCAAAGTTGAACTCATTAGGTACTGACATTAAATGCGGTCTCAAAATTCTAATTACATTTAGACTAGCGAACCCTTAAAGGTTACTGTCGGTGTTTATCTCAGAAAAAATAAAGCTATTACTTTCATTCCTCAAGGTGAAACAAGTTTTTAATGAAAATATTTTTTTCGTAGCTAGCTTTTATAGTATGGTGTAAATATTTATATAATTAATACTCGTCAAGACAAATAAGAGCCCAAACTCGATGGCGTGGTGTCGTTTAAATATCAAGTTTTTATAGCCAGCTCCCGGTGCCATCATCAGATCAGTTCCATGTCATAATGATTTTGTATTGTCATCTGATTTACACATGCACGGCAAACAGCTCAATAAGTAACCGGAAAGTGGATAAATATTACACATTTTAATAAAATATTTAATTATAATTTTAAATAAATTATAATCTACCGACGACAAGTAACTTGGAACTAAGACAACGTGAAAGAATGTATCTATTTTGCCCAAAAGAAAATCCAAAGAAAAGTCTAGATTCGTCTGAAGCAAGCTAGAAAACTATTTATATGCGAACAAACAGTATTATAAAAGTCCCCGCTCAACATATTCCCACAAAAGCCATTGAACAAGTCCATTTATTCAATGTTTTAAAGACACATGGTCTCTTGAAACTGTTTGGGGTAGAAGAAAAGCTTCGAGTTGATCCGTTCAACTAAAAGTTTTCAACAACAGTTCAAACATTTTGTGGGTACGACATACAGCGGTTCCCTTTCAGCGGAGACTCTTTGTGCTAGATGCATTAGATCGATTTTTTTGTGCCGCCAATTGCTGTAATGTACTGCTGGAAGGGTTGTTCTAGTCAGTGGAAAGAGTTACGTGCAGAGTTTAAGAGGCTCTTTTCACACTTATCATCCTTATATCATGTTATAAAGATGAAAGTTTGCCAGTGTATATATCTGTATGTTGCTTCTTCATGTTTGATCGGCTGAACGGATTTCTATGAATATATCTATTTTGTTAGGGGGTATATTGTCATATATATTGTCTTGGTTAATTTCCTACTATCTCGCGGGTGAAGTCGCTGGTAGCAGTTAGTAGTTACATAAAATACTAGCTGTCTTCTGCAGTTTCACTGTTTTTGGTTTCTGTTCCGCTCCTGTTAGTGGTTTCGTAATTTTATTTCTATAATAATTAATTTATTTGTTGCGTAATTTTATAGCCTTTCTTCGTAAATGAAAAAAAAATGCACAAAAATATTTTTTAAATTCGACTAGTTCTTGAGATTAGCACGTTCAACAAAGCAAACCAACTCTTCAGCAAGAGTAAAAAAAACTACAAAAAAAAAACCTTTTTTGCCACACTGATTGATATTGATAGTGCAACAGGGAAATAATGTGTTTATAAGATTACTCTTTTAAATAATACATCCGTGGTTTTTTTTTTGCCCTCTATAAGTGCTAATGTGGGCCTATGTGAAGTAAGACATTTTGAAATGAGTGGAAACATTATTGGAGGTATTATTTTATATTGGTAAAGTATTTTCCCTTTATTTTCAAATAAGTGTTAATACAGAGATAAACCAAACGGCAGAGACGTACTAAAATTTATCCATGTCGAATATGAATAAAATTAAAATAAAAGCCATTATAATACAAATAACATCCACAAAGCGATTAACAAACATCTAAAATGCCTATAACAATAAACAAATTATGTCTTTGCATAATTTGTTCACGAAAATTAACTTTAATTATTCCATAAATTCAAACGGACACCCTTCACATTATTAGCATTCACGACGTAACTACAGATGGAATAAAAGGGTCTAAGTTCAAATATTTCAGGTCAACTTAATTTTCATGAAAATTGCAAGTTTAATTTCTTCCTATTAAGAGTCCATTTCGCCTGTCCCCTGTTCGGCTTTGTCTTTACAATTAATTTACTATGAGGAAATCTCCATTCCGTGACAATGTCACAGCATTTACTTTTCTTACTGCCCTGACTTTCATTTATATTTCAAAGGGTTGTCGCTCTAATGAAATTGTTTTAAATACCGGCTTATGATTTATTTATTAACATAGAATCCGGTGAATTATGTCGTTATGACAGCCTTTATTGTGATTAAATAATTATGGAGTTGTTGCTTTTTATCACAAGCTTGTATTTAGTTCCACCTGTCCCGATGTTTGTCTGTCATCAAATTTTGTATATTAAATTTGACATACTCGGTTACCGATTGAGCCAAAATTTTGCATGCATGTGTAAATCAGAGGACAATGCAAAATTACATGGAGCTGATCTGATGATAGAGCTGGATGGTGGCTATAGGAACTTGGTAGTTAAATGACACAACCCCATCGAGTTTGTGCTCGTATGATTCGTCTTGACTTTTATTAATTATATAGGTATATCGAGCTATAAAAGCTTTGAAAAAAATATTTTCATTAAAAGTTTGTTCCAAGGTAATAGCCACTTTGTCTGATGAGGATGTTGTTACTTGAATTTTGTTATTGATTTGCGTTTATTTGTCCGCTATATACTTCGAGGGTGATAGCTGATAAGCCGGATTGCCCCCATCTGAGGCACAAGACTCGTATGCACAGCTGCAGGACTGGTGCAGCGGGAATCGGGCGTAGTTATATGTATAGAAATGTGAATTAGTTTTATTTCATTCTTTTTATTTTAATGAGCGATATAGTTTTTATATGCTACTAACATAATATGGATGTATCTGATATAAATAATAATATAAGATTTATTAAAGCTTATTTTCGTATTCGTTTAAAAGATTTCAGAAGTATTCGAAACTGACCTCTGTTAACAGTTAACAGAAAAAGTGAAATAACAGTAGATAAGGACTAACTAGGCTTAACTGGCCTGTTGGTCTTGGGGTTGATATTCTAGTTAACTCCTATGCCATCGTGGGTTGATTCCCACTCAAGACAAATGTTTGTGTGATGAGCGCGATAATTTGATCTGTGTCTGGGTGTAATAATTTATCTATAATATTTACAAGCAGGTGATGTACTTGTCTGTGTGTTAGAAATATATAAGTACATCAGTTGTCTAGTACTCATAACACAAGCTCTGCTTAGCTTGGGACTAGACGGCGTTGTGTGATCATCATCAACCTTTTTAATGTTCCCACTGCTGGGACTCAGGCCTCCTCCCTAGGAGAGGGAATGGGCCATAATCCAACACGCGGGCCCAGTGCGTGTTGGATAGTTGTGGAAAAAACATTATGGACAAACAATTAGCAAAAAAAAATTGCAAATTTTTTACCTTAATAAAGTGCTTGAAAGTAACAGCTAAGCAACAAAAACGTTGCATTGCTACAATAAAAACCTGAAAGCACTCTATTATTTTAATAGCGGATCATTTTTCCACACTCCCCCTCGGTTCATGTTTAAAGAAATAGCCACTAGTGCGACTTTATCGGTAAAAAAACTCGCCCCAAGTTAGTTGACCTGTGGCGTTAGTTTTTCAGTGGATAAATACGACTAGCATCTCCCTAGGGAGTCATTCATCACGCCCGTGAGTAGCCTCTAGGACTTTCCCCTCTCAAGAAAAGTATATTACACTTAGAGACTATGATTTTATTCTGTTTGAATTATGAGGGTTAAGGATAAAAAGTTTAGTGTGATTGTTTTAGTCATTTTAGAATGTAAATGGATAAGTATTTTATATCATACAAATATTGTGTTGTTGGTCGTATTGTGTGTTTGTGTGTGTATTGTTGTTGTTGTATGTATGCATCTTCTTTTTAGTTTCTTTTTTGTATATGTAGTGGTGTACACTAAAGAATAATAAAAAATAGATATTATACATGCGAAAGTTTGTATTTGTGTGGACTAAATGGATTTAGATAAAAGATAGGTCCACCTGGTGGGAGGCTTTAACCAACGCTGCGTCTTCCGGTACGTAGTCGCCACTCTAAAACCTTAAAAACAACCCATCAATCCCAAAAACATATTGGCAAAATTTTTATATTGTAACTTTGTGACCATCAATATGTCCGTAACGTAAATAAGCTAGAAGAAAAGATCATTTTCTTCTGATTTCAGTTTTGCTCTCTATTCAATATAAAAAAATATTTTTATGTGCGGGCCGATGCGTATTTGAGTAATTTGCATATTTTTAAAGCAAACTTATTTAAGACAACAGGCGCAGGAATAATGAATTTAATAATAAACGCATAGTTAATTCATTATTTATCCAGTGCGTGACAAAATTCCAATCACAGCAGATTATTGAAACGTGATTCTAAATCGACATTAGTCTAAACAAAATAATGCACGAACCGAAATAGACTAAGTAAATAGTAAATACTAACAAATGCAATCCAAATAAGTTTGTTACCGATGCGTATATTAACAGCTTTGTCATTGAGCCGGACTAATTGGACATGTGACTGTTTATTTTGATTTAGGTCTAATAAAATTGTGGGTTCGTTGAAATGAGAATTGAATCAATTGATGCTTACTTGCATAAGAGCTCCTAAACGCTAACGTTTGTCTAGCGTAGGGGTTTAATGAGAGTATGCGTAGCACACACGCTGCATAAACGCAACTCGTGCTGCGCGTTTTTGCGGCGTTTCCTCTGCAGTTCATTGAACGCTGCGCTAGCGCGGTGCAAAGATCACACAATTTTGTTTTAGATTGGAACTGTACAATGTATATGTCACCGCAGTAACGCAGCGCTTGTATCGCGTAGGTACCCGCGACGCTAGCGCAGCGTACTCATGTGTCTCAGCTGGCCAAACTTTAGTGAGAAAGGGCTCTTATATCAGAGAAACAGCTTTTTTATTAACACGCTTATGATTTAAGCTTAAGTTCTCGAAAACGTCTGGTTTCCAGATTGAAGTGGGCCGAAGCTGCTCTTACCTGATCCAGGGGGCCCAAATTTTAATATCTCAAAGTTCTCCGCGCGATTTGAACATATACGACAGCCCGACATCAACTATCGGGCTGTCGCCCACCAGACTATAACACCTGTCTGGTCAGAGGATCCTCGCTTTTCAACGGAGGTTTGCGGAACTTTACTTTCTGTCCCACCTATCTCCAAAAGTCTGACGCTATCTTCCGCTCCACCCAAGAGCGTGGGTTGTCATAAGATGAGTTTTGCCCACCGAAAAAAAAGGGTAAAACGTATTTCTTTATTAGCCGATAGGTACCGGAACCGGTCTAAATCTTAATCTAAAAAAACCTACTGACTCTCTATTGACTATATATATTCTATTTGAAGCTCCACAATTCGTTATTTATCGTCATGTTCTAGATAAGCTCACAGATAAAGGCTTAGTAGGTGTACTTAAATGCTTGCTTATCTTCTCCATCGTATGGTACACAAAAATTACCAAGAGGAATACCGTGGAAGCGCGAACGGGGAGTGTTTGCTCTAATGAAACGCGATTGTTCCCGAAGCACACCTGATGTCTTGCTCACAAAACCCCTTCCGGTTGGAACTGGCTGAGATATGAAAATGTGTTTTTTTTTTTATCGGTATTGTGTGTTCTTTGCTGGCTTTTTATGAGGAGTACAGGAACTAATCGTGAGTTTTATAATGCTCAAACTATTTGATTCACTGCAGTAAATAGGGTAAAAAACATATAGGTAGGTAACTTACAGCCCTCCGCAAACTTTAAGGGCTTGCTCAGTAGATGAAACTGAACAACCTTCCACAAGACTTTTTTTAGGGAACGAAAAACAAAATCAGCCTTACCATACAAAATGATAAAAAGAATTTTGTAGAAGGTTGTTTATTTATTTATTTATTAAATGCTTTATGCACACAAAGTACAGAGGCGGACTTAATGCCTCAGGCATTTTCTGCCAGTCAACCTTTGGGTGATGCAGAGAAAAATAGTGGTAGGTGCAATAAATGAGAAAGAGAAAAGGAATACAAGAATTAACATAAGTACTAATAAACCATATAAGTAGCATTTAAGTAGTAGTAGCCATGTAAGTAGTAGTATATATGTTCAGTTTCGTCTACTGAGCAAGCCCTTAAAGTTTGCGGAGGGCTGTCCCTTACACCTTGTATGTTATTCTTCAAGATAAAAGCTAAATAAACAGTGTGTTCGAAACATAATATACAGCTCATTTAGTACGACAGAAAAAAAAAACGAAGATGCTTTTAAAAAATATTTTTATCCGTAAGAAAACGGTATAATATACATGCAATAATTATGACTGTTTCTTAGATATACTACAAGCAACTTTGATTGGACTTTGCACTTACATAAGACTAGGTTACTCTTGATAAAAAAATGCATGACTATTGGCAATTGAAAGGGTTATACTCGGAACTTTAGCATCAGGAATGAAGATATCCGTAAGAGAACTAAGGTTACCAACATTAACCGAACAATGGTCAAACTTAAGTGGCAGAGCACATAGCTCGCCTTATCAAATTTTCTCAATAGCAGAGTTTGTAATAATAGTGATCCATTATAGCTCTTTATAGTCAACACTAAAATAGGTTCTTGAGTACTTTACATAACAAGCACATAAACACTATTACAGTCATCACAACGCGATTCGTTTAATATTCTGCAACGTCAATAAACGTAGTCAACCTAATTTGTTGAGCAAACAATTTCAGTTTTAGTCAGTGATTTATTTAAAGTGCACATAGTTTAATTAGATCGGCTCGGGCCGCACAAAACTGAATGCGATTTACGTAGGTATTTATTCACGCATGCGGTACAAATCTAGTGGTGTCGGCAATGTTTTGTCAAACAGTAAGGTTTAATATTCTTCTTATATTTTAGTAACAATTGTTAAAGTAAGCAAGCTGCAATAGAGATATTTAAACAAGCCCATTTCTCTGGTTTCTGAGTGGTTGGGGGTAGTAGGGTAGACTCCTCAACTTCACCGGCTAAGATTAAAAATAGTGACTACTGCGTGTCTATATACATCACCACGGTTGTTATCAAGCTCAAAGAGTTCCGAAGAAACAAACTCGTCTTAAGGTGGTGCATCATGACTCACATTTTCACTGTTTTTCATACAACCGCTCATAACTGATTATGACGTTATTACACATTTTTCATTAGATATTTTGGAAACACAGTATCTTGTGGATATTATCTAGGTTTCTAAAGAAACCAATTTCTAAATTTGTGTAAAACTAATCCAGTAAAACACCTCTGAAAAACTCCTATTTTGTATGAACTTTGACACTTCATAATTTGCCTAAAAATTAAAAAAGTCAAAAAAGTAATCCTCTAGAGACCTTGCAAATTTTATTAAAATTCTAAATGATGACAACTTTTTCCAAAAACTTTTAAGGGTTTAAAAAAACAGCTATTTCCTGGAGCAAGTTTTGTGAAATTTTCGAGTAAATCTCGGAATTACCGGAAACTAACAGTTTTCAGGCGTTACCTCTCTTTTTTTGCGTTGCCTTTTCGTCAAACATCGCGTTGGATTGCATTAAATGAAGTAAACAAGCTTTTAAACCATTTTCGATGTTTACGATAAGCGAGTGGAAAAGGACCCTCTTAAGGTAGCCATACCTGACAGGTTTGCCTGTACATTGAGTAATACAGTTAAAGAGGAGCGTTATGTTGCGCATAATTGTGCAGGTTTCCTTACAAGCTTACTTGACAGATATAACTGTGCAGGCAAAGCTGTCAGTCATGTATACCTTTAGATTTGCAAAGAAAAAAATAAACAAAGAGAAAAGAACAAAAGAAACATAAGACAATGAGAATGACATGACACATTACTTGTGTTGTTCATTCTAAGCATATTGAGTAAGTTTTTCGCTGACTCATCTCTTTTCGATAAATTATGACTCATTTTGCTATAGCTCGCGTACAAAAGTGAGTTATTTAGAAGGTAGTGGCCTATTTTGTGCTTATAGTTTTTACAATCTAGTGATCATCATCGTCTTCCTGCCCCAGTCCTAGGTTATCTCTTTTATTCGGTTACTTAATTTATATAATTTTAATGAGATTAACTTTAATTGTGATTAAATAAATCACGATTCATTTGTTAATCGTGATCAAGATTAAAAAAATCATTAATTGATTAAATAGATTAATACCTACTCATACGTTCTTCCGACTTAGTTGAAATTTTTTTTTTTCTTAAGTCGTATAAAATGTTGGACGATTTATTTGAGAAAAGAATATTCATGAATCAATCTTTAATGTTCTTGTAAAAATTATAAATTAAGTAATCTGAATTTCAGTTATCTGATTAACTTTTTTCCACACTGCTAAGTATTCGAACTGTCTATTAAGCGTCTACAGAGAAACAGAACCACGAAAAAAACAAAATAGCGTCAAAGAAATATTCTTGGCTAAGCCAAATATTTCGACCTAAATTATCCTGAAACCCTTCTGAAATACACGGTACTATTCGGAGAATCTTCCGTACGTCTAAAGGAAAACTACCCATTTCACTTGAGAACTAAATACTAACGCGAAACCAAATCTTAATGCGTCATCGTTTAGGCAGGGTGTGATGCCCAGAACATTATCTCAGGAAGGAACGCGGGAACCACGTCGTTAGTGGATCTACAATAGGGTAATGGGGTCGTAAAGGATCATAATATTCAACCATGTTGGCTACTTGGAAATTATCATGAAATTAATTTGGTGGGAGATGATATTCCATTTAAGTAAATGATACAACAGCTGTGTTAACGAGTAGGGAGGATTTCGTACTGTCTTTTTGTATTACAGTTAATTTTAATTCCTGTAAAATTCTTTGAATAAAACTGAATTGCTCCAGCATTAGCAGAATAAACAAAGCAGACAAAATAAGTGAACTACCAAAATGACTGGTTCCATTTACACATAAAATTATATTACGGTCGGTTGCTCGAGGCATTTACCATCATTTCGGCGCCGTCCTAAAATATTAAAAGTCCGGTTGACGACTTCGTTAACTTTAATAATATTAAAGTCTATGAAGTCGTCAAACAGACTTTAAATATTATAATGTATGATAGCATTCCATAATATTCCACGGGCAGATAGAACTGCACTGCAATTTTATGCTCTCGTTCAAATTGTGACATTTACACATTTGTATGGTAAAAAAACAGTTTCGTACTACGTTGTATTTTTGCCATTGAATTGGGTCACAGACGTTATTTAGTTATTGGTCCATTCTGCAATTTTTGTACTGCCAAATGAAAATATTTATAGTATTAAGTGAGACTACAGGATTGGTTTTCAGACGAGCAATGCCCAGCCAAGCGTCGATATTCTTTTTCCCCTATAATAAATTGTACATGGAGGCGCCGCGTGCGGGTCACGCATAACATCTCATAGATTTATATCCCACACTTCTGTCCAAATTTAGATTTAGTGTTATGTTTAGCTATAATTCAAGTTTATTCTAGCCACCACTTACGTTTTTCGTGAAATTGGGAAAAATAGGATTACGAGGGCTGTAATTATTAATATTTTATAAGGCTAGGTTGCAACGGCTACACGAATTGAAAATAATAAAGCAACCCGTCGCAGTCCCACGAATGCTGCGGACATTTTAGATAAGCGCTGTAGTTAATTTATTGCAAGAGAAGCACTAACTTGTGTATAATATTTTATTATTCAGTTTGCATTTTCATAACACTGCGTCTAGACAGTAGACCATATGGCGAACAATAAAAGCGCTCACGAGCGTGCACCTATTAAGGCAAGTGGACGATCCATCCAAAAATGCTGCGGATTCATATTCGAGCGTAATATCCTGCAATTACCCAGCTCTCCGACTGACGGAGGGGCTTAATACATCCAGGGGTCCGCCGTAGTTATTCGTCGCTCAAACCGTCCGCTCACATATGAGTTTTACGTCATTTGGACAAATTTTTCAAAGCGGAACAATTTTTCCACGAAACGAACCGACGGGCTCGGTTTAAATAACACTCGTTAACTTTTCCGCACAGTAACGGGCTACGCGATTATTTTCGAGAATGCGATTTTTTAACGGGTTGATTAAAACGAGCGTTTTTTTTCCCCTGAAGCACGAGTAATTTTTCACGTTAATGCACGGGTGGGCGAAATAGGCACTTATTATGTTAACTTTGTTTACGTTGAGTTGAAACTCAAAGTAATTAAGTTAAAAATATTGACGTAGGTTACAATAAAGTATTCGTTTTGATGTTTATAAAAAGGTTGGAGTTTGAACTTTAGGCTAGAAAATAAAATTATATTTTGTATGTGACTGGCATGTTTATTTTTAAAACGAACATAAAGTGGGTGGTATGAATATAAATAAAATGTTATTTCTATAAATAAAAGAGGATTAAATGTTAAATTAGTATTCAACAGCATATCTATCCGGAGCTAGCCGGTACCAGGGCAACAGTGCCCTGGGGAGGCTTGGGTATCACCGCGCGGCTATGTGAAAAATTTAATTCATTGCCAGCAAATTTATATGCATACCGCGATTGCAGTCTATTAAGAATGCACCGTCCGCCGTCACGGCGAGATCTAAAATAAAATGGTCAGCTTCATTTCATTCGTCATACCAATCGAGGGTCAGAAAAAATAAATCTACTTTTTCCTGCTATTGGGGTTTTGAAGTGCTTGTTTGCATTACTTGCCAGCTTTTTATGGCAATTTAACTCGCAGTTGGCTATGACTTGCATTAGTTTGTAGGTACGTACTGAATTTAAATAAAGAAAGTGATATTGTAATCCTCCTTTATAAAATGCTTTCAGGAAAATTATTATTATATCGTAGGTCATACCGGTGAGATTGTTTGCTGTTCAGCCATGATTACCTCACCTCTTCAATAATAATAATTATAATATGCTATGAGTACTAGAAAACTGACAAAAAATTAATGAACGAATGAATGTGTGTGAATGTTGGTCCTGCGACAAGTTATGGTTTGCAATAAAGAAATACTTCAATAAATAAAAATACTTACATATTTCTAAATACGCAGTACAGAAAAATTACACCCAGACACAGAACATTTGTGCTCATCACCAAAAATTTTGGGTGGAAATGGAATTCACAGCCTCCGGCATAGCAGTCAGAACTACTACCTACTAGACCCACCAACCAGTCAAATGCGTTAGCGTCGTCACTGTTTTTAGAAGCCAGATATTGTAAGCCTCCTCTTGAAACCAAACAGCTGTTCATTGTCAGAAAAATAAAAAAAGCAAATCTATTGCCGTTCTTACATTTTCTCGTCCATTAGCCAAAGACAACACGACACGCCATCTCCTTAAAGGCAATCACCTAATTTCAACCAAATGAAGCACTAAAGTGCTAGCATTACATCAGAGAGGTTGTTTTATCCGATCTTTTACAAAATAAACGTCGGGTTTCCATGAAATATGCATTAAATATTTGCTGAGCCCCGGGCCAAGCCATTCTCTTGAAGTTGACTGAACCGAACAGATTTGCAATTCACCGAACATCCTTTAAGAAAAAAGAGCCACAGAACAAAGGGGAAGTAGAATCGAAATGAGCCACTAAATATCAACCGGCTAAGTGTTCGCTTGCCGAGAAATGGTTCATCGTGAAACCTTTTGTTTTTAGTTATATTTTGCTGCGCCTTTTAGATGTTTGGGCGTGATGCTATAGGTAAATGTTTTTTCAACCATCTTGTGGAAGGTATGTCAGAGAAATTATGAATCCGCCTAACTTTCTCCCATTATATTGCGGACTATCTTCATTTCAATTAGATGCACCCAGAGAAGCCCAAAGGCGTAGCTTGGACTAATTTAGATGTAGGTTTTTGTTTAACCAACCCCCGCTCGAGCGGGAGACAGTGTCAGACTCTTACTGACTAAAAACCCACCCCGTTCCTTCTAGCCTCTTCATACCGGGGTTCGAGTTTCCTTTCGGATAAGCCTGGCCCCAGTATGCTTCGACCCAGCTGGGCCCCTCCTGTTGCTGACAACTCCTTGAAGACAGATGTGGGTGAGGGTGCACCAGCGAGGCCCATTTTTCATAAATTCAAAAACTAAACAGCGATTGTCACAACCCAGTGTTCGGCTACATCGTCGCTTACTATCATGCAATATATAGTGGTGAAATGCTAGCCTATCAATTGCGAAGCCGTGGGCGAGGGCCCATTTTGCCAAAATATGACAATGACGACGACATATACAAAAATAAAAACATTGAAAGTCATTTGACGGCCGACAAATGATTGGCAAAGCGAACAACTTATAAACACGAACAGACGAACACCTTATCATAGTTGCTTTTGTTTAGAGTGACTCCTGACCAGACAATAGCCCACTTATTGGAGTGCCCAAAGGGTCTCTACACCTGCAATTTGGAGGACCTAAAAAACGCCACTAACGCCGCTGTAAACGTAGCAACCTACTGGGTCCAAAAGCTTTAATGGAAAGGAAAACCATCGATTCGAGAGAAGAAGAAGAAGTTTAGAGTGAATAATCATCAAATTACTTTTTCCCTTTTGGTAGTCAACATATGGCTCACACATGACATCTCTTTGATGCGCGTAGCACACAACGCGCTATTAGCGTCTCGGGATCGGTCCGAACGATTACCGGACGGCTGGTCGGTGAGCTATCCATTGCTCGCCATCCGCAAGCCCACACCCGTGTGCCTTAAGCTGCTCTTTGCGTTCTAGGGCCGCAGCGACTCTTTCTAGTAATCCCGCCTGCGGGAGGCATCGATCTTCGAAGACCTATGCACTAGATAAAAACAAATGAATCCAAACAAAAGCAAGCTCAACAAACCAGTAATAAAATTGTTAATTTCACTCCTGAAGACTAAAAACCACATAAAACTAAACATTATCGTTATGAAGCAAGTGAACAGCTCATTTCACGAACGTACGCGAGGAGTTAGTTGTATGCTGCAGTTTGAAATGTTATTGAAAATCAATGAACACCATATCTTCACGCTCTGTTTCGCAAGGTAGTAAAGTTTTAAGTTTATTGCTGCTGCAGCTAAACTGCATCAGTAATGATCGAAGCTGTTGAATTCTTTCTAAAAATCTAAATACCTACATAGCATTTTATACGGCGAGTATCGACCCATACGCTTTTGAAACCTCTACGGTCCGGACTCAGCGTTTCGCCTCGTCATTTATACCGCGTGCATCGAAGGATTGGAAAAATTTGCCTGCTGCGGTCTTCCCGTCCGATTATAATTTAGATGTCTTCAAGGCTGGAGTGAATAGGCTCTTAATATACTAGTGAGCCTCACCATCTCTACGGTCCGAACTCAGTGTTTGGCGTCGTCGGTAATACCGCGTACATCGAAAAACTGGAATAATTTGCCTACTGTGGTCTTTCTGTCCGGTTATAATTTATATGTCTTCAACGCTAGAATGAATATAGGCTTTTAATAAAGTAGTGCCCCTCACCATCAACGATCGCATCACTGCTTATATCATCAAGTAGGATCGCAGTCAAGCACTAGTTTATATCAATAAAAAAAGCACTAAAGAATTAACTTTATGTTGGTATATTCACACCATTAGCTTGGATTATACTAAAGCCTATCTATCTATTGTAGTTCGCTTTCTGTATTAAGTCCATGATGGACCATTGTATGTGGATAAATAGACTGGCGATAGCGAACCTACCGTACGTGTGCCAATGGTGGGATGCGACAATATAGTTCGATCTCACGTGTGTAAAATAAGCTAAATATTTATATTTTTTAATCTTGATAGTTTGAAACAGCAGTTATCACTCCTATCTCATGTATTTAATCAAATAAAAGACATAACGTTACACGAATTTTGGGTTCTACATTAAGAGTTATTATTTGGGCCTTAACAAAGTCTAGATTATTTGATGGCACGTCATCACGATCTTTTTTTTTCTTGTTTTAGTGGCACAGCCTCCAATAAAGTTTCGCCAACTTTGAACTAGACTAGTCTTATACTATCTATCTATCATTATAGATAAAAATGAATGGTTTCACGTAATTTTCTCGCTTTGAAAACTGTTACGCAATTTCTATAAAATGGCATTGTTTGTATTGCAAGTCATCATCATCAAATCATTTCGGCTGAAAGACGTCCACTATTGGATAAAGTAATCCCCCAAGTGTCACCACAAAGAACGGTCCTGTGCGTCTCACAGCCATCGGATTGCCGCAACCCTTACCAGGTCATCGGTCGCGGTATTGCAAGTGCTTTCTCGTATTTGTTTTTTTTATTTGTACGTTTTCTGTATTTAGCCAGTGTTAGGTTAGGAAAAATTTTTTTGAATACCGTCACTTAGTTGGCTATTAAAATGCGAATGTAACACAGTGTAATGTCTTGAGTTTTGTCTTGCGTTCTCGGCAAGCTTCGTTGAAGTGTTGAGTTAGTTAATACTACAGTTAAATTATCAGCGCTGTCTTATCTAAAACTTGCGGTTTAAATTTTTTACTTATTGTTCAGTAGCGTAGATACATGAAATACAAAGCTACTTATATCATCAGAACTATAATCAATTTGCGAATAGTTAAAACTGCCGCTGAACTTCTCTCATTAAAATACTACGAATCGTCTCTATAGTCGCATGTAAACCACACAAGTATTACAAAAGACAGGCAGAAAATTCCATCTCACATAGGACACAGCGAGACGATTGTCATCGAAAACGGCCCTATTCTGAACGTAATAACTTTTGATTTTTCATATTAGATCGGGAACGGCAAACGACGTCGATTGTTGGGAACATTAAAGAATCGCTGGAAGACTGTTACGTCCCCGCAGGCATTCTAATAGAGTGCGCTACTGCCTGTGGGATGTTGATATAGAATCTTACAGAATAGGACACTGGGTATTTTGATAGGAAAAACTGATTTAAACATGGAAATGAAAACAAATAGAAGAAATGGAAAAGGTAGAGTAGCGGCAGTCTGTAGGTATATCATATGAAATAATTGAAGCTATACCATTTTATTTGTTAAAGATTTTTTAATCGCTACATAAACAGTTTGATTTTGTAGCTGCTACAAAAATTAACATTCTGTAGCAGCTATACATTAGGCTCTAATTCTAATTATTGTTAAGCTCGCGTTTGACCACCATCTCACCTGCTAGTAAGCGATTATATGGCCGACGACGAAGCACGCTAGCCTAAAATTAACCTATTCACTCTTGATTTAAAGAGTCCTGTTGTAGCTACCAGAAAACAGAGTATATTTATAAGCCAGCAATAAATATAATAAATGTAACAATTACTCTAGTAGTTTCTAGTGGTATTATGAGGACAGTTTTTATCTAGAAAATATTTAGGTACGCTTAATACTGATAGGTAACATAACTCTTTTTATTTTTGCGCAATGTGACAAAAAGCTTCACCAACCGCGTTACTCTCACAAAATTGATAGCACCAATCTAAGACTGTCTTGAACCTAAACTAAAATATCAATCACCCGTGACCCGTGCCCGATCCAGTTGTAAGAGATCCATTTAAGAACCGTTTCCGTTATTAAACGCATCAATTCGACGGCGACAAGAGATAAGGCGTGCACTCACGATCTGAAGCGACAGTTATTACCCTCTAATGTAATGCCAGTTTGGCACATCCATTCAATTACGGCTTAACTGTTTGTTACTAAACCGTCGGAATTTGTTGTATGTGTTGAAGGTACATTGCAAGCAGGTTAGTTGTCAAATTGATTGTGTTGATTGTTGATTTTCGCTTACGATTGTGTGGCATATCTTAGAAGAAGTTCTTATTGCTATTAGCAAATGTTAACTACATCGTTTTTTATCCGACTCTCAAGGACAGGTTTTTATGTTTTTCGCGCGTATCTTGTATCGGTCTATGGTGTTTCTAAATTTCTTTATTATCTTGCATCTTTCAAATTGCTACATGGTTTTGATTTTGAAAATTTCTCTAACTAAGTGATTGTTTTATTTTTGTATTTATAGTTTCCACCTAACCTTATTGCCTTCAATCTAATCATCTTGAAGTATAACTTTTTTTAAATTCTTTTTTAGCCTGTGTTGTCCCACAGCAAGGCTCATCAATCATTTCGTAGTCAATATGAACCAATCCCGACAATGAACATCAAGCTCATCTCGTGATGGTGCAACTGCGTTTGTGCACGCGTGGGGGAATGAACTGGGGAGTGAGGCCAGACCCTGATCCTGATTTCCAGCCACCGCAGGCATGGACTTGCAGACAGCGAGCAATGGGCAGCTCGCCGTCCGGCAGTCCGGTAACCGTCCAAACTGAGCCCAAATCGTCAACGGCGAGTAGTGATCCATGCGCGCCTCATAGATATGTTGGCAAAACTGTAGGAGTCCAGTAGGGCCAAAGCCTACTGGGGCCATGGGTGGATCTCTTAAAGGGAAACCCGGGATCCTGGAAAGCTAGGTAAACAAGAAACTTAGGTGTTTCTCGTTGGGAAGCCTATGAAGGAGATTTTCACCGAGGTTGGGGAGGAGTAATCTATCTAGGGGCCAACAAAAGATCCATATGGGTCGAAGTGTCCGAGTTGTTTCTCGGCCCCTCAAAAAGATAAGATAAGATAGGTGTTATTTTAGTCAGTTAAAGACTGGCACGCCCTCTCGCCCTTCGCGGGTTAAGTTATTGGAATATTTTCCACACAAAAAAAGGTGAGTTTTAGTCACTGAAAGCTTATTATAGAGGAGTGATATTCTCTATCACTCCTCCTACCTCAGAAAGGGTATTGTAAGCAGGTGTGGCAAAAATATTTACAAAGTTACGCAATTATTTAGTTACATAACTTTATTAGTAAACGGAAAACGGTCAAAATGGCGCGATCCTCAAACAATATTAGTTTGAAATTCCAGTTTTAATATTATACCGTTTACGATCCAACTTTTGTAATCGTCACGTTAAAATCTGTAATGACTTTTGCTGTTTTATGAAAGGTTTTACGGTATGAGTTACGTGTGAAGTGTTCCTGAATTGTTCAGTGATCGGAGGACAGGTACAGGTAAGTTCTTGGTTTGATGTCGTAAAACTGTAAATAAGTCTACCCACTATACCTACACCTCTGGTGTGAAAGGCAATAAAGGAACAGGAGTGGGTTTTTAGTCAGTAAAAGTCTGACAGACCCACTGCGCTAAAGAGCGGGAGACGTCATGGGATGATTTTTCTACCTAAAAAAAATACACCCTTATTTTTTAATAACTCCAAAAAAAAAAGTGGACCTCTATCCGTACCTCATCCGTTACTGATCATATTTGTGTAGTCAAAAGTAAAAAAAAAAACAAAATCCCAAAATTGATCATAATTGGTAAATTCATAATTGAAAAACAATTGCTACTAGATAATACTATATAATAGATAATACTATAGTGTTTTACTATTTTTATCGCCATTCATTCATTCATAATCCAATAATACAATATTTCCATAAATATAATGAAATTTTGCTATTTGTGAATATTATTTATTGAGATTTTACTTAAATAATAACAAGACCTTTTCTAATTAGCTCTTTAAGTATTTGTACTAATTAAAAATTAGTGGTGTATAGTACCATATCATGACCGTACGCGTAAGTACGGTACTGTTAGTCAGTCAGTTCCATCACCAACCAATACTGTCGTATGGCGATGGTGACATGTCCAGTACCTCGATACCTGAGTGTATTTAGTTTTTGTATATGCGTAGTTAGAGTTAGTATAAATAGTTAGTTAATATTTAAGCTTCTTATGTATAGAAAACTTAGTTAACAACTGTACTAGTTAGCGTCGGCTACGTTAACTACATATAGTTGTTAGCTGGACTGACCTTTGGACGACAAGATAATTCTGTTACATTATTAATTGCTACATTTTCACGAAGGTACGTGGATGTGTCAATATGTTCTACGATTCAATAAAGTTGTAATCACGTGTAGTTGCGTAACTTATTTATAAACTAAAATCGTTGATGAGGACAGTTTTAGAACCTAGCGGTTTTACGAAGGTTTTCATTTCCAACTTATTTTTTTATTAAAATTTTTTTGTTCATGCTTAACTATTATCTTACCTTTTTTTTTGGTGGACAAAAATCATACAATGACAACCCCCGCTCTTGGGTGGAGCGGGAGATAGTGTCAGACTCTTACTGACTAAAAAACCCACCCCATTCCTTCTAGCCTGTTCATACCGGGGTTCGAGCTTCTTTTCAAATAACGCTGGCCCCATTAGGCTTCGATCCAGCTTGGCCCCTGCTGTTGCTGAAAACTCCTTGAGGCGCGCGGGAACAGTGCGCGCCGTCGAGGTCTTGGACTTGGTCAGTTACCGGACGGTCGGACAGCGAGCTACCCATGGCCCACCGTCCGCAAGCCCGCGTCTACGGTGGCTGGAAGTACGGACCGGAATCCCGGCGGCAACAGCGAGAGCGACGCTGCCTGTTGAGGTCCGCCTCCTCCTTGGCTAGCATTACTGCTTCGCAGAAGGAGGCGACCACCTGCCACTCCTCCTCGCTCCGGACCATGGCCTGAACCAAGGCCCGATGTGAGAGGTCCGCCGGCGATCGCCCCCACGAGGGCACGGCGATGCTCGCACCATTATCTCACCTGATGGTAAGTGATGTTGTGGGCGACAACAGACTTAAAGAGCCACAAGGTGTCGCTACCAGAAAACACAGATCCCGGAACGAAATTCTTCAGGAAAGTGGAACAGTCCAGACATGAACAAAGAAATTTATTGTTAAAATATAAGAAAATAAATACATAAAGTCAAACAAAAATCTCTCTCATTATAACCAAAAATGTAAATAAAATTAGTAATAAGTAATGGCTTAATTATAACACCACTGTAGGTGACAGATTATTTAAGTAATGGGTGAGTTACCCCACTGAGGGAAGAAAGAAAAGAAAGAAAGAAAGAAAAAAGAAATAAAAATAATAATTAAGCCATATGTTTGTATATGTTGATTTTGTTATTCCTTGATTATGTCATTGTCACATTATGGCCTATTGATTGATAAAAACCTATTAATAAGTACTTCCATCCATCCATCCATAGCAGCCTCTTCATATCCAATTTTGGACGTAGGCCTCTTCCAATCTTCTCCACTCCTGACGGTCTTGGGCAATCGATATCCAATCCCGTCCAGCTTGTCGAACAATGTCGTCCTTCCATCTCTTAGGTATATAATACTTACAAGAACCTAAATCAAGAGTCTCATGGTTTTTTTTTTTTTTTTTTTTTCTGTCGACGGGGAAAATCATCATTGACGAAACCCGCTCTTGGGTGGAGCGGGAGACAGTGTCAGAGTCTTACTGACTAAAAACCCCGCGCCGTTCCTTCTAGCCTTCATACCGGGGCTCTAGTTTCCTTTCGGATAACCCCGACCCCGGTAGGCTTCGACCCCGATGGGCCCCTCCTGTTGCTGACAACTCCTTGAGGCGCCCGGGAACAGTGCGCGCCGTCGACGCCTTGGCTCGGTCCGGACAGTTACCGGACGATCGGACAGCGAGCTACCCATGGCTCGCCGTCCGCGAGCCCGCGTCTACGGTGGCCGGAAATCGGGATCGGAATCCCGGCGGCGGCGGCGGGGGCGCCGTTGCCTGATGCGGTCTGCCTCCTCCTTTGCTAGCATTACTGCTTCGCAGAAGGAGGCGACCGCCTGCCACTCCTCCTCGCTCCGGACCATGGCCTGAACCAAGGCCCGGCGCGAGAGGTCTCCGCCGCCGATCACCCCCACGAGGACACGGCGTTGCTCCGCCCAAGCAGGGCACACCTTAACTGTGTGCTCCACCGTGTCCTCCGGGCGTTCCGCACAGTGGCGGCACCCGGGCGTCTCTTCCGCTCGAATCCGATGCAGGAACCTCCCGAACTTGCCATGTCCGGTGAGGACCTGCGTCATGCGGAAGGTAAGGACGCCGTGAGGTCTTTCCAGCCACGCCTCAAAGAGGGGACTTACCGCCATAATTGTGGCGTGCCCAGCACTGGGTTGCGATAGTCGCTGACGCCATTTCACCGTGAGATCCCGCCGGAGCTCTGTCCGCCATACCTCGACCTGTCGCGGTAGTGGACTTTCACCCCGGCGTTGCATCTCCACGCGCTTATCGTGCATGTGTGCAAGGACTGTTGCCTCCAGATCCCACGGTGGTAGGCCAGCCAGAAGGCTCGCCGCTTCGCGGGAGATCGTGCGGTAACCCCGCACCATCCGTATTGCCATGACCCTCTGGCAGGCGTTCAGTATGGACGCCGGTCGCTTTGCCAGCGACGGCGCCCACACCGGCGCCCCGTAGAGGGCCATGGACCGAACGATCCCCGCGTAGAGCCTCCGGCAGGAGGCGTCTGGACCCCCAAGGTTGGGCAGGAGCCGCTTGAGAGCAGCCCCGGCCCGGTTGAGTTTGGGAGCCAAACGTCGGAAGTGTTCTCCGAAATTCCATCGGCTGTCGAGAACGAGTCCCAGGTACTTCATCGTCGACCCGACGCCGATGCGAACTCCTCCTACCGTAAGTTGGGAGTCTGATGGTGGCGCATTCCGAGGGCCGTGGAAAAACATGGCCTCGGATTTGTGCAGCGCCACCTCGAGTCCCAACTCCTGGATCCTACCAACGACTATCGCAACCCCGCGTGTCGCTAGGGCGACCGCCGCCTGGTGCGACTCTCCCTGCGCTAGAACCAGCGTGTCGTCTGCGTAGCAGACCACGCTGACCCCGTCAGGGAGGTCGCCGCGCAGCACGTAGTCGTAGCCGATGTTCCACAAGGGTGGGCCTAGAACCGACCCCTGCGGAACACCGCACGACATCTCTCGACGTTTCCAGTCTCCCTGGTGACCGGGGTAGATAATGGACCTGTCCGACAGGTAAGCCTCGACCACTCGACAGAGGTATTCGGGCACCCGGTGGTACCGGAGTGCCCTCCGGATCGTACTCCAGGGCAGGGAGTTGAACGCGTTGGCAATGTCCAAGGACACTGCCACGACACTCCTGCCCCGGGACACCGCAACCCCTGTCGTGAGGGCTCGCACGCGCATGATGGCGTCCACCGTAGAGCGCGCCCTGCGAAAGCCGAACTGTCCGTCCGACAAGTCCGGCCCCACCCGTGTTAGCCGCGCGACGAGGCGGTTTGCAATGACTCTTTCAAAGAGCTTGCCCACCTCGTCGAGCAGCACAATGGGCCGGTACGCGGACGGAGAGTCCGCAGGGCGCCTGGCTTTGCGATGAGGACCAGTTTCCCCGTCTTCCAGCGAAGTGGAAACTGGCCCCTCTCCATACATGCGCTGAAGAGCCCTCTTAGTCGAGGCCCGAGAGCCTCCATGGCCAGGACCCAGGCTTTCCCTGGCAAGCCGTCGGGTCCTGGGGCGGTGTTCTTGGCACTCAGCCAAGAGTCTCATGGTAGGTCTCAGTTATTTACGCCCTTTGACGACTAGGTGAGTAAATTGACTGTAAGTACTTAATTAATAAAGAAAGAAAGAAAAAGAAGAAAAAGAAAAGAAAGAAAAACCGTTTATTCGAATACTATAAGATATAATACTAAAGTTATGTATATATTAGTCCTATGAGTGAAAATATGACTTCTGCAATTTAATCCCAATTGACACGAGTAACACATTGATTCAAGGTTTCACAAGTAATTATCCGGTCAAAAGATAATGAAGCCCATTCACATATCTTTTGAAAATAACGTAATTACAACGTACAAGTAGATAAGGAGGGTCAAAAGAATGGAGGATTAAAAGCTATTGGCCGACTGCCCATCCAATTTTCTTTGTTGACGTCTCGTGGGGCGAGCTAAGATAATCTTAACAAAGCAAAGGCGTTAGCGCTAAGTTCGGCCCCTGAAACAATGTTATCCACAACCCAACAAAGAAAACAATTACAACTTTTTTACAGATAATTTATCACATTACTTTTGTGTCTAAAATACTCCTACTATGTGTTCGTGGAGGAATATCTCGCCCTTCCACGCCCTTCTTTTGTTATTTCTGTTTTTGTTTTGCTAGATTTTTTTTTTCGTTAGAAAATAATGTGCGGTGAGTATTTTTTAGTAGGCTGTCAGACGAATTAATGTTTTTAGGACTTTTTATAGTTAATTAATTAACGCTCACAGTGGTGTTGACATCCACACATACTTTATTTGAAATCACATAAAAATAAAATGCAGCAGACGCCGTGACGCGTGGCGTTATGTATAAATAATTATTTCATGACTCATACTCTGAAAGTAGGTCTGAAGTTGCCTGAAGAGCGGGCTGAAAAGTATCACACTTTTCATCCCTAGGGAGTTTTACTTTCAACTAACAGCTGTCCAATTATTAAAAAAAAAAACTAGGTCTATCTTCTTGTATTCGTAATGAAAAGCACAATGCTTACCTCGGGGTTAAAGTTACTTATTTAGTCCCTCGAATTAGCGACCTTGCTACGCTCGGCCGCTAACTCCTTCTCGGGACGAAATAAGTAACTTTCACCCCTAGTGTAACAATGTACTATTTCTTTTCTTTCGATTAAAATTTCTCTTACTAGTAATAAAACAGCTGTTCCCAAACAATTTTCAAAATTGATTGTAAGTACCTACAATCCCTTTCAACATATCTGAATCCCCAACTAACTGATTCTCAATTCTAATTACAGATAACGCTTATAACTAACAGCCAAACTGTTTGTGGCCCATAAATATCGGTTCTCAATTCAATAGACCTCCTGCAAACGTTTGGTACCCTGGTACCCTGATATTGATGGTCGATATCAGCACATCCTGCAGATTTCCGTTCACTGAGTAATACGTTTGCTTTAACGACTGTATAGCTGTATTGGTTCATGCGAGGCTGGTGACTGATGTGACGGCGCCATTTGGCAAGATTTTTTGGAACGTTTGCAATTTTGTGCTTCGGGTTTTTTTGTGATGAATTTGGGTGTTTTAATTAGTAGGGTGTTGGATTAAAATTACAACCTTTTTTAAGTTAAATAACGTCAAATAACTCTTTTTACTTCAGGTAAAGCGAGAGGGAATATTAAAATTTTACAGACCAAAAGAAAAAAAGAATGAAATAGAAATTTTTTAGTCAGTTAATTCTAAGTGTATATTTAATATTGTGCGGGTTTTCTACGCATGCTTAACCTCCGCAAATGTCTTTTTCATACAAGTATTTATTGTAATACAGGGAATACGAACGCGAAGGCGTGCGGGTTGGGCCAATCCCGCATGCGTGATGAAATCCGCATGATATTAAAAAAATCCTTAGGTTGCGAATTTAGTCATTTTTATCTTTTACAGGGTTATTTTTTTGGGTGTAAGCTGGTTGCAAATCAATTTATATAAGTTAGCTTATTCTTAGCTCGCCTCGCTTAAAACATGTAAACTAAGCTCTGCAATTAGTACTAAAAAATATATCAGCTATGCAAGTCAAGTTAAACTAACTTAACTTAGCTGTCGGTCTACGATCCAGCTTAATTTCTCATCAAAATGTAAAGGATTCTTTTAGTCAAAACTTAGTTAAAAAAGATTCACTCTGCTAGAATATGAAAGTTATTAACTATGATTGCTGAGGCGCGAACGGATGATTTTTTCGCGATCATAAGAAAACGGAGCGCTTCACTATTAAGTCGCATACGGAACAGCTCGAACAGTCTCCTGAGGGTGTTGTCCGAGCGGTGGGATCTATCCCTGATACAGAGGTGGATGCAGCTTCATGTTAGCGGCTCTCCTCGTATAATATGACATTTTGTGTGTGGAAAATAATTGTTATTATTGTGTTCGTTTAATTTTGTGATTGTGTGTTATTTTATTTGAATTGTAAATTTAATTGATTTTATATTTTAATTTAATTGTATTTTTATTTTTTGTTTGTTTCATTTGTACCTACTAATAATTTCTAATCATTGTAATTGTAATGTTTTGTAATGTATATGGACTATGTCTGAAATAAATATATTGAATTGAAATTGAATTGAATTAAGGTATGTTTTCGAACTTACGTGGCAATGGGCAGAGCATTGACATTGCTCGCAGAACAGATGGCCGTTGACGCGGAAAAGTCCTAAAATGGTGACTGGGTACCGGAAGACGAAGCATTGGAAGGCCTCCTACAAGGTGGACCGAAGACCTGGTAAGGGTTGCGGGAATCTGATGGAAGCAAGACGTCGTCACTATGTGTCGCCACGATGAATGGTCCTGTGTTTATATCGTGGCGACACTTGGGAGAGTCCTATGTTCAACAGTGGACGTCTTTCGGCTGAAATGATGATGATGATGATTAAGGTATGTTCGTTGTTTGCTGGTACTGTGTCTCATTACTAAGTAGAGGCCTCCCTCTTCTCCTTGCAAACATATCCGTCTAGGGGATCTCTGGTCTACCTCGACGACGTCATGTTCATCGAAAGATAAAAGTTGCCGAACATAAATCATGTCAATTATATTAACTTGACTAAAGTTCAAGTTCAAGAAATTACGCTGAAATAAATAACTGTTAATCACATTATTGGTCGCAAAAGTTAGCTGAGAAAATAGCTACGCATACGTTGATTATCGTAATAATTTAACTTGGGCTAACTCCAAGCAATCTCAATCAGAATAAATAATAACATCTAATCCATTCGCACTAATATTATTAAGGCAAAACTAACTCTATCTCTCCAGGGCTGTGGAGTTGATTGAAAGAGTCACTGCGGTCGCGAAATGAAAGGTCAACTCCAGGAACACAGGTGGGTTTTACTTCGTAGGAGATCAGCTGGGTCGAAGCCTGCTAGGGCCAAGGGTCTGCTTTTGAAAGGAACATTCGGCCCCGGTACGGAAGGCAACGTAGGAACAGGAATGGGTTTTTAGTCAGTAAAAGTGTGACACCATCTCCCGTTCCTTCCGCGTATTTTTTTTTCATAAGGAATAAACGGTAATGTCATGACATACACTACGTAGAAACATGAAACAACAGCATTTATTGCAAAACCAACTTTTTTGTCCACTGATAATTTGTTACAACTACATTTAAAAAATCATATTAAGAGGGTCCTTCTCCACTCGCTTATCGTAAACGTCGAAAATGGTTTAAAAGCTTGTTACTTCATTTAATGCAATCCAACGCGATGTTTGACGAAAAGGCAACGCAAAAAAAGACAGTCAACGCCTGGAAACTCTGTTGGTATTCGGTAATTCCGAGATTTACTCGAAAATCTCACAATACTTGCTCCAGGAAATAGCTGTTTTTTTTTAAACCCTTAAAAGTTTTTGGAAAAAGTTGTCGTCATTTAGAATCTTAATAAAATTTGCAAGGTCTCTAGAGGATTACTTTTTGACTTTTTTAATTTTTAGGCAAATTATGAAGTGTCAAAGTTCATACCAAATAGAACATTTTCAGTGGTTTTACTGGATTAGTTTTACAGAAATTTAGAAATTGGTTTCTTTAGAAACCTAGATAATATCCACAAGATACGGTGTTTCCAAAATATCTAATGAAAAATGTGTAATAACGTCATAATCAGTGAGCAAAACAGTGAAAATGTGAGTCATGATGCACCACCTTAATTATCTGTAAAGCCAAAACAACATCAAATTTTACAGATATTTATCCCACAGCAAATAGCTGAAAGACCACAACTACTGCACGGTCATACGCCAAAAAACAAATACTGGTCCTATGCTTCTTACATTAGTGAATTCCTAAGAAGCTGCAGTTAGTTATTCGAGAAACTTGCCTTATCCAGTGCATCACTATAGTTAAGCCATTTTCCTGGTTGAAGCCTGAAATGGAGTCATGATGAAGATGCCATCTTATCGATTTTGGCCATAGCGACCGCATTCCATGGCTCCTTATGGTGGTTGTGATCTCAGATGTGCTGCTCTCTTATGGGACCCCATGTGACTTGCATATCCAACTTTGACTGAAAAACTTTGAGCACAAAACGGACACATCAGAACACCATTTGATGATTTTTTTATGATTTTATTTAATTTTGTTTGGGTGGCTTACAGCTAATTAACCCTTCAGATACCGTCAATTAGAGACACAATAGTAAGACAATAGATGCGTGGCCACCGGTGGTCGCTTGGGGATTCATGAATTAATGATAAACTAGCTTTTTCCTGTGGCTTCACCCTCGTACATAAAATAACCTAATGCCACTTAAGAATAAAGCAGTTTTCTATCGGTGAAAAAAAATTAACAATCGGACCAGTACTTGCAGAGATTACCTCCTAAAACAAAAAAAATAAACTTTACCTCTTTGTACTCGTAGGGTAGACTAATTATAACTGTTGGTAGTCTAGCTTTGAGGTCATCGCGTTTTTGGTCGAATACTAACCTCCTTCTATTCAAAGGCCGGTTCGTTCCAGTCACAGATTATATCATCAGCCTGGCTCCCTAACGAAATAATACAGAAATAAGACATCCCGCCACCCAACATCTCAAAGGCGTATCTAGGCTCATTAATTTTAATTTCAAACGTGATTAATACACCGACTCCTCAGTACAAATCTGTGTACAGATGGCTGAACAGACTTCAGTGACAATTTATCACTTCATCTAATAATATTGCGTCTGTCTTGTCGAAGCACAGATGCTGGAGACGCGCTGACCAGCACCATCATTTTTGTGAGATGATTAATTTTCGCAACTGAAATAAGATAGACTGTGATATTTTTGAAATGGTATCGCTGAAAATGTTTTGTGACAGAGGTTTTAGTTTTTTTTTTCTTTTTTTATCTGCAGCTTTTGCTATAAGCTGGTGTATTGTACACGGGAGGCATTATCGCTTCGAGTATGCCTTTCAGTAAAAGCATCGCCTCTTCAGTAGACCATATTAATTTAAACGGTCAAAATATTTTTCCTCTTTGATATTTTTTTTGCAGCTTCGAGTTTTCAACCTTACAGCTAAATAAGATTATTTTCAAACTTCCTGAGATAATGGAAACTACAAGTACTTAATTTTATTTTAAACTACAATTTTTTAGGTTAGAAAATCGCTCTGGATGAAACGAAAGGGAGTATCAGATTTTTACTAACTAAAACCCTACCGTGTTACTTCAAGTACCTACCCTCGTGCTTCAGGGCCGCAACTCTTTCGAAAAAACCCATTCCGTTTCATACAAAAAACTCAGACGCTTATCGATAGAACATAATATAAAAGATGCTGCTCCACTCTTATATTTCTGAAAGTCCTAAACTAATTTACAGAGTTTTACATGTAAATGATAATAAAGAGAAGTATTTTCATTTCTTTTGTCTCTTGTTTTCCATCCATTCATTCAGGTCGAGCACCTGTGCTCAATTCTGCTCGAGCGGGTTTTAAAATTAGAGATAATGAAAATGCTATCGCTCTGCCCTCTTGCATTTTACGTTAAACATGAAACCAGCTGTTTCGATAAGGAAAATGGATGTTTTCTTTCATTTTATAGTAGTATTTTGTTTCTATGTTACTCAAAAAGAGTATTCTATTATCATTTATCAAATACTAGCTGCTACTAGCGGCTTCACCCGCGTTACAGAAGAAAATATATTGCCTATGTCACTTAGTGACAAAGTAGCATTCTACTGGTGAAATCATCATCATCATCATCAGCCTTTTTAATGTTCTCACTACTGGGACTCAGCCTCCTTGCTAGGAGAGGGAATCGGCCGTAATCCACCACGCGGGCCCAGGGCGGGTTGGTTAATGTCATATGTCATCGAATTTTTGTTTCTAGGACATGCCGGTTTCCTCACGATGTTTTCCTTCACCGTTTTAAGAGCAGTTTTGATGAAACAAATAACACAAAGTAGCGCCTGGCTGGGTTTGAACTCGCGACATACAACTCCTAAGTCAGGGCTACTCGACTACCACTGCTCTCACTCGTATTTAAATAATATTTGTCTTTAGCTATTCAAATCAAAATTTAATGAACAGCTGAATTGAATGATTAAGTTTTTCATTAGAATTGACTGAAATATTGACATTTCTGGGAAGTTTGCTTAAAAAAAGGGTCTTATTTAAAGAAAATTTACCGAGATTAACATTCAAATTTTCTTGTAAACTTATAAAGTCATTCGTCTTAGTAAGTATCCAATCCCCTTGTACTACAATCAGACATTCAAGGTTCCTGAACTATAGACGATAGAGGGTAGGTACTTACAAGCAGTTTGAATTTAGAATTAGTTGGAAACCAATCACGGAGCGATGAGGTCTCCCAATTAACTAATCACATGTCGTTAAAGCAAACTCTATCAACTTTGTATCACCCCTTGGGTTGATAGGTTATATCTAGGGACGAAATACAATAACTACCGACGGACTTGATACCACAAAGGGTAACAGTCAAATTGGTTATCAATGCTTGAACTTCAATAGCTGAATACATAGCTATAAGTGAAGAAAATTTGCTAAGTTCGATATCTTATGGTTTTACGCAGGTGGTCTTTCCGACCTAAAAAAGATGCAAGATGTTTTTTCAAGACACAAGCTTTTATTTAGTTTCACCTGTCCCGATGTTTGTCTATCATCAAATCTTGTAAATTTTTGACCCACTTCCCGGTTACCGATTGAGCTGAAATTTTGCAAGCATGTGTAAATCAGATGACAAAGCAAAATTATCATGACTGAGCTGATCTGATCATGGAACCGGAAGGTGGCTATAAGAACTTGGTAGTTAAACGACACAACTCCATCGAGTTTGGGCTCGTACGATTCGTCTTGACGAGTATTAATTATATACGAGTAGGTATACCGAATTACCGAGCTATAAAAGTTTGCTATGAAAAAAATATTTATATTTAAAGCTTGTTTTACATTGTCTCCTTGTAACTCTACACGCTTTTCCCAGCAATACCATCATCTCTCTAACCCGTTCATATAGTAGTCGGCGTTTTTAGGGTTCCGTAGTCAACTAGGAACCCTTATAGTTTCGCCAAGTCTATCTATTGTAGCGTTAAAAAAAAAAAATCGCCACTTGTACACGTATAATTTTGCATTTAAAAAAAAAACAACATAGAAAAAATTATAAAAGGAAATAAAAAAATTCGGCGACTTTATATATATAAAAATAGGGTTTAAGTAAGGTGGCGAGATGGATATATAAAAAAAAATAAAAATTTATAATTTGGAAGTTGTGCCTATAGGTACGGGATTGCAATCACGGGACCTCAGGCGCGGACTCGTAAACTATCAAAGAAATCAGTTCATTCCGCAACCTTTTTACACGAATTGCTGTGATTATACATATAAAACAGATAGCGTAAAAAAAACTACTCAAATATTACTTGCTACTGCTATAGAATAAGGAAAAATAGGGATCATGAAAACTTCACGTGGAGTGACGTCACGATGTCCACTGGGGTTTTCTCTTGTATCGTCATGCGCTAGTTGGCGCACGCATTTATGAATTGCAGTGGGCTGTACTGTCCACTTCTGTGAATTTCTATGCCTATATCCAGAAAGCTCCAAGAATACTCCAAGAATACTCCAAGAATACTCCAAGAATACTCGAAGAATACTCGAAGAATACTCGAAGAATACTCGAAGAATACTCGAAGAATACTCGAAGAACCGATTGACAAATAATCTATCGTGAGAAGAAAAGGAAAATTATCACTATGAGACACGAAACTGAACCTTCAAAGCAGCCAAAACTTAAAATATTTAAAATACATACCGGTTCTTTATATTGACTATCCCTTATCGGTTTTTTATTTACTACCGAGTTTCACCAAACATTTCGCAGTTAGATCATTACTTATAATCACATTTCCTTTTTAATTCGTGTTCATCAAGCACTTTTTCTCAGAAAATTTCGTCGCCGAATGACAAATAAAATTTTTCCTTGTCAAACCTCCAAATTTTCCTATTCTAAGTTCAAATCAAAAAAAATAATATTAGAAAAAGGTAAACTAACGCGAACGAAAAAGTTTTTATTTAGCTAAACGAATTAAGCAACATGATAATGCTGCACTATCCGTCCGTCCGCGGATAATCTCAGTAACCGTTAGCACTAGAAAGCAGGAAAGGAAAATAATGTTTTATTTCAATCCTAACGTGAGGTATATTGTTGGATACTCCCAGCAGCGAGGACATTAAAAAGGCTGATTATGCTATGAATTTAAGTTTGTAATGAATAAACTTAAAATATACCGAAACAAATTAAAAAAATCTTTCAACAATAGAATGCTCCTTTATTACTGAGATACATAAGACGACATTCGAAGCTGTTGGGAATATTTTTCGAATAGATAGAACAAAGGAAGTAGACGTTGTAGAAATTAGTAAAATAAACAAATTAAACTGTTGTATCTAACTTACTTATTTTTTTGTATGCACACAATGAACAGTCGTTTCATATCGACTGTTTATTGTGGCGGCACTTGGGGGAGGCCTATGTCCAGCAGTGGACGTCTTTCGGCTAAAATGATGATAATGATCATGAGGAACGAAGTGATGTACAACTCATTTTACCAAGATACGTACGAAATAGACCAGGAATTCTCTAAAGATAAAGGGTATAGCGAAACTCATTACAGAGCTGCACATAATATTCAGTTGAGAGAAGCTATTTCAGTAATATTCACCCTTACAGGACGATAACAGCTCAGGGAGGTGCTTATATTTAATGTACAACGAAATTTACAAAAGCTCTTAAAACCAAAATTATGTGGCCACTAATAACATAAACATGTCCGTTTGCATTATTAAGAAAATAATTGTTAGGGCTGCGGACATTACATATGGTGCAACATTTAGTTCCGGGCTTCGTCCCAGTTTTTCGAGGAAAGTTCGCAAATATGCGTGGGGAGATAGGGTTGTCACCTGCATCGGGACCTAATGTCCCATTAGGTCGGGAAACGGGTAACGGGTAGCGATGGGTTAGACACCGCGTGTCGGCAGCACGAGGGTTAAGTGATATGGACCAACTTGCGTTTTCAATTAATGTTTTGTTTCGTTGTTCACACAATTTATTTGTTTTTCGATTAGATGGGTAGTTTTTACTCTGTCCGCTTTTGTATTGTAAAGCTACTAATTTATGTTGTTGGTGTCTGATACACCATTGCCGTTGCTTTTAAAATTTGGTTCATCAATTCGAAAACACAGACTTATAATTAACAAGAGGTTTCTTCTATTCCACATGTATAAAACTTATTTTCATCCCCCCATTTCGGAATGAGTATTTTTGCTCTTCGATATCTGAGAGCAAAAGCTGTTTTTATTCTCTAGAGAGATACAGTAAATTGAATTTGGAATAGGTATCGCGTGCACTATGTTTATGAATTCAAAACATCATTAAACCTATTTACTTCTACCTCCATGGTACCAAATTTGTCATACAACTTTTTTTTAATTTGTTAAAAACTCAGACTCAGAACCTCCTTGGTGTACTTTTTTAGTCATTTCCTCGCTGAGATGGGATGGATAAAAAATGTATGGCAAAGTAGATGTCGACTTGCCATCACATTATCTTACCGCGCGTCATTTTTCAAAAGCCTGTGCACCACAGACATATTCGCCGTGTATGAATATACGTAATTTTTTTTTATTTTCTAGTTGTACCCATTGTTATAGAAACATACTTTTAAGCCTATTGATTTTTGTTCAAGAAAATATAGTGCTCGGCAAAAATAATAATGAATTAAAAAATTTCTCTCTTTTTATTTTTTGATTTATTTTATGTAACAAGAACATGTTCAGTTAGCTGATAAGGGAAGTGCGCGACAGCCCCAACACAAGTACTACTGTAACTTACTGGGGCTGCCTCAATTTATTTATGCTTACAATGTTTTAGATGAAAAATAAATATTTTGTATTTATGTATTTTTTTTTTTAAACTACTGCAAATTTGAAGTGTGTTTTGTATAGCAGGTCTGTACAAAACACACACAAACACCATTTCTTTGTTTAAATAAAACTGAACCCATGTCCCACACTTACTTTCAACAACTTATACGTATCAAGCTAAGTACGTGACGAGATCCAGCAAATTTTTGTTACACTCAATAAAGGTGATACCGAGCAATGTTTGACGACTCGAAACAATGTCTCCCGATCCTCCCCTATCACCTTTGACGCACAGAAATTCGCAAAAACATGTAGACGATATCAAGCGAACGTGTTATGATGTTTGGGGGCTTATTACTGAGATCTAAGATGTATTGAAGTGATAAAAAGCGGCTCTTCTCTAAGCCTTTCTCTCTATTTTTTTTTTGTTTAAATATTCACTTAGGTAGGTCTACTTTCGAAAAATAAATCAACTCGGTGGGGCAGTGTTCAGGAAGCTGAACGATGTATTCTCATCCTGCCACAGTATCTCAAAATGAAAGTCTATGAGAATTGTGTATTACTAGTATGGCACTAAAATATGACGATGCAATCAGGAATGAAGATAATAATATAATAGAACCAATGTTACGGTCATAGCTCAAAGAGTTGCAATACTTGAATGGCACATTGGTAAAGGTTCTAAAATAGTGACCGCAGAAGACGCCTAATGGAACGCTTTTCATATGAGGAACGATGACCAGACGGGTGCAAGACGTATACAATAGCTCGCTGTGACGATACTTGGAGCCACACCTTCACGCTAAAATAAGAGTAGCTGAACTGACAACTCAAAAACGTAACCATCTTTGAATACATTTGATAACAGGAAATTAATAAGATGTACGAAAACATACGAAAATAAAATTGTCTTTTCTGGATCGTTGAATTGTTCTTTGAACTATATTAAAATATCGTTGCCTGGTATGCAAACAAAAAAGAAAGAAATAAAAACTTCAATTTGTGAAAAAATCCAGAAAGACTTGGCTTAAAAACATCTTGGCTTAAACAAACCTGCCAAACAAAATAACATTCAACCGTCGTGCCAAAACGACTAAAAACAGGCCTACATACAATATTCAAGATATCGAACGCTGTCTGAATAGCGGCCCCGTCGTCAGCGTTCCCGATTTCGCGTGAATTGCTTGTTTAACATATTTTTTCGTTTCTGTCTCGTTTACGTTTAGCGTAACGACTTCGCACACGTTATGTATTTGAATTGGTAGTCGAAGTCGGCCCATTGTGATTGCTCTTTTTATAACAACGTCTTCTCAGTGCAGATTTGGAAGAACACTCCAATTTTTCAAGTATTTTTGCTGTTCATTCCGTGGCCAAATGGGCTTTGATTTGGGTCATGTCGCACGTATGTGTCGATGTTTCCTCATGCATACGTAATATCAAGTGTGGTACGGAAAGCCGAGTGACAATTAGTGGTGTAGCAATACTTGGAACTATATTTGCGATGAATACGATGAGTTTAATTGCTATATGTTACATATAAGACGTATTTACATTATAACCATCTGAGCAAGTATAGCAGTGGTGGCCGAGTGGTAAACAACAAGGAGGCAACACGAATAGATTTTAATCAGTACCATTCTGAAATTCCCTGTCGCTTCACCTGGAATAGAAAAATAGGATAATGATTCTGATTTTTTTGATTATGTTAATGGGAGAAATAATGATTTTCCACATTCAATAAAAAAGGAATTAATTCTCTTTCTCTATATCACCAATTTATTGGTAGCTAATGTATAGAGCATTGTGTTCGAGTGGTAAAGGCCCCGACTTACGCGTTGTAGGTCGCGAGTTCAAACCCTGCCAGGCGCATCATCATTATCATAATTTCACCCGACAGATGTCCACTGTTGGACATATTCCTCCTCCAAGTATCGCCATAATGGTCGATCCTGTGCATCCCGCATCCATCGGATTTTCGCAACCTTCACCAGGTAATTTATTTCATTACCACTGCTCTCAAAACGGTGAAGGAAAACATCGTGAGGAAACTGGCATGTCCTAGAACAAAAAATTCGAAAACATGTGACATCCACCAACCCGCACTGGGCCCACATGGTGGGCCCATTCCCTCTCCTAACGAAGAGGCGTGAGTCCCAGCAGTGGGAACATAAAAAAGGCTGATGATGTTGAAGCAAGTATAAAGGAACTTCAGTGTAAAATTATAGCGTTATTTTCAGCTGTAGACGACGGCTGTCTCTGAATAGTTTTTATTTAGGGATAAGTACGACTACGTAAGGTCTTAGTAATATAGTACTGTTTCGCTCTGTTTCATATGAGTTCCTGGAAACGGTGAACACCTGGTACCCTCTATTTATGATTCACGCTCAGTGTTTTGGAAATATGTGAAACTGAGATGAAAATCTCTTCATATGTTTTGCTTGTGTCAACAATGCAAAGTTTCATATTTTACATAATTTACATTTCAGATAATATTTCGGTCTCAAATCCTTCTGTTGTAAAGAGGAATGCGAAAGCAAGCAGTGGAGTTATAAGATAATCTATTTATTATTAATATTTCCTCCGGCAGGATCTCATGGGCAAATGGCGTCAGCGACTATCGCAACCCAGTGCTGGGCACGCTGCAATTATGGTGGTAAGTCCCCTCTTTGAGGCGTGGCTGGAAAGACCTCACGGTGTCCTTACTTTCCGCATGACGCAGGTCTTTACCGGACATGGCACGTTCGGGAGGTTACTGCACCGGATTCAAGTGGAAGAGACGCATCATCATTTCAATCGAAAGATCGCAAGTATCGCCACAACGACCGGTCTTGTGCGCTTCGCATCCATCAAATTTCTGCAACCCTCACTAGATCCTATTCTTATTACGAGATTTTTTTCATCATCATCATCATTATTTCAGCTGAAAGACTGTTGGACATAGCCTCCCTTAAGTGTCACTATAACGAACAGTTATGTGTATCTCGCATCCATTGCATTCCCACGGCCCTCACCAGGTCATCGATGCACATTGTATGGAGGCCTTCTATCTAACACAGTGTCTTTCAATACGACGCTCCAGAACCTTTCGTCCTATTGACCATCTTTCCAGAGTCATGCAAGCCTGAAAAAGGAAAAATGTCGCTAAGAGCTGATAGGCAAGGCAAAGTTCAGAAGTCAGCCAAAGCTCAGAAGTTTGATTTTTTCACAGCTTCAAGGGACTACAGATCTGAGTATATGGTTTTAATTTCAACTCGATCTCAAAGGAGTCTTAACAGATAGACCAACGGACAACAAAGTTATCTTATAACGGTTTGGTTTTTTTTTTTATTTTAGAGGTACGGAACTCTCAAAATTACCGGTCCCAGTGTTTTGGACCACGGCAGGTAACCTACGGGTTAGAGCTGTATCTAATAGAGAAATTCAGCACCAGAAACTATAAGATAATTATTAATCGCATTACGCAGCTGATGTAACAGTTTGGTAGACAGCAAACTGAAGGAACTACGTCGCGTAAGATAAGTAAGTACCAAACTGTTACGTAAATCATATTCAAAGCGATTATTCACGGCAGTGATCGCATAAATTATGCTAGACTAAAGCTACTAAATTGGTACAAGACGTTCTACGCCTGAGTTTAATGGATTAGATCCTATTACGTGTCTACTTTTATCTAATCAGGAGACAAGCAAATCAGGCTGTGCTTTTTATACAAACAAACAAATTTTTTTTTTCTAGGAGGGTAGTTCGAAAATACTAAACATAAAAAGCAAAACCGATGCAGGTGATGTTTCGGTTCTTTTCAAGATCCGTACCCAATTGGTGCGCCCGAATGACTGCCAGCAGGAATCGTGCGGCGTAGCCTGACGACTTCCAAAGAGCTACCTTCGTGATAACCACGACCGCTCTGACAAGAATGAAACGACCAAGAAGAAGACCCAAAGGGTAAAAACGGGACCTTATTGCTGATACTCTATTGTCTGTCTGTCTGTCACCAGGATGTATCTGATGAACCATGATAGCTAGACAGAAGAAATAGAATAGAATAAACTTTAAATTGTACACCGAAAGTAACATAGCTTGTACATAAACTTAAATCTATGGTTACAATGGCGGTCTTATCGCTAACAGCGATATCTTCTAAATAACCTTAGGATGGATTGAAACAACTAAAATAACTACAATCAACTTTAATTTTAACAGTTGATGTATGCTGTTGCAGCTATAACAAGAAATACTAAAAAGAACAAAATAAATTGTGTAATAATAAAAGTTGTTTAGATAATGGTACGTAACCACGGTAATAATATCATACAGTATTGTAACTCGGCCGTATCTTTGAAATAAATGCCTATAGCCGCGCGGTACGTAAACATGCGATAGGGCTACCCGCCTCCAGCAATCTAATTACATTTGCCTAGTTTGTTTCCATTTATTTTTGTGATTGTAAATATACTTACTTTTTTTATTTATAAACAAAATACTTTGTGGATTGAATAGAAAGTGTTCAATAAAAATGCGTCTAGTTTTTGATTGGTAGATTTAAATAAAATGGTTTTTCTAATATTATTCATACACAGAGTACAATAAACCACTATTATTAATAATAAAATATCACGTCTTTACTTTGAATTATACAAACTAACAATAATCGCGCGATTATTGTTAAAAAAAAACCGTCGTGTCCGTTTGTCACTGCGGCACAGTTGCGACGGTCGCGACTGTCTCCATGCCGAGCCCATGTTACAACCGAGGCGCGTAGGTATAGCTCACGTTTCGTCCGTTTGTATGAAGTTGGAATACTTACTGTATGATATTATTACCGTGACGTAACCCTTGTGCGCGAGTCCGACACTTTTATTGTTTAGCCCGATTGCCAAGTCAATCTGTTTATTTAAAACATATAGGATTTGTAATATTGATATGGTCAATATAAGGTGTTGCAAAAGGTCCCTCAAGTAGGGACTGAATAAATTAACCGACTTGGTTATGTCGTGGAACCTTTTGTAATCGAATCTGACTCTCACTTGACCAGTTTTTTTAACATCTAAAAAGAACTGGAGACTCTATTGCTTAAACTTGAAAGATACGTTGTCTGCTACAAGCGCTGGCATCATTTCTGTAGACAAAGTATAAGACAGTATTCATTGTCAAAATTAGATAATCATATTTACACTAACGAATTCAATCATATTTACCTAGCTTGTTGCTAATGGATTAGACGCTATATTCAAAACTTTATAGCTAATCATATAAATTCTAAATTAGCTTAAACTTTTTGGCATAACTGTCTGCCGTATGAGCTGTCTTGAAGGCTGGCGGCCTAATACAATTTTAAAACAATACAATTTCGTGGCTCGGCTATCTAGTTCCCAGCTACTTGGCTATTTTATTTATTACTTGAGCACTGAACGTGCTCAACGCGAATTTGTTTTCATAATATTTCTTACAGGCTCCGCTTCTGTGTTTGTGCCTATCTGACACACAATATTCAACCCTAAATCAAATACTTAAGCTTTAAAATTGATTGTTAATATCTAGGAGCATGTACATTTGTCTTTTTACTCGTATTTACTTTATTGCGACGTTTTATAATATTCTACGTTTTGTGCGATAAGGCGGAAGATGCTCAACCGTTTCAAAGTGTTTCTTGTTTTAATATCATAAGGAGTTTTGCATGAAGTTTTCATTAAATTTTTTTTTTCCGTTTTTTCTTTTGCGGTACACGAAGGTGGGATAACTGAAACAGACGATCGCGTTATTCAATTAACTTGACTTATTAACGTTCTATGGTTTTTAGTATTTAAATATTTTTAATTTATATAATTGTTCAATTTTGATATGTATAGGTCCAACGGTCAAATGACTTCTGAGATGGAGTATCAGACTTTTGCTGACAAAAACCCATATTTTTTCTTCTTTGCGTTCCTGGGCCGCAGTAACTTTTCTAATCATTACCACAGCAGTAGGTCAGCCATAGAAAAAAAAATATTGTCAGGCATCAAGGCCCATAGTGTTTTGACCCTAATATTTTTTTTAACAGAAATACGTGCCTTAAAATCCCTATTCTTAAATGAAAACCAGAAACTTAATAATTAAAAGATTCCATTTGAAAACCTTAAAAGCTGCACCTGCCGTTATCCAGCGATTTCGCTAACACAAACTTTCCTTTTCAATGAACGTTGGAAATCTTTTCCTTTTGTTATTGTTTTCGATCGGCGAAGTTCAAGGGAAATGGCAGAAAGTCTGAGATCATAACATTCAACTTAATGTCTTCAATGTGACCTTTTTTGAGCGAGTTTGTTTAGTAAATGTCGGTTCGTTTTATGGACAGGAAAAGTCATATTTTGTGCTTATTTGCAGGTGCATGGTTCCTTTTTAAGGTGAGAAATTTTCTAATAGCTTCTTCCACTCAAGTGTGGAGCGGGAAGGCGTGTCAGACTTTAACTTACTAAAACCAGACCTAGGTCCGTTCTTTGCCTTGCGTATCTGAATCCGGGGTTTCCAGGAAATCAACCCATGGCCCCAGTTATAAGCTTTGGCCCTACGGTTTTCGTCAGCATGTCCAATGAGAACCTGTGTCATGCGAAGGTGAGAACGCTATGATGTCTTTCCAGCCACTCCTCGAAGAGGAATTTGGCTCAGACTCGAGACTCCTCAATTGGTGTATTAATTCCAAAATCCCCTCCCTTATTTTGGAGTTAATATAACAATTGAATAAGGATGTTAACGAATTTTTAGGATTGTTTTCAGTTTAAAGATTGACACGTAATTATTAACAGAATATATATTGAAAAAATTACAAATTAAAATTTCATTTTTTTTGTGTTTAATTTTAAGACTAATTTTTCAGAATTGTGAGGGAAATCATCAAATAACTTTTCCCTCAATGTAGTAGTAAGAGTGTCAGATTGTTACTGAATAAAACTCATCTATATTCTTCGAGTTGCTCTCTGCATTCCAGGCCCGCTGTAACTCTTTCGAACAAACCCGCAACTCTAGCACGCCTTGTCCAGACTAGAGCCAGATTTCCTGACTTATGAGTTTCCATAATGACTATCTAAGCTCTACAAATGATAAACAAGACCAACAGCATAACGCGCTTTCTGAGGCAAAAAAGGATCTCGTTATTTTAAAATGGTCACACATCTACAAGTCTCGGCAAGGCTCGTTTAAGGTTAAAGATCGACCTGTTCTGTTGTTATTACCTTAACCACAAGCTTTCGCTACGCACTTGTAAACAACAATAAATCAAGATTGTTTTCACAACTGTATAGACAAGTGAAAATCTTTCACTTCCTCAATAGAAAGTCTGCAAAGTTTTAGGTGTAAATCTATACGTCGGTCACTATTTTTCTCTAATATGACACGGTAACTTTCCAAATATTTCTAAAGTATTTGCTAGACAACAATGCAAGATGCACAGGACCGGTCGTTATGGCGACACTTTGGGGAGGCCACTGTCCAATAGTGGACGGTTGAAATGATGATTATGATGTCGAAAAAGTGTTATCGTGTTTTTCAGCATAACGGCCCCTTTTTTTTGTGCGCAAAAATCATCCAATGACAACCCCTGCTCTTGGGTGGAGCGGGTGATAGTGTCAGACTGTTACTGACTAAAAACCCATCCCATGCCTTCTAGCCTTCATACCGGGGCTCGAGTTCCTTTTCAGATAACCCTAGCCCCAGTAGGCTTCGACCCAGCTGGGCCTCTGCTGTTGCTGACAACTCCTTGTAGCGACCGGGAACAGTGCATGCCGTTGACGTGTTGAGCTTGGTCCGGACAGTTACCGGACGGTGGCCGTGAGGTCTTTCCAGCCACGCCTCAAAGAGGGGACTTACCGCCATAAGCATAATGGGCCGTAAAACACGGTAGAAAGGGTAGCTTATAGTAGAACTACTGCACACATGTATGACTTGTACGCCGATCTGGACATGTCGGTCTCCCTATATTTTATAAAGAAACTAAACTTGTAAAGCTACACTAAACTTGGTAAAGATCCACGCCACGCGACGCCACGCAACGTCATTCTACGTACAAATTAGGCGTGGTCTACGTGTGTAATGAAGTTCTAATGTGAACGCCGCATTACACGTGCTTTTGAGAAAACCACACAATTGCGAAAGCACAAACATTGTTGAATAATCGACTGCTATTAAAAACCAAAGCTCGCGTGATATTTTTTTCTATCAGCAGTATATAACTCATAGCGCAATCTCAATCTTGTGTAAACAAGAGCAAAATAATTAAACGGGCCGTCGGCCGCTCGTTGCTTATTTCCTATAAATTCTACTGAAAATATGGACGGTGTCGCAGTATTTCAAAAGGCTATTACTTATTAAAGAATTATGCACACAGTGTGGGAGCTTTACGTGGCTTAAGAACCCGCTTATGAAAAGAATTTAATAATAATGTCGCATTTTTATGCTTGTGATATCGTTTACTCGACTTTGGTAAACGCGTTTATTCATACTTCATATTAATAAATGAGTTGTTAGCATTATGTCTTTTGGTATAAAAGCTTTCTAAAATTAAGTGGTAAAGTTTCGTTTTAAAAACTGGCCAAGTGTGAGTTGGACTCGGCGAAGGGTTCGGTAGGGGTTCGGGTTCCGTACCATAATTAGGATAATTCGGCAAAAATCGCGTTTGTTGTATGGGACCTAAATATTTATTTTATTTGGTTTTTAGTATTTGGTGTCATAGCGGCAACAGAAATACATAGCATAAAGCATATCCAGTCTTTTTAATGTTTCTATTGCTGGGATACAGGCCTCCTCTCTAGGTGAGGGAATGGGCCGTAATCCACCACGCAGGCCCAGTGAGGGAGGACAGAATTTGTGAACTGTCTAGTTTTCGCGGTTCTTGAGATATAGCCTGGTGACAGACAGACGGACAGACAGCGAAGTCTTAGTAATACGGTCCCGATTTTACCCTTTGGGTACGGAACCCTAAAAAGCTTCCGAGCGCAAACTTTGCCATCGTATCCCTATATTGTCTTACAGGATCTAGTTTCGTCGCACTCGTGCCAAAACCGACGTTCGATGTGAAAATGTACCAAAAAAATGCGCAAATAAGAAACGGCCTTGCCAAAGATCCTTGTCAACTGGATTAATTCTGTTAAACAAACCACCAAGTAAATGCTTGCAGGTTGAGGTAGATAAGGGCTCCGGAAATTGCCTTAGAGTAGGAACCGAGTGGCCATTGCCAGTGGCACAGGGCAAGTGGGTGATGGATGGGTTGCTCGCATGACCAAGTAATTGTTACTTGAGGTCCGCTGACCGCCCCACGCTCGCGTGCCAACACTCGGCCTTTTCTTTAAAACATAATCTGTCGACCTTTTTTTGTTGCTTTTTCTTTAAGTGAGACTTAGCGAAGTGACGCCTTCGAATGGAAATGGTGGAGACGTTTTCATGGTCGGTAATTATGTTGATAGTGTGATAACTGTCGATGTTCTAAGTGTGAATATTTGGGTATATTGGCATAAAATCAATGTAAAAACTACTAGAACTAAGAGTGTGAAATTTAGGATATTTTTTTTTTATGACTTAGGCGAGCATTAACGAGCACACAGGCTTCAAAAAAACGCCGCTTCAAGCTTAATTTTGAGGCGGTCTTTTTTGGTGGCTCGTGTGTGGCGGTGCCACCACAAAAAAAAAAAAAACGCTTGAAGCGGCTTCAAGCTTCACCAGGGACAAGATGTGTCGCGCGCTTCAGCTGTTTTTTTGCGCCGGCTTCTAGCTTTCTTTTTTGTGGCCGCTTCTAGCGTTTTTTTGTGGCAGCGTTTTTTTGAGACCCATGTGCGGGGACAATTAGTGAAGATTTTCCAAAATTCGCCCCTTTAAGATATGAAACGGGGGTACAAAGTTAGTATGTAGAAAACTACTGCCATGTGAGCGAAGCCGCTGACAGAAGCTAGTCATATATAAATATATATGATTTGTAAAAAATTAAAGCCCGTTCAGTAATATTGTTTGAACCTCCGTTCAGTAATATTGTTTGAATCATAAACCACAGTCACTAAATAAAACCACACTAAAACATTACCCAGGCATTTAAATAATAAATGACAATGCCCAGACAAGCAATCCAGATAAACGACAAAACTTTTAAAACAAAACATAATGCACACTACTCAAAGGGAAAAAAACGCATATCATATCATATTCAGAATGGCAGAAACACACGAGTAACACACAAATAGGCCGTCGCCCGTCGATGTGGCGATTGTCAGCACAGTTTGTTTTTGATTCCGTTCAACAAAGCGCGCTGGATGCAGCCCGTCGCAGTATTTGTGACACATCGCTGGCTTTCTGTCGAACTAATAAATTCTACTGCGATAACGCTGTTTATTTATTTATTTTGTTTTGGTATTTAGCAAATTAGAGATTGTGATGAGATGATAATTTGCTTTATGCTTTATTTTTTGTGATTAACATTTTGCGAGAGTTTTTTTTATGGTGGGAAAATCATTAATGACAAACCCAGCTCTTAGGCGGTGCGGGAGATAGTGTCAGACTCTTACTGACTAAAAACCCACTCCGTTCCTTTGGGCCTTCATACCAGGGTTCGAGTTACTCTTTCGAAACTAAACCTGGCCCCAGTAGGCTTCGATCTAGCTGGGCCCCTGCTGTTGCCGACAACTCCTTGAGAATGAGAGGTTTGGATTTGTATCAAGGCTATGTCTCTCTTTCTAAAGTTACGAGAAAATCCGTATGTTTCAGTTGTATACCTCAAAATTGAAACATCGTGAATTAAAAAATAAGCTACAACCGGCGCGCGGCGTAGCTTTGAATACGTTGTTTCAAAGCCGGTTTCAGGATTCAGTTATTGTGGAAGGATTCATATTTGCTTCGACTCTTTACGATAGATTATTGAAACCTATGCTTATTGCTTGGTCAGATACTAACCGATTACCAATAGATAGAAGAATCAAACGAAAATTGAATCAAATATGACGATCAAAACAATTATGTGAATAATGGTAACAACTTTTTTTTTGTATTTGTGTTTGGGCCTTGTGCTGTTTAAATTATTTTTATTTCTTTCTTTCTTTCCTTCCTTCTTCCTTTTCTTTTAGTTTAGGGAAATTGTACATTCATTTTTAACGAATCAATTATGTTATAGATTCGCCAATCATCGGATTTCCGAAAACACTTTTAAAATATTGTCATTGATAAATAATTATGACGAGATGATCCACACATTACTAGCTGAATGCAGGCGTGTCGCAGACCACACGCGATTGCCTCCGCCGTCCGCCCGGCCACTCGCAGGCTTAATACAGCAACTGTAAACTGTAACCGAGTTTACACGATTATCACGCATGGATGAGCAACACCCTTTATTTTTGGATCCAATTAATTAAATCTGATATTCGATTGATGTTTGTTTTTATTAATTATTAAGGTTGTTGGATTGATTCTTAGCATATTCAGCTTTATAATGTTCCCACTGCTGGGATTTAACCCTCTTCTTTCTCTTTTTAGTAGATAGATATGGGCCGTAATCTACCACGCGGGCCCAGTGTGGATTGATAAATATCACGTCTTCGATTTTTTTAAACCAGCATGTCCTTTATGACTAAAAGTAATACGCCTGTCTGGGTTGAACACGTAGGTCGGGATTAAATTGTTTCTACAGGGCCACTATTAGGTATTCTCTGCTAGATATGTGCCGTTGCAGGCAATATTGGTAAATTGCTGGCAATATTGCCATCAATACTCATACTTCGAGCAATAATGCCACTTCACTCTCTGCTCATTGGTCAGTAAAATTTTTCTTACTTTTTTATTTTTATCAATATTTCAATTTATACATTTTAAAAGTACCTACTTTCCCAGTTTCTAATTCCGCGTTGATTTATTCAAATAATACAGCATCTATATCCTGGTATTGAGTTTACACGATTATTGCGCATCGATAAGCAACAGCCTTTGTTTTTAGATTCGATTAATTGAATCAGGAATTCGATTGGTGTTGTTTCTTTTCATTAATTATTGAGTTGCAAGGAGAGTTTTATTGTTTCATTTTCCATATTGATAAAACAATCAAGAGCTGTATCGGTTCGAATAATTCCGATGTCTTGTTTACTTTTTTCAAATATTTTTGACCTCATAGACTATAGAAATACAATACCAGAGTCCAACTATCTTGTACAATTTTTGGTGGTAAAGACCGAATAAAAAAGCCTGGCTAGAGACGGCGCAGGAGAAGAAAGTTTGGAAGGATTTGGAGGAGGATTTTGCTCAGCAATGGTATAGTAAGGGCTAGTTAAACAAAAAGACTGAGTCACCACAAAGAGTATCAAAATCACCGTCCAATGGATACGAGATGCACATGATCGTTTGTTGTGGCGACGTTTGGAGGCCTATGCCCAACATTGGACGTCTTCCGACTTAAATGATGATGATGATGATTAACAACTTCTGTTTACTTAATCTCAGACAAGATTAAATGCTAAGGCCGAAAATCGGTCAGCAATATTTCTTTTGACTCGGCAAAATTAGAAAACCCATCTTCACATACAAGCAAATGGACATGTAAATAACCCTATTCATCTTAAGCCTAAATAACGACCAAATCTCATACATTCATCAGGAACATACTATATTCAGTGGAGATGTTCGCAGATTATTACTAGCGGCATACATGTATTATTCATAGTTGTCTGTCCGCATTACATCGGTCATACATCACGGGATGACTTCCCCTTTTATCGGCAATGTGTTATTCAGTTCGCGCGTCAGTAGTCAATATTGGACCATATTCTCAGTGACTTTTTGGGTAAAGATGGAAATTAATATAATAATGTAATGTAATAATAACAACTTTTTATTTCAGGCTACAAAAACCCATAGACACTATACATAAATACTAATCTTAAAAATTAAAAACTATACATAATAATAAAATTCTTTTTATTTGTTACTAGCGGGCCGTAACGGCTTCGCACGGCCAATAAATATGCTGAAAGAATTTTTGAAATCGGCCCAGTAGTTTTTGAGTTTATTAATTACAAAAATACAAATTTTCCCTCTTTATAATATTAGTGTAGATTAAAACTACGTTGAGTCAGCGACGTATTGCCCTGAGTCGTGGTGTTATGTAGCCTTCCGCGAAAGGGTCGATACATGACACCCGTTGGCCAAAATTCTTCCTTCATGAAAGTCTCCAGGAGATGACTCGGCACTCATATGTACAACCAAAGATTTGAAGTTTAATGATGTTCCACCACTTGCACACAACACCATCTAGTCCCAAACTAAGCAGACCTTGTGGTATGAGTACTAGACTGATAAACATAGTTCTATATTTCGAAATGTACACATACGAGTAGTATAGATAAATTACACCCAGATACAGAACAAATGATCGTGCTCATCACACAAACATGAACCTATGACCTCCGGCATAGCAGTCAGGGCCACTGGCCACTAGACTAACTGGCCAATAAAAATTGACTTAATATTGTTTGTTTTAAGTGGAAAATCATTCAATGACTGTAGAGGAAGTTCGTCCTAGAGTGGGAGCTCTAGGGCGGAGCGCGAGGGGATGTCAGATTTTTACTGACTATAACCTACTCCTATGTTTATTCCTTGCCTTGCGTTCAGGACCCCGGATTTCCCTTTCAGTTGTGTTTGCTCTGAAAGGCCCTACGGTTTCGCTGACATCTCTTTGAGGCACTAGTGAAACACTTTTTTTAATTTTTTATAGGTAAGCGCTTGACTGCTATCTCACCTGATGGAAAGCAACGATGCGGTCGTGTTCATACACTACGCGCTGTCGACGAATTGGGCTCGATCCAGTTGGTTACTGAACGACAAGCTACCCATTTCTCGTCGTCTTCAAGCCCGATTTGGTACTGCTGGGGATGTAGTTAGGTACTGAGATACTTCTGGGATCTGGTTTGAAGGGTCTTTAGTAAAAAAAAAGCGCTTGGCTTTATTTATAAATTCAAATGAGGTAAATATGTTACCTCAACTAAATCAAATCTTTGTTGAACTACTCGTATTCCTTAGCATCTGGTTAAATTGGAGCCGAACCCTTACATAATCTGGGAAAGACTGTATACCTATAATTACACTACTTTACAAGGTTTTTTACCCATATATGAAATTAATGTGAATCAGTAGAGTAATAAACCTTATGTAATATACTGAAGTTCGAAAAAAATTAGGACGTCAAGTTTTTTAAATATTTACTATATTTGTTTTTAACAATTTTTTATGTGTGACACAGATAACTTCTTTTTTTATACTGATTAGCATCAGTTTCTCTTAATATAGACCAGCAGTAATAACCTAACATATTTTTATCCTAAAACCTTTGTACCTTTCTTCATAAATCTTCAAATCTTAATGAAAACGTTCACCATGTTCATCGCTTTCGCTTCCCAGGTTCTCTGGACGCCAAATTGCAAGTATTTTATTTTTCCTGCAGGCCAATTCAACAATTTTACAATTAAACAATAATTAATTTTACAATTTTACTTCTACAATTTTCACATACCACTCGAGGAACCCATTTTTATCAGGATTTGTAACCGAGATTTGGAAATATTGGAAATAGGCTCGTTTTACGGCTTCATCTCTACTCCGCTACTGAATGTCGAAGTTTAAAATGTCGACGTATGTTAGTTCTAAAGTACAGGATCTCGATGTACGCCAATTCGAAAGTTCACTGAAGCGAAATATGCAAGGCTGACGTATCGTTAGTTAGAAAGCATACGAGTGCGATGTACGCCAGTTCGAAATTACCCTGTTACGGAGTACGAACTGCCTCCTTAATACTGAATTTGGTTTCTACCTACCCTCTAGGTAGCAACCAAATTCAGTATTAATGGTCTTGGGGTAAAAGAAAAAAATTTTTTTTGTTAAGTTGTGTTATGAGAGTACTGATATTATGTGATATTTTATTTCAAAGTAAATGGTGTTTCACATAATCGTACATGCGTGCGTCTAGACCCCATGGCATAGCATGGACGGCTGACAAAAAAGCTTGCCGCTTCACGGGAGACCGTGCGGCATCTCTGCACCAAGACCCAGTGTGTAAAAGCAGTAGGAAACTCTCATCTACATCTCTTTATCCAACTTTATTTCTTTGAAAAATTTCCTCTGAAGAGGTTTCCTCAGCAATAAGCGTCGCCTTTATACCTATTTTTCTGTAAAGACCAGTAATTTTACTTACACTTTGAGCTTTTTCAGCCCATTTGTTTTTAAAGCCGTATTAATTTCTCTTTCTCAAACTACCCCCAGAAAATAAATGACCATTTCCGTTATTTTCAAAGCACAAATTCTAGTTTTGCTTCTAACAAAACCACGTCAAAAACTAGGACACGGTTCCACATAAGATTAAGCGGTTTTAGATTAAGACCTCAGACTAGCACTATTACTTTTTTACTAACAAAAAAAAAACAATAATGCTGCAACCGCTTTCATAGCTAATGCAAACTTGGCGTGAGACCAGAATTTTCCCTTTGTTTTAAACTACTGCAGTTTATCCTAGATTCAAAGGTAGGTTTATTAAGTTCTGCTATGCTTTGCATAATTATGTGCGGTTACTTTTAAATAATGCTCTCTTTCAGACGGTAAAAGAGCGATAATCAGCAATTATTGGGAGGCAAGCAAAATTAGCATGCCTAAGAAATAAATTTTCAACAAAATTGTTTGAGGATCAAAGTTAAAAATGCTAGAAATGTCATAATTTTATAATTAAAATCGAAAATTCGATAATATCGATAATTCGATAGCAGTAATTCACCTCTATGTAGGTTCACTGGTAAATTGCCTTCATTAGAAAAAATCTGACCATATTTAGTAGATCACCATCATTATCATCATCATCAACCTTTTTAATATCACTAGGTGTTTTCAGGCCTCTTCTTTAGAAGAGAGAATGGGGCGTAATCCACCACGCGGGCCCAGTGCGAGTTGGTGAATGTCACATGTCTTCGAATCTTTGGTTCTAGGACATGCCGGTTTCCTCACGATGGTTTTCCTTCACCGTTTTGAGAGTAGTGGTATTTAGTAGATAATTTTGGTATTATGTAGGAAGACAAACGCCTTATCAAATTAAACACTATAAGTACTTAAGTAATAAATGTTTATCATTGAAGACATTAGGCGCCTACGGCTCCACCTTGTTAGTAAACTGTGCAGATATTGCCTGAAGTTTCCCACCCTCATCCACAATAGCGTTCAACCAGCTTTTATTAGTCTACGTGTTAGTGCTAGACTTACTACCACTTGCTAGGTATAGATAACGCAGTAACTAGATTGGCGCTTGATTAAACCTCGTTATGAGAAAGTGGCGTCATTATTTTAAAGAATGTGCGGTAGCACATTGATGATAATGATTGCATCCCGCCAAGACTGTCCCGTACAGGTATAATGGATGGGAATAGTGACGGGATGCACGTCGAATTAACGATGTAGGTACTGAAATTAAAGAGTACAAGTTCCTTTTACAATTGACTTAATATTCGTACATATTGGTGTATTTAAATAATACACCAATATGTACGTATATTATTAAGTATGTATATTATTTCTCATATTTTTATATTATAAGACTTTTTTTTTCGGTGGGTAAAAATTATCCAGATGACATCCCCCGCCCTTAGGCGGAGCGGGAGATAGTGTCAAACGTTTACTGACTAAAGAACCCACCCCGTTCCTTCGTTGCCTTTCACACTAGGGCCAAGCCTCCTTTTCAGAAATAGACCCTTAGTCCCAGTAGGCTTCGAACTTCCTGGGCCCCATACGGTTGCTGTGAACTCTTTGAAGCATGTGGGAACAGTTAGTACGCGACGTCGACGACTTGGGCTCGGTCGGAGCTATCCAATGCTCGCTGTCCGCAAACCCGCGTCCTACGGTGGCTAGAAGTCGGTATCGGAATCCTGGCGGCAGCTAGGGCGTGAGTGCCGTTGCCTGTTGCGGTCGGCCTCCTCCTTTGCTAGCATTACTGCTTCGCAGAAGGAGACAACCGTCTGCCACTCCTCCTCGCTCCGGATCATGGCCTATACCAAGACCCGGCACGAGAGATCGCCGCCACCGATCGCCCCCACAAAGACTCAGAGATGCTTTACCCAAGTAGAGCACACCTATACCATGGGCTCCACCGTATCCTCCGGGCAGTTTACATCACTATGTGGACCGCCCTATGCGACACCCAGGCATCACTTCCGCACGAATCCATGTCCGGTGAGAACCTGCGTCTTGCGGAAAATAAGACTTATTTACGATAGATTTATATTGTACTTTGGATCCTACTCTCGAATAAGATGTTACTCTATCACTCAAAGGTTTTCAATGAGTTGAACATGAATTGTCAAATCGCTGTTGATGTTAACTTTTGTGTACAATAAAAAATTAAGAAACTGTTTTTTTCTTCTTCAGAAGTCAAAATGGCCTACATCGGCTAGCCGTCATTCTATTACACTCTCATTTCCGTCCAATAAGCGAAGTAAAACAAAAAAAAACAACAACAAATTAAACTTGGATCGGTTCGCTACCGCAGCTCGCGATAAAGGAACCCGTATACGAAACAGACTATCGTGCGATGTTGCTATACGTATTAATCACGAGTTTGCGGACCGAGTGATAAATTAAACCGAAGCCTTATATTTAGGGTTGCCACACTAAAGCTTACCTACCTTTACTTTTTCCTTACTGATTTTGTTTACTGTGGGAATCGAGATAGTTTTCCTTAGAGGCGTTGAGATTTTTTCTCTGATTTGTTTTCGGTAAATATTGGATTTTTGGTAAGAATTCCTTGCGGTATCGACAGAGGAAAGTCGTTGATTAGCTGAACACAGTTTTGTGATTCATGACTTCGCCACGAGTAACGAAACTGTTGGTAAAACTTTATCTACCAACTACCTTACCTACCGAGAAAATCTAATAGGAAGCTGATTTGCATGCCAAAATCAGTACAAAATTAACGCAACTTTGTTCACTGAACACAGAGAACACAATGAATATTATCAATTTATAACATAGATATAAAAAAGAAGAGAAGAAAGATAACCGGTTGTTTTCATATTTTTTTTTACATATAGCAACGCAGCGTTAGAAGAGCTCTCACAAGGAATCGCGGGAATACGGTGGATGCGAGATGCACAGGATCGGTCGTTGTGGCGACGCTTTGGGGAGGCCTATGTCCAACAGTGGACGTCTTTCGGCTGAAATGATGAACGCTTATTAAGTACGTAGTGCTATTTTTTAAGTAATGGGGTAGTTTTGTTTTAGGTGGTCAATCTTCCAATTACTTTTCGCGCTTTAAGGCGGAGCACGAGGGCGTGTCAGACTTTTACTGACTAATACCCACTCTTATGTTCCTTTGTTGCCATGCGTTCCAGACTCAGAAGCGAACCCATGGTCCCGCATTAGGCTTTGGCCCTACTGGGTGGCTACGATGGCTGGGACGTGAGGGCTGTTCCATTGTGCACGCAGTCGCGTCCTTACTTAGCACTACTACAGGAGGAAGTGAGAAAGGTCTTTGCCGCCGATCGCCCCCACAAGGACACGGCAGAGATCTGCCCAAGTGGGGCACACCTCTTCAAGTAAAAATGTAAGCTCTATTATATTATGATTCTGAATGAAAATATAGAAGGGATTTATAATGAGATGAAAAATCCCGTTCCCGCTCTTACTGATGTGAGAGTGTAAACTCTTACTAAGTAAAACTAATCCGTGTTCCTTCATTCGCCCTTTGCATTCCAGCACCACGGTCACCCTTCAAACAATCCCTGCAATCATTTGAGGCTTGTGACTCCTACATATAAGTCCCCCCACCATTTTTTGATTAAGTAATAGCAGAACGCAGACGACAACCCTAGTTCTAGATCTAAACGCCGCGTTTTTGGTACGCCCGCTTACTAGCAACGCGTTATCATTAATCACGATGATCTGACTTCTATTTATTTTATTTTAGCTATAAATAAAACACATGTATGATTTATTAGTTGCATTAGCTCTAATGTTATGTGATATATGTCCTGTATGTGTAAATAATGGATAGATAAATCTAGTTCTGTTTGCAAATTCCTCGATATCATAAAATTAATTATGTAAATGTGTGTTTATCTCCGGACTGTTAATCTAATTCTAAATTATCAGTAGCTATGTATTTTATAAAAATAATTTAAGCATAATCATGTGTTACCCTTCAATGTTCCCACTGCTGAAAATATGAGGTGAGGCAATGGGCCGTAATTTACCACGCGGGCCCAGTGCGGATTGGTGAATGTCACGTTTGGTTCTAGGACATGCCGGTTTCCTCACGATGTTTTCTTTCACCGTTTTGAGAGCAGTGGTGATGAAATAAATTACACCAAAAAAAACTGGCTTGGTTACCACTGCTAAAGAGATTGGCCCCGGCGATCGCCCCCACAAGGACATGATGATGCTCTGCCCAAGCGGGGCACACCGCTACCGTGTGCTCCACCGTATCCTCCAGGCGGTCTACACAGTGGCGACACCCGAGCGTCACTTCTACACGAATCTGGTGCAGGTACTTCCCGAACTATCCATGTTCGGTGAGAACCTGCATCATGCGGAAGGTGAGGACGCCGTGAAGTCTTTCCAGCCACTCCTCAAAGTTGCGGTTGGTGTATAGATTTTTTTCATAAAATTTTACTAGAGGTTATACCTAATTATTGTATTGAGCGCATAAAAAATAAACATGCATTTCCTATTAAACAAAATTGCACGTAACAGTTAACTTAGTGGAAGTTAATTTGTGTGTGCATTGCAGCTGTCAGGCCCATTAAGAAATAATTATGCACTCAAAACTGTGGCTTATTATTCAAGGAACTGCACTAGCGTAGCTGCAACTAAGTCATACATACAGTAACATGCAACATACAATGTAACGTCAGTAATTTAAACCCACTTTAGTATGGTAACGCCCAATTAGGTGTTTATGCTCAAACTGTCCAAAATGGTTCTACCCGTTACTTCACCCGTGTGAATGTATAGGTATTATGGTTTCTTCTTAGATTAGACATTTTAGAAACACAGATATTTTGTGGATATTATCTAGATTTATTAAATATTGAAATAAAATTGAGTAAGACTAATCCAGTAAAGACCTTTCAAAGTCTGCTATTTTTCTTGAAATTTGGTCCTTCATAATGTACGCTTAAAAAAAAAAAAATACGAAAATGTAACTATGGAAATCTTGCACATTTTATTAAGATTTAGAATGATGAAAATTTTTCTCTACAATTTTTCAAGGTTTTAAAAAACACGTATTTTGTAATGATGGAATTATTGAATGCCAATAGAGCATTAGGTATTTCTGTTTTTTTACATTGCCTCTTTATCAAACATTCGGTTAAATTGCAAGGTATAAACCAACTAGCTTCAAGTTGATAATAGACAGGTTGGAAAGAGCCCTCTTAAAAATCCTCAAACATTAACTCTAGCAGGAAGGTTCGCTCCAATAAGCTCAAACTGTACCAGAGTGATTCTTTGAAAACGAGAGAATTTCTCATTCATCCGACCAAGCTTTTTTTAAAAATTTGATGTAGCATTTGCATATTAGTTTTCCCGATCATAAAATGTATCAAAGGAACTCATTTACACCCATTGGCTCACAACACAAAATAGATAAGGTAAGAGAATTATGCCAGTTGAATGAGACTTTCTCTCGGTTTCAAAGAATCATTTACCAAACCAAAATCGATCAAAATTCTACTAAAGCACCTGACTGAAAAGGTTTGATACGTACTGCTTTTGTGTATAGTATTTTCCGTAATTAATTTCAAAAACTCGTATTGTTGAAACACAAGCAACGTCGATTCGGAACTGGAAACGCAATCAGGAGCACAATAAGATAGCCGAGCTTTTTTTTTTTTTTTTTTCTGTCGACGGGGAAAATCATCATTGACGAAACCCGCTCTTGGGTGGAGCGGGAGACAGTGTCAGAGTCTTACTGACTAAAAACCCCGCGCCGTTCCTTCTAGCCTTCATACCGGGGCTCTAGTTTCCTTTCGGATAACCCCGACCCCGGTAGGCTTCGACCCAGATGGGCCCCTCCTGTTGCTGACAACTCCTTGAGGCGCGCGGGAACAGTGCGCGCCGTCGACGCCTTGGCTCGGTCCGGACAGTTACCGGACGATCGGACTGCGAGCTACCCATGGCTCGCCGTCCGCGAGCCCGCGTCTACGGTGGCCGGAAATCGGGATCGGAATCCCGGCGGTGGCGGCGGGGGCGCCGTTGCCTGATGCGGTCTGCCTCCTCCTTTGCTAGCATTACTGCTTCGCAGAAGGAAGCGACCGCCTGCCACTCTTCCTCGCTCCGGACCATGGCCTGAACCAAGGCCCGGCGCGAGAGGTCTCCGCCGCCGATCGCCCCCACGAGGGCACGGCGTTGCTCCGCCCAAGCAGGGCACACCTCTACTGTGTGCTCCACCGTGTCCTCCGGGCGTTCCGCACAGTGGCGGCACCCGGGCGTCTCTTCCGCTCGAATCCGATGCAGGAACCTCCCGAACTTGCCATGTCCGGTGAGGACCTGCGTCATGCGGAAGGTAAGGACGCCGTGAGGTCTTTCCAGCCACGCCTCAAAGAGGGGACTTACCGCCATAATTGTGGCGTGCCCAGCACTGGGTTGCGATAGTCGCTGACGCCATTTCACCGTGAGATCCCGCCGGAGCTCCGTCCGCCATACCTCGACCTGTCGCGGTAGTGGACTTTCACCCCGGCGTTGCATCTCCACGCGCTTATCGTGCATGTGTGCAAGGACTGTTGCCTCCAGATCCCACGGTGGTAGACCAGCCAAAAGGCTCGCCGCTTCGCGGGAGATCGTGCGGTAACCCCGCACCATCCGTATTGCCATGACCCTCTGGCAGGCGTTCAGTATGGACGCCGGTCGCTTTGCCAGCGACGGCGCCCACACCGGCGCCCCGTAGAGGGCCATGGACCGAACGATCCCCGCGTAGAGCCTCCGGCAGGAGGCGTCTGGACCCCCAAGGTTGGGCAGGAGCCGCTTGAGAGCAGCCCCGGCCCGGTTGAGTTTGGGAGCCAAACGTCGGAAGTGTTCTCCGAAATTCCATCGGCTGTCGAGAACGAGTCCCAGGTACTTCATCGTCGACCCGACGCCGATGCGAACTCCTCCTACCGTAAGTTGGGAGTCTGATGGTGGCGCATTCCGAGGGCCGTGGAAAAACATGGCCTCGGATTTGTGCAGCGCCACCTCGAGTCCCAACTCCTGGATCCTACCAACGACTATCGCAACCCCGCGTGTCGCTAGAGCGACCGCCGCCTGGTGCGACTCTCCCTGCGCTAGAACCAGCGTGTCGTCTGCGTAGCAGACCACGCTGACCCCGTCAGGGAGGTCGCCGCGCAGCACGTAGTCGTAGCCGATGTTCCACAAGGGTGGGCCTAGAACCGAACCCTGCGGAACACCGCACGACATCTCTCGACGTTTCCACTCTCCCTGGTGACCGGGGTAGATAATGGACCTGTCCGACAGGTAAGCCTCGACCACTCGACAGAGGTATTCGGGCACCCGGTGGTACCGGAGTGCCCTCCGGATCGTACTCCAGGGCAGGGAGTTGAACGCGTTGGCAATGTCCAAGGACACTGCCACAACGCTCCTGCCCCGGGACACCGCAACCCCTGTCGTGAGGGCTCGCACGCGCATGATGGCGTCCACCGTAGAACGCGCCCTGCGAAAGCCGAACTGTCCGTCCGACAAGTCCGGCCCCACCCGTGTTAGCCGCGCGACGAGGCGGTTTGCAATAACTCTTTCAAAGAGCTTGCCCACCTCGTCGAGCAGCACAATGGGCCGGTACGCGGACGGAGAGTCCGCAGGGCGCCCTGGCTTCGCGATGAGGACCAGTTTCCCCGTCTTCCAGCGAAGTGGAAACTGGCCCCTCTCCATACATGCGCTGAAGAGCCCTCTTAGTCGAGGCCCGAGAGCCTCCATGGCCAGGACCCAGGCTTTCCCTGGCAAGCCGTCGGGTCCTGGGGCGGTGTTCTTGGCACTCAGCCTTCGCACCGCCACTCTCACCTCTACCTCGGTCACCTCTGGAGCGTTGTCGTCGTCGTCGCTGTTGTGGTCCGCGTCAGACACTGCTGGCGGGGGCGGAGCCATGGGCGGGGGGGAGTGTTCCCCTCGCGCAGGGAACAGAGTGGTTACCACACCCTCCACGAGTTGGGGCCGGAGACTCTGAGTCAGCGGCGGAGCCCAGGGGCGTAGCTTGTCCCGTACCAATTTGTACGGGCGCCCCCACGGATCCGCGTTCAGAGACCCCAGCCACACGTTGCGGGCCTCGAGTTTGGCCCGCCTTATCTCCGTTCGGAGGGTGCGCTTTGCCTCTCTGTACCCCTCATACAGCTCCGCCTCTCTGACCTCCGCATCCGGCTGGCGGTTGCGGCGCCTGCAGTGTCTGTCGTACCGGCGGCGCGCGTGGTTGCACGCGTTGCGCAGTGCGCCGATCTCCGGCGACCACCAGTACACGCGGCGCTTAGCACGACCTGGAGGGACTCGGGGCATTGCTGCGTCGCAGATTTGCGACATGGCCTCCTGGAACCACTCCGCCTCGACGTCGATGTCGACAGGCCTGTCCGGTGCTTGCACCCAGGCCTGCACCGTCGCGGCTTCCAGGAGGAGCTCCCGGTCCATCTGCTTAAGCGCCCACCGCGGACCACAAGGGCTCTGTCGGACCGGCGCGGCCGAGGTTTCGGCGGAGACGTCCAACCGGATGTACCGGTGGTCGGAGTACGTCTCCACCTCCTCCATAACGCGCCAGTCGACGACACGCGGCGACAGAGCGGGGCTGGCGAACGAGATGTCCACCACTGATGTACCCCGCATCCGCACCAACGTGGGGACAGAGCCCCGGTTCAGGACGACCAGGCCCAGCTCCAAGGCCCAGTCCTCCACCATCCGACCCCGTCGGTTCGTGTGCCGAGAACCCCAAGCCGTATTCCAGGCGTTGAAGTCCCCGCAAACGACCACGGGGAGGGAACCGAACCCAGCGACGACGGAATTTAGCTCCATCAGGGAGAGTTGGAACACGTCGAGAGATCTGTTCGGGGGCAGGTAGACGCCTACCACGGCGATGTCCCCGAACCGTGCTGCCACGCAACCCCGCCCCCTCGTGACGGACTCGGGGGGCGGGGTACCGGCGGCGGCCGACGAAATTAACGTCACCGAGCCGTCCAAGTCCTGAACCCAGTCTCCACGGGGTTGGACAAAGTACGGCTCGGCGACGACGGCGATATTTATCGACCACTGCGCCATGCTCTGGAGCAACAGATCCTGAGCGGCGGCGCAGTGGTTGATGTTCGCCTGGAGGAGACGTAATGGTGTCGTTATTGACATTCCATTATCGTCTCCTCCTGAGCCCTTTGTGAGGGTCCTGCCGCGGCGGCGGGAGCGGCGGCGGGAGCGGCGGCGATAGCAGCGGCAGCCAGGGTAGTGGCTGCGGTGGTGAGGGCGTCAGGGTGGATGCCCCTCCTGACTTTGCCTTTGGCCTTGGTGGGAGGGTCGCAGGACCTACCCCCAGCCCGGTGGTCAGCCGGCTTGCCTGCCGCCGCACATGCGTAACAGTGCGGCAATGCACGGCATTCGGCGGCCTTGTGTCCGGGCTGTCCGCAATGGTGGCAGCGGTCACTGCGGTCCACCTCTGCGGCGCAATGGGCGCCCACGTGGTGCCCGACGTGGCATCGGTAGCACCGCAGAGGTCTGGGTTCCAGCATCTTGACTTGGGCTGAAACCCAGCCCACCAACAGCCTTCGGCCCTCGGTCGTGATGGCTTTGGCCACTGACACGGGGCAGCTCACCTTGACAGCTCGCATGCCCGTGTTGTCAGCGCGGATGGTGCCCGCCCGAACCTGCTCGGTCGTGCACCCTCCCGCCCTGACGATGGCGGCCACCACTTCCTCCACCCTGACAGAGTCGTCCAGACCCATGATGCGCATGTCTACGCTCTTGGTGGGTCTGGACACTCGGGCCTCCTCAACGTCCAGGGACGCCCTGATTTTGTCGGCCAGGGCGTCGGCGAGTTCGCCGCTGTCCGCCCCGGGGACCTCCAAGATTCGGGCTCCGGTTGCGGTCCGCCTTATTCGGAAGCCCCCGGAGGCTCCGAACTCGTCGAGGTGGCCCACCACCGCCTGCTTCGCCTTGGCCATGACTATATCATAGTCCACGCCCCTCTTTTCCGCAGCTGGCTGTAGTGTGATCACTACAGCTGCGGAAGTCGGGGCGCGAAGTCTGGCAGCCATGGCCCGCTTCTTGCGCTCCTGTCGCCTTTTTCGTTTCTTGGCCGCCCTAGCCGCCTTGCTCGCCTTCTTTTTGGCGCCGACGACCGTCCACTCGGCGCCAGCCGAGGGGTCTTCGGGCGGAGAAGGTGGCAGGCGCGACCTAGTCGCCGCCGTGGCAGGAGGCCCCACCGGTTTTGTGGCAGCCGCCACCCTGCCCTTAGGGGGAGAGGCAGGCTTCCCCTGCCGCTGCTGCTGTTTTGTTGCCGGAGCCGGCCTCGCAGCTTCCGATGCCACAGCCCCGCGCCCGGGTTGCCCCGACGGGTCTGCCCTGGGCGCAGCTGCAGTGGCTGCGGCGGCAGCGGCATACGATGCCGCCCTCGGCTTGCCAGAGGCCGCGAGAGGGGGGCGCAGAACGATGCCCTGCAGGACGGAAAGCTGGCGCTGGATGTGTTCCTGGAACTCCCGCTGCTGCAGCAGCTGCTGCTCCCTGGAAGCAGCCAGCTCCTGCCGCAGCAAGGACAGCACCTCACCTTCCGTCCGGGGCAAGGGCTGGGACTGACCCTGCTCCTGCGTGCTCTCTTCGGCACCAACACCACCACCTTGGAGACCGGCCATGGCCGCCTCGAGCCGACCAATTCTCCCTTTGAGGGTCCTTCTGAAAGGCTCATATATAATGGGGAGCGCTTCCTCAATTGAAGAGTTGGCCAGCTCGATGGAGCGCTTTTTGGCCACGCGCTCACGCTTGTTGGCCACACTCATAATGGCCGCAGCCACGACCGCCCGGAACTTCACCAGCGCCTCCTCCATGCCTTCTGGCAATTCGTTGTCATAAGGCTCCGGCACCGAGGGGCTGGTCTGGTGTTCGCCACTCGCAATCTCCAGAGGTCGCCGGGTCGCTTCCTCAGCGCACCCTCTTCCTCTGCCCGACTTTCGAGCCGCACCCCGCCCCGAGGATGAGACTTTCCGGGCAGGTCCCGTCTCGCCGTCGGACACGGAGCGCATAAATTCCGCCTTTCTTTTATTGCTTGCGGATTCTACCACCATGACATCCGAGTCCGTAGCCGCGTCGTCACTCTCCTCTCTGAGGCCGAAGCTACGGCCGGCCTCCACCGGCATCGCGGACGTGCTGGGAACTGGTCCCAGGGACTCCGCGCTGCCGGTTAGTGAGCCACCCTGGCTCCTTGCGTCCACGGAGGACGGTAAGTACTGACCCTTTTCGGATCTGGCGCGTTCTTTGCCCCCCCCAGAATACGAGGGGCAGACCAAGCTCAGCTTGGTGAGGGATTCTCCGCCTGCGGGGCAGGCGGTACCCTCCTGGGGTAATAGTTCTTTAAGAGACGCGTCCATTGTAGGCTGAGTACAGCTTTACCTTTTTGGCAATGGGGTGGGGTCCCCAATACACGTTCGCCATCGTGGTCGTGTCTGATAAGCAGACACGTACCCGAGGCGAACCGAGCTCGCTGCCGAGAAGGCGCCAACAGCTGTTGGTGCCAGCGCTCCTGGGCAGCGCACCCTCCGGGCGGTCCAACTGGACTCCGCCGTGTGTTCCTCTTGGTCTGGTCTCTCGCTTGAGGCCTTCCGGCATGAGTAGCTCTACCGGCATAGCCCTCAAGGTCATTGAGACACGCAAGCCCCACCACGACGACAACGTGGGAACACGGTTGGTGGGGAAGATAGCCGAGCTGACCAATGCCGGAGAATTGCATCATCTGGTGGTATTGAAAATGTAATAAAACGATGCACAGTGGACCCGATTTGGACTTTCGTGCACAAAATTACACAAAAGATTATCTGAACAAGTACCGAAGTTTTCAGTTAGAAAGTATACGGTTTCATTTCATTCAATAATATTGTAGCAACAAAAATAAATAATTGTAGAAATGAAAATTGAAGTGTGATCGAAGTGTATGGTTTTAAAGTTTAGTGATGCATTTTCTAGTTTTGTTTTCGGTATTTTAATGTATTTTTTTTTCAATCATTTACAGCATTCATTTTAATTTAATTTATCAATTTATATGCGCACGTTACGTTCGTTTGAATTTTTGGTAGTACATTAGTCTTGCTTTACCAAACTAGACCATGCTGCTGTTTTTTTTTAATAACTATAATAACACAACGTCACATCATTAGCTGTCAGTAGATTTATTTTACGTACTTTTTTTTTTCACTTTCACAGGACTTTTATCCCTGACTGATGAAAGTATTTTAGTACTAAGTTACTAAAATTCCAGAGGCGAACCTGTTGACTTACCCTATTTACACTGTAACTTTGACATAATAAGCAAAGCATTTTGCGAATCCAGGTTTGATGTTACGTAATGTTAAAGTTACAAAATCTCCATTTAAACTGTCAAGCTACTGTGCATACGTTTTTGTCCTCAAAACTGTAAATCGTGCCCACTGTGCGAGAGTTGCGCCGTACACTCGTGAATTTTGTTCTAACTCCCTGATAGATTGTTAAGTCCTGCTTCTGTGCAGTTTGCCGCTCCTAATGCTACTTTTTATATGACTGCAACAGATTGGATGCTACCAGTTTTTGTACTGTTGATCTCTTGATCTGGAAATAATTGAAATGAATCTGTTAGCAAGTATAACATAAGGCTTATTCATCTTATACTAGTTTTAGATGTTAGCAAGTCATTATGTTGTATTCCCAGGATTACAAAGACTATTATTTATCACCATATTGTACTAGCTGCTGCCAGCGATTTATAAATTAACCCTAGGAGTCTTTCTTCTGGGATAAGAGCTGATATCCCATTCCAGGACACTACATCTACTCGTGTACCAAGTTTCATGGAAATCCGTTCAGCCTTTTGAGCGTGAAGAAGTAGCAAACGAACAAATATACACCACTTTCAGCTTTATATTACTTAATCTATATATATAAAAATCAATGCCACTTTTCGTTGTTATTTTATAACTCAAGAACGGGCTCACCTATCCAAACCAAATTTTTAGGCTTTGTTCGGACTATTTAGTAGATGGTTTATGTGAAGTTTAGTAGGGTAGAGTAGGGTAGAGTAGGGTAGAGTAGGGTATGGTAGGGTAGAGTAGTGTAGAGTAGAGTAGTGTAGGGTAGATTAGGGTAGAGTAGGGTAGAGTAGGGTAGAGTAGGGTATAGTAGGATAGAGTAGGATAGAGTAGGGTAGAGCAAGGTAGAGCAGGGTAGAGTAGGGAAGAGCGGGAGCGAAGCCGTGCGGGCAAAAGCTAGTCTATATATATAAAAAGCAATGCCACTTTTCGTTGTTATATTATAACTCAAGAACGGACTCACCTATCCAAACCAAATTTTTAGGCTTTGTTCGGACTATTTAGTAGATGGTTTATGTGAAGTTTGGTAGGGTAGAGTAGGGTATAGTAGGGTATAGTAGGGTAGAGTAGGGTAGAGTAGGGTAGAGCAGGGTAGAGTAGGGTAGAGTAGGGTAGAGTAGGGTAGAGTAGGGTAGAGTAGGGTAGAGTAGGGTAGAGTAGGGTAGAGTAGGGTAGAGTAGGGTAGAGTAGGGTAGAGTAGGGTAGAGTAGGGTAGAGTAGGGTAGAGTAGGGTAGAGTAGGGTAGAGTAGGGTAGAGTAGGGTAGAGTAGGGTAGAGTAGGGTATAGTAGGGTAGAGTAGGGTAGAGTAGGGTAGAGTAGGGTAGAGTAGGGTAGAGTAGGGTAGAGTAGGGTAGAGTAGGGTAGAGTAGGGTAGTGTAGGGTAGAGTAGGGTAAAGTAGGGTAGAGTAGGGAAGAGCGGGAGCGAAGCCGTGCGGGCAAAAGCTAGTAATATATGATTTGTTTTATTATTTTTACTAGCTTTTGCCTGCAGTTTCATCTGCGTACATAAAATATGGCCTATGTCACTCAGGAATAAATCAGCTTTCTATCGGTTACAAAATATTAGCAATCGGACCAGTACTTGCAGAGATTACCCCCTACAAACAAAAAAATAATAATAAAAAAAAACTTTACCTCTTTTTTATATTAGTGTAGATTGTACAAGTTGTCAAGTTCTTGTACATAGGCGATGAGATATGGCTCTGAAACGTAGTTGTTCACACTAGGTCAATCAGAAGGCTCAGGCTTCTAATTGGCCTAAAACAAAAGACCTCAAAGAATCTAAATCTAATAACTAGTTTTAAAAAGTTACTTAAACATTTTATTTTGAAGCACTCACAATCCCTAACATAGTGACGAGCCACATCCAGTTACGCTCAAATCTTTATCTTTGTTTAAACGCAGTGTATCGAATAAACTTTTTGCATATTTTATAATCTACCCTCAAAACATGTTATATTCGATGTATAGTTTTGTAATGCGTCCAACAAAATTATTTATGTTTAGTTTTACAATTTCTCATGTAAGTGAATTTATGTAATTCTTATGAGAATAAACGATCTCAAACCTCAACAAAACAAACTTATTCTATTTATATGTAAATAAAGCAGTTATTATTTGTTACTTTTAATAAAAAATAAAAAAACAAGCTGTCTGTAGTACCTACTTGAATTTTTAAATACGAAACTAAAAGCTTACAAAAAACCAGCAATCACTCACAAAATTCTCAGAAAAACTGAAAAAAAAATCCTGAATAAAATTCAAGGTAACCGCGTACGAACGTGCCATGATTGCCGACGACAGTGACATATTACCGTTGCATCGGCTCCCCCTACATTGGCTACATTGCTTAATAACCACTATGGAAATTACCATTTTCTAACCCTACTTTAATTTATATTAGTTTACGTACCTTTGGGAATTCAGTAGTGCCATGGAAGGTTTACTTTCTGTTTGGGACATGATAATTTTCATAGGTACGGTGTGATTGTTATGATTATTGCTAGTCATCAAAGTCGTGGCCAGATCTTAGAATTGGTCGAACAGTCTCTATGTTTTTCCATGTTTTCAGTTCGATTCAGCGCTGTCCTCGTTTTTTTCTTATGTTGTGTTTATTTCGGTTTGCCCCTTACAACACTGTCTTTTAGTATTTCAGGAGTACCAATATACGATATTTTTGTTTTATTTTTCTCTGCCTCTTAAGATGTGATCTGTCCATTTCCACTTTAGCTTCCTTATCCATATAAGTGACATCGTCAATTTTTATTTCTTTCCTGATTAATGTATTTCTTATTCTATCTGTTTTCCTTATGATAAGCATGTTTGTCTTCATTTGGGTTTGGCATGTTTTTAGCTTCTTATTTTGGCTATTATGCGAAAGCTCTATTAGCCACAACCGCAATGATAGTCAATTAGTATAATAATCATGTGACATTCCATTATTTCATATCAATTTTGTAAGTACCAATCATTTTAACTGTTTTAATCATCATCTTCCTGCCCTTGTCCCGTTTTATTTGGGGTCGGCGCAACACGATTTTTTCTTCCATTCTGTCCTGTCATCCGTCACGCTATTACTAACTCCCTTTTCTTTCATATCACTTCTCACACAATCCATCTATCTTTTCTTTTTAACTGCTTTAATCCTTGATTGAATATTACTTTTTCTAAAATTTCTGATCATGGTTCAAATTTTAGTTTTTTTTTAATTACTTACAGATGACAGAGAATTATGAAAAAAAAGATTTTCTTCGAATAAAAATGAAATTATTGAAACAAAGCTGTGTGCACTGCAACTAATAACAATAAATAGTTGAAAATATCATAAATTCATTTAGCTAAGCAATAGGAGACTCTTCTGGGATAAATTATGCATTTTACAGGATGTGTACAGAATGCAAGCGATAAATTATGTCTTTTTGAGGTCAACGGGTGCTGGGAATGCTAATCTACGACAGCACTTGCTAGACAAAAGCCGAAAAGCAGGCTAATTTTACACTCAGCGCTTCTGAACAAACCTTCGTATAAATTTATTATATGAAAGCATATTTTGGTTTAGAAATAAGTATGTATTTTATCCGTGACTCGTAAATTGTTTTGCACAAACATGATAAACGATGTGAGATTGTTAAAATATCACTGAATATAAAATAATATGTATCTTATGATCGTTTTTGAAACCCATTCATTACCTTCAATTTTGTTTACTATCTTGCGATATTAGTTAATTAATTAAGTAGCATTACATTTGCATGGGCCATGGAGATTTTTTGAAAAAGAAAGAAAGAAAGAAAAAGAAAAGAAAGAAAAACGTTTATTTTTTTTATTAAGGAAACTCGTGGTCCTACAAGACAAAGAGCAACTGAAGGACACAGGTGTTTTAAAAGTCTCAGACGCGCCCACGCTCCACCTTAGTACAGGAAAAGTTATTGGATGATTATCTAAATAAAAAAAAGCACAATTGCATAGAACGCAATTTAAAAGTCTAAACTATACTACACACTTTTCGAAAGTATTTTTTTACTTTTACTATTATAACAGACAACAACTAGATATATATAGTAATAATGGATGCATTTAAACTATGAGCTTACAATTTAAAGAACAGCAAAAGAATTTAAAATAGTGACCCATTGTTCAACTGAAAATTTCTTTATTTCTAAAATATACATGTTCAGCAAAACAATATTTCAGTTTTAATATTATAAAGAAAAATTGCCAGTGAAAAAAAAAAACATGATTAATATACTCACCTAAGCAATTACGATTATGAACCTGCAATTAAGTAAATTGTGTTACATAAATGGTATTCTAAATACTCGTAATTTACTAGGAAGATTATCCACACCCACTTTCATATTGAAATCAACGAAATGCAATAGTAGTTAGAAACTAGGTGTTATCGTAATAGTAATAATAGTTAATTGAATAATAATAGCGGTAAAATGCACCCTCGAATGTAAGGAACCCTCGAAACACACGCAACACGTCAACTTGTCACTCAAGAGAATTTTTCGAGCCTAGAAACATTTATCTTCTATATATATAAAAATGACCCCCGTTTTCCGTTGTCACGACTTGGCATGAAAACGGCTTGACCGATCTGGCTGATTTTTTTTTTGTTGTGATTGTCATTGTGAGGAGAAGGTTCTTATGGAAAAAAAATTAGGGTAGTGTAGGGTAGAGTAGGGGTAGAGTAGGGTAGAGTAGGGTAGAGTAGGGTAGAGTAGGGTAGAGTAGGGTAGAGTAGGGTAGAGTAGGGTAGAGTAGGGTAGAGTAGGGTAGAGTAGGGTAGAGTAGGGTAGAGTAGGGTAGAGTAGGGTAGAGTAGGGTAGAGTAGGGTAGAGTAGGGTAGAGTAGGGTAGAGTAGGGTAGAGTAGGGTAGAGTAGGGTAGAGTAGGGTAAAGTAGGGTAGAGTAGGGTAGAGTAGGGTAGAGTAGGGTAGAGTAGGGTAGAGTAGGGTAGAGTAGGGTAGATTAGGGTAGAGTAGGGTAGAGTAGGGTAGAGTAGGGTAGAGTAGGGTAGAGTAGGGTAGAGTAGGGTAGAGTTGGGTATAGTAGGGTGGAGTAGGGAAGAGCGGGAGCGAAGCCGCGCGGGCAAAGCTAGTTTTTTATATTTATTCAAAATAGCTTGGTATGTTATTGCGAATTCATGTTACTGGCTGGTTGGAGCTTTGAAAAGGTGAAACCGTTTTTTATAATGTTCAGCATTTTGTTTTTATAATTTTTAGGGTTCCGTTTCAGTTGGCAAAAACGAAACTCTTATAGGATCATTTAGGTATGGTATCAAGCTGAAATTAATATGAAATCTCTGCTATCCCTTGGAGCTTTGAAATATTCTAAATTAATGCAATTTAAAGACAATGCCGTTTATGCTCTGTTTATGTGTGTTTTTGTTCTGTGAGAGCAGTGGTGGCCGAGTGGTAATGGGACTTACGAGTTGTAAGTTAGGGGTTCGAACCCAACCAGGCACATTACTTAGTGTAATTTATTTCACCACCACTGCTCTCAAAACGGTGAAAGAAAACATCGTGAGGAAACCGGTATGTCTTAGAACCAAAAATTTGAAGACATGTGACATTCACCTACCTGCACTAGGCCCGCGTGGTGGATTACGGCCCGGCCTTGAGTCTCAGCAGTGGGAACATTAAAAAGGCTGATGATGCTGATGATGTTCTGTTAAGTGTATATTTTGTAAAACAGCATAAGTAAAGAAAAAAGTTTCAAAACCAAAAATTTGTAACTACTTATATCACGAAATAATTACTCTTTCTGCGATTCAGAAAATCTTCGAGTATAAATTCAGGACCGGTTGTTGTGGCGATGCTTGGGGGAGGCTTATGTCCAACAGTGGACGTCTTTCGGCTGATATTATGATGATGATGATCGATTCGGGGATTGAACTACTTATGTATGTAAATAGGTTTTATACGGAACTCTCGATGTACAAGTCTGGCTCGCGCTTGATCGTCTTTTTTATATATTAATAAGTATATGTCTGGCAGACTGGCAGGTTGAAAATATATTCAATGACATAAGTTTTTATTATGCTTTTATAGCTAAGGCTTTGCCAATTCTATTTTGAAGTCCTATTTCATAATTCAAAAGAAAAAAAAAACGCAAATTCTTATTGAAATATTTTTCTTACTCTACAAACTACAAAAAAATGTAGAAGCGGCATGAAAGGAGAGGGAATAAAACTTTCGGGTGTTGAAAAACGATATCACTGTGTTTTTTATTAATTATAAACTTTATTATTTAATAGTATCTTCTTCTACCTGCCCTTATCCCGTATTATTTGGTATAGTACTTGGTATAGTGTAATTATAAGATAAATCCTGAAAATCGTTTAATAATTTTAGATTACATTCAAAAGCCTAGTTTGCGCAAAATTCGTGATCCAGTTTATATCGTGACGTGACCATATTTAAAAGTACCGTTGTAGAAAAAACGTAATTGTATCGTTACTAACTAGCTTTTGCCCGCGGCTTCATCCGCATACACAAAATATAGCCTATGTCACTCAGAAATAAAGTGGCTTTCTATCGGTGAAAAAATTTTAGCAATCGGACCAGTACTTTCAGAGGCTCCTGCAAACAAAACAAAAACAGAAAAACAAACTTTACCTCCTTATAATATTAGTGTAGAAGAATATTATTAACACAGAAAGAGAAATAAATTAAAAGAGATAAGTATATTGTTTCTGTTATCGCAAGCTTTGATATTAAAAGTTATCTTTCCCAGACAAACACACTTGGTTCAAAGACAAAAACAATAGTTTAAGTCGATTCAAATAAAATCTCACAAGACAAAGAAAAACCTGATATCCTTTGTGGAGACTAAATTGAACTAGTCTGAAGTTAATTTCTTAGTTTGTGATAGTGATGTTACAGAGCTTTGATTCAGATTCCCTTAAGATGAAACTTAAAATGTGTATAACAACTTTTTTTATGGGGTTTGTTCTAAGCTCACCTCAAGGCAGCAAAACCGTAGAGACTTAGCAGGGTCGAAGCCTACTGAGGCCATGGGTTCACTTTTGAAAGGAAAACCAGGGGTAGAAGGATCATAGGAGTAGGTTTTAGTCAGTAAAAGACTGATACGCCCTCCCGTTCTGCATGTTGTGGAGCTTCAACTCCGACTTTTATAAGCTACTAATTGTGTAAGAAGTCATAAAAGTAGTTATGATTTCTGATTGATATTACACCATTTTTGGCATATGTTCAAATACTTACATTTTTGCGCTCTGAGTGGAGTGATAGAAAGTGTCAGATATTTACTGACACGTTATAAATTTACTCTAAATATACGTAGAACGTGATACAACGAGAAAATAAACTTCAGATATACAGCAACCAATGGCGGCCAATCAATTTCATTTTCTCGTGTGTACGCGTGGGGCGTACTACGTACTCGAGGGTACTCACCCATGATCCATCAGTTGCTCTTCGTTTCAGGACCACCGTAACTCTTTCTAATCAAGCCACAGCCTTGGACACCTACCCCAGTCCTACCTTTGGTTCCAATTTCAGCGTTGACACTACTTACAAGCTTTTATTTAGTGTCACTTGTCCCGATGTATGTCTGTAATCAAGACCCACTTTCTGGTTACCGATTGAGATGAAGTTTTGCATGCACGTGTAAATCAGATGACAATGTAAAATTATTATGACATGGAGCTGATCTGATGATGGAACCAGAAGGTGGCTATAGGAACTTGTTAGTTAAACGACACAACCTCATCGAGTTTGGGCTGGTATGATTCGTCTTGACGAGTATTAATAATACCGAGCTATAAAAACTTGCTATAAAGATTTTCATTAAAAGCTTGTTTTAAATTAGAGGGCAAAGCATAGCGTGGACAAGTTTATACATGTCATGCAGGGGGAAAGCCCTTTCAGTATTTTTTTTTTGTAAGGGCTGCTCATATCATAGATGTATTTTAGGAAAGATCTCTGTCGCTTGATATTTACACCACATCCGCCCTCGGAGTCAGCTCCGACAAACCAAATTTAAACGACCTACGACTACGACTTCTGTTTTCAAAAATCCTCCGTGACATCCCTAGTTTATGATGTCGACTGCTTCCAAATTATGGTTGATCGATGATAAAATATTTTAATAAAAGTTCGTGTTTTATTAAAAAGTCACGTTTCAGGTTTGATCAAAATCTTGTGTTAGAGCAAGCCTAGTGTTAACATCCCTGACTGACGAGTTGTACGTTCTAGATTCAAATATAATAATTATAATAACAATAATATTCCACAACTATCACACTACGCCCTCTAGTCCCAAGCTAAGCAGAGCTTGTGTTATGAGTACTAGGCAAGTGATAAATATACTTAAATATTTCTAAATACATACATATTTCATAGATAAATTGCAACCAGACACAGAACAAATGATCATGCTCATCACACAAACATTTGTCCTAGGTTGGAATATAGGTCAGTACTTTTATTTTACGTCATTAATCTGAACACAATTACTCTCAAAACAGTAAAAAGAAACATCGTAAGGAAAAGTAGCCTATGATCTATCTCCAAACATGGTGTACCAGTCTGCCAAATGATGTAATACGAGTGCAAAGTCTCGGCTTTATAATATAAGTGCGATAAAAGAAAAACCGTATATTTCAGAAAGTTTATTTTTTATGTTTCAGTACGTACCTCAAGACTTTCAAATGTTTTTCGTGTTTTAATTTAAAAAGGAAAAAACTTTAAATTCCTTGGTATTGTTCAGCTAATTCTCAGTAATCCAAAGGGTACGTGACCAAAAAAGCGTGAAAAGCAAATTCATTCCTGAAATTGCAGGGGTCTTTGATCTTACACATATAAGGGAGGGAAGTATCACGGAACAATAGTGTTGAATTTATTATTAAGTTAGAGTTGTATTGCACCTGTTAACCGATAAAATATTCATATTTCAATAAATGCAAGTAATAGGTCTATTGAGGTGTGTTAAGGCGGAAGCGCCCGAGTAGTGAGGGAAATTAGAATATTGTTTTTGCAATTTCTGGTTTGGTATAGGATATGATATTATAAAACAGAAAAATAGCTGGGTATATTAGAATAATTTAAATTAACCGTAAAAATGTTTGAGTTACACAAAACACAAACCACAAAATATGTCATTGCTTAAATTGAAAATAAATATTCCTATGATGCATTAAGCCAATTTGAATTTAGATAGGTGTATTGACGATTTTATTATTATAATTCGATAAATACATATTTATAGCGATTCCAAGTTATACATAGTTAGTGATTTATTAGAATTTTAAAATTATTAGCATATACAGAGACCCGTCACCGCATCTAAGTTAATGTGGTGACCTCCTAGTAGATGTGTTGACAATCAGTGTATTGTGGGATTCTCTGCCTAATTTGATTAAATGACTCTTTATTGTTATTCAAATTACGAAAATTTGCACGGCACATTGCTCGCATAACAGGTGGCCGTTGGGGCCGAAAGGTTCTGGAATGGTGACCACGTACCAGACGAAGCGTTGGAAGGCCTATTACAAGGTGGGCTAATGACCTGGTAAAGTTGCGAGAATCAGATGGATGCGAGACGCACAGGACCGTTCATGGTGGCGGCACTTGGGGGAAGCCTATGTTCAACAGTGGACGTCTTTCAGCTGAAATGATGATGATGAAGAAAATTTATAGTCTTTCCTGGCGTGTACCCCTTAAACTCATTCGCCTTAATATTTAACAGGCAGAAACAACGCTCAAGCAGTTTAACATGCACCGTTAATACGCGGCTGGATCAAACACATAATTATTTAATACGTATGCAAATCACTTCATTACCCCCGTAAAGTGTACATAGTCACTAGTAGGTACAGATGAGTACAGTGTGTCGGGGGGTAATGATAAATTATCTAGCAATAATATCATTATTTCACACACAAAGCTTTTTAGGAATGTCGACTGTGTGAGTACAGCTAAGGCGGGAAGTTTCTTGCCGGAATCTATGTTTCCTGATTGCAATATCTAGGCAAGGGTTACTTCTTATGTAACGCTGTATTATGGAAAACTACCTTGTATATTGGTGATGCGGCTTTTTTGTAGCATTTTAATACATTTTAGTGTCAAACTGTTTTGGATTTATTGATTTAAAAATTTGACTCAGTAGGGAATATTATAAGTTAAATTCTTTAACAGCTCAGTTTAGGTCGTCAAATGAATCGCGTTGAGAGCTCATGGTAGGGGCTCAGTTATGCTTAAGTTGAGCAGCCTTTGGCAAATAAATACCAGAGACTTCAGTGATGAACAACTTTTTCACAGACGTGTATGACTGTACTTACACAAAGTCCTCGCGTGATTCCCGACATCTCATGTAACACGGCGTTTACTTTCCGTGATACAAACAAAATATTGCAAAACGCAATAATTTGCATTACACTTGGCCAAGGAAGGGCGGGTAAAGTAGTCATTAATAATAGAGTAAAGTTAAGGGGCGTTTCCCGCCCTACAGGACGGGGTTAACAACCCTCGTTAAACAGTATAGTCTGGATTCATTTTCCGCTACAATGACTAGTGCATTATTATGCTAAGTTTCGTTACCAGGAAAAGTAGGTTTTTTAAAATGAATGTAAATTATTAGTGCAGGTTGAGACGTAGGTA